>OY283149.1:135876506-140876506 GCA_958299815.1 Sarcophaga carnaria | reverse complement strand
TAGATTTAAACAACATACCACACATATGTTTAAAAATATTATTTTCTTCTATAAATTGTTTAATTAAACAATGCATAGCGATCTTAGAGGCAAGTTACAATTTAAACAAAACAATTCTGTTAATAAATGATTTGTTTATTATTTACAGATGTGCCCTACAGGCCTAGTTTGGTATTGCAAATCTTAATGTTTTGTAATGTTTACTTATCGATAGCATGGAATGTTGTCTATGGCTTTTATATACTCTACAATGTATGTTTATTTAATAAAACAAAGTTTAACCACACATAATTTATATATTTCCTATACAATAGCTTTCAAATTTATATGATTTACATGGCATATGTGTAATTGTGGCGTATTTAGTTGGCTCCATAGTGGAGTTCTATCGTTTGCGTATGGGCTACAAGGGAAATTTACATTCTAGGGTAAGCTTGTTTTTTAAATTTATTTAATTTTTTATCAATACTAACCTATACTCTTTGCATTGTCTAGCCTGGTGACTTATGTACATTTGTAATATTGTCACCCTTTGTACAATTGCCAGTCTTGGTATTTCTCTCACTGTCGGCACAAAACTTTTCCGGCTTAATAACCATAATAACTTTGTGTTTATTTGTCATAATGGCTTTGGAATTTGTTTTTGCTTTAGCCATGATATGGCCCAAATCGGAAAAGTGTATAAATGTTAATAAATAAAGTTTAGTTTTCATTTTTTTAATTAATTTATTGAAACTTGTATAAATAATTTAAAACATAATTAAGCTAGTAAATCTCTTTAAAAACCATTATTTTTTCCTAATTACTACACCTTTTTTGGATCATCTAAATTGTATTTCTTAAGTAAACAATCGATACGATCTAAATGAGTTTCCATGGCTGGCAGAAATGTGTTTAAAGCTTTAAGATTATCATCATGTTGATTACCGCAACCGATTAATTGTGTTCTAGTTGGTATCCAGCTATAGATTATCTAGAAAAATTGAGAAAAAAAAACAATTTTCAAACCTATTTAAATTATTTCCCTGTTAAATTCCTTACTTTTATTGTACTTTGTACTATAAAGCCATGATATGGTTTAAGTGTCTTCTCATAAGCATCCTGCAAATGTTTTTTCACAACTTCTGTGTTTTGCTTGTCGTTGAGTATATTTTCGAAGAACGTATAGATTAATTGTAGGCCCCGTTTAAGCCATAGCAAAGCATCAGCAGCAAAATTATTAACATTTATATTGAGTATGATTATATCCTCGAGATATTTGTATTTATTGGTATCCTCTTCGTAAACTTTTCGTATTTTCTAGAACGGAAATAAAGTTTACAAATAATTAAACGGTTTTCTATTTTAGCTATTACAAAAGTTTAATACTTACATTGATATTGCCGGTCATATCACTGATAACTGGTGTGAATAAAGTACCAAAAGAACCTAAAATTTTAGATAAAAAATTAAAAACAAATTTTTATTTTAAAATACACATATTTGTATGGCTGGAAGCAACTACTATACGCTACTTTTTATTTTAAAATGTCAAGTAGGCGAGGTGCCACGCCCACATACCCAATAAGTATTTAATGTCGCATATCTCATAAACTACAACAGCTAGAGTCCTTAAATTTTGTATGGACGACTTTGACGTATATGCAGTGAGCGTCATAAGTGAGTCAACACTTTTGTTCTTAAGTATAAAACAGTTGTGTTCTTAAGTATAAAAAAAGTTCCTTTATCATGAATTGTTGTTTTTGTTTTAACATTTTATAAGTAATAAATAAACGTGTTTATTTTTGGAAATTTATTCGACTATTCTCATTTACTTTTCTCGCTATCGTAAGAAAATGAATTATTTCAGTGGCGTTTACTCACTTTTGGCGCTCAGTGTATGAACAAAATGGGCGGATTGGCTATTGTGGGCGTGTCACCTCCCATAGTCTATATATATAAAAATGAATGTTTGTTTGTGTGTTATGATCTTTAGCAAAGTTGTTGCGCATGAGCCGACGAAGGTTTCCAAGTTGGTATGACCAATATCCGATAGGTGGCGCCGCTGAAAATTACTAAAAATGATTTAAATCGTAGACTGTGTATTTAATCATGTTATGATCTTTAGCAAAGTTGTTGCGCATGAACCGACGAAGGTTTCTAAGTTCGTATGACCAATATCCGATAGGTGGCGCCACTGAAAATTACTTAAAATCAATTAAATCGTAAACTGTGCATTTAATCATGTTATGAACTTTAGCAAAGTTGTTGCGCATAAGTCGAAGGAGGTTTCTAAGTTCATGCGATTAATTTCCGATAGATGGCGCCACTACGAATTATTCAAAATGAATTGAATCGTAAACTGTGCATTTAATCATGTTATGAACTTTAGCAAAGTTGTTGCGCATAAGTCGATGGAGGTTTCTAAGTTAGTGCGATTAATTTCCGATAGATAGCGCTACTGAGAATTATTCAAAATTAATTGAATCGTAAACTATGCATTTGATCATGTGTTGATCTGGCAAATACCAGACATTTGAGCACTTATCATTTATGATTTTAATAACATTTAGTATAACTTATTCCCGTAAAATTTGAAACATTTTAATTTTGGAAGATTTTTAAAAATGCTGTTGGGTTCAATTGGATTGAGTACGTTGTGAGAACATAATAAATTTAAACTCATTTTTCACGTCGTTCCCGTGCAATAATGCCTCCAAAGCGACAACTAATTGGTGGACCTACACCTCGGGCACGGAAGAAAAGACCAATACGAGCCTCAGAATCAGACGGGCATTGAGACTGGAAAATCTTCGAGCGCTGAGGGCCTTTCGCTTGAACCATTTGAACAACGAGAAGTGAGATTAGAAACTGATCGAATGCATACTACTCAGGCCGGTTCATCTGAATCATCAGGACAACGGGAAACAAAATCAATAAAATGAATCAAAATTAATTGGACATTTGTGTAACGTCTTTCCTTCAAATTTATTTTAGTTGGGGGCGCAGCAACACGCGCAGTGTACAACTAGTATTTTATAAATAATTTTGTGTTTCTATTCTCTTTTCTTGAAAAATTTCTACTTTTACACATTAAGAGGTTGATGGGTAGTTCCACGTAGGATTTCGCTAGGTTTGCTACATCTTTGGACGGTTTTCTAGTTGCAGTTAGTCGCAATAGGTAATGTTTTGGAGTTTCAAACTCTTTTGACATGCCGTGATACTGGTTAAATAACATAAAAAATGTACCTCTTCAAGATTTTCTATTTATCTTGAGACACTTTGTTCGCAGGTTGTTTTGTTTAATTGTCGGAAGACATTAGTATATCATCGAGATTTTCCAGTCACATAATAACATAATTGGTCATTACAATCCTTCAGTCAGGATTATAGAGCTAGTTTCTCAGCTAAACCTACACAGTTTAAAGTCGACTCCGAACAACAGATATTTTGAGAAACTTTTCATGGCAATTTTATTTACTCTCAGTGTTTATGACAGAAATCTGCTGAGCGGCAGTCACCAAAGAAATATTTTTTTTACATTTTCGTTTTGATGTGTCTGACCTGGGATTTGAACCGTGGCCTTACGTGTAATAAGCCAACACACTACCTTCTAGACCACGGCGAGATTTTCCAGTCGTTTATTATAATTCCTCTAGTTCCTTTAATGAGTATAAAGCTATCACAAAGCATCTCCAAATTTTTTTATTCGATTTGGGTTTCTTCTTTTTCTTGGATAACGTTTCATTAATCAAATTCTTTTTTTTTTTTGCCAAGAAGGTTATTGGCCATCTGTAGCATGTACGAGAATAATAGAGTTGCCTACAATCAACAGCCAGCCTACGGAGGCCTTTTTTACTTTTTCATCCCACACATGAGTATAACAAAATTTGAATCTTGAAGACCAGAATGCATTCTCAATTTTTTACAACCCAGAACTCCTTAGTGAAAACTCAATTAAAGTATTCAAATTGTTTTTGTTTCAGAGCACTTATAAATTGTTTTTAACGTCATAATTAAAAATTAGTAAACACTTTAAACGAATAATTATCTATTATTATTATTATCTGTATTAACATAAAAATAACATTTGCTAACGTAATGCCAATTTAATATTATATCGGCTTAATCATCATTTTTAGGATATCACTGCTGAAATCATTGAATTACTATTGAGTCATTCGATAATTAAATTTTAATAAATATTTTTTTTACTAAAAATTAATTTATTATTTAACAAACACTGTAATAGCAAACAAAACCAAATTTAAAGAATTATTTCTTCTACAATATTTAAAAATATTGTATTAAAAAAACAACGATCATACAATACAACATTTGCACTGGAAATAGTGTTGACCTATTCAAAGTGTGTTACTATTGAAATAAATACAAAATTTTTTAACTTATAAACAAATCCAAAAGCTTTACAATAAATGAATAAATTAAAAAAGAGAAAAAAATTGTTTATAAAAACACTCACGTATAACATCCACAACTTCATTGGAGGCAGCTAAAAATTCTTCCGTTTCAACTTTATCACATTCACCAGCTGGAAAACCTTTAAGGTTACCAAATTTGATGCGAGCTTCTGTCATGATTTTCTCCCTTTTTTTCCACTAATGGCCGTGTTATTTTATATTTGGTACGGTTAAGACTTATTTGCTTACGTTATTCTTATTCACTGGCGGAAAGTTGTTTGGCAGACAGAAATCAATACTGAGTTCAATTAAACTAAAACCGAAACTGAAGTGTTAATTTCTTTTCTTTTTTTTTTGCTTTGCTTTTGAGTTGGTTGGCTAGTTTATTTTTTATTATCTTATCATTTTATTTCACTAAAATTATCAATGTATTGGTGGTCTGTCGGATATTATTATTTTTGGCATTTGAAAACACGCAAAATTAATATGTTTGAAGAATACTGGGCTCGAACGTATATCGTTGCGATAATAATTTGTTTTGTTGGCACTCACCACACGATCTGAATAGAGAGTGTATTAGCAGCAGCAGCAGCAGTGGCAAAGTAATAATGATCAAAGCAAATATTATTGTGTGTCATTATTTGTTGTTGGTGTTAATGCTACCGTTGTTTATCGATCTTTTTGTGTTGTTTTATTGAGTATTAACATACGCATGTTTTACTTAAATAGAGAATGCGTTTTATGGAGAAAGAGTATTGAAAAAAAGCACACTCTGATAATGACGTTTCTTTGGCTTCTGTGCTAATAATTGTGTTAAGAATTTCGTTGATAAAGCGTTCATATGATTGCCTAAGTAGAGTAATATTAGTTTATAGTTTGTAGTAAAGTAAACAATAACAAGTAATTGATGGTTTTGATGACTAATATAGGAAAATAGTTGTACAATAATAATGGCCTTTGAATTTTCTGATCATATGTTTTGTTTATAATAATTTTCTTATTAAATTCGTTGTTTCATTGCTTTTCAAAGTTAAAAACTATAATTATATTTGCGATATTACATTTATAGAACTTTCTTCTAAGTGGAGTGCAGTATTTTCTTTAGGCCAGCAACAAATCATTCAGCATTTATGTTCAGTATATCAAAGAGTCTATAGGTATATGCAGTATCTTCTTTAGGCCAGCAACAAATCAAGCATTTATGTTCAGTATATTATTATATATTGTCTCTATATCTGCAACATACATTTTTTATTGAATGTTATGATAGGTAAAGTCAGTTGTATAAAAAATAAAATACATGATCTTTCAAGTTCGAGTTTCTTTTTCAATTCTTTTATATCTTTTTATAGGTTATTGTGTTTCTTTCTTTTGGCAGATAACAGTTAGAAACTGTACGAAATTTCTAAAATGAATTGAATTTCTCTCAAGAACTGTAAAAAATGAATTAAATTTACAATACAGTGAATACTTTTTTCGTTGTTGTTGTTGGAACAACTCCGCTGTAATATATGGACTTGGTCAAATTTGTCCGGTTCCTGCAGCTTTCACTGAATTGACAATCCTTGGCCGAATTGAATTTGGTTCGTTTCCGAATGTAGATTCGATTGCCGTGGTAATGGCCATTATGCCAGCAGTTTTGGTAGCAATGGCAGCCTAATTGAGGCTAGAATACGTAAAAGAATCGGGACATATTGATCCTGGTAGTTAAAATATGTAAATGAGGTGACGTTTGCAGCAAACACTTGGGGAATTAGTATTTTGTTCTTCAGACTTTCTAGATTCAGTATCACAAGAATTCAATTTGATTATACAATCATTAATATTGATGAACCATTAATAGCATTAAAGAACAATCGAAGATCTAAAGTTCGACTTTAATTTCCTTTTGAAAAAGAAATTCAAATTTGAAAGACCCTGTATAGGGGTTATATTTCTTATGTCAAAGTGCCGCCAACTGCCTCCAAGACTAGATTAATATATGATCCATAGCACAGCTAAAAGCTAGTTCTAAGACTAGATTAATTAATAAACTATTTGGAAGAGCATATTAGAAGCCTACAGCAACATTGTTAAATTCCAGTGTTTTTTAATTCCATTTTAATTTTTATAACTCCAACTTCTTGCAGTGACCATAGAGGCTCATAACGAATATATAACAATCCTTATTGAGTTTCTCTTTTAACACTTTCAAATCGAATTCATATACCTTTTCATCTGTAGTAGTTTTTTGTAAATCAAACCATTCTGTAACCAAACTATTTTCACATTTTCTTAATTCAATCAGCTTTAAAGGCAGTTCCAAACTTTTGATTATTTTATTGGCACAGTCCAACTGCACCTTAAATTGTAAACTGCCAAATTCCTTATAATCTTCCCTTAGCCAAGGATGATAAGCCAAAATAATGGCAGAATTATTCGAAAAATAAAATGAATCATTCTCCTGTTGTTCACGATAGCGTTGAAGAAAACCATTCGCTGGTTTCTTGAGTTGCGTAAAACGTGGCTTATTTGCTTGATCCGGACAATGTTCTACAATTCTTTGAGGCAGATTTTCGGTTTTGATTTGTAAAGTAAAAACTCTATTGATATAGTCAAAGTTAGAGCCCATAACACCTTGTAAATCATGGCCCAAATCAAATATATGGCCTATTTCATGGCACACTGCTCCTAAACTAGAGGCATAGACACCTGCTTTGGTCTTGCGATAGTTACTGTCATCTGGTTCCAAGGCTAAATTAAGTTTTTGTTGATTGAGAAAACAATTTAAAATATTTTCAAATTGACTGGGCCATGTATAAAAATAAGTGGAACTAAATAAGGCTAGGCCACCGGTACCCACGGCGGCGTGACCTTTGATATGTTTTCTTATGTTGGCGTAGGAGAAATCCTTGCTTTTTTGCACTTCATCACCCAAGTATTTGCTGCAATTTATAAAGGCAACAAATTTCAAGTGATTCTTTTCACCCCAAGCTGAAGCCAACAGCTCCTTGGCGAACTGCTGCCACAAGTCATGTTCATTTAATTGCCATATGTCCTCTTGTTTGAGTTGGGACTTAAATATTAAGCACCTATCACTGAAAACAAACGTTAATCTTTGGTTAACAGATTCGTTTAGTTTTTCCGCATAAACGGTTTGTATCAACAGCAGATTTAAATCTATAATCATCAGATTTAACCTCACTTTTTCACTATTAACCGTTTCATCTTGGGCCAATATCAGCAGTGGTTGTATGCGGTACAATGACTCCTTTCTTTGGTATTTAATGGTTACAGTTAGTTTGGCTTGACAATAAGTGAAATTTAATTCCAAGTCTTTATTTTCCGTACCCAAATCTATTAAAAATTTAAATTTTCCTGTAGTTTGTGATAAGCCGGTTGCTTGTAATTGCTTTTCATCTACATTTAAGCGTATGTTTTGTTGTTTACTGCACCTAAAATTATCCACAACACCTTTAATTAACAATATTTGATGCGGTATTAGAAGATTATCTTGTAGATTTAAGATTTTTATCGTGTGTAAACAATTTGTTGCTGTCATAATTAAAATATTTTCTGCAAATCAACACTCATTTCTAGAGAAGACACATTTTTGTTTTGATTTTATTTATAGAGAGCAAACGCTAACGATAATCTATCTAGCAAAAACGATAAAATAAGCAAAATTGCTAAAAAGTACTCTCCCTTAACTAAAAATAATACCGCATTTAGCAACTGTGTGTGTAAAAAGATCTGACACGTCAATTTTCTTTAAACTAAAAAATCTTGTGAAAATATTAAACGCTGCAGAATTTTTTTAATTAATTCTTTTATAATTTATTATTAATTAATAATAAAAAAACATTGTCATTTAATATATAAAGTGTTTTAAGTGCTATAGAGAGAAAAAGAAAAGCAGAAAAAATGGCTTTGTCGTCTACCACTGTGCCCTGTTACACCATTATAAATTCGCCAGACTTGGAGGTACCCAATGAAATGCAGCTGAAACAAGATTTGGAAAAGGGCGATACCAATGTAAAAATTGACACTTTGAAAAAGGTCATCCAACTGCTGTTGAATGGCGAACGTTTGTCCGGTTTGATTATGACCATCATACGTTTTGTCTTGCCCGTACAAAATCATACCATCAAGAAGCTGTTGCTTATCTTTTGGGAAATTGTACCCAAGACATCGCCGGATGGCAAATTGTTACAGGAAATGATTTTAGTGTGTGATGCCTATAGAAAGGTATGTAGAATTTAATAATTTAAGCATAATTTATGTATCATTAACGGTCAATAGATTTCTTACACGAAGTTTTTGGCTATGGAAACCTTTTATTCATTTGAACCTGAGGTTATCTAAAATTTAAATCATCTTTTTCAATATCTAATCCTAGAAATATAAAGATTTTTAGCGAAATTATCATGCTTGGTTCTTAATTAGACAATTCGGTGCCCCAGTATTCTAGTAAGAAGAGTTCTAATTGGCAAGTGCAGGGTTGTGGGTTCAATTCCTATTAGGAAACCTCCAAAATTTATTTGTGCACGTGTAACACTAGTCATCAAAAACAAACTATACATAATTCAACACCAAATTCTCTCACTATTCCCTATCGTGTCTTCTACAATATGCTTTACGGTATTCCAATGAAATATGCTGCATGTGTAGAGGAATTATCCAAGTGATGAAGTCCGCTAAAAGAAGAAGAATATTGGAAACCTTTCACAAGAATTTCATGAAAAGAAAAGGGAATAACATCTTGTGTCTCCATAATGACGTCATGAAACTAAAGTGCATACATTCAGGAGGCCATGAACTGCATGGAAAATATACTCATAAACAATTTCTCTTCTGCTTATGGCTTAAAACCAACCATTATTTCAGACAACTAGGTCACGTAATGACATAAGAGAAGTTTAATGGAAAAGAAAAAAGTTTTCCTTTAAGCTCTTCCGTTGTCGAAATTCCTTTCAGCCTGCTTTTTCATCGCTCCGCAAATATTATTCCAGGATGACTGAAATCGCTCATAAAAACTCCGTGTAGTGCTACGTTATCTTTGCCCAAGTTCAGTAATTTCATAGCAATTATGAAATGAAACAATTGGCGAACGTCGATACGTCTTGTTTCCCTTCTTCAAAGCTATTGTAGCAGTACTATCAGAGCAAGGCCTCTTTCGACACAGAATCAGTAGATGGAATAAGGATATCACAGATTTCGGTTGGCTATGTGAAGGTGCATAAGAGAGAGTAGATCATTTTCCATGACACTGTCCTTGTTTGTAGATGTGTAGGCAGAAACGGACAGGAATATGCGCGGCTAAAAAGGCTTTTTTCTCAATGAAACTTGTTTAAACCAACATTATTTTTCTTTACATTTGTCAATAACATTATACTTCCATTCTACATTTAGCCTCCTATCGCATTATACTTCTTTATTAAACCGTAAAATTATGAAATTTTCTCTTTTCAGGATCTTCAACATCCCAATGAGTTTTTGCGCGGTTCAACTTTACGTTTCCTTTGCAAACTCAAAGAACCCGAGTTGTTGGAACCCTTAATGCCTTCCATTCGTGCTTGTCTAGAACATCGTCACTCCTATGTCAGACGTAATGCTGTGCTTGCCATTTTTACCATCTACAAGAACTTTGATTGGCTAGTGCCAGATGGTCCTGAATTAATAGCCAACTTCTTGGATACCCAACAGGATATGTCATGCAAACGCAATGCTTTCCTAATGCTTTTGCATGCCGATCAAGAAAGAGCCTTAAACTATTTGGCCTCTTGCATCGATCAGGTTAATAATTTCGGTGATATCTTGCAATTGGTCATAGTCGAGTTGATCTATAAGGTGTGTCATGCTAATCCAGCTGAAAGATCACGTTTTATCAGATGCATTTATAATCTGCTGAATTCATCTTCGAATGCAGTACGCTATGAAGCAGCCGGTACTTTGATTACCTTGTCATCGGCTCCTACAGCTATTAAGGCTGCTGCTGGCTGTTACATTGAATTGATTGTTAAGGAAAGTGACAACAATGTAAAGTTGATTGTGTTGGATCGTTTGATTGCCATGAAGGAAAACGAAAATATGGAAAAGGTTATGCAGGATCTGGTAATGGACATTTTGCGTGTTCTAGCTGCTCCTGATATCGAAGTAAGACGCAAGACTTTAGCCTTGGCCATGGATTTGGTATCGTCGCGGAATATCAATGAAATGGTGTTGGTCTTAAAGAAGGAAGTCTCAAAGACCCATAATGTTGAACATGAAGACACTGGCAAATATCGTCAACTTCTAGTGCGCACTTTACATGCTTGCTCGATTAAATTCCCCGATGTAGCAGCCAGTGTTATTCCAGTATTAGTTGAGTTCCTTTCAGACACTAATGAATTGGCAGCTGCCGATGTTTTAATTTTCATTAGAGAAGCCATACAGAAATTCCCCTCTTTGCGGGGCTTAATTATTGGCCATTTGATAGAGGCTTTCCCACAAATTAAATCTTCCAAAATACATCGTGCTGCTGTTTGGATTTTGGGTGAATATGTGGATGATAAGAATCAAATATTGGAAGTTATTGAGGTCATTTGCCAGACTTTGGGTGAAATACCGATGGTTGAAGCTGAACAACGTCGTTTGGCTGGAGATCAAACTGAGGAAGACACAAATGCGACTAACAGTGCTCCAACTACGAACAATAAGGTCACCTCCGATGGCACCTATGCCACTCAGAGTGCTTTCAGTTTGGCACCGTAAGTTCTTGATGGTTTGTTTTTTTATTAAAATTTACTAAAATTTTATTGTTTTTCGTTATAACAGTGTTGCTAAGAAGGAAAAGCGCCCACCATTGCGCCAATATCTTATGGATGGTGATTTCTTTATTGGTGCTGCTTTGTCAGCCACCTTAACCAAATTGGTTTTACGTTATGCTGATTTGGAATTGGATGTGGTAAGAGGAACTTTTACGGATCTAAAGTTTTTTTGGAAGTAATTTTAAATTGTTTTGATTTTAGCGTGCCCAAAACCGTTTAACTACACGTGTTATGCTTATTATGAGCTCCATTTTGCATTTGGGCAAATCTGGTTTTCCCACTAAACCCATTACCAACGACGATACCGATCGTATTTTCATTTGTTTACGCACATTGAGCGAACGCACAGAGGAAACTGTTGAAATTTTTAAACGTTATTGCCGCGAAGCTTTAGGCAAAATGTTGGATGCTCAATACGAGGAAGATCAACGTGTTTTGAAGGAAAAACAAAGAGCTGCTGCCAAGGTACAGCCCGATGATCCCGTTGTATTTGCCCAACTGTCGAATGGTCGCGAAAATCAATTGGGCGAAAACGTATTTGAGTCTAGCTTGAATCAAGCTTTGGCTGGCACTAAATCCACCAATTTGAGTGACATTACATCGCCCAACAATAAACTTAATAAGGTTACCCAATTGACTGGTTTCTCTGATCCCGTTTATGCTGAGGCTTATGTCAATGTCAATCAATATGATATTGTTTTGGATGTTTTGATTGTAAATCAAACAAGTGAGTTAGGAAATTTGAATTTCTCTTAATCTGCGCGTTAATAACACAATTTTTCTTTAAATTTTAGATGACACTTTGCAAAATTGTACTTTGGAATTGGCCACCTTGGGAGATTTGAAATTGGTAGAGCGTCCACATCCCGTGGTATTGGCTCCTCATGATTTCTGCAATATCAAGGCCAATGTTAAAGTATCTTCAACTGAAAATGGCATTATATTTGGCAATATTGGTAGGAAACTAAAAATTGTATAGGAAATCATTTTGATTTATTATTTAAAATTTTATTTTTATAGTTTATGACACTTCCATTAACACCAATGTTGTGGTATTAAATACCATACATATTGACATTATGGATTATATTATACCAGCTTCTTGCACAGACACTGAATTTAGACAAATGTGGCAAGATTTCGAATGGGAAAATAAGGTATGCATTTCGCTATTTTTGAGTTTTATAAAAGGTTTTAATTTAAACTAATTTTAGGTCACTGTTAATACTACTTTCACTGATTTACATGAATATCTAAAACATTTGCTTAAGAGCACCAATATGAAATGTTTAACACCCGAAAAAGCTTTGTCCGGTCAATGTGGCTTCATGGCTGCCAATATGTATGCCAAGTAAGTTTTAAAAGCTTGCATATAAAGCGAACGAATATTTAATGAATGCTTTTTATTTTGTTTAACAGATCGATTTTCGGTGAAAATGCTTTGGCCAATTTAAGTATCGAAAAGCCCGTAGAGGATCCAAATTCTAAAGTAACTGGCCACATTAGAATACGTGCCAAGAGTCAGGTAAGATTTAATCGAAATTTCAATTGTCTTGTTGCTGATATAATAAGTCATTTTAAGAAGTAATTATCTTTAAAAAGCATTCTTGTAATGCATTGCATTCTAGGCATTGCGGGAATTGAATTCCACGGGAATTCGAGGGCATTTCACTTACTATACTTTACTTACTTTGGTAGAGTTGAGTCTTCAGATAGATTCCGTTTAGTCGCCATATGTTCTCCAGACTTTTCCGTTTTGAAAGATTCCGTTTAGTCGACATATTTTCTACAGACTTTGCTGTTTTGAGTCATTTTTTTCATTCCGATTTACATACTTACATAATTACATTACAACCCTTTAGTCAGGATTACGATCTAGCTTCTCACACCACTTATGTTGTGTGTGTTAATTTTATACATGAGTGGCGGGACCTACAGTTTAAAGTCGTTTCCGAACGACAGATTTTTTTTGAGAAACTTTTCATGGCAATTTTTATTTACTCTCAGAGTTTTTGCCAGAAATCTGCTGAGAACAAGTAGCCGAGGAAATACTTTTTGTATTTTATTTTGATGTCTGGGGCTGGGGCTCGAACCCTGGCTTTACGTCTAATAAGCCAACACATTACCTACTAGACTACGGCGACTTCAAATATGGCGTAAATATGTAGGATATTTGTAAAGTTTTGTAGTTTAATGTTAAGGGCTTTTCTGCCTGGCATAATTTTACAGCCATATAATCGTTTTGATAGGACATTTGACTTGAATATGATAATTGTTTTTCTAATCAAGATTATGGTTGACTTTTCTACAAAAATTTCAAATCCGAAAGGAGACACCATTCGCCTTATCAATTCTTAACTCAGTATCTGATTTATCACTTTATCTTCGCCCCTACAAATTCTACCTCTTCATAACCCTATAACAATGTGATTATTGGTTGGACGCGGTAAAGGTACAGCTTTTGATTTTTTAATGTTAATTTTCAAACCAATATTATCATGAGTGTTCAATTGAAACGTTTAATTTCGGTAGCATATCTGAATGTATGTAGAATAAAATGCTAAACATCATTAGCATAATCTAGGTCGTTAAGGTGATTGATGAAAGTCCATTTATTTTCGCGGAGATTGCTTGTAAGTGTGTTAGTCATTACACTTTCGATTAAAAGAAGAAAAATTAAGGGACTCAACAGATATCCCTGTGTAATGCCTGTACAAATGAAATGTTTCGGAGAGGCTATTATTACGCTAAACCCTATGTCTGAAAGATTACATCTTGTACCTTTATTAGGTTTGTCAATGTGCTATCACACACGGGACTATTTTTTTAAGCCGCCCAATTTTGGTTCTTTCAGTCACACACGAGACTACTTCATCTGGCATAAAATTGTATACATGTACTCTGCTTTGTGTGTATTAGTTTTTCTTCACTACTCAATGCATAACGAAAGACTAAATATGCTCTATACAAACAATTTTTCTGAACCTGCTGTTTTATAAATGTATGTGTATTAGTTTTGTATTGTTTATGTATTGGTTTGTGCGGGGTAGAAGCTGGTTGAAAAATTATGCGAGCAAAAAACCACTCTCCTCACCTCTCTTGCTGCCATTTTGTGCCAGCATAATTGTTCTCGTCTGTGATCGCCCAATGCCTTTGCTTTCTAGAAAATCACATATTTTGCATTGAAATATGTCATAAAGATGCAGAAGAATATTCCATAAAGGTCAGCTCTAACCTTAAACGTAGTTATATGATCTCTGTAGTTCTCGCAAGTACCTTAGATGGTGTACATTCTGCTGTAATTCTTACATTTTCGATACAGGGATGATAAAACAATGCAGCTCAGATCAGTACTAGGCTGCCTTCCAAAATGTATCAATACAAAGTTTGTATACAGTTCTACTACGGTATATAAACTATGTAGATATGCAAAGAAACCAAACAATGCATCAACTATAAATCCGATGCCTGACTGCTTTTTGACTGCGTTAAAAATACACATTGACGACGTTTTGAAATAGAATACATTGTATATATTTTGTACAGCAGCATTATGAAACACGATACTTTGTTTAAACACAAAGCAACTAACATTTTGGAAGGCAGCCCTACTTTCCTATAAAGTAAAGGATTTTATTTCGTATCCGATCATAAATATATAGTATGTTTCAATAGTAGGATAGAGAGTCAGATAGATCTAGGGAAAGGAAGAAAGCCTTCATAATCTAGTAATCTCAGTTATTGAGTCTTATGTGGGTGTTAAAAAATAATAGAAGTTGTTATCGAAACATATTGAAATCATGTGGATTAATATTATCAGGCATAAAGCGTTACGTAAAGGCCAGAAACAATCAATATGTGGAAATAAATGTGTACTTAAACAGGAAAAAAGGCTATTTAGGTGACAGATATCTATTCTTGAATGTCATGTCATTTCAGTAGCAAAAAAAGTGATTATAATTCTACTTTTGATAATTCAAGCAATCAGATGTGGGATGGAAATAAGGTAAAATCTGAACAAATATTTGTTTATTATTTATTAGGATTATTTCTTTCTGAAGTTCTCCCGACACAATAGCATAGACGTTCTTTTCAATAATTTATTTGAAATCTTTACGTGATCTATCTATATACATATACATACATATATAAAAAAGAATGTTTGTTCGTATTTAATTAATAGAATCGTAAACTATGCATTTGATCATGCTATGATCTTCAGCAAAGTTGTTGCACATGAGCTGGGGAAGGTTTCTAAGTTGGTATGACTAATTTCCGACAGGTGGCGCCACTGAAAATTACTTAAAATCAATTAAATCGTAAACTGTGCATTTGATCATGTTATGAACTTTAGCAAAGTTGTTGCGCATAAGTCGATGGAGGTTTCTAAGTTGGTATGACCAATTTCCGACAGGTGGCGCCACTGAAAATTACTTAAAATCAATTAAATCGTAAACTGTGCATTTGATCATGTTATGAACTTTAGCAAAGTTGTTGCGCATAAGTCGACGGAGGTTTCTAAGTTGGTATGACCAATTTCCGACAGGTGGCGCCACTGAAAATTACTTAAAATCAATTAAATCGTAAACTGTGCATTTGATCATGTTATGACCTTCAGCAAAATTGTTGCGCATGAGCTGGGGAAGGTTTCTAAGTTGGTATGACCAATTTCCGAAACATGGCGCCACTGAAAATTACTCGAAATGAATTAAATCGTAAACTGTGCATTTGATCATGCTATGATCTTTAGCAAAGTTGTTGCGCTTATGTCGATGGAGATTTCTAAGTTGGTGCGATTAATTTCCGATAGATGGTGCCACTAAGAATTATTCGAAATAAATTGAATCGCAAACTATGCATTTGATCATGTGTTGATCGGACAAATACCAGACATTTTAGCATTTATAATTTATGATTTTAACCCTCTCATTCCCGATGTTGCCTATAGGCAACATTGTACATTTTTGTTCATAAATTCCGTAATTTTTAATTTTTTAAAAAAAATTTTTTTTTGCAAACAAGCTTTGTTAAAAACGTGTAAAACCAGAATACGTAGGACTCTAAATTTAATAACCCTTCATATTTAGGCCATGACTAACAAGCAAATGTCCTTAAAAAATTTTAGCTCTGGCCCAAAAAATTCGGGCATGAAAGGCATTTAGTATAACCTATTCCCGTAAAATTTGAAACATTTTAATTTTGGAAAATTTTTAAAAATGCTGTTGGGTTCAATTGGATCGGGTACATTGTGAGATTATAATAAATTTAACACATTTTTCACGTCGTTCCCGTGTCATCATGACTCCAAAGCGGCAAGCAATTGGTCGACCGACACCTCGAGCACGGAAGAAAAGACCTTTACGAGCTTCAGAATCAGACGGGCAACTAGCATTGAGACTGGAAAATCTTCGAGTGTATGTCACTGAAACCCGTTCGCTTGAACCACGTGAACAACGAAAAGTGAGATTAGAAACTGATCGAATGCGTACTACTCAGGCCTGTTCGTCTGAATCATCTGGACAACGGGAAACAAAATCCATAAAATGATTCAAAATTAATTGGATATTTGTGTAATGTCTTTCCTTCAAATTTGTTATAGTTGGTGGCGCAGCAACATGCGCAGGGTATAGTTAGTAGTCTTTAAAAAATGTATACAATCTGCGGACATTTTCCACCATAATTTTTAAATTGCTCTTACCTTTTCTGCATTTATAATTCAAATTAATTAAAACTAGTAGTTGGTATTGTAAAATTGTATTTCATTTTATTAATATTTAAAATTTTCAATTGCTTTCCTCTCTTTTTTCCAGGGTATGGCTCTCAGTTTGGGCGACAAGATTAGTTCATCTCAGAAACTATGTGTGCAGGCTTCGTAAAAAATTGTTACCATTCCAATTTAAAAAAAAAAAATAAATTTATTAAAAATAAAATCCAATAATTACAATGAGTTTATTATTATATTATTTCCTTTATATAATCATATTATATTTTATGTTCTGTATGCTTAATTTTAAGTATTTTTACTACATTAAATTAAAATTTTTCTTTCAAGAATTCTATATTTTAGAAATTATGTAAACGTTCGATGACGTATATACAATACAATTATAATTAACAACAAACAGCAACAATAAAACAAGCAAATATAAATACTAAATATACGAAAGAAGAAGAAAGTAATTATATATTACAAAAATAAAAATAATAAAAAAATGTGTTGAATAATTATTATTTGATCAGGTTTATTCATGACAATGCAATTCGAAAATATCTTCTAATTATTACTAAAGAAGTAAAGCAAGTAAAAATTGAGTCCATAGCACTAACCACTAGTATGCCAAGTCTGCCTGGAATCAAAATATATTTTTTTTAATGTAATTTGGGTGGAGAATTATAGTTTAAGGTATGTATGTTAATTCATAATATCACTTGCTTATATTTTTTATAATTTAATTGATAATTTTATTTCCAGTTTAATTTAAAGATATCTTTATTATGTAAAGGGTGTTTTTTATAGAGGTATAGAACTTTAAGTTGGCATTACTTTTCAAGATGGCGACCGATTTAACAGCTGTCAAGTGATTTATTCTCAGTTTGGTTTGGCAATTCATCATGAATAGACTCACGCCCGAACAACGCTTGCAAATAGTGCAATTTTATTTCGAAAATAATGGTTCTGTGCGGAAAACGTAGCGCGCACTACGTCCATTTTATCGTCGACAAAATCGTCTATCAGAGCAGTTAATTCGATTAACCATGGAACGTTTTCGCACCACGTTTACTCTTATTGATAACTCGTATCCCCAGAGACGCTGTACGTACGTGCGTACAGAAGAAGCTATTGCTGCTGTAGAGCGTAGCATTGAGGAAGACCCGCCATCGAGCACAGGAATTGGATCTGTGTCCATCCACTTTATGGAAGATTTTGCGGAAGGATCTTGGTTTGCGTGCTTACAAAATCCAACTCGTGCAAGATTTGAAGTCAAACGATCATCAAGTAAGGCGTAGATTCGTCGAATGGGCCCAAAACGAGATTACCGTTGTTCCCGATTTTCATAAGAGAATTTTGTTTAGCGATGAAGCGCACTTCTGGTTTAATGGCTACGTCAACAAACAAAACTGCCGCATTTGGAGTGAAGGTAATCATCAAGTGTATGTGGAAACACCGTTACATCCAGAAAAACTAACTGTTTGGTGCGCTTTATGGGCTGGTCCGTACTTTTTTAAAAACGATGGGGACCAGAACGTTACAGTCAATGGTGATCGGTATAGAGCCATGATTACAAACTTTTTCATTCCTGAATTGAATAACCATGATGTCCAGGAGATGTGGTTTCAACAAGACGGCGCAACATGTCACACAGCCCGTGCCACAATAGATTTATTGAAGGACATGTTTGGTGACCGCCTAATTTCACGTTTTGGACCTGTGAATTGGCCTCCAAGATCTTGTGATTTAACACCGCTAGACTACCTTCTGTGGGGCTATGTAAAGTCATTGGTCTATGCGGTAAAGCTACAAACGCTTGACCATTTGGTCGCCGTATTATTGCCGATATACGGCCACAAATGTTGGAAAAAGTCATCGAAAATTGGACGTCCAGATTGGACTACATCCGCGCCAGCCGTGGCGGTCATATGCCAGAAATCATATTTAAAATGTAATGCCACAAGATTATCTTTCGGGTAAATAAAATTCATGTCAATCGAATAATCCATCGTTGTTTTATTGCAACTTAAAGTTCTATACCTCTATAAAAAAACACCCTTTATATGATGTACAACAAGCTCCTTGGACAAGTATGACTATTTAATGTCATGTTTATCATAGGTTGGTTGATATTGTTGTTAAAATCCTTAATTTTATTTCCATTTTACATGCACTGTTTAATTTATTTTATTTTATTTTTATTTGTTGATTTTAGTAACTTACAATAGCCATTGTCACACGCACAAGAGTCATTCATTCTAATCTTGTGCAGTGGTCAGCAGCTGCAATAAGTACCATTTTATTAAATGTAAATGAAAGTAATCTCGGTGAATTCGGCTGCTCTCAGAAATATATTTAAAGGTAATGGCTGTTACACTTTTAAACAAATTGCACACAATAAGATTAAAACTGAAATAGAAAACACCATTTAATAATACAATTTTCTAAAACACTTTTAAGGTTTTATGTTAAGAAAAGAAAAAAAAAAACACTTAGACTGGTTGGTAGTTGATAAAGTATGGCTTTTTGTAAACATATTTAATTAAACATTTTCTTTTATTATCACAACATACACACAATATTTGGAGGAAGGTATGCTTTTTGCATAACATTGTCGGTTTTATTTAGTCTAACAAGTATGTTTCGTTTCATAAGAAATATGGAGCGTTATGTTGTATGGTTTTCTCCAGGAATACTTTTAAACCTTCGACAGAAAACTGTTGTAATCGCATTTAACCACAAAGTTATTTGCAATATACAGGAACAGACGATAAAAGCTTGTTGCAGGAACAAGATTATAATTCACTTGACTTTTGTGGCGTTGAATATTTCGATGGGTTCTTTTTTCTCTACTTTGAGTCCTTGTTTTCCATTTATGGATCCTTTTTTGTTAGTTTTTTTTTTTTACTAGGATTTTCTACTTTGAGTCCTTGGGTTTCAGTTAAAAAAGTTTCATTCTCTTGCATCATATCCTACCAAGTCTACCCATTTGGCATGGTCTTCTGTCACCAACTGGATAGATTGAGAATACTTTTTAGGCAGGTCATCAACCTTAAATATTTATTCTAACAAGATACTGAAATATAATTCCCGCAGCACTGTCGAAACTGATCTGTAGCTTTCAAAAAGATTTCCGAGTCAAGGAATTAAGTCCAGATATTATGCTGCTTAGTTTTCTCTGAACAAATTTAACATTCATTTACGCAATAAAATTTCCTGTGTTAAAAAGGTTTCCTCAAGACTTCTCAGTGCGGCAGTATTAGCGAAACGTACGTAGTAAAGGGTCCGCCAAATAACCTTTTTTTTTAAATGCTTTAAAAGAAAAACTACTGAATATTTTCTCAAATTTCTTTTTTTATTTGAAAGTACAATCCTTCCGATTAATAATGGAAAATAATTTCATTCAAATGGCTGCCTCGGCTGGCCATGCAGTAGCCTACACGATCGGTGCAATTTTTAAGCACATTATCGATTCTGTGAAGCTGTATTTCACCAATGGCTTCACGAATATTGTCCTTTAAAGCGTCAATTGTCTCTGGCTTGTCGGCGTAACATTTATCTTTGACGTTACGCCCACAAATAATAGTCCAACGGTGTCAAATCGCAGCTCCGAGGTGGCTAAACGACATTAGCTCTGCGGCTGATAATGCGATCTTCAAAAACAGGGCGCAAAACATCGAGTATAGCTTCGGCTGTGTGGCACGTAGCGCCGTCCTGTTGAAACCAAATGTTGCCAATATCCTCCTCTTCAATTTTTGTGAACAAAAATTCATTCAACATGGCCCGATAATGATCGCCATTGACTGTAACGGCCACTCCTTGCTCATTTTCGAAGAAAAATGGCCCAATTATGCCTCTGGACCAAAATCCGCACCAAACAGTGACTCGTTTTGGGTGCGTCGGCTTTTCAATGCATGCGTGCCGCTATTCTGTGCCCCAAATGCGACAATTTTGCTTGTTTACATAGCCGCCAAGATCAAAATGAGCTTCATCTGAAAAGATGATTTTTTTTGCCAAAATCGGCATTTCTGGTGTAGACTAGTGCATGGCCAGCCGAGGCAGCCATTTGAATTAAATTATTTTCCATTATTAACCGGAAGGATTGTACTTTCAAATAAAAAAAAGTAATTTGAGAAAATATTCAGTAGTTTTTTTAAAGCATTTTCAAAAAAAAAAAAGTTTTTTGGCGGACCCTTTATTTTCGTTTCCATCTACAAGGCACCAACTGGCTTATCAATAACGTCCTTATTATATGATTTCTTATACGGTAAACGATAACAATTCACAAAGTCAACGAAATTTTCTGCTTGGTTAACTTAATTATCCTGTTAAGCAGTGCCATACAAGGCGTTGGAAGCATGCTATGTTGTCACCAAGGCTGGTTAACGCTGTAATTATGCAACTTACTGAAGATTTTTCTTGGAAAACATTGTCAGAAGTTTAGGATTTTTTTGTTTTAATTTACAATCAGTTTATTGCCTCCTTTTTTCCATTAGTTTGTCTTCAGTATTATTATTCCATTTTTTCCACGTAAGCAGATGACTGTTCTACTGTAGCGGATCCTAAAATTAAGACGTTGCTGTTGTCATTGTCAAGGCCTTCCGTATAAAAATATTAGGTTGCATTGCAGGCTTGATTCATTGGCATCATTGGATTTGAAGTCAGGTCAACCTGTCGTTGCCTAAAAGCAAAGCACTCTGTGATCATGACTTGATTGTAGTGGTGAGGATCGTTTTGTTGATTGAGCTCTGTATTTCGTCATTACAGGCTTGGTTTATTGGCATCATTGGATTTGAAGTCTATGATGACGACTTGATTGTAGGGGTGAGGATCGTTTTGTTGATTGAGCTCTGCCTTTCGTCATATCATATTTGGTATGAAATTTTCGTTAATTTTCAGTTATTTTGTTATATGGTTTTGAAACAATAAATATTACAATTCTATGTTTCTTAAAATTTTTTCGAACCCTTTAAAGAAACCTCAATAAATCTGCCAATATTTTTACACCCCTTTTTTGTTTACGCACTTTTTAAAGCGGAAATATTCATTACGTCAAATATCCCCTTCATTAGTTCCGTTTCCATAGGTGTTCTTTTTTCCTTTTGTCACCTTTCTTTAAGTAGATAGAGGGGGACATGGTGTAAGTCGTATTACATTATATTTTACATACACACAGTCAGTCTACTTACCCGCTAGAGAAATACTCTGTCGTTTTTATTTTAATTTTTCCGTCTTTTTTCTGTCGTTTTTTTTTGTTTCTGTTCTTTAGAAGCCCCTAAAGTGGTCTTCATTTGAGGGTGTAAATTGTAATTTAAAACAACATAATTTTAAGTATTTGTAGTTCTTTTTATTTTTTTTCTATTTTTTCTTCTTTTTTATTTTAAAATCGGCTTATAAACAGGGTAATGAGGTGATAATATATGTATGTCTTCATTTAGTTTTCTTTTTTTCTTTTTATTTCTCTTGTTGGTCTTTATTTAAATAAAAGTATGTATAATAGTTTTTGATTTATTTAAATACAATTATATTGTATACAGTCACACAGATAATTATACGTACCCCCCCTAAAAATCATTTTTCTAAAAAGTAATGAACTTCTAATCTAAAATTTCTTTACATTAGCGTCTGTAACGACACATTTATTTAAATAAAGAAAAAAGATTTCCAAAATCTATGAATTTGTGACTGCAGTTTGCTTAAAACCAATATGGCACCACAGAAAATTATACGTACGACGTATATTTCGTATAAAATTTCTCTAAGGGTAGCCCGGTATATAAAAGGTATTGTGAATAAAAATCCTAGGGCTACAGCCGTAGAAATACGAAATACCTCGGAAAGTGATCACAATGTTATTGTACATTCCGAAACAGTTCGTAGCGCTTTGAGAAAGAACGGTTTTCGCAGCCGAGTGCCGAGAAAAAAGCCACGATTGGAATTTGCCCAATAATATATGGACAAGTCAACAGATTTTTGGGCAAATGTAATATTTAGTGATGAGAACAAATATAATTTGTTCGGCTGTGACGGAAAACAAAAAATTTGGCGCAAAAATCAGTTGACTTGTCCATATGTTATCATTTAAAAAAAAAGATTTTTAGGGGGGTACGTATAATTATCTGTGTGACTGTATATCGACGCCTCCATTCCATAACGTTCTAAGTGTACCTAGAACGTTTTTAATGTTTTTGAATTTTTAAATTCTACGAATGAATGTTATAGAACGGAGGCGTCGATATGTATGTATGTATGTAAGTTTATATAAGTATGTTGCATGTAATAATTTTTTTTTAATTATTTAACATAATAATTGCTTGAATGGTTTCACTTATTTGCTTAAATATTGTTGCAGGATTCATTTGAATATTGCTTTTAAGCATTGAATATTGCTGCAAGTATGTGTATGTTCTGATAATGCAGTTCAACATGCAGATAGTTGGGCTTGAGTCGGTCCTTAATTTAAACAAGTGCTCTTTGAATCTATAGTGCCCGGTCAAAAGGTCTGTTGCTATCCTTATGCTATTACTAGATAGTCTAATGTAGAAGTCAAATATTTTTGTATTGTATAAATATCTTAAGAAAAATTTAGATTGTCTCAAACCCATTTGGGCACCTCTCCATTGTCTCTTTCGCTGAGTGTATACCTACAAACTTTTCCCAGATTCTTGTCACTGTTAGTGATGTGGAGGCTCTTCTCCTTTTTTCTACGGATCAGGAACTAATAATCTGAATGAATGTGTGAATGTTGAATAATTGGTGGTTACCTATATGAAGTTCAGTAATTTCATTTCAAATACCTCAGTCCAAATTGATGCAGATCATCTTAAGATATTTGACACTGCCTAATAAATATCACTCCAGTGTCCAACCAATAATAACATCCAGTTGGGATTAACTTTGGTGAGTCTATCCCTTTGCTTGCGATTGTAAAATATTGGATGGTAGAGTTTCCAGCTGCTAAGACGAACACCGTAGTGTTTAACCACTCTCTCATTAACATGGTGTAGGATAATAATCGACTGAAAATCTATAGACTGGTAAAAACTTTGTCTGTAGTGTATTGAAGATTAATTTATGGTTGAGAAATTTGTGCTCTAGATCACAATAAAACAGAAATTGGGCAATGTTATACTGCACTTTAGTCGAGTTTTCTTGCCTATTTGTAGTCAAAGAGGAGTAACCAGTCAACGCAAACAATTTCACCCAAGGGCTAGATCTCAGTGTTTTTTTTAGGGTGCGCATGGTATAATTTTTATGTTTTTCTGTTCAAAGAGATATCGTGATGTAGTGATTAAAGTGCTTAACTGCATATCCAAGCATGCTAGTTATGAATACAGCAAAAGACAAACAATTTTTCGTTAACTAAGGAACTTAATTAAAATTTGAAGTCGCCGTAGTCTAGTATGTAGTGTGTATGCTTATTAGACGTGAAGCAATGGTTCGAACCCCAGGCCAGACATCAAAACAAAATACAAAAAGTATTTCTTCGGCGGCTTCCTCTCAGCAGATTTCTGGCAAAAATTCTGAGAGTAAAAAAAATAAAAAAACAGTACCCGGAAATCAAGTTGACCCATTGTACAACGTCCTAGTTTCTCACACCACTTATGTTGTGTTTGTTAATTTTATACATGAGTGGTGGGACCTACAGTTTAAAGTCGACCCCGAACAACAGATTTTTTGAGAAACTTTTTCATGGCAATTTTATTTACTCTCAGAGTTTTTGCAAGAATTCTGCTGAGAGGAATTCTGTTTTGATGTCTGGCCTGGGACTCGAACCCTTGCTAGACTACGGCGTCTTCAAACTTGCAAAACTTTCTTATTCAAAAGGTAGGATCTGCATACATTTGACAGCTATGTTAAGGACAGATAGTACTGGACATTTTTTAAAGTTATTTTTCTTTTTTTTTTCAAAAAATTTGTGTTGTTTTGCTTGCTAAATGACCTAGGAACACCGCGTGGATCTAAATATTTCGAAGCTTTCTAATTTCTCTTAAAGATCACACAACACCAAATATTATAAATGAAATGACATTCTATCAGAAGAGTTTAGTTCATGTGCAGCAGCGATATCACAATGTTTTGTCTCTTATCACACTCTGTGTCACAGCCTGTGCTCTGTGTTTCTTTCCCTGACTTTTAAATCTTTCCACTTTTTTTGGACAAAAGAAATGACAAAAAAAATTGGCATTCATAATTATTCGATCATTAGCCAAATCAATTAAAAGAGTGGGGTTATTATGGTATTAATATTAACGTTGGCAAAGCAACGTGATTTCTTTACAAAAAGATAACACCCACGATGCCATATACATACTTTCAGTTATCACAAAATTTCAACTAAGGCGCTTAGTTTTTTTAAGTACTTGACTTCATTGGGTTTATTATGCAACCGGTCTACAGTGAAAACGATCGGAAAGCTTTATTGGCTCTCAGTTATTAAAGGGTCCGCCAAATAACTTTTTTTTTTTTGAAAATGCTTTAAAAACAAAAACTACTGAATATTTTCTTAAATTTCTTTTTTTATTTGAAAGTACAATCCTTCCGGTTAATAATGGAAAATAATTTCATTCAAATGGCTGCCTCGGCTGGCCATGCAGTAGCCTACACCAGAAGATGCCGATTTTGGCAAAAAAAATCATCTTTTCAGATGAAGCTCATTTTGATCTTGGCGGGTATGTAAACAAGCAAAATTGTCGCATTTGCGGCACAGAAAACCCGCACGCATACATTGAAAAGCCGTTGCACCCAAAACGAGTCACTGTTTGGTGAGGATTTTGGTCCAGAGGCATAATTGGGCTATTTTTCTTCGAAAATGAGCAAGGAGTGGGCGTTACAGTCTATGGCGATCGTTTTCGGGCCATGTTGAACGAATTTTTGTTCACAAAAATTGAAGAGAAAGATATTGGCAACATTTGGTTTCAACAGGACGGCAGAACTACGTGTCACACAGCTGAAGCTATACGCGATGTTTTGCGACCTGTTTTTGAAGATCGCATTATCAGCCGCAGAGCTGATGTTGTTTGGCCACCTCGGAGCTGTGATTTGACACCGTTAAACTATTATTTGTGGGGTGCCGTCAAAGATAATTGTTACGCCGACAAGTCAGAGACAATTGACGCTTTAAAGGACAATATTCGTGAAGCCATTGGTGAAATACAGCTGCACACAATCGATAATGTGCTTAAAAATTGGCCCGATCGTGTAGGCTAATGCATGGCCAGCCGAGGCAGCCATTTGAATGAAATTATTTTCCATTATTAACCGGAAGGATTTTACTTTCAAATAAAAAAAGAAATTTGAGAAAATATTCAGTAGTTTTTTTTTAAAGCATTTTCAAAAAAAAGTTATTTGGCGGACCCTCTAGATTAACAATTTTTCATCTTCTTACAGGAAAGGTCGATGGCTCTCATAAGCGACAGAAGGATATCAAATCCTGCAGAGCACTATGCGTAATGTCGTTTATGGGTTACCATCCTCAAATCGCGAAATGCTTTGCAGAGAATTCCATCAAATTTAGTTTCAGTTGAAATGCTTAAAAAAAATTTCTGTAGCATAAATTAATGATTCACTACCAGATCCCAGTCTTGATCCCTTAGGTTAGGTTAGGTTAGGTTAGAGGACGTGTACTTGTCAATTAAGACAAGTACAGTATCCGGAGGTCGAACTGGCCCATTGTACAACGTCCTAGTTTCTCACACCACTTACGTTGTGTGTGTTTAATTTTATACACGAGTGGCGGGACCTACAGTTTAAAGTCGACTCCGAACGACAGATTTTTGAGAAACTTTCTTCATTGCAATTTTATTTACTCTCAGAGTTTTTGCGAGAAATCAGCTGAGAGGAAGTCGCCGAGGAAACAGTTTTTGTATTTTGTTTTGATATGTGGCCTGGAGCTCGAACGCTGGCTTTACGTCTAATAAGCCAACACACTATCTACTAGACTAAGGCGACTTCCTTGATCCGATAAAAATTTTTTTTTTTAATTTCAAAATTTTCTAAAGTGCGCGTAAGATACAGCAAAAGACAGTTTAACTTTACGTGAGTACGGCTTAACCTCTGAAGGCTGATCCATTATGAAAATAACGTGTAACGTGAAAGTAATTTTGAATGAGTGTGTGCGAACATGTAGGATGAAGGCTGTTTATCTATTATTGAATGGAAACCGATTAAGGATTTATAGAATATTTTCCATAATTTATACGGGTGATAGGATAGTTTTGCCTGTGATCAAAGTGTGAGACACTACGAAGGAACGCAGGAGATTCATAACCTGATTGTCTTTTTAGCCAATTTCGCTTTCGCTTTTGTTGTATGGATTGTTTAGCAATGTAATGATTTTCAAGCATTAATTTTATGAATGAAGAGGGGGGCTAGTATTAATGGAAATTGCCAAAGTAAATGTTAAAACATCACTTTATTTTGTATTTTTCTTCTTTTTTTTTTTGTAAATACCCCCGGCCTGTTGATTTTAGTATCTCACAATAGCCGCTGTCACACGCACAAGAGTCATACAATCTAATCTTGTGCAGTGGCCAGCAGCTGCAATAAGAACTAGTCCGTTACGTTACGGTTACGGTTATGTTGCGTTACGTTACGTATTGTAAATATTTCAAAACAAAAAAACATTGTTTCTAGGCTAGCGAAATCACTTAATTTTTTAAACAATTTTTTTTTTACTTTTTTTCTTTTGCTTTTCAGGTCATACTTAAATTGATTTTAAGGAAAGAACTGAACAAAAAAAAATGTCAAATTAAAATGCTTTTCCAACCAATTTCTTTTCTCTCTCTCTCTAGTGGTTGTGAGTGAGTGGTTGGTTTATTGGTAACAGTGGTAGTGATAGTGGTTGTGGTACCACAATGAGACACAAGAGGTGGTTATACATATTTACTGGTGGTATTGAAGTTGGTTTTTGAATAAATAATAACGGTAACACATGTTCAAAATTCCAAGCCGCTTAACGATGACCGTTACATTGGAAATGAAATTGTTTATGCTTGTCTCTCTCTCTCTCTCTCTTTCTCTCTTACAAGACACAATTCATTTCAAAATTCAGTTCAGTTTTTGAGTTTAAAAGACACTTTTTTTTGCAGACCAAGAAACAAAACAAAAAAAAACCAAAGTCCTTGGCTGTTGAATTTTCTGTTTCTTTTTTTGTGTTTCAGTTTTCAACAGAATTTTAAATTACATTGGCATTGTTTTTCCAATAGAATTTCAATTGCTTTCAATTGTTTTTTTTGTTTTTTTCAAATGCGTTACAACAAATTTAAATTTAAAAACTTTTCATTGTTATCCGTGTTTTCTATTTTTTTTTTCAATTAGAATAATAATTACAAACATTATCCTTAAAATACAACAACGTTTTGTCCGGCCACCCGTATACCGTATACCCACGCAGTATTAACAATAATTGACTGAGGCTTTGTCCACCCAGTTACCTGACTTTTATAGCCAACTAATATAGCTTATTAGTTGGTTGTTTTTAGTTGATGGTTTCCTTTTTTTCTTAACGTTGTCATTCTCTTTGTCGTTGTTGTTGTTGTTTTTGTTTTTAATTTGTTGTATTTTGTTTTTGTACAAAATAAATTGAAGAATGTATGACAAGTTTAACCATCCATCCCTTCCGAATTGAGTATTGAACACAATACGAGTACAACGCTCAGCGTTACATATTCGTGTACTTGTAGGGGCTTTAAGTCGTTTATACATGCATGTGCAAACCATTAGGGCGCCACACAGATTATATGTGAGGGTAGTGCAGGCAATGCTTAAAAGGGGGAAATTGTTCAATGTTAAAGTGGACTTGGTTTTTTGTTTTAAAGCAACATTAAATGCATTATGAATTTTTATTAACCCCCCCCCCACCCCCATTGCAGAAGCCGTAATTGAATAGGCGTCAGTCAGACTTTCAAAGTCAAGTCTTGAAAGATCGCAAGCGAACTTACTTCTTGGGCCGATCGAGACAAACAATATGAAATACATTGCGTTACATTATTTAGGTCCATTTATTTCAACTTACATACATAATACATAATTGGTCATTCAGTCAGGATTACGGCCTAGTTTCTCACACCACTTATGTTGTGTGTGTTAATTTTATACATGAGTGGCGGGACCTACAGTTTAAAGTCGACTCCGAACGACAGATTTTTGAGAAACTGTTCATGACAATTTTTATTTACTCTCAGAGTTTTTGCCAGAAATCTGCTGAGAGGAAGTCGCCGAAGAAATACTTTTTGTATTTTATATTGAGGGGCTCGAACCCTGGCTTTTCGTCTAATAAGCCAACACACTACCCACTAGACCACGGCGAGCATTATTTCAACTTGCCGTTAACTAAAGGGAGGATTTTAACGGGCATATAAATTGTTTTTCATTATTGGTAGTGGACAATATGGTAGAAGTAAGGGTTAAGCTAAAGGGAGGATCATCCTACCTTTAACATTTAAAGTTCACTTTATGTTTGAACTTGCCATATTATAAAGAGGGTGATTTTTTAAGAGCTATAGGAAATTTTTTCAAAAAAAAACCCATAAAATTCAGCAAAAATGCATGAAATCTTTATTTGAATCGATAGTACGGTCCATATAATTTAATGTTTGAAGATTATTTCATGCAAATGTTGACCGCGACTGCGCCTTAACTGGTCCATCCGCTTAGTTCAATTTTGGCATACTCTTTCCAACATTTCGGCCGGTATCTTACGAATAAATGCTTCAATCGGTTGTCTTCCAATGCGTCAATTGAAGCGGGCTTGTCTGTATAGACATGAGCTTTAACATAGTCCCACAAAAAATTGTCTAAAGACGTTAAATCGCACGATCTAGGCGGCCAATTGACCGGTCCCGAACGTGAAATAAAATTGTCATCGAACTCGCCTCTCAATAAGTCCATTGTTCCGCGTGCTGGCTGTGTGGCATGTGGCACCGTTTTGTTGAAACCACATGTCATGCAAGTCAAGCTCTTGCATTTTGGGCAAAAAAAGTTAATTATCATCTCACGGCAGCGCTCACCATTCACAGTTTCGTTACGATTCGCAGCATCTTTGAAGAAGTACGGTCCAATGATGCCACCAGCCCATAAGCCGCACCAAACTGTGACTTTTTCTGGATGCATTGGTAGCTTTTGCAATGCTTCTGGCTGATCTTCACTCCAAAATCGACAATTTTGCTTATTTACGTATCCATTGAGCCAAAAATGAGCTTCGTCGCTGAACACAATTTTTCGATAAAGAAGTGGATCTTCGGCCAACTTTCCAAGAGCCCAAAAATTCTACGTTGCGGTAGGTCGTTCGGCTTCAATTCTTGCACCAGCAAGTATTTTGAAAGGCTTCACACCTAAATCCTTCCGCAAAATTTTCCACGTTGTTGAGTAACAGAGGCCCAATTGCTGCGAACGGCGACGAATCGATAATTGATGGTCAGTCATCATCATTAACACTGGCCGATACAGCTGAGATATTTTCTTCAGTTCGCACTCTACGTAAGCGTGTTGGTGGTTTACTGTCCAACAATGTAAATTTGGTGCGAAATTTAGTCACAATAGCCCGAATAGCCGCTTCAGTGCGTCGATTAAACTGACCATAAAATGGAAGAAGCGCGCAATGAACCATCTTAACAGAGCACGGCATTTATATAAAATAATAAAATAAAATTCAATGATTTGCAAGCGTTGTTCGTTTGTAAGACGATTCATGGTTAAATTGTAGACCAAACTGAAGATGTTTGACAGTGAAACAAAACACGAAACGTGCGTGAGCTGTTTAAACCAGTGTTGCCAAAAAGATAATTGCTAAAAAATCACCCGTTATATTATTTTCAATATGGCAACTTCAAATATAACACAAAAACGAAGCCCGTCGTTCACCCCTGCGTTTAAAAATAATTTGTTTCATTGAGCAGCGTTATCAACATTGCTCCGGAACTGCCATATTTTTGAAAAAGTTAACTTTATTTTATCATTAGGTTGTAATAACGAATAGAAGTTAAACGTGACTTTAAAGTTCACTTTAGCTAAAGTTAGCTTTAACTAAAGTCAACTTTAGCGGGAAGTTGTAATACTATGATAACCTAAAGTCAGAATTATGACTCAGATTCTCAAATTTTTATCTGACAGTCAGGTCAACTTTCGAATATTCGGCTTTAAGGAGATGAATCCTATAATAGTACAAAATTGTCAAGGAAAGCTAAATCAGCTAGGTAGTGAAAATAAGGCCACACTCTACTGGGTCCCAGGTCATGTGGGAACTCAAAGCAGATAAGCATGCGAAGATGGCAGCTCCCACGTTGCTGTGCGGCTAGAGATGGGAAGATATGTCTGGAAGGGTATACTTAGTGAAAGGGAAGATAGAGAAACGGAGATTCTTTTTAAATCGAATGAGGTTGAGGCATTCTAGTTATAACAGGAAGAAATATTTGCATCAGGATCAACCTGATTTAAGTACCCAGGCTTTGTAAACTCAAGAGAGACTTGTTTAGTATAGGAATCACTTTGAACCCAATATTTAGATTCTGTGATAATCATAATGTACTTGACGAAAACGAAGTCGCCGTAGTCTAATAGGTAGTGTGTTGGCTTATTAGACGTAAAGCCAGGGTTCGAGTCCCAGGCCAGACATCAAGACAAAATACAAAAAGTATTTCTTCGGCGACTTCCTCTCAGCAGATTTCTGGCAAAAACTCTGAGAGTAAATAAAAAATTGCCATGAAAAAGTTTCTCAAAAATCTGTCGTTCGGAGTCGACTTTAAACTGTAGGTCCCGCCACTCATGTTTAAAATTAACACACACAACATAAGTGGTGTGAGAAACTAGGTCGTAATCCTGACTGAAGGGTTGTAATGACCAATTATGTATGTCTGTATGTATGTATGTACTTGACGAAAACATATGGGTGCAAAGCAGATGCTGGGTAAAAAATTGTGTTTGAATTGACACCGAGCAGCGTTCTATAGTTTGTCAGGGAAATGGAATCTCTCCAAACGTAAGAGGAATAATCTGTACAGACTGAGTGCAGTATTATTACACATCGTATCGTCGAGGTACTATGTCGTCTCTACACGACAGTAACTGCTTCTCTCACAAGTCATATTGTGAGTAGCGGCACCTACAGTTAACAGAATTAATAATTATTGCCGGTAAACTACAGAGAATGGGTTGCCGAAAGAAATATTTTTTGTTTCAAATTTTCTTTCTCAAAATGTCGGAGGTTTTTCAACGACTAGACTATGACGACCAAAGATTTTGTTTGTTTATAAAGTTGGCCCGTAATTTTGTATACCAACCAGAGAGAAGTCTATAGACGGCTAAACGGCTGGACCGATTTTCTTGAAATTTTAACAGCACCTTCGTGTATGTCTGGAAGAAACTATAGTTTTTATTTTAAAATTTGAAGTAGGCGAGGTGCCACGCCCACATACACATATAAAAATGAATGTTTGTTTGTATGTACCTTCTAGGATCGTAAACTATGCATTTGTTCATGTTATGATCCGCATGAGCCGGGGGTTTCTAAGTTGGTATGAATAATTTCCGGCAGGTGGCGCCACTGAAAATTACTTAAAATCAATTAAATCGTAAACTGTGTATTTGATCATGTTATGATCTTTAGCAAAGTGGTTGCGCATGAGCTGGGGAAGGTTTCTAAGTTGGTATGACCAATTTCCGACAGGTGGCGCCACTGCAAACGACTCAAAATGAATTAAATCGTAAACTGTGCATTCTTTAACAAAGTTGTTGCGCATGAGTCGACGAAGGTTGGTGCGATTAATTTCCGATGGATGGCGTCATTGAAAATTATTCAAAATGAATGACAAGCAATTGGTCAACCTACACCTCAAGCACGGAAGTAAAGAGCATTACAAGCCTCAGAATCAGTCGAGCATTGAGACTGGAAAATTTTCGAGTATAGGCCGCTGAGACCCGTTCCCTTGAACCACTTGAACAACGAGAAGTGTGATTAGAAACTGATCGAATGCGTACTACTCAGGCCGGTTCGTCTGAATCATCTGGACAACGGGAAACAAAATCCATAAAATGATGCAAAATTAATTGGACATTTGTGTAATGTATTTCGTTCAAATTTATTTCAGTTGGTGGCGCAGCAACAGGCGCAGTGTACAGTTAGTAGACTATAAAAATACCAGTAAATTCATATCAAAAATTTTCATCGTTAATATGGTCTGCCCTACTGTTTTGTTTGTGTTTTGAAGGTAATTTTTGTCTGCAGTTGTTGGTGGTTTTTTTTGTTTCTTTTCTCCTTAAGTAGCATTTTTTTCTTGTACAAAATAAAAAACCGACTAGTGCCAGTAGCGCTAAGGGCAAACCACTTTTCCATACTTCAACAGATTTAAATAAAAAAATCGTTGAAAATTTTTTTAATAAAAAAGCAATTATTGCGCTCAGGACATGATTCCTGCTACAATACCTTCAGTTTCAAAAATACGTAGCGGTAAACACTATCCACTGCATACCATTAAACAACTGCTTTAAAAAAAATAGAAAAATTGCTTTTCCTAACTCATAGGCTTTGAAGCTTATAAAAATGCGGAGTTAGTTAGTGTCTGAAAACAAGGTTTTTCATACTTTCGTTGCCTAACTCTTGGAGTTAAATTTGACAATTAGTCATAATGCTTAGGTACATGACATGGATTCTGAGTGGAGTATATATGGCGTCTATCACTTTTGTTTGCAAGGAAGGATCTGTGGCTAGGCCAGTGAATATCACGCTGAAGTGTATTTAAACTAAAGGGTCCGCTAAATAACTTTTTTTTGAAAATGCTTTAAAAAAACTACTGAATATTTTCTCAAATATCTTTTTTTATTTGAAAGTACAATCCTTCCGGTTAATAATGGAAAATAATTTCATTCAAATGGCTGCCTCGGGTGGCCATGCAGTAGAATACACCAGTAGATGCCGATTTTGGCAAAAAAAAATCATCTTTTCGGATGAAGCTCATTTTCATCTTGGCGGGTATGTAAACAAGCAAAATTGTCGCATTTGGGGCACAGAAAACCCGCGCGCATACATTGAAAAGCCGACGCATCCAAAACGAGTCACTGTTTCGTGCGGATTTTGTCCCAAAGGCATAATTGGGCCATTTTTCTTCGAAAATGAGCAAGGAGTGGCCGTTACAGTCAATGGCGATCGTTATCGAGCAATGTTGAACGAATTTTTGTTCACAAAAATTGAAGAGGAGGATATTGGCAACATTTGGTTTCAACAAGACGGCGCTACGTGCCACACGGCCGAAGCTACACTCGATGTTTTGCGCCCTGTTTTTGAAGATCGCATTATCAGCCGCAGAGCTGATGTCGTTTGGCCACCTCGGAGCTGCGATTTGACACCGTTGGACTATTATTTGTGGGGTGCCGTCAAAGATAAATGTTACGCCGACAAGCCAGAGATAATTGACGCTTTAAAGGACAATATTCGTGAAGCCATTGGCGAAATACAGCTGCACACAATCGACAATGTGCTTAAAAATTGGACCGTTCGTGTAGGCTAGTGCATGGCCAGTCGAGGCAGCCATTTGAATGAAATTATTTTCCATTATTAACCGGAAGGATTGTAGTTTTTTTAAAGCATTTTCAAAAAAAAAGTTATTTGGCGGACCCTTTAGAATATGCTCTCAAGGCAGTTGTAGTAGAATTTTAGTGGCTCCAGGGTTTGCTTAAGCCGAACTCGAATGGCTTCTACCAGTTGTGCCATAAGTATCTTTCATAGGAATCGATTCTACTTAACAAATTTAGGATGTGGCCTTAGGTTAGGTTAGGTTAGAGGACGTGTACTTGTCAATTAAGACAAGTGCAGTACCCGGCGGTCGAATTGACCCATTGTACAACGTCCTAGTTTCTCACACCACTTATGTTGTGTGTGTAATTTTATACATGAGTGGCGAGACCTACAGTTTAAAGTCGACTCCGAACGACAGATTTTTGAGAAACTTTTTCATGGCAATTTTATTTACTCTCAGAGTTTTTTTTGCCAGAAATCTGCTGAGAGGAAGTCACCGAAGAAATACTTTGTATTTTGTTTTGATGTCTGGCCTGGGACTCGAACCCTGGCTTTTCGTCTAATAAGCCAACACACTACTTACTAGACTACAGCGACTTCTTCATTGACAAGTAAGGTCTCCAGATTTTAATACGTGGGACAATTTTCTATGGTTCTATCTCAAATACAAAGTTTTTTTCAAATAAACAGGAAACTAATTAAGCATTAAGGCACGATGTGGGCCTATAAATTAAAGAGATATTGTCTAAAGGCCGTCTAAAAGTCATCGAAAATTTGTTTAAAAGAAACATCAAATCTACGCGTGCTCTCTATCTGCTTTTCCATCTCTCTGGGTCCATTGAAATACTTTTATAATGCACGGTATAAACTTTAAAGTTTAAAGAAATACTTTTTGTATTTTGTCTTGATGTCTGGCCTGGGGCTCGAACCCTGGCTTTACATCTAATAAGCCAAAACACTACCTACTAGACTACGGTGACTTTTAATGTGACCTTAAGAACGTAGATTATTTAAGTTCTCCGTCTTAACATCTCTGTCTTAACATCTTTAAGGAACTTTAAATAAGAAAATTTATGCATTCGCACGCCACTGGTCTATAGGCGAAATATGCCTATTTGTGAATAATTGTTAATGTAACGGATATTCTTACCTATACGGTATCAAAAGTACCGTATTTAAACATATTGGTACCTACATATGTATTGTGGCATACCGTACTGTGTATGTGCACATCGGCACATCGTACAATAACTGCTTATTGTCTGAGTAAATGATTCGGAATATCGATATGGAAGGCGGCGGCGACGACGACGACGACAACAACGACGTGGTTTCAAGAAAAAAAATAAAGAAGCAAAGAGAGAGAGAGAGAGGGAGGAAGAGAGAAAGAAATAGAAATTGCATATTATAAAATAGTTTAATTTTAAAGGCGACTAAACGGCCGACCATACATCTACTTCGCCTCAAAAATTAAAAATCCAATAGAAAACATACATATTTTTTGTTGTATTTGTTGTTTGTTTTATTGTTGAGTTGGTTGATTTAATTTTTTAAAGGTCTTCTCCCATTGTCTACTTAACACGACTACTTATAGCACGAGTGTATAACAATAACAATAATTATGTGATAATTTTGAAAATGAAAAAAAAAAAGAAAAACAAGAGAATATAAAAACATTGCTTCTTTTTTTTTGTAATATTTAATATCTAATAAAGGTTAGGAAACCTAATAAAATAGTATATCAATATTCAGCAAGAAAGAGTAGACTCTTTAGCCAAAATCCCAAACTATTCTGATGTCATTAACCTTTGTAATGCTTTTTTATATCGAAATTCGTTTCTTTGATTTGAAAAAATCCAAACGTATTCGATTTTATTTCGATTTTCGAATTTGTTGTATAATTTCTGTTTTATTTTTAAATTTTTTGCAACAAATACAAGCGCAAGCATGAAGCCAGCCAATTGAAATATGACCCAAAATGTAAAATTGTACTCAATTTCTTTACCACCATGCCACCATGCCACCATACCATACCACCACCCATCCATTTTGTCCCCTACATTCAATACTTTAAATCTTTGCATGTGTATTCGTATTCTGTTCACTGTTTTACAAACATGTTACAACACACTCACACACGTCAGTCAGTTTTCAGTCACATCAATACGGCTTGACGTGGTTGTGTCCATGAACAATGCTTGTGTGTCTGGTATTGGTTTTGTATTGGTTACACCGTAAAGGCAGGTGTGATTGTGAGGATAAATAAAGCAGGGCCTTTGCAATTTTTTTTATCACGACAACTACAACAGGCTTTCCCAGTGTTTAACATCACAAATGAAAAAACGTATCGTATTTTTCATTAAGCGTTTTCTATCTTTAAATTTAAATAAAACAAAGTCTGTGTAAGATATTATAGAAATTTCTTATTATTTAAAAGGCCTATGAAGTCGCCGTAGTCTAGTAGGTAGTGTGTTGGCTTATTAGACGTAAAGCCAGGGCTCGAGCCCCAGGCCAAGACATCAAAATAAAATACAAAAAGTATTTCTTCGGCGACTTCCTCTCAGCAGATTTCTGGCAAAAACTCTGAGAGTAAATAGAAATTGCCATGAAAAAGTTTCTTAAAAATCTGTCGTTCGGAGTTGACTTTAAACTGTAGGTCCCGCCACTCATGTATAAAATTAACACACACAATATAAGTGGAGTGAGAAACTAGGTCGTAATCCTGACTGAAGGGTTGTATTGACCAATTATGTGTGTATTAAAGGCATTATGCATGGAATATAGCTTCGTTAACATGTTCGCCATTCGAAATGTTCAATTTTACATGACCTACTTACTTGCCTAATTGGCCACTACAACCCCTTAGTTAGGATTACAACCTAGCTGTTCACATCACTAATTTTGTGTGTGTTAATTCAATCCACGAGTGCCTTGACCTACAGGTTAGAGTCAACTCCTTAAGGCAGATGTTTGAGAAATTTTTCATGGCATTTTACTGCCAGACTTTTTTGCCAAAAGACTGCTGAAAGGAAGTCGCTAAAGAAATGTTGCTTGTTTGAGATGTTTGAGTCAGGCGTTGAACCGCGAACTCTCGTGTAATAAGCCAACGCCCTAATTACTAGACTAATGCTAATTGTGGCGCATAAATCAGACTGATTTGGCTGTGATCCAAGAGCGACCAATCCCGAAAAAGTCGCTGTATGAGGTTAATTATGAGCTGGCGGTTTCTCTATATTTGCATATTTTTTTGCGAACGTCTTTAGACCGGTCATCACTCTTAACGACGCGCACTATATGTCGATGAATATCACCTTCGTTTGGTCTGAATTGGATAATCTTGACACCAACGACATGTGAGTTCAACAGACGATGTGATTTCCAATGACAACTCATGTCGCATTGGATATTTTGCAAAAGCGATTTGAGGGCATGGTTATCCCATGTGCAAGTGATGTGAATCCGCGATTTTCCAATTTAACCCTGCTAGACTTTTCTTTGTAAGTTAGTCTTATGCCAATAAGCGACAAACCACAACGGTATTCAAAGTCAACATAACCCATCCCTTTGATCAAATTCAGCCTGATTTATAAGCCAGGTTAGGTTAGGTTAGAGGACGTGTACTTGTCAATTAAGACAAGTACAGTACCCGGAGGTCGAATTGACCCATTGTACAACGTGCTAGTTTCTCACACCATTTATGTTGTGTGTGTTAGTTTTATACATGAGTGGTGGGACCCACAGTTTAAAGTCGACTCCGAACGACAGATTTTTGAGAAACTTTTCGTGGCAATTGTTATTTACTCTCAGAGGTTTTGCCAGAAATCTACTGAGAGGAAGTCGCCGAAGAAATACTTTTTGTATTTTGTTTTGATGGCTGGCCTGGGGCTCGAACCCTGGCTTTACGTCTAATAAGCCAACACACTACCTACTAGACTACGGCGAAAGTCAGACTCATGAAAAATTTGACATATCGGATGCACTCTACTGAGAGAAGGGTTGGGAACGATTTGAACGATGTTATATTCCACACATATTTGCATCCATAAGTCTCAAAGTTCTAAACTATTTTTACCTGATTTTGCGGTAAAACTCTTCATATTCATTCTTCATAGCCACAGCTTACTAGTACAGCGTTTTTTAAGGCCCTCTTCAATTTACATACCTACCTCTCCAGTGGCAAGACAGCCTTCTGTACGTGTGTATGGGTAACTTAATCGTTATAATTTACAAACACAACACAACAACACACAATGCGAAACAGTGTTTTATCACTTACTCACTCACTCACTCACTCAGTCATTACAATATCTTTAGCATTTGGGTTGCTGACCCCTCTCACACCTTATGCTCTCTTTAGAAAATAATTTTAAAGTGTTATTAACGTCGTGTTTATAAAGTATGTTCGATTGTGTATGTGTGTGTGCATGAAAATGTTTGTTGGCTTTATTTTCGTTAAATAAAAAAAAATAACAACAACAAACAAACTAAATATTTACCACCCTAATGACAATACCAATACATACATACTAGCAATGCATGCATGACCACCATTAAAATGCAGTTTTTTTCTGTTGCTGTCCGCTTATTTTACTTGAAGCCTATTTAAAGGCGTTAGTGTTTGTAGTAATTGTTGTTGTTGTTGCTGTTGTTATATTTTTTTTTTTTACAATATATTGTAAATTAAATAACAGAAGTCTTTAAGACAATAGAAGCAATATAAAATAAAAATCACTTGTATGGCATCAAAAAATCGTATCGTATCGTACCCACATACATATAGGAAGGGAAGAGACGGTGTGCCCATTCAATGTTTTGTTGTTGTTGTTTAAAAATTTGCACCTTTAATATTGTATTTGTTTATAACATATAAGTTTTATTTTTGTTGTTGTTGTTGTTGTGATAAATATTCATAAATTATTTCACTGTTTAATACCTAAACGTATGTAAAGGGTATAGAATAGAGGTATAGGAACTTTAAGTTGCAATAAAACAACGATGGATCATTCGATTATCATGAATTTTATTTATCCGAAAGATAATCTTGTGGCATTACATTTTAAATATGATTTCTGGCATATGACCGCCACGGCTGGCGCGGATGGAGTCCAATCTGGACGTCCAATTTTCGATGACTTTTTCCAACATTTGTGGCCGTATATCGGCAATAATACGGCGAATGTTGTCTTCCAAATGGTCAAGCGTTTGTGGCTTTACCGCCTAGACCAATGACTTTACATAGCCCCACAGAAAATAGTCTAGCGGTGTTAAATCACAAGATCTTGGAGGCCAATTTACAGGTCCAAAACGTGAAATTAGGCGGTCACCAAACGTGTCTTTCAATAAATCTATTGTGGCACGAGCTGTGTGACATGTTGCGCCGTCTTGTTGAAACCACATCTCCTGGACATCATGGTTATTCAATTCAGGAATGAAAAAGTTAGTAATCATGGCTCTATACCGATCACCATTGACTGTAACATTCTGGCCACCATCGTTTTTGAAAAAGTACGGACCAATGATTCCACCAGCCCATAAAGCGCACCAAACAGTCAGTTTTTCTGAATGTAACGGTGTTTCCACATACACTTGAGGATTACCTTCACTCCAAATGCGGCAGTTTTGTTTATTGACGTAGCCATTCAACCAGAAGTGCGCTTCATCGCTAAACAAAATTCGCTTATGAAAATCGGGAACAACGGTAATCTCGTTTTGGGCGTTGTTCAGGCGTGAGTCTATTCATGATGAATTGCCAAACCAAACTGAGAATAAATCACTTGACAGCTGTTAAATCGGTCGCCATCTTGAAAAGTAATGCCAACTTAAAGTTCTATACCTCTATAAAAAACACCCTTTACTTGAGTGATTTAATTAAAAAAGAAAATTATACGATATATTTGAGAATAAAAAAATTTATATTCATTTTCTTACGACAGCTAAGAAAGTCCTACATAATCTAACAACGTTTTTTTGTTTTTTTTTTATTCATGCCATTAACAAGCTACATACATATGCTACCTCGATTTCTATACACGTTGGCCTTATGTGCTTCTCCTCCAGTTTCTATCATCAAATTTCAACAGATTTTCTTCAACGGTGGTGGTTCCACCTTCTATGTCTTCTTTTGAAATTAATGTCAAATGATTTTCTAGCAGGAGCATTTTCATTCGTTCGCATTATGTGGCGAAATTAGCAAAAAAGTTGTATTATAGCTCTCCTAACTGTATTTATTTACCCGTACACCTCATAGAACTCGCCGTTCATATTCTTCGTGGATTCAGAAAATTCCACGTATCCTGTGAAGTATTTTTTGTCTCAAATAATCCAAGAACACATACATACATACATAACATAATTGGCCATTAAAACCCTTAAGTCAGGATTACGACCTAGCTTCTCACACCACTCATGTTGTGTGTGTTAATTTTATCTGTGAGTAGGGGGACCTACAGTTTAAAGTCGATTCCGAATGACAGATTTTTGAGAAACTTTTCATGGCAATTTTTTATTTACTCTCAGAATTTTTGCCAGAAATCTGCTGAGAGGAAGTCGCCGAAGAAATACTTTTTGTATTTTATTTTGATGTCTGGCCTGGGGCTCGAACCCTGGCTTTTCGTCTAATAAGCCAACACACTACCTACTAGACCACGGCGATTTCATACTCCAAGAACAGCTTTGTCTAATTGCTCAAGTATCCATGTTTCACCAATAAACACAAGCCTTTCAAAAGAAAACCTTTGTAGAAAAGGACAGAAGTTATTGACAGCTTTGTTAAATCAAAGCTTATTGGGCATATAACACAATGCGGTATCCCAGATCTAATAGACGTCATTTAAAGCATGACTCGCTTTCTTTTCTATTCCATTTAAGCCAGAGAGTCAGGCAATAAATAGGGATTCCTCCTCAGTCCTGCCCATGCAATAACAGCATCTGCCTAATGCAGACAGTAATCCTTTGATTTACGTCGCCTCGATTAACGTTTTTTCGATTTACGTCGTCAAATTGTTGTTCCCACTAACTTCCATTTGCGTCGTCATTCAATTTACGTCGCCTTTTTTTGGAACCAACTGCGACGTAAATCGAGGGATTACTGTACCTTAAAGAAAGTAAAAAGTATACCTTTATTCATGTGTGAATTAGGAGTATGCCTTCTCTGGCAAACATATCAGCTGCACAATTACCCAGGCTACCTCTGTGGCCAGCAATCAGATTGACTAGCGTGTGTTGTGAGTGAGTTATCGGAGAAAATTCCTCAACGTACCTTTTTCTATAATTAAGAATTGTCTGCATACTTTGACAGAATTTCCGGAGCAGACCAAGATCCATATTACAAGCAAGGACTAGGATCCCTTGCTTGAAATTTCAAAGTAAAATTTCCTATTAAGTCTAGGTTCTGGAAAGGTAGTGTATATTTCACTCTGAGTTTGAAAATCCTTAGATAGAATAGAGTAGTTTTTTGAAGTCGCCGTAGTCTAGTAAGTAGTGTGTTGGCTTATTAGACGCAAAGCCAAAATACAAAAAGTATTTCTTCGGCGACTTCATCTCAGTAGATTTCTGGCAAAGGACTCTGCGTGTAAAATAAAAACTTGCCATGAAAAAGTTTCTCAAAAAAATTGTCGTTCGGAGTCGACTTTAAACTGTAGGTCCCGCCACTCATGTATAAAATTAACACACACAACATAAGTGGTGTGAGAAACTAGGACGTTGTACAATGCGTCAATTCGACGTCCGGATACTGTACTTGTCTTAATTGACAAGTAAACGTCCTCTAACCTAACCTAATAAAATTACCAGGAATAGCTTCTCAAATTTGTAGTTCGAAGACGACACTAAACTATAGCTTTCGCCACTCATGGATAAATTTAACACATGCAACTTGGTCGGTGTGGAAAGCTTGTTCGTACTCTGGTCTAAAGGATTGTAATGCCCAATTAATGACTCTCTACTTATGGGCGTGATTTTTTTTAATTACCTACTGAAAGAAAATTAATTAAATTGCCACGTTTGGCTATTTCAGTTAAGATTCTAGGCGATCATATTGCTATATGCCCCACAACACCCTTGAACAAGTTTCGCAACACTGTGTTGTGTCAATCTAATATGGATTGTTGATCACAGGGATATTCCGAGTCCACACACTCTTTAAAGTGGATCGTAGGAATATTTTTGTCATTGTATTGAATTTAATTGGCCATTCGGCAGTGAGTACGCTCTTGTTTTACATATAAATGGCTCTCATGTGAAAGTTGTAGCTCGATTGAGGAGATTCATCCTATTTTGATAGTCTAACTGGCCTATCTGTAGTTGACATTAGCGATCACAAATGAGTTTCACATAAAAAAATAAAATTTTAATAATAAATTTCGTGGCGCATTTATATCTTTGTAAAGGGTCCGCCAAATAACTTTTTTTTTGAAAATGCTTTAAAAACAAAAACTACCGAATATTTTCTCAAATTTCTTTTTTTATTTGAAAGTACAATCCTTCCGGTTAATAATGGAAAATAATTTCATTCAAATGGCTGCCTCGACTGGCCATGCAGTAGCCTACACGATCGGTCCAATTTTTTAGCATATTATCGATTGTGTGCAGCTATATTTCACCAATGGCTGCTTTACGAATATTGTCCTTTAAAGCGTCAATTGTCTCTGGCTTGTCAGCGTAACACTTATCTTTGACGGCACCCCACAAATAATAGTCCAATGGTGGCAAATCACAGCTCCGAGGTGGCCAAACGACATCAGCTCTGCGGCTGATAATGCGATCTTCAAAAACAGGGCGCAAAACATCGAGTGTAGCTTCGGCTGTGTGGCATGTAGCGCCGTACTGTTGAAACCAAATGTTGCCAATATCCTCCTCTTCAATTTTTGTGAACAAAAATTCGTTCAACATGGTCCGATAATGATCGCCATTGACTGTAACGGCCACTCCTTGCTCATTTTCGAAGAAAAATGGTCCAATTTTGCCTCTGGACCAAAATCCGCACCGAACACTGACTCGTTTTGGGTGCGTCGGCTTTTCAATGTCTGCGTGCGGGTTTTCTGTGCCCCAAATGCGACAATTTTGCTTGTTTACATACCCGCCAAGATCGAAATAAGTTTCATCTGAAAAGATGTTTTTTTTTTGCCAAAATCGACATCTTCTGGTGTAGGCTACTGCATGGCCAGCCGAGGCAGCCATTTGAATGAAATTATTTTCCATTATTAACCGGAAGGATTGTACTTTCAAATAAAAAAAGAAATTTGAGAAAATATTCAGTAGTTTTTTTTTAAAGCGTTTTCAAAAAGAAAAAAGTTATTTGGCGGACCCTTTACTTTACAGGGAGAACGATGCTATTAAAAATATTTGTTTTTTTAATTATTTAACAATGTTTCCAGAACTTTTTGTTGTAAAAACAAAACAAATTTCTTGTACCACACCCTACCTACTGATAACGTCATACGGTGCAATAACATTGCAGCAGGTGAGGGAAAGTTAAAAAAAATTTTTTTTTTAAATAATAAAAACAAAACACGAGTTCTTGACAATAATAAAAATTAAAATTTTTATAAAAGTTTCTGAAAGAAAAAAAAATTAAAAATTTATCAAAAAAAAAAAAACGAATTTTTTATTTTCAAATAAAATATCATCATGTCCTTAATATTTTTGTTGGTTTTTGTTGTTGTTTTTGTTGTACTTCTCAAAGTCATGTGCAACAGGCAAATGACGAATGTAAAGTTACATTTGTAACCAGGTTTGTTTGTTGTATTAGCCAAATGCCTTGCATGCACACACACATACATACGTATGTATATACTTTATATACAAGTGTTAGTATGTATGTGTTTATACGTATTAATTATGTATTGCAGAAATAAGAAGGTCAAACTATGTAATCCCAAGCAGGCGACATACTTATGTACATATTTACACGTATACATACATACATACATACATAGAGAGAGGGAGATAGATACATATATAATATATGTATGCTTGCAATTGCATCAATTGTAGGTGAAAGGAAAAGATTGAGAAAGAGTGGAAGAGGAGAAGAGAGAGAGGGGCACAGTATATAGACAAAAAACCATGACGCACTTGCATTTCAATCGTTTGAAAATCGAATATTAAATGAAAAAAAAAAAAACTAAAAAATAAGCAGCATTAAATTAAAAATCATATGATGAATGATTTAATAAAAGTCTAGGCATTATTCTGTGACCATTAGACGTACGTATGTCTGTATAGGTCACCGGTATTTTCGAAAATTATTTCAAATACTTGAAGTCAGCGATAGCTGTCTTAGCATTTTATTTCAAAGAAGTTCAGTTGTAAAGGGTCCGCCAAATAACTCTTTCTTTTGAAAATGCTTTAAAAAAAAACTACTGAATATTTTCGCAAATTTCTTTTTTTATTTGAAAGTACAATCCTTCCGGTTAATAATGGAAAATAATTTCATTCAAATGGCTGACTCGGCTGGCCATGCAGTAGCCTACACCAGAAGATGCCGATTTTGGCAAAAAAAATCATCTTTTCAGATGAAGCTCATTTTGATCTCGGCGGGTATGTAAACAAGCAAACTTGTCGCATTTGGAGCACAGAAAACCCGCACGCATACATTGAAAAGCCGACGCACCCAAAACGAGTCACTGTTTGGTGCGGATTTTGGTCCAGAGGCATAATTGGGCCATTTTTCTTCGAAAATGAGCAAGGAGTGGCCGTTACAGTCAATGGCGATCGGACCATGTTGAACGAATTTTTGTTCACAAAAATTGAAGAGGAGGATATTGGGAACATTTGGTTACAACAGGACGGCGTTACGTGCCACACAGCCGAAGCTACACTCGATGTTTTGCGCCCTGTTTTTGAAGATCGCATTATCAGCCGCAGAGCTGATGTCGTTTGGCCACCTCGGAGCTGCGATTTGACACCGTTGGACTATTATTTGTGGGGTGCCATCAAAGATAAGTGTTACGCTGACAAGCCAGAGACAATTGACGCTTTAAAGAACAATATTCGTGAAGCCATTAGTGAAATACAGCTGCACACAATCGATAATGTGCTTAAAAATTGGACCAATCGTGTAGGCTACTCTGCATGGCCAGCCGAGGCAGCCATTTGAATGAAATTATTTTCCATTATTAACCGGAAGGATTGTACTTTCAAATAAAAAAAGAAATTTGCGAAAATATTCAGTAGTTTTTGTTTTTAAAGCATTTTCAAAAAAAGAAGTTATTTGGCGGACCCTTTACAAAGATATAAACGCGCCACGAAATTTATTATTAAAATTTGAATTTTTCCATGTGAAACTCAACTGTGATCGCTAATGTCAACTATAGATAGGCCAGTTAGACTATCAAAATAGGATGAATCTCCTCAATCGAGCTACAACTTCCACATGAGAGCCATTAATACATAAAAAAGTGCTTACCCACTGCTGAGTGGCCAATTAGATTCAATACAATAACAAAAATAATCCTACGATCCAGTTTAAAGAGTGTTGGGACTCGAAATATTCCTGTGATCAGCAATCCATATTAGATTGACACAAAACTGTGTTGCGAAACGTGTTCAAGGGTGTTGTGGGGCATATAGCAATATGATCGCCTAGAATCTTAACTGAAATAGCCAAACGTGGAACTTTAATTAATTTCCCTTCAGTAGGTAATTAAAAAAAATCACGCCCATAAGTAGAGAGTCATTAATTGGGCATTACAATCCTTTAGACCAGAGTACGAACAAGCTTTCCACACCGACCAAGTTGCATGTGTTAAATTTATCCATGAGTGGCGAAAGCTATAGTTTAGTGTCGTCTTCGAACTACAAATTTGAGAAGCTATTCCTGGTAATTTTATTAGGTTAGGTTAGAGGACGTTTACTTGTCAATTAAGACAAGTACAGTATCCGGACGTCGAATTGACGCATTGTACAACGTCCTAGTTTCTCACACCACTTATGTTGTGTGTGTTAATTTTATACATGAGTGGTGGGACCTACAGTTTAAAGTCGACTCCGAAAGATAGATTTTTGAGAAACTTTTGCATGGCAATTTTTTATTTACTCTCAGAGTTTTTGCCAGAAATCTGCTGAGAGGAAGTCGCCGAAGAAATACTTTCTGCATTTTGTTTTGATGTCTGGTCTGGGGCTCGAATCCTGGTTTTACGTGTAATAAGCCAACGCACTACCTACTAGACAACGGCGACTTCTCACTTATTCACTCTCACAATATTCTGAATTCCCGAATTCTGCTCAGTAGGAGTCGCCAAAAGAAAGCGTCGTGTGAGATTTGTAAATAAACTTCGTTCGCACAGATTCGTCAATAAACTGCACAGCATTTTATTTACTGATGATAAGCGGCTTAAATCTAAGACTGACTGACTGATCAAACTATATTCGCGAAGTAGAAAGGTTCTGAAGTCACCGTAGCCTAGTAGACAGTGTGTTGGCTTATTAGATGAGGGAATGTGCTTCATCCCCCTCTCAGCTGATTTCGGGGGAAAACTGTGAGAGTAAAAAAATTGCCATGAAAAATCTCTTATTCGGCGTCGTCATTAAATTGTACGTCTAGCCACTCATGGATAAAACTAACACACACAATATAAGTGGTGTGAGAAGCAAGGTTGTAATCCAGACTCAAGTGTTGTAATGATCAAATAAATTAGTTTTCATTTTTAAATCTGAAGAAATGGTTTCGGCAAAAAGAGATTTGACTCCAACGATGAAATGATTTCACAAACAAATCTATTTTGATGACCTCTATTTTTTTTTTGGAAAGAATTGAAAAAATTGGAATGTTAAAAATACATACATATGTACATACATAATTGGTCATTACAACCCTTCAGTCAGGATTACGACCTAGTGTCTCACACCACTTATGTTGTGTGTGTTAATTTTATACATGAGTGGTGGGACCTACAGTTTAAAATCGACTCCGAACGACAGTTTTTTTGAGAAAATTTTCCTGGCAATTGTTATTTACTCTCAGAGTTTTTGCCAGAAATCTGCTAAGAGGAAGTCGCCGAAGAAATACTTTTTGTATTTTTGTTTTGATGTCTGACCTGGACTTTGAACCGTGGCTTCTCATCTAATAAGCCAATACACTACCTAATAGACCACGGCGACTTCATCGACCAAGTTGCATGTGTTAATTTTATCTATGAGTGGCGGAACTATAGTTTTGCGTCGTCTTCGAACTACAAATTTGAGAAGCTATTCCTAGTAATTTTATTCATTCTCGCAGTATTCTGAATTTCCGAATTTTGCTCAGTTGGCGTCGCCAAAAGAAGGCTAAAGTCGTGATATTTGTGAATAAACTTTGATCGCCAAGATTGGTGAATAACCCGCACAGCATTTTATTTATTGATGGCAAGTGGCTTAAATCTAAGATTGACTGTTGATCCAACTATATTCGCGAAGTAGAAAGGTTCTGAAGTCACCGTAGTCTAGTAGATAGTGTGTTGGCTTATTAGACGAGAGAATGTGGTTCAACCCCTAGTGAACAATCCTCTCAGCTGATTTCTGAGAAAAACTGTGAGAGTAAATAAAATTGCCATGAAAAATCTCTTATTCGGAGTAGACATTAAACTGTACTGACTCCAACGATGATATGATTTCACAAACGAGTCTATTTTGATGACCTCGAGAAATTAAATTTTTTTTTGGAATGAATTGAAAAAATTAAAATGTTAAAAATAAAATGTTTTTTTTTTTTGTTCAAAAAACCTGTGATTCATTCATGCTATATATTTATTTTTGTCACTGAGTGTATTCTATGACATATGTATACAAATTTTTTTTGCTGAATTGCATACACTATAAATACTTTAACTTTTTTTGCCACTGAGTGTATATAATGATTTTTATTACTTTTTTTTATTTTATCGCTGACTGTATATTGACTCCGTTGGTTTACGATTGAAATTTTTTTTAATTTTTTCCACACTTCGGGTATATTAAATTTTATTTTAAATCTTTTTTGTCTGTGTGTATACTCGTATATTATGAGTTTTATTAAATTTTTTTATTTGTTCATTACCTTATTATTTTGTCACTTTGTATATGTTTGTGTAAATTTTTTCTGTTGATTTTGTAACACAAAATATTTGCATTTTTTTTTTGTTACTGAGTGTATATATTACATGATATTTACATTATGTACATAAATACATACATATATCTAATTTTTCTTACGCATAATTTATTTTAATTTATTTATCACTGAGTGTATACCAAAGAGATATTTTTAATTATTTACAATTGGGGGCATTTTATACTTTATTTTATTTCTTTTTTTGGCACTGGCTGTATATTTCAGTATTTTTTTTTAACAATTTATATCATAACATAATTACTTTACAACAATCGAGTATTTTTTGTCACTGGCTGTATATTTAAGTAATTTTTTTTTAACAATTTATATCATAACATAATTACATTGTGCTTTTGTGAATGATTGTATACAACAATCTAGTATTTTTTGTCACTGGCTGTATACTATTCTGTAATGTGTACTTTAATGCACAGAAATTAAAATTTTTTTTTGTACTTTTTGTTACTCACTGTAATTGATTGAAAATTAAAAACTTTTCAAATGTATTTTCTAATTATATTGCTACACATATTTTCTTTTTGTTCTTTTGCTTTAAGATCTCTGTTGTTGTTTTTTTTGTCGTTGACTGTATCTTTGCTGTGTTAAAAATCTTAAAGATTTAAAGCGTTGAAAAATTAAATTTTAAAATTTTTCTTTTTTTTTATAAAATTTTTAAGTTTAAAAATTATTTTTATTTTGCAAAATTCTCATTCCTTTTTCATTAATGTGTTCAACTTTTAAAAACATTCTTTTTAAATTAAAAAAAAAACATGTTTTTTTTTTGTTGGAAATTTTTGCTTGTTAAACATTTTAAATCCTTAATATCGTATGGAACTGCTCGAACCGACTTGCTGCTGGTTTGAAATAAGAATTTCAACTAATTTCAGATACACGGGCTGCTTCATATGTAAGCTTAAATAAAAATTGAACTGTGAATTATGGTCTAAAATATGTTGTTGGAAGCGAAGAGGAAAGCGTTTAACGGGGGTAGAACAAGAGCAGCATTGGCTGCTGTTATTAAGAGACTGTGTTGATGACGACGATGACGAGTACAGCAGCAAGCGGTAACAAGGATAAAAGATGGCAAAAAAAAAAAAATACCAATGGATGTGGGGATACCAACAAGCAAACGAAAATCATTCACAATACACAGCGGCCATGTAAAGGTTACCGCTTGCGAACGGAATGTCCTCTGCCTCAACCGACAATTACAATATAATATACATGCACGTACATATGCACGTATACAAGTATCTGCATATACAAGTCTCAACATACAATACATACATACATAATCGTATTTGCAATTCTAGTATATGAACGAATTGCAATTTCGTCCTGGCATCGTTTACGTACTGTATGTAGCCTTCTATTAACACCACTCCCCGTTTTATCATCATCGTTAACAACAAACAAAACTACAACAACAACTCAACCATTGCTGCTGTCGTCGTCATCATCATGGCTTGTTTTGCTACCGCTTCAAACGGCTAGTATGCTGTATGCTGTGTGTATTCTGTGTATGCTTTTGTCCTGTTTCTTATAGAAAAATTTTGCTCAATGAAATTTTGTTGACTGGCTGCCGCTGTTGCAAAATACATACACACTTGCACATGTACATGCACATGCACATACACGTTAGCATACATATTCATATTCATACAATCATTCATTTGTCCTCGAAATCCTTTTTATTTCTCTTGTTGTTGTTGTTGTTGTATTTGTTTTAATTTCATTTTGCGCCAAAGCGAAGAAATCCTTTCAGAGTTTTCCACGCCATTCATTGCTTGCCTTCGTTGCCACATGGCAATAATTTTTTTTCGTTTTTTTTTCTTCTTCTTCGTATTGTTGCCAGTTTTTGCAAAAATGGTGAATGAATGCCATCCATGACGTCACTAATGTTTTATGCTACTGCTCCTGCTGCTAACGCATATCGAATGCATTCGTTTGTTCGTTCATTCGTTCGTTCGTTCACTTTCATTGCTTTCGTGTAAAGCATCGTCAGTAGGTCAGTGTGTTAGTAGTAATGTGGCCCCCATTTTTTGTTTTGAGTAAAAACAAAAACAACAATAACAACAACCATGAAAGGACGAGAAGAAGCACAACAGCATGAACTTTATGTGGGTTTTTGTTTTTTAGTCTTCACGGTTACGACGACAACGACAACGACGACGGCAAAGAAGAAGAAGAAGAAGTATTTTCTGTATCAATGACATCAATGACGACTAAAATAAAGAATTATTGCAGAAATGTTATGTATTCAGTTTAAACTTTAAAGTTTATACCGTGCATTATAAAAGTATTTCATGTTTAAAGCGTTAATGGACCCAGACAGAATTGAAAAGCAGAGAGAGAGCGCATGTATATATAATGTTTACTTTAAACAAATTTTCAATGACTTTTAGATGACCTTTAGCCAATATCTCTTTAATTTCTAGGCCCACATAGTGTCGTAATGCTTAATTAGTTTCCTGTTTATTTGAAAAAAACTTTGTATTTGAGAAAGGACCACAAAAAATTGCCCCCCGTTTTAAAATCTGGTGATCTCACTTGTCAATTCGACAGTTTAAAAAATTACATTTTAGCTTTCAAAAAAAATAAGATTTTATGAAATGATTGTCATGGTTGGCGTTTAATCTTTTTCAGCCAAGCTAATTGACCTTAACAATCTAGATACATACTTCAGTCAGGATTACAATCTAGCTTCTCACACCATTTATGTTGTGTGTGTTAATTTTATACATGAGTGGCGGGACCTACTGTTTAAAATAGACTCCGAACGACAGATTTTTTTTTGAGAAACTTTTCATGGCAATTTTTATTTTACTCTCAGAGTTTTTGCCAGAAATCTGCTGAGAGGAAGCCGCCGTTTTCGTTTGTTTTATGTCTGACCTGGAGTTTGAACCGTGGCTTTACAGCTAATAAGCCGACACTCTACCTAGCAGACTACGGCGACTTCAACTAAAGGGTGTTTTTTTATAGAGGTATAGAACTTTAAGTTGGCATTACTTTTCAAGATGGCGACCGATTTAACAGCTGTCAAGTGATTTATTCTCAGTTTGGTTTGGCAATTCATCATGAATAGACTCACGCCTGAACAACAATTGCAAATAGTGCAATTTTATTTCGAAAATAATGGTTCTGTGCGGAAAACGTATCGCGCATTACGTCCATTTTATCGTCGACAAAATCGTCCATCAGAGCAGTTAATTCGATTAACCATGGAACGTTTTCGCACCACGTTTACTCTTATTGATAACTCGCATCCCCAGAGACGCTGTACGTACGTGCGTACAGAAGAAGCTATTGCTGCTGTAGAGCGTAGCATTGAGGAAGACCCGAATGAGTCCATCCGCCATCGAGCACAGGAATTGGATCGGTGTCCATCCACTTTATGGAAGATTTTGCGGTAGGATCTTGGTTTGCGTGCTTACAAAATCCAACTCGTGCAAGATTTGAAGCCAAACGATCATCAAGTAAGGCGTAGATTCGTCGAATGGGCCCAAAACGAGATTACCGTTGTTCCCGATTGTCATAAGCGAATTTTGTTTAGCAATGAAGCCCACTTCTGGTTGAATGGCTACGTCAACAAACAAAACTGCCGCATTTGGAGTGAAGGTAATCCTCAAGTGTATGTGGAAACACCGTTATATCCAGAAAAACCGACTGTTTGGTGCGCTTTATGGGCTGGTGGAATCATTGATGCGTACTTTTTCAAAAACGATGGTGGCCAGAACGTTACAGTCAATGGTGATCGGTATAGAGCCATGATTACAAACTTTTTCATTCCTGAATTGAATAACCATGATGTCCAGGAGATGTGGTTTCAACAAGACGGCGCAACATGTCACACAGCTCGTGCCACAATAGATTTATTGAATGACACGTTTGGTGACCGCCTAATTTCACGTTTTGGACCTGTGAATTGGCCTCCAAGATCTTGTGATTTAACACCGCTAGACTACTTTCTGTGGGGCTATGTAAAGTCATTGGTCTATGCGGTAAAGCCACAAACGCTTGACCACTTGGAAGACAACATTCGCCGTATTATTGCCGATATACGGCCACAAATGTCGGGAAAAGTAATCGAAAATTGGACGTCCAGATTGGACTACATCCGCGCCAGCCGTAGCGGTCATATGCCAGAAATCATATTTAAAATGTAATGCCACAAGATTATCTTTCGGATAAATACAATTCATGTCAATCGAATACTCTACTCCATCGTTGTTTTATTGCAACTTAAAGTTCTATACCTCTATAAAAAACACCCTATAGATATGCAGACTGAGTGCTAGAGCGGCAGCTTAAAATACTGATTTTTCATAAAAAAAAATTTTTTTCTGTTAAAGATCATTTCACACTCGATGGTAAAGTCTGAAGGTAAAGTTACTCCATGTGGAGCTTGTAGAACATTAGAGTGGTAGTGGAAAAGTGATTGCATTGGGAAAAAGTGATTGTTTGATGTGAAAATTATCCTGCAAGAACCTTATTTAAGTAAATCATTATCACTGCAATCCTTTACTCAGGATTACAACAAAGCGCGTCACGCTATCCATATTGTGTGCGTTAATTTTACTCATGTTTGGCAGGATTACAGTTCAACGTTGACACCCAACGGCAGATTTGAGTAACAATCGAAGTCATTTACTTTGAATTTAACAGCCATTGATAGTTTACCGTTTGTGGAACAAGCAGAAAGAGAATTAGTTTATGGAAAAAAGTCAGACTGGGCTACTAATTGCTCCTTCATTTGTTCTGCCGCTGGCTCAACCATGTAATTTGGATGGAAGAGGCGGTGCCGGCGAGAAGATATTTAATGCGAGGGTTAGTGGAAGACGACCTTGTCTTGGACGGACCAAATTAAGAAAACACTTTCATCGATTAGTGTGACCAAAGAGCTAATCAGAGGCGCCTGGAATTGAGTGTTAAGGTAGACAGAATTTAGGCAAATAATTGAAGTCGCCGCGGTCTAGTAGGTAGTGTGTTGGCTTATTAGACGAAAAGCCAGGGTTCGAGCCCCAGGCCAGACATCAAAATAAAATACAAAAATTATTTCTTCGGCGACTTCCTCTCAGCAGATTTCTGGCAAAAACTCTGAGAGTAAGTTTCTCAAAAAAAATCTGTCCTTCGGAGTCGACGTTAAACTGTAGGCCCCGCCACCCATGTAAAGGGTGTTTTTTTTATAGAGGTATAGAACTTTAAGTTGCAATAAAACAACGATGGATTATTCGATTGACATGAATTTTATTTATCCGAAAGATAATCTTGTGGCATTACATTTTAAATATGATTTCTGGCATATGACCGCTACGGCTGGCGCGGATGTAGTCCAATCTGGACGTCCAATTTTCGATGACTTTTTCCAACATTTGTGGCCGTATATCGGCAATAATACGGCGAATGTTGTCTTCCAAATGGTCAAGCGTTTGTGGCTTTACCGCACAGACCAATGACTTTACATAGCCCCACAGAAGGTAGTCTAGCGGTGTTAAATCACAAGATCTTGGAGGCCAATTCACAGGTCCAAAACGTGAAATTAGGCGGTCACCAAACGTGTCTTTCAATAAATCTATTGTGGCACGAGCTGTGTGACATGTTGCCGCCGTCTTGTTGAAACCACATCTCCTGGACATCATGGTTATTCAATTCAGGAATGAAAAAGTTAGTAATCATGGCTCTATACCGATCACCAATGACTATAACAATGACTAACGTTCGTCCACCAGCCCATAAAGCGCACAGTAAACAGTCAGTTTTTCTGGATGTAACGGTGTTTCCACATACACTTGAGGATTACCTTCACTCCAAATGCGGCAGTTTTGTTTGTTGACGTAGCCATTCAACCAGAAGTGCGCTTCATCGCTAAACAAAATTCGCTTATCAAAATCGGGAACAACGGTAATCTCGTTTTGGGCCCATTCGACGAATCTACGCCTTACTTGATGATCGTTTGGCTTCAATTCTTGCACGAGTTGGATTTTGTAAGCACGCAAACCAAGATCCTTCCGCAAAATCTTCCATAAAGTGGATGGACACAGATCAAATTCCTGTGCTCGATGGCGGATGGACTCATTCGGGTCTTCCTCAATGCTACGCTCTACAGCAGCAATAGCTTCTTCTGTACGCACCGTACAGCGTCTCTGGGGATGCGAGTTATCAATAAGAGTAAACGTGGTGCGAAAACGTTCCATGGTTAATCGAATTAACTGCTCTGATGGACGATTTTGTCGACGATAAAATGGACGTAGTGCGCGATACGCTTTCCGCACAGAACCATTATTTTCGAAATAAAATTGCACAATTTGCAAGCGTTGTTCAGGCGTGAGTCTATTCATGATGAATTGCCAAACCAAACTGAGAATAAATCACTTGACAGCTATTAAATCGGTCGCCATCTTGAAAAGTAATGCCAACTTAAAGTTCTATACCTCTATTAAAAAACACCCTTTACATACTGGTCGAACTCTAATATTCTAAAACGAATTTATTGTTCCACAAATTTGTTAAAAGAACCTGACTTGATCATACATTTTTGCCTTGCACTGTCAAATTTGTGAAATTATTTATGGAACTCAAACTGTAAAGCATTCGTACAAATACTCTCTCTCTCTATCTCTCATACACGTGAGTACCTTTTGCTGTTTCTCTTAAACGCCTGCATCTGTGTGTATGCATGTGTATGTATTTTTAAATGTTTACATAATATTTGTTGAATTCATTGTGATTTTTATTTTGTTCTTCGTCGATGATTCATACTCTTCTTGTGCTTCTGCTGCTGTTGCTGCTTCTTCTGTTTCTACTAGAGCTTCTGGTTTCATTCATTTAAATTGAAGCTCAAAAATATTTCTATGTACACTCTGCGCTCTGTATGCATGCATGCATCCCAACAGTATATCAAAGTATGAGAGTGTGTGTGTGTGTTTCTATTACTTTTTCAAGTTAAAAACACCAGCATCCTTTAAATGAAAACACATGCACATGCACATGTACACGCACGCACAAGTTTAAGTTCGTATGAACGAGGACGACGACGATGAATGTATGTCGCCGATATCGTTATCGTCTGTTATTTAGAGCAAATCTAAAAATAGAAACCGTGTTGTTTTATTTATTTTAATTCTGTTGTTGTTTTGCTCTTTTAAGACTTGTTTTACTTACTCTTCGCCTGTAGAGAACAATATCAACACAAGACTAAGTGCGCGCGTGTGTGTGTGTGTGTGTGTTTCATCATTGCCATGTACGTCATCAATTACAGCTTTAGGAGCATGGCATACACAAGCACATATGAAACTTCCTTTTGATGTTCTTGTGTTGTTGCTTTGCATTCGTTGGTTCTATGGAGTTCAATGCACTTTTATTAAGTGTTGGTTTTTTCTCTCTTCTTCACTCTCTCTCTCTCTCTCTCTCTGTGTGTGTTAGAATAAAAGCTTTTTCTTTTTATTATATACGATATGCATGCATGCATGCATATGTATTGGTGTTGGGTTAGGCTTTTCGTTTTTCGAGTTAAAATCAATCAAATTGTGTTTTTAATTTTTGTTATTCTTGTTGTTATTGTTATTGTCTTTTGCCATTTTCATTTCATTTATGAAACGATTTTTCAATGGAATTCCGAAAGAATGAAAATAAAAATAAAAGGAAGAGAAGGGGAAAAGAAGCATTCAAAAAGCATAACACGAACATTGTTAAGAAGAAGGTCTATATGGACGTCATGACTGCTGGCTTAGCGAGTCATATGCTTTGCTTAAGAAAAATCAAGCAAGTTGTTGTTCTCCTCTTCGTTCTCTGCTTAAAGCTCTATGTATTGTTTTGTATGCACGTACATTGTTGGGGACATCGGTGGGTATGAGTTTTATTTCATTTTTTTATCAATGAAATCGAAATATTACTCATACGTTCCCAAGTTTGATTTTAAAAATTCAATGCAAATTTGATATGTAATGAAGAGAGGATATTTTTAAACGCTTAAAACTTATATTTTGGTGCTTTTTAAAGCTTTGAAGGAAGCTTAAAGAAAAAAACCGTTTTTTTATTTAATTTTTTATAAGATTGCCTTGTTTTTTTTACAACAATTAAAGAATAATTGTCTTCGTTCCTTTGTGAAGCAGGGCTGTAATTTTTTAATTCCAATAATCAAGTATTTCCAGTCAAGCAGTTGATTACTCGACTATTGCAGGTTCTACATTGTTAGGGATGGAGATCTATAAGGCGAAATTGGCTGGAAGTCACATAACCGCTCATTCCAGGGAAAACACCATTTCAAAATGGCAACAACGATGGAACGAAGAAGATAGAGGAAGATGGACGGCGAGACTTATTCCGGACATAAGGCCATGGATTGGTCGGAAATTTGGAGAGATAAACTACCACGTTACACAGATGCTATCGGGTCACGGATATTTTAGGAAATATCTGCACAGAATGGGCAAGACCGCCTCACCTTACTGTCTTTACGAGGAAGGGGAGATAATTGATGACGCAGAGCACACCGTTTTCGAGTGTGCACGCTGGCAGAGCTATCGCTCTGCACTGACGTCGATAGTTGGGACGATCACGCCCGGTAACATTGTCGGGGTTATGACCGCGAATAGGGAAAATTGGACTCAGCAGCGAATTACGTGGAGAGGATTCTAAGACTGAAGAAGAGGGACCTTGAGGCTGCAGAACATGTGGGCACGCCGGAATAGATGAAACTGGCACACGTGTCAAGCGAAATTCGAAACAAGGATCTGGAGGAAAGGAATAGTGGAGACACTTAGATGTCTCTTCAACTTTCAACACGCAATCCGGACGCGGATATGAGCATGCAGGGGCCAAAGAGCCAAAGGGACTCTACTCCAAAGTAATACCACCGTAGTTCCGGAGTGGGCACAACAGTCCATGAGACGAGGGGGGGATTTAGTGGGTGTGCCCCACACACGGAGGATGTGACGACTCCCTCTATGGTGTGGTTAGGTACATTTACCCCTCCTCGGCGTGAAAAAAAGGGATGCCATTTTTCAATGTCCAGTAGAGCAACACTGTCTATGAAGGGAAACAGAATTATTTTTAATTTTTAAAATTCGAAGCTCTTGATGAGAATTTTTTTTTCATTTTCTATTGAACCATGCCATGGTGTTGTACAATCCACATTGGGCTTATTATACCAGTTTTGTTTATTCTTTAATTGATTCACTAAGTATTGGGCTATCCATTTAGTGATTTCAAAAGTGCCGATTTAATAATGGTGTCAGCTCTTAAATACCTTTCATCTGAAGTGTGAAGCTTAGTAAGAAAAAGGTTTGCCTATCACCAGTTACATTTACTATTAATCAGCGGTGATTGAAATTTTTACTTAGTCCAGTAGGTAGTGTGTTGGCTTATTAGACGCAAAGCCAGGGTTCGAGCCCCAGGCCAGACACCAAAACAAAAATACAAAAAGTATTTCTTTGGCGACTTCCTCTCAGCAGATTTCTGACAAAAACTCCGAATGTAAAATAAAATTGCCATGAAAAGTTTCTCAAAAATCTGTCATTCGGAGTCGACTTTAAACTGTAGGTCGCACCACTCATGTATAAAATTAACACACACAACCTAAGTGGTGTGATTAGCTAGGTCGGAACCCTGACTCAAGGGTTGTAAGGACCAAAAATTCAACTCACAGATATCTGATGACAGCAGTAATATTTCTTTTTCAGTTATGAGACGGCAAATTGAAAAAGTTTTCAAGTTATTGCTCCATCCTATTGATCGGTCATGAATTAATTTAACACACACAACATGAGTGGTGAGAGAAACTAGGTTGTAATCTTGATTAAACGGTTGTAATGACTAATTACGTTAAGTAAGTTCCGTGATAGTTTAACGTTGTTTTATAATATATCGATAAAAAAAAGTCGTAGTTTAGTAGGTAGTGTGTTGGCTTATTAGACGAAAGGCCACGGGTCAACCCCAGGTCAGACAAAATGAAAATGAAAAAAACGAAATAGAAAAAAATATTTCTTCGGCGACTTGAGCTGAGAGCTGATTTTTGGCAAAAAATCTCGAGTGTAAATCAAATTGAAATTGAAAAGTTTCTCAAAAAAATCTGCCGGTCGGAATCGACTTTAAACTGTAGGTCCCGCCACTTATGTATACAAATTAACACTCAGAACATGGGTGGTGTGGAAAGCCAGCTTGTAAATTAAGTAGGTTTCATGATAGTTTAACGTTATTTTGTAGCAGATCGATCACAAAAACCTCAAGTAACTCTAGGCTGGTTTTTAGCTTGATTTTAATGGAGTCAATGCTTTAAATGTGAAGCTCTGTTGCTGATTAATCGGGAGATGGTCTATTTATCACAATGGTCTGGCTCAAGTGATCTTTAATTTAACAAAGCTGTCACTCCTATTCTACACTAAAAAACATTGTAAAAAAAGAAGTATTTTTTAGAGAGAGATATCAGTAGGTCTAGTAGATATTATGTTGGCTTATTAGACGAAAAGCCAGGGTTCGAGCCCCAGGCCAGACATCACAACAAAATACAAAAAGTATTTCTTCGGTGACTTCCTCTCAGCTGATTTCTGGCAAAAACTCTGAAAGTAAATAAAAAATTGCCATGAAAAGTTTCTCAAAAATCTGTCGTTCGGAGTCGACTTTAAACTGTATAAAATTAACACACACAATATAAGTGGTGTGAGAAACTAGGTCGTAATCCTGACTGTAGAGTTGTAATGACCAATTATGTATGTATGTGTGCTCAATAAAGTTTTCGATTTCATGCAAAAATAATGAATTTCCTTTCCTTACATTTATTTTGTAGTAAATTATGATGAAATTATTTTCAATTTAATTCGTTTTTTGTAAAGGAAAACGAACTCTTTAAAGAAGTTTTTTTTTTGTTTTTGTTTTTTTTTTAGAAGCATTCTAAATATAGAAACTATTACTAAAACCTTGTTCGAAAATAACTGTGAAGTAGCAGAAATAAAAAACAATAACAACAATAACAACAAGTGATATAAAAATAGAAACAGCAACAACGTTTGTTGTATAACCAAAGAAATTTACTTTCAAAACTCAATGAAAAAGTATTGAAGTAAATGCAAACAACAAAAACAACAATAAAGACTGCAACACTACTAACAACAACAACAACAACAACATCAATACAAAATATTATTTCCTTTGACCCTTGACTGTTGCTGACGTACTTATGCTGCAAACAAATAAATAAAAAAAAAACAGACACATACACAGAGACATACAATATGCGTGTATACATAAAGTTTTTCACTTTTCTTGTATACGCCGTTTGTCTGTATATATATGCAGCATAACAACAGTTTCAATACTATTGTTGTTGCATATCGTTTTTAACGATACGATAACGCAAACTGCATGAAGGTTTACTTACTCCTTTCATTTCGTAAATATTCGCATATATTCGCATATCTTCGCAAAACCATATGACGATTTATAAAAACAATAACAAAAACAAACTAGGTATGCATGCAGTCCTTTTGCTTTGATTTTGACGTAGTGTTTATGCCATGCCATGCTATACACATAAATAACGGCTGCTGCTGAACGGTAGTAGCATAAGACAAACAGAAGCTTACCAGTTTCAAATTTTGTTCGCCTATTCGAATTTCAACATGACAGAAATATGTGTGTAACAAAAAACAAAACAACATGTATAGCAACATATTTTTGGTATGCATGTGTATAAGCATACCAATACACACTCTCTGCCTTTCGCTGTGACTGTGGCTTTGTTTTGAAATTAACCAACAGGTTTCCTTGAACTATTCAGTTTTTTTTTCCTGTGCGTGAGAAAGCGAATATGCATGATTGTGTGTGTGTATTTATAAAAAAGGTTATGTTGCCGTACTCCGTGTGTGTTGTTTATGTGCAGTTCAGTTCTCTATTGACAAAGAGCTTTTGCTGGCCTCTCTCTCTCTATCTCTCTCTCTACTTGCGTTCATATGCAGTGTATGTGTTTAGTGTATGTGAGAGATATGCTTGTGTTTGTATGATATTTAAAAATAAATTGATTCTAAAAATAGATGACACCAAAACTAATGCTGAATGAAAGAAAAACAAACTTTCAATGAGTCAATGTTGTTGGAAGAAAATGTATTTTTTCTTCTTCGCTTTAAATTAACGAAGTTTGGAAAATAAAAATTTAAAGAGACTCCCTTTCTCTTGCAATATTTTCATCACCGATTCAGAATAAGCATTGGAAAGGCGCTAAAATATAGCGACGATCTATTGCACTGCTGTCACTCCATAAAAGCTTGGCCTATAACGTCTCTCCTAAAACAGCTTCACTGAGGAATTTCTGTATGAGATTGAAGCGTTCCCTTTAGGTAATGCCCAGTCAAAAAGGCTGATTACTTACTTACTTAATTGGTCATAACAACCCGTTTAACGGATTTCGGCCTGCCGCAACACACCCTTCCAGGTGCCTCTGCTTCGTGGGCGCCTACGCCAGTTGGTCACACCAATCGATGACAGGGCTTCCTCGATTTGGTCCTTCCAACGGATACAAGGTCGTCCTCTTCGCCGACTTCCGCAGATTCCCGCATCAAACACCCGTCTCGCCGGAGCATCCTCCTCCATTCGAACGACATGGCCGAGCCAGCGCAGCTGCTGGATATTAATACGCTGTACAACGTCAATGTCGTTGAGGAGCTCATACAGCTCACTGTTGTATCGGATACGGAAATCATCGCCAACTCGTACAGGACCGAAGATCTTACGTAGGACTTTTCTCTCGAACACTCTCAACACCGCTGCATCTGTACTTAATAGGGTCCATGCCTCTGCGCCATAAAGAAGCACGGGTAGGATGAGTGAGAAGATATGCTGACACAAACTAGTTGATGGATATGCTTCCAATCCACAATTTAGATCAGTTAAGTTTGTTAATAAAGCCAGGTTTCTACTCAGCCAACGGCCAAAAAAATGCCTCTGCCTAGGTGAAAGCTTAAAGGTGTGACTGCTTTATTAAGTTTTCAGCAGCTACACAATTATCAAGGAATTCGCGCTAGATTGGCACAAAACTGCCACCCTTGTCAATCGTTTTAGAACCGAATATTGTGCCCATAAGAGATCTGATTGTCACTTGGCTCTCAGAGTGATTTGGAGATGATTTACTCATGATCAGCGATCAGGGCGATCATTTTATTGGCCTTAAACTTAATACTGTAGTCAGAGATGGCGAGAGATATTCTAAGCTTCAGTTCTTCGGAGAAAGCTTCACGTAACGTACTCTAAAATTTTGAGAATGACCTTGTAGCCTGCCACAGAAACTCTGGAAGAGGTCACTTCAGAAAAACAGTTTTTTTGCTTGAATTTCAAATGTGAAATCCCCTATGAGAAGTGCGGATTGCAAGAAGATAAGCAAGTTTGTACAAGAAACAGACTTCCTATAGAAAGTATGATTGGCATGCAATAATGATGAGAGCACAACAAGCCTACTTATTGGTTTAGATGTATGCCGATAGGTATGAGACTCCTACCTATAAACCTAGCTACTGCCGTCAAACGAACGTCAACGACTGTACATATGTAACGGGTGTTTTTTTTAGCTATTATCTTTTTGGCAACACTGGTTTAAACAGCTCACGCACGTTTCGTGTTTTGTTTCACTCTCAAACATCTTCAGTTTGGTCTATAATTTAACCATGAATCGTCTTACAAACGAACAACGCTTGCAAGTTATTGAATTTTATTATCAAAATGCCGAGCTCTGTTAAGAAAGTTCATCGCGCGCTTCTTTCATTTTCATCGACCCACTGAAGCGGCTATTCGGGCTATTGTGACTAAATTTCGCATCAAATTTACATTGTTGGACAACCACCTCCACCAACACGCTTACGTAGAGTGCGAACTGAAGGAAATATCGCAGCTGTATCGGCCAGTGTTAATGATGACTGACCATCAATTATCGATTCGTCGCGGTGGCAGCAATTGGGCCTCTGTTACTCAACAACGTGGAAAATTTTGCGGAAGGATTTAGGTGTGAAGCCTTTTAAAATACTTGCTGGTGCTAGAATTGTAGCCGAACGACCTTCCGCAATGCAGAATTCTTGGTGAATGGGCTCTTGGAAAGTTGGCCGAAGATCCACTTTCTTTATCGAAAAATTGTGTTCAGCGACGAAGCTCATTTTTAGCTCAATGTATACGTAAATAAGCAGAATTGTTGATTTTTGAGTGTGATCAGCCAGAAGCATTGCAAAAGCTACCAATGCATCCAGAAAAAGTCACAGTTTGGTGCGGTTTATGGACTGGTGGCATCATTGGACCGCACTTCTTCAAAGATGCTGCGAATCGTAACGTAACTGTGAATGGTGAGCGCTGCCGTGAGATGATATCCAACTTTTTTTGTGCCCAAAATGCAAGAGCTTGACTTGCATGACATGTGGTTTCAACAAGACGGTGCCACATGATGCCACACAGCCAGCACGCATAACAATGGACTTATTGAGAGGCGAGTTCGGTGAACATTTTATTTCACGTTCGGGACCGGTCAATTGGCCGCCTAGCTCGTGTGATTTAACGCCTTTAGACTATTTTTTGTGGGGCTATGTTAAAGCTCATGTCTATACAGACAAGCCCGCTTCAATTGACGCATTGGAAGACAACATTAAAGCATTTATTCGTGAGATACCGGCCGAAATGTTGGAAAGAGTATGCCAAAATTGGACTAAGCGGATGGACCATTTGAGGCGCAGTCGCGGTCAACATTTGCATGAAATAATCTTCAAACATTAAATTATATTGACCGTACTATCGATTCAAATAAAGATTTCATGCATTTTTTCTGAATTTTATGTGTTTTTTTTGAAAAAATTTCCTATAGCTCTCAAAAAATCACCCATTATATACCATGCAGAACTTCTAAGCAGCTTTCAACTGCCAGTCCACCTTTTTAGATCCAAATAATTGGAATTTATTAAACGACAAACAAGATTTATAAAAATTTGTATGTATTTTGATAAACTGAATATTCAATTTCGAATTTCTGCTGATATTTGTTTAATTTCATATATTTTTGACGAATATATACAGAATAAAATCGCTGCGAGTATATGTATGCATAGATGCGAAATCAAAAAATTTCAAAAAATCTGTTTTCAATTCAACAATAATACGAAATACATTTTTTTTCTTGTATTTTTTTCGAAAACAAGAAGAAGCATAAGAAAATCAAGAAATTATAAATGAAATTTGGTACAGGGTCAATGACGTCATCGTTCTAGTTGTGACGTATTAAGGTGATATTATAGTACATAAGCAAGCATACAAACATATATACATGCGTACATACATACATACATATATTTAAGTACATAAATTTTATGAATACATATTATATGTACATATAGATACATACATACATACATACATACATACATACATACATATACATACATACATACATACATACATACATACATACATATACATACATACATACATACATACATATATATTGATATCGGTATATACAATATACATACATATATACATACATACATTTGTATATATGCCTTCTTCATACTCGATATTATCGGTAAATTTTCGCATACCGCACTTGATTTTATTCTCCTATTTTGAAAAAAAAAGAAAAAAAATTTAATTTTTTTGTTGTTTTTCTTTAACGGTTTTTCCGTATTTCTCTATTTCTCTGTTTCTCTGTTGTATATGTATTTCGTCTGTATTTATCCGTTATAAATTGGGTCAAATGACGCACAGTTTTTATGCCACCTATACCAAGCACAGCAGCCCAGTGTAGCAGAGAGCAGCAGAGAGAGTGGTAGCATGACTTTAAAGTTTATTTATTTTTTTTTTTTAGTAGAACTTTAATTTAAAAACAAAACAAACCTTGTTTAACCTTTTCATTTTTTTTTTATTTAAATTTTTGTTTTTCTTTTTTATTATTTTTTTTTTTTTGTTTTATAAAAAGCCAAGCAATTTACAAAAAAACAAAAATTTGCTGCTCCCACACGCAAATTCTTTTTAAAAAAAATTGTTTATTCGGGTTTTTTTTGTATATGCATTCCATCACATCCACACATTTAGTGTTTATTGTAGCATCATTAATAGATTTTTCTTTCTTCCATTTTGTTTGTTTCTTTCTCTTGTTTTTTTGTTTTTTTTTCTGTTTATTTAAGTTTTTATTTCAAAATACATTCTTTTTTTTATTTTTTTGATAAAATTTTTAAACGAAAAAAATTCTATTTTTCGTTAAATGCTTAAATACACCCGATATTAATGCTTGTACGTCATTGTATTTAGTGTTCTAATGTATGTTTTGCTTTGGAAAATTACACTCAGAAAAAAAGAATTCATATTTTATTTCACTTAATCAAAGGCAGCATCACAGAATAGGATAGGTAGGCCAATCGGCATACTGCTAAGCCATCAAATAGGCTTGTTGTCCAGTTCGTTCCCGACACAATATCCTGCTTAAAAAACCAAATAATGGTGACGTTCAAATAATCCTCAATTTTCGAGAAAAGTAGGCGACATTCTTGAACAAGCTTGGTCCTCAACATGACATTAGAATGGATGCCAGAATGCCTGGATGCCCGTGTGTATTCTCTGCTACTGAGCAGCTATTTAATTGCCATAGGGATACACGCGACTTCGGCCTGAAAGACACTGCAGCGCCACTGAAGTCAGTACGAATGTCCGATATCTACAAGAGTCTCCGATTTATACATCTTGGTTTACCATTCAATATCAAGAAGTATACTTACATTTCCAGAGAAATTCAAACCCGCACGCATACATTGAAAAGCCGACGCGCCCAAAACGAGTCACTCTTTGGTGCGGATTTTGGTCCAGAGGCATAATTGGGACATTTTTTTCGAAAATGAGCAAGGAGTGGTCGTTACAGTCAATGGCGATCGTTATCGGGCCATGTTGAACGAATTTTTGTTCACAAAAATTGAAGAGGAGGATATTGGCAACAGTCGGTTTCAACAGTACGGCGCTACGTGCCACACAGCCGAAGCTAAACTCGATGTTTTGTGCCCTGTTTTTGAAGATCGCATTATCAGCCGCAGAGCTGATGTCATTTGGCCACCTCAGAGCTGCGATTTGACACCGTTGGACTATTATTTGTGGGGTGCCGTCAAAGATAAGTGTTACGCCGACAAGCCAGAGACAATTGACGCTTTAAAGGACAATATTCGTGAAGCCATTGGTGAAATACAGCTGCACACAATCGATAATGTGCTTAAAAATTGCACCGATAGTGTAGGCTACTGCATGGCCAGACGTGGCAGCCATTTGAATGAAATTATTTTCCATTATTAACCGGAAGGATTGTACTTTCACATGAAAAAAGAAATTTAAGAAAATATTCAGTAGTTTTTTTTGTAAACCATTTTCAAAAAAAAAGTTATTTGGCGGACCCTTTATATACCATTCAAGTTCAAGAAATCTACTTATATTTCCAGAGAATTTAAAGGTAAATCTAACTTTGCTTTCCACTAGCCTGTACGTAGAATAAATCTAAGCACAGATAATTATTGGAATAAGGGTGTATAAAATACTACATTTAGGCCTCTCCAAGAAATTGAATGGACACTGACTTCCTTTAATTGGTCATTACAACCCTTTAGTGAGGCTTACAACCTAGCTTCTTACACCACTCATATTGTGTGTGTTAATTTTATCCATGACTTGCGGGATTTACAGTTTAAAGTCATCTCCAAATGATGCATTTTGAGAAACTTTTCATGGCAATTTTTATTTACTCTCAGAGTTTTCGTCAGAAGACTGCAGAGAGCAAGTCGCCGCAAAAATATTTTTTATTTCATTCTGTTGATGTTTTGGATAGTGCTTGAATCACGGCCTTGCGTCTAATACGTCTAATACGCCTAATACTTGACCTACTATCTCACACATTGATTGACAGACACACTTAGACACTATATGACACATTGTGAGGCTACATTTTTCTATTTTTTCCGATTTTCGGAGCTTCTAATGAAGCGACTTAGACTGTCAATGTCCACGCGTGACAGTTCGCTTAAGTCAACCATATAGTAGAAGTCAAGGTGCCTTTTCTTTCTTCGACGTAATTCTGGAGATGTACCCAATAGATGAAGAACAGTTTACTCCACTTCTTCATCTCTACAGCTACTGCACAGAAAACCTTGGCCAAGTGTCCAAGACCCAAGCGCTTCGCAGAAATGCCCAGTAATTACTGTAGTAACTATGCTGAGCATCACCGTAGTCTAGTTGGTAGTGTGTTGACTTATTAAACGTGAGGCCATGGTAAAAACCCCATGGTTCAGATATCTCCAGCAAAACGAAATAGGAAAAAAAATTTCTTTGGCGTCTTCCTCTCAGCAGATTTCTGGCAAAAGTTCTGAGAGTAAATAAAAAATTGCAATGAAAAGTTTCTCAAAAATTTGTCGTTCGGAGTCGACTTTAAACTGTTGCACATTTTTCCGTAATCTTTCTCAGTTCGGTCTTCACAGAAACGCTATGAGTTATCCGGGCTTCCACATAACCAATTACTTCTCGATAGCCGTGCCCATATCATGCGTACCGTTTAATGTCTGTAGTAATTATTTAAAGCCTTTTTACATTCCAGAACAATCCTTGAGCCCTCCCTACACGTTCACCATATTATGCCTGGACTAGATCTCGATTTCTCGAATTGCACGCATCTTCGATTGAAAGACCGCATTATGACGCGATAGCGTGAAAACATGGTATAGTTTTTGGTTTTTCAATACGAGATACAAGTGCCGCCTCATATCGATTGTAACTCAATCGGTTGAGTGAAGAGCGTTGTGTCCAAATACCCTTGTAGACGATGTGCTCATCGCACCGAACACCTTCTTTGATCCCTTGATGTCCACACACATAAGTTAGCGTGTGTCTAATTAAGCTACTGTAGAGTTAGTATGCGAGTAAGAATCTATTAGGAACGTTAGGCTCTCCTGCAAATGGACGAGCAACTGTGGGCCTTTGCTGCGAACTCTTCATTTTGTTCGAGTTGTTTGGGCTGGCGTTTAAACCATAGGCTTGCTTTTTATAAGCCAACACACTACCAACTAGACTACGGCGACTTCCAAGCATACAGTAGATTTTACCATTAACTCTCACCATCTTTCTGCAAACATAGTCCATCCGAACCGTGAAATTCACTCCATTTCTTATCGACTGCATGTCCCCCCGTTGTATTTTTCGAATGCGGCTGAAAATTTGTCAGAAAATAGAAGAAAAGGATATTTTTATTGTAATACAACATGGAACGATGCTTCAGAATTGGATGACAATTTAGGATTAATTGGCTTCGACAATTTACACGGAGCATTCACCTTAGAGCACAACTAAAGCTGAAAACATACTGAAAATTTATTGTATCCTCCACGTGATGTATCCATGTGATGTCGTTAAACGATAGCCTTACTTACTTACTTACTTAATTGGCCATTAACAGCCCGGTTAACGGATTTCGGCCTGCCTTAGCACAACCTTCCTGGCGCCTCTGCTTCTTGCGCGCCTACGCTAGTTGGTCTATCAAACTGCATACTCAGTTTCTTCAATTTCTTTAAATTAATTTTTGCCTTTTTGGCCAGCTTTTCAGGGTAAATGCCACTTAGTGTGTTGGTCACTCCACTCATGTATAAAATTAACACACACAACATAAAGTGGTATGAAAAGCTAGGTCGTAATCTTGACTGAAGGGTTGTAATGACCAATTATGTATGAACTATACTGAGCGTGTTTCTTTGGAATTTAAGTGTATCCATATCCATTTATCTGGCGTTGACAGAGTCTATGACTCTATTGTCAATTACAAACCTGCAAGTGTTTAAAGGCATTGCTAAAGTTGAGTGGAGTGTTAAATCCTGATCTATAGTTAGACGGAATATCACATAACACGTGGTGTTAAGTATGAATATGATGAGTACTTCAGGGGTTCCATGATATTAAAATAAGTATGAATGCGTATAATAAGTATCAAAACTTATAAGTATGATTCCATTCTACTTATCTTTTCATTGCTGATCTCTGATGGAACTCAATGCTTTAACAGTTTTCAAGAAAATATTTTAACATACATACATAAATACATACATAATTGGTCATTACAAACCTTTAGTCAGGATTACTACCTAGTTTCTCACACCACTTATGTTGTGTGTGTTAATTTTATACATGAGCGACTCCGAACGACAGATTTTTGAGAAACTTTTCATAGCAATTTTATTTACTCTCAGAGTTTTTGCCAGAAATCTGCTGAAAGGAAGTCGCCGAAGAAATACTTTTTGTATTTTATTTTGATGTCTGGCCTGGGATGATATTTTTATGATCTACAAATTTAACTTCTTTTCATTTTTTTCAGTGTATTCATCTCTATGTATACATGTACACTTAATAAAAAATCATTTAAAATTTTTAAAAATTTTCTAATTTTCTAATTTAAACTTCTGTGTTTGTATGTATGTCGGTTTATGTGTCGCTTTGGTTTGGTGTTCAATGATTTTTTTATTTTCAATTTGATTCTCAGATTCATTTACAAATTATACGAAAACACATTCATATACAACAGCAACATCAACAACTATATTTATATAAAATTTATTTAAAAATAAAAAGCAAATATTATAGCAAATAATAATAACAACAAAAACAACACAAGAATTAATAGAAATTATTTGAACATTTTTATTGCTTGTGTTGTTTTTGTTTTAATTTTTTTTTAATTTTTTTTTGTTTTCATTGCAGACAATAAAGAATTATTTTTTTCTGTCGTTTTTCGGTTTTTCGCAATAAGATTGTAAAATAATGAATGCACAGTGAAAAAAACCTTTAATTTTATTGCCAAATATTAAAAGAAAAAAAATTATTTTCTGTTTTATTTTTATTTTTTTCATTATTTTGTTGTTGTTGTTTGGTGTCACAAAATATGTGTGTTTTGAGACCTTTAAACACGAATATTTTTCATTATCAACCAAATGTTCGTTTCAAAAAAAAGTTTTTTTCCCCCGTTTAATTAAATTTTTTCAAATAAAACGTTGTGATTCGCACCTAAAATTCTTTTTTTCTTTTTTTTGTTCTTTTTGGCAATTTGTCTGATGAGTTGACAACAGGAAGTATTGGTTTGGTTTTATAAAATCAGCATTTAATAAAAGGGGTTAGCAAGATATGTATACCAGATTTTGTGGTGTACTATACCACAATGAGGTTTTTAATTCTTGTATTTTAGGTTTTTTTTTTTTGAAGTGTGGACTTCAATTTTACTTAGACCTTGGACTTCTACGAAGCAAGAATTGTAAACAAATATGCGCATATTTAACAACATGATTGATTTGGGAATATACCCAGACATATTGAAAATCCATAAAATCACTCCATTTCCGAAAGTGAACAATGCTACTACAGCCGAATTATATCGTCTAATTGCTGTATTATCTGCTATTGATAATGTAATCGAGAGGATGTTGCACAATCAGCTTACAAATTACTTGGAGGAGCATAATCTCCTAACTGACTATCAGTATGGATTTAGAAAAGGTTGTGGTACGGTGGAAGCTGTGGTAAATGTAGTTAATTATATATGTAAAGGTTTAGATGATGGGCACAGTGGCGTCGTAGGATTATTTTTTGATCTTACGAAGGCATTCGATATTGTTGACCATGGCATTCTACTTGAAAAGTTAAGTCTATATGGAGTTCGTAATCGTGAACTGGATCTATTTGAAAGTTATCTAACAAATAGAAAACAATTTGTTCAGATAAATAAAGAAAAAAGCTTTATTGGCAGCGTAGATCGTGGTGTACCGCAGGGCAGTGTATGGGTCCATTAATGTTTACTTTGTATATAAATGATATTATTCACCTTGATTTGAATAAAAAACTCTTTGTGTATGCTGATGACATTTGCATATTTTACCCATATAAATATGACACAGTGGCTAAAGCCTACATTGAAAGAGATGCAGCATTAATCGTTGAATATGTTAAAATAAATAAACTCATTTTAAATACTAATAAAATAAAGCTGATTAAATTTAGGCCAACTAATAGCCCAAATGATAATTTCAATGTAAGGGTAGACGGTACCGAAATTAAGGAAGTTTCTTCAATAAATTATCTAGGAATACATTTGCAAAGTAATCTTTCCTGGAACATACATATACAATATCTTAAGTCCAAAATATGTTCGGCGATTGGAATACTCTACAAGTTCAAACATAAATTTGATGAAAATAAAAAACTATCGATTTACAACGCATTGATACAAAGCCAATTTGGATATTTAACCATCTTGTATGGCTGTAAACATACAAATGAACTAAAATCCCTACAACGTATACAAAACAAAGCTCTAAAGATAGTGTACAACCTTCCTCTAAGGTATTCGACTATATCACTATACAGAAATGTTTCCAAAACGATTTTGCCAACATGTGGAATATACAAGTATCAACTTTTAATTTTTGTGTTTAAGCCATTGAACAATATTGGTCACCATACCATACAATTTGTGCGTAACCAACATACGATATTTACGAGGAATAGCACGAGTTTAGTATTAACCCGCTGTAGGCTTGAGATGACTAAGCAACGCATTGAATATATTGGTAGTCGGGAATTTAACAACTTGCCAGAGTTTGTAAAATCAAGTAATAACATTTCATTATTTAAGACAAACTTAAAGAAATTTTTTCTAGGTAACTTGGAAGATTTACTGCCTTGAAAATTTTGAAATTTCGATAAAATTATTTGTTCTTACTTTTAATATTATATGTAATTATTATTATTATTATCTTTTTAAATTAATTATTTAAATTATTTTCATTATTTGCTTACATCTTTAAACTGTTGTTAGGATGTTATTGCTAACTCATCTCTACAATGCCTATACGGCGCAGAGGTACCTTTAGGATGATATAATGAATTGATTTGTAACCGAATAATAAATAAAAATTAAAAAAAAAATTGTTCTGTGAATTTTTTTTCAAGTCTTTAGAAACATTGGCTCCACTAGCGAGTTACTCACTTAGCCGTATAGCGGATTCAAATGCTCTCGCAACGCTGTTAAATATCCTTTTCATCGGATTTAGACATGCCTTTACACTTCCATCCAGGCGCCACCGTTTATTGCGCGCTTCTGCCAGCTGGTCACACCAATCGATGATAGCGCTCCCTTGATTTGATCCATTCAACGCAGCCAAGGTCGTCCTCTAGGCAGGAATATCATTCTCCATCCGAACGAAATGGCCATGCTAGAGCAACCGCTGTATGTTAATGCACTGCGCAACGTCCACGTCGTTGAGGGGCCCATAGAGTTAATACAACCCTTCAGTTAGGATTACAACCTAGCTTCTCACATCACTTATGTTGCGTGTGTTAATTTTATACATGAGTGGCGGATATTACAGTTTAAAGTCGACTGCAAACGACAGATTTTTTTGAGAAACTTTTCATGGCAATTTTTATTTACTCTCAGAGTTTTTGCCAGTAATCTGCTGAGAGGAAGTCGCCGAAGAAATACTTTTTGTATTTGGTTTTGATGTCTGAGCTGTGGTTTGAACCGTGGCCTTACGTCTAATAAGCCAACGCACTGCCTACTAGACTACGGCGACTTCCTAATGCTCTGGCAACGCTGTTAAATATCCTGTTCATCGGATTTAGACATGCCTTTACACTTCCATCCATGCCTTTACATCTACATAACCTCAGGCTATTACAAGGCGCGAGCCTTTGTAATCTGGTCACACCAATCGATGATCGGGCCCCCTTGATTTGATCCATTCAACGCAGGCAATGTCGTCTTCTACACCGCAACATCATTCTCCATCCAAACGACATGGATGATAATGCGCTGCGGAACGTTCATGTCGTTGAGAAGCCTATTTACCTAATTGTTGGATCTGATGCGGAAATCATTGCCAACTCGCACAAGATCGAAGATATTTCATAGGACTTTTCTCTCGAATACTTTCATAGATGCGTCCATGCTTCTGCGCAATAGATAAGCACGGCTAAGATGAGCGACTTATACACTTAATTTTGTTGCATTAGATAGGTCGCCGACTACTGTCGCCTGTTACTCAATTGCCTACTGAGACCACCTCAGACTCTCTCTCCAAACTAAAATATTTTTTGCTGGCAGCGGTAGAGACAGTTATCAGCCGTAAACTCGGATTCGATACGCCTAATGTCACTACTTGTTGACAACATCGACTCCATTTTGAACGGGAGTCTACCAAGATGGGTCTGACAGTAAATGAGAACAAAAAATAATTAAAACTCACGACTAAAAAGTGGTAATTAGGTTAGGTTAGGTTAGAGGACGTGTTTTTGTCAATTAAGACAAGTACAGTACCCGGAGGTCGAATTGACCCATTGTACAAGGTCCTAGTTTCTCACAGCACTTATGTTGTGTGTGTTAATTTTATATATGAGTGGGGGGAAACCTACAGTTTAAAGTCGACTCTGAACGACAGATTTTTTTGAGAAGCTTTTCATGGCAATTTTTTGTTTTACTCTCAGAGTTATTGCCAGAAATCTGCTGAGAGGAAGTCGCCAAGGAAATATTTTTTCCTATTTCGTTTTGCTGGAGATATTTGAACCATGGGGTTTGAACCGTGGCCTTACGTCTAATAAGCCAACACACTACCTACTAGACTACGGCGACTTAGCCTTAACAACTCGTTTATCGGAATTAGGCATGCCTTAACACTTCTATTCAGACGCCTCTGCAACTTCTAAGCATTTGTCAGCTGGCAGGTTTCCCTTGATTTGGCCGTTCAAATGCAGGCATTAAACACCCATCTCGTCGACGCATCCTCTTCCATCTGAGCGACATGGCCAAGCCAGTGCAACAGCTCCGCTGCTCAACATCCATTAGCCTATATGGCAAATGGTTGGATCGGATGCTGAAATCGTTGCTAACTCGCACTAGACTCAAGATATTGAATAGGATTTTTCTCTCGAATACTTTCAAGGATGTTTCATTGATGCGTCCATGCAACTACGCCTTAGACAAGCACGGATAGGATGGGCGACTTATAGAGCATTATTCTCGTTGCATTAGATAGGGCTCTGTTACTTAATTGCCTGTTAGCAAAACTCATTCTACACTTAATCAGCAGATTGAAATATTTTTTTTCATATTTTCGTTTTGATGTCTGACCTGTGGTTTGAATCGTGGCTTTACGTCTAATAAGCCAACACACTACTACCAACTAGACTACGGCGACTTATAGCTAATTGTTGGATCAAATGCAGGAATCGTCGTCAACTCCCACAAGATCGAAGATATTGGATAGGACGTTTCTCTCAAATACTTTCAAGGATGCTTCATTGGTGCATCAATACTTCTGTGCCATAGAGTAGCACGGGTAGGTAGAGCGACTTATAGAGTCTCTGTTACTCACGAGCCTACTGAGACCACCTATTATCAAAAGCAATCCCAGACTTGATTTCCAAACTGAAATAATTTTTGCTGGCAGCGGTAGATCGGTCGTAATCTAGGATCCGATATACCGCATGCTCGTAATTGTCGACAACATATACTTCATTGTGAACGGGTCTGACAGTAAATGAGAACTAAACAGGGGTAATTAAGGCGTGGCTCCTATTCAGGCGTAACTAGTTGATTATGGTCGCCATAATCGCCTTTCTTTGCAGGGTATTGACAAGATTTTACAGAAATTTTGGGAAACTGGCAGCGGCGCAAATATGGTTAGGCCTGTGCTTCAACTCAGTGTAGGCCCTATCAAAAATATTCACCCTTATTCTGGTTATCGTCGTCTTGCGTCGACAATTTAAAATTGGTATTCTGTTTGTCGTTATTGACAGTTATCGATGACTGTCGACACACATTTGGTATTCTGTAAGCCAATACTCAGACGATATTGTGTTGTGTCGACTCTGATTTTGTCGACGTCATTTTTGGTAACGACCAGCATTAAAAAATTAACTCTTGTGGTGAATTTTTATTGTCTTACGTTTTTCTTCCTTAGCACAATAGCGATATGGATCGCCTTGATATCCATAAGTACAGTTACACGTCGCCAAATGATTTCTAACAAAACATTCGCCATTCTGCCCACAGGTACCAGGACATGGGTCTTTACATTTCTCATTAACACATGTCCTGTTCGACGGGCAGTCGGAATCAAACATTCCGGTCGACATCCAGATGCAACGCCATTTTGTTGACGGATTGAGCATAGGGTCCACAGGGCGATGGATTGCAAGGGTCTACAACTTCAGGTGGATTTTGTTGTATGGGAGAGCATTGCACAAATGGATTACCAGTAGAGCCAGACTCACAATAACACATTGGAGTGTGGCTATTAATACGACAAACTGCACTTTGGCCACAAAGTCCTGAGCAGGGATCCTTACATTTCTGATTAATACAAGTTTGTTGCGAGGGACATTCAGAGTTTGTAACGCATTCAGGGCGGCAATTAGGTGGTTGTCCTGTATACATTAAGGGCTTATTATTGTTCCCTATTATTGACCCAAGTCACGCAGCAATTACAACCGTTCAAAATACGTCTATTATGGCATTGATATCCTTACAACATTACATACATAACCTATGTAAACTATTTATCCTCCACACTTGCGATCCTTAACTCTACAAAAATGAATAGAAAAAAGGACCAACTTTTGATGCGAATTTTAAATAACATTCATCAGGTTTTTATCAAGTTCGAGTGTTGTCAACAAGTTTCTTAAAATTGAAGGCACACTGTGTTTCAATTGTTTCAATTCTTTGAATATAATCGTCATGACACTTGTTGTTTACAGTCAATCTTATCATTCATCCCCTTTAGCACATTTAATATTTTTTTTTTTTTGAAAATAATTTCAAACAGATTTTTAAATTTAAACACACACACACATACATATTGGCCAAATGTTTTAAAATAAAATATTTAAAAAAAATAAAAAATTTTCAAGAATACAAAATTGCGCTGTTAATTTATTGCAAATGTCCCATAAACGTTTATATACCCCATATACACCTATGGGAGGGATATACATGTAGTATGTACATATAGCACTAAAGGTTTTGATTTTAATTAAGCTTCTAATGATTCTAAAACTCATTAAAAATATTTAGCAGCCAACACTATGGGACTAGGAATGTAGTTATGGAACGATCTGATATACAAATATACTCGTATTCGATTATAAACTGTTTGGATATGTTGAAAATATTAAGAAAAAATTAACACACACACACATGTTTCAATCCATTAGAAATAACACACTTCAAGAATAAATATGAAATAGTTTTCGAAAGAGTTTGTTCTTTTTGGTTGAAATCGACAGGTGTCATGTTCATTAACTTTGGAAATGAAGTATTGCATCATATTCTACTGATTGATTAAAGTACAGTAAAGATTTGTTTGTTTGTTTGTTTGTTTGACTATTTTAGGGCTGCTGCATAAGATTTTGTTCTAATGAAACAGGAAATTTGTTCTGTACTACGCTTATTATTTTCTGTTTGTACATTTTTTCAAAAAAAGCTGCACATTTAAAAATATACAATAATAAATTACCGTTATTTTTATTTTAAAATTGTTTCGTTATCAGTTTTTAAAATTTAAATTTAAAAAAAAATTTCAAAAAATATCGAAATATTGTGAAATTTTTTCGGGCACTCTTCTTAAGTGGTAAAAGTTGAGTTTGGTAATTTTTAGAATTTTTTTCCTTAGTGTACAGTTGCTTTTGACGCTCACTGTATATGGTTGTCTAACAAATAGTATCGTATGGGCTCCTTGTTGTGATGGACATTAGAAAAAGACATTCCATTGCAAAGAAGCATCGATGTTTTCTATGCATTGATAAAGTTTTTTAACAAAATGGAAGTCAATAAACAGAATGTATTTAATGTATTTACACAGAGCTACAAAAGCATACATACGGATAACAAATTTCAGAAATTTTTTTAACTAATCCGTTTTCGTTGAAAATCTTTGTAATTGTCTGACAACTTTCCTCGATTTTAAGACGGTCTTTTACATTGGATCAGAAATTTGTGAAATTTGTAAATCGGATGCATACCTTTGAGGGCCTGTGCAGGGCCACAATTCAGTTCAATTTCAGAAATTTTTTAACCAATGCAAAAGACCGTCTTAACATCAAGGAAACTATAAAGATTTTCAACGAAAACGGATTAGTTGAAAAATTTCGGCAATTTTTTAACCGTGCGTATAATTTAGTAACTGTGTGTATATGTAGGCTGTCTCCCGCAATCCTGTTGTCTTGGCAAACTTCTTGTATTACCTTCTGAGATACTTTACCAAAGCAATGATTTTAAGTATGTGTTCTAGTGATTTGTGACCTCATTACGGAGTACACATACGCATTAGGCTTGCATCCATACTCAACATTCCAATTACTATCCTCAGGCTCGATAGTTGGATTCTCAACTCAAACCACTACTTATTGTAATGTATCCAGCAAAGTTTAGATTGTTTCAAACCCGTTAGACTTGAAAAGATTTACAGTTTCTGCTTACCTTCCTTTAATCGAATATACCCTTACAAAACGATCTTCCTATTCCACAGAAAGGTTCTAGCCACAGCAGCGACGTTGAAGTTACCCTCTTCACAATCTGATCAACTTGCTCTTTCCGCTTTGCCTTGCTCATTTAGCTTTCCATTCTAGTTTCGAGCCAACCTCATAAAAACTGAGTACTCTGATGGCGTCTTCACTTGCAGTGAGTGTTGCTAAGTCCCCTCCTGTCAGTTCAAGTTTATTGAGCAAATCTTTCGATGACGTAAATTTTCACAACCTGTGACTTAAAGTCGCCGTGGTCTAGTAGGTAGTGTGTTGGCTTATTAGCTAGGGTTCGAGCCCCAGGTCAGGCATCAAAACGAAATATGAAAAAAATATTCTTCGGCGACCTCCTCTCAGCAGATTTCTGGCAAAAACTGTCAGATTAAATAACAATTGCCATGAAAAAGTTTCTCAAAAAATCTGTCGTTTGCAGTCGACCTTAAACTGTAATTCCCGCCACTCATGTATAAAATTAACACACACAACATAAGTGGTGTGAGAAACTAGGTCGTAATCCTGACTGAAGGGTTGTAATGACCAATTACGTATGTATGTACTTATTGTTGCGCAGAGATAACCGTATCGCAATCAAGCGATTTATTTTAACTGTATTCAACTTATATATGTAGGTTGTCTCCCGCAATCCTGTTGGCAAACTTCTTGTATTACCTTCTGAGATGCTTTACCGAATCAATGATTTTGAGTATGTGTTCTGGTGATTTGTGACCTCATTACGGAGTACACATACACAATAGGCTTGAATCCATACGAATTCTAAAACAAGTGTTCTTGGAGTCTATGACGACTGGCAACATTCCAATTACTATTCTCAGGCTCGATAGTTTACTCATTGTAATTATCCATATCCAAAGTTTAGATTGTTTAAAACCCGTTAGACTTGAAAAGAGTTACCGCTTGTGCTTACCTTCCTTTTATCGAATATACCCTTACCAAACGATCTTTCCATTCCACAGAAAGGTTCTAGCCACAGCAGCGACGTTGAAGTTACCCTCTTCACCATCCGATCAACTTGCTCATTTCCGCTTTGCCTTGCTCATTTAGCTTTCCATTCTAGTTTCGAGTCAACCTCATAAAAACTGAGTACTCTGATGGCGTCTTCACTTGCAGTGAGTGTTGCTAAGTCCCCTCCTGTCAGTTCAAGTTTATTGAGTAAATTTTTCCATGACGTAAATTTTGACAACCTGCGAGTTTCTTCATGGGCTCTAAATAATTCAGTCCAGAGCTGAATACCCCCATTTCTTTAAGACTATATGTCCTTGACCCATCTGTATACGCTCTTTTAAAAGAGTTTGTAGCAAACAAAGTATTCCTTACACTCTTATTACTCATACTCTCGTTGAGCAGCAAAATCAAAGAGTTTACTGGTCTAGAGTTTAAGGGACGATTTTTTAAGCGACTAGTATGTTCTTTGAACAATTCTTTGATGAATTATCTGCCATTAACTTAATAATAGTCTCCATGACTCCGATGAACGCTTAAATCCCACAGAACATGCTTTATAAGACAGATTGTCACTGCCAATACAAGATATAGTCCTTGCTTGGGTGTATTTAATTGAAGAGCATTTAAAAGTAAATTGTACTAGAAATAATTGTATTTTCACCCTGAATTCTACAGTCGGCAATACAAATTAAAGATGAAAAATCATCCAAACTTTAATACATTTACATACATACATCCATAATTGGTCATTCAACCCTTCAGTCAGGATTACGACCTAGTATCTCACAGCACTTATGTTGTGTGTGTTAATTTTATACATGAGTGGCGGGACCTACAGTTTAAAATAGACTCCGAAAGACAGATTTTTGAGAAACTTTTTCATGGCAATTTTATTTATTCTCAGAGTTTTTGCCAGAAATCTGCTGAGAGGAAGTAATTGGAATGTTGCCAGTCGTCATAGACTCCAAGAACACTTGTTTTAGAATTCGTATGGATTCAAGCCTATTGTGTATGTGTACTCCGTAATGAGGTCACAAATCACCAGAACACATACTCAAAATCATTGATTCGGTAAAGCATCTCAGAAGGTAATACAAGAAGTTTGCCAACAGGATTGCGGGAGACAACCTACATATATAAGTTGAATACAGTTAAAATAAATCGCTTGATTGCGATACGGTTATCTCTGCGCAACAATAAGTACATACATCCATAATTGGTCATTCAACCCTTCAGTCAGGATTACGACCTAGTATCTCACAGCACTTATGTTGTGTGTGTTAATTTTATACATGAGTGGCGGGACCTACAGTTTAAAATAGACTCCGAAAGACAGATTTTTGAGAAACTTTTTCATGGCAATTTTATTTATTCTCAGAGTTTTTGCCAGAAATCTGCTGAGAGGAAGTCGCCGAAAAAATTATTTTTTGTATTTTATTTTGATGTCTGGCCTGGGGCTCGAAGCCTGTCTTTTCGTCGAATAAGCCAACATACTACCTACTATTTACTTACTTTTACTATTTATTTATACTATTTATGAGGTCGGTGCTTCAATGTCTATTTTGAGGTTTCTCGACCGTGTACAGGAGCGACCGTAGTAGCTCGTTAATGACGGTAGTGTATCCAACTCCATTCAATCATTGGTGCATCGTTGCAATGTGGATTGTGTTTCACTGTTCTATCATTACTACAAAAGGATTTTGATCGAACGAAATAAGGGGACTTGTTCCCGAAAATCATATATTTCTACGTAACGCTCGTCTTTCTCGGCCAGGACATCCGCATATGGTTGATTGCCAGTAGATCGCACTCTGCATTACAGAAAAAGTACGTTTCTTAGTCGGACTATTCGTATGTGGAACTCAATTCCTGCAGATGACTTTCCTGTTACTGTTCTCTCTTTCCTTCTTCCCATAACATATTTTAATAGTTCCAAACACAATGCCATCCATCCCCTGAGTGTACGAAAAAAATAACGTGATAAAATACGAGTTTATTCCCAAATACGAGGTTATTTGGGAGTTTTAATTTTTTGGAATAAAATACAGAAAAATCATCTCAGGTATTCGAAAGTAACTTGAAAATATAATACTTCACACCTGTTAGTAATACATAAATTTCCAATAGTAACAATTGCAAAGCAAAAACAAAGCTTAAAGTGGCTTTTAATGTACTAAAGTTAGGAAAATGATGTAAATTTTTAATTTCTAAAAATCGTCAAAATAAGGGCATAAATCGTCAAATCGTCAATATGATATTTTTGGAGCTCAAAATCGTCAAAATGACGATAAATCGTCAAATCTGGCAGCTATGCGTCTAGCATGTTTGGTCTACTCCAGCAGGCCCGATGAAGTATATCGCCCATGATATTTTATTAAAGATTTAAATAGTTTGGGATAAGTTGTTGTTTTTTGTAACAAATTAAAAAAATGAAAAAAAAAACATGAGCATTTGAAGCCAAAATAAAATCTTTAATGAAGACAACTCTTGGCAATTAGATTTAAATTTTAAGCCACAGTTTCAAATATCCAGAGCCTTTTTATTATAAGAATTTTTCCTGTATTCAATTTTTATTCTTCATTTAAATATTTCCAAAATAAAAAGGCTTTCTGAACAGATTATTTTTATTTGTTTATACGAAAATAATTTCTCTGATATTCAATACAAATTTAAACAAAAATTTTTAATAATGAAAAAAGAAGAAAAGCTTTTATTATTTATAACACATTGCATTTTATATACTTGAAATGAAATTAAAAATAAAAACAATAACAACAACAATATATTAAAAAATATTAAAACAAAACAACCCACATAGAAGAAAACAACAATTTTTTCAATTTTTATTTTCAATTTAATTTTTTTTTCTTAATTTTTTTTTCATACGTGGAAGTATAGAAATTTACAATAAAAAAATATATGTATGTGTATACGGTGGTACAGTATATTTGAATTTGAAAAAAAAAGAAAAATGAAAATCTGCGAGAAGAAAATTTAAAAATTTCCACATTTACACTCAGCAAAATATCAAACACAAAATGTTTCTGTTTCTGCTTCTTCTGCTTCTTCTTCTTGTTTTTTGTATCTATTTCTGAAAAAAAAACAAAAAGAATGAAAACTTATTTTTAGAAAATGTGCCCAGATACATACGATAAAAATTATTTTTCTTTCAAATTAGATTTTCCTTGTCTTCTGTTTTTTCTTTTATTTTTGTTTTCTTTTGCAAATAATTTCTTTTTTTTTTGTTTTTGGTTTTCCTGTGTTTTACACTCATTTTACGCTTTCAAACTACAACGAGAGTGTGAAAACAATCAAAGAAAATTTGAAAAAAAACTTTCAAACAAAAAAAAAAGCAAAGAAAACAACTTCAATAGAGCACACAGTGGGTTTTGTTATAAACAAACAAAATAAGTTCCTGTTTTTAATAATATGGCCACCTTGATTTTCATTATCAGGAGAGCAGGCGCAGTAAGTTAATATCTCTTAACGGTTTGTCTCACAAACAAGCTCTCTGTATATTGTATTGTATGTTAAGTTATGTGCTCGTATGTGTAGAGGGGCCGAGTGGGTGTTTTTTTTTTTTGTTCATTTCAGCGCTTTTAATGGGTTGATCGAGAAAAATGATCTGCAGTGGTATTCTGACAAAAATATAGTCTGCCGTTAGTCGTCGGACCGTTCAGTCTTTTCGTTCGAAACAGTGCTTGACCAGTTGTGTGTTAGAACACACACCCTTTTTTTAAATTTCCTTTTTAGAGGTGAGTGTGTTGTGCCACAAAATGCAAAAAAAATTATTGCAAATATTGCTCCAAAAACAGAGTTTCAAACTGTAATATACACGACGCAAAGTAAAGGAGTTTAAACTGTTGAAGTAAAATAAAATAAAAAAATAAAGAATTATTATTACAATATAAAGCAAGTAATAAATGTAATAAAATAAATATAAAGTGTTTAAAAAAAGAAGAAAAAGTAACAGAAAAATTGGAAAGTGTTGAAATGAAACTTAAAAAAAGAAAACTTTAACTTTTTTATTAAAAAAAAAAATAAGAAAATAAAGTGTTATTTGGAAGAAAGGAAGCCAAATTTATTAATAAAAAAAATTTTGAAAACAAAATGATTGCATAATCGTAAAGAAAAATATGTATTTTTTTCTATATATTCGTATATATATATAGTATGTGTATATATTTTCATTTTGAAACTGTTATACTCTGAAAATAGTATACACACTTGATTATAGAATTTTTTTTTTCAAAATTAATTTAAAAATAAAATTTTAAATAGAAACCAAAAAACACATTCAATATCGGGTGTTGGCCATAAGCAAGCTTTTCGACGTTATCATTTTCAATGCAACATTTCAGCAACAACCCACGTATTTTGTTCTTAAAAAAAAATATTTCAGAAATATTAAAAAAATAAATAAAAAAATATTTTATTTTTAAATTCAAAATTAGGAAAATAATTGGATTTTTTTTATACAGTTTATATATACAGTTTATATATAAAATAAAAACTAATAACTAGAAATAAGAAAAAAAAAATAGAAAAAAAAATATTTTTAAAATTTCTTCAATTTTTTTTAACGATAAAATAAATATAATCAATTTAAAATTGTCTTTTTTTTAATTCATAAAAAACTAAGTTTATTCATATAAAAAAATTCTTATTTTATTTATTTTAAAATATAATTTTTTTTTCTTTTTCAAAAAATTTTTATTTTAAAATATTGGTAGAATAAATAAAGAAATAAAATAAATATAATCAATTTAAATTTATTTTTTTTTTAATTCCTAAAAAACTAAGTTCATTCATATAAAAATATTCTTATTTTATTTCTTTTTAAATTTAATTTTTTTTCTTTTTCAAAAAATTTTTATTTTAAAATATTGGTAGAAATATCTATTTAAAGCAGATTTATTTATAGTTAACCTTGAATACCTGTTAAGTTAGTTTATTTGATTAAATTTAAAAATAAATTTATTGCGGTCGAATTTTATATTTTCCTGTTTTTTTTTAATAATATACGCAACAGATCTGCAGTAACATTTCAATTCCTACAGAAATATTTATTTACTCATTATTAATTAGAATACAATTACAAATTACATTATAATTATTACGATTTGAGTAACATAGATCTTATGCTCGGTGTAGTGTAAAACCAGAGTCTTTGGTGAGAATCGAACCCTTGACCCTCATGCTAATAGTCTAGCACTCGACCTAACACTACAGTAGCCTACGCGGGCACCCAAAAATATTTTCGTATACATATTTATTCTTTGTAAACAAATCTGAAAACACAATATTATAGATGTAGGGTGTTAAATTCCTAAAAATTCGAATAAAATCTCTAAAAATACGGTATAAAATTTAAAAATGTTTACCCTTTAGGGCAATGACATCATATTTCGCAACCCAAAAAAAATATGGATACCGTATAATTAAACTGCTGAATATTCGAATAAATCTTCTAAAAACAAAAAGAAATCATGCTAAAAGTACAGTAAAAATATGTCATGATTTATTATTTTGATTCTGTTTCGAATCTTTCGAATTGACGTACACATAGTAGCCAACATAAAATTTAAAATTATGCCATGATACATTTCAACATATTTTCTTTCTGTTTATTTTAACGAATTTGTTTTCATCTAAATAAAGAAAAAAAGAAATATTTAAAATATACGATATACATACGATATATAAAGATCAAGGCACTCTTCTTAAAAAGAGAAAGGTATAACAATACCTCTCATACAAAAACAAAAAGATTGCATTGATTGAAAATATTTGATTATGCACACATCGATTTTTTATTTTTAAACAAAAATTTTTTAATATTTTCAAGCGAATGATTTAAAACTTCTTATTCTAAATCTAGATTGTTTAACATTGCATTTTACGAACACATCTGACGAGGAAAAAAGACATTTTGAGACTGTGTTTGATACCATACAATAATGGAATGTATTCGTACAAACATACATTAATCGTCATGAGAATCAGGCTATCAGACCTCATTTCCCACAGTGTTAATTTTACCCAAGAGTAGCAAGAGTAACAGTTTTATATCGACATTGAGATACAAATAGGAAAAGTTTTGGTTTCTTCCTTCCTTTCCTTCTAATAAGTCATCATGCTACCCACTAGGAAATCTATTGGAAGTATAACCCAATAGAAATTAATGAAAACTACTAACAAAAAAGTATTTATTTTATATAGTAAATCTAACAAAAAATCTAGTAGATGCACAGAAAATGACCAATTAATAACAGATTTTAATATTATTATACAGTATAAGTACAGACATTAAAATAAAATACAAAAAGTATTTCTTCGGCGACTTTCTCTCAGCAGATTTCTGGCAAAAACTCGGAGAGTAAATAAAAATTGCCATGAAAAATTTCTCAAAAATCTGTCGATCGGTGTCGACTTTTACCTGTAGGTCCCACCACTCATGTATAAAAATTTAACACACACAACATAAGTGGTGTGAGAAACTCGGTCGTAATCCTGACTGAAAGGTTGTAATGACCAATTATGTATGTATAAGTACATATAATTTTTCTAAGTCCAAATATCTGTATAAAATCTCTTAAAAACTTTAGGTCAAGCATATTTGGAATTTGTAAAGGAATGTATAAAAAATTTTGTGACATTAAAAACATTAATTTCAATAAACAATAACAAATTTAAAACTAAATTTAAAATCAAAACCAAAAATTTTTATAATTTTCTTACAACTACTTGTAGGAATTATAACCTAAAATATTATTCAAACAATTGGCTTTCCCATCCTCGTATTAAAAGATATTTCAAATGTATATACATATAATAAATACATTTACCTATACAAAAGAACATTTTTAATATACTCACCTACGCAAAAACAAAAAAAAACAAATTAAAATTAAGAATTCGTACTGAAATATAAAAGATTTTTAGGTTATAATTATTTCGTCTAATATAACAATATGAGGACATATGCCCACGCATATGCCATATAATTCACACACACATAATGAGTCTAACAGTTATAATAACGTATTATAAAAAATACCCCCAGTTGTGATTTACGATTGTATGTGTGTGTATATTTTGAATATTGTGCGATGATCATACGCATCTGTTATATTGTTTTTAAACTTGCTAAGACATGCGCACTCATACTTTTGCAAACTCACTCGCACACTCTATTTCTTTGTCTCTCCCTTTCGCTCTGTGTGTTATATGTTCTCTTTGCTTAGGCTCCATATACGGTTAAATTATATAGAAATTTGGAAAAATGAGAGCAGCATTTAATAATTTTGGAATAAATACACAGGCATACACACTTAAGTTTGTGTGCTTAAGTTATATGATCTCCGTATGAAAGATATTGTTACTTACTGTTATACATAGAATGTATTTTACTTGTACATATACATACGCATGCATACATATTGAATATTGTTTACATTTACTTTTTAGCTTAAAATATTTTCTTTTATATTGATTTACGATATAAAGACTTTATAAGAAAATTTTCAAAGAATTTTTAACAAAAATAAAAATATTTTTTAAAATTCCTTCTGGTATAATAAATTGTATAAAAAAAAATAGTAAATTTAATAAAAACCGATTGAAACTATTTTTCAATTTGATTATGAATTGCACTGAAGTGCAAGTTCAATTGGAATACAATTTTTTAAAACTATTTTCTTTGATTTTCACTAGTGTATTGACATAAAGATATGTATTTTAGAAAGTTAGAATATTTTGAGAAAGTTAATGGATTTCTCAATTACTATACTTTGCATTGCACACATTTTATATCGTAAATTATAAAAAATATTAAGACATTTGGCTTATTTCAATATTTTAAACATAATAAGAAAATTTTCTTATTAAATTTCTTATTTACTTTGAAAATCGTTTATATCGTAAATTGAAAAATTATTGAAAATTCATAAGTTATATAAATATAAAGTATTTTGCTTTAAGAAATTTACTTTTTTAATTATTTTAAAGATTATTAGAAAATTTACGATATTAGGTTTCTTTAAAAATTTTTATATCGTAATTTTTTTACAGTATTTAATTACGAAAAATTATTAAAAATAAATTAAAATTTAAGCTCTTAAATATTTTAAACATTATAAAAAAATTTACGATATAAAGTTTTTGGTTATGCTTTGAACATTTTCTATATCGTAATTTTTTTAGAGCATTGAATTCTGAAAATTGATAGATAAATCATATCATAACAAAGATAAAAGTTATAATTAAGAAATTCATGTTCTTAAGTATTTTAAACATTTTTAGAAAATTTACGATATTAAAATTTTTTGTTATAGATGTAATGTTATAGAATTTTGGGTAAAAACTTTATCTATATAACCATTAAAGTTTTAAAGACAACTTTTTAATTCTAAAAAAACAAATCTGAAAAATTTACGATATTGGAAATAAATTTGTTCTAAAAAATTTTAGAAACATTTTTAGTATTCCTTTTTATTAAAAGTAACTTACGATATACAAATTTATAGTAAAATTTCCATTTTTCTTGGTTTTATCTATTTATAGAGACTTAAACCTTAAACCACAAAACAAACATGGCTGATGAGGAGGTGAGGTAAGTATCAAATCCATGTTTTAATGCAAACAATTGGATTTTATTTACATTTATCATGATAACAGAAAACTAATTTCCTTTCGTTTTCTATTTTTAGTAAAAATTAAACATCAGTTAATGTGTATAGGGTGTTTGTCCAGCCGCAAGGGAACATTGTGAAGGTAAATATTGGCAAATTACACAATTTTTCTACAGTAAAATGCTATTTGAAAACGCTTTTAATGCTAATTTTTAGGCTATTTTCAGCTACAAACAAAATTATTTTGTTAAACTTTAGCTACAAGAATTTATGCATGCAGCTGCTTAAAAATATAAACGCTTCTCTTTATAGTACATGTTGTGATAACTTGGATATTTCTTGAAACTAATTTTGATTTCTTTTTCTTTTCAATTGTTTTAGAAAAAGGCAGAAGCACCGGCCGCAGCACCAGCGGCTGCTCCAGCAGCGGCGCCAGCTGCAGCCCCGGCTGCAGCACCAGCCGCCGCCCCAGCAGCCGGAGCGGCTCCAGCAGCAGCACCGGCAGCTGGTGCAGCCCCTGCAGCGGGAGCCGCTCCAGCAGCAGGTGCAGCACCCGCAGCTGGAGCCAAACCGGCTGAAGGTAAAGCACCAGCCAAACCTGCCTCCCCAGCCGATGAGGTACATACATGTACATACGTCTCGGTGTATATATCCGTTTCCAAAGTGATGTTATAACCGTGTGTGTCTGTGTGTGTGTCTGCGTGTCATCTTCTGCTCTGATTTTCGTCACAATGTCTTCTTGTGTTCCAGTGCGTTAATGGCAACGACTAATTTAATGAATAATTTCTCTTCTTTTAATAAATCAGGCTAAGAAGGCTAAACAAGCCGAAATTGAACGCAAGCGTGCTGAAGTACGCAAGCGTATGGAAGAAGCTTCCAAGGCCAAGAAGGCCAAGAAGGGTTTCATGACACCAGAAAGAAAGAAGAAGCTCAGGTTGTTGCTCCGCAAGAAAGCCGCTGAAGAGTTGAAAAAAGAACAAGAACGCAAAGCCGCTGAACGTAGACGCATCATTGAAGAGCGTTGCGGTAGTCCCAGAAATCTCAGTGATGCCAGCGAAGGTATGTTCTTTCAGATCCATTTTTTTTAAGCACTCCATCTCTCACTCTCTCTCTCTCTCAAACAAACATTCACCATCACTTTACACTTTTAACGTTTCTACGTTTCTACGTACACTTACTTACATACACTTTAGAAAATAGAAGAAGAAAAAAATTGTTTTTTCTTTTCTTTCAAATATTTTTCGTGTTTTTTTTTTTAAATTAAAAAAGAAAAATAAAATATATTTTAACCCTTTCCCCCTCTCGCCATTGTGTATAGAACAACTCAAGACCCTTATCAAGCAACACCACGAAAGAATTTGCAAATTGGAGGATCAAAAATACGATCTTGAATACGTTGTTAAACGCAAGGATGTTGAGGTACACGAACACACCTACTACTACTACTACTACTACTACTATATACCACTACATAAAGTTACGCCGCCACTAAACCAAGAAAAAAAATTGAACACAACCACAATTTTTCTCTTACAATTCGCTCTTTACTCTCTCTTTTTGTTCTCTCTCTCTCTCTCTGTCTGTCTTTCCGTCTCTTTGTTTTTAGTCTCTAATTATTCTTTTAAAACTTTTCTACAACAATTTGCACTTTTTTTCTCACACTAAAATTCAAATGTTTTTCTTTTTTTTTTAATTTAAAATTAAGTCAGCGTAAGCTATTAACGAATTATCTAATCTGCGTATATCAACGTGTGCAACAACAACAATTACTACCACTAAAGGAAATAGATTTACGATATTAGAGAAAAAAAAAGAGAAAACAAATATTTAACATTTTAAATTCTGTTAAAAGGAAGAAACAAATATTGGAAAAAAAAATTACGATATTTTATTTACGATATTCAATTTTTTTTAGTACTGCTTTAACTCAAAAGCATGTTTTCAGTATTCTTAAATTTCATAGAATTTATTGTTAGATTTTTTTAACTAAAATTTCGAATATCGTATATTCTTGATAAATTCAAATTTAAAGCATTTAAATTTTATATTTTTTTATTTAAATGAAAACTGAAATTAGCTTTAAACATCTAGATTATTACCAGGAAATTTCATTACTCTAGGTTTAAAGCAACATTTTTAAAAATTTACGATACCATTATATAAAAATTAAAATTTCCAATATTTTTTCTTTCTTTTAATTATTGAAGTTGTTTTTTCTTTTCATTTTCTATTTTTTACGATATTCATCTAAAAATCACCATGCGTTCTATAAAAGACCATTCTGTATACTTTAAACATCTTTCAAACTAAAATTGAAGGTTGAAGGAAATCATTTTAAAACAGAAAGTCCTTATTAGGAGTTACACATATACATTTTCACACACATTATTACATTGTACACATACACTACAAGACACATATTTTTTTTCCAATTAGAAAATATTAAAAAAAAATTTATTTAAATTTCCCTTATGCGTTATATGTTGTCGTTAAACCACTTGCGACTTGTATTAGGTGCCCTACGAGAAATTTGTAAAAGTTATTACGATAAGATACTCAAATTGGAAGATCAGAAATATGATGTTGAATATCAAGTTGCCCGCAAGGATATGGAGGCAAGAATTCCTTACAATTTTTTTTTCGAAAAATTCTTTTTTTTTAAAGTAGCTTTTTTGGTAAACCTAAGAACTGTTTCGCTATGTTTTTTGTATTTATAAAGGAACAGTTCTTTTAATAGTAAAGTTTTCTAATTGTAGATAATAGTTATTCCTTGTAAAGTAGTATTATTGTGTCTTTTAATAACAACCGTATTATTTTTATATTTTTTTTATAATTTTTATTTTTTGATTTTGAAAATCACTTTAAAATAATGAACTTAATTAGTGATTTTCCTTTTAAACCTAGTAAGGAACCAGCTTAAATTATTTTTTTTTGGTTCTACTTTCTAGTAGTTTTGCTAAGATCAGGGTTTCCCTATTTGTAAAAGGACTAAACTCTAATGTTGTTGTTATACAATCTAAAATGTCGCGTAATTTCCTTCGCTATTAGCTTTAAAACTAATTTTTAAGGAGTTTTTTTAACTTTTTTTTGCTTTTTTTTTAACTTTTGCTTAAAGTAGAAGCTTAAAATTAATAAGTTTTTGATAAGCTTTTACTAAAACATAAAATAAATGCTTTTGATTTTTGGCAAAAAACAAACGTTTTGAAACGTTTAAATTTTTTTGAGGCACATCTTCAAGGCTGAAAAGTAAAAAATTTAAAGTCTAGCAAGTGTGCTTAAGAGATTTTTTCAGATTCTAATTTCAATTCATCTATAGAAAATATTATTTATTCAAATATTTTTTTTAATGATTTTTTTTTTAATATATTGTTTTTAATATTCAATAAAGGTTTTAGAAACCTTCAACTTTTAACTTTTATAAAAACCAAAATTAGCTAGATATGTAATGAATCTTTATACAAATTTTTGAAATTATATCTCGTAGGGAACATTTTTAAAAAATTACGATACTGGAGAAAAAAAATTTTTCAACACAATTTTGATATAAAATCTTCATAGAAATCTTCAAGACTGAAAAGTAAAATATTTAAAGTCTAGCAAGTGTGCTTTATATTTTTTTCAAATTTATGATTTTTTTTAAGAATACAAATGATCAGCTTCTAATTTCAATTCATCTATAGAAAATATAATTTTTTTAAATATTTTTTTTTAATATTTTTTTTTAATATTCAATAAAGGTTTTAGAAACCTTCAACTTTTAACTTTTTTAAAAACCAAAATTAGCAAAATGTGTAACGAATCTTTATACAAATTTTTGAAATTGTATATCGTAGGGAACATTTTTAAAAAATTACGATACTGACGAAAATAAAATTTTTTTTTAATATTCAATAAAGATTTTAGAAACCTTCAACTTTTAACTTTTATAAAAACCAAAATTAGCTAAATGTGTAACGAATCTTTATACAAATTTTTGAAATTATATCTCGTAGGGAAAATTTTTAAAAAATTACGATACTGCAGAAAACAAAATTTTTCAACAAAATTTTTATATAAAATCTTCATATAAAGTTTCATAAAAATATTACTTATGAAGTACGTTTTAAATATTTACGACATAAATGATATAAAGAAAACCTTTACCAAAATTTTTAATCATATCCCTTACGGAACATTTTCAATAATTTACGATATTTGAATTAAAATCTTTGCCAATTATACAAATGACTGAGCATAACTATTTTCTTAAAATACAAAATTAGTACCATATATGAAATATCTTTCTTCAAAGTTTTATAATCATATAACTAGCAGAACATTTTTAGAAATTTACGATACCAGATTGCAGAATTTTAAATTTTTCTCCAAACATTTTAATATATTGTAAATATAAAAAACCAAAATTAATGCTAGACATAAAGGGTCTTATTGCACAGTTTCCAATTTGTAACTCCAATAGAGCATTTTTAAAAATTTACGATATGTAGATAATTACAAAATTTTTAAAATCCTTTCGATATTTTTCAATAAAAATCAAAATTGGTTTTAAATATAAAGAGTCCTTTTTGCATAGTTTCCAATTTGTAACTCCAGTAAAACATTTTTAAAAATTTACGATATATAGAAGATTACAAAATTTTTAAAATCCTTTCGAAATTTTTCAATAAAAATAAAAATCAAAATTAGTTTTAAATATAAAGAGTCCTTTTTGCATAGTTTCCAATTTGTAACTCCAGTAGAACATTTTTAAAAATTTACGATACGTAGATAATTGCAAAAATTTTAAAATCCTTTCGAAATTTTTCATTAAAAATAAAAATCAAAATTAGTTTAAAATATAAAGAGTCCTTTTTGCATAGTTTTCCATTTGTAACTCCAATAGAACATTTTTAAAAATTTACGATACGAGATTATAACGGTTTTCAAAAAACTAAAATTATTGAAATTCAAAATATAAAAGAATTTAGTTTGAAATATAAGAGAACCTTTTAGAAAATCAACCATTTAGGAAATCAACAATATTAAAAATCTACGATATCAGGGCTTAAAATATGAGTAGCTTGCACAGTAGGCATAATTTTTTATTTTTTATAAAAACCAAAATTTTTTTAGACTGTAAACTATCTTGATAGTAAATTATATGTTTGCAGGAAGAAAGGAACAATTTTAAAAATTTACGATATACGAATTTACGAATTTACAAAATAAAATTTCTTCAGGATTTATGTATATACCATGAAGAAATCAAAATTTACAGAAAACAATTGGGTTAATGAGGTTTCTTTTATACATAAACTAGTTCTACAGTGCGTCAAAGAAAGAAAACAATTCAAATAAAATATGTTCTAAGTGAAGGGCTTTTTTTAAATTTTAAAACAAAACCTTAGTTCTTTTGAAATGTTTTTAAACTACTTTTTAATTTATACATTACCTGTACAGTCCTTTACACTGCATTACAAAATTAAACTCAAAACAAGTTTTAAACAAAAATACACTGAAAGAAAAAATATATTCACAATACCATAAAAACTATGTATACGAGTAAATATTAAGAAATTTAAATACTGCCTTACAAAAGTATGTACCCTAATGCAGGTTTATCTTTATGTTAAAAGGGTTAATTCATTTGTTTTTTAATTCTAATTTCTGTTTTATTTATTTATTTATTATTTATTATTAAAAAATTTAATAATATTTCTAAATACATTGAAAAAAAAAATAAACGAAACAAATCAATACAGCCGAACTACAAACAATTTGCAAAGAATATTGGCAACGTCTATTCAGATTGGAGGGTGATAAATTTGATTTAGAACATATTGAAAAAGTCAAGCAAGCAGAGGTAAATGACCCACACAAACAAACCAAATCCCTTTTTAAATAATGTTCTTCTTCTTATTTTTTTTTATATTTATTTTGGCATTTGATATCTACTATAATCTATATTTTTTTAATATAGATTTTTTTAATTTTTTTTTTAATATTTTTTCTTTCTTTAATATTGTAATAATCAAACGAAATGAACAAAAAAAAAATTATCCCCTTTTTAAGCAAAAAAAAACAAAGAAATTCTTTTTAAAAAGAAAAGAATTTGAATATGAAACGGCTTCAAAACAAGGTTTAATTTGGCTTTTTGTAAAAAAGTAAACCTTAATAACACAATATGTACTGTGGTTAAAAAAAAAACAATGCTTTTAAACAACAACAGCACTCTAGAACACATAACAAATTACATTTTGAAAAAAAAATAGAGAAAATTATACACTGAAAACAAATCTTTGTTTGCAATTGCAAAATTCAATTCATTTTCTTTTTTTGTTTGTTTAAACATATTGCAGGTGAATTACAAGAAATTTGCGAAGAATACCATGAACGTATTTATTATTGTGAAAGTTCGAAATTCGATTTGGAATATGATGTCAGAAAAAAAGATTGGGAGGTACTGCCACAATTTTCACAAAATCCAATAAAAACAATGAATCAAGAATCAACAAAAAAAAAAAGATCTTAAATGTTACATGTTATATGTTACTTTTGTTGCTGAGTGTAGCAAACCTTTTCTGTTTTGTAGTGTTTTATGTTTTTAGGGGTCGTTTTGTCACTTCGTTAGGGTTCTGTTATAAAACAACACTCTCTCTCTCTCTTTCTCTCACACACATACAAAAAATACTCGTTTTTTTGTTTTGTTTTCCATGAAAAAAAAGAAAAAAACTTAAAAAATATTTTTTTTTGTTTTACGAAATACCCTTTCATCCAACCAATCAATTGCAGCTCAATTACAAAAGATTTGCCAAGAGTATTTCGACCGTATGTATACCTGTGAAGGCCAAAAATGGGATCTTGAATATGAAGTCAGGAAAAAAGACTGGGAGGTATTAATCAAAAACAATACAATACAAATAAAAAAATATACACCTTTTTAGCCAAGCTAAGCTACTTCATATAAATTTTAGTTTTTCGTTGTAATTTTTCGTTTTCTTTTTTTAAATTAATTTTTTTTGGGAATTTATTGCCGATTTCCTTTAAATAGTAAAAGCTTTTATAATTTTTTTTTTAATATTCTTTCAACAGAAAGCAAACAAACAAACCATATTCAATATGGATTCAATAAATGTTTTTGATTTTTGAAAAAAAAATACCACACCATACCACACCACACAAATACCACAAACAAAACACTACACTTAAGCCATTTACACTTGCCGAACCCGATTCCCAATCCCATTTTATTTGTGTAATTTACACAAAAACCCTACCTTCTTCCCCCCCCCCCACGTCCTAATCCAATATTTCTATATGCCTAAGGCAAAAGTAAATCCAAATTTGTTTTTAAATTAAAATTTTTTGAGAATTTTGTAATATCCGATTACCGAATAAAAACCGGGTTTTGTTCAATTAATGAACCGGTTTCTTATTATCCTATTTTAAAATATGAAAACTACATAGAAATTAATTTTTTTTTAATTTTAAAAACAAAATGGATCTGTGAAAAACACAGAATTTTATTCGAATCAAAACCGGTTTTTTATATATACATTAAAACGAATACAAATAGAATATTACAACATACTTTAAATTATTGCCGTAATTTAATAAAGTACGGACACTTTTCCCGATTAAGACCCGGTTTTTTTATTCGAATAAAAACCGGTTTTAGTTCAAGTTTTCAATTAATGAACCGGTTTTTTATTATTCTTTTACAAAATATTAAAATTATATAACAATTAATTTTCTTAAAAAAATTGTTAATTTAAAAGTGAATCGGTTTTTTATATATACATTAAAAAGAATACTAATGGAATATTACAACATACTTTAAATTACTGTCGTAATTTAATTAACTACGATCACTTTTTCCAATTAAGACCCGGTTTTTTTATTCGAATAAAAACCGGTTTTAGTTCACGTTTTTAATTTATGAACCGGTTTCTTATTCTATTATATAAATTTTAAAACGAAATAGCAATTCATTTTCTTTCAAAAATTTGTGAATATAAAATGAATCCGTAAAATTCACATGATTTTATTCGAATCAAACCCGGTTTTTTATTTAGAAATCGAAACAAATACAATAAGAAAATTATAACTTATTACAAATTATTGTCGAAATTTAATTAATTCACTTTTTCCAATTAATACCCGGTTTTTTTATTCGAATAAAATCCTCATTTAGTTCACGTTTTCAATTAATGAACCGGTTTCTTATAATTCCACTATAAAATATTAAAACGAAATAGCAATTCATTTTCTTTCAAAAATTTGTGAATATGAAATGAATCTTTAAAAAACATAGGTTTTCATTCGAATCAAAACCGGTTTTTTATTTAGACATCGAAACAAATACAATAAGAAAATTATAATTTATTACAAATGATTGTCGAAATTTAATTAATTACAATCACTTTTTCCAATTAAGACCCGGTTTTTTTATTCGAATAAACTTGGAATTTTTTATTCGCATCAAAACCGGTTTTGAAATATTTAGCAAAACGAGTATAATAAGAAAATTATTAAAAATTAAAAATAATTTTCATAATATAAGCAATTAAAAAAAATTTCCGATTAAAAACCCGTTTTTTATTCGAATAAAAGCCGGTTTTTATATTCATATATTAAAAATTGTTTTGTTATAACAAAATTATCATAAATGACAAATAATTGCCACTATTTCATCGATTAAAATCAAAATATGCGATTAAAAACCTGATTGTTTATTCAAAAACAAAATTTACGATTAAAAAACGATTTTTTATTCGAATAAAAACCAGTTTATATATACCTATATATTATATGTATATTAAAAATTATGTTGTTATATGAAAATTACCACAAATTACAAATAATTGCCACTATTTAATCGATAAAAACCAAAAATTGCGATTAAAAACCCGATTGTTTATTCAAAAACAATATTTACGATTAAAAAACCGATTTTTTATTCGAATATTCATCAAAAAGCATCTTGTTATAAGAAAATTGTAACAATTTACAAATAGTTGATTAAAATCCAAATTTACGATTAAAAAACCGATCTTTTTTTCAAAACCAATATTTACGATTAAAAAACCGGTTTTTATTCGAATATTCATCAAAAAACGTCTTGTTATAAGAAAAATGTAACAAATTACAAATACATAATTGATTAAAATCAAAATTTACGATTAAAAAACCCGATTGTTTATTCAAAAACAAAATTTACGATTAAAACCCCAATTGTTTTCGAATAAAACCGGTTGTTTATATTCAGCAAAATGCGTCTTGTTATAAGAAAATTATCGGAAATAAATAATTGATTAAAATCATAATTTACGATTAAAAACCCAATTGATTATTCGATTAAAAAACCGAAATTTTTAATCGATTAATTTTTTATATTTTTCTTAAATTTTTCTAAATTTCATTTTAATTTTAAAAACCCAATTGATTATTCGATTAAAAACCGAATTTTTTAATCGATTAATTTTTTATGCTTTTCTTAAATTTTTCTAAATTTCGAAAATATATTTTTGAGTAATTTCAGTGAAAGTAATTCGAATTAAGAATTCAATTACCAAAAACTGTAAGCAAACCTTATGAATTCTCCTTTTATTCCTTTAAAAAAATCCTTTAAAAAAACAAAATCTTTGAACACTTCTTTTACATTTAAACCAAACACTTACACACACGGTATCAGTGAATATCAAGCGCCTATTTTTTTTCAATATTTTTGTTATTTTTTAGCATTTATTAGCGATTGTAATGATGTATGTGATGATATATTTCTATTTCTAATTATTTTTTTTTAATTGATGAATAATATTTTGTGTTTTTATTTGTTATCAAGAAAAAAAGTAAGGCTTTGCAAGTACAATATATATATAAAACAAATATATGTAAAACAATAATTAATAAAATTAAATGACATTTACAATATAATGTAAAAATCATTTTCATAAATGCCACCAAAAAAAAAAAAAAAAAAAACGTAAATAATTTTTATAAAAAGGCCAACAGCACAGCATTTAGAAAAAGCAATTTTTTAGTAAACAATGCTTTTTTGTTTTTGTAAAGAAAACAATTAAAAGTTCTTTCAATAACCTTTTTTTAAAACCACCACCATTATTATGTACTTTTGTTTCAAAATTAATTGCACAAACAGAATTAACGAATAATAATTTTTATTTTTTTTTTTATTATTGTTGTTTTGGTTTTATTTCATTTAGAACATGCATACATAGAATATTAATTAAAATAAAAAAAAAAAATCATATAAAAAATTGTAAATTCATTTAGTTTTTAAAAAAACAAACAAACAAAAAAAGGGTTTTAAAAAAATACAAAAAAAAAATTAAGAAAATACCAGCAACAGTATGGCACTAAACTCAATTTTTTTCAATCTATGTGTGACCAAAAAAAAATATAAATTTTGTTTGTGCGTTTAAGGTTTATAATTCATATAAAAATATGCCTCCTTGATTAATCCAAACATTAATTCTCAGCCTCAAAAAAAAAAAATTCTTTTTATTTCTTATTTAAACGTAAAAGAATTACATTTTATTGGTTTTCTTATTTTTTTTAACACAAACAAATAAAAACACAAAATCATTATCAAAAAAAAAAAAAATAAATCAAATCAAATCAAAATGTTTTACATCATCTTCTAATAGCTGTTCGTTCAAATTAAAGGTTTTATCAAATATCATCAAATATTTTATGGGAAGAATTGAGTTTTTTTTTTTTTTTTTTTTTTATGTGCCATACTGTGTGCAGTACCTCATTTAGTTTAGTTTATTCGAATTCGTTGGTTTGATTAAAATTGTTTTATTTGTTAACTTTTTTTTTTGTCTTTCACATTTGAGAAAAAATTAAACAAATTTAAGTCACCGTTTTTTCTTTATCACCATTTACTACAAAAATATGTACAATTTTTTTTTGTATTAAAAACACTTTTTTTTAAATAAAATGTTATGCTGTTCTAAGTAGAAAAAAAAATTAATTAAAAAACATCAGGGGTTTTAAATAATTAAATTTAAATATTAACATGAAATTTAATTATTAAAACCCGCTCTAAATAAATAATAACCACTTTAATTCGTATCACTTTTTTGTTATATTTTCTAAGACTCTTAAAAAGCTGCATTTTTACCAAGTATTTTATAATTAATAACTGCATATCTATAACTATCTGTCTCTCTTCTCTCTCTCTATCTGTCTATCTATCTATCTATCTATTATGTCTAGCTTAACTAATTTTCTTTCTTCTTCTTTTAGAATTGTTATATATTGTATATAAAAAAAAAACCGGAAAAGCTTTTAATTTAATTGCTAAGCATGCTTTAAGCTTAATAATAAAAACAAAAAAATTTCTCATAAGCTTAAATGTTATGTGTTAATTGTAACTTAAAAAAAGTTTTTAAATAAAGCTGTTAAAAACATTTTTTTAAATTTATTTCAAAATTAATTCTAAAAAAAAAGATTTTATTTTCTTTAAAAATTTTTCTTTTCAAATTCAGCTTTTAACAGCTTTTTAAGCTTTTTGTTTTATTATTTTAATTTTTTTTTTATTTTATTTTTATTTAAAAAAATATTCCTTTAAATTAATCATTATTTTCTTTCTATTTTTCCCTTTTTCCCCCTTGTTTTTTTCCTATTACCATAGATCAACGATCTCAATGCCCAAGTCAACGATCTTCGTGGCAAATTCGTTAAGCCTGCTTTGAAGAAGGTATCCAAATACGAAAACAAATTCGCCAAGCTCCAAAAGAAGGCCGCTGAATTCAACTTCCGTAATCAACTTAAGGTTGTTAAGAAGAAGGAATTCACATTGGAAGAAGAAGAAAAGGAGGTAAGTTCTTAGCAAAAAAAAAAAAGAAAAAATAAAAAATAATTAAAGTTTTACACACATTTTTCTTACAAAATCAGGGTTTTTAAAAAGGAAAACTATTGTTTTAAATTTATTTACACTCGTACACATTTTCAAAATTAAAAAAAAATTTTTTTTTTAGTTTAAAAATAATTTTTGTAAATTTTTTAATTTAAATTTCATTTAAATTTATTTTTTTTTACTCACAAAATTTATAAACATTATTAAATATTTCTTTAATTTAATTTAGTAATCATAATTAAAATACATTTCTTTATAAATTTCCTAAAAACTAAAGAAAGACAACTCGTACACATTTTCAAAATTTAACAAAAATTTTTTTTAATTTAAAAATAATTTTTGTAAATTTTTTAATTTAAATTTCATTTAAATTTATTTTTTTTTTACTCACAAAATTTATAAACATTATTAAATATTTCTTTAATTTATAAATTTCCTAAAAACTTAAGAAAAACATGCATTTCCCTCCATAAAATTCAAAAGACTTAAGCAACAAACACTTTTAAAAACAATTTTGACTCGCTCTCTCCCATATAAACTTGTATGGGAGCCTTAAACAACAAGTTTTAACACAAACAAATTTTAACCAAAGAACAAACCTGTGTTAAAGAAATGTAAACAAAAACATTCTTAAAGACTTAAGAAACAAACTTCTTCATATGTCCTCCTTACAAACCAAACAAACCAAGCAGAAAAACTCCTTTTAACCTAAAGACTTAAGCAACAAACCTATGTAAACAAACAAAAATGCTTGTAAACAACAGTAAACTGTTATGTTAAGTTAAACTATCAAACGGAAACGGAAAAACAAAGACTTAAGCAACAAACCTATGTTGAGAATGTAAACAAAAGTATTTTTAAAGACTTAAGAAACAAACTTGTGTTAATGACTCTCTTGCACTAAGCAAATTTAACCACACAAAACGAAGAGGGAAATTACCAATATAAGACTTAAGACACAAACATTTTTTGTATGTTGATAATGTAAACAAAAGTATTTTTAAAGACTTAAGAAACAAACTTCTGTTAATGACTCTCTTGCACTAAGCAAATTTAACCACACAAAACGAAGAGGGAAATTACCAATATAAGACTTAAGACACAAACTTTTTTTATGTTGAGAATGTAAACAAAAGTATTTTTAAAGACTTAAGAAACAAACTTCTGTTAATGACTCTCTTGCACTAAGCAAATTTAACCACACAAAACGAAGGGGGAAATTACCAATATAAGACTTAGGACACAAACTTTGTTTTGTATTTAAAGTTAAATGAAGAAGAAATTTCCTGTGATTTAAATGACTGAAAAACAAAAGACTTAAGACAAGAACTTGAAAATAAAAAAAATTTCAATAATTTCTATGAATTAAATGGGAAATATTAAATGCAATAAAATACTAAAATAAAGAAATAAATTTAATTAAATTGAAGGCAATTAATTATACAATAATTTATTAAAAACAAAAAAAAAACGTTAAAAAATTAAAAACTTAAAAACGAATGGATTTAAATCAATTGATAGGAAAAGAATACATATTTATTTGTATCACAGAGAGAAAACCTCTAAGTCTTTTGGTTTTAAACATACATTTTCCAATTTTATAAAGCAATTCTTCATTTCATTTCCTTGATTTAAAACAAATTTTTACACAATCAAAATGACACACTTATTTACTTACGTACTTCTTTTAATTCTTTATTAATAATACTAATGCTTTATTTTATTCCATATTTCTTATTTAAAAAAAAAAAACAACAACAACTTTTAGAAAAAGATTAAAGAAAATATATTAAAAGCCAAAAAGTGTAAGATATCTAAGTGTAACTGTATATGTACGATAAATGTAATGTAAATTGAATGTGTGTGAGTGCAACCTGGCAAAAAAAAATACACATCTTTGACTGTTCTTTGTTTAATAGTAAATAGTAAAGCACAAAAATTTATTTACTTTAGTTAAAGACTTAAAAAGCACTTGTTTCGAGGGCATTTCAATGTTAAGATAATTCCAAATCATACCAAGGGACTAATGGCACTAGACTTTTACCTTTTTTGTCTCCAATGTTTTTATGTACTATGTATTGTAGTGAAATTGTCCTTTTTGCAAAACCTTTATTAATTAGAATTCCTTATTTTTTATAATGTCTAGTGTTAATTGTTTTATTTTTGTAATTAGCATAATTATTAATACATTTTTTTCTTTCTCTCTCTCTCTCTCTCTCCTTTAACACATTTGCAGAAGAAACCCGACTGGTCCAAGGGCAAACCCGCCGATAAGGTAAAGGAGGAAGCTGAAGTTGAAGCCTAAGTGTTCCGATTTATTTATAAATAAATATATGACCGTATCCCGCCCTAATTTTTAATTACATCATTTATTATTTATAAACAAACAAAAAAAAAAAAAAAGAAATCAAATTTGTTTTTTGTTTTTTCTTCAAAACACCATCATCAACAACAACAACAACAACCAGAAAAGATTAATAAAAATTTAAATTATGTACATCTAAATTATAAATGAGTAACAAAAAAAAAAAAGAAAAAAACTACAAAAAAATAATTAAAACTGATTTTTTTCTAATTTTTCTATGAATTTTATTGATTGGTTTAATTAAGAGAGTAGCAATGACCTAAAAAAAATATATCAAGTCTTGTACAATATTTTTTAAAATTGTTGAAATCGAATTTTTTTTTTTAATTTTTATTATTAGTTTAGCTTTTTTTGAAGCATTATATCCCTTAATAAGCTCTGCAAGTCCTTATTGTAAATATAATGTTTACCTTGCAACGGCTTATAGTAAACCTGGCTTTATATGTATTGCCAACCAGTAGCTAATATTTGTTTCTCTCTTTTCTTTGGTTTCTCTTTTCATTTAATTTCTCTAGGAACACGCACCAGAAACACCAGCCTAAGCTGCAATTTAAGTTTTTATTTAAATTTGATTTTAAAGGCAAAAAAAAATTCGTATTTTTTTTCGTTGGCTTACTTATCAGTCCAGCTGTTAATGGAACGGGGTTTAATTTTCTTTGTGTTCTTTTGAATTAAAAAAAAAAACAAAATAACGGAAATTTTTTAATTGTAAATTATAAATAATGTATAATAAATTCATTTTTAAAAATAAATTTTTAATGATTTTTTCAAACAACAAACAAGAAAACATCACATGGTTAAGATGGACTAAAAAGTATAACAAAATAGTAAGTAAAGGTACTGAAAGTAAAGAAAAATTTTGGGTGCTGGGGTAGTTCAGCGGCGTCCAGTGGTTACATTAAAAAAAACACTTCTTTGGAAACTCTATGCTATTTATTATCAATAAGTAAAATAACTTACGTACTAAACTACATAAAGAGAAAAATTAAGTTAAATATTATTTAATAAGCCCTAGGCCGGCCAAACAAACGGTTCGTCAAGTCACAGTGCCGAAAGCTTCAAGGGGGGTTGAGTCAGAACAATAGTCAAACGGCATGCGCCCTGGATGATTATGGTTTCTACTGGTCCTTGCTATTACCCCGGCACCGTCAGTCAAGTCAACCAAAGGAGGATGTCAGAGCAACAATCAAACGGCCTACGCACAGGATGATTGTGGCTCCAAGATCTCCCTTTGTTCGTCCAGTCAGTCAAATTACCCGGAGGAGGGTGTCAGAACGGCAATCAAACGGCCTACGCACAGGATGATTGTGGTTCTGAGGTCTCCGGTGTCCGTCCCGTCACAGTCAAGTCAACCAAAGGAGGATGTCAGAGCAACAATCAAACGGCCTACACACAGGTTGATTGTGGCTCCAAGATCTCCCTTTGTTCGTCCAGTCAGTCAAATTACCCGGAAGAGGATGTCAGAACGGCAATCAAACGGCCTACGCACAGGATGATTGTGGTTCTGAGGTCTCCGGTGTCCGTCCAGTCACAGTTGCCGATGGTTTGCTGGCTGTAAATCTCTCACTAGTGGGGAAAACCACACAGCCGATGTCATAACATCGACTTGCCTTACCAGCAACTCATCACCAACTGCCCTGACTGCTGAAGTCATACATACATACACACATAATTGGTCATTACAATTCAATACAATTCAGTCAGGATTACGACCTAGTTTCTCACACCACTTATGTTGTGTGTGTTAATTTTATACATGAGTGGCGGGACCTACAGTTTAAAGTCTACTTTGAACGACAGATTTTTTGAGAAGCTTTTTTCATGGCAATTTTTATTTATTCTCAGAGTTTTTGCCAGAAATCTGCTGAGAGAAAGGCGCCGAAGAAATACTTTTTGTATTTTGTCTTAATGTCTGGCCTGGGGCTCGAACCCTGGCTTTACGTCTAATAAGCCAACACACTACCTACTAGACTACGGCGACTTCAGTAAAGGCCTGTATAGTACTACAATCCCACAATAATACCGAAATCGATGACAAAAGGATTGATTACGAACCCCACACCATTCGCTCAAACGTGGGATTTTCTACCTCCACTGAGAAGCCTCCTGAATTCATTACCCCCTAAGCATTATATGCCACTTAGTTTTCTTTTAAAGCTACTTTGTTCTCTGTCGATCTCCATATGTTATATAGACTTGCTGACAATTTTAATTTTCAGTGCTTTATAGGCTGTTTCTGTAAGACAAATGCTTTCAGACGAACGTCTGTTTATACGGCCACCTAATTTTGTTTGTGTTTTCTATACAAGCAGACAAATGTCTAAAACCTTTCGTCTTTCAGAAACAGGCTTTTAGTTTTGTGAGCAGTTGTTTTTAACTTATTAAGGCATATTTATTTTTTTGTTTATTTATTATTAGTCATAGCACAACAAGATAAATTATATATGAAAGTGCTATGGGAGTACATCAAAGAAAGAAAATAATAACAAATCATTGATTATACTATATGTAATGAAATGTTTGAAATAATGTAGAAATAAAAATGAATAAGAACGTGTTAAAATCCTGGGAAATAAAAAAACAAATTGAAACGAAACGGAACGGAACGCAGAATAGCAAAGTTGCCAAACGGAGAAAATTTCAGTTCGAATCGAAATGTAGAATAGGGGTGAATATGTGTCAAAAATAAATTAGGGAAACTACAAAGGACAGTATATACAAATATAAAGAAATATACAAACAAAGTAAAAATATATACATATACTAAGATACAATGAAATTTGAAGGTTAATTAAAAAAATTAAAAATTAAAAAAAAAAAGGAAAAAAAGAAAAAAAATTAAAAAAAATCAAGATATGCTAAAAACTACTTCAATAGATTGTATAACTCCTTTTTGAACTTAACTGCATTGCCTATATTCTGAATATAATTAGGTAAAGTATTCCAAAGACTGATGGTGTATATAAAAAACTGGCGTTGTGACAAAAGAGTCCTATGTCTGTGTTGGATAATCTTCATACCGCGGTTGGATCTAGCAAATGTAATCCTACTAAATAAGTATATTGGCTGTTTTAGAGTAATAATCTTATGGAGGAGAATAAGGCATTTTATATTCAATAGATTATCAAAATTAACTCCGAATATCCGGTATGAAAATTGTGATATATGGTCTCGACGTCCCCTAATAAAAACATATCTGGCTATATTATTATAAGCCAAATTGAGTGTCCGCTTATCATCAGTACTACAGTTTGTGAAAATTTCAGATCCTTATAAGAGAACAGGAATCAAATACGTTTTAGCCAGTTGCATACGAATGGCAAAGGGAGTCGAATCTATAACAGCCCATAAGTTCCTAAGCATACCATAAACTTTGCCAACGAGGACGTTAATGTGGTTAGACCACGTTAGCCGACCATTAAAGGCAACACCCAAATTGGATGCTGATTCAACAAAGTCAATTTTATTCCCCCTGATAATAATATCCATACAACAAATGCTCTCTTAGTTCTGGAGTGCAATAAACATTTAGATGGACAAAGTCCATTGGCCAATTGTCAAAATTGTCAATTTTTCGTAAATCACAGTTGATGGTGTCTATACATAGTTGGATATCCTCTATACGCGTCCTTCTATAGAGCTGAACGTCATCAGCGTACATATGTACGCTACAATTATCCAAAACATAAGGCAGGTCGTTAATGTATATACAGAACAAGAGAGGCCCTAATATTGATCCCTGAGGAATACCTCTTCCAACGCTTAGCGAATTCGAAATCTTGCCGTTTAGATAAACTCGTTATGATCTGTTCACAAGAACGTATAAGACTACAAGCTGAGTTAGAAAAATGAAAGAGGGTCTGTAGCTTAAGGTGGGGGGCTTCAACAACGCATTCTAGGCATAAAGTGTGATTGTTATTTCAGCATGCACTGGGGGTGGTCCATCAAAGCAACATTTCGAATATAATTACATACATACATACATAATTGGTCCTTACAACCCTTCAGTCAGGATTACAACCTAGTTTATCACACCACTTACGTATGTTGGGTGTTAATATTATTCATAAGTGGCGGGACCTACTGTTTAAAGTCGACTCCGAACGCTAGATTTTTGAGGAAATTTTTCATGGCAATTTTATTTTACACTCAGAATTTTTGTCAGAAATCTGCTACTGAGAGGAAGTCGCCGATGCGATATTTTTTCATTTTTCCTTTTGTTGGAGATGCCTGACTTGGTGTTTGAACCGAGGCCTCACGTCTAATACGTCAACGCCCTACCTACTATAGCATGGTAGACAAACGCAATTACTAAGTGAATTTAAAGAGAATGGAAACTGAACTAATCAACCATCACCTATTACAGAATCTCTAAATCCTTATTGCCTAAGTACGATATGGCGCATGAGGCAAAACAATTTCTTGGAAGTATTAATCATCTTTACGCACAATGAACATATCGGGTCCGCCATCTAACGTTTTTGTTTTTCAACTAGTGCTTATTTCGTGAATGGTAATACTTAGCTCATGTCTGATTTGTCAGATAATTAGTTTTATCCTTCCGCTGAACGAATATGGTTGTGTATACGCTTGAACAACGCTGGGAAATATTGTGACATTACTTTGATAATCATCATGGTAATGTTGCAGAATGTGTGCGAAAATTAGGTACGGATTTTGGAAGAAGAGAAGCACCGTCAGTTCCGTATGTTCGTTATCTTGTGAAAAAAGTGAAAGAAACTGGCATCCTCATCGATAAACAAAAGCGTGAAAAGCCAAAAACCGTGCGTACACCCGAGAATATTGCTGCTGTGGCAGAAAGTGTGCGTGAAGCGCCATCAACATTAATTCACCGTCGTTCTCAACAATTGAACATTTCGGAGACATCATTGAGACGAATTTTTCATAAAGACCTTGGTATGACGGCATACAAAGTCCAATTGGTTCAGGAGTTGAAGCCAATTGACCATCCAATGCGTTTTCGCTTCGCTAAGTGGGCCTACGATCGACTTACAGAAGATGCCGATTTTGGCAAAAAAAAAGATCATCTTTTCAGATGAAGCTCATTTTGATGTTGGCGGATATGTAAACAAGCAAAATTGTCGCATTTGGGGCACAGAAAACCCGCACGCATACATTGAAAAGCCGACGCACCCAAAACGAGTCACTGTTTAGTGCGGATTTCGGGCCATTTTTCTTCGAAAATGAGCAAGGAGTGGCCGTTACAGTCAATGGCGATCGTTATCGAGTCATGTTGAACGAATTTTTGTTCACAATAATTGAAGAGGAAGATATTGGCAACATTTGGTTTCAACAGGACGGCGCTACGTGCCACACAGCCGAAGCTACAGTCGATGTTTTGCGCCCTGTTTTTGAAGATCGCATTATCAGCCGCAGAGCTGATGTCGTTTGGCCACCTCGGAGCTGCGATTTGACACCGTTGGACTATTATTTGTGGGCGTAACGTCAAAGATAAGTGTTACGCCGACAAGCCAGAGACAATTGACGCTTTAAAGGACAATATTCGTGAAGCCATTGGTTAAATACAGCTGCACACAATCGATAATGTGCTTAAAAATTGGAACGATCATGTAGGCTACTGCATGGCCAGCCGAGGCAGCCATTTGAATGAAATTATTTTCCATTATTAACCGGAAGGATTGTACTTTCAAATAAAAAAAGAAATTTGAGAAAATATTCAGTAGTTTTTGTTTTTAAAGTATTTTCAAAAAAAAAAATTATTTGGCGGACCCTTTAGAAAAAGTAATGAGGCAATACCGTAATATGTATTCATTATCTTGAAAACTTTTGTAAACTGAAAACTGGATTGTTTTTAAATGTAAATGAAAACTTGAAAATTATTTTTTGTTTTGTTTCTCCCATGATCGTGGATCATTTCTATTTTATTTAAATTTATATATGTATGTATGTTTGTGTGTATAAGGTGATTATAATAATTTTTGCATCTTCATATAATAAATTGATAAAATATTAAGTTTATGTTTTTCATTTTTCATCAAAAAAGTTCTTGCAAAGTGAGTAATTACGTGTACATGTACGTTTATAATAAAATTGTAAAAATATCATCATCATCATCATATCATAATTATATTGCAACTTAAACTAAAATGTTTATGAATAATTTACGTTTTAATTATCATTAAATGACTAGTCATAATCATCATCATCATCACTGGGCCCTGCCAGACCAATAACCTCATCGTCCTCTTGCTCTTCTTCATCGGCCAAGTCTAAACAATGACGATTATCCAGTTCTTCCAATTGCACTTCATTAAACTCACCATTGCCAACGGCATTATCACGACTACAGCGACGCATTAACTCCATATTAAAAGCTGTGGTGGCCATATCATGCTGCTAAAACGTTTGAGCATTGCGACACACACCACACCCCAAAGCAAATTCTTCACCAGTAGGCGGATGTATAACATGCAAGGGGCACTCTTCACCCATAAGTTGTTTGGCTTTGGGTCCCGCGGGACATTGGGGCAATTTATTCTTCGGTATATTGGTGAGACGTTGAAAATCATCGTGGCAGGTGTCACAAAAGTGTGTAGTGCCGAAGCAAAAGAATACGGCCACCGAACAGCAATAGCGGCATTTGTATTCTAAAAAGTCGGTACCATGCTTAGGACACATTTGTGCACGAGCCACATCCGAACAGCCGCCACAAACCAATTCCTCTGGATTGTATTTATCACCGATTTCTGCATCACAACGTGCCTCACCGCCATAATAGGCCTTCTGACATTTAAAGCATACATAATAGGCATAACGATCCATGGCCAGCGTGGTCAAATCACGACTTTCGCTATCTTTGACGCGACCCTCGTATTTAATGCTGGTAAAAAAATTAAAATTCAAAGTTAAAAGAAAAAACGTTTTTTTTTGCGTATAAAAAACTTACCGTATTAAAGCTTTACGTTTAACATCTTGCTTGAGATTGTTAATGGGTTCCAAAACATCCAATAACATGGCATGTTTTATATCGGCTTTACAAATGGGGCACAAGGAAAAACCAAAGGTAATACGAGGACCACTCCAACGTCTCTCCAAAACAGCTTTGCAGCAATGGTAATGGAAAACATGGCCACAATCCAGCTGAAAAGCAATAACAGAAGTGATTGAAGGTCAAGAGAAGTTCCAAGGCAAGAAAAACATGGCAGTGGGATTAATGAAATATTATAGCGGATTGGTTGGGACACAAATACCCTTCAATACACACTTACCTGTATCGAAGGAGCACAAGCTAAAGCCTCAACAAAACAAATCATGCACATGTCATCGGCATCTTGAGTCAATTTCGGTTCGTTCAAACCATCGGCCACATTATTCTCGCGTGCATGACACACATGCTGCAGGCAAGGCAGGCATTTCTTTTCATTGGCCACACCACCACACACATGGCCACATTGTTTCGTTTTCAAACAAGAATTGGCCGCATACTCTTGACATTGGGCATCAGCACAAACATTACCAATCTCCAAGAGACCCGAATTACCCGTAATGCCACAAAAACGACAGCGACCCACGGAATCCTGCGAGCCCGATATAATCGTACGACTGCCATCACGAAATTCCACCATGGCCTTAAGAGTTTTCGAGTCGGCCAATGCCAATAGCCAGAAGAGTTTAGTGCGTCCGCAGGACTCATGCAGTTCAACACGTATGGCCTCCTCTTCTTCTTTGCAGACCTAAAACGATTTCAAATTAATTTTTCCGGGTTTTTTTTAAGGGAATTTCTATTACAGTTCTTTTATGGCTTCTAGTTTTACGATTCAAATGCAAAAAACGATCACAATCACCACACAATGAACCACAGCTCTCACATTGGATGATGGCGGAAGTTTCACCATCATCATGATTAGAGCACATGGGCCTGGTATCGGAAATGGCCCATTGGCCGGAAGATAATTTCTCTACATGATCATTATCCAATACACACAAACTGGCCAAGGCCAGCCACAAAGTGGCAGTTTTAACACAATTTTCGGGCGTACGAAATACCTCATCCAAACGAGTCAAGTTTAATACAGCTTCGGCTATGGCAGCTTTGGTCATTTGAGACCATTTCTCGCCTAGTTTGCCCTGAAAAGCAAAACATTACATTATGACAGTTATGCTTCTCTCTCTCATTTACACTTACCGTGGCCAGGTCCCTTATCAAGGCTATAATACTTTCTGCCTGTTTGGTGGGTATTAAGCCATTAAGAAACCAACGATGATTAAGATTTTTCGGTGTCTCTTTCCTATTCAGCTCTTTATTAAGCGAGCGCTTCTGTTTTGTATTTATGGGATCATATTCAAAACCATATTCCGAGCGTGCAAATGCCTCTCCAGGTCTGTTTATTTCCTCTATTTCCGGCTCTATATTAAAGCCCGGTTTGTGTGGCTTTAACAAATGCACGGACAAGTCCAAAGCATTATAAAGTCTTATAAAAGTGGGTGTCTTTTCCATGTTGGTTTTACCGCCAGCACTTTTCACCTTAACCTGCAATTGCAAAGATTTGGCAATGACTGCCAGAAATATATCCAATAAACCCAAGCTATCCATATCAAAGTCCACGGCAATTTGATGGGCTATATTGTAATCGGAGGGTGGCAAACGTTGTACACTTAAAATATCCGCAAATGTTGAGGGAGATATCTCCGGCAATATACGCCTTAGCAGTGCCGTAACCTGCCTTTGCACCCTATCGCTGCCCGTATGCAAAAGACTTAAAAGATCTTTAATGAGACCATGTTGATGTGAGAGATATGATCGTCCTACAACACTGCCCGATAAAGCCAACACCATGCTTAACATTTCAAAACAATAAGTATCCGGTGTACGATTGCGTTCCGTAGAAACATCCATTTTAGCCGGGTCCTTCTCATTGTTCGAGCCCGAACCCTGGGGATCTCTTAAACTGTTGGTTAAATTCACCGCATCCCAATCCTCTTTCGCTCGGCGTGCCTCTTTTTTAATGGCATGCACAATATGGACGATGACTTGTTTCTGCAGATGCGATAGTTTACTGCGAGAGAATAGTATGCCAACCATGTGTTCTCTTAAGTCCAAAGAATCCGCCAACATGGAATTGTTACTGGTATCCATGCCCAAAGCATTCTGGGAGCCACTTTTACCTAAAACACCATTACCCATGGGATTTTCATCATTAGAGGCTGCCGATTCCAAGCTAATCAACTTGCCAAACACTTGACCTGCAAGAAAAAATTTATTTCCAGAATATGGACGGACGACTAGTACTCACCCGTTATCAAACGAAAGACCCTTAAGGTTTCACTCTCACAAATTTGCTGTTGTATACGTATGGCATTGGTAAGCTTAAGATTATACTTAAAGGCCTGCACCTGAGAGGAATTATTGACAGCCAAATCATAGGGATTTACCAATTGATCTGCTGAACCACACATGGCTGCCGGTAAGCCTAACAATTTGATTTGTCTTACCCTTAAGCTGTTCTCCGGACCCGTGAACTCCAAACGAAAGTGTGTAAAATTGTCATCATTAATCTTGGCCGATAGCCAAGTACAGGCTTTAGCATCCACTTCTAAGGATTTAATAAGACTAGTATCGCCCAATGATTGTCCACCATAAAACATAACCGATGACACTTTATTTTGTATATCACGACTGTTATCGATGTGAATAAGTAAAACCTTACAGCAATAGATCAATTTATTCATGGAGATTTCAATAATTTTCGATTTATTACGATCCTCTTCATCGCTTTCCCAAAACGTTTCCGTAGAGTTGTCCGTCAAGGATTCAGCCATGGCTTGTCGTGACGAAACTGTCACTTCAAAGTGGCCATTTAAGTCACTGTAAAAAATAATTTTACCACCTGCTTCGGGTACTGCATAAACATCTTTGCATGCTAAAGCAGCTCCAGCAACTCCACCACCGCCGCCATTGTCTTTCGTATCCATTAGATCCTCATTTAAACCAAATACACCTGGTTGTTCATTTTGTTCATCAGATTTCGATAGAATCTTAGAAATATTACCAAACACATGGGAACTATGCAGGAATTGATGATCTGTCTGGCGGAAACGTATGCCAAAGCATTGTATGGCAATGCGCTGTAAAGGTGAACCCAAAGGCAAATAAAGTGTTAAATCAGCCACTGACTGTAGGAAGGTATGTAAACTTTCCGTTATCATATGAGACAATCTGCCGCTAATCTGGGTATACGACACAGGATGTTCCAAAGCCGGCTCTAATTCCTCACATTTGGCTTCATTATGCTCCGCTGAAGTAGACGAAGCAATGCTAAGCGATGACACAAACCACCACATGAGATCGTGCAGACATACACTTTGCGTTACCGAACGCAGTAGCCAATTTAAGGCCTGCAGCGAATAATTACGGCAAGTGGCTATGCGTAGGCTTCTCTTCATGCCACTGCGTAATTTTTTCAAATCATGCTTTTGCGTTATAAAAGCCATGGCAGGCCGTTGCAGCAAAACATTTGCCTGGCCCGCGGTGGTCTCGTTATCTAAATTGTTTCTTTGATTCTGTTGTTTACTGCCGCCATCAAAATCTGTTTTTTGTTCTTTGGCCACTGCTTCTTCAGATTGCGAGTCTGCTTCATTATTGCTAGGCTTATGGACCACCGAGGTGGCTAGCAGCATATGCTCGGGCACGAGGCGTCTTAAATTCTCTGAAGGATAACAAATCAATAGAGAACCATCACTTTCCGTTGTGGAATTGTTACGTTTGCGTAAAACTACTTTCGGATAATAAGACTCATCGCGTGCTGGGTTATTGGCAAGATTTTGTTGCTGTTGAACTATACCCCATCCTTGGCCCATAGAATAGCTGCGATGAAATCTTGACAAAGTTCCACTCGTAGACATACAATTCAATTGTTGTTGCTGCTGCTGCTGTTGTTGTGGATTATCATAGTTTGTAGGCTCTGAGGATTCATAGGAAATTTCCGAAAGTGGCTGTTAACGAAAAAAAAACCGAAATTTTAAACAATTCATCTCCACGGAATAGACTTGTTTTATGGAACTTACCCTATCAAAACCGCTTTCATTGGCTCCCAGACCAAAAATTTCATATGGTAAATCCTCTTTGTTAGCAGGTCCAAAGGTTTCCAAGCAGGCAAAAGTTTCTGGTGCTAACCAAGGCTGTTCGGGCGAACAAGAGCCTCCAAAGCTTTTGCGAAAGGTAACATTCCCTAGTAAATAAAAAAAAAAGTTTAAAAACTAAACACTTTATACATGACCGTGGCAACTTACCACCAAAACGACTGGTAATCCTTAGACCCTGGCGACTATGACGTTGAGTTTCCCCTCTACTGGTGCTGGGCTTATTCATTTCACTCATGTTGAAATGTTGATGCTCCACTACAACGGGCATTTGTTGCGGTGACCTTTTGGTAGCTGCAGTCGCGGAGTGTTGTATTTGACCAGTATCCGAAGGCAAACTGGTTATATTGGAGGACAATTCCAATAGAAAGGTAGCATTCTCTCTCATGGTTGTATAGATTTCGGAATTGGCTATCAAAGTAGTGGTTTTAATGCCAAATAAATTCATTTCTGCCCCGGCTCCCGCCGCATTGGTGTTATTTAGGTTATTTGTGTTCTTATTGGTCGAAATGTACTTTTCGCGACAATTGTCGCACATTAGAAACCAACTGGAGGCCCCTTTGCCGCCCTCACCACAGTTGCCAGCCCAGCCCTCACAAAAGATACCCACACTATTGTAGCCCTTACCTTTGGCCGATTTGCCACAGCCCGGATGGACTATGCGCATATGATATGTCACCGGTATGGGTAGGAACACCTGGCAGATTTCACACCAGGAACCATCATCTTTTTTCTTTTTCGATTTCTTGCTTTCCTTGTCCTTGGCCGATGAGGCTTTCTCTTTGCTGCTGCTATCGGCCGTAGATTCACGGGAATGAAATCTTTCTTGGCTTAAGGAATTCGATTGGACGATGTGCACACAATTGGAACAGATATGCTCCCATAAGTAAACCAAACTACGTAGGGCGGGTGGCAAGACCGTAACGACTTCGGGCAAGGAATGCAACTTTTGTTTCTCATTTGAATCATCTGGATTGTCAGTGGACTGACCCTTACGGTATTTACGATTGTTTACAGAAAAATTACCACTTTTAGTGAGTGTCTCCAAGGTAGAGGGCCTGATATTAAGATACGTGCCAGCATTAGCCACTTCAACCGAGTGCCTTTGTTGAGCCTTTTGTTCTTTGGAAAGCTGTTGTTTACCCTCGTTATGATCTCTACGTGTAATAACAGTGGCTCCCTCTTTCGGTAAATTAGGATGGAACTTTAAAAAACTGGCACAAGCCATGGCATCATGTACGATGCCCTCATGCCATAGGAAAGCAGCAAATACTGCTCGTATGCTTTCCGCAAACGATGGCGGCATGGCTCTTTTAATAGGGCCCATGGGATTTTTCTTAGACTGTGAAGTCTTAAAGAAATTATTTTGTGTAGTATTTACACCAGCCGAAGCTATAGGTTCGGGCCATATGGGTGGACTGGAATTGTCAGTGCTGCCAGTTGAACAAGTGGTTCTCACTTCACCAAACAGTATCTGATCTTGGCTAGTAGTGCCTCCTCCTCCTCCTCCTCCTCCTCCTGGGGTGGTGGTAGTAATTTGCAATAAATTCATTTCATCTTCCAAGTTGGAAATATCGGATTCCTTAAGGCCACCTGTGTCGGAAGAGGATGAAGGTGGTCCTCCTGCCAAACCCATAGAAGTTGAAGATTTCTTGCCAGAGCCTGCTTTACGCGCCGAATGTTTGGGTGTCGATAATAAAGCTGCCGTTTGACTGGGTGTAAAATGGGTTTTCTTTAGATTACTGATATCGAAATGAGCTGGCGACTCCGATTGCGAAGAATCATCCTTAACACTTTGTGCCGAGTTGGTGGAATCCTGGGTCATGGAGACCTCTGAAGTTTCCATAGAACGAGCACTATTGCTGGCCGTATCACTTTGCTTTTCCTCGAATTGGGGTATCTTTATAGGGCTGCCGGAACGTTGAGAACCATTGCCATTACTGCTATGACGAGAATCCTGGCCTCCCATGACCCTCACCAACTCTCGTACCGAAACCGAAGCTATTTCACTCATATCCGACGGTTTGAAAGAATAGTCTCGTGGAGAATTGGGTTCATTATCGCCTTTAAACCACTTCTGCAAGGCTTGAAGTTTAATAGCTCCCCCACCCACCACACCAGCTATAGCCGAGCCAATTTGATTTACTCCGGCCGTATTTGAACTGGAGTTAAAGGTTTCGCTTTGTTTAGAATCTTCTGCACTGCCAAACGGCTGCTCTAGCTTGGGCTCAGTATCAGCACATATAAACGGATTGGTGGAGACATGAGGAAATTCATCGGTTTTATGAGCCGATGTTGAGGTTAAAGAGAAATCGAATACATTTTTCGATGGCATTTCTTCTTTATCGTTACTAATGGGTGGTGCCGGTGGTGAGTCCAAGGCTGCCGTAATGGGTTCTAAATTATCTAAAATTTCCCTGGATTTTGGTCTATTCTCACTTAGAGCCGCTGGTAAAGGGGACATGCTTTGAGATTCGGCATTTGTATCGCCTAAATTATTTTCATTATTGGTAGCAGAAGCAGTATCAGGTTCAATCACTGGATGCAACAAGGTCTTGGCCAAATGTTGATTGTATTGTAAACACCAGGCCTCTGTGGGATACCAACCCATTGTGCAGTGCTGTCGAATAGACTCTGTGGACAATCGTAGCCATACACCATCATCATTTTCAATCTCATCTATGAACGAAATAACGCCATTCAATTTAACCACGCCCACTTGTTCCGATTGCAAAGTGGGATGCGAACGTATACGCAAGCCAGCCGTATTCTTCGTGTAAAATTTCCTTAGTTTATTGGGTGTATGAGGATTTTTCATGACTCTCTTGTGAGCCGGTGGTGGTATACTGCCTTCCTTTACCTCCACTCTATAGACCTCCTCCAACAGTATGCCATCTATGGTTACCGTCAAGCAATAACTACCCACTGCATTCGGTGTCCAGTGTACACTAAACGTACCATCCTCCATATCTTGGGCATACAGAGATTCCGTTACTCTGGTTTGTACGGGACTGCTATAGCGTAACTCCTCGAAGGAATAGTTATTGTAGGATTTCATAAAGGTAATGGCCTTGAAACACATTTTCTCCTTTATTGTGGGTTCATAGTTTTGACGGGGCGGTGGTGCTATACCACCGTAATATGTTTCCGTTTGCGAAGCACGACGCATTTTCATATTACCGTTGCCCGATGAGCCAGTCGGTATGGCTTTAATTTCCACCTGCAAGAAAATCACAAAAAGTACAGTGAGGAACAAAAGTAAGAAGCGGATCGTTTTACAACAAAAAATTTTAAGTTATTGTCGAATGACCTGTTTTGTTTTGCTACCCCTATCTTTTCTGATTTACCTTTAATTCCGGCACTACTATGGCATCACCATACTGATCTCGTATGGTAACGGTAATTTGTGTTGGCCAACCATAACGTAACGGTTCAGTAATTGTATTCAATTCGCATCTAAAACAATAGAGAAACAGAATTAATTTAAATTTACGAAAAAAAAAGCAAGCAAAACAAAGCTAGGTTTACTTATTTGGATCCAAACGGGGTTCAGGTTGTAGCCAAGCAGCTAAGCGGGCACCAGAAGAGCCAGGAGCACCACTAATGAAATCCTTTAGAAATTGTCTTTCATTCGATTGTGAGCTAAAAATAGAAACACAAAGTTACAAATTAATTTTCGAAACATCTGTATTGACTTAAACGCTTAAGATAACACGGATAGAAAGTAAATCAAAAATTTATTACTGATAAGTAGGGGATAGACAGCCAGCAACCCCTAAATAAAGGGTGTTTTTTATAGAGGTATAGAACTTTAAGTTGCAATAAAACAACGATGGATTATTCGATTGACATGAATTTAATTTATCCGAAAGATAATCTTGTGGCATTACATTTTAAATATGATTTCTGGCATATGACCGCCACGGCTGGCGCGGATGTAGTCCAATCTGGACGTCCAATTTTCGATGACTTTTTCCAACATTTGTGGCCGTATATCGGCAATAATACGGCGAATGGTCAAGCGTTTGTGGCTTACCGCGTAGACCAATGACTTTACATAGCCCCACAGAAAGTAGTCTAGCGGTGTTAAATCACAAGATCTTGGAGGCCAATTCACAGGTCCAAAACATGAAATTAGGCGGTCACCAAACGTATCTTTCAATAAATCTATTGTGGCACGAGCTGTGTGACATGTTGCGCCGTCTTGTTGAAACCACATCTCCTGGACATCATGGTTATTCAATTCAGGAATGAAAAAGTTAGTAATCATGGCTCTATACCGATCACCATTGACTGTAACGTTCTGGCCACCATCGTTTTTGAAAAAGTACGGACCAATGATTCCACTTGCACGAGTTGGATTTTGTAAGCACGCAAACCAAGATCCTTCCGCAAAATCTTCCATAAAGTGGATGGACACAGATCCAATTCCTGTGCTCGATGGCGGATGGACTCATTCGGGTCTTCCTCAATGCTACGCTCTACAGCAGCAACAGCTTCTTCAGTACGCACGTACGTACAGTGTCTCTGGGGATGCGAGTTATCAATAAGAGTAAACGTGGTGCGAAAACGTTCCATGGTTAATCGAATTAACTGCTCTGATGGACGATTTTGTCGACGATAAAATGGACGTAGTGTGCGATACGTTTTCCGCACAGAACCATTATTTTCGAAATAAAATTGCACTATTTGCAAGCGTTGTTCAGGCGTGAGCCTATGCATGATGAATTGCCAAACCAAACTGAGAATAAATCACTTGACGGCTGTTAAATCGGTCGCCATCTTGAAGATTAATGCCAACTTAAAGTTCTATACCTCTATAAAAAACACGTTTTAGAAATTATCAATTTTAGACAGAAGTCGCTGCGTTGTCAATAGCAGCAGTATATAATCGCAGTTCTGTAATGTAAATAAACCTTTGAGTTTAAGGTTACAACAGTAAGTATACCTAACCTCACAAAACAAACAAATACAAAAACATTGTTTTCTTAAACAAAACATATGCGCTTTAGTATCACGTTATCGGTTATCAGTTATTGAACTTCAATTGTTTTCGATTTCAATTCAACACACACAGCAGGCATACGACACACAGCAGCACGTTTATTCTACCTGTTGTTGTATTGCATGGTAGCTGATAATGTCTATGATTCTCTATTTTTATCTTCCCTACAAAGTCTTGAAATGTACTTATCATCATCATCATTATCGTGTTCATTATCATTGTATAATGAACGATTTAATTGAACGTCATTATTTGAATTTGAATTTCAATTTGAATTTCAATGATTGTTTTATTTGATTGAATGAATCACTAAACAATAGTAATTATTTGTTAAATACAGAGTATTTAACTTGTATAACGTTTTATACAAAAAAAAACAACAATGACTGTAACAACAACAATGACTGCAACAACAATAATAATAATCATAATCATGGTTTTGTTATGACAGACATTATAATAATGCATCCGCATTTATTATTATTTTTTCATTTTCATTTTAAAATTCACATTTTTTTGCCTATGATTTCATATATGAGAGAGAAAAAACAAACAAAAAAAACATTAGGGACATTCATTTAATGATAGGTAGATAGATAGGTTGAAGAACAGGAAACTAACCAAGGGTCTCATAGCTATTGACATACACTTAAACCATTATGTAGGCTTGTTAAAGGCTCACCATTATTGGAATTCGCCATAGTCTAGTAGATAGTGTGTTGGCTTATTAGACGTATGTAAGACGGCGGTTCAAACCATAGGTCAGACATTTCTTTGGCAACTTCCTCTCCGCAGATTTCTGGCAAAAGACTCTGAGTGTAAAATAAAAACTTTCTATGAAAAGTTTTCTCAAAAATCTGTCGTTCGGAGTCGACTTTAAACTGTAGGTTCCACCACTCATGAATAAAATTAACACACACAACAGAAGTGGTGTGAGAAACCAGGACGATGTACAATGGGTCAATTCGACCTCCGGGTACTGTACTTGTCCTAATTGGCAAGTACACGTCCTCTAACCTAACCTAAATGGTTTCAAATAGAATTTTATGTAACAGTGATTCCCTGCTTATGCCCGCAAACCACTGTCAATTCACCAGCCACCGGCTATGACTGATAGTCAAAGAATTCTTATTTATGAAGTCAATGCCAAACTATAAACATCCATAGTTAGTGACAAATACCTGAAGTTTAGGAAGATTTTTACACTTTGTAGTATGGATCAGAGATCAGCAATGAGTATCAAAAACGAATCACAAAATAAGTACTAACTCACTAGAAGGTTGTGTGTTTGCTCTGCTTGCTGCTCTGTCTTTTTTGCTTATGTGTCTTTTCTTTTTTTGTAAATGCAACAACAACTAAGACTGTAATTTTTGATGAATGATTCGAGTCACTCGAATCATTTATAAGTAACGGGTGATTTTTTAGCTTTATTATCTTTTCGGCAACATTGGTTTAAACAGCTCACGCACGTTTCGGGTTTTGTTTCACTGTCAAACATCTTCAGTTTGGTCTATAATTTAACCATGAATCGTCTTACAAACGAACAACGCTTGCAAATCATTGAATTTTATTATCAAAGTGCGTTCGCTGTTAAGAAAGTTCATTGCACGCTTCTTCCATTTTATGGTCAGTTTAATCGACCCACTGAAGCGACTATTCGGGCTAGTGTGACTAAATTTCGCACCAAATTTACATTTTTGGACATTAAACCACCAACACGCTTAAGTAGAGTGCGAACTGAAGAAAATATCGCAGCTGTATCGGCCAGTGTTAATGATGTCGCCGTTCGCAGCAATTGGGCCTCTGTTACTCAACAACGTGGAAAATTTTGCGGAAGGATTTAGGTGTGAAGCCTTTCAAAATACAGCTGGTGCAAGAATTGAAGCCCAACGACCTACCGCAATGCAAAGTTTTTGGCGAATGGGCTCTTGGAAAGTTGGTCGAAGATCCACTTCTTTAACGAAAAATTGTGTTCAGCAAAGAAGCTCATTTTTGGCTCAATGGATACGTAAATAAGCAGAATTGTCGATTTTGGAGTGAAGATCAGCCAGAAGCATTGCAAAAGCTACCAATGCATCCAGAAAAGGTCACAGTTTAATGCGGTTTATGCGCTGGTGGCATCGTTGGACCGTACTTTTTCAAAGATGCTGCGAATCGTAACGTAACTGTGAATGGTGAGCGCTACCGTGAGATGATATCCAACTTTTTTTTGCCCAAAATGCAAGAGCTTGAATTGCATGACATGTGGTTTCAACAAGACGGTGACACATGCCACACAGCACGCGTAACAATGGACTTATTGAGAGGCGAGTTCGGTGAACATTTTATTTCACATACGGGACAGGTCAATTGGCCGCCTAGATCGTGTGATTTAACGCCTTTAGACTATTTTTTGTGGGGCTATGTTAAAGCTCATGTCTATACAGACAAGCCAGCTACAATTGACGCATTGAAAGACAACATTGAAGCATTTATTCGTGAGATACCGGCCGAAATGTTGGAAAGAGTATGCCAAAATTGGACTAAGCGGATGGACCATTTGAGGCGCAGTCGCGGTCAACATTTGCATGAAATAATCTTCAAACATTAAATTATATGGACCGTACTATCGATTCAAATAAAGATTTCATGCATTTTTCTAAATTTCATGTGTTTTTTTTTTGAAAAATTTTCCTATAGCTCTTAAAAAATCACCCATTATTTTAAGTATTTTTCTAAATGAGTAGGCTTATGAATCAAACATATTTCGAATGGTAAGAGTTTGTTATCAACATTGTACGCATACTCATAGCAACCTGTAGTTATAAATCAACGATGTAGTGAGTATGAATGAATCAGAGTACATAGTTAAATTTCAATATTGTTGACTCATTTATATTCAAAATTTCATGAGTGCTTATGAGTAGCGAAAAAACAATTCATTGTTGAGCTCAAGTGTGGATCATATCGCCCGGAAACTGTGAATACCCTTGCTATTATTGAAGCTTTTCTAAAAAAAAAAGATGTCTCTTTAAATACTCAATAAACGCATACTAAACACTTGACCAGCACAGTTCTATGGACGCATTCAAATGTTTCATATGTTTCTATTGTATTGTATTTTTTCCATTGTTGTTGTTGTTATTGTTATAAGAGTATTGTAGTAGAACTAGTAAACGATGGCAGAATACCTTTTATTTGAAATAAAAATTATCTCTCTATGGTAGCCATATACAGAGAGAGAGAGAGAGAGAGAGAACAAACAACAGTTTCCCAAAAAGCAGATTTTTTTTGTTGTTGAATTTTGTTTAATTTATACTTTTGTAAAGTTATTAGCGGTTAAATACAAACAAAATAAAATACAAATATGCACACATACGTACATGCATGCATACATACATGCCCATATATGAACATATGCTTATATATACATACATATACTCGTATGTACGTAATAATAATTATGAAAACGTTAATTTTTGTATAGAGACGACTCCCTTTCTCTTTATTCTGATCGGTTTTACGGGGACATTAACGAAAGTAGACACATTTTATTTCTATAAAAACGTAACGTAGTGTCATTAACTTTAGGAAAATAAAAAGAAAATAAAAAAAATTAAAATAAAATAAAACGTAATGAAATGAAATAAATAACTGACTGCAAATAAAATATGTAAACAATTTCATATTGGAATATAAAATTATAATAAAAGATAGAAATGAAAATATCGACAAGAACAACAATTTCACAATAGGAATGAAAATAATAATGAACACATTGACTTGATATGCCTTCTTCATTCGCTTTTTTTCTTTTTTCCACCAGCGTTTTAGTAAGATAAGACGACCAATAAATAATCGCAATACAAACCCCAACCATAGTTCAACAATAAAGTATTTTTTAAAAAAATTCTTGTTTATTATTATACAGAGAGAAGTATAACAGAATAATGAATAAAATGTTAAGGTATTGATTACTCATTATCACAAAATGCAATAAGAAATGAAATGATTCCATGGGAGGGTAGTTGTTTAAGTAAGAATAAGCAAAACTTTTTAAACTTTTGAATATTTGTTGCCATCAAATAAATCGAAAACTTTCTATACTACCCTCGTAGATGTTGTTTATCGCTATTTTACTGAATTAACTGAATTAACTAAAATCATAAAGAATTTTTATTATTAATTCCCATCTCTGTTGAACTGTAAATTTCAATACAAAAAAAAACTTTAATCAAAAACTTTTCATGCTACCCTCGTAGATATTGTTTATCTTTATTAGCAGAATTAACTAAAATTATAAAGAATTTTATTATTAATTCACATCTTTGTGAAAAAATTTCAACTATTTATTGTATTGTATTCACGTTCATAACGAAAACGGTTTATGTCTGATTTTTTTTATTTAAAGAAAAGCGATAAATGATAAAAAAAAAAATGTATAAAATTTCCTTTTTGTTTACAAAAAAAAGGCAAAAACTTCTACTAAAGGTTCTGCCAAATAACTTTTTGTTTTGAAAATGCTTAAAAAAAAAACTACTGAATATTTTCTCAAATTTCTTTTTTTATTTGAAAGTACAATTCTTCCGGTTAATAATGAAAAATAATTTCATTCAAATGGCTGCTTCGGCTGGCCATGCAGTAGCCTATACCAGAAGCTGCCGATTTTGGCAAAAAAAAATCATCTTTTCAGATGAAGCTCATTTTGATCTTGGCGGGTATGTAAACAAGCAAAATTGTCGCATTTGGGGCACAGAAAACCCGCACGCATACATTGAAAAGCCGACGCACCCAAAACGAGTCACTGTTTGGTGCGGATTTTGGTCCAGAGGCATAGTTGGGCCATTTGTCTTCGAAAATGAGCAACAAGTGGCCGTTACAGTCAATGGCGATCGTTATCGGGCCATGTTGAATGAATTTTTGTTCACAAAAATTGAAGAGGAGGATATTGGCAACATTTGGTTTCAACAGGACGGCGCTACGTGGCACACAGCGGAAGCTACACTCGATGTTTTGCGCCCTGTTTTTGAAGATCGCATTATCAGCCGCAGAGCTGATGTCGTTTGGCCACCTCGGAGCTGCGATTTGACACCGTTGGACTATTATTTGTGGGATGCCGTCAAAGATAAGTGTTACGCCGACAAGCCAGAGACAATTGACGCTTTAAAGGACAATATTCGTGAAGCCATTGGTGAAATGCAGCTGCACACAATCGATAATGTGCTTAAAAATTGGACCGATCGTGTAGGCTACGGCATGGCCAGCTGAGGCAGCCATTTGAATGAAATTATTTTCCATTATTAACCGGAAAGATTGTACTTTCAAATAAAAAAAGAAATTTGAGAAAATATTCAGTAGTTTTTTTAAGGCATTTTCACAAAAAAAAGTTATTTGGTGGACCCTTTATAACCTCAGGCATATTTCCACAAAAAACTTCGTAAAATTATGAAAAATTTATTTCGAATGTTTGCGAAAAAGAAAAAAGTTTATTTGTGTCATACGATACACCGAATGTGGGTGATAATACCTGATAGGGAATTCTGGATAGGCTCGAATAAACTCAATTGGAGCCAAAATGAAGATAAGCGCAGTAGCAGGTTTTAGGTCAGGGAATCATAGATTCTTTCAATGTAATTTGGCGTTTCAGCCGAAGATTCTACAGGTCATTAAGGCCACTGAACTGATTAGGAAACTTACAGCATAGAGCTTAAGGCTAACAATTTATGAAGATAATCAGGCAATACTAAAGGCTTTAAAAGGACATGTCACATCTATGTAGTTTAGAAGTGTAAAAGGCTGCCGAACGACCTTATGTCATTATGTTGGATTATTGGCCATTGCGGCATTACAAACCAACAAGCTGCAAATGAACTGGCAAGACCGTGATCAGCTTTGGAAGTATTGTCACGAGAAAAAGATCGGTCTTCCTCTTTGGAATTATTAAGGAAAACTTCGATGGGTACATAGAGCGAACTGTAGTCCTAAGAAGAATACGATATGTAGGGCCAATGCGGAAAAAAAAGACTGCGATGTAAAAACAGCCAAAAACATTAGCATCAGACACAGATTCAAACAAGACTAGCCGTGGGGATTACCTCGTCGAATCGAAAAAGCCCATATACAGTCGATCGGTCAAACAATCATTTAAGATTTAATTAAAAGCTTGTATCACAGTTATTCGTAGGAGTACGATTATTAAAGTAACTAATCAGCCTTTTAAAACTGTCATTTGAATAGTCTCAGTACGTAAGCAGTATTGAACCCAAGTTAACTTTTACTCCAGGGTAGACTATTCCTTCGTTTGCAACTATAAAATATTGGTTGACAGAATTTCAACAAAGGCTTATGAGTTGGCCAAGACATATGGTCAATTTACACAAGCCGTTGTATCGTTGTATTCATTGTATTGTTGGAAGAACATACAACAGTGTATGATTGTTGTTGATATTTTTCATATAAAAATACGATAGACTTATACACATTTTTTCCATATGTTTTTAAAAGTTGTATTGGTGTCGTGCTATCAAATTGTGTGAATGAAAAAAATCTGTATATGTTTTCATATGTTTTTAAAAAGTTGTATTGGTTTCGGGCTATCAAATTGTTTGAATGCCAGGAGATACACAATACAGCATAGCATTGAGCGTTCACAAACAAACAAATGTATTCAATACAACATACACGATACAAAGTCGTGTGAATTGCCCACATATGTTTTTAAAAGTTGTATTGGTTTCGTGCTATCAAATTGTGTGAATGTCACAAAATACACAATACAGCATTGCATTGAGCGTTCACAAACAAACAAATGTATTCAATACAACATACACGATACAAAGTCGTGTGAATTGCCCAATACATCAGACTGGTCAATTGAAAATCTTAAGAAAATGAACAAAGTGATGAGGCGTCATGAAGATGTTGCAACGGAACATTTGTTATAGTTTCACCCGAATTAAAACCGTGTTTGAAGGTCGACTCTGTAATCACACATGAAACAAGGCATTAAAAATTTTTCACAGCAACAACAATCGAATCAGTGGAGTGAATAGACAGAATCATTTGCAAAGAAAGCACATACAGTTCTATTAATCGACAAGATCATGGTGTCTGTTGGTAGTTAAAATGTTAGTTTGTATCAGAGATCAGCAATGAATCGTTTTTTCGCTACTCATAAGCAATCATGAGATTTTGAATATAAATGAGTCGCCAGCTCTATTGAAATTAAACTATGTACTCTGATTCATTAATACTCACTACAACGTTAATCTATAAGTACAGGTTGCAATGAGTATGCGTACAACGTTGACATCAAACTCATACCATTCGAAATATGTTTGATTCGTAAGCCTACTCATTCAGATTCATAATTCATAGAAAAGTACTTATGAATACTACGAGTGATTCGAATCATTCATCAAAATTTACAGTCTTAGTTGTTGTTGCTTTAAAAAAGGAAGAATAAAGACACATAAGCAAGAAAGACAGAGCAGCAAGCAGAGCAAACACACAACCTTCTAGTGAGTATTTTAGTGTTCGTACGCGATTCATACTTATTTTGTGCTTCGTGTATATGTTGAGTTATGGAGAGTCGAAATCAACAACATCATACGTGTTGTTAAGTATGATTATGATGAGTACTTCAAACTTTGAATATTTGTAGAGGGGTTCCATGATATTAAAATAAGTATGAATGCGTATAAGTATCAGTATGATTCGATTCTACTCATCTTTTTGAATACTCATTGCTGATTTCTGATTCACACTATAAAGTGTAAAAATTTCCTAAACTTCAGGTATTTGTCACTAACTATGGATGTTTGTAGTTTGGCATTGACTTCATAAATACGAATTCTCTGACTATCAGTCATAGCCGCTTGGCTTGTGAATTGACAGTGGTTTGCTGGCATAAGCAGGGAATCACTATTACATAAAATTCTAATTGAAACCATTTAAATAAGTCTTCTTTAAAAAAAGAAGTCAATGTATAGGACGTTCCACGTAATTAAAGGAGAAATACCTTAGCAATCGAATTCCCAAACGTGAATCATTGCTTTATTAAGACAGAATCTGACAGCTTCTGAATCGTATGATGATGACAATTGAGTTACGGCAATGTGAAAGGAAAACGGTCAAGACTATATAAACAGGGAACTATCTGTGAAAGCTTGAATTAGCCAAACGTTCATGGAAGCTATGGAACGTACTTATAAGGAGAGAATCATGAGTATTTTAAACTTAAATAAAGGCTACCTGAGCACGTTAATAAACGTAGTCAAGCGACACTTTGCCTTCACTGTAAACCTGAAGCGTATTGGCATGATGGAAAGTGATGAATGCAGGGTCTATGGGGGAATACATCAAAATAATGGAATACTTTTTATGTCATTGCTCAACTTGCGTAAGCTCGTGAGCCCAATATTTTGGAGATGATACAGCACGTCTCAGAGATGTGAAGGGGAAGAAGTTAAGAAAGTTTGTACAAGTTGTAGACAGAATTTCTGTAGAAAATATGGTTGATATCCAATAATACATACATACATACATAATTGGTTATTACAATCTTTTCGGTGAGGATTACGTCCTAGCTTCTCACACCACTTATGTTGTGTGTGTTAATTTTATACATGAGTGCTGGGACCTACAGTTTAAAGTCGACTCCGAACGACAGATTTTTGAAAAACTTTTTCATGGCAATTTTTATTTACTCTGAGAGTTCTTGCCAGAAATCTGCTGAGAGGAAGTCGCCGAAGAAATACTTTTTGTATTTTGTTGTGATGTCTGGCCTGGGGTTTGAACCCTGGCTTTACGTTTAATAAGCCAACACCTACAACCTACTAGACTACGGCGACCACTGAGCAAACACACAATCTTCCGGTGAGTTCGTACGCGATTCATATTTATTTTGTAATTCGTGCATAAGTATGTTGAGTTACGGAGAGTCGGAATGAACAACATAATACGTGTTGTTAAGTATGAATATGATGAGTACTTCAAACTTTGAATATGTGTGTAGAGGGGTTCCATGATATTAAAATAACTAAGAATGCGTATATGTATCAGAAATTATGAGCATGATTCGATACTACTCATCTTTTTGAATACTCATTGCTGATCTCTGATTTGTATACAACAAACAACATTTCATAATCCAACAAAGAAAAGAATGTAGAAACAGAGCCATTAGTTCATAACAATTTTTACACGCCACGTAGAACACTTGCTACTCTAAACAGAATGCTGAAGCCATGGAGTAACGTTGGGAAAAATGTATCGGGGCTAAACGCCCTCGTAATATCAAGTCTCGCTCGTTAAACCTTAAATTTAAAAACAAAATCTCTTGGTTTTTTTCACAATAAAACAACATTTTTCGTAGTTCGACCATAAAAGTGGCATTAAGATGATAATTTAAAGTAAATTAAACAAAATATTTAACACTCCATATTTTAACAAAAAAAAAAAAAAAAAAAGAAGAAAAAACCTAGAAAAGAATAAGAATAAGAAAACCGGCATAAAATATTCCAAAATTTTAAATGAAGACATCAAACTTCACAGCCAAAAGATCTCAATTTCTCTGGCACTATTAATGTTAATTGCTGACGATTTTTCATATTCAATTCATTCATTCAGTTTCGCCGCTCTCCCCCCTTTGGAAACTTAGATTTTGTTCTACGATATCACATCCGGTACAATAACAATAAAAAAAAACATAAAATTAAACGATACAAGATCTCTAAAAGCCAAGACAAATAGAATAAATTGAGAATCAATCGATTATTAAAGCGTTCCGGAAAGAAGCAACAAAAAAATAAAGAAACAGAAACCAAAAAAAAAACAAGAAAATAAAGCCGGCCTTAGGTTTTTAAGAATCTCTGCTAGAAACGCATAAAACCTGTTACAGAAAACCAAAAAAAAAAATTTTTCCTTTCAATCTTTCCCTGCTCTCCCTATTATTTGTTTACAAATGAAATTAATGCAACAATAATAATAAAGACAAATTGAATTTTGTTGATAAAGTCACAGAGAATACATACAGTGGTGGACATTAGGTTAGCAGATTAGCTATACAAACCAGAGATCAGCAATTGGTATACAAATAGATGAGTATAGCCGAATCATACTCATAATTTTTGATACTTATATGCATTCATACTTATTTTAATATCATGGAACCCCTCTACTCATATTCAAAGTTTGAAGTACTCATCATATTCATACTTAACAACACGTTTGATGCTGTTGATTTCGACACTCCGTAACTCAACATACACGAATCACAAAATAAGTATGAATCGCGTACGAACTCACCAGAAGGTTGTGAGTTTGCTCTGCTTGCTGCTCTGTCTTTTTTTTTTTTGGCTTATGTGTCTTTTATCTTTTTTTGTAAATGCAACAATAGCTAAGGCTGTAAATACGAATAATGACGAATTTGATGGCTCCATTTATAATTTTGGAATATTTTATGCCTGTTTTCTTATTATTCTCTAGGTTATTTATGCTTTTTTTGTTAAAATATGGAGTGTTAAATATTTTGTTTAATTTGCCTTAAATTATCATCTTCATGCCACTTTTATGGTCGAACTACGAAAAATGTTGTTTTATTGTGAAAAAAAAACAAGAAATTTTGTTTTTCAATTTAAGGTTTAACGAGCAATCTAAACATAAGCGACATTTGATATTACGAGGGCGGTTAGCCCCAATACATTTTTCCCAACGTTACTCCATGGCTTCAACATTCTGTTTAGAGTAGCAAGTGTTCTACCTAGCGTGTAAAAATAGTTATGAACTGCTGGCTCTATTTCTACATTCTTTTCTTTGTTGGATTATGAAATGTTGTTTGTTTAGAGATCAGCAATGAGTATACAAATAGATGAGTATGTATGCATGTATTATTGGATACCAACCATATTTTCTACAGAAAGTCTGTCTTTAACTTGTACAAACTTTCTTAACTTCTTCCCCTTCGCACCTCTGAGACGTGCTGTATCATCTCCAAAATATTTGACACACGAGCTTACGCAAGCTGAGCAATGACATAAAAAGTATTCCATCATTTCGATGTATGCCCCCCCCCCTAGGACTTGCATTCATCACTTTCCATCATGCCAATACGTTTCAGGTTTACAGTGAAGGCAAAGTGTCCCGCAACAACGTTTATTAACGTGCTCAGGTAGCCTTTATTCAGTTTTAAAATACTCATGATTCTCTCCTTACAAGTACGTTCCCTAGTGTTCCATGAACGTTTGGCTAATTCTAGCTTTCGCAGATAGTTCCCTGTTTAGATAGTATTGACCATTTTCCCTTCACATTGCTGTAACTCTCTTGTCATCATCATACGATTCAGAAGTTATCTGTCTAGATTACGATTGCTAAGGTATTTCTCCTTTAATTACGGGGAACATCCTATACATTGAACTTCTTTTTTTTTAAAGAAGACTAATTTAAATGGTTTCAAATAGAATTTTATGTAATAATGATTCCGTGCTTATGCCAGCAAATCGCTGTCAATTCACCAGTCACCGGCTATGACTGATAGTCAGAGAATTCTTATTTATGAAGTCAATGCCAAACTATTAACATCCATAGCTAGTGACAAATACCTGAAGTTTAGGAAATTTTTACACTTTATAGTGTGGATCAGAGATCAGCAATGAGTAGAATCGAATCAAACTTATAATTTCTGATACTTATACACATTCATACTTATTTTAATATCATGGAACCCCTTTACTCATTTTCAAACTTTGAAGTACTCATCATATTCACACTTAACAACACATATGATGTTATTGATTTCGACTCTCTCCATAACCTGTGTCGGAAGAGGATGAAGGTGGTCCTCCTGCCAAACCCATAGAAGTTGAAGATTTCTTGCCAGAGCCTGCTTTACGGGCCGAATGTTTGGGTGTCGATAATAAAGCTGCCGTTTGACTGGGTGTAAAATGGGTTTTCTTTAGATTACTGATATCGAAATGAGCTGGCAACTCCGATTGCGAAGAATCATCCTTAACACTTTGTGCCGAGTTGGTGGAATCCTGGGTCATGGAGACCTCTGAAGTTTCCATAGAACGGGCACTATTGCTGGCCGTATCACTTTGCTTTTCCTCGAATTGGGGTATCTTCAAAGGGCTGCCGGAACGTTGAGAACCATTGCCATTACTGCTATGACGCGAATCCTGGCCTCCCATGACCCTCACCAACTCTCGTACCGAAACCGAAGCTATTTCACTCATATCCGACGGTTTGAAAGAATAGTCTCGTGGAGAATTGGGTTCATTATCGCCTTTAAACCATTTCTGCAAGGCTTGCAGTTTAATAGCTCCCCCACCCACACAGTTTGAAATACTCATCATATTCATACTTAACAACACGTATGATGTTGTTGACACTCTCGGCTCTTCATAACTCAACATATGCACGAAAAACAAAATAAGTATGAATCGCGTACGAACTCACCGGAAGGTTGTGTGTTTGCTCAGTGGTCGCCGTAGTCTAGTAGGTAGTGTGTTGGCTTATTAGACGTAAAGCCAGGCTTCGTGCCCCAGGCCAGACATCAAAACAAAATACAAAAAGTATCAATTCGGCGACTTCTTCTCAGCAGCAGATTCTGGCAAAAACTCTGAGAGTAAATAAAAAATTGCCATGAAAAGTTTTTCAAAAATCTGTCGTTCGGAGTAGACTTTAAGCTGTAGGTCCCACCACTCATGTATAAAATTAACACACGCAACATAAGTGGTGTGAGAAACTTGGTCGTAATCCTGATTGAAAGGTTGGAATGACCAATTATGTTATGTGTATGTGTCACTCGAATCATTTATAAGTATTTTTCAAAAGTTAGGAATCTAAATGAGTAGGCTTATGAGTCAAACATATTTCGAATGGTATGAGTTTGATGACAACGTTGTACGCATACTCATTGCGACCTTTACTTATAAATTAATGTTGTAATGAGTATGAATGAATCAGAGTACATAAAGGGTGTCTTTTATAGAGGTATAGAACTTTAAGTTGGCATTACTTTTCAAGATGGCGACCGATTTAACAGCTGTCAAGTGATTTATTCTCAGTTTGGTTTGGCAATTCATCATGAATATACTCACGCCTGAACAACGCTTGCAAATAGTGCAATTTTATTTCGAAAATAATGGTTCTGTGCGGAAAACGTATCGCGCACTACGTCCATTTTATCGTCGACAAAATCGTCCATCACAGCAGTTAATTCGATTAACCATGGAACGTTTTCGCACCACGTTTACTCTTATTGATAACTCGCATCCCCAGAGACGCTGTACGGTGCGTACAGAAGAAGCTATTGCTGCTGTAGAGCGTAGCATTGAGGAAGATCCGAATGAGTCCATCCGCCATCGAGCACAGGAATTGGATCTGTGTCCATCCACTTTATGGAAGATTTTGCGAAAGGATCTTGGTTTGCGTGCTTACAAAATCCAACTCGTGCAAGATTTGAAGCCAAACGATCATCAAGTAAGGCGTAGATTCGTCGAATGGGCCCAAAACGAGATTACCGTTGTTCCTGATTTTCATAAACGAATTTTGTTTAGCGATGAAGCGCACTTCTGGTTGAATGGCTACGTCAACAAACAAAACTGCCGCATTTGGTGTGAAGGTAATGCTCAAGTGTATGTGGAAACACCGTTACATCCAGAAAAACTGACTGTTTGGTGCGCTTTATGGGCTGGTGGAATCATTGGTCCGTACTTTTTCAAAAACGATGCTGGCCAGAACGTTACAGTCAATGGTGATCGGTATAGAGCCATGATTACAAACTTTTTCATTCCTGAATTGAATAACCATGATGTCCAGGAGATGTGGTTTCAACAAGACGGCGCAACATGTCACACAGGCACGTTTGGTGACCGCCTAATTTCACGTTTTGGTCCTGTGAATTGGCCTCCAAGATCTTGTGATTTAACACCGCTAGACTACTTTCTGTGGGGCTATGTAAAGTCATTGCGGTAAAGCCACAAACGCTTGACCATTTGGAAGATAACATTCGCCGTATTATTGCCGATATACGGCCACAAATGTTGGAAAAAGTCATCGAAAATTGGACGTCCAGATTGGACTACATCCGCGCCAGCCGTGGCGGTCATATGCCAGAAATCAAATTTAAAATGTAATGCCACATGATTATCTTTCGGATAAATAAAATTCATGTCAATCGAATAATCCATCGTTGTTTTATTGCAACTTAAAGTTCTATACCTCTATAAAAAACACCCTTTAGTTAAATTTCAATATTCTTGACTCAATTATATTGAAAATTTCATGAGTGCTTTTGAGTAGCAAAAAACGATTCATTGCTGATCTCTGTTGCATACCATGCCTTTTGGTTTTCCGTCTACAAATCTCGCAAGTTTTTGGTTTTAACGGTTGAAATCTGTTGCTCTTTATCATTCCATAGGTTCTCTACAGGACTGAGATCCGGTGATTAAGCTGGCGATTTTCATACGTCTTTCTACATTGTTTTCGGCCAAGCAACACTTCACCACCCGTGAATTGTGTTTTGGATCGTTGTCGTGCATAAAATTCCATCTAAGTGGCATGCTTTCGTCTGCATATGGAAGCATTGTGTTGGCAAGTATGTTTTTGTAAACGTATTGGAGCCATTTTTGTCTCAACTTTATGCATGGGGCCAACAGCGTGCCCAGTAAACGCCACCTTGCTTTACTGCATTCGATGTTTCGATTTCGGTTTGTACAGCATCTTTGAAAGATGCCATACATAACGTTTTCCCATCCAATCCGAAACGACAGAACTTTGATTCGTCGCTCCAAAGAAGATTTTTTCCAAAAATCCATTGGCTTCTCTAAATGCTCACACGGGCAAATAAAAATCGAGACTTTAAATTATTCTTGGATACGAGTGGCTTATGTTGTACAATACAGCCGCATGCAAATTTATTTCTTCTTTCTTCTTTCTTCTTTCTTCTTTCTTCTTTCTTCTTTCTTCTTTCTTCTTTCTTCTTTTTTTTCTTTCTTCTTTCTTCTTTCTTCTTTCTTCTTTCTTCTTTCTTCTTTCTTCTTTCTTCTTGATTCTTTCTTATTTCTTCTTTCTTCTTGATTCTTTCTTATTTCTTCTTTCTTCTTTCTTCTTTCTTCTTTTTTCTTTTTTCTTTCTTCTTTCTTCTTTCTTCTTTCTTCTTTCTTCTTTTTCTTTCTTCTTTCTTCTTTATTCTTTCTTCTTTCTTCTTTCTTCTTTCTTCTTTCTTCTTTCTTCTTTCTTCTTTCTTCTTTCTTCTTTCTTCTTTCTTCTTTCTTCTTTCTTCTTTCTTCTTTCTTCTTTCTTCTTTCTTCTTTCTTCTTTCTTCTTGATTCTTTCTTATTTCTTCTTTCTTCTTGATTCTTTCTTATTTCTTCTTTCTTCTTTCTTCTTTCTTCTTTTTTCTTTTTTCTTTCTTCTTTCTTCTTTCTTCTTCCTTCTTTTTCTTTCTTCTTTCTTCTTTATTCTTTCTTCTTTCTTCTTTCTCCTTTCTTCTTTCTTCTTTCTTCTTTCTTCTTTCTTCTTTCTTCTTTGTTCTTTTTTCTTTCTTCTTTCTTCTTCCTTCTTTTTCTTTCTTCTTTCTTCTTTCTTCTTTATTCTTTCTTCTTTCTTCTTTCTTCTTTCTCCTTTCTTCTTTCTTCTTTCTTCTTTCTTCTTTCTTCTTTCTTCTTTCTTATTTCTTCTTTCTTCTTTCTTCTTTCTTCTTTCTTCTTTCTTCTTTCTTCTTTCTTCTTTCTTCTTTCTTCTTTCTTCTTCTAATTGTTCGAGGGGAGATGCTGATTCCAAATTTTGTTTAAAACTCTCTACGAATTTCATTGGAAGTTACAAAATGGCTCCACAACAGCTGCTCTACAAACGAAGGAATCCATTCTCTACGGGTGCTGTTCTAGGTCTTGTGATCTTTGTGTAACATTTTTGGTACGTCCCATAGGTTTCAGTATGTCCTAAGGCATTGTACACCATCTTTTTGGTGAAGTGTGCTAAACTAATATCCACCACTGTAGTTTGAAATATAATTTTTCAAAAAAAAAAAAAAATCTAATAAGATTTGAGGAAAATCTATAGAAAATGACAAAAATCGATAGAAAAATTTCGTGTGTTTTTGTTTTTGTTTTTCTTGTAAACCAACAAAGAAATCGATAACAAAATATTTCTGACTTCTTTATTTAGAAAAGGAAACTAAAGACAGACAAATGACCGGTAGAATGATAACAAAAAGAATTCTTGGAAAAAGTATTTGAATGGAAATGATAACAAGAATGAATATCGTTTTATCAGTCCATCGTTTATCGTTTATCGGGTCCAGTAGTCCAATACTTTTTTTTTTGTTTCTAACTCTTTAAATTTGCTGATATTTTCGAAAATTTTGTTTATGTTTTCATGCTCCCCCATTAGCAATGTAGGAGAGGCTAGAGGATCGTGCAATCTTCCAAGACTTAACTGGACCGAATATGATTACAGTCGAGAAGTCATATCCACACTAGTACAACATTGGAGATCATATCCATCACGTTTAATGGCCCCAGTGGTACATAACTTAAAGAAACTTGAATGTTTTTTAAAAATAATTCTTCGAAGAATACTTTGATTGGCGGTATACCACCAACTTTACAAGGGGTTCTACACCAAAGCAATAGTCTTTCAACTTCAGACAATTATAATGACCCTGATTTAGTTTGAATTGAAAAGATTAGTTTTGCTTCTGACGTGATTTCTTTCAACTTTTCTTACTTTTCGTGTGTGTTCGTTCTTTCATTTCGTTTTCATGTGTTTTTAATGGGTTTTTTTTTAGTCAATTGTCACCACACCAGGCCACATTCAATTCAATTTCATTCACCACAATCCTGAGTGCAGCATAAACAAAACAAAAAAAATGAATGGGTAGAGCAATGTATATGACTTTTCAATGCAGGCAGGGAGACAAACAAAGCAAACAGCATACATGCACACACACACACTCTGCATTGTAATGCAATTAAAACTTGAAAAAACACGCATAATGGATTAAACACTCTCCTTAACCTAAACTACAGAAGTGCACATACATACATATGTACATAAAAGTACTGTATTTAACCAAAAAACAACAATTACAATATTTATAACAACAATAACAAGCATAAATAAACACAGTAATAATGCTCAATAAATTTACAAGTGATGACTACAATATTTATGCATGTAAAGAGAAATGAAATTGTATCACACACAATACATAGTTGTATAAAAGAGAAAGTTTTTAAGAGCAAACAAAAAAAAGAGAGAAAAGTTTGCTACTTTAACTAAACAATTGAAAACAAGCAATATGAAGACATTGCAATATGGAAACAAAAACAAAAAGACAAATAGACGCGACCAACAGTAAAACCGACAAAAACTTAAAAAAAAATTGACTCCAAAAACGGAATTTAATTTTCCCTTTTCTTTGTTAAACTCTCAAACACACACACACGCATACGAACACGCACATGAGCACACGAAAAATTCCCTTTTTTTTTTGTTTAGTTTAACTGGAGACAACAACACCCCATTATCGTTCGATTAAATCGTATGCGAAAATGACAAACACAACCACAATGGCCACAACAACATAAAAAAGCAACAACTACAATAGCAATCAGAAGAAAAAGCAAAAAAAAAGAGTAAAGAGTAAAGAAAAGAACCAAACTGAACTGAACTGAAGTAAAATGAATGGAAGAAAAGGGCAAGTGAAAAATTATCACTCCAAGTGGAAACAAGTGCTGCTATTGTTGTTCTTGTTATATTGCTGTCGTTGTGTTTTCATTGCATTACTGGCATTGTTGTTGTTGTTGTTGTTGGTTATTTGTTTAGAGTAAAAGTCAATTCGTGTGATCTTATTAGAAAACGATAACAATCATTTAATTAAAGAAATTTCATTAATTAATCGAATTATTACGTGACTGATGAAAAATGCTGGAATGTTGTGAAGTGTTAATGGCACAGTGGGCCATTAGAACAATATAAAACTAGCCTTTTGATTACAATTTATTTTATGTGTTCTGGGATGAATGAAATAATAGGGACAATGTTTTTTTTTTCTCAAATAATATGAGATAAAATTTTGTGTAGTGAAAACAGGGTTTCAATTGTCATTTTCTGTAAAAAATTTTCTTTTGTTTCTCTATAAATTAAACAAAACCTGTAGAAAATTAAAGAAACCAGTAAATTCAAGTGAAAAAAATAATAGGAATACCGGACACTTTCTCGTACTGTGTTTCAGTTGAATAAAAATTGACAATTTTTGCAAAATATGGTATGAAAAAGATTAAAAACTGCGTCTTTGAACTGAGCTTTTTATGATTATGATCAAAACATGGATCCTGGTCGTGGTATTGACGCAACAGTTGCTAAAAAATAATCACCATTATTCTGGTTGTAGTCGTCGACGTAAGACGACGTCGACTTGCGTCGACAATTTAAAATTGGTATTCTGTTTGTCGTTATTGACAATTATCGATGACTGTCGACACACATTTGGTATTCTGTAAGTCAATACTAAGTCGATATTGTGTTGTGTCGACTCTGATTTTGTCGACGTCATTTTTGGTAACGACAAGCATTAGAAAATTAACTCTTGTGGTGCAGTTTTATTGTCTTACGTTTTTCTTTCTTAGCACAATAGCGATATGGATCGCCTTCATAGCCATAAATACAGGTACACGTCGCCAAATGATTTCTAACAAAACATTCGGCATTCTGCCCACATTCTCATTAACACATGTCCTGTGCGACGGCCAGTCGGAATCAAACATTCCGGTCGACATCCTTCATAAGGATTGCCAAATTAATCATGTAAACATTGACAAGATGCAACGCCATTTTGTTGACGGCATTGAGCATAGGGTCCACAGGGCGATGGATTGCAAGGGTCGACAACTTCAGATGGATTTTGTTGTATGGGAGAGCATAGCACAAATGGTTTGCCAGTATAGCCAGACTCACAATAACACATTGGAGTGTGGCTATTAACACGACAAACTGCACTTTGGCCACAAAGTCCTGAGCAGGGATCCTTACATTTCTGATTAATACAAGTTTGTTGCGAGGGACATTCAGAGTTTGTAACGCATTCAGGGCGGCAATTAGGTGGTTGTCCTGTATACTCTGGTAAGCAAGTACATGAAGGTGTTGTCCCTCTATTCTTACAAATGCTATTCGGACCACACGGAAAAGGTTAAGGATTCGACGCAACAACATCCTTTTGAGGTTCAACTACAGGCATTAAAAATCGTATTAATAGCTAAGTTTTCGCAGCAATTGTAATCCTATCAAACTTACTCATTCTTTGGCACTGAACAAATGGATTTCCTGTATAGTCTTGAATACAAGTACAGAACGGACTGTGCTTTACAACATCGCAAAGCGCAAAACGGCCACATATTCCTGGACATGGATCAATACATCGCTGATTTTGACAGGCCTGATGATAAAAAACTTTTTTTTCTTAAATAAACCATAAAATGAATCGGCTGACTTCAATATTAGAGATGTGTGTTTTGTGTCCCACTCGAGTGGTGTCACCACTTCACGCTCGTTATAGTTACGAGCACTCACGTAAACCAACCGGAGGACAACTTTAAACTTTTAATTCGCATCTCAAATATTAATCCCATCAAGTTATGAAATAGCTTCCCATACCAGAGTCAGTACTTCTGTTTCAAGCCACAAAATAAAAATTTCTAACACACTGTCTATTACCCATTAACAGATTTCAATGCCCATGCCTTTCGAAAAGAAATGATTTTGACCCGCATCTACTATGTACATACATATACCGTACATATCGTATGCCTATACGCGAGAGATTGATTTGTTTGCTTGCTTATGCATGCACTAAATGACATTCAACAAAAATATACACACGTACAAACAATAACTTGAAAGCAAAAAAAAATACGACGACTATAACTACGACAATAATAATAACAACAGCAACAACAAAAACTATTTAAATTTTAATAAAAACAAGTTTCTTGAATATATTTTTTGTTGTTGTTATCGTTGTTTACAGAAACCGGGAATTTTTTCATCATATGGAACGAACCGAATGGCTGGAGTTGAAAACCAACCACTGGCAACAAAATGTACACATACACATGCATGCATTCATTATTATTCTCGAGCCAGACATACAGAAAACAAAAACAACAATAACAATAAAATATAAAAATAAACAAGATCAGCTGGAGGAATAAAAAGTCATACGATAAACACAATAGTGAAACAAAACAACAACAACAGGAATAATTACTGCAACAATAACAATAAAAAATAAGAAACTAATGATTGGTTTTGTGATGGGACTAGGGAGTCATACTTTTTAAAGAGCATAAGAAATTTTGAAGAGAAACAAAATCAAAAGAAAATTAAATTCAAGAGAAAAAGAGGGAGTTGAACTTTTGTTAAGGAAATTACAAAAAAAAAATGTGTTTTTACTTTTCTATGATTTAAAGAGAGAGGCAGAGAGAAAAAGAGTGAGAGAGTAATTTATATCAAGTATTCGTTTGGGTGCGTATGTATGCTCGAATGCAACATGGAATGTAATGAAGAAAAAATTGTAAACAACAACAACAACAACATATAATAGAGAAGAAAAACAGTTTTAATTTGAGTAGTTTTACAAAACAAAAAAGAACAGCCGTATGTGTGTGTGTAATCTTGCATTATTAATAATTTTTAATACCCCACATAGATATTGGGTGTCTACAAAAGTATTTGCATGCGAGAAAAAAAACGGAAGGGATTTAATATAAGGGATTTAATATAATAAAATCATATTCAGACTCTGCACATTATTTATTAATTCTGATGAAGATACGCTTTAATTTTTATTACTTTTTTAAATGTGCAATTTTATCAAGAACTTATTTTCCATTATTATCTATTATTTAGCATTTGGCGTTTGACATTTTTCAATTATCGATTTCTGTACTCTTCAAAAATTATTGATGCAATAAAGCAGCTCAGTAGACATAAAGATCCAGAGAGCAATGCCAGTGGTATCGTGGCTACTAAATCTATATGGATCCTAAATCTGATGTAATACATCCGTATGTCAATCTAGGCTTGACTAACTCTGTGTTGATCTAAGGCCCCATCTCCTTTCCAACACTTTAATGCTAAAGTGTTAGAGTGACAGAGTGTTGAAGCCTTTACTTACTATTACCAAAGAAAATAAAGTATAAAGAATGTGCATTTTAACATATTTTGGAATATTTTTCAAAAATATTTCAAGACGCGGGGGGAAAGATAGAAGGGAAGGATACAGAAACCAAGAGCGTAACAATGCGTTGTTCTCATCGTGCATTTTTGTTGTTTGACCACTTTTTATTTATTTTTCTGTTGTTAAAAACAGACGTCGGCACCAATGTCCCTCAGGGGAAGAACATCTTCGGCTTTTTACACACATAGGACACGAACATCAAGAATGTTCGTTAAAAAGAGCGTAAAAATCTTGTCAGCTTTTAAAGAAGAAGGTTCATGTCGCTTTTTTCAGACTTCAATGATACACCCAAAGAAATATCACAGTAGTATTCACTAATATCAATGAGAAATGATTTCGATTTTCGGAAGAATACTTGCCAAGTTAAATACGGTGTCTTTAGGGATTTAGTGAAGTACAATTTTTCTATATTTTCCGATCACATATACATATCATTGGGTTAATAAGTAGACTTGACATTATTACTAACAATTTTCCTCTAGGTTAACACATGCCTATGGTTATGGATTAGTGAGTGAGAGAGAGAGAAAATAAGTTGAGAGAATTTATTTATTTACAGCCATATAAAAGTGTTAGTAATATACTCTATTTTTATTTTCATTTCACCAACATACATATGTAAAGCTGTCTATCTTTGGCTTAATAATTTTGGATAAATAAAAACAAAATAAAAAATCAATTTTATTATTAAAGGAACATAAAGCTATCCATCTTTGGCTTAAAAATTAGGCCATGTGTTTTAGAAAAATAAAAATAAAAAGAATAAAAAATAATTTTTTATTAAAAGAAAAATAAACGAGCATTCCAAAGCATTTAAAAAAAATTATACTGTGGGACAAAATAAAAAATAAAATCCGCCCAGCTAATGGCATAGAACATTTTTAACACAAAATATTCTTCGAGTGTTATTCTGAAATAAAACGATAAAACATCCACAAAACATGTGTTCTTGTCACAGTCTGATCGACAACTAAATTAAAAAACACAAGAATACATACACATGTACATACGTACGATGAGAACAACACATTGTTACGCTCTTTGTTTGTGTTCATTTTCCTTCTGTCTGCCTCCCCCCTCATCAAGAATTGATTTTTAAAAAGATTTTGGTGAGAGCGGGTCGTAATGTTACAACCCGCCATAAGAAATTTTGCTTCTACATGATGCGTATTCTTTATATCCATATTCTTTGCTATTACCTATTACTACTAAATATATTCGTTTTTCAAAGCAAATACCAGGAAGTGCATCTTATCGAGAAGTTCAAGATTTGTACCGTGCAGCCTTGTCTTCGCGATGCAGAGATAAGAACAAAAAAAGGCATTAAAAATAAAAACGAAACTCAACAGAGCCGTATAGTTATTGACATTATTTTCTCTAGAAATGGGGAACAACTAACCAACCAAATTCAGAATTTTTTATAACCCCCAATATTTAATTTCACACATGCATAAACATGCATACATACAATTTACAGGCCTATTCTTCTATTCAGTAAATTAAAAATACAACAAGAGCAACAACAAAAACAACATAAACAACACCCAATACAAGTTTTTATGTATGTATACAACGCCCGACTGGTCTGAACTGCATTACATGGAATATGGTCGGTCGTTGGTTAAGCCGATAAGGTGCAACAACAATACTCACCATATAATTTTTCCAAACAACAGAAAAGAGAAAAAACATTTCACAACAAAAACAAAAATAATGGGAGAACCATTTTATGGAGACCAAATAAGCTTTGTGTAGAAACTATTTAAAATATGTATAGACAAGCTATAAGTGTGTGTGTGTGTATTAGTTAAAACACAACAGAAATTAATGAGAAAACAAACAAAACAACCTGCCAAGCGAGACTTTTCTCTTCTGACTGTGTCTCACAAATAAATTCAAAGCAAAACAAATACAATGAAGCAAACATAAATGAAATGATTTATTTAAAGTACGTGAGAAATAGAAAAATTTCGAAATGAAAGTAAGAGCACGTAAGTACAATATTAAGAGAGTGAATAAGAAAGTGATGTTTTTATTATAAATAAAAGAGAAAAAGAGAGAGCAAGAGAGAGAGAGTAACCGTTTTAGATCTTGTTACAATTGTATTGCAGGCAGAATTTTATTTCATACTCAATTAGTATTGATTTTAACTTTGAAGTGATCGCAACGTTTGGTGTTTTTGGGTTAGGCGTGAGTGTGAAAGCAACGAATTTGTTTAAAGAAAATAAAAAATAAATGAATCATTTATTTTAAGTATTGCATTTAAAAGAATTTTTGAGTAATAATTTCTTATGGTGTTGTTTTAGAGAATAAATTTAAAAAAAAATAAAAAAATGATCACAATTGACACAGAAATGATGAAAAGAAAAAAATCTTGGAAAACAAAAGATTTTTTTGTTTAATTGGAAAGAAAATAAAAATAATAAAAATCAATTAAAAAATCAAATTAATAAGAAAAATTAGAAAATTTAGAAGAAAAAAAAAGGTTTTTAACGTTTAAAGAGAAAGTTTGTCAAAGAAAAATTTAAAAGAAAAAAAAACGTTAATTAACCAAAAAAATAAGAAAAATTCAAAAAAAATTTAAAAAATATTTTAAAAAAAGTGTCAAAACCAAAGAAATACAAACAAAAATTAATTATCACTTCATTTTAAAAAGAAACGCAGTCACAATAATTTCATAATATTTTTAATAATTATCTTACAAGAAAAATATTAAAAAGAAAACAAAACAAAACAAAAAAAATATAAAAAAAAATGTTTGATAAAAATATAAACCGTCCAAAGACCACAAATAATCCCACATCGGCATATCTAAACCGTATAGCTGCTACTGCTACCACTGCACCACACACATTAACAAAAACAACACCCCATAAAAGATCTAAAACAACAACAACAACAACAAGAAAAATGTGGGTCATTGTCCAGCTATGCCTTATTACGTCAATAACCCAACAAATCTTGGCGTCCACAATAGTCCCAGTCAACTGTGATAAACAAATACCAACACTTTCTTCCTCATTACCCTCACCGCCACCACTACCATACCAATCACCTTTGTCATCACAATCTACGCCGGACCACAACAACAACACTGTTGTTCGGCATTCCCATAATGGCGATAAACTGTTGCTGTCCCATCATCGTGTTACCCGTTTAATCCATTTGGAAAATGATTCGCTTATCACGGCTGCTGCCAGCAGCAATACAAGCACAGCTGTAAGCCCCAGTGCGGATTCTTCTGCTGGTCCAGCTGCCCATTATATGGCTTCTTACGGTTTGCGTACACGTTTCCAGCCACAAAAATTCTATTCCCAGAAGGAACGTTTTTCGCCTGCTAAAAATAGTGGGAATTTTGTCACGCTGAATTTAGTCACCGAGCCGCCAAAAGATATTTGCGAGGGCTTTTGCCACTGTGAGCGTAAGAATGCATTCGTAACGGTTACCTGTGATTATCAAACGAATTCAAGGGTAAGTGTTGGTGGCCATTGTAGGCTTTAGAAAATATTTTTTTCAAAAGTTTTCAATCTGATGAACTCATGGGGATGAACCCTTCCATATAAAGAATTTTTTTGGAAGGAAGGTATCATGATTTATGTGGAACTGAATGCATTTTGATTTAATTTTTTTGTTTAAATAAACTTGTGGAAGTGGGTGCGCCTGGTAGTCTAATGGGTAGTGTTCTAGACTATTAGCGTGAGGATCGTGGGTTCAATTCCCACCAGAGACTCGAGACTGTGACAGTACACCAAGCATATGGTCAAAGTTACTCAGCTCGTATATAATTAAAATATAATTTTTAATTGTATCGTAATTCATAAATAAATAAATAAACTTGCGAAAGCGAAATACTGCCAAAGTGGAGCCAGGCTTTAACGAATTGGATTTTATTTGAATGCAAATGCAATTCCAAGAGTAAGATATACCATAATACCGCACAAAATAGTTCCAATTACTGCGAACGCTGTGGAACGGCCACATTTTCCATTGCAAAAGCAATATTTTCGACAACATGTTCCTTGGGACGATGCATAGGCCTCGCCACAATCTGTAACTCAACCAGACTCTTTAGTATTGGCTCTTCAGTATTGACTCTCTGTAGTATTGGCAATGCCTTGCACATTCCTTGTGGCAACACAGACACACAGCCTGTAAAGCTTGAAAACTATCCAGATTCGGTAGAGGTGGCCTCTTAGACGAGAACCCCTGGTTCCAACCCCAGACCTCACGTATTTAGAATTAATTGAAATGTAAAGCAAAACGTTGCATTTACAAAAAAAGAAAAAAAGACAGAGCAGAAGGAGAGAAAACACACAGTCTTACTAGAAGGTACGCGAATCATACTTATTTTGTGATTCGTGTATATGTTGAGTTATGGAGAGTCGAAATCAACAACATCTTATTTGTTGTTAAGTATGAATATGATGAGTACTTCAAACTTTGAATATGTGTAGAGGGGTTCCATGATATTAAAATAAGTATGAATGCGTATAATAAATATCAGAAATTATGAGTATGATTCGATTCTACTCATCTTTTTGAATACTCATTGCTGATCTCTGGTCAGAAGGCCTGTTGCAGGGTACAGGGTGGAGCATTTGTGTTTGTATATTAGTATCACTTTACACTTTCTTTTGAAAAATAATTGTAAAAAAAATATTCTGAAGTATTCTTTATAATTTTTTTTTCAAAATTTTGTAGTAAATTTTCCTTTAAAATTGACTTTTCAATGTAAAAAAATATTTCTTCAAACCATTAAAGTTTTGATTACAATTTGAGTCTTTTTTTTTTGTTATTTACAAAAGAATATCAAATAACAACAAAAAAATTAAAAAGAACAATTAAAAGAAAAGAAAAAAAAATAAATAAAAATAAAATTAAAATATTAATTGCTTGGCGGTTATAGTTTTTTTACAATCGAGTTGATTTACAACAAAAAAAAAAACGAAAAAAAAAGGAAAAAAAACCAAAACAATTGCATGTCAAACTAAAAAAATTGCACAAAATTTTCCCCCAGTTTCTGTTATTGTTTTTAATTTTTGAATTTAATTTAAATTAAATTAATTTAATTTAATTTATTACCAGCTCTTACAAAAACTAAATCGCAGTGCTGTTGGGGCGCATGCAAAACTGTAAGGAAAATTAATTGCCTTCATAATGACAACGGATGGGTGGATGATATTTTCAACACTTTTGTTATGAGTTTTTTTTTTTTTTTGTAATAGATTTTACAGTTATGTTGATAAATTCCCCGATAAGAAATCTATTTTTATGCACAATATTTGTAAGAACAAAAAGTAACGGATTATCCATGGAACAGAATTTGCACGACGCGTGTATCAAGATTTCATTTTAGAAACCTCATAGCAGTTATAACGGGTTACTGGCCTCTGGGTGTATACACGCGGAGACGGAAAATAGCTCATAAGAAAGAAGAGGAGACCATGCAGAACATTTTCTCTGTAATTGTTTTGTGCTTTGGAACCTAAAAAGAAGATTCCTTTGGATATCCAGAATTTAATGACAAAACATGTCTGTGGCCAAAAGGCGATTCGAGGAAAATTCATACACAAGACTCTCCGGATATTTGGGAGATGCCAACCAAACTGGAGCTGTAATTATATGATGAAAAAGAGGTAATGTTGGGACTTAATAGGACCCAAGTAAGCTGTGCCTATTGGAAAATACGTTTTTCTTCTCATATCATTTCATTCTAAATCTGTGGGCCCTGGGGTTTGAACCAGGAGCTGTCGTCTAAGTGGCCATTTACGAATCTGGATGGTTTTCAAGCTGTCATAAACAATCTCCAAGGAATTGCCTGTATTACAGAGAACTTTAAAAAGTCTGGTTGAGTTACAGATTATGGCGAGGCCTATGCATCGTCCAAAGGTACATGTTGTCGAAAATATTGCTTTTGCAATAGAAAATGTGGCGGTTACACAGCGTTCTCAGTAATTGGAACTATTTTGTGCGGTATTATGGTATATTTTACTCAGGGAATTGCATTTGCATTCAAATAAAATCCAATTCGTTAAAGCCTGGCTCCACTTTGGCAGTATTTGGCTTCCGCAAGTTTGTTTATTTATTTATTAATTACAATACAATGACAAATTTGACCATATGCTCGGTGTACTGTCACAGTCTCGAGTCTCTGGTGGGATTCGAACCCACGACCCTCACGCTAATAGTCTATCACACTACCCACTAAACTACCAGGGCACACCCACTTCCCCAAGTTTATTTAAACAAAAAAATTAAATCAAAATGCATTCAGTTCCGCATGTATCATGACTAAGACAGTAAATTTTGACGAATAATATTCGAGTCTCTCGAATCATTTATAAGTATTATTCAGTATTTTTCTAAAGTTATGAATCCGAATGAGTAGGCATATGAATCCAACATATTTCGAATGATATGAGTTTGATGTCAACGTTGTACGCATACTCATTGCAACCTGTAGTTATAAATCAACGTTGTAGTGAGTATGAATGAGTCAGAGTACATAGTTAAATTTCAATATTGTTGACTCATTTATATTCAAACTTTCATGAATGCTTATGAGTAGCGAAAAAACGATTCATTGCTCATATATGTCGATGACCGCCGAATTGTGCGATACAGCAAAATAAATCCTTCAGCGTCTTCAAATAAAATTCAAAATAATCTGAATCTTGCCGTAAGTGTTCCTACTATTCGTAGGCGTCTGATGGACAACAATTTAACGCAAGAAGTTCACAAAACGTGCCATTGTTGACATACAAAACAGGCAGCAGCACGCTTAAAGTTTGCCCAAGAACATATCAAATATCCGAAAGAAAAATGGAGAACTTATTGTGGACCGACGAAAGCAAAATTATTTTATTTGGTGGCACTGGGTCTAGACAGCATGTTAGACGTCCGCCCAACACCAAATATAAAGCTCAGTGTACACAAAAGACAGTTAAACATGGTGGTGCAAAACTAATGATATGGGGAAGCTTTTCATATAATGGTTTAGGCCCAATACATCGAATTAGAGACATAATGGATAGGAACCACACCTCTAAATGGATATTCCAACAAGACAATGACCCGAAACACACCAGTAAATTAGCAAATGAGTGGTTTCGGGTTAATGGGCTAAAGGTTATGGCGTGGCCAGCTCAGTCTACTGACCTTAATCCCATAGAACATCTATGAGGGATGTTAAAAAATATGTTGCCGAGAGAAAACCGTCAAATGCAATTGAGTTGTGGTCTGTAGTGCAAGATGGGTGGAATAAAATTCCACTAAAACAATGTCAGGATTTAGTTCACTCCATGCCTCGCAGATCTGCTGCTGTAATAAAAAGTAAAGGCTATTCTACCAAATACTAATCGTATTTAAAGTTTCTGATTATAATCATAAGCATTTTTAACTTTTTTTTAATAGTAAATCTTTATGAAAACTGAAATACTCCTCTATTATTTTGAACAGCACTTTTTAAGATATTTTTTTTAAACTTCCTGTTACTTACTTGTTGAAAGCGTTATTTAATTAAAGAATAACTTAAATAATTTAGTATTGAATCAACATTACATTACACCAAAAAATTGAATTAAACCATGTTTTTTATTTGTTAAAATTTAAGCTTTTGTTTTTCGATGGGCTCACTCCTATTTTTATGAACACAACTGTATGTATGTTTTCACATTTCGTTTTGTTCGAGATGTCAGAACTCGGTTTTAACACGTTCACGTCGGCGCGTACTACCGGTGGCCCGCTCTAGACTGCCATATCGGGTGACGTATACTACCGGTGGTACGCACTAGAATCGGGCGACGTGTACTAACGTTGGTACGCATTTGATTATGCTATTAGACGATACGTAACACCAAATATTTAGATCTTTAACACTTTGACTGCCGAAAAAGAATACTTGAGTGTCAGGCTCCATTAAAAGTATTTATTTTTAATAACAATTATAATTACTAACGTAATAATTGAGTTCTGTTCTTTTTTCACGGTAAAAATTCAGAATATTTAGTGAGAATGAGACGAATTCACGAAGAATTCACACAAAATTCACACAAAACTTTACACGACACCGTTGGTTGCATTGTTGGATTGTCTATGCTGCATAATAGCTGCCATCCGATGGAGCTAAAAGCACTAAGTGCAGTCGCCAGTGGGCGAGAAGCATGACTTACAGGGCTGGGGTGAACGTGTTAAACATGTTCACATGTACGGCATCATCGGATTTAATTTTTACTACACCCTATAAACCTCAAGATTTAGAAAAACATGTTTTAAAGAATTCAATTTTAAATGAAAATTTGTTAAATAAAGTTTCAAAAAAATTTTAATTTTTTCCATACAATTTTATAAACGTCTACTACCGGCTTAAAAGTTGAATTTGTGTTCCCTGCTACCTAAAAAGGCCGTAATAATAAAAAAAAACAATTTTTTTTCAACGCATAAATATTAAAAAAAAGAAATAAAATTGAATCACACATACAATCTCTGAGAGAGAGACAAGACTTGACTATTTTAAGTTTTTAGTCACGCACAACAAATAAAATAAAAAAAAATAAAAAAAATACTTAAGAAATATAAACAAAAATTCTTAAAAATAATATAAATTTGTAGTGATTGTTGTTGTTGCTGTTGTTTATTTCACAATAAATTGTTTTACTTTTTAGTTATACCCCCCACACTATACATATACATAAATCCAAAAAATAAAATGTATTTGTTTTTTACACAATGACCACACTGTGTATGGTGGAAAAGAGAGAGAGAGAGATAGAGAGAAAAATCAATATCAATATAGTAGCAGTAGCAGCAACAAATTAGCATACCCGATCAACTGGTTAATAATTTTGGTTGCGTTATTATGAAAAGCAAACGAAAAAACAAAAAAACAAAACATAACAGAACAATTTCATACCGGGTACAGAGTGTATCATAGAATTTAAAAAGAACTTTAGGCAGCAGCAAAAACAAAAAAAAGGAAACAAAACAACCTTCACTTAATTACAGCAACAACAAAAGTTATTGCTGTTGTTTTGTCTAGAAAACAGAAAAAAGAAACACGAAGTTTAAATTCGTAAACAATTCCAAAAAAAAAATTTTATCCCCACAAGAATTCAAAAAACGACGAGGACAAATCCACTTACACTTACACATCACGTACTACACACACTTTTTCTCTAGAAAACTCTTTAAGTGCCTTTAAAAGTCTCTCCCGCTCTCTGCTTTGACCATACAGTTATTTATGCATGTTTAAAATTGACAAAAAAAAAAAAAACAAGACAAAACAAAAATTTACATTTCATTTGAATTTTCCAAAACATTTTTCCATTACAATTTATTGTACAGCAACAGCAATAAATTGTTGTTGTTTTTGTTCTTATTGTTACTAAAAATAATACACAATTTACAACTATTTTGTATATTTATTGGTGGCTGTCTGTCTATGCAAAAAATTATGCATGTCTCTTCTCTCTGCACTACACATGTTTCTTTTTTTTATTGCAATCGATTGATTTCTTTTTGTGTGTGTGATACTCTTTTAATTATCCTCTCTACAAAATCTATTGTCTTCTCCACTTTAAGCAGACCATCAAGTGTTTTTGTTTTTGTAAGTGCATGTGCATGTGCCATGAGTAAGAAATGCAAGTGTATAAGTAACCACCATTTTATTCTTAAAAATTGCCACAAAAATAAACAAATCAGACATTAAGACAACAAAAGCAACAACTATAACAACAACAACAAGGGGAAAAAGGGAAATATTTCCTATTTCAAAAGCAATATTGAGTGTGATACAAAGAAAAACAACAAAGTTGCTGATGAGAAACCCAAATAACTGCGCGACAATAATGGCGACAAAATATGGGCGCGTATGAATACAAGTGCATGTGTGTTAGTGAGTGATTGAGTGCGTATTTTTTCCAACACCTTTTCCCAACAGCAATGTAAAGAGAATTCATTCTTTTAATTTCGTTCACAAAGCGACATTGATTACGGAGTTTGAATGATTGAACAGAATACGGGCGCGACGTATTTTTTTTTTGAGTACATATTTGCAGTTTAATTAAATTATATTTGAACGATGTTTTCAAATCTGAAAACGCTATAAGGAATGTAGGGGTGGACCACTGCAACGATTTTATAAGCAATAGCATCGCACGTCATCACTTTGATTTCAATCTAGCTATGTGGGGTCAGCTCCTTCTCCATGTGTATGTAAGAGTCTTCCAACATGTATTTGATATTGAGATATCCAATCTATGGCAGTTTTTGTAATATTCCCTGGAATTTTTCACAGGGTATGTCCTATACCAAGAGCTTAGAAAATCAAAAACTATTTTTAATCGCTTCAATACAAGATCTGGAACTTGATGTTTAACGGAAGGTTGCTTCGTTAATTGCCCACTCAATATTATATTTAAATCCATTTAGCCATAGTATCAAACACAACTCGACCTATAGGGTATAACAAGTAAAGATGCCCAGAAGGTATGTGGATTTAGACATTCACAGAAGTTACACTCAGCGCCAAAAGTGAATAAACACCACTGAAATAATTCATTTTCTTAGGATAGCGAGAAAAGTAAATGAGAATAATCGAATAAATTTCCAAAAATCAAAACGTTTATTTATTACTTATAAAATGTTAAAACAAAAACAACAATTCATGATAAAGGAACTTTTTTATACTTAAGAACACAACTGTTTTATACTTAAGAACAAAAATGTTGACTCACTTATGGCGCTCACTGTATATCATGATAAGTGATGTCAAGAATTTTACGAATTTTTGATAAAAACCCCCCAATACAAATGTTAATAGTTGCTAATCGCAATGTGTAGGGGCCGCATAAAGCGGTGTTCTATCAAATGCACTCAGAGTAGCTAATTGCGATAAAAAAGCTTCCCAAATCTGTACGAAGTCGGTGTTACATTGTAGATGCTGCTACTCTTGGACACATTAAGATATAGAACATGAGTCCTGTGAGAAGCTTAGCTATAATCCTGACTATAGGATTGTAATGGTCAATCATGTTGTGTGTAAAGACACGGAAAATTTAAAATTTAAAAAAAAAATTTGTTTAAAAAATTAAAAACAAAAAATTTTTAAATTTTTTAAAAAAAAAAATTTTTTTTTGATTTGCGGTTAATTTCCCATTGTACACTCATTCCATGCCATTAAAATTATGGTTTTCATATTTCTTTTTATATTTTTTTTTTCTTTTTGTTTATCACTTTATTTTATTTACCTTTCCCCAACGATTTAATTCTTTTATAATGCATGCATGCTCGCTCTTCTCCCCATAGATAAAATAAAATTATATGCACAATCACACACACATAAAATTTCTCTGATAAATATAGATTTTAAAACAGGGAGAACAGAGAATTTTTAATAAAAAAAAAACAATTTAGCTGCTCTTTATATGGTTTCTCAATCATGCCTTTTGCATGGAAAAATCATCTTGGCGCAGTTGTTGGTGCTCTTTTCGTCAAGATTTGTATGAGTAATGAACACAGAAACAACAACAACAACAACAAAAAACAAAACAAAGTACTTGTGGTGAATTTTTGTAAACGGCAAGGGGAGTAAGGCGGCAAAACAATATGTGTAGGGTAGTGGTGTATGGATATGTTAAGAGATTTTGTACGAAATAATTTGATTTTAAAGTTTTATTTTTTACTTTTTTTTTACTTTTTTTTGTGTTACTTTTTGATGTCAGCATCCGCTTTTTGTGTTACTTTTTTGTATGTATTTTTATATGTGGAAAGAAAAAAACCAAAAAAAAAAACAAATTCAATTACAATAAAAATACAAGACAAATAAATAATAAATTTTAATGAGAAGATTTCCTTATTGGAGTTGAAAAGACAAATTTATATAATGCGAGTGAGAGATGGAGAGAGGAACCAAACAATTTATATTCATTATAAACATAAACACACAAGCATGAATACTTGAATAAAAATACGAAGCATGAATACGAAAAAAAACATGATTTAAATTTATTTAATTGAACTCCCGTTAAGTTAGGGGGACGACAATAAAACACCAACTACACTGAACGCACAGAAGAAGAAGAGCAAGAACAAATCCACAAATCTCTGCCAAATTGTTTTTTCCTTTTTTTTTTGCTTTCCTTCCAGGAAATTGTTATGTTAAGAGAGTGGAAGTTTCAATTGATCCGTATTTATTTTCTTTTTTGCTTAGCAAAGAGAGAGAGAGAGAGAGAGAGAGAGAGAGAGAAAAAGAAGAGGTGATGGTGGTGGTGTTGATATTGGTGGTGCAATTTAACTAATTTAAGAGCGATAAAATCGTTGCTTTATTTTAAAAAACACTTAAAACAGCACAATTAATTCGTTTTAATTTCATTTGAAAAAACCCCTTAATTAAGTTAATTAATTAACACACAGTTTTGTTTTTTTATAGCCATAAACAAAGCAAAAAAATTTTAAAAGAAAGAAAGTTAATGAAATTACGAGAATTTTTAATAAAATATCGATAAATAATCTCTAAAAAACGGCTAAAAATAGCTCCGTTATATACAATATAAAGGGTGTTTTTTATAGAGGTATAGAACTTTAAGTTGCAATAAAACAACGATGAATTATTCGATTGACATGAATTTTATTTATCCGAAAGATAATCTTGTGGCATTACATTTTAAATATGATTTCTGGCATATGACCGCCACGGCTGGCGCGGATGTAGTCCAATCTGGACGTCCAATTTTCGATGACTTTTTCCAACAGTTTTGGCCGTATATCGGCAATAATACGGCGAATGTTGTCTTCCAAATGGTCAAGCGTTTGTGGCTTTACCGCACAGACCAATGACTTTACATAGCCCCACAGAAAGTAGTCTAGCGGTGTTAAATCACAAGATCTTGGAGGCCAATTCACAGGTCCAAAACGTGAAATTAGGCGGTCACCAAACGTGTCTTTTAATAAATCTATTGTGACACGAGCTGTGTGACATGTTGCGCCGTCTTGTTGAAACCACATCTCCTGGACATCATGGTTATTCAATTCAGGAATGAAAAAGTTAGTAATCATGGCTCTATACCGATCACCATTGACTGTAACGTTCTGGCCACCATCGTTTTTGAAAAAGTACGGACCAATGATTCCACCAGCCCATAAAGCGCACCAAACAGTCAGTTTTTCTGGATGTAACGGTGTTTCCACATACACTTGAGGATTACCTTCACTCCAAATGCGGCAGTTTTGTTTGTTGACGTAGCCATTCAACCAGAAGTGCGCTTCATCGCTAAACAAAATTCGCTTATGAAAATCGGGAACAACGGTAATCGCGTTTTGGGCCCATTCGACGACGAATCTACGCCTTACTTGATGATCGTTTGGCTTCAAATCTTGCACGAGTTGAATTTTGTAAGCACGCAAACCAAGATCCTTCCGCAAAATCTTCCATAAAGTGGATGGACACAGATCCAATTCCTGTGCTCGATGGCGGATGGACTCATTCGGGTCTTCCTCAATGCTACGCTCTACAGCAGCAATAGCTTCTTCTGTACGCACCGTACAGCGTCTCTGGGTGATGCGAGTTATCAATAAGAGTAAACGTGGTGGGAAAACGTTCCATGGTTAATCGAATTAACTGCTCTGATGGACGATTTTGTCGACGATAAAATGGACGTAGTGCGCGCTACGTTTTCCGCACAGAACCATTATTTTCGAAATAAAATTGCATTATTTGCAAGCGTTGTTCAGGCGTGAGTCTATTCATGATGAATTGCCAAACCAAACTGAGAATAAATCACTTGACAGCTGTTAAATCGGTCGCCATCTTGAAAAGTAATGCCAACTTAAAGTTCTATACCTCTGTAAAAAACACCCTTTATAAAGCAAACCATCCATATTTGTTTACTTTTTAAAGTAAATCAAAATATCTCAAAGAAAGCAAGACAGTGAGAGAGAGAGAGGTATAGCGTAGAAAGCAGTGAATTTATTACAAAATTAAGAAGGGAATTGGGGCAGAGAGCAGTCTTAATTACTAAGGCAATTATAAACAAAACAATGAAAGGAAATAAATGTTATGGTTACCCATATATACACACAATAATTAAATAATGAAAACGTAAAAAGGGGGGTAAAATATTTGGATGACTAACAAAGCAAAGCAAAATTATATTATTAAACGAAAATCAATTAAAAAACATATGATACCGCGGAGAAAGAAAATTTTCAAACGACTATAGGACTGGCGAAATTAATATTCCGTTTGTGCGCCACCGGTATTCCTTTAACGAAAGTCTTGAACCTGGACGTTATATGTATAAGCTTTGTAGAAATGAAAGAAGAAAGTGTTGCTTACTACCGCCTGTCTAAAGTTTATGATCTAGAAAAAGTTTTCAATTTTTTAACGTCCAAACAAACTACCAAAGTACACTGCATAATCGAACATTACAGTTTTCAAAAAAAATATATTTTCACGAGTGAAACTGGACAAAAAAATTTCAATTTGTAGACATACATACGATAAAAAAAAAACAATGCAGTGTTGATGCTATGGAACAAGGACACCGTTTGCAATAGTTAACTTGATTTACTCTGATAATCTAAGGAGCAGAATGGAGATCCCAATAGCAGCTTTAACTCACCTATGACGAGCTTTACAAGGGGTCTGTACTGATTTAAAAATATCTTAAACGCAATGGAATAAAATAAAGTACTAAACGTGTGTGGCAAATTTCCAGTGATTGATTGGGATGGCTGCATAAGTAGGCAATGTTTCTCCCAATCTAGGGGTTTGTTTCTAAAGGAATACAATTAATATTGACTTTGATTTAGATAGCAGCTGTCTTGTAAAAAGTTTTCTTTTCTTATGAGCCAGCAAAACTTGACATTCGTATGATCTGTGAGCCTTGGAAACGATATCATTTAAACATAAGTAAACTTTCACCTTTAAGGGAAACATTCAGGGCCGGAATCATACTAGAACTCGACAGGGGTGTTTTTGGTCACGTACACAATTGGTCATTATAACCCTTTAGTCAGGATTACGACCTAGTTTCTCACAGCACTTATGTGGTGTGTGTTAGTTTTATACATGAGTGACGGAACCTACAGTTTAAAGTCGATTCCGAAGGACAGATTTTTTTTTAAGAAAATTTCCATGGCAATTTTATTTTACACTCAGAATTTTTGCCATAAATCTGCAGAGAGGAAGTCGCCGAAGAAATGTTTTTTCATATTTTCGTTTTGATGTCTTATCTGGGGTCCGAGGCCTCACGTCTCACAAGCCTACACACTACCCACTAGACTATGGCACCGAGTTCTTGATCTCTCGAAATTTAAAAGGGTGGTAAACATGTGCTCACTAACTGACTAATAATGTATAGCACACCTCGTATTTTAAATATTTTAATTAAACAAAAAATTTTAAAAGATGGAAAACCAGTCAAACAGACAGACAGACAGACAGACAGTTTCAATATAATTTCGTATTGTATTAAGACGTATGTATTGCTGAAAACACTAGACATTAAATAATACTTTCATACAGGGAGTATTACAAAATATTTCAGTGCCAGAGAGACAGACAGACAGACAGACAATTTAAACACAGAATTTGTTTATGAACAGAAAATAAACCGATAACGATACCGATACTGACAAAAGGAGAGACAGTTAGACAGATCAAATAAATAAATCAAACGAAACGAAATGAAAATGTCGAAACATACACGTAATGAAATGGAACGCACAGCGACTGACTGATTGACTGATTGAATGTGGAACAAATAAGTTTTCTTTTATCATCATTGTGTGTGTCTCAGCAGTTGTTAGCAAATATTGAAAATATTATGGACAATGAAATTGAATTGAAAATGAAAATGACGTGACTTTAGCAGGTTTTTTTTTTTTTTGTTTTCGTTCAAACAAACACAACAAACTGAGTCACTGTCCCTAAGACGAAAATAATTATGAAAACAATTTTAACACAGATGATCGCAACTAATGAATTAAACAAATACAAGGAGGGGAGGAGGATATATTTTTTTGTAATTACCCTGTGTGCTAAGGATTTTAACAGCAATTGTATGTATAAGAACAGAACGTGATGTTTATTTAGGTTCTCTAATAAAACACACACGCGTGACTTTTTAACCACCACATTTGACACACGGTCTTCTTCTCTTCTTCGTTTGTTTCTTCTTGTTTTTTTATGGTTATTATTCCCGAACGTGTTTATTTGTATGTTTTAAATACACACACTCTATTCACACACACACACACACTCTACTCACCAATAGATAAAGATTATTAAGGAGATTGAAAAACAACAAATGCTTACATTTGTTGCTGGTCTAGAGTTCCCCTTACCATTGCAGCTAAACAACAACAACAACAAGAAACATTCAATTGATCATATCCGTGAAAGAAAAAACATAAAAACAAAGTGTACGATGTTATTCAAGGGTTTTACAATGCGTTACACTAACTAAATATGAATGCAAGCATGAGTACGAGTACGAGTACGAGTACGAGTATTAGTACGAGTGCTATTACGAGTGTGTTGCATTAGTTAGTTGTTTAGACACACACACAACACAGTCACTCTCTGTTGAGGAAGAGAGCCCTTATGTTGATCACGTGTTGATAAACTGTGGGAAAATTCGAAATGGAAAATATCTTATAAAAACAACAAGAACATCTACAACTAAGCATTCCGGCATACTAATCATTGAAAAAAATGTAAGAAAAAATCACACATTTCTTCTACATACTCTTCACACCACAAGGGTTTTCTCTCACACGTATAAACTCTAGGCTCTGTACGAATGCATTGCTAGGCAGTGGAGACAGTGTGGTGGCTCATAAAAAAAAATCTATGTATTGTTGTTCTAACATGTTTGAACATACAAAATACCTGTTCTTAGAGGACAATTTCTAGTTATGAATCAAACTCTTATTCGATTTTATCGATAACGAACTTTGCTATGAGAATTTTAATTAGAACAGTGCTTTAAAAGAATAAATTCTTAAGCAAAGATATTGTAGCAATCAGGGACATATTTGATGGACTTGCTAATGCAGGAAAACTTTTACTGGATATCCTACTTTCTGCTTTAGTCAATGCAACCCTTTAGTTAGGATTACAACCTAGATTCTCACACCACGTATCCATGATAGACGGACCTGCAGTTTGAAATCCATTCCATACATACATAATTGGTCATTACAACCCTTCAGCCAGGATTACGACCTAGTTTCTCACACCATTTATGTTGTGTGTGTTAATTTTATACATGAGTGGTGGGACCGGACCTACTGTTTAAAGTCGACTCCGAACGACAGATTTTTGAGAAACTTTTCATGGCAATTTTATTTACTCTCAGAGTTTTTGCCAGAAATCTGCTGAGAAAAAGTCGCCGAAGAAATATTTTTTTTTATATTTTTGTTTTGATGTCTGGCCTGGGGCTCGAACCCTGGCTTTACGTCTAATAAGCCAACACACTACTTACTAGACTACGGCGACTTCAATCCATTGAAATCCATTCCAAACGGCAGAATTCAGAGAAACTTTTGAAGGCAATTTTATTTCACTAGCAGAGTTTTTTCTAAAAGAAAAAAAACTACAGAGAGGAAATCGCCTAAAAAATATTTTTTGGAGTTGTCTGAGCTAAGGTTTGAACCAGGACTTGACGTCTAACAATTCACCATACTACCTACTGGACTACGGCAACTTCACCATGCAATCTTTACTGACTTTTTTTGCCCAGAAAGATAGATATGGTGGATATGGGATTTCAACAGGAGATTGCCATATGAAATAAAGCACACAAAATTATGATACATACATACATACATAATTGGTCATTACAACCGTTCAGTCAGGATTACGACCTAGTTTCTCACACCACTTATGTTGTGTGTGTTAATTTTATACATGAGTGGCGGGACCTGCAGTTTAAAGTCGACTCCGAACAACAGATTTTTTAATTTTATTTACTCTCAGAGTTTTTGCCAGAAATCTGCAGAGAGGAAGTCGCCGAAGAAATATTTTTTGTATTTTGTATTGATGTCTGGCCTAGGGTTTGAACCCTGGCTTTTCGTCTAATAATACCTACTAGACTACGACAGCTTCACAAAATTACGATTCTTGAGATAATTGATTAATCCTACGGTTTTGAGTACTTTATTGCTCGACAAGATCATGAAATTTGATGCCACTATACCAGTGGAGATACGTAAAATCTCTTGTGTATACGAACAAGCCATTCACAATTCCAGCCCTTGACATTAAAGCTGCGCTTAATGAGATACAGGCCGAAAAGCTGGAAAAAGTATTTCAAAATTGGAACTCACGAATGAAACACCGACGGGCTGCCTTCCAAAATGTTACTTGCTTTGATGTTTGAACAAAGTATAGTATTTCATAATGCCGCTGTACAAAATGTTTACAATGTATTCTATTTCAAAACGTCGTCAACGTGTATTTTTAACGTAGTCAATAAGCAATCAGGCATCGGATTTATAGTTGATCCATTGTTTGGTTACTTTGCATATCTACATCTATTTATATACCGTAGTAGAACTGGATACAAACTTTGTATTGATACGTTTTGGAAGGCAGCCACGGTGTAGCCATAAGGAAACTTTACAAGAAATAATTTTTAAAATGAAAATAAGAGGCATTCATTTACTTACTTAATCATTACAACCCTTCAGTCAGGTTTACAACCTAGCTTCTCACACTACCACCCATTTGAGTGTGTGTTAAATTTATAAATGAGTGGCGGGGACCTACAGTTTAACGTCGACTCCAAATGAGAAATTTTTGGGAAACTTTTCATAGCCATCACACTTTATTTTTAAAATTTTTGCCAGAAGACAGCTGAAAGTAAATCGCCGAAATAAATGTTTTTTTTTCATATTTCGTTTTATTGGGAGATGTTTGAACGAAGATTTGTAGCACGGCCAACACTCTACCTAGCAGACTATGAATACTTCATATAATGCAATCGCTTTGGAGTACAATTTCTCGGTGCCACACTACATCTTGGCCATGATAAGTAGTTATCTGGTGTATAACACAAGCTCGGGCCCAAGGGTGAAACATATAACATCAGGAGCGGCACAGGGATCTATCCTCGGCCCCGACCTATGGAACGTCAACTACCATGGAATTCTGAGAGAGGATATGCCAGAGGGAACTTTTTTGGTTGGATACGCAGATGATATTGCAGCTGTTATCACGGCCAGGAACACGAAAACATAGCTGGATGCCCACGGCCTGGATCTGGCCATGCATAAAACGGAATTACTGCTGATCACTGGTCGTCATATCCCCTTGCAGGTGGACATGAGTATAGGAGACGGGGTAATTAGGACCAAGAGCTCGGTGAAATACCTGGGAATAAGGCTGGATCCCAGACTAACATTTTCGTATCAGATCCAGTACTCGGCTAACAAGGCCCAGAGGATCGTTGGACAGCTCAGTAGATTAATGGCGAACATTGGAGGCCCGCTACCGGCGAGACGGAGACTCCTGATGGAGGTTGGAAACAGCATTATGCTTTATGGGAGCAAAATTTGGGCCGAAACACTGGATATTAAGAAGCTGACAAACTCACTGGTATCGGTACAGAGAACGGCGGCATTGCGTATCGCGTCGGCATATCGTACGGTATCCGCTCCAGCCGTAGTGGTGATAGCGTGTATTATCCCTGTGGATCTGCTGGCAGCGGAGCGGATGGAGATTTATAAGGCGAAATCGGCTGGAAGTCACATAACCGCTCACTTCAGGGAAAACACCATTTCAATATGGCAACAACGATGAAACGAGGAAGATAGTGGAAGATGGACGGCGAGACTTATTCCGGACATAAGGCCATAGATTGGTCGGAAATTGGGAGAGGTAAATTACTACGTTACACAGATGTTATCGGGTCACGGATATTTTAGGAAATATCTGCACAGAATGGGCAAGACCGCCTCCCCTTACTGTCTTTACGAGGAAGGGGAGGTAATTGATGACGCAGAGCACACTGTTTTCGAGTGTGCACGCTGACAGAGCTATCGCTCTGCACTGACGTTGTCGGGGTTATGACCGCGAGTAGGGAAAATTGCACCTCAGTGGAGAATTACGTGGAGAGGATTCTAAAACTGAAGAAGAGGTATCTTGAGGCTGCGGAACATGTGGGCACGCCGGAATAGATGAAACTGGCACACGTGTCAAGCGAAATTCGAAGCAGGGACCTGGAGGAAAGGAATAGTGGAGACACTTAGATGTCTCTTCAACTTTCAATACGCAATCCGGACGCGGATATGAACATGCAGGGGCCAAAGAGCCAAAGGGACTCCACTCCGAAGTAATACCACCGTAGTTCCGGAGTGGGCACAACAAGTCCATGAGACGAGGGGGGGATTTAGTGGGTGAGGGCCCCACACACGGAGGACGTGACGACTTCCTCTATGGTGCGGTTAGGTACATTTACCCCTCCTCGGCGTGAAAAAAAAATAATGCAATCGAAGCCATTAAATATAGCCAAGAAAAGTTTATAGCGGTTAATAGACGATTTACAGTTTTAAATGCTTTGTTTTTTATTAATTAATTTAGAAATACCGTATAAAAGAAAATTTATTTATTTTTTCTTTTTTAATTTTTACAACAATGTTTACACACAGCCTCTGTGCATTACAGACAGACTTGTATGTGCTACATTCGAGTCTGACCCTTTTCGGTGACATTTTGTAATTTTTTCTTTTCATTTTTCCTCGTCTTTTTTTGTAATATTTTCGAAAAAAAAAAAACAATATAAAACTGAAACAAACTAAAAATGAAATTGAATTAAATTGGTAATAAAACACAATGCATACGACAAAATAAAGGGTCTGCCAAATAACTTTTTTTTTTGAAAATGCTTTAAAAAAAGCTACTGAATATTTTCTCAAATTTCTTTTTTTATTTGAAAGTACAATCCTTCCGGTTAATAATGGAAAATAATTTCATTCAAATGGCTGCCTCGGCTGGCCATGCAGTAGCCTACACGATCGGTCCAATTTTTAAGCACATTATCGATTGTGTGCAGCTGTATTTCACGAATGGCTGCTTCACGAATATTGTCCTTTAAAGAGTCAATTGTCTCTGGCTTGTCGGGGTAACACTTATCTTTGACGGCACCCCACAAATAATAGTACAACGGTGTCAAATCGCAGCTCGAAGGTGGCCAAACGACATCAGCTCTGTGGCTGATAATGCGATCTTCAAAAGCAGGGCGGAAAACATCAAGTGTAGCTTCGGCTGTGTGGCACGTAGCGCCGTCCTGTTGAAAGCAAATGTTGCTAATATCCTCCTCTTCAATTTTTGTGAATAAAAATTCGTTCAACATGGCCCGATAACGATCGCCATTGACTGTAACGGCCTCTTCTTGCTCATTTTCGAAGAAAAATGGCCCATTTATGCCTCTGGACCAAAATACGCACCAAACAGTGACTCGTTTTGGGTGCGTCAGCTTTTCAATGGGTTTTCTGTGCCCCAAATGCGACAATTTTGCTTGTTTACATACCCGCCAAGATCAAAATGAGCTTCATCTGAAAAGATGATTTTTTTTTTGCCAAAATCGGCATCTTCTGTTGTAGGCTACTGCATGGCCAGCCAAGGCAGCCATTTGAATGAAATTATTTTCCATTATTAACCGGAAGGATTGTACTTTCAAATAAAAAAAGAAATTTGAGAAAATATTCAGTAGTTTTTTCTTTTAAAGCATTTTCAAAAAAAAAAAATTTATTTTGGCGGACCCTTTAGAAAGAAAGAATCATGATCATCATCAACAGCAGTAGCGTCAAATTGAATTGAAATCAAATTGAAAACATTTAAGCTGTCAAAAATTGATCAATGAAGTCACTTAAAACTGCTGAAGAAGGAAAAAATGTTTGTATTATTACGAGAGTGTTTTTTTGATTTAAATTTAGAAATAATTTGTATACCGGAAATAAAAAAAAATATATCTTCTATATTTACAACAACAAAACAACAACAACACTCGGTGTGATTTACAACAAGGCAACCAAACCGTCGTCCATTTATAAAGGGTGTTTTTTATAGAGGTATAGAACTTTAAGTTGCAATAAAACAACGATGGATTATTCGATTGACATGAATTTAATTTATCCGAAAGATAATCTTGTGGCATTACATTTTAAATATGATTTCTGGCATATGACCGCCACGGCTGGCGCGGATGTAGTCCAATCTGGACGTCCAATTTTCGATGTCTTTTTCCAACATTTGTGGCCGTATATCGGCAATAATACGGCGAATGTTGTCTTCCAAATGGTCAAGCGTTTGTGGCTTTACCGCATAGACCAATGACTTTACATAGCCCCACAGAAAGTAGTCTAGCGGTGTTAAATCACAAGATCTTGGAGGCCAATTCACAGGTCCAAAACGTGAAATTAGGCGGTCACCAAACGTGTCTTTCAATAAATCTATTGTGGCACGAGCTGTGTGACATGTTGCGCCGTCTTGTTGAAACCACATCTCCTGGACATCATGGTTATTCAATTCAGGAATGAAAAAGTTTATAATCATGGCTTTATACCGATCACCATTGACTGTAACGTTCTGGCCACCATCGTTTTTGAAAAAGTACGGACCAATGATTCCACCAGCCCATAAGGCGCACCAAACAGTCAGTTTTTCTGGATGTAACGGTGTTTCCACATACACTTGAGGATTACCTTCACTGCAAATGCGGCAGTTTTGTTTGTTGACGTAGCCATTCAACCAGAAGTGCGCTTCATCGCTAAACAGAATTCGCTTATGAAAATCGGGAACAACGGTAATCTCGTTTTGGGCCCATTCGACGAATCTACGCCTTACTTGATGATCGTTTGGCTTCAAATCTTGCACGAGTTGGATTTTGTAAGCATGCAAACCAAGATCCTTCCGCAAAATCTTCCATAAAGTGAATGGACACAGATCCAATTCCTGTGCTCGATGGCGGATGGACTCATTCGGATCTTCCTCAATGCTACGCTCTACAGCAGCAATAGCTTCTTCTGTACGCACGTACGTACAGCGTCTCTGGGGATGCGAGTTATCAATAAGAGTAAACGTGATGCGAAAACGTTCCATGGTTAATCGAATTAACTGCTCTGATGGACGATTTTGTCGACGATAAAATGGACGCAGTGCGCGATACGTTTTCCGCACAGAACCATTATTTTCGAAATAAAATTGCACCATTTTGCAAGCGTTGTTCAGGCGTGAGTCTATTCATGATGAATTGCCAAACCAAACTGAGAATAAATCACTTGACAGCTGTTAAATCGGTCGCCATCTTGAAAAGTAATGCCAACTTAAAGTTCTATACCTCTATAAAAAAACACCCTTTACAAACAAGAAAACCGAAAACGTAGAAAGAAATTTTGTTTTAAAAGAATTTCATGTGATATGGAGCACATCTTTCTTCTTCTTCTTTTTCTTTTATTTTTTTCCGACATTTTGTTTGAATGCTTTACATTTTGGTTAAAATTACACTATGTTCCTACGCATAGTTTTCTATTTCTCTACGGCCTGACTGGCTGGCTGGCTGGCGGGCTTCATTATGATAATTAAGCATAAATTATGGTGCCACTTTCGTAAATTCGACAAAATATTTTCAGTTTTTAGCCTATGTCTGGAGGTACATATAAACATATGCAGCAATGCCTTCTTCTGCATCGTCATCATCATCATCATGATGAACGTGATTACAATCAAACATGATGTGGATCATCATAATGAGGGTTTGTTGTGCCAACGCGTGCCATTAATACAATCCACCTCCCCCATCCCTTTGCTCTTTAAATTTTTAAGACGCAAGACAAATTTTCTAAATTTAAAATTATTTTTAAAGAATTTTTTTTTTAAGATTAAAAAAGAAAAATTTTTAAATTTAATGACTCTAGAAAACGAGCTGTTTTTAAGGGTATTAAAATGTTAATTTATGTTCGTTCATAAGTTCGCCTTTTTGAAAAACATTTTCAAATTGATTTGAAAAGGTGTCTGAATTTTATTGAGATTTTATCATTGAAATCTTGTGTTTCCTTTCAATATATTTTTTTTTTATTTTGTTTGTAAATTTTTAATTTCTTTTTGTTATTAAAAAATTCTTTAAATAAAATGAAAAAAATAAGAATATTTTGTGTTTTGTTTTAAAAAAAACATACATTGTGATTTTTCTTCTTTTTTCCTGTTTTTGTCTTATTTAAGGCCATAAAATTTAAATTAAATGATCTTTTAAATTGAAATTCATTTCACTGTAAAAAAAAAGTTCTTATTTCTTAACGATTATTTTGTGCTTTTTCTTCCTCTTCTTCTTCTTCTTCTTCTTTTATAAAGTCAAGTGTAGCTTGTCTAAAGGGGGCCATTCAACCAAATCATTCGTATACAGTTTATCAAATAATGTATTCATCTTTTTAATAAAGAAGTCACAATTTAGAATTGAATTTAATTTGTTTTTGTTTTTCAACAATAAAACTGGGTTACTTTCCCTAGCCACATTTATTTACAAACAAAAATATGACGGCCTAATAATGCAGTGTAGTTTGAAAACAAAAAAATTAAAAAAAAACTTTTAAAACATATTCTAAAATGCCTTGATTCTAAAACGCAAAGAACAATTAAAAGTAAACAATACAACAAAGAAGGAAGTTCGATATTAAAGAATTACAATAACAAAACAACAAAGAAAATATAAAGATTAAATCACAATAACAAAACTATACGCAGTTTGAAGATGGGTTTTAAAATCTAATAGCCTAGACGCAAACCCTTAATTAACAGAGTTCTGTTAGGTTAGTAACAATCAGAGATCAGCAATGAGTATTCAAAAAGATGAATAAAATCGAATCATACTCATAATTTTTGATACTTATACGCATTCATGAAGTCGCCGTAGTCTAGTAGGTAGTGTGTTGGCTTATTAGACGCAAAAGCCTGGGTTCGAGCCTCAGGCCAGGCATCAAAAATACAAAAAGTATTTTTTCGGCAACTTCCTCTCAGCAGATTTCTGGCAAAAACTCTGAGAGTAAATAAAATTGCCATGAAAAGTTTCTCAAAAAAAAATCTGTCGTTCGGAGTCGACTTTAAACTGTAGGTCCCCGTCACTCATGTATAAAATTAAGGCACACAACATGAGTGGTGTGAGAAACTAGGACGTTGTACAATGGATCAATTCGACCTCCGGGTACTGTACTTGTCTTAATTGACAAGTACACGTCCTCTAACCTAACCTAACCTAACCTACGCATTCATACTTATCAGATTCGACTTTAAACTGTAGGTCCCGTCACTCATGTGTGAGAAACTAGGACGTTGTACAATGGATCAATTCGACCTCCGGGTACTGTACTTGTCTTAATTGACAAGTACACGTCCTCTAACCTAACCTAACCTAACGTCACTCATGTGTGAGAAACTAGGACGTTGTACAATGGATCAATTCGACCTCCGGGTACTGTACTTGTCTTAATTGACAAGTACACGTCCTCTAACCTAACCTAACCTAACCTACGCATTCATACTTATCAGATTCAAAGTTCGAAGTGTTCATCATATTCATACTTAACAACACGTATGATGGGCTGCCTTCCAAAACGTATCAATACAAAGTTTGTATGCAGTTCCACTACGGTATATAAACTATGTAGATATGCAAAGTGTAACCAAACAATGCATCAACTATAAATCCGATGCCTGATTGCTTTTTGACTGCGTTAAAAATACACATTGACGGCGTTTTGAAATAGAATATATTGTATATATTTTGTACAGCGGCATTATGAAACACGATACTTTATTTAAACACAAACAACTAACATTTTGGAAGGCAGCCGTTCTGTTAGGTTAGTAACAATCAGAGATCAGCAATGGGTATTCAAAAAGATGAGTAAAATCGCATCATACTCATAATTTCTGATACTTCTACGCATTCATACTTATTTTAATATCATGGAACCCCCCCTCTACACATATTCAAAGTTTGAAGTACTCATCATATTCCTACTTAACAACACATAAGATGTTGTTGATTTCGACTCTCCATAACTCAACATATGAGCCGTTTATTTTGAAAGTGGTTTAAGTCCATTTTTTCTTATATTGAGATATTTAAGGGTTTGCTTTTGAATTGTTTCAAAAATATTGTTACCAGGTACTAAGTTGTTTTTATGGCTATGTGACCTTAAGCATGTTAGAATATATAACGTAATACGTTTTGTAAACTTTACTAGAAAAATAAGCTGTGTTTCTGAACCTCAAATGGACTTAAACCACTTTCAAAATAAATAAAATGACTTTTTTGCTTGTGAAAACGAATAAGTCCACTTTGTGTTCTTTGTTTAATATTATTATAAGTTAATTTTTTCACTTAAAGTTACTCCACTAGTGATAATTATTCCTCTAAATAGTTATCCTTATATTTCGGAGTTGGAATGGGACGTACATTTTTGTATAATGGTGTTAATTTTATTTTGCTATAGCTGCTTGGTCTTCTCCGACAAGGTAATAAATCAAGTATTTTGAACTCTGTATCCACTTCCATAGATTCTTTATAAATCATTTTATGGTGTTCATTTTTTATAAATCGCATCCAACGTATCCTTAGCCAATTTACAGGTTCGACACTAGAGTTTTTTAATCTTTTATGAATTGCTTCTTCCAGAGGTTTTGTAGAAAAAATCTTCACGTTTCATTGACATGTTTTTATGGTTTCATAGTAATCCTGGAAGGCATACATTAAATTATTTTTCCTCAAAGCCATTTCTATCACTCCAAAATCACTATCATTTGGCAAAATTGAATGTCCTGATAGTAAAAACTTCTGGTCAATAATATCTGCAAAATTTTCTGCCGATTGCACAATTTTCAACCATGTTACTGCCAATTTTATGGATTTCAATCGATTTAAACCAGTTTCAAAATAAATTTTTATGCATTTGGTTACCTAGCTAATTTTCAAGTGCCCCAAACCATAGCGATTTTAATGATACTTGACTTAAATTAAAAAAGATTATATAAGATTGTGATTATTGTTATCATTAACTAAATATTTTTAAAAATGGACTTAAACCACTTTCAAAATAAACGACTCATATACAAGAATCATAAAATGAGTATGATTCGCGTACGAACACTAAAATACTCACTAGAAGGTTGCGTGTTTGCTCTGCTTGCTGTTCTGTCTTTTTTTGCTTATGTGTCTGTTTTCTTTTGTTGTAAATGCCTTACAACTACAACTGTAAATTTTGATGAATGATTAGAGTCACTCGAATCATTTATAAGTATTTTTCTAAAGTTATGAATCTAAATGTGTAGGCTTATGAATCAAACATATTTCGAATGGTATGAGTTTGATGTCAATGTACGCATACTCATTGCAACCTGTACTTATAAATTAACGATGTAATGAGTATGAATTAAAAAGAGTACATATCGAAGTCGCCGTGGTCTAGTAGGTAGTGTGTTGGCTTATTAGACAAAAAGCCAGGGTTCGTGCCCCAGGCCAGACATCAAAACAAAATACAAAAGTATTTCTTCGGCGACTTCCTCTCTCAGCAGATTACTGGCAAAAATTCTGAGAGTAAATCAAATTGCCATGAAATGTTTCTCAAAAATCTGTCGTTCGGAGTCGACTTTAAACAGTAGGTCCCGCCACTCATGTATAAAATTAACACACACAACATAAGTGGTGTGAGAAACTAGGTCGTAATCCTGACTGAAGGGTTGTAATGACCAATTATGTATGTATGCATATCGGGTCCGCCATCTAACGTTTTTGTTTTTCAACTAGTGCTTATTTCGTGAATGGTAACACTTAGCTCATGTCTGATTTGACAGATAATTAGTTTTATCCTTCCGCTCAACGAATATTCTTGAACAACGCTGGGAAATATTGCGACATTACTTTGAAAAACATTGTAATGTTGCGTACAAATTTTGGAAGAAGAGAAGCACCGTCAGCTCCGTATGTTCGTTATCTTGTGAAAAAAGTGAAAGAAACTGGCATCCTCATCGATAAACCAAAGCGTGAAAGGCCAAAAACAGTGCGTACACCCGAGAATAATGCTGTTGTGACAGAAAGTGTGCGTGAAGCGCCACCAACATCAATTCACCGTCGTTCTCAACAATTGAATATTTCGGAGACATCATTGAGACGAATTTTGCATAAAGACCTTGGTATGACGCCATACAAAGTCCAATTGGTTCAGGAGTTGAAACCAACTGACATCCGTTTTCGCTTCGCTAAGTAGGGCTGCGATCGACTTACAGAAGATGCCGATTTTGGCTAAAAAAATCATATTTTCAGATGAAGCTCATTTTGATCTTGGCGGTTATGTAAACAAACAAAATTGTCGCATTTGGGGCACAAAAAACCCGCACGCATATTTTGAAAGCCGATGCAGCCAAAACGAGTCACTGTTTGATGCGGATTTTGGTCCAGAGGCATAATTGGGCCATTTTTTTTCGAAAATGTGCAAGGAATGGCGGTTACAGTCAATGGCGATTGTTATCGGGCCATGTTGAACGAATTTTTGTTCACAAAAATTGAAGAGGCGGATATTGGCAACATTTGTTTTCAACAGGACGGCGCTACGTACCACACAGCCCAAGCTACACTCTATGTTTTGCGCCCTGTTTTTGAAGATCGCATTATCAGCCGCAGAGCTGATGTCGTTTGGCCACCTCGCAGCTGCGATTTGACACCGTTGGACTATTATTTGTGGGGTGCCGTCAAAGATAAGTGTTACGCCGACAAGCCGGAGACAATTGACGCTTTAAAGGACAATATTCGTGAAGCCATTGGTGAAATACAGCTGCACACAATCGATAATGTGCTTAAAAATTGAACCGATCGTGTAGGCTACTGCATGGCCAGCCGAGGCAGCCATTTGAATGAAATTATTTTCCATTATTAACTGGAAGGATTGTACTTTCAAATAAAAAAAGAAATTTGAGAAAATATTCAGTAGATTTTTTTAAAGCATTTTCAAAAAAAAGTTGTTTGACGGACCCTTTATATACAGAACATAGAAATGGAGTGAAGACAACAATAACAAATCAACAATATGTTCTAGAAGTTGACAAAGTGTGTTATGGGCGTTAGTTGTATCCATAAATGGCGGGGTATCTACAGTTTAAAGTCGACTCCGAACGATAGATTTTTGTGAAACTTTTCATGGTAATTTCTATTTACTTTCAAGAGTTTTTGCCAGTAGACTGTTGAGAGAAAGTAGGCGAAAGAAATACTTTTTCATATTTCGTTTACGACGAACAAGGAGAACAAATTTAAGAAAAGAAAGGGGAAAACAACAATGGTAGCCATTATGGCAACCATAGATAAATTATCCTGAGATCCTCAAGTTTAAAATCAGAGATATCACTGTTACTTCTGTTAATCTTATGTCTAAGGGGCCGTGCCCTGTTAGCAATCACATAAGAGCTCTTTTCTTCCGATTACTCATGCTTCATTTCTAGCAGATAGTGTGTTGAAAGTCGTCGTAGTCTAGTGGGTAGACGTGAGGCCGTGGTTCTAACTCAAATTAGTTCGAGATATATGAGGTGGGATTGGAACCTCGAGCTCTCGTCTTAAGCCAGCACATTACCTATTTGAATACAACGACTTTAACTAACCATTACAAGCCTTTAATCAAAATTACGATATAGCCTCTCGCATCACACATGTTGGGCCGTGTTCATTTTATTAATAAATAGCAGGAACTCTACAGTTTAACGGCGACTCCGAAGGATGGATTTGAAAAGCCTTTTCATGATAATTAAGCTTTTGCCAGTAGACTGCTTTTTTTAATACTTTTTTCGCATTTGATTAGGGGGAAAAGAGGTACTTTTTTGGTACGTTTTTTTTAATAATTTCAAGCAATCAAATATGAACTAAGTTTAGAGATTTTTCTACAAATAGAGGAGGCTGAAAAAGATTATTTCAAGAGGGAAAATACAAAAATAATAACATTTCAAAGAATTTAAAAAATTTGTTCGAAGGGTACTTTCTTCAAGATGTGCAGCCCTTGCGTTGACCAACTTCTTCCTCTTCCCTGATTTTGGTGGAACTTGGTCAGTACAGGGACTGCGTTCACCCGTGGCATCACAACGGGCCGCTATGCGTGCTCAAGTGAGCTTTGTGAAATCAGAGCTACCACTCAGACCTAACCTAACCTAACCTAACTTTCTTCAAAAAAGTACTTTTTAGGACATTTTAATTACTCAAGTTTGGTTACAATCTGGGTGTTCATTTAATTTAATTCCCCTTTTCTTTTTTTTTTTTGTTTCTTTCCAGTTAAGTCCAGTTTTTGATAAATCCTATAAAGTGCCACAAAATGCCCGTGTTATCATAATTAAATTGGCGGCCAAAACACAATTTAAACTTGACAGTGGTTTCCTTAACAACAACACCATCAATCGTTTCATAGTGGAGGGTAATATGAAAGAGGGTGAACAAGTGGATATCAATAGTAATGCATTCAGTGAAAATTATGGACCCTATCCGGAGATAGGATTCACCAATGTCTTTGCCATTGTGATACACAGCAAAGCATTTCAGCACAAGGGGCCAGGTAAACACGTAATTAGGATTTGAAGAGGATTAAATTTAAAAAAAAATTCTTTCCTTACACAGCCAGTTATAAATTCAATATAACGAATAGCAATGATGTGTTGCTATTGGAGAATGCATTTGAGAAAACCAAAATTCGTGGTCAATTTGTGGGCATTAAAGATTTGAGAATAACCGAAAAGGCATTCAAATCGGCTCAGGCTAGGGTAGGTTGTAATGAAATTCTTTACGAATTTTTAATAATTCTTAATAACTTCTTTACAGCTACACATTGAATCTTCGATTATTGATAACATTTTTCGTTTTGAGGCCTCTATGCAGGAAATACGTTTTGCCAATTGCACCATAGGCACCATTAATCCGGGTGCCTTTGATGTCTACGATATTAAACAATTGACCTTTGAATCGTGCCGCATTGATGCCATTAAATCCAGAGCCATTACCGAAAAGGTATTTTATTTATTAAGTTTAATAAAAATTTCGTTTATTTGTTTATAAAATGTTTAAAATGTTAATTTTTTTTTCTTTGATTTTTAATTTATGTTTTTAGTTTTATAGCCAACATGTTTCGATAACTGGCGCCACTATCGGTTTAATTGAAAGTGATGCCATTTTTGGTAGCGGCATCAATGAGTTGAAAATTGCCAATAACAAGTGAGTTTTTTTTAAAAAAAATTTTAAATAAAAAAAATTAAATTTTTTTCCAATAATTGCTTACGAATTGCCTACGAATTGCTTATAAAACAGTGGGTGAATAATTGTCTTGCTTTTTTTTTTTTTTTTGAAAAATTAATTGATAAACTCACCTTGAAGTTTATTATAAACACAGATGTAATGTAAAGCAACAGAAAAAAAATATAAAAATAATAATTAAAACAGTTTTTTTGCTTTATTTTGTTATAATAATCGATTATTCGGAAGCTTTTTTTCGTCCATTATAAAATTTCTTATAAAACCTCTTAATGCAAATGAATTACGCTCGCAATTTTACCCACTTTTTTATAGAGGTATAGAACTTTAAGTTGCAATAAAACAACGATGGATTATTCGATTGACATGAATTTTATTTATCCGAAAGATAATCTTGTGGCATTACATTTTAAATATGATTTCTGGCATATGACCGCCACGGCTGGCGCGGATGTAGTCCAATTTGGACGTTCAATTTTCGATGACTTTTTCCAACATTTGTGGCCGTATATCGGCAATAATACGACGAATGTTGTCTTCCAAATGGTCAAGCGTTTTATGGTTTTACCGCATAGACCAATGACTTTACATAGCCCCACAGAAAGTAGTCTAGCGTTGTTAAATCACAAGATCTTGGAGGCCAATTCACAGGTCCAAAACGTGAAATTAGGCGGTCACCAAACGTGTCTTTCAATAAATCTATTGTGGCACGAGCTGTGTGACATGTTGCGCCGTCTTGTTGAAACCACATCTCCTGGACATCATGGTTATTCAATTCAGGAATGAAAAAGTTTGTAATCATGGCTCTATACCGATCACCATTGACTGTAACGTTCTGGCCACCATCGTTTTTGAAAAAGTACGGGCCAATGATTCCACCAGCCCATACAGCGCACCAAACAGTCAGTTTTTCTGGATGTAAAGGTGTTTCCACATACACTTGAGGATTACCTTCACTCCAAATGCGGCAGTTTTGTTTGTTGACGTAGCCATTCAACCAGAAGTGCGCTTCATCGCTAAACAAAATTCGCTTATGAAAATCGGGAACAACGTTAATCTCGTTTTGGGCCCATTCGACGAATCTACGCCTTACTTGATGATCGTTTGGCTTCAAATCTTGCACGAGTTGGATTTTGTAAGCACGCAAACCAAGATCTTCCATAAAGTGGATGGACACAGATCCAATTCCTGTGCTCGATGGCGGATGGACTCATTCGGGTCTTCCTCAATGCTACGCTCTACAGCCGCAATAGCGTCTTCTACAGCGTCTCTGGGGATGCGAGTTATCAATAAGAGTAAACGTGGTGCGAAAACGTTCCATGATTAATCGAATTAACTGCTCTGATGGACGATTTTGTCGACGATAAAATGGACGCAGTGCGCGATACGTTTGCCGCACAGAACCATTATTTTCGAAATAAAATTGCACTATTTGCAAGCGTTGTTCAGGCGTGAGTCTATTCATGATGAATTGCCAAACCAAACTGAGAATAAATCACTTGACAGCTGTTAAATCGGTCGCCATCTTGAAAAGTAATGCCAACTTAAAGTTCTATACCTCTATAAAAAACACCCTTTACTTCTTTGGTTTCTACCCCAAAATCCAACACACACAAAGCGGAATGACGTCTTCATCCTAAATTCTTGATAAGAATTTAGAATTTTAAAATAAATCTAATGAAACCATAAAGAAAGCGAGTACAGAGGCAGTACTTAGGGTGGCATCAGGTTAGGTTAGATTGAAATGGTGGCGCATCACAGTTCCACGTTTCCACCCAGATAGTTATTATTCCATTCTGACCCCTCATATAAAAAGAGAATGAGGAAAAAGGAAAACAAAATGAAAAGAAAAAGCAGTATAGGGGGGAACAAAATCTAGAAAAGAGAGGAGAGGAGAAAACAGTAATTAGCCATTATGGCACCCACAGATGCATTTTCCTCAGATCCTAAAATATGAAATCAGGAATATCCTGATGATCCTATGCCTAAACTGGCCATGCCCCTTTAGTAAACATACTCCTACCTCATTTCTAGTAGGTATCATGTTGGAAGTCGTCATAGTCTAGTGGGTAGTTCACCTGCAGTGTCACAACGGGCCACTATGCGTGCTCAAGTTAGCTTTTCGTATCAAAGCTACCACTCCAACCTACCTAGTGGGTAGTGTGTTGACATTTTAGATGCTAGGTCGTGGTTCAAACTCAACCCAGACATCTTGAACAAAACGATATATAACGGGTGATTTTTTTAGCTATTATCTTTTGGGCAACACTGGTTTAAACAGCACACGCACGTTTCGTGTTTTGTTTCACTGTCAAACATCTTCAGTTTGGTCTGTAATTTAACCATGAATCGTCTTACAAACAACGAACAACGCTTGCAAATCATTGAATTTTATTATCAAAATGCGTTCTCTGTTAGGAAAGTTCATTGCGCGCTTCTTCCATTTTATGGTCAATTTAATCGACCCACTGAAGCGGCTATTCGGGCTATTGTGACTAAATTTTGCACCAAATTTACATTGTTGGACATTAAACATTAAATATCGCAGCTGTATCGGCCAGTGTTAATGATGACTGACCATCAATTATCGATTCATCGCCATTCGCAGCAATTGGGCCTCTGTTACTCAACAACGTGGAAAATTTTGCGGAAGGATTTAGGTGTGAAGCCTTTCAAAATACTTGCTGGTGCAAGAATTGAAACCGAACGACCTACCGCAACGCAGAATTTTTGGTGAATGGGCTCTTGGAAAGTTGGCCGAGGATCCACTTCTTTATCGAATAATTGTGTTCAGCGACGAAGCTCATTTTTGGCTCAATGGATACGTAAATAAGCAGAATTGTCGATTTTGGAGTGAAGATCAGCCAGAAACATTGCAAAAGCTACCAATGCATCCAGAAAGAGTCACAGTTTGGTGCGGTTTATGGGCTGTTGGCATCATTGGACCGTACTTCTTCAAAGAAGCTGCGAATCGTAATGTAACTGTGAATGGTGAGCGCTACCGTGAGATGATATCCAACGTTTTTTTTGCCCAAAATGCAAGAGCTTGACTTGCAGGACATGTGGTATCAACAAGACGGTGCCACATGTCACACAGCACGCGTAACAATGGACTTATTGAGACGCCAGTTCGGTGAACATTTTATTTCACGTTCGGGACCGGTCAATTGGCTGCCTAGATCGTGCGATTTAACGCCTTTAGACCATTTTTTGTGGGGCTATGTTAAAGCTCATGTCTATACAGACAAGCCCGCTTTAATTGACGCATTGGAAGACAACATTGAAGCATTTATACGTGAGATACCGGGCCGAAATGTTGGAAAGCGTATGCCAAAATTGGACTAAGCGGATGGACCATTTGAGGCGCAGTCGCGGTCAACATTTGCATGAAATAATCTTCAAACATTAAATTATATGGACCGTACTATCGATTCAAATAAAGATTTCATGCATTTTTCTGATTTTTACGTGTTTTTTTTTTGAAAAATTTTCCTATAGCTCTTAAAAAATCACCCATTAGAAATAAAATATTTTTTTTCGACAACTTTCTCTCAGAAGTCTTCTGGCAAAACTCTAAGATTTTCTGAACTCTATAGTTCTGAGTGGCACTAGGCCCCCGTACCTTATAGTTAAAATTAACAAACACACAAAAGGGTTGGTTTGAAAAACTAGATTGAAATCCTGTATTCCTGCAATCCTGCTAAGTCTTGCCCTCAAATCTTTCTATAGAATTGAGCTTTGGCCATAAGACTCTTGCATCCTATCTTCCAGAAGCTCCATTTCAATTTTTCGTCCAGATTAATGCCCTTCAAACTCCTTGTATTCAAAGTGTGTTCGGCTTTCCTGCATAGATGATTCAGATTTTCAATCCTCAGAAGTATTACATCGTAGTTCGTGTAGCAGACTGCTTAAGATCTTCTTCTCTTAATATGCTCAAGAGACTATAAATAGTGGCGATCACTTCCCTGAGGTGTTCTTGTTGTTATATGCACCGAAATTTATTTAACTATTCCAATCAACCAGTGTCTGGTCCACATAAAACTCGTCTCTATGTAGTGAGTGACGTGGAGCATATCTATCTCCACTAATTTTCCTTTGATGTAGGCAGGTTGTTTAAGTCTCACTCTTCCATCCGATATTTTACGATTTCAATATGGTTTCGATAATAAGGGTCCGCCAACTAACTTTTGTTTTTTGAAAATTCTTTAAAGGAAACTACTGAATATTTTCTCTAATTTTTTAATTTTTTTGAAAGTACAATCCTTCCGGTTAATAATGGAAAATAATTTCATTCAAATGGCTGCCTCGGCTGGCCATGCAGTAGCCTACACAATCGGTCCAATTTTTAAGCACATTATCGATTGTGTGCAGCTGTATGTCAGCAATGGCTTCACAAATATTGTCCTTTAAAGCGTCAATTCTCTCTGGCTTGTAGGCGTAACACTTATCTTTGACGGCACCCCACAAATAATAGTCCAACGGTGTCAAACCGCAGCTCCGAGGTGGCCAAACGACATCAGCTCTGCGGCTGATAATGCGATCTTCAATAACAGGGCGCAAAACATCGAGTGTAGCTTCGGCTGTGTGGAACGTAGCGCCGTTCTGTTGAAACCAAATGTTGCCAATATCCTCCTCTTCAATTTTTGTGAACACAAATTCGTTCAACAAGGCCCGATAACGCTCGCCATTGACTGTAACGGCCACTCCTTGCTCACTTTCGAAGAAAAATGGCCCAATTATGCCTCTGGACCAAAATCCGCACCAAACAGTGACTCGTTTTGGGTGCGTCGGCTTTGCAATGTATGCGTGCGGGTTTTCTGTGCCCCAAATGCGACAATTTTGCTTGTTTACATACCCTGCCAAGATCAAAATGAGCTTCATCTGAAAAGATGATTTTTTTTTTGCCGAAATCGGCATCTTCTGTAAATCGATCGCAGTCCCACTTAGCGAAGCGAAAACGCATTGGATGGTCAATTGGCTTCAACTCCTGAACCAATTGGACTTTGTATGGCGTCATACCAAGGTCTTTATGCAAAATTCGTCTCAATGATGTCTCCGAAATGTTCAATTGTTGAGAACGACGGTGAATTGATGTTGATGGCGCTTCACGCACACTTTCGGCCACAGCAGCAATATTGTCGGGTGTACGCACTGTTTTTGGCTTTTCACGCTTTGGTTTATCACTGAACTAATCAAGGCGAATTCATTATAAGGTGAGAGTATTATTACAATAAGTACAACAATACAAAAACAACAGGGATTTTTTGTTGTTGAGAAATAGTAATGTTGTCAAAAACAGCTGACTTAAGAATGACGATGGGAAGAAAAATGTTAAAAGAAAAAGAAGAAAAATATACAAACACATGACACAATAAGAAAAACGAAATTGATTATCAAAACAAAATACACAAAAACCAAAAATTTTTTGACATTGTTACTGGCTACCAGCTGGTCTATCGCTCTCACCTTATAATGAATTCGCCTTGGAACTAATAGGAAGAAAAAACTTTGTGGTGACTATCTTTGAATGGTTTGAATGGCCCCGACTTTCGCACAATTTTTAGTTGTGCTTGCCTAGGTCAGGCAGGCAAGGTAAATTCCGACAAGATAAGTTGTCAGCCTTAGTTTGCAGAAATGACAGGAAATTTAAAAATTTATACTCATGGAATATCTCGGTTCGCGATCAATCATTGACTGCTCAGCTGGTACTTTTTGAATCAAAAGTTGGTACATCTTTAATTTTAAAATGATATGATATGAAATGAACTTGCTTAAAAACACATTTTAAACTATACTTGTACTGTACTGTACTGTACAGTACGGTACTGTAGTTTGAGCCACTGTAAAATCTTTATTTTTTTTTTAAAACAATACTATGGTAACCCTGAAATATTTTCACTTGAAATGCATTCAAAATTAGGTTCTGAATGAATAAATATGAACAAAATTTCTTTTTTTTTATTTTCAAATTTGAATATGAATGTAAATGCCGAAATAGTACAATGGCACCGGTGCCTTTTTTGTTTATTTATTTTAAACGTCTCGTCTGGAAAATAAACACAAATTAATAACTCATTATTGTTAATAACAATAAAAAAAAAACGTTTAATGTTTAATGTAATATTCATTCATTCACTCATTTTCATTTCTTTCACAGAATCGATACCATTTTCGACAATGCCATACACGTGATATCCGCCTATGTGACCATAACAGGCAATAAAATCAAACACCTGGGCAACAATTGGTTACACGTTGAGAAATGGTCTAAATTTGTGGTGGAGAACAATCAATTCGGCGTATTTGGACGCATGCGTCTAGACAACGAACAGAACTCGACATCATGCAGTTTCGAGGGGAATTCATTAACGAATCCCCAAGATGGCTCATTGAATTTCACTAAGCCCTACTGTAAGATACGTGAAGTATCGGTGAATTTGCCCTGTCGCTGTGATCTCAAGTGGCTGGAAAAGTTATCCGATAAGGATTTACGCACTGAAATCTATTGTACCATCGATGACAAGTTGGGCAATTGTTTTAATGCTTCAACGTTTAATTTCATGAAATACTTGAAAGAGGTATGCGATGAGGAAAAAACTGTTTTGGATTGTGTGGCTAATCAAAATCTGAAAAAGATCGAGGGACGTTTCTATACGGCCGAGGAGTTGGAAAGAGAGAATCAACACTTGCCGCAATTGATTGTGATTTTGGTGGGCACAATACTTTTATTGATTCTCGTGGTGATTCTGTTCATTTTCCTTATTTGCTATATGCGCCGTAAGGCAAACTTGCAACACAATGAAGCCTTAGGCAGACGTACACATGTGCATGAGTTTTCGCCCGAGGAGCGTTGTGTCATTGATCAAACTCTACAGTTGATCCAGAAGAAATATCCCGAAATCTATAAGAAGACTCAAGGAAAAGTCCAAACATTGTACACTCACGATCTAAGTGAGAAGAAATGTGTCAAGACCACTAGTCAAATTGTTAATCTCTTGGATGAGGTAAAAAATAGTGACACTGATTTTATGCCCTTTAAACGTGTACTCACCGAACATTTACAATCGCCACTACCTTCGGCTCCTTGTACTCACGCCCAACAATCGCCCATTTATGCAGAGCCCAGTTCAAGGGGCACGACGGATGAAGGTTTCTATACATCGACGACATTTTCAAATGCAGATCATACGGCACCAGCAGCAGTAGAGGGTGTACTAGGTGCCGAACATATCTATGCTGAGCCCAATTGTGCGCAACAACCATTGCTGCCTACTGAATATTCCTCGCCAGCCGATAGTCACTTAGTAACAATGGACCAAATGTATATAGATCCGGTTAGCGAAAGAGGTATTTCTTTAGTAAATATAAGAGGACACTACTATCCATCGCCAATCTTAAGTTATCCCCATCAACTCCCATATTCCTGTCCAATAACTCCCCAAAATACACAACAGCACACATTAAAATAATGAACTCTAATAAGCATTAAGCACACTACTACAGCACAAGTAAGCTTTGGCCCTTTTTTTTTGCTTTTTTATTAAACTTTTTAATTTTGTAGTGGTAGTTGTAGTCCTTTAGAGCTTTTAGAGTTGTAGCTTTGTAGCTTTAAAGCCTTAAAATTTATATAATTTCGTTGAACGCCGCTCTACTCTTCTGGAAAGCTTTACTTTTTTAATTAAAAGCTTTGAAAGCTTGGTATTGGAAAAAACTGTAAATGGTTCGAAATGCTTCGAGAGCTTTTAAGTTTTTAAATTAATTTTTTATAAATGAATTCATGAAGAATAGAAATGTAAAGAATAACAATAACAAATCAACAGATCAAGTTCTGGAAGTTGCCAGACCGAAAATTAATAAATTATTACCCATGAAGTCGTAATAAAAACCATGGCGTGTAAACTTTGTTGTATTGGGTCATCCATTCAGTGGCTTCAAAATAGTCGGTTTATTTAGTATAAAGCCTACTATTGACAAAAATGTATCGTTTAACAACTGAAGAAGGCGTAAAATTAATTAAAACATGAACCCCAAAAGATGTGTTTCAAATGTGGCCATACATCGAGCATTTTATGTTGAGGTTATGGTTGCCGTCATCGATCTACTGCGTAAGGAATCGCCATGGTACTTTTCAGAACCTACAAAATGATAACCCTTTATATTTTTCTTTTTAATGCCCTCCATTTTAAAGGGTGTTTTTTTTATAGAGGTATAGAACTTTAAGTTGCAATAAAACAACGATGGATTATTCGATTGGACGTCCAATTATCGATGACTTTTTCCAACATTTGTGGCCGTATATCGGCAATAATACGGCGAATGTTGTCTTCCAAATGGTCAAGCGTTTGTGGCTTTACCGCATAGACCAATGACTTTACATAGCCCCACAGAAAGTAGGCTAGCGGTGTTAAATCACAAGATCTTGGAGGCCAATTCACAGTTCCAAAACGTGAAATTAGGCGGTCACCAAACGTGTCTTTCAATAAATCTATTGTGGCACGAGCTGTGTGACATGTTGCGCCGTCTTGTTGAAACCACATCTCCTGGACATCATGGTTATTCAATTCAGGAATGAAAAAGTTTGTAATCATGGCTCTATACCGATCACCATTGACTGTAACGTTCTGGCCACCATCGTTTTTGAAAAAGTACGGACCAATGATTCCACCAGCCCATAAAGCGCACCAAACAGTCAGTTTTTCTGGATGTAACGGTGTTTCCACATACACTTGAGGATTACCTTCACTCCAAATGCGGCAGTTTTGTTTGTTGACGTAGCCATTCAACCAGAAGTGCGCTTCATCGCTAAACAAAATTCGCTTATGAAAATCGGGAACAACGGTAATCTCGTTTTGGGCCCATTCGACGAATCTACGCCTTTCTTGATGATCGTTTGGCTTCAAATCTTGCACGAGTTGGATTTTGTAAGCACGCAAACCAAGATCCTTCCGCAAAATCTTCCATAAAGTGGATGGACACAGATCCAATTCCTGTGCTCGATGGCGGATGGACTCATTCGGGTCTTCCTCAATGCTATGCTCTACAGCAGCAATAGCTTCTTCTGTACGCACCGTACAGCGTCTCTGGGGATGCGAGTTATCAATAAGAGTAAACGTGGTGCGAAAACGTTCCATGGTTAATCGAATTAACTGCTCTGATGGACGATTTTATCGACGATAAAATGGACGTAGTGCGCGATACGTTTTCCGCACAGAACCATTATTTTCGAAATAAAATTGCACTATTTGCACGCGTTGTTCAGGCGTGAGTCTATTCATGATGAATTGCCAAACTAAAGTGAGAATAAATCACTTGACAGCTGTTAAATCGGTCGCCGTCTTGAAAAGTAATGCCAACTTAAAGTTCTATACCTCTATAAAAAACACCCTTTATAAGTATCTGATCATGCTGCCATTGCTATCAGCTCCAGAGTTCCACGTTATACCTATAAATGTCATTAATATTCAGTAAATTCCATATTGCGCTGTTGACAAGTTTTGGTTTCTCCGTTGTCAACTTCTGGACATACGCCTCTGCTCGTACGTAGCATTTTACAGCAGCCTCTTATACAAGTGTTTATTTCGCACTTATTACCCTTATTTAGGATGCAGAAATACCTTATGCCCGATAGTACCTTTTTATTTAATAAAAATTATGGTACTTTTTTTTTACAAAAAAGTACTTTTTAATTTTAAAATTTTTAAATTATTACTTAAATGACACTTTTTTAATTGTGAAAATAAATATTTAGTACATTTTTAATTAAAGTACTTTTAGTGGTACTTTTTTACTAAAAAGTACTTTTAAATTTTATGAATTCTAAAAATTTAAATTTTAATTATTTTTTTGCAAATGACTTTTATTATTATATATGTAAAGAACTTTTGGTACTTTTTATAAAATTCATCCTATTTAACAAGCCATACTTTTAGTGGTACTTTTTTTACTAAAAAGTACTTTTAAATTTTATGAATTCTAAAAATTGAAATTTTAATTACTTTTTTGCAAATGACATTATTATATATGTAAAGAACTTTTGGTACTTTTTATAAAATTTTGTACTTTTTTTTTGCCAAACTGGTAGATTTTCGTTAAAATAATATGATGATAAATTTTAAGAAATTCACTTAAATCTAATTAGATTAAAAGATTCTAGAATTGTTTGAAGTTTATTAGCTTAAAAATAAAAAAAAATATTTTATTTACATTCTCAATCACACACACTCTGTTGCCTTTACAATTTTTATTTTAGTAACAAATCTGACTACCACACCATCACCGCGAATATACCAAAGTCCCTATAAGCCCCTACAATATGCCACGCCCATGCGTCATATCAACGCCATTCAACAACGCCAATTGCCCGATGTTACGCAACAACAACTCCTGCAAAATAATACCGTAACACCATCAACATCAAATGTACGCAAAATTGCACAAGATTTACAGAGTAAAACTAATTTTAATCCCATAGCCAAACCGCGTAATATGCATTTAGTAACACCGCCCACATATACAGCGCCCGATAAAACGCATAAACAGTTATTAAATAAGAATTCTACTTTAATAGGTGACTCGGCAGCAGCAGCTGCTGCAAGTATGGGTTTAGCGGATAGCATGGAAATGGATATGCGAGGAGCTATGGCCTTGCCGATTATACCGCATACAACTGATGCGGGTTCGAATCATTCGGGTGGCAGTAATGAAACTGTACAAATAGAAGATGTTATCGAATATGCGGACACTTAAGCAAGGCATTTAAGACAAGCAAAGGGCCAGTGTTTTATTGTCATTTTTATATTCAATTTTTTTATAAATTTTAAAACATAAATTAAAAATAAAAACAGGCTTGTGATTAAAAATAATACAATTTCTATAAAAAAAATGTAATTAAAATGTCTTTAAAACAATTTATTTAAAGTTTAAATGTTCTCTACAGGGTAGATTTTTTAAGGCTTTTTAAAGCATTTAAAAAAGTACTTTTTTTTAACAAAAATAAAAACTTAGTCCTTTATTTTATAAATATTTCTAATTAAAATGAAATGAAATGCGAAAACGAAATTAAAAAAAATATTCGAAAATTTGTAAACTATTTAAAGAAATTTATTGTTGTATTTTGTTAGTGTTCAATTAAGAAAATATATTTTTATTTTATTTTCCTAAAATCTTTTCACTACTTTGTAGTGAAATAAAAACAATTTAATTTTAGAATTTTTATAAAAAAAAAATTATTCTCGTTGTTAGTGTTTAAGTGTAAATAAATATAAGGCAATCTGATATTAAAAGAAAATCTAAACAAACCATAGATAGCATTTCTTTTTCTCGGTCCACTTTTTTTGGTCTATTAAAAAAAATATATTAAATTAAGTACGTATGTACGTTAAGCACTCTCTTTATAAAATGATAAGTACTTTTTATTCTTTAAATTTAAGTTTATTTTATATGTTTTCTTTGCTAAGGCATTATGATGGAACAGAATATGACTGCAACAGTAATATGATCCATTATTAAATCGTTTAATTCCATTGTTTACATTTCCAATACAATTGTGTGTTCGATTTAAGTAACTTAAAAATCATAAAACATTACGTACATAAAATATTTCATTTGCCGAATTTAATTAAAAGCGTTAAAAAAACGCTTTTCCGTGGCTGCTGGCTAAAACATGTACAGATCTTAATTCGTAAAGAGAAAAACTTCATCCTTCTATTCTGTTCTATCATACACTTTCGCCGCACTTTCTGTTACATTCTCATTACTCGCTCACACTAATACTATGTACTCTAACATTTCTCGCTCTAATAGAGTAAATGGTTTATTGTTATTGTAAGGCGAGAAACTGCTGTGTGTAACTGTTTCCTTTCTAGCTCTTTCTCTTTTTAAAAAATTTTTTGTATATACACAAAGAAAATAGTCACTTATTTTATTCTACTCCTATATTGTATGTATTATTATTATTATTATTTTTTTTATAAAATATTATTGTTAATAAAAGTAATCTGAGATTTTTCTAGTTATTGTATAAAACAACAACAAATAATTTAAAGAAAAACAAACAAACAAACAAAAAAAATACAAAGAATCCTATAAATAAAGCGAAATTAATCTGGAAAAGAAACTTAAAACCAAATGCTTGTATGAGTTTTCTTTTTCTCTTTCTCTCTTTGCATTCTCTTTATTTAATAGTTCAGTGGGTTTTGCTAACGGTACATAATGGAAGAGGTATTGTGTTACACTTTTCTTTGGGAAATTACAAAACAAAAATGGAATCGTCTCTAAAAGTGTTGTCAACTTTACGTTTGTAGTTGATGACAAAGATATACGTTTACAACCTATCCATCTACAGTGTTGGAAAAAATAATAGAAACGATTACGTTCATCATTAAAATATTGTATACTTTTTCGTTATAAAGTTTTATAGTTGGAAATTACTGTCAAATTCTTGCTAATGTAACGGGATTTTATTATTTGCTTTCTTTATTGCTTTCTTCAATTTTAATTTATTAGTTTTCAAGAAAAGGTAAGAAAATACGTAATTTAGCTGGAAAAATTAATAGAAACGTTTTTCTAAAACCGTGTTTAAATTTAAAATAAATAAACTTTTTACATGAAATATTTAGAAGTGGTAAAAATTGAGTTAAAATAACTTTTTGGACCAATTGCAAAAATTTTCGTGTTGAGTGTATGTTTTAAATCTTTTAAAAAATGGGTCGAGGTGTTCATACCACTGATGCTGAAAGAAATGTTATCCTTAAGTTAAAATCTGATGGCTTATCACTTGGAAAAATAGCCCACATAATGAAGTGTTCTAAACATAAAGTATTTAAGTGATTCACTATACAAAAAATATCGAAACTAGAGGAAGGAAGAGGAAAACGTCCACACGTTTTGATCAAATTTTAGTACGTCATTCCAAAAAAAATTCTTTTGAGTCATCTAATGGGCTTAAAAATATACTAGATGCTCCAGTAACAAGCAGTACTATAAGAAACAGACTCGAAGTCCAAGGTCAGTACCTCTTTTAAGTAAAACAAAAATATTCAAAAAAGGTTACAATTAGGCAGACAACACCAAAGTCGGAAAAATCGGAACAAAGTGCTCAATCAGACGGAAAATGTTTTGTACGTCGCCCTGTCCAAAAAGAGTTTGATCCAAATTGCACAAAAAAGGCAGTCAAACAGGGTGGCGGGTCCCTAATGATATGGGGATGTTTTTCAACGTTTTTTGATGCGTTTCTATTATTTTTTCCAACACTGTATATCTGACAGATTGTTGAATTTAAGTGCCCCCGCACTTCTTTCTACAGTGAAGAACTGTTTTTGTTTGCAGAAGACATGCTACAGCTGATCACGACCATTGTGTCTCGCATAAGCATACCGAATACAATGTCCACTAACGACTCTGAATAACGAATCTAAGCTTACTTCTTGGAGTAAGAGCTGCTCCTTATTTGCATTTGGTCTAATTTGTGGAATTAATGGACTCTTATACAACATTTTCAATCCTAAACTTTCAGATTCTCAATGGCATTTGCAATGCAGAAAATTCGCCCGATATTCTGAGCATTGTGTCAGGTCTAACCAATTCAGCCGCTCCACATATTTCAAAAATACCACTGTGTCCCGGTAATCCATAAAAAATAATTGAAAATCCTTAACGTTATAGCGCTCCTACTCAAAAATAATAACAAAGTGTAGCGAAAAAATTAAGACGATGGTGTGAAAACACTACTGCTTAGACATCGTTGTCGTTCGAAGCAGTTTAGAAAATTAAAATTTGTTTAGGACGAATTGGGAGAATCTAAAAGACCTATTAATGCAATTATGTATATGTGGAATATATATACATACATAATTGGTCATTATGTCAGTCAGGATTACGACCTAGTTTCTCACACCACTTATGTTGTGTGTGTTAATTTTATACATGAGTGGCGGGACCTACAGTTTAAAGTCGACTCCGAACGACAGATTTTTGAGAAACTTTTCATGGCAATTTTATTTACTCTCGAGAGTTTTTGCCAGAAATCTGCTGAGAGGAAGTCGCCGAAGAAATACTTTTTCTTTGTATTTTATTTTGATGTCTGGCCTGGAGCTCGAACCGTGACTTTTCGTCTAATAAGCCAACACACTACCTACTAGACTACCTACTAGGCGACTTCTATATGTGGAATATAACCTCGTTCAAATTTCCACCACGGCTTCTTCGAATGGAACTCAACCGAAAAGTTCAATTTACCATACCTCTTGGGTTATGTTGGCTTTAGTTATCTCTGTGGCATATGGCTTATTCTCTTACACCATAAGGAAACCCTTCAAGAAAAAGTCTCACGGAGTCCAATCGCATAATAGCCAGTTGACATTACCTCCTCGTGAGATGACCATGCTCTCAAATCGTTCGTGCTGAATATCCAATGTGGCAAAAGCTGTATGGAACGTAGCACTGTCCTGTTGAAACCACTTGCCGTTAGTGTCCAGGTCATCCAATTCAGGCCAAGACAAGTTGGTAATCAATGACCTAAAGGGTGTTTTTTTATAGAGGTATAGAACTTTAAGTTGCAATAAAACAACGATGGATTATTCGATTGACATGAATTTTATTTATCCGAAAGATAATCTTGTGGCATTACATTTTAAATATGATTTCTGGCATATGACCGCCATGGCTGGCGCGGATGTAGTCCAATCTGGACGTTCAATTTTCGATGACTTTCTCCAACATTTGTGGCCGTATATCGGCAATAATACGGCGAATGTTGTCTTCCAAATGGTCAAGCGTTTGTGGCTTTACCGCATCGACCAATGACTTTACATAGCCCCACAGAAAGTAGTCTAGCGGTATTAAATCACAAGATCTTGGAGGCCAATTCACAGGTCCAAAACGTGAAATTAGGCGGTCACCAAACGTGTCTTTCAATAAATCTATTGTGGCACGAGCTGTGTGACATGTTGCGCCGTCTTGTTGAAACCACATCTCCTGGACATCATGGTTATTCAATTCAGGAATGAAAAAGTTAGTAGTCATGGCTCTATACCGATCACCATTGACTGTAACGTTCTGGCCACCATTGTTTTTGAAAAAGTACGGACCAATGATTCCACCAGCCCATAAAGCGCACCAAACAGTCAGTTTTTCTGGATGTAACGGTGTTTCCACATACACTTGAGGATTACCTTCACTCCAAATGCGGCAGTTTTGTTTGTTGACGTAGCCATTCAACCAGAAGTGCGCTTCATCGCTAAACAAAATTCGCTTATGAAAATCGGGAACAACGGTAATCTCGTTTTGGGCCCTTTCGATGAATCTACGCCTTACTTGATGATCGTTTGGCTTCAAATCTTGCACGAGTTGGATTTTGTAAGCACGCAAACCAAGATCCTTCCGCAAAATCTTCCATAAAGTGGATGGACACAGATCCAATTCCTGTGCTCGATGGCGGATGGACTCATTCGGGTCTTCCTCAATGCTACGCTCTACAGCAGCAATAGCTTCTTCTGTACACACCGTACAGCGTCTCTGGGGATGCGAGTTATCAATAAGAGTAAACGTGGTGCGAAAACGTTCCATGGTTAATCGAATTAACTGCTCTGATGGACGATTTTGTCGACGATAAAATGGACGTAGTGCGCGATACGTTTTCCGCACAGAACCATTATTTTCGAAATAAAATTGCACTATTTGCAAGCGCTGTTCAGGCGTGAGTCTATTCATGATGAATTGCCAAACCAAACTGAGAATAAATCACTTGACAGCTGTTAAATCGGTCGCCATCTTGAAAAGTAATGCCAACTTAAATTTATATACCTCTATAAAAAACACCCTATACATTGCCCGCCATTGACAGTAATGAGCTGACCAACGCTATTCTTAAAGAAATATAGACCTACGACGCATTGTACGGTATGCATTAATCTCGTGTGAATTGGTATTGTCCCAAATTCGACAATTTGGTTCGTTTCATCCAATGAAAGGGTCACAGGTCAGGGTTATAATCCGTCTAGTGAACACCCGTTGTTATTTCTGGTCGTCCATGGTAATTTTGCGAAAACAGACTGAATAAATGACAGTCAATTCACCTATTCATCCTGAAATTCACCTCATGGCTGACGATGGTTTATCTCGAGGTACGTTGCTCGTATAGAATCTGCATTTTGATATAAAAAAAATTTATTAATTGCACATGCTGTTGGCTGCTACATATGTCCCCGGTGATTTGGCAAAATGACGGAATAGTTGACGTTAAATTTGACAAATGCAGCTTTAACAAGATGCCCATTATGAACTGTCAAAGTTCGAAATTTCCTGTTGGAATACCCTATAATTTCTTATTTAAATTAAAGAAATATAGTGATATTAACAGTTAAACGTTGTTTAATCTTTTAATCAGTTTAACTAGCTGACCATACACATACGAAAATAAAAACAAATTTTTTTAGAAAACTCAAAAAATAAAAGCACAAACTTTACCCATAAAAAGAAAATAAAAACCTTAATCGGGAGTTAAAAGATTAAACGAATAAATAAACACAGACTCTTTAAAGTATTGCCCATTTGACCTTAATTTATCCAGCACTGAGTGAGTGTGCTGAGACAATCCGCAGCAACAACAACAACAACAAAACACAATAACAACAACACACAGAAACTCATGCGCACACACGTTTAATATAAAATTTTGGGATCCGCATTATAATTAAATTAACATTAATTAACAATTTACACATTTAAACTTTTATATGCACTACAATAACAACGACAACAACAACAACAATAAAGAGCATTAACATTTCCTCCTTTATTCAAACATTTTTCATTCATAGATTTTCATTCGTTTTAAAATACAACATAAACCACAACAATAAAAACATACACACAAGCCCTTTTTGACAGCCCTCTGCTGTTGTATTTTAAACCACAATAAACAAAACCAAAACTTTCGTTTTAAACTCTCCCAAGTGCTTACAATGCTAATGTGCTTTGCCACTTTGACTCCCCAATACTCTTCTTTTGAGAATGATAATAAAAACAGAGAACACAAACAAATACAAAAGCAATACAATGTAAACAAAACAAAATAACAGAAACAGAACAGCAAATACCGCAAAAACAATGCAAAACAATAACACTAACAAGGCTCTCCACACTCTGTATAGCACACAGAGGTTGATTGTATGCATGTACGTATGGATGGAGCATAAAAACCCAAAGCAAAGAATCATAAATTCTCATGGAGAAACATAAACAAATACTAAGGCAAATGCTAAATACAATAATAACAACAGCTTTAAAATAAAAACAATAAATAAAAATTTGTATTTCATATATGAAATTCTAAAGCAAAATCAACGAGATTCAGATAAATTGAGAGAAGAGCTTTAGGCGCTTTAAAAGAAAAGTGATGCCAATGTTTTTCCAAAAAGAGAATGTAAATATTAAAATAAACACCTTTTTAGAATGAAATTAAACAAGTTATTAATCTATTGTAAATAATATTTAATTAATGAACAGAAATAGATGAAAAGAACTAAAAAACACCTAAAATTCCCTCGAATATATTTTCACACAGTGCTGGCAGTAGAAATAAATAAAGGGTGTTTTTTATAGAGGTATAGAACTTTAAGTTGGTATTACTTTTCAAGATGGCGACCGATTTAATAGCAGTCAAGTGATTTATTCTCAGTTTGGTTTGGCAATTCATCATGAATAGACTCATGCCTGAACAACGCTTGCAAATAGTGCAATTTTATTTCGAAAATAATGGTTGTGTGCGGAAAACGTATCGCGCACTACGTCCATTTTATCGTCGACAAAATCGTCCATCAGAGCAGTTAATTCGATTAACCATGGAACGTTTTCGCACCACGTTTACTCTTATTGATAACTCGCATCCCCAGAGACGCTGTACGGTGCGTACAGAAGAAGCTATTGCTGCTGTAGAGCGTAGCATTGAGGAAGACCCGAATGCTCGCCATCGAGCACAGGAATTGGATCTGTGACCATCCACTTTATGGAAGATTTTGCGGAAGGATCTTGGTTTGCCTGCTTACAAAATCCAACTCGTGCAAGATTTGAAGCCAAACGATCATCAAGTGAGGCGTAGATTCGTCGAATGGGCCCAAAACGAGATTACCGTTGTTCCCGATTTTCATAAGCGAATTTTGTTTAGCGATGAAGCGCACTTCTGGTTGAATGGCTACGTCAGCAAACAAAACTGCCGCATTTGGAGTGAAGATAATCCTCAAGTGTATGTGGAAACACCGTTACATCCAGAAAAACTGATTGTTTGGTGCGCTTTATGGTCTGGTGGAATCATTGGTCCGTACTTTTTCAAAAACGATGGTGGCCAGAACGTTACAGTCAATGGTGATCGGTATAGAGCCATGATTACTAACTTTTTCATTCCTGAATTGAATAACCATGATGTCCAGGAGATGTGGTTTCAACAAGACGGCGCAACATGTCACACAGCTTGTGCCACAATAGATTTATTGAAAGACACGTTTGGTGACTGCCTAATTTCACGTTTTGGACCTGTGAATTGGCGTCCAAGATCTTGTAATTTAACACCGCTAGACGACTTTCTGTGGGGCTATGTAAAGTCATTGATCTATGCGGTAAAGCCACAAGCGCTTGACCATTTGGAAGACAACATTCGCCGTATTATTGCCGATATACGGCCACAAATGTTGGAAAAAGTCATCGAAAATTGAACGTCCAGATTGGACTACATCCGCGCCATCCGTGGCGGTCATATGCCAGAAATCATATTTAAAATGTAATGCCACAAGATTATCTTTCGGATAAATAAAATTCATGTCAATCGAATACCTCTATAAAAAACACCCTTTACAAATACCTTTTTCTCTATGATATACGAGTATCATAATAATATGATAAATATGATAATAGTATGATAAACTATGAGCTTTAATTTGTGGAACTCATTACAACCCTTCAGTCGGAATTACGATCTAGTTTTTCTTTCAAATTTTCTTTTGATTTTCGTGGATAAGGACTGTGATTAGAAGCGCAGTTTTCTTTCACCACCACACAGCATTGGTCCAATTTTTTTACACTTTCAAAAAAATAAGTTTTGGCGAGGTGACTCAAATGGACTTGTTTTCTGAGATAATGTGTCAAATATTTACTCCCTCAAGCCATCGTTTCACATTTGGAAAAAAATACAAGCTCTCAGTCACTTAATTCGGGGAATAGAGCAAATGATAGAACAATTCGTAGCCAAATTCATGGATTTTATTTGCTAGTTTGCACAAATATTAAACCCCTTGCTACTTTCTCCTTAAATCACGCGCTTATGCTCTAAAGACTGTAAAACAAACACTAAAGATATGACACAACTTGCGATAATTTTAACACAAGTTAACTTCAAGATGTTTGTTGGCATGAACTAGGCTGAACTTTCAGGTAAGAACTTTCAGACTAAAGGACATATCCTCGTATAATAGGATGTCATATTTTGTATTTCCATGTTGTGCTATATGTAGTTAAAATCAATAAGTATTTCAATTGTTCAGTATAACCCTTTAATCAGATTATCATTACAACCTAGCTTCTCACATCACCACCCATGTTATGTGTCGTAATTTTATACAAGAATGGATGGACCCACAATTTTTGAGAAACTTTTCATGGGAAATTTATTTTACTCTCAGAGTTTTTGCCAGAAGACTGTCAAAAGAAAAATTTATTCAAGTTTGTTTTGTCCGAGATGTCTGAGCCTGGTATTGAACCATGTCTCGTTTGATAAGCCAACACACTACCCACTAGACTACGACACTTTTGTACATATTGTCAGATTAATGAACAAGTATTTGAAAGTAATTTATTATACGTTCAAGTATATTTCATTCATTTATTTCATTTTATTTAATTGACATAAGCGCTAAATTGTCAGCACTGCTACTTAAGGAAGAGAGTGAGAGAGAGAGAGAGCTTTTTTTATAATCGAATATGCAGATAAAGTGGGCAGCAGATAGCAAACAAACTCTACCTGCCCCTCTAACTTTTACCCCAACGGTTAAAAAAAAAGTCATGCAAACACAAGTTTAGTACTGGCAAAAATAATTTGTGTGCCTTAGCAAGTGATCAACGCTAACCGATCAGTGTAGTTTTAGACGTGTGTGCTGATAGAACTTCGAGCGAATAAAAAGCGGTTTACAATCCGGTTTTAAACGCAAGCAATTAGCGAAAAACGATATTTTAGCAAAAACAAAAAAAATACATACAAGAACAAAACGTTAAGGAGGCAAATAAAGCGGTGCTTAAGAATAACGACAAAAATTTAAGAAAAAAGTGTTTGAATTTGGAAAAAAAAAATCGAATTTCAATATTTCAACAAGTAGAAACAACAAAAGCAACAAGTAATTTAGAAATATTTTACAAAAAATAAAGAAAAAAAAACGCTTTTTTGGCATGTGAATTTGTTTGGTGGTGTGTAAAATTTTCTTTATCTTTTTTTTTTTTATTTAAAAAATAATAATAAAAATAAACATAAGAAATTTATATTTAGTGAGTATGTATTTGTTTTTATTAGACATTAATGTTGTTTGTTTTGCAGTCTAATGATTTATTTTTATTTCGCGACGTTTTTGTTTGTTCCGCTAAATAAAAGCGTGAGCGTGTGTGTGTGTGTGTGTGTGTTTGGTTGCCTTAAATAAATTAATTTTGCATGTCCAAAAAAAAAAACATTTTTTTTTTTCATTTTATTTATTGTCGTCTAAACATGTGTATACGTAATCGCTAAAAATTTGTATATGTTTGTTTGTGTTTTTCCATTGCTAATAAAAAGGGTTTGTTTGTATTCTTTATTTACCGTTTAATTTTTGTTGCTGCTAATTTTTCACCACCATAATCCCATAATCGCATTTAAATGTCATATGTCCTCTCTGTGCCTCGCTTTCGCCCTCTTACAGGCCATCTTTTTTATCTTTTCTTACGATAGTTACTCTAATTTTGAATATTTACTTTTATTTTCATAAATTCAAGCACGTAATAAAACATCAGACAGACAGAGACAGACAGACAGAGAGAGAGAGAGAGAGACCACGTAAAGAGAGATCAATAATAAAAAAAAAACATTTCTTATTAAGCAAAAAAATAATAATAAAAAGTCAATAATTATACAATATTTACAATAATTTGCCATTGAAACTGAAATAATTCGAATACAATATGCAAACAATATGTAAATAAATGAGCATGTGTATACATTTGTATGTGTGCGTGTGTATGAACGTGTTTAATATGCAAATTGTTTTTTTTTAATTAAGTTTCGTATAAAATTCTGCCAAGCTTTTGACGATGTATTTAATGTGGAGTATATTGTTGCCATGTTTTTAAATAGCAGTGTGTGTGTGTGTGTGTGTGTATGTGCGTGTGCTTTCTTTCAAGTGCAATTGTAGCAGGTTTTTTTTCGAATTCTTTCTAAAGCCCTACAGAAAATTTTGCAAGTAAAAGATCGAAATGACAGCAACGAGTTATATGTACATTTTTCGTTAAAGTTAAACAAAATTCTCTTAAAGATGGCTATGATTTCGATAAAACTTTTACTTCATCATACTATTTGGACCTGTACGAAATAATGGGTGATTTTTTAAGAGCTATAAGAAAATTTTTCAAAAAAACACATAAAATTCTGAAAAATGCATGAAATCTTTATCTGAATCGATAGTACGGTCCGTATAATTTAATGTTTGAAGATTATTTCATGCAAATGTTGACCGCGACTGCGCCTCAAATGGTCCATCCGCTTAGTCCAATTTTGGCAATCTCTTTCCAACATTTCGGCCGGTATCTCACGAATAAATGCTTCAATGTTGTCTTCCAATGCGTCAATTGAAGCTGGCTTGCCTGTATAGACATGAGCTTTAACATAGCCCCACAAAAAATAGTCTAAAGGCGGCGTTAAATTGCACAATCTAAGCGGCCAATTGACCGGTCCTGAACGTGAAATAATATGTTCACCGAACTCGCCTCTCAATAAGTCCATTGTTACGCGTGCTGTGTTGCATGTGGCACCGTCTTGTTGAAACCACATGTCATGCAAGTCAAGCTCTTGCATTTTGGGCAAAAAAAAAGTTGGATATCATCTCACGGTAGCGCTCACCATTCACAGTTACGTTACGATTCGCAGCATCTTTGAAGAAGTACGGTCCAATGATGCCACCAGCCCATAAACCGCACCAAACTGTGACCTTTTTCTGGATGCATTGGTAGCTTTTGCAATGCTTCTGGCTGATCTTCACTCCAAAATCGACAATTCTGCTTATTTACGTATCCATTGAGCCAAAAATGAGCTTCGTCGCTGAACACAATTATTCGATAAAGAAGTGGATCCTCGGCCAACTTTCCAAGAGCCCATTCACCAAAAATTCTGCATTGCGGTAGGTCGTTCGGCTTCAATTCTTGCACCAGGAAGTATTTTGAAAGGCTTCACACCTAAGTCCTTCCGCAAAATTTTCCACGTTGTTGAGTAACAGAGGCCCAATTGCTGCGAACGGCGACGAACGTTAATTGATGGTCATCATTAACACTGGCCGAAACAGCTGCGATATTTTCTTTTCAGTTCGCACTCTACGTAAGCGTGTTGGTGGTTTAATGTCCAACAATGTAAATTTGGTGCGAAATTTAGTCACAATAGCCCGAATAGCCGCTTCAGTGGGTCGATTAAACTGATCATAAAATGGAAGAAGCGCGCGATGAACTTTCTTAACAGAGCTCGGCATTTTGATTATAAAATTCAATGATTTGCAAGCGTTGTTCGTTTATAAGACGATTCATGGTTAAATTATAGATCAAACTGAAGATGTTTGACTGTGAAACAAAACACGAAACGTGCGTGAGATGTTTAAACAACACTGGCCAAAGAGATAATAGCTAAAAAATCACCCGTTATAATCCATTAGGACTTGGAAATTTCTAAAAAGCCATTGTGTTCAAACAATAACTAATTTAAGGGGATCATTTACGTACATAATAGGCCATTACAACCGTTTAGTCATGATTACGGCCTAGCTTCTCACACCACTCATGTTGTGTGTGCTAATTTTATACGTGAGTGGCGGGACCTACAGTTTAAAGTCGACTCCGAACGACAGATTTTTTTGAGAAACTTTTCATGACAATTTTTTTTTCTCTCAGAGTTTTTGCCAGAAATCTGCTGAGAGGAAGTCGCCGTAGAAATATTTTTTTTCATATTTTCGTTTTGATGTCTGACCTGGGGTTTGACCCCGGGCTTTACGTCTAATAAGCGAACACACTACCTACTAGACTACGGCGACTTCAGGGAATTATTTACCTAAGGTTAGCCAACTAAAATCCGAACAAGAAATTTATATCGGCGCCTCTGCCCGCCTATTCTAAGTCGAGAAAGTGTGTTTTGAGTTATGAGCTCTCAAAGTTTTCACGCGATATACGACTATATGTGTATTCTAAGTAGATTTTTCCCTATAACTTCGGAACAGATCGGCGCATCTTAACCAAATTTTGACTGTATTTAAGTTAGAGAACGTAGAATTTACAAATGCAAGAACATTAAAGAATGGAGGCGTCGATATCTCCAAATATTTTTACCTTATAAGAACTCAATTAATTGTTATCAAAATCTGCATTGGAATTCATGAAATTCAGACGTTATGAAGATAAGATACCATTCTCAGTGTTTAGAAAGGGAGCAGAATGTTGTCGTTTTTTAGTTCCTAGGGTAGATGTTTTCCCTTTTTTTTATACTAAAGGCTGTGGTATAGAGAGCAGCCTCATACGAATTTGCCTTTGGTGTTATCACCGACTATTGAGACATACGAATTTGTCTTTGTGCTATCACCGGCGAATCTGGTATAAGATTACATTGAATATTTACTAACAGTAAAGTGGCAACTAGATTTCTACACTGTATTTACTAGATTTCTCTGAAAATAAATACGATTGTAAGTTTTGTAATTCTACTTGAAACGACTTACACTCAGCCACAAAAGTATACATACGGATAACAAATTTTAGAAATTTTTTAACTAATCTGTTTTCGTTGAAAACCTTTGTAATTGTTTGACAACTTTCCTCGATTTTAAGACGGTCTTGGTTAAAAATTTCTGAAATTTGTTAACTTTTGTGGGCCTGATGTACACTTTTGTGGGTCTGCACAGGCAAGTATTTACTTACACTGTACTTGCACTGCAAGTATTTATGAAATATTGTTGGGGAATAGAATTGAAATGTTCTGCGCGAATGCAGTTTCCAAGAAGCAAAAATCGAATTGAACCTACTTATCGTCATCGTGGGCTGATGACGTACCAAAAATGACATTTGATGTGAAGCATCAAGGGTGATTATAAGAATTCGTCGATAGCAACTACGGTTCCAAAATAAAACTGACTATGAGAAATAGCTCTAAATGATGATGAAGTAATAATGAAAAGCTGCACAGTAATATGAGAGGCAATCAAGGGCTGTTTGACATGCATTTTTTTTTTGTTTTACAGTGTAAAAGTTTAAAAGACGTGATGCATTGATAATTTAAAATTAAATTTCTAGCTGTCAGCTTTTTTTTTTCCTACACAGAATTTCAGCGATAAAAAAAAACGATTGTGCTCTGAATTTTATTTTAATTTCCATTTGATTCAGTAAAATATTGGGTCGTATCAAAAGTATACAAGGTTTTTTTTTCAAAATTTGGATCAATTTTAAATGACCTTTGACATTTTGTTTTCGGCGAAAAATTTGGTTAAGGAAATTTCAGTAGCTCTATTTTTTTTTTCTATTAATAGACAAGGTAGGTAGGTAGGTAGAGGTGGCTGCCCATCCAAGAAAAATTTTTGGATAGATACACTTAGGCCGCATTGGGCCCATTGTGCTACCACAGTCATCCGTTATCCCCTAGTCTCGAAACCATTCGGAGATCCTGATGAAGCGATTCAGGCTGCCAATGTCAATCCCTGACAATTCCTCCAGATCATCCATGTAGTAGGTATCCAAGTACTTCCTTCTCCTTTGGTATAGAGCCGGGCATGTACCCAGCAGATGAGGGACAGTCTCCTCTTCCTCCTCATCTGCGCAGCTTCTGCAGAAGTCGTTAGCAAGGTGTCCAAGACCAATGCGCCTCGCATGCGTACCCATAATGCAATGTTCCGTAATGACACCGACAACTACACTGAGTGCGCCTGTTTGGAGTTTAAGTAGACTCATTGTGCGCTCCTCATCCAGCCTTGGCCATATTTTACGAGCCGTTCTACCCGTGTCCGAGGCCGTTCACCTGTCGTTGACGGAATCGACGATCGCATTATCAATTAATAGACAAACAATACACAGATTCAAAATCCGGGCTGCGCGATATTATTCGCAAAGCACTCGACTGCAACCTGCAGAATAGTCGCAGAAGATGGAAAGTAGGTAATACCTGGACGTAATTGCTCAAGCATAGCGTAAAATAAAATATTTGGCAACAAATGGCATCAACTCGAATGAATATGTAACGATTCTATGTTCCTTTTAAAAAGAACAGAAGAATGTGTATATAAGGGACCGAAAATATTTCCAAGGGTCATGGTAGCAAAAATACTTTTTAAACTAGCGAGAGGTGTGTCTTTTGCGCCCTGGAATTGCTAAGTAACTCTCGGGGAACGTATGTTTATTGTAGATAACCTGAAATGTCATCATTTCCAGCACGTTTATATAGCTGACGTAATCCTGTTAGTATTACATACATACGTAATTTGTCATTATAACCTATCAGTCAGGATTACGACCTAGTTTCTCACACCACTTATGTTGCGTGTGTTAATTCTATACATGAGTGGTAGGACCTACAGTTTAAAGTCGACGCTGAACGACAGATTTTTGAGAAACTTTTTCATGGCAATTTTATTTCACTCGCAGAGTTTTTGCCAGACATCTGCTGAGAGGAAGTCGCCGAAGAAATACTTTTTTTTTGTATTTTATTTTGATGTCTGGCCTGTGGCTCGAACCCTGGCTTTACGTCTTATAAACCAACACACTACCTAATAGAATACGGCGACTTCAATAGGTTGTTAGACTTCAATAGTTAGTTGGTTTTAGTGTTACCCATCTAAAGATAAAAATTTAACCACATATACTTTTTATATGAACCAATATTAAACAAAATAAAACACTTTAAATATTTTGAAATCTTTTTTTTTGGTTATTTTCTGCTGACTTAAACAAAAACAAATATTTGCTGATGTCAAAACTATTTTTTTCCCTTATAAGCGTTCCTTAATACGCAGTCAGCCAATATAATTGGTTTTGATTTCAATAACGAATATATTTTTTTATTTGTTTTAGAGAATAAGAAAGAAAGAAAAAAAAATTACTTAAAGAAAGAAGGAAATAATGAAAAAGAAATCATAAAATGTAAAATGACACTTAAAAAAAACGAGTACGTACGTTACGTTACGTTAAAGACACCCAACATGATCGACTTCAATGACATTTTTATTTGATCAATTAATGTACATACGACAGACGGACAAACGTACATATGAATGGATGGATGAATGGACGGGCGGGAGACCACAGCAACAATGAAGACTGGGAAATAATTTTTATTTGTAAAACCGAAAAAACCACACAGAATAAATAATAAAAAAATATCAGATGAAACGGTTAAAGAAATATGAATAAAAATTCAACTCTATTGTTGGAAATTGCGGTAGGAAGGTCAAGTTTGTTAGTCAAAGACGAAGATAAATTAAGGAGAAACAGAAATAAAAAATTTACAAACCTACAGATTTATTTACTTTTTACAAATACATACATATTATCGCTTAACCGAAGCCATTGTCTATGAGAAATTCCATTGCATTACGAACATTGAATTCCACCACCACCCCTTAAATGGCAGTTAGTGTAGCACAACGACGACGATTATGGCATTATTTATAACCATACGCGTTAACATGACAGACACTTCGTGGACGGACATAAAGGGTGTTTTTTATAGAGGTATAGAACTTTAAGTTGCAATAAAACAACGATGGATTATTCGATTGACATGAATTTTATTTATCCGAAAGATAATCTTGTGGCATTACATTTTAAATATGATTTCTGGCATATGACCGCCACGGCTGGCGCGGATGTAGTCCAATCTGGACGTCCAATTTTCGATGACTTTTTCCAACATTTGTGGCCGTATATCCGGCAATAATACGGCGAATGTTGTCTTCCAAATGGTCAAGCGTTTGTGGCTTTACCGCATAGACCAATGACTTTACATAGCCCCACAGAAAGTAGTCTAGCGGTGTTCAAACACAAGATCTTGGAGGCCAATTCACAGGTCCAAAGCGTGTCTTTCAATAAATCTATTGTGGCACGAGCTGTGTGACATGTTGCGCCGTCTTGTTGAAACCACATCTCCTGGACATCATGGTTATTCAATTCAGGAATGAAAAAGATAGTAATCATGGCTCTATACCGATCACCATTGACTGTAACGATCTGGCCACCATCGTTTTTGAAAAAGTACGGACCAATGATTCCACCAGCCCATAAAGCGCACCAAACAGTCAGTTGTTCTGGATGTAATGGTGTTTCCACATACAGTTGAGGATCACCTTCACTCCAAATGCGGCAGTTTTGTTTGTTGACGTAGCCATTCAACCAGAAGTGCGCTTCATCGCTAAACAAAATCGGGAACAACGGTAATCTCGTTTTGGGCCCATTCGACGAATCTACGCCTTACTTGATGATCGTTTGGCTTCAATTCCTGCACGAGTTGGATTTTGTATAAACGCAAACCAAGATCCTTTCGCAAAATCTTCCATAAAGTGGATGGACACAGATCCAATTCCTGTGCTCGATGGCGGATAGACGCATTCGGGTCTTCCTCAATGCTACGCTCTACAGCAGCAATAGCTTCTTCTGTACGCACCGTACAGCGTCTCTGGGGATACGAGTTATCAATAAGAGTAAACGTGGTGCGAAAACGTTCCATAGTTAATCGAATTAACTGCTCTGATGGACGATTTTGTCGACGATAAAATGGACGTAGTGCGCGATACCTTTGCCGCACAGAACCATTATTTTCGAAATAAAATTGCACTATTTGCAAGCGTTGTTCAGGCGTGAGTCTATTCATGATGAATTGCCAAACCAAACTGAGAATAAATCACTTGACAGCTGTTAAATCGGTCGCCATCTTGAAAAGTAATGCCAACTTAAAGTTCTATACCTCTATAAAAAACACCCTTTACATACATATTTTTATTTATTTGGAGAGCAAGAAATATTGTCAACTGCTTGCTAACTAACCATACTTATCGCATCCATCGCATATATAAATTGTACTTGGGAATCTGCATATTCATATGCACGAGTATCCATTCATTTCCATTCAATTCATTTCATATTCATATTTACTGTCTGTCTATAGTGCGCTATGGTGCTCATCGTATGTATGGCCTGGCTTGGCTTATTATTGTGTTTGAATGTTTGACGTAGAAAACGATTTTTTCTGTCTTTGCATATGAGTATGATACGGGAGGCAAAAAATATTTTTCATTTATTTTTATTCAACTTTTTTTGTTTTTGTTTTATTAACACTTTACGACAGTAGACTAGCTGCAGTTGCAATTTTATGCTGATTTTTTAATTAAATTTTTCCTTCTTTTTTGATTCTTTTTTTTTTTGTTAAATTATAAGAGAAAAAAATCTAATGAACCTGCCGATGGCAGCAAATAAATATTCTAAATACACATTAAAAACTACACTCGTAAAAATGAGATCATCTTAAATATTTTTGCTAAAGTTCTAATGGGAGTTTTGCAAAAAAAAAAAATCTTTCAACTTAAGTTTATTATGATGACTCTATTGGGCAGGGCCATATGACAAAGACAAGTGAAATATCATTGTGTTGGAACTGTTGGAAGACCCTACATCGATAATGTTTTAAGATCTTTAGATATTAACATAATATATGGCAGTTGAAGTCGCCGTAGCCTAATAGGTAGTGCGTAGGCTTATTAGTCGACAGCCCGTGATTCAAGCATCTCAAGCATTGTAAATATAACCTCACATGTTCCTTGTGTTGAGTAGTGAAGGGTGTTTTTTATAGAGGTATAGAACTTTAAGTTGGCATTATTTTTCAAGATGGCGACCGATTTAACAGCTGTCAAGTGATTTATTCTCAGTTTGGTTTAGCAATTCATCATGAATAGACTCACGCCCGAATAACGCTTGCAAATAGTGCAATTTTATTTCGAAAATAATGGTTCTGTGCGGAAAACGTATCGCGCACTACGTCCATTTTATCGTCGACAAAATCGTCCATCAGAGCAGTTAATTCGATTAACCATGGAACGTTTTCGCACCACGTTTACTCTTATTGATAACTCGCATCCCCAGAGACGCTGTACGGTGCGTACAGAAGAAGCTATTGCTGCTGTAGAGCGTAGCATTGAGGAAGACCCGAATGAGTCCATCCGCCCATCGAGCACAGGAATTGGATCTGTGTCCATCCACTTTATGGAAGATTTTGCGGAAGGATCTTGGTTTGCGTGTTTACAAAATCCAACTCGTGCAAGAATTGAAGCCAAACGATCATCAAGTAAGGCGTAGATTCGTCGAATGGGCCCAAAACGAGATTACCGTTGTTCCCGATTTTCATAAGCGAATTTTGTTTAGCGATGAAGCGCACTTCTGGTTGAATGGCTACGTCAACAAACAAAACTGCCGCATTTGGACTGAAGGTAATCCTCAAGGGTATGTGGAAACACCGTTACATCCAGAAAAACTGACTGTTTGGTGCGCTTTATGGGCTGGTGGAATCATTGGTCCGTACTTTTTCAAAAACGATGGTAGCCAGAACGTTACAGTCAATGGTGATCGGTATAGAGCCATGATTACTAACTTTTTCATTCCTGAATTGAATAACCATGATGTCCAGGAGATGTGGTTTCAACAAGACGGCGCAACATGTCACACAGCTCGTGCCACAATAGATTTATTGAAAGACACGTTTGGTGACCGCCTAATTTCACGTTTTGGACCTGTGAATTGGCCTCCAAGATCTTGTGATTTAACACCGCTAGACTACTTTCTGTGGGGCTATGTAAAGTCATTGGTCTATGCGGTAAAGCCACAAACGCTTGACCATTTGTAAGACAACATTCGCCGTATTATTGCCGATATACGGCCACAAATGTTGGAAAAAGTCATCGAAAATTGGACGTCCAGATTGGACTACATCCGCGCCAGCCGTGGCGGTCATATGCCAGAAATCATATTTAAAATGTAATGCCACAAGATTATCTTTCGGATAAATAAAATTCATGTCAATCGAATAATCCATCGTTGTTTTATTGCAACTTAAAGTTCTATACCTCTATAAAAAAAACACCCTTTATTTGTTTATAATATAGAACAGCTTTATGGGATACATTTGTTTTCAATGTGGAGTCTATTTTATGCATGTGGCTTGATGTTATTCAGTTTAACGAAATAAAATACAAAATAAATAAAAAATATTTCTTTCCACGACTTCCACTCTGAAGTATTTTGACAAACACTCTGAGATATAAGTACAATTGCCATGAAGTTTCTCAAATCTGTCGTTCAGAGTCGACATTAAATTGTAGTTTTCGCAAATCATGAATAAAAATTAACACACGTGACATGTATGGAGACAGAAGCCAGGAAATCTGACCCTGACCAAAGGGTTGTAAGTAAGTAAATTTATGGCGAGTGCACTGCCTTTTAGAACAGAGGCTGCCTTCCAAAATGTTAGTTGCTTTCTGTATGAACAAAGTATAGTGTTTCATAATGCCGCCGTACAAAATATATACAATGTATTCTATTTCAAAACGTCGTCAATGTGTATTTTTAACGCAGTCAAAAAGCAATCAGGCATCGGATTTATAGTTGATGCATTGTTTGGTTACACTTTGCATATCTACATAATTTATGTACAGTAGTAGAACTGCATACAAACTTTGTATTGATACATTTTGGCAGGCAGCCAGACGTCTTCGATTTTTGGGTGACAGAACGTTTGAGGGCCTGGGCATGATAGCGAACGTGCCACTAAGGGGAACTGGCCGCTTTCAACCGAAGCTGGTAATGGTCCGACCCCACCACTAATGAATCATAACAAGGAGGCTTAGCTCACACTGAGTAACACAATGGGTAACAAATGGCCACCGACTTAAAACTTGCCTGTGAATGGCAAGCTACCCGCTAACCTAACCTGACCTACAGTGGCGAGCAAAAATGGATGCATGTTTTTAATTTTCGCGTTTATTATCTTGTAAAATTTTGATAGTGTGGAATATGATTATTCTTGCTGAGGTTTTTTCTTCTAATTTTCATTACTTTAGTGTATTCAAAATAAAAATTCAAAAAATTTTACCAAAAAGAAATTAATTTAAATAAACGTGGTTGATGCCAATTCTTCCACTTTTGCACGTTATGCTAATTTTTGCATAAAAGCAAAAAACAATACAAATTACTGCAAAAAACGATACAAATTCTTTTATTTTATATTCTTTGCATCATTTTAATAATTAGAAGCTGTCAGTAGTGATTTGAACTTAATTGTCGTCCCTATTAAGAATTGATCTTATAATATTAATAAAATGAAAAAAATAAGTGTTGAAAATGAAAATAGAATTGTGTTTCTAACAGAAAAAGGTGGATCTGCAAGAAAAATAGGAAAAGCACTACAAATATCACACTATGTGGTTTTAAGTGTTCTACAGCCAGCTTCTACAATTGGAGGTCGACCAAGATTGCTCACCGATGGCGATGCTCGACTTATGGAACGTCTTATGAAAAATAAGGACACAAAAACATCAAAGCTAACTGCCAAGGCCATAAATAAAAATGTCAACGAGTGGACAGCCCGAAGAGCACTTCGCAGAATCGGGTTGGCATCCGCCATTAAGCTAAAAAAGCCGGCTGTATTGCATAAAAAAGTCAAGGCTCGTTTAGAATTTTGCAAAACTTATGGTAAATGGACAGTTGACGAATAGAAATGCGTGATCTGGTCGGATGAAACAAAAATTAAGCGATTTCAATCAGATGGAAAATAGTATTATTGGCACCGGCCGCATGAAAAACTTCAAATGCATCAGGGAAAACAGTAAATCAAACATGGAGGTGGAAATTTGATGGTTTGGGGATGTTTTATTTCGTGGAGTGAGACAGGATAATTATCTCAGTATCATTCAAACAAAATTATCAGAATTCATTGAAGAAAGTGCGTGCCTTGAAGATGAAATGTTTTTCCAGCATGATGTCGATCCGAAAAACCCCGCCAAAATTGTTCAAAATTGGATGCCCCATCAACATTTTCAATTGATTAAATGGCCACCCCAAAGCCCTGATTTAAATCCAATAGAATATTATTGGGCAATTATTAAGAGAAGACTGGCAGCATATGAAAAAGCTTCAATCAATTTAGACGAACTTTTGACTAGGATACAGGATGAATGGAGAAAAAAAACATAGAAAATTTAGTGAAAAGTATACCCAAGCGCATTAAAAGGTAAAAACATAAAGTACTATGGACAAAATATTAAAAATTAATAAATATTTAAAAATTTCGAATACGTGCAAAAGTGGAATAATCGAATTGTTTAAGTTTTTAGCAAATAAATGAAAACATTTAATTTTTTTATATTTATTTTTATATCTTCAAAAAATATATCAAAAAATGAAGCTTTATTTAATTTGCTTATTTCTTTAGGATTTTATAGTACTTTTATTAAGAATGTGGCAGGATGCATTCATTTTTGCTCGCCACTGTAAGTAAGTAAAATTTCGTTTTGTGGGTTTTTCTTGAAATCTCGAGAATATCTGTCAGAAAACCGTGAACCTAAGGCCAGAAGTTTTGGCAATAGAGAAAAAAAGTAACATAAATCAGATGCATATGGCCAACAATTATTGCCTTGGCCGATTATCATTATTTCTACTGAATAAAAAAGAAATTTCGACATCAAATAAATACAATTGAAATACCAAACAGGCTAGTTTTTAATTAGCAATGTACTGCAATGCCACATTCCTTGATAATAAATATTAAAACGCCTTTTATTTTAAATAAAGGAAAAGCTATCTAAGTATGTACAAAAATTTTTCAAATTCTTTTGTTTTCATTTTAAAGCAAAAATGACTATAATTTTCCAATTCCAGGAATTTAAAGTAATTTGATCTGAATTTTTTTTTTGTATTCATATGTTACGAGAACATGAATATTCTGTTTATTTTTCTTTGAACAAAAAAAAAAATATAAAAACCTTTATTCATATTCATGAATCATAATTATGCCTATAACCGTGTGTATTGACTTTGTTTTTTTTTCTGTTTACTCTTAAACTGTAGTATTTTTCATAAGCGTAGTTGAAAACTAATGATTTTCGTAACCACATATGCATGTACATATGTACGTAAGTCGAGTGAGTACAACACCATACCACCACATACGGTCATTCTTAACTAGAAAAATTAGATAACAAAATATACGAAACGAACGCAACACCGTCATCGAAGCCACAGAACTCCGTGGAACAGAATAAAAACTCAACTGATAAGATAAACAAACATCTGTTACACACACATATACAAACACTTATAAGCAATCGTATGCATACTTATATGTGTGAAATAAAGGGGAGAGGGGAGTTATGAATTGATATTAATAACGAAGCAAAAACAAAAACAAATACTAACATTACAAATACAAATTAATATTTCGAAACGATAAACAGTTATCAAACTGACTGATATGGTGTGGTGGTGACACTGTATTATTGTTATTATTAGCAGAGTAGACTAAATTTAAAGCAGTCAGTCATATAGTCTTTGTAAATGTCAACAGCGTTTTCCTCGAACTTTAAAAACAAAACAAAAAAATTATTTCAACTTAAAAATTTAAAACAATATAATTAAACAATTGTTCTATTATATTCTAATTAAAATTAGAAAAATAAAAAAAATAAATTTAAAAAAAAACATTTTCATTATCGTTGTCATTGCAGTTGTCATTACTACAACTCACTTCTATCACAACACGGTGTGGTAAAATGTAAATTGCCGTACGAATGGCTGCATGCAAAATGCCAACGATAATACGAAACAACAACAATAGCAGCAGCAGCGGTAGCAAAAAGTTTAAGTTTACAACAACACCAACAACCGACCAACAATGGCATTTAAGGCTATACACCACACTTGTTGTAATTCTAATCATCTTACAAGGATGCCTGCAATTGGAATTAGTATCGGCAGCATCAAACCAATTCGGTTATTATAGACATCAAGAGGATATGCTGCAAGATGGAGAGGAGGTGAATGTAACGTGTATACCATTTGATACACAATTTACATGCGATTGTCATAATGTTAATCGGGTAAGTACCTAACCTAAAGCATTTATTATAGAGAAGACATTTCCTTAAAAACTCGCCATTTAATTTCATTAAACTTAAGGGGCTGTATAGAGAAATGCGAGGGTTTTGTTTTTGAAAATAAAGCACAAGTTTTTGTATAATAAAAATCATATTATTTTTCTACATACATACTCTACTTGGAAACTCTATAAACTTTGTAAAGGGTGTTTTTTATAGAGGTATAGAACTTTAAGTTGGCATTACTTTTCAAGATGGCGACCGATTTAACAGCTGTCAAGTGATTTATTCTCAGTTTGGTTTGGCAATTCATCATGAATAGATTCACGCCTGAACAACGCTTGCAAATAGTGCAATTTTATTTCGAAAATAATGGTTCTGTGCGGAAAACGTACCGCGCACTACGTCCATTTTATCGTCGACAAAATCGTCCAACAGAGCAGTTAATTTGATTAACCATGGAATGTTTTCGCACCACGTTTACACTTATTGATAACTCGCAACCCCAGAGACGTTGTACGGTGCGTACAGAAGAAGCTATTGCTGCTGTAGAGCGTAGCATTGAGGAAGACCCGAATGAGTCCATCCGCCATCGAGCACAGAAATTGCATCTGTGTCCATCCACTTTATGGAAGAGTTTGCGGAAGGATCTTGGTTTGCGTGCTTACAAAATCCAACTCGTGCAAGATTTGAAGCCAAACGATCATCAAGTAAGGCGTAGATTCGTCGAAAGGGCCCAAAACGAGATTACCGTTGTTCCCGATTTTCATAAGCGAATTTTGTTTAGCGATGAAGCGCACTTCTGGTTGAATGGCTACGTCAACAAACAAAACTGCCGCATTTGGAGTGAAGGTAATCCTCAAGTGTATGTGGAATCACCGTTACATCCAGAAAAACTGACTGTTTGGTGCGCTTTATGGGCTGGTGGAATCATTGGTCCGTACTTTTTCAAAAACGATGGTGGCCAGAACGTTACAGTCAATGGTGATCGGTATAGAGCCATGATTACTAACTTTTTCATTCCTGAATTGAATAACCATGATGTCCAGGAGATGTGGTTTCAACAACATGTCACACAGCTCGTGCCACAATAGATTTATTGAAAGACACGTTTGGTGACCGCCTAATTTCACGTTTTGGACCTGTGAATTGGCCTCCAAGATCTTGTGATTTAACACCGCTAGACTACTATGGCTATGTAAAGTCATTGATGTAAAGTCATTGGTCTATGCGGTAAAGCCACAAGCGCTTGACCATTTGGAAGACAACATTCGCCATATTATTGCCGATATACGTAGATAGTGTGTTGGCTTATTAGACGTAAAGTCAGGGTTCGAGCCCCAGGCCAGACATCAAAACAAAATACAAAAAGTATTTCTTGTGCGACTTCCTCTCAGCAGATTTCTGGCAAAAACTCTGAGAGTAAATAAAAATTGCCATGAAATGTTTATCAAAAATTTGTCGTTCGAAGTCGACTTTAAACTGTAGGTCCTGCCACTCGTATAAAAATTAACGCACACACAACATAAGTGGTGTGAGAAACTAGGTCGTAATCCTGAAGGGTTGTAATGACCAATTATGTATGTAATGAGAAACATAACTGGAGTCAAATTTTCGGGGAGAATAGTCACTCGGTGTTAAATTCAGAAAATAATGTAAATGAGGAAACAATTCTTAATTCACAGATTTTTTGCATGGAAACTGAACATGTGTGCACATTTGCATTATCCTGAGGGAAAAGCCTCAAAAGCCTATAGTTTTTCTCATCATATACTCATTACATCGGCCCCATAAGTGGACATAATATTCTCCACTGATTACTTTACTCTTTTGATATTCAATGTCGATTATGCATGTTGAATGCGTTTGAATATTTTAAAATCTGAGTCAAATACCAAATCAATTTTTTGTACTTTATTTTACTCAAAAGCATTCTGATTCAAAAGGAAAAAAAGTACAGTCCACCACTACATTTAGAATTGTCGTCATCGAGTCTGTAAAAAAGCAGTCATATTTTGCTGTAAAATAATTCACATATTCTATCACCTTTCATGCATGATTCATCGTTTATCTTTTTGACACCCCCTATTATTGTTATTATTATTATTTTTTTTTGTTTTTGTTTTATTAACTAGAACAATTGTAATCTTATTTATTTAATTATTTCATTTTTTATTTTATTTCAGCATTTATTCTTACCACATTTGATTGGTTCAGCATTCCAAATGGAAATTCGAAATTGTAAATCGCTGACAATCAATTCAAATGCTTTGCAAGAAACTCAGGGTTTACGTAAAATCACGTTCAAAAATGTGGATAATTTAGTCCTAAACAAATATGCACTATCGTTTCCACTTTATAGCAGTAGTACACCGCTGATAATATCATTTGAAAAGGTAAGTGCCATTGTATAAAATACAAAAATAAACATTTTCAGTTCAATACTCTGATACCGATATCCGTAAAGCGGCAATTTTTAGAACCATTGGTGGAGTATGAATAGTATTACCGCAGTCAGATAGTGTAAGGAAAAAATCAATATTTGAGTGTTCCGAAAAGATTTCACATCCGCCGCCTTTGTCGCGTGAATACTCGAATGACGTTCTCTGTTGGTTTTAAAAACAATTCCTAATTTGTCCTAATTATACGGAGGGCGTAAGCCCATCTATACAAATTGATATTTATGAATTGCAATATATTAAATGCCTGACCTACAGCTGTGTTCAAAATAATAGGAGTGCTACCATGTAATATTTTCAAAGTTAAAATTTTTTATTCTACCAATTTGCAAAACATGATATATTTTAATGGTAGTTACAACGATATGTAAGAAATAAAATACAAAAAAGAATCTCGTAATAACTTTAATATTTACGATGAAATTGATTCATTTCTGTGTTTGCCCCTGAATTCAGTTGATCAAAAAAATAGGATTGTGAGTGTTCTTTTAAAAATAAAAATATATCAGCATATAATTTAAAGAAAAAAGTGAAAAATAAGTACGGAATAATGTAGTTAAAACTTTTTCTACAGTGATTCACATAAATTTTTGTAATAGTGGGACGAGAAAAGCACTGTACTCAAGAAAAGAGAAAACTAATTAAAAATCTTGGAAAAAAAATGCAAAACTTACAAAGAAATTAAAGAAATCTTAAGTTACTCCAATCAAATGATCACAAATACATTGAAATATAAAAAAAGCCCGAAACGCGTGGGCGCAAGGCCAAAACATCTACTGTCGATGGCCACCGAATTGTGCGATACAGCAAAATAAATCCTTCAGCGTCTTCAAATAAAATTCAAAAGGATCTGAATCTTGCCGTAAGTGTCCCTACTATTCGTAGGCGTCTGATGGATAACAATTTATTCGCGAAAAGTTCACAAAACGTGCCATTGTTGACATACAAAACAGGCAGCAGCACGCTTAAAGTTTGCCCAAGAACATATCAAATATCCGAAAGAAAAATGGAGAACTTATTGTGGACCGACGAAAGCATAATTATTTTATTTGGTGGCACTGGGTCTAGACAGCATGTTAGACGTCCGCCCAACACCAAATATAAAGCTCAGTGTACACAAAAGACAGTTAAACATGGTGGTGCAAAACTAATGATATGGGGAAGCTTTTCATATAATGGTTTAGGACCAATACATCGAATTAGAGACATAATGGATAGGAACGTCTATGTCAGCATTTTGAGAGAAGTGATGTTACCATATTCCACACCTCTAAAATGGATATTCCAACAAGACAATGACCCGAAACACACCAGTAAATTAGCATTAATTCGGGTTAATGGGGTAAAGGTTATGGCGTGGCCAGCTCAGTCTACTGACCTTAATCCCATAGAGCATCTATGAGGGATGTTAAAAAATATGTTGCCGAGAGAAAACCGTCAAATGCAATTGAGTTGTGGTCTGTAGTGCAAGATGGGTGGAATAAAATTCCACTAAAACAATGTCAGGATTTAGTTGACTCCATGCCAGCAGCAGATCTGCGGCTGCTGTAATAAAAAGTAAAGGCTATTCTACCAAATACTAATCGTATTTAAAGTTTCTGATTATAGTCATAAGCATTTTTAACTTTTTTTAATAGTAAATTTTTATGAAAACTGAAATACTCCCCTATTATTTTGAACAGCACTTTTTAAGATATTTTTTTTAAAAACTTCCTGTTACTTCCTTGTTGAAAGCTTTATTTAATTAATGAATAACTTAAATAATTTAGTATTGAATCAACATTACATTACACCAAAAAATTTAATTAAACCATGTTTTTTATTTTTTAAAATTTAAGCTGTTGTTTTTCAATGGGCTCACTCCTATTTTTATGAACACAACTGTATGTGTGTCTGTCTATTCTTTTTGTGGGGTCCATCACTCTATATTAAATTATAACAATTGCATTAATAGGCCAGCCTATCAGAATACATTTTATAAATATTCGAAGCCTTTCAGTTACTCACTAAATAGCAAAACAAATACAGTAATCCCTCGATTTACGTCACAGTTGGTTCCAAAAAAAGTCGACGTAAATCGAATTTCATATTGCTAATACTACAAAGTAGTATGTTTTTAACAAGGAACTTAAAAAAGTTACAGTAATCCCTCGATTTACGTCGCAGTTGGTTCCAAAAAAAGGCGATGTAAATCGAATGACGACGCAAATTGAAGTTAGAGGGTACAAAAAACTTGACGACATAAATCGAAACAACGTTAATCGAGGCGACGTAAATCGAAGGATTACTGTAGTAAATAAGTGACAGACCTTAGTATCCCAAAAGTCTTTATTAAATTTCAAATGCGTTTTACAAAGATATTTGAAAGTTACTAAGGCACCGATTAGAATTGCTTGCGAAGTAAATCGAAGGATTACTGTAGCAAATAAGTGAGCAGACCTTAGTATCCCAAAAGTCTTTATTAAATTTCAAATGCATTTTATTAAGATATTTGAAATTTACTAAGGCCCCGATTAGAATCGCTTTAATTTTTTATAGATTCGATTTGCGTCACAAAAGTCCGATTTACGTCATTCCACTTTGATACCTTATGATATAAATATGCATTGTCTAATGCAATATATTTTCTACTTAATAAATGTACTATGGAAAGAGGGTATTTCCCATTTTATTCACCTGAATAAATATATTTACTATCTACTGTAAAGTAGGTTTAATATTCAATAACAAGATTGTGGAAACTAGAGTGATGGCAACAAAAGAAAAACTTAATAGAAATGAGCCTAAAATTAAATGGCATTTGATTAGTTGAGAAATATTTATTTTATTTCATTTATTTATTAGAATTCAATTACAAATTATATTTAATTAAGGGTTGGCCAAAAAACTTTTTTTTAAATGCTTTAAAAACAAAAACTACTGAATATTTTCTCAAATTTCTTTTTTTATTTGAAAGTACAATCCTTCCGGTTAATAATGGAAAATAATTTCATTCAAATGGCTGCCTCGGTTGCCCATGCAGTAGCCTACACCAGAAGATGCCGATTTTGGCAAAAAAAAATCATCTTTTCAGATGAAGCTCATTTTGATGTTGGCGGGTATGTAAACAAGCAAAATTGTCGCATTTAGGGCACAGAAAACACGCACGCATACATTGAAAAGCCGACGCACCCAAAACCAGTCACTGTTTGGTGCGGATTTTGGTACAGAGGCATAATTGGGCCATTTTTTCTTCGAAAATGAGCAAGTAGTGGCCGTTGCAGTCAATGGCGATCGTTATCGGGCCATGTTGAACGAATTTTTGTTCACAAAAATTGAAGAGGAGGATATTGGCAACATTTGGTTTCAACAGGACGGCGCTACGTGCCACACAGCCGAAGCTACACTCGATGTTTTGCGCCCTGTTTTTGAAGATCGCATTATCAGCCGCAGAGCTAATGTCGTTTGGCCCCCTTGGAGCTGCGATTTGACACCGTTGGACTATTATTTGTGGGGTGCCGTCAAAGATAAGTGTTACGCCGACAAGCCAGAGACAATTAACGCTTTAAAGGACAATATTCGTGAAGCCATTGGTGAAATACAGCTGCTTACAAACGATAATGTGCTTAAAAATTGGACCGATCGTGTAGGCTACTGCATGGCCAGCCGAGGCAGCCATTTGAATGAAATTGTTTTCCATTATTAACCGGAAGGAATGTACTTTCAAAAAAAAAAAAAAAAATTGAGCAAATATTCAGTAGTTTTTTTTTAAAGCATTTTCAAAAAAAAAGTTATTTGGCGGACCCTTTATATACGAGCTGAGTAACTTCGACCATATGCTCGGTGAAGTGTAACAGGCCAGAGCCTCTGGTGGGAATCGAACCCACGACCCTCACGCTAATAGTCTAACACACTGCCCACTAGACTACCAGGACACCCTAGTTGAGAAATAAAATTATGGCCTACACATTAATTCATTAAATTTAAATCGCGATAAAAAGCGGTTAAGAGAATAAAAATGGTTAGCTTAACATCTACTACAGTTAAAGTAATGTACATCAGAGAGCACAGAGTGCAAATAAAGCCGAGTTTGTTGTATTCCTAGCAAGCAACAAGAAAAAAAAAATTTGCTAACGGTGAAAATGTAAGCTCTTCTTTGTACTTGAATAGAATGACCCCAAGCGAAATGTTAACTAAAAACAAAAAATTTACGACTTAAAACAAACGGTTCCATCTTCTAGAGATGTAACTTCAGCGTAATCTACATAATGTTGCATTAAAATGAAAAACCAGTTTCCTCCAACCAAAAAAAAAGAAATAAATTCAATAGATTTTCCTAATATTTGTAAAATTTGAATAATTTTTATTGATTTAATGGGAAAAATATACAATTTTTCGAAACCCCTGAACCCGCGATTAATAAAAATTTGTTTATAAAAAACTCTTTAATTACTGATTTGAGTATAGGACAACAGGGTATATAAATTAATTAATTTATGAACGCATGCACACATACAGTGTTGGAAAAAATAATAGAAACGATTACTAGTTCATCATTAAAATGTTGTATACTTTTATAGTTGGAAATTACTGTCAAATTCTTGCTAATGTAACGGGATTTTATTATTTGCTTTCTTTATTGCTTTCTTCAATTTTAATTTATTAGTTTTCAAGGAAAAGTAAGAAAATACGTAATTTAGCTGGAAAAATTAATAGAAACGTTTTACGAAAACCGTGTTTAAATTTAAAATAAATAAACTTTTTACATAGAAGTGTGGTTTGGTAGAAGTGGTTTATTAGAAGTGGTAAAAATTGAGTTAAAATAACTTTTTTTGGACAATTTGCAAAATTCACGTGATGAGTGTATGTTTTAAATCTTTTAAAAAATGGGTCGAGGTGTTCATACCACTGATGCTGAAAGAAATGTTTTCCTTAAGTTAAAATCTGATGGCTTACGACTTGGAAAAATAGCCCACATAATGAAGTGTTCTTAACATAAAGTATTTAAGTGATTCACTATACAAAAAATATCGAAACTAGAGGAAGAGGAAAACGTCCACACGTTTTGATCAAATTTTAGTACATCATTCCAAAAAAAAATTTTTGAGTCATCTAATGGGCTTAAAAATATACTAGATGCTCCAGTAACAAGCAGTACTATAAGAAATAGGCTCGAAGTCCAAGGCCAGTACCTCTAAGTAAAACAAAAATATACAAAAAAGGTTACAATTTGCCAGATAACATCAAAGTCGGAAAAATTGGAACAATATGCTCCATCAGACGGAAAATATTTTGTACGTCGCCCTGCCAATAAAGAGTTTGATCCAAAATGCACAAAAAAGGCAGTCAAACAGGGTTTGATATGGGGATGTTTTCAACGTTTTTTAATGCGTTTCTATTATTATTTCCAACACTGTATGTATGCATAAATATGTAAAGCAAATAGAATCCATTACAATTTATAAAAAGAGGGAAAAAAAATCTCAAGCAATTCTTTGCTTTTTTAATTTAAATTAAATTGTCACTACTTTAGGAGAATATTGCAAAAAATAAAATAGAAATCTTTCAATTAAGGCATCGTAAGCAGTGTATGCGGGCTAACGTCAGAAAAGTAGAAATGCATAGCATATGCGTGGGTTGCATTTTTGATTAACAAATGGAATATTTTTTGTTTTGTTTTCTTTTTACGTCACTGACAATTGTCAATGCACTAAAACGGAGTGGACTTGTCAAAAATGTTACTTTTTAAGATCTATTTTATATTTCTTTATTAGTTTTTTTAATTAACTACTACATACATATACAATACAATATAATTCTCTCTTTCCCTGTCTCTTTTTCATATATCAATTCCAGGTTAAAGTTAAATTAATCGATTCACATGCCATTAATGGTCAGATTGAGGAAATCACATTTACTGACAGTTTTATTGAGACAATAAATCCATTTGGTTTTACCATATTAAAATCAAATGCTCTGTTACTTAAAATGGAGAATGTACAAATCAATAGAATAGAATCACAGGTAAATTGATATCATATTATGCAATCACATTTATTATATCATTTTAGTGTTTAAGAAAATTGTTATAAATTTAAATTATCATACGAAGTACATATTGTATAGAGTTCATGAAATATAAAAATACGTTTAATTATTCATCAAAAACTAGAAAGCTTTAATGCCTGATATCATTAGATATGTGCTCTCGCTACATCTATATAAAGTTGAGGAAACTTGGAGAACTATCTAATTTTATAAGACTACAAGGCTACTTCAAAGTATTGCATTACTGGGAACAATGTCTGACACCTTAGCTAATAGGTTTAAGCACTACTAGCGGGAAATATGACGGACCACTATATTAACAAGCGTACATACAGGGTGGCTGATATATAATGCAACAAAGTAAAGCGCTATATTTTTTTAATTTTGTTTTTAATTTTATTGTTCAAAAGCAAAAAATGTTGGAAATAACATCAAATTTTAAAATCAGTTTAGATTTGTTCGAATTGGCCACCTTTGGTACGAATTATGGCCTTCAAACGGCCGACAAAGCCTTCACAGGCTGCACGAAAGTGGCACTGCGGTATTTTGGCCCATTCCCGGCGAAGCGCCGTCTTGAGATGATCGACACTTTGGTATTTTAGTGAGAACCTTACTCTCCAAAATGCCCCAGGCGCAAAAGTCCAACGGATTGAGATCTGGAGATTTTGGTGGCCATTGTGCGGTAGAAATGAAGCGAGGAACCTCCTTTTTAAGCCATCTTGGTTGACGCGTGCCGAGGGCGGTGGTGCTGAGTCCTGTTGGAATGTCCATGGTCGGCGGCCGAAATGTTTGTCTGCCCAGGGCTTCAATACTGTTTTTATGACATTTTCCCGATAATATTCGGCATTTATTTTGACCCCACGGTCGATGAATACGAGCGGGGAGCGATCGGCCGTTACGACGGCCCACACCATTACCATCGGTGGCGCTTGAGTTCTGGTGGTCAATCGCAGGTGTAAATTTTCAGCTGACCTCTTTGACAAGTAAACCCGATCATTTTGTTTGTTCACAAACTGCTCAATTTGGAATGGCTTCTCATCGGAGAAAACCAAATTCGGTAACTCGCCACTTTCGTGCGAGCGAAGTAACCCCTTGGCTCTTTCCAGTCTAACTTTTTTTTGTCCATCGGTGAGCTCATTTTTCAATAGGTGTTGCATCCGTTCTCGCGATATGTTCAGCTCACGAGCAATTTTTCTACCACTGCGGCGTGGTTTTCGATCAAATCTGGCCTTCACTTTTCGGATAATTTCTGGTGTTGTTACCGCTTTTTCGTCCACTTTTTGGACGCGATGCAACACTGCCAGTATCACGTTAACGAGCAATGGTACGAGAAACAACAAATTTATTCACATTTAAATGCTGGAGGGCTATAACGATAGCCACCTGTGGTTTTCCAGCCAAAATATAAAGCAATCACACTATCATCGCTTGAATTCCATCACGAATAACTTTTTTTCTGAATGCAATCAGATCAAAATGCTTTTGTAAGCTTGTAAATAATAAATCTGGAATAAATCTGTCAGCTGTCAGACGAGCGGTTTACAAATGATAACAACCTGAAGTTGGTTGCAATACATATCAGCCACCCTGTATGTAGTTTTGAAAACACTGGACTTAATTGTAACAACATTATTAGCCGCTATTTTAACGAGAAGATTCTGCGAAACTGATTAAAGTACTAAGGATGTCCAGAAATCTGGATTATGGTATTGGATGGTATCTCAAAACTATCAACTGATTTCCTACTTTATACCCTACATCACGGACATTCATGAGAAATATTCTCGGGGACCCAATGTTCAACGAACATTTACCATCTACGACACGAAGAAAACTTCTTTGCTAGTTGAGGTTATCTCACGAACAATTGAGGCAAAATAGCTGGGAATGTTATTGGATAGTAAACTGTCTTGGTATACTTATATAGACATTACAAGTATGGACAATAATGCCATAATGATATGCAGCAGGCTTACAAGAAAATCTTGGTGGTACAACCCAAGAATTATGCAATGAATGGATACCACGATGATCAAGCCAATTATAATTTATAGAATCATTGTTTGAAGAGGCAAAATGAATTTGAATACAGCTCAGACGAGCAACGAGAACATTAAACATCTGAGCACCAGAGCTATTTAGGTTATTGTAAGGATAATTGGAGACAGCTCTGACAAAAGACTCATCAGGGGGCTTCGCGACCTAACAAATCGAGAGACTGGCGACCCCCCATAACTGTCTATGATTTTCGGAAAGTAATAAGAGTGTATTGAGCAATTTGTAGGCTGCATAACATACTCTCTTCTGTGGTACACAGAAGGAGCGACGGTAGATAATGAGATAAAAACAGGGGTGCTCATTGCCAGTCGCCGTAGTCTAGTAGGTAGTGTGTTGGCTTATTAGACCGTAAAGCCAGGGTTCGAGCCCCGGGCCAGATATCAAAACAAAATCCAAAAAGTATTTCTTCGGCGACTTTCTCTCAGCAGATTTCTGGCAAAAACTCTGAGAGTAAATAAAATTGCCATGAAAAAGTTTCTCAAAAAATCAGTCGTTCGGAGTCGACTTTAAACTGGAGGTCCCACCACTCATGTATAAAATTAACACACACAACATAAGTGGTGTGAGAAAATAGTTCGTAATCCTGACTAAAGGGTTGTAATGACCAATTATGTATGTTATGTATGCTCATTGCCAGAATACTTGCAAGCGCAAGTCTACGGCATTGAAATATATGTTCACTTCAGTCAAAACAGTCAGCCCGCTATCCAAGCAACCGGCTCGTTTGTGTTAACTCGAGAATATGGCTAGGAAATAAGTTAGGAAAGGTTATAGTAATTCACGGCATTGAACATACAGATGAGTTTGCGAGGGAGGGAGCTTTCATGCCGCTGCTGTATTCAAAAGTTTTCCGTCGAACGGGAGTAGATGTTTGAAAGGGTACACTCGGTGCAAAGGAGAGTTGAGGGAGCCGAAAAATCGTTTAAAGCCAAATAGGTTTGAGGCCAGAGGATAAAAATTGGCTTTTCGAACGCCGAAACACTGAGACTTCTGCTGCGTTAATGCATGTTGGAAGGAAACTCCTGGTTGCGAATCAAATACTACGCAGGGAGATATTCTTATTGACACCGAGCAGATACAAGGATACTCTGTATAGATTCAGGGCAGAATTCAAAGGAAATGTTGTGCGAGCAAATATTTTTAATGAATTGTTATGGTTAAGAATAAACTGTAGTTGATCACCTTGAAGTTTATTATTTCGTAAGAGACCGTACGACACGTACGTACTTACGTGACCTTAGAACCGATTTTGAGTCGTCCTTTTAATTTATTTTTTATCTTTTATTTCTATTTTAGGCCTTCAAAAAATTTGTGGTCGAACGAATAGAGTTCCAAAATTGTAAATTTTTAACAAATGTGCCATCGAAAGCCTTCTATGATGTAGAGGTTTCGCATACGCTGTTATTAAATAATCTAAGATTTCAAGAAGTCCACTCAAGGGCATTTTCATTTAAATGTACGTATAATAGACATCAAATTAATACAAAAAAATATTGATTCTATTAATTTAATGAAAATATTTTCATACTCTCTCTCCTTCCAGTGATCTCCAAATTAATTATTGCCAATAATTATTTTGATAGTGTGGATGCCGAATGGCTGGAGGTGTATCTTAAGGAGAGTACAATTATCAGGGATAATTATTTTGGTAATACCAGTCAAATAGCTTTTAAGGGTAAGCATTTCAAATTAGTTTCCAACAGAAAGTTCAAAATTAATCCTCTTTTGTTTGCATATTTTATTTTTATAGGCATTATGGTCCATCGTGATTATGTGGGCAATGAAAAGTTAGAGTTGCGTTTTAGCAACAACACTGTACACTTTCCTTTCACTATACAACCATTGGATTTCAATGAGAAATTCAATTTGAATTTAAAACAACTCAACTATGATAATGAGTATTCCTGCCATGAAGTTGACTACAGTCAACAGCCAGCCAAAGCCAAACAGGAATTCTTTAATCATTTCAAGGATTCCATTTATTTTAAACAAAATTCGCACTCAAATGCTGCACAAACAAACTATAGAGTCTTAAGTAAAATTATTGAAATCGATTGCCAACAAAAGTCATATTGGCTGTATGTAATAATAGGCCTGGTATGCCTTTTGGTATTGGTAATCATTATTGTTGTAATTGTGTGTTGGCGTATAGCCAGAAAACGTAAAGCCAAACGAAAAATGGATATTATACAACCGGAGCCAAGAACCTATAAGGAAACACAAATTGTCTATCAAATTGAAAATGCTGGACTTCTTAAGACTGACTTTTAACTCAAAGTAAAAGGGCACAATGTATGTACATATATAGCAGAGAATATAAAATAAAGAAACCACCGCAGCTTTAACCTTCCTGTTAACCTTCTTAGAAAAAAGGAAGAAAACAAAAAACAGATGCTAGAATTTAACGAAATTCCACCAAAAATAATTGAAGAAATGAAAATGTATTGTATTTTATAATATAGTTTTAGTTATAGAACAAAACCTTTTAAGCCAAATTATTATGCTTTTAATTGTTATAATTTATCATATAAAAACAACAACAACAACAACCACAAATATTTATAGAACTACGCATTGAGGCAGTGATGGAAAGAGACAAGTGTTTCAACTAACAAGTCTAAGGAAAATTTAACATTTCAATTAGTTTTTATTTATAAAATTTGTTTTGTTATACAGTGTATGTACAGTGGTGGCCTTATAATTAGAAACGTCTTAGCAACATGTATGTTTGTTAATTTGTTTTACAGTTTTCACTGTGCACCTGGGATCAAAGGCTTTGTTTGGAGGACGTCTTACATACGTTTTTCCATCAGATTGGGACAAATTAAACTTAGATTTGTCACTCTAGAGAACTCTGTTCCAGAAACATCGTTTCTAATTATAAGGCCAACACTGTAGGTACCTTAGTTAACCAAAAAGGAACCTTATGAGGAAGAAAATCTTTTGCATTCATATCAGTTGGCACACTTGCCCTCTCCTCTCTGCGTCTCATATATTGTAAATAATATTATTTTTATTTTAATAAAAATGTTAAACATATTAATTAAAGAAATAAGTTTCATTAAACATTCAAAATAAAATGCTGGGCACCAGCATTGGTGCGGAAGCTTCTTCATGCATTAGTCTAATAAAGGCTACAAAGGGCCAAGCAAATAACCCTTAAAACTACAGCATAATTATCATGTGTTTTATGGAATCCCAAAGTGCCTCCCAAAGTGGTTGGCCATAGAAAAAAATCCTACATTTCGCTTACCAAAATTTAAATCTTTCGACCTTCTCCTAGGATAGGATAAAGGCATGGATACAGTTAATGATGGTCAATCACTTTTATTTGCATTAATTTTGGACTCACTTGTCCGTCATTTCCAAAACTTTCCAGGGAAATCGTCTATCTGCCTTGACTTTCTGTTTTTATTAATCCCCCTCGGATTAGCAATGCCTACATTTAGTCCCTTAAGACCGGCCGATCAGACAAATACTTACTTTCTTACTTAATTGATCATTACAACCCTTTAGTCAAGATCACAACCTAACTTACACCACCACTTACATATGTATATTGTGTACATACATACATAATTGGTCATTACAACCCTTCAGTCAGGATTACGACCTAGTTTCCTACATCACCCAAGTTGTGTGTATTAATTTTATACATGAGTGGCAGGAGACCTACAGTTTAAAGTCGACTCCGAACGACAGATTTTTGAGAAACTTTTCATGGCAATTTTATTTTACTCTCAGAGTTTTTTTTGCCAGAAATCTGATGAGAGGAAGTCGCCGAAGAAATACTTTTTGTATTTTATTTTAATGTCTGGCCTGGGGCCGAACCCTGGCTTTTCGTCTAATAAGCCAACACACTACCAACTAGACCACGGCGACTTCAATGTATATTGTGTATGAAAATTTTATACAAACTTGACGAGACCTACAGTTTAAAGTCGATTTCGAACGATAAATTTTTGAAAGGCTTTTATGGAATCTTTTACTCTACTTTGATCTGAATTCCGGAAATATATTCTGTTCTTTATGGAATTCACATTTTTGGTTACAGTGATGAGACATTTAACGTATTCATTAACTGGTCCTTGCTCCGATTACAGTATTGATTTACCAGCTATCACATGAGGAACTTCTGTGATGTCAAGGGCGTCGGTATAGGGTATTTTTAATATTCACCCACTCTTCGCAGGCATATCTAAAAATAAATCCAATCACTGTTTCATATAAATTAAATTTCAGAACGAATTTGAAGTTCAATGCCAGTAAACACAACGTTTTTGAATTTATCCACACCCTTATGTTACAACTCTATTTACAAATAAGAACAAGTATCTGAAATTATTGTTTATTACGAAGCTGTAGTTTTCTAAGTTTATTACATATTCGAAAGAGAACGCGTTCAATTTGCACTCCCAAAAGGCAGAGCCTCATTATTGTTGTCGTCAATACAATATACAGTGCTTGACAAAACAATGGAAACTTTTTCAAAAATGTATTTAACCGGACGAAAATTTAACATGTTTTTTAAAAATCGGCAAAACATTTGTGGAGCTTATTAATGTGCACTGTTATTAACGTTTCTGTATATTAAAATTATGTATAAAAATGAATTATATAATTCAAAAATTAAAAAAGTTTCCAACGTTTCCATTGTTTCGTCAATATCAAATATGTGAATAGAATTATTTTTTTTTTAATTACTGAACTATATAGTCTTTTTATATAATTTTTAAAATACAGAAATGTTAATAACAGTGCATATTAATAAAAGGCATTAATATTTTGCCGATTTCTTAAAAAGATTTTTAAATTTTCGTCCGATTGTAACACATAAATAAATTGTTGATCAAGTTTCATTGTTTTGTCATGCACTGTATATCCGAACTTCCACATTGGTAACCATAATAATATCACCCTATATCCAGGCTGTCGTTCTGTCGTTCGAAGTCGACTTTAAAGTGTAGGTCTCCTGTCACTCATAAAATTAACACACACAACTTGGGTGATGCGAGAAGCTAGGTCATAAGCCTTCCTAAAGAGTTGTAAAGACCAATGAAGTAAGAAAGTAATTAAATGCAGTTAAGGTTTTTCTGACCTGCTTAAGCAACTGCATGCCATCTACTTTGAAATTTATTTTGAATATTTCTATACTAGTTTGTATTTATGCTTTTCGCACCACACCATTGGTTAACATATATGCAGAATGAGGTCTTCCGTCAATCGAATTCCGGATTTATGAATCCAAGTCAAAAATTTTGGCAAAATTATCTTTCCCTATAAATGCGATTGTCGATAATGGTGTTAAGAAACAAATATCTGCAAAAAGAACATACAGATACTCCTCATCTATTTGCGAATCATTGAAATTAGCGGAAATTATTGGAATACCTAAATCAAACAAAATCGATTCTCTCCAACATCCCCCCCCTGGCTTTTCAATGCACAATCTTGCGATATATCCGTATCAAAACTCAAAAAAGAAATTACTCCTGATGACATATTCTTACAACTCTATTTAGAAAAACAAGAGTCGTTACTGGAAAACGGTTGGTCTTTTCTGTTTACAGATGGATCGGAAGACACGAACGGAATAACTTCATATGCCATAGTTGATTTCAACAAGAATATTAAGTGTCTAAAAATTCTTCCTAATTACACCTCGGTATTTGTTGCTGAAGCTTCAGCCATTGCCAAAGCCATATCCATCTCCCTCACAACTAAAAACAAAACTGTGATTTGCACTCTTGATACACATTGCACTGTGATACACACCTCTTTAAGGTGGAATATTATAAATTCGAGATTTGCTAATCAAATATAGCAGTAGATCGCAGTCACTCTGGATTCCAGGTCACAGTAAAATAGAAGGAAACATCGCAGCTGATCAATCCGCAAAATTTGGAAGTATTGATCCCCTACTAATGGATTCAACAACGGAGAAACTTGTAATAGACAATTTAATAAAACTGCATCTTCAACAGAAATAAATTGTTGCTTAGTCTGGATACCACCATCCCCACTATACAGAAATAAATAACGATCGCATTCCACCTATATATAGACATATATATATAGACAGGCACCAAATTAAAATATTTTCCCGACTGCGCCTTGGTCATACGTTTATCACCCACAATTATCTTCTCCGGAGAGATGCGGCTTCCATCAGAGCAGTTAATTCGATTAACCATGGAACGTTTTCGCACCACGTTTACTCTTATTGATAACTCGCATCCCCAGAGACGCTGTACGGTGCGTACAGAAGAAGCTTTGCTACTGTAGAGCGTAGCATTGAGGAAGACCCGAATGAGTCCATCCGCCATCGAGCACAGGAATTGGATCTGTGTCCATCCACTTTATGGAAGAGTTTGCGGAAGGATCTTGGTGCTTACAAAATCCAACTCGTACAAGATTTGAAGCCAAACGATCATCAAGTAAGGCGTAGATTCGTCGAATGGACCCAAAACGAGATTACCGTTGTTCCCGATTTTCATAAGCGAATTTTCTTTAGCGATGAAGCGCACTTCTGGTTGAATGGCTACGTCAACAAACAAAACTGCCGCATTTGGAGTGAAGGTAATCCTCAAGTGTATGTGGAAACACCGTTACATCCAGAAAAACTGACTGTTTGGTGCGTTTTATGGGCTGGTGGAATCATTGGTCCGTACTTTTTCAAAAACGATGGTGGCCAGAACGTTACAGTCAATGGTGATCGGTATAGAGCCATGATTACAAACTTTTTCATTCCTGAATTGAATAACCATGATGTCCAGGAGATGTGGTTTCAACAAGACGGCGCAACATGTCACACAGCTCGTGCCACAATAGATTTATTGAAAGACACGTTTGGTGACCGCCTAATTTCACGTTTTGGACCTGTGAATTGGCCTCCAAGATCTTGTGATTTAACACCGCTAGACTACTTTCTGTGGAGCTATGTAAAGTCATTGGTCTATGCGGTAAAGCCACAAACGCTTGACCATTTGGAAGACAACATTCGCCGTATTATTGCCGATATACGGCCACAAATGTTGGAAAAAGTCATCGAAAATTGGACGTCCATATTGGACTACATCCGCGCCAGCCGTGGCGGTCATATGCCAGAAATTATATGTAAAATGTAATGCCACAAGATTATCTTTCGGATAAATAAAATTCATGTCAATCGAATAATCCATCGTTATTTTATTGCAACTTAAAGTTCTATACCTCTATAAAAAACACCCTTTTCTAGTATATCTGTAAAACACTTCCTCCTGGACTGCCCCCTTTATCACTCGGCAAGGATAGATGAGTTTAGTTCTCAAAATCCTATCTCACTGTTAAAATCTCCTACGAAAACACAACATTTTAAAAATCATCAATTTTATCAAGAAAATCTGAATCTAATGATTAGTTAAGAATTTAGTTAAGAATTCTACTATGCAAAATCCGTAGTTCATTTATTATCTAAGTTATTCATAAATATTACCTAGAGGCGTTGGCCTCGTTGCTAGTGCTCCTTAATTTCTTACTTAATTATAAATCTAATATAAATAATAATAATAATTTCAAAAATTATTATTAAAACGTGGACTCACGATAAAATGGTCCATCGAGCTACAGTGTCACAGACTTTTAAATAATTATAAACTAAAATATGTAAATATTTGATATTTTAGTGATCAAATACTATAATATCAAGATAATAAATAGAATGCTTAATGTGACGGCTTGGAGAGCTTTAAATGATGCTTAGAAATTGAGGAAAAATAACGAAAATGTTTAACTTAACTCAGCTTAAAAATTTAAAACATTTAAGAATACTAAATAACACTCGTAAGTAATTAAATATTTACCAAACAAATAATGAATAATAAATACTAGCTTGTGAGGAATTTTAGTTATATTTTAAGAACTTGCTTAACGCAGGCTTCTTTAGTTTAAATTGGAAAAAATATTTACTTTAATTGGACTTACCCTATAGGCAAATATGACTCCAAGGCTTGGTGTATGGTCAATTCAGGTTCAGCCAATGCTAAGCCTTTAGAAAGTAATGCAAAATGAGTACTAATGGTTTCGCTTATGCTGGTTAAATCCTCGACATCTTTATCATCGGGTAAACTTAAATTCTTTTTCATTAAATTGGCACTACACATGCCACCCAAATATGATAATTCCTGTTCTATGCGCACCAAACAAGAGTTATTGCCATTCAACTGAAAGTAAAATTTTTAAAATAATTAACATTTGTGAGCCCCATTATTTTGAATTTATAAAATTAAAGCGGGTCAATTCAATTTTTGAAACTGACTATATGTGTTCCCTACGGACATCAAAAGTCAACACATTTCTACGTAACTCTACAACAATTAATTAAAAATCAATCTTACCAAAACTGGATTATCATAGCCCACTACAAGACATTTGAAACCATAACGATTTACATGAGGATCTTGAGCATACAAGGATGAAGTTTCCAACGAAAATTCAACACAATTACCGGGTAATATCATAACATTTTGTAGCCAATTCGAAGATCTGAAAAGAAAAACCAAAGACAAATAAATCAAAATCATAATTTTAGCATTACAACTAAACACACTTACGTATTAAATTTCTTAACCACAAACCAATCGGGTTCATTTTTATTGTGCGCCTCCTTTTGGGTTGGCAATTTATAGCAGGTTGTCATTAAAGTTGCACTTTTACTTTGCATACCACGATTGGTTTTGACATTATTATCGAGTATATCGTAATAGTCCTCATGATTGCTTGGTGTTTCCGCATTAGTCATAGGCCTTACCGGCAGAGATACCAATAGATAGTCTTCCAGTTGGGCAGTACCACACTGACTATCGAATTCTATGGTCAACCATTGGACACAGGGTGGAAATTCAACACGATAGCAATTAATGGAGGCACTCCTATAGGGATGTTCGCTTTCTACCATGCAATAATGATTGCTGGTTGTGGGCATATCATTAGGCGGTGTAGTATCATTGGGTGGATTTAAGTTATTAGCACTTTCTTCTTTATTATTCAACTGTTCTAATTTCTTATTAAACGCTTCAAAAATGGGTCGCAAACGTGGCATGTTTATGCTATTTGGATTGGCAGCGTCCTTAGTGGCATTTAATTGATTGAGAGCAGCGATATGTGGTAGGATATCCTTTATAAGACCCAGAATTTGTACCGAACTCTGGAACAGAAAACAAATTTAAATCAAATTTTATTAGTAAATACCACAGGTACTCACCTTGGCATCATTACAGGCCAAATTTGCTATGTGTGCATAAACCAAGGGCAGTAAAGCATGAAATAGATTGGATGAGGCCATATTGAAAATATCCAAAATTTGTGTAGCTGCCATTTGTGCGGGCGTCTCCTCTGAATCGTTCCTACCCAATCCAGCTGGATTGTACTGCGAAGCACCCATTAAACTTTCCACAGCTTCGGCGCCCACACGTTCATTACCGTTGAATTTTGTAATTTGACCATTACGGAAATTTAAATCGTGTATAGCAGAGGATTCCTCTAAAATCAAGTCCTTAGGATGTATTTCCGTTGCACCAATTTCAATTTCCATTTCAAAGGGATTCGTAGAACGTTTCTCAAACTTTAATGTCTCTATGATGCCTTTCGAAAATGATTCCAAACGCTTGGATAAATCTCTGGCAGTCGATATACCAGCTCCTGCTTCAGCTGGCAAATGGGAAGTACGGGAATTATTGGCCCAATTTATATCCATGTGTTCCTCTATGGGTGTTATATTATGTTCCGAATCTATGGTTTGCGAATGATTTGATGAGTTATCCGAGGGCGATAAAGAAGCAGCCAAAGTATTACGTGCCAAAACCAATAGTTCTGTACATTTTTTGGTAATATCCGAGGCAATTTGTAAAGCCGTATCACGCATAGAAGTTTCATTTGATACCGTTGAGTCATTAGGGCCATTTAAAAGGCAGTTATTAACACCAATGCTATTATTAGCTGAGGTATTCGAGTCTTGTTTAATGGGTGTACTATAGTAGAGTATACAGGGTATTTGTCCTCGATGGGCATTGGTGCCATTAAAGCTCAAATCACAGGCGTAAAAATGAAAAGTACTGCCACACGGCCCACGTATAGACGGCATACCACCATCACCCGAGCAAGTTCGGTGGCCCTGAGAACAAAATCTTAAAGCATAACGAGTGTTTTCCTGTAGAGCAAGAAACAAAATTAAGGTATTGCTAATGGTCAGAGGATAAGGAAATTAACCGCACATGGAACAGATAACGTTCCACTGATTTTTCAATTACGTTCCCATTCACATCTTTCCACTTACCTTTATCAACACTGATCGTTCAAATTTAATCTCTGCCATATCATTCTGCACGGTAGTCTGATCATAAGTACCCGATGCTGATTCCAAAGTCTCCCATTTATGTTGTAAAGGCTGTTGGGCATCACCGGAGTTGTCATATAATAATTCCAACTGATATTCATAACTACCCGAACCAGAATACACCATACAGCCGGCAATAGCTATGCCAGAACGATCGACAGAAAAAGCTATAGCATCAGGGCCGAAACTACCAGTATTCCATGTGCGACTTTGATCACAACGGGCAAAACGTGAACCCGAGGAATGTAATGTGCGCGGTGGTATAAACATTTTATCGTACTGCAAAGATAAAATAAGTTTCTCAAATTAAGCCCAATAAAGTTTACAAAAACTTACATCTCCAATGGCTGTTTGATAGACAATTTCCGCTAATACGCGAGCCAATAGATGGCAACAATTATCGATTAGGCCTTGATTAAAATCTTTAGAACTAAAACTGCTACTCGAATAGTTGTATGGCACTGTGCGATTATAGATGTTTTCCAAACGATCCCTTATGGGATTCGCTATTATATCCAGTAGACGCATTAAAACATCCTTAAAAGTCCAAGAATTACTGAGAAAATCTTTTTTCTCCTGTTGCGTACGATAAATCATTTGCTCTACTAAAATGGGATACTGATGGGAATCAGTAGAGGACAGCATAGGCAAACCGGAATTGTCACTGGGACTTATAATGGATTGGCGATCGCCATTTTGGCTAAGCAAAGCAAAAGTTGAACGCAATTTCACGCTGGGTGAACACAAACCAGCCAATATGGCACTCAGCAGACGGGAGTGTAATGTGCCCTGCTTATCCATCTCCGATAATAAATCACACAAGCAATTCCACTTCAAAGTCGAAGTAGGATAGAAGACACCAAAGCAATTAACAAAACTTATATGGCATTCATCCAGTATTTCCAAAGCCATAGTCAAGGCCTCATCACTGGTAATGTCCTGAAACAAATCATCACAAAATATACCAATTAACATGGCACGAACATTGCCAATACATTCGGCCAATTGGATATTTTCCATGTTGGATTTTTTCATTGTCGTTTGACTGCCGGACATGTTGTTATCATTGAAGTATTTGGTTATAGAAGAGTTGCTCGGTTTCGTTAACTTGTGCAAGTCTTTATCACAGCGATTACTTAAAGATTTCTGTGTAGCATTGGCTATATAGTCAGCTATGTCATCCGTTTGGGCATATTGCGGATAAATTTCATTGGTATACTTCCGTAACAATCTCAAGCATGACTTGTTAACGTGTATGAGATATTCCAAAGACTGTTTCACCTGTAAATGATGCGACATGTCACGTTGTTCACGTAAGTAACCCTTAAAAGCCTCCCATGACCAGTTCAGCATAAGGACGAGACTTTCAAAACATTCTTTAGTCACTGAATTGGCAAACTCTTTGGTGACTCTCTTTACGGGATCTACATCCACCGGACTGGGTGAGGGTTTGGTCTCTTGGGTTATTAAACGATAGAGTATAGCCGGTATTTGCCCGGAGTTGACATCAGTGCCATTATTTGCCTTCTTTGAGGATTTAAAAGTAAACACTACTTGGTCTTCAGTGGTTACCGTAGCCTGACCGCAAGAACCACAATCTGATGAGGGTCCAGCTATGCGTGCCCATACTAAATACCATCTGCCTGCAGTTAGATTTATAGGTTTCGGCAACAGTATATGAAATTTACTGCGGGCGGGGCATTCAAAGGGCACCTCTTTAGTTTCGCTTATAAGGATACCCTCTTTTTCATAACCACCGCCATCAGTACCCACATCATAGAGTTTTAGTTTGCAAGAATATTCACCACGGCCGCCAAACATGCCAAAACCATCTGGGGAAGGAAATAACGAAAGTGAATAAATAAAAAGAAATAAGAATGTTAAGATAGGATAGGCTAGGCTAGGCCGTGTAAAGTCACACTGTACACCAAGATAAATTTGGGTTCTAAAGTTCATTTGCTGCGAAGCTAACTCCGTTTAAGGTATGCCTACTTACATATCAAAATATCAGTATCTGCTGAGAATCTTATGGCCTCCACACTATGACCGGAATAGCCCCAACCACCACCAAAATTATCAAAACGATTAGCAACTTGGTATTCATTGTCTTTAGTATCTTTGCTTTGGTTATCCTCTTTTGGTGTAACATCCTCAAAGCAAGCGGGTCTAAAAAATAAATATTTTTTTTCATTTCAAATCGTATCAAAATTAAGTTCAATTTTACATGACATCCTGAGCCGAGGTCAAAACATCCAAACAGGCCAAAAGATTTAAGGCAGCATGCAAGCGAGAAATTCTCGATTCCAATTTATTAGGTAACGACAATTCGGGAGTCAATAAAGCCTGGTAGTTGGACGAATTCTTTTATGAAAATAAAACATTAAACATTATCTCTGTACACCACTTCAATCGTTGCTTACCAAGCCTCCTGATTGTATTTCGCTAGCCAAGACATTATAACTCAAGACCTTCTTCTGATTACTATCGTAAACCCATAGGACATTGTACATGGGATCTGTGGCAAAAGCTAATTTTGAATAGGTTTTATCACCAATGGCTGCAGCAGAGGATGAAACATGTAACGATCCTCCTCCTCCTCCTGAAATGGAATTGAGGGAACCCCTTTGCTTTTCCTTACGCTGGCTCGAAGAGGCATTATGCACATGATTATCTTGTAGATCGAATAACTGATTACGAGCCTCATGCATGCTACGTGACATTTGCTCGTTAATGGCATTCGAAGAAGAGGGTCCCATTTGAACCATATTCTGGTCAACTTGATTTTGATTGACTTCCGGCAACACTTTGGGCTTATTGGCATGTTCCATTTTAACAAAATCCACTTGATTGTAATGGTGGGCAGTACAATTGCCATCACGTCGATTAATAGAAATGGCATTAAAGGTCAAAGGGATGGTGGGTATCATTACTGTTAACGAAACAAATAAAAAATTCAATTTTTCTTAAAGAAAAATGAGAAAGAAACACTTACAAATAGTTTTCTTATTAGCAGCGACATTCATTTTAGGCAACATTTGTGTGGTTATTAAAGATTCATCGATTTTAATAAAAGTCTGATCACCACTGGCTCCTATCCAGGTGGCTTTTTTGCCAAAACTAGGACCAATGCCACTAGCATATGAAATTAAATTTATTAAGAAGATATTTTCGATGTTAATTAAGTTTTTAGACTTACAACACTACGCCTGGTGTACAATGCCATAAAATCTTTTGTCTTTGCTGTATTAATTGGGCCACCGTTGGCTTTTCCGCTTGCTGGTCACTGTTGCCCAAAGATTCTCTTACGTTTGCAGTATTAACGGATTTCTCTCTTTCCATATTACAGCTTCCCTTTTGCTGAAAGTCATGTGGTAAACGTCCCAACTGACCCTTTTGGAAATTTCCAAAAGTATACACCAAACCCTTGTACGTTAATAACACTGTATGATTACTGCCAGCTGCCACTTGGCAAACATTGCCCGTTACATTTATACGCACCGGCCCGCTAACGGGCTGCATATCTCCCGTACCCAATTGGCCAAATTGATTGCTGCCAAAGGCATAAACTTCACCGGATAGTGTTAGCACGACGGTGTGATGGAGACCGCATGAAACTTGTACTACGGGCGACGTTGATGGCATATTGAGCAGCTGTGGTGCAAGAGGAGCCACTCTAGGAGGATTTTCCTCCGTATGACTAGAGGCATCTTCCGTTGACTTCTTTTCCTTACGACGCATTATAAGACTTTTCGAACGTTGACGGTTTATTTGCTTGTTGGAGTCTTTAGTATCTGAAACTTGAATTAAAAGAATTTAATTTAATTGTTTTGCCTTTTGAAATAAGAACAGAAACTCCTATTTCTGTGCATGATTTTCTTATTCGTCTCTGCTAAAGCAACGGAATAAAGTTTGCTCACTAAGCACCTCTTCTTGACGGTTTATCCCGTCTGTAGTAAGTTCAAGAAGAGGTTTACCAACAAAATCTATTACAACAACTCTAACTGAACTTTGTGGAGGGACATAATGACGTATTGTAGCACATGATCTTTAGAATTCCTTCTAATTTATTTAATAATTACCACTTTCAGCTTCTTGGACTGCTATACAAGAGGCGCACAGGCCACATTTTGAACAGCCGGCATCACCATGACCACAGGCACAGGTTCTATTGGAAGAAAAAACCCAAAACATAGTAATAAAATATTAAATCTTTAGTTTTAAAAAATTAATTAAAACTTACGCTCCCGCTACTCTCTCCTCTAGGGGCACATTTAAAGCAGAAACACACGATACATTGTAACCGGTACACTCACGACAGGCCACACAAACCCGACATTGACCCTGTATTATATTGTGATCATCATAGTCACACAGATTGGAGAAATCAAATTTTAATTTCTTTTGAGGCGTAGATGATTTGCTCGAACCATTTTCCCCTGCTGTTGAGGAACTCATATCCTTAGCTTTACTAAAGACATGACCACATTGTCCCTTATTATTTAAACCAAAGGTAAATACTTGACCCTTAGCATTTAAGGCGACACAATGGGCTTTACCCAATGCCACCTTTTGTATATGTTGATCTGAAAAGTCCGAAACAAAACCCTGGGCATCACAATGCACCGTATCTTTGCCGAACATGATTAATTTGCCAGTTTTCGTTATAAATGCTGAGGTGCCATTATTACAGGCAGCCTGGACAATAACATGACCTTCGATTTTCGTCATTTTCTTCGGTTTTACTGCTTTTGGTTGCCTGCGATTCTTGGAAATGTCACCATCTTCTCCCCGCCGAGCAGTACCAGCAAAATAGACAGTGCCATCATCATTAACCAAAAGGGCATGGATACCATCATGGCCAACAGCTATATGAGTAATACGCGATACTTTGGATATTATCAGTTCGGTTAATTTCATTATAGGTGTTCGGCCCACCGATTTAAGACCCAAAGCAGCCGATTTACCATAGTAGTAGACTTTGCCATTGGTGGCACTAACCAAACCAAACTCTTTGCCACAAACAATTTCCTGTAAATCCACATCATTAGGTATTTTGGGCTCAAAAATGTTATAAGAGGCTTGTATTTTTAATATTTGATTTTGATTGAGGACCTCCTCCTCAAAGGTGGCATAACCTAAAGTACGAAATCGTTTGCGGGACAATTGCAAAGGCAACTCAACCGGTAAGGAGTTATCACGTTCTGTGCTTCTGTTCTGATGACAGATATTTAAACGGCGTACTACCAAAGAGTCCTAAAATAAAAGGAATAAATTTTAGTTGTTAATAAAATTCTCCGTTTAGTATACCCACATCTCGATTGGTGCAAATAGCATTCAAGGAGTCCTCATCTGTGAACAAGGTATAATTAAAACCCTCTCTTATGGGTAACATATTAACCGGATTCATGCTTTTTATGGTTAATGTATCGGTATTAACCAAATGCAAATGATCAGCATTGCGTTTGGAATTACGTCTGTAATAAAGTTGGCCATTGCTATAGCCCAACCAACCGGTTTTTTCTTTAGTAAACTCATCATTTTGCATATAAATATGGCCTTTGTAAGAGCCATTATAGCCAGTGCCTATTTTAAGTAGAGCACCACCCAATAGTAGATATAAATAAGTGCCATCCGAAGCTAAAGCAGGTTCTGTAAAGCCACCCATGGGAGCTTTAATCGAAAACTAAGAGAAAAACAAAAAAAACTTTACAAAAACCTACAATTTTTAAATGTAAAGGTACTTACCTCATCCACTAGGGAATTAGTTGGCACACCTTTGGTATAAAAATCGGGACAAGTAGGTTTTGCCAAGGCCGCACTAATCACGGTACGTTGCAGCATGCCCAATACGGCTGGCATTTGAATGCGTTGCGAAGAAAGATTACGTGGTGACATGATTAATGCCGCAATGGCTTTAAGCATTTTACCAGTATCACCACGAGCTATGCACAGTCCAATTAAAGCCGAACAAGCCACCGCTGACCAATCACTTTCGTGACTTACGCCTGCCATGCTTGTTACATCTCTCTCGGCCGTAGTGGTAGTTGCCAAATCCAATAACAAATCATACAAAGGATTTATTAATTCCTCCGGTTCATTTTTAAATGATTCCGGCTGTTGACCTTGTATAACATCCAAAAGTGCCTTTAAAGCCTTGGAGCACAATAAGGGCTGTATATGTCTGGCCTCTGATATCAATTCAAATAAACTGCGTAAACCAGCGCCTACTATTAAGGGCACAGATATCACCTTAAATTCTTTCTCACTACATTCCTCCGATTCGGATTCCACATCACTGTTGGCAGAATCTTGTCTTGATCTCTTTTCGCCGCTCCCACCCTGTTGTCCTACTCCCACCACCACATTGGCCTGTTGCAAGGCATTAAGTGTATGGCAAGAGCATTCTGTTTGACTTCCTGCCAAGCAGGTGCCAATACAAAGTAGACAACATGTTGAATTCAAGTTGGATAAATTTCGTGCATTGCCGCTCAACTCATAGAATAGCAAACGTCTTGTCTCCGCTTCTAAAACTGTAGAACGTATGGCAGAGAATACCGCAAATTGTGAGGCATTCGATTGTAGTTCTATGTGAGCTACCGGGAAAGGTGGACAAAGTAACAGTTGCTCTTTAACTAATGGTGGATCCAGAGGATTGACAACACGCAAATCAGGATTCCCTTCCAGTATGGCTATGGGTGCCTTTTTATCTTTATTTTTACGCTTTCCAATGGATTTGCGATCATTTTGGACTTTCCTAAAATTGAATATATGAATACAGTGTGTGTTAAAAATATTTCAAGGGACTATTACTATATAAATATATGTCCACTTAAAATCATAGAGATGTTGGAAAACATTCCTGAATTCAACTCAGTGTTTCAACTTGTTTGAGATACGAGCGTATTTTCGTAACGGAATTTCGGTTAAAATCAATTTTATTTAGCAAGAGTCACTCATTACTAAAGACCTTAAATAAATAATTAAAGAATTTATTTCTACTACACCTCATAAAATAACTATGAGAGTTGCTTACTCACTGCACCAAAACAACCACCGTTCTTTTTCAACAACACCGACCTTCACTTTAATACAGACAACACAACAGGTGTTTGACCCACTTATGCGGACCGCAGACAACAAAACAATAGTTTCCTTGTATTATACAGCCGGCATCTTATCAATGACACCAGTTCAATGACACACAAAAGCCGTAAACATAACAGAAAATGCAACAATAACAACAAAATTGAGAACAATAACCTTGAACAGATGCAGACATCCAATTTATCAGCTGTGGACAAGTAAAGTGCTACAGCTGATGAAAAAGACGATTTTGATGTAAACAAAGCGAACATGAAGAAGAAAACAACCCCACCGAATCGTTTCTAGTCGGCTTAAAACGATATCAAAATGCTGTAAGTTCGTATGAAATAGGAAATCCCAAATTTTCTATAAAAATTTTTTGTTCAAATAAATTATACGAGCTTAAAGGAATTAAACAAAGGATTTTCTTCATTTCACTCCTATGGAATAAAGATTCATTTAAGCATTTTCTTTGTCTTGTTTCCACTTAGGAATAGTAACGTTACTTAGATTCTTATTGGAAAAATCAATATTCCTTGTTTTTTAATGTCTGCCATTCTTATGAGACTTCTTTGTGTATACCAAAACGGAATTTTTCACTGACATTGTTTTATTAAAATTTCTAGATATTTCCAAGATTTCCTTATTATTTTTGTAACAATAACTTACCTTCTCGTATTTAAAGTATACAAGTCATAAAAATTTCCGCCATATTTAACTGGATTAAGTAATCCAACCATTTTTCTTTAGCCAAAAAAATTTTTTTTCTTTAGTGGTTAACACCCAATTTTTACTTTTAGAAAAAATAATCCTTGTTATTGCACGTTTACATTTATAATATTTATTAATTGCTTTTTATTTTTTCGGTAACTTTTTAATATATTTTGTATTTGTACTTTTTTTTTTAATATAATTTTCAACAAAATTCACTTTTTCTGCTCTTTGCAAAGCAGTTTCATCTTGTCGTTCGTTTACACAGGACTAAACGAAGTTTTTCATCGTTTCTATTTAACAACCCTCAACCGATAACTCAACGGATTTATGAATGAATGGCTGCAATTGCAACCACTACCAACAAAACACATAATAAAAAAACGTAAACAAAGCCGGCTGATTTTGCAAGTACTTGAACACAATGAAAGCGTTTTCAAAGTAAATAATAGGAAACACGTTCAATATCTTGTAATATTAATAATTAAATGACTGTGGAAGGACATCTGAAAGAATCTATTAAGACTATAATTAAATCAAGGATTACATCTTATTGGAAGAATATTGTATTGCACGGTGTATGCATGAACCATGATTTTATATCTTTAACATTACAAGTCCCTTATTTAGAAATTTTTTATCTGGCATCACTTTGATTATAAAAGTGTCCAGCGCCAAATTTCAAAATTATAATAATTAGTACGGCAGCTCTTGTTTTATATACCGTTTCTATTTTGTTGCTTTTTTTAAACTAAAGATTTTCCTTTCTTTTTTTTTTGTTTGAATTTTTTAAAGAATAAACTTTTAAAATGGAAACTACAATTTGTGTTGCTCCGAAAATTACAAAAAGAAGTTATACAAGGCGCAATAGTCAAAGGACTACGGGGAAACCTACTACGATTGGTGAAATCGAACCTGTTGTACATAAACCAGCATTATTGGCTGAGATGTCACAGCCAGCTAGTACACTTGTAATGTCGGAGTTTTCTACTGAGCCTATGTTGTCGCAGCCTCAACAACTACCTGTTGTAAATGATACAAATTGTGTTCCGAAGAAAATTACTAAAAGACGTTATACAAGGCGCAACAGTTGTAGGACTACGGAAAATCTTTTTTCTCCGGTCAATGCACCCAAACCTGTTGTAATAAAACCGGAACCAGTGACTGAGATGCTGCAATCAAACGGCACACTTGTAGCGCTGAATTCTCCAAGTAAATCTGTGTCCCAACTACCTGTTGCGAATGATACAAATTGTGTTCCTAAGAAAATTACTAAAAGACGCTATACAAGACGTAAGACCATGGACATTCCTTTTCCTAATATCGATGGATCCACACTGACAACTCAACCAACCTATACACTCGTACCGGCAAAGTCTCCGCAGCCACAGCCCAAACCACCTGTTGTGAATGATACAAATTGTGTTCCTAAAAAGATTACTAAAAGACGCTACACAAGACGTAACAGTTTTCCTATGATCAATGGACCGACATTTACAACTAATTCAGTACCAGTGATGACGCATCCAACCTATGCACTCGTACAGTCAAAATCTCCAAATGAAAATGTATTGCCGCAGCCTAAACCACCTGCAGTGAATGAGACAAATTGTGTTCCTAAAAAAATTACTAAAAGACGTTATACAAGGCGTAATACTTATAGGACTGTGGAGAATCCTTTTGTTATAACCGATATAACCAAACCGGTTGTAGCTACACCAACACCGGTTACTGAAATGCAGCAATCACACTGTACACTTATGGAGAAATCTCCAAGTGATTCCCGATTGCTACAGTCAAAAGCAACTGTTGTGAATGATACAAATTGCATTGCTAAAAAAATTACTAAAAGGCGTTATACAAGGCGTAACAGTTGTAGGACTACGGAGAATCCTTTTACTAAATTCGATGTGCCACCACCTATTGTACTTACATCATCACCACTGATTGTTACCCCGCAGCCGGAGCTTGTACCACCAGTTGAGATTAATCATCCCCCAGAGATCGAGGAACAGCAGGCAGATCATGAAAACGAGTTATGGTACCATAAAAAGGCCTATAGTTTTTTGAAAAGTTTAAAGAAGGACTATAAACGTTTCAAGTATCTGTTTAATTATCTTCTACGTGAGGAACAGGAAAAAGAACGGCGAAATATCCAAGAGCTCGATGAACTCAAACGAATTTATAATAGAATGCAAGTGGAAGAAACCGAAATTAAGCGTAAACGCTGGTGTCGTTACTGTGAGCTGGAAGCGTCTTATTTAACTTCTGCAGGTATACAATTTTACTGTTCTAAAGAGTGTGAACGAAAGCAAAATAATCTTTTGAGCGCTGTGGAAGATTCATTAAAGCAGCATAGGGAGTAGTTTCTCTTTCAATAGTTTGTATTTAATTATCTGCATTAATTTTAATTTCATAATTTATTAATAGTTTTTAGATTGTCTTGAATAACTAGTTTGTATAGTGTTGTGAAGTATTTAGGTTTTTCTAATTTTAATAATATAAAGTATTAGTTTTAACATGCGCTAAATACTAACGTTATAATTTTGTAAAATTTATGAATGCATTTCAATATAATTAGAAATATATGAAGAATAGTTTAAATACGAGTGAACCACACTCAGGACTTTTTTAATTGTAATAAAGGTTAAATTTTGTGGAAATTTAAATAAATATAATCCTTGGATTTATATTTTTCAAATGCAGCGCGTTCAGAACAATTGACAATCTGGCCACTTCTTATAGCCGTTACTACACTATTAATAGCTGCTGCTGTGTTATCGCTTTGTCTGATTTTATATTGGAAATTATTACCAAAAACCTTAAATAGTGTTTTAAAAAACCTGTTTATTTTAATCATTTCAAGAAAACTTCAATCGCTTCCTTATACAGTTATCACTCTGAGAAATAATTTAAATACCTGTTTATCGTACCTCTCCATAAATATTTTAGCAGACTTTTAAAATATTAGTATAAAAAACCCAATAACAAAGTTCTACTCCATTTTTCTTACAAAATTTCATATAAACAATGGCAACACTTTAACAAATTGTCTTTTGACAATTCTGCCTACAATACATCTTGACAACACTAACCGACCGCCAAAACAGTACCACAACACAGAATAAGAATTTGTTGTTAATTAAAGAAAAATTGTGTATTTTTTGTTATAAATTAAAACGGATTTAAAGTTTATTTATATTAATTTATTTAAATAAATATTAAGTCAAACTAGGTACAATGGATTTCAATACATTGCTACAACAGGCACAACGCCTAACAAATGAAACACAAACCTCCGAAGAGTTACCGCGTGTTGAGCGTACAATTTCACAAGTATTGGAAGCCACCAAGGAATTGCATTCGCGTGTAACACAAACTGGAGCACAGGATATACAAGCGTAGGTTCACAAATTCTATTCATACATAATATTTTTTATTAATTCTTTTTTTGATATGTTACAGACATATTTTATTGGGTTCCAAAGGCATTGATCTACCGAAGATATCACAAAAACTTGAATCGTTAAATGCACGCAAAACATTTGAGCCTTTAGATCCCATAGCTGATACTGATATACAGAGTTTTTTGAAAAATGAAAAGGAAAATGCCATACTCTCTGTTATAGAAGAGGTTCACAAAAATGTAAGTTTCCGAAACAATTCGTTTAAATTGCTTCAAAGTGCTTAAAAGAGTTTTTGTTTGTTCTAGTCATTTTTAAGTGCCCAGAAACGTAAATGGGAGCACATAAAGACTGAATGGCGTCAAGAGAAGATGAAAATAATGAATGCTTTGGTGGGTCCTTCACAAAACTGGATAGACATACAAAAAATCCCTGAACAGACAGTCATTAATGAAACATTTGGAGCACGCTCCTGTCTGAATAGAATTGTAAGTATTGTAATAGAGAATTGGAAAATGTTTTTAGAGCAGCAAGTATTTTAAATCTCACCTTAGGAAATGGCTTATGCACGTGAAGTTTATGAATACAATGCCATTGTCATTAAGGGAGCCTTTCGACCAAATCTTGTACAAAAATTCGCTAAAGTGGCTGCAACATTTGAAGATCCTAAAGTCAATGAAATCTGGGAGATTATGAAGTATATGGTCGATGTAACGCCCGTCTCACGCAATCGCGATCCCATGCAAAGTCGCCAACAAGTTACACAATTTGTGGAGCAGGCTAAAAAGTATTTGGAAAATCGTTATAAAGTATATATGACCACGATTATAAGTGGTAATTTAAGAGAGGCACAACGTGGTGGTGTGCCCAGCATATTCAATTTAGTTTCTTCATTTGTGGGCCTAACTTTTAATCAGGGAAACAGTTTTGGCCTACAAGATGTAACCATTGAAGGAAAACCTTTATGGCCCATGGTATACTATTGTCTGCGATGTGGTGATTTACAGTCGGCTTTAAAATGCATGCAAATGGGAGGGTAAGTTTAATAATTATAAAAAATGTGTTTGAAATAAAAAACAATAATAAAATAAAAATTTTAGGGCTGGCCATGAGGACTTCATACAAGTATTGGAAGATAAAGTCAATAAACCTGAACAGAAAATCAATTCCAAACTGGAGGGCCAATTAAAACTGCATTATTGCAATAAAATTAAAAACTCCACGGATCCTTATAAAAAAGCGGTATTTATTTTTATTTATATTTTAATTGAAAAATTATTTAATCTGTTTGGCATTTAGGTTTATTGCATTATTGCTGGTTGTGATCCCAATGAGCAACATTTGGAGGTGGCCAAAACCACAGACGATTTCTTATGGATACAATTGTCCATTTTACGTACAGATGTTACCGATAGCTCGGAGGCTTTAACTTATTCTGGGCTACAGACAATGATCCTCGAAAAGTATGGTGAAAAGCATTTTAATGCTGGTGAACAACAGCACTTATACTTCCAAGTTTTGGCTTTAACTGGACAATTTGAAGCTGCCATAGAATTTTTATCACGCACTGAAAAATATCGTGTTCATGCTGTGCACATAGCACTGGCCTTAAATGAGATGTTCCTAATAGCCGGTCCACGTAATGTTCAAGAACCTTTAAGTACGTATATTAGTCTAGTTTTAAAATACTTAACGAATTGGTTTATATATTTAAAAAAAAATTTGAAATTTTAGTTTCGGTGGATATTGAGGATCCAGTGCCCATGCGTCGTTTGAATATTGCCCGTTTGGTTATGTTGTATGTTAAGAAATTCGAAATAACCGATCCCGCCGAGGCCTTACAGTATTTCTTCTTTTTGCGTAACCTTAAAGACTCTGATGGTCGTAATCTGTTTTTGGTATGTGTCAGCGATTTGGCAGTGGAATGTCGTGATTATGATTTACTGTTTGGCAAAATGATGCCTACAGGCATGGTTGCCGGGTAAGATATTGTGCATTATAACACAAATTAGCTGAAAACAAACTATCTTTCATGTATTTTGTAGAGGTTTATTCCAGCAATTCGATTGTGTAGACTTTGATACACGTACCGCAGCTGCCATGGTAGCTGAGGAGTTAGTGCGCAAAGGCATGCTTGAAGATGCCATTAAATTATACGATATTGCTAATGTAAGTTGTGATCTCATCTTATATTTAATTTAAATACAATTGTTTTCTTTCGTTTTTAGATACAAAGTCAATCCCTGCGTTATCTTTCAATGTTGCTCTCACAAGTTGTACATCAAAGTTCGAAGAAGGGCTCTTTAAGGGAACGTTTGTCGGTAATGGCTGCTGATTTTATGGAACGTCTAAGAGGCAGCCGCATTGAATGTGATCCAACAATTTTGGCCAACTTCCATTTACTCACCGAATTGGTAGCATTTTTCGATTACTATCATGAGCGTAAATTTCAAATTGCTTTAGAGGTTCTGGCCAATACGAAATTGGTGCCCATGTCTATGAACGATTTAGATGAGTGTCTAAATAATTTTAAACGTTTGGGAGGGGAAATTTGCAAAGTATATCCCGATATTCTATTGGCCGCCATGGATATTTTGTATTCTCAATATAAAGCGGTTAAAAGCAAGGATATTGGCATGCTGGATACTGGCAGGGATAGTGTAAGTAAATGTATTTTCTTCTTACCTTATAAAGAGTTTAAATGTTTGTTTTCTGTTGTTCCTTTTTAGCATTTACATCATTTACGACAAAAAGCTAAAGCCATAACCAATATGGCTGCAACAGTGCCCTACCGTATGCCAGGCGATACAAATAAACGTTTGGTACAAACCGAAATTTTAATGCATTAAGAAGTTTTAAGAGTTCCAGTTAGTAAGACAACTTTTCAACTGAATAAACAACATTTGTAAAGTTTATTTTTTTTTATTACAATTTTTTCCTATGAACCTTTATGGCAATTTTGATAAAGACTTTTTATTTAATAGAAGTAAATGAAAAATTTGTTATTTTATTTAGCAATTGCCCGAACGACAAACTTTAGACTGTCCAGAACAGAAGTAATATTCAGAAGTTTTTAAGCTGATTCAGCAGCAATAAACCTTGTAGTCTTCAATAAATAAAGGTCGTATAATAACAGTATTGTTGCTGCTGTTGATTTATCAAAGGCATTTGACATAGTTCACCATGGATTCAACCGAGGCTAGTAACTTCTTATGTTGATTGGCCCCTTGTAGAATTTAGTAATCGAAATTCTGGCAGATTAAGGCAGACATTAATCAGGTTAGAGTTCCTTTCCTAATTCGATTCTACCTCTCACTGCTTCCACAACTACCACTGGGAGTCTCAATTGGGGCAACAAAAAAAGAGGCAACATGCTGATTCATAATCAGTTAAACTGTTCTGGTTTGAACCTCCTTTTTAAACGAAACACAAAGGAAAGTCCTTAAAAACTTTTAGAATATTGCACCAGAGTGTAAGGTTGTCATGTGTAGATCAACAACATCTGGAAACTAGGGTTCTCGTAATGAAAACACATTAACAACTTATCGTACCGACTAGTCATCTTCCTTGACCCATCCATAAGGACATTGATGGTACAAGTTGAATATCCAGAATTTTGTATCGCTTATTTACGATGCCACTTCTATGGCCAATACCGAAAAGGCACAACAAATATTGTCGCTATCAACGACGTCACAAACAGTTCTTATCAAGAGTCTTGCCATTGAGGAAATATGATACTCTGCAATTTTTATTGCTCCGATCATCACCGCCCTTATGATAACAATCTTCAGGACGATCTTCTTATTCAGAGAGCTATCAGAAGCTTCCTATTAGGCAACAAGGACTTTATACCCACTATTTTTAGCGCTACAACAATAACCAATGTCCAAAACACCAGCCTGTTATTACCAGTTATATTTTGAATAGGGTTTTGGATGCGCATCCACCAGACAGATTTCTAACTGTGAGAGGCAACTCCTGACAATGGTAAGAATATCTAATTCACGATCAGGAGTCAATGGAATGTAGAACGCATGCCGGTCTAGTACAAAACCAGACTCGAAAAACCAATCTCAAAATTTTGACAATATGGCCCACATGAGGCGGCGCACCTCCTCAACTGTGCAGAGAGTTAAACCAACTTAATACCACTGGAGAATACTAGTTTTAATTTCCAGCAATAAACTGACCACATCTTAGTTGTAGGACGGTGAATTAATTCAGCTTAGATGTACTCTACTGTGACAGCCGACAATGGTAGACAGTTCTTAAGGTAGATATGAGCAACTTCGATACAAATGTTGCGGTATGCTAAAAATATAGATACTTTTCAGAGATGAGCACCAACCTAATAGCCGTAGACAAGACCTATTGGGTCAGCGCAATTCCCTTAATTGTGTTCATACCACAGCGATATACTACCGAATAACACCTTTAGTTTGTTATTAATTTATTTATTTAATTTTATCCGTGGGCTTTTGGTCTGGAATTAGTCCACCTAACACTTTCAACCAGTTAGACGACCTACTGTCCACATGTTTGTCATGTACGGTAATAGCAACATAAATTAATACCCATTAGTAGATTTCTAACAAGATTCAAAACGTAAACAGTTAAAGATCTTATGAGAAATCCTTTGATCTTATCAGAGCTATACATTTCATGGCTTTCTTTTTCCAATACCTTAATGCTTTGCACTCGAACGGCGCCTTTCAAATGCCATCTGATGCATTACTCCAACTCGAACGGCAGCGTTACTATTTATGATAATATTGTGCCTTAAATTGTGCACTCATTATAAATTTTTTCTTAGGTTTCAGATTAGTCTGATATAAACCAGACAGTGGGCAGTCTGAACACAATAGTCTGAAATTTTAGCCAAAATTTACTAATAATTGATTGTATTACAATGTTTGTTGGGTAGCTGAGTACTCATAATAAAAAGTGGTTCGGGTGCAAGGGGTAAAAATAAAATTTCCAACCATAAATCCAGATGTAATAGGCAATAGATTTTTTTTTGTTTAAACATTTTTGTTATGGAATTTTATTGCAAGCAATATTTATTTATTTTTGCCCTAAATAGCCATTAGTTTACAATATCAAGTTGTATATCAAAATTAAATATAAATATATTGTATGCATTCACAAAAAATTACAACAAATTTAATACTAAAAATGTCTTTTACTGTGAATATGTTTTTGTTTTTGTTTGTTTTTTATCAAAATGCATTAAAATAAATGCAAAGTTTTGTATTTTAAAAATAGTTGTGCGTCAATTTGACTTAAAGCTTACAAAAAAATTAAATAAAAAATAAAGGAAAATTAAAACTCTAACATTAAACCTTAGAAAGAAAAACTCACTGCGATAAAAGAGGAATGAAAATTTGTTTGTTTTGCATTGAAACTTTGTTTAATGCAAAAAAAAAAAAAATGCTAACTACAATAACACCTATTGTCCACGGACACTTTTCGTTTTCTATTAAGCTGCTCTTTATAAGTATTGTGATTCTGCTGCTTTAGACTTTAGCTATTCTTTGAAGATAGACATAATAGTATGTATGTTTGTGTGTATATATCATGTATATAATATGTAAAGTGTATATAAAAACGTTTATATAGTATATTGCGTATATTTGGGTTGATAACGAGCTTAAAAACACGTATGCAATAACATGCTTTAACCCATGTATTGATAGGAGGCACATACAGGCTCTTGATGGCCAGCATGTGGTGATGACTGCAAAGACAGACACTGTAAATGACATGAACGACATAAAAGGCGACCATCTAAAGGATAACAACGTTTGTCGGGTTCATCGGTCAGTTGCATGCCACAATCTTCACAGATATAACAATCAACATGAAAATCTTTATCCATTGATACAACACGCACCGTTTCATCGGTACCTTCCACGGGTGTAATACCTAAGCGTGTCAGGAAATTAAGGCAATTAAGTTATTGGCTGCAAGCAATAATTAAAAAGGCGACTTACCTTTGCCACAACTAGCACATTTAGGCGCAAACATGCGATGATAATCATTAACACAATAGATTTTATGATCAACATCCACAGTAAAGGGTACACCATCCAGACATTCATTGCATATGCAGCAACGGAAACAGCCCGGATGATATGATTTACCCATTGCTTGCAGTATCTAAATAGTATAATAGACAAGGCAAAGCAGTTTATTTAACCAATGCTGTTTCCATGTATTCTTACTCACCATTTCCATAATTAAATGACCACAAATTGCACATTTTTCGGCTGTCTGTTGGAAACCCGAATACTACACAAAACAATTCAACAATTAAGTGTAATTCTTGGCTTTTCTTATTAGAAACACTCACCATATAATCTTCTTCGCAGTAAACACGGCCATGTACATTATAAAATGCTTTGCCACGCAAAGCCCGACCACAGGAACAACAAATAAAGCAATTGGTATGATATAAATTACCCATGGCCTGGCAAGCTTGGCCAGCACCTTTAACTTTTTCACCACAAGTATGGCAAATGCCTAGAAACCAAATTAAAGTATCGTTTACTTCCGTTACTTTTCAAAGCAAAAGCTGCAAAATTTACCAAAATATTCTCCCTGTTCTTCACTTTGTTCGATTTCTTCTTCTAGTTGCCTTGTTAATTCCTCTATTTTCCGCTGAGCTTCAGACGGACCAGCCGGTCGTGGTGGTGTAACACTATAGGGTAACAGATTTTTAGCTAAGCCTCCTTAAAAGAAAATAAAAAAGAAATGAAATAAATTTAATAACAATTTGCTTATTTACTCCCTACCAGTACTGCTGGCTTGTGATGGGGTTGGCGATATTGCATTGGTATTTCCTGTTGCACTGCTATTGTTACTACTAGCTTGTATGGGTGTAAATAGTTTACTGTTATTCGCTGAACCAGTTGGAGATATTCTTCGCGCTTCAATGGCTGCCGCTAGACTTGATTTTTGTTGTGGATTTTCAACACAATAGGATGGCAATGGTTTTTGGGGTTTCATCGTGGACGTATTATTTAAATTCGCCGTCATGCAGACATAATCGGAACTATTGATCTCTTCAATGTAATTGGGATTAACGGAAACATTTATGCCAGGCGAATGATGCTGCAAAACAAGGTCAGAACTGAATATTTAATACCAAAACTACATTAATTTTGTTTTCAGCCACTTACCATCGTTTTTATAGGCGTATGCTGATGCAGCTTATAGTCATTTGGATTTGATACAGAACTAGCATAGGATTTTGAGGGTGATATTGGTGTATTATTCATATGGGTGGGTAGTGAAAGATTACGATAACGTTGTGTAGGTGAATTTGGTTCAGCAACCGAGGCTAAGACGCTGCCACCTGCAGCAGCACCCGTAGAAGTGGAACTTTTCAAAGATGAATTCGAAGTGCTACGCCGGTGCATTGGTGAAGCTAAGAGATCTAGATTTGGAGTGTTGCCGACTAAATTTGTGGAATGTTCGCTAATAGCAGTTTGTGATTTTTGCTGCAGTTGTTGTTGTAAAGCACGTGGTGTTGTATTATTGTGATGCTGAGGTGAGGACAATACATCTATATTATGTAGCTGATATATAGTGGCAGTTGCCGGTGAAGCTTGAGGTTGAGCTCTTTGGCCAGAATTTGGTATAACACGCATATTTTCATAAATGGGAGCCGAATCTGGGTCAGGCACAGGCGTGTGGGCATATCTACCGGTGAGTGTAGTTGCATGGGGTGGCAATTGATTTTGCATTACCATATAGTGACCACGTTGTAGGCCTGTTTGCTGACTTATAGAGGCAGGACTTTGCGGTTGAGCACGCCTGCTAATGGAATCAAATTGCTTTAAGCTACTGCCTGCAGCCGGTGACACATTATGATAGAAATCCAAATTTTCATATACGGGCGATTGCCGTTTTGCACAAGTGACTTCATAATGATCATTACCACCAGCGCCTCCACCACCATTCAATGGCATTTCCGTAGTTAAACGGGATGCGTGTTGTTGTTGTTGTTGCTGCTGCTGCTGCTGCTGCAAGTGCAGTTGTTCGATTTGCTTAGGTGTGGCATATTTTGAGGCCGCTATAATATTGTTACGCTCGTACATTCGATACTCTTCACCCAAATGCTGTTGCTGTTGGGCCTGTGGTCTTTGGCTTCTTTGTCGCGAGCCATCACTTAACACTGGAGAAGCTGTATTACTAGCCACACTATTATTACCATTACTATTATTGCCACTTATATGCAAACGTTGCATTAAAGTCTCGTAATCGGACTCATTTGATGTGTGTGGTCTCAAAGCCATTTCAATTGATGACTTATCGATTTATGAATCAAAGTCCCTAATCTTTTCAATGAAATGAAATCGTAATATTTAATGCGTTTTTAATAATATGAGCAACGCCCTTTTGTGTGGGGTATAAAAGTTTATTGACTTTAATTGTCCTCTTTTTCGAAAGATTTCGTCAATTCACCTGAACGTAAAAGAAAAAAAAAACAGAAAAAATACCACCGAACTAACAAAAACTACTAAAATTCAAGTGTTGATACAACATAAAATACCAACAAAATAGTGATGCCATATCTAGTAAAAAAAAAATTATACCAGATCAGCATAAAAGTCGAAATTGGAGGAAGTTTTCCCAGAGAAAGTAATAGAATGCTGAAATTCTAATTTGATATTTTAGATCTAATAACAGATTAGAAATTAATAGGTAACAAGACTCTTGTATTTATTGGCATGTACTCAGAACAATGATGTTAAAATATAAGCATATATTGACTAGACTGCTGCTGCCTGGAAGTGTAATATTTACCTAATTATACGTTTTGACAGAGATTTAACTTTTGCTTTCTTTACCTGATGTTAAAAATAAGGTAAAATTATGCCAATTACCCATTTTAACATTCCGTAAAGGTAAGTAAAATAGCACAGGCAGCAAATATACACTATTTAAACCCAATTAACATTCTATAAAGGCAAGTAAAGTAGACTAGATAGCAAATGCGCACTTTAATTTTATTTTAATTTGGGAATTTCCGTTACAAAGGTTTTTTACTGCACTTGATAAGTTCACGTTTGGCATCTTTGTTGACCGTACATATGGCAATTGTAATTAAAGTCTTGCAACTACCTGTCATCTATTACAATTTGGTATATAAGGGACTGGCAACTCTTTTAGTATTTCATTAATCAGCTGGATGGACATCAGTCTTTATTAATTTTTCAATATGGCTGCACGTATTCATTTCTAAAGAAATCTCGAAGCGTATTGGTTTTATTTACTCACAAATTTCATCAAAAAAAAGTTAAATTTATTAAGAAAAATATCCTTACTTTGTTAATTAATTTTAAAGAGATTACTCTACAAACATGGATTTCGGCACTCTACTGCATATGGCCAAAAAGAATAGCGAAGAAAGCAAAAATGATGTAAGTAAAGAAAACAACAAGAAAGAATGTGAAAAGTTACAAGTTTTTTCTTTACATACGTGAAAAGATTGTGGTACAACAACATTATTATTTTATCCCGTCATTAAAACATGTATTTACAATTTATCCATATGTTTACTATAAACTGCTTTACTTGTTTCATTATGTTTATTATTACTATTAACACTTGTTGTTTTTGTTTTGCTTTAGGCCAAATACTATAGCACCAAATTTGCTCCACCGAAAAAGGTATCCAAGGAAAAGAAATTATCGGATAATATACAGAAATTCTTGCAAAAAAAGGAGCAAGAGGAGAAGAAGAAACAATTGGAGCAACAACACAAAGTCAATCAGCTTTTATCAATGCGAGATGAAAAATCCAAAAATAAAATCCGTAAAATGTTGAAAGTTACCAAATCGGCCAATCGTTCGGTGCTAGAGGATGCTGTCAATACAGAACACACGGCTATTACTATGCAAGGACCCGAACAGCCTGATCAGGATGATTATGGTTATGTATCCATAGAGGCCAATTCATTTTATCAGAAATATATTGATAAGGTAAGTGATGAGTGATATTCAGAAAATTTGGAATTACATCTCTTGAGGAGTCAGTCATTCAGTGAAATATCGTACAAAAGTTTGGGACAGTGACTTGTTTTCCGTCATAAAGTCTGACAGGTTTATATTATATCGTAAATTTACACAGATTTTCATTTACATAAATAAGGGAATATATGTACATGTCTTCGTCGTAGTCTAGTTTGACTTACCAGGCGAGGGACCACGAATTAAAATCTCGGCGCCAACGAAAGGAAATGTGATAAAAAAAATTATTTCTCTAAAACAATTGCAGGTTAAAGATGTAAAAGAGGATAAAGGTTTTGCTCCCAGTCGACCACAATCACTTAAAGATCTCTCAGGTACAAAAGAACGTGTCAAAGCTGCCATTACACGAGAAATAGAAGAAAAAAATAGTCACACGCGTCATCGTGTAAGTCATATTAAGGAACCATCATCTTCTGTCAGCACTGCTGGCGTGTCTGTAGCACGATCATATCATACATCATCGAAACCACTGTATGACCCTGAAGCTGAGAAACGTCAAGAAGAGGAGGAACGAAAAAAACGTGAAGAGGAGAAAAAGAAAATGAAAAATCGTAAACCACCACCACCTATAATGGATTTTCAATCGTTACTTAAGCTGGCCGAGAAAAAACAACATGAGCCAGTCGATTTGCTTGTGGAGGTTAAAAAGAAAAAAGAACCCGAGAGGTTAATGACATTGAAGGAAAAACAAGAAATGGAAGAAAGGCAAAGAGCCAAAGAGGCCAGAGAACGTAGAGAAAGGGAACGAAATGAAGAGTTTGCAAGAAGTAAGAAATCAGATAAAGACCGACCATCTGCTACTGCGGCACCACAACGCATGGAACCCAATGGCAGAATACCAAAATTGAATCAATCGAATACCGCTAGTAGCAGTAGTAAACCGCCTAGTTCCACTTCCACTCCAATAGATAAAAAATCCTCATATTCTTCTAGTTCATTAGATAAGAAATCGTCATCATCATCGAGTTCGTTAGATAAGAAATCATCATCGTCTTCTAGTTCGTTAGATAAAAAATCTCTGAATGCAACTTCGACCTCCTCCACAGCAGCCAAATCTTCCACGTCTACAGTTAATGGCAAATCTTCTTCAATGTCTCAATCCTTAAGTGCTAAAAGTAATTCAAAATCAAGTGCCTCATTATCTAACAGTAAAACGTCAGCTACAAGTAACAGTAGTTCTAGTTCATCAGTAGCCAGTAAAAATCCCTACAGTACAGGCACAAATAAGCAACCTTATAATGGTGCTACAAGAGAATTTCCTCCCCGCGATATTAATCAAATCAAATCAAGGGAATTTCCACCACGTGATGTGCAAAAAACGCGACAATTTCCACCACCAGATGTTCGTAGGGGTCCAGGTGGATCCTCATCTAGTAAATATAATGACAGCAAAAAATCAGCAGCCTCTAAAAGTGAGTACAAAATGAGAAACTTTAATAGAGAAAATGTTTTTAAACGATTTTAATTCATTTTTTAAGGACGCATTTTGGATGATGATGATTCAGAATATGATTCTGAATTGGATGATTTCATAGACGATGGTGATGAGGAAGAAGACTACTCCTCGCACATTAAAGCCATTTTTGGCTATGATAAATCAAAGTATGTCTTTTTAAAAGAGCAATTTTCATGACAATATTTTTAATTGTTTATCTTGTCGTCTTTTTTCAGATACCGGGATGAAGATTTTGATGATCGTGAAATGGAATCGAATTTTGCTCAAGTTCAGCGTGAAGAGTATATAAGTAAAAAAATAGGTATGTTTTAATACTTAAAGCCTTTGAAATGTTTATTACAATAATTGTAATTTTGTTTTGCTCTTAATAGGCATTCAAGAAGATTTGGAGGATATGAAATTGGAGGCCATGGAAAAGAAACGTAAAATGATGATGAAAAAAAGACGTATTCAATAAAACTGAGTCTATTTATTTACTGTATGTTATTCTTTCAATCGATCATGTTATTAGTTATGGATTTATCTTAGCCAACGCTTCTCAAATTATGCATTAAATACTTTATTAATTAATCTCTATTTATTGTAGATATATATAAATACCTTATGTTATATAGTTAAAATTACAAAAAAAACCAAAAAACAAAAAAAAAACTAAAGCATTAATATATTTTATAATAAAATATTCTCTACTGGCAATAACAATTTTACACAAATTTCGTATATTATTTTATAGAAGTTTAATTTTAGTGTTAAAAGTGTTTCATTAATATTAAGGACGGCATAATCTTGGAGTTGTTAAGGAGCAGTACATTAAGGACTAAGGACTTTGCAGAAACCTTTATGCCGGATTGGAAACGATTAGGGTGACGATATTGGTACATTGGTTTTTCTCTCGATTGTTGACTCTAAGCTTATAGCCTTACGGACTTATGAGGCGATGGATCCGACAAATGGAGAAGAGCTGCTAGGAGTATAGATTGTGGTGTTAGCCCTTAGCCATATATCGGCGATGGCAAAACTAGCCTGTTGCTGGAACTTAATAACCAACGTGACACTGATAATTGACTTCCTTACAGAACATTGTAATTCACGAAGATCTGGGATTAGCCTTAGTTCAGCAGGGATATGTGAAGATGAGGAGGCGATGGAAATTATAGAGGATCTCGTCTGTGACTGTCCGGTTCCTTGTAGGTAAAGATTGATAACCCTGGGGCAGATTATTCAGTGGGACGTTATTCAGTTTCTCTTGAGGTTTACAATGGAAATGTGGGATGAAGTTAATCCCTTTGTTTCTGTGCTTCTCTTTCACTTTCTTTTTACTTAAATTCTTTCCCTTTCTAGGACGAACACAATGGCTACATGCGTCCTCAAGTTTTACATCTTTTATTAAGGAGTTAATATTCTAATATAAAGGAATTTAATGAACAATTTTATACATTTTTAAAAACACCCGTAATTAATTTCCTCTTTTGAATTAAACTCATAGTAACGTTTCTTTCTCTACTACTAAAATTTTCAACGCTGTGAAATATTCACATATTAATGCCCACGATATGGCAACTCTCTTCAATACTCATAAGCTGTCAATTCTTTTTTTTTTTTGCAAAATTTGTCGAGTCCGCCGCGTGTAAAGTTTTTTCTGTGGGAATTGCTTAAAGGAAAGTGGCAAAAAAACTTAAAAACTAACAATTTATGACTGGAAAACATAAAAAATAAAGTTTTTCTTATAAAAACAAATAGAAATTCAGTTAAATAAACACTAAAAAACCAAACAATTTCAGTGTTTGTCGTTGTGCATAGAGTGTGTGTGAGTGAGTGCAATTGTTTTATTTTTTAGGAATGAGTGAAACGCGTGAACAAATTTTGGAAGAAATTAAAATACAAGGTGATTTGGTACGAAAACTGAAAGCGGCCAAAGAACCCAAAGAAAAGGTAAGTGCTGGAGGAACAACAACATCCAAAGCCCAGAATATAATGCATGTTTAAGGTTTTATTAAATTTTAAATAAAAATAAATAATAATGCCTTTTGTAATGATGGTTGATGGCTATTCGTGTGTATGTTATTCGCATCTTTGTTAAGGTGGGTGGGTAGAGGTGTCATCTATCCATCATTCTAACTAAAGTATGTACTAACTAACCCTTTCACTTATTGCCAGCCAAACAATAAGACTGGTAAGAGCATTAAGTTTATTGTAGAGTGCAATTGTATGTTCATTGATAGTGAAAAATGTGTGTATCATAAAGTTTAGAAGTAAAAAAAACCAAAAAAAAATGTTTAAACATCGTTAAACGATTTCATCATCGTAACATACAATACGTCTTTTTGTGATAAACTTATTCCATATATCCTACTTACCAAACTATTAATTCATCCATCTAATTTCAATTAAAGCCATTGTTATGTTCGGTCTACCACATCATTACTTTGCTTTACCTTGTGTTGTAAAGCTGCTGCATTAACAGTGTTGGTAAAAAATAAAGCATCTTTTAAGCTATGTCATATACATGCGATAATATGTATGGACTATTTGGAGTCTATTCAAGTAAGATATTTGTAAAACCAAAGGTTATATTAGGAAGATTGTACATGGCCTATCGCTATAAAAGATTATATATTGTAGGTTTACTACGCTCGTCCGTGTTTTAATGAAGTAATCCCTTGAATGAATAAATTAATTTTTGATATTTGTAACCTGTTGGCTAATAGCTCTTTTGCTCAGAACGTTCTTCCCTGTTCACGGTTGTCCAAACATACCGCCTCACGTGTAACAGTAGTTCTTTAGTAGTACCTGGAGAACTCCTTCGATATAAACTAAACTTAAAAAACTTCTGAGGAAATAGCACTAGCGAATTTCGTGATGAACGATGTTTGATTTGCTTTTTAATAATCAAAAACTTCTTTTCAAAGAAGTGCAAAATGAAGCTTGTGCTTGTTGTACATAAAATATAACACTTTAATTTTGTGAATTTTATTTGGACCCACACCCCAAAAACATTTCAACCAATTTAGGCTTTCCTATTGCCGTACAATTTTCGAAAACAAATTATTTTTTCTTTACTTTAATGATGGGTTGTGAGTAGCATGAAAAGGTTGGGAGTGGACTAATACGATTCTTTAATAGTACAGTCAAAGTATCATGCCATCTCGGCATGATAGATTGTGTGTAGCATGAAAATGTTGGGAGTGGACTAGGACGATTCTTTAATAGTGCAGTCAAAGTATCATGCCATCTCCGCTTTTTTCTCCAGATGATTGGTGCCAACACCTTCTGAATGTTCCTTTAAACACGATATACAACGAGAAGGTGACTTAATATTCTGTTAGGTTAGTAGGAAGGGTTTTTGAAACTTAAATAAAAAGGACCACAATAGCCTAATACCTCGTAGTGTCTGCCTTCACTAACTCTATAAGAGAAAATATACCATGCCTGGGAGTAAAAAATAAAAAATTTCTTTCGAAAATGAACTGCTAAACTTAAGTATGCTTTAACTTTATATTTTTCAATTTTTAACATGTTAATTCGCTTATAGAAATGTACTTTGCTTAAACGTTGCTTTATTTATGCACAAAACTGTAAACTCTTTGGTTTTGTTGGTCAATAGAGGTGGCAATTGCCACATGAAATGAAGTTATACACGAAATATAAAACCAAAAATAAAAAGGTTTAAACTTTCACATTTTAAATTCAATAGTTAATCAACATTTTGCATTATCTACCATAAATATATAATATTTTCAATTTTTGCTCCACATTTTTTTCCTTTTTTTTGGTTTTTTGGCTCTGCTATAGAATGTACAATATATTGTTGTATTTGGAAACCAGTTTCTAACCTTAAGTTTGTATTGCATTATTCATAACGGCAAGTAGTCTGTCAAGATTCCAGTGTACAACCAACTGCAGTTGACTACTTTAGTGGTTACCATCTTACCTGTTTACCATAATCAGCTGTTTTAGCTGGTTTTACTAGTACATACTATGGTGTATGACTAATATTTTTTGTTTCCTTTCATACAAGAGGCAGGTGGTGACAGGGGCTTGTTATCACGCTTGTAATGTAGACAACAAAAAAGAAAAACAAAAACGTTGCATTTCGGTTTAGTTTCGCTCGTTATGCTGGATTATTTTTTTTTTCTTTTTGTTAACGCACATGGTGGTTTTGCTCATATCATCATATCAGCTTTTCTAATCACCAAGTGCATTCCTAGTGGCCTTGACTTTTTTGTTTTTATTGCGAACATGTCATTTGCCTCATCCCCAGTAATTTGTATCAAATATTGTGTATAAAATTTTTGGCTTCACTCGTTGCGAAGATGAATAATCACATTAAAAATTTCAATAATAGCTTGCTTACGTAGTATAATTTGCAAATTTATTTGACATAAAAATCTGGTTTTTGTTTTTGATAATTTAAATAAATTCTTAAACAATAAAAGACAATTTTAATCGTATGTTAATAAGCTGTTTAAACAAAATTAGGCCCATAACGAAAATGAACAGATCATTACCACGTATTTTGGCATTGTTTTGAGATAAAAATCTTTTTCCCCAGGATATTTTTTGCACAAAATTTAATCGTTTTAACATGTTTAGCCTGACAGTGCATTGTTTGGTGACAGCTTAACTTAGGTTAGGTTAGACCAAAAAAAAGTGCTCCATTCCAGAAAAGAAAAGACAGGAAAAATATGAAAAAAAAACAACGAAAGAAATCGAAGCGTAAGAAGAGGAGAAAAAGAAATGGAAATACAGATATTCATCTCAAATTCCGATAAATGCTAAATGCTTAAGACCTTTAAAGAAGCTGTGGTCTTTTGTCCTACGTCTACTCCTCTGAAATCCAAGCCAGATTCACAAAATGAGTTCGATCTTCCTTACATACCACATACTAGAACTTGTACACAAACCATAATGCCCAATCAGAAATTCTATTATGATTCTAAGAGGCAATGTACCTCTGCCTCACAGCCCATCATGTCTTAAAATCTTCTAGTCTGGCTTATATCCCTAATATCCGTAATTTCACTATAACACAGCCACTCTTAGTCTAATCCATTGGTCTATCAGCCCGAATAAGTTGTTTGTAGGATGTTTTAGAAACACATTCACAACGCAGTTCATAGACGACACCGTTTCTGTAACTTCACAGTGCTTCGGAACACACCAGGGCGGTTTTATAATATAATTAATTGTACGGCAGCAATCAGAGTGCCTGCCTGCAAATAAATAGCCTCAGATTGATGTAATGGATACTTAAAGCCTTCAAATTAGCGTAGCTATCCACATATTTAATGAGCACTATACCACCGAGTGCGGTTGCTGATAGATCCTCTCCTCTCCGTTGCCTTAGGTATCGCAAACACTTCAGCCAGTGAACCTATAGAATAGCTTTGTATTGCTAGCTAAGGTTAGGTTTGAGGTTGAGGACTTGTCCCAATGACAAGTACAATACTCAGAGGCCAAAATGACCCATAGTAAATACGCCCTAGAGGAGAGAGAGAGAGAGAGAGAAAGAGAGAGAGACGATAGTGAAGGAGATAGGGAATTTGGAAAAGGAGAATAGGTAGGCTGGACAGTTGGAGAGGGGGTCCTCGATAGTGTAACGAAGCCAATAACTAACCTCAAACTGGTCTTATCCAAGTTCCGAAGCAAACCTGTACTATCAGTGTCTAGAGCAGGCCATAGACACCTAGACACATAATATCCCGATCCATTCCACCAACGCCTCTGCTCTTCTCCCTGACCCATCCAGTGACGAGGCCCTAGAGGTGGCAGATTGTATTGTATTATTATCAGTCCTGGCCTGCCATATTATAATCAAAGTTTAAATCAATAGAACTTTGTTTTTAATTATTTTTTAAGGATTATTTTTTTAAGGATTTTAATTGCAAACAAAATTGTATTTAAGGTGCACTTGTTTGTAATATTTTTTTTATTGTATTTATAACACACATCTTTATGTAAATATTGTACTAACAACAAAAAATATGTGCTTAAGCTTCTTTAAAATGAAAATAAATTTATACTTGTATTTTAAATTTTTATTTATTGTATGTATATCCATCCTTTAAGCAATTAGACGTAGTCGATGCATTTATTATTACTAACAACTTCACCAATTTGCATTTGATGTAAATACAAAAATATCAGTAACGTATGTACGTACATACGCATTTGCATATGATTTGTTTTAAAACTTTTTTGTGCATTGTTTGTTGATACTAAAATAGTGTTGTGCTCATAGTTTTATGTAATCATTCCAATACAAAAAAAAAGAAAACATTTTTTTTACAAATATTTTTTACTAATAAAACCAATAAAAATAAAAAATATGAAATAAAACAAACAAAAAAATCTGTCTGAAATAAAAAAAAAAGAATATCGAACCACTTCTAATTCAGTTTCATTATTGTTATTGTCTGTCGTTTAGGTTTAAAACTGCCCAAAAATTTTAAAAGCAAACCACAAACTTAAGCTCAACACAAATTGAAATTTGTTTGTAATTGTTATCATAAAAAAAAACTTTTAACTTTTAATTAAAATTGTAAATAAAATTAAAGAAATTTCAAAAGCAATGTTACGTACAATTCTCTTAAAACCAATGCGTTTTTGCAATTACATTTCGAAAGATCTTAAAACAACACGTTCATTAGCATCAAACGTGAATATAGAAACGCTTAAACAGTTAAACAACAACGATAACAACAACAATAATAATAATAATAATGATACTGATGCAGGAGTTGGTGTTAATAAAAATGGTGGTAGTGGTTGTACCATAACTCATCGGCAACTGGAATTGGACAAGGTTAGCATTAAATTCATTATTTTATGCTTTTATCTGTCAAAGAATTTATTTTTTAATTGTAATCCGTGATTTTTTCTTTTCAAAAATATTTCCAGATCGATGAAGAAGTTGCACGTTTACTGGCCCTCAAGGCCAAGTTAGGCGATGAGCCTCAACAAAATCAAAAATTCACTTTGAAAACACCCAAAGGTACACGCGATTATGGGCCCCAGCAAATGATGTTGCGTCAGAATGTCTTGGATAAAATAATTGCAGTATTTAAGAAGCATGGTGGCGAGGCTATTGATACGCCCGTTTTCGAATTAAAGGTTAGAATGTGGTTAGTTTTTCTTATAATATTTTCTTTTAATATATCTTTTCTTTTTTAAATTTTATGCTATAGGAAGTTTTAACAGGCAAATATGGTGAAGATTCAAAGTTGATTTATGATCTCAAAGATCAAGGCGGTGAAATACTTTCTTTACGTTATGATCTCACAGTTCCTTTGGCTAGATATTTAGCCATGAATAAAATATCCAGCCTTAAACGCTATCACATAGCCAAGGTTTATCGTCGTGACAATCCAGCCATGACAAGGGGTCGCTACAGGGAGTTTTATCAATGTGTAAGTGGTTGTTTTATAAAGAAATTTTCTTAAAAACTTGAGATTTTCTTAAGAAAACTCTTTCTGTTAGCGAAAGACATTCTAATGAAATATAATAGGTTTGCTAGAGTTGTCGTCAATAAGTAGTTATAACTTGATACATGAAATTTCCTAAGAAAAGTACAACTTTAACTGCTAGAAAACTATGGCAAGAATTCTTTTTTGACAGCTGAGTAAGTCTAAAGCTGTCTGATTATGCAGCTGCCACACGATTCTCTAAAGAATCTGATTTGATTTGGCTAAAGGATGTTTAAAAAGTACTTTGTGTTAAGAAAACTTCATCCAAAAAAGGCTTTCTTACTAATTCTCACTCTTTCACACAAATTTTCTTTAAGAAGTCGTGTCTTTTACAAAAGAATTTCTAAAAATATCTCCTCCGCTAACTAAAGATGCCTTTCGTAAAACTCTGTCTTTATAATTTATCCTTTTCCTTAATATTTTGCAATAAATAAAATTTGTTTTCAGGATTTTGATATTGCCGGCTCCTTTGATCCCATGTTACCTGATGCTGAATGCGTTAAAATTGTTTCCGAAATCTTGGATACTCTGGATATCGGTGACTATGTTATTAAACTAAATCATCGTCAACTCTTGGACGGTATGTTTGAAGCCTGTGGTGTGCCAACTGATAAATTCCGTTCGATCTGTTCAGCTGTTGATAAATTGGACAAAGTAAAGTTTAAAGTAAAATTTAATCTTTATTTCTATTTAAATTTTTTGGAATATTTTACAGTCACCCTGGGCGGAAGTACGACGCGAAATGATTGAGGAAAAAAATTTGGATGAGTCAGCAGCCGATCAAATCGGTGAATATGTTCAGCTGAGCGGCGGTGCCGATTTAGTGGAGAAACTCTTAGAAGATCCCAAACTTAAGGCAGTGAGTGCAGCTGTTAAAGGTTTACAGGGCATGCAGCTTTTACTTAAATACTGCAATGCAATGGGTCTGTCGAATAAAATAAGTTTCGATTTAAGTTTGGCACGTGGCTTGGATTATTACACGGGTGTTATTTATGAATGTGTTCTTAAGGCAGAGCCAAAACTTTTAGCCAATGGCACCACAGAAGAACAAGGTACTGTTGGTTCCGTGGCTGGTGGTGGCCGTTATGATAATTTGGTAGGCATGTTCGATGCCAAAGGCAAACAAGTACCCTGTGTAGGTGTTTCCATTGGTGTAGAACGTATATTTTCGGTGCTCGAAGCAAAGGCATCAGCAGCCGGCATTAAGCAGCGTACAAACGATATTGAAGTGTATGTAGCCTCGGCCCATAAAGGTTTGCATGAGAAACGTTTAGGCATTTTAAATGATTTATGGAATCAAGGCATTAAGGTATGTTTAATAATTTTAATTGATTCTCCTTTATTGTAAAATAAAATTAATTTTTCCCTTTAGGCTGAACATTCTTACAAATTGAATCCGAAACTTTTGGCACAACTTCAACACTGCGAGGAACAACAGATACCCTTGGCCATTGTGTTTGGTGATTCTGAATTGGAAAAAGGCATTGTTAAGTTACGTGAAGTCACCACACGCAAAGAAGATGACATTCCATTGACCAATTTAGCCGATGAAATTAAGCAAAGACTACGCAAATAAATTGTACGACAAAGCATTACTCATTTGATTTCACCTTTTCACTTAATTTATTAAGTATTTAATGTATTTATGGTGTGCACTGCTTTGCATAGAAATTGACTAACATATGGTCGAAGATTTGTAAAGCCTTTAAGAAGCTACATTTGCTTTTAAAACAGACAACTTTACCAAACCAGAATAATAATCATAATATTTAATATAAATATGTGGAATAAATTTATAAAATTTATTTAAAAATGAAAATAATTGTATTTTATTGTGATTGTGTTGTTTTGAAGAGTTTTATTTTCGTACTGAAGGTTAATGAATGGGTGGGAATTGCAAACAACAAAAATAAATTTGTTTATTTTTAGATTTATTATGTTAAAAGGTTAATGCCTTTTGACATCGTTATTGGAAATGCACAACAAATCTGCTTCGTTCGTTTCTCATTGTTTAAAGCAACTGATTCATAACCTCAAAATTTAAAAAGACCCTTTAGATTCAATATATTATAGCTGGAATCTCTCCAGTGTCTGGTGGAAATAGAACTCTCCGAAGTCTATCCATTTGACTACTTTGATGAAAAAATGTCTCGGTAGTCCAATTCTGTCTAAATAAGAAAGAAATCTCTCGCTAGCTCAATATTTACTAAAGAAATCTCTCGCTAGCTCAATATTTACTAAAGAAATCTCTCGCTAGCTCAATATTTACTAAAGAAATCTCTCGCTAGCTCAATATTTACTAAAGAAATCTCTCGCTAGCTCAATATTTACTAAAGAAATCTCTCGCTAGCTCAATATTTACTAAAGAAATCTCTCGCTAGCTCAATATTTACTAAAGAAATCTCTCGCTAGCTCAATATTTACTAAAGAAATCTCTCGCTAGCTCAATATTTACTAAAGAAATCTCTCGCTAGCTCAATATTTACTAAAGAAATCTCTCGCTAGCTCAATATTTACTAAAGAAATCTCTCGCTAGCTCAATATTTACTAAAGAAATCTCTCGCTAGCTCAATATTTACTAAAGAAATCTCTCGCTAGCTTAAGATTTACTAAAGAAATCTCTCGCTAGCTTAAGATTTACTAAAGAAATCTCTCGCTAGCTTAAGATTTACTAAAGAAATCTCTCGCTAGCTTAAGATTTACTAAAGAAATCTCTCGCTAGCTTAAGATTTACTAAAGAAATCTCTCGCTAGCTTAAGATTTACTAAAGAAATCTCTCGCTAGCTTAAGATTTACTAAAGAAATCTCTCGCTAGCTTAAGATTTACTAAAGAAATCTCTCGCTAGCTTAAGATTTACTAAAGAAATCTCTCGCTAGCTTAAGATTTACTAAAGAAATCTCTCGCTAGCTTAAGATTTACTAAAGAAATCTCTCGCTAGCTTAAGATTTACTAAAGAAATCTCTCGCTAGCTTAAGATTTACTAAAGAAATCTCTCGCTAGCTTAAGATTTACTAAAGAAATCTCTCGCTAGCTTAAGATTTACTAAAGAAATCTCTCGCTAGCTTAAGATTTACTAAAGAAATCTCTCGCTAGCTTAAGATTTACTAAAGAAATCTCTCGCTAGCTTAAGATTTACTAAAGAAATCTCTCGCTAGCTTAAGATTTACTAAAGAAATCTCTCGCTAGCTTAAGATTTACTAAAGAAATCTCTCGCTAGCTTAAGATTTACTAAAGAAATCTCTCGCTAGCTTAAGATTTACTAAAGAAATCTCTCGCTAGCTTAAGATTTACTAAAGAAATCTCTCGCTAGCTTAAGATTTACTAAAGAAATCTCTCGCTAGCTTAAGATTTACTAAAGAAATCTCTCGCTAGCTTAAGATTTACTAAAGAAATCTCTCGCTAGCTTAAGATTTACTAAAGAAATCTCTCGCTAGCTTAAGATTTACTAAAGAAATCTCTCGCTAGCTTAAGATTTACTAAAGAAATCTCTCGCTAGCTTAAGATTTACTAAAGAAATCTCTCGCTAGCTTAAGATTTACTAAAGAAATCTCTCGCTAGCTTAAGATTTACTAAAGAAATCTCTCGCTAGCTTAAGATTTACTAAAGAAATCTCTCGCTAGCTTAAGATTTACTAAAGAAATCTCTCGCTAGCTTAAGATTTACTAAAGAAATCTCTCGCTAGCTTAAGATTTACTAAAGAAATCTCTCGCTAGCTTAAGATTTACTAAAGAAATCTCTCGCTAGCTTAAGATTTACTAAAGAAATCTCTCGCTAGCTTAAGATTTACTAAAGAAATCTCTCGCTAGCTTAAGATTTACTAAAGAAATCTCTCGCTAGCTTAAGATTTACTAAAGAAATCTCTCGCTAGCTTAAGATTTACTAAAGAAATCTCTCGCTAGCTTAAGATTTACTAAAGAAATCTCTCGCTAGCTTAAGATTTACTAAAGAAATCTCTCGCTAGCTTAAGATTTACTAAAGAAATCTCTCGCTAGCTTAAGATTTACTAAAGAAATCTCTCGCTAGCTTAAGATTTACTAAAGAAATCTCTCGCTAGCTTAAGATTTACTAAAGAAATCTCTCGCTAGCTTAAGATTTACTAAAGAAATCTCTCGCTAGCTTAAGATTTACTAAAGAAATCTCTCGCTAGCTTAAGATTTACTAAAGAAATCTCTCGCTAGCTTAAGATTTACTAAAGAAATCTCTCGCTAGCTTAAGATTTACTAAAGAAATCTCTCGCTAGCTTAAGATTTACTAAAGAAATCTCTCGCTAGCTTAAGATTTACTAAAGAAATCTCTCGCTAGCTTAAGATTTACTAAAGAAATCTCTCGCTAGCTTAAGATTTACTAAAGAAATCTCTCGCTAGCTTAAGATTTACTAAAGAAATCTCTCGCTAGCTTAAGATTTACTAAAGAAATCTCTCGCTAGCTTAAGATTTACTAAAGAAATCTCTCGCTAGCTTAAGATTTACTAAAGAAATCTCTCGCTAGCTTAAGATTTACTAAAGAAATCTCTCGCTAGCTTAAGATTTACTAAAGAAATCTCTCGCTAGCTTAAGATTTACTAAAGAAATCTCTCGCTAGCTTAAGATTTACTAAAGAAATCTCTCGCTAGCTTAAGATTTACTAAAGAAATCTCTCGCTAGCTTAAGATTTACTAAAGAAATCTCTCGCTAGCTTAAGATTTACTAAAGAAATCTCTCGCTAGCTTAAGATTTACTAAAGAAATCTCTCGCTAGCTTAAGATTTACTAAAGAAATCTCTCGCTAGCTTAAGATTTACTAAAGAAATCTCTCGCTAGCTTAAGATTTACTAAAGAAATCTCTCGCTAGCTTAAGATTTACTAAAGAAATCTCTCGCTAGCTTAAGATTTACTAAAGAAATCTCTCGCTAGCTTAAGATTTACTAAAGAAATCTCTCGCTAGCTTAAGATTTACTAAAGAAATCTCTCGCTAGCTTAAGATTTACTAAAGAAATCTGTCGCTAGCTTAAGATTTACTAAAGAAATCTGTCGCTAGCTTAAGATTTACTAAAGAAATCTGTCGCTAGCTCAATATTTACTAAAGAAATCTCTCGCTAGCTCAATATTTACTAAAGAAATCTCACGCTAGCTCAATATTTCTCCTTTCCTAAATATTTTCTAGAGAAATTTGAAATTTTAGTATAATTTTTGAATCTTTATGGCTTTTTGTTTACTCATTCTGTACGTTTTAATTGTTAAATTTATAAATTTATTCGCTATGCAAACAATTTACATACAAAAAGTAGTTTTTTTAGAAGACTAGTTAAATTTTAGATGACTATGATCTCATTGTTTTATTATAACCCCTTAATCACCGTATTCTTTACTATATTTACAGTTATTTAGAGATATTGGTTGCTGCAGCCTGTTAAAATTAATTGAAAATAAAAAATGCCAGACTTATTTGTAAATACATTTGTGAATGCTTCGAGGATATTGAACCCGCCTAAAAAGCGTGGTAAACCGAGAGGCAGAAAACCGAAAGCTAAAAAACCCACAACTACATCGGTAATGTATGATCCTACAATTCAAACGGTAGCAAATCCAAATCAATTACCGTCTCTAACACAAGCAACTCAACTTTACAACGATTATGTTAACGAATATCATCAGCAGCACCAACAGCAACAACAACAATTATCATATCAAATAGCAACCCAATATAGTTTAGGTTATGAAGATATAGCTGGCATCACAAAGGTAAGTGTTTTTCCAAAAGAATTTATTGAAAACAAAATTCATTTACTTTTAATGGGGATGAAGGGAAACAATAAATAAAATAGAAACCCCCTTTTAATAATTTTCAAATTTAAATCTCAAAATATTGTGTTGTTAAATTAAATAATCAAATATTTTTAATAGATATCGTATATTATTACAACAAGTTGTGTAAGAATACAATTTTATTAAGCTTTCTCTTCTTTATTCATCTTTTTACTCATTGCTGTTATACTTGGGTTTTCGTGCTTCTTCATGTTTTTTTTTTGTTTGTTTAGCGTTTGTTTAATCTTCCATGTGCCGGCACAAAAAGTCGGCAGTTTGTTCTTCATTCTTTTCGCAGGCTATATAGGCTTGCAAGACTAACTCTCTGGGAAATCCTAAGGCCATTAAGCGTTCTACAGCTTGTCTTTCAGTTTCGGTTAGAACTATTTCAACAACATCATCCCGGGGTTCGGCTCCACCGGCTTCGGGCGCTTCTACACCGGCTTCTTCATTAATCATGGCGACAAATTCATCTTGATGCTCTCTAATAACAGCTAACAAAGCGGGATTAGTTTCCTCAATGCGAGCTAAAACACTGCTTAACAATTCGGGGCGCTGACGTATAACACGACGCATTTGGTTGAAACGTGGATCTTCACGTAAAAAGTTTAATGGATTGGCACCACCGCCGCCACCACCACCAGTAGCTGGTGTGCCGGTGCCTGCAGAAGCAGGTACAGCAGCTGCTGCCGGGTTAACTGCTTGCGGCATACTTATCATGTCTGGAATCTCCGGTATTCCCTCAATTAGGTATTCAATGGCTCTATCAGGATTATTAAAGCTGGCCATTAAAGCACGTCGTACCTCTGACTCGGGATAGCCCATGCTCATGATTTCACGTACCATATCTTCATTAGCAGCTGCCGTAGGGGAAATATCCAAAACATCTAAAACGTTGCCAATTCCTAATGGGGGCTGTTGCTGCTGGGCTCTGCTCTCACTGCTCGGCTCTGTAGTTGCAGTAGTTGTTGCTGTGGCCTTTGCCTTATCTTGCGATTTTTCTTCAGTCTTTGGTTGTGATGCAGAGGCAGCTGTAGCAGTGGCAGCACTGGCAGAAGCCGTACTCTGTTCACTAGATTTCGAGCTTGTAGTGGTAGTTTTTGCCACCGCAACTGGTTCGGGTGCTTTGGCAGCCGGCTGTGATGTGGCCGTTGTAACGGTTGTAGCTGCCGCAGTTGCTGCTATCTTCTTGGCCATGACCACCAAGAACTTCCGCTCATCGATACTATACGTTTTCAAGACATTATCATTGTCTAGCACACGGCCTGCATATATCAATTGTTGTAATTCTGGCTGCACACCTACTTCCGGCATTTTTTGCAAATGTGACTTCAGATCCCAAACTGTTTTGGAATCATCGAAATCCACATAAAACGTTTTCTGGTCGAGCGTTTTGATAGTCAATTTCATTTTTTCAATTTTTTGTGTTTCACAATTTTGCCTTCAAATGTGTGTGCCGTTTCGTTTTGTTACACTGTTTCTCTTCGATAAAACGTTTTCAATTGGAATTTATGAAATATTTCTCGTTTTTCTTCACAAATAAACGATTTTTTCCAATGAATTTTTCTTCACACTCAAAAAAAATATATGACGGCAGCTTATAATAGGGACGATGTGTCAGCAATTGTTTTAAAACATATGGTTTTGACAATTTTGTTGCAGTTTTTCGCACAACATAAACACACACAATAGTGATGGTGATAAGTACAATAGGAATTTTCGCAAACCAATGGTGGTGGCTATCGATTTTTTACCATCTCTGCTGGAAGAGTAACCGTTTTGAAAACAGGGTTGAATTTCAGTTCAAGAAAGCATTGTCATAATTAGTGTTGCCAGTTGAGAAAAATTAACAGATGTGGTGAATTCGTTTGATAAGGGTTCGAGAAATTAACGTTTAGAAGGAAAAGAATAAAAAAAAACTTGATTGTTTGTTATCCATTAAAGTCATAAAAAATATTAGTTAAGTTGTCTCAGTTATTGTGCTAGATTAACATTATAAGTTGCTGAAGATGGAGTTTACTTTATTGAGGAGATTTGAGTGCGAAATTGTGAGATTTTTACTTACTGCATTGGTGTTTAAGGCTTTTAATCGAACTCACCAGACGCCGAATATAGTCAAATTCGGCTACCAATTTTTGAAGTCGGTGACTGCAAAGTAAGCAACAACAGCGGTAATCATCAAAGACGAACCATGTCCATGAAAATGTTTACCAAGTAAGTTTTGTTATATGTTTGGGAGGATTAATGGGGAATCATCTGTTAAGAGCTGTTCTTTTTAACGCAAAATTTTGATGTGGGGTTCAAAACGGCCCCCATTCAAAATAAGTGTGCTCTGTATCTACAGTTCCTTATCAAAAGGCCGGTTACCAAATTAGATTTCTTTTTATTGTAGTTTCCCTTTTGTTGAATATACGTTTTCAAACATCAGTTTCTACCCTACAGAAAGGTCCTGGACCAATTGGAAGAGTGGAAGTTTGCTTTTCTCTCAAGTTCTTCTCGTTGTTCGTTGCTGAGCGCTCATGCCTGACCTGGGAATCAGGGAAAGCCTATTTCTCAACCTAACGGAGTCATTTTTCTCAACCAATCCCGTAATGTCTTCGATTTAACCTCCGAGCCGAGTGTTCGAATGGAGGCAACGTACAGACAGCATATTATAATGGGTTTTAAAATGTCAATAATTTATCGAGCATAACTGTGAATATTAAACCTGAATAGTATCATTCCATCATTCGCCGCAGTCTAGTAGGTAGTGGATTGACTTATTAGACGTAAAGCCACTGTTCGAGACCCAGGCCAGACATCAAAACAAAATACAAAAAGTATGTCGTCGGCGACTTTCTCTCAGCAGATTTCTGGCAAAAACTCTGAGAGTAAATAAAAATTGCCATGAAAAGTTTCTCAAAAATCTGTCGTTCGGAATCGACTTTAAACTGTAGGTCCCGCCACTCATGTAAAAAAATTAACACACACAACATAAGTGGTGTGAGAAACTAGGTAGTAATCCTGACTGAAGGGTTGTAATGACCAATTATGTATGTAATGTAGTATCATTCCATTTATATAAAATAAAGTCTTCAATTCTCTGCTAAAAAATGCATTCCTTGTTAGTGCACTCCGGGTACTTAATGACTAAATTTTACCTTTAGCTGACCACAAATCATTTTCAATCGTTTTAATCTGTTTCCATTACGAAACGACGAAGCTAAGGATTATGTTTTGCATATGGGGTGACACCATTAGCAACAAATATAAATAAAAAATATCCACAAATTTTTTATTCATTCCGTATTCCATCATGGACATTGAAAAACAAAACTATGCCGTTGACACATTCAAAATTAAAGAAACAATAGTGAGCTAAACTGGTGCTTCAATATCAGATAGAGTGAGAGAGAGAGAGAGTTTAATCCGAATTTAGCCATTAATTTTATTTCCAACCATTGTTTGTCATTGACAAACCACGGCTGCTTCAATTAAATGAAAGAAGAAAAAAAAAATTAAATCCCTGCAACCTTTTCTAATTAGGGGTTGTTACATGCAGCATTTTGTAGAGGAAAACAATGAAGAAAAGTCACACTAAATTCTTTTCAATAATTCATAATGAATAAATCTGCAATGCATTGGATTGATTGTCGTTGAGGTCATAAAAATAGCTTAAAAAGAGTTTATGCTCTCTCCCTTCTAAGGGAGGTTTTATTTGCTTCTGTTTCATATTCAATGAAATCATTTTTTGATATCATTCAGCTCAAAAAGCTAAATATCGATAATCATTTAATGGTTAGAAGTTTATTATCTCGATATAGAATCTATACGAGAAGAAAAATAAAACACTTTCAAAGAATCCACAGAAATTATTTTCTCACTTATCTTGGTTGACCAAAGTTTTTGCTCAGGCAGTGTGACACGTGTCAAAGGCGTCAGTTTCTCTAAAATTCGATTTTCGTTTGTTTTCATTTGCAGTAGAGGACAAAAATTTTATATTAAAATCAGTCGTGGTTATGTTTTTCAGCAAGTTTCCTTGTTAAACCTAAGGCTGTAGTTGCCTTCCCATATGCTTCCACAAAACATGCACATCTTATTGCGATTGTTGCATGCAAGATCGCACCGTCCTAGCTCTTGGACTCTCGTGTGTCTCCAGTTGTTATGTGTTTGACTACGGATTCTTGCGCCTTACGAATTCCACTCTTGCACTATATTTGGTGCCACTAGAAGGTTTTTCCTTGATAGTGTGGCCGGTTGATTCACCTTAATTTGTTGTTTGTTGCTCCCTGATTAAGTTCTGAGTTGTGGATGGTGTTGGGCAGAATATTCTGCACACTATTCAGAGGCATTTGTTATTGAATAACTATAGCTAATGCGTGATTGTCCGGGTTCACTTCCGTCTAACAGAGAAGGCTTCACACATGCCTTAAATATTTTAAACTGGGCACGTCTGGGTATTAGAAACTTTCTCTATACTGATTGTCCTAATGCCGCTCTAATTTGCTAAGCGTTCTGCTTTCGTTTATTTCTGCGTCGCTATTCGTTGCCACTAGGTAACAGAAGGCGTTTACATATTCCACTGGCCTCTACGCAAGGATTGTTTATTCTAAAATCTTAATTTTCTTGATCTTGATTTCAAGTCCAAAGTTACGCATTAAACTTTTAAGATCTTCTGGATATCTTGCAAAAGAAGAGACAAATATCACAGGCATAATAAAAATTTTATCTCGAGTTTGCTTAAGACTCTCAATGTAATTCCTCTTCTTTCTGACAGACTTCATTCATGGTATCAATATCATCCAGCACGACAGCTAACAGTTGAGGTGGTGAAGATTATTTTCGTTTCATTCCAGTGCTAGTATGAATTGAATGACTGATACTCGTGTTGTTAAGAACTGGGAATCATGCTTTGATGATTCGAATTATTTTCGACAGCTTGTCTGATCCGCCTAATATTTTCTCCTTCCTCGTTTGCTCTCTACAGTAAATCTGCATACATTTGCCGTGGCATTATTCAATTTTACACCACTACCACTGTCATTGTCATTTATAATTTGTTAACTTTTGTTTCAAAATGTTGAATCTATTGTTCTTCACCACTCTTCTAAATTTGTTGGCGGCTATTTAAAGCTTTAAAACTTATTTCCAAATTCAAAAATGATGAATAAAATGAGAAGTCAAGGGTGATTTAAAAGAATGAAATTGTTTTTTAAAGAAAGTCCCCAATCTGCACTTAATATAGCGTTAAAAATATCCAAACATATGTTCTAGATCCAAAGAACAGTTTGCCTTGGGCTATTATCCTCGTAATTTGAGATAAAAGTATTTTCTACGATTGCCAGTAGTGTGTTATAAATTGTTCTTCACTCTCTGTCGGCAGCATTAATTCGGTCTGCCCTGAGGTTTGTAATAAGATTGAGTTGGCTGAGAGATGTACAGTTTATAAGCCCTCCGATGATTTACCTCGTATTCTTATTCTCTCCATCTCTATATCTTTTCCCGTTCTTTCTGCTTTTCGGGATCTGGATTCCAAGGCTAAAAAGGTGTTTGAACATCATCATCAGTTCTTTCAGTAGCATCAGCTGATGCCATCTTAGTTTAAGAAAGTAGTAAAAATATCCCAAACATTATTATTAGAGGTTTAACAATGGCCTTAAAAGCGTACTATCCATGCAATTTAAGTAAATCTAAGTCGCGATTTATTTTAAACTTATTGTGGGTTCTGAGTTTGATGCTGACTTTTCTTGTAAGATTGGAATTCTTCAAAAATGTTTCCCTTAAATTAATTGTGTATTTATTGTGCTACATATTCATGATGGAAAAACGAAATCCTTTTCAAATGTATTTCTTTTAACAAGAAAAAACACTTCCTAACAAAGATTTATTTCCCTGTTGCAAAAGAATGTTGTTTTTTAACCCAAAAAACGAGGCAAAACACAAAAAAAAATAGACAAGAGAATGCTTTGATTTTACGATGTTTTAATTCAAATTCTTTAACAAATAAATGAAGAAAAAAAGGATTCATTAATGGGACGACTACAGCTGCTTATAATTTTAACTTATCACTCCTTGGGGAAATGGAATGGCCAACCCTTTTTACCACCACAAGCGTTACCAACAGTACAAGGCACTGATTTATTGCACTTTGTTGGTCACTTTGTATTAAAATAAATAGCAGACGTGACTTACGATATATAAGGCTCTTTTACACACAAATTTCTACTTCTGTTTCCCTCTCTCTCTCGCTCTGTCTTTCCTTTAGTTAAAGTAGTTTTGTTCCAGGGGAAATATGGCACATTAATTACCATATTAGTTACACAGTAAAACAGCATGAAACTAAGAAAAAGGCTTTCTGAGTATTTAAAAACTGAATTAAGATAGATTAGACCATTAAAAAAGTAACAACAATGTATTGTTATTCTTTTTTTGAATTAAAATCTCAACTAAATGTTCAGACCCTCGTTAAATTTGTATAAAAAAGTTTTAAAATTTGCCGAAAGATTTATTTCTTAACTTTTGTTCTCTTTCTTTTGAAATTATCGTTATCGAAAGAACGGAAATTAATTTCGTTTATTCTCACACGATTTTTCTTTTTTCTAACTTTTCATTTTAAAAAATTGTTATTTTTTAAACTTTAAACCGGAAATCAAAAGTCATTTATTTCGCACGTGTTTTTATTGAATTCTTTAATGTCTGTCCCCTCTCTCGCATGTTTCAATTTCATTCGTAAGTGCAAGAAGTTATCGATTACAGAGACTGTGTTCGTCATGTGAATAAACGCGTGTAGATTTATATCTTTGCACATTTCTTGCTTAAGCTCTTAACAAAGTGCGGTATTTAATGATATTAAAATAATGATTACGTTTTCAATAGTCTTGTAAGTACCGATCTAATAACCAGTAATAGAAATTATTATTGAAAATCTTTCAACGCTTACAAAATGAGCATCTGCAACCCTTATCATTAATTTCTTATAACCATTATGCAGGTACTTAAAGGATTTAATTCATATGTTTTTGGAATTCTCTGCTGGTTTCACGCGTAAAGAAAGTTAGTTGAGAGAGTTTATTAATCTACTGTATAACGCCAGATTCTAAATGAAGTGGGTTGCTAAACTATTTTCATCTAAGCCCCCTCCGAACAGAACAATCGCACGGACCGTGCTATATGGTTTAAATTTTTCTTATTTAAAATATTTCATGGTAATGTAATTTTCTGAAAAGTGGACGTTTTATTTATCGAGGGCCTCGTTTCTTATGTGAAACTGATGTTACAGCGGTACTGGGGTCATAGTTATCAACTTTTGGTAGAAACTCTTTGTTTGTAGAAATAATGAACGCCGTTAAGATATTGTTGATTGGCAGCATCTACAGTCGTTCGCTTTCGAATTATTCACTTAATAGCGGTGCAATTCATAGATTTGAGGTTTTTCCGAACGTTTCTGTCATGATTTTGTTTTACTTAAAATTTTTTCGATAAATAAAATTATATTTGAGCATTAAAAATTATATTAAAAAAGCATTTACTATATTATAATTTAACTCTTTATTTCAAAAATAATTTATAAGTTAAAACAGAAATCTATTAAATTTAACCGCCTTTTTTTTAAATAAACACCACCAAGAATATTTTTCATTTCAATATTGAATTCACCTCACCTCTGTAGTATGATTACTTAAGTAATCGTTTTGTTGCTATCAAAACAACAATCGAAAACTGAACACATCTCTGAAAAGAATAACAAAACGTGCTGTTCATCTGTCAAAAGAAGAAGAAAAACAAAATTTAAAGTGTCTATATGTGTGATTGTGTGCTTGCTATTGATTGCAAGAATTAATTTATTTTTGTTGGCACGCTTGTTAATTCGTTTATTTGTTTCGACAAAATCATTGTGAAATTAATAAAATTTATTAGAAATTATCCAAAGACATAAGCATAATGAAACTACAAATAAAAACCTTAAACCAAAAATCCTTAGTGATAGATATTGAAGACACAAAGACAGTGTACGAGTTGAAGCAGGAATTGTCATTGTATCCAGATATTGGAGTGAAGCCGGAACTGCAGAAACTCATTTATGCAGGGAAAATTTTAGAAAATGATGACAAATTGAGTGTCTATAATATAGATGTGAAAAAGTTTTTAGTCATAATGATACTTAAACAGCCACTGGCAGTGACACCAAAAGCAGCAGAACCACAAAAGACTGACGGTGCTAAAGAGCAGCCGGTTACATCAAAACAGGAAGAGAAAAAAGTAGAAGAGAAACCTAAAGCTAAAGAGGAAAATACACCTAAAACAACAACTCCGGCAGCAACAGAGTCTGGCAATGAGTTTAGGACACCAGCAACACCAGCTGACGATAAAACAAATGAGTTGGTAACACAAATTATGAGCATGGGTTATCCTGAGAATGAAGTACGCAAAGCCTTAGAAGCCAGTTTTAATAATCCTGAACGAGCTGTAGAGTTTTTAATAGAAGGTATACCCTCTACACCCGAAGTTGAAGCCTACTCAGAGGAAAATGAGGGCAACTTAAATACACCTTTTGACGAATTGCTGCGTAATGATCCCATATATCAAACTCTACGTTCTACCTTACAACGACAACCAGAATTGTTAGATGCTGCCATCCAAAGAATCGGAGAAACAAATCCTTCATTTTTGAATATGATTAGTGAAAATCAAGCGGAGTTCTTAAGCATGTTGTTGGAGGACGATTTCGAATATCTGAATGACGACGACTTAGATGAGGATATGGATGATGACGATGATGACATGGACTAGAAGTCGGGAATTGTAAAGTCTTGTATTTCTAAGAAATACTTAAGATCGTATTGTACATCCTATAAATAATAATTTATAGGAAAATTCATTGTCATTTCACGAAAATTGATGTACAGCCATGAATTTATGTTTTTTTTTCTTATTATCTTTTCTTTTAGATCGAATAAATTATTAATAGACAATTTATTATACATTTAAATCTAAAAGTAATGATTTTTTAGTTGTCCTTTCTCTAAATCTAAATTTTCTAGAGGTTCCATGAAAACTCGTTAAGATATTCCATTAAATTTAGTACATTTTGGACTAGATTTCCTTCGGCAACTTTCTCTCAGCAGCCTTCTGGCAAAAATTCTGAGAGTAAATAAAATTGCCATGAAAAGTTTCTTAAAAATTTGTCGTTCTGAGTCGATTTTAAACTGTAGGTCTCGCCACTCATGGATAAAGTTAACAGACACAACATGGATGGTGTGAGAAGCTAGGTTGTAATCCTGACTAAAGGGTTGTAATAACCAATTAAATACTAATCTTTCTAGTAGAACATGGCCAATGGTTTTCACAAAGTAGAGTTTTCGTCTGCAGTATTCGCATGTGAAGCATACTTCTTTTTATTGAAGTCGGATGTCAATAAACAATCCCCTTTTTAAATTCACCACTTCACTCCTGAGACAAACCTTTAAAGCAATGGTTTGGTTTAAGAGAATAGAGTTCAAAGAAGGAGAAAAAAAGTGTTATTTGAAGACCGTGTCCTTCCTTGGCCTATTTTTTTCATAAATTGGTTCTCATTCTTAGGCTCGTGCTCAGTCTAAATGGTTGCAATGGAACGCTGCAGTATAATTTGGGTACTAAAATAACTTTCTGGTTCGTGTATGCAGAATAAGAAAAATACGTCAGATTTGGTGTAAACGAAAATGTTTCTTAAGAGAATGCTGCGATTCACACCTCCACTATTGAGATTGCCAAAATCAAACAAATATTAAAGTTCGAATGGCTTCATCACTCACTGTCTTTGTCAGATTAAGCTTTCTTTAGTATATTTTATATAAAGAGGTAGACTCTGTGGTGGATTTTTATTTTAAAAAGCCAAAACAGTGAATCGAAAGTATTGAATATCGCTGGGACAAGATTAGCAAGCGATTATGATGGAAAATAAACAAAATTTTACCAACTTTTTATTACAAGGCTGGCTAAATTTGCAAACGTTTTCATATATACAGTGGATTTATGATAATTCAGGCCGTGTTAATTGTTTTTTGCTATGCGTTTAAAGTTTCTAAGCTTTTCTCAAATAAGGTCGACTAAAATTTAATGAATCTGGCTTCCTTTTTTATTATAAAAATCATTTTAATTTTTATGAATTGCCAATTAATTTACTTTATTTGTCTGCTGGCAATGGATGCCTAATCCAATAATTAATTTAGAACACAATCACGTGCCATATCCAAGTCGAATGGTGAGTACACACAGATCAGAGCATCCACATATCCACAATACGAAATGATGGCATTTAATTAGTAACGAAATTTTAATTGTTTTTTATTTTGTTTTCTGCTTTTCTAAACAACCACCCAACCATTCACAAGCACTTGGACCAAATGGAAGAAGAAATTTGAAGCGATGTCTTTGGGTTTTTAATTGAATTGAGGAGGATATTTTTAATTCACCGAATAATAAACACAAGTAGAGAAGAAGAAGAAGGATGTTTTAATCTTTAGCAAATTATAACCACTGTTGTCTACAGTAGAGTAGAGATTGCTGGGTTAAAAAAGTAGATGACAAAAAAGCTTCAGCATAGGCATGGAATGAGCGTTGATTTTGATTACATGCTGGCACGTGTATTGTGCTGTGCTCTCTATTGTACTTGAGTTGATTTGGAATTAATTTTTAAATGTTTCAATTTTCTTTTCTACAAACACACACACACATATGCATTCACTTCGATGTGTAGAACAGCACGCTGTTTGTGGCAGGCAATCAACTTGTGGCCTTTATTCTTTTCTTCCCTTCATGTTCCATTATGCATTCATCCATCTATCCATTCAGCCAACCATTTATCCATCCATACACACGTTTGAATTAAAATAATGCGTTTTTAGACTTTTTTTCTCTTCTATTCTTCTCTTTTTTTGTTTTGTTTCATTTGCTTCTTTTAAAAAAAAAAAGATTTCTTTTTTCCAGGCCTATTTGTTTGCATGTTTAATTAAAATTAGCCAGAATTCTTTACTCGTTTGTTACTCAACCACCACCACCACCAACCATCACCACTACTGCCATCATCCACACCATCATCATGGTTCTTCTCATTACAATTGTACGAAACAATTCAGAAATTATCATCATCATTATAATTTTTGTAACACGATGGGTAAGATGTATTTTGTATACAGCATAGCTGGTCCGCTCCTGTGTAGCTCGTTATTCTCTTTTGGGTTAAAAGATAATTATACAGTATTGCGCTTAATTGAGTGCTCAAATGCGTTTGTTTTCAAAGGGCTTCATTTATAATGCTTGTTGAGTTTGTTGTTATTGCACAGTGGGTCTGTTGAGATGCTTAACGCTATGATTTCAATGAAATTTTTATTTCAAAATGTTATGTCAGCATCATTTAAATGATCGCCTCTGGACTGTTTGCAACATTTTGTTTCTTTTGAGGTAGTTTTCGATCGCTCTTCTGTTGATTTCGAACGAATGTTGGTTTACAAATGCTGTAACGTTAGAGCATAATCCGCTAAGGCATGTATGGTCCTTGACGGCGGATTACAAATCAGTTTTACGGCGTTATATCGCATGATCTATGTGGCTTATTGAGTTATTCTTTCTGCAAACTTTTGATGTAATATTCTTAACCTAACTTGAATGCTCCTGCTGAACAAGATTTACTTACATCTGTGAAGTATTTGGTTCGATAGTAGATTTATTGACTACATAGCCTGAAGCCTCCCATTTCCGGTATCGTTACCATCACAACCTTTTTCCAGCAATATGGTATGGACTCCTATTCCCACAAAGCTTCTGCTATGCGATACCCACATAACATAAGTGGCTTTTACAACCCTTTAGTCAGAATTACAACCTAGTTTCTCACACCACAGTTGACTCCGAACGACAGATTTTTGAAAATCTTTTCATGGGAATTTTACTTACATAGAGAGTTTTCGCTTAAATCTACAGAGCGGAAGTCGCCGAAGAAACATTTTTTCATATTTCGTTTAGTTGGAGATGTCTGGGATTTGAACCGAGGCCTCACGTCTAATAAGCCAACACACTACCTACTAGACTACTGCGACTACAAACCACGACGTTACCAACTACATTTTAATACTCCTGTGCAGATGTTGTCGAGACGAGCAGCTTTCAAGATCTTCAGATTCCAGAATGTCGTTTTATAGCATTGGAGGGAGTGGCAACTTTGTTGCGCACACATGGCGGCCTGTAGTGTTGTCACATGAATCAATATGAATCCTTTTGAATCACGATGAAAACCAGCCTGAAAGTTCAATAAATTTACTATCGATTTGATATCAAGTAACGATAGCTGCCTTATATTACGAATGAAAGAAGCCTGCATCGAGCCAGAGACGGCAAGCAAAGTGAACAATCGATCTACGATCGTCTGCAAACACTAAATAACTGATGGCGAACCATCCATCTCCTGTAATACAGCAAAATTTGTGTTTGAAAGCTTTACTTGACGAATATCAAAAATTTTTTGTACTGGATAAGGCAATAAACAAAACAGTCCCTCTCTCATCAGGTAGTGTTTGCAGACGAATTCCGATTGCTTACAGTGACAAATGTTCCTACGATCCCGTTTAAATAGTTGATTAGTACGCTTCCTATCGAAACAGATGAGGTTGGAAATAAAACGTGATTAGCCCAGTATTTCTTAGAGGTGAATACATAAATACCTTTGCCTAATAGACATCCCATTGCAGTATCGTCCCATAGTGATTGTGATTTCTTTTACACCACATGAATGTAAATATATATGTATGTATGAATGTAGTACGAGTATATAATTTGCTTTTTCTGCTGTTAATTATTTTAATTGAAATGTTCTTTCCTTATGATGATCATTTAATGTATTAGATTGTGGCAAATTAATAAGATAAATGATGGCAAAAAATGAGACACTGAAACACTGGCAATACAATTCTAATAACACAACAACTTTGGCCAGCAAGCAAACCAGCCAACCATCCAACCAACCAGCCAGCCATTCATTCATTCATTCATTCGCTCACTCATTCATTCATTTAATTCACTTCATTCACTACAAACGCACGCTCTTCTCACACTCAAATTTGTTCGTTCCTTAATTTATTTATCCAACGAACCAACCAACGAAACGATTAAGAAAATGAAAAGAAAATGCTAAATCGACAGCAGAAACACAGCACAGCTATAAAGCATTGCATTTAGTTAAGAATATAAACAGAAAAATAGAAAAAAAACGACGACAACAACAAAAGAAACGGAAAATTACACACATGTTATGAGTTCACATTTATTTTAAATGCTGCAATTAAAGGTAAAAATAATTAATTGCTCATCTTAAACAAGAAAAACAACGAAAAGAAAAAAAAGAAAACAAAATGTTTTGCTTAATAAATTAAAAATAATTTCTTGCATTAGATTTTAATTTTACTTACTCGCTCTCTCTATCTCTCTCTCTCTCTCTGCGTGTGTGCTACTCTCATGGCTTAATTAGTTTTAGAAACGAATGATAACACAATACGCGTACCACTTGCCATTGTATTAAGAAAAGCAGGGAAAAAAATGTCACGACTTATTATTATCTTTACTGTGTTGTTTGTTACTGTTATTGTTTTGTTTGATTTTGCCGTTGATTTGCTTTGTTGTATGCGTGCATGTGTGTGTGTATGAAAATCATGGTGTGTTAGAAAAACGCCGTGTTTACATCATTTTGTCAGGTCATTAGGCAAGTCAAACCACAAAGTGGTAGTTGTTGTTAATATTTTTGTTGTTGCTAGCTGGTGCTGCAAAATAGAATAGAAAATAGAAAAAGGGAACCCAAAACCTTTTTAAATGCATTTTTGTATTATTAAAATTCCATAATCTGGCAAAAGGTTGATTTTTTCGAACTGCTGATAAATTATAATCTGATTATAGAAATGGAAATAACCACCCTGTTTTCGTATACATACAGTTGAGAGCAAAATAATCTTCTTTAATGTAATGATCACCACCAAACGGTCACTTATTTCTGATGTAATGGATTTTACATCATCATTTTCGAGTTTCCTGAGCCCCATATACAGCAATTTGACTGTTGATGTAGCTGCCGGGTAAGGAACGAGCTCTAAAGTTGAAGAAAATTATGTTCGAAACATTTTCGCTATTTTTAGATGTTGCTCAGTAGTTAAATGATCCATAATCGTAAAGTGCAAGTCTTTCTTTCACTACACAGTATATAAAAGCCAGACCAGAGGTTTTGCAACCAAGAAATGGGCAATCCGATATAAGTACTATTAAATCACGCTGTGTAGCGTTAGAAATGTACGAATCCACTTGAGCCGTTGGATTTCTCATGCTGTTGACAACTGTCAAGTGACTCAACGTCAAGCTGCTGCTGATCCATTCTTTTAAGAACCACAACACAAGTCACTAATTAATTCGACATTTTAATATTGTCGATATGCTAGGTTTCCAAGCTTAAATTATAATTCCCACGTAATTAACCTGTTACTTTGAGGTATACAGCGTTAAATACAATGTCAAAAAGCAATGGAGATTGAACACAACCTTGATGCACACCTTTCTTTACCGAAAATTGGCCAATTAGTTGTTGTTCGTGATGTTTTCAGCAGACGGCGCCGTCGTTTAAGCATTATACTGATGTTTTCTCGAAATCTTATAACTACCGGTAGAACGGTATACACCGTTGTTATGTGCACTATGTTAACATGGTTCCTTAGGATAAATTTATAAAACAGTGGTCGGCCATAGATGATCCCGTTTAGCTCTAAAATAGGGCAAACAAACAAGAGTTGGCTATCTACCCAAAAGGTGTCATATAAGGCTCATTGTAATAACACAGTTTAACATTTGCCTTAATCTGAGACTGAGACTACCAATGTCCATCCGATCCCATACTAATTCCATTTTCTTTCCGGAACAAACTGAGTACCGCACGGCCAAAGATTGTCAACTCAGCTTCAGTTGTTTTAGAAGAGATTTTTCCACAAGAAAATACTCTTACGAATAACAGACAATTATTACAACAACAACCAATGTACATCATTGATAGTTTGCTTAAATAGTCCCCATAGTAGTAGCAAAGAATATGGATATTAAGAATGCGCATCATGTAGAAGTAAAATTTCTTATGGCGGGTCGTAACATCACGACCCGCTCTCACCAAATTTTTTTTTAAAATCATTTATGGATGAAGGGAGAGGAAGACAGAAGGAAAATGAACTCAAACAAAGAGCGTAACAATGTGTTGCTCTCATCGTACGTATGTACATGTGTATGTATTCTTGTGTTTTTTTTGATTTAGTTGTCGTTCAGACTGCGACAAGAATACATGTGCTGCGTATGCTTTATCATTTTATTTCAGAATAACACTCGAAGAATATTTTGTGTTAAAAATGTTCTATGTCATTAGATGGGCGTATTTTATTTTTTATTTTGTCCCATAGTATATTTTTTTAAATGCTTTGGAATGCTCGTTTATTTTTCTTTTAATAAAAAATGGTTTTCTTATTCTTTTTATTTTTATTTATCTAAAAAACATGGCCTAATTTTTAAGCCAAAGATGGATAGCTTTATGTTCTTTTAATAATAAAATCGATGTTTTATTTTATTTTTATTTATCCAAAATTATTAAGGCAAATATAGACAGCTTTACATATGTATGTTGATGAAATGAACACGTTGATGAATGAAAATAGAGTATATTACTAACAGTTTTGTATGCCTGTAAATAAATAAATTCTCTCAACTTACTTTCTCTCTCTCACTCACTAATCCATAACCAAAGGCATGTGGTAACCTAGAGGAAAATTGTTAGTAATAATTTCAAGTCTACTTATTAACCCAATGATATGTATATGTGATCGGAAAATATAGGCAAATTGTACTGCACTAAATCCCTAAAGACACCGTATTTAACTTGGCAAGTATTCTTACAAAAATCGAAATCATTTCTCATTGATATTAGTGAATACTACTGTGATATTTCTTTGGGTGTATCATTGAAGTCTGAAAAAAGCGACATGAACCTTCTTTAAAAACTGACAAGATTTTTACGCTCTTTTTAACGAACATTCTTGATGTTCGTGTCCTATGTGTGTAAAAAGCCGAAGATGTGCTGCCCCTGAGGGACATTGGTGCCGACGTCTGTTTTTAACAGCAGAAAAATAAATAAAAAAGTGGTCAAACAACAAAAACGCACGATGAGAACAACGCATGATGAGAACAACGCATTGTTACGCTCTTGGTTTCTGTAACCTTCCCTTCTATCTTTCCCCCCGCGTCATGAAATATTTTTCAAAAATATTCCAAAATATGTTAAAATGCACATTCTTTATACTTTATTTTCTTTGGTAGTAGTCACCAAGCTGCTTTCTTCTACTCTGACATAGTGCTGGACATGTACCCAGTAGAAGGAGTACCGTTTCCTCCTTTTCCTCATCTCTGCAGCTCCTGCAGAAATCATTTGCCATGTGTCCTAGACCGCTGCGTCTTGCATGTAGGCCTTTAACACAATGTCTGGTAATGACTCCAATAACCACACCCAACATGCTTCTTTGGCGTTTAAATAGATTTTCTGTACGTCCTCTAGCTGGCTAAAAACAGTACATACATACATAATTGGTCATTACAACCCTTCAGTCAGCATTACGACCTAGTTTCTCAGACCACTGACATTGTGTGTGTTAATTTTATACATGAGTGGTGGGACCTACAGTTTAAAGTCGACTCCGAGCGACAGATTTTTGAGAAACTTTTCATGGCAATTTTATTTACTCTCAGAGTTTTTGCCAAAAATCTGCTGAGAGGAAGTCGCCGATAAAATACTTTTTGTATTTTATTTTGATGTCTCGCCTGGGGCTCGGACCCTGACTTTACGTCTAATAAGCCAACACACTACCTACTAGACTACGGCGACTACAACTGAGTAACTTAAAACAATCAAAATTCCAAATGTTTAAAGTTTTTCCCATTGATCTCACCTCTATTTCCCGACAATCGCAATAAAACCACATCATAAGGCAGCAAGGCATTCGATTATTTTTTCTTTCTCTATTTAAATAGATTTTTCTGTAACAAAATACGTACCTAAAGGCATATGTTGCTAAAAAAAATTATTATTTCCCCTTAATTTTGTGTAACACATGTTCTATTGCTATTATTTCACACCATACTGTAGCTGTTTAGATAGAATAAAAAGGGTTAATTAAAGTATAACATGGAACACTTACACACACACACATACACTAAATCCAAAATTATTGTTGTATTTTTAAACTTTACTTTTGTCACACGTACGTTAGCAAAAGCCATTAATTAAAAGCTTAAATGAATGATTGATTAAAGCATAAAGCCCACACGGACACACATACACATACATACATATACTTACAAAAATTACAATAAAAAAATGTCCTGTTAAGAAAGCAACATGAGAGTGTATACATTTACTTACTCTTTGTTTGTAAGCTCTCTCTTTTTCCTTTTTGTTTTTGTTTACATTGTTTATGTAGCCGTTACCTGTTTATTTGTCAAGCACAAGCATATCATTGCTGTATACAATGTACATGACACCTTTTTGTCAACAATAACAATTACAAAAACAACTACCGATAACACCACTTATATACTTTTATAGCAATTCGTATATAAACAGGTATTTACATACCAATACTTTTGTATTATTTGTGTTTGCTCCTCCTACACTTTAGGTGCTTATGGAATTGCGCGCATCTCTGTAGTTGTGCTCCTGTTTTTGTAGGCTCTTTTGTTAATGCTTTCCTTTTGTGTTAAGCTAAGCAACCAATGAAGTTTAATTTCCTTTTATGTATACCTAACCATACACTTAACATAAAGAGGAAGAGAGCGAGAGAGCAGTTGAAAACCTTACTATATATAAATACACACACATACACAAATGCTGCATTATTTTTGTTGTATTAACAACCCCTAAATGTGTGTGTATTTTAAGTGATTTTTCTATTGTGTTATAAAAGAGAGTATAAGCCAGTAGGGAGTGTGAAAAATAATTTGAAATCATTAGCCACAGAGAGAGAGAGAGAGAGCGAAAATAGATTTGGTGTGTTCATTTTTCAAGAGAAATTTTTTAACTAGAGAGAGCAAGCAAGTGTGTGTTTAAGAGAAGACATTTATTAACACGTGTTAAGGGTTCATTTCATTGGCGTTAAATAAACGTGCACAGTGGTTTGGTTAGACTGTTTTTAATTATAATTTTTTTTATTGTTATTCCGCTTAGAGTGGCTTATTTGTGCTAAACTTCCCTTTTTATATGTTCAATTGAAGGGAAAGGGAACTGCAACATACGAAAGCTTGTGTCAAAACTTTAAATCCTATCGGGCGTTTCATTAAACGCTTTCTAGTTTTAAATTTAATAAAGCAAAGTGTGTGTAAGATGTCACTAAAATTGTTTAAATGAAATATAACACCGTTGCCCCACATATTTTCATCCCAAATGCAAAATTTTCCATGACTCTGTTGCAGACAGAATTTGACCCAAATCATGGATTATAAAATCATTATTATAAAGATTCCCCAAGAAGAAGTTGTGAAATGACCATGTCCCTAAACAGCTCGTGTAGAATATCCATTCTGTGACACGTTCATTAAACCACCACATATCGTTGTTGTCCAGATGATCCAATTCAGGAGAAAAAAATTAGTAATCATCGACCTACAGTGCTCGCCGTTGATAATGATGGCTTGGTTTTGATTGACTAGACGTTCAATACGGCTTAAGGTACGTTTTGAAACCACTCGAGCAAGGTTGAGGTCGCTGTAGCCTAGTAGGCAGTGTGTTGGCTTATTAGACGCAAGGCCGCGGTTCAAACCCTAGGCCAGACATCAAAACGAAAATATGAATAAATATTTCTTCGGCGGTGCTTCCTCTCAGCAGATTTCTGGTAAAAATTCTGAGAGTATATCAAATTGCCATGAAATGTTTCTTAAAAATCTGTCGTTCGGAGTCGACTTTAAACTGTAGGTTCCACCACTCATGTATAAAATTAACACACACAACATAAGTGGTGTAAGAAACTAGGTTGTAATCCTGACTGAAGGGTTGTAATGACCAATTATGTATATGTTATGTATGAGCAAGGTTGAATACTAAAAGAAGTTTGATGTAGTTTTGCCACAAGCGATAACTGAATAAAAGTCAAATACTGAATTTCCATGTATGTATTCACTGCTGCTTGAAGTCGCCGTAGTATAGTAGCTAATGCGTTGGGTTATAAGATCGCGTGAAGTTCAAACCTCAGCTTTGACATTTCGAACAAGACGAAATATTTCTTCGGAGACTTCCCCTCAGCAGTCTTCTGTGAAAAACTCTGAGAGGAAATAAACTTGCCATGAAAAGTGTCGCAAAAATCTGTTTTTCGGAGTCGACATTGAATGATAGGTTCCATCAACCATTCAGGAATAAAATTAACACAAACAACATGGTTAGTGTGAGACGCTAGGTTGAAATCCAGACTAAAAAGTTGAAATGTTGTAGTGGCCAATTAAGTACGTATTCACTGCTGAATGGCAACAGATTTTACTTTTCTTTCGAAACGTAAGATAATTAGTAATTTTTTAAATAATTTTCATTATTTACAGAAATAATTTTTATTTATTTTTTTATTACTATTTTTTACCACATGTAATGTTTAACCTAACCACTGTATAGCAATAAGCCCTGTGGAAATGACAACACCAAACGTAAAATGTAAACAAAAACCCCCCTTTTAATGCAAAAACAAAAACACACTTCCACTAAGCGAGAGAGACAGAGAGAAAAACAAAAACACAATCCTACATATACATACACACATGCATACAGTAAACATAACAAAAACCAAAAAAAGCCGGTCTCACTTATAATTTGTTCTCCATACATTTATTTGCTCTTTTAAATTTGTGGTGCTCTTCTGCATTTGTAGGCATTTGTTTATGTTAAAACGTAGTGAGTATGGGTCTTGTTTGCTTTTTCTCTTTTTATTAAAGTTTTTATGAATATGAGTGTGCATGTGTGTGTGTATGGGGAGGCAAAGCATGATAAATGAATGAAAAATTGCATTTTGAACATAAAAAAAAATGTTTTGTATAGAGGAACCACCATAGAAAACAACTCATTCGACCAAGTAAAGTCGGCGCCAACGGACGTTAAAAGCGGTAATTTAACGGTTGAAAAATATAGTTTTTTTTGCTTTGAGATTTATTCAAGTGAATAACAGCAACATTAAAAACGAAAATAAAAAAGGAAGGAAAGAAATTATTTTTGGCTAAAATATACAAAAAGCAGAGCAACAAAAATAAAAGAAAAACAATCTTTTTTTTAGCGGCATTAAACAAAGTGCATTCACTTTAAATAAATAAAAAAGAAATAGAAAAAACTAACACAGGCATAAATTTGTATTAAATTGACAGTTTTTTTTGTTACTTACAAGTGAATGAGTGTCATTGTCATTATCTCTTGTCTTTTGCAACAACAACTACTCACGAGACATTAGTGATCCATCATCAAATTAGAATCACTTAAAGAAGAAGAACGAGCATTATAGTGTTTTCTTTTTGTCGTTGTTGCTGAATAGTATTGTATGCTTTACCGTTAATGCATAGCTTGTGTGAATAATAAAAAAGTGTGAAATTGATTAAAGGAAAGAAAGCAAAAGAAAAAAACAAAACAAAACAAATCAAAAGAAAAAATTTAAAAGCAATGCAAACGTGTTTCTTTGCTTACGTTGAGTTATAAAAAAAGAAAATTTTAAATTTGAAGGAAATTAAGAAATTGGAAAAATTATAACAACTTTTCTTATTGAGGTTGTTGTTGTTGGTATTTTAAATAAACGATTATTAAAAGCATTTGCCTTAACGATCATTTAAACGATTACGGTTAATTGAATACAATTTGTTAAGCTCTCTTAAGTAATTACTAGCACTTCTGTTCCCTCTCTCCTTACCCGCGTGCAATAATTTCATGTAAATTAAAACGGTATTATTTATGATTCCTGATTTATTGCTGTGACCGTTACATATTCAAAGGAAAATCAAAATCAAAACAAGAACAACAACTCAATTGATGTGGTGTGTTGTGTTGAAATTACAAATCAAAACGGTTTATTCAAGAAACAAACCAATGCGAGTTTAGTGGCAACAAGCAACAGCTTTGGGAAGTTATGAAAATTTGTGTTAAAATTGAAGAAAAAAGCAAAAAAAAAAGAAAAATTATTAATAAATTAAACAGAAAAGAGTGTTAAAATAAATTCAAATCAAAATACATACGCAAATAAATAAAAGAAAAGCAGAAAATTGTGTTAATAAATAAATAATAAAAAAATAATAAAAAAGTAAAAAAAAAGTTATTAATTGCTAATTGAAAAAAAATATTGTAGAAAAGCAAAGAAATTATTGTTTATTAATAATAATTGTAAACAAATTTAAAGTAGAAAAAAATAAATAAAAAATAAGCAGCTGATACGTTTTATTAACAAAAATCAAAGTATTAAATAATAACAAAAAAATAAAGAAAAATAAATAAAACAAATCATCACAAAAAATATTTAAATTTTTTGCATTAGTCATCGCTTTTTCCCATTAACGGTTTAATTTTTCTATGTAAGTACACCTGATATTAGCAAATTGTGTTTTGAATTTCAACCCAAGTTTAATTTGATTGATTAAATATTGAATTCCAAATTGTATAATTTTTCTGAAAAACAAAAACTTTGAAATTACGTGATAAGTTTGAAAAGTTTAACTTGAAATAGATTTTTCATTGCAGTATAGTCTCCCGTAATTTCAATACATATTTATTCCAGTTCATCGATGTTTTTTTTGATGCAATGCATCGCAAGGTTAGGTTAGGTAAGGTGGGAAACTCCCCTTAAAGGAAGAGATCCTATTTAGGTCAACATTTAGGTTCATTGTGATACCACAATCAATTCTAGCCGGCTGTCAAACTGTCGGGAAACCATCCCAAGTCCAAAATAAATCTTGCAGTCTTTATATTAAAGAGCTCGGTCGACTATATTAGAGTAAAAAAAAACAGTCTCTTTACGGCAAGAGCACGGCACTGACATATGAGGTGAAAGACAGTCTCTTCCTCCTCCTTAGACCCACAGCATCTGCAGAAGTCATTTGCTGGAAGACCAAGTCTTTTGACAAGCCAACCAAAAGAACAATGGGCCAATCGCTATAAAGCGATAAATGTCCATGCAACTTAAGGACATAAGAAAGTCGGTCCTCTTCCCGTCCATATGTGTCCAGCAGAGTCTAGCAATATTGCACGTACCCTCCTGCTGCCAATCAGATTCAGGTTCTCCGTAAAACGAGTGGTTAATATTCAATTAAACTGAGACAATCGGAATGTGTATGCCCTGTACCATATCGGAGATTGCAATGTCCGTAGCAGCTCATCAGCAATGCAATTTCCAATCTCTGTGCCCGTACCCATATAAGAGTTACCTTTGAATTATTCGAAATTTCTCTGAGAAATCCTCGTCATTCATGGAGAAGTACGGACGTTGAAAACTCAACAAGCCACTCAACAAGCATTGCGACCCTTTCAGAATCCCCAAGTGATCTATGTTTAGAAAATACTGCAGTGGTCAGGTATGTATATGAAAATTTAATATCAGAATCCATAATAAATATACCATACCCCACCCTGCCATCAACGTAGATTTTAAGGTTTAATGGAAACCTCCTGATCTTCAGTCCAGAAGTCTCTAGTTGAAATTCAAAACACCAACTTGGGTAGACTGCCCGTCTCTTTTTATCTTTCCTATTGCCGGGTATACACTTCCAAATTGTTCATTGCACTTTACAGAAAGGTTCCGGCCTTACCAGCGGCGCGGAAGATACATCCTCACTGCAAGCTGATTGTAATATCGTCTTCGATTATAATCTCGTTTTTCATTATTACATCGTCTTCCATTATAATCTCGAGTCAATCTTTTCGAAGTTGAGTAGTCGGATCGCGGTCTGACTGTCAGATAGTATTGTTACTACCTTTGAACTTCCTATCAATTTGAATTGAGCACATCTTTCGATGTAGTAAGCATTCGCTTTTAAGCAACAACACGCAGCTTTCTACATGGGCTCAGAATATTTCACTCAAAACACTTCGTTTATGTCTCCCTATATATCACACAATGATTCTTCTCTCACCTGAGTATGAAATCACCAACTTATTCCTTTTGCTATTATTACTCAAGCATTTCCTAAATTCGCCTTGCCAGTTATGTCACTTGTCTCCCATTAACCCAACCACAGACTCAATGGCTCTGGTCGTATTTTTCTCACTTAATAGGTTCTTACATTTCTTTAGTCAGGGTTACAACCAAGCTTCTAACACCACCCATATTGTGTGTGTTAATTTTTGTCCCTGAGAGGTGCAACCTGCATTTGAGCTTTGACTCCGAACGCCAGATTTTTTGTGAAGCTTTTTATGGTAATTTTATTTACCCGCAGAATTTTTTTGTGCCGAAAGGCTTCGTTTTGTTTTGAGCTGAGTTTTGAACCAAGGTCTCGCGTCTAATAAGACAACGGTAACTTTGCTTTTGATGAAAAACGCTTCTCAAACAAAATTTGTTTATGTTTGGAAACATAAAGCCTGGTAAAGCCAGGGTTCGAGTCCCAGGCCAGGCTTCAAGACAAAATACAAAAAGTATTTCTTCGGCGACTTCCTCTCAGCAGATTTCTGGCAAAAACTCTGAGAGTAAATAAAATTGTCATGAAAAAGTTTCTCAAAAATCTGTCGTTCGGAGTCGACTTTAAACACTCATGTACAAAATTAAGACACACAACATAAGTGGTGTGAGAAACTAGGACGTTGTACAATGGGTCAATTCGACCTCCGGGTACTGTACTTGTCTTAATTGACAAGTACACATCCTCTAACCTAACCTAACCTTGGAAGCAGTCGGTAATTGTTAGCAATCAAATCTGCATTGCTTGAACATCTGCGTTGGAGGTTTAAGCATACTCAGTCTGTTTTGGAAGACCGTAGGCAACGAAGTTGGTTCTTTCAATAGCCTTTGAAAAATCATTTTCTAAGGTAATAGTTATTTTTGAATGAATGGGTACGTGAATGCATCCCGGAAAAAGTCGTTGTTTGGTGTGGATTTTAGACTGGCGCCTTCATCGACTCATAATTCCATGCGAACGACGTTGGCCAGGCTGTTACGGTCAACGACGAGCATTATAGCTCGATGTTTATCAACTTCTTCCATCCTGAATTGGTTTTAACTAAATACAGCTACGTACTACACAGCTCATGCCACAGTGGATATTCTACACGAGCGATTTGAAGGTGTAGTCATCACAGGTGTAGAGATCGTACGATTTGAACCCGTTAGATTTTTCTTGTAGGACTTTCTTAAGCCGAGTGTATTTCATACAGAGTCCCATGCAATTAAAACCAATCATCACAGCTGTAGATATCGTACGACTTGAACCCGTTAGATTTTTCTTGTAGGACTTTCTTAAGCCGAGTTTGTTTCATACAGAGTCACATGCAATTAAAACCGTCTGACCATTTCCAACGGCGTAGATACGCTGGTTGGAAGCTAGAGCAACAGACTTTCAATAGCGCGCACTGAGACTCACGGTTGTCATGTTAACAACAAAAATTGTTGCGTATGGGGCTGGAAGTACCCCGAACTTTTTATGGAAAAGCCATTGGATGCAGAAAAAGTAAACGTTTAGTATACGTAATGGTCTGAAGATTTTAATTTTACGTATTGTTTCGCAAAATAATACATAAAGAACCGTTTCTCTCTATTTAAACGGTCGTATGATAAGCGACTTTTTTAGTTGCAGTTGAATATTATGAACCTGAATGGCATATGGTTTTAATACGACTTATATGGAAATCAATGCAAATGCTTACCGAAATTATATTACGGTTCGATAACCGTTCTCATTATTTTTAATATTCTAAAGCGAACTTACGTTTCGTGTTTTTTTTTTCTTTTTATTTTATTAAAATTAATCCACATCCTTTTACCATTAATATCTCGTTTTTTTTCTATTTAAAAAACCACTTCTCAACACTGATGTTTTAATTAATTTCCGTTACAATTATTAAAAAGCAAAACAAACAAACGAAAGTTTCTTCCAACATTTTTCAAACAACGAACATTAGATCCTCAGTCCATTTTGGTGTCAATTTATGCATGCATGTCTTGTCTTGTCTAATTGAAAAGGATGCTTAAAAAAGAGAGAAAATTCTCTCATTCTCTACGCCTCGTTCTTCACTCTTCAATCGTTTGCAATTAAAATGATTAATTAGGAAAAACAAATTAAATGAAATGCAACTGCAACTGGATTTAATAAATGAAAGCATACGTGTGCATGTGTGTGTGTGTGTGTCTTACGAATATGATATGATATGGTTCGGCTGTATAAACAAGAACATGCAATTTAATAAATTAATATTAAAAAAAATATAAGAAGTGGTAACAAAAAAAAAATTGTGGCATTATTGCAATGGAATAATAATAACAAAAGCAACTACAGCTACAACAACTTTATTTTCAACTACAAAGAATTGCAATTTAATTAAAAAGAAATACAAAAAAAACAAGAGAAGAATAAAAGCAAAAACGAATGAACAAACGAACGAATTCCTTGCGCTTAGCTCGTATCAATGAGTGAGAGAGTGGTAGCGTGAAAGAAAATCACCAATAAACATAAACACATAAACACATGCATTCATCCATCTGTACATGCATTAATAACAGTTAACGAGGGTTAATTGAGGAGTTAATTGAAAGATTAAATTTTTTTTGTTGGAAACTATACGTTGCCGTTTTTTGGCTGTAAACTGGGCATTGTTTTCGTTTTGTTCGAGATTTCTAAGCTGGGATTTTAACCTCGCTCGGCTTGCGTCTAATAAGCCAACACACTATCTATCTCCTAGTCTGCAGCCATGAGAGTTTGTTCTTAAAAAATCTTAACAGCTGTGGGAGTTAAGATGTATTGTGTTTGTCCAAAAGTAAAGGGTCTTTTTTATAGAGGTATAGAACTTTAAGTTGCAATAAAAGAACGATGGATTATGCACGATTGACATGAATTTTATTTATCCGAAAGATAATCTTGTGGCATTACATTTTAAATATGATTTCTGGCATATGACCGCCACGGCTGGCGCGGATGTAGTCCAACCTGGACGTCCAATTTTCGGTGACTTTTTCCAACATTTGTGGCCGTATATTGGCAATAATACGGCGAATGTTGTCTTCCAAATGGTCAAGCGTTTGTGGCTTTACCGCATAGACCAATGACTTTACATAGCCCCACAGAAAGTAGTCTAGCGGTGTTAAATCACAAGATCTTGGAGGCCAATTCACAGGTCCAAAACGTGAAATTAGGCGGTCACCAAACGTGTCTTTCAATAAATCTATTGTGGCACGAGCTGTGTGACATGTTGCGCCGTCTTGTTGAAACCACATCTCCTGGACATCATGGTTATTCAATTCAGGAATGAAAAAGTTTGTAATCATGGCTCTATACCGATCACCATTGACTGTAACGTTCTGGCCACCATCGTTTTTGAAAAAGTACGGACCAATGATTCCACCAGCCCATAAAGCGCATCAAACAGTCAGTTTTTCTGGATGTAACGTTGTTTCCACATACACTTGAGGATTACCTTCACTCCAAATGCGGCAGTTTTGTTTGTTGACGTAGCCATTCAACCAGAAGTGCGCTTCATCGCTAAACAAAATTCGCTTATGCAAATCGGGAACAACGGTAATCTCGTTTTGGGCCCATTCGACGAATCTACGCCTTACTTGATGATCGTTTGGCTTCAAATCTTGCACGAGTTGGATTTTGTAAGCACGCAAACCAAGATCCTTCCGCAAAATCTTCCATAAAGTGGATGGACACAGATCCAATTCCTGTGCTCGATGGCGGATGGACTCATTCGGGTCTTCCTCAATACTACGCTCTACAGCAGCAATAGCCTCTTCTGTACGCACCGTACAGCGTCTCTGGGGATACGAGTTATCAATAAGAGTAAACGTGGTGCGAAAACGTTCCATGGTTAATCGAATTAACTGCTCTGATGGACGATTTTGTCGACGATAAAATGGACGTAGTGCGCGATACGTTTTCCGCACAGAACCATTATTTTCGAAATAAAATTGCACCATTTTGCAAGCGTTGTTCAGGCGTGAGTCTATTCATGATGAATTGCCAAACCAAACTGAGAATAAATCACTTGACAGCTGTTAAATCGGTCGCCTTCTTGAAAAGTAATGCCAACTTAAAGTTCTATACCTCTATAAAAAACACGCTTTAATAGAAAACTCTTTGAAATTAAAGCCTTCAATAGCTCGTGGCTTGCCTTTGTTTTATCGATTTAAACGCCTTGTAAACAAGTTTTTTTGAATGAAATATTTTCCGCCTTTTGCAGAGCTTCAATTAGGATTGGTGCAGCAGTGCACCACGATAGCACAGCATTAGGATAAAATAAAACATTTTCTATTACAGTTTTCAGTACATCTGGTAACTACGCTTACGTAACTTACATAAGTTAAGTTTACTCCACCTTTTTTTTTGCAAGATCCTTAACCATCCCTCCACCTACATTTTAAAGCATTCGCTCTTATTTATACGTGTGCAAGTGTGTGAGAGTATGTTCGCTTGTATAATTATTTTCATTATATCGACATAATGTTGTTGGTTAGCATGTTAGTTGTTATTGCTGTTGTTGCTATTGTGTTACATACAAACATTACGTTGGTATTTAACGTTTACTTGGCCATTTACAAAGCAAACCAACAAATTAATGATTAAAATTGTTACACAGTGCCACTGTTGCTGTTGCTACTACTTGCTGCTAATACTACACATTAAAATTGCACAGCGATACGGCGTTGTTAAGCAAAAAAATAGAAAAAAGTGAAACAAAACTTAATTAACGCTTAAGCAAGCCTTTTTCCACTAATTAACGACTTTTCTTTAAACTTTAAACGAGAAAAAAAAACATAAAAAAAATAAAAACAATGTTGCTGTTCTCCGACGTGTGTTTGTGTGTGTGTGTGTGTGTTGCATTATTTTCTTATTTATTATTGAAGTTAAGTATTGTTGTTGTTGTGCTGGGTTGTGTTCGTTGTGTTGCCTTGTGTAAGTAAAGTACGGCAATCACATGCACCACGTTTTCGTTCGTTTTTAATTGAGTTTTTTTTTTACTCTCTCTTGTTTGTTGTTTTGTTTATCAATCATACATGCATTCACACACACACACTCGTATGCTTACGTATGTATGTGCATATATTTTTATGCAATTAGTGCCAAATGCGTGTCTGTCAAGTTATTAAGTATCTTTTGCTGTTATTTTTATTGTTTATTGCTTCCAACTTTACCTCTTTCTCTTGATATAAGACTGTAGCACCACAGCCCCCGTTATTTGTGGTGTTTATAGTTTGCTTTGCTTTGGTTTGTTTACAAAACTTCTTATGCTTTTTTTGCTTAGGCTAGCCATACAATTTTTTATTCACCACCACCACTAGCACTCTCTTTAAGCTTTCTCTCTCTGTCTCTGCAAAAGCACTTTGCATTGTTTCTCTCCTTTTGCTTGCGGTAATTAAACAAAAAAAACAACAACAAAACAAGACAATGTTGGTGTAAAGTAGCAGCAACAAACTAAATAATAATTAACAACTTACAAGGTGTATTAATTAACATTTAAACAATAATTAAATTATTCATAAACCTACGAGTACAACAGCAACAACAAGAAACACATACATGCATTCAAACATACAAGTCATGCATGCATGTATGTATGTATGTACGTGAGTTTTCTTATTAAAACAGAAACCGATCGACCGGCTGCATTTAAAAGAAGGGGAACAGAAAAATGCTGAACAGACAACAAAAATTAATCAGCGAATAATGTATGAATGAAAATTAATTTTTCATTATGTTTGTAGCCTGCTGTTTCTCACTAAATAAATTAAAAAAATAATAAATTAATTAATTAAAAAACAATTATTATGCGCTCGTACTAACTATTATGGCAAATTTAAACAGTGAATTATTTTTCTTAAGAAATATTTACATTTCGATTGGCAACACTGTCATTGTTTAATAGCATTTCGAAAGGGCTCCTCGTACATAATAGTGGCCCCTTGATAAATATCGTGTTATACTAACCATAGTTTCTGTGATTTTGCTCTTCACCACCATATAGTGCAATGGGCTTAAATCCAACATAAGCTCTAGCATTACCGTAAGACAGGATCTTATTGCCCCTGTTATACCAAGCACGACAGTTTCTGTATTACAAAACCTCTTTATCAGTCTCAGATTTGGCTTATATAGCCCCAACAGTCGCCATAGTTTAGTAGGTAGTGTATTGGCTTACTAAACGCGAGTCTGTAATTCAAATCTTAACTCAGACAAAACGAGATATGCAAATCCGCAGTCTTTTGGCAAAAAACTCTGGGAGTTAAATTGCTATTTTTCAATTGCTGTTTCTCAAAAACCTCACGTTCGTAGTCGACTTTAAACTCTAGGTCGTTTGAAGTCGACATTAGACCGTAGGTGCTGCCACTCGTTAATAAAATAAACACACATTATATGGGTGCTGTGAGAAGATAGGTTGCAATCCTGACTAAAGGTTTGTAGTGATCAATTAAGTAAATAAGTAGCAGTTTTACCGCCTTCAATCGATGGCCAAAGATTCCCAGTTATGCAGCTATCAAACCTATCTTCCCAATATGCCTGGCTACATCTTTCAAAGCCATAGAGCAGCACAAACTATTTTTGCAACCATGTTCATTGGAGTCACAATCGAATATGTCCGATATATGGGCATCTCGTCTAACGAACTATCCTTGAAAATTTTCCTGTGACTATAATTGCAATATTAACCCTTTCGCGGTGGATGCCCTGTATATACGGCACTCATTTGGCGCATTACAGCGTTTGACGTCATGTAAATACGGCAGTTTATTATTTGTCCACAGAGGCTGATGCCGCATGTATACGAAAGTCATTTATTTGTTTACTTGCGTTTTCGCAAACGATGACGGCGATTTATGATCACTCGCACTGTCGCAAAAAAAATTGCAAAGTGTGGTACAGGTGCGCCGTTGCGAAAGGGTTAATGTGACATTATGTCTGGCATCTCTGTTAGCCTATATGAAAAGTCTCATCATCTCCATTAATTGTTGTTTTTATTTCTTTTGCTTCCAAAAACGCTTTCAAGAATTCGGCAAAAGAATCTTTTGAAAGAAATTAATGTTGCTGTACGTTGTAGTTAAGGAAAGAACAAAAACAAAAAAAAAAAAGGAAAGGAAAAAAGAAATCAAAAGAAGAAATAAATTTATTTAAATGAAGTGTTTTCCCACAGTTGTTAAGCGTTTAAAGAATTTCAACATTTGTTTAGAAAGAACATTAATTTGGCATACGCATACTCATCATACCCCAAAACAAACAAATATGAGAATAATTTTAAGTTTAAAATTCATTTCAATTTTTGTTTTTTTGTTCTTTAATTGAATTAAGAGAGGGTTTTTAGCCATAAAAATTAAAAAAAATTCTTCATTGTCGGGCGTATGGCTTGATTTAATTGGAATTTTCACATGATTTAATTCCTTTTGCCATCTCTGTCTCTCCTTTTATAAGGAAAAGAGCAGCATCTTTATGAATGACATTTGATTATTGCTCAATGCTTACCACCAATTTAATTTAACGGTGCTTTCTTTAGTTCTTTTCTTTTTTTTCTTTGTATTGTAAACACACAAAATAATTAAAAATTCAACATTAAATGGATAATCTCGTGGTGGGTATTCCTCAAAGACAGTCACAGGGCACAGTAATGGTAGTGGTGATAAATTACCGATAGCTGCTGTATGGATGTGTATGAGTGCGTGTGATGCTCTCGTTATGAATATTATTGCTGTCGTTTGCACACATCAATGCCGGCTACAAATCGGCACAGCATCTATCCATCCATCCAACCCATTACCGTTTTATTACGGGGTTGTTTTTTTTTTCATTTGATTTCATTCTGTTCTGTTGTTGTTGTTGTTGTTTTTAATTTAATGGTGGTTCGCTCAAATTGATTATTTATTTTTTCCTTTCCTGATTAATTCTTTATACCAGTTTTAACAATATATGGGAATTAATTTTTTAATGCTCTTTATGAAACTCTAAACCTCACACACATACATGCTAACTCACTTCGTGTTTTTTTTTCATTTGATAACGACGTGTTTACAGTGGCTCTCTTTGGCTTTAAAGAAAATGCTGTGTTTGCTGTTGTTGTTGTTGTTTTTTTTTTTCCAAAATGCACGTGATTTTGCGTTTGTTTTTGTTTGCTTGACGCTGTTTTTGTTGTTGTTATTCCATCATCAGCTGGTATTTTAATACTCTTCCTAAGCAAGATTTTACATGCCTGCTCATGTTTATTGTTCTCTTCGCTTGTTTTTTTTCCTCTCTTTCATTTTTTGTTTCCAATGCATGCTCCTCGTTGCTTGCCGTGGTTCTGTTTCTGTTTTTTTTTATTATTTTTTGTCAGATTCAGTGTTCAATTTTTATAATTGCGTTGGAAATTAATTTGCGAATTACACGATTGCACAATTTAATTGGAGTTTCCTTTTGCTTTTGCTTTTATTTTATTTTTTTGCCAAAAACTGCGTGGATTGCCTTTTTATTTTGCAAAAAAGAATGCCTTTTTTAATGGCGTATCAAAAAGGTTTCCTGCTGTGTGAAACGGGGAAGGTATGCTAGCAAGAGGATTATTTTCATAAAACCGCTGAACTGTTAGAGTGGCCATATAAATTGGAAAGAAAATACTCCAATGTAAAGGTTTGAATACCATTTGGAAAATATATTAAATCCTCGGCACTATTTCTACATAAAAACCTCCAAAACAAGCTTCTATACAGATCCGGGGGCAGGCCATTATTGAACTGCATATTCGGACTTTATTTTAATTAAACAAAAAGCCGCGCTTATAAGCTGTGTATCAGACACATAGTCTAGAGCTCTTGTCATCAATTGTTGAAAATCTTCCTTTCTTTACAAGTGCCTTCAATTTGTCGTTTATTTCTTTACTTCTTTTCGTTGCTTTAAAAAGCGTCGAGCTGCTACCAAGCATTAACCCTGTATTCTTATTATTTCTTTGCTTTGTTTCAAGCTAATAATTTATATTTACTTACTTAGTTACGTAATTGGCCATTAACAACCCGATTAACGGATTTCGGCCTGTCGCAACTCATCCTTCCATGCGCCTCTGCTTCTTGCGCGCCTACGCCAGTTGGTCACACCAATCGATGACACGGCTTTCTCGATTTGGTCCTTCCAACGCATACAAGGTCGTCCTCTTCGCCGACTTCCGCAGATCCCCGCATCAAATACCCCTCTCGCCGAAGCATCCTCCTCCATTCGAACGACATGGCCGAGCCAGCGCATCCGCTATTAATTATATTTTTATTTTAATTATATTTTCCTAGCTAAACAGATGATCAGTTTTCTGCATTACGTTCTAGAATGATAGGGTTACCAACTTTTATTTTTTTAGGAACAACGTTCTCTATTAAATATATTGAATTGTTATATTGAATCTAAAAAAGGCGAAATTTACTTATAAAAACCCACTATTTTAGAAGACGTACGTTACTTATTCTTTCTATGATGTTCCTTCTTGTTGTTAGTCTTTCTGAGGAGTAATGGATTTGCGAGGTGATTTATTTAGCAATTATTCAAGCAGGGACACATCGTATTTCGACGATTTTCCATAATAATGTATTGACATGGAACCCATAAGATGAACCACCAATTTGGTTACGTTTTGTTTGACTAAATTTCAGAAAACTGGCAATTGTTTCTGAAATATTACCCGTGATTTGAGTTTCACGAAATCACAAATTAGCCGACTTAAGTCTGCTTATAACACATTCTGTATTTCTCTTATGGAAGGGAAAGTATCTCTAATGTTATTAAAAATCCATGAAAAAGTATGGGAATATTTCTCTTGGACAATATTAAATAATCTCCATATAAATACGCTAAAATTATTTAAAATTCTCAAATAATTCCTAAAAAATTCCAATAAGTTTGCATAATTATTTTGGGGTTACTTTCTCATAATACTGGTACATATAAACCTTAACTGCCTGCATGCTTGCTTCTGTATAGGTGCATATGTGTATTTTTACGACTGTGAATGAGAGTAGTGTGGTCGTGGCTGCCTGACTGGTGTCGTATCAATTGCATCGCTCCGTTATAAAAATCAACCTTTTCTTTAATTGATTTGCCACACTATGTGATCGGTGATGGTGATGATAGTGCTAGTGGTGCTGGTGGTGGTACGTGCATTCAACTTGAAATAAAATCTCATTTAAAACTGTGCTCATGTTGTGGTTGTTGTTGTTGCTGATTTTGATTTTTTTTTTTTTTTTGTAGAAGAACTTGAAGAAAAGAACCCGAAATGCAAGCATGCATTTTTGACTTACGCATACACGCATACTTATGTATATGCACACATATACACTTATAAGCCGTTTGGTACGGTTGTTTTTGGAAACAAGAATTTTTGTTTTATTTTTCGTTGTTGTTGTTGTTGTTTTGGGAGAACGTTACCGAAATAAGACAAAAACAAAACAAAAACACTTTTAGCATAATAAAGAGCAGAAGAGTACATATTTCTTCGGTTATTTTTTTTATAACTTCGTCGTCGTCATCGTCATTTTTTTTCGTTCGTTCGTTCGTTCGTTCGATTTTTCCTTAATTCTAACCGCAAATTGTAGCAGCATAAACATTTCTGTTAATTGGGTTGAACGTACACGATCTTTTTGTTTTAAATGGGACTACTACTGCCGATTTTTCTCCTCATCTCTTTTACTTATACTGCCACACAATTGCAATAACCAGGCATTGGGCAAACACAACACTACACCACACAACGCTGTGAATGATGATGACGAGGACGAGGACGACTCGCGTACTACTAATGATGCTTATTCGCGTCATTATACGATTTTAACTGCGGCCTAAACACTTTCAGTTAAGAAGCCAATTAAAATATTTCTGTGTGCCACCAAAAAAAAAAAAATAAAAACAAAAAAAGAACTTAAAGAAGAATATAATAAAGAATACAACAACAGCAACAATAACAATAATAACAACAAATAGCTAAAGCAGCCACAAATGTAGTTCTTCTAGTTATACTGTGTATACAAACGATACTCCAGGCCAACAACAATAACCACATCTCTCAACTCTCACATCTCTTCACTTTTTGTTCATATTTTGAGTGCACCGTTACACTCTACAGCATGAAACAGATCTCACATGCACTTGTTAATGCGTATGAGACGTTGCCATATACAAGATTAAACTGTAATCGACTGACGATTGCATATGAAAGCTTTTAAGTTTGTGATTGTTTTTTTAACGGAAAATTAATGAATCAAGGATACCTGCTGGATAAATAGTGCACATAGCAACAGAAACAGAATCAAGCGAAGTTCTTTCGATGGTTTTGGTGGTCAAGTGATTTATTCTCAGTTTGGTTTGGCAATTCATCATGAATAGTGCAATTTTATTTCGAAAATAATGGTTCTGTGCGGCAAACGTATCTCGCCCTACGTCCATTTTATCGTCGACAAAAGCGTCCATCAGAGCAGTTAATTCGATTAACCATGGAACGATTTCGCACCACGTTTACTCATATTGATAACTCGCATCCCCAGAGACGCTGTACGATGCGTACAGAAGAAGCTATTGCTGCTGTAGAGCGTAGCATTGAGGAAGACCCGAATGAGTCCATCCGCCATCGAGCACAGGAATTGGATCTGTGTCCATCCACTTTATGGAAGATTTTGCGGAAGGATCTTGGTTTGCGTGCCTAAGAAATCCAACTCATGCAAGATTTGAAGCCAAACGATCATCAAGTAAGGCGTAGATTCGTCGAATGGGCCCAAAACGAGATTACCGTTGTTCCCGATATTCATAAGCGAATTTTGTTTAGCGATGAAGCGCACTTCTGGTTGAATGGCTACGTCAACAAACAAAACTGCCGCATTTGGAGTGAAGGTAATCCTCAAGGGTATGTGGAAACACCGTTACATCCAGAAAAACTGACTGTTTGGTGCGCTTTATGGGCTGGTTGGAATCATTGGTCCGTACTTTTTCAAAAACGATGGTGGCCAGAACGTTACAGTCAATGGTGATCGGTATAGAGCCATGATTACTAACTTTTTCATTCCTGAATTGAATAACCATGACGTCCAGGAGATGTGGTTTCAACAAGACGGCGCAACATGTCACACAGCTCGTGCCACAATAGATTTATTGAAAGACACGTTTGGTGACCGCCTAATTTTACGTTTTGGACCTGTGAATTGGCCTCCAAGATCTTGTGATTTAACACCGCTAGACTACTTTCTGTGGGGCTATGTAAAGTCATTGGTCTATGCGGTAATGCCACAAACGCTTGACCATTTGGAAGACAACATTCGCCGTATTATTGCCGATATACGGCCACAAATGTTGGAAAAAGTCATCGAAAATTGGACGTCCAGATTGGACTACATCCGCGCCAGCCGTGGCGGTCATATGCCAGAAATCATATTTAAAATGTAATGCCACAAGATTATCTTTCGGATAAATACAATTCATGTCAATCGAATAATCCATCGTTGTTTTATTGCAACTTAAAGTTCTATACCTCTATAAAAAACACCCTTTAGAAATGATATTTTCCGTTATGCGTACGATGTAAAATTTTTCCAGAACGTTCAAGTTCCTTTATAATCTTACCAGAGTCTAATGCCCTTAATCACTCACTCCATAATGCTCGCAAAAAGCCCACGTTTGAATCACCCCTAAAATTTGAGTAAATTGTATGGGAACTCGGAAAGTACCTTGTAGGGAGAAGTAAGGAAGGGCGTGGCGTGGTTTATTGGATTAATTAAGGAACTTTTTAAATGAATTCACAACTTTCGCTTTTCACACTCTGGCAGAATGCCACCAGATACCCAATATTTAGGGCAAGATTGTAGGGTTATCATGGAGCAAGCAATGACGTGATGTTTTTTTTTATAATTTTTTTTTTAAGTTTTGGTAACTGAACTCGAAAACATTTTGTGACTCTGTGTGATCGATGAGCTGTTGCATTCAACGAGAATCATTCGTGTCGGCCGTTTTTACTTGTCGTTCTGTTTTGTTTTTTTTTCTTCTTCTACTTCTTCCTTTTCCTTTACGTTTCGTTTAGTATTCTGCTAGAGCGGTAGACTAAACGACCAAATGACTACTTTACCAGGCTAAGGCCAGGTTGGCGGGCAGGCTGGCTGCCTGTTTGGCTAAGGCTGACTGCTTGCCAATAAGTTTGGCTTTTGTAAGCAAGTCTGAGTTTTTATGAAGACAACAAACACAGAGTGTATGTGGAATAACTACTGCTTTGGTTGATTAAAAAAAAAAAAGGTTTTCCTTAACCACACAGCATATGACACAGTAGACTGTGTAGAGCGGAGTTTGTTAAAGTTAAAGTTTAAGCGCGCGCTCTCAAAATAAATGCAGATGTCAATTAGAGCCTCATTAAAACCCATATAACACACACCATACCAGTTACCACCATCATCACTAGCACTATCATCAATAAAATCAACTAAAAATTGCTTGGTAACTCTAAAAATAATGACAAAAACAAAAACAAAACAAAAAACAAGAAAAGGTACCCGCAAACAAATTAAACTAAAACGAATCATAAAATTAAAGTTAAAAATCAATGCAAAAACAAAAAACAAAAACAAAACATGGAAATAAGAAAGGCTTGCTAGGCAGGAAAAAAAATTAAAAACATTTTTTTCTCTTTGAATTTCTTTTGATTTTTACAGTTTATCAAGCCTTGCTTATGCTAACTTTGCCGCCATTTAAGTATGCATGCATGCCTGCATGCATGTTCTGTGGATGTGACACAGTGTCTGTATGTGTTCATAGTGGCTGCCGTGGCTGGATGATGATTTAAAAATTTTGTCACATTTTCGTTTTTAGGTTGTTGGTATTTTTTAATGAGCCTTCCTTCTACTCTTTTTTTGTTTATTCACGCACACACACACAAACTCACATATATGTACGTACATACGTACTTCGTTAAGATGCTTCACTTCGTTTATGATCTCTTATACTCCCGTTTTGTTATTGCCATTCGGCCCTTATTAAAACGATGAAGACGAACGAAAAAAAAACCAAAACAAAAAAATGAGCATAAAAAATTCAGTTCCTTTCAGTTCGTTTCGGTATGTTTTGTATGCCTAACAGCCGCCGACACCACCACCACCACTCCCCAAAGCTAATTACGTATTGAATGTGTTTTAATGATGTCCATGTTATCACGGTGATTTTTATGAATTCTTGTGGGAATATTCACATTTTGAGACAGAAAACAAAAAAAAACAGAAATTGTTAAGAGCAGCAGTGCTTGTTAAAATTCCAAAAAAAAAAAACCAACACAAACACAAAATAACTATGAAAAGTACGAGAAAAAAACAATAAAAAGGAATTTAATACCAACAAACAAGCTCCAATATTTTTCAATGAATATTTGCCAATTATCTATGGAAAGCATACTCTCACACTACTTTACTCTCTCTCTCTCTCACACACTCTTCTTTCTGATTAATTCCTTAAAAATTAATTACCAAGTAAAAAAGCATGCGCTTGCTCTTAAACTTTCTTTATCTCCCTCTCTCTGCTTACAATTTGTTATTGTTTTTTTTTTGTCGTTACAATTTTGAATATTTTCTTGCTTATTAGCTCCTGAAGATGAGTACATTCAAGTACATTTCCTTGTTTTTTTTCGGTGACGTTGGTGCTTGAGTTTGGTTTTGCTTTATAGGCCTGCAATTAATTGCTGTAAAGTCAAGTATTATTAGAGATTTTTGTTTTTTTCTTGTGTGTTAATAACAGTATCTTGTCTTCGTCATCATCATTATTGTCAATGCCATCAACAATGCAAGTGCTTTTAATGCACTTTGATATGCTAATTGTAGCAAATTTTTTAATTTAATTTGAAATAAAAACGAAAACAAAGAAAATCTGAGTGTAGATGATGCTTTATAGACTATTAAAAAATATTTTAAGTCAGCAGAAGAAGAGAACAATATGAAAAATATTTTTTTTGGCGACTTTCTCTCAGTATTCTTCCAACAGAAACCCTGAGAGTAAATAAAACTACCAAATTCAAAAATCTGTTGGTTCCCCAATTCATTGATAAAGAGTAACGCACTCAACATGAATGGCATGAGTAGCTAGGTTGTAATCCTATCAGGTTAAATATATTGTTGACAGCCAAGCTTGTCCATTTCCGTAATAGACTAGATTAAATCAAACCATTGATTTACCTTTGCATGAGCTACATATACCGGGTTTACGAGTCTGGCCTGTTTTTTTTTCAATGGCTATAGTCAGAAGTCCTCGTAGTCTAGTAGTTACTGTGTTACCTTATTAGACGTGAGGCTACAGTTCAAACTCCAGCTCAAACATCTCCAACAAAACGAAATATGAAAAAAATATTTCTTTGGCAACTTCCTCCCAACAGATTTCTCGCAAAAAACTCCGAAAGTAAATTGTCATGAAAAGTTTCTCAAAATCTGTCGTTCGGAGTCGACTTTAAACTGTAGGTCCCTCCACTTATGGATACAATTAAAACACACTACATAAGTGGTGTGAGAAGCTAGGTAATCCTGACTGAAGGGTTGTAATGATCAAATATACATATATGCATGTACAGCTGCGGTAAAAAAAATAGCACTAAGGATGGAATAATTATTTCGTCGTCAATTTTTCTAACATTTAATTTTGGAATTTTATGTATTAAGTAAAAAAGATAACTAAAACACAGTTGTAAGTAAAATTAAAAATATTTCAGACATATTAATTTTAATTTAGTCCAGCGATTAAACAAAATTAATTTAAAACCTTAAATTTGATCGGTAAAAAAAATAGCACTTCAACTAACAGGTACAAAAAAAAAATAGAAAATACATAAAATTGAAAAAGATTTTTTACATGGTCATAATACAGTTTTAAATAGACATTTTAATATTTTGTGACATGGCCTTTGTTGGCAATAACGGCAGCACAACGTCTTGGCATGGAGTCAACTAATTCTTCACATCTTTTTTTGGCATATTGTTCCATGCCTCCTTCACTGTAGCCCATAGTGACTCATTATTGATAGGTTTCATTTCCTAAACGTATTTTTTAATGTCAGCCCAAAGATTTTCTATTGGGCTTAAGTCTGGCGACTGCGCCAGCCACTCCATAACATTTATTCTATGTTCGTCGAACAACTTCTTGGCTTTTCGACTGGTGTGTTTTGGGTCGTTGTCCTGTTGGAGGACCCCATGACAACGGCATTTCCTCTGAAGCATACGGTAGCATAACATTCTCCAGTATATCAACGTAAACATGTTGATCCATCAATGTTTTGATCCAGTATATTGGACCCACTCCGTAATATGAAAAACACCCCCAAATCATAATGCTCGAACCTCCATATTTTACGGTCTTGCAAGTGAATTGGTGGGGGTTATATTCAGCGTTTAGTGGTCGTCGTACAAACGCTCGAGAGCCTTTTCCACCATACAAAACAATTTTGCTCTCGTCAGTCCACAAAATGTCTCTCCATTTACTTACGGGCCAGTGTTGATGCTCACATGCAAACTTCATTCGTTTTTCACATGCCTTGTTGTAAGAAGCGGAACTTTTCTTGGACTGCAAGCTTTTAGATTATGTTCCCGAAGCCGATTTCGGACTGTTACAACGCATGCCGCAATTTGTAGCTCTTTTTTCAACTCCGTTGCTGGCTTAAAAGGATCCTTTTTGCTCTGACGTACCCACCTCTTGACCAGTAACGGGGATATTGCAGATTTTCTTCCACGTGTTTCGACTTTTTTAGTATAAGCAATGGCATTTCCAATCATTTTGTTTGAGCATTTGAGAAACTGACCAATTTCCGCGTAATTTTATCCCCCAGAAATAATTTTTTAATAATTTCTCTTTTTTCCTCAGAACAATGCTTTCCACGACCCATATTTATTGTGTTTTTTTCACTTAAATTTTTTTTAAACTCCTTTTAAACACTCGCTTCTACAATCTGTTCACGAATAACTACATAATGTTTGCTTAAAATACAATTGCAAAAGGAAGATCTCGAATTTTACGTTAAAAATTCCCTCCCCAAGAAAATCCTTTAAATTGTACAGCGCGTGAGTGTTGCCAATCACTTAAGTAAACCCACATGTTGTTTACATGCACTGATGAGTGTGATGATGATGATCTCTTCTCCTCTTTACGCATTAGTGTGTGTATGGGTGTTTGTTTACTAACGCACTTTCATACTGTGATGCTCTCTTTCGTTCATCTTTTTTCTGTTTAATTGTAAACTATACTCTTAGTTTCTCATAGTATGGGTGTGTGTGTGTGTGTGTATAATTTGTTTTTCCTATGCATTGCCTTAGGAGGAGTAGGATGATTAAGATTTTTTTTCTAATTGTTTATTTTAATGTTGTTGTTTACCCATTTACCGTTTGTTTTTGTTTTGAATTTTGAATTCGTATTTTTCTAATCGTATTTCGTTTTGGTATTTTGTTAATTGTAAACACATTTTAATTAATAATTAAAACGAAAAATCAACCGAGAAATGATATGCGAAACATGTTTATTTGAAATTCGCATTCACATTCACATTCTGTTTTGTTTTTTTTTTCTTCATTTTCAATTCATTTAATTATTTATTTATTAATTAATTAATTATTAAATAAACAAAATAAAATAAATGAATAGGAATTGTAAGTGAGTGATTGTAACGCGATTATGTTTGTTTTTTGTTATTATTGTTGTTAGTGTTTTTGTTGTTATTAAAATAAAATGAAAACAAAAAAAAAATTGATTTTTACAACAACCACTTTGCTGGCAAGATGCTTAATTGGTTTGCAACTGGTTGGCTTGGCGGGCTGGCTGGCTGGCTGGCTGGTTGCTTGATTGCTTTTCAATGCATTGCTTGTTGGCGTAATGGTTGGCAACTTCGGGTTAGTGTGTATGTGTTTAGTGTTGTTGGCATGCTGGTGGGCATGATAGTTGAAGATTTCAATTCAATATTTTCAATTTTTTCAATTCATTACGATTACCTCTCCCTTTCGCTCTCTCTGTCTTTCTATTTCTTCAATCGAAATGTGAATATTCAATATTATTTTAATGTAATTAAAAAAAAGTACACACAGAGCAACAAAATAATGTAAAAAAAAATATAAAAATAATTTTAATTATCGTCATCTGTGGGTCGGTTTGTCTGGCTGTCTACGTCTTGGCGGTAAACTAATGATTATATTGGGTGTAAAAATAAATTATAAACGTTTTAAGTTGGATTAATACGTGATGTTTAATCTTTATTATCTTTAAAGAACTTTAGTAATAGTACTGGATAGTTAGGAGGGTTCAAAAATTTATTTCCTGATGTCAATTCATAGTCCTTGATATCAGGGACCATGTTAGCTTATCCTCCTTTCAATAAAGGCTTCTGTAAACTTCTTGGAACTTCAAGAGAAACTCTCTCCAGCTCTCGAATCTTATAATAGAATAGCAATCTTGTAGCCATTCTAAAGGGCGTTTTTTTATAGAGGTATAGAACTTTAAGTTGGCATTACTTTTCAAGATGGCGACCGATTTAACAGCTGTCAAGTGATTTATTCTCAGTTTGGTTTGGCAATTCATCATGAATAGGCTCACGCCTGAACAACGCTTGCAAATAGTGCAATTTTATTTCGAAAATAATGGTTCTGTGCGGAAAACGTATCGCGCACTACGTCCATTTTATCGTCGACAAAATCGTCCATCAGAGCAGTTAATTCGATTAACCATGGAACGTTTTCGCACCACGTTTACTCTTATTGATAACTCGCATCCTCAGAGACGCTGTACGGTGCGTACAGAAGAAGAAGCTATTGCTGCTGTAGAGCGTAGCATTGAGGAAGACCCGAATGAGTCCATCCGCCATCGAGCACAGGAATTGGATCTCCAGTGTCCATCCACTTTATGGAAGATTTTGCGGAAGGATCTTGGTTTGCGTGCTTAAAAAATCCAACTCGTGCAAGATTTGAAGCCAAACGATCATCAAGTAAGGCGTAGATTCGTCGAATGGGCCCAAAACGAGATTACCGTTGTTGCCGATTTTCATAAGCGAATTTTGTTTAGCGATGAAGCGCACTTCTGGTTGAATGGCGACGTCAACAAACAAAACTGCCGCATTTGGAGTGAAGGTAATCCTCAAGTGTATGTGGAAACACCGTTACATCCAGAAAAACTGACTGTTTGGTGCGCTTTATGGGCTCGGTGGAATCATTGGTCCGTACTTTTTCAAAAACGATGGTGGCCAGAACGTTACAGTCAATGGTGATCGGTATAGAGCCATGATTACAAACTTTTTCATTCCTGAATTGAATAACCATGATGTCCAGGAGATGTGATTTCAACAAGACGGCGCAACATGTCACACAGCTCGTGCCACAATAGATTTATTGAAAGACACGTTTGGTGACCGCCTAATTTCACGTTTTGGACCTGTGAATTGGCCTCCAAGATCTTGTGATCTAACACCGCTAGACTACTTTCTGTGGGGCTATGTAAAGTCATTGGTCCATGCGGTAAAGCCACAAACGCTTGACCATTTGGAAGACAACATTCGCCGTATTATTGCCAATATACGGCCACAAATGTTGGAAAAAGTCATCGAAAATTGGACGTCCAGATTGGATTACATCCGCGCCAGCCGTGGCGGTCATATGCCGGAAATCATATTTAAAATGTAATGCCACAAGATTATCTTTCGGATAAATAAAATTCATGTCAATCGAATAATCCATCGTTGTTTTATTGCAACTTAAAGTTATATACCTCTATAAAAAAACACCCTTTACAACAACTCAAATAGTTGCTCTCGAAAAAAATCTGATTGCAGTTTTTTCTGTTGCTTTATTGCCACTTGATTTCTAAAGCGGCTGAACTTTATTTGTACCCCCCTTGGAAAAATATCGTGGCGGCATATGCAAGTTTGTTGATTAATTTTTTTTTATTTTTTTTCTTTCTTTCGATTTTTTCGTTTTGAAATTCATTAATTGAACCAGCATTGCATTGCAATTTAGCTGTAGAAACAATATTTTAACAATTATTTACAAATATTATTAATAGAAATACATTTAATTAAGTTTTTATTTTCTGTTTTCTTCTTTTTTTTTAATTTTTTTTTAAATAATTTTGTTGCCATATACGTACATACTTACGTAGTCGCTTACGAGCGAGTGCAGTCATTGTAAATTGAATTCAATTTTCTTATTAAAATTAATTAATTTTTCTGTTTTTTTTTTTTTCTTATTTTTTTAAATAGATTTTTGATGTTTTTCCTTCTTCTCCGCTCTCTCGCTATTATATTTATTTTATTGTTAAATTGTTATAAAGTTTTAATTGCTAAATTCGTTTTTTTATTTTTTTGTTGTAAATTTAATTACAATAATTTTTATTATTTTTTTGATTTTTTCTGTATTTTTTTTTTTTTTTTTTTTGTTTTCTTTTTGTTTTGTATGGCAAATGATTTATTTCTTTGGTTGTCGTTTTCAAACAATTGTTGCCTAAAAAATTCCCCACACAATGCCATTAAAACGAAGAAGCAGAAGAAGAAGAAAAAGCAAAAAAACATTCAATTTAAAAGTGAACAATTACAGCCCACACCATCTCTCAGTCGATAATAGAGTTCGTAATGGCTTTAAAACACCCTAAAAAATATTATTCTAGACTGGGTCTTAATTCTGCAGGGGAATTCGGAGTTCACCTCTGTAGTTGTAATTAAAACACGTGATGACTTTTCCCTGGGAGGATGAAATTCGTTTGCATCTTGAGACACAAACGGAACTCGCCGTAGTCTAGTAGGTAGTATTTCCTACGGCAACTTCCTCTCAGCAGTATTCTGGAAAAAACTCTAAGACTAAATGGAAATTGCCTTGAAGTGTTTCTCAAAAATCTGTCTAGACTTTGTAGGATCTTAAGGCAATTAAGACATAACCCTGATAACAAACGTAGTCATCTATACAGATTTTTAGCTTTTTTTGTCTAGGCACTGGCCAATTGCTGATCTTGTCCCTTAGATGGGAAGACAATATAGTGATCAGTTTCGTAGCAGCGGTAATGCAAAAGAGTAAGAGACAATTGAACTCATCTCGGCCCTCCCTAGCAACCAGTGTACTGCCTTCGATAGCTGACTTATGCAGGATATTGCGGAGATATTCTGCAACAATCTCAGTTATCCCAATCTGACGGATTGAGTTTGACAGGCATGCAATGACAAGAGATTAGTGGTGTCTGTTAGGACTACTTGACACTTTTTCTGAACGGCCATGTGAATAAACCAACCAACCAAATATTAGGGCTTGTATGTACGATATGAACAGTTCCATTGTGACCACACACACTTTTAAAGTCAAATGAAAAGTGCACTGCATATGGTGAGGCTATTTAAAAGTTTTGTGACTTTCAAAGAGATTTGAACCATCTCAGAACGATAATCCGAATGATATTTAAAAACATCAGACCGACCGTATTGCATGGCTATCATGATTATATTTAATTCGAAGGAAGTAAACGGCTCAACTGGAGGCTTCGGTGTGAATCTTCTGACTCTTCACTCTTTCCTTGTAATCTAGCCCATCTTTTTGATCGATTTTCTGAAATATTTTTCATTATTAAACCCAGCTAAAGGGTCTTTTTTATAGAGGTATAGAACTTTAAGTTGCAATAAAACAACGATGGATTATTCGATTGACATGAATTTTATTTATCCGCAAGATAATCTTGTGGCATTACATTTTAAATATGATTTCTGGCATATGACCGCCACGGCTGGCGCGGATGTAGTCCAATCTGGACATTCAATTTTCGATGACCTTTTTCCAACATTTGTGACCGTATATCGGCAATAATACGGCGATTGTTGTCTTCCAAATGGTCAAGCGTTTGTGGCTTTACCGCATAGACCAACGACTTTACATAGCCGCACAGAAAGTAGTCTAGCGGTGTTAAATCACAAGATCTTGGAGGCCAATTCACAGGTCCAAAACGTGAAATTAGGCGGTCATCAAACGTGTCTTTCAATAAATCTATTGTGGCACGAGCTGTGTGACATGTTGCGCCGTCTTGTTGTAACCACATCTCCTGGACATCATGGTTATTCAATTCAGGAATGAAAAAGTTTGTAATCATGGCTCTATACCGATCACCATTGACTGTAACGTTCTGGCCACCATCGTTTTTGAAAAAGTACGGACCAATGATTCCACCAGCCCATAAAGCGCACCAAACAGTCAGTTTTTCTGGATGTAACGGTGTTTCCACATACACTTGAGGATTACCTTCACTCCAAATGCGGCAGTTTTGTTTGTTGACGTAGCCATTCAACCAGAAGTGCGCTTCATCGCTAAACAAAATTCGCTTATGAATATCGGGAACAACGGTAATCTCGTTTTGGGCCCATTCGACGAATCTACGCCTTACTTGATGATCGTTTGGCTTCAAATCTTGCACGAGTTGGATTTTGTAGGCACGCAAACCAAGATCCTTCTGCAAAATCTTCCATAAAGTGGATGGACACTGGAGATCCAATTCCTGTGCTCGATGGCGGATGGACTCATTCGGGTCTTCCTCAATGCTACGCTCTACAGCAGCAATAACTTCTTCTGTACGCACGTACGTACAGCGTCTCTGGGGATGCGAGTTATCAATAAGAGTAAACGTGGTGCGAAAACTTTCCATGGTTAATCGAATTAACTGCTCTGATGGACGATTTTGTCGACGATAAAATGGACGTAGTGCGCGATACGTTTGCCGCACAGAACCATTATTTTCGAAATAAAATTGCACTATTTGCAAGCATTGTTCAGGCGTGAGTCTATTCATGATGAATTGCCAAACCAAACTGAGAATAAATCACTTGACAGCTGTTAAATCGGTCGCCATCTTGAAAAGTAATGCCAACTTAAAGTTCTATACCTCTATAAAAAAACACCCTTTACCATTTTACCCAGATCGGCTCGGGGATATTCACTTAATTCTACGGTAAGCCAGCATAAGGGGTTTTTTTTTTGTAGCCACCTAGCATGGTTAAATGCTAGTGTTTATACCATAGTACTCTCAACATTTTTACAAAAAATCAATTTTCATTTAAAAAACCGTCATCGAGTAAAGGATAAACGCGTCCTCTTAAAATCCCTGTGCAACACTTTCTTATTTTTAGCGAGACTTTTAACGGTTCGCATACATATGTTGTGTAGGGCACACTTTTTTTATAGTGTTGCTGTTGTGTGTGATTACACAAATCACACCTCACTTGCTATACGGCCGTGTTTTTTGTTGCTACTTGTGTGTGTGTGTGTGTGTGTGTCTGTCACTAAATCCATAATCTTCTCATATTCAAGTCAATGAAACAACAATAACAATAACACCAGCAGCAATAGATTATATTGCTGTTGTTTTTATTGTGTGCCTGTGTGTCTTCAACTAACATCACTGTGATTGTTGTTGCTGTTACTGACTGCATTACAGTTTTGTTTATGATGTGTTATGATGATGGCACAGGGTTACCAAGCGGTTGGTTTATATTAATCTATTAAGCGAAGGACTAAATTCCTTTTAAGTTAAAATTATAATCGATAATCTAACGATTACAATTTAAATTTTCATTTTCTTCAAAGATTTTGTTGTTGTTTGTTAAAGTGGATGTAATACCAACTTAATATCTAATAACTGGCTTGGTATTATTTTTCTCAACAGGATTAGTAAGATGAATATAAGGCTCTAAGGCAGGAACAAGCAGGATTTCGATCCCAAAGCTTTGTAATTGTGTATTACACAGATTACATGTTGTTTTATAGGCAAATGGAAAGCATTCGACAAATACAATTAGAAGTAGATCGGCAGAGCTTTATTATGTAGAGAGGAGTCCCTCACACGCCTTGTTGAGCATTTAGGCTGTAATTCAGTCTGCGGAATTAATCATGACAAGTTGTTAAGTAGAGCGGTGGAAGTTAGAACTTATGTTCAGTGAGAATGTCAGTAGTCATGTTTAATACAGTTGTGGAAAACGGTTTATGACGGCTGGGATATATGAAGTGCTTGCTAGGTCGCAGCAACTACAATTTTGACTACAGCGTTACATAGTTTAATGCTGCCATCGGAAGCAACTGTGTAAACATTGATGTACCACGATTAAAGTCCAGAAATACCAATTTTTCGATAACATAACATTTAACTAAATTTCAATATTTGTACGTTGTTAGAAAAACCACCCTTTATTGGAGGACCCTTTCTGATTAAATTACGATTAAAACTCTTACTTTAATAACTGCAAAATTCTTACTAAATATACGCCTTAAATCGCAATGACCAAACATAACGAAATATGGCAACCCTTTTGAATATGACGATAATTTTTTTTCTCGTCGATGAATTAATAAATCAATCTGGCTTGGATATGGTTGTTGCAATTTTACTTCTTATGCTCCTCATCCTTCACTCTGCTGCAGTTTTATAAACTTAACATGAGTTTGTGTGTGCGAGTGTGTGAGAAGTGTGCATTTGCTTAAGAAGAATATGCAACCAAAAACAAGAATAAATAAAATATAAAAACATTTTAATTAAAATTATTTTAATGCACACACGACGACGAAAAAAATTCTACACACTTAACGTACAACAAACGTAGGCAGAATCTTAAGACAAACAACAATAACAACAAGAAGAAAAAAATATATATAGAGAGAGAGACAGAGACACCCCAGTCATGCAGGCAGGCAGGCAATCAATGTTTTCATTTGAATGCGAGTGTTTTGTCGTTCGTATAGTGGTTGTCGTTTGGTGGTTGTCTCATTTACAGAGTCATTCGGTTCACTCAGTATTTGCGATCCTTGGCAAGTCGTGCAATGCTTTTGTTTTGTTTTTCTGTTTTTATTATAGCAACAGCAGCAACAAAACAATTTTTTGTAAACAGACAACAACAAGAAGAAAAACGCTAATTAGTTAGTTTTTCTATTTTAATTATACAATATGAATACAAAATGAAATACATACAAACATACATGCATACCCATGCATGCATGCATGCATGCTTACTACAATGTACTTATGTGTGTGTGTGTGTATGTGTATGTTAGTTAAAGCAACAAAATATTCTCAACTGCCTTCCAATATGGTTGGATGGCAGGCAAATCTTTTAATTAATTTATAAGAAGAATATTTTCTTCTTTCATTCGTTCTTTTTCTTTTAAATCTTTGACAGTGACTGAGTGAGTGTATGTGTGCGTACACTGTGTGTGTAATACACAAATTAAATATTTTAATTGTTGATTTCATAGCCATAAAATTGATCATTATTCTGTGTGTACTTCAACCAAAAAAAAGTGCAGAGACAGAAAGAGAGAGAGAGAAAAAATTCCCTTTTTTTTGCTTGATTTTTAATGAGTAAAAAGTACAACAAAAACAAAAGAAAAAAAGAAGAGAAACACATGTTAAAATAACAAACAGCGTTTAACAACCTGCTAATACTGTTGACATTAGTTAAATAGGGAGCCAACTAATCTGACTCTTTAAACAAACATTTTGTTGATGTTGTTGTTGTTGTTTTGTTCTATAAAACTCATTAAGCATTTTTGTTGCTGTTATTTAAAGATTAACTATTAAAAGTGTAAGAAAAGCAAAAGAAGACAGAAATCACTGTCAACACTGGAAATCCTTTTACTTTTTTTCAAGTGCACAGTGGCGTGTGTGAGGAAAAAATTTTTTAAAAATTAATTTAGGATTTCAAAAATAAAAATAAATAAAACACACTTATAAAGCTAGGTTTTCGATGATACTTTTATTTCGTTTTATTGCTTGAATCTGGCCATTATGCACGAAATACAATTTCAATGTCATTTAAATGACCTCCCGTGGATTTCTTGCAGCAGTGACTCATTATGGAGTAGTTTTCGACCACTTTTTCACACATTTCGGGCACTATCTGGACGATAATTTGTCAAATTTGGTTTTTAAATGTTCAAACCGTAGTTAATTATACGCGTAAGCGTGGTTTCATACGCAGCCCCAAAGTAATAAAGAGCCTAACGGCGTCAGGTTTTATTATTTGGAAACTCCACATGTAAGAAAATCAAAATAGGTCGTGTTGTTTGTTTCGTGACACCATCTTCTTGAAACCTTACATCATACATAATTGGTCATTACAACCCTACAGTCAGGATTACGACCTAGTTTCTCACACCACTTATGTTGCGTGTGTTAATTTTTATACATGATTGGCGGGACCTACAGTTTAAAATCGACTCCGAACGACAGATTTTTGAGAAACTTTTCATGACAATTTTATTTACTCTCAGCTTTTTTGCTAGAAATCTGCTGAAAGGAAATCGCCGAAGAAATACTTTTTGTATTTTATTTTGATGTCTGGCCTGGGACTCGAACCCTGGCTTTTCGTGTAATAAGCCAACACACTACCTACTAGACCACGGCGACTTCTTACATGTCCAGTTTAAAATTTTCACTTGAAAACCAAGCAATCACTTTTCTCGCATGCAATGATCTTTCCGCGATCACTTTTGGGTTCTCCGAATTACTTATGCGGCTATTCTGCTTGTTAAGGTAACCATCGGGTAAGAAATGAGTTCCTTTGCTGAAGAAAAATTTGAAAGAATGTTACTTTAACAGCCAATCGGCCTATCTACGGTGTTGCGAATAGTCAGTTGACATTAATTGTTGTTTGAGTAGAACTTTACTTGGATGGAAGTTCAAATTTAAATGCAAAATACGTCATAATGAACGTTAAAGTAAGCCCAATTGCTAAGAACGCCATGGAATCGACAAATTCGGATTAAATGTCGCACTTTCTCTAACAGACGGTGCATTGTGATGATATACAGACCTCTACCCATATCTATTAGGCTTTGGGAAAGGTCTAAATCTTTATAAACCTAAGAATAGCACAAATCTGGTAGAATTGTCTCATATCGATAATAATACTACCTAAAGCCTGAGTTAATTTGTTTCGTACATTCTTTTGCATCTACCTTATGGTCAAGCCTTAGAACCAAATCAAAGCCATCTAGCTTTTTGGTTTAAAAATAGGCTTCCTTGTGAAAAGTTTTATGCTAACAGCAGAGAGAGGCCTTTGCAATCAGTTTGAACACGATGAAACGATTCTATTAAGTTTCTGCTTTAAACATCAACCATATTATCTACCAAATTGCAGTTAACCAGCCCATAGTGCAGCATATCTACTTAAGTTTTTTACATCATAATACAATGCAATGCAATGCAATGCAATGCAATACAAAATATATGAATCGTTAGTGTGTTTAACTTACACATTCCCTTGCTGCTTACAAGTGATGTGATTGAAAACGAGGGACACCAAAAAAAGCTACGTGGAAACTCTTTTACATTTTTTAGTTTTACAAAACAAAAAAAGAAGAAGAATAAAAATAAAAATAAAGCGAAAAAAAATATCAAGAAAAAGAAGGGGGAAGAAAAGAAAGAAAAAAACGCGAGCAAAACATCAATGTCATTAAAGCTTCTTCCTACACACATACACGAGACAAGAGCAACACTGTGAGAGCCCAAGCAAGCCCGCAGCAGCAGCAGCAACACAATTGGAGATCATTAAAATTCCTCAAGTGACATAAACGAACCAAAAGTAACAGAAGAACACAATAATGATCAACGCAAAGCAAACCCAATTTCAATTTCCAAACAAACCACCATTCCCCATTCACCATCCCCCATTAACAATGTTAATGTTAATGTTGTGTGTGGAGAGAGATGATAATGATAATGTTGCCAACAACTACTACTAAAAAAAAAATAGAAAGAAAAAAATGAAGTAAGAAGCAGCAGCAGCAGCAACAGTAATAATGTGTCTTCACTAATTACATATAAAATGCTTGCTCACTTGCTCATTTCGCGTATGAGTTTCGCGGTTTCCTTCGTCTCTTTTGGTCTGTCTGCCTGTACTTATTGCACTTGAGTAATGGCAATAAAATAAAAACAACAACAAAGCAAATTGGCCACTCTTTTTTTTCCCATTTGTTTTTTTTTTTTTTTTTTTATTCATTAACGTTGTGTGTTTAAGTTGCGCGCACCTTAACCATGGCATGGCATTGCATGGATTGGCTTGACTTGACTGGGCATATCATCATACACTGACTGCAGGTTGAAAACACAAAACAAAAAAAAAACCGTCCGCAACTAAATAAGCCAGTAAAACACAAGGCAGCCACAACCCCAGTACTTGTATTTAAAGAAGGAAATTATTGTTGTTGCAACAACATCAGAAGGCAAAAAAAAAAAACTAAAGTGGAAATAAATGCGATCAGGATATAATGATTTAAACTTAATTTAGCTTAAGTAGAGTATAAGAAAGAAAAAAACGATAAAAGCAAAAAGAAAACTTAAACGTTTCATCTGAAAATTCTTACAAAATTTTAATGTCTGTGCAGTGCACTTGCCAACACTCAACAATAATAAAAACAAATAAACGATACGAAGATAAAACCAATTTAATTAAAATAACTGGCATAACTTCTCATTTTGCAAACTTCTCATCATCAGTGAGACAACAGACCTACACAAACGTTGTAATCTTCAATTCAAAAATAAAAACGAAATGACAGTCAGAAAGACAACGAAAAGCAAGCTTGGCAGCACTGCTATACCGTAACGTGAACAGAGCGTGATGTGGTGTGGTGAATATATGTATGATGTGCGTAAATGACAAATTGGTGGCAGGGAAAATCATAATTGCAAGGCGGGAATACAGAATTTTGTTGAACAAAAAAAAACAATTTTATTTAATAAACTGAAATTAAATTGGGTCTTACCAAAGAATATGGATATAAAGAATACGCATCATGTAGAAGTAAAATTTCTTATGGCGGGTCGTAACATTACGACCCGCTCTCACCGAAATATTTTTAAAACTCATTTCTTGATGAGAGGGAGGAAGACAGAAGGAAAATGAACACAAACAAAGAGCGTAACAATGTGTTGCTCTCATCGTACCTATGTACATGTGTATGTATTCTTGTGTTTTTTGATTTAGTTGTCGATCAGACTGCGACAAGAATACATGCGTGCTGCGGCTGCTTTATCATTTTATTTCAGAATAACACTCGATGAATATTTTGTGTTAAAAATGTTCTATGTCATTAGCTGGGCGTATTTTATTTTTTATTTTGTCCCATAGTATATTTTTTTTTAAATGCTTTGGAATGCTCGTTTTTTTTATTTTAATAAAAAATGGTTTTTTTATTCTTTTTATTTTTATTTAGCTAAAAAACATGGCCTATTTTTAAGCCAAAGATGGATAGCTTTATGTTCTTTTAATAATAAAATCGATTTTTTATTTTGTTTTTATTTATCTAAAATTATTAAGCCAAAGATAGACAGCTTTACATATGAAAATAAAAATAGAGTATATTACTAACACTTTTATATGGCTGTAAATAAATAAATTCTCTCAACTTATTTTCTCTCTCTCACTCACTAATCCATAACCAAAGGCATGTGTTAACCTAGAGGAAAATTGTTAGTAAAAATGCCAAGTCTACTTATTAACCCAATGATATGTATATGTGATCGGAAAATATAGAAAAATTGTACTGCACTAAATTCCTAAAGATTGCCGTATTTAACTTGGCAAGTATTCTTCCAAAAATCGAAATCATTTCTCATTCATATTAGTGAATACTACTGTGATATTTCTTTGGGTGTATCATTGAAGTCTGAAAAAAAAAGCGACATAAACCTTCTTCTTTAAAAACTGACAAGATTTTTACGCTCTTTTTAACGAACATTCTTGATGTTCGTGTCCTATGTGTGTAAAAAGCCGAAGATGTTCTTCCCCTGAGGGACATTGGCGCCGACGTCTGTTTTTAACACCAGAAAAATAAATAAAAAAGTGGTCAAACAACAAAAACGCACGATGTTACGCTCTTGGTTTCTGTATCTCTTCCCTTCTATCTTTCCCCCCGCGTCATGAAATATTTTTGAAAAATATTCCAAAATATGTTAAAATGCACATTCTTTATACTTTATTTTCTTTGGTCTTACTCTTAAGCACGGGAACCTCTATTATTCCGGTGAAAGTCTACGCAAAACTGTCAAGAAAAAAGAATTCTATTCGGTTGGGGCGATAGTGTAAATACATCGTCTTTTTTGACGGGATGTCAAGTAGATTAAAGTTTCATTTAGTGTGGAACTTACTTCCTTAAATGGTCATTACAACCCTTCAGTCATGATTACAACCTAGTATCTTACCTAACCCATGTCGAGTTTGGTGATTTTATTTATGGGTTGCCGATCCTACAGTTTAAAGTCAACTCCAAACGCTAGATTTTTAAGGAACTTGTCTTGGCAATTTTATTTTACTCTCAGAGCTTTTGGCAGAAAACTGATGAGTTTAAGTCGCCCGAAAAAATGTTTTTTCCTTCATATTTCGTTTTGTTCGGGATGTTTAAGCTGGAGTTTGAACAATGCCCTCGCGTCAACACACTATCTGTGGGGTTATGATGACTGTAGGACTTCCGCAAACTAAAATTATACCGGTGTGCGACAGTGCAATCCTTTTAGATTAAATATAATGTCAGCAGACCAGGAGACACTTCACCCACTGTTATGTCAGCGTCTTTCCATGTAAGATCGCCTTGTCCTAGCTCTTAAGATATCGCGCTTCTCCTGCTATTTTCTGGTTGATCGCGGATTCTAGAGAATACCACCCTAGAGCCTTTCATTTGATGTTATTACCTTTTCTTCTGATAGTATAGGCGATATATCTTCATTTTCTATGTTTATTTTATGCTTGATTCGGGTTATTCTTACTGATTTCAGTCATCTGAATGACGGCCTAGATTTGATGATCGTGCTGTTATTATTGGATATCAAAAATTATACGCGTATTCGATCGATTGGCCTTTTCTGTGCTAATGTTGTATCCTTGTGTGGCTTTAGTCCTTTGGGTATGTATCTCAAGTCCCAGCATTAAATGCTAATCTATTCAGATAATCTGGTTTTGTTTGGTTTCTTTTCTCTCTGAGCAAACTGCGGTCAACAGATCATTCATCACAGTGGTGAATAGCTCAGGTGATACAAAGTATCCTGGTTTTACGCCAGAGATGGTATGAAATGTTTGACTGATGCTTTCGTTGTGAGGAGCTGAGAGTTCACCATTCGCATACAAAGCCCTAATGCTTCAAATTATTTTCTGTCGCACTCGTATTGATTTCTTCATTAAACTCTTTCAACTTTCAACATTCTTCAACCCTCTGAATAAATTTAATTAGATTTAAAATAATCCATACAATTTGATTTAATTTAGAAAATACACAACAACAACACAAAAGAATTTCATTTAATTTTCAATGGGAAAAAAGACAACTTGCCCATCACCACCATCATTACTCTCTTGCAAAAACAATTTTAATTGGCAACAATGCACTCCTCTCGTTGCTCCTTAACTGTACACTTTCGAATTCCTCTGAAAGAACACAAAAAACAAAAACAAAAAACCTGCGACGGCGACAGCAACTCTACAAAGCCGAATAATAACAACAACCCTGACTTTTTATCTCTTTAACCACCACAAGAAGAAGCACAAAAAAATGAATAAAACGACAATAACAACAACGGTAAGTGCAATAATGCCGAAAAGGAAAACAAGATCATTAATATGTAACAGTAATAATGAGAGCAAGAAAAGAGAAAAACACACAGAAGAAGAAGCATCATCATGATATCCAAGTAATTAAAAAAACACAAAAAACAAATGAAATCACAAATGAAAATGAAAAAGTCGCAACAATAAAAAAGAAAAGAATTTAGAAAAAATAAAAACAACAACAACTACTATCACGGCTACTACGACTATGACAATAAATATTGCAACGAGCCAACAAAGCCGACTAACTAACCAACCAACGAAACGAACCACCTTGTTGTCGCAAGTTTACTTTTATGTTGTTGTTGGGTTTTTGCTGCTGCTAACGTTAAATGCATTGCATGGAGTATGTTCGGCTGGCACAACTATCATCGTCGTCGTCGTCTGCTTGTTTCGTATTTACTTTTGCTTGGCGGTGGTTAATTAAAAAACCAACGTTGTAATTATCATGTTGATATTGTTGTTGTCGATATCGTTGTTAATTTTTAATTAATGGCAACACAGTATCACCCAGATACAGTAACAGCCAACCCAAGTATTTTATTTGTACGTCGCTCTACCCTCTTTGGTTGTTATTTTTTTGTTTTTTAAATCATAAATTCAAGAGATTTCTTGTTTTATTTCAATTTTTTTCTCTTTTCTTCACTCGTAAGTAATTTAATTAATGTTTAAACAATTAAATACAACAAAAACAGCAATATATAAAAACAATTAAATTATAAATAATTTATTAATAAACAGAAACAGAAAAAACACTCAAATTACAAGTAATTTGTCATTAAGTGGCACAAAAAATAAAAAAATAAAAAACTATTGACTGTGGAACTACTAGTAATAAATTATTAGAAAAAAAACCACATACAGTGTGTTATAAAAGTAAATGTACTTTGGGATTATAACATACATATTTGGGAGGATATCACACAGGTATTTTGCATATCAAATAAACACTCCCTGAATTATAAGAGAACAAGAAGTGGCAATTTGGACATTTGAATGCAAAAAGAGCATGGAAGTATAGAAGCTATAGTTCTGTCAAATTCTTGAATATAGGTGATCTGGATACACCCCTATTGACTATACGCTACATAAGTCCATTGCCAATCATTGTTTTATAAGGGAAATACTGGACAGAACCGAAACTGATAATGGTTTTCACCTTCCAGAGACCGTCATACAAGTATTCACTGACGAATTCAAGTCCCTCTTCAAATTCGGATGTGGAATCTTTTCGGTACAGTTATAAAGGGTGTTTTTTTTATAGAGGTAAAGAACTTTAAGTTGGCATAACTTTTCATGATGGCGACCGATTTAACAGCTGTCAAGTGATTTATTCTCAGTTTGGTTTGGCAATTCATCATGAATAGACTCACGCCTGAACAACGCTTGCAAATAGTGCAATTTTATTTCGAAAATAATGGTTCTGTTCGGAAAACGTATTGCGCACTACGTCCATTTTATCGTCGACAAAATCGTCCATCAGAGCAGTTAATCCGATTAACCATGGAACGTTTTCGCACCACGTTTACTCTTATTGATAACTCGCATCCCCAGAGACGCTGTACGGTGTGTACAGAAGAAGCTTTGCTACTGTAGAGCGTAGCATTGAGGAAGACCCGAATGAGTCCATCCGCCATCGAGCACAGGAATTGGATCTCCAGTGTCCATCCACTTTATGGAAGATTTTGCGGAAGGATCTTGGTTTGCGGGCTTACAAAATCCAACTCGTGCAAGATTTGAAGCCAAACGATCATCAAGTAAGGCGTAGATTCGTCGAATGGGCCCAAAACGAGATTACCGTTGTTCCCGATTTTCATAAGCGAATTTTGTTTAGCGATGAAGCGCACTTCTGGTTGAATGGCTACGTCAACAAACAAAACTGCCGCATTTGGAGTGAAGGTAATCCTCAAGTGTATGTGGAAACACCGTTACATCCAGAAAAACTGACTGTTTGGTGCGCTTTATGGGCTGGTGGAATCATTTGTCCGTACTTTTTCAAAAACGATGGTGGCCAGAACGTTACAGTCAATGGTGATCGGTATAGAGCCATGATTACAAACTTTTTCCTTCCTGTATGGAATAACCATGATGTCCAGGAGATGTGGTTTCAACAAGACGGCGCAACATGTCACACAGCTCGTGCCACAATAGATTTATTGAAAGACACGTTCGGTGACCGCCTAATTTCACGTTTTGGACCTGTGAATTGGCCTCCAAGATCTTGTGATTTAACACCGCTAGACTACTTTCTGTGGGGCTATGTAAAGTCATTGGTCTATGCGGTAAAGCCACAAACGCTTGACCATTTGGAAGACAACATTCGCCGTATTATTGCCGATATACGGCCACAAATGTTGGAAAAAGTCATCGAAAATTGGACGTCCAGATTGGACTACATCCGCGCCAGCCGTGGCGGTCATATGCCAGAAATCATATTTAAAATGTAATGCCACAAGATTATCTTTCGGATAAATAAAATTCATGTCAATCGAATAATCCATCGTTGTTTTATTGCAACTTAAAGTTCTATACCTCTATAAAAAACACCCTTTACTATTCGGGCTGAAATAATGACTATAAAGACTGGCACAATGAGTTTCCGTTATCATACCACATCAGGTAGATGAATAAACAAACCCACTTTCTGATAGTAAGGCGGCCATTGTATCACCACTAGAGGTTGCCCAAAATTTTCGGATTGTCTCTGGAGAAGAGAGCAGAAGATTTACGCTCATACATGTTCCTGAATAAGCTGACGCATATGCAAAATCTGGTACAATAGAAAATTCGAACGAGGTCCTACAAGGGCTCGACACTCCTCTACAGACAGGCAAACAAATGATCCCACATGCACCAGACTTTACTCATTTGCAAAGGAAAAATGGAATAATGGATCCACTTGTATAGAAACCAAATAAATCTACCCCGTTAAGGAAGTACGAAAAACAAAATTGGTGTTAAGCGTGATTAGAGCCTATCTTAAGAATCTCATGGCAGTTATAATGAGATGCTAAACCCTGTGTACTCACGCCCAGAACCTGGGAATACTTCATAATGGCTTCTACAGAAGTTACAATGATGAGGAAGAAGAAAAGACTGCAAAAAAATTTCGCTGTCATTATCCGACTCTTGGGAACGTAGTACCAAAGGCTTTTTGGACACCCGGAATTTGTTAAAAGAACGTGTCTAGCTATAGGCGATTTGCATTGGATCCACGCCTTCATGAAACTAATTTCTTTGTAGCTAAACTTCATCGAATGTTAGTGATAGTAACTCATGGGTGCAAAACTGAGTACATGTGATTTATGATTGTTCTGTTTTGAATTCATTCGGTTTTTATCTTGAATTATATTTTATATGCCATGTATTGTATTAATGTAATCACTTCTGCTCCCCACTGTATATAATATGCCTTGCCTTGTTTCATTTTATATGACTCTTTTTTTGTATTCCAGTGTAATTAATGGCTTTTATTTTCCTGCCACAAAAATATTTTCCAACTCTATTCATTTAAAACTGGGTCTTAAACTAGTTTTTTTTCTTCTTCTTCTTCTTAACAAGCCATATTTGTGTAATTGGTTGGTTTTATTACAAAATTACTCCAAAAACAAATCAAGAAATCAAGAAATAATCCAAATAAACTTGTCTTTTAATAAGTTTTTCTAAAAATTTCAGTTTTTTTTGCTATCATTTTTCCAATTTCAATTGCAATTCGTACGTTTTTCCAAAAATATCTTTCATTTTTCGTATTTTGATTTCGATTTTATAATTATCGTCCACCACACATGAATTCCTAGGTTTACTTTGGTTGAATTGATTAATTGAGGCTGGCAATGCTCACGTACTACGTACTGCACTGGTTACTGGTGGTGGTGGGTTTTTGTACTACACGTGTTCACTTAGTTCAATTAATTCAAAACACATGCATCACGCTTGCCAAACTAAAATTTGAGCTTTGCAGTAACAAATATTGTGTGCATGTTCTTAAAAATGCGGTGTAATAAATACACGGAGTCTACGTAGTCTAGCAAGAATTTTGTTTGCTTATTAGATGTGAAGCCATGGTTTAAAACCAAGCCTAGACATCTCCAACAAAGCTAAAAATGAAACGCCATTCGGTGACTTCCCCTCAGCAGTCTCCTGGCAAAATCTCTGAGAGTGAATTAAAAATATCATGAAGTTTCTTATAAAATCTGATGTTACGAGTCGGTCCCGCCAGTCAAGCATAAAATTAGCACACACGACATGAGTGGTGTGAGTAACTGGGTTGTAGTCCTGACTAAAGGGTTGTAATGACTAATTAAGTTAAGTAAGTATTAGCAAAGAAAATAAAGTATAAAGAATGTGCATTTTAACATATTTTGGAATATTTTTCAAAAAAATTTCACGACGCGGGGGGAAAGATAGAAGGGAAGGATACAGAAACCAAGAGCGTAACAATGCGTTGTTCTCATCGTGCGTTTTTGTTGTTTGACCACTTTTTTATTTATTTTTCTGGTGTCGTCGGCACCAATGTCCCTCAGGGGAAGCACTTCTTCGGCTTTTTACACACATAAGACACGAACATCAAGAATGTTCGTTAAAAAGAGCGTAAAAATCTTGTCAGCTTTTAAAGAAGAAGGTTCATGTCGCTTTTTTCAGACTTCAATGATACACCCAAAGAAATATCACAGTATTATTCACTAATATCAATGAGAAATGATTTCGATTTTTGGAAGAATACTTGTCAAGTTAAATACGGTGTCTTTAGGGATTTAGTGCGGTACAATTTTTCTATATTTTCCGATCATATATACATATCATTGGGTTAATAAGTAGACTTGACATTATTACTAACAATTTTCCTCTAGGTTAACACATGCCTATGGTTATGGATTAGTGAGTGAGAGAGAGAAAATAAGTTGAGAGAATTTATTTATTTACAGCCATATAAAAGTGTTAGTAATATACTCTATTTTTATTTTCATTTCATCAACATACATATGTAAAGCTGTCTATCTTTGGCTTAATAATTTTAGATAAATAAAGATAAAATAAAACATCGATTTTATTATTAAAAGATCATAAAGCTATCCATCTTTGACTTAAAAATTAGACCATGTTTTTTAGATGAATAAAAATAAAAAGAATGAAAAACCATTTTTTGTTAAAAGAAAAAAAAAACGAGCATTCCAAAGCATTTAAAAAAAATATACTATGGGACAAAATAAAAAATAAAATACGACCAGCTAATGACATAGAACATTTTTAACACAAAATATTCTTCGAGTGTTATTCTGAAATAAAACGATGAAGCATCCGTGACACATGTATTCTTGTCGCAGTCTGATCGACAACTAAATCAAAAAACACAAGAATACATACACATGTACATACGTATGACACATGTTACGCTCTTTGTTTGTGTTCATTTTCCTTCTGTCTTCCTCCCTCTCATCAAGAAATGATTTTTAAAAATATTTTGGTGAGAGCGGGTCGTAATGTTACGACCCGCCATAAGAAATTTTACTTCTACATGATGCGTATTCTTTATATCCATATTCTTTGGTATTAGTTAGGGAATGGCCCTATTCATGTACAGCATTGTGTTTGAATTTGAAATGCAGGAGAGTGAAAAGAGGATGCAATGTAAGGGGCCTTTCATATAAAGGATTTCATATTGTTTTTGTTGTTTAATTTTAGAGTCTTGTATTCTTGTATTCTTTCAATATGTCTTTAATTGTCAATCATTATTAATTGAAAATCATTGAAGAAATGCTTTTAATTGATGCTCTTCATTTAATTTAAAATTTTTTTTCTTTCTTTCTCTCTGTGATGTTTGATTACAAGTGTGCGGTGTTGTTGTATTGCTGATTCAAATTAATTGCCGTTATAGTTGGCAGTTGTTGGCACAACAACAAAGAGAAATGTCACCTTAAAAAAACAGACTGAAAGACATACACAAGCAAAGGCAAATCATTAAGACTTTAGGGGACTTAAAGACTTAACACACAAAAAAGCAAAAAACCCCATTGAAATAACAGCAACAACAATAGCAACACAAATACCCAATGATTTCAAATGAATGCACTTTAAACTTAAACTTTAAAAAAAAGCTTAAAGTAATTGATTTCAGGCAATTACTGTGAAGAAAAAGTACAAACAAACACACGATAATTGTTAAGAATTCTTAGTTGTTGTTTTCGGTATCACAAAATAACTTTATAAATAAATATTTAGCCTATGTAATCAATCGTCTTTAATTAAATTTAATTACAACAATTATCTGTGACTCCAATCCAAACCAAAACTGCAATATATGACCCGGTTTTAAATGTTTTCACAAACAATTTAATAAATCACCATATTTGTGTAACATTTTGTTGGCAATGCCATTATTATTGCACTTATTAAGACACATACGCATTGTATTCGTACATTTAACGAACAGGCATGCTTGCTATGCTTAAGTGTATGTGTGTGTTATTTTTTCTTAGAAATCCTTGAAAAAATGCTCCACTATTTACTATTTATGGTGTGTAGTGGTGAATTATTATTATTTTTTTGTGTCGTTTTTGTTTTTGTCAACTCTCATTGTACTAATTGTGCATTGTTGTTGTGTCTTCATCATGTCATCTCCGAAGATGATGACGATGACAACAACGATTGGGCACTCCTTCGTAACATAACTGTTTTGCTCTCACCATAAAGAGAGTCATAATTGGTAACAAAAGTATGGGCATAATTTTAAAAATAAATAAACAGAGACACTATAATTAACTGTTTATTTAATAGATTAGAAAACAAAATTAGGCCTTATAAAGACACATGGACAGACAGCCAGGCACATAGAGAGAGAGAGAAAATGTGTATGAAAAACAAAAACAAAAAACCGAATTGATTACTTTATATTGCGCGAGTTATTTTAAAAGAAAAATTCTCAATTAATAAATGCTAACATAAACGAACAAACACACACAAACACACAATGAAAAAGAAAAAAAAATATGATAAAACCACATTGACTATAAGACACCTTATACACAATGAAGTGAGACAAGACATGGTGAGTCGAACTGAGCTGAACAACTTTTAGGCATTGCTACTGGAAATGCCTCTCAAAAGCATTGCCTTTGTCATGGTCCAAGCATTATAATGAAATAATTTTTTTTTTAACTGTAATTGAAAAAGACCCGTTTCTTATTATATTTTTACGTTTAAATGTATTTCAAAATTAATATTACACAAGTAGGGTATGAGAAATGTCTACCAACACTGTTATTCTTACATTTCTTGTGTTTAACATTCATTAGTTAAGCTTGTTATTGCAATTGTTACGTTTTTTTTTTGCTCTTTCTCTGTCAATATGCTCCACATAAAGACATAATTGCCAATTGTCAACTATGTAAGTACACCATACAACATTAAAAACAACAAAAACTACAGCAAAAATATTTATCTCACAGGCAAGCACAGCACAGCAAAAAAAAAATAGAGGGAACTCCTTCTGCTTCGTCTTCGACTTACAAAAATAGCCGAATGTCTACAAAGATTATATTGACTTGCTTACACACAAGTGAGTGTGTGTGTACTTGTGTTTGTGTAATTATGCTCCATTTGTGTTACAGTAGAATTCTTTGCATTATTTTTTTTTCCTCTCTAAAACAGCTCTGTTTAACTTTTCGTATGTTTTGTTTTTATTTCTTCCATTAATACAATACAAAATACAATACAAGTGTTCCTATACATATACAGTCGGTTGGTCGGTCGGTGTATAACATTTTTAGCTTCATTAACGTAGCAATTGTTGCCCTTATTTTATTAAATGAAGTTCATATTGTTGTTGTTGTTTCTTTCATAGAACTGGCAACATGTGCGTGAGTTATTCTCTTTACAACACATATAGGCTATAGTTTTTACACGCAGTGTTTTCATGTTTTTCCTTCGGTTTTTTTTCCGTTCTTTTTTTGTGTGTGTAAAAACTCCACTCATTGTTGTGGTTTGTCTATCCTTTTCATTTTTTTTTTGTTTTTGCTCAATTGCAATAATTGGCTTCAATGAGTTTTCGTAATTGTTTTCGGTTTAATGATGTCTTGCATTTCATTTAATCATTCGTTTCTGTTCTGTTCTTTTTTTTTCTTTCATTGCCTTGGTTGTAGTTTCTCATGCAATGTTTTGTTTCCCATTTTCTTTTGCTTTGTATGCATTATGATGGTCATAAACACACTTAGTTTGTTATTATCGTCGTTATTAATTAAGTGAGAGCAATCAGTGCTTAATATCTACCGTTACATTTACTCATTTCTTTTTTAATTCATAAACATGTGTTGTCAAGTATGGGAATTTGTTTGCTTGCATTCTTTGATTTCTTTGTCGAATTTAAGCGGTTTTTTAAGCATATTTTAAAAGAAAAATAGTGAATTAAGTGTGTTTTTGCCTGGTATTTTAGTATTTTTAAGGGATTTTCTTATTTAAAAACATTTATAGAACAGGAATATTATAAATATTGTATCTAAAATAACTTTGTTTTCCCACAAACCGCACCAAAAACACTGGATCTGTAATTACAAAATTATTAGTATTTTACTACGAAATGGCCCATTATGTTAACACGGTATTATCCTCTGTTAATCCATTTGTATTTGCCTTTATTTGATTAATTTATTTGGAAAATTATAGCCTAACTAACTAGGCTTTTAATGTCTAATTAACAACGTTGTTAATATTGTTGTTGCTGCTTATAATCAACGTTCAAGAGAACAACAATTTAATTGTAGCCGGCCTTTCTTTAACAACAATTACGAACGACAACAACATCATAAAACACACAATTCACAACAACAATAACGAAATAATATTGTTTTGTTAATAACAATAATTTTATGCCTTTTCTCTGCTATCCACTTCCTACTTTGTGTTTCACTTTATTAAAGTATTCTTGGATTGCCTAAGAAATAACACAAAAAAAAAAACTGAAAATTATAGACGGCACGAGTTGCTAACCTAACGTTTAATATTATAGTGTGTGTGAGTGTGTGTTTCTATGAATATTTTTGTGTTTCGCTAATTGTTTTTTTCTTTTTTCTTTCCTTCCTTTGAGAGTTTCATTAAGCGGTTTTTTTTTACCTTTTTTTTCTATTTATAATGCAATAATTACAATTAACCAGCCATTAGCGATTAATGGTTTTATGAAAACAAAGCTAAACAAATGTTAAAACAAAACAAAACAGAGAAAAAAAAGCAGAAACAGAACCACAAAGTATTTGCCAACTTTGAGTGTAAAAGGAAAACCGGCAATAATTGTTGATGAAAAACAATTTTTATTTGTCTGAACAGTTATCAATACCAATAAAGGAAATAATTAAGTTGTTAATAAACAATAATAGCAATTGTTGTTGTTGTTGTTGTAATAATAAATTCAATTGAATTTCAAATTCCACAAACAAAAAATTCGTTTTAAAAAGCTTTTTTTAATTAAAAAGAAAATAACAAATAAACGCGTTTTTATTTTAAAACAATTGCTTACATTCGGGTTTTGTTTACCTTTCAAGCATCAGGTTTTTTCTGTTACTTGTACTCAATGCTATTATCTAATTACTCCCACTGCCATTCACACGCACACACTCACACTCGCTCTAATGCTCTCATGCTCTCTTGTAAATTTTAAAGAAATTGCATTTCGTTAGTGTATGTGTCTGTTAATGAAAGATTTGCATGCAATTCTTGTTGCTTTTGTTTTTATTTGAATGTTCTTGTTTTTTTTTTGTAAATGTTCAGTAAAAATAACAGTAATTCTAAAGAGGATTTGTGTTTACTTTCTTCGTAAAGAAAATGTCATAAACATTCGTGCATTATTCAAGTGTATTCAAGTGGAATTTTGAAAAACGCCAGAAACATACGCACAGTTAAAGAAATTTACGGGGAAGAGCAGTTAAATTGAAGAGTATTTCTTTGTTTTAAAAGATAATTTGATTAAAACAAAGTCTTTTTTTGGTCATTTTTTATTTTAAATGCTTACAGAAATGCCGTAATTTATGGTTTAACTGAAATTCCATCTGCAACTAGCTGCTGAATCGGAACTAAAACGAAGGGAATTGTGAACTCTATACACAATTGTGACTTGTCTATAATTCCTAAGAGTTGATTGAAAAGTTCTTCTTCGTACAACTTATAATTTGGATCTGACAGCAGGAAATAATTTTATTTCACAAAATATGCCCTTCAATAGAAATTTTTGGGTGATTAGCAATGGATTTTTTTAATGTTTTCCCAATAGAAACAAAGATTTCTATGACAGAGGCTTAATGGAGTCATATTCTTAGTAATTACTAGGGATATTATACCCAGTGGTAGCCTAGTAGTTAGCGTGTTGGCTTATTAGAAGTGAAGCCATGGTCCAAACCCCAAATCAGGCATCTCCAACAAAACGAAATATTAAAACAAAAATATTTCTTTCGACCGACTTCCGTTCAGCAGATTTTTGGCAAAAACTTGCCGTGAAAAGTATCTCAAACATCTTTCATTCAGAGTCGACTGTAGGTGCCGCACACACAACATAAGTTGTGTGAGAGACTAGGTCCTAGGAAGTCGCCGTAGTCTAGTAGGTAGTATGTTGGCTTATTAGATGTAAAGCCAGTGTTCGAGCCCCAGCTCAGACATCAAGACGAAATACTAAAAATATTTCTTTCGGCGACTTCCCCTCAGCTGATTTCTGGCAAAAACTCTGAGAGTAAATAAAATTGTCATGAAAAAGTTTCTCAAAAATCTGTCGACAAGTCGACATTAAACTGTAGGTCCCCCCAGTCATGTACAAAATGAACACACACTACGTAAGTGGTGGGAGAAACTAGGACGTTGTACAATGGGTCAATTCGACCTCCAGGTACTGTACTTGTCTTAATTGACAAGTACACGTCCTCTAACCTAACCTAACCTAACTAGGTCCTGACTGAAGATTTGTAAGGACCAATTAGGTATGTGCGTGTACTTTATGGAGACATGATTACTAAGATTTGGTTCAAAATATTCGAATTTTAAGGGCAAGGGGGAGGGCGAATATTCCTCATTTTGCTTTTCACAAGACTTTCACAACTAAAATTTTCGTGTAAGATTGCCAGGTCTAGCCACATCTTAGGAAAAGTTGCAAATCAATGAGTACTGGGGGAGCTATTTCTAGGCAGTGAAATGTTAGCCTAGGACCTGCTGCAGTACACAAACCATGTGCATAACAGCCAAAATTATAATAAATATATACAAAGAAATGGCAACCCTATCATTCTCGAAAAAAGCTTTTGTAAATCAATTACTTGCTTAGCTGGAAATATTTAATTAATAAAACTGATTTACAGCAAAAGAACTCAAAATAAAATAGAGAAGATGCCTTAAAGCATGAAACAAGAATAATTACAATATATTTGGATATTAAAAAATATTTTTCTTTTAATTTAAAACCTCAATTCCATAGAGTTTCTACAAAAAAAAACCCCGCATTTTTCTTAAAATTATTGCTGATGTTTACAATGAAAGAAAAATAAAATTCAATTCAATTTTAATACATTTTAACTATGCACGCATACGTACCATACGAAGAATAGCATTGAAAACATTTTTTTTCTTGCCATCCATGTCCATAACAAATAAAGCGAAAATGAATTAAAAAAACATACATACAACAGCCGTAGTATGGAGTGTAAATCACAACCGCAAGCGGTAAAATACGATAATTACCCACAGTTAATAAGAAGAAACGAAAGAAAAAAAACACGAGGAGGAGAAAAAAAACGCCAATAGAAATACCAGAACACTTACAACAGGCTTTAAATAGGCAAAAAAACAATTCACACCCGGCATACATATGTGTGAACAAACACACACACACACACGCACGGCATGTACGTGCAGTACAAAAATAAATTTTAAATTGAAAAAAAAAAACAATTTCTGTTCGACTTTAGATTTTGTAATTTATTTAAAAATTTCTGTTGTTGTTGTTGTTGTTGTTGCTGTTGCTGCTATTGATAAATATGTTTCAGTTTTAATTAATTATTTAATTAACATTTCATTACATTTTAGTTTTATTTCACTTTACTTTTCGTGCTAAACTTTATGTGTACGAACAACCATAAGTCTTTATAAGCATTGCAAGGCATTGCATTTGATTGCATTGCCAACACTTACACGGCAAATAAGTATTGTTAATGTATTGGTGTTAACTATGCAATGCCATAATGACCGTGTGTCTCATCCATCCGTAATGGCATGTTTGTTTGGTAAACACGATTAGATTCCTTTAAATTACTCGTACATTCAAACGAATGCTTTGTTGCTTGCTCTCTTCACTCTATTTCTACTGCACAACACTGTACTCTCACACACATTGCCATTCACCTCATTATAGTATTGTTGGTCACATAGTTTACACACATAAAAGGCTAGTTTTAACACTTTAAGCGCAGCGCAAAAGACAAATACAACGAACGTCAATTACAAGTTAATTAAAAGCCTGCTTTGCTCTGCTCCGTTTGATGATGAAGGAAACATAGAGAAAATACTACGTTCACCATGAAAATTATGGGCCTAAACGATTGAAAAGAATGCCGAGAGAAATAGAGAGAAGGAATGTTTTTCTTTTTTTTTCTCTTTGTATCAAACAGGCCGTGAGAAATGTTTCATGAAATTGCCTGCCTGTTGAATTCCAAAAGGTTTTCTCTTCATTTAGAAATCGTAATTGGAAAACATAAACAATCTTATCTTAAATGTTAATTTATTGGGAAATTTAGTTTAAAACTCAGGGAAATTAATTACAAAAGAATACTTCAAGTAAAAACAGAATATGACTGCAACTGCAGGAGCATAATTAAATTGTCAGCGAACTTAATATTCTAGGTGAGCGATGGTGTCTGGAATTCAAGATCCCAATAAGCGGTATTGCTTTAAATAAGTATTGGATACGTTGCAATATTTCAAGGAGCGTGGAGTTATTCATGCAACCTTTGCTTTAATTTAAGAATCATGTTGGTTCACTTGCTTAATTGGTCATTACAACCCTCCAGTCAAGATTACAACCTAGTTTCTAACGCCACCCATGTTGTGTGTGGTGATTCTGTACATGGTTGCCGAGATATCAACAACAGATGTGAGAAACTTTTCATGGCAATTTTTAATTTTTCTCGAGAATTTTTGCCAGAAGACTGCTGAGTAGAAGTCGTCGAATTTTTTTTTTAATTTTTCGTTTTGTTCTAGATGAGCTGAGCTTTGGTTTGAACGAAGGGCGTGCATCTAATAAGCGGACACACTATCAGCTAGATAACGCCATAAAAACTACAACAGGAGGACGCCAAACACCAACGATGACATTGCCAATAATACGGGCCACTGCATCGACACCCACTTGTATAGGATGCGCATGCAAACATCGAGCCTCATGGACGGCAGAGAACCCACGCCGGGCGATGCCGAAAGGGTAACCTACCATCAACCCATCCCAGTTCTTCTCCTACTAAAGACAAGACGAGCGAACTCGTCAAGTCTCTGCTTAGTCCGATCCGTAGCTAAGGCCCTACTAAAGCCCGCCATATCCCCCGTCTCGATGATACCCATCGCTTCTAAATTCCTAAGGTCTTCGAAGAGCGGACATGTCGTCAATACATGCCGCCAGTCCTCAGGTCCCAACCCACACCCACAGTTCTCAGTCTCACTAAGGCCCCTCTTTCCAGACAGTCGTCTTTTATATAATCCTAAGGAAAATGTGACCCAGATATCGAGCCTCATGGACTAACCAACGGCAGAGAACCCACGCCGGGCAATGCCGAAGGGGTAACCTGCCATCAACCCATCCCAGTTCTTCTCCTACTAAAGACAAGACGAGCGAACTCGTCAAGTCTCTGCTTAGTTCGATCCGTAGCTAAGGCCCTACTAAAGTCCACCATATCCCCCGTCTCGATGATACCCATCGCTTCTAAATTCCTAAGGTCTTCGTAGAGCGAACATGTCGTCAATACATGCCGCCAGTCCTCAGGTCCCAACCCACACACACAATTCTCAGTCCTACTAAGGCCCCTCTTTCCAGATAGAGGGCAGTCGTCTTTTATATAATCCTAAGGAAAATGTGACCCAGATATCGAGCCTCATGGACTAACCAACGGCAGAGAACCCACACCGGGCGATGCCGAAGGGGTAACCTGCCATCAACCCATCCCAGTTCTTCTCCTACTAAAGACAAGACGAGCGAACTCGTCAAGTCTCTGCTTAGTTCGATCCGTAGCTAAGGCCCTACTAAAGCCCGCCATATCCTCCGTCTCGATGATACCCATCGCTTCTAAATTCCTAAGGTCTTCGTAGAGCGAACATGTCGTCAATACATGCCGCCAGTCCTCAGGTCCCAACCCACACACACAATTCTCAGTCCTACTAAGGCCCCTCTTTCCAGATAGAGGGCAGTCGTCTTTTATATAATCCTAAGGAAAATGTGACCCAGATATCGAGCCTCATGGACTAACCAACGGCAGAGAACCCACGCCGGGCGATGCCGAAGGGGTAACCTGCCATCAACCCATCCCAGTTCTTCTCCTACTAAAGACAAGACGAGCGAACTCGTCAAGTCTCTGCTTAGTTCGATCCGTAGCTAAGGCCCTACTAAAGCCCGCCATATCCTCCGTCTCGATGATACCCATCGCTTCTAAATCCCTAAGGTCTTCGTAGAGCGAAGGGGTCCCAACCCACACCCTTCAGTTCTCAGTCTCACTAAGGCCCCTCTTTCCAGATAGAGGGTAGTCGTCTTTTATATAATCCTAAGGGAAATGTGACCCAGATATCGAAACGGAAGTGCAGGAATAAATTGAATACGCTTACCTAGAACGCCATTTGTTTAGTTTCCTGAGCATCGCAATTTCTAATGGGAAAGGACAGCCGCACGAATTGAATTGTAAATAATTTGTCTTTAAAGGGTCCCTGAATTGAGTCCCACGGGCGTATCTGTTGGGACCTATTAAAATATCAATTGTCGGCTTCTACTTAAAGACGAATTCCAGTTAGAGAGCAATTAACTTCTGTGGAATCTCAAGAAAAATTTAGAGCCGAAAATTGTAATTGACGTCCCCGATCGTTCATGAACCAAAGGAGAGAGGACGTTTTCAGATTACATACCTAATTGCTCATTATAACCCTTCAGTCAGGATCGCGACCTTGCTTCTCACACCACTTGTGTTGTGTGCGTTAATTTTATTCATGAGTGGCGGGGACCTACAGTTTAAAGTCGACTCCGAACGACAGATTTTTTGAGAAACTTTTTCATGGCAATTTTATTTACTCTCAAAGTTTTTGCCAGAAATATGGTGAAAGAAGGTCGCCGAAGAAATATTTTTCATATTTTGATGTCTGACCTGGGGTTTGAACCGTGGCCTTACGTCTAATAAGCCCGCATACTACCTACTAGACTAAGGCGACATTTTCAGATTGCACAGCACATTTGTCGATTGCTAAGCATAATCACTGGATAGGAATACAGCATGATGATGATTGTCGATGCTGTGATGAAGAGGAGACCATTGTGTATTTCCTGTTTAGTTGCCCAGCTGTCTCCTTAGCGGCTCTCTCCCTTGGTAGTTTGTTTGTGCTGGACACAGAAAAGAAATCGTGGTTAATATGCTCGTTTACCTCAATTTAACGAATTGAACGTACAGTTGTGTTCATAAAAATAGGAGTGAGCCCATTGAAAAACAAAAGCTTAATTTTTAACAAATAAAAAACATGGTTTAATTCAATTTTTTGGTGTAATGTAATGTTGATTCAATACTAAATTATTTAAGTTATTCATTAATTAAATAAAGCTTTCAACAAGGAAGTAACAGGAAGTTTTTAAAAAAAATATCTTAAAAAGTGCTGTTCAAAATAATAGAGGAGTATTTCAGTTTTCATTAAGATTTACTATTAAAAAAAGTTAAAAATGCTTATGACTATAATCAGAAACTTTAAATACGATTAGTATTTGGTAGAATAGCCTTTACTTTTTATTACAGCAGCCGCAGATCTGCTGCTGGCATGGAGTCAACTAAATCCTGACATTGTTTTAGTGGAATTTTATTCCACCCATCTTGCACTACAGACCACAACTCAATTGCATTTGACGGTTTTCGCTCGGCAACATATTTTTTAACATCCCTCATAGATGTTCTATGGGATTAAGGTCAGGAGACTGAGCTGGCCACGCCATAACCTTCAGCCCAATTTCCGGGTGTGTTTCGGGTCATTGTCTTGTTGGAATATCCATTTTAGAGGCGTGGAATATGGTAACATCTCTTCTGTCAAAATGCCAACATAGACGTTCCTATCCATTATATCTCTAATTCGTTGTATTGGGCCTAAACCATTATATGAAAACCTTCCCCATATCATTAGTTTTGCACCACCATGTTTAACTGTCTTTTGTGTGTATACTGAGCTTTATATTTGGTGTTGGGCGGACGTCTAACATGCTGTCTAGACCCAGTGCCACCAAATAAAACAATTTTGCTTTCGTTGGTCCACAATAAGTTTCTCCATTTTTCTTTCGGATATTTGATATGTTCTTGGGCAAACTTTAAGCGTGCTGCTACCTGTTTTGTATCTCAACAATGGCACCTTTCATGGACTTCTTGCGAATAAATTGTTGTCCATCAGACACCTACGAATAGTAGGGACACTTACGGCAAGATTCAGATCCTTTTGAGTTTTTTTTTGAAGACGCTGAAGGATTTATTTTGCTGTAACGCACGATTCTGCGGTCATCGACAGTTGATGTTTTGCGCTTGCGCCCACGCTGTTCGGGCTTTTTTTATATTTTAATGCATTTGTGATCATTTGATCGGAGTAACTTAAGATTTCCTTAGTTTCTTTGTAAGTTTTGCCTTTTTTTCGAAGATTTTTAATCAGTTTTCTCTTTTCTCCATTACAGTGCTTTCCTCGTCCCACTTTTACAAAAATTTATGTGAATCACTGTAGAAAAAGTTTTAATTTACATTTTTCCGTACTTACTGTTTCACTTTTTTCTTTAAATTAATTTAATTTTTATTTTTAAAAGAACACTCACAATCCTATTTTTTTGATCAACCGAATTCAAGGCCAAACACAGAAATGAATCAATTTCATCGTAAATATTAAAGTTATTACGAGAATCTTTTTTTTTTTATTTTATTTCTTACATATCGTTGTTTGTAACTACCATTAAAATATATCATGTTTTGCAAATTGGTAGAATAAAAAATTTTAACTTTGAAAATATTACATGGCAGCACTCCTATTATTTTGAACACAGCTGTAAATGACTCAGAATAACCGAGTCTCTCGATAATACTTCTGTTAATCGACCACAAAAACTATCCAACCAATGAACTTCGTGACAAGTAAGCTTGAATAGTCAGCTTCTATGAATAGGACTTTCTGGAGGAAAGTTGTTATTGAGGCTTCAACAGCAAGTAGCGGACCATTCTTAAAGGGCAAACTACCACTTAGAGCAGCATTTAGGTCCATTGCGATGCCTCTATTAATATTCAACCCATCAAACAACCTAAGTTCAGAATAGCTCTTTAAATGGGAGAGCTTAGTTAAGAATATTAGAAAATACGGTGTTAAGACCCTCTGTCTCTTTATGGCACAAACAACCTAAGTTCAGAATTGCTCTTTAAATGGGAGAGCTTAGTTAAGGATGTTAGAAAATACTGGGTTATGAACCTCTGTCTCTATATGGCAAGAGTAGCGATTTGACACATGAAATGAATGAAGATTTACCACTTCTGAAGAAAGTATTCCATGGAATTGCAAGTGTTCCGGCATGTCTTCCTGAAAGGTTAGTGGGCCGTAAGAATCCGTAAGCTATTGCCATGCGATTTAAGGAATCCATTTGTACCCAACATAACCTAGTAATAATTTGCAAAGTTAAGTCAATTTAAAGCAGTGGTGCTCAAACACATACTATCATAGTTTTAGTTGTGTTGGTAAAGCAGCGGAGAACAAAATTCAACTTAATTTTTGAGAATGGTACACTGGGAAAATAAAAAAAAATAAAAAAAATTGGTTTGTTGTGTTGCGTGCATGCACATAATGAACTTATGTATGTATGTATGTATGTATTGATGCATATATTGATGTATGTGGGTATGTATGTATGTATTGATGAATATATTGATGTATGTGTGTGTATGTATGTATTGATGAATATATTGATGTATGTATGTATGTATGTATAGATGAATATATTCATGCATGTATGTATGTATTGATGAATATATTCATGCATGTATGTATGTATTGATGAATATATTGATGTATGTATGTATTGAGGAATATATTGATGTATGTATGTATTGATGAATATATTGATGTTTTGATGAATATAATGATGTATGTATGTATCAATACGTCTGTCGTCAAATTCAAAAAGAACATTCCGTCATCGAATGGACGGCACTGCTTTCCTAAAGCCAAAGCAACTATATATGATGCCTTTTTAAAAGGCAACGACAATTTAACGTTATTATATGGTAAATTATTGTAATTTGGTACGTCCGTTTCGTCAACCAAAATTTTTAAAAGATTCTGCTTTTAATTGCAATAATTTTAAAGTTAAAATCCATGGCTAGCCTCGTAATGTCTTTTTATAAACAAAAAAGAATTACGACATAAAGAGCGATAACACACAATACATTGTGCATTACCATCCATATTCTCTATAAAAAGAAATCATATTCCCAATTTTCATCAAAAATTTTGCTGCGTGTATTTGCAAAAAACAAAAAATCATTCAAAAAAGTTGCGTAGCAAGGCCTTGCCTCATCAAGTGCTAAACATCACCGTATAAACAGTATCGAAACGCAATTTTGACGTTTACCAGCGAATTATGAAAGGGACAGCAAATATTACCAAAAAGTATTTCTGTCCCTTTCTGATTGTCTGTCTGTTTTGTTTATTTATGTTTTTTTAGGTTTTGGGGTGGGTTTTTTATATTGGCGAGAGTTAATAAAAAATGTAATTTTTGTGTAAAACTATTAATAAATAATAAAAACAACTACTAGCAATAACAATTTTTAACTTTTTCTTTCAAGAAATTAAAAAATATTGGCAACTTTCAGCAAGAAAAATTTTTTATGAGCAGTACGTCTTATTTTGATCTTGTAATATTTAGCTTCTTAATTATCTCTTGCACAAGAAACTATATTCATTGTGACCGAAAATCACACACATTTCGATTAATATTTAAATATTTAAGAATCTTTAAACTTTTCATTGGAGAAATTAAAAAATATTCCAAATTTTCCCTTTTTTAACACAAAATAAATTTTTATTTACATTTAATTTTTCTGCTTTATCCGCCAGTTTTCACTCTGTATATCTGTTGCTTCTAACACATTTGATTCGCAAAACATGATAACATTTTTTTTCTCCCTCTAAATTGGCTAGTAATTTGCTGCTATGAGCGTTTGTCAAAAGTCAATGGTTTCGATACTGTTTATACGGTGCTAAACATCAACTGAATTGATTTTGTTCTCTGAGTTCAACACAAAACAACAAACAAAGCAACAAACACACGATCATTATAAGAAACCACACAAGTAAGCTTATTGTGTACGTGTATCTACGCAGCGTCAGCAGAATTTTCTTTTCCTATCACATGTGATAGGAAATTTGGATTTTGAGCATCACTGATTTAAAGCAATAGTTTGTGTTCTTTTCCGCGGTGCTCTTTATGAAATTTAAAGAAAATAAAAAAAGGAATCCTTGGTCCTATTTAAAGTTTTTATTTTTCAAATTGTTTTAACAACAAGTTGCTGTTGTTGTTGTTGTTGTTGTTGTTTTATTGTTTAACAATTTTTTGTTTGTTTGTTTATAATTTATATTCTCTCGTCCACTTTCTTTATGAGGAAGCCCTTGATATGTTTTTCTGAAAAACAAAAAGAAGGGGATTTTTTTTTCATTTGTTTTATGTTCATAAATTAATTTTAATGTTTCACAAGCCACAGTTTATTTTTTTTTTCAAGTGGAAATCTCTAATAAAACAAATAAAAATGGGGAAAAAAGTAGAAAAAATCCTTGACTACTTGCCGTGACGTTTCATAACTTTGTCCTGGCAAACTCAACAATGCTTATAAAAATAATAATTCATAAAAACATTACTTATTTCTCGTTCATTGTTATTTAAAACTGAGAAAGAAAAAAAATTGTTTCTTTTTAACACAAGGAGTGAGGGGTTCTTTCCCCCCTTTTTAAAACACAATTCAATTTACATTTTTATGGAAACAACATTCTACCGCCTGGTATTCGTATATTAATTAATAAAGCCTCCTCTCCCCGAGAAAAAAAACGTATCCCTTCCAAGAGAAGGCCAATCTTATGAAACAACAGTCAGTCAAACAGTTGTAATCGTTATTTCACTTACTCACTCATTTATTTCCCGTTGAATTCTTCGGGCATATGTTGTCCGCTGTTCGGTTTGGTTGCCACGTTTGGATTTCCGTTTCCGTTCTTGTTTTCCATTTCAACTTCCTTGGCATGCAACTCATTAAGGCTTAATCAATATGCCACCAGCCACCACGATTACGTGGCCAACCAAAGTTAAGTCTACGATTTCCCTAAGATTTTCCTTAACCCTTTCGTTTCCGTTCACCTTCTGTTTTTTTTTTTTTTTTGGTGGAAGAAGGGTCTCCCTCTCTCTCTCTCAAATAGGGTCCAAGTGTAAAATTACCGTTAGACATGCAAATATTGTTGTTGTTCTTGTTTTTCCAAACAAATGTTTAAATAACGACAGGCTCTGAAATTAAATCCTTTTAACAGTGACGGCAACACAAGGTGTTGTTAAAAGAAATCTTTTGAATTATCATTCCCAAGCTAGCATTTGTAAAGTAAAGGTTCTAGTGAAGGGTCCTAAGTATACTCCAGCTCGTGCATAAATGGTGTCTAGAAGAGACTTCCATTGTTCTCTAGTAACAGCCAGATTGTGCGCCTCGAGTTCGTCACGGTGAATGCTCGAAGCATTGTCTTTGAATCTCGTTATGGAATCTTCTTTTATGTCTTGCCTATGCAAACTGTCTTGTCAGGACTTTGTACTGATTTATCGTTCGTTTGCAATACGCAGCTGTTTAATATTGTGTATAGGATTTGGCCAGAAGCTTTAAATTAGTCACCATTCTAAAGGGTGTTTTTTTTATAGAGGTATAGAACTTTAAGTTGGCATTACTTTTCAAGATGGCGACCACCGATTTAACAGCTGTCAAGTGATTTATTCTCAGTTTGGTTTGGCAATTCATCATGAATAGACTCACGCCTGAACAACGCTTCCAAATAGTGCAATTTTATTTCGAAAATAATGGTTCTGTGCGGAAAACGTATCGCGCACTACGTCCATTTTATCGTCGACAAAATCGTCCATCAGAGCAGTTAATTCGATTAACCATGGAACGTTTTCGCACCACGTTTACTTTTATTGATAACTCGCATCCCCAGAGACGCTGTTCGGTGCGTACAGAAGAAGCTATTGCTGCTGTAGAGCGTAGCATTGAGGAAGACCCGAATGAGTCCATCCGCCATCGAACACAGGAATTGGATCTGTGTCCATCCACTTTATGGAAGATTTTGCGGAAGAATCTTGGTTTGCGTCCTTACAAAATCCAACTCGTGCAAGATTTGAAGCCAAACGATCATCAAGTAAGGCGTAGATTCGTCGAATGGGCCCAAAACGAGATTACCGTTGTTCCCGATTTTCATAAGCGAATTTTGTTTAGCGATTAAGCGCACTTCTGATTGAATGGCTACGTCAACAAACAAAACTGCCGCATTTGGAGTGAAGGTAATCCTCAAGTGTATGTGGAAACACCGTTACATCCAGAAAAACTGACTGTTTGGTGCGCTTTATGGGCTGGTGGAATCATTGGTCCGTACTTTTTCAAAAACGATGGTGGCCAGAACGTTACAGTCAATGGTGATCGGTATAGAGCCATGATTACTAACTTTTTCATTCCTGAATTGAATAACCATGATGTCCAGGAGATGTGGTTTCAACAAGATGGCGCAACATGTCACACAGCTCGTGCCACAATAGATTTATTGAAAGACACGTTTGGTGACCGCCTAATTTCACGTTTTCGACCTGTGAATTGGCCTCCAAGATCTTGTGATTTAATACCGCTAGACTACTTTCTGTGGGGCTATGTAAAGTCATTCGTCTATGCAGTAAAGCCACAAACGCTTGACCATTTGGAAGACAACATTCGCCGTATTATTGCCGATATACGGCCACAAATGTTGGAAAAAGTCATCGAAAATTGGACGTCCAGATTAGACTACATCCGCGCCAGCCATGGCGGTCATATGCCAGAAATCATACTTAAAATGTAATGCCACAAGATTATCTTGCGGATAAATAAAATTCATGTCAATCGAATAATCCATCGTTGTTTTATTGCAACTTAAAGTTCTATACCTTTATAAAAAACACCCTTTACTTCGATTGGTAAATACATAGGCCCCATGGTTCGCAAGCATGCCGTGCCCTTGTGTTTTAAGATATCTGGGCAAGACAGCAGAAATCCATGAGTACATGGCCCAACGGACTTTATTTAAGCATGCTTCCTTACATACTTAATTCGCCATTACCAACCTCTCTTTAGTCAGGATTACAACCTAGTTTCTCATACCACCAATGTTGTTAATTTTTTCCATTAGCAGCAGGTCCCACGGTTTAACCTCAACTCCGAAAGACAGATTTTTTTGGAGAAACTTTACAGGGCTAGACTCCAAGAATATTGGATTTTCTTTTACTACACCTTATATGCACTCGTACATACTCACTCTCTCATCCACACTTTCGCATGGCCACTACTGCTTTACTATTGTCCTCTGTGTATGTAAAATAAATAAACAATTAAAGAGTGGGCAATGCCGTTAATATGGTAATTGTTGGTGTAAGCTTAACTCTCGCATACACATGATCCTTGTGGGCGTAGGTGTGTAATATGGCAACCATACACCCTTTATTTTCTGTAAACTCTACTCTCTTGTTTAATCTCTCTCACTCTTACTCTTACTCTCTGTATTTGATTGCAAGTGCAGCTGTTGTATTTGGCATTTAATAACGGTTTGCTGTTGTTGTCATGTGTGTGTTTTTTTTTATTTTCGTAAATCCTCATAACCTTTGTAATGGGATTGAGGGTTTTTCTTACAGTCTCATTTCTTGTTGTTGCTTTTGTTGTTGTTCTAGTTAATGGCACATAAATAGAGAGAGAGGGTGGGAGGAGAGCCACATATTGCTTTAACATGTTTTGATAATGACAGCATTCGCTGTGATATTTCAGAGCCGGAGCTTGTGTAATGACACTAATTAGTGAAAAACGTTGAAAAGGTTTTTTTCTGCTGTTGTTCAGTCATTCTCAGTTGAGTTGCTTCTGCAAAATCTGTTCACTGTCATGGTGTGCGAGAACATTGTTGTGGTGAATTTAGCAAATTTTAGAGATTTTTTAGAACATTCGCAGAAATATTGCAGTTGACTTAATGCATGCATACATACATAGTATGTGTAAAATTAGAGTTGCCATAAGTAGTAAAGTACTAAACTTTTGAAGGGAGACACTGAAGGGAATATCTTTCCACGAGAATATCGAGCCTAGAATACAACGTCTACACTTTTATGTTTTATTTTAAACATCTGGTCGCTCTATTAATTTCCTAAAAAAAAAAAAACAATAACACAACAAACAACAGCTCTTTCTTCCAACAGCTGTTAAGTAAACGTTATTATTGTCCTGCATGCATGGGTCATTTTTCAACAGAGTTTAACAGAGTTTCATTTTAACAGAGTGTGCGGGAAAGAAGAAAAACAATTTCAACACAACATCAGTGATTTTGCTTATGTGTAAGTGGTTTGTGTGTACGAGTACATATGCCTGCATTTGAATGCATTTGATGTTAAAATTTCATGTCGTACTTATTGTTATTGTTTTTGGATTTGTTTTTTGTTCTTTCTGTTGTTTTGGTTGATGACCATGCAACAGCATGCAGAAAATAGGCTTAACAAAACACGTAAGCCCTTAAACAAAATTTAAAAAATGCATTGAAGGAAAGCAGACAAGAAAAAGCAACAAAAAAAAAACGTAACAACAAATTTAATTATTTTCAACACAATGTTGACGTGTCGCATGTCATACGTCTGTTGGCTGTTGCCAAACTAAAGCAACTTTTTTTAAAGAATGTTTTGGGTTTTTAAGGTTTTTTTTTATTTTTTTTTACGGTAACCTTGTCAAAAATAAATAAAAAAAATTGATTTCCTTTAACACAAATATACACACACGTAAAGACAATAATTTTTATTTTTAAATTAAAAGACTTATCTTTTCATATTTTTGCGTGTATGTATGTACCCGTATGTATGTTTAAATGTGTCTTTTTTATTTAATTTCGTGTCAATAATATTTATAAACGATTAAATGACCATAAAATCCGACTTGGCAGCAAAAATGTTGTTGTAATTCACATTGAATTTACGTTAAATTAACGAACGTTTAAATTGACAATGCGTTAATGACATTTAAAACAACAATAACAACAACAGTAACATCAACAATACACCACACCAATAAGGAGAGCATTAATCACAAAGTAAAAAATGTAACGGCAAACCGTAAAGGCAGTGCGAGAGAAAGAGAGGGAGAGGAAAATGCAACAATAACGAGCATAATGCCAGAGACACGAAAGAAAAATATGCAGGTTAAAGAAGGATATGAAAAAAAATACAAAGATACACTTACACACTCATAGGCACTCATGCACTGCCAGAAATTATTAATGAATCTGTTTTAGCAACAGTGTTGTGTTCTTCAGTGAGTTCTCCCTTACAGCGGCTATATTTTGAGTTGTAAAGTGTTTCAAAAGTAAAATTAAATGTAAACACCCAAGAAACTATGATTCCGCTAAATTTTTATTTTATTATGAGGCTTGAGCCTGGTTATTATTTACGAAATACCTTGTCAATGTCATTTAAATGTCTACCTCTGGATTGATGGTAGCAGTTGCTGCTTTCGAGGTGGTTTTGGACTACTTTTTTCTGCACATTTTGAGGAGTATCTGGGCAATAACTTGATAAAAGTTGGTTTTCAATAGTTCCAATTTTAGTGGATTATCCACGTAGACAAGGTGTTTGAGTTAGTCCCACAAAAAACTCGAATGGCTTTACATCTAGAAATGGCACTTTCTGGAAAAATCTCATGAAATAAGGACTTGTGTGACTCGTGGCACCGTCTCATGGGAACCACATATCGCTCAGGCCATAATCTTTATTTGTATATCAGCTATAGGCGGTTATAATGCTCTGGAGTAACGAGTTTCCCGAAAAATTTTCTAAAAAATACTGTCCAATGACACCTCCAGACTATAATGAGCACCAATCAGTAATTTTGAAATGAAATGAGACTTTCTGGAAACTTCTCATGAAATGAAGACTTGTGTGACTCGTGGCACCGTCTCATGGGAGCCACATATCGCTCAGGCCATAATCTTTATTCGTACATCAGCTATAGGCGGTTATAATGCTCTGGAGTAACGAGTTTCCCGAAAAATTTTCTAAAAAATACTGTCCAATGATACCTCCAGGCTATAATGAGCACCAATCAGTAATTTTTTACGGATGCAATGGCTTGTTCGATATCAATTCTATGTTCTGTGAGCTCCATGTCCAACAATTTTTCTTATTGTTGTAACCATCGAATTAGAAATGAGGTTTAGTGCTCAAGAATTAAAATCATCAAGTTTGGATTATCCGCTTACGCTTCCTCTAGTTCTAGAATAATAGGGTTGCCAACTGTTAATACCTAGAACTAAAGCCCTCTGTGAAAATGTATGGAATTGTTATATTGGGCGAAATAATAAGTAACTTTGCATATTGGAACCTCATATTACTCAAGAGGTTTCCCTGCCTAAGCCGACACGATGCTTGTTGTTGATTTTGTCCTCTTTGGTGAAAAATTTGTTTGTCTTCTAGGAATATTTTCACTTCAGAAATTGTTTTTCTCAGTGTATTACAATAATTTATTTTTTTATTTTATTTACATTAGCCACTCCATTGGTTAATGATGTGCATATGATGGTCATCATATCTGTATCTGTATGTGCAGTAATGCAGTTCTTTTATGCTTAAAATCCTTCACTTTTTCGTTGTTGTTGTTATTATTATAAATGAATGAATCATTTTCATTATCAGTGCTTTACACTGTATTTACTTTTTAAAAATATCCCAACAACATACATACGTACTCACACAGAGAAAAATCTGTGCAATAAAGTTTCATGAGATGTTTTTACCAAAAAGGTACACATTTTTTTATCTCAAAGTTAAACCGTGTGGAAACCGCATGTACTCATGAACACACAGTGTATGTTTGTTGTCATACGATAGGGAAGGGGTTGGTAGGCGGTAAGGCGATAAGTATTGCAACAGGATTCACAATTTAATACAATTTCAAAAAAAAATCTTTATTTAAATAGTAAAGGGGGGAACGGAGGGGAGAAGTCACTGATATGGAAATTATTTACACTGCATTGCCAACAAATGCATGTAAAGGCACAGGCAACTCAGTTAATAATTGCTATGATGTTGCAAATGATAGAGGAGAGCTGCAGGGGAAATATTCACAGAAATATTCACTTTTAATATCCTGTTTATTTAGTTCAAGATTATAAATAAAATGGTTGGTTGGCTGGTTGTTTATGTCCACTTCAATAAAATGGCACAACTTTTCAAAAGTGCAGCCAAGTGCATTTATTTAAAAAAAAAAAGATAGAAAGAAAAAAGCTTCAAATAAACAAAACACTGTGGCAATGTACACTAGGAGAAATTGTGTTTAAATTTAAGGAAACAGTTGTGAGTGACGTAGAAATCATCAGAAATTTTTTTCAAATACCAAAACTCACTTTAAAAAAATACGAGTTGAACGATACAGAAGGACCAATTACAAGAACAAAATTACACAGAAAAACCACAACAGATAGCAAATGAAAAATTGTTACAAATACAAATCAACAATTAGCTTCTGGAACTTGTCACACCGAAAGGAAAAGCATAAATACAACGCAAAAGTGCTTTTTCCAGGGCAATAGTGATAAAAATTGTATCAGACACTGTGAAATGTGATCTTTGTTGTGAAAGGATCGTGTAATGAAATTGATCGCGGTATGTTTTCAATTAAAGAAAGCTGTAAAATCCTTGAATACATAGAAAACACTTCTTATTAAATTCAACGACTTGAAAAATTACTCAATACCATATACAAGGTACGGTAGTCGCAACATAAGAAAGTATTCAAAACAAAACAGAGAAAAATCTACGAGGTGAACCCAGAAGTTTTCGACCAAAGGACATCTGCTTAGATGGGACCAACACACCTCTTTTTATATTAGAAAAATCTGTAGAAGAATGTGTTCCCTACATCTACGGTTTACTGATTTCAAAACAGCCTTCAATACCATCAGACGCATTACCATGTGGAAAGCATTAAGAAGGGAACGAGTACTTTAGAAAATAATTCGAAGAATCGAGCTGAGCATCAGTCAACTGTTTCATAGAACACTCCACTGTCTCAAAAGTATAGACTGTTGCACACAATCCAGAGACGCTCATTTTAATTACATTGACATTGTGTTCCATACATAATGGCCAGGTCCAATCGAAAGCATAGCTTTACAAAGGTTTTTAAAGCTTTTTTAATTTTATTTTTGTAAGAAACCTTAGAAAATTTCTTTTAACGCTTAAAATTAAAAACTAAACCTTGGCAACAGATTTCTTTTGTTTTCTGCTTTACTTGGTATTTTTCTTTTCTTTTCGTTTTTTCTTTCTTTAGTTCTAATTTTAAATGAACTTAAATTATGGTTGTGTTCTCAATTATTGTTTTATTTTTTCTGTTTTTGTTGGGGTACCAATATTTTGTCATATTGACAGTTTATTTTTAAAACTTTTTTTATGTTATTTTTTACGTTTTCATGTTCCTTTTCTTGAAAAACAAGTGTTTACAAGCACTTAAAAACACTTTTATTTTGTAAAACTGTAAACAATTTGACAGTTTTAATGTTTTTTATTTTTTGTAGAATTTTCCTTGCGTAAGATGTTAATAAAACCTATAAAATGTCATAAAAACACTAAAAAAAAAAACATGAACATTCTGTTTGAAGAAGTGTGTTGTCAACACTTCATATACTTGTACTCGTACTTGTATACCGGGGTTCTTGTAAGTAACAACAAAACATTTCATAAACACTTGGTGTATAACGGGATTTATGAGCCATTATATTATGATTGTTTATTTTTGTTTTTGTTTTTTTTCGGTGAGTTTTTGTTTGGCGTTGCTTTGTTTTTATTTGAAAATTATTGAGTGTGTGTGTGTGATGATGTTCTGAGAAACAAAAGTGTACTCTCCTAGCATGGGTGGTAAAGAGTGTGGGCATGAGAGTGTTTCAGTAGAACAAAATCACACTGTATTGGTATTTCTTTGTGTTTTTTTTTCTATTTGGTTGCTGTTGTTGTTGTTGTTGTTGTTGTTGTCGTTGTTGTTGTTAATACCTCTCAATAATATTGCTCTATTCGTTGAAATGTTTTCTTTTTGTTGTTGTTGTTGCTTTAGTCATGCTCAACTTATGGTGTTGATTGGTATTTATGGCTGTTTAAGTGTTTTGTACGTGTTCTTCATGCAATTGACAGCCAAACGTCAATTGTTTAGCAGGAGGAGAACAAAAAAAAGCAGGAACACAAAATAACAACAACAACAATAGCGTGTAAAATTGTTAACGCTTTTCAGTCAACATCATCGAATAACATTTCAGTGCTGCTGATACATACATAAGTAAACAAACATCTCTGTGTTAAGTAGTTATGGTGTTGCCATCATGCCATGTATTTCTCTAGTTGTTGAAACGTATGTTTGTATACGAAGTATGTGTAGTGAAGTGAGTAGCAATACATTTTAACAACTTTATTATGATTTTTCCAATACGAAATTGTAATGCTGCAAGCGAACAGCACACATAACTACTTACTTCCAACTTTACTTACCTTATTTACTTGCTGAGATGTTTTCGAAAGCGGGGGTAAGGGACTCTCGAGTAAATCCTGTTCTATTTTGTGCTCCACCCTCAGTGCTAAGGAATGTTGTATCGCGTATTATAGCATGCCATGGCATTGTATTGTGATTGTGTTTTTCGATTTTATTGGTTCAACAAACATGTGTTTGGTATGCTATGATGTGTGGTGTGGTGTTTTTGAACATTGCCAAGCCTTGTCTTTGGCCTAAAACGTTGTCAACCAATTGATCGTTTGGTGTTGTTAAACATTATGCTGCTATTTTCTTAGCATTCTAGCCTTTTATAGTTCAATTTAAGCTTTTATGGTTAAATAATCAACAGCAAATTGAGCCTCTTGTTTTATAAAAGGAGTTCCGTTTTTAGTTTTTTAATAATTTTTCAAGCCATAAATTTACGATTTTAATTATTAAAAAGCCTTAATAAAAAGTAATTATCTCGAAAAGAAATTGTTTTTAATTACTTAAACTTTACCAAAAAATAATGGCTGGTTTTGCAACAAAACTGTCTCTCTATTTACAGTTAGTCACTCAATAAGTCAAACTGTTACTTTTTTAGCGTTAAATTTGATTTTCAAAAAAATAAGAAGAAAAAATCTTTTTGTGCTTCTATTGGCTGCCATTTATTCATTCATGCCATGGCATGCCAGCCATTCCGCCGTTCAATTCAATTCATTCAATTGCCATTTATCCGTTTCGTTCGTTCGTTCGTTAATTGCTCATTATATTGGCAAAAATATTGTTTAAAATTGTTTTATGATTTACTTCGAATAACAACGTTAACCGTTTAGTTCAGCTGTCGTTGGCGGTGGTGGCAGATAGATCGATAGGCAGACAGTTGGGCAAATGCAGACTTACACACACACACACAAAATACTGCTGCTGGGGTTTTTTGGCGTTTTGCACAGAACCGCAATTACACTGTGTTGCGAATGCAAAAAAGAATTGGAATCACAAATCAGGTACGCAGTTCAATTGCATCTTAATGGACAGGTAAACGAACAGAACTGCTAGTAAAACGATAGTAAAATAGATTCGAAATATAAATTTTAGATGGCCCTGCTTTACACTAAACTAACATGTTATCACAAGGAATTATCCGTTGATTTCCAAAATGGCAGAAGAATGGAGATTCAACACCCTAGTAAGCCAGATTCCATCCAGTCCACCATTATCATATTTTAAAAATTAAAGAAGTTTCAATCCCCGATTTGGCCCCAAGAAATGATAGCAAGCAGTACTTACACTGGAGGAGAGAGAGAGCACTATTAAATGAGCAAAGTTTCTCAGCACCTCTCACAACATTTTTACAGAAATGTATGTTTTTAGACACAGACAAATGGCAACTCTATCATTCTAGAACCTGCTACTAAATTACCTGGCACTGGAAATATAACAGATAAAGCAAAAAATAATTAAGTGCGATGATCCTTGAGTAAAAAGCTTAAAAACGGGAAGCAATTTCAGAGCATTGTGTAAAGATTTTGGACACCTTCTGTGTATGCGAATGTTTATTATTTTGAAAATTAAAATTCCAAATTGCGTTTGTTTTCTTTCATCACAAATCTTGGAATCTAGACGCTTCTATAAAATGTCACCATCTTACAAATAATATCGCAAACGCTTAAAGTATCGCATATTTCTAGGTATTCTTTGACTAATTACGACGCTTTAAGCTTTGAAGATGCCTTTCTATTGCCATGCTAGCTGCTGGTCAATCGAAATCTCTCTTGATTATGTTGTCGATCCATCTCCATTTTCTTAGGTATGGTCGCATTTTCTTCAGTAGGTTAGGTTGAATAAGATAGCGGACTCTCCCTGCTAGATAAGATCACACTTAGACCAGAAGTTAGGCCAATTATGATACCACAGACCGATATTCAAGCCAGGTATCGAACAGTCTACAAAGAAAGCCCTTCAGGCTCCAAAAAACCCCCAACTGTCTTGGCTTATGATACTATATTTATCATGAACACGTCGATCCTAAAGGTAAAGGGTGTTTTTTATAGAGGTATAGAACTTTAAGTTGCAATAAAACAACGATGGATTATACGATTGACATGAATTTTATTTATACGAAAGATAATCTTGTGGCATTACATTTTAAATATGATTTCTGGCATATGACCGCCACAGCTGGCGCGGATGTAGTCCAATCTGGACGTCCAATTTTCGATGACCTTTTTCCAACATTTGTGGCCGTATATCGGCAATAATACGGCGAATGTTGTCTTCCAAATGGTCAAGCGTTTGTGGCTTTACCGCATAGACCAATGACTTTACATAGCCCCACAGAAAGTAGTCTAGCGGTGTTAGATCACAAGATCTTGGAGGCCAATTCACAGGTCCAAAACGTAAAATTAGGCGGTCACCAAACGTGTCTTTCAATAAATCTATTGTGGCACGAGCTGTGTGACATGTTGCGCCGTCTCGTTGAAACCACATCTCCTGGACATCATGGGTATTCAATTCAGGAATGAAAAAGTTAGTAATCATGGCTCTATACCGATCACCATTGACTGTAACGTTCTGGCTACCATCGTTTTTGAAAAAGTACGGACCAATGATTCCACCAGCCCATAAAGCGCACCAAACAGTCAGTTTTTCTGGATGTAACGGTGTTTCCACATACACTTGAGGATTACCTTCACTCCAAATGCGGCAGTTTTGTTTGTGAAAATCGGGAACAACGATAATCTCTTTTTGGGCCCATTCGACGAATCTACGCCTTACTTGATGATCGTTTGGCTTCAAATCTTGCACGAGTTGGATTTTGTAAGCACGCAAACCAAGATCCTTCCGCAAAATCTTCCATAAAGTGGATGGACACAGATCCAATTCCTGTGCTCGATGGCGGATGGACTAATTCGGGTCTTCCTCAATGCTACGCTCTACAGCAGCAATAGCTTCTTCTGTATGCACCGTACAGCGTCTCTGGGGATGCGAGTTATCAATAAGAGTAAACGTGGTGCGAAAACGTTCCATGGTTAATCGAATTAACTGCTCTGATGGACGATTTTGGCGACGATAAAATGGACGTAGTGCGCGAAACGTTTTCCGCACAGAACCATTATTTTCGAAATAAAATTGCACTATTTGCAAGCGTTGTTCAGGCGTGAGTCTATTCATGATGAATTGCCAAACCAAACTGAGAATAAATCACTTGACAGCTGTTAAATCGGTCGCCATCTTGAGAAGTAATGCCAACTTAAAATTCTATACCTCTATAAAAAACACCCTTTAGAATTAGTCGTACGTTCACGTAATGTAACGGAAATTTCGTTCGTTTCCAGAACATAAAAAGCAACAAAAACGATTACCGGACCGAAATATAATTCCGGTAAGCATTGGCTTTGCTTTTCATATGCTATAAACGGAGCTAAGTTCCGGTACGTAACGTGTACTTACGTCTATTTTACCTTTAAAATAGAAGCCATCCCTGTTTTACTTCACCTTTGGTAGAGTCATTGTGCTTTTAAGTATCAAAGTAAACATTGCTGTACCTTAGCTTTAATTTTTTATTTCTGTAGCCCAGTGTGTTTACCCAGCTTTTCAACTAAAGTTATTGGCAGCTTCAGTCCAGACACAAACACACATACACACACACATACAACCCAATGACTTTGCTACTGTTGCTGCTTTTGGCATTATTATCGTTGAAATCTGTCAAAATCGCGTTTGTTCAATTATAAATCTGCTGACAATTACCACACAACAATAATAACAACAACAACAGCATTAATAATAAAATAATACAATAATAGCAACAATTGTAATGCCTGAGATGCATTTTTTCTCTCGCTTTATTCTTTTTTTTTTGTCTTTTATTAGTGGCTTCATAATGACACAAAATATGTCCGTATGACTGTTTTGTTTTTATTTTCCCTCCATGAAGCAGGCAGACACATAAAAGAGCACACAATACAATTACTCTTCTTGTACGTACTCCTGCTCTCCCATGTGTTTTTATTAAAAGCAAACGACGTATGTTTACAACGAGCAGCATATTGCCGATGTTTACTGTTGCTGTTTTTGTTGTTGTTGTTCTTGTTAGTGTATGTGCTACTGTTGTTACTGTTGCCATTTTCGTTAGCAGTGTTGGATAATGAATGGTATTGGCATTTCGAACAAGTTTGACAATGAATATGAAAAGTTAAGTGTTAAATTTGAAAAATAATTGTCTTTTCTGTTTTTTTTTGCTTTAATTTTATTTAGTGAATATACCACACACAAAAACGTCTATTTATTGGTTCATTTATTTATTTTTGTGTATGTTAATTAATTGTTTTCAAAAATTGTTTGTTTATTTATTTGGTTCAGCAATTGGTCAAGTAGAGTTGTTGCTTGCGTTACCAACACAATATTTGTTTTAATTGTTTTGTCACTCACCCGTGTCTTTATCGTCGTTTAAGTGTTAACAAAACATTTTTGTTTAATTAATTGGCAAAAACAAAAAAAATGTCTGTTTTTATTTCATTTCATTTTAATGAATGCTCATTTAAACACAAACAAATTGGCAACGCGAATGATTGTGATCTTTGCATCAATCAAACTTAAAGATTTTTAAGTGCTTTTTTGCGATTTGTGAAAGGCATATTCAAATAAAATGGAACATTGTTTTAATGTTCGTTAAGCTTTTGAACTAAACACAGATCCCAGAGGTTTAGTTATCAGTATTAGGTTCACAACGGCATATGCAACAACAATACACTCTGCAGAGGTTGTAGAGGGAATAGAAGCGAGTGTCCAATACGTTCCACTAGCCATGGATAAAATTAACACACGTGTGTGGTATGAAGAATGTGGTAAGAGAAGTCCTCACGGACGGGTCGAAACTGGATGGGAATACTAGCGATGGACAACTTTAGATTTAATTACGTCTTTCAGAAGAAAATATTTGGCTTTTTGAAGCCTATTGAGGCCATTGCTGGCCCCGTCTTTTCAAATCCTGATTCAAGCGTGATTTTCGTTGGTAGTAAAACTGCCCTGAAAATGATTATCTGGTTCTGATGTAAATCTCGAGTGATTAGTGACTGGCTGGACTAAGTCTATGGATCAAATCGTATATCTTTCTGTCGGGTTCAAGAGCATGATGGTATAACCATGAGATGATGATGAGATGAGCAAGAGATGGTTGATGCTTTAGCTAGACTTGGTTCTCATTCTATGGGTGCTGTGGAGGTTGGATATGATATCAATAATCTGCTACTTCTGTGGAATAATCATTGGGAAATGGATTGGTATGGGAAAAGGAGGAAATTACCTGAGAGGATATGGAGGTCCTGTGGCCTTTAACTGTATCTATTTGACTGCCTTTTGTTTGCTGCTGCGGCTTGATGCGACCAGCATGAGACTTGTGACAGTGTTCTTTACAGGGCAAGGGTACGTCGATGCCAGTGGTCTGGGATGGTTCCCAGTCATATTATTGCAGTTGTGTCCAGAAATGAGAAGGTGTTGGAGACTACGTAGCTTATCTGTTTAACTATTCAGCCCTTGGTGGAAGAAATATGAATATCCAAAACAGGGAATTTTGTATTCTCTTCTGAGGCTTGTAATGGGATTAAGCTGTCTGAGGGGTATAATTCATCCCCGCGTAGCTGACTTATATGTTCTCTGTTAGTTTTAGCTTAGCTTGGATTCATATTCTCCCTACATCCATATCTATCAGTATTGTTGCCAACTAAAAGTGTTGCCTAGTAAAAGTTTGATTATTTACGAATTTTATTTATTTTTTCATTTATATTATTCTATTAATTGCTTCAAATGTAGCATTTATTGGGGAAATATTTATTCATAATTTCCATTCAAATGATTTTCCCATTCATATTAATTTCTTTGTTTTTTTTTTATTATTGTGTGGCAAATTTTTACCGCCAATAACTGTTCAATTACATGTTGTTAAACAATGCAATTATTCAGTTATTTTGAAATGAAACCCTACACCGTATTTTTCTCTTTTTTTTTCTATGACAATTTTGTGGTTTTTTTTTCAAATACAATGGCTTTAAAAAAATAATAATAATAAAAATCATCATAATAAATAAATTTTATGAAAAATCATAATCAATAATGGCACAGCATTTTCGATATTCATGAATAACCACCGCAATCTAGCATTTATTATTGGTTTGAAAAGATTTTTATTGTTGCACAATACAAAGTTGGCAACAATAATAATAACAACAACAAAAAAGTTATAACGTATTTAGAAAACAATTAACAATAAATTATGACAATTTTATTCTGTTTTTTTTTTGTTTTTTTCTTCTATTTTGCCATCATAAATTATGGGACACAATTACAAAATTCAATTCATTATTTATTGTATAACGTACTTACACATATGCATATGTACGTATATAAATTGTAAAGAAAGAAATTTAAAATCCTACTACTAGCTACTCTTCCTGCCTCATTTTGTATAAAAATAGTAGTAAAAACCTTAATATGGCAGTATTAGGAGATGGCAACCCCCTTTGGTTGTAATACAAACAATTATCATATTTTAACACATTCTAACGGTATTGTTTGAATGCTTATTTGTTAGTGTTACAAAAATGTCTGCTGTTTTCCAAAGATTAGTTGGCAATAATTATTAAAATTGAAGTGTGTTTTTGCATGTGAGTGTGTGAGTGTGCGGTTTGGTTTCCTAAAGAAAAAGAATAAAATTGTTCGAAACTAAATTTGTGGCCTTTGGGCAACCGATAACAGATCTTTGTTTGCCAAAAATTTAATTACAAAGTTGCGCATAAATATTCTATTCCCTAACAATCCATACCAATAAATCGAAAAAAAAGAGAAAATAATGCCATCAAATATGAGTTTGTTTAACGGAATTCATGCAATTTAACATGTGTATGCTGCTCTAAACCGGTTTACAGGGTTTGTATAGAATAGTCAAGTGCTGTGCTGTAATAAAATCAACACACTTTCATTTGAAAGAGACACCCTGTGTTACAAATTGTTTTTTTTTTTTTCAATTAAAATCAATTCAATTGTGTCACATGCAATTTAGAAAGTGCCTGTCTATTCTCTCTCTCTCCTTCTTTCCCTCTCTCTTGGTGTGTGTGCCTCTGCATGTCAGGCCATGTGTTGTATTTTTCTGAACATCTATGCATTCACTGCATCGATGTATGTGAGAGAGTGTGTGTGTGTGTATAAATTAGACTCTGCTTGTGTTCTCTTCATAAAAATTCAATCAAAATCATCAATTTATGCAAATTGAATGGGTTATTGAAAAACCGCGTATAATATTAAACCAATTGCTGCTGCTGCTGCTGCAGCTGCAACTGCTACTATTGCTGGACTGTTGTCCGGCTCTATTTAATGGAATATGAATACATAGATATGTATGGATGGTATGCATGTGAGTTTGCATATAACTGGTTGCCAGATTTATTTTTGTTTGTATTCTTTCCGGTCTCTAAATATTAAATTGAAAACTAGAAATTTGTCTCTCTTTTTTGTTTTTTGCTTTACTAAATATTTTTTTTCAATTATTATTCGTGTTTTTATTTCAATTCCTTTCTGTATTTAATGAATTGTAACAAATTCTTAATTTATGTATGGTTTTTCAATTAAGTTTCCATCAATAAATTCATGATTTTTACTGAATTTTTTTGCTATGTTTAGTTGGCAATACTTTTTAAATTGTTAAGTTGGTAAACCCTTCAGCCATCTTTGTAAAAATACTGCTAAGTGGGTCTTTAACAATTTGAATGAAGAAAAATATTAATTTTCAATTCGAGTTTAGACTCTAATAGAGTCTATTCTATTCTAGCTCTCGATATGGTTTTTAAAATAGTTGGCAACAGTTGTTTTTTTAATTATTATTTTCGTAACATCTATTTTTAAACAATAGGAACAGTAATACATCCACCAAGATAAAGCGGAAAACGTTTTTTTTGTTAACTGGGAATTCCAATGCTTACGAGTACCACTGGTTTTGTTGGATAGGTTTTCTAAGGAAACTATAACTTACCAATGTTTCACTGTTTTAAACATTCATTCTTGATTAATTCTAAAGTACAAAAAGCTTTCAGTGCATATAATCGATATAGCCGTTCCCGAGAAATTATGTTCTTCTAAAGATTGCCACAAAAATCTTATATATAGGATATACAGTATTGTTCGAAACCTAAGCAACTTTTACCCACTAAGTAATAATAGACTCATATCTTTTCTCTAAATAAATTTATAGAAAATATTTATTTTATTTACTATTACACAATGTGCCTATAACCTAAAAATAACAACACAAATTAAATTCTATTTCTTTGGAAGTTATAATAAAATAAAAACGAAATTAACTTAAAAATTCGCTGTTCAAAACCTAAGCAACTTTTAATATTTGGTATGATATCCTTTGTTTCTTCCGACCTCAGCGCATCTTTTGGGCATAGATTCAATAAGATTTGATAGAATAGATGTTGGTATAGCTTCCCACTCTGATTTTAGACAGTTCATCAAGTCCTGTTTATTCTTAAAGCGTCGAGTTCCAAGTCTCCGTTTTGAAATGCCGAAAATGTTCTCTATGGGATTCAAGTCCGGCGATTGAGGTGGCCAATCCAAGACTTGAACCCCATTAGCAGATAACCAATCGCTGACCAACTTCGGTGAGTGTTTTAGGTCATTGTCATGTTGAAACACCCATCGAAGTGGCATTTCCCACTCAGCATAGTTAACCATGTGAGTGGCTAAAATGACTCTGTAAACAAAACGGTCCACTTTTTTTTGAATTTCTACAAAGGGACCAACACCACTGGCCGAAAAACAAGTCCAAACCATCACATTGCCATCTCCATGCTTTCCTTTTGGAAGCTTCATGCCATCTAAGAAGCCTTTGCTGACTAAGAAGCATTTAAAAAAGAGGTCTGTCTGATTGATTGCAACGTAGTCTCTGATTTTCTCAACTTTTTGTTTGTTTTATGTTGGATTTTGCTAGAGCACATATGGATTGGACTATATCCAAATGGAGAACTGTTTTGTTTAGTGATGAATCTAAATTTAACTTACTAAATTCAGATAGAGTTTGCCATGTGAAAAGATCAAAAGGAAAGCGGCTACATACTCGGTACTCAAAAGCCACAATAAAGCATGGAGATGGCAATGTGATGGTCTGGACTTGTTTTTCGGCCAGTGGTGTTGGTCCCTTTGTAGAAATTCAAAAAAAAGTGGACCGTTTTGTTTACAGAGTCATTTTAGCCACTCACATGGTTAACTATGCTGAGTGGGAAATGCCACTTCGATGGGTGTTTCAACATGACAATGACCTAAAACACTCACCGAAGTTGGTCAGCGATTGGTTATCTGCTAATGGGGTTCAAGTCTTGGATTGGCCACCTCAATCGCCGGACTTGAATCCCATAGAGAACATTTTCGGCATTTCAAAACGGAGACTTGGAACTCGACGCTTTAAGAATAAACAGGACTTGATGAACTGTCTAAAATCAGAGTGGGAAGCTATACCAACATCTATTCTATCAAATCTTATTGAATCTATGCCCAAAAGATGCGCTGAGGTCGTAAGCAACAAAGGATATCATACCAAATATTAAAAGTTGCTTAGGTTTTGAACAGCGAATTTTTAGGTTAATTTCGTTTTTATTTTATTATAACTTCCAAAGAAATGGAATTTAATTTGTGTTGTTATTTTTAGGTTATAGGCACATTGTGTAATAGTAAATAAAATAAATATTTTCTATAAATTTATTTAGAGAAAAGATATGAGTCTATTATTACTTAGTGGGTAAAAGTTGCTTAGGTTTCGAACAATACTGTATATAGAATATAGGCAAATTAACTGTGGATAGATGTAACAGTAAAGAAGTTCAAATACTTGTAGAGATGCCTACAGTGTTTAGTATATTTAGTTGGCAATGCTTGTGTGATTTTTTTTAGTTCCTTTACTCTTATAACATTCAAGTACTATTTGCAAACACTTCATGGCGCTTATTGTAATGGCGTATTGCTTAGAGGACTCATTTTGTAAATTTCTTGGACATCAAAGGTCAAAGTTCAAATCCTGATGGAATGTATGTTTTAAAAGAAAATATTTCTTTGCAATTCTAATACAGAACAATAATAGTTGTTAAACTTCTCATATCCTTTTTCAACCTTTATTTTATGATTTTCAAGTTGTGGAATTTGTTACCTTTTTTTTCTTTTTTTTCTGCCCCTAATATAAGGTTTTGCGATCAAATTGTTTTAAAGTTAAAGAACAATTTATGAGTTGTATGCACACGAACAAAAAAAAACAGAAAAGATAAAGTTTAACATATCTCAGGCAGGATTTGAACCTATGGCCGGCCTTTGATATCACATACTTGTCAAAGGATTTACAAAGTGGACCTCTTAAGCAATAGACCATTGCCATAAGTGTTCTGCATTGTGTATAAATAATACTTGAATGTTATAAAAATAAAGCAAAAGTGCAAAAATCACTTAAGAATTGCCAACTAAATGTAGTGAAAATTATTCATTTATTTATAAACTGTGTCCTTGCAAGCATTAGAGCCTGTTATGTTTTTGTAAATGCACTGGAAAACTGAAGTCGATTCGTTCTCAAGGAAATATAGGCTGATGCAGCCATCAGTTCAATATCTACAACAATAAACAACTTTTTTGGAATGCATCGTCCTAAATTCTCTAATTTTGTTTGCTCACATTCGTCCAATAATAGGCTTTAATCGCTGAAGATGTTTTGTTTTCGATTAAAATTATGGTAAATTTTCATGTGCTCCAGAGTCCTTTCATTGTTGGTTAAGGCCATCCATGGTGGTTTGGCAAAACCGACTGAATAAATAATTTGACAGATGAAACTTCAACATGATGGCCGTTAGCGACTGCCAAAGTTCGAAGGTCTCTGTAGAAATATCTGATAGAAGCTACGTGCACAAATATCCACGTAGCAACTCTCCTAACTTTCCTGTTGTGAGGATAATGGCCATATTATGTTGTCAAACCCCACATAAAACTCGAGCACATTTTAAACGTTGTCTCCCGAAACATACTTAATATTCGGTGGCTTAAAGTGATTAGCGATGAACGTCTGTGGCAAGTCACCAACAATATATCAAGAGGAGACGAGCTCGACATTCGGAGAAGAAAGCTGGCAACGTTACTCATATCGCTTTGAAGTGGACGAAAGAAATGCAAGTCCAAACCAAAGATGTTGAAAGAAACTTCCAAATGGTATGAATTGATATATTTTCTAGGCGATTTTGGTGCTAAGAAACCTAATTCGAACACATAATGTATAATGGTAGGCATAAGCCAGCAGCAGTCAACAGTGTTTTTAAAATTCGAAAACTATATTAAAAAAATAGTAGAAACAATTTAAAAAAAAGAAATAAAAAAAGCATTTCGCTTGCCCTCTGTGAGGTTTGAACTCACGACCCCTGGTTTACGAGACCAGTGCTCTACCACTGAGCTAAAAGGGCGCCAAAGGCCGCTGGACAAAAACTCAATACAAACTACAAGCCTCATAAAGACGTTGACGTTTGCTTATATTTTTTTTTTTATTTTGTTTTTGTTTAGAATAAAATTTTTTTTTTTTGGAATTTTTAAAGAATATCAGTCAACCATCCATCCATTCATCGTTTATGATTCAAACACAGCAAAAATTATTCCCTCCCCGCCATTCAATCTATTTTTAGAAATTCCGTTCGCATGATAGTACCCCAAGCATTTGTTGTTGTTTTCTTTAAATAATTATTTTTTTTACCGGCAATTGTTTTTGTTTTTGCTTCTAAGCGCTTTATTAGAAAAAAAAATTCAATAACAGTGTTGAATCATTGCGTGTGGTATGGGGATTTATGACACGCGCGCTCTTTCTCTCTCACTTTCTTTATTTTTGCTCTTTTATGCAGAGAGAGAAAGAGAGTTTAAGTAAGCAGCAACAAATTCGCATGCCTTAAAGAATTACTAACAATATCATGGCAATGTTATTGCTGTTCTTTATTGTTGATGATATTTTTAGAATTTTTTTTGTTGTTTTTATTTCTTTTCTTTTTTATTATTCTTATGAATTTTTTGCTGTTGTTGTTTCTAAAAGGGGTGTGGTTATATGTTATGAATTTATTTACAGTTTTAAGCAGCCGTGCTAACACCGGCTCGTTGGTCTAGGGGTATGATTCTCGCTTCGGGTGCGAGAGGTCCCGGGTTCAATTCCCGGACGAGCCCAAGTGCATGTGAAAGCTGCTTTAGCTATACATGGGGTGATCGTTACATCACATCCATCGCAGTGTGGTGGAACGATCGTCTGTAATAGCTGGGTGCTTTCGCAGTTGCGTTTTTTTTGTTAGAAATTAATAAAGTAGGAAAAAAAGAAGAAATAAGGAAAATAACGCCCCTTAAGATATGCTTAAAATTTTATTTTATTAATCTAGGTATTGTTGAAAACAACAATTTTAAATCACCATTTGGTTTTTCACCTCAGTTCAAGGAATAAATTGTGTTGGGTGCGGTTACTTTTCTCTTTTTTTTACTGTTATATTGTTATCGTTATCGATATTTATTTTATTTTCTTGATTGCTCATAAGAGGACATTTTGCATTAGTGTTTTGTATTGTTGTTGTTGCTGTAATATAAATAAAATGCTTTTAATAGAAACAAGAAAATAGAGAAGCCTGTGTTCCTTTTCTTTAAACTCCTCAAAATATATTATAAAACTCTAGAAATTCATAAAAAACACAATTAGAACTCATCTTGACTTCTTCAACTTTTATTCAACAGTTGCGTGTTAAAATGTTCAATAAATTTTTGTTGTTGTGCTCTGTTGATGCTTAAAACGTTCAAACCGTCGCGAACCATCGGTGGCCCAGAATAGATTACCTTATCGGGCGACGAGTAACTCCTGTGGTGAGTATTTAATTGTGCTAATTTGACGGCATGTCTGATTTTACGTGCCATAGACCAAAAACCATTAAATGCAGGTGCTAATGGACGAGTACAGTGAATTACAGGGCCGGCAGGAAGTGTGAAAATTCTCTTAAAAAATGTGGCAAGTATGTGCCCCAGTCAGATGTCCGAAATCCAAGGACGGTGTTCATTAAGGACTTTGCTGCAGAGGCAGCTATTTGTAGCTTTAATTACAGTCGTTTGATGTAAAGTTCGTTGGACATTTAACACCGACAATCGCTTACCGCCAAAAGGGAAAACATCCTGGATGTCAGGATTAGAGGGACAGAAGTCCTGTTCAATGTATTGAAAGAAAAGCGATCTCCTACCCAGATTTGTCAGACAGCATAACGTTCAAAATTGAAAACATCGTGGATGTCTTTCTTTGAAAGATAAAAGCCCGTTTTAATATCTCGAAGAAGGGGATCTTCCTCTACCAAGATTTTACAGAGCGCAGAATATTAGATAAATTGTCAGTGGAATTGAGCTTCACATCATTGTTTGGCTTCTGTGTGGTATTTAGTGTTATAAAGGCTACAATAGCGAGATGTTTATTGAGCCAGATAGGTTTTTAATGGTAGACTAGGGCTTTTAGGAGCCTAATGTCATTGTTGTTGTTGTTATTTCTTCTTGTTTTCTTTGTTGTTTGTCAGAACATCAGCTGCTCTAATGGCTAAGAATTTATTTCTGCTTTTATCCTAAAAATTGATTTTTTTTTTTTTTTAGACACGCTGCCAGCAAACGTGTTTACTGCTGTTTACTTGTGTTTTTTTGCGTTGCCAACTACATTTCATTTAAAAGTTGTTCATTGTTAATGTTTACAAGCAATTGTTTTATGATTTTAGTTTTTCTTTTTATTACACTTTAAAGAAAAAAGGAAAAAAGAGTAATTTTTAGTAGCATTCGTCCAGTCTAGTCGAAAACTTTTGCACATTTTTCATTATGACATAAGAAATGAAAACGTGCTGAACAAAACTTTTTAAGATTTTTTCTTAATAGGAGGCGGACGAAAAAAAACGCTTAATGGCTAGGTTTTATAAAGAGTTTTTTAATTAAAATTGTTTGGCTTTAAACAGGCTGCATAAGTTAAGCAACTGTTGTTTTAAATTCACTTTGAATTTTTTTAACAACAAAGTGTTGCCAACTTAAATTTCTAAATAAAAATATTTTTGAATATCTTCTTTAAATTTCAATACTAAACACATAGAATATTATCTTTATTTTACTATTTTTGCAGATGATGACTATGGATATAACAAAAACTGAACCCAATGTGGGTCCAAATAATTTACAAAATTCCACCAGCCAACAGAATACAAACAATGCCAATGGCGGCAATAGTATAACGTCGGCTGCCAATAATAACAACAACAATGGCAGCCAATTATGTGCCGGCTGTGGTAAACATATACAGGATCGTTATTTATTACGAGCTTTAGATATGCTATGGCATGAGGATTGTCTTAAATGCGGCTGCTGTGAGTGTCGTTTGGGCGAGGTGGGCTCAACACTCTACACCAAAGGCAATCTAATGCTATGCAAAAGAGATTATTTAAGGTTAGAAACGAAAGAAAAAATTTTAAATTATTTTCCATTGATTTTTTGTGTTTTTCTTTTTAGATTATTTGGTAATACAGGTTATTGTGCTGCTTGCAGCAAAGTAATACCGGCTTTTGAAATGGTTATGCGGGCCCGTACGAATGTCTATCATTTGGAATGTTTTGCCTGTCAACAGTGTAATCACAGGTAAGTGTGATGCTTTTGTTGTTGTTTTAAATTATTCCCCTAAAAGCCATTTATTTGCGTAAATTAGTTACAATATTGATAAACAAAAAATACAAAAGAAATCATCATGTTTTATTCATTTTTATTGGTGCTGCTACACCAGGGCCTATAAATTTTTGTTTTGTGTTGAAAAGAAAAAAAAGGGTTTTATTTACTTAAACTGCTGTTTTTCTTGCCTTCAATAAATAAATAATACAATACAACAATACTATACAACAATAACAATAAAATCATTTTATAATCTGTAATATTGTACATTATTTGCCCTGTTTTTTTCTATTGCTTTCGAAGGGATAATACCCCAAACGACACTTGAAATAAAATTTTTATTCACCGTCCAGCCTTTTAATATATCCCCCACACTCTGAGTATTTTGTTTACATTTTTCTTTAGTTTGTTTACATTCGTGTTGTTTTTGTTTCCTTTGTGCAGAAGCAATATGCTGTTACTCTCTTTCTCTATCATTTTTTTTTGTTGTGTGTTGAATTTGTTTAACTTAGTGGGGTGAGTTGAATTGATACTACCAAGCATGGGTATGCTGTTGTTGGTATTTTCTGTTACAAGAAAGAAGAAGAATAAATTTGTTTTTATGTGGCCATTAAGATTGTGTTTAACGGCATACTTTTAGGTGTTATTTAAATGATTAGCATGTGTAATAAATTTTCAAAAACGAAAATTGTCCAATTGGGAATGTTGTTTGATTGTCGAGAAAGGAACCTTAAATAGATAAGGAATTGTTTAATCTAACACTCCGTTTTTTCTCACATTCCAAAGGGCGGTGGGGGAAAATGTGCTTTTAGAGGTCAGAATTAGTAATTTTTTATTTAATATGCCTCTCTATTAACCCAACTACAAGCAGATACAAAGTTCCTAAATCCGCTACCACTAGTATCAATGGAGAGGCTACTTGAGATCCCCTCACACTCCTTATCATACGTAGAATATGCACAAATATTGTTTAAGACTATAGTTACTGTTCCAATGCCTACTGCTCTTCATTTTTCTTTTTGTCGACGCCATCAGCGGCGTAGAAGCTAAACTCCTCGCTAGCTTAACTGTTTTCTCAGTAGGTGGAGACTGTAGACCCAAGGACGTCGAACAGACGCACTTAGGCCACATAGGGTCCATTGTGACACCATGAATAGTTACATTCTCTTCCTTACTTCTGCAACTACTACAACCAACTACAACTACAGAAATCATTTATAAGTTGCCCCAGAATGCGCCCGGCATGAGTGTCCATAATACAATGCCCTGTAATGATCCCAACAAATATACTCAGCCCTCTTCTTTGGAGCTTCTAAGCAGCTTGACCGAGTGCCCTCCATCCAGATATGATCAGATTGTCTGCGCTGTTCTATCCGTGTCCGAAGCCACCCATTTGCGGTTGAATGAATCGATGACTGTATTGTCAATTATAAGCTTACAGGTCCCAAACAGATTCCTACAATCTGGAATTTTTTAGAGAGCTCAATGGTAGTGCCACTCCTGGCAAGATCATTCACTCTGCAATTGTGTAGAATATTACCATTGTCTCCCGGTACCCATATAATATGGACATTTTATCGTTCATTCAGATATCTGCGACACTTGTACACTATTCTGGAATTCATCACGCGTGACTATCGAATATAAAAAATATTCCGTTTGGGAATGTTAGCGTTCTTAATAGTTCTCAGCGCAGCCTGTATTGCCTACATTTCAGCCTCAAAAACGCTATAGTGATTCGGAAGCCTAATGGACTAAGCTATTCCTAGAAAAGGTCAACAGATTGGGGGCTTGTACCACATTTAATTGGCAGTAGTGTTGCTATTTAAAAAAATGTATGTTTGGCAAGCCATAAGACTACAAAACAAAGCTGCCAGATAAGTTAACAATGCAATCAACCAGCAAACAAAGATAACAGCGTGTATTTAACAAACACGGCATTTAAACAAATTGCAACTGACATTTAACAAAAAGCCAAACAAAATAAAACTTTTTAACGAAAATAAATTGAAAATCCAATAAAAAAAAAAACGAATCCAATAAGAAAAAAGAAAAACAATAACAACAGCTTTACAACGACTTACAAAAGGATTTCAATTGTTTTTCTTTTTTCACTGTTACTCTCTCTCAATCTCACATGTTACATTTTGTTGTTGTTATTGTTTTTGTTTTCATAGTCGTATCATGATTTATGCATGTATGATGCCAGTTACAATTTTGTTGTTGTTGTTGTTGCTCTAACGAATGAAACTTTTTAGCTTTACAACAAAATCCAGGATATAAATGCCAACAAAAATAAACACAAAATAAAAAAACGACGAACGAATATAAAAACGAAGTTTGTTTAACTTAAAAAACAAAAACAACAAGATAAACATAGGAAAAAATCACAGTTTTAAACTGGTTTCCAACAGAACAGAAAAAAAAGGAAGAAAACAGTGTAAATAGAGAAAGAGAGCAGGCACCTGTGCCTCGTGGAGTACAAACACAGCAATAAAGCAAAAAAAGAAGAAGAAAAACAAGTAATAGTTCTATTTGCAGAAAAAATTACAAGAGAGAGAGAGAGAGTTAGTACGCTAGCATATGTAATGCTCTCTCCCCTTATCATCGCATAGGTAAATAGCAAATGCTTCTCTTGCATGTTTGGCAATATGATGGGGTAATGTGAGGAGAAGTGTGGTGAGCATAAGGAAAGGAAATATTTGTGCGTAAAAGCGAGTGTAAAACAACCGCAGGTACAAAATTGTTTTGCGGCTGTAATAAAGCTGCGGGTGCTTCCGTTTACTTTTCTTTTTTGCAATTTTTTTTGTTCATTAATGGTTGGCAATGCCACTTGCACTTGACTATTTACAGACGTATAGACGAGCATGTCTCTTGACTGTTTTGTTCGTTAAAAATTCTATCAACACCGACCCGTTTAATATCGATAACTGCCAAAGAGACGATGTTGATGATGATGACAACGATGACATTGACGACAAGAGACATACATACCTATGTACATTCGTACAGCAGCAACAGGAAATTATGCAAAATTGAAAAAGAAAACAAAACCGAAAAAAAGAACAATAATTCGAGGCCACTTTTTTCCAATATTTTCTTTTGCCTGGAACCTTACAATTGAATAATGAACACAAACGTCACATTTCCGCTCGACATATTTAACATTCCATGCCAGCACTCGTTTCACAAGAGTTAAAACACAGCGTTTGTGAGTGAAAGAGAGAGAGAGAGGGAGTGAGACTTAACGATATGAATCATTTACAACATGCCAAGCATGGTGAAAATAGTAAAAAAAAAAATTATTCTCTTGTCGTGTGTGTGACCACAACCCACCACCACCCCCTGTGTATGCTTGCAAGATGGCTGGTAAGCCTGAATGAATATTTTTGGCAATTGAATTAAATTTTTAAAAATTGATTAGTTCGTACAGCAACAACAATGAACGCCATATTTACATATTTGCCCAAATATATTGAAAATAAAACAGACGGACAGGTCAGTTCAATCATTTATGCTCGAGCTTGAGGCATACGTTTCCTTTTATTTTTTTTACCATTTTTCTGTTAACCGTTATAAAAATAAAAAAATTCCCCAATTCTCTATACAATATGCACATGCATATTAAATGCCCAGTTGGAAATGCATTTTTAATTAGCCGTTCGCATGCCAAAAATATTAAAAGAGTAATGAATTGCAATGGCCGTTGCAGTGGCCATTCCAATTACAATTGCAATCTCAATGAATTGAGAATTTCGTCATGCAACCATAGCTTGATATGTGTGTACATACTCCAAGGCTTGTTCAAATATGCCCAAAATTAAATTCATTGTCGGATTTATTTTTAATAAAGAATACGTTGTTTTTTTCGAGTACAATTTATGAAAAACTTTTCATAATAAATTTAAAAAAAAGAAAAATAGTAGTGGTCAGTTAAATAGCACTAGCAGCTGCTTAACTACTATCAAAGTTGCCAGACCAAAAGTTTAAAATTGAATAGGAAAGCTGAGCTTTAAGGAACAAGGTTTTTAAAATCACAGAGTATCTCGCCATGGTCTAGTAGGTAGTGTGTTGGCTTATTAGACGAAAAGCTAGGGTTCGAGCCCCAGGCCAGACATCAAATAAAAAATACAAAAAATATTTTTTAGGCGACTTCCTCTCAGCAGATTTCTGGCAAAAACTCTGAGAGTAAATAAAAATTGCCATGAAAAGTTTCTCAAAAATCTGTCGTTCGGAGTCGACTTTAAACTGTAGGTCCCGCCACTCATGTATAAAATTAACACACACAACATGAGTGGTGTTGAGAAACTAGGTCCATAATCCTGACTGAAAGGTTGTAATGACCAATTATGTATGTGTGAGTATCTCGCCAATCCTGTTTCTCTGACAGTAATTATAACTTCCAGCCTAGTATTCAGTACACATTTCTTCCGAGAAGTATTAACGACACTCAGGTACATGCTAATATGTGTTCTGAGGCTTCATTCTCCTATAGATTCTATGATAAGAATGTAGATGCTTGAAACCCTGCTTACTCCGCACAATTTTTCATTGACTCTACTGTGACGCTTCAAATAGTTTGAAGCGCAACTCGAATTTCTTTCCAACAAAACTGTCAGATTGTCACAAACCCATTCGATGTGTGTATGGTTTCAGTTTCTTTACATTTTCCCTTCTGCCTTTCAAACATCTGGCTTTAACAGTGGAAGTTGTTCTTCTCTCAAACTCGTTTGCTTGGTCGTTGTCGTGAATTCCCAACTTGACCGATATCCAATCGAGCATCCCCAGTACTAAATGGTTGGTTGGTGGCTGGACTGTCAGATAGTATTGCTATCTCCCGCCCTTTATAGCTCTTGTCCTTGCATTAACAGTGGATGTTGTTCATCTTTTTGCCTGCTCATTGTCGTGAATTCTCACGTTGTCCGTTATCCAGCCGAGTGAGACCCTATATCATCTACCAGTTCAGCCAAACAGTCCCAGCAACGACTGGTTGGTTCGTGGCTGTACTGTCAGATAGTATTGATATGTTCCGTCCTTTATAGTTTTTGTCCTGGCGTCTTTCGATGGTACGGATTTTCGCTTGAAGATACAGGCGAGTTTCGCCATGAGTTCCAATTATTTCACTCTGGTACCGAACACCATCGCTTTTGTCACCAAAACATTCTTGTGGTTCTAAAATATCGTTGAGAAACCCACGGCATTTATGGACGAGAATGGTAATCGAAGCGATATTCGTAAGAAGGACGTTGATTTTGAATTGGAGAGCGTCTAGTAATGCCTACCCTAAACAATGGCTCTAAAGACTTGAAGTTGGTTCATTTTGTATCCGGTACATTGGAAATTATCACCGCTCTACAAGTGTGATTAACAGTTCGACGGATTCTATGACACGGGAAGGATTTAAAAATTTTCATGGCGTTCATTCTGAATCGCTGATATTTTATCTCACTTGGCGATTACCAGGAGTTCTTTTTTTAAGTTAAATCAACGCATATTGCATAGAAGGATTCACGCTTTTAGAGTTTCAAAATGGTAGCTCATTTATATTCACTTTTAACTAGCGCGGCAATGTTATACTCTTAATGTATGTGCCATCTCTTTCTCACAATGGTGCACGTGACATGGCTACTTCGTCCACCCACTGTATGTAGGTTTCACTGAACTGCACTAAAAAAATTCAATTTTTTTTTCTGTAGATTCTGTTGATTTGCTTATCAAATGTGAATTGAAACTTAAGAAAACTGTACAAAATGTGACATTTTTTCTATTACAGTTGCCAACCTTCATCAACAAAACTGTCTCAGTCTTTCTGTCTCTCTCTCTCTCTTGAATGTCGTTATACGAATGTTGATTTCCTTTTCAATTGCAAATCAACAATAAATGGTAGAAAACAAGAAACAAAATATGGAAAATCTCTGTTTCCATATGGAAAAACAACAGAAAAAAAATGTTCGTTTTTATGTAAATTTCCTTTGTTTTTAGTTTGTTTTCTTACCTTTGTTTTTGTTGCTTTTGTTTTAAAACAAAATAAAATTTTTTCAGGACTTTTTTTCTGTGAAGCCAAATGCATTTGGCTGGAAAATCGAAGTGCTTCCGGCAGCAGGAAATTTAAGAATATTTTTGTTTTTGTTTTTTTTAAATAACATTTGTTTTGTTTTGTTTTGTTGTTGTTTCTTCTTCGATGGACAATTTTTAAGGACAATTTTTTCATATTTTTTCTGACTCGTTTTTTTTTGTTTTTCTCTTTCATTTACAGATTCTGTGTGGGTGACCGTTTCTATTTGTGCGAGAATAAAATTTTATGCGAATATGATTACGAAGAACGTTTGGTATTCGCCTCAATGGCTAATCATCCCATGCTAAAGCGTCATGCGAATTCCATTGCCCAGGATACGCCCAATGGTGCTGGTGGCCCCTCTGCCAATAGTCAGGGCATGATGGGTGCTGGTGGTAATGGGCCACGCACGCCAGGCGATTTAAATAATAATGGACCACAAGCGGGTGCTGGCAATTCACCATTTGGCGCTGGGGCTGGAGCCCATATGAAGAACTCTTTGGGTGCCTCAAGCTAAAATACAACCAATTTGAATGCGGCCCCTTATCATAGAAGGCACTTTTGGTTGAACAGCAGTCATAATGGCAATTACCAAAGAAAATTTTAAAAGGCCAACGAGCTTAACAAGTTTCCAATGATTGAAGGCGATAGCAAATGAAAATGAAAAACGAAAGAGAAACTGAAACGAAAAAAAGCCAAAAATTTGTTTTTTAAAAAAATCGATTTTTCTTTGAAATTTTTTTTTTAAACTCGTAACAGGCTTTAGTTGTTCTCTAAAAAGAAAAAAATTAAGAATACTTGTAAAGCTTTAAAGTTTTAAGTTGTGTGTTTTAAGTTTTTAAAATATTCTTTGGCAGTTAAAATTTAATTTGTAATTCAAGAATTGATTTTTTCATAAATAAAAACGGACAATATATTTTTGTTTTTTAATAATTTTAGTTGAATTTTTGTTTACAAATAAAAACTAAATAAAGAAAGAAAAATAAAACAATTGTGCCAAAAATTATACTTTGTTTTCACAAAAAAAAGTTTTAAAAAAATTAATTTTTCCATTTTTAAAGTCAATACCCCACCGATAATTTTAAAAATATTTAATTTCTTATTTTTAAATTATTTTAAAAACTTTTATATTCTTTTATTTTCTTCTTTCCTTTATTAATTATATAAATAATTTGTTTTTATTTTAATTTTTTAAATTTAATTTTTTTTTTGAATTTCTTGTATATTCGTTTGGAATTTTTAAAATGTTTTAGCAATGATTTTTTTTTATTTTCCATGTATTTTTTGTAAATTTTTATTCCTTTATCTTCAATTTTAATTTAATATTTTTAATTTTCTTTAAATTTTTTGATTTTTTTTAATTTCTTAAATTGTATTTCATTATTTTGAATTTTATTGTAATTGTAATAATTTAATTTTAATACTATTTTAAGTTTTAAAAACATTTTTTAAAATTTTATTTATTTTTTTTAAATTCTATTTTTGTAATAATTCATTTTTTTAAATTCTTGAAATTAATTTTATTTTCTTCCTATATACATGTACAGTGCACGCTCGCTAATATGAACTAATTAAAACTGGCGTTGTTCACTTTTGCGAATTGTTCACATTTCCGAATACCGAAAATTTTAAGACAGAATTATACCATCTTTTAAACAAAAATCATTATTTATGAATTATTTTATTTTTTTAGAATTTTTTAGAACACATTTTATAATTTAATCTTCACAAACTTTCCTCACAGTATCTAAATAACAATTGAAGAATAAATGTGCAAGCAGATGTACACCTAAAACGGGGATTCCCGCAACAAATAAACATAGAATTTTAATGTTTCAAATTAAAAAAAAATTCTGTTAAAATTATAGGGCTTTTTACATTTTTTCATCTTTTAGAGTAGCCACTGAAGCAAAAATATTGTTCACATTAAGCGGTGTTCATATTATGCGGTGTTTACAATTAGCGCGCGTGCACTGTATATGTATTTTTTTAATTTTATTTTTTTTTTTCTATTTTTAATTGTTATCAATTCATTATAATTTTATAATACTTTTTATTTTTTTTACATAATATTTGTTAACATTTTTGGTATTTTTTCCTTTTTAAAAGTTCTTTTTTTGATATTTAATTACATAATTTTTATTACTCATTTTCCTTTTATTTTTACATTTTTCCCATGGCGTATTTATTCTACCAGATGACCGTAATTCTACAATAAATACAACAATACAAAAACAACAGGCATTTTGTTTTTGTTGGGGGGTAATGTTCCTGTCAAAGAAATTAACCCTCAAAACTCCACAGAAAATTTATTAAAGCAAACAAAACTAAATAAATTTTATATATTAAAAATTCTTATGATTTTTTAAGTCATGCTAAATTAGACAACAGTGCTGTACCTATAAATTAAAAAAAAAAATATTTCATGCAGTCAATAACATTTCCACTTTACGTAAAGAATATGTTTTTATATGGCAATCGAAAAAATTTAGTTTAGGCACCTAATTGGAGAGACCGACTTATTTTTTCTTTTGTAATTCATTACTCTCGTCTAAATAAATATAAATGTAGTAAATCTAGGTTGTCGCTTAAAAGAAATATCGTTAGTATAATGCGCAAAGACGCTAAGTCCACTTTTTCCGAAATTGTGATTTTAATGCAAAACAGTAAGACTGTTAAAAGCACATATTTTACGAGAACAAACAATGTCGTTATGTACTTTAAAGTTGTTGTAATTTTGTGGTTTGCAAAAACGCTAAGTCCACAAAACTACCAAAAATATTAAAAGCAGGTGCTAACTCCACAAATATTGATTTGTTTAATTGAATTTGGTGTTTTCTATTCTATTTTTTCTAAAGTCGTGAAATGTGGAGGTCTAAAAAGAAAGCAAATACTTAGCGTCTTTTTAAAAAAGTAAATATTTAGATTTTAGTTTTTATTTAAAAATAATAATATATAATGAAATGTACAATAATTGTAGTATATAGTTTTAAGAAATTGGTATGTGGATTCTTTCCAAAACTATGGAATTGAAGCAGACGACGGTGTTGTGGGACTAGTTCCATATGGCTTTAATACGGACTCTGACGATTCTTTCGAATTTTATCCCAGAACGAGAACTCGTAGAAAGAGACTTCGCTTAGAAAAGCCATCATCGCACTACTGTCGTGCTGTCACTACAAAAAAAATATCTACAAACAGAATAGCATTCTAAATTGCAATTATAGTCAAAAAAACTTATAACCTACACCAAGAAAGGGAATAAGAAGCTAGGCGCGAAAAGATAAAAACAGTGACACTGAAACACAGGCCTGCACTGCCGACCTTTAGTGTGTGTAATGTAATGGTCCCAAAATCGGAAGTAAGCGGCCTATATTACCGTACGAAACTTCAGGTCCACAATTTTTTTATCTTTTTAATAGAAATGAGCTGAGCTAGTCTTAAGTTTCTGTGTTTTTTAATAAAATTAATATAGAAAATTAAATCAACCTTATTTTTAAAATTAAAACTGATTGTAGGAAAATGTACTAAGTCCACAATAAAACGAATAAGTTTACAAAGCAAAAATGCTAAGTTCAAAAAGTAATCGATCTAGGTCATTTAAAGAGAGCTCTTTTATAAAATTAGTTGCGTTTAAAAAAGTTTACAAGTTTTAAAAACTGAAAAAGCTACAATGTTTTTTGTATCTCCTGTAAAATAGTTGAAAAAAGGGACTTAACACATTTGCGAATTAGACTAACGATATGTATTTAGTGTTTTTGTTAATCATCTTGCAAAAATTTAGTATAATTGGTTTTAAAATAGTTATTCGGAAGAATTTCTAGTGCGTATCGTTAAGGATAGAGGCGGTATATATGAAGGTTTTTGACTAATATAAATACGAAATTGGTTATTGAAAGAAAATACACAAAAAACAAAAATTTTTTTGACAACGACGATACTCAGCAGCTGGAATTTGTGTAGGGCCACATGATAGAATAAATACGCCTTGATTTTTCTCTTTTGTCATCTTTAAATTTTGCTTTTTTGATACTTTGTTATTTTTTTATTTTTTGGAATTTATTTTTAGTTGTATTTAAATTATTTTCTATTATTTATACTTTTATTTAATTTTTTTATTTACATTATTTCCTATTATTTAAACTTTTATTTAATTTTCTTTTATTTACTTTAATTTTATTTGGTATTTTTTTTATTTATTTTTATTTTATTTTTTTATTTTTATTTATATTTTTTATTTATATTTTTTATTTATAATTTTTTATTTTTATTATAATATTTCTTTTATAGTAAATTCATTTCAGTTTATTTTATTCTAATTTATAATTCTTTTTAATTACTTTATTTACTTACGTTTCCTTAAAAAACATTATTTTTTTATACATATTATTTATGTCCTATAACTTTTTATATTTTAATTAAATTCTTTAACTCTATTCAATTAATTTTTTTTAAATTTAACATTATAAATTGTTTACTTTTTTCTTTTACTTTAATGCTTTTTATTTATTTTTAACTTAATTTTTCTTTTATCTATTAAATTATAATTATTTGATTTATTTCGGTATATACCTACTACAAGTCTTCCCTTTTATAAATATAAAAAATAATAATTTTTTTTATTAATTTTATCATAAATTTTTTAAAATCTTTTATATATATTTTTCTATATTTTTATTTATTTATTTAAATTTTTATTTAAAATTTTTCTTTTTAAATTTTGAAGTTTTTTTTTTTAAATTTTCATTAAATTTAATTTTTTTATAATTTTTATTTATATTTTATTTTAATTTTAATATCATTTTTTATTTTTTATTTATACATAAATGCTGTACAGTTTGTTACATTTTGTTAAAATACTAAAAGACTTGTAATTAAATAAATATTTTTTAAAACTGTTCTTGATCTTTAATTTTTATTATTAAAACTGTAAATAAAATAATTTATTAAAGTATATCAAAAAATATTAAAAAAAATTAAAATTTTAAAAGCTCTTGTTTGTAAAACAATTGCTTAAATATAAACAATTTTTTACTTTTTTGTTTAATTTTTTTTTAGAAAATTATCTTAAAAAATTAAAAAACAAAAACAAATTTAAAATATTTAATAAAATAAAAAGCGATTTAATTGTTGATTATTTTCTAAGTTTAGTTTAGTGTGAGGCTAATTTTTTATATGATTTAAATTTTCTTAAAAATATTTTAAAATTCTTTTTAATGTTAATTTAAATGTGATGTAAAGAGTGTTTAGAAAAATAATTTCCATTAAAAAAATAAAAACTAAAAATTTAAATATTTTTTACAAAATGTGTTTTATTTTTCTATATGCAAATATTAAGAAGAAATAAAATTAATTAATTATTATGAAACATTTTAAAAATTACAACAAAATATAAAAAAATTAAATAAATATGTCAACAAAATTAGTGAATATACACAGAATTTAAAGGAAATTAAAAAATAAAAAAACAAAAAACAATTAAAGAAACAACCAAAGTTATATTAATAATTATAAAAATTATTATAAATATAAAAATAAAGTAAAATAAAAAAATATAAATGTATTAATAATAATTAAATTTAACACAATATACAACATACTTGTCAAATCAAAATATTGTATTACATTCTTACTATATAAATATGATATAAAATTATATTAAATTAAAAAAATATTACTGAGTAAACAAAATTAAAAAAAAAAATAAAAAAAAAGAAAGAATAAAATTAAATATAAAAATTAGAAAATTTAACAAAAAAATATTTTTTTATTTTACTCACTAAGAAAGAAAGAAAATATATACGCGGATGTTTTTGTTTTTAACGCAGGTAAATTCAGACTGAAGTCAGAGATACTTCTAAGACCCTAGTAACCTATCTCTATTAGAATGACTGCCAATTAAACCTTGTGTAACCTGTTCTGTTTTTAGAGTTAATATACAATAGTTTCCTTTTTTAAATATGTACTCCACAGTAGAATTGAAAAATCAATGAACAAGTAAAGTAATAGTAACCTTGTAATAATAATTCTCATATTACTAATGATTTAAATTTTTTTTTCCAATTTTTTAACAAAATTGCCATATTTCCCAGCACATTAAAAAACCGGCATAAAAAGCTCATTACCATGCTGTAACAATCTGGCATTACTGTTAACTTTTAAAACGGGATCCTGTTGGAGAGTGTCAGTTGTTGTATTTATCACTTGTAAAGCGGGAGTGTTTTTTCGTTTCGTTATGTTTTGTGAAATTATTGTGAAATTCAGTATCAAAATCAAATAAAATTGAATTAAATTTCGTAGGAGACTGTGAACGAATAAAAATATAAATTCTTGATGTTGTTTACTACGGTTTACTTTGGTTTCGTTTTATTTCTTCCATACAAGATACGAGATTCCATGTCGGCTTTTTGAATGGCGAAGTTCTTTCTTTTTGTTTTTGCTTTTAACGGAACATTTTGTGAATTTATGCATATTACTTGTGAATATTTATACGAAAAAAAATCATTTAAAACCAAAGCAATTCCATTTGCCGCATTGCTAAATAAATAGATCAGACTTCAATTGTCCGTCCGCCTCTACGCTCTCTTCGTCAATAAAGTGCGTTGTTACTAATCGGTCTTTAAAACCACCAACAAAAAAGTGAATAAAAAGTATTGAAATGATGAGTTCGTAATTTGAGTGCCGTCCTTTGGTAAGTTGTTACATAAATTTTGTTACTCGTAAATATTAATTATTTTTTAATAAAATTAGGCTTAGTTTTTATTGCAATCCGTTATGTATAATAATGCATACAAGTCTCCCATACCTTAACCCTTTCGCTTGGGGTGTCGTGTATACATACATATACGGCAGTCAGTTGGTGCATCACAGCAGCTGGCGTCATGTATGTAAATACGGCAGTTACATATCTGTTCATAGAGGCTTGTGCCACAAATACGCTGCAGTGCTTTATTTGTTCACTTGCGTTTTCGCAAAAGATGATGACCTTGTATGGTCACTCCCGTCGTCTTGAAAAGTGTGGTACAGGTGCGCCATCGCCAACAGGTTAATAAAAATAATTTTCATTAGCACGACCTTACATTGCGCCAACGGACACAAAACGTTACACTTTTATGTACGCCTTAGTCTAGTATGCAGTGTGTTGGCTTTCTTGTCGGTACTTCGGGCAAAAACTTTTTGAAATCTATCGTCCGGATTAAACGTTAAGCTAGTATTAGGACGTATCGTTTCTAGCATATGACATGCAATGAGAGCGATTATCCAACCATAATAGAATTACGGCAAGTATTTTCATTATTTTCCCGTGCTTAAAAAACCCGTCATAAAAAGCTCATTAACATGTTGTAAACATCTGGCATCACTGTTATCTTTTAAAACGGGATCCCACTGGAGAGTTTCAGTTGTATTTATCACTTTTAACGCGGGAGCATTTTTCGTTTCGTTATGTTTTGTGAAATCTAGTGTTCAAGTTAGAAAAGTTGTGTGAAAATCAAATAAAATTTGATTAAATTTCGTGGGAGAACTGTAAAAGAACAAAAAATAAATTCTTAATATTATTTACTAAGATTCTCGTTAGTTTCGTTTTAATTCTAAAATATGAACGTCCATGTCGTCTTACTGAATGGTGGAGTTTTTTTTTTGACAAACACTGTTTTTGCTTTCAACGGAACATTTTGTGAATTTATGGACATTATTTGTAAATATTTTTATAAAGAATTTATTAAAAACCAAAGCGATTCTGTTGGCTGCATTCAATTGCTCAACGAATAGATGAGACTCCAATTGTCCGTCCGCCTCTACCCTCTATTCATTTATAATAAAGTGCGTTCTAACCAATCGGTCTTTAAAATCAACTACAAAAAAGTGGATGACAAGTATAGACACGATGATTTTGTAATTGTAATCGCAGTAACGTCCTTTGGTAAGTTTTTAAATAAATTTTCCTGATCATAAAATATTAAAATTTTCTGCTAAAATTGTGTCTAGTTTTTATTGCACTTCGTTATGTATAATAATGCATAAGTCTCCCATCCCTTAACCCTTTCGTGACGTGTGCCGTGTATATACGACAGTCACTTGGTCCATCACAGTGGCTGACGTCGTATAACTACGCCAGTTACTTATTACAGAGACTTTATTTGTTCACACGAGTTTTCACGAACGATGACGACAATGTATGGTCAGTCTCGTTGTCGTGAAAATTTGCAAAGTATTTTAATAAAAATTACTTCCATTACCAACGTGACCACTTTCGCCGCTCTTCATCTTGTGAACACCAAGCGTAAGGTGACGTTGCGCCAACGGACACAAAACGTTACAGTTTTATGCATGCCGTGGTCTAGTATGCAGTGTGTTGGTTTACTTATCGGTACTCTTCAGGCAAACGCTCTAAGAATATCAACTAATTCGGATTCAACGTTAAACTAGTATTAGGCCGTAGTGTTTCTAGCATATGACATACAATAAGAGCGATTACCCAACCATAATAGAATTACGGCAAGTATTTTCATTATTTGCCCGTGCTTAAAAAACTCGGCATAAAAAGCTCATTAACATGCTGTAAACATCTGGCATCACTGTTATTCTTTAAAACGGGATCCTATTGGAGAGTGTCAGTTGTTGTATTTATCACTTGTAAGGCGGCGCAGTTTTTTTTTGTTTCGTTTTGTGAAATTATTGTGAAATTCAGTATTCAAGTGAGAAAATTTGTGTGAAAATCAAATAAAATTTAATTAAATTTAGTAGGAGAATGTAAATGAATAAAATTACTTAAAAAATAAAATCTTCAAATTGTTTACTTCGGTTTTCGTTAGTTTTTGTTTTTAATTCCTCCAAACAAGACACGAGTTGTTTCCATGTCGTCTTGTTGAATGGACGATCAGACATGTTTTGTTTTGCTTTTAATGGAACATTTTGTGCACATTAGTTGTGAATATTTTTATAAATTTTTTTTTTAAAAACCAAAGTAAATTTAGTTTTGTAACAAAATAGATGAAAGTCCAATTGTCCGTCCGCCTCTACCCACTGTTCATTTATAAAGTGCGTTGTAAAAATCGGTATTTAAAACAACTAAAAAAGGTGAATAAGAAGTATTGAACTGATGAGTTCGTAACTGTAATCCGAGTAACTTCCTTTGGTAAGTTTTTAAATAAATTTTGTTGCTCATTAAAATATTAAAATTTGGTATTAAAATTGTGCTTAGTTTCCCTAGTATCCCGTCCCTTAAACCTTTCTAGAGGGGTGCCGTCGTGTGTATACGGCACTCATTTGCTGCATCACAGTGGCTGACGTCGTATAACTACTTGGCGGTCGTATAACTACTTATCGGTCTACAGAGGCTAATGCCGCATATGCACGGCAGTTTCTTATTGTTCTACAGAGACCGATGCCACTTATATACGGCAGTTACTTATAGGCAGTCGTTTATTCATTTACTTGTGTTTTTGGGAACAATGACAACAGTAACGTTGTCGTGAAATGTTGCAAAATATAGTACAGGTGCGCCGCCGCGAAATGATTTTGGAAATTTTGAAAATCGGGCTTGAAAAATTGTCCTTATAAAAATGGTTTAGAGGGGGGATGAACTATCTGTAGTTATCCTGCTATATACAAATGATAGCTTAATACTTTCACAATATTGATCATCTCCAGACCACTGTCATACAGAGAGTATTTCAAGCTGGAGTTTTTCAAATTCCAAAATAAGTTGAGATACACCACAAATTGAGTTTACTAGGGAGTATTTAGTCTATAATTTGCAAATTCCAAAGTGAGCACCCTTTTTCCACTATACCGATATCCTATTTTCTCAATTCCCAAAACCATTTGAGGAGTGCTAGTGAAACTGTTCCACCCAGACATTTCAAGGGGAAGGAATATACACTGGGCGCCATAAGTGAGTCTACACTTTTGTTCTTAAGTATAAAACAGTTTTGTTCTTCAGTATAAAAAAAGTTCCTTTATCATGAATTGTTGTTTTTGTTTTAACATTTTATAAGTAATAAATAATTTTTACTTTTCTCGCTATCCTAAGAAAATGAATTATTTCAGTGGTGTTTACTCACTTTTGGCGCTCCCTGTATGTTCCGAGGTTCTAGTAAAAGTTTTGGTTTTTTTCTTTGCCAAATAGATTCGAATTTATCTTTACACACATCAATTTTGATATTTACTGTACTTTCCAGGGAGTCGGCATCGTGTTGCGAATGGGACGAGGAGTGCGGTAAGGCATTTGGATCACTCGAAATTGTCGTTGTCTAGTAATTAGTATGTTGATTTATTAGTTGAGAGCATTGGCTCCAATCGTTCCTGTGACAACACAAACGAAAATTAAATAGAAAGAAAAAAAATTGCCATCTTTCTCTCCGCAGTCCACTGGAAAAAACTCTGAGGATAAATACATTTCCCATTTGAAGTCGCCATAGTCTAGTAGGTAATGTGTTGGCTTATTAGACGCAAAAGCCAGGGTTCGAGCCCCAGGCCAGACATCAAGACAAAATACAAAAAGTATTTCTTCGGCGACTTCCTCTCAGCAGATTTCTGGCAAAAACTCTGCCATGAAAAAGTTTCTCAAAAATCTGTCGTTCGGAGTCGACTTTAAACTGTAGGTCCCACCACTCGTGTAAAAAATTAACACACACAACATAAGTGGTGTGAGAAACTAGGATGTGTACTGTACTTGTCTTAATTGACAAGTAAACGTCCTCTAAGCTAACCTAACCTAACATTTCCTATGAAAATTTTCCCAAAAATCTGATACAAAAATGCAATACGAGAATTTTGTCCGAAACAAATAACAGCTACTGAACCGCGTCCTCGCGTTTAATAAGCCGTAGTGTGTTTTAGTTTCTAGACTACGCGGACTACGTCCTTATTCCTTTGTTGGCAAATGTTTCTTAATGACCTAAAGTAAGGTCTTGGTGTGCTTTAAAAACAACACGCAACGCAATAATTTAACCCCGAACCTTTTGGTTTCTCCTGACTCCATAGGCATAAACTTTCTATCCTTTCTTTAATAACGATAATCCTTTAAATAATTTTAAAACTATTTTTACCTTTGAACCTTTGGTAATAATTTTCAAAAGTATTTTTTATGTTTGTTTTTATAGACAAAGGAGAGCAGGTTGAGGGTTGTTTTCATGGCACAAATTGTTTAAATTTTAAATCTTTTAGGAGTTTTGGAAACAAAAGCCCACCCAATTAGGGTGGAAATTAATGAATGAAAATATGAAATTTATTTGAATTATAATACACACACAGACAGACAGATAGAGAGAGAGAGTCTAAATTCATTTATATTTATATGATTTCTTTTTCTATCTTTAATTTAAATTTTATTTATTATTTTTATTTTATAACTCTGGAAACAATGAAAATAATTCTTCTTCCATAATAAATTGAAACATTTTCATTTACACAAGCTTAAGTAGAAAGAAAAAAAAAACCAGCGACAGTTTGAAAAATTCTTTTCAATAGAATGATAAAAATAAACGTATCTCCCTCTCCTTCCCTTCACCCAAAAGCTAAGGGGGGGGGGGAGGGTATAGAAAATATCATACCCAATTTAAGTTTAACAATGATTATGACACTAACGCGTAAAACGGAGGCTGGAGGGCTGGGGCTGGCTGGCGTCAGTAACCTCCTCCAACTCTGTGTTCGACTCCATAAACATACCAGCAAACCAGTGTATCTAATCTAGCATCATATCCGCCGCATCATCAGTGGCAGCGGCAGCGGCAGCGGCAATAACAATAATAATAACAACAACTTGACAAAGAACAAGTGTAATAAAACAAAAGATTTTCATTTGCTACTGATAAGCCAAAGAAAATAAAACAAGAAAAAAAAAGTTTTCCAAAGAAATTCAAGTTATAACAGCGCACCAGTACCAGCATAGTTTTTTCATTTCGTCTCAGCAAATTTCTCTTCGTCATTTTTAAGGCCAAGATGCTTATCAGCCGCACAAAATTCTTTTTGTATTTTCCATTATTTAACTTCCAAACAAACTTTCTTTGTTTGTAATTCAATATTTGCCCGCAGGATAATGTTGCTTTTTCTTTATCTCGATATTCATATGCTATTCGAGTATATGTTGTATGTGGTATTCCTCATCCATCGATTGGTTACACTAGCATATCTCTTTAATGCCGTTCAATGATTTTTATTAGCTGGCAACACGCGTCATTACATTATTTGGCATTACAGTGCAAGTATACATGTAAGAGCGTTGAAGGAGAGTACGAGTAGGATAGGAGGAGGCATAGATGAATGTGGATAGATGGATGGTATATCTTTTCTATTTCTAATGATAGTTTTCTAATATGTTTTTATGGTTAAACGCAAACGCAAAATATTAAATCATAAAGTGAAGATATTTTCAGTCTTATCACATCAGTTTTTGTTTTAATGGAAATGGTTTAAGGCTGTACAATAAAATCACAATGAAATTATTACACTGAGAAAAATCTCTTGAGTAATTCATTAATTTTTATAACTTTTTTTAAATGTTTCCAATTCTCTTATGCATATTGTTCAAGTTTTGATTTCGCCTCATATTCTTACAAACTTAGTGGTTGCATGTGTAAGCAGGACACTCGTCTAAGAATGCCTTGCTGATTCCATTTTGTTTTTGTTATGTTGCCAGGACCTTTTCTAAGTGTATGATCAATCCAATCCCCATTTTCTCCTTCGAACATCCTGCTGGTTTGGAATATGTTGAGCAAGCGACCATAACCTCACATCAGACATTGTATGGGCCAAGGATTCTTAAAGAATTTTTCTTTTACATTCACTTACTTAAACTTCCAACGAGATAACATACAACATGAAGAGTTGCATTCCATGGATCCTAACTATTAAGTTTAATTGATTTAAATTTGGTTTTAAAAATCATTCTTACAAGAAAGCACTGCTGATCTCCGTATGTTATTAAGACTACGAAACGTTTACCTTGTCCATTTGATTTTGTAGCCAAAGGTTGAACAAGAACAACCTCCAGACTTTGTAAAAAGGCAGCTCAAGTAGCAAAAAAGGCAATATATTTGCAGTCCTCGTTTTTATATTCTGAAATTACGTGTTACTTCACAATTCGTAGGCAATGCCCTCGTATTTCCCAGATTCACCATGCCGCGGTACCGCTAGTGCCGAATTTAGAGTAGCACCCAGCTTTTGCTCCATATTTGTGAAGCAATGCGACAAATCGAAGTCGTTGTAGTCTAGTAGGTAGTGTGTTGGCTTATGAGAAATGAGTTCGTGATTCAAATCCCAGCTCAGAGATCTCGAATAACACGAAAAATGAATAGAAAATATTTCTTTGGGCGACTTCCTCTTAGCAGCAGTCTTCTGCCAAAAACTCTGGAAGCATCAAATTTTCATGAAAAGTCGACTCCAACTCTCCCCAACTCTTGGATGAAATTCACACACAATATGTTTGGTGTGAGAAGCTAGGTCCTACTCCTAACTGAAGTCCAAGGTTTAACATGAGTATCGCCGTGATGCCATACCCAACGGAGCTCTACAAACGGGTGGATACAATGCGTCTACCAAAGTTCTTACGCACAATAATGCAACCTCATGGTAAGGATATGGATTGTGTAATCATTTGTGAGTATCAATTCGAGGCCCTGCATTTGGACATGACTTCCCTTTTGGTAAGGAGTTGGAGACTATCTAAACTTCTTCATGAAAATGGAGCTCGTGCTCTTCCCGCGATTAAGGTATAAACCACAGCTACCACGTTGCTCTCCAAGGGGGGCCCACCGTAGTCGGGCAGAGACAAGTCTCTGGAGCTTACGATATCTGTTGTACTAGAAATCCGCCTCCGGACAGACTTCGCAGTCCAGTAGGCTACTAGTTGAACTCTAAACAGTTTGGGTTTGGTGACCCAACGAAGAAGGAAAACACAAACATAAAGCAAGAATGGGACACGCGGCTCTAACGAAGAAAGCAACTCTCACGGAGGACCCAATAGCGGACACTAATTTAGGATGCAGATACAAAAGGCAAGCTACACGCACCAAAAATGGGAGAAAATCCACAACAGACGGCGCCTAAAGGGTAACCTATCATCAACCGACCCAAGTTCTTCTCCTACTTGGTTAGGTTAGGTTGAGTTAGAGGACGTGTACTTGTCAATTAAGACATGTACAGTACCCGGAGGTCGAATTGACCCATTGTACAACGTCCTAGTTTCTCACACCACTTATGTTGTGTGTGTTAATTTTTATACATGAGTGGTGGGACCTACAGTTTAAAGTCGACTCCGAACGACAGATTTTTGAGAAACTTTTCATGGCAATTTTTATTTACTCTCAGAGTTTTTGCTAGAAATCTGCTGAGAGGAAATCGCCGAAGAAATACTTTTTGTATTTTGTCTTGATGTCTGGCCTGGGGCTCGAACCCTGGCTTTTACGTCTAATAAGCCAACACACTACCTACTAGACTACGGCGACTACTCTTCTCCTACTAACGAGCGAATTCCTTCGCTTAGCCCTATCCATAGCTAAAGTTCTAATAAAAATCACCCTATCGCCCGTAGCAGTGATAACACATCGCTTCTAAATCCCTAAGGCCACTGTAAAGCGGACATGCTGGCATTCCTCAGGTCCTAACCATAGTCTTGTGTCCCTTTTAAGTCAAAACTTTCTTCCATAACCTAATAATGAGTTTCAAAGCTTTAAATACTTTTTATGGGTCATAAATATATGCAGCCAGTTTAACCTTTAAGATTACTTATCATATCTATAGCTTTACCTTGATTAGCCTTGTGACAAACATACTTTTCTTGCAAAATATGATTGATGCCTACAAACGAATAACTTTTGAAATTTCCTTTCGAAATTGAAAACTTTATGAAATTAAATCAACAAAACCACTTCAAACGTAACATTTGTCATCTCATAAACTCAACTCATTTGCTGAAACTCAAAGGAAATTCCAATTTCCAGCTCCCATAAGGATTTTAAGCGTTTTACAAAACCCAACAGTAGCAGCGGCAGCATCGCATTACAAGGATAAACGGTGAAGGTAAAGGATTTATCAAAAGCATTCCTCGAAAATATGTACTCAAGTTGCTAATTGCTGACAATGTTTAGTGGTGGCGTAGAGCAAGAGTTTAAGGTGGAGTTTTTTTTCTTCTCCTGTTTAAGGAATGAATATTTCAAAATGACAAACAAGCGTCGTTTTGTAATTAAATCTCAGAAACAGGAGTAATTGAACTACATAAGGAAGAAGGGGTTAAGACTGATGGCAAAGGCAAGGGGTAAGAAGAAATTTCACTAATTTATTTAATTAATAACAGTTACAGTATACTGTTAAGATGGATGGAGTATTTGCAGTAAGAGGAATTCTTTGTCAAAGCTTTGAGCATAGAAATATTTCGAAAATTTATGACAATTTATTTAAATATTTAGAGCAGCAGAGAATGTTTAGCAAAAAGAGTTTAAAAGGATCCTATTTCTTTTTGTTGTGTTATTTAAATTGGCATATTTATGGATGTGAATAATTGCCTACAAACAATATACAGTTGTGTTCAAAATAATAGGAGCGCCCTTCATTTAAAAGCAAAGTTTAAAATTAAGAAAAATAAAAGAGAAAATATCAAATTCTTTTGACTTAAAATTTATTTCTAATTCATATTCTAATTTTTTAACACTTAATTATTTAATTAAAACTACGAAAACAAGATATATTTTATGTAAATAAAGCTTACTCTCAAAATTAATTGTTCAAAATAATAGGAGTGTTAGCAAACAACCGAATAATTTTTAAACAAAAGTCACAAAAGTTTGATATTATCTTCAAAATAGTAAAGTTATTATAGTATTTGGCTGAATAACCTTTGTTTTTAATGAATTCAGCACATCTACGAGGCATTGAGTCAATAAGATCTTGGCATCTCCTTAAAGGAATTTGATACCACCAAAGAATATGGATATAAAGAATGCGCATCATGTAGAAGTAAAATTTCTTATGGCGGGTCGTAACATCACGACCCGCTCTCACCAAATTTTTTTTTAAAAATCATTTCTGGATGAGGGGAGAGGAAGACAGAAGGAACATGAACCAGTGTTGCAAAATTGGAATTTTGAAATGGTACTGAACTATAACTGAAAGAGTACTTTTTTGCATCAAATGGTACTTTTGTAAAAAAATACATACATACATACATAATTGGTCATTATAACTCTTTAATCAGGATTATGACCTAAATTCTCACACCACTTATTTTGTGTGTGTTAATTTTATATATGAAGTTCGGAACCTACTGTTTAAGGTCGACTCCGAACGAAGGATTTTTGAGAAACTTTTCATGGCAATTTTAGTTACCCTCAGAGTTTTTGCCAGAAATCCGCTGAGAGGAAGACGCCGAAGAAATATTTTCGTTTTGTTGGAAACGTATAATAAGCCAACACACTACCTACTAGACTGTGGTGAATTTACTTATTGGCGCTGCTAGATCTTCTGATAATGTTCTTTGTTGATGTTATCCTATATGGAAGATCAAAAGTTTTCTGTGGAGTAAGCCACTTAACTTTTTTATTTCTTAAAATTGAAAAGTGTGAACCTCATGACAAATAGATTGGTTCTACATACATACATACATAATAGGTCATTACAACCTTTCAGTTAGGATTACGCCCTAGCTTCTACCACCACTTATGTTGTGTGTTAGTTGTTTGTATACTGCTGTATATGAATCGATGAGGATTGGCCTTTGCGCGCTCCCTTGCTTATACAGAACGCAGTGTATAGTAATGCCTTCAACAAAAACGTTGAACGTGCTTCTTTAGCCTGTATTACGACCAAGCTTCTCATACCACCCACGTTGTGTGCGTCAATTTTTATCCATAAGTGGTGGAAACTACAGTTTAAAGTTGACTTCAAACGACAGATTTTTTTGAGAAATTTTCCTTGACAATCTTATTTACTCTCAGGGTTTTTTCACGAAGACTTTTGAGAGGAAGTCGCCGAGATGTCTAATCATTACAAACTTTTAATCAGGATTATAAAGTTTATGCAAGAGTAGCTTAACAATTTAACGTCGATTATGAACGACAGATTTTATTCACTCTCAGAGTTGTTGCTATAAGGTGAAGAAAGGCAAATTCAAAGAATGAATGTATCGCATTAAGTCTCTAATAGATGTTTCACCGTGGGTTCATGTCTAGTAAGCCTACACTACCTACTAGACTGTTTATTTATTTACATTTAATACACATACGACACGGAACAGAAAAACTAACGACTTATTAGTGCTCCTCACATAGAAGACAAAAACATCTGATTCGGAACGTAACAAAACGTAAAAGCCCCGTTTAGTCAAACGTCGATGGAACGTTCGTTTTTAGCATATGAAGAGCAATGCAAATGCTTACCGATATAACAATACGGTTCTGCAAGCGTTTTAATTGCGTTTCGTATTCTAAAAACGAAGGTATGTTCCGTGAACGTTTGACAAACCGGGGCTAAAGGCTGATTCTACCTTTTAGCATTGCGTTGAACATGTTGCTAATGCATTAATAGTTGAAAAGCGCAAGACAAAAAATATGTAATAATAAAAAAGTACTGAAAACGCCGAAGGGGTACTGCGGTATTTTTGAAATGAAAAAGTACTGAAAAAAGTACCAAAGTACTGAATTTTTCAACACTGACATGAACACAAACAAAGAGCGTAACAATGTGTTGCTCTCATCGTACCTATGTACATGTGTATGTATTCTTGTGTTTTTTGATTTAGTTGTCGATCAGACTGCGATAAGAATACATGTGCTGCGGCTGCTTTATCATTTTATTTCAGAATAACACTCGAAGAATATTTTGTGTTAAAAATGTTCTATGTCATTAGCTGGTCGTATTTTATTTTTTATTTTGTCCCATAGTATATTTTTTTTAAATGCTTTGGAATGCTCGTTTTTTTTTTCTTTTAATAAAAAATGTTTTTTTTTATTCTTTTTATTTTTATTTATCTAAAAAACATAGCCTAATTTTTAAGTCAAAGATGGATAGCTTTATGTTCTTTTAATAACAAAATCGATGTTTTATTTTATTTTTATTTATCCAAAATTATTAAGCCATAGATAGACAGCCTTACATATGTATGTTGATGAAATGAAAATAAAAATGGCGTATATTACTAACACTTTTATATGGCTGTAAATAAATAAATTCTCTCAACTTATTTTCTCTCTCTCACTCACTAATCCATAACCATAGGCCTGTGTTAACCTAGAGGAAAATTGTTAGTAATAATGTCAAGTCTACTTATTAACCCAATGATATATATATATGATCGGAAAATATAGAAAAATTGTACTGCACTAAGACACTAAGACACCGTATTTACCTTGGCAAGTATTCTTCCAAAAATCGAAATCATTTCTCATTGATATTAGTGAATACTACTGTAATATTTCTTTGGGTGTATCATTGAAGTCTGAAAAAAGCCACATGAACCTTCTTCTTTAAAAACTGACAAGATTTTTAAGCTCTTTTTAACGAACATTCTTGATGTTCGTGTCCTATGTGTGTAAAAAGCCGAAGATGTTCTTCCCCTGAGGGACATTGGTGCCGACGTCTGTTTTTAACACCAGAAAAATAAATAAAAAAGTGGTCAAACGACAAAAACGCACGATGAGAACAACGCATGATGAGAACAACGCATTGTTACGCTCTTGGTTTCTGTAACCTTCCCTTCTATCTTTCCCCTCGCGTCATGAAATATTTTTGAAAAATATTCCAAAATATGTTAAAATGCACATTCTTTACACTTTATTTTCTTTGATACCACGCATCGCGCACTGTGATCCATAGTTCTTCTGCATTTGAAGGTTTTTTTCTCTGCAACATGCTTTTTAACATCTCCCCAGAGATGTCCTGTGGGATTAAGGTCAGGAGACTGAGCTGGCCACGCCATAACCTTTACCCCATTAACCCGAAATCACTCATTTGCCAATTTACTGGTGTGTTTCGGGCCATTATCTTGTTGGAATATCCATTTTAGAGGGCGTGGAATATGGTAACATCACTTCTCTCAAAATGCCAACATAGACGTTCCTATCCATTATGTTTCTAATTGGATGTATTGGGCCTACACCATTATATGAAAACCTTCCACATATCATTAGTTTTGCACCACCATGTTTAACTGTCTTTTGTGTATAGGTTAGGTTAGGTTAGGTTAGAGGACGTGTACTTGTCAATTAAGACAAGTACAGTACCCAGAGGTCGGATTGACCCATTGTACAACGTCCTAGTTTCTCACACCACTTATGTTGTGTGTGTTAATTTTTATACATGAGTGGTGGGACCTACAGTTTAAAGTCGACTCCGAACGACAGATTTTTTTTTATTTATTGAGAAACTTTTCATGGCAATTTTATTTGACTCTCAGAGTTTTTGCCAGAAATCTACTGAGAGGAAGTCGCCGAAGAAATTCTTTTTGTATTTTCGTTTTGATGCCTGGCCTGGGGTTCGAACCCAGGCTTTTGCGTCTAAGAAGCCAACACACTACCTACTAGACTACGGCGACTTCTGTCTTTTGTGTATACTGAGCTCTATATTTGGTGTTGGGCGGACATCCAACATACTGTCTAGACCCAGTACCACCAAATGAAACAATTTTGCTTTCGTCTTTCCACAGTATGTTTCTCCATTTTTCTTTCGGCCAATTGATATGTTCTTGGGCAAACTTTAAGCGTGCTGCTACCTGTTTTGTATGTCAACAATGGCACCTTTTGTGGACTTCTTGCGAATAAATTGTTGTCCATCAGACGCCTACGAATAGTAGGGACACTTACGGCAAGATTTAGATCCTTTTGAGTTTTTTTTTTTTGCATACGCCAAAGGATATATGTTGCTGTATCCCACAATCCGGCGGCCATCGACAGTTGACGTTTTGCGCTTGCGCCCACGCGTTTCAAGCTTTTTTTATATTTCAATGGATTTGCGATCATTTGGTTGGATCAACTTAAGGTTTCTTCAATTTCATTAGAAGTTTTGCCTTTTTTTTCGAAGATTTTTAATTAGTTTTCTCTTTTCTTCAGTACAGTGCTTTCCTCGTCCCACTATTACAAAAATTTATGTGAATCACTGTAGAAAAAGTTTTTTTTACTACATTTTTCCATACTTACTGTGTTCACTTTTTTCTTTAAATTATATGCTGATATATTTTTATTTTTAAAAGAACACTCGCACTCCTATTTTTTTGATTAACTGAATTCAAGGGCAAGCACAGAAATGAATCAATTTCATCGTAAATATTAAAGTTATTACGAGATTCTTTTTTGTATTTTATTTCTTACATATCGTTGTAACTACCGTTAAAATATATCATGTTTTGCAAATTGGTAGAATAAAAAATTTTAACTTTGAAAATATTAGCACTCCTATTATTTTGAACACAGCTGTATATATAAAGAGAGAGAGAGAGAGTAGGAGATATGACGTCAATAGTACTCTGGCTTGTATGAGAACCCCCAGCTGTTTTTCAAAAACTTGTCTATTTGCTACGCGCGTTATTTGCTTATTCCCTGCATTTCATATCAGATTTCAATGGTTTTCGTCTTTCAGATTTTTTTTCTCCCGTTTTTTCGCTTTTCATCACAATACACTGAATGACTCTGACTGTTCGAGTGAGTGAATAAGTGGTTGTGTGACTGAGTGGTGACGACTGTCTGAATGGTAAGCATCAAATTAAATCATTCGATTTCATTATTCATTCAATCGCTTCTATTTTCTATTTTTTTTTTGTTTTGCTGTTGAAACCTCATATTGTTGCAACTCAATCGTCCATAGTTTCCGACACCACACTGCCTTACCATTAGGGCCACATCAATTGAAATAGTGTGGACTTGATGTTGTTACTCTCTCTCGAAGGCCATCAAAAGATTTTGTTGGTTTTTTTTTTGTTTTCGTTGGGTGAACTCCATCGTTGATAGTCATTAATCACTCGTCAATGTTTTTGGCTTCAATTGTTTTGTTTGTTTGTTGCCAATTTAAATTGTGTGTGCCTGAAAAATTGAATGACGACGAGTTTGATTTGGTTTTCCTTTTTTGGTTTTTTTTTTTTTGAAATAAATCCTCTTGACATTGAAGTTTTCTTCTTCGTCTTCTATTGTTAGTCGGTCGGCAAATATGGTTGATTAATGGCAATTCATATTTCTGTCAAATAAAAATGCCATGAATACAAATACAATAAGCATCTCTCAGTTTGATTGGGAGTGTCATCAATGCTGTTGTATTCCTAACAGGCTCATTTAATTTTCCAAACCGTTTTTCATTTTCTGCTAAATTTTGTTTGAGTACCCGTAAGCATTTAAACGTTTTTCCTGCGTTTATACGCTATTTAAGCATTACGAATGCTTTTAAACCATGGGGAACACGTTATTTCCCTTAAGAAATTAAAATTGACAATTGTGAACAATGGCAACAATAGATTTAATTTGCTTGGTAATCAGGCGAGAAGTGCATGTATCGTGTTAAAGCTTTTTCTATTCGCGGAGGTAATTTTTGATCATTCATTAAAACTCTAGGGAACAATCTTAGTTCAATTTCTACTCTTATAATGAACAATCCGATTACTTTGAAGGGGATCTGTAGCTTTGCTTAGTATCGCTTGTTTTCGTCAAACGAGCAACAAAAAGTGCTCCATAAAATCGGCCTGAATAGAATAAAAATGAAATACTGGGCTGGATAGCCACGGTATAAGGATTCCAAAACAGTTTGCTTTACGGTCAAAGAATTGTTTTCTTCAAGTGAGCAACAAATCGGGCAAAATTTTCGCATTCCAGTCTCATCATCATCATCTGTCGATGACTTGTAGTTTTAGGTCGATAACTTGCATTTTTTAGGTTGATGACTTGCATTTTTGGTCGATGATTCAAATTTTCGGTAATTAAAGTTTTTTGGTCGATGACTTGCATTTTTTGGTCGATGACTTTCTTTTTTAGTCGATGACTCGCATTTTCTTTAGATGATTAATGTTTTTTGCTCGACGACTTGTATTTTTTCGATGACTTGCATTTTTGGTCGATAACTTGCATTTTTTGGTCGATAACTTGCATTTTTTGGTTGATGACTGGCATTTTTGGGCGATGACTCACATTTTTTTGTCGATGACTCGCATTTTCTTTAGATGACTAATGTTTTTTGCTCGATGACTTGTATTTTTTTTCGATGACTTTTATTTTTCACCTGTTGCTGCATTTTTTTGGACGATAACTTGAATTTTTTGGTTGATGACTTGTATTTTTGGGCGATGACTCACATTTTTTTGTCGATGACTTGCTTTTTTTGGTCGATGACTTATATTCTTTGGTCAATGATTTGCATTTTTTTGTCGCTAATTTGCGGTTTTTTGTCGATAACTTGCATTTTTTGGTCGACGACTTACATTTTTTTGTCGATGACTTGCTTTTTTTTGGTCGATGACTTACATTTTGCAGTTTTTTGTCGATGACTTGTAGTTTTTTTTTTTTGATCGATGACTTGCAAGTAATGTCCGATCGTAAGGAAAACGGTTATGGAATCCTTGATCCAATAGCCATCCATCCCACTAGGTCGCTGTTAACATAACATGCATTGTAAAAGAAGGAATATAACTTCCGTAGTTAAATTCATACACACATGATGACGCCTCTTTCTTCAAGGAGATGTTATGATGTGCTTGCTTCATTAAATAACCTTACCAATACATCATACCGTCCCAGTATCACCCCATCTTCAAGGGAAGATTGTTAATGTGATGGCACTCCCCAAAAAGGACGTTGAAAACTAAATCTCAGCAGCAATTTCTTCCGCACTTTCCAAAGTTATGGAATTAATAATCTACCTGTGAAATATTTGGAATTAAAAAATTTGATCAGCGACAGGCAATATAGTTTTCATGAGCAAGGTCCGTTTTACTGGTGAACCGTTGGCGTTAGTCTTAGAAATATAGAATTAAAGGTTTGGATTTCCAAAGCTTGTGTTTCACTTTTCCATTGCTATTGCAACAGATTGTGTTCTAGCGATATAAAGGTACATACTTGTTTTCGAAGTCGCCGTAGTCTAGTAGGTAGTGTGTTGGCTTATTAGACGTAAAGCCAGGGTTCGAGCCCCAGGCCAGACATCAAAACGAAAATATAAAAAGTATTTCTTCGGCGACTTCCTCTCAGCAGATTTCTGGCAAAAACTCTGAGAGTAAATAAAAATTGCCATGAAAAGTTTCTCAAAAAAAATCGGTCGTTCGGAGTCGATTTTAAACTGTAGGTCCGGCCACTCATGTATAAAATTAACACACACAACATAAGTGGTGTGAGAAACTAGGTCGTAATCCTGACTGAAGGGCTGTAATGACCAATTATGTATGTATGTATGTACTTGTTCTCGAAAATCGCATATTTTTACGTTCGATTTGCCCGTGAGATTTGTGTAGAAATTTTTAAGCCTTTAGGCATATCAGAGAAGAAGATCGTTAGGAAAACAAGGGCACTGGCAATGAGAAACGCAGTTTGTGTTGTAATGCCTTCTAGAGTTATGCATAAGAATTCATATTGCATTACCACTTCCACAGTGGCCCTTTATAGCGAGGATGAGAACCATCTTTTTACCTATTACCTTCTGCCAGGTGAAGAGAGCCAGATAAATTTAAAAATTAATGTTTACATCGGATTTGAATGCACTTTAATTTTTAAACATACCCCGCAGACTTAAAATTAACATTCAAAAAATCTCATTTCATTTATTTTTTATGTGCATCCATGCACCATCATTATGATGCTCCTTCTGTCATCCTTTTTTGTTTTTTTTTCTTTCAAAAAGGTCATTGGGGTTCAACTACTGTGTCATCTCAGTGGCCACACTTACATATAAGTTTGTGTGTTTTATAGTGTATGTGTAGTTGTGTAGTTGCATTTGTATTTATTTTCTTGTCCTTAGAAAAGGAGTGGCCAAGTTTCAAATGTCAACACCCATTTCCGGCAAAAAAAAACACAAACTCGCGTTGGAGCTAAAGTTGTCACAGAAAAGAAAGAAAGAAAGAAAAAAAACTACGAAAGTCAGCAACAGTGGTGGGGGGGGTAAAAGAGCAGAAGCATCTTCAGCGCAATGACATTTTGGAATAGTCGGGAATAAAGTAGTTGCTGTTGTTGCAGCTGGTTATGATGATAAAAAGAAACGAAGGAAAAAGAAACTGTGAACAACACGTTCTCATGCCAGATTTTTTGCATTCGTTTTAAGGAAGGAGTTTAGCTTAGGAGCGAGAGAATTGGATTTTCTGCGTAACTGTCACAAACAGTTGATTTAAATAAATTTCACAATTTATTTATATGTACAGAATATGTCAGCTTTTAAATTCTATTATTAATTACACAGATACACTCATATACTCGTATCTGTCAGATGGAGGGCGGGGAGGGGAGGGGATATAGAAAATAAATTGCAGAAATAAAGGGTGTTTGTTATAGAGGTATAGAACTTTAAGTTGCAATAAAACAACGATGGATTATTCGATTGACATGAATTTTATTTATCCGAAAGATAATCTTGTGGCATTACATTTTAAATATGATTTCTGGCATATGACCGCCACGGCTGGCGCGGATGTAGTCCAATCTGGACGTCCAATTTTCGATGACTTTTTCCAACATTTGTGGCCGTATATCGGCAATAATACGGCGAATGTTGTCTTCCAAATGGTCAAGCGTTTGTGGCTTTACCGCATAGACCAATGACTTTACATAGCCCCACAGAAAGTAGTCTAGCGGTGTTAAATCACAAGATCTTGGAGGCCAATTCACAGGTCCAAAACGTGAAATTAGGCGGTCACCAAACGTGTCTTTCAATAAATCTATTGTGGCACGAGCTGTGTGACATGTTGCGCCGTCTTGTTGAAACCACATCTCCTGGACATCATGGTTATTCAATTCAGGAATGAAAAAGTTAGTAATCATGGCTCTGTACCGATCACCATTGACTGTAACGTTCTGGCCACCATCGTTTTTGAAAAAGTACGGACCAATGATTCCACCAGCCCATAAAGCGCACCAAACAGTCAGTTTTTCTGGATGTAACGGTGTTTCCACATACACTTGAGGATTACCTTCACTCCAAATGCGGCAGTTTTGTTTGTTGACGTAGCCATTCAACCAGAAGTGCGCTTCATCGCTAAACAAAATTCGCTTATGAAAATCGGGAACAACGGTAATCTCGTTTTGGGCCCATTCGACGAATCTACGCCTTACTTGATGATCGTTTGGCTTCAATTATTGCACGAGTTGGATTTTGTAAGCACGCAAGCCAAGATCCTTCCGCAAATTCTTCCATAAAGTGGATGAACACAGATCCAATTCCTGTGCTCGATGGCGGATGGACTCATTCGGGTCTTCCTCAATGCTACGCCCTACAGCAGCAATAGCTTCTTCTGTACGCACCGTACAGCGTCTCTGGGGGATGCGAGTTATCAATAAGAGTAAACGTGGTGCGAAAACGTTCCATGGTTAATCGAATTAACTGCTCTGATGGACGATTTTGTCGACGATAAAATGGACGTAGTGCGCGATACGTTTTCCGCACAGAACCATTATTTTCGAAATAAAATTGAACTATTTGCAAGCGTTGTTCAGGCGTGAGTCCATTCATGATGAATTGCCAAACCAAACTGAGAATAAATCACTTGACAGCTGTTAAATCGGTCGCCATCTTGAAAAGTAATGCCAACTTAAAGTTCTATACCTCTATAAAAAACACCCTTTATGTACGGAATATGTCAACTTTTAAATTCTATTATTAATTACACAGATACACTCATGTACTCGTATCTGTAAGAGTGAGGGAGGGAGGGGAGGGGTATAGAGAAAATAAATTGCAGAAATACATGGCTTGGCTTGGCATGCCATGGCATATTTTGGATTTTTAATAGAAATTGTAAACGTGTTGTTGTTATCCAACAACTGTATTTTGAAAGTTTTCCTTTAATTGCTTGGCATTAAATCCTGATCCATTTTATCTTTTTCAGTTTTCCCCAAATACGTTCTCTTCACATTTATTTTTCTAGAACGTACAATGCATAGTGAAAACTTTTAATCCCGGGTAATTATTCTCGCATTTGTTGTATTGTGTTGTGTTGTTTATCATTTTGTTTCTCTATTTCTCTCAAAACGACTTCTATTCCTCTAAGGCAGAGTGGCGCTTAGTCGGATGGCTGTTCATATTTGTAACTGTCAGTTTTTGGGTAAAATTTTGTTTAAAAACGCCCGCCATCTACCCTAGCCTAACCTATCCTGTTCTGAGTCGAAAACCTTCTTCTTATCCTTGTAAATATCCCCATGTTCGCTGTGTGTGTATGTAAGTGTGTGTTTCTCATTGTAATTTGTAACAGCATTTGCTGCATGTTTCCTCTGTATTTTTCTGTCTTTTTCTGTCTTTTTTTTTGTTGCATGAATATGAAGAAAAAAACAAAGTTTGCTGCCAGTTGTTGTTGTTAAACTTTTCTCTAATCGTGGTTAATCTTAAAACAAACGTTTTGCAATTTATTTTCCCTGGCCCCCACCCCTCGTAATCCAACACTCTCCCGCTCTATGGGAGTTAACTAATGACTTAATTTTTATCAGCCGTAGGGCTGATGTGTTGTGTTTTGTTTATTAACCGTGTATGCCAGTGTTTCAAAAAAAAAAAAAAAAGTTTCTTTTCGCTCATCTTTATCTTGGCGTTTGTCTTTGGCAATCTTTTCGTATAAAATCGACGTTTTTCTTTCATTGTCTTCTCTCTCTCCCTCTCTCTCCCTCTCTTTGTTTTGTTTGATGAGGTTTTATTTGCGTTTCTTGTCTATCCTTTAGGGCAATTCAAGAGTTTTCTATAGGTTTGCAATGAAAATGTCTTAACACCAAGCCAAGAAGTTTAGTAACACCGGTCGGCAAACATAATGTTACGTTTTTTCTTTTAAAAAATAGAAATAAATTTGTGTTTAAATTAAATTATTTATTATTCGCACAATTCTGTGTCTCACAGTTCGCAACTTGATGTAAACAACAACAATTGCTCTTCCTTGTTATTCCTCTGTTTACACCCTTTGCATAAACAATAACAATTACTAGACAATTGTTCGACAGATCTTTGTAATGGAGATCTTCAAACCACGATTATTCTCTTCACACACAACGCATCTTCACATAAGACTGACTTGAATTTTTCTGACTGCATTGCCTACTTTGTCTTGCCTTTTATATGGTTACGTAAACAGTCTGATGAATGATCTTGGAGTTGAGTATTCGTGGCTTCGCCTTCTCGAGGTGTCTATAAATGTAACCATCGTTGTTTCATTATTGTTGTTGCTTGTGTATTTTTGTTTACATTTATTCTTACAATGTGTTGTCGGTATATATTTGTTTACTTGTTTATCATGTAAACAAGTTCATTGTTTATGTTTTTGTAGCTTTTGTTTACAATTTAAACGATGTGAAATCAAAACACCATTTCCACTTTCGTAACAATATAAAGGGTCCTTCATTAAACACTCCCTATATTAAAAATTTTGAATTTTGAAAAAAGAAACAAAGCATGTGTTTGATATGAAGTTGTGACTGATATATAATGCAACAAAGTAAAGCGTTATATTTTTTTAATTTTTTTTAATTTTAATTGTTCAAACGCAACAAATGTTGGAAATAACATTAAATTTTAGAATCAGTTTAGATTTGTTCGAATTGGCCACCTTTGGTACGAATTATGGCCTTCAAACGGCCGACAAAGCCATCGCAGGTTGCACGAAAGTGGCTCTGCGGTATTTTTGCCCATTCCCGGCGAAGTGCCGTCTTGAGATGATCGATACTTTGGTATTTTTTAGTGAGAACCTTATTCTCCAAAATGCCCCAGGCGCAAAAGTCCATCGGATTGAGGTCCGGAGATTTTGGCTTTTTAAGCCATTCTTGGTTGACGCGTGCTGAGTGCGGTGGTGCTGAGTCCTCTTGGAATGTCCATGGTCTGCGGCCGAAATGTTTGTCTGCCCAGGGCTTCAATACTGTCTAAGACATTTTCCCGATAGTATTCGGCATTTATTTTGACCCCACGGTCGATGAATACGAGCGGGGAGCGACCACCCATCGGTCGTTACGGCGACCCACACCATTACCATCGGCTACGCTTGAGTTCTGGTGGCCAATCGCAGGTGTAAATTTTCAGCTGACCTCTTTGGCAAGTAAACCCGATCATTTTGTTTGTTCACAAACTGCTCAATTTGGAATGGCTTCTCATCGGAGAAAACCAAATTCGGTAACTGGTCACTTTCGTGCAAGCGAAGTAACTCCTTGGCTCTTTCCAGTCTAACATTTTTTTGTCCATCTGTGAGCTCTTGCACTTTTTCGAACTTCAATGGCTTTAGTCCAAGCTCAGTTTTCAATATGTGTTGCATCCGTTCTCGCGATATGTTCAGCTCACGAGCAATTTTTCTACCACTGCAGCGTGGATTTCGATCAAATCTGGCCTTCACTTTTCGGATCATTTCAGGTGTTGTTACCGTTTTTTTTCGTCCACTTTTTGGACGCGATGCAACACTGCCAGTATCACGTTAACGAGCAATGGTACGAGAAACAAAAGATTTATTCACATTTAAATGCTGGAGGGCTTTAACGATAGCCACCTGTGGTTTTCCAGCCAAATATAAAGCAATCATACTATCATCGCTTGAATTCCATCACGAATAACTTTTTTTCTGAATGCAATAGTTGAAAATGCTTTTGTAAGCTTGTAACTAATAAAATGAACTGTCACTGGAATAAATCGGTCAGCTGTCAGACGAGCGGTTTAAAAATGATAACAACCTGAAGTTGGTTGCAATACATATCAGCCACCCTGTGGAGCGCATCCAAAATGTTTTATTTTCAATCTCTGGTGCATAAATAAGGCTGTATTTGATCATCGGCTTTTTTTATGTTGGCTTTTATAAGGACCTACACCTAAGATTTAAGAAAACCCCACAAGAAAAGGTCTAAAGGGGGTCAAATCGCACGAACTCAGTGGCCAGGAGGTTACATCACCTCTACGTGAAATGACCGTGCCATTAAAAAGATCGTGCAGAATATTCAATGTAACATGAACTGTGCTGCACGTAGCGCCGTTCTTTTTTTCGTGTTTTTTTATATGTTAAAACATTTTCAATTGAGCCTCGTACGGTGTTCTTTAAATGTATGCCAGTGGTGGTGTTCAAATAAACCGTATCCTGCAACTGTTGTTGTTGTGTTACACGAGTATGGTTCTGTAATCGTTTTTCAATCTAAAAATAAATGCGTTTAAATACTCGTCGTACAACAATTATTTCATTATTCGTACAACAACAACAGCAACAACCATTCCATTGTTTTTCATTCATTCAGTCGTTCGTTCATTTAGAAGTTTGTGTGTGTGTGTGTGTGTTTGTATAACGAAACTCGGTAAGTTAATTGACATTGTGGAGCCCATGTAACAAATGGCAACAGCTGTATGAACAACTTTCTTCAAGTTGGAAAGTCTTTTTGTTGTTGTAGTCGATTGTTGGTATGCTTGGCATGCGGTAAATGACCAAAATTTTCATGCTCTGCTCCGCATCTCAAAATACAGTTCTTGGAGGATAGAGGAGTTAGAGGAGGGAGAGAAAGACAGAGAGAGAGAGAGCGAGGAAGAACAATAATATTGACAGATATTAGCAAATCGATCATTGTCATTATTATTCGATTGTTTCGTTTTGTATGTACAATTGTAATCGGAAAATGGTCTGCGCTTGCAAATCTGTGTGTGGTTGGGTGCCTTCGTTGATGGCTGTATGGGATGTTTAGATTCATTATGTCGATTTGTTGATTAATTTGTGTGTGAATGTTGTCCCCCCCGCCATGCCATCAACCGAAATAGATTTTCTTTAACTCAATAAAACAATAGGCAAGGGAGTCGGGGGAAACCTTGCTACTTGTCCTTCCAACCGTCTGTCTATTTATTTAACATTCATTGAACATTTCTCTCCTCTTTGTCTGTCATCTTTTTTTTTTCGTCGTTTGTTTTTTGTGTTCAGACGGACAGGACATTGTGTTGATTGTTTGTAATTAATCGTATTAAAAACATTTTTGTGTAGAGTGGCCGGGGAGTGTGTCGGTGTGTTTTTGACACTGATTAGGTGTATAGCTGAGTTGAGCTATGGTGTGCTGTGTTGTGCTGAGTTGAATTCATTCATTCATACCACCACCACCAGCCGTCGAAGCCTATGGACATGCATTAATTATCTCTTTCATGTTATTTTGTTTTTTTTTTTGTGGAGAATTTGTAAAGCTTTTCAGTTACATATGTGACCCCTTTATAGGCGCATTTTTCATACATTTTATCCGAAACAGGGGGATGTATGGTTGACCAATACAGAGATTTCGAGTTATTCTAAACTATTTACAGATCGTACTGTGGTATTATGGTGTTGTTTGGGGTGGGACTAGGTTAAAACTTGAGAATTATAAGTATTTCAGTTGGTATACTGTCCCAAAGTTTCTCTTTCAATTTTATTTTGTTTCAGTTTCATCAAACAAGTTTTTTTTAGCATAGGTAGTGGTTTGGCCTTTTAAACGGTTATCCATATTTGCGTTTACAAAATTAAGTTAAATAAAATCCATGTAATGCCATGATTTCGATGAAACTTCATTACAATGCGATGTCAGCAACATTTAGGTGAGCGTCCCTGATTTGGTTGCAGCAGTCGATCCTTTTGAAATAATTTACAACCACATTACGCTTATTTCGAGCGACAGCTCCATGATAACTTGATTAAGGTTGGTGTTAAAATTCTATAACGTTAGGAAATTATCCGCGTAGACACGGTTTTTGATGTAACTCCGCAAAAAACTTTAACGTCGTCAAATTCCATGTTGTTAGTAGTCAATTCCGGTTGCCAAGTTATGGAATTATTCTTTCTGGAAGCTTTTTGCAACGCTCTGAATTGACGATCACCGTTCTTCTGCGGGCATTTTCGTCATTGTTATGACATCTCCAGATCATAATGCAAAACTACTTCTGATTTCTCTGAGATCAAGGTGCGATAATTTTGTTTCTTGACTTACCTTCAGAAGTCGCCGTAGTCTAGTAGGTAGTATGTTGGCTTATTAGACGCAAAAGCCAGGGTTCGAGCCCCAGGCCAGACATCAAAGACAAAATACAAAAAGTATTTTTTTCGGCGACTTCCTCTCAGCAGATTTCTGACAAAAACTCTGAGTAAATAAAATTGCCATGAAAAGTTTCTCAAAAAAATCTGTCGTTCGGAGTCGACTTTAAACTGTAGGTCCCGCCACTCATGTATAAAATTTAACAGACACAACATAAGTGGTGTCACAAACTATGTCGTAATCCTGACTGAAGGGTTGTAATGACCAATTATGTATGTATGTATGTGATGAAGACAAATAATCATCAGAACGTATACTTGCAACTTGTGCGAATCGGAAGGATGCATATCAGTTTCAGAAAATTGTCCGTGTTTGCTCAGAACAACATCCTAAAACATGTCAGGATAACCGAATTGGGAGGAGACATTAAAGGGATACCCGATATATGTACATATACGGAGGGCTGTATAATAGATCGTATGGTTACAGTACCTCTATATGACAACAAATGATAATAACTAAAGGTATTGTGCATAGCATTTCAGAAGAGAGATTGCTTATAAGAATCTAATTAATGGGCTCCGACTATCTTTAGGGTAGTAAATATTTACAAACGTTAAATTATATTCCGTTTAAATTGTAATTGTAAAGAATAACATCTGCAGAAAGAGTGTTCCATATAAAGGGTCCGCCAAAAAGCCTTTTTTTTGAAAATGCTTTTTAAAAAAAACTACTGTGAATATTTTTTCAAATTTCTTTTTTTTTTTTGAAAGTACAATCCTTCCGGATGGAATAATGGAAAATAATTTCATTCAAATGGCTGCCTCGGCTGGCCATGCAGTAGCCTACACCATCGGTCCAATTTTTAAGCACATTATCGATTGTGTGCAGCTGTATTTCACCAATGGCTTCACGAATATTGTCCTTTAAAGCGACAATTGTCTCTGCCTTGTCGGCGTAACACTTATCTTTGACGGCACCCCACAAATAATAGTCCAACGGTGTCAAATCGCAGCTCCGAGGTGGCCAAACGACATTAGCTCTGCGGCTAATAATGCGATCTTCAAAAACAGGGCGCAAAACATCGAGTGTAGCTTCGGCTGTGTGGCACGTAGCGCCGTCCTGTTGAAACCAAATGTCGCCAATATCCTCCTCTTCAATTTTTGTGAACAAAAATTCGTTTAACATGGCCCGATAACGATCACCATTGACTGTAACGGCCACTCTTTGCTCATTTTCGAAGAAAAATGGCCCAATTATGCCTCTGGACCAAAATCCGCACCACACAGTGACTCGTTTTGGGTGCGTCGGCTTTTCAATGTATGCGTGCGGGTTTTCTGTGCCCCAAATGCGACAATTTTGCTTGTTTACATACCCGCCAAGATCAAAATGAGCTTCATCTGAAAAGATAATTTTTTTTTTTTGCCAAAATCAGCATCTTCTGGTGTAGGCTACTGCATGGCCAGCCGAGGCAGCCATTTAAATGAAATTATTTTCCATTATTAACCGGAAGGATTGTACTTTCAATTAAAAAAAAGAAATTTAAGAAAATATTCAGTAGTTTTTTTTAAAGCATTTTCAAAAAAAAAAGTTATTTGGCGGACCTTTTATGTACGTATGATGTTGGTAGAGAATGGCTTTTCTTTGTTATGTTCTGTATTATCCAATCATCCATGTAGAGAGATAAGCAATCAAGGAAATTAGAACAAAGGCTTAATAGAGCCTGTTTTCCGAGATTTGTTAAAAACCTAAGGGCTTTAGAGTTTTTTTTAATTTTTTTAATTTGTAATTCGATTTCATTTCTTTATTCTTTTAAAATCTTGTTTAATTGTTAATTAAATTTTAATTTATTGTGTCTGTCTGCCTGCTTGTCTCTTTGCTTTTAAAGTCATAATTAACCGTCTGTCCTGTGGCATGTTTGGCAATCTTGTGAATCATTTTCGATAACGAGAGCAGAGAATACCTTGAGGAAATGAAATGAAATGCAATGCGTTTATAAATCATTTCTTAAATGAAATCAAAATTGTGCCTTATCTTTAGAATAATATTCGTCCTTATGACGTATAATTTATTAAACTTAATTTATAGACAAACAAACAAACAAAATGAAATTAAATAATCTTCTTTGAAATAAAAACTCAAGAAAATCATCCAAAAAAATAATGAAAAATTCTCCGTGCTTTTGTGTTTTTTTTTTTTTACTTGAAAATAAAATTAATTGTTAAGGAAATTACTTGATTTCTGTGGTTATTTAAGAACTTGCCACAGCCCTGTTTAAAATGATTTATTGAAGCTGCATTATTTACGAGACTTTAAGACAAAAATGAGGATTTTTAACCCTTTTTTTCAACAAGACTTTTGAGTTTTTTTCGTTGGTTTTTTAAGCGGTTTTTCTAGATGACTTCCTGTTTGGGAGAAAAAAAAGGAAGAGAAAAATGAGAAAAAAAGAATTAAGAAAACGTGATTATAATTTTTCATTAAGACGATGATGATTTTTCAGTTGAATCATAAATAATGGCGGCCCTTTACAGTTGAATACTCTAGGCAGTGATTGTTGTTCAGGGTTTTAAATAAGAAATCGTTTCCTTTCCAAAAAATAAGGAATCAAATTCGGTTCCTAATGTATTGTGAAGTCCTTTTCGTGCTTATTCTACACTTATGTCATCTAAGCCAATTGAGTCTCGTTAGACTCCGATAAAGCAGTTTTAAGTGCTTTGACTGACGGTAGGGTGTATATATCGAGTTAACTTACAAATCTTTATGACGCTTAGGGAGGCGTCACATCCATGCCGAAAAGGGAGGACTGGAGGAAGGGTGCGGCGCACCCCGCGGGGGATACCGCACAAATCTATACCGATGGCTCCAAATTGGGAGGAGCCGTTGGAATTGGTATCTATTCGAAATCAATCGGAATATTCAAAGATATATGGCTATCAGATCACTGCAGCGTCTTTCAGACAGAAGTGTCTGCAATTCAGGTTGCGGTAAAAATCATTGTGGACAAAAATGTTCACAGGCGAAAAATCACCTTACTTTTCGATAGCCAAGCGGCCATCAAAGCATTGGATTCTAGTGTAATAAACTCCAAGACGGTGTACGACTGTCACAGATGTCTCAATGAGATGGCGAACCGCTATGATGTTTGTATCACATGGGTACCGGGACATAGAGATATTCCCGGCAACTGCAGAGCGGATGATTTGGCCAGAAGGGGCACGACTATCGTACTCTCTCTGATGAATTCTCTACATTGGGGATCCCTTTGGATAACTGCAGGCTTATAATTGACAATGCAATCGTGGACCTTGTCAACGGTAGGTGGGCAGCTTCGGATAAGGGCAGAACGGCGCAAAAAATCTGACCAAGGCTGGATAGGAGGCGCACGGCGACTCTGCTTAAACTCCAAAGAAGCAGGCTCAGCGCTGTTATCGGGGTTATTACGGGGCATTGTATTATAGGAACGCATGCGAGCCGTATTGGTCTTGGACACCTCGGGAATGATTTCTGCAGAAGCTGTGGAGATGAGGAGGAGGGTGAAACTATTCTTCACCTACTGTGTACATGCCCGGCAATTGGTCAGAGGAGAAAGAGACACCCGGGTGCCTACTACATGGAGGACCTAGATGAACTGTCATGCATGGATATTGGCAGTCTGAGTCGCTTCATCGGAAGCTCAGAGTGGTTCCGGAAATAGGGGAGAATGTGAAACTGTGGTATCACAATGGGCCCTATGTGCGGCCTAAGTGTGTCCGCTTTATGATTCCATCGAGAGGACAGCCACTTCTACCTATCTAGGGTGGCGCAGTCACCGGAGTCTAGTAAGTATTAGTTCAACCTCTGGTTCAATAAACTCGAACAAAATCGAAAAATGAAAAAAAAAATTTCTTCGGCGACGTCCTCTCCTTCTGGCGGTCTTCTGGCAAAAACTCTGAGTGGAAATTTAAATTGCCATGAAAAGTTTCTCAAAAATCTATCGTTAGGAGTTGACTTTACACTGGAGGCCCTGCCTCGCTTATGTATAAATTCACACACACAAGATAAGTGGTCGTAATTCTGACAAGCCTTGTAATGACCAACTAAAAGAAGCCTGAAAAATACTACCATATTTTGGTACTAAAGGAGACGCTATAATATTTAGTTGTGAAAAATTTCACATCTGGTGGTCCAGACGAGCATGGTGAAAAGGTTGGTTTTGTGTGCAGTAACCTCAACTTGGTGGAGAAATAAATCTTCAAGTGGAAACATCTGACTTTGTTGCGGAATCTGGTTCGCTCAGTGAAAACTTGAATGACGTTTCCCGGGTGGTTCAAACCATTATCGTAAAAGGATTTTTCCGGTAGGTTAGGTTAGGTTAGAGGACGTGTACTTGTCAGTTAAGACAAGTACAGTACCCGGAGGTCGAATTGACCTATTGTACAACGTCCTAGTTTCTCACACCACTTATATTGTGTGTGTTAATTTTATACATGAGTGGCGGGACCCCTACAGTTTAAAGTCGACTCCGAACGACAGATTTTTGAGAAACTTTTTCATGGCGATTTTATTTACTCTCAGAGTTTTTGCCAGAAATCTGCTGAGGAAGTCGCCGAAGAAAATACTTTTCGGATTTTGTCTTGATGTCTGGCCTCGCTCGAACCCTGGTTTTACGTCTAATAAGCCAACACACTACCTACTAGACTACGGCGACTTCTATTACAGCCTGAAAAGTACTTCAAGAAGCTGGTAGTGAAAGAGACGATCTAATATTCAATTGTTCTGAAAAGATTTCACATCCGGCCTTGTTGCAGGATCTGGTTCCATCAGTGAAATCTTAAATGACGTTTCCCGGGTGGTTCAAACCATTATCGTAAAAGGATTTTTCCGGTATCTGCATTGTAAAGCCAGTAGCGAAAGCAGGTTCAGGTATATTGTGGTCGATCGGTATATTGAGACCAATCATACCCAGGATTTTGGTAAGGCCATAGCTTCCGTGCTTCCATGCTCTTCTCATGGCGCTTAGTTTTAATTGTCGCGTTCGCAGCAATTTGTTTTGCCAAGAATAGCATACAAAGTGGCTGCCTTCCAAAATGTTAGTTGCTTTGTGTTTGAACAAAGTATAGTGTTTCATAAAGCCGCTGTACAAAATGTTTACAATGTATACTATTTCAAAACGTCGTCGACAATGTGTACTTTTAACGTAGTCAAAAAGCAATCAGGCATCGGATTTATAGTTGATGCATTGTTTGGTAACTTTGCATATGTACAAAATTTATATACCGTAGTAGAACTGTATACAAACTTTGTATTGATACATTTTGTAAGTCAGCCAGTCTTGGATGATGGAGTCTTAAGGGCACATGTTATTATGACCATCACGATCCATATAATCCGCTTTATTTTCTCGAAATTTATAAGAATAATGGTACTGAAAACACTGGTTTTTCCACTTATTCATTATAACTTGTTCTCGATTTAGTTTTAACAAAGGCAACACTGAATGACTGTGGATAGGTTGTAGGGTGTCCCCGTAATAATATAAAATTACAAAATTAACCCTTTTTTCTTTGTTTTCACTTTTTTGTAGCATGCTTAACAGGCAGTATTTTATAATTTATTTTCATTAATTAGAAATTATTATTATTTTTCAACCCTTTCAGCAAAAAAAAAAACAGTCTTCCTATTCCTCGTATTTGTTTTGGATTCCAAAAAAGGTGTCACTTTAATGCAGCGCGCCGTTTTTTCTCATTTAAGCAGCAGGGCAGCAATAGCAATAAAAAGTGAATGTTGTTTTAATCTTTTCATTATTATTTGTGAATGAGAATGTTTTTTTTGTAATGGCTTCAGCTTGAGCAATTAAGAAAGAAAAAAAATCAGCCAGGCACTGTCCCATTTGGGTATTTCCCATTTTGGATTTTAAAACCATTCGGCAATATGTTGAAATTTAGTTTTAATGGCCTTCTCTCTAACACGTAGAAAATCCTTTTTTTGTGTTTCAATAATGATTTCAATACGTAATCCTTTCGGGGTTTGGGTTTTGAATTGCAATTTAAAAATGCAAATTAATTGCGCTGTTCAATCTCTCGGCCACTTAAGTGAGCAATAAAAGTAAAATGCGTCTTTCTATTGTATTCCTTTCGTTCAATCTCTCTCTCTCCCTCTCTTTCCTTCTCTTTCCTTCTCTTTTTTTTTTACCAATTTTACTTAATTAACTGCCTTTACTGGTATTAACTTAAGGTATTGAAAAGTTTTGCCAAAGAAAAATTTTTTTTGGCATTTGTTTAATTGGAAATTTTGAATTTGAAATTTTTTTTTTGTTAAGGATTTTCAAGTATTTTCTCCTCTTTCTCTTTCTCCTCTACTTTCTTCTACTTCTCTTTCGTTTGCCTTTTACACTCTCAAGAAGACTCATAGAATTTTATTGGCGTTGAACTTTTTAATGTTCATTTTGAATTTCCCCCCATTAACTTTTATTATGAACTCCAGATAACACCGATAAAAGAGTGGATAGTACACAGGATAGGTAGGGTAGGGGGTAAACACAATATTTGCTAAATGTAAGCTGAAAAGAAAAAGAAAATAGAGAATAGAACCGAGGACTATAATTCAATTTTATTACCATTCGACGTGTTGTATTGCCAGGTTGTTAAACATTTTGCCTAAAAAAAAAAAAAATATCTCTTCTGGTTAATGTATCTTTGAATGTTACCAACCAAATACATACAACAACTAATATCCGTTTGTGTTTTTTGTGCCGCTTTTATTTCATTTTTGGATTTTAAAAACCCCAGTAGGAAAATAGTCTTCACGAATATCTTTTATTTTAAAAAAGTATTGCAAATTAGAGAGGGCTTGGAGAGAGAATACGGCTGCTGGTGAAACCAAAACTCTAAACTAAAGCTTTACAGTCTCATATATTATGGGCTTGTTATATATTCATTCATTAATTAAATTTCTTAATGGAAACATAGGCTCACTATAAAATTTCTTTGATAATATTTTCCTTTCACTTTTGATGTGGCTGCTACCTGCTCCCTCATGTAAAGGGTCCGCCAAATAACTTTTTTTTGTTGAAAATGCTTTAAAAGAAAACTACTGAATATTTTCTCAAATTTCATTTTTTATTTGAAAGTACAATCCTTCCTGTTAATAATGGAAAATAATTTTATTTAAATGGCTGCCTCGGGTGGCCATGCAGTAGCCTACACCATCGGTCTAATTTTTAAGCACATTATCGATTGTGTGCAGCAGTATTTCACCAAAGGCTTCACGAATATTGTTCTTTAAAGCGCCAATTGTCTCTGGCTTGTCGGCGTAACACTTATCTTTGACGGCACCCCACAAATAATAGTCCAACGGTGTCAAATCGCAGCTCCGAGGTGGCCAAACGACATCAGCTTTGCGGCTGATAATGAGATCTTCAAAAACAGGGCGCAAAACATCGAGTGTAGCTTCGGCTGTGTGGCACGTAGTGCCGTCCTGTTGAAACCAAATGTTGCCAATGTCCTCCTCTTCAATTTTTGTGAACATAAAATCGTTCAACATGGCCCGATAACGATCGCCATTGACTGTAACGGCCACTCCTTGCTCATTTTCGAAGAAAAATGGCCCAATTATACCTCTGGACCAAAATCCGCACCAAACAGTGACTCGTTTTGGGTGCGTCGGCTTTTCAATGTATACGTGCGGGTTTTCTGTGCCCCAAATGCGACAATTTTGCTTCATCTGAAAAGATGATTTTTTTTTGCCAAAATCGGCATCTTCTGGTGTAGGCTACTGCATGGCCAGCCGTGGCAGCCATTTGAATGAAATTATTTTCCATTATTATCCGGAAGGATTGTACTTTCAAATAAAAAAAGAAATTTGAGAAAATATTCAGCATATTTTTTTTAAAGCATTTAAAAAAAAGTTATTTGGCGGACCCTTTAGATGTCGATTTGACAAATATGCGATAATTACCAATTTATTATAGTCAGTTAGGCTTGTCAAATACGCTCGAGGTTTAAAATGACCAGTTTTTGTTTCCCCGAACTCCGATCTTCTCTTTAACACGTTGGCTGCCGCGGCAATTTGCAGAAAACTGGCCACGCAAGACAACATTGACTTTTTATTTTTTTTCCATAAGCCATTTATCGATACTAGCACTGATAAAATACGATTTTATTCGTAGCTACACAAGAATGGCAGGTTTAGTGAGTACGAGATAACTCGTAGCTGGCTCCCTAGAAGGGAATGTAATCTACGAGTTATCTCGTAGTTGACAGTCAACGTGTTAACATCCGTATGGCATCACTGCAATGATTGAGTTCACATTTTAAATTTATCGACTGCAAAAGTCGATATAAAGTATTCATAAACAGAGTTAAGTAGAACTAGTTCGTCCCCTAAAATAGTACACGGCTAGGTTGGGTTAGGGTAGGTGGCGTCACTACACTCTAATCACGTGAGATTTCCATTTAGGCCAACCTCTTACTAAGAACTATTGACAGTTCCGTTAGATATGTCAAGAATGGGATTTTCAGTACTCTCATACGCGTTCGAGCGAGTGCGAGGCAGTTAATATTAAGTGTTAGGGCTTCAGTCCTCCCTCTCCGGGTCTCAAATTTTACAGAGCTCACCTCAGGGACGTATGTATATATACGACGGGCATGTCTCCCTATTATGCAATGAGCCGTGAAAACACAGATCATAGCGTTCAGTCGGGAGAGAAATTTGACTGTTTTCCACCGTTTGGAAGACGATCAAAAGAAAATCTGACTGTCCAAGTACTTACCTACTTAATTGGCCATAACAACCCGTTTAACGGATTACGGCCTGCCGCAACACATCCTTCCAGGCGCCTCTGCTTTTTGCGCGCCTACGCCAGTTGGTCACACCTATCGATGACAGGGCTTCCTTGATTTGGTCCTTCCAACGGATACAAGGTCGTCCTCTTCGCCGACTTCCGCAGATCTCCGCATCAAATACCCTTCTCGCTGGAGCATCCTCCTCCATTCGAACGACATGGCCGAGCCAGCGCAGCCGCTGGATATTAATACGCTGTACAACGTCTATGTCGTTGAGGAGCTCATACAGCTCACTGTTGTATCGGATACGGAAATCATCGCCAATTCGCACTGAACCGAAGATCTTACGCAGTACTTTTCTCTCGAACACTCTCAAGGCTGCTGCATCAGTACTTAATAGGGTCCATGCCTCAGCGCCATAAAGAAGCACGGGTAGAATGAGCGTCTTGTAGAGTGTTAATTTTGTCGTACGAGAGAGGTCTCTGCTACTCAATTGCCTATTGAGACCATAGTAGCACCTGTTGGCAAGAGTGATCCTGCGCATGATATCCAGACTGACATCATTTGTGGTGGTAACGGCGGAGCCAAGATAAATAAATTCCTTGACTGTATCAAAAGTATAGTTATCGGCCGTAATCTGAGAATCAATACGCTGCACGTCTCTACTTGTCGATAACATATACTTTGTTTTTCGCTCATTTACTGCCAAACCCATCTTACTAGACCCCCGTTCAATAGCACTAAAGGCATCAGTAACATCTCGCTTGGTACGCCCTATGATGCCAATGTCATCAGCGTACGCAAGCAACTGGACATTTTTTTGAAAAATAGTGCCACTGTGATGCACTCCCGCCTTTCGCAGAACACTCTCCTTGTCTGAAACCTCGCACGGTATCAAAAGGTTTGGAAAGGTCCATTCCTACCTTGACGGAGCTGCAGGAATTGCTCAACGTCATTCTGGATAGCCTTATCAGCTTCGCAGGTATACCGAGCTGAAACATTGCGGCAAAAACACGATCCCTTATGGGGCTATCGAAGGCAGCCTATAGTCGACAAAAAGATGGTGGGTGTCGATTTGTTTTTCGTGAGTCTTTTCCAGGATTTGGCGAATTGTGAAGATCTGGTCGATGGTGGACTTGCCAGGTCTGAAGCCGCACTGATAAGGTCCAATCAGTGTTTTGACGAGTGGCTTCAGTCGTTCACACAATACGCCTGTAAGAACCTTATATGCGATAGGGAGAAGACTTATACCCCTGTAGTTGGCGCATATAGTAGGGTCTCCTTTTTTCAGGACAGGACAGAGGACACTGAGGTTCCAATCGTTGGGCATACTTTCCTCTAGCCATATTTTGAAATAAGCTGGTGCATGCATGCGCCCTACCAACTTATTACATCCGGTCTTAAACAATTCAAGGGGGTGGGGTCATCAGGTCCTGCCGCTTTATTGTTTTTAAAGCGCGTAATCGCGACGTTGACCTCTTCATGGCTAGGCGGCGGAATCATCGAAGGGGTTCGGAACAAAGGCGGTATTGGTGTCGTCATCGCCTTGTAGCAGAGTAGAGAAGTGTTTCCTCCACAACCTCAGTACTCCCTGCGGATCTGTAACCAAGTTTCCATTTTCGTCTTTGCAGGAAGACGCTCCGGGTTTATAACCCTCGGTTAGACGCTTAACCTTTTGATAGAATTTTCGAGCGTCATTCCTACATCTATACATCTTGACTTTCCTGCTCCCCATAGAATTTTAGTTCTAAATTCCTCTCATATATTTTTCTTCATTGAATAATCTCTGGTTTCTTATATCCTCAGAGTAGTATGCTCCCAGATCCTCTTCATCTTAGCCTTATTTTTCTCCATAGAATATATCGATGGTAACCATAGTTGATTTGAATGTCTCTAAAATTTCTATTGGGTTGCCTGCCGCTTAAACAAATTTGTTTTAAGCCAAGTCATCATCATCATCATCAATGATAGAAAAAATAAATATCTTTTGGAACAGTTTTTCTCCCCGGCCATAAATAATAATTTCACAGACAATAAAGGAAAACATTTTGTGCCGTTAAAGAAAAACAACCTGGAACCTGATTATTTCATTAGAAATACAACAAAAAAAGGAAGTCCTAGAAATTATAACCATAACTCAACTCACTCTACCCAGCCAAATACAATGTTTTCTTCTCAAAATATGAAAAAAAAAAATGCAAAAAGCAAGAGGTGTTGTATACATTCTTTAAAGTCGCCGCAGACTAGTAGGTAGTGTTTTGGCCTATTAGGCGGAAAGCCAGGGTTCGAGCCCCAGGCCCAGGCATCAAGACAAAATACAAAAAGTATTTCTTCGGCGACTTCCTCTCAGCAGATTTCTGGCAAAAACTCTGAGAGTAAATAAAAATTGCCATGAAAAAGTTTCTCAAAAATCTGTCGTTCGGAGTCGACTTTAAACTGTAGGTCCTCGCCACTCATGTATAAAAAAATTAACACACGCAACATAAGTGGTGAGAGAAACTAGGACGTTGTACAATGGGTCAATTCGACCTCCGGGTATGTCAATTAAGACAAGTAAACGTCCTCTAACCTAACCTAACCTGTCTTTTTCTGTACGTTGAAAATATTGCTACAAATTTCCATCAGATGGAAACAAATATTGTTTTTGGATGTCTAGTGCAGCCAGAGTCGATCCTATGTTCACAATTTTGCGCAACACAGAAAAATAATTTTTTTTTTTTTTTTTTTTTTTTTTTTTTTTTTTTTTTTTTGTTTGTAAAACCAGCACTCAGGGGATGGCCCCTACTCATGCAGTGCATTGTGCAGGTTTAGGAAAATAGGTTATAGGAAGGTGGAAAGAGGGAGTAGTGTTTATGGACATTTGATTTAAACTCAAGATGCGAATTTCTAGCCCTCAGCCAACAACGCAAGCACATAACATGCCTTCATTCCAGCATGACATGACATTAAGCATTGAAAGTGTTTCGATTAATGCGCGAAAATATTTCGCAATTATTTTTAATGTTTCAAGGCGCGAGTAAAATCCAACAACAACAACAACAACAACAGCGGCAACATCTCTTCATCCTGTTGGCGTGTGTATCCTGGCATACAATACGCGTTTTTTTTTGCACTTTTGTTGCTACTCGAGTACAGTGCGTGTGGCGTTTTTTGTTGCGAAATGATTAACGACACTTGAACACACTGCATCAAAAATAATGTTCTGGTTTGCCTTGGCATTACACATTAAAATATTGCGCGTAATGCACCAGCGTCTATTTGTAATAATAAGTGTGGGGGCAGGGGAAAGAAATTGGGGGAGGAAAGTCTTGTCTTAATATTCTTCTAATTTTGCAAAATGTTTTCTTCGCAAACATTTATCAGGTTACGGACGAACTGTTGCAATTTCTGTTCAACATATTGGAGGGGGGGGGGTGTGGTATAACAAGTGTTACTTCTCTGTTAGAGGTGGCGCAGTAATCTGTTTATGGTTTAAAGCACGAAATATTACTTTATTAGTGTCAGTTGTTGTTGTTGTTATTACTGTTGTTATTATTATTATTATTGTTGTTATAATCCTTATTTAGTTAATAAATCGTGCGTAGCTGCGATTTCACCAGCTGTTTTTCTATTTCTATTCTTTTCCTTCCCCATGCCTCTGGTGCCGGAGGTGGAGGTGGGGATGGCACGGGATCTTATTTAGTGTTCCATTTCGTGTTTTTTCCATTTGATTTGAAACATTCCATAAATAATTCTAAATGCCATTACATGTCCTCGTCGTCATATTTCTTGATTATTTTTTTTTTTTGCCCACATGACTTAATTGTGTTGGTATTTCCTTGGTAGGCACGATTGTATGGCGGATTCCATAAAGATGTTAACAGAAGGTGAACTACTGGTGGTCACGTATATTATTACGTGGAAGAGTTGTGTATGGTTGATGGAATATTTGTTGTACCCTTACAGACTAAAACTTCGTCCTGATAGTCTTCCTGGCTGAATGTTCATTAGGCATTGCTGCCTACATTAGCCGCATTATAGTTAAGGGCGCTCAAATAACTTTTGTTGTTTACCCAGCATCGTTAACTTCTACAATGACTCTGCTGACCACCACTAGTGATCTCATTTGTCACGGTTTTTACTTATATTCGATATTCCCCGTAACTCTAGATTTGTAAACCATTTTATAACGAATATCTGGGTGAGTTATCTTGCTCGAAATGATTCGAAAATCTTTTAAATGTACCCTGTCCCATATCCTACTGCCATTATTATTAAAACCTACGGTAACAATGAATTCTTTATACCCTACGTCGCCCCATATTTACCTCAATAAATCAGGGCCTTCCGTGACTTTTTCTCAGCATTAATCATATGACTTTGAAAGTTTGTCCGATCATGGATCATTATGAATCTAGCTTATGTCAGAGTTTTGCCTTAAGCCTCCCCAGTTTTAGATTCACTGACTCCAGTTAGAATTTATTCACTAGTTTGATCGCATTTGCATACTGCTGTACAACTTTGTTAGCACACCTACTACTGCATCACCAGAGAATTTCAAAATTTAAGCCTGAAACCAAATGCCGTATCATACATGATAGTCTTCAATCGAAGTCCCAAAGCAGTACCTTGCTAAACTGTTACCGTAATGCGTAATTACCTATTATCACTAACGGATTTTGAAAAGCAGTTCCTGACTATTCGTATCAGTTACTCAATTATATTCTTACTAGACGAGAGTCCGTGGTTGAAATCCCAGCTCAGACATGTCGAATAAAACAAAAAATGAAAAAAATTATTTCTTTCGGCGACTTATTTCCTCTCAGCAGTCTTCTGACAAAAACTCTCAGAGTAAAATAAAATTGCCAAGAAAAGTTTCTCAAAAATCTAACGTTCGGAGTCGATTTTAAACTGTAGGTCCCGCCACTCATGGATAGAATTAATATACACAACAGGGGTGATGTGAGAACTTTGGTTGTAATCTTGACTAAAGGGTTGTAATGACCAACTGAGTAAGAAACGGTTGTTAGTGGTCGTTCAGCGCTCAAACAACAATGCATAGAACTTATATTTTAGCTGCTCTATTCGATTGTGATAGAATATTCCGGCAAAAGCCTTGTCTGCCTTGTCATTGTATAGAAGAAATCCAACCTTGCATCGTTCCTAACAAGTCTACAGTGGACCATCATACGAATGAAGATAAAACTTGGGAAATGGTGAAGAATAGTCCATCGTTGACCTAAGGGGAAACATAAGTAAAGGGTCCGCCAAATAACTTTTTTTTTTAAATGTTTTAAAAAAAACTACTGAACATTTTCTCAAAATTTCTTTTTTTTTATTTGAAAGTACAATCCTTCCGGTTAATAATGGAAAATAATTTCATTCAAATGGCTGTCTCGGAAGGCCATGCAGTAGCCTACACCAGAAGATGCCGATTTTGGCAAAAAAAAAAATCATCTTTTCAGATGAAGCTCATTTTGATCTTGGCGGGGTATGTAAACAACAAAATTGTGGCATTTGGGGCACAGAAAACCCGCACGCATACATTGAAAAGCCAACGCACCCAAAACGAGTCACTTTTTGGTGCGGATTTTGGTCCAGAGGAATAATTGGGCCATTTTTCTTCGAAAATGAGCAAGGAGTGGCCGTTACAGTCAATGACGATCGTTATCGGGCCATGTTGAACGAATTTTTGTTCACAAAAATTGAAGAGGAGGATATTGGCAACATTTGGTTTCAAAAGGACGGCTCTACGTGCCACACAGCCGCAGCTACACTCGATGTTTTGCGCCCTGTTTTTGAAGATCGCATTACCAGCCACAGAGCTGATGTCTTTTGGCCATCTCGGAGCTGCGATTTGACACCGTTGGACTATCAGTTGTGGGGTGCCGTCAAAGATAAGTGCTACGCCGACAAGCCAGAGACATTTGACGCTTTAAAGTGCAATATTCGTGAAGCCATTGGTGAAATACAGTTGCACACAATCGATAATGTGCTTAAAATTTGGACCGATCGTGTAGGCTACTACATGGCCAGCCGAGGCAGCCATTTGAATGAAATTATTTTCAATTATTAACCGGAAGGATTGTACTTTCAAATAAAAAAGAAATTTGAGAAAATATTCAGTAGTTTTTTTTTAAAGCATTTTCAAAAAAAAAAGTTATTTGGCGGACCCTTTACATAATTTTTACATAATTGGCCATTACAACCCTGCACTCAGGATTGCGACCTAGTTTCTCAAACCACTTATGTTGTATGCGTTAATTTTTATACATGAGTTTAAAGTCGATTCCGAACGACAGATTTTTTTGAGAAACTTTTCATGGCAATTTTTATTTACTCTCCTAGTTTTTGCCAGAAATCTGCTGAGAGGAAGTCGCCTAAGAAATATTTTTTCATATTTCGTTTTGATGTCTGCTTAAGGATATTTAGGAACCAATTCATATCATTCATTCAAAAGCTTTCACAATAGCGAATCAATGGCATTTCAAACTGCATTCTAACGGGTCTAATTTCTAAGCTAAGCCATGCCTGCTTTTAATACTTTTCTTAAGTCTTCAGGGTTTAATTGCCTCTATTTAATGAAAAAAAAGTACTTTTTCTTATGCATACATATGCACGTACCACACTTATACTCATTTTACATTCATAATCATAATAATATTCTTATGTATGTACGTATGAATTATTACCGTTAATAAAATCATGGTGGACATCTTGTGTTTAAAATTTCTTATACACCACACTCCACACTCCTCACACTTATTTCTTTTGTGCCCACTTTTCAAAGAAGGGGTCGAGTAGTCAACAACACAGACATCAGGTGTGTTTAATTACGCGCGCGGATTTTGTTGCATTTAAGTGTGCCGTATATAATTGGTATTAAGCATGTACATACATATGTACGTTTGTATATTTAATGGTTGTATGTATGTATGTATGACTGTCGTCTATAACGCGTAGATTTGTTGGCATTTTAATTGCCATTCTGTGCCTGTTTCTGTTTCTGCTGCTGCTTCCGTATCAGTTGTGTTGTAAATTAGCGAGCATGAGTGTCATAAATTAATATTTCACCTTTTAATTGTCTTGTATTTGTATTTGTATTCGGATTGTGTTTGTTGTTATTTGTTGCCGGAGTAGTGGAAAGGGAGGAGGGGAAGGTAGAGGGTTAAAGAAAATAGCTGGTTAGGTGGTAAGATGTTTTACACGACACGTTGTGTAAATGTAAATGATATTCTTGTTATTCGCGGCATTACATTGTAAACACTGAGAGAAAAATGTGAATGAAATTCACTAGTATTTAAAGGATACTCTGGGACATGACCCTACAATGGAAGGCCTACAAAAGGCCGATTTTAATCATTCAAATTGTTTAATTAGTTACAACGTTTTCTTGAAAAACTTTCATAAAAACGCGGCTCAGGGGACTTCATTCTGTTATCCAATGCTGGACATTGTAGTTGAAAGTAGATCATGAGTTTACGGAGCAGATAAGCGAAATTTGAGCTTATGAGAGACAACGTAGGCTTCAAATGAAAAATTTTTCCACTTATGAGTTGTAGAATTGAAGAGTAAATTCGTTCTGTAATGCTATAAGTGATGCACTGGTCAATGGACCAAAAACCTTCTGTGGTCTACGTTAAATGCGAATACAATGCAAAAAAAAACAAAAAATGCGGTACTTGGGGTTATAAAGGGTCCGCCAAATAACTTTTTTTTTGAAAATGCTTTAACAAAAAAACTACTCAATATTTTCTCAAATTTCTTTTTTTTATTTGAAAGTACAATCCTTCCGGTTAATAATGGAAAATAATTTCATTCAAATGGCTGCCTCGGCTGGCCATGCAGTAGCCTACATGATCGGTCAAATTTTTAAGCACATTATCGATTGTGTGCAGCTGTATTTCACCAATAGCTTCACGAATATTGTCCTTTAAAGCGTCAATTGTCTCTGGCTTGTCGGCGTAACACTTATCTTTGACGGCACCCCACAAATAATAGTCCAATGGTGTCAAATCCCAGCTCCGTGGTGGCCACACAACATCAGCTCTGCGGCTGATAATGCGATCTTCAAAAACAGGGCGGAAAACATCGACTGTAGCTTCGGCTGTGTGGCACGTAGCGCCGTCCTGTTGAAACCAAATGTTGCCAATATTCTCCTCTTCAATTTTTGTGAACAAAAATTCGTTCAACATGGCCCGATAACGATCGCCATTGACTGTAACGGCCACTCCTTGCTTATTTTCGAAAAAAAATGGCCCAATTATACCTCTGTACCAAAATCCGCACCAAATTGTGACTCGTTTTGGGTGCGGCGGCTTTTCAATGTAAGCGTGCGGGTTTTCTGTGCCCCAAATGCGACAATTTTGCTTGTTTACATACCCCGCCAAGATCAAAATGAGCTTCATCTGAAAAGATGATTTTTTTTTTGCCAAAATCGGCATCTTCTGGTGTAGGCTACTGCATGGCCAGCCGAGGCAGCCATTTGAATGAAATTATTTTCCATTATTAACCGGAAGGATTGTACTTTCAAATAAAAAAAAGAAATTTAAGAAAATATTCAGTAGTTTTTTTAAAGCATTTTCAAAAAAAAAAGTTATTTGGCGGACCCTTTACTAGATCTCTCCAAGCCAAATTATTTACACTTTAAAACGCATTAAAATAGCCGAGGTATTACCGAATACGATATGGTTGGAATATTAAAGCAACGAACCAGTGAAAATGTGGGCTTCCATTCTCATCTGCAGTTTGAAAATCTAGTGAAGTATCTAGTAGAACAGCATGCATGGTATGGGTGCCATACCTAAGGAGATGACTCCGATTATTTCGAATTGTTTCTGGAACAGAATTCTATGTTTTACTGATTCGACAACGGTTATCATTGATACGTCATAAATGCAGGAATATGACAAGTTTAAGAGCATTGTTACGGACGGTGATTCATGATGGTGAGTTTAAGTTTTGAGGTACAAACGGGTGATTTTTTTTAGCAATTATCTTTTTGGCAACACTGGTTTAAACAGCTCACGCACGTTTCGTGTTTTGTTTCACTGTCAAACATCTTCAGTTTGGTGTATAATTTAACCATGAATCGTCTTACAAACAACGAACAACGCTTGCAAATCATTGAATTTTATTATCAAAATGCCGTGCTCAGTTAAGAAAGTTCATCGTCGCGCTTCTTCCATTTTATGGTCAGTTTAATCGACCCACTGAAGCGGCTATTCGGGCTATTTCGCACCAAATTTACATTGTTGGACATTAAATCACCAACACGCTTACGTAGAGTGCGAACTGAAGAAAATATCGCAGCTGTATCGGCCAGTGTTAATGATGACCATCAATTATCGATTCGTCGCCGTTCGCAGCAATTGGACCTCTGTTACGCAACAACGTGGAAAATTTTGCGTAAGGATTTAGATGTGAAGCCTTTCAAAATACTTGCTGGTGCAAGAATTAAAGCCGAACGACCTACCGCAACGCAGAATTTTTGTTGAATGGGCTCTTGGAAAGTTGGCCGAAGATCCACTTCTTTATCGAAAAATTCATTGTTCAGCGACGAAGCTCATTTTTGGCTCAATGGATACGTAAATAAGCAGAATTGTCGATTTTGGAATGAAGATCAGCCAGAAGCATTGCAAAAGCTACCAATGCATCCAGAAAAAGTCACAGTTTGGTGCGGTTTATGGACTGGTGGCATCATTGGACCGTACTTCTTCAAAGATGCTGCAAATCGTAACGTAACTGTGAACGGTGAGCGCTACCGTGAGATGATATCCAACTTTTTTTTTTGCCCAAAATGCAAGACTTGACTTGCATGACATGTGGTTTCAACAAGACGGTGCCACATGATGCCACACAGCACACGTAACAATGGACTTATTGAGAGGCGAACATTTCGGTGAACATTTTATTTCACGTTCGGAACCGGTCAATTGGCCGCCTAGATCGTGCGATTTAAAGCCTTTAGACTATTTTTTGTGGGGCTATGTTAAAGCTGATGTCTATACAGGCGAGCCCGCTTCAATTGACGCATTGGAAGACAACATTGAAGCATTTATTCGTGAGATACTGGCCGAAATGTTGGAAAGAGTATGCCAAAATTGGACTAAGCGGATGGACCATTTGAGGCGCAGTCGCGGTCAACATTTGCATGAAATAATCTTCAAACGTTAAATTATATGGACCGTACTATCGATTCAAATAAAGATTTCATAAATTTTTCTGAATTTCATGTTTTTTTTTTTGAAAAATTTTCATATAGCTCTTAAAAAATCAGTTAAAGGCTTGGATTATTAGATGCAAACCCGGGGTTCAAATCCCAGCTAAGATATCTCAGCTGCTTTCTGACAAAAACTCTGAGAGTAAAATAAAGTTGTCATGAAGAGTTTCACAAAAATCCGTTATTAGGAGTCAACGTTAAACTGTAGGTAGTTCCCGCCACTCATGTACAAAACTAACACACACAAAATGGCTGGTTGAGAGACGTTTGGTTGTAATCCTGACTAAATAAAATAACATGAAATTTCTCTAAGTGTAAAATGGCAATTTGATGGTATTATTGTCTCATTAAAATAATTACCAGCTTGATTTATGATCATTTTAATTACAAATTATAACTACAAATACAAAAACTGAAACTAACTTTTTAAAGCCTTTAAACAAACGAACAAAAACTGCAGAATTATTGTTTCATATTTATAAATGAGAATGAAAACCCTTCCATTAAAAGAGAAAAGGAAAAAACATCTTTTCAAAAATATACCCTTAATTTCTCTAAGAAGAACCAGGAGGAAGGGAAATGCATTAACGCCACATAAAATTTTATAAGCGAACCCGAACCGCCGAAGCGAACCCTTTCAAACAAAAGGTAAAAAATGATATCCAGAAACCGTATTCAGAAAATAAACACACCATTTCCACTCTATTTAACAGCGTGTTTTAAGGCCTGAAAAATGTGTTGTTTTTTCACCCAAGAAACCTGGTACTTTTTACCCCAAAAACTAGAAGAGAGGCAAAGAAAGAAAGAAAATGAAGTGAAATGAAGTTATAAAACCCATTTTGTATTCGTAGAGACGAGGGAATTGTGCAGCCGTAATAAAATTTATCACAATAATTAAATCACATTCACTCTCTAAAAGCAAGTGCCCAGATAGGCCGTCTTAGGGGGAGGGTAACTGACTTTGAAACTGAAACTGAATTGTCAAATGCAAATGATGATTACAATTGTTTTTTCGGGTTTTTTTTTGGGTTTGTTTTCTACAATTTCTGTGATTTGATGGTGGGATGCTTATGAGAGTGCCTTGGTTAAAAAAGGTTTAATTTTCATAAATTTTAAAAATTTTTTTCCTTTTTTTTTGTGGCTGAGGTGTGTCATAATCATTTTGAACAAAGAATTCATAACAATTATGCCGCATTTGAATATTTTATGGGTGTAAAAGACACTTAAAAGAATGCAATCTTTAGCTATGAAAAAATGCTTTCTTTGGCTAAAAAACTAAAGGGTCCGCCAAATAACTTTTTTTTTTGAAAATGCTTTAAAAAAAAACTACTGAATATTTTCTTAAATTTCTTTTTTTATTTGAAAGTACAATCCTTCCGGTTAATAATGGAAAATAATTTCATTCAAATGACTGTCTCGGCTGGCCATGCAGTAGCCTACACCAGAAGATGCCGATTTTGGCAAAAAAAAATCATCTTTTCAGATGAAGCTCATTTTGATCTTGGCGGGTATGGAAACAAGCAAAATTGCCGCATTTGGGACACAGAAAACCCGCACGCATACATTGAAAAGCCGACGCACCCAAAACGAGTCACTGTTTGGTGCGGATTTTGGTCCAGAGGCATAATTGGGCAATTTTTCTTCGAAAATGAGCAAGGAGTGGCCGTTACAGTCAATGGCGATCGTTATCGGGCCATGTTGAATGAATTTTTATTCACAAAAATTGAAGCGGAGAATAATGGCAACATTTGGATTCAACAGGACGACGCTACGTGCCACACAGCCGAAGCTACACTTGATGTTTTCCGCCCTGCTTTTGAAGATCGCATTATCAGCCACAGAGCTGATGTCGTTTGGCCACCTCAGAGCTGCGATTTGACACCGTTGGACTATTATTTGTGGGGTGCCGTTAAAGATAAGTGTTACGCCGACAAGCCAGAGACAATTGATGCTTTAAAGGACAATATTCGTGAAGCCATTGATGAAATACAGCTGCACACAATCGATAATGTGCTTAAAAAATTGGACCGATCGTGTAGGCTACTGCATGGCCAGCCGAGGCAGCCATTTGAATGAAATTAAAAAATAAAGAAAAAAAAAAGAAATTTGAGAAAATATTCGGAATTTTTTTTTTAAAGCATTTTCAAAAAAAGGGTATTTGGCGGACCCTTTATAAGAAATCTTCTGCTTGTGTCAGTACTCAATCTTTCTATGGTAGTTACTATTCGTTGTTTGATACAAATGCGAGAGGCAAAGTTTAGTCTCCTACAGAATTATTAGCAATTGCCTTTAATTGTCCCGCATTGTCCACAAAAAAAAAAAAAAATATTGTGTGGAATCTTTCTAGTCAAACCTTATTCCATGCCTGAAGGCTTTATGGATCCAGTTTAGAAGGAGTTTTCGTATGAGTATGTAAATGTGTTTTCTTTAAATAAGAAATCAATCCTTTAAAGCTCTGTTGTGCGTAAATTACATGTGCGTTCGGTAATATGTATTTGCGTATGTGAACGTGTTATCGTCCGTACTTAAGCACCTCTTGTATAACACTTGGTGTCAACACCAAACAAATTTTAACGGCTCGCTTCGTTTCGTTTTACCGTTTCATCATTTTCAAATCATAACACATCCCAGCCACTTAAATAACGTTTAAATTTTGGTAAAGTACACCCAGGTCGACAAACCAACCATCCCACCCATCATGCGGCAGAAGGATAACAACAGAACACGAGGCATAAATAAAGGAAAGATTCGCATTCATTCATGAATCTGATGAAGGACATTAAATACAACAACAACAACAACAATAATAACATGAAGAATAAATGAAATTATAAAACAAGCATTACTTTACAGTTTACATTACATTACCCATACCCACACCCATACCCACATTACATGACATGCTATTGGCATTCAGAACATCCGCAATTAAATCCTGGTTACGCAAAAAAGAGGAAGTCAATGGCACTTGTGCTTGTGCTCCAGCAATTTGTGGCTGCATTTTTATGCGTTGTATGGAAACAAGGCGGTTGGTTTTCCCTTCTTTTTTTTATCGTTCTTACACTGTTAAACAAATTTTATTTAAATTATTATGACATGAATATCTCAAATGAAATAAAATGAAATGAAATCCAAATGTAAATGGGACAAAATGCGAGCCCGATTAGATAAAAAGTGTATTCGACATAAAGTCTCTTCTCTTCTAACTGCCTTCTGCCTTCGTTTAGACGACGTATTTAAAGCAGTTTTTGAGTACGTATTTCAAGTGAGCCATGAATATTCATGGCTTTTATGTTGTTGTTAAACAAAAAGTTTTCTTATCTCTTTTAACAATTTTCTTTCTTCTTTATGACTTTTAATAACACTTTTTAACTTTGTAAAGCAGAGAAGAGTTTCTGTGTGATTTTGTTTAATGTTGTTTTGGGCCCGGCATTGAAAGTCATATTAAAGCGTCTGGAAGTTACTTTTTGTTTTTTTGGGAAATATTTTTGGATTGTAATTGTAGTTTTATGTTGGAGCAAATTTTTCTTTCTCTCTCTCTTTTTTTTTTTTTTTTTTTTTTTTTTTTTTTTTTTTAAACCAGCACTCAGGGGATGGCCCCTACTCATGCAGTGCATTGTGCAGGTTTAGGAAAATAGGTTATAGGAAGGTGGAAAGGGAGTAGTGTTTGTGGGCATTTGATTTAAACTCAAGATGCGAACGGCAAAGAAACGAGTTGCTCTAGCCTATTGTGTTTAGCAAGAGCATGGGAAGTTGTTGATGTCTTTCATGCCGTTTCGTGTCGTACAAAGTTCTCTGAAGACTTTAGACCTGCCTTCAGCTCAGATCTTTATCAACAGATTTTATGTCATCTAACAAGCTTTTTCACCGCGTCCCTCACGGCTTCGGATTGTGGATTCAAATCGTATGCCGGCTTCCGTAATGTGTGCCCAATCCAATGCCACTTCCACAATCTCCTCGTCTCTATTTCAATGGGTGTTCAATGGGTGTGTGCATCTTCTATAAACCTCTGAGTTGGAGATCCAATTGTGGAGACCACCATATTTTATTTTTCTCACGGGAAAGAGGGAAAATGCTTTATGGATTCATGAAGGTCGTCACCATACATGATATGTCGGACTCTCCCAATGGGCATACCGACTAAAAACCCGCCTTGTCTCCTCACCGGAGTATCATTCCACCTCGGAACCACGGTTGTATTACTTCGAGGTGGACCCCTTTTTGGCACCTGTGACAGTTCCATCATTGTCAGCGTGCGTCCAAGCTTCGCTCTTTTCTTATTCTACTGCGTCTAGGTTATATTTTGTCCTTCGCAGGACATAGTGCACAAATTGTTTTACTGCTTTCCAGTTTCTCTGCTGTTTGTCATTTTCAGCACGACGTTTGTAGCACTAATAATGCCGATTTCAGCTTCGAGTCGCTGACGGCTTTCGGCCCTTCGACGACAGCTGAAGAAAGTGTGTTCGGAATTATCTAACGTTTCTTTCTCTTCATAGATGCAGAATGGCAAGCGACATTTCCCCATGCGATGCAAGTACTCTCTGAAATATCCATGACCGATTAGCTTTTGGGTTATATAGTGTAGTCTACTTCGCAGTTTTTTCTGTGTTTCACACTTCGAATTCTGGAATCAGTTTATATGTCCATCTACCATGCCGTTCATTTTTCCAGCGATATTGTGGAGAGCCCCATATGGAAAAAAAGTATATTCACGAGGCAACGTTTAATAGAAGCCTGTAGTTTGTTCTTTGTTTCCACCGACAAGAGCCATGTTTTGCTTCAGTCTGCCTCTTTTGCTTTCACAAGTTAAAACTACTATGTATGTTTTGTCACCGTCATTTGGGATGATTTGGCTACCAAGGTTAGTAAGACTTTGCACTGGAACCCCACTAACAGTTAACATATTCTCGATCTATTCTTAAACGCGTTCCATTTAGGCTGTCAAGAAATTTCTTTTCCATTGATCGGGCCTTGCAAACACAGATTTTCTTGTCGAACATACGAATATACTGGTCATAGACCGCATTCTATGAGAAGCTTTTGTCGTTTAAAATATTTTGCTCTCAACGGTGTTATAGCAGCGGATTTACAGATGAAACGTGCCGTATTTGCTGAAAACCTGCAGAGAGTTCTAACATTTATGCCATAAGCTTTTTTTTTTTTTGAATTGGAAAGCCAACAAGATTGTATAAAGATGGAAGAGCTTAGCATATCGTGGCTAAAGATTCCGAAAAAAGGGGCTCAGTATGCCTACTTGAAATTTTGATTCACTGAAACTACATTACACTTACTAGTTACCCATACAGGAGGGCCTGTCTATTACAAGGAACACGCTCCCGTTGTTTTTCTTCTGATTTTGTATCTTTCAATAGGAATTTCAGATCTTTTACAGTTCATAACGGCCATTTTGTTGAAGCAAAATTTGTGAAATTACTTAATTTAAGTAACAATTACTTTATTTGCTTAATTGGCCATTAAAACTCTTTAGTCGAGACTAGGGCCTAGTTTCTCACATCATCCATGTCTCTTAATGTCGAGTTAAATTGTAAATTTTTGGGAAACTTTTCATGGCAATTTTATTTACTCTCAGAGTTTTTATTAAGAAATTCTTTTCGTATTTCATTTTGTTCCAGACGTTTTGGCTAGGGTTTGAACCAGAGATCAGCAATGAATCGTTTTTCGCTACTCATAAGCATTCATGAATTTTTGAATATAAGTGAGTCAAAAATATTGAAATCCAACCACTCTGATTCATTCATACTCACTACAACGTTGATTTATAAGTACAGGTTGCAATGAGTATGCGTACAACGTTGACATCAAACTCATACCATTCGAAATGTGTTTGATTCATAAGCCTACTCATTCAGATTCATAGCTTTAGAAAAATACTTATAAATGATTCGAGTGACTCGAATCATTCACCACAATTTACAGTCTTAGTTGTTGTTGCATTTGCAAAAAAAAAAAAAAACGACAGAGCAGCAAGCAGAGGAAACACACAACCTTGTAGTGAGTATTGTAGTGTGATTCGTGTATATGTTGAGTTATGGAGAGAGTCGAAATCAACAACATCATACGTGTTGTTAAGTATGAATATGATGAGAACTTCAAACTTTGAATATGCGTAGTATAAGTATGACATTAAAATAAGTATGAATGCGTATAAGTATCAGAAATTATAAGTATGATTCGAATCTACTCATCGTTTTGAATACTCATTGCTGACCTCTGATTTGCTGGACTATCTTGTGCGTTTGCGAAGATGTTCCTCCTGTATTAACAGAATCTATCACCGCCTTTCCTATTATAAACATTCCAAATGTAAAGAATTCACTTGAAATTTCGATTATTAAAGAGATTTTCCTTAGAAATCTCTGGCATTCAGGGGCGAGCATGGCCTTCGAGGCGATTTTTGTGGGAAATTTGATCGTATCCTTGTTGTTATGGAGCCAACATCATACGTGTTGTTAAGTATGAATATGATGAGCACTTCAGACGTTGGATATGAGTCGATTTTCCATGATATTAAAAGAAGTATAAATGCGTACAAGTATGTGAAATTATGAGTATGATTCGATTCTACTCATCTTTTTGAATACTATTTGCTAACCTCTGGTTTGAACAACGTCTTCAAGTCTAATAAGCTAACACACTACCTACTAAACTACGACGACTTCTTAAATGGGGCTTATTGAAGATTTCCTTCACCTTCATAAAAGGGAAAAAGAAAACATTGTTGGACATTACTTTATGGCTCGAAGGCCTATTTCTCATTTAATGAGAGTGTGGAATAGAACGTTCATAGTTTTTGAAAGCTTCAAAAACAATTTCTATACATTCTTTCACAATACAACTAAAATGTTTTACATTTTGTTTTAAGGAGGCCTATTTCAAGAGGCCTAATTGAATAAATGACATTAATTTCTACACATTTTTGTGATCATTTATTATGTTTAAGAAGTAAGAGGAGGAGAGGCACATGAATCATTAGTTTTTCCCAACCAACCAGTTGTTGAAGTTTCCATTTAAATTAATCCACCCTTCGTTTTAATATGACAGCTGATAACATCATTATCATCGTCATCATCTTCTTTATATGCATACGAGGGTAGTTGTGGTTAGATGTGTTGGATGTATGTATACAAGACAAGTGTGTGTTTATTGGCTTAAGAAAGTTTTTGCAAATTTTTTTTCTTCTCTCTCTCAAGCGATTATTCTAAACTACGAAGATATAACTGTCAAAAAAGGATTCGTTTTTCTTTTTCTTTTTTGTTGTTGTTGTTGGAGAATAAATGACAAACGATTTAAATGCCAAACACAAGAAGCGAATCGTTTGCAAAGAAAAATGTTTTCGCAAGACAAAGTTTAAATAAGAGAATGAAACAGAACGTGTGCTCCTCTTCTGTGTTCCATAAAGTATGAAGAAAAGTGAATAACAAGTAGATTTGAAAGCAAAACGAAGAAAGAAGAACGAAGTAAAAAAAATGCAAATAATGTGGTGGAGACAAAAAAAAGCTTGAAAAGAAAACCTAACAACTTTATTGCGGTTTTTTTTTCCCTAAAGATGACTGGAATGTGATACGAAATTTAAAAAAAAAAAAAAAAAAAAAAAAAAAAACGATTTTTTTCTTATACTCTCCAGGCACACACATGTGAGTTTCTTTAAAAAAAAATATAAAAAAAATCCGGGAGGCTGTTGAAAATTCTAATGTAGTCACATTTGCATGAACCACCAAGGAGACAACAAACGTGATATTTTTCCCAAAAACTTATCACGATTCCTGCTGAGACATGAACGCTTTATAAGGCTGTGTGCAGTAGTATGCATTTGGGAACAACAAGAAAAAAAAACAAACATTTTCACATACTCACTGCTGCCAACACATACGAGCCGTGCTTGTTTTTTTCTTTCTTCTCGAGGAGGTCACACAGAGAAAATTTATTCAAAAATATTCAAAGAAAAATTCTTATGGTCTCGGAACTTCATTTATTCCACATAAAAAAAAAATCAAGTGACGTGATAGGTAGAGCAGGAGGTAAGGGTTTGTGCGTAGTGGTTTAGGGGGGGGAGGGGGTTCTGGTTGTCACATAATTGCTATCATTTTCATTTCATATCGTTGCTCTGCCTGCGTTACGTATGTTGCTTCGTTTAGTTTGAATTTATGATTTATGCCCACAACACACCACAGCTTCCTTCTCTCGATTTCATCTCCTCTCTAGGCTGGGATTTTTGTTTTTTCTAAAATTCTTGTGTTTAGTTTTCGGTTTGTGTTAACAATACCGTTGAGACCATGTGTGTCCTCTGTTTTCTAGTTTCTGTTTTTTAAACCCCACATGCATTTTTCTAAAACGATAGGGTAATGCAAAAAGAGCTGTCACAGGTTTAATGAATACAGCCCTTTAGTCGGGATTACAACCTATCGTCTCACTGTACCCATATTGAGTGTGTTGATTTGTCTTCCTGAGCGGCGGGACATACAGTTTAAAGTCGACTCCGAAAGACAGATTTTTTGAGAAACTTTTCATGGCAAATTTGAAATACTTGACAGAGTTTTTGCCAGAAGACCGATGAGAGGAAATTGCCTAGGTTGCTTTTTAGATTTCTTTGTAATCGATATGTCTGAGCTGGGGTTTAAACCACAGGCTCTAGTCTAGTAAGTCAACATACTATCTACTAGATTATGAGGACTTTATTTAGAGTGGCATACAGTATGGCAAACTTCTGTCAGTAGGCTACCAATTTTTAAATCCCAATTTTTTACCTTTCAACTCTCGAAAGCAAAATTTAGACAACGTCTTCGGCAGAAGGGGCTTCCTTAATAAAGGGTCCGCCATCTAACGTTTTTTTTTTGTTCAACTAGTGCTTATTTCGTGAATGGTAACACTTAGCTCATGTCTGATTTGACAGATAATTAGTTTTATCCTTCCGCTGAACGAATATGGTTGTGTATACGCTTGAACAACGCTGGGAAATATTGCGACAATACTTTGAAAATCATGGTAATGTTGCAGAATGTGTGCGAAAATTGCTTACGGATTTTGGAAGAAGAGAAGCACCGTCAGCACAGTCAGCTCCGTATGTTCGTTATCTTGTGAAAAAAGTGAAAGAAACTGGCATCCTCATCGATAAACCGAAGCGTGAAAAGCCAAAAACAGTGCGTACACCAGAGAATATTGCTGCTGTGGCAGAAAGTAAGCGTGAAGCGCCATTAACATCAATTCACCGTCGTTCTCAACAATTGAACATTTCGGAGACATAATTGAGACGAAATTTGCATAAAGACCTTGGTATGACGCCATACAAAGTCCAATTGGTTCAGGAGTTGAAGCCAATTGACCATCCAATGCGTTTTCGCTTCGCTAAGTGGGCCTGCGATCGACTTACAGAAGATGCCGACTTTGGCAAAAAAAAATCATCTTTTCAGATGAAGCTCATTTTGATCTTGGCGGGTATGTAAACAAGCAAAATTGTCGCATTTGGGGCACCAAAAACCCGCACGCATACATGGAAAAGCCGACACACCCAAAACGAGTCACTTTTTGGTGCGGATTTTGGTCCAGAGGCATAATTGGGCCATTTTTCTTCGTAAATGAGCAACGAGCAACGTTACAGTCAATGGCGATCGTTATCGGGCCATGTTGAATGAATTTTTATTCACAAAAATTGAAGAGGATATTGGCAACATTTGGTTTCAACAAGACGGCGCTACGTGCCAAAAAGCCGAAGCTACACTCGATGTTTTCCGCCCTGTTTTTGAAGATCGCATTATAAGCCGCAAAGCTGATGTCGTTTGGCCACCTCGGAGCTGCGATTTGACACCATTGGACTATTATTTGTTAGGTGCCGTCAGAGACAATTGAAGCTTTAAAGGACAATATTCGTGAAGCCAATGGTGAAGTACAGCTGCACACAATCGATAATGTGCTCAAAAATTGGACCGATCGTGTAGGCTACTACATGGCCAGCCGAGGCAGCCATTTGAATGAAATTATTTTCCATTATTAACCGGAAGGATTGTACTTTCAAATAAAAAAAAAGAAATTTGAGAAAATATTCAGTAGTTTTTGTTTTTAAAGTATTTTCAAGAAAAAAAAGTTATTTGGTGGACCCTCTATCTACTAGATTAAGAGGACTTTACTTTAGTGTGGCAAACTTCTTTCAGTAGGCCACACATTTTTAAATTTAAATTTTTTATCCTTTAACTCCCGAAAGCAACTTCTAGATAAAGCCTGCGGAAGAAGCGGCTTCCTTAATGTAAAAATATATCGTGGATTTAATTTCTAAATCGACGGCTTGTTTTCTTAAAAAAATTTACAACACTTTTCGGTCAACACTTTTAAAATTCTTTTTCAAATTTAGTTGTCCTGCAAGGCATTCCATATTTACTTTACATTCTATCCATTTCACAGGACATTTCATGTTTTATTTGAACAAAAGAATTTGAAAATGTTTATTTTAATGTTGACAAAAAGCCTCCACCTCCAACTCCAACTCCACCTTTACCCAAAATAACATGTGGACTACAACTGCCATCATCATTCTTCATAAGCTCTACATTCCTCCCCCGGCCCCAAAGTAGTAGACTCTGTAGTAGTAAGAGAGGAAGAGAGAGAAAAAAGGCAAAAATTTATCAACATTTTGTAGTTTTAATAGAAAAATAAACGAAATAAAATTTATGGCGGAAATGATAAGGATGAGGATAGGAGGAGGAGGAGGAGGATAGGATATTTACAATACATACGCATACACACGCTTACAAATACAAATGCAAACATTTGTTTCCATCCTTTCCTTCACTGGCTTGCAGGACATTGTTTATATTTACAGTTACAGTTACAGTTACAAATGACAAACAACAGAGAGACCGGATCTTTCAAAAAAATAAAAAATTAAATTGTTTTTCAAGAGTTGTTCTCTTATTGTTGTTGTTGTTTTTTCAGTAAACATGAGCAATGAACGGAAGTTGTAAGAAATCAAGCTGACCGCTATACACGTCTGTCTATTGACTATTGAGACTGACTGACTGATAGTTGGAAAAGAGAAAAATTAAAAAGAAATGAAGAACATTTTCTATTGACTTCCGTTCTTAATGTTTTCTTAATATTTTCATTTGAAATGTGAAAGATTTCTTATTTATTTTAATAAAATTATAGAAAAACACACATACAGACAAACAAACATAACTGCATTCATTGTTGTGTTGTAAGAGTTTTAATACGAATCCTAAAACAACAGAAATATACTTTAAAAGGAGACGAAATTATCGAATTATAAAGTATTTAACAATATTGGATATAAGTACCTAATATTTCTTTTGATAAATATCAGCATCATTCAGGATTGGTTGTCAGCATTATTCTTTGCGCTGTTTATACTGCCTTGTATATCACGTGAGAAGATAGGTCGTAATCCTCACTAAAAGGGTTGTAATGATCTATTATATATGTATGTATGTACATATATACAGTCACACAGATAATTATACGTACCCCCCTAAAAATCATTTTTACAAAAATGATAATATATGGACAAGTCAACTGATTTTTGCGCCAAATTTTTTGTTTTCCGTCACAGGCGAACAAATTATATTTGTTCTCATCACTAAATATTACATTCGCCCAAAAATCAGTTGACTTGTCCATATATTATTGGGCAAGTTCCAATCGCAGCTTTTTTCTCGGCACTCGGCTGCGGAAACCGCCGTTCTTTCTCAAAACACTTTGAACTGTTTCGGAATGCACAATAACACTGTGATCACTTTCCGCGGTATTTTGTATTTCTACGGCTGTAGTCCTAGGATTTTTATTCACAATACCTTTTATATACCGGGCTACCACCCTTGGAGAAATTTTATACGAAATATACGTCGTACGTATAATTTTCTGTGGTGCCATATTGGTTTTAAGCAAACTGCGGTCGCAAATTCATAGATTTTGGGAATCTTTTTTCTTTATTTAAGTAAATGTGTCGTTACAGACGCTAATGTAAAGAAATTTTAGATTAGAAGTTCATTACTTAAAAAAAAATGGTTTTTAGGGGGGGGGGGGGGGTACGTATAATTATCTGTGTGACTGTATATCACGTCTGTGTAACTTTGCGATCGTTCGTTAACTACCGTTGCTGTTGTATTTTTGATTTTATTTTTCTTTCCTTTTCGTATTTCTATGTTTAACTCTGTGTACCGTACAATGTGGGTATTTTGTTGTTGTGTGTTTGTCTTGTTTACTTATTTTTAAAGTTTAGTTTTAATCGTCGTAAGCATATATTATTGACCATTACAACACATTGGACGAAACTACAGGCAAGCTTACCTTATCACTTATATTGTGTGTCCTTATTTCACATCTGAGTCGATTCCAAATAGCAGATTTAATAATTAATGAATGAGGCTGACTTCCAAAATGTTAGTTGCTTTGTGTTTGAACAAAGTATAGTGTTTCATAAAGCCGCTGTACCAAATGTTTACAATGTATACTATTTGAAAACGTCGACAATGTCTACTTTTAACGTAGTTAAAAAGCAATCAGGCATCGGATTTATAGTTGATGCATTGTTTGGTAACTGTGCGTATCTACAAAATTTATATACAGTAGGAGAACTGCATACAAACTTTGTATTGATACATTTTGGAAGTCAGCCTGAGTGTTTAACCCTTTTGGTTTTGTTAGTGAAAAAGAAATCAAAGATGAGAAAAAAACGCTGGAGAAAACTGATATTTTTCAAAAGTATATGAAGTATTCTGCACCCGTGAGCTGTAATTTTGGCATATTTCTGGAATTGTGGCTGGCTCGCTGCTGTACAAGTGGGGTCTGTGGAGTCTGTGGGGTCAAATTGCGCCAAAACATGAGATTAATTGTTAAGTAAACTACTCTTCCTAATTTTTTTTTGATGTTTTTATTCCTCCCCGAAAGTCGGCACAAGCGTTGGATTCGCTGCTTTTGAGGGCAACGCCGTAGTCTAGTAGGTAGTGTGTTCGCTTATTAGACGTAAAGCCAGGGTTCGAGTCCCAGGCCAGGCATCAAAGACAAAATATAAAAAGGATTTCTTGGGCGACTTCCTCTCAGCAGATTTCTCGCAAAAACTCTGAGAGTCAAATAAAATTGCCATGAAAAGTTTCTCAAAAAAAAAAAAAATCTGTCGTTCGGAGTCGACTTTGAACTGTAGGTCCCCCGCCACTCATGTATAAAATTAACACACACAGCATAAGTGGTGTGAGAAACTAGGTCGTAATCCTGACTGAAGAGTTATAATGACAAATTATGTATGTATGTATGTATGTATGTATGTATGTATGTATGTATGTACGTATGTATGTATGTACGTATGTATGTATGTATGTATGTATGTATGTATGTATGTATGTATGTATGTATGTACGTATGTATGTATGTATGTATGTATGTATGTATGTATGTATGTATGTATGTATGTATGTATGTATGTATGTATGTATATATGTATGTATGTATGTATGTATGTATGTATGTATGTATGTATGTAAACTACTTTTCCAATACGTTCATTGCTTGCAATTTTTGCATTTTTTTTGTTGAGAAAAAGCGTTTATCGTCGCACGATCTTGCAGATGAATGAACTCCAATGAACTCCTCTCTTATGTAAGTGATTGAAATCCAAAAATTATTCGCATAGAATTTCAAGATCTTGGCATTTTTTCCACTACCCCTCTTAGGAGGATATGGCTTCCGCAAAGCATTTTCATTTGGTAAATTGCTGTTGTTGCCAGAAGCTCCGGTTGGTTGTTATTATATATATTATTATTATTATCTATAAGCAAGTGATTGGTCTGCTGTAGTAGGTTCTAGGATAATGGCGCTGCCATTTGTCGTTGCCTAGAAACCACGACCTCCGAGTATGTGCTGCAGAGGTGGGGAAATCTTGCTAATCGTTGGTTCATACTTTTTTCCCGCTAGTTGGCGGTACGGTCTGACCTCCCTGTGATGTTTTTCTTTTTCCTTTTCTAGAGTTTTCTTAGATTGTGGATATATTGGAGGGAGTGAAGCCACTTAATTTGAAGTTCGATAAACCATGATAAACAATTTTTTTAATTTTATTGTGATTCAAACGAGGGCATTTTTCTCAATTCCATTGTGATTCCAACCCAAACCTGGGCTGTTCGACTTGTAGATAATCTGTTTGGACCATCACGCCGCCTACAGATCTTGGCATAAGCGATAATTATTACCCACTGAGTACAGGGTCCGCCAAATAACTTTTCTTTTTAAAATGCTTTAAAAAAAAAAAAACTACTGAATATTTTCTCAAATTTCTTTTTTTTTATTTGAAAGTACAATCCATACGGTTAATAATGGAAAATAATTTCATTCAAATGGCTGCCTCGGCTGGCCATGCAGTAGCCTACACGATCGGTCCAATTTTTAAGCACATTATCGATTGTGTGCAGCTGTATTTCACCAATGGCTTCACGAATATTGTCCTTTAGAGCGTCAATTGTCTCTGGCTTGTCGGCGTAACACTTATCTTTGACGGCACCCCACAAATAATAGTCCAACGGTGTCAAATCGCAGCTCCGAGGTGGCCAAACGACACCAACTCTGCGGCTGATAATACGATCTTCAAAAACAGGGCGCAAAACATCGAGTGTAGCTTCGGCTGTGTGGCACGTAGCGCCGTCCTGTTGAAACCAAATGTTGCCAATGTCCTCCTCTTCAATTTTTGTGAACAAAAATTCGTTCAACATGGCCCGATAACGATCGCCATTGACTGTAACGGCCACTCCTTGCTCATTTTCGAAGAAAAATTGCCCAATTATGCCTCTGGACCAAAATCTGCACCAAAAAGTGACTCTCTTTTCAATGTATGCGTGCGGGTTTCCTGTACCCCAAATGCGATAATTTTGCTTGTTTCCATACCCGCCAAGATCAAAATGAACTTCATCTGAAAAGATGAAATTTTTTTTTTTTGCCAAAATCGGCATCTTCTGTAAAGCAGATCGCAGGCCCACTTAGCGAAGCGAAAACGCATTGGATGGTCAATTCGCTTCAACTCCTGAACCAATTGGACTTTGTATGGCGTCATACCAAGGTCTTTATGCAAAATTCGTCTCAATGATGTCTCCGAAATGTTCAATTGTTGAGAACGACGGTGAATTGATGTTGATGGCGCTTCACGCTAACTTTCTGCCACAGCAGCGATATTCTCGGGTGTATGCACTGTTTTTGGCTTTTCACGCTTTGTTTTATCGATGAGGATGCCAGTTTCCTTCACTGACGGTGCTTCTCTTCTTCCAAAATCCGTACGCGATTTTTGCACACATTCTGCAACATTACCAGGATTTTCAATGTTATGTCGCAATATTTCCCATATTCGTTCAGCGGAATGATGAAACTAATTATCAGTCAAATCAGACATGAGCTAAGTGTTACCATTCACGAAATAAGCATTAGTTGAAAAAAAAAACGTTAGATGGCGGACCCGCTATATAAAGTGCCACGCCCATTTTCAATATCAAACAGTTTAATAACCGATTGATGTATTCCCAGCATAATAATAAGCATGTTACAGCTCTCAAGTAAGCAAACAAATAGAAATTTGCCTTCTTATGCAACGTATGTATAGATAAATAGGCCTTCAGCCTAAAAACTAAGCTGCTTAATTAATGCATTTTCTCTCGATTTAATAATTTCTGTTTGTATGGGCTTATCATCAAAATTTGTTTTGTTCGTACTACTGCTACAGCTGAAGTACAGGATAACCGAAGGACATTAATTATGACACCAAGTGCATGACACTTGGTTTTTTTTTGCCAAACTAACTGTATTTGGTAGAGACAAACAGCCATTGTAGAGACGATAAATCTGCAAAGGCAACAGATTTTTCGTCAACAATTTCTCCTGTATACGCTCAACATGCAACATATGAGTGCTGAGCAGCAGGATGTCCGTAAAAGAAGAGGAAAAAAAGAAGTACTAAGGATTTATTGAATTGAATAATTGCTTAACAAAACAACACAACGCAACATTTGTTGAAATACTGTCACACAAATCGTAACAGAAACGGAAACAACAGAATGCCAAAGGAATTTTCAGTTATCCATACTGGCTGGTCTGTCCCTCTCTGTCTATCTTAATTGGCTTGTGTACTGCCAGTTTTTGTTTTTATGGACCGGGTTAAATGTTTAATTTTTCTTTTTTTTTTTGTTTTCATAAAAGTTTTATTAATGAAATCTTCTTCTTCTTGTGTTTTGTTAATGAAATATTTCCTTAAGTTGTTGTGTCCATTCCTGGGCTAGTAGTTTTAAGCCTTTGTTGTTGTGTTGCCTTGAATTTCATAACTTTTGACCAAACTACATATCGTATGTATGTAGCACATTATATTTTGGCATTTGAAGGGCATTTAATTCCTGTCTGTACTAATGAGCCATAAAATAGTAAAAGAAAGGGTTGTGCTTTTAACAGAGAGTCAAACAGAGGGTTGGTTGGTTGGTTGGTCGCTTGTAGGCCTGTCAAGGACATTTGTTGTCATTTTCTTTTTGACTATTTAATGTGAGAAGAGAGATATTAATGCAAACAAATTAGTTTTATACTCACCCATCCCTGCTAATATGTTTATACCACACATACATACATACATACATACATACATACATATAATGGATATTTGTTGCTAATATTCATAAAGAGATTATGTTTTGGTCACATCGAAAGCACGAAGCCTAGACGTGGCACATTTGTTAAGTTACTTGGAATATAAGCATGTTATTCACGACTAAGCTATTTGTTTACTAAGACGAGACTTACTAGCTTCGTTCTAGAAACGAAACAAACGCTTTTGGTTGTTTAAATGGCTTCCTGTAGCTAAGTAGAGTCATGAGACACAGATTTGAGTTGTTTACCGCATCACCCGAATTGCATAAAGCTGTGTGCATCTCAAATCCATTTCCTAAGGCTTAGATATCTCGGTCCATATAAAGGGTGTTTTTTATAGAGGTATAGGAACTTTAAGTTGCAATAAAACAACGATGGATTGATTATTCGATTGACATGAATTTTATTTATCCGAAAGATAATCTTGTGGCATTACATTTTAAATATGATTTCTGGCATATGACCGCCAAGGCTGGCGCGGATGTAGTCCAATCTGGACGTCCAATTTTCGATGACTTTTTCCAACATTTGTGGTCGTATATCGGCAATAATACGGCGAATGTTGTCTTCCAAATGGTCAAGCGTTTGTGGCTTTACCGCATAGACCAATGACTTTACATAGCCCCACAGAAAGTAGTCTAGCGGTGTTAAATCACAAGATCTTGGAGGCCAATTCGTGAAATTAGGCGGTCACCAAACGTGTCTTTCAATAAATCTATTGTGGCACGAGCTGTGTGACATGTTGCGCCGTCTTGTTGAAACCACATCTCCTGGACATCATGGTTATTCAATTCAGGAATGAAAAAGTTTGTAATCATGGCTCTATACCGATCACCATTGACTGTAACGTTCTGGCCACCATCGTTTTTGAAAAAGTACGGGCCAATGATTCCACCGAGCCCATAAAGCGCACCAAACAGTCACTTTTTCTGGATGTAACGGTGTTTCCACATACACTTGAGGATTACCTTCACTCCAAATGCGGCAGTTTTGTTTGTTGACGTAGCCATTCAACCAGAAGTGCGCTTCATTGCTTATGAAAATCGGGAACAACGGTAATCTCGTTTTGGGCCCATTCGACGAATCTACGCCTTACTTGATGATCGTTTGGCTTCAATTCTTGCACGAGTTGGATTTTGTAAGCACGCACAAACCAAGATCCTTCCGCAAAATCTTCCATAAAGTGGATGGACACAGATCCAATTCCTGTGCTCGATGGCGGATGGACTCATTCGGGTCTTCCTCAATGCTACGCTCTACAGCAGCAATAGCTTCTTCTGTACGCACCGTACAGCGTCTCTGGGGATGCGAGTTGTCAATAAGGGTAAACGTGGTGCGAAAACGTTACATGGTTAATCGAATTAACTGCTCTGATGGACAATTAAAATGGACGTAGTGCGCGATACGTTTTCCGCACAGAACCATTATTTTCGAAATAAAATTGCACTATTTGCAAGCGTTGTTCAGGCGTGAGTCTATTCATGATGAATTGCCAAACCAAACTGAGAATAAATCACTTGACTGACAGCTGTTAAATCGGTCGCCATCTTGAAAAGTAATGCCAACTTAAATTTCTATACCTCTATAAAAAACACCCTTTACAATATCCCTGAGATGTTGCATCGGAACTACTTCCCAAAGAATCTACGCCTCAAAGGAAATAAAGAAACAGTCTCTACCTTCTGTACATCGTTAAGTCTACAACTACGAAGTCCGTAAAGCATGATATTAAATCGAAAAAGGCCTGCTAAAAGATCCGAAAACGGAATCTAAATGTCAGCACAGTCGTAGACGGTACTGTGATGGCTTATTAGACGTGAAGCCTCGGTTCAAAAGCCCAGGTCAGGCATCTCCAACTAAACGAAATATGAAAAAATATTTCTTCGACGACTTCCTCTCAGCAATCTTCTGGCGAAATCTCTGAGAGTAAAATAAAATCTCCATGAAAAGCTTCTCAAAAAATCTGTCGTTCGGAGTCGACTTTAATTTGTAGGTCTCGCGATTCCTCCCTAAAATTAACACACACACAACATTGGTGGTGTAGAAAGTCTGTAATAAACAATTAAGTGAGTAAGGAACTAAAGATGACAGATGACGCTTATTCAATAAATTTGTGAAGATAATTTGAATTTGATAATCCAAGACGCAAACCAAAATTTTGAACAAAATTTGATATTAAAAAGTAGTATTAACTGCTTAACAACAGTACCTATCTGAAAAAGTTCACTTATTGAGATGCTATTTATAGGCTATTAACTAGGCCCAGGAATTCCATATCAGATTTAAATGTCTTTTGTGTCTTGGATTTAAGTTAAAACAAGTTGCGACCATTAACCCTTTGACGGACACCAAAATTTTAGGAGGCCTTCCCGTGGGACACTTGCTGTATCTCCGTTATTTGGCAAGGAAACAATTTATGACGTGTATACACGTCATGTCCCCCCAGAAACCCTCGTTATGACGTCTATAGACGTCAGTGTCCGTCAAGGGGTTAAGAATGCGTTGAGCGAGAATTAAATTTTTGTATTTTACCCAAAAATTATACTCACTTATTAAATCAACCCTCGTATAAATAGAAAATGAATGAGGAATGATGATGTGAGTCTCTTCTCTGTTAAGAAACATTAGTACTACGTACTGGTGCAAACACCTGTGGCGTAGAAATGTCATAAACATGCCCAGCATGTATTAATTACGGTTTTAAAGCTAAACGATTAACTACTGGGACAGACACCTTTGCATACACACACACATACACACAATTACTCAACACATGCAATAGACAAACAAATATTCTGGCAGGCAGGCAGGCAGGCAAAGATCCAACAACCGGTCAAAGGGGTGATTATAATTAAATCCATACACATACTCGTGCTCTCTCTCTCTCTCTCTGTGAGCACATATCATATGCATAAATATTGGTAGTGGAATCTCTCTCATCTCGATTGTCTTTATAGTGACCATGTAAGTTTAAGGTGTGCCTGAGTGTGTGTTGAGTGTGTGTTGGTTTATGTACATGTGATGAGGGTCAATTGGTTTTCATCAGATGCGGGTGACATTCAAAACGAAAATGAAAATTCATCAGCATTTTCGATTGCATTTGTTCGAAGGCTTTTCGGTGTATTTGTGATTATTTCAGAGAGTTGTGTGATCAGGAGGTGTTATTTGCGACTGCCATGACATAACGGGTGTTTTTTTTTATAGAGGTATAGAACTTTAAGTTGGCATTACTTTTCAAGATGGCGACCGATTTAACAGCTGTCAAGTGATTTATTCTCAGTTTGGTTTGGCAATTCATCATGAATAGACTCACGCCTGAACAACGCTTGCAAATAGGGACCAAAACGAGATTACCGTTGTTCCCGATTTTCATAAGCGAATTTTGTTTAGCGATGAAGCGCACTTCTGGTTGAATGGCTACGTCAACAAACAAAACTACCGCATTTGGAGTGAAGGTAATCCTCAAGTGTATGTGGAAACACCGTTACATCCAGAAAAACTGACTGTTTGGTGCGCTTTAAGGGCTGGTGGAATCATTGGTCCGTACTTTTTCAAAGACGATGGTGGCCAGAACGTTACAGTCAATGGTGATCGGTATAGAGCCATGATTACAAACTTTTTCATTCCTGAATTGAATAACCATGATGTCCAGGAGATGTGGTTTCAACAAGACGGCGCAACATGTCACACAGCTCGTGCCACAATAGATTTATTGAAAGACACGTTTGGTGACCGCCTAATTTCACGTTTTGGACCTGTGAATTGGCCTCCAAGATCTTGTGATTTAACACCGCTAGACTACTTTCTGTGGGGCTATGTAAAGTCATTGGTCTATGCGGTAAAGCCACAAACGTTTGACCATTTGGAAGACAACATTCGCCGTATCATTGCCGATATACGGCCACAAATGTTGGAAAAAGTAATCGAAAATTGGACGCCCAGATTGAACTACATCCGCGCCAGCCGTGGCGGTCATATGCCAGAAATCATATTTAAAATGTAATGCCACAAGATTATCTTTCGGATAAATAAAATTCATGTCAATCGAATAATCCATCGTTGTTTTATTGCAACTTAAAGTTCTATACCTCTATAAAAAACACCCTTTACTTTCAAATATGAATTCGCAGCAAAAACATTTCATCGTTTCTGTGTTTTACTGGCGAACAGGTTTTCAGCAATTCTTCTCTATTTTTTTTATCTCCAAAACGATTTTATAGTTACCGATACAGTGGTTCTTGATTGCTTCTTTCAAACGATCCAGTTGGGATGAGAAGTTGAGATGGGAATTGTACCGCCCTGGAATCTCTCATGAAAGGCCAGACATGCCGTACTAATAAGCAGCAGGCTTCAGGGAAATTCTGAGGACTTAACCCCCAGGACTTATGCACTGCATGTTCACTATGATGGTCAGACCAAAAGTGATTTATGGAGCCATTGTGTAGGCAGGCAGAAAAAATGGGAAACAGCTCAAATGGAGTAGGGCAGGATAAAGAAACTAGCGCATATTGGACTACTGGAACAGTATTGGATTTAAGTCCTCTGGAGGTTGAATAGACACAGGCCATATAGGATCCATTGCGATACCCCAGTTTTTCTCCCTCCTCTAGTCCCGAAAACCCTCGGAGCTTCTGATGAAGCGATTCAGATTGCTAATGTTAATGCGGGGCAGTTCCTCCAGATTGTTTACATAGTAGACACAGTTAATGTGGAACAGCTTATTTCTCTTCCTCATCGCTGCAACTTCGGCAGAAGGTGTCGAAGACCGATGCGCCGCGCATGAGTGCTTATAATGCAATGTCCCGTAATGACTCCGACAATCATACTGAGCGTGCTTCTTTAGAGCTTAAGCAAACTCGTCGTCGTGCTCCTTCCATCCAGATTTGGCGAGAGTTTCTGCACCATTCTGTCCGTGTCCGAAGCTGTTGGTCTATTAGTAACGGAATCGACGATTGCATTGTGAATTATAAGTTCGCAGGTTTACAGTGTGTTTCCCAAAGTCGAGAATTTATCGGAGAACCTGGCCAGTTCATCAACTCTATAGTTACCTGACATTTTACTGGGTTCTGGTACTCATACGACATGGATACATACATACATACATAATTGGTCATTACAACCTTTCAGTCAGGATTACGACCTAGTTTCTCACACCACTTATGTTGTGTGTGTTAATTTTATACATGAGTGGCGGGACCAACAGTTTAAAGTCGACTCCGAACGACAGATTTTTGAGAAACTTTTTCATGGCAATTTTATTTACTCTGAGAGTTTTTGCCAGAAATCTGCTGAGGAAGTCGCCGACGATATACTTTTTGTATTTTGTCTTCATGTCTGGCCTGGGTCTCGAACCCTGGCTTTTCGTCTAATAAGCCAACACACTACCTACTAGACCACGGCGACTGGATATCGTTCAGCAATTTCATTGAGATATCTGCGACAGCTGTCTTGGAGTTCACTACGTTGGAGTTCAGTGCTTTGTTAGCCGCTTGGCAATCGCAAAGTGTGGTAATGTATCGCTTGAAGATATTTGCGTCCCCTATCATTTTCGCCTCAGTCTCTATTACCGACTCCTCTGCCTGAAAGACGACGCTACAGTAATCCGCTAAAATTTGGAGCCGTCGTTGTAAATTTACACGGAGTCCTATTACAAGGTGCCCCGCAATATTTTCCCCGACTTCCTTGTACAGAATGGATGTCTTGAATCTTGGTGGGAAGTCATAATGCGGTGTCATGTAGTCGCTGCCACTGAAAGACCCCACTTGTTTCAATAGCCAGCATGCGTAACCAGCATTCGAATCATGCCGCTGTCCAGTCGCACAGAGACGCCTACTAGTTTTAGCCCCTAAACTACTACAATGGAGATCAAGTGGAATGAGGCCTTAAATTATCTTTAGTGCCGACGTAGGTGTAGGAGGGCGCAAGGTATCACTAAAAATTGTACAGGCAGAATTTTTGCAATCGCCGTATTAGATTTAAATTAGATGTTCTATACAGGGATTTTCACCAGATTAGGCATCCTTAGGTTCAAGATAGGCCTGGCCACTGCTGTGTAGTGAGATATCCTAGGTCCTAATTTTTCCCCAACATTTTGTTATAAGCGAAGAGGACCATGGAATAAGTAATTTTTCTTCACATTGATGTTGACATCGCCGTAGTCTCGTAGGTAGTGCATTGGCTTATTAGACGTAAAGCCAGGGTTCGAGCCCCAGGCCAGACATCAAAATAAAATACAAAAAGTATTTCTTCGGCGACTTCCTCTCAGCAGATTTTTGGCAAAAACTCTGAGAGACCAAACAAAATTGCCATGAAAAGTTTTTCAAAAATCTGACGTTCGGAGTCGACTTTAAACTGTAGGTCCCCCGCCACCCTTGTATAAAATTAACACACACAACATAAGTGGTGTGAGAAACTAGGACATTGTACAATGGGTCAATTCGACCTCCGGGTACTATACTTGTCTTAATTGACAACTACACGTCCTCTAACCTAACCTATCTTGTTGATCAGTCATAACGCGGTATCATGTAGTCGCTGCCACTTGTTTCCATATCCTTACGTGACCAGTATTTGATTCGTGTCATTGTTAAGTCGCATAGGTTGTTGTTGAATCTGACGCCTACTGGTTTTAGACGCCAAAAACCCCTGCAATAGCCATCAACAGGAAAGGGACCTAAAAATGTCTCTAGTACCGACGTGTAGGTGCAGTGCGCAGGGCACCACTAATAATTATGCAGGCAGACCTTTGTAACCGCCTTTTTAGGTTTAAATTAGTCATCCTATCCAGGACTAGGCATCCGTAGATTAAGATAGGTCTGACAACTGCTGTGTATATCCAGCGGTGAGTCATCTTAGGTCCTAATTTTTCCCCAACATTTTGTTATAAGTGTGTGGTGCCTTGCGCACTACACCTACGTCGGCACTGTAGATAATTTTGGGCCTCTTTCCGCTTGACCTTTTCTGTAGGGGAGTGGCTGCTAAAATAAGTAAACGTCTCTGGGCGACTGGACAGTGGCATGACTCGGATATCGGCCACGCAAGGATCCTGAGGGAAGTTGGAGCTGTCGGGAGCAGTGACTACATGACACCGCGGTACGACTTCACGAAGAGATTCAGGACATCGGTTCCGGACAACGGGGCCTGGAAGGGTGGTGTGACCCATCTGTTTAGAGACTCCGTACAAATCTACAACGATGGCTCTAAGCTGATTGGAGCTGTTGGAAGTGGAATTTTTTCGGAATCGGTTGGAATAGCTCAGTCTATAAGACTACCAGACCACTGCATTGTCTTTCAGGCGGAGGTGGTGGCCATACAGGCTGCGGCGAGTATCATTGGGAATGGAAGGGTCTCCAAGCGGAGCGTTACCATACTTTCTGATAGCCAGGCGGCTATCAAGGCTTTAAGTTCTAATGTGATGAACTCCAAGACGGTGTACGGCTGTCGCAGATATCTCGACGAAATAGCAGAACGATATGACGTCCATATCGTATGGGTACCGGGGCACAGTGGTATTCCGGGTAACTGTAGAGCTGATGAACTTGTCAGGCGGGGCACGACCATCGAACTCACCGCTGAGTTCTCGAATCTGGGCATACCAATGAGGACCTGCAAGCTCATAATAGAGAATGCGATCGTCGATTCAGTCAACGACAGGTGGGCGGCCTCGGACACGGATAGAACGGCTCGTAAAATCAGGCCAAGGCTGGATGAGGGGCGCACAATGAGTCTACTTAAACTCCAAAGAGGCGCGCTCAGTGTAGTTGTCGGTGTCATTACGGGGCATTGCATTATGGGTACGCATGCGAGGCGCATTGGACTTGGACACCTTGCTAACGACTTCTGCAGAAGCTGCAGAGATGAGGAAGAGGAGGAGACTGTCCCTCATCTGCTGGGTACATGGCCGGCTCTATGCCAAAGGAGAAGGAAGTACTTGGATACTTACCACATGGATGATCTGGAGGAACTGTCAGGGATAGACATTGGCAGCCTAAATCGCTTCATCAGGGGCTCCGCATGGTTTCGAGACTAGGGGATAACTGATGACTGTGGTAGCACAATGGACCCAAAGCGGCCTAAGTGTGTCCATCCAAGAATTTTTCTTGGATGGGCAGCCACCTCTACCTACCTACCTACTTTTGTTATAAGCGTCGAGGGCTATGGAGAGAATGTACCTTTTCTTCACATTGGCGTTAACATAGGCGATCAAATTCTTTAAAAAGTTGTAAAGAAAACTTTGTTTTTTAAATTTGTCACTGGATTGTGGTTCACCCTGTCTTGCTTCCGTATATGAATTTGAGTATGGGGCTTACTAAGCTGCTTCATGTTCGGATTTTAGCCAATTTAAATGTGAAGGTTTTTAATTAAATTTTAAATAATATTTTTACGATTGATAATGTTATTGGTGTTGTTGTGTTTAAGTACACTCACTTGAAAATAATTGCCGCTTATCACACAGGCATTCATTTATTTTCTTCTCGTGGTGTTCAGAAAAGTCTTCTCTCCCCCATGTTGTTTTTGTATATTATTCTGTGTCAATTCCATTTGTTGTTATTATTGTTTTAATGTATTTATTACTATTGTTGTCATTTTTCTATTCATCGAAAAATTTTTCATTAAAATCGTGTAAGCGAGGTTGGCGGCAGGTCGGTTATAAATGCAAATATTGCTGTTGTTGTTATTTTAATCCAATTTTTATTGTTCCCCTGGGTGCTATTCCTGTGTAATTCCTTCTCAAGGCATATTATGCAGCATTTGAATTCAGTGTCACTGTAAATATTTTCATGCATTGCCTCGTAAGTTACACATGCTTGAACTTCGTGTTATTCGGCTTGCAGTTTACTTGAGATATTCTCTCTTCGTTTTTATTTCTTCATTAATATTGTTCATCTCACCATTTGTTTGTCTGTCTCTCTGTCTGTCCGTTTGTTTGTTTCTATTTTTAGAGATTTTCTTTGAATTCTTATTTGCTTGTCTCTACCCCTTCATGGCATTTTATTTCTGTTTAGATTTGTTTTTTTTTTGCTTTTATTGTTCCTGTTTTTTGGTTTCGTTCGATTATCTTTTGTGCCGATGAGGTGGCTGGGTGTCTGTGTTTTAGAAATCCAATTAAAACAACCACCAAAATCCTGTCGCTTTTTCTTTTAATTTGATTTTCTTAAAGCATTTAATTGCTCTTGTTGTTGTTGTGGGTTAAGATTTTATTCCTGTTTTTTTTTTCTGAAAATATTATTTCGCTTCAATAACAATGATAATTACATTCATTTTCGTTTTTTGTTTTTGTTTTTTTTGGTGTTCTTTTGTTTTCATTGTTATTGTTGTTATAATTTTATTTGTTTGTCTATTTAGGGAAACTACGTTTTTTTTATTATTTTAAGGCATTACGACTGCCATGTAAGAGATGCCAACTGGGTTTCTTATTCACGCTATTTTTCGTCGCCTTAATAGAGTTGGTTTAGCAACCTGTGATCAATTGAAAAATGAGCATCGTTTCAACCCCTTTTTGACAGTTCTTACCAGCTTGGCAGTTCGTTATACAAATATTGTCTTGACCTGTTAAATAATCGGTTTTGGTTTCGAGAAACACTTTAAACTATCCCTTACAGGAAAGGAGGAAGAATTTCGCTCTACTTTCTTTAAAAGTAAGTCTAAAAATCATCTCTTCAAACTGGGACGAACATCTCCGTCTGTAACTGTATATATTCTCATGAGTCACTGCGTAAGGTCTAAGCTTATGAAAAGCCTTCTCGGATGCTATTGAAAATATAATTTCATGTAGTTCGGAAAATATACATATCCAATGAAAATGAGTTCTTGATTTTTAAAAAGTGCAACAGGCATATTACACAAATACAAACACATAAATGTTAAAACAGAAATAAATTTTAATGAACTAACAAAATTAAAAAAATACTTCAGAAACCAAACTCAAAAAATTATCCGTACAGAATAATATTTATACTTTAACACTAATTAATGTGGTTTTAATAACGGGTGTGATATCCTTTGGCTTTAATAACCTCTTTTAAACGGTTCTTCATTGATAATAATAATTTACTAGTAATTTCTCGACCAATATTCAGCCATTCATCGGTAATAACGCTTTTTAACATTTCCTTGTCAGTGATTGTAGGCTGACAGATTTTTTTTTCCAAAACTCCCCATAAATGCTCTATGGGATTAAGGTCTGGACTCTGAGGATGATCAGAAAGCACTTCTTTTACGTTTTCACATAACCATTCACTTACAATTTTGGCCTTATGTTTTGGGTCATTATCGTGAACGAGTCGAAAATCCCTTAGCATTCCTAATTTCGTTGCACTAGCTTCCAAATTTTCTTTTAAAATAATCAAATAATGGTGTTTATCCATTGTAGTGTCAACAAAAACGAGATTTCCGACACCTCCTGCTGACCTGGCACCCCAAACCATCACATTACCACGTGCCGTCTGATCTGGAGTATGCCAAAAACTATGTTGATAAATCAGAAGACTTCTGGAACACTGTGATATTTACGGACGAAAGTAAGTTTAATATTTTTGGCTCAGACGGCAGGAGTTTTGTGTGGCGTAGAGAAATACAGCTCTTGATTTGAAAAAGTTTTTGCTTCGAGACTTGAAAGAAATTAGCCTAAAGAAATATTTTTTCGAACTTCCTTTGGTTTGAGATGTCTGAGCTGGGGTTTGAAACATAGGCTCTCGTTGAACAAGCCAACACGCTACCTAGTAGACTAAGACGCCTTTAATCTGACTTACATATGTAGTTTAATTATTTTATAAACATTGTATACAAAACGTTTCATAATTTAACTAAAAATCCATTTAAATTTCAGAAAAATATTTTAAATTCAACCAATTTTTGTTTGTATTTCAGCAACAACTATCCATGCACTTGGCTTTATTTACAATATCAAGGTAAGAAATTATTTAAATTTTCATTTAAATTTTGATTGTTTTGTTTTATTTGTCTTTAAACTTTAAATCATTTGTGAATTAATTTTACATTTCATATCCTTTTTAAATATCCTTTTAAATGTCCTTTTTTTAAAGGGCATTAAAAATTCATTTTCATTAAATTTATTCTACCTGTGTAGGTAGTAGGTACCTCTACTAAATCACTTGAATTTCGATTTTTTTTTATTTGTTTTTGTTTCAACTTTTGCGTCAATTTTTCTTTATTTTTTTTCTATCGTATCGAGTTTCATTTCGTTTTCATCTCTATGGAGACATATAAATCAAGTTGTTGTAACAGTAATAACAACAACAACAACAACAACAAAAAATTAGAAAGAAAAAAAAAAGGGAATTCAAAACTACTTTTGCCAACCCAACACATAAATTCACAGCCAAAGTCACCGACACCGTCACCGCCACCGCCACTATAAATGATGCCAAAAAGGCGGAGTTTGCAGTTCATCATCAAATGAAATGCCAAAAAAAAAAAAAGAGAAAAACAAACGAAAGATAACAACCATAAAAAATAATCAGAAACGCCCCTTTTTCAACGTGTAATAAAATACTCTGGTGGAGAGTATAAACAGAAAAAAAAGAGAAGAAAAAAAAAACACCAAATAAGCCCAACTAACACTGATGAATAGCAAGCAACAGCTGGGAGGAGCCTTTTTTTTTGCTGTATGAATGAGAGGAAAAAAAATAAAAAAAAAATAGTGATTGATGGTGGAGAGGGAAAGAGAGGAGTTGTTATTATTGTATTAAATTTCCTTTTTATTAAGTTTGAACAGAATTTATTGCATATGTTAGGGGGCATTGTGTTGTGTTGTGTTGTGTAAAGGGGTCGTTGGCGTATGATTAATATTTATTATCGACGCAATATTAATTATACGCCAGAGGGTATTGCGAGATGGGATTTTTAAATTTTTCGTATTGAAATCATAAGTTTTCGCTTTAATAACACAATAAAACCTAAAAATTAAGTGAAATTAAAAAAGAATTTATTTTTTTTGATTAACAGTCTGTTCCCTATTCTCATATCTAATCCCGATGATGTTTTTTTACACCATTTTCACGAATTTTTGCTGAGATTGCTAAAGGGTCCGCCAAATAACTTTTTTTTTTTTTTTGAAAATGCTTTAACAAAAAAAAAAAACTACTGAATATTTTCTCAAATTTCTTGTTTTTTTATTTGAAAGTACAATCCCTCCGGTTAATAATGGAAAATAATTTCATTCAAATGGCTGCCTCGGCTGGCCAGGCAGTAGCCTACACGATCGGTTCAATTTTTAAGCACATTATCGATTGTGTGCAGCTGTATTTCACCAATGGCTTCAGGAATATTGTCCTTTGACGGCATCCCACAAATAATAGTCCAACGGTGTCAAATAGCAGCTTCGAGGTGGCCAAACGACATCAGCTCTGCGACTGATAATGCGATCTTCAAAAACAGGGCGCAAAACATCGAGTGTAGCTTCGGCTGTGTGGCACGTAGCGCCGTCCTGTTGAAACTAAATGCTGCCAATATCCTCCTCTTCAATTTTTGTGAACAAAAATTCGTTCAACATTGCCCGATAACGATTCGCCATTGACAGTAACGGCCACTCCTTGCTCATTTTCGAAGAAAAATCGGCCAATTATGCCTCTGGACCAAAATCCGCACCAAACAGTGACTCGTTTTGGGTTCGTCGGCTTTTCAATGTATGCATGAGGGTTTTCTTTGCCCCAAATGCGACAATTTTGCTTGTTTACATACCCGCCAAGATCAAAATGAGCTTCATCTGAAAAGATGATTTTTTTTGACAAAATCGGCATCTTCTGGTGTAGGCTACTGCATGGCCAGCCGAGGCAGTCATTTGAATGAAATTATTTTCCTTTATTAACAGGAAGGATTGCACTTTCAAACAAAAAAAAGAAATTTGAAAAAATATTCAGTAGTTTTTTTGTTAAAGCATTTTCAAAAAAAAAGTTATTTGGCGGACCCTTTAGTTTGTAAGGAACCCTTTCTGAAATGAACTGTTCTTACCATTGCGGTTTTATGAGTTTAGGACTTTGTACTGCTATTTGCACTCTAAAGTTTCCTGTGTTCCGAATTGCTAGCGATTTTACTCTTTCCCCCAAGCGGCTGTACTACAATCCATTACCACTACAACTTCAATCGTTAAGATCTCACTGATCAAGAATTCTATTTGCATGCGATAGCTCCTGAATACTTGAGGACAATCCTTAGATCAACCAAATACCTGAGTTTCTAGAAATCTCTGAAATAACGATCGAGTAATTAACATTACTTTATGGATTATAAAGGCATCGCAATCTAGTAGGTACAGGGTGGCTGATATATAATTCAACAAAGTAAAGCGTTATATTTTTTTAAATTTTTTTTTTAATTTTATTGTTCAAAAACAAAAAATGTTGGAAATAACATCAAATTTTAGAATCAGTTTAGATTTGTTCGAATTGGCCACCTTTGGTACGAATTATGGCCTTCAAACGGCCGACAAAGCCATCACAGGCTGCACGGAAGTGGCTCTGCGGTATTTTGGCCCATTCCCGGCGAAGCGTCGTCTTGAGATGATCGATACTTTGCTATTTTTTTAGTGAGAACCTTACTCTCCAAAATGCCACAGGCGCAAAAGTCCAACGGATTGAGATCCGGAGATTTTGGTGGCCATTGTGCGGCAGAAAGGAAGCAAAGGACCTCCCTTTTTAAGCCATTCTTGGTTGACGCGTGCTGAGTGCGGTGGTGCTGAGTCCTGTTGGAATGTCCATGGTCTGCGGCCGAAATGTTTGTCTGCCCAGGGCTTCAATACTGTCTTTAAGATATTTTCCCGATAATATTCGGCATTTATTTTGACCCCACGGTCGATGAATACGAGCGGGGAGCGACCATCGGCCGTTACCTCTTTGGCAAGTAAACCCGATCATTTTGTTTGTTCATAAACTGCTCAATTTGGAATGGCTTCTCGTCGGAGAAAGCCAAATTCGGTAACTGGCCACTTTCATGCAAGCGAAGTAACTCTTTGGCTCTTTCCAGTCTAACTTTTTTAATGTCCATCGGTGAGCTCTTGCACTTTTTGGAACTTCAATGGCTTTAGTCCAAGCTCATTTTTCAATATGTGTTGCATCCGTTCTCGCGATATGTTCAGCTCACGAGCAATTTTTCTACCACTGCGGCGTGGATTTCGATTAAATCTGGCCTTCACTTTTCGGATCATTTCTGGTGTTGTTACCGTTTTTTTGGACGCGATGCAACACTGCCAGTATCACGGTAACGAGCAATGCTACGAGAAACAAAAGATTTATTCACATTTAAATGCTGGAGGGCTCTAACGATAGCCACCTGTGGTTTTCCAGCCAAATATAAAGCCATCACACTATCACGCTTGAATTCCATCACGAATAACTTCTTTTTCTGAATGCAATCAGATCAAAATGCTTTTGTAAGCTTGTAAATAATAAAATGAACTGTCACTGGAATAAATCTGTCAGCTGTCAGACGAGCGGTTTACAAATGATAACAGCCTGAAGTTGGTTGCAATACATATCAGCCACCCTGTAGTATGTTGGTTTGTGTTGTTATTATTAGGTTTAAACCCCAGTTCGAACATTTCGAATACAACGAAATATGAAAAAAAAATTTCTTTTGGTGAATTCCTCTCAGCAGATTTCTGGCAAAAGCTCTGAGATTAAATTAAAAAAGAACTGCCATGAAAAGTTTTTCAAAAAATCTGTCGTATGTTCCGTCACTCATGTATAAAATTAACACATAGACAACACGAATGGTGTGACAGAGTTTTAATGGGTTTTAATCCTGACTAAAGGGTTGTAGTGGCCAATGAAATAAGTAAGTAGTAAGCAGCATAACTTCCACTATAACTGTGATACTTCAGGATCTCATTGCTCATGGATTCCATTTGCTTGAGATAAGTCCTGAATTACCATGCATTAGTCTGCTATCATGCAACGTGGTAATGTGATTGGGAAAGTGGACTTCATATTTAATCTAGGTTTAAAACCGTAAAAAAGAAGATTTCTTTATAGATTTCGAAATTAGAAAATTACGAAGATTCCAATTTTCTCTAAATAGTACAGGCTCACGCAGATTTCTGGGGTTAGAATACACCATTTAGGTAATCAAAGTCACTTCTGGCTTAATGCAGAGATACATACATACTTAGCTACGGATAGATCACCAGTATAACCTACTACTTGAAATGACTAGTATAGACCTACTCCATGATGAGACGAAGATGCTGACGGTTAGAAGACACAACGAGCTGCTAACTAAACAATTCCTCATAGCCTGCTACCAACCTTCCCATCCAAACCACCACATAGTATTGAATGATCCCCCTCCTCGCCGCATAAGACAAGACCTCTCTACCTACAACTCGGACATCGTCCACCTCATACCCTCAATAACTGATACACTTTCCGTCAGGGAGGCACAAAATGCCCTTCATCATACCATCGTCGTGACGGCCAGAGACGAGCTCAGCCATAATAGGGTCATTAATCGGCACCCACCACCTATAGCCGATTCGGAAAGCAGCTTTCAAGAGTCACGAGAACTCTGGCTCAGCTCAGATCAGGATAGTCGAACTTCCTGAATAACTACAGGGCTAGGATCATCCCGGGAACCCAGGATAGCTGCCCATTGTGCAACCAGACACCACACGATACGGTGCACATTTTTAGCTGTCCAGCGAAACCGACAGCCCTACGACCCGTAGACCTATGGCTGAACCCTACGACAACAGCTGACTTTCTTGGACTACCTACCACATGACGTTGACAACACACACATACAGCCAACAACAACAATCCCATCTCCAATCCATCCCATCCCCACCGAATTATACGGCACACAACCAACAGAACATATAAACTAAAATTACTAATCCATCTTGTCTTATATACAGGGAAAAGCTTCCGGAGGCTATGAAGCTATGAGACCATTCAGTGAAGCTCCCATTTAGGGTTATGTTGTCTCTTTAAAGAACTTGGATCTGATGTGGCGTCCAATCAACTTTTCCAGTGTTTTAAATAGAAAAGAGGATAAACGTACGGCTTAAAATACGGTTATAAGCCGTACTTTTTTCGTTAAGGGCATAAACACGACCCCATCTCTTCTGGGTTGTGCGGGAAAAGCTCCATACAAGCTCTGTAAATACACTGAACTTTGGCTTCATACACACCTTTTGGTCTCTTGAAAGTTAAAAGAATATTTCTGTATATCGTAAGGGTCGGACGATTTAAATTTTCTGGAGATAAGTTTATTTTTTTCTTCACATATTTTTCTGTAAAAAAAATCATCATTCCTTTATATTTCAATGATCTCTTAACAACATAATAATAAATGATGATGTCTTAAACACCCATTAAATGCCAACAAATTACTGTCACAACAAAAGACCTCTCATATACACCTCCTACCACCATCATACACTTTAAAAGTCTATTTAACACTGATTGTTGTTTTGTAGGCTATTCTGTTAAGGAGGTGTATGTATTTAGTTATTTGTGTGTTGTTGTTGTTGTTATTAAAACAAATAAACACATACTCATTATGTAAACAAATACTTAGGCTCTCCCTCTTTTTTGTTTTGTATACATTTCTTACTCACTCTCTCGGCCTTTATTTTCTCTTTCTTGCTTAAATGTTATCTCTTTATCAAATAAAACAACTCCTTGTGAGTGAAGACAATAAACCAAACCACACTTAAACGAACCGAACCATCATATATCAACAACATAAACACTTAATCATTTGGTTAAAATGTCTTTCTCTTGTGTTTATATGTATATATACATACACACACACTCACATACCAACATTTACTTGCATAATGGCAAGGCAATGGTAAATGAAGAGGAAAAAAAATTCAAAACATCTTCATGTCAAAACAAGATGTTTCCCAACGCCTCAACATGTTGCGTCTGACTTGAGAAGTTGTAATATGTCAAGCATATACACTTGCACACAACACATACATAAGGCATATATGCATACATATTTAGTTTATATGGGAATAAGTTATCATTCTCCCTCCGCATTAAAACTACTTCAGTTGTAAACATTTAAGTACGAGAGTATGTGAGCCACACAAGGTTCTTTAAGCATGAGTTTTTGCTTGCTTGCCTCTGTGGATGTGTGTGTATGTATGTGTAAATGTTTATTCTTGTGTTAATATTGTATAAAGATTTTAGAAACAATAAAAAACAAGAAAGAGACAAGATAATAATACAGAGACAATTCTCTTGCACTCTTATACAAGACAAGACAATGAGAATAAAAATAATGCCGTAGAGGAGTTTAAAGTGTTGTTAGACAGCCTGTGCATAATTTTGTTTTTTTTTCTGCAACATGTTTTGCTTGCGAGTGAGGGTAGGGAGTATATAAATGTTGATGAGCTTTCATAAACATTCCCTCTATGACAGTATGAATATGAGAACGTATCTTTAAATTTAATTTAACTCCACATTTTTTTCCTCATTATTACTGCCTTTTAAACAAATTCAATCATTGTTTTGCTTTCTTTTCTTTTTCTTTTTTTGCTAAATTAATCCTTTGCTGTTGTTGTTTTTAATTCATTTCCTCTCTCTTGAATTTTTAACAACCAATCTCTGAAAATTAAGAACCATTGACGTTATTTTGTTGACATTGCCACTTGAGTTTTTTTTGTTAATTTTCCCCGTTATTTTCATTCATTATGTTTAAGAAAAATTTCCGTTTCCGCCTCGTATATTTTCACAAGTAAAATCACGAGTTTTCTTTTCTTTTCTTCCATTCATTGTGTTCAATTGTTTGTGTTTGATTTTGTTGACATTGTCGTGGCAAGACTTTTGAAAACTTGCACTTCGAAAAATGGAAAAATAAAAGACTCCTCGTTAGCATTAAAATTGAATTGTAAAAAGAGTTTAAGGTTTTAAATAATAATTTAAAGAAAGATTTTGAATGTGCTTCCACACTCTCTCTATGCTTTGATTGAAAGAAAGGTTCACTAAAAAATTTTTTGTATGATTTTGTGATAAAAAATTGAACCTAGAGAGTACATCGTCAAGACTAAAGAGGAGGTGTCTCGGAATTATTCGGCACCAAAAAAACCAATATGTATGCGGTATAACTCACATGGAATACTTACTTATTGGGACCTAGCTTCTCACACCACCTACACACAGTTACTAAAGTATACACACGGTTAAAAAATTGCTGAAAATTTCCGTTTTCATTGAAATCGTTATAGTTTCCTTGATGTTAAGACGGTCTTTTGCATTGGTTAAAAAATTTCTGAAATTGAACTGAATTGTGGCCCTGCACAGGCCCACAAAGGTATGCATCCGATTTACAAATTTTACAAATTTCTGAACCAATGCAAAAGACCGTCTTAAAATCGAAGAAATATGTCAGATAATTACAAAGATTTTCAACGAAAACGGATTGGTTTAACATTTTTTTTAAAATTTGTTATCCGTATGTATACTTTTGTGGCTGAGTGTATATTGCTTGTGTTAATTTTATTAATGATTGGCTGGATATTTGAGAAACTTTTAATGGCAATTTTATTTTTCTCACAGAAATGTCTTGAGATGTCAGAAATCTGTTGAGAGGAAGTCGCCTGAAGGAAATATTTTTTCATTTTTCGTTTTGTTTGAGGTGTCTGGGCTGGGGTTTGAACCACGGCCTCACGTCAAATAAGTCAAGACATTATATACTAAACTATTCCTAGAACAATCCAGAGCCGTTTAATCATGCAAAAGTTCTCTACAGATCATCCGTTTTGCTTTAAAGTTTGAACTGACTTCTTGAGCTGACTTTCCTCCGCTCAACTTTGCCCAGATTTGTCGATCTATATTGTACGTATGCGTAGATGTCCGTGCGGTATTAACAGAATCTATCATCGCTTTCTCTATTCGAAACAGAGCTACATTCTGAATGTAAAGAGATGTCTAATCCGTGGCCTCGCGTTTAATAAGCTGACACACTACCTGTTGCACACGGCAACAGGAGAAGGTTGCAAGGTTAGAAGATTATCAGGAAAAACATTATCACCCAACAAGCATTGTGCGGCTTTAAATACGGCCATGCCCTCTGCCTGGATAACATTGTAGTGGTTAGGCAGTCTATAGGATGTCAGAACCCTTAATATAAAGCCCACAGCCTACGCAGCCCAGTGCTTTGAGCGTTTCGGTATAAACCTCAAGGGTATATATCTTGGGATGGGCACATCAGATGACCTTAGAATCCTAAAGTCACATCTATTAGAGGAAAAATTGTAAAGAACCCCGACAAAGTCTTTATCTTTCAGGGTTTCACCATCTAAGCCTTATTGCCAGCAGACTAGCTCTCTGGTTCAACTTTTGCTCTGGGCAGAGAGAAGGTAGTTCAGTGTAGTAAATAAGGCCTTAGTTAGAGTAGGGCAGAGTGTTCTAGTAATTTGAACATTGCCTGGCCGCCAAACATGATCACCGTAAAGCAAGACAAGTTCCAGCACTGCTCAAAAAGAGGTAATAGATGGAGACAGGACTTGCCTATCCGCTCTATGGGAGAAAAGTAGGCTCTTTCTGCTAAATGTGATGTGATATCCAACGACGTAACTGTGATTACCTTCCACTTAATTTTTATTGAACATTTCTTCGAGATGGGTGGGGGTGGCGTTTCTATATTCATCTTCTCTGGTACGTTTCGAAATACCTGTCCTTAAATAATTTCTTTTAATTGTAATTGAGTTTAATGGAGGAGAGTTTTCCCTTCGCAGACAGCAGGTATTTTATTTTTATTTCCTTTTTTTACTTGTGGTATGTACTTTGTAATGCAATTTAAATAAACGAAACAAAATTAAACTGATTTGCCAAAATCTCTTCAACTGCAATCTGTACACTGTTAAGTAAATACGAGGAGGTTTTGTTTTTCTAAAATAATTCCATAATCCGGGTACATTTAAAGGCGCACTAAAAAAAATAACTTCAATCTCTTTCGTAATTTGCCATTAAATGACATTAAGACTGTATTTATTTTCACTGAATGCCAGGATAATTATTATCCTGAGAACAACAACAATAAATAAACATCCTGATAATGATGATAACGACGATGGCAACGGCAATATTAAATTCTTAGACTCTGTTGTCTTGTGTAAATCCTCGTAACAAATTTTTATTCTTATTCGCAGACCCAAAATGGATTGTCTTGTCTTGTCTTGCCTTGTCTTGGGTCGTGTCTTTTCTCGCTGGTACAATTTTTCATTGTCTATTAAGGAGTCCTTTGCGCAAAAAAAAAAATGGAATATTGGAGCGGGTATTTTTGTTACATTAAGAGGCTTTTCATTTATTGTTATGAAATTGTTGTTTATTTAAGTTTTTTCTCGTCATTTAACCAACGAGGAGGAGCGTCGTAAGTATCCTTAAAAAATGTTTACAAATCCTGGCATTTTTTTCTTTTGAAAAATCAACGCGTGAACAACATTTCCAAATACTTTCAGACGCGAGGCATTTAACACACAGAAAAAAAGAAATCCCAATGAAAAGTGTTTCAAAAGAAAAAGAGATTTTAAGAATGCCTCTTGGCTTTCAATGTTGCCTTAAGGATTGTCTTCATAACTTAGGAAGAACGAAAGGAAAAATAGGGAAAAATTTTTTATTTGTAAGGGGAGAGGAGAAATAGAAATGCCAGCGAAAATATTCAAATGAATAGCAGCCAGGATATTTTGCAATGAGTAAGGAGAAGAAGCAGCTTCTATGGGAATTTCTAAAAAAAAAAACGAAACAGTGATATCCACAGGGACACGGAACAATCGTGAATCAAAATAAATCTCCTGCAGTGGTTATTACTTTAAGTAACCAAAGCTCAAATCTCTTGCAGGTCGAACAGGGGGAGTGGCTGTCACTACAGCAGTGTAATCCATCGGGCAACTAGACTGAATTTCTTTTCGTAATTTCGGAACAATCCGGTGTTCAACATGAATCCGCTGATTTATCATGAACTCCCGTCAGAGTACATACATCGTATATAATTGGTCATTACAACCCTTTAGTCAGGATTATGACCTAGTTTCTCACACCACTTATGTTGTGTGTGTTAATCTTATACATGAGTGGCGCGACCTACAGTTTGAAGTCGACTCAGAACGACAGATTTTTAAGAAACTTTTCATGGCATTTTTATTTTACACTCGGAGTTTTTGTCAGACATCTGCTGAGAGGATGTCGCCGAAGGAAATATTTTTTTTCATATTTTATTCTTGTTGATGTCTGACCTGGGGTTTGAACTGTGGCCTCACGTCTAATAAGCCAATACACTACCTATTATACTACGGCGACTACCAGCCAGACTACAATGTTAGTAATGACTACGCTTGAGAATGATTTGGACTTTGTGCAGACTTTCTGTGCTTCGCTTATTAAAATTTGGCGAAATGCTGCCCGTATCTAGAACTGTACACATTGTAAATCATATTTAATCGCTTTGCAGTTTGCAGGAACACCACTTTCTTCGAGTACTCATATGATTGAAAGTTGTACTGTTTGATCGTCTCGTTGATGCTCATCTCAAAACTATCTCCGAGGACACTCCGTGATAATGAAAACATTCTCATATCTCCCCTGACGATATTACTCTTTCCTATTAATGTCAATGCAGACTGTGTGGTCAAAACATCGGTTTGGAGCAAAGATCAGCAATGAGTATTCAAAAAGATGAGTAGAATCGGATCATACTCATAATTTCTGATACTTATACGCATTCATACTTATGTTAATGTCATACTTATACTACGCATATTCAAAGTTTGAAATACTCATGGTACTCGTACTTAACAACACGTATGATGTTGTTGATTTCGACTCTGTCCATAACTTAACATATACACGAATCACAAAATAAGTATGATTCGCGTACGAACACTAAAACACTTACTAGAAGGTTGTGTTTGCTCTGCTTGCTGCTCTGTTGTCTGCTTTTGTGTCTTGTTTCTTTTTTTGTAAATGCAACAACAACTAAGACTAAATTTTAATGTAAATTCGAATCACCCGTATCATTTATAAGTATTTTTCTAAATGAGTGGGCTTATGAATCAAACACATTTCGAATGGTATGAGTTTGATGTCAACGTTGTACGCATACTCATTGCAACTCGTACTTATAAATAAACGTTGTAGTGAGTATGAATCAGAGTACATTAAATTTCAATATTGTTGACTCGCTTAAATTCAAAATTTCAACGATTAATTGCTGATCTCTGGTCTGGAAGGTGCTGCAATTTTTCGGCACGCTTAATGAGTGAATTGTACCCGCCGATCCTGAAGAGATGGCTCCATTCATAGCTCCATTTAGCTAAGAGCCATTAGCGAAAATTTGTTAGGAGTTGTTGACTAAGGACGCCAGGCGACTCCCGCTAGTGCTTAGTCGTAGATAGGCGCAGACTCGTACTAGCTGCTGCAGGTCTGGCTGAAAAAGATGTTTAACTGTCACCAGCAGCGACCTTAACATAGTAAGCAATGCACCGGTAATTATAATGTTGCAGACGGTTTTTCGTATCGCTTCTTAGCTACTTACTTACTTAGGTTAGAGGACGTGTCCTTGTCAATTAAAACAAGTACAGTACCCGGTGGTCGAAATGACCCATTGTACTTACTTACTTAACTGATCATTCGAATCTTTAAGCAGGGTTTACAACCTAGCTTCTCATGTCGCCACCCCTGTTGTGTGTATTAATTTTATCCATGAGTTGTGGGAAGTCGCCATAGTCTAGTAGGTAGTGTTTTGGCTTATTAGACGCAAAAGCCAGGGTTCGAGTCCAGGCCAGACATTGAAACAAAATACAAAAAGTATTTCTTCGGCAGCTTCCTCTCAGCAGATTTCTGGCAAAAACTCTGAGAGTAAATAAAAATTGCCATGAAAAGTTTCTCAAAAAATCTGTCGTTCGGAGTCGACGTTAAACTGTAGGTCCCGCCACTCACGTATAAAATTAACGCACACAACATAAGTGGTGTGAGAAACTAGGACGTAATCCTGACTGTATGTATGTATGTTTGTAAAGGGTGTTTTTTTTATAGAGATATAGAACTTTAAGTTGCAATAAAACAACGATGGATTATTCGATTGACATGCATTTTATTTATCCGAAAGATAATCTTGTGGCATTACATTTTAAATATGATTTCTGGCATATGACCGCCACGGCTGGCGCGGATGTAGTCCAATCTGGACGTCCAATTTTCGATGACTTTTTCCAACATTTGTGGCCGTATATCGGCAATAATACGGCGAATGTTGTCTTCCAAATGGTCAAGCGTTTGTGGGGCTTTACCGCATAGACCAATGACTTTACATAGCCCCACAGAAAGTAGTCTAGCGGTGTTAAATCACAAGATCTTGGAGGCCAATTCACAGGTCCAAAACTTGAAATTAGGCGGTCACCAAACGTGTCTTTCAATAAATTTATTGTGGCACGAGCTGTGTGACATGTTGCGCCGTCTTGTTGAAACCACATCTCCTGGACATCATGGTTATTCAATTCAGGAATGAAAAAGTTAGTAATCATGGCTCTATACCGATCAACATTGACTGTAACGTTCTGGCCACCATCGTTTTTGAAAAAGTACGGACCAATGTTTCCACCAGCCCATAAAGCGCACCAAACAGTCAGTTTTTCTGGATGTAACGGTGTTTCCACATACACTTGAGGATTACCTTCACTCCAAATGCGGCAGTTTTGTTTGTTGACGTAGCCATTCAACCAGAAGTGCGCTTCATCGCTAAACAAAATTCTCTTATGAAAATCGGGAACAACGGTAATCTCGTTTTGGGCCCATTCGACGAATCTACGCCTTACTTGATGATCGTTTGGCTTCAATTCTTGCACGAGTTGGCTTTTGTAAGCACGCAAACCACAAGATCCTTCCGCAAAATCTTCCATAAAGTGGATGGACACAGATCCAATTCCTGTGCTCGATGGCGGATGGACTCATTCCGGTCTCCTCAATGCTACGCTCTACAGCAGCAATAGCTTCTTCTGTACGCACCGTACAGCGTCTCTGGGGATGCGAGTTATCAATAAGAGTAAACGTGGTGCGAAAACGTTCCATGGTTAATCGAATTAACTGCTCTGATGGACGATTTTGTCGACGATAAAATGGACGTAGTGCGCGATACGTTTTCAGCACAGAATCATTATTTTCGAAATAAAATTGCACCATTTTGCAAGCGTTGTTCAGGCGTGAGTCTATTCATGATGAATTGCCAAACCAAACTGAGAATAAATCACTTGACAGCTGTTAAATCGGTCGCCATCTTGAAAAGTAATGCCAACTTAAAATTCTATACCTCTATAAAAAAAACACCCTTTAGTTGTGGGACCTACAGTTTAACATTGACTACGAACGATAGATTTTTGAGATCCACTTTATCAAATTGTTAGCATTTTGCCGGTAACACTAAGCATCCATAGGTCAGCAAAGATTTAACTACTGCCGCCGTATAGACCCGGAAGTACCTGTGAAGACCTGTGAAGTACCACTTTCTTCAGAATATTTTATTACCAGCTTAAACAGCAATGAAGGCATTGTTTGTAATGTTAACCGAGATAATTTTATATTCACCGGATGGTACCTTAAATTTTAAATTTTTTTTCCACAATTGCAACCTACTCGACCCACTGTGCATTTGCCGTTTTGAAAACATTATTTACTAAGTCTTGGATTTTAAATACAGCTGAGATACTCTCTTTCTCTCTATAAAAAGTAAAACGATGAGAAAAAAGAATGTTTATGAAACAAGTATTTTACAAACTGTGAATCTCCTTGAGATTTCCAGGATATTTTTTTAAACTTTTTTTCTTTGTGCGTATTTTTACGCGCTTTGTTTTTCATTGTATCCTTTTTGAAATGCGGTGGGAGTGTGAAAAGTTTACAGGCAATCATTGAGTATTTAAGAGGATTTGTTGGTTGTCCTCCCCCCTCCCTTCACCCCGCTTAAGTATTCTTTATTTTGATTTCTTTTTGTTGTTAAAAAAAAACAAACCCTAGGACGTACCATTCATTGTCTGGGAAGTCAAGTTTCTTTTACTTTTAATGGCAGTTTTTTATATTTGTTTTCTTTTCAAAAAAGGAAAAAAGGAAAAAGAAAGAAAAAAGTCAGCAAATTTTTAGCGATTTGTCTTGAATATGATGGTTTTTTTCTTTTCTTCTTCTTCTCTAGCGGGCATTAGAGGCGGCAAATGGGGTTAAGTCCTCTGCCTGCAAACCGACATGGCATCACTTGTGAAAGAAAAGTTGATTGTACTTTTCAAAAAATATTTGTTCTTCTTATTGTTGTTGTTGTTTTTGTAATGCATTAACATGATTAACTTGGCAAAAAGTGGCCGTCGCATAAGCCTCCTCCTCCTCCATACATTCCTCAAAAGGGGGGGAGGGGTGTCTCTTGTCTGTTGTCCTGGTGTGTAGCAATCTGCACATCATTCCCAGGGCCGTAAAACTCCACTGCATTACAATCTAATGAAGTGTAAATTTTCTGTATATTTTTTTCCTTGCAAAAGAAATGACTTTAATATCCTTTTTCGTTGTTGTTTTTGTTGTTATGTCCTGTGATTATATTGAAAAATAATATGCTTGTAGCAGCAGCTCATCAAAAAAAATATTCGTTTTTTTTCTCCCGCATCCAATCTTTCGGTTTGGGCGCTTATCTATTTTAATGTTGCCATTTGCTTTACTTTTTAATATCATTTTGTGGTTGTTATCTATGAGGCAAAAAAGCGATTTAAAAACTCCTGCTTTTCCACAGTCATCATCATCATCAGCGCCAGCATCATTGCAGCGGCAGCATAATTGCAGCGGCAGCACAGCATTAAAAGTCATCATCAGCTTTTCATATGATTTTTTTCATTTTTTTCCTCCAAAATATTGAATTTTTTTAAAGCAACAATACCCTGAAATACCGTTAAAATATTACTAATATGCTGTATATGAGATATAAAGGGTGTGGCCAACTAATGGTGGATGAATAAAAAAATTTGTTTTTAAGACCAAATCGTTAAAAAAGCCTTAAAACTTCTAATTTCTCTTTAAAATCTTGAAACTTTAATTTTATTACCAGAATCAATCTCTATGTAAAGACTTGGCAGCCCATTGAGCACAGCATCCTGTACATTGAATGCGATCCCTGTTAAATAACCAGAAAAGTTTTTGAAATACCACCAGCCATTATGATTGAAAGGCTTTAAGCCTTTAGTACTGAAGTACGTCTAATTACCATTAAATATGCAGTATATAAGTCTTTTATGAAAGCTCGCATAGTGAAGTTAAACTGGCTTCCTTTTCATGCGGAAAAAGATACCTCAAATTGTGGATTTGAAGTTGAGTATTGCATTGGATGTACACTAGCTGATCATATTGCCGCATTCCTGTACTAACAGAACGAATTTCCAGTTTCCAGTAATGTAAACTGGGCTCTCTGCTGGGCTCCTTCTAAATCGAGAAGTATAATAATAATGCCTGGTTGACAGTTAAGCTTGAAAATGTGATGGACAGACTTGAGGTCATACGAACGGACTGAGTTCGAGGCGCCATCCTCCAAAATCGGGAAATTAATGAGACGATAAGCTTTAGGATAATGGAGGATTGTAGGGTTTTTACAGCTGAAGTATGTGCTACTTATAGGCATGTGAACTGTAAGATATTGTTACGTTTTTACCTTTTTAAAAACGTTTAAATATGAGTAGGTTTATTGCAAACCAAGTAAAAACAAATATGTATTTATTTTCTTTTAAACTCTCTTTATTCTTTACACTACTTTTGTGTGCCACCGTATACAACTTAACGACACAACAATAATTTGCTTGTACACTATTCTATTTCACACTTCTGTCCGCGTTAACACTAACAACTGTTCGTTAGATCTTCTCTGCTTACAACCTTTTTGCAAGCAATGGCGCTTGTACGTTCCAACCGCAACGCGTCTTCACACAAGACTGACTGAATTATCACTGACTCGCTGCTGGACCTGCTGCCCGTTTATATACGCACGCAATCAGTATGATGAACGTTCTCGATGTGGAAGGTTCTCGCTCTCGCCTTCTCGAGAACTCTATTGCTAGTACGTTATTGCTTGTGTACCTTGCTTACGTTGTCTATCCCTTTTTTTCACATACATGTTGTTGTTGGTACCAGGCGCAACCAGGTTCGTTGTACATGTGTGTGTGTGCAGCTTTAGATAATCAACACGTTCATTGTATTCTTAGTGTTAGTGTGTATTTGTATCCTGTGGCTTTTGTTTATCGTTTTTGTTGTTGAACTATATTAGGTCGTTTCGATTTGCGTAACAATATTATTTAGCAAGTCGTGGTCTCGACATGAAGTTACCACACTCTGGCACATAGTGTATTGGCTTATTAGATGAGAGTCTTTGGTTCAAATTCAAGCAACTTTCTCTTCAGGAGGTCTTGTGGTAAAAGCTATCTGAGGGTAAATAAAATTGCCATGAAAATTTTATCAAAAATATGTCGTACAAAATTGTCATTAAGCTGTAGCTCCCGCCACTCATGGATAAAATTATCACTCACAACAAGGATGGCTTGAGAAGATAGGTTGTAATCTTTACTAAGTGATTGTTTTGACCTATTAATGAGCGCTTTAAATGAGTTATTTTTGTCCCTGTTGAAAGGATTGTCTGTTACGAAATATATTTCATGAACGTTGTAGCCCGATTGTTACATTAGATGGGCAATTGCATCAGAACTCTGTCGTGCAAAGGCTAGCTAGAGTAAGAAGGTGGCTAATTTACTGAATAGCCATCTGCGTCGTTGTTGGAGTCATTACTAGACATTGCATTCTGGGTACTCATATGAAGCGCGTTGTTCTTGCTCTTGTGTGCAATGAATTCTGTAAGTGTTGCACAGACGATGAAGAGGTGGAAACTGTTCTACACGTATTGGATATATGCCAGAGATCAGCAATGAATATTCAAAAAGATGAGTAGAATCGAATACCATACTTCCGTAAGGAGTTGGTAAGTTTCCAGTTCTTAATATTGCTGTAGTGGGACGTCGCCGTAATCTTATAGGTAGTGTGTTGGCTTATTAGACGGCGAGACTGTGGCTCAAGCCTTAGCTCAACATACACATCTCGATCAACACGAAATAATGAAACAAAAAATAATTTTTTCGGTGACTTCCTCTCAAAAGTCTCCTGGTAAAATCTCTGAGAGTAAAATAAGATTAACATGAAGAGTTTCTCTAATCTGTCGTTCGGAGTCGACATTAGACTGTAAGTCCCGCCGCCACTCATGAATAAAATTAACAAACACATCATGGGTGGTGAATAAGGCTGGGTTGTAACAATCTGAGAGTGATGAAATAATCCAAGAAAACAGCCAAGAAACCATGACATCAGAAGTCAGCATTAAGTATTCAAAAAGATGAGTAGAATCGAATCATACTCATAATTTCTGATACTTATACGCATTCATACTTATTTTAATATCATGAAACCCCTCTACTCATATTCAAGTTTGAAGTGCTCATCATATTCATACTTAACAACACGTGTGATGTTGTTGATTTCGACTCTCTACATAACTCAACATATACACGAATCACAAAATAAGTATGAATCGCGTACGAACACTACAATACTCAGTAGAAGGTTGTATGTTTGCTCTGCTTGCTGCTCTGTCTCTTTTGCTTATGCCTTTTTTTTTTTTTTTTTGTAGATGAAACAACAACTAAGACTGTAAATTTTGATGTAAGATTCGAATCACCCGTATCATTTATAAGTATTTTTCTAAAGGAGTAAGCTTATGAATCAAACATATTTCGAATGGTATGAGTTTGATGTCTAGGTTGTACGCATACTCGTTGCAACCTGTAGTTATAACTTAACGTTGTAATGAGTACGAATGAATCAGAGTACATAGTTAAATTTCGATATTGTTGCCTCACTTATATTCAAAATTTCATATGAGTGCTTATGAGTAGCGAAAAAACGATTCATTGCTGATCTCTGATACATACATACATACATACATAATTGGTCATCACAACCTTCACTCAGGATTACGACCTAGTTTCTCACACCAGTTATGTTGTGTGTGTTAATTTTATACATGAGTGGTGGGACCTACAGTTTAACGTCGACTCCGAACGACAAATTTTTTGAGAAACTTTTTCATGGCAATTTTATTTCACTCTCAGAGTTTTTGCTAGAAATCTGCTGAGAGGAAGTCGCCGAAGAAATACTTTTTGTATTTTGTTTTGGTGTCTGGCCTGGGGCTTGAACCCTGGCTTTTCATCTAATAAGCCAACACACACCTACTAGACCACGGCGACTTCATCTCTGATACATACCCAACGATATGTCTGGATGGCTACTTCTATTACAAAATAGGTCGCGGTTAATACAAAAATTATAAATTTTCTGGACCAAAAGAGTTCTTTGGAAGTCTGGAAAGTTTTCAAGAATTTACAATCAAAAAGAATTTTGAAAAGATGCAGTTTGTGTATCAGCTTAGTTTCTTAACATTCTTAAACATGCAACAGACGTATGTGGCACTACATACATATGTATGTTCATACCATGTAACATGTTTATTAAAAAACTCCTATTCTTCTTCTTCTTAAAATGTAAAATGTATTGCAACAACACCCTCTAAATTTTTGAATAACAATGATGCCGATGATGAGCTTCTTCCACTTTTCCTTACGTATTCATAGACGATAACAAAGTTCTCAGACTTGCAAGTTGAAACAAAAACTTTTCAAATTCTTACAACATTGTGTTGCATGCCAACCAACTTCCATACTTGTGGGGCATATTCTTCTTTACCGTTCTGTGTGTATTTATAAAGTGTGTGTTGTGTTGTTTGGTTTTAAATTTATTCACATGATATCGTTTGTTTTTTCTGTTGTTTTTTTTTGTTGTTCTGCTCTCAACCTCTCATTACCTCATATTCATTATCATTTTCATTTTATGGTTGTGCAGACAAAGACATCATTATGGTTGTAAAATATTTTAGTTGTTGGTTTTTGTTGTTGTTGGTTTTCTGTGTTGCACAATTTTCTTTTTTGGTGAAATGATATTGAAATTATGAAACGAAACAAAATGTTGAAAAAAAAAAAAAAATTTTTTTTTATTCATAAACACACTCGTCTAAAACCTTAAAATATTAACTGTTTTCGAGCGTTCTCTGAATACGAGATTTTCTTTAAATGCCTGCCACAAAAAAAGGTAGGCTTGAGTTTATATTTGAAAATTCCCAAATGTGTTATTAGCCAGAGGTGTATGTAAAAGGGGATGACCCCTTAACATCCCTTTCTTCAGTCAAAGAGTCTGATTAACTTAATCAAACTTACAAATATCCCCATAACATTTAAAAGGACTATGTTGGATACCATCGTGTAATTCTCTACTTTTAATTGAAAGGTCTCATTTGAATATTAAAGCCGAACTATATTATATTATGGATGCGAGTAAAAGGAAGCGCAAGTGATCGTCTTTCACAGAAAGTGCCATTGCCAAAAATGACCCTCGTAATGCCATATATTAGTGTTTTCTCTTATTAAACGCAGTAGCAAAACAGGTCTATTGAAGTGTTCTATTCTTATTATCTGTCATGAGCGAAATTTGGACCGAAACACTGGATGTTAAGAAGCGGAGAAACGCACTGGTATCGGTACAGAGAACGGCTACATTGCGTATCGCGTCGGCATATCGTACGGTATCCGCTCCAGCCGTAGTGGTGATAGCGTGTATTATCCCTGTGGATCTGCTGGCAGCGGAGCGGATGGAGATTTATAGGGCAAAAACGGCTGGAGTCACATAACCGCTCATTTCAGGGAAAACACCATTTCAAAATGGCAACAACGATGAAACGAGGAAGATAGAGGAAGATGGACGGCGAGACTTATTCCGGACATAAGGCCATGGACTAGTCGGAAATTTGGAGAGGTAAATTACTACGTTACACAGATGCTATCGGGTCACGGATATTTTAGGAAATATCTGCACAGAATGGGCAAGACCGCCTCCCCTTACTGTCTTTACGAGGAAGGGGAGATAATCGAGTGTGCACGCTGGCAGAGCTATCGCTCTGCATTGACGTCGATAGTTGGGACGATCACGCCCGGTAACATTGTCGGGATTATGATTGCGAGTAGGGAAAATTTGACCTCAGTGGCGAATTACGTGGAGAGCATTCTAAGACTGAAGAAGAGGGATCTTGAGGCTGCGGAACATGTAGGAACGCCGGAATAGATGAAATTGGCACACGTGCCAAGCGGAATTCCAGGCAGGGACCTGGACAAAAGGAATAGTGGAGACATTTAGATGTCTCTTCAACTTTCGACACGCAGTCCGGACGCGGATATGAACACGCAGGGGCCAAAGGGACTCCACTCCGAAGTAATACCACCGTAATTCAGGAGTGGGCACAACAAGTCCGCGAGACGAGGGGGGGATTTAGTGGGTGAGGGCCTCACACACGGGGGACTTCCTCTATGGTGCGGTTAGGTACATTTACCCCTCCTCGGCGTGAAAAAAAAAATTATCTGTCATACTCATTAGATTGCCAAATGGCCGACACTTTGACTTAAAAAATGTTTTGTTCTCTACTTTAGTCGTCAAAGTTGATCCATGTGGTTCTGCGCTTCACAATTATTTTTTGCATCTCCTACACCAGATGATACCTTATTTACCACTTCCCCCTTTTCTGTTCTCTCAAAATAAAGATGCCGGCCGAAGACCAGGTTTAAATAGCAACTGCCTTGCATTCGAATAAATTCCAGTACATACCTGATTTGATCAGGTGATTGACACCGGTTACAGACTCTTCTAGACCGGCTCGGCTCTTATTTATGAGATGATATCTCAGATTATCCGCAGTATGCGCCAACTTGTACAACTTCATTTACGTTTACCTTGTTGTTGAATACGATCAAATCACCACCCTATGTTCCATGTTGTGGTTCCATCGATTATGAAGCCAATGCCCTCAGTTTGACTATCCGAAAAATAATTTCACTTTGATATTACAAGACTCTCAGACTTACAGACACCATTTGCCTTCAGGCACAACAATCTGTATTTTAAGCCGAGGCGAACTGACGCCCCTATATCGATGTCAACATTTGTTCGTTTGCAGAACCAATGCATAGCACAATTGAAACACTTTCTATGCGATAAGAGGAGCTGTTCATCAAAAAACCATTTTAGAATTCTTGTGGTAGTGATCCAGAATTCATCTTAGAGTACTAACGTAAAGCTCTGACGTCTCTTGAAACCTTCGATGATCTCCTCAGAATACACAAAAACGACCTTCCCCTAATACATACATAATGGCTTCAATAGCCACATTCGCACAGCTACGCCCTTCTCTGTAGCCAGCCAGGCCCTTCTCTCTCTTACTTACTTACTTAACCAGTCATTACTACCTTTTAGCAGAATGGCGTTGAACAATTCCTGCAGCTCCGTCAAGGTAGGAAAGGACCTCTCCGAACCTTTTGGTACCATGCGAGGTTTCAGACAAGGCGACCCCTTGTCATGCGACCTCTTCAACTTCGTCATGGAGAGTGTTCTGCGAAAGGCAGGAGTGCATCGCAGTGGCACTATTTTTCAAAAAAGTGTCCAGTTGCTTGCGTACGCTGATGACATTGACATCATAGGGCGTACCAAGCGAGATGTTACTGATGCCTTTAGTGCTATTGAACGCGAGTTTACTAAGATGGGTCTCGCAGTAAATGAGGGCAAAACAAAGTATATGTTATCGACAAGTAGAGATGCGCGGCGTATTGATTCTCAGATTACGGCCGATAACTATACTTTTGATACGGTCAAGGAATTCACCTATCTTGGCTCCGCTGTTACCACCAGAAATGATGTCAGTCTGGATATTAAGCGCAGGAACACTCTTGCCAACAGGTGCTACTATGGTCTCAATAGGCAATTGAGTAGCAGAAACCTCTCTCGCGCGACAAAATTAACACTTTACAAGACACTCATCCTACCCGTGCCCGTGCTTATGGCGCAGAGGCATGGACCCTATTAAGTACAGATGCAGCGGCCTTGAGAGTGTTCGAGAGAAAAGTACTGCGCAAGATCTTCGGTCCAGTGCAAGTTGGCAATGAAATCCAGCAGTGAGCTGTATGAGCTCCTCAACGACATGGACGTTGGACAGCGTATTAATATACAGCGGCTGCGCTGGCTCGGCCATGTCGTTCGAATGGAGGAGGATGCTCCGGCGAGACGGGTATTTGATGCGGGAATCTACGGAAGTCGGCGAAGAGGACGACCTTGCATCCGTTGGAAGGACCAAATCGAAGAAGCCCTGTCATCGATTGGTGTGACCAATAGGCGTAGGCGCGCACGAAGCAGAGGCGCCTGGAAGGATGTGTTACGGCAGGCCGTAATCCGATAAACGGGTTGTTATGGCCAATTAAGTAAGTAAGTATTTTATTTACTTTTAAAGCTTGTTAGCAGAAGACTGTTGAGAGGAAGTCGCCTAAATATTTTCTGATATTCGATTTTGTTGAGGCTTGAGCTGGTGATTAAACTCTATGACCTCGTGTCTAATAATACTACAATTCAAAAGTTGATAGCTAGATGGAGCAGCTATTCTCTTAACAAAATTTTGAGGTTTTTAATGTCACTAGAAAAAGTGTATCGACCTAAAAGGAGATTATTTCGAGAAATTAAGCACATTTTCCCCAAATATTTCGAGCGCATCCCTGTAAATACTTCTAAGCGAGACGCTCCTGCTTAATTACTCAATTATTCGCTTGGCCCTTATGTGGTTTTGCTTATCTAAGCAAATATGGACTTTAACAACAAATGTATGCCGAACAAACATGGTGAGAAATGTAACAGTATCTTTAGCATGTGTGTGGTAGTGGCGTGGTATGGTAGTACCCTTCGCCATGTATTCATGCAACATACAAACAGTATACCTGAGATAGTAAATATGGCTACCAATACCTCTACTACTTACTAGTACCTGTACCAGTACCTTTTTGTGGGCAATCCTTTGCAATATTATCTGATTGAGTGTGAACTGAACACTACCGGAGGTGGTTATCGTATTTTCTACTTTTTTTTTTTCTTTCTAGTTTTTCTTTGTACAATGAACACCAGAACAGGCAGGCAGACAGACAGACAGACAACAGTTGGATTTCTTTTTTGCCCATAAAAATAATATTTTGCGAAAAAAGATGATCTATAGAACGGAAATCCTATGGGCCAACACACACATTACAATACAATACAATACGGAAAAGCCAGGATTTTGTTTTGTTCGCAAACTCTTAAATAACAATACATACAGGCAGACAGACATACAGACATACAGACATTTAGTTACAGGTTTAAATATGCCTTTCAAATCTACGTACATATGTACGTACGTACTTGCTTGCCACACATTGTAACTTCTTGTGGTAACTGTTTATGGGGCTTTGTTGGTTATTGAATTAGCCCAATAAACCAGAAAAATAATACAAAATCAAGAAAAAGAGAACGTATTGAGAGGGAGAGAGACACAAACAAACTGCTAGAGACTCAATAAAACCTGTACTAACTCTCCCATCTCATCTCATTCTCCATTTTTGTTGCTCACAAGTGCCCGTATAAGAGAAGACATGCTTCTGTTGTCTGCGTGTACATGTAAGCATGTAAAGCATTTCATAATCAAATTTTCCAAATAAGGGACAAATAACAGTGGCACACAAAAGTTATCGAACTATTTTTAATTGCGAAAAAACACAAAAAAAACGACAACAAAATAAAAACAAAATAACGCTCCCGAGAAGAAAAACCTGCCACTATAACATTTACACAAATAACAGTGACGCACAAAAGTTATCACACTATTTTTAATTGTGAAAAAAAAAAACAAGAAAAAACGACAACAAAATAAAAACAAAATAACGTTCGAGAAAAAAACTGTTACCATAACAGTGACGCACAAAAGTTATCACACTATTTTTAATTGTGGAAAAGAACAAAAAAAAAAAAAAAAAACGACAGCAAAATAAAAACAAAATAACGCTCGCGAGAAGGAAAACTTCCACCATGACATTGACACAAATAACAGTGGCGCACAAAAGTTATCGAACTATTTTTAATTGTGAAAAACTAAAACAGAAAAACGAAAACAAAATAAAAACAAAATAACTTTCCCGAGAAGAAAAAACTTCCACCATAACAGTGACACAAACACAACAGTGACGCACAAAAGTTATCACACTGTTTTTAGTTGTGAAAAAAAAAACAAAAAAGATAAACGAAAACAAAATAACGTTCTCGAGAAGAAAAAACTGCCACCATTGTGCCATAGCTTTCTGTCGAAGTTTAGTTAGATTGGTAGCCCGCTATTCACGTATTCTCTTCGAAGTCGTGAGGCCCATTGTAATATCCTTAGGAAGATTGTTGGTTAGTAATCCATATCCACGTACTATTGGAGTAAGACATGGATTTCATTATGGCCACAACAGCAATACCATCAAAATCTGACAAAAAAAAAAAAAGAAAAAATTACGAATCCCTAGTGATTTTACAATGTTCGCAGTGCATGTCTAGAACAACAAGTACCTCAGAGTTATCTAACGAGGCCCTCATGCTTACAACTGCAACGCAATTAAGATTCCAATACTTCTCTCCACAGTTGTAAAATATTACTCATCGGCAATGTCATGGAATGACTGAATATGGCGCGTTTAACAATCGAAAAATATTCTTAAAAAAGTGAATCAGAAACCTCTGTTTGAGCATTACACTGTAAATATGCCTTGAAACGTTCTGTTTTCCAAAAACCGATGAAGTTTGTCCTGAAGTGCAGGGCCGTCGCATAAAAGGTGTTACACCCGATACCTTTTACTCTACTTTTACTCTGTGAACTTCTGCAGTAATCCAAGAGTGCCAGACCGAGCTTGTCAGCGAAACTATGAATAGAGAATACGAAACGTTTTTCTTGCCCTTAAAGTTAAGGTTGACGCATAATTGCGTTGAGGACAGCAAAAAGTCTGACGTCTTCAAGCCGTCCGTGACAGAGGCCTCAATTCTGTCGTAGCTGGGGGAGGGTGTCAAATGTAGATCAAACGTTTTATCAAAGATTATAATAAACAGGAGAAAACAAAACTTACAAGGAATGTTTCCGATTTTTCTTTTCACCTGATCTAAGTTTCTATTTAAGATGGTCGCAAAACAAGCCTATTTGATGGCTTATACTATGTTCAGATATGGACTTTTATTGAGTCAATATTCGGTTTATTGAGTACAATATTTTAAGTGTTCAGACATAATAATATACGCAGTTCAGCTGCTTATTCAATATTCATTTGACAGCCGGTAAACAAAACAGCTGGTTGTTTCAACAACATTTTTTTTGTCATTGTTGACATTGGGCTTGTCAAATATCAACATAAAGTGTTCAGATAATTGTAATATGCGCACTGAACATACTTATGACAGTGTTGCATTTTAAGTTTTACTCAATATTATAACAATTTGCATATTTATTGCGCAATAATTAATTGAAACTTTATATGAAATGAAATATTGAGCTCAATAATGGCGTTTATTGTGATTTATGAACTCCGTGTTAGGTGTGTGTCAATTGGCATAATACCCTCCCTCTCTCCCAACCTACCTATGTATCTACCTAAGTTTCTAGATGCTAGTCAGAGTTTAATTACCCCACCTACCTCTTCAAAGTCTGTAGCAACTCAGCTGTTGTATAAAGTTTGCTTCCCAAAAACTTTCCTTAGTATCCGGGAGGCAATAGGCCTTTATGACTGCACTTCTCTAAGGGCTTTGGAATCAATACGTATATTTTTTTCTCTCATTCATAACCCACTTTCTTTACAATCTCTAGAGTCTTTCAGGGTTTACAGTCGTACAGTAGAGACGGGAGTTTTTATTCATGTTTTATGTGGCGGCATCCATAATTCTAAATGTGAAGACAGTCAGTGTCTGTTTATCTTCGCCTTTAAAACTTATAACATTATTTGGTCACTGTATATATACAGTGAGTGTCAAAAGAAACTGTACACTAAGGATAAAATTCTAACAATCTCCAAACTCCTCAACTTTTACCAGTTAAGGAGAGTGTCCGAAAAAAATTTGACAATACAGTGAACACGCGAAAACGTGAACACTCGAAAGTGTGAACGTCTCAGAAACGTGAAGAAATTTATTTTTCCACAGAGTATTCTAAAACGTGAACAAAATCTGAAAGCTCTAAAACGTGAACACTTTTTTATTTTTTGTCTTTTAAATCTATTTTTCACTGTTCAAATGCGTCAGGGACTCACAAATTTAATTTACTGGTAATTGGAAAATCTAAAAATCTACGAATTTTCATAAACTTTACTTGTCCAGTGAATTACAAATTCTCCAAGTCAGCATGGACGACATGTAAAATTTTTTATGACTGATTTCATCAATGTTTTGTTAAAGACGTACATTTGAACTGCCAAATTTAAAACTGAAAACTTTGTTATAATTTTTGCCTTTAGGTTATTGACTTATTGACTAAAATGGGACTACCGGTAAGAGCCCTTCTTTTAATAGACAATACCCCTTCACATCCGGCTGAATCCCAATTGATTTCTGGTGACGGATTCATTTGTGCAATGTTTTTACCACCTAACGTCACATCGTTAATTCAGCTCATGGACCAGATGTTTTTAAAATAAAAAAAACTGTATTATAGAAAGAGTCTCTTGGCATTAGTGGCTGGAAAACAAACAGAATTCTTAGATTCTATTAGGAAGTTAACTATAAAAGATGCAATTAATCTTTTGGGCTCAGCATAGAGTTGAATTTCGCAACAAATTTTAAACAATTGAAAAAGTATTTTAAATTTAGTTTCGGTCAAAGATTATCCCGATGATAATATTCCCATAAGTGTTTTCCTCCAGAAATAAGGCAGAAGTAGGAAATATTGAAATTCAGGATGATACCGATGATGATGATTTGTACATATTCCAGCCAGAAATTACAATTAAACCCAAGGAAGCTGTAGAAGCTTTTGATAAGGCATTAATATGGGCTGAAAACGAGATGGTAGACCAAAGTGACATTATAGTGCTGAAAACCCTTAAAGATGGCTAAACAAAAAACAAAATAGATTTTTTCCTTTAAACTTTATTTGACTTAATTATCCAACGGAAGAAATGTTCCTATTAGTTTCAGTTTATTTTTTGTTGTTTTTGTTAATTAACACGAATTTTTTGTATCCTTTATTTTATATTATTTTTTTTTGTATTTATCGAATACAAAGTGAATTATATTGCATTTAAATTTTTGTTATTAAAAATTAAATAAAAAAATTAATTTAAAATAGTGTTTAGCATTTTTACTTATTAAAATATCATTTTTCATATTAAATCGGGTCATTTTTTGTTTTAAATTTGGGTACTCGATAATGTGAACAAACTCGAAAATGTGAACTGCCTTGGTAAAAATTAGTTCACGTTATCGCGAGTTCACTGTATTTCAAAATTTTTTTTGTATTTTTTTTTGTTTCAATTTTCAAATAAAAATAATTTTTAATGTACAGTTTCTTTTGATGCTCACTGTATGTACGTATCTATGTATGTATATGTGTGTGTTTGTATGTATGTTACAATTGTTTTATAACAGTATCTTTTTATCATCTTCCCCTTGTCTTGTATTCGTATTTCTATTTGTCCAATTGTTGTTTACTACTCTGGTTCTTTGCCTATTTGTTTGTGTGTCATTCTGTCTGTCAGTCTCTAACCATGTCTAGGTAATGAGCTGTGAGCTATTTTTATTTTTTTTTACTGTGTTTATGGCTTCATTCAATAACATGTCGTCTCATCATCATCATTATTGTATTAAAGCCATCGTCATCGTCATCCCCTATACTTCTGCTATTTCTTGTAATTTTTCTCAATTCATTGCCTCTTATTTATGCCGGTATTTGTTGGTTGGGAGAGTTTGGGAAAAATCAAAATTTTCACTTCGTTTCTTTGCATAGGCAGGCAATGCGGAGACTCAAGGCGGGTTCACCCACAAGTTTCTGAAACATTTTTGGTTCGCACAAAATTTTTTTTATATGGAGTTTGACGTTTCTCTCAGAGAGCGAGAGAAATTATTTTGTGCGAACAACTCTCAGTGTGAATTAAATTAATTTTAAATTTGGTCCGAACCATTTTAGAAAAGGTTGCCACACAATATGAAATTTATACAATACACAAATATTTCCAGAAGTTCATCGAAAGTCCCAGGGTCCATGCGATGAAAATTTATAAATGAATCTACGTCATTTAAACGCATTTCGGGAACTAGTGAGTGAAAATACCCTTTGGCTTCTCTTTGTTTCAAAAGTGGTCTTACAGTCGTCCTCTTGTTTATCTTTGATTTTCGTTTTTCATAAATATATTTTGCAAGTAATTTTACTTTGGTCACTTCAATGGCGAACAAGAGTTGCAAATGATTTATATCCATTTTATCCATCGCAGAACAAGATGTTTTTATTCTTACCAAATAATTCACCACAAATACTGTTTATTTTTTGTTATAAATACTAATTTTTTTATTTCTTTATTTTGACACAAATATAATTAACTTTCTTAAGGTTATGCACATATGTATTTACGTCATTTTCAATTAAATATGTCAGCACTGTTTTTACGAACAAAGTTTCTGAAATGGGTGAATCATGTTGCAGAAAACTCTCAGTAAACAAGAAATATCTCCGAACCAAAAATGTTTCAGAAACTTGTGGGTGAACCCGCCTTCAATTAAATTGTTTCTGAAACGTGTAGTACAACAACAACAAAAGAAAATGAGAAAAAATATGTTGTTTTTTTGTTGTAAACATACATCAAAGGATTCTTTTTAGAAGATATGGTATCAATTTCTATTGAATTTCAATTAATTTTAATAAACGATTAATAAACTGGGGGAACATTTTCATCATCATCATCATCACTTCAACATCATTATTACACTGGGTACTGAGTACCTTTCCTGTGACATATATTTTTGGAAGAATTTTTTTCTTCATTTAAACTGTCATACTTTATGAAGTAACAGCAGCAACGCTATGAATTTTAAATCTAAAAAATTTATTAAAAATTTAAAAAGATTTCGTTATTATTGGTAAATAAAGGGTCCGCTAAATAACTTTTTTTTTTGAAAAAGCTTTAAAAAAACTACTGAATATTTCCTCAAATTTCTTTTTTATTTGAAAGTATAATCCTTCCGGTTCATAATGGAAAATAATTTCATTCAAATGGCTGCCTCGGCTAGTCATGCAGTAGCCTACACGATCGGTCCATTTTTTAAGCACATTATCGATTGTGTGCAGCTGTATTTCACCAATGGCTTCACGATTATTGTCCTTTAAAGCGTCAATTGTCTCTGGCTTGTCGGCGTAACACTTATCTTTGACGGCACCCCACAAATAATAGTTCAACGGTGTCAAATCGCAGCTCCGAGGTGGCCAAACGACATCAGCGCTGCGGCTGATAATGCGATCTTCAAAAACAAGGCGCAAAACATCGAGTGTAGCTTCGGCTGTGTGGCATGTAGCGCCGTCCTGTTAAAACCAAATGTTGCCAATATCTTCCTCTTCAATTTTTGTGAACAAAAATTCGTTCAACATGGCCCGATAACGATCGCCATTGACTGTAACGGCCACTTCTTGCTCATTTTCGAAGAAATATGGCCCAATTATGCCTCTGGACCAAAATCCACAGCAAACAGTGACACGTTTTGGGTGCGTCGGCTTTTCAATGTATGCGTGCGGGTTTTCTGTGCCCCAAATGCGACAATTTTGCTTGTTTACATACCCGCCAAGATCAAAATGAGCTTCATCTGAAAAGATGATTTTTTTTTGCCAAAATCGGCATCTTCTGGTGTAGACTAATGCATGGCCAGCCGAGGCAGCCATTTGAATGAAATTATTTTCCATTATCAACCGGAAGGATTGTACTTTCAAATAAAATAAGAAATTTGAGAAAATATTCAGTAGTTTTTTTGTTAAAGCATTTTCAAAAAAAAAGTTATTTGGCGGACCCTTTAGTTTAGTGGAATAGTGTCGCTTCCTTCCAAACGAATTTATCCCGAAAAGCTTAAATAGATTTAAATTTTAAGTATTTAGGCCTAGAATCCTTGAACTACATACATATGTCGACGACATCACTATGACGACGCAGAAAGTAGTCAATTATCTTGGCATTCGATTTGACCCTAAACTAACGTTCTGGGCTCAGATCCAACATGCTGCAACCAAAGCCGCTAAAGTCACCTCCTTGCATAGTAAGCTTATGGTCAATATTGGTGACGCAGATTGATGATGGCAATTACAGACTCTATACCGCTTTATGCAGGCAGTAAGATCTGGGCAGAAGCATTAAAGGACGACTGTAGAATGAAAATTTTGTCATCGGTACAACGAACCGCTGCACTTAGGGTGGCATCGGCATATAGAACTGTATCTAACTCAACAGTACTGATAATCAGTGGTGTAATACCCATAGGTTTACAGGCAAGCGAGCGGACCAGGGTGTGGGTGACTAAAAACGTGCACGGAGAGGCAGTAAATGTCGACGATGTCAGAAAGCGAACCATACGAACAAGTGGTAGAATAGGTTAGGTTAGGTCGGAGTGGTAGCTCTGTTATCACAAAGCTCACTTGAGCACGCATAGCGGCCCGTTGTGATGCCACGGGTGAACGCAGTCCCTGTACTAACCAAGTTCCACCAAAATCAGGGAAAAGGAAGAAGTTGGTCAGCGCAAGGGCTGCACTGCAGTGGTAGATGGACGGCAAAACTTCTCCCAGATATTACCCGAGTGCTTAGAGAGGAAATTTTGTGAGGTTAATTACTATTTAACACGTAGTAAATGTGCAGAAAAAGTTATAGTATCGTTCCCACGAATCCACTAAGATTAGCCTGGCACAACTGGCATCTGCAGTATCATTAACGAAGATGGATCGCTCAACAATCGTAAAAAGCTTAAAAATAGTTGAAACTGACTACAAAATTGGTAATCAAAACCATCTACTGTTTTAGGAATTTGCAAGAAATTTGAAGAGAGACTGAAATCATCATAGTCTAGTAGGTAGACGTGAGTCCGTGGTTCAAATCACAACTTCGACATCGCGATGACTCTCTGTCGGCAGTCTTCCGGCAAAAAGTCTGAGAGTAAAATAAAATTGCCATGAAAAGAATTGAAATTAAACTATAGGTCCCGCCACTCATGTATAAAATTAACGCACAGAATATAAATTGGTGTGAGGCACTGGATTGTAATCCTGATTGAAGGGTTGCAATGACCAATTATGTATGTATGTATGTAAGTCATCATACTCTAGTAGGCAGACATTTGGTTCAAACCACAGCTCACACATCGAGACGACTTTCTATGAGCAGTTTTCTGGAAAAAACTACGGGTGAAAGCTTTTAAGAAAAATCTGTCATTCATTGTCTAAATTCAACTGTAGCTCCCGCCGCTCGTAGATAAAATTAAAGCAAACACAACATGGATGGGATGAAAAGCTAGTTTGTAATCCTGACTAAAGCGTCTAATGGCCAACTAAGTAAGAAGCGTTGCAGATGTAGTCAGGCGCGGACAGTATCGCTTGTATGCCCTGCCGGAAATATCGCTTCTCTTAGAAAAAGTGTGGCGGATAATCCCAATCTGCCATTATCAGTAATTGCATCCACCTTATTATGACTTATTTTTCATTTAATTTTATATTTCCATTCATCCTCATTCAGCATTTTAACCCTGCTGACCATTTACACTCCGTATATCTGCTGAGTTCTTGCTGGAGGCAATCGTTTTAAAATTTTCTTCAGCGATTGTGACTTCCAAAAGTTAGAGTGAAAAAGCTACTGCATCTGGAAATAGTGACTGTTTGGGGCGTGTTATGATTCGGAAACGTATTTGTTCAAATAGATGTGGCGTTTATTTTATGTTAACAAGGAACTGCTCTGTATAATAAACTTAGGGCCATTGTTACAACTTGCCGTTAACTAAAGGGAGGATTTTAACGGGCAGATAAATTGTTTTTCATTATCATGAGTACCCAATAAGATAGAAGTGAGCGTTAAGCTAAAAAGAGGATCATCCTACCTTTAACTTTATTTTTGAACTTGCCATACATATATATTATTTTCAATATGGCAACTTCAAATATAAAGAAAATGAGCATATACAATAAAAAACGAAGCTCGAAGTGCCTTAAAAAAACTTGTTTAATTGAGCAGTTTTATCGACATTGCTCCGGCAGTGCCATATTTTTAACAAAAGTTAACTTTATTTCATCTGCAAGTTGTAATAACGAAAAGAAGTTAAAGCTGACTTTAAAGTCCACTTTAGCTAAAAAAAAGAGGGCCTTCGTTGCCACTGCGTTTAAAAAAAACTTGTTCAATTGAGCAGTTTTATCGACATTGCTCCTGCACTGCTATATTTTAAAAAAGTTAATTTTTTAATTTAACGAAAATAAGTTAAAGGTGACTTTAAAGTTCACTTTACCTAAAGTTACCTTTAACTAAACCCAACTTTAACGGCAATTTGTAATAATGTCCCTTAGACGTGGAAGTACATTGGCCACTGCCTTTCGCGGGAGTGTTTAGCACTTAAATTTTAGATATTCTCACTCGCAATTTCGAGGCAGAAACAAACCTTGGACCCCACGGCTGCACTAAATTTAATTAAGAAGTACAAGCTTGTTGTTTTACTCTTACCAGCGGCTTAGTTTTCTAAGTACAGCTTCAATTTGCTTTTCGTTACTCTGCAGATTAACATGCCGTGTAACAGGGTACACAATCTGGGGACGGAATATCTGTTCCTCAAGCGGATTATTTTAATACGTTCACGCCAGCGCGTACTAGCGGTGGTCTGCACTAGACTGCCTTATCGGGCGGGGCGTACCACCGGTGGCTGGCACAAGACAGTCTCATCGGGCGGCGTGTACCACTGGTGGTACGCAATTGATTATGGTATTCGACGATACGTAGTACCAAATGTTTAGATCTTTAACACTTCGACTGCCGAGAAAAAATACCTGAGAGTCACGTCACAATAGAGCGAGAAGCTCTAAGTGCAACCGCCAGTAGGTGGCAAGCATGAATTGAAGCGCCGGCGTGAAAGTGTTAAACAACTTTCCATAGAAGTGGTAACAGTGTGCCCAATCTTAGATTGTGTAGAAAATCGTCATCATGCCTTAATGACAACCTATCAGTACTATGTTAGGTTAGGTTGGAGGACGTGTACTTGTCAATTAAAACAAGTACAGTACCCGGAGCTACAACGTCCTAGTTTCTCACACCACCTATGTTGTGTGTGTTAATTTTACACATGAGTGGTGGGACCTACAGTTTAAAGTCGACTCCGAACGACAGATTTTTGAGAAACTTTTTCATGGCAATTTTTATTTACTCTCAGAGTTTTTGCCAGAAAGCTGCTGAGAGAAAGTCACCGAATAAATACTTTTTGTATTTTATTTTGATGTCTGGCCTTGGGCTCGAACCCTGGCTTTACGTCTAATAAGCCAACACACTACCTTCTAGACTACGGCGACTTCGTAAAGTCGTAAAGTAAAGCCTAACTGCTCCAAGCCCACTCAAAATCTATATCACTTACTTATCTTAGCCCAGGTAAAAAAAAGAGAAAAAAACAAGGAATTCTTATCTTTTCTCCTTGCTGCAGTACTCCGTATTTCATTCATTCCTACGCTAATTATTATGCAAATGCCTTGCCCCCTTTCAATTTGAAGGCAAATAAATTATAAATTTCCTCTTAAAAAAAATGAAATATTGGGTGTCCATCCCTGGCAGAGGGATAACAAACAGCCTGCAATGGCGCCATAAATCATGATTAAAAGACGTCCTGTCCCGTCCCTATGTCCGTGCTACGTTGGGTCAACAAAAAGTCCAAAAGTGAATTAATGAAGTGAAGGAAATGCAACAGGATGTACCCCAAACGACACTTGATAATCAATTCCTTTGCTAATGGTCTGCTCTACCCTCCACCCTCCCATTTATAGTCTATAAATGGTTTTTAATACGTTTTTAATACAATAAACGGTTGTGATGGTTGTGTCGTATTCTTTTTTAAGGAAGAAAAAAATTATAAATTATGCTGCGGATTTTTTTCTTCATCTTCTGTTGTAATGGGTGATTTTTTAGCAATTATCTTTTTGGCAACACTGGTTTAAACAGCTCACGCACGTTTCGTGTTTTGTTTCACTGTGTCAAACATCTTCAGTTTGGTGTATAATTTAATCATGAATCGTCTTACAAACGAACAACGCTTGCAAATCATTGAATTTTATTATCAAAATGCGTGCTCAGTTAAGAAAGTTCATCGTCGCGCTTCTTCCATTTTTTGGTCAGTTTAATCAACCTACTGAAGCGGCTATTCGGGCTATTGTGACTAAATTTTGCACCACCACCATTTTAAACCACCAGCACGTTTACGTAGAGTGCGAACTGAAGAAAATATCGCAGCTGTATCGGCCAGTGTAAATGATGACCATCAATTATCGATTCGTCGCCGTTCGCAGCAATTGGGCCTCTGTTACTCAACAACGTGGAAAATTTTGTGGAAGGATTTAGGTGTGAAGCCTTTCAAAATACTTTTTGGTGAAATGGGCCGAATCTTGGAAAGTTGGCCCAAAATCCATTTCTTTATCGAAAAATTGTGTTCAGCGACGAAGCTCATTTTTGGCTCAATGGATACGTAAATAAGCAGAATTGTCGATTTTGTAGTGAAGATCAGCCAGAAGCATTGCAAAAGCTACCAATGCATCCAGAAAAAGTCACAGTTTGGTGCGGTTTATGGGCTGGTGGCATCATTGGACCGTACTTCTTCAAAGATGCTGCAAATCGTATCGCAACTGTGAATGGTAAGCGCTACCGTGAGATGATATCCAACGTTTTTTGCCCAAAATGCAAGAGCTTGACTTGCATGACGTGTGGTTTCAACAAGACGGTGCCACATGCCACACAGCACGCGTAATAATGGACTTATTGAGAGGCTAGTTCGGTGAACATTTTATTTCACGTTCGGAACCGGTCAATTGGCCTCCTAGATCGTGCGATTTAACGCCTTTAGACTAGTTTTTGTGGGGCTATGCTAAAGCTCATGTCTATACAGACAAGCCCACTTCAATTGACGCATTGAAAGACAACCGATTGAAGCATTTATTCGTGAGATACCGGCCGAAATGTTGGAAAGAGTAGGCCAAAATTGGACTAAGCGGATGGACCATTTGAGGAGCAGTCGCGGTCAATATTTGCATGAAATAATCTTCATACATTAAATTATATGGACCGTACTATCGATTCAAATAAAGATTTCATGAATTTTTCTGAATTTTTTTTTTTTGAAAAATATTCCTATAGCTCTTAAAAAATCACCCATTACTTAGGGGTTCCAATTTGAATTTTTTTCCCCCTCCCCCTGTAACTCTAGGAAATCAACAGGTTTTTTCTAATAGAGGCTGTTCACTTGGATTCTTTTTTTTATAAATTTTTTCTTCTTATTTTCCTTAAGAAAAAAACAGCTTTTTGAACCCAAAATTTTATTGGAAAAATAGAAAAAAAGTGGAAAAAATTGTACATAAAAGTAGAACAGGAGGGGGTGAACATGGTGTGTAAAAAAATAAATTGTTTGTGCAACATCTTGTTAAACATTTTGGCCTCATTCGCTCGGCTCGGTCGCTAAGAATTTATGCACGGAAACAAATTTTTATTTCGCAGACAATTTATTTCGGATTTCTTTTTATTTCCGCCGCCTGTTTTTTTTTCTTTCTTCTTTATTTTTTCCTACAAACTGTGTAAATATTTCCGGGATTTATATTTTTTCTTCTTCCATTTTTTCCTCTTTTTTGTTTTAATTTTTCATTTCATTTTCCCAAGGGCCGCCGCCTGCACTCCTCTTGAGTTTCAATAATTTTTTCTTGTCCGCCTGCTGGCTATACTAGGCTGTGCCGTGCTGTGCTGTGCTGCTGTCTCGTGCTGGTGCTTGTTTGTCAAGGAATTCCTAAGTAAATAAATGAAAAGTTAATTTCGGAGAGAATAAATTTCCAGAAAAAAAAAAAATTAAATCCTTAAATATGACAAATACTGGCTGTAAAGGAAGAAGTTTGTTGTTGTTGTTGTTGTTGTTGGTTGCCTTCAAGGAGTTCTTAAAATATCAAATTACCTTTTAAACACTAGGGGTGGTGGGGTGAGGAGAAAATAAAGAAACAATAGAACTCGAATTAAGAGAAAAAAACAAAAAAAGATTTCTGTCGGTCATATTGACCAACTTAACCTCATTGGGGTGGGGCATGGTATAGCAAGCGCCACGAATTTTTTTTTTTTGTTTTTAAAAGAGAAGCCAACCAGTGCAGTCCATTAGCTAAAAAACTTTTTTAATTGTACCCCATGACCATTTGCTCATTAGTATTAAATCTCACAGTTAAACTGTCCTTATTTTTTGTACCCTAATTAAGTACAATTTTGCCCTGATTTGTATAATAGCCCTCAGGCTTATAATAAAAGGCGTTAACTGTCTCAAGAAACATTTTAGTTGCTATTACGCGCTTCTACATGACGGGAGAAATCGCAGTAAAAACTGATAGTACGTACGTAATTGGTCATTACAACCCTTCAGTCAAGATTACGACCTAGTTTCTCACACCACTTATGTAGTGTGTGTTAATTTTTTATACATGAGCGACGGGATCTACAGTTTAAAGTCGACTCCGAACGACAGATTTTTAAAAAACTTTTCATGGCAGTTTTATTTACTTTCAGACTGCAAAAAACTGATAGTGTATTGGCTCATTAGAAGAGGAGAAACCGTGGTTTAAACCCCAGTTCAGGCATCTCAATCAAAATGAAGCACGAAAAAAATAAGGCGATTTTAAGGGATTTTACTGGCAGATTTTAGATGGAAAAGATACAGAGTTGACAGAGCCGGGAATTGTTCGCTCAAGCCTCGTTTATGAAGATTCTATGATAAGAAGAACGAATAACTCGGACACATGCTCTTAACCTGTGCGGCGTCAATGACTATTAGATTGAAACACGTGTGTGCTGTTCAAGTACTAGACCAGCAGTTTACCTTACTGAAACAGTGTACTAAGGTTCGTCATGGCAACAGGATTGTGGACGATATTATGGAGAAATCCTATATAGTTTGATCGTTTACTCATTACAAGACTTTAGGCAGAATTACACCCTAGTTTCTTACACCACCCATGTTATGTATGTTATCTTTATCCGTGTGTGATGAAACCTACAGTTTATAGTATCGGGTCCGCCATATTGCAGAATGTGTGCGAAAATTGCTTACGGATTTTGGAAGAAGAGAAGCACCGTCAGCTCCGTATGTTCGTTATCTTGTAAAGAAAGTGAAAGAAGCTGGCATCCTCATCGATAAACCAAAGCGTGAAAAGCCAAAAACAGTGCGTACACCCGAGAATATTGCTGCTGTGGCAGAAAGTGTGCATGAAGCGCCATCAACATCAATTCACCGTCGTTCTCAACAATTGAACATTTCGGAGACATCATTGAGACGAATTTTGCATAAAGACCTTGTTATGACGCCATACAAAGTCCAATTGGTTCAGGAGTTGAAGCCAATTGACCATCCAATGGGTTTTCGCTTCGCTAAGTGGACCTGCGATCGACTTACAGAAGATGCCGATTTTGGCAAAAAATAACCTTTTCAGAAGAAGCTCATTTTGATCTTGGCGGGCATGTAAACAAGCAAAATTGTCGTATTTGGGGCACAGAAAACCCGCACGCATACATTGAAAAGCCGACGCACCCAAAACGAGTCACTGTTTGGTGCGGATTTTGGTCCAGAGGCATAATTGGGCCATTTTTCTTCGAAAATGAGCAAGGAGTGGCCGTTACAGTCAATGGCGATCGTTAACGGGTCATGTTGAACGAATTCTTGTTCACAAAAATTGAAGAGGAGGATATTGGCAACATTTGGTTTCAACAGGATGGAGCTACGTGCCACACAGCCGAAGCTACACTCGATATTTTGCGCCCTGTTTTTGAAGATCGCATTATCAGCCGCAGAGCTGATGTCGTTTGGCCACCGCGGAGCTGCGATTTGACACCGTTGGACTATTATTTGTGGGGTGCTGTCAAAGATAAGTGTTACGCCGACAAGCCAGAGACAATTGACGCTTTAAAGGACAATATTCGTGATGCTATTGGTGAAATACATCTGCACACAATCCATAATGTGCTCAGAAATTGGACCGATCATGTAGGCTACTGCATGGCCAGCCGAGGCAGCCATTTGAATGAAATTATTTTCCATTATTAAACGGAAGGATTGGATTGTACTTTCAAATAAAAAAAAGAAATTTGAGAAAATATTCAGTAGTTTTTTTGTTAAAGCATTTTCAAAAAGAAAAGTTATTTGACGGACTCTTTAGTTACTCTCAGTGTTTTTGCCAGGAGACTACTGAGAGGAAGTCGTCGAAAGAAATATTTCTTCTCAGATTTTGTTTTGTTGGAGATGCCTGAGCCAGAAGTTTGAACCGCGGACTCTGGTCCAGTAAGCGAAGACACTACTTACAGGCCGACTGTGACCAGCCATTCTGTCATACAAGGCCGTCAATTAAATCAAATGAATTGGCTGCTAGAAACCCATATAATTACCATCTAAAAAGAGCATTTTGAAAGCCAACTAATCCCTAAAGAGACAACAACACCAACAATTATTAGAGAGTGTCGTTTCTTTAGAATGAGTAACACTTAAAGGCCAATATTCCTTATTGTCACACTCAATATTGCATTCCAATACAATTTTAAAGAGGGTGTTGCTTTTAGCCAATTACAGGGGCAACCCTGTCATTCTAGAATCTGTTTCATCGATGATTGACCAATAAATGGCAAAAAAATTTCTCAAGAAACCGAACCAACTCAAAACAATTGAAATTGAAAATGAGACTGCATTCCTTAAAAGAACGAATAAGAATCGGAAAAATCGTTTTTTTTTTACGAAGAATCAAGGACGGTTTGCCTCAGATCGCCAACTCCAACTCCAGACAGTACCCAAGAACATGTTCAGTAGGCTTTGGACCTAACAAGGTATGGAGAAACATATTTAGTGGCCAACACCGGGTACCCAGCATGCCTTATGACATTGCAGATGCATGCATGGTATCCATATTCCATGCCAACCAGGAAAAGAAAAACAACTGCCTACCGACTACTGGGTGCTGGATCCAATTGTTAGTAAGATGAACCTGCAACATTCTTGTTGCGACTCAATTTTTTCTGTTTTTCTGCTGCAGATGGCAAATGAGGAAGGAAAACAATCCAGGCTAATATTGTAGGCAACTGTTGGTATCGTCATCATTGATTGTTGCATGCATGATTTATTTGTTCTTTACAATATAATGTTGCAACCAAATTTGTTTTCGTTTTTTTTTGTAAAAGAAAATTCTGGTTTATCGATAACAGCAACAATAACAACAAAACCAACAACGATAAGAGACTAACCAGAAAAAATAGTGTCTCCGCTGATGTTGCTTATGTTGGCCGGGCCTCTCTCACACCTATTAATAGTAGGTGCGTTATTCTTATGCTTGTGTCTGTACATGTACCCTGTACATGCAGATGTCCATAGTCATATTGATATTGATGTTCCATGTTTTCTTCATGTTCATTTTGCACATGCAATGCCAAACATTTTATCAGTTTTTCCCTTCTCCAGTATGTGTGTGTCTCTCTGTGTGTGCATGTGTGTTGCATGGATTATTGTTGGTAATAAATTCCAACTGTTCTGTTCAAAATATTCCACTTAATAGCCTTCGTCGTTAAACAAAATCATCCATTCATTCGAGAGTAGCCAAGGATTAAGCGTCGTCGGTCGTGTGTGTGCTTGTATGCGTGTGTATTGTTTGTGGCGTTATAGAGTTCATGAGTGTGTTGGCATGAGTCAACGATTAATTTTGTGGCCTCGTATGGCGTTCAATCGTTGCTTCGTTTTCGTATTTGTAGTTTGACCATCTGTAACGATATAAAAATAAATTTGCATGCAAACATACACCACATACACGAATGCACACATGCATACTCTCTTAACTATCACAACACTTTTAGCCACTCATATCGCTCTCTCTCTCGGCTATACTCTCACTCCCCATTCAATCGTTAAATCATTTTAAAGCCTGTGGAGATTGAAAAATTTTTTATGTACAGGGTTAATCACAAATTGGTGTGTATAAGGGAAGCGATCTGAAATGTGACAATGGTAAGCAGTCACGGGTAATTATGGTCAAAAGTTTCAAGGAGTTCTGCGGGGAGGATCAACACATTGGTGCAAATTCTATGGAAATGGTGGTCGTCATTGGATGATTAAATTCTAACTGCAGGCTCTGTCTATATCGATTTCACACAGAGAAGCACAGAAGCTGTTCTAATTTGTCGAAAACTTAAAAGAGTAATCCAACAGAATTGTAATTGGTCATTACAACTCTTTAGCAAGGATTACAACCTATCATCTCACATCACCCATGTTGTGTGTGTTAATTTCGATTATCCCCCTGTGGAGTACTGTTTTGAGAGGGGTTTCGACTTTCTGATCCCGAGCAGAAGTGACTGGACCTCTGACACGATCGTTCCAACCGAACTCCTGGATGTCTACACCGACGGCTCCAGACGTGATAACGGGGTGGGCAGTGGGGTATATTCTGGGAAATTGAACCTGAACACCTCACTCCGGCTGCCGGACTATTGCAGCGTGTTCCAGGCGGCCATCTGCCAAGCCGCACAGTGGATCCTCGCCTATGGTGTTCCTTTCCCTTTCACCGCATCTCGATCTACTCCGATAGCCAGGCTGCGATAAAGTCTCTGTCGAACGTTGCTGATAATTCCAGGATCGTCAAAGCATGTCGCCGCTGCTATAATCTCCTTTCTGGGCGCTTCGGCGTCACACTTGTCTGGGTTCACGGACACTGCGATATTCCGGGAAACTGCAGGGCCAACGAGCTGACCAGAGCTGGCGCACTACTTCCGTAATCTTCCTCAATCAACTTGGGACCGCCACTTACCTCGTTCAGACTGGTCATTGCGTGGAAATTCTCCCGGATGCCAACCGGTCCTGGATCAATGAAGAGTCCTGCTCTATCGCTTGGCTCACTTGAGGCCCACAATGGATAGGAGGCGTACCAACCAGCTACTTGGACTTGGCCGTAATATCGTCTCGATCACAGTGGCCATGCTTACAGGCCACTGTGTTATGGGTAGACACGCGCAAAGAATGCGACTCCCATTTAACGACTTCTGCCGTGGATGCAGATCCGCCGAGTAGGAGGAGACTGTAATCCATTTCCTCTGCCAATGCCCATCTCTTGCGAGGTGCAGATATAGGTTATTTGGCTCTCCGACCATTGTCAGCTTGACGGAGCTATCGTCCATTTATATCAAGGGCAAAGCCTCGTTTATCAAACTTTCTGGCTGGTTTTCCAGCGTGGGGTAGTCGTGCAGCCCTTGCGCTGACCAACTTCCCCCTCCTTGCATCGGAGGAACTTGGTCAGTACAGAGACTGCGTTCACCTGTGGCGTCACAACGGGCCGCTATGCGTGCTCAAGTGAGCTTTTTTTTGGTAAATTAAAGTTACCACGCTAACCTAACCTATGTGTTAATTTTGTCCATGAGTAGCGGGACCTACAGTTTAATTCCGACTCCGAACAACTGAGAAACTTTTCATGGCAATTTCGTGGATTCATGGCAGTCTCGTGAATTTTGCCAGGAGACTGCTGAGAGAAGGCCGCCAAGAGATATATTTTTTCAAATTTCGTTTTCATCGAGATATCTGAGCTGTGGTTTGAACCACAGACTCTCGTCTATAAAGCCAACATACTACCTACTAGACTACGGCTACTGAATATGTAATCGGCGTCATCCTCTTTGTGTAAAACCCTTTAAATTGTCCCGTGTACATCCTTCTCTATCTGATTTCTGTTCTCTTGCCAATATTGGCCAAGTAGTAGTTGTAATCGAGTAGTGGTAGTCGTTGTTGTTTTTGTTGTTGTTGTCGTTGTTTATGCGTTTATAGATTAATCGTTTTTCGCTTAAATGGCTTAAAAACGGCAGTTAACTTTTGTCGTTCGTGTTAATTTACAAATGATACCCTACCACCACCCATATACACTTTGTCGATATCGATACCATTTGGGGGCACATTTTTATTCGTCGTATTTGTCCTATCAAAACATTTATTCATGGCCCCCACCAAACTCACTTCTCCTCTACCGATTTGCTTTTATATTTTTTTTTTTGAGAAATTCCTTGCGGTATATGAGCGAGCCATGTGGCTGGAAGCCAGTAAATAAATCGTTTATAAAGCCAACCAACCAACCAACAGGATAGACCAGGCCAGACTATCTGTCTGTCTGCCTATCTGTCCATTTTAAACGATTTTTGCATAAAAAAATATTGTGGATGCCAAAGAATAAAAAAATCGTTGAAGAAATAAAAGCAAGCGACACTTTAGATAATGATCGGAGATTTGGTTTTGGAATTTCTTTTTCTTTTTTCTCTTTAAAATTTTTTATGTTGGATGCCACACAGAGAGGCTTATTTTCAATGAAAACGAATCGAAATGTTGCACTTAAAATTTATTGCCATTGATTTTGTATTTATTGAGGTGGTAATTGTACATTTAAATGCTGATTTCTGTTTTTGTAAGAGGAGAAGAAGGCACATTTTAAAATCCTTTTTCTTTTTTGGGTTTGTGGCAATTAAACTAGGATTTGTTTGTGATAAATTGTTGTTCTGCAGGTAAAATGGTACAGAAGTCTGTTAATAAATCACTTGCCAACAAATAAGATTTGTTTAGTAACCGTAAAAAAGACTTACGATTTCTAAATGACTCTTCATTTAACTCTTAATTCCATGACATACCAGCAGAAGAAGGGGTTTTTATAAATAGTTTTTACAGCATCACAGATACTAAATGTCTGAACATATTTTAAAAAGATTTTATTCCCCAAAATTGTTGTAAATCGACTGATACTTACTTGGCCATCTAAGAAGCTACTCTTCTTGGTCTAGTCATGTAGCTATGTATGGATATTAAAAGACCTGCGTTACTAACTAACTGACAATCATCATACTTCCGTACCTAATTGGTCACTACAACCCTTTAGTCTGGATTACAACCTAGCTTCCCACACCACCCACCTTAAATGTGTTATTTTTGTTCATGGGTGGCGAAACTCACAGCTTAATTTCGATGTTGAACTACAGATTTTTTTTAAACTTTTCATGAGAATTTTATTCTCAATCTCAGAGTTTTTGCCAGAAGATTGGTGAGAGGAAGTCGCCAAAAGAAATATTTTTTTATCTTTCGTTTTACCTGGGTTGTAGTCCTGGCTAAAGGGTTGTATTGAGTGAGCAAATGTGAAAGTAAAATTCAAAATTTCCAAGAGGAGTGATCCTATCGAATGCAGAAAGGGCTTTAACACTAAGTAGTTAAGTGTGTCGAGATACTTTTACTCAACTCTATATCCCTTAACATTTTACGCGGAAGGGGAGATAATTGATGACGCAGAGCACATCGTTTTCGAGTGTGCACGCTGGCAGAGCTATCGCTCTGCATTGACGTCGGGCCCCACACACGGAGGATGTGACGATTTCCTCTATGGTGCGGTTAGGTACATTTACCCCTTCTCGGCGTGAAAAAAATATCCCTTAACATCGTTAGAAGGTATTTCATCAGGTATTTATTGGTCGCTGACAGATCCTGTGTTATCGCCAGACTTACTTACTTAATTAGCCATTAACAACCCGTTAACGGATTTCTTGTGCGCCTTCGTCAGTTGGTCACACCAATCGATGACAGGGCTTCTTCGTTTTGGTCTTTACAAAGCAAACAAGGTCATCCTCTTCGCCGACTTTCGCAAATCCTCTCATCATATACCCGTTTCGTCGGAGAATTCTCCTCCATTCGCACCATATGTCTGAGCTAGCACTACCCTGCTGTTAACCGATGTTAATACGCTGCACAACGTGTACTGTAAATATCGCCAGATTTACACGGCTTAAATTAAATAAGAAACGTACTAATCAATTACTCAACTTGAATCGTAAGGATATCTTTTGCTCTGTATTTATTTTCGAGGGTCATTGTATAATGGGACGACAAGCGGAGAGACTGTCATTACCTGTAAAAAACTTCTGCAGAGGTTGTAGATGGATTGAGAAAAAAATTTAGAATTATCCACTTTGGTTTCTAATGTCCTTCTGTCACTAAATTTATTAAAATTTTCAGACTGGTTTTCAGTTTGATTCTATGGAAGTCATGCCTTAAATACGAAGCCCTATTAGTGATTGTCCAGACCACTTAAATAGGACTTCTCAGTTAGTTTCTGAAGCATTGCTCCAAGTGGTATCCCAATTAATCTCGTTGTGTACTTAAGTGAGCCTTGATTTATCAAAACGAACACTTCTTCCTATCCTTACCTAAATGTTCTATAACCAGGAAAGTTAGATCTAAATGAGGTCTTAAACTACTTTAGTAATGCATGCTACATTCAACAATCACCATATGACTTACGATATGAGGTGTACAACGTATGAAATTTCCCTACCCCTAAAGCTGGATTCACCCAACAAAAATTTTGTTCCGAAACAATTTTTTTATTTTATATGTAGTTTGACGTTTCTCTTTTTGAGAGAGAGAGAGAGCGAAAGAGAGTAAGCTTGCTTCGGAACATTTTCAGCTCGAATTGGTTTAATTTTAATTTTTGTTCCGAAATAATCGAACTGTGCTGCCAGCTACTTTAATTTTTTAAGTAAAGTTGAACTGAGCTGCCACATCATATTATATGTACATTTGTATGTATCTATTTATGTATGTATAATATCCATTATTATCCATTTTTTTCACTTCAGCAATTTCAGATTTGTTTTAATTTACAATTTCTTTGTAACACAATAAAAAATATGATCACACTCAGCCAAGAAAACAAACGAATTGCAATCATCTGCTACTGTGCTGCCTAATTGTAAAACTAACATGCATCGCTTACAAAAATATTTCATATGGTAGCCTTGTTTTTACAGAACAATTGTTCGAAGTGGGTGAATCGTTTCGGAACAAACTCTCAAAAAACTGAATTTGTTCCGGAACAAACATTTTGTTCCGAAACAATGGGTGAATCCAGCTTTAGAATCAAGCTGCTGCATTTCTCATAAGAGTACAGCATTTCTTAATGTTTCTCATTATCAAACTGAACCATAAACTTTAAATCTTTTTTGTTTTTTTTTCGTGAATATTTTAAAAACTTGTCTTGCATTATACAGCAAGGGGGGGGGGGGACAACACAACATATTATTTTCCAACGGAACAGCAGAGACATATTAATTTCTTGAATAATTTTTCTTCAAAAACCATGTCTTACTTAATTACACTGTGCCCGTGCTCATGCGAATAACCAGGAACTGGCGCATGAAACTGTTTCTTTGCATCGAATTAAAATTCCTTTAAAAGAAAAAACGACGACAACAGTTTCACAAGGTGCTCTGCCTTTCGTGGTAAAGCTTTCGTTTTAGGTAAAGGGGTTGAAATAAAGAAGAAGAAAAAAACATTTCCATTATGATTATACGGAGACCACCTCAGCTATCCATCCGTCAGCCCCCAACTTAGAGGAACGAGTAACCTCGTTACATAATATTTGAAAATGTTATTCTCCTCCGTACTCGTTAAAGAAATAATAAAAAAATCTTTTCTTCGTACAATTAAAATGACGTAAAAATACTACGAGCACTTGGCATAAATTAACTTCATATGCCAAGAGTGAAATGAACGCGATGAGGAGGCAGAGGACGGAGAACAGTAGAAGAGTAAACACTAAAATGCTAAAGTGGATTTAGCGGATTAACATGCATAAAATGTTTCACTGTGTAACGAAAAAAACATTATAATTTCAAATTAAAATAAAAATTTTAAAATAAAAATAAAAACTTATTCAAATTGCTGCCGCATGTAAAACAAAAAAACAGAAAAAAAATACGACAAGACGACAATTAAACTCGGCAAACGTTACAACTAAATTCAGTCTTCAGTCAGTCACCAGTACACACGCACTAAGTTACATACCCAAGCCTCAGCAAGCAGCATGGGTAATGGTGTAGGTAACCACTTACATTAACATTTATGTACTTAACAAGGATCCAAAAGAGATACAGTGCATTAAAAAAGTAAAGGAACAATTCAATGCAAAGAAAACACACTCTTCCCTAGACGTTTGATGGATGCTTATGAGGATGAAAGCTTCGAAGCCTGTCGCAAAACTCAGCCGAAGGCATCGCGGTCTTACAAATTGAGGGTCTCCTTAACTATTCCCTGAAAAGATCAGTGAATTCTACAATCTTGTCTCGAGACTGAGTACATGTGCGTTTAGAAGAGAGATAGTTGTTGATGCGTCAAGCACTAGTAGTGGGATTTTTTTTTGCGGGAAAGAGGGAAAATGCTTTATGCATTCATGATGGTCGTCACCAGACATGATATGTCGGACTCTCCCACTGGGTATACCGACTAAAAACCCGCCTTGTCTCCTCACCGGAGGATCATTCCACCTCGGAACCACGGTTGTATTACTTCGAGGTGGACCCCTTTTCTGGCATACATATGTTCCAGTTCCATCGTCTTCAGCCTGCGTCCAGGCTCCGCTCTATTCTCAGTCTGCTGTGTCTAGGTCAAAGTTCTTCCCTCGCAGGACGTGCTCTACAAAGTGTTTTACTGCGTTCCAGCTCTCTTTACTGTTTATCATTTTCAGCACGACTTTTATAGGGCTAATGACGCCGATTTCAGCTTCGAGTCGCTGACGGCTTTCGGCCCATCGACAACAGCTGAAGAAAGTGTGTTCGGAATCATCTAACGTTTCTTTCTCTTCATAGATACAGAATGGCGAGCGGCATTTCCCCATGCGATGCAGGTACTTTCTGAAATATTCGTGACCGGTCAGCATCTGGGTTATATAGTGTAGTCTACTTTGCCGTTCTTTCTGTTTTTCCACACTTACAATTCTGGAATCAGTTCAGTATGTCCACCTTCTATGCTGTTCATTTTCCCAGCGAAATTGCCATTTTGGGAAGACTTCGTGCTTTATCGCTTCTATGCTCTGTGGTTGAGTCGTACTTTGCCTGGCGTTGAAGATCATCCGGCGCTCATATGCTTGAAGATCTATGGGAACCATTCCGGCTATAACTAAGACAGCTTGTGTCGATACTGCGCGATACGAGGATGTTACTCGTAGAGCAGCTATTCTCTGCGCAGACTGTAGTTTTCTAGTTCTGATCCGGGTTTCCAAAGTAGTAGCCCAGATTTCAGACCCATAGAGGAGTATGCTATTTCCAGCCTCCATGAGTAGCTTCCTCTTACTTGGGAGGGGTCCACCAATGTTTGCCATCAGTCTCTACTTAGCTGAGTTGTTATTCTAGCTGCTCTCGCTGTTGCATACTCTATCTGCTCTGAGTAGGTCAGTTTCGAGTCCAGCCTAACCCCCCAAGGTATTTAATCGATTTCTTCGTGGGCATAACTAAGTCGCCTATGTTGATTTCGATCTCGTTCGGAATGTGTCGTCTGGTTAGTAGAAGCAGCTCGGTTTTATGCATGGCCAGCTGTAGGCCGTGAGATTCTGCGTTGGACTATTAGTGGGATAGTAGAAGGCATGATTCGGCTGATATATGAATTTGGAACCCATATGTGTTCCTTTCACTCTTCTAGGTAGCATAGGACCGTATGGTTTCGGTAATAAGAGTTATTTAAGACGTACAGCTCCTTAGGCTATAGCATCCGATCCTGCAAAGTGCCGGGATTTAGCCATACAAGTATTAAGATAATATCGCCCCATGGAAGAACCCATTATGAACAGGAAATACAATCATAGGACTGTTTTATGAGTTAGGGTCATCCTCTACTATATCTCAGATAATATGGTAATTCACGACAATTAGCAGGCAAATGCTCTTGGAAGTGGAAGTGCTAGTGGGAAGTTTCTACCTCACGGAAAAAGCCGGAATTTTTCTGTGGAGAGGGGGATGTAATATCCCAGACTACCTATATTCATCGATAATGAAGATGGAGAGGGTACGCCTCGTTTCAAACAAAATGGTGTTGTTTTGCCAAGAGACCTGTTTGCATAACTACCGCGATATTATCTACCAATGGTACAATTGGAGTCGCCGTGGTCTAGTAGGTACTGTGTTGGCTTATTAGACGAAAAGCCAGGGTTCGAGCTCCAGACCAGACATTAAAATAAAATACAAAAAGTATTTCTTCGGCGACTTCCTCTCAGCAGATTTCTGGCAAAAACTCTGAGAATAAATAAAAAAAATTGTCATGAAAAGTTTCTCAAAAATCTGTCGTACGGAGTCGACTTTAAACTGTAGGTCCCGCCACTCATGTATAAAATTAACACACACAACATAATGGTGTGAGAAGCTAGGCCGTAATACTGACTGAAGGGTTTTAATGACCAATTATGTATGGTACAATGGATGCCGCCAGATTTTTCAAATTAACCACATCGTCCTTAATATCAAATGCCACAGCAATGTCCTATGACTCATCAGGACAAGATTCTGTTTGAGCACATAGTTCATGAGTATTTAGATCACTCGCTCCAGTATATTTGATAACTGCAGTGCCACTGAAATGTAGCCCAATTCCGCATGACGTCATTTGTCCATATTTATTACGTATTCGATTCCATTTATCGCCAATCTTTAGTTTTCATCAGGGGTCAGCAATGAGTATTCAAAACGATGAGTAGATTCGAATCATACTTATAATTTCTGATGCTTATACGCATTCATACTTATTTTAATGTCATACTTATACTACGCATTCAAAGTTTGAAATACTCATGGTACTCATACTTAACAATACGCATGATGTTATTGATTTCGACTCTCCATGACTCATCGTATACACGAATCACAAAATAAGTATGATTCGGGTACGAACACAACATACGCACATGAAGATTGTGTGTTTGCTCTCCTTGCTGTCTTCGTCTTTTTTGTTTATGTGTCTTTCTTCTTTCTTTGTAAATGCAACAACAATTAGGATTGTAAATCTTGACGTATGATTCGAATCACTCGAATCATTTTTAAGTATTATGAGAGTATTTTTCTAAATTTATGAATCTGAATGAGTAGGCGTATGAATCAAAAATAGTTCGAATGTTATGAGTTTTATGTCAACGTTGTACTCATACTCATTGCGACCTATACTTATAAATCAACGTAGTAGTGAGTACGATTGAATCAGAGTAGTTGGATTTGAATACTGTCGACTCACTCATACTCAAAATTTCATGAGTACTAATGAGTAGCGAAAAAGCGATTCATTGCTGATCTCTGGTCTTCATCCTTGTGCGCATCATATTGTATTGCCTAGTGCTAGTGTTCTATAACACATTGAAAGAAAATATATTTGCAGTGCATAATTCCTAACCCGTACACCACCTACTGTTATGCACTGTCCATAACTAAGTTTTTAATTTTGTGTACACAACTCTAACGGTGGCAATTTGACTTGCTTTGGTTCAGTTAAGCTCACTGCTTACTGCTCACACAGCTCACTGCTGCTGTTCAGTCATGTTAATCAGTTTATGAAAATTATTCGAAACAAATTGTTAAGCTTGGCACGAACTTTAAAAAACGAACGAACACATCTTACATACATATACAGAGGCACTATTTGCTAACTCTTTAACTGTATTTAAAATACAAAAGGATTTACATACTCACTTACTCTCACCCAGTATGATAGAGAGTGAGAGAGAGAGAGTTAAAGAAATTATAATTTAAAGGAATCATGAGAGAAAAAACTTTTTTTAAAAATTTCTACGAATTAAACAATCCACTACACATACCTCCCACACCGTCCACTCTATTTAACCCCATCAACTCTTTCTTTCATTCGTTTTGAGGAGCTTAAGTTTTTTTCTTTTTATAATTTAAATTATAACAACAACAGAAACGAGAGAGAGAGATAGATAGAGAGAGAGAGAGTAAATTATTGTCATATTTAAACGGTAAGACTTTTTGAAAATTAAAGTGACATTTAAATTACACTGTACAACAACAATAACAATAATTACAACAACATTATTAAGAAGACAATAAAAGTTTAATGCGAAAAAGATTAGACGAATATATATTAGGTAGGGGCAAAAGAAAATTCCCAGTATGAATATTGTTACGTTTGCAAATAAAATCAAAATAAATTTGTGTTTAGTTTTAATTAAAATTCTTTATTATTTGCACAATTCTGTGTGCCACTGTTCACAACTTTATGTAAACAACAACAATTGCTCTTCTTTGTTATTTCTCTGTTTACACCTTTTGCATAAACAATAACAATTACTAGGCAATTATTCGACATATCTTTGTAACGGAGTTTTTCAAACCACGATTCTTCTCTTCAAACACACCACATCTTCACACAAAACTGACTGAACTTTACTGATTCAGTCGCCTGCTTTGCTTTGCCTTTTATATGGCAAAGTAAACAGTCTGATGAATGTTCTAGAAGGCGAATGTTCATGACTCTATAAATGTAAACATCGTTGTTTACTTTAAACGATGTAAAACTAAAACACTAATACGAGTATCAAACAACCTTTTCTCCGATTTTATTCCACATTTTTCTTAGTGATCTACTCTCCTTAATTTCTAATCATGTCTTCTCTATTGGAGATGACATTAATACTGCATCTTCGTATAGGGATTTTTGAACTTTGGCAATTGATAACGGCCATCTTGTTAAAGCAAAATCTCTCAAATTATGTGCCATTTATTCAATCTGTTTTGGATGTTTTATTCGGTGGAAGTACCACGCCTTTGGCTCATTTTACAATCGTCATAATCGTTTTACCGAGGAGACTGTTTGCAATGTGGTGGATAAATATGAGTCTACACTGGGTCAGTAAATAATCGTCGATAAAACGCAAAATCTGAGTGTGCAGAAAAATCCAAAGCACTTGATGTCGTCTCGTTCATAAAACTTGGTATTTTTGCAGACCGAAAGATGAATTGACTGATCTGGACACCATTCCCTGTGGATATGGAGGTAAAAACCTACAGCCCATCTTCGTATGGAGTGATGCGAGTGGGTTTCAAAGGGTCGATCAACAATGAAGTTAAGAAAACAACGTATGCGAGAGGAGGATAGGAGGAGTGTTTAAGGGCATTCGTTTTCAATCGGTTTGAATCTCGATAGTTTATGAGTCATTTGTACTGCTCCTACAGTTGTAAAATTTTATCCATTTTTTCCATGACTAGTTAACCAGAGCCAGGGAATGTTTTGATGTTAAAATTTCCGTCACGGAATAGAAAACCCACTACGATATTCGCTTGCAGAATTGTTACCATTTTTTTTTTTTTTTTTTTTTTTTTTTTTTTTTTTTTTTTTTTTTTTTTTTAGCAATTTCGGTGAGTTATTGCAGCGTTTTTTACACTTTTTACTAAAAAAAAAAAAATAATGGCGCGCACACGCATATTGTGTGCTGTCTTTACGATTGTCGGATAATAGAGGCAAAAAAAAAGAGTCCGGCAGTCAATGAATCCAAAACGCGGCTAATATTTCCTACGTCAACAATTTTCTTGCCCCCCAAATGCTGTTTTGCCCTTAGCGGGGGTAGTTAAAAAGCAAGGCCCTCTCTCCACAAACACAACTTTTAATTGATAAGACCTTTGAATTCCGCCTACTATTATACATAGAAAGGCATGGGTGCTGAAACAAGCTGTTGGAGAATTCTAAGAATTGTAAGATTTACAAGCGGAAAATGACGTCGTAGTCGAAGTCCAATAGGTAATGTGTTGGCTTATTAGACATGAGGCCGCCGTGGTTCAAAACCCCAGTCCAGACATCTCAAACAGGCAGAAACATGCAAAAAAATTTTTTTTCTTTTGGCGACTTTCTCTCAGTAGTCTTGTCGCCGTAGTCTAGTAAGTAGTTTGTTGGCTTATTAGACGTAAGGCCTCGGTTCAAACTCCAGGTCAGACATAGAAACGAATATTTGAAAAAAAATATTTCTTCGACGACTTCCTCTCAGTAGAACAAAATAAGTGGTGTGAGAAACTAGGACGTTGTACAATGGGTCAATTCGACCTCCGGGTACTGTACTTGTCTTAATTGACAAGTACACGTCCTCTAACCTAACCTAACCTAACCTCCTCTCAGTAGATTTCTAGCAAGAACTCTGAGAGTAAATAAAATTGCCATGAAGGTTAGGTTAGGTTAGAGGACGTGAACTTGTCAATTAAGACAAGTACAGTACCCGGAGGTCGAATTGACCCATTGTACAACGTCCTAGTTTCTCACACTACTTATGTTGCATGTGTTAATTTTATACATGAGTGGTGGGACCTACAGTTTAAAGTCGACTCCGAACGACAGATTTTTGAGAATTTTTTTCATGGCTATTTTTATTTGACTCTCAGAGTTTTTGCCAGAAATCTGCTGAGAGGAAGTCGCCTAAGAAATACTTTTTGAATTTTATTTTGATGTCTGGCCTGGGGCTTGAACCCTGGCTTTACGTCTAATAAGCCAACACACTACCTACTAGACTAGGGCGTCTTTGATTCTAAAGAAACTTCATGACAATTTTATTTATCCTCGAGAGTTTTTACCACAAAATCTTCTGAAGAGAGAGCTGCTGGAGTTTGAACCCAAGACTAATAAGTCTAATAAGCCAATATACTATGTACTAGACTTCATGTAGAGATCACGACATTAGTTTTCCATTGAAAACTATTTGATTTGCATCTGTAACGTTGCTAAATAATATCTCTCACTTCACATACCTACAAGTAGCAGATAGTTGAGCTGTAAAAACCCTACAATCGTCCATTATCCTAAAGCATATCGTCTCATTAATTTCTCTGTTTTGGAGGATGGCGCCCCGAACTCAGTCTGTTCGTATGATCTCCAGTCTATCCATCACATTTTCAAGCTTAACCGTCAACCAGGCATTATTATACTTCTCGACATAGAAGGAGCTTGGCAGAGAGTCCAGTTTACATTACTACGGCGACTTCTGAAAATTGCCATGAAAAGTTTCTCAAAAATCTGTCGTTGGGAATCAACTGTAGGTCCCGCCACTCATGTATAAAAAATTAACACCCGGCATAAGTTGTGTGAGAAACTAGGTCGTAATCCTGACTGAGGGGTTGTAATGAGCAACTATGTCTGGCGTGTTGCCAGACGTATGACCTTAAAAAAAATTGTGAATGATTTTTTTTGTTGAGAAAATATTTTTTCCCCTCCCTTATAATCTAATCCAGTAATAAAGAACTGAAGGTAGAAATTTAAACGAAACATTTTAAGCTTTAATGACAAGGAAGTCGTGTGGAAAAGCCTTTAATTCTGTCAATAAAAATTCAAATGAAGGAAACGATAAAAGGTTTTCGAAGAATTTCTTTTACTCTCTATACACCTCTCCCTCCCTCTCTTTTTCTGGCTCACTATCTTAATTATTTATGTTTAGAAAAACAAAAAGTTTCCAAATGATGGATGAATGGTCTGTACATGTACATCCATGGCCAAGAGAGAGAAGTTTTTGTAAAAGAGCCTGTAATTGAATAGTTGAATGACAAAGTTTAACAAGAAGAAGAACAACAACTTGCCACTCTCATCAGTCTTAAGCATGTAAATTAACTTTTATTCTTGGCAATTCAACTTTTAGCCGCAAAAGTTTTTTTTCTTTTTTTTTTGCCATTTAAGGGAATCAAAATTTTCTTTTCCTGAAGTTTACTTGCCTCCCCTCCCCTTCCCTTCGTATCTGTTTTTTCTAGTTTTCTTTTTTCTGTTCTTGGAAATTTGATAGTTTTAAGCAGCAGGTAAATAAAGTATCTGGGAATACAATTTTTGTTTCGTCAAAGCCAAACGGCAAAGCAAAAAAGATGATGAAAAACTTTTTTATTTCCGTAAATTATTTAAAAACCCCCCACGCTACACTTAAGTAAGCAAAACTATACACTCTTACAGGTTAATGGGCGTAAAGGATGGAGGCTTATCTACTCCATACTCATATGCTAACAATTAAAGAAATTAAGTTGCCACTTAAGTTAACTGTCAGTTTGACAGAGTCAGACATCTTTGTTTACATTATCAACAGTCTAACACCTTTAACAGGGTTCAAAAATACAGAAAAAACAACAACAACAACAAAAAAATAAGAAAATGAAAACAAAAATTTGAAAACTTTTATCTTTTAAAACTTTCCTGTGGCATTACAGACAGGGAGAGAGAGAGAGAGAGAGCAGGCATATATGTACCTGCCTTTTGCTAAGTGTTTGCATGCGTGTAGTGGCAGTGGCGGGGCTTCATTATAAATGCCACTCATAATTAAATCAAGTGTTTGTCTGCTGCCTGCCTCCATTAAGCGTACTTCACACTACACTCCACACTTCACTCCATATGTGGTTGATGTGTGTACGTGTGCAATAAGTTTTAGTCTTGAGCCGTAAACTTTTCATATTTTTACCTGCCACCAAAAGCGAATGTAAAACTATCGTTGCCAATGTTGCTATTCTGTTTGCTACCTGTAGCTGGTATTTGCTTAAAGCATTTCCTCTCACTTCCTCTAAAGACTGTGTAGAGCGAGCAGGCATTTATAATTTTTGGGAATTAAATCTTCATTGTACGAGGGATGTGTTAAAAAATTATGACACAAATTTATTTCCTGCTTTTGAACTTGGTCCTCTTGATCTACTTCAAGTTTTTCTAATATTCGAGCATGAAATTTGCTCGAATATCGAGATTTCTAACGGCGTGATTTTTTAAGAGCTATAGGAAAATTTTTCAAAAAATAAACATAAAATTCAGAAAAATTGCATGAAATTTTTATTTGAATCGATAGTACGGTCCATATAATTTAATGTTTGAAGATTATTTCATGCAAATGTTGATCGCGACTACGCCTCAAATGGTCCATCAGCTTAGTCCAATTTTGGCATACTCTTTCCAACATTTCGGCCGGTATCTCACGAATAAATGCTTCAATCGGTTGTCTTCCAATGCGTCAATTGAAGCGGGCTTGTCTGTATAGACATGAGCTTTAACAGAGCCCCACAAAAACTAGTCTAAAGGCGTTAAATCGCACGATCTAGGCGGCCAATTGACCGGTCCCGAACGTGAAATAAAATGTTCACCGAACTCGTTTCTCAATAAGTCCATTGTTATGCGTGCTGTGTGGCATCATGCGGCACCGTCTTGTTGAAACCACATGTCATGCAAGTCAAGCTCTTGCATTTTGGGCAAAAAAAAATTTGGATATCATCTCACGGTAGCGCTCACCATTCACAGTTACATTACGATTCGCAGCATCTTTGAAAAAGTACGGTCCAATGGTGCCACCAGCACATAAACCGCACCAAACTGTGAGTTTTTCTGGATGCATTGGTTGCTTTTGCAATGCTTCTGGCTGATCTTCACTCCAAAATCGCTAATTCTGCTTATTTACGTATCCATTGAGCCAAAAATGAGCTTCGTCGCTGAACACAATTTTTCGATAAAGAAGTGGATCTTCGGCCAACTTTCCAAAAGCCCATTCACCAAAAATTCTGCGTTGCCGTAGGTTGTTCGGCTTCAATTCCTGCACCAGCTGTATTTGAAAGGCTTCACACCTGAATCGTTCCGCAAAATTGTCCACGTTGTTGAGTAACAGAGGCCCAACTGCTGCGAACGGCGACGAATCGATAATTGATGGTCATCGTTAACACTGGCCGGCCGATACAGCTGCGATATTTTCTTCAGATCGCACTCGTAAGCGTGTTGGTGGTTTAATGTCCAACAATGTAAATTTGGTGCGAAATTTAGTCACAATAGCCCGAATAGCCGCTTCAGTGGGTTGACTACACTGACCATAAAATGGAAGAAGCGCGCGATGAACTTTCTTAACTGATGAGCACGCATTTTGATAATAAAATTTGCAATGATTTGCAGGCGTTGTTCGTTTGTAAGACGAAATTATACAACAAACTGAAGGTGTTTGACAGTGAAACAAAACACGAAACGTGCGTGAGCTGTTTAAACCAGTGTTGCCAAAAAGACAAAAGCTAAAAAATCACCCGTTATATCCTTTTGAGTCAACTATAGAAGCCATTCAATAGTACCTGAATATAGAGTTTGCTGCCACAGTTATTCCGCGTCCGAAACCAAATTCAATTTTATGTTTCGATCCGTATTTTCTCCACCATAATTCGGTGATTTCTGATCGTCATTCATCATCCATATCTACAAGGTTTTCATCATTTGCTGGGGCCTTACTGAAGTTCTTGTACAGCCAAAGACAGTTCATATCTGCTCCATTGCTCTTAAGTCTTTAAGTTCTTTAGAATTGGGACACTTCCCCTGCAATGATATACACGAGTTTAGATTAGTCGAGGTAATAAGGTTTCGTGGTAATATCGATTAACTCAGATGTGTTTTTCATCATTGTACGGCCATTGGGCGGCCTCAATCCACGATTCGCGTAGAACTTACTCCCGTACTGGTTTCTTGGTCTGAAGCCTTTCTGCGTACGTTTTTTGTCCATAAAATCGCATCATAATAATACGAGGTGAAGGGGAAAGTCCAGTAGTTCCATTCGAAAGAGATTTTGTGTCACGAAAAGAGAGTTCCACGCCTTAAACTTTTTGGGGTCATCCACATAAGTTTCAGTCTCCTTAGCGATCAAGGAAAATCGTACATCGAAACTGTAGCACTTTTTTCCCTTAGAAGGATACAACAATGATTGCTAACGAGGTAGGGCATATACCCGTACACACATTTTCGTGTATAGCTATTCAAGCTATTCTCGTAGACTAGGACAGAATTATGCGTGATTACTTGAGTTGTCTCTGAAGTCTTGTGAATTTTGGCGCAAATCGTAATCATTCTGCGACGCATAGTTCTAAGAATTTTGTTCCAGTTTTTTTTATAAAGACAATGACAGGGTGAACGATTTGTAGATCTTGGTGGTGCCTTGGTCGATCTTTCAAACTTTTAGAGGCCATTGCAACCTCTCCCCATTTCTTATGAACAATTTTTAGACTTAACGTAGCACCTTGGAGTCGCCGTAGTTTAGTAGGTAATGTGTTGGCTTATTAGACGTAAAGCCATGGTTCGAGCCCCAGGCCAGACATCAAGACAAAATACAAAAAGTATTTCTTCGGCGACTTCCTCTCAGCAGATTTTTGGCAAAAACTCTGAGAGACCAAATAAAATTGCCATGAAAAAGTTTCTCAAAAATCTGTCGTTCGGAGTCGACTTTAAACTGTAGGTCCCACCACTCCTGTATAAAATTAACACACACAACATAAGTGGTGTGAGAAACTAGGACGTTGTAGAATGGGTCAATTCCACCTCCGGGTACTGGACTTGTCTTAATTGACAAGTACACGTCCTCTAACCTAACCTAACCTAATCTAACGTTGCACCTAAAGCTCTGCTTTAACTTTGGCGGAGTGGTTTCCGTTTAATGCAACAATAATTTCAATGGACCCTGGAGTCTTCTTATTTTTGGACAGAAGCGTGGTGTTCTCCCAGTTCACATAAATATTTTATTTTCGTACTTTTAGGGAAATTATTACAACTTGCCGTTAAAGTTGAGTTTAGTTAAAGTTAACTTTAGCTAAAGTGAACTTTAAAGTCAACTTTAAATGTGACTTTAGGTAAAGTGAACTTTAAAGCCAACTTTAACTTCTTTTCGTTATTACACCCTACAGATAAAATAAAGTTAACTTTTTCAAAAATATGGCAGTGCCGGACAAATGTCGATAAAACTACTCAATTAAACAAGTTTTTTTTAAACACAGTGGCAACGAAGGGCCTCTTTTTTATTCTATTTGCTTATTTTATTTATATGTGAAGTTGCCATATTGAAAATAATATATAATATGGCAAGAAAAACTAGGTCGTAATCCTGACTGAAGGCCTGTAATGACCAATTATGTTATGTTAACTTTAAATGTGAAAGGTAGGATAATCCTCCCTTTAGCTTAAAGCTCACTTTTATCTTATTGTGTACTCATAATACTGAAAATCAAGTTATCTGTCCGCTAAAATGCTGCCTTTAGTTAACGGTAAGTTGTAATAATGGCTCTTAGCGTTTTCTTTGAAAGTTTTTAACATATTCTTGCAAGAGTTTTTTTTCGCTATACTTTACTGAAGAGTTTTCTACAATTTTCCATCAACTGCCCTGGGTAACTTCATATTGACTTTGGCAGCGCCTTAGTATTTTGAATTTTTCTTATCAACATTAGAAAAATATTTCTAGCTTCGGTGCTTAGGACAAATAAGCAAATATTGCTACAAGTAGGCCAACATAAACTAAATAGAACTTGACTTTGTGACAGTAATTTTTGAACACATCTCGTACCTGAGTATCATTTTCAAATAATTGCCTGCTTTTGCCAAAATTCAACCAGAATTCATTCATTGAAACACGCAGTAAAACTTTGTATTTCACTTTAATACTCACACATGTGTCACGTGTCACATTAGAAAACATTCAACCTGTCACTTCACTTCAGTTTTTTCTTTACTGGATGAACGAATGAATGGATGGAATATACGAGTATATTTTAAAATATGTTTTTTTGTTTACCTATTTGTTTTTGTTTTTGTTGTTGTTACAGATAATATCACTATCATTTCATATTCATTCTCAGCTATTTAAGGATTCATTCATTTGATACCTTCTGTGTTTACATTGATTGAAGTGCCGGAATAGTTTCTTCATTTACTTTAGAATTTTGTTTTTTAATTAACTGATACGATTGCATTGAATTCATGATGGAATTAAAATCATTATAAAGAAAATTTCAAATTTAAATTTTGTACAGAACTTTTGAACTTTACTGGTTATATTCTTAATATTGTTACGTGTTCATTTTCCATCTAATTTGTAATTCTTGCTGTGATATACTCGTATGCATCGATGCTTTATCTGACATTCTGTCCCCTTCTCATTTCTTATGTCCATTGTTTTTCGATATCCAATCAGTATTCAGTAGTGGTTCTTAAAGTGGTGTCGATCAATCAATCGTCTTGCCATCTTATCTTTTTAAAAACCACTTTTTTGCCTTCAATGTTCTATAGTAGCATACTATGGTAGCATACTATAGTAGCATACTATAGTAGCTATATGCTACTACTATATGCTACTACTATATGCTACTACTATATGCCACTACTATATGCTACTACTATATGCTACTACTAGGTTAGGTTAAGTTAGGTTAGAGGACGTGTACTTGTCAATTAAGACAAGTACAGTACCCGGAGGTCGAATTGACCCATTGTACAATGTCCTAGTTTCTCACACCACTTATGTTGTGTGTGTTAATTTTGTACATGAGTGGTGGGACCTTCAGTCGACTCCGAACGACAGATTTTTATTTATTGAGAAACTTTTCATGGCAATTTTTATTTACTCTCAGAGTTTTTGCCAGAAATCTACTGAGAGGAAGTCGCCGAAAAAATACTTTTTGTATTTTGTCTTTGATGCCTGGCCTGGGGCTCGAACCCAGGCTTTTGCGTCTAATAAGCCAACACACTACCTACTAGACTACGGCGACTTCATGCTACTACTATATGCTACTACTATATACTACTACTATATGCTACTACTATATGTTACTACTATAGTATGCTAGTATAGAGCATTGAATAAACCTGCATTCACTCTGCGAATTTGACATACGATACTACATTACGCTATTAACTGTACTGCATAAGTATTAAAGTTTTGTTCGTTGCTAATGCTGTTTTAAAAGCCGTATCACTATTACTATGTTTATGTTATTAGTCCTATGTCCTCTTTTTTAGATTCGGGAGACTCTTGCCGATTGGGGACTCTACATTATCAAAACTTATCTCCTATAGTCGCTGTGTTCCAATTAATATCGAAGAAGATTGTGAATCCCTACGGGTTCTCTAAACTTAAAACAAACTTTAATTCTCTTGGCATTTTAACAAAGAGTTCTAAGGTTCGTTTTCGGTTTCTCCAGTATTTTTCTTTACCACTAATATGCTACTATTGTTGTAAAACTGCCTTTACATGTGCTCTCTAACCAAACAAATCGCATCACATTCTATAAAAGTTGTCCTTATGAAGTTTTTTTTTATAGTAAACCTGTACGAAAAGTATTAACACGGCTAGGATGATCATCTTACTGAATTAAACGTATTTTTAATGTCCAAAGTAATCATACAATATCTCCTGGCATTGTCGAACTCTTTGACAATTCGATCGATCTCTGGTCCTATGTATACTCCACTTCTTCTTTAGTTGGCCTCTACTTTCACTGTATAAGAGTGTTTATCCTATTCTTTTCTCTTGATAATTATTCCTTTTGTTCCTTTAAGGAAAAGCTGAAAAAGTGATTGGACAATTGCAGCAGATTCTGGGATGATAGGGTTGCCATCTTTCATTGCAACAACTCGTGCGGTGACAATCTATAGCGCTGTTGTATTGGTTGTAGTGGTAAGAAACCATTGAGTTCTACTCTCTTCCAAAATACAACGTTGTTGAACATTAATTCATTTTATTTTCTAAAGGGTCCGCCAAATAATTTTTTTTTGAAAATGCTTTAAAAACAAAAACTACTGAATATTTTCTCAAATTTCTTTTTTTTATTTGAAAGTACAATCCTTTCGGTTAATAATGGAACATAATTTCATTTAAATGGCTGCCTCGGCTGGCCATGCAGTAGCCCTACACGATCGGTACAATTTTTAAGCACATTATCAATTGTGTGCAGCTGTATTTCACCAATGGCTTCACGAATATTGTCCTTTAAAGCGTCAATTGTCTCTGGCTTGTCGGTGTAAAAATTATCTTTGACGGCACCCCACAAATAATAGTCCAACGGTGTCAAATCGCAGCTCCGAGGTGGCCAAAGGACATCAGCTCTGCGGCTGATAATGCGATCTTCAAAAACAGGGCGCAAAACATCGATTGTATCTTCGGCGGTGTGGCACGTAGCGCCGTCATGTTGAAACCAAATGTTGCCAATATCCTCCTCTTCAATTTTTGTGAAAAAAAATTCGTTTACCATGACCCGATAACGATCGCCATTGATTGTAACGGCCACTCCTTGCTCATTTTTGAAGAAAAATTGCCTCTGGGCCAATATCCGCACCAAACAGTGACTCGTTTTGGGTGCGTCGGCTTTTCAATGTATGCGTGCGGGTTTTCTGTGCCCCAAATGTGACAATTTTGCTTGTTGACATTCCCACCGAGATCAAAATGGGCTTCATCTGAAAAGATGATTTTTTTTGCCAAAATCAGCATCTGGTGTAGGCTACTGCATGGCCAGCCGAGGCAGCCATTTGAATGAAATTATTTTCCATTATTAAACGGAAGGATTGTACTTTCAAATAAAAAAAAGAAATTTAAGAAAATATTCAGTAGTTTTTTTGTTAAAGATTTTAAAAAAAAAAAGTTATTTGGCAGACCCTTTACTTTTGAGGCCTCCTGCATGAATTCCATGGAAATGGGATGAAACCTGTTGCTTAGTATAGGTTAGGTTACCGCATTCTATTAAATCTTACAGGCAACTATGTACACTATTAGAGGAACACTTAGTTGTATACCGGCAATGGACTTACTTAACTTTACTCAGGATTACAACCTAGCTACTCACACCACCCATTTATTTTATAAATGAATGGCGGGATTTACAGTTTTAAGTCATCACCGAATGGCTGATTTTTGAGAAACTTTACATAGCAATTTTATTTTATTCGCGGAATTTTTGCCAGAAGACTACTAAGAGGTAGTCGCCGTAAGAATTTTTTCACATTTCCTTCTGTTCGCAATGACTGAGCCAGGGGTTGAACTACGATTTCTCGTCCAGTAAGTCAACACATTACCTCCTACTAGACTACGGAGACTTCTATAACTTCTATTAGATTTTATTCCAAAATTTCTGTGTGTAAAGATAAATTCGAACTTGAAAAGCAAAGACGCAAACCTTCATCTTTAGCAGCGCCACTTTTGGGCATTAAAAAAGCAAAATTTGCCTTTAACAGGGCACTCACTTTGTGTGTTCTTCCCTTTCTCGTCTTCGTCTTTTGTTTCTTAACTTTACTTTAATAATTCTACGAATTCGAATTTCGCCTCTTCACTTTTCTTATCCTCCCCCCCTCCCCCCTGACAACATTAAATTTCATTTGAGTTGTAAATAATATCCAATATCCAATAAAAAATAATTACTACACCCCAAAAAACTATCATCCAAAGGATATAATAAGGATATGGAAAAACCAATATCCTACAAATTGTCCTTTCACCTCCTGTCCTGCCCGTGTTAGAGAGACGTTAAAGGTGCTGCTTACGTTGTCAAATAGTTTGTGTGTGAACTGTATAAGATGGCTTTCCCTCCCTGCCTATCTTTAAATTTGGCCAACGGATAATTGTTAATAAAACGAAAGCCAGATGTTGACCATCTCTATCGTTTTTAGCAGGATGCCAATTGGAATATATGTACCCATAATGGCCAATATGAAATGGCCTTAAACACATAAGTACATAGAAGAAGTAGTTTATACGGCAGTAGAAGCAGCAATTAATTCCCTTGTAAGAAATGAAATCTAATTGCTCGTTAGTATAACCAATTTATTGTAGAAGACGACCACTACCATCCCCATCTCTCTCCATGCTTTTTCTTGGCCAAAAGTAACGTCATCTGAAATTGCTGTGTTAACTGCTGACTGTGATGGTTTTTATTGAAGGCAGGAGGAGGAGTAGGTGGAGGAGAACGTGGTATGCTGTTGCGTTAATGCTCAAACGCCAAGGAGTCTATGAAACAATAGTTAAGCTTCTATGCTTAGCTACGATATTTATCTCGTCATTTAATTCATTGTCTGGCTACTTATTTTTAGCCGTGAGAATTTGTTTTTCATTCGTATTGTTTTTCTTTTTCCTTCTCCAGTTGGCGTCTTTTTTTGTTCTCAAGAGTCCTTCCTGCAATAGTTGCTACGCTCAAGTACTTGGCAAAAAAGTATAGTCATCCTCCACTCCACTGTCATTATCTTTTCATAGACTTTTGTAGTGCAGTGTTGTTGTTGTTGTTTAAATGATTCCCTTTTGGTTCATAAAAAGAAATTAACGACTCTTTTTTATTTCTTTCTTCTTTACTTTTTGTTTTCTTTCTTTCTTTCTTATTTACTTCTGATATTTTTTTCTCGGTCCATTATTTCTTGTCTTTTGCGACGATATTTTCTTAGTTTTTAAGGACTTTTTTGTATCGTGTATTTTGTTGCTAATTTTTCTGGGTGCAAATCGTTTAATGAGGATGTTAAAACACGGACCATTTAAGCATTGAGAACAGCGACAAACTCCTGGCAATAATGAAGGACTTCCTGGCTGGCTGGGTGTTATAATATGAAGAACAGTGGGATTCTTATTTATTTATTTAGAGATCAGCAGAGATCGCTACTCGTAAGCACTCATGGAATTTTGAATATATGTGAGGAAACAATATTGTAATTTAACTATGTACTCTGATTCATTCGTACTCACTACAACGTTGATTTATAACTACGGGTTGCAATGAGTATGCGAACAACGTTGACATCAAACTCATACGTAATTGGTCATTACAACCCTTCAGTGAGGATTATGACCTAGTTTCTCACACATCAAACATCATATCATTCGCAATATGTTTGATTGAATGACTCGAATCATTCATTAAAATTTACAGTCTTAGCTGTTGTTGCATTTACAAAAAAGACACAAGTAAACACGACAGAGCAGCAAGCAGAGCAAACGCACAACCTTCTAGTGAGTCATGTAGTGTTCGTACGCGAATCATACTTATTTTGTGATTCGTGTATACGATGAGTCATGGACAGAGTCGAAATCAACAACACCATACGTGTTGTTAAGTATGAACATGATGAGTACTTCAAACTTTGAATATGAGTAGAGGTTCCATGATATTAAACTAAGTATGAATGCGTATATGAAATCGCCGTGGTCTAGTAGGTAGTGTGTTGGCTTATTAGACGCAAAGCCAGGGTTCGAGCCCCAGGCCAGACATCAAAATAAAACACAAAAAAAGCATTTCTTCGGCGACTTCCTCTCAGCAGATTTCTGGCAAAAACTCTGAGAGTAAAATAAAATTGCCATGAAAAGTTTCTCAAAAATCTGTCGTTCGGAGTCGACTTTAAACTGTAGGTCCCATCACTCAGGTATAAAATTGACAAACACAACATAAGTGGTGTGAGAGACTAGGTCGTAATCCTGACTGAAGGGTTGTAATGACCAATTATGTATGTGTATGTATGTATGAATGCGTATAAGTATCTGAAATTATGAGTATGATTCGATTCTACTCATCGTTTTGAATACTCATTGCTGATCTCTGATGCCATGTTTTCTTGGCTGATTTCTTGGATTATTTCATCACTCTCAGATTCTTACAACCCAGCCTTTTTCACCACCCATGATGTGTTTGTTAATTTTATTCATGTGTGGCGGCGGGACTTACAGCCTAATGTCGACTCCGAACGACAGATTAGAGGAACTCTTCATGTTAATATTATTTTACTCTCAGAGATTTTACCAGGAGACTTTTGTGAGAGGAATTCACCGAAAAAATATTTTTTTTTCATTATTTCGTGTTGATCGAGATGTGTAAGCTGAGCTAAGGCTTGAGCCATAGTCTTGCCATCTAATAAGCCAACATACAACCTATAAGATTACAGCGACGTCCCACACCAGCAATATTACGAACTGGAAACTCATGACTGTGTACGGAAGTAGTTTGGGACGATAATGGACAATGATTTTATAGGCTTGCCTTGGTACACTTTGCGTTTGAGATTGGGGGTGTACTTATAGGATTAAGTGAATGAGTGATTGAATGCTTCCACTAAAAGAAAGGTATGTTTTTTCTACTTTTTTCCTCTCCTCATGCAGTAGTCTGCTGTCAGTGGTTATCAAGCATACACTAAATAAACCAGGTTTTAAAAATTTTGTTGAAAGGCAACTGACAAGTGATTGTCCTTTCACGTAGGAGGCGGAAAATTCAGAAAGTCATGCATTTATTGATCTGACCTTATGAGTTCCTAGGCTCCCAAGGATACATATATAAGTGGTCATTATAACCCTTTAGTCAGGGTTACGACCTAGTTTCTCACACCACTTATGTCGTGTGCGTTATTTTTTTGTATAGGGTTATCCATTTCGTGGTTTCAAAAGTAAACGTAAATAAAACACATATAAAATAATTTTTATTCATGATATTTCTTTTTTATTGTAAAGTTTGAACGTTGACATTATGTGTGAAACACTACATTATTTAAGTGACCTCCACGCGAAGTGTTGCAAGTATTGATTCTTTTGAGGTAATTTTCGACCACTTTTTGACACACATATTGGGCGGTATCTCAGCCATAACTTGACGAATGTTGGTTTTTAAGTGCTCAAGAGTTGAAGGTTTATCTGCATAAACACGGTTATTCGCGTAGCCCCACAAAAAAAAAGTCTAATGGTGTCAAATCACATGATCTTGGTGGCCAGTTGATATCGCCACGACGAGAAATTACGCGGCCAGGAAATGTCTCTTGCAATAAAGCCATATTCGCTTGAGTTGTGTGGCATGTGGCACCGTCTTGTTGAAACCACATATTCTCCAAGTCGTATTCTTCAATAGCAGGCAGAAAAAAAGACGAATTGATGATGACAGTCGTTCCATCGTCGTTTTCGAAGAAGTAAGGTCCAATCACACCTTCGGACCAAAGAGCGCCTCAAACAGTGACTTTTTCTGGATGTAATGGCCTCTCTTCAATTACTTGAGGATTCTTAGAACCCCAAATACGACAATTTTGTTTATTAACATAACCACCGAGTGTGAAATGTGCTTCATCGCTGAAAAAAATTTTGTTCGAAAAATTGCCGTCCACCGCCTGCTGTTCAAGCACCCATTCCACGTATCTACGACGTTGTGAATGGTCAGCTGGCTTCAATTGTTGCGTGAGCTGGACTTTATATGGATGTAGGTGTAGATCTAAATGCAAAATACGCCATAATGTGCCGTAAGACAGTCCTAATTCCTGAGGAATCGACACATTCGGGTCTTCGGCAACACTTTCACTTACAATGGCGATATTTTCAGCGGAACGAGCGAAAAGGATGATGCACCGGCCTTTCAATATTTATAACCACTCCAGTCTCCTCAAACTTCTTCACAATTTTGCCAATTGCTTGCGTAGTTGGACGATTATGTAAACCATAATCTCCTCTTAAAGCACGATACGTGGCTGTGGCGGAAACACCATTTTTGTAGTAGGTTTTGTTAATTTTTATGCGTTGTGTGATAGTTAAGCGATCCATTTTCGTCAATGTCAGACTTTCAACTGAAAAGAAAAAAATTGGTTTCACAACTTAGTTTGACAGATGTCGAATTCCGGTCCCATACTTTTGAAACCACGAATTGGATAGCGCTTTACATAAGTGGCGGGGCCTACAGTTTAAAGTCGATTCCGAACGACAGATTTTTGAGAAACTTTTCATGATAATTTTATTTACTTTCAGAGGTTTTTTTTTTTGCCAGAAATCTGCTGAAAGGAAGTCGCCGAAGAAATATTTTTTTCAGATTTTGTGAGTTGGAGATGTCTGACCTACTAGACCACTAGGCGGCTTCAAGGATAAACATTTTATTTTATTGCTTGTGAAAACTGTCTTCTTCAACTAATTTTGATTGATTTTAGTTTCTTCTCTTATTTTCTTCTTTCCGAGGCCACTGTGCCATACATACAGTCGTTCTCCCTAGCATCGCCAATTGTATGACAAGTTTATTGTTGGGATTTTTTCTTTTGCATTTTTTGCCTTTTTTTGTTTTCGTTCGCAAAGTTTTCTTCAAGTCATGACTAAATACCATTAGAAAGGCAAAGGAAAGGGGGAATGGAGACAGCAAATAACATCACAGGATAATGAAGAAATTTCATAATAATAATGTCCTGATGATTACATGGGATTTAACCATAAAAATAAACACTTTCGCACTGGCGCTCATCCGCTGCAAATGGTGGGCAAATAAACCAACAGATGAGTGGACTGAAAAAAGGAGAGAAGAAATTAAAAAAGAAAAGAAAAACAAATTTGATGAAAGAGGAAAGTAAACAGTTTTATTAGCGTTTTTCCGAATAGTTTGTTTGGCTTTAAATGCTCCACTCCTTCTCCCCTCCTCGAACCAAAGCGTATCCTTTTAAGCAGAATGTCTTACGTGTTCTTACAATTACGTGCCAATAAATTCATGTCATTGGGAAAAAGAGAGGAGAAAAAAAGGCAGTTTTTGCAAAAAGAAACTGTAGAGTTATGCAAGGAAGAAGCCTTTCAAATTAATTGAGTTGTTACTCGGGTTAAATATTTATTTAACTTGGCTCCCGCTCACTCTTCCTCTCTATTTTCCTTACAGCGAGAGTCTCTAATTTTAGTTGGCCACTGGGGACTTATAAAGCCGAGAAAATGTTGGCGTTAACATTCTGTTTTAGACCACCACACTCACATACATACATACATATGTGCTATGAAATGAATAGAGTTCCTTAAAACCATGTTTTAAATAAAATACAAACTAAACCTGAAGGACTTTATTTAGTTTTTCAGGTAACAGAGCCGTTAGTGAGTGAGTGAATGAATAAAGTTCTCGATTTATTTGAGTGTTTGTTTGTTTGTTTGTTTGGTTGTTGTTGTTCCGTAGGAATATTTATGGTCATCTGGAGTTGTTGCATAAATCACTGTCCACTTGCCACAACATGGAGTAACCAAAACAAACTAACCAACCTTTTACTATTGTTGTAGACGTGTATGTGTAAGTGTATAAATGTGTGCGTATGTCCTTTTAGCCTTCAGCAAATTCTGCTGCTGCTTGTGCTTCTATTTGTTTTAGAATTTCGTTTTTTTTTTTGCTGCCATTTTAACCAAATGAAACGAAATGAAATGAAATGAAATGCTCGAGACCACAATTAATGTTATGAGATAAGTTTTCTAATAAATAATGTACCACATACACATACATATATATACACACATGTATACACATGTATACGGTATTTAAAATACTGTGTTGTATTCTCAGGTACTTCTCCTGCTTATCGGTGGTACAAAAAGCGTAACCGTAACGATATTTTTCTTCTTTTTTCTCCTTTTTTTGATTGTTTTTTTTTTTTGAAGGAACTGCAATAAAATAAATTAAAACCACAATTAAAGACTCATGTTTTAATTTAAAGCTCACAATTTAGATTCTATTATTATGTGGAAGTGTTTTCTTACTTTTGTTGGAAACTTTCGAAAATAGTGTGGCAACTTCAAGCGTCATCGGTTTGACTACTGCAAAAGGCAAATCATTCTTCAAATTTCAAAAAATATAATGAGGCCTCATGCCTCTAGAAATAATCCTTTCAGAGACTCATTAATTCCCGACAGAGAATATTCCATCAATAATGAAAGTCTGGTGAGTGAATATTCCTCAAATCACCTTTGACTTTACGCGCTTTCCCACTGAATTCTGAGTGTCCAAGTATTCTTACCAAGCGCCGTAAGATCAAAAAGAAGATGTTCTCTGGTCTCTCCTTTTTCTACGCCGTTGCAGCTTCTGCAGAAGTCATTATAAGGTATTCATTCCCAGTCTGCTGGCGTAAACACCCAGAGGCCAGTGTCCTGTTATCACTGCTATGAGGTGCCTTAAGTGGAATCTTGTTCGGTTTTTTTCTGTTTTCTGTTCTGCCTTTCTGTTCTGCCCTTAACAAATTTTTTTATTCCGAACATACTCAGCACAGACACAAACCAAGATTCTAGAACTTAATCGATGACGGACCGGATCTGTCTGGTGTGTTAATTTTATTCAAATCGCGTTTGGCGAAACACATTCAATCAATCAATTTTGGCTGCCTCAGAAAATCCTTCGTCTCAGGTTCTCTAGTGCCCGACATTGACAGATAAGATGTTCCGTGGTATTCTCTTTTCCCGACAGAGAGTATTCCATAAATAATGAAAGTCTGGCAACACCAGAAAGAAAGAGTGCCAAGACAATTGCCTACAGTAGGCTAATCTCATACTGTAAAGCTGGAAAGCTTTGATTATTAACATGTTGACATGTTCTAGTACGTATAGTGTGTTGGCTTATTAGACGAGAACTCATGGTTCTAAGCCCAGTTCGAAGTATAAAAAAATTATTTTGACGACTTACTCTCAGCATTCTTTTGGTAATAAGACTCTGAGAGTAAAATAAAGTCGTCATAGTCTAGTAAGTAGTGTGTTGGCTTATAGACGTAAAGGCCCAGGTTCAAACCCCAGGACAGGCATCTCCAAAAAAAAAAAATTTCCTCAGCGATTTCCTCTCAGCAGAGTTCTGACAAAAACTTGAGGAGTAAATAAAAAAAAATTCTATGAAAGCTTCCCAAAACTCTGTCGCTTGGAGTCGATTTTAAACTGTAGCACCCGCCACTCATGCATAAAATTTACACACCCAGCATAAGTGGTATGAGATACTAGGTCGTAATCCTGACTGAACGGTTGTAATGATCAATTATGTCTGTAAGCTGAGTAAAAAATACAGTGGCACCATCAAACGTCATTGGTTCGAATACTTCACAAGGCAAATAATTCTTAAAACTTAAAAAAAGTCTGGCAAACTTAGAAATAAAGAGTGTGTAGTCGCCGTAGTCTAGTAGGTAGTGTGTTGGCTTATTGGACGTAAAGCCAGGGTTCGAGCCCCAGGCCAGACATCAAGACAAAATACAAAAAATATTTTTTCGGCGACTTCCTCTCAGTAGATTTCTGGCAAAAACTCTGAAAGCAAATAAAATTGCCATGAAAAAGTTTCTCAAAAATCTGTCATTCGGAGTCGACTTTAAACTGTAGGTCCCACCCACTCATGTATAAAATTAACACACACAACATAAGTGGTGTGAGAAACTAGGACGTTGTACAATGGGTCAATTCGACCTCCGGTTACTGTGCTTGTCTTAATTGACAAGTGTACACGTCCTCTAACCTACCCTAACCTAGAAAGAAAGAATAAGACTAAGACTCATACTTAGCTGGAAATTTTTGATTATTGGCAGGTTTAAAGTCAACAGTCTTCCGACAAAATGACTCTGAGAGTAAATAGAAATTGCCATGAAAAGTTTCTTAAAAAATTTGTCATTCGGAGTGGAAGTTATACTGTAGGTCTCGGCACTCTGGGTTATAATAGATAAGTTTGGTTGTAATCCTGACTACAGAGTTGTAATGACCACATTAAGTAAGAATATAATAGACGCTCTAAGTTAACAGTCCTCTGTGAATACTGAAAAATATTCGCCGAGGTATTAGCCGTGATATACGAGAAAATGCACGTGTTGCAGCACCATCGTTGGAATAGAACACAGAGAAACGCTCACAGTTTATTTAGAGAATGGCAGCAAAGGTTAGAGATGCATCGCAATGATGGATTTGGCAAATTTTTGTTAAAATGTGAATTACCAGATTGCACGCAGAATTACTATTATCTTACGCAGATCTTTACATGCTTTCGACAAAACCAGAATCAAATGTAACTGCACAACTGAGTCTACAAATTTACCGAAAAACGTCATGCATTGGTTGCGGCTTTTGGCTGCAGACCAACTGTGCGACCCGCGAACTTACGAATTTTGCAGATGATCGCGAGAAAACCCAAAAATGAAATCGCAAGAAAATTTATAATTGCTCAGACAAACATTTGAGGAAAATGATAATCCTACACGTCGTTCAGTCGAGTAGGTATACATGGCTTTATTATACGAGAGCTCATGGTTCAAGTCTCAGCTCAGACATTTCGACAGACAAAAACGAAGTATGAAATAAAATATCTTTCGGCGACTTCCTCTCTCAGCAGACTGTTGGCAAAAAGACTTGGAGATTGAAATAAAATTGCCATGAAAAGTTCCATAAAATATCTGTTGATCGCACCACTCATGGTAAAATTTAACGTACACGACATGGTGGTGTTAAAACCTTGGTTGTAATCCTGACTAAAGGGTTGTAATCATAGCTGCCAGATAAATGAGGCACCAAATCGTCAAATACTTGAAAAAAAATCGTCAAAATCGTCAGAATTGTTTGTTGTAATCGTCAAAAAATCGTCACAAAAATTAAATAAATAAATTAAAAGTTTTTAAAAACCAAAATGATTGCTATTGTAGTAAAACATACATATAAAGTCAATGTATATACATATCTGAGTTCAAAAATAAAACATTTAAATAAATTTTTTAGAAATTAAAAGCTAGCGTCCCTTATACTAATTTATTAATGTTTTTCCAAAAATGGAGAAATTTTATACCATATTCAGGGAAAAAAATTTTAAGGTTTAAACAATCTATGCCAGTGTTGTTTATTGACACGTAATAATATTGCATCATATTAATCTACGGGTGGTAGAGTCAGAAGCTCTTGACATTCTGAGCATGAAAATTCAGTGTAATGCTGGCTTCAAAAGAAACATTTTTCATTTCCTTCAGTTCCTGCTTAAGATCTTATTATCTGATCTTACTATTTACACCATTTATAACCGACCGAGAATAAAACTCTCATGTATGGGTCGGTCCCGCAACGTCTATTTTGAGGTTTCTCGACCGTGTACAGGAGAGGCCGTAGTAGTTCGTTAATAACGGTAGTGTATCCAACTCCATTGTATCATTGAAGCAATGTGGTTTGTGTTACACTGTTCTATCGCTACTACAAAAGAATTTTGCTCGAACGAAATAATAAGACTTGTGCCCGAAAATCACACGTTTTTCCGGCCAGCACATCGGTATGTGAATCGCACACTTCATTGCAGAAAAAATACGTTTTTTGGTCGGATTATTCGTATGTGGAACTCAATTCCTGCAGAGGTCTTTTCTGATACTTATGGTATAAAAATATTCAAGTCTAGTGTCCATAAACACTGTTCTCTCTTTCCTTCTTCCCCCATAACATATGTTCATAGTTCTAAACACAATGCCATCCATCCCCTGAGTGTTGGTCGTTCGAAAAAAAAAAAAAAAAATAACGACGCTTGACTGGTTCTTCCGACGGTAATATTAGAAGCTATAATCGAATTTTTAAAATTGTCTGCAACGACAAGTGATAAATAATTGCAATTTTTTGGCTTTTAAGGGGTTAAAAAGGAATAAAATACAGAAAAATCATTACAGGTATTCGATAGTAACTTAAAAATATAATACTTTACTCCTTATTATTACTAAAATAAATTTCCAATAGTAACAATTGCAAAGTAAATACAAACCTTAAAGTGGCTTTTAATGTACTAAAGTTAGGAATATGATGTAAATTTTTAATTTCTAAAAATCGTCAAAATAAGGACATAAATCGTCAATATGATATGTTTGGAGCTCAACATCGTCAAAATGACGATAAATCGTCAAATCTGGCAGCTATTGTAATGACCAATAAAGTAAGAAGGTAAGCATCGGCAGCTGCATGAAACTGGTTTTGCATAGGCAAGGTGAGAGGAGGATATCATATTGCATGTTAGAGCTGATTTTGATGGAACAATCAAGGGTTTTTACACGGCTTTTTCCTTGTTAAGTTCTTTTTTTTTAATTAAAGGATTGTAGTATTCAAACAGGTTAAATATTAGCATTGTTAGGACCACTACAACTTGAATAGTACCACGATACTATACCGAATAATATTTTGTTTTAATTTTTCCAATTGTCTTGCCATATGTGGAGGGGTAGAGGGAAAAACTAATTTAAATGTGCTTTTAAATCTTCAGGATTTTTTGCTAAAGAAAATAGAAAAAAAAAAGAAAATTTTAAAAGTTCAAAGTTCATTAAAATCCTAAACAAAAACAAAACACACACACAGCAGATGTTAATCAAACATTTTGCTCTCTTATCCATGCAACTCTTTCTCCTGTCCTTAGATGGACAGGAGTCTTAATTAAACTTTTACCAGCTTAAAAACTATGAAATGGAATGGAATGGATTGGAAGCATCTTAAGCCGCAAGAACCCAAATTCAAATTGAGAATTGAGTTTGAGAAGGACAAGGACAATGAACATGCAAAAGATTTTAAAATGCCATCTCTTAAGCTGGACAAAAATGTCGGAAACTTTTAAACGACTTGTGTGTGTATGGCGACCACAAGGCAAAGAAACAAATCCCTGAAACCAATGAATTGTAAACAACAACAAGTGGAGTAAGGGGCAAGAGGGGGGAGGGGGCGGAATATGGAAAATCTATAAATCTTAAGAAGACCAAGAAGACAACAAAAAAGAAATCGTATTTGTCTTGTGTGGACAAAACTTTTTAGCAAAGACATCTGCTGCCAATGTGCCAAGTGAATGGCTGGCAAAGCCTGCCATTCCCGGACTCCCATACATTATGCTGGTCGAAGGCAAGCCTGTTTAATGTTTGGCTATTATATTGTGTATGTATGTGTGTGTATTAAAAATCTTTAAAAGTCTGTTTATATTGTGATAAAATCATAATCCCATTTACATGCATACGACAACGAAGACGACCTTCTTTATTGGAAAAACTAGTTGCTGCTCCCTTTACCACACTCTACTGCTACGGCTGCTGCTGCTACTGCTTTAACCCTGTGACGTAACTATTTTCCTTTGTGGGGAAACCACAAATCAAGAGTATGGGTTTCCTTAGATTGTGGTCGACCAACACATCAATGGCCTCAAATGAAGACGAAGAAAAGAAACAGGGGCCAATTTGATTTCATTTTCAGCCCCAAAGCGCTCTCCAGCCCTTACTTAGCCTGGCCCATCTATTTTAAAATCTGAGATAAAATTGTTATTGTAAGTGTTTTGCAAATGATTTCAAATGAACTGCTGAGTGGGGGGAGGAGGGGGTTAGGCAAATGAAGATGATTGTACAGGATAATAATGCTTGTACGGGATGCGATGGTGGGTGTTTATGGTGGGGCAGGGTTTCTCAATTTAATGCTTGTACGGGATGCGATGGTGGTTGTTAATGGAGGGGGGGGGGGGGGGGCTAGGTTTCTCTATTTAAACTGAGGTCATAGAGCACTAAATCAAGTTGTAAACTTTTCACTGTTTTTTTCTCCAAAACCAACAACAAAATCAACAGAAAATGGAAAGAAAGTAAGAAAAACTATAAGCAGCTTAAAATTTTAAAGTTTTTCCTCCTTTTTTTTGGAAACAAATGCAAAAAAAGAAGAAAGAAACTGCCAAAGTGTTGCTGCTTCTGCTTCTAAAGGGTGTTTTTTATCGAGGTATAGAACTTTAAGTTGCAATAAAACAACGATGGATTATTCGATTGACATGAATTTTATTTATCCGAAAGATAATCTTGTGGCATTACATTTTAAATATGATTTCTTCGTCCAATCTGGACGTCCAATTTTCGATGACTTTTTCCAACATTTGTGGCCGTATATCGGCAATAATACGGCGAATGTTGTCTTCCAAATGGTCAAGCGTTTGTGGCTTTACCGCATAGACCAATGACTTTACATAGCCCCACAGAAAGTAGTCTAGCGGTGTTAAATCACAAGATCTTGGAGGCCAATTCACAGGTCCAAAACGTGAAATTAGGCGGTCACCAAATGTGTCTTTCAATAAATCTATTGTGGCACGAGCTTTGTGACATGTTGCGCCGTCTTGTTGAAACCACATCTCCTGGACATCATGGTTATTCAATTCAGGAATGACAGCTGTTAAATCGGTCGCCATCTTGAAAAGTAATGCCAACTTAAAGTTCTATACCTCTATAAAAAAAACACCCTTTACTTATAAGGGCCAATAAATGTTTGTTAAGCACCGGCAGGAAGTGTATTGCATGCGTTAAGGCCTCTATTTTAAGATAAGAAATTGACGTTAAAGTTTCCGTATTTTAGGCCAGCAATAGTTTGTACTCCTTTTCAAAACTAATACCCTCGTATGGTTATTAAAAGTGTGTGTTAAAGTTTTGCGCAAAGTCTTTGGAAAGCGTTTTGGTAGAAAATAAAACAAGTTTTGTGTTGCATTGTTACTCGAAAGAGATGTTACAGTAGCGTCTTGAGATAATAGGCAACACATTTCCTTTCCTTTAGTTTGAAAGGCAACAATAGTTTCGAAGAATTGATACAGATGATACACTGAAAGAATTTATGTACTTTCGTAAGCTAGGTTTTGGCTAAGCCACTAGACAAGGGCTTCCGAGTTCAGGAAAAAAAAGTATTTCTTTCGGCGACGTCCTCTCCACAATCTGCTGACAAAAGCTGCAAGCATACCATATGATGCCATATGATGGTTTGAAGTTAGACTAGGTTAGGTTAGGTTAGAGGACGTGTACTTTTCAATTAAAAAAAATACAGTACCAGGAGGTCGAATTGATCCATTGTACAACGTCCTTAGAGACGGAAGGATAATAGAGGGAATGCGATAAAAAAAGGAGAGGATGTAGGAAAGGCGAGAATGGGAAGTGGAAGAATTACGCAGACCAGACACAAGAAAAGGGGAGAGCGCGACCACACTGATGAAACCCTAGCACCTCTCAACCAGCCCAAGCCACACAAATGAATCTGTGGAGAGCCTTGATGTCGGCTCCTGACACAGAATTCAAACTCTCAGAGAAGGCCCTGACAACTCAACTTCCACCTACCAAGAGCTGGGCAGTTACAGCGGAGGTGTTCGATTGTCTTCAACTCCTCTTTATTGCAACATGCCCTGCAATAGTCCGGCTTTCCGTCAATGACCTAATCTCGCAGTGCCCCGTGATAAAATCGATAACCAACCTTAAGCTGGCCTTATCCAAGCCCAGCAGCCAACCTGTTCTCCTACTGTCCACAGCAGGCCATAGACATCTAGAGACAAAACAACCCGATCCGTTCCCCCAACGTCTCTGCTCTTCCTTCCTGACCCCATTCATTGATGAGGTCGTAGAGGTGACAGACTGGGGGGTCAGGACCAACTATCAAATATATCCGGTCTGAAGTTAACCTAGATCATAATCCTGAGTCAGGGGCTATAAAGTGCTAATGTATGCATGCCTGTAATTATAGAGAGTATTTCCGAAACTTATATTAAACTACCTCGGACTACAGATCTTCTATAAGACACTTCTAGACGATTTTCTTACAAAAAAAATGGTTTAATCAGATCTGATCCTCGACTAGGTTAGGTTTGGTTAATCTGGCTTCACCGGGCACAGCTCACTTGTGTTCTGTAAGTTTCTGTTGTAATACCGATATTATCTATTCCTCCATGTAGTTGTAGCTTCTGGTTAGTATCTCTTAACCGTCCCAAGAGTCTTCTGAAGGTGTGAATATTCCTCAAATCACCTTTGACTCTACACGCTTTCCCACTGAATTCTGAGTTGCCAAGTATTCTTCCCAAGCGCCGGAGGATCACAAAGAAAATGTTTTCTGGTCTCCTCTTTTTCTTCGCCGTTGCAGCTTCTGCACAAGTCGTTATAAGGTATTCCCAGTCTCCTGGCGTGAACACCCAAAGGCCAGTGTCCTGTTATCATTGCTATGAGGTGCCTTAAATGGAATCTTGTTCGGTTCAAGGCTATACACGCTTTCCTACTGAATTCTGAGTGTCGAAGTATTCTTCCCAAGCACCGGAGGATCACAGAGAAAATGTTCTCTGGTCTCCTCTTTTTCTTTGCCGTTGCAACTTCTGCACAAGTCGTTATAAGGTATTCCCAGTCTCCTGGCGTGAACACCCAGAGGCCAGTGTCCCGTTATCATTGCTATGAGGTGGCTTAAATGGAATCTTGTTCGGTTCAATGCAAATTCTACTCTCCCTATGGCGATGACGGACCATATCTCTTTGGTGTGTTAATTTTATTCATATCGCGTTTGGCGGAACACATTCAATCAATTAATTTTGGGTGCCTCAGAGAATCCTTCGTCTCACGTTCTTTAGTGCCCGACAATGGCAGATAAGATGTTCCGTGGTATTCTCTTCTTCCTCGTTAATAGTGTCTCGTTGTGACTGCTTATGTTCGAGGACGTGTACATGTCAATTAAGACAAGTACAGTACCCGGTGGTCGAATTGACCCATTGTGCAACGTCCTAGTTTCTCACACCACTTATGTTGTGTGTGTTAATTCTTATACATGAGTTGTGGGACCTACAGTTTAACGTCGACTTCGAAGGACAGATTTTTTTTGAGAAACTTTTTCATGGCAATTTTATTTACTCCGAGTTTTTGCCAGAAATCTGCTGAGAGGAAGTCGCCGAAGAAATACTTTTTGTATTTTGTCTTGACGTCTGGCCTGAGGCTCGAACCCTAGCTTTACGTCTAATAAGCCAATACACTACCTACTAGACTACGGCGACTTCGATCTCTCTTAACCATCCTAAGAGTCTTATGAAGTTGTGAATTTTCCTTAAATCACCTTTGACTATACGCGCTTTCCCACTGAATTCTGAGTGACCAAGTATTCTTTCCAAGCTCCGGAGGATCACAAAGATGTTCTCTGAACCCCTCTTTTTCTTCGCCGTTGCAGCTTCTTCAGAAGTCGTTATAAGGTATTCTCAGTCTCCTAGCGAGAACACCCAAAAGCCAGTGTCCTGTTATAACTGCTATGGGGTTCCTCAGATCGAATTTTGATAGGTTCATGGCAAATTCTGCTCTGCCTATGGCGATGACGGACCAGATCTGTTTTGTGTCTCTACAAGTGGGTTCATTATGAGTGTGTGTCAATTTGATAGAAATCTTGTTTGGCTAAACACATTCGACCAATAAATTCTGAGCGCCCAAATTCTTCATCTCAGGTTCTTTAGTACCCGACAATGACAGGTAATATGTTCCGTGGTATTCTCTTCTTCCTCATTAATAGTGGCTCGTTATGATTGCTATAACATATGATAAAAAGTGAGCTGCTCCTTTACGACTTAGTTTTGGAATAAAGAAGGGGTCGTCCAAATCAAACAATCACTAATAAGTGACTAGCTTTGGCTATACCATCGGTATAGCACTTGGCTGCAGATATCTTGTTATGGCAAATACAGTGAGCGCCATAAGTGAGTCAACACCCACTATAATTTTAAATTTTTTATTATGTTCTTAAGTATAAAAAAGTTCCCTTATCATGAATTGTTTTTTTGTTTTAACATTTTAAACGTTTTTATTTTTGGAAATGTATTCGACTATTTACTTTTATTTACTATATTTACTTTTCTCGCTATCCTAAGAAAATGAATTATTTCAGTGGTGTTTACTCACTTTTGACGCTCACTGTATATCGCTCAATTAACCTCCTGAGATATTCGTCTATATTATCAGGTATACTTATATTCCGGCCTGATGGTGTTTCATTTGAACAGTTTTCTACCTTTTAAAACATTTTATATATTCAGAACAGACTTAGCACAGACACAAACCAAGATTCTAGAACATAGAGCTTGTCACGCATCTCATATGAAATGACTTGACTTTCCTAATAAAACAGCACAGTGTTATCCCACCACACAGGAGTCATTAAATAAGATCGCTCTTTAATGGTTCCAATTTTCCAATTTCCAAAGCAGTTTTTTGATTATTGAGAAATATCTACAGTGTATTGCCACTTTACCTTGAACGCATATCTTTCACATGGCAATTGTTATTGTGTTCCAGCTGGCAAAACAAATGAGATTTAATGCTTTAAGGATGAATGCTCATTTTGTTGTTGTCTCTACAACTTATATCGTATTCTTTGTCTTCTTCTTATTGTTCTTGTTCTCTTTCTTCTTTTTTTTCTTTTTCTTTATTGCTTTGTATACCAAACGGCCAGCCAAGAAACTTTATTTACAAACAAGAACTTCGAAAAAAGGGTTACACATTTTCATGGCTAAACGATAACGATATTTACACATACACCCCCGTTTCTTTCTCCACCTCCACCCACCTCTTACACTACACACATGCATACAGACATTCGGCAGCCATAAATTGTTGCAAATGCCACATTAACGAACATTATGTGGCATGGTTGTTACCACCACCATTCACGCGATTTCTATGGAAAATGGAAAGGAAAAGAATCCTTTTGTAGCACACAGCCAGCTATTCTTGTGGTTGTTCAACAACACAATAACAACTAGGATGGACAGACGCAAGGATGGTGGTGGGGGGGTTCCACTAATCTGTAACTAATTTGTTGTGAAACTTTAATTAAGATGTTGTTGCTGTTACAATTGTTATCGTTGTAGTGTTGCCATAAGAAAATAAAGAAAATTTATTCAAATTATAGACTCGCTTACCTGCCATGCCCCCATCATGATTAGGTTGAGTGCTGCCTGTTGTTACTTTTCTTAAGAAATATTCAAATGGTTTCAATGCCTAGCTATTCCTTGAGTAAAATAGGTTGGTTGGTGGGCTCAGTTCAGTGTATTTTATAACGTTTACTCCTCCTTTCGAGTGTTTTAAGAATTTTTAAAATTTTTTCATTTTTGTTTTGTATTGCCGGCACTAACACTGGTTCTGGGTGCTTGTTTTTCATTTCCATTTTGCTTTTCATGTGAATTCAAGGAATTCCATTTTGAAATTTTCAAATTAAATCATAATTTTTATTGTTTAAAAAGGAAACGAAAAATATTACAAGCAATTGCTCATTGTTTTATTTGAAATCCTTATTGTTGTTGATTGCTTCATTTTTTATTCTTTTTCTTTTCAGCACCGACCGACCAATTTCCTTTATCTGATTGAGTGTGAAGACTATAAAAATTTAAACCCCTTTTTTCCAATTGGATTTTCCATAAGAATTTAAATTTAAAAAAAAAAAAGAGCACCACACCAGACTTATAACGAGGCAGAGAAACCAAATTTATTTTTTGATTGTTCACCAGCACAGAGAAATGGTAAGTAGGAAACAGTATTTGAATTTAAAATTTAATCTTGTATTGGGTATTTTATATCTTCGGTAAGCCTTGATATATAGGATACGAATAAATCCCTTTTTATCGATTTTTTTTTTTTTTAGTTTCAAAACACACTTGGAGGTATGATTTCGATAAGTATATTTTACTTCATTCATCTGCTTAGATCCTGAGCATTATGTAAGAAATACAATTTCAATGTCATTTTTAAATAAACGCCTCTGGATTGGATGCGGCAGTCGGTCCTTTAAAGATAGTTTTCAACCTATCTTACACATATTTTCGGTTTTAACTTCACGAATGTTTGTTTTCAAATCCTCCAACTTTATGACATTATCGGTGTAGACACGTTCGTTAACATGGCACCACCAAGCAATGCCACATGGCGTCAATTCATATTATTTTTTGGCCTTCTCTGGAAACTTCTCAGGTATTAAAAGCAAAATGGTCAACGTCTTCTTAAAACCGCATACCGGCCAGTTCGTAATCTTTAATTTTAATAAAGAAAAAAAAATCATTTGTCGTATAGACGGTAAAGATTCTTTCAGTATCACTTTCGAAAAAATACGACACCAAACAGTTACTTTTTTCGTATGAGAAAAATATTCCTGCAATCACTTTGGTGTCCTCCACACCCCATATGTGATAATTTCGCTTGTTAACGTAAACACCGTGTAAGAAGTAAGGCTCAGCCCGTTGTTCTAATACCCAATTCTGTCATCTATGAGATTGCAAAGGGTCACCTGGTATGGATTTCTGCATGAGTTGAACTTTATTTGAATAGAAATTCAAATTCAAATACAAAATACTTCATAAGGAACCATAAGATAGGCCCAATTGTGCTGAGAACACGGCTAAAGCAACGAATATGGATAATCTGGTAAACTTTTACTGACAGAAACAATATTCGGCAGCGTGTTCATTAAGGTTATGCGCTGGACTGATCACATGCAATGTCTCTTCAAATTTCTTTATAATCCTGCCAATTATTTACGCCGTAAGTCTATTACAACGAATATGGTCAACCCGTAATACTCAAAAAGTGGCTACTTTTGAATCACACCTCCTATGTTGTCAGTTTCTATAGCTGTTAAATGAATCATATTCGTAAATGGAAAACGTTTCAGTAAATAAGTGTTACTGCAGATGAAAAGTATTTATCAGTTGACTTTCTTTACTTTCTTTGCAATTTGCTAACCCCGATTTCGATTTCTCTTTGTACTGCATTAGCCCGCGATGTCCGCGATTGTCCATTCGAGCCAATAACCATTTCATGGTCCTTTACAGATGATACATTGAATCTAATTCCACTTTTGCTTTCGAAACTCTTTAAATATTGGAATTTGTCTTACGTCGTTCCAGATGATGATGATTTAAAAGCGTTTGTTATTGAAAACTTACAACCCGTTCGGTAACACCAGCCTCCACGGAATGGCCGCTTGACTTTATGGCATGGCCTTCCTGATCATTTACTCCTCAGTATTTCTCGAAAGAAATAAGGTTTCTTCCACATTACATTGAAATTCTTTTTAGGCCTTAGAGTATCATTTCTACTGCATTTGTAATCGCTAGAATCCCACCAGTAATGGTGGGTGTCAGTGTCAGTCTACATTAGGACAGTAGGAGAGATATCGAGTTGATCTGTCCTGCTCTGTAACCACCAGATCCGATTGTGAATTAGTTTAAGAATTACTTTACATGACTTTGATTTATCCTTCTTTCTGTATTTCAAATTTGATTACAGATCTATTGACAATTTAAATTTGTTTCCATATACTATGAGAGTCAAAAGTGAGTAAACACCAATGTATTATTTTCTTCTCTTAAGATAACGAAAATAATAGACTATATAAAACGATTTATTTTGCATGAATAAAAGGATTTATTCATTATTTATAACATTAAGATAGAAAAAACTCTTAAAAGTAAACAACAATTCTTTTTTTGTATATATTCTTACAAAAAAGTTATAAAATTACGCGTCAAAAGTAAGTATACACCTATACTTAAACTAAGTAAAACTGCAGTAAATTTTATACCCTTCGGAAAATTAATATTTTGTTTGGCCTCCCTTTGCTTTTTTTTTACACATTTTATTCGGTTTGGCATAGATTCCACCAACTTGTTGGTGTACTCGGTCGATATGTTTATCCATTCCTCTCTTCGAGCCTCTTTCAGGTTTTCACGGCTGGTTACATTCCGTTTACGTACCCTGCGATCCAAATAATCCCAAATGTTCTCAAGGGGATTGAGATCTCGTGATTGTGGTGGATGAAAAAGTTTGTTTGGTGTTTGGGCATTCAGCCATTCTTTCGCCAAACGCGATGTGTGCTTGGGATCATTGTCTTGTTGAAAGATCCAATGCCCAGGCAAATCCAATTTGGCGACACTTAGTGGAACGTTTTTTTTTTTTTTTAAATTTGTACGTAGCCTTGCACATTCATTGTAGTTTCAATGAAGTCAAGCTCTCCAACCCCAGACGCTGCGAAACATCCCCAAACCATAACGGAGCCACCATCGTGCTTAACGCTGCATTGAATGTTTTGTTCATAGAATTCCTTATTCTTTTTTCTTCAAATTTTTTTTTATGTTTTTCTCCACCAAAAATCTCAAACTTACTCTCATCGGTGAAGAGAACAGTTTTCCAAAAGTTATAGTCTTTCGTTTCATACATCTTAACGTACTCCGAACGCTTCTTTTTATTTACTTTTGAAATGAAAGGCTTTTTCCTTGGACGTCTGCCATGAAATCCATGTCTGTGAATTATTGAAGAGCAAAAATTTTCCTCGTAATATAAGAAACTATAAAAATATTCCCAGTGTTGACTCACTGTTGATTCTCATGGTACATAGTTTGCGATATTCGTCTTAATATAAAACCTGGTATCTGGCTTTGTTTTTCTTTGCTTTGGCTTCATTCGGGACAAAGCTTTGGCTTAGCTAAAGTTCAAGTGATTCTTTAAATTTGAACAAACATTATGTGTATACTCTCGATGTAATTTTTAAATTTTGTGGCGTTGCAATAACATGGAGTAGGATGAGACTATCATTCACTTCCTCTGACATTGTCCAGCGTTGCCTGTACACAACGTAATCTGTGGACCGATTGCCTGACCTAGCGTCTATAGTACTAGGATAATACACTACAAGAACTACATTTCAGAGAGGTTGTAATTTTTAATCAAAGAAACCCTATCAGCTTAGTTGTTATAAAAGCAGATGATATGTGACTGCAAGTCGCCGTAGTCTAATAGGTAATGTGTTGGCTTATTAGACGTAAAGCCAGGTTTCGAGTCCCAGGCCATACATCAAAACAAAATACGAAAAAATATTTCTTTAGCGACTTCCTCTCAGCAGATTTCTGGCAAAAACTCTGAGAGTAAATAAAATTGCCATGAAAAGTTTCTCAAAAAAACCTGTCGTTCAAAGTCGACTTTAAACTGTAGTCCCACCACTCATATATAAAATTAACACACACACAACATAAGTGGCGTGAGAAACTAGGTCGTAATCCTGACTGAAGGGTTAATGACCAATTATGTATGTATGTATGTGAATGCACGAAAAAAAATTGTTCTGAAATTTCATGACAAAAAAGTTTGTGAACCTCTGAATTATGTTTTCTACATTTGTTTTCATTTACAGTTATTGTTTTTATTATTTTTTATTTTTGTTGTCTGTTGTTTATTTGCAACATTTGATAGCGATAGTGATAGTCTTATGTTGTGTTGTCTAACAAAATTAATGTGTTTGTTTGTTTGTGTGCGTCTTTTTTTTGTTCTCCTCTGTTTATTGTTGATTTAGTTAAATTTTCTAAAGGATAATAAAAACAAAAACAACAATAACAGTACGGTAGTAATAGTAGGTAGTGCCGCCCGTATAAAGTTTGGTGTTGAAACAAAATAATAAAGGGTGTTTTTTATAGAGGTATATAACTTTAAGTTGGCATTACTTTTCAAGATGGCGACCGATTTAACAGCTGCCAAATGATTTATTCTCAGTTTGGTTTGGCAATTCATCATGAATAGACTCACGCCCGAACAACGCTTGGAAAAAGTGCAATTTTATTTCGAAAATAATGGTTCTGTGCGGAAAACGTATCGCGCACTACGTCCATTTTATCGTCGACAAAATCGTCCATCAGAGCAGTTAATTCGATTAACCATGGAACGTTTCCGCACCACGTTTACTCTTATTGATAACTCGCATCCCCAGAGACGCTGTACGGTGCGTACAGAAGAAGCTATTGCTGCTGTAGAGCGTAGCATTGAGGAAGACGCGAATGAGTCCATCCGCCATCGAGTACAGGAATTGGATCTCCAGTGTCCATCCACTTTATGGAAGATTTTGCGGAAGGATCTTGGTTTGCGTGCTTACAAAATCCAACTCGTGCAAGAATTGAAGCCAAACGATCATCAAGTAAGGCGTAGATTCGTCGAATGGGCCCAAAACGAGATTACCGTTGTTCCCGGCGAAGCGCACTTCTGGTTGAATGGCTACGTCAACAAACAAAACTGCCGCATTTGGAGTGAAGGTAACCCTCAAGTGTATGTGGAAACACCGACTGTTTGGAGCGCTTTATGGGCTGGTGGAATCATTGGTCCGTACTTTTTCAAAAACGATGGTGGTCCAGAACGTTACAGTCAATGGTGATCGGTATAGAGCCATGATTACAAACTTTTTCATTCCTGAATTGAATAACCATGATGTTCAGGAGATGTGGTTTCAACAAGACGGCGCAACATGTCACACAGCTCGTGCCACAATAGATTTATTGAAAGACACGTTTGGTGACCGCCTTATTTCACGTTTTGGACCTGTGAATTGGCCTCCAAGATCTTGTGATTTAGCACCGCTAGACTACTTTCTGTGGGGCTATGTAAAGTCATTGGTCTATGCGGTAAAGCCACAAACGCTTGACCATTTGGAAGACAACATTCGCCGTATTATTGCCGATAAACGGCCATAAATGTTGGAAAAAGTCATCGAAAATTGGACGTCCAGATTGGACTACATCCGCGCCGGCCGTGACGGTCATATGCCAGAAATCATATTTAAAATGTAATGCCACAAGATTATCTTTCGGATAAATAAAATTCATGTCAATCGAATAATCCATCGTTGTTTTATTGCAACTTAAAGTTCTATACCTCTATAAAAAACACCCTTTATAATGGCAAAGGGAAATGAAAATACAATGAAAAGCTGAGTTTCGAATAATAAAAGAAAGGAAACCGACAACTCTGTGATTGAATTAAGCATTTATAGTTTGTTTACACTTGCTGCCATGCCACATGCCTCATGCCACATACCACATACCACTGGCACTGGCAGAAGAAAACTGTCTGTCTGTCTTAAAAGTCTCGTTAGACGAACTCGAACTGTAAAGTGGCCGGGAAAAGCGGAAAGTAAGGCGGAAAATAAGGCGGAAATGTATTCAATGATTCAAACTAAAAAGCACATGAAGAAAGAGAGAGAGAAAGAGGCAAAGGCAGAGGGAGAGGGAAAGAGAAATATGCATGTGTGTATGTTGCTAATGAATATGTTTTGATAACATTTGATATCCTTTTTATTTCCTATTACTGAGGTTTCCTACTCTTTTTTTTTCATTTTTTTTTTTTGTAATAAATTTCCGCATTGCTTGCCTATGCTCGTGCTATGGTATGCACACATAAAAGACTTGCGAAGAAAGAAAAAAATTCATGCCTTGGTTAACAAAACAATTTAAAAAAATCGTTTTTTTCCAAATTTTTTTCATTTCATTTCGTTTATAAAGAAAGAGAAAAATAATTAAAATTTATAAATTCCGAACAACGCTTAAAAAAATTTAAATAAAATCCACATTTATTTTAAAAGTAAATTTATCTCCCCACCCCCCGTACATTTCCGTTTTTTCTGCCTGGTTTTTCATATGAAAAGATTAAAAAATAAACTCCTCGACTTTTTGCTGTTGTCCGTTGGCTGCTGTTGTTGGTTGCTGCTGTTAAAACGTTGTTGTGTCGTCTAAAACAATTACGAAATCATTAAAAATCACATCAACATAACAAGTCTTTAAGCCAAAAATTTCTGCTTCGTTCACTTGTGTGGCCCACACCACACACATCATGTACTCTTACGTACATACATCATGATGAAGATGTACAAAATGGCCAAAACCAGTATTAAACATGATGGTCATAACATGAGTCCACCAGGCATTTACAATATAAAGTTATACAAGCATTTTTCTGGTTACAATTCATACGTTCATGCTGCATACATACGTTCATTCATACATTATGGACTATCAACTATGGAATGCTGTGCTAGTGTCCAGGATTGTGTCCAGTTTTTTTCAGGTTTTTTTTTCTGAATGGATGGTACATTACTAAGCCCGTCGTTTATAAGCCTTTAGCCATTTTTGGAAAAATAAATAATGAAAGAAAGTGGACAGAAAAAAAAAATGACGGCAATTTGTATTTGTACACCATTTCCATTGAATTTTCGGCAGGAAAAAATTAAACATTTCAAGCATTCTCTAATGCCTGGCAATTAATTGCTTTAAGGTCTAGTTTTCGGTGACTTTAATTGCCATTATCGACCTACTGGTAGTGGCAAGATTATATGGTAGATAGATGTCTCCATTCCCACAGCTATTGCCATGCCAAGCTTTGTCAAATAAAGGGTCCGCCAAATAACTTTTTTTTTGAAAATGCTTTAAAAAACACTACTGAATATTTTCTCAAATTTCTTCTTTTATTTGAAAGTACAATCCTTCCGGTTAATAATGGAAAATAATTTCATTCAAATGGCTGCCTCGGCTGGCTATGCAGTAGCCTACACCAGAAGATGCCAATTTTGGCAAAAAAAATTTTTTCAGATGAAGCTCATTTTGATCTTGGCGGGTATGTAAACAAGCAAAATTGTCGCATTTGGGGCACAGAAAACCCGCACGCATACATTGAAAAGCCGACGCACCCAAAACGAGTCACTGTTTGGTGCGGATTTTGGTCCAGAGGCATAATTGAGCCATTTTTCTTCGAAAATGAGCAAGGAGTGGCCGTTACAGTCAATGGCGATCGTTATCGGGCCATGTTGAACGAATTTTTGTTCACACAAATTGAAGAGGAGGATATTGGCAACATTTGGTTTCAACAGAACGGCGCTACGTGCCACACAGCCGAAGCTACACTCGATGTTTTGCGCCCTGTTTTTGAAGATCGCATTATCAGCCGCAGAGCTATTGTCGTTTGGCCACCTCAAAGCTGCGATTTGACACCGTTGGACTATTATTTGTGGGGTGCCGTCAAAGATAAGTGTTACGCCGACAAGCCAGAGACAATTGATGCTTTAAAGGACAATATTCGTGAAGCCATTGGTGAAATACAGCTGCACACAATCGATAATGTGCTTAAAAATTGGACCGATCGTGTAGGCTACTGCATGGCCAGCCGAGGCAGCCATTTGAATGAAATTATTTTCCATTATTAAACGGAACGATTGTACTTTCAAATAAAAAAAGAAATTTGAGAAAATATTTAGTAGTTTTTTTTTAAAGCATTTTCAAAAAAAAAAGTTATTTGGCGGACCCTTTATATCAACAAAACCTGGAGTTGAAATTCATTTTCAATAAAACAAAGGCAATGAGAATTTGTTCTGTAAATACAAGACCCTTTTAAATTCCAATGCCTAAAAGGATTTGAAAGCAAACGTGCAATTAGATTGGATTTAACATCCGTGAAGAATCATGAAATATTTTTTAGAAATGTTATTGAAAGCTGCCGTCTAGTAGACAGATTGCTTTGAGATATCAACACCACTGAGGAGTCATCTGACAAAAAGTTTCTTAAATCGTGCGCACTGAATCGGATCAAACTATATTCCCCCACTCATTGATAAAACTAGCTAAAGAGGAACATTAGACTACAGTTTTTCATTTATCCCTTAGTTTTTGAACCACTCGGAGACTGGCGATATCAATTTATGACCGTTCATGCAGCTTCCACAGAGCAGGCACCAAAGTGACTTTTTCTCCTTCGACATAATACCGATCATATACACAGTAAGTGAATGACAGTCTCATCCTTCTCCTTATCTCTACAGCTTGAACAAAAATCATTCAGGAGATGTCCAAGACCAATGCGCCGCGATTGCTTGCCCTTAATGCAATGCCCCGTAATGAGCCCAGATAACCAGACTGGGCTTGCTGCTTTGGAGATTAAGGACAGTTGCCGTAGACCCTCCATACAACCTTGGACAGATTTTTTTGCGCCGTTTTGCACGGGTCCAAAGCCGGAGTCAACGACCGCATTGCCAATTTGCAAGCTTGCAGGTTTTCAAAGGGATTTACAGCGTTGAGAATTCATGGTAGAGTTTGATAGTTGTGTCCCGTCTGACCAGTTAATTCGCACAAAAAAAAAAAAACAAAAAAAAAAGAAAATATGAAATGCTTCACGATTTTGTGTGTCATAACTTCAGGTATGCTGCTTCGGTGCTAGAACAACACGCTTCGAATACGGTTCACACTGTTATTTCTTTGTAAAATGGCATTGTGATTGCATTGGAGAAACGTGCCCCTCCAAATGACCTTTGCCGGTTCTAGTGTCATGCTTGAGACATTACCGGGTTGGCCTCTGACGATATGTGAGTGATATTATGGGCTGCTCTTTGGTTGTGTTTCGGAGAAGTTTCTGTTGCTGGACTTTACACATCCTTTGAATGCTTTAAGATCGGCTGGTGTGAAGATTTTTGAACTTCTCCACACTGATTGCTCTTATTTGAATGTCACTTTCGCTTTGTTGAGCCCACTTTCTCCGTTTGTTTCTACTCCTATACTTTTGTGGCAGCTGGAATTCATTGACCATTGTTTTCATACAAATTAACCTCATGAACAACATCTTCGTACAACATTTGTATACGCCAAATGCTTTAATGTCCGCTCCTGTCTCCCTCAACATTTGGCAAAGACAATGAGCGATCTCTTTACGTTTCATTTGGAAATGCTGTAATCCCTATAAATTTTGATTTAAACTTTAAACATTCCTAAAATATAACGGCAGAAAATGTTGAAAAAAAAAATACAAGAAGGATTCTATAAAAATGCTACATAGAAGAAGAAGAAGAAAAAAACTGTGTGCTCTAAAACAACAAACACCAGCAATGGCAACAAAGTGTCACTCGGTGAAAATTATTGCCTGCTGCTCTGCTGTACACTCAACAACAAGAAACAAATGAAAGCAGCAACAACAACTGCATCATCAAGAAGAAAAAAAGGGACAAACGATTTACAGTTAATCCCTCTTGGGCATTTTGTAGCCATTTTACGAATATCTTCTCGTTTTTTTTCGTTTTTTATTTTTTTTTTAAATTTACGTACATGGCTGGATGGCATCACATATCACCATATAGCTATTGTGCCCCCCGCCATTCTCCATCTGTTAGTGATAACAGCAGTGATGGACAATTTAAATTATTTTTTTATGTTTTTTTTGTCTCTGTCTCTCGTCTTTTCATTTTTCTGTTAAGCGCGCAAGCAACATGTCGGAAATAGACGGACGAACATAAACGGAGTGGTCAGTAGTTGGTTAGCAGGTTGGATGGTTGGTTGGTGGAAAGTCGATGGAATTCATGCAAATTTAATCACTTTGTTTGTTGTTTTATTTGAGTTGAAACATAAAATTACATTTCCTGTCCTATTCACCACTCCCAATGTATCCACAATGGTGCTCTAGTCTGGTTAAACTATTTCTTGGTTTTTTTTCCGTTTTGGTTTATATTCTGGTCCATGCCAAGGAATGATTGTCCACTTGACATAAATAATATGGAAATAGAGAAGGAGTCGGTTAAAAAAGATGGATTTTCATAAACTTTTTGGAGTAAAAAAAAAAAAAAAATACGGATTAAAAAAAAAACGATTTTTTTTTTTTTAAATTGAAAAAGTCTTCAAAGATGTCATGTTCCTCTATTAATGATACTCCTGTTAATAAAATTGTTAAACGCATGAAAGTGATTTATCTAAATCGCTTTTATTTAAATAGAAGGCAATTTAGTTACACCATTCCAATAAGGTGCATATGCAAATAAAAATAATTTTAACCAAAAATGTCATGTTTTGTTAAATATTTTCTCATCGAAATTATTTTAAAAGATTTTAAAAATTCCCTTAATTTTACAGGGTGACTTACTAAGTTGTTGCATTTCAAAATAATATGGATTTGGGAAAAAATTCTCACGAAGTTCACAAGAGTTTAAACTCTTAAAAGTTTAAGGCTACACACTAAGTATAGAGATAGTCGGCGTGTGTTTTAGGTTATCCAACGGGACTCCCAGTTCAAAGCCCAGTTCAGACCACTCGAACAAAACGAAATATGAAGAAAATATTTCTTTCGGCAACTTTCTCTTATCGAGCTTTTGGCAAAATGCTCTGCGAGTAAATAAAATTGTCATCAAAAATTACTTAAAAGTCTTGCCACTCATTGATAAAATTAACACACACAACATGGGTGGTGTGAGAAGCTTGGTTGTAATCATAACTAAAGGGTTGCTGTGACCAGTTAAGTATGTAAGTAGGAAATAGAGTCTGAGATGTGATGGAATCATGTGTAGTACGTCTACCTTAAACCAACACTAAATTGTCTCAAAAAAAGCGCTCCAAGTCCGCAGTCTATTAGACATAATGAGAGCGTGTCTTGGCATGAATAGAGACACAAACTTCTTTTTCAAAAAATAGTTGGTTGGATTGCTGCCATCCTTCGAAGCACAACAAATCATTGGTTGCAGACGTGATACTTATTGTCCGTCTCTGAAATCGCCTTAAGTTCCAGTTATTTCAGATATTTCACAAGACATTGTGAAATAATGTTAAAAAAAAATCACAACAATGCTGGATATTGAAACTTTACACTGACAACCTTCAAACAGAAAGTAAAATAACCGTTACGATATGGAATGCGAAAATTATGAACCCAGTTTAGAGTGTAGACTTTAAGGAGAGCTATCACAGATCTTCTTCATATTCTAATTGAGATTTATTGTTTATCCTTTAACTTGATTCAATTTTGTTAAAGAAATTTTCCTGCTAAGCAGGTGATTTGTCAACTGTAGCATGTTCTAGGTTAATAGGGTTACCAACTGGCATTGCCTAGAAACGATGGCTGTCGTGTAGAACGTACCTGGTTGTTGTATTGGATATAGTGGAGAGAAACTTTGCTAATCGAGTTCTACTCTTAGGACCCTGATAATCCTATGATAATCTCTGGTGTTCAAGGGTTAGTTGCTTTCTGAAGAGATTATATTGAAATGAAACTGAGAATTTTAAAGCTACACTAGCTGTGCAAAATTTTGAAGCGTCAAAAACTCATGCATATGTGGTAAAATCAATAAAAGACCTTTTAACTACATACATATATAATTGATCTATGCAAAGTCAGGATTACGACCTAGCGCCTCGCATAACTTATGTTGTGTGCATTAATTTTGTACATGAGTGGCTGGACCTTCAGTTTAAAGTCAACTCCTACCGACAGATTTTTTTGGTAACTTTTCATGGCAATTTCTATTTACTCTCGGAGCCTTTTTGTCAGAAGACTACAGAAATCTGATAGGAAGTGGCCCGATGAAATATTTTTTCATATTTTCGTTTTGTTGGAAATGACTGCTCTGGGATCTTAACCGTTATCTCATGTCCAATAAGCCAACACACTACCAACTTGACGATTTCAAGCAAACATCCAGTAAATATAGTTAACAATGCGGGCCCACCCATCGCTCAATAATAGTTTTAATAACACTCGGAGTTCATTGTTAAACGAATGTCTCGTGTGTTCCGAATCTTTCGTAAGAATGTTTAGCTGGTATGCGTGTGAATGATGGCGTTGAAGCTTACTTTAACGGTTGGATGTTGTGCTCCAGCCCAGATAGTATGTGATTTAGAAAACTTTGGTATGTAAAAGCAAATTTAGCCAGGAGTATCTTTAATCAAATTTTGAAAACATCTCTTGAAAAACTACCCTTTAAATAAGGAAATAAAAACAAATTCTCAAAATGACTATTCCAACTTAAATATTTAAATAAAATTCTGGATTTTTTTTTCGTTTTGTTTTCTGTTTTCGTTTATTTTCTTTGTTTTACGATCAAAAAATGAAAAAGCAGGAATATATAGTAGCTGGGCTGTGTAACTGTGTTATCCTGACATTAAATCACAACACACAAGCGGATGGAATTTCTTGCAGAGCACACATGCATGCATATACGTCTACTATAGTGTAGTGAGGTGAAGTGAGTTGTACTACAATAAGCACATGTTGTACTACATACATGTATGGCTGGCTGGCCCATGTCGTGTTCGTTCGTTTCTCTTACAACAGCACTATCGGGTATCAGAATTTCAGTTTTATTGTTGAAAATAGTTGGGTTGCCTGCCGACTGAAAATGAAAAAAGTTTTTCATTTCCATTTAAAATATTTCCCTATTTTTTGTTTGTTTGTTTTGTTTTTGTTTCTGTTTCTGTTCTACCGCATTTATAATCCAATAATAAATGGAGAATATTTCCGACCTCGGGCATTAAATTAAATGTTGTTATCAGTTGAGTTGCAGAGAATTATTATCAATTCGTATGAAAATGTTTTACTAAAACAACAACACCAACAACAAAAACAAAGATTTTGGAATCCCCCAAAACAAAAAAAGATTTTCAAATTAAAATGTGTTCATATTTCAGTAGAATTTCTCTGTTTTAAGGGATATTTTTGGGTCTCTTTTTGTAATGAATACAGTGGATGGAGGAGATGAGCGTGTATGGGATGTGGGGGGTGGGGAGCACATGTGGTTATGGGGCATAATAGTAGTGCTTCAATTAAATTTGAATTATGAGCTCATGTTGACTTTTTGTTTTTCGCATAATTTTCCGGTTTTCGTGGATGAGGAGGGGTGTAGGTTTCCCATTTTAAACTAGAAAAGGATTGAAGAGACTCACTCAAATAAATTATTAGGCGATAAAGGGTGGTGATAATAGAGATTTACTATTGCAAAGATTCATAATAAAATTGCAAGAATGAATTTGAATTAGAAAATCTTCTAAATTTCTATAGAATGTATGAGAAGAAAAGAAAAGTTTTCCACAGAGGAACTGAATTACATACATACATACATAATTGGCCATTTCAACCCTTCAGTCAGGATTACGGCCTAGCTTCTCACACGACTCATGTTGTGTGTATTAATTTTTAATACATGAGTGGCGGGACCTATAGTTTAAAATTGACTCCGAACGACAGATTTTTGAAAAACTTTTTCATGGCAATTTTATTTACTCGAAGTTTTTGCCAGAAATCTGCTGAGAGGAAATCGCCGTAGAAATACTTTTTGTATTTTGTCTTGATGTCTGGCCTGGGGCTCGAACCCTGGCTTTACGTCTAATAAGCCAACACACTACCTACTAAACTACGGCGACTACAACAAAAGTCCTATGGAGGTAATAAAATGGAGGACTCTTTAACGAAATAAGGGCAGTCTTTCTTAAGCAGCCTTGAGCCATTTTATGTAAGCCTGTGATTATCAATTAGAAATCGAATATGGTATACAAACGCATTTAAAATGGGAGACGATAGGACAGCGGCGATTCCAAAAGACCTCTACTAGGCCATTTTCAAGATCCATGCCATTTGAATATGTGCATGGGAATATCGTAAAAATATCGCAGGTTCTGTATACTTTCAGGCATACAAGTGGTCACCGTAGTCTAGTAGGTAGTGCGTTGGCTTATTAAACGTTAGGCTACAGGGTTCAATGCCCAGGTCAGACTTCCTATCAAGCAGATTGCTGGGAAAAACTCTGAGAGTAGACAAAAAAAAAATTACCATGAAAAGTTTCGCAAAAATCTGTCGTTCGGAGTCGACTTAAGGTCCCGCCACTCATGTAAAGGGTCCGCCAAATAACTTTTTTTTTTTGAAAATGCTTTACAAAAAAAACTACTGAATACTTTTTAAAATTTCTTTTTTTTTATTTGAAAGTACAATCCTTCCGGTTAATAATAGAAAATAATTTCATTCAAATGGCTACCTCGGCTGGCCATGTAGTAGCCTACACGATCGGTCCAATTTTTAAGCACATTATCGATTGTGTGCAGCTGTATTTCACCAATGGCTTCACGAATATTGTCCTTTAAAGCGTCAATTGTCTCTGGCTTGTCGGCGTAACACTTATGTTTGACGGTACCCCACAAATAATAGTCCAACGGTGTCAAATCGCAGCTCCGAGGTGGTCAAACGACATCAGCTCTGCGGCTGATAATGCGATCTTCAAAAACAGGACGCAAAACATTGAGTGTAGCTTCGACTGTGTGGCACGTAGCGCCGTCCTGTTGAAACCAAATGTTGCCAATATCCTCCTCTTCAATTTTTGTGAACAAAAATTCGTTCAACATGGCCCGATAACGATCGCCATTGACTGTAACGGCCACTCCTTGCTCATTTTCGAAGAAAAATGGCTCAATTATGCCTCTGGACCAAAATCCGCACCAAACAGTGACTCGTTTTGGGTGCGTCGGCTTTTCAATGTATGCGTGTGGGTTTTCTGTGCCCCAAATGCCACCATTTTGCATGTTTACATACCCGCCAAGATTAAAATGAACTTCATATGAAAAGATGATTTTTTTTGCCAAAATCGGCATCTTCTGGTGTGGGCTACTGTATGGCCAGCCGAGGCAGCCATTTGAATGAAATTATTTTCCATTATTAACCGGAAGGATTGGATGGTACTTTCAAATAAAAAAAGAAATTTTAAAAAGTATTCTGTAGTTTTTTTTTAAAGCATTAAAAAAAAAAGTTATTTGGCGGACCCTTTGGGAAGTCTCCGAAGAAATATTTTTCATGTTTGTGTTTTCACGTCTGACCTGGGGATTGAACCCCGTGGCCTAACGTTTAATAAGCGACGTTTAATACGGCGACTTTTTGACTACGGCGACCACTTGTATACCTGAAAGTATACAGAACCTGCGATATTTTTGCGATATTCCCATGCACGTATTCAAATGGCATGGGTCTTGAAAATTGCCTAAGTAAACGTCCTTTGGAATCGCCGCTGTCCTATCATATCCCATTTTGAATGCGTTTGTATACCATATTCGACTTCTAATTGATAATCACAGGTTTCCATAGAATGGCTCAAGACTATTTAAGAAAGACTCCCCTTATTTCGTCATAGAGTCATCCATTTTATTATCTCCATAGGACTTTTGTTGTAGTCGCCGTAGTTTAGTAGGTAGTGTGTTGGCTTATTAGACGTAAAGCCAGGATTCGAGCCTCAGACCAGACATCAAAATAAAATAAAAAAAAAGTATTTCAACGGCGACTTCCTCTCAGCAGATTTCTGGCAAAAAAAACTCTGTGAGTAAATAAAATTGCCATGAACAAGTTTTTCAAAAATCTGTCGTTCGGAGTCGACTTTAAACTGTAGGTCCCGCCATTCATGTATAAAATTAACACACACAACATGGGTGGTGTGAGAAACTAGGACGTTGTACAATGGTTTAATTCGACATCTGGGTACTCTACTTGTCTTAATTGACAAGTACAAGTCCTCTAACCTAACCTAGCCTAGGACTATTGGCCAGAAACCTGAACTAAGAGAAACTGAATTGCCTGTTGGAAATCAGGGCTTGAAGGCTAAGGTGGCTTTTGGAAATGCGAACAAAGGAATCTCTATTTAACACACCCTATATTTCAGCTCATAATCATTTGTTTGTTTGTGTTGGAACTTTAGTGATAAGCACCGCACTGTGTTCGCAGGGGGGGGAAGGGGCCTTATGAAAAAGGCAATTAAATTGTTAACTGGGTTGTGTTGGTTGTTAAACGGTAACTGGTAACTAAAAATAACACACACACTCAACTGTAAAGAGAGTGGAAATAATTCTCTTACAAATTTTCATTTGTTTTGCCAAAAATAAAACCTTTTTTCTGTCTGTCTGTCTGTCTGCCAACTCATATGCTGCCTGTGATGGCTAACACCACCACAGTATAAATCCAACAAATTAATATTTTTAAATAAATTATCTCGGCCTGAGAGCACAACTTAAAAGAGAGAGAGAGAGAGTGTAAGTTTTGTGGGCTATTTTCTCGTTGCCATTAAGATGCCAGTGACCACATGCAGATAATTGCTTTATGAGCAGCCGAATGTTTCATAAAGTAGTCCTTGTGATTATCATGGGCCATTTGCGGAGTGTCCAAATAGAGTTTCGAGTTATTAAAATAAAATGTCTGTCCGTCTGTCTGTCTTGTAACCTTTTTGCGTTAAATATCCTTACATGGGGTAAATGCATAAGTATCCTTAGAAAGCGTGTGGGAGTATGGCTGTGTGTTGTCTTAATTTCTTTATGAATTATTTAATGCCTGTGTTATGATGATGACACTTTCATTCGTATTACATTCCAATCCATTTTTGTTTTTGCTGTGTTTAAAAGTTCCTTCTTACAGGATAATTGAATTTATTTGCTTTTGAATTCTTGTTTTCTTGTTTTTGTTTTTGTGTCCATTTAAAGTTTATTAAATATGATCCTTGTGAACTCTTGCAAAAGTTTTTCTTCGGTTGTGTTTTGTAATTTATTTGCCACTCGCCTGATTGGCTGGCTGACACTGTTATTAGCAAAAACAAAAAAAAACTTCTTGCCAAAGTGCACTTTTCTTAGTTGTTTGTTTTGCCGTTTTGACACCTGATGTCCTCAAAACAGTAAATAGAAAATTATGATGCGTTCGTATTAGAAAGAAAGTTTCTTTCTTTCAAAACTAATCTAGTAAAAGTAAGAAAGCAAGTAAACAAGGAGGTGCCGATAGATCAATATCGCCTAGATTTTACCCTATAGTAGAATACAATTTTTGGAATTGCTCTTAATGGATAGTTAGGGCCAAAATCTCTTGCATTCAAGTATCAAGTATCTCATTATTCTCAGTGGATGCATGAAAACAAGATAGGTAGGCAGAGAAGTCAACCTATGCAAATGGCTTATTGTGGTAGCACAGTCGTCCATTAAACGAAGTTTTGACTCTTCTGATAAAGCCTCTTGGATTCGTACCCACCAGTCTCCGACAAAGTGGCACTATTTCCCACAATAGCGCCCAGTTGCTTGCGTACGCTGACGACATTGTCATCATAGGACGTAGCAAGCGAGATGTTACTGCTGCCTTAAGGGCTATTGAATGCGAACCTTTTAAGGTGACTCTGGCATTATATGGGGGCAAAACGAAGTATATTTTGTAGGGACAGGCAGCGGATTGGATCCCAGATGACGGCCGACAACAACACTTTCGATGTTGTCCGTGAAATTGTTTATTTTGGCTTCGCCATTACCAGTAAAAATGATGTCAGTCTGGAGATCAAGCGTAGGATCACTCTTGCCAACGGGATGTATTATGGTCTCATTAGACAATATAGTAGCAGAGATTTCTTTCGTACAACAAAACTTATACTCTACGAATTGCTCATGTAAGCATGGACGCTATTGAGTACTGATGTAGCAGCCTTAAAATAATTCGAGAGAACTCTCGTACGTAAAATCTTCGATCCACTACGAATTGGCGATGATATCCCCATTCAATCCAATAATGAGCTGTGTGAGCTCCTTAACGAAATAGACGTTGTTCAGCATGACTAGGCCATGTCGTTCTGATGGAGATGACGAGACGGGTATTTGATGCGTCGATTACTGAAAACCGGCGTATTCGATGACCTTGTTTGCGTTTAAAGAACCAAATAAGAAAACACTGTCATCGATTGGTGTGACCAACTGAAAAGGCGCGCAAGAAACGTAGGCTCAAGGAATGGTGTAGTGTTGAGTCAGGCCGAATGGGTACTTGCGAAAGCAAGTACGACCATTCGAAGAAATTCAGGCGAAATATCGGCAGTGCGCTCTTGAGTGACAAATAATAAAACCCCTTGTGTGAGACCAAAGAAATTTGGACGTATACAGAACACGATTTTCATTAAATCTGTGCAAAATTTATCTTAGGAATTGCATAAAGTTCAACACTAACTCAGCATATGTATATGATGAATGGCAGAAGCTGTATGAACGAATTAGTAGAGGAGATCACTGAATATTCTCTCTGTTACTGCCATAATTGATGCCAAATGTTTTTGGGAAAGTCGCTGTAGTCTAGTAGGTAGTGTGTTGGCTTCATAGACTCGAACCCATGGTTCAAACCCCAGCTCAGACATCTCGAACAAAACGAAATATGACGAGAAATATTTTTTTCAGCGACTTCTCCTCTTAGCAGTCCTGTGGGAAAAACATAGAGAGTAAAAAAATTGCCATGAAAATATTCGCAAAAGTCTGTAGGTCCTGCCACTCATGGATAAAAGTTAATATACCCGACATACATATAGCCACAGAAGTATACATATGGATAACAACTAATCCGTTTTCGTTGAAAATCTTTGTAATTGTCTGACAACTTTCTTCGATTTTAAGACGGTCTTTTGCATTGGTTCAGAAATTTGTGAAATTTGTAAATCGGATTCATAGCTTTGTGGGCCTGTGCAGGGCCACAATTCAGTTCAATTTCTGAAATTTTTTAACCAATGACCGACCAAATGACCAAAGACCGTCTTAACATCAAGGAAACTATAAAGATTTTCAACGAAAACGGATTAGTTGAAAATTTTCTGAAATTTTTTAACCGTATGCATACTTTAGTAACTGTGTGTAGATGGTGTGAGAACCTAGGTTGTAATCCTGACTAAAGAGTGGTAATGAATAATTAAGTACGTGTCCCATAAAATGTGTCCCTGATAGTAATTTTCTATAAATTGTTACCAACGTTAGCTTTAACTCAGTACCACCTACCATTTTAGCAGTTCTACTGATGTGAGTCATAAAACCTGAAGTACCACCATAACGACGACAACATAAGAATGATGATTTGTTTGTGCCGTTTTAAGTCACGTTAACAACTGTATCGGATTCCATAAACACGCACTTAATAAACGACATTCTTTCCATAAGAAATCGAAAAAAGAATTCTAAAAATTACAATAAAAAAACAACAACAAATAACACACAGGCGGGCAGTAACTATTGTTACAAACAAAAATTATTTCCAAATCATTTGCAAGACAACACAGAAAAAAATTCTTTTTCTTGAAATGCTTGTGCAGCAGATTTACGAACTGTTGTCATAACAATCGAATTGAGAAATGCCTTCTCAACATACACTCCCCGAAATATTTATAAGACCAAATTTGTTTCTCGAAAAACTTAAAATCTTTTAGACCAATTCGTATCATTTTTGGGTTAAATAAAGAGTGTTTTTTATAGAGGTATAGAACTTTAAGTTGGCATTACTTTTCAAAATGGCGACCGATTTAACAGCTGTCAAGTGATTTATTCTCAGTTTGGTTTGGCAATTCATCATGAATAGACTCACGCCTGAACAACGCTTGCAAATAGTGAAATTTTATTTCGAAAATAATGGTTCTGTGCGGAAAACGTATCGCGCACTACGTCCATTTTATCGTCGACAAAATCGTCCATCAGAGCAGTTAATTCGATTAACCATGGAACGTTTTCGCACCACGTTTATTCTTATTGATAACTCGCATCCCCAGAGACGCTGTACGGCGCGTACAGAAGAAGCTATTGCTGCTGTAGAGCGTAGCATTGAGGAAGACCCGAATGAGTCCATCCGCCATCGAGCACAGGAATTGGATCTCCAGTGTCCATCCACTTTATGGAAGATTTTGCGGAAGGATCTTGTTTTGTGCGTGCTTACAAAATCCAACTCGTGCAAGAATTGAAGCCAAACGATCATCAAGTAAGGCGTAGATTCGTCGAATGGGCCCAAAACGAGATTACCGTTGTTCCCGATTTTCATAAGCGAATTTTGTTTAGCGATGAGGCGTACTTCTGGTTGAATGGCTACGTCGACAAACAAAACTGCCGCATTTGGAGTGAAGGTAATCCTCAAGTGTATGTGGAAACACCGTTACATTCAGAAAAACTGACTGTTTGGTGCGCTTTATGGGCTGGTGGAATCATTGGTCCGTACTTTTTTCAAAAACGATGGTGGCCAGAACGTTACAGTCAATGGTGATCGGTATAGAGCCATGATTACAAACTTTTTCATTCCTGAATTGAATAACCATGATGTCCAGGAGATGTCCAGGTTTCAACAAGACGTCGCAACATGTCACACAGCTCGTGCCACAATAGATTTATTGAAAGACACGTTTGGTGACCGCATAATTTCACGTTTTGGACCTGTGAATTGGCCTCCAAGATCTTGTGATTTAACACCGCTAGACTACTTTCTGTGGGGCTATGTAAAGTCATTGGTCTATGCGGTAAAGCCACAAACGCTTGACCATTTGGAAGACAACATTCGCCGTATTATTGCCGATATACGGCCACAAATGTTGGAAAAAATCATCGAAAATTGCACGTCCAGATTGGACTACATCCGCGCCAGCCGTGGCGGTCATATGCCAGAAATCATATTTAAAATGTAATGCCACAAGATTATCTTTCGGATAAATAAAATTCATGTCAATCGAATAATCAATCCATCGTTGTTTTATTGCAACTTAAAGTTCTATACGTCTATAAAAAACACCCTTTATAATTTATTGTTTTCATTTAAAATAAAACATATTTTTCTTTTGGTCTTATAAATATTTCAGGGAGTGTAAGTTTTAGAAGAAGAAAACAAAAAAAAAATGGAATTCAAAAAGGATCCCCAAAGCACAGTCTTTTCATGTGAAATGATATGCCGGACAATTGCTGGACAACAAAACCATGCCTAAAGGATATGAGAGAGACATATCAACTGAAATATTTTTTTAATTTTTATTTATTAAGGATTAAAGGAAAATGATTTGATTGTGACATATTTTCCTTATAGAGATCAGACCCTCAATAAGGACATATAAGGCTCTTGTGTGTAGACAAACTTTAATAAAAAATTTAAAGAAAATTAATAACACTCCGGCACACGTCTTTCTGTGAGGACGTTCTAATAGAAAATCATTTTTAATTTAAATTTTGACAAACAAAATGCAAGAGCAGGAGGACAAGGAGGGCAGGGAGGATGTAGAAGACAAGAAGAAAAACACTTTCATCTTCAATTTAAACTGAAACTGTTAGAAACTGTTGGAAACTGTTTTATGTGTGGAAGTAGCAGAAGCAGCAGCATTTAAAAATATCTCAAGCCACTCACATATGTATGCCCCCGCCCTCATGCATATGTGTGAACACAATAAGTCAATAACTGCCTTAAAGGCAGTTCTTCTTCTTCTTTGGATTCTTCGGCTTCTTCTTCTATGTCAACTTCGTTTAGCCATGAAAAGTTTTCCAAAAATTTAATTCATTTTCAAGACTTCATCATTCATGCCTTGGAAGTCAAGCAAAGCATGGGAGATGAGTGTGTTTGTTAAGGAAGTTTTCTTCAGTATTTAAGAGAGAGAGAGAGAGAGACGAACATGTTTCTTCAATTTGCCACTTAAGCCACTTGCTAGCAGCCTTAAGGAAAGTCAATTATTATTATGATTATCACACATACATTCATTCATTCAGTCATTCTTTCATTCATGTTTTCATTAATATTTCCGTTCCAAGGCCAAGAGATACGGATTCAAGTCAATTTTATTATTTAAAAGTGCTGCTGCTTAAGGAATAGAATCGAATAGAAGACTTCAATAATTTTTGGCAAAAGGAAAGAAGGCAGTTTTCTAAAGAAGGGTTTTCATGGCAGCTGTGTTTTTGTGTGAAGCACATAAGGATTCCACCGACCACAGCCGTGATCTGTAAAATCGTAATAGGAAGGCTTCAGTAATACTATTGAACCCGAATGTAGAGCCATCCCTGTCATTGTATCCTATACTCACGAGTCGTCGTATCCTATACTCACGAGTCATCGTATCCTATACTCACGGGTCGTCGTATCCTATACTCACGGGTCGTTGTATCCTATACTCATGGGTCGTCGTATCCTATACTCACGAGTCGTCGTATCCTATACTCACGAGTCGCCGTATCCTATACTCACGAGTCGTCGTATCCTATACTCACGGGTCGTTGTATCCTATACTCACGGGTCGTCGTATCCTATACTCACGGGTCGTCGTATCCTATACTCACGGGTCGTTGTATCCTATACTCACGGGTCGCCGTATCCTATACTCACGAGTCGTCGTATCCTATACTCACGGGTCGTTGTATCCTATACTCACGGGTCGTCGTATCCTATACTCACGGGTCGTTGCATAAAGAGTTGGTACGAGATATGACTTCTGAAGAAATTATGTATCCATTGAGGAGGAGAAGACATATGAAAGCGTTTCTACTTCCATGCACTACTCTACAAGACGTTCATGCACCAGCCTTGTGAGTATTCGAGAGAAAAGCCCAGCGTAAGATATTCGGTCCAGTGCGACTTGGTGATGGTTTCCGCATTCGATCCAATAATGAGCTGTATGAGCTCCTCAAAGATATGGATGTTGTGCAGCGTATTAACATCCAATGGTTGCGCTGTTTCGGCAATGTCGTTCGAATATGGAGGAGGTTGCTCCGGGGACAAGGGTATTTGATGGTCGTCGAAGAGGACGACCTAGTTTGCGTTGGAAGGACCAAATTGAGGAAACCTTCCCATCGATTGCTGTGCCCAACTGGCAAAGGCTCGCAAGAATTAAAGGCGCCCGGAAGGATGTGTTAAAGCAGGCAGAAACCCGTAGGTTAGGTTAGGTTAGAGGACGTGTACTTGTCAATTAAGACAATTACAGTACCCGGAGGTCGAATTTACCCATTGTATAACGTCCTAGTTTCTCACAAAACTTATGTTGTGTGTGTTAATTTTTATACATGAGTGGTGGGACCTACAGTTTAAAGTCTGCTGAGAGGAAGTCGCCGAAAAATACTTTTTGAACCCTGGTTTTTCGTCTAATAAGCCAACACACTACCCACTAGACTATGGCGACTTCAAAAACTAGACTACGGCGACTTCAGAAATCCTTAAATCGGGTTGTTAATGGCCAATTAAAGTAAAGTAAAAGACCTACCCTTTTCTGGCTTATTAGACGCGAGTTCGTGGTTCGAACCTCTCAGTTCAGAGATGTCGAACAAAACGAAGTTTGTAAAAATATTCCTTAAGGTGGGGAAGTCGCAGTCTTCTGGCAAAATCCACGAGAGTAAAATAAAATTGTCATGAAAAGTTCTCCAAAAAACCTGACGTTCAAAGTCGACTTCAAATTGTAAGTCCCCCCGCTACTCATTGATAAAATTAACACACACACACATCAAGGGTGCATTGAGAAGCTAGGTTGTAATCCTGACTAAAGGTTCGGGATTTGCCTGCATTACTATTGTTACGTTCTTACCTTTTTTAAAACGTTTAAATATGAGTTCGTTAATTGCAAACCAAGTAAAAACAAATGTGTTTAGTTTTTCTTAAACTCTCTTTATTCTTTACACTACTTCCGTGTGCCACCGTATACAACTTAACGATGCAACAACAATTTGCTTGTACACTCTTCTATTTCACACTTCCCTCCGCGTTAACACTAACAACTGTTCGTTAGATCTTCTCTGCTTACAACCTTTTTGCAAGCAATACCACTTGTACGTTCAAACCGCAACGCGTCTTCACACAAGGCTGACTGAATTATAACTGACTGCGGCCTGCTTTGTCCAGCTCTTTTATAGTCCGGCATAACAAGTCTAACGAACATTCTTTAAGTGGAAGGTTCGTGATCTCGCCTTCTCGAGAGCTCTATTGCTAATACATTGTTGTTTGTGTACTTTGCTTATGTTGTCTATCCCTTTTTGTCACATACATGTTGTTGTTGGTACCAGGCGCAACCAGGTTCGTCGTACATATGTGTGTGTGTGCAGCTTTAGATAATCAACACGTTCATTGTATTCTTAGTGATAGTGTGTATTTGTATCGTGTGGCTTTTGTTTATCGTTTTTGTTGTTAAACGATATTAGGTCGTTTCGATTTGCGTAACACTATTGTAACCTGCGTTTGAAAACCCTATTCATTATAAACCATTGAAGGAAAAGGATTAAAACAAAAGCAACGCAGCAGCATACAATCCAAAAACCGTTCTCTTCTTCAGCTGTGCTCATTCATAACTAATGCAACAGCTAGTATGTATGTACGTTGTAAAGTGCTTCTCTCAATACGACAATGGAATGAAGACGCGATTAAAATCGAAGCATTTACCATGACACAAAGCAAGACAATAAAGAAATCAAACCGTAAATCAACCAGCCAAAGTTCAACAAAAAGACACACACAAAAAACGGAGGGGGGAGGCAAAAAATTATAATCCTGCTCTCGAGAAGGAGGGAATAATTTAAAAACAAAGAACGAGGAAATGGCGAAAATATCTTAAAAGACTCGTAAGAAAGTGAGGAAAAAAACTTTTCTAATACAAGTTTGAAGTGCTTAAAGATTTCTTTACTCTTTTTTTTGGTTCAAAATTATTTTCCGTTGGTGGGTAAAAGAGTAAAAATTACAACAAAAAAATTAAAATTTTTTGTGTTTAAGAACTGTGAGAATTTTCACAGATTAATTGCAACTGTTGTGTGAAAAGTTTCCATTTTTTAATTATTAATTGAATAGAATTTTATTTTCATTTATAATGTTCGTTGTTAATTTTTTTTTCCTATAAGTTTTTATTGTTTAAACAAATTTTAATTAAAAAATTAAATTTCACACTTGAATAGTAAATTTATTATTTATAGTGTAGTCTACTACTACTTATTATATACCCTGTGTGCTTCGCTGTCCCCCACTAGATAAAGAATTTAAGTTAATTCGGCTCTAGAAGCTTCTTATCCCTCCGTTAATACTTGCATTTTTTCCATTATAGCGGATAGCACCGAATTTATGTCAATACTGCTGTGGGTTGCTCGTCTTCGAATTCGTAAGTTTCGATATAAATGCCACGATTACGAAGTTCTTTCCTTAACCGTCTTTAGAGTTCATTCTTCGTGCCCATTCTTGGCAGCGCTAATTTACCCAATTCTTGTTTGAGCCTTTCTATTCTTAGTTCGAAGAGTTTCATTTGAAATTTTTTTAATCTTTATTTTTAGTTTTGGATTTTGCAATCCCACTTCTGACACCAATTATTACATTTTTTCCCTTTTAAAAACGTTTAAAATATGAGTTCGTAGATTGCAAATAAAAATAAAAATAAATTTGTGTTTAATTTTAAATAAAATTCTTTATCATTCACACAACTCCGTGTGCCACTGTTCGCAACTTGATTTAAACAACAACAATTTGCTTTATTTGTTATTCTTCTTTACACTCTTCCGCGTGCACACTAACAATTGTTCGTTAGATCTTTACAACGGAGATCTTCAAACCACGATTATTCTCTTCACACGCAACGCGTCTTCACACAAGACTGACTGAATTCCTACTGATCCCGTTGCCTGCTTTGTCTTGCCTATTGTATCGCTGGGTAAACAGTCTGATGAATGCTCTTGAAGGAGAATGTCTTTACCTTCGCGAAATCTCTATAAATGTAAACATTTATGTGCTTCGCTATCACCCACTAGATAAAGAATTTAAGTTAAAAAATAACTTCCCTATCTTAGCAAGTACTTCTTGTACAAACTTCACTAACGTTGTTGAAGTTTCCTAACGAGTCGAAAAGGTTAAGGCATTCTGCCGTTTTCGACATGATCGTAGTCAATTGAAATGTATTAAAAATTGTTTGATTGCCTCAAGGTATACAAATGCGTAGACGTTCGCTCGCACGCCTTCAAATGGCGCGAGTTTCCATCTAGAAAATTGCCGAATAGACGTCTTTTGGAATTTGCCATGTTCTATTATTTCGCAGCTTGTATCCGCTGGTATTCGACTAATTGATAATCATGGTCCTCCACAGTTTTCATTAAAAAAAAATTCCGAATAAATGTCCATTAGAATTGGACCTGTTCCACGATAAAAGTAAATTCATCGGTATTCCAAGCCTAACAGCTCGTCTCGAAGTTGATAGAACTGGTTCTGCAGTCTTGAAGGTCGTTGACAATAACGTGGATATTTCTGTAGCAAAGTGTTTTGAGTGATGTTTTACCATCACTATGGAGAATCGGACTGCATACTTAGTCTCGTTAGTCTCTCTCAGAGCGTTTGAAAAACTTTGCTTCTTTATCATGACCGAAAATGTTGGGAAAATCTAAGGAACTTGTATTCACAGCCAGCGTTATGCTAACGCTTTTAGTTCAATGCAATTTACCCAGTTTTATCAACCTCTCCTCGGCCATCATCGCAAAAATATTCATTCTGAAAATCCTACCTAAGAGTTCTTTGTAGGCAAAGGTAATTTTCTGAAGGTGTGTGAAGCCAATTGAGCGTTTTGTCTAACGTTACAACGCCGGTTTATATACAAAAGTTTGAAGCTGAGTAGCCGTAGTCTAGCTTTGGCTTATTAGATAAGAACCCAATGTTCAAAAGCCAGCTAAGTCATACGAAATACGAAAAAATATTTCTTTGGCGACTGCTTTCCATCAGTATTATGGCAAAAACTCTGGGAGTATGGTGTATAATCGATGATAGGAAGTTGAAACAGCTGGATTCCAGATAGTATGGGAGTTCTCTGCAATCATAAGGCAAATGAACTTGAGAGGAAGTGAGCTTCCACGCCATTGATAGAATCAAAACTGTCCTTTGGAGTTGGGAAGAATATTTGAAAAGCTTTGCTTAACGATAGGGAAGGTAAAGAGAGGCGCACACTCTTATCAAACCAAGTAGATTTGAGACAATCAAAATTTTAGTTGCGAAATTACAATATGATGAGATCTGACGCATGCATTAGACTATACAGAAATAATAGGAGGTTGGTTAAATGTCTTTAGACAAGGCAAAGTAGACGGTGAGTACAATTATTCATAACGGATGTTATCTTGAGTTTAACATGTAGATTCTGTGGCTATGAGAATGAACACCCAGGAGGAATACTTCAGTGCATATCGAGTTCTAGGCAGGGAATTGTCATTTATGACTCCGAATAGAATCCTGAAGTTTGTCAGGGCAATAGGCTTGTAGGAGGCATTATAGGAATGCCCTATAAAGTTGGAGTGTGGAGTACAATAGATCGTATGGTCGAAGTACTCTTCACAATAATAATAATAATTTCCCAGTTCAACACTGATCGTTCTGCAGCGCACACAAAGGTTTTTCAGCATTATCGAAAGATTTCCTGTACAGTCAGGATTACGACCTAGTTTCTCACGCCACTTATGTTGTGTGTGTTAATTTTATGCATGAGTGGTGGGACCTACAGTTTAAAGTCGACTCCGAATGACAGATTTTTGAGAAACTTTTCATGGCAATTTTATTTGAATCTCAGAGTTTTTGCCAGAAGTCGCCGAAGAAATATTTTTTGTATTTTATTTTGATGTCTGGTCTGGGGCTGTACATTTCTGCTAAATCGAAACACTGGCTTTAAGTAATTAACAAATGAACCTGCAAACTAACAAACAAATATTCGTTTTTATCGATTGTACATGTTTTTATCGATAAATATTTAATAAATCCTACAAAAAAAAACAACAATAACCGTAATAACAATAAATATAATCAAAAAACAATTTATTGGCAATATTTTAATAATAAGCCTCATAATCATATTAATTTAAACCAAAGCAATAACAACAAATAAAAAAATAAAACTCTTAAATACACAAACCCTGACTACGGACTACTGACTGTATTGACTGTTTGAATTAGTCAGTCTATCACTGATGATGCATTCATTCAGTCTGTCAGTTGTTTTGGCTCATTTGCCTGGCAATAATCAGTTGATGCGGCGGCGGTGGTAATCGGTATTATCATCACCAGTTTCCTCAATGAATTTCCATAAATACATAGAGACAGACAACACTCTGGTATTTTATTTTATTTTCCGTTTTATTATTTAAACAAATTACCACCAATACGAGTACATATGCAATACAATTGTTATTGTATGTGGTTGTATTTGGTATTTGGTATTTGCATATGTATGAGTACTTTAAACGTTTGTAAAATCCTATTCAAATGTTGTTGTCATAAACACAATCGGTTTTGTGAAATTATCGATAAGTTTTAAAAGCAATTCATTGCACTTCAATTCAATTCAATTCAATTTGTTGTTGGTCAAACAGCATATTCCACAATAGCTTTTGATAAGCCAAGGCAGGTCCTATAACATGGGCAACATAGAGAGAGGACAGGGCAGATTATTTAATTACCATCATCATCATCATCATCATAAATTATCATTCATGATTATCACTGTCACATGCATTGGATTTTATGGTATTCAATTGCATTTTAATGGGGATTTCAATTGTTTTCATGGCAAAGATATTAAAAAGTTATTGAAAGGCATTGAAAGGCATTGAAATTTATTTTATGAGGTCACCATAGTCTAGTAGGTAGTGTTTTGGCTTATTAGACGAGAGTCCATGGTTCTAAACTTAGCTAAGTCATCTCGAACAAAACGAAACATGAAAAAATATTTCTTCGGCGACTTTCAACGGTTTTCCGGTAAAATCCCCGCAAATATAGGGTGATTTTCTAAGAGCTTTAGGAACAATTTTCAAAAAAAAACACATAAAATTCAGAAAAATGCATGAAATCTTTATTTGAATCGATAGTACGGTCCATATAATTCAATGTTTGAAGATTATTTCATGCAAATGTTGACCGCGACTGCGCCTCAAATGGTCCATCCGCTTAGTCCAAGTTTGGCATACTCTTTCCAACATTTCGGCCGGTATCTCACGAATAAATACTTCAATATTGTCTTTCAATGCGTCAATTGAAGCGGGCTTGTCTGTATAGACATGAGCTTTAACATAGCCCCACAAAAAATAGTCTAAAGGCGTTAAATCGCACAATCTAGGCGGCCAATTAACCGGTCCCGAACGTGAAATAAAATGTTCACCGAACTCGCCTCTCAATAAGTCCATTGTTACGCGTGCTGTGTGGCATGTGGCACCGTCTTGTTGAAACCACATGTCATGCAAGTCAAGCTCTTGCATTTTGGGCAAAAAAAAGTTGGATATCATCTCACGGTAGCGCTCATCATTCACAGTTACATTATGATTCTCAGCATCTTTGAAAAAGTACGGTCCAATGATGCCACCAGCCAATAAACCGCACCAAACTGTGACTTCTTCTGGATGCATTGGTAGCTTTTGCAATGCTTCTGGCTGATCTTCACTCCAAAATCAACAATTCTGCTTATTTACGTATCCATTGAGCCAAAAATGAGCTTCGTTGCTGAACACAATTTTTCGATAAAGAAATGGATCTTCGGCCAACTTTCCAAGATTCGGCCCATTCACCAAAAATTATGCATTGCGGTAGGTCGTTCGACTTCAATTCTTGCACCAGCAAGTATTTTGAAAGGCTTCACACCTAAATCCTTCCGCAAAATTTTCCACGTTGTTGAGTAACAGAGGCCCAATTGCTGTGAACGGCGACGAATCGATAATTGATGGTCAGTCATCATTAACACTGGCCGGATACAGCTGCGATATTTTCTTTTCAGTTCGCACTCTACGTAAGCGTGTTGGTGGAGGTGGTTGTCCAACAATGTAAATTTGGTGCGAAATTTAGTCACAATAGCCCGAATAGCCGCTTCAGTGGGTCGATTAAACTGACCATAAAATAGAAGAAGCGCGCGATGAACTTTCTTAACAGAGCACGGCATTTTGATAATAAAATTCAGTGATTTGCAAGCGTTATTCGTTTGTAAAACGATTCATGCTGAAATTCGAAACCAAACTGAAGATGTTTGACAGTGAAACAAAATACGAAACGTGCGTGAGCTGTTTAAACCAATGTTGCCAAAAAGATTAGAGCTAAAAAAATCACCCGTTATATCAGTTCGGCGGTGTGTTAAACTATAATAGTCAAGGAAATGTCGAATTATCCTTAGGTTAAGGCCTATTCTGAAGTTTAGAACCATCCAGTTGAAGTTCCTAAGTTTCTCCTTAGCTCAGCTGGTCAGTGGATCTTCTTCCCTGGTTTGTAGAGCATATTCTGTTATCGAGACTAGGTTCAGACTTGGTATACTGAATTTCACTTAGAGATTGGAAGATTCTCAGATAAAAAAGTGTTCAGAGAAAATAAATTGTCAGCGTAAGAAAGCATTAAGTCGCATTGCAACATATTAGATATGTTGTCTGGCAAGTAATCCTAGCGAAAACCAATTATGCATAACACAGAGGGCCTTTATAGGGCAAAAGATCTCCCTTACTTTAATATGGAGCAATTAAAGCAATTAATACATAGCAATTAAAGTCGCCGTAGTCTGGTAGGTAGTGTGTTGGCTTATTAGACGTAAAGCCAGGGTTCGAGCCCCAGGCCAGACATCAAGACAAAATACAAAAAGGATTTCTTCGGCGGCTTCCTCTCAGCAGATTTCTGGCAAAAACTCTGAGTAAATAAAATTGCCGTGAAAGATTTCTCAAATCGGTCATTCGCAGTTGACTTTAAACTGTAGAGTCCAATAAAAATTAACACACACTACATGGGTGGTGTGAGAAGCTGCCATAAGGCTACTGAGAGGAAGTCGCCCAGACAAATATTTTTTCTTACTTCGTTTTGTTCAAAATGCCTCAGCTAGGGTTTGAACCACGGGCTTTTCATATAATAAGCCACCTAAGAGTCTAGGCTCTGTTTGACTGATCAAGTTAAGCCATCCACCATTCCACTGCCTTATTAGAGTACATATCGAAGGACCTAGAATTCCCCCTAAGTGACGCCTGCAGGAGTTGTGGCTCTGAGGGGAAGCGTATCTTTAACCGCATGTGATAGTGCAGGCTGAGATTCTTGAGCTCTAATTCTCTGTGATTTTTAGCTGATCTTTCCAAAATAAATCCTGCTATTGCAGCAGCCTTCAGGTTGCTTTTTTATAGAAAATAGGAATGGTTTGATCGTCCGGATTGGATATTGGAATTGTGATATCACAATAGTTCTAACCTAACCTCCGGCGTAAGTGGGACCTTATACCTCCAGGAGGGTCCGCCATGTAATCTATATTAACTCGTTTAATGTCTTTCGAGAGTTTGTGGTACATGAGATTACAGGGTGGCTGATATATAATGCAACAAAGTAAAGCGCTATATTTTTTTTAATTTTATTCTTCAAAAGCAAAAAATGTTGGAAATAACATCAAATTTTAGAATCAGTTTAGATTTGTTCGAATTGGCCACCTTTGGTACGAATTATGGCCTTCAAACGGCCGACATAAGCCATCACAGGCTGTACGAAAGTGGCTCCGCGGTATTTTGGCCTATTCTCGGCGAAGCACCGTCTTGATATGATCGACACTTTGGTAGTTTTTAGTGAGAACCTTATTCACCAAAATGGCCCAGGCGCAAAAGTCCAACGGATTGAGATCCGGAGATTTTGGTGGCCATTGTGCGGTAGAAATGAAGCGAGGAACCTCCTTTTTAAGCCATTCTTGGTTGACGCGTGCTGAGTGCGGTGGTGGTGCTGAGTCCTGTTGGAATGTCCATGGTCTGCGGCCGAAATGTTTGTCTGCCCAGGGCTTCTATACTGTCTTTAAGACATTTTCCCGATAATATTCGGCATTTATTTTGACCCCACGGTCGATGAATACGAGCGGGGAGCGACCCACACCATTACAATCGGCGGCGCTTGACTTCTGGTGGCCAATCGCAGGTGTAAATTTTCAGCTGACCTCTTTGGCAAGTAAACCCGATCATTTTGTTTGTTCACAAACTGCTCAATTTGGAATGGCTGCTCATCGGAGAAAACCAAATTCGGTAACTGGCCACATTCGTGCAAGCGAAGTAACTTCTTGGCTCTTTCCAGTCTAACTTTTCTTTGTCCATCGGTGAGCTCTTGCACTTTTTGGAACTTCAATGGCTTTAGTCCAAGCTCATTTTTCAATATGTGTTGCATCCGTTCTCGCGATATGTTCAGCTCACGAGCAATTTTACTACCACTGCGGCGTGGATTTCGATCAAATCTGGCCTTCACTTTTCGGATCATTTCTGGTGTTGTTATCGTTTTTTTGGACGCGATGCAACACTGCCAGTATCACGGTAACGAGCAATGGTACGAGAAACAAAAGATTTATTCACATTTAATTGCTGGAGGGCTCTAACGATAGCCACCTGTGGTTTTCCAGCCAAATATAAAGCAATTACACTATCACGCTTGAATTCCATCACGAATAACTTTTTTTCTGAATGCAATCAGATCAAAATGCTTTTGTAGGCTTGTAAATAATAAAATGAACTGCCGTTGGAATAAATCTGTCAGCTGTCAGACGAGCGGTTTACAAATGATAACAACCTGAAGTTGGTTGCAATACATAACCGCATACCCTGTAGGTATGCGGTTGTTTGGAAATTTTCCAGGCAGCCTAGATTTAAGAAACCATATTTTTTCCCCGAGGAGGGGTAAATGTACCCAACCGCACCATAGAGGAAGTCGTCACATCCTTCGTGTGTCTGGCCCTCACCCACTAAATCCCCCCCCCTCGTCTCCTGTGGACTTGTTTGTGCCCACTCCGGAACTACGGTGGTATTACTTCGGAGTGGAGTCCTTTTGGCCCTTTGGCTCCTTCATGTTCATATCCGCGTCCGGATTGCGAATCGAAAATTGAGGAGTCATCTAAGCGCCTACACTATTCCTTTCGTCTAGATCATCATTTCGGTTCTGCTTGGCATGCGTGACAGTATCACCTATGCCGACATGCCTACTCGTTCTGCAGCTTCAAGATCTCTCTTCTTCCGTCTCAGAATGCGCTCTACGTAATTCACTACAGAGGTTCAATTTTCACTACTCGCAGCCATAACCCCGATAATATTAGCGGCTGTAATCGTTCCAACTATTGACGTCAGTACAGAGCGATAGCTCTGCCAGCGTGCACACTCGAAATCAGTGTGCTCTGCGTCATCAATTACCTCCCCTTCCTCGTAAAGACAGTAAGGGGAGGCGATCTTGCTCATTCTGTACGGATATTTCCTAAAATATCCGTAACCCGATAGCATCTGTGTAACGGAGTAGTTTATCTCTCCAAATTTCCGACCAATCCATGGCCTTATTTCCGGGATAAGTCTCGCGGTCCATCTTTCTCTATCTTCCTCGTTCCATCATTGTAAGAAACCATAGTGCATTGTATTGCGTATTGGGTTCAACTAGGCGATCTAAGGATTATGTTTAAGACCTCTGTTAGAGGGGCATACATAGCATATTTTGATGACTGCGTATAATCCTTTGATAAGATGCCAAGCGTCGTCTAAGATCCTGAGGTCCTTATCTGGAAGCCAGAGCTCTCTACATTTAGCCAGAATGTTCTCAACATTCTTGACAAACAGCGTTTAATTAATACCTTCAGTGACGAATACTTATGTCGTTTACAGTATAATTTCGATTGTGAATCTTTGTTTCAACATTGAATGGATTTCTAATCATATTTTTCATTCTCTTTCCCTCTTATAATGCAATCTAATATGAATTGGCCGGCCTCATTACCAAATTATCTGTGACTTATTGTTGAATTATTTCACAATAATTGTCTCCCCCTCTCCCCCTCCCCTTTTAAATTTGTCCACATTGTCCATGGATTAAACCAATTGCCTATTCAGTTCAATTCAATTCAATTTCAACTGTTTGTCAATTGCTGTTGAATAAATTATTGAAAATTATTCAAAAAAAAAAAAAAACTTTCAACAAAAAGTAAACTTTTGTGTGCCACAAACAAATACAAAAAAAAAACAAAATTATTGATTAAATGCGTGAAAATGTGTGCCCCATGCCCGCTGTTTCTATATTTTTTTTCTGGTCACATAGAGGCGTTAATTTTCTGGCCACAAACGTGTTTATTTTCTAGACAAAATCTCGCACATTGTATATCCGCTTCCGTATTAAAAACAACGCATAACGGAACATCAAAAGCAAATATGGATGCTCTTTCTCTCCCTCTCTCTGCCTCTTTCTACATATTTCCATACACAACTGACTCCTCCAACACATGCATAAATACCTGCCTGCATATTTATAGTTAATGATGTGATGCTTACACACACACAATACCCAGTAAACAATTTAGTGGGGGTTTAAAACAAATTCCAGAAATTCCAGAAATGATCGATTAATCGATAAAATTATTGTAATTTTGTTCATATTTCGATAATTGAAAAGGATTTCTTTGAAGGTTGGATAATTAAAAATAAAGAAATCTTCTTGACGCTGTAATCTAGTAGGTTGGGGGTTGGCTTATTAGAAAATAGCACGTAATTTATACGATGGAGGGTGAAAGAAATAAAGCAAATAAACAAAAAGTTACGCGAAAATAAACACGTACCCCTCTACCATTGTAATCCCATAAAAAAAAGAAACTTCAGGTACCCTGTTATCTGGGGCCTAATTCTCGCAGTCGTGATTGATATTGCGTTCAAATAGAAAAAAATTTCGATAGCGAGAAATTTTCTGATGATGTTACTCGATACGAAACGAATCGATTTGTTGCTTAGGTGTTGTGAAACGAGTTAATTATTTCGTTTTACAGCACTGACTAAAATGCAAAAATTTTAAACAAAAAACATTGTTTGCTTACAAAAATAAAAGAAATTTAATTATCCCATTAAGGCATAGGACTCTTTTGTCGAAACGACAGTTCTTTATACACACCATCAGTCTTTGGAATGCACTACCTAATTATAATCAGAACATAGGCAATGCAACTAAGTTCAAAAAGGAGCTATACATTCTGTTTAAGTAGCTTGTAATATATTTTGATTGTTTTATACATTTTTACTCTTCATTTTTATTAGTAATTAATTATTTTCATTTTTCTAATTTTTTATTTAAGTTTCATTGTATCTCATTATTTTTTGTATTTTTCTTTATATTTGTATCTTTCCTAATTTAGTTTTTTACATATACTCATTTTCTTATCCTAATTTTTTTGTATCGATTGCTATTTCCTGAGGTTAAAACATGTTCCTATTCTTATTCATTTTTATTTATACTGTAATTCAAACAATTCATTACTCATATAATGAGCGATTTGTTATTACTTTTTCCTATTTGATGTACTCCCATAGCACTTTCATTTATAAGATTATTATCTTGTTGTGCTATAATTAATAATAAATAAAATAAATAAATAAATAAAGCTAAAGCTAATCCAAGGAAGAAGTTTTATTAAAATTGTAATATTTCGTATAATGGATAATATATTTTAGTTTTACTTGTTTTTTTTTTTGAGAGTTTAGTTCATGTTCCATTTCTTTAATATAGAGAGCTTTTTTTTAATTCAAACAATTGACCAGCAAGTTCATACTCCTTTTCCTTTAATTTAAATTCTTTGTTTTGTATTTCCATAAGTAATTCTGTTGTAACCATATTTTTTTCCAACATTGAACTTTTGCTCTCTCTTCCTCTGACTTTAGCAATTTGTGGAGCGTTTTGTTCTTTATTATTAGTTTCTTCTGCAGTATCATCTTCAAATTCTATAAAAGAAGATAAGGTGTAGGTTCTATTTTGTCTTCTTCAAAAACCGATAAACATCAGGGAGATACGTCAGGAATACTATTTTTTGGTCAAGTTGTTAGGGTAACATTTTCTTTGTCGCAATTCTCTTTTGGGCTGCCTTCTGTTGTTTTTGAAGACCCAAAAGTTTGGACATTTTTGAGACCCTCAACAGAAACTTCAATTCCAGCAGCAGACAGTATCTGTTCATCCATTTGGGAAAGAACTTTTTATTCATACGCTCCGCCACCCGTTTTCTTTTTTGAAGATTTATTGAATGAATATAATTTTTTCTTTTTTTTTTTTGAATTATTTAATTTTTAACATTTTGCTTTTGGTCAGCGTATACCTAAAGACATATGTACCTATATTTATACATTTATTATTTACACTAAAACAAGAGTTTGCGCCATATTTTTGCATCTTTGATTGGCCGGAAGCATTGAGCTTAGCTGTGAACTGTTCCCATAGCTGATTAGCTCTTGCCTTTCCCTGAGAAGTATTTGGTATAATATTCTTTGCCAATTCTGAATGCTTAACCATGAAATTTCTAAGAATTTCCTACTGGGTGTAATTAATTTTTAAAAGTTTTGACCTACAAATACTGCAATTAATTTTTTATTCATAAATTATTATAAATTTGTTACTTACATTTTTTTATATTGTTCTTTACAGCAGAAAAACATTAATTTGAAAGCTCTAGTGCCTACGAGTAAAAACTCGCAAGGTGGCATTCGAATTATCACACTTTATCGAATGCCATCATTAGAAATTTCGATACACTTAACTCGATAACGAATAAGAGAATCCCAAAACTAAGAAAACTCGCACGTTCGAGTAAAAATTCGTTCGTATACGACAGCCAGAATTAGGCCCCTGCTCTCGTCGGCATATTTTATGAACTTAAAGAAACCTTCTCTTCTAATAAAAGACTGGCGGTGGTCATTCACTTCTATTTATCGCCACATATTCAGTAAAAATCGGGCAGTTATCTATCCCAGTAGTCGCCGTAGTCTAGTAAGTAGTGTGTTGGCTTATTAGACGTAAGGCCACGGTTCAACATAAGTGGTGTTCCTGATTGGTCGTGTTCCTGACTGAAGGGTTGTATTGACGAACTATGTATGTATGTTATGTGTAATCTATCCCAGATTACCGCCAACGACTTGATATTGAAATTTTCGGTAAGGAATTACTAGTACACTTTAGAAATATTGAGTTTCATCTGAGGTAGTTCTACTGAACTCCGGAATAAATCGCGCCGTCCTCCCAGTGCCTCTGACCCCAATTCCGAAACTATATCACCATTACTTCATAGTTGCAGCAATTTGGAGAGTTGAGATAAACAACCATAACAATAAACCAGTTTAAACCCAATCGCGCAATTTTGAGAACCTTCAGGCTCCGACCTAAAAAACCCACTTATTGAGTTCTTACAGTGAGAAACCACGCCGCATGACAGTCAGTGAAAAGCGAAGTCAAACGCGATTTCAAGAGCCTGTAAAACAATGAACATCTCCACCTGAAAAACTCTGCCTGTGTCATCCGATCTATAACAAAGCTTTAATCCAGAATGATGGTGTGACCACTCTGGTGCTGCTTCGAACACCTCCATTCTCTCAGGTCTACAATCAAGTAGTCGTGAATTAACCGTTTGACTGCTAAGCGATTCTGGTGAGAACGTTCGAAAACTGCTCGAAAACTACAATTAATTATTATAATAAAAAGCCTACAAAATTCTAATAACCTCTGTATATCTCGGCTTTTAATTTTATTTTTGCTTTTTGACTAAATTTTTACACTGAAATTCGCAGCTCAAATGCGATTTTCGTAACAAATGAACGCAGCGCTTTTGCGCCGCGTAGCAGTCAAACGGTTAAATCACAATTTTCTTCAAAGATTTATCGATATTGGTAAACAGAATATTCCTTGCTATCTCTCAGTTTCATAATGAGTCTTTTAGACTGCAAAGCATCACTGTCATCTGCATACTACACAAATTTAATGTCAAACAATGTAGAAATTCCAATACATCGCATGTACCGTATTAATTGGGTTGTCATCTGTCGTTATTTAGATACAGTAATCCTTCGATTTACATCGCCTCAATTAACGTTGTTTCGATTTACATCGTCAAAGTTTTTGACGTAAATCGAGGGATTACTGGAACTTTTTTAAGTTCCTTCTTAAAAACATACTATTTTGTCGTATGAGCAATATTAAATTCGATTTACGTCGTTTCGATTTACGTCGCCTTTTTTTAGAACCAACTGCGACGTAAATCGAGGGATTACTGTACAACGCTGTCTTTCAACTTTTAGTGGGTGTAGTGCCAAGGAAAAATAAAGCATTGAGTCAAGAACTCAAGAGCTCGCGCTACTTGATCTCCCTCAGATGTTTGTTGACGTGTTATCCTCTCTTAGAGGGATGAAAATTTTTAAACCTTCTCCCCGTGGATTGTTGCGAATTGTAATCAAGCACTTTAGTAACACGCTTCACTAAATTTTAAATAACTAGGAATTGTTTTGGGAACCGTGCGCGATCCATTTCTGAAGACTAACATACATACATACATAATAATTGATCATTACAACCCTTCAGTCAGGATTACGACCTAGTATCTCACACCACTTATGTTGTGTGTGTGTTAATTTTATACATTAGTGGCGGGACCTATAGTTTTTTAAAGTCGACTCCGAACGACAGATTTTTTGAGAAATTTTTCATGGCAATTTTTATTTACTCTCAGAGTTTTTGCCAGAAATCTGCTGAGAGGAAGTCGCCGTAGAAATTCTTTTTGTATTTTGTCTTAATGTCTGGCCCGGGGCTCGGACCCTGGCTTTACGTCTAATAAGCTAACACAGTACCAACTAAAATACGGCGACTTCAAAAGACTTGTATTGGTAATAATTCGAAAAAAAAAAAATACTGCACGTCTTATAAAGCATGTGCTTACCACCCTTTTAAATTGAAGTCAAGATTAAATGGTGTTTAGCAAACAATTGGCCAATTCACACGACTTTGTATCGTGTATGTTATATTGAATACGCTTGGTTGTTTGTGAACGCTCAATGCTATGCTGTATTGTGTACGTCGTATTCTTCTTCATAATTTTTTGCATTCACACAATTTGATAGCACGAAACCAATACGACTTATTAAAAACATATGAAAAAAATGTGTATAAGTGTATCGGATTTTTACATGAAAATTATCAACAACAAGCATACACTGTTGTATAGTCGTCCAACAATACAATGAATACAACGATACAACGGCTTGTGTGAATTGACCAAATATGTTTGCTGGGTTGTACCTGAATCCCTGCAAAGGAGATTAAAATAGTGATTGTGGTGTGGTAGTTACAGTGCAGTGCAGTGGTAGATAGTGTGGTAACCACATCAATATGCATAAAATTATTAAATATTTTTGCATATCACTGTTGTAGCGTGTAGGCATGCTGTAGATGAGCGTGTGTGCATGTGTATGTACATATGTGCCACAAATTGCTTGCCACATTGTGTCTATTTGTATAAATTAATGCGAATAAGTGACTGTTGTTTCGTGAGTTTATTTCGAATATTTCGCACCAAAAACAACAACAACAAAAAAGAAGAAGACAAACAAATAAAAAAATTGTTTGAAATTTAATTTTTATTAAATCACACACGGCCGGTTGTCCGTTATTCATGCAATTGTATTGTGTTCAGAATTCTGGTTGCAATATGAATGAAGAGAGCATGAATGAATGAATGAATATGAGTGTCAATATTTATTTAACTGAGTTGGTTGGTTGTTTGATTATTAAAGTGTATGCTGGTGTGTGTTTGTGTGTGTGCTGCATAATTTATATTTAATTTTGCAAAATTGACTTTATATTGGTGGCACACACGCTCACTCTCTCGCTCACTCACTCATAATGAACCCAAAATAGCAAACAAACCCTGGCAACCAATAATTGTTTAAATAGAATTAAAAAATTAATGTGTGTGTGTGCACACAGAAAGATGTTTTTAATTTAATTAATAAAAACAACAACAACAAAAACAAACAAACAAAAAAATTTAAAAATTTAATTTTTTTCTCTTTTGACTTGCTTTCGTTGCAGCAACAGAGCCAACACAGCAGCTCATGCAGAAATGAATTGCGAAAGGGGGCCGCGGCCTATCACCAGTAAACCAGGCAGAAAATAAAACGCGAAATGCTTGTTAATTTACTGGCGCAGAAAACACATGAAGAATATTATTAGCCTGCCATACAGCAAAAAGGTATGAAGGGAAAGAACCCTTTTGCCAAGACAAGGTAAGTGGCAGCGCTCTGCTTTACATTTTCTTTTTTGACGGCCTTAACCGCCACCCCTAAATTGTTCAAAGCTGTTGTGTTAAACACGTATAACAGCCATAATAAAAACGCTAAAACGAGTGTAAGATGGGCAATAAAAAATTTAAAATCCTGTTAAAAAGAAAGAAAAAAGTTTCGCTTAAAATTGCTTTTCTTTGTCTAAGACCACATTGGCTTTGTGTATTTATGCTGGCTGGTCTGTCTTAGCGTATCGAATAAAATCATTACAATTGTGTCTGCTCGCTCGCTCTCGCCATACGCACGTTTAAACTTGCCACACTTGTTGGGGTACGTTTTCTTAGTTTTTTTTTTCGGTTTTCTTATGAAATTTTAAAAATCCTCATGTAACTTCTGCCCGATTTCATATCTAATGATGCAATCAACAATAACAAATCCATCGATTTAAATTGAATACAACAACAAAACCACAATTCACATGGAAAGAAAGAAAGATTTCTTTCCCCCCCTCCAAAAAAAGGGCGAATTTTCACACTTGCCCAGCAATTTTTTAAATTCAAAGGGAAAAGAATGCAAAGTCCTAGAGCTCTAGACGAATATGAAAAGCTCTACAGAATGAAGAGAAATCTATCGTGTCTAAAACTAAATTCATGTCGTAATTATCAAGGAAAACAAACGAATTCGCAAAGTCTTCATACCTTGAGAGGCTATGGATTGTTTTGTCAATTGAAACAGATTTTAGGGGCGACCACTGGTGGTCCACGTAGGGTAGATCGTGTTAATAAGGGATGTTCCAAGTGCAAAATCAGTTTTGGAATAGTACCTTATATTGTGCAGCCCTTGCTCTAACCAACTTCTTCATTACATACATACATACATACATAATTGATCATTACAACCCTTCAGTCAGGATTATGGACCTAGTTTCACACATCACTTATGTTGTGTGTGTTAATTTTATACATGAATGGCGGGACCTACAGTTTAAAGTCGACTCCCAATAGGAAGGAGTTCATCTATATTCATGACTATCTTCAGTAGGTGAATAAGACAGTCCTGCCGTGAATCCTTCTACGAAGGGCCAACGCTACGAAGCTGCAAAAATAATTTTCGTATGAAACAAATCCAATACTTATGTTGTGTGCGTTAATTTTATACACGAGTGGTGGGACCTACAGTTTTTTAAAGTCGACTCCGAACGACAGATTTTTGAGAAAATTTTTCATGGCAATTTTTTTTATTTACTCTTAGAGCTTTTGACAGAAATCTGCTGAGGGGAAGTCGCCGAAGAAATATTTTTTTTATATTTTCGTTTTGATGTCTGGCCTGGGGCTCGAACCCTTTACGTCTAATAAGCCAACACACTACCTACTAGACTACGGCGACTTCTAACCTATTTGATAAGATATGAACTTCTTCATTAGTTTGGTGGAAATCGGTCAGCGCAGGGACTGCGTTTACCCGTGGGGGTCACAACAGGCCGCTATGCGTGCTCTAGTGAGCTTTCAGTATCAAAGCTACCATTTCAACCGACCTACCTACCTAGTACTTTCATTCCAAAGATCTTTCTAGTGAAAGTGAGATCCTTTAAGATTTTAAATCTTCAAAAGGGCGATTACGCACACGGCCATTCGCTTGATGAGACTGCTGTAGTGAGCTCCATTACACGGAATTCACACTTGACGAACAGCATTACCTGAACTATAAAGAGACATCAGTCACCGTAGTCTAGTAGGCAGTGTGTTAGCTTATTAGACAGACGTAAGGTCACGGTTCAAATCCCGTGGTAGACATCAAATCGAAAATTAAAAAAAAAAATTTTTTTTTCTTCGTTGATTTTAGCACATTTCTGGCAAAAACTCTGAGATTCAAACAAAACTAAAGAAGTGTGTCTGCCTCTCTCTACCTTTCGTTTCTCTGAGCAAGCTCTTCTAAACTTATTTTCCTACTACGCAGAAAAGTTCCGGTCGGTCCTATCAGCAAAGCTCTCTTTACGCATCTGTTCACGTGCTTGGCGTAGTCTCCCTTGAAAATCTACATGGATTTTGAAAATTTTACTCTGAGATCGAATGCCTCTGCTTCTGACCCAATTTATATCCTTGACCCACTCTCAGAGTGATCCCTCTCTTAAAAGTATAGCCTATATACACAGCTCCAGTTATTCGTATTACTCACTCTGTTTCTCATTAAAAAGGGGGCGTCAGCCACTTGATTTGTCAGATTTCGAAGCCCCCGATAAACTTCGTGTCGGCATAACCTAATTGAGGTCGAAGTCGTCTTAGTCTAGTAGAAGGTAGTGTGTTGGCTTTTTAGACGTGAAGCCTCGGTTCAAACCCTAGATTAGACATTATAACGAAAATATGAAAAAAAATTTTTTGGCGGCTTTCTCTCAGCAGATTTCTGGCAAAAACTCTGTGAGTAAAATAAAATTGCCATGAAAAGTTTCTCAAAAAAATCTGTCGTTCGGAGACGACTTTAAACTGTAGGACCCACCGCTCATGTATAAAATTAACACACACAACATAAGTGATGTGTGAAACTAGGTCCATAATCCTGACTGAAGGGTTGTAATGGCCAATTATGTACGTATGTATGTAGAAGAGGCATCAATAAATAAAAATTTTAATTTTTAATCGTTTCTGCAAACGAGATAAATATTTTTATTTCATCGCTCCCCTACCCGATGAAAATTTGGAGTGTCATCGCGATATAGTCCCTCCCACATAAGTCTCTTAAAGCGGATCGTATATCTAGTTCTCAGTCAGTGTGATAGAATAGTTTAATGAACCTTACGCCTCTTAGTCAATCGTTTAGTGAACAGACAGGGTTATAGGGTAACCCAACCACAAGTAACGGGCTCATGTACGCGTTAGACAAACGTGCCAGGAATTTGAAAAAAAAAAATCCACAAAAAAAAGAATTTTTTAAAACAAAAAGTACCAACAAAAAAAAAACGTGAAAAAAATAAAGTAAAGGGTTCATACAGTGAGCATCAAAAGCAACTAACTATACACTGAGGACAAAAATCTAACAACCACCAAACTCAACTTTTGCCACTTAAGGAGGAGAGTGCCCGAAAAAAATTTGACAATATTTCGAAATTTTTTGTACTTTTTTTATGTTTTTTTTTGTTTCAATTTGAAAAACTAGAAAAAATTTAAAATAAAAATAACTGTAATTTATTAAAATGTACAGCTGTGTTCAAAATTATAGGAGAGTAAATGTAGTTAAAACATTTTCTACAGTGATTCATATAAATTTTTGTAATAGTGGGACGAAGAAAGCACTGTACTGAAGAAAAGAGAAAACGGATTAAAAATCTTCGAAAAAAAGGCAAACCTTCTAAAGAAATTGAGGAAATCTTAAGTTGTTCCAATCAAATGATCGCAAATCCATTAAAATATAAAAAAAACCCAAAACGCGTGGGCGCAAGGGCAAAACATCTACTGTCGATGACCGCCGGATTGTGCTTGCTGTGTCGCAAGCGTCTTAAAAAAAAAATTCAAAAGGATCTGAAGCTTGCCGTAAGTGTCCCTACTATTCGTAGGCGTCTGATGGACAACAATTTATTCCCAAGAACTTCACAAAAGGTGCCATTTTTGAGATACAAAACAGTCAGCAGCACGCTTAAAGTTTGCCCAAGAACATATCAATTGGCGGAAAGAAAAATGGAGAAACATACTGTGAACCGACGAAGGCAAAATTGTTTTATTTGGTGGCACTGGGTCTAGACAGTATGTAAGATGTCCGCCCAACACCAAATATAAAGCTCAGTCTGCACAAAAGACAGTTAAACATGGTGATGCAAAACTAGTGATATGTGGAAGCTTTTCATATAATGGTGTAGGCCCAATACATCGAATTAGAGACATAATGGATAGGAACGTCTATGTCGACATTTTGTGAGAAGTGATGTTACCATATTCCACGCCTCCAAAATAGATGGCGTGGCCAGCTTAGTCTCCTGACCTAAATCCCATAGAACATCTATTGGAGGATGTTAAAAAATATGCTGCCGAGCGAAAACCGTCAAATGCAGCTGAGTTGTGGTCTGTAGTGCAAGATGGGTGGAATAAAATTCCACTAAAACAATGTCAGGATTTAGTTGACTCCATGCCTCGTAGATGTGCTGCTGCAATAAAAAGTAATGGCTATTCTAGCAAATACTAATCGTATTTAAAGTTTCTGATTATAGTCATAAGGATTTTTAACTTTTTTTAATAGTAAATCTTTATGAAAACTGAAATACTCTACTATTATTTTGAACAGCACTTTTTAAGATATTTTTTTTCAACTTCCTGTTACTTACTTGTTGAAAGCTTTATTTAATTAATGAATAACTTAAATAATTTAGTATTGAATCAACGTTACATTACACAAAAAAATTGAATTAAATCATGTTTTTTTTTTTGTTAAAAATTAAGCTTTTGTTTTTCAATGGGCTCACTCCTATTTTTATGAACGCAACTGTACGTATTTTTAATGTACAGTTTCTTTTGACACTCACTGTACGTATCCAATATTAACCGCATGTATGAGTGAAGGAGTATAACCCCACTTTCCATTTTTTTTTTTCGTAATGTGCTGAAACTTAATTCGCAAGAATCCAATAATATTTGCAGAATATTTCACGCAATAATTTAAACAAAAAAAAAATTAAATAAAAAATTCCCATCCCTGGCTCAGTAAAAAAAAGGAAAGAAAACTCATCACCTTGTAAGTGTGTTATGAAACGTTTTTCGATTTTCATTTTTTTTTTCATTTCTTTCCCCCGTATTAAAAGTCAAAATATTGTATCTTTGAACCAACCAGCCAAATAACCAACTCCTTTCCGTTTCTTTTTCTTCCATTTTCTTCTTGTTGCTTTAAATCCTTTCCTTGCTTGGCATTCTGTTCTCTCTCTGTCTGTTCGTGCTGTTGTTGTTCATTCGTATCCTTATTTGATATTCAATGTTTCGTTTGTACACGTTTATACATTTTAAAATAAATCCCTGCAGGCTTTTGACTTTTAACTCTTCTTTCTTTTGCTTCTTTTTTTCTTTTTTTTTTTGTTCTTTTTTTTGTAATCCTTTCGTGGATGGCTGGCTGGGCTGGGTTGCCTTTTGTTGTATTATTAGCGGCTTGACTTCTTGTTGCGTTCCTCCACAGTGCAACAAAAAAAAAACGCCTTCAAGTTTTTTCTTTTTTTTTATGAGACGGCAATTTACATGCACGTTTAAAAAGGATAACTTAAAAAAAGGATATGAAGGTTTACTCTCCTTTAAATGCTTATTTTGTTCTTCAAATTGGTAATGAATGCCCTGTTGGTGGATTTGTTTCGTACGAAAATTATTTTTGCAGTTTCGTAGTGTTGGCCCTTCGTAGAAGGATTCACGGCAGGACTGTCTTATTCACATTAATAAATTTTTAGTATCCTCACATACTGAAGACAGGCATGAATATTGGTCCTATTGGGAGTCGACTTTAAACTGTGGGTCTCCCGCCATTCATATATAAAATTAACACACACACAATATAAGTTGTGTGAGAAGCTAGGTCGTAATCCTTTCTGGAGGGTTGTAATGGCGAATTATGAATGTATGTATTTCCTATTGGGCTTACATGGAACTAACCAAGCATTTCTGATAACAAAAGGAGTTGATTTTAACCGTCATTGAAGCTTTGTCAATAGAAGTAGAAATCCGCAAGACCAATTATATTGCATAGAAGTCGCCGTAGTCTAGTGGGTAGTGTGTTGGCTTATTAGACGCAAAAGCCTGGGTTCGAGCCCCAGGCCAGGCATCAAAGACAAAATACGAAAAGTATTTTTTCGGCGACTTCCTCTCAGTAGAATTCTGGCAAAAACTCTGAGAGTAAATAAAAATTGCCATGAAAAGTTTCTGAATAAATAAAAATCTGTCGTTCGGAGTCGACTTTAAGCTGTATGTCCCACCACTCATGTATAAAAAAATTAACACACACAACATAAGTGGTGTGAGAAACTAGGACGTTGTACAATGGCTCAATTCGACCTCCGGGTACTGTACTTGTCTTAATTGACAAGTACACATCCTCTAACCTAATTACATTTCATAAAGGGTCCGCCAAATAAATTTTTTTTGAACATGCTTTAACAAAAAAACTACTGAATATTTTCTCAAATTTCTTTTTTTATTTGAAAGTACAATCCTTCCGGTTAATAATGGAAAATAATTTCATTCAAATGGCTGCCTCGGCTGGCCATGCAGTAGCCTACACCAGAAGATGCCGATTTTGGCAAAAAAAAAATCATCTTTTCAGATGAAGCTCATTTTGATCTTGGCGGGTATGTGTAAACAAGCACGTTTGTTTGGTGCGGATTATGGTCCAGAGGCATAATTGGGCCATTTTTCTTCGAAAATGAGCAAGGAGTTGCCGTTACAGTCAATGGCGATCGTTATCGGGCCATGTTGAACGAATTTTTGTTCACAAAAATTGAAGAGGAGGATATTGGCAACATTTGATTTCAACAGGACGGCGCTACGTGCCACACAGCCGAAGCTACACTCGATGTTTTGCGCCCTGTTTTTGAAGATCGCATTATCAGCCGCAGAGCTGATGTCGTTTGGCCACCTCGAAACTGCGATTTGGCACCGTTGGACTATTATTTGTGGTGTGCCGTCAAAGATAAGTGTTACGCCGTCAAGCCAGAGACAATTGACGCTTTAAAGGACAATATTCGTGAAGCCATTGGTGAAATACAGCTGCACACAATCGATAATGTGCTTAAAAATTGGACCGATCGTGTAGGCTGCTGCATGGCCAGCCGAGGCAGCCATTTGAATGAAATTATTTTCCATTATTAACCGGAAGGATTGTACTTTCAAATAAAAAAAGAAATTTTGAGAAAATATTCAGTAGTTTTTTTTTAAAGCATTTTCAAAAAAAAAGTTATTTGGCGGACCATTTATAAGAGTTAAAAGTACGTCGCTAAGCAACAGATTATGACAGATTCGCAGATTTTGGAGTTGGGTCTTCTGCAACCCAGCGTAGCAGACGTTCTTTGAAGGGAATGGTCTCCTTGCGGCTATTGTGACACAACAGGTAAATATCCATCCAAGGGGGATCAAACATCCCCACTACAAACTAAATCTTGCCATTGCCATGAATCCTTTTTTTTGAGAGTTCAGTCAAAGGTAATAGAAAATTCTAAGTAAATAACATCTTCCATCGCGATAGAGACAAAAGACTCCTCAAATCTACATCGCATACAGAAATCGTTCGAGCGTATGCCAAATCTATCGGCATGCCTTGTAGTGGACAATGGTCCGTGATAGTGGAAAGAATGGACACCCGACTTAAGAAATGAAGACAATCTTCTTAACCATATCAGCCTAGCAATTCATAGCATAGTTTCTCTGTGAAACGAATGAGACAACCTATGCGCTGTAAGAAATCAAAGATTTTGAGCTTTTGTACCAATTTTCAATGATACCCTCCCTATGTCTTGAATCCATGCAAGAGTAGCCTTTGAATGACCAGACATTTCCTTGAGAAATCTCCAGAATTCATGCACGACAAGGAAAGTTGAGGTAACATTGGCGGCCACAGTTTGGCTGTCCGTGTAAATTAAGAGGATTTTCAGGGGAAATGTAATCAACAATGACGACCCCTGTCTGGAAAACAGTGCGTGGTAAGATAGCCTGTACGAAAGTTTAGTTTTGTCAGAAGATTGCTTTTGGAGCAATCGGTATATACTTCAAGGGCTCCAATGGGCTCCTCTGTATGGTCAAACAAGTAATTGCTATTTAGGATCCTAAAATCTACTCTGCTATCAAGAAAATTATAAGGAACTACATAAGCGTCCCTAAATACATCTGTGGTTTTCCAATATTGAAGTATGTTTGTTCTTAGTTCAGGTTGAACCAGGATTTAACTGCTTCAAGAGCGTATATAATGACTTAGAAAAGAGTGCATCGGCAATCAGGGCAGTCGATTGCCTGCGCACTATCGCTACACAGTCTACAGTGTCATTTGTGCAGTAAACATGAGCACCGTAAAATAAAGCTGGGTCCTCCACAGTCTAATAAAGTCAGCGTGATGGCTCTTTTATAGTTGTAAAGCTCTAGAGTTCCACTCTTTACCCTTTCCATAGCATACCTGCAGGAGAGTTAAGTCTTTCGAAATATCTCCCAAATACTTTACTCTCGTGAATAAAAGTAGTTGCAGCGCACACAACATGGTTTGCCTATAAAGGACGTTGGCAACCCTATTATTCTAGAAACTCGTAAAACTTTATTTATGAAACTTAAAACAAAGCAAAACAATAAAGAAAGATGATGGATGGCTTAAAAAGAGAATTATGCGTGAATTTTCTTGAGCTATTCACTTAACGGGTGATTTTTTTTAGCAATTATCTTTTTGGCAACACTGGTTTAAACAGCTCACGCACGTTTCGTGTTTTGTTTCACTGTCAAACATCTTCAGTTTGGTCTAGAATTTAACCATGAATCGTCTTACAAACGAACAACGCCTGCAAATCATTGCAAATTTGATTATCAAAATGCGTGTTCTGTTAAGAAAGTTCATCGCGTGCTTCTTACATTTATGGTCAGTTTAAGCGACCCACTGAAGCGGCCATTCGGGCTATTGTGACTAAATTTCGCACCAAATTTACATTGTTGGACAACCACCTCCACCAACACGCTTACGTAGAGTGCGAACTGAAGAAAATATCGCAGCTGTATCGGCCGATGTTAATGATGACTGACCATCAATTATCGATTCGTCGCCGTTCGCAGCAATTGGGCCTCTGTTACTCAACAACGTGGTAAATTTTGCGGAAGGATTTAGGTGTGAAGCCTTTCAAAATACAGAACGCAACGCAGAATTTGTGGTGAATGAGCTCTTGGAAAGTTGGCCGAAGGTCCACTTCTTTATCGAAAAATTGTATTCAGCGACGAAGCTCATTTTTGGCTCAATAAGCAGAATTGTAGATTTTGGTGTGAAGATCAGCCAGGAGCATTGCAAAAGCTAGCAATGCATCCAGAAAAAGTCACAGTTTGGTGCGCAGTTTGTTACGTAACTGTGAATGGTGAGCGCTACCGTGAGATGATATCAAACTTTTTTTTTGCCAAAAATGCAAGAGCTTGACTTGCATGAGATGTGGTTTCAACAAGACGGTGCCACATGATGCCACACAGCACGCACAACAATGGACTTATTGAGAAACAAGTTCCGTGAACATTTTATTTCACGTTCGGGACCGGTCAATTGGCCGCCTAGATCGTGGGATTTGACGCCTTTAGACTATTTTTTGTGGGCCTATGTTAAAGCTCATGTCTATACAGACAAGCCCGCTTCAATTGATGCATTGGAAGACAACATTGAAGCATTTATTCGTGAGATACCGGCCGAAATGTTGGAAAGAGTATGCCAAAATTGAACTAAGCGGATGGACCATTTGAGGCGTAGTCGCGGTCAACATTTGCATGAAATAATCTTCAAACATTAAATTATATGGACCGTACTATCGATTCAAATAAAGATTTCATGCATTTCTCTGAATTTTATGTGTTTTTTTTTTGAAAAATTTTCCTACAGCTCTTAAATAAGCACCCGTTATTATAGTTAATTATACGAATTTTTCGCGTCCATAGAAGAATACTTTTATATCCTGTATTCGATTAAAGTCCATTGAAATTCTTATTTTCCTTTTAATGCCTTTTCTCTATACCCTTTACCTTTATCCTTTATTTGAAATGGTCCTTCTTAGACTCGGGACTAAACCCAATTTTCGTGTAAACTGGTAGACTTGGAGGAGAACTAGAGAGAGGAGTCACATTTGAATGATTGTAGGCTCTAGGTAGTCTTATAATTTCTCAAAATTTTACTGAAATTAAATCCACGCGCTTATTAAGTATCATGAAAGAGATTTTCAGTTGTATTTTTCTTACATTTTCCGTTAAATGATTTTGTTGCGTTGCATTGGGGGTTTAATTAAAGTCAGTTTATCTTGTTGTTTACCTGTAAAATATATACTCACACTAGCTATCTGGCATGCTCGCATTTATGCTCTCTTAATATGACATTAACTGTCATCTTAACTGCCTCAAAATAAACACACACACCCATACATACACTTCATACAATTCAAATAAACAGGAGGGAGCAAGGTTATCCATATGTGAGTATATTTGAGTACATTTTTCTTCCTTCTTTTCTTCATTTTTTTCTTGTTTTTCTTGTTTTTTGGGGCATAAAAGCGATAAAATTTATGTGATGATGATGATGATTCTATTATTATTTACATTTACACTTATAAGGAAACCACGTATGTATGTATGTATGTGTGTTTGTGTATGTGTGCATGTGAGTATATTACATGTGTATTAATTTTTATACGGTTTGTTGAATATTATTTATGGCAGCCCGCGCCAGGACAGTATCGTTACGGAAGACAAGCAGTTTTATTCGTATTCGTATTCGAATTAATTTTTTTTTTTTGGTAAGATTGTGTAAAGAAAAGAAGTTTTTTTGTTTTTGTTTGGCTCTGACACGGTTATCACTGGCTAAAAGGAAATCCAGGATATAAAACACTCACACTTAAACACATGCTTAAATACATACATACATACATGTGTATGAAACACTTTTGCATGTTTATTTAACGTTAATATATGAGATATACTTCCGCAGGCAGTAATGTAAGAGAGTGTGTTCTAAAAAAAAATTTGATCAAGAATTTTTCAAGAGAAATATGTATGGACTTCAGTAGGTAGACTTTGATTTAAACAACAGTTACTAGTTCCCTCTTCTAAAGGGTGTTTTTTATAGAGGTATAGAACTTTAAGTTGCGATTGACATGAATTTTATTTATCCGAAAGATAATCTTGTGGCATTACATTTTAAATATGATTTCTGGCATATGACCGCCACGGCTGGCGCGGATGTAGTCCAATCTGGACGTCCAATTTTCGATGACTTTTTCCAACATTTGTGGCCGTATATCGGCAATAATACGGCGAATGTTGTCTTCCAAATGGTCAAGCGTTTGTGGCTTTACCGCATAGACCAATGACTTTACATAGCCCCACAGAAAGTAGTCTAGCGGTGTTAAATCACAAGATCTTGGAGGCCAATTCACAGGTCCAAAACGTGAAATTAGGCGGTCACCAAACGTGTCTTTCAATAAATCTATTGTGGCACGAGCTGTGTGACATGTTGCGCCGTCTTGTTGAAACCACATCTCCTGGACATCATGGTTATTCAATTCAGGAATGAAAAAGTTAGTAATCATGGCTCTATACCGATCACCATTGACTGTAACGTTCTGGCCACCATCGTTTTTGAAAAAGTACGGACCAATGATTCCACCAGCCCATAAAGCGCACCAAACAGTCAGTTTTTCTGGATGTAACGGTGTTTCCACATACACTTGAGTATTACCTTCACTCCAAATGCGGCAGTTTTGTTTGTTGACGTAGCCATTCAACCAGAAGTGCGCTTCATCGCTAAACTAAATTCGCTTATGAAAATCGGGAACAACGGTAATCTCGTTTTGGGCCCATTCGACGAATCTACGCCTTACTTGATGATCGTTTGGCTTCAAATCTTGCACGAGTTGGATTTTGTAAGCACGCAAACCAAGATCCTTCCGCAAAATCTTCCATAAAGTGGATGGACACAGATCCAATTCCTGTGCTCGATGGCGGATGGACTCATTCGGGTCTTCCTCAATGCTACGCTCTACAGCAACAATAGCTTCTTCTGTACGCACCGTACAGCGTCTCTGGGGATGCGAGTTATCAATAAGAGTAAACGTGGTGCGAAAACGTTCCATGGTTAATCGAATTAACTGCTCTGATGGACGATTTTGTCGACGATAAAATGGACGTAGTGCGCGCGCGATACGTTTGCCGCACAGAACCATTATTTTCGAAATAAAATTGCTCTATTTGCAAGCGTTGTTCAGGCGTGAGTCTATTCATGATGAATTGCCAAACCAAACTGAGAATAAATCACTTGACAGCTGTTAAATCGGTCGCCATCTTGAAAAGTAATGCCAACTTAATGTTCTATACCTCTATAAAAAACACCCTTTACTTCCTTCTTTTCCTAATCATATTATACGCTTACCCTCATGCTACTAAAAAACGACGGCAGAATACCCAGTTTAACTGAGGCAATCTATGCGCCGAAAAATATATTTATTTCGGTAAATTCCTCTCAGCAGATTTCTGGCAAAAACTCAAAGGGAAAATAAAATTGTCAAGAAAAGTTTCTCAAAAAATCTGTCATTCAGAGTCGACTTTAAACTGTAGATCCCGGCTCTCATGTATAAAATGAACACACACAACATATGTGTGTGGTGTGAGAAACTAATCCATAATCCTGACTAAAGGATTATAGTGATCAATTATGTATGTATGTATGTTACTACTGCCTCCTATGCTATCGCACTAAAGCCAACGTCAATTCAGTTTATTGCTGTTTCGGCTCATCTCGTCAGCACTGATGACTATATGGCCTATGAGTTCACTGGAACTTACATAAACATGAGTGAAGTTAATGCAGTTATAACTTGAGCAACTCATTATTCCTCTCAATATTGCCTGAAGTGATATCGACGTATCCTAATACTCTACAAGATGCTCATTCTCCCCGTGCTTCTTTATGGCGCATAGGCATGGAGACTATTAAGCACTGATGCAGCAGTCTTGAGAGTATTCAAGAGAAAAGTCCGTCCTACGTAAGATGTTCGGTCCAGTGCGAGTTGGCGATGATTTCCGCATTCGATCCAATAATGAGTTGGACGTTGAGCAGCGTATTAACATGCAGCGTCTGCACTAGCTCGGCCTTGTCATTCGAATGGAGGAGGATGCCCCGTCCAGAGTCGCCTGGAAGTATGTGTTGAATCGGTTAATCGTGCTGTTAATGGCCAATTAAGTAAGTAAGCAAATAGATATCGACGTAGTCTGGCTGGTAGTGTATTGTAAAGGGTCCGCCATATAACTTTTTTGTTTTGAAAATGCTTTAAAAAAAAAAAACTACTGAATATTTTCTCAAAATTTCTTTTTTTTTATTTGAAACTACAATCCTTCCGGTTAATAATGGAAAATAATTTCATTCAAATGGCTGCCTCGGCTGGCCATGCAGTAGCCTACACCAGAAGATGCCGATTTTGGGAAAAAAAAATCATGTTTTCAGATGAAGCTCATTTTGATCTTGGCGGGTATATAAACAAGCAAAATTGTCGCATTTGGGGCACAGAAAACCCCCACGCATGCATACATTGAAAAGCCGACGCACCCAAAACGAGTCACTGTTTGGTGCGGATTTTGGTCCAGAGGCATAATTGGGCAATTTTTTCTTCGAAAATGAGCAAGGAGTGGCCGTTACGGTCAATGGCGATCGTTATCGGGCCATGTTGAACGAATTTTTGTTCACAAAAATTGAAGAGGAGGATATTGGCAACATTTGGTTTCAACAGGACGGCGCTACGTGCCACACAGCCGAAGCTACATTCGATGTTTTGCGCCCTGTTTTTGAAGATCGCATTATCAGCCGCAGAGCCAATGTCGTTTGGCCACCTCGGAGCTGCGATTTGACACCGTTGGACTATTATTTGTGGGCGTAACGTCAAAGATAAGTGTTACGCCGACAAGCCAGAGACAATTGACGCTTTAAAGGACAATATTCGTGAAGCCATTGGTGAAATACAGCTGCACACAATCGATAATGTGCTTAAAAATTGGACCGATCGTGTAGGCTACTGCATGGCCAGCCGAGGCAGCCAATTGAATGAAATTATTTTCCATTATTAACCGGAAGAATTGTACTTTCAAATAAAAAAAAGAAATTTGAGAAAATATTCAGTAGTTTTTTTTTTTTGAAGCATTTTCAAAAAAAAAAATATTTGGCGGACCCTTTAGTTTTAAACACGAGTTCGCAATTGAGACCCTAGCTTAGATACCTCGCACAACGAAATACGAAAAACATTTGTTCTACAACTTCCGCTTAGCAGTCTTCTGGCAAAAAATAAAACTCTGAGAGTAAAACAAAATTGCCGTGAAAAGCTTCACAAAAAAAATCTGTCGTTCGTAATCGACGACATAAAACAATACAAATACACCTTGGGTGGCGTGAGAAGCTTTAGGTTGTAATTCAGACTAAAGGGTTTTAATAAACAATCTTGTAAGTTAAGTAAGATATCCTTAATAACTTTGTTTTTATTACGAAAAGAAGAATTCATTCTTTTAAAGTTCTGCCAACTGGTTCTTAAACGTTTTCTGTGTGTGTGGCATCGTTTGTGGCATCGTTTAACGTCTTGGGGTTTTATGCTTCACTGATGCCAACAACGACTACAACATCATTATCATTCTTTCATTATCTTCATTGTATTACTAACGATGGTAGAGAGTAAATAAATACACCAGATAAGGTATAAATAAATACAACAACAACAATAACAATAACAACAACAGCAATAACAACAATTCTTCACACGTTTATTATCCTTTTTTCCACGGCAGCATTAAAGATATTTCCTTGTAACGAGAGAGAGAGAGAGAGAGGAAAAGAACAAACCAACTGGAAATGGTTGAATGAAATCCTCACACATCATTAATCATTTGCGGGTGTGTATGTGTGTTTGTATGTGTGCGTATATGAATAACGATTATTTTTATTTATCGATATACGATATAAGTATTGTGTGCAGTAAGAAAAACAGAGGAAGGGGATAGAAATACCCTTTAAATATGCCACATAAAAATATAAAAAAAAACGGAAGCCACCAGTTATAATAACTATTTAGAGAAATCAAAAAAGGAAGAGGGAAGGGGGGACATCAGGGAAAGGAGAGCAATTGTAAAATTGTTTGTTATTTACGTTTGGCAAATTTTAATTAGAAAAACCAACAAAAATAACATAATATTTGCATAATATTGGTGCGTTTAATGTGCGTTGTTGTTTAATGTGCGTTGTTAGAATCACAGAGCGTATGAAAAACATGGTTTAGTTTTATGCTTCATAAACTAAATTCCCACCAAAAAAAAAAATACCAAAAAACCAACAGTTTGTTTAGAGCCTTTCATGCCTCACATAACCTCAAATGTTGTCTACCATAGCCAGAGCCCCGACCGAAACGAGAAAGGGAATGAAAAATTTTCAAAAATCACACTTAAATCCCTGACTGTGATTAGTTTTAATTGTTGCTGTGCTCTGTGGTCATCGTATATTTTATTTAAATACACCAGACAGACGGTTACACTGCTACACACACATACACATATAAGTACATACATACGCAAAATGATTTGAAATAAATTTTCTAAAACATTCAAATGATTATGTAGACACACACGTGCATGCATATACATACATACAGTGGTGGCCTTATAATTAGAAACGATGTTTTTGGAACAGATTTCTCTGGAGAGACGAATCTAAGTTTAATTTGTCCCAATCTAGTGGAAAAACGTATGTAAGACGTCCTCCAAACAAAGCTTTTGATCCCAGGTACACAGTGAAAACTGAAAAACAAATTAACAAACATAGTACATGTTGCTAAGTCGTTTCTAATTATAAGACCACCACTGTACATACATACATAATCGCATGGATTTCTATGGTGACTGTGAACAACGGCATAAACTTAATAAATGTTTGAATTTTACTGTGAAAAAAGGAATATTAGGTGTAGTAAAAAGGAGATATTTATTAGGTTTGCAAGGTTTTTCACAAGCTTCTATTGCGTCGAGCACTTCACCAAAAAAATTATTTGCTGTAATCATGCAAACAAGATGCAAACAATTGTTTTAAAGTTAAGACCAGGGTGGAGATAGCTGAGATTCAAACCAGACACTAACTCTTTATGAATTCACATGGATATGTATGATTTTCACAAGCTTCTATTGCGTCGAGCACTTCACCAAAAAAATTATTCGCTGTAATCATGCAAACAAGATGCAAACTATTGTTTTGCGTTTTAGACCAGGGTGGGGATAGCTGAGCTTCAAACCAGACACTAACTCTATGAATTCATATGGATATGTTCGATTTTCACAAGCTTCTATTGCGTCGTAGACTTCACCTAAAAAAATTTTTCGCTGTAGTCCTGCAAACAGAACGCAAACAATTGTTTTAAAGTTAAGACCAGGGTGGATATAGTGGAGCTTCAAACCAGACACTAACTCTTTATCAATTCACAGGTATATGTTCGATTTTTACAAGCTTATAGTGCGTCGAACAGTTCACCTACAAAATTATTCGCCTTGGACAGGAACATAGAACAAACAATTCTTTTGAGGTTTGAACTATGCTTGGTATAGTGGAGCTTCAAACCAGCACTAACTCTTTTACCATCTCATAGAGCTTTCATAATTACTAGAGCCTAATCATCTCTAAGATAGGAACAGAGAGGAAACAATTGCTTTGAGGCTTGGACTATACTCGGGATAGCAGAGCCTCAAACCAGGCACTAAGTCTTTATCAATTCATAGGGATATGTTCGATTTTCACAAGCTTCTATTGCGTCGTAGACTTCACCTACAAAATTATTCGCCTTGGACAGGAACATAGAACAAACAATTGTTTTGAGGTTTGAACAATGCTTGGATAGTGGAGCTTCAAACCAAACACTAACTCTTTACCCACTCATAGGGATATCAATTCCCTTCTATGCTTCCGTAATTACTAGAACCTAATCATTTCTAAGTCGAAGTCCCCGTGGTTTTATAGTTAGTGTGTTAGCTTATTAGACGCAAAATTCTGGTTTGAACCCCAGCTTAGACATCAACCAAAGGAAATATAAAAAAAAATTCGGTGACTTCCTCTCAGCAACCTTCTGGCAAAAACCGTGGGTGTACATAAAGGGTGTTTTTTTTATAGAGTTATAGAACTTTAAGTTCGCATTACTTTTCAAGATGGCGACCGATTTAACAGCTGACAAGTGATTTATTCTCAGTTTGGTTTGGCAATTCATCATGAATAGACTCACGCCTGAACAACGCTTGCAAATATTACAATTTTATTTCGAAAATAATGGTTCTGTGCGAAAAACGTATCGCACACTACATCCATTTTATCGTCGACAAAATCGTCCATCAGAGCAGTTAATTCGATTAACCATGGAACGTTTTCGCACCACGTTTACTCTTATTGATAACTCGCATCCCCAGAGACGCTGTATGGTACGTACAGAAGAAGCTATTGCTGCTGTCGAGCGTAGCATTGAGGAAGACCCGAATGAGTCCATCCGCCATCGAGCACAGGAATTGGAACTCCAGTGTCCATCCACTTTATGGAAGATTTTGCGGAAGGATCTTGGTTTGTGCGTGCTTACAAAATCCAACTCGTGCAAGATTTGAAGCCAAACGATCATCAAGTAAGGCGTAGATTCGTCGAATGGGCCCAAAACGAGATTACCGTTGTTCCCGATTTTCATAAGCGAATTTTGTTTAGCGATGAAGCGCACTTCTGGTTGAATGGCTACGTCAACAAACAAAACTGCCGCATTTGGAGTGAAGGTAATCTTCAAGTGTATGTGGAAACACCGTTACATCCAGAAAAACTGACTGTTTGGTGCGCTTTATGGGCTGGTGGAATCATTGGTCCGTACTTTTTCAAAAACGATGGTGACCAGAACGTTACAGTCAATGGTGATCGGTATAGAGCCATGATTACTAACTTTTTCATTCCTGAATTGAATAACCATGATGTCCAGGAGATGTGATTTCAACAAGACGGTGCAACATGTCACACAGCTCGTGCCACAATAGATTTATTGAAAGACACGTTTGGTGACCGCCTAATTTCACGTTTTGGACCTGTGAATTGGCCTCCAAGATCTTGTGATTTAACACCGCTAGACTACTTTGTGTGGGGCTATGTAAAGTCATTGGTCTATGCGGTAAAGCCACAAACGCTTGACCACTTGGAAGACAACATTCGCCGTATTATTGCCGATATACGGCTACAAATGTTGGAAAAAGTCATCGAAAATTGGACGTCCAGATTGGACTACATCCGCGCCAGCCGTGGCGGTCATATGCCAGAAATCATATTTAAAATGTAATGCCACAAGATTATCTTTCGGATAAATAAAATTCATGTCAATCGAATAATCCATCGTTGTTTTATTGCAACTTAAAGTTCTATACCTCGATAAAAAAAACACCCTTTATAATTGCAATGAAAAGTTTCTCAAAAATCGGTCGTTCGGTAAACTGTAGCTCCCGCCACTCATGGATAAAATCAGCACATTCAACATGGGTGGTGTGGCGAGCTAGGTTATAATCCTAAGTAAAGGGTTGTAATGGCCAATCAAGTATGTATAAGTATGTGCGTAAATATCGGAAGGAAGCTATCACACATACCTACACCATTTTCTTCAATACCATTTCGCCTGATGTTTTAAGTGCTTAATTATATTGTTCTCAGTCTTGTAGGTCGACTTATAGCACAATTTCCTAAGTTATTTCCCCTTTAAACTACGTATACCAAATAATTTTGGTGGTGGACTCTTTGTCTCGCTATAAACTGCTAAAAATTTGAATACAAAAACGAATAAAAAAATCTTCTTTCTTTTACAAAATTACCCGCTTTTGTCCCACTGTGCCAATACTTAGCTGCTTAATGTGCTATGCAAAATTCCACAAACAAATTTAACTCAAAAAGCCAACAAAAAACAGACAAAAATTTGCATTTTGCCAGTTCCAAATGAGGCTGCATTAGTTTACTTACTATTGCTGGCCCCACTGCCTCATTCCCTCTGTCATCGAATACAGGGCGGCCAATATAATGCAATAAAAATTTTTTTTTTTTTTTTGGCCAATACAAAATGCATTCTCTAGGAATTTCAAGGATTAAATGTAATTTATAAACGTTTTCCATTTCAATTGATTTAATGATCACAAACAATACAGCCACAGAGACAGAAGCCAGAAGCTTGAAACCAAGGGTCAGGGCTGGCTAGTCTCTTCTGCATTGACTATAGAAGCTGGAGGAGATTAAATGAAATCGAAATAAACGATTTTTAATGGTTTTTTAAATCCATAAAATGGCTCTCACAGTTACAGTAACTCGCACTCCTCACACTCTCTCTCTCTCTCTCTGTCTCTCTCTCTCTCTCTGTGAGTGCTTTAATGAACATTTTAGTTACACATCAGCTTGCCCAAGTCCCCCTTACCTTGTTGGTTCACTACTACTAACGAGTATTTAAATGTGTGTACAGGCACAGTAGTCAAGGCTTAATGTGCCTATGTTTTCAACCCAAAGAAGGCAGTGAGAGTGAGAGAGAGACAGAGCCAATGGGCAAAAAGAGAACATCCAAGGCACACAGTGGCAAAAACGAGGTCATTAATTATTTTTACTAAATCTGTGGGAGATAAGCGGCGGCGGCTGCGGCGGCGGCTGCGGCATCGTTTAAATATTTTCGATATGAGTGTGTGCCAATGTGTTGTGTGTGCCTCAGTGTATTTACGTTTAACCACCAGTTGTTGCTGCTGTTGAATCCATTTCCCAAACTTCCATTTCAGTAAGCTAATGAGTGTTGCGTTTGCCAGCCAGATCTCTTACTTAATGAGTTAAAAATTTAACCCCATTGCCGCCCTTACCCTCGTATCTACGTATTATCATTGCCTAACGAAATACAAACATTCCCGCATCCTTTACATCCATTGAAAACCAACCATCATTATCTGTGGTTGTGAACGTATGTATGCCCATATGCCCGCTCGAGTGTGTATGTGTGTGTCTATCTCACTATCTATATCGTATGAGTATGAGTATGTATAATGACCATAAAGAGATATTTTACATGAGACAGACGATTAATTAATCTTCAAGGACTATACACTTTGCTCCATTACATAACCTCACTCTCTGTCTCTTCTTCCTCTCCCTCTCTCTTTCTCTGTTACTAAATTAAGGGATTTTCATATTTATTTTCTCATTATGAAAATTTATAGACATGCGAGCTCTACTAGAGCCAGCAAACAATTCTCCCTCGTCCTTATGCTGTGTCTAGCTCTCTTCGACTAAGAGACCAAAGGGCCTTAATGAATGAGCAAGGGGAAGAGGGAAATGTTTGTATGTAAACGATATAAAAATATGTTTTAAATATCGATTACGCCATAAAAACACTTAAAAATTAATCAATAATCCTTTTTCTCTATAAATACTTTCGGTATTTTTAAATTATTTCGTTACGGTTTATGTATATGGAGGAGTGTGCATGAATTAATTTGGGCATACATAAAGCTGATGCTATTTATAAAATTTTCAATTCTTAAGATTACATACATACATAATTGGTCATTACAATCCTTCAGTCAGGATTACGACCTTGTTTCTCACACCACTTATGTTGTGCGTGTTAAATTTTATACATGAATGGCGGGACCTACAGATTAAAGTCGACTCCGATTGACAGATTTTTAAGAAACTCATGGCAATTTTATTTTACTCTTAGACTATTTGCAGAAATCTGCTGAGAGGAAGTCGCCGAAGAAATACTTTTTGTATTTTATTTCGATGTCTGGCATGGGGCTCGAACCCTGGCTTTACGTCTAATAAGCCAAAACACTACCTACTAGACAAAGGCGACTTCAATTATCTTCTTAAGATTGAAGAAAATATTTTTTAAGCTCTCAATGCATAAAAAAGTAACTTTTCAACGTCTTTAATTTGTTCGTACAATTTTATTTTTCCTTTTTTTCCCACAAATTTCTCCTTGAATTCGCAACGTATAAAATCCTTGTTCAAGAAGCTTGAAAAAATCTGTCATATATATTTTTTAAAGAAACCCTTTTGGAAACTTCTTGCTTCTCTTGGAGTCTTTGAAACAAAACAATTTTTTGCTGTTGTGGAGGTATGTTAGCGACAATTTCTTTAGGTAGGCGACACACTTCGAAAGGCAGCTGACAAAATTGCTTGACAGCCACTTCGTTTAAGCAAATAATAGGCCAGCTTTTTGCTGCACCTGCTACAACATGGAGGACAAGTTACTCATGGAATGATTTCAGCCAAATATCTCCCCACAGAGTCCGACATAAGCGCATAGTTGAGACCCTATTCGCTTCATTGGGCGCCAAAATGACAATAGAATACGATCTTGAATATTCACTTAAGATGCTGTTCTATAAGAATCGTGATTCTTATCTCATGCTATTTTATAAGAATCCTGATTCTTCTCTCATGCTATTCTATAAGAATCCTGATTCTTCTCTCATGCTATTCTATAAGAATCCTAATTCTTTTCTCATGCTATTCTATAAGAATCCTAATCTATAGAATAATAATCCCTATCTAATGCTATTCTATAAGAAACGAGAATGCTATTCTATAAGAATCCTGATTCTTATTTCATGTTATTCTATAAGAATCCTGATTCTTATTTATGTTATTCTATAAGAATCCTGATTCTTATCTCATGTTATTCTATAAGAATCGAGATTCATATCTCATGCTATTTTATAAAAATCGAGATTCTTATCTCATGCTATTCTATAAGAATCGAGATTCTTATCTCATGCTATTCTATAAGAATCGAGATTCTTATCTCATGCTATTCTATAAGAATCGAGATTCTTATCTCATGCTATTCTATAAGAATCGAGATTCTTATCTCATGCTATTCTATAAGAATCAAGATTCATGTCTCATGCTATTCTATAAGAATCAAGATTCATGTCTCATGCTATTCTATAAGAATCAAGATTCATATCTCATGCTATTCTATAAGAATCAAGATTCATATCTCATGCTATTCTATAAGAATCAAGATTCATATCTCATGCTATTCTATAAGAATCAAGATTCATATCTCATGCTATTCTATAAGAATCCAGATTATTCTCTCATGCTATTCTATAAGAATCTTGATTCTTATCTCATGCTATTCTATAGGAATCTTGATTCTTATCTCATGCTATTCTATAGGAATCTTGATTCTTATCTCATGCTATTCTATAGGAATCTTGATTCTTATCTCATGCTATTCTATAAGAATCTTGATTCTTATCTCATGCTATTCTATAAGAATCTTGATTCTTATCTCATGCTATTCTATAAGAATCCTGATTCTTATCTCATGCTATTCTATAAGAATCCTGATTCTTATCTCATGCTATTCTATAAGAATCCTGATTCTTATCTCATGCTATTCTATAAGAATCCTGATTCTTATCTCATGCTATTCTATAAGAATCCTGATTCTTATCTCATGCTATTCTATAAGAATCCTGATTCCTATCTCATGCTATTCTATAAGAATCCTGATTCTTATCTCATGCTATTCTATAAGAATCGGGATTCTTATCTCATGCTATTCTATAAGAATCGGGATTCTTATCTCATGCTATTCTATAAGAATCGGGATTCTTATCTCATGCTATTCTATAAGAATCGGGATTCTTATCTCATGCTATTCTATAAGAATCGGGATTCTTATCTCATGCTATTCTATAAGAATTTTGATTCTTATTTTATGCTATTCTATAAGAATCTTGATTCTTATATCATGCTATTCTCTAAGAATCACGATTCTTATCTCATGATATTCTTATCTCATGCTATTCTATAATCAATATGAAAACAATTTTACAACGTTAGGTTAGATTTAAGTGGCTGCCTCATTAAGGAGTATAGTTCACTTATGCCCCTATTGCCGTTCTCAACTCAACTCAGTTTGGTCGTCTGCCAGTCAACCCAACTTTCACTCAACCAAATTATTTTTTGATATTGTGGAACTCAACGATTTTTAGTTGTAATTGTTATGGTGTTGCCAATATGAAATTTAAATTTCAAATTGGTAACACCATGAAATTTGTTTGGAAATAGAAGAAATGAAAACGCAAATATTAAAATCAAGTTTTTGTATAAATAAAAGTAAATTAAAGATGGATTTAAGTGTGGATTTATTTTACGAAGATCAAAACTCTAATATAAATGTTCTTCGTATACGTAGAAAAATACGCGATGATTCAAATCCTCTTGAACTACCCAGTGCTAAGTAAGAAATGTCCCATGTGTAATTTTTAAAAGCTGTTGTTTATTTCGTAGTTTTTATAAGTATTTTTCTCCAAATTATTATTGCTTTTTAAAAGTTTAACTTGTGTTATTTGTTTTCTCAAAAGTTCTAAGCGCTCTTGTTCTGTTGATTTTTTTTCTTAGACGGGATATTTAATAACATCTCAGGTGCATTTGTAATGACTTGCTCCACATCGGGATTTTGAGGAGACGCAAAAGCGCGACTGGTTGTCGGAGCAATATTATCAACGTCGAATGTGTGTCCAGATGGAGCTACTTGGTCATTTAGTGATAACAGGAGGGATACGCAATCCTCAAGGGTGTTAAGGGGAATTTCTTGTGAAGGACCACTTCCTGTTGCTTGATTGTTTTTTATTATTAGCAATTTTTTTTACTTGCTTTGTAGTGAATCCAAACCTATACGGAGTAAAAATTCTAATAAAATGTCTATTTACAATATTTTAGATGCTGTATACTTATGCGTTGCCAATCGGAGGGGGTTCTTGTAGGTGGACCCAAGCTATTCAATTCTGTAGAAAATCCTTCCCACGCTTCCTTGCACTGATTTTTGGTCATCCCAAATTTTTGCTTTTGTTTAGATATTTCTGGATTATTTTCCAACAACTTCCACAAGTCACTCAAATTGGGTTGTTATTTGGTTGTTATTTTCAATTTCCTGCCTATTAAATATTTAATTATTGATTTTAAGCAGAAAGAAACTTACGATTTTTCCATTTTTATCTTTTTTTCTATTATTTTTAAAAAGAAAATGTATTAAATATATAAGTGAACTCTATAACTGAGAGAGACTCAACTGCTAATAAGTAGTTGTCTATATTTAATGTTTTTGTCAACCAAACTCATACAAAGTGGTGAACCGCAATACCATAAAACACAACTAAAAAATTAACCGCACAACCAAAAAGTCAACCGCGTTTAAGTTGAGAATGGCAATACCGATTTCTGAAAGACGACCAAACTACTACAAAAGTTGTCAACCGTAATAGGGGCATTAGGTACTATAAGATCTCGTTTCAGCGTCAACTACGTAGTAAAACTCCTGCGTGGCCGGTCTTAGCCATTCTGAGAGTTCTATGATGATATGAATTATATTCAAATCGTGTTTGATTAGATACGTTCTTTCAATAACTTTTGGATGCACAAGGTTTCTTGTTCTTAGGTTTCTAAGCGCCGGGCAAATGCAAAGAAGATGGTTTTGTGGTCTCCTGTTTTTTTCACCTTTAAAGCTTCTGAAGAGGTTGTTGTCGGATATTTAAAGTCACCGGGCATGTGTATCCTGAGGCCAGTGGCCCGATATAACTACTATAAGGTTAATAAGATGAGGTCTAGTGAGGTTCAATTCATATTTTCTTCTGCACATATCCATATCGGGCCAGATCTATTAGGCTTCTCGGCAAATAGGTTTATTATTCCATCTTTTCTTTGAAATTTAATGAAGTTTGAGTGTCCAGGAATCCATATGAAGATAAACTCAAACACGAATGCTTGAGGATCTTGTTTTTAACATCAAATGAGAAAAATTTACCTTTTCAAAGAAATATGACGGTGAACAAATGGTGAAACTAATAGTGCCTCCCCATCCTTTAATAAAATGTCACTGTGGGTCACTTTTTGTTGTTGTTGTTTTTGTTTTCGTTTTAATGACCCACATTAATAAAGATGTCAACTTTTCTGTTTTGTCTTCATTCCTTCATTGTTTTTTTTTTTTTTGTACGTTCTTCGTTTATATTTCATTTATTTAATCTGGAATTTGATTTTGTTTAACCATTTCCTCTTAATCCTTAACAAATGACACAAACAGCATCAGCAACAACAACAACTTAATTTCCTAACAAAAATAGGAAATAAAACGATTCTCGAGAACATTTATTTTTATTACCAACTGTCCGAATGACTTGACTTGAATGCTGCTGCTGGCTGACATTCATTTCTATTTGTTCGTTCACATGTTGTTTATTAACGAAAATCCTTTTGTCCGTCTGTCTGTCCATCTCTGTTAGTATCCTTCACTGTATATCCCTTTTATGTACTGTATAGTGTGTCTGTGTATATGTATGTTTGAGTTTAATGTGTCATGATAGTCATTCCATACGTTGTCATTAACAAACATTAAATCCGTTTAAAACCAAAAGAAATTTACCCTCTGTCCCCTTTAGCACTTTACCCCCACCTCTTTAGTATTTCAAAGATGAAATATCAATGACTTGACCATCATCACAATACTCGTAAACTTCTAAGGGACTTCACTGAGATTTAAAAGACAGTCGTCGTCGATAGAGCATAGAAAGAAGGGAAGGAAGGAAGGAAGTTGTAAAAGAAAAGGTCAGTATTCATGGGAAAAACGAAATCAAAATTGTTTTAAATCACAGTCATAGTCATCATCATAATCATTGGCAGACAATATCATCAATTGTGGGATTTATTTAATAACGCGTTATCCATTTATTGATTTTAAAAGGTCATTCATTAAGCGCTTGCTATCTTTAAATTAAAAAAACATATGTGTGTGGAAAATATATGGGGAACATAAATAACATCTTTTAAATGTCTGCTACGGCTTTTCTGGGTAGAGTACATGAGCGATTCTATTCTATAAGAATCGCAATTCCTATCTCAAGCTATTCTATAAGAATCGTGATTCCTATCTAATGTTATTCTATAAGAATCCTGATTCTTATCACATGCTATTCTATAAGAATCCTGATTCTTATCACATGCTATTCTATAAGAATCTTGATTCTTATCTCATGCTACTCTATAAGAATCTTGATTCCTATTTCATGCGATTCTATAAGAATCAAGCTTCTATCTCATGGTATCCTATAAAGATCAAGCCTCTTATCTCATGCTATTCTATAAGAATCGTGATTCCTATCTCATGTTATTCTATTAGAATCGTGATTCTTATCTCATGCTATTGTATAAGAATCAGAATTCTTATCTCATGCTATTGTATAAGAATCAGGATTCTTATCTCATGCTATTGGATAAGAATCAGGATTCTTATCTCATGCTATTCTATAAGAATCGAGATTCTTATCTCATGCTATTCTACAAGAATCTTGATTCTTATCTCATGCTATTCTACAAGAATCTTGATTCTTATCTCATGCTATTCTATAAGAATCGAGATTCTTATCTCATGCTATTCTATAAGAATCGAGATTCTTATCTCATGCTATTCTATAAGAATCGAGATTCTTATCTCATGCTATTCTATAAGAATCGAGATTCTTATCTCATGCTATTCTATAAGAATCGAGATTCTTATCTCATGCTATTCTATAAGAATCGGGATTCTTATCTCATGCTATTCTATAAGAATCGAGATTCTTATCTCATGCTATTCTATAAGAATCGAGATTCTTATCTCATGCTATTCTATAAGAATCGAGATTCTTATCTCATGCTATTCTATAAGAATCTTTATTCTTATCTCATGCTATTCTATAAGAATCTTTATTCTTATCTCATGCTATTCTATAAGAATCTTTATTCTTATCTCATGCTATTCTATAAGAATCTTTATTCTTATCTCATGCTATTCTATAAGAATCTTTATTCTTATCTCATGCTATTCTATAAGAATCTTTATTCTTATCTCATGCTATTCTATAAGAATCTTTATTCTTATCTCATGCTATTCTATAAGAATCTTTATTCTTATCTCATGCTATTCTATAAGAATCTTTATTCTTATCTCATGCTATTCTATAAGAATCTTTATTCTTATCTCATGCTATTCTATAAGAATCTTTATTCTTATCTCATGCTATTCTATAAGAATCTTTATTCTTATCTCATGCTATTCTATAAGAATCTTTATTCTTATCTCATGCTATTCTATAAGAATCTTTATTCTTATCTCATGCTATTCTATAAGAATCTTTATTCTTATCTCATGCTATTCTATAAGAATCTTTATTCTTTTCTCATGCTATTCTATAAGAATCTTTATTCTTTTCTCATGCTATTCTATAAGAATCTTTATTCTTTTCTCATGCTATTCTATAAGAATCCTGATTCTTTTCTCATGCTATTCTATAAGAATCCTGATTCTTTTCTCATGCTATTCTATAAGAATCCTGATTCTTTTCTCATGCTATTCTATAAGAATCCTGATTCTTATCTCATGCTATTCTATAAGAATTCTGATTCTTATCGCATGCTATTCTATAAGAATTCTGATTCTTATCTCATGCTATTCTATAAGAATCCTGATTCTTATCTCATGCTATTCTATAAGAATCCTGATTCTTATCTCATACTATTCTATAAGAATCAAACCTCTTATCTCATGCTATTCTATAAGAATCAAGCCTCTTATCTCATGCTATTCTATAAGAATCAAGCCTCTTCTTCTCTTGATTCTTATCTCATGCTATTCTATAAGAATCTTGATTCTTATCTCATGCTATTCTATAAGAATCTTGATTCTTATCTCATGCTATTCTATAAGAATCTTGATTCTTATCTCATGCTATTCTATAAGAATCTTGATTCTTATCTCATGCTATTCTATAAGAATCAAGCTTCTTATCTCATGCTATTCTATAAGAATCCTGATTCTTATCTCATGCTATTCTATAAGAATCCTGATTCTTATCTCATGCTATTCTATAAGAATCCTGATTCTTATCTCATGCTATTCTATAAGAATCCTGATTCTTATCTCATGCTATTCTATAAGAATCCTGATTCTTATCTCATGCTATTCTATAAGAATCCTGATTCTTATCTCATGCTATTCTATAAGAATCCTGATTCTTATCTCATGCTATTCTATAAGAATCCTGATTCTTATCTCATGCTATTCTATAAGAATCCTGATTCTTATCTCATGCTATTCTATAAGAATCCTGATTCTTATCTCTTGCTATTCTATAAGAATCAGAATTCTTATCTCATGCTATTCTATAAGAATCAGGATTCGTATCTCATGCTGTTCTAAAAGAATCAGGATTCTTATCTCATGCTATTCTAAAAGAATCAGGATTCTTATCTCATGCTATTCTAAAAGAATCAGGATTCTTATCTCATGCTATTCTATAAGAATCCTGATTCTTATCTCATGCTATTCTATAAGAATCCTGATTCTTATCTCATGCTATTCTATAAGAATCCTGATTCTTATCTCATGCTATTCTATAAGAATCCTGATTCTTATCTCATGCTATTCTATAAGAATCCTGATTCTTATCTCTTGCTATTCTATAAGAATCAGAATTCTTATCTCATGCTATTCTATAAGAATCAGGATTCGTATCTCATGCTGTTCTAAAAGAATCAGGATTCGTATCTCATGCTATTCTAAAAGAATCAGGATTCTTATCTCATGCTATTCTAAAAGAATCAGGATTCTTATCTCATGCTATTCTAAAAGAATCAGGATTCTTATCTCATGCTATTCTAAAAGAATCAGGATTCTTATCTCATGCTATTCTAAAAGAATCAGGATTCTTATCTCATGCTATTCTAAAAGAATCAGGATTCTTATCTCATGCTATTCTATAAGAATCTTGATTCTTATCTCATGCTATTCTATAAGAATCTTGATTCTTATCTCATGCTATTCTATAAGAATCTTGATTCTTATCTCATGCTATTCTATAAGAATCTTGATTCTTATCTCATGCTATTCTATAAGAATCTTGATTCTTATCTCATGCTATTCTATAAGAATCTTGATTCTTATCTCATGCTATTCTATAAGAATCTTGATTCTTATCTCATGCTATTCTATAAGAATCTTGATTCTTATCTCATGCTATTCTATAAGAATCTTGATTCTTATCTCATGCTATTCTATAAGAATCTTGATTCTTATCTCATGCTATTCTATAAGAATCTTGATTCTTAATTTATGCTATTCTATTTTGCTTTTTTTAATTTTTAAACGTAGGTACTTAGTATGTATTTAAGCCTTGCAATTAAAAATATCGTTTAAATTTAAAATTTAAATTATGCAGAATAACTTTTGAGGATTTAATTGCAATTCCACTCACATTGTTTGAAAGTTTTTCTCAGGATTTACTTTGTTTACCACGGAAAAACTCTGAAATTAACAAATTAACAGAAGCAATTTATTTCGCGGAAAATTTTATTTCAAGACGACACTTTTTGTTTGTCTTTGAAAAACAAAAATTTTGTCAAGAGAGTGGAGAGATTATTGGATGGGTTTGAGTAAAGCGATGTTTGTCGCTTATTATTGCTCCGTCTTTCCCTCTCCTACTTTACTCTGAAAACAGTTGCTTTTTGGTTTCATTGTTCTCTGAGTGTTGTTTTAAAATGTGATACAAAGGATGACTAAAGGATGCCAAATGTATGACAAAAAAATCGAGTTAAACTTGTAGGCTTTTGTTAAACTCCAGCTACACCATTGTCTCTGATGGTGGTGCTACAAAGAAGACTAGACTTTGAGACAAAATCTGCTCCATTACCTCCCAGAGTTGTCATAAAAAACAATTTTTTTGTTTGTTTTTGTTCTAGGAAAAGTCATTTTCCTTTAGAACTCACCTGTTCTTTCCTAAAAGTGCAAATAATTGCGGAGGCACTTGTATGTCTATTGTTGGCTTTTGTTTCATTTTTTTCCACGCCATTATTCCGCCGTTGTTTTGTAAGGGAAGCCATTAAATGCAATTATTTTTGTGCGAAACACTTTCTTTTAAAAAGAAATTCTAGAGAAATAAAAGAGAATTTATTTACATTTTAAATGGCTTTTGTTTGCTTTTATGCCACAGCAAAAGAAAACAGAAAAAGAAGAAATCTTTTGTTTGTAAAAAAATTATGCCACAATTTTCCTTTTTTATTCTTTTTCCCCTCTCCCTACCACCTCATTAACTTGAACTCCCTCATGGCAGCAAAAAAAGATGAGAGTTTCTAGGGCAGAAAGAAAAGTGTTTGCGAAATGAATGTCAATAAAACATTAGAGAGTCTCAGGCGGTTATAAACAAATCAAGAACGAAAAGGCTCTCGATCACTATATAAGGCTCTGGTGTTACCAAGTGTGCGATAAGGATACAACCATCTATTCTGTAAAATGTCCTCATATCTGGACTACAAAGAATAACGCGGCAGAGCAAAGCGAATATTCAAGATACAAATTCAAGCATTAGATTGCCTCTTTTGAATGTCGTTTCTTACATAACTTACCTACTTAGTGAGTCAGGATTACAACCTAGCTTCTTCTTTACACCACCCACTATCTCTTGCCTATATAGGCTATCCTAAAACCCTGTATTGCTTATACAGAAAGCCCAAAAGATTTAATCGTATCCAAAAACATTTGGTGTGACATTCCATGGTAGTTTTCTTAGCTAATAATGGAATGGACTTTACATTGCTCATGAATGTTGAAATCTTAGTTTCTATAGTGAGTTCAGAAGAACTTAATGCTTTGCGTTTTTGATTCTGTTCTTAATGAGAACAGCCTTGATTTGCCACGGTTTTGAAGTGTCAGAGGCGAGATGCTATTCTATAAGAATCCAGATTCTTATCTCATGCTATTCTATAAGAATCCAGATTCTTATCTCATGCTATTCTATAAGAATCCAGATTCTTATCTCATGCTATTCTATAAGAATCCAGATTCTTATCTCATGCTATTCTATAAGAATCCAGATTCTTATCTCATGCTATTCTATAAGAATCCAGATTCTTATCTCATGCTATTCTATAAGAATCCAGATTCTTATCTCATGCTATTCTATAAGAATCTTGATTCTTATCCCATGCTACTCTATAAGAATCTTGATTCTTATCCCATGCTACTCTATAAGAATCTTGATTCTTATCCCATGCTACTCTATAATAATCTTGATTCTTATCTCATGCTACTCTATAATAATCTTGATTCTTATCCCATGCTATTCTATAAGAATCTTGATTCTTATCCCATGCTACTCTATAAGAATCTTGATTCTTATCCCATGCTACTCTATAAGAATCAAGATTCTTATCTCATGCTATTCTATAAGAATCAAGATTCTTATCTCATGCTATTCTATAAGAATCAAGATTCTTATCTCATGCTATTCTATAAGAATCAAGATTCTTATCTCATGCTATTCTATAAGAATCCAGATTCTTATCTCATGCTATTCTATAAGAATCCAGATTCCTATCTCATGCTACTCTATAAGAATCCAGATTCCTATCTCATGCTATTCTATAAGAATCCAGATTCCTATCTCATGCTATTCTATAAGAATCCAGATTCTTATCTCATGCTATTCTATAAGAATCTTGATTCTTATCTCATGCTATTCTATAAGAATCTTGATTCTTATCTCATGCTATTCTATAAGAATCTTGATTCTTATCTCATGCTATTCTATAAGAATCTTGATTCTTATCTCATGCTATTCTATAAGAATCTTGATTCTTATCTCATGCTATTCTATAAGAATCTTGATTCTTATCTCATGCTATTCTATAAGAATCTTGATTCTTATCTCATGCTACTCTATAAGAATCTTGATTCTTATTTCATGCTACTCTATAAGAATCTTGATTCTTATTTCATGCTACTCTATAACAATCAAGATTCCTATCTCATGCTATTCTATAAGAATCAAGATTCCTATCTCTTGCTATTCTATAAGAATTAAGATTCCTATCTCATGCTATTCTATAAGAATCCAGATTCCTATCTCATGCTATTCTATAAGAATCCAGATTCTTATCTCATGCTATTCTATAAGAATCTTGATTCTTATCTCATGCTATTCTATAAGAATCTTGATTCTTATCTCATGCTATTCTATAAGAATCTTGATTCTTATCTCATGCTATTCTATAAGAATCTTGATTCTTATCTCATGCTATTCTATAAGAATCTTGATTCTTATCTCATGCTATTCTATAAGAATCTTGATTCTTATCTCATGCTATTCTATAAGAATCTTGATTCTTATCTCATGCTACTCTATAAGAATCTTGATTCTTATTTCATGCTACTCTATAAGAATCTTGATTCTTATTTCATGCTACTCTATAACAATCAAGATTCCTATCTCATGCTATTCTATAAGAATCAAGATTCCTATCTCATGCTATTCTATAAGAATCCAGATTCCTATCTCATGCTATTCCATAAGAATCCAGATTCTTATCTCATGCTATTCTATAAGAATCTTGATTCTTATCTCATGCTATTCTATAAGAATCTTGATTCTTATCTCATGCTATTCTATAAGAATCTTGATTCTTATCTCATGCTATTCTATAAGAATCTTGATTCTTATCTCATGCTATTCTATAAGAATCTTGATTCTTATCTCATGCTATTCTATAAGAATCTTGATTCTTATCTCATGCTATTCTATAAGAATCTTGATTCTTATCTCATGCTACTCTATAAGAATCTTGATTCTTATCTCATGCTACTCTATAAGAATCTTGATTCTTATCTCATGCTACTCTATAAGAATCTTGATTCTTATCTCATGCTACTCTATAAGAATCTTGATTCTTATTTCATGCTACTCTATAACAATCAAGATTCCTATCTCATGCTATTCTATAAGAATCAAGATTCCTATCTCTTGCTATTCTATAAGAATTAAGATTCCTATCCCATGCTACTCTATAACAATCAAGATTCCTATCTCATGCTATTCTATAACAATCAAGATTCCTATCTCATGCTATTCTATAACAATCAAGATTCCTATCTCATGCTATTCTATAACAATCAAGATTCCTATCTCATGCTACTCTATAAGAATCTCGATTCTTATCTCATGCTACTCTATAAGAATCTCGATTCTTATCTCATGCTACTCTATAAGAATCCAGATTCCTATCTCATGCTATTCTATAAGACTCAAGATTCTTATCGCATGCTACTCTATAAGAATCCAGATTCCTATCTCATGCTATTCTATATTCAATATGCTATGCGATATCTAGCGCCATTCAAACTTTTCCCTTTTTATTTGAAACCCACAATCTGGGATAAGTTTACACGTCTTCAAGCGTATCCACTGACAGCATTAGTGATTAAATATTGTCCGTATTTAGCGTCACATATGCTTCCCCACTTCTTTTTCTAGTAGCCTGGAATGCTCAGCAATTGAAGGAATTTCCTGTAGAGAAAACTTTCTTCCTCCGCTAGATCGACAAATGGATGGTCGTCTGCTGGTGTAAAAATTCTTCATGGTTTTACCAAAATTTCCAATTGGTTTGACCACGACTAAATTCCATAATATATATAACTTCTTTTTTCCCCGTTTAAACCAAAAGAAAAGCTAGATTTTCTATTTTAAATTTCCTCAACATGTTATCAATTGCGTTCCCTTCTCACCACCACTCCATTACACTTCATTTTCTGTTTCGATTACGAAATCATTTGCATGCGATGTTTTTGTTTGTTGCGGTCTTTGAGCAGAGAAGAGTTTCAATTTCAACACTTTTAATGTAACGTTTAACGGTTGTCTCTGTCTCTCTCTCTCTCTCCACACATACACTCGTTGAAATGGCGCAATGCTGGTGACAGGACACACAAATTTAAATTGAAATGTCCAGTTAGTGTTGCGTCCAACTGTGAAAATAAGGCAGCTAAGGTGGCTTAATTTTCTGTTTGGAAAATAATTTTGAAATCAAATGCAGAAGAAAGGGCACAACAGCATTCGATGCAGATTACTTACAAACATTTATGTGTGTGTGTGTGGGAGAGAGAGAGGGAGAGGATAAATGTTGTTAAATGACACCAAAAATTAGTAGACGAAGTAGTGAAAAAAAAAAACAAAAAAACTGTTGTAATGGACCCCCTTAAGCTAAAGGAAAAATCTGATAATCGTATCACTTCGGCTGTATATGGCTGATGTCGCTGCACAAAACCCTACCCACTTTAGAACAACACACGTTCATTAACGGTTAATATGGCAAATGATTTCAAAGCTAAAACGTACAGTGAGTAACATAATTTTAACACACTCCCTGCCAAGCTGTTACTCGGATATTGTCATTCTTAAGCCATGTGTATCGTTTTCGGTACAATTACGGGACATAATAATTCAGCATGACAAAGAAATGAGGTCTAGCTTGAGCCGAATGTGGTGTACGTGTTAAAGAATATTTTGAATTGGTGCGTGGCAGTAAAAAAACTTATTCAGATTTTAAATTTCTAACGTAGTATCTCCTTGAAAAATACACCTAATTTTACTCAAGAGTAGCCTGATCAGATTTAATTATCAGACGATTTTAATTCCGAAAAATATTGAAAAGAATGGTGCCCTTGAGAAATGGTTTGTTGTAAGAGACAGCCTTGGTGGGAAGGATAGATCAGGTTTAGTTTACAAAAAATTTAAAACATCTATCAGAAAATTCATGGCGATACCATCGCACAGAGTTAAGTATCGTGACGGTGAAGAACTTTACGCTTTTCATTTGAAGATAGGCCACTCTAAATAAAAGGTCCGCCAAATAACTTTTTTTTTTGAAAATGGTTTAAAAAGAAACTACTGAATATTTTCTCAAATTTCTTTTTTTATTTGAAAGTACAATCCTTCCGGTTAATGGAAAATAATTTCATTCAAATGGCTCGGCTGGACATGCAGTAGCCTACACCAGAAGATGCCGATTTTGGCAAAAAAAAAAATCATCTTTTCAAGCAAAATTGTCGCATTTGGGGCACAGAAAACCCACATACATTGAAGAGCAGACGCACCCAAAACGAATCACTGTTTGGTGCGGATTTTGGTCCAGAGGCATAATTGGGCCATTTTTCTTCGAAAATGAGCAAGAAGTGGCCGTTACAGTCAATGGCGATCGTTATCGGGCCATGTTGAACGAATTTTTGTTCACAAAAATTTAAGAGGATGATATTGGCAACATTTGGTATCAACAGGACGGCGCTACGTGCCACACAGCCGAAGCTACACTCGATGTTTTGCGTCCTGTTTTTGAAAATCGCATTATCAGCCGCAGAGCTGATGTCGTTTGGCCACCTCGGAGCTGCGATTTGACACCGTTGGACTATTATTTGTGGGGTACCGTCAAAGATAAGTGTTACGCCGACAAGCCAGAGACAATTGACGCTTTAAAGGACAATATTTGTGAAGCCATTGGTGAAATACAGCTGCACGCAATCGATAATGTGCTTAAAAATTGGACCGATCGCGTAGGCTACTGCATGGCCAGCCGAGGCAGCCATTTGAATGAAATTATTTTCCATTATTAACCGGAAGGATTGTACTTTCAAATAAAAAAAGAAAGTAGTTTTTTTTTAAACCATTTTCAAAAAAAAAAAGTTTTTTGGCGGACCCTTTACCACAAAATAGTTTATCTGATGTTTGATTGTTTTCTAGGATAATAGTGTTGCCGTCTGTCGCTGTCTAGAAAAAAGTTGGAAAGTTTGGAAACATTTGTCATTATGGCATTGGGCATAGTCCTCTAATTCCCAGATAATGAGGTCCGTCCGCCCTTAATATTCATGCCTTCGGAATGAATTTGAAACCCGAAAAAATACAATGAAAAACAGTTTGTCTGCTGCTGTATTTGAAGCGGGTATGCCTAGGTTTCTTCAGTATCTAATCTAACATTTTCAGACTTCATTTCTGCTCTACATTTCAATCTCCTCTCATACACGCCTCTCCCTCAATTGCTTTGTTCTTATGTCATATGAGACTTTTCTACTCTTTTCTTTCCTTCTAATAACTCTCTTATGCACTTTGCCTAGCTACTGATTGCTATATAGGCCTGTAGGCTGTGTTCTCTGTTCTTCTCTGTTTAATATTCCAAGAGTCCTTACCGTGTCATACATTTTATAGAAGCGGTGTTGGAAACCTAAGTACAGATTTCCTGGCAGTTTTTAAAAATTAAAAAGTCAGAATTGTGTGCTAACATTAGCAGGACTAGCAGTATGTACTCTGTCTAAGCAATTAGGCTATATGGGTGGTATACGCTGTGGTTATCTGGGGTGCCTGTAGCTTTGCAATCAAAGACTAGAATTGGTACAGGAGCGACAGCATTCGAGGTAGTACAAGTGCCACAGTGAGACTATTTCTAGCCTTCTTCCCGAATAACTGATCAGTGTTTCTTTTGCAAAAAATCTGCCTTCCCCCTCTACTAATTATTCTTATGCTCGGTAAATAAAATCCATTAAAAAAAGCCAAACGGATTCTTAACTTTTTATTATGAAAACCTGTTTAAATGCCATGATTAATGACACGTCAAGATAAAGCCAGACAAGAAGGACTAAATGAATGACTTTTTTTGTTGGTGTTGTTGTTGTTGCTTTAAATCCCCTTAAATGCCATCATAATTATTGGCAACATTTTGTTACTGTTGTTGTGACTGTTGTTGTTATTTTGTAGCAATAATATATCCAGGCAAAGTATGGCAATGCTGCTGTTGTGGAAATGCATCAATTTAATTACGCACGTGCGTCACGTGACATTGAGCAGCGTAGAAATTGCATTTTATTTGCGAAAAAACGAAATGAAACGAACGAAATAGAAGAGGCTTTACAAGAGAGAGAGGGAGATAGACCAGGCCAGGCTATCCATGTACTGGCAAAACCACCCCTTTTTTTAATGATGACAACCGCAACATCAACGACATACTACATCTTGTGGCAGCAACAACGCACAACAAAAGTGGAGAGGTATAAGGGGAGAGTAAAATTTCATTAAATATGATAAATGGTCAACGATTAACGGTGTAAATAGAAACAACAACAAGCAGAAGGGAATACAAATGTAGTGTGGAAGCAGGAATATGCAAAATAATCAGAAAATATGCTGCCGCTGGCCCAAGAACTTCAAAAACTCTCGTTAAACGCTTGAAAACAGTTGGTTTTGTCTCTTTGAGAATCCTTTGAATGAAATATGAGGTGAATGATAAATTGTTTCAGTTTCAGTTTTTTTTTTGCTTCTTAAAGGTTATTTTCAAAAGCATGTTACGGTTGTTGTTGCGGCCACAAAATTATTTGAAACTTAATTGTTCAAAAGTGGATCAGAGTATCCTCAAAGACATTAATGATGGCATGCCATGAATATGGGATTAATTTTGCATTCGATTAAGCAATTCGTATCCATCTCTTTGTGCTTAACGGCCTAAAAGGCTTCATTTTAATATGGTTCGTAGCAAAAAAAATACTCTGCCAGATTCTTTGAGGGTCTGCTTCACCATCTGACTCTTTGTTCCATCTTATCAAGCTATTTTGTTACTACCTTGCGTCAAATTCCTTTGAACACCATAGGGTTGTTGGCACAAAGCATTGCTTTCATCTTCCAATTCGTTATTCGATTTTTTTTCTGGTTAACAGGTCATTATTCTACTATGTGTAGTCAGTTCTAGAGTGACAGGGTTGCCGTAAATCCTGATCTGTGAAAACTTATTGAGCTATTATTGTATTGTAAAGAAGTAAGCCTTTCGGCTCTGTAGAATTGGAAGAGCAACAACTATGATGATAACCCGTATTCCAACACAATACTCTGCATGAGTAGGTTACATCCCCACGGAGCTGATATCAGTTAAAACAAATCGCTGTTGAAGAAACCCGAAATTCATCCAAAGGATGTAAAACCTGAAGTGGTTTTATTTGAAATATTTATGCCAACCATATCGCGCTTCCATTGCACAAGACAAGTTATCATGGTTTCTTTAAGCCAACCATGTGTTTAATTTGTTCAAACAAAATATCTTCGAATTGCTTAGCTTTTGAAGGCAATCTCCTTTCATAGAAATTTTTGCAAACATTGCATCGCTTCACTGCGACTGCATTTTTTCGGTTAACATCAGCAACATATACATACATAAGTTTGACACAAAATATTGATTTATAATAATACAGTACATATATTTTTGTTGCAGTATTTATTTTGGTTTAAGTATACGAACATAATTTACGGAAATATGTATTTATGGTTCTTGTCGTTGCTAATGTGGAATGTAATTTAAAATCCATAAATTCAAACGCACATGTTTTCACAAACATTAGCTTAAATATGTATGTTATGCTCTAAACAGTATTTACGATATCCCCTCAGACAAACTTCAGTCACTTTTAATACCTACGGTATTACCGTATCGTAATACAGTGGTAGCCTTATAATTAGAAACGATGTTTATGGAACAGAGTTCTTTGGAGTGACGAATGTAAGGTTAATTTATATTAATCTGATGGAAAAACGTATGTAAGACGTCCTCCAAACAAAGCCTTTGATCCCAGGTACTTAGTGAAAGCTGTAAAACAAATTAACAAACATAGTACATGTTGCTAAGTCGTTTCTAATTATAAGGCCACCACTGTATCTGTCACTGAATAAGGATTTTTTTTTTTTTTTTTTTTTTTTTTTTCACGCCGAGGAGGGGTAAATGTACCTAACCGCACCATAGAGGAAGTCGTCACATCCTCCGTGTGTGGGGCCCTCACCCACTAAATCCCCCCCTCGTCTCATGGACTTGTTGTACCCACTCCGGAACTACGGTGGTATTACTTCGGAGTGGAGTCCCTTTGGCTCTTTGGCCCCTGCATGTTCATATCCGCGTCCGGATTGCGTGTTGAAAGTTGAAGAGACATCTAAGCGTCTCCACTATTCCTTTCCTCCAGATCTTTACTTCGAATTTCGATTGACACGTGTGCCAGTTTCATCTACTCCGGCGTGCCCACATGTTCTGCAGCCTCAAGATCCCTCTTCTTCAGTTTTAGAATCCTCTCCACGTAATTCGCCACTGAGGTCCAGTTTTCTCTACTCGCGATCATAACCCCGACAATGTTACCGGGCGTGATCGTCCCAACTATCGACGTCAGTGCAGAGCGATAGTTCTGCCAGCGTGCACACTCGAAAACGGTGTGCTCTGCGTCATCAATTATCTCCCCTTCCTCGTAAAGACAGTAAGGTGAGGCGGTCTTTAACATTCTGTGCAGATATTTCCTAAAATATCCGTGGCCCGATAACATCTGTGTAACGTAGTAATTTACCTCTCCAAATTTCCGACCAATCCATGGCCTTATGTCTGGAATAAGTCTCGCCGTCCATCTTCCTCTATCTTCTTCGTTCCATCGTTGTTGCCATTTTGAAATGGTGTTTTCCCTGAAATGAGCGGTTATGTGACTCCCAGCCGATTTCGCCTTATAGATCTCCATCCGCTCCGCTGCCAGCAGATCCACAGGGATAATACACGCTATCACCACTACGGCTGGAGCGGATACCGTCCGATATGCCGACGCGATACGCAATGCAGCCGTTCTCTGTACCGCTACTAGTGCATTTGTCCGCTTCTTAACATTCAGTGTTTCGGCCCAAATTTCGCTCCCATAAAGCATAATGCTGTTTCCAACCTCCATCAGGAGTCTCCGTCTCGCCGGTAGCGGGCCTCCAATGTTCGCCATTAATCTACTGAGCTGTCCAACGATCCTCTGGGCCTTGTTAGCCGAGTACTGGATCTGATGTGAAAATGTTAGTCTGGGATCCAGCCTTATTCCCAGGTATTTCACCGAGTTCTTGGTCCTAATTACTCCGTCTCCTATACTCATGTCCACTTGCAAGGGGATATGACGACCAGTGATCAGCAGTAATTCCGTTTTGTGCATGGCCAGATCCAGGCCGTGGGCATCCAGCCATGTTTTCGTTCTCAGCATGACACGTCTCAGTTTTCGTTGTGCCTCTTCCGTGTTCCTGGCCGTGATAACAGCTGCAATATCATCTGCGTATCCAACCAAAAAAGTTCCCTCTGGCATATCCTCTTTCAGAATTCCATCGTAGTTGACGTTCCATAGGTCGGGGCCGAGTATAGATCCCTGTGCCGCTCCTGATGTTATATGTTTCACCCTTGGGCCCGAGCTTGTGTTATACACCAGCTGTCTGCTACTCAGATAACTACTTATCATGGCCAAGATGTAGTGTGGCACCGAGAAATTGTACTCCAAAGCATTTAATACGTCGCTCCATCTAAGGCTGTTGAACGCATTTTTAACGTCCAGAGTCGCAAGCAGTACCACAGGCCTCGAAGATTTGCTCCCTCGTTGTGTTACCCTGGCCGCTTCAGTCACCTCTCTCAAGGCACCAATTGTAGACCGACCGGGTCGAAATCCATATTGTCTAGCAGACAGTCCGCCACTATTCTCAATCGCGGCAGCAAGCCGAGGCTTCAAAAGCCTCTCGAGCAGCTTTCCCGCCGTATCCAGCATGCACAGTGGCCTGTACGCGGATGGGTCCTCTGGATCGCCCTTTCCCTTATTTATCAAGACTAGCCGTTGTCTCTTCCATATTTCGGGGAAAATACACTCTCTCAGGCACGCGTTGTACATTCCCAGTAGGAATTGCGGTCTCTGATTGGCAATCTCCCGCATTACCTCAGGCGGGATGCCATCGGGCCCCGGTGCCTTACCGGGTTTCAATCCGACTGCAGCTGCTTTCAGCTCCTCCGCGGAAAATGGCAAAGGTTCTGTATTGCGCGTATTCCGTCTCCCCCACTCTACCGCTCTGGAGTTAAAATCGCCTGCAACTATGAAGTTGCCGCCAATCTGCGCCATTGCATCCTCGATTCTGGCCAATTTCTCCTCAAAGGTTCCCACGTCATCATTGGGAGTCAGATAACAACTCATTAGAGTAATCTCGTCAAACTGTATCCAGGTGAAACAATCCCCCCTACCAGATCTTCTCGGTCGGGGGCCCTGGTTATCCGTTATCCATATAGCTGCTGTAGCTGTTTCATCACCCAGCCAGAATCCGCTATTTTTAGATGCATACTGTTCGCTTATAACAGCTACGTCAACTTCCTGCTCCCTGACTATTTGCGATAGCAAAGAAAAAGCCACCTTCCCTCTGTGCATATTCAGCTGCAATATCCTCATGCTGCCTTTCGTAAGCTCGTCCCGCAGCCCCGCGATCCCGGGAGGTGATCCAGAGATTTTCCTGACTCCGCATAGCAAATACAACATTTCGGTGTGTTCCGGCATTCTTTTCGCTTATGCCCCTTTTCTCCACATTTCATACATAGGTCTGACCTGTCTGGTCCACCACACTCCCACCGTTTGTGACCTATTCCGAAGCATCGGAAACAGCGTGTCGGTTCTTCCCTGATGGTTATTCTACAGCGTGTCCAGCCTATTTTGATCCTCTGTAGTTTCAGCAGCGCTTTCGCACAACTTGCAGAGGTTGTCACGAAGGCTCTTTTCTGCTCCCGGCTGTTCGCCCCGGTTATACGAACGGACGTATCCGGATTTATTTCGCCCGCTTCTCTTTGTACGGCTGCCATAACTTCCTCGGTGGTTGTGAGGGCATCCAGGTCCCGAATTTCCAAAGTGACCGTAGGTACAAGGTCTTTTACTGTTGCCTCTTGATTTAGGACGCTCTTTAGGTTCTCCCTGAACTCGTCCCTTTTGCCTCCTTTACCCATTTCAATGAGAATAGCACCTGTTTTCGTCTTCCGGACGGCTCGTATCGCTATCTCCGATTCCTCTGGTCTTATCTTGCTCCTTATGTTCCTCAGAACGTCAGCGTAGCTGCGCCCCTCGGTTGGGTGGATGATTACAGCTTCTGGACGTTCTTTCACAGTTTTTCTTCGCTCCTTTTTCTCTTTCCTTGCCGTTTTCTTGCTCCTCACTGTTTTCCATTCCTCGTCCACTGTTTCCTTGAGCTGTATGGTGTCCGTCGGTTTTCCTCTCGGCCTTTTTTCCGGACGGCTCTCCGGCGGGCTTGAGGCGCCTCTCTTGTTGAGGGAACTAACAGGTGTGGAGACTTCACAGTCATTCCTGTTATTCTTGGTGATTTCGGGTGCTATACTCACTTCTTTTTCCTTTTCCGCAGTCTTCCAGTTCTCTCTATAGCTCCGCATTATGTCGATGAGCTCCTCTAATTCAGCTACTCCGCTCTGAACTTCCATGCTGATGTTCCTTGCCCTCGTCATTGCCCCTCTAATCCTGCGGATAACATTTTGGCACTTAGTGAGGGTCTCCTCCTCGGAGTTTCTCATCTTACATATAAACTCCTGTCTAGGGGAACTGTGCCTCGAAAGCGGTTCCTGTGTTCCACTATGCGCCGGTTGCGTTTGCGCCCCTTCTTGCACAGATTCCGGTGTCGTGCCATCCTTCTTAGTCCCAGTGTTCTTCGCAGACGCGCTCTGAGAGTTCGTCGTCGTCTGGGATTTCTTCACCGGCGATCGCCTGATTTTCGGGCTGCTCATAAAGGCAACCTCTCCCTGCATCATCTCTTCTACTTCTAGTATTCTTTTATTCATTTTTTTCTCTTGGGTTCCATCTTCAAGCCGCTATCTCATATCGGCTATGCAGTTGTCCTTCAAAGACCCCGAGGGTGCCTGTGGTAATCAGTGAGGTCCTCGCGAGGGTTGACGCAAATCCTCATGGGAGTTTGCGTTCAGAGCCAGGTCGGACACTAATTAGGAGTCATCTCAACTAAACCTGCATCACCAACTAAATGGCGACGATAATCGAACGTACTTGAAGCCCTGCCACGGATTTAACGGAACGGAGGCGTCTGCAACATTAGCCTGAAAGCCATTTCGACCGGTTTTCACTCGGTGTACTCAGGTAACAGAATGCAGCAAACGTCAGCCCACTTGCGTCATCTTCAAAATCGATTTCCAATGCATAGTCAAGGTCGTGCCGAATCGTCAATCTTGCCTTCTCACATTAGCAAGTACCCAGCGGATGCTGAGTACCAGTACCCGGGGAGCGCCTGATCTAAGATACGGAGGCTGTGAGCTGCTTGGTATGTACTTGCAAGGATAGCCCCGGGCTTCGCCGAGTTGAAACCAATCAGTGGCGTTGCCTTGTAGTTTCATACCCACTCCCCGTCACTGAATAAGGATAACGTTCCATACATTGTGGACAACTTTTGAAAGCAAACTGTCGTTCGGTTACAAACTGTGGAACCAACTGGTTGAGCTATGGAAAAATGCAAAAATTCCTTAAGAAAGAAAAATTTCTTACATGAGTAGGAAGAAAAGCAGCCCGGCAATCAGGCTTAATTTTGCAAGACTTATACAAGATCGTAAATCGCCGTACTCTTGTAGGTAGTAGGCTTATTAGACGTAATACAGTAGGACCTTGATTATCCGTGATGGTCGGGACCGGAAGAATTCCGGATAATCGATTTTCACGGTTAATTGAGTACCAATTTTGGTTAGTTTTTTAATAGAAATTTTTATTAATTAATAAATGAATATGTACATATTTATATACAAACTAAATAATACATGGATTTTATATGCATACATGCTTCAAAAATATAAAAAAAAAAACCGCACTTCTCAAAATTCTAAATTAAACTAAACAGGTTTACATGTATGCTTCTGATTTAACATACATATACTAAAGAGGGAATTCCCCTTCTTCGCTTGTTTGTCCAAAATAATAGAAGAAAAATTTTGCTTATGATCACGGTTAAACGAGGCAGAAAAATTTAAGTCGATCCACAATAAAATTAAGTCGATTCAAAAAATTTTCTTTTTCTATCCCGAATAATTGATGTTGCCGAATAATCGAATCACGGATAATCAAGGTCCTACTGTATATCAAAACGAAATTATGAAAAAAAGTATTTTTTTGGCGACTTCCTCTCAGCATCATTTCTGGCAAAAACTCTGCGAATAAAATAAAATTGCCATGAGTTTCTTAAAAATCTGTCGTTCGTAGTCGACTTTAAACTGTAGGTCCCGCCACTCATATATGCCATTAACGTACACAACATAAGTGGTGTGAGAAGAAGCTAGGTCGTAATCATGACTGACGTGTTGTAATGACCGATTATGTATGTATACAAGATCGTGGGCCGTAAATACCATTTGGCCATCTTTTGCATTTTCTGTGAAAACATATTTCGTTCTGGTATTGGGTGTAGTTGAAGTCGCAGTGGTCTAATAGGTAGTGTGTTGGCTTATTAGACGAAAAGCCAGGGTTCGAGCCCCAGGCCAGACATCAAGATAAAATACAAAAAGTATTTCTACGGCGACTTCCTCTCAGCATATTTCTAGCAAAAACTCTGAGAGTAAATACAATTGCAATGAAAAGTTTCTCAAAAATCTGTCGTTCGGAGTCGACTTTAAACTGTAGGTCCCGTCACTCATGTATAAAATTAACACACACAACATAAGTGGTGTGAGAAACTAGGTCCATAATCCTGACTAAGGGATTGTAATGACCAATTATGTATGTACATATGTATGTTACTACTGCCTCCTATGCTATCGCATTAAAGCCAACGTCAGTTTATTGCTGTTTCGGCTCATCTCATCAGCACTGATGACTATATGGCCTATGAGTTCACTGGAATTTACATAAACATGAGTGAGGTTAACGCAGTTATAACTCAAGCAACTCATTATTCCTCTCACTATTGGCTGAAGTGATATCGACGTATCCTAATACTCTACAAGATGCTCATCCTCTCCGTGCTTCTTTATAGGGCATAGGCGTCAAATTATGTGCATGGAAAATAAAGCGAGATTTTTAATACTCGATTAAACCACCACCACTTTATAAGAACCTGGTAAGATTGGGTGTGTAGACAAGCATCACATCCCAACACTACAGCATCCAGTACAGTACCAATATTTTCCCTCTGTGTTAAAAATGTTTTCATAAAACGCCAATCCTTAAATTCGGTTTTCGATTATTTTTTTCTTGTCAGCTAAGCATGTCATTATTTTTAATTATTTTTATTTTATTAGGTTCTAGGATGATAGGGTTGCCATATCTCCTTATCCATGACCGCGTATTGAGTTATTGCATTGAGTAGAAGGAAAACTTGCGGTTCTCTAGAATTCAAAGCAAGCATGAGAAATAATTAATTGCCTCCTGCCGGTCTATATAACCACTTCCTACACCCAATAAGAAGATTAAGAAAATTCCTACAGCCTTTTCAAATTGCTCATAAAATAAGAGCTTCGTATTGCCATTCTTTATTTATACTGGAGATTTAAAGACTTCATTCACTGTAAGTATTTGTGAACTGCCGATGGTGAAATTCATTAAAAATAATCTGAACAAAGAAATTCCAAAAAGAAAATAAATTTTGAACGTACCGATGTTTTCCCTCTGCGTTAAAAATGTTTTCATATGATGCCGATCCTTATAAAGATGCTTAGCAATTGACTTGTAATGCCCGTTATTTCTTGATCTATTTCAAATGAAGTCGGCGTAATCTAGTAGATTCCCCCCTGAAGTCCTGGATATATATACCGACGGCTCTAAACTCGATAATGGGATTGGAAGCGGTGTCTACTCTGGGAAACTGGGCCTAAATATTTCTCTCCGTCTGCGGGACTACTGCAGTGTGTTTCAGGCGGAGGTGATGGCAATTTACCGGGCCGCTCAGTGGATCCTCGTCAACGATGCTCCTTTCACTTGCGTCTCGATCTTTTCTGATAGTCAGGCCGCGATAAGATCTCTATCGGGTTTCGCGATTAGCTCTAGGATCGTTAGGGAATGTCGCCGCTGTCTCGACCTTCTCTCGGGGCGCTTCACCAGTGTCTCTCTGGTGTGGGCCCCCGGGCACAGTGAAATTCGGGGAAACTGTAGGGCCGACGAGCTCGCCAGAGCTGGTGCGCTCCTTCCGGAAGCCTCTTCTGTTGAATTGGGTATGCCACTTGCCTCGGTCAAGTTGACCGGAGTTGCGCGGAGGTTCTTTCGGGACGCCAATCTATCCTGGGTCACTGAGGAGTGCTGCTCCACCGCTGGACTCACCTGGCCCAAGATGGATAGAAGGCATACCAACCGATTACTTGGTCTTGGTCGTGATGTCATCTCGACTACAGTGGCCGTGCTTACAGGTCATTGCGTCATGGGTAGACACGCGGAAAGAATGAGGCTCCCTTTCAACGACTTCTGCCGTGGATGCAGGTCCACTGAGGAAGAGGAGACTGTTGTTCACTTTCTTTGCCAGTGCCCGTCTCTTGCTAGGTGTAAATATAGGTTATTTGGCTCCGCATTTCTTGTCAGCTTAACGGAGCTATCATCTATTTATTGACATCAAGGATATAGCTTCGTTCATCAAACTTTCTGGCTGGTTTTCCAGTGCGGGGTAGTCGCGCTTTTGTTGTGCAGCCCTTGCGCTGACCGACTTCTTCCTTTTCCCTGATTTTGGTTTGGAACTTGGTTAGTACAGGGACTGCGTTCACCCATGGCATCACAACGGGCCGCTATGCGTGCTCAAGTGAGCAGCTTTGTGAAAACAGAGCTACCACTCCGACCTAACCTAATCTAGTAGATAATTTGCGGGCTTATTAGACGTGAGCTCGTAGTTAAATCCTCTGCTTAGACCACTCGAAAGAAATACTTCCTCTCAATAGTCTTCTGGCAAAAACTCTGAGAATAAAATAAAATTGGCATGAAGAGATTCTCAACAAAACTGTCGCTAAAATTATTAATTAACACATACAACATGAGTGGTGTGAGTAGCTAGGTTGTAGCCCTGAGTAAAGGCTTTTGCAATGACTAATTAAGTAAAGTCTGTGGGTTTATAATTTCGGATTTTTCTTCGACTATTTTGCATGCGATTTATTGTTTCTGGTTAATAAAATTGCAAAAAAGAAAAATTTCTCATTTCCTGTCACCATAACTCAAACGGTTCTAATAGTGTTAAGCTTTGTTTCTATCGTGTAATTTATAATCGTTTATTTTGTGCTTGTGTTCGTTTGTGTACATACAATTGAGTTTTTGGCCTCATTCGATAACCAAATTGGCAATAGATATGTATTTTTTTATAATTGTTATTGTTGTTGTTGTTGTTTGTTTGTTTTTGATTCCATAAACAGAATATTTTTGCAACAACATTCATACCCCATCCATACCTACATACGTACCCCCTCTGCTTTTTGTGTATTAAACGTATCGCAATAAATTGTTTCGAAAATAAAAATTTTTTTAAATTGCTTTTTCTGTGTTGTTTGTTTTGCAATTTTGTTGTTAAATTGTTCAGAGAGTAAGAATTATTATAAAAAAAATAATTTAAATATTTTATATTGCTTTAGTACCATACAATGTTTGTTTAATTATAAACAAAATCCGAAAAGTAGAAATTTCGAGGTCAAATTGAATTTTTGGAAACAGATTTTCAAGAAAGCAAAAAAATTGTTTTCTTTCTTAAATAAAATCAATACCATGAATACGACCAACTAATGGCGTCGTAGAGGATGTTATTGGATTTATTTTTCTTCATTTTTTTCTTCTTTCAATTTCCGCTTTTTAATACAACAAGAAAAATAGCGAAATTCTTGTGACTTGTTATTCCATCTATGTGTTCTAGTAGGCCTAAGTAATACGAGGAAGACTGCAAAAATTAGGCAAATTTAAAAAAGAATTTACAACAAAATCTTATTACACGAGGGTTGCCTTTTATATTTCGGGATTAGAGAATAAAAACAAATATTAATCATCGAAAATCGCTTTATTTTTTTTTTTTTCAAAATATTCCCCATTAAGATCTACGCACTTTTGCATGCGTTTGAACCCCAATTGTCGAAGCACTATTGCCACTCTGATTGAGGTATCTCCAAAACATGCATTCTGAACGCATCAACCGCTTCTTCAGGTGTCGAAAAACGTTGACCTCTCATTATATTTTTTACGTACGGGAATAAAAAGAAGTCATTCGGTGCCAAGTCAGGACTATACGGCGGATGACTCATCAAATCGATGTTTTGAGAGCTCAAAAATGCAGTTGTTTGAGTCGATGTGTGAGAGCTCGCATTGTCGTGGTGAAGAGTGATCCGTCTTCGGCGGTTGGTTTTCCTGATATCTTGGAAGACAACTGGCAAACAAATGGTTGTGTACCACTCAGAATTGACTGTTCTGCGTTGTTCTAGTGGTACGATTGCGACATGTCCAGATTTTCCGAAAAAACAGGCGATCATTTGCTTGGAAGTGCTACGTGCGCGAGCAACTTTTGTTGGATTTGGCTCATCTTGAAACACCCATACAGTCGACTGCTGTTTACTTTCGGGCTCATACGCGTAAATCCACGATTGTCATAGACGTGTTTCGAAGCACCGCGATCGTATTTTTGGAGCATTTCTTTCGACCAATCGACACGAGCCTTTTTTTGAGCGATTGACAAATTGTGTGGGATCCAACGCGAACAAATTTTTTTTGACAATCAAATGTTCATGCAATATTGAATGTATGCTTGTCCCACTAATGCCAAGGTTGTCTCAATCTCACGATAGGTCACATGACGATCTTGCAATATCAGTTGGTGCACAGCATCAATAGTTTCCGGAACAACAACTGATTTTGGACGACCTTCACGAAATTCGTCTTGAAGTGAACTACGACCTCGGTTGAATTTACCATACCATCGATAAACACTGGTCCTTGATGGAGCTTCATCGCCAAAAATTGAATTAAGTTCATCGATGCACTGTTGTTGAGTTAATCCACGTCGAAAGTTGTAAAAAATAATCGCACGAAAATGTTCACGATTTAATTTCATTTTTTTGGCGAGTTGAATCTTTTAAGTTACTGTAAGCAACACATATAGCGCTCGTATGTCAAAACGTTCTGAGTACGTATAACCTCAAAAATGTCAAGCTTTACGATAGAGCTGTCAGTTAGATAGAGCTAGGGTTGCCAAATCCTGAAATATAAAAGGCAACCCTCGTACTATGTCGAGATTTCCAGTGATATTCGATAGTTTCGATGTTTATCAGTTTATGGTAAGAATTTTGCTGTCTAGCCTCTTAAAATTGTCATCAACTTCAGTTAGAAAATTTCGATTTTCTTAAACTCATTTGGTTTGAAAAGTGTGTCTGCCTCTCTCTATTTTTCCTTTCTCTACGTAAGCTCTTCTAAATTTATTTTCCTACTACACAGCAAAGTTCTCCTCGGTCCTATCATCAGAGCTCCCTTCACGCATGTGTGCACATATTTCGATGGCATAAACTCTCAAGAAAATCCACACGGATTTTATAGAAGAACACTAAAGAATATTTGTTTTTAAATGTGCCTAGACTCTTATGGTTAATAGCTCTTGGTAATCATAACGATACTCTAGGCATTTCCGTAGAAAGACTAACTTCTGCAGAAGCAAAGGAAAAAGAGAAAACTCTCCCGACCCTCTTCTCTATTATTTAGGATTTCTGGGTAATCATAACGAGACTCTAGTCAGAAGCCTTAATGAAAAGGAAAAACGAGGAAACTCTCCTGAGCCTTGAGCCTCTGCTGTATAATCTAGCATTTCTGGCCAATCATAACGAGACTCTAGGCATTCACTTATAAATATTGAAAATACTCTACCACATCTTCTGCAGAAGCTCTAATGAAGAGAAAAACAGAGGAAAACCTTCTACAGGGTGGCTGATATGTATTGCAACCAACTTCAGGTGGTTATCATTTGTAAACCGCTCGTCTGACAGCTGACAGATTTATTCCAGTTCATTTCATTATTTCATTTCATTTTATTATTTACAAGCTTTCAAAAGCATTTTGATCTGATTGTATTCAGAAAAAAAGTTATTCGTGATGGAGGAATTCAAGCGTGATAGTGTGATTGCTTTATATTTAGCTGGAAACCCCCAGGTGGCTATCGTTAGAGCCCTGCAGCATTTAAATGTGAATAAATCTTTTGTTTCTCGTACCATTGCTCGTTAACGTGATACTGGCAGTGTTGCATCGCGTCCAAAAAGTGAACGAAAAAAACGGTAACAACACCAGAAATGATCCGAAAAGTGAAGGCCAGATTTGATCGAAATCCACGCCGCAATGGTAGAAGAATTGCTCCTGAGCTGAAAATATCGCGAGAACGGATGCAACACATATTGAAAACTGAGCTTGGACTAAAGCTATTGAAGTTCAAAAAAGTGCAAGAGCTCACCGATGGACAAAAAAAAGTTAGACTCGAAAGAGCCAAAGAGTTACTTCGCTTGCACGAAAGTGGCCAGTTACCGAATTTGGTTTTCTCCGATGAGCAGCCATTCCAAATTGAGCAGTTTGTGAACAAACAAAATGATCGGGTTTACTTGCCAAAGAGGTCAGCTGAAAATTTACACCTGCGATTGGCCATCAGAACTCAAGCGCCGCCGATGGTAATGGTGTGGGCCGCCGTAACGACCGATGGTCTCTCCCCGCTTGTATTCATCGACAGTGGGGTCAAAATAAATGCCGAATATTATAGGGAAAATGTCTTAAAGACTGTATTGAAGCCCTGGGCAGATAAACATTTCGGCCGCAGACTACGGACATTCAACAGGACTCAGCACCACCGCACTCAGCACGCATCAACCAAGAATGGCTTAAAAAGGAGGTTCCTCGCTTCATTTCTACCGCACAATGTCTCCGGATCTCAATCCGTTGGACTTTTGCGCCTGCGGCATTTTGGAGAGTAAGGTTCTCACTAAAAAATACCAAAGTGTCGATCATCTCAAGACGGTGCTTCGCCGAGAATGGGCCAAAATACCGCAGAACCACTTTCGTGCAGCCTGTGATGGCTTTGTCGGCCGTTTGAAGGCCATAATTCGTACCAAAGGTGGCCAATTCGAACAAATCTAAACTGATTCTAAAATTTGATGTTATTTCCAAAAAAAAAAAAAAAAAATTAAAGAATATAGCACTTTACTTTGTTGCATTATATATCAGCCACCCTGTAAGCCTCTTCTCTATTATCTAGGATTCCTGGGTCCGCAGCACTCATCGACAGAACTTATCTAGCAGGGGAGTGATTTAAATAAAAACCGAAATCTTTATTAAATAAACAGAGTGGCTGGCAGAGTGGTGGTGGAAGGCAGAAGGGTGGGTCTTGTGGCCAACAGTGTTTCGGGAAAATAGTTGTCTTCACTCATCCACACCGATCTTTTACTGCCCACATCCACAATTTACGTCTTATGGTAGCACAGTCTGTATAGCAGGGATTTCCAGTACAACTGAACCTACAGTTCAGATGAAATTGTAATCAAAACTTTCAATACAGATCTCTGAATAGCAATCAGGTTGGCAGCAAAATTGTAAAAAGAATTATGTTTCCTGAGAATCCCAGGGCGATATATTTAATATTGAATTGCCATCTGGACACTTCAAGGCAGTAGAAGAAGCAGTAGACATGTTTATACTCGGGAAAGGTTACTGAAGCAACTTTATCCGCAAAAAATAGCTCGAGATGGAGAAATTTTGTTGTGGCCTTCTGCTTCAACTTGTAGTCTTAGGAATCGATGTGATATTACAATGGAAACTTCGATTGGATCTGTGGCGAACTCTTTTCAGTACGGTTACAAATCCAACCATACCCAGGAGGCGGAAGTGTCTTCAATTCAGGCTGCGGTGAATTTTATTGTGGACGAAAATGATCACAGGCGAAAAATCACCATACTTTCCGATAGCCAAGCGGCCATCAAATCATTGGATTCTAGTGTAATAAACTCCAAGACGATGTACGATTGTCGCAGATGTCTCAATGAGATGGCGAACCGATATGATGTTTGGTATCACATGGGTACCGGGACATAGAGATATTCCCGGCAACTGCAGAGCGGATGATTTGGCCAGAAGGGGCACGACCATCGAACTCTCTGAGGAATTCTCTTCTTTGGGGATCCCTTTGGATACCTGCAGTCTTATAATTGACAATGCAATCGTGGACTTTGTCAACAGTAGGTCGGCAGCTTCGGATAAGGGCAAAAAATCTGGCCAAGGCTGGATAAGAGGCGCACAGCGACTCTGCTTAAACTCCAAAGAAGCAGGCTCAGCGCTGTTATCGGGGTTATTACGGGACATTGCATTATAGGAACGCATGCGTCTTGGACACCTTGCAAATGATTTCTGCAGAAGTTGTGGAGATGAAGAGGAAGATGAAACTATTCTTCACCTACTGTGCACATGTCCGGCACTTAGGAACGCATGCGAGGCGTATTGGTCTTGGACACCTCGCGAATGATTTCTGCAGAAGCTGTGGAGATGAGGAGGAGGATGAAACTATTCTTCACCTACTGTGCACATGCCCGTCACTTGGTCAGAGGAGAAAGAGGCACCTGGGTGCCTACTAAATGGAGGACCTGGATGAATTGTCATGCATGGATATTGGCAGTCTAAGTCGCTTCATCGGATGCTCAGAGTGGTTCCTGGAATAGGACAGAATGTGAAACTGTGGTGTCACAATGGGCCCTGGGTGCGGCCTAAGTGTGTCCGCTCATGCCTCCATCGAGGGGACAGCCACTTCTACCTACCTATACCCAGGAGTCGCCATAGTCTAGTAGGTAGTGTGTCGGCTTATTAAATGTATTCAACCCCCAGGTCAGACAACAAAACGAAAATATAAAAAAGTATTTCTGCGGCGACTTCCTCTCAGCAAATTTCGGGCAAAAACTCAGAGAGTAAAACAAAATTGTCATGAAAAATTTCTCGAAAAAATCTGTCATTCGGAGTCGACTTTAAACTGTAGGTCCCGCCACTCATGTAAAAAATTTAAAACACTCAACATAGGTGGCGTGAGAAACTAGGTTGTAATCCTGTCTGAAGGGTTGTAATGACCAATTATGTATGGAGTCATGTTTAAAGTCTACCACCCAGTGTTTTATAATATTAAACGACGGAAGAGACTAGCTTAGGGTAGAATCAAGGTAGATTTTAATTTCAACTGAACAAAGGTCCATCAAATGTGAGCATTGAGGCATTCTTTCCATGCTTACTAATTCGCTTAGATCGTCTATTTTCAACGGCTCCACAGAGGAAGAAAAATACTCAACATGGAGTCCTAAAACTTCAAAATATTTTTTTCAATCTACTGCCTCCTAAAAACTGTATTAATTTCGAAATCCACCCTCGTTAATTTTCGCCTATCCTCTCTCTCTCTCTCTCTCTCTCCCTAATATTTGCAAAATTTTGTAATTGGAAATCAATTCAAAAAGCCAAAGAAAAAACGAAGAAAAAAGCGGGAGAAATTTGAAGAAAAAAAAACTGTGAAATGCAATTCAAAGTTTATTAATGTTGTTGTTGTTGTAATTATAAGTAAATTACAATAATAACAACAACAACAACAACCATAAAACAAAAATACAATTTCACTTGGATTTATAATTTATTTGCTGTCTCTGCCATGCCAATTGAAAAGAAAAATATTTCGGAATTCCCCAGTCAAATGCCTGTAAAAGGAAAGCGTAATCCGGTAATAATGGAAAGCCAAGCAGGCAGGCAGGCAGGCAGGGCCAGGCCTGCCAATTGGTTTATAAAGTCATTAGAAACAACGACAACAACTGCAGTGTTAATTTAAATAATTTTTATTAATAACAACTAAAGGGCTGTGGTAGTAATGTTTATAATAATTAGCAGCGGATATGGTGACATATACGAACTCAAAACCATATACATACATACACAGGCAAGCGAGACATCGAGACAGACAGACAAAACGTCCGTCACTGCATGTCATAATCGTCAATGTTATGATTGCAACTGTAATCGTAACTAAACGGCTAATATAGGGTTTCCCAATAAGAATGCCGCATTAGGTAGAATTCCTAATGAAAAACGATTAAAATTGGCATCAGAATGCCAAAGTCAATGGGGGGGGGATAATATTAGACCCCCTGATTACTTACTCAATTGGTCGTTACAACACTTTAGTCTGAATACAGTCCACACAGCATGATGGGAACTACAGTTTGACCTCATTTCCGCACGCCAAGCAATATTATTTGCTCTCAGAGTTCTTATCAGAAGACTGCTGGGAAGAAGTCGCCGAAGGAAATATTTCTTTTCATATTTCGTTCTGTTCGAGATATCTGAACTACGGCCTCACGTCTAATAAACTAACACACTATCTACTCGACTTCTAGGATCGTTAGGGAATGTCGCCGCTGTCTCGACCTTCTCTCGGGACGCTTCGCCAGTGTCTCTCTGGTGTGGGTCCCCGGACACAGTGAAATTCGGGGAAACTGTAGGGCCGACGAGCTCGCCAGAGCTGGTGCGCTCCTTCCGGAATCCTCTTCTGTTGAATTGGGTATGCCACTTGCCTCGGTCAAGTTGACCATTGCGCGGATGTTCTTTCGGGACGCCAATCAATGAGGAGTCCTGCTCCACCGCTGGACTCACCCGGCCCAAGATGGATAGAAGGCATACCAACCGATTACTTGGTCGTGATGTCATCTCGACTACAGTGGCCGTGCTTACAGGTCATTGCGTCATGGGTAGACACGCGGAAAGAATGAGACTCCCTTTCAACGATTTCTGCCGTGGATGCAGGTCCACTGAGCAAGAGAAGACTGTCATCCACTTCCTCTGCCAATGCCCATCCCTTGCGGGGTGCAGATATAGGTTATTTGGCTCCCCATTCCTTGTTAGCTTAACGGAGCTATCATCTGTCTATTGACATCAAGGATATAGCTTCGTTCATCAAACTTTCTGGCTGGTTTTCCAGTGCGGGGTAGTCGCCGCTTTTGGTGTGCAGCCCTTGCGCTGACCAACTTCTTCCTTTTCCCTGATTTTGGTTTGCAACTTGGTTAGTACAGGGACTGCGTTCACTCAAGTGAGCTTTGTGATATCAGAGCTACCACTCCGACCTAACCTAACCTAATCTACTCGACTACCGTGAAAATTTAGATTTTCACAAACCCATTTGGTGTGAGAAGTGTGTCTGCCTCTCTCTTTCCTTTCGTTTCTCTGAGTAAGCTCTTCTAAACTTATTTTCCTACCACGCAGAAAAGTTCCGGTCGGTCCTATCAGCAAAGCTCTCTTTACGCATCTGTTCACGTGCTTGGCGTAGTCTCCCTTGAAAATCTACATGGATTTTAAAAATTTGAGACCGAATGCCATTGTTTCTGATCCACTATCTATCCTTGACCCACTCACAGTGTGGTCCCTCTCTTAAAAGTGTAGGCTACATACACAGCTCCAGTTATTCTTATTACTCACTCTGTTTCTCATTAAAAATGGGGAGCGATAGCCACTTGACTTGTTAGATTTCGAAGCCCCTGAGAAATTTCGTGTCAGCATAACCGGATAATAGAAGTCGAAGTCGTCGTAGTTTAGTAGGAGGTAGTGTGTTGGCTTATTAGACATAAGGCCCGGGTTCAAACCCCAGGTCAGAACGAAAATATGAAAAAAATATTTCTTCGGCGACTTCCTCTCAGCAGATTTGTGGCAAAAACTCTGCGAGTGAAATAAAATTGCTATGAAAAGTTTCTTAAAAATCTGTCGTGCGGAATCGCCTGTAAACTGTAGGTCCTGACGCTCATCTATAAGATTAACACACACAACATAAGTGGGTAACTAGGTTCATAATCCTACCTGAAGGGTAGTAATCACCAATTAATTAAGTACACAGCCAAGCAGAAATCAGATGATCAGAGCCTTACTGCCCCGATTATCGAAGGTTTCTTTAATAAAGGGTCCGCCAAATAACTTTTTTTTTTAAATGCTTTAAACAGAAAACTACTGAATACTTTCTCAAATTTCTTTTTTTGAAATTTGAAAGTACAATCATTCCGGTTAATAATGGAAGATAATTTCATTCAAATGGCTGCCTCGCCTGGCCATGCAGTAGCTGTGTGCAGCTGTATTTCGCCAATGGCTTCACGAATATTGTCCATTAAAGCGTCAATTGTCTCTGGCTTGTCGGCGTAACACTTATCTTTGACGGCACCCCACAAATAACAGCCCAACGGTGTCAAATCGCAGCTTCGAGGTGCACAAACGACATCAACTCTGCGGCTGATAATGCGATCTTCAAAAACAAGCTACATCGAGTGTAGCTTCGGCTGTGTATGACGTAGCGCCATCCTGTTGATACCAAATGTTGCCAATATCCTCCTCTTCAATTTTTGTGCACAAAAATTCATTCAACATGGCCCGATAACGATCGCCATTGACTGTAACGGCCACTCCTTGCTCATTTTCGAAGAAAAATGGCCCAATTATGCCTCTGGACCAAAATCCACATCAAACAGTGACCCGTTTTGAGTGCGTCGGCTTTTCAATGTATGCGTGGGGGTTTTCTGTGCCCCAAATGCGACAATTTTGCTTGTTTACATACCCGCCAAGATCAAAATGAGCTTCATCTGAAAAGATGATTTTTTTTTTGCCAAAATCGGCATCTTCTGGTGTAGGCGACTGCATGGCCAGCTGAGGCAGCCATTTGAATGAAATTATTTTCCATTATTAAACGGAAGGATAGGTTAGGTTAGGTTAGGTTAGAGGACGTGTACTTGTCAATTAAGACAAGTACAGTACCCGGAGGTCGAATTGACCCATTGTACAACGTCCTTGTACGGAAGGATTGTACTTTCAAATAAAAAAAAAAGAAATTTGAGAAAATATTCAGTAGTTTTTTTTAAAGCATTTTCACAAAAAAAAAAGTTATTTGGCGGACCCTTTACATTAGAATTCAAAGTCCCGAACTTTGCCAGTCGGTCTTAAGTAATATCAACCAGCAGTTGCGTCCAAGACAAGATCTTATAGCGGATTTGTTACTTTTTTGTAATCATCTTGGACGTGTAAGTATATGTACGTTTGCGAGGACCATGTCCTCTATCATGGAGCTTTAAAAACAAAAGTCCCATGTCATTATCTGGTTATTAAAATCATGTGTCTACCTTGTTCTTTATTTTCAATATAAAATGAAACACTCTTATTACAACACCCTTTAACGAACTAAGAACATTTAAAACCTTCATTGTAAACTGACGGAGTTTGACGGATTATCAGTCTGTCTTCATAACGAACGAACTCATTAGGCGTCTGACACTATAGGCAACGGAATGCTGTCGTCTTTCTTTACCTGTAAGTGACTCTCTTTCTCACATGGCTGGCTAGCTTTGATCGTTTGATTGCCGTCGTGTCGGTGTCTAATCGTTCGTTTATTGAGGGTCATCACGTACAAGTCCATTATTTTTCCATTAAATTTTGGTCTCTATTTGCTGCTGCTGCTGTTGTTGTTGTTGTCGTTATTGTTTTTAAATACTTTCATGCCTCTGCTCTCTAATTAAGCATTTCTTTCTAATGTTTTCCTATCGAATATCGAATTTCTTTTTGTTTGAATTCCTAATTTTTTAATACGAATTCATAAATTCAGCCATTAAATCAAATCAATTGTGATCGTATCGTTGGATAATTTAAAACGAAAAAAAAAAAAAGAATTCTCGTAGAAAAAAAAAACTTGAAAGAAAAAGAGTTAAAAAGGCAGCATTTCCAGTAGCTGCGGCAGTAAAAGTAATAAAGCCCGCCCGCCCGCTTCTTATTCTTGGGGCATTATGGAATAGAATTTTAAAATTTTTTCTTCTTTTTTTTTCAAAATATTTTAGGCAGATAAGCAAAGGTATTGAATCCACATCTACTGCCTTCCAAGATTTTGAATGTAAAAATTAAAGCCTAGTAAAACCTAGTTTAAGTCAAGTTGCGGAACGTCATTATATAACGGGTGATTTTTTTAGCAATTATCTTTTTGGCAACACTGGTTTAAACAGCTCACGCCCGTTTCGTGTTTTGTTTCACTGTCAGACATTTTCAGTTTGGTCTGTAATTTAACCATGAATCGTCCTACAAACGAACAACGCTTGCAAATCATTGCAAATTTTATTATCAAAATACGTGCTCTGTTAAGAAAGTTCATTGCGCGCTTCTTCCATTTTATGGTCAGTTTAATCGACCCACTGAAGCTCGGCTATTCGGGCTATTGTGGCTAAATTTTGCACCAAATTTACATTTGTTGGACATTAAACCACCAACACGCTTACGTAGAGTGCGAACTGAAGAAAATATCGCAGCTGTATCGGCCGGCCAGAGTTAATGATGACCATCAATTATCGATTCGTCGCCGTTCGCAGCATTTGGGCCTCTGTTACTCAACAACGTGGAAAATTTTCCGGAAGGATTTTGGTTGGGAAGCCTTTCAAAATACAGATGGTGCCAGAATTGAAGCCGAACGACCTACCGCAACGCAGAATTTTTGGTGAATGGGCTCCTGGAAAGTTGGCCGAAGATCCACTTCTTTATCGAAAAATTGTGTTCAGCGACGAAGCTCATTTTTGGCTCATTGGATACGTAAATAAGCAGAATTGTCGATTTTGGAGTGAAGATCAGCCAGAAGCATTGCAAAAGCTACCAATGCTTCGAGAAAAAGTCACAGTTTGGTGCGGTTTATGGGCTGGCGGCATCTTTTGGACCGTACTTCTTCAAAGATGCTGCGAATCGTAACGTAACTGTGAATGGTGAGCGCTACCGTGAGATGATATCCAACTTTTTTTGTCCAAAATGCAAGAGCTTGACTTGCATGACATGCTGTTTCAACAAGACGGTGCCACATGCCACACAGCACGCATAACAATGGACTTATTGAGAGGCGAACATTTTATTTCACGTTCGGGACCGGTCAATTGGCCGCCTAGATCGTGCGATTTAACGCCTTTAGACTAGTTTTTGTGGGGCTATGTTAAAGCTCATGTCTATACAGACAAGCCCGCTTCAATTGACGCATTGGAAGACAACCGATTGAAGCATTTATTCGTGAGATACCGGCCGAAATGTTGGAAAGAGTATGCGAAAATTGGACTAAGCGGATGGACCATTTGAGGTGCAGTCGCGTTCAACATTTGCATGAAATAGTCTTCAAACATTAAATTATATGGAGCGTACTATCGATTCAAATAAAGACTTCATGCATTTTTCTGAATTTTATGTGTTTTTTTTTGAAAAATTTTCCTATAGCTCTTAAAAAATCACCCATTACAACGATGTGACATTAAGACATTATTCGACCGAAACTAGAAGAACAATTTCTTGTGTGGGCCGGCGCCTCGAAGGCTATTTTAAGGCTTTTTGGCGGCATACAGGAGAGGGCACGGGTGCTTATTGATGACGGTAGGATATCTGATTCTATTTCTATGTTTCACTGTTCTATCACAACAAGAACAGATTTTACTCGAGCGAAAAAAACGGATTTTTTTTTAACGAAAATCAGAAATTTTTATGTAGCACTCGTCTTTCTCCCATAACACACCAGTGTGGGGTCGACTGGCCGGTGGATCTGCAATGCACTCAAAATTCGTTCTTTAGCCGAACTATACGTATGATAAGTACATAAGTGGTGTGAGAAACTAGGACGTTGTACAATGGGTCAATTCGACCTCCGGGTACTGTACTTGCCTTAATTGACAAGTACACGTCCTCTAACCTAACCTAACCTATACGTATGATCTGAAAGACACCGCCCTGATCTAGCAGTCTGTACACGAGTAATGTTTCAAAACTTACTGATGTCATAACCTTCCTCAGTGCTATAGTTTTTATCATAAACCATACATACATGGCTTTTGAAGTCCTCGTAGAGTAGTAAGCAGAGTGTTGACATATTAGACGCGAACTCGTGGTTCAAATCCCAGCTAGGTCATCTCGAACAAAACGAAATACGAAAAAAAATGTTTCTTTCGATAGTTTTCTCTCTTGAAGTCGCCGTAGTCTAGTAGGTAGTGTGTTGGCTTATTAGACGTAAAGCCAGGGTTCGAGCCCCGGGCCAGATATCAAAAATAAAATACAAAAAAAGTATTTCTTCGGCGACTTGCTCTCAGCAGATTTCGGGCAAAAACTTTGAGAGTAAATCACTAAATTGCCATGAAAAGTTTCTCAAAATTCTGTCGTTCGGAATCGACTTTAAACTGTAGGTCCCACCACTCATGTATAAAAAATTAACACACACAACATAAGTGGTGTGAGAAACTAGGTTGTAATCCTAACTGAAGGGTTGCAATTATATATGTATGGCAAGTGGATCGCACACTACAATACACTCAGAATTCGTTCTTTAGCCGAACTATTCGTATACAAAGGCCATTTAATTTGAAGAAACACCGCACTGATCCAGCAATCTACACGAGGGATGTCTCTCTATAACTAAACGGCCAATGATCTCTTTCCCTTCTTCGTTGTCAAAGTTTTTACAGTAAACCATGCATACATGGCTTCTGAAGTCGTCGTAGGATAGTATTAAACAAGAACCTGTGGTTCAAATCCCAGCTCAAATATCTCGAACAGAACGAAACATGAAAAAAAATATTTCTTTCGACAATTTTCTCTCAAAACCCATTTTCTGGCAAAACCCATGAGAGTAAAAAAAATGTAGAAGTCGCCGTAGTCTAGTAGGTAGTGTGTAGGCTTATTAGACGCAAAAGCCTGGGTTCGAGTCCCGGGCCAGACATCAAAAACAAAATACAAAAAAAGTTTTTCTTCGGCGACTTCCTCTCAGCAGATTTCGGGCAAAAAATCTGAGAGTAAATAAAATTGCCATGAAAAAGTTTCTCAAAATTCTGTCGTTCGGAGTCGACTTTAAACTGTAGGTCCCACCACTCACGTATAAAATTAACACACACACACAACATAAGTGGTGTGAGAAACTAGGACGTTGTGCAATGGGTCATTTCGACCTCCTGGTATTGTACTTGCCTTAATTGACAAGTACACGTCCTCTGAGCTAACCTAACCTAGTTTTCTCTCAGCAGTGCTCTGGCAAATAAAACAAAAATTGCTATGAAAGGTTTCTCATAAAATCAGGCTTTTACGACAGTTCTTATACGACATTATTAAACAGTAGGGCCCGCCCCCACGACACACGGTGGTGTGAAGAGAAACTAGGTAGGTTGTAATCCTGACTAAAGTATTGTACGTAGTGACGAATTGCAGTTGCATAATTACACAGTGGTGTGAGAAATTAGGTTGAAATCCTGACTAAAGGTTTCTAATGACGAAGTAAGTAAGTAAGTAAGCTTGTTCATCAGCTTAGCAGGTTGACAGAGAATCACTGTAATCCAGTATTCATACGATATGAATATTATAACACTCAGCCTAAGTGAGACGAACAGCAACCTGATTCCTGTTATGATCCTCTTAACTTTATTTCAATGATTTCATTCCTTTAAACTTCTGTTTTTTTTTTTTTTTTTTTTTTTTTTTTTTTTTTTTTTTTTTTGCGGCTTAAATGTTTTATTCATCGTACTCGCATTTATTTAATCGTGATTTTTTTTCTTCGTTTTTTATTTCCATTTGAAATGGTCAATTGAATTGAATTGGTTTGGTGCGTTGTTTGGCCAGTCGCGTTACACATTTGCATGATAATTTGGTAGTACGTCACATACACACACACTTACACATGTGTACTTGGTTATGTGTATGAGGTAATACCAATAAAGTAAAGAAAAAAGTAACGTTTTGAATGGGTTTTTGAGAATGGCTTAGAAAATGTTATTCAAGTGGCAATAAAAATAATAGAAAAAGATTTACAATGTACATATGTGTTGCCATAGCTGCTGGTAGGTAGGTAAATGGCTAAACGAAGGTGGTGTGATAAGTTTTAATAATAAAATATGCCAGTATTGTAAAGAATTTAAATTTTCTGGTTGAATTCCTTGCTATTAACAAAACAAATTGCCTTCTAAAGTGCCATACTCTCCTGGTTTTGATTCTTAGACTCTCTGCTTAGCTTAGGTTAGGTTAGGTTAGAGGACGTGTACTTGTCAATTAAGACACGTCAGTACCCGGAGGTCGAATTGACCCAATGTACAACGTCCTAGTTTCTGACACCACTTATGTTGTGTGTGTTAATTTTTTATACATGAGTTTTTGGACCTACAGTTTAAAGTCGACTCCGAACGACAGATTTTTGAGACACTTTTTCATGGCAATTTTATTTATTCTCAGAGTTTTTGTCAGAAATCTGCTGAGAGGAAGTCGCCGAAAAAATACTTTTTATATTTTGTCTGGCCTGGGTCTCGAACCCTGGCTTTACGTCTAATAAGCCAACACACTACCTAATAGACTACGGCGACTTCAAAGCTTAGCTTTCTTTATTTACTTTATAATGCCGGCTTTGCATATCTCACACATCCTTCCTAAATTCCTAGAGTTTTTCCTCTTCTCAATTATTCATTTCATTCAATACTTATTGACCACACATAAACGACACTTACAGCTCACTTCATTCACATGGCCATTAAAACGGTTATAATATTGCAATAACAACAACAATAACAACACGAACAAAATGAAAAAAAAAAATTTATTACTTTGTTGCTTAGAAATGGCAATATTGAGTGGATTTGGTAGGCGTGATTAACATTTAAACGTTAAAACTTCTACGAGAGACCTTCTTGTTGTTTCCACAATAAATATGCTTTCATACGCTTAGGAAATCATTTTTTAATCGCTTCCACCACAGTCATAAAAACGTTTTCATTTCTTTTTGTAGTTTTTGTTGTTGTTTTTTCAATTATTGGCAGGTAATTCGTTTAATTTGCGTTTTTAATATTCGAATTCGAATTCAAATGCCGTTTTACCGCCCAACACGATATGGTGGCCACCTTAGAAAACGTTATGCGTTAGCGGACAACGTTTGAACGGAATAAATATGCAGTTGATTGGCATAACGATTTATTCACGCAGTGTGATGCTATTTGAGTTGTGTATTGTACAGGATAGGTTAGTTTAGGTCGGAGTGGTAGCTCTGATATCACAAAGCTCACTTGAGCACGCATAGCGGCCCGTTGTGATGCCACGGGTGAACGCAGTCCCTGTACTAACCAAGTTCCAAACCAAAATCAGGGAAAAGGAAGAAGTTGGTCAGCGCAAGGGCTGCACAACGAAAGCACGAAGACCCCGCACTGGAAAACCAGAAAAAAAGTTTGATGAACGAAACTATATCCTTGATGTCAATAGATAGATGATAGCTCCGTTAAGCTAACAAGGAATGGGGAGCCAAATAATCTATATCTACACCTAGAAAGAGACGGGCACTGGCAAAGAAAGTGAACAACAGCCTCCTCTTCCTCAGTGGACCTGCATCCACGGCAGAAGTCGTTGGAAAGACGCAATGACCTGTAAGCACGGCCACTGTAGTCGAGATGACATCACGACCAAGACCAAGTAATCGGTTGGTACGCCTTCTATCCATCTTGGGCCAGGCAAGTCTTGTTGGCATCCCGAAAGAACCTCCGCGCAATGGTCAACTTGAGCGAGGCAAGTGGCATACCCAATTCAACAGAAGAGGATTCCGGAAGGAACGCACCAGCTCTGGCGAGCTCGTCGGCCCTACAGTTTCCCGGAATTTCACTGTGCCCGGGGACCCACACCAGAGAGACGCTGGTGAAGCGCCCCGAGAGAAGGTCGAGACAGCGGCGACATTCCCTAACGATCCTAGAGTTAATCACGAAACTCGATAGAGATGTTATCGCGGCCTGACTATCAGAAAAGATCGAGACGCGATTGAAAGGAGCATCGTTGACGAGGATCCACTGAGCGGCCCCGTAAATTGCCATCACCTCCGCCTGAAACACACTGCAATAGTCCGACAGACGGAGAGAAATATTTAGGTCCAGTTTCCCAGAGTAGACACCGCTTCCAACCTCATTATCGAGTTTAGAGCCGTCGGTATATATATCCAGGACTTCCGGGGGGATGACCGTATTAGGATTCCAGTCATCCCTACTTGGAATCAGAGAGTGGAAACATCTGTCAAGACAATATTCAGCAGGGAAATAGTCCATGTGCACAGGGGCCACTGGATCAACCTCCAGAATAGTGGAGTGACCAGAAGGTACAATGTGCCAACGAGAGAGAGCATTAAGTCTAGTCGCAGCAAACTTGGCTACCTGCTTAGCGGGAAGCACAGTAAGAAGCCAGTTTAGCATTGCGAACAAGGCTTTCGTGGGGGTGGAGCGTAGAGCGCCAGTTATATAAATGGCGGCAGACCTTCTGACCTTGTCAAGAAGTCTGACGTTGTGTTGTTTGTCAAGAGCAGTCCACCAGAAAGCAACACCGTATAAGAGGTTGGGTTTGATGACCGTAGAATATATCCAACGCAAGATCCTTGGGCGAAGACACCCCATCTGGTTCCGACCGCTCTACTGCAGCAGTAAGCAGCGGTCCTGTACAGGAACAATTTAATGTTTTTTATTCCAGGTCCTGAGTTCAAAACCGTGTGAATTACAATTGAATATTCCACGAAATTTTATTATATGGCCTGTGAGGTATATTCTGGTATTTCATTCACTCAAATAGACCGTGAGACCTGCCACCTTCATGTATTTAAACAATTCATTCTTCTTACTACAGAATAACAGAGGCCATCCTTATTTTTAAAATCTACAGTGCGCCGTCTCAAGGCCGTCTACTAATCCCCTGAATATTTTTTTGATACTCTGATGCGTAACTTAAACTCTGCTCATTATAATTATTCAACATTTAGCTTCAGAAGAGTCTCCGCTTTGTTCCAACTTTTTACAATCTACAGTGCGCCGTCAAAAGGTCGTTTAATAAACATCCGAATTTTTTTTTATACTTTAATGCATGACTTGAACTCTTCTCATCATAATTATTCAACTTTTAGCTTCACAAGCGTCTCCGCTTTGCTTCAACTTTCCATTCGCCAAGTAAACCCTTTCAAATATATCTTCCCATCCCCTAGAAAGTTTCTGTAGCGTCTGGCTGACTGCCAGCTAGAAGCTTCTATGTGACGTACTTTGTTTTTTCCTGTCCAAGTTGAATTGCATACATCTTTCAATGGCTTAGGGGTTTCCGTTGGGAACATACCCTCAAGTTTCCCTCATGGGAAACTACAAAAAAAACTTCCGCTTTTTTGTGACTTTCTGTTGTCTCTCCAACCATATCCACGTCTTAAACAACTAGATTTACCCCTTAAATGGCTTCATCCACTCTTATTACTCAGTGTCGTTGCAAAGCATTTGCCAAAAATCGTACAGTTTACTGGTATTGGCCGGGAGAAGTCGTTCATAGTCTAGACGCGAACCCATGGTTCAAGTCCCAGCTCAGATATCTCGAACAAAACGAGGTACGAAATAAAGGATCGTGCGTTGAATATATTTTACGGTCATCGAACCCAACCTCTTATACGGTGTTGCCTTCTGGTGGACTGCTCTGGACAGACAACACAACGTCAGACTTTTTAACAAGGCTAGAAGGTCTGCGGCTTCCTACTGTGCTTCTCGCTAAGTTTGCTGCGACTAGACTTAATGCCCTGTCTCGTTGGCACATTGCACCTTCTGGTCACTCCACTATACTGGTGGTTGATCCAGTGGCCCCCGTGAACATCGACTATCTCCCTGCAGAATATTGTCTCGATAGGGGTTTCCACTTTCTGATTCCGAGTAGGGACGACTGGAATCCTAATACGGTTGTCCCTCCGGAAGTCCTGAATATATATACTGACGGCTCTAAACTTGATAATGAGGTTGGTAGCGGTGTCTACTCTGCGAAACTGAACCTGAACATTTCTCTCCGTCTGCCGGACTACTGTAGCGTGTTTCAGGCGGAGGTGACGGCAATTTACCGGGCCGCTCAATGGAACCTCGTCAACGGTGGTCTTTTCACTCGCGTCTCGGTCTTTTGTAATAGTCAGGCCGCGATAAAATCTCAATCGGGTTTCGTGATTAGCTCTAGGATCGTTAGGGAATGTCGCCGCTGTCTCGACCTTCTCTCGGGGCGCTTCACCAGTGTCTCTCTGGTGTGGGTCCCCGGGCACAGTAACATTCCGGGAAACTGTAGGGCCGACGAGCTCGCCAGACTTGGGGCGCTCCTTCCGAAATCCTCTTCAATTGAACTGGGTTTGCCACTTGCCTCGGTTAAGTTGGACAAACCGAAATTCTCTCGGGACGCCAACCTATCCTGGGTCAATGAGGAGTCCTGCTCCATAGCTAGACTCACCTGGCCCTTGATGGATAGAAGGCGTACCAACCAATTACTTGGTCTTGGTCGTGACGTCATCTCAACCACAGTGTCCTTGCTTACAGGTCATTGCGTTATGGGTAGACACGCGGAGAGAATGAGCCTCGCATTTAACGACTTCTGCCGGGGATGCAGATCCTCTGAGGAAGAGGAGACTGTTATCCACTTTCTTTGCCAGTGCCCGTCTCTTGCTAGGTGTAGGTATAGATTATTTGGCTCCCCATTCCTTGTTAGCTTGACGGAGCTATCATCTATTGCTATCAAGGATATAGCTTCGTTTATCAAACTTTCTGGCTGGTTTTCAAGTATGGGGTAGTCGTGATTTTGATGTGCAGCCCTTGCGCTGACCAACTTCTTCCTCTTCCCTGATTTTGGTGGAACTTGGTCAGTACAGGGACTGCGTTCACCCGTGGCATCACAACGGTCCGCTATGCGTGCTCAAGTGAGCTTTGTGATATCAGAGCTACCACTCCGACCTAAACGAAATAAAATATTTCTTACGGCGTCTTCCCCTTTAAATACATTACATAATACATATATGGTTATACAACCCTTTAGGCAGGATTACGACCTAGTTTCTCACACTACTTATGTTGTGTGTTAATTGTATACATGAGTGGTGGCGGGACCTACAGTTTAAAGTCGTTTCCAAGCGATATATTTTTTTTGAGAAACTTTTCATGGCAATTTTATTTTACTCTCAGAGCTCTTTCCAGAAATCTGCTGAGAGGCAGTCGCCTGAGAAATATTTTTTTCATATTTTCATTTTTGGTGGAGATGTCTGACATGGGGTTTGAACCGTGGTTTCGCACACACTACCTATTAGACTGCGGCGACTATCTTTGCTATGAGAGTAAATAAAAAAAATTGCCATGAAAAGTTTCTCCAAAATCTTTAGGTCCAGCCACTCATGTATAATTTAACCCACTCAACATGGATGGGAAGAGTACCAGGGTGCATAACACATTCATCTGTGGGTCGTTTGCAAATTTTCAGCAATTTCAGCCCATAGTGCATGCAAATAATGCAAAAATAATCATAAAAAAAGAAAGAAAACTTTTAAAAATATTTTCCACATTTTCATTTACATGCCAAAGCAGCTGGTTGCCACCAAAAAAAGCAAGAAAAAAAACAAAACAACGAAGAAAAAATGTTGACAGATGCTGGAATTCTGTGTCTATTTTTGGTAAGCGCATAAGCAAACGAATGAGTGTGTGTGTGTGTGAATGCCTATGTGCTTACCAAACAATATGCAATACATAGCGGAGACGTCGAACATCTCTTAAGAACCCGCCAATGTAGATAATGCACAACATGCATGCAACTTAATGAAGAAAGCAACAAACATTTCAAAGTGATTACAACAAAAAAAAATTTTATTTTTAAAACACACTTTTAAGTGTGTGTGTGTGTGTGTTTGTGTTAATTTAAAAATTTTAAATGAAAAACACGAAAAACTATAACAAACAACAACAAAAATAACATAATTTATCCGAAGAAGCAAAGGTGCTGCACAACATACACAATAAAATCATCAAATTTATGTGGCATCTTTATTACAACACAACAAGCCCTCGCATATAAAAAAGAGAATCTTTTTTTTTCAAATCTATACGGGCTGTCAATTGATTTCTTCTTGTCTTTTTTTTTCTAATTTTTTTATGTGGTTTTTGTTGTTAAAAATATCCCAAAAAAAATTTTTTTTTCAAATAAACCGGAAGGAAATGCTTAATAAGAATTTCCCCCTTTACCTTCTACTTCTCCCTTTTATAATGTTTATCCTCTCATGTCATGGCTCTCTTGATATTAGAGTTTATGTTGCTGTGGTTGCTTAGTGTTCGGTTCTACTCGGCTCTGCTTTGCTTTGCTGCTCTGCTCTATTAAAATTGGTAAAATAAAGTTGATCTTGATGTAGTTGTTGTTGTTAATGCAACCAACAGTTACTTAATGTAGATGCATTTTATAATTTAATTATAGAAACAGAAACGCACTTACACATACACACACACTACAAGCAGAACAATTAAAATCTTATTGTTGTTGCTTTGGATTTGATCTGAGCATTTGAAAATTCAATCAGTCATGGCTGTTTAAACGCAACCACAACCGCAGTGGCAATAGTAATAGCAGCCGCATTAAACGGAAGGATAGACAATTAAAACATGAGTATTTTAACATAAATTTTCAAGATTAACATACACACACACACACAGTCATTGCGATACGAGGGTTTTTTTTTATTTTAAATACTACTTCCACTATTTTGTGGTTTATGTGGGCGCTCAGTTCTTTTTTTTTTTTTTTTTTGAGGCGTTAAAGGGAATTTTATTTAAAAGGCTTGAGGGCATGAAAAGACTTGATTATCCCCAAAACAACAAGGTTATCCCAATAGAACGCAAGTGCTTAAAAGCAGTAACAAGTACTTCCAGAAGCAAACGGCTGGAGACAAAACGGAGAAAATTTGCAAACGAGCCACAGATGAATGTGTTATGAACGCATTTATGCTTCCCACCAATATTGTGTGTGTTAATTTTACTAAAGAAAATAAAGTATAAAGAATGTGCATTTTAACATTTTTTGGAATATTTTTCAAAAATATTTCAAGACGCGGGGGGAAAGATAGAAGGGAAGGTTACAGAAACCAAGAGCGTAACAATGCGTTGTTCTCATCGTGCGTTTTTGTTGTTTGACCAATTTTTTATTTATTTTTCTAGTGTTAAAAACCAATGTCCCTCAGGGGAAGAACATATTCGGCTTTTTACACACATAGGACACGAACATCAAGAATGTTCGTTAAAAAGAGCGTAAAAATGCATTCATTTGCTTATTGCTTGTCAGCTTTTAAAGAAGAAGGTTAATGTCGCTTTTTTCAGACTTCAATGATACACCCAAAGAAATATCACAGTAGTATTCACTAATATCAATGAGAAATGATTTCGGTTTTTGGAAGAATACTTGCCAAGTTAAATACGGTGTCTTAGTGTCTTAGTGCAGTACAATTTTTCTATATTTTCCGATCACATATCATTGGGTTAATAAGTAGACTTGAAATTATTACTAACAATTTTCCTCTAGGTTAACACATGCCTATGGTTATGGATTAGTGAGTGAGAGAGAGAAAATAAGTTGAGAGAATTTATTTATTTACAGCCACATAAAAGTGTTAGTAATATACGCTATTTTTATTTTAATTTCATCAGCATACATCTGTAGAGCTATCTATCTTTGGCTTAATAATTTTGGATAAATAAAAATAAAATAAAACATCGATTTTATTATTAAAAGAACATAAAGCTATCCATCTTTGGCTTAAAAATTAGGCCATGTTTTTTAGATAAATAAAAATAAAAAGAATAAAAAACAATTTTTTATTAAAAGAAAAAAAACGAGCATTCCAAAGCATTTAAAAAAATATACTGTGGGACAAAATAAAAAAATGAAATACGCCCAGCTAATGACATAGAACATTTTTAACACAACATATTCTTCGAGTGTTATTCTGAAATAAAATTATAAAGCATCCGCAACACATGTATTCTTGTCGCAGTCTGATCGACAACTAAATCAAAAAACACAAGAATTCATCCACATGTACATACGTACGATGAGAGCAACACATTGTTACGCTCTTTGTTTGTGTTCATTTTCCTTCTGTCTTCCTCTCCCCTTACCCAGAAATGATTTTAAAAAAAATTTGGTGAGAGCGGGTCGTGATGTTACGACCCGCCATAAGAAATTTTACTTCTACATGATACGCATTCTTTATATCCATATTCTTTGATTTTACCCATAGGTGGCGGGTCTTAAAGATTTTTGAGAAGCTTTTCATCACGATTTTCTTTTTATTTACTCTCAGAGTAAATGTAGTCCTCGCAGTCTAGCAGGTAGTGTGTTGGCTTATTAGACGTGAGGCCAGGGTTCAAACCCCAGGCCAGACATCTCCAACAAAATGAAATACAAAAAAATCTTTCTTCGGTGACTACCTCTCAGCAGATTTCTGGCAAAAATTCTGAGTGTAAAATAAGAAAAGTTTCTCAAAAAAATCTGTCGTTCGGAGTCGACTTTAAACTGTAGGTCCCACCACTCATGTATAAAATTAACGTACATAAGTGGTGTGAAAAATAGGTCCCGACTGATCAATTATTTATGTATGTATGTAGCTGCTCAAAGTCGACTCCAAAATTTAAAAAAAAAAAAAAATCGAAACTGAAATTTTTAACAAGATCGTACGAAATTTTATTTTACTCTCTCTGAGATTTTGGACGGCAGAAATACAGTGAGCGCAAAAAGTGAGTAAACACCACTTAAATAATTCATTTCCTTAGAATAGCGAGAAAAGTAAATGGGAATAATGGAATAAATTTCCAAAAATAAAAACGTTTATCTATTACTTATGAAATGTTAACACAAAAACAACAATTCATGATAAAGGAACTTTTTTTATGCTTAAGAACAAAAGTGTTGACTCACTTATGGCGCTCAGTGTATTTTGTTTTATATTTCAGACGTTTGAGGCGGGGTTTTGAACCACAATCTAACACACTATATACTGGACTACGGCTACTACCATATCTCTTTCATTTAATTCGCCACTTGTCTACTCCACTTTATTCATTCGGGGTGTTTTTCAGCTTAATTCCAAGGGAGTCATGCTTTAATATCAAGCTCTTTTGCTGATTGTTTGTCGAGAGCTATTAATCAGGACTTGACAGTGAACTATGTGGCGTCACTTCTTTTGATATTCCACTGAAAAGCTGTATATACTCATGGGGGCATTGATTTCAATAAAGGTGCCACTAGTGCCACTGGAGAGCACCCATTACACATTGTTTAATTCGACTGTTAAGTATATCCACTCACTGGAAATATTTATTAGTAGGTACCAAGAATGGATGAATCCTTATTCAAATTAACCACTTTGGATAAAAACTCGCAATTGTGTGTGTATTGAACATGTTTATTGATTAGGATGTTCTCTAAAAAATGTTATCGGAAATATTTATTCTGTACCCCCGTGTGTAAGGGGCCTATCCGATCTATTTTGTGCGAAGTACTCTTTTCACTTCCACTTCTAGCCGTACTTCCTGCTTTGACTTACAATGTTTTTCTCCAAATATTTGTAGGCTTATCTCTTGCGTTTGCCACACCAGGGACTGGCCTATCTGTTTTTGTAGGTCCTTAGCATTTTCGCTTACACTCACCTACCGTTTCACTATGTGGCATTTTGCCTGAAAACCTGGCCAAAATTAATAAAAGTGTTTTATAAGTTAATGGCTGGAATTTTTTGATAATGTCAGTGATAATTAGGCCCAAGGATGAACCCAACTGATTTTGGTTCAAATCCGTGCGTGATTTCGCCTAGCCCCCATACAAATTCCCCTCAAAATTGCACTTATTTACACATAATTATGGTAATTATGCAACAATCATGATAAAATTCAGCATGGATCAGTTTTGTGTACTAAGAAATCATGGTGTAATGTTTAGTGAAAATCGGATCACATTTGACCCTGGTCCCCATATAAAGTCCCCTTTAGAAATTCACGTTTGCGCTTATAAATGGCTTAAAAACATCGGTATCGTGATGAAATTCGGTATGAACGTGTATTTTGTAAATCTAAATCATATTACCAAATTTTGTTATTGTCGGTCCATAATTGCCCCTTGGTCCAAAATGGGGCCCCTTAAGAAAATATGTTTAGCAATTATAATTGGCTTAAAAATTTTATTACCTCGATGAAATTCGACATGAACATGTTTAATATGAATGTGAATCATTTACGATCACATTTCATTATGATCGGATCATAAGTGCCCCTAGGTACCACATACGGTCCATTAAGAATATCTAGCATACATCTCATATTGTTATAATAGTCGATATACATACATATGTAATTAAGTTTTTAAAGTTCTATGATAATTAATATTTATTTTACATTATTTAATACTTAACTTAAAAAATACTTAAAAAGTGAAACCAACTACAATCGTTAAAATCGTTATCATTTTCATCATCAATGTCAGGAAGGAGCAATTTAATAGTATCTGATGAAATGAATGCTTTTCTATTCCTTCGCGATTTTTGTGTACTGCAGCTTATAAAAGGGTCATGGCTTAAAAGTAACCTATTCAGGACATCTCGATTGGTATCGCTTCTACTGAATTTCCTCGCATAATTCGTACGCCATATGGCTCTAAAACACCGAAAACGCATTTAATTTTATTCACTTTCCTGACTTTGACATCGTTTCAAACCTACAAATCTCAACTGAAAATGTCGTGATAATTCACTATATAATGCAGAATTTTGTTGTCTATCGAACTGCATTCTCAGTTTCTTAAATTTCTTTAAATTCATTTTTGCCTTTTTGGCTAGCTTTTCAGGGTAAATGCCACATAGTGCGTTTGTCGGATTTCGGCCTGCCTTAACACATCCTTCCCGGCGCGTCTGCTTCTTGCACGCTTTCCCTAGTTGGTCACGCCAATCAATGGCAGGGCTTCCTCGAACTGGTCGTCTTTTACGCATACTTCCCTTGATATCTGCATCAAATACTCCATAATAATACATCACTTAGTATTAATGCAACCAGATTACCTTCATGGTTCTTCCCAAACCGTTATTTAAGAAGACTTGCAGTGCGCCTTTGGTTCTGTCAATGCTATGTTCCATGTCTCACAGCCATAAACTATGAAAGACACGGCATTCAAGTTCAATATCGGCAGTTTTGGATAGCTTGCAATGAACTGAGAAAGTTTCAACAGCTTTTAAGTTCTTTTTAGGCAGGGTTTAGCTTGTTCTAGTTTTCAGTTTTTATGCTGCCACATTATATGAACGAACTTACGCTCCATTTAAAGAGATGTTTTGGGAAAGCGGTAATGCTGATGGCCATTGGCTTTATCTTGCGGAGCCAATAACTTAGCCACAGATGTGTAACTTGGGCAAAGATAAAGTTGATGGCCTCTCATACAGTTTAGGATTAAAAAATTTTGTTTCAAACCTCTACTCCAAGTGGCTGTGGCAGAGGACTAATCTTTTAAAAAAATTTAATGGGCCACAGCAACATGTTTTTTATTTTTGTTAAACGGGTCATAATTTTTTGATTCTGAAATAATTTTGTATGCCAAACACAAAATCCAAGAAAAAAACAAGGATTTGTTTTTATGGAGCAAAACATTGTTGATTTACATTCGATACTGGCCGCTAAAGTCCTTTTTTTCTGTTTGTTTTTATGTCCTCCGTTAAACACGTACGCCACAAAGTAAAGTCAGAAAAAAAATAAATCTCGCTCGCTTGCAATGCAACATAAAATGCAACATTTTATTGCAATGCGCATTACAATGTCGTTTCGTTTCGACATTACAACCCCCATATATCATCTCATGCTGATGACAATACAGGCAAATGTATACACACATATGTACACTAACATGTTGCAAATGATTTAATGTTCTATGTAGTGTTGCCATGGTTGTTGGGGTTTTGCAAATCATTTCCATTCTTTTTTCTTTTGTTTTTTTTATGGAGGCCAATAAAGAAAAACTTACTTGTAGAGAAGGAAAACAATTTTTTTTTGTCCTCTTGCCACTTTTTTTCGTTTCTTTTTCTTTCCTTGAATAGCCCGTAAAATTGCTAACAACACGCACCATATAAAGTGCTGCTGTACACAGTGAGTGCCATGCCATGCAATAGCAACAACAACAGCATTCTGTTTGGCTTGTCGTCGTTTGCATTTCAAATTTGGTTTGTGTTGTGTGCCTCCACATTTATGTATGTGTAGAGATTGTGCCATAAACAAGCACAAAGGCTTAAAACTTTCTATGCTTCTATGCTATGATGTGGTATGTAATAATGTTGGTTGTTGCTATGTATGTGTGTTGCAAACTAGGCAAGCAAGTTATACTGCGTTCCCTACACCAATAATGCTCATAGTAAGTGATGTAAAGTTCTTCTGTTGTTGTTGTTTTTAAAAATAATACTTGACTTCTCTTTTACTAGTTGTTGTTGTTGTTGTAACAGCTACCACTTCTTATTTTTAACAATAATAACATGTTGATTGTTATTGTTATTGCATTGCCTGTGCCACTGTGTATAAATATAGTCTCCTCTCTATCTCTCTGTCGCTGTTTCAAGTATAAACACGTGCCTGGAATGCCAGAACGAATGTCTTCTTGTTCTGGGTTGTAAAACCATCACAAACAACAACAACAACTGCAATTGCAACACGAAGAAGTTTCCCTCTTCTTATGGTTTACAAATTGTTGTCATTGTCATGCTTTTTTTTGTTTTTTTGTTTTTTCTCTTTAGTGTTCTTTTTGTTGTTGATTTATTTAATGTTACTTCGTCTTCTTCATTTTTCTTGTCTTATTTAAAACATGAAAATCTAAAATATTATGTGGAAAATTTTCTAAACACAACACAATCTCAAAATACAGGGTGCTTTAACAATGTTGCACAAAAACAAATCCATAGGAAATCTGTGTTCTTGGAAAAGCTAAACAAATCAGATATTTTTTAAATTTTCCTTCATAGGGTTACACTGCCATAGAGTTTCTGTAATAACCCACCACCTCTGGTTGAATTCAACAGCTTCACTCTTTCACTCTTTATCTGTTTATTGTGTCAAGCGAAACCGTTTACGTTTTCAGTGAAACTGCAGTTAAAAATCCAAAAAACCTTTTCCAATCATTTTGAAAAATTCTGTTTTGAATTAGAACATCAAGTAAAGGGTCCGCCAAATACCTTTTTTTTTGAAATGCTTTAAAAAACAAAACTACTGAATATTTTCTCAAATTTCTTTTTTTATTTGAAAGTACAATCCTTCCGGTTAATAATGGAAAATAATTTCATTTCAATGGCTGCCTCGGCTGGCCAAAGCAGTAGCCTACACCAGAAGATGCCGATTTTGGCGAAAAAAAAAATCATCTTTTCAGATGAAGCTCATTTTGATCTTGGCGGGGATGTAAACAAGCAAAATTGTCGCATTTGGGGCACAGAAAACCCGCACGCATACATTGTAAAGCCGACGCATCCAAAACGAGTCCCTGTTTGATGCGGATTTTGGTCCAGACGCATAATTGGGCCATTTTTCTTCGAAAATGAACAAGGAGTGGCCGTTACAGTCAATGGTGATCGATATCGGGCCATGTTGAACGTATTTTTGTTCACAAAAATTGAAGAGGAGGATATTGGCAACATTTGGTTTCAACAGGACGGCGCTACGTGCCACACAGCCGAAGCTACACTCGATGTTATGCGCCCTGTTTTTGAAGATCGCATTATCAGCCGCAGAGCTGATGTCGTTTGGCCACCTCGGAGCTGCCATTTGTCACCATTGGACTATTATTTGTGGGGTGCCGTCAAAGATAAGTGTTACGCCGACAAACCAGAGACAATTGGCGCTTTAAAGGACAATATTCGTGAAGCCATTGGTGAAATACAGCTGCACACAATCGATAATGTGCTTAAAAATTGGACCGATCGTGTAGGCTACTGCATGGCCAGCCGAGGCAGCCATTTGAATGAAATTATTTTCCATTATTAACCGGAAGGATTGTACTTGCAAATAAAAAAATAAATTTTAAAAAGTATTCAGTAGTTTTTTTTTAAAAGCATTTTCAACAAAACAAAAAAAGTTATTTGGCGGACCCTTTAATAGAAAAAAGATGCGTAGTTTTATGTCAATAGATGTCGTTAGTGTTCCTACATCGGTCGACACTAAACATGTCTACTGATAACGCCTAACGACTGCCCACAATACCTCATGAATGATCTCAGTAGAGTGACTGAGACGTCCCAGCTGATTGGTACACTTTCTATCCAAATTAGGCTAAACGCGTCTGTCAATAAAGTAACATTCGTCACCAGGCCAGGATGGGTCAGTCTAACAGAGGTAAGGACAGCCTACACACTCATGTGTGAATTGGTATTCGTTAGACAAGTAGCAAGTTCATCAGCTAAAAAATTACCCACTATATGTGTGTTTAGATTGCCACAAAACTCTCACAATCAGATCAGATTTTCACTTGACTTAATTGTTGATTACAACCTTTCAGTCAGGATTACAATCTAGCTTCTCACATCACCCATGTTGTGTGTGTGTTAATTTTATCCACGGGTGGAGGCATCTACAATGTATCGACAACTCCGAACGACAGCTTTTCGAGAAACTTTTCATGGCAATTTTATTCACTCTTTGCCAGAAGACTGCTGGAGGAGGAGGAGGTCGCCAACAGAAATACTTTTTTGTTCAACAGGTCAAAGCTAAGCTCACGTCTAGTAAGTTAAAACACTGTCTACTTGGCTATGAGTGGCGCGACCTGGAGTTTAATTCCTACTCCGAACGACTGATTTTTGAGAAACTTTTCATGGTAATTTTATTTCACTCGGAGAGTTTTTTTGCCAGAAAACTGCTGAGAGGAAGTCGTTGAAGAAATATTTTTTATGTTTGGTTTTCTTCAAGATGTCTAGGCTGGGGTTTGAACCACAATCTCAAGTCTAATAAGCCTATACACTACCTACTAGAGTACGTCGGGACCTGACACTGTGTAGGTGAATGGAAATACTGATAGCACAGCCCTGCATCGGTTTTGCAAATAAGATGGCTCCAGGTGTTTCCGAAGGCATTTTGCGCGCTGAACACGAACTTTCCATCACGTCAGGTTTTCGAGAAAAAGGGGGTTGAAACCCCTAAAAAATAGCGTTTTTGGCAATTTTTGATAAATTGTAGATCTAAACACTGACGTGCTAGAACCATCGCTATTCTCAGAAATTGACAACTGATCTCTGATCTTTAAAATGAGCCCAAAAGCCAAATTGTTTGCATGCACCCTTAAAGTAGGGGGTGGGTTTATGTCAAGGGGTGCAAGAGAAAAACACATTACGAAGGTCCTTCAAAAATTAGTCAGATTTACTTGAAAATTGTTACTCAGGGGTTTTTGGGGTGGCTGATTACAGATCTTTATTCAGATTTAAAAAAAAATTCAAAATGGCGGATCCAATATGGCGGGTCAAGTAAATCTGATTAATTTTTATAAACCTCGATATATATAATAGTCAAGGAAACCTCGAATTATCATAAGGTTAAGGCCTAGCAGTCGCCGTAGTCTAGTAGGTAGTGGGTTGGCTTCTTAGACGTGAGGCTACGGTTCTAAGCCAGGTCAGACATCAAAACGAAAATATGAAAAAAAAATTTTTTCGGTGACTTCCTCTCAGCAGATTTCTGGCAAAAGCTCTAAGAGTAAATAAAATTGCCATGAAAAAGTTTCTCAAAAATCTGTCGTTCGAAGTAGACTTTAAACTGTAGGTCCCACCACTCATGTATAAAATTAACACACACAACATGAGTGGTGTGAGAAACTAGGTCGTAATCCTGACTGAAGGGTTGTAATGACCAATTATGTATGTATGTATGTTAAGGCATATTCTGATGTTTAGAACCATCCAGTTAAACTTCCTAAGTTTCTCCTTAGCTCAGCTGGTCAGTGGACCTTCTTCCCTGGATTGTAGAGCTAATTCACTTATCGAGACTAGGTTCACTGAATTTTACTTAAAGATTGGAAGATTCTCAGTAAAAGAGTGTTCAGAGAAAATAAATTGTCAGCGTAACAAGGCATTATTAAGTCGCATTGCAACATATTAGACATGTTGTATGGCAAGTAATCCTAGCGAAAACCACTTATGCAGAACACAGAGGGCCTTTATAGAGCAAAAGATCTCCCTTACTTTAATATGCAGCAATACATAACAATGTTTATAGAGAGCAGCCTATGGGAAGATGCCTAACAGCAAAGAAAATAAAGTATAAAGAATGTGCATTTTAATATATTTTGGAATATTTTTCAAAAATATTTCATGACGCGGGGGAAAGATAGAAGGGAAGGTTACAGAAACCAAGAGCGTAACAATGCGTTGTTCTCATCGTGCGTTTTTGTTGTTTGACCACTTTTTTTTATTTATTTTTCTGGTATTAAAAACAGACGTCGGCACCAATGTCCCTCAGGGGAAGAAAATCTTCGGCTTTTTACACACATAGGACACGAACATTAAGAATGTTCGTTCAATTATACATCCAAAGAAATATCACAGTAGTATTCACTAATATCAATGAGAAATGATTTCGATTTTTTGAAGAATACTTGCCAAGTTAAATACGGTGTCTTAGTGTCTTAGTGCAGTACAATTTTTCTATATTTTCCGATCACATATCATTGGGTTAATAAGTAGACTTGACATTATTACTAACAATTTTCCTCTAGGTTAACACATGCCTATGGTTATGGATTAGTGAGTGAGAAAGAGAAAATAAGTTGAGAGAATTTATTTATTTACAGCCATATAAAAGTGTTAGTAATATACTCTTTTTTATTTTCATTTCATCAACATGCATATGTAAAGCTGTCTATATTTGGCTTAATAATTTTGGATAAATAAAAATAAAATAAAACATCGATTTTATTATTAAAAGAACATAAAGCTATCCATCTTTGGCTTAAAAATTAGGCCATGTTTTTTAGATAAATAAAAATAAAAAGAATAAAAAAAAACATTTTTTATTAAAAGAAAAAAAAAACGAGCATTCCAAAGCATTTAAAAAAAATTATGCTATGGGACAAAATAAAATACGCCCAGCTATTGACATAGAACATTTTTAACACAAAATATTATTCGAGTGTTATTCTGAAATAAAATGATAAAGCATCCGCAGCACATGTATTCTTGTGGCAGTCTGATCGACAACTAAATCCAAAAGCACAAGAGAGCAACACATTGTTACGCTCTTTGTGTTCATTTTGCTTCGGTCTTCCTCTCTCCTCATCGAGAAATGATTTTTAAAAAGATTTTGGTGAGAGCGGGTCGTAATGTTACAACCCGTCATAAGAAATTTTACTTCTACATGATGCGTATTCTTTATATCCATATTCTTTGCTAACAGCTAATTTAATTTGTTTAAAAAATATTGAACAACAACAAACAGCATTTAATTTTTTTTTTTTAATTTAAAAATTTTATTTTATTTTTCTTTTAATTTAATTTCATTTTTTTTTTACATTTAATAATGATGACCATGATGTCGTTTACAGTAGTTTTTATATTTAGAAGTAGAGGGGGGTAGGCTGGCGGGCGGGGGGCTTCTGTAATACCAACGTTAAACGTATTTTCTTTATAAAATTATTTTTAATAATACAATAATTATAATTATAATAATAATAATAAGAATAATTAATTAATTTAAAATGTTTAGCAAATATTATTTACATTAAGTAAAATTATTTGTTGTTGTTTGGTTGATTGGTTTTACAGATTACAAATTTAAAATTAAATATTTATTCGGTTTTTATTTTTATTTTTGTTTGTTTTTTTATATTTAATAATAGAACAATAATAATAATAATAATTAAATAAGAATAATAATTAAATAAGAATACAAAATAATTTAAAAAATAATTCATTACAGTTAATGTTTAATTAATTAATATTTAGAAATCATACATAGAAATCATAGACAACATAATCAAAAATCGAAAATAGAAAATTGAAAATTAAAAAGAGAAAGTTAAACTCAAAATCTATTGCTAGAGAGAGAGAGAGACACACACAAATACAAGCATAAGCAAAAACAATATTTTTTCTTCGTTTTCTTCGTTTTCTTTTTCAAGACACAAATTCATTGAATTGAATTTCTTATTTCCGGTAATAGGCGCCTATTAAGGCAATACAACAAAAACCGCATTTATATTTAACGGAAATACAAACAGACAGACATACATACATACAATGTATATATGTTACATTTACATTTGGTCAATTCACACAAGCCGTTGTATCGTTGTATTCATTGTATTGTTGGAAGAACATACAACAGTGTATGATTGTTGTTGATATTTTTCATATAAAAATCCGATACACTTATACACATTTTTTTCATATGTTTTTGGAAGTTGTATTGGTTTCGTGCTATCAAATTGTGTGAATGCCACGAGATACACAATACAGCATAGCATTGAGCATTCACAAACAAACAAATGTATTCAATACAACATACACGATACAAAGTCGTGTGAATTGCCCAATTGTATACATTTTTATTTGATTTTTAAGGTTTTAGATTCTGATTTTTTTTTATTTTTCTTATAATATTAAAAGGCATTTAAATTTAATTTTCTTTGTTTATATTTACACTCAATAAATTTTTATTTTTTATTAAAAAAAAAAAACAAACAAATATTTTTAATTGAGATTTACTTTTTAAATCTAAGAGTTCAGAACTTTAAAAGTTTTCCAATTTAAAAATATAAGAAAAAAACACTTTCGAAACAAAAAGTCCTCATAAAAGTAAAGAGCATTTAAATTTTTAATATTAATTTTGATTTTTAATGTTTCAAAAGATTTTTTTTTTTTGAAAAATAAAATAAATTTTAAAAAATTTCATACATTTGTCAAACGCATTCAAAACCGAATCTTATGCGGTAACAATGTAACACAATTTATTTTTAACAAACAAAAACTTTAAAACTTTTCGATGGTGAAACAAAAACTTTCAAGTAAGAAAGACGTTTTTTAAATCTTACGAGGAACGCAGTCTTATGGACAAGGAAATTTAAAAGAGGCACAGGTTTGTGGAGCTTGTCGCTCAGATTAGATTCACGAACACAAGCAAAGCGTGAGTAAGTTGGATAGGATTTACAATCAGATGTACCGTTTATTGCACAACGTATAAGTCTGGGATCTGTACTGAATGCACGTATACAAGAGTTGAACAAATTCGAATAGCTCGATAACATCACAAATGAAGTACAAATAGCTAAAGGGTCCGCCAAATAACATTTTTTTTTTTTTGAAAATGCTGTAAAAAAAACTACTGAATATTTTCTCAAATTTCTTTTTTTATTTGAAACTACAATCCTTCCGTTTAATGATGGAAAATAATTTCATTTAAAATGCTGCCTCGACTGGCCATGCAGTAGCCTACACCAGAAGATTCCGATTTTGGCAAAAAAAAAAAATCATCTTTTCAGATGAAGCTCATTTTGATCTTGGCGGATGTGTAAACAAGCAAAATTGTCGCATTTGGGACACAGAAAAGCCGACGCACCCAAAACGAGTCACTGTTCGGTGAGGATTTTGGTCTAGAAGCATAATTGGGCCATTTTTCTTCGAAAAAGAGCAAGGAGTGGCCGTTACAGTCAATGGCGATCGTTATCGGGCCATGTTGAACGACTTTTTATTCACAAAAATTGAAGAGGAGGATATTGGCAGCATTTGGTTTCAACAGGACGGCGCTACGTGCCACACAGCCGAAGCTACACTCGATTGTTTGCGCCCTGTTTTTGAAGATCACATTATCAGCCGCAGAGCTAATGTCGTTTGGCCACCTCGGAGCTGCGATTTGACACCGTTGGACTATTATTTGTAGGGTGCCGTCAAAGATAAGTGTTACGCCGACAAGCCAGAGTCAATTGACGCTTTAAAGGGCAATATTCGTGAAGCCATTGGTGAAATACAGCTGCACACCATCGATAATGTGCCTAAAAATTGGACCGATCGTGTAGGCTACCATTTGAATGAAATTATTTTTCCATTATTAATCGGAAGGATTGTACTTTCAAATAAAAAAAAAGAAATTTGAGAAAATATTCAGTAGTTTTTTTTTAAAGCATTTTCAAAAAAAAAAAAGTTATTTGGCGGACCCTTTACTTAAACAACATCGAAATGGTTTCTAATCGAGTTTAAATGGTGAGCTGTGCCGACAACAGAGGCACGCACTACAGGTTGAGGTTATCGCATAAGTTCATGTTGGATGATCTACAAATTGATTGATGCATCTAAATTACACGAAGAAGAATTGCTTTTGCGCGGCCTACAATAAGCCGCCAAGAATATACCGCAAACGAATAGTAGTCACACATTTTGCAGGATAGAAGAGCTTTGAAGTTTGATACTGTATTAGTGCAGTTGTGGATACGATCGTCAAGAAAGGCCCTCATAACGCTTGGGGGGTAACTTAGGGGTTTGCAAGAATCAGCAGAACGATAAATACTACGCTGGTTTAAATCTTCAAAAATCTTGCATCGAAACTATATATGGTTTAACGCAGACACATATTCTCATTTCAGAAGCATTATATGGACTTACAACCGGAGGATATGGTGAGAATGTATATAATCGATTACAGAAAACTCGTGTCAGATACATTTTCGATACTTTTAATAAAGTTTCTTTGCGTAAAAAAATATAAAAAAATATATAAAATTCATCTTCTGCAAAACGTGGAACTGTTCATGAACTGATTTCTTCACAAGATCTTTCAAATATGCTGGTCGCGGACTCTATACAAACATATGCCCTGTGTCTATAGGCAGGCCAACAGTTCCTGTAACAAGAAACCAGGATTCGTTAATGGTTTTATAGCTAAACTTGGCTTAAGAAAACTAGTTTGAAACAAATCGGATCTAAACTTAACTAAACCAACCATATTCTAATCTAAACTAAACTAGATTTATATAAATTTGGTTTTAGATCTAACTAAACGGGGTTTAGCTGTGTATCGAATTAAATTTAATCATGTTTAATGAAACTAGATTTAGGTAAACTAGGTTTAGTCGCCCCAAGTGTCTACTAAACTACAACAAGTGCTTTTTTCTTTTAAACGAAAAATGTTTAAAATGTGAAATAAATTTAACAAAAACCCGGCTTAATAAATAACGATTAAAATTTAAGCATGTTAAACTAAACATATACATAAAACTACTAAACTTAATTCAAAACAAACTAGGTTTAACTAAACTAGGCTTAGCTAAACAAAGTTTAATTTAATCACATTTAATTAAACCAGGCTTAACTAAGTTAAATTTAAAAATTAAATTTAATTCTACATAATTAATCTGAAGCAATCTTTAATCATTTAAACAAAGTTTAGCCAAATAAACCTTTAAACCTGATTTATGTGGCTTGGGTTTAAGTTCTACTAAACCATGTTTAAACCATGTTCAGCCAAACAGAGTTTAAGTAAACTTCATTAATCCATTTAGCTCATAACGAAACTTAGCCAAATCAAGCTTTGTCAAGTTTAAATAAACTTTAATTAAACCAAGTTTAACTAAACTAAATTACAGTTTAAACCAAGCCAAGTTTAATCTTAGTTTAAACCGAAGATTTTTGGAATTGTTTTTGGTGCTTCAAAATTTAGTTTTCTTTCTTTCAAAAAATGTAATTTGTTCTCCCTAACCTTGGTTTAAACTGTCATAAAAAAATAATTTAATGACCAAACTTTTTTAACACATATGCTGCCTCACTTTACCGTGGCAGAACTGACCCCTTTGGAACCATTCACAAAAAAAATATTTCTCTTTCAGAAAGTGTTTCATTTGTTGTTTTTTTTTTGTCGTTTTTGTTTTTGTAAATTATTTTACTATTTCCTTAATTAGATTTCTTTTCTTTTTTATTGTTGTTGTATTTATAAATTGAATTTGTTTGTGTAATTAAAAATTATTGTTTTAAAAACTTTCTTTTTTTAAGTATGTTCCATCATCATCCACAGTTTAATTCATAAAAAATTTTTCATTTAAAAAGCAATAAAAACAAATCGTTCTTGTTGTTGTTGTTGTTGCCCAATAATGATAATAATTTATGATAATGCAGATAGGCGGCCGGGCAGCCTTTTTAACATTTTGAACTGTTTTCCTCAATGTAAACGTTTCCCGATTTTAAAGTCGTCAGATTCGTATTGAATAGACGACGATCGTGTTGTAGATTCTGCTGATGGTGATGATGGTGATGATTTTTATCCGATTTTTCTATGAAAAGACAAGAAACAGAAAAAAAAATTAAATTTTTTTATTAAACAATAGAGACTCGTTGAATAAATAAATAAAATGAGAAAGAAAACAAAACAAAAATTTAAGCCCAAAAAAAACTTATAAAAATAAACACTTTTGGGGCATAAAAATATAAAATTTATGAAAGAATATTTCAAAAAAAAAGAAGAACAAGCCTTGCTAAAGCTATTAAGAAATGAATGAGCGCCTATTAAAACGTGCACCATAAATTGCACCCTTTTTTTGCTGTTGTTGTTGTACAACTACAATGAATACAATAAGCATCAGACAGGCGGCTCTAGGCGTGTAGACCGACTGATTGATTATCTGTTTTAATACCCTACACCATCCATACAATCATTTAACTTTCGAATACTTTTTGTAACTTGTTATCATACATAGAAGGAAGGTACATGTTTTCTAAAGGGTGTTTTTTTATAGAGGTATAGAACTTTAAGTTGGCATTACTTTTCAAGATGGCGACCGATTTAACAGCTGTCAAGTGATTTATTCTCAGTTTGGTTTGGCAATTCATCATGAATAGACTCACGCCTGAACAACGCTTGCAAAATGGTGCAATTTTATTTCGAAAATAATGGTCCTGTGCGGAAAACGTATCGCGCACTACGTCCATTTTATCGTCGACAAAATCGTCCATCAGAGCAGTTAATTCGATTAACCATGGAACGTTTTCGCACCACGTTTACTCTTATTGATAACTCGCATCCCCAGAGACGCTGTACGGTGCGTACAGAACTGAATGAGTCCATCCGCCATCGAGCACAGGAATTGGATCTCCAGTGTCCATCCACTTTATGGAAGATTTTGCGGAAGGATCTTGGTTTGCGTGCTTACAAAATCCAACTCGTGCAAGATTTGAACCCAAACGATCATCAAGTAAGGCGTAGATTCGTCGAATGGGCCCAAAACAAGATTACCGTTGTTCCCGATTTTCATAAGCGAATTTTGTTTAGCGATGAAGCGCACTTCTGGTTGAATGGCTACGTCAACAAACAAAACTGCCGCATTTGGAGTGAAGGTAATCCTCAAGTGTATGTGGAAACACCGTTACATCCAGAAAAACTGACTGTTTGGTGCGCTTTATGGGCTGGTGGAATCATTGGTCCGTACTTTTTCAGAAACAATGGTGGCCAGAACGTTACAGTCAATGGTGATCGGTATAGAGCCATGATTACTAACTTTTTCATTCCTGAATTGAATAACCATGATGTCCAGGAGATGTGGTTTCAACAAGACGGCGCAACATGTCACACAGCTCGTGCCACAATAGATTTATTGAAAGAAACGTTTGGTGACCGCCTAATTTCACGTTTTGGACCTGTGAATTGGCCTCCAAGATCTTGTGATTTAACACCGCTAGACTACTTTCTGTTGGGGCTATGTAAAGTCATTGGTCTATGCGGTAAAGCCACAAACGCTTGACCATTTGGTAGACAACATTCGCCGTATTATTGCCGATATACGGCCACAAATGTTGGAAAAAATCATCGAAAATTGAACGTCCAGATTGGACTACATCCGCGCCAGCCGTGGCGGTCATATGCCAGAAATCATATTTAAAATGTAATGCCACAAGATTATCTTTCGGATGAAATAAAATTCATGTCAATCGAATAATCCATCGTTGTTTTATTGCAACTTAAAGTTCTATACCTCTATAAAAAAACACCCTTTACATCACATCTGGCCTGGCCACCTTAGGTCAGATTAACAGATAAGATTATGCTGAGTAACTGTTCGTTCATTGTGTCTTGATTGGCAATGAGGATGCAAATGAATTGGCAAGATCAGGTTCATATGGTTGGAAGCTATAACTGAGGAAAAGATTATGAGGCTGCCATCAGGCTCCTTCTTCTATGGAATTAAAAAGGAAAAGTTCAATTCACTCGTAAACTATGCATGGGGATGCATGGGAAGAACAGTCTGCAGGCTTGCAAAAGCTTAATGGAAACAGCCTAATTCTATAGGAAGGAAATTAATCCTATGCTATGTGAGAGGAGAATGCGCCGTGGTCTAGTAGGTAGTGTGTTCGGGTTCGAGGCCCAGGCCAGGCATCAAAATAAAATACAAAAAATATTTCTTCGGCGACTTCCTCTCAGCAAATTTCTGGCAAAAACTCTGAGAGTAAAATAAAATTGCCATGGAAAAGTTTCTCAAAAATCTGTCGTTCGGAGTCGACTTTAAACTGTTGGTCCCACCACTCATGTATAAAAATGAACACACACAACATAAGTGGTGTGAGAAACTAGGTCTTAATCGTGACTGAAGGGGTTGTAGTGACCAATTATGTACATATGTATGTATATGAGGGAAAGCAGTAGTCTACTACGTAGTGTATTGACTTATTAGACGAGAGTCCGTGGTTCAAATCCCAGCTTTGCTGAGTTTTCTGACTAAAGAAAGAAATATTTCTGTTCTTATTTTGGTTTGTTCGAGATGTAAAAACTGGGGCTTTTCAGGGAGAAACTTGGTTTCGACAATGGGTTTATGACTGCCACGCTTGATTTTTCTTTTTTCCAGGGCATTCACATTAATTTTCTTAAATTTTAGAGAGAAAGTTAAGATGATTTGCAATTGAAGGACTTGAACATAACGGGCCATAATGCGTTGTGGGCACTTGCTGCAGTTAAAATGTGTTTTTGAGCACAGATTAAAACTTCGTAAAGAGAAGTACAGGCACTAGTTGAAATCATAAAGGTCTATTGCAGGCTTTCACTAACGAACTGGGACCTAGACAGAGTGATAGTTTAGCGTGCAATTCAACATTATGTTGAAGAGAATCGTGCGAAATTAGTCCATGGTTTTACGTGAGTATCGCCGCGATAGCTTACCCCACGGTGCTCTAAGCACGGGTGGAAACAATGCTTCTACCAGCGCCCCCACGCACAGTGATGCAACCCCTGCACAATGCATCATTACATCACCATACTTGAGTAACCAATTCGAAACTTTACATTTGGACAAGACTTCCCTCTTGGTTAGGGGAATCGTGCGAAATATAGGAATTAATTCTTTCGCGACGCTTGCCGTTTATATACGGCCGACACTTGATGCATCACAGCGGCTGACGTTGTGTAAATACGGCTCTTACACGTTCTACAGAGGCTAATGTTGCATATATGTACGTGACAGTTACTTATTTGCCCACAAAGGCTGATGCTGCATATACACGGCAGTTATTTATTTCTTCAGTTGCGTTTTCGCGAAAGATAACGATGATGTATGGTTAGACACGCTGTCGTGAAAAGTTGCAAAGTGTGGTACAAGTGCGCCATCGTGAAAGGTTTAATACAACATGTCCACGATATAGAAATAATGGGACGCACACTTATAGTGCAAGAGTTAACGTGGTCTAGTAGGTAGTGTGCTTGCTTATTAGACGAAAAGCCAGGGTTCGAGCCCCAGGCCAGACATCAAAATAAAATACGAAAAGTATTTCTTTGGCGACTTCCTCTCAGCAGATTTCTGGCAAAAACTCGGAGAACAAAATAAAATTGCCATGAAAAGTTTCTCAAAAATCTGTCGTTCGGAGTCGACTTTAAACTATAGGTCCCGCCACTCATGTATAAAATTAACACACACAACATAAGCGGTGTGAGAAACTAGGTCGTAATCCTGACTGAAGGGTTGTAATGCCCAATTATGTATTATGTATGTGTAAGGGTAGTTAAAAAGCAACGCTCGCCCTCTCTCCAAAAACACAACTTTTAATTGATAAGACCCTTAAATTGCTCCTACTATTATACGTAGAAAGGCATGGATGCTTAAACAAGCTGTTGGAGAATTCTGCGTAAGATTTACAATTTACGGAAAATATCAGCGATGTCTCGTAGGTAATGTGTTGAATTATTAGACTTCAGGCCATAGTGGTTCAAATCCCAGCCCAGACATCTCAAACAGGCAGAAATATGCAGAAAACTTTCTCTCAGTAATCGTCTGGTAAAAAAATCTGAGAGTCGAATGTGATTGCCATGAAATGTTTTCCAAAAGTCTGTCATTCTGACTCGATTTTAAGACTGAAGGTTCCGATACTCATTCATAAAATTAACACGCTCACGGCCCGCATTAGACTGCCTTATCGGGCGGCTCGTACCACCGGTGGCCCGTACTAGAGTGCCTTATCAGGCGGCGCGTAGCACCGGTCGCCCGCTCTAGACTGTCTCATCGGGCGGCGTATTTTAACTGTAAAAATTCATGAGGATGAGACGAATTCACGAATAAAAAAAACACAAAACTTTACACGATACCGTTGTATTGTTGCAAAATAACTGCCGTTCGATAGAGCAAAAAGCATTCAGCGCCAGTAGGCGACAAACATGAATTACAGCGCCGGTGTGAACGTGTTAATGCACATGACTCGCGGTGGTGTGGGAAGCTAAGTTGTAAACCTGTCTACAGGGTTGCAATGGCCAATTAAATAATTTGTATCCCCAGCATCTATTTGGAAAGCTTTTTAAAGGTTTTTTCGTTCAAATCGATAGGATTTTAAGAACAAAAAATTTTATCTCATACGAGTTCGATGGAAATTGTGCTGCAAAAGAAGTTTGAAAATTAAAAATTTGAAAATAATTTCAAATTTCAAAAGTTCAAAGTTCATTGAAACGAATCGTATTGTATTTTCTGAGAAACAATTCTGAATTTTTGTTCGAATTTTTTTTTTTTTTTGGGAAATTGAATTTTCTTTTTGATGGATGCTCGCTTTAAATCTTCCATTTCTAATCGTTTCTTGTTATTGTTTTTCAAAATTTAAAAACAAATAAAAACAAAAATTTATTAAATATTTAAAGAGAATTTAAAAAATGTTTAAAAGCTACAAACGACGTCATTGCTAATGGCAATGAAGAAAAAAAAATAAAAAATATTTCACATCCCATAAATTAAGAAAAAAAAATAATTTTTTTCGTTGAATTTTTAAATACTCGCCATAAAAATAATTTGTTTTGTTTTTTTTGTTTTTGTTTTTCTGAAAATTTATTTAATAATAGATGGTTCCATGCGAATGCTTGTTTAAATAATAATTTTTGTTGATTTTGTTGTTTTCGTTTTTTTTTTCGGTTAAAAAAACAATTCATTTTATGATTATGGCCACACGTCGCCAATCAATTCGTTTGTCAATATTCAACAACAATAATGAGACACAATAAAGACAAGCAGACAGACAGACAGTCTCTATTAAATGAAAAAAAACGCATTTTCAGAATTTTAAATTCATAACGCACAGGAATCAAAAGGATTAAGAAAAAATGGGTTCCGTATAGAAGAAGAAGAAAGAATTTTAAATGGAATTCAATTTAAAAAATGATTGAATGATGAAAAGAAATCAAATTATTCGACGAAGTTATCGGTAGTGAGTAGCGATTATAGTACACCCTGCAGCCTGAAGATCTTTATAAGTAAAAATTAGTAAAATACGTTCTATGCTGGGTTACTTCCCAACCCAGAACCCTTTTAGTCAGAATTATAACCTACTTTCTCCCTGAACCCGCGTTCTATGTGTTAATTCTAGCCATGAGTGACAGGACCTACAGCTTTCAAATCGTCTCCGAAAGACAGATTTTTTTGGGAAACTCTAGAACACTTTTAGTCAGGATTACAACCTAGTTTCTCCCTGGAAAGCCCCAGTTTTTATATCTCGAACAAACCAAAATAAGAATAGAAATATTTCTTTCGACGACTTCCTCAGAGTTTTTTTGCCAGAAAACTCAGCAAAGCTGGGATTTGAACCACGGATTCTCGTCTAATAAGCCAGCACATTACCTACTAGGCGACGCCGTTATTTTCCGCTTGTAAATCTTACGCAGAATTCTCTAACAGCTTGTTTAAGCACCCATGCCTTTCTACGTATAATAGTAGGAGCAATTTAAGGGTCTTATCAAGTAAAAGTTGTGTTTATGGAGAGAGGGCCTTGCTTTTGAACCACCCGCTTAGAGCAAAATAGCATTTGGAGGCAAGAAAATTGTTGACGTAGAAAATATTAGCCCGGTTTGGGACTCATTGACCGTCGGACTTTTTTTCTTTTTTCCCTCTATACCGACAATCGTAAAGACAGCAATTAACTGTCTCTGAAGTCACCGTGGTGTAGTAGGCTTATTAGACGAAAAGCCAGGGTTCGAGCCCCAGACCAGATATCAAAATAAAATACAAAAAGTATTTCTTCGGCGACTTCCTCTCAGCAGATTTCTGGCAAAAACTCTGAGAGTAAAATAAAATTGCCACATGAAAAGTTTCTCAAAAATTTAACGTTCGAAGTCGACTTAAACTGTAGGTCCCGCCACTCATGTATAAAATTTACGCACACACAACATAAGTGGTGTGAGAAACTAGGTCGTAATCCTGACTGAAGGGTTGTAATGACCAATTACGTTAACCCTCGCACTATAAGTGTGTGTCCCGTTATTCCTATATCGTGGACATGTTGTATTAAACCTTTCGCGGCGGCGCACTTGTCCCATACTTTGCAACTTTTCACGACAGCGTGGCTAACCACACATCATCGTCATCTTTCGCGAAAACACAAGTGAAGTAATAAAAGACTGTCGTGTATATGCAGCATCAGCCTTTGTGGGCAAATAAGTAACTCCCATGTATATGCAGCATTAGCCTCTGTAGAACCTGTAAGGGCCGTATTTACACAACGTCAGCCGCTGTGATGCATCAAGTATCGTCCGTATATAATCGGCAACCGTCGCGAAAGAATTAATTCCTATATTTCACACGATTCCCCTAATCCCTCTTGGTCTTGTCTTGTCCAAATGCAAGACTTCGAATTGGTACTCACGTATGGTGATGTAATGATGCATTGTGCAGGGGTTGCATCACTGTGCATGGGGGCGCTGGTAGACGCATTGTTACCACCCGTGCTTAGAGCACCGTGGGGTAAGCTATCGCGGCAATACTCACGTAAAACCATGGACTAATTTCGCACGATTCTCTTCAACATAATGTTGAATTGCACACTTCACTATCACTCTGTCTAGGTCCCAGTTCGTTAGCGAAAGCCTGCAATAGATCTTTATGATTTCAACTAGTGCCTGTACCTCTCTTTACGAAGCCTTAGCCTGTCCTCAAAAACACATTTTAACTACAGCAAGTGCCCAACACACATTATGGTCCATTATGTTCAAGTCCTTCAATTGCAAATCGTGTTAATTGTTCACTAAAATTCATGAAAATTAATGTGAATGACCTGGAAAAAAAGAAAAATCAAGCGTGGCAGTCATAAACCCATTGTCGAAGCGGAAGTATTTACCAAGTATTTCCGGTTTTGGTTTTTGTTTTTTGTTTTTCCTAAGGATCACAAAAGATGCCAAAAAGAAAACCCAAAGTAACTTGAAACACTTGTAATCAATTTCGTTGCCATAAATCACATCGCACTTGAATGCCACAATATTTTAAAGAAGAATTTTTTTTCTGTTTTTTGTTTTTTTGTTAATAGAACAGCAATTTGGGAATGTAAATGATACCCTCAGGTATTATTTTCCTTATTTTTATAGGCTCCAGGGAAAACATTTTTATCGATTTACATGAAGTATTTTGTCGAAGAATTTATGGGCGGGGGTGTCTTTAACACTTCAAGAACGTAAAGAGGCTCTTGAAATTCTTAATTTTTTTTTTGCTTTTTTGTGTTTGGAATCCTATTTACAACACGATTAAATTTAAAATTTAAAAATATTTTCTTGAGGTCTTCTTTGTTTTTTCTTTTTTTTTAATTTTTGAAATCTCAAGTGGTTTCACAAGGTTAAAACTGAAAAACGTCACAGTAAAGCAACTCATCTCTCATCTCATTACGAGGGTTGGGTTTGCAATCAGGTTCGTATGGCATTACTACACTACACATATGTGTTGTGTATTCGCAACGGGATATTTTTCTCTCTCTTGCTCTCTCTCTCTCCCTTTTTCATTTGCTTTCTTAAATGAAATCGTTTTTCAAGGTTTTTTTTTGTTTTTCGAAATCAAATTTCAAATTTGTGTGGACTTTTTGTTTGTGTTGCAAAGTGAAATTATAAAATTGTCACCAAACTCAGCATGATGTGCTTGTATTAGTTGTTTACATATATAAAGGGTGTTTTTTTATCGAGGTATAGAATTTTAAGTTGCAATAAAACAACGATGGATTATTCGATTGACATGAATTTTATTTCATCCGAAAGATAATCTTGTGGCATTACATTTTAAATATGATTTCTGGCATATGACCGCCACGGCTGGCGCGGATGTAGTCCAATCTGGACGTCCAATTTTCGATGACTTTTTCCAACATTTGTGGCCGTATATCGGCAATAATACGGCGAATGTTGTCTTCCAAATGGTCAAGCGTTTGTGGCTTTACCGCATAGACCAATGACTTTACATAGCCCCACAGAAAGTAGTCTAGCGGTGTTAAATCACAAGATCTTGGAGGCCACAGGTCCAAAACGTGAAATTAGGCGGTCACCAAACGTGTCTTTCAATAAATCTATTGTGGCACGAGCTGTGTGACATGTTGCGCCGTCTTGTTGAAGCCACATCTCCTGGACATCATGGTTATTCAATTCAGGAATGAAAAAGTTAGTAATCATGGCTCTATACCGATCACCATTGACTGTAACGTTCTGGCCACCATCGTTTTTGAAAAAGTACGGACCAATGATTCCACCAGCCCATAAAGCGCACCAAACAGTCAGTTTTTCTGGATGTAACGACGGTTTTTCCACATACACTTGAGGATTACCTTCACTCCAAATGCGGCAGTTTTGTTTGTTGACGTAGCCATTCAACCAGAAGTGCGCTTCATCGCTAAACAAAATTCGCTTATGAAAATCGGGAACAACGGTAATCTCGTTTTGGGCCCATTCGACGAATCTACGCCTTACTTGATGATCGTTTGGCTTCAAATCTTGCACGAGTTGGATTTTGTAAGCACTCAAACCAAGATCCTTCCGCAAAATCTTCCATAAAGTGGATGGACACAGATTCAATTCCTGTGCTCGATGGCGGATGGACTCATTCGGGTCTTCCTCAATGCTACGCTCTACAGCAGCAATAGCTTCTTCTGTACGCACCGTACAGCGTCTCTGGGGATGCGAGTTATCAATAAGAGTAAACGTGGTGCGAAAACGTTCCATGGTTAATCGAATTAACTGCTCTGATGGACGATTTTGTCGATGATAAAATGGACGTAGTGGGCGATACCATTATTTTCGAAATAAATTTGCACTATTTGCAAGCGTTGTTCAGGCGTGAGTCTATTCATGATGAATTGCCAAACCAAACTGAGAATAAATCACTTGACAGCTGTTAAATCGGTCGCCATCTTGAAAAGTAATGCCAACTTAAAGTTCTATACCTCTATAAAAACGACCCTTTATAAGGAGTGTTCACGAAAAAATTTTGCTTCAAACTAAACTGAATTTAAACTCTAGGTGCCGCTACTCACGCAATATGGGTGGTATGAGAAACTAGGTTGTGATCCTGGCTAAATGATCAGTTCAGTAAAATAAATTAAACTTGAGGAACAGAAAAATTAAACGGAGTTAAATCCACATCGTCTTAATAGCCAGCACAGGAAAGGAGCGCAATTTGCACTCAAAATTTTTTTTATTAGATGTACTGCTGTGCAGCCCTTGCGCTGACCAACAGACGGAGACGGAGACTCCTGATGGAGGTTGGAAACAGCATTATGCTTTATGGGAGCGAAATTTGGTCCAAAACACTGGATGTTGTTAAGAAGCGGACAAACGCACTGGTATCGGTACAGAGAACGGCTGCATTGCGTATCGCGTCGGCATATCGTACGGTATCCGCTCCAGCCGTAGTGGTGATGTGTATTATCCCTGTGGATCTGCTGGCAGCGGAGCGGATGGAGATTTATAAGGCGAAATCGGCTGGAAGTCACATAACCGCTCATTTCAGTGGAAACACCATTTCAAAATGGCAACAACGATGGAACGAGTAAGATAGAGGAAGATGGACGGCGAGACTTATTCCGGGGACATAAGGCCATGGATTGGTCGGAAATTTGGAGAGGTAAATTACTACGTTACATAGATGCTATCGGGTCACGGATAATTTAGGAAATATCTGCACAGAGTGGGAAAGACCGCCTCACCTTACTATCTTTACGAGGAACACACCGTTTTCGAGTGTGCACGCTGGCAGAGCTATAGCTCTGCACTGACGTCGATAGTTGGGACGATCACAGCCGCTAACATTGTGGGGGTCATGATTGCGAGTAGTGAAAATTGGACCTCAGTGGCGAATTACGTGGAGGGGATTCTAAAACTGAACAAGAGGGTTCTTGAGGCTGCGGAACATGTGGGCACGACGGAATAGATGAAACTGGCACACGTGTCAAGCGAAATTCGAAGCAGGGACCTGAAGGAAAGGAATAGTGGAGACACTTAGATGTCGCTTCAACTTTCGACACGCAATCGGGACGCGGATATGAACATGCAGGGGCCAAAGAGCCAAAGGAACTCCACACCGAAGTAATACCACCGTAGTTCCGGAGTGGGCACAACAAGTCCGCGAGACGAGGGGGGGATTTCGTGGGTGAGGGCCCCACACACGGAGAATGTGACGACTTCCTCTATGGTGCGGTTAGGTACATTTACCCCTCCTCGGCGTGAATAAAAAACTTATTTTCTAGTTTGGTGGAACTCGGTCAGTAAAGGGACTGTGATTACCTCAGGTGTTGCAACATACCGCTAAGCATGTCGAATGAGCTACCACTTCAACCTGACCTCACCTAACCTAACTACTGAAGCTCTTGCTTCTAACAGACAATGTTGTGAGTTGAAATATCCCAAGTACAATCAATCCCTTATTTACAGGCTTCTCCATTTGCTCTCGTAACTCTTCACCTGTTTCGAATTTTGAACCCAAAACCAAATAATTCCCAATGTCTACCTACTGATTGATGGGGCATTGCCTATTATGGTATCTTAATGGACTAATGAAGATAAAAAAACAAGAAAAAAAAGTGAGCAAATTACCTGGCAACATGACATGCTGCGGCTGATGAAATGCAGCTGCTGCTGTTGTCATTGTGGTTGTTGTTGGTATCCTTAAAGCGTCTGCATTGCCAATAAAAAATGTACCACCCTCTAGGCTTTGTACTTCGGCCAATTTGGCCATGAGTTTTGTTGAAAGTTCTTCGACATCTGCAAAATGAAAAACACAAAAAAAAATTAAAAAAACAACGTCTCAAATAAGAAAGTTCATGTTGACTTATATGGATGCCCTATAACGTATAATTTTTTTAATTGAATTTCTTTTTCTTTCTAAATTATAAGCAAGAACAGAATTAATTTACTCAACCATTTATTATTCTCTTGATTTCTTTCAGAAAGATAAAACTTGCATTTGATCTACTCTTGCAATTTTCTGGAATGCTAGGGTTACCAAGTGTTAATTTCTAGAAATAACATTCTCAATGAAAATGTACTGGGTTCTTGAATTGGCTGTGCCAGTAAGGAACGTATGCATACGATACACACAGAATGGGGGCCATCTTCTGCAATATTTTCACTACAACTTAAACAAAGTAAGCCGATGTTACGTTTGAAACACTCTACACATATGATCTAAAGTACCAACACACTCATTTTATTACCTGCTGCACATCAGGTGAGTAGTGGTTTTATTGATTTATTCATTCCTATATTTTATTATGCGTTTATATAAGACGTTTATTTGATCTTAAATTGGGGGATATTAACCACCAGACCCACCTTAAATTGTCTTTAAAATGCATTGTAACTGGTTATTCGGCGGTCTAGGCTGTCAGCTGCCGACAATCGGATCACTTTTCGGTCATTTCAGTGTTACCATGATCGACATCATTTTTTTTTTACGCCGAGGAGGGGTAAATGTACCTAACCGCACCATAGAGGAAGTCGTCACATCCTCCGTTTATGGGGCCCCCACCCACTAAATCCCCCTCGTCTCCTGTGGACTTGTTTGTGCCCACTCCGGAACTACGGTGGTATTACTTCGGAGTGGAGTCCTTTTAGCCCTTTGGCCTCTCTTTATGTTCATATCCGTGTCCGGAGACACCTAAGCGTCTCTACTATTCCTTTCGGCCAAATCATCATTTCGCTTCCGCTTGGCACGTGTGACAGTATCACCTATGCCGACATGCTTACTCGTTCTGCAGCCTCAAGATCTCTCTTTTTCCACCTTATAATGCGCCCTACGTAATTCACTACCGAGGTCAAATTTCCACTACTCGCAATCATGACCCCGACAATGTTAGCGGCTGTGATCGTTCCAACTGTCGACGTCAGTACAGAGCGATAGCTCTGGCAGCGTGCACACTCGAAAACAGTGTGCCCTTCCTCGTAAAGACAGTAAGGGAAGGCGGTCCTGCCCATTCTGTGCAGATATTTTCTAAAATATCCGTGACCCGATAGCATCTGTATAACGTAGTAATTTACCTCTCCAAATTTCCGACCAATCCATGGCCTTATGTCCGGAATAAGTCTCGCCGTCCATCTTCCTCGCTCCATCGTTGTTGCCATTTTGAAATGGTGTTTTCCCTGAAGTAACCGGTTATGTGATTTCCAGCCGATTTCGCCTTATAAATATCCATCCGCTCCGCTGCGAGCAGATCCACAGGGACAATACCCGCTATCACCAGTACGGCTGATCGACATGATGGACATGCTGGAATTGGCATTGTGTTCTCAGCAACTAGGCCCCTCTTACGGCTCATTATGTGGCGTAAATTGCATTCCTAATCCCCTCCTATGTATATATGTAGTCCGTCTTAAGCAAGACTTAAAGACGGCTAATCATTCACAATGCTGTGAATTGTGTGGAATTGGAGGAACAGGCTTTTAATTCCGATTTTATAAACAAAATTTTCTTCACCGCTGAAGCTCACTTCATACTCTGTTAAGCCGACAAGCAAGATAGTCGCGTATGGAACTCAAAGAACCCCCTGGTTATTGGTGAAAAACCATTCAAAAACGTGTTTGTTTGGTAAGCATTATGTGGTCTTGAGGTCGCCGTAGTCTAGTAGGTAGTGTGTTGGCTTATTAGACGTAAAGCCAGGGTTCGAGCCCCAGCTCAGACATCAAAACAAAAATACAAAAAATATTTTTTCGGCGACTTCCTCTCAGCAGATTTCTGGCAAAAACTCAGTAAATAAAATTGCCATGAAAAAGTTTCTCAAAAATCTGTCGTTCGGAGTCGACTTTAAACTGTAGGTCCCTCGCCACTCATGTATAAAATTAACACACACAACATAAGTGGTGTGAGAAACTGGGGTCGTAATTCTGACTGAAGGGTTGTAATGACCAATTATGTAGGTATGTATATATGTATGTGGTCTTGAGGCTTTATTTGTTCGAAAATGACTCTTCAGGAACCGTTGCCTTCAAATCAGTGTCATATAGCCTGCAAATGAAGATTGTACCCTGGCCGGTATGAGGTTTCAACAAGACGTTGCCACCAGCCATAGAATATAATCGATTTTAGCTTTATTGCATGAGAAATTTCCGGGAAAAAGTAATTTTACCTTTTTGATGACGTCACTTGTCCACCAAAATTATGAGATTTGACGCGGTTAGACTGCTTTTGTAGAGCTGCGCCAAAGACCGTATCTACAAGGATAATCCCCAATTGTGGAAGCAGAGCAATATTCATCAACAACTTGACGTCGAGTTGTCGTTCGAAATGTGGTCGTTATACTACCCCCATAAGAAACGACCACTGTAGGGTGTAGGGTATAAAAAGTAAATATTTATTCGCGTGTTTAATTGACTGCAAAGAAGAAAAAAGAATATTTCAGCCAAGGAAGTTGCGGGCTAATAAGAGTTCAACATTGAACAGATGCCGTGTATTTCAAGCCAAAACTGCCAAAAGTTCAAAACAGTCAGTCAGTCAGTCCAGAGTCATTCACTCATCATGATTATCATCCACTGGCCATTTTCAATTTCTTTTTTCAATTGTTTGAAAGACTTTTCACACTTCATTATGATGTGTTTGAGATGATAATGATGACTACGATGATAATTTGTAAGGTGCCAGCAGCAGCCGGCACTCTTTCTTTTGTTTGAAAATTTTCAATCTACGTGCGCAAGAAGTGCATAAAATTGTTGGAAAACAGTGGGAGTGTGAAGCTACTAAATTACGATTTTTTTTATTCTTTTTGTTGTTTTCAAAAAAACTTTGTTTATATTACACACTTGGTTGGTTGGGGCATCTTTTCATACCCATTGTGCAACATGCAACACGCAAAAGTCAGAATTTATTTTTACATTACAGCGCAGTTCTTTTGCTCTCTCACATCTCATGATGTGATATGTTCTGTGAGTGAGTGTGCAGAAGATTGCTGTGGCAGCAGAAAGATGTTAAAACGTTCAGGCATTGCAAGTCATTTACAATCGCATTCAATCATCTTCAGCGAGCGGACATGTGCAATTCATTTCGTAGCAGCAAAATAAACACAAGAAGAGGGAAAAAAAGATGTTGTTTTCCTACACCTGATGTGCTAAATACGGGGTGCAAGTGCTTTTATTGTGTGTGAGATTTATTGGATATTGAAGTGCTAGCACTGCAATTTTTACTTAAAGGGGGAATGAAACCCCTCAGGAAAGTATTACTTACGCCTTCTCTCATAATAACGGGTGATTTTTTAGATATTATCTCTTTGGCAACACTGGTTTAAACAGCTCACGCACGTTTCGTGTTTTGTTTCACTGTCAAACATCTTCAGTTTGGTCTGTAATTTAACCATGAATCGTCCTACAAACGAACAACGCTTGCAAATCATTGAATTTTATTAGAAAGAAAGTTCATCGCGCGCGCTTCTTCCATTTTATGGCCAGTTTAATCGACCCACTGAAGCGGCTATTCGGGCTATTGTGACTAAATTTCGCAACAAATTTACATTGTTGGACATTAAACCACCAACACGCTTACGTAGAGTGCGAACTGAAGAAAATATCGCAGCTGTATCGGCCAGTGTTAATGATGACCATAAATTATCGATTCGTCGCCGTTCGTAGCAATTGGGCCCTTGGTACTCAACAACGTGGAAAATTTTGCGGAAGGATTTAGGTGTGAAGCCTTTCAAAATACAGCTGGTGCAAGAATTGAAGCCGAACGACCTATCGCAACGCAGAATTTTTGGTGAACGGGCTCTTGGAAAGTACTTGGCCGAAGATCCACTTCTTTATCGAAAAATTATGTTCAGCGACGAAGCTCATTTTTGGCTCAATGGATACGTAAATAAGCAGAATTGTCGATTTTGGAGTGAAGATTAGCCAGAGGCATTGCAAAAGCAGCCAATGCATCCAGAAAAAGTCACAGTTTGGTGCGGTTTATGGGCTGATGGCATCATTGTAACGTACTTCTTTAAAGATGCTGGGAATCGTAACGTAATTGTGAATGGTGAGGGCTACCGTGATTTCCAACTTTTTTTGCCCAAAATGCAAGAGCTTGACTTGCATGACATGTGGTTTCAACAAGACGGTGCCACATGCCACACAGCACGCGTAACAATGGACTTATTGAGAGTCGAGTTCGGTGAACATTTTATTTCACGTTCGGGACCGATCAATTGGCCGCCTAGATCGTGCGATTTAACGCCTTTAGACTATTTTTTGTGGGGCTATGTTAAAGCTCATGTCTATACAGACAAGCCCGCTTCAATTGACGCATTGGAAGACAACATTGAAGCATTTATTCGTGAGATATCGGCCGAAATGTTGGAAAGAGTATGCCAAAATTGGATTAAGCGGATGGACCATTTGAGGCGCAGTCGCGGTCAACATTTGCATGAAATAATCTTTAAACATTAAATTATATGGACCGTACTATCGATTCAAATAAAGATTTCATAAATTTTTCTGAATTTTATGTGTTTTTTTTCCTATAGCTCTTAAAAAAGTAGCTATTAGAACCTAGATTTGCAATCAATCACTTCAAAAACTGCACGGTGCCATCACAATTCACTGCAGTAAGGTTCTCAATTTCTGCTAGAAAAAAAAAAGGATTTATTAAGGCACTCATCACGTTTGCCTCCATATCTACGGTGATAATTCCGGCCTCAACAGTACTTATTTCATAAATTAAGCAGCATATTCTCCTCTCGCCTGTATTTTTCAGGCAAATTCCTTCGAAAACCAATCCCAATCTGAGTTAATTACTCTCGGCAGTAATGGTAGGTAGGAAGCAGGAGGGCTGCCCATCCAAGAAAATTGGATGGATACACTTAGGCCACATTGGGCCCATTGTGTTACCACTCGGAGCTCCTGATGAAGCGATTTAAGCTGACAATGTCAATCCCTGACAGTTCCTCCGGGTCATCCATGTAGTAAGCATCCAAGTACTTCCTTCTCCTTCGGCAAAGAGCCGGGCATGTACCCAGCAGGTGAGGAACAGTCTCCTCCTCCTCATCAATGCGCCTCGCATGCGTACCCATAATGCAATGCCCCGTAATGACACCGATAACCACACTGAGCGCGCCTCTTTGGAGTTTAAGTAGACTCGTTGTGCGCCCTTCTACCCGTGTCCGAGGCCGCCAACCTGTCGTTGACGGAATCGACGATCGGCATTAATAGTTTCCTACAATGCTGAGATATTTGCTTCTTCTTCTTCAGCTGTGTTGGCCTTGTACGCCCTAAAGCATATGACGATCTCACTCCCTTCACCATACGATCCTTTTTTTTAGAGAAGAATTTTAATCGTTAAGAATCGCTTGAGAATTTATGCTCCTGCAACTGCATAAATTCTTGTGATGACAAGCCCACCATACAACTGCGAAAAGGGTTATCCATTTTGCGGTTGCAAAAGCCAAATTAAAAAAAATAAAGCTTTTCGAAAGCCAGGATTTCGATGACATTTTGTATTTCTCGTAATGCTAGAATTTACAGTCACAGTGTAGTAGGCAATATGTAGACCGTGGTTTAAAACCAAACTCAACCATCGTGAATCCAGCAGTCTTGAATATAAGGAGCCTTAAACAATCTGAAACTAGGTGCCCATAACAGTTGAACTAATCAGGCTGAATATACAGAACACACTGGTAAACTTGGTGGGAAAATTGCTTCATGAAAATGCAATCCAGGGAGCTTGCTTATAACCAGGAAGGTGGTACAAAAACCCCCACGAGGTGGTATAATTTCTCCTCTGCTATGGAACCAAATCTTGTAAGAAAGAATTGTTACTGGATGGCGTTATTCTTTTGAATCTCAGAAAGGGTCCTGATAGGAAAATGAAGAAATCTCCTCTGGGGGCAATTGGACATCTGCTTACTACGCTGTGAATTGTGTCTGTTGGAGTGTAATGGGATCTTAGGCGAGACTACTGAGGCATGATCATGCAGATAGTGATTGCGCTGGTGAAATAACACAGACGAAGAAGAAGCGACCGTAGTCTAGTAGTTAGTGTGTTGGGTTATTAGACGTAAGGCCACGGTTCAAATCCCAGCTCAGACATCAAGAACGAAAATATCAAAAAAAATATTTCTTCGGCGACTGCTTCTCAGGAGATTTCTGGCACAAACTCTGAGAAAATAATATAAAATTTCCATGAAAAGTTTTTGAAAAATCTGTCATTGAAAGTCGACTTTAAACCGTTCATGTAAAGGGTCCGCCAAACAACTTTTTTTTGAAAATGCTTTCAAAAAAACTACTGAATATTTTCTCAAATTTCTTTTTTTTTATTTGAAAGTACAATCCTTCCGGTTAATAATGGAAAATAATTTCATTCAAATGGCTGCCTCGGCTGGCCATGCAGTAGCCTACACGATCGGTCCAATTTTTAAGCACATTATCGATTGTGTGCAGCTGTATTTCACCAAAGGCTTCACGAATATTGTCCTTTAAAGCGTCAATTGGCTCTGGCTTGTCGGCGTGACACTTATCTTTGACGGCACCCCACAAATAATAGTCCTACTGTGTCAAATCGCAGCTCCGAGGTGGCCAAACGACATCAGCTCTGCGGCTGATAATGCGGCTGATAATGCAAAACATCGAGTGTAGCTTCGCCTGTGTGGCACCGTAGCGCCGTCCTGTTGAAACCAAATGTTGCCAATATCCTCCTCTTCAATTTTTGTGAACAAAAATTCGTTCAACATGGCCCGATAGCGATCTCCATTGACTGTAACGGCCACTCCTTGCTCATTTTCGAAGAAAAATGGCTCAGTTATGCCTCTGGACCATAATCCGCACCAAACAGTGACTCGTTTTGGGTGCGTCGGCTTTTCAATGTATACGTGCGGGTTTTCTGTGCCCCAAATGCGACAATTTTGCTTGTTTACATACCCGCCAAGATCAAAATGAGCTTCATCTGAAAAGATGATTTTTTTTTTTGCCAAAATCGGCATCTTCTGTAAATCAAACGCAGGCCCACTTAGCGAAGCGAAAACGCATTGGATAGTCAATTGGCTTCAACTCCTGAATCAATTGGACTTTGTATGGCCTCATACCAAGGTCTTTATGTAAAGTTCGTCTCAATGATGTCTCCGAAATGTTCAATTGTTGAGAACGACGGTGAATTGATGTTGATGGCGCTTCACGCATACTTTCTGCCACAGCAGCACTGTTCTGGGGTGTACGCACTGTTTTTGGCTTGTCACGCTTTGGTTTATCGATGAGGATGCCAGTTTCTTTCACTTTTTTCACAAGATAACGAACATACGGAGCTGCTGACGGTGCCTCTCTCTCTTCCAAAATCCGTACGCAATTTTCGCACACATTCAGCAACATTACCATGATTTTCAAAGTAATGTCGCAATATTTCCCAGCGTTGTTCAAACGTATACACAACCATATTCGTTCAGCGGAAGGATGAAACTAATTATCTGTCAAATCAGACATGAGCTAAGTGTTACCATTCATGAAATAAGCACTAGTTGAAAAAAAAACGTTAAATGGCGGACCCGATATAAAATTAAGACACACAACATAAGTGCTATGAGAAACTAGGTCCATAATCCTGACTGAAGGGTTGTAGTGGCCAATTAGTGTGTATGTGAAGAAGAAGCGGAGCCCTAGTCCCGCCACTCATGTTTAAAATTGACACACACATAATATGGGTGAGGTGAGAAGCTAGGTTGTGATTCTAACTGAAGAGTTGTAATTGCCCAATTAAGTAAGTGTGCAAACCCAAATGCAAAATATGCGATAATGAGCCGTCAAATATGCCCAATCGCCGGGGGGGGGGGGGTCTGTTGAATGCACAACATTTTCCCTCACAGAAGAGATATTTTCTGTAATGCTGCCTTGATCTCACCACAACTGTAAAGCTTCCAGCTCATCAGTCTTTCTTAATAGTCTTCACAATACGGAAACGAATCTCTATCTACTAGGGGCCAGAGCAGTATAAGGGCTTCTTCAGACATAAGGAAACTTAAGGGGCCTTATCATAATCTAGGAATGGTTGTGAAGTCGCCATAGTCTAGTAGGTAGTGGCTTATTAGAAAATACAAAAAATATTTCTTAGGCGACTTCCTCTCAGCAGATTTCTGGCAAAAACTCTGAGAGTAGATAAAAATTGCCATGAAAAAGTTTCTCAAAAATCTGTCGTTCGGAGTCGACTTTAAACTGTAGGTCCCCCGCCACTCATGTATAAAATTAACACACACAACATAAGTGGTGTGAGAAACTAGGCCGTAATCCTGACTGAAGGGTTGTAATGACCAATTATGTGTATGTATGTAGGAATGGCTCCAAGACAGTGGCATCATTCGTCCGCACTTGCGTCATTGCCAGTTCTAGAGACTGTTTTTAATCATTTCCGCTAACAAAGTGTATAAAATTTTTGTAAACATTTTTTAAATTATTTCCAATGAACATTCGATAGAAAACAGAAGATAGATGATCATTTAATTGCAAAAAGAAAAAAAAAAGTATTTCAAACTGCGTAGAATTTATTTGTTCTCTGGCTAGAGTTCATAAAAGCCTCATTTCGCAATCATTAAGTAGTGAATGAATGAATGAATGGATGATCTTAATGTATAAATAATAATTGAATTGAATTGTTTATACAAAATTGAAACAAAAAAATAAAAAAAAAAATTAAAATTTACAAAAAAAATCAAGAATGTTGGCCGGGCTGGGCTGGCCACTCACTCCGCTTCGCTCACTTTATTTATTTACTTGTATTCAGTTTTTTTTTTTTTTTTTAATTTACTTTCTTAATGGTGGAATATTCTATTCGTTTCTAATGAATAATGAATTCTAATGAAAGGAAGTTTATACAAGAAGACTGAAAAAATCGTATATTTTTTCTACATATTCTTGCTGGCGGCTGCTGCTGCTGCTTATTTTTTGGCTAAAAACACACGGAAAACAGCACGTAAATGTTTACACGTTTTAAAATTGAAATTCAATGAATTTTTTTTTATTTATTTTAAGACTCTATAAACAAAATATTAAAAAAAGAACATAAAAAAAGAAGAAAAAAATCCCAGAAAAATTGGCAAATTCATGCCATAAACAGTAGAAGCAGCAGCAACAGCAATAGGCAGGCAGGCAGGCAGGCAGGCAGTACCCCATAAATGTATTGAGAAAAACATTGAATGAATAAACGTGTGTTTTGACTGGATGGTTTCATTAATGTATGAATGAATGAAAGCAGCAGTTGTAACAGGCCATGGCAGAGCAAAGAGGGGGATTTCTTAATCCCAAATATGTTTCAACATAATAAGTTTTGTACTCGCCTTTTTCGTATTATTTGTCATGGAATTAATGGCTTGTCATCGATCATATTTGGTTGTAAATAAATACATACGTACTACAACACAACCAAATACCCACATGTCGTACAGGAGTGCCCAAAAATGGCAGAAGAAAACAAAACAAAACAAATAAAAATTTTTTGGGTCTTGAGATCAGCAATGAGTATTCAAAAAGATGAGTAGAATCGAATCATACTCATAATTTCTGATACTTATACTTATGCACACTTCTTTTAATATATTGTTATGTTTTTACCTTTTTAAAAACGTTTAAATATGAGTTCGTTAATTGCAAACAAAGTAAAAACAAATATGTGTTTATTTTCTCTTACACTCTCTTTATTCTTTACACTACTTTTGTGTCCCACCGTATACAACTTAACGATACAACAATAATAATCTGTTTATTCTTTTTACTAGTTCTTATCACACAACTATTCGCTTTACAACCACGGCTTGTTTTGTTCACGCGCAACTTCACATAAGGCTTGCCTGCTTTGTCCAGCCCTTTTATAGTCCGACACAACCAGTCTACTGAACATTCTTAAAGTGGAAGGTTCGTGATCTCGCCTTCTCGAGAGCTCTATTGCTAATACATTGTTGTTTGTGTACGTTGCTTATGTTGTCTATCCCTTTTTGTCACATACATGTTGTTGTTGGTACCAGGCGCAACCAGGTTCGTTGTACATATGTGTGTAATCAACACGTTCATTGCATTCCTTGTGTTAGTGTGTATTTGTATCGTGTGGCTTTTGTTTATCGTTTTTAATGTTAAACGATATTAGGTCGTTTCGATTTGCGTAACAATATCATATAACCTCTCATCATATTCAAAGTTCGAAGTATTCATCATATCCATACTTAACAACACGTATGATCAGACGTCGGCACCAATGTCCCCCAGGGGAAAAACATCTTCGGCTTTTTTACACACATTAGATACGAACATCAACAATGTTCGTTACAAAAAGCGTAAAAATGCATTCAGTTGCTTGTCAGATTCTAAAGAAGAAGGTTCATGTCGCTTTTTTTCACCCAATTTTTTTCCCCCAATTATACACCCAAAGAAATATTACAGTAGGATTCACTAAAATGATTTCCATTTTTTGAAGAATACTTGCCAAGTTAAATACGATGTCTTTAGGAATTTAGCGCAGTACAATTTTTCTATATTTTCCGCTCACATATACATATCATTGGGTTAATTAGTAGACTTGAAAATATTACTAACATTTTTCCTCTGGGTTAACACATGCCTCTCACAAATACACTCACATTTTTATCATGTTCTCATTATGCCGACGTCTGCTTATGATGCTGTTGATTTCGATTCTCTCCATAACTTAACATATACACGAAGCACAAAATATGTATGATTCGCGTACGAGCACTAAAATACTCATTAGAAGATTGGGTGTTTGCTCTGCTTGCTGTCTTTGTCTTTTTTGCTTATGTAGCTTTTCTTCTTTTGTTGTAAATACAACAACTACTAAGACTGTAAATTTATGAATCTAACGGAGTAGCCGTATGAATCAAACATATTTCGAACGGTATGAGTTTGATGTCAATGTTGTACGCGTACTCATTGCAACCTGTACTTATAACTCCACGTTGCAGTGAGTATGAATGAATCAAGAGTACATAGTTAAATTTCAATATTGTTGACTCACGTATATTGAAAATTCCATGAGTACTTATGAGTACCAAAAAACGATTAATTGCTAATCTCTGGTTTCTATATAAAAAAACTAGAGGCTAATACGGATGCCAGCTTCCACTTGCTATGTTTCGTCAACGAAAATACCGTGTAGATCGTATTATATTTAAAGGTTTACTGTAAGCAAATAGTCGGCGTAATCTATTAGGTAGTGTGTTGGCTTATCAAACACCTAGTCGAGACTCAAACCTTAGGACAGACATTGAAATATTTCTTCGGCGGCTTCCTCTCAGCAGTCTTCTAACAAAAAAAAAAGCTCTGAGTGTAATAAAACTGTCATGAAAAGTTTCTCAAAAAAAAAAATCAGGCGTTCGGTGTCGACTTTCAACTTCAGGCCCTCTCCGCCATGCATGGATAAAACTAACACTCAAACAGCATGGGTGGTGTGAGAAACTATGTAGTAATCTTGAAAAAAATTTTGTAATTACCAATCAAGTAAGCATGATCGCATGATAATCGGCTTCTTTGGACCATCAACAGCAGATTATAAATGGGATGCTGTGTGGTTTCAATAAGACATTGCCACGAGCTATATGATGTAAGCGATCTTCGCTTTATTTCATGAGAAGTTTTTAAAGAAAATAATTTCGTGTTTACGCACTACGTCACCAAGGCCAAGATGATGTGATTTGGAGCTTTATTTGTGGAATTACGTTCAAGGTCGTGTCTTCTTGGCTAAACCTCTAATGTTGGAGCATTTGAAGGCTCACGCGAAAAGTCCAAAAAAGTGGTTGAATACCATCTTTTTTTTGTCTTGAGCCGGAGCCGGAGGGAATTTTCGAAAGACTCTTTTGTTCCAACAAAAGAGTGCACGATTTACCATCGCTGGTGCCTACGTACTAAACCCCCACCCCCTACACACTTCAACCACTTTCCCCCCGCGGGACTGCCGTAAGCTATTACTTCGCGGAGGGCTGGTTAGCTCGAAAGCTTTATCACTTTAATTCAAATTTCGCCTCCGTTCCTCCAGTCTTCGGAGTTTTAGCATAACTTCAGCCATTCTCTGACTATATTGACTCCATAGAATCCTACAATTCAACAGCTCTTCCATTAGCCGGTTTGGTCCTAAACTCGTTTCTCCGGGCCATCTAAATCTGGGGCAGCATGTTAGAATATGCTCTGCATCTTCACAGTTTGGGCATATAGGGGAAGTGTCATGATCAAATCTGTGCAGGTACTTTCTGAAGCACTCTTGACCAGTTAGGAACTGGGTCACGTAGTAGTTCAACTCGCAATGTTTGTTCTTCATCCAAAGGGTTACATCTGGGACAAGGCGAAATGTCCATCTTCCCTTTAAACTGTTCTCTCATCGTGCCTGCCATTTGTGCCATGAAGTCCTTCGTTCCTCCGCTTTAATAGCTGCTATTTGTCCCGGGTTCTCGAGACGGCGAAGGTATATCCTTCTCATTTCATCCGCCAATATGTCTACTGGTATTGTCTTTGCCAATACCGCTTCATCAGACACTGTCCTGAAGCCACTTATTCGTCTAATCGCGCTTAGACGATACACCGAGGCCAGTATCCTCCTTGTCGTCCCCACGGAGAGTGCTTCCGACCATATTGGGCAAGCATACAGCATTATCGACGTTACTACCGCCGAAATTATCCTCCTTTTGAATGGACCTGCTCCTCCAATATTTGGCATCATCCTCGCCAGTGCTCCCTGTGTTACAGATGCAGATGAAAACGATCTGACGATGATCGACCGCTGCAAACCTATCCAGCGAGGCTTATTTAAATCACATGGCCTTTGTATTTGGTCCATACTGAAGCTTACTTAACTTATTTGGTCGTTACAACCTTTTAGCCAGGATTACAACCTATGTCGTGAGTGTCTTCCTTGTATTAAATAATTGAGATTACAAAAGTTCACGATTCTCTAAGAATTTTATTTCTTTTTCCACCGATTTTTATATGATTTTCAGCGTTCAGCGTTGTTAATAGAAACTCTCAAAGGCAGCTGCCACATTAAAATATTGGCTTTTTTTCGTTAAAATCCATCAATCATTAAAAAATTCAAATAAAAATAACAAGAATACCAACAACAGCAACAACAGCAACAACAAAAATTAATAATAAATTCTAAACAGCAGCAACAAACAATCCAAAAAAAAGACCACGAAAAAGAATGAAAAAAATGTGTTTAAAATTCTAAAGAAGAACGAGATTCAAATCCACAAACAAAAATTAAAAATCAAATCAGAAGAACAGATACAACAACAGATACAATACCGATGATACCCATCCGTCCGATAACACAGAGGAGGCGATATGATTTACAACATAAAACATGTGTTGCCTTCAAAACTCATTAATTCTTCCTTCTTTCACCCTCCTCCGATTTATTTATTTTTTCTCGGTTTTTTTTTGACAAAAGTGTGGAAAATAATTTCAATCAATAAGATTTGCTTGAGAATTTATGCTCATACAACTGCATAAACTGTTGTGATGACAACCCACCCATACAACTTACATATGAGAAGGGTTATCCATTTTGCGGTTGCAAAAGTAAAATTAAAAAAAAATAAAGTTTTTCGAAAGCCAGGATTTCGATGACATTTTGTATTTTATTGTAATGCTAGAATTCACAGTCACAGTCTAGTAGGTAATGTGTAGTCCTCGGTTCAAAGCCCAGCTCAGTCATCTTGAATCCAGCGACCTTAAATATAAGGAGCCTTAAACGATCTGAAACTGGGCGCCCATAACGGGTGAATAACAGAATACACCGGTAAACTTGATAGCAAATTTGCTTCATGACAGAGCAATCTACTGAACGCTAGGGAGCTTGCTTATAACCAGAAAGGTGGGACAGAGAATTCCAGCCCGGTGGTATAATTTCTCTTCTGCTATGGAATCGTATCTTGTAAGAAAGATCGACTGTAGAGTAATTCCTTATCTCGGAAGGATTTGTGGGACCTGATAGGAAAATGAAGCAATCTCCTCTGAGGGCAATTGTTTAAGTGGACATCTGCTTACTACGCTGTGAATTGTGTTTGTTGGAGTGTAATAGGACCTTAGGCTAGACTACTGAGGTTTGATCATGCAGATAGTGATTGCTGGTGAAATAACACAGACGAAGAAGAAGCGGCCGTAGTCTACAGTTCAAATCCCAGCTCAGACATCTCGAACTAAGCGAAATATGAAAAAAATATTTCTTCAGCGACTTCCTCTAGCAGCAGTATTTTGGCAAAAAATTTGCCGTGAAAAGTTTCTTAAAAATTTGTCGTTCGGAGTCTACAATAAACCTTAGGGGTCCCCCTACTGATGTATAAAATTAACACACACACAATATGGGTGATCTGAGAAGCTAGGTTGTAATCCTAGCTAAAGTGTTGTAATTGCCGAATTAAGTAAATAAATAAGGATGCAAACCCAAATGCAAAATATGCGATGGTTAGGTTATAGTAGAGGACGTGGACTTGTCAATTAAGACAGGTACAGTACCCAGAGGTCGAATTGACCCATTGTACAACGTCCTAGTTTCTCACACCACTTATGTTGTGTGTGTTAATTTTATACACGAGTGGTGGGACCTACAGTTTAAAGTCGACTCCGAACGACAGATTTTTGAGAAACTTTTTCATGGCAATTTTTAGTTTTACTCTTAGAGTTTTTGCCAGAAATCTGCCGAGAGGAAATCGCCGTAGAAATACTTTTTGTATTTTGTCTTGATGTGTGGCCTGGGGCTAGAACCCTGGCTTTACGTCTAATAAGCCAACACACTACCTACTAGACTACGGCGACTTCATAATATGCGATAATGAGCTGTAAAATAGGCTTAATTGTTGGGTTCACTGTTGAATGCACCATATTTTCGCTAACAAAAGCTTCCAGCTCATCAGTCTTTCTTAATAATCTTCATGACAATCTTCATGCAATGTGTATTCAAAAAGATGAGTAGAATCGATTCATGCTCATAATTTCAGATACTTATACGCATTCATACTTCTTTTAATGGGTGATTTTTAAAGGAAAATTTTTCAAAGAAAAACACATAAAATTCAGAAAAATAAATTAAATCTTTATTTGAATCGATAGTACGCTCCATATAATTTAATGTTTGAAGATTATTTCATGCAAATGTTGACCGCGACTGCGCCTCAAATGGTCCATCCGCTTAGTCCAATTTTGGCATACTCTTTCCAACATTTCGGCCGGTATCTCACGAATAAATGCTTCAATCGGTTGTCTTCCAATGCGTCAATTGAAGCGGGCTTGTCTGTATAGACATGAGCTTTAACATAGCCCCACCAAAAACTAGTCTAAAGTCGTTAAATCGCACGATCTAGGCGGCCAATTGACCGGTCCCGAACGTGAAATAAAATGTTCATTGAACTCGCCTCTCAATAAGTCCATTGTTACACGTGCTGTGTGGCATCATGTGGCACCGTCTTGTTGAAACCACATGTCATGCAAGTCAAGCTCTTGCATTTTGGGCAAAAAAAAAATTTGGATATCATCTCACGGTAGCGCTCACCATTCACAGTTACGTTACGATTCGCAGCATCTTTGAAGAAGTACCTTTCAATGATGCCATAAACCTCACCAAACTGTGACTTTTTCTCGATGCATTGGGAGCTTTTGCAATGCTTCTGGCTGATCTTTACACCAAAATCGACAATTCTGCTTATTTACGTATCCATTGAGCCAAAAATGAGCTTCGTCGCTGAACACAATTTTTCAATAAAGAAGTGGATCTTCGGCCAAGTACTTTCCAAGAGCCGCCCATTCACCAAAAATTCTGCGTTGCCGTAGGTCGTTCGGCTTCAATTCTTGCACCAGCAAGTATTTTGAAAGGCTTCACACCTAAATCCTTCCGAAAAATTTTCCACGTTGTTGAGTAACTGAGGCCCAATTGCTGCGAACGGCGACGAATCGTTAATTGATGGTCAGTGATTAACACTGGCCGATACAGCTGCGATATTTTCTTCAGTTCGCACTCTATACGTAAGCGTGTTGGTGGTTTAATGTCCAACAATGTAAATTTGGTGCGAAATTTAGTCACAATAGCCCGAATAGCCGCTTCAGTGGGTTGATTAAACTGACCATAAAATGGAAGAAGCGCGCGATGAACTTTCTTAACAGAGCACGGCATTTTGATAAAAAAAATTCAATGATTTGCAAGCGTTGTTCGGTTTGTAAGACGATTCATGATTAAATTATAGACCAAACTGAAGATGTTTGACAGTGAAATAAAACACGAAACGTGCGTGAGCTGTTTAAACCAGTGTTGCCAAAAAGATAATTGCTAAAAAATCACCCGTTAGATATCATGGAACCTCTACTCATATTCAAAGTTTGAAGTACTCAACACACTCATACTAAACAATACGTATGATGTTGGTTCCATAACTCAACATTTTGTATACGAATCACTAAATACGTATGATTCGGGTACGAACACTAGAATACTCAGTAGAAGGTTGTGTGTTTGCTCTGCTTGCTGGTCTGTCTTTTTGCTTATGTGTTTGTTTTACTTCTTTTTTTTTGTAAATGCAACAACAACTAAGACTGTAAATGTTGATGAACGATTCGAGTCACTCGAATCATTTATAAGTATTTTTCTAAAGCTATGAATCTGAATGAGTAGGCATATGAATCAAACATATTTCAAATGGTATGAGTTTGATGTCAAACGTTGTACGCATACTCATTGCAACCTGTACTTATAAATAAACGTTGTAGTGAGTATGAATGAATCAAGAGTACATAGTTAAATTTGAATACTGTTGGCGATTCACTTATATTCAAAATTTCATGAGTGCTTATGAATACCAAAAAAAAACGATTCATTGCTGATCTCTGCTTCACAATACCTTGCACTGTACACCGATTATGGTCGTCACTGTACACTCAATAATGCTCGAAATGTCATGTTTTGAATCGCCACTTTTGTGGTCAGTTTTAACTTGAACTTAAGAACGCGTAAATCTTTGCTGGTTAAATAATCCATATTCGTGAGTGACAAATCTTTCACTTTCAAATGTCACTTCAAATCAAAGATAACCATGCCCAGCTAACGGTTTTTTGAAACCACTCAATGGATAACCCAATAAGAGAACAGTTTTTACATGTGAATATAAATTTACAAAAACAATTTTTCTTTTTTGGAAATTCTTTTGTTTTCATTGGTATTGTAGAGAGTGTTGAGTAAATATTTCTTTAAATTGGCCTCATATTACCCATCCGTCCATCCATCCAACCACCCACTCGACAACAACCCACTTTACGTGAGCAGCAGCGAAAGAGAGAGAGGGAGAGGGAAAGATTGTCATTGTCATCATCTTTATTGCGATCACCAGCATCATTCTCAAGTAGATTTTCAAAATAATTTATGATACTCCCGGTGTTTTATTTTTTTTTTTTCTGTTAAAAAGGGCCCAGGGATTTAAGAACAACAAAACAAAAAATGTTTCTTATAAAAACTGCTGGTTGGTAGTTTGGATTTAGACAAGGCCAGCATAAAATTTATGTTTTCCTCTTCATTTTTTTTAGTCTTTTTTAATTGTTTTTCCGAAAAAATAGATCAAATTTGAAACAGAATATATTGAAATGGAAAACGATTTTTTTTTTATAAAAAATTTTCTTAATAGCGGAAATAAATTTTTCTAACACTTGTCCTCCTCTTAAAACAATACAAAACGAGAAAAAAAATTCATTTTTTTATGGGAAATGATTTGAAAGCATGTCATAAATTTCCATAATGGAATATCAGGTTATCCATTTAGTGGATTCAAAACTCCCGGTTTGGCAAGACTATCAACGACTATTAAATACGTTTAGAATTGTTTATAAAGGGTGTTTTTTATCGAGGTATAGAACTTTAAGTTGGAATAAAACAACGATGGATTATTCGATTGACATGAATTTTATTTCATCCGAAAGATAATCTTGTGGCATTACATTTTAAATATGATTTCTGGCATATGCCCGCCACCGGCTGGCGCGGATGTCCAATCCAATCTGGACGTTCAATTTTCGATGACTTTTTCCAACATTTGTGGCCGTATATCGGCAATAATACGGCGAATGTTGTCTTCCAAATGGTCAAGCGTTTGTGGCTTTACCGCATAGACCAATGACTTTACATAGCCCCACAGAAAGTAGTCTAGCGGTGTTAAATCACAAGATCTTGGAGGCCAATTCACAGGTCCAAAACGTGAAATTAGGCGGTCACCAAACGTGTCTTTCAATAAATCTGTAGTGGCACGAGCTGTGTGACATGTTGCGCCGTCTTGTTGAAACCTGGACATCTCCTGGACATCATGGTTATTCAATTCAGGAATGAAAAAGTTAGTAATCATGGCTCTATACCGATCACCATTGACTGTAACGTTCTGGCCACTATCGTTTTTGAAAAAGTACGGACCAATGATTCCACCAGCCCATGAAGCGCACCAAACAGTCAGTTTTTCTGGATGTAACGGTGTTTCCACATACACTTGAGGATTACCTTCAGTCCAAATGCGGTAGTTTTGTTTGTTGACGTAGCCATTCAACCAGAACTGCGCTTCATCGCTAAACAAAATTCGCTTATGAAAATCGGGAACAACGGTAATCTCGTTTTGGGCCCATTCGACGAATCTACGCCTTACTTGATGATCGTTTGGCTTCAAATCTTGCACGAGTTGGATTTTGTAAGCACGCAAACCAAGATCCTTCCGCAAAATCTTGCATAAAGTGGATGGACACTGGAGATCCAATTCCTGTGCTCGATGGCGGAAGGACTCATTCGGGTCTTCCTCAATGCTACGCTCTACAGCAGCAATAGCTTCTTCTGTACGCACCGTACAGCGTCTCTGGGGATGCGAGTTATCAATAAGAGTAAACGTGGTGCGAAAACGTTCCATGGTTAATCGAATTAACTGCTCTGATGGACGATTTTGTCGACGATAAAATGGACGTAGTGCGCGATACGTTTTCCGCACAGAACCATTATTTTCGAAATAAAATTGCATTATTTGCAAGCGTTGTTCAGGCGTGAGTCTATTCATGATGAATTACCAAACCAAACTAAGAATAAATCACTTGACAGCTGTTAAATCGGTCGACATCTTGAAAAGTAATGCCAACTTAAAGTTCTATACCTCTATAAAAAAACACCCTTTACTACTTAAGACTTTAATCCTGTAGCAAACAGTTACTTCTTCTGGATGCCATGGCTTTTCCACAATCACTTATGGATTCTCAAAGCCCCATAGGCCACAATTTTGCTTGTTGATGTAATCATCGAGTGTGAAATGTGCTTCTGGGTTTCGATGTTGAAATCCTGTTGCTCACCAAAACTTGAAACTACTCTTTCTGGAAACTTCTCATGCAGTTATGCCAATATCGGTAATGTTGTGTAGCTCATGGCAATGTCTTATTGAATGTACATACCGTCCAGTTCACAATCTTTAATTGCAGGCAAAAAAAAGCCGGTTATCATATGGCTATCGGGCACTGAATTGAAGGAATGAATGATACTTGCAGAATCATTTTCGAAAAAATAAGGCTCGATGGCAACGCCAAGACCATAATGTTTACCAAACAAACACTTTTTTGAATGGTTTTTCCCCAATAACCAGGGGGTTCTTTGAGTTCCATACGCGACAATTTTGCTTGTTTACTTAACAGAGTAAGAAGTGAGCTTCAGTGGTGAAGAAAATTTTGTTCACCAAATCAGAATTAAAAGCCAGTTCTTCCACGGTGCACTATGTGGCATTTACCCTGAAAAGCTGGCCAAAAAGACAAAACTGAATTTAAAGAAATTTAAGAAACTGAGTATGCAGTTCGATAGACAACAAAATTCTGCATTACATAGTGAATTTTCACGACTTTAAGTTCAGATTTGTAGTTTTGAGACGCTGTCAAAATCAGGAAAGTAAATTTCTAAAGTGGACTTTATATGGGGACCAGGGTCAAATATAATCCGATTTTCACCAAACTTTACACCATGATTTCTTAGTACACAAAACTGATCCATGCTAAATTTTATCATGATCGTTGCATAATTACCATAATTATGTGTAAATAAGTTCAATTTCGAGGGGAATTTGTATGGGGGCTAGGCGTAAGTACGGACCGATTTGAACCAAAATCAGTTGGCTTCATCCGTGGGCCTAATTATCACTAAGACTATCAAAAAATTCCAGCCATTAACTCATAAAACACTTTTTATTAATTTTGGCCCAGTTTTCAGGCAAAATGCCTCTCTGTGCGGCGTTATAAATGGTTGGTGGGCCTAAATTGTTACGTGAGTTGAACTTCATATGGCTGGAGATGGAAAATGTGCAATAATGCAGAGGGGAAGAGGGGTCGAAATGCTGAGAGAATTGTGGAATTCATAAATTCGGCTTAACCACTGCAATTCCTGTAACAGAAGCGATATTTTCGGCAGTGCGATGATGCAACTGGCCTGACCACAAATTTGGCGTCGTATCCTGGCTCTTCAAATTTCTTTAGAAACAAAACAATTCCCTGCACGAATATGACAACAATAATTACCGGACATAATGCTCGAAAAGTCGTCTTTTTTTTTTGGAAAATTCTTCGGTTGTAAAGGGTGTTTTTTATAGAGGTATAGAACTTTAAGTTGGCATAACTTTTCAAGATGTCGACCGATTTAACAGCTGTCAAGTGATTTATTCTTAGTTTGGTTTGGTAATTCATCATGAATAGACTCACGCCTGAACAACGCTTGCAAATAGTGGAATTTTATTTCGAAAATAATGGTTCTGTGCGGAAAACGTATCGCGCACTACGTCCATTTTATCGTCGACAAAATCGTCCATCAGAGCAGTTAATTCGATTAACCATGGAACGTTTTCGCACCACGTTTACTTTTATTGATAACTCGCATCCCCAGAGACGCTGTACGGTGCGTACAGAAGAAGCTATTGCTGCTGTAGAGCGTAGCATTGAGGAAGACCCGAATGAGTCCTTCCGCCATCGAGCACAGGAATTGGATCTCCAGTGTCCATCCACTTTATGCAAGATTTTGCGGAAGGATCTTGGTTTGCGTGCTTACAAAATCCAACTCGTGCAAGATTTGAAGCCAAACGATCATCAAGTAAGGCGTAGATTCGTCGAATGGACCCAAAACGAGATTACCGTTGTTCCCGATTTTCATAAGCGAATTTTGTTTAGCAATGAAGTGCACTTCTGGTTGAATGGCTACGTCAACAAACAAAACTGCCGGCATTTGGAGTGAAGGTAATCCTCAAGTGTATGTGGAAACACCGTTACATCCAGAAAAACTGACTATTTGGTGCGCTTTATGGGCTGGTGGAATCATTGGTCCGTACTTTTTCAAAAACGATAGTGGCCAGAACGTTACAGTCAATGGTGATCGGTATAGAGCCATGATTACGAACTTTTTCATTCCTGAATTGAATAACCATGATGTCCAGGAGATGTGGTTTCAACAAGACGGCGCAACATGTTACACAGCTCGTGCCACAATAGATTTATTGAAAGACACGTTTGGTGACCGCCTAATTTCACGTTTTGGACCTGTGAATTGGCCTCCAAGATCTTGTGATTTAACACCGCTAGACTACTTTCTGTGGGGCTATGTAAAGTCATTGGTCTATGCGGTAAAGCCACAAACGCTTGACCATTTGGAAGACAACATTCGCCGTATTATTGCCGATATACGGCCACAAATGTTGGAACAAGTCATCGAAAATTGGACGTCCAGATTGGACTACATCCGCGCCAGCCGTGGCGGTCATATGCCAGAAATCATATTTAAAATGTAATGCCACAAGATTATCTTTCGGATAAATAAAATTCATGTCAATCGAATAATCAATCCATCGTTGTTTTATTGCAACTTAAAGTTCTATACCTCGATAAAAACACCCTTTAGAAGAGCCTTTATCCTCAATTCAGCTCGCAATGATATTCGATGAAGTGAGTAGTGCCATGAGACACACAATGGGTTCGATTTTAGCCTAATTGCCTAAGAAATTTTCAGAAAGAGTAATTTCACGCTTTGGTGATGTCAATTGCCCACCAAAGTCATGTGATTTGACGCCGTTTTTTGTGCAAGCCCTCGTCTACGCTGATAATTCCCAACCAACCAATATTCGTCAAGTAATGGTCAAGATACTGACCGAATTGTGCCAAATACAAAGAAACAACACTTACATCCTGACTTAATTGATCATTACAACCCTGTAGTCAAGTTTACAACCTAGCTTCTCAGACCACGAGTGGTGGAACCTACTGTTTTATGTTGACTCTTGCACGACAGATTTTTTGAGAAACCCTTCATGTGCATTTTTATTTTACTTTAAGAGTGTTTTGCCAGAAAACTGCTCAAAGGAAATCGCCGAAGAAATATTTTTGCAGAAACAACAGCTGCAACCAACTCAGAGGGGTGTTCATTTCAATGACCTTGACAATGTATCGCGTTCATAATGGGAACGTTCAAAGTTTATAATGAAGCAAAATTTCCATAGTAATCATAGCTTTGTAGGTGTTTTTTTTTTAATTTTGTTAAAATTTATAAATTTTTGTGTTAATTTTATCCACAAAATTGATCAACCCGTTCTAATGGGTGTGATTTGGTATCCCAATTTATTGAATTTATTTGGATTTTATTTCATATTGTATTGTGTTGAAATGCCTTATAATTCTCTATAAAATAATTTCTTATATTTTATAAGTAAAAAAATCCTTTCTAATATTCCTCTAAAAACCCTGTATTTGATTTTTTTGTTTTTATTTACTTCTCCTTATTCTTTCATATGCAAATCAATGGTTATATTGTAGGTTTGCTTTGTGTGCGTATGTGTAATGCTGTTATGCTAATTGTATATTTCGTATCATCATCAGTTTGACTCCGTCTTTTAATCGGTTTGCTGTTGGCATTTGTCCTCAACGTTTTATTTACGAAGATCTCCTCATTAATGGCTCATTAGTAGTCTCTTTTAATAAAAAAAAAAACAAAACAACAACACGCATGCATGCATATACGCACACATAAATGAACTCTGCAAAACATAACGCATGTACGTATATTATTAGTGTTGTGTTTTGGTATTGGTGTAAATGAAAGAAACACTTGTTTTTCTGCATGTGCATATATACAGAGGAAAGTATTAAAATAACACGAACATCATTGGCAAAATAAAGCAAAAATATGATGAATATTTATCAGTTCCAAGGACAGACTGATTAGAATTGATAGTTGGTTGGTTAGGTTTGGTTATTTGCTTTATTGATATTTGCATTAAAGGGGAGAGGAGACAACAACAAATGCTAATAACACGAAATATACAATTCTGATGATAGCAACACTTTAAGCAACATGTTGTTAAACAATAATATGAATAATGTATGTAAATATGTTGCTAATGTTATTGTTGTATAAAGAAGACCTTAATATTGTTTTTTTTTTGTATGATTTTCAATGTCTTTTTTTTATTTTTTTTTTTTATTGGTAAAATATTTCCTTTTAATTTCATTTCATTATTTTTTTTTAACATTATTTGCATACAAATGAATTTTTTTCTTTTTCTCTCTAATAAAACAGTAGCACCCATGATACATATGATAACCGAAAAAATATAAAACACTGTATAGTATTTGTATGCATGAATGTGTATACCCAATATACGTGTTGCTCAACATTTCAGAGAATTATGCCGACCCAACGAACGACCTGTTTGTTTTCAATATTGTTTGTTCGTTCCTTATATGATGGCATTTATTTTGTTATTGTCACGATGGCATTTTCGTTTTTCATGAATGCAAATAACAACAATAACTACAGCAAACAAGCAAGCAAGCATGATTGTATTTGCTTTTGTATTCCTTAAAGAAATGATTGACAGTCGAGTGCTGTCGATGAGAAATTGTTATGAAAACCTCTGCGTGTTGTGTTTGTTTTTTAATGTAAAGCTTAGTGTTGTTAAACTCGTAAACTCGTGGTTATCTTGAAAGGATTTTTATTTTTACAGTCAATAACTTTGAATCCTAAAGATTTCTAACGAAAAAACACTTTTGAATAGAAATTGCTTATGTACGTAGCAATTATTATGATTTTTAAAGTATTCCCATGAAATCAAGTGTTAAAGACGTCTTCTACTCTGATTCGATTTTAAAAAAGGGTTTATATATTCACCTTACAGCGTGAAATAAGCAATTTTATTCGGATTATTCGGTTACTCCGGTCTTGTAAAATCCTAAGATTACTTTATAAAGGGTGTTTTTGTATAGAGGTATAGAACTTTAAGTTGCAATAAAACAACGATGGATTATTCGATTGACATGAATTTTTATTTCATCCGAAAGATAATCTTGTGGCATTACATTTTAAATATGATTTCTGGCATATGACCGCCACGGCTGGCGCGGATGTAGTCCAACCTGGACGTTCAATTTTCGATGACTTTTTCCAACATTTGTGGCCGTATATCGGCAATAATACGGCGAATGTTGTCTTCCAAATGGTCAAGCGTTTGTGGCTTTACCGCATAGACCAATGACTTTACATAGCCCCACAGAAAGTAGTCTAGCGGTGTTAAATCACAAGATCTTGGAGGCCAATTCACAGGTCCAAAACGTGAAATTAGACGGTCACCAAACGTGTCGATCAATAAATCTATTGTGGCACGAGCTGCGTGACATGTTGCGCCGTCTTGTTGAAATCACATCTCCTGGACATCATGGTTATTCAATTCAAGAATGAAAAAAGTTTGTAATCATGGCCCTATACCGGTCACCATTGACTGTAACGTTCTGGCCACCATCGTTTTTGAAAAAGTACGGACCAATGATTCCACCAGCCCATAAAGCGCACCAAACAGTCAGTTTTTCTGGATGTAACGACGGTGTTTCCACATACACTTGAGGATTACCTTCACACCAAATGCGGCAGTTTTGTTTGTTGACGTAGCCATTCAACCAGAAGTGCGCTTCATCGCTAAACAAAATTCGCTTATGAAAATCGGGAACAACGGTAATCTCGTTTTGGGCCCATTCGACGAATCTACGCCTTACTTGATGATCGTTTGGCTTCAAATCTTGCACGAGTTGGATTTTGTAAGCACGCAAACCAAGATCCTTCCGCAAAATCTTCCATAAAGTGGATGGACACTGGAGATCCAATTCCTGTGCTCGATGGCGGATGGACTCATTCGGGTCTTCCTCAATGCTACGCTCGACAGCAGCAATAGCTTCTTCTGTACGCACCGTACAGCATCTCTGGGGATGCGAGTTATCAATAAGAGTAAACGTGGTGCGAAAACGTTCCATGGTTAATCGAATTAACTGCTCTGATGGACGATAAAATGGACGTAGTGCGCGATACGTTTTCCGCACAGAACCATTATTTTCGAAATAAAATTGCACTTTTTGCAAGCGTTGTTCAGGCGTGAGTCTATTCATGATGAATTGCCAAACCAAACTGAGAATAAATCACTTGACAGCTGTTAAATCGGTCGCCATCTTGAAAAGTAATGCCAACTTAAAGTTCTATACCTCTATAAAAAACACCCTTTATAACTGGAAATATTTCCAAAAAAGGAATAAAAGTATTATTAAACAACCGGCAAAACCAATAATTAAGTTTGTACTTAAACGGTTACCAATTAACCATTATCCGAGTACTCATAATAATGGTTATTTTTAACTATTTCTTATTCTGTTTTCGTGTACCAGAAACAAACCACGAAATCGTAAATGTCTGTCCTTAAATATTTGGAATTTCAAATTCAATTTCGGTTTTTTTTTCCTTTTTTTTCATTTTCTTTCTTTCCTTTTAACAAAAAAAAAACAATGAAAAAAGAGACCACGAAACGTGATCATGGCCAAGAAAACAAGACGCGGAGGCTTATTTTCAAATTTCAAAGACTCCACGCCAATGTCATTACGATCACGATCCAACGTAAACAACTTCAAACGCATACACACACAGAACATGCACGTGTCTACGCTTAAGGAATATTTGATGAGGAAAGAAGGACGGATGGATAAACGGACGAATGGACGGACGTACGGTAAACTTACCCTGATCTAATCTACGTTCCATGCGTCGCCACTGTCGCATGTGATGCACTAGAATACAAGCGGCCACAATAAAAAATAAAAGACACGCCAGCACAGCCAAGAAGAGAGCAGCCGTTTGCCAATCCATTGGATCGGTCTCATCCTGTAGCTGTTGCAACTGTTCGGCCGTTAACTGATGGTGGTCTAAGCCGTAATCTAAGCCATCAAACTTTCGTCGCTGAAAACAAACAAAAAAAGGAAAAGAAAAATGCCAAAAAAATTAAAATTAAATGCAGATACAGGGGTAGATACAGTTTGTTATTGTCGATTTTGTATAAGAAAACATTAAGGATATTCACAGTTTGTGGTAAAAGCAAATGCCTTTCGATTGCATATTACCATCTCTCTCAGCTGGTAACAGACTGCAGGAATGAGTTGATTTAGGTGTACTTACCGGCATTGGACATTTAAGGATTATGCCCAACGGATTGTAGCTCAAGTACATCAACTGTAAGGAGTTTATAACACCCTCGGTCACCTTGTTTTCCTCACAAACTGTGAACATCCCCTGGCTTTAAAATAAAATGCAAAAAAAAATTAAAATTTCTTAACTCACCTCCTTCCAATTGGGTTCCGTTTTCGATAAAACAACCCAATCGATTTTTAGATCATAAATTGAACCGCATACGGTGTCGCGATGCATTTGACAGGGCCTCAGCGGTATCATATCGCCCTGACACACAGTGCAGGGTATGCACTTATCCTTGTAGGGATCCCACCAACTCTGCGATTCGCACAGAGAGCCAGCCGAACATAAGGAACATGTTGTTGTTAAAATTAACAGCGTAAAACACAATGACGCCGACGTTGAGCAGGATGATGTTGATGATGGTGGTCTTGGTCTCAGCAGACCACCCAACACACTGTTGGTACGCCAAGACCATTGCATATTGCTACTGCTGCTGCTGTTGCTGCTGCTGTTGCTGCTGCTGTTGCTGCTGCTGTCCGATGTCATCGTCGTTGAAGATGTTGTTGGTGTGGGTGTTGTTGTTGACAGGACTTTGGTATTATGGGTATTGTTGTTATTGTTATATTTGTAAACATTTAAATTATTTGTACAACTAGTCGTCGCATTAAAGCATGTAAACGCCGCCTCTTGTTGCCTGTGATTATTCCCCTGTAACTTTTGTAACTCTTGCCGCTTTTCTTTTTCCTCCACGCCTTGGTTATGTTTTAAATGCCTGGCGTTGGTGGTGGTGGTGGTGGTGGTGTGGTGAATATGGCTTTCTAATCTATTTCTTAACGATTTATTCTCCTCATTGTAACTGTAGCGTAGCAGGTTTAATAAATGATTCGTTGTTGTTGTTCTCCTTTTTGTAGGTGGCGATGGTGGCTGTAGTGGTATTGGTGTTGCGTTTGCATTGAATTGTATTCGCGTCGGGTTGTTACACTTAAAACTGGTTTGATCGTTGTCTTCATGCCTCGTTGTAGTTGTAGTTGTTGTTGAGGTCTGCTGCTGAAATTCCTTTAAATGCGCGTGTGTTAGTTTTTCTTCAATCATCGTGTGCTTGTTGCTTTTATTGCAATTGTTATTGCTGCTGGGTTAGATTTTCTCGTTAAATTTCGTTTCGGCATTAACTGTAAATAGATAAAAGCGAGAGAGACAGAGAGAGAAAAACAAATTAGTGAGTGTTTCCCACGTTACTGTAGTTGTTGTTTTAATTTTTTGTTTTCGTTGAATTTTTCAACTTTTGTTTTCATGAGAATTTCAAAGTGACTCCCATTTTAATGACTTCCAAAGAATTACAATAAAAACAAAAAACGCAACCGCAATTGCAACCACAAACGCGTTTACATTGTTTGCCGTCTATTTAACACGCTCTATTTACAATAGAGGCAGCAGGCGTAGACCAGCATTTGTAGTCTTCCTAAGTAGAAACCAAATTACATACGTGGTGTGATGTGCACTTGAAACTTGAAATCAAAAATAAAGTGCTGCTGCTGCTGGTGGCGGTATGGAGTAGTATGGAACCCTTTTAACGTTACTTTAAACAAATCAAATCAAAAGAAAAAAAATGTTTTTTTTTAATGAAAATTACCAGCCAGCCAGCCCAGACCAGCCATTATTTAAATATTTGCGTCGCATTTTAAAGTTGTTTGTGAAGTTTTTCCCACTAAAAATTCATTGTCACTCCATTCCAAGTGTGTGAAAATGTTTAGAGATACGGCCCCCTTTAAAATTATGCAAAAAAAACAAAATTTATCGGAGCTATTTAGCCTTGAGAGAAAATTTAAAAATTTATTCTGTTTCTGTTTTATTTCATATTTTATATTATGAAAGAAAAAACGCCAAAATGTAAACAATAACTACTTCCGTTGATTTTAAATTTGCCAGGGTTACCAAGAAAGTTGTTATTTTAGTCTTTAAAGGAGCATACGAATGTTATAAAACATTTCCAACGTCTTTATCCTTTCATTTGCCTTGTTTCCGCTTCATTTAACAAGTTCTAGATTGATAGGGTTGCCATATGCCATTGCCCACTCTTTGTAAAAATGTATTGGGTTGTTGTATTGACTGTAGGTCCGATTAGAGTGGTAGCTTTGATACCAAAAGCTCACTTGAGCACGCATAGCGGCCCTTTGTGACCATATTAAGTGTAGAAGTGAGGAAATCTTCTCTTTCTGAAAAGGTGACTTGAGTTAAACTTCCCATAATGTTCGCTGTTGATGCTTAACACTCTGGGAAATCGCAGGAATCGATGAGTTTTCTTTTGGAGATTATTTGTAAAGAGACTTCTTTTAGATTTGAATCTGTATTACTATGGTTTACAGACCAGCACTTCCACATTACATCGTGCCAATCAAACGCACTCGCAAACTAACTTTTATTTGAAAGCGTTTGTTAGATGCTGGTAAGAATAATGGCGCACACTTAGATGTATCGTTGTGAGATGCATTAACACTGCCTAGATTCGAAGTATGTATTCTCATCAGAGAATCTGCAGTATTGGACTTAAGGCGATACCTATTCTCTCTCCTCTGTCCTATTATGAACTCTCTTCTCATTGTTGTTACACAACAAAAGATCAGATTGTCTGGCCTAGAAGAGTATTCATGGGTGTTTTTTTTATCGAGGTATAGAACTTTAAGTTGCAATAAAACAACGATGGATGGATTATTCGATTGACATGAATTTTATTTCATCCGAAAGATAATCTTGTGGCATTACATTTTAAATATGATTTCTGGCATATGACCGCCACGGCTGGCGCGGATGTAGTCCAATCTGGACGTTCAATTTTCGATGATTTTTTCCAACATTTGTGGCCGTATATCGGCAATAATACGGCGAATGTTGTCTTCCAAATGGTCAAGCGTTTGTGGCTTTACCGCATAGACCAATGACTTTACATAGCCCCACAGAAAGTAGTCTAGCGGTGTTAAATCACAAGATCTTGGAGGCCAATTCACAGGTCCAAAACGTGAAATTAGGCGGTCACCAAACGTGTCTTTCAATAAATCTATTGTGGCACGAGCTGTGTGACATGTTGCGCCGTCTTGTTAAAACCACATCTCCTGGACATCATGGTTATTCAATTCAGGAATGAAAAAGTTAGTAATCATGGCTCTATACCGATCACCATTGACTGTAACGTTCTGGCCACCATCATTTTTGAAGAAGTACGGACCAATGATTCCACCAGCCCATAAAGCGCACCAAATAGTCAGTTTTTCTGGATGTAACGGTGTTTCCACATACACTTGAGGATTACCTTCACTCCAAATGCCGGCAGTTTTGTTTGTTGACGTAGCCATTCAACCAGAAGTGCACTTCATTGCTAAACAAAATTCGCTTATGAAAATCGGGAACAACGGTAATCTCGTTTTGGGTCCATTCGACGAATCTACGCCTTACTTGATGATCGTTTGGCTTCAATTCTTGCACGAGTTGGATTTTGTAAGCACGCAAATCCAATTCCTGTGCTCGATGGCGGATGGACTCATTCGGGTCTTCCTCAATGCTACGCTCTACAAGCAGCAATAGCTTCTTCTGTACGCACCGTACAGCGTCTCTGGGGATGCGAGTTATCAATAAGAGTAAACGTGGTGCGAAAACGTTCCATGCTTAATCGAATAAACTGCTCTGATGGACGATTTTGTCGACGATAAAATGGACGTAGTGCGCGATACGTTTTCCGCACAGAACCATTATTTTCGAAATAAAATTGCATTATTTGCAAGCGTTGTTCAGGCGTGAGTCTATTCATGATGAATTGCCAAACCAAACTGAGAATAAATCACTTGACAGCTGTTAAATCGGTTGCCATCTTGAAAAGTAATGCCAACTTAAAGTTCTATACCTCTATAAAAAACACCCTTCAGTTACACAACAAAAATTCAGTTTGTCTGGCTTGAAAAGAGTATACATCTTCCTTTTTCGCCGAGTGTACACTTCCAAACATCTCTTTTCGCTTCAGAAAAATTCTGGCGTATTGACATGAATTTCCAAGAAACTTGGAAGCCAGAAGGAGGTGAAACTATTGCCCCTTCCAGCTTCTTCTGCTTACCCAGACAGTCTCATGCTAATGTCGATTGGTAACCTCATACAAGGCAAGTATCAAAGGATTTCTGTTTAATTTATTTAAAAAAAACATGGTAACTCTAGTTATGAAAGTTATGCGGCATTTATGTACAGAGTTTAACCTTCCAAATATCTCTACCCGCATCAAGGAGCTCTCCTCGTCGCAAGCTCATCTATCTTATTGCTTATTGCTGTGAATTCCCACCTGACCAGAGAATTAGCAGAGGGTAACCTTATTTCTCCTGCCTAGCTTGACCAGACTGTCCCATACTATTAGCAAGTTAACCTCGATAGCAGCCTGACTGTCAGATAGTATTGCTATGTCCCGTTCCATCTTCTGTACTGCCTGTTGAATCGAGTACATCTTCCACTTGGAAGATCACTGCTAGTTTCTTACCTTAAAAATGTTTCAAATAGCTGTGAAACAGTGGCAACACTGTGTTAACACTTTTTTAACACGCACAACATTCTGCAAAAAACTAAATAACTTGCAATCACTTGAACTTTCCTTTAATTTTTCTCAAACGTTTATCATTTTTCTCTCAGTCAAACTTTTTAATTTCAAAGAAAAATTTTTTTGTTTAAACTTTTCAAAACCTTCCAGTCCGTATGGCCATCTAAACTCAACACGAATGAAAAAAAAACTGACTGAATTAGACTCAAAAGAAAGAAAAAAAAGCGGAAAACCATTGAAAACGTTGCTCAATATTTCGGTAATAATTGCTTACAATGAACAGCCATTTAAACACATTTTTTGGCTTTAAAACAATGTAACCAAAGCCTTTTAAAGCAACCGTGTGGCGTGTATATAGGCCCTGAGACCATATAAGGCCTGCAACATAAATATTTTCAATAATGGCGCCCACCTCCTCTTAATTGAGTAGTAGTTGGATTGGAGTTGTCAATAAATTTTTTTTTTTGGACGTCTTGAAGGGGAAACAACAATTACAGAAGCTTACAAGTTTGAGTTTTTTTTTATTAGAAATTGTTGCTCATTCTGTATGCAAGTATGCACACAATGGCAAAACAACGAAGAAATTATGGGAAACAGGGATAAGCAAAGATTAATTTACAATAACAAATCTACGTAGAAAGATCAACGATGATTGAGCTGCATAGTCAGTGTAACAATAACAAATTAACAGCAGAGTTCTAGAACTTGCCAAAACTATACCAAATGAAGTAAAGTGTCGTTTTTATAGAGGTATAGAACTTTAAGTTGGCATTACTTTTCAAGATGGCGACCGATTTAACAGCTGTCAAGTGATTTATTCTCAGTTTGGTTTGGCAATTCGCGACACGATTAGACTCACGCCTGAACAACGCTTGCAAAATGGTGCAATTTTATTTCGAAAATAATGGTTCTGTGCGAAAAAGTAGTATCGCGCACTAGGTCCATTTTATCGTCGACACAATCGTCCATCAGAGCAGTTAATTCGATTAACCATGGAACGTTTTCGCACCACGTTTACCTCTTATTGATAACTCGCATCCCCCAGAGACGCTGTACGGTGCGTACAGAAGAAGCTATTGCTGCTGTAGAGCGTAGCATTGAGGAAGACCCGAATGAGTCCATCCGCCATCGAGCACAGGAATTGGATCTCCAGTGTCCATCCACTTTATGGAAGATTTTGCGGAAGTATCTTGGTTTGTGCGTGCTTACAAAATCCAACTCGTGCAAGATTTGAAGCCAAACGATCATCAAGTAAGGCGTAGATTCGTCGAATGGGCCCAAAACGAGATTACCGTTGTTCCCGATTTTCATAAGCGATGAAGCGCACTTCTGGTTGAATGGCTACGTCAACAAACAACACTGCCGCATTTGGAGTGAAGGTAATCCTCAAGTGTATGTGGAAACACCGTCGTTACATCCAGAAAAACTGACTGTTTGGTGCGCTTTATGGGCTGGTCGAATCATTGGTCCGTACTTTTTCAAAAAACGATAGTGGCCAGAACGTTACAGTCAATGGTGATCGGTATAGAGCCATGATTACAAACTTTTTCATTCCTGAATTGAATAACCATGATGTCCAGGAGATGTGGTTTCAACAAGACGGCGCAACATGTCACACAGCTCGTGCCACAATAGATTTATTTAAAGACACGTTTTGGACCTGTGAATTGGCCTCCAAGATCTTGTGATTTAACACCGCTAGACTACTTTCTGTGGGGCTATGTAAAGTCATTGGTCTATGCGGTAAAGCCACAAACGCTTGACCATTTGGAAGACAACATTTGCCGTATTATTGCCGATATACGGCCACAAACGTTGGAATAAGTCATCGAAAATTGGACGTCCAGAGTGGACTACATCCGCGCCAGCCGTGACGGTCATATGCCAGAAATCATATTTAAAATGTAATGCCACAAGATTATCTTTCGGATGAAATAAAATTCATGTCAATCGAATAATCCATCGTTGTTTTATTGCAACTTAAAGTTCTATACCTCGATAAAAAACACCCTTTATAAATGCAGCTGAAGGTATCATTGCTAGTGGGTTCTATTAAAAACGTGTTATTTATGCCACAGTCAAGCTCTACACACAAGAGATCAGCCAGGAGTATTCAAAAAGATGAGTAGAATCGAATCATACTCATAATTTTCTGATACTTATACGCATTCATACTTCTTTTAATATCATGGAACCCCTCTACACATATTCAAAGTTTGAATATACCCATCGTATTCATACTTAACAACACGTATGATCAGACGTTGGCACCAATGTCCCCCAGCGGAAGACCATCTTCGGCTTTTTTACACACATAGGACACGAACATCAACAACAATGTTCGTTAAAAAAAGCGTAAAAATGCATTCAGTTGCTTATCAGCTTTTAAATTTTCCTCTGGGTTAACACATGCCGCTCACAAATACACTCACATTTTTATCATGTTCTCTTTATGCCGACATCTGATTATGATGCTGTTGATTTCAACTCTCTCCGTAACTCTACATATGTGTACACGAATCACAAAATAAGTATGATTCGCATACGAACACTAGAATACTCAGTAGAAGGTTGTATGTTTGCTCTGCTTGCTGCTGTTTGTGTTTTGTTTATGTGTCTTGTTTCTTTTGTTGTAAATCCAACAACAATTAAGACTAAATTTTGACGAATGATTCGAGTCACTCGTATCATTTATACGTATTTTTCTAAATGAGTAAATATTTCCAACAGTATGAGTTTGATGTCAACGTTGTAAGCATACTCATTGCAACCTGTACATATAAATCAACGTTGTAGGGAGTAGGAATGAATCAGAATACATAGTTAAATTTCAATATTCTTGACGACTCACTTATATTCAAAATTTCATGAGTGCTTATGAATAGCGAAAAAACGACTCATTGCTGACCTCTACTACACACCCAAGACAAATAAATAATGGTGGCCGATCGAGACCGGAGGCAACGAGATTTTAGGCTTATGTCCACTGGGCCTAATTGTAAAAAATCCAAAAAGTGCCTACAAAAAAAAAACTGGATGATCGTAGCATCCAAATCAGTATGGCTATAACGACAATACACAGCTGATGAGCATAACAAGTTCGTAAGTCCCTGTTGGGACACTCAATAGTTGACTGCTGCATGCATTTTAAAGACTTAAAAGATCCTGTATCGTCATAGGTTAGGTTAGAGGACGTGTACTTGTTAATTAAAGCAAGTACAGTACCCGGAGGTCGAATTGACCCATTGTACAACGTCCTAGTTTCTCACACCACTTATGTTGTGTGTGTTAATTTTTTTATACATGAGTGGCGAGAACTACAGTTTAAAGTCGACTCCGAACGACAGATTTTTTGAGAAACTTTTTCATGACAATTTTATTTACTCTCAGAGTTTTTGGCAGAAATCTGCTGAGAGGAAGTTGCCGAAGAAATATTTTTTGTATTCTTGCTTTGATGTCTGGCCTGGGGCTCGAACCCTGGCTTTACGTCTAATAAGCCAACACACTACCTACTAGACTACGGCGACTTCTACAGCAAAAGATATACCCATTGAAAGATGTACAACTCCTCTTGACTTTTGCATTTTTTTTTTTCTTTTTTTCACATTTTTAGCAGAACGCGTAGTCTTCGGTTGGGTGGAGTGAGTGAGTTATGGTTATAATTTCTAGGACTACCTACTAGACTACGGTGACTTCAAGTGTATCCTCATAAATTCAAGAAGATTTCCGTTTAAAGTTTGTAGATTTGCTTGCACGACTTTCACTGACTGCCTGGCACTCAAGGTGTACGATTGAACATGATTTCCATTCAATCTGTATATTGGATTTGAATTTTCGAAAAGAAACTCAAATTTGAATGACCCTGTATAACAAAATCACATTTTTTTTATACACGCTCGCAATATGGTCGTAGAAATAAATAAAAAAATAATAAAAAAAAAATTGTTATTGAAACAAGAGAACGCGTAATTGAAAAGAAAAAAAAAAGCAAAAACACACTGAAAACAGCACGCATTTGAAAAATTTCGTGTATAAAAACTACAAATAATTTAGAAAATAAAAAATAAAAACAACAACACCAGCTAATATAATAGAATACCACAACAACAGGAAGGAATATTTAATTTAAACAAAAAAAAAAATCAAACCAAACCACCGAACATGTATGTCGTCAGCCAAACCAACCAACTGATAGAGACTAACAGCGCAACACAGTACAGAAGATATCAAATGCTGTCGCACTATGACCGACCATTGACAACAACTGACCACCGTCCTCAAAACTGTAATAAACAAAAAAATGAAAGAGCAGCAACAACAACAACAACAACAAACAATTTTTAACAAATATTGTACGAACGGACAGAGAGACGTACTGGACTATTTAAATATCAATTTCAAATGTTTAAAAAACTGTAGTTAGTCGCAGCACACGAAGCCAGTTATTAGCGCAACGGACTACATCATCATCACGATTACTGTTATCGTCATCGTTATTGTCATCACGATTATTGTCACATTATCGAATTGCTGTTTTTTAAACCACGAGGCATAGAAAAACAAATCAAATAAAGAAGGATTTTTGATAAATTTCCTTAAAAAAGCGCATGGTAACCTTAGTTAAATTCTGTATCATTTATAGACAGAGTGTGCTCTTCCCAACTGTCTCTTTCCTTAGCATAGGAAAGCATGGAAGACCGTTTCCTCGTCGCAAGCTCATCTGTCTTTTTGCTTATTGCTGTGAATTCCCAACTTGACATGAGGTCCAGCAGAGGGTAACCATATTTCTCCCGCCTAGATTGGCCGGACTGTCCCTTACGATTATCGAGTTAACCTTATGAGAGACAAATGCTCGGATTGAGGTCAGAGAAAGAGTCCTTTTCCTACCATTATCTTCACAAATTCATCATCCTGCACATTTACTTGAATTTTCAAGGGACTTGAAAGCCTGAAGAGGGGTGGACCTATATATGTATTTCCCCTGTCCACGTGATTCAGCTTCCCCAGGCAGCCACATACTGTTCTTCTCGAGTTAACCTCATATTGGTCTAGTATAAAAATGGTAGCCTGACCCTCAGATAAAGGGTGTTTTTTTATAGAGGTATAGGAACTTTAAGTTGCAATAAATCAACGATGGATTGATTATTCGATTGACATGAATTTTATTTCATCCGAAAGATAATCTTGTGGCATTACATTTTAAATATGATTTCTGGCATATGACCGCCACGGCTGGCGCGGATGTAGTCCAATCTGGACGTCCAATTTTCGATGACTTTTACCAACATTTGTGGCCGTATATCGGCAATAATACGGCGAATGTTGTCTTCCAAATGGTCAAGCGTTTTTGGCTTTACCGCATAGACCAATGACTTTACATAGCCCCACAGAAAGCAGTCTAGCGGTGTTAAATCACAAGATCTTGGAGGCCAATTCACAGGTCCAAAACGTGAAATTAGGCGGTCACCAAACGTGTCTTTCAATAAATCTATTGTGGCACGAGCTGTGTGACATGTTGCGCCGTCTTGTTGAAACCACATCTCCTGGACATCATGGTTATTCAATTCAGGAATGAAAAAGTTAGTAATCATGGCTCTATACCGATCACCATTGACTGTAACGTTCTGGCCACCATCGTTTTTGAAAAAGTACGGACCAATGATTCCACCGAGCCCATAAAGCGCACCAAACAGTCAGTTTTTCTGGATGTAACGGTGTTTCCACATACACTTGAGGATTACCTTCACTCCAAATGCGGCAGTTTTGTTTGTTGACGTAGCCATTCAACCAGAAGTGCGCTTCATCGCTAAACAAAATTCGCTTATGAAAATCGGGAACAACGGTAATCTCGTTTTGGGCCCATTCGACGAATCTACGCCTTACTTGATGATCGTTTGGCTTCAAATCTTGCACGAGTTGGATTTTGTAAGCACGCACAAACCAAGATACTTCCGCAAAATCTTCCATAAAGTGGATGGACACTGGAGATCCAATTCCTGTGCTCGATGGCGGATGGACTCATTCGGGTCTTCCTCAATGCTACGCTCTACAGCAGCAATAGCTTCTTCTGTACGCACCGTACAGCGTCTCTGGGGGATGCGAGTTATCAATAAGAGGTAAACGTGGTGCGAAAACGTTCCATGGTTAATCGAATTAACTGCTCTGATGGACGATTTTGTCGACGATAAAATGGACGTAGTGCGCGATACGTTTTCCGCACAGAACCATTATTTTCGAAATAAAATTGCAGTATTTGCAAGCGTTGTTCAGGCGTGAGTCTATTCATGATGAATTGCCAAACCAAACTGAGAATAAATCACTTGACAGCTGTTAAATCGGTCGCCATCTTGAAAATTAATGCCAACTTAAAGTTCTATACCTCTATAAAAAACACCCTTTAGTATTGCTCTGTTCCGTCTTTTGTACTGCCATTCCATGCTGAATTGAGCACTGCTTTCGTTTAAGTAAATAACGATGAAATTCCTCAATTGGTTCTCTATATTTGACTCTGGAACCGATTCATATCTTTTCTGACCCACTATACCACAGAATGGTGTCTCCAAATTGCTTCTCCCTTCACCTTTGTTACTCAGTGTCAAGCTACTGTTCGAAAAGGCCCCCTCGCAACGTATTTTCCATATACTCGTGCATTAAAGTTCACTGGGTTGCATGCAAGTTGGCATGTCATACCCCAATGCAAGACGTGTTACGACTTTTTCGTCTTCATTTCTATTTCCCTTAAATGGAGTTGTTGTTGTTGTTGTAGCTATTGTCCGGTTATTTGTACACAACGTCCGCTTTTGTTGGTTTCCATTTTTACAACAACAACAACAACAGCAGCAACAAACAACTGCAATCGGCAATAAATTTGAAATCGTTCAAATTGTCGAACGCCAATCAATTGATAATTTAAAGAAATACAAACAACAACTACAACAACAACAACATCTAATTTAAAACACACGAAAAAAAACAAAATGAAAATTGGAAAAAAGCCCAGCAGTTGCTATAAAAAAACAAACAAACAAACAAAAAATGGAAAACATTTTCTATTTCTAAACGAAAAAAAAGAAGGAAGGAATAAATGGCCATTAAAGTGTGCGTTTAAGTGCCAATGAACTGGAGGTTGTGCGTTTCCCAAATGGATTGCGCTTTTGATAACAGTTTTGCAATTTATTTCTTCTCTTCTTCCTTCTTTTCGGTTTTTTCTCTTCTTTTTTTTTTTAGCATAAACACACAGTCTAAACAGTTAATATAAGTATACATGACATGAAGATATTAACAATAACAGTACGATACGGTAGATACCTCTTTAGAAGTATTACAAAGAAGGCTAGAGAAACGTAGGTCAGTAAATTCTGGTATCAGGAAAACTATGTAATCGTGACAATCGTGTTTGTTTGGTTTTCTTTGTATCCTCTCTGTGTCTTTATAATTATTACCACGACTGTGTAACCCCAACATAGTGCAAACGGCAACAAAATAAACATAAAATTGTATGTGTGTGTATGCAATCAAACAAATTTGCTTGACTTCTGACTTACTCCCTTGCTTCGTTTGTCTCTCTCGCTTAGCCTACGTCGCCTCGACCACCACTGTTAGAGTCTTCTATTCTTTAAACGCTTTCCATTCATAACAAATTTTAAACACGCGGTCGGGTTCGATCGTTTGGTTTGGTTTGGTCGGTCATAACATTTTATGTGTTGGTAGTTTTTTTTTTTGTTCTTGTGTTTTCAACAACAACAACAACAACCAAATGAATTGTTAGACAATTTAGACCCGCCATTCAATCATTGAATGAATTTGAATTTTGTTGATGATGGTTTTTTTTTGTTTTTGTACGCATTCAATAACACAAACTATTGTTGTTATTACTTGTATATGTTGCGTATAAATGTGTTGCTGTTATTGTCGATGTTGTTTTTTCCTGTTCACTCTCTCTCACTCTCTGTGTCTCCGTCTCTTATACCCTGTCTGTGGCTCACACTCCTGCTCTTGTGCTTGCTATAATGCAAATACAAACATTTTTTGTATATGCTTAACACATCACATGTGTTTGTCAAATTGTTTTTGGTTTTTTCGTTGTGTCGTTCGTTTTTTTTTTTCGTTACGAACATAATTAATTCCAATCGGAAATAGTTTTTAATGGCGGATTTACATTTTTTATAACCCAAAAACAGGCAAAAAAAAAACAACAATATTTTCTATACATCACACACATGCACACATACATATGTACTCTGAAAACAGGCACAAGCTAAAACACCTTTTGCGTTATATTTTGTGCGTATTTTTGTTGTTTTTTTTTTGTAGATTTTTTTAAACTATAATCCATCGTACGTACAATGGGTTTTTTTTTCAAGACAGACTAGTGTTGTATGTTTGCTTGCTTGCATGCATGTACTTTAGGTCTAGGTGTCCGGTCAAAAGTACAACAACAACAACAACAATAACTCTTAAAGGAACATAAACAAACATCACTCAAGTGTTGCCATGTTAAGAAATTTATGTGCATGCATACTTATTAAAATAATTGTTAAAAGAGTAACTATTGGGGTTTTTCTATGATTATTGAATTGGAACTAAAGGTCATCATCATTAAAATTTTATTATTTGTTGTAAATTTATTGGTTTAAAGGGCCAAAAGTGAGGTTATTTGTTTAAGGACTATCTATTGATAATTTTAAAAGAATTTTAAATATTTATTTTTAATATTTTAACAAAATTAATTCAATATTTCCTTTAAAATGCTTGACATTGTGTACGCATTACAATTTCAATGTCATTTAAATAATCGCCTCTGGATTGAGATAAATTCCGACCATTTCTTTGCTCACTTTTGGGTGATATCGATCACAGCGATTCCTTGTCGACAATATTGATTTACTAATGCTCTAATGATTATGTGTCTCTGTGAACACTGCTTTTGTTGTAGAAAAAAAAAACTCAAATCGAATACACATGCCGCACTATATGGCATTTACCCTGAAAAGCTGGCCAAAAAGGCGAAAATGAATTTAAAGAAATTTAAGAAACTGAGAATGCAGTTCGATAGACAACAAAATTCTGCATTATATAGTGAATTTTCACGACTTTAAGTTGAGATTTGTAGATTTGAAAATCAGGAAAGTGAATTTCTAAAGGGGACTTTATATGGGTACTAGGGTCAAATGTAATCCGATTTTCACCAAACTTTACACCATGATTTCTTAGTACACAAAACTGATCCATGCTAAATTTTATCATGATCGTTGCATAATTACCATAATTATGTGTAAATAAGTGCAATTTCGAGGGGAATTTGTATGGAGGCTAGGCGAAAACACTGACCGATTTGAACCAAAATCAGTTGGGTTCATCCTTGGGCCTAATTATCACTAACACTATCAAAAAATTCCAGCCATTAACTCATAAAACACTTCTTTTAATTTTGGCCAGGTTTTTAGGCAAAATGCCACATAGTGTGCCGTCCAGTTTGCAATTTACAATTACAGATCAAAAAAAAAGTTAAATAGTCGTTATCTAGTATGCAGTGTATTGGCATACTAAAGGCTCAGTTATCTCAAACAAAACGAAATATGAAAAGAAATCCTATTTCTTCGACAACTGCACCTCTCACCAGTCTTCTGGTAAAAAACTTTGAACGTAAGTAAAATTCTGCTAAAAAGTTTCTCAAAAAATTTGCCATTCAGTGTTGACTTTAAACTGTAGATCTAGCCACTCATGGATAAAATTAAAACACACAATATTTGTGATATTTTCGTTAACGAGAACATTACGTTGATTCACACGCCTCTGAACACATCTGTAATGCTGCCAGTGCCTTGAATTTACTTTATAATCTTAACCATTTTCTTGCTTAGTTTTAATTACAACTTTTATGGCCACGTTTAAACTAATTTTACGAATTCTTCGTTTTCTCAAACGATCCAAATAGCAAATATTCCGCTTAATCAATGATATTTCATTTGAACGGTACTTAAAAGCTACAGTGCTAGTCAGACCGGCGATTTTGAAGCCACTTAATGGATATTATGACGTAGAAACAATACGATCTATTATACTGCCCTCAATCTACATACACTCAGCCACAAAAGTATACATACAGTTAACAAATTTCAGAAATGTCAGAAAATTGGAAAAATGTCAGACAATTATAAAGATTTTCAACGAAAACGGATTGGTTAAAAAATTTCTGAAATTTGTTAACCGTATGTATACTTTTGTGGTTGAGTGTATGTACATGAGGTATACCTATAATGTCTCTCCAAAACTTGTAGTACAGAATGTACTGAACGTAGTTCAGTTACTTTAAGTAAATCTCAATGCCAAGTACTCGATCCTCATCCTGAGATGCATTAACGTGTCATACATTTAATTTACATATTCCGGCTAATTCATTTTTCTCATCAGTGAATCTTAAAGGCAATCCCTATTCTGAAAAAGTGCTCTTTGAGTATGCCGTGCCCGATTAAAAATACTGCGTTAATGGTAACACTGTTGTTAATACTGCACCTTTTGGCAGCTGAAAAAAAACCGTATAATTGTGAACAAATAAAGAGAGCAGACACACTTTCACACACACACACACACCCACACGTACTCGTTAACATATAAGAAAAAGATTACAAAATGCATATGCTTTAATATATTTGCCACATTGTTGTTGTTGTTGTTTTCTGTTCTATTCTACATGCTCCATATGTATGATGTCTTTGCTAATGTTTTTGCACATTCAATTAGTAAGAAAAAGAAAAAGGGGAACAAAAAATGAGAACAAAAACAAAAAATGAGAAAGCAAACATGATTTCTTTTAAATTGCTGTCACTGCCAAATTGAAACTGTAATAAAAATAACACAAGCAACAGCAACAACAAAGGCAACATTTTCGATTTTAATAAACAAGTTGCGACAACAAAAGGCGAGGAAACACTCTTACACGCACACACACACACACATACGAACATGTAAAAAGAATTTTAAAAGCATCTGTCGTCTAACAACAGTACAATACGAAGAGCAAAATCGACAATTTTAGTCAAGAAGCAAATAAAACAACAACAATGAACAGTTTTGGAAAAAAAAAGTCTAAGAAAATAAGGAACAAACATTTGAAATGTTGTCTCAACATTATTTAAATGAATGCATTGATTGTTGTTATTGTTATTGGGTTGTGTATCAAGAAAAAAAAACAACAAATTTATGCCGCAATCCATCATAATTGTATGCAAATGAGAGAGAATTTTTGATTGCCAAGCAACAATGCAAAAAACACGAACAAACAAAAAACTCACATTTAGTCTCGTGGCCAGTAGTGATTTATTTGCATCGTTTTCTTCATGTTGTTGTTGTTGTTGTGTGCTCTTGTTATTATTATAATTTTTGTTTTTGTTTCTTAATAATAGAGACAGAACACAACAACAATAACAAAAAAACTACTCTGTATTGCATAAAGAAGAAGCAAAGTAGGTATTCATGACATTGAAATCTTACAAATCTGTTATACGACGACAGAATTATTTTTGTAATAAAATAAAGGCGAAGACGATGTCGTTGGCGGCGGTGGTTGTTGTTTGGAGGGTTGATAGAAGTGATGGCCAAATGAGCGCTTTTTTTTGATGACAGTTTTTTTAAATAGCAAAGGAAAGCGCTGCTTTCTTAAGATTCTTTTTGACGACGACGACGACAATGTTGCTGTGATGATTTAAGAAAATAAAAGTAATTTTCTACAATAAATTATGAAATTATTTAATTTGTTTAAAGAAAATTTTTAAATGTTTGCAATTAAAGAAGAATCTGCCTTTTTATTGCATTTTTATTGACAAAGTTTTCCTTAGATTTGGTTGGTATGTGGTCACGACAAGACACACGATTATTATTATTATTTTGATACGAGAAGCGGTACCTTAGTACTGCATTTATACGATCGATTGAGCACCCCTCAAACTTTATAGGGTATTCTTATAATGTCTCCTACAAGCCTATTACTCTGACAAACTTCAGCATGCTGCCCCAGCTTGGCAGTTGAATATTCCAGGGTATTTCTTCCTGGGATACATTAACACCCCACAAATTCCAAGAACGTGTTCCGATAATTCATTCTCATCGTCACATAATCTACATGTTCGGGTCGAAACAACCCCTATTCTCTATAAGTATACCCACACAGTGCCCCTGGATAATAATTTTCGAATGTATTCGTTTATGTAATGATTTTTACCGTATGATGTGTGTATTTTGTTGTTGTCGGTTTGTCTTATTTAATAAAGGCTGATTTTTATAGAGGTATAGAACTTTAAGTTGCAATAAAACAACGATGGATTGATTATTCGATTGACATGAATTTTGTTTCATCCGAAAGATAATCTTGTGGCATTACATTTTAAATATGATTTCTGGCATATGACCGCCACGGCTGGCGCGGATGTAGTCCAATCTGGACGTCCAATTTTCGATGAATTTTTCCAACATTTGTGGCCGTATATCGGCAATAATACGGCGAATGTTGTCTTCCAAATGGTCAAGCGTTTGTGGCTTTACCGCATAGACCAATGACTTTACATAGCCCCACAGAAAGTAGTCTAGCGGTGTTAAATCACAAGATCTTGGAGGCCAATTCACAGGTCAAAAACGTGAAATTAGGCGGTCAACAAACGTGTCTTTCAATAAATCTATTGTGGCACGAGCTGTGTGACATGTTGCGCCGTCTTGTTGAAAGCACATCTCCTGGACATCATGGTTTTTCAATTCAGGAATGAAAAAAGTTAGTAATCATGGCTCTATACCGATCACCATTGACTGTAACGTTCTGGCCTTCATCGTTTTTGAAAAAGTACGGACCAATGATTCCACCGAGCCCATAAAGCGCACCAAACAGTCAGTTTTTCTGGATTTAACGGTGTTTCCACATACACTTGAGGATTACCTTCACTCCAAATGCGACAGTTTTGTTTGTTGACGTAGCCATTCAACCAGAAGTGCGCTTCATCGCTAAACAAAATTCGCTTATGAAAATCGGGAACAACGGTAATCTCGTTTTGGGCCCATTCGACGAATCTACGCCTTACTTGATGATCGTTTGGCTTCAAATCTTGTACGAGTTGGATTTTGTAAGCACGCAAACCAAGATCCTTCCGCAAAATCTTACATAAAGTGGATGGACACAGATGCAATTCCTGTGCTCGATGGCGGATGGACTCATTCGGGTCTTCCTCAATGCTACGCTCTACAGCAGCAATAGCTTCTTCTGTACGCACCGTACAGCGTCTCTGGGGGATGCGAGTTATCAATAAGAGTAAACGTGGTGCGAAAACGTTCCATGTTTAATCGAATTAACTGCTCTGAAGGACGATTTTGTCGACGATAAAATGGACGTAGTGCGCGATACGTTTTCCGCACAGAACCATTATTTTCGAAATAAAATTGCACCATTTGCAAACGTTGTTCAGGCGTGAGTCTATTCATGATGAATTGCCAAACCAAACTGAGAATAAATCACTTGACAGCTGTTAAAACGGTCGCCATCTTGAAAAGTAATGCCAACTTAATGTTCTATACCTCTATAAAAAACACCCTTTACATCTTTTTATTTAATTTGCTATTGTCCGCGTAACAATAGCAATCTCTTGCGCAAATCCATTAGCAATACAGCTCCGTTGAGGGTAATTGGTTTCATTACAAAGTCGTACAGCTAAAAGACATTTCTATGGTTTAAAGATATTACTTTCTGGCACCATTCAAGAGAAGTTGCCAGATTGTGCATTGATATACCAGTTTATGTTGCTGTTCACAATGATTCCAAGAATTTTTGGTGTTATTGTATGGACTGAAAGCGAGGGATTTTTTATTACCCCATGAATAGTACCAACTTTGTCTATTCCATGGTATTCTATTCTATTCTCGCCAGACAAGTTTAGAATTTTTACACAATAAAAACTGGCAACAATGTTGTTTTTTTAGCAACAAATTTCTTGAATTTTTATGATCGTCAATAAAAAAATCTGAGGATTTTTATTTTGTTGAAAACCCGGAATTGTGTGTCTGCAAACAGAGAAGCAAAAAAACGCATGAAATTTAAAATGGAGCAGCAGTAAGAACAAGACACAATCGTAGGGATTAGATGCACAAAATGAAATAGAATAACAAAAACAACAGGTACATTATGAACACATCATGATCGTGATCATTATCAGCTCAAAAAATACACACATATTTACCATGTATGTATATAAAGGGTGCTTTTTATAGAGGTATAGAACTTTAAGTTGGCATTACTTTTCAAAATGGCGACCGATTTAACAGCTGTCAAGTGATTTATTCTCAGTTTGGTTTGGCAATTCATCATGAATAGACTCACGCCTGAACAACGTTTGCAAATAGGGCAATTTTATTTCGAAAATAATGGTTCTGTGCGGAAAACGTATCGCGCACTACGTCCATTTTATCGTCGACAAAATGGTCCATCAGAGCAGTTAATTCGATTAAACATGGAACGTTTTCGCACCACGTTTACTCTTATTGATAACTCGCATCCCCCAGAGACGCTGTACGGTGCGTACAGAAGAAGCTATTGCTGCTGTAGAGCGTAGCATTGAGGAAGACCCGAATGAGTCCATCCGCCATCGAGCACAGGAATTGCATCTGTGTCCATCCACTTTATGTAAGATTTTGCGGAAGGATCTTGGTTTGCGTGCTTACAAAATCCAACTCGTACAAGATTTGAAGCCAAACGATCATCAAGTAAGGCGTAGATTCGTCGAATGGGCCCAAAACGAGATTACCGTTGTTCCCGATTTTCATAAGCGAATTTTGTTTAGCGATGAAGCGCACTTCTGGTTGAATAGCTGCGTCAACAAACAAAACTGCCGCATTTGGAGTGAAGGTAATCCTCAAGTGTATGTGGAAACACCGTCGTTACATCCAGAAAAACTGACTGTTTGGTGCGCTTTATGGGCTGGTGGAATCATTGGTCCGTACTTTTTCAAAAACGATGAAGGCCAGAACGTTACAGTCAATGGTGATCGGTATAGAGCCATGATTACTAACTTTTTCATTCCTGAATTGAATAACCATGATGTCCAGGAGATGTGGTTTCAACAAGACGGCGCAACATGTCACACAGCTCTTGCCACAATAGATTTATTGAAAGACACGTTTGTTGACCGCCTAATTTCACGTTTTTGACCTGTGAATTGGCCTCCAAGATCTTTCTGTGAGGCTATGTAAAGTCATTGGTCTATGCGGTAAAGCCACAAACGCTTGACCATTTGGAAGACAACATTCGCCGTATTATTGCCGATATACGGCCACAAATGTTGGAAAAAGTCATTGAAAATTGGACGTCCAGATTGAACTACATCCGCGCCAGCCGTGGCGGTCATATGCCAGAAATCATATTTAAAATGTAATGCCACAAGATTATCTTTCGGATGAAATAAAATTCATGTCAATCGAATAATCCATCGTTGTTTTATTGCAACTTAAAGTTCCTATACCTCGATAAAAAACACCCTTTACATACATATATACATACATATGTAATGTGTCTGTGTGTGCATTAAAAGTGATAATCATTGGCAATTTCCTCCTTCCTTATGATCTTCAAAATGACTACTTGAGCGCTTATTTGTTCTACATGTTCACTTTGCCTCCTCTCCTCAAGCGTTTCTCCATAACGCGGTATGCCTCATGTGGTTGTTGGTGGTGGTGGTGGAGAAAAAAAATGGGAAAAATATTTTAAACGAAATTGTAAAATGAAACACAAGAAGACAAGCGAGACAAGAAAAGAAGAACGAAAACAAAAATCGTTTCGCTCTGCAAAAGGCCTGATGGTGGCATGTTGGCATGAAGATCCTTAGTTTCCATGTCAGTTTTTTTCTTCTTTTTTTTAATTTCCAATTTCTAAACAAAATTTCGATTCTTTTTTGTTTTCCTCAGCTTCAATTTATTTTTAAAAAAAATTCCATTTTCAGTCTTTGCCCCAGATGTTGTGATTTTTTTTCTCTTGCATTAAAGTCCTCCACCAACCAGGCAGGCAGTCAGTCAGTCAGTCAGTCAGTGTTTTGTATTGAAATTGTGGAGCAAAAAGTATAAAATTTTAATAAAAAAAAAAAAAAAAAAAATAAGACGAAAAATAAAATTGTTTTTGGGGAAATTTATAAACAAGATGTTGTTTTTATTTTTGTTTTTGTTTTTTCCAATTCTTGACTTGGCCATCCATCCCTACAGCCAACCATTGAAACGTTTGTAAAACATACGCAGAATAATCATTCGAAAAATGGAATTATGATGATTACAGGGTGTGAAGATTTCTTTAGAATTTGTTGAAAATGGTGTTCTGTAGTCATAGTTAATCGATTTACAAATGATATTCAAAAAGTCACCGTACTCTATTGATATAAGGCCACGGTTCAAACCTTAGGTCAGACATCTCGAACAAAATGAAATACGAAAAAATATTTCTTCGGTGACTACCTCTCAGCAGATTTCTGGCAAAAACTCTGAGAGTAAATAAAATTGCCATGAAAAATTTCTCCAAAAAATCTGGCGTTCGGAGTCGACTTTAAACTGTAGGTCCCGCCACTCGTGTATAAAATTAACACATACAATATAAGTGGTGTGAGAAGCTAGGCCGTTATCCTGACTGAAGAGTTGTAATGGCCAATTATGTATGTAAAGGGTCCGCCAAATAACTTTTTTTTTGAAAAATGCTTTAACAAAAAAACTACTGAATATTTTCTCAAATTTCTTTTTTTATTTGAAAGTACAATCCTTCCGGTTAATAATGGAAAATAATTTCATTCAAATGGCTTCCTCGGCTGACCATGCAGTAGCCTACACCAGAAGATGCCGATCATCTTTTCATATGAAGCTCATTTTGATCTTGGCGGGTATGTAAACAAGCAAAATTGTCGAATTTGGGGCACAGAAAACCCGCACGCATACATTGAAAAGCCGACGCACCCAAAACGAGTCACTGTTTGGTGCGGATTTTGGTCCAGAGGTATAATTGGACCATTTTTCTTCGAAAATGAGCAAGGAGTGGCCGTTACAGTCAATGGCGATCGTTATCGGGCCATCTTGAATTTTTGTTTACAAAAATTGAAGAGGACGATATTGGCAACATTTGGTTTCAACAGGACACACAGCCGAAGTTACACTCGATGTTTTGCGGCCAGTTTTTGAAGATCGCATTATCAGCTGTAGAGCTGATGTCGTTTGTCCACCTCGGAGCTGCAATTTAACACCGTTGGACTATAATTTGTGGGGTGCCGTCAAAGATAAGTGTTACGCCGACAAGCCAGAGACAATTGACGCTTTAAAGGACAATATTCGTGAAGCCATTGGTAAAATACAGCTGCACACAAACGATAATGTGCTTAAACAATGGACCGATCGTGTAGGCCACTGCATGGTCAGCCGAGGCAGCCACTTGAATGAAATTATTTTCCATTATTAACCGGAAGGATTGTACTTTCAAATAAAAAAAGAAAAATTGAGAAAATATTCAGTAGTTTTTTCTTTTCAAGCATTTTCAAAAAGAAAAAGTTATTTGGCGGACCCTTTATGTATGTATGTATGTATTCAATAGAAGGCCATCGATATTATTGGCATCGCAATATACTGAGGGGGAGTTACACGCATATTCATTGATTGAAAAACGGCCATTAGATCCCTAGAGAGTACTCACTGACTTAAGTTAGTCCTTACAACCCTTTTAGTCAGGATTACAACCTAGTGTCGCACGCCACCCATATGGTGTGTGTTATCTTTAATCGTTAGTGGTTGGAACCAAAGATCAGCAATGAATAGTTTTTTCATATGAAATTTTTAATATAAGTGAGTCAACGATATTGAAACTTAAAACTATGTATTCTGATTCCTTCATACTCATTCCAACGTTTATTCATAAATACAGATTGCAATGAGTATGCATACAACGTTGACATCAAACTCATACCATTCGAAATATGTTTGATTCATACGGCTACTCATTTACCTAGATTCATAACTTTATAGTCTTAGTTGTCGTTGCATTTACAACAAAAGAAGAAAAGTCACATAAGCAAAAAAGACAGAGCAATTAGGAGAGCAAACACACAACCTTTTAGTAAGTATTTTAGTGTTCGTCCGCGAATCATTCTTATTTTGTGCTTCGTGTATATGTTGAGTTATGGAGAGAGTCAGAATCAACAGCACCATAAGCAGATGGCGGCATAAAGAGAACATGATAAAAATTTGAGCGGATTTGTGAGAGGCATGTGTTAACCCAGAGGAAAATTGTTAGTAATATTTTCAAGTCTACTTATTAACCCAATAATATCGTCACCTAAAACGCAAACGGCCCTATCTAACATTTTAAAAATTTTACAGGAGAACCAAAGAACTGTTTAAAATGAAAAGTATAGTTTCGATAATCGAAATTTTCACCAATATTATTCAAAATACACTAACTAATTGATTTCTGGTAAAATAAAATTAACTTTTAAAGATCTATGTTAGTTAAGTCTTTTGGTTTTGTAATTTTATGAAACCAAAGGCCCTAACTACCTATTTATTCCAGAGAGTTTTAAATGGTATGTTGTCATAAAAATAATGACAATCTTCTGGTAGCAATCGTTTTAGATCCTGGAGATTCTGCCATTTCTTTTTAGAAATTTTTGATCTTCGAAGGTAAAACTATATTTATTTTACTTCCAGTTCTTTGTGAAAGCTGGGCATAATCATCATCTATATTTATTTTCAAGTATATAGTTCCTGTTTGTTCGTATGTCAAGGCACGTAACATGTTGACAGTAGGATCTCCACATGTTTTCCCTTAAATAATGCTAAGTTTTATATCATATTCTGCTCGTTTACCTTAACCTCTTGTTTCTTCAGAAACTATTTGAATGGAATGGAAACTTCCGGATATACCCGTGGTCGTATCATTTTTTCGGATAAACCCGAAGTAGACAAAAACATTTGTCTACATACTTGAATTTGATTTGTGTCGTGCTTCAAAAAGTAGTGTTTTGTAATGGACCGTTTAGAGTTCTCGACAGTGTTACGGTGTCTTTGAGAACATTCTATAAGTCTTTGGACATAAAGTTTTTTATTATCCCACGACATTTTCCAAAAGGAGTCAAAAATGTTTTTACGAGTGGAACAATGTCGGGTTGAGCTTATTTCGCAAAACGTTGAATTACATGGTTCCTTCATTCCTCTAGGCTTACGCACCAATACGTTTCCTCTAGAGATGCCATGATATTCTTTACCTTCCATTCGGTTTTTTTGATTGCAAAGCCTCCAATTTTGTTTATTTTTTTTTTTTTTAAATTGGAATTTGCATTACAATCAATATTATTCAGTTCAGACATTATTTTTAATTTTACCACTTTTTATTGTTATTTTATTTTAGAACTCCCTATATAATACATATTATGTACATATCAATCACAACACTTTTAATATAAAATTATTTTATTTATTAAATTGCCTTAAAATGTTTATAATTAGTTTTTCTTCAATATAAAATTGTTTAACGGTACCATCTATGAATTGTTTTGACAATTGACAATGTTTTACATACAAACGGTTAGTTAAGTCTTTTGGCGTTTATTACATAATTGCGTTTGTAGATAGGGCCGTTTGTTTTTTGTTAATAAAAATGACATTATTGTCCGGAGCAGTCCAATTTTTTTTGTGAACATGTGTTTCGACAGAATACATCAGAATCAATGAAAAAGTCAATTTTGAATTTTTTGTTAGTTAGGGCCGTTTGCGTTTTAGGTGACGATATGTATATGTGAGGGGAAAATATAGAAAAAACTGTACTGCGCTAAATCCCTAAATACATCGTATTTAACTTGGCATGTATTCTTCCAAAAATCGAATTCATTTCTCATTGATATTAGTGAATCCTACTGTAATATTTCTTTGGGTGTATAATTGCAGTCTGAAAAAGTCTTTAGAAGCTGACAAGCAACTGAATGCATTTTTACGCTTTTTTAACGAACTTTGTGGATGTACGTGTCCTATGTGTGTAAAAAACCGAAGATGTCCTGCCCCTGGGGGACATTGGTGCCGACGTCTGATCATACGTGTTGTTAAGTATGAATACGACGAGTACTTCAAACTTTGAATATGTGTAGAGGGGTTCCATGATATTAAAATAAGTATGAATGCGTATAAGTGTCTGAAATTATGAGTATGAATCGATTCTACACATCTTTTTGAATACTCATTACTGACCTCTGGTGGGAACGACAGAATTCGTTCCTAATCAAAGCGATTTAATTCGCTCATGATTTTCTCTCAGTGTTATCCCATTTAGTACTTTTTTTAAAACAGTTTAAACGTTTTTTTCCCCTCTATTTCATTTTATTTTCCGTGAGTGTGTCCGTTTTTTTTATTGTTTCTTGTGTGTTTGTGTTTGGTCTGATTAAAATAAATTATTCTACAGGCACAAAATGTGATTTATTATCGATTCTACCATATCTTTAATTTATTTTTATTTGTATTATTTTATTATAATTTTTTTATTGTTTTTTTAATTAATTTTGCAAAAAAAATAAATAAAAAAAGTTGCTCTGTCTACGTGTTGCTATTGAAAATATTTATAAACAATTTAATTACAAATTTATTTCATTTATTCATTTTTTTAATTATTTATTGTATATAAAACGACAAAAATTCAAATTCAAATAATTATTATTTATTTTTTTATTGAAATTTAAAACGATATCAATGAAATTGTATTGAATTTTAATGGGCCCCAACCCTAACAGGTAACGAATGATTGGAATTCCAATTCAAATTTCAAAGAAATGTTTTGGCTTTATGTGCCACAGCAATAATTGCTCAATTAACCTCGTAAAAGAATATGTTTAATGTGAAGTAAATACCAATATTGGTGCCAAAATATTTATTAGGCCAAAGAATGGCCATAATAAATAGTAACCAACGTTCCAATGAATTATTCTACATGCTTAGTGAACCTTAAAAAATTTATTTTTATTTAACCTCAAATTTTTCTTTTTCCATTACCTCTACTGGAAGTATTCAATTCTATTTTGCAATTTTTGCGTGTTGAAGGGTTGTAATGACCAATTATTAATGAATAGTTCTCCGTTTTCGCGTACGCATTCGCTTCAGGTGGCCGTACTCTTCCTGCCGAAAACGTTTCTGTTTCTTGCAATGTGAACCACGCATTAAAGCTAAAGCTTTTACAAGATTTCATGGATATAGGTATGCTAGTTTAAAACAAACCACTCCAAGTATAGACCCCATCCCGTAAATTGAATTACATACATAATTGGTCATTACAACCCTTTAGTCAGGATTACGACCTAGTTTCTTACACCACTTATGTTGTATGCGTTAATTTTTATACATGAGTGAGTTTAAAGTCGACGCCGAACGACAGATTTTTTGAGACACTTTTGAGAAACTTTTCATGGCAATTTTATTTATTCTCAGAGTTTTTGCCAGAAATCTGCTGAGAGGAAGTCGCCGAAGAACTACTTTTTGTATTTTGTTTGATGTCTGTCCTGGGGAATTTCGGTTATTTAATGTGATGTTCTCGTCAATTGCCTTAAAGAAAAAATATTGGAAAAACATTAAAAAGCACTAGATTCGCCACACCGATTATAACTCTATTCTTATAAAAGATTAACAAACATTGATCTCCTTCTGCTTTCTCTCTCTCTCTCTCTCTCTCTTACTTATACTCACACAATTTCTTTTCATTTGTTATGCATTTACAGTTTAACAAACATCAGTCACAGAGAGTCAGAGTCAGTCAATCAATCAATCAGAAACAAGAAAAAATATAAAAATCCATCATCTTCTAAACTGTCGTCATACACAGCGTCAGCAACAGTAAAAAAAACCAACAACACCAGAACAACTCAACAGAAATTATGTAAGTTTTACTCACTCACACATGCAAATAATCAATATAAATAAAATATACACACACTCCTACATAAAATAAACCAAAAAAGTAATGAGAATGAAACAGAAAAATACGCATAAGATTCAACGTACGTACGTGTATGGGTGTATCATATGTAGTGTATGTGAATTGTGTGACAACATCACCCACAAACAAAAAACTGTATGTATGATGATGGTTTGTTTGCTTAAAATGCTAATAATAATGATCATTAACGCCGTCAACAAACAGTAGCACCCAAGACCAGTTTAAAAACAAAATTTATGATAATGTAGAGCAAAATTTATTTCGTTTTTTTTTTGTCTTCATTTCATACAATGACAGCCATCCATCCATCCATCCAGTCAGCCAGCCAGCCAGCCAACCGATTATTTTTTTCTATGGCTTAACATTGTACAACGCTGGCATGCGTGTGTGTAGGTGCATGTGCAAACATATATTCGTGCAAGTACATAGGCTGTGCATGAGGTTCGTGTATGATGATTATGAACGATGATAAACAACATCGGTTTTGTATGTTTTGTATGCAAACAAACTCAATAGCAGTGATACAATTTATTTTTATGTTGGTTGTACATGATGAAGAAGCAACCAACATACAAACAAACAAAAAAATATTACTCGTGTTTGTTTTTTTAACATTTTTTTTTACTTCGCATACAACGTATGTACAATATTGTATTCCTACAACCCCACAAACAAACGCTTATAATTATATATGTACACACATGTTTTGCTAATGCAAGGAGAAGAAAAAAACATGGGTTTTTTTTTTTATACGATTATTTAAATATCATGTTTGAAAATGTTTTTTGGGGTCGCGTTAAATGTTTAACACAACCGAACAGCAGCAATGGGAGCATCACATTAAATTTAAATATCACCCACATACATACACATACAGTAGTTGAATGCACAGAATAAAATAAAATAAAATAATACGCAGCGTCATAATACAAAATATGCCGGTTTTTTTCAGTTTTAAACAGACGCTCTCTCTCTGTATCACTCTCTTTATTTTCCCCCTCTAATGTTTCAGTTGGGGTTGTTGTATTATTAAAAATTATTAGGGGGAAACGGTTGGTTTTGAAGCACATTTTTCTGTTAGTGTATGTATGTGTATTGCATGCATACACACATTTTAATCCTTTCATTACTTGTAGAAAACAATATGAAGTATAAATGAAATATAGTAAGCAATACAATAAATAACGGTAATAAAGGTAAATATAAAAATAATGTTTAAATATCGCGAAAAATGCATTGAACAGGATATTTAAAGTTCGGGTTTCTTATTTGTCAGTGTCGTTGACGTCTAGTAGGCAGTGTGTTGGTTCCTCAAAATTTTCCAAAAATCTATCGTTCTAGGTCGACGCCAAAACTGTAGGTGCCACCAATCAGGGATAAACACACATAAATAACATGGGTAGTGTGAGAAGCTAATTTGTAATCATGACTAAATGATTGCAATTAAGTAAAATAAAACAATAATTCAATACAAAAAACATTATACTCGTATACATATGCATTATATAAAAAAGTAGTAAAAGCAGTCAATCGTTTTAAAGTAGTTTTCGACTGTTACGGCGTTATTTCTCGTCAATAACCTGACAAATATTGGTTTACAAATGCTCCCAAGTTAGAGAGTTAGTCGCGTAGGCAATATCTTTGACATAACACCACAGAAAAGTTGAACAGAATCAACTTACACGATTTTGTTGTAAAGGGTGTTTTTTACAGAGGTATAGAACTTTAAGTTGGCATTACTTTTCAAGATGGCGACCGATTTAACAGCTGTCAAGTGATTTATTCTCAGTTTGGTTTGGCAATTCATCATGACTAGACTCACGCCTGAACAACGCTTGCAAAATGGTGCAATTTTATTTCGAAAATAATGGTTCTGTGCGGAAAACGTATCGCGCACTACGTCCATTTTATCGTCGGTCGACAAAATCGTCCATCAGAGCAGTTAATTCGATTAACCATGGAACGTTTTCGCACCACGTTTACTCTTATTGATAACTCGCATCCCCCAGAGACTCTGTACGGTGCGTACAGAAGAAGCTATTGCTGCTTGTAGAGCGTAGCATTGAGGAAGACCCGAATGAGTCCATCCGCCATCGAGTACAGGAATTGGATCTCCAGTGTCCATCCACTTTATGGAAGATTTTGCGGAAGGATCTTGGTTTGTGCGTGCTTACAAAATCCAACTCGTGCAAGATTTGATGCCAAACGATCATCAAGTAAGGCGTAGATTCGTCGTCGAATGGGCCCAAAACAAGATTACCGTTGTTCCCGATTTTCATAAGCGAATTTTGTTTAGCGATGAAGCGCACTTCTGGTTGAATGGCTACGTCAACAAACAAAACTGCCGCATTTGGAGTGAAGGTAATCCTCAAGTGTATGTGGAAAAACCGTCGTTACATCCAGAAAAACTGACTGTTTGGTGCGCTTTATGGGCTGGTGGAATCATTGGTCCGTACTTTTTAAAAAACGATGGTGGCCAGAACGTTACAGTCAATGGTGTAACGGTATAGAGCCATGATTACTAACTTTTTCATTCCTGAATTGAATAACCATGGCGCAACATGTCACACAGCTCGTGCCACAATAGATTTATTGAAAGACACGTTTGGTGACCGCCTAATTTCACGTTTTGGACCTGTGAATTGGCCTCCAAGATCTTGTGATTTAACACCGCTAGACTACTTTCTGTGGGGCTATGTAAAGTCATTGGTCTATGCGGTAAAGCCACAAACGCTTGACCATTTGGAAGACAACATTCGCCGTATTATTGCCGATATACGGCCACAAATGTTGGAAAAAGTCATCGAAAATTGAACGTCCAGATTGGACTACATCCGCGCCAGCCGTGGCGGTCATATGCCAGAAATCATATTTAAAATGTAATGCCACAAGATTATCTTTCGGATGAAATAAAATTCATGTCAATCGAATAATCAATCCATCGTTGTTTTATTGCAACTTAAAGTTCCTATACCTCGATAAAAAACACCCTTTATAATTGATGTCGCCAAAACGTGGACCTACTCTTCCTGAAAATTTCTTATGTAATAAATTTAAAATAGATTGTGTTCTGCGATTCGGGACACCTTCTTGTAGCAACCACCACATACCGTGCAGTTTGTAATCTTAAATTGCAGGCCCAAAGAAATCGATTTTCAGAACACCCATACCACTCCGAATTAAAGGTAACTGCTCTTCCAGCGTAAAAAATACGTACTTATTCCGTATGTAACTGCTTTTGCACAATAATTTTGGGATTTTTCAAGCCTCATATGCGGCAATTTTGTTTGTGGATAAGATTTTCGTAGCTGAAGAAAATTTTTGTTCGAAAAATTAGCATACAACCAGCGCATTTACAGCATTATGAAGGGTTCGTTCGCCTTCAGCTTTAGTAGTTTCGTTAGTGCAACTTTATATGAATATGGAGATGCATATCCTTAGGCAAAATGTGCCACAATGGGCCGTAAAAAAGAGGACATCGTGAAAACGTGAACGTTCGATTTCTGTGACATTTTTTTTTTTTACAGAAACAATATTTTCGTCAGTTTGTACATTGAGATGGTGCATAAGACCGGTGTAATGTTTCATTCTTAAACGTCGATAGCTTTACAAGCAGGCAATAGTGTTGCCCTTAATATTATCATGGCTATAACACATTTTGTCTCGAACTTTTACGAACACCCAACAGATTTTGATTTGTTACCGATTTTCTTTTGTTTTCATAAAATATTGCCGATCTTTAATTATTTTTTAAATTTTTTGTTTCATTTTATTTTCTTATAAAAAAATGTAAAACGAAATCAAAATCACGTTCAAATAGTTTTTAATTCCTAAAATGCAAAACGATGGCAATACTTTTTTTTATTTTCTGTGCATGCTTTTGTACAGGTTCTATGCTCTCTTTTTAAATCTTTTCTTTAGCTCTTGTGTTTGTTGTTTTTTGTGTGTCTTCCGTTTTTTGTTTTTTTTCAACGAGTAGTCTGCAATAACAAAAATATTAACTGTTGTGGCTTTGCTTTCTAGAGGGTATGATGATGAGTTTTGCGACCTGTGCACTTACACGAATGGATCAGGCCAGGCAGCCAGTGTTCAATTGTACAATCGTATACAGCAGTTCGTATGGTTACTATTATTTTCGTGTATAAATCCGCTATAAAATATTTTGTTGTATTGCATCGTTACGTTGTTGTTGTTGTTGTTTATATTAAAATATCATCATTTTAGTTGTGTCCCCAGTTAGTTTTGGTCATTCTTTTTCGTCGCAGTGTTGTGTTGTCATCCCATACTATGCTGTATGTATGATGCTGTTCTTGTGATTGTTGTTGTTGTTATTTGTTTATTGGACTTAATTTAATTTCGTTAAAAAAAACGAACAAACCAGCCTGAATGCTGACACACACTATGTACATCTGCGTATAAACAGAAGCAAACAAGCAGAAGAGAAAATTACGAGAAAAAAAAGAAAAAAATTATGATTGTTTTTATTGTTATTGTTTTACTATTTATTATTTAATAATACAGGCAGGCAGGCAGTTATATTTTTTTTACTGTTGTTGTTGTTATTCTCTTGCCGTAAACTCTTGTTTGCGTTTAATCTCTTCTACACACACGCACACAAAATACAGTAACCAAAGTAGCAGTATTATGATGATGAATGATGATTATGATTATGATTAGCGACAGCAACATCATCACTGATGATGGTGATGGAACAAGAAGAAGAAGAATACATACGTTGAAATTAAAAAATTGAGAACATTTTATTAACAGCCATCATGTTGGATTAAAAACATCATTCATAACTACTAACTACTCATACATGCGTTTTGTTATACAGGCAAGGCAGCCGTACATAAGTAAGTAGCAAACACAATACGTGTGTAGAAATTATTGTACAGTGGCGTGCATTTGTTTAACTACGTGCAGAATTGTTTGTTTGTTTTTAATTCCATTTGATGTTTTTTTGTTTTATTTCTTTGTTTTGATGTTTTTTTTTCACTTAATATTCAGGCAGGTATTAATTAGCAGGTGTTACTTGAGAACACTTAGAAAAATTAAAAAAAAAATTACACTACCATCCATCATTAGACTGGTGAGTCTGTGAAAAACTAATTTTTTTAAATATAAGAATGCGAGAATTCGAAAGAACCTTCGTATCTGTTTTAGTGGGCCTTTGTGATCCACTATATTGATACAAAGTTGTTCAAGTTTGAGTTTCTTTTCAAAATTCAAATTTTGAATGGAAAACCTTAATACTATACATGCATGTACATATGTATGTACATATACATACATATAGTGAATGCCAGTCAGTGAAACCTATGCAGGCAGGCCTGGTAGGTTTGAGGCAATCAAAAGGTTTGTTGGAAAATTACAATAAGAGAGAATTTGGGTCAAATATCAGATCATCCAGGAATAATTTGAGATTAGTCGCCGCTCTCTGAAACCGTTTAACCGTAGGTTTATTGACAATAGATCGTATGGTCGCAGTACTATAGCAGACATTTTCCTACACGAAAAATATTGACATTTAAACGTTTGTTTTAAACGTTCGTTTTAATTTCGTGCTTAAAAAACACAGTTTGAAACGCATTGAGAGTGCCGTTAAACAGTTGCAACACATTGTTTTTGGTTTAATACACACATCAGCAGCACATTTCTTTTTGTTTTTGTATGTAATTGGCTGTCATGTTAATGATCCAGTCAGTACACTTACACACACACACACACACAGAGTGAGAGTATGGAATTGTAACACAGATTTTTACAATTTATTTTCATGTTTAACTGTTTTTTATTGTTTTTTTGTTCAATAACAGCACAGACAAGAAGAGATAAAAATTAAATATTATCATACGCAAACATACACACACACACACACAAGCAAAGAAAGGTATTTTAATATACAAAAGGGAAGAGTGAAAATAAATAAAAATCCGTTATAATATTAAATAATGGAATCCTTTTATTCGGGAGAGAAGCAAGGGATTTGAAAAGAGAACAGGCTTTAACAGTTTTTTTAAAGCAATTGTTGTTGTTGTTTATACCCGATTATATTCTATTACATTTCGAATAGTTGTAGTCGTTCGTGTATTATTATTATTACAACAATAAAACGTCATTCATTCATTCATTCAAGCATTTTGATGCTGATGCTGTTGCTGTTGCCGTTGTCTCTTCTTGCATTTTTATTTGTATACAAAATAGAGATTTTCATAGAACAACAATGATCTGAATTTGTTGTTTTATTTTTTTCTTTATTTATTATTAGTTTTCTTTGTATAGGAGTTTTATTTGCATTTGAATTGTGAAAAAATAAATAAAAATTTAAGCACTTACGTTTCTTTTTAACAAATTTTTTTTTTTGTTTTTTTATTTTTAAATTTTTTCCTTTTTGTTGTTGTTGGTTTTTAATTAAATTTAATTAAAATATTTGAAATATTTTTTCCTTCTACTGTTGTTTGCTACTTATTGTAGTGGTTTTGCTTTTTTTTCGTTTAAAAAAATTTATTTTTTCTGTGTTTATTTTTCGTATTTTGAAAAAAAAAATTATTTTTTCAATTTTATTTTATTTTGTATTTTTTGTTAAGCTTTTTAATTTTATGTCACATTATTTCTTACACTTGACACTTTTACTATTACTACCACTTAAAACACACTTTAATTATAATTAATTTTTTTATTTCTTAAAAAAATAATTTTTATTTTTTAATTATTTTTTAAATAATTTTATTTCTAATAACAATTCTATACAAAAAGAAAACAAAAATACTAAAAATAAATTTAAAAAAAAATTTATAATTGTTTAACGCGTACGCGCTTCATTTGTAATGAATTTTCTTTTCTTTTTTTTCAATTTTTATTTTTTTTTCTATAAATTTTCTTTAAATCTAAAATATTCGATATGAATTGTTTCGAGTTTGCCGTGATACTGACATGTTTTAAGGAAAATTTCAAAATTTCATTTCTTTTCATTCCAACCATTATTCGTAAGCCACACACACACACACAACATGTTCGTTATGACCCCCACTTCAAACGCAACACAACGAGTAGCATATATGATGCGATGCAACAAGTCGAAAGTAAAATTGTGTGCCAGTGTTAGCAAAAACTCAATCTTGTTTATAGTAAATCAACAGTGTTGCCGTTTTAGGCTATTACAACCATTTCTGCTTATTTGCATCGTTTGTTTGTTGTTGGTAATTGGTCGGATTTGACGGGCCCGGATTCCAAAATTAATTATTTTTTAGTATGATGTTTTTCTAACGTGGTGAGTTTACAGGGTAGGAATTTTTTGCAGTGTTGAGAATTTTTCCGATGTATTGAGTTTCCAAGGCGGTGTGTTTTTACACAGTGGTGAATTTGTTCGCAGTGGTGAATAAAATTGAAATTAACCCAGAGTGAAGTTACTCAAAATATATACTGTATTACCAAATAGCACTGTACTATCAGTGATTATGGTTACCGGTTAGGTGTGTGTCTATAACAGGAAATTTTCGCGTCCACTGTGTTACCGACATGCCGGTACTACCATTTTGACTGCATGGTTTGTGTTTGGCTTAAGGATTAGTCGATTAGTGAAACACTAAAAAGAACTACAATTAGCGAACGCAGTGTTGCCACTGTGTCAGTAAATATTATTTAAAATTCTAAAAAGTAATGAAAAAATGAAAAAATAAGTATTGCTACCGGAAAACATTTTAAAACTTAATAGTATGGCAACTCCCATGTTGTACAACAGTGCCATCTACTGTTTAAAGAAATCCAAAATGTACATGTTACCACCTGGCAACACTTGTTACTTGATTTCGTTAACATTGTTTTTTTATACAGTAATCCCTCGATTTACGTCACAATTGGTTCCAAAAAAAGGCGATGTGAATCGAATTTCATATTGCTCATACTACAAAGTAGTATGTTTTTACAAGGAACTTAAAAAAGTTACATATGAGCTCAGACCTTTCCAATGGCACCACTTTCATTTTAATAGGTCCGATGGATCCCGAGTTATAAGCGTATAAATTTTCTATTTACTTAGACTTGGCCTTGGACTTGCTCGTATTTATTTTGGCACTATCTGTAAGTATGACCTCAGACCTTTCCAATGGGATCACTTCCATTTTAATAGGTCCGATGGATCCAGAGTTATAAGCGTTTAAAAATTTCTATTTACCTCTGGACTTACTGGACTTGGCCTTGGACTTGCTCGTATTTATTTTGGCACGGTCTGAAAGTATGACGTCAGACCTTTCCAATGGCACCCCTTTTATTTTAATAGGTCCGATGGATCCAGAGTTATAAGCGTTTAAACATTTTTGTTTATCGGAATTTACTTGCTGCGTGATTCTGTTGGCCTGGTATTTGGCAAAAAAAATGTCGACAAGAAATTTGTTTCTGTGTGTGTGTGTGTGTGAGTGATGAAAAGACCTCGCGTATGCTTTCAAAATTAAACTTTCTAGACTTGGCCTTGGACTTGCTCGTATTTATTTTGGCACTATCTGAAAGTATGAGCTCAGACCTTTCCAATGGGACCCCTTTTATTTTAATAGGTCCGATGGATCCAGAGTTATAAGCGTTTAAAAATTTCTATTTACCTTTGGACTTTCTGGACTTGGCCTTGGACTTGCTCGTATTTATTTTGGCACGATCTGTAAGTATGACCTCAGACCTTTCCAATGGCACCCCTTTCATTTTAATAGGTCCGATGGATCCAGAGTTATAGGCGTTTAAAAATTTTTGTTTACCGGAATTTACTTGCTGCGTGATTCTGTTGGCCTGGTATTTGACAAAAAAAAATGTCGACAAGAAACTTGTTTCTGCGCGTGTGTGTGTGTGTGTGTGAGTGATTTAAAGACCTCCCTTATACTTTCAAAATTAAACTTTCTAGACTTGGACTTGGACTTGCTCGTTTTTATTTTGGCACGATCTGAGAGTACAGTAATCCCTCGATTTACGTTGCAGTTGGTTCCCAAAAAAGGCGACGTAAATCGAATGGCGAGGCAAATTGAAGTTAAAGGCAACAAAAAAATTTGACGACATAAATCGAAACAACGTTAATCGAGGCGACGTACATATATCGAAGGATTACTGTACACACTATTTAAAATAAAGCTAACGATCCATGCTATTTAAATAAAATACAGTTACTTAACGGGAATTGAGACTATAATATAAATCCTGTGTGATTTATTTCTAGCTTCGTCGGCTGTATCTCTGGCCCCAATTAATGCCCGACTGTAAGGAAACCTGTGTTGGAATCCTTGACATCATGGCTATCCAGCCCACTATTCATTTGTTTATCCGATTTAGCCAGATTTATATAGAGCACTGTTTTTTGCTCATTTAAAGAAAACAATTTAGCTTCGTCGGCTAAACCTTCAGTGCCTGGGGCTACTTAACCATAAAACGAAAACTGTATTGGAATCCTTGATTCAAGAGTTATCCAGCTATCTCACTAGGCCCGAAAACCGCATCTAGGAGTTGTTTCTTTTAAGATCAACACTCAGGTGATGGCTCCTACTCATACAGTGCATTATGTTGGAATTACGAAAGTAGGTTATGGGATTGAGGACAGAGAAAGTTCTGTTTGTAGATATTCGATGTGAATATTTTAATATTATAAGCGACAGGAAAGACCTCTACATATATACATAATTGGTCATTACAACCCTTCAGTCAGAATTACAACCTAGCTTCTTCCACACCACCCATGTCGTGTGCGTTAATTTTATACGTGAGTGGTGGGACCTACAGTTTAAAGTCGATTCCGAACGACAGATTTTTGAGAAACTTTTTCATGGCAATTTTATTTTACTTTCAAATTTTTTTGCCAGAAATCTGCTGAGAGGAAATCGCCTATTTCGTTTTGATGCCTAACCTGGAATACGAACCCGGGCTTTACGTCTAATAAGCCAACACACTACCTGTTATTCTTCGGCGACTTCAAGACCTCTGCAGGAAGTTATTCCACACACGGATAGTTCGCCTAAAGAACGAATTATGTCTAGGTTAGGTTAGAGGACGTGTATTTGTCAATTAAGACAAGTACAGTACCCAGAGGTCGAATTGACCCATTGTACAACGACCTAGTTTCTCACACCACTTATGTTGTGTGCGTTAATTTTATACGTGAGTGGCGGGACTTACAGTTTAACGTCGACTCCGAACGACAGAATTTTTGAGAAACTTTTTCATGGCAATTTTATTTTACTTTCAGATTTTTTGCCAGAAATCTGCTGAGAGGAAATCGCCTAAAAAGTATTTTTTCATATTTCGTTTTGATGCCTGACCTGGAATACGAACTCGAGCTCTACGTCTAATAAGCCAACACACTACCTATTATTCTTCCGCGACTTCAAGACCTCTGCAGGAAGTTATTCCACACACGGATAGTTCGCCTAAAGAACGAATTCTGTCTGTAAGGCAGTGTGCGATTCACCGGCCAATTGACCACAAACGAATGTGTTATGCAGGAAAGACGGGTGCCTCGCTAGCGCAAAAATTCGTAGTAGTGATGCCCTACAGTGGAATGCAAGCCACATTGCAGTAATAACCCAATGAATCAATAGAGTTGGATACGTTATTGTCATTAATAATCACCTTGTCACCCTCTCCTATATACAGTCGAGTTTAAGGGCATTGTAGAAATTCGTATGAATGGTAAACTTTTTAAAACACAATTAACAAAACAGTGGGGAATTGCCCCACCTTTAGCTTAAAGTAAATTTAAAAGTAAATTGTTTTTTTTTTTTTAATTTTATTTTTCATTTAAAATTAATTATTTTAATAGAGTTATTGTTGGTGTTTGTTTTTCTTAATTTGTTTATCAAAATTAAAATAAAAAAAAATCACACACAAATTAAAAAAAAAGAAAACATTAATAAATTTTGGATACACGCTTAGAACAGTTAGTAATAAATAGTAAAATAAAATAAAATAAAATAAAAATAATTAAATTATTAAAAAAAAACAAATACAAATAATACAAAGGTTTTAATTTTAATAAAAAAAAAAATACCTTCCAAATAAAATAACAAATTTTTAAAGAAAGGAGGGAGCCAGTAAATAATAAAAACTAAATTGAAATATTTGGGCAATTCACACGACGACTTTGTATCGTGTATGTTGTATTGGATACATTTGTTTGTTTGTGAACGCTCAATGCTATGCTGTATTGTGTATCTCGTGGCATTCACACAATTTGATAGCACGAAACCAATATAACTTTTTAAAAACATATGGAAAAAATGTGTATAAATGTATCGGATTTTTATATGAAAAATATCAACAATAAGCATACACTGTTGTATGTTCTTCCAACAATACAATGAATACAACGATACAACGGCTTGTGTGAATTGACCAATTATTTATAGTGTAGGTAAGACTGCTTGATATAAAATTCGTTACTTTTTAAATTGATTTTCTTTTCTTTTCTTTTTTTCTAAATTAATTTAATTTCTTTAATTTGTTAGTAAAAAGTAAATAATATTGCTGGGTTTTTTCTTTACTTCTTTTCAATATAAAATAAATTACAAATTAAACTAAAACTTAAAAACTAATAAAAAAAATTTTTATATTTTTTTAAATTTAAAAAAAAAATTTTTTCTTTTGGAATAAACACAAAAATTTCAAGGCAGATTAGACAACAAAGTTTTAAAAATATTTAAAGTAAAAGGAATAGAAAATTTTAAAGTGAAATTTATAAAAAAAAATTAAATTTTGTTGTTGTTTTAATACATTTTTAACATTGTTTGGTTGATTGATTAAAGAATTTCAAGAGTAAAAGTTAATTTCATTAAAAAAGAAAATAAAATATATACGTTAAGTTATAAAAAAATATTACATCGCCTTAGTTTTAGATTGTTTTTAAAATAAAATTTATTTAATAAAAGCACTTTTATTTTGCACTTTGAAGGCAATCATGGTGATGTTAGGTTAGGTTTCCTTTTGTTATACATTCGCTCTTCCTTTTCGTCTGCTTACCGCCTATGTATTGTGATGATAATTTAAATCAACCGCTGTAAACATATAAAAAAAAACAAAAATTATTTTTATTAATAAAAATTTAAATGGAATACAAGACAGCAAAAATATGTATTTAAAACAACAACAACAAATTTAATATTAGTTTTTGTTTTCAATTATTAAAAACAATAGTTAGTTAGCAATACTTAGTACTATACACACATACATACATACATAAAAAACATATTAAAACAAATCGACGCCTCCATTCTATAACGTTCTAAGTGTACTTAAAATGTTTTTAATGTTCTTGCATTTTGAGTGATGAAAAGACCTCCCTTATACTTTCAAAATTAAACTTTCTAGACTTGGTCTTAGCACGATCTGAAAGTATGACCTCAGACCTTTCCAATGGGACCACTTCCATTTTAATAGGTCCGACGGATCCAGAGTTATAAGCGCTTAAAAAATTCTATTTAGCTTTCGGCTTTCTAGACTTGACCCTTGGACTTGCTCGTATTTATTTTGGCACTATCTGTAAGTATGACCTCAGACCTTTCCAATGGCACTCCTTTTATTTTAATAGGTTCGATGGATCCAGAGTTATAAGCGTTTAAACATTTTTGTTTATCGGAATTTACTTGCTGCGTGATTATGTTGGCCTGGTATTTGACAAAAAAAATTGTAAAAGTTAAATTCTACGTTCTCTAACTTAAATACTGTCAAAATTTGGTTAAGATGATCCAATCCGTTCCGAAGTTATAGGAAAAAATCTACTTAGAATACACATACATATAGTCGTATATCGTGTGAAAACTTTGAACTCAAAACATACTTTTTCGACTTAGAATGTTATAGAACGGAGGCGTCGAAATTAATTCGTTAATAAAATAAAATTAGCAAACGTAACAGAACATAAAATTTAAGAAATTAATAATAAAAATACACAAAAAAATAAAAATCAATTTTAAATACTTTATTTTAAAGCAAAAACATAATAAAATAATTTAAAAAATTTAAATTCTTATTAATTTATTAAAATTTAATTGAAATACTAATTTTTTTCTTTATTTTTCAGTTTAAAAAGCAATAAAACTACAGCAGAAATCATAAGGACGACGCATGTAAAGGATATCGTTTAATTGGAAAACTAAATTGGCAACTAACGGGTGATTTTTTTAGCAATTATCTTTTTGGCAACAATGGTTTAAACAGCTCAAGCACGTTTCGTGTTTAGTTTCACTGTCAAACATCTTCAGTTTGGTCTATAATTTAACCATGAATCGTCTTACAAACGAACAACGCCTGCAAATCATTGAATTTTATTATCAAAATGCCGTGCTCTGTTAGGAAAGTTCATTGCGCGCTTCTTCTATTTTATGGTCAGTTTAATCGACCCACTGAAGCGCGACTATTCGGGCTATTGTGACTAAATTTCGCAACAAATTTACATTGTTGGACATTAAACCAACCACCAACACGCTTACGTATAGGGTGCGAACTGAAGAAAATATCGCTGCTGTATCGGCCAGTGTTAATGATGACTGACCATCAATTATCGATTCGTCGCCGTTCGCAGCAATTGGGCCTCTGTTACTCAACAACGTGGAAAATTTTGCGGAAGGATTTAGGTGTGAAGCCTTTAAAAATACTTGCTGGTGCAAGAATTGAAGCCGAACGACCTACCGCAACGCAGAATTTTTGGTGAATCTTGGAAACTTGGCCGAAGATCCACTTCTTTATCGAAAAATTGTTTTCAGCGACGAAGCTCATTTTTGACTCAATGGATACGTAAATAAACAGAATTGTCGAAGTGAAGATCAGCCAGAAGCATTGCAAAAGCTACCAATGCATCCAGAAAAAGTCACAGTTTGGTGCAGTTTATGGGCTGGTGGCATCATTGGACCGTACTTTTTCAAAGATGCTGCGAATCGTAACGTAACTGTGAATGGTGAGCGCTACCGTGAGATGATATTCAACTTTTTTTTGCCCAAAATGCAAGAGCTTGACTTGCATGACATGTGGTTTCAACAAGACGGTGCCACATGCCACATAGCACGCGTAATAATGGACTTATTGAGAGGCGAGTTCGGTGAACATTTTATTTCACGTTCGGGACCGGTCAATTGGCCGCCTAAATCGTGCGATTTAACGCCTTTAGACTAGTTTTTGCGGGGCTATGTTAAAGCTCATGTCTATACAGATAAGCCCGCTTCAATTGACGCATTGAAGCATTTATTCGTGACATACCGGCTGAAATGTTGGAAAGAGTATGCCAAAATTGGACTAAGCGGATGGACCATTTGAGGCGCAGTCGCGTTCAACATTTGCATGAAATAATCTTCAAACATTAAATTATATGGACCGTACTATCGATTCAAATAAAGATTTCATGCATGTTTCTGAATTTTGTCATTTTTTTTTGAAAAATTTTCCTATAGCCCTTAAAAAATCACCCATTATAATCGACAAAATTTGTGATCGAATTGCTATCTGCACAGACAACATTAGGGGGGGGTAGCTGGCAATGAAAAGCGGAGTTTACACGATTCTAAGAAATTTGTTAGAAGCAGCTTATTATTCCATAATCAGATGATTGCCTGGAGTCCGTACTTCTTCAAACCCCAGCTCAGACGTCTGGAACAAAACGAAATTTGGCAAACTGTGGGTCAGAATGAAATTGTAATGCAAAGTTTCAGTCGATGCTCAACTGTGGGTCTCGCCAGTCCTGGATAAAAGTAACACACACCCAACATGCGTAGTATGAGAAGCTGGGCCATAGGCTGATAGAATATTATTTTTTAAGTATAGTTATAGTTTTTAGTTGTAATCCTTAGTAACAATGATACAATGACTTGGCCATGTAAAGAAACCTAGTCATATCCGGTGAGTACAAACTAAGTACTACCAATCCCCTTCTTTTCCCTATATTCTCCACTTTCCCAACCTTCCTCTCCAAAACCCAAAGGCGGCCGACGAAGAGGTCTCCTCTCTTATTTGAAGAGAGCGCCAATCCAACCAAAGCACGTCTGTGTACCGACGATGTAGGTCTGTGCGGATGATTCCGCCAAGCCTTCGGAGTCTCAACCAATAAACTTGGTCCAGGAGCGTAATCGGGTTTACTAAAACTCGCTTCGGTTTTTAAACTCGCTTACGCCTTAGGAATGAAAATTGAAGAAGAAGCATAAATCGGAACGCTGTCAGTTCCGATGGCAAACTTAATACTGCCGGCAAACAGTCAGTGTGTCGTCTACAGCAAAGCCAAAGGCGGCCATCTTCAAAGGAGATCGATCACCAGGCGCAGCAGCTACGGTGGTAAACCCAAATGCTGGCGATACGTTAGCTCGCGATCGAATGACTTCACTCAGGTGGTGAAAAACAAGCCGCTGGAACCTTCAGCAGCTTAAACGCGTCACCTGAGCTAATTAACGCCAGCATATCGAAGGGAAGCTGATAAACACTAATTGGCTCATTTTGGAGGAGAAGGCCATGCGAGTGCTACTCGACGCCATAAAGCAGGACAACTAAATACTGCAATCGGCCAATTTGATATCGCCAAGTGGCAAAAAGGATAGGAAGTGGTAAGATGCAGTAACTGAGAAGCTCTCGAGTTTCTCACAAAGTGCGTCCTCAATCAAAGAGAGTTGCGGCCGGATGATTAGCTCCATGTGGGGCTACTAAAGGAAGCCTTTGTCAGAACGATCACCAGGGTGTTGGCTTCCCCCTCCAATTTTGGAAGAGGAATCCAACCTCCCTCATCAATCTACAAAATGTGCGGCTAAAAACGTCCGACGTTTACGACCTGGAAGTGAGCTGTATGGTCGCCATTGGGCCCCATTAACAGACCCAACACTGGTGATCGTGGAGCTGATCATCTGGCCGCAACAAGCTGCACGTACATATTGTTGAAACCAGGGTATTTCCTCCTTCGAACTTGATCATGTCTCAGTTTGCCCTAGCAGGACTACGACAGGAAAGATGAAGGAAACGGAATCGATACAACACCTTTTATGCAAGTACCATGAACTTCAGGACAAACGTAATCGGTTTTTTGAGTGACAGAACGTTTGAAGATCTGGGCATGATGGCGAACATGCCACTCAGGGAACTGGGCGGTTTCTTCGAGAGTTCGGGGTGATTCGAAGGCACCACCACACTGGGTAACACAGGGGTAATGGGCCAGAGAGTGAACTTGCCTACTAAACTAACCTAACTTAATCTAGTTATTAATAAAGAAATTTTAAGAAATTTCTATTTGTGTAAAAACATACACTGAATAAATAAAGAGCTGGCGAACAAAACTATACAAGTTTTCAGTAAATGTTTTTTTTTATATTCAGAATCAAAAAGTAGACATCTATGAAGCAACGAAATATTTTCATTTAGAACCTGTTCGATTCTACCATAAAATACAAACGAAAACTGACTATCTGAACAAAGCCAGACATTTGTTTCTAAAAAAATTAAGAATTATTAGTTAATGTTTAAAAAAAAACGAAGACCAGTTCTTTGAAAAGGAAAATTCTAGCCTGGTCTCTGTCTATGCAGTTCAATTAATTGGTTTTTCTGTAAAAAACAGTTAACTGGACTTGTCTGATTTTGTTCGCCAGCTCCTTAACACGTTCACGCCAGCTCGTACCACTGGTGGCCCGCACTAGACTGCCTTATCGGGCGGCGCGTACCACCACCAATTGATCATGCTTTTAGACGATACGTAATACCAAATATTTAGATCTTTATCAGTTAGACTGACGAAAAAAAATACCTTAGAGTCACGCTATCTTAAAATCATTTAGTTTTAATGACAATTATAATTACAGTAGAAGTCCGATAATCCGGCACGTTCGCGACCGGCTCGGTGCCAGGCTATCGGGCGGTAATTCTAAGAACATGATTCCGCAGGTTGTTCTCTGCTGATTTTTTTTTCTTTTCTTCCGTTTCGGCATCTGAGTCACTTCAAGATTTTGAGTAGGCTGAGGTTTACTACAATGTTGATAATGATGTGTTTTCGTTTCTCTTCTTTTGAACTCGAAGGCTTATGTTTTGATTATGTACAATTAGAACGAAAATCACTTTTTATAAACAGTTTCAAAAGTTATGTTTACTGCGATGTGAAAGGACACAAAACAACAACGCACAACAAAATGGCGAAGAAGTTTCGTGATTGATTAACGGAGCTGCACTGCACCTGAATTTGTTGTGAGAGCTGCGACTAGCCGGCCGCTAATTATTTCCGAACAATACCGAGCGCTTACGGATGATCCCGAACTACCCCGAAAACTTCCGAATAGCTCTCGAGCGTTTTCATTTGCTTTAAAGCACACTTTTAGAGAAAACCAAAATTTTTATAATTTTCCGGAACGATGACGGACTATCGGGCATTCCGGACTAATGGACTTCTATTGTAATAACATAAACACTTACAAAAATATACGAATTCGAAAAAAATTCAGTACTGTACTATTTTCGCTGTAAAAATTCGACAGATTTAATGAGGATGAGAATGAATTCACGAAGAAAAACACAAAACTTTACACTGTACCGTTAAATTGTTGAAAATAGCTGCCGTCCGATAGAGCGAAAAGCATTCAGTGCAGCCGCCAGTTGGCGACAAGCATGAATTAAGGCGGCGGCGTGAACGTTTTAACACATTCACGACGCCGGCCATGTAATTTATTCTTTTCGCCAACTGGCGTCTGGGGGGTTACTCTCTATTGCGATGCGAAAGCAAGTTCGATGCGTAAGTTAAATGCGTTAAGAGTACAATTTGTGTATCGCTTACGCAAAACTTTCGCAAAATTAGTTGAAAATTATGCCAGATTTGCGCAAGGGAATACGTAAGTAAAATACGAAAGCGCAATAAAGAGTACCTATTATTCGATTGCCGTGGTCTATGATGTAGTGTGTTGGCTTATTAGACGTAAAGTCAGGGTTGGAGTCTCAGGCCAGACATCAAAACAGAAATACAAAAAGTATTTCTTCGGCGACTTCCTCTCAGCAGATTTCTGGCAAAAACTCTGAAAGTAAAATAAAATTGCCATGAAAAAGTTTCTGAAAAATCTGTCGTTCGGAGTCGACTTTAAACTGTAGGTCCCGCCACTCATGTATAAAATTAACACACACAACATGACTGGTTTGAGAAACTAGGTCGTAATCCTGACTGAAGGGTTGTAATGACCAATTATGTACCATTTTCTTTTCGCATCGCAATAGAGAGAAACCCCCCTGCACTTAGTGCTTTTAGCTCTATCGGACGGCAGCTATTATGCAGCATAGATAAATGCAACGTTATCGTATAAAGTTTTGTGTGAATTTTGTGCGAATTCTTAGTGAATTCCTCTCATTCTCACTGAATATTCTGAATTTTTATCGTGGAAATAGAATAGAACTGAATTATTACGTTAGTAATCATAATTGTTATCTTCTATATGTATTAAAATGAATGTTTGTTAGTATGTAATTAATAGAATCGTAAACTATGCATTTGATCATGTTATGACCTTCAGCAAAGTTGTTGCGCATAATTCGAGGAAGGTTCCTAAGTTGGTATGACCAATTTCCGACAGGTGGCGCCACTGAAAATTACTAAAACTGATTTAAATCTTAAACTGTGCGTTTAATCATGTTATGATCTTTAGCAAAGTTGTTGCGCATGAGCCGACGAAGTTTTATAAGTTGGTATGACCAATTTAGGACAGGTGGCGCCACTTAAAATTACTAAAAATATATTAAATCGTAAACTGTGCATTTGATCATGATATGAACTTTAGCAAAGTTGTTGTGCATAAAAATTTTTTAAAAATGCTGTTGGGTTCTATTGGATTGGGTACATTGTGAGATTCTAATAAATTTAAACTCATTTGTCGACCTACAGCTTAAGAAGCATTGAGACTAGAAAATATTCGAGTACAACCGCTGAGACCCGTTCGCATGAATCCCTTGAACAACGACAAGTGAGATTAGAAACTGATCGAATGAGTACTACTCAGGCCCGTTCGTCTGAATCATCTGGACAACGGGAAATAAAATCCATAAAATGATTCAAAATTAAATGGACATTTTTGTAATGTCTTTGCTTCAAATTTATTTTTGTTGGTGGCGCAGCAACACGCGCAGGGTACAGCTAGTTAAAAATAAATACTTTTAACAGAGCCTGAGACTCTCAAGTATTCTTTTTCGGCAGTAGAAGTGTTAAAAATCAATATATTTGGTGTTACGTACCGTCTAATACGATAATCAAATGCGTACCACCGGTAGTACATGTCACCCGATGTGTCAGACTAGTAAACGCGCCGGCGTGAATGTGTTAAATATAAAAAAATAATTTTTAAAAATATTAACATTAACATTAAAGATTATAAACATTATTACAATAGTATTAAAAAAATAAAAATAATTTTGAACATTACACATTAAAAATATTGTTTGTAAATACATAAACATTTAGAAAATATTATTTATTAATATTATTTTAATTTAATAATAAAATTAATAACAATAATAATAATAATAATAATAATAAGAAAAAAAAAATAAAATCAAGAAAATCTTACTTGTGCCTTTTGTTTCGTATTTTTTTTTAAGTCAGTAGTAGCAGTGAATGATCTTCATAAATTCCTAGAGTTCATGCATAACAGTAGTAGTAGTAGTGGTAGTACATAATAGTAGTAGTAGTAGTACAAGTAGTAGAATGTAGGGTATTTGTTTTGATTGAATTGAATTGGATTTGGATTTTAACGTGCATCGCTTGCTTTATCTTATTTTAGGTATTTTTCTTGTTTCTTTTTCAATTTCTTTTTCTTGTTTTATTTTTCTTTTTTTTAGATTTTTGCAAATGTTTTCTTGTTTTGTTTAGCATTCTTACAAAAAATCGTTCATATTGATGTAATTTTTAAAACTAAATTAAAAACTTTAATTAATTGTCTGCTCTTTTTTCGTTTATATAAAAATATTTAAAAAATTTTATAATGAAAGCAGTAAAAGGCAAATATTTTCTATATGCGAGAATACGAGAGAGAGAGAGAGAGAGTATGAAGAAATGTGTGTGCAAAATGAAAATGAAATTGTAATGAAATAGAAAATACGGTGGATGGTAGGTGGTGGGTAGCAATAATTAATAATTGTAAGTGCACGATGTAAAATAAACAAAAATGAAAAAAAGAGAAGAATAAAAACATCAGTACATAGTACATTAAAACACTACTGCTAATAGGCTAAAGAAAATTGGAAAAAAAATATTAAGAAAACCAAGAAAAAATATGTTTCTTAAAGGCTTAGTTTTTTTTTCTGTACTAAGCAGAGGAAATGTTTTTAAAAAAACTGTGTAAGAAAAACAATTGCTAGAATATAAACTGGCGTCTACTAGAGGTTGTTGTCTTACTTTTGCTTTACTTTATGAAAAATAATGTCTATTGCATGAATATTAGCGGAGTTTTTAAGATTCTTTAATAATAATCCTACTACTACTGTATTATACTGCGGGTATACATAGGGAAAAGCGGCTGTGTGCACCCAAACAATGTAAATGAGCACTCTAAGGCCACCTAGGGCTCTAACTATGTAAAAACAAAATATTAAAAAGTCTATGAAACCTTGTCATAGTCTAATAAGCAGTGTGTTGGCCTGCTAAATGAAAGTCTGAGGGTTCACACCGCAAAACTGTTGTCTTAAAAAAGATATCTTTCGCCAACCCCTTCAGCTGTCTTCTTGAAAAAGCCAAATTGACAGCCATGCAGAAGTTAAAAGTCGTGGATTAAATTAATTCTCCCAACAGGGGTAGTGTGAGAAGTCAGATCGTAATCCTGACTAAAGAGTAATAATGGCCTATGTATGTGGCCATGTGTATGTATGTAAACCAACGTTACACATTAAATTCTGGTTCTTTTAAAAAAGAAATTTTGTCTAATATTTGATGGATTCGTTGTGTAAGTGTGATTTTTATTACTGTAGATGGTCTCAAGAAGATAAAACCATATTTTTTTTATCTGAATCATCTACTTAGAGGACCCTACTCGCGTAATATATATTGTACTGAAAGTTGTAAGGCAGTTATAGGAGGAGGGAAAAGGAAGTAGAGAGTAGTATATGGGTGACCTGGTCTTTTATTGGCTCGTGTGCTAGACGTGATGATTATGGGTTCGATTCCCAGAAGCTACCGAGAAAAAGGTGTTACCGTAATAGCATGATATAATTTGGGATTGTATTATAATTAATAAATAAACTTCTGATTCAGGCCAACATAACTAATCGGTTGATGGGAAAAAATATGTATACACAGTATAGTCTGAATCTGACGCCATTCACTTAGTCACTTATTTTGTCAGGATTACAACCTGGCTTCTTACACCCTCCATGTTGTATGTGAATTAAATTTATCTGTGAGTGGCGATTTCAAGAAACAATTTTCTAAACTCTCAGATTTTTTGTAGGCAGGTTGCTGAGGCAAAGTCACCGAAAGAAATTTTTTTTTTCATACTTCGTTTTGTTCAATATATCGAGCCATAACCGCAAAAATATCTCAAGCGACATATTTTTCAAATATCGTTTTTTGTAATAAATAAATTCATTTGCATCATCTATAAAAATTTCAGGGTCATACTCTGTACCGTTATGAATTTATAATAGAACCAAGTTTAATTTTCTAAGTTAATTTGCACAAGAAATAAATAATAAAAACCTTCCCCTGTAAAATTTCGTTTTTGTCGCTTGAGGTATTTTTGCGGTTATGGCTCGATATATCTCAGCTGGGGTTTGATGCACAGAATCTAGACTACGACGACTACGAATTTGACACCAAGTATCTATAAACTTGTAAAAATCGTTTTTCCTACGACATTGCAATAAGGAAATGTAATGAAATAATCATTAAAATTGCAAACAAAACTGTGTGAATGGAAGTATTCTAACAATGTTAAATAAAAATTTAAATAACATTTAACGACAATAAGGTTTTATTTGAAGGTTTATCTTTAGATAGTGCCAGCCCTTACGCTGACTGACTTCTTCACCAGATTGATGGAATTCGATCAGTACAGGGACTGCGTTTATCCGTGGCGTCACAACGGGCCGCTATGCCTGCTCAGGAGTGCTTTTGGTGTCAAGACTAGCACTTGAAACTACCTATCTTTAGATAATATAATATTAAATAGGGAGACATACTTGTAAATGATACATTGCACCGCACACTTCAACTGGAGTGTTGGATTAAAATACTGCTTAGATGATTGGTATATTTTCAGTCTCTCAGGGGTGTTATAGAATCCAAGTCGGTTTTGCCTTTTGTCGTTTTTGAAAACCAATATTGGATTCATTTGGTGTCACAAAACAAAGACGGTTTTTGTTATTTTCGAATTAAAATAAAACTGATGTTCGAAACAGCTGTTGTGTACATTTGTGTATTTATTTACAATTTTTATTAATTTTCTTTTAATAAAAAAATAAATCTTTTTAAATAAAAAAATAAGATTTGTTTGCTAGAGGAAGAGGGTTCAGAAAAGGTGAAAAGACAAATACTGCGAGATTTTAGCAACCCACTGGAGTTGCCGGAGGCAGCTTACCACATCAACTGAAACCAAGAGACTTGAAAGATAATTTTGCATATCTGGAATGCTGTTTGTTCCAAGCCCAAAAAATCATGTGTGAGAACCGAGTACATCAAGCAAAATCTGCGGCCAATAAGAATATTCATTGGATGGAATCAGAAGTGTGTGATCCACTATGAACTACTAAAACCGGGCCAGACTATTACGGGAAACCTGTACAAGCAACAATTAATTCATTTGAAAGGAGCATTGACTCAATCAAAAACCATTTGAGAAACAGTGGATGAGAAGTTTTACCTCACCTGCAATTGATTTCAGTTTCGGTCACTAGAAGATCTTATCAGAAGATATTATTTTCCTTTAAAGGTAACTACGAGGTTTTAGTCTGAACTTAACAGTGCACATATGCTATGTTTCTGGATTTGTAGTAAAGTGTGTGTCTTATGTATTTCGCGCATTCTTCTGCGCTACACAATCTTACTTCTTCGAGTACTCTTCCTATAAATTCCTACCACTTGATGTAGCCAACTAACCACAGCCAGGCCATCTGGTCTCACAAAGTCCCATGAATAGCAGGATTAGCAAATGCGATTTAGAAGCACATGGGGATCTTATCTTATTAATTGGTACTTGGCTGTACTTATATACATACTATTATACTTTTTATACATGAGCGGCGGGACGTACAGTTTAAAGTCGATTCCGAACGATAGATTTTTGAGAAACTTTTCAATGGCAGTTTCATTTACTCTCAGAGTCTTTGACAGAAATCTGCTGAGAGAAAGTCGCCGAAGAAATATTTTTTTATATTTTCGCAACACACTATCTACTAGACTACGACGACTTCAATGTACTTGGCTATTCTTTCCAATATTGAGAGAGTGACCGCTTTTGAATACAGACAGGCAAAGAAGTCTGCAGATGGTAAAATAAAAGCTCTTTATAAAGTAAAATTAAAGTTGTTTTTATTTCATATAACAAACAGACAGCTGTTAGCTGCTTGGTTTATTTCCAATAACAAAACCGATAAAAAGACATTCTGTGACGCCTAAAACCGATACTTATTCAAGTTCGAAAACAAAACCGATAATCTTGGATTGTATGACACCAAATTGATTTTTGTGTCGTTTTCAAATCCAATTCCGACATTATTGGATTCTGTGACATCCTTGTCTAATTGAAATGAAACCGTATACCTCTAAAGACTGCTTTATACAGTTCTTACGTTTTATTGCTGTTATGAATCTCTTATCGTTTGTATTATTGAGAAAAATGCTGTGAATCTCAGTTCGATTCACAAAAGTCATACCAATGAACGAGTTAATTAAAGGAATTTCTTTGGTTTTCTTTTAAATTGACAGTCAATTGCGATTAAAAAGATATGTAATTTCGGAAGAAAAATAAAACACGAAACCCATTTCAAAACAGTTTTAACACGTTTTATGCTTCTGCTACCAGGACTAGCTTTTTTTTTCTTTTTTGAAAATAAGGACAAATAAAGGGTGTTTTTTACAGAGGTATAGAACTTTAAGTTGGCATTACTTTTCAAGATGGCGACCGATTTAACAGCTGTCAAGTGATTTATTCTCAGTTTGGTTTGGCAATTCATCATGACTAGACTCACGCCTGAACAACGCTTGCAAATGGTGCAATTTTATTTCGAAAATAATGGTTCTGTGCGGAAAACGTATCGCGCACTACGTCCATTTTATCGTCGACAAAATCGTCCATCAGAGCAGTTAATTCGATTAACTACCACGTTAATCGTTCGTTCGCACCACGTTTACTCTTATTGATAACTCGCATCCCCCAGAGACGCTGTACGGTGCGTACAGAAGAAGCTATTGCTGCTTGTAGAGCGTAGCATTGAGGAAGACCCGAATGAGTCCATCCGCCATCGAGCACATGAATTGAATCTGTGTCCATCCACTTTATGGAAGATTTTGCGGAAGGATCTTGGTTTGCGTGCTTACATAATCCAACTCGTGCAAGATTTGAAGCCAAACGATCATCAAGCAAGGCGTAGATTCGTCGAATGGGCCCAAAACGAGATTACCGTTGTTCCCGATTTTCATAAGCGAATTTTGTTTAGCGATGAAGCGCACTTCTAGTTGAATGGCTACGTCAACAAACAAAACTGCCACATTTGGAGTGAAGGTAATCCTCAAGTGTATGTGGAAACACCGTTACATCCAGAAAAACTGACTGTTTGGTGCGCTTTATGGGCTGGTGGAATCATTGGTCCGTACTTTTTCAAAAACGATGGTGGCCAGAACGTTACAGTCAATGGTGATCGGTATAGAGTCATGATTACTAACTTTTTCATTCCTGAATTGAATAACCATGATGGCCAGGAGATGTGGTTTCAACAAGACGGCGCAACATGTCACACAGCTCGTGCCACAATAGATTTATTGAACGACACGTTTGGTGACCGCCTAATTTCACGTTTTGGACCTGTGAATTGGCCTCCAAGATCTTGTGATTTAACACCGCTAGACTACTTTCTGTGGGGCTATGTAAAGTCATTGGTCTATGCGGTAAAGCCACAAACGATTGACCATTTGGAAGACAACATTCGCCGTATTATTGCCGATATACGGCCACAAATGGTTGGAAAAAGTCATCGAAAATTGAACGTCCAGATTGGACTACATCCGCGCCAGCCGTGGCGGTCATATGCCAGAAATCATATTTAAAATGTAATGCCACAAGATTATCTTGCGGATAAATAAAATTCATGTCAATCGAATAATCCATCGTTGTTTCATTGCAACTTAAAGTTCTATACCTCGATAAAAAACACCCTTTACTATGAATATGAATTAAAAACACAAACTTATGTGAATGCCACCATGAACTCTATTACAGTCGATATAGGGAGTTTTGAAAATTGTTTAAAACAAAAACCACATGAAAACATTTAATAAGAAATACGAGTATGTACCTTAAAATATCAAGATGCTATTCACAACACAATAGAAAGTTTTATGTTTCGTTTTCACTTTTTTTCGCTTGACTTTCAGTACTTAAAAAGTTATAGAAATAGCATGAAATAAAGGCTACAACTACTTAAAAGCAATAACACAAGAAGCATTAACAACAACAACAAAAAAAGGTCAACAAAGTTAAGGTCAACATACATAGTTGTAGCAGTAGTAGTAGTAGTAGCAGTAATAGTAATAAAAAAAAAAAACTAAAACTAAAACTAGAGATTGTAATTGTATTGTAGTATATCGAGAAATAAAATAAAATGTAGAGCATGCATGCTTAATAAATAATGTGTATAAAAAGAGTTCTTTTAAGTGAATGATGAGCGTACAACTTACCTTTTCGCTGATGTGGTTCGTGAATAGGGATTTTGCAAGATTTTCGGATGTGTTTCCATAACTCTTAATAATAAATTATCTAAGTAATCTTCTAATTCTTTGACACGTTGTCTTTGTATTAAGGCTTCATTTTCCATGCCATTTGCAATTAACATGAGTTCCTTCAGAACAAAAAAAAAGGAAAAAATTTATAATTTCACCGGGCTATATAAAAATATTATAAAACAAACAAACAAGTGTATGTATACCTCTCTGGATTTGCCTTCATATTTCTTGGCTAAAGCGGCTGATATTTCAGCTCTTCTTTCCGCTTGCGTTGTGGCTTTTTCATGGCCTATTATTATGCGCTCCGTTTGTTTTGGACTGGGTGTAGAGCTATTACTAATGTTTTGTTTTTCTACGAAGGAAAAATTATAGAAATTAATAAAAAAAAAAACACATTTCTTTCGAATACAAAAGAGAGAGAGAGAGAAAGATAAAGAATAGAAGCAAATAAACATGCGTATATGAGAGTGTTATGAATGTTTCGTGTTTGTGCTACTCTAAGTCGTATTTCAATTAAAGAATTTTAGCATTCCATCTTACTCTGTTCTACTGTACACAATATAAGGAAGGAAAGGACAAAATTACAAATGCAACAAATAATAACGAATGCAAATAATTAAGAGAAGAAAAAAAAAACAACTTAAAACAGTATTAATTGGATAGATAGACAACATCATCAGTGGGATTTTGTATTTTTTTTTTTTTTTTTTTTGGGATGAGGTTTGTAATAATAAAGCAACATTTATGCAACAAAATATGCATTGCATATGCATTTAAACAGTTTCGGTTTTTTTTTGCTTTTTGTCCGTTCACAAACACGTTAACATTCTCATGGTTCTCATATCGTTATGTCCATTGGCTCGGTCGTGCGCTCTGAATAGTGCTCATAGTGCTCACCTCTGTTGTACGAGTTAAATTGGCGTTCTTTCTTATTATTGATTTCTAGTTTCTTCTCTTCCTTGTTGTATTCTTTATTATTAACCACCACCGGAGGTTCAATGGCCTTTACTTCTTTTTCTTCTTTTGGTTTTTCTTCTGGTTCTTGTGGTCTTTCTTCTGGTTTCACTAGACGTTTGGAAAAGTTTAAAATTCTGAAATCTTCTTCGCGTCTTTTGGCCTCTCGTCGTTTTTCCTCTTCTCTGGCATTTAGTTCTCGTTGTAAGGCCTCTTCCTCTTCTTTTAAACGTTTCTCGTTTGCCTGCAATTCGGCTTCTAAGCGTGCATCTTCAGCCGCCCGTAATCGCTTTTCTTCATCCACTGACTTTTGCTCATCGCCTGTCTTTTCCACCGTATTGGGTAGCACACGTGCTCTTGGTTTGGGTTGTGGCTGTGGGGACGACGACTGTGTCTTTTGTTGGTTTTTAGCCGCAGATTGAGATTCATTTTTAAGAAAATTATGCGTTTCATCGCCAATATCAAAGAATTTCGAACTGTTTTTCTGTTCGAATTTGGCAAAGGAAGCATTAAATTTCGCAAATTCATTCTTGTCCATATCAGGGGAAGTGAGAGAGTCCTTTTTATGAAACGCATTCATTTCATTAATGGTTTCCAATTTAAGCTCTTTCGGTTTATTTGGTTTCTCTTCCACAGGTGGCTTTACAGCAGTCTCTGTTTGTTTCTTTTTGTTTTGTGACAACTTTTCCTCTTCTTCATCACTGCTACTGCTGCTCTCCGTAAAACTTTCCGGTGTTTGTGACTCTGTTAGAGTGGGTAACGAAGACTTTGTCATGCTTTCGTTTTCTGTTACAACTGGTGGTGAAGACTGTTTATCTTTTTCCTGTTCATATTGATCATTCGAAGTCTTCAAGGGCACTGCTACGGGTTCCCAAGATCGTCTCTTTAATGAATCTGTATTCAGAATTTCGCCACTACGTCCATATAATTTCGATTCCCATTCGTCCAATTCCGAATTTTTGCCGTTAACCGTTTTCATATCGCCACCATCCATTAGAGGTGTGCGTGGCGGTTTTGTAGGTGGTGGTAGAGTACGTGCTCTTATGCTAAATTCATTTTCAATCTCTTCCAATTCCGGATCCACACTGAGGTTGTCTGATCCATCATATCTGTTGCTGTTGTTGTATTGATAATGGTCCTTACCTAATTGACCTTTTGTCGTTGAACCCATTAAAGGTGATGAATTCCTGTTGCCATAATTCTGCATGGGCGGCTGTAAGCCATCACGTATATTCAAAGAACTAACCGAACTCTTTTGTGACAATTTGTCGAATTGAAAATCATCCTCGTCATCACTGTCAGGCACTCTTACACGATTCGGGGTGCCAATGCTGGCAAAGGAACCTGTGTAGGACATGTTATCGTCATCTTTATTTTTCTTCTTACCACTGCCGTTTATATGCAGTTTAGAGCCAAACTTTTTGGCCATTTTCTTTATGCCTTTGCCCCTTTCAATCGTGCCTAACGACATCAAACTGCCACCTACCGATGAAGCCAGCTGGCCAATGGAAGACTTGTGTTTTTCCTTTTTGCTCACATCGTCCATAGAACCGGATTTAACGGTAAACGAGATATCAACTTCTAAGTCACCACGTTCCTTGTTTTTCTTCTCTTTGCCCGGTTTACTTTGCAATTTATACCATTTGTGTATTGACTTGTCATAATTATCCATTTCATTGAGCGGCAAAGTGACTTGCCCCAGGAAATCATCGAGACCCAAATTATTGTGATGTAAACAGGTCAAGACGAGTTCGGCCCGATTACCTTGATCGGGAATTTTACTGAAAGTGATAGAAAATGGGAGGATTGTATTAATTTTGAAGACTTTTATTTCGATTCAATTACTTACAGTTCACATTCTTCATCCCAGCGAACAGTTGGTCCAGCTTTATCCTTAACCGATGTCAGATATTTTTCTTTGCCCAATTGGATGGTCACATAACAATTGTTCGTATTGTTTTTGCCCTTGCATAGTAAATTTCGACCCGCACGTACTGTAATTAAAATAAAATGAACAAAAAAATTAATTTTAATCTCCTGATTTTTATGATTTTGAAAATACTTGTTTTCACACATCGTACAAAAATTTCTTTTTTTTTGCATTTTAATTCTACTTCCAGAACAAAATGCGAAAACTAGTCTGATTGGTTATCGAAAAAATGTCTTTTAAAAGGTAGTTTTCTCGAAAAATTATTTACGGAGAAGTATTGTTATCGAGAAAACTATTCAAAGAAAAGTTTCGTTATTAAAAACGTTCATAGAGAAGTATTGTTATCGAAAAAGTTTGTAGATATTATTGTTGTTATCGAAACTTAAAATAAGTTTTGTGTTCAAAAAATGGTTCATAGAAAAATTTTGTTATCGAAAATAATTTAATAGAAAAATTAATATTCAATGCAAATCGTAAAAAATTATTGTTATCGAAAATTATTTTCAAATGAAAATCATATGAAATTATGTTGTTATCGAAAAATTGTTCAAAGAAAAATTATTTTATCGAGAAAACATTCACAGAAAAGTATTGTTATCGAAAATTATTGTTTAAAAAAAAGGTTTTTATAGAGAATTAACAATAACTCCAGAAAATCATTTTCAAATGAAAGTATTGTTATCGAAAAAATTTGTATAGAAAATTGATATTAAAGAAAGGATATCGAAAATATTGTCTCAAAACTTAAAAATATTGTAATCGAAAAAGCTTTTATAAACAATTGCCATTATTTATAGGAAATTGTAATTACTAAAAATATTTGTAGAAAATTGTTGTTATCGATTAAAATGTATATCATATTTTTATTAATATGTATTGTTATCGAAAAACTTTTTATGAAAAATTAAAAATACTTTTTATTCTATTCAATACTTTTAACTTGTATTGTTATCGGTGAATTATTATTTTCGAAAAATCTATCATAGAAATTAGTTATTATTTATAGAAAATTGTTGTTATCGATTAAAATAAAATGTATATTATATTTTTATTAAAAATACTGTTATCGAAAAACTTGTTATAACAAATTAAAAATACTTTTACTGAAGTGTATTGTTATCGGTGAATTGTTTTCGAAAAATCTATCATAAAAATTTATTGTCATTATTTACAGTAAATTGCAATTATCGAAAATATTTGTAGGAAATTGTTGTTATCGATTAAAATTTATATTATATTTTTATTGATAAATATTGTTATCGAAAAACTTGTTATAAAATATTAAAAATACTTTTACTGAAGTGTATTGTTATCGGTGAATTATTGTTTTCGAAAAATCTATCATAAAAATTTATTGTCATCATTTATAGTAAATTGTAATTATCGAAAATATTTGTAGGAAATTGTTGCTATCGATTAAAATGTATATTATATTTTTATTGATAAATATTGTTATCGGAAAACTTTTTATAAAAAATCGAAAATATTTTTACTGAAGTGTATTGTTATCGGTAAATTATTGTTTACGAAAAATCTATCATCATTTATAGTAAATTGTGATTATCGAAAATATTTGTAAAAAATTGTTATTGATTGAAATTTATATTATATTTTTATTGATAAATATTGTTATCGAATTTTTTTTATAAAAAATCGAAAATATTTTTACTGAATTGCATTGTAATCGACAAATTTTTGTTTTTGCAAAACTTTTAGGAAATTGGAATTATCGCAAATATTTTTACTAAAAAGTATGTATTGTTATCGAAAAAATATCTCCATATACAAACCATTATTGGAAAGTGACTATAGTAAAACTATACTAACAAAAATGATCGAGAAAAATGAAAGATATTTCCGAATGCTATGGACAGACTCTAATAAAACTGATTGACAATATGTGGCAGGAACTATTGTACATTTCTAGCGTAGCCTAGACCAATTTAATGGAATAAAAGCTCAAAATATTTAAGTGTTTTAGGGTTCATTTAATTTATTTGGGTTTATTTAACTTAATTGAGAGAAAAAGCATAATTCTATGAAAAATAGTGAAATTAAAGTGAAATTTTATGAAAGTGTTGAAAAGAGTATGTTACCGTTAGTTAACATTTGACGTTACCGTTTTAAAGGGGCGCCCAGTGCTGAAAAAATTGGTAAAAAGAAAACTCAACTCAAATAACTTAAGGGAGGGAGTTTGTTTGTTTTTCATTTTCAACAATTTTTAAAACATTAATGACTCATGTTTAGGTTTTTATTATCATTCTCAGCTAAAATATTTCTTATTTCAAACAAACAAAAAAAAAAATAACAGAAAATAAAATTGTTTATAGAGAGAAAAAAACCAAACAAAAAAGAGAAGAATCAAGGCAAAAGAAGAAAAAAAAATTAAAAGAAAAAACATTGAAAAGTGGAACACAACGGTTTAAACATTCAAATACATACAGAGCAGGGAGTTCACAAATACTATAAATAACCATAATAATTGTATCTCAATGGCAGTTTTCTTCAGTTTTTTTTTCTCTTTATATCTGCCATTAAAAAATTTTCAAAGCAAAGCACATAAACATACCAATCAAAAATACGAAAACTAAAATCAACCAACTAAACCAACCTAACATTACAGACACAGAATTGAAAAATGCTTCGGAATATTTAAATTCTTCAAATGAATTAAGAAAAAAAGCAAAAACAACTACAACAGCAACAACAAATGTTAAAACAGAAAATTTTTTATAAGAAATCTTTAAACAATGGAAAGTATTAAGAAGCGAAGAAGAAGAAGAAGAAAGGTATGTGAATATAAAAAAAAACAAGCACGATGATAATGACAGTCAGAGACAGTCAGAGAAATGGCGTGAATAATAATTATTTCAGTATTTTTCCCATTTACATCGTATATTCGTTTCGAATATACAATACCATTTCTTTTTTTCTAAATTTTTATTACATTTCGTTTCATTTTATAAAATCGACAACAAACTGCAAAAGATCAGAACACGATAAGACCAACTGACTTTCCAAATGCAGGCATAATCAACAAACAACCAAACGCCAAACAGCGTTAAAAATGTCAATTCAAAATACAAAAAAAAAACAAAAAAAAATATTTAAAAAAACAAACCAGATCAAAAGATAAAACAGAAATATAAAAGAATTAAATCCTTATTCTCTTAATCTTTGTTTTCTTTTCTGCTCTACGCAGCACCGGAATGAAGACACGCGTTATAGATTGAACAGGGAATATGATATTCAAGCAATAAACCGAATGGGTTTAAGTAAAGGGTGTTTTTTATAGAGGTATAGAACTTTAAGTTGGCATTACTTTTCAAGATGGCGACCGATTTAACAGCTGTCAAGTGATTTATTCTCAGTTTGGTTTGGCAATTCATCATGAATAGACTCACGCCTGAACAACGCTTGCAAAATGGTGCAATTTTATTTCGAAAATAATGGTTCTGTGCGGAAAACGTATCGCGCACTATGTCCATTTTATCGTCGACAAAATCGTCCATCAGAGCAGTTAATTCGATTAACCATGGAACGTTTTCGCACCACGTTTACTCTTATTGATAACTCGCATCCCCAGAGATGCTGTACGGTGCGTACAGAAGAAGCTATTGCTGCTGTAGAGCGTAGCACTGAGGAAGATCCGAATGAGTCCATCCGCCATCGAGCACAGGAATTGGATCTGTGTCCATCCACTTTATGGAAGATTTTGCGGAAGGATCTTGGTTTGCGTGCTTACAAAATCCAACTCGTGCAAGATTTGAAGCCAAACGATCATCAAGTAAGGCGTAGATTCGTCGAATGGGCCCAAAACGAGATTACCGTTGTTCCCCGTTGTGCCACAATAGATTTAGATAGACACAATAGATAGACACGTTTGGTGACCGCCTAATTTCACGTTTTGGACCTGTGAATTGGCCTCCAAGATCTTGTAACACCGCTCGACTACTTTCTGTGGGGCTATGTAAAGTCATTGGTCTATGCGGTAAAGCCACAAACGCTTGACCATTTGGAAGACAACATTCGCCGTATTATTGCCGGATATACGGCCACAAATGTTGGAAAAAGTCATCGAAAATTGGACGTTCAGATTGGACTACATCCGCGCCAGCCGTGGCGGTCATATGCCAGAAATCATATTTAAAATGTAATGCCACAAGATTATCTTTCGGATGAAATAAAATTCATGTCAATCGAATAATCCATCGTTGTTTTATTGCAACTTAAAGTTCTATACCTCTATAAAAAACACCCTTTAAAATGTCCCACCAATCTAAATAAAAATCAACTATCAACTGTTAAATCACTTGTCAAATAACAGTGTTGCCAACTCAAAGTTACGTACCTCTAAAAGAAGCACTCGATTGCAATGTGTGTGAAGGTTAGGTTAGGTTAGAGGACGTGTACTTGTCAATTAAGACAAGTACAGTACTCGAACCCAGGCTTTTGCGTCTAATAAGCCAACATACTACCTACTAGACTACGGCGACTTCTAAAAATATGTGTGAAAATAAATTCGAATTTGAAAACTCAGGATTAACAATTTTGCCACAAAAACTTTCGGCATTTTTTTCAATTACCCCTCTTGGGACTGTATGGCTGGCACTGTCCTAAATCTTGGAGTATCGAACGGCAGAAGCTTCCTGGGCATTGAGAATTCCACTCAAGTGCCGTACTTGTTATACTATCAGAATTCTTTTTGTGACTTCATGATCAAACGTATGCCAGAGCACTTTCATTTCTATCGAAACCACAGCAAAGGAAGCGAGCTGTGGATTGATTGCTGTAATCGATATGTTTGAGGTAGTTTTCAACCAGTTTTTCCCACATTTCGTGAGATATCTCGGCCATATCTTGACAAATGTTGAATTTTAAATGATAGAACGTATGGCACGGCCTTTAACGTAGCTGCAGATAATCTCAGTGACCAATTGCCGTTGCTGAAAAAACGTTTAGAGACTTGACTCGATGCACAGGTCTGAAAATAAATGTAACATTCTTTCAGTCTCTTAAAATTTTTAGATAATCTGGACAATTCCTTGCACAGTAGGTAGGCAAGATAATCATAATCACCCTTATTCTGGTTGTCGTCGTCGTCGTCGTCGTTTTTGAGTCGACATCGTTTTCTATCGTCGTCGACATCACGTCGACACTGTTTTGGTATTCTGTAACACTACTGTGTCGACGTCGACTGCTTATCGAAAATTGTAATAACACAAAACACACATCTCTAATATTTAAGTCAGCCGATTCATTTTATGGTTTATTTAGAAAAAATTTTTTTTTTATCATCAGGCCTGTCAAAATCAGCGATGTATTGATCCATGTCCAGGAATATGTGGCCGTTTTGCGCTTTGCGATGTTGTAAAGCACAGTCCGTTCAGTACTTGTATTCAAGACTATACAGGAAATCCATTTGTTCAGTGCCAAAGAATGAGTAAGTTTGATAGGATTACAATTGCTGCGAGAACTTAGCTATTAATACGATTTTTAATGCCTGTAGTTGAACCTCAAAAGGATGTTGTTGCTTCGAATCATTAACGTTCACCGTTTGGTCCGAATTGCATTTGTAAGGATATAGGGACAACAGCTTCATATACTTGCTTATCAGAGTATACAGGACAACCACCTAATTGCCGCCCTGAATGCGTTACAAACTCTGAATGTCTGTTTACCTGATTAATTTGGCAATCCTTATGAAGGATGTCGACCGGAATGTTTGATTCCGACTTCCCGTCGAACAGGGCATGTGTTAATGAGAAATGTAAAGGCCCATGTCCTGGTACCTGTGGGCAGAATGCCGAATGTTTTGTTAGAAATCATTTGGCAACGTGTAACTGTATTTATGGATATCAAGGCGATCCATATCGCTATTGTGCTAAGGAAGAAAAACGCAAGACAATAAAAATTCATGCTTGTCGTTACCAAAAATGATGTTGACAAAATCAGAGTCGCCACAACACAATATCGACTTAGTATTGACTTACAGAATACCAAATGTGTGTCGACAGTCATCGATAACTGTCAATAACGACAAACAGAATACCAATTTTAAATTGTCGACGCAAGACGACGTCGACAACCAGAATAAGGGTGAATATTTGAAAATGAGGCTAAATTTGAATCATCCATTACCTTTAAACACAATCCTTATTCGTAAATGCCAAACACCTCTCACCAAATAAATGTCGCTGCTAATTGTAATAATTCCGAGGAAAAAATATTCTTTTAGAATCTAAAATAAATTGCAAGCGTCCCTGTAAATAGGCATTAAAACTAAACGAAATTACAAGCATAGGAAGAATTTTTAGGAACACGTCAACAAAGTCAAACAAATTAAAAAAAAAATGATTGCATTCTTTTAAGTTTCTGTAAATTTGTACTAAAAAAAACCTTTAAACATGATATTGTGATTAAAGAGAGTGAGAGAGGGAGAAAGAAAGAGATGAATACACTTTAATTGGCTTTCCAAAGTCAACCATTAGTGGATTTTAAACTATTTTTTGTTTTTTCTATGATAAATTTTAATTGCAGGAATTATAACAACAATAATAATAAAAACGAGTGTATTCAGAGTGTCACTAATTTAGATACAAAGATCAAGACTAATGAACAAAAAAAGTACGACAAAAATTAAAAAAAAAAGAAAACCAAATACGAATACTAAGTACTCGGGGGACGACAGTACATGTGTTGTAGTATGAATGAACCCAACAATGCCGGCTAATTGTTATGGGACTTACTTAACGGCACCCATTTCTCAATTTGTTAATCATTTTTTAGTTTTATTGTGTTTTGTTTAATTTTTTGTTTAATTTTTTTGTTTTTAGTTTAAATTCTGATTTATTTTTGAAATTTTTATCTCAAGTCTTTTTTGGTTGGGTTTTGTTGATTATTTCGAGTCGAGAGATAATGCAACAAAACAGCTACACGACGACGATGATAGAAATTAAAATTGTAGAAAGAAATTGAAAACGAAATTTCGCTGAAAAACAAATGTGGCAAAAGAAAAAAAAGAAACAATTGAACGAATTAAAAAATAGAAAAAAATAGTGAAAAAACAGAGAAAAATTATAATTTTAAATGTCATTTCATTTTCACAGGTTTTTCTGAAAATATTTTCACTGCTTTTTTGCTTTTCGCCATTTTATTTTACATGTGTTTGCATTAAAAAACAACAGAAAAACAATAGAAATTAAAACCACAATTGAGTGACAGTTATGTTAACCCATTAAGGGCCATTATTATAACTTGCCGTTAACTAAAGGGAGGATTTTAACGGGCAGATAATAAGTACCCAATAAGATAGAAGTGATCGTTAAGCTAAAGGGAGAATCATCCTACCTTTAACATTTAAAGGTCATTTTATGTTTGAACTTGTCATATTATAAAGGGTGTTTTTTATCGAGGTATAGAACTTTAAGTTGCAATAAAACAACGGTGGATTATTCGATTGACATGCATTTTATTTATCCGAAAGATAATCTTGTGGCATTACATTTTAAATATGATTTCTGGCATATGACCGCCACGGCTGGCGCGGATGTAGTCCAATCTGGACGTCCAATTATCGATGACTTTTTCCAACATTTGTGGCCGTGTATCGGCAATAATACGGCGAATGTTGTCTTCCAAATGGTCAAGCGGCGTTTGTGGCTTTACCGCATAGACCAATGACTTTACATAGCCCCACAGAAAGTAGTCTAGCGGTGTTAAATCACAAGATCTTGGAGGCCAATTCACAGGTCCAGAACGTGAAATTAGGCGGTCACCAAACGTGTCTTTCAATAAATCTATTGTGGCACGAGCTGTGTGACATGTTGCGCCGTCTTGTTGAAACCACATCTCCTGGCCATCATGGTTATTCAATTCAGGAATGAAAAAGTTAGTAATCATGGCTCTATACCGATCACCATTGACTGTAACGTTCTGGCCACCATCGTTTTTGAAAAAGTACGGACCAATGATTCCACCAGCCCATAAAGCGCACCAAACGGTCAGTTTTTCTGGATGTAACGGTGTTTCCACATACACTTGAGGATTACCTTCACTCCAAATGCGGCAGTTTTGTTTGTTGACGTAGCCATTCAACCAGAAGTGCGCTTCATCGCTAAACAAAATTCGCTTATGAAAATCGGGAACAACGGTAATCTCGTTTTGGGCCCATTCGACGTATCTACGCCTTACTTGATGATCGTTTGGCTTCAAATCTTGCACGAGTTGGATTTTGTAAGCACGCAAACCAAGATCCTTCCGCAAAATCTTCCATAAAGTGGATGGACACAGATCCAATTCCTGTGCTCGATGGCGGATGGACTCATTCGGGTCTTCCTCAATGCTACGCTCTACAGCAGCAATAGCTTCTTCTGTACGCACCGTACAGCGTCTCTGGGGATGCGAGTTATCAATAAGAGTAAACGTGGTGCGAAAACGTTCCATGGTTAATCGAATTAACTGCTCTGATGGACGATTTTGTCGACGATAAAATGGACGTAGTGCGCGATACGTTTTCCGCACAGAACCATTATTTTCGAAATAAAATTCCACTATTTGCAAGCGTTGTTCAGGCGTGAGTCTATTCATGATGAATTGCCAAACCAAACTGAGAATAAATCACTTGACAGCTGTTAAATCGGTCGCCATCTTGAAAAGTAATGCCAACTTAAAGTTCTATACCTCTATAAAAAACACCCTTTATATTATTTTCATTATGGCAACTTCAAATTTAAACAAAATGAGCATATACAACAAAAAAAAAAACGAAAACCGCGGTTGCCACTGCGTTAAAAAAAAACTTGTATAATGGGACAGTTTTATCGACATTGCTCCGGCACTGCCATATTTTTGAAAAATTTTATCTGTAAGTTGTAATAACGAAAATAAGTTAAAGGTAACTTTACAGTTCCCTTTAGCTAAAGCTACCTTTAACTAAACCCAAGTTTAACGGCAAATTGTAATAATAGCCCTAAGAGATTGAAAAATTTTCTTTTGAAGCGGTAAATCACACAGCATCCTTCGGAGAACTATTGGTATTCTGTTTGCCTTTATTGACAGTTATCGATGACTGTCGACACACATTTGGTATTCTGTAAGTCAATACTAAGTCGATATTGTGTTGTGTCGACTCTGATTTTGTCGACGCCATTTTTGGTAACGACAAGCATTTAAAAATAAACTCTTGTGGTGCAGTTTTATTGTGTTACGTTTTTCTTCCTTAGCACAATAGCGATATGGATCACCTTGTTATCCATAAATACAGTTACACGTCGGCAAATGATTTCTAACAAATCAGGTAAACATTGACAAGATGTAACGCCATTTAGTTGACGGCATTGAGCATAGGGACCACAAGGCGATGGATTGCAAGGATCGACAATTCAGGTGGATTTTGGTGTATGGGAGAACATAGCACAAATGGATTACCAGTATAGCTAGACTCACAATAACACATTGGAGTGCACTTTGGCCACAAAGTCCTGAGCAGGGATCCTTACATTTCTGATTAATACAAGTTTGATGCGAGGGACATTCAGAGCTTGTAACGCATTCAGGGCGTCAATTAGGTGGTTGTCCTGTATACTCTGGTAAGCAAGTACTTGAAGGTGTTGTCCCTATATCCTTACAAATGCAATTCGGACCACACGGTGAAGGTTAATGATTCGAAGCAACAACATCCTTTTGAGGTTCAACTACAGGCATTAAAAATCGCATTAATAGCTAAGTTTTCGCAGCAATTGTAATCCTATCAAACTTACTCATTCTTTGGCACTGAACAAATGGATTTCCTGTATAGTCTTGAATACAAGTACTGAACGGACTGTGCTTTACAACATCGCAAAGCGCAAAACGGCCACATATTCCTGGACATGGATCAATACATCGCTGATTTTGACAGGCCTGATGATAAAAAACTTTTTTTTTTCTAAATAAACCATAAAATGAATCGGCTGACTTAAATATTAGAGATGTGTGTTTTGTTTTATTACAATTTTCGATAAACAGTCGACGTCGACACAGTACTGTTACAGAATACCAAAACAGTGTCGACGTGATGTCGACGACGATAGAAAACGATGTCGACTCAAAACCGGCGACGACGACGACGACAACCAGAATAAGGGTGAATATTTGTGGAGAGAACAGTAAAAGTGAAGAATAGTGAGAAGTGCTGCAATTGTGGCAAGAGTATTAAGCGATTTATATTGCTTTTAGTTCAATATGTAGCGCCCATCTGGTATGGCATTGATGTCCCACAAGATGCATTCAAAATAGTGGTTTTTATTATTTCCCCAATTACTAACTTCCAATTTTCTTATGCTAGTATTATGCAAGCTCCTAAAAGACAGAATATTTTGTGGTTTACAGATGAGCCAAGAACGGATCTTGGAACAGGAGCGGCAATTTGTGTTCCGAGAACGAAATACTCCAAGCCCATGGTGAAACTCATAAGTATATTCCAAACGAAAGTCTATGACATCGAAAGGTGTGCTTAATTCAACTTGAGTAGTAAATACAAAAATACATCGTAGTCAGGTCGCTATTCGGGCATTCGGCCCTTATAAGATTAAATCAAAGATGGTATGGAACTACCTCTGAAGAAGCTAAATCAGATAGGCAGACAGAATGGCTGCCTTCCAAAATGCTAGTTGCTTTGTGTTTGAACAAAGTATAGTGTTTCATAAAGGCGCTGTACAAAATATATACAAAGTATTCTATTTCAAGACGTCGTCAATGTGTATTTTTAACGCAGTCGAAAAGCAATCAGGCATCGGATTTATAGTTGATGCATTGTTTGGTTGCTTTGCATATCTACATAGTTTATAGAACTGCATACAAACTTTGTATTGATACATTTTGGAAGACAGCCAATAACGTTAACCTTTGCTGGGTCCCAGATTAAGTCGCATTTTTCAACAATGAGCATGTGAGGAAGGGACCTTCCATGCTGTCGATAGCACCAAAACTTTTTTTGCAATGGGAGCGGATATTTGAAAATGGATGTCCAACGATATGGAAGACAAAAAGAGGCAAAGACTGTTGTCAAGCCAAGTGGGCTCGAGGCAATTAAAACTTTTATTGGGAAATTACAATAAGAGGAGGTCTGTGGCAAGCATCAGATTATTCAGAAATAACCTGAGGTTAATAACCTCTCTTTTGACAAGGCACTGTAGATTCAAAGTACATTTATATAAAAAGGGGTTTTGTCTCGAGCTCAAAACGTAGATTTTGTGGCGATGAGAGTCATCGGAACACATTCTTGAAAACTGTGGGGCATCCCAAAGAGACACACATGTTTCCATATCAAGTACTAGGAAAGAAATTATTATTGTTGATATCGCGCAGCATTCTGAAATTGTACATGGCAATAGGTTTGGAGAAGTGGAGAGTATAATAAATCGTATGCTCGCAGTACAAATAATAATAGTAGTAAAGGGTCCGCCAAATAACTTTTTTTTTAAATGCTTTAAACAAAAAACTATTCAATATTTTCTCAAATTTATTTTTTAATTTGAAAGTACAATCCTTCCGTTTAATAATGGAAAATAATTTCATTCAAATGGCTGCCTCGGCTGGCCATGCAGTAGCCTACATGATCGGTCCAATTTTTAAGCACATTATCGATTGTGTGCAGCTGTATTTCACCAATGGCTTCACGAATATTGTCCTTTAAAGCGTCAATTTTCTCTGGCTTGTTGGCGTAACACTTATCTCTGACCGCACCCCACAAACAATAGTCCAACGGTGTCAAATCGCAGCGCCGAGGCGGCCAAATGACATCAGCTCTGCGACTGATAATGCGATCTTAAAAAACAGGGCGCAAATAATCGAGTGTAGCTTCGGCTGTGTGGCACGTAGCGCCGTCCTGTTGACGCCCAATGTTGCCAATATCCTCCTCTTCAATTTTTGTGAACAAAAATTCGTTCAACATGGCCCGATAACGATCGCCATTGACTGTAACGGCCACTCCTTGCTCATTTTCGAAGAAAAATGGTCCAATTATACCTCTGGACCAAAATCCGCACCAAACAGTGACTCGTTTTGGGTGCGTCGGCTTTTCAATGTACACTGCCCGTCATAACTATAGCCGCACCCCTATTAATGTTAATATTTCAGCCTGTACATCTTGTAAGGAATTTAGTTTTTTAGTATAAGAGAAAATAGACGAAAACTTACATTATATAATAAAAATAAATTATTTATTCACTTTAGTTTCATAAATATAATAAATTTTAACAAAAACAGCTGTTTCATAACTATAACCGCACTTTAACAAATTTAACAAAATTATAAATTAAACAAAAAAAATATATATTTAATAATGGGTGGGACCTCCTTTATTATGAATCAGCTCAAAAATCCGATCTGGCATACTTTGGACAAGTTTTGTCCTCATATCTTCACTAATTGCTCGCCATTCATCAATGATTGCTTCCTTTAGCTCGAAAACATCTTTGTATTGCCTATTTTGGGCATAAACGCGGCGGGTCAATATTCCCCAAATATTTTCTATTGGGTTTTGATCCGGAGAACAGGCGGGCCAGTCAATCACTTCTATATTTTTTGATTTAAGCCATTCAATCGTCTGACGGCTTTTGTGTACTGACGCGTTGTCTTGCTGAAAAATGAAAGTTTTTTCAGCATGGGCTTCCAAGAAAGGCATCAGTTTTTCATTAATATGCCTATGTATTCTCCGGAATTCATTCGAGTGCTCGGAAAGGTCAAATCAAGCATTGCATCGCTGCAAAAGGCTCCCCATACCATTAAGGAACCGCCACCGAAATTTCGTTTAGAGAAATATCGTGGTTCCTTTCGCAGATCCCTCCAATATCCACTGAAACCATCTGGACCGTCAAGATTAAATTTTTTCTCGTCTGAAAAAATCACCTAAAAGAGAAGAGAATCAATTATAAGACAAAAAAAAAATAAAAATATTTACTTACCTGACTCCAGTTTGTTTGCAAATTTTTCTTTGCGAATTCCATCCGGGCTGTCTTGTGGCGCGTGAGTAACCTTGGCATAGTCATTAGCGATTGTCTAGCTATTGTTCCGGATTCCTTTAGCACTCTACTTAATGTGGAATTTGACACTTTTACGCCACAAGCGGCAGAAATCTGTGAAAGGCTTTTCATAGAATTGCTTGCGGCTCTAACAATTCTGCGTCGATCTCTTTCGGATAACTTTCTTTTTGGTCCTCCGGTTTTATTTTTGCCATACTGACTCTGGTTTTTGGCAAAATTTCTTACCACCCTGTCCGATCGACCTAGTTTTCTACCGATCTCTCGAAAACTGAGCCCATTTTCCAAAAAGGCCAAAATTTTTCCTTTTTCGACGTCTGTAAGGTATGTTCCCCTTGGCATTTTATTTTAATTGAAATAAAACGTTAACTTGCCAACAAAAAACTTACAATTTCGACGCAGTTATAATTTATTTTTAATTTAAACGCGATGCGGTTATAGTTACGCAACACTAAGAAATACATTAATTGTTGTGGATTTGCCAATTCAAAGAGTAATTGAAAATTTTTTTGTTTGAATAAAACTACCGTTATAATACTATAATATACCGTAAACCCTTTCATGAAAAATTTCTTTTTACGTTAAGCAAAACGGATAATGTAGTGCGGTTATAGTTATGACGGGCAGTGTATGCGTGCGGGTTTTCTGTGCCCCAAATGCAATAATTTTGCTTGTTTACATACCCGCCAAGATCAAAATGAGCTTCATCTGAAAAGATGATCGGCATCTTCTGGTGTAGGCTACTGCATGGCCAGCCGAGGCAGCCATTTGAATGAAATTATTTTCCGTTATTAACCGGAAGGATTGTACTTTCAAATAAAAAAAGAAATTTGAGAAAATATTCAGTTTTTTTAAAGCATTTTCAAAAAAAAAAGTTATTTGGCGGACCCTTTATAACATATAGTGTTATTGTCGATTTCATCCAGAAGACATAGCTACGGGATTGTGATAATACACCTGCTCAGCCACTGTTGGTTGCGATTGCTTTTTTGACCACAACTAAGTTCCAATCTTTTACTCATGAGAGCTGAGTGGTCTCTTCAGAGACCATAAAAAAACATTTCGAGTTCCAAAGTTGAAAAATTTGGAAAATGTATTGACAAGATAAGTCACTAGCTGCCTAGGCTATTTCAGGAACAGAAAAATGAAAATTATTCAGAAAATTTTGCAGAGCAGATGAAAACTTAGATAAATTTTGTTCGAATTTAGTTTTTATTATGAATTTTATATTCCAAAATAATATCAAAACTGAATTCCACACATTTTTAAGAAAAACTGCCCGAGTCTGTTAATTATTTTTGCAAAAGGCTGTCGTACTTTTTTAAAATAAAGGGTCCGCCAAATAACTTTTTTTTTGAAAATGCTTTAAAGAAAACTATTGAATATTTTCTCAAATTTATTTTTTTATTTGAAAGTACAATCCTTCCGGTTAATAATGGAAAATAATTTCATTCAATTGGCTGCCTCGGCTGGTCATGCAGTAGCCTACGCCAGAAGATGCCGATTTTGGCAAAAAAATCATCTTTTCATATGAAGCTCATTTTGATCTTGGCGGGTATGTAAACAAGCAAAATTGTCGAATTTGGGGGCACAGAAAACCCGCACGCATACATTGAAAAGCCGACGCACCCAAAACGAGTCACTGTTTGGTGCGGATTTTGGTCCAGAGGCATAATTGGGCCATTTTTCTTCGAAAATGAGCAAGGAGTGGCCGTTACAGTCAATGGCGATCGTTATCGGGCCATGTTGAACGAATTTTTGTTCACAAAAATTGAAGAGGAAGATATTGGCAACATTTGGTTTCAACAGGACGGCGCTACATGCCACACAGCCGAAGCTACACTCGATGTTTTGCGTCCTGTTTTTGAAGATCGCATTATCAGCCGCAGAGCTGATGTCATTTGGCCGCCTCGGAGCTGCGATTTGACACCGTTGGACTATTGTTTGTGGGGTGCGGTCAAAGATAAGTGTTACGCCGACAAGCCAGAGACAATTGACGCTTTAAAGGACAATATTCGTGAAGCCATTGGTGAAATACAGTTGCACACAATCGATAATGTGCTTAAAAATTGGACCGATCGTGTAGGCTACTGCATGGCCAGCCGAGGCAGTCATTTGAATGAAATTATTTTCCATTATTAACCGAAAGGATTGTACTTTCAAATAAAAAAAAAGAAATTTGAGAAAATATTCAGTAGAGTTTTTTTTAAAGCATTTTCAAAAAAAAGTTATTTGGCGGATCCTTTATGAGTTTTGGGCATCAGTGATGTGATATTAAAAATTTGCAAAAAAAGTGTTTTCAGTTGATCTTTTCGGCCATTTACAAACGCATATTATTTGAATTAAATTAACAAAAAAAAAAAAAAAAGAATTGCAAATTATCACTATCAATACGTGTACACTTTGAAATGCGTTGTACAAGTATTAATTAACCCAAGTCTATGAACCTTTAAAAGTGCATTTCGATTTTAAAATTAAAAAAAAAATTGCCAAGTAACAGTAAATTATCAAATAAACCGCTTGATGTGGTTGACGATGAGTGGTTATGGCAATTTAAGGGGTTAATATGCAAATTTTCACATTACAGTTCAGCACAGAGAGAGACAATATCATGCAAAAAGTCAAAAGTTTTTGAAATTGTGGTTTCACGCAAACGCTGCAGCAGCAGCAGCAACAGCAGCATAACTACAGCGTCGTAACCTGACCATGTGTAGAGTGAGTATTGCACAGGCCTGCCTGCGTCGTTCGTCATCAAAAGTGTTGAAGAAAAAATTATTGAAAATAAAATTTAAAACAACAAAAATAAATTAAAGCCGACGTGACGTGACCATGCAATGGACAAACTTTCAAATTCCATTCGGGCATATAGCAGAAAATTATTCACAAGTAAACTACGACTATGAGCAGCACGAGTACGAATGCAATACAAAGCAAAGCAAATCGAAACTCAGCAACTAAACTACCAACAATGTATGTGTTTATGGATGGATATCTGTCTTCTATAACACTACATACATACATAAGTGATCGTACATAAATAAATGTGTATGAGGAGTGAGCCTCTATTAACTTGTATGTACATTGTACACATGTAGCTGTCTATCTACAATATGATTTACAACAATAAATAAATAAAAAAAAGTTTTTGAATAAAAAATTTTAAATGAAAATGCAAAATAGAAAACGCAATGCATAGAGAAAAACCAATTCTATGAAGAAGAAAAAAAAAAGAAGAAAATCAGAATTAAAATGAATATTTAAATGCATTTTTTTATAAGTAAAGCGTGTTTTTTATAGAGGTATAGAACTTTAAGTTGGCATTACTTTTCAAGATGGCGACCGATTTAACAGCTGATTTATTCTCAGTTTGGTTTGGCAATTTATCATAAATAGACTCACGCCTGAACAACGCTTGCAAATAGTGCAATTTTATTTCGAAAATAATGGTTCTGTGCGGAAAACGTATCGCGCACTACGTCCATTTTATCGTCGACAAAATCGTCCATCAGAGCAGTTAATTCGATTAACCATGGAACGTTTTCGCACCACGTTTACTCTTATTGGTAACTCGCATCCCCAGAGACGCTGTACGGTGCGTACAGAAAAAGCTATTGCTGCTGTAGAGCGTGGCATTGAGGAAGACCCGAATGAGTCCATCCGCCATCGAGCACAGGAATTGGATCTCCAGTGTCCATCCACTTTATGGAAGATTTTGCGGAAGGATCTTGGTTTGTGCGTGCTTACAAAATCCAACTCGTGCAAGATTTGAAGCCAACCGATCATCAAGTAAGGCGTAGATTGGTCGAATGGGCCCAAAAAGAGATTACCGTTGTTCCCGATTTGCATAAGCGAATTTTGTTTAGCGATGAAGCGCACTTCTGGTTGAATGGCCACGTCACTCCGCATTTGGAGTGAAGGTAATCCTCAAGTGTATGTGTAAACACCGTTACATCCAGAAAAACTGACTGTTTGGTGCGCTTTATGGGCTGGTGGAATCATTGGTCCGTACTTTTTCAAAAACGATGGTGGCCAGAACGTTACAGTCAATGGTGATCATTCCTGAATTGAATAACCATGATGTCCAGGAAATGTGGTTTCAACAAGACGGCGCAACATGTCACACAGCTCGTGCCACAATAGATTTATTGAAAGACACGTTTGGTGACCGCCTAATTTCACGTTTTGGACCTGTGAATTGGCCTCCAAGATCTTGTGATTTAACACCGCTAGACTACTTTCTGTGGGGCTATGTAAAGTCATTGGTCTATGCGGTAAAGCCACAAACGCTTGACCATTTGGAAGACAACATTCGCCGTATTATTGCCGATATACGGCCACAAATGTTGGAAAGTCATCGAAAATTGGACGTCCAGATTGGACTACATCCGCGCCAGCCGTGGCGGTCATATGCCAGAAATCATATTTAAAATGTAATGCCACAAGATTATCTTTCGGATAAATAAAATTCATGTCAATCGAATAATCAATCCATCGTTGTTTTATTGCAACTTAAGGTTCTATACCTCTATAAAAAACACCCTTTATTACAACAATTATGAATGTGTGTGAAGATAAATTCGAATATAAAAACCCAAGGACACAAACCCGTATTTTTAGCAACGCCACTTTTTTGGTGTTAACAGAGCAAAATTCGATACTAACAGACTGCTGTTAATTATTTAACAGAGGCAACAATTTATATTTGTAGAACTTTCTTAATGTTTATGGAACATCGGTTCCAGGAATACATATCCCAAAAGGTTTAAATTGTACCCAAGAGTTCCCTCTTTATATTACCACTAATGGAATACATACATAACTGGTCATTAAATCAAAACCCTTAAGTCAAAATTACGACCTAGCTTCTCACGCCACTTATGTTGTTTGTGTTAATTTTATACATGAGTGACTTATCATGGCGGTTTTATTTTACTCTCAGAGTTCTTGCCAGAAATCTGCTGAGAGGCAGTCGCCGGAGGAATATTTTTCATATTTAGATTTGCTGGCGATGTTTGACCTGGGGTTCGAACCGTCGCCTCACTTTTAATAAGCCAACACATTACCTACTAGACTACGGCGATTATAATGGAATATCCCACATAATTTCAGAACTTAAAAGAAAATCTTTAAAGAATATGAAAAAAAAAGATTACGAGTCTTTGGACGATATTGGACATAGTACACCTACCCGTCTACGTCTCGTATATAAAGGGTCCGCCAAACCACTTTTTTTTTGAAAATGCTTTAAAAAAAACTACTGAATATTTTCTCAAATTTCTTTTTTTATTTGAAGGTACAATCCTTCCGGTTAATAATGGAAAATAATTTCATTCAAATGGCTGAATCGGCTGGCCATGCAGTAGCCTACACGATCGGTCCAATTTTTAAGCACATTATCGATTGTGTGCAGCTGTATTTCATCAATGGCTTCACGAATATTGTCCATTAAAGCGTCAATTGTCTCTGGCTTGTCGGCGTAACACTTATCTTTGACGGCACCCCACAAATAATAGTCCAACGGTGTCAAATCGCAACTCCGAGGTGGCCAAACGTCATCAGCTCTGCGGCTGATAATGCGATCTTCAAAAACAGGGCGCAAAACATCGAGTGTAGCTTCGGCTGTGTGGCACGTAGCGCCATCCTGTTGAAACCAAATGTTGCCAATATCCTCCTCTTCAATTTTTGTGAACAAAAATTCGTTCAACATGGCCCGATAACGATCGCCATTGACTGTAACGGCCACTACTTGCTCATTTTCGAAGAAAAATGCCCCAATTATGCCTCTGGACCAAAATCCGCACCAAACAGTGACTCGTTTTGGATGCGTCGGCTTTTCAACGTATGCGTGCGGGTTTTCTGTGCCCCAAATGCGACAATTTTGCTTGTTTACATACCCACCCGCCAAGATCAAAATGAGCTTCATCTGAAAAGATGATTTTTTGCCAAAATCGGCATCTTCTGTAAGTCGATCGCAGGCTCACTTAGCGAAGCGAAAACGCATTGGATGGTCAATTTGCTTCAACTCCTGAACCAATTGGACTTTGTATGGCGTCATACCAAGGTCTTTATGCAAAATTCGTCTCAATGATGTCTCCGAAATGTTCAATTGTTGGGAACGACGGTGAATGGATGTTGATGGCGCTTCACGCACACTTTCTGCCACAGCAGCAATATTCTCGGGTGTACACACTGTTTTTGGCTTTTCACACTTCGGTTTATCGATGAGGATGCCAGTTTCTTTCACTTTTTTCACAAGATCACGAAAATATGGAGCTGACGGTGCTTCCCTTCTTCCAAAATCCGTACGCAATTTTCGCACACATTCTGCAACATTACCATGATTTTCAAAGTGATGTCGCAATATTTCCCAGCGTTGTTCAAGCGTATACACATCCATATTCGTTCAACGGAAGGATAAAACTAATTATCTGTCAAATCAGACATGAGCTAAGTGTTACCATTCACGAAATAAGCACTAGTTGACCCGATACAAATAGTAGTCAAAAGCGTCTTCTTTCGAATCGTAGTAGTGGGATATCTGGAATAATTGTGGGATTTCTTCAAATTGACTGCTGCTTCACACCCCACCAACCATCCCATCTGTTTGAATTTTATTATTTCACAAATAATAACGATGATCATAATGAGAATTAAATTTGATGTCAATACACTGCAGTAATTAATAGTAGAAGACTAAATTACTTGTTGCCACTGGTAAATAGTTCATCAACATCTTCCCAGCATAGAATTTTAGTGGAAAATAAATTTTTTTATTACGAATTTTAATTTTTATTTGTGATGGTTTTTTTTTTTTTTGTTTTATTTTTGTTTAATGATTTATTCAATACCAAAACCCACAAGCATTTTTTTGTTGTTGTTGTTTATTTTTATATTTTGAAACTGAAATGAATGTGAATGAATGACTGAATGAATGGCTCTTAAAAAAGCAACATCAAACTTCAAATGGTCGACCATGGACGGAGGAATGACATTATCAACAGGATATAGTATTTTTTTCGGTTGGTTTTTTTACTTGTAAATATTTGCAAGATCATATTTTCCTTTCACACAAATACCAAAAAAAAGCAAGTTATTAAACACCAAAAAAACCAATAATTTTGTTTAACTAGGACTACGATTAATAAACATCCAGTAAAACATACATATCTTCGAAGAAACAAACCAGTTGGCTTAAGATTACAACACTGCGCTCTGCTGCACTGGTTACGTAAACAGTGAAGATATGGCGAAAGACTGCCGTTTGAATGAAACAAATATACAAAGGTTAACCATTTAGTGATTTCGAATCCGTGGATGTGGGAGGGAAGCTTGACAGCTGTTAGCAGCGTTGCCAGTAATTTTTTTTAAACCGTTTTATTCCTAGGAAAAAATTTTTTTTTTTTAAATCTTGTTTTCTACAAAAGTATCAACATTTTTAAAGGAAACGCTGGAGACCGCTGCCCTCTATTGGTATTTCTTTGCTACTTTTGCCCGGGGCAGAACTTGGCAAATGGCAATGCTGGCTGTTAGATATATTTCATCTTAAATATCATAATGGGTGATTTTTTAAGAGCTATAGGAAAATTTTTCAAAGAAAAACACATAGAATTACGAAAAATGCATGAAATCTTTATTTGAATCGATAGTACGGTCTGTACAATTTAAAGTTTGAAGATTATTTCATGCAAATATTGACCGCGACTGCGCCTCAAATGGTCCATCCGCTTAGTCTACTCCGCATACTCTTTCCAACATTTCGGCCGGTATCTCACGAATAAATGCTTCAAGGCTTTTCTTCCAATGCCTCAATTGAAGCGGGCTTGTCTGTATAGACATGAGCTTTAACATAGCCCCACAAAAAAGTCTAAAGGCGTTAAATCGCACGATCTAGGCGGCCAATTGACCGGTCCCGAATGTGAAATAAAATGTTCAACGAACTCGCCTCTCAATAAGTCCATTGTTACGCGTGCTGTGTGGCATGTGGCAGCGTCTTGTTGAAACCACATGTCATGCAAGTCAAGCTCTTGCATTGTGGGCAAAAAAAGTTGGATATCATCTCACGGTAGCGCTATGTGTGTGAAGATAAATTCAAATTTAACTAGCAAAGACAAAAACCAAAAATTTTAACAGAGGTAATGTTAAAGCTAACAGAGCAATGTTAAGTGGTTAACAGAAAATAGTCAAGGTAGGATTATCGATATTGTGGGCAAATGGGACATGCTGCACATATCCCACTATATACAAATTGTAGCCTAAGGTGTCCCTAATAAAACCCAATAAGTCGTATATCCCAAATAATTTTGGAACTGGAGATATCGGGCTTCATATATACCCTATGTTAACAGTGGCTGGGTAGGATGACGGATGATGGATATTGTGGAAAAATGGGACTTGCTGCACATATCCCACTATATACAAATTGTAGTCTAAGGTGTCCCTAATAAAACCCAATAAGTCGTATATCCCAAATAATTTTGGAACTGGAGATATCGGGCTTCATATATACCCTATGTTAACAGTGGCTGGGTAGGATGACGGATGATGGATATTGTGGAAAAATGGGACTTGCTGCACATATCCCACTATATACAAATTGTAGCCTAAGGTGTCCCTAATAAAACCCAATAAGTCGTATATCCCAAATAATTTTGGAACTCGAGATATCGGGCGTCATATATACCCTATGTTAACAGTGGCTGGGTAGGATGACGGATGATGGATATTGTGGAAAAATGGGACTTGCTGCACATATCCCACTATATACAAATTGTAGCCTAAGGTGTCCCTAATAAAACCCAATAAGTCGTATATCCCAAATAATTTTGGAACTGGAGATATCGGGCTTCATATATACCCTATGTTAACAGTGGCTGGGTAGGATGACGGATGATGGATATTGTGGAAAAATGGGACTTGCTGCACATATCCCACTATATACAAATTGTAGCCTAAGGTGTCCCTAATAAAACCCAATAAGTCGTATATCCCAAATAATTTTGGAACTCGAGATATCGGGCGTCATATATACCCTATGTTAACAGTGGCTGGGTAGGATGACGGATGATGGATATTGTGGAAAAATGGGACTTGCTGCACATATCCCACTATATACAAATTGTAGCCTAAGGTGTCCCTAATAAAACCCAATAAGTCGTATATCCCAAATAATTTTGGAACTGGAGATATCGGGCTTCATATATACCCTATGTTAACAGTGGCTGGGTAGGATGACGGATGATGGATATTGTGGAAAAATGGGACTTGCTGCACATATCCCACTATATACAAATTGTAGTCTAAGGTGTCCCTAATAAAACCCAATAAGTCGTATATCCCAAATAATTTTGGAACTTGAGATATCGAGCTTCATATATACCCTATGTTAACAGTGGCTGGGTAGGATGAGGGATGATGGATATTGTGGAAAAATGGGACTTGCTGCACATATCCCACTATATACAAATTGTAGTCTAAGGTGTCCCTAATAAAACCCAATAAGTCGTATATCCCAAATAATTTTGGAACTTGAGATATCGAGCTTCATATATACCCTATGTTAACAGTGTCTGGGTAGGATGAGGGATGATGGATATTGTGGAAAAATGGGACTTGCTGCACATATCCCACTATATACAAATTGTAGCCTAAGGTGTCCCTAATAAAACCCAATAACTCGTATATCCCAAATAATTTTGGAACTTGAGATATCGAGCTTCATATATACCCTATGTTAACAGTGGTTGGGTAGGATGACGGATGATGGATATTGTGGAAAAATGGGACTTGCTGCACATATCCCACTATATACAAATTGTAGTCTAAGGTGTCCCTAATAAAACCCAATAACTCGTATATCCCAAATAATTTTGGAACTTGAGATATCGGGCTTCAAATATAGCCTATGTTAACAGTGGCTGGGTAGGATGACGGATGATGGATATTGTGGAAAAATGGGACTTGCTGCACATATCCCACTATATACAAATTGTAGCCTAAGGTGTCCCTAATAAAACCCAATAACTCGTATATCCCAAATAATTTTGGAACTTGAGATATCGGGCTTCAAATATAGCCTATGTTAACAGTGGCTGGGTAGGATGACGGATGATGGATATTGTGGAAAAATGGGACTTGCTGCACATATCTCACTATATACAAATTGTAGCCTAAGGTGTCCCTAATAAAACCCAATAACTCGTATATCCCAAATAATTTTGGAACTTGAGATATCGGGCTTCAAATATAGCCTATGTTAACAGTGTCTGGGTAGGATGAGGGATGATGGATATTGTGGAAAAATGGGACTTGCTGCACATATCTCACTATATACAAATTGTAGTCTAAGGTGTCCCTAATAAAACCCAATAACTCGTATATCCCAAATAATTTTGGAACTTGAGATATCGGGCTTCAAATATAGCCTATGTTAACAGTGTCTGGGTAGGATGAGGGATGATGGATATTGTGGAAAAATGGGACTTGCTGCACATATCCCACTATATACAAATTGTAGTCTAAGGTGTCCCTAATAAAACCCAATAAGTCGTATATCCCAAATAATTTTGGAACTTGAGATATCGAGCTTCATATATACCCTATGTTAACAGTGGCTGGGTAGGATGACGGATGATGGATATTGTGGAAAAATGGGACTTGCTGCACATATCCCACTATATACAAATTGTAGTCTAAGGTGTCCCTAATAAAACGCAATAAGTCGTATATCCCAAATAATTTTGGAACTTGAGATATCGGGCTTCATATATACCCTATGTTAACAGTGGCTGGGTAGGATGACGGATGATGGATATTGTGGAAAAATGGGACTTGCTGCACATATCTCACTATATACAAATTGTAGCCTAAGATGTCCCTAATATAACCCAATAACTCGTATATCCCAAATAATTTTGGAACTTGAGATATCGGGCTTCAAATATAGCCTATGTTAACAGTGTCTGGGTAGGATGAGGGATGATGGATATTGTGGAAAAATGGGACTTGCTGCACATATCCCACTATATACAAATTGTAGTCTCAGGTGTCCCTAATAAAACCCAATAACTCGTATATCCCAAATAATTTTGGAACTTGAGATATCGGGCGTCATATATACCCTATGTTAACAGTGGCTGGGTAGGATGACGGATGATGGATATTGTAGAAAAATGGGACTTGCTGCACATATCCCACTATATACAAATTGTAGTCTCAGGTGTCCCTAATAAAACCCAATAACTCGTATATCCCAAATAATTTTGGAACTTGAGATATCGGGCGTCATATATACCCTATGTTAACAGTGGCTAGGTAGGATGACGGATGATGGATATTGTAGAAAAATGGGACTTGCTGCACATATCCCACTATATACAAATTGTAGCCTAAGGTGTCCCTAATAAAACCCAATAAGTCGTATATCCCAAATAATTTTAGAACTGGAGATATCGGGCTTCATATATACCCTATATTAGTTAACAGTGGCTGGATAGGATGGCGGATGATGGATATTGTGGAAAAATGGGACTTGCTGCACATATCCCACTATATACAAATTGTAGCCCAAGGTGTTCCTAATAAAACCCAATTAGTCGTATATCCCAAATAATTTTGGAACTTGAGATATCGGGCGTCATATATACCCTATGTTAACAGTGGCTGGGTAGGATGACGGATGATGGATATTGTGGAAAAATGGGACTTGCTGCACAAATCCCACTATATACAAATTGTAGTCTAAGGTGTCCCTAATAAAACCCAATAACTCGTATATCCCAAATAATTTTGGAGCTTGAGATATCGGGCGTCATATACACCATATGTTAACAGTGGCTGGGTAGGATGACGGATGATGGATATTGTGGAAAAATGGGACTTGCTGCACAAATCCCACTATATACAAATTGTAGTCTAAGGTGTCCCTAATAAAACCCAATTAGTCGTATATCCCAAATAATTTTGGAACTTGAGATATCGGGCGTCATATATACCCTATGTTAACAGTGGCTGGGTAGGATGACGGATGATGGATATTGCGGAAAAATGGGACTTGCTGCACATATCCCACTATATACAAATTGTAGTCTAAGGTGTCCCTAATAAAACGTAATTAGTCGTATATCCCAAATAATTTTGGAACTTGAGATATCGGGCTTCAAATATGCTATATATATATAGATACAAATATGTATACAATATAATATGTAGCAAACGTAGCTAACTTTTTTTATTTCATAGTACCTTTTAAAATTTTCTGACATATTAGATTTTAACAGAACAGATTTCGGATTTTAACAGAATAGATTTCAGATTTTAACAGAACTGATTTCTGATTTAACAGAAAAACAGGGTTGTTTATAATGGAGGGAACAGTAGAAGATTAGGTGTTTGTCAAACAGTTTATTATAGCAATACACTGCAGCTTCATTAGAAGGTGCTGTGGTCTAGCCGGTAGTGTGTTGGCTTATTAGACGAAAGGCCGCGGTTCAAATCCCAAGTCGGGCTTCAACAAATTTCTTTTTATTTTTTTTATTTTTTCTAATACATATCAGATATATAAAATTGATCAGTATATATTTATATCAATATTAAAATATATGTATTAGAAAAAAATAATAAAATAAAAAAAATCTTTTTGACGCCCGACTTGGGATTTGAACCGGACCTTTCGTTCGTTTGAACTCGGTCATGATTGAGAATAAGGAATTGAATTTATTTAACAATTTGACTGCCGCAGCAATTTTCAGGAAATTGGCCACAAATGACAATTTGATTTTTTCACATTATATGTATTTTTTTCAAAAAGAAAAACGGATGTTTTTTTTAATGAGGACAAGTGGCTTTCCCTAGAAGGGATCGCAATCTACAAGTTATCTCGTAGTTGGCAGTCAACGTGAATTTTAAATTAATTCATGTTTCAAAAATATTCTCAAAAATTTTGTATTTATTTAATTAATTATAATAATTTTATTAATTTTTATAATTACATCAAATAATAATAATTAAATTAAATAGTTCAATTAAATAATTATATTAAATAATAAATTTAAAAAAAATCAGACAAAAACCACCCCAGTTAGGGATTGAACTCAGGCATGATAGAGAATAATTTTAAAAATATCCTCAAGAGTCTAGTACTTACAACTTTTAACAGTGATGTCAAACAGATTGGTTTAGCCCCTGGCCAGGATGTGTTTTCTTTTTTATAAAGTATATATATTAATGTATTGTAGTTTTCTTTTTTGTTATTCATTATCATTAATTATTATGTTAATATCATTTCAGTACAAAATATGCGAGATTAAAATGCGTCACTTGGATGTAGTACAATGAAAACATCGGGGAAGCCCCAGTTTTGTTTTTACTTTTAAACACTTAATCAAAAAAAATTGCAAAGTTCACTTTCCGTCATGGTAACTAAAACCAAATATAAAGCATGCAAACCTCAATTCGCTGTGGTCTAGTAGGTAGTGTGTTGGATTACTAAACGAAAGGTCACGGTTCGAATCGCAGATCGGGTATGATGAAAAGGGTGTTTTTTCCTTTTTTAAAAAATATATATTTTTTCTAATACATATTAAATATATAAAATATATACTATTAAATTAAATTAAAGCTTATTAATATATACACTGCGTTTCACTTGAATAGCACACCGTACAAATTGAAATTCTCCCCCCTATATCTTTGTAAAAACTAAAGATAGCGGATTGATTGCGGATTGTAATTGTAGTGTTATTTATAGCTTTTATTATAAAATAAAAAATATTTCGGTATATCAAGTTGTTTTCAAAATACAACATAAAAAAGAAAAATACTCAAAAAATAACAATCAAATTTCGTTTCACTAGAATAGCACATATTTTAATAAATGTAGGAAAATTACTTTTTATAAAGGTTTTTAATTTTTTTCTTATTTTTTATTTATTTTTATATAAAAACTAAGATTTAACTATGGATTTCTAGTAGTGTGTTGGGCCTCCCTTGTTCAGAATAACCTCGTATATCCTATTAGGCATTGACTCGTACAAATTTTTCAAATAGTCGAGAGAAATTGAAGTCCATTTCCGTTGAATGGCCTCAATCAGTTCTGCTTTGGTTGAAAATTGTTTTTTAGACCCGTAAACTTTTCTGGCCAGCCATCCCCAAACATATAAGAGAGTTTTTTTTAAGAGAAGCTTCAAATTCGCACGATTCTGTTGACAAAATTAAGGCGAAAGTAGGTGTCCATGCTAGCAAGACCACTGTGTGGCGTTTTATTTAAGGAGCAAATCAACTCAAACGACTGAAATTAAAGAAAAAACTACCACTTAACTCTGCACGAAAAGACTCTCTCGACTATTTGAAAAATTTGTACGAGTCGATGCCTAATAGGATATACAAGGTTATTCTGAACATGGGAGGACCAACACACTACTAGAAATCGATAGTTAAACCTTAGTTTTTATATAAAAATAAATAAAAAATAAGAAAAAAATTAAAAACCTTTATAAAAAGTAATTTTCCTACATTTATTAAAATATGTGCTATTCTAGTGAAACGGAATTTGATTGTTATTTTTTGAGTATTTTTCTTTTTTATGTTGTATTTTGAAAACAACTTGATATATCGAAATATTTGTTATTTTATAATAAAAGCTATAAATAACACTACAATTGCAATCCACAATCAATCCGCTATCTTAATTTTTTACAAAGATATAGGGGGAAGAATTTCAATTTGTACGGTGTGCTATTCAAGTGAAACGCAGTGTATAATAAAAAAGAAGAATATAATACATTAAATAAAATACGTACATTTTTGAAAGCTGAATGAATTAGAAATTCAATTGCTTATTCGCATTCATGTACAAGTTCAATCCCGAGTTAGGGTTTTTGCGTGATTTATTTTACTTTTTCTTCTAATACATATATTTTAATATTGAAATATTGATATAAGTATATACTGATAAATTTTATATTTCTGATATGTATTAAAAAATAAAAAATAAATCTTTTTGACACCCGACTTGGGATTTGAACCGCGGCCTTTCGTCTAATAAGCCAACACACTACCGACTAGACCACAGCACCTTCTAATAAAGCTGCAGTGTATTGCTATAATAAACTGTTTGACAAACACCTAATCTTCTACTGTTCCCTCCATTATAAACAACCCTGTTTTTCTGTTAAATCAGAAATCAGTTCTGTTAAAATCTGAAATCTGTTCTGTTAAAATCCGAAATCTGTTCTGTTAAAATCTAATGTCAGAAAATTTTAAAAGGTACTATGAAATAAAAAAAGTTAGCTACGTTTGCTACATATTATATTGTATACATATTTGTATCTATATATTTATAGCATATTTGAAGCCCGATATCTCAAGTTCCAAAATTATTTGGGATATACGACTTATTGGGTTTTATTAGGGACACCTTAGGCTACAATTTGTATATAGTGGGATATGTGCAGCAAGTCCCATTTTTCCACAATATCCATCATCCGCCATCCTATCCAGCCACTGTTAACTAATATAGGGTATATATGAAGCCCGATATCTCCAGTTCTAAAATTATTTGGGATATACGACTTATTGGGTTTTATTAGGGACACCTTAGGCTACAATTTGTATATAGTGGGATATGTGCAGCAAGTCCCATTTTTCTACAATATCCATCATCCGTCATCCTACCTAGCCACTGTTAACATAGGGTATATATGACGCCCGATATCTCAAGTTCCAAAATTATTTGGGATATACGAGTTATTGGGTTTTATTAGGGACACCTGAGACTACAATTTGTATATAGTGGGATATGTGCAGCAAGTCCCATTTTTCTACAATATCCATCATCCGTCATCCTACCCAGCCACTGTTAACATAGGGTATATATGACGCCCGATATCTCAAGTTCCAAAATTATTTGGGATATACGAGTTATTGGGTTTTATTAGGGACACCTGAGACTACAATTTGTATATAGTGGGATATGTGCAGCAAGTCCCATTTTTCCACAATATCCATCATCCCTCATCCTACCCAGACACTGTTAACATAGGCTATATTTGAAGCCCGATATCTCAAGTTCCAAAATTATTTGGGATATACGAGTTATTGGGTTATATTAGGGACATCTTAGGCTACAATTTGTATATAGTGAGATATGTGCAGCAAGTCCCATTTTTCCACAATATCCATCATCCGTCATCCTACCCAGCCACTGTTAACATAGGGTATATATGAAGCCCGATATCTCAAGTTCCAAAATTATTTGGGATATACGACTTATTGCGTTTTATTAGGGACACCTTAGACTACAATTTGTATATAGTGGGATATGTGCAGCAAGTCCCATTTTTCCACAATATCCATCATCCGTCATCCTACCCAGCCACTGTTAACATAGGGTATATATGAAGCTCGATATCTCAAGTTCCAAAATTATTTGGGATATACGACTTATTGGGTTTTATTAGGGACACCTTAGACTACAATTTGTATATAGTGGGATATGTGCAGCAAGTCCCATTTTTCCACAATATCCATCATCCCTCATCCTACCCAGACACTGTTAACATAGGCTATATTTGAAGCCCGATATCTCAAGTTCCAAAATTATTTGGGATATACGAGTTATTGGGTTTTATTAGGGACACCTTAGACTACAATTTGTATATAGTGAGATATGTGCAGCAAGTCCCATTTTTCCACAATATCCATCATCCCTCATCCTACCCAGACACTGTTAACATAGGCTATATTTGAAGCCCGATATCTCAAGTTCCAAAATTATTTGGGATATACGAGTTATTGGGTTTTATTAGGGACACCTTAGGCTACAATTTGTATATAGTGAGATATGTGCAGCAAGTCCCATTTTTCCACAATATCCATCATCCGTCATCCTACCCAGCCACTGTTAACATAGGCTATATTTGAAGCCCGATATCTCAAGTTCCAAAATTATTTGGGATATACGAGTTATTGGGTTTTATTAGGGACACCTTAGGCTACAATTTGTATATAGTGGGATATGTGCAGCAAGTCCCATTTTTCCACAATATCCATCATCCGTCATCCTACCCAGCCACTGTTAACATAGGCTATATTTGAAGCCCGATATCTCAAGTTCCAAAATTATTTGGGATATACGAGTTATTGGGTTTTATTAGGGACACCTTAGACTACAATTTGTATATAGTGGGATATGTGCAGCAAGTCCCATTTTTCCACAATATCCATCATCCGTCATCCTACCCAACCACTGTTAACATAGGGTATATATGAAGCTCGATATCTCAAGTTCCAAAATTATTTGGGATATACGAGTTATTGGGTTTTATTAGGGACACCTTAGGCTACAATTTGTATATAGTGGGATATGTGCAGCAAGTCCCATTTTTCCACAATATCCATCATCCCTCATCCTACCCAGACACTGTTAACATAGGGTATATATGAAGCTCGATATCTCAAGTTCCAAAATTATTTGGGATATACGACTTATTGGGTTTTATTAGGGACACCTTAGACTACAATTTGTATATAGTGGGATATGTGCAGCAAGTCCCATTTTTCCACAATATCCATCATCCCTCATCCTACCCAGCCACTGTTAACATAGGGTATATATGAAGCTCGATATCTCAAGTTCCAAAATTATTTGGGATATACGACTTATTGGGTTTTATTAGGGACACCTTAGACTACAATTTGTATATAGTGGGATATGTGCAGCAAGTCCCATTTTTCCACAATATCCATCATCCCTCATCCTACCCAGACACTGTTAACATAGGCTATATTTGAAGCCCGATATCTCAAGTTCCAAAATTATTTGGGATATACGAGTTATTGGGTTTTATTAGGGACACCTTAGACTACAATTTGTATATAGTGAGATATGTGCAGCAAGTCCCATTTTTCCACAATATCCATCATCCCTCATCCTACCCAGACACTGTTAACATAGGCTATATTTGAAGCCCGATATCTCAAGTTCCAAAATTATTTGGGATATACGAGTTATTGGGTTTTATTAGGGACACCTTAGGCTACAATTTGTATATAGTGGGATATGTGCAGCAAGTCCCATTTTTCCACAATATCCATCATCCGTCATCCTACCCAGCCACTGTTAACATAGGCTATATTTGAAGCCCGATATCTCAAGTTCCAAAATTATTTGGGATATACGAGTTATTGGGTTTTATTAGGGACACCTTAGACTACAATTTGTATATAGTGGGATATGTGCAGCAAGTCCCATTTTTCCACAATATCCATCATCCGTCATCCTACCCAGCCACTGTTAACATAGGGTATATATGACGCCCGATATCTCAAGTTCCAAAATTATTTGGGATATACGAGTTATTGGGTTTTATTAGGGACACCTTAGGCTACAATTTGTATATAGTGGGATATGTGCAGCAAGTCCCATTTTTCCACAATATCCATCATCCCTCATCCTACCCAGACACTGTTAACATAGGGTATATATGAAGCTCGATATCTCAAGTTCCAAAATTATTTGGGATATACGACTTATTGGGTTTTATTAGGGACACCTTAGACTACAATTTGTATATAGTGGGATATGTGCAGCAAGTCCCATTTTTCCACAATATCCATCATCCGTCATCCTACCCAGCCACTGTTAACATAGGGTATATATGAAGCTCGATATCTCAAGTTCCAAAATTATTTGGGATATACGACTTATTGGGTTTTATTAGGGACACCTTAGACTACAATTTGTATATAGTGGGATATGTGCAGCAAGTCCCATTTTTCCACAATATCCATCATCCCTCATCCTACCCAGACACTGTTAACATAGGCTATATTTGAAGCCCGATATCTCAAGTTCCAAAATTATTTGGGATATACGAGTTATTGGGTTTTATTAGGGACACCTTAGACTACAATTTGTATATAGTGAGATATGTGCAGCAAGTCCCATTTTTCCACAATATCCATCATCCCTCATCCTACCCAGACACTGTTAACATAGGCTATATTTGAAGCCCGATATCTCAAGTTCCAAAATTATTTGGGATATACGAGTTATTGGGTTTTATTAGGGACACCTTAGGCTACAATTTGTATATAGTGGGATATGTGCAGCAAGTCCCATTTTTCCACAATATCCATCATCCGTCATCCTACCCAGCCACTGTTAACATAGGCTATATTTGAAGCCCGATATCTCAAGTTCCAAAATTATTTGGGATATACGAGTTATTGGGTTTTATTAGGGACACCTTAGACTACAATTTGTATATAGTGGGATATGTGCAGCAAGTCCCATTTTTCCACAATATCCATCATCCGTCATCCTACCCAACCACTGTTAACATAGGGTATATATGAAGCTCGATATCTCAAGTTCCAAAATTATTTGGGATATACGAGTTATTGGGTTTTATTAGGGACACCTTAGGCTACAATTTGTATATAGTGGGATATGTGCAGCAAGTCCCATTTTTCCACAATATCCATCATCCGTCATCCTACCCAGCCACTGTTAACATAGGGTATATATGAAGCCCGATATCTCAAGTTCCAAAATTATTTGGGATATACGACTTATTGCGTTTTATTAGGGACACCTTAGACTACAATTTGTATATAGTGGGATATGTGCAGCAAGTCCCATTTTTCCACAATATCCATCATCCGTCATCCTACCCAGCCACTGTTAACATAGGGTATATATGAAGCTCGATATCTCAAGTTCCAAAATTATTTGGGATATACGACTTATTGGGTTTTATTAGGGACACCTTAGACTACAATTTGTATATAGTGGGATATGTGCAGCAAGTCCCATTTTTCCACAATATCCATCATCCCTCATCCTACCCAGACACTGTTAACATAGGCTATATTTGAAGCCCGATATCTCAAGTTCCAAAATTATTTGGGATATACGAGTTATTGGGTTTTATTAGGGACACCTTAGACTACAATTTGTATATAGTGGGATATGTGCAGCAAGTCCCATTTTTCCACAATATCCATCATCCGTCATCCTACCCAACCACTGTTAACATAGGGTATATATGAAGCTCGATATCTCAAGTTCCAAAATTATTTGGGATATACGAGTTATTGGGTTTTATTAGGGACACCTTAGGCTACAATTTGTATATAGTGGGATATGTGCAGCAAGTCCCATTTTTCCACAATATCCATCATCCGTCATCCTACCCAGCCACTGTTAACATAGGGTATATATGAAGCCCGATATCTCAAGTTCCAAAATTATTTGGGATATACGACTTATTGCGTTTTATTAGGGACACCTTAGACTACAATTTGTATATAGTGGGATATGTGCAGCAAGTCCCATTTTTCCACAATATCCATCATCCGTCATCCTACCCAGCCACTGTTAACATAGGGTATATATGAAGCTCGATATCTCAAGTTCCAAAATTATTTGGGATATACGACTTATTGGGTTTTATTAGGGACACCTTAGACTACAATTTGTATATAGTGGGATATGTGCAGCAAGTCCCATTTTTCCACAATATCCATCATCCCTCATCCTACCCAGACACTGTTAACATAGGCTATATTTGAAGCCCGATATCTCAAGTTCCAAAATTATTTGGGATATACGAGTTATTGGGTTTTATTAGGGACACCTTAGACTACAATTTGTATATAGTGAGATATGTGCAGCAAGTCCCATTTTTCCACAATATCCATCATCCCTCATCCTACCCAGACACTGTTAACATAGGCTATATTTGAAGCCCGATATCTCAAGTTCCAAAATTATTTGGGATATACGAGTTATTGGGTTTTATTAGGGACACCTTAGGCTACAATTTGTATATAGTGGGATATGTGCAGCAAGTCCCATTTTTCCACAATATCCATCATCCGTCATCCTACCCAGCCACTGTTAACATAGGCTATATTTGAAGCCCGATATCTCAAGTTCCAAAATTATTTGGGATATACGAGTTATTGGGTTTTATTAGGGACACCTTAGACTACAATTTGTATATAGTGAGATATGTGCAGCAAGTCCCATTTTTCCACAATATCCATCATCCGTCATCCTACCCAGCCACTGTTAACATAGGGTATATATGAAGCCCGATATCTCAAGTTCCAAAATTATTTGGGATATACGACTTATTGCGTTTTATTAGGGACACCTTAGACTACAATTTGTATATAGTGGGATATGTGCAGCAAGTCCCATTTTTCCACAATATCCATCATCCGTCATCCTACCCAGCCACTGTTAACATAGGGTATATATGAAGCTCGATATCTCAAGTTCCAAAATTATTTGGGATATACGACTTATTGGGTTTTATTAGGGACACCTTAGACTACAATTTGTATATAGTGGGATATGTGCAGCAAGTCCCACTTTTCCACAATATCCATCATCCGTCATCCTACCCAGCCACTGTTAACATAGGGTATATATGACGCCCGATATCTTAAATTCCAAAATTATTTGGGATATACGACTAATTGGGTTTTATTAGGGACACCTTAGGCTACAATTTGTATATAGTGGGATATGTGCAGCAAGTCCCACTTTTCCACAATATCCATCATCCGTCATCCTACCCAGCCACTGTTAACTAATATAGGGTATATATGAAGCCCGATATCTCCAGTTCCAAAATTATTTGGGATATACGACTTATTGCGTTTAATTGGGGACACCTTAGACTACAATTTGTATATAGTGGGATATGTGCAGCAAGTCCCATTTTTCCACAATATCCATCATCCGCCATCCTATCCAGCCACTGTTAACTAATATAGGGTATATATGAAGCCCGATATCTCCAGTTCTAAAATTATTTGGGATATACGACTTATTGGGTTTTATTAGGGACACCTTAGGCTACAATTTGTATATAGTGGGATATGTGCAGCAAGTCCCATTTTTCTACAATATCCATCATCCGTCATCCTACCTAGCCACTGTTAACATAGGGTATATATGACGCCCGATATCTCAAGTTCCAAAATTATTTGGGATATACGAGTTATTGGGTTTTATTAGGGACACCTGAGACTACAATTTGTATATAGTGGGATATGTGCAGCAAGTCCCATTTTTCTACAATATCCATCATCCGTCATCCTACCCAGCCACTGTTAACATAGGGTATATATGACGCCCGATATCTCAAGTTCCAAAATTATTTGGGATATACGAGTTATTGGGTTTTATTAGGGACACCTGAGACTACAATTTGTATATAGTGGGATATGTGCAGCAAGTCCCATTTTTCCACAATATCCATCATCCCTCATCCTACCCAGACACTGTTAACATAGGCTATATTTGAAGCCCGATATCTCAAGTTCCAAAATTATTTGGGATATACGAGTTATTGGGTTATATTAGGGACATCTTAGGCTACAATTTGTATATAGTGAGATATGTGCAGCAAGTCCCATTTTTCCACAATATCCATCATCCGTCATCCTACCCAGCCACTGTTAACATAGGGTATATATGAAGCCCGATATCTCAAGTTCCAAAATTATTTGGGATATACGACTTATTGCGTTTTATTAGGGACACCTTAGACTACAATTTGTATATAGTGGGATATGTGCAGCAAGTCCCATTTTTCCACAATATCCATCATCCGTCATCCTACCCAGCCACTGTTAACATAGGGTATATATGAAGCTCGATATCTCAAGTTCCAAAATTATTTGGGATATACGACTTATTGGGTTTTATTAGGGACACCTTAGACTACAATTTGTATATAGTGGGATATGTGCAGCAAGTCCCATTTTTCCACAATATCCATCATCCCTCATCCTACCCAGACACTGTTAACATAGGCTATATTTGAAGCCCGATATCTCAAGTTCCAAAATTATTTGGGATATACGAGTTATTGGGTTTTATTAGGGACACCTTAGACTACAATTTGTATATAGTGAGATATGTGCAGCAAGTCCCATTTTTCCACAATATCCATCATCCCTCATCCTACCCAGACACTGTTAACATAGGCTATATTTGAAGCCCGATATCTCAAGTTCCAAAATTATTTGGGATATACGAGTTATTGGGTTTTATTAGGGACACCTTAGGCTACAATTTGTATATAGTGAGATATGTGCAGCAAGTCCCATTTTTCCACAATATCCATCATCCGTCATCCTACCCAGCCACTGTTAACATAGGCTATATTTGAAGCCCGATATCTCAAGTTCCAAAATTATTTGGGATATACGAGTTATTGGGTTTTATTAGGGACACCTTAGGCTACAATTTGTATATAGTGGGATATGTGCAGCAAGTCCCATTTTTCCACAATATCCATCATCCGTCATCCTACCCAGCCACTGTTAACATAGGCTATATTTGAAGCCCGATATCTCAAGTTCCAAAATTATTTGGGATATACGAGTTATTGGGTTTTATTAGGGACACCTTAGACTACAATTTGTATATAGTGGGATATGTGCAGCAAGTCCCATTTTTCCACAATATCCATCATCCGTCATCCTACCCAACCACTGTTAACATAGGGTATATATGAAGCTCGATATCTCAAGTTCCAAAATTATTTGGGATATACGAGTTATTGGGTTTTATTAGGGACACCTTAGGCTACAATTTGTATATAGTGGGATATGTGCAGCAAGTCCCATTTTTCCACAATATCCATCATCCCTCATCCTACCCAGACACTGTTAACATAGGGTATATATGAAGCTCGATATCTCAAGTTCCAAAATTATTTGGGATATACGACTTATTGGGTTTTATTAGGGACACCTTAGACTACAATTTGTATATAGTGGGATATGTGCAGCAAGTCCCATTTTTCCACAATATCCATCATCCCTCATCCTACCCAGCCACTGTTAACATAGGGTATATATGAAGCTCGATATCTCAAGTTCCAAAATTATTTGGGATATACGACTTATTGGGTTTTATTAGGGACACCTTAGACTACAATTTGTATATAGTGGGATATGTGCAGCAAGTCCCATTTTTCCACAATATCCATCATCCCTCATCCTACCCAGACACTGTTAACATAGGCTATATTTGAAGCCCGATATCTCAAGTTCCAAAATTATTTGGGATATACGAGTTATTGGGTTTTATTAGGGACACCTTAGACTACAATTTGTATATAGTGAGATATGTGCAGCAAGTCCCATTTTTCCACAATATCCATCATCCCTCATCCTACCCAGACACTGTTAACATAGGCTATATTTGAAGCCCGATATCTCAAGTTCCAAAATTATTTGGGATATACGAGTTATTGGGTTTTATTAGGGACACCTTAGGCTACAATTTGTATATAGTGGGATATGTGCAGCAAGTCCCATTTTTCCACAATATCCATCATCCCTCATCCTACCCAGACACTGTTAACATAGGGTATATATGAAGCTCGATATCTCAAGTTCCAAAATTATTTGGGATATACGACTTATTGGGTTTTACTATGGACATCTTAGGCTACAATTTGTATACAGTGGGATATGTGCAGCAAGTCCCATTTTTCCACAATATCCATCATCCGTCATCCTACCCAGCCACTGTTAACATAGGGTATATATGACGCCCGATATCTCCAGTTCCAAAATTATTTGGGATATACGACTTATTGGATTTTATTAGGGACACCTTAGGCTACAATTTGTATATAGTGGGATATGTGCAGCAAGTCCCATTTTTCCACAATATCCATCATCCGTCATCCTACCCAGCCACTGTTAACATAGGGTATATATGACGCCCGATATCTCCAGTTCCAAAATTATTTGGGATATACGACTTATTGGATTTTATTAGGGACACCTTAGGCTACAATTTGTATATAGTGGGATATGTGCAGCAAGTCCCATTTTTCCACAATATCCATCATCCGTCATCCTACCCAGCCACTGTTAACATAGGCTATATATGACGCCCGATATCTCCAGTTCCAAAATTATTTGGGATATACGACTTATTGGATTTTATTAGGGACACCTTAGGCTACAATTTGTATATAGTGGGATATGTGCAGCAAGTCCCATTTTTCCACAATATCCATCATCCGTCATCCTACCCAGCCACTGTTAACATAGGCTATATATGACGCCCGATATCTCCAGTTCCAAAATTATTTGGGATATACGACTTATTGGATTTTATTAGGGACACCTTAGGCTACAATTTGTATATAGTGGGATATGTGCAGCAAGTCCCATTTTTCCACAATATCCATCATCCGTCATCCTACCCAGCCACTGTTAACATAGGGTATATATGACGCCCGATATCTCGAGTTCCAAAATTATTTGGGATATACGACTTATTGGGTTTTATTAGGGACACCTTAGGCTACAATTTGTATATAGTGGGATATGTGCAGCAAGTCCCATTTTTCCACAATATCCATCATCCGTCATCCTACCCAGCCACTGTTAACATAGGCTATATTTGAAGCCCGATATCTCGAGTTCCAAAATTATTTGGGATATACGACTTATTGGGTTTTATTAGGGACACCTTAGGCTACAATTTGTATATAGTGGGATATGTGCAGCAAGTCCCATTTTTCCACAATATCCATCATCCGTCATCCTACCCAGCCACTGTTAACATAGGGTATATATGACGCCCGATATCTCAAGTTCCAAAATTATTTGGGATATACGACTTATTGGGTTTTATTAGGGACACCTTAGGCTACAATTTGTATATAGTGGGATATGTGCAGCAAGTCCCATTTTTCCACAATATCCATCATCCGTCATCCTACCCAGCCACTGTTAACATAGGGTATATATGACGCCCGATATCTCGAGTTCCAAAATTATTTGGGATATACGACTTATTGGGTTTTATTAGGGACACCTTAGGCTACAATTTGTATATAGTGGGATATGTGCAGCAAGTCCCATTTTTCCACAATATCCATCATCCGTCATCCTACCCAGCCACTGTTAACATAGGGTATATATGACGCCCGATATCTCGAGTTCCAAAATTATTTGGGATATACGACTTATTGGGTTTTATTAGGGACACCTTAGGCTACAATTTGTATATAGTGGGATATGTGCAGCAAGTCCCATTTTTCCACAATATCCATCATCCGTCATCCTACCCAGCCACTGTTAACATAGGGTATATATGACGCCCGATATCTCGAGTTCCAAAATTATTTGGGATATACGACTTATTGGGTTTTATTAGGGACACCTTAGGCTACAATTTGTATATAGTGGGATATGTGCAGCAAGTCCCATTTTTCCACAATATCCATCATCCGTCATCCTACCTACCCACTGTTAACATAGGCTATATTTGAAGCCCGATATCTCAAGTTCCAAAATTATTTGGGATATACGACTTATTGGGTTTTATTAGGGACACCTTAGACTACAATTTGTATATAGTGGGATATGTGCAGCAAGTCCCATTTTTCCACAATATCGATCAGCCGTCATCCTACCCAGCCACTGTTAACATAGGGTATATATGACGCCCGATATCTCAAGTTCCAAAATTATTTGGGATATACGACTTATTGGGTTTTATTAGGGACACCTTAGGCTACAATTTGTATATAGTGGGATATGTGCAGCAAGTCCCATTTTTCCACAATATCCATCATCCGTCATCCTACCCAGCCACTGTTAACATAGGGTATATATGACGCCCGATATCTCGAGTTCCAAAATTATTTGGGATATACGACTTATTGAGTTTTATTAGGGACACCTTAGGCTACAATTTGTATATAGTGGGATATGTGCAGCAAGTCCCATTTTTCCACAATATCCATCATCCGTCATCCTACCCAGCCACTGTTAACATAGGGTATATATGACGCCCGATATCTCGAGTTCCAAAATTATTTGGGATATACGACTTATTGGGTTTTATTAGGGACACCTTAGGCTACAATTTGTATATAGTGGGATATGTGCAGCAAGTCCCATTTTTCCACAATATCCATCATCCGTCATCCTACCCAGCCACTGTTAACATAGGCTATATTTGAAGCCCGATATCTCGAGTTCCAAAATTATTTGGGATATACGACTTATTGGGTTTTATTAGGGACACCTTAGACTACAATTTGTATATTGTGGGATATGTGCAGCAAGTCCCATTTTTCCACAATATCCATCATCCGTCATCCTACCCAGCCACTGTTAACATAGGGTATATATGACGCCCGATATCTCAAGTTCCAAAATTATTTGGGATATACGACTTATTGGGTTTTATTAGGGACACCTTAGGCTACAATTTGTATATAGTGGGATATGTGCAGCAAGTCCCATTTTTCCACAATATCCATCATCCGTCATCCTACCCAGCCACTGTTAACATAGGGTATATATGACGCCCGATATCTCAAGTTCCAAAATTATTTGGGATATACGACTTATTGGGTTTTATTAGGGACACCTTAGGCTACAATTTGTATATAGTGGGATATGTGCAGCAAGTCCCATTTTTCCACAATATCCATCATCCGTCATCCTACCCAGCCACTGTTAACATAGGGTATATATGACGCCCGATATCTCGAGTTCCAAAATTATTTGGGATATACGACTTATTGGGTTTTATTAGGGACACCTTAGGCTACAATTTGTATATAGTGGGATATGTGCAGCAAGTCCCATTTTTCCACAATATCCATCATCCGTCATCCTACCTACCCACTGTTAACATAGGCTATATTTGAAGCCCGATATCTCAAGTTCCAAAATTATTTGGGATATACGACTTATTGGGTTTTATTAGGGACACCTTAGACTACAATTTGTATATAGTGGGATATGTGCAGCAAGTCCCATTTTTCCACAATATCGATCAGCCGTCATCCTACCCAGCCACTGTTAACATAGGGTATATATGACGCCCGATATCTCAAGTTCCAAAATTATTTGGGATATACGAGTTATTGGGTTTTATTAGGGACACCTTAGACTACAATTTGTATATAGTGGGATATGTGCAGCAAGTCCCATTTTTCCACAATATCCATCATCCGTCATCCTACCCAGCCACTGTTAACATAGGGTATATATGACGCCCGATATCTCGAGTTCCAAAATTATTTGGGATATACGACTTATTGGGTTTTATTAGGGACACCTTAGGCTACAATTTGTATATAGTGGGATATGTGCAGCAAGTCCCATTTTTCCACAATATCCATCATCCGTCATCCTACCTACCCACTGTTAACATAGGCTATATTTGAAGCCCGATATCTCAAGTTCCAAAATTATTTGGGATATACGACTTATTGGGTTTTATTAGGGACACCTTAGACTACAATTTGTATATAGTGGGATATGTGCAGCAAGTCCCATTTTTCCACAATATCGATCAGCCGTCATCCTACCCAGCCACTGTTAACATAGGGTATATATGACGCCCGATATCTCAAGTTCCAAAATTATTTGGGATATACGACTTATTGGGTTTTATTAGGGACACCTTAGGCTACAATTTGTATATAGTGGGATATGTGCAGCAAGTCCCATTTTTCCACAATATCCATCATCCGTCATCCTACCCAGCCACTGTTAACATAGGGTATATATGACGCCCGATATCTCGAGTTCCAAAATTATTTGGGATATACGACTTATTGAGTTTTATTAGGGACACCTTAGGCTACAATTTGTATATAGTGGGATATGTGCAGCAAGTCCCATTTTTCCACAATATCCATCATCCGTCATCCTACCCAGCCACTGTTAACATAGGGTATATATGACGCCCGATATCTCGAGTTCCAAAATTATTTGGGATATACGACTTATTGGGTTTTATTAGGGACACCTTAGGCTACAATTTGTATATAGTGGGATATGTGCAGCAAGTCCCATTTTTCCACAATATCCATCATCCGTCATCCTACCCAGCCACTGTTAACATAGGCTATATTTGAAGCCCGATATCTCGAGTTCCAAAATTATTTGGGATATACGACTTATTGGGTTTTATTAGGGACACCTTAGACTACAATTTGTATATTGTGGGATATGTGCAGCAAGTCCCATTTTTCCACAATATCCATCATCCGTCATCCTACCCAGCCACTGTTAACATAGGGTATATATGACGCCCGATATCTCAAGTTCCAAAATTATTTGGGATATACGACTTATTGGGTTTTATTAGGGACACCTTAGGCTACAATTTGTATATAGTGGGATATGTGCAGCAAGTCCCATTTTTCCACAATATCCATCATCCGTCATCCTACCCAGCCACTGTTAACATAGGGTATATATGACGCCCGATATCTCAAGTTCCAAAATTATTTGGGATATACGACTTATTGGGTTTTATTAGGGACACCTTAGGCTACAATTTGTATATAGTGGGATATGTGCAGCAAGTCCCATTTTTCCACAATATCCATCATCCGTCATCCTACCCAGCCACTGTTAACATAGGGTATATATGACGCCCGATATCTCGAGTTCCAAAATTATTTGGGATATACGACTTATTGGGTTTTATTAGGGACACCTTAGGCTACAATTTGTATATAGTGGGATATGTGCAGCAAGTCCCATTTTTCCACAATATCCATCATCCGTCATCCTACCTACCCACTGTTAACATAGGCTATATTTGAAGCCCGATATCTCAAGTTCCAAAATTATTTGGGATATACGACTTATTGGGTTTTATTAGGGACACCTTAGACTACAATTTGTATATAGTGGGATATGTGCAGCAAGTCCCATTTTTCCACAATATCGATCAGCCGTCATCCTACCCAGCCACTGTTAACATAGGGTATATATGACGCCCGATATCTCAAGTTCCAAAATTATTTGGGATATACGAGTTATTGGGTTTTATTAGGGACACCTTAGACTACAATTTGTATATAGTGGGATATGTGCAGCAAGTCCCATTTTTCCACAATATCCATCATCCGTCATCCTACCCAGCCACTGTTAACATAGGGTATATATGACGCCCGATATCTCGAGTTCCAAAATTATTTGGGATATACGACTTATTGGGTTTTATTAGGGACACCTTAGGCTACAATTTGTATATAGTGGGATATGTGCAGCAAGTCCCATTTTTCCACAATATCCATCATCACTCATCCTACCCAGCCACTGTTAACATAGGGTATATATGACGCCCGATATCTCAAGTTCCAAAATTATTTGGGATATACGACTTATTGGGTTTTATTAGGGACACCTTAGGCTACAATTTGTATATAGTGGGATATGTGCAGCAAGTCCCATTTTTCCACAATATCCATCATCCGTCATCCTACCCAGCCACTGTTAACATAGGGTATATATGACGCCCGATATCTCGAGTTCCAAAATTATTTGGGATATACGACTTATTGGGTTTTATTAGGGACACCTTAGGCTACAATTTGTATATAGTGGGATATGTGCAGCAAGTCCCATTTTTCCACAATATCCATCATCCGTCATCCTACCCAGCCACTGTTAACATAGGGTATATATGAAGCCCGATATCTCCAGTTCCAAAATTATTTGGGATATACGACTTATTGGGTTTTATTAGGGACACCTTAGGCTACAATTTGTATATAGTGGGATATGTGCAGCATGTCCCATTTGCCCACAATATCGATAATCCTACCTTGACTATTTTCTGTTAACCACTTAACATTGCTCTGTTAGCTTTAACATTACCTCTGTTAAAATTTTTGGTTTTTGTCTTTGCTAGTTAAATTTGAATTTATCTTCACACACATCGCCGAAAGTAATATTTTTTCTCGTTATTTCGTTTTGTTCGAGATGTCTGAGCCAGAGGTTGAATCATGGGCACTGGGCTAATAAGCCAACATACTACCAACGAGACTACAGGGATATATTATTGAAGCTAATACATCTGTCCAACTAGTTGGACGACCCTAGATAACAATAAGATTTCGCTGAATGGTCTCTGGAGAAGTTGGCAATTAAACCTAATTTTTATCGGAGCCCATTACTGGAATTTGGAATGATGTCAACCCACATAATATGCAAGAGCATACAAAATGTATTACGAAATGTCACTGCTTGGTGAGGATTTTGGTCTGGCGGTGTCATATGTTCATATTTCTTTGAGCACGACCAATATTTTTAATATATTTTGGAATATTTTTCAAAAATATTTCATGACGCGGGGGGAAAGATAGAAGGGAAGGTTACAGAAACCATGAGAGTAACAATGCGTTGTTCTCATCGTGCGTTTTTGTTGTTTGACCACGTTTTATTTATTTTTCTGGTGTTAAAAACAGACGTCGGCACCAATGTCCCTCAGGGGAAGAGCATCTTCGGCTTTTTACACACATAGGACACGGACATCAAGAATGTTCGTTAAAAAGAGCGTAAAAATCTTGTCAGTCTTTAAAGAAGAAGGTTCATGTCGCTTTTTTCAGACTTCAATGATACACCCAAAGAAATATCACAGTAGTATTCACTAATATCAATGAGAAATGATTTCGATTTTTGGAAGAGTACTTGCCAAGTTAAATACGGTGTCTTTAGGGTCTTAGCGCAGTACAATTTTTCTATATTTTCCGATCACATATACATATCATTGGGTTAATAAGAAGACTTGAAATTATTACTAACAATTTTCCTCTAGGTTAACACATGCCTTTGGTTATGGATTAGTGAGTAAGAGAGAGAAAATAAGTTGAGAGAATTTATTTATTTACAGCCATATAAAAGTGTTAGTAATATACGCTATTTTTATTTTCATTTCATCAACATAGTACATATGTAAAGCTGTCTATCTTTGGCTTAATAATTTTGGATAAATAAAAATAAAATAAAAAATCGATTTTATTATTAAAAGAACATAAAGCTATCCATCTTTGGCTTAAAAATTAGGCCATGTTTTTTAGATAAATAAAAATAAAAAGAATAAAAAAAACCATTTTTTATTAAAAGAAAAAAAAAAGCGAGCATTCCAAAGCATTTAAAAAAAAATATACTATGGGACAAAATAAAAAATAAAATACGCCCAGCTAATGACATAGAACATTTTTAACACAAAATATTCTTCGAGTGTTATTCTGAAATAAGATGATAAAACACCCGCAGCACATGTATTCTTGTCGCAGTCTGATCGACAACTAAATGAAAAAACACAAGAATGCATACACATGTGCATACGTACGATGAGAGCAACACATTGTTACGCTCTTTGTTTGTGTTAATTTTCCTTCTGTCTTCCTCCCTCTCATCTAGAAATGATTTTTAAAAAAGATTTTGGTGAGAGCGGGTCGTAATGTTACGACCCGCCATAAGAAATTTTACTTCTACATGATGCGTATTCTTTATATCGATATTCTTTGGTACGACGTTAGCCAGGCCATTGCCATCACTGTCAATTTGGTCGATGATTACCAAATTCTTGTGGCCTGAATTGGATGGTTTTATTACCAACGACATGTGCTCTAGACACAACGGCGCTACATGCAACATAGTCCATGCCACATTGGATATTTTACATCAGCGATTTGGAGGTATGCCGGTGATGTAAATTGAATAACGAGATCATACGATTTTATCTCGTTAAACTTTTTCTTGTGGTGCTTACTTAAGACAAAACCAAACATAACCCATAACTATGGGCTGTTGTAGAAAACATTTCCCACCCATCTTTTAATTATTTCTTCACATCAGTGTTCAGTTTCATTAATCACGTTTTTCCAGCTGCTAAGCAAGTAATTGATCTACTGCAGCAGTTTCTGGGATGATAGGGTTGCCAACTTTCGTTGCTTAAAAACAGCAACAGTTGATTCATCGATTAAGTTACGTGTTTTTTTTTGCATTTCCTTTGTCATCGCTTCTCTATCACATCAAACGTAATCACATTGAATATGAGAACCTAAAAAAAAAACGTTTCTTTAACTTACTTAACACGGCTGGTAATTTAATATGTTTTTATGTCCACAAATATTTGTAAAAAGTCAGGTTTTTTCCTTTCTTCTCTTATCAATTTCCATTGTCCATTGACATTATTACAGTTGAGTGGTATGTTTTCGTTGTTTTTCAAATACTTTTTCTATTATTTTACGATGATAGTAATGTTAGATTTTTATGTTTTCTTCAATCGTATCATTGCCATAAGCCATCTGTTTTATATTTTTGTTTCGTGTAGTGCGGGATGGTGTAGTGTAGTGCTCTCATTTACAATATTTGGCCAGAATTTATTGAATATGATATGATGACGATGAGAGGCTGTGTTTCCCAGCAGTTTTCGATTCGATTTGCCTTTTGTTTTTTTTAAAGGGTGTTTTTTATAGAGGTATAGAACTTTAAGTTGCAATAAAACAACGATGGATTATTCGATTGACATGAATTTTATTTATCCGAAAGATAATCTTGTGGCATTACATTTTAAATATGATTTCTGGCATATGACCGCCACGGCTGGCGCGGATGTAGTCCAATCTGGTACGTCCAATTTTCGATGACTTTTTCCAACATTTGTGGCCGTATATCAGCAATAATACGGCGAATGTTGTCTACCAAATGGTCAAGCGTTTGTGGCTTTACCGCATAGACCAATGACTTTACATAGCCCCACAGAAAGTAGTCTAGCGATCTAGATCTTGGAGGCCAATTCACAGGTCCAAAACGTGAAATTAGGCGGTCACCAAACGTGTCTTTCAATAAATCTATTGTGGCACGAGCTGTGTGACATGTAGCGCCGTCTTGTTGAAACCTGGACATCTCCTGGACATCATGGTTATTCAATTCAGGAATGAAAAAGTTAGTAATCATGGCTCTATACCGATCACCATTGACTATAACGTTCTGGCCACCATCGTTTTTGAAAAAGTACGGACCAATGATTCCACCAGCCCATAAAGCGCACCAAACAGTCAGTTTTTCTGGATGTAACGGCGTTTCCACGTACACTTGAGGATTACCTTCACTCCAAATGCGGCAGTTTTGTTTGTTGACGTAACCATTCAACCAGAAGTGCGCTTCATCGCTAAACAAAATTCGCTTATGAAAATCGGGAACAACGGTAATCTCGTTTTGGGCCCATTCGACGAATCTACGCCTTACTTGATGATCGGTTCGCTTCCAATCTTGCACGAGTTGGATTTTGTAAGCACACAAACCAAGATCCTTCCGCAAAATCTTCCATAAAGTGGATGGACACTGGAGATCCAATTCCTGTGCTCGATGGCGGATGCACTCATTCGGGTCTTCCTCAATGCTACGCTCTACAGCAGCAATAGCTTCTTCTGTACGCACCGTACAGCGTCTCTGGGGATGCGAGTTATCAATAAGAGTAAACGTGGTGCGAAAACGTTCCATGGTTAATCGAATTAACTGCTCTGATGGACGATTTTGTCGACGATAAAATGGACGTAGTGCGCGATACGTTTTCCGCACAGAACCATTATTTTCGAAATAAAATTGCACTATTTGCAAGCGTTGTTCAGGCGTGAGTCTATTCATGATGAATTGCCAAACCAAACTGAGAATAAATCACTTGACAGCTGTTACATCGGTCGCCATCTTGAAAAGTAATGCCAACTTAAAGTTCTATACCTCTATAAAAAACACCCTTTGTTTTCTGGTTGAAAAATGATTGTTTTTTCTTTGTATTAAATTTATAGGCGATTTTATTTTGTTGTTCTTTTTTAATAAACAATCAAAAAAAATTGTTTATTTAAACTTTAAAGTGTAGTCAGAGTCAGAGTCTATTGATTTTTATTAATAAAATAAATTGGCGTTAAAAAGTTTTTTTTGTGTTTTTTTTTTCTATTTGCTTGTGAAAGAATTTAATGTTTATTTCTATTATTTGTTTATAAATTATTTATTAATAAATAGTTAATACTGTGTATGTGTTGTAGTTATTCTAGACAATGAGCAGGTAGTTATATGAATACAATGCAAGTATGGAGTACCTTGATTCGTGATAATTTAAAATTTATTAAAAAAATAAAATTTTGAATTTCCATGTACGTAAAGTTTGTTTACATAAAATTAATTACATCATAAGAGAATAATTTAATTTAATTATTTATATTGGATGTACGTACTTTAATTTAAAACCAAACCCAACAATTTGAGCATAGTCACTTTTGGCATTAACAGAACAAATATTGATGTTAACAGAGCAATGGCAATTAACAGTGGTAACAAGTAGATTACATCGTTAATTATTGCAGGCTATTAACATAAAATTAATTTTTCATTATGATCTCTTTTATTTGTGAATAAAATAGATGGGTTGGTTGGCGCAAGATGGAGAGAGTCAATTTTCTCATTTCAAAAACAGTGATCAGTTAAGAGCAAATTTTGCCCTGTTAAAGACATATAGTCACACAGATAATTATACATACCCCCCTAAAAATCATTTTTTTTAAAAAGTAATGAACTTCTAATCTAAAATTTCTTTACATTAGCGTCTGTAACGACACATTCAGTTAAATAAAGAAAAAAGATTCCCAAAATCTATGAATTTGTGACTACAGTTTGCTTAAAACCAATATGGCGCCACAGAAAATTATACGTACGACGTATATTTCGTATATAATTTCTCCAAGGGTGGTAGCCCGGTATATAAACGGTATTGTGAATAAAAATCCTAGGACTACAGCCGTAGAAATACGAAATTCCGCGGAAAGTGATCACAATGTTATTGTGCATTCCGAAACAGTTCGATGTGTTTTGAGAAAGAACGGTTTCCGCAGCCGAGTGCCGAGAAAAAAGCCACAATAGGAATTTGCCCAATAATATACGGACAAGTCAACTGATTTTTGGGCGAATGTAATATTTAGTGATGAGAACAAATATAATTTGTTCGGCTGTGACAGAAAACAAAAAAATTGGCGCAAAAATCAGTCGACTTGTCCATATATTAGCATTAAAAAAAATGATTTTTAGGGGGGTACGTATAATTATCTGTGTGACTGTACATATTTTGCTCTGGTAACAGCAAAAGTGGCGCTACAAAATATGTGGGTTTGTGGCTTTGGTTTTTAAATTCGAATTAATTTCATTCGCCTAATTAATATACTGTGATTAGGAGAATTAGTTTTTTTCAAAATTCATTTTCTCAAATTCCAAAATGATTCCAGTTATCTCACCACCATGGTTCAAAAATAGGACCCTCTGGACTACTATTTGCATATAGTCGGGTAGGTGTACATATGCTCCAAAATAGACACTGATCTTGTAGAGAATTTTCAAGCAAAAAATTGAAATTTTAAAAGCCAATTATCTCAATAACATATCACTTTATATGTGATTATATTGCTGATGTTGGAGTCGCCGTAGTCTAGTAGGTAGTGCGTTGGCTTATTAGACGCAAGGCCACGGTTCAAGCCCTAGATCAGACATCAAAACGAAAATATTAAAAAAAAAGTATTTCTTCGGCGACTTCCTCTCAGCAGATTTCTGACAAAATCTCTTAGTATAAAATAAAATTGCCATGAAAAGTTTCTCAAAAACTCTGTCGTTCGGAGTCGACTTTAAACCGTAGGTCCCGCCACTAATGTATAAAAATTAACAAACACAACATGAGTGGTATGAGAAGCTAGGCCGTAACCCTGACTGAAGGGTTATAATGGCCAATTATGTATGTATATTGCTGATGTTATATTAAGAGGCCTCTCTTTGAATGTTCTATGGTACTCATAGACCTGGTAAGTATTCTTAAATTAGGTCCTAAACAAGTGGGCTTGTTCAGATGGTTAATGTTAACAGTTAACTCTGTTAAAGGAAAATTTTGTTCTGTTAACGCTAAATGTGGCGCTGCTAAAATTTTTGGTTTTCATCTTGGATTTTCAAATTCGAATTTGATTCTGTAATACTCGAGGTTAGCAACATTCAATTGAGACGCCAAACATACTACCTCTAATACAAGGAATGGCTTAGAAGCAGTGTTGCAAAATTGAAATTTTAAAATGGTACTGAACTATAAGCGAAAGAGTACTTCTTTGCATCAAATGGTACTTTAATGGACGTCTGGCTAACCAGGGCTAAAGACTAATTCTACCTTTAGCAATACGTTGCTAATGCATTAATAGTCGAAAAGCAAGACAAAAAATATGTAAAAATAAAAAAAAATACTGAAAGCATCGCGGGGGTACTGTGGTATTTTTGAAATGAAAAAGTACTGAAAAAAGTACTAAAGTACTGAATTTTTCAACACTGCTTCGAAGTATTGAAAGATACCTTCACAACATATTGTGTGTGTTAATATCTACCATGAGTGGCCGAACCTACAGTTTAAAGTCGGCTTCGAACGACAGATTTTTGAGAAACTTTTCTAGGCAATTTTTTTCTCGCAAAATTTTTTATCACAAAACTGCTGAGATGAAGTCTTGGAAGAAAAAATTTTTGTCGTATTTCGTTTTGTTGGAAATTTCTGAGCTGAGATTTGAAACACGGGTTTACGTTTAATAAACCGACACACTACCTGCTAGAGAACGTTGACGTCTAGCAAATTAGTTGTCATTTATATTAACACGTTGATTGCCGCGGCAATTTTCAGAAAACTGGCCATGCAAGCGAACATTGACTTTTTGTTATTTTCCCAGAAGCCATTCATCGATACTAGCACTGATATAATACGATTTTATTCGTAGCTACACAAAAATGGCAGGTTTAGTGAGTACGAGATAACTCGTAGTTGGCTCCCTTGAAGGTAACGTAATCAACGAACAAAGAATATGGATATAAAGAATACGCATCATGTAGAAGTAAAATTTCTTATGGCGGGTCGTAACATTATGACCCGCTCTCACCAAAATGTTTTTAAAAATCATTTCTTGATGAGAGGGAGGAAGACAGAAGGAAAATGAACACAAACAAAGAGCGTAACAATGTGTTGCTCTCATCGTACGTATGTACATGTGTATATATTCTTGTGTTTTTTGATTTAGTTGTCGATCAGACTGCGACAAGAATACATGAGCTGCGGATGCTTTATCATTTTATTTCAGAATAACACTCGAAGAATATTTTGTGTTAAAAATGTTCTATGTCATTAGCTGGGCGTATTTTATTTTTTATTTTGTCCCATAGTATATTTTTTTTAAATGCTTTGGAATGCTCGCTTTTTTTCTTTTAATAAAAAATGGTTTTTTTTATTCTTTTTATTTTTATTTATCTAAAAAACATGGCCTAATTTTTAAGCCAAAGATGGATGGCTTTATGTTCTTTTAATAATAAAATCGATGTTTTATTTTATTTTTATTTATCCAAAATTATTAAGCCAAAGATAGACAGCTTTACATATGTACTATGTTGATGAAATGAAAATAAAAATAGAGTATATTACTAACACTTTTATATGGCTGTAAATAAATAAATTCTCTCAACTTATTTTCTCTCTCTCTCACTCACTAATCCATAACCATAGGCATGTGTTAACCTGGAGGAAAACTGTTAGTAATAATGTCAAGTCTACTTATTAACCCAATGATATGTATATGTGATCGGAAAATATAGAAAAATTGTAGTGCACTAGGACACTAAGACACCGTATTTAACTTGGCAAGTATTGTTCCAAAAATCGAAATCATTTCTCATTGATATTAGTGAATATTACTGTGATATTTCTTTGGGTGTATCATTGAAGTCTGAAAAAAGCGACATGAACCTTCTTCTTTAAAAACTGACAAGATTTTTACGCTCTTTTTAACGAACATTCTTGATGTTCGTGTCCTATGTGTGTAAAAAGCCGAAGATGTTCTTCCCCTGAGGGACATTGGTGCCGACGTCTGTTTTTAACACCAGAAAAATAAATAAAAAAGAGGTCAAACAACAAAAACGTACGATGAGAACAACGCATTGTTACGCTCTTGGTTTCTGTATCATTCCCTTCTATCTTTCCCCCCGCGTCTTGAAATGTTTTTGAAAAATATTCCAAAATATGTTAAAAATGCACATTCTTTATACTTTATTTTCTTTGCTACGAGTTATCTCGTAGTCGGCAGTCAACGTGCTAAGTATGTTTTGACAAATCACCATGTGGACGACCATTCAATCTGTAGTTGTTAGTCTATTGAAATATTTTTTAAAATGTCCGCCATTCCTTTGGTCAATTTTAAAATTTTCACCTTAAAAATATGTTTAAAGGTGCTACAGATTTTTCAAATAAAATTGGTATTCACAAGACACATATTTTGAAATACGTTTTACTTTATACTTCCCCTCTCAAAAACTTAAACTGAATCCAAAATGATTGTCTATAGAAGATGTGAAGCCAATCGAACACCAATTCCATTAAGCATGGACTACATTTCAATATAAGATATGGTTTGCAGAAGAATAGAGCACTTTGCCTGCCATTTTAAGAAACACAAAACCTGATTACAAAACAAAGGAAAAGAAACTACACTCACTCACTACATAAGATCCAAAGAAGTTCATACCAGAAACAGAACACAGCAGAACACATGATACGAATATAATAAATGGCAGGTGTTTTCCAATATGTTAAAATGGTCATTCGATAACTTTTTATTCATCGTTGTTGTTAAAACAGAAGAAGTACGAATAAAACAAGAAATAGAAGCAGAAGAAAGGGGCCCACAAAAAAAATTGATTTGATTTCTTTCTTTCCTTCTTTCCTTCTTTTTCTTTTTTTCATTCTTTATTTTTTTTTATTTCGAGCTAAAAGCTTAGGTGTTCTCTACACATCATCGATGATGACATCTTCTACCAAACGAAACGAAACGAAAACGGGATGTGTGTGTGAGAATAAAAGACAGCCTTAAACGGAATGGGCGACAGACAACATAGGCAGGTCTTTTCTTTTTTTGGGGTTATAACGACGACTTCTTTCAATGACATGCACATTAGCGTGCTGCGTAAATGTAAACATGTTTGGCAACCATAAGGCAACATAATAGAGAAAAAGACCAAACTAAACTACACACTATTTTTGTTTTCAAAATAATTATGGTATTGAAAAAGTGTTGCCATGTGTGCAAAAAAAAAAAGTTAAAAATTGTGATTTTTACAATTTTTATTTACAAAATTTCTATTCGAATGGAATTATATTTGCAAGTTTTAGTTGCTTATAACAATCCAAAAATCAACCTGGCAGTTGCAGATTTTTGTTTGGCACCGTTTGGACGTTACCAATAACTCGACGCCACTTTTTAACGAAAACGTACATCCTGGAAACGTGATACGCTTCAGTACGAACTGAGATCTTGTACATTTCTTCTCTCGGTTATCGGATTTCTTTACTGTCATAACAGAAAACTACTGGAGAACACGTGTTTTTTTAAAAATTGCGTTGGAATAATTTCCTTTTCCGTAATCGCTAACAAACTATCATGTCCCCTCAGAGGGGGCAACCGAGTAATATACTGGACTTACGTTGTCCCCTCAGAGGGAACAGCCAAGCACAAAGGGTTAACAAAGTAAAGGGTGTTTTTTTTATAGAGGTATAGGAACTTTAAGTTGCAATAAAACAACGATGGATTATTCGATTGACATGAATTTTATTTATCCGAAAGATAATCTTGTGGCATTACATTTTAAATATAATTTCTGGCATATGACCGCCACGACTGGCGCGGATGTAGTCCAATCTGGACGTCCAATTTTCGATGACTTTTTCCAACATTTGTGGCCGTATATCGGCAATAATAAGGTGAATGTTGTCTTCCAAATGGTCAAACGTTTGTGGCTTTACCGCATTAACCAATGACTTTACATAGCCCCACAGAAAGTAGTCTAGCGGTGTTAAATCACAAGATCTTGGAGGCCAATTCACAGGTCCAAAACGTGAAATTAGGCGGTCACCAAACGTGTCTTTCAATAAATCTATTGTGGCACGAGCTGTGTGACATGTTGCGCCGTCTTGTTGAAACCACATCTCCTGGACATCATGGTTATTCAATTCAGGAATGAAAAAGTTTGTAATCATGGCTCTATACCGATCACCATTGACTGTAACGTTCTGGCCACCATCGTTTTTGAAAAAGTACGGACCAATGATTCCACCGAGCCCATAAAGCGCACCAAACAGTCAGTTTTTCTGGATGTAACGATGTTTCCACATACACTTGAGGATTACCTTCACTCCAAATACGGCAGTTTTGTTTGTTGACGTAGCCATTCAACCAGAAGTGCACTTCATCGCTAAACAAAATTCGCTTATGAAAATCGGGAACAACGGTAATCTCGTTTTGGGCCCATTCGACGAATCTACGCCTTACTTGATGATCGTTTGGCTTCAAATCTTGTACGAGTTGGATTTTGTAAGCACGCAAACCAAGATCCTTCCGCAAAATCTTACATAAAGTGGATGGACACAGATGCAATTCCTGTGCTCGATGGCGGATGGACTCATTCGGGTCTTCCTCAATGCTACGCTCTACAGCAGCAATAGCTTCTTCTGTACGCACCGTACAGCGTCTCTGGGGATGCGAGTTATCAATAAGAGTAAACGTGGTGCGAAAACGTTCCATGGTTAATCGAATTAACTGCTCTGATGGACGATTTTGTCGACGATAAAATGGACGTAGTGCGCGATACGTTTTCCGCACAGAACCATTATTTTCGAAATAAAATTGCACTATTTGCAAGCGTTGTTCAGGCGTGAGTCTATTCATTATGAATTGCCAAACCAAACTGAGAATAAATCACTTGACAGCTGTTAAATCGGTCGCCATCTTGAAAAGTAATGACAACTTAAAGTTCTATACCTCTATAAAAAACACCCTTTATTATTATGATATGCATATCTAGGAAAGCAAAAGAGCTAGGATACTCACATTCTGTGCAACTATCTTTCAATTCTACGTCGTTGATGGGGCCAGAACCGTTCTGTGTAGGTGAGTGAATGTTTGGAAAGGTATGCTCAACGAGAGGGAAGTTAAAGAGATGTAGACTCTTCTCAAATGAAGTGCCAATCAATAACACTGCATGCATTAGACTATCCTGGAAGAACTCGAGTCTTTTAACAGGGTACTGTAAACTCAGGGGCCCTTTATACAGAACAGAAAGTGTTTCGAGTCCAACAAATAGATTCAGTGACAATGAGAATGAATAATTGGGACATATTCTTCGAAGCTGTAGGGTTCCCCAGTAGAAGAAAACATCTGGGAACATATCAGCTGCTAGGATTGAGAGAAATTTCTTTAGGCATTTCACTCTTTTTGATTTCTATAAAAAAGGTAGTGCGTGAGAGCTTCGGGTTCAAAGTACTGCTCCTAGGTAGGCTGAGGTAGCTGTTTACCCTAAGGGTATGGGTAAACATACTTTAGCCACGTTGTGATACCACAGTTTAAGATTTCTTCTATACATACATACATACATAATTGGTCATTACAACCCTTCAGTCAGGCTTACGACCTAGTTTCTCACGCCACTTATGTTGTGTGTGTTAATTTTATACATGAGTGGTGGGACCTACAGTTTTTTAAAGTAGACTCCGAACGACAGATTTTTGAGAAACTTTTCATGGCAATTTTTATTTACTCTCAGAGTTTTTGCCAGAAATCTACTGAGAGGAAGTCGCCGAAGAAATACTTTTTGTATTTTGTCTTTGATGCCTGGCCTGGGGCTCGAATCCAGGCTTTTGCGTCTAATAAGCCAACACACTACCTACTAGACTACGGCGACTTCCATTTCTTCTATTCTCTCAACTATTCGTAGCTTCTAATGAAGCAACTTAGACTACTTGTATCGTAATAGACATTAAAATGCCCTTTTTCTAGTCTCACATGGCGTTGGGCATTTGACAAGTTTCCTTCTCTTCTTCCGCTCATGCGTCTTGCATGAGTGCAAATAACACAATGTCCAGTAATAACTCCAATAACCACACTGATCGCATTCCGTTGAAGTTTAAGCAGACTTTTCGTTTGCCCTTTTCGTTCCGGTCTTGGCCAAATTTTCTCCGTCATTTCCGAAGTCACCCATTTAGCGTTAAAGAAATCCATAACTGTATCCATAACTGTTGGGCCGAAACACTAGATGTTAAGAAGAGGGCAAACTCACTTGTATCGGTACAGAGAACGGCTGCATTGCGTGTCGCGACGGCGTACCGTACAGTGTCCGCTCCGGCCGTACTGGTGATAGCGGGTATAATCCCTGTGGATCTGCTGGCGACAGAGCGGATGGAGAGTTATAAGGCGAAATCGGCTGGATCTCATATAACCGGTTACTTCAGGGAAAACACCATTTCAAAATGGCAACAACGATGTAACGAGGAGGATAGAAGAAGATGGACGGCGAGACTTATTCCAGACATAAGGCCACGGATTGGTCGGAAATTTGGAGAGATAAACTACTACGTTACACAGATGCTATCGGGTCACGGATATTTTAGGAAATAGCTGCACAGAATGGGCAAGGCCGCCTCCCCTTACTGCCTGTACGAGGAAGGGGAGGTAATTGATGACGCAGAGCACACTGTTTTCGAGTGTGCACGCTGGCAGAGCTATCGCTCTGTACTGACGTCAATAGTCGGAGCGATCACAGCCGCTAATATTGTCGGCGTTATGACTGCGAGTAGTGAAAATTGGACCTCGGTAGTGAATTATATAGAGCGCATTCTGAGACGGAAGAAGACAGATCTTGAGGCTGCAGAACGAGTAAGCATGTCGGCATAGGTGAGTGATACTGTCACACGTGCCGGGCGTAACCGAGACGATGATCTAGACGAAAGGAATAGTGGAGACGCTTAGATGACTCCTCAACTTTCGATTCGCAATCCGGACGCGGATATGAACATGAAGGGGCCAAAGGGCCAAAAGGACTCTACTCCGAAGTAATACCACCGTAGTTCCGGAGTGGGTACAAACAAGTCCACAGGAGACGAGGGGGGGATTTAGTGGGTGAGGGCCCCACACACGGAGGATGTGACGACTTCCTCTATGGTGCGGTTAGGTACATTTACCCCTCCTCGGCGAAAAAAAGAAAAAATCGTCAGTTATAAGCCTGCAGGTCTTTAAAGAGACTCCTAAAGTAGGATAATCCTCAGAAAGTTCAATGGTTATGGCAGTTTCCCATACCGAAATATATATTTTAAATTTTTTTAACCATTTAAGGGTTAAGGAATTTGTCTTTTAAGAAAATTTTTAATTATTTTTTCTTAATTTTTTTTTTTTGTTGTTTGTTTCTTTTACACTAATTTTATAGCAGTTACCCAATAGACAACAGACTGATTTATTGTGCAACTCTTTACCTCATATTGATGCATGAGTAATTTCTTACAACGGGGAAAAATAAAGAGTATAAAAAATGTCGGTGCGTTAATATTATATGAAATGCTTTAGATAAAGTTTTTCCTCTTTTTTGCTGTCGTAAACAAAATATGAAATTTTTAAAAAGTCAATTTGTTTTAAGCACCATTCATCAAAATTATATTCGTGTGGCTTACTTTTGTTATCTTCTGACCCATAAACGTTACTTTTAAATCCAAGATTTGTTTTTGCTTTTAAACCCCGCAATTATTAACGGTTTAAATCCAATGGCTGGCTAAAGGAAAAAAATGAAATTGCTCGGAAGCTATGAAAACAAATTTTTAAAAAATGAAAGAATTTTTCACAGGAGGGAAAGTGTTAAACAAAGTCAAAAACTTTACTCTCTATTGTGTCTAACTTCCCACAACAAGACAAGAAGATAATTAATGAACAAGTTTTGGAGAAAAAAGTGTTAAATATGCTTAACAAAAAAAATCGAAACAAATTTAAAAATTATCGAATTCTTTAGGAATGCGTCACACACTCTTCTAATTTGTTAGCAGAGGAAGGAATTCTTATCAACGTTTTTAAACGTCTTTTTAAAATTTTGATAATAAAACTACTAAGAGTACCTACAATGATTACTAATAAATGATTACTAATAATGTAAAGGGTGTTTTTTATAGAGATATAGAACTTTAAGTTGGCATTACTTTTCAAGATGGCGACCGATTTAACAGCTGTCAAGTGATTTATTCTCAGTTTGGTTTGGCAATTCATCATGAATAGACTCACGCCTGAACAACGCTTGCAAATAGTGCAATTTTATTTCGAAAATAATGGTTCTGTGCGGAAAACGTATCGCGCGCGTATCATAAGCGAATTTTGTTTAGCGATGAAGCTCACTTCTGGTTGAATGGCTACGTCAACAAACAAAACTGCCGCATTTGGAGTGAAGGTAATCCTCAAGTGTATGTGGAAACACCGTTACATCCAGAAAAACTGACTGTTTGGTGCGCTTTATGGGCTGGTGGAATCATTGGTCCGTACTTTTTCAAAAACGATGGTGGCCAGAACGTTACAGTCAATGGTGATCGGTATAGAGCCATGATTACTAACTTTTTCATTCTTGAATTGAATAACCATGATGTCCAGGAGATGTGGTTTCAACAAGACGGCGCAACATGTCACACAGCTCGTGCCACAATAGATTTATTGAAAGACACGTTTGGTGACCGCCTAATTTTACGTTTTGGACCTGTGAATTGGCCTCCAAGATCTTGTGATTTAACACCGCTAGACTACTTTCTGTGGGGCTATGTAAAGTCATTGGTCTATGCGGTAAAGCCACAAACGCTTGACCATTTGGAAGACAACATTCGCCGTATTATTGCCGATATAAGGCCACAAATGTTGGAAAAAGTCATCGAAAATTGGACGTCCAGATTGGACTACATCCGCGCCAGCCGTGGCGGTCATATGCCTGAAATCATATTTAAAATGTAATGCCACAAGATTATCTTTCGGATAAATAAAATTCATGTCAATCGAATAATCCATCGTTGTTTTATTGCAACTTAAAGTTCTATACCTCGATAAAAAACACCCTTTATAAACGTGTATAATGTATTGCAAATAAATTTATTTTAAAGCAAATGCGGTTTCATTTACATAAAACTTCGTTCGGTACATTTATGGCCGTACTAATTATGACAAAGCTTTCAAAAGAGCCTAGTAATGATAGGAGAATTATTCATCATTAGACCCTATAGTTGTATTAGACTCAGCAAAAGAAAAAAAGTCGTATAGAACCGCAAAAGCGGCAACGAATGACAATAAGAGAATAATTTTAAATTATCGAGATGCAATTTAAAGCGTAAAATGATTAAGAAGGCCAGTTCGTTTACAAATACTTAAGAGAATGACATTCTTGATCTCAGTTGAAAAGACTAAACTTTTTTAGAAAACAGTCAACAACTGCCTATGTATGGTTGAAATCATGTCTGCAAAAACCCCTGGCGCACTTTTATTCTTCCAAGGCTAAACACTTTAAAGTGATATCCTAGGTAGCTGTAGAGCGGATGAATTGGCCAGGGGTGGCAAAACCGCAGCCCAATGCAACTTAATATCAATTGGAAGATCTCGCAAAATGTAGTGCTGGCGTTGAAAACGGCTTTGGTGGGTTAGAATCCGAAATATTGTAAGAGAATTATGGGCTCGAAAAAAATTCGGGTCTCTGCAGTCCAAAGAACGTTATGCCACTTCGCTATTGGCCAATTTAAGTGTCTTTTGGCCGATTCAACTACCACCTTCTTCTGTATCAAGAGCATTTAAGAGCTTTAATGTTACTTAGTTAATTGGTGATTACAACCATTTAGTCAGGATTAGCTTCTTTCCCCAGCTATTTTGTGTGTGTGTTAAATTTATCTATGATTTGAGAAACTTTTCAGGATTTTTTGCCAAAAGACTGCTGAGAGAAAGTCTCTGATGAATTATTTTTTCGTATTTCGTTTTATACGATATACATATCTGCGCTAAGATTTGAACTACGGACTCACATCTAATAAGCCAACACACTGCTTACTAGACCACAGTGCCTTCAAAGTTATTTTCTCTCAATCACTGAAACCCAGTTAAAATAATAGCCTTGGCATCTCTATGATGCATATGTTAAGAGTAAATTGCGAAAATTGTTATAAAAACAAAACCCGTCCCCACTTGTTTCTTTTCCACTTTTTTTTTCTCTGTTTTTCTTCTTTTTTTTTGTGTCAATAAGACACTTTGCTTGTTTGTGTTCTTGTTTATGAAAATTGAAGAAAACAAAAAAAAAGAAATTTTCGTTTTATTCATGTTTGGTTGCCTGTGTACTTCTGCAAATTATTACATTTTCCGTTTTTTTTTTATTATCTTTTTAACATGTTTCGTGCAACAGCAAAATATTACAACAAAATAAATAAGAAAGAAATAACAACTCAAACTGTTAATGGTTGGGTTTAATAATTTTGAATGGGTGCGGCGGTATTTTATTAATTTCTAAACATTTTACGAGGTTTTGTGAAAATTAATGAAAATAAACGGAAGAACATTGCTTTTAAAAATACTGTCATCAAATTAGTTTTCAATTTAATGATCATTAACGTTGTCATCAGGCAAACACAAAAATAGAAACAAAACTGCGAAAATTGTTTTATTTTACGAGACAAAAATAAACAAAACAAAGAGAAACCAACAACTAACAATAGCAATTATACATACATATATTATAATGATTATAATATGTATTGTTGTGTATTATAATAATTATAAATAAAAATATGCAAAACAAAATAATTTTTTGCAAAAATACCTTCAGCTAAAATGCCTTCGTGCTCTTAACACTCACACATTTACACAATGGCCTCTTCACGTCAAACAATAACAAAAGGAAGAAGAAGAATCAGAAAATATATTCAGAAATTCCAAAATATTATTCATACCAGTCACAGCCAGTCATACATATATGCATGATTTGTTGTTGTTTTTGTTTAATATATTTATTATTATTATTGTTTACTTACTTGTCACTTTAATATGTGTTGGGCTCCACATTGTTAATGTGTTGCTGTTGTTATGGTAGTGTGTTGTGAGGTTTATTAAGAAGAGTTGTTTTTAAATGTTGGTAGTAGTAGCTGTTCTTGTTGCTGTTGTTGTTCGGGTACGTTTTTTAAATGCTGCTCCCTCTCGTTGGTTGAACAGAAGAGAAAAAACCAACAAATTTACCTTGATGTTACTATTTTTGCCCGTTGTTGTTGTTGTTTTGGTATTAGTAACTGTATGAATGCGATCAACTGATTGTTTTCACCGTCGTTTTTTTTTTCTTCTCTTTTTATATTCATATACCGTTTGAATCATCCAAAGAAATTTTATTATTTTATATTTTTATTTTTTTACAATTACAAAAAAGAAAGACGACACTTTTTTAATTTAAAATTAATATTTAAGCACTTGCCACTCACTTTATATTCATTGTCGACAGCCTTAAATTTTTATTACTTATTATTTTTTCTTATTTTCGCTATTTTTTTTTCTTATTAGATTCAATTAATAATTTTTTATATTTTATTTAATGTACAATTTTTCTTTCTCTTTTTTAATTCATTTGATTATTTATTAATTAATTATGGAAATTTAAAACAATAAGTGGCAAAAAACAAACGTATTGAACAAAACCGAAGAGGAATAGAATTAAAAACTACAAATTAAAACAGCACGACCGCACGGCTTCGTTGAAAATCTACTTCTAATTTGACATTAAAGTAAAATAACAAAATGACGTCTTCTTTTACTTTACTTTAGTGGTCAGAGTTGCCGATAGCATATAATATAGAGTTGCCTTGTTAACTATTTTAGGTGTTGATTACAGAATTTTTTCCCTCCTGGCAATGCTGGTAGTTCAAAAAATTTTTTGTCTTTGTAAAATGAAAATTAAAGAAGAGTGTGAAATGGAATTTGTGTGCGTCGTCGGGTAAGAACGAGGTTGTGTTTTTTGTGTGTTGCTGAGAATTTGGTCAAATTTGACGGACTGATCAAATAATTATTTACTTTTTAGCGTGGTGTGTTTCTAACGTGGTGAGTTTTTGCAAAGTATGGTGAATTTTGTACGATGTGGTGAATAAAACAAATTCACCAAATTGCAGTTATTCGAAATATTTCACCGTTGATCACTGTACAATCAATGAAGAATTAACTGGTGTGTGTCTAGAATAAACATTTTCATCCCACTAACGAAGTCATTGGGTTACCGACATGTCGATATTACACTCAACGAACGTAATGTTGCCATTGTCACTAAATTTTATTTAAAATTCTAAAAAAATATTGTGAAGCTGGTTACTGGCAACATTGCACCCGTATTAATCAGCTGAATGTTATTATTATTCGCTTTCAGCTGTCATTATTTTAGTACAATTCATACATCATTCTTTGTAATTAAACAAAATTTAATTAAATTTCATATATAAAAAACAGAATATTTTAAAATCTTTAAATATAAAACGAAATTTTCTTAATTGTTTTTGATCCTAAACTCTACATTCCACTTACTTAGCAATTATGGTGTGTGTTCCTTGTTTCATTATACCCGTGCTGCTCTATATTTGGCACAAATTCATTCAGCCAATTGTGCTGCGCTATTGGAATCCCTGGCAGAAAAAAGATGCTCAGGGAAATGTCATCAAAGCTGGCCCAGAATTTCCCTTTGAGTGCAAAGGTGGTGTGTGTCCCTATCCTGGTGCAAAGAAGAAATTAGAAAATAATGAATCTGCGTCAGACAAGCCGGAAGAGAAAGAAAATGTGGAGGCGACTACTGTGACAACAACTGCGACATCTGAGGTCGAGGAAAGCAAAAAGGAGAATTGATGAATCATTGCTAGAATCAGTAGTAAATTATGCCACAAAAGTAGTCAGAAATAAATTTAAGTATTAATTTTTAACTGTGTTTTGAAAGGAAGGTACCTTTTTCGTTATTGTCAGACTTTGGACTCCTTTTTTTGTGTTTTTTTCTAAGTTTGAAAGATAAGAGTGGTTAAATAAAATTGTATGGTAACTGAATCATTCTTGTGGATTTAGTCATCAATCATCATATGTTGGCATCAGAAAGTTAAGTATACTACATACGTACAAGTTTGTCTAAAAGATGTTTATTATGGTTGCACCTGTTTAGTTGTTGATTGTAGCTTCTTTACCAGGGGGGTTACCGTGTATTTCGATTCGAAAAGTAAAATTCTTTAAGTCCTAGCGAATTGTAGTTGCAATTAAGAGTTGGAACTGGAAGTTTTTTGCGGCATTTTGATATTATAATTTGCCACATACTCTTCTATCTTCTACATACATATGTATGTACCCACATACATATGTACACACAGTTACTAAATTATACGTACGGTTAACAAATTTCAGAAATTTTTTAACTAATCCGTTTTCGTTGAAAATCTTTATAGTTTCCTTGATGTTAAGACGGTCTTTTGCAATGGTTAAAAAATTTCTGAAATTGAACTGAATTGTGGCCCTGCACAGGCCCACAAAGGTATGCATTCGATTTACAAATTTCTGAACCAAAGCAAAAGACCGTCTTAAAATCGAGGAAAGTTGTCAGACAATTAGAAAGATTTTCAGCGAAAACGGATTAGTTAAAAAAATTTCTGAAATTTGTTATGCGTATGTATACTTCTGTGGTTATGTGTATATCTTGAGTGTAGCGAGAATCTGTTTTTGTTGTGGAAACTTCTAATAATTTTAATCTGCTTTAATCTCTTGATGATGAAGAAAGTGAATAGAAGAAACAGGGCTTTAGCGCTATCAAAGTGGATCCCCCACTCTATTGGGGGACTTAGATTGTGGGCTCAGGAATTCGCATCCTTGTTGGTTAACAGATATTTTAGCAAACCCTTACAACTGGGTGCACTCAACCAAGAGATGAAACCAAATACCGCGCTATATTAACACGTTCATCGCCACGATATCAGAAAAATTTTCACATGGGCCACGGTAACTTTATTATATAATTTAGTTAAAAATTTATCAAGGAAACTTAATGTAATGTGATTTACCAAATCGAGTACGTCAGACACATATGACTTACATAGCTCATGTAGAACTTCTTAGCGTCAGACACATATGACTGACATGGCGATGAACGTGTTAATAAAAAAAAATAATTTGAATTCAGTGACGATTCTATTTAACAGGAAAGGTTTCTTTCAGCCAAAGTATATGCTTTTGAAATAACTGTAAATGTTTTTGTATTTCGTAGCCGACAAAGGATATTTAACTAGGACTGCTTCTTCTTACCGCGATCAGCTAAGACAGATGAAATAGGTTTCCTAGAGTGTCCACATGATCAATACCTTACTTCTTCCTCTTCTTCTTGAAAGTTTATAGAAATAACCTGCTTGAGCTTTAAAACTTCTGGTTAAACAAAACAATATATTCGTTATTTTTTTTTTAACAATTATAATATTGTATTTTTATTTAAACAGTACACAATTTGGGCTCATGTACTGTACAAATATTGATTGTATGTATAAAAAAAAATTATTTATATTTTTTAAATAAGCATAATAAAGCGCAAAATTAAAAAAAGGACATGGGGGAAGAGACAAGAGTATAAATTAGATGTACAGAAGAGACGAATAGAAAATATAAAGAGAAAATACAACATAATTATTGTATTGTTTTTTGTATATTATAACGAGGATGCTAGCAAGGATATATGCATACTAAATGTAGAAAGAAAACAGAAAAACTATTACAAATTACAGCAGCATTTTAAAAGATAAATAAACACACATAATATAAATTGTATAAATGTGTGTGGCATTAAAAAATAATCATATTTAAACTTATTAAATAAACATTTAAATTATTTTAAAAAAAATTATAAAAAAAATGTTTAGCACTTAAAATTACTAAAAACTAAGTGTGGTGAATAATGTCTTACTTTTACTTTTAAATGGGATTTTAAATTATTTTTTATAGTTTTTTTTTGTTGTTTTCTTCTTGATAAAGCTTAAATTAATTAATATAATTAAAAATTAAAAAAATATATGTATATTAAAAATAAAAATGTAGTTTTTTTTTAACTGAATTTAGACAATTTTTACAATGTACAAATTAATAGACACAAAATTACAAATGAAAAGTAATTAATTAAAGGCTTTTTTTTTTGTTATAATTAAATTTTGTTTGCAGCTTATTGTTTAAATAATTATTATAATTTAAAAAACTAAGTATTTTATTTTATTTAGTTTGAGATACTTTTTACATATGAATTGTTTGATTCATGTTTTTCTTTTAAAAATTATTAAAAAACACAAAATCCCTAAAAATGCTTCGAACTAAACTAAATAAAAAAAGGGAAATTATTTTAAAAAAATAATACAAAAAATAAAAATATTATTAATAAATTAAAATCTATTAAAATTAAAAAAAATTAGGATTGTTTATTATTGATATTTTGTTTCGTTTTTTCTTCTTTTTTTTAAACAATTCAATAGTTTATTAAGTAAACAAAAAATATATATATTTTTATATATTAAAAAATAAAATTGGAAGCATTAGGTTCGGATAATTATAAAATAATAATAAAAAAAAAAGAAAAATAATAAACAGCAGTTATTTTTACTTATTAATTACAATTAATAATAATAATAATGATATTCAACTAAATAATTCGTTTGTTTTTTTTTATTCTCTCATAGATTTAAAAGGTTTTAACTATTAAATTAAGAATTATTACATTTCGTTTTTTTTTTTCAGTATAAAAAAAAAATTAAAAAATAAAATTTACTTATACACTTAAAAAGTTTTAAATTTAAGAATTTGTCTTCTACAGTTTGTTTAAAAAAAATATTTATAAAAACAAAAGAAACAAAAAAAATTAATTAATTTAAAGCTTAATTACGAAAATCTAATTAAAATAAAATTTAATTTTAATGAATATACAATTTCTTCTTGTTCTAGAGGAATTTTGAGAATATATCGTCGTTATAAGTGTACATAAATGGTACAGAGAAAACGCCTGTAGGAAAATAAAAGATATTAGATATGAGGCTTAATTTGCACCTACATCGCACACTGAGAGAGATGCAACTACGAACTTTCCGATTCCAAGATTTCCGGAATGGCCAATGAAAGTGTTTTTAGTTTTTTCTTAAGAAAAATAGTTTGTAATGGCAATAAGTACATACATTGGGTAAACCATTAAAAGTTTTCTAAGCTTTACAGCGACTTTAACTGATATAGTTGAACGCATTAAATTCCAATAATTGCGTTGAGTTGATTAGGTCGAGCGCATGAATGAGAATACTTTCGATAATGTATTTAAAAGAAATCGTTCAAGAGGAAGGGCTAAAACTTCGATGTTGACATGAGGAATTGTGTTCTAAAGTCAATTCTAATTCAGATTAATGAGTAATGGGTTGTTATATAGTAATTAATGTAAGTAAGTGCGTAAGCATTTATGCAAAATATTAACGATGATAAACGCTTTAAATAAAAGAAAGGCGGAAATCTTTTTCAAACAGAAGTACACCCAATTCTGTTTTTACACGGTCTTTTTTTACACGGTTTTGATATAACACGGTTTGAAAATAAAATATTTTTAATTTTTTTTAAACGATTCTTTTCCATTTAGCACGATTTAAAATTTTTTGTGCTTAATTTTTTTTGTCAAATTTAATTTTTGCAAAGTATGTTCATATCACAAATTTAAGGGAATTCCCTTTTTGCGCGTACAAGCAAATTTACTGGTCAAAGCAAATGTAAATGGCATGAATTTAGGGGAATTCCCTTTTTGTGCATACAAGCACAAAGGTCAGAGCAATTGAAATGTGTTAATATTTTATATTTATTAAGTTATTTATGTTTTTAATTTTGTTAAATATTTTATGAATCCCTAAAAGAAAATGTCGAATACAAAACTTCTTAAAAAATCCTTGTTTTTCAATAATTTTAATAGGTTTTAGAGATTAGGAACCAATCACCTATTTTTGCATACGACTAGTGTCTTTTTTTACACGGTTTTTCTAGAACCAATCTACCGTGTAAAAACAGAATTAGGTGTAATTAATTCATTGAAGAAATTTTTATTAACCCATTTCGCTCCGCTGTTCGATTTTTCGAACAGTAGAAATCTTCTTTTTTCAAACTAAAAGGTAAAATTTCAAAAAAAAATAATTGCGTTTTGGTATTAGGTCTCAACTTTAGGAAAATAAAAACCCCTCCCCCCGATGCTAGGGGTAAATTTCTTCAATCCATATTTTTGGACACTTTAAATTCATTTTTAAAAATAATAAACCAAACAAAATTAAAAAAATAATTATGAGGAATTACTGCCAATATATGTAATCGTTTTATAAAATTTTAAAAATATGATTTACATGCACATGCGTGCCTTCACATATGTGTAAACTTGTCTTTTCGAAATTTCGAACACTGGCGTTTCTGGGAAAACAAAAAGTCGGAAAAATTTTTTGAGCTGATTTTTGACATCAGTAGGTCCCCTATTACCTTAAAAAAAGTATTTTTCTTCTTAAACAAAAAATAAAATTTAATCTCGGAGCGAAATGGGTTAAAGGTTTACCAAAACCTGGAATGCAATTATATTTCAAATCTGAATAAAATGTATTCTTTCTTTTAAGGTCAACAATCAGGGGATGGCCCCTTTTAATACAGTGCATTGTGTTGGAATTTGGAAAATAGGCTGTGAGAAAGACGACAGAGGGTATAGTGTTTGTAGACTTTAGATTTGAATCTCTTTATAAGTGACAGTAAAGACTTCTACAGGTAGGGAGTTCCACATACAGATAGTGCGTCCAAAAAATGAATTCTGTCTGTATGTGTGTATGTGCTCCGCTAGAAAAACGGGTGATATACGATTTTTGGGAACAAGTCGCTTCATCTCGCTAGAGCAAGATTTGAATTACAATTTATTTTTCTGCTTCGGGGCTTTTTTTTCTAAAAAAAAAAAAATTAATTTTAAATAAGTTTAAAAAAGAATTATGATCTCAAGATAAAATTAAATACACATAGCCACAGAAGTATACATACGGATAACAAATTTCAGAAATTTTTTTTAACTAATCCGTTTTCGCTGAAAATCTTTCTAATTGTCTGACAACTTTCCTCGATTTTAAGACGGTCTTGGTTAAAAAATTTCTGAAATTTGTTAACTTTTGTGGGCCTGTGTACATCCGTTTTTTTTTTTTTTTTTTTTTTTTTTGAAAATATTTATAATTGTCTGACAACTTTCTTCGATTTTAAGACGGTCTTTTGCTGTGGTTCAGAAATTTGTGAAATTTGTAAATCGGATGCATACCTTTGTGGGCCTGTGCAGGGCCACAATACAGTGCAATTTCAGAAATTTTTTAACCAATGCAAAAGACCGTCTTAACATCAAGGAAACTATAAAGATTTTCAACGAAAACGGATTAATTAAAAAATTTCGGCAATTTATTAACCGTATGTATACTTTAGTAACTGTGTGTAAGTTCAATTAAGTTTTAAAAATTAAACAGTTTCTTCCCTGTTGAATTTCTTGTTCCCTATTCCATTCCATTTCATCTTTCCTTGACCTTTTCTGCTTTACCATTTATATATATATACCTCTTATAAAAGTACAGTATATTTATGAGAATATTTTAATTGTTTTTTCTTGTTTGTTTAATAAAATACTTTTAAAATCTACATTTAAATTAAATTGAGATTTTTGTTTTCCTTTCTTTTTTTTTGCAATTGCAATATGAAATTAACTTGTAAAAGGGTATTTTGGGGGGGAGTGTGTGTATATAAAGTTAGAGATTCTCAAAATGAGTTTCATTTATTTAAGCTGATTTCGTATTATTCTTATTATTTTTCTTTTTTTTTTCATTTCTTTTAATCGTTGTTCTATACAAAATATATAAAAAAGGATTTTTGTTCTACACATCATTTCACTATTCTTTCTTGTTGTTGTACATGTATGTACAATGTATGTGTGTGTGTGTGTGTGTATGATTGTTTTAAGCTTAAAAAGTATGGCTTGTTTTAATGCTTAACTAAGTTTCTGCTGGCCCACCTTGTTTGAGTTTTAAAAACCATACAACAAGGCTTGCTTCGTAAATAAATTTTCTCCTTAACCTTACAAACTAAGCACAGTTTAGATCGATTTCGTTTGTTAAAAAAAACAAAACAAAACAAAATAAAAAAAAACATATAAAAATAATGTGTGTTGTTTTAAATATTTTTCCTAAAAAAATATGTTGCTTTTAACATACATATGTATACATACATGCATATATGTATGCATGTATGTAATAATATTTTTCTTAATGCACCAATAAAAATATGATGCTTGCGCCCTTAAAAGGTTATTTGTTTCTCTTAACTACAGTGAGAGAGAGACAGAGAGTTTTACAATTGACCTCCCTTTTTACTTTCATTGTCAAATGTAAATCGCCTCAGAGCCCTTATTGGCCTGATGGCCACCTGATATATAAAGATTATTGGCAGCTGGCGATTGTACACCTTCGGACCAGTCGGAACGTGGCGAAGAGCTGGACCAATGTCCGGGAGATTCGGGTGATGGTGTAGGATAGCTATCGAGCGTTTGTACCATATGCTGGGGCGTATGGCTGCCCGAATGTTGGCTGGGCGGTGTCAGGTACTGATAGAAGGCCTGATTGTGTTGTGATGATGGCGATAGCATGTTAGCGGTCGACGGTGATGACGCCGACATTGAACTTTGTATGGAAGGTGGATTCATTTGACCCGAGTGAAATGAGTCTAGAAACCAGAAAAATTATTTAAATTTGTTACGAAAAGTATTTTAATTTCATTTATACTAACCCGGTGATCCACAAAAACTATTCAAATCTAAGCCAGCCGAACTAAAATCCATAGCTGGACCAACGCCGCCATTATTGTTCGCACCCATTTGCTGTTGTTGTTGCTGTTGCTGTTGCATTGTTTGCATTATTGCACTATTTTTATTTTGTTGTTGTTGTTGTTGCTGCTGCTGTTGCTGTAGTTGTTGTTGTTGTTGCTGTTGTTGTTGCTGCTGCTGCTGCTGTTGATTGGCCATCATAATGCCAATATCACTGCCAGTAGGCGATATAATACCCAAACTAACGGGTGAATTTTGACTGCTGGGAGTTTGGAAATTCATGCTGTTGGGTGAGTTTTGTGTTTGTAACGCTGCAGCACTGCTGCCACCCAATAAATTGTTTAAATTACTGCCACAAAATTGCTTTTGATGCGTGGCATGGCGCATTGCCTGCATGTGGGTGGGTGATGTTGGCAAACTGGGTCTTGACTTGGCAGGAGAGGGAGAACCTACAAAAAAAAAAGAGAAAAACAAGAGAAAATTAATTTAGCACATCAACAAGTATTTTCTTTAGAGACTGTGCGAGAGAGCACTTACCCAAATAAGCATGAGGTGATAATGCCATGTTTGATTGTACCGAGTGTGGTGGCGACTGATTGGAATAGGGTGGACTAAGGCCTTGCTCATGGCCACCCATTAAATTGTTGCCGTTTAAACCGTTCGTTGCATTTTGATTGCCATTCATCAGCTCCTGATGAAAGGGCGAACCCATTGAATAGCCATAATTTTCCATTTTGATCATGTCATGGCTCTGCTGTGGCACCAGAGATTGCATAGACTGGGCATTCTGTTCATAAAAATTCAATTAAAAAATCAAATAAGAAAACCATTTCAAATGAAAAGAATTTTCTTCTCTCACACTCACCTTTACACAGTCTTCATAACTCGGCGGGTGCTTTACGTTGCTGTTCCCCAGCAGATCGTTGTGATGATTGTTGTTGGTTGGCGGTCCGCCGCCGCCGGTCATTGCATTCGAATACATTGACGTCGTATCGTAGGGACTCGGTTGACTTGTGAGGGCTGTTGGTGGCGGCGAGTCCACTGAACTGAGTGCTGCATCCAGCAATTGCTGCTGTTGATTCTCCACCGAGCCGGGGTTTTGCACTGTCTGGCCACCAGCCAAGCCATTCAGCAGCTGAGATGCCGTAAGGTTGCTGCTGTTGTTGCCCTTTTTTGAGGCCTGACCTAAACCCTTTTTTGAACTCGGTTTACGTCTCAAACTGCCCCCATTATCAAGCAGACCGTCTGGGCTGCCTTCCAAAAGTTTCGCCTTCTTGGCCGCCTTTGCCTGGGCTGCTTTAGACGGCTGTTTGCCGGCTGTTATTACTGTCGGCTGAGTAATCATTTGTGGTTGACTACCGGGCGGTGGTGAGGCAATCATTGTTTGTGGTGCCATAGCAATCATCTGCGGAGATCTGGGCACATGTTCATCCAACAGTCTTACAATATCGTGATGTAAACGTTCTGAGGCGACATCTCGAGGTAAACGGTCCATATGATCGGTAATTTCACGATTTGCAAAGTTGTCCAGTAAAGCTTTACAGGCTTCATAGGAACCTTCACGGGCGGCCAAAAACAAGGGAGTTTCGTCTTTATCGTCTTGGGCATCACGATTGGCATGATGCATTAACAGAATATTAACAGCCTCCGTGTTATTAACAGCTGCAGCCCAATGGAGAGCCGTTTTACCCGAATTATCGGCGGCATTTATATCAGCATCGGCAGTAATTAAGTCTTCAACCATACCCTCAATTGCTAAGCGTGCTGCCAAAATCAGGGGTGTGGTACCATCATGCATGCGAGCGTTCAAATTAGTGGCTCTATTTCTCAAAAGTATCTGGAAGACACCCATGGCATCGGCCGCAACAGCAGCATGTAAAGGCGTACGTCCGGTGTTATCCTGACAATTGGCGTCAGCTCCAGCATCTAGTAATCGTTTTGCGGCATCAGCTCTGGCGTAGCGTGCAGCCAAATGCAATGAGGTTTCTCCGGTTTTATCCATAGTGGCGTTTAATTCTGCTCCCTGAGCCAAGAGATCAGATATAACTTGAGCTGTGGCATCATCCGATTGTTCGATATCTTCACCCGTATCAATGCCACCTCCTCTAACAGCGGCCACCATAAGGGGAGTCATGCCACAGGGTCCTCTTACATCGACTTCATGCTTACCATCTTGATGAGCAGGTGGTGTCATTATCGAGGATCGCACATCGGCTACATCTAAATGGGCCTGAGACCAAACTCGATTATCAGCCTCTTCGTAATCGGTTACCATGGTATGGTCACTAGCATAGCCACCATGATCGTTGCGTAAACGCTTCGGCTGGGGCATATCCGATTCATCGTCTGACCACTGAGGAGCATGACCCATATGGCCGGAATTCATATTGACATCGTTGCTCATACAAGCCATTGAGGGATTCTTATTCAGATTTCTCATCTCTTGTCCTGTAGGATCCCTGCGACGGCGTTGAGGATTTATGGTTGGAGTACGGAAACCTTCAGGGAACCAGGTAATACCAGCAGCGCGCTTTCTTTGAGTCGTAACCAATACACCAAACAAGGCAAAGGCCAAAACAACCAAGATAATGCCCAAGGTAACGTACTTCACATTTGTAGGCGACTCCATAACATCTTCACCGGGGTTAGTGACTCCTCGAACACTGTAGATGGGAAATTTGGATGATAACGTATATTTGGAGGCAGTAGCGGCCAGGAATTCAGCAGCTTCAGAAGCACTATAGAAGCATTCGGTACATTTGCGGTTATCAATTTCCAAATACACTTGTATACCCGTTTGGCCTATGCGTTCGGTGAATAATATCTTATTCTTGCGTCCAAATTCGGTATTTTGTATGTCATTAATGGGCTGAGTACCTTTCCAAGAGAATATCATATCATTGCCCATGGTATCCTTTTTAATGCGCACTGTGGTTCGTAGATGATGGCCCATTTCACGCAGGAATACAACTTGTTGTTCGCGGAACTGTTTTAAATCCATTAAAACTATTACTGAAATGGCGCCATCAGCTAGATTTGGCGGCTCAGCGGCATTTTCACAATCCAAACCATCCCAGTTGCACTCGGCATTATTGCAGCCATAATCACAGAAACCATTGGCGTAGTGTTTCTGACAATAGGCATCATAGACGGGATTACAGGGCTGCAACTTCTTTTCACAATCGCGACCATCGAACAAGCAGGCGGCATTGTTGCACTCTTCATTACACTTGCCATCCATAAAGACACGCCAGCACTCTATGGGCGCCGTACAATTAACCCAAGGATTGATGCCCAGCGAACAGTCATTGCCATCAAAGTTGCAGGCATAAGTATTGCATTCGGCATCACAGACATGGTTGCCTGTCTTTTGTTCGCAGCCTCTCTTGGTACACATTTCACGTTGGTACTCCAAGTCCTTGGCATATTTGTTTAAGGCGCCTCGTGAGGGATCTAAAACCCAACCCGGGTAATTGGAATCATAACTCTCACAACGTTTGCCTGACCATTTGGCCGGGCAGAAGCAGACAAAGTCACCCAACAGATTATCACAGGCAGCTCCCTGTAGACATGGATTTGGTGTACATTCATCCATTGTGTCACGTTCACAGTGGCGTCCTTCAGTACCTCGAGGGCATTCACACCGATAGCCGCCACCATCGTCTATTATACAAGCGCCAGCTTGGCAGGGATTCGAATCACAGTCGTGACCAGAGAATTCACAATTTTTGCCATAAAATCCCTCAGTACACAGGCAGTGATGTCCACCCTGTTTGGGTGAACAAATGCCACCATTTTGGCAAGGTGAGTTGGCGCAAAAGTCTACTTTGTTTTCACAGTGACGACCCATGTATCCGGGCTTACAGTTGCAGTGGTAGTTGTTGACCAATTGTACGCAATCCAGAGTGCCAGCATTGGAACAGGGATTGGAGAGACACTCATTAATATCGCCTTCACATCGTGATCCCACAAAGCCAGGTGGACAGGCACACTCAAAACCGCCTACACGATCTATGCACGTGCCATTGTTGTGACACGAGCCTCTTTTGCAATCGTTTTCGTTTACTTCGCATATCAAACCCGCCGTACCAGGAGGACAAGAGCAACTGAAAGTATTCACCAAATCATGGCAGGTACCACCATTTTGACAGGGATTGGGAGAGCAATCGTCTATGTTCAGTTCACAGTTCTGACCTTGGAATCCTTTACGGCAAACACAAGCATATGAGCCAATTAAATCACGGCAAGTGCCACCATTTAGACAAGGTTGAGATTCACATTCATTGATTTCCTGTTGGCAATAACTGCCCGTATAGCCCTGCTTGCAATAACAACGATGAATATTGCCGTGTTCTTTGCACGTACCATTGTTACACAGTTGTTCCAAGGAGACACCTTTACGTATAGCCGCATCACTACATGAGACCATTTCAACATCACATAATTTACCGGTCCAGCCGGGAGCACAACGGCAATTGAATTGATTTTTATTTTGCGTGCAAGTGGCACCATTCTCACAAGGCGATTTGGTGCACCAGTCGACATAATCGGTACATTGTTTGCCAGTATAACCGTAAGAACAATGACAGGTGTATTCATCACCATTCTCATGACAAGTGGCGCCATTCTGACAGGGCTGGGAGTCACATTTGTTGATCTTATATTGACAGTTCGAGCCAGTGTAACCAGGCAAACAGGAACAATTGTAGCTGTTGATGCTATCAATGCAGGTGCCACCATTCATGCAAGAACTTTCCGTACAATCTTCATCGTTGGTCTGGCAATTGATACCGGAGAAGCCCAAGGGGCAGGTACAGGTATAGGAGTTCACATACTGCCTACAAGTGGCACCATTCTGACAAGGCATACTTAAGCATTCATTGATATCAGTCTCGCAGTGTTTGCCATCAAAACCATCTACACAGAGGCACGTATAATCGCCTATGCCATCCAAACAGGTGCCTCCATTTTGGCAGGGAAATAAGGCACAGTCGTCCGTGTTTATAGCGCAGTCATGGCCTTCATAGCCTTTAGCACATATGCATCTATACGAGCCGGGAACATTGTGGCAAGTGGCACCATTACGACAGGGTGTAGACAGCTTACATTCGTCGATGTCTTCATCACAATAACGGCCATGGTAGCCCAGTTTACAGGTGCAAGAGAAATCCAAAAAGTTTGGTGAAGGCGTACACTTGGCATCATTTCGGCAACGATTGGTGGCACAAGGATCCAATTTCGATTCACAGTCCTGGCCGGTATAGGGTACCTTGCACACACATTTATAGCCGTTAACCTTATCGATGCAAGTGCCACCATTGGCACAGGGATTATTAATGCAATCGTCAATATTTGTTTCACATTTCAAGCCCGTATAACCGGGCATACATTGACACTTAAAAGCATTCAGTTCGTCCACACAGAAACCACCATGTTGACAAGGATTCGAGGAGCATTCATCGATATCGATCTCGCAACGTTTGCCACCATAGCCAGGAGGACAGTGGCAAATAAAATCGTTAATGCTATCCTCACAACGGCCATCATTTATGCAGGGATTTGAGACACACTCATCCACGTCGCTGAGACAACGGGGATCATAGAAACCCCGAGGGCATTCGCATTTATAACCGTTAACCAAGTCCATGCAGACACCATTGTTGGCGCATGGATTAGAGGCACATTCGTTGATGTTGATCTCGCAATGGACACCCGTAAAACCGGGCACACACTGGCAAGTGTATTTATTAATGCCGTCAATGCAAGTGGCGCCATTATTACAAGGATTGCTGTGGCATTCGTTGACATTGATCTCACAATCCTTGCCAGAAGTGCCAGGCAAGCAATGACATACATAAGAGCCTACACGGTCCACACAATGGCCACCATATTGGCAAGGATTGGATTCACATTCATTGATTTGCGTCTGACACAGATAACCGGTAAAGCCAGGATCACAAACGCAGGTAAAACGATTGTCACCGTCAATACATTTGCCGCGATGACAGGGATTCGAATCACAATCGTTGATGTTGATTTCACATGACAGACCCGTATAGCCGGGAGGACATTGGCAGGTATAACCAGCTATAGAATCACGGCATATGCCGTTATTACGACAAGGCTGGGACTGGCAATCGTCTATATTGATTTGACAGCGTGATCCGGTAAATCCTAAGGCACAAGAACATTTGAAGCCGTTGATCATGTCATTGCAGATGCCACCGTTCAAACAGGGATTCGATTGGCATTCGTTGATATCAATTTCACATTGGGTACCAGTGAAGCCGGGCATGCAAACGCAACGGAAAGTACCAGGATCATCCAAACAGCTGCCTTCATTTTGACAAGGATGCGATTCACATTCATTGATGTTCGTTTCGCAACGGGGACCAGTGAATCCCTGGGTACAGTTGCATCTAAACGAACCAGGCGTATTGACACAGACACCATTATGCTCACAAGGTGAACCCTGGTCACATTCATCAATGTCCTCAGAACAATCGATACCTTTGTAGCCGGTGGCACAGGAACAGGTATAGGAACCATTAATAGGGCTGGTGTCACAAATAGCATCGGCATGACAGGGATTCGAGGTGCAGGCATCATCTAGGTGACACAGTAAACCTGTTTTACCAGGCGTACAACGGCAATAGAACGAACCAACGCCATCAATGCAGGTGGCACCATAAAAACAAGCCGCTGCCACACAATCATCAATATTTTCACTGCAGTCTGGACCAGTCCAACCATTGACACAAATGCACGAATAGGAACCTTGGGAGTTTGTACAAGTAGCACCATTTTGACACACAGAAGGTCTAAAATACAAATAAAACAACAATAACAACAATAATAAAGTAACAGTCAATAGACATCCTTTAAGAATTTTTTTTTAGGTTAGACTTACCTTATGGCACATTCATCGACATCCTTCTCACAGTTCTCTCCGGTATAGTTGGGCGAACAGGCACAGTGATAAGTATTAACGCCATCAATACAAGTGCCACCGTTTTGACACAAATGACCAGGACAATCATCAATATTTTGATCACAGTTTTTACCTTGATAACCTAAAATTACACAACAAAGAGAAAGAGAGTGAGTGAGTTGGAGTGTGAGTGTCAGAGGATAAACAAAGAAATTCTATTTTTGCATAAATTACAACTCATTTCGTTTCATCATTTGCTTTTGTTTTTGTAATGTAATGGCTAAAGAGAATTTCGTTTAAAACAGGTAGCAATAACAACAACTACAACGCAATAACAGAGTCGGTTATAAAAAGAAAAACCGGCTTTTTGTAACAACAACAACAACAACACAAAAATTATTCGTTTTTCGTTCTTTTTCCACAAGAAGAGTAAAATCAAACCAAAAACATAAAACACTGGCCGTATCTCCTTGGCTCTCAATCATAATTTTTTTTCTCACAGCAAGATACACACACATGCACATAAACATAGAAAAAGAAAAAAAAAATAAAAACGATCATAAAATAATGGAAAAATAAACAAAAATAAGCAAGAAAAACACACAAGTCAGCATAAAAGAATAATAGAAGCAAACAAACGCATAAAAACATAAGAAAAGAAAAATAAACAAAAGCTCACAAATACTCGTACACATATACTACGTATATGGCCACATGTAAACGCCACACACCGTAATGATCATTAACGTTAATCAAAGCTTCAAACAATTATCGCCCATACAATACACATACCTATACAGACATACACAACAAGTAAATGCTTTCGTTGAGAAAACTTAAGCATTCCATGACTAGAGAGAGAAAGATGGAAAACAAATAAGTAGGAAAAATGCGTTGCCAACTTGTAAATTAAAAAAACAAACGTATTTTGTTAGATTGAAACAATAATTAAAAAATGTTCCTTTTTCTTCAGTGTTTTTTTTTTCGTAATAAAAGTGTTAAAATATGTTTTTTTAAGAGTACATATTGTACATGCGAGACAGTAAATGTAATTTTAAGGCATCGGAAATGTGATTGAAAACTAAATTATCGCCCGAAATTCCCCATTTTTAAATAAAATATTTTCAATTTCCAATACAGTGGGTTATAGATAGTAAGTACATCTCCATGACTTTTATGGAGTTTTGGGGGAAATTTTATTTTATGGGGATGAAACATTCCCCGAGGAAAAACCAAGAAAAGTCCAAAATAAATTTTGCTATTGCAAGAGAGCTCCGCCAAGAATGTCAGAAAGTGAGAGATCAAAACCAGCCGTCAGTGCTGACAGTGGAAGACAGACAGACCCACACTTCCTGCAAAAGTCTTTTGCCGGCATGCCAAGTCTTTCGGCATGCCTACCTTAAGGACAATGACCAATGCTATTAAGAATTGCTATTGTGTGAAAGATGGCAATGTGGTTTAAGATTGTGTTTTTCTGTAAAAGGTCTGGATAATATCCAAATTAACTGAGGCAATCGGAATACCTATGAATTGTTACATGAAGAAGACTAAAAGATTTGTACTGGCCTAAGCCAGCTCATCAGCAATGCAATTTCCAACAATATCCCCATGCCCCGAAATCCATACAAGAGAAATCCTTACCGTTTATGAACAAGGACTAACGTTGGAACCACATTTGTTAGGTAGTAAATCATAGTATTGCAGGACGATCGAAAACTATTCATCGAAATTTTTGGGCATTACATTCTCCTCATGGTCAGTTTAGACGAGAGATTATGTATGTACACTCTCTGTCAACTATTTACTGCCTTCGATTCAATGTGTTTCTTGTTTAATTTAACTTTTCCTTTAACTTTACGTTAATTTAAATACATTTTTAGATATTTCTTTCAAATGCACAACATTTGGAAAATCCTTTTTATTTAATTAAGATTGCCTTATACCTCAGCTCTTATTTCCATTACTTATTATGGTTTTCAAAACTTTCTAATAAATATTGACACCATAATGATACACGAATGAAAAACATATGCATACATTTTCACAATGAATTGTTGTTGTTTGCCAAAGAAAAAAAATATGCAATTAATTATTTATTACCATTTAAAATAAAAGAAGTAACAATTTGTAGCAACAATTTACCCGAAACAAATAAAAAATTGAAAATGTTATGAAAATGTAATATTTGCCAACATTTTTACTTTTCCTACGCCACTGTATATGGTCATTTTACAATGACAACAAATAAGCGAGGCAAACAAAAAAAACAACACAGAACTCTTAGCAAGTAATGACAACATACATACACGATAAACAAAAGCAAATATAAAAACAAAAACAAGTAAAAACAAAATAAATCAAATCAAATGCAATAAACATAGTAAGAAAAAGTGTTCATTTATAAAGAAAAACGACAAAAACGAAAAAAGAAAAAACTTGGAAATGCCGTATTAAAAACGTACGAGAGACAAATACAAAAATATGAGAGAGAGAGAAAATTCAAAAACAAAACCCAATAGCAAGCACATCAACCATCGACCGACCACCAATATCAGTGTGTAATAACAAACCGAACGTAACGAATCGTTTATAATCGTTAAAAGAAACGAACATTGAACGAAGAAACAACCAACCAACTACTCCAAATATATTGCAAACATAAACACACTCACTTCGCTAGCTTGAAACGATACCAAATGAAACATACAAGCAAATGGTAACACAACGCCATAAACGTACAACATCATGCATATTGAATGTGTGTGTATGTTTGTTTGTATATACAAAGTAAAACAAACCAATAAACAACAACAACACTGCTAAGCCAAGTAAAGTATAAAAAAAAAACAAAAATCTACAAGCAAAACGTCGTCTTGAGATCTTCTTTCCCACGGTTCATATCTTGTATGTTTAAGAATGTTGTTGTTGCTTCAGCTTTATGTTGTTTTTTTTTTAATATTTTACTCTACGGCTACTACTCATACACACATACATATATACATTCATTTATGTAAACCTCATTCGTAGCTCGTACGTATGCTCGTTACGATTTATTTTGTCCGTCGTACTTCATAATAATAAAACAAAAAAGAGAGAAAATAACGAAACAATGATATCAACAATACAAACACACTTTAAGGCAAAGGCACACGTACGAGCAATATCTGTGCATACACACGCATGCAGTTGTATGAATATATTCTTTATACAATATAAAGCATAGTGGGGTTGCCGATGTTGCTTTTAAGTTAGGCTTTGTGTGTATGTCACGTCAGCTACATAAAATAATGAATTCATTGCAATTAAAAACAAAATAAATTAAATTGCGCGTTAAATTTTTTTTACTAAAATAAGAAATATTTTTTAAATGAAAAAAAAGAGGATTTTTTTTCATCTTCAATTCATTACCCCACAATGCCACGAAAACCAACACACTACCAACATCCTGCAAGCTGAAACCTATTTCAAACTAATAGTGCCTAGTCAGTGACTTCGAGGCAACTTGGTTCCCCGCATAGGTAACCGCCTATCCCCTGATGCAATTTATGCCCTGATCAGCTTGATAAGTGCAAATGCTTCAGCATGGACTTATCGGGCAACCTATAGGACACCTCCCCTCAGCCCTAACTATTTATTTAATAAGAAAAGTTCGTATTGGATTGTTTTATTGGACGTACATACATTTTGACAGAAGCTGTTGTTTCAGGACTGGCATCCTTATCATCCTAGAACCTGGCTCAATGGAAAAACTTGATTAATGAAACTGAAAGCGAAAAAGATGTGGTATGAAAAAGAGATAAATGAAGAAAAAATAATAATCGAATGCCGACGAAGCTCTCCATTTAATCTAATGCCAGTTTTGAAAACATGTCGAACCCCTATTGCCTGGCGAAACAGCTCATAGCTAAACCCCAAAGGCTTGCTTAAAACTGTGTGGTACACTTAGCTGGGAAATTTTGTTGCAATCAGTGTATTAACTGTGTCTAGCACTGGCAGTGTAGCATGTCAGTTGCGATGTCTGTAAAAGTGTTGTGGTGATCAAAAATTGCTGGCCAAACGAATAGTCGCTTAAAATCTAGGTCTTTTTATCAAGATTTTCGTTGACACTAATAGGTTATGTACAGTTTCTCATATAACTTGGAGTTGTTACTCAACATTACTAATGTAAAGGGTGTTTTTTACAGTGGTATAGAACTTTAAGTTGGCATTACTTTTCAAGATGGCGACCGATTTAACAGCTGTCAAGTGATTTATTCTCAGTTTGGTTTGGCAATTCATCATGAATAGACTCACGCCTGAACAACGCTTGCAAATAGTGCAATTTTATTTCGAAAATAATGGTTCTGTGCGGAAAACGTATCGCGCACTACGTCCATTTTATCGTCGACAAAATCGTCCATCAGAGCAGTTAATTCGATTAACCATGGAACGTTTTCGCACCACGTTTACTCTTATTGATAACTCGCATCCCCAGAGACGCTGTACGGTGCGTACAGAAGAAACTATTGCTGCTGTAGAGCGTAGCATTGAGGAAGACCCGAATGAGACCATCCGCCATCGAGCACAGGAATTGGATCTGTGTCCATCCACTTTATGGAAGATTTTGCGGAAGGATCTTGGTTTCCGTGCTTACAAGATCCAACTCGTGCAAGATTTAAAGTCAAACGATCATCAAATAAGGCGTAGATTCGTCGAATGGGCCCAAAACGAGATTACCGTTGTTCCCGATTTTCATAAGCGAATTTTTTGTTTAGCGATGAAGCGCACTTCTGGTTGAATGGCTACGTCAACAAACAAAACTGCCGCATTTGGAGTGAAGGTAATCCTCAAGTGAATGTAGAAACACCGTTACATCCAGAAAAACTGACTGTTTGGTGCGCTTTATGGGCTCGGTGGAATCATTGGTACGTACTTTTTCAAAAACGATGGTGGCCAGAACGTTACAGTCAATGGTGATCGGTATAGAGCCATGATTACAAACTTTTTCATTCCTGAATTGAATAACCATGATTGTCCAGGAGATGTGGTTTCAACAAGACGGCGCAACATGTCACACAGCTCGTGCCACAATAGATTTATTGAAAGACACGTTTGGTGACCGCCTAATTTCACGTTTTGGACCTGTGAATTGGCCTCCAAGATCTTGTGATTTAACACCGCTAGACTACTTTCTGTGGGGCTATGTAAAGTCATTGGTCTATGCGGTAAAGCCACAAACGCTTGACCATTTGGAAGACAACATTCGCCGTATTATTGCCGATATACGGCCACAAATGTTGGAAAAAGTCATCGAAAATTGGACGTCCAGATTGGACTACATCCGCGCCAGCCGTGGCGGTCGTATGCCAGAAATCATATTTAAAATGTAATGCCACAAGATTATCTTTCGGATGAAATAAAATTCATGTCAATCGAATAATCCATCGTTGTTTTATTGCAACTTAAAGTTCTATACCTCTATAAAAAAAACACCCTTTACTTTCTCTGGATCTTATTATTCAAAATCCACTTTGTGGTGCATTTTATATATGCGCCATATTCTTCTCTAGTTGTGAAAGACATCCTTCATCTTGAAATGAAACTGAGAAAATCCTTTGCACAGTCTTATGCTTTTGAGACGTATAGTGTATGCCCCGGATTTCATCCAAATTCAAGAGATCACGATCAATTAGTCTTTTGGGTGACCTTATAGCCCCTATGATGTAAGTCTGCGTACTCTACGAAGTCTCCATTAATCATTGATAATCACAGCAAATACATCTTGAAAAAATTGCTGTCTAATAAATCAAAATTTTAGTTATAAAAAAATACTTGTTTTTTTTTGGTATTTTCAGCATTTATCCTTGAATTCTTTGCAGACTCTGCTTTAATTTTTTTTCCGAAATTATTGAAATTATTTCTCTCTCTCTCTCTCTCTCTCTTTCTTTCTTTATTTAGGCTGTTCTTATTATTTTTATTGATTGTATTTTTTCGAATTTATTGCCAGCAGCGGCATTCATGATGCCTGTGTGTGTTTTTAATATTTTTTTTTAGTTTTCAATCGAATTTATAAAGTTTCTTCCCCTTTTGTTTATTTCAATATTTTTTATGTCGTATAGCTTTCTGCTTTAGAACTACTTTCAGACAAAATCAAAACAATTATTTTTTAGATTTCATTTCAAATAAAAAAAACTTCATATTTAAACTTGAAAATAGAAATAAACACGGGTGTAGTTGTTTGTTTTTCCTCTTTTCACTGTGTACGAGTGACATTTTAATACTCTTTTTCCCCTGTTTTTGTAAGACAAATGATTACAGAGGAACGTATGTATATTTGTATGTAAAACGCAAACAAAAACATTCAATTTTGTAAGACAAGCCATTTCAGACGAACGTCTATTTGTATGGAAAAAACACAAACAAAATTGTGTGTTTTTGTGTATGGAAAACAAAAACAAAATTGTATGCCTTCGTTAGATATTCGCCTGGAATCGTTTGTTTTACAAAAGCAGGCCCTTAGTGAGATATCTGTTTTTCACCCAATCTGTCTTTCTCACTCTAACAGTTAATCCATATTACTTCGTTCGTATTATAATAAAGCCTTCGTTCTCTCTAACAAAATAAAGCAAATTGTAGCTGTTGTTGTTGTTGTTGTTTGTGTTGTTATTAAAGAATGTTTTGATTTCTTCAAAACGCTTAACAGTTCTTAACATACAATATTATTGTTGGTGGTGTTGTTGTTGTTAGCATTTCTTTATTATTGTGTTACAAAGCAAAACAATAAAAAGAAAATCACCATTAAACACACACATGCACTTAGACAGACTTTACAGGCATGGATGATGAGGCATGCATTAGTTTGAGTGTTTACAATTATTAACTGCACTATTATTGTTGCTACCACACCACACCACACCACACCACACCATCGTTGTAAAATATGGTAGTAGAATTAGAATCTAATACACGAGTATTGATGATGAATTAAAAAGAAACATTTTTTTTGATTGTCATTTCTAAACAAATAAATATCTTTAAATTATGTACATATGTGTGTCCATATGTATGTAAATATGCATATATTTTATAAATTATAAGATTTTATTAAAAAAAAAAAACAAAGTATCGCTTTAATTTAAAGCAAATGCTATTATTCATAAGCCATGTAGTATTAAACAATTATTTTTTATTTTTTTTCTTCTTTTGTTTAATTAAACATGTGTACACGTCTCCGTACCTGTTGTATGTACATACATATGTACATAATGTATGTATGTATGTATGTATTTACTAATAGTACAAAAAAATGTACGTGTTTTTTTTTTTTTTTAGTTGTTGGTATGCAATGTTCCAAAGCCTGTTTGTTTTGTTTTTTTTTTATTTCTTGATGAGATCGTAATTTAAATACACTCAACTCGTGTTATTTTAATATCAATAATCTGGGTATGTGCATACATAAATAGTACAGACTAATTAAAAAAGAAAAATATGTAATTAAAAAAGAAAACAATAACAACTCTTGCTCTACTAGACGTGTTAATTTAGGTTGCCAAGTTTTGTTTCAAAATGTTTGCAAATATTTACAAAATAAAATAGGCAATCGAAACCGACAAGTTCATTGTTTGAGATGACAGAGCTGGAGTCTGAACTACGAATTTGACGTCTAATAAGTCAACACAGTGCCTACTAGACTACGGCAACTTCAGCTGCGGCGTTTTGCTTGCAACCACTGAATTTTATTATTGAAATTCGTGTTGCCATAATCGAATGCCATTTTTGGCTCAATGCATACATACTTAAGCAAACAATATTTTTTCGAATTTAAGACCAAGACCAGCCAGAGTCAGTTCAAGAACTGCTACTGCATCCTCAAAGATGCACTGTATGATGCTGTTTATGAGCCGGCGGGCAATGCTGAAGCACACTTTTTCAAGAACGATGAGAATCGCAAAGTTACAGGCACGGCACTGTGCGAAGGCTACTGAGATTGTTTTTGCCTGAAATAGATTGTTTAAAATTGCTTGACATGCTCCACATGCCACACGACAAGCGATACCATCAACTTAGGGAAAGGTGAGTTTGGAACTTACAATCACATTTCGATCGCCACGAGCCTGCGCTGGATTATTTTTTGTGTGTGAATACGTAAAGTCTTGTGTGGAGCGACAAGTCAATCGCGATTTTAAAACTGAAAAAGAAGGAAGAAAAAGAAGAGCCCGAGAGAGTACAGTCTCTTCTGTTTCTTAGGATGCTATAGTTAAATCCCTTGAGAGATATTAGCTACCCGACTGCTGACAACCGGAGAAAATTTGTGCAACCCGAACGGGTTTTCCACAAGTTTACTTATCAAATGAATTGGAATCAATCCTACACAAAAATCAATTTCGTCGAAATGAGAGCACATTGCAGGACCACAATTGTGGAATACGATGTATGACGCTGTGTTTGCATTGAAACTTGCAGTAGAGGCACACTTCGTGTGATACCTCGATGGTATTATAGTGGTAGTTGCGCAGTCAGTGAAAGCTTGGAAATTGTGTCACTATATACAAATAAAGCCATTAGGGTAACTAATTAATAAGATGGAGTCAAGAAAACTAAATCTGGAAGAAAATAAATTAGAAATACTGCTTTTAAATCACAAGCAAAATACGGAAGAACATTGTAAATTTCGTGCGGGAGTTGAGGGTGGTATAACCTCCTCAGCGTCAATATCAAATACAATATCTGGAGGCGTAATGTTTGGCAATTGTCTGAAATGTAAGAAACACGCTGACTACAAGGGCATAGTTCATAAAATCAACGAAAGTTTGAAATGCATTGCTTCCAAAGCACCCAAACAGCCACCCTAACAACATAAAAACAAAAGATTCTTCAAATCTATTGCCAATTTTCTCTCTTTCTCTCTCTCTGTACTTATTTGAACTGCTTTACTTAGTACAGACACTCTCTCTCTCGCTTGTCTCTTAATATACTCATCCACACTTTCCTTCATAATTATGCAAATTTAAAATACACACACACATATGTATGTGTGTAATAGAACTGACTGGCTGGCAAGTGTTAAATGTTAATAAAATTGAACTGAACAACACAATTTACATTCATTTGGTCACATTATTTTTGTTATTGCTGTTGTTGTGTGATGTTTTGCAGTGTAAAATTGAAAATATTGTAGAAAAAAAAATGAAATGCAATTTCTTGTTGTTATTGTTGTTTTAATTTAAATTAATTAAATTGAAAATAATTGAAACAAATTGAACGAAATCAACAGCATCAACCACATCATCCGCATCAACATCAACATCATCATCATCATCATCATTCAACCCCACATTCACTTTAGAAACTTGAGCTCTCATGTAAAAAATGAACGCGTCTAATAGTGGATTCTAACAATACAGCAGCTGCACTGAAAGGGGTTTTTGTAACAGTATGTGTTTAGAAAAAAAAAACAGTAGTTTTCACTTACTCAGCATTTACTTTACTTCACATAGAGAAGAGGCCCCAAAACAAACGGTCAAATGACAACAAACCAACCAACACTTGTAAGACAAACAACAGCAATAAACAACAGTGGTGCTGGTGGTGGAGGTGGAGGTGTTGGTGGATTTCTTCTCAAATGCGCGGGAGTTGTAAGCAATAATAAGACAACAATAACAACCCAGCTATGGTGGTTAGTGGTTTGTGCAATTTATTGTAATTTTTTTCTTGTGTGTGTGTGCATGTATGATTTTATTTGCATTAATTAGAAAAGTTCAAAACCTGCAGTTTACACAGTCACAGTAAGGTCTCTATCTCTCTCTACATATACATATATGTGTGTATTTCTGTCGCTGTGGTCGTTCGTCGTCCGTCGTCATCTATGCTGTGTTCTGTTATTGTGGCTTTTGTAGAGTGAGTGAGTAATTTAAAAGCAAGATAATGCTTGTCTATCTATTGGACTGCTGCTGCTGCAGCTGGCTGCTGTATATGGAGGGAATAAAATTTAGAAATTTGCAAAAACAACCACAATGAAAAGAATAAAAAAAAAACAGCCAACAGCAGTAAAATAGTTGCAACAATATTTTTTTAATTGATGCTGCCCAAGCTAAGCTTTTATTATAATTTTTTTTGTGTGTGTGTTCAATTTTTTTCTTAGTTTATGCATAATGCAGAGACTTTTAGAAAGAGAAAGAGAGGAGAAGGAGAGGACGAGAGACTGAGAGATAGTAGATGTGGGGGAGGAGAGTGTGTTTTTGTAATTGCCTGTTGCTTTAAAAATGTTTGCGTCACTTGTTTATAGTTGTTGCTTACATTTGCGCGAAATACAACAATTGCTGTGTGTTCTTTAGTTGATTAGTTTTAGGTGCGGTTCAATTGCAAGGCAAACAAGCTTTACTTTACTGTCGTTGTTGTTGTTGTTGCTGGGTTTTTTTTTGTCTTCTTTTTCTTCCTCTCATTTAAAAGTGTATTTGTTTGAAATCTAATCTATGGATTCTTGGAAATGTTAAACACAATATCCACCACCATCCAATGAGTGTCTCACATACAATACTTCTCCTGCTACTTTTGGTACTTTTTTTTGCTTTTAATAAGAAACTAAAGACATGTGCGGAAAAGACAAACGGCTAGTCTAAAAACCAACTAAAACTGAATTGTTAAATTGTCTCGTTGTTGTTGTTGTTGTTGTTTAATTAAACAATTCCTAATCGTTTACACAGGAAATGAATTTGACAATTTGGAACAGGGGGAAGAAAAGAAGAAAGGCTACACCCACAATGGATCCTTAATATTTCAAATGTAGTGAAAAGCTATTCTTTATCAAAGGCTATTTAACAGCGTTAAAATATACCCATGACGACAAATTTGTTTTGTTTGGTGCCATAATTTCACCAGCAAACAACTCGCCACAGACCAGAAAAGGCGGTGGCCAATAGGCTTTAAACCCGTACTATTTATTGAATGCATAGCAACCTTCCAATCAAGTTTCCAAAGCTTTATATATGTACAGTTGTGTTCATAAAAATAGGAGCGAGAACATTGAAAAACAAAAGCTTAATTTTTAACAAATAAAAAACATGGTTTAATTCCATTTTTTGGTGTAATGTAATGTTGATTCAATAAGCCACAGGAAGTTTAAAAAAAAAATATCTTAAAAAGTGCTGTTCAAAATAATAGTAGAGTATTTCAGTTTACATAACGATTTACTATCAAAAAAATGGTAAAAATGCTTATGATTATAATCAGAAACTTGAAATACGATTAGTATTTGGTAGAAAAGCCTTTACTTTTTATTACAGCAGCACATCTACGAGGCATGGAGTCAACTAAATCCTGACATCGTTTTAGTGGAATGTTATTCCACCCATCTTGCACTACAGACCACAACTCAGCTGCATTTGACGGTTTTCGCTCGGCAATATATTGTTTAACATCCCCCCCATAGATGTTCTATGGGATATTAAGGTCAGGAGACTGAGCTGGCCACGCCATAACCTTTACCCCATTAACCCGAAACCACTCATTTGCTAACTTACTGGTGTGTTTCGGGTCATTATCTTGTTGGAATATCCATTTTAGAGGCGTGGAATATGGTAACATCACTTCTCTCAAAATACTGACATAGACATTCCTATCCATTATGACTCTACTTCGATGTATTGGGCCTAAACCATTATATGAAAAGCTTCAGCCATATCATTAGTTTTGCACCACCATGTTTAACTGTCTTTTGTGTATACTGAGCTTTATATTTGGTGTTGGGCGGACACATCTAACATGCTGTCTAGACCAAGTGCCACCAAATAAAACAATTTTGCTTTCGTCGGTCCACAATAGGTTTCCCCATTTTTCTTTCGGATATTTGATATGTTCTTGGGCAAACTTTAAGCGTGCTGCTGCCTGTTTTGTATGTCAACAATGGCACCTTTTGTGAACGTCTTGCGAATAAATTGTTGTCCATCAGACGCCTACGAATAGTAGGGACACTTACGGCAAGATTCAGATCCTTTTGAATTTTATTTGAAGACGCTGAAGGATTTATTTTGCTGTATCGCACAATTCGGCGGTCATCTACAGTTGATGTTTTGCCCTTGCGCCTACGTGTTTCGGGTTCCCTTTATATTTTAATGCATTTGTGATCATTTGATCGGAGTAACTTAAGATTTCCTCAATTTCTTTAGAAGTTTTGCCTTTTTTTCGAAGATTTTTTAATTGGTTTTCTCTTTTCTTCAGTACAGTGCTTTTTTCGTTTCACTATTACAAAAATTTATGTGAATCACTGTAGAAAAAGTTTTAAGTACATTTTTCCGTACTTATTTTTCACTTTTTTCTTTAAATTATGTGCTGTTATATTTTTTTGATCAACTGAATTCAGGGGCAAACACAGAAATGAATCAATTTCATCGTAAATACTGAAGTTATTACGAGAGATTCTTTTTTGTATTTTATTTCTAACATATCGTTGTGTACTGCCATTAAAATATATCATGTTTTGCAAATAGGTAGAATAAAAAATTTTAACTTTGAAATTTTACATGGTAGCACTCCTATTATTTTGAACACAGCTGTATATGTATATACATACATATGTTTTGAGCCAAGGGTTCGCTTTTAATAAGCCAACACACTACGTACTATACTACGGCGATTTTATTTTGAACACCCACAATGTTATTACAAAGCCTTCGATCTTTAACAGGACCCCAAGTTGCCGACTGTCAATTCATTCTAACCTAACCTTACTTTTTTAAAGGTGCCGCCCTGCTACAATGCAATACACTGTAGCGACAGTTAATTAAATTTGCCTAACTTTTCTAATTTCCTCACCCCTTTTCTCATCCATTTGATTGAGAATTTTATGCCAAAAAGAACACACAAAAAAAAACCGAAATTTTCTATTTTCACTGATTTTCTGTATTTGAAATGATTTTTCCTCATTTCTTTTTTTTTGTGCGTTTTTTGTGAGGCGAAGGTCACTATGTGACTGGGTTTTTTGTTAAACTACAAAATATATTGTATTGTTGTTTGCCATTTGCTACTGTACACACGCATATGTATGTTTTATGTTCACATTATAATGCGATTACATTGTATGCTGTTTACATGGGCTGTGTATTTGGCAGACACAAAAAAAAAATTGTTTTTTTTTTCTGCTAGGCTAGGCCAAGTGGTGAACAGACACTTAACAAACATATATACACACACATACAAAAAAAAAATCAACCGAAACCAACTTGTCAAAATCGTGTGTTTAGGGTTTTCCTATGATTTTCGTTTGATTTTGTTGTGTGTGTATGTTGTTCTATAAGCAAAACTACACATGTGCAACAGGCGCTTCTGGATTTGAGTACGTAAGTACATGTGTGTAAGTACTTTCGTACGTCGTGTGTTTTTATTAACACGATTACAGGCTATTGTTTCTAAAATACAGAGAGTGAAGCGTATAGAGAGAGCATAGAGAGGAATACACATTGCAGGCAGATGTTTAGAAAGAAGGAAAACTGCCTGTCTAAACAAACACCGCCTGGCATGGCAATGCTGCCCACTTTTTTCCTTCTTTCTTTCCTTTGTTTGAATTGCATGGCCATCATCATCAGAATCAACAATGTTTCCACATTTGAATTGCCTGGTAAAGTAAAGCGGATTTATTTTCGTTTTTTTTGTTGTTGTTGTTGCTATTGTAACTAGCATCCCATCCCCATTATCTATGAAATTGTTGTGTTCCTGTTTGTCAGCGGCCAGTGTGGTGGTTGCTGCGTTTTATTTTTTCTTTCTCCTCTCACTTTGGTTTGTGAGAAGAAAAAAACATTTTTAAGACGTTGACTTGTTTTCTTTCTTTCTTTCTTTTAAAACCAACTAAGTCAACTAAGATTACAACAATAAAGAACAATAACAATAATAATAAGAAGAAAAAACTAAGAAAACACAATAAAATCTTGTATTTCCCTCCAGTTTTTTTATTTATAAAAAATCCCAGCCATAAAGAATGGGAAAAAGTTTAGAGAGGAAGAGAGATTGACTGTGGTTGGTTTACATAAAAAACATGCCACTGATCGATTAATATACTTTGAAATATTAAAATAAAGCAACAACAACAACAAAAACAACAATAATAATAGCAATAAAACAAGATTTAGAGTAAGACAAAATCAAGCTGGTGTTTGGTTGGTATTAAAGTGTTTTAAACATGCAATATGGAGAGTATCTAAGTAAACCCCAACCAAATGGGAAAATTATTGTTGCAACTGTTTACACTGGCAACAGTTCAAATGTACAAACATACATAGGGTCAGAATAGCTTGCAGTTTAGCTGGGAGGAGGTCATTAAGCTAATTTCCTTTAATGGGAAACTAGCCAGTGTATCAACGATTTCATTTGCGATACATTCCGAGTTCTGGAAAGAACAATACTTTTCCAAATGCTCGCAAGACAGCTCCTGAAGGCCAATCATGCATTCGTATCGTACACATGGCCAACGTACCTTACACGCACAGTGCTCTATGTTGGAAATAGCAAAACAGGGTAAGACAGGACGGCAAGAAGAAGTATTTAAGGATTTTACATTTCAATCTGTTTACATTGTAAATAACATGCAATGGCGTGTGCAAGAAGAGTGTTCCACATACGCATAGTACGGCTGAAATAAAAATTCTTTCCGTAAAGCATTGTGCGATCCACTGGCCTATCTACGTACATAGTATGTGATACCGTTGTAATATCGATAGAATAGTGAAACAGATAACGAATTCCATAACAGTAACTCTTCAATGCAAAAGATGCTGTACAGTCTGGGTAATTGTGGCAAATTTTGCACTACAAACGTGATGTGAGCAATATTTCGACATCCCAGAAGCTATGGATTGCATAAGAATAGTTTGAAAGCTTTTGAACAAGACTGAGTACAAAAGAAAAGAAACTCAACACGAGTTAAGACCACAAAATCGATTCGTTCGTGAACTGGTTGGGGACTGGTAATGAAAGTTTCGGAAAAAAAACTTAAGGATAGGATTTCTATTTAAAAATAGAGGCTGAAGTCGAAGTCAAATTGAAAAGGCAGTTGAGGAATTGTGTTAAGCCATTGCAACGGCTGAACAAATTCGAATTGAAAATCAGAAGAGTTGAATGGAATATTTGGTGGATTTGCAAACTTTTCCTGCAACCATTAATCACCTTTATTCTGGTTGTCGTCATCGTCGTCGTCGTCGTTTTTGAGTCGACATCGTTTTCTATCGTCGTCGACATCACGTCGACACTGTTTTGGTATTCTGTAACAGTACTGTGTCGACGTTGACTGTTTATCGAAAATTGTAATAACACAAAACACACATCTCTAATATTTAAGTCAGCTGATTCATTTTATGATTTATTTAGAAAAAAAAAAAAGTTTTTTATCATCAGGCCTGTCAAAATCAGTGATGTATTGTTCCATGTCCAGGAATATGTGGCCGTTTTGCGCTTTGCGATGTTGTAAAGCACAGTCCGTTCTGAACTTGTATTCAAGACTATACAGGAAATCCATTTGTTCAGTGCCAAAGAATAAGTAAGTTTGATAGGATTACAATTGCTGCAAAAACTTAGCTATTAATACGATTTTTAATGTCTGTAGTTGAACATCAAAAGGATGTCGTTGCTTCGAATCCTTAATCTTCACCGTGTGGTCCGAATTGCATTTGTAAGGATATAGGGACAACACCTTCAAGTACTTGCTTACCAGAGTATACAGGACAACCACCTAATTGCCTCCCTGAACGCGTTACAAACTCTGAATGTCTCTCGCAACAAACTTGTATTAATCAGGATCCCTGCTCAGAACTTTGTGACCAAAGTGCAGTTTGTCGTGTTAATAGCCACACTCCAATGTATTATTGTGAGTCTGGCTATACTGGTAATCCATTTGTGCTATGCTCTCCCATACAACAAAATCCAACTGAAGTTGTCGACCCTTACAATCCATCGGCTTGTGGACCCTATGCTCAATGCCGCCAACAAAATGGCGTTGCATCTTGTCAAGGTTTACCTGATAAATTTGGCAATCCTTATCTGACGTGTAACTGTATTTATGGATATCAAGGCGATCCATATCGCTATTGTGCTAAGGAAGAAAAACGTAAGACAATAAAAATTCACCATAAGAGTTAATTTTTTAATGCTTGTCGTTACCAAAAATGACGTCGACAAAATCAGAGTTGACACAACACAATATCGACTTAGTATTGACTTACAGAATAGCAAATGTGTGTCGACAGTCATCGATAACTGTCAATAACGACAAACAGAATACCAATTTTAAATTGTCGACACAAGTCGACGTCGTCTTGCGTCGACGACGACAACCAGAATAGCGATATGGATCGCCTTGATATCCATAAATACAGTTACACGTCAGATAAGGATTGCCAAATTTATCAGGTAAACCTTGACAAGATGCAACGCCATTTTGTTGGCGGCATTGAGCATAGGGTCCACAAGCCGATGGATTGTAAGGGTCGACAACTTCAGTTGGATTTTGTTGTATGGGAGAGCATATAACAAATGGATTACCAGTATAGCTAGACTCACAATAACACATTGGAGTGTGGCTATTAACACGACAAACTGCACTTTGGTCACAAAGTTCTGAGCAGGGATCCTGATTAATACAAGTTTGTTGCGAGAGACATTCAGAGTTTGTAACGCGTTCAGGGCGGCAATTAGGTGGTTGTCCTGTATACTCTGGTAAGCAAGTACTTGAAGGTGTTGTCCCTATATCCTTACAAATGCAATTCGGACCACACGGTGAAGATTAAGGATTCGAAGCAACGACATCCTTTTGATGTTCAACTACAGACATTAAAAATCGTATTAATAGCTAAGTTTTTGCAGCAATTGTAATCCTATCAAACTTACTCATTCTTTGGCACTGAACAAATGGATTTCCTGTATAGTCTTGAATACAAGTACAGAACGGACTGTGCTTTACAACATTGCAAAGCACAAAACGGCCACATATTCCTGGACATGGAACAATACATCGCTGATTTTGACAGGCCTGATGATAAAAAACTTTTTTTTTTTTTTTTCTAAATAAATCATAAAATGAATCGGCTGACTTAAATATTAGAGATGTGTGTTTTGTGTTATTACAATTTTCGATAAACAGTCGACGTCGACACTGTACTGTTACGGAATACCAAAACAGTGTCGACGTGATGTCGACGACGATAGAAAACGATGTCGACTCAAAAACGATGACGACGACGACGACGACAACCAGAATAAGGGTGATTATCTTCGAAATCGACCGCTTCAGTAAGGCAGGATAGAAACAAAGTTCGTTGTAAGGTTGCAATGATCCACATAGGAACGATTGTATGCACACTTTATATTCAAAAGTGCCAAAGATTAGGCAATTAGTGGGAACGGCGTCCATTAGGACAACGACAGACCTCGCCAAAGTTGCGGGATGTGGATTGATAGATACTAATGCATACGCCTTATACTCTTAGTCTGTAATCATGTAAGAACCACCAAACTTTATGAGTAAAAATAATTTGGAAATAATAATTTGGTTCGACTTTAAGACGTGATCTATAAACCATCCTTGAAATCTATAAACCTCTGCATCTTCTCAACGTTTTTACAATCTTATGATTTGTTTCAATTTTATTTACCAAATTTTTCCAGAAAAGCAGGTGATTGCTCTACTGTAGCAGATTCTAGAACGGTAGGATTGCCATCTGCCATTGTCTAGAAACAGCAGACTCAGTGAAAATATATTGGATCTGTTTAGAGTTCATAAGCGGCTGCAGTGTACATTTGAATCGTTTTTCATTTAGAATTTACAAACAATTTACGATTGACAGTCCAGTGAATGCAGTAAACAAAAGTCAAGGAATCGCAAATTCAATAACAACTTTTACATTTCAATACAGACTTTATTTACAATTTAATTACAAATTTCCGGTTAGAAAAATAGCAAAAGAAAAAAAAAACTACCAAGAAACACCAAAAGGTTCAGAGTTCAACGAAAAAATAATGACTCATTAAACGTGGTGGTGGCTACAGCGGCTAGTGTGAACCATGCGGTCGGTCGACAGATAAAATAAATAAAAATGTATTGGTGGTTGCGATATTGTGTGTGTATATGTTTACATATAACATACAATATTTTAGCAATTTATTTTATTTATTTATTTATTGTTGTTGTTGTTGTCGTTGGATTATTGTAAAAATATTGTGTTGTTGTTTAATGTTTAACTAAAAGCTAAGCAGAGCATTGAGTCAAAAAAAAATAAACTGCAGTTTGGCCTGCCACTCCTCGCTATTAAGCCAATAATAACAACAACAACAGCACCAGCAACAACAATAAAATTAAAGTACAACATTGCCATTGTAAAAAAGCGCGACTCGACAACTCTTTAGACTGTCGTCTGGCATTGTTTTGTTCGTTAAGGTTGTTTGTTTATTATGAACGAACGATACACGTACGATTGGCAACGTTAAGAATGGCTGGGTGTATTATTGTGTTTCTATACATTGTTAAATTGAGCTGCAAAGGAGAGTAAAACTTTATGGTGTTAAGAGTAATTCTCCTGATGTTTTTTTCAATTCGTTTTTGTTTAAGGCGAGAGACCAGAAAAATGTTGTATAAGCCTTTACATTGTTTTTGTATTTTTTTTTTTTATTAAGAATACACCAGCAATGAAATGCTCTTTAAATAACTGATTTGCTGTGTGTGTGTATATGTTATACTCTTTCATTTCAATATTATGCATACCAGTACACGTTGAAAAAGGAAAACAACAATAAAAAAAACGCTTTTTATATAAAAATTTATATTCGATTTGGTTTGGTTTTTTTGTGTTGCTCGCGAGACAACAAAAAAAGAGTAGATGAAGAGATCGTAGTGAGGTGAGTTGGTTACCCAACAATACAACACAACACAACACAACAGACACACACACGCTTATTAGAGCAACAATTTTCAATCAGAGTAGTGTCGTGAGGGACCCCAACAAAAGCCGGTTTATGGTGTGGCATGCCATAGTATGGCCTGGCTGCTGGCATTAATCGAAATTCAAAGCAAACAACAACAGCAACAACAAAATAAAATGAGTTTTTGTGTGTGTTTTTTTTTTTGTAGTAAATTGTAGGTAGTTTATCTTGTGTGGACACAAAAAGGGAAGAAGTATGGTTGCTTGATCTGACAGACAAATCGTTAAATGAAGCAAAACACAAAAAAAGCTTTACACTGGTGGACAAAACTAAAGCCTAATAAAATAAAAGAGATAATGGCATTAAAAAATTTTTTTATAACTTTAGATTAAGTCTCCCCTTCGTAATTGTTTTGCCTTCAAGCCGTCCTAATGGCTTCCTTGATCTTAAATAAATAAAATTTTATCGAAATTAAAAGATTTTTCCCCACATTTCTTTCATTTTCTTGTATAAACAGGAGAAAAATCGAAGAAATTGAAACTTTACAATTCATTAGAAACAAATTTTGATCGTTAGCGGCTTAAATTTTAACCATTAGTGTACATAGCAAGTATAAAACACAAAAACTAAATTGGATGATGTACCACAAACAAAAAAAAAAAAAAAAAAACAAACACACACTAATAATAATAATAATACTCGTAAGACAGAAATATATCGAGAGGGAGAGAGGTAATCAAAATGGAAAGTAGAAAACACGAGCGCATACAATATAACCCGAGAGAATATACGACCGAGTACATATTAAATCATTACAATTCATTTAGAGAACAACAACAATAACAACAAAAAAGGAACTCGCGCTGCAATACTTATTCAAAGTTAGACATTGACTGGTCAAATAATAATGGATGGTGTTGATCTGCATATAAACAACAATAACAAAAAAAACCTTTCAAAATGATGGCTTTCTCTGCACCCTCCTCTCATGACTTAAAGCATTCGTTAATAACTTTTCGAATTCCTGCAAAAGGAACAAATTCATATAAAGAAGGCACAATAAAAAAAAATGGGGTTTAAGGCTAAACTCAAGCCAATATAACAACAACAACCATAACAAAAATGTAATATTTAAAGAAAAATGTTTTGTATGCACATGTATTGGTGCTTGGTTTTTTTTTTTGCATTTTGGAAAGATCATTGAAACGATGACCCTTGCATTGCATTGTTATTATTGTTGTCGTAAACGGTAGCCTTTAAAAATGTCATTTAAAATTTTAAAGCATTTTGTTTTGTATGTCCGTCTGTCTGTCTGTTTGTTTGTTTGTTTTCTTCCTTTTGAAATTAAAGCATACAAAACCATAATTTTCCCCCTCCTTTATAAATAACATTGCATGATACTGTGTATGTGTAGTTCTGTTAAAATTTATTATCACTAGGATTACTACAGTACGTGTACGTGTCCATGTCCGTGTCTGTTGTTCCCTTGCTGCCATGTGTACAATTTTTCTTACAGAAAAGAGGGGATTAAAAACTTTGAATTCTGTAGGCGATTTTAATGGATTTTTTTAACTGGTTTTCTCACTCGTAGAATGTGTAGTGCACTGTAGGTTCTTGAAAGTAAAAAAGGGTGTTGAGTTTAAGCTGGCAACAGCTGGCTAGATTGATACGAGAGACATTGTAATAAAAATATGGCGTTTTTAAAATTTTTCAATGATTTATTAAAAAAAAAAAACAGAAAATTATTTCACAAAAATAGCAGCAAAAAGGGGGGGAAAATATAATTAAGAAAACTTAAGTTTAAAGATTGCAACTGTTTTGCTTAGGTCACTTAAATTGTAGTTTTCTTTATCCAACAAGGACACCTAAGGTCGTATACAGTAAGCAACAAAAATCGTGTAAATGTACACTACATTGTTAAACAAAATCTTAAAGAGTGTAAAATTATTGAATTGTTTTACCAGAAAAATTATATTCCATTACAGCGGCTATAAAGAAGTGTGTTTCAGTTAAAAATCTGTTTCAAAGATAGAATTTTTATTGAAACTAATACAGAAAGATTAAGGTTATGTTAGATTTTTACAAAAGGAATATGCAAGTATTGGCCATTAAGTATGGAAACCAGTAATATTGAAGGAAACCTCATAGAATGGCAATGTTTTTATGTTAAATGAAATTATCAAAGGTCGAGAGTATTAACGGTACATATGTATGCATATTTTTTATGGTCACCACAACCTAGTGGGTAGTAGATTGTTGTTCTAGATGAAAGCTTGACATCTTAAAAAAAATTCAAAGAATTGCTATTGCCGTGAAAAAAATTCTCAAAGTCGCCGCCATACAATATATAAATCCCCCCGCAATTAATAAAGGCGATGTAGAAAAGTGACAAAAAATTAATAATAAATAATGAAGAAAAAAATAACGAAATGAGAAAAAAGAATAATTAAAACTATATACATATAAAAAAAACAAAAGATATAAATAAAAATAGATTTTAAAACATACATACTATATATATTTGTATTAAAAAAATTAATTTAAAAGTAAGAAAAACAAACAAAACAGAAAATTAAAGATTTAAAACATACTCGTATATAAAATTAAAAATGTGTAAATAAAACATAAAAGATTAATAAAAAATATGAAAAATAAATATAAAAAAAATTAAAAATATAAATAAAAAATAAATTAAATTAAAAAAATATTAAAAAAATTAAAAATAACTAAAAAATATTCATAAAGTAGAAAAATGTATGAAAGAAACACAAAAAAGAAATAAAACGATGAAAAATAAAGAACTTAAAAAATAAAAATTTACAAATGTATAAATAAAACATAAAAATAAATAAAAAATAAATAAAAATAAAATATTAATTTAAATAAAATATAAAAAAAGAAAAATAAATAAAAAGTATTCATAAAATAAAAATGTATTAAAGAAATATAAAAAATAAATAAAAAGATAAAAAAATAAAGAAAAGAAAAAAAAATACAAAAAATTACAAATGTATAAATAAAACATGAAAAATAAATAGAAGTATGAAAAAAAATTAAATAAAAATACTACATATAAATAAAAACAAAATCAATAAATAAATTAAAATTAAAAATAAAAAAGTATTAATAAAATACATATACAAATGCATGAAGAAAACACAAGAAATAAATCAAAATATAAAAAATATAAGAAAAAAAATTTAAAAACAAATATAAATAAAAACAAAAGTTAAATAAATATATTAAAAAAATATTAACAAAAATAAAAAAATACGCAAATAAAAACAAAAAATAAATTAAATTAAAAAATATAAAAAAATTAAAAATAACTAAAAAAATATTCGTAAAGTATAAAAATGTATGAAAGAAACACAAAAAAATAAATAAAACATAAAAGATAAAAAAAATACAATACTGATTAAAATAATAAATATAAAAAATTAAAAATAAATAAAAAATATTCATAAAATAAAAATGTGTTAAAGAAACATAAAAAATAAAGAAATAAAAAATATAAAAAATTACAAATATATAAATATAATATAAAAGATAAATACAAATATGAAAAAATTAAAAAAAATATATAAATACAAACAAAATCAATAAATAAACTAAATTAAAAAATAAAAAGTATTAATAAAATATACAAATGTATGAAGGAAACACAAAAAATATATCAAAATATAAAAAATATAAGAAGAAAAAAAAATTGATTAACAAATATAAATAAAAACAGAAATTAAATAAATATATTAAAAAAATATTAACAAAAAATATTAACAAAAAAATATACAGTGGCGACATTTCAAATAGCACGTGTAGTTTAAAAATTTTCATACACATTTTTTCTCTTTTATTTCTTCAATTATTTAAATTCTTTTTACAGTTATTTGTTTAATAACATGTTGTTGTTAATTTGTAAAAAAAAATTTTGCAAAAAAAGAAGTGTATTTTTAGAAACTGAAAGTTATTGTTTCTTTCTCGCTATATTCGCAGATATTTTAAATAGCACACGTCTTAAGATATTTAAAAAAAATTATATTTTGATTAATATAAACACTTTGATTAAGAAAAAAGGTATAAAGTTGATAATTATTATCTAATTTATTATTTAAAATATAAAGTATTACTATTATCATAGAATGGGGCGTAGCCAACACGCTAATCCAAGCTTTCGAAGATTTGTCCTTCAATACCGCAAGGACGGCCTGACATTTACCGAAATATCACAGAAACTGGATTGTTCGAGAAAAAAAAAGTGTATAACGCCATCAAACAATATGAAAAAACTCAATCTTTTGAAAGCATCACACGAAAAAGATCCAGAATAACGTCTCAAAGGACAGATAAATTAATAGTTAAAATGAGCAAAAGTGATCGTTTTTTAACTGCACCAAGAATACGGGAAAAAATTCAATAACAGTTGGGACTAAACATATCCACAAGTACAATAAAAAAACAGATTACGAGAATATAACTTGTTTGGGCGCATTGCCAGGCGTAAACCACATGGGTCCAAAAAAAAAAAATCGAATAAACCGAGTTAATTTTTCCAAGGCCCATTTAGAAAAACCACTTTTTTACTGGAATAATGTACTTTTCACGGACGAATCTAAGTTTAACCGCTTTGGTTCGGATGGAAGGTCATACGTAAGGCGAAATATAAACACAGAATTTGATCCAAGGTACACAACAAAAACCATTAAATACGGGGGTGGAAGCGTGCTTGTTTGGGGATGCTTCTCATGGTACGGTGTGGGTCCTATAACACGAATAGAGGGTATAATGGACCAAGTAGCTTACAAAAACATTTTATTGAATATAATGTTGCCATACATTGAAGAAGAAATGCCTCTAAAGTGGAAGCTTGTACAGGATATTGATCCTAAACACACGGCTAAGTCCGTTAAAAATGGTTTTCTGATAATAAAATTGATGTAGTACCTTGGCCAGCTCAATCTCCGGATTTAAATCCGATTGAGAATCTATGGCACGATGTTGAAAAGAGAATAGATCGTTCTAATGCTACAAATTTGAACATTTTATGGACTGAAATTCAAAAAGCATGGTATTCCATCCCTTTAGAAAGATGCCAATCGCTGATTCAGTCAATGCATCGTCGATGCACAGCCGTTGTTAAAAATAACGGGTTTCCTACAAAGTACTGATAGTATTAACAAATTTAAATTTATTTAACATAATAAAAATTTTGAATTAATCTTAAGTTTTAAATGAATTTTTTGTTGCATTCTCATGTTTGCTATTTAATTTGTCGTCAAAAAAAAACTTTTTTTGTTAAAAAATTATGTAAAAAATATATCAACAAAAAAAATAAAAATAGAATCATTATTAATTAATTAACAACAATATAGGTGGTTTAAATATAATAAAAGTTTATAACTTTTTCGCAGCAATTGAAGGGAAAGTATCACTAATTTCTCCATTTATGAAACGTGCTATTTGAGATGTCGCCACTGTATGTATTAAAAAATTAATTTAAAAATTATATATAAGAAAAAAAAAATTTTAAAATAAAGAAATAAAACAAATATAAAATTACAAATGTGTAAATAAAACATAAAAGATAAATAAAAAATATGAAAAATAAATATAAGAAAAATTGAAAATAACTAAAAAAAATATTCATAAAGTATAAAAATATATGAAAGAAACACAAAAAAATAAATAAAACCATGAAAAATAAAGAACTTGAAAAATAATATTTTACACATGTATAAATAAAACATAAAAGAGAAAAATAAATAAATAAAAAAAAAATAAAAATAAAATAATAATTTAAATAAAAAATATAAAAAACGAAAATTAAATAAAAAGTATTCATAAAATAAAAATGTATTAAAGAAACATAAAAAATAAATAAAAAGATAAAAAATAAATAAGAAAAAAATAAAAAATTACAAATGTATAAATAAAACATAAAATTATATGCAAATATGAAAAAAAATAAATAAAAATATAATAAAAACAAAATCAATAAATAAAATTGAAAAACTAATATAAATAAAAATATTAAAAAAAATATTAACAAAAATAAAAAATATACAAAAAAAAACAAAAAAATAAATTAAATTAAAAAATATAAAAAAATTAAAAATAACTAAAAAAAAATATTCGTAAAGTATAAAAATGTATGAAAGAAACACAAAAAATAAATAAAATGATGAACAGTAAAGAGCTTAAAAAATAAAAATTCACAAATATATAAATAAGACATAAAAGATAAAAATAAATAAAAAAAATAAACATAAAATATTAATTTAAATAAAAAATATAAAAAAGAATAATAAATAAAAAGTATTCATAAAATAAAAATGTATGAAAGAAACATAAAAAATAAATAAAATATAAAAAATTACTGATGTATAAATCCTAATCCTATTCCTAATATACATATATTATAAATCTTTATGTAAGTCTGTTTTTTTATTTGTTTGTTAGCCAATCACGCCTGAACGCCTGGACCGATTTTCTTGAAATTATCGATTTTCTTGAAATTATTGATATAGATCGAGCTTTTGTCGGTGCTGGTTATAGGCTATAAATCTTTTCAAAATTTTGACCAAAAGGAGGGAAAAATTGGACAAAGGGAGAAAAAATGGGCAAAAATTAGTACTTTATGCATAAATTCTGTATTTTATCTGTTTTAAAGGTATTTTTTACGATTTAGCTTGGTTAAGTTTCCCAAATAGCTATTGGAGGTGTTTCGTTTCTAAAGTCAAACCAAAAGGGGTCCAAAAAGGGGAAAGGGGTCAAAAACGGGCAAATTGAGTGCATAGCCAATCCCGCCTGAACGCCTGGACTGATTTTCTTGAAATTTGCGATATTGATCGAGCTTTTGTCGGTGCAGGTTATGGGCAATAACTCTTTTCAAAATTTGGACCCAAAGGGGGAAAAAAATTGGACAAAGGGAGAAAAAATGAGCAAAAATTAGTTCTTTATGCATAAATGCTGTATTTTATCTGTTTTAAAGATATTTTTTTACGATTTAGCTTGGTTAAGTTTCCCAAATAGCTATTGGAGGTGTTCCGTTTATGAAGTTGGACCAAAAGGGGTCCAAAAAGGGGGTAAGGGGCGAAAAACGGGCAAATTGAGAGCATTTCTATTTAGGACTTAGAGTATTCAAAAAACTGGGTTGTTTGTTAGTTAAACCGGTTTCCGAATAATTTGAAAAATTGCATTTTTTAAGAAACCGGTTTCGAAACCGATAAATCGGTTTTTTATTTATTATTATTTTTAATGCAAAAAAGACCCAATAATAATATTTTTTAAATTTAAAGAAAAATTTATACAATAGGATGGGACACCTTTTTTGTAGAAATACCTCCCAAACGATGCCTGTTAATGCACTGATTACGAGAAAAAAATATTTTTTTTGTAATATAAATAAATTAAAATAAAATTTAAAAATAAAAAAGTATTAATAAAATATACAAATGTATGAAGGAAACACAGGAAATAAATCAAAATATAAAAAATATAAGAAAAAAAATTTAAAAACAAATATAAATAAAAACAGAAATTAAATAAATATATTAAAAAAATATTAACAAAAATAAGAAAAAAAAATACAAATAAAAACAAAAAATTAATTTAAAATATAAAAATATACAAGAAATAAAAATAAATAAAAAAATAAATGAATAAAACCAAATAAACAATAAATAAAAACACATAAATAAACTAAAAATAAAAAGAAATTAATAAAATAAATAATACATATACTACATATAACATTAATTTTAAAAAAACAAATATAAAAAATAATAAAAAAAAACAAAAACAATATTTTAAAATAAAAAATAAATTAAGTAAAATAAAATAAATAAAACAAAATTTTTCAAATAAATCGACTTCTTTTATGTAGTGAAAGACAAGAAATAAAAATAAATAAATAAATAAATTAAAAAAAAATGAATTAAAAAATAAACAATAAATAAAAACACATAAATAAACTAAAAATTAGAAGAAATTAATAAAAAAAAATAATACATTTACTACATATAACATAAATATTAAAAAAACAAATACAAAGAAATTATAAAAAAAACAAAAACAAGATTTTAGAATACAAAATAAATTAATTAAAATAAAATAAGTAATAAAAATAAATAATAAAAATATTTTAAAATAAAGAATAAATTAATTAAAATAAATAAAACAAAATTTTTTAATGAATCGACTTCTTTTTTAAATTAAATTAAAAAAAAACAATATTAAATAAAAACAGAAAAAGAAACTACAAAATATTTTAAGTTTTTTTATCTAATTTTTTTCATTGTTTTCATGTTTTTTTTTCAATTTTGAATTTTAAAGGTTTTATTCGGCCGTGTTGTCTATAAGTTTGACTACACACCCTCTGGTTATCACGTTTACATTGATTGGCCAACAAAAGACCATAAATTGTTGAGAGTTTTTTTTGTTTTGTTTTTGTTACTAAAATCATAAATTCAGCAAAGAAAAAAACTGTTTTAGGCCTAATAAAATCAAAGAGCGCATTGACTCACGACTTCAAAGCCAACAAAAAGGCGAAAAATCGATAAAAAAAAAAGCAAAAAAAAAAAGGAAATCCTTGGGAACAAGGGTGTTTCTGGAGGGCAAGAAAAGTAATCATGAGGAGAGTTTGATAAAGTTGAGCATTAGGAAAGAAATCATTAAGTTTGGCCAATGAATACATTTCTTTCTCTTCTCCTTTTTCTCTTCTATAGCGAGTGTGATGGATATTGTGTGAGAAAACCATGCAAAAGATGAATGAATGAATGAAAAATAAAATGTCTTAGGCTGGCTGGCTAGGAATTCCATTAAAGCCAAATTAACCATGATTATCCGCGTGTATGATTATAAACCTGCAGTAAGGTAGAGAGTAAGTAGTTGACTTTGTCAGCTAAGAAGAAAACAAAAAAAAAAAGTTCAGAGAACCAAAAGCAAAGCAAGATAATCACAGTAGCCATGAAAAGTAGAAAGATTTTTACAAAATCGTAAAATCTTGGTGGTGAATACATAAAGGGTGTTTTTTATAGAGGTATAGAACTTTAAGTTGGCATTACTTTTCAAGATGGCGACCGATTTGACAGCTGTCAAGTGATTTATTCTCAGTTTGGTTTGGCAATTCATCATGAATAGACTCACGCCTGAACAACGCTTGCAAAATGGTGCAATTTTATTTCGAAAATAATGGTTCTGTGCGAAAAACGTATCGCGCACTACGTCCATTTTATCGTCGACAAAATCGTCCATCAGAGCAGTTAATTCGATTAACCATGGAACGTTTACGCACCACGTTTACTCTTATTGATAACTCGCATCCCCAGAGACGCTGTACGGTGCGCACAGAAGAAGCTATTGCTGCTGTATAGCGTAGCATTGAGGAAGACCCGATCTGTGTCCATCCACTTTATGGAAGATTTTGCGGAAGGATCTTGGTTTGTGCGTGCTTACAAAATCCAACTCGTGCAAGATTTGAAGCCAAACGATCATCAAGTAAGGCGTAGATTCGTCGAATGGGCCCAAAACGAGATTACCGTTGTTCCCGATTTTCATAAGCGAATTTTGTTTAGCGATGAAGCGCACTTCTGGTTGAATGGCTACGTCAACAAACAAAACTGCCGCATTTGGAGTGAAGGTAATCCTCAAGTGTATGTGGAAACACCGTTACATCCAGAAAAACTGACTGTTTGGTGCGCTTTATGGGCTGGTGGAATTATTGGTCCGTACTTTCTCAAAAACGATGGTGGTCCAGAACGTTGCAGTCAATGGTGATCGATATAGAGCCATGATTACAAACTTTTTCATTCCTGAATTGAATAACCATGATGTCCAGGAGATGTGGTTACAACAAGACGGCGCAACATGTCACACAGCTCGTGCCACAATAGGTTTATTGAAAGACACGTTTGGTGACCGCCTAATTTCACGTTTTGGACCTGTGAATTGGCCTCCAAGATCTTGTGATTTAACACCGCTAGACTACTTTCTGTGGGGCTATGTAAAGTCATTGGTCTATGCGGTAAAGCCACAAACGTTTGACCATTTGGAAGACAACATTCGCCGTATTATTGCCGATATACGGCCACAAATGTTGGAAAAAGTCATCGAAAATTGGACGTCCAGATTGGACTACATCCGCGCCAGTCGTGGCGGTCATATGCCAGAAATCATATTTAAAATGTAATGCCACAAGATTATCTTTCGGATAAATAAAACTCATGTCAATCGAATAATCCATCGTTGTTTTATTGCAATTTAAAGTTCTATACCTCTATAAAAAACACCCTTTACTAGGTATGACAACAAGTTACTCTGCATGAACTGACTGACTGACTGACTATTATAACGTATTTAATGGCAATGGTAAGCTAAGCTACGTTAAGGTAAGGTAAACGTGGCCGATTTTTCTTCAGTTTCATCAGCTTTGATTTTTTTTCTGTTTTTTATTGTTTGTGAAACGATTAATGTTGCAGTGGTGGTAGTGACTTGGCTAAATAGCTGGATGCTGGCTGGCTGGCTGGCTGCCTGCATCGATTGTCAGGCCTGGGAAATGGCCACAAAGCAATAGCACAGTCAGCTTTAATGCTGAATTTGCTCTCAAACTATTTGTTGCATATTTTAAATAAAATCCCTCGGGTAAATTTAACAAACCAACCACCACATATACCGCTGCTTACAGATACAGATTCACTGAACACAGCCAAACAACCAACCTAACCACTAGCCAGCCAGCCAGCCAGCCAGCCATCCATCCAACCAGAGATAATAAGATTGTCGTAGTAAACCGCAATGAGCGAGCGGTAGCACAACAAGTCAACGAGAAATTACAAATAAATCACATGGCCAACCATTCATCCTAAAATAGGCAACAACAGCTACAGCTACAGCAGCAGCATCATCATCATCATCAGCAACATCATTTGCTTTTTACTCTGATTACCAAGCAACTATCGGCACTCCATTCCTCTCCACTGCACTCTGCTACACAGTTACACCTTCAGGAGGAGGTCATTTACAAAAAATTTTGTGTCGTTAAACCGTTTTTCTTTGGTTTTTTTTGTTCCTGTTGCTGTTGTTGTTTTAAAAATTTTTCAATTTCCAAATCATTTTCATCCATTCCAACCATTAAATATGAATTTTTCTCTTTTTTGGGGACTTTAAACTACTTTCCGTTGAAAATCGATTGGCTTAACACCCCTTCTTGCAAGCATTGATTTCCTTCCTAAACTTGAATATTCAAAAATCAATATTTACACAAGTAATCACCGAAATACATACATACATACGAAATAAATCAACAACAATTTCAAATTCAATTTCAATTTGAATTTAAATTTTGAAATTGGCGTCAACGACACAACAAGAATAAACGCCAGCCAGAGTTCATGTCTTGCAGTGTTCAATATGGTGGTATAACGAAAACAAAACAACAACTTAAGGGAAGACAACCCCATTCCGGGCCTCCAAAATTCAAAAAAAATTTCAATTTAAAAAAATCGGATATCATGCCCCAAGTGCACATATTGTCTGATGATGCAAAAAAAAAAAAAACCATTAACCCGGCCCACCTAAACCACACTTTGCAACTTATCACGATAGAGCGACTGACAGTACATCGTCGCCATCGTTTGCAAAACCGCAAGTGACCACTTAAATGACTGCCGTGTATGTACGACCTCAGAATCTACGAATCAATAAGTAAGTGCCGTATTTACACGACGTATTTACACGGCATCCACTGCGCAAGGGTTAAAATCAATATTAAACTGCATTAAGGACGCTTTCCATTCACCATTATTATTTAACATCGTATTTGACTGCCGTGTATATACGACCTCAGAATCTACGAATCAATAAGTGCCGTATTTACACGATGTCGGCCGCTGTAGTGCGCCAAGTGACTGCCGTATTTACACGGCATCCACTGCGAAATCAATATTAACATCAATATTAAAGTGCGTCTAAGATGCCTTCCATTCACCATTATTATTTAACATCGTATTTGATGTTGCTTTTAGTTATCCTATGGACCAGACAATACGCTGACATTACATAGGGTCTTTATGAGCAGCATTCCCCTTGCTCATGCTTATGAGACTCATCGAATCTCAAATATGTATGGAAAAAAATTTCCTTATTGAATAAGGAATTGGACAGACTTCGAAAAGAGTTACGCAGACGATGCTTTAATGCGCCACAGATATCAGAAGATTATCGGAAACTTTGGAAACACGTGAGGAAAGTTTAGAAGCGGGAAATAGTGCCTTAGAAGCACCAACAGGCACTAATCAGAGAGTGTTTCTGGAGTATCATTGCAACTTACTTACTAAATTGGCCATTAACAACCCAATTTACGGATTTCGGACTGCCCTAACACATCCTTCCAGGCGCCTCTGCGCGCCTACGCTATTTGGTCACACCAATCGATGTCAGGGCTTCCTCGATCTGGTTCTTCCAACGCAAACAAGGTCGTCCTCTTTGCCGACATTTGCAGACCCCTGCATCAAATAAATACCCGTCTAGCCGGAACATTCTCCTCTATTCGCCAAGCCAGCGCAGCCGCTGGATGTTAATACGCTGCACAACGTATATATCGCCATCATTGCAACTGTCAATGAAATTTCTAGACTAAGAAGGAATTATAGCGTTGGCTTATTATTCAAAAGCCGTGGTTCAAAACGTAGACCGGACAACAAAAGGAAAAAAAAAACATATCTTTAGGCAACTTTCTCTCAGCAGCTTTCTGGCCAAAGCTCGGAGAGTAAAATGAAATTGCCATGGAAAGTTTCTCGAATTGAAACTGTAGGCCCGCGGCTCCTGGATAAAAATCTAGGTGTGAGAAGCTAGGCCGTAATCCAGACTGAAAGGGTTGTAATGACTAATTAAGTTAATAGAAAGGAATCTGACAACATCATCATACATACATAAAGGGTGTTTTTTTATAGAGGTATAGAACTTTAAGTTGGCATTACTTTTCAAGATGGCGACCGATTTAACAGCTGTCAAGTGATTTATTCTCAGTTTGGTTTGGCAATTCATCATGAATAGACTCACGGCTGAACAACGCTTGCAAATAGTGCAATTTTATTTCGAAAATAATGGTTCTGTGCGGAAAACGTATCGCGCACTACGTCCATTTGATCGCAGTGGAGTTCCTCAAGTGTATGTGGAAACACCGTTACATCCAGAAAAACTGACTGTTTGGTGCGTTTTATGGGCTGGTGGAATCATTGGTCCGTACTTTTTCAAAAACAATGGTGGCCAGAACGTTACAGTCAATGGTGATCGGTATAGAGCCATGATTACTAACTTTTTCATTCCTGAATTGAATAACCATGATGTCCAGGAGATGTGGTTTCAACAAGACGGCGCAACATGTCGCACAGCTCGTGCCACAATAAATTTATTGAAAGACACGTTTGGTGACCGCCTAATTTCAAGTTTTGAACCTGTGAATTGGCCTCCAAGATCTTGTGATTTGACACCGCTAGACTACTTTCTGTGGGGCTATGTAAAGTCATTGGTCTATGCGGTAAAGGCCACAAACGCTTGACCATTTGGAAGACAACATTCGCCGTATTATTGCCGATATACGGCCACAAATGTTGGAAAAAGTCATCGAAAATTGGACGTCCAGATTGGACTACATCCGCGCCAGCCGTGGCGGTCATATGCCAGAAATCATATTTAAAATGTAATGCCACAAGATTATCTTTCGGATAAATAAAATTCATGTCAATCGAATAATCCATCGTTGTTTTATTGCAACTTAAAGTTCCTATACCTCTATAAAAAACACCCTAATTGGTCATTACAACCCTTCAGTCAGGATTACGACCTAGCTTCTCACACCACTTATGTTGTGTGCGTTAATTTTATACATGAGTGGCGGGACCTACAGTTTAAAGTAGACTCCGAACGACAAATTTTTGAGAAACTCTCAGAGTTTTTGCCAGAAATCTGCAGAGTGGCAGACGCCGAAGACATATTTTTTTCATATTTTGTTTTTGTTGGAGATGTCTGACCTGGGGTTTGAACCGTGGCCTTACGTCTAATAAGCCGACACACTACCTATTAGACTACGGCAACTACGTCATCATCTTACTGAGCGCCTAGTAGGCTGCAATGGGCAGACTGGTTCGAAAGGTTAAACTCTTGAGCTTGAAATTCCAATATCCAGAGCGTACATAAAAATTAAATGCAATACTAAACTAAACTTATTCCCATCAATACAACGATTATTGCCTTAAAAGCTACAACTCTAAAGTGTATTCAATTAAAATTGCTGTCCTTGATTGTATTTCCAAAGGTTATTGAGAAATGCAAACAAATTTAATTGTCAACACCCATTAACAGTTAAATAGCAATGTTGCCACTACAATTATATGCAGCAAGCAAGCAACATGATGCTTTAAGGGTTACCGCAAAATACGCAACGAAATATTTAATTTGAATGCCGATAACAAATAACCTGTCATTAAAGGAATTCCATTTTGATTGAAACAAAAACGAAAACAAAAAACTAAAATAGCATATGTGCCTTAACAAGGTTACCTTCCTTTTCTTCCTCTTCTTCTACTGAAAGGAAAAAACAGGAAAAATCAACAGAAATCATTGATAAAACACAAGAAAAAATTGTTTTTTGAAAGCAGTTGCCAATTTAAAATTATTTACAATAAATATTAACAACAAAAACAGTAACAACAACAATTTAAACAAATATTGTATATCGCCCTGTAATACACATTGGGGGGATGGTATTTTAAGCCAACATTGGTAATTTTTCTTTAGCGTTTCTTTTCTTTTTTTTTTTTTGCCTTTCGAATGGAGATTTCATTTCATTTTAAATAATAAAAAAAAAGAAAACAAAAAAGTGGAAAAAAAAAATTAAAATTTCCCACAGTTTAGCTTTCAACATCTTGTTATAGTTTCATGTTTTTTTTAAGTGTTGTTGTTGTTCCTTTTTTTCTTCTTTTTTTGCCAATAAATAAACAAATGGCAACAGTGAGGTGTTTAACATTATGCCACATTGCAACACACGGGCAACACTTACCTTCTGGACACTTGCACTCATACGTTAAACCAGTTGATCGACATGTGCCACCATTTTGACATGGTGACGGTGAACATGGCACATATTTTGATTCACAATTTTTACCAGTATAACCAGCAGGACACATGCATCTGAAATTAAAATTAAAAAAAGAAAAAACGTCAAAAAATTAAACGAAAATGAAAATTTTGTGATAAAAAATAAAAAAAAAAATTGGGAAAAAAAAACATTGCAAAACACGGGACAAAACATGCATATTTAAAATACAAAAAAATTAATGAGTAGAGAGAGGTACACAGAAAAAACTTTCATAAATAAATACTGCAAAGGGTTAACCATTTTGCGATTTCAGAAGTAAAGTTAAATTGTTAACTGGGACAACGATATTCTTCGTCATAGAAATTTGCCGTCATTTTTTTATACGCATGAATTTATATGAAGTCACCGTAGTCTAGTAGGTAGAGTGTTAGCTTGTTAGACGTAAGACCCGGGTTCAAACCCCAGGTCGGACATCAAAACGAAAATATTAAAAAAACAAAAAAAGTATTTCTTCGAAGACTTCCTCTGAGCAGATTTCTGGCAAAAAATCTGAGAGTAAATAAAAAATTGCCATGAAAAGTTTTTTCAAAAATCTGTCGATCGGAGTCGACTTTAAACTGTACGTCCCGCCACTCATGTATAAAATTAACACACATAACATATGTAAGTGGTGTACGAAACTAAAGGGTGATATATAATGCAACAAAGTAAAGTGCTAAATTTAAAAAATTTTTTTTTAATTCTATTGTTCAAAAGCAAAAAATGTTGGAAATAACATCAAATTTTAGAATCAGTTTAGATTTGTTCGAATTGGCCACCTTTGGTACGAATTATGGCCTTCAAACGGCCGACAAAGCCATCACAGGCTGTACGAAAGTGGCTCTGCGGTATTTTGGACCATTCCCGGCGATGAGATGATCGACACTTTGGTATTTTTTAGTGAGAACCTTACTCTCCAAAATGGCCCAGGCGCAAAAGTCCAACGGATTGAGATCCAGATATTTTGGTGGCCATTGTGCGGTAGAAATGAAGCGAGGAACCTCCTTTTTAAGCCATTCTTGGTTGACGCGTGCTGAGTGTGGTGGTGCCGCAATGTTTATCTGCCCAGGGCTTCAATACTGTCTTTAAGACATTTTCCCGATAATATTCGGCATTTATTTTGACCCCACGGTCGATGAATACGAGCGGGGAGCGACCATCGGCCGTTACGGCGGCCCACACCATTACCATCGGCGGCACTTGAGTTCTGGTGGCCAATCGTAGGTGTAAATTTTCAGCTGACCTCTTTGGCAAGTAAACCCGATCATTTTGTTTGTTCACAAACTGCTCAATTTGGAATGGCTGCTCATCGGAGAAAACCAAATTCGGCAACTCGCCACTTTCGTGCAAGCGAAGTAACTCCTTGGCTCTTTCCAGTCTAACTTTTTGCTGGCCATCAGTGAGCTCTTGCACTTTTAGGAACTTCAATGGCTTTAGTCCAAGCTCATTTCATTCAATATGTGTTGCGTCCGTTCTCGCGATATGTTCAGCTCACGAGCAATTTTTCTACCACTGCGGCGTGGATTTCAATCAAATCTGGCCTTCACTTTTCGGATCATTTCTGGTGTTGTTACCGTTTTTATTTCGTCCACTTTTTGGAAGCGATGAAACACTGCCAGTATCACGGTAACGAGCAATTGCACGAGAAACAAAAGATTTATTCACATTTAAATGTTGGAGAGCTCTAACGATAGCCACCTAAGGTTTTCCAGCCAAATATAAAGCAATCACACTATCACGCATGAATTCCATCACGAATAATTTTTTTTCTGAATGCAATAGTTCAAAATGCTTTTGTAAGCTTGTAAATAATAAAATGAACTGTCACTGGAATAAATCTGTCAACTGTCAGACGAGCGGTTTACAAATGATAACAACCTGAAGTTGGTTGCAATACATATCAGCCACCCTGTAGGTCGTAATCCTGACTGAAGGGTTGTAATGACCAATTATGTATGCATGTATGTCTATCAATCCCATCTAAGTTCTTCGCGTACCATATGCCACAATTTTGCCTAACCAACCACAATCTTGATGTAACCACTTAGAAAGAAATGAACTTCATTGCCCAAGAAAATTTTATTCGACAAATTAGCATTGAAAACCTGTTGCTCTAGCCTGCAATCACCATATCTGTGGCGTTGTTAACGGTCAGATGACTTTAACTTTTGCCTGAGATGGACTTTATATGGATGAGAATGTAAAACCAAATACAAAATACACATCAGAACTGCTAACAATGCTTTCAAATTGAAAAAATCGAATTATCCGCCACATTTTTCCTTCAGCAAATCGTACATGCAACAATGTATAGGACTGAGGCTCTAATCTCCATGAATTTCATTATATGTAATCTTGCCAATTGATTGCACTGAAGGTCGAATATGGCGACACCATAACTATTTTGTAAAGGGGCCATGTTTTAGTCGCACACATTTTGTAGAAATTTTTGACAATTTTTATGTCTTTTTCGATTCAGATTCGTACGTAAAAGGTGAATCTTTCATTTTCCGGCTGGAAACCGGTTTTGAAACCACTAAACGGGCTAACCCCTTATATACATAGAAACATGTTTAATAAGTTAATTATTTTCAAATTAAAAAATCAATACCCTTACAATATGACTAGCCAATGCTAGCCAATGCAACGCAACAATTAATTGTAAACTTTCACAAAAACGTTATAAAAAAAAAAAACGTAAGTTTTTGCAGAGATTTTATGCGAAAATCTACACTCCTTTTGGAAACACCAACAAATATTGTAAAAATTCCCAAGCCATTAACATTAAAATCTTTAGCTTTCGTATGCAATCAATAAGGAAATTTTCGCTACTTTATTTTAACTCTCTCTCTTTCTCACTGCAGGCTATTCCTATGAAGGACAACAAAACATGACACAAAAAGGCATTCGTTTGAAATCGTTTAAATTCTTCTAGTTCTTTATATGCATGTGTGTGTGTGTGTGCGTGATATCTAATAAGAAAATCAAAACAAAACACTGATGTAAACTCCCTACTAAGAAAATCCAGCAACAAATAACATTAAATGTAAGCCAACATCATTAATAATACACTACTGTTGCTCTTCCTCTCTTTCTCTCTCTCTCTCTCGATGTATACAATTCCTGGTATGATTGATTTTCTTTGTTATTTTGATTTTTTTTTTTTTGAAAAATAGAAAAGTGTTACCAATCGCATTATAACGTAACCAATCGTATGATTATTTATTTTAATGCGTGCCGAGTATTTGTGTTGTGTTGATTATTTGATTCCGTTTTCTATTACGTTTTTTTTTTTGTTTTTTATTAATTTCATTATAATTTTATTTATGTTATGATGAGTTGAATGATAATAACTTTTAAATTCGTTGGCTGTATTAATTATCACAACATGATAATTTATTAAAAAAAAAAAAACCGACAAAAAATCCAACAAATTTATAAAAAATTAAAACTAAATTTAGATTTAATTTTTTTATTTTATATTTTTTTATAATAATATTGATGATGTTAATGCCTATCTATAATGGGATTAATAGTGTTTTATAAAAAACGGGTATAGTAAAAAGTTTTACCAAAGAATATGGATATAAAGAATGCGTATCATGTAGAAGTAAAATTTCTTATGGCGGGTCGTAACATCACGACCCGCTCTCACCAAATTTTTTTTAAAAATCATTTCTGGGTGAGGGGAGAGGAAGACAGAAGGAAAATGAACACAAACAAAGAGCGTAACAATGTGTTGCTCTCATCGTACGTATGTACATGTGTATGTTTCCTTGTGTTTTTTGATTTAGTTGTCAATCAGACTGCGACAAGAATACATGTGCTGCGGATGCTTTATCATTTTATTTCAGAATAACACTCGAAGAATATTTTGTGTTAAAAATGTTCTGTCATTAGCTGGGCGTATTTCATTCTTTTATTTTGTCTCATAGTATAATTTTTTTTAAATGCTTTGGAATGCTCGTTTTTTTTCTTTTAATAAAAAAATGGTTTTTTATTCTTTTTATTTTTATTTATCTAAAAAACATGGCCTAATTTTTAAGCCAAAGATGGATAGCTTTATGTTCTTTTAATAATAAAATCGATGTTTTATTTTATCTTTATTTATCCAAAATTATTAATCCAAAGATAGACAGCTTTACATATGTATGTTGATGAAATGAAAATAAAAATAGAGTATATTACTAACACTTTTATATGGCTGTAAATAAATAAATTCTCTCAACTTATTTTCTCCCTCTCTCACTCACTAATCCATAACCATAGGCAATTGTTAACCTAGAGGAAAATTGTTAGTAATAATTTTAAGTCTACTTATTAACCCAATGATAAGTATATATGATCGGAAAATATAGAAAAATTGTAGTGCACTAAGACACTAAGACACCGTATTTAACTTGGCAAGTATTCTTCCAAAAATCGAAATCATTTCTCATTGATATTAGTGAATACTACTGTGATATTTCTTTGGGTGTATAATTGAAGTCTGAAAAAAGCGACATGAACCTTCTTCTTTAAAAACTGACAAGATTTTTACGCTCTTTTTAACGAACATTCTTGATGTTCGTGTCCTATGTGTGTAAAAAGCCGAAGATGTTCTTCCCCTGAGGGACATTGGTGCCGACGTCTGTTTTTAACACCAGAAAAATAAATAAAAAGTGGTCAAACAACAAAAACGCACGATGAGAACAACGCATTGTTACGCTCTTGGTTTCTGTATCCTTCCCTTCTATCTTTCCCCCCGCGTCATGAAATATTTTTGAAAAATATTCCAAAATATGTTAAAATTGCACATTCTCTATACTTTATTTTCTTTGGTTTTACATTACTTTTTTATTAAAGATGGCTTAAGTAATATGAAAATTGCATTGCCAAACTAATAATTCTCAGCCAAATAGATTTGCCAATAAATCCTTATTTTTTTTATCTGTTCGAAACTAATATTTAAATTTAATGGTTTCCTATTTTCTACCCCCCTTTATATAAATAGAAACAAAATCCATTTTATTAATTTAAATCTATAGTTACCGTTTGTTTTGTTTTGTTTTATAATTAATTAATTAAAAAAATCATTAACTTTTAGATTTTATCAAATTGATGAGAAAATTGAAAACAAAAACAGAAATTAAATTTAATTTTCTGATTTTATAGCCTAGTATTGTATTGGTATTGTTTTGTTTTGTATAATAAATTGATTTTTATTGTAAAAATAAACTAATAAAAAAAAGAGTTTCCAATATTATTTGTTTATTAGCGAATTAGTTACACATAAACAGCGACTAAAAGTTTTAATTAAAAAGAACCCTTGAGAAACAATATTTTATAATCGTACGTACATATGTACAATTCGAAGAAAAATACAAATAAAAATAGAAAATGAGAATAAATAATTCAACAAAATGATACTTTTACTTTTGCCATAATAATGGTTGGCAACTCAATGGGGCAATTAAACAATTATTGTTAAAAAAAAAAAAAAAAAAAAAAAAAAAAAAAAAAAAAAAAACTATAAGGAGCGAGGGAAAATGATTAATTTTGCATTAAAATTTGGATTTCTTTTAAGACTCTATCGCTTTTTATTTAAACATACTGGGGTGGCGTTATCGCAAAAATGTTGTATTCTATGTAAATTTGAAAGAAATCTATGCAAATTTTATGGCAAGTATTTTTATTTATTTTTAAATGATTCATTAAAATCGAAAAAAGTTTTTTTTTTTGATAAATTTTTTCTGTTTCTATTTACGCGAACTACATAAAAATGTCAACTGTTGTCATTAGGGGTACATACCCATACGTATGTATATAAATGTACATTTTAATCAAGCCACTGTTTAATAAATTTTCAATTTTATAGGGCTTAATACTATTGTAAATACAAAACACCTATACCTCCAACTACGTGGAATTTAAACAAATAATTAAAAGAACATTTACTTTAAAAGATTAGGAAGACACTAAACTTTTCCCAGCTAGAACAACTTTGTTTCATAGCACTTGTCAAATAGCCTGTTAGTGACTCGCTATCAAATGATCTGAAAAAATCAATCACAATTCTACATGCTGCTCACCTATTATACGTAAGTAAACGACTCAGATTATCGTTGTAGAGGCGTTTAGATCAGCAGTCAGTTTGTTCAGGACAAATATCTGGAGATGACTAGATTAGGTTAGATAAGGTTCCACATGTATATCCACATGTAGGCCCATTGTGATACTAAAGGGTGTTTTTTTATAGAGGTATAGAACTCTAAGTTGCAATAAAACAACGATGGATTATTCGATTGACATGAATTTTATTTATCCGAAAGATAATCTTGTGGCATTACATTTTAAATATGATTTCTGGCATATGACCGCCACGGCTGGCGCGGATGTAATCCAATATGGACGTCCAATTTTCGATGACTTTTTCCAACATTTGTGGCCGTATATCGGCAATAATACGGCGAATGTTGTCTTCCAAATGGTCAAGCGTTTGTGGCTTTACCGCATAGACCAATGACTTTACATAGCCCCACAGAAAGTAGTGTAGCGGTGTTAAATCACAAGATCTTGGAGGCCAATTCACAGGTCCAAAACGTGAAATTAGGCGATCACCAAACGTGTCTTTCAATAAATCTATTGTGGCACGAGCTGTGTGACATGTTGCGCCGTCTTGTTGAAACCTGGACATCTCCTGGACATCATGGTTATTCAATTCAGGAATGATCACCATTGACTGTAACGTTCTGGCCACCATCGTTTTTGAAAAAGTACGGACCAATGATTCCACCAGCCCATAAATCGCAATAGCTTCTTCTGTACGCACCGTACAGCGTCTCTGGGGATGCGAGTTATCAATAAGAGTAAACGTGGTGCGAAAACGTTCCATGGTTAATCGAATTAACTGCTCTGATGGACGATTTTGTCGACGATAAAATGGACGTAGTGCGCGCGCGATACGTTTTCCGCACAGAACCATTATTTTCGAAATAAAATTGCACCATTTTGCAAGCGTTGTTCAGGCGTGAGTCTATTCATGATGAATTGCCAAACCAAACTGAGAATAAATCACTTGACAGCTGTTAAATCGGTCGCCATCTTGAAAAGTAATGCCAACTTAAAGTTTTATACCTCTATAAAAAACACCCTTTACAATCAATTCTACTTAGGTATCAAACATTCCCTAGAGGAAACCATTTCGAATGCAAAATAAAACTTGATATTGCATTAGTATTTTTATTAGAGAGCTCGGCTAGGAATGTCAGATAATATGACAAGATGACAAGAGCAGTGTACTGACTGCCGCATGAGGTGAAAGACAGTCTCTTCCAAGTCATTAGGCATGCCTATCGAAAGGACCGCAGCCCATAAGAAATATTTTCAAGTGTTGAAAAAACCATTCAAGTGCTTCTGTTTCTTAAGGCGGAGCAAGAAGTACTTGACTTCATCTGATTTTACTACTTTTATATTATTTCCATATTCTTCTTACTATTTACAGCACTTATATCCAACCGAGTATGAAATACAACCTCATGTATGCGCCGGTGCTACGAAGTCTACTTTGAGGATTCTCGACAGCGTCCAGGAGAGGGCGAAAGTGATTAAGAATGATGCATTTATTTGAGCTTCACCGCAATGTGGATTGTGACAGAGAGGGGAGAGAGCAAAGGTAATTAATAATGACGGTAGGGTATCCAATCCTATTGATTCATCGGAGCATCTCCGCAATGTAGCTTATGTTTCACTGTTCTATTGCTATTACAACGGATTTTGCTCGAGCGAAATAAAGGAACTTATTGCCAAGTACTATGTATTGGTACGTAACATAACTTTCTCGCGGAGAAGGGATATGCTCCGTCTATTGGCCAGTGAATCGAACACTGCATTAACAACAGAATTCGTTCTTTAACCGGACTATTCGCATGTGAAACTCCCTTCCTGCAGAGATCTTTCCTGTCATTTACAATATATAATGAGACTGAAATCTAGTATACAAAAACACCAATCGCTCTTTGCTCCTTCCCATAATATATTTTTCTAGCTCCAACACAATGCAGTGCATGAGTAGGAGTCTTCCCCTGAGTGTTTGTAGTACAAAAAAAAGGGAGTGGTACCAAACGAACCAACAAAATTGCCCATAATTTTGTACAACTGAAGAATACTGATATCTGGTAAACCACAAAAGAAACAAAGTACTGGAGCATCTCTGAAGAAGTAAAGAAAACTACAGAGAAAGCTCTAATGAAAGGTGTGACATTAATAGTGTAAAATTTTATTAAAAATAAATTGAAAATCTTGAAAAAAAAAATTCAAAAGATTTAAATTTTCCCCCACGTCTGAACATATTTTAATTTTATTACCATAAAGGCGTTATTATATTGCATTACTTAAATGCTTTTTAATGCTTTATTTAGAAGATAAGTATGTTGCCAACCATTCTTTGTATATGAAATCAATATAAAATTAAATATAATTTCTTCAAATTATCCAAAATTCTATTAAATTCCGTAAGTAAAAATTTCTTAAAAATAATTGAAAAAGGTTGGCAACATTAGGCCAAAAGCAGAAGAACGTCAAAAATATTTCTACTTCTGTGGTGTGCATATATTGTAAAAACAGACCTGGGTGTGCTTCCTCCCCTCTCTCTCTCCCACTATCGGCATACAAAATAGAAGGTGGTGATGGTGACACAGACTTTGGTAAATAAAAAGACACAACATTGACAGTGACATACAGCCACAGTTGTCAGTTAAGAAAAAAAGACAGGCAAACAGCACAAAAATTAGTAAAATTTAGCAAAAAAAAAAGAACACAACAAATTTGTTTCAATTTTCAAAAAGTAACAAAAAAAAAAAGAAATAAGATTTGAAAATAAATAAAATAAAAATTAAAAAACTAACGAAAAAAAATAAAAATTTATGTGTAATTTATACACTTCAACGCAAGACAAAAACAACAACAAAAACAAACAAACAAAAAAAAAAGATTATTTTGAATTAAAAATGCTAATTTTTTGTAATTTTTTTGTTATTTTTTTGGTGGGATAGATTTATTCCTATTGTTGTTGGCAATGCGGCGGCATATTGATACACAAACATGTGTATTTTAACACTTTTAGAAATGAAATGAAAAATAATGCATAACTTACGCTAGAGATACGTTATTTGTTTATTTTGTTTGCTTGTATTTGTATTTGAATTTAGAAATAAACGCGCTACACAATAAACAACACATTTACGCTCACCCATCCGCACACACACAAACATGCATAAGAAGAAGAGTGCTTTAGCTAAGCAGGCACACACACACATCAATAAACAATTTAAAAAAAATTTTTAACCACCGGAAATGGTTGGTTTAAAAAAAGCTTTCTTTTTGTTTGTTTTTGTTTTTAAATTTTAAATTTAAATTAACAAAAAAAAAATAAAGAAAACAAAAGTGTGTTGTTTTGTATTGTTTATGCATGTTCGATCATGTTTAAATAACCAAATAAACAGGGTTTTAATCAAAGTTTTAAATAAATTTAATTTTTTTTCACTTCTTTTTATTTTCTATTGTTTTTAAATTTATTTTATTTTCACAGTTTTTTTTCGTGTGTGTGGTTTTTGTGTAGAAATCAATTCACTGCTTTAAACCATAACCCGTCCGTCTTGATTATTTCAATAAAATGTTGTGGAATAAAAATTAAAATTTCATATCCTTTTAACCAAAATTTTTTGTGTTCATTTTAATTCACGATTTTTTAATTTCCTTGACTCTCCAATGGTGCTACGTCTTGTCTGTTACTCAACAACGTGGAAAATTTTGCGGAAGGATTTAGGTGTGAAGCCTTTAAAAATACTTGCTGGTGCAAGAATTGACGCCGAACGACCTACCGCAACGCAGAATTTTTGGTGAATGGGCTCTTGGAAACTTGGCCCGAGGATCCATTTCTTTAACGAAAAATTGTATTCAGCGACGAGGCTCATTTTTGGCTCAATGGATACGTAAATAAGCAGAATTGTCGATTTTGGAGTGAAGATCAGCCAGAAGCATTGCAAAAGCCGCCAATGCATCCAGAAAAAGTCACAGTTTGGTAAGGTTTATGGGCTGGTGGTGGCATCATTGGATCGTACTTCTTCAAAGATGCTGCGAATCGTAACGTAACTGTGAATGGTGAGCGCTACCGTGAGATGATATCCAACTTTTTTTGCCCACAATGCAAGAGCTTGACTTGCATGACTTGTGGTGCCACATGCCACACAGCACGCATAACAATGGACTTATTGAGAGGCAAGTTCGGTGAACATTTTATTTCACATTCGGGACCGGTCAATTGGCCGCCTAGATCGTGCGATTTAACGCCTTTAGACTATTTTTTGGTGGGGCTATGTTAAAGCTCATGTCTATACAGACAAGCCCGCTTCAATGGAGGCATTGGAAGACAACATTGAAGCATTTATTCGTGAGATACCGGCTGAAATGTTGGAAAGAGTATGCGGAGTAGACTAAGCGGATGGACCATTTGAGGCGTCGTTGCGGTCAACATTTGCATGAAATAATCTTCAAAAATTAAATTATATGGGCCCGTACACAGAGAAAACTGAACCTAATAAATACATAGTAAATTAGAACAAAGTTTATAATATTTCTCTATGGTTTTTTTCAAGAAGGAAAACCTTTTTAAAAAAATCAAGAAGAAAACTTAGGGATTTTACTAGATAGTCTTCTTGATTTTTTTAAAAAGGTATTCTCCTTAATTTTATTAAGCTTTCTTTTTGTTTTTTCTAAAAGGTTTTCTTCTTGATTTATTTTTTTTTTTTTTCAAAAACATTTTCTTCTTAATTTTATAAGAATATCCCTTTATTTTTATAAATAATACTTATTGATTTTGCTTGATATTATTATAGATTTTTTATTGATATATTTACTTAGAAACTAATTTAATATTTGATTTATTAATAATAATTTTGCACGAACAATATTTCTTCTCCATTCCCTTAGTCCTGCTTTGAATTTAATCAACTCCCCAGTACATTTTTGGTCCACCTTCTTAAATAAATTTTTAACGTCTTCGATTTCCATTTTTTTAATATGTTTCTTGATGTAATTCCAAAACTTAAAAGAATGTTGCACGTTTCATCACGGAAAACAAAATTTTATTTTTATATTTATAACACTTTTTTTAAATTAAAACAATTCAATTTTTTTATTTAAGTTTACTTTGTTTTTTTTTTTAAGAAGGAATATTTTTATTACTTTTTTCCACTTCTTTACTTGCCACTTGTTCACTTTTTTTTAACAAGCCAGATAACAAGAAGAAGATATTCTTATTAAAACATTAATAAGATAATTTACACATGATCAAATAGAAACCTAATGAAATCAATAAGGAATACTCCTTAAAAAAAATTAATAAGTAACCTAATGAAATCTATAAGAAAAACCTTTTTGAAAAAATTGATTAGGTAGCCCAGTGAAATTAATAAGAAATTCTTGTTTTATACAATTTAGAAGAAAACACAATGGAATCAATAAGTTTTTCTCTATGGATTGTATTTTTTGTGGCAAAAATGACGGAATTTGATTAAAAAAAAAAGTGGTAAATAACAAGTTTTCTTCTTAAATATATGTGTTTTACTTCTTAAAAAAATTAAAAAGATTTATCACATAAAAATAATAAGAAATCTCTACGAAAAAGTCTTCGTTTCTTTCTGCTGTAATACCCCTCACTCCAAAAACGTTTCGTAGAGAAAATCTTATTGATTTTATTAGGCAGTTTTCCCCCTGTGTACTATCGATTCAAATAAAGATTTCATGGATTTTTCTGAATATTATGTTTTTTTTTTGAAAATTTTTCCTATAGCTCTTAAAAAATCACCCATTACATAAATGGCGGGACCTACAGTTTAAAGTCGACCCCGAACGACAGATTTTTGAAAACATACAGCTTATTCATGAAAACATGGCAATTTTATTTTACTCTCAGAGTTTTTGCCAGAAATCTGCTGAGAGGATGTCGCCGCAGAAGTATTTTTTTCATATTTTCGTTTTGAAAGGGTGGCCTTACGTCTAATAAGCCAACACACTACCTACTAGACTACGGCGCCTGTGTCATGTCATTGAGCCGTATTTTTTGCGAAAATGACCTAAGTATTCTCTATACATACCTTAAGCCACATCACGGTGTATGTATTTCATTTTAAATTAGCAGCTTAACTTTATTGGTTGGCAATATATTTTAAATTATTTGTTGTATTTTTTTGTGTATTTTTTTCTGTCTTTTTGATTTATTGAAAATGTTTTATTTATTTTAATTAGTTTATTGAACAAAAAAACGCCAAAAAAAATTTTAATTTAAACCAAATAAATAAAATGTTGCTTTTGTTGTTTAAACAAAGCAACAAAAGGCCGGTTGTCTGGCCAGCTAACTGACTAAGGCTTTACGTGTGTGGACCATAAATTAGTCGAATGGCTGTGTCAATTTGTTAAACATTCAAACATTTAAACAAATTCAAATTCAAAATCAAATTCAAATTCAAAAACTACGAACGAATTGAATAAAATTATAACGAAAATTTGTTCATCTTTTTTTTCATTATTTAGTTTGTGCGATTAAGTTCTCTTATAATTCGTATTCATATGCAAATATTATGAACAAAAAAAGACATTTTTGTTGTCAAGATAAATGGTTTTTAAATAGTCATTAATTACAATCCATATGTTTGTATATCGATAATCAATTCCTTTTCTTCTTTGATCTTTTCTTAACGATTTTTGGCATTTAAGAAATTATTTTTAATTTATTGACTTGGATTTGCTTACTCACAGGGCAAAATCAAATCAAAACGATTTTAAATAAATTAACACAGTCAGTGATGGGTTTTAAAGAGGGATAAAGACTTACTGATAAGATCCATGCGTATTAAGACAAGTGCCACCATGTTTACATGGATTATTGTTGCATTCTTCGACATCATCGATGCAGGTATTGCCTTTAAAGCCAGTGGGGCATATGCATTTATAGCTGGTGCCGCCAGCTACCGAGGTACACGTGCCGCCATTACGACAAGGTGAGGTGGCGCATATATTTTTGGTTTCACAGTGTTTTCCTAGAAGAATTAAAATAAAAACAATGTTAATAATCATAATAGAGTAGCTAGATTGCTGTTGTTGATTGCTTAAATTTAACGCTCCTAAAAATTAATGAAAAGATAGAGGAGGAGACAAGGTATAACCTAAAAAGCATCAAATCGCATGATATTGAAGGCCAGTGTGAAGGCAATTAAACAAAAATCGATTGTATTGCCCATCACGTGGCATTGTCATGTTGAATCTACATGCTTAAAGGATCATTACAATCCTTTAACCAGGATTACAACGTAGCTTCTCACACCATCTATCTTGTGGTACATGAGTGTCGGGACCTACAGTTTAAAGACGATTCCGAATAACAGGTTTTTGAGAAACATTTCATGGCAATTTTATTACGCTCTCATGAGTTTTTCTAAAGGGTCTTTTTTATAGAGGTATAGAACTTTAAGTTGCAATAAAACAACGATGGATTATTCGATTGACATGAATTTTATTTATCCGAAAGACAATCTTGTGGCATTACATTTTAAATATGATTTCTGGCATATGACCGCCACGGCTGGCGCGGATGTAGTCCAATCTGGACGTCCAATTTTGACTTTTTCCAACATTTGTGGCCTTTACCGCATAGACCAATGACTTTACATAGCCCCACAGAAAGTAGTCTAGCGGTGTTAAATCACAAGATCTTGGAGGCCAATTCACAGGTCCAAAACGTGAAATTAGGCGGTCACCAAACGTGTCTTTCAATAAATCTATTGTGGCACGAGCTGTGTGACATGTTGCGCCGTCATGTTGAAACCACATCTCCTGGACATCATGGTTATTCAATTCAGGAATGAAAAAGTTAGTAATCATGGCTCTATACCGATCATTGACTGTAACGTTCTGGCCACCATCGTTTTTGAAAAAGTACGGACCAATGATTCCACCGAGCCCATAAAGCGCACCAAACAGTCAGTTTTTCTGGATGTAACGGTGTTTCCACATACACTTGAGGATTACCTTCACTCCAAATGCGGCAATTTTGTTTGTTGACGTAGCCATTCAACCAGAAGTGCGCTTCATCGCTAAACAAAATTCGCTTATGAAAATCGGGAACAACGGTAATCTCGTTTTGGGCCAATTCGACGAATCTACGCCTTACTTTATGATCGTTAGGCTTCAAATCTTGCACGAGTTGGATTTTGTAAGCACGCAAACCAAGATCCTTCCGCAAAATCTTCCATAAAGTGGATGGACACAGATCCAATTCCTGTGCTCGATGGACTCATTCGGGTCTTCCTCAATGCTACGCTCTACAGCAGCAATAGCTTCTTCTGTACGCACCGTACAGCGTCTCTGGGGATGCGGGTTATCAATAAGAGTAAACGTAGTGCGAAAACGTTCCATGGTTAATCGAATTAACTGCTCTGATGGACGATTTTGTCGACGATAAAATGGACGTAGTGCGCGATACGTTTTCCGCACAGAACCATTATTTTCGAAATAAAATTGCACTATTTGCAAGCGTTGTTCAGGCGTGAGTCTATTCATGATGAATTGCCAAACCAAACTGAGAATAAATCACTTGACAGCTGTTAAATCGGTCGCCATCTTGAAAAGTAATGCCAACTTAAAGTTCTATACCTCTATAAAAAAAACACCCTTTAGAAGACTTCTGTAAGCAAGGGATAAAATAATATTTTTTTCCACTTTTCGTAAGCAATCTGGCATGTTTGTTTTTAATTTTTTTTTAAGTCAGGAAAATTATTTAAAAAACGTCGTTAATTACCTGTATAACCGTTAACACACGCACAAGTGTATTCGTCCAAAGATTTGAGATTACAGGTGCCACCATGATGGCAGGGCGAAGAATCACAGGCATTTGGTACTTTAATTTCACATAAAGATTCTGTAAAACCGAGCGGACATATGCACGAAATACCCAAACGATCGTTGCGATATGAAACCTGGCAAGTGCCACCATTTTGACAGCGTCCGGGGCCGGTCAAACAGGGATTTGGATACTCACAATAGTCGCCCACAAATTTTGAACTGCAACTGTAATTAGAAAAAAAGAAAAAAATAGAAAATAATCGATTAATAATGATGAATATTATGATTAAACAAAATAGAATAAAAAAATATCGTCACGAGAAAAACTATGTGGAATTCAATTTTCTAGTCAAAGGCTAGTGCACGATGTTTTGTTTTTCTGTCAATAAAGTTTTTTCCATAGGACTGCTGTGATATGCAGATAAAAGTGGAGTCTGCAACGGTCTTACATGGTCTCAATATAACCAAAACCAAGTCCAGGAAATTAACACAGAAAATACAAACCAATTTCACATTGCAACAGCAACAGTTGTCATCTGGGCTGCATTATTGCAACAAATGATAACTGTAGAGAAGTCTTTAAGGGCGAGCCAAGATTACAGCCAGCTACACCCATTTTGGAGCACCCCAGCCATTTCCAGGCGTACTAAACTGAACATTTTTAACAATTGTTTGAAGTCAGTTGCCTTGTAGAAGCATGCGATCTATGGAATGCAGCTCGTGGTAACCTCAAGACAATTCAGATCTTTGTCTAACGTTGCTTAAAACGCGTCCACCAATCCAACATCTAGCAAAACTCAACTCTGAGCTCATATCGTATATATAATAGGCATAACCGTCACAGAAATTGACTGGACAGCCATATTAAAAAACAGTAGAAGTATAACTTGAAATTTTCTTTTGAACTACAGTATCGTCATACAATTTAACTTGAAAATTCCGCTTCAAAAAATTCAAAACATTTTTCAGATGTCAACAAATCAATTTCTTTATTTTTTTTTTCTCATGCCAATAATTTTTTTATTTTTTTGATTTTTGCCCCACTGCACAATGTATTGTGATTGTTGTTTCACATAAAAAATGTTGAAAAATAATTTGTATTTGAAACACCTTGTTATGTGAGATATGTACCATTTTACGGCAGTGGCAACCCATCCATCACATATGTATACAATACAGGTGGCATTAGTTTTAGGCGTTCAGTTCAATACAGGAATTCTAAACGTTTCGATAATGTTTAATTAATTTTCTTAAAGACATTTCAACTGCTACACACACTTTCATTAAATTTTATTAATGACTTTGTATATGTATGTGTGTGTGTGCGATAATATATATTTGTTAATTCGCTACAAATCCTGTTGAAAATAAAATTTAAAAAAAAAGAATACCTCAACGTTAAATATCATTGAAAAATTGTTGAAAAACACACGCAAAAATATGCTGGTGATTGTCGCTGTTAAATTGTGGGTCTGTTAGTTATGCGTATGCACATACTACATACATATGTACATATACAGCTATGTATACAGCTTTGCTATTAAGAGTGCGGTACTCTTTAGTCAGAAATGTTTACAATACATAAATAGTTTTCAATAAAAAATATTTCACTTCAAATGAAACACAAGAGAAAATTGCAAAAAGCAGAAGAAGAAAAAGCAGCAACAGCAGCAGCAATAAAGCAATGTTTTATACCTCCTGAGAAAACATTAACAACGCCAACAACAACAACAACAAGAATAAAAACAACAGCAACAACGCTAATTATAAAACGTTTTGGTATGATTTCCTCGGAACTAGTAATAATAATAATAACAAAAACAAAAACAACAGTTACCAATAAAAACCTTTTCAAAAATCTACGAACGAAAATTAAACGAATGCAGCAACGAACAAACGAACGACATAAAGTAACACAACTACAACAACAAAGTTTAATTCCTTTTTAAAAATTTATTAACAGTAGCAAGCAAAGGCTTTCATATGTAGCATATGCACTAGTGTGAGTGTCATCTTCATCGTTTGCTCATCGTTAACAGCATACACATACTACAAGCATGTATGAGATGCATGCATACACAGTAGCATTTCGCCTTTTAATAAAACATGAATGCTAATATATAACGTGGGCTACTCATACTGTATTATGGTGTAACAAGTATATTTGTTGCTGTTGTTGCTGTTGTTGTCGTTCTTGTTGTTAATATGTTGCATGCCATTCCTTCTATAGAGATAGACAACAAGTAAACAACAACAAGTACTTGTATAAGCAACAAGAAATATTAAATCGAAGCTCAAAAAGATCCGCTCACAAGAGAAGAAATGATGGATCTTGTCTGTACTGTGTGTATCCAATACAAACAGTAGTACAGACAGGTAAACTAGATATTCAAACATGTACGGACATGACATTATTAGATAAAAATAAAGAAAACGAATCTCTCACGAAAAAATCTTAGTTGGAGTAGAAAATTTTGGTCTTCAAGCTACACAGTTTTATAAAATCCGTTATTTTTAATATTAATTTTAAATTTTATTAAACAAACGAAATCTGCCTCTGGGCAGTATTATTACAAGTAACGGTGGCTCTAGAGAAGGAGTTAAGAACCGCATTAACAGTCAGTTGCCTTCTATGGGTGCAAATTGTGAAATGCAACCGTTACCTGGGACGAACCCAGTGGGTTTTCTACTCAAACCCTGGTCATTAAAACCCTTAAGTCAGGATTACGACCTAGCTTCTCACACCACTAATGTTGTGTGTGTTAATTTTATGCATGAGCATCGGGATCTACAGTTTAAAGTCGACTCCGAACGACAGACTTTTGCGAAAGTTTTCATGGCAATTTTATTTTCTCTGAGTTTTTGCCAAAAGACTGCTAAGCGAAAGTCGTCGAAAGAAATGTTTTTGACCCGAGCTGGGGTTTGAACCACCCTACCAACTAGACTACGGCGACAAACATTATGACCAATGTCCAACTCTGAGCACATACCGATCAGACCGTAATTGAAGAAAGGGTAGATGTACGGCATAGCCAGTATAGAAATTGACTGGAGTCTCCAGGGCAGCTATAGTATGTGGATAATTTTGAACAGGAGCAAGTATGAATAAGTTTTGTCCTAAACTGGCGGGTAATGACAAACTAAGTATTTGAATGAAAGCATAATAATACCCAACTTTGTGCACAAACCGAGATCGCGAACAAGATTCATATACAGAAGTGAAGATGTTAGGAGAATGTTCTGCGCAGTTCACTATCTCACACAACCAGAATTGCAATTGACTGAAATTTTCAAAGTAGCCGTCGGAGGAGAAGCCCTAGCCAGACCTGGTGTCTACTGCTGGTTAAAGAGGCAGCGGAGATAAATATATCATGGAATGATTGCAACGGAATAAAAGAAATAGAGCTGCTTTTCATAACAGCAAGACGTTTTCTTACACATTGTAGTTTGCAGTTGTATTCTGTCTTGCCGTTGCAAACTTTTCAATCAAATTTTCAATTTTTTTTTTTTTTTTTTTTTTTTTTTTCAAGAGACTGATCACATTTTATCGAGTGTTTAATTTACGCACTATTAGAGAAGAAGAAAAAAGAAGAAAAAACTTATCCACAACAATATAAAAAAAAAAAAAAAATTATTTCTTGCAACTCTTGATCTGTGTAAAGGCCTCCTCTTTTCCCCCTCCTCTACAAAACACTAACGCCACCAACATTATTACCACCTTCTAGAGCAACACAATCAATACATACCATCATCATTGGTAGTGGACCAGTTTTGTAAAGTGATTTCTTGCACATTTGAAAAGATAACGGTTTTGGTGGCTACTTTAAAAGCTTCCATTAGAGACTTGCACACGGAATGGAGCGAACAAACAAACCGACAACAAACGAGCCAGTTAGTTAGCCAGGCAGGCAACATTTTAAACAATTTAATGTTTTTATTTCACACACGCACATATGCACATTTATGTGTGTATATTAGACGTACTTACATATACATGTATGTTGTATGTGTTGGTCATTGCGCTGTAGTAAAAGCAATTCCCAATTCATTTTCACTTGCATGCAAAGAAAAAAACAACGCTGCATAAATAACGCACTTTATGTGGCTGCCGATAGAAAAATGTGCTGATTTTTCTTTCTTTTTTTCTTCTGTTTTTCTATGATTTTCTGAAAGCGTTTTATTTATTTCTCTTTTAAAGTAGATCGATCAGTTAATGAATTTAAAGAAAACGAAAAAGAAGAAGACAAAGAAGAAAATATGTATGTTTGTTAGTCATATGCCATCGTCAGCGTTTTGTTTAGAGCTCGGCAAGAGATTTTAATCGCTTTATTTAAAACATGGCTTTTAATGTACGTAAGTCGGACCGTTCGTCTGTCCGCCTGTGTAAAGACTATGATCAAATGGGTTGGGATTGAAAGTTTATTAGCAAAGCGCCAGCCAACAAACATTTCTACTAAACCATGCATGTAACGTACATATAAAGGGTGTTTTTTTATAGAGGTATAGGAACTTTAAGTTGCAATAAAACAACGATGATTATTCGATTGACATGAATTTTATTTATCCGAAAGATAATCTTGTGGCATTACATTTTAAATATGATTTCTGGCATATGACCGCCACGGCTGGCGCGTATGTAGTCCAATCTGGACGTCCAATTTTCGATGACTTTTTCCAACATTTGTGGCCGTATATCGGCAATAATACGGCGAATGTTGTCTTCCAAATGGTCAAGCGTTTATAGCTTTACCGCATAGACCAATGACTTTACACAGCCCCACAGAAAGTAGTCTAGCGGTGTTAAATCACAAGATCTTGGAGGCCAATTCACAGGTCCAAAACGTGAAATTAGGCGGTCACCAAACGTGTCTTTCAATAAATCTATTGTGGCACGAGCTGTGTGACATGTTGGGCCGTCTTGTTGAAACCACATCTCCTGGACATCATGGTTATTCAATTCAGGAATGAAAAAGTTAGTAATCATGGCTCTATACCGATCACCATTGACTGTAACGTTCTGGCCACCATCGTTTTTGAAAAAGTACGGACCAATGATTCCACCAGCCCATAAAACGCACCAAACAGTTAGTTTTTCTGGATGTAACGGTGTTTCCACATACACTTGAGGAACTCCACTGCGATAAAATGGACGTAGTGCGCGATACGTTTTCCGCACAGAACCATTATTTTCGAAATAAAATTGCACTATTTGCAAGCGTTGTTCAGGCATGAGTCTATTCATGATGAATTGCCAAACCAAACTGAGAATAAATCACTTGACAGCTGTTAAATCGGTCGCCATCTTGAAAAGTAATACCAACTTAAAGTTCTATACCTCAATAAAAAACACCCTTTATATGAATGTACATACGTTGTAACGTGTTTATTGAAAAAGCATTTGAAAATAAAATTTTTCTTCTGTTTTTTTTATTATTTTTTTAACCCATAATTCCCATAATTTATTTCCTTTAAAACATAGAATTAAACCACATTTCAGAAAGAAGAAAAAAAATACGGAAAAAAAGATGAAAGACTGGATTTAAGAAAAAAAAAAATGCAACAGAAAAAAAATCAGAATGAGGGAGAGATGGATGCGTGGTATTCCGAAAACCACAAAAGCAAAAAAGAATTCTATGAGAAAAATTATTATTTACATACATATGTATGTACATACACGGTACGTACGTATGCATGTTTGTACATACACAGTACATCGTACCAACAATAAGAGTAAAAAAATAGTAAAAAAAAAAAGAAATCATGTTTAGAGCATGATAAAATAATAAATTTTATTGGTTATAGTATGACTGGGTGATATTTTAAATAAAATAAAAAAATGAAAAAAAAAAAATAAATAAAAAAATAACCGCAATATCAGATGATCAAATAGTTTAAAATATAAATAATTTTTTTTATGATTTTTTTCATGTTTCTTTTTTCTTTTTTTTTTTTAAATGTGGCGAATGCGTGTGAATTTTTTTTAAAATTTCTTATCAAAATGAATTATTTTTCTAATTTTTTTTACTAATGTTTAAAGGTACAGAAACAGTTTACTAAAGCTACTCTGCTGTTCTCTATAAAGAGAACAGTAAAAAATGTCAATCTGGCAATACCAAATAAATACAATTAAGAAACTAAAACAATTTGGCAGCACCTTTTTATGCCAAATTTAGGGGGAATGTTTTTGTGCAAAAGAAAGCTGATAGCATCGTATAAACTTAGGGCCATTTTTTGAATGCGAGCTTAAACTCGAGATTAAGTTAATCTCCAGTTAAAGTTAATTTTCAGTTAATTCAGTTTTCATTTTTTGAATGGGAATTTAACTGGAGATTAGCCTTGTAGAGCTGCCGTACTTATATGCAAAAATGGCAATATTTTTTTCGTTTATTTTGTTGTGTTTACTACTTTTTGCAAAGTGTTTCACAACAATTTGCTTTTGTATATAACAAAAACAAACACACAGAAGCTGAATATCTGTTGATCTTTATGTAAAAAAATTATTTTCTTAAAATAATAAATAAATTAGGACTGTCTGTTGTCAATTTGTGTTTTATATAATTCATAGTCACTTAAATATTTGTCTTATTCGGCTTCCCCTCACTTAAAAGCTTTTTTTTAAATAAAATTTGTCAACTACTTTTCATAGTTAAACTCGAGTTTAAACCATCAACGTTGGTGGTTTAAACTCGAGATTAACTGCTTAACCGTAAGGTTAAACTCAAGATTAACTTAATCTAGAGTTTAAACTTGCTTTCAAAAAATGGCCCTTAGTGACTAATGAGAGCATATGACATTGGGACGCAATACGGTTGGAAATTTGGCAGTTGTGGGGTTCTATTGGGGTCTTTTGGCAGTCCAGTCCCTTAGATCAGGAATGCAGTAATTTTTCTTTGATTCCACTTTTCACAAATCGTGTAAACACAATAAAAAAAATCTATCATAAGATTTTTGCTCCCATGTTTAAAATCTGAATGGAAATCTGTAATATTTTCTCTTCGACGTAAATCCTTATCGTATAAATTGAGCTTATCTAGCCATGTGGAGAAAAATTTAGGATCTAAAATTCAACAAGTAAAAGAATATTGACATTTCGAATACATTGTCGGTAGATGACTCTGAAATAGAATATCTCTGGCAATACTAATTGCATTAGGCAACGTTATAACTTGTTTAAAGACTTCATCTTAAGCTTTACTTTGTTTGAAGACCTGATTAAAATTACATTAGTCTGTTCAAAGTTAACCAAAAATGTGTCAAGTTTTAATAGGAAATACCCTTACTTCATAACGTAATAGCCTCACTTACTCCATTGGACATTTTGCAACCCTTTAGCCACTGTTACCATCTAGCTTCTCACATCACCCACATTGTGTGTGTGTTAATTTTATCCATGAGTGGGAAAATACAGTTTAAAGTCGACTCCGTGCAACAGATTTTTTGAAGGAACTTTTCCTGACAATTTTAATTTTTGCTTCCAGAGTTTATGCCAGAACACTGCTGAGAGTAAGTCGCCAGAAGAAATATTTTTTGTTCAAGATGTTTGAGTCAAAAGTTGAACCACGGGCTAGAGTCTAATAAGCCAACACATTACCTAAGCAACTTAGCCAAATATACCAATTAAAGTTGAGCTGTCCGATTACCATGGCATACCATGCGATATCAAGAGTACTTATCCCAGTTTCGTAGGATTTCGTAAGAAATACTATCTTGAAGTTGAGTACCAGCATATTCTCAGAATTTTGGAGTACCTGCATCTACCACGTAAAGCCAGGGTTCGAGCCCCAGACCAGACATCAAAAAAAAATACAAAAAGTATTTCTTCGGCGACTACCTCTCAAGCAGATTTCTGACAAAAACTCTGAGAGTCAAATAAAATTGCCATGAAAAAGTTTCTCAAAAATCTGTCGTTCGAAGTCGACTTTAAACTGTAGGTCCCACCACTCATGTATAAAATTAACACACACCATATGTGGTGTGAGAAAATAGGACGTTGTATAATGGGTGTCAATTCGACCTCCGGGTACTATACTTGTCTTAATTGACAAGTACACGTCCTCTAACCTAACCTAACCTGCATCTATTCCTAGTACTTTAAACTGAGAAATAAAACCATAAGAGTGGATCGGAAAAAATTAAGAAAATACGTTCACAATAAGGCCTTTCTAGGAAACTTTACGTTCGTCATGTTGGCTCAAAGGTGCAGATCTATATGACGCCGGGCGTTAGTCCTTTTCAACGGTTGTCTCCGCCCTTCAATCGCCCGACTTATCTACCACTTTAAATAATAAAAACAACAATTTTTTTTTTGTAGTACAAACTCCTCATATAAATTTAATTTAAAAAAAGGTAATTACACACAGAGTTTATAGTGTTGCCAGATATGTTTCAAAAAAACTTGTAGGAAAATTTTCAAATCTACAATTTTTGTTTGTTTGTTTGTTTTTGCCTTAAGATTTAGGTTATCCGATAAGTAAAGTTAAAGGAAAAGAGAGAGAAAAAGACAGAAGAGTCAATAACAATGGACGATCGTACATCATACATCATAAAATGAAATCATGTTTACAGTCAGTCGAACTTTTAAAGGCAAATTAAATTTCAATATTGGTTGCCATGACTGTAGTGCTGCAGTGTTGCTTGTAAAAACTCTTTAAATGGCAATAGAAAAATAAAAAGAGGAAGAAGAAGAAATAACTACAACTTTGCATACATAAAACTACAGTTTAAAGATCTTTAATTTTAAAAGATATTTTTTTCTACTTTTTTTTCTATTTTTCTATTTTTTTTATTACAGGATCTGATAAAACCCAAAATCCCTCTGAAGGAGAGAGAGAGAGAGAGAGAAAACATTGAAACAGAAACAAACCGTGTCTTAAATTTACACGGTTATCGCCACAAATGTATCATAATCACTAGGAAAGTTTACAACAACAACCACAACGAAAACAAAAGAAGAGGCAAATACAACGAAAAGAAGGCAGTAAACATGTACCAGAGATTACATATCACAACAGAAATCCGAAACAAACAACAACAAAAAAGAAATACATACTCAACCTTATGGTTGATTTCTGGTACCATTAATGTTATTATACGAGAGTACATGTATGCATGTATGTACATATGCCAACATTACCAACGTATGTATGGTGAATTTCAATTAGCCTACAACCTAAACACAAAAAAAAATGAAGAAAACAAGTTCGAACAAAATTGTTTATCCAAGGAGATAAAGTCAAAGAAAGAACAGCGAGAGAAAGAGAAAGAAAGAGTGAAGTTAAAAATGTTACCAACCTTAACTCAGACAGAGCAAAACAAAAGTAGATAGAGAATGACATATTCACTGTATACGTATGTATACGTACGTACAGGGTCTTTCAAGTATGATGAGTTTCTCTCGTAAACTTCATTAGTAGAGACTGAGGCAATACCAACTACAGTGTGTTGTAGGAACAACTTTTTGATGTAGACAGTGCTTCCATTTGCGACAAAATACGCTGATTTAGGTGATGCTCTTGCACTCAGAGACAAGAAAACATCTACTACAGCAAGAATACTGTGAAGAAAACCAACAGAACCCAGAAAAGACTTCTTCTATTGTCTTGTATTGTTTAGAGATACTAAAGTACTAGGATCATACCCAGCCGCTTCAATGAACCTCAAGATGCTGATCGGTATTGCTTCATGCCTAGTACCTGTTGGAAGTCGCCGTAGTCTAGTAGGTAGTGTGTTGGCTTATTAGACGTAAAGCTAGGTTTCGAGCCCCAGGCCAGACATCAAGACAAAAATACAAAAAGTATTTCTTCGGCGACTTCCTCTCAGCAGATTTCTGGCAAAAACTCTGAGAGTAAATAAAAATTGCCATGAAAAAGTTTCTGAAAAATCTGTCGTTCGGAGTCGACTTTAAATAGTAGGTCCCACCACTCTTGTATAAAATTAACACACACAACATAAGTGGTATGAGAAACTAATACGTTGTACAATGGGTCAATTCGACCTCCGGGTACTGTACTTGTCAAGTACACGTCCTCTAAACCTAACAGAACCGAGTACTTGCTAAACATTCAGTTGTTTTGCTTCCTAAACAGTACTAACATCATGTATTCCGGTAAGGCCTACTTAACTCACTTAATTCGTCATTACAACTCTTTAGCCAAGATTACAACCTAGTTTTTCACACAACCCATGCTGTGTGTGTAATGCCGCCGTAGTCTAGTAGGTAGTGTATTGGCTTATTAGACATAAGGCCACGATTCAAACCCCAGAACAGACATCAAAACGAAATATGAAAAAATATTTCTTCGGCGACTACCTCTCTGCAGATTTCTGGCAAAAGCTCTGAGAGTACAATAAAATTGCCATGAAAAAGTTTCTCAAAAATCTGTCGTTCAGAGACGACTTTAAACAGTAGGTTCCGCCGTTCATGTATAATATTAACACACACAACATAAGTGGTATGAGCAGCTAGGTCGTAATCCTGACTGAAGGGTTGTAATGACCAATTAAGTATGTATGCATGTTGTGTGTGTTAATTTTATTAATGAGTGGCGTGATCTATAGTTTAAATCCGATTTGGGACGACAAAGTTTTGAGGACCTTTTCATGGCAATTTCATTTTAATATCAGTGTTCTTCTCAAAAGAAACCATCTTTTAAATTTCATTTGTTATTCGAGATGTCTAAGCTGAATCACGAACGGCGACAAATTTTTCAAAAAAATAAGAAAAAAAGAAAATTTGATTTTGAAAGAACTTGTATCTTAGAATCAAGAATTTTTTCGATGTTTTTCTTTTTCTTTTATAAATTTCTCGTTTTATCATTGAATAAAGAAAATATTTAATGGTTGCATGTATATAGTATGTATATACAGTCACACAGATAATTGTACGTGCCCACCTAAAAATCATTTTTTTAAAAATGATAATATATGGACAAGTCAACTGATTTTTGAGCCAAATTTTTTGTTTTCCGTCACAGCCGAACAAATTATATTTGTTCTCATCACTAAATATTACATTCGCCCAAAAAGCAGTTGACTTGTCCGTATATTATTAAGCAAATTCCAATCGTGGCTTTTATCTCGGCACTCGGCTGCGGAAACCGTTCTTTCTCAAAACACTTCGAACTGTTTCGGAATGCACAATGCATTGTGATCACCTTCCGCGGTATTTCGTATTTCTACGGCTGTAGTCCTAGGATTTTTATCCACAATACCTTTTATATACCGGGCTAGCCTTGGAGAAATTTTATACGAAATATACGTTGTACGTATAATTTTCTGTGCTGCCATATTGGTTTTAAGCAAACTGCAGTCACAAATTCATAGATTTTGGGAATCTTTTTCCTTTATTTAAGTAAATGTGTCATTACAGACGCTAATGTAAAGAAATTTTAGATTAGAAGTTCATTACTTTAAAAAAAAAATGATTTTTAGGATGGTACGTATAATTATCTGTGTGACTGTACATATGTACACTCAAATCTTAATGTTCTTTTATAGTTGGTATGTGTTTATACGTCAAACCTTTTGATGATCCTCTAAACAAAAAAAATAAAAAAAAAAAAACTATGAATCATCTTAACGAAAATAACGGTGCGTTTATATATACAAAACTCATCATCAAATTATTATTATTATTCGACCGTTTTGTACAACGTATTATTAATTTTCCCATTAAATTGATATTCAACGATGGAAATTATTTGTGAAAAATCATGCGAAGCACTATGCAGCACTAATAACTTAATTTTGTTAAATTGCACAGCAACACTGTGGCGTTGAGGCAAACTTATAACGGTTAAGTTATGTTAAAGGAAACAAACAAAAAAAGAAAAGAGAGGGAGACCACACACACCACACACACCATGCAAAATATGTATTGAAATGAACACATTAAAAGAAAATTTGTAGAAAATTAAGAAATAAAAATTATTGTAGTTTTTAATAGTAACAATAATAATTTTTAATAACTAAACACAAAAGTATTAACACATATGTATGAATTATTTGCCTTCTTTAACTAATATTTATATTTTTTAATTGGCATGAAATATTTGTGCATAGTTGGTAATGCAGCCAGCAATGCTACAGCATTTAAATGAAATTCAAATTGGCAACACAGCCACGTATGCATTGAAAAGCATGAAAAAGAGAACGGCTGTAATAAAACAATTTTTTTTAAAGGATTTTAAAGTTAAGTATTTTAAACTATTAAAAGGCAATAATATTTTTTTACATTCTTGAATTTTAGCTACTGTAAGGCACTAATATGCCTTACAAATCATTTGATTTCCGTCAAAGTAGAGTTTAAAGTAATTGGCAACACCTAAAGAGATTAAAAAAAAAACAATTTAAACTAAGTAATTTTTTTTTTATAATTTAAGTGATTAAAAAAAGGAAATACAAAAATGTAAATAAATTGGCAACTCATACAGAGCCGTAAAATCAAAGGAACTTAAGAAAAAAATTATTTTAAAATATTAAATATTTACTGTCATATTCATAAAAATTATTTTCGTTTATTAACCATAATTTGTTCCACAAACCCTTCACAAATCAAAAGTAATTTTTATAAATATGGAAGTTAAAATATAAAAAATATGTTAAAATATTATGTTTAAAATATTTTTTCAAAATATCGCCAATAACTTGAAAATAAATATGTACAGTTGTGTTCATAAAAATAGGAGTGAGCCCATTGAAAAACAAAAGCTTAATTTTTAACAAATAAAAAACATGGTTTAATTAAATTTTTTAGTGTAATGTAATGTTGATTCAATACTAAATTATTTAAGTTATTCATTAATTAAATAAAGTTTTCAACAAGTAAGTAAAGAAGTAAGTAACAGGAAGTTTAAAAAAAATATCTTAAAAAGTGCTGTTCAAAATAATAGTAGAGTATTTCAGTTTTCATACAAATTTACTATTAAAAAAGTTAAAAATGCTTATGACTATAATCAGAAACTTTAAATACGATTAGTATTTGGTAGAAAAGCCTTTACTTTTTATTACAGCAGCACATCGACGTGGCATGGTGTCAACTAAATCCTGACATTGTTTTAGTGGAATTTTATTCCACCCATCTTGCACTACAGACCACAACTCAGTTGCATTTGACGGTTTTCTCTCGGCAACATATTTTTTAACATCCCCCCCCATAGATGTTCTATGGGATTAAGGTCAGGAGACTGAGCTGGCCACACCATAACCTTTACCCCATTAACCCGAAACCACTCATTTGCCAATTTACTGGTGTGTCTTGTTGGAATATTGATTTTAGAGGCGTGGAATATGGTAACATCACTTCTCTCAAAATGCTGACATAGACGTTCCTATCCATTATGTCTCTAATTCGATGTATTGGACCTAAACCATTATATGAAAAGCTTCCCCATATCATTAGCTTTGCACCACCATGTTTAACTGTCTTTTGTGTATACTGAGCTTTATATTTGGTAATGGGCGGATGTCTAACATACTGTCTAGACCCAGTGCCACCAAATAAAACAATTTTGCTTTCGTCGGTCCACAATAGGTTTCCCCATTTTTCTTTCGGATATTTGATATGTTCTTGAGCAAACTTTAAGAGTGCTGCTGCCTGTTTTGTATGTCAACAATGGCACCTTTTGTGAACTTCTTGCGAATAAATTGTTGTCCATCAGACGCCTACGAATAGTAGGGACACTTACGGCAAGATTCAGATCCTTTTGAATTTTATTTGAAGACGCTGAAGGAGTTATTTTGCTGTATCGGACAATTCTGCGGTCATCGACAGTTGATGTTTTGCCTTGCGCCCACGTGTTTCGGGCCTTTTTTTATATTTCAATGCATTTGCGATCATTTGATTGGAGCAACTTAAGGTTTCCTCAATTTCTTTAGAAGTTTTGCCTTTTTTTCGAAGATTTTTAATTAGTTTTCTCTTTTCTTCAGTACAGTGCTTTTCTCGTCCCACTATTACAAAAATGTATGTGAATCACTGTAGAAAAAGTTTTTTAACTAAATTTTTCCGTACTTACTGTTCACTTTTTTCTTTAAATTATGTGCTGTTATATTTTTATTTTTAAAAGAACACTCACACTCCTATAGGGGCAAACACAGAAATGAATCAATTTCATCGTCGTAAATATTAAATTTATTACGAGAGATTCTTTTTTGTATTTTATTTCTAACATATCGTTGTGTACTGCCATTAAAATATATCATGTTTTGCAAATTGCTAGAATAAAAAATTTTAACTTTGAAAATATTACATGGTAGCACTCCTATTATTTTGAACACAGCTGTATGTTAACATAAAAAATAAGAAAATTCAAATAGAAAAAGTTCGATTGGCAACTCAGAAATCAGTAAATAAAACCGTAAGAAATCTAAATGAATATTAAACAGTTAACAGGAAAATTATACAAGGAAATTAAAAAAATCTACGTACACAAAGTGCTAAAAATAACAATAAAAAAAATGCAATTCCTTTGTATGCCATAAAGTTGTTATTTTAACAACTGGTAGCCTAACAAAGTGGCTGGCTGTTAAAGAGTTTTTCGGTATTAAAAAGAAATCTTACCATAAATAACTACATACATATTTAATATCTCTTTGTAAATGTTATTACATGCTTATATGTACATATGTATGTATTTGTCTTGTAAAGGGTGTTTTTTATAAAGGTATAGAACTTTAAGTTGCAATAAAACAACGATGGATTGTTCGATTGACATGAATTTTATTTATCCGAAAGATAATCGTGTGGCATTACATTTTAAATAAGATTTCTGCCATATGACCGCCACGGCTGACGCGGATGTAGTCCAATCTGGACGTCCAATTTTCGATGACTTTTTCCAACATTTGTGGCCGTATATCGGCAATAATACGGCGAATGTTGTCTTCCAAATGGTCAAGCGTTTGTGGCTTTACCGCATAGGCCAATGACTTTACATAGCGCCACAGAAAGCAGTCTAGCGGTGTTAAATCACAAGATCTTGGAGGCCAATTCACAGGTCCAAAACGTGAAATTAGGCGGTCACCAAACGTGTCTTTCAATAAATCTATTGTGGCAAGAGCTGTGTGACATGTTGCGCCGTCTTGTTGAAACCACATCTCCTGGACATCATGGTTATTCAATTCAGGAATGAAAAAGTTAGTAATCATGGCTCTATACCGATCACCATTGACTGTAACGTTCTGGCCACCATCGTTTTTGAAAAACTACGGACCAATGATTCCACCAGCCCATAAAGCGCACCAAACAGTCAGTTTTTCTGGATGTAACGGTGTTTCCACATACACTTGAGGATTACCTTCACTCCAAATGCGGCAGTTTTGTTTGTTGACGTAGCCATTCAACCAGAAGTGCGCTTCATCGCTTATGAAAATCGGGAACAACGGTAATCTCGTTTTGGGCCCATTCGACGAATCTACGCCTTACTTGATGATCGTTTGGCTTCAAATCTTGCACGAGTTGGATTTTGTAAGCACGCAAACCAAGATCCTTCCGCAAAATCTTCCATAAAGTGGATGGACACAGATCCAATTCCTGTGCTCGATGGCGGATGGACTCATTCGGGTCTTCCTCAATGCTACGCTCTACAGCAGCAATAGCTTCTTCTGTACGCACCGTACAGCGTCTCTGGGGATGCGAGTTGTCAATAAGAGTAAACGTGGTGCGAAAACGTTCCATGGTTAATCGAATTAACTGCTCTGATGGACGATTTTGTCGACGATAAAATGGACGTAGTGCGCGATACGTTTTCCGCACAGAACCATTATTTTCGAAATAAAATTGCACTATTTGCAAGCGTTGTTCAGGCGTGAGTCTATTCATGATGAATTGCCAAACCAAACTGAGAATAAATCACTTGACAGCTGTTAAATCGGTCGCCATCTTGAAAAGTAATGCCAACTTAAAATTCTATACCTCTATAAAAAACACCTTTTACATACTTATTAAAACATCCAACTTATTTAACTTTTATATGGTGGCCCGGCCAGCCATCAATCAAATTTTATTGTTTGCCAAACAAGCGTTCGGTTTTTTTTTAGAGATTCTTGGTAGCAAAAGAAAGAACCAAAAGAATTTTTACTTTGATGTTACGCTTTAAGTAATTACTGTCATATTTTTTTTTAATTCATATCTAAAAAAAATTAATGTTGGCGGCGGCATTGTTTAGTTAAGTTTTTTAAATAAATATTTTGTTTATTGTTTATAATTTTAGCAAAACAATAAAATTTATGATTGTTGAAAAACGATTTAAAAAATTTGTTTTAACCATAAGCGGCCGGTTTTTTGCTTTTCTTTTTTTTTCTTTTCTTATAATAATAGGGAAGACAGATATGAAGTTTCTTAACTCTATGTATTTAATTAAAAATATTGTTTAAATAAAATGAAATACAAAAAGCCACAAGTTTATTGTAAGGGTTTTTCATGTCTTATGCTACGTTGTTGTGTTTTGAAGTTGAAAAACCAGAAATTTTTATGAGTAGGTGGTGTTGTTTTCCAAAGAAAGTCTTTTTTTTCATGTTTTTGAAATGCATTTCACTGATTAACTTTTAATCAATGGCTTACAACAACACAACACATCTCTTGCTGTAACTGACAACGATTTGAACATTTCATTAATTAACTTGTCGTCTTGAATGCTGCTTTAAAACAGCTTCTTTTTGTTTCTTTTTTGTGTTGTTGTTATCTCTCTTACCAACTGTGCAAACGGTTTTTGATTACATGATGCTTGCCACAATGATTCTGATTTTCTTTCTTTATTTTATTTTATTTTATTTTCTCTACAATTTTTAAATCCTTTAGATGTGTTTTCCCAAACAATTTTAATGATTTTTCTTCTTTTTTATTTCGTTTTATTCTTATAAAAACAAAAAGCGGAAATGGCAAAGCATCATCGTTAAACGATTATCATTAAATAAACATTATTATGGCATTGCCAACCACTATATCACAAGCTTAAGAATCATTAAAACAACGTATAAAAAAATTAGGCATTAAAACTTTACTCATCTACACATCAATGCTATGTATGAATGTATGCTTTTGCACACACTCTCTTTACTTATAGACAAACTATCATTGCCATGAAATGCTCTCTTTTACTAGCGGTATTTAAGTAAACTCACTCCGTTTGCTTATAGACTTACTCTCATAAGCATGAAATGCTGTACTGTGGTGTTTCTCTCTTTGTAAACAATAAACAAGTGTGCGTTAGTGTTGTTATTTCTCTTAAATGATAACATTTTTCAAATAGTTTCAGTGCGTTTTTCTTTCTTTCTTTTCATTATGAATGGGAAAACAAACAAGAAACCAAAAACAAAAACAAACAAAAAATAAAGAAAAATTATGTACAAAACATAATCCGAAATTACCAACAATTTAAGCGTTTTACATGTTTGTGTTATTTTCTCGGTATTTCTTTTTTTCTTTCTGTTTTATTCTACCTGACCATTTTTTCTAATTGTTTTGTTGCATGGCTTAGAAACGCAAATAAATCCCGTATGTGCAAGTACAAGAGAACAGAAGGAAAAACTGTTCAGGTGCATAGTGTATGCACAACATCTGTCTATTTGATGTAAATTCATTAAAACTATGCATTAAAGTGGAAAATTCTTAAAGGCAGGCACATTATGAAACAGAAAAACAGAAAAATTCCGTAAAGAAATTTAAATGATACACAAAATTAATTTCAATTGTATGATAGAAGGTTTGTTTGTTTTTTTTTTCATATAAACCTAACCCTAATATGTACAAAAGTTCAAAGGATAATAAGCCTGAACTACAACTGACGCTATTGCGGCAGATAATAAGACCAGAAGTGAAATGTTAAAGATTCTTTTGCAGTTAAAAATTAATCAAACTAAAAAGAATTGTTTCGCGTATGCTATTAACACGTTAATCGCCACGATAATATCAGCAAAATTTCACATGGGCCATGGTAACTTTATTAGATAATTTAGCTAAAAATGTATCACAGAAAAATATTTTTTTTTGCCAAAATTCCCGGAATAACACTATTTTTTATGTCACACATATATGACTGACATGGCCCTATATTAAAACTTTTTTTTTTTTGACAAGCCGTGTCAGTCTTATAATTCGGACGCATCCTGTTGTTTTGAACACAGCGTTGAACGCATTGTGTAGGAATCAGTGGTACGTGTAGCATTTACCGAATAACACCTTGTTACTGTGACTATTTCTTTATAAATAAAATGTCAGACATACAGTCACACACATAATTATACGTAACCCCCCCCCCCCCCCCAAAAAATCATTTTTTTTTTTTAAAGTAATGAACTTCTAATCTAAAATTTCTTTACATTAGCGTCTGTAACGACACTTTTACTTAAATAAAGAAAAAAGATTCCCAAAATCTATGAATTTGTGACTGCAGTTTGCTTAAAACCAATATGGCAGCACAGAAAATTATACGTACAACGTATATTTCGTATAAAATTTCTTCCAGGGTAGCCCGGTATATAAAATGCATTGCGGATAAAAATCCTAGGACTACAGCCGTAGAAATACGAAATACCGCGGAAAGTGATCACAGTGTTATTGTGCATGTGTTTTGAGAAAGAACGGTTTCCGCAGCCGAGTGCCGAGAAAAAAGCCACGATTGTAATTCGCCCAATAATATATGGGGAAGTCAACTGATTTTTGGGCGAATGTAGTATTTAGTGATGAGAACAAATATAATTTGTTCGGCTGTGACGGAAAACAAAAAATTTGGCGCAAGAATCAGTTGACTTGTCCATATATTATCATTTTAAAAAAAACTAATTTTTAGGGGGGTACGTATAATTACCTGTGTGACTGTACATATATCTCTAACATGCCTCATGTAGAACTTCTTAGCTTCAGACACATATGCCTGACATGGCGATTAACGTGTTAAAAAAATGGCAACATTACAGCCAATATTTTTCTATCGAAATTCCAAAGTATTATTTCCCCCCTTGACTTCTCTTAAGCGAGTAACAGCTTTGAAGTATAAATTTCTAGGTAACTGAGGAGCAAGATAGTAAAAAGCGCCGAAAGCTCTTTGTTTTTCATACATTGGGCAAAATATCCCATCCATTCTGAACTAAGCTCAAGGCTTAGCTTGGTTGGTCATAAGGCAACAAGAATTTTTAGGAGTTAAAAACGTTTACAACCAATTTAGTAATGTAACTTCGAGTGGCAGAACGAGGCTGCATTGTAATCGGTATGGAAACGGTAGGCTCTTGTGATGTTTGAATTACGAAATTCTGTCAACACGAAAATTGTCAAGGACGCCAAGGAAATTGATATCTTTGTAGATACTTTGGCATAATCTTACAACAATTTGAGATGACTAGTGTGTCTAGGCTTATATCTCAACAATATCAAATGCATGTTAAATACATTAGAAGTAGAAAGAGATGTTTGGTCCTTTGAGCAAACACAGAAAAAATATTTCTTAGAGAAAATAAGAAATGCAATGGCAAGCTTCCCAAATATGTTCGAATCCGACGTTAATTTATAGGTGCCGCCACTCATGGATAGAAATTAACACACACAACTTGGGCGGTGTGAGAAGCTAGTTTTTAATCCTGACTAAACGGTGGTATTGACAATTGAGTAAGTAAATAAGTAAAGGAGAAGGAAACTATGACTATAAATATCTACCTCCCTAATCCAGTCTCACGAACATTACATTCGATTCTTTCGAGATTCAATCCCATTTCCGAGGTATCTCAGTGTTCTTAAAACCGAGGTACATTAAGAAATATTTTATCACTTCTTCTTCTTCTTCTTCATTCAAACTAGAGCCTAATTAAATTCCTGTCAAAAACTGACAGTGTTGTGATATCCTTGATATTCCGCAAGTGGAAATATTAAACCATCTTTGCGTTTAGCGCCTATGTATTCAAGCGTGAGGATAAGAGTAATTTCTAAGAATAAGCCTTTGACTGCGGCCATTCTTGTGTTCTTTTGCAGCTCTTTATTGGGAATCTTTTTCTGTCTCTTTCTTACAACAGTAGCACAGCTAAAAGCTATTGGGGTGGTATGTCCTATCCACGGAGAATCATGTATTCTTTGTGAAAAAAGCCAAACAATTTCTGTGGATTTGCAAAAAAAGTCTAAGATCTTATGCTACTTGAAACATAACGATTATATAGGCAAAATAGTCTACACCTAAGCCTCAGCTGACTAGCCTAAAGAATTAATATTAAAATGTTTGCTATTTGAAAAAAAGGTATTTTTCCATATTTTCTTTCAGTTACTTCCGGTTATTTTAGAAACATCAATGAAATGAAATTTCCTCAATAGTTTAGCAATTGTTTCCACTGTTAGCAGCTGTCTATAGGTAGGGATTCTTACAATCATTGATGCGAGGAATTATAATAGCAAAACTACCCTGCTTTCTTAAAAGGGAATTAAAAAAAACGCACAAAAGATTTCTCTTTTGCATTTAAAATAAAATGTTAAAGAAAAATTTTTAAAATAATTTCGTATTAAAAAATAAAATGAAAAGAAAAGAAATACTAAAAACGTTTTTAAAAAAAATAAAAAAAAATCTTAAAAACGTACGTATGTAGCTATGCAAAGCACAAAATTTTTTAATTTTTTTAAAAAAATTAAAAATTCCAGGCACATATTCTTTAAAGATCATTCCACATATGAATGAAGAAAGAAGAAAAAGAAATAAAAAATAAACATTTTTTAGGTTTATTTTTATTATTAAAGTTATTATTCTTTTTTGTTTATAAGTGAAAACAAAAACAACAAAAATCAAGACAGCTGTCAAATAATGTAATAAAAAAAAAAAGTTATGGCCAAAATTATTAAAAAAAAAATAAGCAAAAATATTATATCCGTAAACTGTAAATCGTAAACAAAAATATATGTACATATATACATATGTATGGATGTATGTATGTATATGTGAAAATGTTGAAATGTATGTTGCTTTTACTTACTTGCAATATGAGCCACCATTCTGTTTTGTTATGCATGTACCACCATTTTTGCAACCCACTGACAAGCACGATGAACCTGCAAGTTATATGAAAAACATATAATAAAAAAAATTATAAAAGAACAAAAAATTAAAAATAAAAAATACATATAACAACAACGAAACTACTTCAATTGAATTAAAAGAATTATTGTTGTGACACAATGTCGTACTCATTCAAAATATTCAAAAGAAAATGTTTTACAAGGGGCACCCTTAGGTGAATACGAACAAGATTTACTTTAGTTTTCATATGAAATAATAAAAAAAAAAACATAAAATAAAATAATAATTAAAGTAAACAACATAGTGTGTTACTTTTATATTTTTATTCTTTAAATTTAAAGAAATTCATTTATTTTATAATTAATTTACACGCTTTAATTTGAAATTTATATGTAGTCGTGTTATTTCAAATATAAAGTGATCATCACTGTTTATTTGTTTACATTAAAGAGCAGCCATAATCAGTAGAAAAAGAAAGAGAAGCAAACAATTGTTTTCAAATCTAACGGTTTTTAATCACAAGACATTTTTAATAGCAAAAACAGGACACAACATTTTTATTAAAATTAAGTACGTAGAGAGCGAACAGTATTATTAAGTATAACGGCTTAAAATCTTAAGAGTTTTCACAGCAAGCAGAGTGGATCATACTGTTTTATTGTTTACGTTTTTTTTTTTGTTGTTGTGAAGTTAAAGGAAGAGACAGAGAGAGTCAAATGCAATTATTACTACCGGTTTTAACCCCCAGCCATATGTTATATTGTTTACAAATTTATTTTATTAGGACGATAAAGTAAGAGAGAGGGACAGAGAAAGTGAATGTAATTGCTACCAACGATTTTAGCTCTCACCACTTATAAAGGCAGGCAGAGGAAAACATGTATTATTTGTTTACATTTTTCTTCTGTTAATTAATACGGAGAGACCCAGTATTAATGAGATAACAAAGAATTAGCCAAACCTTTACAGAACATAATAGAACTTACTGAAATTCTTAATGTACGATTTTGGAAAAAATATAGCCGTTGTCTGGTCGCCGTAGTCTGGTAAGTAGTGTTTTGGCTTATTAGACGTAAGACCTTGGTTCAAATTCCAGCTCAAACAATGAAAGAAAAGTAGGAAAAAATATTTTTTTCGCGACTTCCTCTCAGCAGATTACTAAAAAAAACCCTGAGAGTAAATAAAAATGCAATGCAAGTTAAAAAAAACAATGATTTGTCGTTCGGAGTCGACTCATGTATATATAGGAGTGTGAGTGTTCTTTTAAAAATAAAAATATAACAGCACATAATTTAAAGAAAAAAGTGAAAAATAAGTATGGAAAAATGTAGTTAAAACTTTTTCTACAGTGATTCACATACATTTTTGTAATAGTGGGACGAGAAAAGCACTGTACTGAAGAAACGAGAAAACCAATTAAAAATCTTCGAAAAAAAGGCAAAACTTCTAAAGAAATTGAGGAAACCTTAAGTTGCTCCAATCAAATGATCGCAAATGTATTAAAATACAAAGAAAGCTCGAAACGCGTGGGCGCAAGCTCAAAACATCAACTGTAGATGATAGCAGAATTGTGCGATACAGCAAAATAAATCCTTCAGCGTCTTCAAATAAAATTCAAAAGGATCTGCTTCTTGCCGTAAGTGTCCCTACTATTCGTAGGCGTCTGATGGACAACAATTTATTCGCAAGACGTTCACAAAAGGTGCCATTGTTGACATACAAAACAGGCAGCAGCACTCTTAAAGTTTGCCCAAGAACATATTAAATATCCGAAAGAAAAATTCGGAAACCTATTGTGGACCGACGAAAGCAAAATTGTTTTATTTGGTGGCACTGGGTCTAGACAGCATGTTAGATGTGTCCGCCCAACACCAAATATAAAACTCAGTATACACAAAAGACAGTTAAACATGGTGGTGCAAAACTAATGATATGGCTGAAGCTTTTCATATAATGGTTTAGGCCCAATACATCCAATTAGAGACATAATGGATAGGAACGTCTATGTTGGCATTTTGAGAGAAGTGATGTTACCATACTCCACACCTCTAAATAGGATATTCCAACAAGATAACGACCCGAAACACACCAGTAAATTCGCAAATGAGTGGTTTCGGGTTGATGGGGTAAAGGTTATGGCGTGGCCAATTCAGTCTCCTGACCTTAATCCTATAGAACATCTATGGGGAGATGTTAAAAAGTATGTTGCAGAGAAAAAAACCTTCAAATGCAGAAGAACAATGGATCACAGTGCGCGATGCGTGGCATCAAATTCCTTTAAAGAGATGCCAAGATCTTATTGACTCAATGCCTCATAGATAGTGAATTCAGCACTCACTAAAAACAAAGGTTATTCAACCAAATACTAAAATATCTTGACTATTTTAAGATAATATCAAACTTTTGTGCCTTTTGTTTAAAAATTATTAGGTTGTTTGCTAACACTTCTATTATTTTGAACATTTAATTTTGAGAGTAAGCTTTATTTACATAAAATATTTTTGGTTTTCGTAGTTTTAATTAAATAATTAAGTGTTAAAAAATTAGAAAATGAATTAGAAATAAATTTTAAGTCAAAAAAATTTGATATTTTTCTTTTTTATTTTTCTTAATTTTAAACTGCTTTTAAATGAAGGGCGCTCCTATTATTTTGAACACAACTGTATGTAAATTCGCATTGCCAACTAAAATTCTCGATTAATAATAACTGTGTACTTTTTTTTATAAGCTTTAAGAATAGAAAGTTATTTATTGTTTAAAAACAATCTAAACTTATTGCATTAAACTTATCTCGCATAAGAGTTACAAATCTCTGTTAAAGATTTTCTAACAAAAAAAAAAAAAAAAAATTATAAAAATGAAAAACTATGCCAACAAATTTACAAAGATTTGATTAAAATTGCATTTTTGTAACATTTACCTTTAATCTCAAGCAAAATATGAGATCTTTTCGTTGCAAACAAAAGTCTTATAAATATTCAGATACAGACATATAATATTAATAATTAATTTATGATATAACTCCCAGGCTATTGTCTATATACCCACTGTTTATTTGTTTTATTGCAATCATTTGAAATTAAAAAAAAAAATAAAAATTTTAAAATAGCGTGAGTAAGCATAGTTAGTTTATTGCTCTAAAAAGCCCTTCTTTTTTTCAAAATTTATTTGAAGTCTCTTCAAAAAATTGAGAAACAAAAAAACTGGGGAAAATATTGTATTAATTAAGAAAAAAAAATCGTTTTTGTCAGTGTAATTTAAGAGCACTAACAATACAATTATTGCATGGTATTATTAATTTTTTTTGCACAATTACAACATTGCAGTATAGTAATAAAGAGAATTAAAGTTTCAATTTTATTTTATTTTTTGTTTCTTTTTTTTTTTTGGAGAATTGATTTAAATTAGTGTTACTTTATTACACATGTTATGAGTTGCAACAGGTTTTTTTTTTTGTTTAATGGAACCAGATTTTGTACTTTAGTTATGAATGAAATTCTAGTTTTTTTGAAAAGAAAAAAAAAAACAACAATAATAATATCGTATTTATTATTATTACTTTGTCTTTGGGGATTGGCGACACTTAAATTTATTTTTGGTTTGATTGAATTGCTTATTTAGCATTAAATTTCTTATTACAGCAGAGTTTTTCTATTTACATTTGTGCTACAAAGACATAATACAAGAGAGCCGCCATTGTTATTAATTTTAACGGTTTTAACTCTCAAGACTTTTAAAAGCAAGCAGAGGATAAATTTGCTTGAATGTTTACATGTGTATGTTATGAAGATAAACGAAAAGAAAGTCAGTGCAATTGTAACAGAGCAAACACAGAACAACACTGCTCTGTTGTTAACTTTGTTTTTGTTCTGAAGAAAAACACAGTAAATGTTATCATTAACATTTAACTCTCTGCTCCATTAGCAGATTAGTAGCAGCGAATAGCAGTTTTTATTATAAAGAAACACGACAACAGGACATTTTTTGTATTCTCCACATTTTTTAATGGCCGGCAGACAGCAAATTCTTCTTTGATTGTTTACATTTTATGTTATGAAGATAAATGAGCATTGAGTAGTGTTGCAAAGCGATCAAATAGAAGCACTCCATACGAACTCCATCAAGTGTAAAACTTAAATTAATTTATTTTTGTTGAAAATAATGTATGTTTTTTTTTTACATGAAATAATTTACACTTTCATAAAAACAAATCTTTTTAACATTATTATTGTTATTGGTTACACATGCTTAAGCAGCCAGGCTGGGCCATATAAATTGTTTTTTTTTTCTTCATTCTATCTTTCCATTTCAAAGTTTTTATAACACCACATATATTTAGACTTTTGTGTAATTGAAAGAGAAAAAGAGTTAGGCAGACAAATAGCTGTTAAACACTATCATAGCGTTAAAATGTTTGAAGAAATAAAAAACCCCCACTTACCGGGTGGGTGGCCAAAAAAGTTTATACGCTCTATCAATGATGCTTGAAATCGCGATATTTAACACTGGCTGCCCGGCTGTCTGTCGGCGCATATATGAATAGTTTTATAACTGCTGACAGCAGCCAGCAGCAGCAGCAGGTGTAGTGGAGTAGTCAAAGCAAAAATTATTTAAATTTTGTTTTTCTTATCAGCAGTTTTATTGTTTTTTTTCTTTTTGTTTTCAACAAATCTGACATGTGTAAGTAGTACTTAGAGTGCTTTAAATATTTAATTAGTTTTAATAATTTAATTATTATAATTTACAATTTTACACAAGCAACTGGGTTTGTATAGACAATACATGGTTTAATCTTAAAAAAAAAGCGTGGGAAAATTTTCATATTTATTAATAATTCATAATAAAAAAAAAACAACAACTAGGAAAAGCCTTGTTATTAAAAACAATTTCCAATACTATCGGCTACCGAGTACAATCTGTGCAAATTACAATTACCACAAGGCGACTACACGACCACCGTTGTAGCTGTAGCCAACTAAGGCTAATTTTTTTCATTTTTTTTTTAAATTAACAGTTTAGTAGTGTTAATACAATAAAATGCATGAAGTATAGTTTTTGAAAACGCGTTGTATGAAATATAACTACCAAAAAAGCAAAGAAAATGAGTAGTACCATAGAAGTAATTGTATTACGCTTCTAAATGTTAAAAATCCTATTCCAACTGCCTTCTTTATTCACTTCTGCCTTTAAAATAATTAAGTAGCTGACTACATGGCAACATGTGTTGATGTATACATGTCGCCGGTGGCCTGTAGCCTTAAATGTGTTTATACAGGAAATTTTTTTTAAGCACTATCTTTAAATTTAAACCAAAACAAACTGTTGTGTGAGATATGACAGAATTTTTTCATTCATTTTCACCTATTAAAGGTATTATGTGTAGAATATAACATCGTTCAACTGTCCCCGTCGTCACTGCTTCTCTGCTTGAAAGAAAAGGCCCCCAAAGAAAATGGACCAAAAACCACGCTGTCTCAGTCTCAATCCATATTGGTACTGTATAATTTTATTTCTACACGTATCCATTCTTCTAGAAATGAAAATTAAATTCAATTGCCAACTGTTTCAGAGCCCCTTGAGCATGAACAGGTCTTTGTCTTTGTCCATTGTCGTCAATGGTGATTTGGCAAAACAAATTGAATAAATGACAGCTAATTTGATAGATGTAGTCTCAACAAAATGGCCGTTATCAAGTGTTAAATTTCGGAAGTCCTTGTTGGAAGGCCCTATAAAATAAACTTTAAAGCATCACTGTTAAGAGAGAAAGAGAGAGAGAGAAATAGAGGATTGTCATTTTTTTTCCTAATTATATCGATAATTATGCCAGGAATCTGTTATTTTCACATTTTTTAACCTGTAACCTACAAATGTTTACATTGATTTAAAAAAAAAAAAAAAAAAATAAGCTACCCAGCACTACTTTTTTTTTTGTAACACAGTGTAATTTCAAAATTCTTTATCATTATGCATTTCAACAACAACAACAACAAAAATTAAAAATAATACACAATAAAATTAGTATCATAAAGCATCTATAAACATATGTACTCATGAACATATTTAAATTATGTTGTATTTCTAATAATTAGGCTGGTCTCGTGCAGCTTATAGCATTACGAAAAACCGCTTACAAAGCTTTCCTCTTTTTTTCCTTTTTTTTATTCAAAATAATCACAAAGTAATCCATCATTATGAACCAAAGCACATAAAAAAATCACTATCAGTAGCAAACGAGTACGTACGTACGTACATATAAAAATAAATGTTCCACTTTGAATTTTTATTAAGAAAAAAAAAACCCTAAATCTCAACCACTAATTTCTCACGCTCCAACACAATATATGAATGTACATATGTACATACATACGTACATATATATGTATTTTTATACGTAAACAAACAAAGCTACTATGCTAAGTAATAGAGGAGAAAAAAAATAAAAACAAAGTCAGAGATGATGATACGGTAATGAAGACGGTGAAGTCAACGTCGATAATGATGTTGACGACACAAAAGCGTTGGCGACATAAACAAAAACATACATTTATGCATACATACATATGTACATATATTTGAATGTGTGCTTACATTTCTTAAACAAGCACCGACAAGAGTGTTTTTGTTTTAAGATTGTTTATACCCCATACAACAACAATAACAGCAATATGTATTTAATATTAGAAATCATAATAACAATAATAAAACAAAACAAAAAAAAATTCAAATAAATTACATGTTTAAACATGCTCGCATTTAAAACAAAGTTTCATTTGTTTTTATTGTTTATTAAAAGAGGAAAAAGAGAGCAAAAAATCACAAAAACCAAGATAACTCATTCACTCAATTAACAACGTCCCCTTAGGAGCACCTCACAGGGCATGAAATAAAAACCACAGTTTAAAAGAATTATTATTTCAAAGAATAAAAATAGTTTTCAAAAAAAATATTAACATTTTAAAGTGTCTAGGATTCTTAAATTAAAAAATTAATTAAAGTTTTAATTAATTTCCCACTTAATATTTAACAAGAGATGCAAGCGTTAACATCTCTGTTTTGTTAAGCTTAACGAAGAAAAAACAGAAACAGTGTTGCAAAACGCCTAAAAGTAGCGAAGGTGGAAACGCTTTCAATAATCTCCTTTTAGGCCTAAACACTAAATTGTTTTCCATACACACAAACACTCGTATAAACCATTCGTGTGACAAACACAACATATTTTGCTTTATGTTAAATAAAGCTCAATTTTATAAAAATAATTTTGCCAGTCATTGAGCAAAAGAATAAACAATGCATAGCAATATTGTGTCTAGCAAGCAATCGACTTTCTTAATAGAATAAGTTTCCTTAATAAAAAAAAACCTGCATACACTCTCTCTCTCTTATTTTCTTTCTCCTAACAATGCCGCTCAATTTATTCCAATTGGAAAAAGGAACGAAAGTTTTTTGTTTGTTGTATGTAGCAAAGTACTAAAGAAGATGCTTTATTATGATATTGTTTGTAGTGTTGCAAAACGGCCAAAAGGAAGACAATGTATATACACTGTTGCTTGAATATAAAGAACAAATTGTTATTCTTAATTAGACGAACTATTTTGGCAATAAACCGGTGATGGTACATCTTTTCGTAGATGGAATTATATATGAAGCTAACCGCCGAAATATCCATCACTGGCAACAGCAAAATCCATCACCAAAACGGCAAACATCATTGCATTTTCTACACGAATGATTTAATGGCATGGTCATCTCACATGCAGGAAATGTGAACTGGCCACCGAGATCAACCAGCGTGACCCCGTTAGACTTTTTCTTGTGCGGTTTTCTTTAGTTGCAGGATAAGCGAATAAGCCACAAACCATTACGCTATTCAGAGGCAACTTAACTCATGCCATCGTTCAAATTCAGCCTGTTTTATACGCCATTATCATGGTAAACTAGACATTTTGGATGTGCTGAATTGCTACAGCCACTATTGAGTTAAGACAGATCCATACCCTCGTCTTTTGAGTTTGTTTAAAGCAATTTTGTAAATTGCCATTTTGTATATAAAAACCTAGTGGAATTTACTTAAAAAATGGCCACTTTATGCCCATTTTCACTTGACAATTTTGCCAAAATTCTCTGCCGGAAATTATATTTCTTTACAATAAATGTTGCGATTGTATAACATTTTAAGCCATAAAGTAGCCATGAAAAGTTTCTTAAAAATCTGTCTTACGGAGTCATTAAACAGTACGTTCCGCCACTGATGGATAAAGTTAACACACATAACATGGGTGGTGTGAGAAGCTAGGCGTTAATCCTCGACTTAAGGATTATAATGACCAATTAAGTATGTAACCATAGAGTATAAAAAATAACTGGGAAAACTTTTTATATTCCTTATAGGGAAAATCACTTATTTCACAAATTCAAAATTCAACGTTTGGTAACCCTGATCTTGTATAGCCCTACATATGTATGTTCGTCAAAGGTGCCGTTATATTTATATTCGAAATATTTGGAATTTTCTTTCTGCTTTAGGTGGGTTGTAAATTTAACTAAACCTCTGAAGAATAGTGCGTCTTCTGTTACTCACTGCGTATTTAAAGTATTGTATTCCCTAACATTTTGCTTTAATTATTAACATAAAAAACAACAGTTTTTTGGTATAAAGATTGAAAGAGAGAGAGAGAGAGAGGGAGAATTCAATTCTTTAAGAATTTGTGGGTATTATTTCAATATTGCTTGGGGATCCTTTTCAATTTTGGCAAAAAATCATCTTTTCAGATGAAGCTCATTTTGATCTTGGCGGGTATGTAAACAAGCAAAATTGTCGCATTTGGGGCACAGAAAACCCGCACGCATACATTGAAAAGCCGACGCCCCCAAAATGAGTCACTGTTTGGTGCGGATTTTGGTCCAGAGTCATAATTGGGCCATTTTTCTTCGAAAATAAGCAAGTAGTGGCCGTTACGGTCAATGGCGATCGTTATCGGGCCATGTTGAACGAATTTTTGTTCACAAAAATTGAAGAGGAAGATATTGGCAACATTTGGTTTCAACAGGACGGCGCTACGTGCCACACAGCCGAGGCTACACTCGATGTTTTGCGTCCTGTTTTTGAAGATCGCATTATCAGCCGCAGAGCTGATGTCGTTTGGCCACCTCGGAGCTGTGATTTGACACCGTTGGACTATTATTTGTGGGGTGCCGTCAAAGATAAGTGTTACGTCGACAAGAAAGAGACAATTGACGCTTTAAAGGACAATATTCGTGAAGCCATTGGTGAAATACAGCTGCACACAATCGAAAAGGTGCTTAAAAATTGCACCTACCGTGTAGGCTACTGCATGGCCAGCCGAGGCAGCCATTTGAATGAAATTGTTTTCCATTATTAACCGGAAGGATTGTACTTTCAAATAAAAAAAGGAAATTTGAGAAAATATTCAGTAGAGTTTTTTTTAAAGCATTTTCAAAAAAAAAAAAAAAGTTATTTGGCGGACCCTTTACATTTTATTAAATTATTTAAATGTGACCAAAGTCAGTGTGTGTGCAATTATAATCATAAAATGCAATATTTTTTTGCTTTCTTTAATAACTTTTGATACACCGCAAAAATTGCAATTAAAAATAAAAAAAAAAACTAAACCCACGAAATAGGTGATAAACTTTGATAACCCGCGAACAAAGTAAATTTCTGTATAAAAATAAGACAACAATTAACACAATTTAAATAGGAATTAAAGAGAAATCAATTCTAATAAATAGCACAGGAATTTCAAAAAGAAAAAACCTTGCTAAATCCGTATTAATTTCGTTACAACAAACATAGAAAGAAATCCTTACAATCTAGAAATTGCAAAGAAAATTAAAAATAAATCAACATAATAGCAAAACAAGTGATAAACATCGATAACATGGGGGCCAGCAAATTTGTGTAGAAAAAATAGACAAAAATTAACACAATTTAAATAAAAATAAATTTTGATAATTGACAGTGGAATTTCCAAGAATTTTTTTTTTTTGCTAAATCAGCATTAGTTTTGTCACAAACAAACCCTCCCTTACAATCTAGAATTGCAATTGCAATTGCAAGTGATGAAATAAGCCACCCCAATTAGAAATTCCTTAACAAAATCTTGACAATTTATTGCCATTGTTGTTGTATTAAAATTTGTTTTATTTTCTTTTGCTTTTTGTTTTTAACAATTACAAGTACAAGCATGCATTTTTAAAGCGGGTTAGGTTTTGTTATATTATCACTCTCGGTACCATTTACCGCATAAAATGTTAAGCAACTATTAAAATAAGCAATAATGACAACAACAACAACAACCAGAACAACAACAATAAGAAAAAAAAAATAAAATAAAAAAACAAAAACTGAAAATAACACTTGAATTGTTAATAAAAGTATAATAATAGTACCAGGGGCTACACAGGCCAGGCCGCAAACTAATATTCCTTCCTTCCACAACACCACCACCACCACCACCATCACCACTACCACCACCACAACACAACATTACTCCAACCACTCACTCTACTTTACTTTACTTTATTCTACACTCTACTCTTATTTTGTACTTCAATGAAGCAGAAATATTCGTGGGAAACATTAAAACGAGACGACTACGTCGCAACTCTGTTGTCTACACCCTCTTCTATAAAAAAAAAAAGAAAAAACAAAAAAAGTTCAACCACATGCATTCAAGAAAAAAATAAAATAAAATAAAATAAAATAAAATAATGCAACAACAACAACACCAACTTCTATGTTTTATAATGTTAAAAATTAAAATAAAATAAAATAAAAAAATTTTCTATTTAAACAATTCAGAAATACAATATTTAAAGCATATACAGTTGGTGACAAAAAAAAAAAACAAAATACACGACGTAATAGTCCTTTTACGACGTAGGCACCTCAACGTAATACTGGTCGTACTGTAAACTCGAATCAAGCCAAGACAGTGATATCAAAGCCAAGAGCAGTCAGTCCACGGCAAAGCAATATAGCGTCGTTACTCAAAGTAATCACCTGTTCAAATAACGTCTGTTCTCCATGTAAGGTGCAATCAATTACTAAAACGTTGTACCTATTCACCAACAGTCAGTGGCATCAAAACTTATTATTATTGCCATGTATTGCCCTCAATCTGTACAGAGTAGTCCTGCAGCGTCTCCCGCAATAATCTAGCTCTCCCTAACACTCGATAATCTTAGTATGTGTTCTGATAATAATTTCTCGTCAGAGAATCTGTATATTGGGTTTAAGGAGATATTAATCTCATAAATCTAATTCTAATTGCTATTCACAGGCTACTAGATAGTCTAATACTTGGCTTATATCTCTTGCCAGCAAAAGTTTACATTGCCTTAGGAAGACTATCCGCTGTTCTTCATATTCCCTTTCACCGAGCACACCCTTCCAGAGAAAAGTTCTGTCTGCTCATTGCCTCAAATTCTCACATTACGTGCATTCTTACAGAGGGTGATTCTATTTTCAATCCCAGGTCAACCTCTTATTGTAAAGGGTCCGCCAAATAACTTTTTTTTTAAATGCTTTAAAAAACTCTACTGAATATTTTCTCAAATTTCTTTTTTTATTAGAAAGTACAATCCTTCCGGTTAATAATGGAAAATAATTTCATTCAAATAGCTGCCTCGGCTTGCAATGCAGTAGCCTACAAGATCGGTCCAATTTTTAAGTACATTATCGATTGTGTGCAGCTGTATTTCACCAATGGCTTCACCAACATTGTCCTTTAAAGCGTCAATTGTCTCTGGCTTGTCAGCGTAACACTTATCTTTGCCGGCACCCCACAAATAATAGTCCAACGGTGTCAAATTGCAGCTCCGAGGTGGCCAAACGACATCAGCTCTGCGGCTGATAATACGATCTTCAAAAACAGGGCGCAAAACATCGAGTGTAGCTTCGGCTGTGTGGCACGTAGCGCCGTCCTCTTGAAACCAAATGTTTCCAATATCCTCCTCTTCAATTTTCGTGAACAAAAATTCGTTTAACATGGCCCGATAACGATTGCCATTGACTGTAATGGCCACTCCTTGCTCATTTTCGAAGAAAAATGGCCCAATTATGCCTCTGGACCAAAATCCGCACCAAACAGTGACTCGTTTTGGGTGCGTCGGCTTTTCAATGTATGCGTGCGGGTAAGTTTTAAAGAGGTTTCTCCCGGGATAAATCTCGTAGTACAGTTAATAAAATAATCTTTGACATGGAACGATTCAGTGTTCATGCGCTGTATTATCTGGGTATCCTTTGTTGTATTTCTGGTCACCGACTGTATGTAAGGCTGCTGCTGTAATAAAATCATACTTGTCGTGTCGTATGTTAATTATTGTGTACATTGTATGACATTGCCTGAGTTAAAGAAACAAAATAAAGGGATGCTTGCTATTTAATGTATTTGAATACGAATTCTCTTTTTTTCTTCTTCTTCTTCTTGTTGTTTTCTACTCTACTTTCTGATAATAATAATGAAAACAGATCAATGATCTCGTATCTCGCTTTATCTGTCTATATGGGTACTCAACTCTCTGCTCTTTAAAAGCGTACACCACAAACGCATTATTAGTTTTAATAAATACTTAATATGGCTTCCGGTTTAAACATTGACACTCTATTCTTCGGTTCATTTGGTTATTTTTTTATATATTTTTTTTTGCAAAAAATTATACTGGTAAACCATTTATTATTATTATTATTATAGATCGCGTCAGAGACTGGTTACTTAATGAGACTTGGCTGCTGTGAATATGAATATTTTGAAAGTCTGTCTGTAACAGACAAGACAGCCATGTAGTTTGCTTTTTTCTATTATAATATTCCCATGAAGTTTGCAAGCATGTATGAATAGTTATTATTCATAAAAATTATTTGCTTTTATATGTAATATTGCTTATACAGTATATAGTTTTGCATTATGGGACAATAGAAACTCTTAATATATTTAGAAAAGTTGTTTTAATTAACATTTAAAACTAAATTCAGTTAGAATGTATACAAAAATATGTTGAAATTAATTTGTTTTTGTAAAAAAAAAAGGACCAATTAAGGTTTAATACAACAAAATTAACATTTTACAATACTTTATATATCAAATTTAGTTAAAATGTGTATAAATATACAACCTTTGCCCAATAAATTCAGTTAAAATGTTCCGAAATGTACTGGAATTAATTTATTTTTAAGAAGAAGGGATAATTTAAGCTGTATTAAAACGTAATTAACGTTTTACAACACTTTGCAATTTAAATTCAGTTAAAATGTGTATAAAAATGTGCTGAAATTAGTTTATTTGTATGAAGAAAAAGGACTACACAAGCATTAATTAAACAAAATTAATGTTTAACAACACTTTACAATTTAAATTCATTTAAAATGTGTATAAAAATGTACTGAAATTAGTTTATTTTTACGAAGAAAGGATAAATTAAGGTGTATTAAAACAAAATTAAGCGCTTTACAACACTTTACAAATTAAATTTAGTTAAAACGTTTACAAAAAAAATTTGATTTTTACAAAAAAAGGACTACACAAGCATTAATAAAACGAAATTAATTTTTAACAACACTTCACAATTCAAATTCATTTAAAATGTGTATAAAAATGTACTGAAATCAGTTTAAAAAAGGACTACGCAAGCATTAATACAACATAATTAACGTTTTACAACACTTTGTACAATTGAAAACTGTAATAAACCTAAAAGAAAAAAACCTAAACATTTTACAACACTAAACACACATTTCTTAACAGAGTGATGTCGTAATAAATTTAAACACAGAGTTGGAGATGGCCTCTCCGTTTCTCTCCCATAGCAGATAGAAGAAGGATGAACGAAAAAAAAACAATGTGGCTTACAGAGGCAATTAAAAACAACAGCTTATTTATGCAAAAACTACTTTTTAAGTTCAAAAACATTAACTTAAAATAATAGAAGGAAAAAAAATCAATAAAAAACAGCAAGAATATCGTTTATTAAACGCTTCTTTTCTCATGTCTTATTCGCTTTATTAAAATGACAATATGAAGATGATATATGGAGTTATAAAGGCAACAATGTTGACTGCTGGATTGTATATTGGAAAGCTGCTACTTGTTATGAACCAAAAATTATAAAAAAAAATTAAAAGAAAAATAATGATTTATGAAATGTAAATCAGGCGTATAGGAGAAAATAAGTAACAAAAAAATGCTTACAATCTGCTGTTTATTAAAATACCTGTTCAGGAAAAAAAATCAAAGAAAAAGGCCAAGACAACTTTGGTCAATTTGAGACATTTAAAAAGGATGGCCCCATAATATATGACATATCAAATGACAGTTTAAGCAACATTTTAACACTCTTCAATAACATATGGCTTAGCCAGCCAGCCATATACAAAAATTTTTTCTTTCAATTATTAATAAAAAAAAAGTGTTTTTTCTTGTTGTTTCTTTAATCTTCCTTTAAAAACATGTTGAAACAAGTGGCCAATTTTATTTTTTATTTTACATTTTTTTTCTACTCGATAATTAATTGCTTATTTTTGCTTTAAATAAACGTAGGCCGTATAAAACATGTTAAATGTGTTGGTTGATGAGAGATATTTTATTAAAGTTAAATTAAGTGTCAAAATTTTAAGACTTTTTCATTTGCTTTGCTTTGCTTTGCATCTAAACTTGAAAATGGGGGACAAAAAATTCAAAGAAATTAATATATGCACTTGTGGATTATTAAAGGCCCTCTAGGAATTTCTCATATTTACAAGGTATAGTAAAAATTAATGACTCAATTATGGATGGCAACTCAACAATAGTTACATAGCCAGTTGCCAAAAATGATATTACAAACGACAGCTGATAATCAAACATTTAAAAATATCGTGTACAAAAAATTTTTTTGTTACCAATTTTTAATTGTCAGCAACTAGGGTTCAGTCGACCTATGAGTCCCTATAATTTTGCACTAATAGTAGAATTTGTATTAAAAACTTCGTAGATATGGTTTAAAATATATTTATAAATAAGAAAACTTTTCTGCTGAGGTCAATACTGATTAAAATAGAGGGTCGGGCACTTATAATTGGTCATTACAACTCTTTAGTCAGGATTAGAACCTAGCTTCCCATGTTATCCATGCATGGGGTGACCAAAAGTTAAACGTCGATTTCGAACGACAGACTTTTGAGAAACTTTTCATGGCAATTTGATTTAATCACATAATTTTTTCGACTAGACTGCTAAGAGAAAGTTGCTAAAAGGAATACTTTTTTCCGTAATCCCTTCTAATAACTCAGCACACTACGTACTAGACTAAGGCAACTATTTTTAACTTATTTGCAAAGCGATACTAGGCCAATAAGAAGGCTTATTTAAGATTCGAAAGGAAAATGAAAATATTTTTGAATATACATACATAGGTATAATCTGCTCTCTGTTTTTCAATAGGAATATGTGATCATAAAATCTACTCTAATACACCTTCATAAAGATGACAATCTAAAAATCTTCAAAAACATTAAAAATCTTATGCAGTTCATATTATTTTATGGTCCGTCCATATAAAAACATATTTTTTCGAACAATACTTGATAGGTGAGGTGTAAGCATTATAAAAATAATTTTTATTACAAAATTAATTAATTAATTAATTACTGTTCTTAATATTTTAATAATAATTTAAATATATTTTTTCTTTTTTATTTTATTAAAATCATACAAATTGCATTCGAAAGAATTACACTCAACTTCAATAAATAAAAATTTCTTGAAGTAAAAACCATGCCATTTAATAAATCCCAGCCATGCATGACTTACAAAAAAATGTCAAAAACAGAAGAAGAAAAACAACAGCAAAACAAATGTGTGTGCATGTGTGTGCCAAGAGTAATGTATTAAGGATATTGACAGGAAACTATAGAATTATCGAAAAGAGAATTCACACAAACATAATAAACACCTTTAGCAATATGATACTTTTCGAACAACAAAAATGATAACACTATCTTACTCTCTCTCTCTCTCTCTCTCTTTTTCTCTACGAATTATAACGGCCTATTAGAGTTCAAGAGAATAAAAACGAACAAACGACACTCAACAAAAGAAGGATACATAAAAATATGTACACATTTACGCATTTTGAAACTATAAAAATTGTGACAGACATTCTATATAAGCAACAACAATACGAACAAAGAAAGAATGAGAAGAAAAAAACAACCATAATGTAACCGACAACAATGCTGCTGCACATGCACACAAGAACTTAAGTATTTTCGGTTGTGTGCACATGAACATAATATGTTGTATGCTCAACTTAGTATATGCATGCACTTACATACTTACATATATCCATGCATATGGGCTACATTAAGTATTCGTTTATTGCTTCGTTTATCTGTCGTTTTGTTGTGTTGTTGTTATAGCTTTTGAGTGTGTTCTAAACAGCTGTCGTTTTTCTTATTACCGAAAATTTTACTTTTGAAAATAGATAAATTTATTGTTGTTATTTTTTTATAGGCTGTTGTTGTTAATTTCTGTTATTATTTTCAAGAGGTGGTTGTGTTGTATTGTATTTATGCCATGAGTCCAGGCAGTGTTAGTTAGTGGTTGAATTTCTTTTTGTGTTTATGCGTGGTATAGACAATTCAACTCTCAAAAAAATGGGTAGAAAGAGGAATGAATAACGGCATAAACAAAAGAAATATAATGGAAATTATGAATTTTTAAAAGGATTTTGTATATGTATGTATCAAGATATTTACATACACTTGTTAATTATTAAAAACAAAATGTATTTAAAGAAATGAAAACAATGAAAGGATATCAGTTTAACTGCTAACAGCTGATGAATGAAAGTGATGCCAAAGCTTTTATTTTTTCTAAGTTTCAGGTATTGCCATATCCAGTGCATATAATAAATATCTATCTACATGAATGTGTGTATGTATATAGGGAAGCAAAGATTTATATTAATTTGGAGTCGTGAACTTGTATATAATTTTGGGATTATGCCAGAGCCTTATTTAAAAATCGAAACAATAGCAATATAATGTCAAAGGAATTTACTGGTACTACTTTCTTCATTGCTTTCATGTGGTCTTTAATTTTATAAGTATAGAGAAGAACTATAAGTATAAAATGTTTTTTGGGACTAACAAAAACCATCCTGAAGTTAATTGCATTATGGCTCTCGTCCATACCGCAAAAAACCAATAAAATTATTGTGCCAGATTCCGACAATAAAGTGAACGCATAAGAATCTTTCACTTACACTCCCAAAACTTCAGGCGATTCGTGTTGCCTTGTGCTGTCCTCTGATAGAGCAAAATTACTCCATTAGCAGCCAAGCGAAGACGATCGAATTGTTAGCTGGTAAAGCTCAATTCTGGATTTTGCTCTGCAAGTGCAGATTCACAGCGATCTGATTCACCCTTTTTTTTTACTAAAGTCACTGTGATAAATAAATAAGTGCCTCTCATTTCCTCATGAGTATTTTATGTAAACTATTACCCCCAGCTACGTTGTAAGTGTCCTAAACGCAAAATTTTGTCGGCACTTCGCCTGGTTTCTCACCATATTACTGTGCTCAATTACTGAAATTGTGTCTGGCTCGTTCCTGTATACGAGAGACTTCATGCGTCCTTACAAAAACTATCTGGTTGCGCCAAATCGCATGCGTTTGGCAGACAGTGAACTGTTTCAAATGGATAGATAATTGCTCACCAATTTGATTTCATTGCATCGTGTATCGCATGGCATATGGCATCATCTTATCGATGAAATTAAATTCTTCTTGCTTGCGTTTTTCATAATTTTTTCAAAATTACGTTCAAATGACCACGCCGTTTAAACTGACAGGCTCCTGAGTTGCCTCTAGCTGTTATTTGCACTAAATTCGTCCATTCTATTTATTGAAGTTGTCCCCATTGAGTCAAAAGTGAGCTCAGTGGATAGCAATCGTTGTCCCTTTGTTGGTCACATGTCACGAATCATAAAAAATGTACATTGATAACGCAGAGCAAAAAAAAGCGGTTTTCCATCTGGAGAATCGTAGATCTGTGTCATGAAAACGACTAATTTGTGTGTTTTACGTTTTTACGAACAAAAACTGTGTAATATGACGCTTTTTCTCCTTAACTTTCGCCAAAGAAAGCTTCTAGGCAAACTGTAAGACTAATTGTCAATTAAAAAAGGTATTATCAATTATTATTATTATTAAAAAACGTCACCTTTTATTTGTAGATATGCATACATATGTACATACATACATATGTATACATACATACATTTTTAATCAGTGTTTTTGAATAGATTTTTTGTGTTTTGTAATATTGTAGGCATATTGTTAAGCATTATAGTACATAAGATAAGGCAAAAATCAAGGATTTCTTAGCTTCTTGTTTAAGTGTGAGTGTGTTTATTTCTAAGGTTTTATGTTTTCATTTAACATTGAAATGGTGTTTCACTATGGTACTACAATAAAACACAAAGTAAATACAAATTTCTTGAAAAATTAAAAAAAAAACAATGTTAAGACCATAAACAAAATAAATAAAGATAGAAAGAAAAAAAAAATGTACAAAACCTGTAAGAAAAAAAAACTAAATTCCGAGCATTGACTTGTGAAATACAAACTAAAAAAAATGTGTTATTATTTACCTACTACATCCAGTCAACCAGCCAGCCAGCCAGCCAGCGAGTCAAATACAGCTCGCTAGGCAACCCAGCCATCATCTGTAATAAGCATTCATCCAAATAAATGGAAGAAGAAGAAAAAAGCACCGAACAACCGATCAACCATCTTATTCATCCATCTAAACTTGTCTAATTTTATGATTGTTAAACACACACTCACACTCACACACACACACAAGCCGGTGTACAATACCCACCGTATACACCACACATCTCATATTCAACTCATATAACGTAGTTTAAATACGCACTCTTTTTATCTCCGTGTATGTGCGTGTGTGTGTTTCTGTATGAAGACAAAAAGGTTTTCTTAGTTTTTCTTCGTCTTCCTTTCATACACATACACGTATGCATATACTCGTACACACGTATATCTTTACTATTGACCATGTCTTAATGGTTAATTGTCAGTAAATATACTCATGAATATAGAAAAAATAAACAAACAACAAATAGACACAAAAAATGTTGAGTCGGGGTTTTTTTTAGCGGCATCATAAATGTCTGAATCCAGAGAAACAAACAGAGCGAGAGCGAGAACGAGAGAGAGTAAAAGACACATAACATAGCATAACAATGGTTTGTCTTTGAAAATTAATGTCAAACCGTCTTTTTACCATGATTATTATCATTATTTTCTATTAAAAGAAAAGAGACAGTGGTTCTTAAACTTTAAAACTGAAAAAGATATAAACACGACAACATCACTTTTAACAAGAAATGAAGTTCGTCCGCAGAAACAACCTATAAAATGGATTTTTTTAAGGTTGCCATATCCCTTAATACGTGTAATTGCCGGAAGAAAAGAGGCTTAAAGGAATTTTATAAAGAAATATGAAAAAATGTAGGCAAGTTTAGACAGATTCACAGTAGATGCAGCTTTTAAAAAGCAGGTTAGCTAGGGTGACAGATTCTTCTTGAAGCGAATGGTCTCCCTTAGACCTGAGGTTAGGCCAACTGTGATACCAAAACTCTATTTCCCACAAAATAAATATCGCTTGCGTGGGAAAATCTTTATTTTGTAGAGTTCAGTCAAAGTTGATGATGATAAGAGAAGCCCGAACGTAGCAACTAGTCTCGAACACATGAGGTGACGTGCTTTTCAGATACACAGCTCGGCAGAAATCATTCGAAATATGTCATGCCATGTTCAGTACGGCTTCCAATAGAGCAGTGATCTATGAAAACCTTAATAGTTTGGGCCGCGGCGAACCGAAAAACAGATTGTAATTATATTTCGTATTGTTGGAAATGCCTGACCTGGGGTTTGAACCGTGGCCTCACGTCTAATACGCCAACACACAAACTACTAAACTACGTGCTCTCATTCTGTCTAATAAAGCTGAGACTTCCTGTACAACAACTAATTTTGTTGAACGGAGCAGTTTAACTGAGCAATCAAAACAACTATGACCTGTGACATGTTGAAAAAGTGAGGCCTAATCAATTCATTAGTAATACAATTTCCGGCAATTTCCTAATGTCCTAGAAGCCATATAGGAGATAAATTTCCCTGAGAAATCATGGAAAAAAACAAACATTGGGTTGACGGTCGGGTCGTGAGAGACATGGTCGCAGTCTGGCTCTGCGTGTAAATTAAAGACAGATAAGACATTCTTTATGAATTATTTTTATTTTTTAAATTCCAAAAACAATATAAATTGAGGTCGCTTTTGCCTAGAGGATAGTGCGCATCAGCTTACTAGACGAGAACAAATCTCCGCCCTTTCAGCGACTCCCTCTGTGTCAACAGTCTTTTAGTCTAATAGGTAGTGTGTTGGCTTATTAGACGAGACAATTTGATAAAACACTTACCATCGTTGTGTTTGACCGTTATGCAGTCACTGATTCGATTACTTTAAAGCGAAATACTGTATAAAAACCCATTCGGAACGGTTTGTACCAGGGAATTTTTGGCCCTCGATTGAAAGTAAAAATACTGCCGTTGCCATTGGGAAGATTCAACAAGCTCTACATGAGATTTTTAAATGGTTTTCTTACTGACTTCCGTACAGGGCTTTAGGATAGAGCTTGAACGATTTTCCGCAGAGTCTGTGGAGATAAGAAGTTGTCCGATAGGAATAGACTGATCCTTTGAAGATTACAACTCAATATCGATTTTTCTGAGAAGTATTGTGACAATACACTGACTGAGGTAGTACATGCCTTCACCTAAACGTAGCTGATTCTCCTGTTAGCCTCCCTTTTTTTCCTTCTTTCTTTTTTTCGATTTTTCCTTTGTCTAAGGAAGAACACCTACAGAATTTCATGCATAAACAATACAACGACGTTAAAATTGAAAAACTAAAAACCAACAAATAATAACAAAATCGTAAATGAAATATTGATGAAGCAAATAAAAAATTAAATTTTAATTATTTTCCACTGTTTAAAATACCCTACAGAAAATATAGAAATTAAAATAATTTAACAGATTAACAATAAAAAAGAAAGAAAGAAAAACCATTTGAGAATCACGGTTAAACGAAAAAAATTGGTTTTAACAAAAAAAAAATTAATGTGTATGTAAGTAAGTATAATGGTTTGAAATTGTAGTTTTTTTATATTTAAAATCCAGTATTTTTTTCTTTATTGTTGTAGGTAAAGTTTATTTTTTTTTTTATTTTAAATTTTTCTACTTTTTATATTCCAACCAAACGTACGTAGTATCTGCTATAATATCTACACTTAAATTTGGCTTATATAGGCTTTAAGACAATAACTTTACAATTTCGGTTTTTAATATATTTTTTTTTAATTTTTATTAGGTTTTTATGGATAAGAAAATCAAGAAAATAAAAGAAATTTATGGGTTTATGGGTTTATATAAGTTTATAGCCAAACTAAAGAAAAGCAAAAAAGAAAAAAAGAAATTAAAAAATATATTTTTTCTTGGCATTCGAAGCTACTACACTCCCAACCCAAATACTAAGAAATTCTTTTGCTAGATTCCATAGGAACAGAACACAACATTTAAAGAAAATATTGAATTTTTCTTTCTTTTATTTCTCTCTTTGTTTTTCGTTATTTGTAAGTGATAATTTAATTAGCGTTTCAGTTATCTTATGAAAATTTATGATTACTACTGAAGTTGTGAGTTTCTGGGTGCTGCTAAATAGTTTTGTAAAGTTTACCAACACTTTTCTTTTGAATATTAATGTACGCAAGAACAATACCGTTAAAATGTTTTGTTTTGTTTTGTTTTGTTTTCTTTAAAATGTTTGCATTAGAAATTCACATGCACTTATAAGAGCAGAAATATGTACGGATTAACGGTTCAATAATAGTCTGGTAACATTGTTTACACAACACAAACAAAAAATACATATCCCCAAAAACACAACGTATGGCTGCCATTAAAATCCCTTTGGTACTTTAAGCGGCAGTGTTGTAAAGTGTAAAGGAAAATTGTGAAAATAAAAGCAAGTTTACGAGAATTGTTTTTATGGTTGAAATATGAATATGAATATGTTTATGATTATGTTTTGTTGTTAAAAAAGTATTTTAAATACTACTAAATAAACTTGAATTGAATTGAATTGATTGATTCATATGGCAAAGAAAAATACCATAGTACCAGTGTTGAGAAAAAGGTATTAAAAAAAATTAGTTTCGCACCTTCTTTATTGAACGGCGATAAGTTTACCGTTATTTAAGTTGTAAAAAAATGTGCAATAAAACAAAATTCGTTCGTTAAATCGATTGCAAAACCCTGACTGTAAAATTATTATAGAAGAGGCTTACAACAGTGACTTTCGAACTTTGACAGTTTATAAAACGGCCTACATGTGTCAAATTAATTGTAATTCATTTTAACGTGACTATAGGCAACGACGTGTGTGTTCGCTATATGAGCAATGAAGCAGTTAGCAACTGATCTTCAGCGATAAGGCCCATTTCTAGATGAATGGATATGTGAACAAAGTATGGGTATGGCAAATTTGGAAAGATACCAATCCAGATGAGATTCAAGAGGATGCCGAAAAATTCTCTATTTGGTGTAAATATTGGACTATCGGCGTCATTGGTCCATATTTCTTTACCAAATTTCGTCTTTTGGCCTGAATTGGATCATCTGGTCACCAACTACATGTGGCTTCAACAGAATGGCGCTACAACTCACGACACATTGGATCTTCTGCACGAGCGATTTGGAGCCAAGATTGTCTTACATAAAAGAGAACTGACCATCATGATCATGCGATTTGATATCGTTAAACTTTTGCTTATGGAGTTCTCTTAACTCTCAGCTCAAGCCCCAAACAAGAGCGGTCCTCAAAGCCAACATTAACGATATTATCGTTTAATTTCTGTCTGATTTTTGTGACAGAGCAACTTGCAACCAAGCAACTTGGAGGATATATTGAGTCAGTCAAATATTTAACGATTGAGAATAAGTGAGCAGACCAAGTATTAAAATTCTAAGAATCAAGAAGACAAAGTAGCTGTACTTGATGACCTTTTTTCTCTTATCTTTTCTTTATCTCTTGAAGGTTCGAATGTCTATTAAATACAGCTGCCAAAAAGTACACGTACTATTTTTATCTTCCTAGTTTGCTTTGTTTTAGTTTCCATAATTTAGGTTTTTTTTTGCTAAACAGCATTTCATGTCGTTTGATGTTTAAATTGTCTTCTGTCGTTGATTAGAACCAACTTTCTCTATAAAAAAGTATTGAGTTGTTATATTGGATAAGAGGTGAAGAGTCGTCGTGGTGAGATTTAATCACAGAATTGAAGTCTCTTGATCTTGTAAATGCTCGTCCTATAGAGTTTTGAATCAGGATGATATTTAGGTTTATAGACGAGCACTTTAATAACTACTTCACGCTATCTCTACAGCATTAAGTTTATGTCAGTTTTGGAAAACCTGAAGTGGAACGTAGTCCATTACAGAAACAATTAACCCTTTGACGACAGTGTTACTGACCATACACCGTCATCGTTCGCGAAAACGCAAGTAAGGAAATAAATGACTACCGTTTATACAGTGGACAGCAAAAGTCTTAGTACTCCAATATATTTTGGCGAAAAAACAGTACCCACAGGCTTAATACTCTTGCACAAAGTCTCGATATGAGTTCAAGAGAGCATTTAGGATGTAATCGCTAAACCTCAAACAAAAGTCAACCGAAAAACTTGCTCATGGTGCCATAAGAAAACACTAAACAACACTTGTACATTCAATTCCAAATGGGTTAAATGCAGTGCTAGACCTTAAGGGATATTCTACTAAATACAAGGGATAACATTTTCATATATTAGGCCTTGGAATTTTAAATTTATTCAGGGTACTCCAATGAAAATCTCTTACGAAATGTTGACAGAAGTAATATTATTATGGGGATTTGATAAAGTAAAGTTTGGATGGATTGCTCAGAGACCAGTGATGAGGTATGCAAGGTATTCAAACTCTATGACGCCTATTCGGAATTTTATTTAAAAATACTTACATACCTATGTACTCATTTTACTTTCTATAATTTAAAGCTTCTTTTAAAGCGAAAAAAGTTGTACGCGAGGAATTTTAATCACATTTTATAAAGGAATTTTAATTTTAAACAAATTAAAAAAGCCGTCGGCCATTTAACCTCTAATAATAATTCAAAAAAAGTACAAAAAGAAAACCAAATCTCTCCACAAAAAAAAAATGTCTAAAAACCGAACCCAAAAATTCAACAAATAAAAGGAAAAACAAAAACAAAAAAGTTTCAAATTCGTATAGGAGAAGAAACAGGACAGACACCTGTCTAAAATATCATATTCCAAATTACACATAACAACAACAGCAACAACAACACAAAAACATTAACAAAGAACAAGAACGAACAGTCAAAGGAAAATACACAGAAAATAAATCACAGAACAGAACACAGATATAAAAATATAACACAAAAGATAATGGAAAAAAAGAAATATGTACATACGATTATGTACGTATGTATGTTTGTATGCATAGGAACAAAGTTTATGATCGTTTTCCTCTTTAGAAACTGAATTATTCCAGTTTTTTCTGCTTCTTCTTTGTTTCCACAACAAATGTGGCAATATGGGCAACATGGGCAATATGATATAAAAAGGATTTCAATCTCTCACGTCTGCACACTCTCCGCACCTCTCGCCTATGTGTGAAAAAACTAAATAGCATGAGAAAGCGCTGCTAAATGGAAAATATAAAAGAGAGATCGTATACCATATTTCAGTTGCTCGAACAAATGAATTTGGAGAACAGAAAGGAGCTCTAAAAACAGAATTAAGGAAAAATATAAAAACAGAGAGAGAGAGAGAGAGAGGAGAGAACGAGAAATGTTAAAATGAAAAACGAGGTATAAATTATTAAACTTCGTGTTTTCTGTTTACATATATACACATACATGCTTGGCATGGGTTTCTTTTAATAGGAACTCTATTAAACAAACACTGGCAAAAATAACTGTGTTGTGTGTGTGCCTGTGTGTGTGTGTGTGTGGCTTTCAGTTTTCTGCCGCCTGGCCTGTTTTGTTTTTATTTTTCTTATGTTTTCTTTTCCTTCGGCATGCATGAGTGTAAAACAAACGGAGAGAGAGAGAGAGAGCAATACCGTTGGTAAATGTCTTGGCTAACAATACAATGAGAATATGAATATGAAAAGCCGTACTTGAAAATTAGCAAGTAAAACACAACATAAGGAATGATATGATTAAACGGATAAAGAAGGAAAATAAATTAAAAAAAAAAAAAGAAAAATCAAAACTTAAGAAATAATATAGGGTTGCCATTAATAACAGCAGTAAAATTATATGGTAAAATTCTTAAAAAAAAATTGTAAATAAAAGTCAAGATTTATGCAACTTTTAAAGGAAATTGAAGTGTTATTAAAATAAGAAAAAATATAAAAACAAACTGAAAATGTTATAAATAATAGGAGATTAGCATAGAGTGTATATGACAATGAAATACTGATTTTTTTTAATAATTAGTCGACAATAAAAATCCTGAATAATATTTGTGTAGGGAACAGATGATGAGAAAAAAGCGTTCAAATTGAACAGATAGGATAAAAATTAATGCAATATTAGTCGTATGAGTTGCTATGTCGTAATCCCAACTAAAGATTGAATTAGCTGAACATTCACGTAACGTAATGTAGCGTAGTACGTTCGTTTTTATTATGTATATGAAAATAATGCAAATGCTTACCGAAAGTACATTACGTTTGGGTAATCGTTCTCATTGCGTTTCATACACTAGGAAGGCACGTACGTTCTGTTAAGTTACGTGAACGGTCAACTGATGCTACCTTAAAGGATTGGAATGACCAATTGTTTTTAGATGGGTTAGACGGCAAGATACGCTGATACTGCACCGATGGGAGTGCAATGGTAAACAACTTTCGGGAGTTAAAGCAATAAAGAATTAACCTTATAGTTTTGGTATACATACATATATAAAATGTATTAATAAAAGTAATCTTAAAACCTGAAATCCTTTAATTACCTACCTACGTTAAACATTATTTGCATTTTTAAGGAATAAGAATTTTATTTCGTTTTTTAATACCCAGCAGAGGGTTAAACAAATCTTATGCTATTAATATTAATTAAGGGTTAAAAAATCATAAATTTCTTTACTGTTATTTCCTGTTACTCCCTTAGTTATAAGGGTAATGGGGTAAATGAAAATTAATGGATGACTAAAACTAATTGGCAAACCTATTATATGATCATACACGGTATTTATGTAGAGAACTTCAATGTAAAATTTACCAAAAAATTTCAAGTGATAAAAATTTATTAAAAAAAAAAATAAAAAAAAACAATTTTATTATGAAATTGATTTCAATGCATCAGAAGCTTTTTTCTATAAAAATAAATCGTGTCATATTTATTTTATAAATACGGAAAAGAAACCATATTTTACTTAAAACTATTCTTTAGAAGACTAAAAAAATTCTATTTTTTAAGTTAAAGATTAAAAATGCTGTGTAAAAATAAATTAAAAAAAAACTGATATTGTTCTGAATATATATCAAGCTTAAGAATGTTTCAAATTAAATTAAAATTCGAAAAGATTAGGAAAATATGGGACAGCATAAGATGTTGTAATAATTTTTGTTGTTTATCTAAAATATGGAACATAAACTATGGAATGATTCTTATGAAAGCCTTTAAAACGCAATTGAAATAATTTAAAAATGTTTTTATAAAAAAAAAAATACCAAGTGTGTTGAAAAAGTTCGATCAATAGATGGCACTGAAATGTAATGTCTCTGGTACTATTATATAATTGCATCAGACAACACTATAGCTTATTTGACGTGTGAAATTTTAAGATTAACTTTCTTAGAAGACATTATTAAAATCCCTATTATTTCGTAAAACATTATCTACGTTTAAAAATGAGTGAAAATTACCACCATATTTTGCTTTTCTACTCAAGAAATGGAAGGACTGTGTAGCATGCGGTAACTGAAAAACAATAGCGAAATGATTTGATCGTTTTCAATCGAATAATTTTGACATTAAGACTCTATTAAAAAAAAAAAAACGATGAAATCATCTAAAAAAATTGAGAAACACCAGTATGGACATCACGAGGACACTAGACCTTGAAAATACAAAAAAAAATCCTGATGTTTGGATGTGCCATGGAAATACGACGATGTATGGTCTGTCGCGCCGTCGTGAAAAATATGGCACAGGTGCACCGTAGCGAAAAGATTAAGGGCAATGTTTAGGTTTAATGTTTATGGAATTAGAACAGAGCTGTTCATTACGGGCTTCAACAACAAAATCAATCGATTCTTTTTGTACTTTACTGTAAAAAATTGACGAGATTACAATCAAACAATTCAATGATTATCACCAGAATTGATTATTTGATGTGTGCCATTATTGCAACGCAATACCACATACTTATGTACATCTTTGATAAGCCGTCTGGACCGGTTTTGATGCATACACCATATATAGATAATTTATAACGATATCTGCAGAATTCATAAATAAATGACTGATATGCGGCATCAGTCTCTGTGAACCAGTATGTGAACTGCAGTATTTGTACGACCACAGTGACGCTGTGAGGCACCTAGTAACGGCATCCGTCACGAATGATGTAAATTTAAATACCGCAGGAGACCGCAAAACGAAATTGGTTCAGTTTTTTACGCAGAAACCCTGCATATTCTTTACAGATGGAATAAATTTCAAAATAAACCCTATTTTATATGGTTAAGTTCGGTTTTATATTTAGAATTATTTACTAATATGATTCATATTCATTCATATTCATATTATTACTGCTTTGCCGCCTGTTTTAAATTCAAATTCTATAAAGAATAGCGGCGATCGAAAATAAAGGAAATGATTCCATGGAATTACAGATCCAAATACAGTTTAGTACCCTCTCCATGACTAATAATCACGATTACAAACCTTCCTTAGCTAGCAATAGTTTTTGAAAAATGCATCCTTCTAGTAACCGAAACCTTAAACACATAATCATACAAATAAATCTACTTGCGCAGATGAAAAACTATTTGTTTTTCTAAGATTTAAGAAATTTTGTTCCTTTTTATTTGTTATTTATTTATATCAATTATAAATAATTTAAAAATATTAAGATATTATATTAAGAGTTAAACATACTCAAGCATACATAGTTTTGTAAATATTTTACAAAAATACTAAAATACTCTTCAATGTTTAATTTTCCTTTAAGAAAATTACCCAACACAAGATGTTTGAGTAAAAGTGTAGGTTAGCAACCCTAACTGACACAGCACAAGAAGTTAAAACAACAACTGCATTATAATAATAATACAACATACAAAGGAATTACAACAAATAACAACAACAACAATAATAATAATGATCATCATCAACATCATAAACAACTTGGACTTGTTTTTGAGGCAGTTGCATAGAATAAAAGTAACAACAAAAGCAACAATAACAACAACAAGAGCACAAGCATAATAATAACAGCATAAACGAGTAACTAGTAAATGAAATACAAGAAGGAGAAGAGGGAGAAAAAAACAACAAGAAAACTGCTTTAAAGGGAAATTGTTAAATGTATTGGTGGTGGTTACTGTTTTTCTGCTTGTGCTGCTTCTTTGCTAGCCTCGTCTTCTCACAACTTCTACTATATGAGAGTGTATAAGTGATAAATAAATGAAGAGAGCATAAGTAAGAGAATAATTATGTGTGTGTGCATGGGTTTGAGTATGTTTAGGCATTTCTGAGTATCTTTTTTTTCCTTTTTTTTCTTCCAATTTTTGATTTAAAAGCAAGATACATATCTTGTAAACAATGTTGCCAATAATACATGTTAGGAAAGGAGAAAAAAAACGACAAATTAATCTAATGAAGCTGGAATACAAAATACAATAATTTAAATTTAATATTTTATATTTAGAATGAAATAAAAAATACAAAAAAAATAATCCGTTTAGTTTCAAGCAGATTGAATATACGACACTCAAAACATCATTATTTACTCAAACAACAGAATAGAAAATTTCTTTATCAGCTTTGGTCCTACAATTACGAAGGTAATGGGCATACTTCTCCATCCAGAGAAAAGAAAATGCATGAAATTAGACCCCTTTTTCGTGTCTTCTGGTTACTTTCGAAACCATACTTAACACGTTGACTGCCGCTGTAATTTTCAGAAAACTGGCCACGCAAGCCAACATTGACTTTTTGTTCTTTTCCCAGAAGGCTTTTATCGATACTAGCACTGCTGTAATACGATTTTATACGCAGCTACACAAAAAATGGCAGGTTTAGTGAGTACGAGATCACTCGTAGTTGGCTCCCTAGAAGGGAACGTTATCTACCAGTTATCTCGTAGTCGGCAGTGTACGTGTTATGAATTCATTTACATGGTTTTGTATATCATATACGTAGAATTTTATATAAATATGAGGACTATGATGGAAAACATGTTCACCATCAGTGTTCAGGTCAAAATAACGAATATAATAAGAATCCAGTAGGTAGTATGTTGTTATTGCACGTGAGCCCATTGCCAAGTGACACCAAAACCTTTTACTACAGAACATTTTAAATTTGAATTCGTTTTTGCAAATACTTTTGTTAGAAGGTGCACATCTCTTCACGATGAGTTTTAAACTCATTCGACAACAACCTAAAAATGATTACAAATTCCCGATCAAACCAAAATAGATCGCTGAGGATATTTTTGATCGTTATAACCAATTCCTGTTAGATTAGAAATGTCGAAATATAAGGTCTACTAGTCCCTTACAAAATAAAAATACTAGAGTGTATTTGTGTCGCTCGTTTAAATGAATATATCAACGCTGTATGGGAAAGTGTTAAAGAGAAAAAATTGAATTTAAACAACGTCTCGATAAATGCGACTTTTATGGACGACAGCCCGATGGTTTTCCCAATCAGATGGTGCCACAGTAGTTTAGTGGGTAGTGTGCCTATCTTTAAATATCGGGGTTATGCATTCGAGACTTTGATCTCTTGTATTTTCTCAATTTTGTTTTTCATATTATGAGCACAGGTCATCAAAAAAAAATCTGAACCGCACACTTTTCTCACATCCTTTTACTTTCTGCGTCTGCCTTACTTACTGTCTCACTTAAAAAAAATGATTTAATAATTTAAAGCGATGAAGTAACGACCAATATTTATTAATCTCTTTCGCGACGGTTGTCGTGTATATACGACAGTCACTTGAAGTATCACTGCGGCTCACTTCGTTTAAATACCGCAATTGTTTATTGGTCTACAAAGGCTGATGACCCATATCCAGTCATTTATTTGTTTGTTCACCTGCGTTTTCGCGAACGACAAGGATGACAAGGATGTATGGTCCGTCACTCTGTTGTGAAATGTTACAAAATATGGTACAGGTATGACGTCGCGGAAGGGTTAAAGAAATAAAATTTAATGCAAAATGTACGTATATTTTGTATTTTGAGTTACTTAGGTAGCCTAGCATGTACAGCATGCTAGTTCGATAAATTTAAGGGTTGCGGGGGTTCTATTCCTATCAGAGACTGGTCTGTTACACTGACTTAGAGCAACATAAGGCCTTGATAATGCAACTCCTAAAAACTGGAAAGTTAATTGTAATCGTATCGTAATTAATATATAAAAAGATAGATATCCTAACGAAGTAGGCGAGAGCCACCGAATATAAAAAAAAAACAAATAAATTTTAAATTCTTTTCAGCGCCCTCTTTATTGAATTATTCTGAACAAAATAGTGACAGTAAATAATTGCCAAAAATTTAATCTATCGTTCCAAGTCAGCAGTATACTCTAGAGGTCATAGGTGGCGTGAGAATAAGCTAATGCATAATCCTGACTTAAAGTATTTTAATGGCCAATAATTTATATACATACATATGTATGTACATGTAAACGTTTCCTTGCAAATCCTTTTGATTCGATTTACATTCAATGTTGTACTACTAAACCTATCTACAGATTAGACCTGGAATTTACATTGGATTGCTACTATTTATGTAAAAAATACTGTTCAAAATTTTAAAGAAAAATTGAAAAATCTAAAGATGGTTAGAAATTAATATTAAAACATTCTACCAGCAATGTTTAAAAATTTAGAAAAAAAATATTGTAAAAGTTTTCTGAAACCTAAGACGACAAAAAATTGCCAAACTTTCAAAGGAGGCATTAAATTACGTGTACAAAGGGTATGAGTTGACATCACTGCACACGTAAACACACTACCACTTGGGATTGCATTTCAAAATTCAATCCAAGAAAAAAAAGTAGAAGAAAAAAACTGAACTAAACAAAATGGAGAACAATTAAATGAGATTTATTTCTCCTCCTCTTCTTCTTCTTCTTCTGATGTTTCTTGTGATCACTCTTTCTTGTTTCAAAGTGTTTTCCTTTTATGAATTTTCAGATTTTTGTAGGTTTTTTTTTTTATTGAAATTTGGAAGTTTTTATTGAAAATTAATATTCGAAATCGGCAAACACTTACCCGCTGCTTGGATGCCCTGTTGCAATAGGGAGAATATTATAAGCAATAATGAAAGATATTTTATCCAAAATATATCCGATTTGGCAAAGGTGTGGTTTTTAACCAGTAGCCACATTGTTGTAATCCAGTTTTGTGGCTGCTGCTGTTGGGTAGAGAAAGACACGACAATTCCAGAATCGAACGACACAATTCGAATTCCTTTTTTTTTTTTCAAATAAGTATTGTTGGTTATGGTTTGCTTGCTTATGTGGCTTAGGTTTCTTTTTGTTTTTTTTTTATATTTTTACCCGTTCCTTTTTAATTTTTTCAGATTTAAACTCGTAAGAGTTTTTTCTTTTTTAAAATTTTTACTCGGTTTCGGTTTTAAAGAAAAGGATATTCTTTTCCGTTTTGTGTTTTCTTTCGTTTGCTTAATTCATTTTAGAAATTTCTTTTTTATTTCGTTAATTCTGTATTAGAAAATTTTTTTCCTGATTATTTATTTTCTTTTCTTTTTGGATTTCAATTCAATTTTATTTCCATTTTTATTTTTCAATTCACACACTTTAACGACTTAAAGTCGTTCCTTAAAGTGGTCGTCAACCACATATTCACTCAATACTGCTCACTTTAGTTTTCTTTTTTAATTTTTTGCTTTTCTCAATACTTGTATTTCTTTTTTTTTCTGCTTTTACAATATTCTCACACTCTTTTTTCTTTTTCTTATTATTTTGTTGTTTTTGTTTTTTGTTTTTTTTTTAATCACCAAAAGACATTACCAACCAACCAATACAACGAGAGTAAAAGAATCTTCCATAAAAAAAACCTCTTTTCTTGTGTGTTTCTTGTTTTTTTTTTGTTGCTTTTCTTTTGAAATTTTTATTGAAATGGTCAATTCGTCAGGTTTGTGAGTTTGAGTTTGGCTCTTTCAGTGATCTCCGCTCTCTCGAACCGTTTCTCACTCTTTTTCTCTATCTCTCGCTCTCTTAAACCGTTTTTCTTTTCATGTATTCCTTTTTGCTCACTTACATACACATATGCATGCTTATAACAAAAAAAACAAATTTTAAGGAAAATTAGTTTTTTTTGGTTTCCAATTCAATTACTTTTTTGTTGTTAAATTCCTTTTTTTATGAAATAAATTCCGATTTCAATTATTTATTCTTTTATTTTTCAAATAATTTACACACAGACACACTTTGTTGTTGTTAATTAAGAAAAACCACCTTCTTGTCAATTTTCAGTTTTTTTTTCTATTCTTTTATTCTATTTTTTTTTTTGTTTCTCAATTTAAACCGTAAAAACGCATGCGTGCATTTTGTCCTTACACGTCTAAACCAAACAACTGTCAAAACTAAACTATGAAACGCGCTCAATTCAAATGTAAGCCGTAGCTCAGTTTTGTATACGCGCCAGAGAGAGAGAGAGTGCTAAATAGTGGTTGTTTCATTTGATTGCTCACAAAAACAAAAACAAATTGTGTATCTTTTAAGCTTGTATAGTTAAGCTGCACGTTATAGAATGTTTATTTACAGCATAAGCAAGCGTATGTTGAATTTTTTGAGTGTAAACAACATAAGCTCTTATTAGACAATGGCAACTCTATTTATGTTGTTGACTACGTTTAAAGTTACCAGATTCTGTGAATGAACCAAATTTTGCCAAGTATGCATTGGGAATGAATTGTATCGTAATAGGATAGGGGATTTTGAGGTTATCGACTTGGACATTCGCATCTTGAATTAGATTTTACCGGCCATATGATGAAGGTATATGACTTTAAGGTCGCCTTAGTCGAGTCTAGACTTAATAAACGAAAGCCCGTTGTTCAAACCTTAGCGCAAACACTCATGGATAAATGGATAAAAATAACATCCACATCACAGGTGGTATCAAAAGCTAGGTTGTAATCCTGACTAATGGGTTGTAATTAGCAACTAAGTAAACAAGTATGTCATTTCGACAAGCTTGTTCTCAGAGTTTTTCTCCGTTTAGGGAACAATACCGTGGTGAATGTAGTCCACTTGAAGCATACAAACATTTTTACAGATGGTTCGAAGAGGCTGGGTTAGAGGTCTACTTTATAGATGGTATTAAGCTGAGGCGTTTTCGACTACCAAGACAGCGGAGCTGGTTCGAGAATGGAATGTCCTACATTTGTTAGTTCTAGTTCTTAGTTAGTTCATGTTAGTTCAGCACGATTTAAGTCCACAAGTAGTTTCACACAATTTTGTCGTTCGGCTTCAGCTTTAAACTGTCGGTCCCGCCACTCGTGGATAAAATTAACACAAAAAGCTAGGTTGTAATCATGACTAAAGAGTTATAATGACTAAGTAAGTATGTAATGTATTTACTATGCATCTGGACAGGAACAGAGCGGTACTATGTTAGGAAGTGTACGAACCTGTGCGGTAGGTTAGACATCTCCTGGGACACTGCTTTGTGCTTATTGGCTAGGTGATAAAACGAAGGGTAAACTTTTCATAGCGTAACACGGCTCTGTAACTGGGGAGGAAATCTGTTAAGGTTTTGTTAGGATTTATGATGGAGCATGGAATCTTGAGGACAACTACAAAGTTTGTAGTAATGTAAGAGAGCCGAAGTGTGGTAAGCATAGGTAGATAGGTGTGCAGAGGTAAAGAGTCTTGGTCAGAGTTTTTCAATCGCCTTGGTCAGTCAGCGTCTGCTAGGATATCTGATTTCGTAATACGGTTCTACAACTAGGAAGGTACTCTTTTAGGGTTTTTTAGACCTTTTTGACGAGGCATTGAGTCTTGAGGGCAAGGAGACTCGTTCCTTCTGCTGGGTTTGTAGTAATCTGGGAGATTCGGAGTCTGTCGGGCATATTATGTTCTTCTGCTCTAGTGTGTAAGGAGTCGGAGTTTTTCAATCGCCTTGGTGAGTTAGCATCTGCTAGTATACCTGATTTCGTAATACGATTCTGCAACTAGGAAGGTACTCTGTTTGGATTTTATTAGCATTTTTGGCGAGACATTGAGTCTGAGATATTTTTGAAGTCGCCGTAGTCTAGTAGGTAGTGTGTTGGCCTATTAGACGTAAAGCCAGTGTTCGAGCCCCAAAAAGTATATCTTCGGAGACTTCCTCTCAGCAGATTTCTGGCAAAAACTCTGAGAATAAAAAATTGCCATGAAAGTTTCTCAAAAATCTGTTGTTCGGAGTCGACTTTAAACTGTAGGTCCCCACCAATCCTGTATAAAAGTAACACACACAACATAAGTGGTGTGAGAAACTAGGACGTTGTACAACGGGTCAATTCGACCTCCGGGTACTGTACTTGTCTTAACTGACAAGTACACGTCTTCTAACCTAACCTAACCTTGAGTCGGGAGGGTACTCTTTTCTTCGGCTGGGTTGCTACTAATGCGGAAGAGTCGTAGTTTGTTGAGCATATTGCGTGTCTCTGTCCTAGTGTGCAGTGAAGATTCAAAATTATTGGCCAGAGTTGCCTTTCTTTCTTTTTTCTTCTTCTTCACTTTTAGATAACTATTCTTTGTTTCTGGATTTTATTTTTTTATAGAATCGCTTCTGGGCCCCGAGTGGAAGATTTTCACTTAAGTTCCCAATCTAATATCAACAATCCCTCAGGCTAAGATAACACTTCATCTCAGCAGTTAGAATTCGATCGTTATGAGTAATGAATTTAATAATGTTTTTAAAACTCATTTAGATTTCTATATAAATTGTATTATTTATTTAATTTTATTTAATATAATAATTGCTGTTGTATATGTATAAATAATATATAAATTGTATTGTAAATATAAATGTTATTAAATATTATTATTATTATTATACTTATTTGCAATACTAATAATTAATAATCATCATTATTATTATTATTATAAAAAAAAGTAAAAATAAAAAATTGTTGTTGTCAAAATGCTGGTGTTATCAGATAAATTGCATTTGAAATCAAAATAAATGAAAAATATCATCATTATTAGACATGATTTAAAAAAATATGCGAATTAAATTATAATAGAAAACAAATTATTTTTAATAAATTTAATTAAAAAATATTAAAAATTTGAATTTGAATTTGAGAATTTCTTTAAAAATTTATTAAGATAAACGTCTTAATATTTAAAAATAAATTTAAATTGAGCCCCAATTATATTTGGTAAAAGTGTGAAATAAATTAAAAATAAATCTCTGTTAAAAAAAAAATACTTATTCGAACGAAAAAGCAAGAATCGTTAATTAAAAATATTAAAAAAAAGAATACTTGAATGTTTATTTTTTGTTGTTGTTCTTTTAATTAATATGTATATGGTGTGAATGGAGTAAAGTGTTGTTTGTTGTTTCTTAAATACCTTAAGTATTTTGATTATTTCTTAATTAATTTATTTATTAATTTTTTTTCTTTTTAATTTAAATTGTAAAAAAATGTTTTTTAAATATTTTATTACTAATCAGCGGTAAAAATCGAATGACATTCATTAATTTGATCTTTTTAAGGGCCTTTTTTTATTACAAAACTATTACAGGCTAGTTTCCACAATAAGGGTTTTACGCATGTAAAGTCAAATTGAAAATATTGCAGAATTCTTTTCGTATTTTAAAAATGAAAGCAAAAATCTTTGTTAAAAAAAACAAAATCAATGTAAAATAAATGAAGTATCATAGTTTTTGAAAATTTTCATAAAACGAAGAGAGCCCAGTGTTGCAAAACTGAAATTTTGAAATGGTACTGTACTATAACTGAAAGAGTACGTTTTTGCATCAAATGGTACTTTTGTAAAAAAAATACATACATACATATTGATCATTATAACCCTTCAATTAGGATTATGACCTAACTTCTCACAGCACTGACTTTGTGTGCGTTAATTTCATACATGAGTGGCGGTACCACTTTAAAGTCTCCGAACGATTTTTGAGAAACTTTATCATGGCAATTTTATTTACTCTCCGAGTTTTTCCCAGAAGGAAGTCCCCGGAAAAATATTTTTCATATTTCATTTTGATGGAGATGTCTAACATGGGATTTGAACCGTGGGCTCACGTTTAGTAAGCCCGCACACTCCCTACTAGACTATTTATTTATTTATATTTAATACACATACGGCACGGAACAGAAAAACTAACGGCTAATTCGTGTTCCTCACATACAAGGAACGTTCGTTTTTAGCATATGAAGAGCAATGCAAATGCTTACCGAAATTACATTACGGTTCGGAAAGTGTTTTCATTGCTTTTCGCGTTCTAAAAACAAATGTATGTTCCGTGGACGTTTGGCTAAGCGGGGCTAAAGCCTAATTATACCTTTAGCATTACGTTGAACATGCTGCTAATGCATTAATAGTTGAAAACTGCGAGACATAAAATATGTAATAATAAAAAAGTACTGAAAGCGTCACGGGGGTACTGCGGTATTTTTGGAATGAAAAAGTACTGAAAAAAGTACTAAAGTACTGACTTTTTCAACACTGCACGATACTAACCGCTCTCTTCTATACAAAAACTTGAAAACTAGTGCGTCATATAGTGGCCATCTAAATTTACCTTTAGGAAGTCAAGATGATCAGCTAAATTTTTATATGCAGCGACACGACAGATCTGGATTAAAAAAAGTAGTCTTTTGACTTAAAAAATATCGCATAATAGTCGGGGTGATGACTGCCCTAATTAGAAAACATACAACGGAAAATTTTAATTCGTATAAAAACATGCCTATGAGTTAAGCAAGAATAGGAAAAGGTTTTGCAGCATATTTTACTTTCTATGGCTTAGAAAAAGCCACAGGATATTAAAAAAAAATAAACGAGAAAGTGTTTAGTAAATAAACAAAAAAGGTCTATGCCAGCTATTTAATGCTCTGCTAAAGCCAAATGGTCATCATCCTAAAAAATGCCGTACAAGATCTTTTGTCTTCTTCTTTTTACCGCTGCAATAGTTTGTTTTTTTTTTCTTATTGTATTTTGAGTGTGTGTGTAATAGTGTTATTAGGTAAGTTTGAAAATTTTCTTTATTAGTGAGTGAGTGTATGTGTGAGTGTATTTTGTTATTGTTATCATTATAAAAAAGTTAATTTTTTTAATTCTTTATTCAAAAAATTTTTTTTGTTTTTTTTTTGTAGATTTTTCATTTAAATTTCATCTAATATGGCAATTAGTTTTAGTTGTTGTTGTTGTTGTTACTTTAAGTCTTTTTGTTTTTCGTTTGTTTAAAATTAATGATCTTTTTTTTACGTTTCCAAAATTGGAAGTGATTTGTTTTTCTTGTTGTAAAAAAAAAAATATGTTACTGGAAAAATCTTGGTCATTTTGTTTTTAATTTTTATTTTTGTTTTCGATTGTATTGGCATTACAACAGGGAAATCAGTCTATTTGTAAATGACCAACACACATTTGTGAAATTGTTGTTGGTTGGTCTTTGTATTTTGGAATATCCAATTTGTTTCAAAGGAATGAGTTGTTGTTTGTTGTACAATTAATGGCTTTACGAATGAATACTTTGAATTACACAAACAAACAAAAAAAAGGGAAGTGAAAGAAAGTCTTTTCTTTTAAAAGATTTACAAGAAATATAAGAGAAAATTAAATACTTAAAGAGAGCATTGTTATACAAAAAAAATATAGTTATAAGACATATAAGACAATTATAGTGATAAATTTTTAAATTTCAATTTAAAAGTTAATAACAAACAGAAGAAGCATCATTGAAAAAAAAATAAACAAAAATTGTAACATAAAATACTATAGACTAGACATAGAATTCAGGGACTTTTCTTTTGTTTTCTTTTTGTTTTGTTTTTGTTGTTTTATAGTATAAATTTCTTTTAAGGAAAATTTTGTTTTAACCTAATTTAAAAAACAAACAAAAATTATATACGATACATCATTCATTATATAAGTATATATTATTAGATTAGATTACGTGTATTAAACATGTTTTACGACAATACGTGTTGTTGTGGTGTAAAATAAAAACAAAATAATAAAAAATACATGATTTTACGCGCACTTATTACAACATTTGCTTAATGTTTTTAAGCATTTTAGGAGTTACAACGTGGGAGGACAACGATCTTCTGGGATGTACATAATTATTATTAGTGGGGGTTTTCATATTTTGTTGCATGGGAGAGTAGGAGTCATTGGAGTAGAAAAAGGAGATCATATATTTAAAAAAAAATTGAAATATCTTAATCTAATTGCTAAAGACTTCTCTTGTTATTGAGTTTTGGATACGACATTTATTATTGTTGTTGTGTGTGTTACTTGTAAAAAAACCTTTAATCTTGCCATTCATTTTCATCAACACCCTCCATATCGTCCTGTTCCAATTTGGTGTTGTATTCCATGCGGGCACTAACTGACTTTTGAATCTGTAAAGAAGGCATACATATGCGTACGGGATTAATTTAAATAAATAGAATAAGTTTATAAAATAGCAGAATAGTAATATGTTTTATAAGACATCAATTATTACTTCAGCAGATGGTGCGATTGCGTTACAATGAGCAAAAAGATACAATTTTGTACTAGGTTAGGTTAGGTCCATCAAAAATGGAAATCAAATAATGAGAAATACCTAAAAAAACATAAGCAAAGCATCTGAAAATAAAAATAACGTTTATTGGTGTGCTAATGCTACAACAGCTAACCAAGTGAAATTATGGTAATTTTGATATCAAACACGGTACTGTGCTCTGGACCACGAATTTCCGAAAATCTCTTTAGTTTAACTTAATGAATTTAACCACTCTTACGACAATTGGTTTGAAGGAACGATTAGAAAATTTTTTTTGGTCAAAAATTGATTGCAAAGCGGAAATTTGTTTCAACCGGACATACACACAGTTACTAAAGTATACATACGGTTAACAAATTTCAGAAATTTTTTAATCAATTCGTTTGAAAATCTTTATAGTTTCCTCGATTTTAAGACGGTCTTTTGCATTGGTTAAAAAATTTCTGAAATTGAACTCAATTGTGGCCCTGCACAGAACCACAAAAGTATACATCCGATGAACAAATTTCACAAATTTCTGAACCAATGCAAAAGACAGTCCTAAAGTCGAAGAAAGATGTCAGATAATTATAAAGATTTTCAACGAAAACCGATTGTTTAAAAAATTTCTGAAACTTGTTAACCGTATGTATAGTTTTGTGGCTGAGTGTATTTTCCTAAAACCAGTCAAACTGTTACAACAGTTATTGCTAGACCTTAGTTGATGAGCAAACTACTCAAAGAAAAAGCTGTGATGATTGTAAAATGGAAATGGAAGAGATCGAAGGAAACTTGACTTGCGGTAAGTCATTGAAGAAAGATACACAAAAGGACGTCAGTCGTTTGAGTGATAGATGTGACCATTCACAGAAAAAATTAATTACTGTCTCCCTCTCAGAAATGTTTCTGCAACAACGTCTGCAGTGAAGGCTAAAAGATAAACCTGTTTATACTGCTTTCATAACGATTGTCCAATTACCCACGTACACCGCTATGAGAATATAATGACGAGGAATATTTAATTTCAGTATCTTGCACTTATCATACTCTGGTATCATGTCCTTGCAATAGAAAAGGGGAGAAAACTCCACCTACATTGTATAATTTAATGAAATATCAGCTGACGTTAGAGTAAAAGGTGATATATTCCAAAATTGTTGAGGCTTTCTTAGCAACGAAGTAACGCAAAAAACTTCATGGACACACTCATGCATCAGTAACCACATTTGCTAGGTTTAGTGTTGTAGTTCTTTTTTCAATTTGTAGAGCACCAATTAAAAAAGGATGGATATTCGCTTCAATTAAAATAAACTAACTCGCAGAATGCTTGAAGTTGCCGTAGTCTAGTAGGTAGTGTTGTGGCTTATTATACGTAAAGCCAGGGTATCCAGGCCAGGCATCAAGACAAAATACAAGAAGTATTTCATCGGCGACTTCCTCTCAGCAGATTTCTGGCAAGAACTCGGAGAGTATAATAAAGTTGTCATGAAAATGTTTCTCAAAAATGTGTCGGAGTTGACTTTAAACTGTTGGTCCCACCACTCATGTATAAAATTAACACACACAACATAAGTGGTGTGAGAAACTAGGACGTTGTACAATGGGTCAATTCGACCTCCGGCTACTGTACTTGTCTTAATTGACAAGTACACGTCCTCCAACCTAACCTAACTTAACTCGCAGAATAAGTTGAAGGCCTGCAAATGCTTATCAGAAGTGATTTGTAGTTTGGAAAAACCGTTAACAGAAAGAATTGCGATAATAGGTACACCGATTTACTATTGATCGGCTGACGGCACATATTATTTTTTTTTTTTTTGACAACAATATACCGTTTTCGCTCTTATACATATATAAGGCCACACTTATAGAAAGAAAAGCCAACTCTTTCATATTTTGAGCCAAGCCCTCCCTAGCATGAAAGCGCAGGCATCGAGAAAACCCAAAAACTTTCTATTACTCTTCATGAGCAATTAAAAATATTATAAGACTCGATAGATGAAATACTAATCTCTTTTTATGATAACATTTGTTTATACTCACTTCCTTTTGTTTGTTTTTATCAATGTCAAACTTATTTAATTGTTCACCAGCTGCTGAAGCGGCCACTGATGGTTTTGTCTGGCTGACCACTGGCTGAATTGATGATACTAGCGAGAGGGGAGAAAAATACAAAAACAAATTAAGTTAAGAAATTAATGATTTAAATTGCTTTCTTATAAAACCTACATGTATCCATGCCTTCAGGTTGTAGACTAATCTTCTTAGGCTTTTTATCGTTCGATAGAAACCATTCCTCGGCAGACATGGTGGGTAACCAAGTAACACGTGTGGGAGGAAACAAATCATCTTGGAAAAGTTCACTCTAAGGTAAGCAATATGCCATACATTAATAATCAATAATCAACAGAGACAAATAACCTGCATGATCTTCTTACCTTAATGCGTGGCACTGTAAAACTTAAGGGTTCAATAGTGGTATTTGTCAAACGATATGCTTTACAGAACTCCACACTTGCTACGTCACAATGATTCTTGGTAAGAAAACTTAAACCCTGATGCAGCGAAGTACAGCGATGATGTGACAGGGGACATATGTATGGTTCTTCATCGGTAATTTCATAGCAATAAATAGTGGAATCTCCTTTGCCAGTTACAAACAAAGTGGAGCTGTCCTCATCGTAAAAGGGTATTAAAATAGAGGGCGAAACATCTAAACTTGCAGTATTAAGTGGTGCATTAAGGTTATCTGATTTGTAAACGCTAATTTGACGTTCAGATACCCTACAGGCAAAGAGAGAAAAGTTTATAAGTTACGGAAAATTAAAAATAAAAAAGCAAATATTTGAAACTTACTTATCGAAACCAGTGCACACAATATACTGACCATCTAGAGCCCAAACAATACGGGCACCTCTGGTGCCTATTGGCCCATTACCTTCCCTGATGGGAGTTTCAGACTTGCGTGGATTGTATATACGTATTTTAGCATCTTTACTAACAGTAGCACCAAATTTACCGCAGGGACTCCAAGCAAAATCAAAGATTTGATCTGAATGACCAGTTAATATACATTTTTCCTCCATTGTTTGTAAATTCCACAACTTTATTGACATGTCATAGCTGGCCGTTAGTAAAATATCCTGGGCCAGAGGATGAAAACGTATGAAATAGATTTTATCCGAATGAGCGGTTAGTTCCTGTTCGGGTTCATTGGTGGGTTCCAAGAGGCCACCATCCGGTATGCGCCATAACTTTACCATACCATCGTCACAGGCAACCGCTAAACGTTTCGGATCATAAGGATCCCATTGGAAATCCATAATGTTACTGCCGTTCACCAAAGAGGGTATAACACCATCCGGCAAACGTCCCGGCTTAGATAATTCAAATATTGCTATCTTACCGCCAGGTCCCGATAGGGGAACAGCGACACGTTCATGATTTGCGGTGAAACCATTACATTCTCCAGGAATTTGCCGACTCAAATTGCGAAGATTCTCAATATGTGTGGACTTATGGCCGGGTGTACCCTTCAAATGGCGAAATTTCGAAACTTTACCGAAAACGGTAGAAGTACGCTTTGTTGATGTGGTTATGGCCGCTTCAGTAGCTGATTTCTTTAAACCAGCAGCAGAATCCACTGGCTCTTTAGAGGGTAAATTACGACGTCTTTCATCTAACATTTTACCCTCGGGCACAGATGTTCTTTTCATATCAATGGCATTCGTTTTAGTAGAGTCTACTTTACTTAGTTCACGGCGTCTATAAATATGGCAAAACGATTTAGAAAACACAACAAAATCAGCAGCCTTTAACAGACAATAAATATGTACTTACAATGGCACTGGCGATTGAGATCTCTCTTCGGTAGCACTTTTTGAATGCAACTCATAAAGACGTCTTCTTTCTGCAATACTACTGCGTGCTGGTGAAAATCTGCGTAACTCTGAATCGGGTTTATCATCACCTTCTGTGGAATTTTCTGAAGATTCAGAGTGATTTTGCTCAAATATCTAATGACAGAGAAATTGCAAGTTTAATTAATCAATTATTCTTTAAAGTGTTTAAAATAAGAACAAAGAAACGTTTAATAACCTTGTCACTGGAATCTTCATCTTCCAGGGAGGACTGAAGAAGTGTGTAGTTAGAAGTGGGTTAAGTTAGTGATAATAAAAGAGTTTTTTTGTTTTTGGTTGTTTTTTTAAAGGGATAAGCGTGTTCAAAGGAAGAGATTAATTAATTTGTTAGTTTGTTGGTTTTTCAAAAGACAAAATAATGTCTGTTTAATTAAATTATGCTGAGTTAAACTTACTTTACGCCTTTCGGATGTAGATAGGGACTTTTGTAAACCATTATTCTCACCATCTGAACCAGATGATGGTTCTAAAAATAAGATAAATTTTTACAAAATTTTAATTCAAAGTAAACAACAAACAAAGAAAATGTTGAAAAATTTTCTTACTTTTAATTTCAATTTCTACTATTAAATCGGGTTTCATACTATTCGATTCGGTTTCAGTTTCTGCCACAGCGTTCGGAGTTTGACAAAGATTCTCTTGAGAACCAGGAGCAACTGGTACAGCAAATACTTTGTCGAAAGAAACATCAACTGAATTACTTGAGAAAGGTTTAGGACCCAAACGTGGCTAGATATAGAAAAACAGGGAAAATTAAATTTATTCTGACAAGCACTAGAAAAAATATCATGGAAATGAAAATATTAAAAAAAAGAACAAAAAAAAATGATGCAAGTTTAGATGATTTTCAATAAAATCGAAAATATAAACGAAAAATTGAAATGAAAATCGTTAAACTAAATGAAATTCTAATCTAAAATACTTTTTTAAAGGGTCACTATACGAAAAAGAGGTATAAGGGGGAAATCATAATCATTGGAAGCATAAAAACTAAAATCAGAAAAAAAAAATTGGAATTGTAAACGAAAATAAAAAAACATGTATTCCGAACACAACCTTATAGGCACTCGCCGAGGTTCTGGGCCGTGGTTTAGGCATAACATTTGGTTGTTCCATCGGCGACTGCAGCTGGGCATCGGGCAATGAGTTATTACGCGATGTACGTGGCATTGGTTTCGGTACCGATGATGACGATGAATCCTCTGTATTGGGTGAATTTTCGGAAGGCGGTGTATATTGCTGCATGCCACCACCACCATCCTCATTACTTTCCTCAACTATAACGCTTGAATTCTCCTTTTCAGAATCTGTTTTATATTTAGCATCGAATTTTTTGAATATCGTTGCCAGTTCATCCTTTTGAAAGTCTTCCGTATCGACTACCTCTTGTTTAGGGGATTTTAATGATTTCGCTATGATTTGTTGTGAGGGATTATTGTGACAACCATTTAAGTGTTGTTTCTTATTATTCTTTTCATCCAGTTTTTTATTTTCAATATTTTTAATGTATTCTAGTAAATTTCCACGATGAATCTTATTTTTTTTTCGTTTGTTTGTTTGTAGGGTGTGTCAAAGGCAAAAGAAAAATAAATATTTTCGAAAAAGATAAGTTTCTTAGATTCATGCTTTTTTTAATAAATTCTGTCAATCGATATAATATTACAGTCTGATAATGGTGTCTTATGGTCTTATAAATATTCACATTTGAGGACGTGTGAGGTCATAATAGCCAAAACAATAGAAAAACGAGACCCTCGAAAGAATGAAGAAAAATAGAGTGAGAAAGAGCAAAAATATTATAAAAACAGAAGGATCTGCTCTGCAAGACTAAATAAACGTTCATATCTCAGTCAGCGAAATTCTATAATAGACAATAGAATGTCTGAAGTCTCTCAGTGTTGAAATTTTCAAAGACTCCACCCTTTTTTTCAACTTTCACCCTTCAACCATAGAGGAAATAGCCTTCTGCCACTTCTCCTCATCTCCAAATAATCTGCAGAAACTCAGTTGCGTTGCCAGTCAACAGCGAATCCTAGCTAGCTTTGAATAGGCCACAGGGTCCTATCCATATAGTAATACGATCTTTCAATTTCATTACACTGCTTTAAGATTGCTTGTAAAATTTGTAGAAAAATACATCAGGTTGTTATAGAGTTCTGTATTAACAACTTTTTTTACATCTTGAGTAAGCCAGATCTGGTCCCAAAGCAATTATCTTCCATGTTCACTTGTTATCGTGTCCAGCATACTAGTATTTTGCTTTTGTACCGAAATACTACCCTTTCTCACATTAATTCCTAACAAGGGTGAGGCAGATACCACTGACAACTACCATTACAAAGGAATTAGTTGCGTAATTTTACCACTGTTTGATGAGCGTAAGGATAGGACCTCAAAAATATTTCCAAGGTGTTTGACAATGTATTGTACACCGTGGTATTTGCTTTTGTCTCTTCTCTCGATTTTTATCGAGCTTCTCAGGGCCGTAAGCATAAGAAAATGTGTAAGGGAAGGGGAGAAAGTGGTACAATGTTTGCAGATATTTTCTCTGTAATGCATTCATTGTACGTTTCATTGGTGAAACATCTACAAGCGGATAAGCTCTACTAAAAAAACATGCACTGCTCAAAAGAAAAAAGAAGATATTTACAGATATGAACTGCCTTATTTCTTTAAAACACTTTCAGTATCGATAAAACACGATAAAACAGTGAAGCTGAAATAATATTTTTCCAAGCAGTCATTCCACTGTCATTAATGACGACCTTAGTACAATTTTACTTTTGCAACGCAGTTAAAACGTAAACCAGATTCATTATCGGTTAGTTTTTCGAGAAATCGATAGACGCTTTCTGCAAATGTAGTCGTATGATATCAAAGTAACACATTTCGATGACAGCTATTTTTACATGCACTATCCGCCCTTTAACTGACTTATGGTTCAAACGCACTCATTGTGTGACGCTTCTGAGTTTCAAACTGGTTGTACAGTGTAAAATTTTAATTATTGGATTTAATTAAGGAATAATATTTGAATAAAAGCTTTATGTCTCAGCCACGAAGCATTTAAAATTAGAAATATTTGTTCAATTTGTTAATAGGGGCCTCTCTCTTCATTATAATTACATGGTTTTAAACGAAGTCCCATACTGGATTGAGCTTCCCTTTACAATTCTGTTTAAATTTGTAGGAATAATTACATTTAATTTTTCTAACTTACAATAACAGGAGCATCTCCTAGTTCACGTTTTGCTGGGTCCAAGCTCATTTTTGGCACAGGCATATTTGTACCGCTCATCCAGTCAGCGGCAGTTAAATCGGTACGGCAACTAGCCGTATCGGGATATAAATCACTATGGAAATCACGATATGTCTAAAAACAAAATATGTCCATCAATACACAATTCAAAAGAAAAAAAATTCATATTGAAACCCACCTTACGTGGCACCTGATACATGATTGGTATGACCATATTTGAAGTTAATTGTAGAACGCGATTAACTTCACCTTCCATAACTTTAAGAGCTCTCTTTGGCACTAAGCAAGCGCCTTTAGTTTGTTCACCCGTATGGCGTAGACCCTCAATGAGATAGGGATCCTTATCAGTAACCTCTAAATAGTTGATGGTTGTATCACCTTTACCAGCTAAGAATAACATATTTGTATCGGGATCATAGAGAGGCATTAAAATACCAGTTGAACAATCCAATTCCATAGTTTTTTCGGGCACAGCAAAATTTCTTATATCACGTATGATAACTTGTCTAAGACGCGCAGCATCGAAACCCGTGGTTAAAATACGTGATTGATTGCCCAACCAAACAACGCGAGAGTCTTTGATGCTTTGATGTGATTCTGTAGACATTTGTATGGGAGAACCATTGACACGAGGATCTAAAATGCGCAGATATTTATCTTTACAACTGGTGGCCAATACAGTGCCATCCTGTTTCCAACTGGCAGATTGTATAACTTCGGGATGCTCATTATTGGCTGAAAATATTTCATTTTACAATTATTAACGCATTTCATTGATATATGTAGTATGCCTTCAACTTACTATAGATTTCCTTTTGCTGGGTCAAATCGAAAAGGGTCACACAACCCATAGAGGTGGAATGCAATAAACCATCAGCTGTGGGATGAAAACCTACCGTTTCCACACGTCTTTGTTTATGTGAAAATACACATTCCGGATCTGATAGCGATGTTTCCAAGCCCTTCTCAGGTATATGCCATATTTTTACCATACAATCCTGCGAAGCAGTAGCCAAGAGGCCATCATGAAATGGTGAAAAACTCATATCCGTTACAGTGTCTGTATGTGCATGCAGTAGAGGCATAGTTTTACTTTTGCGTCCGCAATCATCCAATGGCAATACGGCCACACTGGAGCCCGTGTGTTCCCAATTGAATGCCATAAATGCCGCAGAGGCAGCAATATTATTACCATAGGTTTGATACGAACCTACACATATCTCGCGTATGCAGGCCTCCGCTTTTGGTACAATTGGTGCTGCATTCTTATATTTCGATGCTTTGAATCGCCAGGCCATTGTCACCAAATCTTATTGTTAGTACTCGTTTACAAGTTGTAATCAATTAAATTGTAGTTCGTTTTGTATAGTGAACAAAAAATATATATGTTTTGTAGTAGTAGATGATGATAAAAAAACTCTGCAAAATACAACAACAATAAGAAATAGAGAAGACTTTTAATATGTATTTTTTTACTTTAATTTCTTTTGTATAAAAATAAATTTAAAATATATCAGTAGTTATTTATTTATTCTTTGTATTTTAATGGAAGAATTTATAATTCTGCTTCTGCTATTTGTGGTGTTTTTCTTTTTTTTCTTTTTATCGCGATTAAAGTTCATTAGTCAATAGCAAGTGCATATGTATTTACATATAGGATGATAAAATTGTACAATAGAGAGAGGAGACTCTTTGAAAACTTTATAAAAAGTTATAAATCATGAAATAAATATCATTCATTCTCTATTAAAAACCACAATACTTTTTTATGGTTAAAAAGATTTCAAATAAATATGATTAATATTTTCTGATATGAGTCGTAGAATAAATTAAAATTGTATCTGCAGTTTAAAAGAAAACTGTCTTTCAAATAAATTTCAAAGAAGATTTGTCTACTAATGATGGAAAGAAATCAAATTTCTTTAGTAATACATTTTATAGGATAATTATTACTCTTTTAAAACCGATATTTAAATAGAAAATCAAAATTAGTTCTCAAGAAATACTATAATCTATAGGATCAGTATCCTATATTATCAATATCCGCTTTTTTATTGTTCGAAGGCACTGATAAAGTGCTTTAAAATATGCAGTGCATGCATGTCTCATTGGTACTTTGTGCCCTATAAAGCGTGAGATCTGACCACCCCTGTTTTCATAGTTTCATATTCTCTGAACAGAATTCACAAAAGTGGCCAGGGCATGGTGGTGTGGTAAATTACTGCACATCGGTGCTCGTGCGAGCATGTATTATGCATTTTAAGTTTAAAAATTGTTGCAAAGACGAGTAGGACAGGTTAAGGCTATTATCCACTTCCCCCGTTATTGTCTAGCATTGTCAGCAAACAGATAAAGGCACTCTTTAGATAGCTTTGTCAAACCGATTTCTATAAAGTTTATCCAACACCATGTTTATCAAACACAAGCATAACTAAACTTGTATAGTTTGTTTATTGTATTACGGATTTGAGCGTGATTCTGTCTGATAGGTTCAGTGCTTTCCTGATAAGATTCTGTGAAACCAATCTCCAGGATGTTGTATTGCGCGCAGTATCGATTGATATTATGAATCGTTCAATTGGACTTGGCAACGCTAGGTTTTTTCATGTCATACGGATAACACATTGGACAATTACATATATTTTACTGCCCTTCGTCCTTTGATCAATCTAGATGCTATGGATTCACAAATCAAAAGCGAATAAATTTTGTAAAAGGCGTTCTGCGTCTAAATGTTTAATCAACAATGAGGTTAGGACCGAAGAACTATGTATATTCACGTCTGTTGCACGCCATCACCTAGATACCCATTGGTGTATTGACCAATAAGAAAAGAAATAAGAAAAAAAGGCCGAAAAGGAAAAGTAAGAAGAAAAAGGAAAGTAGATGTTGGGGAAAGAAAAGCAAGAAAAAAATAGGGGAATGATATAGCAGCATGCCTTCTATGGTCAATTATTTTTATAGGTACATATTTAAAAAGTACGTTGACTCAGTACGCAAAAGACCGTGGTTTAACCCCAGCTCAGATATCTGGAACAAAACGAAATATGCAAAAATATTTCTGACGTCGACTTCTTCTCAGCAAGTTTTCCAGCAAATTGTTTTACTCCGAACTATCGTTGGAATCAACAGAAGGACCTGCCACATACACAATATGATTAGTGTAAGAAGCTAGGTTATAATCCTGACCAAAGGCTTGTAATAACCAATTAAGTCTGGAAACAATTAAAAAAGTTATCCCACTTATATCTTGCTTAGAGGGAGGTAAACTTGTTGACTTTTAAGAAAAATTAAAAACATTTCCATATTTGATAAGAAACAAAATTATTCATCACACTTGAAATAGTTATATGGGTAGGAGGTATGATCCATTTCAATTCTTAAAAAGGTAAAGTAAAGTTGTTATTGCTTTGCTTTTTAAGTTCAATTTTGCGTTTATAAAAAAACCCGGACGATATTTTCTAATTGTTTTGCTCAAGTGAAAGTAATTAGTATGCAGATCACAATACAATATTTCGGCAAATACACTGAATAATAATGTACATATCATCAGTATCAGTTATTTGTTAAGTTTCTAAAAGTTTGTTGTTGTTATTTTTCACAAGCTTCTAAAATTAGCGCCAGCGAAAGTGTAATATTGAAATTTTTCAATAAAGAATTGCAATACGTGCGGTTGGGTCATTAAAATTCTAAACTGTTCTGCTAATAGATTGACTCCCGTTGACAATGAATCTGTTCTGTTATCTGATCTAAAGTAATTGAAACCGCTTTTATTCATTATTGAAGAAAAAAGGAAAGAAAAAGATGGAAAGGTGAAAACTATAATCAGTCCTTTAAAGGCATCCAGTTTATGAACGCTATTAGATCATCAAGTATGTAGTCTTCCACCTGTTCTTTAACAAATCGACTACGTAGGCATCTCTGTCTACGCTTCTGTAAACTAGGATAGTGACATAAAATATGATCCACTGTTTCTCTTGCTTCTTCACATAGCTTACATTAATCTGAGACAAATCTATTCCACATCCTGATACTGTGTCTAAAATGGCCCATACTACTTTAGTACTTCTATAACAGCTCTTATCTCTCGTTTGCTCATGCCTAGGATAATTTCGTAGAATTAAGCTTTTGCCACAAACTTGTGCTACCTTACAGTCCCCTCTACACGGTTTACGAGTGAATCAATCTGTAGCAGAAAACAATGTAAATATTTTAACATTTATACGGAAGACTATATATGTATGTACATATATTTTAAAAACTTTGTAAAATAAGTAAGATTTGTACGTTTGTACCTTTTACATGAACTTTATCACGGACAGAAAGTAAATTGTATTCTTTTAAACTTTATTTTTCACTGTAAACTAAACTTCGTTGTTATTTCAATTTTTAAAAGTTAAAATAGCAACAATTTTGAATATCTTATCTAATAAAATAACTTAAAAGTTCAGCCATATAAGTAAATAAAAAAGAAATTCAATTGATTTGTTTGTATTTTTGTGTTTTTAATCACTTGTCTATTTAAGCAAACATTACTAATACCTATAATGCTTAACAGGAAATGTTAACAGCAAATGTTAATTTTTAACAGGATTGTGTTTTTTGGTTTTCTCTCCACCCAAAAACAAACGGTGTGAACCAATAAAAACAGAAATTGTAACAATAATAAAAGATAAATGGTAGGTAAAATAATATATAAAAAACAAATTTTACTAAATAGCACCCTCTGTATAACACTAACATTATTAGAAAACAACCACTATAAGACAAAACAAAAATTTGAAAACAAAACAATACCAAACATTTATAAACAAACCGACAAAGGCAGACAGAGAGAGATAAAACAACACCACCACCGCATCTCTTACATTTGTTTACATACATGTATGTTTGTATAGAAAACATTAATGATCAACCCCTAAGTTGATCATTATTAATGTGTATGACGTATGTATAGAGGAGTATTATAGTCCATATATGGGAGTAAAGCTTAAGACAGGTTTCTACTCATCATTCAATATGTATTTTATTTTCTATCTCATTAAAGTTGGTGTTGGTGTTGTGAATGATACGCAATCATACATACTTAATAGAAAGTCTCTGCACACAGTAGCGTTAACAGCATAAGTTGTAGTTGTCATAGACTTACGGTACATACATACATACGTACAAGGAATGGTTAAGAAAAAGTGTCCTCCTTATTTGGTAGAAAAATGTAATGCTTGCTAATTGTACATGAAAACATTACACACACGCATACGTATAGTACAGAGAGAAAATAAAAATGGTGTGTATCTCTCTTAGGAAAAACACCAGCTATAAATGTGAAAAAATAAAAATGCAAAAGGAAATGCATAGAGGAAAAGTGCAGTGCAACAACGGCAACAACAACCAAACATAAGAGATAAAGAGGATTAGGCATATATAGCAACAACACAAGCTTTGCTTAATTTACCATTTTTTTCTTACACAGTTTTTTTTTTTTGGATTTTTGTTTTTGCAATGTAATCATTATCTCTAATGCAATTAATTGAAATTTTTTCTTTTTGTGTTATTCATTCTCTTTTTTATATATTTTTTTAATTAAATGTGAAACACACTATTTTTTTGATTTGTTTGATTCACTAAAAAATTTTTTGGTCTACGTGAGTGAGACTCCTTCCTTATGGGACTGATTGTGTGACTGATATTGTGTTGTTGTAACACACCCTTTTTTCACATACAGCAACGACGCCACAGACAAAGAACTTTTGTTTTCCTTTTTAACTAAAATCCATTTTATCTTGACACTTTATTTAATATTTATTCAAATTTCTAATAAAACACTTTTAAAAATTGCTTTTTATTATAAATTTCTAATTAAATATAATTTATTTTCACCTTCGTGTGTGATTTATTTTCTTTTTCACGTATCGATTTCTTCTTTAAGCCTCTACCACTGAACTTGAAATTAAAACTAGCCGTATTCTATGCCGGTCAATGATGCCAGACCTACTAAAAACGAAGCAAACAAAAAAGTCAAAGCAAAAGAAAAATGATAAAAAATAAAAGTGCACCACATGCTGCCAGATCAATGTGAAAATGTCAACAGTGATGGTTGTTTAGTTGTAAAAAAAGGGAAAAACCAATTCATGATTTTGAGATGGCAGGTAAATCACAAAATGTAGGAAAATATTCAAACTATAATCACAGGCTCCATTAGACTCGAAGTTTTTATTCAAATGCTATATATATGAACGTTAGCATTAGATCCTGCTAAAATTAGTCAACGATTTACGAATAATCCACGAAAAATGCTTTTCGCGAATTGCCATTGCAATTGTCCATGAAATTGTGGCTCTATATCACCAAATGTTATCTTTTAAAGTTTTATTTATTTGCATAAACTTTATGTTAGCGTTAGACCCATATAAAACCGTCGATAGCCCCTGAATCCAAAGATCTGGACGCCAAAATTGCTCTGAATTGCCGTAACGGATTAATTATGTTAAGTGTCGTGGGAGTGTAATGAGGGAAGGCGCCATGTTCCCTGGGTAATTTTTTCGGGCTAATCAATCAAACAATCAGACGTAGGGTGGACTTAGGTGGACATGGTACTATAGGAGACATTGCAGAATCTTCAGAATATTGTGAACCAGGTTTGACCGTTCTAAAACGAACTGAATCTGGGTTATTATGATTGGGTTTTTAACAAGGCATAGCGTCTTGAAGCATATGGCCTAAGAGCAGTTTTTCTTTCTGAAGGATTTGTGGTTATTTGTCGAAGAACCAGAATCCATTGAGCATATTCTATGTTTCTGACTCAAGATTCTTGCCCTTGGAGAGTTGGCCTCTGCTAGAATTTCTGTTTTACATCTCTAGCTGGCTTGTGGACTGACTTTATTTCTTTTCATTTTCCTATCATTCTTTCACCTCTGGATCAACCATATTTAGAATGTTTTATCTCTTTCCTAACGCTTATCACTCACTTTTCTCGTTTCTTTTTTGATTGGAACGACATTTCTGTTGATAACCACAAGAACTTTTGCTGGTTAAGACATTTTTTTTTTGCTTTAATATAAAACATGTCATGCTTTTAATGTGCAGCCCCTGTGCTGATCAACTTCTTCTATAGTTCAGTACAGGGACTGTGCTTACCCGTGGTGTTACTACGGACCGCTATGCATGCTGGAGTAAGCTTTGGTATCAAAACTACCACTCCAACCTAACCTAACCCAAATAAAAAGCACAGTTTTTATTTTTAGTATAGTTTTTGTGTACATTCAAATAAATTTATTTATTTCTTTCTTTATTTATTTGTTTATTAATGCTGTTGGTTTGATCAATAATTTGTTTTATTCTTTTCCTTTTTATTAATTAACTTTTTTTTTGTTTTATTTTACTGAATAATTAATAAATTTTTTCTAATATATTTTTTAATTGTTTTTTTTCTTTCTTTTCATTTCTTACTTAATTTTTCTTTTTTTTTTACTAATGTTATGTTTATGTATGTATACTTTAATTTTTAATATTTAATAGTTAATATAAAAAATCATTAAAACTTAAAAAAAAATTAGTATTTCAAAAAATATAATATTATATGCTACTAAACATTTTAATCTTTTGTATATATATAAATAATTAAATATTTTTTTAATTTTGTTTTTGTTTTCTTTTTAAATTTTTGTGGAGTTTCAGTTGATTATTTGTGGAATAAATATTGCAAATCTTTTTTTCTAAATAGTTTTTTTTTATGAAAATTAAAATAAAAGCAAAGGCAAAAAATATATATTTTTTATACAATAATTTAAAATTTACCGTTTTTTTTTTAATTACATGCTAACATTAGTTAAAGGAAATAAAATTTCACTCTAAATTGAGATTAAACAAAAAAAAAACTGAATGAAACTGAAATAATTCCTTCAACAATAGATTGATTGGTTTGGTTTAGCGCTTATGGGGGGATGATTTATTTTTGTAAATTTTTAATTATAATTTAAAGGTAAATTTTTATTTTGTTGTTGTTTTTGTTGTAGATTTCTTTATTGATTTATTAAATTGAGTATAAAAAATAAACACTTGTAAGTTATTGTTTGAAATGTTACTTAATTGTAAATATATAAAATAAATTAATAATATAAATAAGTATATATTAATATATATATATATATATATATATATTGTAATAATAATATAAATGTAAATATACATATATGTATATTCATATCTGTATGTCTGTGTATATATATATAATAATTTTGTTTTCAAACATGCTTAAAATATAAACAATAATTAATAATTTGTATATTTAAAAAAAAATGCGGTTTAAAACTTTAATGTTATAAAAAAGATTTGTTTTGTTAAAAGAGTATAAATTAAATGTTAAAAAAACATAATAAGATTATAAAATTAATAATAAAATCATTATTTATTTCTAAATTAGAGAAATCAAGGTGTGTGTTTAAATGAAAATTATAACAAAAGGCGCTTTAGTAATAATATATGTATTTTGACAATATTTATACTAGAGGTTATAGGCCGTATTGAATATCAAATCTCAATCAAGTAGTTACACTTCTTTGTATGGTATTCTTTCGATTATACATGACTTATGATTTATATTTTTATATTTATAAAATGTTCTTCACTGAATAAATTATTTTATACAAACTAATTTTCTTAAAGAATAGAAAAAAAAAATTTGTAACATTTAATAAAAATTTTTAATTTAAATTTACAAGTTCAGTCAGTGAAATGTACCGTTCTAATACCAATAGTACGTATTCCATTCTTAACAAGAACCTTGTAGGAATTTAGCCAATCATCCCGGTTTAAAACTAGAACATTGTACCTTGGGTCAATTCGACCTCCGGGTACTGTACTTGTCTTAATTGACAAGTACACGTCCTCTAACCTAACCTAACCTATCCCGGTTTATGAAGTTTCATAAAGTAGCAGATTTTATCCAAATGAAGTTTGACTTTTGCCACTAAGTTGTTGAAACCTCAAGGGTTCTATTTGGCAATCTGATAGAAAAGGTACTTGTTTAAGTAACGTGAGTTCAACTAAGCATTGCACGCTGGAGAAATATGGTATTATTAGAGGTTTACTTTTTGTTTGGAAAACTTATTCCCAAAACAAATAAAATAATAAGAAACGTTCGATATACAAGTTAAAGTATATCAAATATAGGAGATAAATTATTATCTGCTTTCAAAACTAATAGTGAAAAGGCTATGAATGTACATATATAAACCAATTCCTACGCATCTTACTTAATAACCGCTTAATAGTCAGTATTACGACATAGCTTGTCTCACTAAACATGTGTGTGTGTTAATTTTAACCATGAATGGTGGAAACTACAATTTAAAGTCGACTTCGAAAGACAGATATTTGAGAAATCTTTGAAATTTTATTAACTCTCAGGGTTTTTGCCAAAAGAATGCTAAGAAGAAGACAGCGAAAAAATATTTTTTCATATTTCGTTTTATTTTAGAGATTTGAGATGGGGTTGGATTAGCTAGGGGGGATATCTTTACAAGAACATTTTATCTATCGGGCATTATTTCTTTCTGAGAAATAATGGTTTGTTTCTATCTCTTCTGTCTCTTTACTTTTGCTTTTTTTTTCTTCATTAATTTTCCTTTTGCTTTTAATGAAGGATATCGTAATGGACTTATAGGCCTCTGGTTGAACCTTACCTAAACCGTTACCATACTTAATTTATATCAAAATTTAGAATTTTTTTAGCCATTTTCGCATTTGTTTGTTTTTTGCAATTTCGAAAGCATGGTTTTACTTACGACGGATCGTTTTTAAAAAACAACTGAACCAGAAATTTTTTAGAAATTAAAATTTTTAAAAATAATTATTTAAGTTAAGTAACTACAGACCTACAGCCTACAACATAGGGTTTTTAGTGACACAGTGATAAAATAACATACATTTTGAAAAACACAGTAATTTATAAGAGAAAAATAACAAAATTATAAGAATATAAAATAAGAACAAATAATATATGAATGCTTTGATAAATTTAAAATCATTTGAAATAAAGGCTCTTGTTGTCTACTTATAGAATTATTACATGATAGTTTTAAATTTAAATTCTAATACATTTTGAATTATTTATTCACATTTCATGATTTGAATTAAAACTTTGAATTATCCTTTTTAAATATAAAATAGATAAATAGATAAAGAATAAAAAAGATAATAGAAAATAATCTATATATATTACTTTATACATGTAATTATGTATTTACATCTAATTAAGACAGTCTTGATTCATTGTGTGTATGTGTGTGTATATATATATATATGGTTGATTTTGTGTTGTGTTTGAAAATATATGTATGCAACAGAAATAAAAAAATTATGAAGAATGATTAAACATGCACATGAATTCTCTTCTATTTTTTTGTTTATTGCCCCCTTACTAGGAAAATGTTTTGAAAAGTTTTCAAAATCCTTTTGAGATTAAATATCAAACAAATTTCTATCAATTATTAAACATTTGGGGGTTTTCCATTAGTTTATTAACTTTGAAAGAAGTGTATAATGCTTGTGTTGTTTGGTTGTACATTAGAAACGTGTTGCATGATTAAATAAATGATGGACACAAGTTTTCATGCTGAATGGTAGTAACACCAAGTAAAGTAGAATGACAAATGATTTGTTTGTGTTAAGTAAGTTTAATTACAATCTTATTTTTTTTTCTTTTTTGTTGTTTACAACTTAGTTGATTTGTTTTTAAAAATAAAATTAAATAAAATAACAAAAAATCAAAAAAAAATTATTACTTTTAAATTTTATATAATAATTATATGCATACCTATGCATGTATTTATACATGTACGTATGTATGTAAGTATGTATGTTTACATATATGTTTAAAAGCAATTTTTGTACAATATATTTTACTTTGTATTTACTCGTATTTATATATTCATTTCACTTAATTTTTTTTATTTCATAGAAAGTGCTGTGACCATAGAAATTAATATTTAAATAAAATCATATTCTTAACCCTTTTATTATGTGGAATTCTTAAAAATAAAATTCAAACTATTGCGCCTTAAATAAAAAGCCACATTGAAAAATAATTATCGGAACATTTTATATACAAATAAGTAGCTTTTCTTCCTATGCAATATTCTTAAACGAAATATGCATTAGATTTTAAATATGGGTTTGCAAAAACAGAATAATCACTTTTCATCAATATTTCAAAGTAAAAACTGTAAAAAAACATAACCATTGCTTACTTGATACCTTTGCAGGAAATCGTTCAAGATGAAGAACTCCTCTAAAGTTTGTCAAGTCATTTTGCTTTAAAAGAGGAATTGAATAATAGGCTAAACCGGGAAAATATTGCACTGAAACTTGTCCAACTCCACTAACATTTTTAGTGTACGCGAGAGTTTATGTTCTCATTCAGTAAGAGAGAGAGAGAGAGAGAGAGAGCGAAAAATGCCCAGTTTTTCTTTGTATTCTTAAGCGAAATATGTCTATTATTCCTAAAGAATAATAAATGGCATCAAAACCACAACGCGATCTCTAAAAATACTGAATGAGAGCACATAAACTCTTGCATACACTAAAATTTTTTAGTGTACTCAAAAAAAGTTCACTAAAACCCAATTTTTTTCGTTGTGTACTGATCTTTTTAGCGTACTTTCTACACAAACACTAAAAAATAGTGTTTGTGAACTCTGTTCAGTACGTTATGTTAGAGTTTGCGTACATGTTCACAAACATTAAAATAGAAACGAAGAGTTTTGCTCTCGTTGTAGTGAATGTGTTTGTGTTCTTTACCCACGACATTCAGTACAGTATATAAACGTTACGTACTTTAGAGTATTTTTTCGAACACTGCTTCTCACACCAAACATGTTGTGTGTGTTAATTTTATCCACAAGTGGTGAGAATTAAAGTTTAAAGTCGATTCCGAAATACTGTTTTACGGGAAAGTCTTCATTGACATTTTATTAACTCTTCAGAATTTTTACCAGAAGACTGCTGAGAGGAATTCGAAGAAGAAATCATTTCCATATTTCGTTTTGTTTTAGATGTTTGAGCTGAGGTTTGAACCAGGGACTTGCTACTTCAAGTAAGCCGTATTATCTGCCGTATTTTCTGGTCCAACAAAATTCCATTGAACCATAGATAATAAAATGAGATTCAGGAGGACTTTCAGTCATTTTGTTGATGGCGCCAAACAAACTTTTTATCATAACTTGATGGCATAACTTAATGCCAACCGAATTATTAACGTAAAACGTTTAAACTAAACTAAACATATTTTCTAAATCGAATTTTTTGTAGTTTTACAAGCAAAATAATGGTTATGTTTTCCCAACAAATATTAAAAAGATGCTGTATATAAATCTCTTATGTTTTATGAATTAAATTTTCAAAGAAAAAAAAGGCTCATAATAAATTATTTCTTACCACTTATTGGCTTCTGTTATTTCGTTTGTTGTGGTAGGGTTAAGAATACCAAAAACAATTTTGAAAACTTAAAATGGCATGTATTTTGTTTGTGCATGCTGAGTGAGGGAAGTACCAAACACTTCATTAAAACCGTTTGAGTGTGTGTTTAAACATCGTTCATCATTCGTTGTGCAAGTAAAATTAGATAAAAAATATCATAGATTATGTTTTTTTTTCTTCTTCTTTTTCTTATTTGTTTTTTTTTATAAATATTTCATACATAATTTTTGTTTCTTTTGCTGTGTGTATATTTAAGAGATTGACATTTCCTGTTTTTCATTTCTTTTCTTTATTTTCCTTTTTGTTTGTTTTGTTGTGTATGGTTTAGTTAGTTTGTTTGTTTTTTTTTTTCATGCATGTGTGTAATTGCATAAATAGATTAATTATGTACTGCGTTACTTTTGCCTTTTGGCTTAATCTCTTGGGAAATTTGCCACAATTCCTCTTCATTTAAGAAATTTTCAAAATTATCAAAGTATCTTATAATACGTTCGTTGCGTGGATATGAATAAGAGCTGGAACAAAAAAGAAAAACGTATGCAAATTTAAATTTCTTGTATGGATTTTCGGCTTTAATAATCTGTATATCATAATAACGGCTAAGTAAAGTGTTCGCATTTCATGTAAAATTCACATCAAAAGAAAAAACAAAAAGAAGTAGAAAAAAAGATTTACTTACTCCCTTTTAAAACGTTTCATATTTACAATAATATTGTACTGTTGCCAGCGTTTAGAAAAGTTAATGACGCCGTCTTTTAAATAATCAGGATTGCCTACATGCACAAACGTTAGATCTTGTAAAACAAGGCCACTAAAATGTTTGTAAAGAAAAGAAAAAAATATGTTTATTATCTCTTATAGAAAAAAAATTCATTAACTTTCTCTTACATATACGGTATACAAGGAGGTGATGCATCTGCCAAAGCTTGACGATAATTACGAAAACTGGAACTTGAATCAATTATATTACTTTGATTTTGTATAGTTTCCTTAATCGATTTATTCCATTCAAGTCTAAGAAAAAAGAAAAAAAAATTTTAAAATTAATAACAAGAAAACTATTCAATTCAAATTGTTTACCTTCTAATGGGCGATGAAGCCAAAGCAGACAATAAGGCCAAATACGAATTATAATTATGAATCTTCTTCAAGTGTGTCATTATTTTAATAAATTTCTCTACATATTTTTCACGTTCTTTGGCACATTTTAACATTAGGATACGTGTACGAACCCAATAGGACATTTTATTAAAGTGTTCGGTAAATTTATTTAAATTTGGTGATTTCTCTTCACATTGATCTTTGGCAAATATTAAGACTTCAGGTATTTCGATTTTTTGAAAAAGCTCAGCATCCAGCAGAGTCATTTGTTTGGCAATATCCAATGCCTTAAAATTTAATAGACTGGGTTGATCAGTAACAATAGTATGCATATCATTGGTGGGATAGATAGGCAAACGTGATTCCTTATACAGATTAACCTAAAACATTAACAATAATATAATATGATATAATAAATAAAATATGTATTAAAGTTAATCAAACAAACCTTTTCAACAATTTGTTTACGTAGTAATCTAGCCAAATACAATTGTCCGGCACATACAAGTTCATATACAAATTCCACTAGTAAGTTAAGCAAATTATTGCAAGTTAAATCAGTACAGCTGAAAGAATTAAGTAAACGTTATCATAATGTTATAAACAAACGTAAATTCCACTTACGTTAAATCGTTAACAACACGAACCAATAGAGAGAATGTTTCTTTAGCCGCTTTTTGTTTCTGATCATTTGTTTGACAGAAGAATACCGTATAGCGATGGGTTAACTTTTCAACTAAATCGATGGGTTTTATAAAAGTTCGAAACGTTGTTATAAATGCTTCGCTAAAAGCTGTATAGGAAAAAGTTTAAACAAATATATTAACATTCGGTATACAAAGTTGAAATTTAATCTAAAATTTTGAGAAAGAATTTTATTGTGGCCTTAAGTGGTTCGAAATTCTGCAGTGTATAGTGTTTTTGTTAGAATATTATAATAAACTGTACCATTATCTTTTTGAACACGACTTGCATGTACAATTAAAGCATCTATATAGCCTCCCTTAACTTCAGGGCCATCTTCATTCTCCTTTTTGAATACTAAATATGGGGTTATATTAAGTTCTTCCAATATGTTCGGCAGATGATTGATTTCTTCAGTACATGTGGGACTCTGTAACATACGAAAACGATAACTAACTAAAGAACATTATAACATAACATATATAATAAAGTTAAATACCTTTCGATTATAATTATTATAATTGACCATTTCTTCCATTTCACTTGATGTGTAATCACCATTCGAACCCACAACTTTATCACATGATGATGTTGGTGAAGAGTTTGTACCTCTTTGTATGGACGTATCGTAAACATTTTGCAATTCATGTGAATGTAGTATATTGCCACCATTACCGCCAACACTGCCATGCTCATCCTCATATTGATCACCCACCTCTTCGGATAAGGTGGTCATCATTTCATTGCCCATAACAGGACCCATTAATATTCGATGATCGGATGTTAAGTGTTTCGGTTTTGGACTAGGCGGTGGTGTTGTTATAATAGTGGGTGGTGGTGGTATTGGTGATGTTGAATTCCTAAATTGCTTATAATTTTTCGGTGGTAAAGCTGGTGGGGTCTCTGGCATATCGCCCGATATAAAATCTTCTTTGGCAAATGCTGCAATACTGTAAATGAAAATATAAAAACAAATTAAATACCGCACATGTAATGTGATATTGGAAGGAAAGTGTATGTATGTTGTTTTTCGTACTTCATAGTTTGACTGTGTGTTATACTTCTGTTAATATTGCAAGCCGATATTGTATGACGATATGGTTGTTGTTCTATGGAACGTGTTGACGCTGAACATATTTCCATATAGGCCAAGACTAACACACGATATAAGAGAAATGTAAAAGATACAAACAAAAAGAAAACATTTATTAGTTAGTTAGTTAAAGGTATTAAACGTCTGTAATTGTTGTTAAGCAAAGTTTTACAAAACCATACATACTATTATAGATTACATTACTATATATAGAGTAATTTAAATAAAAGCCATTTATTAATTTACATAACACTATATATATATATGTATATATTTATATATGTATATGCGATTGTATGTTTATTTTTTTTACATTCATATTAATTTCTTTTCTATCTCTATGTAACTATGTAGTTATCAAACAAAGCAGTTGGTTTTTTATGGAAGGGTGGCCTTTTCAAAAGACTTTTTCTTTTGCTTAACTTACCTGAAAATGCCACGCTTTGAAACACTAGAGTAGTTTTGAATTAATTTTTTTTTTGCATTTTTGATTTTGTTTTGAAAATAAAAAAAAAACGAATAAAATTTACACAAAAAAAAATAAACGTTTAAACAGAGTTACAATTACTTTTTATTTTCTTTTTTTTTTTAATAATTATTTTGTATATGGAAAATTGCATGTGTTTTGTTTGTGTAATTGGGAGAAATTTTGTTGATTGATTAGCGTGTGATCAATGTATGTAGTTTCGATGTATAAATAATCATTCATTTGCATTGAAAATTATGATTGAAAATAAAATTATTCAAAAACCAAAAAAGGAGGAAGAAATGTTATGCAAAATATTTTAACTTTTACTCTTATTACACATGTGTGGCACAAAATTAACATAAAACATTGAGATTTTAAGAATTTGAAATATTCAAGTATTTACAGTTTTTATACAAAATAAAATTAAATTGACTTTAAATCAAGTTTTGTTTTTAATCTTAGTAGATGGCATTATTCGCAAATAACACTTTCTTCGAATGTCACTTTTCAATCAGAGGTATATAATCGCGGTTATACAACTCGTTGTTTCAATTTAAATTCGTTCTATCTCACACTGTATCTCATTGCTCACTCTAACCTCTTTTGCATATGATAGTAACATTTTTCATTTATATTCCTTTAACTATAGGCAAAGCCCTTGGGAGTTGAATGATCCACTCATATCTGAGTATCGATTTTAAACGCTTTAAAACTAATTTTGTTTGCTAACCCATGAGTAAAATATGAGGAGCCGTAAGTTCTTGATATTCTAGGAATGAGAATTCAATATAATGTTTGCCAAAATAGATATTTTTCTTAGTACCATATCCGGCAGAAAACGGAATACAATTTTAATGTATACATCGTTGGTTCAAAGTTTTTTTTTATTTGAAACCCCTCGTGTGTAAAAGAGGGTATCCAAGCCTATACAATTATTGGAGTACCGTCTACATAAGTAAACTATGGAGTATTTTCCAACAAGAGGCACAGCCACTACACTTTTTCAAAAAAGGTTATAGGTACACTTTTTTAAAGTTAGTGACTACTGAATACAAAGATTTTAAATAGTACTTACGGATTAAGAGGACTTAACAAAGAAAGTTAAGTGAGTGGCTTACTAGCAGAGCGCAATTACAACAGATTTATGAATCGTACTTTAGTAGTAATCGAATTACTTTACTAGTAATCGAACTTTAGTTGCGTTGATAACCGGCAACTGAAAATTTGTAATTGCCGAAAAAAGTTATTTTTCAAAGAAAAGTACAAGTGAAGTTCAGTTGCCATTAGTTTCCTTCGTCTTGTAAAAATATATAAAGGGTCCGCCAAATCACTTTTTTTTGAAAATGCTTTAAAGAAAAAACTACTGAATATTTTCTCAAATTTCTTTTTTTATTTGAAAGTACAATCATTCCGGTTAATAATGGAAAATAACTTCATTCAAATGGCTGCCTCGGCTGGCCATGCAGTAACCTACACCAGAAGATGCCGATTTTGGCAAAATCATCTTTTCAGATGAAGCTCATTTTGATCTTGGCGGGTATGTAAACAAGCAAAATTGTCGCATTTGGGACACAGAAAACCCGCACGCATACATTGAAAAGCCGACGCACCCAAAATGAGTCACTGTTTGGTGCGGATTTTGGTCCAGAGATATAATTGGGCCATTTTTCTTCGAAAATGAGCAAGGAGTGGCCGTTACAGTCAATGGCGATCGTTATCGGGCCATGTTGAACGAATTTTTGTTCACAAAAATTGAAGAGGAGAATATTGGCAACATTTGGTTTCAACAGGACGGCGCTACGTGCCACACAGCTGAAGCTACACTCGATGTTTTGCGCCCTGTTTTTGAAGATCGCATTATCAGCCGCAGATCTGATGTCGTTTGGCCACCTCGGAGCTGCGATTTGACACCGTTGGACTATTATTTGTGGGGTGCCGTCAAAGATAAGTGTTACGCCGACAAGCCAGAGACAATTGACGCTTTAAAGGATAATATTCGTGAAGCCATTGGTGAAATACAGCTGCACACAATCGATAATGTGCTTAAAAATTGTACCGATCGTATAAGCTACTGCATGGCTTGCCGAGGCAGCCATTTGAATGAAGTTATTTTCCATTATTAACCGGAAGGATTGTAATTTCAAATTAAAAAAGAAATTAGAGAAAATATTCAGTAGTTTCTCATTTTTAAAGCATTTTCAAAAAAAAATAAAGTTATTTGGCGGACCCTTTATATCATATCGATTCACTCTCTTTCGAGTGCGGTAGATCTACTAATTTTAACCTTCAAATCTCAAACTGAGCTTCCGAATTCACAAAATTTTTTTGTTGAAAAAAAAAATCAACATTTTATGGAACGAATATTTGAAATAACAACCGATAAATTCAAAATAGTGTATGTATTCGATACATGTATGTATGTATGTATAGTAAATAAAAAAAAAGTGACGTAATCCAATGATAATGTACAGTGTCATCTATGTTGAAAGTTATTCATAGTTTTTGGAGGAAAACTAAATAATAAAAACTTACTGTGTCTTTTCTTCATTGGCAATGGTGGCGGTTCTTCAACTTGACCACTACCACCCACATTTATGGCATTACAACTACCAGCCGGTTTATCTAAGCGGCGTGAGTCTATTAGACTAGTATGCTTGCTTTGCCACTGGTATGTACGCACAGCATGTTGACGTAGTTCAGGAAACTCATTAATACTAAAAAAGGGATTCCAATTACATATGAAACTTATGTATGAATAGAATAGAAATCAAGCAATAACAACTTACTTTTCTGCATCTAAATCATTTTGTGATAACTGACGTTCCTTGCATAGTTTTGAGATTTTTGGTGGTAAAGCTGGCGGTTGTAGTTCGATTATACTGTCATCTGTGACATCTAAACTATTGCTTTGCAGTAACATTTTCGTAGTAGACATAGTAGTTGTAGAAGCAGTGGAATTGGTAGTCATTGCTTGCAATTGTTCTAACATTTTTCGCTCATCTTCAAATTGATCGGGTGAGGAAATGCGACGTTCATCATCATTGTTTATACGCAAAGCTGCCGATGATTCTGATATACTACTTGTACTCGATATACAAACCGAGGAGGTCTTTTTTTGGCCTGTTTGTGTAATTTGATGTATTTGAAAGAAATCATCATTTATACTATTGTTACTAGTCATAATGGCCAATTCTGATGATGAATTACTGGATTTTGTGGACGATTTCGAATAACTTTGTGTTGACGTACGAAAAGAATTGATGGACACAAAACCTTGACATAAGAAAAAAGAGAGAGAAAGAAAGAGATATAAAGAGATTATAAATGAAACATGTTTTTAAATTAACAACAATTTAACAAAAAAAAAACATGCAAACAAGAATTAAACAAAAGTAAGACGAAATTAAGAAAAAATTAAATGAAAAAAAAAGTATAAAATGTAGTAGGTGTGAAATTAATACAGCAAAACAGATATATATTTTTTAACAATGGTGTGTACACAGCAATGAGTTTGTTTACTTCTAATACAACATACGAACAACAAGTTTAGAATATTAGTTGTTAGAAAAATTCATAATGTACCCGATTCGTTTGAATGCCGATGATTGTTCACTTTACGTAATTCCGTTTTACCCAACAAATCCTCGTCATTTATATCGCTTGTTGCTGCCACAACTGAATTCGTATTTGTTGTTGCTGTTGTTGTTGTTGCTGTTGTTGTCGACAATGATCCAGTATTTGCTTTGGTTATATTGCTTTCATTATTATGTTGTTCGTTTAATTTATTAATACCACCGACAACATCAGTATTGTTTTCTAAATTTTATCAAATTTTGTCAAGTAATTAGTAACAGAATAAATTTTAATTAAAAATTTTTTTTGTTTTAGCAACTTTTAAACCTCTTTTAACATACGCAGATTGTTTTGTACTAAAATCTAGTCTACATTGTAACAAGTGTAAAAGCGTTTGATATTATTTTCCTCTAAAGAAAACTAATTCTATAATAAATATTTTAAATTCAGCAAACAATTCCGTTTATTTACCACAAGAAAAAATTAACTTGTGGTTAAACATCATTCTTAAATACAAAGAATATAAAATGGTAATTTGTACTAAAGAATTCTATTACAGTTCTGAACTGAATAGATATACCTCAAATACGTTAGTATTTATAGGTTAGTTGAGGTCAAAATAAGTGCATTTTGAATATTTATATTTTTTACTTATTTTTTTTTTATTTAATTTTGATACTGTCTTCGACTCTTGATAAGTAAGCGTTTTTAAACAACAATTCAAAATTTCCCTGGGAAATTGCTGGCATTCATGGTCGAGATAACATTCGCTACAGAAGTGATAGCAGCTTGGCTGTTCGAGAAAATTAAGGGAATTTCAGAGTAAACCTCATCACTTTACATGCATTGTGCTGCTTTCGATATGGAAATGAATTCCGCTTGGAAAACAATGCAGCGGTCAGGCGCTCTAGATTAAAGTACAATGTCAGAACACTTAAAAAATACCACACAGCTAACTTTGCTCAGAGTATAGATTACACACCTCTAGAGTACCACCGTAAGCGTCCTGATTGTTAGATCAAAAGTTAAGTTCTGAGTTGAAGTTCTAACATCAAATGTTCTATTCAGAAAGTTGTAATATAGACCTGGACGCGCCTATATCCAGAATTGCAGCATGTCTGTAGTCCGCGTATTGGTATTAGCCACAATTTCAACCTTTTGCTTCAGTTGAAGCCATAGTCTAGTAGGTAGTATGTTGGCTTATTAGGCGTGAGGCCGTAGTTCAAACCCTAGGTCAGACATCTCGATAAAAACTAAATAATAAACAAATTTCTTCTCCTCAGCAGTCTTCTGGCAAAAATTACCACGAAATGTTTCTCAAAAATCTGTCGTACGGAGTCGACATTAAACTGTAAGTCCCCGCCACTCATGGATAAAATAAGTACACACAACATGGGTGATGTGAGAAACTAGACTGTAATCCTGCTTAAAGGGTTATAATGACTAATTATGTATGGCGTTACAAGGATAATAATTTATAATAAAAATAAAAATGAATGTTTGTTTGTATGTAATTAATAGAATCGTAAGCTATGCATTTGATCATGTTAGCAAAGTTGTTGAGCATGAGCCGGGGAAGGTTCCTATGTTGGTATAACCAATTTCCGACAGGTGGCACCTCTGAAAATTACTAAAAATGATTTAAATCGTAAACTGTGTATTTAATCATGTCATGGTCTTTAGCAAATTTGTTGCGCATGAGCCGGCGAAGGTTTCTAAATTGGTATGACCAATATCCTACAGGTGGCTCCACTGAAAATTACTAAAAATGAATTAAATCGTAAACTGTGTATTTAATCATGTTATGGTCTTTAGCAAAGTTGTTGCGCATGAGCCGACGAAGATTTCTAGTTGGTAGGACCAATTTCCGACAGGTGGCGCCGCTGAAAATTACTAAAAATGAATTAAATCGTAAACTGTGCATTTGACCATGATATGAACTCTAGCAAAGTTGTTGCGCATGAGTCGACGGAGGTTTCTAAGTTAGTGCGATCAATTTCCGATAGATAGCGCTACTGAGAATTATTCAAAATAAATTGAATCGTAAACAATACAAATACCAGACATTTTAGTATTCATTATTTATGATTTTAATAACATTTAGTATAACTCATTCCCATAAAATGTCAATCATAAGTTTGCAACATTTTAATTTTGGAGAATTTTTAAAAATGCTGTTGGGTTCAATTGGATTGGGTGCATTGTGAGATTCTAATAAATTTAAACGCATTTTTCACGTCGTTCCCGTACAATCATGAATCCAAAGCGACAAGCAATTGGTCGACCTACACCTCACGAAGCATTGAGGCTGGGAAATCTTCGAGTAAAAGCCGCTGAGACCCGTTCGCATGAAGCACTTGAACAACGAGAAGTGAGATTAGAAACTGATCGAATGCGTACTACTCAGGCCCGTTCGTCTCAATCATCTGGACAACGGGAAACAAAATCCATAAAATGATTCAAAATTAATTGGATATTTGTGTAATGTCTTTCCTCCAAATTTATTTTTGTTGGTCGCGCAGCAACACGCGCAGGGTGCAGCTAGTTTATAATAAAAATTGTCTTTGTGTTCTTTGTAATTCCTTGACTCAACATTATTTGATCGTGCGTAAAAGATGGTTGTCAGCAACGTAAAAATTAAGCCATATTTAATCATTTTTTTTTCGAAAACGCATTTTATCTTGAAATTCCTTTTGTAGAGTTTGGCTATCAGGTAGGCACTGTTTTTTGCAGCGCACAAAAAAATTCATTCAGAACTATTTAAGTCACACTAGATTTTATATTTTTCCATCCTTTTTCCCTTTTTTATAGACACAGTATTAATACAACACTTAATTCTCCAGTTAAGCTTTAAAATAAAGCCTACAAATATTTACAGCTCCAACTAAATATTTAAAAAAGCAATACACTGAATATTTGTTGCGTAATAAGGGTTCAAAATATAGAATATAATAAAAAGCTATAAAAATATTGTTTTTTTCCTCATCGAAAATATATTCCAACAAGCTTTGATCACTATTATGAATTGATTCTTGCTAAAATATATAGAATATGGTAAAAAAACAACTTACTATCATATGCCATATTGTATTCTTGACAGATTTCCTCTTCACGGGAATGATCAAAAGAACATTGACTAGAATTTTCATCCGGTGAACGAGAACGTACCGATAGACTAAAAATAAAACAGAGAAACAAATTAAATTATATAGAGGAACCAATATTCTGCTAAGACATGTAAATACTTACTGATCAACACCTAATGGATAGTCGGTACTGGTATCCAATTCGGAATTGTTGCTGGTATCATAAATGGTTTGCGTTTGATTTGTTGTTGGTTGACTGGTTCTCTTTGGTGGTAAAGGTGGAGGGTTGCTTGATCTAAGAAAGTTACATTTTTTATATGTTTTAATAAATAAAAATATTTAATTTAAACAAATTATTTAAGCTAATTTACCTAATAGGCAATGGTGGTTTTGGTGGGGGACTTGTATCTCTTAAAATACTTTCGGTACTATAAGAAACACGTATTGGATTGGATGTAGTTTTCTCAAGAGTATCACGTTCTCTGCAAAGCCACAAAAAAATATTTGTAAAGTTTACATTTTAATATCATAAAAAAATAAATTCAAATCTTACTTTGGTGTCAATGTTATATCCGGCAGGGATGTACGTTGTCCAGCAACTTCCACCGATGGACGCATTAACAAATTATGTGAATTATTTGATCCTCCCGATGATGTTGATATTTGGGAATCCATTGATGTTGTATCATACTGAAATGCCAATTCTTCACGTTCTTTAAGCTTCTGTTGAGCCAGTATGGCGAGATTCTTAAAAAAAAAAATAAATAAATAAAACAAACGATAATTTATGAAAGTTCTAACAATAAATTAAGAAAACTTACCCGTACAGCGTCCTCTAGAAGATCTACAATTTCTCTTACATTTTCATTACTTAGAGAAGAGCATTCTTCGGCGTCTTCAGTTAACATAACTTCATCACAAAGTTTGATAAGTTTACCCAGACATCTGTAAACTTGTTGGGTAGCTGATACTAAAACTGCACTGTTCTCATTTAACATATAGGCTTGGATTACTGGAAATTACAAACAAAAAAACATAAATATAAAGGCATAATCTTTAATCATTAGTAAGAAAGAGCTTGAAGGTACTGGAAAATCATTAGGCTTTAGGGATGGGGGCCTTTGCAATAGTAAACCACAAACAATCTTTTGATGTATAAAGGTATTGAAAACGAATTTTGAAGTGGGAATGCTTTTACTTTTAAGAAACAGGCAAGAAAATACGCTTAAGGCTGAAAGAAGACTTCAATGTCTTTTAAGCAGAAGTTTCTGTTATGTGGAAGTTTGTAATGCTAATTTACAGATCTTTGGACAACTTTGAAGACCTCATATGTGGTCTCTGTTATATGTTCTGATCATTATTACTTAAAGCATTTTTCCCAGAAGCATATAAGTATAGTTATATAGGCATTAAATGTAATCCAGTCTTTCAACTAGGACGTTGTACAATGGGTCAATTCGATCTTCGGGTACTGTACTTGTCTTAATTGACAAGTACACGTCCTCTAACCTAACCTAACCTAATCCAGTCTTAAGTGAAAATTCTAGAAGCTTGTACTAGTGGTACCACAATAAGCCTTACTTGGTTTAAATGTGTTTATTTCCTAGTGGTAACAGCTACTCCTGCCTACTTAAAATGACAGCGCAGGACTGCTAGTCTAAGAAAGCTGTGTGTGCTATGACATGACAGATTTAGTTGCTTTGTAATCGGAAAAGACCTTTTCCTCTGACTGACTCACATTCAAAGCTGTCAACTAAAGGGTGTTTTTTAAATTGGCATTACTTTTCAAGATGGCGACCGATTTAACAGCTGTCAAGTGATTTATTCTCAGTTTGGTTTGGCAATTCATCATGAATAGACTCACGTCTGAACAACGCTTGCAAATAGTGAAATTTTATTTCGAAAATAATGGTTCTGTGCGGAAAACGTATCGCGCACTACGTCCATTTTATCGTCGACAAAATCGTCCATCAGAGCAGTTAATTCGATTAACCATGGAACGTTTTCGTACCACGTTTACTCTTATTGATAACTCGCATCCCCAGAGACGCTGTACGGTGCGTACAGAAGAAGCTATTGCTGCTGTAGAGCGTAGCATTGAGGAAGACCCGAATGAGTCCATCCGCCATCGAGCACAGGAATTGGATCTGTGTCCATCCACTTTATGGAAGATTTTGCGGAAGGATCTTGGTTTGCGTGCTTACAAAATCCAACTCGTGCAAGATTTGAAGCCAAACGATCATCAAGTAAGGCGTAGGTCTAATGGGCCCAAAACGAGATTACCGTTGTTCCCGATTTTCATAAGCGAATTTTGTTTAGCGATGAACTACGTCAACAAACAAAACTGCCGCATTTGGAGTGAAGGTAATCCTCAAGTGTATGTGGAAACACCGTTACATCCAGAAAAACTGACTGTTTGGTGCGCTTTATGGGCTGGTGGAATCATTGGTCCGTACTTTTTCAAAAACGATGGTGGCCAGAACGTTACAGTCAATGGTGATCGGTATAGAGCCATGATTACAAACTTTTTCATTCCTGAATTGAATAACCATGATGTCCAGGAGATGTAGTTTCAACAAGACGGCGCAACATGTCACACAGCTCGTGCCACAATAGATTTATTGAAAGACACGTTTGGTGACCGCCTAATTTCACGTTTTGGACCTGTGAATTGGCCTCCAAGATCTTGTGATTTAACACCGCTAGACTACTTTCTGTGGGGCTATGTAAAGTCATTGGGCTATGCGGTAAAGCCACAAACGCTTGACCATTTGGAAGACAACATTCGCCGTATTATTGCCGATATACGGCCACAAATGTTGGAAAAAGTCATCGAAAATTGGACGTCCAGATTGGACTACAACCGCGCCAGCCGTGGCGGTCATATGCCAGAAATCATATTTAAAATGTAATGCCACAAGATTATCTTTCGGATAAATAAAATTCATGTCAATCGAATAATCCATCGTTGTTTTATTGCAACTTAAAGTTCTATACCTCTATAAAAACACCCTTTACATATTGTGTGCAGAAGATCTTACGACGTAAGGGACGTGCTGGATATCATTTCCGATTGAATCTAGCGTACTGAACAACACACTTTAACTCTAACAAAAATCTTTCACAGTCTTAAATGATTTTTTTTACCGCTGCTTAAAGAACAAACGTTAGATGTCTACAAACCTGAAAACATGCTTGCTGTGGTTTCCAATATAACCGTGCCATTGCCCGGTAATACCTCCAATTTTTTCTTAAGTATAACATCGCGAAAATGTTTCAAAGCATTTGATATGTCTTTGACATGGACATCTAAAGACTGTGATGATTTGGCTACTTCTTCTGCTGTAGGTGGTGGTTTATTTTTATTTCTGGGACTTTGCGGAGAATGTGATCTAAAATGAAATAATTTTAAATCGTTTCAAACATTTAAATAATTTATAATGGAATAACATATGTACCTCCCCAAAGTGTTGGTGGGCGTACGCATCAGGGATATCTTTTCAAATAGATCGTCTTTAAAAGATCTAGCCCTTCTTGCCAACTTTGTACCTTTAAGGCTATTCTTATGTCCCGATGAACCTGTGCCACTTTGACTGATTGGTGGTATGCCCGTATTATTATAGCCAGCAGCCAAAGGTGTACTGCTCGTTTGCTGGGTTGGAGTGGCAGGCGACGGTGTATTCAGGCTACCATACAAATTCGTTTGCGATGATAGGGAAGAATTTGGTGTGGATGGAGTGCTGATGACGCTATCTGTCAAAGGGAAGAAGGAAAGAATGAAAAAATTAATTCTATCATTAGCATATTAACGTAAATGAATGGGCACCATAAAAGGGGGCATGTATTAATAAATTATTGTATGTACATATGTATGTACTCGTATGTACTCATCATACATTATATGTAAATGGAAAAAAAGAAAAAGGAGAAAAAAAGTACCATCCAAAATTAAATACATTTTATTGAGTGTAAAAATTAATCACGTTTAAAGAGACAATAAATGTTTTTTTTTTCTTTTTTAATAATAAAAATAGCACAGAAGAAAAATATGCAAGTATTTTTAAAAATAACTCTAGAAAAACCTAGTAAATGATAAAATAAATAAATAAATATGAATATTATGTGCTATGGCTGTAATAGCAAACAGCCTGTTGATACTTGTGAACCTTAAATTGGAGTAAACTATGGGTAAATTTAATACTCTTTAAATGTGTTCACATGTAGAAAATAAACCGCTTATAGTTATTTGTATGTACATATGTAGATATGTATTTACATTCGTATCTTATTATATGTTATTAGAAAATAATATAAAAGTGAGAGTTATTAATATTATTATTATTATTTATTGTATTTATTGGTTAATATTATATTTATGAAAGTAAAACTTTACATTTGTTTTCGCTTTCCGTTTTTTTTTTATTTATAATTTGACCACAATTGTTGTTAAATTGAATTGTAAAGCATGATTTGTTGTCTTTAATATTGATTTAATACATTCTCTTCAAATTACTTTATATTGTGTTTGCAAAGTATTTAAGTCCTTATTTAACAATGATTCATTCGTAATATTTGATATTTAATTATAAGCTGACTCATTAAAGCGGCACTACCAAAAAACTACATACATATGTGTTAGAAAAAAAAATAAGAATTAAATTTAAAAAGAATTGTAAATTGCTAAGAATAAATTCTTAATTACTTAATACATTTTTTTTTTGGATATGGAAGACAAAAAAAATTATAAAGAGTTTGGCGCCAACTGTTGATTTTGTTGCCTTTTTTAGAAGTCTTTGGCAAACAAATAGTTTTCTTTCATATATGTATGCATAGTACACTTAATAATCCGTTGACAATCTTAAAGTAGAATTAAGAAATAATACAATGTGTAAACCAGGTATAACACCTTCTCCCACACATGTTTGGAATGTATAATACGAAAAGCTTTATTTTCGTATAAGAATAATTAAATTTTCTTACGTCTGCAGAAAACCATGGCTTAATTGTACTTACTTTTAGAAAATTAAAAATTAAAGTTAGGTTAGGTTGGATTATAAAGAAGCATACATCCACCCAGAGATCATAAAAGATCCATTATGGTTGCCTTAAAATCCCGCAGCTTAAGAAAAAATGTCAACAAGAATGAAGATAAAAAGCGAAAAAGGACGGAAGAATGAAAAAAGCAAAAGTAAAGAAGAAGGATCGGTAACTGTTGGAGCCGCAGAAGAAGAGAGGGAATGATAAAGAGGAAAAGTAAAAAACTGTCAATTGATGCCAAAGATCAATCTCTTAACAACGGAAATTCTAACAGATTTCAATTTCCCAAGACGTTGACGAAATCCCCTTTCAAGAATCTTGAATATTTGCTTCCACATACTAGAACAGAGATACAGAATGTAGTCGACAGTTTAAGTTTACTTCCTCTTTACCGCAAACACTGTAGAATTAAGTTTCAATGTCCCATGAACTGAACCTCGTCCTCAAAGCATAGACCATCACTAAAAACTTATCAGAATTGTAATAGAATACCTATCCAGATTCAATAGCTATGCCGTTCTATTACAGACAAGCATGGCCAATAGTAATCTGGAGAGTGGAAGTTGTAAAACTATGAAAAAAAAATAATTAAGTAAAGGAGTGGATGACTGCAGTAATCTGATTAGTGGGTTGTGTAAGTGAGTTCAATTCATATATTGAAGCGTTACAAAGACAAGATTTTGTAGTAAAAAAAAAAACTTCTCCGATAAAGTTTGAATTCTTGCCTGACAGTATTAATTAAACAAAAATATTTTATAAATATTACACGATAAAAACGAAAACTGAAGCCAGTTCTGAAATTGAAATCCGGTTTAGGCAATTTCATTCCGGCAATGTTGATATCAAAAATAACCGGCTGCTAAATAGATTAAAATTGAATAATGAATAATGTTTGGCAGAAGGTGATGTTTTGAATATTTGTTTACGAATTGTGGCTTAATTGAAACACAAAAAATGCCTAAGATCACATCGACAGAGAGAAAACTGAAGTTGTTTAATCGCGTTAAACCGCCTAAACCATTACTTATGGACAAAAAAATATTACTGTGAGTTTGGTGTGATTAACATAGAAACGTATGTTGTGAGCGCCCCTACCAACAAATTCTTATACCATCAACCGTTTAACAATCTGAAATCTTTGTGTTTGAACTAAATGACATCATTCTAACGAATTATGCTAAATAAAGCTTTCATTTTCAGCAAATCTTGTGGAGTTCTGTTTGTTAATAATTAGTTTTTTAAGGCATTCTACTTGCTATTTTTGCACCATAAACACTTTAATTTTTAGTGAAAGAACGGTTTAAAATGAAAATTAGAACCTTTTGGTTCTGCCCTTCTCCAGCACCAATAGTTTCTTTAATAGATTTTCCTTAATCATTTACAGTAATTTCCTCTGTGCTGTCTTAGGCTGATCGACCACTTTACAGCTTAGTTGAGGAATTATTTCCTGAGTATGTCGACAAATCTTTGTAAAATCTTTTCGCAGTTTATAGGCGGCTATTCAACTCCATTTTCTTAATTTTATACACATAGTTATTTGTTTTTACTGCTAACATTTGCCAATCCCACCTTAAGAATTCACTGGAGACTTCTGTTCACAAAGTTTTGCATTTTGCCTATTGGATGAACAGTAAGAAGCCAGGTTTATAATCCTTAGCCTATCCTAAAGTGTAATGTGTGTCGTGAAAGTGAAAGTGGATAAGACAGCTCTTCACAATTCCTTCGCTTGGCCTTGGTGTTATCTAATATAAAATAAGGCCAGTAAGACGCCAGGTTTCTCATTCTTAGCCAAAAGTAGTATTTTCGCCCAGAAAATTAAAGTTGAGTACTCTTTGCTAGTCCTTCATATGGCCAGATGGTCATACGTTACATTACTTTAATTTAGACTAGGCCATCTGGCTGACTAGTATCGTCTGTCATGCTATTTAAATTATTTACTAGTTTAGATGCCTTGAATCAATCTTTATACACAAGAATTTTTGTATATTAATTAAGCGTTTACATTTATTCTTGCTCCAAGTTCCAATATGTTTTATTTGGAGAGTCTGAGTATCTAATATGATAACCGCACACCTTTCCATTTTGTAGATGTAGATATATGTAGATAGATGTGTGTGGTTGACACAATTTTAAATCTTAAGCAAATATACAGATAGATTAGAATTCCAATCTACCTTGTTTGTCACCATTTTTTTCTTTTTAATAAAAAAAAACTGCGCAAATTATTAATGTATTGCAGACAAGCTAGTCTGCGGAATTGTTTATCAACGACATTTTTTCCACAAAATCATAAAAAGTCATCGGATGGATGTCAACAAACCATAGCAGCACAAACAAATCAACTTTAAATTTTGAGCACGGACCCCAAAAGAGTTAATGAGAGAGGATGGGGGAGAGAGGAAGAGTGTGTGCCGGTGTAGCCGGGTAAATGCTGATTTGTGGTAGTCGTCGTTGCAACACCATAAATGGTTCGCTTCTTAGCAAAAGAAAAATCAAAAACAAATTAAAATAACTTACGCCAAATATAGTGCTTCCTCTACCAAATTGGCAGCATTGGTTTTGAAAATTATTACAAGCTGGTCATTAAATGGGTATCTGTCTCCTCTTCTGCCTAGATAGATAGATGCTGGCTTAATTAAGAGAAATCACTATTTATTTTTATTTTTTTCAATTGCTTTAGTATTTGTTTTATTCTTTATTTAATAAATTTTTTTATTTTTGTAGTAATATTAGACAGCTGAAACTGTAGTAGCAGCACTGGAAGCGGTAGTAACCAAAGTACACAATATAAAACAAAATTTCACCCCTTTTTCGGTTACAATAATAAAAACATTAACAATAACAATACAGCACACAGCAATAAGAACAACAACAAGAGCACATTAATTACACTGGACTGGTACACTGTCACTTGCTGTGGAATTTCTACCATTACCAGTTGTGAGCAACTACTGATGATTTAGTATTCGTTTTTGTTGTCTTTTACTTATTCATAAAACAATATTTATTTAAATTGTTGTTGTTTGTTTTTTGTATTTTCTGTTTGTTTTTTTTTTCTTTATTCATTTAAATATCTCATGATGAATCAATTCAATCGTTGTTGTTCACTCATTCACACACTCCAACACATAAACATTTACTCACTCTCTTTCTCTATTATCATGCATTACACAATATATTCAACAACAATCACTTTTCGCTCTATCATTTTGTCGTACACACACACACTCTCACACATATTTTTCTTCATTCTACACAATCTGCTGCTGCCTGACTTGGCGTAAATGAAAAAAATAAAATATGTGTAGAAAAAAAAAATGTGAACCTCCGTATACCTTTTTGCATCATTTTTCAGCCTCCTCCAAACGTTTGTTTAACAATATTTCAATTAAATAACAATATTTTTTAAATGTTTACTTTATTTTTTATAAACTTTTTGCATTTTTATAAATAATTTACACAATTTTTTAATAAAATTAGGTTTGACATTCGACAGCAGTAAAAAGTGCAAGATTAACTAATGAAATATTTCTTTCTCGCTTTTCACGCCTTTGTAGGTGTGAGTGTATCTGAGAAATACCAATTGGTTGCCAGTTTACAAAAGTAAGTGTGGAAAAGAACTGGCAACTCTTTATATTGCTACAAAATTTTTTCGTGGCAACACTGGTGGTCGTTGTACAAATTAATTCGCACATTCTTTTTCCGTTTCCGGATTTATTAAGTAAAAATTAAGCCCCGTTTGTGTACTGCACTATGGTGGTCTGTCTGTCTAATAGGTAGGTAGTTACAACTTACAGTAGCCTATAGCCTCTATAGACGCTCAAAAACCACTGTTCAAACTCTAGGTCGTCAGTCAAACAAAAAATAAATTTGTTTGTTAGAATGAAAAAGTAGGTAGGTTAGTTGTTTGTTGTAGTTGTGCGTTCGGTCACCAAACCCAGCCCACAAAACTCGCCATTCGTTTGAAAACAAAAAACATGTTGGTCGCTGCTGGTTTGGATAGAAAAAGAAAAAAAATTAATTTTAAATTAATTTTTCTTTTCACCAATTCTGGTGTTTTTACAAAATGTGGTGAATTTTATCCGGTGTGGTGAATAAAATCGAAATTCACCGAAATGCCGTTATTCGAAATGGGTACTGTGTTACCATAAATCCATGTACTGTATATTGTGATTTTGACGGTGCGTGTCTAGAATAAGTGATTTTCATATCTGTTAGTGGTGGCATTCACCGACATGTCTGGGTTACTGCATGAAAACAATGTTGCCATTGTTATTTAAAATTCTAAATTAAAATTCTAAAAAATTAAAATTACAAAAAATAATTAAATTTTAATTATTTTGTAAATGAATTTTTGAATAATTTCCTTCTTTTATGTTTTATTCCCAAAATGCTTTTTTGCAAATTGGAAATTCTTTGTCAAAATATTTATAAATTTTTGTGCTTTTTTGTTTAATGTATGTATGTTGTATTTTAGATTACGAAAAGCAATGAGACATTTTTACTAAACCTTACGTTTCGAATCACCTATTTTTGTTTTGTATATATTATATACATACTTGTTAGTTTTTCTATTCCAGTACGGTAAGATAATAATAATATAAATTATTGGTGATTTTTTTTTGTCAGAATTTGTTTAAAAAATTTTCTAATTAATATCATGGCAACATTGATTGGTAGATACAAACAGCCCCCATTTGACGACGTGTTATCAATTCACAGTGATTTTTTTCCTTTACACAAAAACCAGCAACCAATAAGAATTTTTTTCTTGATTCAAATTAACAGTCTGGTAGCGCTGTTGCAAAAGAACTCAACAAAAAAAAAGAAACCAGAGAAAATTTTTCGACAACCACGGACGACAGTTTTTTTTGCCCCTCAACGATTAAATAATTTTTTTTAATATATAAAAGAAGTATTGATTAATAAACAGTAAAATAATGTCATAAATTATTATAAACGGAACGTGATAAACGCGAGTGAATGAAACTAAAGTTGTGTGTTCACAAAAAGTGAAAAAAATTGTTATTTTAAGGGGTAGAAGAAGTCCTACGGATCAAATAAGAAAAATATCCTCTTCGCTTGGAAAAAAGGTGCTTTACAATAAGAAGAAAGAAGAAAAAAAAATGAAGTGAAAAAGAAATATTGTATGTATGTGTGCATATGTGTATAACACCCCATTAATAATACAACAAAAAAAAAAGAAGTTCTCATTTTACACTAAATGAAGTTTAAACGCTGCTTAAAACAAGTGAAAAAAGTTTTAAGGAATTTATTTGATGAATGATGTATAAATTTATATTTAAAATAAACGAGACCTGAAAACAACAACAACAATAATAATAAAAAAACAAATGTAGAGAAAAAAGTATAAATTTTTAAAAGATGCCAAAATAATAGATACAAAATGTGATTGAGGTTCTGTATAATTTGTTGTTGTATTATGTATATGAGAGCAACGTGAATGAGTGCGAGATTTTTGTTGTTGTGTGTGCCATTGTGCGTGTGTGTGTATAAATAAGAGTGCCTGTCATAGTGTTACCTATTCAAGGGAAATATCCTTAATTTAGTGCTTTTCTTATTAATAGTAGGGTAATTTAAATTAATTCCCTTTTAACGAATACTAAGGAAGAACGCCAACAGAAATTTTCGTAATTTTGAATATGTACTTCCTAAGTTGTAACTTTATATTATAAATTAAAAAAATTATTGTTTTCCTTGTTCAAATCCCAGTATTATTATTAAATGATACCGTGGAAATGTTCTTTTCTCTATGTGAGTTTTCAATGACGCTTGTGAGTTTTTATCCCAATAATTTAATGCCAAATGTTGCCTTCAATAAGTTCACTGTTTCTAATTTGAATAAAGATAGCCTTACAGAAAATCTACCATGGGCTTTAAATTAGGTAATACGGCATCCAAATTGTTTTAAAACTGAATTGAAAATTATTAATTTCAGCATTCGCTTTACTTGCAACAGGGTTATTTTAGTTTTAACAACTGACACAAATATATTTTTTTTGTATTGCACCGGTCATCATTCAATCTAAAAAATTAAGGTGGAGCCAGCTCAGCTGGCTTTGTAGAGAATTTATATAAAATTCGACCTCTCACGTGGATTTAAAATCATTTTTTGGAAAATGTACACTTTCTGTCAAAAGCCTGTAAATTATTGTACCGGTTTGTAAGCATTTTGTAAGTGTTATTTTGGTGTAACGAAATTACTTGAACTTTTTTCTTTTGAGGCATAAATTTGCGATAATTGTTCAACTGGTTGTAGTAATATAACTCTAAAAGAAGCTTCTCCAAGTATGTCTTAATTGTAGCGGTAATTTTTCAGGAATCCAATTTGTCGTATTCACGACTGCTCATAGATACATTTGAATTACTTAGCAGCTTACAAATATGTTAGGAAGTAAACAGCGTCTATTACAAATAACGGAGTTTGTGGTAATATTTAGTTTATTAATGCTAAATGCAAGCCTGTGAGTTTCATTCCTGGTTTCCCCAACTAATATAATATCTTTTGCAGGGTATTATTTGCTCTTTGTTTTAATTCGACTCTGCTTCGTTTCAGTTTCGTAATCAAGTTCTTTCAGCTAAGCAGGCTATTAGTCAACTGTTGTATAACCTAGAATGGTACGCTTCACAATTGCCGCTGCCTATAAGTAACGCTCTCTTCGAACTTGTATTGGCGAAATTGCTTATTGGGTCATATTCTTTCTCAAGAGGCGATGCTAACTGATCTTCGTGTAATATTAGATGTTTACTTTATTATGTCCTGGAGCGCCCTTGCTCATTGGTTTTTTGAGTAGATTATTTGAATATTTTCCATTTATTCAGGGATATAAACCTGGAATTGCTCAAATTTGCAATACAACACCTTAATCACTATATTCCATCACCTCTTATTGCACGATATTAGAAATTATTATAGAATACCTACAAATTCAGTTCAGTATTAAGCATTTAATTTTGTTTTTTTAACCACAAAATTGACTTTCAAATATTTTCGTTTGCATCTTTACATATTTTTATAAAAATATTAAAACCTCCGTTTGAAATCATCCTTACATTTGATAATTAATAGCTACAAAGTTTTCGCAATTAATGGGAATTTTAAATAACTCATGGCAACACTGACAACTATGCATTAATTTACACGAGTCTGTTCTCTCATATGTTTAAGCATCTGTGCCTGTGTGTATGTGTACAACATCTCCGTTTGGTTGTATAGATTATTAGATGGGAGATGATGGTTGGCATCGTTGGGTTATTGTGTTGGTAGTAAACGATAAAATAAAACAAAAATAAGAGAGTGTGAGAAAGAGAGAGAGAGAGAAAAACAAGAAGAATAAAAATCATTACATTAATTTATTACAATTGCGCAAAACAACGTTGTGTTATATTTACGTTATACATTAATTTGCAAAATGAAGAAAAACGTGTAAAAATTAATACCTTTGGTGTACAAAAAAACAACAATACGAAAAACAAAAATAATAAGATGTCAAGCTGTGAGAAAAAAAATATAATAAATGTATTAAAATATAAAATTATATCGTATATGTATGTATGTATGTATTGTTATAAAAGGACAACATTGCCAACATTATATGTGCTTGTGTGTGATTGTGTATATGTGTCGGAAAAACATTTAAACATTTAAATGTGTTGTGTGCATGTAGTGAGTAAGTATGAGTGTAGGTGTGTGAATTAGTCCCTTGTAAGCAGAGCTGGGAAGCTGTCATTATTGTTTAGATGACACTACAAAAAGAAAAAAAGGAAAAAAATACTTAAAAAGGAAATTCATGTCATAAATTATTTATTTACACACATTGTTGTATTACATATACTTTTAAAGTTTTATACAAAACTTATTACATACTATTTTAGGTATGTGTATATAACACAGGGATGATATACACTCATGTTCTTTATTTAGCATATTCAGAATGCTGACATTCATTGTAAATTAGAGCACATGTCTGCGATAACTTGTTGCAATTTTCAATGGAATTCCATTAAGACTCTCTCTTAGTAATCCTAGACCCTATTAATGTTTATTCCATTTCGTTTCTCTAGAGGACAAAGAGCTGTCACAAAGCAATCCCCCATGTACCCATCTTCTTATTATTTCTTTGCTTTGTTTTAGTTCCAATTAATCCAGGTTTCTCTCTAAGCAAGTGAATGGTCTACAATAGTAGGTTCTTGGTTAATACATCGGTGATATGACGCCTAAATTGATCAGGTTGTTGTGTAGCTTAGGGCGCTGTCAAATCTTTCTATGACTTTAAATTCGATGGGCTTAAAAAGTCCTGAGGCTTTCTAGATGGATTATTTGGTGTTGCAGTGAAGCCATTTAATTTTTTAAATTCGTAAACTATTGACCCACTTTCCAGTTTAGTCCCCGTCACCGTTTCAGAGATTGGTAGATTAGTAGAACGAGCTGCGAGCCATTAATTTTTTCTTCTTCTCGTTAACTCGTGAGGGGCTCGTATATCTTATTGGGGAAAAACTTAATCAAGGAAGGAAACTAAATATTCGTAAAGTATGTAACTTTCTAATGTGATTTATTATTGAATTTATAATTAATAAAAAAGGACAGTAATAAAGAATATTTTTTTTTTATAAATCACTAGCTGTACCCTGCGCGTGTTGCTGCGCCACCAACAAAAATAAATTTGAAGGAAAGACATCAATTACACAAATATCCAATTAATTTTAAATCATTTTATGGATTTTGTTTCCCGTTGTCCAGATGATTCAGACGAACGGGCCTGAGTAGTACGCATTCGATCAGTTTCTAATCTCACTTGTCGTTGTTCAAGTGATTCATGCGAATGGGTCTCAGCGGCTTGTACTCAAAGATTTTTCAGTTATACCAAATGTCATTAAAATCATAAATAATGAATCCTAAAATGTCTGGTATTTGTCCGATCAACACATGATCAAAAGCATAGTTTACAATTCAATTCATTTTGAATAATTTTCAGTAGCGCTATCTATCGGAAATTAATCGCACTAACTTAGAAACCTCCGTCGACTTATGCGCAACAAATTTGCTAAAGATCATGATCAAATGCACAGTTAACGATTTAAATCATTTTTAGTAATTTTCAGTGGCGCCACCTGTCGGAAATTGGTCACACCAACTTAGGAACCTTCCCCGGCTCATGCGCAACAACTTTGCTAAAGATCATAACATGATTAAATACACAGTTTACGCTTTAATTCATTTTTAGTCATTTTCAGTGGCGCCACCTGTCGGAAATTGGTCATACCAACTTAGGAACCTTCCCCGGATCATGCGCAGCAACTTTGCTAAAGATCATAACATGATTAAATGCATAGTTTACGATTCTATTAATTACATACAAACAAACATTCATTTTTATATATATAGATAAACATAAATCTGGTGTAGCGTAATAATATTGTTCGTCTATCCGGCATATCATATGCACATGGCGGAAAACATGATTTTGTAATTGTTGTTAATGACAATCTACATACATACATACATACATACATACCTATACGAGTACATATTCTGTTATACTTTATTATCATTGAACATTTCCCAACGGAATGCCTGTGACTATCATTAGCATATCTACCTACATACGTACATACATTGTGTTTTTATTGTTTTTCCTTATGTTTTTCCTAATGTTGTGTAGTACCCCCTATTCTATTGATAAAACTACAATATGAATACAGAAGGTGGCTTAAATAAAGGGGGAATAGAAATAGAACGAGGATGGGAAGGAAAAAGGATTGTCAGAAACAATTTAATTTCCATTATGTTCTATTGCTGGCGACTAGTACTAGTTGTAGTAGCACTATTGTTATACAAATACAGTGGCGAGCAAAAATGGATGCATGTTTTTAATTTTCGCGTTTATTATCTTGTAAAATTTTAATAGTGTGGAATCTGATTATTCTTGCTGAGGTTTTTTCTTCTAATTTTCATTACTTTAGTGTATTCAAAATAAAAGTTCAAAAAATTTTACTCAAAAAGAAATTAATTTAAATAAATGTGTTTGATGTCAATTCTTCCACTTTTGCACGTTATGCTAATTTTTGCATAAAAGCAAAAAACAATACAAATTAGTGCAAAAAACGATACAAATTCTTTTATTTTCCATTCTTTGCATCATTTTAATAATTAGAAGCTGTCAGTAGTGATTTGAACTTAATTATCGTCCCTATTAAGAATTGGTCTTATAATATTAATAAAATGAAAAATAAGTGTTGAAATTGAAAATAGAATTGTGTTTCTAATAGAAAAAGGTGGATCTGCAAGAAAAATAGGAAAAGCACTACAAATATCACACTATGTGATTTTAAGTGTTCGAAAACGACGAAATGTGCAGCCAGTTTCTACAACTGCAGGTCGAGCAAGATTGCTCACCGATGGCGATGATCGACTTATGGAACGTCATATGAAAAATAAGGACACAAAAACACCAAAGCTAACTCCCAAGGCCATAAATAAAAATGTCAACGAGTGGACAGCCTGCAGAGCACTTCGCAGAATCGGGTTGGTATCCGCCATTAAGCTAAAAAAGCCTGCTGTACTGCGTAAAAAGTCAAGGCTCGTTTTGGTTTAGAACAGAATAGAATAGAAATGCGTGATCTGGTCGGATAAAACAAAAATTTCAACCAGATGTAAAAGAGTATTATTGGCACCGCCCGCATGAAAAACTTCAAATGCATCAGGTGAAACAGAAAATCAAACATGGAGGTGGAAATTTGATGGTTTGGGGATGTTTTATATGGTGGAGTGTTGGTCCGTTAGTGAAAATAGAGGGTATAATGAGATAGGATAATTATCTCAGTATCCTTCAAACAAAATCGCCAGAATTCATTGAAGAAAGTGTATGCCCTGAAGAAGAACTGTTTTTCTAGCAGGATGTCGATCCGAAACACACCGCCAAAATTGTTCAAAATTGGATGCCCCATCAACATTTTCAATTGATTAAATGGCCACCACAAAGCCCTGATTTAAATCCAATAGAAAATTATTGGGCGATTATTAAGAGAAGACTGGCAGCATATGAAATAGCATCAACCAATTTCAACGAACTTTTGACTAGGATACAGAATGTATGGAAAAAATACCAAAAAAAAACCCTTAGAAAATTTAGTGGAAAGTATACCCAAGCAATTTCGAATACGTGCAAAAGTGGAATAATCGAATTGTTTAAGTTCTTAGCAAATAAATGAAGTACATTTATTTTTTTATATTTATTTTTATATCTTCAAAAAATATATCAAAAAATGTAATATATACCTGAAGCTTCATTTAATTTGCTTATTTCTTTAGGATTTTATAGCACTTTTATTAAGAATGTGGCAGGATGCATCCATTTTTGCTCGCCACTGTACTCACTCTCATATCCATTATATGTATTTATGCTATTCAAAGTGGTCATTAAATGCTACAACAAAACAAAACATTCGAAATAGTTTTTTGGTTATTTTATTTAGAACATAAATTTATAATTTTACATAGAAACGTACATATACACAAAAGGAATGCGCACATAATTGTATGTACATATGTATATACAAAATAATTACGTGCCCTATTTATATGTACATATCACCGCACAGCTGGAAAAAGAATAAAATGTTCGGTCATATGGACACCATGGCTAAAGTGTGATGTACAAAGTATTTCCATTATTTCCACCATATGACTGACGATGAAAAGTGAATTGCTTTCACCATCCGAAAGTGAAAACATTCGTAGTTGAACAGCGGTAATCCCCGTTCCAAATGAGAACAATTTTTTGAGTATATTTTTGGTGTAATTGATAGGAAGGAGTGACTCCCCATCGAGAAAGCTTTTTGGCTTTTTCTCTACAGCCAACAATTTAATCCTACGAAGAGAAACAGTTGCCCACAGGCAGTCAGTTTGATACTATAGGAATTGAGGAATTGTTCTTCAACAGAACAACTCTAGGCTAGACACATCAATAGTGATTGATATTGCTGAAGCTTGTTTGCAAGATTCTTGTAAAGGTTAGCCCAAAACTGCTTACCACCTATTCCTGTCCGTAACGAAGAATTTTGTTGGTGAATTTGTGAGAAAGATTGGATCAGTTTTGTTTCTTTGTGGATTGAAAGAAGGTGATAAAAAGTTTGCCAACAAAAGGGAAACAAATGATTGAACAAACTTCTGTATATTTTACCTAAAAAGGGATTATTTCAATTACGAAAACTAAAACAAGCATTATCATACAAAATTTGTAAACTTTTTTTGACTATCCTTTACAAAACGGCGTTTTAATAGGTTGTTCTACCAAGCAGTGCTGCTAGCTCAAAGTTTAATAGCTATCGTGGCGTGGTGATTTGCGTTTCGTCACAAAACCTTATGATCGTTTCTTTCAATTTCGCTCCAGTTAATGCTTCTTCTTTGTCCTTTTGGTCCAAATTATTTCCAGGCGCGCTAAGTAGGTTATATGAAGTATGTTAACCGCAACGATTGTGTTATTTTTGATACAATTGAAACGAATTTTGCAAACATTATCAGAAAATATTAGCAAGTATTATTGACTTTTCGAAACAGTCTTTTACGAAAATTTGTTTCGAACATGGAAAATTTGGTTTAAAATTAATGTTTTTAAATGATTCTACGTTTTCAAGTATACCAAATATTTTTTATTCAGAAAAATAAATTTTCGAAGTTAAGTTCGAATTTTCGAACTTGATGAAAACTTCTCGAAATTAAATAAATTAATTATTATAACATTAAAATAATCATATTTTTACTTTAAATCACCAATACCATCAAAAATAAACCAAAAAATTATAAAATTTCGAAAAGATTAAGAATTTAATTTTAATAGCCATGATCCGTGAACGACTGTATACAGATGGTTTCCTATTTCCATAAAGTAATGCAATTTTTATGTTAATTAAAGGCTTTATTCTTGTTATATATGTAGAAAACTGTACTTTTTCACCCACATTCTGTACATATGCTATTCAAGTTCAACGTACAATCAACCTGCTGCTATTTTAATACTGCCAATATATTCATATGTACAGCAGCAGTTTATTCAGCATGCATATTATTTAAAGTGGATTATTTTTGCTTCACAAAGGCGTTTAATTGCTAAAAATTTGTTATTTAAATCCATTGGAGCATGAATAAAAGCCCTTGTATTTATATATTTGTATAGCGTCGTGGCAAAAAAATGGCAAGGCCTTCATTTAAAGGGCCCCCATAAGGGTGCTCTCAATGAAAGGTTTAAGCTTTAAGACTATACATGTACATATAAGCATATTCCTACTGGTAGACTAACTGTACTATTATAGAGCTCTTTTCACTTGCCTTTATTGGTGTTTTCCTTTTCAAATTCCTGGTAAAAGGAGGAAAAATTGGCACCTGTTACTTAATTCACCATTGTAATGTGTTTTTTTTAGAGGTTCATGACATTGAGTTGGCAACACGTCTTTATTTGACAACCGATTCAAAAGCGGATATTTGTCTTATTGCAGTAAGACCACGCTTAACGCGGAGGATACGTTCCAATAAGTTCCAGCGCTAAACGAAACAGCGTTAAACCGGGTAATTAATAAATCAACTGTGACGCAAGAAAGATGCGTTCGTACTGTGATTGCGACTTCGGAAAATACAGTTGGATTCTTTATTCTGGACAGACTAACAAAATAACGTTAAAAAACATACATAGTATACACCGTCGTTATATAGTGCACCACTTTTGGCTGGTGCATGGCCGTTTCATTTGCACATATCGACGCCTCCATTCTATAACGTTCTAAGTGTACTTATAACGTTTTTTATGTTCTTGCATTTTTAAATTCTCTAATTTAAATACTGTCAAAATTTGGTTAAGATGCGCCGATCCGTTCCGAAGTTATAGGGAAAAATCTTCTTAGAATACACATGTAGTCGTATATCGCGTGAAAACTTTGAGAGCTCATAACTCAAAACACACTTTTTCGACTCAGAATGTTATAGAACGGAGGCGTCGATATATACAACAAATATCAATACAGTGTGCGATTTAGGGGAATCCCAATACTACCGCGTAATATAGAAACACCGTTAAACGGAGCAGCGTTATGCGGGGTCTTACTGTATTTGGATTGACATCTCATTATAGACAGACGTAAGGTTGAGTCACACGGAATCTGCCTTGCGTTGTACTTGTTAAATTTCAATGGACAGCAAAGTAACATCGTATCAGGTTGGTACAATCAGGACTTTAACGTTAATTGAATTCGCCTGCAAAAAAAGAAAATAAATCTAAAGAATGAAGCAAAACTAACCACCAAGTAGGTATCAAAGAAAAGTACCGAATGAAATAGAGAACATAAGAAAACATAAATTTCATTTTCGATGTCAGTAGGAAAAGTCAAAGTTTAACGTATAACGGATTATATGTCACTTGGCCTTTAGAAATTCATAACTTTGAGTTGTGTGATGTGGTGTATTGTATAGTGTGCAGGTTTTGGAAACAACCTTCTTATGTTTTTGTCTTAATAAAATGAGGCCCTTTTTAAGGCCTCTCATGTAAAATCACATTTTCCTTCCATGCTCTTATGTAAAAAAGAAGAAAATAAAATAAAAAAGTTTTGATTTTCCACATATTGAGGTGTTTGTTGGTACTGGTTAAAGGCATTGTATTATCAAGGCTAGATTAAGAAAGAGGACTCCTAAATAATCGATTTTAATTATTTGTTCTTAGTTATGAAAAATAAAAATAATTTTTCCATGGATTTTTTCATATACATACATATTATGCTATGCTGGTGGTGGTTGTGCTTTTATAGTCCCTGAACAAAAGTTGTTTAATTGTTGTTTATTATCAATTATTCCATAGAAATAAATCTATAATTATATTTATAAATATCGATTTTAAATATTTTCTGGTTTTTATTTCGAACTATCATGTGCATACATATCTACATACATATGTATCTGTGGTTATGTTATGTTCACATACCATTATGGATGTAATGTTCAGGAGAAAGGTTAGGAAGAATTCGTAAATGGCATTAATTTTAATAAAATTTTCTTGCTTACAAACACATTCAGTGATCGGAAACAAAACCCGGTGTGCTTCGATAACCCCGTAATGTTTAATTGAAATTTATGGCTCGATTGAGAATGGCAGGGGTACCAAAAATGGCAAAAATTGGCAATCTAGATTGCAATTTGACAAGCAAAACTTTTAAATTTTACTTGTAGAAATAAAATTTTTCCATAACTACAATCTATAGTTATTAGTTGGCAACGCACCCTTCTAATACAAAAAAGCCTTTATGTACCGGAAAAAGACAATTCGCCAGAACATCGCCCTGTTGAGGGGTATTGGATTTTAGTAAAATAAAAACATTTCAAAGATACAGAAGCTGAATTGAAAAAGAAAACAAGTTATTTTGTTCTGAGGAACCGGAGGTTCCCGAAGAAACCCTTGAAGTTAATACTGGTGACTCAGAGATAAGTGATAGGGTGGGCTGTGTGGGTTCTGACATCAAATTTTCTTATAGGCTGCCTGACCACTGCAGTTATTTCCATGCAGAGATCATGAGAATTTTGAAAGCCGCTTAATGCTTGTTAAGTGGCGTTTAATTCTTCTGAACTACTCGGATAGCCAGTCTGTAATTAAGTCACTAACGAACGTAGTTTCAAAGTCCGTCCTTGGTGTTGAAAGACCTCGGTATTCCGACAAATGACTTCAGTAGCTGTGGGTCTGAGGATAAGGAAGATACTGCTTTTTTTCGACATGAGTCAGTGCCGTATTCTTGTTATAAAAAGATGGAGGCTTCTGCCCTCAAATTTTTTTTTGATATTTTTGACCGAGCTATCTAATATGAAGATTGCTGCAGTAAAAAGATTTATTTTAGACTCGGTATGGTTTCCTTTAGGGAATGCTTGATACCAGGGTAGAATTGATTGTGGTATCATAAGGGGTGTAAATGCTGGCCTAAGTGAGACCACCTCCTTCAAGGGGAAGGCTACCACCTAATCTATAGGAAGTGGAGTACTGCAAGCAAAATGGAGATAGAAAATACGATAAAGGCCTTAATGGAAGGAACTTGTTAACTAACGGGTGATTTTTTAGCTATTATCTTTTTGGCAACACTGGTTTAAACAGCTCACGCACGTTTCGTGTTTTGTTTCACTGTCAAACATCTTCAGTTTGGTCTATAATTTAACCATGAATCGTCTTACAAACGAACAACGCCTGCAAATCACTGAATTTTATTATCAAAATGCGTGCTTGGAAAGTTGGCCGTAGATCCACTTCTTTATCGAAAAATTGTGTTCAGCGACAAAGCTCATTTTTGGCTCAATGGATACGTAAATAAGCAGAATTGTCGATTTTGGAGAGAAGATCAGCTAGAAGCATTGCAAAAGCTACCAATGCATCCAGAAAAAGTCACAGTTTGGTGCGGTTTACGGGCTGACGGCATCATTGGACCGTACTTCTTCAAAGATGGTGCGAATCGTAACGTAACTGTGAATGGTGAGCGCTACCGTGAGATGATATCGAACTTTTTTTGCCCAAAATGCAAGAGCTTGACTTGCATGACATGTGGTTTCAACAAGACGGTGCCACATGCCACACAGCACGCGTAACAATGGACTTATTGAGAGGCGAGTTCGGTGAACCTTTTTATTTCACGTTCGGGACCGGTCAATTGGCCGCCTAGATCGTGCGATTTAATGCCTTTAGACTATTTTTTGTGGGGCTATGTTAAAGCTCATGTCTATACAGAGCAAGCCCACTTCAATTGACGCATTGGAAGACAACATTGCAGCATTTATTCGTGAGATACCGGCCGAAATGTTGGAAATAGTATGCCAAAATTGGACTAAGCGGATGGACCATTTGAGGCGCAGTCGCGGTCAATATTTGCATGAAATAATCTTCAAACATTAAATTATATGGACCGTACTATCGATTCAAATAAAGATTTCATGCATTTTTCTGAATTTTATGGGTTTTTCTTTGAAAAATATATTTTTTATAAATTAGAACTGAAACAATATTTTCTTCAATTTAAATGAAGTTTGAAATAAGTTTATCATTAAATTTAGTTTTCACAAAGAAAACTGTGTAGCTAAATTTCGTTGTGCGCACTCCTTAATAAGTTATAGAGGCAATTGTAATTTCTGAAGAATTTGAAATGGTGACTCAAGGATTCTATTATAAAATCCCATAAGTAATGTTGATAATCTGAAATCATTTTGTAATTTTAAAAATCGCATTGTTTTTGTTAATTTGGGACGATTGCTTATTATAAAATTTTGAACATATTTTGTTGTTGTTGCGGTTTTTTTTTTCCTAAATAAATTTTTTTTTGCCAACTGCTAACCATTAATAAAATAGAAATTAAAACAAAAAAAAAAATTCATTTTCCGGTTTATGCCAAACGTTATATCACTTTCAATTTAAAAAGAAAATTTTCTGTTCCAACTGGTGGGGTGGCCTTGTGTCGTCTACCTTAATGGTTGGGTTGTCTAGTACATTTAAAATTAATTTAAAGGAAAAGAAAATGAAAAAACAAACAAAAAAAACAAAATAATAAAACGAAATAAAATGAAATTTAAATAGAAAAAAAAAACTATAAGGGAATGATGTCAGATATTAAATAGAACATGTCTGGGCTTATGTCTTCAACGTCACTTTTATCAATGTTTTGCTAATAAAAACGATATTATTTACCATACAGAACAGATGCAAAAGTGGAGGGCAGGGAAGGATGGCTAATAATGATTTAAAAAAAAAAACAGAAAAATTATAATTAAGATTTCTTTCTAAAGAAATCCCAAAAGAAATGTAAATATTTAGTAATACTCACACATACATACATACATAGTTATTGTTCTGCTAAAATATATTTAATCTATAATTAAAATCTGTGTGTATTTGCCAAACAAAAAAATTTTTTTTTATATATTCACTGTATAAAAACAATATTTTATTTAAACAATTACGAGGTCCGTTCAACAAATAAGTCTAATATTGCAGTTTTCAAAAAATACAAGAAAAAAATCAAAAAAAAAAACACAGGGAGTTGTGGAAAAACAATTCTCTGGAAGCTATATGTCCAGAACACCTGCTTAAGTAGATTACCAGATTAAAAATACACAGCTCAGCTGCAAGAGTGTGGTGTTATTGGATATTGAACGCAACTTTTAAGGCTCAGTTTACTACACATTGTGTTACAAATTTTCAGAAACGATCAGATCTCTAAACGAAGTCTTCTTTTTGTTATACTGTTTTCCATTCAAACTAATCTAAAACATCGTACCTCTAATAGCCAAGAACAAATATCATACAGCGTTCAAGTACAGACTTCTTTCGACCATCCTTGCAGAATAGCCTTGTAATGAATCGCTACTTTAGACCACAACGCTACTAATTGTGGCAAAAAGAGTGAGAAAGCTTTTAGGATAACAATGCTCAAGGCCAACAAAGCACTATATTTCGACAGGAAGTTTACCTAATATCAAGTAATTCATCTGAGGCTGTACGCGGAGCAGAAAACCCAACCGAATAGAGAATTGAATAACTATCAGCAGATATTGCCAGGCTGGTAAATGATCATCACCGTAACGAATATTAAGCCCATCTTAACCATTAAAAACTATTGGGGACAATAAACACATGCCAAGCAATTTGTTACTCAGTTCCATCTTTTCACCTTTTAGAGCCGGAATCGGGCATTGTGTAAGAAGAGGGAATTGTATAACTATCAGCAGATATTGGCAGGCTGGTAATTGATCACCACCGTAATGAATATTTAGCCCATCTTAATTAATGCACACTAAACTACAAAAAGCTCTGGTCAACCATTAGAAACTATTGGGGACAATAAATACATGCCAAGCAATTTGTTACTCAGTTCCATCTTTTCACCTTCTAGAGCCGGAATCGGGTAACTTAAGGAACAAATCTAGTCTAATCATAGATTGACCGGACAGGTTAGGTCAGATAAGATGGCGGACCTCCTTACAGTAAGGGGTTCCACTTAGGCCCTTAAAATAAATCTTGCCTTTGAAGAAATCTTTATATTAGAGAGCTCGGTCAAAAATGTCGAAAAATGAAAGGTCAAAAACCTCCGTCTCTTTATAACAAGAACAGGGCATTGACACATGTAGTGAAGGGCAGTATTTTCCTTCTCCTCAGAAACACAGCTCTTGTAAACGTTAGGAATGTCAAGTCTTTTAGCATTCCTATCAAAAGCACCGTGGCACGCCATCCATTGCACAGGATGGCCATGCGACCTAAGGACAGAATTGAGTCAGTCCTCTACTAGTCCAGCAGAGTCTAGCACTATTACACGTGCGCTCCTGGCACCAACGAGATTGAGCTTCCCCGTAAAACGAGTGGACAATATTCAATTTAACTGAGACAAGCGGAATACCTATACCCTTTAACACATTGGAAATTGTAATCTCAATACCGGCCCTGGCCAGCTTATCAACAAAGCAGTTTCCAACGATATTCCCTGTGTTACGAGACCAATATAAGAGTACATTTGAAAGATATGAAAATTCATGGATAAGGAAGGACTTGAAAAATACGTTCGTTAGGACCATAATCGTTGACTGGCTGTCCTAGTAAATCAAGAGATTTTCAGGCAAATGCTGGCCACTCAACAAGCATTGCGCCGCTTTCAAAATTGCCTAGGCCTCTGCTTAGATAATACTGTAGAGGTTAGTCAGGTAAAGGATAAATAATATCACAATTGTGACTACGAACTAATCCACTCTACGGGCGAGCTGTTTAATTATAGCAAAGGCGCTATAAAGACTGTGGACCTTGCCATAAATGCAGGAAAGACAAATTTTACGAAAATGTCAGTGTCTTAGAATACATTTGCAAGTCTATCTATAATGGAGAGTATCCGTTCGAAATTAATTCCTCTGAATAAATGACAAGAGCATACAAAAGTATTCGCGACTAACTTTTCTTTCTTTTGAAGTCGCCGTAGTCTAGTGTTGGCTTATTAGACGTAAAGCCAGGGTTCGAGCCCCAGGCCAGACAGCTAGACAAAATACAAAAAGTATTTCTTCGGCGACTCAGCAGATTTCTGGCAAAAACTCTGGGAGTAAATAAAATTGCCATGAAAATGTTTCTCAAAAATCTGTCGTTCGGAGTCGACTTTAAACTGTAGGTCCCACCACTCATGTATAAAATTAACACACACAACATAAGTGGTGTGAGAGACTAGGACGTTGTACAATGTGTCAGTTCGACCTCCGGATACTGTACTTGTCTTAATTGACAAGTACACGTCCTTTAACCTAACCTAACTTTTCTTTGAAACTAGAACGTACTTTGTGCAGAAGAAAATTTTCTTATTAAAACTAGGAATTCATAGCTTATGCACAGCGAATGATCCTTATAATGTAGGCAAACATGCCTTAGGCATTAATTTAATCATACAAGGGGAAATTAATTTAAGAACGTAGACCGATAATGAATGGGAGCAGCTGTATTGCGTTCAGCGATACCAGAGGCCCTTGATAAAGATGCAATGGGGAAGAAAAAAAGCTGAATGTTGTGTTACAGAGGAATTATTTTGTAGGGAATATCACCTTCTCTCTGCAAACACACCTCGTATATTTAGTTTATAATTAACAAAAGGAAAACTATAATAATGAGAAAATCTATTGTGATCTGTTCTGTATACTAAGAAATCGAATATTTCGATTTAATTTTTATCAAAAAAAAAAAAACACTTTCCCAAATTCCCAATTCGAATAAAATTTTATGGATACCACCACCATCGTATACGACATTGGAAAGTTTAATTTAATTGTACTTTTTTTTTGTCTTCCAGAGAGCGTTGGTTGTTGGTGATAAAGCACAAATTTTAAACTAGACGAAGAAACAAAAGGCCAAAAAACAAAAACAAAAATAAGAATAAAAAATAAAAGAAAAATAATAAATTTTTTGCAACTACATTATCGGCTGCGGCTACAACTTTATATCATAATAATTTTAATAATACAACAACAGCAACAAATTCATCATTTTCTGAAGTTAAACGCAGCAAAGTATTCATCATTTATTTCTACACAATAAATATGCCAGTAAAAAAGCAAGGTATGTGTAAATAAATATGTAAATATATATGTAAATATTGTACTGAAAATACTTAATGAAGAACATATATACATACATATGTATGTATGTCCGTATATATATATATGTATATATTACTTATTCATCCACATTTAAAGCAAATAAGAACAAAAACAAAATTAATTTTTTAGCATACATATTTAATCTTATGCTTATAGAGGCCTCTCATACATATTGACAGACACTTAAAGGAATGTTAACATCCCTGAAAATATTTCACAAAATTGTGTGACAGAAGCAAATGTTAAACGATTCATAGCCTTTATTCTGTCACAAAGCATCTACCATATTCCCTTTCGGTTTCCTTTCTTTTATGATTTTTTTGTAGCAGCTGTTTTTCCCATTGTAGCAGGTCCAAGGAAGATAATGTTGTCATCTAGGTTTGCCTTGGAAATAAGTTCTTCTATGAAAATTATTAGGTGCATTACTCCATGCATTCTACTACTTTTTCAAGAGCAAGCTCTTACGAAAGGATTGTTTGAGGTATATTTGGCATACTTGGATTTGTAGTCACGTATCTTAACCTCGATTCTATGTCAAACCCTAGACGAACCTTATATATATTGATCGCTATAGATTTGATGATATTCTGATATCCTCTATTACATTCGTTCAGTTGCTTCTATCTCGTGCTTAGTTCCATGTAAGTCAAGTGCCAAGACCAATTGATTAACATTTGACCAACCGTGCTATCGTTTCGCCTCCAGGTTTTAGTATAAGTCAAGTTCAACTATAATCATCTCAGATCTTAAGTTATGCCATATCCATCCAAATTTTCTCCTTATGATGTCCATTTTGCAGGTGGTTGTCCGCCTAACCGAAAAAAATACACGTTAGGTTAGGCTAAGTTTGATGGGGACGTGTACTTGTTATTAAGACAAGTCATAACCCAAATCTTAAAGACAAGTACAACCCTAACCTTACGTGGCTAGGTTACACGGAAATCGAACTAAAGAAATAAAGGAAATATGATAATGAAGAAAAGGAAAAAAGAATTAGGAAAGGGAAAACAGATGACCAAAAGCATCTGACGATTTGCAAATTCGTGTAGTTTTTGTGTAGCCTATGACTATCACAAGAGCCGCCAACATAATTCTCCCTCTTAGGACGGTCTTGTAACATCAGTGATATTTCTAACAAAGTTTGTCTGTTTTCCGAACCTCAAGTTCAAATAGAAGGGTCTACCTGTCCTTCTTTTACCTTGAGAGTTCCTATAAATTGCAATCCTGAGGACTTCTTAAAACAAAGCCAATACTGATCACCATTCTTCTTGAAGTTTTCTTATCCGTTATTGTGTTTGCTCGCTATTTCCCAAGAAATCTCTTTAGGAGAGTACCCTCTGCACGGATATGTATGTTTTCGTGAGCTCAACTGTCGAGTAGAGTAGGTTTTATTATTGAGAATATAAGATGTATTTGAGGTAATTTCCATATCTCTAAAGAGCTTTAAGGGCCGTTTTTGAATGCAAGTTTAAACTCGAGATTAAGTTAATCTCCAGTTAAACTCCGTTTTCAGTTTTTGAATTCACTTAATCTCGAGTTTAAACTTACGGTTAAGTAGTTAATCTCGAGTTTAAACCAGCAACGTTGGTGGTTTAAACTCGAGATTAACTATGACAAGTAGTTGACAAATTTTTTTTTAAAAAAAGCTTTTAAGTGAGGGGAAGCCGAATAAGACAAATATTTAAGTAACTATGAATTATATAACACACAAATTGACAACAGACAGTCTTAATTTATTTATTATTTTAAGAAAATGATTTTTTTACATAAAGATCAATAGTATTCAGCTTTTGTTTGTTTGTTTTTGTTATATTCAAAAGCTAATTGTTGTGAAATAATTTGCAAAAAGTAGTAAAAACAACAATATAAACGAAGAAAATGTTGCCATTTTTGCTTATAAGTACGGCAGCTCTACAAAGTTAATCTCCAGTTAAATTCGCATTGAAAAAATGAAAACTGAGTTAACTGGAGATTAACTTTAACTGGAGATTAACTTAATCTCCAGTTTAAACTTGCATTCAAAAAACGGCCCTAAGTGTTTAATTAGGTTTGCTGATACGATTATGTTATGTTAACAAGCTGCGCTATTTGATGTTTTTGATTTAACTTAATGGATACATCGGAAAATCTGTGGTAGAATAAACGGCTTAGTCTAGATCTTTCAATAAAATTTGAGAATACTCATTCGTACACCATGCGACGGCCATTTTAATATTCTTTACTTGCTGTATAACCGAGATCAGTACGATGTTGAGTAAAGAGAAGTGAAAGAAATAAAGGATTTGTAAAACCCCAACAAATTGCTTCAAAGCACTCTAACATATCTGATAGAAACATATCAGAAATTTACAAAAAATAAATGGCCTTTTAAGTCGCCGTAGTCTAGTAGATAGTGTGTTAGCCTATTAGACGTGTAGCCACGGTACATACCCCAGGTCAGACATCTTTAAGAAAACGATTTGCAGATTTCTGGCAAAAACTGTAGGAACAAATAAAATGGCCTTGAAAAGTTTCTCAAAAATCTGTCGTTCGTAGTTGATTTTAAACTGTATGTTCCGCCACTCTTCGTGTATTAATTTAACACACTCAATATAAGTGGCATAAGAATCTATGTCGTAATGCTCACTCACGGTAGTAATGACCAATTACGTTACATAAATGGCCTTTGGCAGATTTTTTAGAGCGTCCGGGGGACATAATTTTATATTGTGAATTCGAAATGTGTAAGTAAACAATGTAGTAAGCAATTTTCACAGGCACCTCTTTCGTTTCTAAGGGGGTAATAGAGCTCGAATGTTACATACATACATAATTGGTCATTACAACCCTTCAGTCAGGATTACGACCTAGTTTCTCGAATCGAGTGTTACAATTTTAAAATAGCCAAAAAGTAGCCTCTTTTTTCTGTTCAGAACGTACCACCTGTGATATCAGTATAACAAAAGGGCAATGGAACGTGTTTTTCCTGGCAATTAGTGAGAAGAACGGTTTTTTTGGGTCATACATTCCTTTTTTTAAGATACCTCAGAGCTGTGATTTGAACTTGGAGTTATCATCTGAGAAGCCATCAGACTACCCACGCAAATATGGCATTAATATAATAAAGGGTGTTTTTTATAGAGGTATAGAACTTTAAGTTGCAATAAAACAACGATGGATTATTCGATTGACATGAATTTTATTTATCCGAAAGATAATCTTGTGGCATTACATTTTAAATATGATTTCTGGCATATGACCGCCACGGCTGGCGCGGATGTAGTCCAATCTGGACGTCCAATTTTCGATGACTTTTTCCAACATTTGTGGCCGTATGTCGGCAATAATACGGCGAATGTTGTCATAATCATGGTTATTCAATTCAGGAATGAAAAAGTTAGTAATCATGGCTCTATACCGATCACCATTGACTGTAACGTTCTGGTCACCATCGTTTTTGAAAAAGTACGGACCAATAATTCCACCGAGCCCATAAAGCGCACCAAACAGTCAGTTTTTCTGGATGTAACGGTGTTTCCACATACACTTGAGGATTACCTTCACTCCAAATGCGGCAGTTTTGTTTGTTGACGTAGCCATTCAACCAGAAGTGCTCTTCATCGTTAAACAAAATTCGCTTATGAAAATCGGGAACAACGGTAATCTCGTTTTGGGTCCATTCGACGAATCTACGCCTTACTTGATGATCGTTTGGCTTCAAATCTTGCACGAGTTGGATTTTGTAAGCACGCAAACCAAGATCCTTCCGCAAAATCTTACATAAAGTGGATGGACACAGATCCAATTCCTGTGCTCGATGGCGGATGGACTCATTCGGGTCTTCCTCAATGCTACGCTCTACAGCAGCAATAGCTTCTTCTGTACGCACCGTACAGCGTCTCTGGGGATGCGAGTTATCAATAAGAGTAAACGTGGTGCGAAAACGTTCCATGGTTAATCGAATTAACTGCTCTGATGGACGATTTTGTCGACGATAAAATGGACGTAGTGCGCGATACGTTTTCCGCACAGAACCATTATTTTCGAAATAAAATTGCACTATTTGCAAGCGTTGTTGAGGCGTGAGTCTATTCATGATGAATTGCCAAACCAAACTGAGAATAAATCACTTGACAGCTGTTAAATCGGTCGCCATCTTGAAAAGTAATGCCAACTTAAAGTTCTATACCTCTATAAAAAACACCCTTTACTTTTCTAGCTATAAGATGTGATCCTGCACGTATCTAGACGCTTCGTGTAGGGACACTTATCAGCTAAGGATAGCTAAATAAAAATAGCTACGAATAATAAATTCTTTTAAAGCTCTTGGAAACATTTTTACACTAGAAAACTACACATAGCTTTATATTTATGTATGTATGCATGTCTGTTCGTTCGTTCATTCGTACATATTTTGTATTTTCATTATTATTATTATTATTTTTGCATGCTTTTAAAAAAAAATATTTTTTTTAATTTCTTGTATCATTTAGTTGTTCTTTTTCTGTATCACTACTCTGGACCTATGCCAAAAATTCTATGGTGTCTCTAAAGATAATTTTTTTTTCTTTTTTTGTTTACTTCTTATTTATATTTAAAATTTTTTTTGTTTTTTCCTCTTTTACCGTCTGTTTTTAATATAAAATTTTTATTTTGTATGATTTTCAAAACTAATATTTGTAATAAATTTCTGGGCAGAGAGAGAGAGTAAATTGTTTTCAACGTTTTTATTTTAGTTTTATGAGTTTAAGCATATAATGGAACTAAAAGCGTAGACTTAAATAAACAAGACAAGACAAGGCAAGGCAAGACAACTTTAAAAGCTTTTCCATTTCCACTCCATATTTTTTTTCAACACATTTTCTGTGGCTCTTAAAGGATGGATGGGTGTTCAATTGTTTTCTTTTTCTCTTTATTTCATTAATTTTTTTCTGTTGGGGTCATCAACATTAGCATGTGGAATATACAAATTGAAATTGGTATTGGCTATGGAGTGGGTGTAAGGATTTTTTATTGTTAGCGAAGGAGAAAGAGAGAGAGAGATAGAGAGTGGTATTTAATATCAATAAAAAGGTCAAATACTATTACAAATGTATATAAATGTACATAAAATCAACTATATATACGTAGGAGCTAGTCGTCGTAGTCTAATAGGTAGTGTGTTGGAGGAGTGAGGCCTCGATTCAAAGAGACTTAAGGCCTCGGTTCAAACCCCAGATCAGACATCTCCAACAAAGCGATGAAGAAGAAGAATGAAGAAATATTTCTTCAACGACTTCCTCTCAGTAAATTTCTGGCAAAAACTCTAGGAACAAATAAAATGGTTTTGAAAAGTTTCGCAAAATTCTGTCACTCGGAGTCGACTTTAATCTGTAGGTCCCGCCACTCATGTATAAAAATATGACATACAACATAAGTGGTGTGAGAAACTAGGTCGTAATTCTGACTAAAGGTTGTAATGACCAAAATTATATATGTATTACGAAGGAGATCCATAAATTTATCGTCCTAACATAGAAAATGCAACAGATTTGAAGAAAGTTTTCTGTATTTGTTAACTTGATCTTATTTAGGTTAGGTTAGGTTAGGTCGGTGTGGTAGCTCTGATATCACAAAGCTCACTTGAGCACGCATAGCGGCCCGTTGTAACGCCACAGGTAAAACGCATTCCCTGTACTGCGCAAGCTCTACCAAAACCAGGGAAGAGGAAGAAGAAGTTGGTCAGCGCAAGGGCTGCCCATCGAAAGCACGACTACCTCACGCTGGAAAACCAGCCAGAAAGTTTGATAAACGAAGCTATATCCTTGATGTCAATAGATGATAGCTCCGTCAAGCTGATAAGAAATGGAGTGCTAAATAACCTATATCTGCACCTAGCAAGAGACGGGCACTGACAGAAAAAGTGGATAACAGTCTCCTCTTCCTCAGCGGATCTGCACCCACGGCATAAATGGGAGCCGTACTTTTCCGCGTGTCTACCCATAACGCAATGATCTGTAAGCACGGCCACTGTGGTTGAGGTGATGTCACGATCAAGTCCAAGTAACGGGTTGGTACGCCTTCTATCCACCAGGGGCCACAGGTGAGTCTAGCGGTGGAGCAGGACTCCTCATTGACCCAGGATAGGTTGGCGTCCCGAAAGAATTTCAGCGCAATTAGATCTCATTTTAGTTCCAAATACTTTTCTCAGTAATATTTAATAACTTCCTTAAATAGCCACCAATACCGAGATAAGCACTGATAAGAGGATTTGCATGTTTACTTTAGACGCCGTGTACTCAGTGGTGGTCTTCTTGATACTATAACTATCAATACAGCACTTTCTTTGCAATCTTTCCAGTAAATTTGATGAAAATTAAAATCAATTGATGAACGAAAATCATCGAGTTTTACGTGTATGTCAGCACTACTGTTTCTGTACACGTTTTTGCATGTCGAAGGTTTTTCTGTGAAATTTCATGCCATTGGAAGATAACTCTTGTATTGGTTCCAAAACATAGTAAGGTTATGTTCAAAATACCTTAGTTAAACTGGATAGCCGCCGCTCCGGTATATAAGAAGTCTCAAGTTCAGTGACAGCAAGCAGAACTGACCTTCTTAAGCATGGTCCCAATTGTTTTTTCTTCTTCATTGTATTGTATAGCCATCCAATGCACTATTACCGCACTTTCAGATCATTACACCAGTGGAAGAACTCATGCCAATAGCTTCTTCATTCTCTTGTATGACTTTTATCGTTCACGTCATTTGTCAACGCATGTTAAAAATTGCACAGAAAAAGTTTTGGAACTACTTTGGAGCAAACTTGCTCAGTTCTATTTTCGAATGAACTTAAGATGCCAATTATTCTCCTAGTCACTCTGAAATCGATTTGGGATTCTAAAGAATCTGTAGAGTTCGCAAACGTCCATAGACACAAGGTTAGCTAAGTTATCCAGAGAGAAGCTATACAGGAAGAGGCTTTGCTTACTAAAAATTCTAGAAAATAATAGCAATAGTGGGTCACAGTCTTAATCAAGCCATTGCAGCCCATATAGCAGTCGTGTTACCGAATATCTAGACTTTTCGTATAAACTTCAATTCTTCGTACTTCGTATGTCGCCCATTCATAGATCTGGTCAAAGAAGATTATCCTTTATGATGACAAAGTAGTCATTAAGCCTTTCATGCCCGATGTTGCCTATAGGCATTTTTATTTATTTTATTTTATTTTAACTCTGGCCCAAAAAATTCGGGCATGAAAGGGTTAAAACCCTGTCGTCAGGATTACTAAATAGCTTCTCCCACCATCAACGTTGTCTTAATTTTATCCATACATGTCGGGGACCTACGGTTTAAAGTTGACTCCGAATGATAGAGTTTTTGAGCAACTTTTCATGGCAATTTTATTTTACTCACAGAATTCTAACTAGAAATCTGCTGAAGGGAAGTCATAGAAAGAAATATTTCATTTTATTCGATATGTCTGGGCTGGGAGAGAGCTGAACTACAGCCTCACGTCTAATAAGCGACCTCAGTAATCATATTTGATGGGAATTTACCTGCCTGGAAAAATGTTCAACAAGCATTTGCTCAATGTTCGTAATTGTCAACTTGATACCTGCCTTAAGAGCCGATTAGCGACACGTCCACGTAACGTAACGTAATGTATGTTACGTTTTTACGATTTATACGCTTTGCTATCTGAGCCTTTAGTTGGCCTACTTGGGACTTGTGTTTTCTTTCATGCAAAATTATATTAGAATGTCTTGCGATCTCGCATGGATATCGTATAACCACCACTCAAGGCCAAACTTTTAATATTAACCGTAAGGTAATACCTTAACCCTAAGGGCCATTATTACAACTTGCCGTTAACTAAAGAGAGGATTTTAACGGGCAGATAAATTGTTTTTCATTAATATAAGTGAACAATATGGTAGAACTGAGCGTTAAGCTAAATGGAGGTAACTGGTAACTTTTAAAGTTAAGTTATGTTTGAACTTGTCATATTTCATATTATTCATATTTTCATATTATTTTCAATATGGCAACTTCAAATATAAACAAAATGAGCATTACAACAACAAATAACGAAGCCCATCGTTTCCACTGCGTTTAAAAAAAAACTTGTTTAATTGAGCGTGTTATTGACATTGCTCCGGTACTGCCATATTTTTGAAAAAGTTAACTGCATTTTATCTGCAGGTTGCAATAGCGAAAAGAAGTTAAAGGTGACTTTAAAGTTCACTTTAGCTAAAGTTACCTTTAACTAAACCCAACTTTAACGGGAAGTTGTAATAATGGCCTTAAATGTAGCAAACTAGGCCATATTTTGAATACAATTTAATTGAATTTAGTAAACATTAGCGCCGGAAGCGTATTTGGTTTTTGAATTAAAAATCTCACATTACTTGCTAAGATGGTTCGAATAATTCTCATTGCTCAATGCCTGCCTATTTGTAACGATTTCATAAATATGCTTGTTTTTTGTACTTGTTGTACTTGATTGTATTTAATAACGTGGCTTTTATTTCCATAGAAAATGGAAAGGAGAGAGGAAAATTGCTGTAAGACAGTATTAAATAAAATACTATTGATTTTTTTTTTGTTTTTGTTTTTTTATGTTCTATTGTGCATATTTTCCAAATGTTGAAATATTTACTAACCAGACCATAATAAACAACACAATGAGTGCCTGGATTTTTTTTCATTTCATTTTTTTAGTTCAATTCCGACTTAAGAACTAAAAAGACATCACATCACAGTCGTTTCATTTTAATATTTTATTTTAAGTTTCTTCTTTTTCTCTCTATAAAAAAAAACAAACAAAATATAAATATAACAATAGAAGAATATTAATAATAATAATAAGCGGCGGTCATATTAAAAATAAAAATAAAAAATTTAATTTCAAAACACAATGGAATTGGAAACTGAAACGGATAAATTGCTACCACATAGCGATGACAATGATGATGACGTTGATGATGAAGCTGACATAGGGGGAGGCCAAAGCAATGAGCTTTTAAAACTGAAAAGCCGTGAACATCAAACTGATGATTCGTCATCTACCACCTCTCTGAGTGAAGATACAGAAGAGGGTGCCGATAAGCCGGTGTTAAGCAATGAAGATTCGGATGATGAACAGGATTCACCAAATTTATCCCACACCAAGACCGAGTTCAATGTAAAAAATGAAAACAATTATGAACCAATTCATCAATCAATTGATGAAACCGTAGAAATTACCACAGAAATCGATACAACAGCAACAATAGCATATAATGAAACCGAATGTCAATTAAGTGACACTGTTAATGAACCAACAACATTAAATACCACTGCAAATGCAAATATAAAGGTTATTGAAACCCTGGCTATTGAAACGCCAATTGAAAACAGTTTGTCAGCCATAGCAGCCGAAGAAGATACAAATTTAAAGACTCTAACGAAGCCCAATGAAAGCTCCGGCAGTCCCAATCAATCTTTAGAATTTTACTATTCAGCCAATGATTTGTATGAATATGAACATGTGATTAGGCGTCATGACTCGCGTACTCCCGATGTTGAATCGGGTTATTTCGAAAAGTCGGATAGTTTGTATTCAAAAGAGGAATTTGAGGCACGCAGCTCATCGCGCCAACCCTCTCAATATGATCAAACAATTTCGGAAAGTTTGCATAATCAATTGAATCGTTTCGATTTATTAATAGACACCATAGATCAGCGTAATGCCCTTAATGTGGCTAACAATGAGGCCGAACGAGGCTATTGGTCCACTATTTTTGGCCAAGCAAGTGAAATAGAATCTTATGATGAAATGTCTCAGGAGAAGAGTAATGTTTTCATTCATATTTTCTTATTGTATAATCGTTTTCATTAAAAATACTTTCGTTGCTCTTACAATTCTCTTAAATTTAATACGCTCTTATTTTTATTCTATATTTACAGAGGCTCATCGTGCTCTTGAGCTTTTGGAAGATTATCATTCAAGATTATCAGAGCCACAGGATCGTGCTCTGCGCATTGCCATTGAACGTGTCATACGCATATTTAAATCACGTCTTTTCCAAGCTTTATTAGGTAAGTTTTAACAAGAAAAAATTAAACTTTTTTTTTAATTATTTAAATTAAGTGTGTCTTCACACTGCAATAAAAGGTACAGTGAAAAGACTTCCATTATATTTACAAACCAAGGCGTTCAAAATCTAATATTTTGTATATAAAAAAAATTATGAATGTAGAGTTCAGTCCTGGCGCTGTTATTGACAATCCCGTACAATTTTAGTTTAATCGAAGGCGTTTTAATTTGATGTCAAAAATGTGTCACGTTCTGAAAACTGTTTCGATTGCCAGAAGCCTAACATTGCGTAAAAAAGCGTTTGGGATCACATGAATTAGGGTTGGATATACAAAGAAATTCATCGTATGGACTCCACTCGAGTTAGCGTAACTGAATATAACAGTCCGAATTCCTATCTTTATCTGAAAGCGATTGCTTTTGAATATCATACGGAAGCGAACTATCAGTTTTTCTATATTTAGGAGCTACGAATGGCTAGGCATTTAATTCGGATATATATTGTCAAATATTGGACCTACTGAGTCAAGTAACAGTGAATAAGCTCCCAGGTTAGGGCATACGGAGGGAAACTGCGTTCCTTTAGAACAAGGCCAGGCAAACATCGCTTGCTAGTGTCTTGTTGAGGAGTTTTTATTATGCATCAGCATTATAGTCTGAATCTGACACCGAGTGCTTAACACAACCGTTTGCTTCAATGGAGACTTAATTAAATTAACTTTCCTCGGTTTTTAGATTGGCTTAATTTAGTAATGATCAAAATGGAGCAATCTGTTGAACAACGCCGTTCGTGTTTAACCCAACCTATTTCAATTTACTACACCTTAACAATTTGGCAAGTTGTAGTTTAGTTGATAATTTATTTTTTTATTTTATTTATAAGTTTGATTATCTTTTTGTATTTACTTATACATGTATGTACTTCATTATTATGTTTTTTTATTTAAATTTTTTTCTTTATTTTAAATTTATGCTATTTAATTCATATTAACTGTTTGAATTATAACAACTCTGTTTTTATATGTGAACAATATAAAGTTGGCAACCTGATTGCTGAAAAATGGCAATACTGTTTTGACATGCCAAAGAGAATATTCGAGACTCGTTTGTGTTTTGCGGTATTTTTCTTGTGCAAGTGCCAAATGAGTTTTTCAGTGAAATAAAAAAACAGAATTTTAAACAATTTGTTTAAAAGTTTTAATAAAAAATAAACATAAAAAACATTATTTGCAATTAAATAAACCAAATATCTTACGATACGTTGTTAAACATAATGTTTACAACATTAAAGAATTATCTCAGCAATGTTCATCGCACCTGGACAAATGGCGATGGCGACCAATTGGCTTCTTTTATTTCTCTCAAGGATAAACACATTATGAATCGTAATCTTTATGTACAAAATCCAGAAAGTGCTGTTGGTCGCATATTAGAATCACCCATTGATGAAATTATATGTGCGCACATAAAAGTGCTCTATTATTTGTGGCTGGAACGTAAGTATCAGTATAGCAAACATGACAATAAGACATGACATTAAATTGCATTGAAAATTATTTTTGTTGTTTAATTTCTCTAGCCAGAGATTTCATGCAAGCCTATAAATATCAATCGCAATGTATTCAGTCTGTTGTGAAAATGTTGCAACAATTGAAGGAAGAGAATTGGTGTCTGCCCGTAATGTATACAGTATGTTTAGATTTACGCATACTGGCTCAACATTGTGAGGAGCTGGGCAAAAGTACAAAGCCGGGAGAGATTTTGGAAAAGGCTGCTGATTGTTTAATGAGTTGTTTTCGTGTTTGTGCTGCCGATAACAGGTAAATAATATCGTTACGGGTGCTCTATAATTAAAGACAACATAAAAGTGGTAATAAGTGCTTAAATATTCTGTGTTATTGGAAACATTTTTAGACAATTAGACATTGTAGACAATTTGTCTGTCGTACAGGTTTCAGTCCAGTGTTTTTGATGATGTTTATTTAAAACTAACTTTTGGGAAATTTATATTACAAGACGGTTAGTTAAAAGGCGATTGAACTTTACTCTTCAGCAGCATTGCAACAGATTTGCTGGGCCTGGAAGTATATAACATAAGAAAAGAATATACATATGGAGGCATGGAAGTAAAATGAATTAGGTAGGGATGGTTAATAACTACTTCTACTAACCGTTATTTACGTCTGATATACTCATTCCAATAGTATAAATTATTTGTTTCAATAAGAACAGTATCGCCATAGTTAGCAGCGTCCTTTATTAGGACTTTGTTTGAAATAATTTCTGTCCAATAGTTGTCCGTTTCAAACCAATCATTCTATTTTACCGATTAAAAAGACCAGTTTCTTCAAACACATTTTTATAGATTTGTTCTACCATAGTATTGCAGTTAAGTGAGTATGTAATTTGCATTATAACGTAGATTTTTGGTTACGTCACAACCTAATTTCTTCCATGGAATATAATGCAATAAACTTTAACGACTTTTTCTTTAAAGACAGTTAAACTAGCACAAGTAATTGTATTTAATTTTTAAACTTAAAATCAAAAGGAATATGCGTGCCAACTTATACACTTTGTGTCTTTATATAGAATTTAGCATTTCTTTTAACAGAAACTAAAATAAAAACTAAAAACAATTGTTATTTTCCTTTCAGATCATCCGACAATGAAACAAAACGTTTGGGCATGCTGAATCTAGTCAATCAGTTGTTTAAAGTTTATTTCCGTATTAATAAGTTGCATCTGTGCAAGCCCCTAATACGTGCCGTCGACTCTAGTGCTTTTAAGGACATGTTTCCGTTGCCAGAACGCATTACATACAAATATTTTGTGGGTCGCAAGGCAATGTTCGATTCAGATTACAAGAGTGCCGATGAGTTTCTCTCATTTGCCTTTAAGCATTGTCCAAAGAATTTTCCGCGTAACAAAAGACTCATACTTATATACTTGGTGCCCGTTAAAATGTTGCTTGGCTTTTTGCCTAAAAAATATATTTTGGAACGTTATGATATTTTACAATTTCACGAATTGGCTGAGGCACTCAAAGAGGGCAACGTACGCAAATTTGATGATGTTATACGACGACATGAAATCTTTTTTATTAAGTGCGGCATTTATTTGTTGGTGGAAAAACTCAAGTTCATTGTGTATCGCAATCTATTTAAGAAAGTCTACTTAATTAAACAGACACATCAATTGGATTTGAATGATTTCTGTTCCGCTTTAAAATTTGTTGGCGAAACTGACATGACCATCGATGAGACTCATTGTATTGTGGCGAATTTAATATATGATAATAAAATTAAGGGTTACATATCCCACAGTCATAATAAATTGGTTGTTTCGAAACAAAATCCATTTCCTGCCGTTAATACAGTCTCATGAGATATACTTACTGATTAGTTTAGTTGTTTAATGTTTAATAAGTTATTTTTTTTTGTAAACTACATACATACAGTTTTTTTTTTAAGTATTTGATAACAAATAAAGAAAAGTTTGTAATTTTAAGTGAATAATCCAAAATAAAATTTATTTTATTTCGCAATAAGAAAAACAATAAAAGTGGTAATTATAATAAAGAATGTTTAGTATTTTATTTATTTTATAATAACAAGAATTAAATTTCTCATACGTTCCTCTAATATTTTAATTTTATTTTCTAGATATCCAAGAATTTTATGAACTTACTTTACTCGATGATTCTAAAACTATACAACAAAAAACAGTTGAAACTTTACAAATTGCCAGCAAATGGGAACAAGATGGCCATACAGTAAAAATTGCTGATGTAAGTATTATTTTCATTATTTAATGTGGTTAATATAAAAGCAAATTTGCAGTTGGTTATACAGAGTTTCGTTTACCTTCGTTTTCATTAATCAATGGTTGCAGTATTAAGAATTTTTCTTGCTGGAACTGTTTCAAGCAGTCTTGCCTACCTTAGTCACATTGAATGTGTTAGTTTTATACGTTTTCCAAAACAAATCTTGATATGCAATAGGACATGTAAAAATAATGTCTTATAGAGCCGAAGTTTTGCTGCTGTAGTAAGAATTTTCTCCTGAAATTCATCCTTAAATACGACACTGACATTGTTATTCTTGTTTAAAGTGGATTCTAGGTAATCAAAGTCATTCGTTATTCCCAAGTTATAATTGTTAGCATTAAAGGATTGCGTTGTTGTGCAAATATCTTGTGAAATAGTAGTTCGAATCGAGTCTACTGAAAAGGGTTCTACACAATGCATATATACAGTGTTGGAAAAAATAATAGAAACGACTACTAGTTCGTCATTAAAATGTTGTATACTTTTTCGTTATAAACTTTTATAATTTGAAATTACTGTCAAATTCTTGCTAATGTAACGGGATTTTATTATTTGCTTTCTTTATTGCTTCTCTTTTAATTTATTAGTTTTCAGGAAAAACTAAGAAAATACGTAATTTAGCTGGAAAAATTAATAGAAACGTTTTTCTAAAACCGTGTTTAAATTTAAAATAAATAAACTTTTTACATGAAATATTTAGAAGTGATAAAAATTGAGTTAAAATACCTTTTTTTTGGCCATTTGTAAAATTTTCGGGTTAAGTGTGTGTTTTAAATCTTTCAAAAAATGGTTCAAGGTGTTCATACCACTGATGCTAAAAGAAATGTTATTCTTAAGTTAAAATCTGATGGCTTATCACTTGGAAAAATAGCCCACATAATGAAGTGTTCTAAACATAGAGTATTTAAGTGATTCACTATACAAAAAATATCGAAACTAGAGGAAGAAAGGGGAAAACGTCCACTCGTTTTGATCAAATTTTAGTACGTCATTCCAAAAAAAAAAACTTTAGTCATCTAATGGGCTTAAAAATATACTAGATGCTCCAGTAACAAGCAGTACTACAAGAAATAGGCTCGAAGTCCAAGGTCAGTACCTCTTTTAAGTAAAACAAAAATATACAAAAAAGGTTACAATTTGCCAGATAACAACAAATTCGGAAAAATTGGAACAAATGCTCCATCAGACGGAAAATGTGTTGTACGTCGCCCTGCCAATAAAGAGTTTGTTTCAAAATGCACAAAAAAGACAGTCAAACAGGGTTGCGGGTCCCTAATGATATGGGGATGTTTTCAACGTTTTTTGATGCGTTTCTATTATTTTTTCCAACACTGTATGTGCTCCATTATCGGCAAAGTACATCTTTTTAAGTTTTATACTCAGGCCTTCAGAATAAACCAAACAACTACTGCATTAATCGAAGTATAATATGGTAGTGGTTCTAAAGCAATCAAACAAGAAGCTTTGTCCTATAAAGTACATTGTATTTAACGAGCTTTTTGTAATGAGTACAAGCAATCGTATTGTTTACGTGTTTACAATGAAAACTATGGTAGAGTTGTTGGTTGATTTTCACTCACTTCACTAAAAAGAATGATGAAAGTTCTGTGGCAGTTATCAAGTTCATTGATGCAAGGGCTTTTACACATTTACACACGGTGTAAATTGAAATTGAACTCTAGAAGATTATTAATTTTATTGGCAACTAATAAAATGTGCGGTATTTTCATACAGAATCTAAGCCTTTCGTAAAAGTCTTAAATAAATCTACAATACCAGCGTTGCTAGTGCGTTACATAATTGGTCATTACAACCTTTCAGTCAGGGTTACGTCCTAGTTTCTCACACCACTTATGTTGTGTGTGTTAATTTTTATGCATGAGTGGGACCTACAGTTTAAAGTTGACTCCGAACGACAGATTTTTGAGAAACTTTTCGTGGCAATTTTATTTACTCTCAGAGTTTTTACCAGAAATCTGAGAGAAGTCGCCGAAGAAATATTTTTTGTATTTTGTTTTGATGTCTGGCCTGGGGCTCGAACCCTGGCTTTACGTCTAGTAAGTCAACACACTATCTACTAGACTACGGCGACTTTTTTTGTAATATTTATAAATAAATCCTGTACTTATTGCACACGCCTAAATAATTAAAATAAAATTTAAGTGCAAATTTAATATTCCGTAAAATATTTCATATTTGTTGCTTTTCAATCTTAGCGTAACGTATTTAAAAACAAAACAAAAATAAATATTTATTACTTTTAGTCTTACACATGTGCATTTAAATTCAATAAACATTTCTACACCATTTTCGACTAAAATTCATATGGTCCATGCGTATGAACATACATACATACATATACATATGTATTATATACATACATACATACTTGTCAGATGAATATTTACTTTCAGTGTTTCTTTTTTGATTTTTGATATTTCAATTTAGCTTTTATTTTAACCTGTCATACTTCTCAGACACTATGTTTGCTAATATTTAAGAGAAGAAAAAAAAATAGAAGACGAAACTCATATGATTGATAGTCATTTCTAAGATAAAAGAAACGAAAAGGAAAACAAAATTTGAAATTTATTTACGAAATGCACTGTTGAAACATTTAAAAACACATTATTTTCTTTTAATTATTGATTTATTTCATTTCAATGGTATTATCGAATGTAAACGGTTCCATAAATTTTCTCAATTTTTTCCTTATTTTTATTATAATTATTATTAATGCCTCCTATTTTTTCTTTTTTAATTTTGTAATATTAACACTTTCTTACTGGCATCGTTTTATTTGCTAACGGTGCGCTGTCATGCTGATACTATTGAGTCCATATTTCTATCTATTAATTGCAAGCAAAGCATTGGCAATTCATTCATTTAAATTTGTGCTGCACCTCGATGAGTATACGTGATTATAATACTTTTGTTTTTTTCTGTTTTTTTTGGGGTGCTTAGAAAGATAGCTCTCCACATTATCTCTTTTATAGAGAATATACATATGTATGTATGTACATACGAGTATTGTGGATGTGTTTATGAATAGACATGCAAATACAGACATTAATTTCTTTCAGCCATCATCGTTCATTCATTTTTTCATATATACTATGTACAGAATGCTTTTAAGTACATACATACATACATATGTACATAGTATATAGCATGTGCATTAGCTTGCTTCCATACATATGGACTCTATCTATCTATTAGTATTCAAGATAAATGTTTTTATGCTTAAGAAGAAGTGTGTAAGAAAATGTTTTGGAACCTTTTGAAAAGCCTTAAATACCGCTGGACATGTTTCCAGAATATTATGCTGAGTTTTTAAATTTGAAAAAAAAAATTCGTTATATTTTCGATGCAGCTGGCTTTAGTACGGATGATAGTATGGAGACTGATCGAAAAGGCTTTGCGTATTAAAATAATGTGGCCTGGTGGAGGAATAATTACAAAAACCTTTGGACAAAACCTTTCCGTTAGGTTAGGTTAGAAGGACGTGTACTTGTCAATTAAGACAAGTACAGTACCCGGAGTTCAAATTGACCCATTGTCCAACGTCCTACACACTTATGTTGTGTGTGTTAATTTTATACATGAGTGGTGATTTTTGAGAAACTTTTTCATGGCAATATTATATTTACTCTCAGAGTTTTTCCCAGAAATCTGCTGAGAGGAAGTCGCCGAAGAAGTACTTTTTGTATTTTGTCTTGATGTCTGGCCTGGGGTTCGAACCCTGGCTTTACGTCTAATAAGCCAACACACTACCTACTAGATTACGGCGACTTCAAACCTTTCTGTTGATACGGTAGTTTTCAGAATGGTTCACATTGAAGAAATCCACTGATTTGAGGTTTGGAAGTATAAATGAATATAAAAAGAATTTTTTTTTTTTTTTTTTTTTTTTTCTTCGGAAAAAACTTTTGACTTCGCGGTCTTGTTTAAAAAATCGAATGTTTCTGGGAATTATTTCTGCGTCCCAATATAATAGATCATCGTTAACAATTATTTCACTTATTCTTTATGATTTATTCATTGAAAAGGAGTAGTGAGCGCCTATTGATAGTTATCCATAACAAAACATTGGTGATACAGGCATTTAATTTCGCAGCACTTATATCATATACAAACAGTCGAAAGAAAGTGTTGTAATTTTGCTATTTGTTGACGAACTTCCTTCCCTATGTACTGGTGGTCAATTTGATACCTTTTGAAGAGCGACACTTCAAGCCTTATATGAAAACATGTTGAACAATATCATTGCAATCAAAAACGGAGTTTGAAAGGGTTGTATACTATTCAACTGCGTTCTTGATTTAGCAAAACCATACCTTAATTCACAGTCAAGTAATTTTATTGGAATTACAAGATCTTAGGATGAATTAAGTCATGACAGATGACATTTCCATATGACATTTTCCAAAAAACATACTAAACGACAGGCCTTACAGAAAGCTATATATTTAACTGGATCGAAAATAATTAAACAAAAATAAATCTTGCAGTTCAGAGCGGCAATTCGTTATCGGAATAACATGGGATGGGTCATTGACTAATGTACCCCATCGCAGGACCAATCAATAAACTGAAAATGATTCAATTCAAACGCAAAATCTATGCTGCCATCTGATAATTACAGTTAATCCTACATGTCCATGATATTATTAAACACTGAACTAAGGAAGAGGGTCAATCAACAGTAAACTAAAATTGAAATTAAAAAAATACTTAAGTGCAGCTGTCTTAGACACAATCAGAAAATGATATTGAGTGGATCATGCAGGGCAGTATACCGGCAGAGAGGCCTGATAACGCTAGCTATTGAAAAGGCTACTGAATGCAGGACAGCCTTGAACAAAATTAAGCATTGCGCAGACTATCGGAACTTTAAAAAAACCGTGCCATGACCTTAGTGGCAGTATAGCGGCAGAGAGGCCTGTAAATAATTGATAACGCTAGCTAATGAAAAGGCTGCTGAATACACAACTGAAATGGAACAAAGTTAGCATTGCCCAGACTATCGGAATTTTAGAAAAACCGTATTATGATCTTAGGTTTCGTAAACAAGTAAATAATGAAATATAACGTTAGAAACGTTTGTCTATGATTGGCGGTTTTATTATATAAAAATTTATTTTAATTCTGAAAAATACAGGAAAATGGCTTACGGTGAAACCGAAATTCACTACCGAAATCGTTGCTACAATTAGTTTAATCAGATCTAATGTTAGCCTTTCATAATGTTCGAAATTAAAATCAAATCAAGTAGGTAGGTAGTCTTTATTGTTTTTCATATTCTTTTTTGACTTGTTTATAATAATACACATTCTCTGTATGGAATTCATTCCAAAGGTATGAATGAATGAATAAATCTCCTTTGCGTAGCACCTTTATCAGTTCTTCTAAATCTTCTCGTACACGTTGACTACTTAAGTATTTTTATTTTTGTATTGTGTAGTACATTATAAGAAAAGAAATGGAGAAAAAAAAACAGAAAAAATATATAAATTTCTTGTTTTTAAGATGGAACGAATTGTATTGAATGTATTCCATTTAGTTGAAAATTTGTTGTGTTTCTCGCATGTGTCAGTTATTTTAATTTAACAAAACGCGGCGTTTTTGTTTCAAAAACTTAATGAAAGAATATTTATTTTCTGCGTTATTTTAACACGGTGCTTAATTTTGTTTTTTTCGTTTGTTGTTTAAAAAAATATAAAATAATTTTTCTTTACGGAAGATCGAGAGGAATCTTCATTGTGATGAAACAGCCAACATGATAATGACGATGATGGTGATGATGACGAACTGACAATTAAATACAAAATATTTAGAAATTTTCACTAAAAGAAAAAAAAATATTTGGAATATTGTTTTTTTTTTTTGTTTTCACTTAATGCTGTGTGTTGTTGTTTAGTGAATGTGTTTTCCTTCATATTTTTCGTTCAGTCGAAAATTTTTAATTACTCAGACGGCTGACTTTTCTTGTGATTTAATTTTTTTTTCCTGCTTAATGTTTACAACATTAAAAACGTTCAGTATTCAATATATTCTTAAACAAAATAAAAATGAAATTAAAAAATAAATTCCTTAATAAGTGTGTATAAAAAAGAATATATGTATGTATGTACATATAAAAATATATACAAAGTTATGATGTGCAATAGAATTCCATTTAACATCCATGACTAACAAAATTACAAAATTTTATTTACGACCATTAAAAATTGAACGTTAATTTAAAATCAAACTACAAAAAAAAGAGAGCAAATAGTGTGTGATACTGTAGACAGATATTTCTGTTTCAAAATAAGCCAACAAAAATTTAAAAAAAAAAAAATATTGAAAATTACTCATTTAAATTGTTAAAACAAAAAAGCCATACATAAATATGATTGATTGGATTTCTATAGTACGCCATTCGCGTCGTCGTATATCGGGTTTAAGTGCTCGTTCGCCTGTGCGTATGCCGCGACGTCCTAGAAAACGTCAGATATCTTCAACACCACCGGCTATAACTTCTGTTAATGGATCTTCGGTGGAAGATTGCCGAGTCAAAGATTCACCCACCGTTAGCACTAAGAGTAGCCAACAGACACGTCGTGAGTGTAGAACTCAAAATCAAATGAATCATACATGTTGTCTATCTCCGTATTGTATTAATGTAAGTAAGCAAATAATCCTTCAAGCCGGAAAATATGATTTTCTACAGCTAAAATATAAATCATTGGATTCACAAACTTTTTTTTTTTGACAACTAGGGCGACTACGGACGGAAATTTTAAGTAATAATAAAAATGTCATATGAGGTTGCGTGAGGTAATAGTTAAAGAGCTCGACCAGATTTAAAACCCTTAAAGGCGGAAGTACGAAATTTTTTATCATGATTTTCGTTTTGTAGAAGCTCCTCTAAACTACATGTAATCCACAGAAGACACATACATAACATAATTGGTCATTACAACCCTTCAGTAAGGTTTACGACCTAGTTTCTCATACCTCTTATGTTGTGTGTGTTAATTTTATACATGTGTGGCGGGACCTACAGTTTAAAGTCGACTCCGAACGACAGATTTTTGAGAAACTTTTCATGGCAATTTTTTTGTATTTACTCTCGGAGTTTTTGCCAGAAATCTGTTGAGAGGAAGTCGCCAAAGAAATACTTTTTGTATTTTGTTTTGACGTCTGGCCTGGGCAGACTCTACTATCTTATTGGGACCTCCTATAGTAGATCAATCATCTGAATATCCCAGTATGTCAACTAATGATCTTATCTTGAATGCAGCCTAGAAATGTTGTATTGAATCCATCAAGCAGTAAGGATAACTTAAGCACAGTTCTATTAATTCCATGCTGTTTGCTCCGGCATCAAGACAAATCTTCTTCTAAGGACTTAACATAATCATTATCTTAATGAATTAAACTGTTGAAGCACTAAAGTAAATGATAGTGGGGAAGCGTCAAAATCTGTATAAATTTCGGTCACATTACTTTTTCTGAATTTTTGGACATAAGAAATGTATCGACAAAGTATAATTAAAAACTATGGATGCACTAAGGTGTCTAAATATAGAAGTTTATAGCTGTTTTCTACTTGTTAAATGTACAAATGGGGTAGTGATTTATCAAGCTCGAGATTTCTTTCAGATGAATATTGAAATTTATTTAGGTTTTGAAGGCATATGTACATATATTGTCTGTCTAGTTCTGGAGCACTTGACAGTTATTTCAGCTCATATGGTATCCAAGTAGTATTATTTCATACCCGATAACAAATTGCTGGTACCTTCAACGATATGTTAAATGTTTCTTCACGACTAGGACGTCATACATACATACATAATTGGTCATTACAACCCTTCAGTCAGGATTACGACCTAGTCTCTCGCACCACTTATGTTGTGTGTGTTAATTTTATACATGTGTGGCGGGACCTACAGTTTAAAGTCGACTCCGAACGACAGATTTTTGAGAAACTTTTCATGGCAATTTTAATTTACTCTCAGAGTTTTTGCCAGAAATCCGCTGAGAGAAAGTTGCCGAACAAATTCTTTTCCTGGGGTTTGAAACCTGGCTTTACGTGTAATAAGCCTACACACTACCTACCAGACTACGGCGATTTCAGATGTCATAAAACTATCAAATTCAATTTGATTGAATGTCTATGGTAGGAGACTTTAGTTTTAAAGTTGGATTGCAGTACAGTGGGACGGATATCTGTTGCATATACATAATTTTAACTGAGAAATGTTGTTGTAAATAATTCTATAATTCTATTCTTAGTGTTAATTGTGTTAATTTACATTTTTTTTGCTTTAAAAAAATTAAAAAAAAAACTTCTTTATTTACCATAGTCTACGATTTTTCAACGACCTCCAAAAGTTGTTTAAATTAAATCGTATTTTCCCCCATTTTTTTCCTAAAAATCTTAACTTTGTTTTACAAAAAAGTAAACATTACACACTCATACATTTATTCGCCAGTCTTATAAATTAATTTATTTCTTTTATTTTAAATATTTACAGAATCAACCCGTAAAAGTAGCCGATACAGAAGTAAAGAAAGAACAGCAACAAACTGATGCCACTGCAGTAGCATCAACAATAGATGCTCAACAGCAGCAGCAGCAACAACAACAACAGCAGAACAATGGCCGTCAAACATTGTCAGGAAATAACGATGTAAATATTGTAAGTCCATACGAAGTCTATATGTTATTTTAGGTGTTGTATTATATCAGAAAAGAAGAAGAAAAAAACCCACAAACGATGAAAAAAAGTATCAATCATGTTGATAGAAAGTAAGTTAATTTAAAAATTTTAAAACAAATTCATTTTAATTGTGCATCTTATTACTCTAGGCCTTTTAAAGGTACACCAAAAAGAAAAAAAATCGCTACTTACCGTTTTGCATTTTTGTTTGTACTTAATTTTTTCTAATTTTTATAACCATTTTGTATTTCTTTTTTATCCATTGTTTTTTAAAAATATTAATTTAAGAAACATTTGTTTTGCTTTTATTTTAATGTTATTTTTTAAGCTTAAATGCCATGTTTATAAAATATAATTTCTAACATCGTATTCCTTTAATGCAGCGTTTTAAGTTTTTTTTTAAGATTTAAGAAAAGAGCAGTGATGTCACATTAGGGCAATTATTTTTATAATTTATTTTTGATAAATTAAATTCATGAGAATAAGGATTAGGAGAACTACAGCATCTGCTATATTTTGTATGTGTTTAAATTTTTATAGGCTTTTTGCCTCCCATACCCTAGTAATAGGCAGTGCTGACAGCTTCCTCATGTCATTAATTATGAACTTGCCATAAGTTGGCTCTTCGATACTTTTGTATATTACAAGTTATTTGGAAATGATTATGCCTGCCATGATCGCCTCCCATTTTGTAAAATATGGCCTTTGTAAACATGCCATTTAAACAAGTATTAAGTGCGTCTATTTGATGTACATAAAATCGATCAGTATAGTCAGTTATATTAATAAATATCACAGAGATGCTTGCTTCACAATAAAGACAAACCAGTTGCTTAAATCGATTTCCTAATGATGTCACAATCCCTTGGATACTATTCCTGACTTCCTCTTAATGGCAGTACTTTGATTATCCCGTTAAATAACAATATCGGCCCGAAGGAAAATTGGTTAAAACTCTACTTAAAAATCTACTTCTTGATCGATCTCAACTTATGGCAGCTTCCATTCTAAATTAACTCAACTAGAGATTATCTCAATATATTTGACTGAACCTTACAATACCTTCAATACCTTTAAGTGAGACCAAATTAAACAGTCTGCCTTTGCTGGTGGTGCTTTGAAATTTGTTTTTTAATTTGGTTTTTTTTTTAATTTTCTCTACAATCAAGACTTGTATCCGCAGAGAAGCACATACAATAAGCAGGATCTGTAAACTTCGTTTACAATTTCACTTTTGTTCTTATCTTTCTACCCAGATATTGAAATTTGTTCATGTAATCTTTGATAATGTAATTAAACGATAGGATATGTAACGGAAATATCATTTCCATCGCTTGCTGTTTTATAATTTAGAGGGTGTTTATAAGGTCAACACTAAAGCTGGCATCTCTGAAACTAGCTTCTTCGGGACGAAAATTTTTCGATATAGTATGAGGTAGGATCTTAGAAATTCCTTGTTGAACAGTTTATCAAATGATGTTTCAATAGACAGCAAACAATACCAAATATTTTTGTCACAATATTCTCATCACAATCGAAGTTGAATAGCTCAGAATAGATGTCAAAGAATGTTCTGCTTCATCTATTATTATTTTTTTTTCAAGTTTATAAATTTTCAGTTTTTAACCGTACCTAGCATGAGTTATTATCATTAAAAACTAAAGAAGTAGAGATAGGATAGATATTAAAACGTTGAATAACTGTTAAATGAATAATCAGTGCAGTAAGTTAATGAATAAATAAATCAGGAGTTCGACAATCGCTCTGATATGCTTATTGTTTATAGCATTTAAACATTTCTTTATAGAATAATTGCTTGATACTTAATTTTTTTTGTTGAATTTCTTGGCATTTAATTTTTTAATGATTTTTTTTATTTACTACAATAAATCGAATTTATTACAATATTTTTTTAATTTTATTTCATTTTAAATGTTATTCATTCCAAATAATGCTTTTTTATTTTTTTATATTATTTTTAAGTATTTTTTGCATGGCAAATATCTTTTCTTTTATGATAATAATAATAATAAAGTTGATTTTAACTTCCTTTGATTCTGATTCTTTTTGAATTCTGAAATGAATGGTATTGTTTGTACATTTTTGCATTAAACACGGTACGGCATAAAATAAAAGGTTTGTATTGCTTTATTTTAAGTTGTAAAAGCTTGTTTTATTTATTAAACATTTGTTTTGTATTTTAAATTTTTTATTTCATTTATTATAACTACATTGTAATTAAGAATATCTTAGGAAATAATTTTAATTATTATTTCATTAAAATTAAGTTCTACTTTATGTGTACTATTGTGGTTTAAATTGAAAACGTTACAAATAAAAAGGGTTATAAAAGGATCGGAAAAGAAAATATTTTGAACCGATAAACGATAGTAAGACATTAACATTAAACCTTAAACACTTAGTGAATTCTCTTATATATGGTACACTAGAGAGATACGTTATGTGGAGTGAAATATTGAACTCCAAAATTCCGTTTTGGATGGCAAGAAACGAAAGATTTCGATCTACACATTATTTCTCTAATAAACACATTATTCACTGTGTGAGAAAGTGTGCGTAGTATCGATAAAACTGTGAAAGACAAGTTACTTCGAGTTGCTACTTTAATAAATGAAGCAGGAGTATGTTACCCAACCTATCGTCGTTAATAAGGACTTTTTCCATATCTCTGAAACTACCATGGCGTAAAGTCTCAAAATATACCACTGGGTACTTCAAATCAGATTCTCATGCCAAGAATAGCTACCCTCTCATAACTTCAAATGAAACACTATCAACTCTGGCTCTATACCAAAATCTAATCGAATTATAATTCGTTTAAACATTACATGTAAGCTAGATATGACTATAAGGCTTCCTTGACGAAATCTCCTAAGGACTTGGTGTATAACAAATGTTCTTATATTTTCCTAAAGATTAGCCAGGAGTAAAAGTATAAAGGACGTTATTATGAGGTAAAAGAAGAGGATATGGATATTGAATGGAATTTTCGGTTAATTTAACCACTTATTGTTTAGATGGCATGGTGTAATGGTTAAAGTGCTTAACTCGAGGAACTCGGAACTCTCCAGGTTCAAAAATATTAGTTCATGAAGACCCCAGCACACTCTGAAATCATAGCATCCATAATGAGCTTTATTGAAAGGCTAGGCATCGGCATTTCTTGAGAAAAAGTAAGACTCAATGAGCTTAGCTTATCCCTACATCTAGTACAGAGACAGCGTTGTTTCTACGCACCGAAAGATCGCAACCATACATGTTTGGAATACAGACGTAACGTCTTACTATTTTGTTTAATTTCCATATTTAATTGAGGTCCCATCACCTAAAATTGGCCTACAGAGCATAAGTGGTATAAGAACCCAGGCCGTAATCCTGTCTAGAGAGTTGTAATAAGGAAAACCGCTAAAAATTTAGCGTTTTTGTATTGCAGAATAGCCCTTAGTCAGTTAATATTCTTAGTAAATAAGCTTTCTCTAGAACTTGAAGAAAAAATGTTTTTTCTTCATTAAAACGTTCTGTAATTTATAAGTTAATTTCTTCTTTCCTTACCTGTGTCAAAAGTAATCGCATTTCACTACGATCAGTTGATCGACGTTAAAACTGGAAACACAAAATACGCGTTTTTAATAACGTTTTCATTTTTATGGTAATGTTAACTTGACACCGTAAAGGGCAAGTCTGTTGTGTTTTCCTCGCCTGTGTCAAAAGTGACAGTAGTATACCGTATACGATCGCTAAAGTGCTCTCTGCTTAGAATTAAAGTATTAAGTAAATAGTTATTAAATTATTAGAAAATATTAAGTTAATATTACAAAAAAATTATAAATTAAATGAATAAAGAAAACAAAAAGCAAAATAAACAGCAAGCAAATCAAACAAACATGAAATGAAAAAGAAAAATAAGATTACAACAACGTATAAAACAGAAAGGAGAAATGAAAAAATTCCTCTACAGCATTGCCATATAAAAAAAACGAGTATCGAAATGTTGACTAATTGCTTAACTTAAGCAACATGTTGCTAGAGAGTATTAGTCTTTCATTCATTGCTTTAAGTAAACGCTGTCATCATTTAAGTTTTCACTAGAGTTGAAAGAAAAAAATTGAACAAAAAAATTTGTCAACGCGTTAGAAATTTTTTTTACAAATAATTACAGAGTTAATATTAAAATAAAAGTTAACATAAAATTTACAAAAGTTTGGTTAAATTTAAAATCGGAAATATAAAAAGACGAGAAATTATTTAAATTGTTTTATTAAAACGTTTAAAGTGTTTGTGTTGTGTTTTTTTTTAATGAGTAAGAAGAAAAAAGGTTGCTTGGCGACGTTAACGACCCCGACATATTTCTGTGTGTGTGTTGTTTTTTATTTGCGTGTAATGATGATTTGTAAAGGGAAAGTTCCCATTTGTTTTTGTACTTCAATAATAATATAAAAAGTACTTTATTTTATAAAGAGTTATAAATTAAAAAGTTGTTGTAGTGTTGTTCAGGAATGGAAACAACAATAAAATGCAAGATAAATTCTTTCATAACATACCTAGTTAACTTAGACATAAAACAACTACTGTGACATTAATATTAATAGATAAAAAAAATAAATCCCTTTAAAGATCAACTGGCAACAAGTGTACAAATATAAGTACATACGCTACACAACAAAAAAAAAGGCCGTAAAAAATTTACAAGATATGTTGCCTTAAACATGCCTGATACAATGTTGCTGAAATGTACTCATTTAAGTGTGTGCGTTTATGTGCCGTGTTTATTTTATGGAATTTGACATATCTCTCTCTTTCCCTCCCTCTTTACGCTCTTTCTTAATTGTTTACCGGAACAGAGAGGCAAAAAAAAAAACAAAAGGAAGAGGAACAGAAAATAAGAAATATAAAGAAAAAGCAACTCTAAACAAAACATATAATAAGAGAAAAGCAAACAAAAATAAATTATAAATAATAATAAAAAGAAAACAACAAAAGTTGCCTTACTAAATAGTTATTAACGTTAAAAGATTTTTGTTATTATTACACCCGTTTAATATATATAATTTGCCATACTGTGAGTGTGTATGAGCTGTATGTGTTGTTGCTGTTTTGAACGCATACAAAATAGAATTTGTATCGTTTTTCACTATTGCTGGCGTTTTTTTTTGTGTTGCTTGCTGCTGCCTGAACAAATGTGTGTTTAACGTAAAGACGACGAAAACAGATCATCACAATTATCGTCTCCAATTGTCGTTGCTGCTTAATAAAAGTGTTAAAAATAATAATAAATATTACATTTTTAATAGTAATAATATAAATAAAAAAATATTGACCAAAAGTTTTGTTAAATAAAGTGCACAAATAAAAAAAATTAAACAGCCAGTATAGAACAACAATAAGATGACCACTCGTAAAAAGAAAGGAAAAGATGGTGGTGGCGGCAGTGGTGGAGGCTTCATTAAAAAAGTCTCCTCCTTGTTTAATTTGGATTCGGTAATTATTTTTATGCACCTACTACTCCATATCGAAAATTGTGACTTTTTTTAAAAGCTATTTAAAACATTTTAGTGACACACTTCTTTTTTTTTTTGTTGACTGCTGATTAGTAAACATTTCTTTATTTATTTAAAATTATTCTTGTGGTTGGTACGTTTCCCTGTGTGTCCGTCTATTTTTATTAGTCCACTATATATATATATATTGCCGGACGAAATGATAACATCATTTCTTTTTAAAGAAACACATCTTGAACAACGCATAGGAAATTCTATTAGCATCACAACCGTTGCAATGGCCCACCCCACCCTCACTGGCAAGAATACATAGCACATTTTACAGTGGGTTAAAGGGGTACTCCGGCTGAATTTTTGCGTGATCTGTTATATGTTAAGTTGCTTTCGTTTGATCTGTCAAATAAGAATTCTGCTTGTTTTCATTCTATTTCGTGAGCGCTCTCATTTTAGTTTTGCGTGTCTTCCAGGGTTGCCAAATTGAAGAAAATGAAAAATGGATTAAAATTGGGCTCGAAAGAATGTATTGTTATGTTGTTTTTATTTTTCATTAATAAAAAACAAACAGTATAATATCCAAGAGCATTACAGTATGTAAGCATCTCTCTCACCAATAAACTCCGACTTTCTGTCATAACAGATTGTTTCAGTTTTTATGGACGAATGTTTATCTAAGAAGCATAAAGGACACACAATTACCACAAATTATCGTTCCCACGACAATCGGATCTTCGTTCCGGAACGACCCGACTCAACATCGGCCAAGGATTGTCAAGCCAGCGATAGCTGTATCAACCGGAGGTTTTTTCCCAAGGGAAAAGCTTCCGGAGACAACAGCCGAACTGTTACAACAACAAATACAAATTATCGATCGAAACTGTGCATGATTTACCAAATTCTATATAGCAAACAAGGTTTTTCCAAAAATAAACTATTAAATCCTTTTTACTGCACTTTTTTAATTAAAGCGGATTGAAAGCTTTTAGGAAAGGCCCACCTTAAATGTTAGACATAACTTTCAAATATTACCTTCATACCTTTGCTGAGATTGGAAAAATATAAAAACAAAACTGGATGTATTTGACCAGGATGGAACATACTTTTTACAGCCTTTTCAATTAAAGTTATCTGAATGCTTTCTTCCTTTTAGTTGACTAAATTTTATACTAGTTTCCCAACAATGTTTGATATTTAGAAACAAATTTGTAGTCGAATATTTAGTTTAAAATCTTGCTAAGTTTTGAAAAACGTTCTAAGTTTGTGGTTAATGATGAAAACCGTTATTATAAAACTGAATTAATGATTTACGATGTACACGGTTTGTACACTTGTAATAGAGTTCGATGAAATGGGCGTTTTTGTAAATGGCAAGTTTTAAAAGTTTCTGGTCATATTATAGAATTGAAGAACTTGAAACCGAGTCAGTTTTTTTTTTGTTTTATTCAAACGACACATTAAAATGAGCAATAAATCTCAGCATATTGTTGTTGTTTTATTGAAGTCGCCGTAGTCTAGTAGGTGGTCTGATGGCTTATTAGACGTAAAGCCAGGGTTCGAGCCCCAGGCCAGACATCAAGACAAAATACAACGGGTATTTCTTCCGGCAAAAACTCTGAGAGTAAATAAAATTGCCATGAAAAGTTTCTCAAAACTCTGTTGTAAAATTAACACACACACCATAAGTGGTGTGAGAAACTAGGTCGTAATCCTGACTGAAGGGTTGTAATGACCAATTATGTATGTATATATTGTTGGAAAAATTTTCTTATTAAAATAGGTCTCCGTTCTTGATATTAAATGAAGTAACAGTCTTTCTCCGATAAAAAATTAAATGTCTTGAAAAACTTCCTTAAATCTGTTGTTAGATTTCTTAGTAAACTGAAAATCCCGAACTTATGAATAAATTTAACGAATGTAACATGGGTGGTGTGAGAAGCCAGGCAATACTCCTGATTATAGGGTTCTAGTGGCCAATAATGTTTGTATGTAATGAATGTAATATACAATAATTTTGTTTTCGATTTCGATTATTTTTGCTTAAGGTGTTGATTACTGAATACACATTTTATTTGGTTCAATTTCGAACCAAAATATATTTTCCATTCTGGTGTTATAACTTTGTGAGTAATAAGTTTGTGAGTAATATATAGTATGAATTGGTTTGCCTTTGTAAAAATAAGTATGTGGTTTTGTATAAGCATTGCTTCGGTTCTTTTATTCTTTATATTGAAAATCGTTTGAACATACAAATCTAGGTAAAAAATGTCTCTAAATCTATTGATATCGAGGTCTTATGGAAATATTCTGTTATGAAATCCTTGTAGTTGATTATGTTTGGTAGTTACATCCACATTTATTACGATAATATTATATTTTCTTTCTAATACAATAAAATTTGCGTTAGAATACAACATAACGACCATATGCATTTATTATAATTATTATAATTATTTAACTGATTGAAATAAAAGCATACATACATATGTCGTGATAAGTTCACAAGTTAAAGATGCTTTTTTGTTTGTTCTGATATGTTCATTTAACAAAAAGTGCAATTATTGCACGAACCACGATGTAATTTAATGGATCTTAGCCAAAAAACATTTAAAATACACGTGATTGATTTCTTTTGTATTATGCTTTAAAAACCTTTTAAATGACAAATTTAAACAATTTAATTACTTAATTTTGTATATATACTGCATATGGCATATGACATACGCTACACTGTGAAAACGATTTGGTTGGGTACTATATACATATTTTGAAATCTGAAGAATCTGGTTATAAAGACTTATACAAGGTATTCTAAGACATTTTGAAAACACAAAATATAGACGTTTATTCCATATCTGCTTAATATGTTCGGCTTCAATTTTGTAAATATTTAATCACAATATTTTTTTTTTATAAAAACTGGGATAGTTTCGTATGCAGCACATTCATACTATATTATCTTTAAATATGTATGGTCTTTCAAGTTTAAGTGTGTTTTCTAAATGCATATTTAACGCCAATCGACTGCGTATTAGCTTTCACTTGTCCACTCCTTTAGTGAAATTTTCAGTAATTCAACTTTCAGGCCCTCTAGCGGTTTATTGGTCCTTGTGCAGCTGATCCTATTTTATTTATTTCATTAATATTAACTGTATACCCTGTTATCCATGATAAACTAGGCCAAAATCTTGATTACAAAGTGTCACGTTGTAAGCTGTTTAAAATAAAAATATTACTAAAAAAAAAAGTGGTAATTTAAACTTGGTCACTTTCCAAGCATTATGGAGTGATTATTATTATTTAATCATAATCAAATATGGGGTTCTCAGCAATGTACTCAATGTTATGGCTTATTATGGAGTTATTTGTATTTGGATATGGACCTCCATCCAAATTTTGTTCCAGTTGGGCAACAATTAAACTCGATTAAGCCTTTACAACGTCTCGTAGATATGCTGCTTGGATGGTAGAGAAACATTTTCTTATTTTTCGAGCAAAACTTTCTTCAGCGGTGAAGATTAGTTCTTACTGGTTGGTAACGAAAACAACCAAAATTGTCGAATATGTGATTCATACATATTTGGTCATTACAACCCTTTAGTCAAGATTACGACCTAGTTTCTCACACCGCTTATGTTGTGTGTGTTAATTTTATACATAAGTGGCGGGACCTACAGTTTAAAGTCGACTCCGAACGACAGATTTTTGAGAAACTTTTCATGGCAATTTTTTGTTTACTCTCAGAGTTTTTGCCAGAAATCTGCTGACAGGAATTCGCCGAAGAAATACTTTTTGTATTTTGTTTTGATGCCTGGCCTGGGGCTCGAACCTTGGCTTTACGTCTAATAAGCCAACACACTTCCTACTAGACTAGGGCGACTATGTGTCGTATAGTATAGTTATTTTATTGGGTTCATATTTTGTGAGGTGCATATTATAATCTGGAGTTGTCATTGGGTCGTATTTTCGTCGAAAACGATTCTAGTAGATGTTTGAATATTAATTCACAGCTCAATGGTCGCATAATAACGAACTTTTTTGGGCTACAATTAAAGATTATAATTTGTACGGTGTGTTGTTTCAACAAAGGAAGGATTCCAGCCACATAACACGACCGACTTTAGCTTTATTACATGAGAAATTTCCATAAATTTTAATTGCACGTTTTGGTGAAGTCCCTTAGCCAAAAAGGTCATGAGATTTAATGTTTTGGCAAGAAATATTCGTCAAGTTTACTCGAAAACAGCTTCAAAAGAATCGAATTTTGAAAGCAATCCAAAAGCAATCATTTAAATGACATTGTATTCGTCAAGTTTACACGAAAACTGCCTCAAAAGAATCGAATTTTGAAAGCAATCCAAAAGCAATCATTTAAATGAAATTGTAATTCGTTTATTTTTGGGAAGATCCAAGCATTATAATGAAATGAAAGCTTCATCGAATTCAATTCAGGCATTGAACTTGAAAAATGGATAACAATTTATTAAAGAAATATTGAAAATCTGCGATTAAAAATGCTTTTAAATGAGGTTTCTAGAACAATATTGTTAGATGTGAAGAAATGGTGTAATTTATGATTCATTCGCCATTAAATAGAAATTTAAATCAAATATTGAAACTTACATCTTAGACTCTTATGTTTTCAAATGAAAATATAACAGAGAGAGTATATTTGTTTATAATTTTCTATTTTAAGAATTTCATAAAGTATTACTTGGAATTCTTTAACTATGTATGTATTTTATAATATTTTTATCAAGAGAAAATTATGAAATAAAAATTGCACTTGAATAGCACTTCATGCTTAAAATCCCTTGATTTTATGTTAAGACTCCAACGCCACTTAGCAACTCTACTACAATCTTGCATAGGGAATTCCATTTGCATGTACATATGTATTCATATAAGTACATATGTGGTATTTTTTTCATTGTAATAATACAATATTTTTATATGGTTTTATTATTTATGGTTATTATTTTTGTTTTTTTTTTATTCCTCTTTAGCCCATTATGTTTCGATCTTTGTATTTTATCGCATTATTGTAATATTTTTCCTTTTTGTTTTCAAATTCAGTTTTAAAATTTCTTTATTATTCATGTAACATTAATATAATAGAATAATAATAAAAATAACAATAAAAAAAGTAAAAATTACTTGACCTCATACTATTTTCGATCATTTATAAGGTCTGTGTACATAGACACACGTACTACTATTTACTTACTCATGCTGTTTAATTTGTAGTACAGTGCGATATTTTTTATTTGCCTGTTATTATAGTTGTTGTTGCTAGATTTTCTTTTTATTTTTCTTAGATTATTAAGTGGGCGTTTAAAATAATTTGCCTGTTTGTTATTCATTCAGTTTTTCTTATTATTAGCCAGAAAATGCACAACAATTATTGATGCATTGGCAAATGGAAGGAGGGAGGCGTTAGGAACATTTAATTTGAACATCATCCACAAAGTGAATAGAATGGAATTTTTTTAGTTTAGTTTTTAGTTTGAATTTTTTAAATAACTCTTTTAAATATCTGTAAACAAAATTTATAAACTTTATAGGGGAACAGCTTTTAAAAAGTAAATGAAAATGATTCATTTCAATTATGCCCAGCATAATACAATAAAGTCCATCATGCCCTTATTATTATTGGTTTAATGTTTTGATAATCAGTTATTATTTTTTTATTTGCTTTATTTTTGCGTTTATAGGCACATCGGTCATCAACGAATAAGGTAAGAGAAGTTTTACAATCGTAAGATTTCTGTATGTTAATTTCATTCAATCAATATCGCTACTACTCATCTGTGGATTGTCTTTAAAATCAACATCGAAGTGTATATGTATTTGTAACATAAAACCCCACTAAATATTTTTCACATATTTTTCATAATAAAAATTTATTTGTGTTCTCCTAATTAACCCTAATCGTAGCATGTTAATTATGATATTCAACTTCAAATTTTTGTAATTACAAAAACAATTCTAAAATATATTAAAAGAAAGAAACAAATAAGAAACATCTAACCTCAGATTCAACTAAAAATGTTACGATTATTGTTAATAATAAATTTTATTATCTTTCCTTATTATTTATATTGTTGTTCTTTTTTCAAACACTGTTCTTTTGTTACATTTCTAGGTTAATGGCGATGATAGTTGGCAATATGAAGACATAACCTTAGAACGTGGTACATCCGGTTTAGGTTTTTCAATAGCTGGTGGCACAGACAATCCTCATGTTGGTAATGATTCATCCATATATATTACCAAATTAATACCGGGTGGTGCTGCTGCTGCCGATGGTCGTTTAAGTGTCAATGATATTATAGTTTCCGTTAATGATGTCTCTGTGGTGGATGTGCCACATGCATCAGCAGTTGATGCCTTAAAGAAAGCTGGCAATATTGTTAAATTGCATGTGAAAAGAAAACGTACTGGCGGTGGTAGTGCCATAGGCGCTGCAGATGGTATAAGCTCAAAGATGTCAGCTTTACAATCAGCAGATGCTGGCCCTAAAGTAATTGAAATCGATTTGATTAAAGGCAATAAAGGTTTAGGATTTTCAATTGCTGGCGGCATTGGCAATCAACATATACCAGGCGATAATGGTATTTATGTTACCAAAATAATGGATGGTGGTGCCGCTGCCGTCGATGGTCGTTTATCAATTGGTGATAAGCTTATAGCCGTTAAGGCCAATGGGGTAACTAATTAATAAAAATAAAAAAATACATTAATTATAACAGATTTAATAACTGAACATATTTAAACTTCTGTTTAGTTTTTGATTTAAATTATTTTTTACACAACTTACATACATATGTTTCCTGGTAGATTTTGGCTAAAACCATTGACCCACTTTGTGGGAATTTTGTATTAATTGTTCATAGTTTCTTATTTATAAAATCTATTAATTATTCTAAGGATAGATTCTAGAGGAAATTGGTTTGCTATCTTATTTACTCCAACGCAAATTGAATGCAAACTGAATAAATTATTTATTAAACCATAATACAAAATTATTTATTTATTTTTCATTAGAATCACGATTCTAATGCAATATACAACCTGTTACGTATGTATTTCAAAGAAACTTAACTAGAGAACTTAATTTTCATTGCTTTGTAAAGGACTAAAAATATTTTTGGGCTTATTTTTAATTGCTTTAATATGACCCTACTGTGCTGGATTACATTGCCTTAGTTTTATTAACTAATAATTTTGTTTGGCACATTTTCAAATTATTATTCGAGTTTCACGAAAAATATTTAAAATTTAAAAATACCATTACGATTCTCATATGTTCAGTTTTTAAATATACCCTGTGTTGTTGTGATAGATTTTATTGAAAAAACTATTTTAATGACAATTATTTTTAAACTTAATTGCAGGTCGATAAAAATCTCGAAAATGTTACACATGAACAAGCCGTTGCCACATTAAAATCCGTTGTTGATAAGGTAACATTAGTTGTGGGCAAATCGGGTCATATAATTTCAACATCTGGACATCATTTCAATCAAGTGAATTCGCATTCAACAGGTGCGATTAATACTATAGGACAAACTGTTGTTGATTTTGCTCGTTCATCTTCTACCACACCATACACAACTACCACCAACAACATCAACAACAACAATACAAATGCTATGCAACCACCACCACCACCACAACCAACAACAGCTACAATTACTAATAATAGCAATAATCAGCACCATGCATCTTCCCCAGCTGTAGCTGATATAATTCCTACATCTACATCTAGATCCCAGTCACCTTTGCCTCGTAAGCTTTATTCTATTATTATTTTATTTAATTTTTTTTATTATTCTTTATTATGATTTTTCTCTTACTTTTACTTTAACTTATTACTTTTAATTTATTCTTTTCCTTTCCTAAATAATTTTTTAAAATTCTCCCTTAAGTTCTATTTAAACGAAACTTAAAACTATCTAAACTACCTTTGCTCACTCAAGAAAAAAATATTCCAATTCAAATTTCATACGTGTTCTAAATCATTCCACGAAAATAATATACATATATACATACTATATGTATGTATATATATACAAAAAACATAAATGCTACACACTTGTATGCTTGTGGATTAATATAGTACAATAAATAATACCATACATATGTATGTAAATCAATTCAGTTAGAGAGTAGTAAATATGTTTAGAAGTATACATATATTTTATTATAGTTTTTAATAATTCCTTTAATTTTTGTGTTCTTTGCAAAAGATGCATACATATAAATATATATATATATATAATTAACCTTTTACTTTTAATGGAACCATAATTTGCATGTTAAGAGAACATTATGAAATGAATATAGGTTTTTAAAAGCAACCTTGTTTTCTATAACACAGCAGAATTGTTTGTGATTGTTTTGCACGATTTAAGTTTTTTGTGGACAATGATTAAGTTTTTGCTACATATTGAAAAACAAACCAAAAAAAAAAGTTTTCGTTCTTATGTTAAAAGAGTTTCTTTTCTGTGATGATTTGTGTGTTTGCATGTCGTCTACTGGTGCTGCTGCATACAAGAGTAGTGTGTTTTTTCCTAATTTATTTATTTATTATTATTTTTTATATATTTCTATTTAAATTCCTTTTACAATATCTTAAATTCGTAAACAAAATGAAATTTAATACAACTTAAATACCTCTGTATGTATTACTGTCCTTCCACAACAACTGGCTTTGAAAAACTATAACAAAAAAAAGACCTCTTGAAATTACTACAAAACAAAAAAAAACAACAACAAACCAAACCTCTGCTTTAATCACACTAATATAACAAATTTTTTTTCGTATTTCCTCTCCCAACCAAATATTGTTTGGGCTTTTCTATATTATACGCTTTATTTTGATTTTGGTGCAAAAAATAAAATCAAATTATAGAACAACCAGCATCTAGGTATGCCTCATCAAATGTTTTGGCTGCCGTGCCACCAGGCACACCACGAGCTGTTAGCACCGAGGATATAACAAGGTGAGTTACATACATTTTGTTACTTTTATTTATTATTACTATTTTAATTATTATATTATATACGTTTGTATTTGTATATACATTCATACATTAGACGTTATTAAATATGTATCTGAAATCTTATTATATGTCAAGTAAACAGAAAGGCGAATTAATGTGCCTGATCGTAAATGTTGTTGCATATTTTTAGGAAACCAAAAAAGCCTTTTTTTTTTAATTCACGAATTTCGCAATTATTCAGGGGTGTCATAGAATCCAAGTCGATTTTGCCTTTTGTCGTTTTTGAAAACCAATATTGGATTTATTTGGTGTCACAAAACCAAGTCGGTTTAGTTATTTTCGAATTGAAATAAAACCAATGTTCGAAACAGCTGTTGTTTACATTTGTGTATTTATTTACAATTTTTATTAAATTTTCTTTTTTGGAAAAATATAAAGCGTTTTTAATAAAAAAAAATAAATCTTTAAATAAATAAATAAAAAAAATAAGATTTTGTTGCTTGAGCAAGAGCTATCAGAAAAGGTGAAAAGACAAATACTGAGAGATTGTAGCAACCCACTGGAGTTGCCGGAGGCAGCTTACCACATCAACTGAAACCAAGAGACTTGAAAGACAATTTTGCATATCTAGAATGCTGTTTGTTCCAAGCCCAAAAAAATCATGTGTGAGAACCGAGTACATCAAGCAAAATCTGCGGCCAATAAGAATATTCATTGGATGGAATCAGAAGTGTGTGATCCACTATGAACTACTAAGACCGGGCCAGACTACTATGGGAAACCTGTACAAGCAACAATTAATTCATTTGAAAAGAGCATTGACTCAATCAAAAACCATTTGAGAAACAGTAGATAAGAAGTTTTACCTCACCTACCATTGATTTCAGTTTCGGTCACTAAAAGATCTTATCAGAAGATGTTATTCTCCTTTAAAGGTAACTACGAGGTTTTAGTCTTAGCTTAACAGTGCACATATGCTATGTTTCTGGATTTGTAATAAAGTGTGTGTCTTATGTATTTCGCGCATTCTTCTGCGTTACACAATTTTACTTCTTCTTCTCACAAAGTCCCATGAATAGCAGGATTAGCAAATGCGATATAGAAACACATGGGTATTTCATGTTTTACTCAAGTTAAGGATCTTATCTTATTACTTGGTACTTGGCTATACTTATATACATACTATTATACTTTTTATACATGAGCGGTGGGACGTAGAGTTTAAAGTCGATTCCGAACGACAGATTTTTGAAAAACTTTTCATGGCAGTTTCATTTACTCTCAGAGTCTTTGCCAGAAATCTGCTGAGAGAAAGTCGCCGAAGAAATATTTTTTTCATATTTTCGTTTTGATGTCTGACCTGGCGTTTGAACCCGGGATTTAGGTCTAATAAGCCAACACACTACTTACTAGACTACGACGACTTCAATGTACTTGGATATTCTTCCCAATATTGAGAGAGACCGCTTTTGAATAGGTCAGGCGAAGAAGTCTGCAGATGGTAAAATAAAAGCTATTTATAAAGTAAAATTAAAGCTGTTTTTATTTCATATAACAATCAGACAGCTGTTAGCTGCTTGCTTTATTTCCAATAACAAAACCGATAAAAAGACATTCTGTGACACCTAAAACCGATACTTATTCAAGTTCGAAAACAAAACCGATAATCTTGGATTGTATGACACCAAATTGATTTTTGTGTCGTTTCAAATCCAATTCCGACATTATTGGATTCTATGACACCCCTGATAACAAAATTATTTGAATATTTTCTATAAAATATTTTAATTGGCCACAAATGATTATTTCGTAGACAATTTATTAATCTGTAACTCGTGAGTAACAGGCATTAGAAAATGGTATTAGAAAGATACAATTTTCTATTAACAAACTTGATAGATTTGCTATTATTTAGCTCAGTATTGTTAGAAACTGCATCGAAACTGGACACTAACATATTTTAAAGTTTTTCTTTTTTTCGGTAAGCTAGGTGGCTGAATGTCAATAGTGTCTATGATCGTTATACTGTGTTACAGTTACAAGTCATGTGATATGTTCAATCCTGGATTCCTCTACTTGCTATCAGTTTAATTGTTTATAAAATAATGAAAATAAACTAATTCGATTGTCATGTAAATAAGTTTTGTTAGGAATCGCCGGAAAACTAAATATTAAACATGAGGTATTTGGATATTGAAAAAGTCATATCATCCAATTTTTCATATACGCTTAACCATAAAATCAATAGAAAACTAGGACATTTGCGTCCATATCGAATAAAAACGATGGTAGTAGAATTTATTGTGATTCGTTAGGAGCTGAGAGTGTGATTGAAAGCGTCTAATGCACCCAACTTAAATTTGCCAATTTCTCGCTGATGTGAGGAGCATAATGTAAACAAGTTATTCTACAAAAGAGAAGAAATAATATGATCTTAATTAAACTACTATTTATTTTTACTTGAAATTTAAGACGGTTTAAGTGTATCGGGTCCGCCACTAACTTTTTTTTTTTCAACTAGTGCTTATTTCGTGAATGATAACACTTAGATCATGTCTGATTTGACAGATAATTAGTTTTATCCTTCCGCTGAACGAATATTGACCATCCAATGCGTTTTCGCTTCGCTAAGTGGGCCTGCGATCGACTTACAGAAAATGCCGATTTTGGCAAAAAAAAAAATCATCTTTTCAGATGAAGCTCATTTTGATCTTGGCGGGTATGTAAACAAGCAAAATTGTCGCATTTGGGGCACAGAAAACCCGCACGCATACATTGAAAAGCCGACGCACCCAAAACGAGTCACTGTTTGGTGCGGATTTTGGTCCAGAGGCATAATTCGGCCATTTTTCTTTGAAAATGAGCAAGGAGTGGCCGTTACAGTCAATGGCGATCGTTATCGGGCCATGTTGAACGAATTTTTGTTCACAAAAATTGAAGAGGAGGATATTGGCAACATTTGTTTTCAACAGGACGGCGCTACGTGCCACACAGCCGAAGCTACATTCGATGTTTTGCGCCCTGTTTTTGAAGATCGCATTATCAGCAGCAGAGCTGATGTCGTTTGGCCACCTCGGAGCTGCGATTTGACACCGTTGGACTATTATTTGTGGGGTGCCATCAAAGATAAGTGTTACGCCGACAAGCCAGAGATAGTTGACGCTTTAAAGGACAATATTCGTGAAGCCATTGGTGAAATACAGCTGCACACAATCGATAATGTGCTTAAAAATTGGACCGATCGTGTAGGCTACTGCATGGCCAGCCGAGGCATCCATTTGAATGAAATTATTTTCCATTATTAACCGGAAGGATTGTACTTTCAAATAAAAAAAGAATTTTGAGAAAATATTCAGTAGTTTTTTTTTTAAAGCATTTTCAAAAAAAAAGTTATTTTGGCGGACCCTTTATAAACAGATTATTCTATTGAAAAAATATAACAATGTTTTTGGTAATAGCAAAAATATTCGTATATAATTTAGTGTTAACGTTAAAAATGCTAATATTAGCAAGCGAAAGTCAAAATTTTATCACTTTCAATGATACTGGAAGCTCAACTAGCCTCGACTAAAGTGTATTATTGCTTGTTTTCTAATAAAATTTTCAATGTTTACCGAAGATATTTATTTTTATGTATTTTTTATGTATATTTAATATTATATTTACACTTATTTGGGCTTGATTTCCATATACTAAGTGAACCATTTTCATAAACAAATCTTTTAGTTTAAAAGAAATTTTTAAATTCTTTCGTATTATTTGATACCAAAGAGATAAAACAAAAAAATTAGATATGCTCGTCAACTAAAAACGCCTACAGTAGAGCCTCGTGAAAGTGATTCATAATTAAAACACATATTGGTATACTAAAAGCAGTTGTTGTAATTTGTATTTCACTGTAATTTATTGCGAATAGTATGATGCTCTCCAAAAAAACAAAAAACAAAAAAAAAACAAATAATTTCTGCAGTAATCAGTTAGTCACTAAACGAATCTTAGATAATAAGCTCCAGATTCAATTAAACTGCGTGTAGCATACGTATAAAGAAGAAGAAAAAAATATATTTAAAAGAAAAAAAGAAAAACATTCAATCACATAGTATTACGTTTCCATAGAAAGAAAGAAAAAAAAAGTAACAGCAGTGAAATCAAGAAAAACAGACAAACAAATAAGTCAATATTTTTTGGCAAACAATCAAAGAAATTCCATTTTTATGAATTAATCAAGACACCTGATACGCATAAAATATTATTATTTTGTTATTGCTTATTTATTTCAATATGCATATTTAATTATATTTGTGTATTGTTGTATGTTTTTTGTGTATTGTCAACTGCAAAACAAAAAAATGAGTTGTCTACAATTGCAACTACTAAATTTAGACGATCGCATTGCAAATTTGCGTAGACCGCTGTTATGGTCAATTGTAGATAAAAAGCAACAACACCAACAGAATACTGAAACACACTTCGTTAAGACTCAACCGTTGGTGGTGAATAATTTACAACGTGACGATTATTGTGAAAAAACTCAAACGTAATGTGTTTGTTTATTTAAATTTTAAAAATCTGCATCATGTCTTATATAAAAATATATGTACATATTTTATAGTTGTTGTAAAAAATAGTTTAAAAGAATATAATAAATAAATAATATTTATAGTTTTCTAATATATTTGGTTAGATTTTTAAGAATACAGTAGAATCTCACAAATTAGAACCACTTTGTGCACAGGCCAGTTCGAATTTCTGGAAAGTTCGAATTTCTGGATACTTTTTTTTTTACAGAAAATGGTAAAATTATAATAAAACTAGTTATTTCAATTATTTTAACACAAACCTGTTTTTATTCATTAACATTTAATTTATTGAACATATTAAATTCATAGAAAAACGTTTAAAAGGTTTTATTGTTTGTTTTTTTGATTTGTTTAAACTGGATACAACTATATCGTTACGGACGTCCAAAAGGTTAGACATGTGTTTACTGGCAAAAATATCACTGGTTTTGCACCATTTTATAACATTATTGATACCTTCAAGGACTTTTGAATGAGGAATAGTTGGCGTTATGTCGACAATATCGACATCGCTGCTATCTGAAGCTTCCTCATCGTTATTCTCTGCATCAGATCCATCAGTAAACACATCTTCATTCCATTTCTCGATTTCATTTAGATTTACGGAATTGTTTAGCATAATTTCATTCAAAAGATCAAGGTTTAGTTGAAGAGCTTCATTGGAATCCTGATTTAGTTGATTCAATTGTGCTAGTGGCAAATCATCATCGCCTGAATCCCAATTTAATAATTTGGACCAAGAATTTTTTAACACTGTCGGTTGTACCTCATCCCATGATTGTTTCAACAATATTATTGCATTTCGGATTGAATGCCGTTTCAAAAGCTTATCAATATCATCACCATCACCAATCAATTGAGATAGCAACTTACTTCTGTAAATGAATTTTGTCATTTTAATAGGATTTTGATCCATTGGCTGAACTTCTGCTGTCACATTTGGCGGCAATAAATATGCAATTATATTACCATCCTCACTTTGAAGTTTATCAATTGGTGCATGAGCGGAACAGTTATCTACAAGCAGAAGAGCTTTTGGGGCCAAATTAATGTCTTCAGAAAAAAAATAAAAAAAAAAATAAAAAATATAGAACTTAAAATATGCATTAATTAAACATACTTCTTTAATAAATATCTTGTGAAACCAATCATTGAATATCCGCGAAGTCATCCACGCATTTTTCGAAAAGTCATAATGAAGTGGGTTATCAAATCCTCTGAAGCTTCTTGGCTTTTTAGCTTTTCCAATAACCAATGGTTTTAATTTAAGTGAGCCATCAGAATTTGCGCCTAGTAAAATCTAAACACGTTCTTTTTGAATTTTAAAACCTTGGGCCCTTTTTTCACAAGAAGCGACAAATGTTCTATCTGGCAGGCAGCGGAAAAATAATGCACTTTCATCATCGTTATATTTTTGCGTTTCCAACAACCCCATTTCTGCGACTTTTGCACGAAATCTGTGTAGGAATTGAGTGACCTCACCAACATCACTCGAAAGTATTTCACCACCTATTTTTAAAAACCGTATTCCATGCCGGGTTTTGAATTTGGAAAACCATCCATCACTTGCAGTAAATGTCTTTTCACCTTTATCGGGGTACACTTCACTAAAAAATAACTTAGCTTTTGCTTTTAATATAGGTCCTGTCACCGTTTTCTTCTTTTCACATTGATTTAGAAACCACTTATAAAGGCGCTCTTCCATTTCTTCATATTCTGCTTTATGCAGACTTTTTTTGCTTCCTGATATGTCTTGGTAACTGCATCCATTATTTCTTGTTTTTTTGACTTTATGTAGCTGATGGAAGATTTTGCCACATTAAAATCTTGAGCTAAACGATTTCCACTCACGCCTTCATTAAGACTTTTTAATATTTTAAGTTTAGTATCCAAAGATAAGGTATTTTTTTACGTTTATTTGACATTTATTTCTTTTATTTCACACGTAGGAATACTTTTCTTTGATCTTCAATCATCAACTGAACCAAATTTGTACAACCATATCAAAATTTACACGCATACATATGTCGAAATTGTATACACCACAAATAACTTGGTGATTCCCCGTTTTCTTTTTATTTTAATGAGCGAAAAAAAAATAATTTGTAGTTAAAATAAAAAAAAAATAGTACAAAATAAAATTAACAAAACTTCCTGAAATTAGAACCCCCTGTTCTAATTTTAGAGCGCCCAATACATTGAAATGGCTGGTTCTAATTTCTGGACAGTTCAAATTTGTGAGATTCTACTGTAATACAAAAATTATGTAAAAAGTGATGAAAAAATACATACCTAAAATTTAGTGCAGTAATCTTAATAGTGGTTAAAGGAAAACATAACAAGCAATGCACTAGGTCGATTGACAAGGTTTATTGAATATGGATTAAGCGATTATTAACGCTTGTCTTTTTCTTTTGAATTGCAAAATCCACTTGTATGCAGATGACATGCAACTTTACTTAAATAGCCCGGTGCACGATATTTCACGCGCCTTTCATTGTTTGAATGGGGAAGTTGCACGGATCTTCTTATGGGCAACTGCTAATGGCCTCTGTTTGAACCCCGGGAAATCTAAGTGTATTTTATTGTATAGAAGAAGTGTTGTACCCACAATTTCTAGGGATGTTGTGATGAATGGTGCGAATATGAGATAGTTCATGCGACGAGGAATTTAGGAATAATTTTTAACTCCAATTTGACATGGGATAATCACATAAATTCACTGGTAGAGGGCAGACGTATATTAAGTTACGCGCACTTTGGTCCACGCAACTTTATATACCTTTGAAAACTAGAATTTTAATTGCGAAAACTTATTTAATTCACTGCTTACTGTAGAGATGCGAGTTGTTTGGTAATTGCGATTCTAGCAGCAAACGTAAGCTGAACGTTCTATTCAATAAATTTGCTACTAGATATGTTTATAATTTGAGAAGATATGATCAGATCTCTGTGGCAGCTAAAAGTCTTTACGGTGTGACCTTTGATAATATTCTGAATATTCGTTTTCTTTTATTTTTGCATCAAATTGTAAACAAGCGGATACCGAGTTATTTATTTTACAGGCTACGTTTTGTCCAGTCACCCCGTAGTAGGAATATTATAGTTCCTCGGCATCGCTACTTATTTTCCGAATGGCAGTTTTGTTTATATGCTATTCGACTCTGAAACATTCTTCCACAACATCAGCAATGCAACACCAACGCTAATATCTTCAGGATATTTTTGTTTCAATATTTTCGCAGATTTTTTTTTCACTTTATATATTTCCAAATTTGTTTTTTTTTTTTTCCTTTTTCTATTGTGTTTTTATTCCGCTTACTAAGTCAGTTATTCATTTACTAAATTAAGTTAATTAAGATTTTCATCTTGTTGTACAGGATTTGGGAAAAAAAATTAAAAAAAAAAATAAAATAATTTTCTTAGTGCTGCCTCATACAAAATTTCTGAAAACTGTGAGCCTAATAAACCTCAAAATCACTGTTTAATAGAAATACGTTCTGCACTTACCACACATGTGTTGAGTATGTTAAAGCACCATTTTGTTTATGAAATACATATCCTGTCTTTCTTCATAAGAAGTATGTATGTATGTATGTACATATATGAAAAGTAACTTTCAGCACTATTTCCATAGAGCACGTTTTACAATTGAAGTGCTTATATTATTCCTCGAAAGGTAGAAGTATAACATGACAATAATAATTGTGGAATGGTGCATTGTTAACAAAGCGGAGTCCTTGGGACTTTTCAATGGCATTTTGAGTTTTTTTTTGTAGTATGGCACAACGCGGATTTTTATAGTTAAAGTCCCATTAGATAATTTCCTAGTAATAATCCGGGTATATTTTAATATACTCGCTAGTTGGAAGTAATGTATATATTAAGAGGTTATAATATCTTGATCTTAAAACCTCAGATTGCAAACCGTCGATAAATCCACTCTGTATCGTTTTCAATATTCTTGTTTGTTATATTTTTTAATTAAATAAATACAGCTGTAGTAAAAACTATGTTGCATTTGAGTAGTTTAGTATGTCCCTTACGAAAATACATTTGCATTTGTAAAAAATATTTAAAATTTTATGCACTTTATACAAAATATGTGAAAATTAGCTCAGCACTGTAAAGGAACAGGTACTGATAGTCCAATTGTTGGATCCAATATTGAGTAATTGGGTGATTTTTTAAAAACTACAAGAAATTCAGCACTGGCTCTTTATTTACATCACCTATAAACACTCGAAAATGGGATACAATTCTCATGTATGGCTCGGTTTGTCGTTTCTTAGAGAAAATAAGTCAAAAAGAAGTCTTTATTAACAGTAGGGAATCCAATTTTATGAATTAATTAAAATCATAAAATAATAAAAAAATAAAAAAAAGTATTAATAATAAAAATAAAAACAATTCTTATTATAAAATAAATATTAGAACTAATCTAAAATATAAGATATGTATTGTATATGTTCTATATTCTGATTTCTTTGTTTTTTTAGAGAATCACGTACAATAACTATACAAAAAGGACCTCAAGGTTTAGGATTTAATATTGTAGGCGGTGAAGACGGTCAAGGTATTTACGTTTCCTTTATATTGGCCGGTGGTCCAGCGGATTTAGGCGGTGAGCTGAAACGTGGCGATCAACTCTTAAGTTGTAATGATATTGACTTACGGAATGCAACACATGAAGAAGCAGCCCAAGCATTAAAGGTAAACTTTTTCTTTTTTTTTTTTGAACATTTAGATTTTAAAGTTAAATTTAATAATGGAATTAAAATCTTAAAACATTATTCAGAAATCTGGTGGTGTGGTGACATTAGTTGCCCAATACCGACCAGAGGAATATAATCGATTTGAGGCACGTATACAAGAGTTAAAACAACAGGCTGCTCTGACAGCTGGCAGCACTGGCACTCTGTTGCGCACAACACAAAAGCGTTCATTATATGTTCGGGCCTTATTCGATTATGATCCAAATCGTGACGATGGTTTACCGTCACGAGGTCTGCCATTTAAACATGGTGATATTTTGCATGTAACAAATGCCTCGGACGATGAATGGTGGCAGGCACGTCGTGTTTTGGGCGATAATGAGGATGAACAAATTGGTATTGTACCATCGAAACGACGATGGGAACGTAAAATGCGTGCGCGAGATCGTAGTGTTAAATTTCAAGGTCAATCAGCTAGTGCAAATAATAATATGGATAAGGTGTGTGTTATGATTTAAAATTTTTTGTATTCAATATATTTTTTATACAACTATTTACAACGTTTTTAGCAATCAACACTTGATAGGAAAAAGAAAAATTTCACATTTTCACGTAAATTTCCATTTATGAAGAGTCGTGACGAACGCAACGAGGACGGCAGTGACCAAGAGCGTAAGTAGCTAAAATGTTAATTTAAAAAGAAAGACTTTTAAAATATAAAATATAATATTATAATAAACAAATGATACATTTATAAATAAGGTAAACTAATAAACTTACGTTCGTTCTATTAATATGGAAATTAATAACTGCAAACACAATAACAAATAATCCTATATACATATATAATTGTAATTTTTTTTTTCTTCAAAGCAATTTCCATAAAAAAAATTGTGTGAACTTATACCAAGAAACAATCTTGCACCAATTGACCTGACCCTATTTTATATTATAAAATATTGCACTTCTTCTACTCTTGTTTTGCTTCAAAGATAAGAAATCAATGAGAAGATCAAACATATATATATATATATTTTGTTTTATTATTAAATCCTGTTAACAAAGTACATTTTGTAATTTGTATTGTTTTTCTTTTATTTTATATGTACATATATGCTGTCGTTTATTTAAGTTGTCTTTAGTTATTATTTTAATGCTTAATGTACATTTGTTTTGCTTTTAATATCTATGTACATAGATACATAGTTTTTTGTTTTTAAGTTTTAATTAATTTATTTACTTATTTTCTTTTTTTTTTTTTTAATTTCAAAAATAACATCATGAAATACTATTTACTACTACTGTCTATTGTCCACATGTTCTCCTGTAAACTCATGCCATTTTACCATTATATGATGTCAATATAATTCACCACTGCTCCTTCTACTCAACAACACTTACATACACTCCACTCCGTCTGTACACTCGACTCGATCTCATGTGTAATATCGTCCTGTTTTAATTTGTTGGTTATTATACATTTTATAATTCACTATATACGTACGTATATTATCCCAATTGTTTTGGTCATTATTACAAACAAACTCTAATGGTGTAATTTACTTTTGTTGTATACTGCGTCCAAAACAATGTGGGGTTTGTTATTCACAAAAAAAAAAAAAATTATAACAATAATAAAAACAAATACAAAAACGTTTTGTTAAATGATATAAACATGTACAATAACTAAAGCTAATGGAATTGCAGCCAGTAATAGTGAGCTAGATGTTAATAATTTAAACAACAATGATTCCAATGAACCACAGCGTAAGTTCGTTAAAATATTTTCTCTTTTTTTATATACATATACAGTAATTTATAACTACGCATTCGTACAAATTTTAATTTCTATTGTAATAAAAGAAAAAGAAAACGTTATAAAATAGTAAATTCCTTAATGGAAAATTCAATTGTTCTATTGTGTGTCAAATTGCATTTTATGGTTTAATTGCCATGAAAAACATATGTACAATTAAAAACTACGATTTATAAACGTTTTCTAACAAATTCTGTTGCTTTCAATTTAAAAGTTATAACAAAAAAAAAAAATTTTTTTTTTGTTTATTGAGTCGAGTCTTAATGGATTGTGTATGATGATTGATACCAAGTAAAAATCAATTTTAATTAGTATTAAAATTTAAATCTCACTTTCTACTTTTATAAACTAAAGGGTGTTTTTTATAGAGGTATAGAACTTTAAGTTGCAATAAAACAACGATGGATTATTCGATTGACATGAATTTTATTTATCCGAAAGATAAACTTGTGGCATTACATTTTAAATATGATTTCTGGCATATGACCGCCACGGCTGGCGCGGATGTAGTCCAATCTGGACGTCCAATTTTCGATGACTTTTTCCAACATTTGTGGCCGTATATCGGCAATAATACGGCGAATGTTGTCTTCCAAATGGTCAAGCGTTTGTGGCTTTACCGCATAGACCAATGACTTTACATAGCCCCACAGAAAGTAGTCTAGCAGTGTTAAATCACAAGATCTTGGAGGCCAATTCACAGGTCCAAAACGTGAAATTAGGCGGTCACCAAACGTGTCTTTCAATAAATCTATTGTGGCACGAGCTGTGTGACATGTTGCGCCGTCTTGTTGAAACCACATCTCCTGGACATCATGGTTATTCAATTCAGGAATGAAAAAGTTAGTAATCATGGCTCTATACCGATCACCATTGACTGTAACGTTCTGGCCACCACCGTTTTTGAAAAAGTACGGACCAATGATTTCACCAGCCCATAAAGCGCACCAAACAGTCCGTTTTTCTGGATGTAACGGTGTTTCCACATACACTTGAGGATTACCTTCACTCCAAATGCAGCAGTTTTGTTTGTTGACGTAGCCATTCAACCAGAAGTGCGCTTCATCGCTAAACAAAATTCGCTTATGAAAATCGGGAACAACGGTAATCTCGTTTTGGGCCCATTCGACGAATCTACGCCTTACTTGATGATCGTTTGGCTTCAAATCTTGCACGAGTTGGATTTTGTAAGCACGCGAACCAAGATCCTTCCGCAAAATCTTCAATAAAGTGGATGGACACAGATCCAATTCCTGTGCTCGATGGCGGATGGACTCATTCGGGTCTTCCTCAATGCTACGCTCTACAGCAGCAATAGCTTCTTCTGTACGCACCGTACAGCGTCTCTGGGGATGCGAGTTATCAATAAGAGTAAACGTGGTGCGAAAACGTTCCATGGTTAATCGAATTAACTGCTCTGATGGACGATTTTGTCGACGATAAAATGGACGTAGTGCGCGATACGTTTTCCGCACAGAACCATTATTTTCGAAATAAAATTGCACTATTTGCAGGCGTTGTTCAGGCGTGAGTCTATTCATGATGAATTGCCAAACCAAACTGAGAAGAAATCACTTGATAGCTGTTAAATTGGTCGCCATCTTGAAAAGTAATGTCAACTTAAAGTTCTATACCTCTATAAAAAAACACCCTTTATTAATGTTTGCTTTCAGTTAAATTACAACTTTTGTAAAGTTTTTCAAAATATGCAAAATTAATTTACTCAATCTAAATACTATTCCTTTATTATCGATTTCTCTTAATTCAAATTTTTTTTTTATTACAATTGAAAACTATTATGTACGAATTTAGAAGTGTAATTATGGACTATCCTTTTCTTCTTTAACAAGTAACAATTTAATACAATATAATATTATTAAGGTTGTAGGGCTAACTTTTTTAACAATAAGAAAAAAAATATAACAATTTTTATTATTTTAGGTGGTTTGTAATTTATAAAAAAACAATACATTTTTTTTAATTGAGTAGTTGTTAATAGAGTGGTAAAAGATCCAATGTATACATAGTTGTAAACCCATGGCTGGTATCGTCTTTACAGAACACAAATATCTACAATATGCATATACTCTTTCTCTCTCTCTCTCTCTCTCGTTCACAATGAAGGTTTTGATGCAAAGATGTATGCTAGAATCTTTTTTATTGATATTAGAAGTGGTATTTATTTTAAATATGTACATATGTACCTATATGTAGATCTAAAAGAGAGTTGCTATACCAAATATTTTCATTATATACTAATAAGATAGCTGGAAAAAAGTAGTTTACATCTTTGCATTCATGCCTTATACAGTCACCGACATGAACATGAAGCAATCAAGTTTTTCTTTTCTTTACTTTTTGATTATTATTTTGTCATTTCTTTTTTATTTTCGTTTTTTTTTTTTTCAAGGAATTGTCTTATTTTTGTGTTTCTTGTCTTTTGTTTAGTTACAAAATTATTTCAAATAAAACTTTTATAAATAATTTCATGCTTTTAAAAACAGAAAAAAAACTTATAGTTTTTAGGGGAAAAAAATCAAGCTTAGTATGAATTTTAAATAGCAAATGAAAATCTGATTCACTATGTTTATAGTCTAAACCACCCTCCGTAGAAAGCTTTTTTATCTACACAATCAACTCTTCTTTCTCCTTCAATTTCAATCAACATTGTTAACATTTTATTGTTAAACAGATAATGATCATTTTTATCACTGTACTTTACTTTATTGCGTATACTTTTCAAATATTACACAATTTTCAAAATTTATTTATTTATTTATTTTTTTTTATTCATAAATTTATGAATGGAAACAATCGAAAAGCAGACTATCCTTTATCAACCTATTTATTACAGTGTTTTCAATATAGCAATGATAAATTGTTATCTGGAAACCGTCCACCGCAAGCACATTTGCCAGATTCCTTTATGAAATTTACCATGTCATTTCGTCACAATATTGTTTCGTTAGAATGTTGCCTTTCTAAGCGACAACTAAACAGTAACACTAGAGAAATGCAAGAGTATCACTATATATTAGCGTGTATTTTCCAATAACCAAATAATACTTACCATTTCAAATGAAAGTAACTTTCATCTGAGAAAGCAATTCTCTCAACACAATTATGCTGTTGTCCTTCAAGTAAAATAAAGGATTAACAATTGGTTTTTGGCTTTATTTTTTTCACTTGTTTTTGACTTATAAGCGAAATTTTTACGTAATATTCAAGAAAAATGCCTTTAAAGTAGCGATATGTTCAACTAAACTATCGTGAAGTACATATGTATATGCTTTGTCCGTTCCCTTTCCTTTTCTGTTCTTTTACCGAACTCGTCGACATTAATACAAATTCAAATAAAAAGTGAAATTGAACTCATTTAAGTAAATTGTACACTTTCTTCTCCATAATTGAATTAAAGAAAACTAGATTTTCAAAACGTTTAGTTTATTTGATGGCTTTAAAATTTTAAAAAGAAATAAATATTTGAAAATTGTGTAAATCCATATATTTTTTTTTATTATTCTTTGAATACTTTTCATTTTTAACAAAAAAAAAAAAAAAAAAAAAAAAAAAAAAAAAAAAAAAACAAATCCAAATACAAATCAACTCTGTGTTTTTTCTCTTCTCTCTTAATTCTTTAATATTTCTAGCTTTTATGCTTTGCTACACACAAGACGATGCCAATGCTGAAGGAGGTATGTAATCAAATCTCTCGAATATTATCATAAATTTTCAATTTGCTATATACTATTTATTTATTTTTATTATTTATTTATTTTTAATGTATTTGTAAAAATAATCCCATATTTAAATGATAATCAAAACAACAACAAAAAAAAAGCGAAAAAAACCAAAACAATTTATTTGTTTAGTGTGTTATGTTTTAAGTTTTTTTTATTTTTTAATTTTTTAATTTCTTGAAATGTAGTTTATAAAACTTATGGTTTTCTTTATTATTTTTCTTTTTTATTTTTTTCTTTTACATACTGAATATCTCTTATTATAATTATTATCCTTCAAACATACCAAATATTATTAATACTAAAAATATTAATACTATCTTAATTCTACATACTCTATATACATACATACTATAAACCGTATTAATCTAATTTTATTCTACATACGTCAAATTCAATGTGTTTTAATCTGGCTTTACGTTTTCTTTGTTTTCCTTATGAATCCATAAAACTAAAAAATATTCATAATCGTACTCGTTAAATACAATATACTTACATACGAAATTGTTTTTGATGAAATTTAAAAAGCAAAATGATCACAATATATTACAATATTATTATTGGTTTATACATATATCGTATTACTACACGTACATCGAATAAGTTTTATATTAATATACATACATACTAAATAGTTACGCTTTATATTCATATTTACATACATATATATAAAACCATATTTATTGTTCTCGTTTCTACCTTTTACATACATACATACTCGTATATAACGAAATTATCGAAAGAAATCTCATAACACACGTGCATACATATTTCCAAAGTAATTAAATTTGAAATTAAAACAAGTGTGTGCCAATGTCTACATAGTCGTTAATAACTTTACAATTTTATTGCGTTTTTTCTTAATAAATATGTAGTCTTCTTTTTTTTTAATAGAATTTTGAAGGATTTAGTCAAACTTCTTCAATATAAGATAAAATTGTTTGAAAAGTTTTTTAATTTTTTTTACACTAAGATTTATAAACACATCTACTAGAAGCTTACTTACTTCTCCTCACAGTTTACAAAATACATACACATTTCTTTATATATAATATTCCCGTATCGTGAATTCAGTTTCTTTCGAAATTTATTTTCTGTTCAAAACAAATTTGTTTACCTGAATATGTGGCACTATTAAACTAAGTTTTAATCATGATTATTTAACCCTTTGCGACCGTATGTCTGCTCTCAAGCGATAAGCTTTCGAAATTCGTTGAAATCGAATGATATTTTATAAATAATACTCTAATAAAATGGCAAAAAGAAATTTACTGAAAGAACTTAAAAGTAACGATGACGAATTTTATTTTGAGTCTTTCAACACTGACCTTGATAAAGAAAGTGATAACATTTGTTCTGAAAATATTTCCAGTAGTGATTCTGATAGTGACGTAGTAGGGAACGAAACGAAAATTAATTCCCACGAGCATGACACCCATATATAAAATTAATACGGTCGCAAAAACAAATTCCTACTCTATCACGAATACGTTGTGTTGCCAAAAGATAACTATCGTTGGCTGAATTTTCATTCAATTTTTCATCTCTAATCTCTAATAAAATTTGATTTCTTGGCTAGCATATGTAATCAATGCCCGTATGTTGTAAAGTAAAGCGATTTTTTTGAATTCTAGAGCCATTAGTTTTTAAGAATACATTATAATGGGTGATTTTTTAAGAGCTATAGGAAAATTTTTCAAAAAAAAGCATATAAAATTCAGAAAAATTCATGAAATATTTATTTGAATCGATAGTACGGTCAATATAATGTAATGTTTGAAGATTATTTCATGCAAATGTTGACCGCGACTGCGCCTCAAATGGTCCATCCGCTTAGTCCAATTTTGGCATACTCTTTCCAACATTTTGGCCGATATCTCACGAATAAATGCTTCAATCGGTTGTCTTCCAATGCATGAATTAAAGCGGGCTTTTGTCTGTATAGACATGAGCTTTAACATAGCCCCACAAAAAATAGTCTAAAGCCGTTAAATTGCACGATCTAGGCGGCCAATTGACCGGTCCCGAACGTGAAATAAAATGTTCACCGAACTCTCCTCTCAATAAGTGCATTGTTACGCGTGCTGTGTGGCATGTGGCACTGTCTTGTTGAAACCACATGTCATGCAAGTCAAGCTCTTGCATTTTGGGCAAAAAAAAAAAGTTGGATATCATCTCACGGTAGCGCTCACCATTCACAGTTACGTTACGATTCGCAGCATCTTTGAAGAAGTACGGTCCAATGATGCCATCAGCCCATAAACCGCACCAAACTGTGACTTTTTCTGGATGCATTGGTAGCTTTTGCAATGCTTCTGGCTGATCTTCACTCCAAAATCGACGATTCTGCTTATTTACGTATCCATTGAGCCAAAAATGAGCTTCGTCGCTGAACACAATTTTTCGATAAAGAAGTGGATCTTCGGCCAACTTTCCAAGAGCCGCCCATTCACCAAAAATTCTGCGTTGCGGTATGTCGTTTGGCTTCAATTCTTGCACCAGCTGTATTTTGAAAGGCTTCACATCTAAATCCTTCCGCAAAATTTTCCACGTTGTTAAGTAACAACAACGGCGACGAATCGATAATTGATGGTCATCATTAACAATGGCCGATACAGCTGCGATATTTTCTTCAGTTCGCAATCTACGTAAGCTTGTTGGTGGTTTAATGTCCAACAATGTAAATTTGGTGCGAAATTTAGTCACAATAGCCCGAATAGTCGCTTCAGTGGGTCAATTACACTGACCATAAAATGGAAGAAGCGCGCGATGAACTTTCTCAACAGAATACGTATTTTGATAATAAAATTCAATGATTTGCAAGCGTTGTTCGTTTGTAAGACGATTCATGGTTAAATTATAGACCAAACTGAAGATGTTTGACAGTGAAACAAAACACGAAACGTGCCTGATAATAGCTAAATAATCACCCGTTATATATTGCACAAATAATTTGCAAAAATTGTCCCCCTTATAACTCTCAATTTCTAAATAATATTTTTCAAAAACAGTTTGGAATCGATTCACATACAGAATACAGCAATACATGAATTATTTATCTCGATTATAACGCAGATATGTTGTTTATTTAGTCTGGTGATAAATCAAATGAAATTTTGAACCGTGTAACCTCTTTCTTCTTGTCATGAATAAAAAAACGTATCAATGTCGTATTTTTTTTTTACATTTCCCATTCATCGTGCAGTAATTCTTGCTAAACGTGGATTCTTCAGTTACTATCTAGCAGTCTTTCACCTTCTGTTTTTATGTCTCAAAATTTTCAAATAACTTTCTTATTGCAGCTTTGTTGAACGATTAATGGACCAAAAAAAATATCCAACATTTAGTGAATTATGCTTTACACTGATTCAACAAGTTTGTTTATGAATTTTAATTATTTTTATACTGCTAATGAGATAATTTATGCCTTTGACACCTGCAAATACAGTAAGCTAGTGACGTATTTACCTTTTCAAACAATTTTTCTTGAAAACACTTTTTTTTAATAAATTTCAAATTTTTTTCCAAATTTTAAATCAAATTTCAATTGATTTGAATTAATCAGTTTCTTTACAGAAAACATGCGGTTTTGTTCACATATGTATTTTGTTTGTATTTATTATTTTAAAATAATAATAGATTTGATAATCTGTTACCGTTTAATTTCTGTTTTTTTCCTTTTTTTTTTTCAATTATGACTGAAAGCACTGTTTTATTTTGAAAATACAAATAAAAAAAAACAAAAAATTCAATTATAGTTGTATAACATCTCATCTATGTTATTAACAGAGTTTGATAATAAATTAATTATATTTTATAAATACATATATAGTATCCTAAAAGATTAATTATAAATGTAGTTTTAATTTTTTAACAACAATAATTATTTGAAAATGATTTTTTGGGAAAAAATATAACAACAATTGATAGTAATTAATTCATTGCTAACTCTGTTTATATGACATTGTAAAATAATTCTCTTATAGATATACATACTTACATACATATATTTAAATACAAAAAGCTTGCAATGTTTTCTATCAGTGTACTAAGTTAAGAACAAACAAACAAACAAAAAAATTAATCATAAACAAAATATGGTCTTACAAACGATCTTGTATGGCAGGTGTGGCATAGCGAAACATTTTTTATACGTTTAGTTTAACGTATAAAAACAATTGTCATCAAAAAAAAAAAAAGAAAAATTATATGGAATAAATTATCGATATTGATTGTATTCATATCATAACAGAAAATATATACCAAACTCATTCCCCTGCTTGTAGTTATTGTGTGAAATATTGTCAAATTTACAAATACCGAATTGGTTCGAACAGGTCACAAAATCCAATTATTATATTTTTTTTAGTCTCTCCTTTTTTTTCGTTTTCTTCTTTCTCAGTCCCTGGTTTGAGCTTCGTTTTTATAATCGTTTTTAGTTTTTAAATTGTATTTGTTTTTATGTTTTTTATTTATTTTATTTTGGTTTTCTTTTAAATTTTGTTTTTAACAAATTCCTTAAAAAATTAATTAAATTAAACAAATAAAAACAAATCTCCTATAAAATCAACAACGTATGGCAATAATAGATGATTTTCTTTTTTCTTTTGAATTTGTTTTTTATCTTTATTCTCTTTTTTACTACTTTTTTCTACTACTACTACTACTACTACTACCTACTACTACTACTACTTGTTGTACTTATCAAAAAATCAATCAACATGTTGTTGTTATAAAATCAAACATAATCCAACAAAAATTTACTATTTCTACATCACCTACTCTACCTACTATTTTGTTTATTTGCCAAAAAAAAAAAAATACAAAACTCCGATATTTATTTTGTTAAACTGAAACTACCACTATGAAAATAACCATAAAATTGATATTTCTACTATAAATTGTGCTTCTTATACCACTTTTAATTATCACTACTACCAAAAATATACACCAATTATATAACTACTGTACTACTACTACTACTACTACTACTACCTACCAACTATGCAACCACTACTTAAAATATATGCCGTTAACATGTGATGTTCGTGTGTAAATGTGTATTTCAAAAAAAAAAAAAAAACAAAGGCAACGAAATCATCTACAGAGTGGAACTACCCGATATGGAACAAATTACCCTTATCTACCTGGAGAATAGTGATGCTGACTATCGTAAGTCCAGCAACTAAACAAAATTCTTAAAAAACAAAAAAAAAAATGATAAATTAAATATAAAACACAGTTAAAATACAAAACAGAAATGTTGAAATAAATTAAAAGCTGATAATAATGATAAAGATATAAAAATAATAATGATGTATTTTATCTCTAAAGAAAAATCAAAAGAAATAATTTTTATTGTTTTAGTCCGTTGAGAAGAAACCGGAAGTTTTATTTTATTTTATTTCATAATTGAATTCAAATTTTATTTCATTTTTTTTTTTTTCTTCACAATATAAAAAAAAAATTAATCACAGTCCATTGTCTATTTACAACTACTATTTACTACTTACTACAACTGTTAACAACTATTTTTTTTTTCTAACATTACGTTTAGTTTTGAAAACTAACTTTAAAAAAGAATTATTAAAAAAAAAATTTGTTTGTCATGCAGTTTTAAAATTTTTCGAAAAACAAAACCAAAACAAAAAAGTATTTTTCAAAGAAAATAATTTAAAAAACTGTAGTAGTTATTTCTATATTTTTAATTTCGTAGCATTTATTTATTTTAATTTTTATTATTTTCATTTAAATTTTAATCTTTATGATTATATATTTTTTTTATTTAACAATAAGTTGGTTTGAATTGTTTGTAAAGCTTTTTTAATTGTGTTGAGTTGAATATTTTTCATGTTTCGTTTCTTTTAAAGATTTGTTGTTTTTTTTTCTCAATAATTTCTTTTTTTTTTAAATCATTTTGAACAAAAAAGAAAATTAATTAATTTTTTTGGATTGTAGTTGTGTCTTGTTGGTAGAAAATTTGTTTGTTTAACAGAGTTTCTTCTTTGTTTCCAGCTGTTTCTTTTATGAATACTATTGAAATTCTTATAAAAACCAAACAAACGTATTTTCGTTTATCCTACTTTCCTGCCTCTTTCCCTTTAAATTTAAATTATACTAACTTACTAAATGCCTAGAGTAATAGAGTAATAGATTTTAATTGTACTCCCATTCCTTGTAATGAAGTGTTAAAAGCTAAAAACCTTTAACCTTTTCCGCTCAATTTCTCCTTACCGTGTATTTTACATACATACAATACTATATACATACAACGTTTGAAAATTACTAATTTGTTGTCTCAGTTGTGTGCACACAAATAAAAAGAAATGATATTTACTCTACACATTTTACTAACATAATATTTGTTTGAATATATAAAATATTAAAAACAAATCTTTTTACAGGTTAACAGTTGTTGTAACTGCTCTTGTACTATAACATTTAGAAATTCATACGGTTAATATAACAGATATTCATAAAGTTCACATTGAAATCATATATTCAGTCAATCTAAACATTTAATTACAATAACAAAATTGATTACAACTTGGTATTCTTTATACTCTTCTTACATTTATTAAAAGTACGTGGAAAATAAGATAGTAAAACTCAACAAACAGGTATCGTAAATAAAGATTTCTTTATTATTTAATACTGATGGTGTATTTAGTTTTTCTTTCCTTTACATTCAGTCTTACAAAAGTTTACATACCCTTTTGTTATTAAAAAAAAAAAAATAATTATTAAAAACAATTTAAATCAGAAACTAAAACAGAAATTCCCATATCATATTACTGTTTCCGGTTTTTTTTATTATACCGCCTTTGTTTTAAATTTGCTCTTGATTTAGATAAATGTGTGTTTATTGTAGTAATATTTTCTAGCAAATTGCTTTTATTTTGCAAATACAGTAGGACCTTGATTATCCGTGATTCGATTATCCGGGATGGAAAAAAAATTTATTTTTTCATCGACTTAATTTCATTTTGGATCGACTTAAATTTTTCTGCATCGTTTAACCGTGATTACCTCTATTATCCGTGATTATAAGCGAAAACTTTTTTCTATTATTTTGGACAAACAAGCGAAAAAAGGGAATTCCCTCTTTAGTATTATAGTAACCTGTTTAGTTTAATTTAGAAATTTGAGAAGTGCGTTTTTTTATATTTTTGAAACATGTATGTATATAAAATCGTTGAATTATTTAGTTTTTAACTAATAAAAATATCTATTAAAAAACTAGCCAAAATTGGTACTCAAGCGGGAAAATCGATTATGCTGAATACTTCCGGTCCCGACCATCACGGATAATTAAGGTCCTACTGTACTATCAAAAGGTTTTACTTTATAAAGTACATGCATATATTATTATTTTATTATATAATTTTTTTTATTTTCCTAAGAAACAATCAAAACAATGCAATTTAAAGAAAATTATAATGTTTTAAAGAAACCTCATATTTAAGCATCCTGTGTAAACTATTGTAAGACTGTTTTGTTCTTTAAAAATGTTATATTAACCCTCTACTCAATATGAATTGCTATCATATTTATATACGACTTCTATAGGTTATTACAAACTAACTGCCCGATCGGCAGTGTTAGTTGGTAATATGCTAGAAGGTTTAAAGGTAAAAAGTTTTGATAACTTTTATAATTGTGAATAATTTTATTATTCTTCAACATTGTTATTGCCGAAATGGCACAGCATCGTTTTCCAGAACTTCTATGGAATTTACTGAAGTTGTTTATTTTAGGGAAACCTATTGTTGGTGCGTTATTTTTTTTAGGTATTTTTCTTTTCGCTCTGCTCTATATATGTACTTTCTGTCTGTACACCATAAATTTGCTAAACAAAATTACATCTACAGAAAACAATTATCAATCCTTTATATGAAAATTTCTTTCCCTCTTTGTATTTAAATCGTTTTGCCACCAATTTAAATTCATCCATACATGGTCTTTTTTTTTTCAAAATGTATAAATATATATTTAATAAAAAGAAAAATAAATAAAAACTTGTCAATGTGTTATATTTATGATATTAATTTTAACTAATAATTTTATTTAACAAAAAAAAATCTATTTTTTTTTATATGTAGCCTGTATTAAAAATAAAAAAGAATATATATTTTAATTATTATTTCCTTAAGATGAACATGTAAGTTTCAATTGTAATTTATTTAATTTAATTTTATACTATTTTCATATGGTTTTTATGTTTTTCAATTTCTTTTTTTTTTTTTTTGTATTATTTTTTTTATAATACACATTTGTTAATTTATTTTTTTCTTATACATACACTTTAATTTTTTATTTTTGGGTTTTATGTGCTATTTTATTTATAATTTTAATGTTTGTTGTAGTCCTTCTTATGTATGTATGTCAGTAGTATAATCGATGTGAAACTATCTGTCGTAAATATACGTTTTTAATTCGTTACATTAGTTCTGTTTTCGAAAACAAAAATAGTTCAAACACTTTTAAAAAATTTGTCTTGAAAGCATTTTTTAAAAAAGCAAATCTCTCTGTTTGTTACATACTTTATATTATACATACATATATATGTTTAATCAAACACTGGAAGTATTTTTATATTTCAAATTTAATATATATACATACATATATATATATATATATATATATAAAACACACACCTCTATACACACACTTGCCTGCAACATCTTTTAGATTAGAAAAATAATTTTTTTCTTGTTATAATTTTTCTTTTGTATATTAAATTAACAAAAAAAAAAAAGTTTATCTACTAAGTTTGTTTTGATTTGTTAAATGATTAAATTTTTATTTTTTGTTTATTAACTAGATATGGTTTCTTTTTGAATTCTATATTCTCTTTAGTAACTTTAGCAATAATCTACTACATATTAATTTAGCCAAATATAAACTCTCATTTTTTTTTTTTTTTTTTTTTTTTTTTTTGTAAAAGAAAAGCAAAAAAAAAACTTCATTTCTTATTTGCTAAACAAAGGCATATAACAGTAAAACAACAATATTGGCTTTAGAATTGTAATATAGAAAACATATTATATATATATATATACCACATATATCAAACTATAGAGAAAAACTATATAAAAATATCAATGACAAAATGATTTCTCATTTATAAGACGCTTGCATGTCCTTTAGCTCCCTTTGCATAAAACATTTTCACATATACTTTTACAGCTTCCGAAGAAAATGTGTTATCATATGAGGCTGTGCAACGGTTGTCGATAAATTATACCAGACCCGTTATAATATTGGGTCCCCTAAAGGATCGCATCAATGATGATTTAATATCAGAATATCCCGACAAATTCGGTTCATGTGTGCCACGTAAGTACATACATATATAAAATTGAATGCTTTTTTTAAATATGGTTCTTCTTTATGCTATATATAAAGGGTGTTTTTTATAGAGGTATAGAACTTTAAGTTGCAATAAAACAACGATGGATTATTCGATTGACATGAATTTTATTTATCCGAAAGATAATATTGTGGCATTACATTTTAAATATGATTTCTGGCATATGACCGCCACGGCTGGAGCGGATGTAGTCCAATCTGGACGTCCAATTTTCGATGACTTTTTCCAACATTTGTGGCCGTATATCGGCAATAATACGGCGAATGTTGTCTTCCAAATGGTCAAGCGTTTGTGGCTTTACCGCATAGACCAATGACTTTACATAGCCCCACAGAAAGTAGTCTAGCGGTGTTAAATCACAAGATCTTGGAGGCCAATTCACAGGTCCAAAACGTGAAATTAGGCGGTCACTAAACGTGTCTTTCGATAAATCTATTGTGGCACGAGCTGTGTGACATGTTGCGCCGTCTTGTTGAAACCACATCTCCTAGACATCATGGTTATTCAATTCAGGAATGAAAAAATTCGTAATCATGGCTCTATACCGATCACCATTGACTGTAACGTTCTGGTCACCATCGTTTTTGAAAAAGTACGGACCAATGATTCCACCAGCCCATAAAGCGCACCAAACAGTCAGTTTTTCTGGATGTAACGGTGTTTCCACATACACTTGAGGATTACCTTCACTCCAAATGCGGCAGTTTTGTTTGTTGACGTAGCCATTCAACCAGAAGTGCGCTTCATCGCTAAACAAAATTCGCTTATGAAAATCGGGAACAATGGTAATCTCGTTTTGGGCCCATTCGACGAATCTACGCCTTACTTGATGATCGTTTGGCTTCAATTCTTGCACGAGTTGGATTTTGTAAGCACGCAAACCAAGATCCTTCCGCAAAATCTTCCATAAAGTGGATGGACACAGATCCAATTCCTGTGCTCGATGGCGGATGGACTCATTCGGATCTTCCTCAATGCTACGCTCTACAGCAGCAATAGCTTCTTCTGTACGCACCGTACAGCATCTCTGGAGATGCGAGTTAACAATAAGAGTAATCGAATTAACTGCTCTGATGGACGATTTTGTCGACGATAAAATGGACGTAGTGCGCGATACGTTTTCCGCACAGGACCATTATTTTCGAAATAAAATTGCACTATTTGCAAGCGTTGTTCAGGCGTGAGTCTATTCATGATGAATTGCCAAACCAAACTGAGAATAAATCACTTGACAGCTGTTAAATCGGTCGCCATCTTGAAAAGTAATGCCAACTTAAAGTTCTATACCTCTATAAAAAACACCCTTTATATGTATGTACATAACAAATGTTTATGTTTCTTTCCAACATTAGATACTACACGGCCAAAACGTGACTATGAAGTGGACGGCCGGGATTATCATTTTGTATCGTCGCGTGAACAAATGGAACATGATATACAAAATCATCTATTTATTGAGGCTGGCCAATACAATGATAATTTGTATGGCACTTCAGTAGCCAGTGTACGCGAGGTCGCTGAAAAGGGTAAACATTGTATTCTAGATGTATCGGGCAATGCAATAAAACGTTTACAAGTAGCACAATTATATCCAATTGCTATATTTATCAAACCTAAATCTGTTGATTCAATCATGTAAGTTTAAAAATTATAATTAAATACATACTATTATACTGAAATCAATTCTAATTGCGTTTACATATCATTTGTTTAATGGCATATACATATTTATTTTCTAATTTTCATTATTACAAAAACATTTTTGATCAACTGTTTTAAAATGTTACGTGTTAAGGTAGATTTCTAGCACCTTTATTTTAGCCTTCATCTTAGTTATCAAATTTAATATAAAATTTCAAATTAAAATGATGTTGCAGTGCCCGTGCCCATCATCATTTATCATCATTTAAAAAAAAATATTTTGTTTTTAATGTTGTAAATGCAAATGATAATCTTTAAAAAGCTAGACTCTAGTTTGTCTTAGTTCTGCAAATATTTCTAGTTTAGATGAATACAATTTGGTTGGTTGGTTAGTCATTTAGTGCTAACTTAAGTTCTAATATAAATAAATAAATAATATTTATCTTTAAACAAATCCCAAAAATCTAAATATGAAAGGAATATGCAATTACTCTTATAGTTGTTTGGAGGGACTTGTAAGATTGTTTTTCTCTTTTGGAATATTTAATATCCAATGAGTTTATTTTTATTGTAAAATATAAGTAATTCTATTATTAATACATTGTGATATAACATTTACAGGGAAATGAATCGTCGCATGACAGAAGAACAAGCTAAGAAAACATATGAACGTGCTATCAAAATGGAACAAGAATTCGGTGAATATTTTACTGGTAAGTAAATTTTTTTTAATACGAATATTTATAAATAATAATTGAACTACAATTGAAACTGATTAGAAAACAGTGATACTTTTAAGGTTAATATTTTATAAAGCGGTGTCCGCCAAATAACTTTTTTTTTTTTTTGAAAATGCTTTACATAAAATCTACTGTGAATATTTTCTCAAATTTCTTTTTTTATTTGAAAGTACAATCCTTCCGGTTAATAATGGAAAATAATTTCATTCAAATGGCTGCATCGGCTGGCCATGCAGTAGCCTACACCAGAAGATGCCGATTTTGGCAAAAAAAAAATCATCTTTTCAGATTAAGCTCATTTTGATCTTGGCGGGTATGTAAACAAGCAAAATTGTCACATTTGGGGCACAGAAAACCCTCACGCATACATTGAAACGCCGACGCACCCAAAACGAGTCACTGTTTGGTGCGGATTTTGCTCCAGAGGCATAATTGGGCCATTTTTCTTCGAAAATGAGCAAGGAGTGGCCGTTACGGTCAATTGCGATCGTTATCGGGCCATGTTGAACGAGTTTTTGTTCACAAAAATTGAAAAGGAGGATATTGGCAAAATTTGGTTTCAACAGGACGGCGCTACGTGCCACACAGCCGAAGCTACACTCGATGTTTTGCGCCCTGTTTTTGAAGATCGCATTATCAGCCGCAGAGCTGATGTCGTTTGGCCACCTCGGAGCTGCGATTTGACACCGTTTTACTATTATTTGTGGGGTGCCGTCAAAGATAAGTGTTACGCCGACAAAGCCAGAGACAATTGACGCTTTAAAGGACAATATTCGTGAAGCCATAGGTGAAATACAGCTGCACACAATCGATAATGTGCTTAAAAATTGGACCGATCGTGTAGGCTACTGCATGGCCAGCCGAGGCAGCCATTTGAATGAAATTATTTTCCATTATTAACCGGAAGGATTGTACTTTCAAATAAAAAAAAGAAATTTGAGAAAATATTCAGTAGTTTTTTTTTAAAGCATTTTCAAAAAAAAATTTATTTGGCGGACCCTTTACATAGGTTTAGAATTTATTTTTCTGGATGAGTCATATTATTTTTCAAATAATTTGCTTTGACTTGAACATCTGGTTTCAAATTGACATCACCACAATCTTCTTAAATCAGAATGCTCATAAAAAAATTTTTTTTGTTTTGTTTTTAGTTTATTTTTACTATTATATCCTACTACCTACTATTATTTGTATTTCTTTTGAGAATCGAAATGGGTCTTTATCAGTCGTCGGCACCAATGTCCCCCAGGGGCAGAACATCTTCGGCTTTTTACACACATAGGACAGGAACATCAACAATGCTCGTTAAAAAGAGCGTAAAAATGCATTCAGTTGCTTGTCAGCTTCTAAAGAAGAAGGTTCATGTCGCTTTTTTCAAAATTCAATTACACACCCAAAGAAATATTACAGTAGGATTCACTAATATCAATGAGAAATGATTTCGATTTTTGGAAGAATACTAGCCAAGCTAAATACCGTGTCTTTATGGATTTAGCGCAGTACAATTTTTCTATATTTTCCGCTCACATATAAAGGGTGTTTTTTATAGAGGTATAGAACTTTAAGTTGCTATAAAACAACGATGGATTATTCGATTGACATGAATTTTATTTATCCGAAAGATAATCTTGTGGCATTACATTTTAAATATGATTTCTGGCATATGACCGCCACGGCTGGCGGGGATGTAGTGCAATCTGGACGTCCAATTTTCGATGACTTTTTCCAACATTGGTGGCCGTATATCGGCAATAATACGGCGAATGTTGTCTTCCAAATGGTCAAGCGTTTGTGGCTTTACCGCATAGACCAATGACTACATAGCCTCACAGAAAGTAGTCTAGCGGTGTTAAATCACAAGATTTTGGAGGCCAATTCACAGGTCCAAAACGTGAAATTAGGCGGTCACCAAACGTGTCTTTCAATAAATCTATTGTGGCACGAGCTGTGTGACATGTTGCGCCGTCTTGTTGTAACCACATCTCCTGGACATCATGGTTATTCAATTCAGGAATGAAAAAGTTAGGAATCATGGCTCTATACCGATCACCATTGGCTGTAACGTTCTGGCCACCATCGTTTTTGAAAAAGTACGGACCAATGATTCCAAAAGCCCATACAGCGCACCAAACAGTCAGTTTTTCTGGATGTAACGGTGTTTCCACATGCACTTGAGGATTACCTTCACTCCAAATGCGGCAGTTTTGTTTGATGACGTAGCCACTCAACCAGAAGTGCGCTTCATCGCTAAACAAAATTCGCTTATGAAAATCGGGAACAACGGTAATCTCGTTTTGGGCCCATTCGACGAATCTACGCCTTACTTGATGATCGTTTGGCTTCAAATCTTGCACGAGTTGGATTTTGTAAGCACGCGAACCAAGATCCTTCCGCAAAATCTTCCATAAAGTGGATGGACACAGATCCAATTCCTGTGCTCGATGGCGGATGGACTCATTCGTGTCTTCCTCAATGCTACGCTCTACAGCAGCAATAGCTTCTTCTGTACGCACCTCTCTGGGGATGCGAGTTATCAATAAGAAACGTGGTGCGAAAACGTTCCATGGTTAATCGAATTAACTGCTCTGATGGACGATTTTGTCGACGATAAAATGGACGTAGTGCGCGATATGTTTTCCGTACAGAACCATTATTTTCGAATTAAAATTGCACTATTTGCAAGCGTTGTTCAGGCGTGAGTCTATTCATGATGAATTGCCAAACCAAACTGAGAATAAATCACTTGACAACTGTTAAATCGGTCGCCATCTTGAAAAGTAATGCCAACTTAAAGTTCTATACCTCTATAAAAAACACCCTTTATTTGTGTCAAAATAAAGAAATAAAAAATTAATATTTATAACAAAAAATAAACAGTATTTGTGGTGAATTATTTGGTAAGAATAAAAACATCTTGTTCTGTGATGGATATAAATCATTTGCTGCGCTTGTTTGTCATTGAAGTGGCCAAAGTACATACAAAAAAAAATTTTGTGCGAACCAAAAATGTTTCAGAAACCTGTGGGTGAACCAGGCCTAAGAATTGTAAAAAAGATATGTAAACCAAACAGAAATGAGTCCTGCTATAATGTATTTCGCAATCTGGTTTATAGCAGTAAGATATTAAAACTTAAGACGAATTCTAATATGTTCTGCAGCTTATACAATCATCCAGTTTTTAGTTGCTTGTGGTATATACGCTGCCAATAGTCAGTCCCAGAAAATTTTATGTGCGACATTAAACTTTCGCATCTAAATCGTAGTATTTAATGACTTTAATCAGAAAATTGTTTACTCAGTTTTCAATTTTTTTCATTTTTTTTTTTTTTTTTTTGTTTCATGTTTCAATAAAACAAAAATTTAATTGAAAATCAAAAATAAAAATAAGTTTCGCTATGATTAAAATATTAAAAGTCTAGTCTTATAATTATAGATTTATAATTTTATTTCAATTTATTGCTTAATTTAGTATATAAGATTTCCTTTTTTTTTTGTTTTTGTATTTTGTTTTTTATTATTGATTTCTGTTTTTAGGTGTGGTACAAGGCGATACAATTGAAGAGATTTACAGCAAAGTAAAATCAATGATTTGGTCACAATCTGGCCCAACTATATGGGTACCATCCAAGGAATCGCTATGACCAACCGCCACGACGACATGGACACTGCCACCTCGAGTACGTTGTCGACCAGTCTCGAGATCAACGACAAATACACAACATCAGCAACAGCAACATAAAACGCATTAAAAATAAAATAAAAACAATAAGAAACACACACACAGACACAAAGAATGAAAAAAAAGAAGAAAAAGAGCAAATAATAATCCTACTAAAATTTAGAAAACTGAACAAAAAGAAACAAAACGGAAATGGCTATCAAAAAACGTTTAGGAAGCCATATTATAAATATTTATTATTATTATTTTTTTTTTGCAAAAAGCTTCTAAACTATATAAACAAACAAACAAAACAAAACAAAAGCAAAAGGCAAAAAAAAAATTGTATAAGACGACCATTTATGAATTATTATCACTAACATTTAGTTTCCCTCAATATACATACATACATACATATAAAAAAAAACAAATTAATGAAAGAAAATTGAAAACGTTATAAACGACTCTTTAAGATTAGTTCGAAATATAGTGAAAGAAAAAAAATCTCTTATGATTTTTTTTGTTTTTGTTTTGATAGCTGAAAACAAAAGAAAGAAAAAACAAAGATAAAAAGAAAAAATATCCCACGCATTGGTGATAATGCATTTGTTGTTATATTTAGTAAAAAAAAAATAAAATAAAAAAGGAAATTAATTCAAATGAAAATATTCAAAATGAATAAATAATTAATTATATATTTAAATACATATATCGTACATACATACATATAAACAAAACAAAATAACTCGAATACAAATTTAACCACCAAACGTTTAACATGTATTTAAACGATTATCACACATACAAGCATACATACATACATGCATACATACACAAAACACCAGCATACATACATAAGTAAATTGTAAAAGATTAAACGTTTCAATATTAAAATGTTTACAAACGATTTAATTTTTTAACTTTATTACACAATACATACTTCCTTTTAAAATTCTAATATTATTTTATTTATTCATTACTTTCTTTTGTTTCTGTTTTATTTTTATTTTTTTTTTAATTTTATAAACGTTTAATCGATTCATAAAAACTAATGAATGAGTGGATAAGCAAATAATGTACCCTGTGTTTACACAACAACAACAATGAAAATTATCAATAAATAGTAATGCAGTTCCCTATTAAATAAAAAAAATAAAAAACAAATATTAACTCAAACTACATACATATTTATATAGAAATAAGTAATAAAATTCTAGAATTTTATTAATGTTGACAATTTGATCATAACGACGATAATAATAATGATGATGATGAAATATATTACAATTCTATTTTGTTTTCCTTTAACATTGTATTTGTTTTATCAAAAGGTATATAAGCTTGATAGCCAATAGTGTTTCTTTCTAATAATACATTTTAAAAAAACCCATTATATATAATACAGCACCACTAAAAAGAAAAACAAATATTTTTACTAAACTTAAAACTATAAATCCTAAAAAAAAAACAAAACAAACTGATGACTTAATAACATTATGCATCGAAATTATTTGTGGCCAAAAAAATATTTTGTTTTTTTCTTTTCTGTTTTTCCTAATAATTGGGTTAACATGGTATTATTTTTTAATATTGTATTGCTTAAAAGGATTTTGAAAGAAAAAAAAAACTTTATGTAAATTGTAGAATAATTTCTATAAGAAAAATGAAAATTTAATAAATTCTTAAAAAAAAATAATCGTGTTCATAGACTGTATTTTACATTGTATTGTGAAACTTGTTAAATTCTTATTTAAATACAGTTAAATCTCTAACGAAAATCAATGATAAAAGGGGTCTTTTATGTAATTTTTTTTATACATGTATAAATAGCATCAAAAATAATCATTTCTTACCGTCTTCCTAAGGCCAACCTCTACTCATATTGTGAACTTACTCATCTTTTTATTAAATTGATGGATTAGATTTTGTTTCCGCACTGTTGTAGATGTAGAACGCGTCTAATTGGAGGCGTTCTACATTCATGTCTGAGTGTACAATACAAATGTTCTATCAAATAAACGAGTTTGTATGTAATGCATTCAAATTCTATTGGACACTGAAATATTTGTAAAGATTTTAATCTCTATTGCCAGTATGAAGATTGGCATTTTACCATTGTATTCCTTATTTCAGAAACATAATTTAATATAACTTTGTTTAACACTACAATATTCCCTACTGTACAATCAGTAATTGCTATTCAGCAGAGTTAATAAGATTACATCTGAAAACCTCTTGTTATGATTGGTTATTTTCTTTATTGACATTACAGATTTAATGATTTTAAATTAAGTTTTTCAGTTATCGATTTACATCAATCACATTTGATTGAATTAATTGCAATGTCACATTTTCCGTTAGCAGTGCATATCGTTAAGCTAGTTTGTCTTATATTAGCAAGCGTTGTTACTAAATGATTTTCTTTTTTTTGCTAAATGTTCTAGAGTTTTATAAATATGAGGCTGTATATTTAAAGTTTCTTTAAACACTTGGACTCATAATTTTACTTGTTATCGGTAATTTACTATAAATGAGCTTCAAATATATTTGCTTATAGTAAAGTTGAGAATTCCTCTTGATAATCTTTGTATCTTGTTATTGAAAATGTGAAAGGCAAACACTTTGAAGATAGACTTATTTATGAGACTTTATTTATTTCATTGTTTGTAAATTAGCCTTTCTATGATATTTAGTCAACACACTCCAGACCCCTCGTTGATTTCAATTTTTTTCAAATTGCTCTTTGAAATTATATGTGTCAACGAATATCGTTAAGAAATCACTATTTTGTTAAAAAGTAATTACACAAGTACTGAATGCTATGCCTGTTAGGAGTGTCAATGAAGATTCTAATTTATTCAAAAGACTCAACGTTGTTGATGAAGAAAGGATCTCATGCATCCCAATATAAAGAGCCGTATTATAAAGCAGTAGCGGCCTTAATTGGCACATTCATTAGCTAACATGTCAATAACGGTATTTTCCAGTTATCTTCGAAGTACAGCTAAATTGCAAGATAAAAAGCTGAGAGATTTTCTGCAGAATTTTTACGTTCACTGGCCAAAAAAAAAAATTCTAATTGTTTTTATTTTTCAGCTAATTTCAATTCCTCAGTCTATGAGTAGTCATATAAAAATAAACTACAGATAATAGGAATAGGCACAGCGAATAGAGCTGGCGATAAAAGAGCACCAACTGTTAGAGATTTACAGCGACAATTAGACAATTTTGTTGAATTAAAAAAAAAAATATCAATGAGTCACAAAATCTTTAATATTTAGGAGATTGTAATTTTCTATTCACAATTATAAACAATTCTTTATAATTTTGGCTAATATACACTGAGCGCCAAAAGTGAGTAAACACCACTGAAATAATTTATTTTCTTAGGAGAGTCGAATAAATTTCCAAAAATAAAAACGTTTATCTATTACTTATAAAATGTTAAAACAAAAACAACAATTCATGATAAAGGAACTTTTTTTATACTTAAGAACAAAACTGTTTTATACTTATACTCACTTATGGCGCTCAGTGTATGTTAAATTAAAATGTCTAGAATTTCTATAAATAGTAACGATTAAATTATTCAATTTCTCTAGCTTATTAACCTATACATGTGTATGTAATTTCTTGAAAATTATTTATTCTAATCGCAAACAAATTAATTAATAAAAAAAATATTAAAAGTTACATATTTGTTGGCAGTTTTTTTTTTTATATTTTCATTCTAATGCAAACCATGTTCTCTTGAATAAAATTTATACATAAAGTTAGTTAATTTTTTTTAATAATAATTATAAAAAACAAAAAATATATGTATTATGCATGCCTTTTTTTAATTATTATCCACATAATTTAGAAAAAAAAAATTATAATTACAACGACAATTAAAAAAAAATAAAAAAAATATAGAAAGAAAACAAATGTAATTTTATGTTCTGATTTATGTTTCATTAAAGTTTGTGTTTTTTTTTTGTCCAACTTCTAGAAGAAATAATTTAACAACTTGCTTATGAGTTTCGAATTAAAAAAAAATATAATCGAACAGAGAAGCAGACCTACTTTAAAAACTAATAAACTTAAAACAAAAAATAAGAAATAAAAAAAGAAGTTAAATAATAATAATGATGAAAAGAAATTAAATTGTTGTTTAAGTACTAATTAAATATTTTATAAATAATGTGCTAAATTGTTGAAAACTTTTATTAAAAGAAGAAAAAAGAAAACATTTTTTTAATAATAATAATAATAAAGCATATAAAAACGTTATAATAAACGCTAACTACCACACAACACTTACATACACAGTAAATAAAATCGTATGGTATTGTATTACATATTATTTTATCGTTTACAGTTAATTTCATAAAAGAAAATATAATTTTAAATATTTTAAGAAATTTCACAAAATCTAACAAAAACAAAAAAAAATATTATTTTATAGAATCAATGCTTAATTATTTTCAAAATAAATTAAGTTTCAAACATATTGTATTTATAATAATAATAATTTGATGATAATTTATCAAAATAAAACTGAAAAAAAGAATGTAAAAAAATGCTTGAATACATATATACACATAAATATTGTCATATAATAGGCTTGTAATACAAAGAAAATGTCTTTGTTTCTTTAAAACGATCCTAGAACATGAAAATTTGTATCAAAATTTTCCTTCTTTCAAGTGCAAAAAAATGCATAAAAAGATGCTGCCTGCTTGCACTCGTAGTTTGGAATCGCTTTGAAACCGTTTCCAAGATAAAGTAACATAATCCACTGCTCTATAAAGCCTCTACAAATGTAATGTACTCAGATCAGTGTACGAAAAAATACTCTAAAGTACGCAACGTTTATATAGGCTGCCTTCCAAAATGTATCAATACAAAGTTTGTATGCAGTTCTACTACTGTATATAAAGTATGTAGATATACAAAGTACCAAAACAATGCTTCAACCATAAATCCGATGCCCGATTGCTTTTTGACTGCGTTAAAAATACACATTGACGATGTTTTGAAATGGAATATATTGTATATATTTTGTACAGTGGCATTATGAAACACGATACTTTGTTCGAACACAAAGCAACTAACATTTTGGAAGGCAGCCATACTGTACTGGATGTCGTGGGTAAAAAACACAAACACATTCACTACAATGAGAGCAAAATTCTTCTTATCTACTTTAATGTTTGTGAACATGTACGCAAACTCTAACATAACGTACTGAACAGAGTTCACAAACACTATTTCTTAGTGTTTGTGTACAAAGTACTCTAAAAAGAGCAGTACACAACGAAAAAAATTAGGTTTTAGTGAACTTTTTTTGAGTACACTAAAATTTTTAGTGTACGCGAGAGTTTATGTTCTCTCATTCAGTATTTTTAGAGATCGCGTTGTGGTTTTTGATTTAATTTTTTATTCTTTAGGAATAATAGACATATTTCGCTTAAGAATACAAAGAAAAAAATGGACATTTTTCTCTCTCTCTCTCTCTTACTGAATGAGAACATTATCACTCGCATACACTAAAAATGTTTTTGTACTCAAAAAAGTTGACTAAAACAAAATTTTTTTTTCGTTGTGTACTGATCTTTTTAGTGTACTTTGTACACAAACAGTAAAAAATAGTGTTTGTGAACTCTGTTCAGTACGTTTGTAATGGAAAGAGTTTGCGGTCATTTGTTGTGTACATGTTAAGTACGTAATGTGTTTGCGTACTAGTCCACAAACACTTAAATGAAAGTTAAGAGTATTTTATCAGTTACGTACACAATGGTTAGTGTACAGTATTTTTTCGAACACTGACTCAAATACATACATACATACATAATTGGCCATTACAACTCTTCAGTCAGGATTACGGCCTAGCTTCTCGCGTTATATGTGAGTGGCGGAACCTACAGTTTAACGTCGACTCCGAACGACAGGTTTTGAGAATCTTTTTCATGGCAATTTTATTTACTCTCAGAGTTTTTGCCGGAAATCTGCTGAAAGATAGTCGCCGAAGAAATATTTTTTTTCATATTCCGTTTTGATGTCTGGCCTGGGCTACGAACCCGCGCTTCACATCTAATAAGCCAACACACTACCTACTAGACTACGGCGACTGTACTCAGATAAGGAAAACTTAATAGCGCTTGATTGTAGCATCAAGGAGATACTAAACTTAGTTCGTTTAAATTTAAAAACAAAATCGGGATTTTAATACTCCTTAAGCAACGTATGTTTAAGTATGTGGCCACCTATACATCCCAAGCAAGTGTACTGTATGGCCAACACTATAAAACTGGAAGTTTGCATTACAATACTATTGCTCGTAATCGATAACAGCAATTTTGACTTTGCCACCAATAAAGCATAACTTCCATATATTATTGGACCTATTGGCGGATTGATATTTTTTTTATTATTATTATATTACTCATACGCTGTAGTGTAAATAAAAGTTTCTTTCTTAATAGACACTGTATTCGTTTAGTTCTACAATCACTGTCAGCTAAGCTGTGTTTTTCTTTAAAACAAAAAAAGTTGAAAGTTTTTCAATTTCATTCCTATGTTGAATGTTTGCCATCCAGTGCTCTAAAGCTAGTGTTGTTCGTTTGTATTATAAATTTCCTGATTTGTATGTTGCTCCTTCTGTTCAATTAGCTTGTTTAGCGCCTAGTATTTTTTTCATATTTAAATAGTAAAAGGTCCGCCAAATAACTTTTTTTTTGAAAATGCTTTAAAAAAAAACTACTGAATATTTTCTCAAATTTCTTTTTTTATTTGAAAGTACAATCCTTCCGGTTAATAATGGAAAATAATTTCATTCAAACGGCTGCCTCGGCTGGCCATGCAGTAGCCTACACGATCGGTCCAATTTTTAAGCACATTATCGATTGTGTGCAGCTGTATTTCACCAATGGCTTCACGAATATTGTCCTTTAAAGCGTCAATTGTCTCTGGCTTGTCGGCGTAACACTTATCTTTGACGGCACCCCACAAATAATAGTAAAACGGTGTCAAATCGCAGCTACGAGGTGGCCAAACGACATCAGCTCTGCGGCTGATAATGCGATCTTCAAAAACAGGGCGCAAAACATCGAGTGTAGCTTCGGCTGTGTGGCACGTAGCGCCGTCCTGTTGAAACCAAATATTGCCAATATCATCCTCTGCAATTTTTGTGAACAAAAACTCGTTCAACATGGCCCGATAACGATCGCCATTGGCCGTAACGGCCACCCCTTGCTCATTTTCGAAGAAAAATGGCCCAATTATGCCTCTGGACCAAAATCCTCACCAAACAGTGACTCGTTTTGGGTGCGTCGGCTTTTCAATGTATGCGTGCGGGTTTTCTGTGCCCCAAATGTGACAATCAAAAAATGAGCTTCATCTGAAAAGATGATTTTTTTTTGCCAAAATCGGCATCTTCTGGTATAGGCTACTGCATGGCCAGCCGAGACAGCCATTTGAATGAAATTATTTTCCATTATTAACCGGAAGCATTGTACTTTCAAATAAAAAAAGAAATTTGAGAAAATATTCAGTAGTTTTTTTTTAAAGCATTTTAAAAAAAAAAAGTTATTTGGCGGACCCTTTATAATGCTAATAAAGGTTAAAACTGTTATTGTTTTTAAATTTAATATTTTTTTTTTAATTCGTTTTCTTGAAATTTCTATTTGAAATTATTATAATCTTAATAAAAGACAATCTATGAACACAAATTTTATTGACAATACGTTTTAGTTGTCAGTCCGTCTTGTACAGCAAATCCGTTTAGGGCCGATTGGACAGTGTATCGCTTAAGGCATTGTAAAGAAAATACATTATTAAGCCGCACTACTCGTATTTAGAATGCTTTTCTCCTGTTTTTTCACTATGTAAACAAAATCTAGGCATCGTAAATAAACTAACGCATATTTTAGTGGAATTTTCATTGCTCTCGTATTCATTCTTCAGAGAATATATTACAAAGGGGTTTTAGTTTTGAACGTATCATTTCTATGTGAAATAGGCTGCCTTACAAAATGTATCAATTCCAGAATATATACAGTAGTAGACACAGGCATATTATTATATTGTGGTAGTAGAACTGCATACAAACTATGTAGATATGCAAAGTAACCAAACAAAGCATCAACCATAAATCCGATGCCTGATTGTTTTTTGACTGCGTTAAAAATACACATTGACGACGTTTTGAAATGGAATACATTGTATATATTTTGTACAGCGGCATTATGAAACACGATACTTTGTTCAAACACAAAGCAACTCACATTTTAGAAGGCAGCCATACTGTGCGTATGTGGAATACATTCAATCCAATCACGAATAACAATACCGTGGGTGTTCTTTTCCCTTTTCCCCTTCCTCCCTCCTATTATGAATTAAAATTTCATATTAAATTTCTTGCTTTTGCCTGTCTATTGGAGGAATTTTTTTCTCGTGAATAGTAAACTCCATGAGAAAAAAAATTTTTGGCGAATATTCGCGATTGGATTGGGTAACTGTTTCTGTACTCTATGTACTGTGTATGTACTGTACTGCTATGTATAATGAGTGGACTGTCATTGCATTATTATTATAATTTCCCGTTTTTCCCGTATCAACACGCCAAGAAGATTCGTCAGTTTCATCGTAGAAAAGTCTTCTACATGCAGCACACCCTAATTAGCACAGGTCAGAGCAGAGTGTGCCCAATTCCTATTTCCTTGCCAAAACGTTAATTTTCTACTGGCGGGTAATTTAGTATTCCTATACGATATACAATAAAGTAAAGTACGTGTTAGTTGGGATTCAGCACAACTTTTCCATAAAAAAATTTTTTGTGAAATTTCTTAAGAATTTTTTTTTTTATTTATTAAACTTACTGGGTGTGTCTGTGTGTGTGTGTGTATAAAGTATTTTTTTTAATGTATGTGTTAAATTAAATTATCAAAAATTCATTACATTTCTTAAGTTGTAAGTTTTCAATTGTATATACATACGTACATACATACATACTTACATCCATGCATACATACATATGTAATTTGTTAATTGTTTATATTAAAAAAAAAACAAAAAATAAAAATTTATAATTAAAAAGAAAACATTCATTTAAACTTTATTAGGAATTGTAAAGAAAAATAAAAAATAAAAAAAAAATATAAATTAAAAATGAAATATTATTATTAGTAAATTGCATAAACATTTAAATCGTTTAAACATTAATCATTATAATTAATGAAAACAAAAAATTGAAAATGAAAAAAAAACAAAAAATAATGAAAAAGAAATGAACTAAAAAAAATCCTTATTACCAGACTAAAATAAAACAAAATGTGTAAGAATAAAAACAAAATGAAAAGAAAAACAAAGAATTCATACAATAAATGTGCCTTTTGTTTTAAAATTGTCCTCGAGTCACAAAGATAACAAAAACAAAAAAAAAATGAAATTCATTAGCAAAAACCCACAACAACAACTACAATTATCAACAAAATACCACACTTATCAACAAACTAATGAAAGTTTCCTTTAATTACAAATGAAAAAAAAACAAAAACAAAAGCTAATAGAACTATAAAAATAATATGAATTATTTTACAAAAAAAAAATTATGTTTCTGAAATTGAATTACATACTAAAGAACAACTGCAACAGAGAAAACTAAAAAAAATATAAAAAATTTTGAACTGAAAACTTCATTTGAAAATATCGAATAATACAAACAATTAAAATCTAATCAACATGATTTTCACAAACAATTCACAATTTACTTCACAATCAGTCAGTATTACGATCTAGCTTCTCACACCAGCCATGCTGTGTGTGTTTTAATTTTTTTACATGACTGGCGGGACTTAGGGTTTAATGTAGATTCCGCTTCTCCGCTTCTTCTTCACATCATTACAACTCATCAGTCAGTATTAAGACCCTGCTTCTCACACCACTCATGTTGTGTGTGTTAATTTTATACATGAGTGGCGGGCCCTACGGTTTAAAGTCGGCTCCGAATAATAGATTTTTTTGAAAAACTTTTTCAAGGCAATTTTATTTACTCTCAGAGTTTTTGCAAAAGGAAGTCGTCAAAGAAATATTTTTTCATTTTGTTCGATATGTCTGATCTGTGGTTTAAACCATGGCCCTACAAACTCATAAGCCAACACACTATCTAATAGGCTACGGCGACTTCTTATTATAAGGTGTAGTAAAATGGGAAAGTCGCCGTGGTCTAGTAGGTAGTGTGTTGGCTTATTAGTTGGTTCGAGCCCCAGGCCAGACATCAAGACAAAATACAAAAGGTATTTCCTCGGCGACTTCCTCTCAGCAGATTTCTGGCAAAAACTCTGAGAGTAGATAAAAAATTGCCATGAAAAGTTTCTCAAAAATCTGTCGTTCGGAGTCGACTTTAAAGTGGAGGTCCCGCCACTCATGTATAAAATTAACACACACAACATAAGTGGTGTGAGAAACTAGGTCGTAATCCTGACTGAAGGGTTGTAATGACCAATTATGTATGTATATACATATGTAGTAAAATGGGATTTAAAATTTATTATCATGTCCTATCATGTGCTTGACTACAAGTTCAGTGCAGGGCAAATAAAGTTCTCATAGCCACTGCGAATTATGGAAATTATATTGTTTGGAACACCCATATTTCCCGCTTCTGTCCAGATAAACTCTCTGTAAATAGAAGAGTATCAAACGTGTCCTCATAGTCTAGGAGTAAATCTAATTTCGGCTGATTGCTCAATTACAATTCCAAGAGTATTATAGAGCTTAAAGGTATCTCACCTATAATAATAAAACAATCGTAAATTGCATTAGTAACACCCTAACTCCTAAAATCTATCTCATATCCCTAGCTGAAGCAATGAAATCCACTTTATAGGCTGCCTTGGAAAAGGAATGCTATTTGAAACACATTTCTAAACGATTTGGAATATCTGAAGGCCTTTTTTTGCACAGCAAAACACCGAATGTCTTGGTTTTCGTGAAGATCGTGATCGTTGTAATCGACCCATAATGCAAGGCATTGGCAACGTTGTGTTCGAGAATATGTTAAGTCGATTACAGTCGATTTATTAATGGCATTTTGTCTTGTGATTTTAAAGTTCAAGATCAGATGAAAGTCGTTGAATCTTTCTGGCGTTTTTGTTTTAAAATCTGAATCGATATCGAGTACAGGTATAATATTGTTAATCTATAACAACCATGCCTAAAATTTCTGTATGATCGTATAACTTGCGTGCTCCTAAGTTTTTGTAATGTTTAATTTCATTGCTGTATAGGCAGCTGCTTACAACTTCGTGAACTTATTAGGCAGTGGGTCATAGCATGGTTCCATAAAGAATTTTATTCTTATTACTAGAAATTGAAAGCTATATACTGACTATATTGTGTTAACAAGCATGACAGAATCAGCAATGAATCGTTTTTTCGCTACTTATAAGTACTCATGAAATTTTTCACTTTTTTCAATTTTTTTTTTTCAATTTCAGGATCGAAATTCAACGACTCTGATTCATTCGTACTCACAACAACATTGATTTAAAAGTACAGCTTGCAATGAGTATGAGTACAACGTTGACATCAAACTCATAACATTCATTCATCATTCAGATTTATAATGTTAGGAAAATACTCATAAATTATTCGAGTGATTCTAATGAGTACTCTAGTGTTCGTACGCGATTCATATTTATTTTGTGATTCTTGTAAATATTGAGTAAAGGAAAGTCGAAATCAACAACATCATGCGTATTGTTAAGTATGAGTATGATGAGTACTTCAAACTTTGAATATGAGCACTATGAGTATGATATTAAAATAAGTATGAATGCATATAAGTATCAGAAATTATGAGTATGATTAGAATCTACACATCTTTTGAATACTCATTGCTGATCTCTGATATGAACATACAAAGAATGTTTATGAAATAATTTTTGTCGTTTTTTTAAATAAGTTTTCAGTTTAATCAACCAAATTCTGAAAAGTAACGAAAGAATAGAAAATAAATAGAAAAAATCGAAAAGAAAACAAATAAAAAATCGAAATATTCCCCCCCCTCTAATCTAATACTACTTTTACTTCCATTACTATCGTCTTTAGCTTACGTATGTATATTTAATTACAATCATGTAAGAAATTTACAAGAACATTTTATTTATTAAATTAATAAGAAACAAATCAATAAAAACAAACAAATAAAAACAACATTAGTTCCGAAAAGAAAACATTTAAAAATAAAATAAAAAAAAAATATTTAAGTACTCAAAAAAAAAACAAAAACGTTGAAACAAAAAAAAAAACCAAACAAACTACTCTTTAAACAATAAGAATGACTTTTCATCACAAATCCGAAATCATTTATTAAATATTTAAGAAAAATAAAAATAAAAACAAAAAAATTTAAATTAAAATGTATCTACAGTTTATTTATTATAATTTCTGTATACGATTACTTTTGGTTATAACTGTATATGAGAGCATTAATAATATTTTTTGTTTTTTGTAAGATGCAAACCCTCCTCAGGTGTCAATCCTCATTGATCTTTTTGCCGAAACGGATGCTTAAGAATCACCAAATCAAGCTAACGGAGTTTCAAACGAATTACTATCAATGTACATATCGACGCCTCCGTTCTATAACATTCTAGGTCAAAAAAGTGTGTTTTGAGTTATGAGCTCTCAAAGTTTTCACGCGATATACGACTATATGTATGTGTATTCTAAGTAGATTTTTCTTTATAACTTCGGAACGGATCGGCCCATCTTAACCAAATTTTGACAGTATTTAAGTTAGAGAACGTAGAATTTAAAAATGCAAGAACATTAAAAACGTTCTAAGTACACTTAGAACGTTATAGAATGGAGGCGTCGATATGTAGTCTGAGTGAGTATAAGTCGCCAATTAGTTGTTTCCATCCTTTTCGACGTGTTGCCCTCAGCTTCAGTTCTCTCCTATATTCTTGAAGATGTTATCTCACGATGTCAAATTTACTTTTGTATTATATATTATTATTATATTTTGTATATTTTACGTTCGTATTGTACACTAGAAGATAATTTAAAATTTCCTTAGGAGGTTTCTTTTACATTGATTGTGTCCCATTTGTATGCATTACTGATGAGAGGTTGTCTTTCTCTGTAGTATTGTTCTTGTAATTTGATCTTTGTTTTGTTTCCGTACATTATACAGTCTTATGCATTTGTTTTTGTAATTCTTTATATTGTAGGACGCCTTTTGCACGTGAAAAGTTTTTTGAAAATTAGTTTGACAAACTCTTTTGCATTTTCTTTTAAACTTTGTTTCGCTTTTTGCACGTAAAAAATTAATTTGACAAATTTTGTTTTCTTTTATCTGCTGTGCAAAAGGCGTCTAGGATTTGTGTGTTTTGTCAGTTTCTTTTCATTCGTGTAACAATATATTGCACGATCTATTATATTTAGCATTCTGAAACTATCGGCAACCTCTGGATCATTAGACTAAAAGTTTCTAGTTGGAGTTCTTAAATTAAATAACCCATTGAGAATATTATAAGGAACCAGAATTGCAGCATGTTAATAGATCAAGTAGCTGCCGTGTTGGCTTATTAGACATAAAAAGCATATGATTCAAGACAGTGGCTCAGAGATTTCGAACAAAACCGAACATGAAAAAATATTTTTTCGGCTAATAATATATCACACTGCGTTCCTCTAAAGTAAGTCAGCGTAAAATTGACGAATTTTTAATTTTTTAAAAGAAAGGAACCTCCAGTCATACTATCCACTCAATTTTGAAATTGTTTTAAACTTGTATGTAAAAAATAAGAAACAAATTGTTTTTGTTTTGGTTCCGAACGAAAATGTTTAAATTTTAACTACACTCAGTGTGGAGGAACCAGTGGAATATGATTCATGAAAATTTATACGAAAAATTTTTCAAAATCATGACACTCTTTGTTCAATACATGCGTTTGCATATTGCGAATTATCTTTTTATCAATTGTATTTTTGCAATTGAATCGAAACGTTCGAAGTGAATAAGTGATCGGAAGAAAACAAAAATATTTTATATTATTTTTCTTTATTATTAACAATTAAACGCATACATAAATATGTAAGTATAAGAGTAATAATAACCATATACATACATATACATATGTATGTACATAATATGCAATGGCTCAAAGAGCTAGAGAAACAAAATAATCCTTCAATAATTATTCAAAGTATTTTTTTGCTTTAACTCAAGGAATAAAGTCAGAATTACAATCACCACCCATGTTGTGTGTGTTATTTTATCGAGACCTGCAATTTAATATCAACTCCAAACGAGAGAAACTTTTCATAGGTTTGAACTACTTTACTATTTAAGAAAAAGGAAAGAAAGAATTTATGAATTAATTCCTTTCCTTTATCTTGGCATTGTAAAATTTGAAATTTTTCTTTTCGAACAACAAAAACATTAAGAATCTGAAAAATAAAAACTTTCGGATATAAAACATACATACAAATATAATATTTAAAAATATATTTTTTATTTAATTCGCAGTTTCGTTGCGGTTTACTTTTAACCTGTAGAAAAAAATAATCGTAAAATAAAAATAAATCACAAAAAAAATTTGATAAAGATTTTTTTATAAACAACTGGCCACACGAAATAAGCTTTGAGTGGTTGTAAATAAATGCATACATGTGTTAGCGCTAGTAACTGTGTGTGTGTGTATGTGTAAAGCGAAATAGGGGAAACCCGTTTTTGGATGTTTAGACATACGTATGTACATACATACATACCAGAAAATTGCAATCAGTACCTTAACAACAACAAAAAAAAACCTGCTCAACTGATCATATACAATGTAATATTCGTTCTGTTCCTTAATTTTTGAATTCAGTACAGTATTCCGCAGATATAATAATTCCCCGCCTAGTAGCACTGAAACTTAAGCAATCTCGGCTATTACTTTAAAATCTATTGAAACTATTTCGATATTTGCATCCGGATTTTAAGCATTTCCCACTTATAAACACTTAAAATTGTAGATCATGTTATAAATTTACTTTATGCCTGCTCTCTAGCTCTCTCGGTTGCGCAATGAAATGTTTCTGAATTTTTTTGAGTCAATGGTCAGATTTATTGGAAAAAGTAATCAAGAAGATGAATGGTGAAATGCAATTCCATACAATGTTCCTTATGGTTTCATTCTTTTCGAGGCAGAGGCTGCACTCTGATCCAGGTGACATAACTAATTGAGGCAACGCAATCTCAGATAAATGATTCCTGTTAGCGTATTATGTTTTGGGCAATAGGAATGTGTGTAATCACAGAGTTGAACGGAACTGGGTTAGAGAGTTATAAAGGGTCCGCCAAATAACTTTTTTTTTGAAAATGCTTTAAAAAAACAACTGAATATTTTCTCAAATTTCTTTTTTTTATTTGAAAGTACAATCCTTCCGGTTAATAATGGAAAATATTTTCATTCAAACGGCTGCTTCGGCTGGCCATGCAGTAGCCTACACGATCGGTCCAATTTGTAAGCACATTATCGATTGTGTGCATCTGTATTTCACCAATGGCTTCACGAATATTGTCCTTTAAAGCGTCAATTGTCTCTGGCTTGTCGGCGTAACACTTATCTTTGATGGCACCCCACAAATAATAGTCCAACGATGTCAAATTACAGCTCCGAGGTGGCCAAACGACATCAGATCTGCGGCTGATAATGCGATCTTCAAAAACAGGGCGGAAAACATCGAGTATAGCTTCGGCTGTGTGGCACGTAGCGCCGTCCTGTTGAAACCAAATGTTGCCAATATCCTCCTCTTCAATTTTTGGGAACAAAAATTCGTTCAACATGGCCCGATAACGATCGCCATTGACTGTAACGGCCACTCCTTGCTCATTTTCAAAGAAAAATGGCCCAATTATGCCTCTGGACCAAAATCCGCACCAAACAGTGACTCGTTTTGGGTGCGTCGGCTGTTCAATGTATGCGTGCGGGTTTTCTGTGCCCTAAATGCGACAATTTTGCTTGTTTTCATACCCGCTAAGATCAAAATGAACTTCATCTGAAAAAATGATTTTTTTGCCAAAATCGTCATCTTCTGTAATCGGCATCTTCCTGTATTGGATGGTCAATTGGCTACAACTCCTGAACTAATTGGACTTTGTATGGCGTCATACCAAGGTCTTTATGCAAAATTCGTCTCAATGATGTCTCCGAAATGTTCAATTGTTGAGAACGACGGTGAATTGATGTTGATGGCGCTTCACGCACACTTTCTGCCACAGCAGCAATATTCTCGGGTGTACGCACTGTTTTTGGCTTTTCACGCTTTGGTTTATCGATGAGGATGCCAGTTTCTTTAAATTTTTTCACAAGATAACGAACATACGGAGCTGACGATGCTTCTCTTCTTCCAAAATCCGTACGCAATTTTCGCACACATTCTGCAACATTACCATGATTTTCAAAGTAATGTCGCAATATTTCCCAGCGTTGTTCAAGCGTATACACAACCATATTCGTTCAGCGGAAGGATAAAACTAATTATCTGTCAAATCAGACATGAGCTAAGTGTTACCATTCACGAAATAAGCACTAGTTGAAAAAAACGTTAGATGGCGGACCCGATATTTAGGATGAGAGAGTAAATAAAATTGCCATGAAAAGTTTCTCAAAATCTGTCGTTTATAAAAAATTATTACAAAAATTTTATTTTCCATTGAGTTTTAAAGACAAACAAAATTAAATCATTCAGGAATGATCACTTTGAGCCACGCCTGTATACACAATTCATTCATTCATTTCAACAATACATAATGGCTTCCGGCGAAAGTTAAACTCCCTCAGTATCGCTTGAAGCTGCTGTACATAATACATTACATACATACATACATACATACCTATACATTTATTTATAATTTATGCTTTTGAAATAATATTTTATAGCTAAAGAAACAATGAGCCGAAGAGAGGAATTACGTCAGCGAGATTTGAAGAAACTACCGCCAAAGGCCTCTGACATTTTCGAAAGAGAAATGGACTATGAGTATAAAAATACTAAAGAATTTTTACAAACTTTACTGAGTAATATCGAAATTACACACACTAAAGTTGGCCAATCCTTTGATTATCCCGATGGTATTATTAAAACGAGAAATCAACCCGAGTATGGCAATTTTATAAATTATTTTATACGAAAGCATTTATCAAATCAATATCACACTGAATTAAATGATATTGCTGTTGAAATGGTTTTAAAAAGGCCGAAAACTTATTTTAAACATCAAGATTTAAAACCAAGTATACCTAGTCATTATAAAATTTTTAAAGATCCACAAAAAAATGCCATGGATATACTAGAGAGCATTAAAATTGTATCGCAGGCTTATTCGACAACGTATAAGAAAAATTATAAAATAAGACGTATAATAAAAATTGCAAGTGAAGATGAAATGTTATTAGAAATAATCAAATATTTCAAAAGTCTTCCCTTTGAAAGTGTCAAACTAACACCGAATCTGGACTGTGAGTATTTTAGAGCAGTTGCCGATTTTATATTCGACAATGGAAAGGAGCATGTGTTGTACGATATAAAAATTTCAAAATACGTAACGCTTGTAGAATGTGATGATGATTTTTCGAAAGCAAACTTTTATAAACTTATTGCGTATGCTTTTGATTACTATAAAAAGACTGGCAAAATAATTAAAACATTCAGAATCTACAATCCACTATTGGGCTGTGAACACCAAATTGTCATAAATAATATTGATTTCAACGATCTTGAGCGTTGCCTTGAAAAGGATGGAGGAATATATTGAATATCAAAATTCGAAGCCATGGATATCAAAAAAGAATAAAATTTTAATACACTTGCAGTATAACTCCGTTAATCACGTTTTTTCCGAGTTTTTAATGAAAAGTAAAAAAAAACTTGTTCCTCAACCTCAGACCGCTTCCACTTGAACAAAAATAAGAAAAACCACAAGTGGTTTGTAGAGGGCTTCTGAGAATTTTTAATTTGTATAAAGAAACTTTCTTTTTTTTACTTTAAATTTAATTTAAGTAACTTAATTGTTGTAAAAGCTGTACTGTACTAAACTATTTTAATTATCTGTTGTGAATAAAATTATAAAAAAAACGAAAGAAATATAATTCATGTTTTAAATTCGAATTAAGGGGATTATATTTGGTATTTAATTCGGCGGTAAGTGGTTGTTTAGTTCCCACGTAACCAGTGGTGTTGTCGAGCCGGAACGCTCCGGAACGTCGTTCCGGTACTTCCTGTTTTGGACAGGAACGCGTTCCGAAACTAAAGATGATTTCTGATAACGAGAAGTGGCTGACGTTTTGACAAAAAAAATTAAAAAGAATTGCTGATTTTTTTTCTCATTTTTGACGAATTTTTATATGTATGTGTTTTTATAAACAGGGGTTTGAACCGAACCCGAACCGGAACAAAAACCGGAACGAAGCGGCTTGTTTTTCCGAACCGTGGACCGGAGTCCGGAACGCGTTCCGGTAAAAAAAAATTAGCACAACAGCAGTGCACGTAACCCATGGCCAACAAAATCGATTCATCCAATGTTTCCTATGCTCTTGTACGTACAATTATTATCCAAACATCCATTGCGTATGTTTAAATATAATTTTTTTTATTCTTTGCTCCACATTGGTAGGTTAAGGTTGAGGACCCTTGGCGGGGCCTTCTTTGAGAGTTTGAATTCTGTGTCGAGAGCCGACATCCAGGCTCCCCACAGATTCATTAGTGGCTTAGGCTGGTTGAGAGGCGCTAGGGCTGCATCAGTGTAGTCGCGCTCTCCCCCTATTTTGTTGTGTCTTATCTGTATAATTCCTCCACTTCCCATTCCCCCCTTTTCTACATCCTCTCCTTTTTATCCCTCTATTATCCTTCCCTCTTTAAGGCACTGTACTTGTCTTGATTGACAAGTGCACGTCCTCTAACCTAACCTAACCTTGGTGTTTACAGTCTAGTTTTGTTTTTCTTTTTTGTTTATCATTATACAATAATTTTATTTTATTATTAATTACAATACAATTATAAATTATATTTTAATTTATATACGAACTGAGTAAATTAGACCATATGCTCGGTGTAGTCTCACAGACCAGAGTCTCTGGCGGGAATCGAACCCACGACCCTCACGCTAATAGGCTAGCACACTACCCACTAGACTACCAGGGCACCCTTATACAATAATAATTACAATAAATTATAATAGAACTGGATTTCTAACTTATTTTTGAATTTTGCTTAACACACTATTACTAAACGAAAATACGTTCTTACGTATATATATGTATATATGTAAATATATTGTAAGTATGTAATCCTGAATTTAATCATATAATACTTAAAATTAAAAAAATAACAACAATAAAGAATAAAAACTACGGTATAATATTCCATCCTTTTTGAATGTGTTGCTCTCAGCTTCTCTCAGATCTCTCCTATATTCCTGAAGATGTTATCTCACGATGTCAAATTTACTTTTTGGTGTCCATAATGTTTCCAATATGTTGTCTGGGCTTTCTCGCCTTCCTTGTGTGTTGTATACTAGAGGATAATTTAAAATTTCCTTAGGAGGCTTCTTTTACATTGATTGTGTCCCATTTGTATTCATTACTGATGATAGGGAAACAGGAAATTTTAAGTATCCTACTCAATCATTAGTTTATATAAACCCGTAGTTCATTTCATATTTAATCTGTATCTAATCAGGTTTCACAGTAATGTAACGATACGGAGAAAGTAAAACCTGTTAATGCTGTCTTTCTCTGCAGTATTGTTCCTGTAATTTGATCTTTGTTTTGTTTCCGTACATCGTACAATCTTATGCAGTTATTGAGCAATGCTAAGCAATTCAAAACTCCGATATTTACATTTTCTAACGGACAATATATACACACGATGCAATTATTTAATCATATTTTTTCAATTAAATCATATATTTTAATACTAAAAAAATAAATACTACTAAAAAATTAATTAATTTATTTATTTGGTCAATTCACAATACAACAAGAATAAATCTTATATTATTGTATTAATTAGCTATTGTTGTTAACATTACTTTTTGATTCATTTAGGGCCATTATTACAACTTGCCGTACTTGGGTTTAGTTAAAGGTACCTTTAGCTAAAGGGAACTGTAAAGTTACCTTTAACTTATTTTCGTTATTACAACTTACAGATACAATTTTTCAAAAATATGGCAGTGCCGGAGCAATGTCGATAAAACTGCTCAATTATACAAGTTTTTTTTAACGCAGTGGCAACCGCGGGCTTCGTTTTTTTGTTGTATATGCTCATTTTGTTTAAATTTGAAGTTGCCACAATGAAAATAATATATAATATGGCAACTTCAAACATAAACTTAACTTTAAAAGTTAAATGTTGGATGATCCTCCTTTAACGATCACTTCTATCTGATTGGATACTCATAATAACGAAAAACAATCTAGCTGCCCTTTAAAATCCTCCCTTTAGTGAACGGCAAGTTGTAATAATGGCCCTAAGTGAACTTTTCATGAAGTTTCGTCAAAAAACAACAATTCCATAAGAAATCAATTATCTGAGTTTGCTTTGCCTCAATTAATTACGTCATCTAGATGGGACAGAGTGTAGCCTTTGCCTCGAAAAGAATCAAACCATAAAGAGCATTCTATGGAATTGCATTAAGCCGTTCGTCTTTTGATTACTTTTTCCAATAAGTCTGTCGTACAGCGTTAATGGTGAATATTGGCTTCAATTGACTCAAAAAATTCAGAAATTTATCAGTGGGAACGAGGCAGTTAGAGGGCAGAATGAATTTTAGACCGAAAGTTGTCGCAAATCGGCAATTTATAAGCGTGGAATACTTAAAATCGGGATGCCTATATCGAAATACACTCAGCCACAAAAGTGTACATACGGTTAACAAATTTCAGAAATTTTTTAACCAATCCGTTTTCGTTGAAAATCTTTATAATTATCTGACATCTTTCTTCGATTTCAAGACGGTCTTTTGCATTGGTTTAGAAATTTGTGAAATTTGTTAATCGGATGTATACTTTTGTGGGCTTGTGCAGGGCCACAATTCAGTTAAATTTCAGAAATTTTTTAACCAATGCAAAGTGCCGTCTTAAAATCGAGGAAACTATAAAGATTTTCAACGAAAACGGAAAAAATTTCAGAAATTTTTTAACCGTATGTGGTTTCAATACATTTTAAATTTTAAAATTCAGAAACATTTCATTGCGCAAACGAGGGAGCTAGAGAGCAGGATGAATTTTATACAGAAAGTTGTCACAAAGCGGGTGCATAAAGTAAATTTATAACATGATCTACAATTTTAAGTGTTTATAAGTGGGAAATGCTTACGATAAAATCGGGATGCAAATATTGAAATAGTTTCAATACATTTTAAAGTAATAGCCGAGATTGCTTAAGTTTCAGTGCTACAAGGCGGGGAATTATTATATCTGGAGAATACTGTACTGAATTCGAAAATTAAGGAACAGAACGAATATTACATTGTGTATGATCAGTTGAGCAGGTTTTTCTGTTGTTGTTGTTAAGGTACTGATTGCAATTTTCTGGTATGTACATACGTATGTCTAAACATCTAAAAACGGGTTTCCTCTATTTCGCTGGCAAGTTTTAACATAAAGTGACCTTTAAATGTTAAAGATAGGATGATCCTCCCTTTAGCTTAACGATCACTTTTATCTTATTGGGTACTCATAATAACGAAACACAATTTATCTGCCAGTTAAAATCCTCCCTTTAGTTAACGGCAAGTTGTAATAATGGCCCTTAATTTAATTGTTGGTTATTTTTTGTATTAAATAAACGATGGCAACCCAACTGCATATCTATTTTCTCTTTAAAACTTCTACTCTACTTTTTATAAAATTGAATTCATTCCAATAAAATTCGTCAAACTAGCAGGCTGCTGTTTTTCTTTCTAAAATAAAAAAAAAACTAACAAAGGTTATGCGCCCAGACCCACGCATTTAAAAAAAAATAAAAAATTGGAGTTTCAAAATTGATTTATTTGGAGATTCAAAAAAAAACAAATGAATTCTGTCGCTAGTTTGGAGAAGCTCAATGGTGAAAATTATGCGACGTGGTCTATACAGATAAAAAAAATACAAATACATTGGATTTGTGGGATGCCGTCCAGGGTGTATGTCCGGCAGAGGCTGACAAACAAGCGGCATGGAATGTTATGGACCAGAAGGCTCTCGCAATGATTAATTTAAGTATAAGGCCAGGCGAGCTGATTCACATTAAGGATTGTATCACAGCAAAGGGTGCATGGGATTCCTTAAGTGGGCTCTACAAGGAAAACACGGCCTGTAGAAAGGTGAATCTATTCAAAAAGCTGGTACGGTTCAGAATTAATCCTGGTGAGAAAATTTCCACACAAATTGGCGAATTTCGTGGAATCATAGACGATTTAAAGACAATCGGTATTGCGTTGCATGAGGATTTTGTTGCGGTTTTGTTGTTGTGTGCTTTGTCAGAAGAAATGGAGAGTTTTTTGTTGCTGTTGAAAGTAGAGATGATTTGCCTGGTATAGAACAGTTAATTTCGAAAGTTCTAGAAGAAGAGCGACGGCAAGGAGAAAAAAGCAATTTAAATGATGACAAGGTTTTTACAGTAAGCGAGAGGCAAAAACACGAAAGAGTAAACAAAAGCAACAACGAATTTAACAGAAAAAAATATGCGCATTGAGAAGGAGAATAAACGCAGTAACATTAAATGTTGCAAGTGTGGACAGAAGGGGTATATTCGGCAAATCAACAACAATAAGCAGTGGATTTTGGATAGCGGCGCGTCGTCGCACATGTGCAGTAGCAGAAATTTGTTTTCATGTCTGCAAAAGGAGAAACAAAGAATTGTTTTAGCGTCTGGGGAGACTGTTTTTGCATAGGGAAAAGGCGCGGTGACAATTAAGTCAAAGTATATGAGCATAAAACTCATCAACGTGCTATATGTACCCTGTCTTCACTCAAATTTCTTGTCTGTCAGCAAATTCAAAGAGGCTGGTCACACTATTTGTTTTGCAAAAAATAATGCAAATATTAAGAACAAAGACAACAAAAATATGATGTATGCAGTAAAGGAAAACGGGATATTTGTTGCTAAAGTGGACACCGTGACATCGGCAGAATATGTGTACAGTGCAGCAACAGAAAATGATTTTATTAAATAGCACTCTAGATTTGGTCATTTAAAAACAGTAGAGATTTCAGTACACTGTGCAACAAAAATATGGTTAGGGGTATGTAATTGAAGGTGCCTCGAAATTTTGAATGCATTACTTGTGCTGTTGGAAAAATTACTGCAAGACCGTTTGACAACTACTCACAAATTAATTCAAGAGGGGTACTGGAGTTAGTACATACAGATTTTAGTGGGCTTTTAAAAGTGAATCTCATCATGATGACGTTTACTGATGACTTTTCCCGATATGTATTTACTTATTTTTTGAAGCAAAAAATCGGATGCATTTGATGTTTTCATTGAGTTTGTAACGATGGCCTACTCTACTTTTTATAAAATTGAATTCTTTCCAATAAAATTCGCCAAACTAGCAGGCGGCTGTTTTTCTTTCTAAAATAAAATAAAAAACTAACATTAATTAATTTAACAAATTTAGGGCTATTATCACAACTTGCCGATAACTAAAGGGAGTATTTTAACGGTCAGATAAATTGTTTTTCATTATTATAAGTGGACAATAAGGTAGAAGTGAGCGCTAAGCTAAAGGGAAGATCATTCTACCTTTAACTTCTAAAGGTAAGTTTATGTTTGAACTTGCCATATTATATACATATTTAAGTGAGCAGTGTTATCGACATTGCTCCGGTACTGCCATATTTTTGAAAAAGTTAACTTTATTTTATCATTAGGTTGTAATAACGAAAAGAAGTTAAAGATGACTTTAAAGTTCAGTTTAGCTAAAGTTACCTTTAACTAAACCCAACTTTAACGGCAAATTGTTATAATGGCCATTAACAAATTTAATATCAATCAATATTATTATGCAATTGAGTCTATCTAGTGCCTATGTCTTGCCAGTATCGTTAAATACAGTCAACCCTCCTATAACGCGGTACTCTCAGAACGCGGTTTCTATATAACGCGGAGCTGAAATTGCAACAGCTCTCCTATAACACGGAGCTGAAATTGCGAAAGCAATCCTATAACGCGGTACTCTTACAGCGCGTTTTCCGTTCAACAGCAACCCATAAGTCCCTTCCGCACAGCCTATGAATGACACTAATAACTAGATATTGTAAGAGGATTTAATATCAGTTTTATTTTCGACGCAAAAGCACAGCCGACATATACATATAAACAACACGTTTATATAAATATGCCAGCTTATTCCATAGCCGTCTACGATATCGGTTTCAGTCGTCTCAGAGCTCGTTCACAGAACATACGTTTTGTTGGTGACCAAGTCTTTCTAAAAGTTGTTCTGCAACTCATATCTGACAATGAGGATGAATGTTGAAAAATTACTTAATTTTACAAAAGTCTTTCTTAGTTTTGTTGGAAAACAGTCTTTTAGTTTATTTTTTATCAATCCTTATAACGACGCCTCCATTCTATAACGTTCTAAGTGTACTTAGAACGTTTTTAATGTTCTTGCATTTTTAAATTCTACGTTCACTAACTTAAATACTGTCAAAATTTGGTTAAGATGCGCCGATCCGTTCCGAAGTTATAGGGAAAAATCTACTCAGAATACACATATACAGGGCGGCTGATATATAATGCAACAAAGTAAAGCGCTATATTTTTTTTAATTTTATTGTTTAAAAGCAAAAAATGTTGGAAATAACATCAAATTTTAGAATCAGTTTAGATTTGTTCGAATTGGCCACCTTTGGTACGAATTATGGCCTTCAAACGGTCGACAAAGCCATCACAGGCTGCACGAAAGTGGCTCTGCGGTATTTTGGCCCATTCCCGGCGAAGCGCCGTCTTGAGATGATCGACACTTTGGTATTTTTTAGTAAGAACCTTACTCTCCAAAATGCCACAGGCGCAAAAGTCCAACGGATTGAGATCCGGAGATTTTGGTGGCCATTGTGCGGTAGAAATGAAGCGATGAACCTCCTTTTTAAGCCATTCTTGGTTGACGCGTGCTGAGTGCGGAGTCCATGGTCTGCGGCCGAAATGTTTGTCTGCCCAGGGCTTCAATACTGTCTTTAAGACATTTTCCCGATAATATTCGGCATTTATTTTGACCCCACGGTCGATGAATACGAGCGGGAAGCGACCATCGGCCGTTACGGCGGCCCACACCATTACCATCAGCGGCGTTGGAGTTCTGGTGGCCAATCGCAGGTGTAAATTTTCAGCTGACCTCTTTGGCAAGTAAACCCGATCATTTTGTTTGTTCACAAACTGCTCAATTTGGAATGGCTTCTAATCGGAGAAAACCAAATTCGGTAACTGGCCACTTTCGTGCAAGCGAAGTAACTCCTTGGCTCTTTCCAGTCTAACTTTTTTTGTCCATTGGTGAGCTCTTGCACTTTTTGGAACTTCAATGGCTTTAGTCCAAGCTCATTTTTCAATATGTGTTGCATTCGTTCTCGCGATATGTTCAGCTCACAAGAAATTTTTCTACCACTGCGGCGTGGATTTCGATCAAATCTGGCCTTCACTTTTCGGATCATTTCTGTTGTTACCGTTTTTTTTTCGTCCACTTTTTGGACGCGATGCAACACTGCCGGTATCACGGTAACGAGCAATGGTACGATAAACAAAAGATTTATTCACATTTAAATCCTGGAGGGCTCTAACGATAGCCACCTGTGGTTTTCCAGCCAAATATAAAGCAATCACACTATCACACTTCCATCACGAATAACTTTTTTTCTGCAATAGATCAAAATGCTTTTGTAAGCTTATACATAATAAAATGAACTGTCACTGGAATAAATCTGTCAGCTGTCAGACGTGCGGTTTACAAATGATAACAACCTGAAGTTGGTTGCATATCAGCCACCCTGTAGTCGTATATCGCGTGAAAACTTTGTGAGCTCATAACTCAAAACACACTTTTTTCAACTTAAAATGTTATAGAACGATATGAACTCTTTAATTCAATAAAAATAATTTATAATTTATCTTGTCTTGGTCTCCATATACAGTAACGCGGTACGAATGATGTGATTTGTACTAATTCCGAGTTTCTTATAGCGCGATTTCCATACAATGCGATAGACGGTTTCCATAGAACGCACTACGAATTAGCCTGGTTTGTGCCACTCCCACACAACGTGGTACGCGTTATAGGAGGGTTGACTGTATAATTATAACTTGTTCTATTGTGTCTACGTTTCAATAAATAAAAATGCAGAGAGTAAAGTAAAGGCACACTCTGTGTTCGATGCATGAGTCACATTCATACATATATGCATTGCATGTTGCGAATAATCTTTTTATCAATTGTATTCTAGCAATTGAATTGAAACGTTCGAAGTGAATAAGTGATCGGAAGAAAACAAAAATATTTTATATTATTTTTCTTTATTATTAACAATTAAACGCATACATAAATATGTAAGTATAAAAGTAATAATAACCATATACATACATATACATATGCACGTACATAATATGCAGTGGCTCAAAGTGCTAGAGAAACAAAATAATCCTCCAATAATTATTGAAAGAATTTTTTATTTTAACTTAAGGCATTATTGAGTCAGGATTACAATCTACCTCCTCATCCCCCCACCACCCTTGTTGTGTGTGTTAATTTTATCAAGGAATGGCGGGATCTACATACAATTAAAAATCGATTCCGAACGAGAAATTTTTTTAAGAAACTTTTCATAGAACTATTTCAAGAAAAAGAAAATCTGTTTTTCTTTTTTTTAATAAGAAAAAAAAGAGGATTAATGAACGAGTCAATTAAGATCAGGAATCTCATTGCTTATAGAAAATGACAAACAAAAACTTTCGGAAGTATAAAAAATAAAACATACATACATACAAAGAAAATATTCAAAAATATATTTTTTTATTTAATTCGCAGTTCGGTTGCGGTTTTTTTTTTATCTGTAGAAACTTGGAAGAAGAAAAGAAAAATAAACAAAAAATAAATAAACCATAATAAAACAATTGATGAAGATTTTTTAATAAACAACTGGCCACACGAAATAAGCTTTGAGTGGTTGTAAATAAATGCATACATGTGTTAGCGCTAGTAACTGTGTGTGTGTGTGTATGTGTAAAGCGAAATAGGGGAAACCCGTTTTTGGATGTTTAGACATACGTATGTACATACATACATACCAGAAAATTGCAATCAGTACCTTAACAACAACAAAAAAAAACCTGCTCAACTGATCATATACAATGTAATATTCGTTCTGTTCCTTAATTTTCGAATTCAGTACAGTATTCCCCAGATAAAATAATTCCCCGCCTTGTAGCACTGAAACTTAAGCAATCTCGGCTATTACTTTAAAATGTATTGAAACTATTTCAATATTTGCATCCCGATTTTATCGTAAGCATTTGCCACTTATAAACACTTAAAATTGTAGATCATGTTATAAATTTACTTTATGCACCCGCTTTGTGACAACTTTCTGTATAAAATCAAAGAATATGGATATAAAGAATACGCATCATTTAGAAGTAAAATTTCTTATGGCGGGTCGTAACATTACGACCCGCTCTCACCAAAATTTTTTTAAAAATCATTTCTTGATGAGGGGGGAGGAAGACCGAAGGAAAATGAACACAAACAAAGAGCGTAACAGTGAGTTGCTCTCATCGTACGCATGTACATGTGTATGTATTCTTGTGTTTTTTTTTTGATTTAGTTGTCGATCAGACTGCGACAAGAATACATGTGCTGCGGATGCTTTATCATTTTATTTCAGAATAACATTATCATTAACATTATAATCTATGTCATTAGCTGGGCGTATTTTATTTTTTATTTTGTCCCATAGTATAATTTTTTTTAAATGCTTTGGAATGCTCGTTTTTTTTTTCTTTTAATAGAAAATGGTTTTTTATTCTTTTTATTTTTATTTATCTAAAAAACAGCCTAATTTTTAAGCCAAAGATGGATAGCTTTATGTTCTTTTAATAATAAAATCGATGTTTTATTTTATTTTTATTTATCCAAAATTATTAAGCCATAGATAGATAGCTTTACGTATGTATGTTGATGAAAAGGAAATAAAAATAGAGTATATTACTGACACTTTTATATGGCTGTAAATAAATAAATTCTCTCAACTTATTTTCTCTCTCTCACTCACTAATCCATAACCATAGGCATGTGTTAACCTAGAGGAAAATTGTTAGTAATAATTTCAAGTCTACTTATTAAAACAATGATATGTATATGTGATCGGAAAATATAGAAAAATTGTACTGCACTAAATCCCTAAAGACACCGTATTTAACTTGGCAAGTATTCTTCCAAAAATCGAAATCATTTCTCATTGATATTAGTGAATACTACTGTGATATTTCTTTGGGTGTATAATTGAAGTCTGAAAAAAGCGACATGAACCTTCTTCTTTAAAAGCTGAGAAGATTTTTACGCTCTTTTTAACGAACATTCTTGATGTTCGTGTCCTATGTGTGTAAAAAGCCGAAGATGTTCTTCCCCTGGGGGACATTGGTGCCGACGTCTGTTTTTAACACCAGAAAAATAAATAAAAAGTGGTCAAACAAGAAAAACGCACGCATTCTTACGCTCTTGGTTTCTGTAACCTTCCCTTCTATCTTTCCCCCCGTATCATGAAATATTTTTGAAAAATATTCCAAAATATGTTAAAATGCACATTCTTTATACATTATTTTCTTTGATAAAATTCATCCTGCTCTCTAGCTCCCTCGTTTGCGCAATGAAATGTTTCTAAATTTTAAAATTTAAAATGTATTGAAACTACACACAGTTACTAAAGTATACATACGGTTAAAAAATTTCTGAAATTTTTTCCGTTTTCGTTGAAAATCTTTATAGTTTCCTCGCTTTTAAGACGGTCTTTTGCATTGGTTAAAAAATTTCTGAAATTGAACTGAATTGTGGCCTTGCACAAGCGTACAAAAGTATACATCCGATTAACAAATTTCACAAATTTCTAAACCAATGCAAAAGACCGTCTTGAAATCGCCGATTTGCGACAACTTTCGGTCTAAAATTCATTCTGCCCTCTAACTGCCTCGTTCCCACTGATAAATTTCTGAATTTTTTGAGTCAATTGAAGCCAATATTCACCATTAACGCTGTACGACAGACTTATTGGAAAAAGTAATCAAAAGACGAACGGCTTAATGCAATTCCATAGAATGCTCTTTATGGTTTGATTCTTTTCGAGGCAAAGGCTACACTCTGTCCCATCTAGATGATATAACTAATTGAGGCAAAGCAAACGCAGATAATTGATTTCTTATGGAATTATTGTTTTTTGACGAAACTTCATGAAAAGTTCACTTAGGGCCATTATTACAACTTGCCGTTCACTAAAGGGAGGATTTTAAAGGGCAGCTAGATTGTTTTTCGTTATTATGAGTATCCAATCAGATAGAAGTGATCGTTAAAGGAGGATCATCCAACATTTAACTTTTAAAGTTAAGTTTATGTTTGAAGTTGCCATATTATATATTATTTTCATTATGGCAACTTCAAATTTAAACAAAATGAGCATATACAACAAAAAAACGAAGCCCGCGGTTGCCACTGCGTTAAAAAATAACTTGTATAATTGAGCAGTTTTATCGACATTACTCCGGCGCTGCCATATTTTTGAAGAATTTTATCTGTAAGTTGAAATAACGAAAATAAGTTAAAGGTAACTTTACAGTTCCCTTTAGCTGAAGGTACCTTTAACTAACACCAAGTTCAACGGCAAGTTGTATTAATGGCCCTTAGCCTATTATGTTTTGGCAAATAGGAATGCGTGTAATCGCAGAGTTGAACGAAACTGGATTCGCATGTTATATTTAGGCTGAGAGATAAATAAATTACCATGAAAAGTTGCTCAAAATCTTATACAAAAGCTTATTAGAAATTATGACAAAAACTTTATTTTCCATTGAGTTTTAAGGATCGATTTTATTAAATTTTTTTTTTTTGAAAACCAAAATTGAATCATTCAGGAATGATCACTTTGAGCCACGCCCATATACACAATTCATTCATTCATTTCAACAATATACAATGGCTTCCGGCGAAAGTTAAACTCCCTCAGTATCGCTTGAAGCTGCTGTACATAACACAACATATACATACATATATACGTACATATAAATTTATTTATAATTTATGCTTTTGAAATAATATTTTATAGCTAAAGATAAAAAATGGAGGAAATGGGCGAATGGAGAGAGGAATTACGTCAGCGAGATTTGCAGAAAGTACCACCAAAGGCGTCCAGCATTTTTCGCAGGGAAATGGACAATTCGTTTGCAAATATTAGAGGATTTTTACAAAATTTACTGAGTAATATCGAAATTACACACACTAAAGTTGGTCAATCATTTGATTATCCCGATGGTATTATTGGAGAGAGAACCTATCTCGAGTATGGCATATTTATGAATTATTTTATACGCAAGCATTTGTCGAATCAATATGACACTGGTTTAGAAGATATTGCTGTTGAAGTGGTTTTGAAAAAGGAGGATGTTTATTTTAAAGATCGAAATTTAAAACGATATATATCTGATCATTATGAAATTTTTAAAAATCCCCATAACAATGCCATGGATATACTAAACAGCATTAAAATTGTATCGCTCGCTTATTCGGCAACGTATGATGAGGAGAAAGTTTGTAAAAGAAATATTGATAGTGAAGATGAAATGCTATTAGAAGTAATCAAACATTTCGAAAGTCTTCCCTTTGAAAATGTCAACTTGACACCTAATCTGGACTGTGAGTATTTTAAAGCAGTTCCCGATTTTATATTCGACAATGGAAAGGAGAAGGTGTTGTACAATATAAAAACTTCAAAATACGTAACGCTTCTAAGTGCTGATGCTATATTTTCGAAAGCAAACTTTTACATACTTATTGCATATGCTTTTGGTTATTATAAAAAAACTAATGGAGAAAAAAATATTAACACTTTTATTATCTACAATCCACTATTGGGATATGAACATAAAATCGTCTTGAAGAATATAGATTTCGAAGAATTTGAACGTTGCATTGAAAGCGATTATGTGAACAAATATGGAAAGGATTGGCGACAAAACCCACCAGAAAGATGGTGAATACAGTTACCCAAACTCTGCTCTGTTTCGTCTTAAAAAAAGAAAATTGTCTTTTTTGTTGAAATTAAAACACTTCGGGCCATTATTACAACTTGCCGCTAAAGTTGGGTTTAGTTAAAGGTAACTTTAGCGAAAGTGAACTTTAAAGTCACCTTTAACTTCTGTTCGTTATTATAACTTAATGATAAAATAAAGTTAACTTTTTCAAAAATATGGCAGTGCCGGAGTAATGTCGATAACATTACCTTAATAAAACAAACTTTTTTTAAACGCAGTGACAACGACGGGCTTCTCTTTTTTTGTTGTATTTGATCATTTTGTTTATATTTGAAGTTGCCATATTGAAAATAATATATACAGTAGTACCTTGATTATCCGTGATGGTCGGGACCGGAAGCATTCCGGATAATCGATTTTCCCGAATTATTGAGTACCAATTTTGGCTAGTTTTTTAATAGATATTTTTATTAATTAATAAATGAATATGTACACATTTATATAAAAACTAAATAATTCAAGGATTTTATATACGTACATGTTTCAAAAATATAAAAAAACCGCACTTCTCAAATTTCTAAATTAAACTAAACAGGTTTACATGTATGCTTCTGACTCATCGTATACTAAAGAGGGAATTCCCTTTTTCGCTTGTTTGTCTAAAATAATAAAAAAAAATTTTTTGCTTATAATCACGGATAATAGAGGTAATCACGGTTAAACGATGCAGAAAAATTTAAGTCGATCCAAAATAAAATTAAGTCGATGCAAAAAAATTTCTTTTTCCATCCGAGATAATTGATGTTGCCGGATAATCGAATCACGGATAATTAAGGTCCTACTGTAATATGGCAAGTTCAAACATACACTTAACTTTAAAAGTTAAATGTTGGATGACCTTCCCTTTAGCTTAACGCTTACTTCTACTACTATTGTCCACTTATAATAATGAAATACAATTTATCTGCCCGTTAAAATCCTCCCTTTAGTTAACGGCAAATTGTAATAATAGCCCTTACTGTTCACACTTTAATATGGCAGATTTTCCATTATCAGTTACACTCTACTATATTCTATATTTAACATTGTATCATATATGTATGTATATACATATATAAAAATATTTTTAAATAAAATATACAAATTAAATATTTTTAAATAAAATTATGAAAAATACCTATAATGTGTGTTATAAATTCGAAATTGTCACATTGGGGCTTGGGGAGGGAGTATGTTATGGCTGGTAACAATTTGGGTAAGTAGTTTTTTGATATCGTAGCATTAAACATATAAATTATTTATATGTAGTAGTTTTATTCACTTTAAACAACGCGTTCAGGTGCGCTCACCCAAAGAATATGGATATAAAGAATACGCATTATGTAGAAGTAAAATTTCTTATGGCGGGTTGTAACGTTACGACCCGCTCTCACCAAAATCTTTTTAAAAATCATTTCTTGATGAGGGGGGAGGAAGACTGAAGGAAAATGAACACAAACAAAGAGCGTAACAGTGAGTTGCTCTCATCGTACGCATGTACATGTGTCTGTATTCTTGTGTTTTTTTGATTTAGTTGTCGATCAGACGGCGACAAGAATACATGTGCTGCGGATGCTTTATCATTTTATTTCAGAATAACACTCGAAGAATATTTTGTGTTAAAAATGTTCAATGTCATTAGCTGTGCGTATTTTATTTTTTATTTTGTCCCATAGTATATTTTTTTTTAAATGCTTTGGAATGCTCGTTTTTTTTTTCTTTTAATAAAAAAAGGTTTTTTATTATTTTTATTTTTATTTGTCTAAAAAACATAGCCTAATTTTTAAGCCAAAGATGGATAGCTTTATGTTCTTTTAATAATAAATGAATTTTTTTATTTTATTTTTATTTATCCAAAATTATTAAGCCATAGATAGATAGCTTTACATATGTATGTTGATGAAAAGGAAATAAAAATAGAGTATATTACTGACACTTTTATATGGCTGTAAATAAATAAATTCTCTCAACTTATTTTCTCTCTCTCTCACTCACTAATCCATAACCATAGGCATGTGTTCACCTAGAGGAAAATTGTTAGTAATAATTTTAAGTCTACTTATTAACCCAATGATATGTATATGTGATCGGAAAATATAGAAAAATTGTACTGCACTAAATCCCTAAAGACACCGTATTTAACTTGGCAAGTATTCTTCGAAAAATCGAAATCATTTCTCATTGATATTAGTGAATACTACTGTGATATTTCTTTGGGTGTATAATTGAAGTCTGAAAAAAGCGACATTAACCTTTTTCTTTAAAAGCTGACAAGATTTAACGAACATTGTTGATGTTCGTGTCCTATGTGTGTAAAAAGCCGAAGATGTTCTTCCCCTGAGGGACATTGGTGCCTACGTCTGTTTTTAACACCAGAAAAACGTGGTCAAACAACAAAAACGCACGAAGAGAACAACGCATTGTTGCGCTCTTGGTTTCTGTATCCTTCCCTTCTATCTTTCCCCCCCCCCGCGTCATGAAATATTTTTGAAAAATATTCCAAAATATGTTAAAATGCACATTCTTTATACTTTATTTTCTTTGGCTCAACTTAATCGAACTGGCGATCACAATTTAGCAAAAACTACTTGACTGAATACGCTGAAATTTTGGGAAAATTTCCTAAAACAAATAAATAGTTTAATCCAAACTACCATATTTTTAATCTGTCAATAATTAATCGTTTTTTAAACATTTAAGTTAAAAAAATAAATGAAAACAAAAAAATTAAATACGCAACTATTTTGTAATATGTCAAGCTTTTCAAAATATCATAAAAAAGTCAGGCTATAGCCAATTACATACATACATACATATGTACACATTTTATAAGAATTCATTTCGATTTTTTGTTTTCAGACGCTTCGAACTGATTTTGAGATGACCTTCATCAGGCTGCCGCACCATGACCGGGCTTCACAGTAATTGAAAAAAAAATTATAAACAATCTAATGTCCTTTTTAAGACACAAAAGGATTCATTTGTTTAAATTCATTTATCTGTGAAAAAAGGAGTTGAAAATAAACCCCTTTAAGAAGTATATTAACCCTTTAAATACTCTTATTGAAGTTCCCTTCGCTTAAGTATACCCCATAGAATATCTAAGTGAATTTAAATAAAGTTTAGAAAAAAAAAAATATTATTTCATCTTATTTTGTTACTTGGAAAAAGGTCGTGTAGTGGGGTGTGCTAATTATAAGACCACCGTTGTATATAGACGAGCAACATTATATATCAGTGTTGAAAAATTTAGTACTTTAGTACTTTTTTCAGTACATTTTCATTTCAAAAATACCGCAGTACCACCGCGACGCTTTCAGTACTTTTTTATGTTATGAAATATTTTATGTCTTGCGCTTATCAACAGATTCAACGTAATACTAAAGGTAGAATTAGGCTTTAGTTTTGGTTAGCCAAGCCTCTACGGAATGTACGTTCGTTTTTAAAATACACAAAGCGATGAAAACGCTTGCCGAAATGTTATGTAATTATGTAAAAAAACTATACTTTTCTTTATTTAATAAAAGGATAACACAAAATGAATTTAATTTTCAAACGAAAAAATTATAAGACCAATATTAAATAAATATTCACCTAAAACTGAAATAACAATGATAAAAAACAACTACTGAGGAATTTTTGTATTTATTAGTAATGAGTGTGTCCACCGTGATTAATAATGACTTCCTGAAGTCGACGGGGCATCGAATTTATTGAATTTTCAATGCAATTTTGAGCAATCCTACTCCATTCTCTTATGATGGCACTTTTTAAAGATTTTACATTCTTATACTAGGTGTTATTTTTGAAAACTTGGCGATAGTATTGCCCATAAATTTTCCATCGGATTTAGATCTGGACTACATGCCGGCCAATCCAAAACTGGTATGTTTCTGGACGACAGAAACGATTTTGTTGCCTTTGATTTATGGATTGCGGCGTTATCCTGCTAAAATATCCAATTATTGCCTAACGAATCATCCCCAAAATTAATTAAAACGTCATCTAATAATTCAATATACTTCTCGCTATTCATTTTAGTTGATATAAAACAACTAGGAGTCCTTCCCGTAGTCGAAATCCCAGCCCAAACCATTACGGTGCCTCCACCGAAATTTCGCGACATTCGTTGATTTTTTTTTTTTTACGTGAATCCATCCAATATTTTTGGGAACCGTCTGGACCATCTGAATTAAATTTTGTTCATCAGAAAAAATAACAGAAACCCATTCTTCTTCCCAATATTGGTATTTTTCTGCAAAGTCCAGTCTGCATCTTTTATGATTTTTATTTAGGCTAGGCTTAGAGGCTGGTTTGCAGTATTTTAAGTGCGGTTCAGAATATAGAATTTCTTGTATTCTTCTTACTGTTATGTTAAGATCCAACAGACGTATTATTTCTGATGGAGAAATCGAGCTGTTTGCTGCTAATCGCTTTGTATTGTGAATATCTCGTTCAGATAGCGTGGGCGTTCTTCCAGTTCTCTTCTTCTTTCCATAGTTTTCTATATTATTTAGAAAATTGGTGGACACACTCATTACTAATAAATACAAAAATTCCTCAGTAGTTGTTTTTTATCATTGTTATTTCAGTTTTAGGTGAATATTTATTTAATATTGGTCTTATAACTTTTTCGTTTGAAAATTAAATTCATTTTGTGTTATCCTTTTATTAAATAAAGAAAAGTATAGTTTTTTTACATAACGAGAAAATGGTACGAATTGGTCTAAAAGATTTTAAGTTTTTCGATAAATACGTTTGGTCTTATAAATATTTCGGGGAGTGTATAGTGTGCTCGTGATTCAAACCCCATGTCAGACATCTCCATCAAAACGGGATATGAAAAAATATTTCTTTGGCGACTTCCTTCTGGCAAAAACTCTGAGAGTAAAGAAAATTGCCACGAAAAGTTTTTCAAAAAAAAAAAAAACTGCCGTTCAAGGTCAACTTAAAATAGTAGGTCCCGCCAGTCATGTATAAAATTAACACACACAACATAAGGGGTGTGAGAGTGAAAGGTTATAATGGCCAATTATGTATGTATGTTTGCATGTATTTTTTACAAAAGTACCATTTGATGCAAAAAGTACTATTTCCGTTATAAGTCAGTACCATTTTAAAATTTAAAAAAAAAGTTTTGCAACACTGTTATATATTCATTCAATATCTGTGTTCAATATGCATTTAAAAAATTCAATTGACGCCTTTTGCACGTCGAAATTTGTTTCGAAACAAATTTCAAGAAACTTGAGTTTGCGGAGAGGGGGGAAAAACGAGCGGGGGTGATTTCACAATTTCATGTACTCGCGAAACTTGCTTTGTTCTTTATTCGTATATACACAGAGTTGTATTTGATTTCACATTTTCTTTTATTTTTTGTTTCGCATAGCGAAGTCAACATGCTGACTGCCGCGGCAATTTTCAAAAAACTGGCCAAAAATGACAATTTGATTTTTTTACATTATATTACTTAAAAAACTCTATTTTTAGATCGTAATAAATCATCAAAATAAATATCAAAAATAAAAATTATGTTTTTTAGAAGAAAATATAATATAAATTTTCCTTATTTAAAATAACATTACTTTTTGTTTATTTTGTGTTTGAAATCAAAACATTTGCAAAAGAAAATTTTTAGTACCATACAATTAATTATAAAAATGAAAAAATAAAAATCAAAAAGAATATAATTTAATTTTTTAATTTTTAAAAATCAATAAATAAGGTAAATATATTAAAAAATAATAATACATACATAAATATATGTATAATATATTATATTATAAAAAAATATATAATATTCATATAATGTTCATTTTTAAAGAATTGTCTGGCGTTGTTTGAACCTAAATCACAATGCCAAATAAAGTTATAACTGTCAAAAACAGCAGAATGACGCGATAAAAGAAAACACAATTTCTGAAATTAATTTTTTACGTGCAAAAGCGAAAGAAATTTTAAAAGAAAATGCAAAAAAGTTTTTGAAACTTGTTTCGAAACAAATTTCGACGTGCAAAAGGCGTCATTCTGTTGCAGTATTTTTTATTTAATTTTTTAATTGATAATACTACAGCCTTAATAGGGGAAGACCCAATTTAGTGTTATCTCTTGCAATGATTATAGATGGCTGTGTTTAAAAAAAAACGAATTGCGTCTGTTGTTCTGAGGGTGTGATATTAATGCATTTTATTATTTATTTTTAAAGTTAATTAAGTTTATCAGTTGAATTTTTGCAATTGAATTGAAAAGTTGTCAGCGGAAAAAGTTTTCTAAAAGAGAAATAAATATGTAAGTGTGGAGTGATAATAATAATGGACATAATATATGTAAATATTCGATGGCTCAAAGCAATAAAGGATCAGAAACAAAATGTTTTTTTTTTTTTATCCTACAATGTGTGTTAAAATTTGATTTTTTGTTTGTTTTTTAAACTTATAAATAGACAGAATAAAAAATTCATATTTGAACAATCGAGTGCATAACACAAATAAATTAAATTTTGCCGTGGCGATCTCGATTCGATAAGCCTTTTGTGTTTTATTTCTTTTAGTTTTGCAATGGAATATTCGAGATATTTCTTTAGGCGTATTGTTAAACATTCAATATTATTATTATCCGATATTTGGATCGCAATCGATTTTAATGGATTAATAAATTATGCGAGACATACGTTACAAAAAATAATATTTATTGCGTCAGTATTTTAATTTTTATGTGCTGCTGTGAATTTGTACCACAAGGATGTGTGAAATTTTAATTTTATAAAGTGCTCTTAATTTTTTTTTCAATAGAATTTTCTTTTCAAAAGGTTTTTTTTTATCAAAAGGATTTTTTTTTTTCGAAAGAATTTTTTTTCCTTTAAAAGGATTTGTTTTTTCAAAAAAAATTCTTTTTTACAAGAATTTTTTTTCAAAAGGATTTTTTTTCAAAAAAAATTTTTCTTTTTCACAAGGATTTTTTTTCAAAAGGATTTTTTTCAAAAGAATTTTTTTCAAGAGAATTATTTAGAATAACATTTTTTTTTCCTCCAAAGCAAGGCGAATTCATCTGAAGGATTTTTTCAAAGGTTTTTTTATTCAAATTGAATTCTGTTCTTAAATATTTGTAGTATTTGAAGCAACGTAATAGTGGTGTTAAGTGACGCATTCGACATTTATTACGATATCGATAAAGATACGCGATATGAATTTCACAATAGGTAGGCTATTCTGCAATATGAATCGTAATCAATCAATCAATACATACAACGATGCACGTTTTTACGCTGCTAATAAATGATCTTCTATGCATAATTTCAAATTTCAATTTGTGGTAAATAATTACGTATGCAAATGTTTATATAGGCAATCGTAACCTTGAACTTTATTATCTTTCCCCCTCTTATAACATTGCAAACAGATTCCAGATTAGATTTATACCTATCAAGTCCTTAATTCGTTTTCCGAATGTTGTCTATCAATGTATTTACATTTATCAAATGCTATTTCCTACATCAGGATATTATCGATCAAGTGATTTTCTCTTCGCCTCTTAGTAGCTATTCCTTCTTCATTATTTACACGCATATAGTTTGCAGTAGCGAGATTCACCACATTACATGATTGCCCCCCAAGAGTATGTAGGTATATTTTCTTATATTTTTTATGGTACGCAATATCTCATGGTACATGCTATGCTAAGCAGTAAGTCCTACGTTGCCTGGAACGTGATATGTTTAAAACTATAATTGTTAGAGATTTTCTGGTCCATAATAATTGCTTTGAGCCATATGTCTATGTAATATCTATTTATATCTGTCCTTCTGTATATTTATTAATTACATTCTTTTTAAATAATATTATATGTATGCATGTATAGCCAAAGAGAAGAAATGTCCACCAGTAGTAATCAACAAAAATCAAATGCCACTGACATATGTCGCAGTCCAACGATTAATTCGTTTATAAATCTTAAACGATTTTTGGATAATTTATTGACAAGTATTGAAATAACAAAAACAAATGTTGGCAAAACGTTCAATTATCCAAATGGGATTGTGAAAAATAAACTAGTTTCCAATTATGGCCTATTTATGGATTATTTTACACGCAAACATTTATCAAATCAATATCAAATTGATTTAAACGATGATGCTGTGGAGCTTGTATTAAAACAGCCGGAAATTTATTTCACTGGCAATAAAAAACGTGTACAAAATGACATTTTGCAACATTATAAGATTTTTAAAGATCCAGCTACCAAGGCCATGGACATAGTAAAGAGTATTAAAATCGTATCACTTGCGACCACATTAACGTTTCATGATCCATTGCCAAAAGCTGAAGTGGATAGCGATGACACAATGTTATTGGAAATAATCAAGTATTTTAAAAGTCTTCCGTTTAAGCAAGTTAAAATGAAAACTAATGTGGATTGTAAGTATTTTAATGGTAATGCCGATCTTATATTCAATGGTGGAGGGGGAGGAGAGGTATTGTATGAAATAAAAACTTCACAATACGTAACGCTTCGACGTAATGATGTAAATTTTTCGAAACAAAACTTTTACAAACTGATTCTATATGGTTTTGGTTACTACAAAAAGACTGGCAAAATAATTAAAACATTTAGAATCTATAATCCACTATTGGGCTGTGAACACCAAATTGTTATAAATAATATTGATTTCAACGAATTTGAACGTTGCCTTGAAGAGGATATATTGAATTCAAAATTGAAAGCCATGGTTAAAAAAAAAAATAAATAAAATATAACTCCGTTAATCACGTTTCGTATAGTGTTCCGCTTTTATTAATGAAAAGTAAAAAAAAAAAACTTGTTACTCAACCTCAGACCGCTTCCACTTGAATAAAAATAAGAAAAACCACATGTGGTTTGTAGAGGGCTTCTGAGAATTTTTAATTTGTATAAAGAAACTTTCTTTTTTTACTTTAAATTTAATTTAAGTAACTTAATTGTTGTAAAAGTTGTACTATACTAAACTATTTTTATGTAAACAATTTAATTTATCTGTTGTGAATAAAATTATAAAAAAACGAAAGAAATATAATTCATGTTTTAAATTCGAATTAGGGGGATTATATTTGGTATTTAATTCGGCGGTAAGTAGTTGTTTAGTGCCCATGGCAAACTAAATCGCTTCGTCCATTGTTTCCTATGCTCTTGTATGTACAATTATATCCAAATATCCATTGTGCGTATGTTTAAATACAAGTTTTCTTTTATTTTTTGTTCCACATTGGTGTTTACAGTCTAGTTTTGTTTTTCTTTTTTTTTTTTTGTTTATCATTATACAATAATAATTACAATAAATTATAATAGAACTGGATTTCTTACTTATTTTTAAATTTTTGCTTAATACACTATTACTAAACAAAAATACGTTCTTACGTGTATATATATATATACATATACATATATTGTAAGTATATAATCTTAAATATAATTGTATAATACTTAAAATTTTGTAAAAAAAAAATTAAATCAAATTTAGAATAAAAATTAGTTTTGAAAACTAATAACAATAAAGAAGAAAAACTACAGTATAACAGTATTATAATATAATATTGGAGGCATTCACAGATTAATTGATTAATATTTGTTAAACAAAATTCCAAGCATTACAATATGAATCGGGGAGGTCAGGCAGGGAGGCTGTGTATAGAAAAAAAAATTAAGCCCTCAACCGGCGATTCACGAGAATATATTACGAGTGACAAAAAAAAAGAAAAAAAACGAATCAGTCATCAGTAGTATAAAATGTGTAGTGAACATGATTAAATTAATTGCTTGCCACATCATGAACAGCAAGCGAACTTCAGTTGCATTGTGTTTGCCGAATAAATTTTTTTTTTGTTTTTTACGAATAAATTTGAATTAAATTTATTTATTAGGTGATGTTTGCAACGAGTTTTTAAAATAGAGGTTTATGTTCTCTATAGCTATGCCGAAAAAATGGCTAACGTGTCAATTGTGCTAAAAAATGTTATAAATTGCCAAAACAGAGGGCAATTGGTAATTAATACTTTGAAATATATTTGCATGAATGCAATTGTTCTATAATCACAAGCTTATTGTTGCCAGTTAGTTGGCAATGCATATAATAAAGTTTGATTGCCATTGTCAGATGCACAAACAATAATTGCAAATAGAAAGTAAAGCTCTTTAAATATCCAAACGATTTTATTTTCAAATTGGAATACAAAAAAAAAATTCCACATTAAGGGACTGGAAATTGAGTGGTAAAGCACCAAAATTGCTTAACATTAAAGATTATTAAGCTTAAGTTTGAGTTTAACGGAACCCAAATAGTTTGACACGAAAAGAAACTGTTTCCAGTTTTTTCCATTTTTTTTTCATAAATTTGAAACCTTATGGTTGAACACCCACGTTTAACATTTAAATGTTTTCTTAAGTTGAGAGCTTAAAATATTGAATTATTAAATAAACATAGGCACGCTACAGGATATTGTTTGACAATTAAGTAGAGAGAGAGAGAGAGAGAGAGAGAGAGAGCTTTACGAAAAAGCAAAGCAAAAAAAATAAGAACTTGAAAATAAATTAGTATGGCATTGGATTAATAAAGTAAATTGTGTTGATTGTGTTCGATTTAATCGTATTGATATCTAAATATAAACGAACAACAAACAATAAAATACTATTTAGATTACAGTTCTACATCATTGTGGTAAAAAAAAGAAGAAAAATAGTTTAGATATGTATGTACATATGTTATATACTAAATTGCTTTAATCTTTTTCTTGGCTTTGCAATAAGGCTTTAATCTCCTGAAACTTATGCATATAATCCACACTACTTTCACTGATAACAGAGAGATTTGAAGAAGGATCCTAAAATAAGAAAAACAAAAACATTTCACTTACGGTTTATAAATTATGTTTTAAAATAGCAAAAAACCGTTTACCAAAATGTCACGACTAGAGTTGATCTCATCCAAATGACCCAATAAACTGGTCAAAGAGAAATCATTTATATTATCGTCTAGCCATTTCGAATTTGATGAGGTTTCTCTTAATAGATGCATTGGCGTTAAACCATTTAGGAAACTGTGATCTACAATTGTATTATTGAGATTAAATAATCAAAATACTAAATAAGAAAAAACAAAAATTTAATTTACTTGAACTCTCATCGAATGCACTATCTACCGAGGGTGCTGCTCCATCTATTCTATCCCGAATTTGTTCTTGTATATCCCTATAGTGTTGCTGATATTGTGATGTTGATGACTGGGGCAATTCATTAAAATCGTTAAGCGCCAAAGCATTTAAAAATGTTGTATTGCATTCATCGGCAGTTGCAGTTGCTGTAGTTTCATTAGATGCAACTATTGTTGCTTCGGTTGTTGTTGTTGTTGTTGTTGCAGGCTTTATTTCTGTTGTTGTATGCTGTTTATATTTATCAGAATTGTTCCAAGGCACTTCATTACTGCTATTTGCAAGAGTTGTGTTTGTTGTTGTTGTTGTTGCTGCTGACGCTGATAATGGTGACGATGTTGGTACAATTTCACCAGCTGAAGTATTTATTGAGTTGTTGTTCGTTTGAATCGTCGAATTAACATTACCATTGCCCGGTAACAACAGTCTTTGCACGAGAACTTGACGCGACATTTTTTGTCGTGTAAGCTAAGAGAAAAAAGCAACAACAATTAAATTAAACAGAAGTAAAAATTAACAAATATTTCTTGAAATATTAATTCGTTAATTACCGTCGTCAATTGCTTAACCGGATCAATTGATGTCCTGCGCACAGGTATCATGGGCTGTCTAAAGATGTTGCCACTGTTACAGTCGTTTGTGTTTAGTTTACAATTACTTAAAGTTTTACTGGCAACAAACGTACGGCCTGAGGGGTCTCTTTCAAACTGAATAAAAAAAAAAATTATATGAACAAAGAATTTTAGATAGTGTTAACCCTTTGACGGATAGCAAAATTTTACGAGGCCTTCCCGTGGGACACTTGCTGTATCTCCGTTATTTGGCAAGATACGAAAATTCGACGAAATTTATGACGTGTTTACACGTCATGTACCCCCAGAAACCCTTGTTATGACGTCTATAGACGTCAGTGTCCGTCAAAGGGTTAAGCAAAAAAAAAAGGCTTTGTTTTTTTTTAATAAAAATCTAGGTTTTTATACTCACCTTAACTTTAACGGCATTATTACGTTCACAATTGCATGGACGTCTACGCATACGTTCACTTAAATTCGCAATTAATAAGAGCTGCTTGAGTTTATTACTTAAACTAGACGATTGTATAGAACTAGTATGTAGACTACGTTCTTCATAATCTTGAGCACTGTTATTAGTCTGTTTTAGAGCTGTCGTTGATGCATTTTGTTTTGTTAATACACTATTTTCATGAGATTCATATTTTGTTAATGTCTTGTTGTTTGTTGCTACTTCCTTGCTATCCGATAACCAGTAATAATCTAATTCTAGTTTCGAATCATGACCAAAAACTACATATAAATCACCGATTGTTATGTCACCGGCAGTTGATGACGTCCAACCATTTCGTATGCGTTGTATGACTTCGTCATTGAGCAAAGGTTTAAATACTGAACGTGATGTTGTTGCCGCCTTAGTGCCAATGGAACGTTTAGAACGTGCCGCTGCTGTATGCATCATTTGTGGCATGCAATTTAAATTCGTTGTTAATTCAGCAGTGTTTTGAATTGAAGTCGCCAGTGTCGGTGGTGGTGGTGGCAGCTGTATTGTATGACTGTGTGACATTATCAAATACTCTTTACTGTTGTTTATTTCATTTGAATCGGAAAGTAGATCCTGTAATTCATCGCTTAATTCATCACCACTACTTTCGTTTTTCGCATGGTGGTGGAACGAAGAGTCATTCTCCGGTGTTTCTTCTACTGTTTGCAATAAGTTTTCATACGAACTATCCAAGTGCTTGACTTTTTTCAATTGGTCTGGAGATCTTTTTTCCGAACCGCTTTCTGTACGTAGACGTTTGCTACAGTTTGATATGTTGGGATTGGAAGAACTTTGTTGTAGAGACGTTGAGTTTGAGTTGGTCAAATTAGAAGAACTGCATCTGTCTGCATGGAAATTTTCACCCTTGACTTTAACACCGATACGTTCTTCATAGGCTGTTAAACAGATGTTAACACTACTTAAGTATTCTGTAATACTAAGTAATGGTCGATGAATTGGTACGCCAGGTTTAGGTGAAAAACATATTTCAGGATCCTGTACACTTAAATCATTTAAAGTGGTGGTGATGTTTGATGATATTGATTGTGGTTGTGTTGGCGTTGTGGCGCATGTGTCTTGTGTACTTAAATGTTTTGCTTCTTCCACTATTCTAGTATCCATACTACGCCATTTGTATTCAAAAGTTTTTATAAAATTTACAAGCTTCTTATGCAAGGGCACGGTGGTACGACATTTGGGATTTTGGGCTATAGTTTGAACACGTCCAAATGCTTCCATATTAGCTGGACTTATAATCACTTCTATTTTTGATGGTAAACGTATATCCTCAAGTGAATCTAAAATATGAAACATTTAAAAATATATTTATAAACATTGCAAGTGTGTGCAGTAGCATCTCACCATCTAATTGATTAATTCTTCTTAGGGCCTTGCACGATGGTGTCTTAATGCGTATGTTTTTTCCTTTACAGCGTACAGAAATGTGTCCATGATAGATGAGATTTCGCAATTTCATAAAATGTTTGTCAGTAACAAATTGCAATTTTCGTCGCATTTCACCATAGTTTATGAGAGCATATAATTCCTGTACCGGCTTACGGACTTCTATAAGAAAAATATAAACAAGAGAAGTAATGAAATTGTTTAGTTTTTAAGTGTGTTTTAATTAAAATTTTTATTTCTTTTACCTAGTTCCGACTTTAACTTTTTTCTAAAACGAATGCGATGCGTAACGCATGCCTATAGGTGTTTTGAATTATTTCTTATTGTCCTACATTTGGTAAAATCTTCCTACGTACCTACCTAACTAAACCTTTAATTTTCCTTGTTTTCACGATACATATTTTTGACCGCGACTGTCTTAAACACATTCTACGAATAAGCCGCGTTTGCATTGAGACAAGCAATTTTCTTGGAATTTGTATAACTCCTTAAGTGATCTATTAGTCTACTACACTCTACCATTTACCATACTATGTTATCTTCCATACTTCTATTGTAAGAAAATAGAAAAAAAAATAAAAACAAATTGTCTTACCCTCTGAGAATCGCGTATATTTACAGATCTTGTGATAAGTTTGATAGTAATGCTGACGCACTTGATCCTTTGTTTTGAATGTAACATCAGTGGCGGGACTGCGACGTTTTAGTTTTGCATTAATAAAATTTCCAATTGCTTCGAAATCCTTACCAAATTCATTGAGGGCATCAAAAAAATGATTACGCTCAACATTTGACCAGGTCGGACGATTGGCACGAACTTGTGATGGTGTTTTTTGTGTTGTCGAACGTTCATCCTTGCGAGCTGATGTTGGTTCACGTTCATTAGGTGGTGGTGTTACAGGGCGGGTTTGTTGATCTTGACGCATTTTCTGTATAACACGCGCGCTAGTACGTGTTCCATGACAATTGTAGGTGGTAACCGAACCAAGTAATTCTTCAGTATCCGGCTAAAATATAGAAGATGAGAAAGTGGCCAACATATTTGAACAATTTATGGAAATATCTTGTGTGTACGTACCTCTTGAATATTTTTCAATTCCAACTTTTTATCGTTCGGCTCTTTACCGCTGCGTTGTGTTAATTTACAGGCTTGTATTGGGATGTTCGCAGCATTGGCGCCAGTATCGCACGCCAGTTCGGGACAATTTTTGGCTGTTACAGCTGCAACGTCATCTCTGGTACAGCCATTGTCGTTTACTAATTTCTCTGTGATCAGTTGTTGGCCTTTATCCATTTGTGGATAGTTTTCCAGATGCTGTTGTTTTGTTATAACCCGATTAAATAATACACTCTCTTCACCTGCGTCTTCAAGAATATCTGAATTATTTAATTTATATTTGAGGCAGTGAGATGACCTTTTGAAATGCACAATTTTCACACAGACCTCCTCCTTTTCAAGTGCAAGACAAGACAAGGCAAAATCCAAAGAAATCAAAAAAATTCCCAAAATGGCTGTCAACAATTGTTTCTCTCAGGAAGTATCGACGAACATTTTTCCATTTAAACTTGTAATGTTTCAAAGATTTATTCCATAAGCCACACACACATCCAGACAACACTTTAAATTCACTATGAAATGTTTATAAAATATAAATTTCTTTTTAAGTTTATTAGTCCAAAATAAATTTATGCGTTTTTATTTATTGTCCTCTTCAATTAAAAACTGTTTTGTTGTATTTATTTATATGAGAGTGAGCGAGAGTGAGTGATGCCAGATGGGTTCGTTTTGTTTGGCAGTGTTTCAATTCGAAAATGTTTCTCATGAAATTGAAGGAAAAACGAATGTAAACTGAAATAAAACTCAAAATCGGGTGAATTAGAGTTGAAATAGAACCTGGGCATAGTGTTCCATAAAAAACATAAAAATTACGAGCGTATTCGTTTAGAAGTGAAACGTAAAGATATATGGTCGGCGGGAATAAATACGGTTTATTCGATCAAAATTTTTTTTATTTGATCAAATTTTAATGATAAATTTACCAATAAAATAATGAAAGTAAGCACTTTCGTCTTCTAAAAATTAAATTCAAAACAGAAGCCAATATATGAGACTAGTACTCAAGCGGACAGATCATAAAGTTGGCCCCAATTAAGTCCAAACCCATGATTCCACTGTGTTACCTGTTATGAGCGGTCAAAAAACAGGTACTGATTTTAGAGATCGCAATTTTTATGCAGTAATACAGAATATGGATCAATATTATTTGAATTTCAACATTCTGGAGGAAACTAGCTCCCGAGGAATATCAATGGAAATAACCTGGCCGAATCGCAGACACATTAAAATTCGTAAATCTGGGGCCAAGAACGGTTCGTTAGGACTTACTTACAGAAACGACATCAGTGAAGCCATTATTATGGAAATAAATTAAAATAGCTTATCTTAGCTTTGCTAGCGTTCATAGAGCATAATCCACCTTAGTTTTAAGTGAGTAGACCGAAGACATCAACTATGTGGTTAATGGTCAGGCAAGGATAACATTAGAATGTCTTTTTATCTTATAATTTGGTTTAATTACGTGTAAATATCATATAAGAGTTTTAGAGCTGCAGGTTTATCCGTATGGAACCGAATACTTATTGAGAGATATTCGGCACAAGTGCAATACAAAGGCTTAAAGAGCTCAGTTAAAAACGAAAAAAGAGTTTGATAGTTTAATAGAATGAATAATGAAAGAAATATTAGAGTAAATAAAGAAATCTGTCTCATTATAACCGAAGCAATAGTTTATCGAATTTAAATAATCTGCGCAAATCGGCGAAGGGGACGACCTTGTACCCGTTGGAAGGACCAAATCGGGGAAGCCCTGTCATCGATTGGTGTGACCAATTGGCGTAGGCGCTTGGAAGGATGTGTTGCGGCAGGCCGAAATCCGTTAAACGGGTTCTTATGGCCAATTAAGTAAGTAAGTAAATATAAATTTAAAGAATTTTACCATTTAGTTTAGTTTTTAGAAAAACTAAATTTTTTCTCACGCACTCCTTCGGCACAGACTACTAAAGTCCTTAAAGAAAATTTCAAACTGTTGGGTATTGGAAGTAAAACAACAAGATTTCTTGTTATATTTTTGTAAATATAATTATTGTTATTAATTGTAAATAAATTATCTTAAATAATAAAGAAAAATAAATAAATTTATTGTGAACAATATTTCGTTTGTAGGAACTAATCTTTGTTCTACTGTAAACTTAAATAACTAAACACTATAACAATAGTAAATTCTATACACTAATACGAGTACTAATAATAGTTATGAATGAATGTGACATACATATTTTCTTTAAATTAATTTAAATTAAATTTAATTACATCATCTAATAAGGCACAATGGCTTGAGGAAATTTAACAAAAATAAAAAAATTCCAAAATTTCGAAAATATATGAATTGTTTATTGTCATTTACTTAGCGTTAACATGGCCATAAGAAATAGTAATAATGTCCCGATGATGGCCAATAAAATAAAAAATAGCTTGCTCTGAAATTAAAAAGGATCCAATGAGTATTTGATAACTGTTTTCAAAATAGTACCTAAACTTAGCAAATACTACAAACTTTTCTATTTTTCTTGAATATAATTTCAGCATCTCGTATCTCTTTAGTACCCTCTTCGACATAATTGCGGGCATCGTTGAAATGTTTCTCTATGCGCTGCATAACAACACCCTGAAATGAAAAAAAAAACCGGGAACAATTATCGAAATAACTAACAGGGAGTTAGTTAGAGATTAAAAAGAAGAGATGGCATGTAAATATGTTGACAGGTTGACAGCCACCTAAAATCTAATATACTTGGATTCTGTCAAAAGTTTTACTGTATTACCATTGTGTCTATTGTATCTCACACGTTTATAATTTTCAAATGACATTTGTCCTTCAAATCACTTATGGCTAGATAAGATCTGTCGTCCAATATTTAAGGACCAAAACTCACTCGTAAAGCACAATGACAAAAAGGATGTTCAGCGAACTTTACTTTTTGCTCGTTATTACAGCTTCCACTGAAGCATTTGATATTTTGAGCCTTTGTGCGTGTATGTCTAGTGGCAAAAGTTCTCTATAAGGTTTCTAAGATCGATATTAGACAGATTTAAAGCAAATAGGGTTTTTGACTTAGTATAGTTGGCCTGGTTCAAACCTCAGCTTAGGTATTTCGAACAAACCGGAGTATGACTTCCTCTCAGCAGTCTTCTGTCAAAAACTCTGAGAGTAAATAAAATTATTATGAAAAAGTTTCTTAACCTTTTTGTTACCGCAGTCCATTCCGCCGAAGTGATGCTACTGAACCAGGCATGCACATTGCATGATGACAAGTTGATGTTCGAATTTTCTGATACACGCGTGGCGTTTTATGTATGCCGGCTAAATCCGGCGCTGGTACGTATGGGGCATTTTGTGTATGCCAGCTAAATCCGGCGCTGGTAACGAAAGGGTTAAAAAATCTTTCGTTGGTGGGGGGAAGATTGGCGAATTTAAATTGTAGGGGCTGCCATTCATGGATAAACTGAACACACACACCATCGATGATGTGAGAAGTTAGGTTGTAATCTTGAATAAAGGGTTGTAATGATCAATTAAGTAACTAGAATGTCTGTGACCTTTAACCTTATAATAATTCTTAACAAGTCTTTATTATTTAGAAAGGTTACGAGATATTTAACTAGAAATGTAAGTAACCTTCATGGCGGCTCATTTTACTGTCGTAATTAGTTGAAGACTGTTATAACGGGTGATTTTTTAGCAATTATCTTTTTGGCAACACTGGTTTAAACAGCTCACGCACGTTTCGTGTTTTGTTTCACTGTCAGACATCTTCAGTTTGGTCTATAATTTAACCATGAATCGTCTTACAAACGAACAACGCTTGCAGATCATTGAATTTTATTATCAAAATACGTACTCTGTTGAGAAAGTTCATCGCGCGCTTCTTCCATTTTATGGTCAGTTTAATCGACCCACTGAAGCGGCTATTCGGACTAAATTTCGCATCAAATTTCCATTGTTGGACATTAAACCACCAACACGCTTACGTAGATTGCGAACTGGCCAGTGTTAATGATGACCAACAATTATCGATTCGTCGCCGTTCGCAGCAATTGGGCCTCTGTTACTCAACAACGTGGAAAATTTTGCGGAAGGATTTAGATGTGAAGCCTTTCAAAATACAGCTGGTTGTAGCCGAACGACCTACCGCAACGCAGAATTTTTGGTGAATGGGCTCTTGGAAAGTTGGCCGAAGATCCACGTCTTTATCGAAAAATTGTGTTCAGCGACGAAGCTCATTTTCGGCTCAATGGATACGTAAATAAGCAGAATTGTCGATTTTGGAGTGAAGATCAGCCAGAAGCATTGCAAAAGCTACCAATGCATCCAGAAAAAGTCACAGTTTGGTGCGGTTTATGGGCTGGTGGCATCATTAGACCGCACTTCTTCAAAGATGCTGCGAATCGTAACGTAACTGTGAATGGTGAGCGCTACCGTGAGATGATATCCAAATTTTTTTTGCCCAAAATGCAAGAGCTTGACTTGCATGACATGTGGTTTCAACAAGACGGTGCCACATGCCACGCAGCACGTGTAATAATGGATTTATTGAGAGGCGAGTTCGGTGAACATTTTATTTCACGTTCGGGATCGGTCAATTAGCCGCTTAGATCGTGCGATTTAATGCCATTAGACTATTTTTTGTGGGGCTATGTTAAAGCTCATGTCTATACAGACAAGCCCGCTTCAATTGACGCATTGGAAGACAACATTGAAGCATTTATTCGTGAGATACCGGCCGAAATGTTGGAAAGAGATTGCCAAAATTGGACTAAGCGGATGGAAAATTTGAGGCGCAGTCGCGGTCACCATTTGCATGAAATACTCTTCAAACATTAAATTATATGGACCGTACTATCGATTCAAATAAAGATTTCACCAATTTTTCTGAATTTTATGTGCTTTTTTTGAAAATTTTCCTATAGCTCTTAAAAAATCACCCACTATAACCTTTTACAAGGTTAAATTTGTAAAGTAAAGTGGACTGTGTTTATTTTCTTTTTTTAATTTAAAATTACCTGATTGACTACCAGTGTCTGTAAACGTATAAATAACGTATGCACCTCTTCTATGGACTTTTCGAGCTTTTTTAATTCACCCAAACGTTCTTGTAGGGCTTGCAGCGTTTTACGGGCATGTTGGGTTTCCAAAAACTAAAAAGAAAAAAAAAAACATACATACATACACATCAAATTTCTTAAGCTTGCTTGAGATATAAACGATTGGAACTTACATTGCTGGTATATAGACTGGTGAGTTTATGAGCTACGAGAGTATCGATTTCTTCCTCTGTTAAATCATAATTTACTGAAATACAATAAAAAAAATGAAATCGTTATATAAGTGAGTTATGACGTCATAATTAATTTAAACTGTAAATACTGAATAGAACTAAGTGCCAGTGAAGCCTCTTGCTTTAGAACAAACACCAGATAGGCTGTCGTAGAAGAAAGAAAGAGGAAATCAGTGGTCTTGAGGCATACGAAGGAAGTCCTGATCTCATAAAGCATATGTTTTAAGTCTCAATGGGTCAACGATATAGATCCGGTTCTGCGACAGGCAGTTCTTTCATTTTTCACTTTAAATAGTTGGGTGGCAGAGTTCGAACGAGCTGCCAATACAAACATCGTAGTGTTTGGCCAGTTCGGGTGACCACGTTAGCTATGTTAGTTGAAGATTTTTGTTTTAGCTGAAAGCATAGATATTTCAAAAGACGATGTACTGCTCATATTGATCAAAAATTCGAAGATTATAGGACTGGGTGAAACATGGATGCCCCGTTTGTTCACAATAGAACAAAAACAGCGCCCTTACGATGTTCCAAAATCGAGTTATTCCATCGATTTGTAACGATGAATGAGCCAAAGGTTTATCAATTTTACAGATGAGACATAGAAACAGTCAAGGAAGTGCACTAAGTTAGTAGAGTCGTCTGCAAAAAAGGCCAATACACTTACATCAACAGACAAGGTTACAGCATATGTTCTTGTGATGCGATACGGGCGTCGAGATTTCATTGTTAATGTGTTGGCTTACTATACGAAAGCTCAGAGTTCAAACCGCAGCTATGATACCTTTAAAAACAGAACATGTCTTTAGACAACTCTCAGCAGTATTCTTGCAAAAGCTCCAGTCAGTCGTACGCTGTCAACGTTAAACTGTAGCTCTCGTTACTAATGAATAAAACTTAACACGCGCAACATACATAAGTGATGTGAGAAACTAAGCCGTAATCTTGAGTAAAGGGTTGTCCTCGACAATAATGTTTGTATGTAACAACGTTAAGAGTTGAACTTATGGGAATACATCCTGAAATCCATGAATCAAAGTTCGAATTGCATCATCAACCATTTAATTTGATGTGTTTAGTGCTCTCGAAGGGTCCGCCAAATAACCTTTTTTTTGAAAATGCTTTAAAAAAAAACCACTGAATATTTTCTCAAATTTCTTTTTTTATTTGAATGTACAATCCTTCCGGTTAATAATGGAAAATAATTTCATTCAAATGGTTGCCTCGGCTGGCCATGCTGTAGCCTACACGATCGGTCCAATTTTTAAGCACATTATCGATTGTGTGCAGCTGTATTTCACCAATGGCTTCACGAATATTGTCCTTTAAAGCGTCAATTGTCTCTGGCTTGTCGGCGTAACACTTATCTTTGACGGCGCCCCACAAATAATAGTCCAACGATGTCAAATCGCAGCTCCGAGGTGGCCAAACGACATCAGCTCTGCGGCTGATAATGCGATCTTCAAAAACAGGGCGCAAAACATCGAGTGTAGCTTCGGCTGTGTGGCACGTAGCGCCGTCCTGTTGAAACCAAATGTTGCCAATATCCTCCTCTTCAATTTTTGTGAACAAAAATTCGTTCAACATGGCCCGATAACGATCGCCATTGACTGTAACGGCCACTCCTTGCTAATTTTCGAAGAAAAATGGCCCAATTATGCCTCTGGACCAAAATCCGCACCAAACAGTGACTCGTTTTGGGTGCGTCGGCTTTTCAATGTATGCGTGCGGGTTTTCTGTGCCCCAAATGCGACAATTTTGCTTGTTTACATACCCGCCAAGATCAAAATGAGCTTCATCTGAAAACATGATTTTTTTTTGCCAAAATCGACATCTTCTGGTGTAGGCTACTGCATGGCCAGCCGAGGCAGCCATTTCAATGAAATTATTTTCCATTATTAACCGGAAGGATAGTACTTTTAAATAAAAAAGAAATTTGAGAAAATATTCGGTAGCATTTTTTTAAAGCATTTAAAAAAATTATTTGGCGGACCCTTTATTTATTATTTATACCATGAAATTGGTTCAAACGTTATCTTAAACTGAAGCCAAATGTTTGAAGAACAACAATTTAAAGCCCATTGAACTGAGCATAAATATGTGAGAACACTAGATATGATCTTTAAACTGAAGTTAATGAAATGAAATCTTCAAAACAAAATACTGCGTAAACTAAAACTACGACTACAGATGACTGCATTCACTTACATATTTGAGATTGTTTTTTAAGATTATTTTTTAATTTTTGTTCATATTCTTGAAAAAATTCCTCATTTTTACTCCAGATCAGTACGTAATGCTGAAAGAAACCATAATACAGCCAACGTTTCATGCGAGCCAATGTCGAATGGTCATCTTCCGGTGGCAGATTTGTTACAATCGTTTGAAATTTACTCATGACACTGTTGCCAATTTGTACAGTATCCTGACGTAATTTATAAAATTCTTTATCTGTAACAGAAACAAAAATAGAAACAAAAAGAGAAAATATTAGAAATTTTCATTAAAATACAGTTATTTATTTACAATACAATTACAAATTATATTCTGATTATATACGAGCGGAGTAACTTGACCCGGTGGGAATCGAACGCACGACCCTCACGCTAATAGTCTAGCACACTACCCACTAGACTACCAGGGCACCTTAAAATACAGTTAATTTAATATAAAACTTAAAAAACTAGATGGGTGTGGAGATAATTATAAATTGCATTTAGTCACGTAAATTTGATTAAAATACACGTGCATTAGTAGTTAAATACAGTGGCAGACAAAAATTTTCGTGCACATAATTAACCTCATTGTAGTTAACAATTAACAGAAGATATTCGACAATTTTGTAATACAAAATCTATTACAAAAAAATGTGAGAAATTCGTCTATTATAGAGGACAGCCCCTATATTTGCTTTTAGGGTTTTGGTTTATTCTTTACGTTGATACCACTTACTCTATGGATCATCATAAATCTTTAGTCAGGATTATAACCTAACTTCGGACACCATTCATGGTGGCCGCATTAATTTAATATGTGAGTGGCGGGACGTATTGTTTAACGTCGACCCTAAATGTAGACATTCGTATGGAGTTCTTCTTTAAACTACTGTATACTGTACTCTCAGAGCTACAAAGAGGGGGAGTATATAAGGTTTTTTTTTTAAATTTTTCTTGTTGCTTCGAAATACCAGAACTAAGCTCTCGTCTACAGTATGTACAAATGTGTCTTTACTAGCCCAGGTTTAAAGCTTAGCCATCTGGTTTAGTATGACTAATGTTATGTGTGTTCAGTTTTACTCATTATTTTAAGCGGCTATGGGTTAAAGAGAATTTACTCTGCTAGCTTTTGATAGAAGATCGGTGAGAGGAGATCATCAAAGGAATATTTTTTTCATTTTGAAGCTGTCTCAGCGTAAGTTTGCATTCGATGCTATAGAAACAAAGAACATCTCTCATCTCTTGGTTTTATTATTATTTTTAAGATGAATATTCAGGAGATGACCCCTATTCATGCTGTTCATTGTGTTGGAGTACAGGAAAAATAATTCATAGTAAAGGGTCCGCCAAATAACTTTTTTTTTTGAAAATGCTTTAAAAAAACTACTGAATATTTTCTCAAATTTCTTTTTTATTTGAAAGTACAATACTTCCGGTTAATAATGGAAAATAATTTCATTCAAATGGCTGCCTCGGCTGGCCATGCAGTAGCCTACACCAGAAGATGCCGATTTTGGAAAAAAAATCATCCTTTCAGATGAAGGTCATTTTAATCTTGGCGGCAAGCAAAATTGTCGCATTTGGGGCAGAGAAAACCCGCACGCATACATTGAAACGCCGACGCACCCAAAACGAATAACTGTTTGGTGCGGATTGTGGTCCAGAGGCATAATTGGACCATTTTTCTTCGAAAATGAGCAAGGAGTGGCCGTTATAGTCAATGGCGATCGTTATCGGGCCATGTTGAACTAATTTTTGTTCTCAAGAATTGAAGAGGAGGATATTGGCAACATTTGGTTTCAACAGGACGGCGCTACGTGCCACACAGCCGAAGCTACACTCGATGTTTTGCGCCCTATTTTTCAAGATCGCATTATCAGCCGCAAAGCTGATGTCGTTTGGCCACCTCGGAGCTGTAATTTGACACCGTTGGACTATTATTTGTGGGGTACCGTCAAAGATAAGTGTTACGCCGACCAGCCAGAGACAATTGACGCTTTAAAGGATAATATTCGTAAAGCCATTGGTGAAATACAGCTGCACACAATCGATAATGTGCTTAAAAATTGGACCGATCGTGTAGGCTACTGCATGGCCAGCCGAGGCAGCCATTTGAATGAAATTATTTTCCATTATTAACCGGAAGGATTCGAACTGATTGATTAACAGTAGTGAGGCTATGGTTTCTGTAAACGATCGCTCAAGTTAACACGGTTATAGAAAGTAGAGGTAGTAATCGTTTTACTGTATATCGGGTGCCAAATAGTCCGTAATGCGCGTTCTATCACATGATAGATAGATAGAATGATTGTAGGAGTATAAGGTTGAAACTTTAGATTTTTCTAGTACATTATATGGAGGGCATTAAAGCATATTGCTTTGGCTGTCGATAATCATTATTCTTCCCTGTATACATATATCGAGCTTTCTTTAACCGTATATCGATTGCTTTAGCTGTCGATAATCATTATTCCTCCCTGTTTATATCGACCTTTCTTCACCCGTATATCGATTGCTTTAGCTGTCGATAATCATTATTCCTCCCTGTATACATATATCGAGCTTTCTTTAACCGTATATCGATTGCTTTAGCTGTCGATAATCATTATTCCACCCTGTATATATCGTGCTTTCTTTACCCGTATATCGATTGCTTTAGCTGTCGATAAGCATTATTCCTCCTTGTATATATCTAACTTTCTTTGCCCGTATATTGACTGCTTCAGCTATCGACAAGCATTATTCCCCCCTGTATATATCCGGTTTTTTTAAACCGTTTATCGATTGCTTTAGCTGTCGATAATCATTATTCCTCCCTGTATATATCGAGCTTTTTTAGTCGTATATCGATTGCTTTAGTTGTCGATAATCGTTATTCCACCCTGTATATATCGTTTTTCTTAAACCGTATATCGATTGCTTTAGCTGTCGATAAGCATTATTCCTCCCTGTATATATCGAGTTTTTTAAAACCGTATATCGATTGCTTTAGCTGTCGATAATGATCATTCCTCCCTGTATATATCGAGTTTTTCTTAAACCGTATATCGATTGCTTTAGCTGTCGATAATCAATATTCCTCCCTGTATATATATCGAGCTTTCTTCACCCGTATATCGATTGCTTTAGCTGTCGATAATCTTTATTACACCCTGTATATATCAACCTTTTCTTTGCCCGTGTATAGCTCATCAGACCAAGCCCAGTTAAATTGTAATTTGTTCTACCTTTTGAAATCTGTTAATTTATAGTATAAAAGATATGTAATATTACTGCTATTATTAGTAAATATTACTTACCATTAAATTTTTTTGAATTAACGGCCAATGTCATTACTCTCATGGTCTCAATATTCTTTAAAATCAAATCGATTTCGTAAAGTATTTCGCTGTACTGGAAATATATTTAAAATGTTTCATTATATTCTACGTCACTTTAATATTGTTTATTAATAGCATATTAATTAACTAATTGGTTGCTTACAGTAGTATAGTGTAATAGAGACAATGCTGGGAATCGAACCGCAAACCTACACACTAAATTCTAACTTATAAAGGCAGAGTGGAGATTCTGTTGTATTGTTAATGCATGACTAACCGATTTTAAAAGTAATTAAATAATTATTATTTTTAATTTAACTTGTATTTAAGTATCTTTATACGAGGGTCGTATGAAAATTAACCGACATAATAAAATGAACACAGAGAATTTTGAAAAAAATGTTCGTTATTTCAGAACACAATCTCACGATACACTTTTCGTTGGCTTATACAATAGCTTCGATAGCTTTGTTAAGAGCAATAACTGTTTCGTCTAGCTTCTAGCCAGTCTTCTCGGGAAAACTCTTAGAGTAAAATAAATTGCCATGACAGCTTTCTCAAAACTGTCGTTCGGAATTAAATCTCTCGTTAAAATTAACACACACAATATGGGTGGCTTGAGAAGCTAGGTTGTAATACAGACTAAAGGGTTGTGATGATTAATTAAGTACAGTGGTGGCCTTATAATTAGAAACGACTTAGCAACATGTATGTTTGTTAATTTGTTTCACAGTTTTCACTGTGCACCTGGGATCAAAGGCTTTGTTTGGAGGACGTCTTACATGAGTTTTTCCATCAGATTGGGACAAACTAAACTTAGATTCGTCACTCCAGAGAACTCTGTTCCAGAAACATCGTTTCTAATTATAAGGCCACCACTGTATGTAAGTGCTGCTTACCTCCTGTCTCATATTATTGGTTAGGAAAATCTTTTCGGGTAGATCTAGACTTGGTAGTAGTTGGTTGGTCGAAGTCAATGAGCTCAATTGTCTTTGCTACAGGTTTTAATCCCGATATGGTGGAGAAGGCTTGTGTTAACAGCATCAGGCTTGTCTCTTATGACATTTTCTTTTTACAACAGGCTACCAAAGCTGTCTGCAAGCAACAATTGTGATTGTAACTGGTGAGTTAAGCGAATATTGGCACCATAGCGGTTACTGTGAGTTTCAGCAGAGCGGAGTAACAGGCCTCTCTGCTTGGTTAACAGTGAAAGGTTTAGGATTTGAGCTCATTTTATTTATTTTTTTTATTCAAATTTGCATTACGATATTAAATCATTCTACTGAGTCAATTATAAGAGAATTGATCCACTCACTCACTGTATATAAAAAAGTCATACAGAAAATGATTAATTTACATACGCTTGTAAATTATAACAACGTATTGATATCTTCGGAACGTTGAAAAACAATTCAAAAGTTTTTCTTCTACTTCTATTGCATTGATGCTGAAACAGTTTAAGTTTCTTTTTATGTTCACGTTACGTCACTTTGTATGAGGCATTTGGCAAATATTAAAAATAAGTCTGCGGTTTTTGAAACCAACCGGTTTGAACTATTTTCAGATAAATAAATTCGAATTCAATCTTAATTTCTGCTACCCAAATGCATACAGAAATTACATTACGTTTCGGTAATCGCTTTCATTGCTTTTCATGTTCGAAAAAACGAACGCACATTCCGCCATTACGATCCATGAGCGTTCGGTTAAATCTAGTTTAACTTTCATTATAACATTCGGTACATTTTCGTGAGTTGTCTTCATAACTTCTAATAACCACGATATTTGGTTAAGTATTGAATTTCAAAAAGTGTGTGATCGCTGTCCACCCACCATTACAAATAGTTTTTCATTTTGTAATAATCGATCAGTTGTGCTACATACTCGACAGGCTGCAAATTCTTTCGATTCTGCCAACTTGAATGTTTTATTTTCAACTTATTTCAGATCTAAAATTTATACAGAAGCATGTCACCGAGTATGTGGTTTGCACAACTAGAGCGAGTTAACCATGAAAATCCATAATTATGGCTTCTGCCGATATTCTCGTAAAAAAACCCTGAATAAAATTTACATTATGTCATATGATTCATTACAACATTCTACTGCGTTTTTGAATCACAAGTTTTGGTTCATTCAACCAAGGCTGTTATCCAGCAAAAAAAATTTGTCTAGGTCCCACAGAAGCTAACGCAAAACAAAACATCATGGATAGAATATCCATCTGCGATTCGTAATAAAATCAACTCATTGCAATAGGGAATGACTGGCGGTGACAAGTGGTCCTGAAAAGAAAGTGATCGCATCGCGTGGGGTGCAAGTAAAAGTTGAAAAGGGTTTGCTGTGTATTTGGCTATACTTATAGGCAGGAAAGAAACTTCTCTGAATTATTTTTGTATCAACAAACTTTTAGTCCATCGAATATTGTCTTGTCCTAAGCGAGCCAGGAAAGAAATGAGCTTCATTTAGACAACATTTTTTTTTCTCAATAAAGACGAGGATTTCTATGAGGGAAGCAGAAAGAAGTTTTCATTAACAAAACGCTGTGTTCATCTGGGGCCCAGTGTTATCACTACATTCGTCTTATAAACCTCAGTAAAGGCAATATACAGACCCACAAGCCCGAAGCAACAGAAAAGATTTCTGCAGGAAAAGTGATCACATGCGAGTAGTGTGAGGTTACATCTGCAATTCGCCAGTCAAGTGACCGTAAATCTATAATCTTAACGAGAAATACGAAAACTGCATAGAAGTTTAGAGAGCTTGGTTGTCCTTGGTTGTCTTTAATTATTCCTCTTCAGAGCATATGGCACCACCGACTTGTACGGTTTGCTGGCATTGTGTTTACGCCTTATCATGAACGATCTTACTGCTCTAGATCGTGGCGTAACGTGGGATCCTTTCCATTGCAGCGACAAACTTGTGATACTTTCTCACTGACAGTACAGCTTATGCATGCTGCTTGAATGGTGAGTAAAGAACAATTTACGTATTTTTTTACGATCTACGGATTATTCGAATCCAAACGAATAATTTTTTTTTTATTACTTCTCGATTTGCTTCTGTTATTTTAACAGTATGACCACTGTGTTTCAGTTCTTGGCGTAATGTATGCCTCTAGGTGTTCTTTGGTCAACCTGGACTTATGCAGCCTTGAAGATTCCATTAACCTAGTAATGGACTTATGGACTTCCTTCGAATAGTATGTTGAAGGTCACCAGCTTTTGCTACATTTGATTTGTTTCATTATGGAGGAGAGGTTCCTTGTTAGTTAAACTCTAGGAAATCTTTTTGCCCAAAATTGTCTTTCTAAGCTGCTACTGAGGCGCTTATTGATGACCACCTGTAGATTTGAAAGTGATTTTATGGCCTGTGTCTGTAAGACGAATGTTTTCCGACGCACATTTGATTCTATGGAAAAACACTCAATTCTTTAAGTTTAAACACTCTCCGAATATTTCTTTATTGTATTACAAATTAATTAATTTTGTTTTTTGGCATGTTTTTACTCTCTTTTTTTGTTATTTTCACATTATTTGTCTCCGTACATGTTTTCATTCTCTTTCACCTTCTCTGTATTTCACCTACACACATTTTATATCTTAAAAGTTTATCTCTACATACCCATGTAGGTACCATTTGTATACGACTGTGTGATGCCATTGTCTGTTTCTGTCTGTTTATCTGAGCACTTACCATTTTAAGTAGAGCCGCCATAATTGGATGCAGCGCTCGTTCAACATACTCATCAATCTCGTCATTTTCTATCAGTACTAATGATTCAGTGGAGACATGAAACGTACTCTGTGCCTACAAAATAACGGTAATTTATTTGAAAGACATGCAAAAGAGAAAAACGTTAATTTTTGTTGTTGTTGTTTTTTTTTGTATTGATTGTCATAAGAGTTCTAAACAAACGAACCTCTTGCTTAAGTTCTGGCAAACGATCGCGTATCATTTTTTTTATTTTTGTTTTCTTATAAAATTTCTTTTATTTTATTTTTTTTTTCATGCGATATTTAAAAATAAACTTAGATTCGAGTCATATAATAAATATTTATTGTATTAATTTTGTTTTAACCACGTTTATTTGTTATAAAAAAAAATTATTTTTTTATATTTATTTTTGGCCATGCGTCTCTAATTTCACATCTTAATCTTCTCGCAGACGGCAATAAACTAATAAATACTGAGATCTCTTACAGATTTTTGCTCTCAATTCAATAATAAATAAGAAATACTCAAACAAAATAAGCAGAAACAAAATAAGAGCAATAAAAAAGAACGAAGGAATAATTCAAAACAATAATAATGTTTGTAAGTATATATTTGTTTTAATATTCTCACTATTGTATTATTGCTGTTGTTGTTATTGTTATTATAACAATAATATTTGTATGCTTACCACACAACCGCAAACATTATCGGTGCAAACACAATCATCGTAGTACGCCATCGTCTTTATATACGGACGACACTTTGGGACTCCCCTTCACAAATAATTCACAATAATTAACGGTAATTTTTGTTGTCGTTGTTGTTGTTTTTTTTCTGTTATGAAAATATTTTAAATAAAAACCCTTTCAAATGCTCTCTTATTAATCAAGTTTTGAGTTTAAGATCATCAGCTGTTGACATTTCTGCTCAAGTCGAGTTGCACACATTCATGCATGCATGCCTTAACATACACACAAAGGGAGTCCCTTACTCAATTGTAATAAACCATCGTTAAATCCATACGAATGATGTTGATTGCAGAGAAAGGAAGTAAAAAAAAAGAAATTTTATGGGAATTACCACACAAAAACTACATTTTTATAAAAAAAAATTGAAATTATTAAAAAAAAATTTTGGGGGTTTTTTATTTAATATATCCAAACAAAATTTACAATAACAAATCCGTTTATGTTTTATCAGTGAGTCAATGCAAACAAAAACAAAAAAAAAGGAATAAAAATTTACAATTCAACGTCGCTTAATGTTTAACACAACGATCCGATAATGTGAACCGAAGTGAGTGAAAAGGTAAGCGAGTACAAGCTTAGTTAAAATACGAGGTGTGTTTGAAAAGTAAGTTAACATTTTCCATTAAATGAGATACCTAAACACCATTACCTTTCCTTACTTTGTAGCTTTTGTTTGCAAACTGGGCTCGATTTTATAAAAAGAAATCCTTAAGAAATCCTTTATTTTTTTTTATACAGTACTTCCCTTTCATTTCCATTCTTGTTCTTGCCATCGTACGAATTCTTGTTTCAATTACCATAAACAAGCATCACTAAACGTCAGCATCACTAATGCGGTGTTCAGGCATACACCTTTATTGCGTAAATCACAATAAACGCCATTACTGAGCTCAATATTTCATATAAAGTTTCAATTGATTATTGCACAATAAGTACGCAAATTGTTATAATATTGAGTAAAACTTAAAATCCAGCCCTGTCATAAGTATGTTTAGTGCGCATATTACAATTACCCGAACACTTTCTGTTGATATTTGACAACTCAAATGTCAACAACGACAAAAAAAAAAAACAAAATAAAAACAATATTGTTGAAACAATCAGCTGTTTTGTTTACCAGCTGTCAAATGAATATTGAATATGCAGCTGAACTGCGTATATTATTGTCTGAACACTTAAAAAATTGTACTCAATAAACCGAATATTGACTTAATCTGAACATGATATAAAAGAACCTCCTAATCAAGCTACCGCAATTTCAAATCAATTGATGTCAGTGTCTGTAATCTGGGATTTTCCCCTTTCATTCATTGCCTAGCTTATCACCTTTTGAGTATGAGCGTCCGTCCTTTTCCATGAAAGCCAAAGGTTTCTCAGAGAAATTTCAGATCATCCAAAGGAAACTCTTATACAGGTTTCCGAACATAGGCGATATTGTTGGAAATTGCATTGCTCATGAACTGGCTAGGACCGATTAGGAGCTGGCATTCTCCAACATGTTACAGGGCATAGATATTCCGATTGCTATGAGTCAACTTATTATAGGGAAATTCAATATCATTGCTAGACTCTGCTGGACATGCATGGAATAAGACTGTTTCACTTCTGTCCTTAAATTGCATGGCCATCCATCGTACAATAGCGATTATTAAGGGCCACTATCTTTTGATAGACATGCCGAAAGGCTCAGCATTCCGGTAACTAATTTCTATAGCACCTGTAGATCTGAGAAGGAGGAAGAGACATGTATTTCACCTCATATGTCAGTGCCCTGCTCTTAATGCGGAAGTTTTTGATCTCTTATATTCTGATTTCCTTGACTAAGCCATCTAATTTGAAGATTGCTGCAATAGTAGGCTTTATTATGGACTCGGCATAGTTTCTCATGGGTAGAATTTGACTGAACCCCGGATAGATTTGATTGTGGTATCACAATGAGTCTAAATAGAGCCTTTTCCTTTAAGAGGAGCCCGCCACCTCACCTAACCTGACCTATTGACTTCCGTTTATGAACGTTCAAAGTTTATCAAATAATTGCCTCCATCTTTCTCAACGCGTGGCTATGTTGAAGATTTTATCTAGATTGCCTGAATAGGTCAGACATGGCACAACCAACGAATATTCACTTGATTATGATTATAGTCGTCACACGGAATTCAGAAGATTGTTAAGAAATTTGAAGAAATTGAAAGCGTTACAGATGGGATTAAGTGAGTAAGTGCTGAAAATATTGCTTCTTGTGGTGGAATGATGGAGTCGCCGTAGTTGGTTCAAACTTTCTTTCGATGACTTCCCCTCAGCAGTCTTCTGGCAAAAACTCTGGGAGTAAAAAAAAAATTACCAATTAAAGGTTCTCAAATCTGTCGTTTGAAGTTGATATTAAACTGCATGTCCCGCTGCTTGTGGATAAAAAAACACACACATAATATGAGTAGTGTGAGCTGCTAGGTTATAATTCTGTCTAAAGGATTTCAATGACGAATTATGTAAAACGGTGCATAAACATGCTATGAAAAGTTTCTCAAAAATCTATCGTTCGGAGTCGACTTTAAACTGTATGTCCCGCCACTCATGTGTAAAAAGAACACTCAGAACCTAAGTGGTGTGAGAAGCTAGGTCGTAATCCTGACTGAAGGATTGTAATGATCAATTTCGGATGTATGCGAATTCACAGGCTTAGTTGAATCCATGTGTTCTCAGCAATTGGGTTAATCTTACAGCTTCTCCTTCCATATAAAGTCCTTGTCACACGCAAACTAAAGTCATTCCTGATCTATTTTGCACTCGTGGATACGGAGATCCCAGAAGTGATGGTGGAAAAGTCATTGCATCTAAAAAAAGTGATTGTATAGTGCGCATTACGATCGTAATTTTGGCACTGGAAAATTGAAAGACTATGAACCGGACTGCATGTGATTGACACAATCCGATAACAGGGGCCATACAGCAGAACCGTGACTTTTTGTCTTCACTGCTTAAAAAGTTTTCAGAACCATGTACTTACATACATAACATAACATAACATAGAGCTTACGAGGATAATCCCCTACCATTTGAACATTTGAAAACCAAGATTTGAAAAAGAGTGATCGATAACTACTTCAAAGTAATCGATTGCTTTTGCGAATTGCAAAAGGTCATTAATGTGACATTGCCAAGGTTTATTGTAGTCATAGCTTTATGGGTATTGTTGTATTTAACTTTAGTTTTACTTTGGAAACAGTGTAGTTCTTAAACCAGTAGTCTTTTCAAGGAAAACAAATCAATTCAATTTTAAAATTCTTTGGACTTTTTTTAATACTTTTGTTTTGTTTTTTTTTTATATTTTCGTATAAATATTATTCTTTAGGCTACTTAAACTAGGTAAAACAGAAAAAAAGATAAAAAAGAACAGTGGGTTACAAAAATACACCGATTAAAATTAGCACAAGTAGGACAACAATTGCTATTAAAATCAGCATCACTTTTTTCTATAAAAAAAAATCAAAGGAATCAATAATTAGAACAAGAAGAATAGGGGAAATAAAATATCTTTTTTACCTTCATAGCTTTCTTATGTAATTTATCAGCCTTATCTAATTCATCAGCACCCTTGTCCACAAATAGTGTTGCTTGTTGGGCATGAAACTCCACTCGTTGTATGGTTTCACTCTGTGTGATGAAAGTCTTAATGGTTGCGGGTTTTGCTAAATAGAGAAATAAATACCTGTTCCATGACTAAGCATTGTATCCTTAAGAATAGCGCATGCACTTCCTCAATGGATTTCTCGAGTTTTTTCAATTCATTGAAACGATCCATAAGATCCTGCAGGGTTTTACGTTCCTTTTCGGTTTCTTCCAAAATCTAGATTTTTTTTTTAGAAATAAAACAATCGCGAGAGAGAAATCTATATTAACGATAACGATTACACGTCATCAATATCGAAAATGTTACAGCATTTGATTCACTTACATTGCCCACAAACAAGCTGGTCGTTTTATTCGCAATCAATTCTTCGATCTCCTCCTCGGTGGCATTACAATTGACTGAAAATAGAGAAAGAAGTTTAAAAGTTTAAAAATCAAAATGTGTCTACCAATCGATAACTGCGTTGGCAACAATGCATCATGCTTTGGAAGTAAGTAATCGAAATTGTTGACTCCGTCAACCAGTTCAAGACTTTTAACCATAAAGCTATACATCACACTAAGATTCGTTTGGAACCATTTAAGCGAGTTCGATATGAAAAATCAGTCAGATTTCCATTTGAACTTCGACCGATTTAAGAAGCTAATGTTGATTGATCGGGAAAAATAGGTCATTTACGATACATAGATACATAATTGGTCATTACAACCCTTCAGTCAGGATTACGACCTAGTTTCTCACAACACTTATGTTGTGTGTGTTAATTTTGTACATGGGTGGTGGGGCCTACAGTTTAAAGTCGACTCCGAACGATAGATATTTGAGAAACTTTTCATGGCAATTTTATTTACTCTCAGAGTTTTTGCCGGAAATATGCTGAGAGGAAGTCGCCGAAGAAATACTTTTTGTACTTTGTCTTGATGTCTGGCCTGGGGCTCGAACCCTTTCTTTACGTCTAATAAGCCAACACACTACCTACTAGACTACGGCGACTTCAGGTCATTTACGATAACGTCAAGCAAAACCCGATAGTATTTCAACCGCGACAAATAGATTGAAACAGTAGTCAAGTAAGAATTTACGTTCCCCTGCTGTGAGGGGCAACACAGACCAGATTTGTCTAATAATCCGACTTCTCCCAATCTATGTAGGGTATCCTTATAGTGTATGTCGCAGTCCAAATGTCCTGACAAACAATAGAATGCTGCTCGGTGTCGGCAGGAATAATTCCCTGCCTGATATGCAGTCAGGTTTTTTCTTTCTGAAATGAATGATGATCACACGGTTCGTTTCATTTTGTTCTGAACAAGTGTGGTTTAAGTCTACAGTGCCCGATCCAAAGACCGGTTGCTAAGTTTAGGCTGCTCCTGAATAATCTGATGCTTGAATCAAATCTCTTTTCCTTGAAATTACTTAACAAAAGTTAAGATCGTCTGAAACCTATTTTGCTTGACCAAAAACTACGCCTCTCTACATTTTCCCTTTCCCAAATAGCTCTTGCCACACCACAGAGTTAGTCTGGCGCTGTAGGCGTTGCGGAAACTCCCTTATTTCATGTTTATATGCCTGCTTTTACCGTGTATTCCCATATGACTTGGATGTCAGACGTGTATGGCTCTATTTCTCCAGTCTAGCTGATTTAGTTTTCCCAGACAATATCATACTGATTTCAAGTTGAATCCTCGGATGGCGGCCTGACTGTCAGTTGGTATTGCTTTGTCCTGTTTTTTTATATTTTCTACTCAAGTATATGTTTCGATGGTTCGGACTTCTGCTTGGAATATAACCGCGACGTTTTTCGAAGTCGCCCCAGGTCAGACATCAAAACGAAATATGAACAAAATATCTCTTCGGCGACATCCTCTCAGCAGATTTCTCGCAAAAACTCTGAGAGTAAATAAGCCTGCCATCAAAAAGTTTCTCAAAAAATCTGTCGTTCGGAGTCGATGTTAAACTGTTAGGTCCCGCCACTCACGTATAAAATTATCGCACACAACATGAGTGGTGTGAGAAGCTAGGGCGTAATACTGACTGAAGGGTTGTAATGGCCAATTATGTATGTATATGTATGTATGTTCTTCGCATCTCAAAGTTGCTTCATTCCCTGCTACGATCGTGGAGTTTATTGGTTTTGTAATCGAAACACTAGACATTCGAATCTGTTTTAGTTTGACAACTAACCGGTTAAGTTTTTGTCATTTCATTTTGTCAATAATTACAAACAATGGTTTACGAAACAAAAATTTAATGTCCCCCCTTAAAATATACTTTCAATTTATAACTCAATTACAGCCTTAAAGTATGCAATATAAAAAATAGAAATACTTACTAATTTTCGATTGCATTTGTAGATTTTTCTTCAGTTTCTGTTCATAATTTTGTAAAAATTGTTCATTTTTCGTCCAGATATTAATGTAACTCTGATGTAAACCATAAAATAATGTCCGTTTCATGCGGGCCTCTAGACTATAATCATTTTCAGGCGGCAGATTGGCTTTAAACTCTTGAAATTTAGTCATCAGCTGATTGCCCAAACGTAGATTATTTTTACGCAGCTGATCCATTTCATTTTCTAAAAGTTAATAATTAAAATGCATTTTTAAAACGGAATTAAAATGTTTTTGTTTTCTGTGTTTTACCACTAAAACTTCGGATATTTGAGGCCTGGGTCATACGATTCATTGAGTCCAAATTTGCTGCTATTTGTGCTAATTGTGTGCGTATTTCCGAATACTAGAAAAGAGAAAGAGCAAAACGTTATTATTTAATTAACACTTGAGTTTAAAAATAATATGTTAAGGCCGTATCTCATTCGAAAATATTGCTTCTCAACTAATGGGCCATCTTCGTAAATAATTTACCTCTTGAGGCAATAATTAATACATTTTTTTAAACAATTTCATTTATGCCTTGACCCTATCGCATGAACTTTTCGATAAAATATTTAAATATTGTGTGGCAAACAATTAAACAAACAATTGATTGTTTACCCAACCAATTAATTAAGACTTCGAGAGCATGCCATTGGCGTAGCTAAGGTATAACGCCTGTAGGGGCATATCATTTGGAAATGATTTCGTGTTTTTACGGTATTTATTATTCATTATTTGAAGACAATATGTAGTAAGCCCTAGAGACCTTCGGATAACATTAAAGCAAGAGTCTATGATACAGGTAGGGGATTTACCATACCCTCAGAAAGCCATAAAACAACATCACATATAGGCTGCCTTCCAAAATGTATCAATACAAAGTTTGTATGCAGTTCTACTACTGTATATAAACTATGTAAAGGGTGTTTTTTTTATAGAGGTATAGAACTTTAAGTTGTCATTACTTTTCAAGATGGCGACCGATTTAACAGCTGTCAAGTGATTTATTCTCAGTTTGGTTTGGCAATTCATCATGAATAGACTCACGCCTGAACAACGCTTGCAAATAGTGCAATTTTATTTCGAAAATAATGGTTCTGTGCGGAAAACGTTTCGCGCACTACGTCCATTTTATCGTCGACAAAATCGTCCATCAGAGCAGTTAATTCGATTAACCATGGAACGTTTTCGCACCACGTTTACTCTTATTGATAACTCGCATCCCCAGAGACGCTGTACGGTGCGTACAGAAGAAGCTATTGCTGCTGTAGAGCGTAGCATTGAGGAAGACCCGAATGAGTCTATCCGCCATCGAGCACAGGAATTGGATCTGTGTCCATCCACTTTATGGAAGATTATGGGGAAGGATCTTGGTTTGCGTGCTTACAAAATCCAACTCGTGCAAGATTGGAAGCGAACCGATCATCAAGTAAGGCGTAGATTCGTCGAATGGGCCCAAAACCAGATTACCGTTGTTCCCGATTTTCATAAGCGAATTTTGTTTAGCGATGAAGCGCACTTCTGGTTGAATGGCTACGTCAACAAACAAAACTGCCGCATTTGGAGTGAAGGTAATCCTCAAGTGTATGTGGAAACACCGTTACATCCAGAAAAACTGACTGTTTGGTGCGCTTTATGGGCTGGTGGAATCATTGGTCCGTACTTTTTCAAAAACGATGGTGGCCAGAACGTTACAGTCAATGGTGATCGGTATAGAGCCATGATTACTAACTTTTTCATTCCTGAATTGATTAACCATGATGTCCAGGAGATGTGGTTTCAACAAGACGGCGCAACATGTCACACAGCTCGCGCCACAATAGATTTATTGAAAGACACGTTTGGTGACCGCCTAATTTCACGTTTTGGACCTGTGAATTGGCCTCCAAGATCTTGTGATTTAACACCGCTAGACTACTTTCTGTGGGGCTATGTAAAGTCATTGGTCTATGCGGTAAAGCCACAAACGCTTGACCATTTGGAAGACAACATTCGCCGTATTATTGCCGATATACGGCCACAAATGTTGGAAAAAGTCATCGAAAATTGGACGTCCAGATTGGACTACATCCGCGCCAGCCGTGGCGGTCATATGCCAGAAATCATATTTAAAATGTAATGCCACAAGATTGTCTTTCGGATAAATAAAATTCATGTCAATCGAATAATCCATCGTTGTTTTATTGCAACTTAAAGTTCTATACCTCTATAAAAAACACCCTTTAGATATGCAAAGTAACAAAACAGTGTATCAACTATAAATCCAATGCCTGATTGCTTTTTGACTGCGTTAAAAATACACATTGACGACGTTTTGAAATAGAATACATTGTATATATTTTGTACAGCGGCATTATGAAACACGATACTTTATTCAAACACAAAGCAACTCATATTTTGGAAGGCAGCCATACTGGCTTCGAATAGAACCCACAGGGAAACTGGCATATCCTCAGAAAGCCATAGAACGACTTTACATACACAGTCTTCGATTGAAACCTACGCAGGGTAAGGCTACATTAATAATAATTCAATAGTACACGAACATATCGTATCGGGGTATAGGGGACAGGATCGGTGGACTTTTATTCCCAGAATGAACTATTGTAAGCTTCTAGGGAAACGCAAAAGTATTTTTCAATCTGAAAGTCTATACCATCGTCAGATGTGCTCAAGTCAATTTCAAGTGAGGGTACAAAGGACGAGTCATAGTAATACTATTGGATCTTTTATTAAGCGCTTCCTATCTTTAAGTTGATATAAAACAAAGTGTGTAAGATTTATGATTTATAAACGACAACTAACATGACAGGCGAAGTTTCAATAAGCTGGCCGTTGTCAAATTTCGAAACATCCCGTTGTAAGACCCGAGTGTGGGAATTCATGACAATGAGCAGGCAGAAAGATATGTTTGGAAAGGTATATGCAGTGAAAGGAAAGATAGAGAGAGACGTAGGCTGGGTAATTAAAATACGAGAAAATTTGAGTCATGTATTACACTATCCAGGAGCAACCTGAGATTAGTACCCGTCCTTATGACCGGGCATTATAGACTAAAAAGTCGCTTGTTCAGAATAGAACAACATGTAGATCCAGTCCAATATGTAGCAGAACAAATTGTCAGCACACATACTTGGAACCTGTGCGTGCGTTAAAGCATCCCAGGGGGAAACACCTAGCAGCGTATCAGGTCTTGGACTATATATGATAGATTGAGAGCACTACTGTGGCACCTCTACACGACAATATTGATGATAGCCTTGCCTAGAATTAAGGGCCTTTTAGAAAGTGTGGAAATATTTTTCTGTAATACGACTAACACTTAGGTTATATAGGGCGTACTCAAGCATTGGGGACAATAAGAAAGAATAGCGGTTAGTCCAATTGACATTCACAGATTCAAGTATTCTGGAATAATTTTACACCCGACTTTATCCCGTGAACTGGATCCATCAGTGAGTATTTGGATAGCATTCTCTGGAAGGTATAAACCTAGAAAAGGATTTATTCGAGATTTTTAAGATGAAACCAGTATTGAAAGCGGGATAGAAAGACTTCAAGTGTGTTGAAATCAACAGGATGAATTTGGAACTAAAAATCTCAACTTAAAGATGAGAGCTTGTGCAGTTTAGAATGGAGAAGAGATTAGTTACCAATAAAGTACGCATCTACACCTTCAGATCATGTCATAGACTGTCATGGGACTGTGAGATTGAGGAAACTGTAAAGTTGCTTGCCAACTAAGTCAAGCGATTTGGTGAACTTTGAAAGGCGATCCCTTAAACTTACTTCCCTTTGCGCCTAATAGTGACGGTGTGTGTTCCACTTATAATATACCAGCTGTACGGATTACCGGAGCTTATTGGGGAAAAACAACGGGTTAAATACTAGGTCGTAGGCTTTTGTCAATTCCCCGACTGTTCAAGAAAAGAAAAAGGTATGCGATCATTTTTATGACTAAAGGCAGGAAGAGGTACATCCAGATATTGGATATGCTAGATTCTAGTAGAAGCCTAAGAGAGCTGCATATAAATCTGTGTCTTTGTGCAGATGCCTTACACACAATCAACTCTATAGCTTGACCACCTAGATGTTGCAAATTCTCTTATTTAGAGCCTTCAGGAACAAAGTTCTGGAGTACACCGATTCTGACCATAAACTGTAAAGCGTAAAATAATATGATAGAGACGCTTTTAAAGCCGAAGTAGTCTAGTAGGTTGAAATCGCCGTGGTCTAGTAGATAATGTGTAGGCTTATTAGACGTGAGGCCTCGGTTCAAACCCCAGGCCATTTTTAACTAAACGAAATATGAAAAATATTTCTTCTTTCTCAGCGGATTTCTGGCAAAAGCTCTGAGCGTAAAATAAAATTGCCATGAAAAGTTGCTCAAAAATCTGTCGTTCGGAATCGACTTTAAACAGTAGGTCCCACCACTCATGTATACAAATTAACACACAAAACATAAGTGGAGTGATGAACTAGGTCGTAATCCTGACTAAAGTGTTGTAATGACAAATTATATAGTCTAGTAGTTGGTGTGTTGGCTTATTAGACCAGAGCCCCGGAGCGAAATATAAGAAAATTATATCTTTAGATGACTTTCTCTCAGCAGTCTTCGGGCAAAATTTTTGAGCAAAAAAAACTTGACATGAAAAGTTTTTCATGTTCCACCACTCATATAGAAAATTTACACACACACAATATGAGTGGTGTGAGAAACTAGTTTGTAAACCTGACTAAAGGGCTTAGAATGACCAATTAAGTAAGTAAGAAGACCCCTGTGAAACTTTTCTAGCTACGCTCCTGTGCTTTATGTAGTTCTTGTGATCTGTTTTATGCGTAGTATGTGTAGATGAGTACATTGTACATGAGTGTCTGTGTAAATATTAGTAATTGTTTGCCATATATTCCACCATATTATTATTTTTTTTTATAAAGATTCTCGTTATGAACTGAATAAAATGCAAAAAAAAAATAAATAATAAAAAAAATTTTAAATAAATGGATTTAATTGTTGTAATAAAGAAAAATAAATAAAATAAAACACAAACTGGTAAAGAGTTAAAAAAAAAACAAAACAAATAAAAAATAATTAAATCTGGTTATAAAACCAGTAAAAAGAAAAATTCAAGAAATTTTTAACAGAATTTTAAAAGAAAAGCAAAAAAAAACAACGACTTAAGGGTCAATGGATACAACAAAAAATTAAAAAAAAAATTGTTAAACAGTGTAAAAATGGTTTTTACTTACCGGATTGAGTATGGCATCAACGTTTGTATTTTGTTGCATATTGGCTAAGAAGGTGGAATTCTTTACATTCACCGATATTGTACCACCATTCGTAGAGTTGCAGCTTGATGAGCGCTATTAATGAAAATGAAATTGAATTCTTGTGGAAAACTTATTTCTTTTTTTTTTGGTTTTTTTTTTGATTTTTCTTTTTGACTCTAAGAACAATAACAGTGTTGTTATCATTGAGTATTGTATAACTCTAGCTTACCTGTATTAATTCTGGCAATCGATCTCTTGCCATATTTTTTTGTTCGCGTTTTTTTCTGTTCTTCTTTTTCTTTATCGTTACGAACGTTTTTCTCTAGTTCATATACAATTTGCAGGTGAATTTTGGAAGCGTGTTTGTATGTGTGTGTTTGTTCGTCTAGACTTGAGTATTGGTGTGAAAGTGTGAAAACAGTTAATTTAATATCCAAGTACTAACACCACTACAAATTGTTGCTTGTTTTTTGAGTAAAAATTCAATTTTTTTTTGCTGTAATTCCTCTGAGGCTTTTTATCAGTTATTTTTTCTTTTATGATAGTAGACTACACACTATTATTTACTGTCTCTGGTTTTTTTTTTGTGAAAACAATTTTTTTTGATAAGATTTTAGCTTTGTATAGCGGTTAGTGGCGGCGGCAAAAGCGTTGTTACTTTATTCGTGGTGTATGTGGTTATTATATTTCGGAGTAATTTTTTGCTTTTAATTTTTGTTAAAAAATCTCTTTTATTTTCATTTAAATTTTTATCGAAAGAATCTTTTTATTTTTTATATTTGTAATCTCTGGTATCTTTTACATTCAAGTGCAGAAACGGCATTGATTCACACACACATGACTGCTACTGATGACTGTTTTATTTTATTTTTTTTGTTTGTTTTTTGTTTAAAGAGCACAATAATACCCATACATAAACACACACACACAAACACTTAGTGTCGTCTCAATGACTGGAATTCTAAAGCAAAACAAAATTGAAAAAAAAACTTACAAAACCAGCAACAATTTCTTTTCTCAAGTGTGTGTGTGTGTGCATGTGTGTTTGTTCTTATTCTTGTTCTTATTATTTTCTTGATTACTACACAGTGTTCTGTTAATTTTCTTATTTTTTTTAAATTTTTTTTATTTGTAGTTGTTGCCCTTATTTTATTTTTGCTTTGCTTTTCTTTTTTGCTTTTTTCTTGTTGTTTTCAATTGTTATAAAAATTTTATTCCATTTTTTTTATTTTTTTTTTTTATAATTTTAAAATTTATTTTTCATTTCTCTGTTTGCTTTGTCGTTTGCCATACGTAGTACGTTATTAAACTGAATTCTTTTCAAAAAACTCGCACTTTGATGTCATGCTTGCCGTACAGTATAATACGTTACTCTGCGGTTACTTAATAAAACTAAACTTAATAAAAATAAACAGCAAAAACAAAAACAATTTTTAATTTATTTATATTTTTTATTATTTTACTCCATAACCTAAGAATTCCAACTGCAACAACAACAACAATAATAATAGTCCATAAATAGCGATTTCTAACATCTCGTTTAGCCAATAAATAATTCACATACCGTTAATATTTACAAGCAAAAGCATGAGATGAGAGAGCACAGTAAGCAATTGCATAAATTAAATTGAGTATCACTTTTCGTAGAGCTCAACTCTCACGTCAATACAATAATAACCGTATATTTGAATAGTAAGTTTTGTTTTTGTTTTCTTTTTTAGTATTGCACCATAATAGTATTGCTCTTCTTAATAATCGTACTCATTATAGTTGTTTTTGTTCTTTTTTAGTTTTTGTTTTTGTTTTTGCTTTTTATTTCTATTATTGATACGTTATGTACGTGTGTTACTCATTGTTATTGATTTGTATGAGAGCGTATAAGATTGTGAAAAGACCACATAAGGGGGGGTTTTAAGAAATGTTATTAAGCAAAGCATTAAGTATGTGTGAGTGTGTATAAATACATACCTATGTATGTATGCATGTACATATTAGCAAATATGTTGGGTTTTCAAAAATCTTTGGTGAACTTCTGCCTGAAAAACTGAGAACAAATTATGTTCTCACCTCACATAACTGAAGTTTATTTGCATCCATTTGCATATTTGGCTGGTAATTATCATGCTCATATTGCTTCATCCAAACGCCAGCTCTATTATTGAAAGTAAGTTTCTTAAGGTACGGTCACATTGGAAAAATATTTGCTTCACAAATGCACCACTTCAACTTGCTTCGTCCATTTTCGATTTTCGCATGTTATTGTTGCATTTAATTCATGGTTCCAGAATCGATTTGTTTACGTTATGTTTTAGCAGTGCAACACAAATGGAATTTTGGGGCCTGAAGTGCCAGTTTTTTTTAGTGAGAGGCTTGTCATTTAATGCAGGTTTAACCATACCGAAGAAGCCTATAAAAATAATTAAAAACAGGCTTTATGATTCAGACGAGATTTTTCGAGCATTATGGAACGATTGTAATCATTATAATCAAGCTTCTGTTAGTGGTAGTGTGGTAGATAATCTGAATTTATCGAATCCATATTTTACGGCTCATTGTGGAGTATATTTATTTTGATTTGAACTTCTTAAGATATAAAGTGCAATTTATGCAACAATTAAACTCGCTTGACCTTTCAAAACTCCGTAGATATGATAATTGAGTGCTAAAGCAACAGGGTTTTTAATGTTGAAAATTTTCTACAGCGATGGAGCTCATTTCTCAATGGCTGGTGACGTCAACAAATGAAATTGTAGCATATGTTGCTTAGAGAATCCACATGTGACAGCCATTGCATTTGAAATGAATAAAGTTTGGTGTTCATAGTGGTCTGAAGCGTTCACTGAGCCGTGTTTATTTTGCAAACTACCCTGAAAGAATAGTTACCGTCAATACACAGCATTAAGGCCGTATGATAACCAATTTTTTTCGATCTTCAATTGAAAATTATTTTCTTTATATTATGGTATATGGTTCCAACAAAACAGTGCATCGAGCAGCAGAACACGATCCATTTTGAGGAATTATCAGAAACAGTAATTTAATCATGGGTTTTGACACTATTTGACTTACTTGTGAGGCTACATCAGAGGACATGTTCATGCGGATCATCCCCTAACGCTAGAGCGCACTATGTGGCATTTTGCCTGAAAACCTGGCCAAAATTAATAGAAGTGTTTAATGAATTAATGGCTGGAATTTTTTGATAGTGTTAGTGATAATTAGGCCCAAGGATGAACCCAACTGATTTTGGTTCAAATCGGTCCGTGATTTCGCCTAGCCCCCATACAAATTCCCCTCGAAATTGCACTTATTTACACATAATTATGGTAATTATGCAACAATCATGATAAAATTTAGCATGGATCAGTTTTGTGTACTAAGAATTCATTGTGTACAGTTTGGTGAAAATCGGATCACATTTGACCCTGGTCCCCATATAAAGTCCCCTTTAGAAATTCACGTTTACGCTTATAAATGGCTTAAAAACATCGGTATCGTGATGAAATTCGGTATGAACGTGTATTTTGTAAATCTAAATCATATAACCAAATTTTGTTATGGTCGGTCCATAATTGCCCCTTTGGTCCAAAATAGGGCCCCTTAAGAAAATATGTTTAGCAATTATAATTGGCTTAAACATTTTATTACCTCGATGAAATTCGACATGAACATGTTTAATATGAATCTGAATCATTTATGATCACATTTTATAATGATCGGATCATAAGTGCCCATAGGTACCACATACGGCCCATTAAGAAAATCAAACATACATCTCATATTGTTATAATAGTCGATATATTTATGTAATTAAGTTTCTAAACTTCTATGATAAATAATATTTATTCATAATGCTATTTATTTTACATTATTTAATACTTAACTTAAAAATACTTTAAAAGTGAAACTAACTACAATCGTTGAAATCGTTATCATTTTCATCATCAATATCAGGAAGGAGTAATTTGATAGTATCAGATGAAAATGCTTTTCTATTCATTCGCGATTTTTGTGTACTGCAGCTTATAAAAGGGTCACTGCATAAAAGTAACCTATTCAGGACATCTCGATTGGTATCGCTTCTACTGAATTTCCTCGCATAATTCGTACGCCATATGGCTTTATTGCCTATGTGTCTAATTTTTTTAATTTTTCAAAAAAAAGTAAAATTTTCAAAAAATGGGCAAAAATAATTGCGCAAATTTGCGCAAACTTTTTTTTTTGCTCCTGAATGTAGAGAGTTCATATTTTCTTCTGGTACTACTTTCTACTACTTTCACCTTTATAATCCTTAACTTTTTTTTTTTTTGGGTAGGGTAAAAAATGTGAAATTTTTATGATTTTTAAATTTTGAACGAATAATTTTAACATTAATATCTGAGATATATATATAAAAAAAAAAACTGAAAGTAGCTGTTGCTCATACCTTTCAAATAAAAAAAATCAATATAAAACCTATATTCGTTTAGCCACAAAAAAATATCATATAAGCCTATTAAAATTTCAAAAAAAAACACCAAAAACGCATTTAATTTTCTTCACTTTCCTGACTTTGACATCGTCTCAAATCTATAAATCTCAACTTAAAGTCGTGAAAATTCACTATATGATGCAGAATTTTCTTGTCTATCGAACTGTTTCTTAAATTTCTTTAAATTCATTTTTTCCTTTTTGGCCAGCTTTTCAGGGTAAATGCCACATAGTGGAGCGTTTGAAACCCATCATTCGTCACGTTAATGTTGAAATATCGTTAAAAATCTGCGAAAAAGTGGTTGAAAAAGTTTTCTTTGCTTCTACGTATAATATTTACCTAATGTGATCGTGTCTTCAGCGATGTGCTTACAAGCTTAAGTTGAGTTTGTAATGTCATGTGTGTGCTTTAAATTCGAGAAATTAATTCGTAAATTAGAACACGAATATTTCAACTACTAAGCTGTGTCTTAATTTACAAAATCTCCGCCTCTGACCCGCCTTTCTCCACCACATTCAATTACTGTACTTGCATATACATTTCATGTATAAGATTATAAATCTTTTCAAACAGTTTTAAATATCTTCTCCATAAGATAACACATTTAGTTGTGTGCGTGTATGTATGTATGGGTGTATGTAAATAATTATTAATTATACGCGTACGTGCTACATTCATTTCTCTAGTGAACGAAGGAATACTTTTCGTATAATCAAATACAATCGTTGTTATAACGCTGTTGTTGTGGTCGTTAATGCGTATTTCAAGGCGAAACGATTAAAATTTTTAACATCATTTGGGGGTTGTTCTAAATGAAAATTATTACTCCTCGTGTACTGGTGCCAATGGGTATAATAACAATGCCTCTAAGCAATCATCATCGCAACAACAGCAACAACAACAAGCAATTATAATGAGAAAATCTCTTTAATTACATACATAAATGCTCTCTTCTGTTATTATTAATTCTCTCTTCAAATAATATTGATGAGCACGGTGCCAATGAGAGCAAATCGTAATTCCTATAAGAAATCATCATTACCTCGTGCAATTATAATTTCTTTCTTCATTAATTTTTAATATTTAACCGTTATTATTAACACGCTCTTCTAATAATATTGAAGAGTAGAACAGTTAAATAGAGACAAGGCCACTTTGATCTCTCTTGGGTTCGTATGATTGATGATGGATGATGATTAATGAGTAAACGAATATGTATGTATGTTAGTGGGTGCTAAGCATACGCATACATATATGTACGTATGTGCATGTGCAAGTGAAATCTCTATGTTGCGATAGTAGTGTTAACCACACAATGATGTTTGATTGTAAACTTTTGATGAAATTTGTTCCTCAATGTTTGTGCACGCTAAACATAAGCAGGTGGCAAGTGGGTGTAAATTAATTACCAAACACTGCACACATATACACACAAACACGTACTTATTATAAATGAGTGCGTTTAAGCATCATTTCAATGATTTCATTTGTTGTATGTATTAAAAAAGGAAATTGCTTGTAAAGAGAAATTAAGAAGAAATTAATCGCACTGAGAAAGGTTTTTATTGTTGTTATTCTCATCATTTTAATTTATAAAAAAAAGTGAGGTTAGATTTTTATAGTTTTGAATAAAAACAGAACATAACGTTGGTTTAATAAAGTGATATAATGGGTGTTCGGTTACAAAATATAATATCTTTACTGATGTTGTTTAATGCGACCTTAAGTATGGATATAATTAGGTGGTACAGTCTAAATGCATTCATTATCCTAAATTTATTGATTCAATTCCATGGAATGTCAGCATTGTAAACATCTTAAAGATTTTTTTCATATAAAATAACAATATCGTATAGTTTGCGGTTAGTATATAATAAATAAATATAAATTTAAGTTAAATATAGTTTAACTACTTTACACTAGTATATGGACTTTTATTAAGCACCTTCCATCTTTAAAAACCGAGAGTGTGAGATATTTCATCGAAATTTTGTATTCATTTTAAAGACCTATTGATGCCATTACGTGGCCATGTCTTCTCGGGATGAAATTCCTACAATTTTCAATGACTCTGCCTCCTGCCTGTAGTCGCCGTAGTCTAGTAGGTAGTGTGTTCTCTTATTAGACGTAAAGCCCGGGTTCAAACCCCAGGTCAGACATCAAAACTAAATATGAAGAAAAAAAATATTTCTTCGGCAACTGCCTCAGCAGATTTCTCGCAAAAACTCTGAGAGTAAATAAAATTGCCATGAAAAGTTTCTCAAAAATCTGTCATTCGGAGTCGACTTTAAACTGTAGGTCCCGCCACTCATGTATAAAATTAACGCACACAACATGAGTGGTGTGGGAAGCTGGGCCGCAATCCTGACTGAAGGGTTGTAATGATCAATTATGTATGTACATATGTATGCGTTATGTTGAATTTATCGAATTGTTTGCTATTTACGAATGTGAATTAATTAACAGTGGAATCATGCATTGAACTCCTTGAAACATGGACTACAAAAGTCGTGATTTAAACGCTGCCAACTTTCGATCAATACCGGATGATTATTGCGTTAACGACCAACCTACGACGCAACATACTGCAAGATTATAAAGACATTTGAAAGCGTTACAGATGTAATCAGAACTGTGCATCATCGTAATATACGTTCTATATCGGATTACACAGTATCCTAAACAATTTGGCCTGTTTTGAGGCTTTAAGGGCCATTGTGGCTTATACGCATACATCTGTGATTTAGAAAAAGCCAAACAAAAAAGTCTAAGGGCTTCAAAACGTATAATCTCGGTGGTCAGTTCTCACATTAACTGCATGTCCTCAAATCTTTTGTGCAGAATTTACAATGTTGGAAGTCGCCGTAGTCTAGTAGGTAGTGTGTTGGCTTATTAGGCGTAAAGTCAGGGTTCGTGCCCCAGGCCAGACATCAAGACAAAATACAAAAAGTATTTCTTCGGCGACTTCCTCTCAGCAGTAGATTTCTGGCAAAAACTCTGAGTGTAAATAAAATTGCCATGAAAAAGTTTCTCAAAAATCTGTCGTGCGGAGTCGACTTTAAACTGTAGATCCCGCCACTCATGTATAAAAAGTAATCCGTAATCCTAACTGAAGGGTTGTAATGGCCAATTATGTATTATGGAAGTACCTGATGGAAGACTTTATACAACGTTATCTTAAATATTTTATGCATGAAATAATACCTGAGCCATCGAAAACACCGCAGTAATGCCAGTAGACAGCATGTTGGCATATTAGGTCGTGGTTCAAATCCCAGCTCAGCGATCTCGTACAAAACGAAATATGAAAAAAATTTCTTTTGCGGGCTTCCTGTCAGCAGTTTTCTGGCAAACTTTTATAGGTCAATCAAAATCTGTTGTTCGGAGGCGACTTTAAACTGTAGACCCTGTCAGTCATGGGTGGTGTAAGAAGCTCGGTTTTGTATCTTGATTAAAGGATTGTAATATAAACCACTAGCTGTACCCTGCGCGTGTTGCTGCGCCACCAATTAAAATAAATTTAAAGGAAAGACATTACACAAATGTCCAATTAATTTTGAGTCATTTTATTGATTTTGTTTCCCGTTGTCCAGATGATTCAGACCAACAGGCCTGAGTAGTACGCATTCGATCAGTTTCTAATCTCACTTCTCGTTGTTCAAGTGACTCATGCCAACGGGTCTCAGTGGCATGTACTCGAAGATTTTCCAGTCTCAATGCTAGTTGCCCGTCTGATTCTGAGGCTCGTAATGGTCTTTTCTTCCGTGCTCGAGGTGTAGGTCGACCAATTGCTTGCCGCTTTGGAGGCATGATTGCACGGGAACGACGTAAAAAATGTGTTAAATTTATTAGAATCTCACAATGTACCCAATCCCATTGAACCCACCAGCATTTTTAAATATTTTCCAAAATTTAAATGTTTTAAATTTTACGGGCATGAGTTATACTAAATGTTATTAAAATCATAAATGATAAATGCTAAAATGTCTGGTATCACATGATCAAATGCATAGTTTATGATTCAATTCAATTATTTGTCGTGCAAATAGTATGCGAAATAATGGCAAATTGGGAAATTATGTGATTAAAGAAGAAGAACAAAAGCCATGGTTGCATGTTACCCCGGCTCAGGTTCTCACTATGTCATGCATGTTGACAATCCCAATAAAGATGGTCGTGTTATAACCGTGTTATAATCTCAATTGGGATTCAAAAAATAATGGCAGTGTTCTAAGAATTTTTCCTGAACAAACAAAATCTGTGGCTGATATTGAACTAAAATTTGATCGTTTAATATTCTTTTGGTCAGACAAGCGAACTCCCCATGAAGTACAACCCGCTCACAAGACACGTTACGCCATAACTGTGTGGTATTTTGATGCCAACGAACACGTGAACAGGCTTTAAGTCACGCTAAAACCTCACAGAATACTACTAACACCGAGCAATATCAATAGTGCCTCTTCCACACAAACGAATGTAAGTAATAACAGTATAGATAATAAAATAATTACGGATTCAAATATATCTGTAGATACTACTTCTCCCTCGCATGTACCATCATCATCATCATCTTCCACATCCCAACCAATGTTATCACCAAGGCAAACATTAGCCAATGATAACGTTGAAAATCCTGCGACTGATACTGAGACGAATTCACCGTCAAGTCCAGTAAAGCCCACACAAGTGGTTCGACCAAATACTTGTAAATAACAAATCCTTATAATGTAGTCAAAATCGTTTTAAATATGGCAAATAGGTTATTTTTCTTTCGTTGTTATTTTCTTATTACGCTTAAAACTTCTTAAATTATTGAAAAAAAAAAAACACGAATTATTTGAATAATTCTTAGTGGCGCCATCTATCGAAAATTAATTGAACCAACGTAGAAACCTCCGTCGACTTATGCACAACAACTTTGCTAAAGTTCATAACATGATCAAATGCACAGTTTACGATTTAATTCATTTTTAGTAATTTTCAGTGGCGCCACCTGTCGGAAATTGGTCATGCCAACTTCGAAACCTTCCCCGGCTCTTAAGCAACAACTTTGCTCAAGATCATAGCATGATCAAATGCATAGTTTACGATTCTATTAATTACATACAAACAAACATTCATTTTTATATACAGTGGTGGCCACGAATTTAAGACACGACATATGACTGACTTATTTGTGATAATTTTTACAACCCTGTAATATCAAATTAGATATTCTTTATTTTTCTATGTACCCTGTAATGTTAAGAAAAAGTACCGTTATTTTCTTTTTTTTCTTTTTACATTTTGTTGCTTTTTGATCATATTATTGTAAAAACGGGTATTTGAAACTGGCCACGAATTTAAGACATTTCAGAAGTTTCTGGTTTTTAAGTGATTTTTTTTGGTGTTTTTTGAAGCTAAACGCTGAGTAACGAATGTTTTATTCTATTTTATGTTGGAATACATCGAAATATTTAAATAGAAATGTCCAAAAGTATTTGGAGTTCCGATGCCGAGCGAAAATTTATCCACCGACTAAAATCTGATGGAAAAACAGTAATGGAGATATCCAAGCTGCTTAAATGTTCTAGATCCAAAATTTACAACGCGCTGGAACACATCAAGCAACATAGTACCACCAAAAATGTCAAACAGCAACCTAGAGCACGGAAAACTACACCCAGGAAGGACAGTTTAATTTATAGACTTGCTGCGAATAATCCTTTCACGAGTTCAAATAAAATAAAAAATGAAATTGCATCGGGTTTTGACATTAATATTTCATCTAGGACAATAAGAAGATGTCTCAATGAGAAAAATTTGCGAGGTTGTATTGCACAACGTAAACCATTTGTGTCAAAAAAAAAAAAACATCAAATCCCTACTAGCGCTTTCGAAAGAACATCTCAATAAACCGATGATATTTTGGAAAAATATACTTTGGAGAGACGAGTCGAAGTTTTGCCGCTTTGGCTCTGATGGAAAGCAGTACGTATGGCGCCCTCCAAACCAGGAGCATAGCCCAAAGTACACCATTAAAACGGCCAGACATGGTGGTGGAAATGTGATGGTGTGGGCAGCATTTTCCTGGCATGGTGTGGGTCCCATTTACAAGATTATCACTAAAATGGACCAGCACGTTTACAAAAAAATTGTAACGAACACTATGATACCATATGCTGAAGATAACATGCCTCTAATATGGACATTTATGCATGATAATGACCCTAAGCACACTTCACGTCTAATGAAGAGTTGCTTAGAGGAAAACAATATCACTGTTCTTAAGTGGCCAGCTCAATCCCCGGACCTTAATCCAATTGAGAACTTGTGGAATGATGTTGAGAAACATATACGAACAGTAAAACCCAAAAATTCAAACGATTTGTGGGAAGAAATCCAGAAAGCTTGGTATGCGATTCCAAAGCAACATTGTATGGCATTAGTCGAAAGTTCACACAGGAGATGTGCTGCTGTGATCCAAAATAAAGTATTTCCAACCAAATACTATGATTTTTTTATGAAGCTGAGCTTTACTTTAGTGAATTAAGTTTTATTTTGCCTATGTCTTAAATTCATGACCAGGATAAAATTTGTGTTAATCTGTATTATATGTAAATAAAAATTCTTAACCAAATATAGGTAGCAAAATATTATTAATTTTACTTCATCACATTACTATAATCTTAAGAAAAATATCATGGACCTAAAATTTTTCCGATAAGATGTAAAAATTATCACAAATATATAAGTAAAATGTCGTGTCTTAAATTCGTGGCCACCACTGTATATAGATAGATTAGGACAAAAGTATTCCAAGCTATTTTGTTTAAAATTTCCAGTTTATTATACACAATTATTTAAATTCTTAAAATTAAGAACATTTATTAACATTTTCGATTACAAGAAATATTTATTTTGTTGTTGTTGTTGTTGTTTCTTTCAAGTTCATGATTAAATTTCAAACTATTATTATAAAGGAGACGGGGGGATTTCAATTCATTTAATGGCTTATTAAACTAAATTGTTTAAATAGTTGTTGTATTGTATTTTTGTGGTTGTGTTTTTTAAATGCTATCAATTGATTTAATACAATACAATGCAATACATATGTACGTTAAAAAGAAAAAAATACACTAAAATCTTCAAAGGTTTTGGTGTTCTTTTTAGCTCTTAATAACAAACATATGCACATACAAGAAAACAAAAAAAAAGGACACACTATTCCTTGATTTTATCCCAGCTAGCATTCGGAAGATTGTTTTTAAAAAAATCACCTTGCTGAGTCTTTTTAGAATACTTTTGGTGATCAAAAACTTATTAGTCAGTTACACGATTAAAAAGGACTCAAAAATGATTCGCGCCAATGAGTAAAATGAGTTCGATATAAAATACAATAAAAAATTTTATAGCAATCGGAAATTAATCATCCAGACGTTTAAAATGTGACTATTATTTTCGTATTCTACTTATACTGAAGATTGAAAAACGCTTAATCAAAAAAAGATCATGCAGGTGTTTGAAAAGTGATTGTAATTACGTATTTTATGATCATGTTTTCAGCAGATAGATGAATAAACACTGCTTTTTTATACCCTCTCTGTATAAATTTTCATTTATGTAAGAGATGGCTATGAAATAACAAATAGAATTTGTTTTAAAATATATACATATGTATATAATATTCTTTCTCTGATAGTCGCCGACTTCCTTTCAGCAGATTTCTGGCAAGAGAGTAAATAAAATTGCCATGAATAGTTTCTCAAATATCTGTCGCTCTGAGTCGACGTTTAACTGTAGGTCCCCCCACTCACGTATAAAATTAGCGTACACAACATGAGTGGTGTGAGAAGCTAGTCCGTAATCCTGACTGGAGGGTTGTAATGGCCAATTATGTATGTTATGTTATGGATTCTTTCTTTGTTACTCAACGTTCATACGAACGTGATTTTTGAAATCGCAGCAGTGTAAACGTAGGACTCAGAAAACCGACTAAAAACACATTTTGAAATACGACTAATAAATGACTCAACTTATAATCATAAATGACGCAAAAAAGAATCCAAATTAATACAAACATGACTGATAAATGACAATAAAAGGACTCCTAAACGTACTAATAAATTACTCATAAAAGACTCGTGTGCGATTAAACGATGACTGAAAGACGACTCGAAAAAGAAGCATAAACGAAGTTAAATACGACTAATAAATGATCAGAAAGCGTTTCAAAAATGATCACAAAACTATTCGAAATCGCATCGAAAATTACTCGAAATTAATATAGAAAATGACTCATAAATTATTTTTTGAGAAGAGTCGCCCGTAGTAACATTTTTCTCCCGACAAATGAGTCTTTTATGATCAGAAAATGAGCGCATATTCTTACTTTTCAATCGCGCAGAAGAATCAAAAAAGACTCGAGTTTGATTAAAATTTTCAAAAAATGCTGGCTGGGATACATCATTTCCGGTTTTTGCTATTTTTTTAATTTTTTTGTTTTTATTTGGAATGAAATATTCCTGAGCCTAACTACAGTCTTAACTTAAGAAAAACACATGCATTACGTAAATAATAAATTATAAATAATAAAAAAAGCAAAAAAGAAAACACAGGGAAACTACGTATACTACATACATACAGTATTAAAGAAAATAATAAATTAAACATACGTACACATTTAATTTAATAAAAAAAAAAAAAAAAAAAAATTAACTAAGAAAACTAAACTAAAATGTGCCATCATTTTCAAAGAACAAAAAACAAAAAGAATTACATTGCAAGCGTAGCAAAATAAGATAAAAAATTATAGGAATTTCAATTACAAATTAACCTGGTATTACATTTACTAACATATTAAAATATCTCAAATATCTAATGCTTATGTAACTTTATTTTGCTGTTGTTTGTTTCTTTCTTTTTTTCATAGAAAATATCATCATCATCATCATTATCATCATCATAATCATTATCGTGTATCATGTAAAGTGTGTGTGTGTGTCTCTATAATGAGTAGGGTAAAGTTTGAAGACTTATTTTCCATTTCTATTTGTGTGAAGTGATGTTTTTTATTTCTTTAAATTTACTTTCTATTCATTTCGGTAGGTTAGTTTTTTTTTTGTTTTCCTAAATTATTTGTATTTATTATACTAAATAGAGTCTGCATGTTACGTTACATTACATTACGTTACGTTACGTTACGTTACTTTATTAAATATAGTGGAACTTAAGTTTGGTTTTTTTCCGTTTTAGAAGTTTTTGTGTTTTTTAAATTGTTTTATATTATTGGGATTGATTTATTTTTATTATCATTATCACTAGTTGTCTTTCTTCTCTTCTGCTTCGGTTTCTGGATTCGTTGAATCCACTGCTGTCGTTGAATCAGCCATGGGTATTGTGCTGTTGGCTTGCTTGCCAGTAATTTCACATTCGCTTATGCTATTCTGTAAATGAAAATGGAAATTTTTAAACAGTTATTGAGGACTCTTAATTTTAATGAACAATAAAGAAATTATAAGGTGTAGTAAAAAGAAATTCATTACCAAGCCAGGAAACCATGCTCCATAAGGCCATAGAAAATGCATTAATTTCACTCTCTTAACTCAAACGTGTTTGTCAAACAGAAAACCGAAATTCTTTTTGCGATACGCTGAATGCAGTAATACCCTGACAGGGAAGCCTCGATAGGTTGGGATAAATTCCTTGATAGCTGGGCTGTTTTTACTGTCGGGTCCCGAATGGAGTCGGGCGAGACTGCAGGGATTTTTCATACAGGCCCCTGGTGGAATGTAATATTTTTCAGGCGGATATTCAGGCGCTCATAGCCGCCGTAGTCTAGTACGTAGTGTGTTGGCTTATTAGACGAAAAGTCAGGGTTCGAGCCCCAGGCCAGACATCAAAATAAATACAAAAAGTATTTCTTCGGCGACTTCCTCTCAGCAGATTTCTGGCAAAAACTCTGAGTAAATAAAATTGCCATGAAAAGTTCCTCAAAAATCTGTCGTTCGGAGTCGACTTTAAACTGTAGATCCCGCCACTCATGTATAAAATTAACACACACAACATAAGTGGTGTGAGAAACTAGGTCGTAATCCTGACTGAAGGGTTGTAATGACCAATTATGTGTGAATGCAATAATACCCTGATAGAGAAGCCTGGATCGGTTGGAATAAATTCCTTGATGGCTGGGCTGTTTTTACTATCGGGTCCCGGATGGAGACGAGAGCGAGTGCAAGCCCCTGGCCGAATGTAGTGTTTTTTCAGGCGGATATTCAGGCGCTCGTTAAGGCCACCTAACTGCTTAGAAAACATAAACCGAAGAGCTCAAGAGTTAGAATTTATGTGAATAATCAGACAGAGGACATATTTTTAGGTTAGGTTAGGTCGGCGTGGAAGCTCTGATATTACAAAGCTCACTTGAGCACGCATAGCGGCCCGTTGTGATGCCACGGGTGAACGCAGTCCCTGTACTGACCAAGTTCCACCAAAATCAGGGAAGAGGAAGAAGTTGGTCAGCGCAAGGGCTGCACATCAAAAGCACGACTACCCTACACTCAAAAACCAGCCAGAAAGTTTGATGAACGAAGCTATATCCTTGATATCAATAGATGATAGCTCCGTCAAGCTGACAAGAAATGAAGAGCCAAATAACCTATATCTACACCTAGCAAGAAACGGGCACTCACAAAGAAAGTGGTTAACAGTCTCCTCTTCTTCCTCAGCGGATCTGCATCCACGGCAGAAGTTGTTAAATGGGAGCCTAATTCTCTGCGCGTGTCTACGCATAACGCAATGACCTGTAAGCACGGCCAGTGTGGTTGAGATGACATCACGACCAAGACCAAGTAATTGGTTGGTACGCCTTCTATCCATCAAGGGCCAGGTGAGTCTAGCGGTTGAGCAGGACTCCTCATCCGCGCAATGTCCAACTTAACCGAGGCAAGTGGCATACCCAATTCAATTGAAGAGGATTCCGGAAGGAGCGCACCAGCTCTGGCGAGCTCGTCGGCGTTACAGTTTCCCGGAATGTTACTGTGCCCGGGGACCCACACCAGTGAGCCACTGGTGAAGCGCCCAGAAAGAAGATCGAGACAGCGGCGACATTCCCTAACGATTCTAGAGTTACTCACGAAACCCGGTAGAGATCTTATCGCGGCCTGACTATCAGAAAAGACCGAGACGCGAGTGAAAGGAGCACCGTTGACGAGGATACATTGAGCGGCCCGGTAAATTGCCGTCACCTCCGCCTGAAACACGCTGCAGTAGTCCGGCAGACGGAGAGAAATGTTCAGGTCCAGTTTTCCAGAGTAGGCACCGCTTCCAACCCAATTATCGAGTTTAGAGCCATCGGTATATATATACAGGACTTCCGCGGGGACAACCGTATTAGGATTCCAATTGTCCTTACTGGGAATCAGAAAGTGGAAACCCCTATCGAGACAGTCTTCAGCAGGAAGATAGTCGATCTTCACGGGGGCCACTGGATCAACCTCCAGAATAGTGGAATGACCAGAAGGTACAATGTGCCAACGAGACAGGGCATTAAGTCTAGTCGCAGCAAACTTAGCCGCCTGCTTGGCGAGAAGCACAGTTGAGCATTGCAAACAAGGCTTTCCTGGGGGTGGTGCGCAGAGCGCCAGTTATATAAATGGCCGCAGACCTTCTGACCTTGTCAAGAAGTCTGACGTTGTGTTGTCTGTCCAGAGCAGTCCACCAGAAACCAACACCGTATAAGAGGTTGGGTTCGCAACGCATGATCCATATTTTTAAGTCACATTTCGTCTGGGCGTGTAAAAGGCTGCTAAGCGTCCTTATGCCAGATTATCAGGCTGCATTATGCTGGGTATCTAGCCATTGCAGCTTTGGAAGCTTTATTAGACAAGAAGTCGGTGCGGCCACCAATGGACTTCTTTTATGGGATTATAGAGGAAAAATTCAATTCACTCGTAAACCGTGCATTAGAATGTAAACGGACTATAGGGTTGCTTGGGGCCTTAATGCCAAGGCTTAATCTTCCAGGAACGAAATTTATCCTAAGCATGGAAAGCGGGAGATGAAAGCTACAAGAGTAATAATGGTGCATGACCTCTTTAGACATAAGACAGGTAAGTGGAATAGGGACATATCAGATTTCTGTAGGCTTTGAGGCTTTTGGGGGAAGCGGAGGAGACAATGAAGTACGTTTTATGTCATTGGCCTTGCTTACAGATGCGCATAGGTAGTCGATTTGTTAATGAACTGGTAGATCTGAAAGATTACAGACTTGAGGATCTAAAATGTTCATTAACGGGTTGAACTGACTAGTGGGATATTTTCAGGGGTGGGAGTTTTTATTTATGGATGCCATGAGTGGCTAAGGGGGTTTTTCTTTTTTTTTCATTTCTTTTTATTAATTCTTTCTCTTTCTAACTTTTCTAGACCCCCCATTCTTCACCTTTCTCTTAATTTTTTCCCTTTTCTTCTTTCCTTTTCTCCTACTTGAAGGATCACAACTGATCAAGAGATCTAGGTGGAGGTATGGAACCTAACCTATCCTTACAAACCCGAATTTTATTTATACCCACGTAATGTTGTTTTTTTTTTCTTGGGGAAAAACTCACCTTCATTTGTTTGCGTAATTTCATTGACTTGCCCATGCTGATAAGACGATAACGCTCCTTAGCACGTTCACGTATTTTTTCGGGCACCACCAACAAGGTGGTGGTAATATTACCAATAAACAGCAAAAAGAATAAGCCGCACATGACAGAGACCTTTGATAAAAAAAGGAAAAGAAAACAAATGAAAATAAAACACTTGAAGACGGGGCCTTAAAACACATGATAACAATGACTTACATGCCAGGGGGCATCTGGTGGATTGGTGGCCAGTTTGTATAGAGTCCAAGCATTATAGGCCTGGAAAGCATAGCCCACAAATAGGAAAGGTAATAAGAAACTTAAACCTCTCCACATCCACGAGTGAAAACCTTCAATGGTAATATCCATATTATGACGTTCACCCAAGGCTTTTAGACGATATAGAAGACCCTTTTGATAACCGAATTGTAGATATTGGACCATGCCTGTGGAAGTTAAATTAAAGTAATACTTTCAAAACATTTTGAAAAGCTTATACTTATACTTACTTATGTAGGCATTAAAGTACATGAATTGATTTCTAAATAGTTGCCAATGTTCACCCTGGGGCCATACCAATAATACGCCAGCTGCCACTGTCGATATGAAATGATGGGCACGCCACCAACCCTTAATACGTGAACCATTCACTTTCAATATTGATTCACGTATAGTTAAGGTGCAATAATACCAAACCAGTAAAAAGATATACGAGAGTTCTAGGGCTCTAATAAAAAAACGCGTATTCGTTAAAGCAATTTCGAAATGAATGAATGAATAATGATTTGTCTGTACCTGTAGTTGAATATTAAATTTACGAAAGCCATTAACAGGCCAATAACGTTGAGTATCAATTTGAATTTTTCATATTCATCTTTATAGCGTACTTTATCGTTTCGATTCAGTATGGATACGTTAACATCACCCAAAATAATCTGTTGTTGGCAAGAGAGAAGAAGAAGACATAGATTAAGTAAAAATGAATATTGGATTGTTTTATGGTTTTTAATTTCAATATTTACCCTTAGATAACGTCCTGATTTAGCTGGTAATGATTGTTCAATTTCATGCAATTGTGCCTTACGTTTAATGGTGTTTTTCTGTAATTCAGCAACTTTTTCTTTATCTTCGGGTGACTGAATATTTTTAAATCTGAAAGAGAGGAAGATGTGATCATGAATATGAGCTTAAAAGTAATTTTTTCTATATTGGCAAATAGAGGGTGTTTTTTTATAGAGGTATAGAACTTTAAGTTGCAATAAAACAACGATGGATTATTCGATTGACATGAATTTTATTTGTCCGAAAGATAATCTTGTGGCATTACATTTTAAATATGATTTCTAGCATATGATCGCCACGGCTGGCGCGGATGTAGTCCAATCTGGACGTCCAATTTTCGATGACTTTTTCCAACATTTGTGGCCGTATATCGGCAATAATACGGCGAATGTTGTCTTCCAAATGGTCAAGCGTTTGTGGCTTTACCGCATAGACCAATGACTTTACATAGCCCCACAGAAAGTAGTCTAGCGGTGTTAAATCACAAGATCTTGGAGGCCAATTCACAGGTCCAAAACGTGAAATTAGGCGGTCACCAAACGTGTCTTTCAATAAATCTATTGTGGCACGAGCTGTGTGACATGTTGCGCCGTCTTGTTGAAACCACATCTACTGGACATCATGGTTATTAAATTCAGGAATGAAAAAGTTAGTAATCATGGCTCTATACCGATCACCATTGACTGTAACGTTCTGGCCACCATCGTTTTTGAAAAAGTACAGACCAATGATTCCACCGAGACCATAAAGCGCACCAAACAGTCAGTTTTTCTGGATGTAACGGTGTTTCCACATACACTTGAGGATTACCTTCACTCCAAATGCGGCAGTTTTGTTTGTTGACGTAGCCGTTCAACCAGAAGTGCGCTTCATCGCTAAACAAAATTCGTTTATGAAAATCGGGAACAACGGTAATCTCGTTTTGGGCCCATTCGACGAATCTACGCCTTACTTGATGATCGTTTGGCTTCAAATCTTGCACGAGTTGGATTTTGTAAGCACGCAAACCAAGATCCTTCTGCAAAATCTTCCATAAAGTGGATGGACACAGATCCAATTCCTGTGTTCGATGGCGGATGGACTCATTCGGGTCTTCCTCAATGCTACGCTCTACAGCAGCAATAGCTTCTTCTGTACGCACCGTACAGCGTCTCTGGGGATGCGAGTTATCAATAATAGTAAACGTGGTGCGAAAACGTTCCATGGTTAATCGAATTAACTGTTCTGATGGACGATTTTGTCGACGATAAAATGGACGTAGTGCGCGATACCATCCGCACAGAACCATTATTTTCGAAATAAAATTGCACTATTTGCAAGCGTTGTTCAGGCGTGAGTCTATTCATGATGAATTGCCAAACCAAACTGAGAATAAATCACTTGACAGCTGTTAAATCGGTCGCCATCTTGAAAAGTAATGCCAACTTAAAGTTCTATACCTATATAAAAAACACCCTTTAGAAGTGCCTTCATTTGATTCATACTCTAAGACATGATATGTACTTATACCCCTAACCCTATGTCATATTTCCTTTACTTCTAAAACTATTTTCTTTCGCGAATTATATTCTGGTCATAGGAAAGCAATCTTGCATCGATTGCATATCGAATTTAAAACACTTTGAAACAAATATTTTTGCTTGAAGTGCTGGCATAAGAGTAGCACCAACGCATTGCACACTGAAATCAGCATATTATGCTGAGCTTGCTTTCTTCAAATTATTTACACCGCATATAACCTATCCAAACTAGAAAAAAACTATCTTGTATGAGCTGTAGTTCCGAATTTTATTTCAAGATTCCTGAACCGCCTAGAGAAAAGGAAGAAAGTGCTCATTAACGGCAATAATAGAGCCATCTATTGGCTTATTTGAGCACCATAAGTCAACATGTGTGAAAATAGTAATAAAAAATACAACAACGGAATTCATTCCAGCGAAATAAAGAAACTTACACTCAGTCACAAAAGTATACATACGGTTAACAAATTTCAGAAATTTTTTAACCAATCCGTTTTCGTTGAAAATCTTTATAATTGTCTGACATCTTACTTCGATTTTAAGACGGTCTTTTGCATTGGTTCAGAAACTTGTGAAATTTGTTAATCGGATGTATACTTTAGTGGGCGTGTGCAGGGCCACAATTTAGTCTTAAAATCGAGGGAACTATAAAGATTTTCAACGAAAACGGATTGGTTAAAAAATTTCTGAAATTTGTTAACCGTATGTATATTTTTGTGGCTGAGTGTACTTCCTTAGTTGGTCATTACAACCCTTTAGTCAGGATCACAACCTAGCTTCTCACACCACTTATGTTGTGTGTGCTCATTTTAGCCATGAGCATATGGCTCTCCAAACGATGGATTTGAGAAACTTTTCAGGATGTCTGAACTGGGACTACAGTGGCCGTGCTTACAGGTCATTGCGTCATGGATAGACACGCGGATAGAATGAGGCTCCCTTTCAACGACTTCTGCCGTGGATGCAGGTCCACTGAGGAAGAGGAGACTGTTGTTCACTTTCTTTGCCAGTGCCCGTCTCTTGCTAGGTGCAGATATAGGTTATTTGGCTCCCCATTCCTTGTTAGCTTAACGGAGCTATCATCTATTGACATCAAGGATATAGCTTCGTTCATCAAACTTTCTGCTTGGTTTTCCAGTGCGGGGTAGTCGTGCTTTTGTTGTGCAGCCCTTGCGTGGACCAACTTCTTCCTTTTCCCTGATTTTGATGGAACTTGGTTAGTACAGGGACTGCGTTCACCCGTTGCATCACAACGGGCCGCTATGCGTGCTCAAGTGAGCTTTGTGATATCAGAGCTACCACTCAGACATAACCTAACCTGAGCTGGGGTTTGAACCACGGGCTCGTGTCTAATAGGCCAATACACTACTTACTAGACTATGGCGATTTCAAAAATAAAGGACTTGCTCTTACAGATTGTTATGTGTTGGGCAACTAAGGTGACAGTAGAGAAAATATTAAGAGCGGGCGAGAACCTAATGCATTGATGCGTTCGACCGCCTTTGGTACACTTCTTCGATCTGATCATGAAGGTGATAAGACAGAGAGTTTGCTCTTCTTAATGGAACAGAGGATATTGTAGAATCTCTAGGCTATTACGGTGCAGGTAGGATAGTTGCAGGATCTCGATTTTTTTTAAAGAGAAATCGAACCTTCAGGATAAGAGCCAGTATGTAGCTTGTATACATAAAACGTATCCTGTGAATCTGCTCTGGCATGGAAAAGCGTACACTCAAAAACCGTGTCCTTAACGAGTTAGTCCCTGCTGGAATTTGTAATATTGATATTTGTAAAGGGTCCGCCAAATAACTTTTTTTTTCGAAAATGCTTTAAAAAAAAATTCTGAATATTTTCTCAAATTTCTTTTTTTATTTGAAAGTACAATCCTTCCGGTTAATAATGGAAAATAATTTCTTTCGAATGGCTGCCTCGGCTGGCCATGCAGTAGCCTATACCAGAAGATGCCGATTTTGGCAAAAAAAAAACTCATCTTTTCAGATGAAGCTCATTTTGATCTTGGCGGATATGTAAACAAGCAAAATTGTCGCATTTGGGGCACAGAAAACCCGCACGCATACATTGAAAAGCCGACGCACCCAAAACGAGTCACTGTTTGGTGCGGATTTTGGTCCAGAGGCATAATTGGGCCATTTTTCTTCGAAAATGAGCAAGGAGTGGCCGTTACAGTCAATGGCGATCGTTATCGGGCCATGTTGAATGAATTTTTGTTCACAAAAATTTAAGAGGAGGATATTGGCAACATTTGGTTTCAATAGGACGGCGCTACGTGTCACACAGCCGAAGCTACACTCGATGTTTTTGAAGATCGAATTATCAGCCGCAGAGCTGATGTCGTTTGGCCACCACGGAGCTGCGATTTGACACCGTTGGACTATTATTTGTGGGGTGCCGTCAAAGATAAGTGTTACGCCGACAAGCTAGAGACAATTGACGCTTTAAAGGACAATATTCGTGAAGCCATTGGTGAAATACAGCTGCACACAATCGATAATGTGCTTAAAAATTGGACCGATCATGTAGGCTACTGCATGGCCAGCCGAGGCAGCCATTTGAATGAAATTATTTTCCATTATTAACCGCAAGGATTGTACTTTCAAATAAAAAAAGAAATTTGAGAAAATATTCAGTAGTTTTGTTTTTAAAGCATTTTCAAAAAAAAAAAGTTATTTGGCGGACCCTTTAGTAGATGAGCAGTGAGATGACTCCTGTTTTCCTAACGAACTTTCTTTTGATTTCTTTCCTTTCTTCTTAACGAGCAATTTTGTCTAGTAACGAAATAAGAAAACTAGTTGAAACCGACCATTATATCATCACTGTTTTGATTATTCGGAAACATTTCACATTGGAAAATTGAATAATGCTGGCCTCACTGCCTGTCTTTCGTCTTTACGAGCAATTTTGGCTAGTAACGTTCCGGCAAACTTGTCGAAAATGACAAAAAATATAACAAAAACAGTCGATGAAGTTCATTACATCACCACTTTTTTTGATTATTCGGAAACATTTCACATTGGAAAATTGAATAATGCTGGCTACAAAAGCAAGATTTGATTTGAGCATGAGTTGAAAACATCAAGCGGAATAAATTTCAATCTGGAATTCACTTAAAGATTTCCGCAAGACATCATTTGAAGGTTAAGAAATCTTTATAAATTTTCTTTTCATGTTCATCAATTTCTTACATACGAAAAAAAGAAGAGAAACACCTTTGTATTGTTAATGAATGCCGTCATATACTTATGTTCTTATCAATAATTGCGAAATGGACAAGAAAATCGTTTGATTAAATAACAAAAACACATTCACCTTTATTAGTAAATGACTTGGATACCTACATATCGATAGAATAAAATATCGATACGGTCTTTAATAATCGACTTTATAGGTGTTCAATTAAAAATGTTTGCTTATCGGGTTCAGTGGAAATTTGAAATGAAACATTCTTTTATAAAAGGAAATCAAAGTTCAAATTAAAAGAAAAAATCCTTACAGAATACCGACAACAGAACAATATGAATACGATACAATAATTAATAATTCTTGTCGGTTTTTTTTATTATTTGTAATAAATGTTTTCATAGATTAACTTAGCAATGCTGATAAGACAAACAAATGTTTATGGATAAATTATGACTTTCTTTACCCGAATAAAGGTTATGGTTATGGTTGTTTTTTATATTGGAAAGTTAAATTTCTTGTCCTATTATTTTTCTGCAGAGAGGCATACAAATGATCAGGGATGTCACAGAATTCAATAATGTCGGAATTGGATTTGAAAACGACATACAAATCAATTTGGTGTCATACAATCCAAGATTATCGGTTTTGTTTTCGAACTTGAATAAGTATCGGTTTTAGGCGTCACAGAATGTCTTTTTATCGGTTTTGTTATTGGAAATAAACCCTGCAGCTAACAGCTGTCTGTTTGCTATATGAAATAAAAACAGCTTTAATTTTACTTTATAAATAGCTTTTATTTTACCATCTGCAGATTTCTTAGCCTGTCCTATTCAAAAGCGGTCTCTCTCAAGTACATTGAAGTCGTCGTAGTCTAGTAGGTAGTGTGTTGGCTTATTAGACGTAAGGCCCGGGTTCAAACCCCAGGTCAGACATCAAGACGAAAATATGAAAAAATATTTCTTCGGCAAAGACTCTGAGAGTAAATGAAACTGCCATGAAAAGCTTCTCAAAAATCTGTCGTTCGGAATCGACTTTAAACTGTACGTCCCGCCGCTCATGTATAAAAAGTATAATAGTATGCATATAAGTACAGCCAAGTACCAAGTACCAAGTAATAAGGTAAGATCCTTAACTTGAGGAAAACATGAAATACCCATGTGTTTCTATATCGCATTTGCTAATCCTGCTATTCACGGGACTTTGTGAGACCAGATGGCCTGGCTGTGGTTAGTTAGCTACATCAAGTGGTAGGAATTTACCGGAAGAGTACTCGAAGAAGTAAGATTGTGTAGCGCAGAAGAATGCGCGAAATACATAAGACACATACTTCATTACAAATCCTGAAACATAGCCTATGTGCACTGTTAAGCTCAGACTAAAACCTCGTAGTTACCTTTAAAGGAGAATACAAACATCTTCTGATAAGATCTTCTAGTGACCGAAACTGAAATCAATGGTAGGTGAGGTAAAACTTCTCATCCACTGTTTCTCAAATGGTTTTTAATTGAGTCAGTGCTCCTTTCAAATGAATTAATTGTCGCCTGTACATGTTTCCCGTAATAGTCTGGCCCGGTTTTAGTAGTTCGTAGTGGATCACACACTTCTGATTCCATCCAATGAATATTCTTATTGGCCGCAGATTTTGCTTGATGTACTCGGTTCTCACACATGATTTTTTGGGCTTGGAACAAACAGCATTCCAGATATGCAAAATTGTCTTTCAAGTTTCTTGGTTTCAGTTCATGTGGTAAGCTCCAGTGGGTTGCTACAATCTCGCAGTATTTGTGTTTTCACCTTTTCTGAACGCTCTTCCTCTAGCAACAAAATCTTATTTTTTTATTTATTTATTTAAAAAGATTTATTTTTTTATTAAAAACGCTTTATATTTTGCCAAAAAGAAACATTAATAAAAATTGTAAATAAATACACAAATGTAAACAACAGCTGTTTCGAACAACGGTTTTATTTCAATTCGAAAATAACAAAACCGACTCGGTTTTGTGACACCAAATGAATCCAATATTGGTTTTAAAAAACGACAAAAGGCAAAACCGACATGGATTCTATAACACCCCTGGATATCACAAAAACTCTATTCATTGGCAAAAATAAGATGAGTTAATGAACCCCCATTTAGATATGCCAGACAAATATGGCGCCATATGGATATGTGCAGAGCAGAATATGCTTTCAACCTATCAAGATTCCATCTGAGGAACACCGTTAGCAGTTATAACAGGACATTGGCACGTAGGTGTGCATGCCAGCAGTTTGGGAATACCTCATAACGACTTTTAGTTCTCAAATTTATACCACATCACCACGATTAAAGTATCTGACAAATAGTAAACAAAGTTCTATTGAAACTGTTGTTGTTGTTGTAACAGTTCTGCTGTTGTCTCCGGAAGTATCTCCCCTGGGAAAAAACTTCCAGTTGATACAGCTTTCGCTGGGTTGACAATCCTTGGTCGATGATGAATCGGGTCGTTCCGGGACGAAGATCATATTGTCGTGGGAACGTAGTAGTGTAGTGCTGTTTATAACAGACAAAAAGCATGGGGCGTAGTTAAAAAAGAAATTTTTTCCAACAGATATGCCTATTAATCTATTTCCGATTATGTTTGTATCAGGCTAAGTGGCTTTAAAAAGATAAGATTTCGTTTAAACAAAAATCTGCGTCTGCATAGCTGAGTATTGCTTGATTGTGAGTAAATATTGAGCATTGAAATTAAGAGAAAATGTGCTAAAGTTAATAGTTTTTCCTTTGTATGGTTATTGTTATTATTCCCTTGGTGTTTTTCAATGCTTTTTCTTCGCTTTAATTTCATTATTTTGCTTTATTGTCAATAATCAAGATTTTCAAGCTTAGCAGCTGAAGTTCTCGGATGATAAGGTTAGCATCTGCCAATACGTAGAAGCAACACCTTCAGTGAAAATGTATTGGATTGTTGTATTGAGTGTAAAAAACCTTATGATTGATATTGAATTCACTTAATTTTTTTAAATTTGTAACAACCATCTGGAAAAATTAATTGCTTTCAGCTTTATTAGAAGTTCGAATTTCGAACATGTGGTGCCTGCCTACTTTAACCCCTATAACACGACGTCAAATATACATAAATGTGGTACCCATACAAGTCGCTGTAGTTTAATAGGTAGTGTGTTGGATAATTAGACGTGAGGCCACGCTTTAAACACCAGGTTAGGCATTTGCAACAAATGAAATAAGAAAAAATATTTCTTCCGCGACTTCTCAGCAGATTTCTGGCAAAAAAAAAACTCTACGAGTTTGCCTTGAAAAAGTTTCTCAAAAATCTGTCGTTCGGAGGCAACTTTAAACTGTAGGTCCCGCCACTCAATTATAAAATTAACACACACATCACAATTGCATGAGAAGCTAGGTCGTAATGCAGATTAAAGGGCTGTAATGACCAATTATGTATGTATGTATGTATGTAGAAGTAGTAGTAGTAGCACCATTACTAGCAGTACTATAAGTAGTAGCAATAGTAGCAGTAGTAGTAATAACAATAGTAGTAGCAGTAGCATAAGTCGTGGTAGCAGTAGTAGTAATAACAGTAGTAGTAGCAGTAGGATAAGTCGTGGTAGTAGTAGTAGCAGTAGTAGTAATAACAGTAGTAGTAGCAGTAGGATAAGTCGTGGTAGTATAGTAGTAGCAGTAGTAGTTATAACAATAGTAGTAGCAGTAGGATAAGTCGTGGTAGTAGTAGTAGTAGCTGTAGTGTCAATAGAAGTAGTAGTAGTAGCAGTAGTAATAGTAGCATGAGTAGAAGTAGTCGTAATAGTAGTTGTAGTAGTAGCATATGTAGAAGTAATATTAGTAGTACTCACATAATAACAGATAGTACTACTACACTCTGGCGGAATATTTGAATAAAATTCGATAAAACAATAAAAATTTTCAAATTTAAAGGACTATTTCGATTGCTTAAGAATTAAGCTTCTCAAAAAAAAAAAAAAAAACCGTTCGTAGGGGTGCAGATAAATTAAATCAAAATATCTTATGCAGCAAAGCGTCATTTGCATATTGCTGCTTGTTTTTATTGTTTTTAGTTTTTTTAGGGATCAATAGGATTGCTACAAAGCATTTCCCATTTCTTATTATTATTTTTTCAAAAGGTCTCAAGTACGTTCACTTGTTTTCACGTGCTACTACACCATTACTAGCAGTACTATAAGTAGTAGCAATAGTAGCAGTAGTAGTAATAACAGTAGTAGTAGCAGTAGCATACGTCGTGGTAGCAGTAGTGTCAATAGAAGTAGTAGTAGTATCAGTAGTAATAGTAGCATGAGTAGAAGTAATAGTAGTAGTAGCATGAGTAGAAGTAATATTAGTAGTACTCACACAATAACAGATAGTACTACTACACTCTGGCGGAATATTTTAATAAAATTCGATAAAATAATAAAAATTGTCAAATTCAAAGGACTATTTCAATTGCTTAAGAATTAAGCATTTCAAAAAACCATTCGTAGGAATTTGCATATTGCTGCTTGTTTTTATTGTTTTTAGTTTCTTTAGGGATCAAAAGGATTGCCACAAAGCATTTCCCATTTCTTATTATTATTTTTTTCAAAACATCTCAAGTACTTTCACTTGTTTTCACGTTTTTGTAGATTGAGGATTTTCCATTTATTAATTAAAGAATCTGTCGACTTTAAACTGTAGGTCTCCCTGCCACTCATGGCTAAAACTGACTAAAGGGGATGTAATGACCAATTAAGTTAATAAAAGTTACGTGAATAAGATCCTTAAACACCGACAGCCAGGGCAGGATCATAAAATAGCAACAAGTTATAGAATAAAACAAAATATATTTGTTCTGAATGGCTATAATCTAAACAAGCATTTGTAGCTTGATTAAAACCAAGAAGTAATAAAGTAGTAAGCAACCCCTCCAAACAAAAAAATGTGTGGTGTTGACAACTGAATAAAATTAATTGCAATTTTTATCAGAAAAAATTGTCTTAATTGATTAGATTTTTTGTTTTTTTTTTAAATAAATTTTGCGAAAATTATTGCAAAAGCATTTGACCTTGATAATGTCCGATTTGATGTTTATTATGGCATACACATTATGGAAAAATTTATTATATATTAAGCCATAAAAGAATTGTGCATATTCTTCTGTTTTTTTTTATTGCTAAAAATAGCATTCAAAAACGAATTTATTATGGAGACTTATTTTTGAGAATTCATTGAAAGTCATGGCTAAACAGTAAAAGTATTGTAGTGTATTAAAAAGATCTATTGATCTTTAATACTATTTTCTTTAGAACTCTAACTATTATCACAAGCTAAAGTCCATTAGTTGAGTAAGATACTGAACAAACAATATTTAAAACAATATTTACTAATCTAATCATACATTAACAAGAAAAAAATAAATAAATAAAACTTTATATGCTTTGTTAAATTATTTTAAAATTTACTAATTAATGTCAATAAACTAAAGAAAAACTTACTGTTTTAGTGATGCACTAATTTGATTCATGCGATAGCGTTGATGCTTGATTTCATTGAAACATTTTTGTTGATGGGAATGCAATTGTTCCAGTAATTCAATGTATTTGCGATTACAATCCTGAAAATATAAATGAATTTAATTTCTATAAAAATATTTTTGTTTTTTGTTGAAAACTTACTTCCAAATCCAAAAATTCTCGACTTAGTTCATCCCATTCATTCATTAACGAATCAATATTATTATTGGCCATAATTGCAGATTTTTTTTCAATAGCAGCTCATTCGGTAATTTAGTAAAACCATAAAATTGCCTTTACACGGCCTTGCACTTTTTTTTTTAGCTGACTTGACTTATAATATGTGATGTTTCATTAAAATTTAATACAAGGAAATTATGTGGTTATCTTCTAAAACAGAGAGAGAGAGAGAGAAAAAACAATCAAATTCAAGGTGAAATTTTTAAAAATTTTTATGTTTGATGACTGTGAAATAAGCAAAAACTACATGTTAAATTAAACATCAAAAATAATAATATTGGATGGTAGAAAAAATATAAAAGCATAAGAATATTTTCAAAGAATTTAACTGCTAGAGTTTCAGATGAGTCACAAATGATGTAAATATATGGCTTGGCTTGGCTATGGCTATTGTCCGAAGCTGGCCGTTATTGGACACAAGTTTTAATCACATACATAATTGGCCATTACAACCCTTCAGTCAGGATTACGACCTAGTTTCTCACACCACTTATGTTGTGTGTGTTAATTTTATACATGAGTGGCGCGGGACCTACAGTTTAAAGTCGACTCCGAACGACAGATTTTTGAGAAACTTTTCCTGGCAAATTTATTTACTCTCAGAGTTTTTGCCAGAAATCTGCTGAGAGGAAGTCGCCGAAGAAATACTTTTTGTATTCATTTTGATGTCTGGCCTGGGGTTCGAACCCTGGCTTTTCGTCTAATAAGCCAACACACTACCTACTAGACCACGGCGACTTCCAGATTTTTCAATTAAAAATCTGATAGTTAGGAATGCTTCTCTGCATGCGGCAAAATAATGCTGAATGAAAATATTGGCTTAGTATCGTTTCTACAGGCTCATTGAGAATCAATTAAAATCTGTTTTGTTTGATGTCGTTCATAAGCGGGTCCATTTGGTAGCGATTTATTCAGTTTATACTTTTTGTTGTTGATGCTGTTGTAAGTTTCACTATTCAAGTGTCTTTTGCTTTAACCCGTGTGGGGCAAATATTTTTTCTTCTGTATCCAACAATTGTAGCAATTCAGTACGGACTCGTAGATGAAAACTTGTCCATTATATCCTTTTTTTTGTGTGGTTAAGTGTGTACGAATACTTTTTTTCTATATCCAGTATAATTTAAGCCATTAAAACGATTTCTAGGCAATTGAAACATTGCTTGGCAATTAACATTATAAAAAAGGTGATTCTTTTTTGAAAACAAATTTACCGTAACGAAATTAAAAAAAGTTGCTTCAGACTGATTTTTTTTTTTTTTTTGTATTTTACCTTCAACCGCCTGGAGGTAATTTTTACCTCGGCTAAAACTCTTTCCAAGGAAGAAGTCTACTGTGTTTTTCAATTCGTAAAGAAAATCATTTGAATTTTGATTTCTTATCAAAAATGTTAATTTTTTCGAATTGAAATACACAGTGAGACCCGCTGGGGCGCTTGCTATTTGATAAAAACCGTTCAAAGAAGTTGAATTTTGCTTAAAATTTTATAATTTTATAACATATAAAATTTAAATAATTTATATAAATTATTTTACCTTCAACCGCCTGGAGGTAATTTTTACCTCGGCTAAAACTCTTTTCAAGGAAGGAGTCTACTGTGTTTTTCAATTCGTAAAGAAAATCATTTGAATTTTGATTTCTTATCGAAAATGTTAATTTTTTCGAATTGAAATACACAGTGAGACCCGCTGGGGCGCTTGCTATTTGATAAAAACCGTTCAAAGAAGTTGAATTTTGCTTAAAATTTTGTAATTTTTTACTGGATTTCTTTTATTCCACTCTTCTAGATCTTATTATTAGGAAATGAAAATTTGAGATTGTCAAATTAAATTATTTCAATTGAATAAAATTTTTTTTCTCAATATTCTTGGTATTTGAAAGCATATTAAAAAAAAAAAAAAAAAAAAAAAAAAAAAAAAAAAAAAAAAAAAAAAACTTCATAGAATAAATTGCCTCGACATAGCTTTTAATTAAAGGCTGTTGCACTTAAATTGTGGCCCATAAGAATTTTATATTTCATTTTGCATTTACGTTTTTTTTTTTGCAGAAATAAAAACAAATAATTTTTATATTTGAATTGATTTGCATAAAATAAATGAATGTATGCATTAACATTATACTTTTGATTCATTTATTATGGAATTTAAAAACCACTTCTAGTCTTTCAAAACTCAATTACTAACCGCAATACATATTCATCTGCTGGTGTATACACCGTTAAAGGGTCAGAAAGTTTTAGAAACTAGTTAATCTGCTTTTATACTTTTTCCCTCAACCAATAGTTTTGAAAAAAAAAAAAAAAATATTTTTGAGGGTCTTGAACTCATTCGCTGTCAAGTACGCAGTTTAGTAATAACAACTATAAACATATTAAAAAAAAATTTAAAAACAAAAACAAAACAAAAAACACACACAATGAGGAGATTCCATCAGAAAATATCTTTTTTTATTTAAAATTTTTTTGTTTTCCTTAGATTTGTTTGCATATTTTAGTTTTGTTTTAATAAATCATGATCAAATATTCCATATTTATGATGAAACAAAACAACTCGCGCACTGTAAACGTTTCACTAATATTACGGCTCTTTCAATAGATTTACAGCGTTAGTTTACACGTGTTGCGTTTTATGATTTATTTTTTTACATATAAATGTATGTATGTTTAGTTAAAATGATTTCCGTAATTAGTTTTGTTTTTTATTTATAAATTTCGTTTAAAATCATTATTTTATTTTTTTAATGATCCCTGCATTATGACGTTTGTGTCTGCTCACCGTGCGTTCGTTCACTCAGAGGGAAAATAGACCGCCGTTCTATATTTTTTTTTATTTTTCGATTTTCTGTGCTCTGTCTGTTGTGTGCACCTCTCGAATGCGATACGAAAATAACTGTTTTCAGCTAGAGAACGTCCATGGGTAGGGAGCCGCAAGCATTAAGTATAAGTGAATTTAAAACAACAACAACAACAACAAATATGACAACAGCAACAACAACTACAGCGTCTATAAGAAATTGAATAATTTTTTAAAACAAAATATAAATAATAATCTCGACAACAACAAAGTTTATTAGGAAGTAAAAAAAAACAAGTAATAGCCGATCATATACGACTTGCAAATACTCTGCTCTACTATACACACATGATGCTGTTGCATTTGTATGGAAATTAAAGGATTTTTTCTACAGCACCTTAGTCAAATATAGCCAGTTTAGTGGTCCTTTATACAGGAATCGAATTTACAAATTTTTTTATCAGAAGTCGCCGTAGTCTAGTAGGAAGTGTGTTGGCTTATTAGACGCAAAAGCCTGAGTTCGAGCCCCAGGCCAGGCATCAAAGACAAAATACAAAAAGTATTTTTTCGGCGACTTCCTCTCAGTAGATTTCTAGCAAAAACTCTGAGAGTGAAATAAAAATTGCCAATGAAAAGTTTCTCAATAAATAAAAATCTGTCGTTCGGAGTCGACTTTAAACTGTAGGTCCTACCACTCATGTATAAAATTAACACACACAACATAAGTGGTGTGAGAAACTAGGACGTTGTACAATGGGTCAATTCGACCTCCGGGTACTGTACCTGTCTTAATTGACAAGTACACGTCCTCTAACTTAACCTAACCTTCAAATTTTTTTTATTTCGAATTTCTATGTGGGTCTTGTGTCACTATATTACCGCATAACAGCTTCCTTTTTAACTTTTCCTATCACAATCATTGCGAACTTTGTTTTTCTAAAGACTTTTGCTTGTAGTTTTCTTTCAATTTTTTATTTCGAATTTCATGTGAATCTTTTTGTCCATTATATGACCTAGGAATAGCTTTCTTTTTCACTTTTCTTACCATAATCATGGAGAACTTGGCATTCTCGGCTACTTAGAAAACATTCTCCTTATTTCCTCTAACTTCATATGATTCGAAAATATATTTATTCTACTCCAGCCTTCCTTTTCTGCACCTGCAGTACTTCCGAGCACAACAATAATCTAGGAATTTATTTCATATCGATAATACGGATGGATTTTCGTTGCAAATCTGGCTGGTTTCCCTATTTTTAGAAAAACTTAAATCGATGGCGATACAAAATCAAGCTCGTATTTATTGATAGTGGCAATAAGTACCAAAAAAAGGTATTTATTTTGATCATTTAGGTCTAAAAGTTATGAGTATGAACGTTAGCCAATAGCTTTACAGATTAATTAAAACGATATTGTTGTTTGAATGCAGTTGCCAGTGTTTAATGTGACTTGGATAGCAAAAGCAATCGATATATCATGGAGGTTTGATAATATAAATAATAGTTCCAAGAAAAATGTGATTAGAAAAACCGCAAATACTGGAAATAACTTGCATCGCTTTAATAAATCAACAGAGAAATTTGCATGAAATTTCTCGTCAAATACAGTGGAAAGCTGTTATTACGGCAGTGAGTTAGTACTCCTAATATTAATGATAGAATGCCGCCACCACCAAGATTTATCATTGGCTTAGGGATTAGAAAATGTGGTCAACTTCCACAATTCAATTACTCAGGGAAGATTGAAAGCAGAATATTATGAAGACTACTTTCAAAGCTATTTATCTATCAGAGTTCGAATACTTTTAGATAGTTTAGTGCTTTAAATAGCAGAGATTTTGATTTGAAAGTTACTACTGACATCTATAAAACTAAGGCTTATTTTCTTGATGTAAAATTGCTCACCAACTCACGCTTCCAAATTGGATTTATTCGTACAAGCCTTTAACGACTTTGGATGGACTTTATAGATGGGACAGTAAAAGATTCAGATTGTTAGAATAGGGAAAAGAAGCTGTTGACATTTCTAAAAGTAGAACCTTATCATCTTGCCATTTAGGTTGTGACCATATTTTTTTCTTCAAGATTTTCAACTTTTTGAAGCGATAGTCTTGATATAAACATTCCATATGAAACAATGGATCAAACTATCACATCCAAGTTACTTAACTGGTCATTACGACCTAGCTTCTCTCTCTTATGTGTGGGACCAACAGTTTAAAGTCCACTCTGAACGAGAGATTTTGGAGAAAGTTGTCAATGGCAATTGTATTTACCGTCAGCGTTTTTGTCAGAAGACTTTCGTCTACTTACTAGGCTGCTTAGTAGACTACGACCTAGCTTCTTATGCCACTCATCTTATGTGTGGGACCAACAGTTTAAAGTCGGCTCCGATTGGGAGATTGTTGAGAAACCTTTCAATGGCAATTGTATTTACTCTCAGAGTTTTTGACTACGGTGAGTTAAAACTGCAGGCATAGCTAGCACTAAAAGTTGGGTGGCGAAAAGACTGAATTTTGAAGAGCTTTTTGTAGAGTATTGGATACGAAAACAGGATCTTAAGGCGATAGGGCACAGAGTAATAATAACTGCTTCAGGCAAATGCGAGATAGCACTGACGTTGATGGATTCCCAGGGAGATGCGAATTGACACATGAGTCAAACAAGAGCTCCTTCTCTTAAGGTATACCAGTCCTCCAGAAATCATACCGAGAGAATGATAAGACATTCAGCATGTTTTCTAGTGGGATATGAGAAACTTAATAATGAAAAGAATACGTGCAATCATGCTGACAACGATGTTAAGTTCTCTTTTATACTGGCCGGAGGATACCTATTTTGACTGCACACAACAGAACACTTATGCCCGGTAACAGTTTGAAATTTCAGGTTATGTACAGTTCTTCAGCAACGCACTATTGTGGAATTACTATCGAATGCTTTAGAATTTACCTGAATAACCCTCATTATGCATGGACGAGGAACGTTTAGCTTCTCAACTTGCTTAGGTTATGGCGAATCTTTGCAATGCAATTTTGTGTTGTTCAATATCATTGAAGTTGATTTCCAAGTGCAGCTATAGGGTGTAGCTTGATTTATAAATTTTATTGTTTTTTGTTGTTGTTTAATAATAATTTAAGAAAACTTTAAATACGTCTTTTTGATTGCAAATATAACAAAAATCACCTAAACATTCTTGTTGTTGTTGTTATGTTTTTATTTCACTACATTTTCTTACGTTGTTTTTTCAATTTTTCTTGATTAGATTAGTTTTTTATACACTTTATTATTACTGTTATTGTCGTCGTTGTTGTTGTTGTTGCTGCTGCTGTTGCTATTACTACTACTAATTCTCTATTGTTTTATTTTTCTAATCTGAGGTGCTTCTCTTGGCTGTGTTGGTTTGTGTGGTGGTGCTCTTGAATTTGAAGGCAATACAATAACAACAACAACAATAATAAAATGAGAACACGAAAAAATAAGTAAAAACAAAATAACAATTTTTATATAGAAATCGTTTTTTTTTGTATTATGGAACAGCCAGCTTTTTGATACTCTTTAATGCACACACACGTTGCCGTCATACCACTTTTATTTCATTTGATTTGGGTTTTGTTTTTTTATTTATTTATTTGTCTTCGCTTTTGTTTTTTCTGTTTTTTTTTTTGGTAAATAAGCGTCACAATATATTTTTCTTCTACGATTTCATTGTTGTTGTGATTTTTTGTTTCTATTTTTTTTTTGGTAGGAAAATTTTCCGTTTTTTAGTATCTGATGACGTTGTCTGCCATAGGGCAGCTTACCTTACAAAACAAAATAAAAACTTTTGTGTTTTAAATATCTCTGCGTATGTCTAACAAGAATACTCTTTATTATTGTTGTTTTATTGTAAACATTTAATTTTGTTTTTAAATTTATTTTTATTAGAAACTCTTCTCTGTTTTTTTCAATAAATTCTTATTGTGTTTTTGTATGCCGGTATGTTTACGAAGGTGGTGAATAAAAAATTTTCATGAAATGATGATTGTCAAAAAAATTTACCTCGAAACGTCAGCTGCTTGTCATTTATGTTGAATATGTATACTTTGCTGGGCTTACACAAATACACCACCACAGTACGTCAATGCACGTTTTGTAAAGGGGAAAAACAGGGTTGCATTGTTTAGATGTTTTTATAACGGTTTTTAGTGTTTCAAAATGGTTGACAGGGGGCTGGATAATGTACCGGCACTAAAGAGCGCGCTTGTTGCTACTCCTTCATTCATTATTCATACTGGCCTTATACGATGTACAACTTATTCGTTCTAGTTATCTAATACTGTTGGTGTTGTAATAGTTTCACTGGTTCCAGACTAAAGTGACGTTGCAAAAAGTCGGTCCCTTATTACGGCCGATACTGGTGAACTATCTGCATTTAAACCCAGTAGCGACGTTAAGATGTGACCCCATATTCTCAAACTGAATATCAGTGTCAGACCTAAATGTTTATGAAGTAAAGTTCATAATGTGCCAAATAATGCCCTGAGATTAAATCTATGGTAAGAGAGGCTAATATCAGAATTAATTCAAGTCAAGTCCAAGTGCTTGACAGGAGTGGAACTGCATTTTTTGATGTTCCACCAACAATTCACTTCTAATATGAGAAATGTTGAAGTAGTTTCAGAAGGTTTTCCAGTTTTTGCCACTAAAAGCTATATTGGTTGGTGTCTTAAATATTTATCCAAGATAAATACCTAATTTATATTAGATTCCTTTTATAATTTAAGTCAAACGAGTTAATTAAAGGTTTTTGTTTTTGTTACAGGATTTTATAAAAAATTATTTTATTTTATTAAAAAAAAGAATAGAAATCAATTTCAAAAGTTTTACATATAAACATATATGTTGTTATTGCCACGCCCCTCCACATTTATTCCTTGCGTCTGGTAAGCCTCTCTAGAGCAACATAAGCGGCAATTCTAAATATTAAAATCAACAGTATCAGTCCCAAGTAATCGAATGGTAGATTGGTTTCCGAAAAATTCAACGTTTCCAAAATAACTTTACCCGAGCTAGGACAAGTGGTGTTGGTTGAAGTGCAGGTAATTTCACCGGGTTGAACATCAGCCCACTGATTGATTAGTAAGCCTTCGTTGGCATAACGAAACCAAGAGAAATATGACAACCATGTAAAGTACGCAGGCACTGAACCGGAATTAAGGAAAAAGCCACCAAACAATAAGAAGGGTATGATAACGGGAGGACCCACCGACAAGGCCATAGAAGTGGAGGAACTTGCGCAGGAAATCAAATAGCCAAAAGAGGTAGAAACATTAGCTACTAAGGTTACCAAAGCTAAGGCATGCAGATAATGATCCCAGCCAGGACGCAAACCTATCATGGGATAGGCTATGGATGTAAAAACAAACGGCACCACCAAGAATAAAGGCAGCTCGGCTATGGTCTTGCCTAGGAAATAAGTGTCACAACGATACAAGCGACTGCGGGTTTCACGCATAAAAACTGGAATTTCCGAGGTAAAGACCTGTAAAAGAAAATTATTGAGTGGAGAAAAACAAGCTATTGAGGAACTTTGAAGTCAAAATGTGGAACGTGAAACTTACATTTATGACAGCGAAAACATTTTGGAAAGTCATGTTGGTTAGAAACAAAAATATGGAGCCATTGATATTCATAACGCCCACCTGGGTCATGGGCTGGTTCAAGAATATCAAACCAATTAGGACCGCAACCATCTACGAACACAAGAACGAATAGAAATTGAAAATTTTAAAGCCAATGTTAGTAAAGATGGTGGGGGACTTACGACAGTTTGTATTAAGCGCACTTTGACGAGTAATGGCTCTTTGACCGTGGATATCCAAGAACGCCACATTATGGCACGAAATTGTGTCAGCCAAGAGGCCTTATAATACACGGTACCGTCTTCATCTTTCTTCTTAAGTTGGCCTTCGGAGCTGCTTACCAATTGTTGGAAATTCTGTTCCATTTCCCGGGAGACCCTAAACATCATAACAATTAAAATCAAGTCATTTACAATATAATGAGGGAGAGGAGACTTACTTGCCCACAGCAAAATTATCACATATTTTGGATATACGATCACGTGACTCGATCTCACGACCGGGTACAACAGCCAATACTTGGACATAAAAGTCCGCTGGATTGTAATTATGGGGACACTGGGCCCCAATGCTAAAGGAAATCAATTTATCTTAAATATTAGGGGGGATTTAAAATCTACATTTTGGCTAAGAATACTTACAAAGAAAAGAAATCTACGGCCTCATTGGGTGTGCCTAGGAAAGCCACCCTACCCTCGGCCATTAGTAAGATCTTATCGAACAGTTCGAACAGTTCCGAAGAAGGCTGATGTATTGTCAGTATAACAGTTTTGCCACGTTGAGACAATTTCTTCAATACCTGTACCACACTGGCCGCCATAAAGGAATCCAAGCCTGAGGTAGGCTCATCACAAATCAATAGAGGTGGATCGGTTAAGGCCTCCGAAGCAAAAGCCAAACGTTTACGTTCACCACCCGATAGGCCCTTAACGCGACCTGGTACCCCGATAATAGTGTTTTGACATTTACCCAACGATAAATCCTGTATGACTTGATCAACTCTTTGGATTTTTTGCTTTTGCGTCATAGTGCGCGGCATACGTACAGTGGCATGAAAGATTAAATGCTCTCGTGCCGTTAGAGAGCCTATAAACAGATCAAATTGCTGGACATAAGCACATCTGGCCTGCATTTCCTTGGCATCTACGGGATGGCCATTCAGCATGCGTACACTTGAGGGGGAAATCTGTACACCGCGTGCCGAGCGAAAGGCTAAGGCATTAAGTAAAGTGGTTTTGCCTGCTCCTGAACTGCCCATAACTGCCAGTAATTCGCCTGGATAGGCCACGCCACCAACTGCAATACAAAGTAAAAAAAATTTTAAAGGCTCATCATTGAATTGCTTTTAATTTCCAGCTTCTAGCTTACCATTCTTGATTAAGTGTTTTCGTGGCTTGGGTATATGTCTCTCATTACAGAATACTCCCTTAACACGATTCACCAATTGCTTCCAACTTGAACCAGGCTGGTGAACTTCACCAAATACATCGAGATTATACCAGGAATATGTAAGTTTTTCGGAAGCCGATTCATTGGAAGCCAGAGAGCCGTAACTTTTGTTGAAACCGCTATTGATAGCAGAGGCCTCGAAGGTGATAGGAGCCTGAAATTATAAAGAAGGCATGTTTATTTTTTATTGTAGCTCATCCCTGTCTAAGAGGGTCGTAAAAATTTTAATTCATTTGAAACGATTTTAACTACTAACGAACAGAAATTGGGCAACAAAAGGGGGTAAAAAGGGATAAAACATAAATTTTGGTACCTTTTTAATGACTTTATATTCTCGGCTTTATCCACCCCATCTCTTCTATTTCAAAACTCGAGCTGTTGGAATTTTTGGTAATTTTTTGTAATGTAACCGAAAGGGGATAAAAAGTAGCAATAATGAAAGAAGTAATCTGGAAGCTGTATACTCTCTTAAAAGAAGAACTATGTTATGGTATATAGTAGATGAGTCAAGAATGTATGGATCTTAGGAAATTAGAGGGAGTTTTTGGTCCCATGGTCAAGAAATAACCCGAGGGTGATAAACGGTCTTTTGATAGGACTCTCATTTAGAGTATGAGTGAGTATTGAAATTAAACTACTCTGATTCATTCGTACTCACTGCATCATTGATTTATAAGTACCGTTTGCAATGAGTATGAGTACAACGTTGACATCGAACTCATACCATTCGAAATATGTTTGATTCATACGCCTACTCATTTAGATTCATAAATTTAGAAAAATACTTCTAAATGATACGAGTGACTCGAGTAACAGAGTAGCAAGCATTTAGTGTGTATTTTAGTGTTCGTATGCGATTCATACTTATTATCTGATTCGTGTATGTTGGGTTATGGAGAGTCGAAGTATGAATATGATGAGTACTTCAAACTTTGAATATGAGTAGAGGTTCCATGATATTAAAATAAGTATGAATGCGTATAAGTATCAGAAATTATGAGTATGATTCGATTCTACTGATCTTTTTGGATACTCATTGCTGATCTCTGTTACATATTCTAGCAGAGCCTAACTCACTAAGACCATTAAAAAATGTTCATCCAAGGATTGTGAGTTAACGCCTCTGCACACCAGAGCTGATTCAATGGATATGCTCAATCTATCCAAATCCTGCAGTAAGAAGGGATAATTCTATCTCACATACTAACCCTTATCCTCAAGGTTTAATTTCTATAAAAAAATACTACCAAGTTTGTAATAAATCTACTTTTCTGCAACTATCCTACCCAAATCATAATACCCTAGAGATTCTACAATCTCCTCTGTTCCATCAAGAAGAGTAAACGCTCTGTCTTATCACCTGCATGATTAGATCGAAGAAGTCTACCAAAGGCGGTCGTACACATCGATCAGATCAGAAATTATAAGTATGATTCGAATCTACTCATCTTTTTGAATACTCATTGCTGATCTCTGGTGTGTATCAGGTGCTAGGTATGGAATTGTTGTTGTTGACACCAAGCATCATCCTATATGTCAGGACAATAGGCTTGAAAGACATAGTCAAAGGTTTAAAGCAGTGCAATAGATGGAAATATATCTTCCGATTGCATTATATTATATAATTATCAGTGGTGCTCTGCGCACTACTCCTACGATCGCTCTGGAGATAATCTTATACCTTCAGGAGCGTGGCGGCAAAGGTTAGCAGGCGTCTCTGGGCTACTGGACAATGTCATGCATCGGGCATTGGCCATACAAAGATACTGGGAGAAATTGATATTGTCGGAAGCAATGATTACATGACACCGCGACATGACTTCTCAATGAACTTTGGGACATCCATTCCGTAAAAGGGAGGACTGGAGGAGTGGTTCAGTGAACCTCCCAAGGGACTCCGCACAAATTTACACCGATGTCTCCAAACTGGAAGGAGCCGTTGGATTTGGTTCTATTCGGAGCCCAATCGGAATATCCAAGTCTATAAGGCTACCAGATCATTGCAGCGTCTTTCAGGCGGAGATGTCAGCAATTCAGGCTGCGGTGAAAATTATTGTGGATAAAAATGTTCACGGAATGAAAATCATCACACTTTCCGCTATCAAGGCATTGGATTCCAGTGTAATAAACTCCAAGACGGTGTACAACTGTTGCAATGAGGTGGCGAACCGATATGATGTTTGTATTACATGGGTACCGGGACATGGTGATATTCCTGGCAACTACAGAGCGGATGAACTGGCCAGAAGGGGCATGACCATCGAACTCTCTGCTGAGGCAACTTCGGATAAGGGCAGGGCGGCGCAAAAGTTCTGGCCGAGGCTGGATAGGAGGCGCACGGCGACTCTGCTTAAACTCCAAAGAAATAGGCTCAGCACTGTTATTGGGGTTGTTACGGGGCATTGCATTATAGGAGTGCATGCGAGGCGTATAGGTCTTGGACACCTTGCAAATGATTCCTGCAGTAGCTGTGGAGATGAAGAGGAAGACGAGTCTATTCTTCACATGTTTGGCACTTAGTCAGAGGAGAAAGAGGTACCTGGGTGCCTACTACATGGAGAATATGGACGAACTGTCATGTATGGATATTGGCGCCTCAATCGCTTCATCGGAAGCTCCGAATGGTTCCTGGAATAGGGGAAATGAGGAACTGTGGCATCACAATGGGCCCTGTGTGCGGCCTAAGTGTGTCCGCTCATGACTCCATCGAGGGGACAGCCACTTCTACCTATCTACTCGTACCATTATACGTGGATAGACTGAAACCATCACTTGCCCGATTAATCTCTAGGATCTTATTCCCTGTTTTTAACCTACACTCCCAAAAACTTGGGTACAGATTACCCTGTAGTGTACTTCAGAGCTTGGTCAACCTGAAACTTGCTATTAGTATTGATTCGTACATTTCGTTTCATAAATTTCCAGAATTTTATGAAATTGTGCATATAATGTACTTTAATCAATACAAAAAGGTACTTTTTAATTTGGTACTTTTCTCATAATAGTACTTTTAGCAGTTAAAATGAAGTTCACCATGAAAATATTTACGATTCCATTCTTGTCTTCATATTTGCCACACTTTATACATATTTAATGAGCTTTTATGATATTATTTATGCTGATTGCGTACCATAAAAGTCCCTGATTTGAATTGGGGGATTTGCTATTCAAACATGATGCAATTTAATGGGCCCCCTTTATCGTTCATTATCATTACCTTGACTGGCATATGATGGCAACACGTTAAACAAAGTAATGTATGTGCTGTTGCATGCCGATTAAAATTATTTGAAGAGAAACAGACAAACATTGTATTTATTTAGACCCGGGCAATTTGTACTTTGTTTTAATAAATTTTATTTAAAAACAGATTAAATTAACACTGAAAATGCTTTCCAATGACTATTTACTTATCATTTATCTCTGCTCATAGCATTTTAAAAAAGTTTGCAAATGTATAGGACTTATAAAACAATATGGCTACCGGCTATCGCAGAAACTAATGTTTTACGCTGCATTGCCAGAGTTTATCATAGTGTGTCGTGTGTAGTATAAGGACAGGAGCACTTGGCAAAAATTATCTTCAATGAAGAGACCCATTTCCGAATGAAAAGATACAAGAATAAAGAAAATTGTGGAATTGGGTAGTGTGTTCATTATTCGAGATGTGATTCAAACCCTGGCTCAGATATCTCTGCCAAAAACTCGGAGAGTAAAATAAAATCGCCATGAAAAGTTTCTCAAATCTGTTGTTCGGAGTTGATGTTAAACTGTATGTCCCCACCGTTCATGGCTCCCAATGATGACGTGGGAACCTTTGAGGAGAAATTGGCCAGAATCAAGGATACAATAACGCAGATTGGCGGCAACCTCATAGTGGCAGGCGACTTTAACTCCAGAGCCGTAGAGTGGGGAATGCGGAATACCAACCCAAGAGGCATACGAATTGTGGAGATGGCAGCTCGAACCGGCCTGATCTTCGCGAATTTGGGGAACGTATCTACCTTTAGACGACCGGGATGCGAGGGCACTATCCCTGATATAACTATGGTCTCGGAGAGCATATGTCACAGAGTCAGGGACTGGAAGGTATTGGAAATATATACGGGTAGTGATCATCAGTACATATCGTACACCTTTGCTTCGAGAAATAAAGGAGAGGAGAACAATTACACTCCGAACAGTAGAGGATGGGATGCACGAAAATTGGATAAAAATCGGCTGATCTTGAAGGTTGACAGATTGTGTGGCAGTGTTGAGCTCTCGGACGACGCGAGGACGAGAGTCGAACAAACTATGAAGATAATAGGACGCGGGTGTAGGAAGGCAATGCCCTTGTTGAGACCCCCGAATAGCAGGAGGAAGGCTGTGTACTGGTGGGACGAAAATATTTCAGCACTCAGGCGGGAGTGTCTACGACTACGACGGAGGTACACTAGAGCTAGACCCAACGGAGCGGCCGTTGACGAAATGTGATTATACAAAGAGGCAAAGACATCTCTGAAGGAGGTGATATCGCGCAAGAAAAACCAGGCGTTCCAGGAACTACGCGATGACATAAACCTAAACCCTTACGGATTAGGATACAAAATTGTAATGGACAAACTGAACAGGAGGAAACCAGTGGGAATTATGGACGAACGAGTGATGAGAAATATAGTGGATACACTATTCCCTACTCATGAATCGAGGATCGAACAACGGCAGAATACACTCGGTATAGAATTCTTACCATTTACCGAAGAGGAGCTGAAAATAGCTGCAGCCGGACTAAAACCCGGCAAGGCGCCGGGGCCCGATGGCATCCCGCCTGAGGTAGTGCGGGAAATTACCGACCAAAGACCGCAACTCTTAGTGTACAACGCGTGCCTAAGAGAATGTATTTTCCCCGAAATATGGAAGAAACAACGACTGGTCTTAATAAGCAAGGGAAAGGGTAACCCGGAGCACTCATCCGCGTACAGGCCACTGTGCATGCTGGATACGTCAGGAAAGCTGCTCGAGAGGCTTTTGAAGCCACGGCTTACCGCTGCTATTGAGAATAGTGGAGGACTGTCTGCTCGGCAATATGGTTTTCGACCCGGTCGGTCAACAATTGGCGCTTTGAGAGAGGTGACTGAAGCGGCTATGGTCACACAGCGTGGGAGTCACTTTACGAGGCCTGTGGTACTGCTTGCCACTTTGGACGTCAAAAACGCGTTTAACAGCCTTAGATGGAGCGATGTACTGGATGCTTTGGAGAACAATTTCTCTGTGTCACATTACATTCTGGCCATGATAAGTAGTTATTTGAGTAACAGGCAGCTGATGTATAGCACAAGCTCGGGATCAAGAGTGAAACAAGTAACATCTGGAGCGGCACAAGGATCTATCCTCGGCCCCGACCTGTGGAACGTTAGCTATGATGGAATTCTGAGGGAGGATATGCCGGACGGAACTTTCATGGTTGGATATGCAGACGATATCGCAGCTGTTATCACGGTCAGGAACACGGAAGAGGCACAACGAAAATTGAGACGCGTTATGCTAAGGACAAAAGCATGGTTGGATTTTCACGGCCTAGACCTGGCCATGCATAAAACGGAATTGCTGCTAATCACTGGTCGTCGTATCCCCTTGCATGTGGACATGAGCATTGGAAACGAGACAATTAGGACCGAGAGCTCGGTGAAATACCTGGGAATAAGGCTGGACCCCAGACTGACATTCTCGTATCAGATTCAGTACTCGGCTAGCAAGGCCCAGAAGATCGTCGGACAGCTCAGCAGATTAATGGCGAATATTGGAGGCCCGCTACCGGCGTGACGGAGACTCTTGATGGAGGTTGGAAACAGCATTATGCTTTATGGGAGCGAAATTTGGGTCGAAACACTAGATGTTAAGAAGAGGGCAAACTCACTTGTATCGGTACAGAGAACGGCTGCATTGCGTGTCGCGTCGGCGTACCGTACAGTGTCCGCGCCGGCCGTACTGGTGATAGCGGGTATAATCCCTGTGGATCTGCTGACGGCGGAGCGGATGGAGGCGCAATCGGCCTGAAATCACATAACCGGTTACATCATGGAAAACACCATTTCGAAATGGTAACGACGATGGAACAAGGAAGATAGAGGAAGATGGACGGCGAGACTTATTCCGGACATAAGGCCATGGATTGGTCGGAAATTTGGAGTGGTAAATTACTAAGTTACACAGATGCTATCGGGTCACGGATATTTTGGAAGATATCTGCACAGAATGGGCAAGACCGCCTCCCCTTACTGTCTTTACGAGGAAGGGGAGGTAATTGATGACGCAGAGCACACTGTTTTCGAGTGTACACGCTGGCGGAGCTAACGCTGACCGCTAACACTGTCGGGGTCATGATTGCGAGTAGTGGAAATTGGACCTCGGTGGTGAATTACTCAGAGCGCATTCTAAGGCGGAAAAAGACAGATCTTGAGGCTGCAGAACGAGTAAGCATGTCGGCATAGGTGATACTGTCACAAGCCAAGCAAAACCGAAGTTATGATTTAGACGAAAGGAATAGTGGAGACGCTTAGATGTCTGCTCAACTTTCGATACGCAATCCGGACGCTGATATGAACTTTCATGGACTGAACATGGATATGAAAAGGACTCCACTCCGAAGTAATACCACCGTAGTTCCAGAGTGGGCACAAACAAGTCCATTGGAGACGAGGGGGGATTTAGTGGGTGCGGGCCTCACACACGGATGATGTGACGACTTCCTCTATGGTGCGGTTAGGTACATTTACCCCTCCGCGGCGGAAAAAAAATCACTCATGGATAAAAATTAGCACACACAACCTGGGTAGCAATGACCAATTAAGTAAGTAAGAATATTCATTATGGCAAGAGCTGTGTGACACATAGCGTAGATGTCAGGGTTGAGGTTTTAACCATGGCCTCACACACTAACTACGACTTCAATATTGAATATTCTGTACAACCTTTTTAATGACATAGCCATCTCACATGAAGTTGATGTAAACTGGACAACGAGATTGTGCGATTAGACCATGCAGGACTTTTTCTTGTGGGGCCTTCTAAAGTCGCAAGTGTATGGAAATAATTCCATAGAATTTATATGCCAGGTTCACCGATTTTTTCATTTCCACAACGATTTTATCTTTTATTGTCGTGGCTTATAAAATCGTCACCCAACTGTTCCAAGCAACACACTTGCTTACAACCGGAACAGGAAATATTACGATTTACCGTTGTACTCTTTATATCAAAAGAATGATTTGAATGATACGTGATGAGTATAATTCGTATAAGCAAATATAAATGATATTTACTCGTACTCGTGTTGTTGTTGTTGTTGATTTTTCCCGCAATTACAATCGTATTCTATTACAGACACAAATTGAGAGCAACAATAACGATTCGATAAAGTAATGGGAACAAAAATACATCCACACACCGGCCACAAAGTAACCTCGGGTTGAGTGCATAATTTGTTTCGTGTTCACCACTCACAATCGCTCTCTTATTGTTTACAGAGCAATGTGAGCATGGATGGCTATAAAATAACGGGGCCTTTTAGTTGGTAATTTTATTAGATGTGGTGGGAGAATCAAATGTTGTCTGTTTTAATTTTATTTATGAGTGGCGGTAAATACAGTTTAAAGTCTCCTCCGAATGATAAATTTTTTGAGAAATTTTTCATGTTAAATTTAATTTCACCCTCAGAGTTTTGTTGCCTGAAGGCTGGGTGAGAGGAAGCTGCCGAAAGATAAAGGGTCCGCCAAATAACTTTTTTTTTGAAAATGCTTTAAAGAAAAAATATTTTTTCAAATTTCTTTTTTTATTTGAAAGTACAATCCTTCCGGTTAATAATGGAAAATAATTTCATTCAAATGGCTGCCTCGGCTGGCCATGCAATAGCCTACACCAGAAGATGCCGATTTTGGCAAAAAAAAAAATCATCTTTACAGATGAAGCTCATTTTGATCTTGGCGGGTATGTAAACAAGCAAAATTGTCGCATTTGGGGCACAGGCACAGAAAACCCGCACGCATACATTGAAAAGCTGACGTACCCAAAACCAGTCACTGTTTGGTGCGGATTTTGGTCCAGAGGCATAATTGGGCCATTTTTCTTCGAAAATGAGCAAGGAGTGGCCGTTACAGTCAATGGCGATCGTTATCGGGCCATGTTGAACGAATTTTTTTTCCCAAAAATTGAAGAGGAGGATATTGGCAACGTTTGGTTTCAACAGGGCGGCGCTACGTGCCACACAGCCGAAGCTACACTCGATGTTTTGCGCCCTGTTTTTGAAGATCGCATTATCAGCCGCAGAGCTGATGTCGTTTGGGCACCTCGGATCTGCGATTTGACATCGTTGGACTATTATTTGTGGGGTGCCGTCAAAGATAAGTGTTACGCCGACAAGCCAGAGACAATTGACGCTTTAAAGGACAATATTCGTGAAGCCATTGGTGAAATACAGCTGCACACAATCGATAATGTGCTTAAAAATTGGACAGACGGTGTAGGCTACTGCATGGCCATCCGAGGCAGCCATTTGAATGAAATTATTTTCCATTATTAACCGGAAGGATTGTACTTTCAAATAAAAAAAGAAATTTGAGAAAATATTCAGTGGTTTTTTTAAAGCATTTTCAAAAAAAAGTTATTTGGCGGACCCTTTATATTATTTGTTCAAGATGTCTGACACTGGGGTTAAACCATGGGATTTCGTCTGAAAAGCCAAAAAAACTACCTACAAGACTACGTAGACTTGAATGACTCAATATTTCGTTTAATTCTCTTTTAGACGGGTTATAAGACTCTTCCAATCTTTCTATTTCTCCCTGGATTACAACAAATAGGTCCCAGGAAACGCCAATCAAACATACGAGTAGGAAATATCGTATAGAATAGGCATCACAAAATGCTTCTCTTAAACCGAGTGGGGAAAGGGTTAGCGGATGTGTTCTCAATTAATAATGCTTCTGAGGAGGGAATTTTTTTTTTCTAAAATAGTAGAAGCTATCCTTGAGTATATCCTCCTAGATTCCAGTTATGAAGACATTCAACATGATGATATGTTCGCCAGTGATGAAGACTGCTCCTATGAACATAAAGCAGCGATAACTACAACTCTTCTGGTCCAGTTTGAGTACCAAATATCCTAGATGTGTTTCCTGCATCCAAATGATGTAATTTCATATGTTGGACTTCTAATTGAGGATACATACGTAATTGGTCATTACAACCCAGTCAGTCAGAATTATGACGCAGTTTCTCACACCACTCATGTTGTGTTTGTTAAATCTATACATGAGTGGTGGGACCTAGAGTTTAAAGTCCACTCCGAATGACAAATTTATTGAGAAACTTTTCATGATAATTTTTTATTTACTCTCAGAGCTGAGTGTAAGTCGTCGAAGAAATATTTTCTTGTATTTCGTTTTATTGGAGATGTCTGTCCTGGGTTTTTCGAACCCTGGCCTCAAGTCTAATAAGCCAAAACACTACCTTCTAGCAAAGAATATGGATATAAAGAATACGCATCATGTAGAAGTAAAATTTCTTATGGCGGGTCGTAACATTACGACCCGCTCTCATCAAATTCATTTCTAGATGAGAGGGAGGAAGACAGAAGGAAAATAAACACAAACAAAGAGCGTAACAATGTGTCGCTCTCATTGTACGTATGTACATGTGTATGTATTCTTGTGTTTTTTTGATTTAGTTGTCGATCAGACTGCGACAAGAATACATGTGCTGCGGATGCTTTATCATTTTATTTCAGAATAACACTCGAAGAATATTTTGTGTTATAAATGTTCTATGTCATTAGCTGGGCGTATTTTATTTTGTCCCATAGTATATTTTTTTTAAATGCTTTGGAATGCTCGCGTTTTTTTTCTTTTAATAAAAAATGGTTTTTTTATTCTTTTTATTTTTATTTATCTAAAAAACATGTCCTAATTTTTAAGCCAAAGATGGATAGCTTTATGTTCTTTTAATAATAAAATTGATTTTTTATTTTATATTTATTTATCTAAAATTATTAAGCGAAAGATAGACAGCCTTACATATGTATGTTGATGAAATAAAAATAAAAATAGAGTATATTACTAACACTTTTATATGGCTGTAAATAAATAAATTCTCTCAACTTATTTTCTCTCTCTCACTCACTAATCCATAACCATAGGCATGTGTTAACCTAGTGGAAAATTGTTAGTAATATTTTCAAGTCTACTTATTAACCCAATGATATGTATATGTGATCGGAAAATATAGAAAAATTGTACTGCGCTAAATCCCTAAAGACACCGTATTTAACTTGGCAAGTATTCTTCCAAAAATCGAAATCATTTCTCATTGATATTAGTGAATACTACTGTGATATTTCTTTGGGTGTATAATTGAAGTCTGAAAAAAGCGACATGAACCTTCTTCTTTAAAAACTGACAAGATTTTTACGCTCTTTTTAACGAACATACTTGATGTTAGTGTCCTATGTGTGTAAAAAGCCGAAGATGTTCTTCCCCTGAGGGACATTAGTGCCGACAACGCATTGTTACGCTCTTGGTTTCTGTAACCTTCCCTTCTATCTTTCCTCCCGCGTCATGAAATATTTTTGAAAAATATTCCAAAAAATGTTAAAATGCGCATTCTTTGTACTTTATTTTCTTTGCTTCTAGACTACGGTAATTGATTGAGAAAAAATACCTCTTTTATTATCTCATCTTCTTGGCTCTGATTGAGATATTGAAGTTGTCCTCATATCGGAGGCCATAATCCGTTCGTGAAAGCTTTTCAGCCCCTTTTTTCCAGCACAGAAAACGATGGCCTTGCAAAAGGCCATTTTAACCACCTGTAAACTAAACTCAGTGCCTTCTCTGGCTTCTTTGTTTGTTGCTTTTTATGAAAATTTGTTGTTGTTGTCAATTTCCAACACTGTAATCGCTACTACGTTTTTAAATTTTATTTCAATTTCTTTGTATCATTTTTTATTGCAATTCTATTGCTTTAATTCGTTTTTTTCTCTCACATTTTTGTTGAAGTTCTGGCCCCTGTTTTGATGTTCAATTCACCGTATTTTTTGAAGCATTTCTGTTAGGTGAATAGATTGTTAAGTCATTGAAAATTATGTGATTAAACTGCACTCCACTATAAACAATTTTCATCATGGGTTTTTCAGAAGTTTCTTCTCTCTTTAATTCAATTAATCAGTGGAGATTACATCAATTACAAACGTTAGAGTCGAATTAAATGAGCATGTTTTTTCACCAAAATACCCAATACAACAACCCCACACTTGATTGCAGAGAGTGCAGTTTTTGAACCACGACAGATGGCAATCCTATTAGTCTAGAAGGTGCTACAATAGACAACCAATAACCCCACACTTGCTTGCAGAGAGTGCAGCTTTTGAACCAGGACAGATGGCAATCCTATTAGTCTAGAAGATGCTACTATACATGACCAATAACTGCGGCTTAGCTACAAAAACCTTAATGAAATGAAAACTGATGAAATAAATTGACGTAAAGAAAGGAAAATAATTCAAGAATTTTTATATAAAATCATAATCCTAGCACTGAATTATCCAACTGTTTAATGGTAACTATCACGTCAGAAACTCTAGATATTCAAGCCTTATTTCTACGCCAAGCTTTATTGCTATAAGTAATTTGATGTCTCCCTTCTTTCCTCTGCTGCAGGCATTAAAAACACAAAGAATGTCTGAATCATAGATGACATAGCATTATTTAGAAAAAAACCTAACCCACCGGGTCTATTCAAGTAGATTCAAGATTTGCTGGATTTCACCGCGATTAACTTATCAATTTGCTACGGAAGTTCAAGGGTATGGCATTATTTTCATTGTATTGTACATACAGACAACTTGTTAAATTACAATTTGGATGAATGATTCGGTTAGTAGCAGTGCAGCACAGTATAGCACAGAGGAGTATAGTACTTAAACTTATTCTATTTCAAGTCCATCCTTATCCATACAACTGACCAACCAGCCATGCATTCATACGTTCATTCATTCGTTTCATTCATTCGTTTCATTCATTCATTCACACACTCAAACATGCATTCAAACCAACATCTTTTCACTTCAACTTCACATATGTGGATATTCAAATACAGAGTCTGTCTCCCACATCGACAGTTTAGCAAAGGAGATGGTGTCCGCACATGAAATATTGTTACATAAATCGAAACGACCTCATATCGTTTAGAAATAAACAAAACGATAAACAAAAGCTACCAGCTACACCAACACAATACACACGATACTAATACTCACTAACACTAAGAATACAATGAACGTGTTGATAATCTAAAGCTGCACACACACATATATACAACGAACCTGGTTGCGCCTGGTACCAACAACAACATGTATGTGACAAAAAGGTACACAAACAACAATTTATTAGCAATAGAGCTCTCGAGAAGGCGAGATTACGAACCTTCCACTTCAAGAATGTTCGTTAGACTGGTTGTGTCGGACTATAAAAGGGCTGGACAAAGCAGGCAGCAGTCAGTTATAACACAGTCAGCCTTGTGTGAAGTTGTTTGTGAACAAAACAAGTCGTGGTTGTAAAGCGAATAATTGTGTGAACCAGTAAAGTGAATAAACAGATAATTATTGTTGTATCGTTAAGTTGTATACGGTGACACACAAAAGTAGTGTAAAGAATAAAGAGAGTTTAAGAGAAAATAAACACATATTTGTTTTTACATGGTTTGCAATTAACGAACTCATATTTTAAACGTTTTTAAAAAGGTAAAAACGTCACAATATTGCTGCTTGCATGGCTTCAGAATTATAAGCCATAACAATGAAGTCGCTGTAGTAGGCTTATTAGACAAGAGCCCATGGTTCAAACCTTAACTCAGACATCTCAAAACATCAAACGAAACGAAATATTTCTTTTGGCGATTTTCTCTCGGCAGCTTTCTGGTAAAAACTCTGAGAGTAAAATAAAATTGTCATGAAAAGTTTCTCAAAAATCTGTTATTGGGAGACGACTTAAAATTGGGGGCAACGCCTCTCATGAATAAAAAGAATGCACACACCACGGATGGTTTGAGAAGCTAGGTCGTAAAGGGTACAAAACTATTTCCATTTTCAACTACCCACGTGTCTACATCTAAGTGTTGCGTTCAGGCCACAAATAATGGTGCACATCAGAGATTAGCAATGAGTATTGAAAAAGATAAGTAGAATCGAATCATACTCATAATTTCTGACACTTATACACATTCATACTTATTTTAATATCATGAAACCTCGACTCATATGCAAAGTTTGAAGTACTCATCATACTCATACATACTTAACAACAAGTATGATGTTGTTGAGTTCGACTCTCCATAACTCAACATATACAGGAATCACAAAATAAGTATGAATCGCATAGGAACACTAAAATACTCACAAAATGCTTACTACTCTGTCACTCGATTCACACGAATCATTTATAAGTATTTTTATAAATTTATGAATCTAAATGAGTTGGCTTATGAATCAAACATATTTCGAATGGTATGAGTTTGATGTCAACGTTGTACGCATACTCATTGCAACCTGCAACTTATAAATCAACGTTGTAGTGAGTACGAATGAATCAGAGTACATGTGTAGTTAAATTTCAAGATTGTTGACTCACTTATATTCAAAATTTCATGGAGTGCTTATGAGTAACGAAAAAAACGATTCATTGCTGATCTCTGATGCACATTGTCATCTCTTTAAAACTGTTGAGTGTCTCTGATGCTTTACATGTGTATGTGTTAAGGCGCTTGTATGTGTGTGTATATGTAAATACATATGATGAGCTTTTGTGCACCATAAAACATATTGTTTCTCTTCTTGTGTTTTTTTCTTTGTGTTGCAAATAATTGTGGCACTTGTTTTGTTGCACACAAAATGGATTTCAATGAAAAAAAAAATTTAAAGAAAATAAAAAAAAATAATTCAGGAAATTATACTTAGTAAAGCCCTGCTGTGGAAAGCTTTAAGTCACAATACAATTGCAATACTCAAGCCTTACTCATCGAAATCCATCAACAATGAACGTCAGCTGTTCGACTAAAAGGTCGATGGCGACAATGGTTAGGCATCCTGAAAAATACCGTCAATCACAGGCAGCGTCGTAGTTGGTTGGAATTATTCTCATAGGCATTGGGGCAAAAGAAATGATCGAGTTATACTAGCTCGTGGAGAAAAAAGGTTGAAAGAATGTGATCTCGAATCGCGACTACATACATTGGTCATTACAACCCTTCAGTCAGGATTACGACCTCTTTTTTCACACCACTTATGTTGTGTGTGTTAATTTTATACATGAGTGGCGGGACCTACAGTTTAAAGTCGACTCCGAACTACAGATTTTCGAGAAACTTTTCATGGCAAGTTTTATTTACTCTCAGAGTTTTTGCCAGAAATCTGCTGAGAGAAAGTCGCCGAAGAAACACTTTTTGTATTTTATTTTGATGTCTGGCCTGGGGCTCGAACCCTGGCTTTACGTCTAATAAGCCAACGCACTACCTACTAGACTACGGCGACTCGCGACTACAGGTACAAAATTTCTGCAGGATGTGCTCAATGTTATGTTCAAGCACCTGAATATTAGCGGAGATCGAATGAAAACTGAATTCTTGAAATAGGTCAGCGAAGCACTGCGAACATCAGAGTATATCCAGCAATTTCTATATGACAATACAGTCCATATGACAATGGCTGTGTTAACTTATTAGACGTGAGGCCATCGTTCAAACCCCAGCCCAGACCACTCAAATAAAACGAAATATGAAGAAAATATTACTGTGGCTACTGCCTGCCAATAGACTTCTGGTAAAAACTGTGAAAGCTAAATAAAATTGCCATGAAAAAGTTGCTTAAAAAATCTATCGCTTGGAATTGTAGGTGCCGCCATTTATGGATAAAATTAACGAACACACGCAATGGATGGATGGTGTAAGAAGCTAGGTAATCCTGACTACAGGGTTGTAATTAAACGACTTGTACATGTTCAAAGTACATTGTAAAGTAGTTAGCAAACTCTTTTAAATTTTTTAAACTTCATTTCGCTTTTACACGTTCAAAGTTTCCTTTGACAAGCTCGTGATATTTTGTTGTTGCTTATACAACCATCGGTAAACGACGAGAGAAGAACAAAGCAAATTTTCGAGTACATCAGAGTGTGAACTCACCCACACTCGTTTTTTCCTTTTTTCTTGAAGACTTTGGAAAGCACTTTGCAAAGTCCTTTGATCGTGCAAAAGCCGCTGTTGATTATGTACGTGTAAGTAAGCTGTAAATTATGAATTGAATGGTATGAGGTTGCAACAGGATAGTGCCACGAGGTACACAATATGACCGATTTTGGTTTTATTGCTTGAGACGTTTACAGAAAAGTAACTTTACATTTTAGCAAAGCGCTAATTGACCACAAATATTCTGGGATTTGGCGTCCTTAGGCTTTTTTATGGGAGTTACCCTGTATACGCGAATAATCTCCTACTATTTGGGCATTTGAAAAGCAACATTCATCACGTTATTGGCAAAATACGGCCAGAAATGTGTAATAAAGTCGTCGGAAAAAGATCGAGTGTTGCAATCAATCCAGATGCATTCAATCCAGTGGCAATGAGCTTGTAATTCCTGCATAGTGGCAAGGTCCAAACATTAAAATAGCCTGGAACCTAGCCATCACCATCAAAGGGAGTGTTATCAAGTCATCTGGAGTATATGTTAGTAACAGATTGTATCTCCTAAACCGTAGTCCTTACAGCAGTATCTAGTATAGTATTTGCTGGTACTAGCATCGTAAAGGGTCCGCCAAATAACTTTTTTTTGAAAATGCTTTAAAAAAACCCTCTGAATATTTTCTAAAATTTCTTTTTTTATTTGAAAGTACAATCCTTTCGGTTAATAATGGAAAATAATTTCATTCAAATGGCTGTCTCGGCTGGCCATGCAGTAGCCTACACGATCGTTCCAATTTTTAAGCACATTATTGATTGTGTGCAGCTGTATTTCACCAATGACTTCACGAATATTGTCCTTTAAAGCGTAAATTGTCTCTGGCTTGTCGGCGTAACACTTATCTTTGACGGCACCCCACAAATAATAGTCCAACGCAGCTCCGAGGTGGCCAAATGACATCAGCTCTGCGGCTGATAATGCGATCTACAAAAACAATGGCTTCCCGTATATTGTCCTTTAAAGCGTCAACTGTCTCTGGCTTGTAGGCGTAACACTTATCTTTGACGGCACCCCACAACTAATAGTCCAACGGTGTCAAATCGCAGCTCCGCGGTGGCCAAACGACATCAGCTCTGCGGCTGAAAATGCGATCTTCAAAAACAGGGCGCAAAACATCGAGTGTAGCTTCGGCTTTGTGGCACGTAGCGCTGTCCTATTGAAACCAAATGTTGCCAATATCCACCTCTTCAATTTTTGTGAACAAAAATTCGTTCAACATGGCCCGATAACGATCGCCATTGACTGTATCGGCCACTCTTTGCTCATTTTCGAAGAAAAATGGCCCAATTATGTCTCTGGACCAAAATCCGCACCAAACAGTGACTCGTTTTGGGTGCGTCGGCTTTTCAATGTATGCGTGCGGCTTTTCTGTGCCCCAAATGCGATAATTTTGCTTGTTTACATACCCGCCAAGATCAAAATGAGCTTCATCTGAAAAGATGAGTTTTTTTTTTTCCAAAATCGGCATCTTCTGGTGTAGGCTACTGCATGGCCAGCCGAGGCAGCCATTTGAATGAAATTATTTTCCATTATTAACCGGAAGGATTGTACTTTCAAATAAAAAAAGAAATTTTAGAAAATATTCAGAGGGTTTTCTTTTAAAGCATTTTCAAAAAAAAAAGTTATATGGCGGACTCACTATTTTCCTAGTCTGTAAAGATGCTTATTGAAAGCATTCTGACTGGCATGTAGCAGCCAAAAGTATTATCCATTTCTGCTTAATTCTATAGCAAATTTTTTTCAAAGACCTTATATTTCCTGCAGTTTTGTCTATATCAATCCCTAACCTCATTTTTCCTCTCTCTCTCTCTCTCTCTCTCTTGGACTCTTATAATAATAAGTATGTATTTATGTATGTTTAACAATATACTCACATTATGAAGACTTTCCACCGAAGCGGTTGTACGTTTCTTATGCTCCTGTATTAGAAATTCTTGATCCTCTTGACCCATTATTAACACACAATAAATCTTCTTTCTTTGAACGCCTGGCAAATTGTTGCTCCACTACTTTACACTTTTTTCTTTCTCTTTCTCTTCCTCTCACTATGTTTTTATATTTTTTCTTTTCCGTTAACTATAAATAATTTCTCTTTCCTCCTTTTCTCTCTCTATCGCTCTCTCTCGCTCTTTTTATTTTTTTTGGTTTTATTTGCACAGGAAAGAGAGTTAAAAAGTTAAACCCGTTAAACACTGCAGGATTTATTGGATTTAGTTTTGCTTTATGAAATATGTTTTCTTTTGTTGTTGTTTTTGTAATATTTTTATATATTTTTGTTGTTGTAATTTTATATGAAAAAAAACAAGAACTTTTTTTCTTCCAGGTTTTTTTTTGCCAGTTTAATGCTTTCGTTAGAGGTCTTAACTTAACAAGTAACGCGTTAAGACTGCTGTGCTGTAGTCTCTCACACACACACTTTTCCTCTTTTTAGAATCAAACAAGCACTGTTAGTTAGTTTAACAGTTAGTTAGCAGTTACTTGTCTCTCTCTCTCTAGTAAATTGAAACGTATTTAAAACAGCAGCAACAACAACAATAATTGTTGGTAACTTTTATGGTTGCACCCTCAAGATATATGTATGCATGTGCGTCTGAGTGAGTTGAGTGCGATTAATGCAGGTTTTTCAGTTTCTACAAGCTTCTGCGAGAGTAGGCAATTGATGCAATTGCCTAGCAATAGATTCACATGCCGCAGCCAACACCTTAAAAATCAGTAACTGAAGTCCACTTTGTTTTTTCTGTTTTATTTTTATTGTGATCTTAATCTTCTTATTATAATTTCATATTTTACCAGCCATGTTGTTATTGTGTATTTGCATTTTGATAAGAGACAGAGACCAAGACAGAGAGCAAGATAACAGATTAAAAAAAATTTGTAGATATGCGAGCAAATCAAGTGAATAAGATTTTATTGTTCTTCTTGAAATAGAAAAAAAGAATTACGAAATCTCTCAGCAGATTTCTGGTAAAAACTCTGAGAGTAAATAGATTAAATCAAAAATTTGTCATTCCGAATTGACTTTAAGCTGTAGGGCCCGCCACTCATGTATGAAATTTATGGACACAACATAAGTGGTGTGAGAAGCTAGGTTGTAATGACCAATTATGTATGTATGTATGTATGTATGTATGTATGTATGTAAAAAGTACCTTTTACAGCCGAAAGTATCAGCAGCTAATTTTTAAATTTGATTTACAAATTCCTTCCACAATTTGAATGAAAATTTACTACGTTTCCTAATATACGTACGTAATAATTGAAGTTTCTTAACAAAAATATACATTTTTACAGAGGACAACGGTTCTCGTCAACGATAGTTGGCAACACTATTATTCTAGTACCTGTTACTAAAATTTTACCAAATAATCTTAGAAATCTTAGAAGAGCAACTGATATTATTACTAAGATAGCATTGCAGTGAAATCTTCAAAGGTTCAAAAGGACAGGTTTGACCACAGAAAACCTAATTCCTAGGTTAGTTTAGGTTAGAGGACGTGTACTTGTTAATTAAGACAAGTATAGTACCCGGAGGTCGAATTGACCCATTGTACAACGTCCTTGTTTCTCACACCACATATGTTGTGTGTGTTAATTTTTTATACATGAGTGGCTGGACCTACAGTTTAAAGTCGACTCCGAACGACAGATTTTTTGAGAAACTTTTCATGGCGATTTTTATTTACTTTCAGAGTTTTTGCCAGGAATCTGATGAGAGGAAGTCGCCGAAGAAATACTTTTTGTATTTTGTCCTGATGTCTGGCATGGGGCTCGAACTCTGGCTTTACATCTAAAAAGCCAACACACTACCTACTGGACTACGGTGACTTCAAAAATAGTGATTGTTTCGTTAGGGATGTAAAGAAGGAAATCTCAATATTTTCATACGCATTTGTTTGAGTACTAGGAAGGCACACGTTAAGGGACAGGCGGCCTCTTCATACTCCTCCGAGTCACAATTTTTCAGAATCACACGAGAGATCGCCGAGGCAAACGAGAGGACATGTGTCCTTACTACCTTCAGAAGCTTTTTCACGAAAATTTTATTTACTCTTAGAGATTTCCTCTCGCGATATCAGAGCTAAGGTTTGAGCTCACAAGTTCTCGTCTAGTAGACCAACTACTTTACTGAAACTTCTATATATTCTCAGGAAATATTCTGGTACTGAAAGTGCTTTTAATCGCAATAAGAACAGACATGATATGGGAGTTTGTATGAGTTCCTGATAACCACATCCTCTATATAAGCACTACACTCTGTTTTCTGATACAACTTTGGGCCGTTGATGCCTACTTTCAGAGAATTCGGAGAAGCATCTGATTTTGAGTTCCAGTAGAAGGTGTTCACAGCGATCTGTATGTATTAAGTTGTCTATGGAGCTGCTTATGTCAACAATTTTCTGAGTGCAAGCTGCTTGTCGCCTTAGGTTAGGTTAGGTCGAAGTGGTAGTTTTTATTACCAAAGCACAACGCTTGAACACGCATAGTGGCCGACCGAATTTCATCAAACTCATCGAAGAATTTGGTCAGCGTAGGGGCTGTTATCTTAGCCGAAGATCTGTAGGAAGCCGATCTAGAATTATGTAAGTGTCCTACGAAATTTCATGTATCACTGTGGCGGCTAACTGGGAATAGATTAAGGTTAGTCTGCGTGCAGCAACAGTTAGATGTTCTTGGTCTAGAATAGAATCGGTTTTGGAAAATGACGAATCTCAAATATAACAAGTAATTGAACCCGAAATGAATGAAAACATGTAGAATTTTCAGATAGTCAAGAACACTTTACTCGTCGAGATTATTCCACGCCTTTGTATCAGAGATCAGCAATGAATATTCAAAAAGATGAGTAGAATCGAATCGTACTCATAATTTCTAATGCTTATAAGCATTCATACTTATTTTAATATCATGAAACCTCTACTCATATTCAAAGTTTGAAGTACTCATCATATTCATACTTAACAACACGTATGAGTTCGGCTGTTGAGTTCGTCTCTGCATGACTCAACATATACACGAATCATAAAATAAGTATGAATCGCATACGAACACTAAAATACTCATTAAATGCTTGCTACTCTGTCACTCGAATCATTTATAAGTATTTTTTCTAAAGTTATGAATCTAAATGAGTTGGCTTATGAATCAAACATATTTCGAATGGTATGAGTTTGATGTCAACGTTGTACGCGTACTCATTGCAACCTGCAACTTATAAATCAACGTTGTAGTGAGTACGAATGAATCAGAGTACATGTGGAGTTAAATTTCAATATTGTTGACTCACTTATATTCAAAATTTCATGAGTGCTTATGAGCAGCGAAAAAACGATTCATTGTTGATCACTGCTTTGTATGATTTGAGATTCGAAGGAGAGAAGTTTTATTGCTTTAACATTGCATTCCTTTACTTTTTTTTTAAATTTTCTTAAAACTTTTACTCTCTTTAAGGTAATGCAATCAAACTCTCATTATTATGATGAAACAACTGAAAAGCAGAAGAAGAAAAAAACAAAAAAAAAACTTTAAGAATTACTGACTGAATGAGTAGAAAAACAAAAAAAAAAAAATTGGAATGATTGACTGACTGAGTTTGCTGGGGCACTTGTAAGGTTTCAATTGAAATCTTTTTTACGTGTTTCTGTTTGTTTTTGTTGTCTTGTTGTTGTTGTTTTTGTTTTTGTTTTTATCATAACATTTAAATAAAAAAAAATTACATTATGAATCTTATTTAAGATTTTTCTCTCTCTCAGTCTCTCTACTCAGTCTCTCTGCAATATGTTTTCCATTTTCCATTTGTTTTTCGTTTTTCATTTTATAAAAATTTATTCTCATTTCATATGCATTTTATGACTGTTTTTTCTCGTTTATTTGGATTTCTTTTTTTTCCGGGTTTTTTTATAAATTTTTATTAAAACTTTATAAATTGTAATTGAATTCGTTGGAAACCAGAGAGAGAGAAAAAAAAAACGAAAAAATATTAAGTTAAACATACATATACGGACAAGTGAAATTTAATGCAGATTGTCAACATTGTAAAAAAGCGCTGAAATATTTCATGGATTCATAGATAAAGTATTTAATTAAGGCTGCTTCTGGTGGCAATGACGACTTGTGTGTGAACTACATAAAGAGGTAGGGAAACAAGACATAAAGTGCCTAGATTCACTTCTTCCTGTACTTACGGAATAACTGGTAACACTGACTATCAGAATAATTATGACTATTATTCTCGTGGTTTAAACTACATAAAGGGGCCGGGAAACAAGACATTAAGCGTCTAGATTCACTTCTTCTTATATTTACAGGACAACTGGTAACATTGACTATCAGAATAACAATGCCTATCAATCTCGTATTTTAAATCCCAGCTCAGACATCTCGAACAGAACGAAATATGAAAAAATATTTCTTCAGTGACTTCCTCTCAGCAAAAATGATGAAAAAACCAAAAAAATCTGTCGTTCGAAGCCGACTTTAAACTGTAGGTCCCGCCACCCATGGATAAAACTTAACACACACATCATGGGTGGTGTGAGAAGCTATTTTGTAATTCTGACTAAATGGGCTGTAATGAACACAGGTTGCCTCCTACTGGTATGCATTAATTACCCTCAGATTCCACGAATATGTTCTGATGAATCATTAACATCACAACAGAATGTATACAGTCAAAGGAAAATGTGTACATACACCACTGCAAGGGGATGGTCTCCAACCCAATATTCATAGGTAGGTAGGTAGGTAGAAGTGGCTGTCCCCTCTATGGAGTCATGAGCGGATACACTTAGGCCGCACACAGAGCCCATTGTGATACCACAGTTCCTCATTTCCCCTATTCTAGGAACGATTCGGAGCTTCCGATGAAGCGATTCAGGCTGCCAATATCCATACATGACAGTCCATCCATATCCTCCATGTAGTAGGCACCCATAAGGCCATGGATTGGTCGGAAATTTGGAGAGATAAATTACTACGTTACACAGATGTTATCGGGTCACGGATATTTTAGGAAATATCTGCACAGAATGGGAAAGACCGCCTCACCTTACTGTCTTTACGAGGAAGGGGAGATAATTGATGACGCAGAGCACACCGTTTTCGAGTGTGCACGCTGGCAGAGCTATCGCTCTGCACCGACGTCGATAGTTGGGATGATCACGCCCGGTAACATTGTCAGGGTTATGACCGCGAGTAGGGAAAACTGGACCTCAGTGGCGAATTACGTGGAGAGGATTCTAAAACTGAAGAAGAGGTATCTTGAGGCTGCGGAACATGTGGGCACGCCGGAATAGATGAAACTTGCACACGTGTCAAGCGAAATTCGAAGCAGGGAACTGGAGGAAAGGAATAGTGGAGACACATAGATGTCTCTTCAACTTTCGACACGCAATCCGGACGCGGATATGAACATGCAGGGGCTAAAGAGCCAAAGGGAAGTAATACCACCGTAGTTCCGGAGTGGGCACAACAAGTCCATGAGACGAGGGGGGTTTTTAGTGGGTGAGGGCTCCACACACGGAGGATTTGACGACTTCCTCTATGGTGCGGTTAGGTACATTTACCCCTCCTCGGCGTGAAAAAAAATGTAGTAGGCACCCAGGTACCTCTTTCTCCTCCGACCAAGTGCCGGACAAGTAAACAATAGGTGAAGAACAGTCTCATCCTCCTCTTCATCTCCACAGCTTCTGCAGAAATCATTTGCAAGGTGTCCAAGACCAATACGCCTCGCATGCGCTCCTATAATGCAATGCCCTGTAATAACCCCAATAACAGTGCTGAGCCTACTTCTTTGGAGTTTAAGCATAGTCGCCGTGCGCCTCCTATCCTTTTGTGCCGCTCTGCCCTTATCCGAAGTTGTCCACATTCTGTTGACGAGGTCTACGGTTGCATTGCCAATTATAAGTTTGCAGGTCCCCAAAGGGATCCCCAAGGTAGAGAATAGAGCAGAAAGTTCGATGGCCGCGGCCCTTTTGGCCAGTTCATCCTCTCTGCAGTTGCTAGAAATATCATTATGTCCCGGTACCCATGTGATAAAAACATCATATCGGTTCGCCACCTCATTCAGATATCTGCGACAGTTATACACCGTCTTAGGGTTTCTTTCACTGGAATCCAATGCCTTGATAGCGGAAAGTGTGATGATTTTCATTCCGTGAACATTTTTATCCACAATAATTTTCACCGCAGCTTGAATTGCTGACACCACCGCCTGAAAGACGCTGCAATGATCTGGTCGCCTTATAGACTCGGATATTCCGATTGATTCCGAATAGATACCAATTCCAACGGCTCCTTCCAGTTTGGAGCCATCGGTGTAAATTTGTGCGGACTCCCTTGGGAGGTTCACTGAACCACTCCTTCAGTCCTCCCTTTCCGGAATGGATGTCCCAAAGTTCATTGAGAAGTCATGTCGCGATGTCATGTAGTCATTGCTTCCGACAATATCAATTTCTCCCAGTATCTTTGTATGGCCAATGCCCGATGCATGCCATTGTCCAGTAGCCCAGAGACGCCTGCTAACCTTTGCCGCCACGCTCCTGCAGTAGAGGTCAAGCGGCAAAAGGTATAAGATTATCTCCAAAGCGATCGTAGGAGTAGTGCGCGGAGCACTTAATATACATACAGTAAAAGAAAAAGTCTACATACAGCACAGTACGTAACCACAGTATGTAGACTTTTTTCCCGCTGGTCTCTAACCCAACATACATACATACAGTCTACATACAGTGGTGTATGTAGACTTTTTTGCCACTGGCCTACATACAGCGGTGTTGGTCCACTTTTTTTCTTTGACTGTATGTATGTTGGGTTGCAGACCATTCTCATTTTGAGCAAGTATACTTTGACAAAAGCTACGAGTTATTATTATATGTTTTAGAATACAGGGTTCTTTAAACTCAAAGAGCAATTGTTCAAACTGGATATCCTCTTGACCCCAATTTATAGATTCTATGCTGATGAGAACACATACTGTGTGGCAATAATGTATCTCAGAATGAAAAAACTGAGCTCATATCAGATGCTGGTTAGAATATCTTCTGATTCTATGTCTTGAAAGACAGTCTTATCCACATCACAGTAAATTTTTGTTTGCCATCAGCATATGAATGCTAAGTAAGAGGTCAGATAAACAGACACGGGAGCCATGATTCAAACAAACTGTCCCTTACCTCACAGTGTCGGACGGTTGAATGCTCACCACATAAGAGGCAGCAACCTTGCGAAATTCATAAGAAATATCGACTTATTTCTCTATTTTCATTCAATATGCTTACCAGAAAGCGGTCGAAAGTATATCATCGTCCTAATGTCCTCTCCATATTGTTACATAAAGCGAAACGACCTAGTATCGTTTAACAATAAAAACGATAAACAAAAGCTACCAGCTACACCAACACAATACACACGATACAAATACACACTAACACTTAGAATACAATGAACGTGTTGGTTATCTAAAGCTGCACACACACAGATGTACAACGAACCTGGTTGCGCCTGGTACCAACAACAACATGTATGTGACAAAAAGGGATGGACAACATAAGCAAAGTACACAAACAACAATGTATTAGCAATAGAGCTTTCGAGAAGGCGAGAACACGAACCTTCCACTTCAAGAATGTTCGTTAGACTGGTTGTGTCGTACTATAAAAGGGCTGGACAAAGCAGGCAGCAGTCAGTAAGAATTCAGTCAGCTTTGTGTGAAGACGCGTTGCGGTTTGAACGTACAAGTGGTATTGCTTGCAAAAAGGTTGTAAGCAGAGAAGACTAACGAACAGTTGTTAGTGTTAACGCGGACAGAAGTTGCGTGTGAACAAAACAAGTCGTGGTTGTCAAGTGAATAATTGTGTGAAATAGAATAGTGTACAAGCAAATTATTGTTGTATCGTTAAGTTGTATACGGTGGCACACAAAAGTAGTGTAAAGAATAAAGGCAGTTTAACTGATATTAAACACATATTTGTTTTTACATGGTTTGCAATTAACGAACTCATATTTTAAACGTTTTTAAAAAGGTAAAAACGTAACAATATGTTATTATTTACAACGCCTAAGTGGCCGAACCTACTCCAATGCAGTTTTAACATGGTTTTCTAATTTTTAGATGTCACATATCTCCTTCACAATCCATTCTTATTGCCACATTCAAAGCCGTTTGTGTAGCAACTAGTCCCTATGGACAGCTGAGCCCCATAGTTCCATTGTCAACATGATTGTCGATCCAGTGTAATCCGTAAACGTTACGTGGTTCGATTTTTGTTCATTTACGTTCATTTTTAAAATATTTAAACACTTCTCTAGCTGGACTATATATTCAATTATTCCAACAGCTTTTCAACCTTAAAAGGAACATTTCTTTTTAACCTATCACGTCAGAGACAACGACTCTGTGGAATGCTCAAGAGACATTATATTCTTCTGTTTGAATGCCCTTCTACGGAACATATACTAAACTGTTTCTATCTGAAGTTAAATTGATGTACCGGAATCAGAGATCAGCAATGAGTATTAAAAAAGATGAGTAGCATCGAATTATACTCATAATTTCTGATACTTATACGCATTCATACTTATTTTAATATCATACTGATACTATTCATATTCAAAGTTTGAAGTACTCATCATACTCATACATACTTAACAAAACGTATGATGTTGTTGATTTCGACTCTCCATAACTCAACATATACAGGAATCACAAAATAAGTATAATTCGCGTATGAACACTAAAATACTCACTAGATGGTTGCGTGTTTGCTCTGCTTGCTGTCTTTGTCTTTTTTTCTTATGTGCCATTTTTCTTTTGTTGTAAATGCAACAACAACTAAGACTGAAAATAATTCGAGTCACTCGTATCATTTATAAGTATTTTTCTAAAGTTATGAATCTGAATGAGTTGGCTTATGAATCAAACATATTTCAAATGGTATGAGTTTGATGTCAACGTTGTACGTATACTCATTGCAATCTGCAACCTATAAATTAACGTTGTAGTAAGTACGAATGAATCAGAGTACATGTGTAGTTAAATTTCAATATTGTTGACTCACTTACGAGTATATTCAAAATTTCATGAGTGCTTATGAGTAGCTCAAAAACGATTCATTGCCGATCTCTGACCGGAATTCAAAATTTCTAATTTTTAATTCACAATACAAATCAAAATCCTTTCAAATGCAATCCAACAGTTCCAAAGTGTTTTTCAAAACATTTCTTTTCACTTTCAATTCGATAAACTGTTTATGCCTGTCAAATATGTTGAGCACACCGGCTAACCTTAAATAACATTCGCATGGTCAAGTATTGTTCGCCTTTGTAAATCTGCATAAATGTTGGCGGATGACAACAAGTGTGTTTGTGTGTGTATATTCCCATGCATTTTCATTATGTACATTGAAAAAAAAGCCATTTTTCCTAACAGTGTTGCTAATACATACTTGAAAACTTAAATGCGTTAGAATATCTAAAGAAAAGTCAAAGGTGATGATAAATTAAGTCGTGGATTACAAACATAGAAAGAGAAATTGATCGACAGTGTGGGAAGTTAATCAACTAACCTTACCTTAGCTAAGACATATTTTAAACGTTCAAAGTTTTCGTTGCAAATTCTTAAACTTGTGGCAGAGAAGAGAAAAACGAACAGAATTGTACGTACGCGGCTTGATTTACTAGCAAAGTTGCTTTATTCGTTGTCCATTACAGAGTCAAAGAAAAAGAGAGCCCAAGACAAAGGAAAAAAGTTAAAGGAAAAAATAAAAACTTCAACGTCTTAATGGATCATCATAATGGATAATCACTAGGCAACTTATGTTGGATATGAAACTCCTAATATCAGAAATTGTAACGGAGGCACATCCCTGCCACACCCCATGACGGATACCTAGCTGTACTTGACATTTGCAGGCTTCAAACAATGAAGAATTAAGGCCTGCTTCTGTCCTATTATCTGATATATGTTCTCAACGTAACATAGATCACCTACCCCGATTAAATAGCCACTCCGTTTTAAAGCGATTTGCATGGAAACATTCGGAAATATACTGGAGGAGCTTAGTACAAGACGGCTGCAACAAATTTGTAACGAGCGCAGCTTACAAATTATCTGTTATAGAAAATGGATCCCACTAGCGCCAGTCTAAATAAAATAAAGTAAAGTAAAGTAAAGCAAAGCAAAGCCATAACCAGGAGATTCCACAATCTCCCCTACACTACCAAGAAGTGTCTACTGCCGCCTGATAGCTATGTAGATCAGTTCATATTGACCAATCCAATAGGTCCACGCCATCACACTTCAGTGCACAAGACCTTGTCGCATCATATGCAAGCAATGCGTCAGAACACACTGCAGAATCAGTCTATTCATTTCCAAGAGTCCTTGCAGACTGAGATCGATCCAAGCTAACATTTATGTGCTGTATGTGCCTAGCCTCATAAATAGTTATCCTATCACTCGGCGTAATCTGTTTACAGACCAGTACCCCTATCTTGGTTATCGCTGAAAACTTAGCTTGCAATACGCTACACTTATTAGGCAGGCAGTAGGATAGTTTCACTACCTCGTTAAAGTAGATTCCCGTGCTAATGCCAGCATCTATTTTTTGCAGTCAACTGTGAAGACCGCAAGACCACCTAAGTAAACTACCTACATCAGGCTATTGTTTCCTGCTTGAAAATACATATTAACGAAAGTAACTTTTCAAAATTACATGCGATGATCTTATTACGGTGTTCAGGTATGCATCTTTATTGTGTAAATCGCAATAAACGCCATTATTGAGCTCAATATTTCATATAAAGTTTCAATTAATTATTGCGCAATAAATACGTAAATTGTTACAATATTTAGTAAAACTTAAAATGTAGCACTCACATAAGTATGTTCAGTGAGCATATTACAATTAACCGAACACTTTTGTGTTGTATTTGACAACTCAAATGTCAACAACGACAAACAAATAAAAACAAAACAAAAAACAAAATAAAAACAATGTTGTTGAAACAATCAGCTGTTTTGGTTACCAGCTGTCAAATGAATATTGAATAAGCAGCTGCACTGCGTATATTATTATGCCTGAACACTTAAAATATTGTACTCAATAAAACATATCTGAACATAGTGTATAACCCATTAACCACGAAACTATGGCCGATATGTCCACATCGATGAATTTCTAAATCGTGGCATAATTGAACTTTCCTATCCTAGTATGATCCTTTTCAAACAATCTTAAAAATATTCTTTTCCCTCAAGATCACATAGTCAAAGATCCACTTGACTACATTTTTCATTAATTCCTTTTAAAACGCTATATTGGCAACACTTTTCTCTACCGTATATTTTTTTTATTAAATATTCTCACAAAACCGAAGGTAAGCAACACACACGCATTAATGTAAACAAAAATTTAGCGGAAAGAGAGTGCGAGAACAGAACAGAAAGAATGTTGAAAAAAACGCATGATTTTATTTACAGTTACTCTTGCTCTCATCCTTTTTTTGTAAACAATATTTAACTCATGCTTATGCATGCTGTAGCTCTGTAAAGGTGAATGTATGTATGAGTTTATTAATACGAGGGAGAGTGAGATAGGGAGAGGCAGAGGGAGTAAGTAAATGTATGAGAAAATGCAATTGTTCAGCCATATGTTGCTTGCTTGCTTGCTTAACGGGTTTGTATACGTTTTGCATATGTATTGTGTATATTGGTATGTGTGTGTATAAATTTATTTAAAATTTATAAAATTTTTATTGTATTTTTATTTTAATTTTTAATTTTTATTTTATTTGCTGTGCTGTGCTGTGTTGTCTATGATATATTTTCACTTTAATATCCATGGCAAAGAGAGAGAGAGAGAGAGAGAGGGCGAGTGGGAGACAGTGTGTATGCATGCGATTATAAATCATATGTGTATAGTGAAGGTGTGTAAGTGTATGTATATGTATGCATGTATTATGCTATTATTATCCGTATTACCATATATTTGCCAAAAGTATTATGATAAATATGAAATTACAAAACCAACAACAATAACAACAACAACAACAATAGCAATAAAATACTTTTTGTAAATATTTGCTTGTGGCTTTTGCTGTGAACGATATTTCGTTGCTGGTTCGTTTGATTTTTTGTAGTTGTAGTTGTTGTTGCATGTCTATTTGTTTCATTCGTTTTTTTTTGCATTCTGAAGTATTGTTTTTGTTTTTGTTGCTGTTGTTGTTGTTCATATCTGTTATTTGCTTGCTTATTACTTATTGTTATTGTTGTTAACTGTTTTTTATGTGTGTAGAATTTCCCATAATTAAGTTTATCATTCCTTTTGTATTTGCAGCCGGGGAATGCCTTTAAAAATTTTTTCAAAGTTTCATTGCCGTTCGTTTCTCTCTTTCTCTCCCCCTTTTTTTCGTTGCGGTGGTTGTAAATGTGGCAGGATTTTGCAAATATTTGATGGCATTTGTAATCGTTTATTTATTATTGGCTTTTAAGTTGCGCCAAACAGACACACACACATGGATACAAAAACTTTTGCTTAAAGTTTTATTATAATCTGATTGCGGTTTGGCTCAAAATTTATCGGAATTTTATTGCATATGTACAGGGGCATAAAGCATACAACATCCTTATTGGTGATGCAAAAGGAAAATGAGGGCCCGAATTTTTTTTGGGGAATTTATGTGGCCACAGAACCTTAAGAAATTTAATTAAAATTGTAAGCAATTGGACAATGGCTAAACCAAGATGGAATGGCAGAAGAGCATGAGGGAATGGAGGGGAGCAAATCTAGGCAAACGTCTTGTAAAAGTCAATAAAAAAACCCAATTAAACTTCATACAATTTTGTAATGAAGCTGGAAAAATTCTTAGCTATTTGAATCCAAAGATACCTTAAGGTTTCTTAAGTTAACTATCCTTAACCGGCTACCACCAGACATAATAAAGGGTGTTTTTTATATAGGTATAGAACTTTAAGTTGGCATTACTTTTCAAGATGGCGACCGATTTAACAGCTGTCAAGTGATTTATTCTCAGTTTGGTTTGGCAATTCATCATGAATAGACTCACGCCTGAACAACGCTTGCAAATAGTGCAATTTTATTCCGAAAATAATGGTTCTGTGCGGAAAACGTATCGCGCACTACGTCCATTTTATCGTCGACAACATCGTCCATCAGAGCAGTTAATTCGATTAACCAAGGAACGTTTTCGCACCATGTTTACTCTTATTGATAACTCGCATCCCCAGAGACGCTGTACGGTGCGTACAGAAGAAGCTATTGCTGCTGTAGAGCGTAGCATTGAGGAAGACCCGAATGAGTCCATCCGCCATCGAGCACAGGAATTGGATCTGTGTCCATCCACTTTATGGAAGATTTTGCGGAAGGATCTTGTTTTGCGTGCTTACAAAATCCAACTCGTGCAAGAATTGAAGCCAAACGATCATCAAGTAAGGCGTAGATTCTTCGAATGAGCCCAAAACGAGATTACCGTTGTTCCCGATTTTCATAAGCGAATTTTGTTTAGCGATGGAGCGCACTTCTGGTTGAATGGCTACGTCAACAAACAAAACTGCCGCATTTGGAGTGAAGGTAATCCTCAAGTGTATGTGGAAACACCGTTACATCCAGAAAAACTGACTGTTTGGTGCGCTTTATGGGCTGGTGGAATCATTGGTCCGTACTTTTTCAAAAACGATGGTGGCCAGAACGTTACAGTCAATGGTGATCGGTACAAAGCCATGATTACTAACTTTTTCTTTCCTGAATTGTATAACCATGATGTCCAGGAGATGTGGTTTCAACAAGACGGCGCAACATGTCACACAGCTCGTGCCACAATAGATTTATTGAAAGACACGTTTGGTGACCGCCTAATTTCACGTTTTGGACCTGTGAATTGGCCTCCAAGATGTTGTGATTTAACACCGCTAGACTACTTTCTGTGGGGCTATGTAAAGTCATTGGTCTATGCGGTAAAGCCACAAACGCTTGACCATTTGGAAGACAACATTCGCCGTATTATTGCCGATATACGGCCACAAATGTTGGAAAAAGTCATCGAAAATTGGACGTCCAGATTGGACTACATCCGCGCCAGCCGTGGCGGTCATATGCCAGAAATCATATTTAAAATGTAATGCCACAAGATTATCTTTCGGATAAATAAAATAAAATTCATGTCAATCGAATAATCCATCGTTGTTTTATTGCAACTTAAAGTTCTATACCTCTATAAAAATACCCTTTAGTTGCGAACACGTCAATGAGACTGAGCACCATAAGATCATGGATGCACAGAGGCTATGTTCATGCCAAAAGTCTCAAGTACGGTTGATCTGAAGGTACCCATCAACTACACAATACCTGAGCCTACTTCTTACAACTTCTTCTTATGGTCTTACAACCACCGGATACACATACCGAATATATCCTTTTATGAGAATGGTTTCCACTTCCCGGGTAACGTCATTCAAAATTTCAATGATGAATCCAGATCGTATAATAAAGTCGAATATAGGATCCTTTCAGGACAACTGACCAGATTATTATAGTACTTTACAGGCTAAACTAATGACTTTTAAAATTGCTGCTGTGTGAATTCGGTATCAGAGTATATTGAATGGTGATAGACGCATATTTATCGACAATAAAGCGGCCATTATATCTCTAGTGAAAGTGTTCCCCTCTTCTAAGATTGTTTAAGAATGCCCTGTGTCTCTGGAGGAGAGAGCGTGACCTTCGTTGGTTACACTGATTTGAATTCCTGGACATCCGATGTCGGTAAGAACAAAGCCAATGGACATGCTGAAGCAGGCAGCACGTTGGAAAATTTAATTGAACTCCTACATTAGCTAGAAGCTCCTCTGCAGCGAGACAAACAAAACTACATTCATTCGCAAAGGTAATGAACGCACTTGTGGAGACACCAGACTTATGTGGCCCGATATGGATTAGATAAGGAGGACAGAATTTACGTTACGTTTTTAACTTTTAAAAACGTTTAAAATATAAGCTCGTAGATTGCAAATAAAATAAGAATAAATTTGCGTTTAGTTTCAATTACATTTTTTTATTATTTGCACACTTCTGTGTGCCACTGTTCACAATTTGACGTAAACAACAACAATTGCTTTGTTTGTTATTCCTTTGTTTACACCCTTTGCATAAACAATAACAATTACTAGACAATTATTCGACAGATTTTTGTAACGGAGATCTTCAAAAGCACCGCGTCTTCACACAAGCCTTACTGAACTTCACTAACTCACACGCCTGCTTTGCCTTGACTTTTATATGGCAGGGTAAACAGTCTGATGAATGTTCTTGAAGGCGAATGTTCGTGACTTCGCCTTCTCAAAATCTCTATAAATGTAAACATCGTTGTTTACATTCATTATTGTAGTGTTGTTTGTATATTTTGTTCACATTTATTCTTGTAGTGTTTGTTGTTGTATTTTTGTTTACTTGTTTACCTTTTTATGCTGGTGTTTGTTGATATATTAAGCAGTACGATCATTTGTAAACAGGTTTGTTTACTGCGTTGTTTTGTTTTTGAGGCTTTTGTTTTTTAATTTTAATGTTAAGTGATGTAAAAGCAAAATACCAGTATCTTGATTTTACACTATCAATATTCCATTTAAGAAGGCTCACAGCAATGATAACAGCAGACTGCGAATATCGCATAACAATTTCTGCAAAAGCTGCAACGACGAAGAAGAACAGGAGACCGTTGTCCGGTGCTTGGAAACCTAAGAACTAGAATTCTTGTTCACCCGGAATTTAGTGGCAAAACATGTCTAGCCAAAGGTGATTTGGCTTTCGTTCATAAGACTCTTGGGATGAGAGGAGATATAATAACATGGCGAATATTGGTAGTAATATTGGTGTTACAATGGTATCTTACAGGACCTACGTAAGCTGTAGCCAGTGAGGAGCTGCCAAACTTAAGTAACAGTTGACTGCCTTATTAGAATGATGGTTTTGAAACCACTAAATGGATAACCTTATAAGGATACATACTTATATAAGCATGCGTAGTATACCTTGATCTCTTGATCTCACTTCTTAAGTGATTAGCTTGTCAAACATACAATGCATCTCCCTTAGCTTAGGCTGGTAGAGCATTTTCGAGTCCCCTTTTATCAGTATTTTTTTCAAAGTTTACTTTTGTCTCTGATACTCTGTGTTTTTGTGTTTTTAAATTCTTTCCTGGTGGTGTCATTAACATTTTATGCAACTTTGTTTTTTTTTTTACATGCTGCTGCCACCTTTTTTTTTTGCTATTTTTTGTGCCCGTTTTCTTTTTTGCTGTTGTCCTCTAAATGACTCTGAGAGCATTAAGTGGCTTTTGTTGGGGCTTTTGGGGTCAGTTCAGTGTCATTGTCGATTTTGTTTGCTGTTGCTGTTCTTGCTGATGTTGCTGTTGTTGTTGTTCGTCTGTATTTATTATTTTTATTGTGTTTTATTTGATTTTTATGAGAAATAACGGTTTTAGCGGTTATACAAATAAGCGAATTAAACATTGTTTGAATGAATAAACAACAAACGTATGCCGAGCATGCAAGCATATAATCATGGAGCTCTAAACACACACATGCAAAAACAAAAATAAATGCGGGACTAAAAAACAAAACAAAAAAAAAGAACAAGCAGAAGCAGAAGCAAGTGATTGAGCCTTTTTGTTTTTGCCTTGACCACCACAACTTACAATAGTTAATAGAGTGGTGGTTGCAAGTGTGGCGGAGTGTCATTATTATTTGCCATTTTGCGGTTTTTTGATTTTATAAAAGCGCTACAAACTCACCCCCCACCTCTACGCTGTTATATTCATTCCTTTTGTATGTTTGTTTCGGTTTATTTAAACAAGCAAGTGCATGTGTAGGTGTGTGTGTGCGTGTGTGAATGTATGAAACAGAGTATCAATATTTATTTGTATATGCGTGCGTATATGTGTGTGTTTATTTATTTACTTATCATTGCTTTTCTGTTCTGTTCAATGTTGTATGAGAGCGTGTGTATTTAAATGTTGGTTTATCTCTTTTTTGTTGTTGTTCTTGTTGTTGCTTTTATACATATTTATTTAAGTTTTAAAAAATTAAAACCAATACAAATACAAATATTCATGTAAATAAATAATAATATCACTATCACACACACACACACAACCACACTCTCTCTCTCACTCTCTCTTTCTCTTTTGGTTTCCCATATACTTACGCTTACATTAAATGCATATGATGAAACCAATTTAAAGTCACGGTGTTGCTTGTTTATAAATGTTTAATATTTTTAAAACACTGTGCAACAAAAATTTGACGAAAAGTTTGTAATACTTTGGAACTTAAGTTCTTATTTGTATGATAATCTCTGCATTTATTGTATTCAATGACTTTCAAGTATTAGAAAACTAGTCTCATTTTCTTCTGAAAATCAATTCAACAACTTATTTTCAATAACTGATCACGATTCACAAAATTGTTTAAATACAGACTCTCTGTGCTTGGATTGACGACAACGAGGTGGACAGGATGATTTGAAATCTGTTTACTCTCTTGTGTTCTGGAAAAGATGCTAGTGAGCTGAGAAGCAGTGGAGTTGGCATCCTACTGTGCCCCCACCCCACGCTTGCCATCAATTACAATTTTAATCAGACTTCGTTGACTTACCAAATATTTCTACTGGAATATTAATTGCAGCCACTCATAGCCTTGATGTTCTTAGTCTAATGGAGGCCTTTAGCACACAAATTGTGTGCGAAATTCAGTTTAAAGTCAACTCCGTATGATAGATTTTTGAGAAACTTTTCATGGCAATTTTATTTTCACATTCAGAGCTTTTTTCAGAACACTCTGCTGAGAGAAAGTCGCCTAAAGAAATATATTTTCATGTTTCGTTTTGTTCGAGATGTCTGAGCTGGGATTTGAACTAAGGACCGTCGTCTAATAATCCAACAAACTACCTACTAGACTACGGCGAATTTGATTCTATCAAGCGAAAGGAAATGTATTTCCTCGGGGCAATATTAAACCCCACAATTGATTATGATCCGTTTGAAGGGCAGTTCTTATGCAACCCCTTTTTGGACTGAATGTGGAAACAAGTGTTTACTGATCTGTTCAGCTCTATGACTAGCAATTGTGTTAGGTAGGTAGGTAGGTAGGCAGAAGTGGCTGTCCCCTCGATGGAGTTATGAACGGGCACACTTAGGCCAGAAACAGGGCCCACTGTGATAACACAGTTTCATATTGTTTCCTAGTCTAGGAACCACTCGGAGCTTCCGGTGAAGCGACTCAGACTGCCAATATCCATGCATGACAGTTCATCGAGATCCTCCAGGTGCCTCTTTCTCCTCCGACCATGTGCAGGGCATGTACACAGTAGGTTTACGTCTAAGTTTAGGTTTAGGTTTAGGTTAGAGGACGTGTACTTGCTAATTGAGACAAGTACAGTACCCGGAGATCTTGTAGACCCATTGTACAACGTCCTAAAGGGGAGAGGATAATAGGGGAGATGGGAAAAAGGAGAGGTAGTAGGAAAGGGAGAATGATGAAGCAGAGGAATTACACAAACTAACAAAACACACAGAAGTCGCCGTAGTTTAGTAGGTAGTGTGTTGGTTTATTAGACGCAAAAGTCTGGGTTCGAGGCCCATGCCAGGCATCAAAGACAAAATACAAAAAGTATTTTTTCGGCGACTTCCTCTCAGCAGATTTCTGGCAAAAACTCTGAGAGTAAATAAAAATTGCCATGAAAAGTTTCTCAATAAATACAAATCTGTTGTTCGGAGTCGACTTTAAACTGTAGGTCCCACCACTCATGTATAAAATTAACACACACAACATAAGTGGTGTGAGAAACTAGGTCGTTGTACAATGGGTCAATTCGACGACGACTTGTCTTAATTGACAAGTACACGTCCTCTAACCTAACCTAACCTAACAAAACACACAAGAGAGCGAAACTACACTTCTCAACCAGTTCAACTTAATAACGAATCTATGGAGAGCCTTTATGTCGCCTCTCGACACAGAATTCAAACTCTCAAAGAATCCTTTGCTAAAGGCTTCAAGCTCAACCTGCTAAATACTGGAAAGTTACAGAAGAGATTCGATTCGACTGTCTCCAACTCCTCCTCATCGCAATATACATACTTGCAATAGTCCGGCTGGGATCTGTTCCAGATTCTTGTTAGCGATCTAATCTCGCAGTAGGTGAAGAGCCGTCTCATCCTCCTCCTCATCTTCACAGCTTCTGCTGGAATCATTTGCAAGATATCCAAGACCGATACGCCTTGCATGTGTTCCTATAATACAATGACCCGTAATAACCACTATAATAGTGCTGAGCTTACTTCTTTAGAGTTTAAGCAGAGCTACCACGCGCCTTTTATCCAGCTTTGGCCAGATTTTCTGTGCCCTTCTGCCAGTGTCCAAAACTGCTCATCTTCTGTTGTCAAGATCCACGATTGCATTGTCAATTATAAGCTTGCAATTACCCAAAGTGTTCTCCAATGACGAGAATTCAACAGAGAGTTCGATGGTCGCGACCCTGCTGAGCAGTTCATCTGCTCTGCAGTCACCGGGAATGCCTTTATGTCCTGTTAAGCAATTTTGTAAATGAAAATGTTCTCAGATTTCTTTTCGCAAAAACATTGATTTCATTTTAAACAACCCAAACCCCCCCTGTCATTTGTATTCTATTAAAACGAATTGATTTCATTTTTCTCAGAAAATTTTGTTACACGGTGCAATAAAATTACACGTCCAGGACCCGTATTTAAATAGAATTCAAGTGTTTAAATGACTTGGCATTTGATTTGAAACAAACAATATTTGATACGTGTCTGTTTATTCTTTTAATTTTGAAAGTGTGTTGTTGTAAGTGTTAATCATTTAAAAATGCCCGTGTTTAATTGCATTGCCATTCGTATCATCATCTTCATTCGTATCTTGTGGCTTTCATTATCAGAAATGAAATTATCAGACATGAAATTTGGAATATAATAAGTGTGTCAACAATATTGAAATTTAACTACATACTCTGATCCATTCGTACCAAAGAATATGGATATAAAGAATACGCATCATGTAGAAGTAAAATTTCTTATGGCGGGTCATAACATTACGACCCGCTCTCACCAAATTATTTTTAAAAATCATTTCTTGATGAGAGGGAGGAAGACAGAAGGAAAATGAACGCAAACAAAGAGCGTAACAATGTGTTGCTCTCTTCGTAGGTATGTACATGTGTATGTATTCTTGTGTTTTTTTGATTTAGTTGTCGATCAGACTGCGACAAGAATACATGTGCCGCGGATGCTTTATCATTTTATTTCAGAATAACACTCGAAGAATATTTTGTGTTATAAATGTTCTATGTCATTAGCTGGGCGTATTTTATTTTTATTTTGTCCCATAGTATATTTTTTAAATTCTTTGGAATGCTCGTTTAATAAAAAATGGTTTTTTTATTCTTTTTATTTTTATTCATCTAAAAAACATAGCCTAATTTTTAAGCCAAAGATGGATAGCTTTATGTTCTTTTAATAATAAAATTAATTTTTTATTTTATATTTATTTATCCAAAATTATTAAGCCAAAGATAGACAGCTTTACATATGTATGTTGATGAAAAGGAAATAAAAATAGAGTATATTACTAACACTTTTATATGGCTGTAAATAAATAAATTCTCTCAACTTATTTTCTCTCTCTTACTCACCAATGCATAACCAAAGGCATGTGTTAACCTAGAGGAAAATTGTTAGTAATAATTTTAAGTCTACTTATTAACCCAATGATATGTATATGTGATCGGAAAATATAGACAAATTGTACTGCGCTAAATCCCTAAAGACACCGTATTTAACTTGGCAAGTATTCTTCCAAAATCGAAATCATTTCTCATTGATATTAGTGAATACTACTGTGATATTTCTTTGGGTGTATCATTGAAGTCTGAAAAAAGCGACATTAACATTCTTCTTTAAAAGCTGACAAGATTTTTACGCTCTTTTTAACGAACATTGTTGATGTTCGAGTCCTATGTGTGTAAAAAGCCGAAGATGTTCTTACCCTGAGGGACATTGGTGCCGACGTCTGTTTTTAACACCAGAAAAATAAATAAAACGTGGTCAAACAACAAAAACGCACGATGAGAACAACGCATTGTTACGCTCTTGGTTTCTGTATCCTTCCCTTCTATCTTTCCCCCCGCGTCATGAAATATTTTTGGAAAATATTCCAAAATATGTTAAAATGCACATTCTTTATACTTTATTTTCTTTGTTTGTACTCACTGCAACGTTGGTTTATAAGTTGCAGGTTGCAATGAGTATGCGTACAACATTGACATCAAACTCATGCCATTCGAAACATGTTTGATTCATAAGCCAACTCAGTTAGATTCGTAACTTTTCGAGTGATTCGAATCATTCATCAAAATCTAACACTCTTAGTTGTTGTTGCATTTACAACAAAAGAAAAAGGACACATAAGCAAAAAAGACAAAGAAAGCAAGCAGAGTAAATACACAACCTTCTAGTGAGTATTGTAGTGTTCTTATGCGAATCATACTTATTTTGTGATTCGTGTATACGATGAGTCATGGAGAGTCGAACTCAATAACATCATAAGTGTTGTTAAGTAAGCATGAGTATGATGAGTATTTCAAACTTTGAATATGAGTAGACGTTCCATAATATTAAAATAAGTATGAATGCGTATAAGTATCAGAAATTATGAGTATGATTCAATTCTACTCATCTTTTTAAATATTCATTGCTGACCTCTGGCCAGGATCCGTATTTAAATAGAATTTAAGTGTTTTTTAATGACTCGGCATTTAATTTGCAACAAACAATATTTAATTCGTGTCTTTTTCTACTTTTAATTTTTTAACAGTGTTGTTGTTCTTGTTGTTCATTAAGTTGTTGTTCTTGTTATAATTGTTAATCATTTTAAAATGCCCGTGTTTAATTTCATTGTCCTCATCATCATCATCATCATTTTGATTCGTATCTTTTGGCTTTAAAGGAAGAATTCTGTTGAATTCAGATGTTGATGTTTGTGTGTCTTGCATTATTATTTGATTTTGTTGTTGTCGCTGTAATTCTAACAGTTGTTGTTGCCACCGCCATTATTTGTTAATTTTTGTTGTTATTGTTGTTGACATTGTTCCTGTTCTTGTTGTTTGTTACCAGTAGTTCGTTGACTATGATGATGATGTATTTCCTGAAAACTTTTCTTTTTCTTTTACTTTGTGTGTGTGTCTGATTTGTTGTTGTTGTTGTTGTAGTTTTTGTTACAATTAGTTTTCATTTTTTATTAGTGTATTGTTCTTGGGTTTTTTGTACATGTTGTTTCTATTGCCATTGCAGTTGTTGTTGTTGTTGCTGTTGTTTTTTATGTTCCCCATTATGACGTCTTGTCTGTTAAAATGACGCTGACAAGCGTATTTCAGAAAACTTTTTCTTCTTTGGTGCATGTGCATGCACCAAGTGAATATTTAAATGTGGGTGTGTGTCTCTGTGTGTGTGTTTGTAAGCCTTTTAATATTCAGGGCTTTAGTTTTTTATAAACAACACCCAAATAATGTAAAAAAACAAAAAAACTTAGAAAAACTCAGACTCAAATTACAAACCCAGCTAGTTTTGCTGCTGCTGCTGCAACTGCTGATGTCTCTGCTTCTGAGTTACCAATTTAGTTTTAGTAACCAGTCATTATGAACGTATACTAGGCACAGTAGGCCAAAAATGGAAATATAAGGAAAAGGTTTTGAAAGGCTTTTGTTAGGCTTGAAAATTGACAACTCAAGATAGCATTATTGCAAGATGATGGCTATGTTTCCTTACTTAATTGGTCATTACATCCTCTCTAGTCAGGACACCACCCATGTTGTGTGTGTTAAAAACTATTGGATGGTGTGAGAAGGGTTGCTCTCTCCCTATCTCTGCTTTCCAAGCATCTCTTCTCACTTCGTAGATATTATTCGTGTCACACACAAGTAAAGTTTTAAAATATTTCACTTGCTTATGGATGCTGAAAGGTATACAGAGGTATAAGCTTTCACCCTAACGCATATCAAGCTCCTACGAGCGTATTTTGTAAACGACTGAAGCTTCTCGTCAAAAGATGGTTTCACCTTATTAGTGATGCTTCAAATCCACCATCGCCCAGCCGCATGTTTTGTGTGTTAAAAACTTTTGGATAATATGAGAAGCTAGGTATTGGCTAAAGGGTTGCTCTCTCTCTCTCTGCTTTCCAAGCTTCTCTTCTCACTCCGTAGATATTATTCACACACTCGCACTATTAGCAGCGAACAAGCTGCCATCCTCGCAAGCTCATCTAACTGCTGAATGCGATGAATTTCAACGTGACCTGTGATCCAGCAGAGAGCGAAGTTATTCCTCCTGCATAGTTGATTTAACTTGGCCAGTCACTCCCATATTACTCTGGAGTTAACCTCATACGAGCTGTCTGCTCAGATGGTGGCCTATTTGTCGGATAGTATTGCAGTGATAAATTAATAGGCGAACCGCTTATCGATTTTTTTGATTGTAATTGACTTTATTCCAGTGATTTCAAAAAGTTTCTAATTTCTGGTTGTACGATATATTGCTTCCATATTGGTCAAACTCAATGCTTTTTATTATTTTGTTGAGGCTACAGGCATAAAAATGCCTGCTACGGCGTTGTCTGAACAAAAGCATGCTTTTCCAACCAATTTACTACACAATACCAACACAATTGACTGCATAAGAGTGTCAAATGGTTGCACACTCGTTTTAGTATGAAGATCTTAGTCTGTTCACTAGAATTTAGCGTGTTCAAGAACCAGTTAACCAGCCCTGTGTTGTGATCCAACCAATTTACTACACAATACCAACACAATTCACTGCATAAGGGTGTCAAACGGTTGTACACTCGTTATAGTGTCGAGATCTTAGTCAGTTTAATAGAATTTAGTGTGTTCAAGAACCAGTTAACTAGCACTGTGTTGTGATCCAACCAACTTACTACACAATACCAACACAATTCACTGCATGAAGGTGTCAAACGGTAGTACACTCGTTTTAGTATGGAGATCTTAGTCAGTTTAATAGAATTTAGTGTGTTCAAGAACCAGTTAACTAGCTATGCCTTGTGTGTGAATTTCTTTAGGTAAATATGACGTGCCAAGAGATGAAAATACTATTTCCGATGCACTTGTTCCCGCTTTTACTAAAACGCATCCTGTTTTTGATTTCTTTTCAAATCTATCCTCTTTTGGACCCACTGTAGTTGCAAATTTCTGGTTATCTTTGTCAGTCTCTTTGGTGTGAGCCGTAAACGTCTCGTTTATACCAGCCAAATCACAAACATTAAACGAAAATAATACGGAAAACAACACCAACAACAACAACAACGAAAAGTACTTGTTTAAAAAAAGAAGAACAAGAAAATATTTCTGTATCCACGTCAAAAAAGTTTCTCTAGGCGTATGACGCCTACAGCCAAACTGAACTGTTTGTAGCACGTTTTTCAAACAAAAAAACAAAAAAAAAAAAACGCCAAACAAAATCAACTGCAGCGCACAGAAAATGTTACACAAAAGCCTGTTAGCGGTAGTGTTAGCAGCGGCAAATGCTAACAAAAATTTTCTAAACAACAACAACAACAAAAATTACCCAAGCAATGAGCAAAGAGTGGCAACAACAGAAACAACAACAAAAACAAAAACAGAAGCATTTCCGCTTTCATGTTGAATATGACAGAAACAAGTGTTAATGGTTTGTTATTTGGTGTACAACCAGAAACAGCAACACAACCAAAATGAAAGAACAACAACAACAAGAATAATAATAAGAACAAGAACATTTTTTTTTGAATGACGGACTGACACACTAAAGCAGCGGTAGGCAGGCAGCCAGCGTAGGCACGGCTATTTGTTTGGTTAGGTGTTGAGGAAATTATGTTGCCACAGTTTTTTTCTTTTTGATTTTATGTTTGCAACACTAATACACTGGGCTTGTTTGCAATATTGCAACAACAATAAAAGCAATACAATTGCAAGTTAACAACAACAACAACAAAAACTATAACACTTAACATAACTTATTTTATGATGTTTTTCAAGCCTAAACTACAGCACACAACTAACACAAACAACCATCCAACCAGCCAACCATCCAACCAGCCAACCATCCACTTGTGGGTGCTGTTTGGTCCTGTACTCATATACAACACAAGAATGACTAAGTGTGAGTAAGTGTAAGTAAGTGTGTAAATAAGTGAGTGAATGAGTGAGTGAGTGAGTGAGTGACGTATTGTTAAAGCGCCTACCAATTATACGAACGACGGATATACCCGCAGTTAAAATCACGAATTAAGTTTTGATTAAATGTTCGCTCGTTTGTGTTGCACTTCACCTTAAGTAATACACACCTGCAACACACTTGCAACATAAAACGCAAAACAAACGCATTCACTTCTTGTAGTCGCAGTCAGTTGTTTGCTTATATTGCACGCTGCTACACCCCTTAAAGGCGATATTCAAGTATTTTTTGGTTTCTTATTTGAGCATTTCAAAAAAAAAAAGGTGCCAGAAGAAAAGGAACTTTTTTTGGGCCACTCTTAATGAAATGGAAGCCTATTTTGGGTGATCATTTATAAGGAATGGCTTGCCAAGAGGAGAGCAATTGTAGGTTGGATTCGATGATGCTTCTTGTATTTACTTTTCAGTATGATGTTGGATGTTGCAGCAGAGAAAATTGTGTCACACACTCGTAAAGGTTTAAAATCCTTCACTTGCTTATAGAGGTACATAGGGGTATAAGCTTCCCCCGATCGCATATAAGATTCTTATGAGCGTATTATGTAAACGACTGAAGTCTCACGGCAAAACATTGATTGCATTATATCAGCGCAACTTCAAACCTTACAAGTCCACTATCGACACCCGACTTTTACATTACGTCAAATCCCGAAGAAACCCCATGAAACACAAGTCGAGAGACACCATCTTTTTGTTGACTACAAGACAGCCTTCTATAGCCTCGTAAAGAATCGTGTTTTTAACGCAACATCTTGTCTTGGTATTCCCGCAAAACTGGTAGGGCTATGCTAAATGGCGTTGAGCAACTGCTGTAGCTGCGTTAAGGTAGGAATTGACCTCTCCAAACTCTTTGATACCTTGCAAGATTTCAGATCAGACGTTAACTTATCATGAAACCTCTCCAACTTCATCATGGCAAGTGTTCTGCGAAAGGCGGGTGTACATCGCAATGCCACTATTTTCCACAAATGTTTCCTGTTGCTTGCCATAAAGCGTAGCAAAAAAGATTTTACTGCTACATACATACATTACAACTCTTCAGTCAGGATTATGGACTTAGTTGCTCACGCCACTTATGTTGTGTGACTCCGAACTACAGATTTTTTTGAGAAACTTTTCATGACAAGTTTTTATTTTACTCTCAGAGTTTTTGCCAGAAATCTGCTGAGAGGAAGACACCGAAGAAATATTTTTTCATATCTCCATTTTGATGTCTAACCTGTAGTTTGAATCGTGGCCTTGCGTCTAATAAGACAATACACTACCTACTAAACTACTGCTACATTTAGCGATATTAAACGGCAGTCTATGAAGCTGGGGTCTGGCAGTAAAGGGGGGTAAAACAAAGTATTGTTACATAAATCGAAACGACCTAATATCGTTTAACAAAAAAAAAAACGATAAACAATAGCTACCAGCTACACCAACACAATACACACGACACAAATGCTCACTAACACTAAGAATACAATGAACGTGTTGGTTATCTAAAGCTGCACACACACACATGTACGACGAACTTGGTTGCGCCTGGTACCAACAACAACATGTATGTGACAAAAGGGGATAGACAACACAAGCAAAGTATACAAACAACAATGTATTAGCAATAGAGCTCTCGAGAAGGCGAGATCACGAACCTTCCACTTCAAGAATGTTCGCTAGACTGGTTGTGTCGGACTATAAAAGGGCTGGACAAAGCAGGCACCAGTCAGTAAGAATTCATTCAGCCTTGTGTGAAGTTGCGCGCGAATAGTTGTGTGATAAGAACTAGTAAAGTGAATAATTGTGTGAAATAGAATAGTGTACAAGCAAATTATTGTTGTATCGTTAAGTTGTATACGGTGGCACACAAAAGTAGTGTAAATAATAAAGAGAGTTTAAGAGAAAATAAACACATATTTGTTTTTACTTGGTTTGCAATTAACGAACTCATAATTTAAACGTTTTTAAAAAGGTAAAAACGTAACAGTATATTTGTGTCGACAATTAGGGACATGCAGTAGATTAAATTCTAGATTACGATCGATAACTATACTCTCGATATAGTCAAGGAATTTATTTATTTTGACTCTGTAGTTACCAGCAAAAATGATGTCAGTCTGGAGATCAAGCGTAGGATCACATTTGCCAAACAAGTGCTGCTACCATGGTCGCAATAGGCAATTGTATAGCAGATGAATCTTTCTTGTATGACAAAACTTATGCTCTACACTCTGCCCGTAAAGCATGGACGCTACTAAGCAACATGATTCCTAAAGAAATTCACACTTTACAACGCATAGCTAGTTAACTGGTTCTTGAACGCACTAAATTCTATTGAACTGAGTAAGATCTACAAACAAAATCGAGTGTACAACCTTTTGACACCCTCATGCAGTGAATTATGTTGGTATTGTGTAGTAAATTGGTTGGATCACAACACAGAGCTAGTTAACTGGTTGTTGAACACACTAAATCCTATTGAATTGACTAAGATCTTCAAACAAAAATGATTGTACGTTTGACACCTTTATGACGTGAGTTGTATTGGTATTGTTTAATAATTTGGTTGGATAAGCATGCTTTTGTTCAGACAACTCCGTAGCAGGCATTTTTATGCCTGTAGCCTCAACACAATAATAAAAATCATTGAGTTTAGCCAACATGGAAGCAATGTTTCGTACTACCAGAGATTAGAAACCGTTCGAAATCACTGGAACAAAGTCAATTACAATCAAAAAAAATCGATAAGCGGTTCGCCCATTAATTCATGAATTCCCCTTTGCATATCACTGCAATACTATCCGACAAATAGGCCACCATCCGAACAGTCGGCTCTTATGAGGTTAATTCGAAAGTTGTATGGTACTGTCTGGCCATGTTGAATTAACTAAGCAGGAGAAAGAAGGTCGCCTTTTGCTGGATCACAGGTCATGTGGAAATTCATCGCATTCAGCAGTTAGATGAGCTTGCGAGGATGGGAGCTTCCTCGCTGCTAATAGTGCGAGTGTGTGAATAATATCTACGGAGTGAGAGGAGATGCTTGGAAAGCAGAGAGAGAGAGCAACCTTGTAGCCAATACCTAGCTTCTCACATCATCCAAAAGTTTTTAACACACACAGCATGCGGCTGGTCGATGGTGGATTTGATGCATCACTAATATATTCAAATAATGTTTTGAGTCTTGAGAACATTCGAAAGAAAAGTTCAACGTAAGATCATCGGTCCAGTGCACTGTGATGATGATTTCCGCATCCGAACCAATAATAAGCTTTATGAGCTCCTCAATGACTGCACTGGCGCGGCACATTAGATCGTATGGTGGCAGTACTGTCTTGCCTTTACACGAGAATAATAAGAACCAGGACTGAGCTTGTTAATGTATTAATCCATCAAGTGATCAAATCGTTCTGAGGGCAATGACAATGTGTTCGATGGCATCTTAACTGGTCGGAGAGGGCTTTAGGTTTAGGTTTAGGTCGGAGTGTTAGCTCTGATATCACAAAGCTCACTTGAGCACGCATAGCGGCCCGTTGTGATGTCACGGGTGAACGCAGTCTCTGAACTGACCAAGTCCCACCATAATCAAGGAAGAGGAAGAAGTTGGTCAGCGCAAGGGCTGCAAACATGGATGTGCTTTGCTGGTTTCCGTGAAATGAAGTTGCTGGATTGGACTGCTGAAGTATGGAAATCCACAGCCCATCAAAAGAGATCCAAGCACTTCCCATAAGAACAAGAAGCTGCCAAACCTTACAAAATGAATGAACACTTTAAAGACTTCTTCTTTCATTTCCATGGCTTTAAAACAAAATACCGAAGTGAAGTTAAAGAGAAATTCATTTCAGTTTTTTATTTTTAAATTTTATTTCTACCGTTTACGAGTACGACGAGCACACGTTTCAGTGTTTTTTTTCTTGTTTCGCTCATGTCGTCTTATCCGGCAATTTTCTGCATCTGTGTGCAGTGAAATCGATTTTGCAACGTTGCTTTACTATTTTCGGAATTTTTAGATTAATTTCTTTCTTTTAATTCCCTTCTCTTTCTTTCTTCTTCTCTCTATTTTTTCTTAATTTTTTTATATTCTTTTTTCAAATGAAACGAATTTTAAGTTGAATGTGCCAATAAAAATAAGAGAAAAAAAAATGGAAGTGAAATCAGAAGAATTTATTGTTATGCGAAGCATTTTAAAACAATTGTCGTTTTACAGGTGAATACAGTTTCACAAAGAGAAGGGGGGCAAGGGTATATATATGTACGTATGTATGTGCATTATAATTTAAATGCGAGAGTTGTGGGATAAGGTCTAAGAGGCCTGTGCCAAAATAAGGTTAGGTTGGGCTGAGCGCAGTTTACTTGGGTCCTGTATGGTGCCGTTGTAACACCCAAACTACCTACCGATATTCGCCATATTAAAGGGTGTTTTTTTTTATAGAGGTATAGAATTTTAAGTTGCAATAAAACAACGATGGATTATTCGATTGACATGAATTTCATTTATCCGAAAGATACTCTTGTGGCATTACATTCTAAATATGATTTCTGGCATACGACCTCCACGGCTGGCGGGGATGTAGTCTAATCTGGACGTCCAATTTTCGATGACTTTTTCCAACATCGGCAATAATACGGCGAATGTTGTCTTCCAAATGGTCAAGCGTTTGTGACTTTACCGCATAGACCAATGACTTTACATAGCCCCACAGAAAGTAGTCTAGCGGTGTTAAATCACAAGATCTTGGAGGCCAATTCACAGGCCCAAAACGTGAAATTAGGCGGTTATCAAACGTGTCTTTCAATAAATCTATTGTGGCACGAGCTGTGTGACATGTTGCGCCGTCTTGTTGAAACCACATCTCCTGGACATCATGGTTATTCAATTCAGGAATGAAAAAGTTAGTAATCATGGCTCTATACCGATCACCATTGACTGTAACGTCCTGGCTGCCATAGTTTTTGAAAAAGTACGGACCAATGATTCCACCAGCCCATAAAGCGCACCAAACAGTCAGTTTTTCTGGATGTAACGGTGTTTCCACATACACTTGAGGATTACCTTCAGTCCTTCACTTCCATGGTTAATCGAATTAACTGCTCTGATGGACGATTTTGTCGACGATAAAATGGACGTAGTTCGCGATACGTTTTCCGCACAGAACCATTATTTTCGAAATAAAATTGCACTATTTGCAAGCGTTGTTCAGGCGTGAGTCTATTCATGATGAATTGCCAACAAACACCCTTTATTATAGCTCCTGGTTGATATCTCTCAATCATCCTGAGAGTCTTATGAAGTTGTGGATTTTTCTCCTTTGGCTCCACAGGTTTTCTGGGTGACCAAGAATTCTACTTCTCAAGTTCCCAAGTGCCAGACAATGCCAGTGAAGATGTTCTCTTCTGCAACACAATTGCAAGTTAACAACAACAACAACAATAACACTTAACATAACCAATTTTATGATGTCTTCCAAGCCTAAACTACAGCACACAACAAACACAACCAACCATCCAACCAGCCAACCATCCAACCAGCCAAAAATCCAACCATCCAACCATCCAACCAGCCAGCCATCCACTTGTGGGTGCTGTTTGGTCCTGTACTCATAAACAACACCAGAATGACTAAGTGTGAGTAAGTGTGTAAATAAGTGAGTGAGTGAATGAGTGAGTGACTGACTTATTGTTAAAGCGCCTACCAATTATACGAACGACGGATACACCCGCAGTTAAAATCAACGAATTAAGTTTTGATTTGACGTTCGCTCGTTTGTGTTGCACTTCATCTCAAGTAATACACACCTGCAACACACTTGCAACTTAAAACGCCAAACAAACGCACTCACTTCTTGCAGTCGCAGTCTATTGTTTGCTTATATTACACGCTGCTACAACCCTCAAGCGTGTTATTCTGGGTGTCCAAGAATTCTACTGCTCAAGTTCCCAAGTGCCGGATAATGCCAGTGAAGATGTGCTATGGTCTCCTCTTCTTTCTCTCATTGCAGCTTCTGCGGAAGTCGTTATGCGGAATTCCCGCGTTCTGAATTCATCAGTGATAACCAGAATGACGTTTTCTAGGAGGTGTAAACCATTTTCATAAAAGGATCTATCGGGTATCTGCCTCGCAAAACCAGGACTGAAAGTAGGTGCAGGTATCCTGTACTCAATAGGCACATTCACATGCCAACAATACCCCAGATTTTGGTATGACCTGTTATGGCGCCCAGTCTCATTGCCGCGTTTGCAGTCGCTTATTTCGCCAATAAATCTGATGGTAGCCAGTTAAGAATGGTAAACAATATCCAAGGTGGTGTAGTCCTATAAGCATCTGTTGTCATGTCTCGCCACCATTCTCATAATCCCTTCAAACCGCGTTTGATGATTCCTTTTCTCCAAAGAGTACCACAAACCTGCGGCTTTGTAGAAGCAGAGCTGGTTTGATTACAAAATTAGGTTGCAAAAATACATTTTATTTGCATTTGAGTTTGAGGCCACCTTAGTGGTTCAGTTAAGTTTGTTGTCCAATATGATCACAATATTATTACGCAAATCGAAACGACCTAATATCGTTTAACAACAAAAACGATAAACAAAAGCCACACGATGCAAATACTCACTAATACTAAGAATACAATGAACGTGTTGATTATCTGTAGCTGCACACACACATATGTACGACGAACCTGGTTGCGCCTGGTACCAACAACAACATGTATGTGACAAAAAGGGATAGACAACATAAGCAAAGTGCACAAACAACAATGTATTAGCAATAGAGCTCTCGAGAAGGCGAGATCACGAACCTTCCACTTCAAGAATGTTCGTTAGACTGGTTGTGTCGTACTATAAAAGGGCTGAACAAAGCAGGCAGCAGTCAGTAAGAATTCAGTCAGCCTCGTGTGAAGACGCGTTGCGGTTGGAACGTACAAGCGGCATTGCTTGCAAAAAGGTTGTAAGCAGAGGAGATCTAACGTACAGTTGTTAGTGTTAACGCGGACAGAAGTGTGAAATAGAATAGTGTACAAGCAAACTATTTTTGTATCGTTAAGTTGTATACGGTGGCACACAAAAGTAGTGTAAAGAATAAAAAGTTTAACTGAAATTAAACACACATTTATTTTTACTTTGTTTGCAATTAACGAACTCATATTTAAACGTCTTTAAAAAGGTAAAAACGTAACAATATATTTGGTGTTCTGTTTTGCGTTCACACTCATGGATAAAATTAACACGCTACACCGAAAGTGGTGTGAGAAGCTAGGTTACAAACCTGACTAAACGCCTGTAATAACCAATTATGTGTGTACATATGTATGTAACATGAGTGCTGTGAGAAGCTAGGTTGTAATCCTAACTAAAGTGTTGTAATGATGACTTAAGTGACTTTAGTTTGGAATGTTAATGTATCAGATACTTCTGTGGGGCGCACATCAGAGATCAGCAATAAATCGTTTTGTTGGTACTCATAATCACTCATAAAATTTTGAATATACTCGTAAATGAGTCAACAATATTGAAATTTAACTATGTCCTCTGATTCATTTATACTCACTGCAACGTTGATTTATAAGTTGCAGGTTGCAATGAGTATGCGTACAACGTTAACATCAAACTCATACCATTCGAAATATGTTTGATTCATAAGCCAACTCATTTAGATTTATAACTTTAGAAAAAAACTTTTAATACTCGAATCTTTTATCAAAATTTAGTCTTAGTTGTTGTTGCATTTACAAAAAAGGAAAATGGCACATAAGCAAAAAAGACAGAGCAGCAAGCAGAGCAAACACGCCTTCTACTGAGTATTCTAGTGTTTGTACACGAATATATTTATTTTGTACTTCGTGTATATGTTGAGTTATGGAGAGAGTCGAAATCAACAACATCATACGTGTTTGTTAAGTATATATGAGTATGATGAGTACTTCAAACTTTGAATAAGAGTAGAGGTTCCATGATATTAAAATAACTATGAATGCGTATAAGTATCAGAAATTATGAGTAAGATTCGATTCTACTCATCTTTTTGAATACTCATTGCTGATCTCTGATGTGCACCATCATTTGTCGCCTGAATACAACATTTAGGTGTAGTCACGTGGGTAGTCGAAAATTTAAATAATTTTGTACCCTTTACGACCTAGCTTCTCAAACCATACATGTAGTATGCATTCATTTTATTCATGAGCGGCGTTGCCCACAGTTTAAAGTCGTCTCCCAATAACAGATTTTTGAGAAACTTTTCATGAAAATTTTTTTTACCAGAAAGCTGCCGAGAGATTCATAAATTTAGAAAAATACTTACAAATGATACGAGTGACTCGAATCATTTATCAAAATTTACAATCTTAGTTGTTGTTGCATTTATAAAAAAAGAAAAAGGACACTTAAGCAAAAAAGACAGAGCGGCAAGCAGAGCAAACACACAACCATTTAGTGAGTATTTTAGTGTTCGTACACGAATGATACTTATTTTGTGATCCGTGTGTATATTGAGAAGTCGCCGTGGTCTAGTAGGTAGTGTGTTGGCTTATTAGACGAAAAGCCAGGGTTCGAGCCCCAGGCCAGACATCAAAATAAAATACAAAAAGTATTTTTGCGGCGACTTCCTCTCAGCGATTTCTGGCAAAAACTCTGAGAGCAAATAAAAATTGCCATGAAAAGTTTCTCAAAAAATCTGTCGTTCGGAGTCGACTTTAAACTGTATGTCCCGCCACTCATGTATAAATTTAACACACACAACATAAGTGGTGTGAGAAACTAGGTCGTAATCCTGACTGAAGGGTTGTAATGACCAATTATGTATGTATGTATGTATATATTGAGTTATGGAGAGAGACGAAATCAATAACATCATACGTGTTGTTGAGTATGCATGAGTATGATGAGTACTTCAAACTTTGAATATATGAGTAGTATGAGTATGACATTAAAATAAGTATGAATGCGTATAAGTATCAGAAATTATGAGTACAATTCGATTCTACTCTGCTTTTTGAATATTTATTGCTGATCTCTGGCGCACATGTCCTGTAGGCAAGTGTGTCCTATCGATTTCAATCTATCATTATCATTTAAGCCATAAGCGTTTAAAACTTTCGCACGCTATCTACGCATTAAATAAATGCGATAAAATGTGCAGGCACTACTCGCATCCTCTACATACGATGCTTAACGATATACGGTATTGAATTGTTATGGGCGAGAGAGAGAGAGAGAGAGAGAGAGAAAAGAGAAAGAGAGGGGAGCAAAGAAGACAACATCGCATTAAAGTTGAAGACAAGAGTTGTTGTTGGCTGTTTTAGTGTAAAATAATAGCTTCTGGTATGCGTATCCCCATACATACATACGAGTATGTAGCACGTGAAGTTAAAACATACGCGATGCCAGGTGGATAAAGACCGTTGTAGCGTTAAAAAATAAAAGCGCTTGCAGAGTGAGACGAGAGTGGAAAAAATAAGAAACAATTCGAATTTATAGCTCAATTGGGAAATTGAAAGTTTTGAAGACGATATGGCAGATGTATTAACGTTTTGTTCATATGTACGTATCGAGCGAGCTTTTGCTCGTTCGTTTTCTTTACGCACATATGGGGCGCTAAAAGTTTAAAAAATTTTTTTTTAATTTTTTTTGATATTGAAAAAGGCAATTTGAAGTTAAATTCTTAGATGTTTACGTTCACGTTTACGTTTCCTAGTCTTTTTAAAGTTTTTTTTTTGTTTGTTTTTTGCCCCATTTTGTTCTCTACTTGCCACGACATCATGTGGTTTATCGCATGATAACGATAACGATGACGATAACGATGATGATAAGTAAAGAAAAAGCGAAAAAAAGAATGAAAATTTTTGAACATCACAAAACAGAATTTCCGAGAAGAAAGAAATGTTTTCCAAACAATAAAATTAGGCGATAAACAAATGCCTGAAGGCTAAAGATAGCGGGCGAGTGTGAAGTCAAAGAACACAATTTTCGTTATTTAATATGAATTTTTTAAATGAAATTTTAAAATTTATGTACAGTTATACGTATAACGGTAATACTTTAATCATTTATTAGCCCACATATCATAAACAACCTACCTTGCCCCTCCTACCACACCATGTATACCCACATCACTTTATATGGCCACAAATATGTAAGATTTTCCAAACCAAAATTGAAATGATGAGCCTGTTAATGTATTCACACATGTATTGTATGTGTATTGGTCTCTATGTATATCTCTTGTTAAGATTTAGTGTTAGTGGTGAGTGTTTCATAATTTTTATGTGTGAGTCAAAGTCAAAGCAAGAAGAATAAGAAGAAGATAAATGAACTCCCCTGCCATTAATTTATTTGAAATCCATAAGGAAATCCTTGTCTTATGCTTTTCTACGCTTCTCACATTAAAACCGTTCCTCCGTCAAGACAAGACAATGCGAGCAAAATGTTAAGCATTTATGCGTGAGTATAGGAGAGGTGGTACAGGGGAGTATAACAAGCACAATTTATATTAGAGCCTGAAGAGAAAACAGAAAAAAGAAAATGAAATCAAAAGATGAAAAGATGAAAAGATTGCGGAAAAAATTATAATAAAAGCGTTCAAAAAGAAATCACAACGTTGTAGTTGGTCCACAACGGGCATTTGCTAAGCTTTACTGGAATAATGTTTTCAGCATAAATAATAGTGGTTCTGAGATTACTACATGTTAACGTCCCTGTTACATTGGGTCCAGTTCCTGGAGATACGAACTAAAGGGTCCGCCAAATAACTTTTTTATTTTTGAAAATCCTTTAAAAAAAAACTACTGAAAATTTTCTCAAATTTCTTTTCTTATTTGAAAGTACAATCCTTCCGGTTAATTAATGGAAAATAATTTCATTCAAATGGCTGCCTCGGCTGGCCATGCAGTAGCCTACACGATCGGTCCAATTTTTAAGCACATTATCGATTGTGTGCAGCTGTATTTCACCAATGGCTTCACGAATATTGTCCTTTAAAGCGTCAATTGTCTCTGGCTTGTCGGCCAAACGACATCAGCTCTGCGGCTGATAATGCGATCTTCAAAAACAGGGCGCAAAATATCGAGTGTAGCTTCAGCTGTGTGGCAATTAGCGCCGGCCAGTTGAAACCAAATGTTGCCAATATCCTCCTCTTCAATTTTTGTGAACAAAAATTCGTTCAACATGGCCCGATAACGATCGCCATTGACTGTAACGGCCACTCCTTGCTCATTTTCGTAGAAAAATGCTCCAATTATGTCTCTGGACCAAAATCCGCACCAAACAGTGACTCGTTTTGGGTGCATCGGCTTTTCAATGTATGTGTGCGGGTTTTCTGTGCCCCAAATGCGACAATTTTGCTTGTTTACACGCCCGCCAAGATCAAAATGAGCTTCATCTGAAAAGAGTATTTTTTTTGCCAAAATCGGCATCTTCTGTAAGTCGATCGCAGGCCCACTTAGCGAAACGAAAACGCATTGGATGGTCAATTGGCTTCAACTCCTGAACCAATTGGACTTTGTATGGCGTCATACCAAGGTCTTTATGCAAAATTCGTCTCAATGATGTCTCCGAAATGTACAATTGTTGAGAACGACGGTGAATTGATGTTGATGGCGCTTGACGCATACTTTCTGCCACAGCAGTAATATTCTCGGGTGTACGCACTGTTTTTGGCTTTTCACGCAAGATAACGAACATACGGAGCTGACGATGCTTCCCTTCTTCCAAAATCCGTACGCAATTTTCGCACACATTCTGCAACATTACCATGATTTTCAAAGTAATGTCGCAATATTTCCCAGCGTTGTTCAAGCGTATACACAACCATATTCGTTCAGCGGAAGGATAAAACTAATTATCTGTCAAATCAGACATGAGCTAAGTGTTACCATTCATTAAATAAGCGCTAGTTGAAAAAAAACGTTAGATGGCGGACCCGATATAAGACGGTCGGCTATCTGTCATAAAAGGATTAAATTTGTCCTTATTTAGTCTTGAGTCACTCTGTGAACTTAAAGAAAAAAAAGTAGCGAAGTACTTGCTGGCACAACAAATGTAAGAGTCCCGCATGAGCTGATTCCGTTAAGTAATAATAGATTGGGTTAAGTAATAAGAATAGGTTAGGACGCCCTTAAAGGAAGAGGTCCCACTTAGCATTTACGACCCTTGTGATACCAAAACCAATTTTACCCGGCGTTCAAATATTCCGTATAAAAATCCACCTCAAGTTCAATATAAATCTTGCTATTGCAGTCATCTTTATATCGGGTCCGTCATCTAACGCTTTTATTTTTCAACTAGTGCTTATTTCGTGAATGGTAACACTTAGCTCATGTCTGATTTTGGCAGATAATTAGTTTTATCCTTCCGCTGAACGAATATGGTTGTGTATACGCTTGAACAACGCTGGGAAATATTGCGACATTACTTTGAAAATCATGGTAATGTTGCAGAATGTGTGCGAAAATTGCGTACGGATTTTGGAAGAAGAGAAGCACCGTCAGCTCCGTATGTTCGTTATCTTGTGAAAAAAAGTGAAAGAAACTGGCATCCTCATCGATAAACCAAAGCGTGAAAAGCCAAAAACTGTGCGTACAGCCGAGAATAGTGTGAAGCGCCATCAACATCAATTCACCGTCGTTCTCACCAATTGAACATTTCGGAGACATAATTGAGACGAATTTTGCATAAAGACCTTGGTATGACGCCATACAAAGTCCAATTGGTTCTGGAGTTGAAGCCAATTGACCATCCAATGTGTTTTCGCTTCGCTAATTGGGCCCTACAGAAAGATGCCGATTACAGGAGATGCCGATTTTGGCAAAAAAAAATCATCTTTTCAGATGAATCTCATTTTGATCTTGGCAGGTATGTAAACAATCAAAATTGTCGCATTTGGGGCACAGAAAACCCGCACGCATACATTGAAAAGCCGACGCACCCAAAACGAGTCACTGTTTGGTGCGGATTTTGGTCCAGAGGCATAATTGGGCCATTTTTCTTCAAAAATAAGCAAGGAGTGGCCGTTACAGTCAATGTCGGTCGTTATCGGGTCATGTTGAACGAATTTTTGTTCACAAAAATTGAAGAGGAGGATATTGGCAACATTTGGTTTCAACAGGACGGCGCTACGTACCACATAGCCGAAGCTACACTCGATGTCTCGATGTTTTGCGCCCTATTTTTGAAGATCGCATTATCAGCCGCAGAGCTGATGTCGTTTGGCCACCTCAGAGTTGCGATTTGACACCGTTTTACTATTATTTGTGGGGTGCCGGCAAAGATAAGTGTTACGCCGACAAGCCAGCGACAATTGACGCTTTAAAGGACAATATTCGTGAAGCCATTGGTGAAATACAGCTGCACACAATCGATAATGTGCTTAAAAATTGGACCGATCGTGTAGGCTACTGCATGGCCAGCCGAGGCAGCCATTTGAATGAAATTATTTTCCATTATTAACCGGAAGGATTGTACTTACAAATAAAAAAAGATATTTGAGAAAATATTCAGAGGTTTTTTTAAAGCATTTTCAAAAAAAAGTTATTTGGCGGACCCTTTAAAATGATTGGATAATATCCAAATTAACTGAGGAAATCGGAATACCTATGCTCTGTAACATGTTAAAGATTGAGAGCTCCATACCGGCCCTGTTCAGCTCAGCAGCAGCAGAGTAATTTCCCATGATATTCCCATGTCCCGGAACCCAGAGTTACATTTGAATGATCCGAAATTCTTTTGAAAAATCGTTAGTATTCATGGATAAATACGGACGTTGACCCTAGGAACTGACCGTTAGGAACTTAAACGCAGCCTGGCTTATTCGAGTGAATCAAGAGATTTTTGGGAAATATTCCTTCACTCAACAAGCATTCATTCGTACATAATTGGTAATCGTTTAGTCAGGATTACGACCTAGCTTCTCCCAGCACTTACGTTGTGTGTGTTAATTTTATACATGAGTGGCGGTACCTACAATTTAAAGCCGATTCCGAACGAAAAATTTTTTTTGCGAAACTTTTCATGGCAATTTTTATTTACGCTCAGAGCTTATCCGGAAATCTGCTGAGAGGAAGTCGCCGTAGATTTATTTTTTTATATTTCGTTTTGATGGAGATGTCAGACCTAGGGTATGAACTTACTACCTACTGGACTATGGCGACTTTTTAATAAGTTTGATAATTTTTAAATTAATTGAGGCAATCGGAATAAGTATGCCCTATAAAATGCCGGAGATTCCTATATCCCGGAACTCATATAAGAGATACCTTTGAATGATCTGAAATTTCCCTAAGAAATGCTTAACGATGAGTCCTGCTCTACCGCTAGACTCACCTGGCCCCGGATGGATAGAAGGCGTACCAACCAGTTACTTGGACTTGATCGCGGCATCATCTCAATCACAGTGGCCATGCTTATAGGTCACTATGTTATGGGTAGACACGCGGAGAGAATGCGGCTCCCATTTAATGACTTCTGCCGTGGATGCAGAGCCGCTGAGGAGGACGATACTGTTATCCACTTTCTTTGTCAATGCCCATCTCTTGCGAGGTGCAGATATAGGTTATTTGGCTCTCCGACCCTTGTCAGCTTGACGGAGCTATCGTCCATTGATGTCAAGGATACAGCCTCGTTTATCAAACTTTCTGGCTGGTTTTTCAGCGCGGGGTAGTCGTGTCTTGGATATGCAGATCTTGCGCTGACCGACCTCCCCCTTCTGGGTTCGGGGGAACTTGGTCAGTACAGGAACTGCGTTCACCTGTGGCGTCACAGCGGGCGTACTCAAGTGAGCTTTTGGTATGAAGCTACCGCACTAACTTAACCTCAACATTAAGGGAGAAAGACGGACGTTAATACTAAGTTTGTTAGAGACTTAAACGCAGGCTGGCTTGTTCGAGTAAATCAAGCACTGCACCGCCTTCAAAATTGCCATGGCCTCTGCTTGAAAAACACTGCAATGATCAGAGGCAGCCTATAAACACCCGAAATAAAAACATTGAGAAACTCTGCCTGTCGAACAAGAAAAATTAAATAAAATCTCCTCCATTTCAAACTTATGAACACACAATAAAGAATTACAAGATGAAGAGAGAAAGAAAGAAAAAAAACGGAGGAGAAGAAATAACAAATGAAATATAAGATGAAAGAAAAATCAGATTCTTTAAAGCAAGATACTCTAGTAGTGTCCTCCTAAATGTAAGCGGAGTATCACAAAGGCACTTATGAAGCTCAGTTCCTGTGCTTGCCTGCACAGTCTTAAACTGGCTTTTGGAAAGAAGAAGAAAGAAGAAAAAAAGAGAAGAGATGAATGAAAATAAAAATAACAGGCTTATTTAATTTGCATAATTTGTAACACACAGTATTTGTTAAAACATCTTTGGAGCTCTGTTTTCTTAACCAGCCACCCATCCACCACACCATAACACAACACTTCACTACACTGCCAACACTTGTAATATGCAGCGACCACCAACAAAACCCAACCAACCTACGCGTTTGTGTTGTAAGCAAGTGAAAGTCTTAAGGAAATGTAAGAGTGTGTTGGTGTTATTGGCAGAATGAAACAGTGTATCGATGTTGTCATCAGTGGTGGTGGTGGCTTTGGGTAAGGTGAGTAAAGTGGAGAATATGGTGTCTAACTTTTCTATTACCATTGCCATCGTTATCGCTGTAATTCTCGCCAGATTATATTTTTAATCTCTACGAATACAATTTTATTTTTTACTTTGCTCGTGGAGTGTTGGTGTGTTCGTGTTGTTTTATTTCTTTTGTCTTGTCTTGTCTTGTGTTGCTGTTGTTGTTGCTGTTGCTGTTATTGTTGCCTATTATCTGGCGTTTAGTAATTTTTAATTAAGTTTCTTTCTCATTTTCATTTAAATTTTTATTGCTGTTGCTGTTGTTCATTTAAAAAATATTTTCAAAGATTGTTTCCTGGTTGTCGGTTCTACTGGCTTACTGGCTGTTGGCTGGTGCTGCTGCTTCTTCTCTTATTACTCTCTGGTTACCATGACTGTTTGCATGGTGTCTTGTATCATCTAATCATGAGCTATTTTAAATACAATTTCCCTTAACAGCCTTTCCTTGTTTCCTTATCCACAGTGAATATTAAATTCCTGAAATCTTGGCAAAATATAAACAAATACGCTGCATATTTCCCTTGGATTTTTTTTCTGTTTCTCCGCTCAGTTTTCTTTAATTTGCTTTGGAAAACCTAGTTAATAAGAATTTGTAATGAAAACAAGGAGAAGAGAATGCAAATAAAAATAAAAAACACAATGCCACTACAACAGATTGCCAACAAATTTAAAATTTTCTCGCATTAAAAACGTTTTAAAGTTAAGTGAGTGAAACAAACACCTACAGATTCAGTTTTTGGACATCACAACAGCCTTACTTATACCATAAGTTCAAATCATTGCATGACATCTTCTTCACATTGTTGTCAATTTGCCGCCAACATAGATGAACTGATGGAAACTATCCCACGACCTTCCTCAGAATCCAATCAACAACTTACTCTCCAAGCATAAAAAAATTCTATGCATTGCGGACTGAGGCTCATCTTTTTCAATTTCTCTCTTTCTCGCTCTCCTTCTGGAAATATTTTGGGGCTTCATTTCAGTTTCTCCGATCTTTGTATCTCCGTCGATCTTTGCTTCTCTGTCGATCTTTGTCGATGTCCTCCAAAATAACACGACTCAATTTTTTCCGCCCTGCTTGTTTTCTGCCGATAACATTTTCCCGCTCCTCGTATAACAATTGTAAGCTTGAGCTGTAGGTTAAGTTTTTAAGCGGTACATACCATGAGAGAGAAGTTTCATTTTCAAGCAAGGCATTGGCAGTAGTTTTCATAGTGTGGGCAATATGTAGAACGTTAATATCATTGGCACCCATAGTGCTACCTTTAAGTAAATGAATGTGCTATGTGGCATACGCTGTGGCTATCCATTGTGCATGCAATTTTGTGACGTTGTATTCTGTTTGCCTTTCGGTTTGTTTATATCGTGTCACACTCACACATGTGCACTCCTTAGATGTGCCGAATTAAGGACCAGGGTCCATATTTGCTCCTCAAATCGAGCATCCACATCCAATATACATGGGGGGTGTCTACCATCAGACAACAGCACGACTAATCTAGTTTCTGATAATTTGATCAGGGCATGCCGTATAGATTTGAACTCGCCGTGGTCTAGTAGGTAGTGTGTTGGCTTATTAGACGAAAAGCCAGGGTTCGAGCCCCAGGCCAGACATCAAAATAAAATACAAAAAGTATTTTTTCGGCGTCTTCCTCTCAGCAGATAAAATAAAATTGCCATGAAAAGTTTCTCAAAAATCTGTCGTTCGGAGTCGACTTTAAACTGTAGGTCCCGCCACTCATGTATAAAATTAACACACACACACACAACATAAGTGGTGTGAGAAACTAGGTCGTAATCCTGACTGAAGGGTTGTAATGACCAATTATGTATGTATGTATGCCGTATAGATTTTAAGATAAGGAAACCTGATGCGGATAACTACCCGTTTAACGGATTTGGATTTGTTCCTGCCGCAACACATCCATCCAGGCACCTCTGCTTCTTGCTCGCCTACGCCAGTTGGTCACACCAATCGATGACAGGGCTTCCTCGATTCAGTCCTTCCAACGGATACAAAGTCGTCCCCTTAGCCGACTTCCGCAGATTCCCGCATCAAATACCCGTCTTGCCGGAGCATCCTCCTCCATTTGAACGACATGGCTGAGCCAGCGCAGCCACTGGATATTAATACGCTGCACAACGTTTATGTCGTTGACGAGCTCATACAGCTCACTGTTGGATCGGATACGGAAATCATCGCCAACTCGTACAGGACCGAAGATCTTACGTAGGACTTTTCTCTCGAACACTCTCAAGGCCGCTGCATCAGTACTTAATAGGGTCCATGCCTCTGCGCCTTAAAGAAGCACGAGAGGTCTCTGCTACTCAATTGCCTATTGAGACCATAGTAGCACCTGTTGACAAGAGTGATCCTGCGCTTGATCTCCACACTGACATAATTTTTGGTGGTAACAGTGGAGCCAAGATAAATAAATTCCTTGAATGTATCAAAATTATAGTTATCGGCCGTAATCTGAGAATCAATACGCCGCACGTCTTTACTTGTCGATAACATATACTTTGTTTTGCCCTCATTTACTGCCAGACCCATCTTAGTAGACTTCCGTTCAATAGCACTAAAGGCAGCAGTAACATCTCGCTTGATACGCCCTATGATGTCAATGTTGTCAGCGTACGCAAGCAACTGGACGTTTTTTTTTTTTGAAAAATAGTGCCATTGTGATGCTATCCCGCCTTTCGCAGAACATTCTCCATGACGCCTTGTCTGAAACCTCGCACGGTATCAAAGGTTCGGAGAGGACCATTCCTACCGTGACGGAGCTGCAGGAATTTGCTCAACGTCATTCTGCATAGCCTTACCAGCTTCTCAGGTATACCGAGGATGCGGCTAACTACCTACCATATTACGTGCAGTTGGAAAGGATAAAAACCTCACACTATTATCGAGGAAGTCGCCTAAAGAAGTATTTGTTTTCATATTTCGTTTTGTTCGAGATGTCTGAGCTAGGGGTTGAACCATGGGGTCTCGTTTAATAAGCCAGATTTACTTATAGTAATTGGTCGTTACAAACATTTAGTCAAGATTAGAACCTAGCTTCTCACACCATCCATGTTTTCTGTGTTAATTTTATTCATGAGCAGCTGTACTCACATAGTAACATCGACGCGGAACGATAGATTTGAGAAACTTTTCATGGCAATTTTATTTATTCGCACAATTTTTGCCAGAAGTACGCTGGGAGAAACTCGACGATGGAAATTTTTTTTTCATACCAGTAAACTACCTACTTGACTACGGCGACTTGAACATGACATAGATCGCCCATGTTGTATTTGTAAAGGGTGTTTTTTATAGAGGTATAGAACTTTAAGTTGCAATAAAACAACGATGGATTATTCGATTCACATGAATTTTATTTATACGAAAGATAATCTTGTAGCATTACATTTTAAATACGATTTCTGGCATATGACCGCCACGGCTGGCGCGGATGTAGTCCAATCTGGACGTCCAATTTTCGATGACTTTTTCCAACATTTGTGGCCGTATATCGGCAATAATACGGCGAATGTTGTCTTCCAAATGGTCAAGCGTTTGTGGCTTTACCGCATAGACCAATGACTTTACATAGCCCCACAGAAAGTAGTCTAGCGGTGTTAAATCACAAGATCTTGGAGGCCAATTCACAGGTCCAAAACGTGAAATTAGCACGAGCTGTGTGACATGTTGTGCCGTCTTGTTGAAACTACATCTCCTGGATATCATGGTTATTCAATTCAGGAATGAAAAAGTTAGTAATCATGGCTCTATACCGATCACCATTGACTGTAACGTTCTGGGCATCATCGTTTTTGAAAAAGTACGGACCAATGATTCCACCAGCCCATAAAGCGCACCAAACAGTCAGTTTTTCTGGATGTAACGGTGTTTCCACATACACTTGAGGATTACCTTCACTCCAAATGCAGCAGTTTTGTTTGTTGACGTAGCCATTCAACCAGAAGTCCGCTTCATCGCTAAACAAAATTCGCTTATGAAAATCGGGAACAACGGTAATCTCGTTTTGGGCTCATTCGACGAATCTACGCCTTACTTGATGATCGTTTGGCTTCAAATCTTGCACGAGTTGGATTTTGTAAGCACGCAAACCAAGATCCTTCCGCAAAATCTTCCATAAAGTGGATGGACACAGATCCAATTCCTGTGCTCGATGGCGGATGGACTCATTCGGGTCTTCCTCAATGCTACGCTCTACAGCAGCAATAGCTTCTTCTGTACGCATCGTACAGCGTCTCTGGGCATGCGAGTTATCAATAAGAGTAAACGTGGTGCGAAAACGTTCCATGGTTAATCGAATTAACTGCTCTGATGGACGATTTTGTCGACGATAAAATGGACGTAGTGCGCGATACGTTTTCCGCACAGAACCATTATTTTCGAAATAAAATTGCACTTTTTGCAAGCGTTGTTCAGGCGTGAGTCTATTCATGATGGATTGCCAAACCAAACTGAGAATAAATCACTTGACAGCTGTTAAATCGGTTGCCATCTTGAAAAGTAATACCAACTTAAAGTTCTATACCTCTATAAAAAACACCCTTTATTTAAAAAATAATGGCATTGCCTTCCCATCCTGTAGTGACGTATTTTTCTTACCAAGATTCCATGTCGATTCGATCATGAAGAGTTTTTGGGAAGGGAATCTATATTTTCCAAGACAGGTGGGTAAAGATGATTAGATACGCCCTGAGAAGAACTGATGATGATGACAAAACGAAGCAGGACTAACTGCTCACTAAAAGCTTCCACGGGATTCCACCATGGATGAAGCAATGATTGAACGATCGAGACTTCCAAGCAATAGTATTTGCTTGAGCTGTCTGAGAAATTACTACATTCGGTGTAACACTGGTTTCATGCTATTGGCCCTTATTGTGAGAAGAACGGCTGGCTGGTGTTTTACGTTAGAATCGTATCCCTCCCCCGTTAAACTAAATCATTAATCATTTCAAGGCACTGTTTTACAACATTTTCCCATTAAGCTCATCCTTTATTCATAATATTTCAACATTTTCTTGTTGATTTTTCTTCTGAAAACCTCAAATAATAAAAATCAAAACCAATGCAGTTTAAGAAGCTCCAAAAAAGAACAAAAAATTTCCAATTTTTTATAGGAAAGTATTCTTTGGAAAACCTCTCCACAAAGGCAAAAACAACAACAATTTTGCCACAAAATCAAACAACTAAACTGAGAAACTGACTGAGAAAAGAAAAGAAAATTTTGCCAAGAAGATGAGTAAAGAATCGTTGGTTTTTTCATGCTGATGGTTGGTTGGTTAGTTTTCTTACAAATTCCATGGAATGTATTGTGCAGCAGCAGCAGCAGCATTGTTCTTTCGGATAATCAACTGCAACGGCAATAGACAAACAAAAAAAAGTGAGAAGGAGAGCCATCACTAGGCAGTCTGCTTTATTGTTCCAATGCTTGCAAAGCCTTAGTAGATGTTAATGAGGCAATTGTGTGATAAGTTTTGGTATTTTATTTTGGATGAGATGGTTACATTAACTCTTCTTGCTTTACTCCAGCGTTGGCATCAGCTTCGTTGGATTTGATTGTTTGCTATGCATATAGCAGTCCATCTGCTGGTATAGAAACTTACTAACTGTTACTACTACTTACTACTGTTAGTATAGATTACAACCTAGTTTCTCAAGCCACCCATGTTATGTATTTTATCCTTGAGCAGCGGGTCCTACAGTTTACCGTCGGATCAGGACGATAGATTCTTGAGAAACTTTTCATGGTAATTTTATTCACTCTCAGAAATTTTGTCAGAAGCCTATAGAAATGCAGTCGCCGAAATAAATATTTTGTTTTAATATTTCGGTTTTGTTCGTGATGTCTGAGCCAATACACTACTTACTAAGCTACCGCGACTTTATTGGCATAGAAAGCTTTCCTGAAATCATTCATCGTAGCTGTTAAGGAGTCTGCCATTCGAGGGACTGGTTTTTATGTGCAGAGCATTAGTCTAATCTACAAGAGTTCTATTGGACGCAAACAAGTTATTTACCAGTTTGCTTTAGAGTCGACCCACGCACAAATTGCTCTAAGACATTCATTGCCTTTTTGGTCAATAAATATGGCAGACGATAATAATCTGGAAACATAAGGAGTAACTGATGTTAGCCTAGAGACGATAGCAATAATGATGAAGATGCTGGCTGGTTGGTTGGTAACGCTGGCAATAGTGTGAGTACGAATTTTAGTATCAGTGAACGAAACAGAGTTGCATTTCAATTTTACTTTCGTTTTGTTGGTTTAAGCAACATTTCATATTGTATTGTCCAACCATTCAAGAGATTTTTTAAGGCTGAAAACCATAGCTTTTCATCATACATACAGCTTTACCTTGTTCTTTAACGTGAAGAGCTTATTGCTGTTGGAAATTCAATGAATTTCAAAGTTTAAGTTTTAGATTTCTAAATATAAGGTGTAGTCAAAAGAAATTCATCTCTTTAAAAGTGAAGGAATTCAAAATAATTTAAGTAGTAGCAGTAGTAGTAGCAATGTAGCAGTAGTATAAGTAGTAGTAATAGTAGTGGCAGTTGAAGTAGTAGCAGTTGAAATAGTAGTGGTTATAGGTCGGGAGTAGTAATAGTAGCAGTTGAAATAGAAGTAGCAGTAGAATTAGCAGTAGTATAAATAGCAGTAGTAGTAGCAGTTGAAATAGAAGTAGCAGTAGTAACAGCAGTAGTATAAGTAGTAGTAGTAGCATTATTAGTAGCAGTAGTAGTAGTAGCAGTAGTAGTAGCAATAGTAGCAGTAGTAGTAGCAGTAGTGGTAATAGCAGCAGTAGCAGCAGTAGTATAGGTAGTAGTAGTAGTAGCAGTATTAATAACAATACTATAGGTAGTATAAGTAGTAGTAGCAATAGCAGTAGTAGTAGTGGTAGTAGTAGCAGTAGTAGTAATAGCAGTAGTAGTAGCAGTAGTAGTAGCAGTATAGAGTATAGTATAGAAGTAGCAGTAATAACAGCAGTAGTATAGGTGGTAGTAGTAGCAGTATTAGTAGTAGTACTATAAGTTGTAGTAGCAATATTAGCAGTAGTAGCAGGAGTGATAATAACAGTAGTAGTAGCAGTAGTATAGGTAGTAGTAGTAGTGGTAGTAGTAGCAGTAGTATAGATAGTAGTAGCAGTAGTAGTAGCAGTTGTAGTAATAACATTAGTAGTAGGAGTAATATGTAGTAGTCGTAGTGGTTATACGTAGGGAGTAGTAGTAGTAGCAGAAGTAGTAGTAACAGTAGTAGTAGCAATAGAAGTAATGTATGAAGTAGCAGTAGTAGTAGTGGTTATAGGTAGGGAATAGTAGTAGTAGCAGAAGTAGTAGTAACAGTAGTATTAGTAGTAGAAGTAGTAGTACTAGTAGTAGATGCCCTAATATATGTATGTATTAGCACGGGTAGTATTATTACAAGCATTGTTATTCTTGCTACTGCCTTCCCCACTACTACTCCCACTGCTAATGCCATTTCATTGTATTAGTTTTTCTAAATATTTTCAAATAATTTTCTTTTTTCTTCTCTTGTTGAGGTACAGTAGCTTCGGTTTTTGTGGTTTATTTTAAAGGAATATAATTAAATAGCAAGGAAAACAGAGAGTACAGAGAGTGTGGTTGGTTAGATATTGTGTTGTTGTTGTGTTTTTCATAGAAGCTTAGATTGCATAATAATTTTCTTTTCTCTGCAATTTGTTGTTCTTTTTCTTTTTTCATACAATTGTGCTATAAAATGCTTAGAAAATTGCATTTTTCTTTTGGTTGCTAGGTATAGTGGAAAAACAGAAAACGATAGTTAGTTCGATGGAGAAAGGTTGAGGACAAAGTAAAGAGAACTAAGACTAATGTTTGTGTCACGGTAAATCATGCCGTTTTTCTAAAGTAATTATTTTTAATGAGGCGTTAAAGGAAGCCTGCTTATGTGACCAATTTACGGTGGCTTTTTTTAAAACAACATTAATTTTTTGGGTCCAACATGACCCAATGGAGGCTGTTCTTTTGTTTGGCCCTATAGACTATTGGGTGCCAGACTATAAATAAAGAAGTTCGAGGTATCAAGGCGAACATCATAGTAATCAGCTAACTAAGGTGTTAGCAGTCATTAACGATTTCGAAATTTTGAAACGGAATTGAATAATGAAGTTGTGGGATCCAACTGACGTGATACGTATTTATCAAAGGGCCAATCACTGCCTATTGACCGAAAATTTTGAGATAAATTAGCTAAGTACGACATGAATGCCTTTTTGGGATAAAAACAGATCATAGAATATGTTTCAATATTTTGATTGAAGAATTTTAAACGCAATAAAATCAAGTTTCTTTGTCTCACGTGTAAGTGGAACAATCGTAGCAGTGTACTGGTTTGAAAGAATCGTGTACAAAGAAGGCAAAAACAGTTAAATCTGCAAGCAAAGTCATGTCTGAAATGCAGAGCTCATTAAGTCCTACTTTCTGCCTAGAGACGGCGCAATCTAAACTTGTAACGAAAGTCATTGATGTTATTCTCTCAAGGTCAGGAAGTTTCCTGAATGAATTATTTGGATGGGTCCCAAACGGGATTTTTTGATGGTGAGATCTTTCTATTTTTTCATTTATTTCATTTTTATTTATCTTTAATATAATACATGAAAAAGTTAATATAACCCGCTAAGCCAGCAGGAAAGAAAGACCAACATGAAAAAAGAGATCGCTTCAAGAGATCGCTCAGAGCGCTATATTTAATCACAATGTTCGTTGCTCGAGTTGTGCGGTATACTTCAATACAAGGCAAAAAAAAGTCGGTTATCATATGACCATAACGCTCCGAATTGACGGTGACAGTCGTTCCATCGTCGTTTTCGAAGAAGTAAGGTCCAATCACACCTTCGGACCAAAGAGCGCACCAAACAGTGACTTTTTCTGGATGTAATGGCCTCTATTCAATTACTTTAGGATTCTCAGAACCCCAAATACGACAATTTTGTTTATTAACATACCCACCGAGTGTGAAATGTGCTTCATCGCTGAAGAAAATTTTGTTGGAAAAATTACCGTCCACCGCCTGTTGTTCAAGCACCCATTCCACGTATCTATGACGTTGTGAATGGTCAGCTGGCTTCAGTTGTTGCCTGAGCTGGACTTTATATGGATGTAGGTGTAGATCTAAATGCAAAATACGCCATAATGTGCCGTAAGACAGTCCTAATTTCTGAGAACGACGAGGAATCGACACATTCGGGTCTTCGGCATCACTTTCACTTACAATAGCGATCTTTTCAGCGGAACGAGCGAAACGATGATGCACAGGCCTTTCAATATTTGTAACCACTCCAGTCTCTTCAAATTTCTTCACAATTTTGCCAATTGCTTGCGTAGTTGGACGATTATGTAAACCATAATCTCCTTTTAAAGTACGATAAGTGGCTGTGGCAGAATCGCCATTTTTGTAGTAGGTTTTGATAATTTTTATGCGTTGTGTGATAGTTAAGCGATCCATTTTCGTCAATGCCAGACTTTCTACTGAAAAGAAAAAAATTGGTTGCACAACTTAGTTTGACTGATGTTGAATTCCATTCCCATAGTTTTGAAACCACGAAATGGATAGTCCTTTACCTAGTTGATTATCGTTATTCAGAACCAACAGCTAGACCATCTCCATCATTATTCACTCCTGTTGTAGCAGCGTGCTGTATTCTCTTCTAATTGGCGAATCAGCTTAGAACTCGTCGGGCGAACGATTGAACCGTATTCTACTCATCATCAGATTGGCATATCTTGGTATTTAAACTTTCATCGATTGGAGCCGAATCTAGATGTAGATGGCGATTTCATTATTAAAAGATAGACATACAATGCCGTAATCTGTTTTTCTGGTCAATATTCCTGTACAATTCAGTCTTATAGTAGGTAGTAGTACCTTTAATCTACACGGGGTTCTCAAAAAATATCAGCATCACATATCACCTTCACTGAGTCAACCATGCCCTCAAATCTTGCTTACTTAACTTAATTGGTTTTTAAAGCCCTTTAGTCAGGATTACAACCTAGTTTCTTACAAAGAAAGCGAAGCCAAGAACATTCGCCTTCAAGAATATTCATCAGACTGTTTACCCTGCCATATAAAAGGCAAGGTCAAGCATGCAACGGAGTTAGTAAAAGTTCAGTCAGTCTTGTGTGAAGACGTGGTGTGTTTGAAGAGAGTAATCGTGATTTGAAAATATCCGTTACAAAGATCTGTCGAACAATTGTATAGTAATTGTTATTGTTTATGCAAAGTGTATAAACAGAGGAATAACAAAGAAAAGCAATTGTTGTTGTTTACATCAAGTTGTGAACAGTGGCTCACAGAATTGTTCGAATAATAAAGAACTTTAATTAAAACCAAAGACAAACTTAATTTTTATTTTATTTGCAGTCCACGAACTTATATTTTAAACGTTTTTAAAAGGTAAAAACGTAGCAATATCCTTTGATAATTCCTTAAACACCTTCAACGCGAATGAATTCCCTCCCCTGTTATGTTCATTCAATTATTGGCTGGCAATTATTGTTGGATAAGGCGGGCCACAGAGAAATTCTTTTAAAAATGAAATGAAATCATCGAGAAAGCATAATTAAGCCCAAAAGGATATAAAGTTTCGATGGGGTATTCTTTCTTTTTTTCTTTATCATTTTCTTTCTAGTTGTTGTTGTTGTTGTTGTTGGTGCTGCAATGTTGTAGATGAAATATGAAATAGTTTTTATTGTGGTTTCTTGTTGTTGTTTTTTTTTCTTTCTATAAAACAATTATTGCTGCTGCTAGTGATGCTGGTGTTGATAGTTTTTGTCGCCAATAGATAAAAGCGGTCAAAAGAGAATTGCTGATTCAATTATTGTTGCTGCTGCCAGTGCTGCTGCTGCTTTTGTTGGTGGTTGAAACCAAACGATAAAACTTTATGCATTAGTAAGATGAAAGCCGAGATAATGGTTTCACTTGTCGTTTTATTTTTTAGGAATTTTGAATTTGAATTTGCATCTGCAACGAACAGCAATCAGAGATAATTTAAACACCAAATCTAACACCACTTGACCAACAAAAAAACACTAATTTTTGGCAATTTTAGTTTCTAGTTGCTCGTCCCCTTCTATACCACCCCCCCCCCCCCGCCAAAAGAAATTTTTAGTTTTTATTGTTTATGTGGTGCTTATTATGCACTTCTCGCAAAGCACAACTTGGAGTCCATGCTGTATGCATTGTGTTGGATAGCAAGGGTTAGGGGAAAGTACCCCAAAAAACCAAAAAACGATTACAGGAATATTGCATTTCATTTGAATTCTATTTCAAGTGGTTGACTTAAAAAACAACACAGGCAAAAAAGGAAGTAAAAACAGTAAGACACTCAAAATTAAAGCCTCCTCCCTAGAACATCATTTGTCATGTCTTTTCCTCAGAAATTTTGTTTTCTTTTCTTTGGTTTTGTTTGATTTTGTTTGTGTAAATGACATCATAGAGAACATAAATATCCAAACACTTTGCCTAAACTTCTTACGCTCAAGCCTCTCTTGGCTAAATTATTGAATTTTCAAAATCAAGCCTGCCTGCCTTGCCTGCCTGCCTTGCCTGCCTGCCTGCATTAATTTTTTAAAAATAAAAAAATCTTCACCAAATGAAATGCTGCTTGTCTGTGTCATATTATGTCAGACAGTAACAAGCAAATGGGGTGTGTTACTGTTGACAATCATGACGATAACGATAACGATCATAATCATTTTTGTCCACCTCCAACTCTTAATGGGCCAGCCTCCCATGGTTATGTCCCTAATGATTTCAATTGGAATTGTTTGTACAATTGCTGCGCTGTGCTGTGCTGGACTGCTGCTGCTACTACTCTCCACATGTCCACACAGAACAATTAATCTTCTTTAATTTCAAATTCTATTCAAATTATGACAAGAACTCACATCAGCAGGCGAAGTAGCAGAAGAAGAGTTTCACAGGCCGGCGGGAAATTGTTTGAACGTGCAACAAACAGTAAAGGAAGGAATATATTTTTCGAAAATATTGTTACGTTTTTATCTTTGTAAAAACGTTTAAATATGAGTTCGTTAATTGCAAACAAAGTAAAAACAAATATGTGTTTAATTTCAGTAAAAACTCTCTTTATTATTTACACTACTTTTGTGTGCCACCGTATACAACTTAACGACACAACAATAACCCGCTTGTACACTATTCTATTTTGCACTTCTGTTCGCGTTAACACTAACAACTGTTCGTTAGACCTTCTCTGCTTTCAACCTTTTTGCAAGCAATACCACTTGTACGTTCAAACCGCAACGCGTCTTCACACAAGGCGGACTGAATTATAACTGACTCACTGCTTGCCTTGTCTTGCCCTTTTATATACGCATGTAATCAGTATGATGAACGTTCTCGACGTGGAAGGTTCTTGTTCTCGCCTTCTCGAGAATTCCATTGCTAGTATATTATTGTTTGTGTACCTTGCTTAAGTTGTCCATCCCTTTTTGTCACATACATGTTGTTGTTGGTACCAGGCGCAACCAGGTTCGTTGTACATATGTGTGTGCAGCTTTAGATAACCAACACGCTCATAGTATTCTTAGTGTTAGTGTGTGTTTGTATCGTGTGGCTCTGTGTTGGTGTAGCTGGTAGCTTTTGTTTATCGTTTTTATTGTTAAACGATATTAGGTCGTTTCGATTTATTTAGCAATATTGTTTCAAACATAAATTTTCTTTATTTTCATTCCCCGTTAGGGAAGTATGGACATTAGCAATAAGCAAGCAATTCAGTTCGCGAGGACGGCAGCTCCCATACCGCTGATGGGCCAGAAACTTTCTGTGAAATGGCAGCGATTGTGTGGAAAGCTATGAGCAATGAGGAAGTACACAAGCTTGCAAGGAGGGCAGCTTCCATGGCACTGATGGAATCAGAACCATACTGTGAATATAAAGCTATGAGCAATGAGGAAGCATACGAGCTTGTGAGAAGGGCGACTCCCATTGGAAGCGATTGTAGCAAGCACGCAAGCTTGCGAGGAGGACAGCTTCCTTGTTGCTCATGGTTCCCGAACCTTTCTGTGAAATGGCAGCGATTGTGTGGAAAGCAATGAGGAAGTAGACGATCTTGTGAGGAGGGCCGCCAATTGTAGCAAGCACACTAGCTTGCGAGGAGGGCAGTTCCCCTGGCACTGATGGAACCAGAACCCTACTGTGAAGTGGCAGCGATTGTTTGAAAAGATATGCTCAACCAAAGGGCAGATAAAGAGAGACAAAGGCTCTTTTCAAACCAAATAGGTTTGAAGCAATTGAAGGTTTTTTTCTTTTGGGAAACAACAATAAGAGCAGATCTCAGTTCTGAGTCACATCATACATACATACATACATACGTTGGTCATTACAACGCTTCAATCATGATTACGACCTAGTTGCTCACGCCACTTATGTTGTGTGTGTTAATTTTTTATACATGAGTTGCGGGGCCTACAGTTTAAAGTCGACTACGAACGACAGATTTTTTGGAGAAACTTTTCATGGCAATTTTTATTTACTCTCAGAGTTTTTACCAGAAATCTGCTGAGAGGAAGTCGCCGAAAAAATACTTTATGTATTTTGTTTTGATGTCTGGCCTGGGGCTCGATCCCGGTCTTTACGTCTAATAAAACTACCTACTAGACTACGGCGACTTCTGAGTCACATAACCCAAGAATAACATTAGATTCACTACCTTCTTTTGACAGCGCACTGTAGACTCAGGGTACACTTATTCAGAACAGGGATTATCTCTTGACCAACATCTATATTCTGTGGCGATGAGAATGAATCAACGGAACATATTCAAAGAATCTGTGGGGGCATAAATGCATCCCGGAAGGAAACACTATCAAGTGCTAGTCAAGAGATTGGCATTGTTGACATCGAACAGCATCTTAAAATTTGTCAGGGCAAGAGACTTGACGAACACATTATAGGGATACCCTCTAAAGTTGGAGGGTAGTACAATAGATAGAGTACTAAGGTACAGATAGAGTACAAAGGCTCATTAGAGTCCATTATATGATTCCTTATAATGTTCTGAATAGGGTTCTTCTGGCCTGAAGAACCAGAGGTTCCCTTGAGTTTAATACTGATGACTCAGACATGAGTAACAAGATAAGCTGTGTTAAATTTGTTAAGGCCTCTGCTGTCAAACTTTCTTAAAGGCTGACAGGCCACTGCAATGTTTTCCAAGCAGAGGCGGGTTCTGTTTAATAATGCCATCTTTCATAAACGTTTCTAGTGTCCATCAACATTGACATCATTAAACATATCCAATAAGACATCACCGCAGCCTTCAGGGCTATCGAACGGGGAATTGTTGTCAACAGTTCGTTCCCATTTACTACCGATAATTATAATTTCGGTATTGTCAAGTTGTTTGTATACCTTGATTCTGTCATTAGCATCGCAAATAATTTTAGTTTGAAGATCAATGGCAGTATGACTCTCTTGCCAATAGGTTCCACTTTGGTCTCTAAACACAATTAAGTTATAAAGGCCTCCCCTCCCTGCTCATTTTTCCTGAAGTTCTTTACATTGCGGTGGCATTGACGTTAACTCATAATTAAGCAGCTGCTTTCGGGATTAGCATAAGAAAATCTCTTTCCAAATTCTTGTTACGGTTCGGGTTGCATGTACGTATCAATCATGAACTGTTTGAGCTCCTTAATGATATTGTTTCTAAAATGAGAAAGTCTAGATACTGGTATTTTACTTTTACATCGTTTAACATTAAAATTATAAACAAAAAGCTACTAAAACAAAAACAATGCATTAAACAAACCTGTTTACAAATTATCGTACTGCTTAATATAACAACAAACACCAGCATACAAAAAATGATAAACAAGTAAACAAAAATACCATAACAAACACTACAAGAATAATTGTAAACAAAATACACAAATAACCATAATGACCACATTTGCCTTCAAAAACATTCATCAGACTGCTTAACCTGCCATATAAAGGGTCCGCCAAATAACTTTTTTTTTGAAAATGCTTTAAAAAAGAACTACTGTGAATATTTTCTCAAATTTCTTTTTTTATTTGAAAGTACAATCCTTCCGGTTAATAATGGAAAATAATTTTATTCAAATGGATGCATCGGCTGGCCATGCAGTAGCCTACACGATCGGTCCAATTTTTAAGAACATTATCGATTGTGTGCAGCTGTATTTCACCAATGGCTTCACGAATATTGTCCTTTAGAGCGTCAATTGTCTCTGGCTTGTTGGCGTAACACTTATCTTTGACGGCACCCCACAAATAATAGTCCAACGGTGTCAAATCGCAGCTCCGAGGTGGCCAAACGACATCAGCTCTGCGGCTGATAATGCGATCTTCAAACACAGGGCGCAAAACATCGAGTGTAGCTTCGGCTGTGTGGCACGTAGCGCCGTCCTGTTGAAACCAAATGTTGCCAATATCCTCCTCTACAATTTTTGTGAACAAAAATTCGTTCAACATGGCCCGATAACGATCGCCATTGACTGTAACGGCCACTACTTGCTCATTTCCGAAGAAAAATGGCCCAATTATGCCTCTGGACCATAATCCGCACCAAACAGTGACTCGTTTTGGGTGCGTCGGCTATTCAATGTATGCGTGCGGGTTTTCTGTGCCCCAAATGCGACAATTTTGCTTGTTTACATAGCCGCCAAAATCAAAATGAGCTTCATCTGAAAAGATGATTTTTTTTTTGCCAAAATCGGAATCTTCTGTAAGTCGATCGCAGGCCCACTTAGCGAAGCGAAAACGCATTGGATGGTCAATTGGCTTCAACTCCTGAACCAATTAGACTTTGTATGGCGTCATACCAAGGTCTTTATGCAAAATTCGTCTCAATGATGTCTCCGAAATGTTCAATTGTTGAGAACGACGGTAAATTGATGTTGATGGCGCTTCAGGCACACTTTCTGCCACAGCAGCAATATTCTCGGGTGTACGCACTGTTTTTGGCTTTTCACGCTTTGGTTTATCGATGAGGATGCCAGTTTCTTTCACTTTTTTCACAAGATAACGAACATACGGAGCTGACGATGCTTCTCTTCTTCCAAAATCCGTACGCAATTTTCGCACACATTCTGCAACATTACCATGATTTTCAGAGCAATGTCACAATATTTTCCAGCGTTGTTCAAGCGTATACACAACCATATTCGTTCGGCGGAAGGATAAAACTAATTATCTGTCAAATCAGACATGAGCTAAGTGTTACCATTCACTAAATAAGCACTAGTTGAAAAAAAAAAAACGTTAGATGGCGGCCCCGATAAAAGGCAAGCCAAATCAGGCGAGTGAGTTAGTAAAAGTTCAATCAGTCTTGTGTGAAGACGCGGTGTATTTGAAGAGAGTAATCGTGGTTTGAAGATCTCTGTTACAAAGATCTGTCGAACAATTGTCTAGTAATTGTTATTGTTTTATGCAAAGGTTGTAAACAGAGGAATAACAAAGCAATTGTTGTTGTTTACATCAAGTTGTAAACAGTGGCAGAACAGAATTGTGTGAATAACAAAGAATTTTAATTAAAAACTAAACACAAATTAATTTTTATTTTATTTGCACTCTACGAGCTTAGATTTTAAGCGTTTTTAAAAGGTAAAAACGTAGCAATATGGATGTTAATCATCGCAGTTACATCCAGCAACTATGCTATCTCGACCATGTTGTTTGGATGGGAATTGATGCCCTATCTAGGTGAGAGTTTGATGTGGAAGTTAGTGAAGGTTGTCTGCCATATGTTGGAAGGACCAATTATAAGCAACCCTGTCTTTGGCTGGCAGGATTAACTAGTAGCAAACACTCACATTGCAAAAGCACATGGCAGGAAACTGAGATTCATATCGAAATCCGGTAATCGGATGTTTTTTATGGCCAACTTAGTAAGTAAGAAATCCAAACTACTTTCCAGGTTTCATCGGCTATCATATCCTGACACTCACACATAAACAGAAGCACTCATATGAACTTGTCTGCGTCTGCCATACGAGGGTAATTTGTTCAAGTGTCAGCTTTTATAAGAAATGAATTTTTTTTCTGTCTCTGTCTTTAAGAGGGGCGGCAATGGTGTAGACAGCAAGAACGTCATGGCGTTTGTTAGTCTTTAAAGCTCGTAAGGATTTTTGTCTCTCTGTTTGGCTTTATTGTTGTTGTTGTTGTTTTTTTTTCTTGTTAGTTTTGTAATGCATAAGGAGAGTCAAAGTTTGTTAGCCGTGATAACAACTCCTGTCACTAGTGGTGCTGGTGTCTGTTAAGGTCTTCTTCTTCTCTCTGCCAGTATATGAAAGAGTCAATATGAGTTCGGAATTGGTTATGAGTGTATGAACATGTGTGTGTGTGTGCCAATATGTATTTAAAATAATTTGCTTTGATGGCCGTTGGTGTTGTGTTGTGTGTGGGGTTGGCTGCAGTAAAAGTTTGGCTTTAAAATGATTTATGATCGCTTTTGCCGGATAGTGGCCACTTGTGATGTTAATATGGTCTGACCCACAACACAACAAAAGCACAAAATCAACAACAATTATCCGGCACGTATTAAAATGGGCAAAAAAACCCCCCGAAAACAAAAAATGTTTCACAAAAAAAGAAAAGAAGAAAAGCAAGAACAGCCCAGGCCATGTGTATCGATATTGAAATCTGTGGAGACAAACATGAAATTGAATTAAAAAATTAAACCAGAAGGCAGAAGACAAAACGAAAATGATAAACAAAAAACATTTATTTACCGCCCCCTTAAGATTTAACAGGAGGAGCAGACAATAACATGAACAAATATTTTTTTTTAACATGTCCTTTTAACCAGCAAACAACAACAACAACAACTAAAATTGGTTAAAATAGCCACACGATGAACATTATTGCTGGAAAACTTATCGGGTACGTTGGTGGTAAAATCCTTTGGATAAGGCTGAGAATAAGTTTTACACTGGCTTGCCTAGGCAGACTTGCATACAGAGGCACACAGAGAGTGAGAGAGAGGGAGACAGAGAGAGAGAAGAAACTTAAGGTAGAGGGTGTCCGAAAGGAATTTGGAACACATTTAAAAAGTCTGTTAAATATTGCCAACAAGTTTGTGGTATTTTTTTACACGCTTATAGAGTCTTTCAAATGCAGGTGTCTTTTTTAAATATTTGTATTGAATTCACATTTTGTACAGATGCTTTGAATATTAAATTTTCTCTGTTGCAAATCGTTTTAAACAAGTAAAGGGTGTTTTTTATAGTGGTATAGAACTTTAAGTTGGCATTACTTTTCAAGATGGCGACCGATTTAACAGCTGTCAAGTGATTTATTCTCAGTTTGGTTTGGCAATTCATCATAAATAGACTCACGCCTGAACAACGCTTGCAAATAGTGCAATTTTATTTCGAAAATAATGATTCTGTGCGGAAAACGTATCGCGCACTACGTCCATTTTATCGTCGACAAAATCGTCCATCAGAGCAGTTAATTCGATTAACCATGGAACGTTTTCGCACCACGTTTACTCTTATTGATAACTCGCATCCCCAGAGACGCTGTACAGTGCGTACAGAATAAGCTATTGCTGCTGTAGAGCGTAGCATTAAGGAAGACCCTAATGAGTCCATCCGCCATTGAGCACAGGAATTGGATCTGTGTCCATCCACTTTATGGAAGATTTTGCGGAAGGATCTTGGTTTGCCTGCTTACAAAATCCAACTCGTGGCAAGATTTGAAGCCAAACGATCATCAAGTAAGGCGTAGATTCGTCGAATGGGCCTAAAACGAGATTACCGTTGTTCCCGATTTTCATAAGCGAATTTTGTTTAGCGATGAAGCGCACTTCTGGTTGAATGGCTACGTCAACAAACAAAACTGCCGCATTTGGAGTGAAGGTAATCCTCGAGTGTATGTGGCAACACCGTTACATCCAGAAAAACTGACTGTTTGGTGCGCTTTATGGGTTGGTGGAATCATTGGTCCGTACTTTTTCAAAAACGATGGTGGCCAGAACGTTACAGTCAATGGTGATCGGTATAGAGCCATGATTACTAACTTTTTCATTCCTGAATTGAATAACCATGATGTCCAGGAGATGTGGTTTCAACAAGACGGCGCAACATGTCACACAGCTCGTGCCATAATAGATTTATTGAAAGACACGTTTGGTGACCGCCTAATTTCACGTTTTGGACCTGTGAATTGGCCTCTAAGATCTTGTGATTTAACACCGCCAGACTACTTTCTGTGGGGCTATGTAAAGTCATTGGTCTATGCGGTAAAGCCACAAACGCTTGACCATTTGGAAGACAACATTCGTCGTATTATTGCCGATATACGGCCACAAATGTTGGAAAAAGTCATCGAAAATTGGACGTCCAGATTGGACTACATCCGCGCCAGCCGTGGCGATCATATGCCAGAAATCATATTTAAAATGTAATGCCACAAGATTATCTTTCGGAGAAATAAAATTCATGTCAATCGAATAATCCATCGTTGTTTTATTGCAACTTAAAGTTCTATACCTCTATAAAAAACACCCTTTACGTATTTACCATTTGACTACAGGGTGCTTCAAAATTCCATTGTTGAAGAGACTCTGACAAATGCTGGAAAAAAAACTTGACCTCTGTGTGCCAGTAATCTTGAAATCGAAAAATAGTTCATGTGCAGGCATATTTATTCCAAATGGTTAGGTTAGAGGACGTGTACTTGTCAATAAAGTGCAAGTACAGTACCCGGAAGTTGAATTGACCAATTGTACAACGTCCTTACAGAGGGAAGGATAATAGAGGGATTAAGAATGAGAGGATGTAGGAAAGGGGAGAATGGGAAGTGGATGAAGAAGAATGACAAATGGACTCTTATATGGCGTATTAAACGGAGTCTATAATGACTCCAATTCTATGGAATATCAACACCAACTGTGTTACGAGTGTTCTGCCTGGAATAGGTAGGTACCACACCGTAAAACTCCTCCATGTGATGCACATATAAAGCTCATGATTATATAGACCTGAAGTTAAAGCAAAATTGCGCCACTTAACAAACAGTTCCTGGGTGGAAAAGAATACCTTTTTGACCAATAGGTGCGGCTTACGAGTATTAATTCAGGGGGGACAAAGCAGCTCATTCTTCTCTGGCGGCTTGACAGTTATTAAATAGCGTTTGCCGGCCATTGCCTAATAGAATGGGATTTGTGCAGAATTTTTTACTAGCAGGAGAAAGAAGAAATCTCGTGTCACTTAATGAGATGCCGCCTAGAACTTGATGAACGCGTGAATAGCGCATTTCCTGCTATTCCTCTCGAAGCTCTCTTAATTTAGGATAAAGGTAGGTAGGTAGGTAGTTTGGAGTGGTAGCTTTGATATTGTTACATAAATCGAAACGACCAAATATCGTTTAACAATAAAAACGATAAACAAAAGCTACCAGCTACACCAACACAATACACACGATACAAATACACACTAACGCTAAGAATACAATGAACGTGTTGATTATCTAAAGCTGCGCACACACATATGTACAACGAACCTGGTTGCGCCTGGTACCAACAACAACATGTATGCGACAAAAAGGGATAGACAACATAAGCAAAGTATACAAAAAACAATGTATTAGCAATAGAGCTCTCGAGAAGGCGATATCACGAACCTTCCACTTCAAGAATGTTCGTTAGACTGCTTGTGTCGGACTATAAAAGAGCTGGAAAAAGCAGGCAGCAGTCAGTTATAATTCAGTCAGTCTTGTGTGAAGACGCGTTGCGGTTGGAACGTACAAGCAGCATTGCTTGCAAAAAGGTTGTAAGCAGAGAAGATCTAACGTACAGTTGTTAGTGTTAACGCGGACAGAAGTGTGAAATAGAATAGTGTACAAGCAAATTATTGTTGTATCGTTAAGTTGTATACGGTGGCACACAAAAGTAGTGTAAAGAATAAAGAGAGTTTAAGAGAAAATAAACACATATTTGTTTTTACTTGGTTTGCAATTAACGAACTCATATTTAAACAATACCCTAAGCTCATTTGAGCACGCATAGCTGCCCGTTGTGATGCCACCGATAAACGCAGTCCCTGTACTAACCAAGTTTCACCAAACTAGGGAAGAAGTTGGTCAGCGCAAAGGCTGTATATTAAAAGCACGACTACCTTGCGCTTGGAAACTAGCCCGATAAACCACGCTACATCCTTGACATCAATGGATGATAGCTCCTTCATGCTGACAACGTTTGGAGAGGCAAACAACCTATATCTGCACCTCGCAAGAGGTGGGCATTGACAAAGAAAATGGACAACAGTCTACTCTTCCTCAGCGGATCTGCACCTACGGCAGAAGTCGTTTGATGGAGTAGTCTTTCAGCGTGTCTTCTTATAACGCAATGACCTGTAAGCATGGCCACTGTGATCGATATGACGTCACGACCAATACCAAGTAATTGGTTGGTACGCCTTCTGTCCATCAAGGGCCAGGTGAGTCTAGCGGTGGAGCAGGATTCCTCATTGACCCAGGATAGGTTGGCGTCCCGAGAGAATTTCCGCGCAATGTCCAACTTGACCGAGGCAAGTGGCATACCCAGTTCAATTGAAGAGGATTCCGGAAGGAGCGCACCAGCTCTGGCGAGCTCGTCGGCTCTACAGTTTCCCGGTATGTTACTGTGCCTGGGGATCTACACCAGTGAGACACTGGTGAAGCGCCCAGAAAGATGGTCGAGACAGCGGCGAATTCCCTAACGATCCTAAAGTTATTCACTAGAACATGAATAACGCGTGTGACAATACTAGAAGCAAACTCTTCATGTGAATTGTGTAGAATTTGTAAATCGGAGGAGAAGGAAGAAAGCTTGTTCGTCACTGCCTAGAACTTAATGAAAGCTTGTGACAATACTGTAAGGCCTATTCGTGGCATTTTTCGAAGTGCTCTAAATTTAGAATAAAAAGCATTGACCGGAATATAAGTGGTCGTGGTCTAGTCACCAGTAATCTCTACAAAGCATTACAGGACAAAGTAATTCTTTTGCTGCACTCATCCTATAAGAAATGTTGTTTGCAGTTGTCTTGTACTTCGTTTGTCTGGTTTGGTTATCGATTGAAATTGAATTTACTTCGAGTAAATGGATCCTTTTGAAGTCGCCGTAGTCGAATAGGTAGCGTTTTGACTTATTAGACATGAGGCCACTAAAACGAAATGTGAAGAGAATATTGCGATTTCCTCTCAGCAGATTTCTGGCAAAAGCTCTGAGGGTAAAATAAAATTGCCATGAGAAAGTTTCTTAAAAAAAATCTGTCGTATGGAGTCGTCTTTAAACTATTGGTCCCGCCACAAAATGGGGATTTATGCGTTAGAAAAAACTATAAGGCGGTGGTAAATGCATCAGTAAGGTCATTGAGTATTTATTATCCTCCTAGACTTGGCGACAAAGAGAATGAATATATGGAGAAAGAAAAAGGGAAAGTTCTAAGACGAAATATATGCCCAATTAACTGGAAAACACCATAGCAAAGATGTCAACGCTAATACGAAAACAGTCCTTATGGGCGATGGACATTTAAAGTATTGCCAGATCTTGAAAGATAGTTTAATAGGAGTTATGCAGAGATCAACTATAACCCTGGGAACGATATCTCATCAACGTGACCCCCATAAACATATTAAGACAAAATTGTGGATCATATTCTTCTAAAATGGTTGACGTTTGGAGACCATCGAACGGAAATGGAATCTGTGGTTGGCAAATGCTGACGGTGGATAATGCCATGAATGGAATGCTGCTGTTCAAGAAAAACTGGAAATCGGATTTCTGGCAAAAGCTCTGAGCGTCAATAAAATTGCCAACGAAAGCTCCAGAAAAATCTGTTATTCGGAAACGTCCTTAAACTGTAGGTGTACCCACTCATGAATAAAGTTAAAACATACAACACGAGTGGTGCGAGAAGCTAGGTTGTAATCCTGACTAAAGGGCTGTAATGTGGGTATGTATACATCAGAGAGCAGCAATGAATTGCTTTTTCACTACTCATAAGTACTCATGAAATTTTGAGTATGAGTGAGTCAACAGTATTGAAATCCAACTACTCTGATTCATTCCTACTCACTACAACATCGATTTATAAGTACAAGTTGCAATGAGTATGAGTACAACGTTGACATCAAACTCATACCATTCGAACTATGTTTGATTCATACTCGTACTCATTCAGATTCATAAATTTAGAAAAATACTTATAATACTAATCATAAATGATTCGAGTGATTCGAATCATTCGCCAGAATTCACAGTCTTAGTTGTTGTTGCATTTACAAAGAAAGAAGAAAGACAAAGACAGCAAGCAGAGCAAACACACAACCTGCTTGTGAGTATGTGGTGTTCGTACGTGAATCATACTTATTTTGTGATTCGTGTATACGATGAGTCCTGGAGAGTCGAAATCAATAACATCATGCGTATTGTTAAGTATGAGTACCATGAGTATTTCAAACTTTGAATATGAGTAGTATGAGTATGACATTAAAATAAGTATGAATGCGTACAAGTATCAGAAATTATAAGTATGATTCGAATCTGCACATCGTTTTGAATACTTATTGCTGACCTCAGGTATACATATGGTTGTCTTTCTATCTGGCAATTCTCTAAAGAGAAACGACCTGCAAAAGACCCTGTATGATAAAGAAAACACTTGCCAGAAATTGTTGTTGTTGTTGTTGTTGTTGTTATTGCTTGTAAGGGTAGTGGTAGTGTTGTTTTCTGTTTTTCATTTCATTTATTTCGTTCGTTCGTTCGTTTGTTTTTGTTTTTGTTTTTTTATTGAATTTATGATGCTTCATTTACCTTTGCGCCCCATTGGGATGATATTTTGCTCTTCTGTTAATTAATTTACCCACTCAAACAGACAGCAGCAGCAACACTTATAATGAAAACAAACAGGGCTGGTAAAATGTTTTAAGATACAAAAACAACAATAACAACAACCACCAATATAACACAGCAACAGTAACAGCAACAACAAAATTATTGTGTTTAATGACATCCTTAAAATCCTTACACATCGCCGGCATCATTTTGAAAAAAAACCCCAAGGTTTTTAACAACCTTCAACCAATGTTTTTAAAATTTCTTTTCAATAATTACTGTGAAGAGTTTCCACTTTATACCTCAGCTTTAGCATCATAGTTGGCATCACTAAGTGTTAATGGCAGCCCAAATTTTCAATTTCAAATTGTTGCAATAAAACGGCGAAACCCAACACGCACACTTCAGCTACACATTATTGCGTTCGACTGGGTCTATCAGCCTAATACTCAGAAGTGTGTTGCACAGGCCCTAGGTTCGTTTCCTTGTAAAGCGGTTGCCTTATTAAAAACCAAACATAAGCTGCTCTTCCCCCGCTTTTATCTTCGACTGCACTACTGTACAGTCTCCTCTTGTGTCTGCCGCATTATTTCCATTAAAATTCAAAAAGCCAAAAAGCCCTTTTCGTTAAGCAATCTGTAAACAGTTGGTGGTCTTATATTGAAGCATCGTGAAATAGGCGGAATCCATAATGCTCAACACTCTTTACAGCCACAACACAACACACCACTCGTGCATACACTTATTCCAACAATTTCATTACCCCGTTCATTAAAAAGGACACGCCAACCCAGGTAAGATTGGAACAACAAAATACATTGTAATGGCGGGCAAAAGTTTGATCGACAATTAGTGGAAGCTGTAATGAATGCGAATGGTGGTGGTGGTCATAACCCCCATTAAGGAGTACAGAGCACAGGGCTCTTATACAAAAACATTTAAAAACATCTGCAATTGTAACCATCACTCGCATAATCACCAGCAACAGCATCAGCATCAGCACCAACGCCATCACTATCACTATCACCATCATCGTCGTCATCGTTATCATTTTGCCATCAATGTAGGAGTCATCATTTGTAATCTTTACGGTAAAAACAATGGTGCAAAAACAACAACAAAAAACAAAAACGAAAACAACTTGAAAAACATTCAATCGAATAACGACTTACAACTCCCAGGGTTGTGTTCACTCTACACCGGCTATATTACGACAGTTTATGAGCCAAACACTGTCACAGCGTTTTCGGTAAAACTGCAACACGCCCTAAGGTTGAAGTTGCCTAAAGTGTCCGAAATAGAAATAAGGAACATGGAACTGAATCACACTCTTATGTCATGTTCGAATTCTTTTCTAAAGGGTCCTCCAAAAAACTTTTTTTTTGATAATGCTTTAAAAAACCCCTCTGAATATTTTCTCAAATTTCCGGTTCCGGTTAATAATGGAAAATAATTTCATTCAATTGGCTGCCACGGCTGGCCGTGCAGTAGCCTATACGATCGTTCCAATTTTTAAGCACATTATCGATTGTGTGCAGCTGTATTTCACCAATGGCTTCACGAATATTGTCTTTTAAAGCGTCAATTGTCTCTGGCTTGTCGGCGTAACACTTATCTTTGACGGCACCCCACAAATAATAGTCCAACAGTGTCAATGCGAGAATAATGCGATCTTCAAAAACAGGGCGCAAAACATCGAGTGTAGCTTCGGCTGTGTGGCACGTAGCGACGTCCTGTTGAAACCAATTGCTGCCGATATCGTCCTCTTCAATTTTTGTGAACAAAAAGTCGTTCAACATGGCCCGATAACGATCGCCATTGACTGTAACGGCCACTCCTTGCTCATTTTCGAAGAAAAATGGCCCAATTATGCCTCTGGACCGAAATCCGCACCAAACAGTGACTCGTTTTGGGTGCGTCGGCTTTTCAATGTATACGTGCGGGTTTTCTGTGTCCCAAATGCGACAATTTTGCTTGTTTACACGCCCGCCAAGATCAAAATGAGCTTCATCTGAAAAGATGATTTTTTTTGCCAAAATCGGCATCTTCTTTAAGTCGATCACAGGCCCACTTAGTGAAGCGAAAACGCACTGGATGGTCAATTGGCTTCAACTCCTGAACCAATTGGACTTTGTATGGCGTCATACCAAGGTCTTTATGCAAAATTCGTCTCAATGATGTCTCCGAAATGTTCAATTGTTAAGAACGACGGTGAATTGATGTTGATGGCGCTTCACGCACACTTTCTGCCACAGCAGCAATATTCTCGGGTGTACGGACTGTTTTTGGCTTTTCACGCTTTGGTTTATCGATGAGGATGCAAGTTTCTTTTACTTCTTTCACCAGATAACGAACATACGGAGCTGACGATGCTTCTCTTCTTCCAAAATCCGTACGCAATTTTCGCACACATTCTGCAACATTACCATGATTTTCAAAGTAATGTCGCAATATTTCCCAGCGTGGTTCAAGCGTATACACAACCATATTCGTTCAGCGGAAGCATAAAACTAATTATCTGCCAACATGAGACATGAGCTAAGTGTTACCATTAACGAAATGAGCACTAGTTGAAAAAAAAAAAACGTTAAATGGCGGACCCGATAGCTATTCATGTCATGAACCCATTGGGAGCGCTTGGCTACAAATGATTAATCCATGTTCGCATTCGAGGAAAGGTGAAGAATATTTTTCTTCAGCATGGTTTTAAAAAATTGAGAATTTCCCTTCAAAATAATTTATCTTGAAAACCTCTTGATCCCGTAGCCCCAGTTATAATCATATCAACAATGAGCATCGTAGTGAGTTCACATTTTGAGAAACTACACCCAAGACAATAACTGAATCTGTTTTTACAGAGAGCAATAGATGGCAACCTTACTATTCTGGAACTTGTTACAGTAGACCTCCCTTTGATTAATGAATACTGAAACAATGGAAAAAAAATAGAAAGAAGAAGGGGGCAAGTGCTTTGTGACAGCCTTGAAAGAAACGAAAACCTATTTGAGACCAACAACACCAGATAGGGTAGTCGGCTGCCGAAGACTGACATGGACGACTCATGGCAGACTGCCGGGTCATTACATTTTTAGGAACCTAAATGAAAACTAATTACCAGGTCCATTAGGTTCTTAGTTTCCTGAGCTTAGCTTAGACACAACACGGAAGATAAGGAAAGTAATCACATTCTCATGAGTGGCACACAATCTGACTTAAAGAACCGCAATTTTCTGAGCCGATTATGAATAAATGCCTTCCAGACTCCATCAAGTCCTCCAAGGCTGCTTGTCTATACGTAAGAATGTGAATATTGCAGCATGCCTGAACCAATACGGCAACAAAAAGTGTACAACAAGAAAATGGCGATTTATGCGTTAAAAAAACTACAAGACGCTGGTAAATAAAGCGGATTTGCTATGCCCATAGGAGGCATTATCTTCCTAGACCACAAAGAAAATGACTGGCAATAGAAGGAAAACAGGGAGGTCCTAAGCCGATATACATATGCGCAATTGACTGAAGAAACCTTTGCAGAGGTGTAAACGACGATACGAATACAGTGGTTACGGGCGGTGGACACTTAAAGTATTCCCAGATCTTGAAACATAGTTTAATATGAGCTATGCAGAGGTCAACTATAACCCTTGGAACGACATTTCATAAACCTGACCCCCATAAACATATTAAGATGAAATTAAGGATCATTTTCTTCTAAAATGGTTGACGTTTGGAGACCGTCGAACGGAAATTGAAGATGTGTTCGGAAAATGCTGACCCTACACATTGTCATGAATGGGTTGCTGCCTTTCAAGAATAACTGGAAATCGGTTTGTAGTAAATAGTTTGAGCGTCAATAAAAATTCCCATGAAAAAATCTCAAAAATCTGTCCTTGAGAATCGAATTTAAACTGTAGACCAAGACACTCATGGATAACATTAACACACACAAAGGTGTGAAAAGCTTGGTTGTTGTCCTGACTAAAACACATGTAAAGACCAAAAGATTGCCAATCTCATATTTTTAATTCACAGTACGGTAATGGTACTTAAACTTATTGAAATATTTGCACTTAAAATATGTTTGACAAAACAGTTTGACAAACAGGTTTGACAAACAAGTTTGACAACACAGTTTGCCGAAGCAGTTTGACAAACCAGTATTAAATGTGATAGAGTGCTTCATTTGACCCTTAAAGAAATTACAGGAATCGATTTGTATTTTTTAATTAAAATTCAAAATGAATGTATTCTTTGAGCACTCATCTCTCCACCCTCCAATGTCACTGTCATAACGAAAACCGATAAAATTCTGAAGCCAAGGATTGGCGCATCAAGCGAAATAAATGAATCAAACGATGTTGCTTCATCATCCAAAATAAAAATCTGGTGACAAACAACCAACGTGCTTGGAAGGGTAAAGCGATGGTTGGCTCGCTAGCTGGCTGGCTGTCGGGCTGGTTGGTTGAATAAATTAATGAATTAATGTATGAAGTTGCGATTTGTTTCAATACCCAACAATATGATGTGGCAGTACAAGTGATACTGTGCCACTATTATCAGCAACAGCAACAACAACGACTGCTAAAGAACAGATTCTTGTTAAGCCCAAGTCAAAAGCGACAATGATAAATGAATGTACGACGAAATGGATAGACAGACAGAAATATTAAAACAAAAACCATTTCCACCTCAATACTTGCACACACACACACACACACAGGCACACAATAACTAAAAGAAACAGTTGCCACAGTTAGTGTTGAGCTGTACACTCTGCCGACAGTAGTACAAACATGGGTTTGAGTTCGAGAGTGTATGTATCTTTTTGTGGCAGAGTGTTCTTTTTTTTGGAGAGCAACAAATTTATGTATCCTGTTATATTTCAACTCTCACAACTACTTGTTTAATTGTATAGATGTGTGCGTGTCTCACAGTCATATTCAAAAGCTAGAGTATCGAAATGATGGCCAAGTATTCCAAGTGTTTGTTTGAAAGACTCCTTCTGCAATCGTCAAGCATGTGCATCAAAATATTTTCTCGTCCTCTTCTACTTCTAAATGTTTTGATTATCAATTCTGAACTAAGAATTCTAGAGAGGCTTAATTGCCTTCAACTCCTGAGTTGAAGTAAAGTGTGTTAGTTTTTTAAGTGACTTAAATTTTCTCTCCTTTTTCTTGTATTGGCGGGTTGGTGACCAACTTGTCTATGTATTTTGTTTTCTATGTAACTATATACGTGTTAACTAGCTTCTAAGTTTCCTGAACTTAGCTTAGATACGTCGCGGCAGACCAAGAAAAGAATCACATTCTTATGAATGACACGCAAACTGGCTTAGAGATGACCGGAATTTTTTAAACTGATTGTGAATGAATGCTTTTTAGACTTCATTCAAGCCCTTCAAGCTTGCTTGATGAGATGTTATAGTCGTAAAATTTTTGTATTCCTTTAAATGACTTCTCTAGGTGGAGCACGTGCGAAATATTTTTTTTATTTATTTAATTTTCCATAATTCTGGCGTATAAATCCAGTTGAATTTGATTGATGGTATGGTTTGAGCTTTGACTACCGCTGTGATTTGCTGCGAGGAAGATAAGGAAAAGAATCATATCATCGTGAATGACACACGAAATGGTATAAAAACAAACGCAATTTACTCAATTGATTATGAATGAATGCCTTTTAGACCGTATTCAAGTCCTTCAAGCCTTCTTGATAAGATGGAATTAAAATTTCTTGATTGGTTTGATTGACTTCTTTTCCTTTTTCTATGATTCTGGCTTATAATTCAGGTTGCATTTAATGTGTTTTAAAATGGTTTAATGACGATCCGAATTTTCTAAACTGATTATGAATGAAAGCTTTTTAGACTTCAATCAGCCCTTTAAGCCTGCTGGATGAGATGGCATCAAAATTTCTTGATTCGTGTGAATGTCTTTGTTTGCCTTTTTCTACGACTCTGGCTTATAATTTAGGTTGAATTTGGTTTAATAACAACCTTAAGTTTCTAAACTTTTAGACTTCATTCTAGCCCTTCAAGCTTGCTTGATGAGATATCATCTGGGTGTAGCTTAGATACATCCAGGAAGTCAAGGAAAATAATCATGTTTTCATATATGAGACCCAAACTGGTTTAAAGGTGAAAGGAATTTTCTGATTATGGATGAATGCCTTCAAGAATTCATCAAAGTCTTTCAAGCCTGCTTGATGAGATACCATCAAAATTTTTTATTCGTTTGAATGCCTTCTCTGGGTGGAGCTTGTACGAAATATTCCATTGCCAATGACTCTGGCCTATAAATCGGGTTGAATTTGATCGCTTGCATGGTTTGAGCTTTTACTACTGCTGAGGTTTGCCGTGAGGGAGATGAGGAAAAGAATCACATTCTCGTGAATAACACGCAAAATGGTTTAAAGTTGACCGGAATTTTCTCAATTGATTATGAATGAATGCCTTTTAGACTTCATTCAAGTCCTTCAAGCCTGCTTGATGAGATGGAATTAAAATTTCTTGATTCGTTTGAATGATTTTTTTTTGCTTTTTCCATGATTCTGGCTTATGATTCAGTATGAATTTGAATTTAAGCCAGTCTCAAACTGGTTTAAAAACAACCGAAATTTTCTAAACTGGTTATGGATGAATGCTTTTAAGAATTTAGCAAAGTCCTTCAAGCCTGCTTGATGAGATGGCATCAAAATTTCTTGATTCGTTTGAATGACATTCTTTTCATTTTTCCCTGATTCTGGCTTATGATTCAGTATGAATTTGAATTTAAGCCAGTCTCAAACTGGCTTAAAAACAACCGAAATTTTCTAAACTGGTTATGGATGAATGCTTTTAAGAATTTAGCAAAGTCCTTCAAGCCTGCTTGATGAGCAACCATCAATATTTTTTATTTGTTTGAATGACTTCTTTGGGTGGAGCGTGTACGAGATGTTCAATTTTCCATGAGTAATACTAATGCTCTACAAGACATTTATTCTCCCCGTGCTTCTTTATGGCGCAGAGTTATGGACAATATTAAACACTGATGCAGCAGCCTTGAGAGTATGTGGGAGAAAATTCCTACGTAAGATTTTCGGTCCAGTGCATGTTGGCCATAATTTCCACATCCAATTCAACAATGAGCTCTTTGAGCTCCTCAACGACGTTGTGCAGCGTATTAACATCCAGCAGCTGCGCAGGCTCGGCCGTGGCGTTCGAATGGAGGAGGATGCTCCGTGCGAGTCAAGTATTTGATGCGGAAATTTGCGAAAGTTGGCGAAGAGGACGACCTTGTTTGCGTTGGTAGGACCAGATCGAGGAAGCCCTGTCATTGATTGGTATGACCAACTGGCATAGGCTCGCAAGGAGCAGATGCGTCTGGAAGGATGTGCTAAGACAGGCTGAAACCAGTTAATCGGGTTGTTAATGACCAGTTAAGTAAGTATGACTCAGGCGTATAAATCAAGTTGAGTTTGATTGATGGCATACATACATAATTGGTCATTACAACCCTTCAGCCAGGATTACGACCTAATTTCTCACACCACTTATGTTGTGTGTGTTAATTTTATACATGAGTGGCGGGACCTATAGTTTAAAGTCGACTCCGAACGACGGATTTTTGAGAAACTTTTTCATTGCAGTTTTATTTACTTTTAGAGTTTTTTTTTGTCAGAAATCTGCTGAGAGGAAGTCGCCGAAGAAATACTTTTTGTATTTTTGTTTTGATGTCTGGCCTGGGGATCGAACCCTAGCTTTACGTCTAATAAGCCAACACACTACCGACTAGACTACGGCGACTTCAATGATTGATGGCATGCTTTGAGCTTTAACTACAGCTGATGTATGCAGGTTTTTCGCATACACAAGAAAAATGTTAACGGGTCAGTTCACTTTACTTTCTCGTGCAGAATGTGTAAAGCCGTCCTATTAAAACCACATTTGAGATCGATTTGATGTAAGTAAAGAATTAAACAGCGGCTTAAGCTTGACGAACGTCTGTAGGGCTTAGTAATATCGACCTTGCAGCCTCCTTTTCCGATTAATATGCTGCCAATAAATGATGTACCCGGGCACCTTTGCTTTCAGCTAATGCGTCTAAAGAAAGATATTTCTAGGAACACTTTCCCTTCATATACAGGGAAGCCTGCCTGCTAGTATTTAAATATTTTGATAAAAAATTTCTGCTGCTTCCATAATTTAAATGATTTTTAAGCCCCCCGAAGGTACCATTCAATTGTATGCCGTTTTTAACATTGAAAACAACAACAGCTGACACTTGTTACAATATGACCGCCATCGCCACAAAATTATGAATATTTATCGTCCTGTACAGAATAATTTACAATCTGAAATAAAAAAAAAAATAGAATTCCACACAACATACAGTGGTAGCCTTATAATTAGAAACGATGTTTCTGGAACAGAGTTCTCTGGAGTGACGAATCTAAGTTTAATTTGTCCCAATCTGATGGAAAAACGTCTGTAAGACGTCCTCCAAACAAAGCCTTTGATCCCAGGTACACAGTGAAAACTATAAAACAAATTAACAAACATACATGTTGCTAAGTCGTTTCTAATTATAAGGCCACCACTGTATATACATTCGTACACTTCAATAAACATTCCATTTCTAAGAATAATTATGAAAACTTTTTTTGATTTTATTTCACGATTTAATGCCTGGACATCATCTTTTACAAGAGTTCAGTTGTTTAATTCGTTCATTTGATTAATGAATGCCGTGGAATTGATTGAAAAATGAATGCGAAATTGTTTGACTAATTAATCGGACATCATAATGCCTAAGGTTTGTTAAGAAAATAATGGAAGAAATCCATTAATTTCAGAATGTCACAGGAGATCGCATATAAACTGGGATAAAAGATTGTCACAAGCTTCCGTTAAGGCAACTTGACACGCAATATCAGGTGAACATCACGTTGACTTCTGTAGTCCGCCTTATTCAAATCGATTCCAATCGATTTTATTGTGAAATATTTAGTTCCTCGCAGCAATTAAAAGAAAATCAAAATTTGTGCCAATTATGCAGACGAAATAAGTTGTGAGTCACTGTAGCCTCCGTGGTCACTTCTTTGGTTAGCACTGACGCCTTTGTGGCTGTTATCAAAGCCTTTAAAGCTTCTTGACTTACTTGCTTGCAATCCCTTAGATTGCACATTTAAAGGCTTCAACAACAATCCTATGTCCAATATAATAAAGGATCTGGATGGTGATTTTATTGGTAAAAGATAGAGACGCAAGGCAGTAATCCATTTCCTGTACAATTCAGCCTTATAGTCTATAGTAGTACCTTTAATCTGCCCGGGGTAGACAGAAAACATCATCATTACATATCACCTTCACGTGTATTGACCATACCCTCCACATACTTAACTTAATTTGTCATTACAATCCTACAGTCAGGATTACAATCTAGCTTCGCACGCCATCCATGTTGTAAAGGGTCCGCCAAATAACTTTTTTTTTTGAAAATGCTTTAAAAAAAAACCTCTGAATATTTTCTTAAATTTCTTTTTTATTTGAAAGTACAATCCTTCCGGTTAATAATGGAAAATAATTTCATTCAAATGGCTGTCTCGGCTGGCCATGCAGTAGCCTAAACGATCGGTCCAATTTTTAAGCACATTATCGATTGTGTGCAGCTGTATTTCAACAATGGCATCACGAATATTGTCCTTTAAAGCGTCAATTGTCTCTGGCTTATCGGCGTAACACTTATCTTTGACGGCACCCCACAAATAATAGTCCAACGGTGTCAAATCGCAACTCCGAGGTGGCCAAACGACATCAGCTCTGCGGCTGATAATACGATCTTCAAAAACAGGGCGCAAAACATCGAGTGTAGTTTCGGCTATGTGGCATGTAGCGCCGTCCTGTTGAAACCAAATGTTGCCAATATCCTCCTCTTCAATATTTGTGAACAAAAATTCGTTCAACATGACCCGATAACGATCGCCATTGACTGTAACGGCCACTTCTTGCTCATTTTCGAAGAAAAATGGACCAAAATCCGCACCAAACAGTGACTCCTTTTGGGTGCGTCGGCTTTTCAATGTATGCGTATGTACATACCCGCCAAGATCAAAATGAGCTTCATCTGAAAAGATGATTTTTTTTTTGCCAAAATCGGCATCTTCTGGTGTAGGCTACTGCATGGCCAGCCGAGGCAGCCATTTGAATGAAATTATTTTCCATTATTAACCAGAAGGATTGTACTTTCAAATAAAAAAAGAGATTTGAGAAAATATTCAATAGTTTTTTTGTAACGCATTTTCAAAAAAAAAGTTATTTGCGGACCCTTTAGATTGAGGTCAGTAACATGGATCGTGTGGTCGCAGTGCTATGATCTCTCTAAACGATTATAATAATACAGCAAACTTTGGCATTATACATCCTATTGTCTATAATATTCAATCCCCAGGTGAATTTCGTATTTTTATTGCCTTAAACTATGCTTTAAAATTTTATTACGTAAAGTATACTTTAATAATTTTTTCAAATGTGGTTTTTCATGATAGTGGTTTTTAGGTTAATTTGCCTTTAAATATGCTTTTAATTTGCATGCCCTAAAATATGTTTTAAAAATTTAAAAAAAATAACACATTTCTTGCCTATTTAGCAAATTTTTTTTTATAAATTATTCACGTTTTTCAATGACATTCTCTTATTTTTTTTTGATTTCTTTTTTTGGGATTTTAATACAAATAATTCAAATACGAAAGGAGTGTCAATACGTGCAGTAATCCAAAAACCAATTGGCTATAAAAATTTCAAGGATAATACAAATACTAACACTACTAACACATACACATACAGAGATATTTGCAGGCATATGGTTAAGCTTTGTGGAACTTAAACTGAATTACACACGCTCTCTCTCTCACTCACTCTCTGCTTAAATAGAGCAAAAAAATTTTTGTCCTTTTTTATTTTATTTTTTATATTTCTCTTAGACTTGTATGTATGAGGTTGAATAGAAAGAGAGAGATATATGGAGGGAGTGAAAGAGCTTGAGTATAATAACTGAGGACAATATCCATACAAACAGAAGAGTGCAAAGAAAAAGGTTTAAAGTATTACTTGAAATGTACAAAATAAATGAAAGAAAAATATAAAAAAAATATTGTCAAATCTAATAGAATCGACACTTTAATATTTTGTAGCATATTTTTAGGTGTACAAGCAGGTATCATTTCATTCAATTGAGATATGATTTGTTGTTTTTGCTTAACGGATTTTTGTTATTGTTGCATGAAGAGACAATTGAAAAATTTATTTCATTTCATTTCGTTTCAGTTCTTCTGTTTTTCTCTTTTTCCTATTAGACTTACCAGGATTATTGGTATTATTATTGGGAGGTTGGGTTAAAAAAATCGAATCAAATGGAAGACAACAGAAGGTTTAAAATAATTTGGAAAAATTGTTTTCTTTTCTTTCCTTTCTTTTTCTTTTTCTTTGTTTTTGTTTTTGTGTAATGGAATGGCTGATGAAATTGTTAAAATATAAAAAGGATTTATTAAAAACGAAATGCCATGCTATTGATTTGATTTTGAAGAGCCAAAAAAATGAAAAAGAAAGCACAACGTAATGGAATCCATAGAATAATAAATGAAATCTAAACGAAGCAATGCTTGGAGAGACATAAAAACTCTTTGCAAGAATCTATTAAAAGATGATTGCTTGAGATTTTTTTTTAATTTTCAACTTAACAGGGTATTTAGAAACGTGATGGCATAGGCATCTGCATTATCAGTTGTAGAGACTAAGAAGAAAAGGAAACTATTTTTACCGTGTAGAGTACATGTTCAGCTTTATGCCTAAGAAGAAGACCCAGACCTTCTTGTTTACTAATGCGGATCATATGATGATGATCTGTTGCGAATGAACTTTAAACAGTTTAAGTGCACTAAAAGAGGGAAGAACGTGAAATCACAAAAGGCTTTAGGTGACCTAAATGTGCCAAGTAAAGTTGCCGTACTCTAGTAGGTACTGTATTGGCTTATTAGACGTGGAGCCGTTGTTGTAATGGTCAATTAAGTAAGTTCGTAAGTAAGCGAGTCTACATAAATACATACATAATTGGTCATTACAACCCTTCAGTCAGGATTACGACCTAGTTTCTCACACCACTTATGTTGTGTGTGTTAATTTTATACATGAGTGGCGGGACCTACAGTTTAAAGTCGACTCCGAACGACAGATTTTTTTTGAGAAATTTTGCATGGCATTTTTTATTTACTCTCAGAGTTTTTGCCAGAAATCTGCTGAGAGGAAATCGTCGAAGAAATACTTTTTGTATTTTATTTTGATGTCTGGCCTGGGGCTCGAACCCTGGCTTTTCGTCTAATAAGCCAAGACACTACCTACTAGACCACGGCGACTTCAGTAAGCGCGTCTATACCACCTTATTGAGTTGATATTGTTACGAAATTTAAGAATCTAGACACAGGTGTTTTGCTTTTACACCGCTTAGTATGAAAATTATAAACAAAAATACAACAACAAACATCAGCATAAAAAATGGTAAACAAGTAAACAAAAATACAAAAACAAACATTACAAGAATAAATGTAAACATAAAGTACACAAACAACAATAATGAATGTAAACAACGAAGTTTACATTTATAGAGATTTTGAGAAGGCGAAGCTACAAACATTCGCCTTCAAGAACATTTATCAGACTGTTTACTCTACCATATAAAAGGCAAGGCAAAGCAGGCAACGGAGTTAGTAAAAGTTCAGTCAGTTTTGTGTGAAGTTGCGGTGTGACTGAAGAGAGTAATCATGGTTTGAAAATCTCCGTTATAAAGATCTGTCGTATAATTGCTTAGTGATTGTTATTGTTTATGTAAAGAGTATAAACAGAGGAATAACAAACAAAGCAATTGTTGTTGTTTACATCAAGTTGTGAACAGTGGCACACAGAATTGTTCGAATAATAAAGAATTTTAATTAAAAACTAAACACAAATTTATTTTTATTTTATTTGCATTCTACGAGCTCATATTTTAAACGCTTTTAAATGGTAAAAACGTAACAATGTTTTCTTTTGTCCATTTTTTCCTGTCTCTAGTTTCCACCTACAATTTTTTAATATTTCTTTGTTCCTACTAATATTGAATGTAGCATGGGCTATGTGCCACTTCGCGTTGTCTTGTTAAAAGCAAAGCCACATGGTGTTGATATCCAGATCATCTAATTCAGGCCAACAGAAATTGGAAAACATCAACCGATTATGCTCGCCGTTGACAGACTTATCATAGCCAACAACGTTCTCAAAAAAAAAATGTGGACTGTTGACGCCGCCAGCGCAAAACCCTCACCAAACAGCAACTTTTTCGGTATGCTTTGGATGCTATTGCATTTCATATGATTTGGTATCGGCCAAATATGACAATTCTATTCGTTCATCCCATTTGTTCAGAAATTGGCCTCATCGCTGAAGATGATTTTTCAATAAACAGTTGCCAAACGCTCCAGAGCCCATTCAGCATATACAAGTCGTTGTATATGGTCAGTTTAGTTCTTGGGTCTGTTTTGTATTGTGTTCAGCAGCAGCGACTCAAAATACGCTGAGCTGGGGCCAGAGAGAAAGGTTGAATTCTTCCAAGCGACATAAAGTTGACTACCTCGGATTCTGTTGCATACCTTCATGGGCAAAGTTCTGCTAAAAACAGAACTTGCGTTTCATCGATGTAAGACTGTTGGTCGATCGTTTACTGAAACTTACCTAAATGGCCCTTGCAATGCTTTAGTCAGGATTACAACCTAGCTTCTTACACCACCCATGTCCTGTATGTTGATTTTATTCATGAGACAAGGGGTCGACAGTTTAATATCGACTTTGAACGACAAATTTTAAAAAACCATACAGGTTTCTAATAGAACCTCTTGCCATTATATTCTAAAGGGTGTTTTTTTTATAGAGGTATAGAACTTTAAGTTGGCATTACTTTTCAAGATGGCGACTGATTTAACAGCTGTCAAGTGATTTATTCTCAGTTTGGTTTGGCAATTCATCATGAATAGACTCACGCCTGAACAACGCTTGCAAATAGTGCAATTTTATTTCGAAAATAATGGTTCTGTGCGAAAAACGTATCGCGCACTACGTCCATTTTATCGTCAACAAAATCGTCCATCAGAGCAGTTAATTCGATTAACCATGGAACGTTTTCGCACCACGTTTACTCTTATTGATAACTCGCATCGCACCCAGAGACGCTGTACGGTGCGTACAGAAGAAGCTATTGCTGCTGTAGAGCGTAGCATTGAGGTCCTCAAGTGTATGTGGAAACACCGTTACATCCAGAAAAACTGACTGTTTGGTGCGCTTTATGGGCTGGTGGAATCATTGGTCCGTACTTTTTCAAAAACGATGGTGGCCAGAACGTTACAGTCAATGGTGATCGGTATAGAGCCATGATTACTAACTTTTTCATTCCTGAATTGAATAACCATGATGTCCAGGAGATGTGGTTTCAACAAGACGGCGCAACATGTCACACAGCTCGTGCCACAATAGATTTATTGAAAGACACGTTTGGTGACCGCCTAATTTCACGTTTTGAACCTGTGAATTGGCCTCCAAGATCTTGTGATTTAACACCGCTAGACTACTTTCTGTGGGGCTATGTAAAGTCATTGGTCTATGCGGTAAAGCCACAAACGCTTGACCATTTGGAAGACAACATTCGCCGAAAATTGAACGTCCAGATTGGACTACATCCGCGCCAGCCGTGGCGGTCATATGCCAGAAATCATATTTAAAATGTAATGCCACAAGATTATCTTTCGGATAAATAAAATTCATGTCAATCGAATAATCCATCGTTGTTTTATTGCAACTTAAAGTTCTATACCTCTATAAAAAACACCCTTTATAATGCTCAAGTCTGCTTATAATAACCTGGAGATTCCAAAACCCCCATTTGGTTCCTGCACTTTGTTGCTTCATTACTTGCCAGCTCGTCTGCAATCTCGTTGGAGATTCCACAATCACCATCAGATTCCTGCATTTTGTTAACTTAGCAGCTCCTCAGCAATCTTGTTGCCCCACTTGCCACGTTTTGAATAACGGAGAAATTAAAAATGCCATCTTCATGTGCAACACCCTTTAACGTGTTTGCTATGATGACTTATGCTGGCATAATATGTTGTTTGTGTTGATTTTTTTTCTCTCTTCTTACTTATTCATGTTGATCCTGTATTGCTTGTTGTCTTCATTGCTATTGCCTCTGCTGCTGTACGTAATTGTTGTTCTTATTATTATTGTTGTTGTTGTTGTTGTCTTCTATTAATATAATTTACGTGCCATATTTTTGCATCCGTTTTTGAAAACTCTTCGTAGTACATGTTTGGAGATTAAAAGTAACGTGTATGTATGTGTGTGTGTGTATGTGAAAATGCCATCATTTCATCATGTGTCCATAAAAACAAGCAAAGCACATCCATACAACCAACCAACCAACCAAGCATGCAAGCATCCAACGTACTAAACAACCAACCAACGCTCCATTTATCAATTCGTCATACACGTTCACATTCTCTCCCCATACACTGTGTGTGCTTGTGTGTGTGTGTGTGTTATGTTTTTCTTATCCTGTGCTCATCATAGTTTTGTAGGTTCATGGTATTCGTTCATTTATTTCTATTTATTCGTATGTTTGTTGTTGTTTTCATTCTGTTTTGTTCATTTGCTGGCTGATGCCATAATATTTCAATGAAATTTTCGTTTTTTTTTTCGCCGGAGCTTCAAAGAATTGATTTTGAAATCATTTTGATTTTCAGTTTGAGTTTCAGTTTGATTTATGCAATCGATTCGATTCGCGTTGTTTTCGTTTTCGTTTTGGGTAGAGGCAGAGGACTACAGTTATTCCTTTTCAAATATGGCGTCATGCGGTGCCTGCTGCTGCTGCTTTTTTTTCTTTTTTGTGTTTCTTTATACGTTGCTCATCAACAATAATAATATTGCGATTTGCTTGTCGTAGATGTTGTTGTTGGCTAAATGATACACACACACCCACACCTTTACACGCAACAAAAGTTCCAGCTTTAGTGCCATCATTCGCCAGCCAACAGCCAGTGCTTATCAAAAAGTGAACAACACTAACACCCACCCGAAAACAAACAACACAATACTAATGCCAAACGATAATAAAAAAGCAACATAAATAACCAACACCAACAACAATGGCAAACAAAAAAAATATCAATTGCAGCTCATCGATTTCTAATCAGCATCAGGCGCTGCTACATAACACCGCAGCTTTATATGGGGAATTGCACAATCAAACGAAATGTAATGCCAACTGACGGCAATACCCCGCTTATAAGGTATGAGCGTAACAAATGAGAACAACAACAACAACAACAACAACATGAGCACATACATTCACTGGGCAACAGTTAGAAAAGTATGCAGTTTCTTAAAGAATGCATTCTTTTGAAAATTGTTTGCTAAGGTAACTAAGAAGGATCCTCTTTAATGTTATTTTAGGCCTCCTGAAGATATTTGTTAGCCGCCTACTACTGCTTTGAGAGTTTCACTCAAGGAATGTTCTACATACATACGTACATACACACATACATACATACATACATAATTGGTCTTTAAAATCAATTTGTCTAGATTACGACCTAACTTCTCACACCACTTATGTTGTGTGTGTTAATTTTTATACATGAATGGCATAACATACAGTGGTGGCCTTATAATTAGAAACGACTTAGCAACATGTATGTTTGTTAATCTGTTTTAAAGTTTTCACTGTGTGCCTGGGATCAAAGGCTTTGTTTGGAGGACGTCTTACATACGTTTTTCCATCAGATTGAGACAAATTAAACTTAGATTCGTCACTCCAGAGAACTCTGTTCCAGAAACATCGTTTCTAATTATAAGGTTACACTGTACATTTGAAGGTCGACTCCGAACGATATTTTTTTTTTTTGAGAAACTTTTCATGGCAATTTTATTTCATTCTCAGAGTTTCTGGTACAAATCTGCTGAGAGAAAGTCAGCGAAGAAATATTTTTCGTATTCAGTTTTGTTGGAGATGTCTGACCTGGGGTTTGAACTGCGGCCTTATGGTTTAATAAGCCAACACACTACCTAATAGACTGCGGTGACTTCACGCGCTTTCTAAGTGTATGGACGATTTATTTTCATTTGCCACGTCGAATTGCTGAATTGTCAATGTACAAAAGCCGATGCGTGAGATCATGACATAGCAGCGTGCGTTTAACCACAGCATATGGCTCTAAAATTTCTTTTTCAAACCGAGTTTCTGTGTTGCGTTGTGATAGACTTAACAGAAGCATGAAATATTGTTAAGTTTTTACCATTTAACCCATTAGCTGCCAAGGACGAGTACACTCGTCTTTGACAGGGTATCCCCCACTGCCAAGACGAGTATACTCGTCCTACTTTAACTGTATTATAACACGCAGGCTTTTGAATTAGCAAATTTTTTTGCCACAAACATTTCTAAGTGTTGCCAATTTTCGCAATGTGTCTCGTTGTATTCCATTTTCTTTATTGAATCCATCTGCGTGATTTATTATTTGTTTTTCTACTAAAACGTACGCAAATACGAAAAAGGATATCGAGTCCTTCTGCCTTCCTATTGCCAACGACGAGTATATTCGACTTTGGTTTTCTGCTTGTAGATGATTATGTGTGATAATATATGTGCTCTTACCAAGAAATAAGAGGGTTTTGGTAAACACCAACACTCAAAATATAAATGGTAATGGGAATGACTTCATATAATTTAGGCTTGGCAGCGAATGGGATAAAAACGTTTAAAATATGAGCTCGTTAGGTCGGAGTGATAGCTCTGATATCACAAAGCTCACTTGAGGACGCATAGCGGCCCGTTGTGATGCCACGGGTGAACGCAGTCCCTGTACTGACCAAGTTCCACTAAAATCAGGGAAGAGGAAGAAGTTGGTCAGCGCAAGAGCTGCACAAGTATAAGCTCGTAGATTGCGAATAAAATAAAAATAAATTTTGTGTTTAGTTTTAATTAAAATTCTTTATTATTCGCACAATTCTGTGTGCAACTGTTCACAACTTGATGTAAACAACAACAATTGCTTTTGTTAAGTTCATTGTTTGCATTTATGCTTGTAGTGTTTGTTGTTGTATTTTTGTTTACTTGTTTATTATTTTTTTATGCTGGTGTTCGTTGTTATATTACACAGTGCGATAATTTGTAAACAAGTCCATTGTTTTTGTTTTTGTAACTTTTGTTTATAATTTTAATGTTAAACGATGTAAAAGTAAAACACCATTTTCGTAACAATAGTGTTACGTTTTTACCTTTTTAAAAACGTTTAAATATGAGTTCGTTAGTTGCAAACCAAGTAAAAACAAATATGTGTTTAGTTTCAGCCACAGTCTTTATTCTTTACACTACTTTTGTGTGCCACCGTATACAACTTTACGATACAACAACAATTTGCTTGTACACTATTCCATTTCACACTTCTGTCCGCGTTAACACTAACAACTGTTCGTTAGATCTTCTCTGCTTACAACCTTTTTGCAAGCAATACCACTTGTACGTTCAAGCCGCAACGCGTCTTCACACAAGGCTGACTGAGTTATATCTGACTGACTGCTGGCCTTGTCTTGACCTTTTATATACGCACGTAATCAGTATGATGAACGTTCTCGATGCGGAGGGTTCTTGTTCTCGCCTTCTCGAGAGTTCTATAGCGACCGCATTGTTGGTTGTGTATTATGCACACTTGTCCATCCCTCATGCTTGTTGTTGCTGGTTTACTTGGAACGTGTTCGATGTATTCATTAGTGTGTATTTGTGTCGTGTGTATTGTGTTTGTGTAGCTGGTAGCTTTTGTTTTTCGTTTTTATTGTTAAACAATATTCGGTCGTTTCGATTTAAGTAACAATATTCTTCTTCCGTAATTCTTGAAGTCCCCGTAAATAATGTGTTGGCTTATTAGAAGAGAACCCCAGGTTCAAACACCAGCTCAGATATCTCGACAAAACAAAATATAAAAGGCCACTTCTTCTTAGCAGTCTTCTGGCAATCTCGTAGCAGAGTTGCTTTATTTTGGATTTGCTTTTCGAATCCATTCCTTTACAGTTCTGTTGCTGTTATCAAAGTCCGCTTAACCATTTCGTCAAACGTAACATACATACGTAAGTTGAGCTGTGTTTTTGCTTCAAATGCCAGGTATTTTCCATAAACTAAATTGAGAAGTTGTTGTCATTTATTTTTCATACGATTTTCTATTTTCTTTATTTAATTCTTCTACCTGCTGTTGATGTTTTTATTTAAAAAAAAAAATATGGATTTTCAATGGAAAACAGTATAAACATCTGTACTTACAGAGCAGCGCATCAATCTCATCCTCTCTCCATTCCACTGACATTTCAAATAATTCTTCATCTAGCCTATGTTGTTATCTACGATTTTTTTATAAAATTTTTTTTGTTGTTTTCTTTAGAAATTTGTTTGAATTTTATTTTCATTCATTCAAACAAACAAACATCTGTTTGTGTGCCCTCCTTGACAACTCACTGTTCCAGTTATTCTTTTTTTTATAAAAATTCATAAATTTTTGCCGCGGAATTTTTATGCCACAGCTGTAGGTGTACTAAGTTTTTTTTTTGTAGATTTACTGAGCTACTGCTGCTGTACCTGTAGCCAACGGGTACTTATCTTTTCCTATTGATTTCATAGGAAATGAGTGAAGACTACAAGCCAAAACAGAAATGATGTTTTAATTTAAAAAATACACACACACACTGCACAGTGGTTTTAATTGAATTCCAATAGAAATTCATCTTCATTCATTGCCTACACTATGACACTAGCAACAGCCTTGTTTGTACAGTGTAGTCTGGCTTTTCGCGCTTGTTCTGTTACCCACGTTTTCCTTTGTGATCTTCAGGATATCTTCAACATGCTTAGCGCTTCTTTAAGATTTATGAACATCCGCATTCCAGTTCTTGATTTCGATGGAACTTTTATAGCGTTATGCTGCTCAAGGTACCCAAGGCATGTTGGAACCAGAGATGAGCAATGAATCGTTTTTTCGCTACTCATAGGCACTCATAAAATTTTAATCATAAGTGAGTCAACAATATTGAAATTTAACTACGTACTCTGATTCATTCGTACTCACTACATCGTTGATTTATAAGTTGCAGGTTGCAATGAGTATGCGTACAACGTTGACATCAAACTCATACCATTCAAAATATGTTTGATTCATAAGCCTACTCATTCCGTTTCATAACTTTAGAAAAATACTTATAAATGATCCGAGTGACTCCAATTCACAATCTTCAATTGCAGGTTAAAAATGTGGTTTATAATACAGGCTATAGCTCTGAAAATTATTAACAACGGTTATTTCTCTTTTGTAATCAAAAAAATATCATCCACTGACCTCTCCGAAACATCCGGATGCAATAGTTCTTCCACAGTAAACTCTGGGCTGTTGAGTTCCTTGTGTGAAAAACTTGATTGTTGACGTAACAACCGATTGAAAAATTATCCACGCCACTGTAAATGATTATAGTCACCGTAGTGTGTTAGCTTATTAGACATAAGGCCACCGTTCAAATCCCAAGTCAGTCACCTCCACCAAAACGAAATGTGAAGAGAATATTTCTTCGGCGACTTCCCCTCAGCAGATTTCTGGCAAAAAGTCTTTGAAAGTAAAATAAAATTGCCATGAAAAGTTTCTCAAGATACAAATTTATCGCTCAGAGTACACTTTAAACTCTAGGTCCTGCCGCCACTCATGTATAAAATTAACACACACAACATAAGTGGTGTGAAGAGCTAGGTCGCGAATTGAACTTAATAAGGATGGAAGTGCAAATCCAATTACAAAATACGCCATAATGAGACGTCAGACGGACTTAATTGCTGATAATATCGTGGTAACTGCCACGTAATTAGTCTGTTTTCATTTTCAGAGATAATCATGCCCTCAAATCCCGACTGCAGAATATCCAATGTTGTATTCGTTGTTGTTGTTGTTGTTGTAACAGTTTGGCTGTTGTCTTTGGAAGCTTTTCCCTGTATTTAAAATATAAGATGGTAAGTTCTAGTTTAATGTATTTGGTTGGTTGTGTGCCATGTTATTCGATGGGGATGGGATGGATTGGAGATGGGATTGTTATTTGCTGGTTGTGTGTATATGTTGGCATCGTCATGTAGTCGATAGTCCGAGGAAGTCCGCTGCTGTCGCTGGATTCAGCCATAGATCTATGGGTCGCAGGGCTGTCGGTTTAGCTGGGCAACTAAAGATGTGCGCCGTGTCGTGTGGTGCCCGGTTGCATAAGGGGCAGCTATCCTGGGTTCCCGGGATAACCCTTGCCCTGTAGCTATTCATGAAGTTCGACCATCCTGATCTAAGTTGGGCCAGATTGGTTCTCGTAACCCTTGGTAGCTGCCTTTCTGTATCGGATATAGGAGGTGTATGTTGATTTATGACCCTGTTGTGGCTAAGCTCGTCTCTGGCCGTCGTGACAGTAGTTTGATGTAGGGCGTATTGTGCCTCCCTTACAGACTGTGGGTCCACAATTGAGGGTATGAGTGGTGAGTGATGTCCCAGTTATAAGTTGTGAGGTCTTGTCTTATGCGGCGAAGAGGGGGATCGTTCATGACTATGTGGTGGTTTGGATGCGTAGGCAGGTAGCAGGCTATGAGAAATTGCTTAGTCAGTAGCTCATTGTGCTTTCGAACTGTCAGCATTTTGGATTCATCGTGGAGGTGGTCTATACTGGTCACCCTTACGCATCCGGTAGCTATTCGTAGGGCGTTATTCTGTGTCGTCTGTAGTGCCCTCCATTGTGTGTCGCTCAAGAATGGTGTTCAAATTGGAGCAGCATAGTTGAGGAGTGACCGTCCGATAGCCTTATAGGTGGTGAGGATGGTTTCCTTATCCATTCCCCATGTGGTGTTTGCTAGTGCTTTTAGCACCTTGTTGTATTCGTTGTGTGACATGTAGCGCCGTCCTGATGTAACTGCATGTTGTTGGCCTTGGTAATTATCGACCAATACGGCTCGCTGTTGACAGTGATGGCCTGTCCAACGTTGTTCTCAAAGGGATATGGACCGATGGTGTCGGCAGCCCAAAATCCGCTTCAAACAATGAGTTTGTCGAGATGCATTGGAATCTCCTGGATTTCATATTGATTGCGTATCAACAATTTTGTTTGTTCCTGTACCAATTCATCTAGAAATGGGTCTCAAAGCTGAACATAATTTTTCGATGAAAATTAGCGTTATTTGCCAACTGCTCCAGAACCCTATCAGCGAACACATATCGTTGTGTACGGTTGTTACCTTCAGTTACTCGATCAGTTGAATTTTTTACGTGTGTGCAGGTTCAAACCACGATGCAAATTTCGTCAAGTTATGAGCTGTGATCTCTTGTGAGTGACTTGAAATCTGAAAATATTTTCTGGAATTGGAATGGATCTACGGCTGTCGTATCAATCGATTACTGAACCAGTGGAAACGAATTTATCCACCAGATTGCGTGTATTTTAGAAGCTACGAAGGGCCAAACTTTTGTGAGTGACGTCAAATCGACTGCATAGAAATCCTATGCATATTATCATGGACTGCGGCAATGTTTTCGGAAGATTTTGCATTCCGTCGACGTATGGCTATTGATCGATTGTTTACTAAACCAGTGGAATCGAATTTATCCACCACATTGCGAAAATTTTACTCGGTAGAACAGTTATGGCGTTCGTACAACGGGCAAAATGCACAAAACGTTGCTCGAAGAGATATAGCGTCAACAAAACAGTCGTTATCAACTGTCCAATTTCAAAATTCCTTGTTCGAAGAAAACCTGATTTGTTGCATTAGCTGAAAAGGTAAGCAACCTTCCTCCTATCTTCATACGATCTTGTCCTCTCTGGTGTGTTAAAGATGTTTCTTTCGGTATGGATCATATGGAGAACAAATACTTGGGTTTGTCAAGCAATTTTTAATACTTTAGGGGCGTACAAATTTTTTCTAACTTTTGTCAGCTTTGAAACACTGTGCAATATTTTATGTTCAAAGTTTTAAACGGAACAGGGGCTCAATAATCGTAAATTATTATTCATTTACCGTTAAGTTGGCACCACTGTGCCTTAGCAAACTAGGAAAACAACGAAACCCCAGTCCTTTAAAAAAAAAGAGAATGAAAGTGAAAAATCATATTTTTTGTTGGATTCAATTTTTTGTTGTTTTCTTTTGTTTTTTTTCATTGTATTTCCTATTCTTTTTCGGCTTTTGTCACTCATACAGTGTCATACAGTCAGTGAGTATGTGTGATAGTCATCAGGTGTCAGCAAACATTTAATCCCTACCGCAGCATTAGACTAAAGCCCGCTCTGTTAATGCATCCAGTAATGACTTACTCACTCACTCACGAGTATCAAGCTCGTTTAGTCATTTATTTATTCCTTCGTTCTTTTATGTGTTTATCTCACTCTCTCATACTTTTCTCTTCTGGCATTAATGTGGTGGTATTGTTGTTTAGTTTGTTTGTTTTGCTTTATTATGCTCGTCGTTATACTTCTTCTCTTCCTTGGTCGTTGTTATTGTCATTTGAATACTGCCATGCTAAGCTTGTCAACCGTTATATTTCATGATTCAAAACAATGTTTAACTTTGTGTGGGTGTGTGTGTGTGTGTGTGTATTTTTAACTTTCTTCTTGTTTGCAAGTATGTTTGATGTTGTGTGACTAAGTAAAGAGAAAAACCAGCAGACATAGAGTGAGAGGGAGAGAATTTCTCTTATAGTCGTTATAGTAAAGTGTTGTGTTAGTATTCGTTTTTATTTGCTTCTGTTATTTTTTGTGTTTTGTTTTGTTTTGTATTGTTATTGCTTGCCTGTGTGTGTTTATTTGCATTGCAAACGTGTGTGTGTGTGTGTCTCTGTATTTTAGATTTCATATTCATTTTATAATTTTTCAAAACTTATTTCCATATTCCACAATTGTATGTCTGTCTGTACGTATGTGTTTCATTCGTATGTTTAGTGAATATTTAAAAGTGAAAATAAAATAAAACCCATACACGTATATGTACACACACAAATACAAATACAAATACAGTTTCATTTACTCAAATGATAGATGACTGTGGTTAGTCAGTGTTATTCTGTATTTTATGGTTAGTTTTCGGGCAACTATTTAAAGTTTTTCAAACAAGAAAACGACGAAAAGAATTGAATTTATTTTTGGGAAAAATTTTAAATTAAATCTCTTTCTCTTTAAATGCAATGAATAACTGAATTTAGAATAAAATTTTATTCACATCTAGGTCTACACAATGAAAGAAGAATGAAAGAATTCCTCAATCAAAAGAAAAAATCTTAGTTCTATACAGGCGAAGTACTCTCATCTCATACATAATTGGTCATTACAACCCTTCAGTCAGGATTACGACCTAGTTTCTTACACCACTTATGTTGTTTGTGTTAATTTTATACATGAGTGGTGGGACCTACAGTTTAAAGTCGACTCCGAACGACAGATTTTTGAGAAACTTTTCATGAAAATTTTCATTTACTGTCTGAGTTTTTGCCAGAAATCAGCTGAGAGAAAGTTGCCGAAGAAATATTTTCATATTTTCGATTTGATGTCTGAACTGGGGTTTGAACTCAGTACTCTGTTGACTATCCGATCGTACAGCAAGGACGTCTAAACTTTGACAATCTATAACGGTCATCTTGTGGAAGTTAGTCCTGTCAGCGTGCAAAATGCCTTCGGAAACACCTGGAGCCATCTTATTTGTGGCTTCAACATGATGGCCATTATCAACTGTACGCAGTTTGGATGTCCTTATTGGGAGACTTTGTTGAAGTTGACAGACGGGAAATTAAGGAAACGTTGCCAGTGAAGCCAGTGGCTATACAGTACGACCTTAACTGTCTGATAAAAAATACCATCTTGAGGCGAAATCTGTTCCTCAATAAAATAATAGAAGAAGTTGCCGTAGCCTAGTAGGTAGTGTGTTGGTTTATTAGACGTAAGGCCGTGGCTAAAACCAGACATCTCGAACAAAACGTAATATGAAAAGGAAATATTTCTTTCGACGACTTTCTTCCAGCAGCCATCTGGCAAAAACTCTGAGAATATAATAAAATTGAAAAGATTGTCACAAATCTGTTGTATTTAATGCAATTGATTGGTGATGAATACACAGAGGGAAAACTGCCTAATAAAATCAAGAAGATTTTCTCTACGAAACGTTTTTGGAGTGAGGGGTATTACAGCAGAAAGAAACGAAGATTTTTTCGTAGAAATTTTTTATTATTTTTATGTGATAAATCTTTTTAATTTTTTCAAGACGTAAAACACATTTTTAATCAAATTCCGTCATTTTTGCCACAAAAAATACAATCCATAGAGAAAAACTTATTGATTCCATTGTGTTTTCTTCTAAATTGTATAAAACAAGAATTTCTTATTAATTTCATTGGGCTAACTAATCAATTTTTTCAAAAAGGTTTTTCTTATAGATTTCATTAGGCTACTTAATAATTTTTTTAAGAAGTATTCCTTATTGATTTCATTAGGTTTCTATTTGATCATGTGTAAATTATCTTATTAATGTTTTAATAAGAAGATCTTCTTGATTATATTAGATGGCTTGTTAAAAAAAAGTGAACAAGTGGCAAGTAAAGAAGTGGATAAAAGTACACCCAAACCTGTTTTTACACGCGAATTTGAAATAACACGGATTTTTTTGACAAATTTACCATTTTTTTTTTGTTCGCTCCTTTTTATAACGTTTAACTCCCAGTTTTTTTGACATGTGATAACATAATTGAAAGAGCTGTGATATTTCAATCAGACCTACAAACATGTATGGCTAGATACATTGAGCTCTATAAAGAGCTTTCCAAAGTTGGATCACAACGCATTATAACAGAATTTGCTGTTAAAAGAAATAAACCAGCGCCAGAAGCAGCTTCTGAAGATGTAGAAGTAATAAGTATTTCTACTGACGAGACTGATATTGAGCCACCCCAGCAAAAGAGAATGCGCTTGCTATCAGAAACTGACTCCGAATAAATTAAAAAAAATTTTATTATTGAAAATAATTCCGTTCCTAATTGTCTTAAGAGTTTGATAAATAATTTCATTTTTTTATAATCATAAAATGAAACAAAATAAAAACTCTGTGTATACTATTGAACTAAATCTGTGCGTTTTTATAAAGTTATTCAATTTTATAGGCATATGTAGGCTGCAGCATCAATCCTATGCATATCTTTTCAGTTTGTTTATACACTTACATACATACACAATATTTGTCTGTTTTACGCTTTTTTTTTACACGGTATCCACTGGAACGTATCTACCGTGTAAAAAAAGGTTTGGGTGTAATAAAAATATTCCTTCTTAAAAAAACAAAGTAAACTAAAATACAAAAATTGAAATGTTTTAATTTCAAAAAAAAAAGTGTTATAAAAAACAAATAAAATTTTGAGTAATGACCCAATTTTTAAATCCTGGGAGCTCCGTGATGAAACGTGCAACATTCTTTTAAGTTTTGGAATTACATCAACAAACATATTAAAAAATTGAAATCGAAGACGTTGAAAATTTATTCAAGAAGGTGGACCAAAAATACACTGGGGAGTTGATTAAATTCAAAGCAGGACTAAGGGATGGAGAAGAAATATTGTTCGTGCAAAATTATTATTAATAAATCAAATATTAAATTAGTTTCTAAGTAAATATATCAATAAAAAATCTATGATAATATCAAGCAAAATCAATAAGTATTATTTATAAAAATTAAGGGATAGTCTTATAAAATTAAGGAGAAAACCTTTTAAAAAAAACCAAGAAGACTATCTAGTAAAATCCCTAAGTTTTCTTCTTGATTTTTTCAAAAAGGTTTTCCTTATAAAAATAATAAGAATCTCTTCTTGAAAAAAAAAACATAGAGAAATCTTATAAACTTTGTTCTAATTTACTATGTATTTATTAGGTTCAGTTTTCTCTGTGTATGAATTAGGAAAAAACTCTTGCTATTGATTATTAATTAATTGAGTGTTTTTCTATCAATTATAAATTAATTTCTTTAATTTGTTTCTTATTATTTGTTTGTTGTTATTTTCTTTATTTATTGTGTACATATTTATTTAATAATTGACTTAATTTTATCATGTATTTTTTTTTTTTTAATTTTCAATTTTCACAAGCCATTGCATTGAAAATAAATTCCAATTGAGTGGAACAAGTATTGTTTCAAAAATTTAAACAAAAACAACATCATGCTACAGCTACAACTACAGCTACACCCACTCGCATTTATCATTATTGCTGTTGTAAATGAAAATTTTGTAAAAACGCCCTTAGCTTGGATGACGTTTAGCAAATAAATGACAGTTACTAGCACAGCGTATGAATAAACACACACACATTCACACAAATATACAAAAAACCATGCATAATTAAATATTAATAAATAAGCATACACACATATAGACACACACACATAAACAATAATGTTAATTTAAATCAATGTTTGGTTTATTGTTGCATCCTGCTGTGGCAAATTTTCGATAAATCCCCCCCCCCCCAAAAAATTATTGGAAAATTGAAAATGAAAATTCAAATTCACATTCAAATTCACATTCAAATTGTCACAAATCCTTGGGTTGTAAAAAAGGAAAGCAAAAAAACCGTAAATATAACAACAACAGCAAGAGAATTAAAATAAAATACAACAACGAATAGCAACAACAACAACAAGTTTATTAGGTTTTGCACTCAACACTCGTATACAATTGAAATCTCCCACACACATATACACGAATACAAATGCTTACATACAGTTACACACATACACGCACACACGTTTGTTTTACAAATAAATTGAAAACAAATTGTACGCAACTTTCGACCAAATGAACCCAAATACAGGGCTTATTTGAGAGCTTTAAATAATTTTAAAACCAATCTGGTGGTTGTAGTTGGCTAGGGAGATACCCTTCTGGTCTGTATGGATGCTATGACCTTGTGAAATGGTTTTTAAGTTCATAGTACTTCGATAATTGCTAGAGCAACTTACTTGGCCATTACATCCCATTAGTCAGGACTACAACCAAGCTTCTCACCAGAGATCAGCAATGAATCGGTTTTTCGCTACTCATAAGTACTCATGACATTTTGAGTATGAGTGAGTCAACAGTATTGAAATCCAACTACTCTGATTCATTCGTACTCAGTACTCAACATTGATTTATAAGTACAAGTTGCAATAAGTATGAGTACAACGTTGACATCAAACTCATAACATTCGAAATATGTTTGATTCATACGCCTACTCATTCAGATTCATAAATTTAGAAAAAATACTTATAATAATACTCATAAATGATTCGAGTGATTCGAATCATTCGTCAAAATTTACAGTCGTAGTTGTTGTTGCATTTACAAAGAAAGAAGAAAGACAAAGACAGCAAGCAGAGCAAACACACAACCTTCTTGTGAGTATCGTAGTGTTCGTACGGGAATCATACTTATTTTGTGATTCGTGTATACGATGAGGCATGGAGAGTCGAAATCAATAACATCATACGTGTTGTTAAGTATGTATGAGTACGATGAGTATTTCAAACTTTGAATATGAGTAGTATGAGTATGACATTAAAATAAGTATGAATGCGTATAAGTATCGGAAATTATAAGTATGATTCGAATCTACTCATCGTTTTGAATACTCATTGCTGACCTCTGCCTCTCACATCAGCCATATTGGGTGTGTGTTCATTTTATCCAAGGGTGGCAGCATCTACTGCGTAAGATCTTCGGTCCAGTACGAGTTGGCGATGATTTCCGCATCCGATCAAGCAGTAAGCTGTATGAGCTCCTCAACGACATAGACGTTGTGCAGCGTATTAATATCCAGCGGCTGCGCTGGCTCGGCCATTTCGTTCGAATGGAGGAGGATGCTTCGGCGAGTCGGGTATTTGATGCGGAGATCTGCGGAAGTCGGCGAAGAGGACGACCTTGTATCCGTTGGAAGGACAAAATCAAGGAAGCCCTGTCATCGATTGGTGTGACCAACTGGCGTAGTTGCGCAAGAAGCAGATGCGCCTGGAAGGATGTGTTAAGGCAGGCCGAAATCCGTTAATCGGGTTGTTAATGGCCAATTAAGTAAGTAAGTAAGGCAGCATCTACAATTTAAAGTCGATTCAGAGCGACAGGTTTTTTTGAGAAACGTTTTTATGGCAATTTTGTTTTACTCTCAGAGTTTTTGGTAGAAATCTGCTGAGAGGAAAGTGCCAAAAAATATATTTCTTTAATTTTTCGTTCTGTTCGAGATGTCTGAGCTAAGATTTGAACCACATCCTTACGTCTAATAATACAACACTGTACCTACTTGACTACGGCGACTTCTTCCTTTCTTTTATTAGAGGACAGATTTAGGCTTAGGATGTCAGGGTGTTTTTACTAGATGGTTGGGCTAGGCAACGTTTCATTTCGATGTATTTATCCTTCATTTACTTTCAATCCGTCAACTGCATTGCATTGTTTTGAACGAAATGAAAAAGATTGCTCAACTCTTCAGCTAATACAACAAATCGGGTCTTCGAACAAAGGCTTTCGAACTTTGACAGTGTTGGTAACGGTTATTTTGTTTACGCTACATCTGTTCGAGCAACGTTTAGCGCGTTTTAACCATTTTATGCACGCCATAATCGTCTTACCGATTAAAATGTTCGCAATGTGGTGGATATATTCGATTCCACTGATTCAGTAAACAATCGATCAGCAGTCGTAGGTCACTTAAACGTAAAATCTCCCCAAAAATATTGCCGCAGTCCATGATAACAAGCGTAAGATTTTTACGCAGTCGATTTGACTTCACTCACAAGAGATCGGCCCTTCGTAGCTTCTAAAGTATTCGCAATATGGTGGAGAAATTCGATTCCACTGGTTCAGTAATCCATTGATCAACAGCCGTAGATCCATTCCAACTCCCGAAAATATTGCTGCTGTCCGTGATAATATGCAAGAAATTAATACGCATTCGATATCAAGTCACTCACAAGAGATCGCAGCTCATAACTTGACGAAATTTGCATCGTGGTTTGAGCCTGCACACACGTAAAAAATTCAACTGATCGAGGAGCTGAAGGTAAACAACCATAGACAACGATGTGAGTTCGCTGATAGGGCTCTGGAGCAGTTGACAAAAAATGCTAATTTTCATCGAAAAATCATGTGCAGCTATGAGACCCATTTCTGGATGAATGGGTACAGAAAGAAACAAAATTATTGATACGCAATCAATATGAGATCCAGGAGATTCCAATGCATCTCGAAAAACTCATTGTTTGAAACGGATTTTGGGCTGTCGACACCATCGGTCCATAACTCTATGAGACCGACATTGGACAGGCCATCACTGGCAACAGCGAGCCGTATTGGTCGATAATTATCCAACAACATGTGTTTTCAACAGGACGGCGCTACATGTCACACAACGAATACAACAAGGTCCTAAAAGCACTAGCAAACACCACATGGGGTATTGATAAGGAAACCATCCTCACCACCTATAAGGCTATCGGAGGGTCACTCCTCAACTATGCTGCTCCAATTTGGACATCATTCTTGAGCGACACACAATGGAGGGCACTACAGACGACACAGACGACACGCCCTATGAATAGCTACCGGATGCGTAAGGATGACCAGTATAGACCACCTGCACGATGAATCCAAAATGCTTACAGTTCGAAAGCACAATGTGCTACTGACTAAACAATTTCTACCTGCCTACCCATCCAAACCACCACATAGTCATGAACGATCCCCCTCCTCTCCGCATAAGACAAGACCTCACAGCTTATAACTCGAACATCACTCACCACTCATACCCTCAATAGTGGACCCACAGTCTGTAAGGGAGGCACAAAACGCCCTACATGAAACTACTGTGACGACGGCCAGAGACGGGCTCAGCCACAACAGGGTCATAAATTAACATACACCTCCTCCTCCTCCTCCAATACAGAAAGGCTGCTACCAAGGGTTACGAGAACCATTCTGGCCCAGGGAAAGGATTATCCCGGGAACCCAGGATAGCTGCCCCTTATGCAATCGGGCACCACACGACACGGCGCACATCTTTAGTTGCCCAGCTAAGCCGACAGCCCTGCGACCCATAGGTCTATGGCTGAATCCAGCGACAGCAGCGGACTTCCTCGGACTACCGACTACATGACGATGACAACATATACACACAACCAGCAACTAACAATCCCATCTCCAACCCATCCCATCCCCACTGAATAACATGGCACACAACCAACCAAATACATTAAACTAAAACTTACCATCTTATATTTTAAATACAGGGAAAAGCTTCCGGCGACAACAGCCGAACTGTTACAACAACAACAACAGCGACTACAACATTGGATATTCTGCAGTCGGGATTTGAGGGCATGATTATCTCTGAAAATGAAAACAGACTAATTACATGGCGGTTACCACGATATTATCAGCAGTTAAGTCTGTCTGACGTCTCATTGTGGCATATTTTTTAATTGGATTTGCACTTCCATCCTTAATAAATTCAATTCGCGACCTAGCTCTTCACACTACTTATGTTGTGTGTGTTAATTTTATACATAAGTGGCGGCAGGACCTAGAGTTTAAAGTCTACTCTGAACGATAAATTTTTATCTTGAGAAACTTTTCATGGCAATTTTATTTTACTCTCAGAGTCTTTTTGCCAGAAATCTACTGAGGAGAAGTCGCCGAAGAAATATTCTCCTCACATTTCGTTTTGGTGGATATGACTGACCTAGGGTTTGAACGACGGCCTTATGTCTAATAAGCCAACACACTACCAACTAGACTACGGTGATTATGATCATTTACAGTGCCGTGGATAATGTTTCAATCGGTTGTTATGTCAACAAACAAGGTTTTTACACAAGAAGCTCAGCCGTAGATCCATCCCTATTTCCGAAAATATTGATGCTGTCCGCGATAATGTGCAGGAGATTTCTACGAAGAACAAGGCCTTTCGCAGGCCACAACTTGGCCAAATTCTTGTCGTAACTTGCTTCTGCAGCCGTACAAAAGTCAATTGAAGGAGGACATACATACATAATTGGTCATTACAAGCCTTTAATCAGGATTACAACCTAGCTTCTCATACCATTTATGTTGTGTGTGTTAATTTTATACATGAGTGGTGGGCCCTACAGTTTAAAGCCGACTCCGAATGACAGATTTTTTTGAGAAACTCTTCATGGCAATTTTATTTTACACTCAGAGTTTTTTGCCAAAAATCTGCTGAGAGGAAGTTGCCGAAGTAATATTTGTTTTCATATGTTCGTTTAGTTGGAGAAATAACTGAATCGAGGCCTCACGTCTAATAAGCCAACACTGTACCTACTAGACCACGGCGACTTCAACGAACTAGGAACTGAAGATAAAAACATCCATAGACAATGATATGTGAGTACAGAATGGGTTCTGAAGCAATTGGAAAAATCATATTCAATGATGAGGCCAATTCCTGTAAGAATGTTACACGTAACTAAAGCCGTTGAATGAAATTTAAAAAGAAATTTAAAAATAATTCCATTCTTGTTACACAATTGTCCCAAATAAAGTTCTTAAACCTGAATTAATTATTCAAGAGTTTTAAGAATGCTTTGTTACAACCCTGAACTTAAACTTTAATTACCCCAATAAGGTCACAGCAAACGTATAATTTCACAAAAAAGGTGGAAAAAAACATGGTAAGGCACTTGGTCCAGGTATTTGAAGAACGCTGTTGCATGTAAGTTTTCCTTTCTTTTTTTGTTTTGGTTGTTAAATCCACTGTTAAACTAAAATGCAACAGCTATGACAACAATAGTAGAAATGCGCGAAAACAGCAACAACAACAACAACAACAACAATACAGTAAGGACAACAGTAGCAGTAACAAGTGAACATAAAATGGCCAACAAATTAAATAAAAACCAGAAATCCAAAAATTTAATTAAAATTCAAATTCAAATTCAATTTTATGCGAACATTTTTTTTTGTTACCATTGTTGACTGGTGTATATAATGGGTGATTTTTTAAGAGCTATAGGAAAATTTTTCAAAAAAAAAACACATAAAATTGCATGAAAAATGCATGAAATCTTTATTTGAATCGATAGTACGGTTCATATAATGTAATGTTTGAAGATTATTTCATGCAAATGTTGACCGCGACTGCGCCTCAAATGGTCCATCCGCTTAGTGCAATTTTGGCATACTCTTTTCCAACATTTCGGCCGATATCTCACGAATAAATGCTTCAATCGGTTGTCTTCCAATGCGTCAATTGAAGCGGGTTTGTCTGTATAGACATGAGCTTTAACATAGTCCCACAAAAAATAGTCTAAAGGCGTTAAATCACACGATCTAGGCGGCCAATTGACCGGTCCCGAACGTGAAAAAAAATGTTCACCGAACTCGCCTCTCAATAAGTCCATTGTTACGCGTGCTGTGTGTGGCATGTGGCACCACATGTCATGCAAGTCAAGCTCTTGCATTTTGGGCAAAAAAAAGTTGGATATCATCTCACGGTAGCGCTCACCATTCATAGTTACGTTACGATTCGCAGCATCTTTGAAGAAGTACGGTCCAATGATGCCACCAGCCCATAAACCGCACTAAACTGTGACTTTTGCTGGATGCATTGGTAGCTTTTGCAATGCTTCTGACTCATCTGCACTCTAAAATCGACAATTCTGCTTATTTACGTATACATTGAGCCAAAAATGAGCTTCGTCGCTGAACATAATTTTTCGATAAAGAAGTGGATCTTCGGCCAACTTTCTAAGAGCCATTCAAAAAATTCTGCATTGCGGTAGGTCGTTCGACTTCAATTCTTGCACCAGCTGTATTTTGAAAAGCTTCACACCTAAATCCTTCCGCAAAATTTTCCACGTTGTTAAGTAACAGAGGCCAAATTGCTGCGAACGGCGACGAATCGATAACTGATGGTCATCATTAACACTGGCCGGCCGATACAGCTGCGATATTTTCTACAGTTCGCACTCTACGTAAGCGTGTTGGTGGTTTAATGTCCCACAATGTAAATTTGGTGCGAAATTTAGTCACAATAGCCCTGCAATAGCCGCTTCAGTGGGTCAATTAAACTGACCATAAAATGAAAGAAGCGCGCGATGAACTTTCTTAACAGAGCACACATTTTGATAATAAAATTCAATGATTTGCAAGCCTTGTTTGTTTGTAAGACGATTCATGGTTAAATTGTAGACCAAACTGAAGATGTTTGACAGCGAAACAAAACACGAAACGTGCGTGAGCTATTTACACCAGTGTTGCCAAAAAGATAAAATAGCTAAAAAAATCACTCTTTACATATGTATGTGAGAGAAAGTGCAAACACACATGGAGTCATTGCAATACACAGCAAAACATTGCATATTTTCAGGGTAAAAGAAACAATTTTCAACTGAAAATTACTCTTGCATGTGTGTTAGTGAATTTTCGTGTTTCTCTTTTATTTCTATTTAAAAAAGTGCCCGAGTATTGGTATGTCATTGTGTGCGGTGGTGCCTTTCCGTGCAAATAGCTGCAAATGTATGTGTATGTGTTCATTTCATTTCGCTGTTGTTATTGAGTGTACGGGTGTGTGTGTGTGGGCGAGAGTACAACAATAAATATATCGTGTATACGATATAAAGTGAGAAAGTCAGTATATTTTATACACTTTTTTACGTTATGTTTTGTTTTGTTTTTAATGGCACCAACAACAATAAAACAAAAAGACAGCGAAAAAAAAGAACAGTACCAGCAACACTAACAACAACAGCAATACCAGCTTACCAAAAATACAATTGAAATAGCGGAAGTTAGTTTAGTGTTGGATTTGGTTTTTACTTTGGTGTTGAATTTTTATTTTTGTTTTTCTCAACATTTTTATTTCTCATCGAGTTTGTTTAGTTTGTGATGCACTGAAAGAAAAATTATGAGAAAATTGGGTAATGAAATGAATGGAAGACTGTAAAGCAGTGTAGAAAGATCTATTTTAACAAGAAGATTGTGAGAGAAAGTCTCATCAGATGAAACAGCGTTTTGTGTTTGTGGCAGCAATGCGATTGAAGGAAAAAAGTCATACTGACTGCACCAGATCCTTTCAGCAGACTGTTTCAAGACACTTTTTGATTTCCATAAAATAGGGACCTACTGGGAAATATAATTACAGTGAACAACAGCTCATAATAAAACAGATTTATTAAAGAAATGCTGGATTATCTTGTCCTATCGCTATCACTACCTTGTCACTATGAGGATAACAACACAAGTCTAGATTGAAGAAGTTGCCGTAGTATAGTCCAGGATAGACATCAAAATAAAATACAAAAAGTATTTCTTCGGCGGCTTTCTCTAAGCAGATTACTGGCAAAAATTCTCTGAGTAAAATAAAATTGCCATGAAAAGTTTCTCAAAAAATTTGTTGTTCGGAGCCGACTTTAAACTGTAGGTCCCAGGACTCCTGTGTAAAATTAACACACACAACATAAGTGGTGTGAGAAACTAGGTCGTAATCTTGACTGCAGGGTTGTAATAACCAATTTTGTATGTACATATGTATGTATGTATGTATGTAAGATGACTTTTGGAACTGACTTAGAAGCAAAGAATTCAATTTTTTTACCAGCTTATCCAGCAGATCCAAAGTTAGGTTGAATATAGAGTGCAACTCAAACATACAAGTCTGTTTTCCTCATCAATGATTGGCTTCGTGGTCTCCCATAATTACTACGTGCATTCAAGGAGTGTCTTGTACATTAAAGCCTAAAACATATAAATTTTTTTAGATCGTGACACCTAAGAAGGTGTTCTGGATCAGTGTACGATATCCCCTAAATGACGTGTAATGACTATTCAGCAAAGACTCAAGGCAGTGCGTTTTAATAACTAAACAGCCACAAAGTAAATTATCAATTGACCTCTCCTCTGCCACATTGTTTCAGCAATGATGGTGGTCATTAAGTTTTACTTCAATCCCTAGGGCTTTGTTCATAGTCATTAGTCGCCACAGCTACGAAAATGGTCAATAAAACTGCCATTAAACTCCAATCTCACGGACATGTTTCATAAGTGGCTTATAAATGATAAGTACAATCATCAGCCTGTATACATGTCACCACAGTGATCTATGAATTAAAGCAGTTGGTATCAAATTTGGATCCGGCAAGTCATACGTTGGCATATTAGTCATGAGGCTCGTACAAAACGAAGCATGGAAGAATATTTCTTCGGCGACTTACTCTCAATAAATAATCTTCTGGCAAAAACTTTGAAAACAAATAAAATTGACATGAAAAACTTTTCAAAAATCTGTCGCTTAAATTAGTCGTTATAATGCAGATCTCGCCACAAACATACATACAGAATTGGTCATTACAACCCTTTGGTCAGGATTACGACCTAGCTTCTTGCACCACTTATGTTGTGTGTGTTAACGTTACACATTAGTGGCGGTAGCTACAGTTTGAAGTCGACTCCGAACGACAGATTTTTTGAGAACCTTTTCATGGAAATATTTATTTTACACTCAGAGTTTTTTTTGCCAGAAACCTGCTGAGAGAAAGTCACCAAAGAAACACTTTTTTTATAATTTCGTTTTGCTGGAGATGTCTGAACTGGGGGTGTAAGCCAACACACTACCTACTAGACTACGGCAAGGTCTCGCCACTCGTGGATAAAATTAATAAATACAACATGTGTGGTGTGAGAAGCTAGGTGGTAATCCTGACTAATGAGTTGTAAACACCAATTAAGTGTGTATAGATACCGCGATGTTTTTTAGCAAACAGCTACTGAACCAAGCACTTTCTGAACCCGAGACGAAAGACTGTTATGTACTGAAGATAGAACTAGTCCATCCAAACGAGTATCAAGATGGTCAAGACACGTTAACCCTCCTGAATAGGTGCTAATGGCCTTATAATGAAACTTTTTTTGAAACTTTAACTGCACCTAACTTGGAGTGAAAAGGATTTGTCAACTGCTAAAGGAGAATGGGAATATAAGGAAGACTAGTCAATGAAGTGTCTTAGAGGTGCGTAAAGCTGGTCTGATATTATCGCAAATATGGTGTTAGAGCAGAAACTTTAAGACGCAGTAGCAAACTCTTTTGGATGCAGATGGCTGGTGGAAATCATATACCCAAGTAATGGAAAAAAATATCGATTTAGGGCCGGAAATCTAAAAAAAGTTGTCTTCAGAAGGAAATAGAACCAAGGATTAGGGACTAGGTTTAACTTAAAAACTATAGAAGTACGATCGAGGATGTTGTTCATCATAAATATTAACGGGTTAATTGTGGTTGTGACCGAATCCATGCGAAAAGCAATCGAATTCTGAAAGACGATAACAGCTGGGTATTAAAGAAACAGCATAGACGTTATAACCCATAGTGACAATGGTTTTAGTTAGAATGAAACTGTGATACCCCATAGAATCATAGAAATATCCCGCATGTCGATCTAAATGGTCCGCCAAATAACTTTTTTTTTTTGAAAATGCTTTAAAGAAGAAAACTGCTGAATATTTTCTTAAATTTCTTTTTTATTTGAAAGTACAATCCTTCCGGTTAATAATGGAAAATAATTTCATTAAAATGGCTACCTCGGCTGGCCATGCAGTAGCCTAAACGATCGGTCCAATTTTTAAGCACATTATCGATTGTGTGCAGCTGTATTTCACCAATGGCTTTACGAATATTGTCCTTTAAAGCGTCAATTGTCTCTGGCATGTCGGCGTAACACTTATCTTTGACGGTACCCCACAAATAATAGTCCAACGGTGTCAAATCGCAGCTCCGAAGTGGGCAAACGACATCAGCTCTGCGACTGGTAATGCGATCTTCAAAAACAGGGCGCAAAACATCGAGTGTAGCTTCAGCTGTGTGGCACGTAGCGCCGTCCTGTTAAAACCAGATGTTGCCATTATCCTCCTCTTAAATTTTTGTGAACAAAAATTCGTTCAATATGGCCCGATAACGATCGCCATTGACTGTAACGGCCACTCCTTGCTCATTTTCGAAGAAAAATGGGTCAATTATGCCTCTGGACCAAAACCCGCAACAAACAGTGACTCGTTTTGGGTGCGTCGGCTTTTCAATGTATGCGTGCGGGTTTTCTGTGCCACAAATGCGACAATTTTGCTTGTTTACATACCCGCCAAGATCAAAATGAGCTTCATCTGAAAAGATGATTTTTTTTGCCAAAATCGGCATCTTCTGTAAGTCGATTGCAGGCCCACTTAGCGAAGCGAAAACGCATTGGATGGTCTATATTCGTTCAGCGGAAGGATAAAACTAATTATCTGTCAAATCAGACATGAGCTTAGTGTTACCATTCACGAAATAAGCACTAGTTGAAAAATAAAAACGTTAGATGGCGGTCCCATTATAAGCCAACATATGTCGAACGTTCTTAAGGTGTTGGCGCCAAATCTTTAAATTTCTATTGACTGTATTGACTGCACTTTAGGCAAATTTTCTTCAACAGTGCTACTATAGAGGCCAAAAAGTTAATATTCGAATTTTATTCGGGTATGATGACGTAACTTCTCCTTTGTAACGACACTTTTAAGTCTTTCAACATTATTCAGATTACAACTCTTCCCTCAATTTCTTTTAGTGTTTGATTTTTCCAACACCAACGGCAATTGTTGCTAGTATAATTGACATGGACACACACACATAAATATACACACACATACACATGCAATATAAAAATTTGAAATAAATTTATTTGTGTTGCATTCACGTTTTGTTTGCGTCTATTTTAGGGTTTCACTAGAAAAACATCAACGTAGAGTAGTTGACCATCAAAAAATAAGTGACTCTATTCGTACTAGAACAACTGATTTATTTTCTTTCTCTCTTTCTCCCTCTCTCCATATCTCTCTGTTTCTCTTTCTCTGTTTTTATTTGTTTTTCCACGATTTAAATGTAAAAACTTACGGTTTTGCTGGTGTTGCTGCTACCGTTTTTGCTGCTGCAATTGTACGTGAGCAATTGTTGATGCCAGTTTTATTGCCCAATATTTTTTTCAAATGCTTTTCCACAGTTTTTCGTTTTGTTTTCGTTTTATTTTCCTGTTTGTAGAATTTGTTGGTAGAAGGGGAGGGGGTCAGTTTAAAGTTTTCGGCAACTATTCTTCTGTGCCAATTAAATTTTAAATTTAATTATAAAGCCGAACGAATAGTTTTTAACATTTTTTTTGTTGTTGTTGTTATGCGCTGTTGCCATTGCTGCCAAGTTAAAAATTTTCGGGGAAAATTATTTTTGAAATTAAATTCAAAAATTCAGTGACTTTAGAGGCGGGGTGTGTTATGCTGGAAGGATAGGTAATGAGGGAAAAATCAGTACAGGTTGCTTACATGCAATACCGGAAAATAAACCCTTAAATAGGCCCTTAACTATAAATTTCAATTCTGCTTATTGTTTGAATCAAATTTATTTGAAATTGAAAAAATTCGTTTCCTCTTCCAGTTTGCAATTAACTTTGGAAACAAAGAAAATCCGCACCACAATTACATCCCACCCAGCATATAAGAGGAGCTTAGGCTCAGTGTTTTATTTTTATTTCTCAAATTGAAGAGATCTAGGAAGAAAGGGTACGAACTTGTTGCGGTGCTGACAGCAGATGAAAGTCTTTGTCGATACAAAACATTTCTGCACAATGGAACAGAAAGAGCAGAAGTTTCTCAAAGACTCCATTGAAGATAACAAGACAGGATTCTTTTCACGAGGAGATACAAAATTCCGACCTTATCCCTTCCTAGTATATGCGGGACCAGACTAACGTTGAGTCCCGAGGTTAATTTCTGGGCTTGATCCTTGATCCCAAGCTCAACTGGAGGGCGAATCTGGCTGCTAGGGCATGTAAGGCGGCGTGTGCTGCTTACTGCTGTAGTAGAGCGGTCGGAACCAGATGGGGTCTTCGCCCAAGGATCATGTGTTGGATATATTCCACGGTCATCGAACCCAACCTCTTATACGGTGTTGCTTTCTGGTGGACTGCTCTGGACAGACAATACAACGTCAGACTTCTTGACAAGGTCAGAAGGTCTGCGGCCATTTACATAACTGGCGCTCTGCGCACCACCCCCACGAAAGCTCTGTTCGCAATGCTCTAATGGCTTCCTACTGCGCTTCTCGCAAAGCAAACGGCTAAGTTTGCTGCGATTAGACTTAATGCCCTGTCTCGTTGGCATATTGTACCTTCTGGTCACTCCACTATTCTGAAGGTTGATCCAGTGGCCCCCGTGAACATCGACTATATCCCTGCTGAATATTGTCTCGATAGCGGTTTCCACTCTTTTCGAGTAGGGACGACTGGAATCATAATACGGTAGTCCCCCCGGAAGTCCTAGATATATATACCGACGGCTCTAAACTCGATAATGGGGTTGGTAGCGGTGTCTACTCTAGGAAACTGGACCTGAACATTTCTCTCCGTCTCCCGGACTACTGCAGCGTGTTTCAGGCGGAAGTAACGGCAATTTACCGTGCCGCTCAATGGATCCTCGTTAACGGTGCTCCTTTCACACGCGTCTCGGTCTTATCTGATAATCAGGCCGCGATAAAACCTCTATCGTGTTTCGTGAATAACTCTAGGATCGTTAGGGAATGTCGCCGCTGTCTCGACCTTCTTTCTGGGTGCTTCACCAGTGTCTCACTGGTGTGGGGGTCCCGGGCACAGTAACATTCCGGGAAACTGTAGAGCCAGCGCCAGAGCTGGCGCGCTCCTTCCGGAATCCTCTTAAATTGAACTGGGCATGCCACTTGCCTCGGTCAAGTTGGACATTGCGCGGAAATTCTCTCGGGACGCCAACCTATCCTGGGTCAATGAGGATTCCTGCTCCACAGCTAGACTCACCTGGCCCTTGATGGATAGAAGGCGTACCAACCAATTACTTGGTCTTGGTCGTGACGTCATCTCAACCACAGTGGCCGTGCTTACAGGTCATTGCATTATGGGTAGACACGCGGAGAGAATGAGACTCCCATTTAACGACTTCTGCTGTGGATGCAAATCCGCTGAGGAAGAGTAGACTGCTATTCACTTTCTTTGTCAGTGCCCGTCTCTTGCTAGGTGTAGATATAGGCTATTTGGGCTATAGGCTCTCCATTTCTTGTCAGCTTGACGGAGCTATCATCTATTGTTATCAAGGATATGGCTTCCTTCATCAAACTTTCTGGCTGGTTTTTGAGTGTAGGGTAGTCGTGCTTTTGATGTGCAGCCCTTGCGCTGACCAACTTCTTCCTCTTCCCTGATTCTGGTGGAACTTGGTCAGTACAGGGACTGCGTCCACCCGTGGCATCACAACGGGCCGCTATGCATGCTCAAGTGAGCTTTGTGAAATCAGAGCCACCACTCAGACCTAACCTAACCTAACAAGACAGGGAGGATGGCATTATTTCGGAGGGTGTTTGACAATACCCTGTACATACATACATAACTGCTCATTACAAGCCTTCAGTCAGCATTACGACCGAGTTTCTCACAGCACTTGTGTTGTGTGTGTTAATTTTATCCATGAGTGGCGGGACTTACAGTTTACAATCGACTTCGAACGACAGAGTTTTAGAGAAACTTTTTCATTGTAATTTTATTTACTCTCAGAGTTTTTGCAAGAAATCTACTGAGAGGCAATCGCCGAAAAAATATTTTTTCATATTTCGTTTTTGACCTGGGGTTTGAACCGTGGCCTTACGCCCAATAAGCCAACACACTACCTACTAGACTACTGCGACTTCAATACCTTGTGTAACCACAAAATAAGTTTCAAGGCTGTATCTTCTTGCAAGTTAGATGATAATTTATCGCGTATAAATAAGATAATATTGCGAAAATCTTGTTTGAAAGTCTCACAATAAAGCCTTTATAGCGTTTGGATTCAGTGAATGACTCCAACGTGTGCAGTGCATTGTGTTCGAAATGGGTATGCGGTAGGTATTGTACGGCAAATTTGTGTTGGGTTCATTAATTTTTTTCTGATGCCACAGTTGTTATCTCGTGGTGATTTTTTTTTAAATAACACAGCCCTGCATGGGTTTTGCAAATAAGATGGCTCCAGGTGTTTCCGAAGGCATTTTGCGCGCTGAACACGAATATGGTTTCAAAATCTTTCCATCATGTCAGGTTTTCGAGAAAAAGGGGGTGGAAACCCCTAAGATTAGCGTTTTTGGCCATTTTTGAGAAATTGTAGAGCTAAACACTGACGTGCTAGAATCATCGCTATTGTCAGAAATTGACAATTGATCTTTGCTCTTTAAAATGAGCCCAAAGCCAAATTGTTTGCATGCACCCTTAAAGTAGGGGGCGGGTTTATGTCAAGGGGTGCAAGAGAAAAAGAAACACATTACGGAGGTCCTTAAAAATAAATCAGATTTACTTGAAAATTGTTAATCAGGGCTTTTTGAGGTCGCTGATTACAGATCTTTATTCAGATTAAAAAAATTCAAAATGGCGGATCCAATATGCGGTCGAGGTTTATAAAAATTAATCAGATTTAATTGACCGCCATATTGGAACCGCCATTTAAAATTTTTTAAATCTGAATAAAGATCTGTAAACACCTGGAGCCATCTTATTTGCACAAAATAAGTCCAAATTTGCAAGGCTGTGTAATCGATAAGAGTCTGTAACAACCAAGCCAATAAATCTTAGACTCGTCTTTTAGCATGAAAAATTTGTAGGGAATTGTAAATTGGATTATATAAGATTATACGAAGTCGCTGTAGTACAGTATGTAGTGTGTTGTCTCCTTTCAAATCCCAGGTCAGATATCAAAACGAAAATATGAAAAAATATTTCTTCGGCGACTTCCTCTCAGTAGACTTATGGAAATCAAATTGCCATGAAAAGTTTCTCAACAATCTGTTGTTCGAAGGCGATTTTAAAATCTAGGTTCCGCCACTCATGTATAAAATTAATACACACAACATACGTGGTGTGTGAAACTAGGTCGTAATCTTGGCTGAAGGGATGTAATGAGAAGGCTATACAACCCTACTATTTATTCAACCAGAAAGTGAGGACATCAAACAGGGCAATTGAGCCGCCACTGATCGTTAATGCTTCCTTGTTTGGAACATCTTTACTCAGTAACAAACAAAAGTGTTTCAACCACTTAAAGTACCCCAAGTGGCATCCGGATATGCCACAATAACAAATGTCTACCATTGACAAAGGAGATCAAGATGTTATTTCGGGCAGACGACATAATTTGCTGTTGACTAGACGATATAAAATGGAATGCCATCTGCCTACTTACCCAAATCATCAAATTTTGTTAGAAAATTTTCTTTCTAAGCATTCGGCAGGTTTTATGCCGCTTATATGAAGGCATCCAGACATATTTCGCAATTGTTTGTCAAAAATACGCATTAAGTCGTGCATCAATTGACGGACACTGTAGCCATCAACGGCTTAAGATGCAAGACAGTGTTTAACGAACAATTTGCGGTGACTTAATATAGTGAGAGGCAATAGGTGAAGTAAATGAGCCCGTGAGTTCAAATAACAGTTTTGACATCTCGAACTAAACTACTTCCACGACTTCCTCTCAGAAACTTTCTGCTAAAAAAATAACCAAGTAAATGCGGCCCTTCCTCGCTGAGGTTTGGGTGGTCAAGCTTCCTTAACTGCTATCGGCTGTGGATGCTCATTAATCGTTGCCATGTCTGTTATCAATGCCCTCACGAAATGGCTTACTTAAGTAACTGTCCTGTCAAACCCACTGCTTTGCACCCGGTCAGCTTGTGGCTGGCACACGCTGATATATCGAAGTAGTCAGATGATGTGGTAGCTAAACCTGGAGAGTTTTATTGGTTTAAAAACATATTAAAACCAATGGCTTGGTCTGAAACAAAACTCATATGATGGGTGAGCTATAGGTGGTAAGAGCTAAAGGAAAATTTTTCAAAAAAAAAACACATAAAATTCAGAAAAATGCATGAAATCTTTATTTGAATCGATAGTACGGTCCATTTAATTTAATGTTTGAAGATTATTTCATGCAAATGTTGACTGCGACTGCGTCTCAAATGGTCCATCCGCTTTCAAGTTCAATTTTGGCATACTCTTTTCCAACATTTCGGCCGGTATCTCACGAATCAATGCTTCAATGTTGTCTTTCAATGCGTCAATTGAAGCGGGCTTGTCTGTATAGACATGAGCTTTAACATAGCCCCACAAAAAATAATCTAAAGGCGTTAAATCGCACGATCTTGGCCGGCCAATTGACCGGTTCCGAACGTGAAATAAAATGTTCACCGAACTCGCCTCTCAATAAGTCCATTATTACACGTGCTGTGTGGCATGTGGCACCCAGTGCTGTCAGATGTGGCGATTTCTCGCCAAACGTGGCGATTTTTCATTGCCTTTGGCGACCAAAATTTTCAATTGGCGACGTGGCGATTTTTTGGCGATTTACGAACTAGTTGGCGATTTATTTGGCTATTTTTAAATTTTTTTTTTTATTTTCTTGAAATACTTTTTTAACACTTTAATCCATTAACATAATGTTCTTACATTATACATCTCTGGTATCCCTCATATATTATATTATTATTACATAGTGCATGGCACAATTAATGTCAACAAGTAAAACAGTTCATATTAATGGGTTATACCAATGTCTTTGTCATTTCGTACTTGTAAAACAATACAAAAACAACAAACTGATTGTTGTTGTTAAATTTTTTAAAAATAATGGAAATTTGGATAACAATATGTTCATTAAATTTATCTATTGATTCGCCGACAAAAACTGTAGGTTCCACCACTCATGTATAAAATTAACACACACAACATAAGTGGTGTGAGAAACTAGGTCGTAATCCTGACTGAAGGGTTGTAATGACCAATTATGTATATTAAATTAAATCTATAAAATAAGATTTTTTTATAAATTCGCCGGATTCTATATATTTTGGCACAGAATTTGAAATGGAATTAAAAAATATAAAAATGAATGAATATGATGCAGAAATGTTAAAAGAAAATTGTTTTTTGTACTTAAAAAAACTTTTAAAAGAAATGCTAAAACGATTACCTGAAAATATAAATATTTTTAAAACATAATGAATTTTCAATATTAAAATGTGGAAACACAAGTAAAATTTTCGGTAGTTCAAAATTCATTAACTTTATTCATTTATCTGCAGGGGAATATGAATTGTAATGGTAAAAATTAGCATATATCAATTGGTCTGAGATCTTTAAAGGTGAAATCCCAACAAATTTATTAGACTTTTGGCAATAAGTTTACAATTATTGCGAAGCGGCTGGAACATTTCACTTTAAAGACTTAGCATTGGCCGTTCTAAATATGTTAATTTTACCAACCAGCAACGCTTGCGTAGAAAGGGTATTTTCTATTATGAATTACACTAAAACTCGCTTACGTAATAAAATTCAATATGAACTTTTAGATTCATTGATAAGAATAATAAGTTATATGAATGTTAATAAATATTATTGCAATTCATTTCAGCCTACAGATAAAATGTTAAAAAAGTTTAATTCTAATACAATGTATTATATACCAGGCAGTTAAAATGAATCTGCAGAGATAGATATAGATTTATGCAATTAATTTTTGTAAAAAATATTTTGACAACTAATAACTATTGCACTAAAAGTACAAATGTAATGTAAAATTATAATATTTTTTTATTATATGTAGACTTTTATTAAATTTATATTGACTTTATAATACATGAAATAAATAAATGTCAATGATTTTTTAAACTTTTGGCGATTTTCATTTTAGAAAAAATGAATAATATTTTATTTTGGCGACTTTTGGCGATTTTTCGTATAGCTTTTGGCGATGGAGGTGAAAAAAAATCTGACAACACTGGTGGCACCGTCTTGTTGAAACGACATGTCATGCAAGTCAAGCTCTTGCGTTTTGGGCAAACAAAAGTTGGATATCATCTCACGGTAGCGCTCACCATTCACAGTTACGTTACGATTCGCAGCATCTTTGAAGAAGTACCAGCCCATAAACCGCACCAAACTGTGACTTTTGCTGGAAGCATTGGTAGCTTTTGCAATGCTTCTGGCTGATCTTCACTCCAAAATCGACAATTCTGCTTATTTACGTATTCATTGAGCCAGAAATGAGCTTCGTCGCTGAACACAATTTTTCGATAAAGAAGTGAATCTTCGGCCAACTTTCCAAGAGCCCATTCACCAAAAATTCTGCATTGCGGTAGGTCGTTCGGCTTCAATTTTTACACCAGCAAGTATTTTGAAAGGCTTCACACCTAAATCCTTCCGCAATATGTTCCACGTTGTTGAGTAACAGAGGCCCAATTGCTGCGAACGACGACGAATCGATAATTGATGGTCATCATTAACACTGGCCGATACAGCTGTGATATTTTCTTCAGTTCGCACTCTACGTAAGCGTGTTGGTGGTTTAATGTCCAACAAATGTAAATTTGGTGCGAAATTTAGTCACAATAGCCCTGCAATAGCCGCTTCAGTGGGTCAATTAAACTGACCATAAAGCAATGGAAGAAGCGCGCGATGGACTTTCTTAACAGAGCACGCATTTCGATAATAAAATTCAATGATTTGCAAGCGTTGTTCGTTTGTAAGACGATTCATGGTTAAATTATCGACCAAACTGAAGATGTTTGACAGCGAAACAAAACACGAAACGTGCGTGAGCTATTTAAATCAGTGTTGCCAAAAAGATAATAGTTTAAAAAATCACCCGTTACTATAAAAGATCCAGATGGGTGAAAGCAACGAGGGCCTTTATTTCAGCCAGAAGGCAAACATTGAATTTCATTTCTTTATTTGAAATTATTTTTCCTTTACAAAATAACGTCTTAAATCTCAAATAAAATCACTCAACTATTTTCATAATTTCTTATGGTAAAAGTAACACAACAACAACATCAACAACAACGAAAAAAACTTTAGTTTACGTCTGTAAAAAGAGAGAGATAGAGAGAGAGATAGAGCGAGAGAGATAGATTAATGCAATAAAATTTCATTCATTTTGTGGAATTTCCACAAGAATTTTTTTTATGAAATTTAAACTGATTTCAAATGAACCCCAATTAATTTATTTCACTTGACTGAACAAAACTTTACAGACTTATTTTCGTTTCCTTACACAGACGATGAAATATTTACAAAAAAATAAAAAATAAATATGTTCACCCCTGTTTAAAACTTTGGATGGATGTTATTTGTTGACATCATTCCCATTGGTGTGTCCTAAATAATCAGTCTGGCCAGGTCAGCCTGTAAGAACTGAAATGGGAAAAGCTCTGATCCACAGTTGATAACAATTTCAGGAAATTAAATCACAGAAACCAAAAGGATGGCCACGTGAAACTACGCAGCACGTATCGCCTACAACAAGAACAGTCCAGAGCAGTGAATTTAATTCACACACATACATACATATGGTATACGCACGCACACATTTGCATATGTATGTGAGTTCAAAAAGTCGTGACAGTGCATTTGCCTCCATTTGGGAGGAGAGGAATTTAATGAAACAAATTAAATCGAATTAAAATGTTCAACCGGAGCACCAAGCAACGCTGGTGGCAAAAGGAAAGGATCAGGATTTAATTAAATAAAGGAAGTATCGCCTGTTAATAGTTTAATCTTTACTGCGGGGTTTAATTTTAAAGGCAATTGATTTAAAGGGAATATGAAGCCGTAAAGTCGTATAGCCTAAGGCAACTTCTCTTAAAAATTACCAAAAAAAATATATCAACTACGAGCGTATAGACATTTTGAAAAAAAGTAACACACGGAGACTGGTTTTATTTCCTTAAAGGGCAAAGGACTTTAACAAAGCAACGTCATGCTATTCGAATATGTTTCCTTCTTGGCCTTGTTTCAGTTTTGTTAGTCAACTTCTTTCCAGCTAAACAGGTGATCAGTCTACTAAAGCAGGTCTTAGGATGGTAGACTAATCATCTTTTGCTGCCTGGAAACAAGGACCACAGCACAAACGCACATGGAATGTTGTATTAGGTGTAGTGGGAAGTAATTCAAATAGACTGTATCCTACTCTTTCCAAGATCTTGTTGTGCTTTCTCCACGTTATTTCAAACCCTTCAAAAGTTTATCATAACTTTTTAGGCAGAAGTAGCCATTGTTGTGTGAACAGCTATGAGGTAATCACCATTCATAGCTGAGGTCAGCAATGAGTATTCAAAACGATGAGTAGATTCGAATCATACTTATAACTTCTGATACTTATACGCATTCATACTTATTTTAATGTCATACTCATACTACTCATATTCAAAGTTTGAAATACTCATGTCACTCATACTTAACAATACGCACGATGTTATTGATTTCGACTTTACCTGACTCATCGTATACACGAATCACAAAATAAGCATGATTCACGTACGAACACTACAATACTCACAAGAAGGTTGTGTGTTTGCTCTGCTTGCTGTCTTTGACTTTTTCTTTCTTATTTTTTTTGTAAATGCAACAACAACAAAGACTGTACATTTTGACGAATGGTCCGAATCACTCGAATCATTTATGAGTAGTATTATAAGTATTTTTCTAAATTTATGAATCTTAATGAGTAGGCATATGAATCAAACATGGTTCGAATGTTATGAGTTTTATGTCAACGTTGTACTCATACTCATTGCAACCTGCAACTTATAAATCAACGTTGTACTGCGTACGAATGGATCAGAGTAGTTGGATTTCAATACCGTTGACTCACTCATACTCAAAATTTCATGAGTACTTATGAGTAGCAAAAAAGCGATTCATTGCTAATCTCAGATGCATAGGTCACTAGGTAAATTAGTTCTTATGATTGTAAAGAGATCATATTATAGCCTGAATCGCAGGATCTATTTTGGGCTTTAAGAGAGGAGAAAAGATAAGAATCTAGTGCCCAATATCATTGATTGTTAGAAAAGTGTATGCATAGCTACTACTCTTCCTATTCGGTCATTACAACGCTTTCGTCAGGCAAGCTTTTTAATTTTATTCATGAGTGGCGGGATCTACAGTTAAGAGCCGACTCCGAACGACAGATTTTTGAGTAACTCCTCATAGCAATTTTATTTTATTCTTGGAGGTTCTACCAATAGGCTGCTGAAACGAAGTCGCTGGAATGAATATTTTTTCCTTCATATTTTGTTTTGTACGACTTGTCAGAGCTAGGATTTAAACCATGGGCACTCGTCTAATAAGTCAACGCTACCTACTAGACTACGTCGGCTTCATAGCTAAACTATCAGCACCAAGATTACCTTCACTTCTCTTATGACCTTTCAGGAATAATATGCCACGGATTTTTGGAATTTTCTAATCAGTGTGGATGACATGAAAACATCATTGCAGATATTTCGGCCTGGAGAACATACATTCATCCATTAGTCTGCGTATAAGTATCAGAAATTATAAGTATGATTCGAATCTACTCATCGTTTGGAATACTCATTGCTGACCTCTGGTGAGTAAGTAACTCTACTTGTCATTAATTGTTTTGTGCTGCTTTCGGTAGACAATACCCCTAATAATCCAAACCTTTTAGACTGTCTATCCTAACTACACCACTTTCTGAAAGGTAAACGGTACTAAAGCCTACTAAAATGTTGCAAATATAATGTATTTCTTTTTACTATACCTTATGTATAAAACCGGATTTATTGCTTTTTAAATCGTCATTATTTTCCACTTTGACCGACTACTCCAACTTGCTGAAAGGTAAACGGTACTAAAGCCTATTAAAATATTGAAAACATAATGGATTTCTTTTTACTACACGGTATGTTATAAAACCGGCTTGATTGGTTTTTAAATCGTCATTATTTTCCACTTTGTCTGACTACACCAACTTGCTGAAAGGTAAGCGGTACTAAAGTCTACTAAAATATTGAAAATATAATGAATTTCTTTTTACTACACCTTCTGCATAAAAACCGGCTTGATTGGTTTTTAAATCGTCATTATTTTCCACTTTGACCGACTACTCCAACTTGCTGAAAGGTAAACGGTACTAAAGCCTATTAAAATATTGCAAATATAAGGGATTTCTTTTTACTACACCTTATGTATAAAACCGGCTTTATTTGTTTTTAAATCGTCATTATTTTCCACTTTGACCGACTACTCCAACTTGCTGAAAGGTAAACGGTACTAAAGCCTATTAAAATATTGAAAATATAATGAATTTCTTTTTACTACACCTTATGTATAAAAACCGGCTTTATTGGTTTTTAAATCGTCATTATTTTCCACTTTGACTGACTACACCACCCTCCTGAAAGGTAAGCGGTACTAAAGTCTACTAAAATATTGAAAATATAATGAATTTCTTTTTACTACACCTTATGCATAAAAACCGGCTTTATTGGCTTTTAAATCGTCATTATTTTCCACTTTGACCGACTACTCCAACTTGCTGAAAGGTAAACGGTACTAAAGCCTATTAAAATATTGAAAACATAATGGATTTCTTTTTACTACACGGTATGTTATAAAACCGGCTTGATTGGTTTTTAAGTAGTCATTATTTTCCACTTTGTCTGACTACACCAACTTGCTGAAAGGTAAGCGGTACTAAAGTCTACTAAAATATTGAAAATATAATGAATTTCTTTTTACTACACCTTCTGCATAAAAACCGGCTTTATTGGCTTTTAAATCGTCATTATTTTCCACTTTGACTGACTACACCACCCTCCTGAAAGGTAAGCGGTACTAAAGTCTACTAAAATATTGAAAATATAATGAATTTCTTTTTACTACACCTTCTGCATAAAAACCGGCTTTATTGGCTTTTAAATCGTCATTATTTTCCACTTTGACTGACTACACCACCCTCCTGAAAGGTAAGCGGTACTAAAGTCTACTAAAATATTGAAAATATAATGGATTTCTTTTTACTACACCTTATGTATTAAAAACCGGCTTTATTGGTTTTTAAATCGTCATTATTTTCCACTTTGTAAACCATACGAAAATGTTTTTTTTTTGTTTTTTTTTTGCCGATAATAATTTATGTTTTCCGTTTATTTAAATATGTTTTGAAATTATTATTCCACAACCACAATAATCCACACAGGATAATAAAAATTTATAAAAATTAAAAACAAAAACAACAACAATAACATCAACATAATGCCAGTTTGCCAGTCACACATAGACAGGGTGTGTATGAATATTTAAAAACCGTCAGGATGGATCATTATTGAACGCCAATGCCAAGCCTCAGACAACAACAACAGCAATTGATACACAATAAAAACAACAACAACAAACAACAATAACAAAAAAGGCATAAATTTAACACGATAATAATAAAATTTGTCGAGAAATAATATTTAAAAATGAAAAATAAAAATAAAAACAAATCATAAATCGTAAATCGTAAATATGCCTTGGCCCCCAAATGGCATTTAAATGTGGATTTTATGGTCCCGTGTGTGTGTGTGTGTGTGTGTGTGTGAAAAATACATGAAAATTTGCCAAATAAAGTGCAGCGAAATGATGATGAAATTTAAACACCAAAAACGAAACCGAGAGTCACAGAGCCAGTGAGGCAGAGAGTCAGAATCGAAGGAATACACACAGGACTTGACTTCGACTACAACACCGGGGAATAAAATATCGAAATCGACAATAAAATTACCAAAAATAAAACAAAATAAATTTTTTATCTATTTGAACAGCGCTTATGGGGATCCTCCATTGAAGCCAAAAAAAAAAAGAAAAAAATATCGAAAATAAAACGAATAAAAAATCGAAATAAATTTTAAAATATTTATGGTTTTAAATACTGTTGGCTGTTGTCACCGTTGTTGTTGCTGTCGTTGTTGTTGTTGATTTTGAAATTTATAGGCGTAAATTTAGCCATTAAAATGATACTGTGTGTTACAAATGATGGCAACAACGACGTCAACAGCAACAGCAACGGCAACAGTAAACGGCAACATCAACAGCCATGAAAACATGGAGTTTAAAATAAGCCTGCTATGGCATGCAATTACCGCGTTTTTATTCAATCAAATTTAATTTTATTTATATTGTGACAATTTTGCGCCAGACTTTATGCTTTACGTAGGTTGTGCCTTAAGTTTTTTAGGACATTTTTAAATCATCAGTTTATCTTGAATTATTGTATACCAGAGGTCAGCAATGAGTATTCAAAACGATGAGAAGATTCGAATCATACATATAATTTCTAATACTTATGCGCATTCATACTTATTTTAATGTCATACTCATACTACTCATATTCAAAGTTTGAAATACTCATGGTACTCGTGCTTAACAATACGCATGATGTTATTGATTTCGACCCTCCATGACTTATCGTATACACGAATCACAAAATAAGTATGATTCACGTACGACCACTACAACACTCACCAGAAGGTTGTGTGTTTGATCTGCTTGCTGTCTTTGTCTTTTTCTTTCTTCTTTTTTTTTGTAAATGCAACAACAACTAAGACTTCAAATTTTGACGAATGATTCGAATCATTTATGAGTAGTATTAGAACTAGTTTTCTCAAGTTATGAATCTGAATGAGTAGGCGTATGAATCAAACATATTTCGAACGGTATGAGTTTGATGTCAACGTTGTACTCATACTCATTGCAACTTGTACTTATAAATCAATGTTGTACTGAGTACAAATGAATCAGCGTAGTTGGATTTCAATACTGTTGACTCACCCATACTCAAAATTTTATGAGTACTTATGAGTAGCGAAAAAGCGATTCATTGCTGATCTCTGTTGTATACCTCATGGCTTCTAAAAGTAATGTGAAACGCAACTTAATGCAATTGTCAGCCATTGAGCAGCCGCGCAGGATTTTCTACCATGTGACCAGTCTAGTAGGTAGTGTGTTAGCTTATTAGGGTTGTAATGACGAATTATGTATGTATGGCCAGTCTATCATAAGCACAACACATGCATATTTATATGCATACACAATTGGTCATTACATGGGCCTTCAGTCAGGATTACGACCTCACCTATGTTGTGTGCGCTAATTTTATACATGAGTGGCGGGATCTAAAGTTTAAAGTCGATTCCGAGAAATAGATTCTTTTGCTAGATTAAGGCAACTACATACAAAAGTGTCACGAAATGAACAACAATATGTGGCAGTAATAAATAGTTCACAGTCAGTTTGGTAGTCGCAGTGTTAAGTGCTATGCATGGCTCATAGTCGCTAGGCTTCGCACAACTTCAATTAAGGAGCCAAACTATAACACGGACAAAAACGTAGTTCAAACCGCCGCTTTTAGGCTTAGCTTTAGGGGAAGTCGCCGTCGTCTATTAGGTAGTGTGTTGGCTTATTAGACGTAAAGCCGGAGTTCGAGCCCCAGGCCAGACATCAAACAAAATACAAAAAGTATTTCTACGCCGAGTTCCTCTCAGCAGATTTCTGGCAAAAACTCTGAGAGTAAAATAAAAGTTTCTCATGAAAAGTTTCTCAAAAAATCTGTCGTCCGGAGTAGACTTTAAACTGTAGGTCCCACCACTCATGTATAAAATTAACACACACAACATAAGTGGTGAGAGAAACTAGGTCGTAATCCCGACTGAAGGGTTGTAATGACCAATTGTGTATGTTTAGGGGATGCGACCACTCACATCTATTCTAGAAAATCGTAGTTTTTATTCCTGTAAAGTGAACTCAAATTATATAAGTTTATGGTCGGTTAGAAAAGGTGACACTTTACTGTGTTAACCGATGTACACCTTCACCCAGAGAGGAAAATAAAGTTTAAAGGAAAAAGTAGAAGAAGGGGGAAGTTCCCCATTTTTGGGTAAAGACTTTTCCGTACAAAGCCCTAACAAATCGCTTTAATGTGCTACTGCTAGAAGGATAAGGATGTGATCGAGGTCTATGCGTATCCAAATCAATGTTAATTGCAGTCTCCTTATCAGGGAAGTTTATGAGAAGATCCAATTCAGGGAAATGGATGTCTGTAACATACTTCAAGTCTTAGTTTTTTCATTTTAAACGGCTGTTACTTGGCTAAGGTATTACTGAGGGTACGGTGAAGATATTCAAGTCCTTACGATTTTAGCCCAACTATACATAAAGTCCAGAATGATATTTGCCATCCATCCCAATGAGAAGATTCTATTATGAAACTTGCCTGGACGAACAGCCCGTGTGGTAAATAATAGAAGCCATGGCATTGACAGGAAGTCGCCGTAGTCTAGTAGATAAAAAATGTAAGCGAAGCATTGAAACACTTCACCTCCAATGAGGTAGACATTGAAGTCTTCACAATGGCGCTTAAATATTCCTGTGCTCAATGCCTTAATACCTGTTTAAATCCTGCACGCATGACTTTACTTCATTTAAGCTTTTGCTCATGGCCGCAATCTAAATTCCAGAAGCTTCTGTTGGACGTTCTCTTCCTTAGTTGACTTATGGGTTTCATTCTATGAATTTACTTGTGTTGTCATTCGTTTGTCAACTTCGAGATTGTTGCAAAATATATTTCTCTTGGCATTTGGATCTTGACAGATCGCAGGTGTCATGTTGGTTTAGAAGACCGTTGTGTTTATTTGACAATGTCGGGTGATAGCCAGTAACTCATCATCCTTATAAAACTCTCGACCCCTTTCTTTAAAGCCGACCGCCAAACCGAAGGATTTTCTATTAATAACAGAGTCGTACAGATGGTTTTTGTTTTTAGAGTTATTACCGCAGTTTGCACCTATTGCTTTTTTGCAGCAATGAAGTGTACTTACCGATCTAGTGGATCTGAATTGGGTATTCATATTCCAGTTTAGCTTGCTGTCGAAATAATATCACGATATTTGCAATTGTTAAATAGAGTGAGAGTGACTGCGTTGATATTAGGAGTTTGAGTGATTTTATACCTGCTTGTGATAGCATTGACTATGATAGTACAGGGTGGGCCATTTAAAAGTTTAAATTTAAAAATGCAATTAAAAAAGCCGTTTAAAATTCTGTCAAATTTATTTTTTGTTCTGAAGTATAATTGTTCCTGTTGGAAATTGAATATTATTTTATTCATATGGATGCGCGGCTGGTCTCACAGTACTTCATTTCATCGGACCAATTTTCGAGCGCATTTTAGAGTTTAGTTAAGCCGTATCTCGGCAATGATGTTGGTCTTCAAATGGTCAATTGTCTCCGGTTTGTCGGCATAATACTTTTCTTTAACGGCGCCCCATAGAAAATAATCCAACGGTGTCAAATCGCAGTTTCTTGGCGGCCAATTGACATCACCGTTTCGGCTAAAATCGAGGACTGTGGGTGCTAATTCCTACTGCAGTTTAAAAAGAAGGTTTTTCTCCAAGAAAATCTCTCTGAATTGCTCATTACAACATTTTAGTCGGGACTACAACCTAACATTCTACAACAATTGTCTAGTGCACATACAGATCATATTAAGTGTGGTACAGGAATCTCGAAAGAAATTGTATCTCATCTAAAAGAAGTTGCCGTGGTCTAGTAGGTAGTGTGGCTAATTAGAGGTGAATATGTGTTTCAACCCTTGGTACAGACATCTTGAACTAAAATACGATAAAAATATTTCCTTCGACGGCTTCCTCTCGGTAGTCTTGTGGCAAAAACTCAGAGTGTAAATAAAATTGCTATGAAAAGTTTCTTAAAAAAACATCTGCCGTTCGGAGTCGATTTTAAACTGTTGGTTCCACCACTCGTACTTAAAACTAACACACACAACATGAGTGGTGTGAGAAGCTAACATAGGTTGTAATCCTAGCTAAAGTGGCTTTTTGAGAAACATTTCATGGCAATTTTATTTTACTTTCAGAGTTATTGCCAGAAATTTGCTGAGAGGAAGTAGCCGAAGACATACTTTTTGTATTTTGTTTTTGATGTCTGGCCTGGGGCTCGAACTCCGGCTTTACGTCTAATAAGCCAACACACTACCTACTAGACTACGGCGACTTCAAAACATTTGACAAAATTCAAATTTAAGCTGACAAATCTAACAATCGGCAAGTTGAATAAGCCAACACACTACCTAGTAGACTATGGCGACTTTACAGAAACAATACTTCAATTGTGTTACACGTTATGAACATAGTTTGCAAAGAAACATTTGTCAAGTCAGATGTAAAATACATATCGTGTATGAAGGCGCGCCTTTTAAAAGACAGCCTTCGTATAAAGTTCTTCTTCTCCTTCTGCTGGCTGTTACTTTTAGGCCAACAAGTGCAATTGTTTTTATACTTTCTCTTCAAATTTGCTGTTGATGAAAATAATATTCAACAAATACAACAACAACGTCAATATTTCAAGTCCTTTTAACATTTTAAATTCTGCTATGGTTTAAGCAAATGAATGAGAAAGAAAGTAAAAAAATACAATTTCAAGTGCCGCTAATTTGAAACAATAAAATGACTTTCAAATAAACAATGCAACACAAACACACAAACAAACATCGTTTGAAGAAATTTATTTCCATTCCATAGCCTTGGCGGGGTGTGAGGTGCAGGTGGTAATAAGTAGACAGCAATCTGTCAAGGCATGGCCAAGAAAGGACGTTTGTCTGCCTTCATACAAATGTAAATGGAAACAGCGAAACAACAATAACAACAACAGCAACAATCAGGACAATGAAAATGAAACGTAAACAGCAGAGAGACAAATACTTTGATAGGCCATAAGAAATCGTTTTACAGTTAATGTTCAGAAAGGAAGAAAAATACAAAGAAGAAGAAGAAGAAAAAAACGTATAAAATAATAGCGGGCAGCTATTGAGTTGTTGTTGTTGCTTACGTTATTGGCTATTTTGTACAGGCTATTCAAGCTTAAATGTGTTTATTTGACGTTTTTTTAAGCGAAGCAATAATAACACACACACATACACACACTTTTAACATGAAATATTTATGCAAAGACAACTTAATAAGACACACACTTACACTTACACTTACACGCAAGCAAATGCACATAGCGGCCATTAAAAAAGATTCTTAAAATCAACACAAGTTTTAATGTCGCTTCGTATTGTTTTTCGTTTTCATTCTGTGTGTGTGTGTGTGCATGTGTCTCTTTGGCTTTGTTGTACACATCAATACAAAGATAGAGTGGGGAAGAGAAATTCATTGAAATTGATGTCTTTTGTGGCATTTAATTTGCTGTTGTTGTTGTTGCTTAAAAGAAATATTACGTATACGCCGGGGTACACCATTTCCAACCTTAATGCCTCGTACATATTGGGCATTTTTTTGTTGACATTTTGTGGAGTCATATTTGAATTGAATGCAACATTTAAGTTTTTCGATAACATACAATTTTATTGTGTCAATGTGATAGCAAAGTGTGTCATCCCTAAAAGATGGCAATATGTCAAAACCGTCTACATTGAAGACAAATATTGTAAAAAAGGCATTTGACTTCGTTTGTTCGAGCTATTCAAAATAAAAACTAAAAATGAATCATAAAGTTATTCAATTGGCAAGTGCAACAGCTAGAATGGCAATTATAATAAAGAAATTAAAACAATAAAAAAAAAGAAAAAAAGACAAAGAAAGTGGTGGATAAGACCTGGACTGAATATGCGGACAACCAAGGGATTTTATAGCACTCTTTATTCAAGTCTACGGGTGCAGGATGAAAGTTGGTTTAAAAATTTTGTGCGCCTGAGAGAAGAAAATTTTGATTATCTCGTCGAAAAATTAACTCCATATATTAAAAGAGAAGACACAACATTCCGAAAGGCAGTAACTCTTCGTTACTTGGCCACAGGTGACAGCTTCGCATCTTTGATGTGTCTTTTTTTGCTGTATAAAGCGACCGTAGCTAAGATTTTGGTATATGTGCAGCGCGTTTTCGAATTTTACGAAGACCGATGAATGTAAAAGTTACCCTTATTAAGGACATTTTGTTAGCTATTTGCGTTTTGCATAATTATCTTATAACAAGCAAATCTGGATACGTCACTGCACTTGACTTAAATACTGATGTTAATGGAATTCAGTGTAGAGGAAACTGGTGCAATGAAAGGAAGTAGTTCTCAAGAAGTGCTTGCTTCTGTACAATCAACTACATGTATCGGTAGGCCGACTGACAATGCATTGCGCGTGCGAGCACTGTTGACCGAATACTTCATGATGCCGGAAGGAGAGTTGCCATGGCAGTACAACAGATCAATTCTAAATTAAAAGAAATTCGTTTTTTGTATTTGATTCCATTAATTTTAATTACTATATCGTTTTCAAATAAAATGACAACAAGTTGTCATTAAGTTTTTGTGGCTGAAATGTTGACATATTATTGTGACTACAGTACACATAAGGCTTGCAATTAATTAACAATCCAATGCCACACATCGAAAAATATCGAAATTGACAGGAATTGCGAACAGTACACATTATTATATTTGCTTGCGATGTCACAAAATGGCACAATGTGTACCCGGCATAAGTTATGCAGTTAAGCAAGATTTTTTGATTACTTAGTAAACTAGCATTTGAGGACTCTAGACAAAGGCTTTTTCGATGGTTTGTACCTTATGTCGAGAGCAGAGATTAAGGCCCGCCATAGATTCAATGAAAGGGTTGAGCTGATTGACTAGTTTTACGGCTTTAAGGTTGTAGTTGCGCACTTTTGTGTGTTTGTGGCTTGTTTTTTCCTTCGTCTCTTTAGCCTACATTTTCGTACCTCTTCTCCTTCTCCTCTAGAATGTATTACAATGCGCCATTTTGGTCTCTGGGTATCGCACACGTCCTCAAACCTAAGCTAACCTATTAAACTAGTTCTCGAATATAATGAAGTGAAAAGTTTTTATGGCTGTTGTAACCCTACCATACTAGAATTTGCTACGATTTTTTTATTGCTTTACGAGCTACAGGCTGGGAAGACATTGGTAGACCGGCCTACCAATGTGAACGATTCGCCGCAAGAATTACTCTCGGCTTGCTGAACGCCTGCGTACTAAACCCAACCTCGTTCGTCACACTTCCAACCATTTGCCCGCGCCGGGGCCACAATCAAGTATTACTTCAGGGGGTGGAGATTCAGCAAGTGCTGCATTCCAATTGTCATATGAAGATAACATTAGGTTAACTACATTATCGGGCGTTACCAGGTGTTCTATTGTCCTCTCCAGGCAATTTCTTTGACCATGGTATCGCGGGCAGTTAAAGAAAACATGCTCCGCCGTCTCGGCATTCTGGGCATGCTTCATCTACGTCGTGACCATACTTATAGAGATATGCTCTATAACATCCATGGCCTGTTAACAACTGTGTCAGGTGGAAGTTTACCTGGCCGTGTCTCCTTTTGGTCCATTCGCCTATACTCGGTATGAGTCTGTATGTCCTCCTTCCCTTGTTGGAATTGGACCAGTCTTGCTGGCATTTTCGAACAATTGGAAGGTGTCCGAAAGATCTGTTCCCCTCCTTGCATCATGTTTCCTCTTCTCTACGTCCACTACTCGTTTTAGGGCAATCACCAATGCTGCATCAGTAGACAACGTGCGGGAGGCAGAAGTTACACTGAAAGCCGACCTCCTGTAGACCGCTTCTATTCCTGCTCTATAGGTCCTCCTATGGCTCGAGGACCACGGACTAGAGCTCGCAGGAAATAAGGCCGATATGATGTCATACTGATGACATTGTTCACATTCCACTCGAGATAAGTATGCAGATAGGTGACGTATCACTGATCACAAAGAAGGCAGTGAGATACTTGGGTCTCAGACTAGACTGTAGACTTAACTACTGGGCCCAAATACAGCATGTGGCTACCAAGGCAGCAAAACTAACGGGCATATTGAGCAGATTGATGACAAATATCGACGGACCAACGCAGTCCAAACGCAAATTGATGATGGCGACGACTAACTCGATACTACTTTATGGCAGCGAGATATGGGGAGATGCGTTGGAGTTTAAATCCAAGCGGAAAATAGTAGCAGCAGTGCAACGAACAACGGCACTAAGGGTCGCTTCGGACTATCGCACGGTCTCGGTCGCAGCAGTCCTCGTGATCACCGGTGAGACACCTATCGACTTGCTGGCATTCGAGCGAAGAAGGTTATGGAAAGCGAGGAGGGAAAACCTCGCCATTAGTATCCCAGATGTCAGATCTCAAACTTTACGGCAATGGCAAAGTAGATGGAGCGATGAAACATGTGGAAGATGGACTGCTAGACTTATTCCATCTATAGAAGCATGGACATAGAGAAATTTTGAGGAAATTAACTACTTCCTGACCCAGTTTCTTTCGGGTCATGGTTATTTCCGACAATATCTACACCGCATGGGCAAGGTGAATGATCCCGGCTGCATTTATTGCGAGGAAATGAGTGACGACGCTGAACACACATTCTTCCACTGCATCAAATGGCAAGACGAGAAGAATGTGTTCATGGAACAGATTGGCGAATTCACACCCGACAACATTGTTGACGCAATGCTCGAAAGCGAGACGAAGTAGAACGCTGTGAGAAGATAAGTAAAGGGTGTTTTTTATAGAGGTATAGAACTTTAAGTTGGCATTACTTTTCAAGATGGCGACCGATTTAACAGCTGTCAAGTGATTTATTCTCAGTTTGGTTTGGCAATTCATCATGAATAGACTCACGCCTGAACAACGCTTGCAAATAGTGCAATTTTATTTCGAAAATAATGGTTCTGTGCGGAAAACGTATCGCGCACTACGTCCATTTTATCGTCGACCAAATCGTCCATCAGAGCAGTTAATTCGATTAACCATGGAACGTTTTCGCACCACGTTTACTCTTATTGATAACTCGCATCCCCAGAGACGCTGTACGGTGCGTACAGAAGAAACTATTGCTGCTGTAGAGCGTAGCATTGAGGAAGACCCAAATGAGACCATCCGCCATCGAGCACAGGAATTGGTTCTGTGTCCATCCACTTTATGGAAGATTTTGCGGAAGGATTTTGGTTTGCGTGCTTACAAAATCCAACTCGTGCAAGATTTGAAGCCAAACGATCATCAAGTAAGGCGTATATTCGTCGAATGGGCCCAAAACGATATTACCGTTGTTCCCGATTTTCATAAGCGAATTTTGTTTAGCGATGAAGCGCATTTCTGGTTGAATGGCTACGTCAAGTGTAGTGTGAAGGTACTCCTCAAGTGTATGTGGAAACACCGTTACATTCAGAAAAACTGACTGTTTGGTGCGCTTTATGGGCTGGTGGAACCATTGGTCCGTACTTTTTCAAAAACGATGGTGGCCAGAACGTTACAGTCAATGGTGATCGGTATAGAGCCATGATTACTATCCATGATGTCCAGGAGATGTGGTTTCAACAAGACGGCGCAACATGTCACACAGCTCGTGCCACAATAGATTTATTGAAAGACACGTTTGGTGACCGCCTAATTTCACGTTTTGGACCTGTGAATTGGCCTCCAAGATCTTGTGATTTAACACCGCTAGACTACTTTCTGTGGGGCTATGTAAAGTCATTGGTCTATGCGGTAAAGCCACAAACGCTTGACCATTTGGAAGACAACATTCGCCGATATACGGCCACAAATGTTGGAAAAAGTCATCGAAAATTGGACGTCCAGATTGGACTACATCCGCGCCAGCCGTGGCGATCATATGACAGAAATCATATTTAAAATATAATGCCACAAGATTATCTTTCGGATAAATAAAATTCATGTCAATCGAATAATCCATCGTTGTTTTATTGCAACTTAAAGTTCTATACCTTTATAAAAAACATCCTTTGGAATGTGTACTGCGCAGGAAGAAGGTCTACTTTGATATAGTACGACAGAATAATGCATGAGAAGATGAGCCAATAGCATGGGGCTGGCTTCAAATATGGCGTACCCAGACGTGGGAGAGTAGACAACGGTCCTTAACAGGACGTCGTTCTGGAGGACCCTTCCCGAAGTAATGCAGATAGCCGTCCCGGGAAGGGAGTATCTCCAGAAGAGGAGGAGGGATTGTTTTAGTGGAAGCCCCACTCGACGCAGCTGACGACGGTCACTGTAAGTGCGAAGGCATATTAAACCCTACTACCTCACAGGCCCCAAAAAAAAATAGTTCCTCCTATCCGCAGCCTCGGCCCATATAGGAGCTGCATAAATGGCGATCAATGTCACTATCTTCATCAGCAATCGTCTCCTCTCCTGTTCTGGGCCCCCTAGGTTAGGCATTATTCGGGCAAGTGCAAGTTTTTCTTGTTGTATTTTACGTTTCTATTTGCCCGTTGGAAATGGTGTTTTACTATTAAAAGTAACACGATGCGATCATTAAAACGCTGAAGTATAAATCGAAAATCCACTTACAAGTACAAATTTTATTAAGGCTATGAAGTAACTTGAACGTCTGTTACAGGACACTTACAAGCACAGACAGACAGACATACACAGCCACACAAATACATGCATGCATTAATGGTGACATTTTTATCGCAGAGCCCACCATTTTTCTTTTCTTTTATTGTTTTAATATCTGTTTTTTACTGCAATTCTTACCTGTTGGTAGAGAAGAAATAAATGCGCTACGCTTTACAACATTATTTAAGAAGGAAACAATTCAGGGAGGGCGATAGAAGGGGGACAGAAGAGGGCCTGAATACCTGGGTTGTAAAATGGCAACGATGGGTAATAAACTCCAGTGAAAAAGCAATGAAGCCATCAGCAGCATGATATAACCATAACAACACTAGACAGTGGGAAGTTCTGTCCAGAAGTTGCCGCTCGAAAGCAACTGCCAAGCTCGATAATATCGATTGCCTGGGCATATGAAAATGGCTCAATAATATTGAATTCTTTCTTTTTTTTTACGGATTTTATATCTTTTTATGAAAGCTATTTCAGCATAGCTAAGGCTGCTGTTTTATTGTTTGTTTATGACAAAAATTTTGTTGAGAAAATAACCACGTCGTCTCATACCACCTGCCTTGTAATAAAAGCACAGCGTTTTGTTATGTTTTTTCTGCTGCTGCTTCTGTTGCTCTTTCTTGCTGTTGTTTGTTTATGGTGAAATAATATTAAAAAAAGAAAGAAAATAAAATAAAAAAAAAACTTAAAGATCATAATAATATCGTATGACAATCATAATTCCGTTGGCATAAATATTACTTTTCGCAGTATTCCACCACACAGATGGAATGGTTGATGGTGAGGAAGGGAAACAGGGGTAGCAGAGGAAAAATATCATTAAATGTGGAAAAACTTTCTTTATACGCTATCGGGGAGATATTAAAACTAAAAGAAAATGAAAATGAAAAATAAAAAATAAATATCAGGAGCCTATACCAACAGCCTGTATTTAAATCAACAAAATAATATTAAAAAACAAAAAAAAAAAGAAAAACAAGAAAAATTAACAACAAATAAAACAATAAGAAAACCCTCATGATTATACTCGTATACATACTCGTACTAAATATTTAAAAAATGGAATTGATTGAAGGCGACGTAGGGAAACACTTCACCTCCAATGTGGTAGACATTGAAGATTTCACAATGGCGCTTAAATATTCCTGTTCATCCTTCGAGAACCTCAAAAGTTAGCTGAACATGTTTCAATCCTGCAATATGGGCTATTTATGCGTTAAATTTTATGATCTATTGATTTAACATACAAAAACGTAGTTCAAACCGCAGCTTTTAGGCTTAGCTTTAGGGGATGCGACCACTCACATCTATTCTAGAACATCGTAGATTGTATTCTTGTAAAGTTGATCTCAAATGTTTGGCTCCCTTTTTAGATTAATTTAGGTTAGAAAGGGTGGCACTTCACTGTGTTAACGGATTCACACCTTCACCCAGAGACCTCTTGGACAATTGTGTGTCTGCAATTAGAAAAGAAAGGAAAGAGGAAAAGAAAGTTTAAAGGAAAATGGAGAAGAAGGGGGGAAGTTCCCCATTTCTTGGTAAAGACTTTTCCCTACAAAGCCATGACAAATCCCTTTAATGTGCTACTGCTAGAAGGATAAGGATATGATCGAGGTCTATGTGTATCAAAATCAATGGTAATTGAAGTCTACTTATCAGCGAAGTTTACAAGAAGATCCAATTTAGGGTAATGGATGCCTGTAACATACTTCAAGCCTTAGTTTTCTCATTTTAAACGGCTGTTCCTTGGCTAAGGTATTACCGAGGGTACGGTGCAGATATTCAAGTCCTTACGTATAGCCAAACGATACATAAAGTCAGAATGGTATTTGTCATCCATCCTAATGGAAAGATGCCTGGATGAACAGCCCATGTGGTAAATAATAGAAGCCATGGCATTGACAGGAAGTCGCCGTAGTCTCTAGTAGGTTAAAAATGGAATTGATTGTAAGAGAAGCATTGAAACACTTCACCTCCAATGAGGTAGACATTGAAGATTTCACAATGGCGCTTAAACATTCCTGTGCTCAATGCCTTAATGCCTGTTTCAATCCTGCAGGCATGATTATACTTCATTTCAGCTTTTGATCATGGCCGCGATCTAAATTCGAGAACCTTTTGTTGAACGTTCTCTTCCTTAGTTGACTAATGGGTTTCATTCTATGGATTTACTTGTGTTGTCATTATTTTTCAACTTCGAGGCTGTTGCAAAATATATCTGTCTTGATACCCATAAGTCTAGGCGTTAAACGAAGGATTATGGGTGCCAATTCCTATTGAACGTGCTGTTTAAAAAGAAAGTTTTCCCAAAGAAAATTTTTGCTTTATTGTCATTACAACCTTTTAGTCAGGACTACAACCTAGCTTCCCACAACACCTATTGAGTGCACATCAGAGATCAGCGATGAATCGCTTTTTCGCTACTCATAAGTACGCATGAAATTTTTAGTATGAAATCCAACAATTCTGATTCATTCGTACTCAGTAGAACATTGATTTATAAGTACAAGTTGCAATGAGTATGAGTACAACGTTGACATCAAACTCATAATATTCGAAGTATGTTTGATTCATACGCCTACTTATTCAGATTCATAAATTTAGAAAAATATTTATAATACTACTCATAAATGATTCGAGTGATTCGACTCATTCGTCAAAATCAAACAGTCTTAGTTGTTGTTGCATTTACAAAGAAAGAAGAAAAACACATAAACAAAAAAGTCAAAGACAGCAAGCAGCGCAAACAAACAATCTTCTTGTGAGAATGAGTATTGTAGTGTTCGTACGCGAATCGTACTTATTTTGTGATTCGTGTATACGATGAGTCATGTAAAGTCGAAATCAATAACATCATGCGTATTGTTAAGTATGAGTACCATGAGTATTTCAAATTTTAAATATGAGTAGTATGAGTATGACATTAAAATAAGTATGAATGCGTATAAGTATGAGAAATTATAAGTATGATTCGAATCTACTCATCGTTTTGAATACTCATTGCTCATACAGAACATATTAAGTGTAGTACAGGAAGCTTCAAAGATATTTGACCATCTACCTACCTCATCTGAGAGACTACCATCTCCCGAGAAATATAATTCCAGCAAAAATCATAAGAAGAAAAAGAGCTGCTCGACAATCCCGAACTATGTACACATAAGGAAATCTCTGACTGTAATATGGCTGTACGGTGCGAAACATTGCTCTGAGTCTGAGAAAAAAGCTCCAATTCTGAAGCACACTTTAAAGCCGATGAAGAAGCTAAGAGTGAACAATAAAGAAATGATGTCTTGTGACAAAGTGGACAAGAGGCACTACAGAGCAATCAAGGAATAAGCTTTGTTAGATATTCGATTTCTATTGAAAACGTAGACATTTGGATACAATGTCTTCCAGAATTTTATCCCCATTTGGATATTGGAGATATATTGAGCAGAAGTGCTGTCCGAAGTGCTATATACGAGTTGTACAACTACCGGGACCTTGATTAGATTGTAGTTGACCTCTCCATATTATTCTATTAATCCATCTCTCCGTATTTATGCCTCACATAAAGTCGCACCCATCGTCACGGCTGTTTTCCGACTTCCTTGCTGGTTTGAATATATTTAGTTTGAGAACTTTCGGGTTTAATAACACAAATCGGTATAAATTAGTCCGTGGTACTTGCTATAGTAGGTTAAGTACCTGCCTAGTTAGAAACACTGGGTTAATAGAAGTCACCATAGTCTAGTCCCTAGGACATGCTATAGTAGACTTATCACCTGCTTAGTTCAAAACAATACTGAATTTATACAAGTTGCCGTACTTTAGTAGGTAGTTGGTTGGTTTAAACATCGGTTCCGGACAACGGGGTCTGGAAGGGTGATGTGAACCACCCGGTAAGCGACTCCGTACAAATCTACACCGACAGTTCGAAGCTGAACGGAGCTGTTGGCAGTGGAATTTTTTCGGAATCGGTTGGAATAGCTCAGTCTATAAGACTGCCAGACCACTGCAGTGTCTTTCAGGCGGAGGTGGTGGCAATACAGGCTGCGGCGAGAATAATTGGGGACGCAAGAGTCTCCAAGCGCAACATCACCATACTTTCTGATAGCCAGGCGACTATCGAGGCTCTAAGTTCTAACGTGATGAACTTCAAGACGGTGTACGGCTGTCGCAGATATCTCGACGAGGTAGCGGAACGATATGGTATCCATATCGTATGGGTACCGGGGCACAGTGGTATTCCGGGTAACTGCAGAGCTGATGAACTTGCTAGGTGGGGCATCTCCAATGAATTCTCGAATCTGTGCATCCCTATGAGGACCTGCAAGCTCATAATTGACAATGCGATTGTAGATTCCGTCAACTACAGGTGGGCGGCCTCGGAAACGGGTAGAACGGCTCGTAAAATCTGGCCAAGGCTGGATGAGGGGCGCACAATGAGTCTACTTAAACTCCAAAGAGGCGCGCTCAGTGTAGTTGTCGGTGTCATTACGGGGCATTGCATTATGGGTACGCATTGGTCTTGGACACCTTGCTAACGACTTCTGCAGAAACTGCAGAGATGAGGAAGAAGAGGAGACTGTCCCTCACCTGCTGGGTACACGCCCGGCTTTTTGTCAAAGGAGAAGGAAATACTTGGGTACTTACTACATGGATGATCTGAAGGAATTGTCAAGGATTGACATTAGCAGCCTAAATCGCTTCATCAAGAGCTCCGACTGGTTTCGAGACTAGGGGATAGCGGATAACTGTGGTAGCACAACGGGCCAAGAATTTTTATTGTATGGGCAGCCACCTCTACCTACCTACCTACCTACATTGTTGGTTTATTAGATGGGTTTTAAACTCCGGATATGAAGAAAAAAAATTTTATTCGGCGACTTCGTTCAAGCAGCCTTGAGCCTGAACTGAGCAAAAACTTTGATGAATGGAATTAAAATGGCCATGAAAATCTTCTCGAAAATCTATCACAACTCATGTATTAAAATTAACACACACAACATGGGTGGTGTGAGAAGCTAGGTTGTAATCCTGACTAAGGGCTTGTAATAGCCAATTAAGTAAGAATGTAAGTAAGAAAAAAGTCAATAAAGATTAAAAAAGAAGGTTTGTGAAAATCGACTTTTCCTTGAGGGAATGAAATAATCAGAAGTAAACATTCTTCTTTCCCTTTGAAAATAGAAAGACCTTCAGCACTGACAGCTAACGTTCCTACCAAGACTTTCCGCTTTCATCTAAGGCAGCTCATATAGATCGGACCTCTGGTGGAACCAATCCGTTTACGTTTATACGTTTCCACGCCAGAGCCCACATTCACTCTGCATGAAGCTGAGTGTTAGTTTCCAAGAACTGAAACTTATTTCTGGTTTTACACGAAATGGGTTGTCGTAGGCATGTACGCTTTTTTTCGGACATTCTGGCATTTCCAATTGAAGTGCTTCAAAGAGAGTAGTTCAGCTTTGGCCAACGATCCTAGTAAATTCTGAAATTTGAAATTTTTTTTGATATTATGCCTACTGTAGGGTGTTATTATTGTGCACACAAACAAAATTTTTTTTCAGGAACAATAGCGAATGGCAGCAGCAAGAAAAAGGCGGCGTTACAAAAAAGTTTTTCTGTTTGTTTCTCTGTTTGTTTGTTTTACTTTTCGTTTCGTTGGAAAATTGGAGGAAATTTTTTTTTCACCTTAAAACACAAAGAAAAACTCTGTCGTTTTATTTTTCTCGTCTTCACTTCATTGGTAACAAATATTATATTATGATGTGAACACACACAAACACACACACACATGTATATATACGAGGGTATATGGCGTACAACTTTAAAGTTAAAAACAATTTATTATCAAAAATTCTTGTTACATTTTTTTTATTTTATTTCTTGTTCTTGTTGTTTTTGTTAATTTTTAATAAAAACGAAAAGAAATTAAAAAAAAGACACGAAAAAACAAGGAAAAACAACGAAAAAGTTTTTCTTTTTCTTTCTTTTACTTGTTGGTTGGTTTTCTTTGTTTTTATTTTATTTTTACCGTACGATGTGGGTCTCTTCCTTTTTTAATTTCTTCTTTGCCATTCAGTTTCTTTTTTTTGAAATTTTTCTTTCCCTTAACTTGGAGTGTAATTGTTATTATTTTTTGTTGTTACTCATGATGTTGTTGTTCTTATTGTTGTTGTTATATATACTTTATGAAATTGTTTAATAAATTTTGTTTGCTTTTAACAGTATGTGGGTAAATAAAGGTGACCCACTGTCTAGAGTTGTTGACTTTTCTTGGCAAAAGTGAGTCAAAGGTTTTGCTACCGTGGCTTATGAGTTTATATGTTAGTTTCTTAGCGTATATAAGACTATGTGTGTTGTTCGAAAACTTTTAGCATTAAAGTGAATTAAAAAAACAAGAAGAAGAAGCAAAAGAAATTTAATCATATCGATTCGTGTGCTTGATAAGCAGATCGTTCGTTATTTTTTGTTACAAAATGTTTTTTACAATTTGTTTTCGTGTTTCTTTCGTTTTTTTTTTTAATTTTCTTAAAATTATTAGACTTTCAGACGAAAACAAACTTTTAAAATTGATATTGCAAGTGTAATGGCAAATACGGGGAGTTAAGTAGAGACGCGATATTAAGACGAGCACTTGTCACTTGAAGCAAACAATTCAAATTGAAACTCAAAGACCAATATCGTAAACGAGACACCATCTTTATTGGAGAATATCATGGAGATTACATACATACATAATTGGTCATTACAACGATTCAGTCAGGATTTGGACCTAGTTTCTCACATCACTTATGTTGTGTGTGTCAATTTTATACATGAGCTGTAGGTCCCTGCACTCAACAAGTTGAAGTCGCCGTGGTGTAGTAGGTAGTGTGTTGGCTTACTATTCGTAAAGCCCGGGTTCGTATCCAAGGTCAGACATCAAAAATGAAATATGAAAAAAAAAAAATATTTCTTCGGCGACTTCCTCTCAACAGATTTCTGGCAAAAACTCTGAGAGTAAATAAAATTGCCATGAAAAGTTTCTCAAAAATCTGTCGTTCGGAGTCGACGTTAAACTGTAGGTCCCGCCACTCACGTATAAAATTAACGCACACAACATGAGTGGTGTGAGAAGCTAGGCCGTAATCCTGACTGAAGGGTTGTAATGGCCAATTATGTATGTAACACAAGTGGTGTGAGGAGCTAGGTTGTAGTCCAGGCTTAAGGGTTGTAATGGTCAATTATGTATGTATCAGAGGTCAGCAATGAGTATTCAAAACGATGAGTAGATTCGAATCATACTTATAATTTCTGATACTTATACGCATTCATACTTATTTTAATGTCATACTCATACTACTCATATTCAAACTTTGAAGTATTCATGGTACTTTTACTTAACAATACGCACGATGTTATTGATTTCAACTCTCCATGACTCATTGTATACACGAATCACAAAATAAGTATGATTCGTGTACGAACACTACAATACTCACAAGAAGGTTGTGTGTTTGCTCTTCTTGCTGTCTTTGTATTTTTTGCTTAGGTGTCTTTCTTCTTTCTTTGTAAATGCAACAACAACAACTAGGACTGTAAATTTTGACGAATGATTCGAATTACTCGAATCATTTATGAGTAGTATTATAAGTATTTTTCTAAATTTATGAATCTGAATGAGTAGGCGTATGAATCAAACATATTTCGAATGTTATGAGTTTGATGTCAACGTTGTACTCATACTCATTGCAACTTGTACTTATAAATCAATGTTGTTGTGAGTACGAATGAATCAGAGTAGTTGGATTTCAATACTGTTGACTCACTCATACTCAAAATTTCATGAGCACTTATGAGTAGCGAAAAAGCGATTAATTGCTGATCTTTGGTATGTATGTATAGACTCCGAAAATTAACCGATTTTCTTAAAAGCATTAAAAGCTGTATAAGGAAGTGTTGCAAGTGAGTTAAGTCTGGCCACAATCATGCTATATTGATGGCGAACGTTTGAATATTTTATCACGAAATGTTTCACTCATCTATTTAGCTTACATAATGCAGTTAATAGCAGAAAAGGAGCGCATTATTAGTGTCATTATCCGTAAAATACAATTGCAGGGAATGTTTCGATGAGGAGGAGTTGGAGACTATCCAATACCTCCTCTGGAACTGCCCAGCCCTTGGTAGGTTGAGGTTGAGGAGCCTTGGCAGGGCCTTCTTTGAGAGTTTGAATACTGTGTCGAATACTGTGTTGAATACTCTCCACAGATTCATTAGTTGTGGTTGAGAGGCGCTAGGGCTTCATTAGTGTAGTCGCGCTCTCCCCTTTTGGGTGTGTCTTATCTGTGTAATTCCTCCACTTCCCATTCTCCCCTTTCATACATCCTCTCCTTTTTATCCATCTATTATCCTCCCCTCTGTAAGGACGTTGTACAATGGGTCAATTCGACCTCCGGGTACTGTACTTGTCTTAATTGGCAAGTATACGTCCTCTAACTTAACCTAACCTAACCTATCCGTAAAATACAATTTTCTTCAATTACTTACGTAATTGGTCATTGCAACCCCTTAGTCAAGATTAAAACCTAGCTTCACACAGCAAACGTGTTGTGTTTGTGTTAATTGAATTCACGATTGGCGGGAGCAACCGTTTAAAGTCGACTACGAACGGTAGTGTTTTTGAGAAACTTTTCATGGCAATGCTATTTACTTTCAAACATTTTGCCATAATACTGCTATTAGGTGTTGATTAATTAGACGTGAGGCCATGATTCAAGTCCTGGCTCGGACAACAAAGAATGAAAATGCTTTAAAAAAAAACAATTGAACATTTTCTCAAATTTCTTTTTTTTTATTTGAAAGTACAATCCTTCCGGTTAATAATGGAAAATAATTTCATTCAAATGGATGCCTCGGCTGGCCATGCAGTAGCCTACACGATCGGTCCAATTTTTAAGCACATTATCGATTGTGTGCAGCTGTATTTCACCAATGGCTTCACGAATATTGTCCTTTAAAGCGTCAATTGTCTCTGGCTTGTTGGCGTAACACTTATCTTTGACGGCACCCCACAAATAATAGTCCAAAGGTGTCAAATCGCAGCTCCGAGGTGGCCAAACGACATCAGCTCTGCGGCTGATAACGAGATCTTCAAAAACAGGGCGCAAAACATCGAGTGTAGCTTCGGCTGTGTAGCACGTAGCGCTGTCCTGTTGAAACCAAATGTTGCCAATATCCTCCTCTTCAATTTTTGTGAACAAAAATTCGTCCAACATGACCCGATAACGATCGCCATTGGCCACTCCTTGCTCATTTTCGAAGAAAAATGGCCCAATTATGCCTCTGGACCAAAATCCGCAGCAAACAGTGACTCGTTTTGGGCTTATCAATGTATGCGTGCGGGTTTTCTGTGTCCCAAATGCGACAATTTTGCTTGTTTACATACCCGCCAAGATCAAAATGAGCTTCATCGGAAAAGATGATTTTTTTTTGCCAAAATCGGCATCTTCTGGTTTAGGCTACTGCATGGCCAGCCGAGGCAGCCATTTGAATGAGATTATTTTCCATTATTAACCGGAAGGATTGTACTTTCAAATAAAAAAAGAAATTTGAGAAAATATTCAGTAGTTTTTTTTTTAAGCATTTTCAAAAAAAAAAAAAAGTAATTTGGCGGACCCTTTAGTAACCAATTACGTAAGTAAGTTAGTAACTGAGCACATGTTTAATGTTTTTCTTCAACTAGTTTTTCTAACAGTTTCCAGTGTGCCTGGCAGTTTGAATGAATTTTGCCTCAAATTGTTTTGAATTTCAATTCTATTGTGGAAATTCTCTCTTGAATGGTTAGAAAATAAATTGCTTGATTGATTTAATTATTGCCTGAGTATCTATATGGTTGACTATCCCCTGCTCATTTAAAAAATGTGTAAAAAAATCATCAGAATTCCAGAAAAAGTTTCGCGGCATTTCATTAACATTCTGCTGCATTTGGGGAGGGGGGGGGCTGTTTAAAGGTACTTTAATGTCATTTAAAGAAATTACTGGAGCCCAAAAGGTAATTTCATATTCTCCTAACAACAACAACAATAACAATACGTTTTTACTTTAATTTTATTGTGTATGTTGTTGTTTTCATTTATTTTCTTGTTATTATTGTTGTTGTTGCATTTTTTTACAATCCATTAAAGAAGACAAGTTTTATTACAGGCTTCAAACGTGTCAATTTGTTATCCAAGGGGGACAAAAAAACCATAAGGAAGAGGACAGAAAAAAATGGAATGAATTGCGAAAATTAGGGACACAAAATGGGCGACAAAAGAAAAAAAAGAAACAAATTCCAACACACTCATTAAAAAAAAAAATAATGAAAAACAGACGCTGGGTAAAGAAAATCCAGGCTGAATGAAAATTGGCAGGCAACAATTGCCTGTGCTGGCTTGCTTGGTAATAAGCAACGCAACTGGAAAATGTCAATAAAAGTGAACAAAAAGAGAGAGAAAAAAGGGGGTGAAGGAAGAACAGTAAAAAACGAATGTGCATTAAAAAAAAGCAACGTAACACCCGGTAATAGAGAAATATGTGTGTATGCCTAGAGGCTGTACAATATAAAAGGGTTTCTGCGTATGGACGCGCCATTGCATTATAAAATTTATGTGATGAGGCAACAGAAAATAAAACAGAAACGAAACTGAAAGCTCATAAAATTTTTACTATACCCCTTGCCTTACCTCGCAACCCATACCAACATAAAGACAGATGTCATCAAATATGTCCTGGCATTTTTATAATACTGAACACGTAATAAGCACACGCATACCACCTCGCGTTCATACATTAACAACATGATTATCTACCGTTAGGAAACAAAGAAAGAACAAAAAACAGAAAAAATTGCCTCAATATTGTCAGCATGTGATACGCTGCTGGTACTATTTTTTTAACAGCCACTGGTATGACGTTTTTTATATTTTCTCTCCCCAAAGCAAGCGAGGGTGGTTGTTAAAGTATGGATACGACAGATATATTGGAACCAAAAAGGCAAATAACAGCGTATTGAGAATGTCAAGACGACGTCCACTACTCATTGAAACTCAAAGGAAAAGTGCGCTGCACTACAACTTCTCCGATTGGAGCACATCCGAGATATCCAATTTCCTATGATGCTGGCTCATAAATCACGTCAAATTTAACCGCATAGGTATAGGTTATGCTGGCTTAGAGCACCGCTATGGTTTCCACTTTATTTGAACACGCCTGTGACTTAAGAAAACCCCACAAAAAAGGTCAACGAAGGTCAAATTGCATGTACTCGTTAGCCAGTATATATTATCTCATCATACTCACAAGGGATCATGCTCGCAAATCCTTTGTGCGGAATATCTCTTGTGCCATAAGCTGTGTGAAACATAGCGACGTCCTGTGAAAACCACATATTGTTGGGGTGTTCAGGCCATTCAATTCCAACCAAAAGAAGTTGGTAATCAACGTCTAAATAGCTCGCCGAGGATAACGATACTCTGGCCAACGTCATCCTCAAGAAATATGAATCCATGAATTTGCCAGGACAAAATCTTCACCAAATAGTAACTTTTTCACGTACATGGGTATCTCGATAATTCGTACCCATCTATCCAGAAATAGGCCCCACAGCTGAAGATGACTTTTCGATGAAAAATAAGCTCAGATGCCAAATCTACAGCAACAGCCCATTTAGCACACACACGTATCGTTTTTTATGGTCGTTTACCTCCAACGGGTGGATTAAATTTTGGTTGTCAGGTGCATTTGATTTTCACAAATGCGACAATTCGTACCCATCTGCACAGAAATAAGCCCCATCGCTGAAGATGTGTTTTCGTTGATAATAAGGGCCTGATGCCAACTCTACAGCAGCAGCTCATTCAGTACAGTCACAGAGTGTCGCTTTTTATGGTCGTTTACCTTCAGGGCATTGGTTAAGTTTTTTATGAATGCAGGCTAAAATTACAAAGCAAAATTCACAAAGTTTTGGTCAGCGAAAGGCGGAGTTTTTGAGAGCGAAATCGGCTGCCCCTCGAATTTACCTGCACTCTCTCACAGAAAGCACAGATAATTGTGGGAGATCTTGCGATTTGTAACGAAAAGGTTTATGATCGGTCCTTTGCTGAACTACATACATAATTGGTCATTACAACCCTTCAGTCGGGATTACGACCTAGTTTCTCACACCACTTATGTTGTGTGCGTTAATTTTATACATGAGTGGTGGGACCTACAGTTTAAAGTCGTCTCAGACAGATTTTTGATAAATTTTATTTCATTGAAATTTTATTTACACTCAGAGTTTTTGCCAGAAATCTGCTGAGACGAAGTCGCTGAAGAAATACTTTTCTGTATTTTGTTTTGTTGTCTGGCCTGGGGCTCGCACTTTGGCTTTTCGTCTAATAAGCCAACACACTACTTACTAGACCACGGCGACTTCGAACTTTACAATAAAAAAGAAATATCATGAATAAAAATATTTTATATGTGTTTTATTGACGTTTACTTTTGAAACCACGAAATGGATAACCCTATATAATTATATTATTTGCACGTGTTGTTGAATGTTATATCCGTGCAAAGCGATTTGGCAAAACAGAATGAATAAAAGACAACTAAATCAGCAGATATAGCTTCCACAAGATGGCCGTTAGAGATTGTCAAAGTTTAGACGACTTTGTTGGACGATCGGATAGTCAACAGAGTACAGAGTAATACAGGAATTCAGTGAGGTTTAGGAGTGATTATTGTATCGTATACCTAAACTGTGAAGAGAACTTGTTGGTTGCTTTAGCAGATGAATCAGTATTCCTGTACCTCTCTTAGCTGTACTGTCAATCTATGACAGTCTAGTGCCTGGTCGAGAAACTTTTAAGACGTGTGCGTTGCCAAAGATTGTCGTGTATCTGGAATAGAAACTCTCTAGATATTTAAAAACCGATTTATGGCTACTAATATGCATTATAAACGAAATGGATCCACTAATAGGCTTCTGAGGGCCCAGATTCATTTTCAATCGGGTTTTACAAGCAGCAAATCCAATTCGTTTTATATACATAGGTTGGTATGTCGCTTTAAATCTGCATGTCATCGCAGAGAACACAAGTACGATCTTTGATGAAGAACACAATCCCCACCATGTGTGCCTGTTGTGTGCCCCCGATATGAATCTGAATAATACAGAATGACACTTGTAACCACCCAATCCTCGTATCATTATGTTGTAGCACAGATAGTTGGCATCATTAGTTCAGTTTTCTTTATTAAAAGTATACTCTTTCATTATGCATTTGCTTTTTTATTTTCGCTTTTCCATGTCGTTTTTTTTTATTCTAATAAAGGGTGTTGCAAAATTTTCAATCGCGTCTTTCCTTCGTAGCATTTCGTTAAAACTAAAAACTTGAAAATATTCCTTTCACATGAAACCCTTTTCTTCGGAATACGCACTAAACATGATGCTATAAGCATTAGAATGTGAAAGTTTTTCAACTCTAAAGGATTAAAAGGATTTCTACTTACAAAAAAACCTGAAGAATCCCTATCTTGCAGGCTCTAAAATAGGGTGTCACATGAAATGTTGCCTTACAGCTCGGAATTCTAAACATATTCTCCTGATAATTGTTGTCGATGCTGCTACTACATATTGCTGCTATTGCTGTTATTGTTATTGTTGTTGCCCCTGTTGCTATTGCCATTATTGTTTGCCAGTCATTGCTGTCATTATTGTTGAAATATTTTGAAGACTTTACAATAAAAATATTTTCTCAGTCACACATACTCACACTCACATTCGAACTCACTCTCACTCTCACTTTTATTCAGTTTTTAAAATTTATTTTCATTCTGATGTTGATGACACACGCGTCATTTAATGTGAAAATGTTGAAAACAATGGAATTCTATCTCTCTCTCTGCTAATAAACAACACCAACAACAACAACAACAATAAAAAGAACAACAGACGTCAGCTGTCATTTACATACGCATTCTTAAAACGCTGTTGTAAAGGACAGTGGTTGTGAAAGTTGAGGCATGGCAACACGAAAGCAGGATTAGATTTCAAAATAAATTTCTTTTGCCAGACACAAATAGAATATATTTGTCTTCCAAGGACATATGTATGTATATAAAACGCAATTGAAAACAATCAGTTTATTACGCCCAGTTAGAGATTCTTACAACAGGGATATTCGAACTTTGACAATTGATAACGGCCATCTCGTTAACGTCACATCGGCTTGGTTATTAAATATCTAGAGAGTTACGAGATACACGACAATATTTGGCAACGCACACATCCTAAAAGTTTCTCGACCAGGCTAGACTAGAATATCAAAGCCTGACATTGCTAAGAGAGGTACAGGAATACTGATTCATCTGCTAAGGCAACCAACTATTTCTCTTCACAGTAACGATGCAATAATCACTCCTAGAGCTTCAATTCCTGTATTACTCCGTACTCTGTTTACTATCAGATCTTTCAACAATGACTTCTGAACTTTGTTAATTGATAACGGCCATCTTGTGGAAGCTATATCTGCTGATTTAGTTCTCATTTATTCATTCTGTTTTGCCAACTCGCTATGCACGGATATAACATTCAACAACACGTGCAAATAATAGAATTATATAGGGTTATCCATTTCGTGATTTCAAAAGTAAACGTAAATAAAACACATATAAAATATTTTTATTCATGATATTTCATTTTTTATTATAAAGTTTGAACGTTGAACGTTATGTGTGAAACACAAAACATCATTTAAATGACCTCCACGCGAAGTGTTGCAAGCATTGATTCTTTTGAGGTAATTTTCGACCACTTTTTGACACACTTATTGGGCGGTATCTCAGCCATAACTTGACGAATGTTTTGGTTTTTAAGTGCTCAAGAGTTGAAGGTTTATCTGCATAAACACGGTCTTTCGCGTAGCCACCCCCCCCCCCCCCCCCAAAAAGGTCTAATGGTGTCAAATCGCAAGATCTTGGTGGCCAGTTGATATCGCCACGACGGGAAATTACGCGGTCAGGAAATGTCTCTTGCAGTAAAGCCATATTCGCTCGAGTTGTGTGGCATGTGGCACCGTCTTGTTGAAACTACATGTTCTCCAAGTCGTATTCGTATTCAATAGCAGGCAAAAAAAAAGTCGGTTATCATATGACCATAACGCTCCGAATTGACTGTGACAGTCGTTCCATCGTCGTTTTCGAAGAAGTAAGGTCCAATCACACCTTCGGACCAAAGAGCACACCAAACAGTGACTTTTTCTGGATATAATGGCCTCTCTTAAATTACTTGAGGATTCTCAAAACCCCAAATACAACAATTTTGTTTATTAACATACCCACCGAGGGTGAAATGTGCTTTATGGCTGAAGAAAATTTTGTTGGAAAAATTGACGTCCTCCGCCTGTTGTTCAAGCACCCATTCCACGTATCTACGATGTTGTGAATGGTCAGCTGGCTTCAGTTGTTGCGTGAGCTGGACTTTATATGGATGTAGGTGTAGATCTAAATGCAAAATACACCATAATGTGCCGTAAGACAGTCCTAATTCCTGAGAATGACGAGGAATCGACACATTCGGGTCTTCGGCAACACTTTCACTTACCATAGAGATATTTACAGCGGAACGAGCGAAACGATGATGCACAGGCCTTTCAATATTTGTAACCACTCCAGTCTCTTCAAATTTCTTCACAATTTTGCCAATTGCTTGCGTAGTTGGACGATTATGTAAACCATACTCTACTCTTAAAGCACGATACGTGGCTATGGCAGAATCACCATTTTTGTAGTAGGTTTTGATAATTTGTATGCGTTGTGTGATAGTTAAGCGATCCATTTTCCTCATTCTCAGACTTTCAACTGAAAAGAATAAAATGGTTTCACAACTTAGTTTGACAGATGTCGAATTCCAGTTCCATACTTTTGAAACCACGAAATGGATAGCCCTTTACAGTTCGGGCACACTGCCGCCTGATTGGCCCCTGTTACAATCGCCATAATCGTACTACGAATAACGTACTATGATTAACGTACTACGACTAACGACAAACCTCTGTCTAACTGCCTTCGTTACAAGCACACCATCAAAGTTATAGACTGTCTTCTTACGCCCCCATGTTGTATGCGTTAATTTTTAGAGGTGAGTGTGAGAGGACCTGCAATTTGATGTCGAAATCTGTACGAAAACTTGAGAAGCTTGGCAATTAGTATGATCCTCGTGCTTGTCTCAGAATTCTTCTGATAGGAGATGAACGGAAGAGAACATTTTTTAAGTGTCAGAGCTGGGTATTGAACTCTCAAGCTTTTGTCTAGTAAACCAACGAAATAGACTACAGCTATAATGCACATACATACATAATAATACATAATTGGTCATTACAACCCTTCAGTCAGGATTACAATCTAGCTTCTCACATCACTTATGTTGTATGCGTTAATTTTATACATGAATAGCGGAGCCTACAGTCTAAAGTCGACTCCGAACGACAGATTTTTTGGGAAACTTTTCATGGCAATTTTATTTACTCTCAGAGCTTTTGCCAGAAATCTGCTGAGAGGAAGTCGCTGAAGAAATATTTTTTTCATATTTTCGTTTTGATGTCTGAACTGGGGTTTGAACCGTGCCGCCACACTACCTACTAGACTACGGTGACTTTATGGCATTAATGCACATAAAATGGGTAAAGTTGGTATCATTACGTATTGTCAAAAGACAATTATGGCCATAACATCAAGGAATATGTTCGCTGTAGTCTAGTAAGTGTTCGCTTATTAGACGTGAGGCCTCGGTTCACACCCTAGGTCAGACATCCCCAACAAAACAAAATATGAAAATTTCTTTCTCAGCAGATTTCTGGCAAAAACTCTGAGCGTAAAATAAAATTGCAATGAAGAGTTTCTCAGAAATGTGTCGTTCGGAATCGACTTTAAACTGTAGGTCCCACCACTCATGTATAAAATTAAAACACAACATCAGTGTTGTGAGAAGCTAGGTTGTAATCCTGGCTAAAGGATTGTAATGACCAATTATGTATGCCTGTATGTAGAATCGTCCTACAGAGAGAACTGCTCGTAATGTGGTGAATAAATCCGAATCTGCCGGTTCGTTGACGAAACCCCAGATCTTATGCAAACATCAGCGCTGTTTGTGAGAGTGTGTAAGAGAATTCAAGACAGTCGATTTCGCTTACAAGAACTCTGCCTATCGCGTGTCAAAACTCGAGAATTTAGCATCGGAATTTTGTCTTGCACGCATAGAATATTTAATCGACGCCTTGGAGGTAAACGATCATAAAAAACGACAAGCGTTTACTGAAGGGGCTGCTGTTGTAGATTGGGCATCTGACCCATGTTTTCATTGATATCTTCAGCTATGAGGCCTAGTTCTGCATAGCTGGGTACGAATTATCGAGTTTGATAAGACACCCATGCGTGAGGACCAATAGCATCTAATGAATCCTGAAAAAGTTACTGTTTGTTGAGGATTTTGCTCTGGCAACTTTATCGACACATATGTTTTGTAAACGACGTTGGCCAGGGTATCTTTGTCCACGGCGAGTACTTTAGTCGTTGATTACCAACTTCTTTTGGCCCCAAACTGAATGATTTGGACATGAACGACATGTGGTATCAACAGAACGTCTCTACGTGTCAAACAACTTATATTACAAGCGACACTGAACACAATGGATGTGCGAACATGATCATATCTCGTGGAGATAGTGTGAACAGGCCAACGAAATGGTGCAATTTCACCCCGTTGAACTTTTTTGTGTGGGTTTCTCTTAAGTTGCAGATGTATTTGAATAAAGGGGAACCCATAACGATATTAAAAAAACAAAATGATTGAATTTGTGACGATACCAATGCCTATGAGAACCAAGAGTATAATGAATCCCAAAAAAGTGTTGTAGTATTGTAGACCATCCAGAGGAAGTATTATATCCCGATACCATACATAATGACAAAGTTCAAATAGTTTTATCAAACGAATTTGTAGGTTTTTGGGCGACTTATTTAACTTTACTCTGAAGAACTCCTCTATTACCGTAGGATAGACTTCAAATTTCACCTGTGACTTGTGATCTGGATCTGTAAGTCCATACCGGAATTATGTACTGTGGGAGATGTAGACGCTTTTAAGGAGTATTAGGTAGGTACGTAGAAGTGGCTGTCCCCTCGACGTAGTCATGAGAGGACACACTTAGGCCGCACACAGGGCCCATTGTGATACCACAGTTTCACAACTCTCCCCTATTTCAGGAACCACTCGGAACTTTCGATGAAACGACTCAGACTGCCAATATCCATGCATGATAGTTCATCTAGGTCCTCCATGTAGTAGGCACTCAGGTACCTCTTTCTCTTCTGACCAAGTGCCGGGTTGTGCACAGTAGGTGAAGGATAGTTTCATTCTCTTCCTCACGTCCACAGCTTCTGCAGAAATCATTCGCGAGGTGTCCAAGACCAATTTTTAAGGAGTATTTCTCCCATATTTTTGCTGAGAAGTCAAGGAGTGACAGTGGGTTCCAATATCCATGGCAGGTCTAATTATGGCTTCTGTAGTTATTTTGGTTAATTCTTTAAAAACAATTTGACTGCCTTAGTTTAAAGCGTTTTAACTTATTGTTTGAAATCACATACAATCACGCCTGATTTTGCATGCTTTTGTACCACTGTCTCGAGGAAATTTAAACTGAAAGTTTTTTTATTTCCAACGAAAATTAGGCATTTAAAATGTTGTTGTTGTTGTTTATTTTAGTTTTACTAGCTAAATATACGAGTTTATTTTCACAATTTCTTCACGTTTATGAGAACATTCCATCACATACATGGATACAGGCTACCATGTCTAACAGACTGCTAACACCACCATTCGGTTTTTACGTTTTCCCATTATTAATGTAACAAGTTAATGGGGAAGGGGGAACAGGGGTGGGGGAGAGAAATTCTTGCCCCAAAGACATCAATTTGTTTAATTACTATGGAATTTGTTTCGGGTGTATTAGTGTATGTAAGTGGAGCGTTGATAGGCGAATTGTTTGTTTTTGGCCCCAAAGACGTAATTGTTAACGCTGTAAACGCTTGTTAGCATAAGGGGGAAGGGGGGCTGTCATTTAAAAGTTAATCACATGCAATCAATAGTTATGCTTTGAAATAGATTTCATTGTACACACCCGTCTTTCTTTCTTTTGTTTGTTTTTAATTCTAATGATGATGTCCCCTTGCTTTATGGCCAAAAGGCACGTGTTATTATCATTCGGGAAGGTAAACTTACAGAGGTAGCTGGAGATATTTGTTTTCATTGCTTTTCTTTTATTTTTGTTTTTAACCTTTAACCTTTTGAAGACTTTTTCAGGATCCTTAAGCTATAAGGAAATGGAGAAAAAAAAAACAAAGAGAAATAAAAGTACGGGTTAGCAGCAGCAGTACTTGACTCGTGTCTAAAAACATTTTGTTATTCAAACAAAACTTAGGTTTTCAACAACTTTTTCTCTCCCCTTTTTTCTATTGTTTTCCTTCAAAATCTTCTCTCTTCTATTGTACACTAAGTATTGTTCTGCGAACATTGTGTGGCTATTTTTTGTTCTTTAACATTTGGCGGCTGTGGTTGCCTCACCTTCCCTCGATGTGGAGAGTACCTTTGGCAGTTTTTTTCCGTCCGTTTTTTATTTTTTTGTTGTCAAGAAAATGGCATTTTTCTGGTTAAATTAGAGGGTTTTTTGTTCTTTAACCGCTAATTTGAAACTAATAATCATAATGGCTCCTGGTAATATTTATTGTTCAAAGCCGCCGCCAACGTTTAGTCCTTAAGAGTGGAAAGTAAAGTCAAGAGTTAAGGTCTACAGTTTGACCGTGTTATCGAGCAATAAAATAAAACAAATTTCAACGCCTTTTATTTGTTAATTTTTTTTGTTCTCTCTCTTTCTCCCTCTCTTTCTATTGTAAAAAGAAGTCCTTTGTTTATTATTAAATATTGTCGTTAGAAAATAAGAAGAAGAAGAAGAAGAAGAAGAAGAAGAAATATTAAATAATAGGAATTGTTGGCTTAAATAAACAAAAAAACACCCCAAAACATAAAATAGAAGAAAAAAAAAACGATTTTTTTTTCAAGGAAATCTCTAAGGGTTACAACGAATTAACAGTACCTTACAGCTACTGTAGTCGCCGTAGTCTAGTAGGTAGTGCGTTGGCTTATTAGACGTAAAGCCAGGGTTCGAGCCCCAGGCCAGACATCAAAACAAAGTACAAAAAGTATTTCTTTGGCGACTTCCTCTCAGCAGCAGATTTTTGGCAAAAACTCTGGGCATAAAAAAAATTGCCATGAAAAAGTTTCTCAAAAAAATCTGTCGTTCGGAATCGACTTTAAACTGTAGGTCCCACCAGTCATGTATAGAAATTAACACACACAACATTAGTGGTGTAAGAAACCAGGACGTTGTACAATGGGTCAATTCGACCTCCGGGTACTGTACTTGTCTTAATTGGCAAGTACACGTCCTCTAACCTAACCTAACCTACAGCTATTTGGGCAAACTGGCAGAATCCAAGGGAGCCGAATTCGCTTACAAGAACTCTGCCATTCGTGTAACAAAACTGGCGAATTTAGCTTCGTAATTTGGTCCTGCACCCATAGAAAATTTAATCGATCCCTTGCAGGTATACGACAAAAAAAAAAACGATACGTGTGTGCGCTAAATGGGCTGTTGCTGTAGATTTGGCATCTGAGCCTATTTTTCATCGAAAAGTCATCTTCAGCTGTGGGGCCTACTTCTGGATAGATGGATAGGAATTATCGAGTTTGATAAGAGAACCATGTACGTGAAAACCAAGAGCATAGTAATAAATCCTGAAAAAGTTACTGTTTGGTGAAGATTTTGTCCTGGCAACTTCATCGATACTTACTTTTTTTGTGAACGACGTTGGCCAGGGTATCCTTTTCCACTTTAGCCGTTGATTATCAACTGGAGCCTAGTTCTGGGTGAATGGGTACATATTGTCGATTTTGAAAAGATTCCAATGCACATGAGAACCAAAAGCGTTTAATGAGTTCCGAAAAAGTTACTTTTTGGTAAGGATTTTGCCCTGCCGACTTCATCGATCCATATTTGTTTGAGAACGACGATTGTTGAACCATCACTATCAATGGCAAACACTTTAGGTCGACGAATACCAAATTCTTTGGCCTGCATTGGATGATTTGGATTTCGAAAAAGCCCGAAGGAATCTTTACCGAAGATGCAAAGTCCTTATGATAATCGTTCTTATGTGAGATGGGCGATATGAGATTTCAAAGTGACGTTATTGTACGAAATGATTTCCGTTTCGGCCTAGGAAAAGCATTTTGAATTAAAGCTAATGAGAACTCAGGGTGGGTAAATAAAGAACAGCCATGTCAAAGAGTGAAATCTTTATTTATATCACCAGGCCACTCCTTTAATTCATTCCATTATTGTCACTTCAGAATTCTACTGATAGGAGATGAACGGAAGAGAACATTTTTTAAGTGTCAGAGCTGGGGATTGAACTCTCAAGCTTTTGTCTAGTAAACCAACGAAATATACTACAGCTTTAATGCACATACATGCATACATAACAGGTCATTACAACCCTGCAGTCAGGATTACGACCTAGTTTCTCACACCACTTATGTTGTGTGTGTTAATTTTATACATGAGTGGTGGGACCTACAGTTTAAAGTCGACTCCGAACGACAGATTTTTTTGAGAAACTTTTTCATGGCAATTTTTTTTATGCCCAGAGTTTTTGCCAAAAATCTGCTGCTGAGAGGAAGTCGCCGAAGAAATACTTTTTGTATTTTGTTTTGATGTCTGGCCTGGGTCTCGAATCCCGGCTTTACGTCTAATAAGCCAACACACTACCTACTAGATTACGGCGACTTCCATGTTATTGTCATTACAACCTTGTATTACAGTTTAGCTATTAGGTAGGTAGGTTTGTAGGTTGAAGGAGCAAAGACCAGCCAACTGTTTCAGGTCAATTGATAGGTACATATACTATATGCTTAGCTGAAAGCGTTTTCTTTTATTTTTTAACCAAAACAACAAAAAGTATTAAAAGAAATGAAAACCTTAAGAACAGACAAGAGCAGCATTAATGAAATTTATTAGAATGATCATCACATATGTATGTACATGTATGTGTACAGGCTTTGCATTGGGCTCTGAAATTAATGGCCATGTGCTGGGACAATGGAACTCTTTTGTGTTTTTTTTTTGTTAAATAGAAAAAACAAAGGCTGGCATAGGATTCTTAATTGATTTCGAGATTAGAACATAAAAACAATAACAACAATTGAACAGAAACCCAAAAAAAAAAACAAAAAAAAAATCTTGAACATCATTTGCCTTAAAAATGTAATTTTGTGTGGGTGTTCCTATCATTCTCATCAAATTTCAGGTGAATTTCTACAAAACAAGGGAATATTTTTTAAGGTGTTTCACTAATACAAATACACTTAAAATTACACATACCGACATGCTTATTCATAACCATGTGAAGACACGTAAGGATTCCTCTCAATGAGATATGGAACACCATTTATGCCCTCACAATCACTGGCAGTAAACTATTCAACAGTGCTTTGATGTTTAAGGCATAACGGTAATGACACATAACCATGTGTATATGTAGAATGGTCACCCTAAAAGCTATTTATACAGTAGGAAGGTTGGCAGGTTGAAGGAGGGGGTAAAAATCAAGGATCTCATGCCTATTGACATATACTTTAGCCACCACGTAGACTTTCTGTACGTTCACTATTAGGAATACCACCCGTACTTTCAATAGGAAGTATGTATCATGTACAAACTTCCTTAACTTCTTTCAGTCCACTTCTCTAATAGGAGCTATGTTGGGTACAGTCTAAACCCCAATATATTGGGATCTCTAGCTTACGAAAGCTGGGCCATGACACAAGAAGTTCTTCTTTGTTTCGATGTCTTCACCGCATGCCCTGCATTCTTCATTTTCCCACACGCCAATACAGTTCAGGTTACATGTACACCTGAAGGCGGAAGGTCCCGTGAGTACTCTCATTAGCGTGCTAAAGTTGCCCTTATTTAGTTTTAAAAAATACTCATAGAGTGTCTTTATAATTCTTCGTACAGCGTGTATCATTCCTCCGCAATAGTCGATGTAATGTTTACACTCACTTTCTCTGCTTGGTCTTCAGTGCACTGAAAGTCATTGGGTTATCCAATGTATTGTATTGAGGTATTGTTACGTTTTTACCTTTTAAAAACGTCTAAAATATGATCAATTATCCGAGAGATCTTTATAACGGAGATCTTCAAAACACGATAACTCTCGTCAAACACACCGCGTCATCACACAAGACTGACTGAACTTCACTAACCCATTCGCCTGCTTGGCTCTTCCTTTTATATGGCAGTATAAACAGACTGATGAATATTCGTGGCTTCGCTTTCTCGAGATCTCTATAAATGTAAACATCGTTGTTTCATTATTGTCGTTTGTGTATTTTGCTTACATTTATTCTTATAGTGTTTGTTGTTGTATTTTTTTGTTTGTTTAGCATTTTTATGCTGGTGTTTGTTGTTATAACACATACATACATAATTGGTCATCACAACCCTTCAGTCAGGATTGCGACCTAGTTTCTCACACCACTTATGTTGTGTGTGTTAATTTTATGCATGAGTGGCAGCATCTGCAGTTTAAAGTCGACTCTGAACGACAGAGTTTGGAGAAACTTTTCATGGCAATTTTATTTAATCTCAGAGTTTTTGCCAGAAATCTGCTGAGAAGAAGTCGCTGAAGAAATATTTTTTGTATTTTGTCTTGATGTCTGGCCTGGGGCTCGAACCCTGGCTTTACGTCTAATAAGCCAACACACTACCTTCTAGACTACGACGACGATACAGAGTTCTAATGCCTCTGAATATTCCTCTGAGTTTATATTCATTAGATTGCAACGATTGCTTCTCTATTTTGGGCTGTGATGATAATAACGGAAAGCCTTATCTCTGCGTGTCTCATGCATACTGATTTAATTGGTAATTGCAATTTGTAGTCAGGATTACAACTTAGCTTCTCACACTACCTATTCTTAAGTTTCGGAGCCTACAGTTTTAAGTCTGCTCTGAACGACTGATTTTGGAGTAGTTTTTCTCGACAATTTCTTTCATTCTCAAAGTTTATGCCAGAAGACTGCTGAGAGGAATTCCAGGTATCTGAGCTGGAGTTTGAAACACGGACTAGCATCTAATAAGTCATTATTCTATCTACTAAGACCCAAGTGTACCATTTTAGAAAAGACACTGCTTTGTTATCTCTTTTTTGGCTTTTTGGCTTTTTCTTGTTCTTGTTTAATTTTTTTAAAAAATATTTCTTAAGCTTTCTAAATAAAGCAATTTCCTTTGCTTTCAATTGCTGGCAATAACTACAAATGCGTGTATCAATCCGCCAATCTAATTTCCATATCCTCCAGCCTATAGGGGAGCCATAAAGAAGGAAATTTTCAAACGGCCAATAAGCCAAACGAACAACACCAAAAGTTTTCTTTTATTCGTAATAATTTTCATAACGATTCGGAACTTTTTCGATAGCATTAATTATACACACACACACACACACACACACACATAACACACAGAATGGGGCAGGCACAGTGAGAAGGGACGCCCAGCCAAATAGCAAGCATAGGGAAAAGTTGGCCAAAGGCAATTTAGAGGAGACTTTTTTTTTATTTAACAAAGTAAAGAAGAGAAACGAGAAATTCAATTCTTTTTGAATTTTTTTTTTTGTTCCTCTAAACTTTTTGCCTTTCATTGCTATTATTATTGCCAAGTCTTATTATTATTATTATTGCTGTTGCTGCTTCCATTGCTGCTGCTGCTGCTTCTATTGTTGCTGCTTCAAATTGCTGCTGTTGTTTGTTGTTGAAAAACTTTAACCATTTCAGTGTAATATCCTGCTGTGTTCAAATGTTTATCGTTTATTTTGTTTGTTTGTGTTTATTACTCTATTGTTGCTGTCTATTGTTGTTGTTAGTGTTGTTGTTGTTGTTAGTGTTGCGACAATAGTTTTTCACAATTTTCTTTGGAAAATTTGTATATCGCCCCAGTAACAGTAACTGTAAGAGTCTTTTAGCCGAACAAAGGTAGTTTCCTCTATGCAAAGCTTCTAACGACGGCCTAACAATGTTTGTGGTATTGTTGAGGTAACTAAAGGGTCCGCCAAATAACTTTTTTTTGAAAATGCTTTAAATAAAACCCCTCTGAATATTTTCTCAAATTTCTTTTTTTATTTGAAAATACAATCCTTCCGGTTAATAATGGAAAATAATTTCATTCAAATGGCTGCCTCGGCTGGCCATGCAGTAGCCTACACCAGAAGATGCCGATTTTGGCAAAAACAAATCATCTTTTCAGAAGAAGCTCATTTTGATCTTGGCGGGCATGTAAACAAGCAAAATTGTCGCATTTGGGGCACAGAAAACCCGCACGCATACATTGAATAGCCGATGCACCCAAAACGAGTCACTGTTTGGTGCGGATTTTGGTCCAAAGGCATAATTGGGCCATTTTTCTTCGAAAACGAGCAAGGAGTGTCCGTTACAGTCAATGGTGATCGTTATTGGGCCATGTTGAACGAATTTTTGTTCACAAGAATTGAAGAGGAGGATATTGGCAACATTTGGTTTCAACGGGACGGCGCTACGTGCCACACAGTCGAAGCTACACTCGATATTTTGCGCCCTGTTTTTGAAGATTGCATTATCAGCCGCAGAGCTGATGTCGTTTGGCCACCTCGGAGCTGCGTTGGACTATTATTTGTGGGGTGCCATCAAAGATAAGTGTTACGCCGACAAGCCAGAGACAATTGACGCTTTAAAGGACAATATTCGTGAAGCCATTGGTGAAATACAGCTGCACACAATCGATAATGTGCTTAAAAATTGGACCGATCGTGTAGGCGAGGTAGCCATTTGAATGAAATTATTTTCCATTATTAACTGGAAGGATTGTACTTTCAAATAAAAAAAAGAAATTTGAGAAAATATTCGGTAGTTTTTTTTAAAGCATTTTCAAAAAAAAAGTTATTTGGCGGACCCTTTAGTTTTGCTTGCAATTTGTTTTTTTGTCCACAAGAAACCGAATTAAAAACAAAAACCAGCGCAAACATAAGTTTATTAGACCTTATTAAACCTCCTTTCGGCTTTAAATTGAAGAAGTAAAGACAACAACCAGCCATTGGGTTAAGCAACCACTACCACTACCCCCCTATCACTAGCTTTTTCAATGAATTTTGTTTTCAAATAAATTTCATTGTAATTGTAATTGCTTTCGTTGTTAAGCAATTGACTTTATTTCCAGACTACCACTAGCACCACTACTACCACTCCTATCCCTATTACTGGCCCTATTACTAGCACCTCCACTGTATTTTTTTTGTTTTTTCAAATAAATTTCATTGTTATTGCAATTGCTTTCGCTATTGGTGTTGTTGTTGGTTTATTATTATTATTAAAATGTAGCAATTTTTGTTGTAATTTTATTTACAACTGAAAACCATCCAAGCATTGTTGTTAACATGGCTTAAAAATGTATTGGCCTTATAAGCACCGCCAAAAAAAACTTAGCATTCTTGCTGGTGCTATTGTAAGCAACACAGCAACTTTGTTATCAACATACATAGATATGTACATGTGTATGTACCTTTATATGTATTTGTTGTTGTATAAGTTTGTATTGTTTATCTGGTTATAAAAATTTTCCTTCAAAGGTGGAGTCCTTTGGCTTTGCAATGTAATTTTCTAAGCAATTTCGTTCACAATAGTTTTAAGGAAAACCGATTAACACTTAGCATAACTGATTTAATCAATTGCAATGGCTCTCATCCCCCTTCTCCCTATGGAATCATTAGCATTTGATCAAAGCCAACAATCCCTTTGTAGCATTAACGATGCTTACAATCGCTATCTGCAGATAGTTTTTAAGGTAGGAGGCCATAAAACATAATCATTTTTCTTATTGCAGGCATTATAATTAATTGAGTAGATCAGGAACTACGGTGGAAGGACCATTAAGTAAAATGGTGAGTTTGATGTGCAAAACAATCAAAGGCATGCAGGAAAATTTGATACCAAAGGTGGCATTATCAGCATAGGAAGGGGGAAAAAATAAATGACTACGAAGCAAGAGAATAATTGTAAAAACGGTGGGCATTACTGGAATTATTATCACATTTATAGCGAACAGGTTAGGTTAGTTTAGATCGGAGTGGTAGTTCTGATATCAAAAAGCTCAATTGAGCACGCATTGCGTCTCATTATGACACCACACGTGTGAATGCAGTCTCTGTACTGACTAAGTTCTACCAACACCATGGAAAAAGAAGAAGTTGGTCACATCAAAAGCACGACTACCCTATGCTGGAAAACTAGCCAGAAAGTTTGATAAACGAAGCTCTATCATCAGTAGATGATAGATGATAGATGATCGTCAAGCTGACAAGAAATCGAGAGCTAAATAACCGATATCTGCACCTCGCAAGAGATGGGCACTGACAAAGAAAGTGGATAACAGTCTCCTCTTCCTCAGAGGATCTGCACCCAAGGCAGAAGTCGTTAAATGGGAGCCGCATCCTTTCTGCGTGTCTACCCATAACACAATGACTTGTAAGCATTGCCACTGTGGTTGAGATGATGCCATGACCACGTCCAAGTAAATGGTTGATACGCCTTCTATCCATCAAGGGCCAGGTGAGTCTAGCGGTGGAGCAGGACTCCTCATTGACCCAGGATAGGTTGGCACCTCGAAACAATTTCCGATCGAACAGGTTACGCGAACAGATTATGGTGAACTAAGGAAACGTAAGAACTGATGGCTACTCTATTATTCCACAGCATATGTCCATATGCAGTAGAACTCGCCGTAGTCTAATTTGTAGTGTGTTAGCTTATTAGATGTCAGGCTTCGGTTCAAACCCCAGGTCAGCCATTTCCAGCAAAACGAAATACGAAAAAAATATTTCTTCGGCGACTTCCTCTCAGCATATATCTGGCAAAAGGTCCTGCCACTCATGTATAAAATTAACACGCACAGGATATGTATGTAAGTCCATCTGTCGAGTCAATGTTACAATGTAAGCTGGCTGATTTTCATTCAGGCTGGTCCTGTGCTGAACTCATAAACACATACATACATACATCACTGGTCATTACAACCCTTTAGTCAGGATTACAACCTAGCTACTCAAACCACTTATGTTGTGTTTGCTAATTTTACACATGAGTAGTGGGACTCTACAATTTAAAATCAACTGCAAACGACAGATTCGAGAAGCATTTCTTGACAGAATTTTTGGCACAAAGAAGAAAACTTTCTTCAAGCCTGTTGCATTTTCTATATTACCTAACATAGTTGGTCATTACAACCCTTTAGTCAGGATTGTAACCTAGCTTCTCACATCACCCCATGTTGTGTATATTAATTTTACACTTTAATGCGAACGACAAATTATTTGAGAAACTTTTCATGACAATTTTATTTCACTCTCAGAGTTTTTGGCCAGAAATCAGTTGAGAGGAAGTCGCCGAAGAAATATTTTTTTTCAGTTTCGATTTGGTGGAGCTGTTAGACCTGGGGATTGAACCCTAGGCCTCATGTCTAATAAGACAACAAGCTACCTACTACACAACGATGACTGCAAGAACACTCATGTGCATATTGCAGAAAAACCTCAGTAGCAAAACTGAAATCTGCAGCTATTGTTTGCTGACTTCAGAAGAACAATTTCACGGTAATCTGTAAGATAAGAGTCCTACTGATGGTATCATACTACTCTATAGAAATGAGGCAATTGGGGTTCCGTTGAATGAAATGAAAAGTTTACCCTTCTTGAGTTTTTCTTACAAAAAACGAAGCCTGCTTATGTTTAGCATTTATTGGACGTATAATATGATGGTCAAACCAGTTAGTAGTGAGCCAAGGGATCATTGTTTGGACAGGCAGAAGAAATTCGAAAACAGCTCAAATAGAGCAGAATAAAATACAAAGGCTGGCATGTGTTCGCACAAAAACGGGGCCATTAGCATTTGACCTACAGCTGCCTTAAAGGCTACCACCATTGCACACGGTAGTGAAAGCCGCAGCTTTGTAGCATATGACTAAGATAATAAAACAAGTCCTGGATCATCGTAATCTGATTAATTGATCTCTGCTTAACTGTCTCCTTGACACAACCAGTAAGCTGTACGATTTTGGAATCCTTCGCAACAAGACTAAGTAAAAAGAGTGAAGACCGCATACTTCTTTAAGAAAGCCATTATTCTATTGTATACGAATATGTCAAGAACAGTTAGTAGGACAGGAGCGGAGGTGTTTTATTTTAAAGTGAAATCTATAGAACCAATAGGGTATTATGCAAGTGGAATAGGGTATCATACAAGTGCCCAATTAACTTTGGATAAGAAGTACAAAGGCCGGTTGAAGCCGCCATAGTCTACTAGATAGTGTGTTGGCTTATTAGACATGAGGCCTCAGATCAAATCCCAGGTCAAACATCTCCACCAAATCGAAACTGAAAAAAAAACTCTGAGAGTAAAATAAAAATTCCCATGAAAAGTTTCTCAAAAAATCTGTCGTTCGGAGTTGACTTTAAACTGTAGGTCCCGCCACTCATTATAAAATTAACACACACACACAACATAAGTGGTGTGAGAAACTAGGTCGTAATCCTAACTAAAGGGTTGTATTGTCCAATTATGTATGGACGTATGGACTTGTATGGAATGATGGACATGTGTATGGACGGGTCGTAGCGATACTATCTGACAATCAGGTCACAATATGAGCAGCCCGACTTATTTATGTGATGTTAACTCGAGTGCAGTATTGGAATATCCGGTCAACTTGTACCAGCGGGTCATTGGAAGAAGTATCAGTCTCTAATGGTCGTGGAGTAATTCATAGCATTAAGCCACGGTCACGTGAGGCCACGGTGCAAACAAAATGATGAACGTGTATGGACGGGTCATAGCGATACTATCTGACAATCAGGCCACAATATGAGCAGCCCGACTTATTTATGTGATATTAACTCGAGTGCAGTATTGGAATATCCGGTCAAGGCTGTTTACCCGAAGGGAAATTTTTGTAGAATAGACAAATAAATTTGAAGGGGTGTACCCCTTCAATTTTACAGCACCAGGGCCTACTGCAAAACTAATGAAATGTCTGTTGAATGGAAAATTTACTTGACGTAATGCATATTAACCTTGCAATTGAAAAGAGTTCGAGTAAATCTCTTAAAGCCGCTTAAATTTCATTAAATCTTCTAAAATGCACAATTGTTTTCATCTTCATCTCTTCATACTCTTCTTCTATTATTTCTTCTTCTTCCTCGTGTTCTTGTTCTTCTTCTTCATATTCATATTCAATTATCCATTAATTTTAATGACTATTTAATGAAGATGATGTGCGACATCCTTAAAACAAACCACTTCTGAATGCTGACATTCCACTCAGAAATAAATTTACGAGGAGGCAGCATTTAATTGTGGCACCACCACAACAGTGTGGCATTTATATTGGCACACTGTGTGTGTGTGTGTCTGTATGTCTGTATGTGATTTGCAAAACGTGATGATAATTTTATTCCTCATCTAAATATTTATAGAATGTGCTGGAAAATATACATTTTATGTAGCGTATGTATGTATAGCGTATGCATGTATAGTAGATAATATTAGGGCGGTAATAATTTATTAAATTTAATTGAAAAAGCTCAAACTTTATTAACTTTATTTGCATAACCACCCTAATATTTAAATACTTAGCATGGCTACTGCTGCTGCTGTTTTTGCCTTCTAAATATATTGTATTTACACCTCTCTCTGTCTCTCTCTCTCTCTTTGTGTGTGTGTATGTGTGTATTTGTAAATATGATTAGTTGTGTGATTGTGTGTGTAAGTGTATTTAAGTGGCCCACGCTTTCCAATTAACAAATACGATTATTAAGTAAATATTTTGCTGGAAAAGTGAAATCTTAACACAACCATTCAATGTGAATCACGAATTAAACGTTTTGATTTACTCTCACCTTGCATAATGCCATACAAAATCAATAATTTTATTTACTACTTACACGCACACACTCAAACACACACTCTCAACACACACTCAACACACATAGATGTCAATTAAACACTTAAGAACTTATACTTACACACACGCATATTTTTACACAAATATTTATTGTTGCACTTACAAGAAGAAGAGTTGTTCGTAAAAGATCCTTAAAGTGTTAAAGATTTCCTACATTTTTATGCTGCACAGCACGGTTAAGAGAGAAGGATAGTCGAGATTACAAAGTGGATGTCAGGGTCATTGCAACATAACTATAATGTCGACAACCTTCCACTCTTATATTCATAGTTCAAGTGGCACATGTCGCGTATCTGCACTATTAGATGTTCTAAGTCCAACATCCATAGTCTAGGAATGGGTTGGCCTATTAGAAAGTGAGGCCACGGTTCAAACCCCAGGTCAGACATCAAAACGAAAGTATTTCCTCGGTGAATTCCTCCTAGCAGATTTCTGGCAAAAACTCTGCAAATAAAATAAATTTGCTAGGAAAAGTTTCTCAAAAAATCTGTGTTTCGGAAACGACTTTAAACTATAGGTCCCGCCACTCATGTAAAAAAATTAACACACACAACATAAGTAATGTAAGAAACTAAATCCATAATTTTGACTGAAGGGTTGTAATGACAAATTATGTATGTAAGTCAACATCCATATTCTCGCGTACATGTTCTAAATTTCCGCGACTTTGAGACTTATTGTACTGTCCTCAATCTTTATAGAGTATCCCTATAATGCCTCAGCAATCCTGTTGCCCTATCAAGACTCACGATGATTATGGGTATCAGTAAGCATAACTTCATGTCTCGTGCTTCCTTCTGTAACGTATTAACGCTGCATTGTTTCCAAGTAACATACGAGTTTTGTTCACTCATTTTCTTCATCCCAGAGTCAGAGGTCAGCAATGAGTATTCAAAACGATGAGTAGATTCGAATCATACTTATAATTTCTGATACTTACACGCATTCATACTTATTTTAATGTCATACTCATACTACTCATATGCAAAGTTTGAAATACTCATGGTACTCATACTTAACAATACGCATGATGTTATTGATTTCGACTCTAGATTACTCATCGTATACACGAATCACAAAATAAATATGATTCGCGTACGAACACTACATACTCACAAGAAGGTTGAGTGCTTGCTCTGCTTGCTGTCTTTTTCTTTTCTGTTTATGTGTCTTTCTTCTTTCTTTGTAAATGAAACAACAACAACTAAGACTGTAAATTTTGACGAATGATTCGAATCACTCGAATCATTTATAAGTATTTTTCTAAATTTATGAATCTGAAGGAGTATGAGTTCGATTGTTATGAGTTTGATGTCAACGTTGTACTCATACTCATTGCAACTTGTACTTAAAAATCATGTTGAGGATGTAATTTGGTTTATTGGATGTATACCGTAGTCAGTCTAACTGTTCCCTGCAGATAAGTTGGACGAGCTTAAAAACAGTTCAGACTCATTGGAATTATGGTTTCTCTCATGGCACTGCTACAGATTCTGTTGATTGTAGCCATGGCAACATTTGTTAGGATAATGACAATCGGGTCTAAAATGGCATTCAACTGATAGCGTTATAACTTGACAAGGGGATTGGTTAACTATTTCTTGGACAGAAACAGTAGGGCTCTATGATTTTAGGAAGTGCTTTGCTACAAGGCTAAGTTATAAGAATGAACAGTGTAACGGGGAATCTGCATACCTTCTTAAGAGAGGGTTGGCTCTGCGGTATACGGAAAGGCTAATAGCTGGTAATGACAGGAGCGTTTGGAGCCACAAGGCAATATTCATAAAGCATTGAGGAATACGTTGGTATTTTCTAAGCGGAAGGTGTGCTGAATTCAAATTTGATAGAAGATATAAAAGACAGGATTTAGTAACATTAACCCACAATCAGGTAACCATAAGCGGTCTTAATTACTATGAGGTTGACACGAACCTAAAGGGTTGTAATGACCATTTAAGTAAGTAAGTAAGTAAGATAGAAAATAGCGGAGAATATTCTCAAGCGAGACGGTTATAGCTGGAAGGGATTTGAGTCTTGCTATTCAGACTTGGAACATTCCTGCTTCAGGAACATTTGTAAAGAAAGGCCAACATTTAAATCATATGATGAGGAGAACATTTAGTGCCTCTGCATGATAATAATCCAAGTTATGAATACAAATAATATTTTATGGCCATCATCATCATCATGCATGTAGGTAGCGCTGCCTGGTGTTAATAATATTGTTACGTTTTTACCTTTTAAAAACGTTTAAAATATGAGCTCGTAGATTGTAAATAAAATAAGAGGAATATTTGTGTTTAGTTTTAATTAAAATTCTCTATTATTCGCACAATTCTATATGCCACTGTTTACAACTTGATGTAAACAACAACAATTGCTTTTCTTTGTTATTCGTCTGTTTACACCCTTTGCATAACCAATAACAATTACTAGACAATTATTCGACAGATCTTTGTAACGGAGATCCTCAAACCACGTTTACTCTCTTCAAACACACCGTGTCTTCACATAAGACTGACTGAACTTCACTTACTCACTCGCCTGCTTTGCCTTGCCTTTTATGAATATGGCAAAGTAAATAGCCTGATGAATGTTCTTGACTTCGTCTTCTTGAAATATCTATAAATGTAAACATCGTTGTTTCATTATTGTCGTTTGTGTATTTTGTTTACATTTATTCTTGTAGTATTGTTTGAGGATTTTTGTTTACTTGTTAACCATTTTTTTATGCTGGTATTTGTTGGTACATATTAAGCAGTACGATAATTTGTAAACAGGTTTGTTTACTGCATTGTTTTGTTTTTCTGACTTTTGTTTATAATTTTAATATTAAGCGATGTAACACTTTTACGATGACTGCTGGCAGCCATATTGCTCTTTCTTTCTTTTTCTGACCATGTTCTCTGCGAGTCGTATGAAATAAACATGAGCCTTACAATTTCCAAAAAACGCAAGTTTGTTTCCGATGGCATGTTCAAGGCTGAATTGAACGAGTTTTTGACTCGTGAACTCGCCGAGGATGGTTACTCCGGTGTTGAAGTACGTGTAACCCCTGCCCGTATTGAAATCATCATCATGGCCACTAAGACCCAACAGGTTTTGGGTGAAAAAGGTCGCCGTATTCGTGAATTGACCGCTATGGTCCAAAAGCGTTTCAACTTCGAACCTGGCCGTATTGAATTGTACGCTGAAACGGTTGCTACCCGTGGTTTGTGCGCCATTGCTCAAGCTGAATCCCTCCGTTACAAGTTGACCGGTGGTTTGGCAGTTCGTCGTGCCTGCTATGGTGTTTTGCGTTTCATTATGGAGTCTAGTGCTAAGGGTTGCGAAGTCGTAGTATCCGGTAAATTGCGCGGGCAACGTGCCAAATCCATGAAGTTCGTTGATGGTCTCATGATTCACTCTGGTGACCCATGCAACGATTACGTTGAAACTGCTACGCGTCACGTCCTGTTGCGTCAAGGTGTCTTGGGTATTAAGGTCAAGATTATGTTGCCTTATAATCCTAAGAACAAGATTGGTCCTAAGAAGCCTTTGCCCTTCAATGTTTCTGTTGTTGAGCCCAAAGAAGAGAAAATCTATGAAACCCCCGAAACTGAATACAAAATGCCTGCCCGTGTGGTCATCGTTGATGATATTGCTGATAAGTAAAATGGCGGTGTTTTCATAATTTTTTAATAAATACAACAATTCTTTATAAGAATAACAAGTCCAAAACAAAGTGAGGATCATGTATTGTTTTTTATAAGACAAGAGCTGTTTTGAATAAAATTTCAAAATAAATTACCAATTAATTTAATACATTCTCAAAAGCAAAACATCAGTATCTTGATTTTTCATATTGTCTTAGGGGGTAAGGGAACTGCCTAGACGACTGACTTGGAAACAAATTTTTACATTCTTTCGAACTGGCCTTTAGCTTCGTTAAAAAGTGTATAAAACTCCATTACTTTTGCAAAAACATACTGCATTACAGGCAATCAGATGTCTGTTCTTGACCGATTAAAATCTTTTCATTCACATTTTAAATTAAATTATGCGTTGCTTAAACCACACTAATGATGTTATTTATCCCAAGGACAACAACACAAGGAACACTAACACACACTGACACACACACATAAAAATTGAAACAAAAATTGCGAATAAATTTAAAATAATTAAAGGACGGCACAACACTCAGTGGAAGTGGAAGCAATAACTTCACATGTGTTCAAGAAATTATGATGCTGATAAGAATGACTGCCACTGCCACTGTTGCTACTGCCACTGTTGAGGATGCAACAATAAACATTTTACACCAGAGTACACTCGAAATCCTCCTCCCTTACCATCATCATGTTACAGAAAACAGATGGCAAAACAGAATGAATACGTTTCGCATCGCAAGCAGCCAACCAAACCCCAGCAGTCAGCCAGTCAACTTCAAAATTAAAGATTTACAACGAATGAGTCATGATCCATACACAAAACGATGGAGAGGGGTGGGGGGTAAATTAAAAGACTTTAAGAGCAGATGATTTCATAATGTTTCTCTCTCTCTTCTTTTTGTTTTTTTTTCTGTTACTGTTACTCTTGCTATTGTTGTTGTTTTTGCTGTTGCCCTTGTATTTAGAAATTTATCTTGTGTTGACGTACGTACGTACGTACGTACGAGCGTTCCTATGGTACCAATGGGCACTAATCCCTGATAGACTTGGAGTAGTACAAGTAAACAAATAACAGTAAACAAGCAAACAAAACGGATGTAGAGAAAGTAAGAGCCACACTATATGTGTATATATGTATGTATGTATGTATGTATGTATGTATGTATGTATGTGCGTGATGTAATATTAAAAGAGTACAATTTTATTGCTGGGGTACTCGTATGTTGCAAAACAAGAAAAAAATAATGGAAATACAAGAAAATGTAACTTCCTTTACTGTTTCTCGTTTCTGTTTCTCTTTTTTTTATTGTGTTGCTATTGTTGCCGCTTCAGCTAGTATTTCTATGAGGCCGGAGAAAGAGTTTTTGCATGTACTTGAGTAATAATGAAAAGAAATTCCAGCAAAAAACAAAAAAAAAAAAAATAAACAACAATAGCTAGAGCAGTAAATAGTATCTAACATAGTAAGAGTGAGGGGAAGAAAGCATCGAGGGGGGTGTGACAGTAAGAAAAATAAAAAAAATAATTGTCAGTGTTTATGTGTGTGTGTGTGTGTGTAGGGGCCACATAAACCATTCTTGTTTAACAAGCTGCAATAATATAGAATAACAATCCTGGGTATTCCATAAAACAAAACAAAACATACATTTACAATATGGCCCGGCCAGTGATTCTTAAATTTGAGATTTAAAGTCAGTTTATAATGCAACCAATCGGTTGCCTGTTTCTTATTTGTAAGTGTGGAGCACATATTTAGGGTCCTAAAATATTTTACTTTAACAAGACTTCGGATAGAATTCAGAAGTCATTTGAAGGAATGTCGAGTCTTTCGGCATGCCTACCAAAAGGATAGGGGCCCGTAGGTTAGGTCGGAGTGGTAGCTCTGTTATCACAAAGCTCACTTGAGCATGCATAGCGGCCCGTTGTGATGCCACGGGTGAACGGAGTCCCTGTACGAACCAAGTTCCACCAAAATCAGGGAAAAGGAAGAAGTTGGTCAGCGCAAGGGCTGCACAACAAAAGCACGACTACCCTACACTCAAAAACCAGCCAGAAAGTTTGATGAACGAAGCTATATCCTTGATAGCAATAGATGATAGCTCCGTTAAGCTAACAAGGAATGAGGAGCCAAATAACCTATATCTACACCTAGCAAGAGACGGGCACTGACAAAAAATGTGGATAACAGTCTCCTCTTCCTCAGCGGATCTGCATTCACGGCAGAAGTCGTTGAAAGGGAGCCTCATTCTTTCCGCGTGTCTACCCATGACGAAATGACCTGTAAGCACGGCCACTGTAATCGATATGACATCACAACCAAGACCAAGTAATCGGTTGGTACGCCTTCTATCCATCAAGGGCCAGGTAAGTCTAGCGGTGGAGCAGGACTCCTCATTGACCCAGGATAGGTTGGCGTCCCGAAAGAACCTTCGCGGAATGGTCAACTTGACCGAGGCAAGTGGCATACTCAATTCAACAGAAGAGGATTCCGGAAGGAGCGCACCAGCTCTGGCGAGCCCGTTGAGAGGACCCACACCAGAGAGACACTGGTGAAGCGCCCCGAGAGAAGGTCGAGATAGCGGCGACATTCCCTAACGATCCTAAAGTTAATCACGAAACCCGATAGAGATCTTATCGAGGCCTGACTATCAGAAAAGATCGAGACGCGAGTGAAAGGAGCATCGTTGACGAGGATCCATTGAGCGGCCCGGTAAATTGCCATCACCTCCGCCTGAAACACACTGCAGTAGTCCGGCAGACGGAGAGAAATATTTAGGTACAGTTTCCCAGAGTAGACACCGCTTCCAACCCCATTAACGAGTTTAGACCCGGCGGTATATATATCCAGGACTTCCGGGGGGATGACCGTATTAGGATTCCAGTCATCCCTACTTGGAGTCAGAGAGTGGAAACATGTGTCAAGACAGTATTCAGCAGGAGGGGCCCGTAAGTGTCGCTACATTGCGATGTATGATCGTGCGATTTAATGACTGAAGTGAGTATGTTCTCTTCTTGTTCATACGTATCCAGCAGAGTTGGGCAATATTGCACATACCTTCCGGCTGCCAACGAAATTAAGCTTCCCTGTAAAATGAGTGGATATTACTCAAATGAACTAAGGCAATAGCAATACCTATATCCTGATTCTCGTCTGGAAAATAGTGCAGTAGTCAGCAGCAGACTATAAGACTGTTTGAAATCATGACAACTCTTAATAAGTGTATCGAAGTCCATCCTATCACGCTCCTTTGAGGGAACAATATAAACCGGAAGGAAACCATTGGAAACCTATGGATATTTAAAGCTGTAGTGCCTTGTTAGAATTGAATACTCTGTTTAAAGAGTTATAAGAAACAATATAATCGATCTGCATGTATATCTCCAGAATGAGCAGCATGTCTATAGTCTAGGTGGAGCCAAGAATTGATTGCAAAGAGTCTTAATGCCAATAACTCAGCTCTCTGCTTTAGTAGGAGGTAAGAGGAGAGCTAATTGAGTAAATATTGCCTTGCTCGGAGTGGACCAAAGCACACTGGTGGTCAGTATAGCTGACTGCATGCTTACTCTGTCTATCACTTGGCAGTGAGACTAGTGTTTGCACACAGTTTACTAGACACTCGTATATACAGTATAAAGCCTGGTTGATTCTACATTTGTACGTCCGATAGAACCAGTATGTGACGGTTGGTATAAGACTCCAGGGACCTATTGCAAACTTAAGATGTTATTGTTGTATTCTTAGAGTTAACAGTATTACTGAGACCAGAATGAGCGGCATTTACAAACCAATAAATTCGTAATCGGTCTTATAAACAATCGTACTCCACTTCAATGAATTCCGCAAAGTTTTTTTTATAAAATTATGGCTTGAATGGCCATTTAAGGCTTTAACACCTAAAAGATGCCAGTTACTGAGGAGCGTTAAGCATGTCAATAAAATTGTTAACTGGAGCCATGATAACAGTGGTAACATAACCGCCAAATATCTGCATGTACTTTGAAAAACTATGGGAAATCCTATGCTGTGTTCTACTAACTAAGAAAACTAAAAATGTCCAAATGATCTGGACAGTCTTCTGTTTATACCCCTTGCATAAACAATAACAATTACTAGACAATTGTTCGACAGATCTTTATAACGGAGGTCTTCAAATTACGATTACTCTCTTCAGACACACCGCAACTTCGCACAAGACTGACTGAACTTCACTAACTCACTTGCCTGCTTTGCCTTGCCTTTTATATGGTAAAGTAAACAGTCTGATGAATGTTCTTGAAGGTGAATGTCCATGTCTTCGCCATCGCGATATCTCTATAAATATAAACATCGTTGTAAACATCGTTGTTTACATTTATTCTTGTAGTTTTGTTGGTGTATTTTTGTTTATTTGTTTACCATTTTTTGTATGCTGGTATTTGTTGTTATATTAAGCAGTACGATAATTTGTAAACAGGTTTGTTTGCTGCTACAAGAAGCTTTTGTTTATAATTTTAATGCTAAGCGATATACGCGCAAGACACCAGTACCTTGAATTTTCATTTTCGTAATAATATATAAAGGGTGATGTTTTTAGCAATTATCTTTTTGGCAACACTGGTTTAAACAGCTCGCGCACGTTTCGTGTTTTGTTTCACTGTCAAACATCTTCAGTTTGGTCGATAATTTAACCATGAATCGTCTTACAAACGAACAACGCTTGCAAATCATTGAATTTTATTATTAAAATGTGTGCTCTGTTAAGCGCGCTTCTTCCATTTTACTGTCAGTTTAATCGACCCACTGAAGCGGCTATTCGGGCTATTGTGACTACATTTCGCACCAAATTTACATTTGTTGGACATTAAACCACCAACATGCTTACGTAGAGTGCGAACTGAAGAAAATATCGCAGTTGTATCGGCCAGTGTTAATGCTGACCATCAATTATCGATTCGTCGCCGTTCGTAGCAATTGGGCCTCTGTTACTCAACAACGTGGAAAATTTTGCGGAAGGATTTAGGTGTGAAGCATTTTAAAATACAGCTGGTGCAAGAATTGAAGCAGAACGACCAACCGCAACGCAGAATTTTTGGTGAATGTGCTCTTGGAAAGTTGGCCGAAGATCCGCTTCTTTATCGAAAAATTGTGTTGAGCGACGAAGCTCATTTTTGGCTCAATGGATACGTAAATAAGTAGAATTGTCGATTTTGGAGTGAAGATCAGCCAAAAGCTACCAATGCATCCAGAAAAAGTCACAGTTTGGTGCGGTTTATGGGCTGGTGGCATCATTGGACCGTACTTCTTCAAAGATGCTGCGAATGGTAACGTAACTGTGAATGGTGAGCGCTACCGTGAGATGATATCCAACTTATTTTGCCCAAAATGCAAGAGCTTGACTTGCATGACATGTGGTTTCAACAAGACGCAGCACGCGTAACAATGTAGTTATTGAGAGGCGAGTTCGGTGAACATTTTATTTCACGTTCGGGACCGGTCAGTTGGCCGCCTAGATCGTGCGATTTAACGCCTTTAGACTATTTTTTATGGGGCTATGTTAAAGCTCATGTCTATATAGACAAGCCCGCTGCAATTGACGCATTGGAAGACAACATTGAAGCATTTATTCGTGAGATACCGGCCGAAATGTTGGATAGAGTATGCCAAAATTGTACTAAGCGGATGGACCATTTGAGGCGCAGTCGCGGTCAACATTTGCATGAAATAATCTTCAAACATTAAATTATATGGACCGTGCTATCGATTCAAATAAAGATTTCATGCATTATTCTGAATTTTATGTGTTTTTTTGTTGAAAAATTTTCCTATAGCTCTTAAAAAATCACCCTTATCTGGCCTAATTTTGGAAAAACCCCTCATGTAAAATCCTAACCTGTACTTGGAAATAATTTCCTAGAAAAACAGAATGTGCACATGAGTCTTTCAAAAGTTATATACGAACAGTTAAACATGTCTCTTATGTATCTCTTTTAAAACAATTTGGGAATCACTGCATGAGTTTAGTAGGACAGCATAATGTGTTGTACGGCGTTGTATTGCTTAGCATGGCATATGAAGTAGAAGTGGAAGACCGGATAATTGTGGTAGTGCGAGTATGAAAACGTTCGTTGAGTACATTTCCCTAATACAATGAACATATTGTTGTTGTTGTTGTTATTATTGTTCTTATTATTTTTGTAAATGTTTGTATTGCTGTTGTTGTTGTTTTTGTTGTCTAGTATTTGAGTGTAATGAGCACAAAGTTAGTTTACAGGCAATAACAATAAAAATATGGCCTCAACAGGATTAATACATTATTTCCGCTGCATGTTTATGCGTTTCTTTATTTCTTATCTTCTCCTTCACTACTATTACTCCCCTCCCCCAAATTGTATTTCCTTTCATTCATTCATTTCATATTTATAAACTTACTCTCTAGGAGTACTTACTTATACATATGTGTGTGTGTATGTGAGGATTTTTATGTGTTTGTGTGATTTTTTTCTTCTTCAAACACTCTCAATCTGTCTATCTTTGTGTGTGTGTGTAATTTGTTGTTTTCTTTTGTAATTTTTCTTGAAGAGAATTTTCTTTCTTGTGTTATTGTTGCAGTTGTTGTTGTTGTTAATTTTGCCAAACCTCCCTAGAGTAGGGAATACAAACCTGCCTAGAAATTGAAGTTTCTTTAGAAGCATAAGAGCGTAATTGTTTGATTGTTTTGTAAGCTGTAGCGTAGTTCTACAGTGGTGGTGGTGATGCCCATGGCATATTAAGAAGAATTGAAAAATTCGCCTTAAAGCAGGACAAGGCTAGGTGGGGACTTTCCCTAGAAGTTAGGTTCCTACTTAGCCTGTAGCGATTAACTCAGAACCACATTCACAGTTAAAAAAGGCGATTCATAGTTTTAAATTTTGTCATCGCAGCGCTGTTACAGATTGCCTCTACTGAATGGTGGTGCAACCTTCCCTACCTTACCCTGCTCACGGGGCAGGGTGTGCAAATATTATTGATTGTAAGCTGGTAAACAGGGTGACTAGATTGGCAACTCTTCTAATAGACTCCCGCTTCTAATGGGCTCCAACTAAGGCCTTGTTTGCCATGCCTATTTGACTCCTTTCCGACATTGTAATGAAGTAGAGAGCTAAGCTGGTGCCAGTAAGGTTTAATGTTGTCAACTACTGGCTCATCCTAGACTATAGGCACACTGCAATCTTAGACAGCCATTCGGTAGATTGCAATATTTTTTTTATATAATTTTCTCGAAAGAAAATTTGATTCCAATTATAGACTTCTGGGCTGACAATTCAGATGATTCCGACAATGCCTTTGAGGCCTATATAGACGCGGCTCAAAAATACTGCTGAGATTAGATTTTTTTTTATATTTTCCAAGCGAAGTATTCTGTCATTGGACTTTCGTAAAAGCCGCCTCTGCACTAGACTGTATTTTAAACAGAGTGTTCTACCGAGTTTTTGAGGTGATTTCATTAGGATTTTTCTCATTTATGCACACAGCCAGGCAACGAGCATGTGCCTCAATTCGATGTCTGACATCGTGGAAGAAATTTCGAACCATTCGACGAGGGTAAGACTTACATGGTTTACTGGATATAAGCATAGCGTTGGTAATTACAGCTGCTGAGACATGAGCCAGAGCTAGTACAGATCTTGAACTGTTGACAAGTATTGAATGTTTTAGTTACATCCGGACAATGTAGAAGGATCAACTCTGTAGGTTGCATGACGATGTATATATGTAAAGGGTCCGCCAAATAATTTCTTTTTTTTTGAAAATGCTTAAAAAAACTACTGAATATTTTCTCAAATTTCAAAAAAAATTTCAAATTGTTCTCAAAGCATAATGGACCGATGACGTCGCCAGAAGAAAAGGAGCGAGTTCAGTCAAGAGTAACAGAAAATTAAAGTTTTGGAACGTACCGTTCTCCATAACAAAATTCAAAATTTTCTAATTTACAGTTAAGGCCAATGATAGCCTCCCTTTCCTCGTACTCCTCAGCTCCCCAGCCTATGATGAAGTTTTGAGAGGAAATGTCTGGTTTATAATGTGTCCGCCATATAACTTTTTTTTTGAAAATGCTTTTAAAAAAAAAACTACTGGGAATATTTTCTCAAATTTCTTTTTTTATTTGAAAGTACAATTCTTTCGGTTAATAATGGACAATAACCGGATAAAATTCAATAATTTCATTCAAATGGCTGCCTCGGCTGGCCATGCAGTAGCCTATACGATCGGTCCAATTTTTAAGCACATTATCGATTGTGTGCAGCTGTATTTCACCAATGGCTTCACGAATATTGTCCTTTAAAGCGTCAATTGTCTCTGGCTTGTGGGCACCCCACAAATAATAGTCCAACGGCGTCAAATCGCAACTCTGAGGTGGCCAAACGACATCAGCTCTGCGGTTAATAATGCGATCTTCAAAAACAGGGCGCAAAACATCGAGTGTAGCTTCTGCTGCGTGGCACATAGCGCCGTCCTGTTGAAACCAAATTTTGCCAATATCCTCCCCTTAAATTTTTGTGAACAGAAATTCGTTCAACATGGCCCGATAACGAAGGCCATTGACTGTAACGGCCACTCCTTGCTCATTTTCGAAGAAAAATGGCCCAACTATGGCTCTGGACCAATCTGCACCAAACAGTGACTCGTTTTGGATGCGTCGGCTTTTCAATATATACGTGCGGGTTTTCTGTGCCCCAAATGCGACAATTTTGCTTGTTTACATACCCGCCAAGATCAAAATGAGTTTCATTTGAAAAGAGGATTTTTTTTTTGAAAAAATCGGCATCTTGTGGTGTAGGCTACTGCATGGCCAGCCGAGGCAGCCATTTGAATGGAATTATTTTCCATTATTAACCGGAAGGATTGTAATTTCAAATAAAAAAAGAAATTTGAGAAAATATTCAGTAGTTTTCTTTTTAAAGCATTTTCAAAAAAAAAAGTTATTTGGCGGACCCTTTAGTATTGCTGGGTTCTGCTGCACTGAACTGCATACGTAGATCATAAATTATCGTCATTCCTAGAAGTATATAGCTATCTATAGGACTATGGCGGTTCTTATTGGCCGTTGTCCCATTGAATTCCTGCCTATAAACCCAGTCAACCGGCAAACGAGACAATGGGATTTGAACCCGTTAGATTTTTTTCTTGTGGAGTTCTCATAATTCGCTGGTGTATGCCAATAAGCCATCAGCGTTAAGGAAAATTGGAGATTTCGGGTGCGTTCCTCTCACAGAAGCTGTGGCGGACAATTGAATGATGTTCAGTTCCACCTATTGACACTATTAATAGTGCTAACTTTTTGGATGATATCTCACATACATACTTATATACATACATAATTGGCCATTACAACCGCTTAAATTGTTTGCGTTAATTTTAATATATGAGTGGCAAGGCCTACACATTAAAGTCGACTCCGAATGACAGATTTTTAAAGAAACTTTTTCATGTCAATTATATTTAACTCTCAGAGTATTTACCAGAAATCTGCTGAGAGAAAGTCACTGAAGAATTTTTTTTGTATATTTTCGTTTTGTTATCTGACCAGGGGTTTGAACTGTTGCCTTACGTCTAATAAGCCAACACACTACGTACATTGAAGTCGCCGTAAGTCTAGTATGTAGTGTGTTGGCTTATTAGACGTAAAGCCAGGGTTCGAGCCTGTAGCTATCGCCACTCGTATATAACATTAACGCACACAACATAAGTGGTGTGAGAAGCTAGGTCGTATTCCTGACTAAAAGGTTGTATGCATGTATGTATGTATGTATGTTTCTGGCGAGACCTGCTTTATAACGACAAGTGTAAGCGACAGATTTTTGAAAAGTTTTCATGTCAATTTTATTTGCTTTCAGAGTTTTTGCAAGAAGATGAAGTCGCCGTAGTCTAGTAGGTAGTGTGTTGGCTTATTAGACGCAAAGCCAGATGTTTGGCAAAAGCTCTGAGAGTAAATAAATAAAATTGGAGTCGACTTTAAACTGTAGGTCCCACCACTCATGTATAAAATTAACACACACAACATAGAGAAGCTACGTCGTAATCCTGACTGAAGGGCTGTAATTACCAATTATGTGTGTATGTACTACGTACTCATCTTGTTTTATACAAAATGAAATGATAGAGGAGCTTTTCCAGACCTTTTGACATTTTTTTTCATTTCATTTTATTGTGTTTCATTTACTTGGCAGTATCAATATGTATACTGGGTTTGGAGTAAGCAACCTGCTTATTGGCCTACGAATGTACAAAAGGTTCTAGACTTTGTTGTCAACTTCTTTTGTTAACTTTTTTTTCGATCGAGGAAGAAAGGTGCTACCACTAATAATTACTATTTTCAATGGTATTCAAATGGATTTAAACATCAGCGACTATCGTCTATGGCAATGGAGACCAGGAATTTAATTACAATTGCCATGAGATTTAAAAATAAAACACGTCTTTAAAAATACTTAAATGCAAAGCTTTAATAAAAAGTTAAAACTTAAATCAACGCCATAAAAGGAAGTAGAAATTCATGTTAAAAAAGAAGAAAACAAAACAATACAAAAATCATGACAATTATTGTCTGCTTTAAGAGCAATTTCCTGTATATTTTGCTTTTATTGCCAACTTGTTTGCAGTTATTATTGTTATGATGGTTGTTATTTTATGTGATATTGTTGTTGTTGTTGTTGGTGTTTTAATAAGAAATAAAAATTTTTTTTTTTGTTTTTCATTTTAAAATCTAAAAATTTTAATGAAAAAAAATCTCCTCTTTATTATTACGCAAAACACATAAAAATACCTGTTACCCACCGAATGAACGTTTCTTTCTAAAACGTGAGCATAACAATGCAAGGAAAGGCCATAAAATTCTGAAATTATAAAAGAAAACTCGTGTTGCTATTTTAAATAACGTTTAACGATGCTTGATTTCGTAAAAAAACAAAAACAAACAAACAAAAGCCAGCAACAATACTGTTATATATACTCGGTCTTTCTCTCTCTCCTTCGCTCTCTTGCTTTCAGTGTTTTTGGTTTTAAAACCACATTTCCACAAACCACTTCATACACATACACACACACACACACATGCACTGGCATAAATAAATGAAAAGACAAAAGAAAACCATTAAAGAACTTGAAATTAAAATTAAAAACAAAAAAAAAAATACGAGAGAAATACGAGATACTTGGTCATTTGCTGTTATCCTTTGGTAGTCTTGTGTATTAGAGTATGTGTGGTATTTTTACATATTCATGACATTTATTGTTGTATGTTTTTTCTTCTCTCTCTCTCTCTCTCATTTTTTGTTCTTGTAACCAAATCACCAAACCATTTATTTTAAAACAAGTTATAGAGCGCGGCAGTTTCATATTCGTTTGCCGACTGTTGTCCTTTTTGGGCATTTTCGAGTTGATTGTTAAAACATTAGTTTTATTATTATGTATTGTTGTTGTTGTTGTTGTTGTTGTTGTTGTTGTTAAAATTCTTCTTTTTTTTACAATACTTTGTTGCCATTGCTTTGGCTATTTATTTAGCCTATTCTCTGTGTTTCTTTTTCTGTTTTTTGCTGTGTGAGTCTCTTTTTAAAAGTTCATTTCCGTTTCCGTTTGTTTACTGAACCAAACCACAACCATACCGTACTAGCAGGCAAACAATATTCATGTGCTTGCTCTGCTCTTCAACTAATACAAACACATTCAAATAAAATTTAAATTTATTTAAGCCTAGACACACACAGATACCTCTGTTTTTTTTTTGCATTTAAACAATTCCACAAGTACGAGTATGTATGTGTGAATGCATATGGGGATGTATGTTTTTCTCCATACAATACAATACACAATTACGGTGTAGAGTTTTATTTAAAAATTCTTTTGTTGTCCTTCTATTAGGACCTTTCTTTTCGTTTCATTTCAATTAAATTTCATTTCATTTCATTTTATTGTGTTTCATTTACTTGGCAGTATCGATATGTACACTGGGTTTGATGTAAGCAACCTGCTTATTGGCCTACGAATGTACAAAAGGCTCTAGACTTTGTTGTCAACTTCTAGAACTTTTATATTCATTCGTAAACGGTATAAAATTTGCAAGCGATCCTTGCATTTACAAGTAGTCCAGCCAATGGTAGAGACCTTTTGCCAGCAGAGTTCATATCTCGAAAGCCACGATATTTGTTTACATGCTTTCTGATCTAGTCGATCTTGTGATCTTAATGGTTGGCATTGCTGAGAATATGAAGCAAAATTGGAGTACCAAAAGCATTTGTTGGAGGTACATACATACATACATACATAATTGATCATTACAATCCTTCAGTCAGGATTACGACCTAGCTCCTCACACCACTTATGTTGTGTGCATTAATTTCATACATTTCATTCTCAGAATTTTTGCCAAAAATCTACTGAGAGGAAGCTGCCGAAGAAATATTTTTCAAATTTCGTTTTCATGTCTAACCTGGGGTTTGAACCGTGGCCTTACGTCTCGTAAGCCAACAGACTAACTACTAGACTACGGCGACTTCAATTGTTGGAAATATCTTAGGCAAACCAGTAGACTTTTCAGACGTTTCAGCAATGGATTGCAATTCGAATGAATGAAGGAAATGAATGAAGATAATGCATTGAAGACATCGAAGCGATGGAACACTTCTTGTGGCATTGCCCAGCTTTCGTAAACCAGACATAACTCGTATCAAAGAAACTTGTACGAGATATAGACTTTCTATGGAATGGCCTACATGATGTCTAAATTGTATGCCAATAGGCATGAGACGCTTGGTTCTATTATTTGACGTTGTAACTCTTGGTCGTGTCATTATTATAGTCGTTGGGAACTGCTTCTTTGCGGCCACAGGGACGTATAGGCATTCAGTAGATGGCAAAGCCTTGAATTCCGAACGGGAAGCTCTTTATTCGGATAAATTAGTTGTGAAGAACCTTGCAATTATACGAATGGAAAGCAGGCTTTGACTTTGCTTAATTCTGTACAATTCCTGCAAATAATGATAGGCACCTAGGTTGAAGAAGACATTCGTTCCACGAGGAACGATTTAAAAAAGAAAATTCACAAGTTATTGATTTTGAAATAATTAAAAGAGTGTCTGGAGTCTATACTTAAGTTGAGAGTTTACAAGAATAGTCACCATACCTGCTATTATTATGTTTTAGTGGTATTTTAACATGCCCCACAAAAATGAGGATGGTGTAGACGTATTACTTAACTTTATTAATTGCTCATTAGAACCACTTTAGTTATGATTACAACCTAGTTTCCTCACACGTATGTTGTGTTAATTTTATCCATGAATGGCGGGACTTGTAGTTTAAACTATGGATTTGAGAGAGTTGTCATGGCAATTTTATTTTACTCTCAGAGTTTTTGCCAGAAGACTGCAGAATCGTCGATAGAAATACTTTTTTTCATATTTTGTTTTGTTCCAGATGTCTGAGCCGGCTTTTGAACCACGTGCTGTCGTCTAATTTATCAACATTTTATCTATTAGAATACAGCACTTGTTAAACGATATCACATCAGAAACGGAGATGTTCTAGACGCCCTTAGACTTATGCAGACTGTGAAATCACAGTGATTGCACTCTACTAGCTCCATATCTGTTGAGAATCTCCAAGCAAGTAATGCCAGCAATGGTCTGTATTTACCATATTCTCTTCTCCAAATTGGTATGGAACTTATATATCCTAGGGACTCTGTTCAACTACAGTGAAGCAAGACTTCAACCTCTGCACACTGACTTTTTAGTGGTGGTTTAGATCATATACTTCTGCCTTACTATAATAACATATTACTTTCCGGCATTGTTGCAATGAATGATATTTCAGAAATAGGTTCCTGATTGAATCTTATGAGATGCTCAGTTACAGTTACATTCAAGCTCCAGAACGTCGACTTTTTGTATCCACTTCTGACACTTTACTAACATACATACATACATAATTGGTCATTACAACCCTTCAGTCAGGATTACCACCACTAGTTTCTCACACCACTTATATTGTGTGTGTTAATTTCTTATACTACTCATGTATAAGGGAAGTACACTTTAACGTCGATTCGGAACGACAGATAAACTTTTGCATGGTAATTTTCTTTTACTCTTAGAGTTCTTGCCAGAAATCTGCTGAGAGGAAGTTGCCAAGGAAATATTTTTACTTCATATTTCGTTTTGTTGGAAATGTCTTACCTGGGATTTGAACCGCGGCCTCATGTCTAATAAGCCAACACACTACTTACTAGATAACGATCACGTGCATTGTTACACTGAATGATATTTCAGAAGTAGGTTCCTGATTAAAGCGGATCGGATACTTAGATACATTCATTCACCAGAATGACGGCTTTTTGTATCCACAGTAATCTTAACACTTCTAAGGCCTTACTAAGCCTTCTGTAAATCGAGATGGAAATACAAATTTTAAAATATTTTCTTTCTTAAATTGTTTACAGCCTTTTTCCTCTCTGTCTCTCTCTCTCTGTATGCAAATTTTCCAAGGTATTGAAATTTAAAGAGCAAGTGTTTTAAGCTTTCAGCAGAAAAACACGGAAATGCTCAACAATTTCAAAAATATTTCTTTACATATTTTGTCGTTCAATAATTCATTTCCCTCTTTTTAGTTTTCTTTTTATATTCGACTTCAAATTTCTATTTCTTGTCTTATTTTCTGTTGAACGTATGGTGTGCAATAAATTTCGAAACAGAATTTAAATGTATGCATTCTTTCAATTGCCGTTGTTTACATTTATTCTTGTAGTGTTGGTTGTTGCAGTTTTGTTTACTTGTTTATTATTTGTTTTATGTTATATTAAGCAGTACGATAATTTGTAAACAAGTCCATTGTTTTTGTTTTTGCAGCTTTTGTTTATAATTTTAATGTTAAACGATGTAAAAGCAAGACGCCAGTATCCTGATTTTTCCATTTCCGTAGCAAAACCTTTACAGCTCTGTTGTTTCTGTTTTGTTTTCTTTTCTTTGAATTGAACTCCACCACAATGACTTCAATGACTTCAAATTTATGGCACAAAATTGTTCTTTTTTTTCGTTTTTTTGTATTCGCTTGCATTGTATTGCTTCAGCCAATACGTTGACAAAATTTGTTTTCTTTCCCTTTTTTTCTTACTCTCTTACTCTCTTTCTTTTTTGAATGTGTATGTGTGTGTGTGTTTGTGGGTATGTGTAAATATTTTCCTTGTCTTTGTAGAAAAATTGCTCATTTTCCAATTTTTTTGTTGTTGTAAAGCTATTGGCTTGTTTTGTTTGTATTTACCAACCAAATGCACCAACAACACATACATACAACATATGAACACAAATGCACAAATATTGTTGTATTTTGTTTTTGTTGTTGGTTTTTTCTTGTTTCCATCCTTTATGCGGTAAAAGAATTTTCTGTGTGAGGAAAAAAACCCGTCTCAACCATCAATATTTTGGTTTGTATGCGTTTAACAACGAAATTGTAATGCTTATTTTGCAACAACGTATTGGTTTTTAGTTTCCGTTTTCCGGTTTCCTTTTTTCTCTGCGAACATATTTTTTATTTCTTTCTTTTATATTTGTTCTCGTCAAATTCTCAAGTATTATGTGGCATCATTGTTTCCACCGTAATAAGCACGAATAAGTTGTCTGAGTGCTTCGCATAACTATGTTGCAGTAGCATATTTCATGAGATTTTTCTATTCTTAGTTGAGTGTGTTATATTCTAGGGTTCCGTATTAATTTTTCTAGCATGAGATAGTTTTTGTATAACAAAATTTGTTTAGCAATTAAGAAATGTTATCTTATGGCAAAGGCTTTGATAGCTTGGGGCGGAAAGATGAAACAGAAAATCCTGTACAAAACGGGCGCGCGATCCTTATAATGATTTTAGAAACAAGTCCCAAGCATTGACTAGCATGAGATAGTTTTTGTATAACAAAACTTGTTTAGTAATTAAGGAATGTTATCTTATGGCAAAGGCTTTGATAGCTTGGGGCGGAAAGATGAAACAGAAAATCCTGTCCAAAACGAGCACACGATCCTTATGATGATTTTAGAAACAAGTCCCAAGCATTGACTAGCATGAGATAGTTTTTGTATAACAAAACTTGTTTAGTGATTAAGGAAGGTTATCCTAACAAACACTCCGATTTCTTGGGTTGGAAAGATAAAACAGAGAATCCTGTACAAAACGGGCGCGCGATCCTTATAATGATTTTAGAAACAAGTCCCAAGCATTGACTAACATGAGATAGTTTTTGTATAACAAAACTTGTTTAGTGATTAAGGAAGGTTATCCTAGCAAACACTCCGATTTCTTGGGTTGGAAAGATAAAACAGAAAATCCTGTCCAAAATCGGCACACGATCCTTATAATGATTTTAGAAATAAATCCCAAGCATTGACTAGCATGAGATAGTTTTTGTATAATAAAACTTGTTTAGTAATTATGAAATGCTATCTTATGACAAAGACTTTGATATATTTGGGGCGGAAACATGAAACAGAAAAGTCCACCCAAAACGGGCAAAGAAAGGAAAATGGCGGTACTTATAATTATTTCATAAACAATTTCCAAGTATCGACTGCAACTACGGACAGGAATTTCTTTGTTGTTAGAAATAAATCCAAGGCTACTTACTGGTGTTTCTTTTAGAGCTCAAACTCTCCTGGAAATATAACTTAATGGAGCGGAAAAAGACAGCGTGTATAGCGCTTTACACTTTCAAAAGGCCTTGGCTAGGTCTTGAGGGTTTAGACATGCTATCACATACCGACTTTATACAGCCGCAGTGGATCCAACTTTGTTTTACGGTGCTCACACTTTCTGGTAGCTGTGTGCGAATGCCAGTGTCACTGCAGACTTTCAGTTAAATTTCTGATTCTGCCCTGATATTCAGAGCAGTCTGTTTCACCACAACTAAGGTATTATTTGCCAAACTCAATTGGCACCATCAGATCTACAATTGAAGTAGAGAGCAGAGCTAAAACTGAATGCTGGTAAATTTGCCCCAACCTGATGTATAAAATGCTACAATACTGGGTTACCATTGACTAGTTGGGGTGGACTAATTCGTTGCTTAAAGTATTCACGTTAAGAGAGTTGATTTCAGACTTCCAACACAGAACTTTTGATGTGATGATCTGGTATGTTCAAGGAGTGGCTTGTGAGGTGTCTACCAAATGCTTCAAACTGCAGTACAGAGTAGATTGGAGAAGAGTTTTAAAATTTGAAGGCCTGACCACAGCAATGTGTTTCAGTGGTATGTCACGGCCACATAGTTGTGGTATGATGAGAATTTTCCTGAAAACCTCTTAATTTACGTGAACAGCAGGGCTGCAATCAATTACCAAACGAAACTTACCAAGATTTCTGTTCGCAGAGAAATGGTTTTTGGAACATGAGTTCCAGTATAGCTTAACGTTGTTGGCAGCATTATATGGTACGTATTATATGGGTCACCACCAGTCACCATGGAGTGAGTGAAAATAAGGAGGCGAATATTCAGGCTAATTGAAGTCGCCATAGTCTAGTAGGTAGTGTTTTAGCTTAATGGACGTGAGGCCATGGTTCAAGCTCCAGGTCACACATTTCCAACAAAACGAAATAAAGGGTCCGCCAAATAACTTTTTTTTTGAAAATGCTTTTAAAAAAAATCTACTGTGAATATTTTCTCAAATTTATTTTTTTATTTGAAAGTGCAATCCTTCCGGTTAATAATGGAAATTAATTTCGTTCAAATGGCTGCCTTGGCTGGCCATGCAGTAGCCTACACCAGAAGATCCAGATTTTGGCAAAAAATATCATCTTTTCAGATGAAGCTCATTTTGATCTTGGAATGTAAACAAGCATAATTGTCGCATTTGGGGCATAGAAACCCGCACGCATACATTGAAAAGCCGACGCACCCAAAACGAGTCACTGTTTGGTGCGGTGGTGGTGGTCCAGAGGCATAATTGGGCCATTTTTCTTCGAAAATGAGCAAGGAGTGGCCGTTACAGTCAATGGTGATCGTTATCGGGTCATGTTGAATGAATTTTTGTTCACAAAAATTGAAGATGAGGATATTGGCAATATTTGGTTTCAACAGGACGGCGATACGTGCCACACAGCCGAAGCTACACTCGATGTTTTGCGCCCTGTTTTTGAAGATCGCATTATCAGCCGCAGATCTGATGTCGTTTGGCCACCTCGGAGCTCGATTTGACACCGTTGGACTATTATTTGTGGAGTGCCGTCAAAGATAAGTGTTACGCCGATAAGCCAGAGACAATTGACGCTTTAAAGGACAATATTCGTGAAGCCATTGGTGAAATACAGCTGCACACAATCGATAATGTGCTTAAAAATTGGACACATGGTGTAGGCTACTGCATGGCCAGCCGAGGCAGCCATTTGAATGAAATTATTTTCCATTATTAACCGGAAGGATTGTACTTTCAAATAAAAAAAGAAATTTGAGAAAATATTCACAGGGTTTTTTAAAGCATTTTCAAAAAAAAGTTATTTGGCGGACCCTTTATGAAATGAATATTTCTTCGGCAACTTCCTATCAGCAGATTTCTGGCAAAAACTCTGAAAGATAAATAAAATTTCCATGAAAAGTTTCTCTAAAAATCTGTCGTTCGGAGTCAACTAGAAACTGAAGGTTCCGCCGCTCATGTATCAAATTAACACACACAAGATGGGTGGTAAGAGAAACTAGGTCGCAAACCTGACTGAAGGGTTGTAATGGCCAATTATGTATGTACGTATCACAGGTTGGCTTTATGCAGGCGTAGTGGTGTTTTGTATTTGGCTTCCCGGATAGCATAACGTTGTTGTAAGCATTATATGGTAGGCAATGTATAGGTCTCCAGTCATTATGGAGCTGTTGGAAAGAAGGGAGCAAATATTCTATCTAATAGAGCCATAGTATTATATACCATAAGTTTGAATAACTGAATGCCTTTCAGTGCACTGAAGACCAAGCAGAGAAAACGGGTGGAAACGTCACAACGACTATTGTGGAATAATGACACACACTGTACAAAGAGTTACAAAGACATTCTGATGAGATCTTAATAAGGAGAGAATCATGAGTATGTTTTCAAAACTAAATAAGGACGACCTGAGCACGCTAAGCAGCGTACTCACAGGACCTTACGCTTATCGTATATATCTGAACCGTATCTGTGTGGTGGAAAATAATGAATTCAGGGCATGTGGTAAAGACATTGAAACAAAGAAGAACTTTTTGTGTCACTGCCTAGGCTTCGTAAACTCGAGATCGCAATATTTTGAGGCGTGACACAATACCCGACATAACCCGTTTTAGAGCAGTGAACTGGAAGCAGTTAAGGAAGTTTGTACAAGATTAAGACTTGTTATACAAAGTATGGGTAGTATTCCCAATGTTCAGCGCATAACATGCCTACATATTGGCTAAAGCATAAGATAATAGGCATGAGACCCTTGATTGGTACCCCTTCCTTCAACCTGTCAACCTACCTACTGTATAAATAGCTTTTAGGATGACCATTCCCTTACACATAAGCATGGTCGTGTGTCATTACCGTTATGCCTTAAATATCAAAACACTGTTGAATAGTTTACAGCCAGTGATTGTGAGAGCATAAATGGTCTTCCATATCTCATCGAGAAGAATCTTTACGTGCCTTCACATGGTTATGAATAAGCATGTCAGTATGATTGTAATTTTAAGTGTATTTGTATTAGTGAAGGACTTTAAAAAATTTTCCCATTTTTTGTAGAAATTCACCTGAAATTTGATGAGAATGGATGGGAACACCCACACAAAATTACGTTTTTAAGGCAAATGATGTTCAATATTTTTTTTTTTTTTTGGTTTCTGTTCAATTGTTGTTATTGTTTTTATGTTCCAATCTCGAAATCAATTAAAAATCCTATGCCAGCCTTTGTTTGCTTTTTGTTTAACAAAAAAACAACACAAAAGAGTTCCATTGTCCCAGCACATGGCCATTAATTTCAGAACCCAATGCAAAGCCTGTACACGTACACGTACATACATATGTGATGATCATTGTAATGTATTTCATTAATGCTGCTCTTGTCTGTTCTTAAGGTTTTAATTTCTTTTAATGTCTCTTATTTTCCTTTTTTTTTCTTTCCAGTAAAAAAGAAAAGAAATTTCTTTCAGGCATTGCCGTAGAAATTACGGAGTAACATTGCCATGGAAATTGATTGTGTTTTTCTGCTAAGCATATGGGCATTTCAATTCCAGCTCTGGTATTGTATTTGATTTGCGCAAATTAAGCAAAAATATGATGAAAATTGCAAAACCATTTGAAAGTCTCTCATGTTGTAAACGTAAAGGAATTAAAGAATTTTGTTTTAAGGACATTCGTTTAACCATGAGCAGATAATTCTGTGCATGCTTAAGAAAGTGGTTTGAGTTTCGAGTATTTAATGGCTTTGGGGATCAGGTTTGATACTTATTATATGACGACGGACTTTAGTTAGTTAGTTGTGGTTTAACAAATTAAAGGCATCAGGTGCAGTCTATAGGCTAAGAAAGTTTCTACACAGCTTTCTTTCATTATTTCCTGAGAATACAGCACACAGGAACATACATTCATGCATACATACATAATTGGTCATTATAAACCTTCAGCCGGGATTGCAACCTAGTTTCTCACACCACTTACAGTTGTGACCTTATAATTAGAAACGATGTTTCTGGAACATAGTTCTCTGGAGTGACGAATCTAAGTTTAATTTGTCCCAATCTGATGGAAAGACGTCCTCCAAGCAAAGCCTTTGATGCCAGGTAACAACAGTGAAAACTGTAAAACAAATTAACAAACATACATGTTACTAAGTAGTTTCTAATTATAGGGCCACCACTGTATGTTGTGTGTTTTAATTTTATACATGAGTGTTGGAGCCTACAGTTTAAAGTCAACTCTAAACGACAGACTTTTTGGTGAAACTTTTCATGGAAATTTTATTTTACACTCAGAGTTTTTGCAAGAAATCTGCTGAGAGGAAGTTGCCGAAGAAATATTTTTTTTCTGACCTGGTATTTGAACCATGGCCTCACGTCTAATAAGCCAACATACTACCTACTAGACTACGCCGACTTTATTGCATCTCCTACAGCAAATTTTTTGTATAACTTTCTAGCTTTTTGCATGCCCTCCTATTAGACAATGACTGCTAATCACTCCTTCAACCACCTTTTTAAATATTCGAGAATTCACAAAGCCTTCATATTGAAATCAAATCTGATGGACCATAGCATAAGAAGGTTATCTTGACGTTGCGTTTGGCAGATAATTTCTCTTTGAATTGTTCAAAAACTTACAGGTTAGCGAACCACATCTGCAAGGCTTTACCCTTCCATTCCCATGCTATGCCAGTGTTACAATTTCTCTGCACTTGCATCTCCCAATCTCTGTTCAGCCATGCATGCTCCAGCCATGTGTTGCCAATGAAATCAACTTTAAAATGATTTTACAAACCAAAGCGTTTTTTTTATTATCTTCCGCATTATTAAGCATACGGGTCACTACCACTTTTTTTTGCGAAATACTCTCCTCCATATTGTGGTTAAATTTTAAAACTTTTTTCAATTTTATTTCGCTGTCATTATCACAACTTACAACAACAGCAACAACAACAACAAATCAGATATAAAACTTACAATCTTGCATTTAAAAATTGTTTTCAATTGTCAAAGACAGCAATTAAACCCGTCGTCTGTCGATAATAAAAATAAAAATTAATTCTCAACAACAACAACAAAAAAAAAGAAAAAAAAAACAGAAATTTTACGAGCATTGCACGTACATACGTATGCTCGCCCTAACAGTTCACAATATTTGATAGAAAAAAAGGATAATTTGTTTGCTGTTTTTGTTTTTGTTGTTACTGTTGTTATCAGTTGATTTAATTCGGTGTAAAGCAAATCAAAATTAAAGAGCAATAGTCGGACCAAGGCGACTTGTCAATACCCTATGAATTAAGTTTTTGGTCAGTACTTGCATTATATGTACATATGTTGCGTAGTATACATCTCGTATTTCATTCCTTTAAATTCTAAATATAAACAAGCGTATGTGGATGAAGTCGCCGCTGTCTAGTCGTTAATGTGTTGGCTTATTAGACAATAGCCCGTGGTTCAACACCTGGCTTAGACATCTCGTACATAACAAAATACAAAACACGACTTCCTCTAAGCAATCTTCTGGCAAAAACTCTGAGAGTAAAGTAAAATAAAATGTTGTTCGGAGTCCACATTAAACAGTAGGCCCTGCCACTCTTGCACAAAATTAACACACACAACATGGATGGTGTGAGAAGCTAGATTGTAATCCTGGCTAAAGAGTTGCAGTGACCAATTAAGTACGTTAAATAAGTCAGTGCGTGAGATGTCATCGAAAGTTTTTATTCGTTTGAAAGACCTATTAATGCCACTATGTGTTGAACATCGTTTAAATATCCGCCACAGCTTCTCTGGATGGGAGAGCATCCGAAATGTCGATTTTTTATGACTCTGGTACACAATTCACTCTGAATTGAAGCGATTGCATGGACTATATTGACTTCGAGAACCGTAGTGGTTTGGGGTTATTCGCATACTTTTTCGACTTAAGAAAGCCCCATAAGAAAAAGTCTATGAAGTCGCCGTAGTCTAGTAGGTAATGTGTTGGCTTATTAGACGTAAAGCCAGGGTTTGAGACCCAGGCCAGACATCAAAATAAAATACAAAAAAAGTATTTCTTCGGCGATTTCCTCTCAGCAGATTTCTGGCAAAAACTCTGAGAGTAAATAAAATTGCCATGAAAAGTTTCTCAAAAAAATCTGTCGTTCGGAGTAGACTTGAAACTGTAGGTCCCACTACTCATGTATAAAATTAACACACACAACATAACTGGTATGAGAAACTAGGTCGTAATCTTTACTGAAGTGTTGTAATGACCAATTATGCATGTACGTATGTATAAGAAAATGTTTAACGGAATCAAATCGCACGTTCACGGTGGGCAGTTCATATCATCCAATCCCCGTATCAAATAACCACATGGCCGAGCCAGAGCAGCCGCTGGATGTTAATGCCCTGCACAACGTGTATGTCCTTGGGGAGCTTATACAGCTCATTATTGGATCCGATGCGGAAATCATCACCAAATCGAATACGTTCAGGGCTCCTCAATTTGTACCTAATAGTGTTCATGTTTCTGCCCTTTAATAAATTACGGGGAGTATGAGCAATTTGCAGAGAATAAGATTCGTTGTACAAGAGACGTCTCTGCTGCTCAATTGCCTATTGAGATCCATAACACCTATTGGCAAGAGTGATCCTACGCTTTATCTCCAGACTACCATCATTTTTGCTGGTAACGGCGGAGCCAAGATAAACAGATTCACCGATAACATCGAGTGTGATCCAATCCACCGCATGTCCCTGTTTGTCGACAACATATACTTCGTTTTGTACTCATTTACTGCCATACTCATCTTAACAGAGTCCCGTTTAATACCGCTAAAGGCAGCAGTAACACCTCGCTTGGTACGTCGTATGATGTCACTGTCGCCAGCGTACGCAAGCAACTGGACGCTTTTGTGAAAGATAGTGACCGTCTTTTGCAGAACATTCTCCACGACGCAGTTGAAGAGCTCCCATGATAAGTGATTGCCTTGTCTGAAACCTCATGAGGTTTCAAATGGTTTGGAGATCTCAATTTTTACCTGAAGGGATCTACTGCAGTTGCTTAACGTCATTCTGCATGGTCTTATCAGACATTCCTTCGCAGGAATACCGAGCTAAGACTTTGAGGCAAAAATACTGTTCCTTATGGGGCCTATGAAAGGCTGCCTTATACACATACATAACTGGTTATTACAACACTTCAGTTAGGATTACGATCTAGCTTCTCACACCACTGATGTTGTGTGTGTTAATTGTTATACATGAGTGTCGGGACCTACAGTTTAAAGTCGACTCCGAACGACAGATTTTTTTGAGAAACTTTTTCATGGCAATTTTCATTTACTCTCAGAGTTTTTGTCAGAAATCTGCTGAGAGGAAGTCGCCAAAGAAATATTTTTCATATTTCGATACGATCGATGTCTGACCAGGGATTTGAACCGTGCCTTAAGGTCTAATAAACAAACACACTGCCTACTAGACTACGGCGACTTCACCGAGCTCAGACATTGTGGCAAAAGTACTATTCCCTATAGGACTGTGGAAGACTGCTTTATAGTCGATAAATAGATGGTGTATGTCAATTTGTGTGTCATGGATCTTCTCCAGGATTTGAAGTAATGCGAAATGCTTTCAAAAGTCGATGTTGGTAAGGTCCAATGCCTAAATTATTGTTGCGCATATTCAAGGGCTCCAAACTGATTAATGTTTGTTGGATGACTCTAAATAACAGGGCGAAACATTCTTTAACGATCGTTGTCTATATACAGGGACATACGGGAATGCTAAGTCCATAGTTGATGGTCCGCCTAAGACTGGTATGGAGCGGCTTACTGGGAATTTTCCTCAAATGTTTGATGCATTTGCTGTCTCCTTTCATGCGGTGTGTGGAAACTATCGGGTCCACCATCTAACGTTTTTTTTTCAACTAGTGCTTATTTCGTAAACGGTAACACTTAGCTCATGTCTGATTTGACAGATAATTAGTTTTATCCTTCCGCTGAAAGAATATGGTTGTGTATACGCTTGAACAACGCTGGGAAATATTGCGACACTACTTTGAAAATAATGGTAATGTTGCAGAATGTGTGCAAAAATTGCGTACGAATTTTGGAAGAAGAGAAGCATCGTCTGCTCCGTATGTTCGTTATCTTGTGAAAAAAGTGAAAAAACTGGCATCCTCATCGATAAACCAAAGCGTGAAAAGCCAAAAAGAGTACGTACACCCGAGAATATTGCTGCTGTGGCAGAAAGTGTGCATGAAGCGCCATCAACATCAATTCACCGTCGTTCTCAACAATTGAACATTTCGGAGACATCATTGAGACAAATTTTGCATAAAGACCTTGGTATGACGCCATACAAAGTCCAATTGGTTCAGGAACTGAAGCCAATTGACCACCCAATGCGTTTTCGCTTCGCTAAGTGGGCCTGCGATTGACTTACAGAAGATGCTGATTTTGCCGATCTTTTCAGATGAAGCTCATTTTGATCTTGGCGGGTATGTAAAGAAGCAAAATTGTCGCATTTGGGGCACAGAAAACCCGCACGCATACATTGAAAAGCCGACGCACCCAAAACGAGTCACTGTTTGGTGCGGATTTTGGTCCAGAGGCATAATTGGGCAATTTTTCTTCGAAAATGAGGCCACTCCCGTTACAGTCAATGGCGATCGTTATCGGGCCATGTTAAACGAATTTTTGTTCACAAAAATTGAAGAGGAGGATATTGGCAACATTTGGTTTCAACAGGACGGCGCTACGTGCCACACAGCCGAAACAATACTCGATGTTTTGCGCCCTGTTTTTGAAGATCGCATTATCAGCCGCAGAGCCACCTCGGAGCTGACACCGTTGGACTATTATTTGTAGGGTGCCGTCAAAGATAAGTGTTACGCTGACAAGCCAGAGACAATTGACGCTTTAAAGGACAATATTCGTGAAGCCATTGGTGAAATACAGCTGCACACAATCGATAATGTGCTTAAAAATTGGACCGATCGTGTAGGCTATTGCATGGCCAGCCGAGGCAGCCATTTGAATGAAATTATTTTCCATTATTAACCGGAAGGATTGTACTTTCAAATAAAAAGAAGAAATTTGAGAAAATATTCAGTAGTTTTTTAAAAAGCATTTTCAAAAAAAAAGTTATTTGGCGGACCCATTATATGTGATAAAACACGAAAGTTGTGAGGCCATATTGCTGTGATTCGTATTAAAACGACTGAGAAGTGAATAGAGGTAATTAGCCACCATTAACCCACTATGCTTTTGTAATCTATAGTGCAGTGGAGTGTAAAAACCGTTTAAGATTTTTAATGCGTTTTTTTCTTTTTCTTTTTTTTCTGCATTTGTTTGTTTGTTCGTATATCGTCAATATATTTTATTGACCAATTCAATTGTTTATTGTGTCAATTGCAGTGCGCAGTGATTAAAATCTCTGAAAGCTTCCATAAAAAAACCTTTGGTTGAGCAATTAAAAATTATGACTTTTGCACAGGACCCCTCTGTTTGCCAGTTATTGAGCATACTCAGTGACTGCGTATGTATTAAATATGAGAGTTGGTTTCCGTTATTTGAAATTAATTTTTCAAAATACCATCTCCCGCTTAAAATCAAAACTGACCCTTGTGTTATGCTTCATATGAGTCTTGCGGTTCGATTGTGATTCCAAAACATATTCTTGCTTGGTTTTGTTGTCTCCAACATGTCATCATTTCCATTCCAATTGTCAATTCTTATATGTTTCCTGTTAGTTTCTTGATGTATTTTCTTTTTCCCTCTTTTTTTTTTTGTTGGGAAGCAAGAGATGCTTTATTTATGATATGTTTTGCTGTCATCCATCTGCTGCTCTTCCAACTGACTGGTTTGACAATATTTTTCATCACTGTGTAGCTATGTAGTGCTACATGCACATATACACTGATGTAATGCCACTATCATTGAAATTGTGTATTTGTGTGTGTGTTTGTATAAGTATTTGTGTGTAAATAAGAGGATACTTTCAATTGCATTTAAGGGTTTGACACAGAAATTGTTGGAGGAAAATATTCATTTAAATTTTTTTGCTTCCATTAAATTTGTTGTCGTTTTTTTTGATGCTGGTTTTTGATTGATTCTCCCATACAATTTAGATAAACATTTTAAAATCTGGTTGATGTGGGTGTCATTTAAATTGTTGTTGAGTGCTTTAGTTTTTATCAATGTTTTTCAAATGGTCACTTGTGAAGTGTGGAAAATTTTAATTTTTCTAAAGCAATTGAGATTCTATCTGATGATTGAGTTAATCAACCCTTTTTTTAAGTTGAAATGGAAATTGAAAGGAGCACAAAAAAACATATTACATACATGCAGTGGTGGCTTTATAATTAGAAACGACTTAGCAACATGTAAATTTCTTAATTTGCTTTACAGTTTTCACTGTGTACCTGGGATCAAAGGCTTTGTTTGGAGGACGTCTTACGTACGCTTTTCCATTAGATTGGGACAAATTAAACTTAGATTCGTCACTCCAGAGAACTCTGTTCCAGAAACATCGTTTCTAATTATAAGGCCACCACTGTCATAATTGGTCATTACAACCCTTCAGTCAGGATTACGACCTAGTTTCTCACACCACTTATGTTGTGTGTGTTAATTTTATACATGAGTGGCGGGACCTACAGTTTAAAGTCGACTCCGAACGACAGATTTTTGAGAAACTTTTCATGGCAATTTTATTTACTCTCAGAGTTTTTGCCAGAAATCTGCTGAGAGGAAGTCGCCGAAAAAATACTTTTTGTATTTTATTTTGATGTCTGGCCTGGGGCTCGAACCCTGGCTTTTCGTCTAATAAGCCAACACACTACCTACTAGACCACGGCGTAATTTTAATTACAATACTTTATTATTCTCACAATTCTATGTGCCACTGTTCACAATTTGATGTAAACAACAACAATTGGTTTTCTTTGTTATTCCTCTGTTTATACCCTTTGCATAAATAACAATAACAATCACTAAGCAATTATACGCCAGATCTTTATAACGGAGATTTTCAAACCATGATTACTCTCTTCAAATACACCGCGTCTTCACACAAGACTCACTGAACTTCACTCACTCCAGTAAGCCTGCTTTGCTTTGACTGTAATAAAGGGTCCGCCAAATAACTTTTTTTTTTTTAAATGCTTTAAAGAAAAAACTACTGAATATTTTCTCAAATTTCTTTTTTTATTTGAAACTACAATCCTTCCGGTTAATAATGGAAAATAATTTCATTCAAATGGCTGCCTCGGTAGCCTACACGACCGGTCCAATTTTGAAGCACATTCTCGATTGTGTGCAGCTGTATTTCACCAATGGCCTCACGAATGTTGTCCTTTAAAGCGTCAATTGTCTCTGGCTTGTCGGCGTAACACTTATCTTTGACGGCACCCCACAAATAATAGTCCAACGGTGTCAAATCGCAGCTCCGAGGTGGCCAAACAATATCAGCTCTGCGGCTGATAATGCGATCTTCAAAAACAGGGCGCAAAACATTGAGTGTAGCTTCAGCTGTGTGTTGAAACCAAATGTTGCCAATATCCTCCTCTTCAATTTTTGTGAACAAAAATTCGTTCAACATGGCCCGATAACGATCGCCATTGACTGTAACGGCCACTTCTTGCTCATTTTCGAAGAAAAATGGCCCAATTATGCCTCTGGACCAAAATCCGCACCAAACAGTGACTCGTTTTGGGTGCGTCAGCTTCTCAATGTATGCTTGCGGGTTCATCTGAAAAGATGAGTTTTTTTTTTGCCAAAATCGGCATCTTCTGGTTGAGGCTACTGCATGGCCAGCCGAGGCAGCCATTTGAATGAAATTATTTTCCATTATTAACCGGAAGGATTATACTTTCAAATAAAAAAAGAAATTGGAAAAAATATTCAGTAGTTTTTTTTTAAAGCATTTTCAAAAAAAAGTTATTTGGCGGACCCTATATGACAGAATAAACAGTCTGTTGAAGGCGAATGCTTATGAGTTCACCTTCTCGAAATCTCTTTAAATGTAAACAATGGTGTTTACATTTATTATTGTAGTGTTGTTTGTGTATTTTTGTTTACTGGTTTACCATTTTTTATGCTGCTGTTTGTTGTTATATTAAGCAGTACGGTAATATGTAAACAGGTTTGTTCGCTGCATTGTCTTGGCTTTGTAGAATTTTGTTTATAATTTTAATGTTAAGCGATGTTATAGCAAACCACCAGTATCTTGATTTTTCATTTTCGTAACAACTTCATAAAGTCCGCCCTGATCAGAATTGTAAAACGAGTTACTCATACAAAAAACTGTTACAATTAAAATACGTAGAAAATTAAGTGAAAATGAATTTGAATTTGTTTCCATAGCAGCTCTAAGTAATGAAACCTTAATGGCTGCCTGAATATTTTCTTTTTTTTCCATTTAGTCGTCGCCTTAAATTCCATTTAATAGTGCCGCTTATCCTTATTGATTTAAGGAATTTAAGCAAATTGTAATAGAAATACCACACTTAGCTTCACTTCAATGGCAAATAAAACAAAGAAATTTATTTTTGAAAGCATCGTAAACGTATTAAAAACCCATTACATGTCGTATCCCAATTCCATAGGGTGGCTAAACCTAACTTGAGAATGTTTATCTGCTTTTGTAAGCAGTACTAGCAGGTATGTGTGGCTTGGCATGTGTATTTCATGCATACATATGTACATACAAATTGTGATCCTTAAATTAACAAAACACAACCTGTAAATGATATGGGTCAGTTCACCACAACTTGAAAGGATATTTGATACAGGAATTAGTCAGCAATATAGCATTCCAGACTAAGTTGTTTACGAACACCAAGGTAATGCAACTGGTCTATAAATGGGCAAAACCGTGTTCATCTATGCCGACAGTCAGTCAATCGACAACTAAGATTACTGACTGGCTATTAAGTCATCTTGACTTTGTTCGTATTACGCGATGATTCTGGAAAAGTCAGGTACAAAAACTATGCAAGACTTTAGAACACTGTGCTACCGAGGTGAACGAGATGAAGTGTGTGAAACTAGTGCTAGGGTGTGTACAACCTAGCATACATACATAGATAACAGGTCATTACAATCAGGATTACGACCTAGCTTGTCACACCACGTATGTTGTGTGCGTTGATTTTATAAATGAGTGGCGTGACCTACAGTTTAAAGTCGACTCTGAACGACAGCTTTTAGACAAACTTTTTCAAAGCAATTTCATTTAATCTCAGAGATTTTGTCTGAAATCTGTTGAGAAGAAATCGACGAAGAAATTTTTTTCATACTTCCTTTTGCTGAAGATGTCTGACCTGGGGGTTGAACCGTGGCCTCACATCTCACACCTCACATCACTACGACGTCTGTAAGACCTAGTTAGGAATACTTAATTGCCCTGACCGATCAATGAAACGAATAAAGTGTAGATATGTTATGGTGAAATAGAGGAGATACAAGAATCTCCCGCATGCTTTAAACCACACTTTAACGTTCTACGATGAAATGCGTTTTTGGGATGTTCAGAAGCAAATGTGTCTGACCAGGCATTATGCTCTCAGAGCAAAGACTAGTTTTTGGAATACAGGCATTTCCATTTCGTGAACTTTATGTACCAATAATGGTAACTGCACATTAAAAAAAGAAACATTAGACGATCGAACACATCTTGTGCCTCTGCTTTGGAATACAATGGTGCCGTATTAGCTTATTAGGTCAGGATTTTCGAACTGGAGTAAGCTAGTCAAATGACCCTTTATCTCCTCCTCCCTTTTTCTCCGTCTTTTCTTTTTTACACCGTTTGTTTCTTTATAAGAAATCGTTCAGCTTTACTTGCAATTTAATTTTTTTTCCTTTTTTCTTCACTTTTTAGCTCCTGTTTTTCATTAATTTTGGTTAACTGCTGTGCAAAATATATTCTCAGTGGATGCTTTCCTGGAGTCTTATTGGAAGAATGTCTAATACGCCTACTCATGTAGCCTAACCTAGCCTACTATCTTGGGATATAGGTTAGGTTAGCGGCCATATGGACATTCTGTTATCCAGTGTGAGGTAAGTCCACTTGTCATGATCCGTTAGTGGCGGGTTTGATCCACCCCGAGCTTCGGGTGAAACTAGCCAGTTTCCTTAGCGGCACTTTTGCCATCATGCCCATATCTGCAAACTCTCTTTCACTCGAAGACATCTGTCCTATCTCGGGATGTAAAGGAAGCCTCAATAAAGGGTCCGCCAACAAATTTTTTTTTTTGAAAATGCTTAAAAAAAACTACTGAATATTTTCTCAAATTTCTTTTTTTCTTTGAAAGTACAATCCTTCCGGTTAATAATGGAAAATAATTTCATGCAAATGGATGCCTCGGCTAGCCATGCAGTAGCAGTAACACACATTATCGATTGTGTGCAGCTGTATTTCACCAATGGCTTCACGAATATTGTCCTTTAAAGCGTCAATTATCTCTGGCTTGTCGGCGTAACACTTATCTTTGACGGTACCCCACAAATAATAGTCCAACGGTGTCAAATCACAGCTCCGAGGTGGCCAAACTACATCAGCTCCGTGGTTGATAATGCGATCTTCAAAAACAAGGCGCGAAACATCGAGTGTAGCTTCGGCTGTGTGGCACGTAGCGCCGTCCTGTTGAAACCAAATCCTCTTCAATTTTTGTGAACAAAAATTCGTTCAACATGGCCCGATAACGATCGCCATTGACTGTAACGGCCACTCCTTGCACATTTTCGAAGAAAAATGCCCCAATTATGCCTCTGGACCAAAATCCGTACCAAACAGTGACTCGTATTGGGTGCGTCGGCTTTTCAATGTATGCGTGTGGGTTTTCTGTGCCCCAAATGCGACAAATTTGCTTGTTTACATACCCGCCAAAATCAAAATGAGCTTCTTCTGAAAAGATGACTTTTTTTTTGCCAAAATCGGCATCTTCTGGTGTAGGCTATTGCATGGCCAGCCGAGGCAGCCTTTTGAATGAAATTATTTTCCATTATTAATCGGAAATCGTTTCCATTTGACAATGTAGGCTTGTTTAAAGGATACGGCCAATTCCCTGGAAATCCTATCAAACATGCAGCAACCATTTCCGACGGCCTTGGTATAGTTTATCCCAGTTTACAGCAATTTAATCACAGCGTTTTTGGTTGATATTATTGCAAAAGAATCTCCCGTTTGTCACTAGTCATCAGCTAAGATTAGGACGACTACATGGCGTTCCCATTACTGTATTTCTAAACGGTTTTTGTGCAATATTTAGCCTTCAGGCAGTCAAAACCGTGCTTCCATGAGGAGTTTCAAGTGGAGAGCAGGATGTTTATGTTACAACTTATCTATCACTACGTTTTTAACAACACCACAGTTGGGCATGATTAGCTTTTGGAAATTTCAGAACCATATATTACACCAGTCGCCTGGATAATAATCAAAAACTCCACAAAAACTAATTTTCTTATTAAAAGTATCTGAACCTACACTTCATCCCTCTTCCTTCATAAAGAAAATGATACTGGAAGTCCAGAAATAGAAAATCAAAGTCAATCTGTTTATGACATGAAATATAATCAACACTGAAAAGGAATCACAATTCAAATCGAAAATGAACGAACAGAACTAACATTTCAACTCAGCAGGTATGTATGTATGTATGTATGTCTGTACGTATGTATGTATATATTGCTTTGGCAACAACAACAACAATAATAATAACAATAACAATTGAATTAAAGTACTTAAACAAGAGCAAGAGGAGTATAATGAAGAGAAAGTCGAGACAGAGAGAGAGAGAGAGAGGAGAGAGAGGAGAGAGAGGAGAGAAAGGGAGAGAGAATCCTAAATCAATGATAATTATTTTGAGATTTGTTGACAACTTATGTTATCCGCAGTGGCCAAATGAATGTGGTTCATGTCACAAATTAAAGTAATTTTATAAGGCAACTTACTAGTCTCACTGACTAGTTGGCTGGCTGGCTGGCTGACTGACTGACTGGCTGCTATTGCTATAGCAACAACAACAACAATAGAAGCAAATCGTAGCAGCAGCATATATGTTCTCTAAACGTAACGTTTTCATGTGAGCATGTGAAGCAAATGCCAAATACAATAACAATAAGTCATGACATACACACATACATACGTACATACGCACACCAATACACACATTAAGGCGTTTGAAGAAAACCTTATATAAACTTAACAGGATATGAATTCCTGTCACAATCACTTATACACAGACATATTGTATAAACAAATACATACACACACACATACACACACATTCATTCATTCAGGCGTGTAACAAAAATATCAGGCAGAATATTAAATGGAATGAAAGGGAATAGAAGGGAAGCGAGTGTCAAATATTTATTTCACAATTTCGAAATGGACAATTGCCATGATGAGTTAATGTACAAATAAATTCACACACACATTTTATAGTCATATACTTACGTGTGTGTTTACATGCATATGTACGCCTTAGATTATGCAGTAATTTTTATTTACTTTGCAACTGTATGTCTAGCCTGGAAATTATATTTTGCGGTTGATCGACTTGTCACACCAAGTTCCATTTCTGAATAAATATGTATGTATGTACGATGCATTTAAATGTCATTCAGACTGTGCTATGACTGTGTTCAACTGTGTGTCTGTGTATTTTAAGTGATTTTCTATGTGAGATTTAGTGGCTGTTCAATTGTTATGTTCTGTGTTCCCAGTAAATCTTAAGTTCCCAATACTAACGACGGAAATTTATTTGCAGATTAGTGTAGGTTATGTTTGAAAACGTATGCCGTCATAACGATCTGTAAAATTACACACGGAGTCCTTTAGATCTATTGTGATCGTTCTAGAAGAAGAAAAGATAGAGAAGAAGACAACATCTGCAACAGTACAGTAGGCACCCAAAGGGTTTAGTTTGCCAGATTTAGGCCACATAAGACTCATTGTGATGCCATAGTTAACATTTTCCCTTAGTTTAGAGGACGTGTACTTGTCAATAAAGACAAGTACAGTACCAGGAGGTCGAATTGACCCATTGTACAACGTCCTTAAAGACGGAAGGATAATAGAGGGATAAAATGGAGAGGATGTAGGAAAGGGGAGAATGGGAGGTGGAGGAATTACACAGACACAGATAAGACACAACAAAAAGGGGGCAGAGCGCGACTATACTGATGAAGCCCTAGCGTCTCTCAACCAGCCTAAGCCACTTATGAATCTGTGGGGAGCCTTAATGTCGGCTCTCCACACAGAATTCAAACTCTCAAAGAAGGCCCTGCCAAGGGTTCTTAACCTCAACCTACTAAGGGCTGGGCAGTTACAGAGGAGGTATTCGATAGTCTCCAACTCCTCCTCATCGCAACATGCCCTTCAATAGTCCGTCTGGGATCTGTTCCAGATCCTTGTCAGCGACCTAATCTCGCAATGGACCGTGATAAAACCGACAACCAACTTTAAGCTGGTCTTATGCAAGCCCAGCAGCCAATCTGTTCTCCTATTGCCCACAGCAGGTCATAAACATCTAGAAATAAAACACTCCTCCTCCCTGACCCATCCATTGATGAGGCCGTAGAGGTGACAGACTGGGGGGTCAGGACCAACTATCAAATCGCCCTCAGAAAGCGAACCTAACCTAGCAAGGGCATCCGCCGTCTCATTGCCCAGTATTCCGCTATGATCCGGAACCCAGCATAGTCCAAAAGTCCTCAACGACTCCTTGCACTCGCGAACGAGCCGTGATTTGCACCAGACCGACGCAATAGCCTGACTGTCGACGAAGATCATGTAAGATTCCGAATCCAAAGCTGGGCCACCAGCTATGGCCTCAATAGCCTTCAAGATTGCGAATATCTCCGTCTGAAATCGCTGCAGTCAAACATTTTCCCTTACCTTTGAATCATTTGGAACTCCTAATGAAGCAGCTTAGATTGCTAATGTCCATCACTGCTGGTTGGCTTAAATTATACGTGCATCAGACACTAAAGACTATTTTTCTTCTCGAATATAATTCTAGACATGTGGCTAATAGATAATAGACAGTTTCCTCCTCTTCTCCATCTTTGTAACTTCTGCAGAAATCATTTGCTATGTGTCCAAGACCGATGCGCCTTGCATGACCAATAACCACATAGAGCGTACTCCTTTGGAGCTTAAGCAGACTTTTTCTCTAACTAGCTTTTGCTAGATTTTCTGTGCTATTCTGCTCTGTATTCAAAGCCGCACGGACGGAACCCATAACCGCATTGAAAAATTTTAGCCCACAGGTCTTTACAGTTATTCCCAAAGTAGAGAACTCATCTGAGCGTTTGTTGGTTGTATCACATCTGGCTAGTTCGTTTGTTCTGCACTAGTTCGTAATATCGTCCTGTCCAGGAACCATCATGATATGACAGTCATACTAATCCACTATATGTCGTTGAGATGTTCGCGACTGTTATATACCGTCTCAGGGTTCATTATTTTAGAACCCAGTGTCTTGATAGCCGCCTGGCTATCAGAAAGCATGGATAAATCTTTTCCGGAGATATTACCGTCCTTTACAATTATCATCGCATTGGCAATAAAAGAAGAAAGAGTTAGAGGTGGAAAAAAGTGATTGGATGATACAGAACGGAATTAGTTAGTTGGTCCTTCCAACGGATACAAGGTCATCCTCTTCGCTGACTTCCGCAGATTCCCGCATTAAATACCCGCCTAGCCGGAGCATCCTCCTTCATTCGAACGACATGGCCGAGCCAGAGCAGCCGCTGGATATTAATACGCTGTACAACGTCAATGTCGTTGAGGAGTTCATACAGCTCACTGTTATATCGGATACGGAAATCATCGCCAACTCGCACTGAACCGCAGATCTTACGTCGGACTTTTCTCTCGAACACTCTCAAGGCCGCTGCATCAGTTCTTAATAGGGTCCATGCCTCTGCGCCATAAAGAAGCACGGGCAGGATGAGTGTCTTGTAGAGTGTTAGTTTTGTCGTACGAGAGAGGTCCCTACTACTCAATTGCCTATTGAGACCATAGTAGCACCTGTTGGCAAGAGTAATCCTGCGCTTGATCTCCAGACTGAAATTATATCTGGTGATAACAGCGGAGCCAAGATAGATGAATTCCTTGACTGTATCAAAAGTATAGTTATCGGCCGTAATCTGAGAAACAATACGCCGCACGTCTCTACTTGTCGATAACATATACTTTGTTTTGCCCTCATTTACTGCCATACTCATCTTAATAGAGTCCCGTTCAATAGCACTAAAGGCGGCAGTAACATCTCGCTTGATACGCCCTATGATGTCAATGTTGTCAGCATACGCAAGCAACTGGACACTTTTTTGAAAAATAGTGCCATTGCGATGCACTCCCGCCTTTCGCACAACACTCTCCATGAGGAAGTTGAAGAGGTCGCATGACAAGGGGTCGCCTTGTCTGAAACCTCGCACGGTATAGTTACTTGAAGATAAATAAGTACACCGTAGCCTACCCAATTGTAATATGTTTCAGGAGCCATCAAAGGTTGAAGAAATCTCTGCCAAAGATTTTCAACCTTATCCTGGACAGTTACAAGATGTTCTTTAGTTTTCCACTACTTGTCATTGAAACATACCCTACTATAGTGGTGCATGCCCTATAAAAACCTCACTCACCAGTCTAATGCTGGATTTTTTTCAACTTCAGTAAGCGAGTTCTACTGTTATCAATAGAAGGTCATGCAGTTATATGCACAATATCCCGATTTATTTTCCCAACACTTCTGCTCCTTCTCCCTAACCACCATTTGATTATATCCGCACAAGTATCAGATTGAAGCTGTAAATTCGCCCTTTCAGTCATGGGGTGTTTACTACTACGTCAGTTAAAGCTTTCAATTTAAGGTAAAAATAATGGATTTCAATTTACTACACCTTCTATTTCATTATTAAGCCCCTATTAACGGTGTAAACAAAATATTTATTTCGTCTGCGAATATTTTATTCGAATTGAGTTTCTCCATACCATTGTACCGCAGAGCGTATGAGTTTAAGAAAATCTATGAATTCAACATCACTCATACCACCCGTATTGTATACCCATGACAAAAATATGACATGAGAGTGATCTTAATTGGATGCTTGTCTCTTAAAGCAGTAATTAATTCGATTTGAAAAGGTTTTCTCTTCTTCTCTTATAATGTTGGATGTGGTCAACACAGACGATGGCTTAAGTGTAACTCGTTTAAGACTCCCTTACAAGACATACAGCAAATAATACTCGTATTATAATTTAAATGTTATTCCATGTTAAATCAGTATCACATCACTCATATCACTTGTAATGACATATCCTCTCTCTCTCTCTCTCTCTCTTTCTGTAGAATCTCTGGCATTGAAATAAATCGACAAGGACACCATCACCAGTTACAATCACATGCAGTGGAACCCATTGGAACAACAATCATGCATTCAGCTTTTGACAACTACAATGATTGAATGAAAGTGAAGAGAGTCAGAAAGGGAGAGAGAGAGAGAGAGAGAGAGGGAAATTTCCCATAATGATAAAAGAGTAGAAACATTTCATTTCACCTTATTTTTCTGTCATAGAAATATTATTTATGTGAGTGTCATGGAACATCAGCAACAATCGAAAACATTTGCAAATTAATAACTTATTCTACGAGGGCCAAACGATAAGTATCAATATGAAACATGAATGCAAAAAGACATGAGAAAAGCTAAAAAGAAAATAAAATTTTAGTATCGGAAATTAAATTGGAATCCTATGTCGCAATGGGGATAAAAGTACAATAAGAAGCCGGTAGAAGATAAAGGCCAATACGAGCTTAATAGACTTACAACAACTCTTGCAGGTAGCGTAGAAAATGATAATAATTTCCAGCATATGGAAAGCACATGGTACACTGCTGGAGGAAAAGGAAAGAGAATAAAAGGAATCCTACTGTGTTAATTCGTAGTAGTATTCACGGTGTTTCAAACACCGTGAGGTTATGCCACATGGCGGTGCTCACGTCAAACTGGAATTCAATTGTGTTAATTCGTAGGTTGTCTGAAAGAATAACGCAGTAGAAATACAGAAACTCGTCTCCCCAAATATATGATGGGGTTCGGGGAAACAAGTTGCAAGGCTTGTTGAGAGAGAAAGGAAAAAAAGAAGATAGAGGGAGAGAGAGAATGAAGCTAATTAGGTTAGGTTAGGTTAGAGCACGTGTACGTGTCAATTAAGACAAGTACAGTACCCGGAGGTCGAATTGACCCATTCTACTACGTCCTAGTTTCTCGAACCAGTACTTACTAGACTACGGCGACTTCATGAAGCTAATTAAATACAGAATAAAATAATCAGCTACGAGAGGATGAACATAGAGCCCGTCAGTCGACTTACATACATAAAATATTTGGTCACTAGAACTCTTCAGTCAGGATTATGATCTAACTTCTCTTATCACTTACGTGGTGTGTGTTAATTTTATCCATGGGTAGCGGGATCTACAGTTTAAAGTCGTCTCCGAACGACTGATTTTTAAGGAATTCTTCATGGCAATTTTATTTTCCTCCAGAGTTTTTGCCAGAAATCTGGTGAAGGCAAGTCTTCGAAGAAATATTTCTTCATATTTCTTTTAGTTCAAGATGCCTGACCTGTGGTTTGAACCGTAACCTCATGTCTAATAATTCAACATACCAGCTATGATTACAGTCGTCTTAAAGAATTTAAAAATATCCTGGGAGTTGACTTCTGACGGAGAGTTTAAATTAACCGAACCTATTCATTATTTTCCTATCGAATCTGGACGGTTAGAGAAGAAGAGCTTTAAGGTGTCCAACGTTTTTCCCATCTTCACATGCCCTATCTTCAGATTCTTGTCAGCGACATCACAGTGTCTCGCTGTGTATTTATTAAGCTCCAGCAGTAAGATAGTTTTACCATCGGCCACCCAAGATTTCGACTTATTCTCACAACGTCTCAGTTTCTTTTCCCTAAGAAAATTAGGATCAACCACTTAATCACCCAGAGAAAAGGATTTTTGTGCAGTAACACAAATTCAATCCAATCGTAGAGCTCTTGTACGGTCCTAAGGCTTACAGTGGAGACTTACTGGTGTAATGATCAACGCCATCACCCCATAGCAGGCTAACTGTCAATAAAGAGCCAGCAACAATATGCATTTAACGAGTCGAATCAGCTCCTGTCTCAAATGGCAATAACCTCCGTCTGGAAAACGCTGCAGTTGTTATGTTGGGTCTTCTTATGGCAGATCCTAGCAATGTGTACAAATCGACTTTGGAAGTTGCTCAATATTCCACTGCTGAGACTTCTCATATCGATATAGCTAATCCAGAGAGAAATATCGCTTGGGGCACCATACAGGTGATGGTTCGACTGGAAGTTTCTTCGATACTTTTATGAAGTCGCCGTAGTCTAGTAGGTAGTGTCTTGGCTTATTAGACGTAAAGCCAGGGTTCGAGCCTCAGGCCAGACATCAAGACAAAATACAAAAAGTATTTCTTCGGCAACTTCCTCTCAGCAGCTTTCTGGCAAAAATTTTTAAAGTAATGAAATTGCCATGAAAAAGTTTCTCAAAAATCTGTCGTTCGGAGTCGACTTTAAACTGTACTCATGATAAAAATTTTAACACACACAACATAAGTGGTGTGAGAAACTAGGACGTTGTAAAATGGGTCAATTCGACCTCCAGGTACCGTACTTGTCTTAATTGACAAGTACACGTCCTCTAACCTAACCTGACCTAACCTAAAAAAAAGAATTTCTGAATATCTGAGTGAGCGTTCGTTCACTGCCTCAGGCGTTATATGTAGTGTGCTGTGACATGTGCATGTTTCTTGTTTCTTTATGTGGGACTTTATCACTTTGTAAACATATCCCCTTGGAATTCTTTCACTTTGTTATAGTCGTCGTAAAATAAATCTTCCTTCATTCAATTGTTCAGAATGTCTGTGAACTTATAAAGTTTTGTCATCCTGGTCTTTGTTTGGAATGCTATCCAGCTGCCAGATACGTTGGAGATCTGTCATCCTTTAACCAAATTGCTTGTGGTTTTCTTTACAATGGGAAGAAATTATTCAAATAACAGATTTGGAGCTTCAAAAAGTTCTTAAAGAACTTTAGAAGAAATACAATTTGGAAGAAATAAGAAAGATTTTCGTTGCTGAATCTTATTCGATTGTTTGCAGAAGTCGTTGATGATCAAAAAATGATTGGAATAGAAAGGATTTTAAATTAAATCATTTGTAAACCTCTCTAACTCCCTAAACCAATAAAATTCTCCTCCGACTAAGTCATAACCCTGAGTTTTTAAACCAAAAAACAGAGAAGTAGTGTGTTTGTGTATGTTCTCGACCTGCTATACCAGCTATACAAGCTGTACCAGCTGTACCAGCTATACTAACTATACCAGCTATACAAGCTATACAAGCTGTACCAGCTATACCAGCTGGAATTTCTCCAACATTAAATCAACAAAAAAATAAAAAAAACAACCACACAACCCACCTACCCTTTCTTATCAGTTTAAAATTTCGGAATATTAAAAATCAATTACGTACTATGAGTCAAACGTTTTAAAATTCACATTAAACTAATTTTTAAGAATACAAAAATGATAAGCACTCGCGCTGGAATTATTTATAATACCAATGTGTTGTTATCCCACATTTGACTATCATAAAATACAAAAAAATAAAATAAAAGCATAACATTGCACTCGCTGATAATCGGAACCATGAACTCAGACTCAGGACGAATCTACTCATTTTCAATCAAAGGATGGCCAACCATACACTTTAAAAATGTCACACACACACTCATTCTGTCCGTCCAATCATTCGTATTGGTCCAGAACGTACATACATTTTCACATTACATGTTACAAACCTATCGACTAACCGATCATGACCGGCTGTAGCGTAGGCATGCACCAAATTTTGTATAGAAAAAGTGGTCGAGAACATACACAAACATACTACTCAGAGAAATTATTTCGATTTAAATCCTTTCTTCTCTAAACTGACCACAACCTTCAGCAAAACTTTTGCAAACTCCAGGAAATTAATACACGCTACGTTAAAACAAAGGTAAACAGGAGTATAAATTACGATACACGCCAAGTATTCTTAATATTTTGTAAAAAAAAAACCAATGCCACCAACAGCACCAACACCAGCACAAGCAATTGCTGTTACATCAACGACACAACAACTTCAATTTAAATTTCAACAGCAAATACCATAATTGATGATGGCGATGATGATACACTGCCATCCATTGAAATCAATTCTGAAATACTGAAATCAAAAAATTGTGGTCAAACGTGTTAACACATACATACACTCGTGCATAAGCAAGTGAATGGGGTGGTAAGAAGAACGGAACCTGTCATCAATGAAATGTAACTCATGCAACAACAACAACAATAGACATAAATAAATTGCAACAAAACATCTCATTCGCATGGAATTAATGTTAAACGCGAATTATATACGCGAGTATATACGACGACAGTTATTTCAGTGTTAATTATATTCGTACATTGTACACAAATACAGAGACACATGGTGTAGATGGACAGAAGGACAGGCAGACTCATCTTATATATAAAAATGAATGTGTGTTTATTTGTTTGTGGGTTTGTTTGTTTGAAGTCTATAGGCGGCTAAGCGGCTGGAGCGATTTTTCTTGAAATTTTAACAGTACCTTCCTGTATGTCTGGAAGGAACTATATGCTGCTTTTTATTTTAAAATTTCAAGTAGGCGATGTGCCACGCCCACATACCTAATAAGTATTTAATGTTGCATATCTCATAAACTGCAACAGCTAGACTCCTCAAATTTTGTATGGACGACTTTAACGTATATATGAAAAAAATGGGCGGATTGGCTATAGTACGCGTGTCACCTCCCGTAGTCTATATATATATAAAAATGAATGTTTGTTTGTATGTACCTTTTAGAATCCTAAACTATGCATTTGATCATGTTATGAGCCGACGAAGGTTTCAAGTTGGTATGACCAATATCCGATAGGTGGTGCCACTGAAAATTACTTATACTGTGCATTCTTTAACAAAGTTGTTGTTGAGTCGACGGAGGTTGGTGCGATTTATTTCCGATGGATGGCGTCACTGAAAATTATTTAAAATGCATGACAAGCAATAGGTTGACCTACACCTCAGGCACGGAAGAAAAGAGCAACCCGAGCCTCAGAGTCAGACGAGCATTGCAAAATCTTCGAGTATACATATGCCGCTTAGACACGTTCGCTTGAACCACTTGAACAACGAGAAGTGAGATTAGAATCTGATCGAATGCGTACTACCAAACAATATGGATATAAAGAATACGCATCATGTAGAAGTAAAATTTCTTATGGCGGGTCGTAACATTACGACCCGCTCTCACGAAAATATTTTTAAAAATCATTTCTGGATGAGAGGGAGGAAGACAGAAGGGAAATGAACACAAACAAAGAGCGTAACAATGTGTTGCCCTCATCGTACGTATGTACATGTGTATGTATTCTTGTGTTTTTTGTTTTTTAGTTGTCGATCAGACTGCGACAAGAATACATGTGCTGCGGATGCTTTATCATTTTATTTCAGAATAACACTCGAAGAATATTTTGTGTTAAAAATGTTCTATGTCATTAGCTGGGCGTATTTTATTTTTTATTTTGTCCCATAGTATATATTTTTTAAATGCTTTGGAATGCTCGTTTTTTTCTTTTAATAAAAAATGGTTTTTTTATTTTTTTATTTTTATTTATCTAAAAAACATGGCTTATTTTTAGGCCAAAGATGGATAGCTTTATGTTCTTTTAATAATAAAATCGATGTTTTATTTTATTTTTATTTATCCAAAATTATTAAGCCAAAGATAGACAGCTTTACGTATGTATGTTGATGAAATGAACATGTTGACGAATGAAAATAGAGTATATTACTAACACTTTTATATGGCTGTAAATAAATGAATTCTCTCAACTTATTTTCTCTCTATCTCACTCACTAATCCATAACCATAGGCATGTGTTAACCTAAAGGAAAATTGTTAGTAATAATGTCAAGTCTACTTATTAACCCAATGATATGTATATGTGATCGGAAAATATAGAAATATTGTACTGCACTAAGACACTAAGACACCGTATTTAACTTGGCAAGTATTTTTCTAAAAATCGAAATCATTTCTCATTGATATTAGTGAATACTACTGTGATATTTCTTTGGGTGTATCATGCGACATCAACCTTCTTCTTTAAAAACTGACAAGATTTTTACTCTCTTTTTAACGAACATTCTTGATGTTCGTGTCCTATGTGTGTAAAAAGCCGAAGATGTTCTTCCCCTGAGGGACATTGGTGCCGACGTCTGTTTTTAACACCAGAAAAATAAATAAAAAAGTCGTCAAACAACAAAAACGCACGCTGAGAACAACGCATTGTTACGCTCTTGGTTTCTGTATCATTCGCTTCTATCTTTTCCCCCCGCGTCATGAAATATTTTTGAAAAATATTCCAAAATATGTTAAAATGCACATTCTTTATACTTTATTTTCTTTGGTACTACTCAGGTCCGTTAATCTGAATCATCAGGACAACAGTAAACAAAATCAATAAAATGATGCAAAATTAAATGGACATTTGTGTAATGTCTTTCCGTCAAATTTATTTTAGTTGGTGGCGCAGCAACACGCGCAGTGTACAGCTAGTACGCATATAATAACACACATAGCAGTATAGACTATCCATCCATTATTGTTTTAAAATTATTACAGCCATACTGCCTCTCTCTCTCGCTCTCTCTCTCTATTTTTTTCGTTTTAAGTGAAGCATTTAAACCAAAAACGAAAAAAATGTACAAATCATTGGACGTTAAGTCAGACAAAGTGACGTTGTGACATTGCTGTGGCAAATAATGTTTATTTTACTAAAACGCACCCCCTTTCCCCGCCCAATTATATGGTATCAATAAGCCTCACTTTGTATTTGCTTATTACTGTACGGGTGTGTGTGTATGCCTGTGTGTGTGCAGACAGTTATTATCCGCAACTGTGTGCAGATTTATGCTGACTCTGCCATATTTTCTATGCTTGACTTTGCCATTAACTGCCAATTATGTTGTATGGAAGACAAAAACAACAACAAAAATAGGAAAAAATGGCTTACAGTTAAAAACAACATCAGCTAACTGTAATGTCAGTGTATGTACATATGTATGTATATAAGTAAATAGTTATGCTCTGACAACAATCTCAATAAGTTGTTGTTGTGAAAAAAGAAAGAAAAAAATACACGGGTTTTGATGGTTTAATTGATGTTGACGTTAATATTTGCCTGCTTGAATCCTTTAGTCTAACTTAAGCTCTGAATACAGTCGTTGTCTAACTCATAATGTACTGTGCAAATATAGGGATATCCATTACGTGGTTTCAAAAGAAAACGTAAATAAAACACATATAAAATATTTTTTTCATGATATTTCGTTTTTTATTGTAAAGTTTGAACGTTGACATTATGTGTGAAATATTACATCATTTAAATGACCTCCACGCGATTTGATTCTTTTGAGCTTATTTTCCACCACTTTTTGACACGTATTGGCCGGCATCTCAGCCATAACTTGACGAATGTTGGTTTTTAAGTGTTCAAGAGTTGAAGGTTAATCTGCATAAACACAGTCTTTCGCGTAGCCCCCCCAAAAAAAGTCTAATGGTGTCAAATCGCATGATCTTGGTGGCCAGTTGATATCGCCACGAAGAGAAATTACGCGGCCAGGAAATGTCTCTTGCAATAAAGCCATATTCGCTCGAGTTGTGTGGCATGTGGCACCGTCTTGTTGAAACCACATATTCTCCAAGTCGTATTTTTCAATAGCAGGGGAAAAAAAGTCGGTTATCATATGACCATAACGCTTCGAATTGATGGTGCCAGTCGTTCCATCATCGTTTTTGAAGAAGTAAGGTCCAATCACACCTTCGGACCAAAGAGCGTACCAAAGAGTGACTTTTGCTGGATGTAATGACTTCTCTTCAATTACTTGAGAATTCTCAGAACCCCCAAATACGACAATTTTGTTTATTAACATACCCACCGAGTGTGATATGTGCTTCATCGTTGAAGAAAATTTTGTTGGAAAAATTGACGTCCACCGCCTGTTGTACAAGCATCCATTCCACATATCTACGACGTTGTGTATGGTCGGCTGGCTTCAGTTGTTGCCTGAGCTGGACTTTATATGGATGTAGGTGTAGATCTAAATGCAAAATACACCATAATGTGCCGTAAGACAGTCCTAATTCCTGAGAACGACGAGGAATCGACACATTCGGGTCTTCGGCAACACTTTCGATATTTTCAGCGGAACGAGCGAAACGATGATGCACAAGCCTTTGAATATTTGTAATCACTCCAGTCTCTTCAAATTTCTTCACAATTTTGCCAATTGCTTGCGTAGTTGGACGATTAAGTAAACCATAATCTCCTCTTAAAGCACGATACGTGGCTGTGGCAGAATCACCATTTTTGTAGTAGGTTTTGATCATTTTTATGCGTTGTGTGATAGTTAAGCGATCCATTTTCCTCATTCTCAGACTTTCAATTGAAAAGAATAAAATTGGTTTCACAACTTAGTTTGACAGATGTTGAATTCCAGTTCCATTTTTTTTTGAAACCACGAAATGGATAACCCTATACAAATTACTTGGTATCATAACAATAATAACGGTCCTTACATTTACATACCATACATGTATGTTATTTACCTGCAAAGAAAATATTTTTATACGCGTATAAACTCAATCTACCACTCTACCTCTGATGCTATTAATTACAAGCCCTCATTAATTATTGTTTTTTTTTTCATTCATCATATCAATCGAATGTTTTCTATTCGGTTGCTGCATTAATTTTAACATTCTTTTCCTCGAATTGCTGTACATTTTATACTCAGGCAGGCGCTTATTTAATCAGCCAGCCATACATTTACTTATGCTAGACGAGCATTAAAATTTTGTCTGAGCACTGAGTTCATAGCGTGGCTCTATCGTTTGATGATAAATCAATAAATAATTGCACATTTATTGTTGTTGTTATATTTGCTAATAAATCGCATCATATAGTAGTTGTTGTTGCTGTAGTTATTGTACGCTATTTCTCCTATAAGCATACGTTGTTATGCTTTTTGTATTCGCATTCTAAAAATTTCAAAATACTTATGATTTCCAGCAATTTCAATTCACATTTCAATTGTTTTGTTCTTTACCATACACTTACGCATAAATGTAGAACACCACCAAAAAAATGGCTTGCATTATAGATAATTTGATTGCGTACGTTGCATTTAAAGCAGTCAGCAATAGAATGAGTATGTATGGGAGGGTATTTGAGAGAGTAAAAGGGAAAATTTTATGTTGCAAATACTTTGGATCTGTTTTGGTAAAAATTATGTTGAGTTTTGTGCATAACTTTTTCCAGCTCTTTACTGGCATTTTAATTAAGGAGTTGAAGTCATAGTAGATTTTAAAAAGTCGAACAGTAGGGAAATACACTGCCTTACGGAGTAGAGAGAACGTAAAGGGCTATCCATTTCGTGGTTTCAAAAGTATGGGAGTGGAATTCGACATCTGTCAAATTAAGTTGTGAAACCAATTTTATTCTTTTCAGTTGAAAGTCTGACATTGACGAAAATGGATCGCTTAACTACCACTCAACGCATAAAAATTATCAAAACCTACTACAAAAATGGTGATTCTGCCACAGGTACGTATCGTGCTTTAAGAGGAGATTATGATTTACATAATCGTCCAACTACGCCAGCAATTGGCAAAATTGTGAAGAAATTTCAAGAGACTGGAGTGGTTACTATAAAAACTATTTATTTACTATTATTACACTATATTATAACTTTTATAAAATTTGCGCCAAAATTTTTGACATGATGTACATTGGCATGGTTTTTTACATAAAAATCAAGCACTTCATGTCAGCTTGGTTTTATTTCTTTCTAAATGGTAATAATTTGACATCTATAACCCTGCTTTGTGGCGATTTATAAGTTTCCAATTGCTTAGATAGGACAGCTTATTGTCACTCGCATCAGTAACACAACTCAGTTGAGGGCTGGCTGAAACCTGATGGTACAAACCATTCTTGTGTGACGTAAAAAAGTTTCCCGTTGCAGTAGAACATCGATTTAACAATAACAATAACAATTTTCTTAGTTTGATTCCTCTCTGGTTTCCCGGATACGGGTTTCCCCATATACTGCTGTAAGTAGTTGCTACGCACGTAGCATGTACTTGAATCTGAAACTACCAATTCGACTTCGGTGGACCACGAAATTTATAACGACCATAAAATTCAATTAGTTACTCATCTGCAGTGACAAAATTAAATATGAGTTGAAAAGGTAATAAAACAAAACAAAAGGAAAGAAAGCATAAATCAATACCAAGCATTACTCCGTAAATCTCTTTATGAAGCTTGATTTATATAAGTATTCCATCATTAAGTGTCAAATTTCAATTAAAATCACTGGAGGTAATTTTCATTTTCCACAATAAAACTAAAAAGTTTTTGAATTCTGTTGCTAAAAAACTTTAATTTGAGATGAAAATATACCAAAGAGGAACATAAAAACATAGGCATCATTATTTAAATATATTTTCTTTAATTTTCTTACCTTTTAGGCGAACAAAAAATTAAATTTTTAAATATCTTAAAAAAGGATATATGGGCTGCTCCGAAAGTATGTCAGCTAATCCCAAACTATTTATACAGTATTATTTCTTACATAAAACTACAAGTTGTGTGATAAAAGTTTTATGAAAATGGTTAAAATTTTCTAACAAAAAATTAAGATAAATATATTTTTTTCTTAGAAAAAAAATTCTTTTCACTCGAATTTCAAAAAAGGCTTTAAGCAAGACTATCAGCTGATTTTTCGAAAAGGCGTAATAGGTGTAAATATATCATTACCAAAGCGAATGATTCTGTTATCTCATACGTACGTAGTTGACCGAAATATTATCATCTGTAATAAAACATGGGACGAAACACATTTTTCTAATGCTTGTTTGTCACGTGAGAAAAATATGAGAAGAGCAGTAAGAAATACTCTACAAGATTTCAGGAAACAGCTACTAGCAATCTGCGTGAAAATTTGTAATATTTTTTCATCCCAAACTACTAAACGCAGTTTGTTCCATTCCAAGTAGTACCATCTTTGGCGATAAACATCCTGTTGTCATGTTTGTTGCTGCCAATACTTTCTTCAGTTCGTAAGACCATCTTCTATTTTCTTCTTCTACAAAGTCTTTAGCAGTAGAAATATTACAACCTTTAGTTATAAATTGGAAATATCTGACCTGAGGTTTGAACCTTGGTCTGACTTCTAATAAGGTAGCACGCTACATACGACTGCTTCAATCAATATCAAGGACATATCTTGAATAGAAAATTCAATCTTTTCACTTTCGTCCCACACTTAACTTTCAATTGTTTCTCAAAAACCATAGATAATGTACAAAAATCTTTGAAATCTTAAAAAATTACATACAAGACACCAAAAAATCTCTAGGAAAGTCGTATGTATCAAAAATGATACATAAGCCAGAATTATGAAGTTTTTGAATTTTGTAACGCCTGTTTGAAATTTTTTATTTGGTTTAAAATAACGACAATCACAATATAAACGAATTCAATCATACAATATATATCAGACATTTAACTTTTTCTGAATTAAAGTTACACCTATTGACACCTAATTAGAAACGCTTTAAAATTTCATAAAATATTGAAATATTTTTCTTATTGTTTATTCAAAACAAAAAAACTTAAGAAATCTCTTATTACTAAACACTTAAAAAAAAAACACAATTTTTTCAAATATTGACTGCGATACCTAAGTAGAAACGATAAAAACCATTAGAAAAAAACTGTGTTATTATGTTTATATTCTTACTTATTGTCAATATATTGTTGCAAACCCTTTTCGTTTTAACACAGCTTCACATCGCTTCCGCATTGATGTTATAAGGTTACGACATCGCTCCACTGGTATTGCCTCCCATGCCGTCTTAACTTCCTAGAAAAGAGGCTCGTAGCTTTTTTCACATCATCCCTATAGGTGTTCGATGGGGTTTATGCCCGGACTTGATGATGGCCACTCCAAACCATTGATGGAATTACCTTCAAGGAACTTATTTGTTACCCTGGCCGTTTGCTTTGGATCGTTGTCCTGTTGAAAATTCCAGATAACAGGCAAATTCTTCAGCCCACGGCAACTTCACATTATTAAGTATGTCAACGTACTTTTCCTTATCTAAATTTCCATCAATTTTGTGGATTGGACCAACACCATTCCAGGAACAATATGACCACACCATAGTCGATCATCCACCATGCTTCACTGCATGTGAAACATAGCGAAGATTAAATTCTTTGTTGATTGGCCTTCTAAGAAATCTTCGACCATCTGGACCAAGGCGATTTATCTTAGTTACGTCGCTCCAAAGCATATACTTCCATTGATTCGCTGTCCAATTCAAATGGGACGTTTTCTCTGAATTTTGCTCAGAAGTGGTCTCTTGCGACGTGAAATGGTCCTCTTGGACATGGAGCTATAAAACCTGTCGCAAATTTCACGCTGGATATCCGCAGACGACTTTTTGGATCGGCTTTGGAGATTCGCCCATAAATGCGGTCTGTATAGTCCGATGCTTTCCTGGGCCTTTTCTGTCGTGGAACGTTCGATGTAGTGTCATATTTTTTAATGTGCTTCAGAGCGTTAAAAACAATTTTTTTTGAACACTGAAGCTGCTCTAATATTTCTCTATACGTCTTTCCAGCTTTACGCAGTGCGAAAATAGAGCTCCTTACTTCAGAAGTGCAGCTCTTACATTTTCCCATTAAAAAACTTAAAATTATTAGCCTAATATATTTAAACATATTGAATTAAAAAAAAAATATTTAACTACCTTTTTCTAAATATTGCCTTTCACAGCAAATTTTAAACAAGAAATGATCGTTTCTAATTATGTGTCGCAATTTTTTTAAACTATACTAAAAACGTGTTTACAAGTTTGCAAAAAAATAACGGTAATTGAAATGCTTAATAAAGAAAGTAAAAGCATTTAAAGATAAAACAGAGTAATAAACAAAATACAAGTATTTGGAAGGCAACATAACGGTAGTTTTCCCAAAAATTATTTATATTACTGACTTTGCGCCAAAGTAAAAAAAGCGTTTCTAATTAGGTATCAATAGGTGTATATCGTCTCAAAAATTGAAATGTATCATGTTTGATCTACGGTTAAATAAAGAGATATGAGTAAAAAATTTCTCGTTTTTTTTTCAAGATAGAAATAAAAAACTGTCATAAAACTAACGGGAAGGGCTGTCATAAAACTTCCGCCGTTTTCCTAATTATTTTCCTTACTTTGCTGCATTTTAATTGATCGATTTTTGTCTAGCTACTTGGGCTAGTTCTAGCATGGTAACAAGTCCGTCTCCTTACATTTCAACAAAGCTCTCTATGGATAGGCCAATTGAAACCTTTTAACTTTTAAAACTCAAAAACCATGATGAAATTTATTTTGTCTTCTCCAGGGTTTAAATCGGCAATTACTCGTGATTGTAATTGAGCAGTTTAGGCACTGTATACATATGTACGTCATTTACACTGTGAGACAAAATACAAAAAATTAAATACACCCGATTAACTACCTAGTCTAAGTTGTTCAGTTAGTTGAGTAGAACTCAAAAATACTTTTTTTATTTTCCTCGAACCCTCCAAACTAGTTTTATTTGACAAAAACTGTTCTTTTTTATTTGACGCACAAATTTATTGATTACACAAACATTTCTGAACCTATGTCCAAAATTTAAACCTTATTAGAAAGGAGAGAGATGGGCCTTTAAAACAATATACATACATACATATATATATTATTTGACTTAATATGCTATTGGGTTTGATGAGGTAAACTTGACAAATGCGAATTGTTTTCATATTTTTTCAAGTTTGTCAGTTCATGTAGCATACTTTAATTAAAAAATATGAAATAAATGATAACATTCTGAAAGTGCTTTATTTTTGACACTTTGTTTGATCAAATCGGACAAAAATTACCGTAGTTATTATTTAAAGAGTCTAACAGTCGAGTTATATTTTTCATGCATATATTTTTGCAAATGATCTTTTAGTTCAAAATTTATCAGAATTTTTGATGAATCTTGATTTTTTATCGCAAAATGTGTCAATTTCAGGTTTGAGCGACCACCAGAAATTGAACATTGTTTGCGAAAAGCGAATAAATAATATTTGCAAAAAACACAAATATTAGCCGACTTCTGGTAGTCGTACAAACATGAAATTGACACATTTTGTGATAAACGATCAAAATCCATCAAAACTTTTGAAAATTTTTGAACTGAAAGATCATTTGATAAGATGGCATACACACATATAAAGGGTGTTTTTTTATAGAGGTATAGAACTTTTAAGTTGGCATTACTTTTCAAGATGGCGACTGATTTAACAGCTGTCAAGAGATTTATTCTCAGTTTGGTTTGGCAATTCATCATGAATAGACTCACGCCTGAACAACGCTTGCAAACAGTGCAATTTTATTTCGAAAATAATGGTTCTGTGCGGAAAACGTATCGCGCACTACGTCCATTTTATCGTCGACAAAATCGTCCATCAGAGCAGTTAATTCGATTAATCATGGAACGTTTTCGCACCACGTTTACTCTTATTGATAACTCGCACCCCAGAGACGCTGTACGGTGCGTACAGAAGAAGCTATTGCTGCTGTAGAGCGTAGCATTGAGGAAGACCCGAATGAGTCCATCCGCAATCGAGCACAGGAATTGGATCTGTGTCCATCCACTTTATGGAAGATTTTGCGGAAGGATCTTGGTTTGCGTGCTTACAAAATCCAACTCGTGCAAGATTTGAAGCCAAACGATCATCAAGTAAGGCGTAGATTCGTCGAATGGGCCCAAAACGAGATTACCGTTGTTCCCGATTTTCATAAGCGAATTTTGTTTAGCGATGAAGCGCACTTCTGGTTGAATGGCTACGTCAACAAACAAAACTGCCGCATTTGGCGTGAAGGTAATCCTCAAGTGTATGAGGAAACAGCGTTACATCCAGAAAAACTGACTGTTTGGTGCGCTTTATGGGCTGGTGGAATCATTGGTCCGTACTTTTTCAAAAATGATGGTGGCCAGAACGTTACAGTCAATGCTGATCGGTATAGAGCCATGATTACTAACTTTTTCATTCCTGAATTGAATAACCATGATGTCCAGAAGATGTGGTTTCAACAAGACGTCGCAACATGTCACACAGCTCGTGCCGCAATAGATTTATTGAAAGACACGTTTGGTGACCGCCTAATTTCACGTTTTGGACCTGTGAATTGGCCTCCAATATCTTGTGATTTAACACCGCTAGACTACTTTCTGTGGGGCTATGTAAAGTCATTGGTCTATGCGGTAAAGCCACAAACGCTTGACCCTTTGGAAGACAACATTCGCCGTATTATTGCCGATATACGGCCACAAATGTTGGAAAAAGTCATCGAAAAATGGAGGTCCAGATTGGACTACATCCGCGCCAGCCGTGGTGGTCATATGCCAGAAATCATATTTAAAATGTAATATCACAAGATTATCTTTCGGATAAATAAAATTCATGTCAATCGAATAATCCATCGTTGTTTTATTGCAACTTAAAGTTCTATACCTCTATAAAAAACACCCTTTATAAAAAATATAACATGACTGTTATACTATTTAAATAAGAACTACGGTAATTTTTATCCGATTTGATCAAAGGAAGTGTCAATTTCTTCACAAGATAATGCACTTTCAGAATATTATCATTTTATATTTCTTAGTTAAATTTTCCAATTAAGAAAGCTAAACTTGAAAAAATTACAAAAAAATCTTATTTTCCAAGTTTACCCGATTAAAACTCATAACATTCAAGCCTGAGCTATTTGTTTATGAATACCATTTTAAAGGCTCATCTGTCCCCTTTTCAAAAAGCTTTTGATTTTGAAAGTGGATTAAAAAATAATTGGGTAATCAATAATTTTGTGTCAAAAGATCAAAAATACCATTTTTGTCAAATAAATCAGGTTTGGAAGGTTCGAGAAATATTAAAAAAAATATTTTTAAGTTTTACTCATAAAACTCACAACCTACACTAGGTCATAAGCTGGGTGTATTCTGACCGTCGCACCGTGTTATCAATCAGTTTGCTGTGTAATTATCTTTTATTTGCTCTCCATCTCTCTCTTTCCCTGTAATGCTAAGGCAAAATTTCTTAAAAAGTTTTCATTTCATCGCCATAAATTGTTTTAAAAATCCCTGCTTCCCTGCTAATTTTAAAGCTTTTCAGGATACCTGTAATGAAATTGGAACCATTTTCCACATTTTCTTCGTCTTGTTTGATGTTGTAAACAAATTTAACAAGAATTATTGTTAGGGAAACGAACGAACGAACATGACACATGTTATCACCACATTGCTTGCATACTCGTACACTGTCAGACTCATTTCACTAACCCAACATAGCTGTTGTTGTTGTTATTGTAACTGTAACTGTAATTTTAATTTGATTCTAATTAAATCAAAAAGATATCCTTCACCACCTTTTATACTCACCACACATATCCTGACGTTGGCATACATAAATACATAAGGGGGATATAAAATGTGTAACCGTTAAGACTTTAATACGTTCTTCTTAAGTTGTCTTGCTCTCTCTCTCTCTCTATCTTTCGCTTTCTTTTCTGCATACTTGTTTGTTAATGTGTAAGTAAGTGTGTGGGTGTGTGTTGTGTGTGTGTGTATGTATTTATTTGGGAGAGTAAAGAGAAAGTGAATGTGTTCTCTTGTATTACCCAGATCTGTAGTTTGTTCGTTGATGGGTTTTTGGTTATTCAGCTTGTTGTTTCGCTTGTTTGAAGAAATAAATGAAAGTGGGAGTGGGAGTGGGAATGGGTGTTGGGAAAACTGTTTGAGCCGAAGAAGCAGAAACAGAATGAAGCAAATGTTTTTGGGTTTTAACAATAATCACCTGATGTCACTGATGAAATTTTACGCCAATAAATCTTATTTTTACTGGAACACATTAATCTTCTGCTTCGCCAACTGGGCTGACTCAAGGTTAGCGGTAAAGCTATCCAAATAATGTATACAGCGATATGGTGATATTGTTGCCTGTCTTGACACTCTCACTGTTATACTTATGTTAACACCTATACCCACACCCACACCCAACACAATCGCATTTCATTCTCTTAGATGCCTGGAGGGACACCATTTCCAACAAGTTTCGAATATCAAAGTTTGCAAAACCTTTTATGTTGTGGTAAATTTTGTTGTGTAGATGTTTTGTTGTTGTTTTTAAAGCTGAAAATCAAGCTGAATTAGAGGAATCTCATTACAGCATATGGTAATGAAAGGGACATAGATTTTTTATTATATCTCGGTATTTATTACCGGAGGATGCGGAATTAAAATTTATAAAAATTGCTTGCCTTTAATAGAATCTACTGGACCTTAAAAGTTCAGCATTTACCACCCGTTCCAACTGCACAATTTTGCAGAAATCTTCTCTTACTCTCACTGGTTACGTTTGGCACGTGTGACAGTATCACCTACGCCGATAGGCTTATTCGTTCTGCAGCCTCAAGATCTCTCTTCTTCCGTCTCAGAATGCGCTCTACGTCATAACGCGTCTCAATTTTCGTTGTGCCTCTTCCGTGTACCTGGCTGTGATAACAGCTGTTCCGTCCGGCATATCCTCCCTCAGAATTCCATCATAGCTAACGTTCCGGGGCCGAGGGTAGATCCTTGTGCCGCTCCTGATGTTACCTGTTTCACCCTTGATCCCGAGCTTGTGTTATACACCAGCTGCCTGTTACTCAAATAACTGCTTATCATGGCCAGAATGTGGTGTGGCACAGAGAAATTGTTCTCCAAAGCATCCAGTACATCGCTCCATCTAAGGCTGTTAAACGCGTTTTTAACGTCTAAAGTGGCAAGCAGTACCACAGGCCTCGTAAAGTGACTCCCGTGCTGTGTGACCATAGCCGCTTCAGTCACCTCTCTCAAAGCGCCAATTGTTGACCGACCGGGTCGAAAACCATATTGCCGAGCAGACAGTCCTCCACTATTCTCAATAGCAGCAGTAAGCCATGGCTTCAAAAGCCTCTCGAGCAGCTTCTCTGACGTATCTAGCATGCACAGTGGCCTGGACGCGGATGGGTGCTCCGGATCGCCCTTTCCCTTGCTTATTAAGACTAGCCGTTGTTTCTTCCATATTTCGGGGAAAATACATTCTCTTAGGTATGCGTTGTACATTCCCACTAAGAGTTTCGGTCTTTGATCGGCAATTTCCTTACCGGGTTTTAGTGCGGCTGCAGCTATTTTCAGCTCAGTTGAGGCAATAAGCTTCCACCAAATCGTCCAGCTTAGATTAGGTGGCATGAGTTGCTCGCAAGTGTATCTTTCTAGTTCACTTGGATTCCCCGTATTCATCCAGTAACAGGTACATTCCCTCGTAAACCAACCAGTTAGGTTGGGATGGAGTGGTAGCTTTGATACACCCTGTTGTGATGCTACGAGTAAGCGCAGTCACCGTACGAACTCATCAAAGAAGTTGGTCAGCGCAGGGGCTGCACAAAAAAAACCAACCAGTACTTCGTTAAATCTTATCAGACTCGATAGTAGCCTAGTTTTTTAGAAAATCTATTTAAGGCGAGGAGCTCTAATCTAGTTTTCCATGGAGTAGAACATTCACACAGAAAGTGCCTTATCGGCATTCCTTCTTTCCCTTCAGAATCAGTTTCTCTACAATAGTTTTTAAGGGGATATTCAATGCCAACAGAATTAAGTTAAATCCTACAGTTAACTACACCCAAAAGAAGCCTGATTTTTGCCAAGAGCCACAAGAGCTACAGTTCTTTGCCTTTCCGTAATAAGCGTTTGAAATTTATTAGCGTTTGTAAGAACACTCAACAGGAAAGCCCGCCTCATATAATTCTTGTAAAAGTCAATCGTAACTGTCCTAACGACGTACGTACATAATTGGTCATTACATTCGCTCAGGCAGGATTACGACCTAGTTTCTCACACCACTCATGTTGTGTGTTAATTTAATACATGAGTGGTGGGACCTACAGTTTTAAAGACGACTCCGAACGACAGATTTTTGAGAAACTTTTCATTGCAATTTTATTTACTCTCAGAGTTTTTGCCAGAATTCTGCTGAGAGGAAGTCGCCGCAGAACTAGTTTTTGTATTTTGTTTTTATATCTGGCTTGGGGCTCGAACCGTGGCTTTACGTCTAATAAGCCAACACACTACCTACTAGGCTACGACGACAACCTAACAACATTGACGTCATTTATCACAGAGATTTCGTTGACACAGTCCATGTTGCCTAAACTGCCGTAGACGGTGGCAGTCAAAAAGAAGGTGTTCTAAAGAATGTTTCTCCTTATCAGTGTCTAGTTACAATAATCGTTAGAAAACCAACCGATTTCCAATCATTATGATTACGAGGGTTTTGGTCATTCCCATTAACAAAGATGTCAAAATATTATGGATGTTCTACAATAAATGATATTAGTCCACTTGAATTTCATCTTTCTCAACTTTTATTTGAAGCTATCAAGTTAAATAATGCCATTGAATGCGAATCAGACGCAACTAGTCAGCAATGGCATTCCCTCAGGTGCCCGAATGTCTGAAGACTGTTAGCAGTTCGGCATGATATCGCTACTGAGCAAGTACAGCTAAGCTGGAGAGGAGAGCACTGATTGATGTAATACTGTTCACATAGGTATCAATAATTGAACTTCGTGAATTATTACTCATTTTAACTGCATGGCTGCAGGAATAGGGTAAAGCTGTCAGTAGAAAAGGTCCAAGAAAAGGCCAAGTTCATTGGAATATATATATGACACTGTAACCATTGCTGTTAGATTTCGCAGCTCAATCGTCTTTAGAACTTTTGTAATCGTACAGGTTTAATCAAAGTTGGAAATGGATACGGGGCATAATACGGTTTAGTACCCCAGATCAGCTTGACAACTTAGCTTATGACCAAAGTATCAAATTCGGTCCACTGATTTTCTGAGCCTTAAGGCTTACTTTACAGAAGTCAAACTAGTCGATGTTGTGATAACAAGACAGAATAGTCTTGGCAACTTGTATACAGGGTCCGCCATCTAACGTTTCTTTGATCTGATTTGACAGATAATTAGTTTTATCCTTCCGCTGAACGATCATGGTTGTGTATACGCTTGAACAACGCTGGGAAATATTGCGACATTACTTTGAAAATCATGGTAATTTTGCAGAATGTGTGCGAAAATTGCGTATCGATTTTGGAAGAAGAGAAGCACCGTCGGCTCCGTATGTTCGTTATCTTGTGAAAAAAGTGAACGAAACTGGTATCCTCATCAATAAACCAAAGCGTGAAAAGCCAAAAGCAGTGCGTACACCCCAGAATATTGTTGCTGTGGCAGAAAGTGTGCGTGAAGCGCCATCAACATCAATTCACCGTCGTTCTCAACAATTAAACATTTCGGAAACATCATTGAGACGAATTTTAAATCAAGACCTTGATATGATGCCATACAAAGTCCAATTGGTTCAGGAATTGAAGCTAATTGACCATCCAATGCGTTGTCGCTTCGCTAAGTGGGCCTTCGATCGACTTACAGAAGATGCCGATTTTGGCAAAAAAAATCATCTTTTCAGATGAAGCTCATTTTCATCTTGGCGGGTATGTAAACAAGCAAAATTGTCGCATGTGGGGCACAGAAAACCCGCATGCATACATTGAAAAGCCGACGCACCCAAAATGAGTCACTGTTTGGTGCGGATTTTGGTCCAGAGGCATAATTGAGCAATTTTTCTTCGAAAATGAGCAAGGAATGGCCGTTACAGTCAATGGCGATCGTTATCGTGCCATGTTGAACGAATTTTTGTTCACAAAAATTGAAGAGGAGGATATTGGCAACATTTGGTTTCAACAGGACGGCGCTACGTGCCGCACAGCCGAAGCTACACTCGATGTTTTGCACCCTGTTTTTGAAGATCGCATTATCAGCCGCATAGCTGATGTCGTTTGGCCATCTCGGAACTGCGATTTGACACCGTTGGACTATTATTTGTGGGGTGCCGGCAAAGATAAGTGTTACGCCGACAAGCCAGAGGAAATTGACGCTTTAAAGGACAATATTCGTGAAGCCATTGGTGAAATACAGCTGCACACAATCGATAATGTGCTTAAAAATTGGACCGGCTACTGCATGGCCAGCCGAGGCAGCCATTTGCATGAAATTATTTTCCATTATTAACCGGAAGGATTGTACTTTCAAATAAAAAAAAGAAATTTGAGAAAATATTCAGTTTTTTTTTAAAGCATTTTCAAAAAAAAAAAGTTATTTGGCGGACGCTTTAGAATGTTGAGGTACGACTTGATGTCCACCTTCTTCTAACAGTCAAGAGAGATTGAAAATTCAGCATTGAACTTATGGTCGCTGATTACGTTCAATGCAAAAGTAGGGAACGTAGAACCCTATATCCCCAAAAAGGAAAGGCGCTTGACAGGAAACTATCTCTGTTTCATGAAACACTGGATAGGAAACTATCTCTGTTTCATACTGTATACTGCTTATCACGGTTTACAACCACTTTTTTCATTACAGAGAGGTAATAGGAAATTATCCTTGTCCCATGCAACCCGGGATATGAAACTATATCTGTTTCAGAGTTTCATGAAGCAGTGTTTTATGGAAGAGAGATAGTGAATTATAAAAATTCAACCCTGCAGAGTAGTATACTGTTTAGCAGGGTTTTGAAACATCTTTTTGATTACAGGCGGTGATGGGAAACTATCTCTGTTCCATGCAACACTGGATATGAAACTATATTTGTTTCAGAGTTTCATGGAACAGCGATAGTGAATTATAAAAATTCAACCCTGCAGAGTAGTATACTGTTTAGCAGGGTATTGAAACATCTTTTTGATTACAGGCGGTGATGGGAAACTATCTCTGTTCCATGCAACACTGGATATGAAACTATATTTGTTTCAGAGTTTCATGGAACAGCGATAGTGAATTATAAAAATTTAACCCTACAGAGTAGTATACTGTTTAGCAAGGTTTTCAACCATCTTTTTTTATCTTTTTTATTATAGTTTCCTATCTAGTGTTTCATATATATGTATATGTTCCTCTTACTCCTCTAGGGAGCATAGGGCCGCAACAAGTTGGTTCCAATGGTTTCGATCGTCAGCGCGGTGTTTCACTTCGTTCCACTGTAGATGTAGTTTGAATAATTCGATTGTGATTTTGCGTTTCCAGGTGTGTGATGGTCGTCCGATGCGCCTGCTTCCCTGGGGGTTCCAATCAATGGCTTTCCTTGTGATGTCATCTAATGGCTTGTGCCCAAGCCAGCCCTACTTGCGTCTTCTTATTTCCATTTCTATTGGTTACTGGTTTGTATCTGACCAGAGTTGGGCATTGGATATTATGTACGGCCAGTAAACACTCATGATTCTACGTAGACATTTGTTAACAAATACCTGAATAGACTGGAAATTTCGGGTTTCGCAACCGTAAAGTAATATGGATTTGACGTTGGAGTTGAAAATTTTCATTTTAGTGCGTCTCGATATATTGGATGATTTCCGAACGGGGTTAAGTTGGGCAAAAGCTTTGCGTGCCTTATTAATGCGGCTGGCAATATCTGCTGATGAACCCACGGATTTTTCGATTATACTGCCGAAGGAAGCAGAGGGACTCCACTTCATCAATTTCCTTGCCGTATATTAAGAATTTCCCCGTTGCGTTAGCAATTATTCTGAGTGATTTGGTTTTGTGGATACTCATCTTTAATCCAGTGTTTCATGAAACAATATAAAGGGTGTTTTTTACAGAGGTATAGAACTTTAAGTTGGCATTACTTTTCAAGATGGCGAGCGATTTAACAGCTGTCAAGTGATTTATTCTCAGTTTGGTTTGGCAATTCATCATGAATAGACTCACGCCTGAATAACGCTTGCAAATAGTGCAATTTTATTTCGAAAATAATGGTTCTGTGCGGAAAACGTATCGCGCACTACGTCCATTTTATCGTCGACAAAATCGTCCATCAGAGCAGTTAATTCGATTAACCATGGAATGTTTTCGCACCATGTTTACTCTTATTGATAACTCGCATCCCCAGAGACGCTGTACGGTGCGTACAGAAGAAGCTATTGCTGCTGTAGAGCGTAGCATTGAGGAAGACCCGAATGAGTTCATCCGCCATCGAGCTTAGGAATTGGATCTGTGTCCACCCACTTTATGGAAGATTTTGCGGAAGGATCTTGGTTTGCGTGCTTACAAAATCCAACTCGTGCAAGATTTGAAGCCAAACGATCATCAAGTAAGGCGTAGATTCGTCGAATGGGCCCAAAACGAGATTACCGTTGTTCCCGATTTTCATAAGCGAATTTTGTTTAGCGATGAAGCGCACTTCTGGTTGAATGGATACGTCAACAAACAAAACTGCCGCATTTGGAGTGAAGGTAATCCTCAAGTGTATGTGGAAACACCGTTACATCCAGAAAAACTGACTGTTTGGTGCGCTTTATGGCCTGGTGGAATCATTGGTCCGTACTTTTTCAAAAACGATGGTGGCCAGAACGTTACAGTCCATGCTGATCGGTATAGAGCCATGATTACTAACTTTTTCATTCTTGAATTGAATAACCATTATGTCCAGGAGATGTGGTTTCAACAAGACAGCGCATCATGTCACACAGCTCGTGCCACAATAGATTTATTGAAAGACACGTTTGGTGACCGGCTAATTTCACGTTTTGGACCTGTGAATTGGCCTCCAACATCTTGTGATTTAACACCGCTAGACTACTTTCTGTGGGGCTATGTAAAGTCATTGGTCTATGCGGTAAAGCCACAAACGCTTGACCATTTGGAAGACAACATTCGCCGTATTATTGCCAATATACGGCCACAAATGTTGAAAAAAGTCATCGAAAATTGAACATCCAGATTGGACTACATCCGCGCCAGCCGTGGCGGTCATATGCCAGAAATCATATATAAAATGTAATGCCACAAGATTATCTTTCGGATAAATAAAATTCATGTCAATCGAATAATCCATCGTTGTTTTATTGCAACTTAAAGTTCTATACCTCTATAAAAAACACCCTTTACTACAGTATACTACTCTGCAAGGTTTAATTTTTATAATTCACTGAATGGTCGGCCATGTGTCTCAGGAAATTCATGCAACACACATATGTAGTTAGGCAGAGGCCTGGGCCTATAATTCGAATAAGACTGACTGTTTCCACAATGGTCGGGAAGCATAACTGTCCCCTAATTGCCATCAAGTGAAACATTGCTGTACGCTCCCCTGCATATATTTCCAAGAATATTAAGTGATCTTATTTTATGTACCCCCCCCCCCCCCCTTCATTATACAGCCTCATTATATAACTGTTAAGAAACACATGCTAAGTTCAACGTTGTCAACCCCAAACCAACCAAAAAAAAGTAGAAATGCTGCCACAATGTTTCCTTGGGAATATCAAATGGAATCTTTAAACCACAAAGTAAATGTTATCATGTTGCTGTTGCTGTATTAAATATTTATTTTTACCCTCTCCACCCCCTTAACTTACGGAGAGTACGACAAAGAGCGTACTCGTACATCAAAAGGTGCTTGAGTTTAGGCCTTGTGCCTACGGTAGGTAACAACACATTTTCCCTAAAACAAGTAAATTTACACCCCAAGAAATAAACACAAAAAAAAAATTTTACAAATTTACACATGACACCGACATTGTAAGCAACTTAGTATGTATGAAAGTGCCAGTGCTGGCTGGCACCCTAAAAATCTTTACGGATGGAAGCCAAAGTAACAATAGAAACTTGGCACTCGAAATAGCATTTCAAATACGGTACACGGTTTAGTTTAGTTTGTTGCCAGTACTTGGCAATATTCAAACAGTTTATCATGGCCAGGTTTTGTTTGTCTCTTTTTGGTGGGGAGGGGGATGGGGAGATGGTATCGGGTCGTTTGCTTTGGATCACCTTTTTTTGGCGTGTAAGTAAGCAAGTAAGTTGTCTTCTTAATATTAAGGACTCAGTTACCACAGCAGTTGGTAGTATGGCAGGGAGCACAAGTAGGGAATATGATGTGCCCTCTTCTATTTCCCTTTTAAAATGACAGAGGAGGGGAGGGGAGTGCAGAAACCAAGTGAAATTTTATACAAATTTACGCCATGTTCAAGGTTTACCGCTATTTAATGAACACAATATTCACAAAAACGGAAAGTGGCCTCGAACATAAGCATGTTTAATGTACAAATTAGTTGGAAATAGTAGCAACAGCCCCAGCAGCAACAACAACAACAACACTTTGATTATTTCCCCTTCACATTATTGCCAGTTTGCTAGGCCGGCATTTGCACATGTACTTAGGGGTTTATGCCAATTTGCCCACTTGCAACCATAATGGTTGATTTAATTGCCATGCGACATAATTTTCATTCGAATTGAAATACGTTAAGAGGGCATCTAAACATTCAAAAAATTGTTGTTTTTCCCTTCAACCATAACTTAAGGTAGGGTGCCCCTACCTAATAATGCAACGAAGTATTTTGTTGGAATTAAGAAAATAATTGGTGGAAGGAGGACGTAAGATTTTTACGCAGGAAGAAATGTTGAAAAAGAGGCGTCCATCTAATGAACGAATACCTGCTGTAATGCACTGTACCATTGCATCACTGACGAGGGCTATGAGAAAATATGCGAAACCGTTGTAGTATTGATTAAGAAGTGAAACCCAAGCAACATTACTGATCTAGATCTACTCTACTAGATCTTAATGCTCTACAGTTATTAATTTGCCCTGAAGTCGCTGTAGTCCAGTGGGAAATAAGTTGGCTTATTAGATAAGAGTCCCCGGCATAGTCACCACGAATATCTCTTTCGGCGAATTTCTCTCAACAGTTTTCTGGCAAAAACTCTGAGAGTAAAATCAAATTGCCAAGAAAATCTTCTCAAGAATCTGTCCACTGCAGTCGACATTAAACTGTAGCTTCCGTCACTCATGCATAAAATTTGTAAACACAACATGGTTGGTGTAAGAAACTAGGTTGTAATCCTGACTAAAAGGTTGTAATGTCCAATCATGTGAGTAAGATCGGCAAACAATACGAAACTAACTTGGAAGATTGCTTAAGAATGTAGGGTGCCTCTGGAGAAGATAGCAAGTTATTCGACGGTTTCCCTCGTTTGGGTCAAAGACAATTCAAATAAATTCCTACATGAGATAGGTGCTACTCTACAGAGAGGCAAACAAATGATCTCACAAAAGCTCTCCATTCATTGGCAAACGTAAGATGGCATAATGAACCCACTTGTAGAGGCACCACACAGATCTGGGCCGATATAGAGATATAAGAAAAAAATTTGAATCTAACAAGATTATATCTAAGGAAACTCATAGCAGTGATGACGGCACACTGGCCTCTAGGTGTTCACCCCAGGAAACTGGGAATGCCTTATAACTACATAGAAGTCGCCGTAGTCTAGTTGGTAGTGAGTTGGCTTATTAGACCTAAAGCCAGGGTTCGAGCCCCAGGCCAGACATCAGACAAAATACAAAAAGTATTTCTTCGGCGGCTTCCTCGCAGCAGATTTCTGGCAAAAACTTTGAGAGCGAAATAAAATTGCAATGAAAAAGTTTCTCAAAAACATCTGTCGTTCGGAGACGACTTTAAACTGAAGCTACCACCACTCATGTATAAAATTAACACACACAACGTAAGTGGTGTGAGAAACTAGGACGTTGTACAAAGGGTCAATTCAACCTCCGGGTACTGTACTTGTCTTAATTGACAAGTACACGTCCTCTAACCTAACCTAACCTATAACTACATTTACAGAAGCTGTAACGATGAGGAAGTAGAGAGGCCCCAGACCTCCTTTTCTGACATTATCTGGTGCTTGGAGACATGAGAAATAGATTTCTTGGATACTCAGAATGTAGTGGAAAACATATCTAGCCAAAGCCGATTTGAGAGAAATTCACACGATAACAGAACTTCTTCACTGACATTGTCCGGTGCTTGGGAACCCGCAAAATGGAATTCTTGGACACCCTGGATTGAATGAGAAAACATGTTTTACCAACGGCGATTTGAGAGAAATCAACACGTTCATAAGGCTCTCGGTATGGTTGAGAGATATCAGCCAGGAGCTATAATTATATTGTTACAAAAATGAAAACTCTATATACTGGTGTTTTGCTTTTACATTAAAAGCATAAAAAAATGGTAAACAAGTAAACAAAAATACAACAACAAACACTACAAGAATAAATGTAAACAAAATACACAAACAACAATAATGAATGTAAACAACGATGTTTACATTTATAGAGATTTCGAGAAGGCGAAATCACGAAAATTCGCTTTCAAGAATATTCATCAGACTGTTTACTCTGTCATATAAAAGGCAAGGCAAAGCATCCAACTGAATAGTAAAAGTTCAGTCAGCCTTGTGTGAAGACGCGGTGTGTATGAAGAGAGTAATCGTAGTTTGAAGATCTCCGTTGCAAAGATCTGTCAAATAATTGTTATTGTTTATGCAAAGGGTGTAAACCAGAGGTCAGCAAGGAGTCTTCGAAACGATGAGTAGATTCGAATCATACTTATACGCATTCATACTTATTTTAATGTCATACTCATACTACTCATATTCAAAGTTTGAAATACTCATGGTACTCATACTTAACAATACGCAAGATGTTATTGATTTCGACTCTCCATGACTCATCGTATACACGAATCACAAAATAAGTATGATTCGCGTACGAACACTACAATGCTCACATGAAGGTTGTGTGTTTGCTCTCCTTGCTGTCTTTGTCTTTTTTTACATGTCTTTCTTCTTTCTTTGTAAATGCAACAACAACTAAGACTGTACATTTTGATGAATGAGTCGAGTCACTAGAATCTCTCGAATCATTTATGAGTAGTATTGTAAGTATTTTTCTAAATTTATGAATCTGAATGAGTAGGCGTATGAATCAAACATATTTCGAATGTTATGAGTTTGATGTCAACGTTGTACTCATACTCATTGCAACTTGTACTTATAAATCAATGTTGTACAGATTACGAATGAATCAGAGTACTCAAAATTGCATGAGTACTTATGAGTAGCGAAAAAGCGATTCCTTGCTGGTCTCTGGTATAAACAGAGTAATAACAAACAAAGCAATTGTTGTTGTTTACATCAAGTTGTGAACAGTGGCACACAGAATTGTGCGAATAATAAAGAATTTTATTTAAAACTAAACACAAATTTATTTTTATTTTATTTACAATCTACGACCTCTTTTTTAAACGTTTTTAAAATGTAAAAACTTAGCAATATGGTGGAATAGGTAACATCGGAGTTACTACGGTAATTTATAGGACCGAAGTAAGTCAACAAATCATAGAAGAGGGATTACATGGGGTCTACAAGACAGATAAGAAGACCTGGACTATGCGGATGACATACATATGCTTATTAAGCCATTCTTTCTCCGACATGCAGTCGAAACTGGATCTAGTTAGCGAAACCGCAAAGTTAGCTGGATTAAAGATGAGTATCCACAAAACCAAATCACTCAGAATGAATGCTAACGCAACGGGGAAATTCCTAATATACGGCAAGGAAATTGATGAAGTGAAGTCCTTCTGCTATCTAGACAGTATAATCGATAATTCCGGCGGTTCATCAGCAGATATTGCCAGCCGCATTAATAAGGCATGCAAAGCTTTTGACCAACTTAACCCCGTTTGTAAATCATTTAATATATCGAGACGCACCAAAATTAAAATTTTCAACTCCAACGTCAAATCCACATTACTTTACGGTTGCGAAACGTGGAATATGGCACCCCGAAATTCCCAGTCTATTCAGGTTTTTGTTAACAAATTCCTGCGTAGAATCATGCGTGTTTACTGGCCCTCCATAATATCCAGTGCCCAACTCTGGTCAGATACAAACCAGCAACCAATAGAGATGGAAATAAGAAGATGCAAGTGGGGATGGCTTGGGCACACTCTTCGCAAGCCATTAGATGACATCACAAGGAAAGCCATAGATTGGAACCCCCAGGGAAGCAGGCGCATCGGATGACTATCACACACCTGGAAACACCAAATCATAATCGAATTATCCAAACTACGTCTACAGTGGAACGAAGTCAGACACCGCTCTGACGATCGAGCTCATTGGAACCAACTTCTTGCGGCCCTATGCTTCCTAACGGAGTAAGAGGAACATATATACATATATGTATATAAGTTTTTGCTTTTTTTGTTATTGTTGGTGTTTAATGCTGATTTTCAACACATGTTTTGTTTATGCTTGTGGCACTAGCATCTAATTATGATTACATTTCCCTTCGTCTTTAAATGTAAACTTCTTATGTTACGTTAGAGTATAAGAATGTACATATGTATGTGTGTTTAAGTGTATGTATGTTAGTAAATGAAGGTAATAATAACATTTTTAGTTACACATACAGTTCACCTTCCTGTTATTTTTTTTTTTTTTGTTGGTTGTAGTTGTCGCAATATTTTTGGGGCTTTAATTGGAATTTTTCGAACAACGTGTGGCATTTGCCCGGGGATTTATTTTTTCAATTTTTGCTGTTTGGTTTCACCTTTAAGATCTCTGACATTTTGAGTTTAAATAACTTAAAGTTTATGGTTATGCTAGTTTAAGCGTTTTTTTCTTTCCAATTTTTTTTTCTGGAATACTTGCGGTTGAAAGCAGAGTGCAAGAGTTTCTTACATATCGCGTGCCCCATCTCACTCTCTCTCGGTGTCTAACAAGTAAAATGGCTTCATAAGGATGTTTTTTTTTGCTTAACTAAATAGTAAATTTTCATTTAAAATGTCAACGTTAACGGTAACGAGAGAGAAACTAATTTTAAACCTAAAAGTATGCAATGCTAATAAAGAAGTTCCTTTGAAATATGGCTGTAGTGGTGGTAGTAGTAAGACAGCTTTCGGTGCAAATGAAATGAAATGAAATGAAATACTGGCTGTATAGTGTGGCTCACTGACTAATTGCTGGGTTGTGAGTATTATTGTTTGTCAGTCAGTGTGTATTGCTAAATGTTTTTCCCGTTGAATTTATTCTCCTTTTACTACAAAAAATCAGCTTAAAATTAGAAAATTTATTACGTATTTTATTATTATTCTTAAGTATTCAGTTACTATTTTAACTATCTCTCTCTCTCTGTTCACTGTCTCTTTCTCTCTCTCTCTCTGTGTGTGTCTATTTCTGTCTTATTTTCTTGGGTATTATTTTTCTTGCATTGTTAAGCACATTTTCCATTTTCGTCATTTCAGTTTGCTGTTCCTCTTCTTCTTCTGTTTCTTTTTTGTTGTTCTCATTTGCAAGATTTAATATTTTTTTTATGTGTTCTTCCTATTGTTGTTGTTGTTGTTGCCATTTTTATTGCGCCGTTTATATGCCTTTACGTTTTTTTTTTTTTGAAGGAAAACGGTTGCCAACTTTTAATGGGATTTCGTTATTTTCCTGTGCTTTCGTTTGTTTTTGTTTTTTTTTCTTCATTTCTCGTTACCGTTGCTATTGCCTGTACTATTATCGATGTTGTTGCCTTTGTTGCTTTGGTGTCGTTTCGTTTTTCGTTTAAAGTACATATTTTTCATACTTTTATTATTTTTTATCTCCCCTTTCTCTCCGCCGTGCTTTTCATTTCATTTCATTTCATTTCTTGTTTCATAAGCCCGTGAAGCAATCAGGAAAAAGGAAACACTTGGGTAGTATATGACAACTTCCGGCTACGAGCATAATTTAGCGTTTTAAATTACATCTAAAATGAGCTTAAATGGTTCATGACACATTTTTTTTCTTCTTCCAAGAAATGAGCAATTTTCGCATGTATTTTCATACGCTAGAAAGAGATGAGAGATGTCATCAAGCGCAAAACAACAACAACAGCAATAAGAACATATTTGAAGTCTACATATATGTATCTGTAAACCAATTAATGTATGTTTGTTGAGGCATCACTTGTATTAAAAAGGATTTTATTTTGATGAGGCCCCCTGTTTCCCATAAACATTGGCTCATTAGCCAACCTGATATAGGAACAGTTAGAAGAAAATTATTTTGGAAACCTTCTAAACATTTTCAAGTTGCCATGTTGTTTTGTTACCGTTATAATTACAGTTATTTAATTCAACACATACATAATCCTTCAATCAGGATTACGACCTAGCTTCTCACACCACTTATGTTTTGTGCGTTAATTTTATACATGAGTGGTGGGACCTACAGTTTAAAGACGATTCCGATCGACAGATTTTTTTAGAAACATTTCATGGCAATTTTATTTTACTCTCAGAATTTTTGCCAGAAATCTCTCCGAAGAAATATTTGTTAATATTTTCTTTTTGATTTCTGACCTGGGGTTTGAACCGTGGCCTTACGTCTAATAAGCCAACACACCACATACTAGACTAAGGCGATTTCATAATTCATTCAATCATTCATTTAATTCAACACAATCAATGGAACTACTTTAGTCAAAAGCTAAAATTAAAGCCCATCTGTATTCTACTCAGGAGAATTATGTTCCTTTATTTATATTAGTTTGTCAGGGGTGCCACAATATCAAGTCGGTTTTGTTATTTTCGAATTGGAATAAAACCGATGTTCGAAACTGGTACTGGTGTTATCTCATTTTTGTTGTTAGAGGAAAAGCTTTCAGTGAAAAGTGAAAAGACGAATATTCCGAGATTGCAGCAACCCACTTGAGTTGCCGGAGGCATATATTTGTTATACTGTACATTCATATCTAAAGTTGCTTGCAGATTTATAGCATATTACCGGTTGAACAAATAAGCTTTTTATATGGTCTTAGACACAGTAAAAGAACACCTTTCCCGTTCTAAGATCACGCCATTGCTACAACTCGCAGCTCCGATTTTTAGCTGAAGGATCATACCAAAGATCTGTTCGAAATTACTCTAGCATATCTCTGGGTAGAAGCACAGTTTCTACAATTTTAGACAATGTGCTCGAAGTTATGGAGCGGTTAAATTGCCGTCAATGGGTGCAAATAGAAATGAACTCCAACGATAAAAAAGATCAAGGGACTATTTCTTTAACAAATATAAAATCCCTTCAATAATTGATTGCATAGACGGGACTCATATAAAGATAATAAAGTCCAGCTTTAATGAGCATTTATACTTTAATCGAAAAGGAATATGAATAGGAGTGTAGCAGTGTTGAAAAGTCGATTCCGTTGCTTAAGGAGCACATTACACTACCATCCGGAAAAGGCAGTAAGAATTATAAATTCCTGCTGTGCTCTGCACAACATTTGCAGGAGCTATAATGTGCAAACCAGTGATAGTGAAGACAATGTTATTTTGTCATCAAGCACGTCTCTGCAAAGTGAAGGTTAGAGAATCAGAGACGAAATAGCCAACACCTTATAAAAAACTGTTAAAATAAAAGCTATTTATAAAGTTAAATTAAAGTTGTTTCTATTTCATATAACAAACAGACGGGTGTTAGCTGCTTGGTTTATTTTCAATAACAAAACCGATAACAAGATATTCTGTGACACCTAAAACCGACACTTATTCAAGTTCGAAAACAAAACCGATAAACTTGGATTGTATGACACCAAATTGATTTTTGTGTCGTTTTCAAATCCAATTCCGACATTATTGGATTCTGTGACATCCCTGTGGGCTGGGATTCATTGGGAATCACAGGATCAAAGCTAATGCTCTGATATGACTCCGGGAAAGAAAGCCTCACTTGCCATCTTAATTGCTTAATTGTTCATTACAACCCCTTAGTCAAGATTATAACCTAGTCTCTCACACCACCCACGTTGAGTGAGTTTAAATTTTATCCATTAGAGGCAAGACCTACAGTTTAATGTCGTCTCGGAAACTTTTTATCGTAATTTATTTTACACTCAGAGTTTTTTTTGCCAGAATACTGAGAGAAAATCGCCGAAGAATTATTCTCTTCTTATTTCTTTGGCTCATGTTTAATAAGCCAACATATTACCTACTAGTTACAGCGATGACTTCACTTCCCACCTGCCTTCTTTAAATATTTGACTGGTTTTCGTAGAGTACGTCCATAGCTTGTCAATTTATGTTTCAGAATTTCTGTTTTAATTGTTTGGTTGTCAATAACGAAATGTATTTGAATATTGTCGCTGGACATAGCGAACCATAGCATAAATAATGCGTTTGACAATTCATTGCATAGACATACGTTAGAAACGATGTTTCTGGAAAGAGTTCTCTGGAGTGACGTCCTCCAAACAAAGCCTTTGATCCCATGTACACAGTGAAAACTGTAAAACAAATTAATAAATATACATGTTGCTAAGTCGTTTCTAATTATAAGGACACCACTGTATATCGCTTTGCTAATCCATTCAGCTTGATTTGAAGAGATCGCTTTATGGTATTCAGACTATCAAACGTTTGACTGTCAGATGTATGGCTGCCAGAACTGTATTCCCCAGAATTGTTGAGGATGCTTCTTACTTAACTTATTCGGTTTGATTACAATCCTTAAATTAGGATGACAATCTAGTTTCTCACATCATCCATGTTGTGTGTGTCAATTTTATCCATGAGGAGTGGCACCTACAAGGTTGCCAGGCCTTTGATCATCCAGAAGCTGAGAATAGTGCAGAAAATCATTTGAAGCGGATTGAAAAACTATGTGTGAGTTAAACAGGAATTTAAGTAAATAGACTAGAAGACTTAATTTCCACTTGCGAATGTTTGCTGGATTGCAATAAATTTGACAAATGATTGACGAGCCAAACATAACGATCAGAATGATTTTTTTTTTGCGTTTTTTTTGTAGGAAAGACAGGAAATAATAAACTGTGAGTTGATCACCACTTTTGCAGGAAGCTATTGATTTCAGGAGTCCGCTATGCCAAAAGCATGCGACAAGCATAGCCTACGTCTAGTACTTCAGTATGCAGTTTATATGGTGGTTCGTACACATAGGCTGCCTTCCAAAATGTATCAATACAAAATTTGTATGCAGTTCTACTACTGTATATAAACTATGTAGATATGCAAAGTAACGAAACAATGCATCAACAATAAATCCGATGCCTGATTGCTTTTTGACTGCGTTAAAAATACACATTGACAACGTTTTGAAGCAGAATACATTGTATATATTTTGTACAGAGGCATTATGAAACACGATACTTTGTTCAAACACAAAGCAACTAACATTTCGGAAGGCAGCCATAATCACCCGACTAGTACAGTTTAGATGGTGGCTCGTACACATAATGTTGACGCTCATTTCTTGTCTTCGGCGCATAATTTGCTAAAAACTTTACATCAATAAAGGCAAAGACAAGGAATGGTGCATCAGAGCAGGTTCCAAAGCAATGCTATTATATAGCCAGCCTTGACCAATCAAGAACTATTTACAGTTTTTTGTCTGCTTCGATGAGCTTATATTACAAAGGTAAACTGTATTGTCCACCTATCCCTCAGGGAAGTATCAATTCATTCGTATAAAGCTTTGATCTAATTTCTTTAACTGCTGAGTACGTTATCTCCTCGATATTATTTATCCTCAAAGCATACAGTAGTTATCCTGTCGAGTAGTTATAATCGCAGTACCCCACATACATACATAATTGGTCATTACAACCCTTCAGTCAGGATTACATCCTAGTTTCTCACACCACTTATGTTGTGTGTGTTAATTTTATGCATGAATGGTGGGACCTACAGTTTAAAGTCGACTCCGAACGACAGATTTTTGAGAAACTTTTCATGGCAATTTTATTTATTCTCAGAGTTTTTGCCAGAAATCTGCTGAAAGGAAGTCGCCGAAGAAATATTTTTTGATGTCTGGCCTGGGGATCGAACCCTGGCTTTACGTCTAATAAGCCAACACACTACCTACTAGACTACGGAGACGACGTAGTACCCCACCCTACATAATATTCTATCATATGGGCCCAAGTACTAAGAGCTGTAACACACATGTCGACACTACATATTTCACCTCACCACCATCCGTTAAATGTATTTCCCTTCGGTGGTCGCTCATTATGTCCATTAAATACATACATATGTTGGCTTAGCAATATTGAAAAGAGTTTTGCAATCGGAACCCCAATTTGATTCATAACGCCATGTGTGACCACCACGCATTATTCTTTTGTGCCAAACTCCTATACAGGGTGGCTGATATGTATTGCAACCAACTTCGGATTGTTATTATTTGTAAACCGCTCGTCTGACAGCTGATAGATTTATTCCAGTGACAGTTCATTTTATTATTTACAAGCTTACAAAAGCATTCTGATCTCTTGAATTCAGAAAAAAAGTTATTCGTGATGGAAGAGTGATAGTGTGATTACTTTATATTTGGCTGGAAAACCACAGGTGGCTATCGTTAGAGCCCTCCAGCATTTAAATGTGAATAAATCTTTTGTTTCTCGTACCATTGCTCGTTACCGTGATACTGGCAGTGTTGCATCGCGTCCAAAAAATGGGCGAAAAAAAATGGTAACAACACCAGAAATGATCCGAAAAGTGATCAAGTGAAAAAGTGATGAAGTGAAATACACGCCGCAGTGGTAGAAAAATTGCTCGTGAGCTGAACGTATCGCAAGAACGGATGCAACACATATTGAAAAATGAGCTTGGACTAAAGCCATTAAAGTTCCAAAAAGGGCAAGAGCTCACCGATGGACAAAAAAAAGTTAGACTGGACAGAGCCAAGGAGTTACTTCGCTTGCACGAAAGTGGCCAGTTACCGAATTTGGTTTTCTCCGATGAGAAGCCATTCCAAATTGAGCAGTTTGTGAACAAACAAAATGATCGGGTTTACTTGCCAAAGAGGTCAGATGAAAATTTACACCTGCGATTGGCCACCAGAACTCAAACGCCGTCGATGGTAATGGTGTGGACCGCCGTAACGGCCGATGGTCGCTCCCCGCTCGTATTCATCCACCGTGGGGTCAAAATAAATGCCGTATATTATCGGGAAAATGTCTTAAAGACAGTATTGAAGCCCTGGACTGACAAACATTTCGGCCGCAGACCATGGACATTCCAACACTACTCAGCACCACCGCACTCAGCACGCGTCAAGCAAGAATGGCTTAAAAAGGAGGTTCCTCGCTTCATTGCTACCGCACAATGGCCACCAAAATCTCCGGATCTCAATCCGTTGGACTTTTGCGCCTGGGGCATTTTAGAGAGTAAGGTTCTCACTAAAAAATACCAAAGTGTCGATCATCTCAAGACGGCGCTTCGCCGGGAATGGGAAAAAAAACCGCAGAGCCACTTTCGTGCAGCCTGTGATGGCTTTGTCGGCCGTTTGAAGGCCATAATTCGTACCAAAGGTGGCCAATTAGAACAAATCTAAACTGATTCTAAAATTTGATGTTATTTCCAAAATTTTTTGCTTTTGAACAATAAAATTACAAAAAAAAATTAAAAAATAGAGCGCTTTACTATGTTGCATTATATATCAGCCACCCTGTATATCCTTCTATTGCATCTCTTGTAATGTCCATTTCCGTTTTTATTGCCCCTGTAGTGATGCTTCTAACGACTTTTTAAGTGTGTGTGCCTAAGCTGCTCTTATGTGTGCCATTTGAAACCGCGAAGTCTAACGGGTAGTCTTTTGTACGTGTAGAATTTCGATGAGAAACATAAAACAGGAACAGGGCACAAAAAGGCAGGCAAGAAAAAAATCTGACAGAAATAATAAGAATTTTTGCGAAAAAAAAATAAAAGAGAGAAAAAAAAAAGGATGAACAAAGAGAAAAAAAAAGAAAAGAAATAAGCAATGTTTGCATAAGTATCTCAGATGTATGTGTGCTTGTAGATGTTCATTGTAATTGAAAAGGATACGACAAAAGGATATGTAACAACAATCTTTTAACGACTTACCTGTACGATGATATTATATTTGCACGTAAACACACACACACATATACACCCATACTCATGTTTGTAAAAGTATTCATGTACTCATAACCAAATATATTTCTTTTCTTTCTCTCCTCCTCTCTCGCTCTGTCTTTTTAAGGACAATTTTCTCAAATTTTTTTTTTGTTTTTTTTTTCATTTCTTGGCAAACGTTTGCAATTTCTTCATATTCCTGCAGCTTATGAAGCTGGCTGGCTGGTGGCGTGAGTGACTTAGTTTAAGCAAATATTTCTTATAAATTCTTTACAGCATAAAATTCAATGCAGAGCATACGGAGCACACGGAGCACTTGGAGAGACATTAAAATGAAGGCGCCCAAAATTTTCTTTCTTTTTTTCACGTTAAAATGATGTCTCAGAATTCAATGGTAAGATTATATTACAGATGCCTGTATGTATGTATGTGTAAAGCAAAAAGGACGACGATTAAGCATTAATCCGTTTTGTGATAAAAATTCTGACAGCTGACTGTCTGCCTGACTCTCTGTCTGCCTGCTGCCTGGCAAAATGATAGGTTTTGCCTTCAAAGACAAAATCTGATTGTTGTTAAATGAATTTAAGAAAAAGAAAGAACGAAAACTGATTAAATTTACCTGAAAATATCAAATTAAACTTGTATGCGATTGAAATAAAATTCAATATTTAGTTGAAGAGATTAAAACGTTCACTTATATTTTATAATGGGGCTGTTGCTAATGAGGGCATGTACAGAATATACTTAGAACTGTTATTCCTACCTTGGGTACCTGGGTGCAGAGACAGAAATTAAAAGAAATTCTTTCAACTCAAGCAATATGGCGCCATTAGTTTAATTTGCCATGAAGTCGTTCTGGGTTTACCAGCCTCATTAATTGCATTGCCCCCTCTAAGGGTAGGAAAAATCCTCCTCGACTGCTTCACTTCAGCCTAAAATCTCCTCTAAATATGATCAATTCACCTCCATTCACATGTTTTCTTACTTAATTGATCATTACAACTTTTCAGCCAGAATTGCAACCTAGTTTATCACACCACCCATGGTGAGTGGGTTAATTTTCTCCATGAGTGACGGGACCTGTAGTTAAAAGTCGATTGCGAACATAAATCTTCGCTCGATTCGAGTTATTGTGCGCCAGTAGAATAGCATCGTCTCCGTAATTCAGATCAGAAGTCATTGTAGTCAGGTAAGTAGTATGTTTACGGTGACCAGACGTTCTGTATTATACAGAACAGTACTGTATTTTAGAGCCCTGTTCTATATAAATTATTCTTTGCTAAAAAACGTGAAAATGTTCTGTATTTTATTTAGTGTTCTGTATTTGTTCAGTATTTCGTTATATTTTCAGTTTTACATAAAAGATTCATAGAAAAACACATAAGAAATACATAAATATACAAAATATATAAATATTAATATTATAGCCTACATATATGTGCAGATAACACAAATTGTAACTTTGGTGGCGCTGCAAGACGAGGACAAAATAATGTTTTTAAAAAAGTACACTCATCTATTGGAAATGTTCTTATTGGAGTCAATTGTGCTGCACATGTATTAAATAATTGCCTTCAAATGGCTACTGAATGTCTTCCGGTAGATATTGAAGTTATTTTTGTCAAAATTTATACCGTTCGTGTTGGACAAATAAAAGTAATTTGTAATACAGTAGACGTAGAATATAAAAAAATTACTTGCATATAGCAAGACAAGGTGGCTTACTCTTAAACCGTCCATTGAAAGTATATTAGAACTTTTTAAACGCTTAAAGGAATATTTTTTATCTCAACCAAAGTGCCCATCTATTTTAAAAATATTTTTTGTCAATCCTTCTTCTGAAGCCTGGCTTTTATACATACATACACATTGCCAAGCCACTTTATTTCACAATTATATAAAGCAGATTGAGTCGCAAAAAATTTGCATTTTGGAAGTTTCTCTTATTAAAAATGAGCTTAAGTTTAAAGTTACACAACGAAGGGCTGAAATATTTTTACATTTAGCAGTAAAAAAATATTGAATGATTTACATGAGAAAAATTTAATTAATTTCATCTCATTTTTATACAAATTGTATTTAATATTTAAATCAATGGGATGTTGCATATCAAGAAGTTATTTTAATTACGCCCCCACGAGAGAAAACCATGCATTTACATTTCTTCAAGTTGAGATCCATTAAATTAATTCTACACCAAGTTACAAACAAATCAATATTTCGCTGAAGAACAGCCTGCCCATGATCATCATCAAAAGTATAAAATAATTTAACGTCGTCAGCATACATCAGAATATTACAATCAGAAATAGCACAAGGAAGATCATTAAGAAACAATAAGAACAGTAAAGGACCCAAATGTCTACCCTGCGGAACACCAGAAGTAACATATACTGTCTTAGACAATACATTCCTAAACATTACCCTCTGAGTCCTAAGGGAGAGGTAGGAGTCTAGCCAACGAAGAATAATATCAGGAATACCGATTAATGAAAGTTTAAGAAGCAAAATTCTATGATCAACCCTATCAAAAGCTTTACTGAAATCAGTATAAATTACATCAGTCCGAGCCCTGGCAAGAAAACCCCTGAAAACATGCGTAGTAAATTCAAGAAGATTAGTGACAGTCGACCTACCTTTCAAAAAACCATGTTGGAAAGGGGATATTAAAGATAATCCGTCACCAGTTTCTCCATTAACTTGGGAATAGCACTGAGTTTGGCAATACCCCTGTAATTGGAAATATTGGATTTATTACCTGACTTATGCAAAGGAATTATAAATGAACTCTTCCAAATAGATGGAAAATGACCAGCCCTCAGAAGCCCATTGAATATAAAGGTCAAAGGACCACTCAAAACAACAGCGCACTTTTTCAAAATACAGGCCGGAACCCCGTCAGGGCCCGGCAAGTATGTAAGTTTCAGTCCAGACAAAGACTCAAGGACAGATTCCTCATCAAATGAATATATATTAGAAATAGAGGCACTTCCCACTGAATAAGGATACGAAAAGCCGGTACTCAGATAAGGTCCCGAGTCCAACTGCCTATAAGTAGACTGAAAAAAGTCAGCAAACATATTAGAAATATCAAGGTAATTAGAGGACGATACGTCCCCATAAAACATCTCAGTGGGAAACAAAGATGATTTACGTTTAGCTCGAACGAAGTCATAAAACGACTTAGGATCGCTAGCGAAGTTCGACCTGACCCTAATCATATATTCCTCATAACAGTAATGATTCATTCTACGATAATCCGCACGCGCCCTAGAGTAAAGAGCATAATCAATATCAGTACCTGATCTAACAAACTTTTTAAATAATCTTGATTTTCTGTTCCTCAACCTTGACAGTCTAGCCGAATTCCACGGAGGACCAGAACGCTACAAACGACTATATACAAATGGAACACACTCCCTAAAACATTTAAATAATACCTCATAAAAGCAATCCAAGATCCTGTCAAGTGAAAGAGTGTCATATGGTGGTGAAATTAGTACAGACGACCAATCTGCGGAGGCTAGTAGTGTATTCAAACGACTAAAATCCGTACGATGGAAATTAAAGCGCCCCTCATCACTAAATGAGCGATTCATTAAAGGAGGTAAACGAAAATCAATTTCAATAGAAAGTAACAACGTAGGATGATAACTATCCTCAGGAATAGATCTACGATCAATGCGAAATAACGAAGAAATACTTGGATCCTCTAAAAATACAAGATCCAGAATTCTACCCATTGAATTCAATACACCATTCACCTGGAAAAGACCCAGATCACACATAGCGGACAGAATTTCATCATAGAAAGGAACTGAAGAACATGGCACCAATGAGCCAGTCTCAGGTGAAAAATTGCAAGATGTATGCGGAAGATTAAAATCACCAAGGACTACTATAATCCCCTCATGCCCCATTGAATCAATCAAGTTGTACTATTAAAATGGGTTCTTCTTCATCAAGTTCCTACTTGGGAAGAAGTTGAAACAAGTTGTGTATAATTGTTATAATGAAAAAAAGGACAGAATTAAACATTAATGATTCTAATTTATTTGATAAATTTTCACTTATTAAAAATTATACTAGTTTAGAAAAAATAAACGAATGGAATAACGATCAAACATCTACCGAAGAACGTTGGGTAGAAATTTTCAAACATTTTCATGAAAAAAGTATCGGCTTTGAAAATATTCTTAAAATTGTAAAATTTTGTTTATGTTTACTTGGGTCAAATGCCCCAGCTGAAAGGGTATTTTCCGTTTTAAATAATGTTTGGACAAATGAAAAGACTCAAATTAAATTAGAAAAGCAATTTTAATCACAAAATTAAATTATGAACAAAATTTTACAGAATTTAAAAAATATTTAAAACAAAATGAAAACTTAATAAAGCATATTTATTCCTTATAAAGGATGTTTTTTATAGAGGTATAGAACTTTAAGTTGCAATAAAACAACGATGGATTATTCGATTGACATGAATTTTATTTATCCGAAAGATAATCTTGTGGCATTACATCTTAAATATGATTTCTGGCATATGACCGCCACGGCTGGCGCGGATGTAGTCCAATCTGGACGTCCAATTTTCAATGACTTTTTCCAACATTTGTGGCCGTATATCGGCAATAATACGGCGAATGTTGTCTTCCAAATGGTCAAGCGTTTGTGGCTTTACCGCATAGACCAATGACTTTACATAGCCCTACAGAAAGTAGTCTAGCGGTGTTAAATCACAAGATCTTGGAGGCCAATTCACAGTTCCAAAACGTGAAATTAAGCGGTCACCAAACGTGTCGTTCAATAAATCTATTGTGGCACGAGCTGTGTGACATGTTGCGACGTCTTGTTGAAACCACATCTTCTGGACATCATGGTTATTCAATTCAGGAATGAAGAAGTTAGTAATCATGGCTCTATACCGATCACCATTGACTGTAACGTTCTGGCCACCATCGTTTTTGAAAAAGTACGGACCAATGATTCCACCAGCCCATAAAGCGCACCAAACAGTCAGTTTTTCTGGATGTAACGGTGTTTCCACATACACTTGAAGAGTACCTTCACTCCAAATGCGGCAGTTTTGTTTGTTGACGTAGCCATTCAACCAGAAGTGCGCTTCATCGCTAAACAAAATTCGCTTATGAAAATCGGGGACAACGGTAATCTCGTTTTGGGCCCATTCGACGAATCTACGTCTTACTCGTTTGGCTTCATTTCTTGCACGAGTTGGATTCTGTAAGCACGCAAACCAAGATCCTTCCGCAAAATCTTCCATAAAGTGGATGGACACAGATCCAATTCCTATGCTCGATGGCGGATGGACTCATTCGGGTCTTCCTCAATGCTACGCTCTACAGCAGCAATAGCTTCTTCTGTACGCACCGTACAGCGTCTCTGGGGATGCGAGTTATCAATAAGAGTAAACGTGGTGCGAAAACGTTCCATGGTTAATCGAATTAACTGCTCTGATGGACGATTTTGTCGACGATAAAATGGACGTAGTGCGCGATACGTTTTCCGCACAGAACCATTATTTTCGAAATAAAATTGCTTTATTTGCAAGCGTTGTTCAGGCGTGAGTCTATTCATGATGAATTGCCAAACCAAACTGAGAATAAATCACTTGACAGCTGTTAAATCGGTCGCCATCTTGAAAAGTAATGCCAACTTAAAGTTCTATACCTCTATAAAAAACACCCTTTATTATAATTAAATATTTTTAATTTTTTTTTTGTTCTTCTGCTTTTTTCAATTACAAATTAATTTTATTAGTTTTTTTTCATATTTATTTTGTAATATTAAAATTGGATTTTAAAACGCTCTTTTAAATATTGTCTAATTTTGAAGTACAAATAAATTTGTAGAGTATTTTATGATTATGTTTAGTTGTTATGTTTTTTAGTATTTATGTATTTATTGCTGCGTCTTTTTATTATTTGCTTTCTTTTTGTACTTTATTAAATCGAATTAATAAATTTTTATTTTTCTAACAATCAATATATGTAATAATGTTTAAAACTTTATTGACAATAGAAATTTTGACTGTTAAAAATTGAAACTGATTTACGAAATGGCGGTTAGGGTATTTTATTTTCTCCTGTTCTGTATTTTGCTGAGAAAAATATAGTCACCATAAGTATGTTGCCTTACTAAACACCACGGTTCAAAACTTAACTAAGAAATATATTTCTTTCGGCTGCTTCCTCTCAGCGGTCATCGGCCAAAAGCTCTCAGAGTAAATAAAATTCCTATGAAATGTTTTTTAAAAATCTGTCGTTCGGAGTCAACTTTAAACTGTAGGCCCCGCCCCACTTGGATAAAAATAAAACGTACAGCATGGGTTATGTGAGGGGCTAGGTGTTGATCCTGACTGAAGGGTTGTATTGTATTGTAATCTAGATTATTTAGGTTACTTTGCATTTCCTTCACAATTCCCATACATGGGAAATCACTGAGAATTCCTCCAAACATTATGTCCAAGACAATGTTAAATAAAGCTGGGGACAAGATCCGCCCTAGCCGAACCTATCTCAACTCTCACCATTTCACTCAGCAATTTGCCTTAAGTTATAGACTCGTCATGAGACATCTGAGATTCAGATTAATTGTGGCGTAGTCTGCCGAAAGTCTTGTCAAAATCTACGAATCATAGTTATAGCGCTGAGCGCCACTCTGCAGATTATCCCAGAATTAAAGCCAGCTTGTTCTTGCCTTAACGTTGGTGTTATTAGAGATTCTTTTGGCAATTATATGGGCTGCTATCCTGTTCATTACATATCGCAGAGTAATATCTACACATAATTGGTCATTACAACCTTTTAGTCATCATTACGACCTAGTTTCGCACCACATTTATGTTGTGTGTTTTAATTTTACACATGAGGGTCGGGACATAGAGTTTTAAGTCGACTCCGAACAACATATTCTTGAGGAACTTCTAATGGCAATTTTTATTTACTCTCAGAGTTTTCGCCAGAAGTCTGTTGAGAGGAAGTCGCCGAAGATATAGTCTTTCATATAGTCTTCGTTTTGAGGTCTGACCTGTCGTTTGAACCGTGGCCTCACGTCTAATAGGTCAACACACTACCTACTAGACTACGTCGACTTCAACAGCAAAGTAATATCACGCTAGTTGTTAGAGTCTGTGGGATAATCATTTTTTCTTATAATGGGTGATTTTGTAAGAGCTAAAGGAAAATTTTTCAAAAAAAACACATAAAATTCATAAAAATGCATGAAATCTTTATTTGAATCGATAGTACGGTCCATATAATTTAATGTTTGAAGATTATTTCATGCGAATGTTGACCGCGACTGAGCCTCAAATGGTCCATCGGCTTAGTCCAATTTTGGCATACTCTCTTCCAACATTTCGGCCGATATCTCACGAATAAATGCTTTAATCGGTTGTCTTCCAATGCGTCAATTGAAGCGGGCTTGTCTGTATAGGCATGAGCTTTAACATAGCCCCACAAAAAATAGTCTAAAGGCGTTAAATCGCACGAACTAGGCGGCCAATTGACCGGCCCTGGACGTAAAATAAAATGTTTGCCGAACTCGCCTCTCAATAAGTCCATTGTTACGCGTGCTGTGTGGCATGTGGTACCGTCATGTTATGCAAGTCAAGCTCTTGCATTTTGGCCCAAAAAAAAAGTTGGATATCATCTCACGGTAGCGCTCACCATTCACAGTTACGTTACGATTCGCAGCATCTTTGAAGAAGTACGGTCCAATGATGCCACCAGCCCATAAACCGCACCAAACTGAGGTGACTTTTTCTGGATGTTTTGGTAGCTTTTGCAATGCTTTTGGGTGATCTTCACACCAAAATCGACAATTCTGCTTATTTACGTATCCATTGAGCCAAAAATGAGCTTCGTCGCTGAACACAATTTTTCGATAAAGAAGTGGATCTTCGGCCAACATTCCAAGAGCCCATTCACCAAAAATTCTGCGTTGCGGTAGGTTGTTCGGCTTCAATTCTTGCACCAGCTGTATTTTGAAAGGCTTCACACCTTAACCTTTCTGCAAAATTATCCACGTTGTTGAAGAATAGAGGCCCAATTGCTGCGAATGGCAACGAATCGATAATTGATGGCCATCATTAACACTGGCCCATACAGCTGCGATATTTTCTTCAGTTTGCACTCTACGTATGCGTGCTGCTGGTTTAATGTCCAACAAATGTAAATTTGGTGCGAAATTTAGTCACAATAGCCCGAATACCCGCTTCAGTGGGTCAATTAAACTGACCATAAAGCAAAGGAAGAAGCGCGCGATGAACTTTCTTAACAGAGCACGCATTTTGATAATAAAATTCAATGATTTGCAAGCGTTGTTCGTTTGTAAGACGATTCATGGTTAAATTATAGACCAAACTGAAGATGTTTGACAGTGAAACAAAACACGAAATGTGCGTGTGCTGTTTAAACCAGTGATAATAGCTAAAATATCACCCGTTATTAGCACGTCCTCAGTCACATGATTGTTTAAATTTTCACTCTTCCAGAAAGTCCGCGACATCTTGAAGAGGTCAGTGTCATCTTTTGGAGATTTGTTTCACTTGACACATCTAATTGTATACGTGGTGAGAGATGTAGAAATCATGAACGGTTCTTCAACGTGTGACTCTCATACGCCTGCGTTTCCTATGGTACGATTATTCACCGATGGCAAGAGGGCATAATTTTTCGCTTATACGTGAACATGTTGCTCTTCTGTGGTCGCAAGATTATCGTTTACACCTCTTAGGAGCCTTTGTGATGTTGTATAACCATTTGTGAGTTTCCTTAAGGACCTGTACATATATCCGTTGCTATTTGTCTATACTTTCTGACCTCGTCCATCTTCTTTTGTACCAACCAATACTGCGTTTCATTTCTCTGTGTAGCTGGTTTTTAAAGAGTCTGCAGATGTAGTTTAAAACAACCAGTTAGAGCTATAACGTCCTCAGATCAATAAAGTAATCGGACATTAATAGCGCCAGACATCCTTTGAATCAAGCATTCATAGTTCCTTTGTATTCCATGAACCCAGAAATAAAAGAGTCCTCTTGCAATTACGCCAGCATAAGATTATAAAAATAGAAATGTCTCCTTCTTAAAAAATGACTTAAAATAACAATTTCAAGGATATTACATCATAACGATTGTATTTACTTATAAAACTTATAAATATTGATACGTACGCAGTCATCCATCTCTCTGACGTTTGAATTTTTTTTATGGATTTCCACAATTTGACTTTTATTTGTGGATTCGCAAACACAAACAATATTTATGACACTCTTCTACACTCTTTTTTTATTCATATTTTAATGTCGTTTTATTTCCTCTTTTTTTTTGTTATGTTATGAACAACATAAACGTGTTTCTTTCAAATACGGGAATAAATTTAAAATGGCACTGACAGACAGACACACAGACAGACACTGAGACAGACAGCATGAGAGATTAACGCATTGGATTAGAAACGGAAATGAGTGGAAATTTGATGGAGACTTTTTACGAAGTGGAAACGAATTTTAAATACCACGTACACACAACATGACATGTGATGTCAATGGAATTTAAAAACTAAATACGTGGGCAGTCTTAAGGAAGGGGAAATAATCAATATCTGGAACTTCTTTCTTTCTCGTTTTGTTTTGTTATTACAACTGAGCTTCTTGCTCTTCGGAGTCGAAATGAAACTGTAGGTCCTGGCACTCATGGTTCAAATTAACGCACACAACATAAATGGTGTGAAAAGCTAGGCTGCAATCTTGACTAATATGTATTGTATTACGTTTTTACCTTCTAAAAACGTTTAAAATATAAGCTCGTAAATTGCAAATAAAATAAAAATAAATTTTGTGTTTAGTTTTTAATTAAAATTCTTTATTATTCGCACAATTCTGTGTGCCACTGTTCACAACTTGATGTAAACAACAACAATTGCTTTTGTTGTTATTCCTCTGTTTACACTCTTTGCACAAAGTTCCTTAAAGCCGATTGATTTCCTACATTTTTATGCTCCACAGCACGGTTAAGAGAGAAGTATAGTCGGGATTGCAAAGTGGATGTCAGGGTCATTGCAACACAACTATAATGTCAACAACCTTCCACTCTTATATTCATAGTTCAAATGGCACATGTTGCGTATCAGCACTATTAGATGTTTCAAATCAACATCCGTAGTCTAGGAGCGGGTTGGCTTATTAGAACGTGAGGCCACGGTTCAGACATCAAAACGAAAGTATTAAAAAAAATATTTCTTCGGTGACTTCCTCTCAGCAGATTTCTGGCAAAAACTCTGCAAATAAAATAAATTTGACGTGGAAAGTGTCTTATAAAAATCTGTCGTTCGTAGTCGACTTTAAAATGTAGGTTCCGACACTCACATATAAAATCAACACACACAGCATAAGTGGTGTGAGAAGCTGATCCATAATTCTGACTGAAGGGTCGTAATGACCAATTATGTATGTGTGTAAGTCAACATCCATATTCTCGCGTAGAGATTCTAAATTTCCGCAACTTTGCGACTTATTGTACTGCCTCACCAATCCTGTTGCCCTATCAACAAGACTCAGGATGATTATGGGTATCAGTAAGCATAACTTCCTGTCTCGCGCTTGATAAGCATTCAGACGTTTCCTTCTGTAACGTATTAACGCTGCATTGGTTTCAAGTAACACACGGGCTTTGTTCACTCATTTTCTTCATCCCTGAACAAATATTCTTTGAGTATAACGTGCCCGAACAGAATCCATTTCCTATCCTCAGACTTATTTCTGAATAGTCTAATGCGTGATTCATATCTCTTCTTTTTAACCCAACAAAGGGTATCCACTGTTTACAACTTGATGTAAACCACAACAGTTGCTTCATTACGATTACTCTCTTCAAACACACCGCGTCTTCACACAAGACTTACTGAACTTTCACAGATTCAGTTGCCTGCTTTATCTTGCCTTTTATATGACAGAGTAAACAATCTGATGAATATTTTTGAAGGCGAATGTTCATGACTTCGCCTTCTCGAAATCTCTATAAATGTAAACATCGTTGTTTACATTCATTATTGTAGTGTTGTTTGTGTATTTTTGTTTGCATATGACAGAACAGTGTAACACAAGCCACATTGCGACGGTGAATCAATAGAGTTCGATACTCTATAATAAGTGTCTGAATCGATTTCTGTACGTGGCGGAGAAGCCTCAAAATAGATTTCAAGTCACCAGCCCACACATGAAAATTGTAATCCATTTTCGTATGACCGTAAAGAGTGTGTATTATAAAGACATACACAGGGATTGTAATATTTCTTGCACTTTCTTACGAAACGGACTCTCTTAAATGCTGTTTCCCTGATGAATGTTCTTGCAGGCGACTTTGCCTTCTCGAAATCTCTATAAATGTAAACATCGTTGTTATCATTTATTAATGCTGGTATTTGTTGTTGTATTTTTGTTTACTTGTTTAACATTTTTATGGTGATATTTGTTGTTGTATTTTTGTTTACTTGTTTACAATTTTTTATATTTGTAAACAGTTTTGTTTACTTGCATTGTTTTGCTTTTGTAGTTTTTGTTTATAATTTTAATGTTAAGCAATGTAAAAGCAAAACACCAGTATCTGGATTTTTTCATTTTCGTAACAATAGTGTTAGGCCTCACCTTAGGCTTATAGATTAGACCTTGGTTGTGGGGCAATCACTTCTTTCGATCGATACAAAATGTTTTCAGAGGCATGCCCTAATTTAGAGTGGCTTGATTCGTTTTTACTTTAAAAAACACATTTTTTTTTAATTCGTGTTGGCCAATATTTGAAGTCGCCGTGGTGTAGTAGGTATGTTGGCTTATTAGAGGTGAGGCCTCGGTTCGAACCCCAGGTCAGGCATCAAAACAAAATACAAAAAGTATTACTTCGGCAACTTTTTCTCAGTAGATTACTGGCAAAAGCTCCAAGAGTAAAATAAAATTGCCATTAAAAGTTTCTGAAAAATCTGTCGTTCGGAGCCGAATATAAACTGTAGTTCTCCTGCCACGCATGTATAAAAAAATTAACGCACACAACATAAATGATGTGAGAAACTAGCTCGTAATCCTGACTAAAGGGTTGTAATGACCAATTATGTATGTATGTATATTGGCCAATATATGGAAAACCTTTACCCAATGAATTGCATTTAAAGTTATTCACACATTACTTCATTGAAAATCATTCATTCCCATTGTCCATTACACTTTGCACAATACCGCCTTGAGGGTACATGAATGCCAAACAATAAAATAAGGTCAGTAATCGCAGTCAGAGAAAAAAGACCAGAAAAATTTTTATTTTTTAAGTGAAACTGCCAAAAGGCAAAAGACACTACAACACAATCAACTTGTGTGTGTAGCAATCATATTTACATATATATACAGAGAAAGGGAAAGAGAAAGAGAGGGGTTATGAGCGTTATGAGTATAATATCATAACCAAAAAAAAAAATGAAATAAAATACAACATTTCATAGAGTATATTTCAATTTTCCACATGGAATATGTTGTCGATTGCTGGTTGAATCAATTTATGGCATCCGTAGGAAAAACACAACAAAAAAGAATTTCTGCATAAAAATATATGCCAGTGAACAACAGCAATAACCAGCAAACCAAACATTGGAAATGAATATGTGTGTGCTTGAGGAAAAAAAAGAGCAAAACACACACGCATTATCCTTTCACTTATAGTGTACATATGTAAATGTATTTGGTGCCTGCTTTCTCTCTCTCTCTTTCTCTCCCATTTGTGTGAAACAACATTATGATGATGACGACGTTGATGTGAATGTATTTATTCATGTAAATAGAGAAGGCAATGTGACAGAATTGGCAATAATGTAAATACATTTATAGTTAAATATTAAAACATACACATACACACGCACACAGACACACATATGTCACATATACACTTACACACGCACACACTTATTTGTATTCTGTTATATACTGTGTATATCATTTCATTCATATAATATCGGAAAAAACAAATTTATGCTCAATTTTATACGAATGTATGTGTGTGTAATTGTATTTGTGCATCACTTACATGCTCTCTCGCTCTCTCTCTCTCTTGCTCTTGCTTTCTTTTTATCTCCGATTTTATGTTGCTGTGTTCAGTGATGGCAATAATTTAAATTTATATTCGTATTTATCTACAATTACAATAAAAAAAAAACAGAAGAAGAGAACATGCTGTTGTTATTGTTGTTGCTGTGTATAAAATAATGAGTTTTTTCCGAGTTGTTGCTATTCAAAATTGAAAAAAAAAAATACTACGAATCATTTTTATTGCGGGACATTAAACAATGTGAACGTAGTTTGAAAAAGAAACATGCAATCATCGTTTAAATAGTCCACTATAACATGGCCTACAGGTGTAGTAACTATATGGGTATATAAGGTTGTTCAATTTTTGCAAGCTGTAAGCGTTTTAGCTGACGAACCAGATTAATTTTAAGTTTTATTAAATAAAAATAAATAAAAATGGCTTTCGGTGATGTTAGTACCCCACAAGGTCTTAAGGAATTGAACAATTTCTCGGCCGACAACAGCTACATGAATGGTTATGAACCAACTAAAGCTGATTTATCTGTGTTCGAAGCTTTGGGCAAAGCCCCCACTGGTGATGTTGCCCATGTTCAACGTTGGTACCGTCACATTGCCTTCTTCGAGGCCAGTGAAAAGGCTGCTTGGGGTGGTTCCCCCTTGCCTCAAGCTGCTGGTGCTAAGCCCACCGTAGCTGCTCCTGCTGCCGCTGCCGCCGATGATGATGACGATGTTGACTCTTCGGTTCCGATGATGAAGAAGATGAGGAAGCTGCCAGAGTCCGTGAGGAACGCGTAGCTGCCTATGCTGCCAAGAAATCCAAGAAAGCCGCCTTGATTGCCAAATCCTCTGTCTTGCTCGATGTCGAACCCTGGGATGATGAGTCTGACATGAAGGAAATGGAAAATGCTGTACGCACCATCGAAATGGACGGTTTTTTTGGGGTGCCTCCAAATTGGTGCCAGTCGGCTATGGTATCAACAAATTGCAAATCATGTGCGTTATTGAAGGCGAGAAAGTTTCCATTGATATGTTGACTGAAAAGATTCAAGAATTCGAAGATTTTGCACAATCTGTCGATATTGCTGCCTTTAACAAGATCTAAACTAAAGGAATACAGGAATGGGAACACCCTAGAAAATAGATTAAATATGAAAATTGTGTAGCTTCCTGAATGAATGAAGAATAATAATTGCAACGTCATCAGCAATTATTCCATAATAAAGTTTTTGATAAAATGATTTTTATAAATTATGAGCAGATAAATAGAAATAAATAAAGTAAATAAAAATCTTCATTTCCAGCCACGTCACCATCTCTGCATAAAATCCGCATTTAAAGCCAGAATATATATTTCTTTGACCTGGATGACCTTTATTTTTCATATTAATACAGCACATTCTTGTTACATAAACCAATGGACATTTACTCTCTAATATCCCCTTTTCATATTCTTTTTCGCCGCTTTAAGGCACATAAGGTGTCCAGAGAGCATCTTGCCCATGCTTTTATTATTTCTCTACATTGCGGGATTTTCATTAAATAAGTTATCCCATAAGTTTTTCTCATCAAGTGATTAATAAGCTTTAACAAGTTCTTGGATGATAGGGTTGCCAGCTGTTGCTTTCTAGTTATTTTGGTTTGTTGTACATAACACGGTTGCTCGTTGGTACTAAGCAGATGTCAGCAATGAGTATTCAAAACGATGAGTAGATTCGAATCATACTTATAATTTCTGATACTTATACGCATTCATACTTATTTTAATGTCATACTCATACTACTCATATTCAAAGTTCGAAATACTCATGGTACTCATACTTAACAATACGCATGATGTTATTGATTTCGACTCTCCATAACTCATCGTATACACGAATCACAAAATAAGTATGATTCGCGTACGAACACTACAATACTCACAAGAAGTTTTTGTGTTTGCTCTGCTTGCTGTCTTTGTCTTTTTTGTTTACGTGTCTTTCTTCTTTCTTTGTAAATGCAACAACAACTACGACTGTAAATTTTTACGAATGATTAGAGTCACTCGAATCATTTATGAGTAGTATTATAAGTATTTTTCTAAATTTATACAGCTGAATGAGTAGGCGTGTGAATCAAACATATTTCGAATGTTATGAGTTTGATGTCAACGTTGTACTCATACTTATTGCAACCTTAAACTTATAAATCAACGTTGTACTGAGTACAAATGAATCAGAGTACATAGTTAAATTTCAATATAGTTGACTCACTCATACTCAAAATTTCATGAGTATTTATGAGTAGCGAAAAATCGATTCATTGCTGATCTCTGGTACTAAGCATCTTTGCCGATTGAGTTCAAACTTTCCTGCTGAGTTTGTATCCATGTTGCTAACCTTAACTCAAACATCTTCAACAAAATGATATACGAAAACAATATTTCTTTCGGTAAATTCATCTCAGCATTCTTCTAGGAAAAACTCTGAGAGTTAATCAAATTGCCATGAAAAGTTTCTCAAAAATCTGTCTTTCGAAATCGACTTTAAATTGTAGATCCCCTGCCACTCATGTATAAAATTAACACATACAACATGGGTGATGTGTGAAGCTAGATTGTACACCTAACTAACATATATAATTGACCATTACAACCTTTCTACAGGATTACGATCTAGTTTCTCACATCACTTAAGTTGTGTCTGACCTGGAGCTTGCACCGTGGCCTCACGTCTAATAAACTAACACACTACCCACTAGACTAAGGCTACGGAACGGCCAATTAAGTTAAGTAAGGTCAGTCCAGCTACAGTTTTTCCTTGATTGTTGCCATATGTTTACCTTTTTGCCACCGAATCATTTTTTAAGTTTGTTAATCCATGCAACCATGATCTGTACCAACTACAGAGTAAAGGGCCCGCCAAATAATTTTTTTTTTGAAAATGATTTGAAAAAAACTACTGAATATTTTTTCAAATTTCTTTTTTTATTTCAAAGTACAATCCTTTCGGTTAATAATGGAAAATAATTTCATTCAAATGACTGCCTCGGCTGGCCATGCAGTAGCATACACCAGAAGATGCCGATTTTTGGCAAAAAAATAGTCATCTTTTCAGATGAAGCTCGCTTTGATCTTGGCGGATATGTAAACAAGCAAAATTGTCGCATTTGGGGCACAGGAAACCCGCATGCATACATTGAAAAGCCGACGCACCCAAAACGAGTCACTGTTTGGTGCGGATTTTGGTCCAGAACCATAATTGGGCAATTTTTCTTCGAAAATGAGCAAGGAGTGGCCGTTACAGTCAATGGCGATCGTTATCGGGCCATGTTGAACGAATTTTTGTTCACAAAAAATTGAAGAGGAGGATATTGGCAACATTTGGTTTCAACAGGACGGCGCTACGTGCCACACAGCCGAAGCTACACTCGATGTTTTGCGCAATGTTTTTGAAGATCACATTATCAGCGGCAGAGCTGATGTCGTTTGGCCACCTCGGAGCTGCGATTTGACACCGTTCGACTATTATTTGTGGGGTGCCGTCAAAGATAAGTGTTACGCCGACAAGCCAGAGACAATTGACGCTTTAAAGGACAATATTCGTGAAGCCATTGGTGAAATACAGCTGCACACAGTCGATAATGTGCTTAAAAATGGGACCGATCGTGTAAGCTACTGCATGGCCAGCCGAGGCAGCCATTTGAATGAAATTATTTTCCATTATTAACCGAAAGGATTGTACTTTCAAATAAAGAAAGAAATTTGAGAAAATATTCAGTAGTTTTTTTTTAAGTATTTAAAAAAAAGTTATTTGGTGGACCCTTTATAAACCTATCGCATGTCAAGTTCTTAGGAACGTATTGTGTGAACGAATGAAGCCAAATTATTGATTGCACCTCATTAATGCAGCTCTAGATTTAGTATGTCCACTGTCGACAAAGCAGATATCAATACTACACCAAATTCTGGATAAAACCCTTTAAAATCAATTCATCACACACGACCTTTTTGTCGGATATAAGACAGCATTTGATCGTTCGATATTGCAGTCGGTGAGTTCGGAATTCCTGCGAAGCTGATAACGCTGTGCAGTATGACGTTTAGGAACTCCTCCAGCTTTGTCAAGGTTTGGAAAAGACTTTCCAAATCTTTTGATATTGTAAGAGCTTTCAGGCAAAGCGGTCCCTTTTTTCTTGCCACCTTCTTAACATCGTCATGAAGAGTGCTGTGCAAAAGGCATCATCTATGAGCCACCGGCATCGACATCGTTGGGCGCATGAAGCAAGATGTTACTACCGCTTTTAGTGTTATAAAATGGGAGTTTGCCATGTTGTATGGGACAGAATAGATGAAATATGTGAGGGCATGTGGTGTCTGGACGTCGACAGTTGCTTTTATGGTCTCAATGAATGAGTTGCAGAGACCTTTTTCGTGCAATGAATCTAATGCCTTACAGTTCGCTCATTGTTAACCAATGGGCACCAATGCAGTACTTTCACAACGTGGAAGTATTCAAGTTGCTCTACGCAACATGACATTATTGGTTCGCATTCAAGCTGCATACTCTAGTAGGTAGTGTGTTGGCTTATCAGACGTAAAGCTAGGGTTCGAGCCCCAGGCCAGACATCGAAACAAAATACAAAAAGTATTTCTGCGGTGACTTCCTCTCAGCAGATTTCTGGCAAAAACTCTGATGGTAAATAAAATTGCCATGAAAAAGTTTCTCGAAAAATCTGTCGTTCGGAGTCGACTTTAAACTGTAGGTCCCACCACTCACGTATAAAATTAACACACACAACATAAGTGGTGTGAGAAACTAGGACGTTGTACAATGTGTCAATTCGACCTCCGGGTACTGCACTTGTCTTAATTGACAAGTACACGTCCTCTAACCTAACCTAACCTATCCAGCGGATATGCTGGCCGGGCTACTTCATTCGTATTTGATACAAGGTGGGTGCAGTCGACAGGTTACTTAGGGGGAATTCGGAAACCATGAAGGCGTATTTAAGAAATAAAATCTTCAAAATGCCAACATCTCTATGCACCGTCCATTGAAATCTAGAGAAGTGATATCACCACATGAAAAATGTTGAAATATTTCACGAAATAAAGAAAATCAAACACATTTTGAATATGAAGGAAATAAATTTTTTAAGATTAATTAGAAAATAAATTCAAAAATTTTAGAAAAATATATTCAAACATATGTACATATAAATATGCATACATACATACATTTTTATATTTATTTATTTACATAAATTTTTTTCCGAAACATTTTTATTGCATGTCAGCCAGAGTTTGCTTTGTAGCAATTTTTTATTCGATTTTTTATTTGTTGGATGTTGAACTTAAAAGTTTGTGTTTTACATCACAGGTCTTAATTGGAAATAGTTTGTGGTAAAAAATTTAGGTTCTCAGTATTCTGCAGAGGCATCTATTGGCCAAATCCTAAACAGATTCAGTATTCCTTAAAACTGCTTTCATTGACTTGCATGCTAAAATTACTGGAAACCATTTTCAAGATACTCACCTCAATAGCTAACGACGATTTGCATTTTTTTTCAAATTGAAGGACTAAACGCGTAAATTCCACAAAATTCATCATTCAGCACAACAAGTCTGATCGCGTTGCTTTTGAAACAATCCTGCTACTTAAGTGCCTTACAAATACGGTCAGTATTCATGACGTAATGCATCGTCTTTGAAATTTTTGCTGAACTGAACGTTCGTTGTCTTCCGCATAAATTTTTTTCTAGCACCACTCTTGGGAGCATATGGCTTCCACAAAGCATTTCTGCCTTGTTTTCGTGTCTTGATTCTATTTTTATTGTTCCAGCTAAGCAGGTGGTTGGTTTGTAGTAGCAAGTCCTAGGATAATGGGGCAGCCATCTATTGTTGCCTGTAAACAACGCCCTCCGAGAGCAGTCCTTGCTGTATTGGTATACTTTCTTCCATTTCCAAGCGTTGAGTGGGTTTCTTAGTTGGATTGCATTCTAGCGGAGTGAAGCCCCCTAATTTTGAAATTCGAAAACCAGGATGAACGATTTTTTTTGTCTCCATTGGGATTCGAACTTAAGTGATGAGTGGGTTTCTCTGGGTGGATTGCATTGAAGGGGAGTAAAGTCCCCCAATTTTGAAATACGAACACCAGGATGAACGATTTTTTTTGTCTCCATTGGGATTCGAACCTGGACATCTCGATATGTAGTGAAGCTGTTTTTACACGTCACCGCCTACTGCATAAAAATTGCCGCTTTTAAAGCCACAATATATATTTGTTTGGCCTGGATGGCCTTTGTTTTTCGTGTTAATACAGCACATTCTTACTACATAAACCGACGAGCAGATATTTACTCTTTAATATCCCCTTTTCATATTCTTTTTCGCCGCCTTAAGACACATAAGCGTCCAGAGAGTACCTCGCCCAACCTTTTATTATTTCTTCACATCATGGGAGTTTCATTAAATAAAGTTTTCCAGCAGTCGCTGTAGAGTAGTAGATAATGTGTTGTCGTAATAGACGTGAGGCCACGGTTCAGATCCCAAATCATTATCGAAACAAAATACAATAAAATATATAAGGTTATCCATTTCGTGGTTTCAAAAGTATGGGAGTGGAATTCGACATCTGTCAAATTAAGTTGTGAAACCAATTTTATTATTTTCAGTTGAAAGTCTGACATTGACGAAAATGGATCGCTTAACTATCACACAACGCATAAAAATTATCAAAACCTACTACAAAAATGGTGATTCTGCCACAACCACGTATCGTGCTTTAAGAGGAGATTATGGTTTACATAATCGTCCAACTACGCAAGCAATTGGCAAAATTGTGAAGAAATTTGAAGAGACTGGAGTGGTTACAAATATTGAAAGGCCTGTGATGCCGAAGACCCGAATGTGTCGATTCCTCGTCGTTCTCAGGAATTAGGACTGTCTTACGGCCCATTATGGCGTATTTTGCATTTAGATCTACACCTACATCCATATAAAGTCCAGCTCACGCAGCAACTGAAGCCAGCTGACCATTCACAACGTCGTAGATACGTGGAATGGATGCTTGAACAACAGGCGGTGGACGGCAATTTTTCGAACAAAATTTTCTTCAGCGATGAAGCACATTTTACACTCGGTGGGTATGTTAATAAACCAAATTGTCGTATTTGGGGTTCTGAGAATCCTCAAGTAATTGAAGAGAGGCCATTACATCCAGAAAAAGTCACTGTTTGGTGCGCTCTTTGGTCCGAAGGTGTGATTGGACCTTACTTCATCGAAAAAACGACGATGGAACAACTGTCACCGTCAATTCGGAGCGTTATGATCATATGATAACCAAATTTTTTTTTGCCTGCTATTGAAGAATACGACTTGGAGAATATGTGGTTTCAACAAGACGTTGCCACATGCCACACAACTCGAGCGAATATGGCTTTATTGCAAGAGACATTTCCTGGCCGCGTAATTTCTCGTCGTGGCGATATCAACTGGCCACCGATTTGACACCATTAGACTTTTTTTGTGGGGCTACGCGAAAGACCGTGTTTATGAAGATAAACCTTCAACTCTTGAGCACTTAAAAACCAAAAGATTCGTCAAGTTATGGCTGAGATACCGCCAAATATGTGTCAAAAAGTGGTCGAAAATTACCTCAAAAGAATCAATGCTTGTAGCACTTCGCGTGGAGGTCATTTAATTTACAATAAAAAAGAAATATCATGAAAAAGATATTTTATATGTGTTTTATTTACGTTTTCTTTTGAAACCACGAAGTGGATAACCCTTTATGTTCGGCGACTTACTCTCAGCAAATTTCTGGCAAAAACTTTGAGGGTGAATAAAATTGCCAAGAAAAGCTTTTCGAAAATCTGTCATTCGAAGTCGGCTTTAAACTGCAGACGCTGCCACTCATGTATAAAATTAACACACTTAACGTAAATGGTGTGAGAAACTATATCATAATCCTGACTGAAAGGTTTTAATGGCCAATTACGTATGTATGTAAGCATGTACGTTTTTCCAGCTTTAACAAATTCTTGAATGCTAGGCTTGCCAACTGTTGCTGCCTAAATGTTTTCGTTTGTTGTACTTAGCACTGTTTCTTGATGGCACTTAGCACCTTTGCTGATTGAGTCCTCATATTCAAATATTTTTTGTTTTTTAGGAGGTGGCGGGCGCTGTCTGACCTTACATCATGTTCGTAGTCAATGTTAGACTCTCTGCGAGTAAAGGGGGTTTTCGAAATGAATTTTTTGTATAGGAATTAAAGCTAAAATGTCTTATTAGTTGTAATGGTTACCTAAGATATGTAAAACAGCATTTATGAGTTCCACATTTTTAATTTATACACCCAATAAATTGATATTTTTTTTTATCACATTCAATGCTGTTTCAACGCCATATCAGTGGAATAGAAAAAATTAAAATATTTTTCTCTCGTGGATTTCTAAAAATTAAATGCATTTCACTGCGAGAATTGCATAAAAATTTTGATTCATTTGCAATGATTTTTAATTTATTTTTTCAACATATTTTTTATTATTCTTCTTCCATTATTTTATTAAAGTTCCTGTGTGGTTTTTTATGGGAACGGGACTGCGGAATTCAAATATAAAATATTTGCCAGTTTTTTTTTATTGTTTTTATGGTGGCATAAATTAACATATTTTTTAACAATTTATTTAAGTGTTGTTGTTGTTGTTGTTGCTGTTGCCATTATTGTTTTGTTTCTGTTTTTTTTCTGTTTTTATTGTTGTGGTTAAAAGTCTCTCTTCAGTGGGTTCGTTTTATTCCACAACACATTTCATATTTGAAATTGCTTATACGTCCCTGTGGCAATTTTATAATGTGTCCCAAATGTCTGTGTATTATTAATACTAATTGCTATACGTTAATATACACATACATACATACTATATGTTTGTATGGGTAGGTTTATGTAGATGTATGGTTAACGGGCGAGGAGAACGTAGCGTAAGAGTTCATCATCAGTAGGGTAGATTTTCCATTCTGGGTTTAGATGGTAACAACCACTCTCTCTCTCCCCCTCTCTGGCTCTCTGTAGTCAATTTAAATAAGTTGACAAAAATATTTTTTTTTTTAAATTAACATTAACAACGCCAACAACAACAACAATATAATTTTCTTGTCTGCATATTTCACTTCGTAACCCAATTGTCAATTGCTGAGTGTTGTACCCCCTGTTAGTTTACATGGTTATTGCCATTGCTGTTGCTCGTTCGCTTTACTCACTGTTGCTGTTGTACGATGTAGTGTTGCTGTTGCCTTCAAACCACAATTAGCTGAAAAGTCAAGACCTTTCAGCCAAAAAATATTTGTGGCAGTGTTTATAGTTATGCCTACCAAATATGTTGTGGTAGATATGGGAGAAGTTCTTGCGTTTAATTCATTTCATCGGCCGTTGCCATACCCGCATACAGTGGACGAATGCAAAAGAATTTTTTTTTTATAAAATTAAGCACAACAAGTTTTATAGAATTTTTGTGTATTGGGTCCCCAGGCCATACATCTCCAACGAAACCAAATACGAAAAAATTGTTCTGCTGCGACTGACTCTCAGCAGATTTCTGTCAAAAACTCTGAGAGTAAATAAAATTGCCATGAAAAGTTTCTTAAAAATCTGTCGTTCGGAGTCGACTTAAAACTGTAGGTCCCGCCACTCATGTATAAAAGTAACACACACAACATAAGTGGTGTCAGAAGCTAGGTCATCAACCTGACTGAAGGACTATATACGTATATATGTATGTTTGTATGGTTTTTTTGTGTCTTAGGTCGGAGGTGGGAATCTTCGAAAGGCACTTTTGTTCCAACAAAAGAGTGCACGATTCACCATCTGCGGTGCCTACGTACTAAACCCACCCCCTACACACTTCCACCACTCTCACTCTGCGGGACTGCCGTAAGGTATAACTTCGCGGAGGGCTGGTTAGCTCGAAAGCTTTATCACATTAAGTCATATTTCGCCTCCGTTCCTCCAGCCTTCAGAGTTCTTGCATAACTTCAGCCATTCTCTGACTATATTGGCTCCATAGAATCCTAGAATTCAACACCTCCTCCATAAGCCGAGTTGGTCCGAAACTCGTTTCCCCGGGCCATCTAAATCTGGGGCAGCATGTTAGAATATGCTCCGCGTCTTCCTCCTCATCTACACAGATAAAGGCATAAAGGGAAAGTATCATGTGCAAATCTGTGCAGGTATTTCCTGAAGCACCCATGACCAGTTAGGAACTGGGTCACGTGGTAGGTCAGCTCGCAATGTTCGTTCTCCATCCAAAGGGTTACATTAGGGACAAGGTGAAATGTCCATCTCCCCTTTAAACCATTCTCCCATCGTGACTGCCATTTGTACATGGAAGTCCTTCGTTCCTCCACCTTTATAGCTGCAATTTGTTCTGGAAACTCAAGATGGCGAAAGTATATTCGCCTCTTCTCATCCGCCAGTATGTCTATTGGTATTGACTTTGCCAATACCAATACCGCTTCATCAGACACTGTCCTGAAGTCACTTATATGTCTAATCGCGCATAGATGATACACCGAGGACAGTATTTTCCTTGTCGTCCCCACGGAGAGTGCCTCCGACCATATTGGGCAAGCATATAACATTATTGACGTTACAACCCTCGATATAATCCTCCTCTTGAATGGACCTAGTCTTCTAATATTTGGCATCATCCTCGCCAGTACTCCCTGTGTTACAGATGCCTTTTCGCCAATGTATTTAACGTGCTTCTTGAAGTTCAACCTGTCGTCGATAATCACTCCCAGGTATGTATGTATGTATGAATGTATGTACGTATGTATGTATGTATGTATGTATGTATGTATGTATGTATGTAATACATCCTATTATCTGTCAAGACGTCAATCGTTCTTTAATCAACCTGTTCGGAACCCTGAGCCCAAACAGAGGATATTATCAGCATTAAAAATCATAGTTAGCACCACTACTTAGGAAGGAGAAGAACTCTGTGTAATACAACAAATCAATGCACTTTAACAGACGTGTAGGTTTATAGACAACCACATTTGGCAACCCTATCATTCAAGAACATGCTACGGTAATAACCTACTTTGCTGAAACATCTTGAAACTGAAATCAAACAATTGAAAATCCAAGTTTAATATTTACATGACAGTATGGTTTAGTTTTTACTCTGAATACAGTGGATAACTTAGCTCTCTTCTTACTTCTGATAACTTTTGGGAATGGAAGCTGGAGTGTTTTTTTCTATTTTTTAAATGTTCATCATTTGCTCTTCACTCCACCCGAATTATCATTGGGTATGACTTGGCTTTACAGCCTTGCTCCCATCCAATTTATTGGCGTTACGACCTCCACTGCTACGATACCGACGAGCACGCCAGGGCTTGTGCACTCCCTGCGGAATCTCTTCAGTCGACTTGGGTATACTACTTACCACGGTTAAGTTCGCCTTTGCGCGAACGGCAACTATCCTGGGTCAATGAGCAGTCCTCCTCTACCGCTAGACTCACTTGGCCCTAGATGGATGGAAGGCGCACCAACCCGTTACTCGGACTTGGTTGTAACGCCAACTCGATCACAGTGGCCATGCTTACAGATCATTGTGTTATGGAAAGAATGCAGCTCCCATCTAACGATTTTTGCCATGGTTGCAGATCTGTTGAGGAAGAGAAGACTGTTATCCACTTTCTTTGGCCATCTCTTGCGAGGTGCGGGTATAAGATATTTGGCTCTCCAATTCTTGTCAGCTTGACGGAGCTATCATGCATTGATGTCGTTGATGTTTCGGACTGGTTTACCAGCGTAGGGTAGTCGTGCTTTTAGTGTGCAGCCCTTGCGCTGACCAGCTTCTCCCCTAGTATGGTAGAACTCGGCCAGTACAGGGACTGTGTTTACCTGTGGCGTCACAACGGGCCGCTATGCATGCTCAAGTGGGCTTTTGGCATCAAAGTTACCACTCCAACCTACTTACCTATTGCTCCGTTAATTACAAAAGCGAATCTGGGGACGGCGTCACAGTTTTTATATGAAAGTAGCATCACTTTCATTCCATTAGGAGCTGGCCGATCCATTAATTTTATTAGAATTCTGTACTTCGCAGTTGGGCTATCATATCGGTATCAGATATTATGGTGGGCCTGCTAATCATTCAGTAACGTCTTTGGTACTACATCTGGATAGAGTTTATCGCGACCATAATGGCAATTTTTTCGTCTTCTTTGTCATTTTAGCTAGAATTTTTGGTTGGCACATGCTTAGTTCGAATGAAAACGTTCCAGTTTTCCTTTTAAGTCTCCATACATAAAGGAATACGAGCCTGCTGCTTTAAAATCAGCCGCTTATGAAGTTTTGCGGCAATGTTCACAATACATCCTTAGAGAAATTCTCAAGAAGCTGGATAATATGCTCGCCGTGACCATTTTTCCTTTATGATAATGAGTAATGAGACAGTGTGTGTATGTAACAGACTCTACCTTAATTTACTTTATGCCTGTATTATATTCTAATCGGTCCCACTGTGCAATATAATAACAATTTCTAGATTATTTTAAATGTCGGCTTTGTTTTGTGGGTTAAATTGGCAATGTTGGCTGTTGGTTATACGGTTTAGTTGACAGTGTCCGTCTGTCCCTCGGACTATTTCTATTTCATTTGGTGTATAACACCATCAACGTACATACGCTTGGAAACTATTTACACATACACACCCCACTTTACGTACACTCTTATACACTCTCATACCTACGCATAGTAAGAGAAACACAACACACAACACGTGTGGGTTGACATAGTTTTTCCTAGATTTGGCAATTTAAGGACATTTGCTTACAAATACAAGGACATTTGCTTACGAGTACATACATACATACGTATACACTGTTAAGGAAAAAAAACAATTTATTTCCGTTTTTTGTGTTTTTCTTTTCATTTGCTTTTCATATACAAGTGACAGCATTTAAGCCTTAAATGTTGACAGTCGATCAATCATAATTTTTTTGTTCCTTGACTTGCCATGTTGCTTTTATTTATGTTTCATGTTGTTGTTGTTGTTGTTGTTGTTGTAGTAGTAGTTGTTGTTGTTACTATAAATGTCTTATTTTGTAAGGTTATGAATTTCATTTAGTTTAAGGCAGCAATTTTTTGTGGTATTTACGAGGATGGTTCTTAAATTAGGCCACTTAATATAGAGATAAAACAGCAGTAGTATGAAGAAGACGCATTGAGGCCACGTAATATAAACGATTTCTGACGTGAATGCAAATGCAACATTTTCAATTGAAAGGTCTTTTGGATAACCAATACTGAGAGCCGATGAGCTCCTTCTCTAGGGAAATTTATTCCATCGTTTACAACTAAAAAAATACTGGGAGTTTATGGCATCTGTTTTTGGAGGTGAGACAATTTTTATTGGTTAAAAACAAAAGCCGGCCAATACGGGCATTGGCACTGATAAAATATTGATTACCTGAGGGATCTTAAAGGGATTTGTAACTTTTCAAGCAACCTTAGAACATCGTTGGACCGTATCAGTGCGGCATCAGACCTGGCAAGTCCACCATCGACTAGATCTTCACACTACGCCAAATCCTGGAAAATACACACGAAGAACAAGTCAACACACACCATCTTTTTGTCGACTATAAGGCAGCCTTCGATAGCCCCATAAGGGATCGTGTTTTTGTCGCAATGTCTGAGCTCGGTATACCTGCCTAGCTGATAAGCCTATGCAGAATGACGTTGAGCAATTCCTGCAGCTCCGTCAAGGTAGGAGTAGACCTCTCCGAAACTTTTGATACCGTGCTAGGTTTCAGACAAGGCGACCCCTTATCATGCGACGTGTTCAACTTCGTCATGGAGAGTGTTCTGCGAAAGGCGGGAGTGCATCGCAATGGCACTATTTTTCAAAAAACTGTCCAGTTGCTTGCGTACGCTGACGACATTGACATCATAGTGCGTATCAAGCGGGATGTTACCGCTGCCTTTAGTGGTATTGAACGGGAGTCTTGTAAGATGGGTTTGGCAGAAAATGAGGGCAAAACAAAGTATATATTATCGACAAGTAGAGAAGTGCGGCGTATTGATTTTCAGCTTACTGCCGATAACTATACTTTTGATACATTCAAGGAATTTATTTATCTTGGCTCAGCCGTTACCACCAAAAATTATGTCAGTCTGGAGATCAAGCGCAGGATCACTCTTGCCAACAGGTGCTACTATGGTCTCAATAGGTAATTGAGTAGCAGAGACCTCTCTCGTACGACAAAACTAACACTTTACATGACACTCATCCTACCCGTGCTTCTTTATGGCACAGAGTCATGGATCCTATTAAGCACTGATGCAGCAGCCTTGAGAGTGTTCGAGAGAAAAGTCGTACGTAAGATCTTCGGTCCAGTACGGGTTGACGATTATTTCCGCATCCGATCCAACAGTGAGCTGTATGAGCCCCTCAACGACATATACGTTGTACAGCGTATGAATATCCAGCGGCTGCTCTGGCTCGGCCATGTCGTTCGAATGGAGGAGGATACTCCGGCGAAGCGGGTACGACGAGCTTGTATCCGTTGGAAGGACCAAATCGTGAAAGCCCTCTCATCGATTGGTGTGACCAACTGGCGTAGGCGCGCAAGAAGCAGTAGCCCCTGGAAAGACGTGTTGCGGCAGGCCGAAGTCCGTTAATCGGGTTCTTATGGCCAATTAAGTAAGTAAGTAAGCTTAGAACATCCTTTCCGAATAGAAAGGTTTTAGAAAAGGGAGCCGTCTTTTCGATCTGGTCACTTGACAAGATTACCAGATCGTTGCAGTGTATTCTGTGAGAATCTGTCAGCAATTTTTACTGCGGTAGAGATTACTCAGAATAATAAAAACCCTAGAAAGGATATAAGCGTCCTTTGTATTTGCCAGGTGGCTGTCAGAGCAACAAAATCTATTGTAACGACCTACAAGACGGGTTTAGACGGTTTTCAGTAAGATGGATGCGACATGCTTATCATATGGCTGCCGGGACATATAGATATTCCTGTCCAGACATGGTGCAACCATTGAACTCTTTGGTGAGTTCTCTATTTTGGAAATTCCATTGATAGCTTATAAATAACAATGCAATAATGAATTCTCTGAACGTCGAGTAGGCATATTCGGATACGGGTTAACACTGAATAGAGGGTGCACAGAATACCTATTCAAACTTCAAAGGAGCACGCTCACTATGGTGGATGGAGCTATTATGCATTGACCTTGGGATGATGCCAAATGATTTCTGCAAGTGCTGCACATACAAAGCAGAGAACGGAACTTTTCTACTCCAAATGCCCAGTGCATGTTAGTAAAGTTGCCGTAGTATAGGATGTAGCGTGTTGATTTATTAGATGAGGGCCCGTAGTTCAACTCCTGATGTAATAATCTCGAGAATAAGACGAAATAAAAAATATTTCTTCAGAGAATTCCTGTCAGCAGTGTTCTGACTTCTTAGACGTGGGGCTACGCCCGGTTCAACCCTTAGCCCAGACAACTCAAACAAAATGAAATTTGAAAAAAAAAATTCTTTGGTAACATGCTCCAGCAGATTTCTGTAAAAACCCAGAGAATAAAATATAATTGCCATGAAAACTTTTTCAAAAAATCTGTCATTCAGAATCATATTGAAACTGTAGTTCACGCTACCCATGTATAAAATTAACACACACACAATATTAGTGCTGTGAGAAGCTTGATTGTAGTCTTTACTAAAGGGTTGCAATAAGCAATTATGTAAGTTAAGTAATGTTGGTGAAGAACAACCGCATTGGTCTCTACTATGCAAACGGTCTTAATGATCTGTTGAGAATTGGGATTAGCAATCAGAGTGGGGGTTTGTCAAAAGCTGTTTATGGTTCCAGGAATAGAGAAATTGAATGCATGTGTGGTATCACAATGGGTCCTATATGACCTAAATGTGTAAATTCTGTTCTCTTGGATTAAGATCCACTTCTGCGATGTATTTACAGGAAAATTCCGATTCTTCTGGATCTGCCGGTGATGGCTGTTGAGAGAAGCTTGACAGAAAAGTTTTCTTTATAAACAGATGACCGCAGCTATTATTAACGAACTGAAGGGTATTGAATCTAGAGAAAAAATATGATAGTTTTACCCAAATTTATTGTGTTAAATACTTCATTAAGTCGTCCAATTTTCGTGACCATCCCCATACAAGTTGTCTTGTAGTTATGAAAAGTTATTGGCCTCCCCATCTGACTCGAAGACATAAAAGTCCTTTCACACAAATACGTTTTCTTTGCTTTTCGAAGCTGCTAATAATTATTCAATGAAAGTCAATTATTTAATTTATTATTTAATTTATTATAAAAACAAAAGACAATAAAAACAGAAACAGAAACAAAAACAAAAACCAAAAAACAGAAAATTAAGAAATAAAAATGAAAAATTATTCCGAAAACTCTAGAGACGTGGCATTAGATTGGCAACACAGTGGACATACATAACTGGAGGTCATTGTATAAATAAATCATTAATGGAAACAAATAATTAAACATTGTTTTTATTATTGTCATTATTAATGATAATAATGTTGTTGCTGTTGTTGTTATTAAAGGCCCATATGTTGGCTGGTTGGCTAGCTGGCTGGTGGGTTGGTTGGTTGGTTGGCGGGTGTAGCCTTTAGGCCTTATGCTAATAAAATATTAACATTATTGTGGCTGGCTGACTGGTAAATGGTTGGCAATGCAGTAGAATCCCCTTCTTTTTTATTTTCATTGTGTTAATTTGAGTATATTAAATGACAACAACAACCAACACACTTTGTTATTCATGCTAGGGAAAGGGGAAAACCAATAATTTTTTAAAGCCGAACGAAATTTAATTTTTTTCTTCCTGAAAAAAAAAGAAAATTGATTGAAATTTTTATATTTAAATGTGGTTGCTATTGTTATTATAAAATATTTAAAATTTATTTATTATTTACATTTACATTTATGGTTTGACTTTTACATACATTTTAGGGAATTTGGGAATTTGTCCCTTTTGCCAAGCAGAGAGAGAGAGAGTGAAATGGAATTATTTTTTTTTTTGAGACGATAAGCCATTTATTTGTTTAAAATTAATGTGCAAAAATTAAAATTGACCACAAATTATTTACAAATAAATTCTAAAAACCAAACATTTATGGTCTGATCTTTTTGCAACTGGTAACAGGTGGCAAGGTATTAAGGGAATTTCGATAAATAAAAATTTAATGCAAACAAAAAAAGAAACAATAAATTGATTAATAAACCATAAACCATTCACAAAAAAATTGTTTTTTTAAATTTTTAAAAAAGTTTAAAATATGAGCTCGTAGATTGCAAAAATAAAATTTAAAATAAATTTTGTATTTAGTTTCAATTAAAATTCTTTATTATACGCACAATTTTTGTGTGCCACTGTTCACAACTTGATGTAAACAACAACAAACCACGATTACTCTCTTCAAATGCACCGTGCTTTCACACAAGACTGACTGAACTTCACTAACTCAGTCGCCTGCTTTGGCTTTCCTTTTATATTGCACGGTAAACAGTCTGATGATTGTTCTTGAAAGAGAATGTTCGTGACTTCGCCTTGTCGAGATCACTATTAATGTAAACATTGTTGTTTCATTATTGTTGCTTGTGTATTTTGTTTACATTTATTGTTGTTGCTGTTGTAACAGTTCTGCTGTTGTCTCCGTAAGCTTCTCCCTGCATATAAGATATAAGATTGTTAGTTTTGGTTTTGTGTACAGGTAGGCCTCGTTGAACACGGGGGTTACGTTCCATGAAAATACCGTGTTAAGCAAAATCGTGTTAAGCGATACAAGAAACCAATACCAAAAGAGGGGTTACGTTCCATGGTTTTCAAAAAAGCAAATTTTATTAATTTATTTTTTTTTTTAATAATATATACTTACATGTTAATCCATATCTACGCATAAAAACAAAAATATTACATTCAATTAACTTAATAATTCTCGAAATATTAAAAAAAAAATGTTTCACGACAGTAATATTAAAAAAAATTAAAAATACATAACCATAATATTTAATCTTCATCACTGGATAGATGTATCCGACGTGGACGCTTTTGTAGTGATTCCATGTTGTTACTTTTTTCTTTAAAAAAATCTGTTATCTTTGCCTGATCATTAGAAAGACTTTTGTAAAGTTTGTAAAGTATGGTAACAAACATTTTTCAAGATCTCTTTTAAATTTTGTTCGACGTTCAAAAGCTGTATCGCAGTTTAATAAAAATGATTCTAAATTTTTAGCCAATACAAATGCAGTCTTTAAATTTTGTAGTGTTAAATCATTGCCTGCAGCCTCATCATCATTGTCACTGCTGTCATAATTCCTTAATCTTAATTCCATAATCCTTTTCATTACTTTCTGCCCGCTTTACTATTTCTATCAGCTCCGATTCTTCTAACTCTGGATAACTAAACATAGTTTGAATGTCTTTAGAAGTTATGTCACTAAAACCTTCACCTTGGATTGAATGCGCAAGATTTAAGATCTCGGCAGTTGTGGCTTCTAGCAGGTTGACTTCTGGTTCATTTTCCATATCTAATGGCAAAATTTTTTTACAACATCCGCTTAGAGTTGATTTGTTTAGTTCTTTTAAAGATTGGGATATTATCTGTATGCAGTCTTTTATAGAAAAACATTTCCAAGCGTTTGCTACATCAGTTGACTTAGATTCTGTTAGATTTAAAATCCACTGTAAGGAACGCCGTACGTAGTACATTTTAAAAGTATAAGTTATGCCTTGATCCATTGGTTGCAGCAATCATGTGGTGTTAGGTGGAAAAACATGATCTTAGTTTTCGGATGGGTTTGATTTTTGGGATGACCTGGGGCATTATCCAATAGCAACAATACTTTAAAATCCAAATTTTTCTTTTTCAAGTATTTTTCCACTTCTGGCGCAAAACAGTTGTTAAACCAGCCTTTAAAAACTTCTTCGGTAACCCAATCCTTTTGATTTGCTCTCCAGTAAACAGGAAGGGTAGTCTTATCTACACCTTTGAGCGCACGAGGATTAGCTGACTGGTAAACCAGCATTGGTTTGATCACCGGATGCATTTCCACACAGAAGAAGTGTTATTCAATCTTTTAATACCTTACGTCGAGGACAGCTTTTTGCGTTTTTCGATATAAAAGTTTTATCCGGCATTTTTTTCCAAAAAAGGCCGGTTTCATCAGCATTGAAAACCTGGTCTCTCGTATAATCATTCTCTTTAATAAATCTTTGAATTTCTTTCGGGTACGTATTAGCAGCTTCAATGTCAGCAGATGCAGACTCCCTCTGCATTTTGAGGCTGTATATGGAAATTCGTTTTTTTAAATTTTCAAACCAGCCATTACTCGCAGTAAAATCTGTACTTAAATGAGGTACTCCTTGCTCCTGTAGATACCCGTAAATTTTCAAAGCTTTTTCCAGACGGCTAGAATATTCTAAAGATGTTGAGGAACCACCAACAACTGCTTTTCTTATTGCCGATTCATTTTTCTTTATTGTGCGTATAGAAGATTCATTCAGCTTTAAACTCCTTGCAATAGCACTAACACTTTCACCTTTTGATAGACGGTCTAAAATGTTGACTTTTGATTCAAAGGACATTACATTCCTTTTAAGCAGCATCGTTCATTGCCAATATTTTTCTTTTTTTTAATTTTTTTAAATAATTAATTAAACCAGAAAGGGAGAGAAATATTGGTAACCAGTCAATAAACAAATGTATTATATATACAATTGCTTAAAAGGGCAATTACCCGTTTATTGAAACTAAAAAGAAAACAAAGCTAACTCTACATATAACGCTGAGAATTTATTTCTATGTTCAATGTTGCATTTCAATTTACATCAACCGCTGTTAAAAACAAAGCACTTAAATATTTATGTGCAGAATGGTTTTTGTAAACCGCGCACAACCGAGGCTTTTTTAGTATTAACCGAAAATGTGAACCAAAATGTGAATCGCGTTAGACCGAGGCCGTGTTAAAAAGAGTACGTGCTAAGCGAGGCCTACCTGTATATGGTTGTATGCCTGTGTTATTCGGTGGAGATGGAATGGGTCAGAGATGAAAATTATGTATTTGTTGCTACTTGTGTGTGTATGTTGTATAACGTTAGGTGGTTAGTAGTCCTAGGAAGTCCACTGTTGTCGTTGTTGTCGGCTTTGCTGGACAGCTAAAGATGTGCACCGAGTCGTGTGGTGCCTGATTGCATGTAGGGCAGCTATCCGATATATCCGGGATTATCCTTGCCCTATAGCTATTCACAATGTTCGACCATCCTGATCTTAGCTGGGCCAGAATGGTTCTGGTAAACCTTAGCAGTTGCCTTCCAGTATCGGATATTGGTGGAGGATGCCGATTTATGACCCTGTTGTGGCTGAGTTCGTATCTGGCTGTCGTGACTGTCGTCTGATGTAGGGAGTTTTGTGCCTCCCTCGCAGACTGTAGGTCAACTATGAGGGTATGATATCTGAATTGTAAGTTGTGAAGTCTTGTCTTATGCGGCGAGGATAAGTATTGTTCCTGACCATACGGTGGTTGAGATGGGTAGGCAGATAGCAAGAAAGCTGTGAGATATTACTTAGACAGTAGCTCATTATGTTTTCTTACTGTCAGCATTTTGGACTCTTCATGGAGGTGGTCAATACTTGTCATCTTCACGTATCCGGTGGCTATTCTTAAGGAGTTATTCTACGTTGTTTGTAATGCCCGCCATTGTCTATCGCTCAGAAATGATGTCCAAATTGGAGCAGCATAATTGAGGAGTGACCGTCCAATAGCCTTGTAAGTGGTGATGATGGTTTCTTTGTTCATTCCCCATGTAGCGCCTGCTAGTGCCATTAAGACCTTGTTTGGCGTTGATGTTAGTCGCATGTGCGGTGAAGTGAAGTAAATTGTCGAAAGTGACCCCGAGAATAATTGGGTATCGAACCGTGGGAATGATGTTACCTTCCACTGTGACGTTTAGTGTTCTTCTTACTTCCTTCGTCCATGTCGTGAAGAGAGAAACCGATGATTTGGGAGCAGACAGACGTAGTTTAATACTCCGGAAGAATTCCACCAAGGACGTAAGGTAATTTGTTATATTGTTGCAGATGACATCTATATTTACGCCCGAAGCAAAGACGGTACAGTCGTCTACATATGATACCAAGGAGATGTTTGATGTTTTATCCTCCTGTGAGAAGATTTTCGTTCCCTAAACTCAACGAATGCCTGCCTACCTCCAAGGTAAATGGAGGTCCAGCGTTTCAGGTCGTTGGGCAAGGTTGAGTTTAGCATGTCTCTCAGGAGTATGGAGTGGTCGACCGTGCCAAAGGCCTTTGAGAGATCAAGGGCCGCAACAACAGTTCGTTGACATGGTCGTTGTTGGTTAAGTCCGTTCGCGATGCTTGATTCATTTATTGTTGTAGGCTTTGTTGTTGTATTTTTGTTTACTTATTTACCATTCTTTTATGCTGCTGTTTGTTGTTGTAACTTTTGTTTATAATTTTGATGTTAAGCGATGTAAAAGCAAACCACCAGTATCTAGATTCTTCATTTTCGTAATAATATGTTGGTGAAAAAAAAATCTAAAAAATTCTTATCAATTTGAAAAAATCCTCACAGCTCTGCCTATATTCCTTCACCAAAATAATTTCCCAGAAAAAAATGAAAAGAAAAATCAAAAAATCAAAAAGAAACTGAAAAAAATGGAAAAATTTTAAAGGCAAGAAAAGTAGGAAGAAAAGCAAGAAGGAAACAAAATCTGCTGAAGGCATATTGAAACATATTTAAGTGAGTGTAATGGCTTGTAACTGTATGTAGATATATGCCTAGGCATGTGTGTGTGTAAGTGCTGGCTGACACTTGTTTGTTTACATATTTCGCATAAATGTCACACAAGTGTCATTTACTATCGATACTCTAATAAAACAATTTTTCACTTTCAAGTATAATTTCAATAGTCCTTTGGGGTGTCATTACTATGCACACACACACAGACACACACACGTGTCATTACTATACACGCACTTACACTCGTGTCTATGCCCATTAGACTGTGTTTGTGTATTACTTTGAGTACGATTTTTATTTCAAATTGATCCATAAATGGTTTGGATTTCTTCTTCTTTTTTTCGATATTTTTTCGATTTTTTTGTGTTCCCTTTTGTAATGGCCTTGTGGAGCAAGAAGTCAATGTTCTTTGGCTTTTTCTTTTCATGTTTTTTGTTTTTGTCGTGGTGACTTTCAGTTTTCCTAGTGGCAATACGAGTACGTACATATGTACGTACAATACTGTAGTCAGGCATTGACCTTATTTTTTTTTGTTTGTTTGTTTTTGTTAACCAAAGTGGACTTTGATTGTAACGGGTGATTTTTTAAGAGCCATAGGAAAATTTTGCAAAAAAAAATCGATAGTACGGTCCATATAATTTAATGTTTGAAGATTATTTCATGCAAATGTTGACAGCGACTGCGCCTCAAATGGTCTATCCGCTTAGTCCAATTTTTGCACACTCTTTCCAACATTTCGGCCGGTAACACACGAATAAATGCTTCAATCGGTTGTCTTCCAATGCGTCAATTAAAGCGGGCTTGTCTGTATAGACATGAGCTTTAAGGTAGCCCCACAAAAAAATAGTCTAAAGGCGTTAAATCGCACGGTCTATCCGGCCAATTGACCGGTCCCGAACGTGAAATAAAATGTTCACCGAACTTGCCTCTCAATAAGTCCATTGTTACACGTGCTGTGTGGCATGTGGCATCGTCTTGTTGAAACCACATATCATGCAAGTCAAGCTCTTGCATTTTGAGCAAAAAAAGTTGGATATCATCTGACAGTAGCGCTCACCATTCACAGTTACGTTACGATTCGCAGCATCTTTGAAGAAGTACGGTCCAATGATGCCACCACCAGCCCATAAACCGCACCAAACTGTGACTTTTTCTGGATGCATTGGTAGCTTTTGCAATGCTTCTGGCTGATCTTCATTCCAAAATCGACAATTCTGCTTATTTACGCATCTATTGAGCAAAAAATGAGCCTCGTCGCTGAACACTATTTTTCGATAAAGAAGTGAATCTTCGGCCAACTTTCCAAGAGCCCATTCACCAAAAATTCTGCGTTGCGGTAGGTCGTTCGACTTCAATTCTTGTACCAGCTGTATTTTAAAAGGCTTCACACCTAAATCCTTCCGCAAAATTTTCCACATTGTTGAGTAACAGAGGCCCAATTGCTTGCGAACGGCCGACGAGTCGATAATTGATGGTCATATCATTAATACTGGCCGGCCGATACAGCTGCGATATTTTCTTCAGTTCGCACTGTACGTAAGCGTGTTGGTGGTTTAATGTCCAACAATGTAAATTTTGTGCCAATAGCCGCTTCAGTGGGTCAATTAAACTGACCATAAAATAAAGGAAGAAGCGCGCGATGAACTTTCTTAACCAGAGCACGCATTTTGATAATAAAATTCAATGATTTGCAAGCGTTGTTCGTTTGTAAGACGATTCATGGTTAAATTACAGACCAAACTGAAGATGTTTGACAGTGAAACAAAACACGAAACGTGCGTGAGCTGTTTAAACCAGTGTTGCCACAAAGATAATATAGCTAAAAAACCACCCTTTATATGGCATACACATGTATATGTATACTTATGTATCCATAGATGTCCTAAACATTAGGATAAAATGACCCTTTTTTGTCGTCATTTCTTTTCAGCCAGACTCACTATGCTGTCTGCGAGACTGGCAGGAGAAAGTTTGTCTGTGTCTTTAAAATTCCCCAAATTACCATTGACTGTCAATAGTAATTTTGAATAGGATATTGACCTTTTATTGTCATGCTCTTCTCTCTTCTCTCTCTTCTCTCCTCTCTTCTCCTTCCCTTAAATTCTAAATAATGACGTATTTATGTTGTATTGTTTGTTTCTATGCCTTGAAGGCATTAAGGTTTCCTTTCTCTTCCATTTTTTTTCTTTCTATTTTTCTTATTGCCTTTGTCCTTCATTGCCTATCCAAAATCTAGTTGCTATTGTGTGCTGGCCTCGTGCAGTTAGCAGTCATTGGTTTGATTAATTGCTCAGTTGATAGAAGGAAAACATTTCCTTTTTACGCACCAAAAAGCCTGGCATAAAGAGGAAAAGAAGGAAACTAAGAGAGGCGGATTTGAGAGAAAGGCAGCACGTAATATTAGATTAGACTGTTAACATGGGTACTTTATAAATAATTGCCCATGAAAATTGTTGTTTATCGAATTGTTTTCTTTGTCTTTATTGCTATGTTGCTATTTTTGCCAAAAAAAATAATTTTTTTCTTTACATTGAAATGGTAATTCGAGTAGCATCACTCGGACCACTCAATTGATTTCCTTGATTGCTTAATTATGGGCAATTTTTTCTGTTTTTTTTTTTTTACAGAAAAGGCTCAGTTTTGGTTTTTAACAGCTGCTTCTGAAGACAAGTAAATGTGATTGATTTTTCAATTCAATTCAATGGAAAATATTTTTAGAAAAGTAAGTTTATTTTGAATAAAATATTGCAACCGTTTTTCTTGGGTAAATCAAGTCAATGTTTAGAAAGATAATGACTTGTGACACGTTCCTACAGATTAAGTTAGTGGAAGAGAATTTTATTAATTTACTGGAGATCTTTTCCCATCTGTTCGGTAATAAAGCACATGGATTATGCCCCAAAACAACTGCCTAAAACTGACTGACCATTCCTGAAGACCAATAACGCATTCAAAATTTTCCGCACATTGTATTCTGAAGTGAAAACCTTCCAAAATAACTCATAGTCAGTCGTAGCAAAAGGCGAGACTAAAAGGCAAGTTACTAAAAAACCATTTTCGACTACTGTTTTTCAAAAAATAATTTTAAACGCTCGTGCAACATGTACGCCAAGCACTATTCTATACGTTCATCAAATAAATCGATTGTGTTCGGTACAAGTCGAAGCCGCCGTGGTCTAGTAGGTAGTGTGTTGGCTTGTTAGACGTAAAGCCAGGGTTCGAGCCCCAGGCCAGACATCAAAACAAAAATACAAAAAGTATTTCTTCGGGGACTTCCTCTCAGCAGCAGATTTCTGGCAAAAATTCTGAGAGTAAATGAAAATTGCCATGAAAAAGTTTCTCCAAAAATCTGTCGTTCGGGATCGACTTTAAATTGTAGGCTCCAACACTCATGTATAAAATTAACACACGCAGCAATAAGTGGTGTGAGAAACTAGGTTGTAATCCTGACTGAAGGGTTGTAATGACCAATTATGTATGTATGTGTTCGGTACAAGTCCACTATTCAGCAATTTAAACATCCGTCACCGTAGACTAACAGGTTGTGTGTTGGCTTTTTAGACTTGAGGTCGTGGTTCAAACCTTAGTCCAGTAAACTTGAACAAAACGATACATGAAGAGAATATTTTTCCCATGACTTCCTCTCAGCAGATTTCAGGCAAAAAACTTTGCATCACATAACTAGTCATTGCAACACTTAAGGATTACGTCCTAGCTCTTCACAGTACTTATCTTGTGTTTGTTAATTTCAATACAGCAGTGGCAGGATCTGTGTTAGGTAGGTAGATAGGTAGGGTGAAGTGCTAGCTTTGACACCAAAAGCACACTTGAGCACGCATAGCGGCCCGTTGTGGCGTCACGGGTAAAAGTAGTCCCTGTACTGACTGAGTTTCACCAAACTAAGAAAGAAGTTGGTCAGTGCAAGGGCTGCACATTAAAAGCACGACTACGCTACGCTGGAAAATCGGCTCGAAAGTTTGATAACGAAGTTATATTCTTGACATCAATGCATGATAGCTCCGTCAAACTGGCAAGGATTTGAGAGCCAAATATCTTATACCTGCACCTCGCAAGAGATGGGCATTGACAAAGAAAGTGGATAACAGTCTCGTCTTCCTTAGCAGATTCGCATCCGCGGCAGAAGTCATTAAATGGGATCGGCATTCCTTTCGCGTGCCTTCCCATAACACAATGACCTGTAAGCATGGCCACTGTGATCGAGATGACATTGTGTATCAATTTTATATAAAAGTAGCGAGACGTACAGTTTAAAGTCGACCCTGAATGCCAGATTTTTTAAGAAACTTTTCATTGCAAATTTGTTTGATTCACAGAGTTTTTGCCAAAAATGTATCGAGTGGAAGTCGCCGAAGAAATATTTTTTCCTGTTTCGTTTTGTTGGAGACGTGGCTTGATTCCTGGCCTCACACTACCTACTAGACCGCGGCAACTTCAAACACTCTGAATAGTTTCTGAAAAATCTGTTGTATGCAGTTGACTTTAACCTGTAGGTGCTTTTACTCATGGACTAATTTAACACTGGCAACATAAGTGGTGTGAGAAACTAGTTTGTAATCCTGACTGAAGGGTTGTAGTGGCTAATTAGGTGAATATGCCTATTTGTCCCCTTTTATTCGTAAGCTTGGCGTCGTTTCATGTTAAATTCAGAAAGTTAGTCGGGTCTTACATACGATTCTTACATTTAAGGTTGTCCGATTGAATCCATTTTCTATTTTTAACTTCCTATGGCATTCAAGCTGTATTTCGTCTTACAGCCGTACAATGTCCCTCGATTAGTACTCACGTGATATTCTCCTTAGGTTAGAGGACGTGTACTTGTCAATTAAGACAAGTACAGTACCCGGAGGTCGAATTGACCCATTGTACATTGTACATTGTACATTATACATATTCTCCTTACTTATTTCTATGAATCCTACAGTTTGTAAAAGATATTTTTTTAATTTCTGCCTTATTTGGCAAGAAGTCCTTCCTGGGTTCGTGAATAATTACGTTGAAGAATTACTGCCAATCTTTGTGGTCCAAATCATTACTCCTCAGCCCCCCGCAAACCCTTTTTTGCTTTCGAAAATGTCGATCAGGATTGATTGATTAAATCTACTCGACTTAACAAAAAAAATGATTTCAAGACGGCCCCAGTATATTTAAAGTACATCAGACTACAGTTCATAGCCACCACAGAGTACGTATGGCATACATACATACATATGTACCCATACTCATACATCCACTCATGTTGTGTGCGTTAATTTTATACGTGAGTGGCGGGACCTACAGTTTAAAGTCGACTCCGAACGACAGATTTTTGAGAAACTTTTCATTACAATTTCAATTACTCTCAGAGTTTTTGATGGAAATCTGCTAGAAGGAAGTCACCGAAGAAATACTTTTTTTGTATTTTGTTTTGATGTCTGGTATGGGGCTCGAACCCAGGCTTTACGTCTAATAAGTCAACACACTACCTACTAGACTACGGCGACTTCATGAATCCTACAGCTTGCAAAAGATATATTTTTTTAATTTCTGCCTTATTTGGCAAGAAGTCCTTCCTGGGTTCGAGAATAATTACGTTAAAGAAATACTGGCAATCTGTGTGGTCGAGATCATTACTCGTCAGTCCCCCGCAAACCATTTTCTGCATTCCAACATTTCGATCAGGGTTGACTGATTAAATCTACACGACTTAACATAAAAAATGATTTCAAGACGGCCCCATTATATTTAAAGTGCATCAGACTACAATTAATAGCCACCACAGAGTACGTACGGCATGCAAATTATAAATTCTCAGAATATAACCACCCTCGTAAATGGAAAAGAAAATATTTTTCCTATGATTAGTCATGGTTTCATTCATTTTCAAATTTTTTTTAAAGGATTTTAAACAGTGTAGATATGTTAGAACTTCCATTGTTGTTAACATGCCATGAAGTACAACATACAATATACTTTGTTTTATTGTTGTTGTATGTTGCTTATTTTCCATTTTCCTATTAAATCAGCAGCCAGCACGTTTAATATCAAGATCAGCAGCATATTTTATGGGAATAAAATTTCTTGTATTTTCTGTAGATTTTTTTTTAAAGCCAAGTAAACGAGCGATGACGAACGAGTAGCTTTGAAATTCAGTTGAATTATTTTGAAATTTAATTATTATCCTTTATTGTACAACGAAAAAGATAGTTATAACAACAACAACAACAACGAACAACAACTAACAACTACAGTAGAAGCAAAAGCAATGTATACAACAATTATTACAAACAACAAAAGAACGAGAGCAACAGCAACAGCAGCAGTAACAGCAACAGTAACAATTGCCTCTTCATCGACAATGTAATGAGGTGAAGGAAAGAAAGAGATGAAAAAGAGAAAAAAAAGAGAGAGAAAAAAAGAAAACGACGTATAAAACGAAACGAAAACATAATGAATGCAACGAATCTGAAAATGTTTTCACATACACGCTCTAATTAGTAACGAAACTAAAAGGAAATAAACGGCGATTTAAACGGTGGTGGACGAAATTGTGACACCCTTCAACTATATAGGAATATTGTAGTCAACCTTCAATATTAAAGAGAATATTATTGATTGCCCGACTTCCCAAACAAAGTTTGCAACAATATCCAGAGGTTAGTCAAAGATGGGGCATGAAGAACCGTCTGTTCATTATTGCAATAGTGGGGCATTGAAACCTACATAGAGATAAAGACAGTGTCTTCTCCCTTACAAAAGCACAGTGACCTGTGAGAACCGAGAAACCAAGTATGTTAAGTAGCCATACAATTGAAGGGCCGAAGCCAATCACGTTCTTTACTTAATCATATTAGTTGAGCAGAGTATAGCAATATAGCACGCGTCCTCCTGCTTCCAAAGACGTTATACTTCTTTGTGAAACGACCGCAGTTTTCATTCAGTTCAACAGAGCAAATCGAAGTACTCATACCCAGTAACATGTCGGACATATTAAGCTTGGTATCGGCTCTGGCTAGGTCATCAGCATTGAAATTTCTAATGATATCGCCATATCTTGATACATAATTGAGCATTACAACCCTTAGTTAGGGCTACGAGATAGCTTTTCACATCACTTTGGTTGTGTGTGTTAATTTTATACATGAATGGCGGGACTTACGATTTCAGGTCGACTCCGAACGACAGATTTTTGAGGAACTTTTAATGGCAATTTTATTTCGCTCTCAAAGTCTATTTTACCAGAAGCCGTCGAAGAAATATTTTTTCGGGTTTCGTTTCGTTCGAGATGTCTCACGTCTAATAGGTCAACACACTATATACTAGGCTATGACGATTTCAATATAAATCCTCTGGAATCCAGATAAATCATAACTGTAAAGAAGTCGCCGTAGTCTAGTAGGTAGTGTGTTGGCTTATTAGACGCAAAGCCAGGGTTCGAGCCCCAGGCCAGACATCAAAACAAAATACAAAAATCATTTCTTCAACGACTTCCCCTCGAGCAGATTTCTGGCAAAAACTCTGAGTGTAAAATAAAATTGCCATGAAAAATCAAAAAATCTCAAAAGTCTGTTGTTCGGAGTAGACTTTAAACTGTAGGTCCCACCACTCTTGTTTAAAATTAACACACGCAACATAAGTGCTGTGAGAAACTAGGACGTTGTACAATGGGTCAATTCGACCTCCGGGTACTTTACTTGTCTTAATTGACAAGTACACGTCCTAACCTAACCTATAACTTTAAAGGACGGCATTCATGGAAAACGACGTACGCCGAGGTGATGTATGTAAGAGTGTTGATCACTGCCTGGCTGTCGGGAAAGCATGGCATGGTCATTATAGGCCTGCAGTCAGGATTACAACCTAGCCCTCTCACACCAACCATGTTAAGTGTGTTAATTTTATCTATGAGTGGCGGGACCTACAGTTTAAAGTCGACTCTGAACGACAGATTTTTTGTCGATTTTAAATTGTATGTTCCTTCACTCCTTTTTAACCGTAGATCGAGCTTTATATCAAAAATTATACATTTAAATTTTTGAGGCGATATAACTTTAATTCAGAAAAAGTTAAATGTCTGACATTTTTTGAATGCGTTAGTATTGTTATCGCCATTATTTTAAACCGAATAAAAAAAGAAAATTTTGAGAAGGACTTAAAAAATTCAAAAACTTCATAATTCTATCTTATGTATCATTTTTGATACATACGACTTTCCTAGGGATTCTTAGGTGTTGTGTATGTAATCTTTTTAAGTTTTCAGAAGATTTTGTGAAGTTTTATCGGGAATAATACATTATTTATGATATTTGATAAGGAATTGAAAGTTAAGTATTGGATGAGAGTGAAAAAGTTGAATTTTCTGTTCTTGATATTGATTGAAGTAGTCGTAGTCTAGTATCCACTATGTTAGCTTATTAGACGTCAGACCAAGTTTAAAACCTCAGGTCAGACATTTCCAGTTTACAAAGAAAGGTTGTAATGACCGATTAAATATGTACATATATATGTAATATTCCTACTACTGAAGATTCTGAAGAAGAAGAAAATAGAAGCTCGACTTATGAATTGAATAAAGTGTTGGCAGCAACGAACATGACAACAGGATGTTTATCTCCAAAGATGGTACTACTTGGAACAGAACAAACTGCCTTTAGTAGTTTGGGATGAAAAAATATTATCAATTTTCACGCATATTGCTAGCAGTTGTTTCCTGAAATCTTGCTGAGTCATTCTTACTGCTCTTCTCATATTTTTCTCACATGACAAACAAACATTAGAAAAATGTGTTTCGTCCCATGTTTTATTACAGATGATAATATTTCGGTCAACTACGTACGTATGAGATAACAGAATCATTCGCCTTGATAATGATATATTTACACCTATTACGCAAAAATTTGCTGAAAGTCTTGCAGCGTTTAATAATCATGCTTAAAGCCTTTTTTGAAATTCGAATGAAAAGAATTTTTTTTTCTAAAAAAAAAAATATTTTTCTTAATTTTTTGTTAGAAAATTTTAACCATTTTCATAAAAATTTCATCACACAACTTGTAGTTTTATGTAAGAAATAATACTGTATAAATAGTTTGGGATTAGCTATCATACTTTCGGAGCAGCCCATATATCCTTTTTTATGATTTTTAAAAATTTAATTTTTTGTTCGCCTAAAAGGTAAGAAAATTAAAGAAAATATATTTAAATAATGATGCCTATGTTTTTATGTTCCTTTTTTGGTATATTTTATCTCAAATTAAAGTTTTTTAGCAACAGAATTCAGAAACTTTTTAGTTTTATTGTGGAAAATGGAAATTACCTCCAGTGATTTTAATTGAAATTTGATACTTAATGATGGAATACTTACAGTGATTGTTAGGGAAATTAATTTAAGGATATTTATATAAATCAAGCTTCATAAAGAGTAATACTTGGTATTGATCTCACCTTTTGAACTCATATTTAATTTTGTGGCTGTAGATTAGTAACGAATTGAATTTTATGGTCGTTATAAATTTCGTGATCCACCGAAATCGAATTGGCAGTTTTAGATTCAAGTACATGCTACGTGCGTAGCAATTACTTATAGCAGTATTTGGGGAAACCCGTTTTCGGGAAACCAGAGAGGAAACAAAGAGAGAAAATTGTTATTGTTTTTGTTAAATCGATGTTCTATTGCAACGGGAAACTTTTTTACCTCACATGACGTTGACTACAAATATTTCTAACGAATCACAAGAATGGTTTGTACCATCTGGTTTCAGCCAGCCCTCAACTGAGTTGTGTTACTGATGCGAGTGACAATAAGCTGTCCTATCTAAGCAATTTGAAACTTATAAATCGCCACAAAGCAGGCCGCTAGATGTCAAATTATTACCATTTAGAAAGAAATAAAACCAAGCTGACATGAAGTGCTTGATTTTTATGTAAAAAACCATGCCAATGTACATCATGTCAAAAATTTTGGCGCAAATTTTATAAAAGTTATAATAAAATGTAATAATAGTAAATAAATAGTTTTATTAAAATGAATTAAAATATTAAATTTTTTAGCAAAATCTATTAATAATCGTGACAATTCCCATGCACTACAAGTATGTATCAAAAGTGATACATAAGCTAGAATTATGAAGTTTTTTTAAGGCTCGATCTACGGTTAAAATTAACACACAAACTTTTGATGGCAATTTTAATTTCACACTCAGAGATTTTGCCCGAAGACTGCTGAGAGGAAGTCGCCGAAAGAAATATTTTTTCTTAGTTAAGATTTGAACCACAGGCTTGCGTTTAATAAGCCAACACACTACTTACTTCATTACCACGACTTCTGATCTAGATTAAGCGGATGATGTTTGTCTACTCGAATCTAGCTTAAAATTTAAGTTCGAAATTGACTTCAAACTGTAGGTCCCGCCACTCATGTATAAAGTTAACACATCCAACATGACTGATGTGAGAAGCTAGGTTGCAATGCTGACTAAAGGGTTGTAATGACCAATTTAAGTAAGTACAGTATGGTGAAACTAGTGCCCCTTAAGGTTTATAGTTTCTGGTAAGAATCTCTCTTAATAGTCTCTAGCAATACGAGGGATTTATGGTTTGGTGAAAACTTCAATTTCGTTTTGAAACGAAACCTGTTTGAACAGATGAGATCCTTTAGAAATTACCGTGGGCCTATCTCTGATATCCATAAGGCTTTTAAACCGATTTCTAGTTGGCGCCTAGAATGCCATTTTGGATTTGGTGAATTTGTTGTAATCCATTAACGAAAATTAATTCACAACAAATACTTCATAGCTTCCATGTGGCATAAATTCAAATTTTCTTTCATAAGTCTTTCATGCCGTGGCAACATTATGATACTGAGTGTGTGTGTGTATGTGCTTGCCTTTTTGCGCGGGCATCTGTATAATGTTGAGCAGCGTTTATAATGCGAAAAGCGGGTTTCTTGTTTCAATTTAACAATTTGGTGGCGGTGGTGATGATGATGGTAATGGTGAGTGGTAATGCTGGTGTAATGTATACCCAAACAATTTGCAATTGTTGCATTATTGCGGAACATACAATTACAATTGCAACAACAACAACAATTACAGCTAATAACTACAAAGTACAACAGCAACAACAACAACAATATATTCAACAATATCTTGTGAGTAACAACGACAACAGACAACTATAAAGACGACCACGAATACAAAATTTACAAGAATAAAAATACAGAATGCCAGGACAATATGCAACAACAATTAAAGCAACGGCAACAACAAAATGGTTGATTGTTGCAAACGGCTAATTCTGTTGCCATTATGATTATTGTTGCTGTTGCTGTTGCCATTGCTTTCGCTTTTATTGTCTTTTGCTGGGCTGATATTCTCGTGCCGTGGTTATTATTATGAAAAGTTTCATCACATTTAACGGCCAAAGTGATAAAATTCGTTTCTCATTCATTAGAGCTGATGATCTAAATTGGGCCAGTGGATGGATGCATAAATATTATGACAAGACAAGTGTAATGCTGATGATATGACATGGATTGCTGCGAATGAATGGTAAGGAATGAATGGAATATTCTGAACTGATTAACGGCAGATTGGCAGAGTCTTTTTAGATGTTGCGTATATTGGATTACCGTTAAAATAACTTAATTATGGTTTTAGATTCTTTTTTTTTTTAGAATGGGTAATGAAAACAATTCGTAACTGCAAGCTAAACATTCGGAACAGAGTGTTCAATAGAAGCATTTGATGAAATTGCCCATCAAAAGAACAAGTTGCAGATCCAGCTGTAGATACAATCGAAAAAAGTTAAGTCTTCTTAATGTGGTTTTCCTATAGTGAGGAGTACAACCTAGCTTAGCACATCACCCATGTTGTGTGTGTTAATTTCAATCAAGAGTGCCGGCACTACTGTGTAAAGTCGACTCTGAACGACAGATTAGTGAGATACTTTTTCATGGCAATTTTAGTTTTCTGTCAGAGTTTTTGCCAGAAGTCTACTGAGAGGAATTTAGCAAAAGAAGTATAATTTTATCGTGTTTCATTTTGTTTGAGATATCTATGCTGGTGTTTCAATCACAGCCTCGTGTCTAATAAGCCCACACACACATATACACCAGAGGTAGGCAATGAGTATTTAAAACGATGAGTAGATTCGAATCATACTCATAATTTCTGATACTTATACGCATTCATACTTATTTTAATGTCATACTCATACTACTCATATTCAAAGTTTGAAATACTCATGGTACTCATACCTAACAATACGCACGATGTTATTGATTTCGACTCTCCATGACTCATCGTATACACGAATCACAAAATAAGTATGATTCGCATACGAACACTACAATACTCACAAGAAGGTTGTGTGTTTGCTCTGCTTGCTGTGTTTGTCTTTCTCTTTCTTCTTTCTTTGTAAATACAACAACAACAAAGACTGTAAATTTTGACGAATGATTCGAATCACTCTATTTGAGTAAATCATTTATGAGTAGTATTATAATTTTATTCTTCTAAATCTATGAATCTGAATGAGTAGGCGTATGAATCAAACATATTTCGAATGTTATGAGTTTGATGTCTTATGATGTACTCATACTCATTTCAACTTGTACTTATAAATCAATGTTGTACTGAGTACGAATGAATCAGAGTAATTGGATTTCAATACCGTTGACTCACTCATACTCAAAATTTTATGAGTACTTATGAGTAGCGACAAATATGCTCTGATATACACACATAATTGGTCATTAAAACCCTTTAGTCAGGATTGCAACCTTGCTTGGCACACTACTTATGTTGTGTGTGTTAATTTTATACATGAGTGGCGGTGCCTACAGTTTAAAGTTGACTGCGAACGACAGATGTTTTGAAAAATTTTTCATGGCAAGTTTATTTTACTACCAGAGTTTTTGCCAGAAATCTGCTGTGAGGCAGGCCGAAATCCGTTAATCGGGTTGGTAATGGTCAATTAAGTAAGTAAGTAACAGCCACTGTAAAGAATAGTTGAGCCATTTTTAACCAAAAAAATAGGCCCTAGTTTCCTTCTGTACAAAAATCTCTTCCTTTTTATTTCATTCTTCAATAAAAATTTCTTTGCAATGCCTGTGTATACAGGCATATATTTATGGGCAATTTTTTTCAGCTGCTGTTAGTTACTGTGGCAAACACAACAGCAATATGGCAGCAAACATTTGCAGCAAATAACAGTCGAAATGCCTCAATTCTATAGCCAGCTACACTGCAAGACTTGCTTTTTGGCAATGAAGGGAAGGTGCTAAAAATCCATGGCTTTTGTTTTCCTACCAGGAAAATATTTCCATGAAAATAAAGAAACAACTAACTTCGTCATAAAGATGGATAGGGATTTACAGTCGAGGCTATATGTTGCCGTAGTAACCTGAAAAAAAATTTTGTTAAAGGACATGAAGCAGAAAAATCCGAATTTTTTTTGGGGGGTTTTACTTATAGCTACAATGAATGAATTAAACAAAACAAAACAAAAGAAACCAACAAGAAGAAAAAAAGAATAGAAAATGAAAGGAAAGCCTTAAAAAGAAAAATCAAAAACAGAGAAAAAAAAATTCGAAAATGAACACCAAAAAGAGTGAAAGAAAAGCAAAAAAGCTGCTGTAGCAGTGAAAAGCAGAAAACCGGAAATACTTTTCGTGCCACACAATGTTGCAAAATTAATTCAAATACACACGAGTGACTACACAATGATTATGCGGCAAACAGAACCGAACAGAACAGCACATAACGGAATACAATGCAAATTAGTAACAGACAGTGAGCCAGCGAAGTGAGTGACTGAATGAGGGAGTGTGTGTGTGTGGCAATACATTTGCATGCGTATTTGTAAGCGTGTGTGTGTGTAATTGTGTTTTTCAAAAGTTTTCCATGTAACAGATACTCACTTACATAACGATCGTGTTTAGTGTAGTATGCATGTTATTGGGCAATTGCTGTTGTTGTTGCATGAATATATGTGAACACGAGATGTTTGCAACGAAGACATTTGCATAAACATGACGCATTACACGTATCATAAACACAATACAACCGACACTCCTACCATCATATAAATCTCTACAGCAACATCTCTATCCCTTTAGAAAATTACTCAAAATATACTCCTGCCTACTTGCATACATACATACATACATACATATATATGCATGAAGCACTTCATATTTTTTTGTTTCTGTTTTGTTTAAAGGATGCATAATTTTAATCTCCTTTCATTTATTTTTTTCTTTCGTTTTTTCTATTGTTTTATGTTCTCTTTTTCTGTTCCAATTTGACGAAAATAGTATCAGAAACTAAATGTAGAAGAGTAGGAGAGGGAGAGGGAGAGGGAGAGGTAGAGGGAGAGGGAGAGGGAGATGGAGAGGGAGAGGGAGAGGGAGAGAGGGAGTGGAGAGCATAAAACAAAATTTAGAAGTTTTACAAGATGACATGCCAGTATAAATTTCATGTTGACTCATACTCATTGCCTGCTCATTAATATTCTTTGTCTTGGGCACAGTGTAACGTACGTTGAAATACGTTTTTGTTGGAAGAAATGTTTGTTAAATCGCTGTAGAGAAGTTTGTTCATAATTTGGATCTAAAAAAAGGTTGGAAATGGTTTAGTTAGTAAGGCTAGAATTTAGGCCCAATAAGATGCCAAAATTGATACTAAACTCGGGGATTAAACATTCCCTTTAGGCAACAAATCCAGCATGATATTGCAACGTGATTGGAGAGCTCCGTCAAAGATATTAGAAAAGTGAGAGCTCAAGCACGTCCTCTTCCTTTTTGGGTTACAGTGGGACACTGACACATTAAGTGAAGAAAGAGAGGTTCCTGTTCCTCAGACCCATTGTTCCTGCAGGATTTAATTAGGAGGTCGTCATGTCTTTCAAAATGACCTTTGGTTAGGTTAGGTTAGAGGACGTGTACTTGTAAATTAAGACAAGTACAGTACCCGGAGGTCGAATGGACCCTTTGTACAGCGTCCTAGTTCCTCACACCACTTATGTTGCGTGTGTTAATTTTATACATGAGTGGTGCGACCTACAGTTTAAAGTCGACTCCGAACGACAGATTGCAATTTTTTATTTTAATCTGAGAGTTTTTGCCAGAAATCTACTGAGAGGAAGTTCCGAAAAAATACTTTTTGTATTTTGTCTTGATGTCTGGCCTGGGCTCAAACCCTGGCTTCACATCTAATAAGCCAACACACGACCTACTAGACTACGGTGACTTCAAAATGGCATTGGGGCGTGAGAATCTCTATTGTGAGTTGAGTGGTCATGCTACTTAAGCAATCCAATCAACTCCAGCGTAGTCTAGCAAAGATGTGTATACCGTTCTGCTGCCAAGGAAATTTAGCCTCCCTCTCTGTAAAACGAACGTATCATATCCAGTTTAACTGAGACAATTAGCATACTTATGCCAAGTAACATGCGGAAGAATGTGAGCACCCTACCGGCTCTTTTTCCAGATCACACACATACGTCTGTGTGCCTGAACCCTAAAAAATGTTATCATTGATTGAGCTGAAATTTCCGTAAGAGATCCTCGGCATTCTAGCATGAGATCGGATACTGAAAAGACAACTTAATTAACTTAATTGTAGACTGAATCTCCGAGTAAATCAAAAGATATTCAGTGGAAATCTTGTCGCCCAACAAGCATTAACCTAGACCTCCACTTGGACCTTCATTTAAAAAACACTGCACTTGGCAGACACTCTATAAAATTTTTTAATATCAGTAATTTTAATATACACCTCAGTCCGCCCTTTTGAGGATTTGGGAGCCGTTCGTATAAACCTTAAAAATTCCACTGGGAACCTTTGGATCTTCATGCCAGAAGTTAGTAATAGAAATTCTAAAATCAAAGGATCTATTCAGAAAATTATAAGAAGTAATATTGTTACGTTTTTAACTTTTAAAAGCGTTTAAAATATGAGCTCGTAGATTGCAAATAAAAATAAATTCGTGTTTAGTTTTAATTAAAATTCTTTATTATTCGCACAATTCTGTGTGAACTGTTCACAACTTGATGTAAACAACAACAATTGCTCTTCTTTGTTATTCATCTGTTTAAGCCCTTCGCATAAGTAACAACAATCACTATTATTCGACAGATCTTTGTAACGCAGATCTTCAACACACGATTACTCTCGTCAAACACGCCGCTTCTTCACACCAGACTGACTGAACTTTTACTAACTCACTCGCCTGATTTGCCTTGCCTTTTATATGGCAGGTTAAACAGTCTAATGAATGTTTTTGAAGGCGAATGTTTGTGACTTTGCCTTCTCGAGATCATTATGGTTGTTTCATTATGGTTGTTTGTGTATTTTGTTTACATTTATTCTTGTAGTGTTTGTTGTTGTATTTTTGTTTACTTGTTTACCAATTTTTATGCTGGAATTTGTTTTTGTAGGTTTGTTTATAATTTTAATGTTAAGCGATGTAAAAGCAAAACACCAGTATCTAGATTCTTCATTTTAGTAGCAATAAAATGCGACTATGTTTTCTCAGAATACGATCGCGTCCATAGTCTGGATTGTGGCGGGATTTAATAGCATTGAGCCTTACAAAAACCAGCGCCCTGTAAATAATGTCTTAGTTGGAATAGTAAGACTAATCATGACAGCTGACTGCCATCGTACTCTATCAGTTGGTAGTAGATTTGATGTTTGCACACCTTCCATCAAACATCTACACCACAGAGTAAGTTAAGTTCCTTCACAGGCCGTTAGTGCTTCTATGTAATGGATGATCTAAACAACAAACCTTACCAGCAGCCCTTCTAGACATATAGACGCTTTCTTTAGCCTCGCAATCAGAATGACCCTCAAGATAAGCACTTGCAAAGGCTGATACAACTATTACTTCGAACATATTCAGTCCAGAGGTTGTAATACATTTGTTTGAAGCACAAATCTATAATTTCGTAGAGGAAAGTTGGAAAAGTGAACTTTCGTTGGAACCCAACTGAGCAATGCTTTTAGGCGATTGCTAGAATAACTTCACATAGGTTTTTCAATTGATAAGCCAATGAATGTTATTTAAAAAAAGTATAAGAAAAGAGGAAAGAGAGGGCAACTAGGGGGTAAGATCATGTAGAAAATATCACGGCATTATGCAGAATATGTTGGTGCTTGAGGATAAGGAGAGGCTCAGATAAGTTTTTTCCAAAACTTTTCTGCTGAATTGTTGCACTGTAATTAGTTTTGTGTTACCCAAGGAAAAGTTTGTGTTTTATAATGTCATTGTTGTAATAATTGTTGTTGTTGTTGTTGTCTTAGTATTGTTGGACATGTTTGTTCTTTGCTAGTGATGGGCTTAACACGTCACAGCAAACCAGCCTACCAGTCAAAGCACACATCAATTCTATGTGTCTACCACCAAGACTCTATCTTTGCCAGCAACACATACACACTGTCTCTCTCTCTCTCTCCTTCTCTCTCAAATATGTCATTCGTATAAGTGTAAGTGTCAAAGTATTTAAAATGTATTCGTATAAGTGACATAAAGTGTATGTACATATGTATGTGTGCATATGCAAATGTATTAGACATGATTATGGAAATGGAAGTGTGTGTTTATAATGTGGCAACAACAACATAAATGTGCAAATTACATGCATGTAATGTACATGTATGTACATACGCACACAAATTATTATGTATCCTACTGTAGGTTGTTAGGGGAACACATGTGTGTGCATGTGTGTGCATGTCTGTTTGAGTGTTCATATTTGTAATTAGGTGTTATCAAACTCATCGCAACTATTCATTGTTGTCGTATACGTTGTTATACTGTGTTGTTTACAATGCATACAACATGCAACATACAGCATGTATGCATGTATTTATGCATCTCATAAATATTTGACGTCACTCTGTTATTGTTATTATCATTATCATCGTCATCATCAACATCATTAAAATAAACATCATTAAAATAATAATAAACAGAATAGAACAGAACAGAAACATACACAATGCCCCCCCTCCAATCTCCTTAATTCTTGCAACATAAATAGACAGCCAGTCAACCTATTATAGTCACATTAAATTTATTTCAAGTCTATTTTATGTTTGTCTTACTTTGTTTGTGCAACTGCTTATGGTAGCGTTTGAATGCATTTCATTATGTCGCATTGGGTTTGTGCAACACCAATAGGTAAACAGCTAAAAAAAAAAGACTAAAAAGTTAGTCAAGCTCAATTATGGGATACCCTATACCATCACACTTTAGATGCCTGCTCAATGCACTGAAGTCTTTTTCATTTACTAACAAGAATTATGCTGCTGTAGTGGCATAATTATGCTACTACAGCTTCATACATTCATAACTTTTTTTCTCACCCTGATTTCTACGCTTGTAACGCATCGATTAGGCCGGCTGGCTTAACAGTAATCAGCCGTAGTGGTGCTGCAACATAAATTATAGAAAAATATTTGGCCATCGATAGTTGCGGTGATTTTAAATTCTGCTGACAACTACAAATAATATGCCAGTGAAGCGGAAATGAGAAAAAAAAAACAACAAAAAAATGTAAAAAAAACACACACACACACGTACTTGAAGGAATTTATATTTGACGTCTGGCTTTAATTAAAACATTTAAAAAGAGATTACATGTACGTTTTAAAGTCTCTTATGCTGTAAAGAAAAACATTTTATGATTGACAATCATGCTTGATATTTATTAAAAGTCCTACATTAGGCGTCAATCTTTTCAGATTTCCTGATTTTGCTTAATTTTGTGTGTGAGTAAACTTATAATGGCTTTGACATGATAGACTCCATGTAATTTTTCTTTCCGAAGAACAATCTTCGCTAATGACACCATTCTGCATAATGAGGTGATTGATGGCATTTCATTTACTCCTGAATAGTTTTATTCTCCTAGTTTTTGTGCGATGTTATGAGTCAGTAAATTTTTATGGGCTTTGGCATGACAGACTCCAAGCAATTTCTTCTCAAAGTACAATCTTCTCTTATCACACCATCCTGCATGATGAGGTGATTGATGGATGAGGATTTTGTTTTACTCCACCATATTTCAAGTCTCCTAGTTTTGCTTGGATGTTGTGCCTGAGTAAACTTATGCGGACTGTGACATAACAAACTCCATGTAATTTCTCTCCTTAAAGAACAATCTTTTCTTATCACACCATCCTGCATGATGAGGTGATTGATGACAATTTTTTTACTCCAGCATGGATCAAGCCTCCTAATTTTGTTTATATGTTATGGGTGAGTAAACGTATATGGTCTTTGGCACGACAGACTCCATATAATTTCTCTTCTCAAAAAACAATCTTCACTTATGACGCCATTTTGCATGATGAGCCGATTGATGGGATTTTTGTTTTACTGCAGCATAGTTCAGGTCTCCTAGTTTTGCTTAGATACTATGAGTGACTAAATTTATCTCGGCTTTGACATGACAAACTCCATGTAATTTCTTTTTCCAAAGAACAATCTTCACTTATGGCTCCATCGTGCATGATGAGGTGGTTGATCCCATTTTTGTTTTACTCCAGCATAGTTCAAGTCTCCTAGTTTTGCTTTGATGTTATGAGTGACTAAATTTATAAGCGCTTTGACAAGACAGACTCCACGTAATTTCTTCTCAAAGTACAATCTTCGCTTATCGCACTTCCTTCATGATGAGGTGATTGATGTTATGAGTGACTAAATTTATATGGGCTTTGACATGACAGACTCCATGTAATTTTTTTCTCAAAAAACAATCTACAGTTATTACGCCATCCTGCATGATGAAGAACAGTTGAGGTGATTGATGGCATTTTTGTTTAATGCCTGCATAGTTATGAAGTCGTTGACAGATACTATCGTTGTAAAACACTGAAAACTCTGAATGCTAGTCATAGTCCAATGAAATCGATATCATCAGTTTGTAGTAGAAGCCTATTTCCTTATTATTATATGAGGATTTCACATACTCTTCCATCTTCCATGCGGTATTCTTTTTTTCGCGGTTCTAGTATTAGAAAAAAAATCCATTTTTACAGATATTTTTCTCGGTTTTTCCCAGTTTTCTACCATGATTTTTTGTTATTAATTTTCCAATAATTATTTGCATGATTAATTTAATGCTGGTCACTGCAACAGACATTTTTAATTTGAAATCCGTATTTTCCTTTTTTTCTGAAGTATAAAAATTTAATTTTTAAAAATAATTAATTTATGATGAGAAAAAAACGAAATAAAATAAAAATAAAATTGTTTTGTTTTGTTTAATTTAAAAAACTTAATCAGACTATGCTGTAATCAATTAGTTCTTCTTGTTTTTTTGTTTTTGATTTTAATTTTCCTCACTCACTGACTAAATTAAATATTTTACTTGGTATGTTGGATTTGCCATATTTTTAACAGGTTGCTAACGGTAAATGTTAATAAATTTTTAATTAATAATAACAATTAAAAAATATATGTGTGTGTGTCACGTTTTAATCTAACGAGTAGTGGGGCTTGGCTGAATAGCAGAGAATTTTAATTTTTGTTCAATCATGTACGAGTATGAATGATATCCTCAGGAAATATTAAAACAATCGGACGGCTTTAAAATGTCATATATGGGATATAAATGGACCCGCAAGTTGCATTAACGTCAACATAACATCGGAACAGCTTATAGTATGAGAGTGGTTTGATCCACCTATAATGGCATGTCGAGCTCAAAAAATTTTGTGCATGAGTTAAAATTCAGAAATCGTTTTCTGTTTGAGGGCAACACAAAGTAGTGGCAGTGGCAAATGGGTGGTAGACTCATGGCTCTCACCACTGCAGCTCCTATAAACGAAGCAAAACATCTAATTTTTTCTCAGACACTATGTGCGATTTAAATTTGGTTATTCTGGTCAAATAGGATAACTTCTTATGATCGTAGGCAAGTTGTCTGGAATCTATTTTGCTACGTTAGCATATGCAGTGCACAACTCTAACGAATATCAATGCCTTCTGCGTAAATAATGTCAGTGAGCGGTAGCTTAATAACTCCCTTAGTCTACTATCAGTCTATTGGTTGTCCAGTCCGCAGAGAACGTGTCAACATCTTATCAAGATATGTCTAAAATTAGCCCTGTAAGTTGTGAAACTTAAGCTTGACGTGCACTGTAGTCATTTGTTAGCCTAAATCAAATTATTTCGTAGCCGCCGTAGTCTAATAGGTAGTGTATTGGCTTATTAGACGTTAAGCCCCGTTTCAAACCCCCAGGTTAGACTTCTCCAACTAAAAAAAACAAATATGAAAAAATATTTCATCGGCGACTTCCTCTCAGTATATTTCTGGCAAAAACTCCAAGAGTAGAATAAAATTGCCATGAAAAAGTTTCTCAGAAATCTGTCGTTCGGAGTCGAATTTAAACTGTAGGTCCCGCCACTCATGTATAAAATTAACACACACAACATAAGTGGTGTGAGAAACTAGGTCGTAATCCTGATTGAAGGGTTGTAATGTCCAATTATGTATGTATGTAATCTTATCATTTCGTGTTTATTAATTACGATAGGATTTACAGGAAGGTCTCTTTAATTATGCAGAATGTTTGTGTGCTGCAGGAGCTCTTGTTATAGCCGGTAAGTGAATAATGAATGTACAAGCCTCGCTTGATGCTGATACGTATAACAAATGAATGTCAGTTAAGAGAGGCAGAAATTCGGAGTTGGTCTACATAATTATTACGTATATGGTAAGGTTAGATCAATCAAGAAAAAGTGCCTTACCAGTACACTTAACACACAATATCAGAGAGATAGTTCCTTATAGTAAAGCTATAATCCAAGAGCCTGCTATAGAGTATCAATCATCTGCTAGACTCTTTTGATTGATGAAAACAAAGCCGAGAAAATATTAAAATTATGGGTCTATGTAAGGAAAATTAAACGAATAAAATGGTTTCATCAGAATGATTTTGAAAGGCGACTTTTCAATTATTTCAATTCATTGATAATGAGTTAAAAGATTCATGCGGCCATGATTGAAGAATGATTGAAGAACATACAATTACACCACAAAGCATAGATTCATGCATTCATATTCTTAAATTCTTCATAGCTTATCAGAGAAAGAAGTTCTACAGTTCCTTAGGAAATAGTTTTGTTGCTTGTAAGAATGTTTAAAAAACCTTTCAAGCACCAGTTCCAGCGTTAATGTATCTTCAATCTGGGTTCGTTACTACCTTTTTGTAGCAACAGTTTCGCCATTGGAATACATTTTAATGGTACTTGGCAACAAAGTGTAACGAAAGATGCATTTATGCTGATTGACCTTACACCCATTAATGAAGGTTTCATACGGCTTTTCCACAACAGCAAACGGGCAGGCTTTGACTCAGTGTCTTGTAGTAGCAGCATTTTATAGAATATCTACTGGAGTAGTCAGTAGTCATACTGCGTAATATATACATACATAATTGCTCATTACAAACCCTTTAGTCAGGATAACAACCTAGCTTCTCACACCACTTATGTTGTGTGCGTTAATTTTATACATGATTGACGGGACCTACAGTATATGGTGGACTGCGAAAGATAGATTTCTTGAGAAACTTTTTCATGGCAATTTTATTTCGTTTGAGAGTTTTTACCAGAACTCTTCTCTTAGCAGCCGATTAAATATTTCTTCAAAATTCGTTTTGTTGGAAATGTCTGACCTGAGGTATGAACCATGGCCTCATGTCTACAAGCCAACACACTACTTACTAGACTACAGCGACTTCATCCTGTGTAATAACCGCTAGATATTCTGAAATAACCAGTGATTATAGGACGTGCTTTTGTGCATCACTGTAATATTCGAACTTATCGCAGAAATTTTAATCAAATTCGCCTCACTTCTTTTGTTCGGAACAAGAATAGAATTCCCGAGTACTTATTATACATGTGTGCGCATAACAATGTAGTGAAAAGCATCTCTGCATCTATTTTGTTACCCAGCAGGCCAACAGGAAGAATGATGAAAAGTCTCCGATATTTTGAAATAAATTTCGTATAGAAAATCCTACGAATAAAGATGATTACAAGTTTTGTGATATCATTTCACTGTAAAACGCTTTTTAATCATTAATTTTGTAGTGCCTTCCTCGCTATTATTAACAGCAATTGTTTTAATTTTTTTCTTTGTTTGTATTTTCAATTAAATTTTTAACAATTAATAATTAATTAATAAGAATGGCAATTTATTATTATTCAACTACCATTACAAGTATATTTATTAAGAAGCATGCATACGTACATACATGTATGTATGTACATACCATATGTATGATGCTGATGCTGCTGCTGATGATTGCATTTTGATGAATTCCATCAATAATTCATAATTGAATTCATTTTATACATTGTAAAATGATTAATTTAAATAATTTTCGTATAATTTTCCAATAATTTTCCAATAATTACACAAAAACAATGATTAACAACAACAACAAATGTTACCACCAACTGTAACAACTGCAGAATGAAAATGAACCAAAAGAGAGAGAGAGAGAGAGCGAGAGAGAGGAAATAAAACAATTTTAATGAATCAATGATGTATTAATGCATTTGAATAATGAAATCATTGCCGTCGTACCATTACTAAGAAGTAATACGAATGCAGTAATAGAGACAGTGGAGTACATAAAAAGCTGTATGCATTGAAATGATTTTTCTTTCGTCCTTTATGTAAAGGGTCCGCCAAATAACTTTTTTTTTGGAGAATGCTTTAAAAAAAAACTACTTAATATTTGCTCAAATTTCTCTTTTTATTTGAAAGTACAATCCTTCCGGTTAGTAATGGAAAATAATTTCATTCAAATGGCTGCCTCGGCTACCCATGCACTAGCCTACACGATCGGTCCAATGTTTAAGCACATTATCGATTGTGTGAAGCTGTATTTCACCAATGGCTTCACGAATATTGTCCTTTAAAGCGTCAATTGTCTCTGGCTTGTCGGCGTAACACTTGTCTTTGACGACACCCTACAAATAATAGTCCAACGTTGTCAAATCGCAGCTCCGAGGTGGCCAAACGACATCAGCTCTGCGGGTGATAATGCGATCTGCAAAAACAGGGCGCAAATCATCGAGTATAGTAGCTTCGGCTGTGGGGCACGTAGGCGCCGTCCTTTTGAAACCAAATGTTGCCAATATCCTCCTCTTCAATTTTTGTGAACAAAAATTCATTCAACATGGCCCGATAACGATCGCTATTGACTGTAACGGCCACGCCTTGCTCATTTTCGAAGAAAAATGGCCCAATTATGCCTCTGGACCAAAATCCGCACCAAACAGTGACTCATTTTGGGTGCGTCGGCTGATCAATGTATGCGTGCGGGTTTTCTGTGCCCCAAATGCGACAATTTTGCTTGTTTACATACCTGTCAAGATTAAAATGAGCTTCATTTGAACAGATGATTTTTTTTTGCCAAAATCGGCATCTTCGGGTGTACGCTACTGCATGGCGTAGCAATTTGAAGTCGCCGCAGTCTAGTAGGTAGTGTGTTGGCTTATTAGACGTAAAGCCAGGGTTAGAGCCCCAGGCCAGACATCAAAACAAAATACAAAAAGTATTTCTACGGCGACTTCCTCTCAGCAGATTTTTGGAAAAAGCTCTGAGAGTAAATAAAATTGCCATGAAAAAGTTTCTCAAAATTCTGTCGTTCGGAGTCGACTTTAAACTTGTTGTGCGACCTACTCATGTATAAAATTAACACACACAATATAAGTGGTGTGAGAAACTAGGTCGTAATCCTGACTGAAGGGTTGTAATTACCAATTAAGTATGTATGTATGTATACTGCTCTGCCCAAAGATATCCTTAATTTTTAAACATAGCCAGAGATGGACACTCAATGGAACATTTTTATTCTTGAATAAAATATTTCATGGCAATGCACTTCAATTGTCATTTCATTGCTTCGCAATAATCTGTAGCTTTCAGATGTTACAAGACAATATTTGATTCTATCTTTCCGTCTGTCTGACTGTTTGTTATTTAAAAGTGATTAATTGCTTATACACTTCAAATGTCAAACTCACGGTCCAGTGTCACTGTCAGTGTCAATTTGTGTTACCAGGCTCCACTTTATTTAAACGTTAATTTTATTTGAACTTTTAAACACTAACATAGAGTGTGTATGTGTGCCTGTGCAACTAGTTTAAATGAAATTAAATTTGATTTGAAGTGATTAAAAGTTTATTTTCAAAATTAATTAACAATCATAACAAATAAATATTGTTGGAAGGATTATTACAGTTATTATTGTATGCCAAATATGCATGAATGCATCTGTGCATATATGTGTGTATGTATGTGTGGATTTGTTTATTTGCCACACAAATCCTTTAGGCAAATCGAGACTATTTTCTGCATATCAATACAATTTTTAATCATTTGCATCCATGCACTTGTCATACATACAGCGTGCATATCTGCCTGATGTTTCATTCATGTTTCTCATGCATTAAATTGTTCAGGGCAGTTTACAAATTCTTTATAAATATGATTTAAATTCCATCATTGAACAGCATAAATCTCATAAGTTTGATAGTTTTAGAAATGAATACAGAGTTAAGAAATTTCAGGGAATTATGCACGATAAATTCTTTAAAAGATTTCATGACATTATTTACTTGCAGAAATTTAAAGATGATTGAAGACTAAAAATACTTTCAACCAATAAAAACAGTAAATTATTATTAGCCTTTAAACATCATAAACTTTCTTACTTAATTGGTCATTACAACTCTGTAGTCCGGATTACAACCTAGCTTCGCACACCACCCATACTGTGTGATTTTTGAGAAACTTTTCATCTCTGTCAAGCGTTGTGAATAACTCCAGGATCGTTAGGGACAGTAGCCGCTGTCTCGACCTTCTTCCTTGGCGCTTCAGTATCTCACTAGTTTGGGTCCCCGGACACAGTAACAGTCCGGGAAATTGCAGGGCCGATGAGTTCGTCAGAGCTTGTGCACTCCTTCCTGAATCCTCTTCAATCAACTTGGGTGTGCCACTTGCCTCGATCAAGTTAGCCATTGCGCGGAAATTCTGTCGAGACGCCAACCTATCCTGGGTCAATGAGGAGTCCTGCTCCATCGCTACACTCACCTGGGCCTTGATGGATAGAAGGCGTAACAACCAGTTACTTGGATTTGGTCGTGGCATCATCTCAAACACAGTGGGCATGCTTGAAGGAAAGGATGCGGCTCTCATTTAACGATTTCTGCCGTGGGTGCAGATCCACTGAGAAAGAAGAGACTGTTATCCACTTTCTTTGTCAGTGCCCATTTCTTGCGAGGTGCAGATATAGGTTATTTGGCTCTCAATTTTTTGTCAGCTTGACGGAGCTATCATCTATTGATATCAAGGATATAACTTCGTTTACCAAATTTTCGGGCTGATTTTTCAGCGTTAGGTAGTCGTGCTTTTAATGTGCAGCCCTTGCGCTGACCAACTTGTTCCTCTTCCCTGGTATTGGTAGAACTTGGTCAGTACAGAGACTGCGTTCACCTGTGGCGTCACTACGGGCCGCTATGCTTGCTCAAGTGAGTTTTTGATATCAGAGCTACCACTCCGACCTAAATCTAAACCTAAGATGTTTGAGCCGAGATTTGAACCGCAGATTCGCATCTAAGAAGTCAACACACGGCTTCAATTATTATTCATGTAATGATAGCTCCTTTAGACTATCGTTAAGCCAAATGAGATAAATCTGCATCAAGCTGAAGACAGACATTAATGATTGACATGCACAATATACCCTTCAACTGACTTACAGACTCTGTTGAAGTCATTTACAAAAATCTAAGCCCCTCTGTATGCCTATCCACTACCTTAGAATAGATACAGTGACAGATATTTCTGCACAATTTAGTTTTAATCGATGATTGACAAGCTTTCTATTTAATTGATTGATTGATTGATTGACAGATAAGTGTGGCAATGCAGCAATGTACAGTCTAATGGATGTACAATATATGGCATGGTAGATGCGTGCCTACTCTTGAAAGTGGTATTTACATGAAATCTCCTTGTATATAGGAACTCATAGGCGATTAACACAAAGCTGCCGTGAAAATCGATCCAAATATTCGATTCAGATGTCAACCAGTCACACCTGAATGTTGCAAAAAAAAATCATAGAAAATTTCGTGAAAAAAAGTGAGTCAGAATAGTTAGTCCTTCCACAAAACATTTAGAGGCTGGACGACTTGGCACTGCCATTTTTTTAATTTGACAAAAGCTTTAGTCGACGTAATCTCGTAGGGAATGTATTGGCTATTGTTGCTGTCCATCCAAGAGAATTGGATGGACACACTTATGCCGCACAGGGCCCATTGTGTTACCACAGTTATCCGCTATCCCCTAGTCTCGAAACCACTCGGAGCTCTCGATAAAGCGATTTAACCTGCCAATGTCAATCCTTGCCAGTTCCTTTATATCATCCATATAGTAAGCACCTAAGTACTCCTTTCTCGTCTGACAAAGAGCCGGGCATGTATCCAGCAAGTAAAGCACAGTCTTTTCCTCTTCCTCATCCCTGCAGCTTCCGCAGAAATGATTAGAAACTTATTCAAGACCAATGCGCCTCGCATTTACTAACAAGACGACATATTCCGACCGAGATCGAAATAAATATAGTCGACTTGGTTATCCCTACGAAGAGATCGATTAAATACCTTGGGATTAGACTGGACTCGAAACTGACCTACTCAGAGCAGATGAGTATGCAAAAAGAAAGCAGCTAGAGTAACAACACAGCTGAGTAGACTGATGGCAAATACTGGAGGACCACTCCCAAGTAGGAGGAAGTTACTCATGGAGGCTGGAAATAGTATACATACTCCTTTATGGCTCTGAAATATGGGCTTCTACCTTGAAAACTTGAACCAAAGCTAAAAACTACTATAAGCGCAGAGAATAGCAGCTTTACGGGTCACATCCTCGTATCGCACGGTATCAACACAAGCTGCCTTAATAATAGCTGGAAAGGTCCCCATAGACCTTCAAGCAATTGAGCGCCAGATGATTTTCAACGCTAGACAGAGCACGACTCAGTCGCAGAGCACAGAAACGATACAGCACGAAGTCTTTTAAAAATGGCAATATCACTGGGAAAATGAATAGCATGGTAGGTGGACATATAAACTGATTCCCGAGTTGCAAGTGCGGAAAAACAGAAAAAACCACGAAGTAGACTACTACATAACCCAGATGCTAACCGGTCATGGATATTTCAGAGAGTACCTGCATCGCATGGGGAAATTCACTCGCCATTCTGCATCTACGAGGAGGAGGAAATGTTAGACGATGCCGAACACACTTTCTTCGGCTGCAGTCGCTGGCCGGAAAGACGTCAGTGTCTCGGGGTTGAAATCGGCATTATTAGGGCTACAAACGTCGTGCTGAAAATGACAAACAGCAGAGAAAACTGGAACGCAGTAAAACAATTTGTAGAGCACGTCCTGCGAAGGAAGAAATATGACCTACACGCAGCAGATGAGCGGAGCCTGGACGCAGACTGACAATAATGGAACTGGCACAGGTGGCAAGAAGGGGTCCACATCGAGGTAATACAACCGTAGTTCCGAGGTGGAATGATACCCCGGTGAGGAGACAAGGCGGGTTTTTAGTCGGTATACCCAGTGGCAGAGTCCAACATACCATGTATGGTGACGACCTTCATGAATGCATAAAGCAGTTTCCCTCCTTCACTCGACAAAAAAAAAATAATGTATAATGCAATGGCCCGTGATAACCCCGACAACCACACGTGCTCCTTTGGAGTTTAAGCAGACCCTTTCGGTGCCCTTCATCCTTGGCTAGATTTTACGAAGCCGCCCATCTGTCGTTGATGGAATCGACGATCGCATTCTCAATTATGAGCTTGCAGGTCCTCATAGGGATGACCAGAGTCGAGAATTTATCGCAGAGTTCATCAGCTCTGCAGTTACCCGGAATAGCACTGTGCCCCGATACCCATATGATATGAACATTATATCGTTCCGCTATCTCGTTGAGATATCTGTGACAGCCGTACACCGTCTCGGATTTCATAAAGTTGGAATTTAGAGCCCTGAAAGCCGCCTTGCTAAATTCGTGGTGGACAAAATTACACACACACAACATGAGTGCTGTGCCAGTCTAGGTTCTAATCCTGGCTAACGTATTGTAAAGACTGATTAAGTTAATTAAGTTTAGTTTACCAATGACCTCTTGACTTAAAAACATTGACAATGATCCAGTTTAACGAACATTTTATATATGTTTTGTATACATCAGAGGTCAGCAATGAGTATTCAAAAAGATGAGTAGATTCGAATCATACTTATAATTTCTGATACTTCTACGCATTCATACTTATTTTAATGTCATACTCATACTACTCATATTCAAAGTTTGAAATACTCATGTGACTCATACTTAACAATACGCATGATGTTATTGATTTCGACTCTCCATGACTCATCGTATACACAAATCACAAAATAAGTATGAATCGCGTACGAACACTACAATACTCACCAGAAGGTTGTGTGTTTGCTCTGCTTGCTGTCTTTGTCTTTTCCTTTCTTCTCTCTTTGTAAATGCAACAACAACTAAGACTGTAAATTTTGATGAATGATTCGAATCACTCGAATCATTTATGAGTAGTATTATAAGTATTTTTCAAAATTTATGAATCTGAATGAGTAAGCGTATGAATCAAACATATTTCGAATGTTATGAGTTTGATGTCAACTTTGTACTCATACTCATTGCAACTTGTACTTATAAATCAATGTTGTTGTGAGTACGAATGAGTCAGAGTAGTTGGATTTCAATACTGTTGACTCACTCATACTCAAAATTGCATGAGTGCTGATGAGTAGCGAAAAAGCGATTCATTGCTGATCTCTGGTATACATCTTCTAAACGAAATGATTCTAACACTGTGGTCGGCAAAATCTATCGCCTATCTTAGCTAAGCACTGACTAATCGTTTTAAAAAAATTTGACGAATTTTAAAATCAAAAATTTTGCACAATTCCTTAAATACAATTGCAGCCATTGGGCTTTCATTATTTTTATACGTGAGGTATCCTTGAGGGAAATTAAGTCCAAAATGCTTGCATGATGCCTAAGCAAGTCCCCCAATAATTATTCCAATACGCAGTACAAATCATAAAACGAAGATAATGAATGAAAAAAAAAACATTGACTGACACACACAAACGATTGAAGTAAGAAAACTATGTTCAAAGATTAACGATTTTGATTAGAAAATTGATTTATTTGATTAAGAAATTAATTGAATGTAAATATTCTGTGAAACGATGAATTAATGAACATTCACACACGCACACACACACGTATAGTTATGGCTGCTTTGGCTTCATAAATATAATGATTGACTGACTGACTGACTGACCATGTGATTAACGTATACGGTATGTAGGAGGTGGTGGTGGTGGTGGTGGCGTCATTGTTATATTGATGAACACAATTATGATAAAGGAAAATAGGTGGCAGGGCCATGGTGGGGTTCAATGCTTTAATCGAGATAAAATCATAATAAATATATAGGGAGAGAGAGCGAGAGAGAGAGAGAGAGAGCAGCATGATTAACTTTAATAATTATAGACGATGGGTGTTTGTTTCCGGAAGGCATTCATTATGTTCTGTAAACGCATATTCGTATTCAGATTTAAGATACTGGAGGCCATATTATTATTATGATTAGTGTTGCTGTTGCTGCTACCATTATGCTTATTATAGTTGTTGTTGTTGTTGTTGTTGTTGTTATTATTATTGCTTGACTTTTGATTAGGCTGCTGGCTTAAATTAATTGTGTTGAGCAGCGGTTTGAGCATTTGATTTTCTTGTTGTCGATTCCTTTGTGGTTTTGTTTGTGGCACGCGATTTGCTAATCGCTTGCGTTTATTATGTTGCAAGTGTTGTTGCCGTTGTTGTTGCCTTTGCCTTTGCCATTGCTGCTGCCGCTGCTGTTTTTGAGTTTTTCGTAATTGTCCATTCAACTTTTTTATACGCATTTTATTTGGTTTCGTTTGTTTAATTAGTTGTTGGACAATGTCTTCTGGTTTTGAATTTTCTAAAACACCAAACACATCTTCATCATCCTGTTCATTCTGAGCCTGAGCCTGAGTGCCTCTGCCAGTATTACCGCCAACTACTGTAGGAGTATCAGCCTTGCTGGCCATGGTCGTTGTGGTACCAGTTGTTGTTGGCATTGTAGTGGTTGGTTCAGCTGCTGGCTGGGTAATGATGATAACATTACTGCTAGGCTCGGATTTCTGTTGTGTAAACAAAGATTTGAAAAGCAAGAATTTCTTCATTAAACCTCTGCCCTCCTCAGCACTATCCACTAATACAGGTTTCTTGTCATATTCAGAGTCTAAGTCTAAAGCCGCACGTCCATGTCCCTCTACTTGCCTTTGATGTCCAGGAAATCTGCGTAATGAAGCTGTCAATTTGTTCGAAAAAAAGAGGGGGAGAGAGGAAAAATAAATTCAATTTTATTTCCTTTCAATTCCTTTAAAATTTCCTTTTTTTTCTCATTTTTTTTTTCATTTACATACCTGACCTGCCTTTTTGATGTCTTCTACTGCTCGCCGCTAAAGCTGTTTCTAGGCACAATGTTATGAATATCAATAGGAGTGCTTGTAAAGCGATTGAAACTTTATTGAAATGCATCTTAAGCCAATGACGTACATGACGCAAGTCTTTTGCTTTTCATAATGAAGACGAATTTTTATATGAGCATTTGGTTGGTGAAAGCAGAGAGAATTCTTGCAAAAGGGAAAGTTTCAATTTAAATTATAAGTTTTCGTCAAAAGTAACATTTTCCTGAAGGCAATTTGTAATCGAAATGAATTTTAATAACGCAACTAACAGAAAAGAGCGGGAAAAAAACTGAATTAATAAAGAAGAACACAGCAAAGTTATAATGAATTGGAGAAGTACCCTACAATACTCGTACTTAGGTGGAGAATGTTGCAAAAGAAGGGCCAAAGTGAGGCAGACAGAGGCTGCATCGATTGGATATGTTGAGCATACACGCATGTTATCATGCAAAGAATTTAACGTATCAAAATATTCAAGTTTCACTCAATTAGAACGTGCGTTTGAAATAGGAAATTAAAATTTTCGGAATGAAATACTGAACAATAGATTCGATTTGAATTTGTAAGAGTTTGGAAAAATTTCCACAGGCAAATTATGCAAGATGCAAATATTTCGTTCATGGAATGATTTCCATCTGGCCAAGCAACCGCAATTAGAAATTCCATGCGAAAGATTAAATACTACAGAGACATATGCCCTCATTGCGGTGGAACACTTCCCTAATGTAGTCCTTTAGTTAGGATTACGACTTAGCTTCTCCCACCACCTATGTTGTGTGTTTTAATTTTATACATGAGTCGCGGTACGTATAGTTTAAAGTCGACTTCGAATATGAAACTTTTCGTAACAATTTTATTTACTCCCAGACCTTTTGTCAGAAGACTGCTTAAAGGATGTCTCCGAACGACTCCGAAAGACTCCGAAAGACAGTTTTTTGAGAACTCTTTCGTGGATATTTTATTCCCAGAGTTTTTGTCAGAAGACTGTTGAGAGGATATATCCGAACGACTCCGAACGACAAATTTTAGAGAAACTTTTCGTGGATATTTTATTCCCAGAGTTTTTGTCAGAAGACTGCTGAGAGGATGACTCCGACCGACAGTTTTTTAAGAATTTTTTTCGTGAATACTTTATTTGCAGAGTTTTTGTCAGAAGACTGTTGAGAGGACATATCCGAACGACTCCTAACGACAGATTTTTGAGAAACTTTTTGTGGATATTTTATTCCCAGAGTTTTTGTCAGAAGACTGCTGAGAGGATGACTCCGACCGACAGTTTTTTAAGAATTTTTTTCGTGAATACTTTATTTGCAGAGTTTTTGTCAGAAGACTGTTGAGAGGACATATCCGAACGACTCCTAACGACAGATTTTTGAGAAACTTTTCGTGGATATTTTATTCCCAGAGTTATTGTCAGAAGACTGCTGAGAGAATGTCTCTGAACGACTCCGAACGACAGGTTTTTGAGAAACTTTTCGTGAATATTTTATTCCCAGAGTTTATGTCAGAAGACTTTTGAGAAGATATATCCGAACGACTCCGAACGACAGTTTTTTTGAGAATTTTTTTTCGTGAATATTTCATTACCAGAGTTTTTGTCAAAAAAAGTGCTGAAAGAATGTCTTCCAACGACTCAGAACGACAGTTTTTTTAAAAACTTTTCGTGAATATTTTATTCCCCCAGTTTTTGTCAAAAAAAGTGCTGAGTGGATATATCCGAACGACTCCGAACGACGATTTTTTGAAAATTTTTTCGTGTATGTTTTATTCCCAGATTTTTTGTCAGAAGACTGCAGAAAGGATGTCTCCGAACGACAGTTTTTTGAGAAAGTTTTCGTGGATATTTTATTCCGCGCGTTTTTGTCAGAAGACTGTTGAGAGGATGTCTCCGAACGACTCCGAACGTCAGTTTTTTGAGAATTTTTCGTGGATATTTTATTCGCAGAGTTTTTGCCAGAAGACTGCTGAGAGGATGTCTTCGAAAGACAGTTTTTTGAAAATTTTTTCGTGGATATTTTATTCGCAGAGTTTTTGTCAGAAGACTGCTGAGGATGCCTCCGAACTACTCCGAACGACAGTTTTTTGACAATTTTTTCGTGGATATTTTATTCCCAGAGTTTTCGTCAGAAAACTGCTTAGAGGATGGCCTCATGTCTAATAAGCCAACACACTACCTTCCAGACCAAAGCGACTACACATTACATCGCTGATCAATCAAGAAAATTCAAAATTCTATTGTTACTTGCGCCTCCCTTTATAGTCGAGAAATCTTAAAATATACTTGAGGCCATCAACCTTGACATGAGCTTTATATTCCAGCTTCAATTCTGCTGCTCATGATGCAAAATATAAATAGGTGAAGGGAAGTGTGGCAGTTCTTGGCCCTCAATGCGCTTGAGAGCCTCTTTTTGGTCCTAAAATATATGCTGATTGTTTAATATTTAATAAATAATACCGAGCCTATGAATTGCTGAACATATTGGGTCCTTAAATGCATTCCAAAACTCATAGGTACTCATGAAATTTTGAGTATGAGTGAGTCAACAGTATTGTAATCCAACTACTCTGATTCATTCGTACTCAGTACAACATTGATTTATAAGTTGAATGTTGCAATGAGTATGAGTACAACGTTGACATCAAACTCATAACATTCGAACTATGTTTGATTCATAACCCTACTCATTCAGATTCATAACTTGAGAAAAATGCTTATAATACTACTCATAAATGATTCGAGTGATTCGAATAATTCGTCAAAATTTACAGTCTTAGTTGTTGTTGTTGTATTTACAAAGAAAGAAGAAAGACACGTAAACAAGAAAGACAAAGCAAGCAGAGCAAACACACAACCTTCTTGTAAGTATTGTAGTGTTCGTACGCGAATCATACTTATTTTGTGAGTCGTGTATACGATGAGTCATGGAGAGTTGAAATCAATAACATCATGCGTATTGTTAAGTATGAGTATCATGAGTATTTCAAACTTAGAGTATGAGTAGTATAAGTATGACATTAAAATAAGTATGAATGCGTATAAGTATCAGAAATTATAAGTATTATTCGAATCTACTCATCGTTTTGAAGACTCATTGCTGAACTCTGATTCGGACATGTCAAGTAGAGCAGATGTGAGTAAAATATTCCTTCTAAACCTATTCGATTCAAATCTGCAAAGCTCTTTTCATTCGATATTTCGAATTTAATTTTTAATTCGTTTTCGTTCTTCATCAACCACCAACACCGTAGTCGCCATAGTCGAAATGGAAGGGTGTTGGCTTATCAGACGCAAGCCCGTAGTTCGAACATCAGCTCAGACATCTTGAACAACATGAAGTGATGAGAAATTAAAAATAAAAGTTTTTAATGAAAGCAACCATTATAAGTACATTGCTGGCTTATTAGACTAGAGCCCGTGATTCAAACCACAGCTAAGATAACTCGAAAAAACGAAATACGAAAAAATTATTATTTCGGCGGCTTTTTCTCATTGCAAAACTCTGAGAATGAAATTGAAATAACCATTAAAAGCTTCTCATAAATATCGCGCCACTCATGAATAAAATTAACACGCCCAACATGGCTGATATGCGAAGCTAGGTTGTAATCCTGACTTTAGTAAGATTATGTTAGGAAGCATTACACTCTTTCGGTTGAATCTACTGCTTCTGATCTGCGACTTGTTTCCTTATGCATCATTGCCTTGTTCAAATCGCCCGTAGTCTAGTAGACATTATGTTGGCTTAATAGACCTTAGGCCAGGATTCAAACCCCAGATCAGACATGACGAACTTAATGAAATATGAAAAAAATCCTCTTAGCAGATTTCTGGCAAAAACTCTGAATATAAAATAAAATTGCCATGAAAAATTTCTCAAAAAATTTGTCGTTCGGAGTCAACTTTAAACTGTAGGTCTCGCTACTTTTGTATAAAATTAATACACAATGTCATCTCGATCACAGTGGCCTTGCTTACAGGTCGTTGTGCTATGGGAAGACACGCGGAAGGAATGCCGATCCCATCTAATGACTTCTGCCGTGGATGCGAATCTGCTGAGGAAGATGAGATTGCTATCCATTTCCTTTGGTCATCTCTTGGGAGGTGCAGGTATAAGATATTTTGCTCTCCAATCGTTGTCAGCTTGAAAGAGCTATCATCCGTTGATGTCAAGAATATAACTTCGTTTATCAAACTTTCGAGCTGATTTTCCAGCGTAGGGTAGTCGTGATTTTAATGTACAGCCCTTGCACTGACCAAACTCTTTCTTAGTTTGGTGAAACTCGGTTTGTATAGGGACTGCGTTTACCCGTGGCGTTACAAAGGGCCTTTTGGTGTGCTTTTGGTGTCAAAGCTAGCACTTCACCCTACCTATCCTACCTACCTAACATACATAACATGCATGGTTCTAATCTTGACTAAAGGGTTGAAATGACCAATAAATTTAGTAAGGAAGGGAAAACAATAGCATTGAAGGGATACGTGCCTTTTAACTGCATTCAACTCCTCAAATCTGTTTCATTCGCAGTCAACGTGAAACTCAAGATCCTGCGACTTTTGTATAAAATTAACACAAATAACAGGGGTGGGTGGAGATGCTGGGTTCTAATCCTAACTAGAGCGATGTAATGACCAATAAGGTTAGTAAGGAGGGGAAAACAAACACAGTAGATATTACGAAGGAAATGTCCAGTCTTTTAATTTTAACGGTATTCAACAGTTTGCAAAGTCCATAACAACTCATGTAGGGCTCTTGGCCTACTATTAATTGATTGCAGAAAAGAGAGAAAAAAACTTAACAAATCTAATGAAATTTATTTAAAATGCTTTACAGGTTTTGTTTTTTTTTACTTTGAGAGTTGAAGACAATTTCGTATGAATTTCTTTCACTTTCAATAAAAATTTCATTGTGGTTTTTCAGTTTCTTAACAGCCTCAGTAGTTTTTATTCAAATTTTTTATTTTTTTTTATTTTTTAAATTTTTATTTCTATTGTTTGCCTCAACAACATTGATGGAAATTAAATTAAGTGTTGCAATGAAAATAAAATGAAAATAATTTCTCTCTCTGTTAAGTGTTCATTGTCATCATCATTATCATCATCATTATCAGACTCATCAATTCCAAACTGCTTTCCATGTGTGGCATGTGTTATGTACTGTGAGTCCTAAGCCATTGGCCACAATCTCTAGGAGTTTATTTAATAAGAAAATAAAAAGAAGAAAATATTTCCTGGGCTAATTCACTAACACTTCAATTTTGAGTTGCACTTCATATTTATTTTGTTTTTTGTTATTTTCTATTCTTCTTCTATTCTATTATTATCTCTTCTATTTGTTTTTGTATTATTTTTCTATTTGTTTTTAGTTTATTTGTTCTACAAGTCCATAATATGCTATGTATGCTCAGGTCCTTAAATTTTTTTGTTGTAAATTTTATTTCATTTTATTTGTTTAAAATAAATTAAATACTTGGCATTCATACAATATTGTTGATGCATGTGTATGTGTATGTACATGCGTATGTCTTGAAGATTTTTAATACAATCCCTTGGGTTGCACGTATGCATTTATTTCTATTTGCGTCCTTTGTTGCATGCATATGCAGTAGTATAGTTTGTGGCCACAGTGGTGTTAAGGTAATGATGAGAAAACTTCAAATTTAATTACAAGAATTTCTTTTCTAAAAAAAACATTTTTTTAAACATTCCGGTGTGTTGTTTTAAAATCCTGAAATTTTTTGTTTTTTCTTTTCTGTTAATTTTCTTAAGAAATTTTTTAAGTTTGTTATCGTAAACAATTGATTATTGATTGCTTTTGAAACAATTCAATTATTTACAAAAACAAAAAAAAAATTTGTTAAAAATATTGTAAAGACTCGTCTTTCCTTTGAATTCCTTTAAGGAATATGTATGTATGTGGCTGTCACATAACCTTCCCCCATTTTCGTATTATTACGACGTTACTTCTTCAAGCTAACCTATTAGGCAATCAGATGGATACCCTATTGATTACCAGGGAAAGGAAATTCCAGGACCTTCAGATGTGAATATTCTAGAACGGCTTTGTATTGAAACTGGATTAAGAATCTTGATATAAATTTTAACGTCGCATTATGCCCCAACTTACTTACTTAATTGGCCATAACAACCCGTTTAACGGATTTCGGCCTGCCGCAACACATCCTTCCCGTGATCTAGTAGGTAGTGTGTTGGCCTATTAGACGAAAAGCCAGGGTTCGAGCCCCAGGCCAGACATCAAAATAAAATACAAAAAGCATTTCTTCGACGACTTCCTCTCAGCAGATTTCTGGTAAACACTCTGAGAGTAAATAAAACTTGCCTTGAAAAGTTTCTCAAAAATCTGTCGTTCGGAGTCGACTTTAAACTGTAGGTCCCGCCACTCATGGATAAAATTAACACACACAACATAAGTGGCGTGAGAAACTAGGTCATAATCCTGACTGAAGGGTTGTAATGACCAATTACGTACGTACGTACGTACGCAACACGTCCTTCCAGGCGCCTCTGCTTCGTGCGCGCCTGCGCCAGTTGGTCACACCAATCGATGATAGAGCTTCCTCGATTTGGTCCTTCCAACGGATGCAACGTCGTCCACTTCGCCGACTGCCGCAGATTCCCGCATCAAATACCAGTCATCCTCCTCCATTCGAACGACATGGCCGAGCCAGCGCAGCCGCTGGATCTTAATACGCTGTACAACGTCTATGTCGTTGAGGAGCACATACAGCTCACTGTTGGATCGAATGCGGAAATTATCCCTAACTCGCACTGGACCGAAGATCTTGCGTAGTACTTTTCTCTCGAACACTCTCAAGGCCGCTGCATCTGTCCATGCCTCTGCGCCATAAAGAAGCACGGGTAGGATGAGTGTCTTGTAGAGTGTTAGCTTCGTCGTACGAGAGAGGTCTCTGCTACTCAATTGCCTATTGAGACCATAGTAGCACCTGTTGGCAAAAGTGATACTGCGCTTGATCTCCAGACTGACATCATTTTTGGTGGTAACGGCGGAGCCAAGATAGATGAATTCCTTGGCCGTATCAAAAGTATAGTTATCGGCCGTAATCTGAGAATTAATACACACTCTATGCCTAGTTGCCAAGTCTTGCCAGCTCAGCAAGAGATTAATCTGCTGTTGAGGGTTGTGAAATGACAGATGTACCAACTATTGTTGTCCTCAATCTGCCTTTTTCTTATAAAGGGTGTTTTTGTATAGAGGTATAGAACTTTAAGTTGCAATAAAACAACGATGGATTATTCGATTGACATGAATTTTATTTATCCGAAAGATAATCTTGTGGCATTACATTTTAAATATGATTTCTGGCATATGACCGCCACGGCTGGCGCGGATGTAGTCCAATCTGGACGTCCAATTTTCGATGCCTTTTTCCAACATTTGTGGCCGTATATCGGCAATAATACGGCGAATGTTGTCTTCCAAATGGTCAAGCGTTTGTGGCTTTACCGCATAGACCAATGACTTTACATAGCCCCACAGAAAGTAGTCTAGCGGTGTTAAATCACAAGATCTTGGAGGCCAATTCGCAGGTCCAAAACGTGAAATTAGGCGGTCACCAAACGTGTCTTTCAATAAATCTATTGTGGCACGAGCTGTGTGACATGTTGCGCCGTCTTGTTGAAACCACATCTTCTGGACATCATGGTTATTCAATTCAGGAATGAAAAAGTTAGTAATCATGGCTCTATACCGATCACCATTACTGTAACGTTCTGGCCACCATCGTTTTTGAAAAAGTACGGACCAATGATTCCACCTGCCCATAAAGCGCACCAAACAGTCAGTTTTTCTGGATGTAACGGTGTTTCCACATACACTTGAGGATTACCTTCACTCCAAATGCGGCAGTTTTGTTTGTTGACGTAGCCATTCAACCAGAAGTGCGCTTCATCGCTGAACAAAATTCGCTTATGAAAATCGGGAACAACGGTAATCTCGTTTTGGGCCCATTCGACGAATCTACGACTTACTTGATGATCGTTTGGCTTCAAATCTTGCACGAGTTGGATTTTGTAAGCACGCAAACCAAGATCCTTCCGCAAAATCTTCCATAAAGTGGATGGACACAGATCCAATTCCTGTGCTCGATGGCGGATGGACTCATTCGGGTCTTCCTCAATGCTACGCTCTACAGCAGCAATAGCTTCTTCTGTACGCACCGTACAGCGTCTCTGGGTGCGATGCGAGTTATCAATAAGAGTAAACATGGTGCGAAAACGTTCCATGGTTAATCGAATTAACTGCTCTGATGGACGATTTTGTCGACGATAAAATGGACGTAGTGCGCGATACGTTTTCCGCACAGAACCATTATTTTCGAAATAAAATTGCACTGTTTGCAAGCGTTGTTCAGGCGTGAGTCTATTCATGATGAATTGCCAAACCAAACTGAGAATAAATCACTTGACAGCTGTTAAATCGGTCGCCATCTTGAAAAGTAATGCCAACTTAAAGCTCTATACCTCTATAAAAAACACTCTTTATAAGCTGGGCGTTTTCTTTAACAGTTTCCTTCTGGATGCCATGCCATATCACTCTTTGTAATGCCATTATTTGCTCTTCATACTGTTTTTCCAATGTACAATCATTTTCGACGTTTTATTTTATCAGCCGTAGGTTTTTGGTTGGGTAGTCATCTTAGTATAGTAAGTAGTGTACTGGCTTATGACTGAAGGTTTGTAATGAACAATTATGTATGTAATCACAGTACGAACGCATCTTTCCTGCGTCAGAGTGGATTTATGAGTTTATTGCCTTGTGTAACGCTGTTTCGTGTATCGCTGGAACTTATTGGAACATATCGTCCGCCTTAAGCGGGGTCTTACTGTATGTATGTAGACTTTTGTTTGACCTCTTTCCTAAAATCGTCCATTCGAGAAGACATATTGAACAAAAAAAAGGAAAAAAAATATTTCATACGGCGTCTTCCTCTCAGCAGTCTCCTCTGGGAGTAAATAAAATTGCCATGAAAACATTTCCCAAAAATTTGTCATTCAAAGTCGATTTTAAACTGTAGATCCTAAAAATCATGGATAGAATTAACACACATACCACACACACTATAATATTAAACTAATAATAATTAAAGCAACAGTCTGGCCTGTACGATAATCATTGACATGCATTGTAGCTTGCAATATTTTATTCTTTCACCACCATAGTAGGTAAGCACGCATATGATATGAAATATTCATGAATATACTGTCAGCATGGACATCAACCTCTACTACTACTACTACGGGGAAAATAAAGTAAAACAAGAAGTTAAAATCGGCAGTAATTTATGCAAATTAAGTCAGTAATAATTAATAATCAATCCCCTTTACACATATTAGAGAGACTCTACCATATTATTAACACTGGTTTCTCTTTGCTACTTCCATTTCAATCGTAGTTGAGGGCGAAATCACTGTCTCAAGATTAGATTTCGAAAAACATGTTTAATTACAACTTAACAGCGTATACACCAACATACATACATATGTACATATATGTACGTTTTAGGGAATGTATAATCTACGATTGTGTCTTTAACTATTCGAGCATATTTTTTAAGAATTTGTAAATAATTATAAACAATAGAGATACAGAGAGATACAGACATAGAAATAGAGAAGAGAAGAGAAACGTATAGAGACACAGATTCATGGAAATAATTTTTGAATATTTAATTTTAAAACAATTATGTTTAGTTTGCTTATACGAGTATTACGTGTATAATACTGTGACTCTACAAATACAACAGAGAAAATAACTATAAAATGCTATTCCAACTACTACTACTGCTACAACTAATACTACAAATAATACTACAGCTAATGCTACTATTGCTACTACTACTACTGGTAATACAAATAAAATAAAAAGTTTTCGAAAAGACAAACAGTAATACCAGAGCAATATCATTACTGAGATGGGAAGAAGTGATTACTAAAGAAAACAAAAAAAATATATTGAAGAAGAAGGGGAAGTCACAGGGAATAAAAACCTGTTAATAGCAAGAGTCTTACGAATAATAAAGCCCGTGGAAACGTCGATATTTCACTTGAATTTACTTGAAACAGACTCCACCATAAGTGCTTAACTCATATGTCCGATTATAGTCGCATTTTCGACCGGAGGTGATCTCAAGATTGCACTGAAAGTGCTACTAATTAGAAAGATTCCAACGACTGTAGTAGACGTAATTGAGTGCTGGAACTGAAGAAGCGGCACTCTCTTTAGTATGCTGCGAAGATGATTGCTAATATATCGAACAAACAATTGTTTGCAGTGAACAATCTTGAATTGTGTAGCACACTGAGAGCAGTTATCGGACAAACAGTTCTTCATTATACCTGGTAATCGTCGGCTTTAAGTAGAGTTCGAAAAGCTCAATCATATGGAATACATTTAACCTCAGGGAAATACCAAAGCGACTCATATCATTGACCCCGAATAAATGACAACCTATTGGACTTAAGGGATTGAAAAGGATCTATGGCAGTGCAAAAATGTCTAAAGTTATGAGGGAAATAGGTGGATGTTTCAATGATAGTGTTCAAGATCTAGAATATGCGGACAACATACGTATGTACTCGTATGTCTTTGCATTTATAGTCTAAAGCGTCATTATACGATCTCAAGATAAATTGACCAAAAACCAAGGCCAAAAACATTACCATGGGAAATACCAACAATTTTACATTGCCATGCCATAGCAACAAATTGAAAACAAAATAGCTGTTCTGTTGAGATAACGTACCGAGCGCTTCGTCACTTTACATCTGCCATAATCGTCCCATCGCAAGAACTTTTCGCAATGTGTTGGATAAATTTGAGTCCACTGGCTCCATAAACCATCGACCGCTATGCGCTACAGTGTCAGGGAGTATACGAGATCATTAGTTTCGCTTAGCTCACAAGAACCCGGCCTTTCGCAGTCAGGATTACGACCTAGTTGCTCACACCACTTATGTTGTGTGTATTAATTTTATACATGAGTGTCGTTCGACTCCGAACGACAGATTTTTGAGAAACTTTTTCATGGCAATTTTCTATTTACTCTCAGATTTTTTTTTTCCAAAAATCTTCTGAGAGAAAGTCGCCGAATACTAGACTACGGCGACTGTCTTCCCTTTCTTAAAAAAAATAGTTTCTAGCGCCGATCATTATTATCATTATTTTAGATGCATGAAGGCTTGTGTTTTACATTCCAGTATATACCAGAAGTGACAGTTAAACTTATTAACATGTTCATTAAAAGGAAAATGTTTCTTATCCATAAACAAGAAGATCATATACGTCAAAAGGCCAAGATTTTTAGAATATGTCACATGCAAACTGCTCTGTTGGACCACGAGAAATGGATAAATTTAATTGAATTCAAATTTATAATTGAAACACACCACATATTTAATATTGCATCATATTAACGTAATTTAACACCAGCATAACAAAAAATGGTAAACAAGTAAACAAAAATACAACAACAAATACCACCATAAAAATGGTAAACAAGTAAACAAAAATACACAAACAACACTACAATAATAAATGTAAACAACGTTGTTTACATTTAAAGAGATTTCGAGAAGGTGAAGTCATGAACATTCGCCTTCGTCAGACTGTTTAGTCTGCCATATAAAAGGCAAAGCAAAGCAGGCGACTGATTTAGTGATTCAGATTTAGTGAATTCAGTCAGTCTTGTGTGAAGACGCGTTGTGTTTGAAGAGAGTAATCGTGGTTTGAAGATCTCCGTTACAAAGATCTGTTGAATAATTTTCTAGTAATTGTTATAGTATGTATAAAGTCACCGTAGTCTAGTAGGTGGTGTGTTGGCTTATTAGACGTAAAGTCAGGGTTCGAGCCTCAGACCAGACATCAATACGATATACAAAAAGTATTTCTTCGGCGACTGTCTCTCAGCAGATTTCTGGCAAAAACTCTTAAAAGTAAATAGAAATTGGCATGAAAAGTTTCTCAAATCTGTCGTTCTGAGTAGACTTTAAACTGTAGGTCCCACCACTCATGTATAAAATTAACACACACAACATAAGTGGTGTGAGAAACTAGGTCGTAACTGACTGAAGGGTTGTAATGACCAATTATGTATGTATGTGTGTAATTTTTATAGTTTTTGCGAAGGATGTAAAAATGTTAATAACAACGAAAAGTAATTGTTGTTGTTTACATCAAGTTGTGAACAGTCGCACACAGAATTGTATGAATAATAAAGAATTTTAATTAAAACTAAACACATTTATTTTTATTTTATTTGCAATCTACGGGCTCATATTTTAAACTTTGTTAAAAAATAAAAACGTAAATATATCACAACTTCCAACACTGGCTTTTAGAACCAGAGCAGCTTTAGTGTCAACATTTTTCTAATCATCTTAAGTGTTTTGTCAATAGATACAGAGGCAGAGAGAGAATAGAATTAAAAAATAAACCAGTTGCAGTAGAAGAAGAAAAAAAAATTAAATTGAAATTTATATACAGAAATTATAATGAACATACACATACATATATACACCTTCACCACATTCACTCTTACTTAGATATGTATGTATCTATATGTTCATTCATACATGCATACTTATTTTATTCATTCATTCATTCATTCATTTAGTCATGCAAGCAAGCATGTGTCTATTGTGATCAACCTGTGACTGATGTTGTTGCACTCACTGGCTTATAAGAGTACTTGGAGTATTATTGTACTAATAATAATAATGTTGTTGTTGTTGTTGTATGTGTGTTTGCGTTTGTGTGTGTACGTAGGTGTAAGCATACATATGTTTATATTTCATTTCCCATATGCCAAGTTATTTTGGTTTTTGTATAAGTATGTATATGTATACATATATGGTTGTAGGTGTATATGTGTGCTACGTATGTGTGCGAGTGTAAATTTGTTTTTTAGCTAAACTCTTAAACTCATTATTTGTTAGTTAGTTATCTGGGGAAGTATTTTTTTTTATCTTCCAAATGCCAATCTTCATTAATGCTGTTTTTATTGTTTATTGTACTGTATTGTAGTGATGCATATTGCCACAAATGAGTACATATACGAGGGCTGTAGCAAAATTACATAAACTGATGGTAGATAAATAGATACCGTGATGAGAAGAGGGAATGAGGACCAAACACAATAATTTTACTCTGGTATGGAAAGCAGTCTTTCAAAGTAATGTGTCTGAGCTATTATCGTTTGAGCTCTCAGGACATTTTTAAGCCGTTTAGTATCTATTCCTTAAACATGCTTTTAGGTTAAGGGGAACTCTGCTTCTAGTTCTTCTTTTTTTCGAAAACCAGCATTTCCACTCTGTTGTATCGAATCTACCGCTGAATCGATGTTCTTTGTGGTTGGATTTGGTAGAAACAAATTTTTTCTCTTAAATTTAAAATCTAATATCGAAGTGTACAGATTCATAAGTAAGATTATAAAGTCGACATAACTTCTTTGGCAATTGTTTGACTAAGCAATGCTTCAATATAGACTTGCAAAGGCCCCCCCCCAACAGCGCCAAAATCCCATGAATTTTGCAATGAAATGGTAGGTAGATAGGTAGGTAGAAGTGGCTGTCCCCTCGATGGAGTCATGAGCATAGCCAAATAACTTTTTTTTTTGAAAATGCTTTAGAAAAAAAAACTACTGAATATTTTCTCAAATTTCTTTTTTTTATTTGAAAGTACAATCCTTCCGGTTAATAATGGAAAATAATTTCATTCAAATGGCTGCCTCGGCTGGCCATGCAGTAGCCTACACGATCGGTCCAATTTTTAAGCACATTATCAATTGTGTGCAGCTGTATTTCACCAATGGCTTCACGAATATTTTCCTTTAAAGCGTCAATTGTCTCTGGCTTGTCGGCGTAACACTTATCTTTGACGGCACCCCACAAATAATAGTTCAACGGTGTCAAATCGCAGCTCCGAGGTGGCCAAACGACATCAGCTCTGCGGCTGATAATGCGATCTTCAAAAACAGGGCGCAAAACATCGAGTGTAGCTTCGGCTGTGTGGCACGTAGCGCCGTCCTGTTGAAACCAAATGTTGCCAATATCCTCCTCTTCAATTTTTGTGAACAAAAATTCGTTCAACATGGCCCGATAACGATCGCATCATTGACTGTAACGGCCACTCCTTGCTCATTTTCGAAGAAAAATGGCCCACTTATGCCTCTGGACCAAAATCCGCACCAAACAGTGACTCGTTTTGGGTGCGTCGGCTTTTCAATGTATTCTGTGCTCCAAATGCGACAATTTTGCTTGTTTACATACCCGCCAAGATCAAAATAAGCTTCATCTGAAAAGATGATTTTTTTGGCCAAAATCGGCATCTTCTGTAAGTCGATGCCAGGCCCACTTAGCGCATTGGATGGTCAATTGGTTTCTACTCCTGAACCAATTGGACTTTGTATGGCGTCATACCAAGGTCTTTATGCAAAATTCGTCTCAATGATGTCTGCGAAATGTTCAATTGTTGAGAACGGCGGTGAATTGATGTTGATGGCGCTTCACGCCACAGCAGCAATATTCTCGGGTGTACGCACTGTTTTTGGCTTTTCACCCTTTGGTTTATCGATGAGGATGCCAGTTTCTTTCACTTTTTGCACAAGACGACGAACATGCGGAGCTGTCGGTGCTTCCCGTCTTCCAAAATCCATACGCAATTTTCGCACACATTCTGCAACATTACCATGATTTTCAAAGTAATGTCGCAATATTTCCCAGCGTGTAAGCGTATACACAACCATATTCGTTCAGCGGAAGGATAAAACTAATTATCTGTCAAATCAGACATGAGCTAAGAAGTGTTACCATTCACGAAATAAGCACTAGGTGAAAGAAAAAACGTTAGATGGCGGACCCATAGTAGGCATCCAGGTGATTCTTTCTCCTTCCGCCAAGTGCTGGGTATGTACACAATAACTGAAGAACATTTTTATTCTCCTCCTCATCTCCTCTGCTGTTGCAGAAATCATTTGCAAGGCATCCAAGACCAATACAGCTCGCATGCGTTCCTATAATGCAATGACCCGTAACAAACCCGAAAACAGTGCTGAGTCTACTTTAAGCAATGCTGTATACAGCTTAAAAATTAGTACTGAACGTGTTAAAAGAGAAGCCAGGATCGTTATGTTGCTTATTAGTACTGAAAACTCTCCATACGTTGGTAATCCAACGTTTTTCCTTACCTCACTAGCAGGTTAAAATCCCTCGTTTTCATTTAATTTCCTTTCACTGTAGGTTCGAGCAATCTATGCCTAAAATTCTTTTATTTTCTGTTTTTTCTGTTTCTGTTGTTGTTTTGTTTTGTTGTGACTGAACGAATGAATGAATTTTAGATGGAAGATTTCAATGAAATTCAAATTGAAAGGATTGAAGTCATTATAACCATTTTCTACATGCGATTAAAATACATTTCCAAACATTTTTGTCACACTCTCTCTCTCTCTCTCTCTCTCTCTCTCACAACTAACTACACTGCAACTCCATCTCCATCTCCAATACATTTCTATAGTTTATGTGCTCTCGTTCGTCATCATCATCATCTTCATCATACATTATCAGCATTTTCATCATCAGAAGCAAGAAAAAAAAAACATGCCAATTCCAAATGGAAAATCCTTCATTTGTTTTGTATCATTTGGGGATGTGCATTTATTTTTCAATTTTTATCAGGTTTTTTCCTCTCATTTTCCCCCATTTTTTCTTCTATTTTTTCTTTTTTCATTCGAAAGTTTTTCTCTCTTGCCAATAACTTCAATTAGAATAAAATTTTTTCCAAATTGAAAGAGAAAACAAAAAAACGAACCGAAATAGAACACAAGAGCTGAACATTAAATAATTTTGCAAAGATTTGCAATTTAGAAAATTTAATCTTCACAAAAATAGAAAGAAAAACAACAACAAAAAATTCTATTTCGAAAGAAATTAAGAAATTGTGAACTGCAATAAAGGCTATCCCCAGTTGTCCTGTTGCTTGTCTGCCAGTAGATTTAAATGCCAAACAATTTAAAAACTTAAAAATTATTTTTTAGGAGAATTTTTTTATAAGCAATTTATTACACTTACTTAAGATAGCTCCCCGAGCTCTTGGCAATCTGTTAAGCTCTTCCATTTCTCTTCATTCCATTTGATACTTTCACTTGAGTCTCGTTTCTTTCTACATCCGAGTTTTCTATGGTAATTGTCTTTGAAAAGCCTTCAAGCTGGGTTTATTCCTTTGTTTTTGGCTTTGTCAGCATAGTTATGGCACTTTGAATCTGTTCACTATTCCTCAAAATGCAGCTCATAGAGTTGAAAGTGTGTTCGTCACCTACAGTCTTTATCCCAAAGATATTTCAAAGGATCTTCCACTCGTATACACACCAGAGATTAGCAATGAATCGCTTTTTCGCTACTCATGAGTACTCATACAATTTTGAATGTGAGTGAGTCAACAGTATTGAAATCCAACTACTCTGATTCATTCGTACGCAGTACAACATTGATTTATAAGTACAAGTTGCAATGAGTATGAGTACAACGTTGATATCAAACTCATAACATTCGAACTTTGTTTGATTCATACGCCTACTCATTCAGATTAATAAATTTAGAAAAATACTTATAATAATACTCATAAATGATTTCGAGTGATTCGAATCATTCGTAAAAATTTACGGTCTTAGTTGTTGTTGCATTTACAAAGAAAGAAGAAAGACAAAGACAGCAAGCAGAGCAAACACACAACCTTCTTGTGAGTATTGTAGTGTTCGTACACGAATCATACTTATTTTGTGATTCGTGTATACGATGAGTCATGGAGAGTCGAAATCAATAACATCGTGCGTATTGTTAAGTATGAGTACCATGAGTATTTCAAACTTTGAATATGAGTAGTATGAGTATGACATTAAAACAAGTATGAATGCGTATAAGTATCAGAAATTATAAGTATGATTCGAATCTACTCATCGTTTTGAATACTCATTGCTGACCTCTGGTACACACAATACTATATCAAACGCTGAAGTCGCCGTAGTCTACTAGGTAGTGTGTTGACTTATTAGGCGCAAAAGCCTGGGTTCGAGCCCCAGGCCAGGCATCAAAGACAAAATACAAAAATTATGTCTTCGGCGATTTCCTCTCAGCAGATTTCTGACAAAAACTCTGAGAGCGAAATATTATTGCCATGAAAGAAGTTACTCAAAAATCTGTCGTTCGGAGTCGACTTTAAACTGTAGCTGCCACCATTCATGTATAAAATGAACACACACAACATAAGTGGTGTGAGAAAATAGGACGTTGTACAATGGGTCAATTCGACCTCCGAGTACTGCACTTGTCTTAATTGACAAATACACATCCTCTAACCTAACCTAACCTAACATCAACTGCGCTACTGTAAGTTCCCCATGTTGTCGTTTTGCAGCTGTTTATCGAGTAACTCCTATGCCAGCGCTTTCATTTATAGAGGAGAATTCAACGTAGTTAAGTAGGTAATATGTTGGCTGATTAGACGTGAGGCCATGGTCCAAGCCCCAGGTCAGAAGTCTCTAGCAAAACGAAATATGAAGAGAATATTGCTTCGGCAACTTCTTCTCAGCAGATTTCTGGCAGAAACTCTGAGTGTAAATAAAATTGCCATGAAAAGTTTCTCAAAAATCTGTCGTTCGGAGTCGAATTTAAACTGTAAACTGGCGGGACCACTCATGTATAAGATTAACACACACAACCTAAGTGATGTGAGAAGCAAGATCGAAACCCTGACTGAAGGTTTAAAATGACCAATTATGACCAGCATTTGCATTAGCATATACTGTATCTCTCTTATTTCATCGTGATACCATCAGAAATAACAATAATTGCATGTCCCTACACCCCAACAAAGACCAAAATAAATAAATTCTCAATAATATCAAGTTACTTAGAATGTTTACTCCATACAAAGCTGACTTTAAAGCTGCCAGATTATCTCCAAAAACACATACCTGTATACATACTTAGTTGGTCATTACAACACTTCAGTTAGGATTACTACCTAGCTCTACACGCCCCCTATGTAGTGTGTGTTAATTTTATGCATGAGTGGCAGGACCTACATTTTAAAGTCGACTCCGAACGACAGATTTCTGAGATACCTTTCCTGAAATTTAGTGAGGAGGAAGTCACCGACGAAATATTTTTTGATATTTCATTATGTTCGAGATGTCTGATCTGGGGTTTGAATCGCTGCCTCACGTCTAATAAGGCAACATTCTATCCACTAGACTACGTCGACAGCAATATGAATAAAAAAGCGAGTTTTCACCTCGTGTATGGAGGCTTAGAGCCTACCTAGTAATAATGATTCTATGACAGATTGATCAAATCTGAGTATCAACTACTGAATTACAGCCAACCTCCATTTTGTAATTCTTGCACGTTAATCCAGTTGGCCTCAACGTTATACCACGACTCCTGAGCGCCCCTGTATTCCTATTATGCAGCTGATGGTATGAGTTTTAAAAACCTGCCAGTAGGCACGCCTTGGGTATCCGGGAAAATGTTTCACAATCTCGGCAGACCGAATCGCTACAATGTGAGTATCAAGCTGTAGTAAGTCTGCTACTGAAACACAGCGCCTGAGAACCACAGTCAAGTCGGTAGGCAGCTGATATAGTTGGCCAATTCACACGACTTTGTATCCTGTATGTTGTATTGAATACACTTGGTTGTTTGTGAATGCTCATTGCAATGCTGTATTGTGTATGTCGTATTCTTCTTCATAAGTTTTGGTATTCAAACAATTTGATAGCACGAAACCAATACAACTTTTAAAAGCATGAAAAACAATGTGTATAAGTGTATCGGATTTTTACATGAAAATTATCAACAACAAGCATACACTGTTATATAGTCGTCCAACAATACAATGAATACAACAATACAAGGGCTTGTGTGAATTGACCAAGTGAGTTCTAATAACCAGGCAGGCAGTAGGCACACCTAATCGGGAAAGTGTTTTATAATCTCGGCAGACCGCGTCGCTGCATTGTCAGTATCAACCTGTAGTAAGTCTGCTACTAAGACACAAAGCCTCAAAACCACAGTTAAGACAAGGGTAGGCAATGCAAATCGAGCTTGATTTTTGATTTTTCGAAATAAGTTATCTTAGAGGCTCTATAAGTCCGAGAGAATATAGTCTCCTCAAACGCCATTCCTCGTGTGCTGTTAAGGTGTTACAGATTAAAACGATACCAATCTTCGAATCTAATTGTGATCTTTCCACGGTCTCAAACATTATACCATCGTGGTACAAAACCCAATAAATCGGACCTTTACTACCAGACCATCCCACTATAAAAATATAAACCGATTGGGTGGAAAACTTTTCTATTATTTAACGGACCAAGGAAAGATTCTGAAGTCGCCGTAGTCTAATAAGTAGTGTGTTGGCTTATTAGATGCAAAGCCAGGTTTCGAGCTCCAGGCCAGACATCAAAGACAAAATACAAAAAGTATTTTTTAGGCGACTTCCTCTCAGCAGATTTCTGGCAAAAACGCTGAGAGTAAATAAAATTGGCATGAAAAAAAGTTTCTCAAAAATCTGTCGTTCGGAGTCGACTTTAAACTGTAGGTCCCACCACTCATGTATAAAATTAACACACACAACATAAGTGGTGTGGTGTGAGAAACTAGGACGTTGTACAATGGATCAATTCGACCTCCGGGTACTGTACTTGTCTTAACTAGCAAGTACACGTCCTACTAACCTAAAGAAAGAATCTGTGTTGTGGACTTAAACTGCTACTGTAGGCTGAAAGAAAAGGTTACAAATCTCCTTCTCTAAGAGATGGACACTCTAAGTGGTCGTAATTGGACATGGGTGCAGACGGAAGAGCATACTCTTTCGTAGACATATCAATGTAAAAATTATACCTTCACGTTGCCAAACAAGTCGTATAATACCCCTCTTTTAAACGGTCCGTTATTGCTTTTCTGTTACTCCATCAAGTTTGGCACACGGCACCAGACAGTTCTCTGTTAAAAACTGCACTTATTGTAGCACCCAAATATCATCACGACCCTGTGTCTTATTTTTGCCAAAGCATCCGGGATTTATAATCGAGGCCTCATCGAAAGTCCCACCCAAGCACCGAATAATGTTTTCATAATTAAAACACTTGCTTAACCTCTTATTTATTTAAGTTTCTCTTTATTTTCTATTTAAACGCTTGGATTTCAAAAGAACTGAACTTTTCTTAAGCGATTGGCAAATGTTGAGAACGGATTATTCGATTTCCGATTTGGATTACGATAAACGTTACTATTGCCATTGCCGTTGCCAAAACGATTTCTACGACGCTTATTTTGATTTTGATTGCCACCATTAAAGGGTACACCGTAGACAACCTGGGGCATTTGCTGTTGACGCTGTTGATAAACTTGTGTTGGCATAGGATATGGTAAAGCTTCACTATCGCGCACATAAACAATGCGACCGCCTACGCCACCGCCTCCAGTACCGGTACCGGTGCCGGTACCAGTTGTGGCCGTTGCAGTGGTAGTTGGCGCTGGTGCTGCTACTGGTGCATTTATTAACGTATTGTTATTGATGTTCGTAACATTTCCAAGAGGATTGCCGATAATAACATAGGGTGGATAGAAACCGGGACGTACATTCGAAGATGAAGATGGTTGCAATAGCGTCTTGAAAAGTAAAATATGCTTAAAGAAACGTCCTTCATCAGCTTCAGGTTTACGTGGTTTTACCAGAAACACTTTGGATTTGGACGAAACTGTCGGTTGATCATCCAGCATATCGGTGGTAATGTCTTCCAACTGTTCCACGGAGCGATAAAGTGGCACTTTGTGGAATTTGGTCACTAAAATGGGTATGAGAGCGATCATAACGGTGTATTAAAAAACAAAAGAAATGTTATTCCATGTATCCTTACCTCTTCTCCTTTTGGCTGCTACCGTGCTTAGTGCTCCTGCCAAAAGGAAATAAAAAATTATTGCCGCCGTCTTATTCATGTTGCCGTAATTAAACTGGGTCTGTGCTTTTACCAAACATTTGCTGGGCTTTTTATAATCATATTACGATTCGATTCAAAAATAAATGCTGGAAAGTATTCTTAGAATATTTAACAGAAATGTGTGTGTGTTAATTTAAATATTTGTTAGCAATTTATCTTTGTTTTAAACATAGTTTTTATCACTTGATTTTGATCTTTTAAAACCATCTTTAGCTTCATCAGACAAAGTGTGCTGGTGTCAATGTTTCAGCAATTAATGACATCAAGAAGTGGGTCACTTATCAGAGATTTTTGATCCAGACTGATTGTTTGATAAAATATTTTAAAGATTTGTTAAAAACATGATGTTTTTCAATGAAATCTAAAGAAATCAGGGCAGTCCCAAAGAAAATTAACAAAAATCAAATTATTCTGCTTCATTTCTTATAATTAAATTCGTTTTGTGTTAGATAAGGTACATAAATGTTGCTCATTATGGCTCATTGTGGCTCATTGTAATAACCTAGGCTTTCATTTCTCTTAAGAGTGGAACTATTAGAAGCTTCTAATGAAACAGTAAGATATTGATTATCTACCTAAGATGTAAAGAATAATTTTCTCCGCTTGTACATCTCTAAAACGCCTAAAGAGGTCACTACTCATATGGCCAAAAAAATAAGAGCCTAACATAAGTATCCACAAGAAGTCGCCGTAGTCTAGTAGGTAGTGTGTTGGCTTATTAGACGCAAAAGCCTGGGTTCGAGCCCCAGGCATAAAAAAAGACAAAATACAAAAAGTATTTTTTCGGCAACTTCCTCTCAGTAGATTTCTGGCAAAAACTCTGAGAGTATATAAAAATTGCCATGAAAAGTTTCTCAATAAATAAAAATCTGTCGCTTGGAGTCGACTTTAGACTGTAGGTCCCACCACTCATGTATAAAATTAACACACTCAACATTAGTGGTGTGAGAAACTAGGACGTTGTACAAAGGGTCAATTCGACCTCCGGGTACTGTACTTGTCATAATTGACAAGTACACGTCCTCTAACCGAACCTAACCTAAGTACCCACAATGCAATGTCCACTAATTGATCAGACATCTACGCTAAGCATTGTCCTTTGGAATTTAAGTAAACTTTCCTTAAAAATTTTTATGTAGGCTCCACTAGATTTGCACTATTTTTTCCGTTTCTGAAGTTACTCATGAAGTGTTTACAAAATCTATCAATTCTAAGCTTGCGGGTGCTCAATAGAGTTGTCTTTACAGAGGACTCATGCCATATTTAACCAATTCATCCAATCTAAATTAGGCTGTTAGGCCATCTTTCTCACTGCATTTGTTCACGCGGCCCATTACATTATTGTTAAGCTAGAATTAGCCGAACGTATAAGAATGTAACGGAACGTAACGGAATGTACATTCGTTTTAAGAATATATAAAGCAATGAAAGCGATTCCCGAACTGTAATGTAATGTCGGTAAGCATTTTCATGGTTCGTTACGTTTCGTGACCGTTCGGTTAATTGTAGCTTCAGACGCACAGATATAGCAGATCTATAGAAGATCAATGAGAGAGGCTTCTTCTCTCCCGTTTGTCACACCGTTAAATCGATCGTTGAATTTACCAACCTCTCAAGGCTCTCATGATCCCTGTGGATCTGCTGGCAGTGGAGCGGATGGAGATTTAAAAGGCGAAATCGGCTGGAGATCACATAACCAGTTATTTCAAGGAGAACACCATTTCAAAGTGGCAACAACGATGTAACGAGGAAGACAGAGAAAGATGGACGGCGAGACTTATTCCGGACATAGGGCCATGTATTGGTCGTAAATTTGGAGAGGTGAACTACTACGTTACACAGATTCTATCGGGTCATGGATATTTTAGGAAATATCTGCACAGAATAGGCAAGGCCGCCTCCCCTTACTGTCTTTACGAGGAAGGGGAGGTAATTGATGACGCAGAGCACGCTGGCGGAGCTATCGCTCTGTACTGACGTCAATAGTTGGAACGATCACAGCTGCTAATATTGCCGGGGTTATGACTGCGAGTAGTGAAAATTGGACTTCGATAGTGAATTACGTAAAGCGTATTCTGAGACGGAAGAAGAGAGATCTTGAGGCTGCAGAACGAGTAAGCATGTCGGCATAGGTGATACTGTCACACATGCTAAGTGTGACCGAGACGATGATTTAGACGAAAGGAATAGTGGAGATGCTTGGATGACTCCTCAACTTTCGATTCGCAATCCGGACGCGGATATGAACATGAAGAGGCCAAAGGGCCAAAAGGACTCCACTCCGAAGTAATACCACCGTAGTTCTGGAGGGGGCACAAACAAGTCCACAGGAGACGAGGGGGGATTTAGTGGGTGAGGGCCCCACACACGGAGGATGTGACGACTTCCTCTATGGTGCGGTTAGGTACATTTACCCCTCCTCGGCGAAAAAAAGAAGAAAAAAGGCTCTCATGAGACAATGGATTCATATTCTAATGCGATTCCGCGTAGCTGATTGTAGACCCTAGTTAGTCAAAATTTGTCAAATTACAAAGCTACAGCTACCCTGTATACTTAACTGAGCATTAATTTCAACAAACTTTCGCCAAACTCCTATCATTCTAATTAGCTGACCCACTCTCAGCCGATAATCTCACCATTATCTGTATTTCTTTTACCGACACCGTGCTTAACACCTCGTTTGATTATCGTTCCATGGTCAGTCATGATTTCGGCGTACATTCCTGACTATTTACTGCGGATAGTAAGCAGTTATTACAATTACTCCACACTGCAGTACAGAAAATACGGGGGAGTCGGAGAATATAGGGTCATAGGCGCTGTTCCAGAAAGCTTTAGACCAACAGTGTGCAATGCAATGTACGAAGATAGCGAAGTGCTACGATGTTAGCGAGCGAAAATAAGAAGATGGTGGGTTATTATTGACCTTGAATTTACTACACGGTACTAATAAGTGCACACAGATGAAGACAGCAAAGAAACTCCATATGAGAGGTTAGGCTAGGTTAGGTTAAGTCAAACTGGTAGCTTTGATTGCCAAATTTCACTTGAGCACGTATAGCATCCGCGATATGAGGGGACATGTGATGCTTTCTTACGAAACAATAAAGTGGATCAAGAAGTCGCTGTTGTCCAGTAGTGTGTTATCTTATTAGACTAGAGACACTGGCTCAAACCTTGGGATCATACATCTCGAAAGAAAGCAAAATTAAAAAAAAAATATTTCTTTCGGCGCCTACCTCTCAGAAGTCTTCTGATAGAAACTCTGGGAGTAAAGTAAAAATTGCAATGAGAAGTTTCTCAAAAACCGGTCCTACGGAGTCGACATTAAACTGTATGCCCCACTATTCATACATGCAACATGGGTGTTGTGAGAAGCTAGGTTGTAATCCTGGCTAATTACGTCGTAGTGACCAATTAAGTGGGTTAGTAAGTACATACAACATACATACATACCAGAGATCAGCAATGAATCGCTTTTTCGCTACTCATAAGTACTCATGACATTTTGAGTATGAGTGAGTCAAGAGTATTGAAATCCAACTACTCTGATTCACTCGTACTCAGTACAACATTGGTTTTGCAATGAGTATGAGTACAACGTTGATATCAAACTCATACCATTCGAAATATGTTAGATTAATACGCCTACTCATTTAGATTCATGACTTTAGAAAAATACTTATAATACTACTCATAAATGATTCGAGTGATTCGAATCATTCATCAAAATTTACAGTCTTAGTTGTTGTTGCATTTACAAAGAGAGAAGAAAGACACAAACAAAAAAGACAAAGACAAAGACAGCAAGCAGAGCAAACACACAACCTTCTTGTGAGTATTGTTGTGTTCGTATGCGAATCATACTTATTTTGTGATTCGTGTATACGATGAGTCATGGAGAGTCGTAATCAATAACATCATGTGTATTATTAAGTATGACTACCATGAGTATTTCAAACTTTGAAAATGAGTAGTATGAGTATGACATTAAAATAAGTATGAATGCGTATAAGCATCAGAAATTATAAGTATGATTCGAATCTACTCATCGTTTTGAATACCCATAGCTGACCTCTGATACATACATAAATGGCCATTACTACCCTTCAGTCAGGATTACCGCCTAGCTTCATGTTGTGTGCGTTAATTTTATACATGAGTGGCGGGACCTACAGTTTAAAGTCGACTCCGTACAACAGATTTTTGAGAAACTTTTCATGGCAATTTTATTTACTTTCAAGAGTTTTTGCCAGAAATCTGCTGAGAGGCAGAAGAAATATTCTTTAATAATTTCGTTTTGATGTCTGACCTTGGGTTTGAACCGTGGCCTTATGCCTGAGCCAACACACTAACTACTAGGCGCTGGGTTAGCCTACTAGTGTCCGGGTTAGTAAGTAAGTAAGTAAATAATGATTGATACGAGCAACAGCTCTTCATAACAGTTGCTGGAAAAAGTCGTTAACCTCACGAGTTTAATATTCGTGATTTTAAGGGAGGAAAAAGGTAACTTCTGTTAACGCATATGGATTCTGTGCAACACCAACATAAGTAGGTACACAAATTTACTGTATGCGGCGTATACAGGACAATATCCGAAAAGACAATTTCTGTGAACACGATTGATATCTCCTATGGTGCAACAATATACGAGTATGCTTAAACTGCTCAATTATCATAAGCATACATTAACCGAAAAAGGCAAATAATCTTTAAAGTATTCATACGAAAAGCATTCCATTTCGAGTTACAGAAGCATTCAATTTCTTTATTTAATAATTTCAAGTGTCATAAATATTTCAACAATTAATTTGTTTGTAAGCCTTCTGTGAAAATTTTAATTCAATTAATTTCAACATTTTCGACATGCCAGTTAAACGCGTTACTATGAGGCGGCAATTGAGTTATTTTTTTTTTGTTGGTCTTCCTTTCCTTTATTTCTCGACATAATAAGCCGTTAATTGGTCAATTTGTTCGATTGTTACCCGTTTACCACAGTCAAAAACAGTTGCTCCTGTTATAGCGATTCGGTGGTAAATGCCAGGAAATATTTTTTGGAAAAATTAAAAGAAAAAAATGTGAAAATATTTCAACGTGGTTGCTCTTTTTCCGTATTTACCAGGCATAATTCATTTACACAGTTGGAAATTTTTATTACCCACCGTGTTTTTGAATTTCTGCTTCAATGAAAAATTATTTCATTTTACTTTTCTTTGAGCCTGAAAATTAACAGGACGTTAATAAGAAAATTCTGGCAAATAAATGAAAAACTTTTTTTTGCGCACTTTTATGCCGGTGATCAAATGCTTTCTTTAAATGGTTTTAAATTCCAAAAAAGGGGGAGAAATTTTTGTTAATTTTTTCTTTTGAAGTTTCACTTAAGTTGGTTCTTCTTTAATCATCAAACAAAAAATCCCTTTTATTTCGAAATGAAATTTTTAATTTCAAAACAAAAATAATTTCATTCGATTGGGTTTTTTCCAATTTTTCTCCTTTAATCCGTTTTTTTGTTTATTTATTTCATTGTTTTGTTGTTGTTGTTGTTACCAACTGTTTTAAAAGCGTTTTAAAACTCCTGCAGTCAAACAACTGAAGCCAGATCCAGTCAATTGCAGGACGACACACCGTCACGACCACATAAACAATAGAAAAACACGAAAATAAATGATAAAAAAAACAATTCGCAAAAGTGTAATGAAACAACAACACAACAATAAAAAAAAACAGAAATCGGAAACAATTGGTAGAGATTTACAACAAATTACCCTAAAAAGCTTGTATGAATAATGCTCCTTCAAAAGGCAATATCTCGGCCAATTTACATGTGAAAAAAATCTTAAAATCGTTATCCAAATTTGTTTGAAGTGATCTTTACTTAGGTTAGAATCCTACGGAAAGAGTTGTATTCAAAGGCCAGAGGTATAACGAACTTTGCAGGGGAGTAGAGAACCAGTCATTAAAGCTCTACGAGTTGTATAGGAAGTTTGGAACACACAGCTCGTGTGAGCTAGGAAAGTGATTATACAACGGTGTAATACCCTTGCCCCCTTCTTCTCTTCCCTAGTTTGGTAGAACTTGATCAGTACAAGGACTGCGTTCATTTGTGGCGTCACAACGGGCTGCTATGCGTGCTCAAGTGAGCTTTTGGTATCAAAGCTACCACGCCAACCTAACCTAATACCCGTTATTAGTTTACGAATTGTATTATTGTTGTGTAGAGGTGTCCTCTCCAGTTGTTTGGATCCTGTTCTCAGTCAACAAAGACAATTCTCTGCAGGTGTTGCCTTTAGAGATGCAATAATACCTCACGGGTTCCGGTTCTATGTTCTAATGATTCATTGTCATCATCGCAGAATCCATATAAATGGTTCGTGGCAATCCTTATTCTAAACTAACGATTTTTGATTCCCTCAATCATGGAAGAGAAGTGTAAGATGGTGGGATAATGCCGACCTCGAATGGTCTAAACCGTACTAATAAGAGCACCCAGATGAAGACAGCTAATGAGACTCTTTATGAGGCAGCACGTGAAACTTTCTTCGAAAGCAATAGAGTAGAGGAAGAAATTGCTGTAGTCTAGTAGGCAGTGTGTTGGCTTATTAGACACGAAGCCATGGTTCAAATTCTCGAAGGAGGCAACATATGAAATAAAATATTTCTTTTGGCGACTTTTTCTCAATAGACTTTAGGGGAAAACTCTGAGAAAATGTTTACAAAAATTTGCCACTCTTAGTCAACATTCCGCCACTCATGAATAAAATTAAGACATTTAACATGGGGTCAGGTGAGAAAGGAGGTCGTAATACTGAGTACAGGGTTGTAATCTTCTATAAAGATATGTAAAAAGGCTGTTAGCTAAATTCGAATTACTCCTGACAATCCTGGATGCATGGCTCAAATACAAATTGATCATTGCAATCCTTCGTACACCACTAATGGTGTATGTATCAGAGGTCAGCAATGAGTATTCAAAACGATGAGTAGATTCGAATCATACTTATATCTTCCGATACTTATACGCATTCATACTTATTTTAATGTCATACTCATACTACTCATACTCAAAGTTTGAAATACTCATGGTACTCATACTTAACAATACGCAAGATGTTATTGATTTCGACTCTCCATGAGTCTTCGTATACACGAATCACAAAATAAGTTTGATTCACGTACGAACACTACAATACTCACATGAAGGTTGTGTGTTTGCTCTGCTTGCTGACTTTGTCTTTCTTCTTTCTTTGTAAATACAACAACAACTAAGACTGTAAATTTTGACGAATGATTCGAATCACTCGAAATCATTTATGAGTATTATTAGAAGTATTTTTCTAAATTTATAAGTCTCATGGGAGTAGGCGTATGAATCAAACATGGGTCGAATGTTATGAGTTTGATGTTAACGTTGTACTCATACTCATTGCAACTTGTATTTATAAATCAATGTAGTATTGAGTACGAATCAGAGTAGTTGGATTTCAATATTCAAAATTTCACTCATACTTAAAATTTCATGAGTACTTATGATTGGAGAAAAAGCGATTCACTGCTGATCTCTGGTATGCATCGATTTTATACATGAGACTCCGAACGACAGATTTTTAAGAAACTTTTCATGGCAATTCTGTTTACTCTCAGAAGTTTTACAAGAAATCTGCTGAGAGGAAGTTGCCGAAGAAATATTTTTCATATTTTCGTTTTGATGTCTGACCTGGGATTTGAATCGTGGCCTTAGGTCTGATATGCCAACACACTACCTACTAGACTACAGCGACGATGCATTGAACGTCTTCACTCAAATTTTTTACCTTCAAAAGATTTTTCTTCTAATTTTCCGTGTCAAAACCCAAATCTAATGTCAGAACCATCTCCACTTTAAACGATGTTATTGCGGCACAGTATATGTGTCCAATGTTTAGAACAAGCAAACAAATGCCCGCTGTTACTTGCCTTAGGGCTTTAAATCTACCCGGCACTTTGTTAGCATTCGAGTGCATCTGTTTTATAATCTAGTTATACACTCCTGTACTCTATATAGATACACTTTGGCTCACAAAATAATTCCGTCGCTCAATCATAATCTTACGTTCATCCTCTTTTGATTTCTTTCGTTTTTTGTATCCTTTTTGGCTACAGATCATAAGAGATATGTACTGGGTATTACTGGGAAATTTTACTGGGCATATGTTGCTGCAATATTTAGCCTTAAAACGATGATTTTAGTTACTCTTCACTGTCAGGACAATAAGTAGATCCAGAGTAAATGTAGCCAAATAAAAAGCTCACGGAGAAGATCTATAAGAGTTGGCTTTAGCGCTCTGGTATTAATATAAGCAGATAATCGCAGTAGTGTCCGGATTTCTACGATTTGCAGTCCTCTCAAAATTCCATATTACTGCTCCTCATAAAAGTATGGATCGAATCTAATCTTTCCCTTTTAGATACATATTGCAAAGATTGAGGCGTTCAGGTATGTAAAGGGTCCTCTAAATAACTTTTTTTTTGCAAATGCTTTAAAAAAAACCTCTGAATATTTTCTCAAATTTCTTTTTTTTATTTGAAAGTATAATCCTTCCGGTTAATAATGGAAAATAATTTCATTCAAATGGCTGCCTCGGCTGGCCATGCAGTAGCCTACACGATCGGTCCAATTTTTAAGCACATTATCGATTGTGTGCAGCTGTATTTCACCAATGGCTTCACGAATATTCTCCTTTAAAGCGTCAATTGTCTCTGGCTTATCGGCGTAACAATTATTTTTGACGGCAACCCACAAATAATAGTCCAACGGTGTCAAATTGCAGCTCCGAGGTGGCCAAACGACATCAGCTCTGCGGCTGATAATGCGATCTTCAAAAACAGGGCGCAAAACATCGAGTGTAGCTTCGGCTGTGTGGCACGTAGCGCCGTCCTTTTGAAACGAAATGTTGCCAATATCCTCCTCTTCAATTTTTGTGAACAAAAATTTGTTCAACATGGCCAGATAACGATCGCCATTGACCGTAACGGCCACTCCTTGCTCATTTTCGAAGAAAAATGGCCCAATTATGCCTCTGGACCAAAATCCGCACCAAACAGTGACTCGTTTTGGGTGCGTCGGCTTTTCAATGTATGCATGCGGGTTTTCTGTGCCCTAAATGCGACAATTTTGCTTGTTTACATACCCGCCAAGATCAAAATTAGCTTCATCTGAAAAGATGATTTTTTTTTTGCCAAAATCGGCATCTTCTGGTTTAGGCTACTGCATGGCCTTCCCAGGCAGCCATTTGAATGAAATTACTTTCCCTTATTAACCGGAAGGATTGTACTTTCAAATAAAAAAAGAAATTTGAGAAAATATTCAGTAGTTTTTTTAAAGCAATTTCAAAAAAAAAAATTATTTGGCAGACCCTTTATATCCAAACCCATCTGACCGACATTATTTGTTGGACATTAGGATATGCTTTCCAATACATTATTACTGTAAGATTTATTCTATCTTCATGCTGCTGCAGCAGAAAAATTTCTGAAATTTCGTGCTGCTATTTGGAACAAATTCCATGTGTTTCCAATCGCACGACACATTCAACATGGCCAGTCAACCAACAATTTTCTGTTGCTGTACCAAATCGTTTACAAATGAAACGAAAACTATTGAAATGAATGAAAACAAAAACAAGCAAAATTAACAACAAAAAACATACATTTAATGTATAGTATATGACCGTGTGAAGTTCGTTTTATTTGGACCATCGAGTCTCAATACCAAATAATAAAACGACAACAACAATAGTAAATAAGTGCTGCAACAGCAGCAGCAACACAAAAAAACCGGTGTGCATACAATCATCATACATGGTGTACACTTAACAACAAAAGAATACTAACACTACACTCACCACATACATATGTACATGCATATGCTATTGTACAGGCAACACTAAGACAGTGAATGGTTGAATGGAATTTAAACAAAAACACAAAAAAAAAAGAAGAGAATGAATGGATGAAATATAGACAAACAATCGACAATTGTGGAGGATAGAATAGAAAAAAAAAGAGAATCGAAATGACCGTCTAAAATACAATTTCACTTAAATGGACCGACCACGTAGGAAATGAAATGTTTTGAATTTGAATTTTCATTCTTAGTTTTCTTTTTTTTTTGGCTACTGTTACTGTGTATTTTAAAGGAAGTTTAAAAGGAAGTAAAATGATGTGGCGGAGAAAAAAGAATGTTTTTGTTTTAATTTTTATTTTATATTTTGAAAGGATTTAATAAAGTTACATGGGGGTCTGATGAAATGGAACATAAGGCACCCAAATTCGAAGATAATGCAAAATGTGACGAATTTTGGCGAGCTTAACCAATAGCAGCAATGCTTCCATTACTTTCATTGTACTTGACTTGACTTTGATTCAACAAATCTTTCCATACTCTTCTCTTACTATCCTTACTAACGCTAAGGCTATGGTTGGATTGGCCCTATCATTCAGAGTGTTTAACAGCAGAACATTTCAGACCGAAACCGTATAGTGATGTGCTGAGTAGTTTATTTGATTCAGAATTTTTTACGGCATATTCTTCATAACTTTTTTGGTGCGTTTGACTCGTCAATGGGCACAACAAGGAGCGATACTCTCGTCTTTCTGACGGCATCTTAAAGACAACGCTTATAGCCTCATGCTGGATGATTATCGCTTATGTAGTCAACGTGGCAATAGCAATTACAAGCAAAGATCCAACATTACATACATAACACAATTGGTCATTACATTCCTTCAGTCAGGATTACGTCCTAGTTTCTCACACCACTTATGTTGTGTTCGTAAATTTCATACATGAGTATGAAAGCTTAAAGTCGATTCCGAACGACAGATTTTTGAGAAACTTTTCATGGAAATTTTATTTACTCTCAGAGTTTTTTTGCCAGAAATCTGCTGAGAGGAAGTCGCCGAAGAAATACTTTTTGTATTTTGTTTGATGTCTGGTCTGGGGCCCGAACCCTGGCTTTATGTCCAATAAGCCAACACACTACCTACTAGACTACGGCAACTTGCCAACATTACTTTCAGAAATTCTTAAATCAGCAGTGAATGTTAACCAGGATTTAACCCAACCAAGGCACAGTTAGTACTGGGTTAGTAAAAGGAGCTACAAAGTCCCGTAATTTCCTACCCCTGGTATCAACGAATAGAAATCTGGTGAGAGGATGTAGCCGAAGAAATATTTTTTTATATTTTGTTTAGTTAGAGACGTCCGACTTGGAGTCTAAACCGAGGGCTCACGTCTAATAAGCCCACACTGCCTACTAGTCTACGTCGACTTCAATACTACCATTCTACTTTCAACTTTATTGCTTTCATTTTGTTTAATTCGGGATGTATAGGTTGAGGGTTTGAACCTTGGCCTCACGTCTAAGGAGCCAACACACTATGTACTAGACTCTATTCTTGTAAGATAGGAATAGCACAACAGATAGGTATCAACCATTATAATTCCTCATGACAGCTGGCTGAACAACTTTGTAAACAGATCAACTCTGTTCTGCGGAATCCCAGTTTGGTGGTTGATATTGAAGTAAAGCTTGTTTAAGCAGGTGCTACTATGGTCTCAATAGGAAATTGAGTAGCAGAGACCTCTCTCGAGCGACAAAACTAACTCTTTACAAGACACTCATCCTACCCGTGCTTCTTTATGGCGCAGAGTCATGGACCTTATAAAGCACTGATGCAGCAGCCTTAAGAGTGTTCGAGAGAAAAGTACTACGTAAGATCTTCGGTCCAGCACGAGTTGACGATTATTTCCGCATCCGATCTAACAGTGAGCTGTATGAGCTCCTCAACGACATAGACATTGTACAGCGTATTAATATCCAGCGGCTGCGCTGGCTTGGCCATGTCGTTCGAATGGAGGAGGATGCTCCGGCGGGACGGGTATTTGATGCGGGGATCTGCGGAAGTCGGCGAAGAGGACGACCTTGTTTGCTTTGGAAGGACCAAATCGAGGAAGCCCTGTCATCGATTGGTGTGACCAACAGGCGTAGGCGCGCATGAAACAGTAGCGCCTGGAAGGATGTGTTAAGGCAGGCCGAAATCCGTTAAACGGGTTGTTATGGCCAATTAAGTAAGTAAGTAAGTATGGTTGTTTGAGCATATTATGTGGCTGGTGGCTATCGAAATAATTGGTGGTCTTAGGACTTCACCATCTAAGGTATTGCTTACTAACCTTAAACTGCTATCAGCAGACCTATTGGTGAAGCAAGCAGCTAAGAACGTGGCAATAAGACTGAATGCCACAAAACCATGGAATTATAGCGCAGAGCTGTCTGTTACCTTTAAGGGTTAACAGTCATAAAATTTCCCATTGGACTTACCATGTGTGTTTATTTGTACAGACAGACACATACACACACACACATTCTTTGTATGTGTACCATTAATTTTCAAAAGTGATCATCTTCCTTTTTTTATATTTTTTTGCTGTTTTTTTTGTGCTGCTTTTAATTTTTTTTGTTTCTTTTGTTTTCGGTTTGGTCTGGAATCCAAACAAGTGCCCAACATTCTCGTTTTCACTTGTGCTTCTAGAAATTGGATTGAATGAGCGAATTGGGAATTATTTGCTGTGGTCTCTGGTTCGGGTATTTCTGAGTGTGCTACACAAACAGAAAGAGAGAGAGAGAGAGAGAGTGAGAGGATTCTTTTCAAATGGCCAAATGGCCAAATGGATTCGTTGTTCTCTTAGCTTATTCTATTGAGAAATGTTGTTGTTGTTGTTGTTGTGCTCCTAAGGTTGTTAAGTCTGCTCATTTGTTTGTTATTTGGTTGTAGAGACTCCAATACTTGTCTTGTACGAGTATGTACTCGTAAGTCTTGGTAAATATTTAAGCATGTGTGTCTGCTAAAGGAGCAGCACATACACAAGCATACACATATGCAGTTAACCACGTATGTATATGTGTAGGTATGTATGTTTAGCTTAATAATTTATAAAATGTAGTTATGTGTGCACGTTAGCAGCATATGTACATGAACTCCTGGACTCTTTAAGGGCGTTTAAGTTCGTTTATGTTTTTCTTCTTTCCTTCTGTCCAAAAACAAAAAAAAAAAGAATCTGTTTAGGTCAGGTTCTTAAAATGTTTGTTAAAATCGAATTTTTCTTTACCATTTTCGTTCTGTTTCTTTTTTTTTTTTTCGTTCTATTTTTTCTATTTCTGGAGTTCTTTTAATCACACACTGTTTGTTGTTGGTTGGTTGGTTATCTTTACATGCAACACCCAACAAATGCAGTTGTAAGCATTGAAGAAGGAATTACTTTTGTGTTGTTGTGAAGTCAGCAGGAAGTTGTTTATTAAAGCATTGCCTGTGTTCTCAGTAAAGATGGATTCCAGTTAAGTAATGCCAGACACACTGTCTGCCAAATACTCCATTACATTCGGTTAATGTCCAGTGCAAGGTTTGTTAAAGGTTTTCTTTTTTACTTTGCTTTCCTGTTTTTAAGGGCCATGTAATTTAAGTGCATTGTAGGGATTGCATGTGTTTATTGCCAAGTACAGTGTGGTAGAACTGTGTTGTTTGCTTAAAAACAAATACTTTGGAGAACGTTAAAAGGGTTTACCTCGGCAAATTTCTCGTATCTTTCATATGTAGAAAACTTAGGGTTTTGAATTTTTAAAATTATCATGACGGGTCTATATAATATATAGGACGTATGAAAAGATCAAATTAAAGAACCTAGTTACACAGAATTAACCATTAGATGCAGAGTCACAATCTCATGTTTTGTGTATTCGCAGTTTTAAGAAGAATATTGCTCACTGTGATCTAGAAAACCTGGCAATATTTCAAAGTCTTTAACTAAAGGGTCCGCCAAATAGCTTTTTTTTGTGGAAAATGCTTTAAAAAAACTACTGAATATTTTCCTTCCGGTTAATAATGGAAAATAATTTCATCCAAATGGCTGACTCGGCTGGCCATGCAGTAGCCTACACCAGAAGATGCGGATTTTGGCAAAAAAATCATCTTTTCAGATGAAGCTCATTTTGATCTTGGCGGGTATGCAAACAAGCAAAATTGTCGCATTTGGAGCACAGAAAACCCACGCCCATACATTGAAAAGCCGACGTACCCAAAACCAGTCACTGTTTAGTGCGAATTTTGGTCCAGAGGCATAATTGGGCCATTTTTCTTCAAAAATAAGCAAGGAGTGGCCGTTACAGTCAGTGGCGATCGTTATCGAGCCATGTTGAACGAATTTTTGTTCACAAAAATTGAAGAGGAGGATGTTGGCAACATTTGGTTTCAACAGGACGGCGCTAGGTGCTACACAGCCGAAGCCACACTCGATGTATTGCAGCCTGTTTTTGAAGATCGCATTATCAGCCGCAGAGCTGTTGTCGTTTGGCCACCACGAAGCTGCGATTTGACACCGTTGGACTATTATTTGTGGGGTGCCGACAAACCAGACACAATTGGCGCTTTAAAGGACAGTATTCGTGAAGCCATTGGTGAAATATAGCTGCACACAATCGATAATGTGCTTAAAAATTGGACCGATCGTGTAGGCTACTACATGGCCAGCCGAGGCATCCATTTGAATGAAATTATTTTCCATTATTAACCGGAAGGATTGTACTTTCAAATAAAAAAAGAAATTTAAAAAAATATTTAGTAGTTTTTTTTAAAGCATTTTCAAAAAAAAGTTATTTGGCGGACCCTTTACATGTATTGGAAAGAGCGATTGCAAACCTTCTATACATGGTTTGTGTCTTTGCTAACTTAGATGGCATAACAGAGATTTAAAATGTTAAATTTTCTGACAACAAAGTATCATTGCCGTGCAGTTTTGCTTTAGTTCTTTAAAAAATCGTGCATTATATCAATTGCTCTTCTATTACTTGTAATTTCAGGATTACAACCTAGCCCCGCACACCACACATGTTGTGTGATATTCCTGGGGGCGGGACCTACAGTTTAACATTGACTTGAACGACAGATTTAATATGATTACTTACTCTTCGAGTTTTTGCAAGAAAACTGCTAAAAAGAAGTCGTAAAACAAATATTTTTTTATGTTTGATCTTTTTCGATTTGCATGATCTGTGATTTGAACCACGGGCTCTGGTCTAATAAACTAACACACTACCTACTGCCTTATGTAGACTCCATCTATTTTAGACTAAATTTATGAGATTCAGAAGTCAAATTTTTGTCACGGAAAACAAAAATCATTCTGGTCTCTCAAAAAAAGGTCTTGAACTGGAAGCCCTACCTCATGGAGATTGTTGTCAAACTCAAGAAAAACTTGCAAAAAATATGGGATTCATTTGTAAAAGCAAAGACATTGAAGACCATACAAATTGAATCGTAGAGGCCTTGGAAAACACTTTCACATCAGAGATCAGCAATGAATCGCTTTTTCGCTACTCATAAGTACTCATGAAATTTTGAATGTGAGTGAGTCAACAGTATTGAAATCCAACTACTCTGACTCATTCGTACTCACAACAACATTGATTTATAAGTACAAGTTGCAATGAGTATGAGTACAACGTTGACATCAAACTCATAACATTCGAACTATGTTTAATTCATACGCCTACTCATTCAGACTCATAAATTTAGAAAAATACTTATAATACTACTCATAAATGATTCGAGTTATTCGAATCATTCATCAAAATTTACAGTCTTAGTTGTTGTTGGATTTACAAAGAAAGAAGAAAGACAAAGACAGCAAGCAGAGCAAACACACAACCTTCTTGTGAGTATTGTAGTGTTCGTACGCGAATCATACTTATTTTGTGATTCGTGTATACGATGAGTCGTGGAGAGTCGAAATCAATAACATCATGCGCATTGTTAAGTATGAGTACCATGAGTATTTCAAACTTTGAATATGAGTAGTAAGAGTATGACATTAAAATAAGTATGAATGCGTATAAGTATCAGAAATTATAAGTATGATTCGAATCTACTCATCGTTTTGAATACTCATTGCTGACCTCTGATTCACATAGTGATTGAATACCATTAAAATTATTTGAATGTCATACTAGCTAAAGAAGGTATCATCATTATGATATGTCGGATGAAATCGTATGTGTGCTCCACCGCTAGGCTCACTTGGCCCTCGATGGATAGATGATATAGGTTCAGATATAGATTATTTGGTTCTCCAATACTTGTCAGCTTGACGGAGCTATCATCCCTTGATGTCAAGGGTATAGCTTCGTTTATCAAACTTTCGGGCTGGTTTTCCAGCGTAGGGTAGTCGTGCTTTTAATGTGCAGTCCTTGCGCTGACCAACTTCTTCACTAGTTTGGTTGAACTTGGTCAGTTCAGGCAGTGCGTTGGCCTATGGCAGCACAACGGGCACCTATGATTGCTCAAGTAAGTTTTTGGTATTAAAGCTACCACTCCAACCAACGTACCTACTGTAACAGTTGTTAAAACTTTAGTCAAACTTAGCGATAAATAAGCACAGATTTTAACGTTCGTACGGCAAACTATTAACTACGCCTTACGTGTATCATTTTCGTAGAGTAATTTAAAGTTCGATCAAGCTAGCCGGAGTAACTTTACAGGCGCTACATATTCAACAATCTTCTTCAAATAATTTTTCTGTTCCTCTTAAGGTACTGTTGTGGAAAAGCAAAAATATTACTTTACCCTTCAATGAAAAGTACTTATAGAAAGTTTTCTTAAATTCACTTTTCCCCCACACTTTAACTCGTTTATAAACTTGAAGATTTCATTTCATTTTCAACTGGCAGCAGACCTGTAGAGCAAAGTTCTTTTAAAGAAAAAAAAAAAAAGAAAATCTGCTCCACCGCCAAAGAAAAGAAAAAAACCAAGAAAGAAGGGAAGAAGAAAAAATAAAATGAAAATTAAATACAAAATGGAGGTGGACAAGACAAGTTGATTCGGTTTTCTGGTTTGACATGGTGTGCCTTGAAAAATAAAAAATGGTTTCTTCGTCGTTTCCTTTTTCCTTCATTTAACACTTGCTTGTACGTTTTATCGTTCCTGGTCTACAGTTTAGATTACTTAAGTACACGAGGTAAGTTTGTAATAGAAGAGGGCGGAGGGAAAAGGGGGGGGGGAAGAAATCTGTTTTATCTCACATAACATTTTAAGCAAATTTCCCTAAGGATTGTTAGGGTATGTACGTACATTCTACTCACATGAGATGCATTGTGTTTAAATTGCTGCAGCGGGGTCAGTTGATGTCAGCAGTGGGATACACACGAACTTAATGTGTTAAGCATGAGGTGAAGCAGGTGAGACAGTAATGAGGCACGAGTGTAAAGAAAAAAATTAGGATTTTCACTAACTAAGGATGGCATTCCCGTAGTCTAGTAGCTAGTGTGTTGGCTTATTAGACATGAGACCACAGTTCAAACCCTAGTCAGTCATCAAAACGAAAATATCAAAAAAAAAAAAATATTTCTTAGGCGACTTCCTCTCAGCAGATTTCTGGCAAAAATTCTGAGAGAAAAATAAAATTACCAGGAAAAGTTTCTCAAAACTCTGTCGTTCGGAATCGACTTTAAACTGTAGCTACCGCTCCTCATGTATAAAATTAACACACACAACATATATAAGTGGTGTGAGAAGCTAGGTCGTAATCCTAACTGAAGGGTTGTAATGACCAGTTATGTATGTATGTATGTAAGGACGACATCGTATCAACAAGTAGTCAGCAAGACCCTGATTTTTGAAAGCGTGACTTCTCTTTCAGTGGATTTTTTATTTTGTTTTTGAAGCATTGGCGCAATCCTAGCTGCTTGACAATATTTAGCCTGGCACCATACCCAACTTGGACATGAACCCGTCATAAAAAATGCAGTAACGACAGGAAATAAGAGAGAAAATTTGTTTTTTGTATCGAATTACACTTCATTCAATCGTTTTAAGAATCCTTTCACTTGATTTTATTGAAACTCTCCTTGTCTTGACAGGACTCCTACAGGACAAAGCAAAACTCCAAAAAACGAAAGTGATTTGTTTACAAAGGAAAAAAATGATCAAACATGCCAACCCCTTTTCTTTTTGTAACGAATTTAAACAAAAACAGTTACAGAATGTTTCCGAATTCATGGCATTTCTATTGGTTGTGGGCCTTGAATATTTTGTTGGAAATTGGAAGCTATGCAGGCCCATATGGTTGCATACATGTGGCCCATTTGTTTGTGTGTGTGTGTGTATTTGGAAAATTGCTTTCATTCGTAACATTTATTTACATCTTCCTTTAATTTCCTTCTCCTTACATACATATTCTTTTACATTCACTTGAATGTTTGTTAATCGTAATCGTTATTGCCGCCTGTTTGTCTCGTTTATTTGCCAAGGAAAACTTTTTTTCTGGAATTTAAAATTTTCTTTCTCTCTTCCTTTTCTATGCCGCACTGTTTTTCTACAAAGTTTTTCTGGTTTTTATAGTCTTCTGGAGAGAATGCAGAATTTTTTTCTTTTTATTTTTTTTTCGTTGTTGTTGTTTTTATATCTTTTTAAAGAAATAATTCTACTCTTGTGCCTACTTTATGGTTAATGCATGTGAACTGTTGTGTAACAGTGGCGTAAGTGTGTAATAAATGTGGGTTTGGAAGAAAAAAAAGGGGAACAAATAACGTGAATTTTTTTTCTTTTTTCCGGTATTCTGAGTCTTACTCCGAATGGCAAAATCATCCTCGTGGCCCCTCCTGGATGGCATACTAGCACCCGCTAGATATTAACTAATGCGTGCAGCGAAGTCCAATATTCTGGACTTTAAATTTGGGTTGTGCGTAGGGCACATCACGTAAAATGTCATCCAATGAAAATCCAAACACAAGCCTCTATAAAGATCCATCCCAAGTTAACGACCACGGTAAACGTTTAACGGACTATGATATACGAATAGGCACTTGGAACATCCGCACCCTTCACAGCGTAGGTACTTCCGCCCAGCTGTCGGATGCCCTCATGAAATATAGGATGGACATCACTGCCATACAGGAAATGTGATAGATAGGACAAGGATGCACGAATTCGGATTTGTGGTTAATAAGAAACTTCGCCATCTTGTCTCTGGGTTCACGCCTGTGAACGAAAGAATAGCCGCAATGGCATGGACCGTATTAAGCACTGATGCAGCAGCCTTGAGAGTATACGAGAGAAAAATCCTACGTAAGATCTTCGGCTTAGTGCGAGTTGGCGATGATTTCTTCATTCGATCCTACAGTGAGCTGCATGAGCTCCTCAACGACATAAACGTTGTGCAGCGTATTAACATAGAGCGGCTGCGCTGGCTCGGCCATGTCGTTCGAAGGGAGAAGGACTCTCCGGCGAGACGGGTATTCGATGCAGCGATCTGCGGCAGTCCGCGAAGAGAACGACTTTGTTTGCTTTGGAGGCACCAGATCGAGGAAGCCCTGTCATCGATTGGTGTGACCAACTGGCGTAGGCGCGCAATAAGCAGAGGCGCCTGGAAGAATGTCTTACGGTAGACCGGAATCCGTTAATCGGGTTGTTAATGGTCAATTAAGGAAGTAAGCGTTTGATTGAAGGTATGTCTGGTCGTATGGTGGGTATCCACATTATGGTAGATGCTGTGTGAGATGAGCACTTCATGTATAAATGTTTGACTCCAAAGGAAACTAGACTAACACATCGCAGTGCAGTTAAGCAAGGAGACTGCTTCGAAGAAATTTATTTTTTAGGACTGGTCAAGGGACCACGTGAAATATACATGAGATTGCGAAGCATAATGGTCCATATAGCTTTCAGAACCTTTAGACAATCATGGAAAGTTTGTTCGATTTAAGCCCGTTGCATGGGCATGGTAATAAGAATCAAAGTTTTGAAGTGTTATTTATCACAGGGCGTCGTGATCTTACAAATTGACTACGGAGAGAGACAGTAAAACTCTATGATTTGGAGCTCCTTCAATGGAGCTATTTGGAGGCTATATACTCTTTTAAAGTGGATGTTTGAAAACCAATAGTGGGACAGGAACGGAGGTGGTCGGCCACAGATATGAATTTTCTGTAGCCATGGGAAAACTCTCTTATATCTGAAATGTGGATGTCTGCTCCATTGAAAGATGGATCCAATTGAACTTTTTTAAGAAATACAAAGAACGCAACCTGAGGGCATACAACAATGCTATCTGACAGTTAGGCTGTCAAACGAGTATTTCGTCTCGTAGCAGTTTAATGCGCAAATAGTATGACGCTGTTTGAGCAAGATGTAGAATCAGCTGGACAGAGGAAATAGGAACAGTCTGCTTTATCTCAGACCATGTGAGCATTTACGGCAACAAATAAGCAGGAGAAATTAAGTAAAAAAGTAGCTTGCCGGTAGGGCCGAGAACGTTTCTGTGGAGTAGGAATGGAGATGCTTGTAACGGTATACTCTTCGAAAGGAAGAAATGAAGAGACTCTTCTCAAGCCAAATGATTAGGTGGGACAATCAAAACTTATGTCGGGGAATTACAAGAAGAGGAGATTTAACTTATGGATGAGACTATCTAGGAATAAATAGAGGAATGGAGATGCTTGTAACGGTATACTCTTCGAAAGGAAGAAATGAAGAGACTCTTCTCAAGCCAAATGATTAGGTGGGACAATCAAAACTTATGTTGGGGAATTACAAGAAGAGGAGATTTAACTTATGGATGAGACTATCTAGGAATAAATAGAGGAATGGAGATGCTTGTAACGGTATACTCTTCGAAAGGAAGAAATGAAGAGACTCTTCTCAAGCCAAATGATTAGGTGGGACAATCAAAACTTATGTCGGGGAATTACAAGAAGAGGAGATTTAACTTATGGATGAGACTATCTAGGAATAAATAGATATAAGTACCTGGACACTGCAAGTTTAAAGCACACTTGTTAAGGACAGAGTAAATAAAATTGCTATGAATCGACTTTAAACTCTAGGTCCTGCCACTCATGCATAAAATTAACACACGCAACACAAGTGGTCAGAGAAACTAAGTCGTATTCCTGACAGAAGGGTTGTTATGATTAATTATGTATGTGCTAAGAACAGGCCCAATGAATGTGAATTAATCATCAGAACGCATACTTGAAACCAATGCGAGATTAAAGCTTCTCTTCGGTTACGTTTTCAGCACAAGTCATTAAACAACATCCTGAAGCTTGTAAAGAGTTTGAGGTCAGTATAATAGATCGCAGTATTATTGCATCTCTACACACAGAATTTACATGCCTTTCGTACAATCTATCTTAACCTGCTATTGATACACTTTCGGATATCAATACAGTGACCACGTATGTACGTCTCTGTTCACTTAGTATTGCCTTTGCAAAGTTAAAGAGTTTTATGATATTTTTACAATACCATTCCCATTCCCATTCCCATTTTCGTTTGTTTTTTTCTTTGTTTCTCTATTTCCACAGAAATATTGTTCAAAAACATTTTTCTGGTAAAATTTATTTCTATGGGTCCCCAGATAGTGTCACACATCTAAACAAGGCACACAAATTTAAAACAACAACAACAACATCAAGAAATTCATATAAGCATAGAGACGCGAATAAAAGCCAACTAAATGTAGAACATTTTGAAGTTCTTATTAGGGCGCAATGTGTTTCTGGTAGAGATATTTAGGTTGTCATAGACGATCACATGAAAGATGCTCTGGACTGTTTTGTGCACGTAAAGTATCATTGCGACGTAGTCTTTTTGGAAGAGAATATTGCCAGCAATTTAAGAGGGTATAGGCGCATGGTAACTGCTCATTTTTGTAATGTGATTAAAAGTTATAAACTGGTTGGTAGTTATAAACTGGATGTCCCGAGTAGCACAGTATGCCCAAGAGATTGATTTCAGGTGGGACAACGTCAATTGCCTAACAAGAACATGCGATATGATTTTTTTTTGCGGGAAGGAGGGAAAATGCTTTATGCATTCATGATGGTCGCCACCAGACATGATATGTCGGACTCTCCCACTGGGTATACGGACTAAAAACCCGCCTTGTCTCCTCACCGGGGAATCATTCCACCTCGGAACCACGGTTGTATTACTTCGAGGTGGACCCCTGATCTGGTTCCAGTTCCATTATCGTCAGCCTGCGTCCAGGCTCCCCTCTATTCTCATTCTGCTGCGCCTAGGTCAAATTTCTTCCTTCGCAGGACGTTCTCTATAAAGTGTTTTACTGCGTTCCAGCTCTCTCTACTGTTTATCATTTTCAGCACGACGCTTGTAGGGCTAATGACGCCGAATTCAGCTTCGCGTCGCTGACGGCTTTCGGGCCATCGACAACAGCTGAAGAAAATATGTTCGGATCGTCTAACATTTCCTCCTCCTCGTAGATGCAGAATGGCGAGCGGCATTTCCCCAAGCGATGCAGGTATTCTCTGAAATATCCTTGACCGGTCAGCATCTGGGTTATGTAGTAGTCTACTCCGCCGTTTTTTCTGTTTTTCCGCACTTGCAACTCGGGAATCAGTTTATATGTCCACCTACCATGCCATTCATTTTCCCAGCGATATTGCCATTTTAGGAAGACTTCGTGCTTTATCGCTTCCATGCTATGTGGTTGAGTCGTACTTTGCCTGGCGTTGAAGATCATCCGGCGCTCATATGCTTGTAGGTCTATGGGAACCATTCCGGCTATAACTAGGATAGCTCGTCACTCGTAGAGCAGCTATTCTCTGCGCAGACAGTAGTTTTCTAGCCCTGATTCGGGTTTCCAAAGTAGAAGCACAGATTTCAGACCCAGCTATTTCCAGCCACCATGAGTAGCTTCCTCCTACTTGGGAGGGGTCCGCCAATGTTTGCCATTAGTCTACTCAGCTGTGTTGTTATTCCAGCTGCTCTCGCTGTTGCATACTCTATCTGCTCTGAGTAGGTCAGTTTCGAGTCCAGTGTAATCCAAAGGTATTTAATCGATTTCTTCGTGGTAATAACCAAGTCGCCTATGTTGATTTCGATCTCGATCGGAATGTGTCGTCTGGTCTCATGCGATATGATGCCGTTAGACGTTTTTGTGGTGTCTTTCAAATACCATGTCTACATACATAGATAGTACTGTACATACATACGTAATTGGTCATTGCAACCCTTCAGTCAGGATTACGACCTAGCTTCTGCGTTAATTTTATATTACGAGTGGCGGGACCTACAGTTTAAAGTCGACTCAGAACGACAGATTTTTGAGAAACTTTTCATGGCAATGTTATTTCACTCTGAGAGTTTTTGTCAGAAATCTGCTCTGGCTTGAGATCGTGACCTCATATATGTAATAAGTCAACACACTAGAGTCCTAATACGAAATGTTGCAGCCTATTTTAGCTTATAGCTTCTGCCCTAATATCGTTTTGATGCAAGTATTTATGGCACTCATACGCTTTGACGCTTTATAGAAACTCCCTTTTTATTTTTGTATATCAACTTGCAACTCGCTTGCGTGATTACAACGACAAAGTAAATGCATTTAAATGGAGGGGAGAGAAATAAACCGCCAACTGAATATCAGCAGCAAAACCAAAAGCAAAAGTAAAGGGTCTCACATATGAAGAGTCTCACGATAAAAGTAAAGCTAAGCTTTCGCTCTCTCTTACCACATCATATCATATGAACTGGAAAAACAACAACAAAAAAAACCTAAACAGGCTATAAAAAGTATGAAATTGAGAGGGGAGAACAATAACAACGAAAATGAAAACAAAAATTCTAAGAAAGTTTCTTGACTTTTGAATGACTGTTTTGGCCCTTTGCGAGAAACACTGGCAGCAGGCATAACATTAACTGGCATTTACAAATGCTAAGAAGAAGAATTGTTGTTCTCGTTGTTGTTGTTATTATTTTAAAGACTTCATTTAGAAAAAGCCTGTGTGTGTTCAAATTTAAAATCCCCATTTAGATTTGCATTTTTTTTTGTATTTTTCTGTTTATTATTGTTGTTGCCTTTAAAGACACAAAACTTTTTTCTTCAAACTTTTTCTCAGTATTGTTTGCAACAACCAACAACCACAAAAACACTTAAGATGCGAGTTAAGATAATGAAAAAAGAAAAGGATATACAGACGCGCACAATGTTGCTAAGTAGTGGTGCAACACAGACGCTTTATAGTTAAGTTGAGTGGCAACACCATCACTTGATCTCAAATTGTTATGTTTCGTGTATGTGTGTGTGTGTGTGTCTCTGGTTGCAAGTATGTATTGTATTGCTCCTGCTTTCTTGGCTCATTTATGTTTGTATGTTTGTTTGCTTGTTAGTGTTATTTTATCTTTCTTTTTTTTTTTTTTTCTTGGCATCATGCACACATACTTTGTTGTCATTAACACGCATTATCATGCAACAAAACAACAACAATAATAATAACAACAAGAGAGTGACAAAAAACAATGTTTAAACAATTTTAATAAGTGGGTTAGCGAACATATACATACACAGACTCAACTGCACATTTCACGCACATCAACAACTCAAACAACAACACGGCCAAACAACACTTTCTTTTAATCACAAACACAAACACACCCTCGCAGACATAAATGTTGTGTGGCACAGATGTGTTGAAATAAATAGCATGGAGGCAACTTTTTTTTTATTCCAAGAAGCATGTGTCCATTTACTCTTACTTGGTCATTACAACCCTTCAGTTAGGATTACGACCAGGCTTCTCATGCCACTTATGTTGTGTGTGTAAATTTTATGCATGAGTGGCGCCAGCTACAATTTGAAGTCGACTCCGAACGACAGTTTTTTGAGAAACTTTTCATGACAATTTTACTCTGCTGAGAGAATGTCTGACCTGGGGTTTGAACAGTGGCCTCACGTCTGCCTACCCAACACACTAACGATAGGCTACGGAGACTTGCATTTACTCAAAAAATTTTATTGGAACTAGGAAAACAATTTGTAGGGTTGGAAGAGAATAATGGAAGGCATTTGAATGAAAACTGTTGACATTGTAAGGGGGTTCCCACATACGAGAGTGAGGTCGCATTAGCCTTGTAGGTAGAGAGTTGGCATATTAAATTAGTTCAAAGCCCAGGTCAGACATCTCCACAAAACGAAATATGAAACGAAATATTTCTTTGGCAAATTTCTCTCAGCAGTTTTCATACTTTTTATAGCCTGGTTAAGTTTTTTGTCGTTTTTCCAGTGTGGTAAGAGAGGGCGAAAGCTTTGCTTTACTTTTATCGTGAGACCCTTCATATGTGAGACCCTCTGCTTTTGCTTTTGGTTTTGCTGTTGAAATTCAGCGGGCGCTTTATTTCTCCCCCGCCCCCATTTAAATTCAGTTCTTTTATTGTTGCAATCACGCAAGCGAGTTGCAAGTTTATGTACGAAAATTCTCTAAAGTTTGTCTAAAGCGTCGAAGCGTATGAGTGTCATAAATACTTGCAGCAAAACGATATTAGGGCACGAGCTACGAGCTAAAGTAGGCTGCAAAATTTCGTATTAGGCAGCAGATTTCTGTCAAAAACTCTGAAAGTAAAATAAAATTGCCATGAAAAGTTTCACAAAAATTTTTCGTTCAGAGTTGACTTCAAGACCTCTCATAGATGAAATTTACACACACGATATGGGTGCTATAAGAGGCTAGGTTGTAATACTGACTACAGGGCTGTAATGATCAAATTGGTATGTAAGTAAGTACGAGTGCTTTACAGACGATAAATTCCACTAAACAATGTCGATCTAATGAAAGAATTACAATGGATTCCCTGCTTATAGTGGGTCATTTTTTAAGAGCTATAGGAAAATTTTTCAAAAAAAAAACACATAAAATTCAGAAAAATGCATGAAGTCTTTATTTGAATCGATAGTACGGTCCATATAATTTAATGTTTGAAGATTATTTCATGCAAATGTTGACCGCGACTGCGCCTCCAATGGTCCATCCGCTTAGTCCAATTTTGGCATACTCTTTCCAACATTTCGGCCGGTATCTCACGAATAAATGCTTCAATGTTGTCTTCCAATGCGTCAATTGAAGCGGGCTTGTCTGTATAGACATGAGCTTTAACATAGCCCCACAAAAAATAGTCTAAAGGCGTTAAATCGCACGATCTAGGCGGCCAATTGACCGGTCCCGAACGTGAAATAAAATGTTCACCGAACTCGCCTCTCAATTAGGCCATTGTTACGCGTGCTGTGTGGCATGTGGCACCGTCTTGTTGAAACCACATGTCATGCAAGTCAAGCTCTTGCATTTTGGACAAAAAAAAGTTGAATATCATCTCACGGTAGAGCTCACCATTCACAGTGACGTTACGATTCGCAGCATCTTTGAAGAAGTACGGTCCAATGATGCCACCAACCCATAAACCGCACCAAACTGTGACTTTTTCTGGATGCATTGGTAGCTTTTGCAATGCTTCTGGCTGATCTTCACTCCAAAAGCGACAATTCTGGTTATTTACTTATCCATTGAGCCACAAAAATGAGCTTCGTCGCTGAACACAATTTTTCGATAAAGAAGTGAATCTTCGGCCAACTTTCGAAGAGCCCATTCACCAAAACTTCTGCGTTGCGGTAGGTCGTTCGGCTTCAATTCTTGCACCAGCTGTATTCTGAAAGGCTTCACACCTAAATCCTTCCGCAAAATTTTCTACTTTGTTGAGTAACAGAGGCCCAATTGCTGCGAACGGCGACGAATCGATAATTGATGGTCATCATTAACACTGGCCGATACAGCTGCGATATTTTCTTCAGTTCGCACTCTACGTAAGCGTGTTGGTGGCTTAATGTCCAGCAATGTAAATTTGGTGCGAAATTTAGTCACAACTGCCCGAATAGCCCGAATAGCCGCTTCAGTGGGTCGATTAAACTGACCATAAAATGGAAGGAGCGTGCAATGAACTTTCTTAACAGAGCACGCATTTTGATAATGAAATTCAATGATTTGCAAGCGTTGTTCGTTTGTAAGACGATTCATGGTTAAATTATCGACCAAACTGAAGATGTTTGACACAGTGAAACAAAACACGAAACGTGCGTGAGCTGTTTAAACCAGTGTTGCTAAATAGATAATAGCTAAAAAATTACCCTTTATTCACATTTTTTTATTCATTCAAAGTGCTTCTAAACAGACTTCTAGACATGCGCGTATACATGCTGAAACCAACTATATTGGGTCACATATACATACGTTGGCAGTCGATCGTTACCTCAACTCCATAATTATTGAATCATTAAACCCGTTCACTGCTATATTCATCTACCACAACTTAAAAAATATTGTCGCCACTTGCATTTTTATTATGTCGAGGGGGGGGGGGGGGGCAGATTCTTTTGTTATTTCTGTTCTAACACTTCTACTTGCTGTTCCATAATGCACAGAACATTTGAAATTCCTCTCATGCATGCTTCATATCTGAAGAGAAAAAAAATTCTAAAATTAAGGGAGAAAAACAAAAGAAGCATAATCACAACAACAACAAAAGTCTTCGAACTGAATATCATTAGCTCGGCTTAAACTTTTGGCATTGTAAAGCGTTTTTAGGATTATAAAACCGCCCCCACAACTCATTCCATCTTGTGCCATCACTGGCTGCATATACTTTCGACTTTTATTGCTTTGCCACCACCCCCCTCCCCCTCTCATCTTTGTCTTGTTTAAAGGATGCCATTATGCTTCATTTTTATTATCTTTTTTTTGGTTGTTTCTGTTGTTGTTTTTTTGCATTATAAACCAACCAGCCAACCTCCTTTTCTAATTGCACTCAGGAAATGGAACACACATGTTCAAGTGTTAATATTTGGCTTCAAAAATATTATACACAAGACAAGTAAGAAGAAGCAGCAAAAGAAGAAGAAGCAGAGATCCAAAATCATAATAAGAGTAATAATAAGAAGAAGAAAAGCAAAGCATCATCATTTCGCATTATAATGCAACACCTACCCCCCCACTCCCTTACTCCATGCATGTAAATGCTTTGGTGCCATAAAATATAAGAAATTTTCATTCGGAGCTATGCTTCATAAAATGGGGGAGATGAAGCACAGAAAACTGAAAACAGAGAAGAAAAAAAATTCTCAAAAAAAAAACAATAAAAATCCATGGCGAAGCAGTAAATTATACTTCAGTTCAGCAGTTTAAAGTGCTTGGGTACTTGGCGTATATAAAAAAAAAATGCTAAAAATAATAACAACAATCCAAAGGGACTAATAATATATGGTTTAATTATAAATATAACATAAACAACAACAACAACATACATAATAACAACAATAGCTATGATGAACAATGATATTGAAGTGCAATTGTAATTGTACCCTACACTACCAATGAAAATATATTGCATGTGGCCAAGTATTTCGAGACACAATTCTGACTCAATTCAGTTTTAAAGTAATGTTTGCAATAATTTCTTTTGTACTGCAATAGGCACTTGGGCGATTTTGTCTCTCACAACTGTCTTATGGTATTGTTTCGGAGTATGATCATCCTCCTGGTATTTCCTTCTCTATTTGGCTGCTCTCATATAAGCCGTGTTATGGCAGTAGTCTTACAGATTTTATCTGTTATTCGTAGTAGTACGTTGACAGCATTGATAGCTCTTTTTCACTGCATCCCCGTCCTTCTCAAACAGTAGCGACACCTCCATTGTATTGTTTACTGTGAGCGGCCCATTCCGATCATAAATTTCTTTTCACACAAAGTCTACCAAATGTGCGGCATTCGAATACACTGTGCGCTGCAGTTTTACCTTATTCAGGGCATGAGGAGTATTTAGGTAAGCGATCGAGAGATACAGGAAACTTTTGTAAACGTTATGTGACAGTTGCCTCCTTCTATTAATCCATACTTTAATACATACATAATTGGTCATTACAGCCCCTTAGTCAGGACTACGACCTAGTTTCTCACACCACTTATGTCGTGTGTATTAACTTCTATGCATGAGCGGCGGCAGCTACAGTTTAAACTCGACTCCGAACGACAGATTTTTTTGAGAAACTTTTTCATGGCAATTTTAATTTACTATCAGAGTTTTTGTAAGAAATCTGCTGATAGGAAGTGACCGAAAAAATATTTTTTTATATTTCATTCAGTTTGAACCGACGCCTCCCGTCTAATAAGCCAACACACTACCTACTAAACCAAGGCGACTTTATATTATATTTTAATACCTCTGATTGGTTTCCAGATATACCTACGGTTTGTCATCATTTTCACAAAGGTTTTCTTTTTTATTTATGACTCTATTACGTCTTGTTGCTTATGTTTATGGGGATCATTCCTTCTAAACTGTCAGTCACTGTTTGGTGCGGATTTTGGTCCAGAGGCATAATTGAGTCATTTTTCTTCGAAAATGAGCAAGGAGTGGGCGTTACAGTCAATGGCGATCGTTATCGGGACATGTTGAACGAATTTTTGTTCACAAAAATTGAAGAGGAGGATATTGGCAACATTTGGTTTCAACAGAACGGCGCTACGTGCCACACAGCCGCAGCTACACTCGATGTTTTGCGCCCTGTTTTTGAAGATCGCATTATCAGCCGCAGAACTGATGTCGTTTGACTATCTCGGAGCTGCGATTTGACACCGTTGGACTATTATTTGTGGGGTGCCGTCAAAGATAAGTGTTACGCCGACAAGCCTGAGACAATTGACGCTTTAAAGGACAATATTCGTGAAGCCATTGGTGAAATACGGCTGCACACAATCGATAATGTGCTTAAAAATTGGACCGATTGTGTAGTCTACTGCATGGCCAGCCGAGACAGCCATTTGAATGAAATTATTTTCCATTATTAAACGGAAGGATTGTACTTTCAAATAAAAAAAATAAATTTGAGAAAATATTCAGTAGTTTTTTTTTAAAGCATTTTCAAAAAAAAAAAAGTTAAATGGCGGACCCTTTACAACTGCTTAACAGTGGCAACTATCTTCTCCGACAGATATTTGTAAAGATTTCTTCTCATAGTAATAAAAATGAGAAGAAATTTAGGAAATTGGTTGCTGATCGCTTTTGGATGTCTTAAAGGGTCACGATTTTCAAGCATATGTTGCAACGATCCATTCTAAGGAACTACATGTTGGGCTCAAAAGAATCCTCATTCTTATAAATGTACTCTGGGCCGACAGTATTCTGACAAAAAACCATTTAGAACAACACTATCTTCGATTTAACCTCATAAAAGCCAACTAATTTCCTTCGCCTTGACAGGTATTTTCCAGATATTACAGAAATTGTCACATTCGATTAGGCATGTATGCGCAGAAGACACTTAACGCATGGCACTTAAAGCCCTGACTCTTTATGCGAATTTTCATTAAATTCGTGATGCGCACAGTGTAACAAAGTTGACAACTTTTTTCACCCCGAGGAACTTGAATAGTCGGCATTCATCTGTCAGTGTACGATTTATCTGCTCAGTGCAGCCAAGTGCTGCACTGCTGTTTTAAGCTGAGTTTTGGATTGAAGTCGCCGTAGTCTAGTAAGTAGTGTGTTGGCTTATTAAAAGCGCGGCCACGGTTCAAACCCCAGCTCATGCATATCGGACACAACGAAATACCAAAAAGTATTTCTTCGACGACTTCCTCTCAGCTGCAGATTTCTGGCATAAACTCTGAGAGTGAATCAAATTGCCACGAAAAGTTTCTCAAAAATCTGTCATTCGGAATCGACTTTAAACTGTAGGTCCCACTACTCATGTATAAAATTAACAGACACAACATAAATGGTGTGAGGATCTCGTTGGCAATCCTAAAGGTTTGTAATAACCAACAATGTATGTACAGGGTGGCTGAGATATAATGTAACAAAGTAAAGCGCTATATTTTTTTAATTTTTTTTTTAATTTTATTGTTCAAAAGCAAAAAATGTTGGAAATAACATAAAATTTTAGAATCAGTTTAGATTTGTTCGAATTGGCCACCTTTTGTACGAATTATGGCCTTCAAACGGCCGACAAAGCCATCACAGGCTGCACGAAAGTGGCTCTGCGGTATTTTGGCCCATTCCCGGCGAAGCGCCGTCTTGAGATGATCGAGACTTTGGTATTTTTTAGTGAGAACCTTACTCTCCAAAATGCCCCAGGCGCAAAAGTCTAACGGATTGAGACCTGGAGATTTTGGTGGCCATTGTGCGGTAGAAATGAAGCGAGGAACCTACTTTTTAAGCCAGTCATGGTTGACGCGTGCTGAGTGCGGTGGTGCTAAGTCCTGTTGGAATGTCCATGGTCTGCGGCCGAAATGTTTGTCTGCCCAGGTCTTCAATATTGTCTTTAAGACATTTTCCCGATAATATTGGGCATTTATTTTGTTGACCCCACTGCCGATGAATACGAGCGTAGAGCGACCATCGGCCGTTACGGCGGCCCACACCATTTCCATCGGCGGCGCTTGAGTACTGGTGGCCAATCGCAGGTGTAAATTTTCAGCTGACCTCTTTGGCCAGTAAACCCGATCATTTTGTTTGTTCACAAACTGCTCAATTTGAAATGGCTTCTCATCGGAGAAAACCAAATTCAGTAACTGGCCACTTTCGTGCAAGCGAAGTAACTCCTTGGCTCTTTCCAGTCTAACTTTTTTTTTGTCCATCGGTGAGCTCTTGCACTTTTTCGAACTTCAATGGCTTTAGTCCAAGCTCAATTTTCAATGTGTGTTGCATCCGTTCTCGCGATATGTTCAGCTCACGAGCAATTTTTCTACCACTGCGGCATGGATTTCTATCAAATCTGGCCTTCACTTTTCGGATCATTTCTGGTGTTGTTACCGTTTTTTTTTCGTCCACTTTTTGGACGCGATGCAACACTGCCAGTATCACGGTAACGAGCAATCGTACGAGAAACAAAATATTTATTCACATTTAAATGCTCGAGGGCTCTAACGATAGCCACCTGTGGTTTTCCAGCCAATCACACTATCACGCTTGAATTCCATCACGAATAACTTTTTTTCTGAATGCAAGAGATCAAAATGCTTTTGTAGGATTGTAAATAATAAAATGAACTGTCACTGGAATAAATCTGTCAGCTGTCAGACGAGCGGTTCACAAATGACAACAACCTGAAGTTGGTTGCAATACATATCAGCCACCCTGTATGTATGGTCTAGGACTGCGTTATATGGCAAGTTGCCTCCTTCATAACTTATATTTCTTCATCTTTTAATATCTCGAATTGGTTTCGAGATATACCCACGGTTAGGAGCACTTGTCCATCTTCGTCATCATTTTCCCAGAGGTTTTGTTTCCCATTTAAGCCTCTGTTCCATCTTGCTGCCAGGTTTACAGCGATAATTCCTCCTGCACCTCTTGTAGTTTCCAATGATATGACGTAATATCTCCTTAGCAATGGCAACTATTTTCTCCAACATGTAATTTTTAAGGATTTCTTCTCATAATAGTGTCGATGAAAGCAAATTTAAGATAACTTAATCAAAGTAAAAGCTTGTTATGCCCAAGCCTCACTTAGGTATTATTATTGTCGTGAAGAGCTGCCTTAGTACTGCGGCCGGATATCCCTATAATATCTCCCCCACGCCTATTGTTCTAACAAACTTCGGAATGTTGCTATGTTTCAACAATTACAATTCCCTGCCTAGTACTGATATTGATTCCTTTTGGCGCGTTAATACTCCACGGGTTCCAAGAATGTTTCCCAAGTTTAATACTCTTCCCCACAGGACGTACATTTATGACTCCAAATAACCCTCATTCTGTATAAATGTACTCTGGGTCTACAGTGTCCTGTCAAAAAACCGTTTACCAACCTCAAGTCTATGCTGGATAGTCTAATGCATGTCTCAGATCTCCTCTTTTTGTAATTTATCAACACAAGTTTCGAATGCCTTAAATTCACTTGGTTTTAGAGGAGCCTTTGCCTGTCTTTATCTTCCCTTTCGTTGAACATACATACTTTTCCAAATAATGCCCAATGCTCGCCAGGTCTGGTGCACTCTTTCCAGAATCCTCTTCAATCGTCTTGGGTATGCCACTTACCTCGGTCAAGTTGGCCATTGCGCGGAAATGCTTTCGGGACGTCAACCTATCCTGGTCAATGAGGAGCCCACCTCCACCGCTAGACTTACTTGGCCCTTGATGGATAGAAGGCGCACCAACCAGTCACTCGGAATTGATTGTAACTTCAGCTCAATCACAGTGACCATGCTTACAGGTTATTGCGCTAGGGGAAGGCACGCGGAAACAATGCAGCTGCCATTTAAAGTGGATGCATGTTCATTTTCTTTGTTAATGCCCATCTCTTTCGAGGTGCAGATAGAGAATATTTAGCTCTCCAATCCTTGTCAGCTTGACGGAGCTGCCATCCATTGATGTCAAGGATATAGCTTCGTTTGTCAAACTTTCGGGCTGGTTTTCCATCGTCGGGTAGTCGTGTTTTTTAATGTTTAGCCCTTGTGCTGACCAACTTCTTCTTCTTCCCTGGTTTGGTGGACCTTGCCCAATACTGGAACTGCGTTCACTTGTGGCGTGACAACGGGCCGCTATGTGTGCTCAAGTGAGTATTTGGTATCAAAGCTACCATTCCAACCAACCCCGCTCTTCTCGTCGCAAGTTCGCTTTTTTTATTGTTTAAGCATATGAACTGAATTCAGTTCTCAATTCTCGACAATTTTTTAAGGTCTTGTAAGGTATCACAGACGTCGGCTTTGGCCTGTTGTAAATATTTTTTGAATTTTTTTTCAAATTGAATTCCTAAGAAAAAAATTTGTTCGAAGGGTTGTAGATTTCATTTGAGAGGAATAAATTGGAATAGAAGGGGATTCCATGCACTTGTATTGTGTGTGTGCATCTTCCAAAACAAGAGAGATTATTAATCTCTTTTCGGTTTTATATTCATAAAGATTCCCTTTTTTCGGAACTAAGAAACAAGGGGGCAGAATTTATTAGCTATTGGGTGCATTCGTAATGTTTTATTTCAAACGTAGAAAGCCCTCCCCCGTCTAGAAGTGATAAAAGAAGAATTGTTTTCGAAGGGTAGCCGCGTTAAAAAATATATTCGTCTTTATGGAAAATGTTTTTTTTTTCTTTTTGGTTATCAATTACATTTAAAACGATTTACTGAAGTGTAAAGTATGACGCTCTTCAGTTTTATACGGAATTTTAAAATAATTTAAACACATGAAGGAAGGGAGCCATAAAGAGGATTTAATTGGGAAATTTCAATTTGAATACAATTATAATGAAATACTTAAATAAATTTGCGATGTTTTTCAAAAATAAATCGTAATAATATGCTGCATAAAGAATACGCAGAGGTTTGCATGCATAAAATGCTGCGCAGACTTTGGTTTCAAAAGTAAAGTTTTTTTGAGCATATGATGTAACTTTTATTTCATAATTGAACCTTCCATTCGGTTGGAGATTGTTTTCGTTGCCTTTTTCTTATATTTTGGGCGGTATTTTGACAATAACTTAACTAATGTTGGAATTCAAATGATGCCATTTTGGATCCCAAATTGCTTTAACCAAAATTGTCTAACGACATCAAAATGCTTTATCTTTGTAATCCCTTGACAAACACAAAATGAGAAATTAATTTTTCTGAAAATTCCGTAATTGGTCGCATTGTGAGACCAAGATTCTGCCTTGTTAAAACCGCCAAGCATAGCCATCAAGCGTAACCGTCAAGCCTAGCCGTCAAGCGTAGCCATCAAGCCTGGCCATCAAGCCTAGACATCGAGCTTAGTTCATTTAGTTCTTCAATAAAAGGCCAAAAAAATTTTATTATCATATGCTCAAAGCACTCTAGATTAATGCTTCCAAAGGATCATTTTTGAATAATAACATTAATTGCCACCTCCAGATGAAAAAGTGCACGGAACGCTCACTTTTCCTGAATGAATATAATAGACTTTTCCCAATCACTTCTGCGTTATTCAAGCGAAAATTATGTTAGAAAAACCATTTAGAAAAGTCTGTTGATCTAACTTCCTTAATTGTTTCGTAAGTTGGAATTTATATGCACGGAAGCGCAAATTCAAATGCAAAATATGTCATAATAAGACGTAAGATTGCCCCAATTGCTAAGAAAACGACAAATTGTGATAATCGAATGCACTTTCTCTACCAGAAGCAATATTTTCAGCAGCATGTTTTTTGCAATGATGCACAAACCTGCCATCTCATCTCATCACATACATATCTTCAAATTCTTTTGGAAACTAGAACGGTTGTGACAACCATAATCACCCCGAAAAGCTCAAGAAGTGGCCGCATTTGAATCAAAATTATCGAAGTCAGTTTTCACTATTTTTTCGGTTGATAATCGATTCATATCCGTTAATGGCAAACCTTTCCTAAATAAATGGAAGCCGACAACCATGAAATACTGACGTGTTTGAAACCACTAAATGAGTTCAACTATCTAGGGAAATAAGCATAGTTTTCTTGATTAGTTTTTCGCTATTGGACTTACACTCAGCCACAAAAGTATACATACGGTTAACAAATTTCAGAATTTTTTTTAACCAATCCGTTAATCCGACAATCTTTATAATTGTCTGACAACTTTCCTCACTTTTAAGACGGTCTTTTGCATTGGTTCAGATATTTGTGAAATTTGTTAATCGTATGTATACTTTTGTAGCCCTTCACAGGCCTGCACAGACCCACAAAAGTTAACAAATTTCAGAAATGCAAAAGACCGTCTTAATATCGAGGAAAGTTGTTGATTTTCAACGAAAACGGATTGGTTAAAAAATTTCTAAAAAAATGTGTTAACCGTATGTATACTTTTGTGGCCCTGTGTAGCTGTCAACCTCTCTAATAATTTAGTTGTCTCATAGATTCAGCACTGAATAGCCATTATGTATGGAAATACCCATATGTATTCTGCATTACTTACTGGATTCTCTTAATTTTCATCGATTATTTGCGAAATCCTTCACAATGGAAATATTTTATAGGATTTCTAGGCAGTAGTTAGATCCACTTCAGCTAAAACTCTACTGCTTATCTCTATGATATTGAAATCGACAACTAAAAAGAGACAAGCCCGTTCAAAAACCTTATTAAACCATATTCAAGTGGATACTAAGACACAGTAAATCCGGTCGATATGGATGCGGTACTCTCTTGAGTGAGTAAAATCGGACTTTATGGTGTCTATGGCCTCGGCATTATGGGCAAAAAACTAAGGCCTTGTTCGGAATTTACAGACATGATGCACTTCTGATAGTTTGGTTTGTTCAACGGTACTGTTTAAGAGGGCGAATGATTGAGACAACAAGGACAAGGAAGTCATTAAGTGGAACTTTTAATCCTACTGCAGGATCTTTTTATAGAAAATATTAGAAATTCAGATGATTACCTACATTATGGTTTTGTGGTGTTGGGTAGTGTTCATATTATTTTGGGATAACTCACCGGACGCGAGTGCTAAGTTGAAATCTTTTTTCTCAGCTTTAAAAAAATTATATTTCTGTTGAACTCTTTCAGCAGCCTTATTAAAAATACTGTCATGTAAAAGGTTCTTAAAACTGTCGTTCTAAGTTGATGTTAAAGACTAATTTGACATTAGGGCTGTAATAGTCAATGATTGTGTGTAAATGATTTCCTCATGACATGGCCTGTGAGGCATGAGTATGCGACACGTTTTACCTGCAATAACGGCGAACAATCAAGGGGGTTGATATAATTTAGGGTATGAATAGCAGACTGGTAGATTCAGGCTGGTAGAGTTACAGCAAATATTTTACATCTCTCGTAAATAAATCAAATCTGGAATCTGCTGAAAGTATAGTGTTACGAACCTTTTGGTACCGTGCTAGGTTTTAGAAAAGGCGACCCCTTATCATGCGAACTCTTCAACTTCGTCATGAAGAGTGTTCTGCGAAAGGCGGGAGTGCATTGCAATGACACTACTTTGCAAAAAAGTGTCCAGTTGCTTGCGTACGCTGACGACATTGATATCGTAGGGCGTACCAAGCGTGATGTTACTGCTGCCTTTAGTGCTATTGAATGCGAGTCTACTAAGATGGGTCTGGCAGTAAATGAGGGCAAAACAAAGTATATGTTATCGACAAGTAGAGATGGCCGATAACTTTTGATACGATCAAGGAATTTATTTAAGTTGGCTCCACCTTTACCACCAGAAATGATGTCAGTCTGGAGATCAAGCGCAGTATCACTCTTGCCAACAGATGCTACTATGGTCTCAATAGGCAATTGAGTAGCAGAGACCTCTCTCGTACGAAAAAACTAATACTCTACAAGACGCTCATCCCACCAGTGCTTCTTTATGGTGCAGAGGCATGGACCCTATTAAGCACCGATGCAGCAGCCTTGAGAGTATTTGAGAAAAAAGTCCTGCTTAAGATACTCGGTCCAGTGCGAGTTGGCGATGTTTTCCGTATCCGATCCAAGAGTGGGCTGTATGAGCTCCTCAACGACATAGACGTTGTACAGCGTATTAATATCCAGCGGTTGCGCTGGCTCGGCCATGTCGTTCGAATGGAGGAGGATGCTCTGACGAGACGGGTATTGGATGCGGGAATCTGCAGAAGTCGGAGAAGATGACGACCTTGCATCCGTTAGAAGGACCAAATCGAGGAAGCCGTGTCATCGATTGGTGTGACCAACTGGCGTAGGCGCGCACGAAGCAGAGGCGCCTGGAAGCATGTGTTACGGCAGGCCGAAATCCGTTAAACGGCTTGTTATGGCCAATTAAGTAAGAAAGTATAGTGTTACGAAAATGAAAAAATCTAGATGCTGGTGTTTTGCTTTTACATTGCTTAACATTAAAATTATAAAGAAAAATACAACAACAAACACCAGCATAAAAAATGGTTAACAAGTAAACAAAAATACAACAACAAACAAATGCATGAATAAATGAAAATAACGATGTTTACATTTATAGAGATTTCGAGAAGGCGAAGTCATGAACATTCGCCTTCATGAGCATTCATTTGACCGTTTACTTTGCCATATAAAAGGCAAGGCAGAGCAGGGCAACTGAGTTAGTAAAAGTTCAATCAGTCTTCTGTAAATACGCGGTGTGTTTCAAGAGAGTAATCATGGTTTGAAAATCTCCGTTACAAAGATCTGTAGAACAATTGTCTAGTAATTGTTATTGTTTATGCAAAGGGTATAAACGGAGGAATAACAAAGAAGAGCAATTGTTGTTGTTTACATAAAGCTGTGAACAGTGGCACACAGAATTGTGCGAATAATAAAGAATTTTAATTAAAACTAAACACAGACTTATTAACGCAATGAAAATTTAAAGAGGAAATTGAGATTCTTCAGCAGTTTGTTGGGAGAAATATTCCAGAAACAATTATTTGGCACTATTAAACACAAAATCCTGAATTTCTTGCAATTCATTTGAACTAATCATATAAGTTGTGGTATTTGCAATACCAGTATAAAACCAATATATACTCTCCACCTATAAAATGTGACATATTACAACCACTTGCTATATTTACTTGCTGCAACAAAATGTTTAACATGTACAAACACTCACCGCCTCATAAACGCAAACAGGAAAACAACAATTAAAATAAGTGGACAAGGATCAACTAGTCACCACTGCTGCCGCCACCAACATTAACGACATAAACAATGTCGACTACCAACAGCTACTGTAATGACAGCAGCAACAACAACAAAAGTGTGTAACGGCAACATCATCAAAAAACGCAACAGATACATACGATACGAACAATTACGGCTGTAAATACGAGCAACAATAATAAGACAACACATACTAACACATATGTGTGCTAACAACACTATAAATGAAATAATAACAACAACAACAACAACAATACAAACAAATAAAGGGTGTTTTTTATAGAGGTATAGAACTTTAAGTTGCAATAAAACAATGATGGATTATTCGATTGACATGAATTTTATTTATCCGAAAGATAATCTTGTGGCATTACATTTTAAATATGATTTCTGGCATATGACCGCCACGGCTGGCGCGGATGTAGTCCAATCTGGACGTCCAATTTTCGATGCCTTTTTCAAACATTTGTGGCCGTATATCGGCAATAATACGGCGAATGTTGTCTTCCAAATGGTCAAGCGTTTGTGGCTTTACCGCATAGACCAATGACTTTACATAGCCCCACAGAAAGTAGTCTAGCGGTGTTAAATCACAAGATCTTGGAGGCCAATTCACAGGTCCAAAACGTGAAATTAGGCGGTCACCAAACATGTCTTTCAATAAATCTATTGTGGCATGAGCTGTGTGACATGTTGCGCCGCACATCTCCTGGACATCATGGTTATTCAATTGAGGAATGAAAAAGTTAGTAATCATGGCTCTATACCAATCACCATTGACTGTAACCTTCTGGCCACCATCGTTTTTGAAAAATGATTCCACCAGCCCATAAAGCGCACCAAACAGTCAGTTTTTCTGGATGTAACGCTGTTTCCACATACACTTGAGGATTACCTTCACTCCAAATGCGGCAGTTTTGTTTGTTGACGTAGCCATTCAACCAGAAGTGCGCTTCATCGCTAAACAAAATTCGCTTATGAAAATCGGGAACAACGGTAATCTCGTTTTGGGCCCATTCGACGAATCTTCGCCTTACTTGATGATCGTTTGGCTTCAAATCTTGCACGAGTTGGATTTTGTAAGCATGCAAACCAAGATCCTTCCGCAAAATCTTCCATAAAGTGGATGGACACAGATCCAATTCCTATGCTCGATGGCGGATGGACTCATTCGGGTCTTCCTCAATGCTACGCTCTACAGCAGCAATAGCTTCTTCTGTACGTACCGTACAGCGTCTCTGGGGATGCGAGTTATCAATAAGAGTAAACGTGGTGCGAAAACGTTCCATGGTTAATGGAATTAACTGCTCTGATGGACGATTTTGTCGACGATAAAATGGACGTAGTGCGCGATACGTTTTCCGCACAGAACCATTATTTTCGAAATAAAATTGCACTATTTGCAAGCGTTGTTCAGGCGTGAGTCTATCCATGATGGATTGCCAAACCAAACTGAGAATAAATCACTTGACAGCTGTTAAATCGGTCGCCATCTTGAAAAGTAATGCCAACTTAAAGTTCTAAACCTCTATAAAAAACACCCTTTATAAACAAAAATAAACAATGCAACACAACACTTTAGAGTATTCATACAAGTAAACAGAGACTGACAGATAGAGATAGAGAGAGAGCGATAGTCTAACAAAGAAGAGAAATCGAAAGGCAAACGACAAGAGCAAGAGCATGAATTTAATATTTAAATGTATGAATGTATGTGTGTAAATAATTTTAAAGTAAACAATACAGGCATACAAATTAGTGTGTAAAGGAGTAAGCCAGAGTGCAAGAGTCTGTTTGTATTTTGTAAAGCTGAGAAAGTGAGAATTAAATTCTGACAAATTCGCACTTGAATGACCATTGACATACACACACACATACACTCTCAAACATGCACATACATTTTTCATTTTTATAACAAAGCTTCATACTCCAACTCACTCTCTTTCTCTCCTAGAGTTAAAGGCACATGGGTGGGTTCACGTACTCTGGCATAATTATACTCGAAAGAAAACATTGCAAAATACTTACTTAGATTGCCTATTAATGTGTAATGTGTTTATATATTATTCATATGTATGTGTGTGTATGTATGTATGTATGTATATGTGTCGACCACATAACCTCAAACATCTGGGTGTAAAATATAAACACTTACCCCTGCAACATGCATGCCAAGGACATATTAATACACAGCATGCACTCACTCACTCTCTCTTTATTGCTCTCCCTCTCTGTCACTGCATCTCTGTATGAAATCAGTGTTTATAAGTGTTGGTTTTAAAATTGTATGAATATTGCATGTGAGAGCGTTAGAAAAAAAGAATTCAAATGAAAATCAAAGGAAAATAGCATCAAGTAAAGAACTGACAGAGTGTGTAGATGTTTAAACACTCATTTATTTTTTAATTTTTTTTTCTTTCTGATTTCAACTTAATTTTAATGCCAAAGTATTGTATTGGTTGGTAAAGAAAGTCATTTCGTTTTGACAGTTTTCAGAGAAACTTTTCATAGCAAATTTATTTACTCTCGTAGGTTTTTGCCAGAAGACTGCTGATAGGAAGTCACCAATGGAAATAATTTTTCGCTTTGTTTGAGATGTCTAAACTGGGATTTCAATCACGGTCTCGCGTCTTATAGGCTAACACACTAGCGGCTAGACTATGGCAACTTCAGCACTTCGGTTAGGTTAGGTCGTAGTGGTAGCTTTGATCATGTCGCAAAGCTCACTTGAACGCCCATAGCGGCTCGTTGTGATGCCACGGGTGAACGCAGTCCCTGTGCTGACCAAGTCCCACCAAGACCAGGGAGGAGGAAGAAGTTGGTCAGCACAAGGGCTGCTCATCAGAAGCACGACTACCCCACGCTGGAAAACCAGCCAGAAAGTTTGATGAACGAAGCTATATCCTTGGTGTCAATAGATGATAGTTCCGTTAAGCTGACAAGAAACGGAGAGCCAAATAATCTATTCTTGCACCTAGCAAGTGACGGACACTGACAGAAGAAGTGGATCACAGTCTCTTCTTCCTCAGGGGATCTGCACCCGCGGCAGAAGTCGTTGAATGGGAGCTGCATCATTTCCGCGTGTCTGCCCATAACGAAATGGCCCGTAAGCATGGCCACTGTGGTCGAGATGATGTTACGACCAAGTCCAAGCAATTGGTTCGTACGCCCACAATCCGCCACTATCAGACCAGCGCGACACTGAAGCGCTCAGAAAGTAGGTCGAGACAGCGGCGACATTGCCTAACGATCCTGGAGTTATTCACAAAACCCGACAGAGATCTTATGGCGGCATGACTGTCGGAGAAGACCGAGACGCGGGTGAAAGGAGCACCGTTAACGAGGATCCATTCGACGGACTTCAGCACTTATTCTAGCAAATTTTGGCAATTGATTTGCATAGTTGGCCCGGCTTTACACACAATTTCATGCGATCGTTTTGACAAAATGTATACGTGACGATACGTATGAGTTCCAAACAGAATGGTCATTGTAAAATTTATCAGGATGAGGAAGAAGAAAAATCACTGAAAACCTTTCTTCAAGACAGTTCCGCTCCATGGAATCCTATAATCAAGCATCTTGGCGTCTGGACTGTCTTAAGAATGTGCCTCTGACAAATCCAGGTATACAGAGTACCAGTTGGCGATTGCGGCATTTATGTGGAGTGCACTTCTTGTATTGTAGGGAAATAAATTTCGAGTTCCAGTCAATTAAACACAATCTTAAAAGAGATTGAGATCATCGTCATTGTATAGATTTCTTAAAAGGCCATTCATATCCTTTACAATGCGAGATATTTTGTATCGCTTGCTGCAAAACCTAACTCAATGCAATGTTGAATAAAATACTTCACTGTCGACAGCATACACTGGTCGCTCAATGAACATTCAGTACTCGATTCGAGGTATTTTGGATCTAACGCAACTAAAGTTCCCTTGTTTTTAACAGCTTGCCAGTGATGAAGAGGTCCTATTGATTTGGCGACGTCCATTGTCGTCATGAATTCACTGTTATGAGTTTTTTGATTTCTAATCCTGAAAATTTCATTTGTCTACCTGGTCAGCAATGAGTATTCAAAATATAAGTTCTGATACTTATGCGCATTCATACTTATTTTAATGTCATACTCATACTACTCACATTCAAAGTTTGAAATACTCATGGTACTCATACTTAACAATACGCACGATGTTATTGATTTCGACTATCCATGACTCATCGTATACACGAATCACAAAATAAGTATGATTCGCGTACGAACACTACAATACTCACAAGAAGGTTGTGTATTTGCTCTGCTTGCTGTCTTTGTCTTTTTCTTTCTTCTTTCTTTGTAAATGCATCAACAACTAAAACTTTAAATTTTGACGAATGATTCGAATCACTCGAATCATTTATGAGTAGTATTATAAGTATTTTTCTCAAGTTATGAATCTGAATGAGTAGGCCTATGAATCAAACATAGTTCGAATGTTATGAGTTTAATGTCAACGTTGTACTCATACTCATTGCAACCTGTACTTATAAATCAATGTTGTACTGAGTACGAATGAATCAGAGTAGTTGGATTTCAATACTGTTGACTCACTCATACTCAAAATTTCATGAGTACTTATGAGTAGCGAAAAAGCGATTCATTGCTGATCTCTGCCTGGTATATAACGCCCCGATCCAAAGGCAGCGAAATATCGTTCAATTCTCTCCACAAAATAACATTCAGAGGCTGGAAATACTTTTCCCTCCACCCAATTCAGCATGCCATTGTAAACCTTAGTGATTTATAAAGTAATTTTAATGCAACCGTATATGTACATATGTATGTATACTCCTACTAGACACTGCAGTAACATGTTGCATGTTTAAGTCTCGTTCTCTTTCAACCTTATATAGGTGCTAGTCACTCTCTCTCTCTCTCTCTCTCTCTCTGTGTTTTTATTGCAAAATATCTGAGATTCTGAAATTTAATTACGAGTAAATCAAGTAAATCTGATTTCAATAAAAATGAAAATCATGCAACTCCTGTCTGTCCGTCCGTCCTTCAATACCTCTGAAACTGAGTGTTAAATTTAAAATAGAATGACATTCTCTACGAGAACCTTTTCTTGTTAGCTAAATGACTTAAGCTTACTAGGTGTATAAATCTGTGCATGTGTGTCGTTACAATTTTAATCAAAAAGTCAAATAAATATTCCATTTGGTTTGACTTAAAAACTCCGGCAACAAAAATGTAGAAGAATAAGAAACAGGAAAGAGGAAGAGTTTTTAAAAAATTCTCATTGAAATGAAAATTAACACAAAAAATGAGAAAAACAGAGCGACATTAAAAGTTTTTATTTAAAATGTTCATTTTTAATGTTAAATTTCCATTTGGTTCCACCTTGGTTCAATACACCAGAAATAGATTCGGAAGTAGGATTAGAACCAAAGCTACCGGCTATATAAGAAGCACACATACCGCTAAAGGATTTAATTCTTATTATTTAGCAGTAATGGAATGATTATATTAGATATAGAGACATAACCTCAATTTTTATATACCTATCTAGGCAGATTCGATTTTCAAGTCGATCAATAACTCTTGCAATGTTCTTAATGTGAGAAATAATTTCTGGAGTTCCAAACGTGGAACTTACATTGAATAAGAAGCCTTCTAACAACGACTTCCGAACTTTAACGGTTGATAACGACCATCTTGTTAAAGCAACATCCGTCAAATTATTTGTCATTTATTCAGTCTGCCAGTTTACTATGGATGACCATAGACAACGATGTGTTCTTGCTGCATAAGTTCTGAAGCGGTTGGAAATTGTCTCCAATTTTCATTGAAAAATTATCCTCAGCGATGAGTCCCATTTCTGGATGAACAAACAAAATTGTCGAATTTTGGACGATACCACATGAGATCCAAGAGCACCCAATGCATCCTGTTTGGTGTGTACTTTCAGAATGAAAGACGCCAGTCTACAGCGAGCATTATACCTCGATTCTTACCAACTTCTTTTAACCTGAATTTGGTGAGCTAGACATCAACGACATGTGATTTAAACAGGATGGTGGTACGTAATATATCATTCATGCTGCACTGAATATTATGCACGACTGATTTGATGAAAAACACAAATCACAGCGGTGCACAAAACCAATATAACCCATGTCATCGATCGAATTCATTCTGACTTATACGACAAAGTCATGCAAAATTGGAAATTTCGTAAGCTTTGCACCCAGAGGTATCACGCCGAATATTCAAACAATGTTACATTCCACATGTAAAGGCATCAGTAGGTTTTTCAAACGAATAAAAATTTCCATGTCTCACATACACTTTGCTTTACTAAAAATTAAAAGATAGGAAGCGCTTAAAAAACAGACCCTGTTTACATGAGCAAGTTAAGTCAGTGTCCATTTCTTTTTCGCCTTGCTTCAATTGCATTATACTACTTAACTGGTCATTACAACCGTTTAGTCAAGATTACAACCTAGCTTTTAACACCACCTATGTTGTGTTTTAACCATGACGTGTTCGACTTGTTGTTCAACATCCATTTCGACCTTGAGAAGCTTTTCAAGACAATTTTTGCCAAAGAGATGCATTGACCAAAAGAAATATTGCTTGTCTTCAAGATATTACAGTAAGGATTTGAACCAACGAGCTCTCATTTAGTATGGCAACACACCATCTTTTAAATTACGAAGAATGCCGGTAATCAAGTTATTTCCAAATTGCCAAATGATTAGTTCACTGTGTATGATATAGGAGGACAATTTTGCAGCTGTTGCACCCTCTATAAAATATATTGGGTTGTTGTATTGCTCACTGAATGCAATTTTTTTTTAAACGTGGTTTTACTTGACCTGCCTTTGATATTCGTTGTTAATGTTGTGCTACCTGGTAAGAGGGCTTCTTGTTAAAGACTAAATTTGGAAAGAAATTAAAAAAATTGTTTGTTAAGCACTGTATTCGAATGTGGTGTGCTTGGATTTATAAAAAAGCACTGTAACCACTACATCACGTTGCCAGGTGGCAGGAAGCCGCCGTAGTCTAGTAGGTAGTGCGTTGTCTTATTAAACGTAAGGCCACGATTCAAACCTCAGGTCAGACATCAAAAAGAAAATATGAAAAATATTTCTTCAGAGACTTCCTTTCAGCAGATTTCTTGCAAAAACTCTGACAGTAAATTAAATTGCCATGAAAGGTTTCTAAAAAACTTGTCATTCGGAGTCGTCTTTAAACTGTAGCTACCGCCACTCATGTATACAATTAACGCACGTAACATAAGTGGTGTAAGAAGCTAGACCATAGTCCTGACTGAAGGGTTGTAATGACCAATTATGTGTGTAGGTGGCAACACAGGCCACAGAAACTATAGCTGTATGCCAAGGAGCGCTAGAGCCACAGTAAAACGTAAAGGCCAGCTTCTAACATAAAGTGCTGCTTTACGCTGACTGTTGTCCTTCAGTGCCTGTCAGAAAACTGACTAAATATTTTGGGAATATACTGTCACTGCTTTCGGAGCGCTAATTTAGAGACATTTTATTATGAGGCCCCTATAGCATCCCCGAATGTGTTGTATGACACACCTCGCAATATTTTTAACCACCATATGTGCTTAATCCAGAGGCAATTCCTTTTCAGTTACTTTACTTGAAACAAAGTTTAGCATTGTGGTGTGATTGAACAAGAAAAATCAATTGCATGGGAATCACTCTCAGATTTAAAAAAAAAAATAGAATCCGAAAGTATGAAGGAAAAGAGTTCACTTAAGGTTTGCGGTCCTTAAATCAAATCCATTGGGACTTATGAATACCGCACCACTAAGACCAAACAACAGAAAACTGTACACGATTCATTTATTAGTAATGCAAGCATACATACAGTAAAGCCTGCTTAAAGTGAACAAAGTTTTCTTATCAAATGCTTGGGATTTTGGATTTTCTTGTACTGAACGTAGTTACTTTAAGAGTATTTGGATGGGATTGTTCGGTTGCTTGTGCCTTTTGAAGTTTATTGATGGTTTTTAAGTCGAAACAAAATACGTAGCATTGCAGCATTGCAAAGTTATCGGTAACAAAAAATGGCAAAAATGTATTTCTAATGTTGTTGTTGTTGTTGTTGCTGTTGTTGCTGCTTTCATTTTCTAAAAGCAAAAGAGTGTCGCTGTGCAAATGTGTGAAAAATGTAGGACAACTTTTACTGAATTTTTCTTAAAAAAAATTTCCATATCTTTTCGGTTTTTCCTTCTTTTTTTCTTTTCTTTTACTTCTTCAAAGTAGAGGGTTAAACTGCATGAAACACCAAAATCACCCACAAAAAGCCAGGCAAGCCAGGCAGGCAGGCAGGCAAGCATTCAAGCACTTAAACACTCAATGCACACACATAGTACAACTGACAGACAGACATAGCAGTTTAAGTATTTGCATTGAAAGCACAACAAATGCTTAGCAAAAGAAGGAAAAGAGCAAAAAAAAGAATGAAAAAATCCTAAAAAGCTTATGCAAGCAAGTTCCTCAAAAGGTTATAAAATTTTAGAAAATGGAAATTTTCCTCAGAAAAAATCAACAAAAAAAGCCAAAAATTCTCCCTCAGAGAAATGTATAAAAAGAAGAAGAAGAACTTCATTTACCAATTAGGTAATCGTTTTAAAAACAAAAGAACTCCGTTTTTTTTCGATTCCAATACATACATATGGGCCAGCTGCCTTAGCTGCAAATAACAACATTTAGTTGTAAAGGGTCCCTCAAATAACTTTTTTTTTTTCAAAATGCTTTAAAAAAAAACTACTGCATACTTATTTGAAAGTACAATCCTTGCGGTTAATAATGGAAAATAATTTCATTCAAATGGCTGCCTGGGCTGGCCATGCAGTACCCTACACGATCGGTCCAATTTTTAAGCACATTATCGATTGTGTGCAGCTGCATTTCACCAATGGCTTCACGAATATTGTCCTTTAAAGCGTCAATTGTCTCTGGCTTGTCGGCGTAACACAAATAATAGTCCAACGGTGTGAAATCGCAGCTCCGAGGTGGCCAAACGACATCAGCTCTGGGGCTGATAATGCGATCTTCAAAAACAGGGCGCAAAACATCGAGTGTAGCTTCGTTTGTGTGACACGTAGCGCCGTCCTGTTGAAACCAAATGTTGCCAATATCCTCCTCTTCAATTTTTGTGAACAAAAATTCGTTCAACAAGGCCCGATAACTATCGCCATTAACTGTAACGGCCACTCCTTCTCATTTTCGAAGAAAAATGTCCCAATTATGCCTCTGGACCAAAATCCGCACCAAACAGTGACTCGTTTTTGGTGCGTCGGCTTTTCAATGTATGCGTGCGGGTTTTCTGTGCCCCAAATGCGACAATTTTGCTTGTTTACATACCCGCCAAGATCAAAATGAGCTTCATCTGAAAAGATTATTTTTTTTTGCCAAAATCGGCATTTTCTGTAAGTCGATCGCAGTCCCACTTAGCGCAGCGAAAATGCATTGGATGGTCAATTGGCTTCAACTCCTGCACCTGTATGGCGGCAAACCAAGGTCTTTATACAAAATTCGTCTCAATTATGTCTCCGAAATGTTCAATTGTTGAGAACGACGGTGAATTGATGTTGATGGCGCTTCACGCACACTTTCTGCCACAGCAGCAATATTCTCGGGTGTACGCACTGCTTTTGGCTTTTCACGCTTTAGTTTATCGATAAGGATGCCAGTTTCTTTCACTTTTTTTCACAAGATAACGAACATACGGAGCTGACGGTGCTTCTCTTCTTCCAAAATCCATACGCACTTTTCGCACACATTCTGCAATATTACCATGATTTTGAAAGTAATGTCGCAATATTTCCCAGCGTTGTTCAAGCGTATACACAACCATATTCGTTCAGCGGAAGGATAAAACTAATTATCTGTCAAATCAGACATGAGCTAAGTGTTACCATTCACGAAATAAGCACTAGTTGAAAAAAAAAAACGTTAGAGGGCGGACCCGATAGTTCTGTAACCCTTCATACATCCATACATACCTACAATACTGTTTTACAATGTCTATCAACCAATGGGTCAAATCAGAGAGAATGATAGGTAGGTGCAGGCGTATGAGTGACTGATGGAGAAACGGCAGCTGGTGGTGGTGGTGGTGGTGTTGGTGTTGTTGGCCAACATATTTGTTTTGCATACTAAAATTGTACACACAATACCACAAATTGTCCACAAATGTTTGGCTCTTGAAGTAACACATGCAACAAACGATTTTGTATAGAACATAACGTAACGTAACGTAACGTAACGTAATTGTATAAATTTTCTTCCTTTACTTCTGTTCTCTCACATACGTATGTACATATATACACCCACATCTACTCAAATATATAAATATTCTCTTTCACACACACACACATGCAAGCAGAACATTGGAAAAGTTGTATTTTATGTTGCTACAGGGTAGTGTAATTCCACTTACAGTATGACACATATACAGTGTTACAGTGGAAAATAAAGGAGACTTACCAAGACTTTCATTCCTCTCGGCGTACACCTAAATCATTAAGTAATAATTATACTTTCTGTAGGTAGCCTGTATCTTGTACAAATTTCATTAATTTCCCTAGTCCACTCCTCTCAAATGGATTATTATCAGCCCCAAAATATTGTTACGTTTTTTTTTTTAATTATAAGCTCGCCGAATACAAATAAAACAAAAATAAATTTGTATTTAGTTTTAATTAAAATTCTTTATTATTCGCACAATTCTGTGTGCCACTGTTCACAACTTGATGTAAACAACAACAATTGCTATTCTTTGTTATTCCTCTGTTTAATAACAATTACTAGACAATTGTTCGACTGATCTTTGTAACGGAGGTCTTTAAACTACGATTACTCTCTCCAAACACACCGCGACTTCACACAAGACTGACTGAGCTTCACTAACTTACTCGCCTGATTTGCCTTGCCTTCTATATGGCAAAGTAAACAGTCTGATGAATGCTCTTGAAGGCGACTGTTCATGACTTCGCCTTCTCGAAATCTCTATAAATGTAAACAACGTTGTTTCATTGTTGTTTGTGTATTTTGTTTACATTTATCCTTGTAGTGTTTGTTGTTGTATTTTTGTTTACTTGTTTATCATTTTTTATGCTGGTGTTTGTTGTTGTATTTTTGTTTACTAGTTTACCAAATATTTAGGCATCCTATTAGGTAGTTCCGCGTTAATCGAGTATCCGTCTAGTATTCAAATTATTGTGTGGTGATACGAATTACTAGGTCGTAATCCTGACTGAAGCGTTGTAATGACCAATTATGTAAGTATGATACGAATTATGCCTCTGTTCCCCCCTAGCCTGGAGACTATACACCGCATGTAACGACGCACATCGAACCCGTATCACAATCAATCATATTGTATCACAAGAGTAATGTTTCCAATGTCCTCATCGCGTCACTTAAACAACACATGCTTTCCACCCCATTAGTGATTGTAATGTAGCATTTCCAATCCATCGATGTCCACCACACTACTGAAACATAAGTAAGAGTATGGGACTGATAATGCTTTTGTAGAGCCAGTGTGTCTTTCCTTCTGTGGTTTGAATAGCGAATGCTTCTATAGTTAATTATTTATTGAGAAATTAATGAGTTAACATAGTGATATGTTTGTCTGTATAATTCCTCGGCATCCTTATTCTCCCTTTCCAACTTCATTTCCTTTTTCTATATCTCCATTCTTATCATCTCCTCTTTTGGACGTTGTACAATGGGTCAACTGGACCTCCGGGTACTGTACTTGGCAAGTACACGTCCTTTAACCTAAATCTAAACCTAAAATAGTGATGACTTAGCTCACACAACAAAGGTAGTGTGAGAAGCTAGGTTGCAATTCTGACTAAAGTGCTGTACATGACCATTTAAGTAAGTGAGTAAGTATGGTGATTGATTAATTACTTGACGAAATTCTTCCCTACAAACATGATAATTTAACCTGAAATTTACCTCTTCACTAAACACAATTCTTTCATAAAAATTCTTGTAAGCGGCCTGTTTAAAATAAGCCCAATCAGCATAAATACACTACAAACGATGGTCGTTTTTTATAGGCTCATAAGTCAAGATTGTTCACAAAAATTTTTTACGCAGTCAAGCCAAGTTAAAAGGGCGACGTATCGATATATCGACGTCTTCTCAAAGACTTCGGGCTAAAGCTGCTGAACTCTTCTCTTTGGTACTCACCTTGCCTTTCGTCGTTGATGGTTTTGAATCGTGAACAGCGAAATAAATGCAGAACGATCCGAAACAGAGATTAGCAATGAATCGCTTTTTCGCTACTCATAAGTATTCATGAAATTTTGAGTATGAGCGAGTCAACAGTATTGAAATCCAACTACTCTGATTCATTCGTACGCATTACACCGTTGATTTATAAGTATAAGTTGCAATGAGTATGAGTACAACGTTGACATCCAACTCATAGCATTCGAAATATGTTTGATTCATACGTCTACTCATTTAGATTAATAAATTTAGAAAAATACTTCTAATACTACTCATAAATGATTCGAGTGATTTGAATCATTCGTCAAAATTTACAGTCTTAGTTGTTGTTTCATTTTACAAAGAAAGAAGAAAGACAAAGACAGACAGCAAACAGAGCAAACACACAACCTTCTTGTGAGTATTGTAGTGTTCGTACGCGAATCATACTTATTTTGTGATTCATGTATACGATGTATCAAGGAGAGTCGAAATCAATAACATCAGGCGTATCGTTAAGCATGAGTACCATGAGTATTTCAAACTTTGAGTATGAGTAATATGAGTATAACATTAAAATAAGTATGAATGCGTATACTTATATATGATTCGCATCTACTCATCGTTTTAAATACTCATTGCTGACCTCTGGTTTGGAATCGACATTAAACTGTAGGTTCTCACCACTCATGCATAAAATTAACGGATACAACATGGGTGTTGTGAAAAACTAGGTTGTAATCCTGACTCAAGTGTATTAACCGATTAAGTAAGTAAGTAAATAAACCACAGTATAGAAGAACTGTCGTTACTATTGCCTGAAAGCCTGTGAGCTCTTTTTATTAGACGTAAAGCCAGGGTTCGAGCCCCAGGTCAGACATCAGAACAAAATAGAAAAAGTATTTCTTCGTCGACTTTCTCTCAGCAGATTTCTGGCAAAAACTCTGAGAGTAAACAGAAAATTGCCACGAAAAAATTTCTAAAAAATCTGTCGTTCGGATCGACTTTAAACTGTTGGTCCCGCCACTCATGTATAAAATTAACACGCACAACATAAGTGATGTGAGAAACTAGGTCGTAATCCTGACTGAAGGGTTGTAATGACCACTTATGTATGTGTGTATGTATGTATTGCTAAGTATGAATGCCATGAGTATTTCAAACTTTGAATATGGGTAGTATGAGTATGACATTAAAATAAGTATGAATGCGTATAAATATCAGAAATTGTGAGTATGATTCGAATCTACTCATCGTTTTGAATACTCATTGGTGACTCTGGTCTATAACGGCAGGAATTGAGGCATTTATCGGCACATTATCATATTAATTTGGAAATAGACGAACTTATCGGAAAGATATTTCTTTGTTTTAAGAAAAATATTCCCAAATTTGGAAGCGATGTTCTAGCATTAAACGTTTCGTGACGACTCGTCAAACCTTACTATACAGAAATGTCCACACAATTTGACACTCTGAGCTGTCAAAGCCTAGTTAGTTTTTTGAAAACGGAGTATAAGGCGTTTTTGTATGCGTTAATATCTCACACTCTGTTTAAATTTGTAACAAAAAAATTTTTTGCCGCATTCAAATAAAATTTTTTCAAATAAAAGAACAATCAATGGCAAGTGTAGGTAGGGGTGAGTATTTTATTTCATTTGAGTACGTTGAGTACGTTTTTTTCGGCATTCCTTTCCCCATTACAGCACCGAACACAATAGTTGAGCAGAGTTTTAATTACGATTTTATGCATTGGCTTCACTACATTCTCTCTCCAAAACATTAAAGCGAAGGAAGAGAAAAAGAGGAATTTTTTTTTAAATAAATTGTCGGTTGGAATAGAATTTTCAACAACAATATCATCAGCAACGCCGAAGAGTTGAAACAACATTAGCAATGCTGTGTTATATGTGACATTTGACCAGAGAGAGAGAACGTTTATTATACAACGCCGCCACATCCAACAACAAACGGTCATAGGGAAATTAATGCAATAACACGGTATTAAATTGGACTTGCCGGAGTTCAAATCTTCACTGTCGTTGCTAAAATATCCACCCAAAGTCAGCGTTTTGAAATCATTTTGTTTGTCCACCAATCCAGCAGTTGCTGTCGTCCATTTGAATTGTTTTTTTTTTGGTCAGCAAAGGAGAGAGGGCAGCTGCATATTTGTTGTGTTTTTGCGTTAAATGCGGTTTTCGAAAATTTATTTGAGGTTATATACGTTGTTTTGCTTTTTCTGGTTTTTATTTTGCCAGTTTGCCGTTGATACAAGAGAAATTGTTTTAAAAAACAGGAGGAATTGTTGCAACAAAAATATTTTCGGGTTTTTGGTGTTCGTTCAGCAATAGCCCAAGAAACAATTTCTGGTCTTTCTTTGGCAGTAATCTACGACTATCCAAGTGACATGTGTCATTTCTCATTTCGATAGTTTGGCACGTTTTTGGGGAATCAAAAAAGTTTTCAGAAGATTTGCTGAAAGGAAGAAAAACTCTTAGAACTCGCCGTAGTCTAGTAGGTAGTGTGTTGGCTTATTGGACGCATAGCCAGGGTTCGAGCCCCAGGCCAGACATCAAGACAAAATACAAAAATTATTTCTTCGGCGACTTCCTCTCAGCAGATTTCTGGCAAAAACTCACTGAGAGTAAATAAAATTGCCATGAAAAGTTTCTCAAAAATCTGTCGTTCGGAGTCGACTTTAAACTGTAGGTCCCACCACTCATGTATAAAATTAACACACACAACATAAGTGGTGTGAGAAACTAGGACGTTGTACAATGGGTCAATTCGGCCTCTGGGGACTGTACTTGTCTTAATTGACAAGTACATGTCCTCTAACCTAACCTAACCTAACCTAAGAAAAACTGTTCGATAAGCTTTGGAAAAATTTTAATGTGGACAGCTAGTTGGGAAAACAATGAATTATCGATTAGTACAATGCGATTAAAATAAGCTTTTCAACAACATAGACATTGTGCAGCGTATTAAAATCCAGCGGTTGCGCTGACTCTGCCATGTCGTTCGAATGGAGGAGGATTCTCCGGCGAGATGAGTATTTGATGCGGCGATTTGCGTAAGTCGGCGAGGAGGACGACCTTATTTGTGTTAGAAGGACCAAATCTAGAAAGTCTTGTCATTGATTGTTGTGATCAACTGGCGTAGGCACGCAAGAAGCAGAGGCGCCTGGAAGGATGTGTTAAGGCAAGCCCAAAACCATTAATCGGGTTGTTAATGGGAAATTAAGTAAGTAAGTAAGTAAGTAAGTAAGATTAAAACGTTTCAAACAAAGTTGGTGGTGCTTTAACAGATAAGCCAAACGTTTACGGAATATAGAGGAACCAACGTTCGTTTATAAATACACTAGCTGTACCCTGTGCGTGTTGCTGCGCCACCAACTAAAATAAATTTGAAGGAAAGACATTACAACAAATGTCCAATTAATTTTGAATCATTTTATTGATTTTGTTTCCCGTTGTCCTGATGATTCAGATGAACGGGCCTGAGTAGTACGCATTCGATCAGTTTCTAATCTCACTTCTCGTTGTTCAAGTGGTTCAAGCGAACGGCTCAACGATTTTCTAGTCTCAATGCTCGTCTGATTCTGAGGCTCGTAATGCTCTTTTCTTCCGTGCTTGAGGTGTAGGTCGACCAATTGCTTTTCATTCGTTTTGAATAATTTTCAGTGACGCCATCCATCGGAAATTAATCGCACCAACCTCCGTCGACTCATGCGCAACAACTTTGTTAGCGAATGCATAGTTTACGATTTAATTCATTTTGAGTAATTTTCAGTGGCGACACCTGACGGAAATTAGTCGTACTAACTTAGAAACCTCCCCTGCTCATACTCAACAACTTTGCTGAAGATCATAACATGATTAAATACATAGTTTACGATTCTATAAGGTACATACAAATAAACATTCATTTTTATATACATATGTAGACTATGGGACGTGACACGCCCACTATAGCTAATCCGCCTATTTTGTTCATATATACGTCAAAGTCGTTCATACAAAATTTGAGGACTCTAGCTGTTGCAGTATATGAGACATGCGACATTAAAGAGTTATTAGGTATGTGGGCGTGGCACATCGCCTACTTGAAATTTTAAAATAAAAAGTAGCCAGACATACAGGAAGGTACTGTTAAAATTACAAGAAAATCGGTTCAGCCCTTTAGCCGTCTATAGACTTCAAACAAACAAACAAACACACATTCATTTTTATATATAAGATAATTGGTCATTACAACCCTTCAGTCAGGATTGCGACCTAGTTTCTCACACCACTTGTGTTGTGTGTGTTAATTTTATACATGAGTGGCGGGACCTACAGTTTTAAAGTCGATTCCGAACGACAGATTTTTTTTGAAAAAATTTTTCATGGCAATTTTTATTTTCTCTCAGAGTTTTTGCCAGAAATCTGCTGATAGGAAGTCGCCGAAGAAATACTTTTTGTATTTTGTCTTTGATGTCTGGCCTGGGGCTTAAACCGAGGCCTCACGTCTAATAAGCCAACACACTACCTACTAGACTACGGCTGATTCCAACAACTACAGCCTGCTGTATACTAAAACATGCATTATAATGCACATTCTGCCTTGGTGTCAAAGAAAAGCTTTTAGAAATGTTCTCTGGGTTATGTCTGTGAGGTTTGTGACAACAAAGAGTCGTGTTATGTCAATCCGTGTATTGTAGGCGAGATATTAACGATAGTAGTAGTAGTAGTAGTAGTAGTAGTAGTTGTAGTTGTGAGAGAGGGTACGAGTCCAGTAAAGTTTTCGGTTGTCGTATAATCAAATGATCTGAATTTAGAGAAAAAATTCTCAAAATACTTGAATAAAGCAAAATTCCAACAAATACACTCACACATACTAACATACATACATATGTATGTATTGAACATATGCATTGAAGTTGAATTATACAAACAAACATATCGTAACCAAAAAAAAAAGAACAGAAAAGGAGAACCGAATGTCATTGACGATGAAATGTTTTTTAAAAAATTTGCAAACTTTTTACTGCAGCGTAAAGGAGGAGGCGGTGGGGGAACATTAAAAACTTTGAAATCGAAAAACTACAATAAAAATTCACATTCGAACATACATACATATGCAGCAACATTGTCATGCAAACTTATTTTTAATGATTTTTGCTTCACAAAAGCAAAAACTAAAAAAATAAAAACAGAACCCCAAAAAAGCAAACGAAATCAGGTACAAATGCGGTTTAATTCTGTGCAACGTTTTGCTTCATATGCCGTGTGTGTGTGTGTAATTAAAAACAGCACAAGAATTGTTTCCAAAACTATTTCAGTGCAGTGCAGCTTAAGCGTTATTCGAATTAGAAAACAAAGTGTAATTCACTTAATTTAATTAAAATTGTTTTTCACTTTTTAACCAGAAAACAAAAACAAAAATATTATTTCCTAACAACAACAACAACAAGATGGTCAATTAAAGTACAGTGCACCACAAGAAATTTGTGAAGAACTCACAGGCATTCAGGCACTTACTTACTTACTTAATCGGTTAATACACTTTAGTCAGGATTACAACCTAGTTTTTCACATCACCCATGTCATATGTGTTAATTTTATGCATCACTGGTGAGAACCTACAGTTTAATGTCGATTCCGCACCAGAGGTCAGCAACAATCCAATACAAATACTCTTAAAGTAACTACGTTTAGTAGTAGAAAATTCAAAATCCCAGGCATTTGATAAGAAAACTTTGTTCACTTTAAGCAGGCTTTACTGTATGTATGCTTCCATTACTAATAAATGAATCGTGTACAGTTTTCTGTTGTTTTGGTCTTAGTGGTGCGGTATTCATAAGTCCCATTGGATTTGATTTAAGGACCGCAAACCTTAAGTGAACTCTTCTCCTTCATACTTTCGGATTCTATTTTTTTTTAATCTGAGAGTGATTCCCATGCAATTGGTTTTTCTTGTTTAATCACACCGCAATGCTAAACTTTGTTTCAAGTAAAGTAACTGAAAAGGAATTGCCTCTGGATTAAGAACATATGGTGGCAAAAAATAACCAAGAGGTGTGTCATACAACACATTCGTGGATGCTATAGCACTCCCAGAGCAGTGACAGTATATTCTCAGAATATTTAGTCAGTTTTCTGACATGCACTGAAGGACAACAGTCAGCGCAAAGCAGCACTTTATGTTAGAAGCTGGCCTTTACGTTTTACTGTGGTTCTAGCGATCCTGGGCATACAGCTGTATGCTAGGCTATGCTGCGGCCACTGTGCTGGTTGCAGTGCTTGTTTATAAATCCAATCATACCAGAGTAGAATACAAATATCATTTAATTTCCAAATATATTCGGTGACAAGAAACTCTCTACCTGCCAGATAGCATAGCACTAACAGCAGTTCAATAACAGGCAGTTCAAGCAATACCAGGCCTTTAAAAAAGTTTAATTCAGTGAGCAAGGATCCTCACCACTACAACCAATACAACGACCCAATATATATTTCATAGAGGCTGCAAAACTGTCCTCCTAGACAATCCCGAATAAACTAGTCACTTGGTTAGTTAATTCTGGCAAAAACTCTGAGAGTAAGTAAAATTGCCATGAAAACTTTCATGTATAAAATTAACACGCGCAACATAGGTGGTGTGACAAGCTAGGTTGCAATACTGACTGAAGGGTTGTAATGGCAAATTCTGTTTGTTTATGTATGGTGTGGTGTGGACCATGAAGGTGGTATTAAATGCTGAGAATCTAATATGATCAGTAACACAGAATAGTGAAATCTCCTTCATTAAGTTACTTAAATTGAATTAAAAACCCTCAAAGAAATTTCAACTCAAATCCTTCACTGTTGAAACCAGTTTTGAGACGTAATTCTCCATCAGAAAATTCTTTCGAAAACCAATAAATTTTCAAACGTAAATTAAACAAAATGCCACACTTCTAGTATACTTAAGAATGCTTACAATTTTTAGAGACTTTTCACAGTTACAAACAATTTTCCATCTTCATAATTCTCTCTATAATTACATGCGGCGTGACGCATATAAACGCGTGCCACTTAGCGTAGACTTTAAATCATAATATTTCCCATCTATCGACTGGCAAATAGCCTTTCATCATATATTATGAAAATACATTGTTAAAGAATAAAATAACGCCTGTCAATTTAGACCCCAAAAATAGCTGCCACCCTTGTACCCCAAGTCCTATCATAGTCTGATCTAGGCTTTAGCGTTCGTTAATAACGCAAAAATACGCAAAAATAATGAACGAATTTCCAATTTAAATAAATTTTCGGGGCATTTCAAAAAGAAATTTTCGTTTATTAATCTCTAACATGCCATACAAACATAATTGGTTGTTGTTCTCATACCACTCATGTTGTGTGTGCTAATTTCATACTTGAAAGGCAGTATAGTCGTCGACTCCGACCATCAGAGTTTTTAGCACACATTTCATGACACTTTTATTTTACTCTCAGTTTTTTACCAGCAGACTACGAAGAGGAAGTCGCCGAAGAAATTTTTTTTACTTCGTTTTGTTGATGTCTAAGCTGGGTTTTGAACCACGGCTGCAGGTTTAAAAAGCCAACGCACTACCTAATAGACTACGGCGACTGCCATCTCAATGTGAATACATACCTTACTCTCAAGGTCCGTAAATCGCAGTGTACATACATTCATAACATAATTGATCATTGCAACCCTTCAGTCAGGATTACGACTTAGCATCTCATACCATTGATGTTGTGTTTGTGTTCAGTTTATACATGAGTGGCGAGAACTACAATTTAGTGTCGACTCCGAGGAAAAGTTTTTGAGAAACTTTTCATGGCAATTTTTTGTTTTATTCGCAGAGTTTTATCCAGAAATCCAGAAAGAGAGGAAGATACCGAAAAATATTTTTTTCATGTTTCGTTTTGTTGGGTATGTCTGGCCTGGGGTTTAAACATGGCCTCACGTCTAATAAGCCACCATACTACTTGCTAGACTACGGCTATTTCGGTATCGGCATAATAACTACATGTCTTACCCTATAGGGCTACAAATCGCAACGATGGTAGGACAATACACAGAGACACAAAATCATATCGAATACAACTAACAAATCCAAACCATTTCCAAGTATTTAGAGCTTATGTAGGATCATAGAAGGACAACAAAGCAGCTAAATTTCGACAAGTTACTGTAGCATCGACAGAGTTATTATAGCAGTCTGTTGCAATGTGTACAAAATGATATTTTTCTACGGATAAGAAGAGACCTACTTTCTCTGACTGACTGTTCGAAACTGATAGAAGGTGGGTATATTAGAATTAGAAATTTTCCTTTATTATAAATAATTGTATACATGTTTTTAGAATTCAGGTTTATAGGTTTAAATAAAGAAAAAATGAATTAAAAAAAATTAAACTATCGACATGTTTATAACTAAACGTCTGTCGAGTATATATACATTAATAATTACGCAAATAATACTAATGTAACCTTAAATCTAATGATTTGATTTCTTTGATTTTTCTTATACAATTTAAATTTCAAAAACTTTAATTGAATTCATTAATTAAAAACTTTCTATAATTCAGTGCATTTTTTATATAATTGGCTAATTTTGGCCAGTCTTCACTTTCTCTCCCATCCAGAATGTAAATAATTTCCTCTTCCCTGAGCCTTAACTTTCCGAAATTCGCCATTATAAACTCCTTTAGTGCTGGACATATACCAATGAAATGATTTAACGTTTCGCATTCGTTCATATTACATAATGTGCACTTAACCTGAGAATTGGCATCACCAAATTTGTTGCCGTTTAATTCATTTAGTCCACAGCGCGCTTTAAAAATCCAGGATATCGTCTTTAAGTTAGAATTGACGTATTGTATACCTCTTTGATGATCTAAGTGTTTATATATTCGCGTCTTGCTTTCATATTTTTTTTCGCAGCCTTTCATCTAGAGCATTTGATTTGAGCTTGCTTAACAGCTCTGTGCTGAAGTTATTCCACTGTATTCGCGAAGTATTTACTTCTGTCCAGAATATATTAAGTGTTGTGGCTATATATTTTAATTCTTTTGCCCAAAAGAGATTTTGACGCCACAAAATCGATGAGAGTTGATGTGGTAGTCTATTTTCTGTGTAAGTAAACATTGTTCTCTTGATGTAATCGAGATTCAGTGATAATGTAAATAAGTGCGTTTCATCCGACGCAGTTTCTAACATTAAGATGTAGTTTGGTGTAAAACTTGGTAATCTCAAAATTTTCTTGACAAAATAGCGTTGAAGTTTATTCACTTCTTCAAAGAGACTGAATCCCCATACCTGGGCTCCATATGACTGTATAGCCCTACATACTGCTAGGTAAACTTTCCACTTCATTGCCAAATTTATTTCTGGTTGATCCAATAAAGTTTTCCACGTTGAATTTAATGCGTTTTTTGCTTGTGTGTTTCTTTTTTCCAAATGATTGCTAAACTTTAGTTTTGGCGTAAACACTACTCTTAGATACTTAAATTCAGAAGCGATTTTAACTTTTGCGCCTTTGAAAAACCATTTTTCTTCATTTCTAAAACTGTCACCGTTCCTGAACACCACTATTTCGGATTTATTTAGGTTTACTTCTAAGTTCCACATGTTGCAATAGTATTCTAGATTTTCAATCATACCCTGCATCGTGCTTATATCATCGGCTAATATTACTATATTGTCCGCGTATAATAACAGACGAATATTTAAGTTTTCTACCATCAATCCACCTTCAAAGCATTCGTGTAGGCCGTTTATATACAAAGCAAAGAGCAAAGGAGATATCAAACATCCTTGTTTCACACCCGATTTTGTTTCAAAATATTCAGAAAATTCTTTTCCAGTCCACACAGCTGATTGCGTAGTACTATATATAGCTTCTAAAAATTTCACAAATTTGTATGATACTCCCATTCCATAGAGTTTGTATATTAATGATTTTCTAGCCACTCTATCAAATGCCGCCTTAAAATCGACAAAGATTTTCTTTTTCTCCGATAGTTTATGACTGATTATTGCTGAAAGATTATATATATTATCCACCGTTGAATAGTTTCTTCTGAAACCCGCTTGGTACTCCATCATTATATTGTTGAGTTCTACCCAATTGAATAAGCGTTCATTTAAAACACCCATCAGAATTTTTGTAGCACAGTTCATAAAAGAAATTCCTCTATAGTTTCCTGGTTGTCCAGGATCTCCTTTCTTATATATCGGAAAAATAATGGTTTTACTAAACGACTAGTCAATTCTGTTCTCAGAGAAGATTTGATTATAAATTTGTAATAGACGTGTATAGAACTCGTTTGAGGGTGGGTATATAAGTTATCATAGAAATACTAGCCGGTCTCATGCTTATAGTGGATTACCACTATAAGAATAGGAGCTGATCTGTGCAAGAGCAGGTCTAATTACTGTTCTGAAGAAAAGCCGAAACATTTTTCCTAAATTAAGTTCAACATCAAGGACTTCTCTTATTAAACTGTTGCCAATAGTATTACAAACATTTCCTACCATTCTCTAAAGCTTACCCACTTGATCCCAAATTTCAAAAATTCTGTTTTTTTATCAATTTATTAGAGAAGAATACCATGACACGCTACATCAATTTCAATAGTCCTCATAATCCGATGTGTAACGCTCGGCCTGTTGACGTCTTTGGCTTTTGTTTGGCTTACGTCTGATTGGCTTTAGGGGCTCATCATAATCATCCCCTTCAACCTCATCTTCGTATTGCCATTTGCGACGATTATCTTGTTGCTGGGCCTGTTGGCGACGGCGTTTCTGTTGATTGCGACGCTTTTGTTCCTGCTGCTGTTCCTGTTGCTGCAAACGACGGCGATTGTTGTTTTTATTATTGTTGCCACCATAACGTACTTGATTGTTTTGATTGGAGGTACGTTTTTTATTCTTTTGTTGTTTCTGCTTTTGTGAGTTTTTATTCTTATTGGCACGCTTTTTATTTGGGCGACGTCTTACAGGTTGTTTCATGTCCGTTAAGTCTTCCTTATCCTCGCTTTCTTTGTTGTCATTATTTTCATTTCCATTTTCAGTGGGTTTGGTTTCAGTGGGCTTAGTTTCTTGTACTACTGGTGCATTGGATGTCTCCTCTACATTGGGTTTGGTTTCATATTCCTTGACTTTGACATTGGTTACCCTATCACAGGGCACATCACTGTAAATGACCACAGGACCATAGTTGCAGACATGTTCGGCATTGGTGTCGTCATCATTAGCTTGCCGCGCTTGGATTTGGCCGATGCCATTTTTATCGGTAATTTCATAAATGCTGCCATTGCGTGTTATAAAGCCGGTAACAGCCAAGGGCTGGAGTTCAGCCACCTTTTGTGGTGTTTCAACTGTGGCAGGCATTACCAAAGGTAAAGCTTCCAATTTCATTTCTTTTTCAGAGGCAGAAGCCAAGGTAGTTGGACTTTTGGTTGTTGTGGTGCTGGTCGAAGGTTGGCTTCTTTTCGCTATCATGGGCTTTGTGGGAGAGACCAACTTTGGTGGGCCTTTTTTGGGTGCTACTGTAGAGCTTGTCAGAGGCGCCACGGTAGGCTTGACAGTCACCATTGTAGATTTGTTGTCATCATTATGTTTGGCTGAAATACGATTATTTTTGTTGTGAAATTATTTCCATGATTCATAAACTAATTTCATGCGTGCATTCATGCCTGACTTACCGTTTACTAATGCAATAGCCGATGCATAAAATGCTGCACACAATAGCAGCGTCAAGAATTTCATTGTCTTGCGTTTTCAATCTGTTTTCAGCACGTATTTTTCGGAATATTTAAACGTCTCTTCTGTAAGAATTTTTGCCAAAAACTAAACTCTTTTAAAACGTTCTTGGCGATCTTATATAAACTCTGCTGATATACGGCCAAATTGCCAAAAAAAAAACAGAATCATACACACGCACACACTTTGATTGTTAAGCCGAAATTGTTGAAAGAATGATTGGTGGAAAGTAAGCAATGGCTGGGGTCTTAAATTTGATTTGAAAGCCCTTGGCTATGTAAGAAAAAATTAAGCAAAGCATGGCTAAGCATGAAACTATGAATTAATCACTACGTTTTTATGCTTTTGGCCAAAATAAGAAAAACAAAAACCAAGAAAAGAAGAAAAGAAGACATGGTAGAGCAAAGAAACGATAGAAGAAATTCTTTTAAAAAGTTCAAAGAACGCCAAAACATCATTATAAATAAACTTCATTATCATATTCATTATAAACATCATCATCATTAATTATAAATTAATTCTTGTGATCATAGTTTCTGAAGATTTCACTGCTGCTGCTGTTGAGAAGCTTTTGTGTCAGAGGTTTCGTTTTTTTGGGTCAATGTTCGCCCATATCTTATACACTCATGCCTACAAACATAACCACCATGGAAACCCAATGTATTTTAGTTGTTCTAAGGTGGCTTCTTTACCTTTTGAAAACAAGTTATTGTAGTTTCTACTGTCAAACATAACCTATTAAATGAAATTGTTTTGCCACTCCATGATCAATAAGATAAGCTTTTAATGTGTGTCAAAGCTTTACTTTACTAAACTGCTTTAATTCACTGTTTCTGGGTGTTTAAGTGTTTCTGCATGTAAAGTGTTTTTAACTTTAAATTTATTCTCCGAAAGTTAATCTTGAAATGTTGTTAACCGTAGATCGAGCTTTGTATCAAAAATTATACATTTCAATTTTTGAGACGATATAATTTTAATTCAGAAAAAGTTAGATGTCTGATATTTTTTGAATGCGTTAGTATTGTGGTTGTCGTTATTTTAAACCAAATAACAAAAAAAGATAATTTTGAACAGGATTTAAAAAAATTCAAAAACTTTATAATTCTATCTTATGTATCATTTTTGATACATACGACTTTCCTAGGGATTCTTTGGTGTTGTGTATGTAATTCTTTTAAGTTTTCAAAAGATTTTGTGAAGTTTTATCGGGAATAATACATTATTTATGATATTTGATAAATAATTGAAAGTTAAGTGTTGGATGAAAGTGAAAAAGTTGAATTTTCTGTTCTTGATATTGATTGAAGTAGTCGTAATCTAGTATGCACTATGTTAGCTTATTAGACGTCAGACCAAGTTTCAAACCCCTCAGGTCAAACATTTCTAGTTTACATAGAAAGGTTGTAATGACCGATTAAATATGCACATATATATGTAATCTTCCTACTACTGAAGATTCTGAAAAAGAAAAAAATAGAAGCTCCTCTTATGAACTGACGCATATATTGACAGCTGCAAATATGACAATAGGACGTTAATCGGAAAAGATGGTACTACTTGGAATAGAGAACCGTATTAGTAGTTTGGGATGAAAAAATATTACCTATTTTCACTCAGATTGCTAGCAGCTGTCACATGAAATGCTGTAGAGTCTTTCTTACTGCTCTTCTCATATTTATCTTCCGCGACAGACAAACATTCAAAAAAGTGTTTCGTCCTATGTTTTATTTCATAGATATTACAGATGATAGTAGTACGTATGAGATAACAGACTTATTCGCTTTGATAATGTGCTACTCGGATCTGATAGTAAATTTACACTTATTACGCCTCTTCGAAAACGGAGCTGAAAATCTTTCAGATTTTAATACTCCCAATAATTTTGTCGCTGTAGATTAGTAACTAATTGAATTTTATGGCAGTTTTAGATTCAAGTGCATGCTGCGCGCATAGCAACTACTTATAGCCGTATTTGGGGAAACTTGCATCCGGGACACCAGAGAGGAATGATAGAGAGAACATTGTTATTGACATAATCGATGTTCTATTGCAACAGGAAAATTTTTTACCTCACATGACATCGACAACAAATGTTTCTAGCGCAATATAACAATGGTTTGTGCCATCAGGTTTCAGCTAGCCCTCGATTGGGAGCGTTACTGATGGGAGTGACAATAAGCTGCCCCATCTAAACATTTGGAAACTTATAAATCGGGTGATAGATGTCAAATTATTACCATTTAGAAAAAAATAAAACCAAGCTGACATGAAATGTTTAATTTTTACTTAAAAAATCATGCTGCAATGTACATCATGTCAAAACTGTTTTCGTAAATTTCATAAAAGTGATAACAAAATGTAATAATAATAAAATCGATCTTTTTCTGATCTCTTTGAAGTTGGCCTAAATTTATTTGTCTATTTCGTTATTGCATCAAACCAAATTTAATACACAATCTGCATTCGGTAAATGGATTATTAGCTGGGAATAGAATAAGAATAGCTTAAATACAGAAATACTCCAGCCTTTATGGTTTTGGAAGGCCTAACGAATGTAAAACATGTGATGCTACTTTAGTAAATACAGTGTGGCAGAAAATTATATTAAATTCAGCTGACAACTGGTATTTTGCCAAACCATTTGTGGTCTAGAAGTCGCCGTAGTCTAGTAGATAATGTGTTGGCTTATTAGACGTGAGGCCTTGGTTCAAACCCCAGGTCAGGCATCTCAAACTAAACGAAACATGAAAATATATTTCTTCAGCGAATTCCTCTTAGCAGTCTTCTAGCAAAAACTCTAAAAATAGAATAAAATTAAAAGTTTCTCAAAACTCTGTTGTTCGGAGTCGACTGTAAACTGCAGGTCTCGCCACTCATGTATAAAATTAACACACACCACATAAGTGGTGTGAGAAACTAGGTTGTAATCCTGACTGAAGTTTTGTAATGAAATATCACAGAAAATATTTACAAGAAATAAAAAGAAATTCACTTTCCATGAGCAACAATTTTGATTGGGATTGAACGGGAATAGAAATATTTGGGGAGTTGACTTATTTATGATTGAAAAATTTCTTGCAAACGTAACTCTAAGTAACTACTAATACTATGTTCAGATATGCAGTTTTATTGAGTCAATATTCGGTTTATTGAGTACAATATTTTAAGTGTTCAGACATAATACTATACGCAGTTCAGCTGCTTATTCAATATTCATTTGACAACTGGTAAACAAAAGGTTATTCCAACAAATTTTTTGTTTTGTTAAATATCAACAGAAAGTGTTCGGATAATTGTCATATGCTCACTAAACACATTTATGACAATGCTGCATTTTAAGTTTTACTTTTTATTTTTGTATTTATTGCGCAATAATTAATTGAAATTTTATATGAAATATTGAGCTCAATAATGGCGTTTATTGCGATTTACGCAATACAGGTGCATATCTGAACATGGTATTAGTCGCCATAGTCTAGTAGGTAGTGTATTGAATTATTAGACGAAACCCCAGATCAGACATCAGGTACAAAAATGAAAAAGATTTCTTTCAGAGACGAACAAGTTGTTGAAAAAGGTGATAAGCTACTAAACGAAAGTCCACGCAGACGTAACCGAAACAAAAGTCAAAGACATCAACAGAGCGAGCGCTACATTTTAGATTATGAGGACTATTGAAATTGATTTATCGTGTCATGGTATTGTTTTACAATAAATTTATAAAAACAACAAATTTTTGTTAATATATATTATAATGTCAAGTGGATAGGATTTAGGCACGAGGGAATGTTTGTAGTAATATTGGAAGCTGATTAATAAAAGAAGTCCTTTATGGCACCGGAATTATTTTTTGCCTTATTGACTACGCTATTATTTGTAGTGCCCAATCTATATTCATTTTAAGTGTGGCTAAAAAATAGAAGTCGCCGTAGTCTAGTAGATATGAGACGTGAGACAATGGTTCAAAGTCCATTCCAGACATCTCCAACAAAACGAAATATGAAAAAATATTTTTTCGGCGATTACCTCTCAGCAGATTTCTGACAAAATAAAATAAATTTGCCATGCAAAGTTTCTCAAAACTCTGTGGTTCGGAGTCGACTTTAAACTGCAGGTGCTGCCACTCATGTATAAAATTAACGCACACAACATAAGTGGTGTGAGAAGCTAGGTCGTAATACTGACTGAAGGGTTGTAATGACCAATTATGCATGCGTAAAAGGACAACAATTATACAATCGATATTTGTAGTTCAGATTTTTTCCATGCCTTAGCTAGCTTGTTAACTGGAATTGCATTCTATTCCTTGTTGGAAGGGATTTTATTCAATCTGCAAGAGAAATCTTTTTCAAAAGCAGATAGTTTATAAAGGATCCGCCAAATAACTTTTTTTTTGAAAATGCTTTAAAAAAAACTACTGAATATATTCTCAAATTTCTTTTTTTATTTGAATGTACAATCCTTCCGGTTAATAATGGAAAATAATTTCATTCAAATGGCTGCCTCGGCTGTCCATGCAGTCGCCTACACGATCGGTCCAATTTTTAAGCACATTATTGATTGTGTGCAGCTGTATTTCACCAATGGCTTCACGAATATTGTCCTTTAAAACGTTAATTGTCTCTGGCTGGTCGGTGTAACACTTATCTCTGGCGGCACCCCACAAATAATAGTCCAACGGTGTCAAATCGCAGCACCGAGGTGGCCAAACGACATCAGCTCTGCGGCTGATAATGCGATCTTTAAAAACAGGGCGAAAAACATTGAGTGTAGCTTCGGCTGTATGGCACGTAGCGCCGTCCTGTTGAAACCAAATGTTGCCAATATCCTCCTCTTCAATTTTTGTGAACAAAAATTCGTTCAACATGGCCCGATAACGATCGCCATTGACTGTAACGGCCACTCCTTGCTCATTTTCGAAGAAAAATGGCCCAATTATGCCTCTGGACTAAAATCCGCACCAAACAGTGACTCGCTTTTGGTGCGTCGACTTTTCAATGTATGCGTGCGGGTTTTCAGTGCCCCAAATGCGACAATTTTGATTGTTTATATACCCGCCAAGAACAAAATGAGTTTTATCTGAAAAGATGATTTTGTTGCCAAAATCGGCTTCTGTAAGTCGATCGCAATCCCACTTAGCCAAGCGAAAATGCATTGGATGGTCAATTGGGTTCAACTCCTGAACCAATTGGACTTTGTATGGCGTCATACCAAGGTCTTTATGCAAAATTCGTCTCAATGATGTCTCCGAAATGTTCAATTGTTGAGAACGATGGTGAATTAATGTTGATCCGGTATACGCACTGTTTTTGGCTTTTCACGCTTTGGTTTATCGATGAGGAAGCCAGTTTCTTTCAATTTTTTCACAAGATAACGAACATACGGAGCTGATGGTACTTCTCTTCTTCCAAAATCCGTACGCAATTTTCGCACACATCCTGCAACATTACCGTGATAATCAAAGTAATGTCGCAATATTTCCCAGCATTGTTCAAGCGTATATACAACCATATTCGTTGAGCGGAAGGATAAAACTAATTATCTGTCAAATCAGACATGAGCTAAGTGTTACCATTCACGAAGTAAGCACTAGTTGAAAAACAAACCGTTAGATGGCGGACCCGATATCATAAAGATATGATTTTTGATTTGATAGAATAGAGAAGGGGCCTTACATCATACCAGACCAGTGGTGTGAACTTTGTTTTGATAGTATAGTGGAAAGGCCTTACATCATATCAGACCATAATTTGTATCCAAAGATCCCCATACTCAGCCACTTTTTGGCATCAGACGAATAGATAGACTGAGACTTTATGAGGAGACCATTGTAGATAAGTATTGAAGATGGTCTTGAAACTTTTTTATATGCCACGAGTGGATCTCCGTTCTTTGTACAACACCTCTTGAAAAGAACAATTTAAATATAGTTTTAAAATCTTTCTCTCTGCTTTTATAATTCTATATGCTTAGTTTAGAGGCCAGCACTCTCAATAGGCGATCCGGACAGATCGTTATTTTTTAATTTATTTTAATTGTTTGCTTTGCATTCGTGTTTCAGCATTTTTCATTTCATATTCAACTTCTGCTCCTTTAATATTTCCATTTCCATTGTTAAATGGATCCACGTTTTCCTTCCATTTCCTTATTACTTTCAGTAATAATCTTCGATTGTCATTGTCATTCAAGGAAATAAATTAGCAAATACGTTGGCTCCCATAAAAAAAATTCTAATAATTTATCGTGTATATTAAGGCAGCATTCACCACAACGCCCGGGCAACACGTTCACCCATGGACAACTATTAATGGTTGCAAAGAAACGTAGGGTCATTTTCATATTTTCATTTTCATTTCCATTTCATTTCTTTTCATTGTCTTTTTCATTCTCAATTTCAACACAATTTGAAACGGAGACGGAGACGGAGACAAAAATGAATGATGATTTCCTTAACTTGGCTGGCATTAATGGAAATCAATTGAAAAAACGACGAAAACCGTGTGGCATATTTTTTGCATTTATTTTTCAGTTTGCTTAGTGGCAGGTTAGTTTCTAATATTTTTCACACGCATTCGTTTGTCTGTTCTTTCATTTACTTAATGTAACCCGAGATGTACTACGTAACGTAGTCATTACGTTGAAAAGCAGACACACTGCATTGGAATTGTAATTTAAACACACACACTCTGCTCTCTTCTCTTCTCTTCTCTTCTTTCATGCAGGCGTTTAACGGTAATAATGCAAAAGAGGACAATGCAGTTAACGTTCACGAAAGGATACACAAGACAGCGTTAGTGTTAGTGGCTGCCATTGCATTACGATGGCCGGCATTGAAGAGAGTGAGAGGTGAAATACATTGGCAAGTAAACTGTTATGGTTGTAAATAATATTTCACTCTCCCCCGCTCTCTCTCTGTCACTCTCTTCCCCGCTCTCTTTCTGTAATCGTTTGTAATATGTCGGCATAGCTGCATACGTTTGCCTTGTGTGTGTGGCACCCTGTTTCTGTAGCAAATAAATTACAAAAGAAAAGGAAATGAAATTTAACGTAGACACTGAAGGACACGCAGAACTAAATAATGTCCTGGAAATATAAATAAAAAAAAAAAAAACAACAAAAACAACAAAGTAAAGGAAAATAAATAAAGAACACTAAACAGTAAAGCTGTGGCGATATCTCTTGTCGTGCGACAGATAAAGAAATAAGACGTTGAAAATACTCTTACGCAGCCCAGTAATCATTTCTTCAGGTTTCTTTTCGTTTCTTTTCTTTCTTTCTTTCATTTGTTCACAGTCATTTTTCTTCAGCTTTTTTTTAATATCAATTATCGTCTGCTACGTTTGTAGATGCGTCAAAGTAAACTTTAAGTTTCGCAAAATATTTGTTGAATGTGACCATTAATTGCGAAAAAGAGTTTTCCAGTATGAAAGAACGGAAGCAAGAGAGGTTAGAAGAAGGAATTTTAGAAACAATGATAAGCAGAAAACTCTTCTTTACCTCTTTGGTATGTCTTTTCGTAAGAGAAGACAATACCTAGGCTACAGCTAGGCAAATGAAGATGCTGCCTAGGGTGGGTATTGGGAGTCTAAATGACTTCCTCAAGAGTTACGTATAATTCTTGCTTTGAACTCTTAGCCGTTTAAACGAATATAAATTCACTTGACTACATTCACTTACTCTACAAGACGATCATCTTTTCCGTGCTTCTTTGTGGCGCAGAAGCATGGACACTATTAAGCACTGAAGCAGCTGCCTAGAGAGTTAGGTTATACGGTGTTCAGACATGCACCTTTATTGTGTAAATTGCAATAAACCCCATTATTGAGCTCAATATTTCATATAAAGTTTCATTTAATAATTGCGCAATAAATACACAAATTGTTATAATATTGAGTAAAACTTAAAATGCAGCACTGTCATAAGTATGTTCAGTGCGCATATTACAATTACCCGAACACTTTCTGTTGATACTTGACAACTCAAATGTCAACAAAAACAAACAAAAAAAACCAAAACAGCAAACGAAAACCAGCTGTTTTGTTTACCAGCTATCAAATGAATATTGAATAAGCAGCTGAACTGCGTATATTATTATGTCTGAACACTTAAAATATTGTACTCAATAAACTGAATATTGACTCAATAAAAGTGAAAAGTAATAGCTTATATACCAACAGCTTACTCGAGAACTCATAGCGACCCGTTGTGGCGCCACAGATAAACGCAGTCCCTATACAAACCGAGTTTCACCTAAGTTGGTTAGCGCAAGGGCTGCACATTTAAAGCACGACTACCACACGCTGATAAACCAGCCCGAAAGTTTGATAAACGAAGTTATATCCTTCGCATCAATGACAAGGAATGGAGATCCAAATAACCTATATCTGCACCTCGCTAGAGATCGGCATTGACAAAGAAAGTGGACTAAAGGCGTCCTCTCTTCTTCAGCGGATCTGCACCCACGGCAGAAGTCGTTAGATGCATTCTTTCCGCCTTGCTTCCCATAACATAATGACGAGTAAACATGGCCACTGTGATCGAGATGGCATTACGACCAAGTCCAAGTAACTGGTTGGTGCGCCTTCTATCCATCGAGGGCCAAGTGAGCCTAGCGGTGGAGCAGGACTCCTCATTGATCCAATATAAGTTGGCGTCTTGAAAGAATTTCCGCGCGATGGCCAAATTGACCAAGTTAAGTGGCATCCCCAAGTCGATTGGGAGGATTCCGGAAGTAGTGCACCAGCCCTGGTGAGCTCGTCGGCTCTGCAGTTTTGCTTGAGAGTATTCGAGAGAAAAGTCCTGCTTAAGACTTTCGGCCCAGTTCGAGTTGGCGATGATTTTCGTATACGATCCAACAGTGAGCTGTATGAGCTCCTCAACGACATGGACGTTGTGCAGCGTATTAACATCCAGCGGCTGCGCCGCCTCGGCCATGTCATTCGATTGGATGAGGAGGATGCTCCTGCGGGACAGGTATTTGATGCGGAGATCTGCGGAAGTCGGCGAAGAGGACGACCTTGTTTGCATTGGAAGGAACAGATCGAGAAAGCCTTGTCATCGATTGGTGTGACCAACTGGCTTAGGCGTGCAAGAAGCAGAGGCGCCTGAAAGGATGTGTTAAGTCAGGCTGAAATCCGTGAAACGGGTTGTTAATGGCCAATTAAATAAACAAGTAAGTACGTAAGTAAATTCACTTGATCGCAATACTTAAATCAGAATTTTTCTTGTTTTTGTTTCGCATTCCCTCGTATACATACAGTTCCCACATACAGTCATAGCTGGCCACGGCTTACATGCATGTATTTGATGACATTTCTTTTTATGTTGTTGTTGCTGTTGTTTTATTTTCTTGGCAGCGCCCAGATGCAGTCATTCATTTCATTTTCAAAGAAACATAAACTCAAACGATTAAAGTTGCGTCAACGCTGTTCACCCCTTAAGTGACATCGTGAATGACTTGAATGAATGAAAGAATCATGGAATGAATGAATGAGTGAATGAATGAGTGAGTGTGTGTATGGAATATATGCGAACAAAACGAAGATAGAAAAGAGAAACAAAACGATATACGACTGAAGAACTGTACGTAAGAATATAAAACATTTTTACAACAACAGCAATCAGACAACAACAAGTAGTACTAGTGGTAGTAGTGGTAGTAAGTGAAATGATTAAATGCACGGTATGCACCGAGTGCAAGTAAGAGTGATGGAGAGCAGGAGTAGGGGGAGGCAATTCACATCACAAAAGAAAAACACAAGAAACACAAGCAGAAAACTGAAAACTGAAATGAAAGGAAAGGTGGGTTGTTGACTTTTTTATTTCCTCGTCCTCCTCCTCTCCGTCCTCCACTGCTCCCTTCATTTCTCTTGTCTACACACACATTTTTTTGTAAACCAGAACAAGATACTGTTTTGTTCGAACACTGGTATACAAAACAACACTGGTTCTGGTACTTCGTCTTTTAGTAGGTCGTTAATGCGTTGGCAGTTGATGATGAAAGTTGAGTTGTTGCCTGCTGATGATGAAAGTTATCTGTACGTGAGCTTATGTTTTAATTCGTTTCATATCTGTGTAGTTGTATTGCATATTTATAGTAAATTTAATACGTACGAGGGCTGGTTGAAAGGTTAATTTAGTAATTGATCAGGTTAGACGTCAAAACGAAATATGAAATGAAATATTCCTTCGGCTACTTCCTCTCAGCAGATTTCTAGCAAAAACTCTGAGCGTTAAAATAAAAATTGCCATGAAAAGTTTCTTAAAAAAATCTGTCGTTCGGAGTCGACTTTAAACTGTAGATCACTCCACTCATGTATAAAATTAACACACACAACATGAGTGGTGTTGAAAAGCTGGGCCGTAATCCTGACTGACGGGTTGTAATGGCCAGTGCAAATGGTTTAATTACAGGAACCGAAGGGATGAGTGAAATTATTTGGCAAGGCATGGTGGCATGTTAGGTGTGGTAAATGCCAATAAAAATCGTACAGCATAGGTAAGCAAAAAATGAAGACAAATTTTGTTTTTTCTGCTTACGACGCCTTCATTTTGCAAACATGTGCAACCCAAATCACACTAAAATATCCTACTGGCGATACCACCCTCGTATATTTTTGTGTTATTAAACCAGGTACAAGTACAGCATACGAGTACATTCTAAATGTAAAAGAATTCCAAGTTAATTTATTATTCTCTTTGAGCAGACTAACCATTATAGGAGATAAAGATGATGGTTGATGGTATGCTAAGGACCTATAAAAACACAAAAACACACAGAAGAAGAAGAAGAAATTCCTTTAAAATTATAAAACATATAAAGAAAGACTATTGCTGGAGCTTCAAAGGACCACTACAGTTCGTTGACATTAAATTTATATTGGGTATGTGCATTAATTTCTATGGCTTTTAATCGCTTTGGTTTTCAAAGGAAGAGGCAAATAAGGAGAGGCTCATTGCTCATTGCGGAATAGTACACATTTTTGTTTTTGATATGTGTGGTATGGTTTGTTTCAAGCCTTTCTTTAATTTCTCAAAAGATTTTTTGAGCTCATCTTTTTATCGAGCATTTTTTCCTCGTTTCAAAGCAAGATACTGTTCTACCATATCCTTAAGCCGGAATACAGGCGAGACGTAGCCTAATTTTTAATTCTCAACCACAATCCTCAAAGCCAACATAACCCATAAAATTCAGCCTGATTTGTGCATGAAACATTTCCGAAGAGTCCCATCTAGAGAGGCTGTAACGGACGATTTGAAAGATGTTATGGCATCAATAAGTCTGTCAAACGAATAAACAATTTCAATGATATCTTACACACTTACTTACTTACTTACCTCATTGGCCATTAACCATTGACCCTTTAAAAGATATCGGCCAGCTTTAACATACACTTCCAGTGGCCTGTGGTTTTTGAGCATCTTTGCTTACACCAATCGATAAGATAGCTTCCTTGATTTAGTGCTTCCAATGCCAACAATGTCGTCCTCAACCCCCCTATTTCCAATAATCTTCGTATTAAATAACTGTTTCGCGGGAACATTCTCTTCCATCCTCCATGAAATGGCTGAGCCAGCACAGCCGCTGTATTTTAATGAACTCCACAGCTTGCATGTCTTTGAAAAGAGCTCATACAGCTCATTGTTCCATCGAATGAACTCCACAGCATCCATGTCTTTGAATAGAGCTCATACAGCTCATTGTTCCGTCGAATGAACTACACAGAGTGCATGTCTTTGAAAAGAGCTCATACAGCTCATTGTTCAGTCGAATGAACTCCACAGCCTCCATGTCTTTAAAAAGAGCTCATACAGCTCATTGTTCCGTCGAATGAACTCCACAGTATCCATGCCTTTGAATACAACTCATACAGTTCATTGTTCCGTCGAAGGAACTCCACAGCCTCCATGTCTTTAAAAAGAGCTCATACAGCTCATTGTTCCGTCGAATGAACTCCACCGTATCCATGCCTTTGAATACAGCTCATACAGCTCATTGTTCCGTCGAAGGAACTCCACAGCATCCACGTCTCTAAAAAGAGCTCATACAGCTCATTGTACCGTCGAATGAACTCCACAGTATCCATGCCTTTGAATAGAGCTCATACAGCTCATTGTTCCGTCGAATGAACTACACAGAGTGCATGTCTTTGAAAAGAGCTCATACGGCTCATTGTTCAGTCTAATGAACTCCACATCGTCCATGTCTTTGAAAAGAGCTCATACAGCTCATTGTTCCAACGAATGAACTCCAAATCGTCCATGCCTATGAAAATAGCTCATACAGCTCATTGTTCCGTCGAATGAACTCCACATCATCCATGTCTTTGAATAGAGCTCAAACAGCTCATTGTTCAGTCGAATAAACTCCACAGTATCCATGTCTTTGAAAAGAGCTCATACGGCTCATTGTTCTGTCGAATAAACTCCACACCATCCATGTCTTTGAAAAGACCTCATACAGCTCATTGTTCCGTCGAATTAACTCCACAGCGCCCATGTCTTTGAAAAGAGCTCATACAGCTCATTGTTCCGTCAAATAAACTCCACAACGTCCATGTCTTCGAAAAGAGCTCATACAGCTCATTGTACCGTCGAAAGAAGTCCATAGCATCCATGTCTTTGGATAGAGCTCATACAGCTCATTGTACCTTCGAATGAACTCCACAGCATCCATGTCTTTGAAAAGAGCTCATACAGCTCATTGTTCCGTCGAATGAACTCCACAGCATCCATGTCTTTGAATAGAACTCATACAGCTCATTGTTCCGTCGACTGCAGAAATCATTGCCAACTCGCACTGGACAGAAGATCCTACGATTACTATCAAGGCTAACATGTTGGTACTCAACAGAGTCCAAGTTTGTGAGCCGTAAAGAAACACGGGAAGGATGAGCGACTTGCTATATCTTACAAATGCGTTGTTTTATTTAAATTTTAAAAATCGCGAGCGCTTAATAAAATACCCTATATGAATAGGGTTAAAAGAAAAGCAATTTAACACGAATTAGGACATCGAAACTCTCTACCTATTTATCTATTCACAGCTAAATCACAACATAATTAAACCGAATTAAAAACGGAGTATGACCAGTAGAAAGTCGCCGTAATCTAGTAGGCAGTGTGTTGGCTTATTAGACCTAAAGCCAGGGTTCGAGCCTCAGGCCAACCACCAAAACAAAATACAAAAAATATTTCGTTGGCGACTTCCTGTCAACAGATTTCTGGCAAAAACTCTGAGAGTAAAATAAAAATTCACATGAAAAGTTTCTCAAAAATCTGTACATAAATATAGAAATTAGGCTTTCAATTATTTTATTTCAGTTTCCTTAATCAAGCAGTCTTAGCCAAGTAGGCTGTTAACGTAGCAGGTTCTTGAGTGATAGGGTTGCCAAATAGACAACCAAGCCTATCAAAGTGCATTGATTTGTTGTATGGGATGTATATGAACGGAAATTTGATTATAGAGTCCTTCTAGCCCCCAAGTAGTGGTGCTACCGGACAATTTCTTGATTTTTAATGTTAATATTATCCTCTGAAGTCGCCGGCTTCAAACCTCAGATCAGCCAACAAAACGAAAATATAAAAAAAAAAAATATTTCTGCGGCAACTTCCTCTCAGTAGATTTCTTTCAGAAACTCTAGGAGTGTAAAATAAAATTGCCACGAGAAAGTTTCTTAAAAAAAATTAGTCGTTTGGAGTCGACTTTAAACTGTAGCTACCGCCACTCATGTATAAAATTAACACACTCGACATAAGTGGTGTGAGAAATTAGGTCGTAATCCTGACTAAAGGGTTGTAATGACCAATTATGTATGTACATATGTATGTATGACCAGTAGTCATACTTGTCAGGGCAACAAACGAGTCGCAAGTTGGACCGGGATATGATAGGTACCAGAGATCAGCAATGAATCGCTTTTTCGCTACTCATGAGTACTCATGCAATTTTGAGTATGAGAGAGTCAACAGTATTGAAATCCAAATACTCTGATTCATTCGTACTCACTACACCGTTGATTTATAAGTACAAGTTGCAATGAGTATGAGTACAACGTTGACATTAAACCCATAACATTCGAACTATGTTTGATTCATACGCCTACTCATTAAGATTCATAAATTTAGAAAAATACTTATAATACTACTCATAAATGATTCGAGTGATTGGAATCATTCGTAAAAATTTACGGTCTTAGTTGTTGTTGCATTTACAAAGAAAGAAAAAGAAAAAGACAGCAAGCAGAGCAAACACACAACCTTCATGTGAGTATTGTAGTGTTCGTACGCGAATCATACTTATTTTGTGATTCGTGTATACGATGAGTCATGGAGAGTCGAAATCAATAACATCATGTGTATTGTTAAGTATGAATACCGTGAGTATTGAAAACTTTGAGTATGAGTAGTATGAGTATGACATTAAAATAAGTATGAATGCGTATAAGTATCAGAAATTATAAGTATGATTCGAATCTACTCATCGTTTTGAATACTCATTGCTGACCTCTAACAGGTACGTCAATAAGTTATTGCAACCTGAGAGAAATGAAACTATGACATGGTATAGTGGATAGCTTAGTTAATGAGAGGGGAAAGAAATTCCAGTGGTAGTGTATTCCCACAAAGTTTGATTAAGCGCTAGTCAGGGCCTGACATATAGTAATTAGAATCAGTCGGCAAACAATGTTGTTGGCGAAATAATTCATGCTTGGTTTTGTCATCAGTAACGGCATTATTTTCTATGAGAGACTAAATTAGGGAGACATAACACGCTATCGAACAAAATGCTGAATTCTCTGGTGCACTCTCGGATTCGATCTTGGTTTGCTTGGATTTGTATTCAAATACTTTAACCACTCCACCTACACAACGGTATCTTCCATTCAACGTAATTAGTAAAGGACTTCATCGATTGTTTCATTATTATCAGAATGAGTTAATCAGGAATGGCCTCAAATAATACACTCAGCCCCAAAAGTATACATACGTATAGCAAATTTCAGAAATTTTTTTGTCTGACATCTTTCTTCGATTTTAAGACGGTCTGTTGCATTGGTTCAGAAATTTGTGAAATTTGTAAATCGGATGCATACCTTTGTGGGCCTGTGCAGGGCCACAATTCAGTTCAATTTCAGAAATTTTTTAAGCAATGCAAAAGACCGTCTTAAAATCAAGGAAACTATAAAGATTTTCAACGAAAACGGAAATTTCAGAAATTTTTTAACCGCATGTATACTTTAGTAACTGTGTGCATCTCACTGTGTATGTCTTCAAGATGTAGGGAGTAGATTATCAACGATTTAAAAGGCACGTATATATATTCATGCATATGCCTAATAAACCTACAAAACAAAATATCGTATAAAAGCTAAATAATCTTGTCTAAAATGAAAACTAAAATAAAATCTAAACCAAAAAGCAAAAATAATCAGGAAAACCCAGTAACCAATAAAAGAGAAAATAGAAGCCAACAATGGCTCTCCATTACACAACATGCCACCAACTTCTACTCTGACTGACTGGCTGACTGACTGACTGACTGACTGATTCTCTTTTTAGCTTTAGCAATGAAGGAATGTATGAAAGAAAAGCAAGTCCTAGCAAAGCAGGACGACAATCAGGCAGTTGGCATCACTACCATCACTACCTGATGGCAGCATCATCATCAACAACAACAACAACAACAACAAAGAGTATTTTGTTAGAATCTTTAAAGTGCTGACAAGTGCATTTCATAAAGATAATAATTCAAAAAGATTTAAAATTTAGTGGTGGCATGGCACATAAAGACAACATCAACAACAACAACACAAATGACAAAGTGGAACAACAAGCCTTAGTAGAGATACACACAGAGAACAGGGAGACAGAACTGAAGAATACCGAGACTATTCTACAGAAAAACAAGGTAAAACAAAGACAACAGCAACAACAACAACAACAAATAAAACAAAAATTGCTACAAGAGAGAGAAATCAACATCAACATCTTTGTTAGCAGAATTTTATTCATCACCAACAACAACAACAACAACAATACTGTTGCAACAATGTGCCACATACAACAGCAACATTTCTATGTTTCTGTCTCCCTCTTTGCCTTTGTCTCTGTCTGTTTAAAGCGAAAGTTACAAGCCAACAATGAAGCCTTTTTCTCCTTGCAATCATTGAGTCAGTCATTCGTTCTTTCATTCATTCATTCATTCATTCATTCATGCCTTTGGTTTCTATTTTTTGTTTTTGGTTTTCTAATTCAAACCATGAATGACTGAATGAAGAACTGAATGAATGAGTGAATGAGTGAATGAATGCAACTTAAAGCCGCACAATATAAAATTTTGTTGCAAAAAAGATTAGCATTTGGATTTGGATTTGATTTTCGGATTTGATTTGATTTTAAGTTTTCTTTTGTGGCAACCAAATTGTGTTTTTATATTATTCTGCTCATTTTTATTTAATTCTTTTGGCCACAAAAGAAAGTATAATGAACCACGTCAGGATATTTTTTGGAGAATTTTTGTGCTCATTTTGCATTCAAAATAAAATCAAAAGACAATCCCAAAAACATTTTATTCTCTTGATTTTGTTAGAAATCTTAAAAGAGTGAAAAGAAATTGTAGGCCGCAGGAGAATTACTGCAACACAATCAATGTCCAGTGGACATTTCATCAAATGTCATTTCATCACTACTAACCATGTAATTTGGAATACAGTTGTGTGGACTTTTTTTTAATGCTAAAGTGAACTTAAGGAATTGTGGGCAGTTTGTAATGAAATCTAAAATGGTTTCTAACGATTACAAGCAATTGAATCATAACATAACCTACGGAATTCTGTTTCGTCAGGAATGTCGCGTGTATACTCAGCAGTCACACATTAAATGAATGACAATCCTGTCCTCTTCTTCCGTGCACCAATTTCTGCCGTATAGAATGCCGACTCATGAGAACAGTGCCATTTTGGGAGACAAAAAATTAGCTGTTTTGTATCCTCTGGATTAAGATTCGGCCCAGTATTCAAACATAACCTGTTTTCTGCGTGGAAAGCGTTAGCCAGGGATGGCTTGGGCATATCTCTATGTCCCGTGATCCTTCCGGACGTATTTTCTACAAGATTCAGTTTAACTCAATTAATTGTACAGTTGTAGCCTTTTGTGGTAAAGTATTGAGGCTTCACATTAGATATAATGAAGAGAAGATTTACACTCTGTAAGATGAACACTTATTTTCATGTTTTTTTTCCATACAAACAGACGTTCGTCGGAAACCATTCGTCTTACAAAAACAGGCCCTTAATTTTTGGTCCTTACAATACACCGCAGATCTAGAGATATGTGCGGTTCTTTTCGTTTCGATAATACCGACTAAAAAACTGCATTCCTTATTACTTTTGGCATCGCTGTAACACTGCTCTCACTAGGGTTACATACATAACATAATTGGTCATTACAACCAGGATTACGATCTAGTTTCTCACACCACTTATGTTGTGTGTGTTAATTTTTACACATGAGTGGTGGGACCTACAGTTTAAAGTCGACTCCGAACTACAGATTTTTGAGAAAATTTTTCATGGCAATTTTTCTTTACTCTCATAGTTTTTGCCAGAAATCTGCTGAGAGAAAGTCGCCGATGAAATACTTTTTGTATTTTGTCTTCGATGCCTGGGCTGGGTCTCGAACAACCCTGGCTTTACGTCTAATAAGCCAACACACTACCTACTAGACTACGGCGACTTCTGATACAGCACAATTAAAAAATAGGCGAGAGTCATAGTGGAATACCAATGGAATATCAAGGAAAAAAGAAAGATTTTGACTTAACCGTAGATCGATCCTTAAAAAAGCTATGTATTACTTTTGATACATACTTGTATTTCATAGAATTTTCGCAATTATTGATAGATTTTGTTGCAAAATTTAATTGTTTTTATTTATTTTAATTCATTTTAATAAAACTATTTTACATTATTACATTTTATTGCCACTTTTATAAAATTTACGCCGAAATTTTTGACATGATGTACATTGCGGCATGATTTTTTAAGTAAAAATTAAACACTTCATATCAGCTTGGTTTTATTTTTTTTCTAAATGGTAACAATTTGACATCTAGCACCCTTGGTTTGTGGGTCTTTATAACTTTCCAAATGTTTAGATGGGACAGCTTATTGTCACTCTCATCATAAGGCTTCCAATCAAGGGCTAGCCCAACCCAGATGGCACAAAGCATTGTTATATTGCGCTAGAAACATTTGTTGTCGATGTCATGTGAGGTAAAAAAGTTGCCTGTTGCAATAGAACATCGATTATGTCAATAACAATGTTCTTACTTTGATTCCTCTATGGTTTCCCGGATACAAGTTTCCCCAAATATGGCTATAAGTAGTTGCTATGCGCGTAGCATGTACTTGAATCTAAAACTGCCAATTCGATTCCGGTGGACCACGAAATTTATAACGACCATAAAATTCAATTAGTTACTAATCTATAGCGACAAAATTATTGGGATTATTAAAATCTGAAAGACTTTCAGCTCCGTTTTCGAAGAGGCGTAATAAGTGTAAATTTATCATCAGATCCGAGTAGCACATTATCAAAGCGAATAATTTTGTTATCTCATACGTACTACTATCATCTGTAATATCTATGAAATAAAACATAGGACGAAACACTTTCTTCTAATGTTTGTCTGTCTCGGAAGATAAATATGAGAAGAGCAGTAAGAAAGACTCTACAACATTTCATGTGACAGCTGCTAGCAATCTGAGTGAAAATTGGTAATATTTTTTCTTCCCAAACTGCTAATACGGTTCTCTATTCCAAGTAGTACCATCTTTTTCGATTAACGTCCTATTGTCATGTTTGCAGCTGTCAATACTTGCGTCAGTTCATAAGAGGAGCTTCTATTTTTTTCTTCTTCAGAATCTTCAGTAGTAGGAAGATTACATATATATGTACATATTTAATCGGTCGTTACAAACTTTCTTTGTAAACTGGAAATGTCTGACCTGAGGTTTGAAACTTGGTCTGACGTCTAATAAGCTAACATAGTACATACTAGACTACGACTACTTCAATCAATATCAAGAACAGAAAAATCAACTTTTTCACTTTCATTAAACACTTAACAATCAATTCGTTATCAAAAATCATAAATAATGTATTATTCCCGATAAAACTTCACAAAATCTTTTGAAAACTTAAAAAAAATTACTTACCAAACACCATAGAATACCTAGGAAATTCGTATGTATGAAAAATGATACATAAGCCAGAATTATGAAGTTTTTGAATTTTTTAAGTCCTGCTCAAAATTTTCTTTTTTTATTCGGTTTAAAATAACAACAACCACAATACTAACGAATTCAAAAAATATCAGACATTTAACTTTTTCTGAATTAAAGTTATATCTTCTCCAAAATTTAAATGTATAATTTTTGATATAAAGCTCGATCTACGGTTAAGCCAATGATTAGGCCTACTGTGTGTACCACATTCCATTAAAATTAAAAAAATAGACAATATATGCCATGAAGAAGAGTAGTCTTCTAGAGACTTCACCTCGAAAACTATAAATTGGGCAAGTTTCCTTATCCTAAAATCTAAAGTTTCGTCAGGGATATCAACAATGGGGATCCCAGTATTCTAGAATGCATTTTAGCGAAAACATGAAAGACTATTTGTGTCTCCTCCTGCTGTTCTATAAGACAATGTCCCGCGAGAATTAAGGTAACATAACATAGATCGAGATTAGGTTGTGTTAGGTTAGAGGACGTGTACTTGTCAATTAAAACAAGTACAGTACCCGTAGGTCGAATTGACCCATTGTACAACGTTGAGAGTTTTAAGTCGACTCGGAACGACATATTTTAGAGGAACTTTTCATGCCAATTTTATTTACTCTCAGAGTTTTTGTCAGAAATCTGCTGAGGGAAAGTCGCCGAAGAAATACTTTTTGTATTTTGTCTTGATGTCTGGAAATCAGGAAACGAAAAGAATTTTAAAAAATTCGGACAAGACATGGCAGTGATTATCTATATCAATTTGAATATGACAGCTAATCAGCTTATGCTCAATGTTCCAATAAAATGAAGGTTAGGTTATGTTTGGTTGGGTCTGAGGACGTATACTTGTCATTAGGACAAGTATCATAGCGTAGTGAAGGAGATAGAGAATTTCAAAAAGGAGAAGAGGTAGGAAATGTTCCAATAAAATGAGACTGAGAGAAATTCAGAATAACTGTGGCTACGTAACTGGACCTCTTGCATACAGTGTAACACGGTAAACAACTCTCCTGTTTCGGATTTTTGTACGGATACAACGTCAGTATATGTAGCTTAGATAAACAGCCTTAACTAAAGCAATATCACTAAGGGCCATTATTACAACTCTCAGTTAACTAAAGGCAGGATTTTAATGTGCAGATAAATTGATTTTCATTATTATGAGTATAAAATAAGATAAAAGTGAGCTTTAAGCTAAAGGTTAGATCATCCTACCTTTTAAAGTTCACTTTATCTTTGAATTTGTCATATTATTTTCAATATGGCAACTTAAAATAATGGGTCCGCCAAATAATTTTTTTTTCTTGAAAATGCTTTAAAGAAAAAACTACTGAATATTTTCTCAAATTTCTTTTTTATTTGAAAGTACAATCTTTCCGGTTAATAATGAAAAATAATTTCATTCAAATGGCTGCCTCGGCTGGCCATGCAGTAGCCTACACGATCGGTCCAATGTTTAAGCACATTATCGATTGTGTGCAGCTGTATTTCACCAATGGCTTCACGAATATTGTCCTTTAAAGCGTCAATTGTCTCTGGCTTGTCGGCGTAATAATTATCTTTGACGGCACTCCACAAATAATAGTCCAACGGTGTCAAATCGCAGGTCCGAGGTGGCTGATAATGCGATCTTCAAAAACAGGGCGCAAAACATCGAGTGTAGATTCGGCTGTGTGGCATGTAGCTCCGTCCTGTTGAAAACAAATGTTGCCAATATGCTCCTCTTCAATTTTTGTGAACAAAAATTCGTTCAACATGGTCCGTTAACGATCGTCATTGACTGTAACGGCCACTCCTTGCTAATTTTCGAAGAAAAATGACCCAATTATGCCTCTGGACCAAAATCCGCACCAAACAGTGGCTCGTTTTGGGTGCGTCGACTTTTCAATGTATGCGTGCGGGGTTTCTGTGCCTCAAATGCGACAATTCTGCTTATTTACCCGCCAAGATTAAAATGAGCTTCATCTGAAAAGATGATTTTTTTTGCCAAAATCGTCATCTTCTGGTGTAGGCTACTGCATGGCCAGTCGAGGCAGCCATTTGAATGAAATTATCTTCCCTTATTAACCGGAAGGATTCTACTTTCAAATAAAAAAAGAAATTTGAGAAAATATTCAGTAGTGTTTTTAAAGCATTTTCAAAGAAAACGTTATTTGGCGGACCCTTTATAAACATGAAGTATAAACGTTAATATATTAATAGTTTTTTATTATATTTATTTTGAAACAAAATAAAAAAAGCTAAAACCTTAACACACAAATTTTATAAACAAAATGAATAAACATAACAAATTAGAAAGCACGTCGTTGCCACTGCGTTTTTAAAGCACTTGTTTAATTGAGCAGTGCTATTGACCTTGCTCCGGCACTGCCATATTTTTAATAAAGTTAACTTTATTTTATCATTAGATTGTAATAATGAAAAGAAGATAAAGCTGACTTTAAAGTTCACTTTAGCTAAATTTAGCTTTAACTAAACCCAACTTGATGCACCCGAAATCTATACTGGAAACAGACTGCAAGAATTCAAATAAATGGTGAACTGACCGACGAAATTCCAGTAACGAAAGGAGTCAGGCAAGGATGCATACTATCACCGCTCCTCTTTAACATATACTCTCAACAAATATTTCATGAATCAATAGAAGGAGAAAGAATTGGCATAACGGTACAAGGCAAAATTATAAATAACATACGCTATGCAGATGATACCACCATTATTGCTAGCAGTATATCGGGACTACAACAACTTCTAGACAAACTCACGTACGCAAGTGAATCATATGTCCTCAAAATAAATATAAAAAAGACAAAATACATGATTGTAAGTCGAAAACATGGCATAAATGAAACAACATTAAAAATTAAAAATGAAATAGTCGAACGAGTGAAAAACTTTAAATATCTTGGCGTTTTAATAAACGACCAATGGAACACATCTAACGAAATTAAGCGTCGTGTGGACGCATTTATAAAATACAAACACACTTACAAACCACGAACTAAGTCTCACAACGAAAATAAGATTTGTGAAGAAATGATATGCTATATATGGTCTATATTATTATATGCATTAGGGACCTGGACCATCAAAAGTGCAGACGAGAAAAAAATTGAGGCATTTGAAATGCCTTGACATTACAAACCAGAAAGTTCTGAGACGAGTGAATATCGACAGACAACTACTGAAAACGGTCAAAAGAAGGAAAATCGCATATTTGGGACATCTGATGAGGAATGAAAAATACAAATTTATACAATCCATAATAAAAAGTACAATTCAAGGACGCAGAGGCAGAACAGAGATATACTGGCTTAGAAACATTGAGGATTGGATAGGACACAGGTATGAAATAAGCATACTACATGCTGCTAAATATCGAGAGCTGTCACAGTTACTATAATATATAATGAGATTCAGAACATTTACTATTGTATGATGGCTTTATATCCGAATAACGTATCCGCAAATAAAGAAGAAGAAACCCAACTTTAACGGCAAGTTGTAATAATGGCCCTTAATGTAGTAATCAATCATCATACCAACCAGTTCTCTTAAACTAATGAAGACGAAACTGGTTAGATTGGACCTTACGAGAGCCTTTAACGGCTAAGGATCCTATTGCTATAGACTACAAACCTTTAAATTGCAACAGTACTTGTGTCTGGCGAATAAAAAATCATGGCATGAAGTAATACATCCCTGTAAAGAACAAACTTTTGTGTAAAGATTTTATTGAGGCACTCTGTTTGAAATTTAAACCAAAAATAGGAAAATCAACTCAAATGGAAAGGAAAAACGTAAAAAAATATTTAATTTTGGTTGATGTTTACTTAACCAAATTAAATTAAATTCTTTTAAATTGCTTTTGAATAAATTTTCAACGTCTTTAAAAGGCTTTTTCCAACTGCTTTGTTTGTCATTTACACGAAATAAAGAAAGGTGGGTAGTTAGACGTCCTATCACTCACTTGTTTCTTTTTTTTTTTGTTTTGTTTGTTTTTGTTTTATTTGAAGCGTAAATTTAGCGTAAAGTTCATGAATTTAATTAAAGATTCGCATTAATTTTTTCCAACATTCATCATCGTCATCGTCATCGTCGTTGGCGTTGTCGTTGTCGTTGTGGCTGTCGCTGTTGTTGTTGTCGTCGTCGTCGTCGACACCATTACATTGCTTTAGAAACCAAAGAAAAAGGGAAAAAAGAAACATGAAATGGAAGAAGGGAAAAAATAAAAACAGAGAAGGCCTTTACACAGAGGAGTTGAACTCATTGTTTGGCCCAAGACCTTTAGGATTTAAATGAGTATGAGATTTTTTTTCTACTGGCTCGTCACGAAACACGATTACACGACAAGCGTATTCAGCTACAAAAACCTGTAAATGCTGCTGCTGATAATGGTGGATTACGGAATTCGCTGTATTATGGCGGAAGTACTAAAAATCTGTAGAAGATAATTAAGCACGTAGTGAGAGCGAAAGCCACTCAGCAACTACTCTCGGTTAAGCTGAATAAAAACTAGAATATGCGCATAGCACAAGGCAGAGAGCCCATGTAAATTTCTACAGCCTCATCACTGTTAAGCTCTTTTGCAGGCTGAACATTTTGCAGAGCTCTTCTATGCTGTAAAACTGTCAGAGAAATTTCTTTCTTCTCTTCATAAGCTGTGAGTACTTAATTTACCACAAAATAAATTTCAAGGAATTTCAAATGCTTTTTTACCTCAGGTCATCCATCCGCTCTCTATGGTTATGTCAAGTATTTATTCATTAGACAGCAATGAATACCTTGAAAATCCCTACTAGACCTTTGAACCCCGTAGAGTTATACTCATCGCAATTGTTAATAGCGGCCGCAAAATATAATTCTTCAGACAAATACGTAGAATTCTTTGCTTTACTGTGGTATTTGTCTGGTCTTATAAGGCATTTTAACTGTATTTAGACATTTTACCGTTATTTAATGCTAAGCAGCTAACATTGGCCATAAAGATGATGGCGTTGATGATGATGAGCATCGGCTTGTCAAAGGATACACTCGTCTCCATACCTACTATGCACCACTCTTGCCAGGCTTATGGCCTTTGCCAGGTTGTTTGGTATTTCGTTGTTTTATGTGGCCCATGGTATTCGCTCTCTTGTTGCCACACAGAATGCAATGCAATAATCTCGTAATAAACAAATAATTAAGGTGCTCAAAAGGAATTTTTATTATGTTGAACAACAGCCAGAAGAAGAAGAAGCAGAAGAAATTGAAAAACCTTGGCTTGCTTTTGGTTTGCCTAAGTATCGCATTGTGTTGTTCTATGTAGCAGCCAGTAGTTATGAAAACGGAATTGCAAAAAAACAAACAAAAACAAAGGAATTCTATTTCGAAACAATTTTAAAAACAACAAAAATAAAGTACAAGGATACAGGGATATAACAGGATACGTAAGAGGAACCATATAAACGTAAGAAATCTGTCTTGCTGAGTTGAGCCATAAGGTGATAAGGTAGGTGGCCTGTCTCGAAGATAGAAAAGCTGTGGAAGAAAACTAATCTTTAAGAAAACTAAGCTGAAAAGGAATGCCTTTAGATAAAATAGATTATAAGGAATTGCAAATAAAAATGTCCTTTTAAAATAATGGCCAAACAAGACTAAAGCCTTTGAGGGAACAATTTTAGAAGCCAAACACCGAAATAAAATTTGCCATTTTAAATGACAATTTAAACAGTCAACGGTAATCTAAAAACTCCCGTTATCTTATATTTACTTACTTACTTACTTACTTAATTGGCCATTAATAACCCGATTAACGGATTTCGGCCTGCCGCAACACATCCTTCCAGACGCCTCTGCTTCTTGCGCGCCTACTCCAGTTGGTCACACCAATCGATGACAGAGCTTCCTCGATTTGGTCCTTCCAACGGATACAAGGTCGTCCTCCTCGCCGACTTCCGCAGATCACCGCATCAAATACCCGTCTCGCTGGAGGATCCTCCTCCATTCGATCTACATGACCGAGCCAGCGCAGCCGCTGGATATTAATACGCTGCACAACGTCCATATCGTTGAGGAGCTCATACAGCTCACTGTTGTATCGGATGCGGAAATCATCGCCAACTCGTACTGGACCAAAGATCTTACACAGATCTTACACTCCCAAGGCTGCTGCATCAGTACTTAATAGGGTCCATGCCTCTGCGCCATAAAGAAGCACGGTTAAAATGAGCGTCTTGTAGAGTGTTAGTTTTGTCGGACGAGAGAGGTCTCTGCCTATTGAGACCATAGTAGCAGCTGTTGGCAAGAGTGTATCTTATATTTAAATTGAACTAATCGAGCAGGGCTCACACTCAACCAAAGCTGCCTCTATTTACCAGACCTCCTTACCTCCGGCATTACTTACTTACTTAATTGGTACTGCAACAACTACAACACTAGACGTATACCGATTTTCTAATCTGTTCGCCTTGCTTTGAGGGGATCACTTTATGCAATACTGATAATCAAACCTCAGACTGTCAGATGTATGAATATCAGCACTGTATTCCTCAGAAATAGTGAGAATACTTCTTACCTAACTTATTTGATGCTTAAAACATTTTAGTTAGGATTATAACCTATCTTCCCACACCACCCAAGTTGTGTACCTTAATTTTTATACATGAGTAGCGGGATCAACAGTTTAACATCGTCTCCGAATCACAGAACACTTCCCAAAGGACTATCGAATTGCAAAGAAGATGAGGAGATGACCTAGCCGTGGTCTAGTAGGTAGTGTGTTGTCTTATTAGACGAAAAGCCAGGGTTGGGTTGTAATGACCAATTATGTATGTATGTATGAGGAGGAATGCTCGTACAACCGCATTCACTCTGAAAGATTTTGAAAGAGTAAAGCCTTCTAACGTTGGGCAGAAATTAACAATGTGGTATTAACATGGACTACAATAGTCTGACTACTCTTCGTACGAAGCCAAAACCGATATTAATTCCTCATACCCACATGAACCTGAGTTCACAAACGGTATATGGACACTTAAGAACCAGCCGACAAAGCTCTTAGTGCATCGATAATGAAATTTTTAATCTTTCTAGTCAATATTGTCTCTCCGTTTGAATTAACTTAGGGAGTCATAATTAAACTGTCCTAGATGTCTTGAACACTGTAAACATGTTGAGTATGATTGATTATGTACAATGGGTCAACTGAACCTCTGGATATTGTACTTGTTTCAACTGGCAAGTAGACGTCCTCTAACCTAAGATTGATAATACGAACCCACACAATCTAAGTTCGAATATGACATACATACATACATAATTGGTCATTACAAACCTTCAGTCAGGATTACGACCTAGTTTCTCACACCACATATGTTGTGTGTGTTATTTTTTTATACATGAGTGGTGGGACCTACAGTTTACAGTCGACTCCGAACGACAGATTTTTGAGAAACTTTTCATGGCAATTTTTATTTCGTTCTCAAAGTTTTTGCCAGAAATCTGCTGAGAGGAAGTCGCCGAAGAAATAATGTTTGTATTTTGTCTTGATGTCTGGCCTGGGGTTTGAACCCTGGCTTTTCGTCTAATAAGCCAACACACTACCTACTAGACCACGGCGACGTTCTTCAAGTTCGAATATGAGTAAAATACAATGTAAACAAACTTAGGGGTTTCAGTCCTCTTCAAATAATTCATTCAAAAACTTTGCGGGCACCTGGCACCCTAAAGAACATAATTGAATTAGCAAAGTTCTTCACCACTGCGCTCAATACAACAACCCTATAGAGAGTGTGGATGCTGACGGAAACTGTATTACGGATGTATTAGTCGAAACGTATATCAAACGATTGATTTTTAATAGTCGCAAATGGCTAGTAGGTAGTGTGTTGGCTTATTAGAGGTGAGGCCATGATTCAAACCCCAGCTCAGACATCTCAAACAGAATGAAATATGAATAACGATTTCTTCGGCAACTTCCTCTTTGCAAACCCTCTGAGATGAGAGTAAAAAAAAATTACCAAGAAATGCTTTTCAAATAATTTGTCATTCGGAGTCGACTTTATACTATGTTCAGATATGCACTTTTATTGACTCAATATTCGGTTTATTGAATAAAATATTTTAAGTGTTCAGACATAATAATATTCGCAGTTCAGCTGCTAAACAAAACAGCTGGTTTTCGTTTGTTGTTTTGGTTTTTTTTGTTTGCCGTTGTTGACAATTGAGTTGTCAAATATCAACAGAAAGTGTTCGGATAATTGTAATATGCGCACTGAATATACTTATGACAGTGCTGCATTTTAAGTTTTACTCAATATTATAACAATTTTCGTATTTATTGCACAATATTTAATTGAAACTTTATATGAAATATTGAGCTCAATAATGGCGTTTATTGAGATTTACGCAATAAAGGTGCATATCTCAACACCGTATTAAACTGTAGGTCCAGCCATTCATGCATGAAATTAACATACGCAACATACAGTGAGCGCCATTATTGAGTCGACACCCACTATAATTTTAAATATCAATAATATTAATAATATCATGAATTGTTGTTTTTGTTTTAACATTTTATAAGTAATAGATAACGTTTTTATTATTGGAAATTTATTCGACTATTCTCATTTACTTTTCTCGCTATCCTAAGAAAATGAATTATTTCAGTGGTGTTTACTCACTTTTGACGCTCACTGTATGTACATAAGTGGTGTGATAAACTAGGTTGTAATTCTGACAAAAGGCTTGTAATGACCACTTAAGTAAGTAGAGTACTTCGAGTACTATTTCCAAACGAATTTAGTTGCCTATTACCTGTTTATTGGCCACACACTGTACCCCCTGTAACCCCTACATTGTTGCATTGTTGTGAGATTAGCTTTAATAACGGAAATTGTTTTGGTTTTAATTTCATTTCTTTTTTTTTTGCGTCATATTGTTGCCACATTCATTCCTTAACTTTTTTGTTCATGCCTTCAAAAATATTTCTTTCTCAATGATGTTGTTGTTGGTGTAATTGTTGTTTCCTTGTTTTCTTTTTTTTTTGATTTTGAAGTTCAGCATGAAAGAATTTTGTTTTGTTTGTCGTTTCTATTTTGATTTTCAATGATTTTTGTTCTTTTTCTACTTTGCTGCTGTTGTTGTTGCTGCTGTTGCTCATAAATGCCATCATGTTAGTTAGGCTCTTCAAACATGAGAATATTTTTTTGTTGCTGTTGTTGCTGTAGGAATAATATTGTTTGGCATGTGAGCGTTATTATCCCGGCAATGTTAAAATTTTCTTTTGCATGTTTTACAACACTCGCACACACGCACATACATACAGCGTTACAGAGAAGGCATATTAAGTTTTGTAAGAGAAATATTATGGTTTAAGGAATTTCTAACAACAACAACAACAGAAAACAGAAAACACAACAGTGAACAGTGAAACATATATCCTGCCTAATAATAGGGGAGCTTAATGTTCTTAAATAATGAAACAACAACAGCACAACACAGCACAGCACAGCACAACACAAAAAGGGTTAAAACAGTATACGAGTACACACGCATACGCTAATATACCACCCGAACAAGTGTTTTGTGTCAACAGAAACAAAGAGCAACAAATATTGTTCACATAAAATCCGGCTGGATTTTGGAAGCTGAAGAACGGGTATAACCAATAGATTGCATTACGGTCATACTATTCTTGATAGGGACCAAATAGCGTCCCTTCAAATCTTACTGGAACTGATCATCAATGAGCTCCAACAACCTTTATATCTGGCTTCAGTTGATTTCTTGTGAAACATCTGGGCATCTGAAGTGCACTTGATAGAAAAGAGAAGTACTACAGTAAAGAACTACTGGGGATGAATTGATATGATGATCAATCGATGATGACTGTAGAGGCCACTGCTAAGAGCGCCATTCTTTGTCATGCAATTATTATAAAACATCTTAACGACTTGCCTTAAGCTTATGATATTGCGTTCATAGCCGCGGAGCTAGGTTAGGTTAGGTTAGGTTAAAGGACGTGTACTTGTCAATTAAGAAGAGTACAGTACCCGGAGGTCGAATTGACCCATTGTACAACGTCCTAGTTTCTCACACCACTTATGTTGTGTGTGTTAATTTTATACATGAGTGGTGGGACCTACAGTTTAAAATCGACTCCGAACGACAGATTTTTGAGAAACTTTTTCATGGCAATTTTATTTACTCTCTCAGAGTTTTTGCCAGAAATCTGCTGAGAGGAAGCCGCCGAAAAAATACTTTTTGTATTTTGTCTTTGATGTCTGGCCTGGGGCTCGAACCCAGGCTTTTGCGTCTAATAAGCCAACACACTACCTACTAGACTACGGCGGCGCGGAGCTATATTACTTACAAAATCAGCGGAACAATGTATAAATATCGGGTCCGCCACCAAACGTTTTTTTTTTCAACTAGTGCATATTTCGTGAATGACAACACTTAGCTCATGTCTGATTTGACAGATAATTAGTTTTATCCTTCCGCTGAACGAATATGGTTGTGTATACGCTTGAACAACGCTGGGAAATATTGCGACATTACTTTGGAAAATCATGGTAATGTTGCAGGATGTGTGCGAAAATTGCGTACGGATTTTGGAAGAAGAGAAGCACCGTCAGCTCCGTATGTTCGTTATCTTGTGAAAAAAGTGAAAGAAACTGGCATCCTCATCGATAAACCAAAGCGTGAAAAGCCAACAACAGTGCGTACACCCGAGAATATTGCTGCTGTGGCAGAAAGTGTGCGCGAAGCGCCATCAACATCAATTCACCGTCGTTCTCAACAATTGAACATTTCGGAGAAATCATTGAGACGAATTTTGCATAAAGACCATGGTATGACGCCATACAAAGTCCAATTGGTTCAAGAGTTGAAGCCAATTGACCATCCAATGCGTTTTCGCTTCGCTAAGTGGGCCTGCGATCGACTTACAGAAGATGCCGATTTTGGCAAAAAAAAAATCATCTTTTCAGATGAAGCTCATTTTGATCTTGGCGGGTATGTAAACAAGCAAAATTGTCGCATTTGGGGCACAGAAAACCCGCACGCATACATTGAAAAGCCGACGAACCCACAACGAGTCACTGTTTGGTGCGGATTTTGGTCCAGAGGCATAATTGGGCAATTTTTCTTCGAAAATGAGCAAGGAGTGGCCGTTACAGTCAATGGCGATCGTTATCGAGCCATGTTGAACGAATTTTTGTTCACAAAAATTGAAGAGGAGGATATTGGCAAAACATTTGGTTTCAACAGGACGGCGCTACGTGCCACACAGTCGAAGCTACACTCGATGTTTTGCGCCCTGTTTTTTAAGATCGCATAATCAGCCGCAGAGCTAATGTCGTTTGGCCACCTCGGAGCTGCGATTTGACACCGTTGGACTATTATTTGTGAGGTGCCGTCAAAGATAAGTGTTACGTCGACAAGCCAGAGACAATTGACGGTATAAAGGACAATATTCGTGAAACCATTGCTGAAATACAGCTGAACACAATCGATAATGTGCTTAAAAATTTGACCGATCACGTAGGCTACTGCATGGCCAGCCGAGGCAGCCATTTGAATGAAATTATTTTCCATTATTAACCGGAAGGATTGTACTTTCAAATAAAAAAAGAAATTTGAGAAAATATTCACAGTAGTTTTTTTTAAAGCATTTAAAAAAAAAAAAGTTATTTGGCGAACCGTTTATAAGCAAAGAAATAATGACTTTGCGACAATACAAATGAGATAAAAGCCATGCGAACACAAACTTCATGTTAACCTGCATTTTAATAAAAAGCCTTTGGAAGAACTATAAGGCCGTACATGCCTTGGCGGCTAAATAATCGCAGACAGCGATGTTGAAACAGATATCGAGATTCGATTCTTCTTTACGTAAGCGTAAGATGCCTTGTGAAGTCGCCGTAGCCTAGTAGTTAGTATTTTGGCTTATAAGACGTAAGGCCACGGTTCAAATCACAGGTCAGACATCTCCAACAAAACTAAATATGAAATGAAATATTGCTTCAGCGAATTCCTCTCAGCATTCTTCTGGCAAAAACTCGGAGAGTAAAAAATTGCCGTGAGAAGCTTCTCAAGTCTGTCGTTTGGAGTCGTCTTTAAACTGTAGGTCCTGACAATCAAGAATAAAATCAACACACACCACATGCGGGTAGTGAGAAGCTAGGTTTTAAACCGTACTAAATGGTTGGAAGGACCAATTAAGTTAAGTTGTTACGAGACAAGCAGAACAGCGTATATGAGCTAAGAAATAATGCTTTCGTGTGAACAACAATGAGTAGAAGACATGCGATTACCGCCTTCTCATCTACCTTCCTTTTGATAAGAAATCTATGGAACAATTATAAGATTTTCCTTGCCTTGACAGCCAAATCACTCTAGACGAGGTTTGACTGGCAAAAACAAAAGAAGATAAGCGAAAGATGAACAAACTGCAACGCCTTCAACAACCATTGCCTAAGCACCGTTCGCTAGATATTATGGCCCAACAACTGGATCTCCAACTCAGAGATTTATAGGAAACTAGCTGTACCATGCGCGTGTTGATGCGCCACCAACTAAAATAAATTTAACGGAAAGACATTACACAAATGTCCAATTAATTTTGAATCATTTTATTGATTTTGTTTCCCATTGTCCTGATGATTCAGATGAACGGGCCTGAGTAGTACGCATTCGATCAGTTCCTAGTCTCACTTCTCGTTGTTCAAGTGGTTCAAGCGAACTGGTCTCAGCGGCATATACTCGAAGATTTTCCAGTCTCAATGCTCGTCTGATTCTGAGGCTCGTAATGCTCTTTTCTTTCGTGCTTGAGGTGCAGGTCGACCAATTGCTTGTCATTCATTTTGAATAATTTTCAGTGACGCCATCCATCGGAAATTAATTGCACCACCCTCCATCGACTAATGCGCAACAACTTTGTTAAAGAATGCACAGTTTACGATTTCATTCATTTTAAGTAATTTTCAGTGGCGCCACCTATCGGATATTGGTCATACCAACTTTGAAATGTTCGTCGACTCATGCGCAACAACTTTGCTAAAGATCATAACCTGACCAAATGCAGATATATACGCATACATATACACTGGAGATGAGATTGTGGAAACATCGTTGGTTTAAGGGCACATTCCGTAAGGCGCCCATAGGATATCGTATAAATAAAGTTAACTGTCGCATTCTGTTCTTACACTGCTTTTGTAACAAATCTAGACTTCGAATAAAAATTAAAGTCTGAGTAGCCTGCAAGAAAACCAGATTTTATGTGAACCCTGTTTCAAGTCTTGTGTAGTCGTGAGAGAAATTCTTGATACAAACTTAATACTTAGGAATGTTTTAAGAAAATTGCCTCAAATTAAGTTAAAATGAATTGTTTTTGTAAATCGTAATGTTGTTTTTTTGGGGTAAATAATGTGGAGTTCTATTACAAGTGGCATGTTTAAGAGATGAAAAAGTAAAAGAGTTTTTCATTTAAAATATTCATGGAAAATCTAGAAATAAAACATTTGCGCCTATTGCCGCCTTAGTGGACTGGTTATGAGAGTCTTTAACATCATAAGATGTCAGCCGATCATGCTTCCTCTAACCGTTTATCGATACAGAATAAATATGTTGTATTTGGGCAATAGTTTTAAGGATCGGTGATGCATTAGCCAGTCTGTAATATGCAGTAAATGTCGAGTATTTTAGCTAATAAAAGATGGATCACTCAAAGAGCACTGCAACGGGGCCCATATGATCTGATATGTCGTAAATGCTTGTCGAGTACTCGGTGTGATATCAAAATGCTACTGCTTGAGCTGGAGAAAAGAATATTCCTGCGGGAACGTATTGTGTTTAATGAATAGCAGACAGCCATGAACTTTTTTAGGCAAATGATATGGCAAATGCTTGAACGCCACGTCATATTTGATCTGAAAGGCAGTGTCAGTGAGATCAAAGCTGTATTTGATTTGATGAATACAGTCACAATATTTGAGCTTCAAGAGAGAAACAAAACGTCAAAATGCACTCAAATTTGAAATTTGAAATGTTACTGAAGAATAAGAGAGAGTCTAAATTTTGATGCCAACTTCAGTATGCAGTGGTTAAGAAGATAAACATGACATAATTAAGAAGTCTAATGGTAAATTGGTTCGAGCCCCAGGCCAGACATCAAAACAAAATACAAAAAAAGTATTTCTTCGGCGACTTCCTCTCAGCAGATTTCTGGCAAAAAACTCTGAGAATAAATAAACCTGCCATGAAAAAGATTCTCCAAAAATCTGTCATTCGGATTCGACTTTAAACTGTAGCTGCCACCACTCATGTATAAAATTAATCATATAAAAGGTTCAGAAGAGGTAAAGCCTTCTACCACAGTCTACCACAATGTGGTATTAACATAGAGATATACTGTCAGTGGCCGTAGTCTAGTAGGTAGGCCAGGGTTCAAACCCCAGGCCAGACATCAAAACAAAATACAAAAAAAGTATTTCTTCGGCGACTTACTCTCAGCAGATTTCTGGCAAAAAACTCTGAAAGTAAAAAAACCTGCCATGAAAAAGTTTCTCAAAAATCTGTCGTTCAGAGTCGACTTCAAACTGTAGGTCCCGCCATTCATGTATAAAATTAACACACACAACATAAGTGGTGTAAGAAACTAGGTCGTAATCCTGACTGAAGGGTTATAATGACCAATTACGTACGTACGTACGTGTATAAAATTGCCATGAAAACATTTCTCAAAAATCTGTCGTTCAGAGTCGACTTCAAACTGTAGGTCCCGCCATTCATGTATAAAATTAACACACACAACATAAGTGGTGTAAGAAACTAGGTCGTAATCCTGACTGAAGGGTTATAATGACCAATTACGTACGTACGTACGTGAATAAAATTGCCATGAAAACGTTTCTCAAAAATCTGTCGTTCAGAGTCGACTTCAAACTGTAGGTCCCGCCATTCATGTATAAAAATTAACACACACAACATAAGTGGTGTGAGAAGCTAATTCGTAATCCTGGCTAAAGGGTCGTAATGACCAATAATGTATGTGTGTGTATTCTGCTCACAAAAATGCTGTGTAAGTTATTAAAGACAAAAAGCATGTGCTCATTATTAAGTTCTACAACCATATTTATGTAAAGGGTGTTTTTTATAGAGGTATAGAACTTTAAGTTGCAATAAAACAACGATGGATTATTCGATTGTTATGAATTTTATTTATCCGAAAGACAATCTTGTGGCATTACATTTTAAATATGATTAAATATGATTTCTGGCATATGCTGGCGCGGATGTAGTCCAATCTGGACGTCCAATTTTCGATGACTTTTTCCAACATTTGTGGCCGTATATCGGCAATAATACGGCGAATGTTGTCTTCCAAATGGTCAAGCGTTTGTGGCTTTACTGCATAGACCAATGACTTTACATAGCCCCACAGAAAGTAGTCTAGTGGTGTTAAATCAAAAGATCTTGGAGGCCAATTCACAGGTCCAAACCGGAAATTAGGCGGTCACCAAACGTGTCTTTCAATAAATCTATTGTGGCACGAGCTGTGTGACATGTTGCGCCGTCTTGTTGAAACCACATCTCCTGGACATAATGGTTATTCAATTCAGGAATGAAAAAGTTAGTAATCATGGCTCTATACCGATCACCATTGACTGTAACGTTCTGGCCACCATCGTTTTTGAAAAAGTACGGACCAATGATTCCACCAGCCCATAAAGCGCACCAAACAGTCAGTTTTTCTGGATGTAACGGTGTTTCCACATACACTTGAGGATTACCTTCACTCCAAATGTGGCAGTTTTCTTTGTTGACGTAGCCATTCAACCAGAAGTGCGCTTCATCGCTAAACAAAATTCGCTTATGAAAATCGGGAACAACGGTAATCTCGTTTTAGGCCCATTCGACGAATCTACGCCTTACTTTATGCTCGTTTAGCTTCAAATCTTGCACGAGTTGGATTTTGTAAGCACGCAAACCAAGATCCTTCCGGAAAATCTTCCATAAAGTAGATGGACACAGATCCAATTCCTGTGCTCGATGGCGGATGGACTCATTCGGGTCTTCCTCAATGCTACGCTCTACAGCAGCAATAGCTTCTTCTGTACGCACCATACAGCGTCTCTGGGGATGCGAGTTATCAATAAGAGTAACCGTGGTGCGAAAACGTTCCACGGTTAATCGAATTAACTGCTCTGATGGACGATTTTGTCGACGATAAAATGGACGTAGTGCGCGATACGTTTTCCGGACAGAACCATTATTTTCGAAATAAAATTGCACTATTTGCAAGCGTTGTTCAGGCGTGAGTCTATTCATGATGAATTGCCAAACCAAACTGAGAATAAATCACTTGACAGCTGTTACATCGGTCACCATCTTGAAAAGTAATGCCAACTTAAAGTTCTATACCTCTATAAAAAACAACCTTTATTATCTTGTGGAAGAGAGAAAAATCAGGAGAATTCCATGTAAAAAACTCTCGTAATTGCAAATATTTTGCATTTATTGAATACTTTATGTAGAACCCTTTACATTTAGCTTTTTTTTTGTTCTTAATGGACAACCAAATAAAACAACAAAACGTCAATATTCAATTCCTATTTTCTATACAAACCGTTGAAACAGTAGTGCAATGAAATATTTTCTCGACAGTGTTAGAATTTCATATCAAATACCTGGAATGTGTTGCTCATTCGCATATTGTAGGAGTACTCGGCACAGTAAAATCAAATTATTTTAAAGGAATTTCTAGTCCAAAAACTAAAACTAAAATGGAATTCGAATTCCATTGCTACGTTCTCTACACATAAAATGTGAAAAAAATTAAAAAAAATCCTCTCGACTGTAGTAATACTTTACGTTACGTTACAATATTTATCAAAAAAAGGACTTGGATTGGGGTGAATATATTTCAATGACATTAACAGTGGTGTGCATAAATATACTACAAATCATTAATATTGATTGAATTTGCAAGGAATGTGAATATAGTTTTGTACTCTACTGTTTCTAATATTTTAAAAATTATGTCACGTTGGAATAATTTTTTAAAAAAAAATTATTTTCATTTTTATTTTTCTCTCTCTCTCTCTCTCTCTCTCTCTCTTTATTTTATTTATTTTATTATTTTTATTCTTCTATACTTTTGTTTGTGTTGTTGTATATGATTTCATTTTTTTGTTTGTGGAATATTTTTTTGTAAATTGTATAACGAGCTAAAGAAATATGGGTGTGTTTGCCCATGGTATGTGACTTAACAGCAGAGACATGGGTCGTCTATATGGCGTAATGTTTAGTAGAAGTAGAAGAAAAAAATTCTTTAAAAATAATAAAAAAAAACCCACAAATAAAAGGCAAATCATCATATATTTTGTGACCAAAAAAAGAGAAAAAATCAAATGCGATAATATTTACGATAATATTTGCGATAATCATCTTCTAAATGTCATTCATGCATTCAATCTTTTAAATTATTATTCGGATTTCTATTCGAAATTCAAATACATGAAAATACCACCACACATGCTTAACTCTGAGGGATACACATGCATACATACATACATATTCTTACGAATATGAAAAATCAAGATGCTGGTGCTTTGCTTTTACATCGTTTAAAATTAAAATTATTAAAAAAAGCTACAAAAACAAAACAATGCAGTAAACAAATCTGTTTACAAATTATCGTGCTGCTTAATATAACAACAAACACCAGCATAAAAAAATGGTAAACAAGTAAACAAAAATACAACAACAAACACCAGCATAAAAGAAATGGTAAACAAGTAAACAAAAATACAACAACAAACACCAGCATGAATAAATGAAAACAACGATGTTTACATTTATAGAGATTTCGAGAAGGCGAAGTCAAGAACATTCATCAGGAAAGCAGTATTTAAGAGTTTCGGTGTGGTAAGACGGTGCAAGAAATATTGCAGTCCCTGTGTATATCTTTATGATACCCAATCTTTATGGTTATACGAAAATGGATTGCAATTCTCATGTGTAGAGTGGTGACTTTAAATCTATTTTGAGGCTTCTCGACCACGTACAAAAATCAATTCAGACATTTATTATAGAGTATCGAAATCTATTGATTCACCGTCGCAATGTGGCTTGTGTTAAACTGTTCTATCGTGTGCCAATCGAGGACAGTGATTGAGTTAACAACACTGACTGCTGAGATGACGTCTACTTTGATGTCGACCTTGTTATCGACTTTAACGTCGACTGGAATGCTGACTATAACGTCTACTACAACATCGATTGCAAAGTCGGCTTTGACGTCAACTTTGACATTGACTTTGATGTCGACTGCGATGCTGATTGTGGTAACGTTTCTGTTTTATTTACCATTACATACATAGTTGGTCATTACAACCCTTCAGTCAGGATTACGACCTAGTTTCTCACACCACTTATGTTGTGTGTGTTAATTGTTATACATGAGTGGTGGGACCTACAGTTTAAAGTCGACTTCGAACGACAGATTTTTGAGAAACTTTTCAGTTTCACGTATAAAAATTAACGCACACAACATAAGTGGTGTGAGAAACTAGGACGTTGTACAATGGGTCAATTCGACCTTCGGGTACTACTGTCTTAATTGACAAGTACACGTCCTTAAAGGGAATACAGCTCTCATGTATATGCCTTTGCCTTGAAATCTATTTTAAATCTTCTCGGCCAAAATCGAGAAAGGTGAAGGTGAGTATTGTTGGCAATAAGGTATCCAAGTATTTTAATTTTTTGGAACATTGCTGCAATGTTGCTTGTGTTTCACTGTTCTATTGCTACTACAACGTCATTGTGTCCTACCGAAATAAAAAGACTTGTCCCCGAAAGTTACATATTTTTACTTCGAACTTGAAGTTGTATGAACAGCCCTCAGGCAAAAACTCTGGTGCCGATTGACCAGTGGAACGCATATGGTATTACAGTGGAAACTAATTTTACGGTCTGATTATCGGTGTATGGTACACTGTTCTTGCTGAAGTCTTTTTTCTGTTACATACGGAATGAAATCTTACATCCACGAACATTATTCTCTCAGGCTTTTTATTCACAGTCTATGTTCCTTGATACCTCTTAATTCCATCACTAGGGGCCATCCCCTGAGTGCTGTTATGAAATAAAAAAAGGAAATATTTTGTAAAGAAAATTTTGTTTGAGGTTCTAGGACTCTAAAGTCGCCGAAGTCTAGTTGGTAGAGTGTTGGCTTATTATACGTAAAGCCAGGGTCCGAGCCCCCGGGCCAGACATCAAAACAAAATACAAAAAGTATTTCTTCGGCGACTTCCTCTCAGCAGATTTCTGGCAAAATCTCTAAAAATTGCCATGAAAAGTTTCTCAAAAATCTGTCATTCGGAGGTGATTTTGAACTTTAGGTCCCATCACTCATATATAAAAATTAACATACACAACATAAGTGGTGTGAGAAACTAGGTCGTAATCCTGACTGAAGGGTTGTAATGACCAACTATGTATGTATGTGTATGTATTTAAGTCTGATTGATTATGTTGAAGAAATCTTTGCTGGCAGCCTATAAGATGGCAGCAATGCAGTTGAACTGTTTAGATCACAGCGTGTTTCCAATATTTTGCATTGGCTGTTCTGGCTAAAGAATTTCTAAGTATTTAGAACACAGATCTTATTCGTAATGCATCATTAATACATCATTTCTAGTTTTATTTCAATTTTAATTACAATTTCCCTGTTAATGAAATCGATTTTGTAAGGCTTTCTATGAAATCAACACTTTCTCTGTGCTGCAATGCCTCATCCACCTCCTTTATCTGCTAAAAACATTCACATTTTAAAAGATTTACTTCCGGTATAAGAGTTTTGGTTTAAATTCCTATTTCGTATATACATATACATGTACACGTATGTATGTAAATATGTATATGTGTGTGTAAAATTCTTTTGTATTCGAATATCATCACAATCAACTTCCTCTTTAACTATCAGATTTTGCAGAGTTTTTATGTAAATGAGTGCATATATGTATGTATGTATGTATGCCTGCGTATGTTGTAGGTTTAAGGGCTTTGGATTAGAGTTGTCCAGTTGTTTTGGTCTATTTGGACTAACGTTCTATCACAGGCTGTCTGTTAGGCTGTCGTTTTAGTTGTGTCACTTACATAAAATGTCAATCCGCATGTCTATCAATTGGCTCTTTCTCTTCATCTCTCTCTCTTTGTATATACGTACTTATGGACGATGTATTTGAAATATCCCACCACATATATGTACATACATATATGTGAGTGCAAGTGTGTGTTTGTGGTACTGGCAATGTAACTGGAAAAAATGCTTATGGACAGACACACATAGTTTTGTGTTTTTAATGCCGATTTTGCCTCCTCTCTGTAATGAAGTGAATATGTTTCAAAGGTTTTACTGCAGTAAAGCAAAGTTAGGCAACGGAATGTTGGAAATTTTTCAAAAAAAAAGTGAAATCATAGTAAATGGAGAAGCAAATAAATATCATGCATGGTATGATATGGTGTACTCTCGTATACACTTTTTATTCTATCATATTCGTAATATTCAGAGACAAAACGAATTCAAATCCATTTCTGTGAATTCATTTTCATTTACACATTTTTAACTTCTTTTATCTGTTCTTTCTCTTCATTTTCTTCTTTATATTCCATTTTAATGCTGTTACGTTTTTACCTTTTTAAAACGTTTAAAATATGAGGCGTACATTGCAAATGAAATAAAAATAAATTTGTGTTTAATTTTAATTAAAATTCTTTATTATTCGTACAATTCTGTGTGCCACTGTTCACAACTTGATGTAAACAACAACAATTGCTTTTCTTTATTTTTCCTCTGTTTACAACCTTTGCATAAACAATAACAATTACTAGACAATTTTTCGAGAGATCTTTGTAACGGAGATCTTTAAACCACATTTACTCTCTTCACTCGCAAAGCGTTTTCACACAAGACTGACTGAACTTTTACCAACTTAGTTGCCTGCTTTATCTTGCCTTTTAAATGGCAAAGTAAACAGTCTGACGAATGCTCTTGAAGGCGAATGTTCGTGGCTTCGTCTTCTCGAGATCTCTATAAATGTAAATATTGTTGTCTCATTATTGTTATTTGTGTATTTTGTTAACATTTATTCTTGTAATGTTTGTTGCTGTATTTTTGTTTACTTGTTTATCACTTTTTTTGAAGCCGCCGTAGTCTAGTAGGTAGCGTGTTGGTTTATTAGACGTAAAAGCCAGCGTTCGAGCCCCAGACAAGTAATCAAGACAAACTACAGAAAGTATTTCTTCGGCGACTTCCTCTCAGCAGATTTCTGGCAAAATCTCAGAGAGTAAATAAAATTGCCATGAAAAAGTTTCTCAAAAATCTGTGTTTCGGAGTCGACTTTAAACTGTAAGTCCCACCACTCTTGTATAAAATTAACAGACACAACATAAGTGGTGTGAGAAACTAGGACGTTGTACAATGGGTCAATTCGACCTCCGGGCACTACTGTACTTGTTTTAATTGACAAGTACACGACCTCTAATCTAACTTAACCTTATCATTTTTTTATGCTGGTGTTTGTTGTTGTATTTTTGTTCACAATTTTAATGTTAAGCGATGTAAAAGCAAAACACCAGGATCTAGATTTTTCATTGTCGTAACAATACGTACACCAAAATAGGCCTTTTTTACCCACGCCTCTATACAAGCTTTCCAATGAAGTTTTAAACAAAATTTCTAAATATTGAATGCCATAAAAACATCATTTTTCATTGAATTATTGCAGACGTTGAAAAATGAATGAATTGAACTAGCCAACCATTGCCATATCCGAATTTCGGTGGCACTAACAAAACTATTTGGTGAGATCAGAAAAGTTAGCACACGCAGACATGGTATATAATCCACTGGTTTATAGCAAGTTGTGGTCAAGCCTATACGACCAAACTCCCAGCCGTAATATTGCCATTGTCAGCACGAATCCAGTTTTGCCTTGACCGCCTATAGAGTCTGAAGTTTGCTTTTCGATTGAAGCAGAATACTGTCACTTAAATTAGCTTCTCATACGAAACACCTCCAGAGCTCATATGCAAACTATGTATTTGGAAAGTTTTAAATAGAATTCTAAGTTTAATACGACTCTTTCCTATAAAACACCATCAAGAAGCCTTTGTGCCAAAAGCAACCATTTTTTCAAAATAACAATTCCACGAAGTCTTTACTATTTTATGTCACATGCTTAATTGTTGATTCATAAAATTTTTTGTAATTTTTTTTTCTTCTTTTGCACTGGTCACACTGGTTGCTATTTCATAAGACTTTTGCAATACAAATACCGATATTCTGTATGCCTATCGTGTTAGTCTATGTATGTCTGTATGTGCCAGCAGCGTATGATGTCTGTTTCCATTTTGTTCCTGCGTGTATATGCTTTGACTCTTCTTGCTGCCTTGCCAGCACTCACACACAATGAATGCGTGTATGTATATGTGTTGGTTTTATCCTGAACTAACATGCATTCATAGAGACACCGTTTACGGTGTGTTTTGCATTTATGGTGGGTAGAGCAACAACAACACATTATAGAATGAAACTGGCAACTCATTTTTATCCAAAACATTAATTTTTAATTTAAAAACGACATGCTGCAGCAGTTTAGAACAATAAAAATAACATCAGCAACAACAACAACAGTTTGTATAAAAAAAAACAAAAGGAGAGTCATCAACAGTAAAAAGACAACATTATCGTTTAAAATTTAACACTGAAAACTTTGAAATGCTATGCTAGGTTTAGGTTGGGTTATGTTAGAGGACGTGTACTTGTCAACTAAGACAAGTACAGTAGAACCCGGAGGTCGAATTGACCCATTGTACAACGTCCTAGCTTCTCACACCACTTATGTTGTGTGTGTTAATTTTATACATGAGTGATGGCAGCTACAACTTAAAGTCGACTCCGAACGACAGATTTTTGAGAAACTTTTTCATGGCAATTTTATTTATCCTCAGGGTTTTTGCCAGAAATCTGCTGAGAGGAAGTCGCCGAAGAAATACTTTTTGTATTTTGTCTTTGATGTCTGGCATGGGGCTCCAACCCAGGCTTTGCGTCTAATAAGCCAACACACTACCTACTAGACTACGGCGACTTCAATGTTATGCTACTTATGGCAAAAAGTATGTGAATATGGTGTATGAAGTGATATTTATAGCTATGAATACTTGTGCTCGTTACCAATGTTCTCGATTATTAAGGGCCGCTTATCGCTTTGAGAAGCACTGTAGCTCCCAGAAGAAAAAGTCTAATGGAGTCAAAACGCACAATCTTGGTGGCATATTCACATCACTTCCGCATGAGATGTCCATGATCGTGCAGAATATCCGAAGTGACATAAGCTGTGTAGCACATAGAGCCGTCCTGGTCGTTAGTTTTCTGATCATCCCATCCAGGTAAAAAAAAATCGCAATCAACAACCTATATGAACTGTATGATCTCCTAAACGAGATGTAGATTGTGCAGTGGATTAACATACAGCAGCTTGCAGAGGCATGGGCACTATTAAGCACTGATGCAGCAGCCTTGGGAGTATTCGATAGAAAAGACCTGCTTAAGATCGTCGGTCCAGTGAGCTGTGTCCGATCAACAGTGAGCTATATAAGCTTCTCAATGACATGGAGAGAAGGATGCTCCAGCGAGATGGGTATTTAGTGCGGAGATTTGCGAAAGTCGGCGAGGAGGACGACCTTGTTTGCGTTGATCGAGGAAGCCCTGTCATCGATTGGTGTGACCAACTGGCGTAGCGGTGCAAAAAGCATAGGCGCCTGGAAGGATGTGTTAATCAAGTTGTTAATGGCCAGTTAAGTAGGAAAGTAAGTACGTTGCGCTGGCTTGACCATGTTTATCTGGCAAGAGAGGTATTCGTTGAGGGAATTAGCAGAAGTCGAGGACGGCCTTGTCTGCGTTGGAAGATCCATAACAAGGAAGCCTTGTTATCGATTGATGAGATCAAGTGGCGAAGGCTCGGAAGTAGTTGGTAAGCGGGTTGTTAATGGCCCATTACGAAAGTAAGTAATTTTCAATTTATAATGCACGCTGTTGACGTGATAGCGTGGGCAACTTCGTTTTCAAATGAATATGAACCTTTGATGACGCCAACCCAAAATTTACACCAAACAGTGATTTTTTCGGGCTGTATATATGCGATCTTGGATCTCATGTGGATTGGGTATCGTCCCAAATTCAATTATTTTGTTTATTCACGTACCCATTCATTGAGGGATGGGCCTCATAGCAGAATTTGATTTTTCAATCAAAATTAGGGGCAATTGCCAGCTACTCCAGTGTGTATTCAGCGTACACAGGTCATTATATGTAGTAGGTTACCTCCAGTTCCTGGTTCATTTGAATTCTCTACTGGTGCAGGTCAGAACTCTGAGAGACTATTTCAGAAGGTAATAAAATTGCATTGAAAAGTTTCTCACAAATCTGTTGTTCAGGGTCGAATTTAAACTGTAGGTCCCACCACTCATGTATAAAAATTAACGCACACAACATAAGTTGTTTGAGGAACTAGGTTGTAATCCTGACTGAAGGGTTGTAATGACCAATTATGGACATATGTATGTATGTATGTATGTAGGCCAAAGTTACGTCGCAGAATTCCCAAGTTGCGGTCTGTGGAAAAACGAGTTCTTGTAAGAGATGCGAATTCTAAGATTCTTCAAAACACACTCACGGATAGTGATGAAGTTTTCTTCATATCTTGCGTTTCTTCTATATACGGGAGTAGGTCGATAATTTGCTAAGCAACTACATTGCTACTAGTCCTCTTGGTAGGAGGATTATGGCCAAACAGAACACCCATTTTAATAAAAAAAAAATTTTGTTTTTGGACGTGTTGTTGAGTGCTATATTGATCCATAGTGTTGTGGCAAAATATACTGAATGAGTGACATTTAATTCATCACGCGAAAGTGAAAGAACTGGATCCCTTCAATATTACTTATGATCTTCTAAGCTTTCAGCCAAATCTTTGATTTGATTTTGGTGCAGATTTTTTACTACATAGTGTTCAGAGGTCAGCAATGAGTATTCAAAACGATGAATAGATTCGAATCATACTTATAATTTCTGATACTTCTACGCATTCATACTTATTTTAATGTCATACTCATACTACTCATATTCAAAGTTTGAAATACTCATGGTACTCATACTTAACAATACGCATGATGTTATTGATTTCGACTCTCCATGACTCATCGTATACACGAATCACAAAATAAGTATGATTCGCGTTCGAACACTACAATACTCACAAGAAGGTTGTGTGTTTGCTTTGCTTGCTATCTTCGTTCTTTCTTCTTTCTTTGTAAATGCAACAACAACTAAGACTGTAAATTTTGACGAATGATTCGAATCACTTGAATCATTTATGAGTAGTATTAGAAGTAGTTTTCTCAAGTTATGAATCTGAATGAGTAGGCGTATGAATCAAACATATTTCGAACGGTATGAGTTTGATGTCAACGTTGTACTCATACTCATTGCAACTTGTACTTATAAATCAATGTTGTACTGAGTACAAATGAATCAGAGTAGTTGGATTTCAATACTATTGACTCACTCATACTCAAAATTTCATGAGTACTTAGAGTAGCGAAAAAGCGATTTATTGCTGATCTCTGATAGTGTTGTAGTGCGGCCATGAATGGAAAAATTTCTTTACAATCAAAGACATCCATCCGCCAATTCTTGCAGTGTAATTTTCTTACAAAAGAATACAAGTTACAGGGCAAAGCATTTTTTTTCTACTCGTTGTTTTCATTTTTTGTTTTTAACACTTGTATCCCCACGTAAAACAGCTTAACTTATACTCACGACTTACACTGAATAGAAAACCAATTCCTTCGTACTGTAACAACTACAAAATAACTGTATATTCCTGTATATCTTTTCAGAGTCAATCTACCGTAACGAACTTCTTCGCTTTTGTGGCCCATTTTCTTTTTACTCTCCTTTTTTTGTTTTAACTCTCCTATTATTCTCTTTATTTTAAATGGTTTTTGTTTTCATTTTTCTTCTTCTTCTTTCAGTATTCTATTGCAATGAAAATTCCAAAAAAGAAGACACAAAACTGGTATGTAAAGTAAACAAAAATCAACATTTACAGCAACAGCAACAACAACAACAAGACTTTTGTACTCATCATTGTCGGCATTAAAAGCCGTAAATGTTAAGCGTGTAGCGTAAAGCAGCACGAGCTGAAGCAGCAGCAGAATCACCAGCAGCAAATAAAAAACGATTGTTGCATAGTAATCGTGTATGCAAGTGATGGTAGATTGGCATGCAAGGGAGAGTAGCAACGGAGAACTGTAACAAACATTAATGCGACACATAAACACACATTTGGCGAACGTTTAAACTGCAACTGCAATGACGACGACGACAACAACTATCGTGCACACAACTCGTTAACATCACACCAACTTATAGATAAACTCTCCGAGCTTGTCTTTAACAAAAAAGCAACAAAAAAACACGCAGATAGTGCAACACAGAATTCCATATCAAATGAACGAATGAACGGTTAAACAAACCTGCCATGCAAAACACTAGCATAAGAAAATGAAGAAGAAGAGGCATAAAAAGGACTCTCAAACGAAAATAAAAACGTTTTCTCTAGAGACAAAGTGAGAGAGAGAGAGCGAGAGAGAGAAATAGAAAAAAAACGTCATTAGACAAGCGAAATGCATTCAACTTTATTTGCCAGCCACCATTTCACTTGATTTTCCTCTGCATTTCTCTGTGTGGCTGTGTGACTGTGTGTGTCTTTTGTTTATCGCATCGTTACAGTGACATTATTTGTGACTACGTGGTGTTGTAAGAATTAAAACGAAACCTGCCGCCATAACACAGTGGTTTGAATGGCATCTCTGAAGGCATTTATAAACAATAACAGAATAGTCGTTGGGGAATGCCATTGTTCCATCAAAGTACTGTAATAGCTTTCAAGCCTACCAAATATCTCTGTGATATAGTGAATGTATTCCGCCATTTTGCAAGGCATTTCTCCAAACAGATCATTCTAAGGAGTTGTGATAACAACTGTAATGTCCCTGTTGTTTCCAAAGCAGAATTTTAGAAGTGAAAACACTAGAGGCGACTAAACAAGATTTCTTATAAAAACGTTGACCGTAGTATTAATATTCAGTTGTCTTATGTAAGGTTTTAATAGTCGTCTTCTGCTTAACCCTTTCATGCCCGAATTTTTGGGCCAGAGCTAAAAGTTTTTTAAAGACATGTGTTTGTATTTGGTTTGGCCTTAATATGAAGTGATATTAAATTCAATGTCTTACGTCTTCTGGTTTTACACGTTTTTAACCAAGCTTATTTGCAAAAAAAAATCTTTTAAAAAAATTAAAAATTACGGAATTTATGAACAAAAATGTACAATGTTGCCTATAGGCAACATTGGGCATGAAAGGGTTAATGTCACTGAAAACACTCTGCATATAGAGGCAGGTCCTAAATGGAAGGCAGATCCTTCATGGAAGGCAGACAAGGTATACTCCTTGTTGAATAGGGATTTCGTTGCCAACTAATGACTGTAACGCAGTTTCGGTAGACTTACCCTTCGTGCAGGCATATTATGCCACTGAAAGAGTATTCAGTATTCAGGCCAAGATTAGGTTAGGTTAGGTTAGAGGACGCGTACTTGTCAATTAAGACAAGTACAGAACCCGGAGGTAGAATTGACCCATTGTACAACGTCCTAGTTTCTCACACCACTTATGTTGTGTTTGTTAATTTTATACATGAGTGGTGGGACCTACAGTTTAAAGTCGACTCCGAATGACAGATTTTTGAGAAACTTTTTTCATGGCAATTTTATTTTTCTCTCAGAGTTTTTGCCAGAAATCTGTTGAGAGAAAGTCGCCGAAGAAATACTTTTTGTATTTTATTTTGATGCCTGGTCTGGGGCTCGAACCCTGGCTTTACGTCGAATAAGCCAACACACTACCTCCTAGACTCCGGCGTATAACCTCAACTTGTTAGAGAATAAATCTATAAGTAGGAAAAAACTTCTGTCAAAACTTCAGACCAAGGTATGTTCTAATATAGACGCTAGTGAAACTTTGAAGCGTCTTAACTAGAAATAAGGCCCTAAAATCTTTACATTTAATATGAGATACGTTTTCTCTCTTGGGAATAAAAACAATTTTGCACAACATTCATTACAACCCTTTAGTCTGGATTACGACATAGTTTCTCACAAACAGAAACAAACACACAAACAGAAAACATTTCATGGCAACTTTATTTTTCTCTCAGATGTATTGCCAGAAATATGCTCAGAGGAAGCCATCGAAGAAATGTTTGCTTTCATATTTCGTTTTGTAGGAGATGTTTGACCTGGAGTTTGAACCGAAGCCTCACGTCTAATAAACCAACACACTACCTACTAGATTACGGCGACATTCAGTGAAATGAAACTTTAGACAATTTTCAAAAGCCACGACATAATGTTCATTTGTATGGTAAATCCACAATATACCATCCACAATCCACATAATACCATCAGGATCCGGAAATATAAAGCGATGGAAGTATACATCAATGCTCATCTAATGCGATGTTCTGAAATCGATATTTTCGATACACCATCTGCATCTGCATGTAAGCTCCTAAGGGCCGGTGATGTTAGTTCTTGACAGCCAGGGAAGTGAGTCTCGAAAAGTACACTTACATAGCTTGTCTTTATTATTGGTAGTCCAGGTTCCATCAGATTTCGGAATAAAAAATAAATGATATTCAATCCACCAAATAGGGTATTTTCATAATTTCTCTTCCAACTCTGTTGCCCTAACAAACTTCAAGATGTTGTGCGATGTAAGCAAAGACAACTCCGTGCCTGGTACTTGACACGGTTTTTTTATGAGATGTATTAACGCTGCAATGATTCTAAGCAAGTATACTGATGACTAATTTTCTTTATCACAGAATCTACATATTGGATCCCTGTTTTGAACGACTGAAAAGCCATTAACAAGAGAAAACTTTCATTTACAAACGAGGACAATAAAGAAGTTAACTGACGTATTAGTGGCCGCTATAGCTTAGAAAAAGAAATCTGATGAAAAGTAGCAATATTGGTTGGCAGACTTAAAAGGAGATCATACAAGCTACCAAGATAAATGCAGCTGTGGTTGTCCCATTACGATGTCCATGCCAAAAGCGTTTAAGAGAATTCAAAAAATATTAGAAAACGCATATTGACAGAGTTAATTGGAGATGAAACAGCTACGTAGAGTTCTTTCAAGAGACTATTTTGAGGCATAGGATCGAAATACATCGGAATTTTATTTTCATTTGGTAATTATGGTTCCGTTTGGTTTGGTAATTATTGTTCGTTCCGCCTAAGGGAAAGAAACACTCAGAGCAAAGAACTAGACTGGTAGACTCCATTCTGTTAACAAAATCATGAGGACAGAAAAGCTCTTGGCAATTTATCAGTTCACACACGCACTATCGCGATAGTTGAAGTCAATAAATTTAGGTTTGAGTTAATTTTTAATACAGACTACCGGCCAACTTGGGTGAACTCAAATTATTCTCTATTTCCACAATTGAATAAATGACTTGGGTTTAAAAGACAGACTCTGAGGTAAAAACTATTTCACGAAACTAGACAACTTCTTACAGAAGCCATCGTCGTCGTCGTCGTAGTCTAGTAGGTGGTGTTTTGGCTTATCAGAATAGAGCCCGTTGTTCACTCCCCTATTTAAATATTTCGAAAAATCGAAATATTTCTTTCAGAGACTTTCTCTCAGTAGTCTTCTTCCAAGAACTTGTTACATGGATTCGGTTCGTAGGTCCCGCCAATCATGGATAAATTTAGCACGCTTACAACACGAGTAATGTGAAAAGCTACTAGGTTGGAATCCTGGCTAAGAAGTTGTAATGATCAATTAAGTAAGTAAGTAGAGGACTCGTACTATGATATAGACAGGCTATTGAATAAACATGGCAAAAATGTAAGGAGCTGAAAGAGAAATAAAAAATATTCACGAATTTTTCTTTGGTATATTAGTTGAGTATGAGCGTAGTCCCCGTAGTCTGGTAGGTAGTGTGTTGACTTATTAGACGTAAAGCCAGGGGTCGGCCCCCAGGCCAAACATCAAAACTAAATACAAAAAGTATTTCTTCGGCGACTTCCTCTCAGCAGATTTCTGGCAAAAACTCTCAGAGAGTAAATAAAATTGTCATGAAAAGTTTCTCAAAAAATCTGTCGTTCGGAATCGATTTTAAACTGTAGGTCCCGCCAACTCTCATGTATAAAATTAACACACATAATATGAGTGGTTTGAGAAGCTAGGCCGTAATCCTGACTGAAGGGTTGGAATGGCCAATTATGTATGTATGTACGTATGTATCTACAACCATTCTCTGAACACTTTCAGTGTACAACTCCAATATTAATGGATATGACAGAGGACCTTTAGGAATACAGTATCCCTTCACTTCGGGGATCCCTGACATATGTATGTATGTATGCATGTATATTACTTGAGTTTCGTAACGCACCGTCTTAGTTCTTGGAGTATCGTGCAACACCATGTTATTTTTCATTGACCTCGACTTTTTTAGCTTTGAAGACCCCATTCCAGCGGTTGTGATATTTTCAACTGCCTTTCTGTATTCTTTCTCCATTTTTTCTGTTGAATTTGCATTAGTAGTGGTTTCTTCTTGTTTATCTTTTAAAGATCCGGGTTGCTGATGATGTTGGACTGAATATGGAACATTTATTGAGGCTACGCTGCTGTTTATATTTGTCTGGCTTAGAGAGTAGCTATGTTTTACTTCCATATACAGTTCAAACTGCAGCCGTTTTTTTTACTTAGAAATTTTGGTCAGCACAAGAAATATACTTTAAATCTATTTTTCTGTTGAACTTTTATTATTTCGTTTTTAATTTTAAAAAAAATTTTCTGTAGACAACCAAAAAGAAAGCAAGATTTCTGGAACACCTTTTGCATACATATTGTACGAGAAAACTATTGAAAACATTTCTTTCCTTAAAAGTTAAGGGAAAAAAGAAATTTTGAAAAACCACAGTCTTCCACAGAAAGTTAAATGAAAAGCTCTCTTAAATTCAAATTTTAAAGCGGATGCTGGAAGGAAAATAAAGTTTTAAATCTATATACTTATACGAGTATGTGCATATACACATATGTATGTATGTATATATGATGTAAGTTTAGTAATAAATTTTTCAAAAGGAGCTAGTTTTTCTTCTTTTTTTTTTTTTGGTTTAAAAGCAATAAAAATATTTGAAAAAGAAAAAATCTTAAGGTTATGAATGCAATTTCTTCAATACCAACAACAACGATAGCAGCAGCAACAACCACAGCCAAGTTTACAACCAGTTGTTGTTAAAATATTGAAGAAAGCCAGGCAGGCAGACTGATGGACGCCAAGAAGACCGAGAAGGATTCATTATTTCGTAACGTTTGTATTAAAAAGTCAGTGTGTACTGGAATAATTTTTAGATGGTCTGCCTTACTTCTCAATTTTGTCTTAACCACTAACGGAATTGTTTTATTTCTTTTTTTGTTCTCTTTTTGTTTCATTTTTTTAAATTTTTTTTTTTATTTTTTTTATAGAGCACCAGAACCAGAACCACAACCAGAGAATACAAATAAAATTGCTGTTCCTGTACAAGGGAAATAATGATGAAAATGAACTCATCTTGAGCCACACATAACAGTATAGATGGCTGGCTACTGGCTACTGGATGAAACACATTGGTCTACATATCGTATTTGCCATGTCCTTTTCCTTTACACACGCACACGTATGTATAGAATACAACCCATATTGGGCTAAAGAAGAAGGAGATGCAAAAAAGGAAAGCAAAGAAAAATAAAATATTGTATACGCTCCACATAGAATATTATTTTTTTTTTTTTGAGGAGAGTTAAGGGTTACCTTACCATTGGCTATCTTGTATGTTGCTCTGTCTGGTTACATACATAGTTGTAGTAGAACTTGGCTCGTTGTTCGGTACACAAATATTGTTATACAATATGATGTGTTTACGAACTTATGGCTTCTGGGAAATAACCGCATCTGACCCAAAACCACAAAAGCCAGTGCTGTAAACCGCAATTGAAAGCTTGTATGAGTACAACTGAAGTATGAGTACAACTGAATGAATGAATGAATGTCTGAATGTATGACTGAGAAATTCAATAAATGAATGACTGAACTAATGAATGAATGAATGAATGAAAAAGTGAATGAATGAAGGAAGAAATGTTTGAGTGAATCAAGTAATGAATGGTTGAGAGTAAAGGCCACTTATAGTTGTACACATCCACTTCACTCCTGTGCATACGTTCTTCATACAACTACATATTCAGCATCCACTTTACTCCGCATACCCACTCAAACGTTTTACTCTGTGTTCCATTTTCATGTTCATTTTCATTGTAACCTGTAGGAGAGTCGTCCAACATATTTTTACTCAGGACTGAATGACAACAAGTTCGGCGAATATACACATCAAAAACAAGCATCATTGTAAAGTCAGGCAGGGAGCATAGTACCATAATGTAGCAAGACAATCGATTTTCCCAGGCCCTATGCTTTCTAGGTCGTTAGGGAATGTCGCCGACCTTCTTTCTGGGCACTTCACCAGTGTCTCACTGGTGTGGGTCCCCGGGCACAGTAACATTCCGGAAAACTGTAGAGCCGACGAGCTCGCCAGAGCTGGTGCACTCCTTCCGGAATCCTCTTCAATTGTTTTGGGTATGCCACTTGCCTCGGTCAAGTTGGAAATTGCACGGAAATTGTCTCGGGACGCCAACCCATCCTGGGTCAATGAGGAGTCCTGCTTCATCGCTAGACTCACCTGGCCCTTGATGGATAGAAGGCGTACCAACCAATTACTTAGTCTTGGTCGTGACGTCATCTCAACCACAGTGGCCGTGCTTACAGGTCATTGCGTTATGGGTAGACACGCGGAGAAAATGAGGCTCCCATTTAACGACTTCTGCCGTGGATGCAGATCCGCTGAGGAAAAGGAGACTGTTATCCACTTTCTTTGTCAGTGCCCGTCTATTGCTAGGTGTAGATATAGGCTCTCCATTTCTTGTCAGCTAGACGGAGCTATCATCTATTGATATCAAGGATATAGCTTCGTTTATCAAACTTTCTGGCTGGTTTTCCAGTATTGGGTAGTCGTGCTTTTGATGTGCAGCCCTTGCGTTGACCAACTTCTTCCTCTTCCCTGATTTTGGTGGAACTTGGTCAGTACAGGGACTGCGTTCACCCGTGGCATCACAACGGGTCGCTATGCGTGCTCAAGTGAGCTTTGTGGAATCAGAGCTACCACTCAGACCTAACCTAACCTATGGTTTCTAGGCAATGTATGGCAACCCTGTTGTTCTAGAACTTGCCACCAAAATTAAATTTCTTGCTTTGATGTGAAAAAAAAAACTGAAATAAGGTGCAGAAACATTGAAAATATGCTTGTGCATGGGTTGTGAATTACAGACTTGCTGGAATCTTTTTAGATTCCCAATGGGGTCTTTGCAAACAACTTATTTAGATAGGCAGTACAATATTTTAATTTGGATTCAATAGAGGAGACAAACTACATGGATTTTAGTGGAGATTTCATAATAAAGGCCTGCATAAAAAGGAAAGCTTCAGAAAACTCTGTAATGCATTTGGCATGGACCCATGAATTAGCTCATGCCGAGGGCTACTGCTGCCTGCTCGTAATTGAAAAGATAAAGGGGTTTAAATACTTACTTAATTGGTTATTACAGCCATCTAGTCAGGATTACAACCTAGCTTCTCACATCAACATTCATCTTGCGTGCGTTAATGGCACCAATGAGTGGCGGAAATTTTTTTAAAAACTTTTCATGGCATTTTTATTTTACTCTCAGAGGTTTTGCCGGAATAATGCTGAGAGGAAGTCGTCGAAAGAAAATTTTTTTCGCATTTCGTTTCTTCGGGATATCTGAGTCAGATGTTGAACCACAGGTTCTCGTCTAATATGCCAACACACTACCTAGTAGAATGGCGTTGAATGCACTGAAGTTTGTATAACGAAAGAAAATGGTATGAGTTCCTGCCCTCGAATTGAGGGGTGACAAAGTCCTAGTACTGACCATTGAATTTTATTATCAAAATGCGTGCTCTGTGCTCAGTGCTAATGATATGACCATCAATTATCGATTCGTCGCCGTTCGCAGCAATTGGGCCTCTGTTACTCAACAACGTGGAAAATTTTGCGGAAGGATTTAGGTGTGAAGCCTTTCAAAATACAGCTGGTACAAGAATTGAAGCCGAACGACCTACCGCAACGCATAATTTTTGGTGAATGGGCTCTTGGAAAGTTGGCCGAAGATCCACTTCTTTATCGAAAAATTGTGTTCAGCGACGAAGCTCATTTTTGGCTCAATGGATACGTAAATAAGCAGAATTGTCGATTTTGGGATGAAGATCAGCCAGAAGCATTGCAAAAGCTACCAATGCATCCAGAAAAAGTAACAGTTTGGTGCGGTTTATGGGCTGGTACTTCTTCAAAGATGCTGCGAATCGTAACGTAACTGTGAATGGTGAGCGCTACCGTGAGATGATATCCAACTTTTTTTTTTTGACTTGCATGACATGTGGTTTCAAAAAGACGTGCCACACAGCACGACAATGGACTTATTGAGAGGCGAGTTCGGTGAACATGTTATTTCACGTTCGGGACCGGTCAATTGACTGCCTAGATCGTGCGATTAAACGCCTTTAGACTATTTTTTGTGGGGCTATGTTAAAGCTCATGTCTATACAGACAAGCCCGCTTCAATTGACGCATTGGAAGACAACATTGAAGCATTTATTCGTGAGATACCGGCTGAAATGTTGGGAAAGAGTATGCCAATATTGGACTAAGCGGATGAACCATTTGAGGCGCAGATTTGCATGAAATAATCTTCAAACATTAAATTATATGGACCGTACTATCGATTCAAATAAAGATTTCATGCATTTTTCTGAATATTATGTTGTTTGTTTTTTGAAAAATTTTCCTATAGCTCTTAAAAAAATCACCCATTATAACGAAAGAAAATGTAATGAGTTCCTGCCCTCGAATTGGGGGCGACAAAAATTCTAGTACAGGGATGGTATCCTTGACAATGTAGAAGCGTAAAAAACAGGGGAACATCACTTCTGAACAATTATTTCCTCCATATTAAATATAAATGTCATCGTGAACAAGCAAGTGACACAGCCTATGGGACATCGATTGAATTTCACTCTGCCAGAACAAAGAAATTACCGACAGTAACCCACATGAGAGACTCAAGAGCATCAAAGGCTCTCCGAAAAGGTCATTGTTTGGTGTGGATTTTGTGCTGGCGGCACAATAGATCGTTGGCAACCAGCCTAAATTGGCCTGAATTGGCCTAAATTGGTTTATTTAGACACCAACAATAAGCGGTGTCAACAGGATGGCTACATAGCTCTTGTCACATTGGATATTTTGCACGAGCGATCAGAGGACTTGAAGCTCATTTGAACTAGCTAACGAGATAATGTGATTTGACCTCGTAAAATTTTTTCTTATTGGATTTTCTTGAAACTCAAGTGTATGTGAATGAGCGACAAGCCACAGCGCTAGTCAAAGTCAACATATCCGATTAACAACATAACCCATGCGCCCGAGTGATGGAAAATTGAACATTTCAAATAAGCTGCACCCAGAGGATTCGAAGCGGACATTTGAATGATGTTGTATGCCACACATAACGGCTTTAAAAGATCTTTCAAACGAATACAAATTTTCTGATATCTCAAACACACTTTGTTTTATTAAAATTTAAAGATATGATGGCCTAGTGCGAGGTCTATAGTTTTATTTTAGAAGATAACAGCAGAAGAAGAAGTCGGCGTAGTCTAGTAGATATTGTGTTGGCTTATTAGACGTAAAGCCAGGGTTCGAGCCCCATGCCAGACATCAAGACAAAATACAAAAAGTATTTCTTCGGCGACTTCCTCTCAGCAGATTTCTGGCAGAAACTCTGAGAGTAAATAAAATTGCCATGAAAAAGTTTCTCAAAAATCTGTCGTTCGGAGTCGACTTTAAACTGTTGGTATCACCACTCATGTATAAAATTAACACACACAACATAAGTGGTGTGAGAAACTAGGACGTTGTAGAATTGTCTTAATTGACAAGTACACGTCCTCTAACCTAACCTATCCTAACAGCAGAAGAAATCTGTAAAGGCTATGACGCTCATACAGCACCTGAGATACAATACCATACCCATGTAATGTGGTTCTGAAAATGGGGAGTAGCGGTTAGTAACAATACAACAATACAATAACATCAGGAACATATGCAACATATGCAACATATGCAACATATGCAACATATGCTGTGCACCCTAAACCCATATTAAGATGACAAGGAGCTTCAGTAGGGCCCTCTGAAAACTAGAAATCGATTTCATTTAACATGAAATAGATTTGGGATCTAGTAAATTTGCAGGTAAATTATGTAATGCCTACTCACTCCGCCCTCGTATTATCAATTTGTATAACATGCAACTAACAAATCATCATCCTTGAAGGAGACTACATCACCACTACAACTTCTTTTTTGCTCTTCTCTTCTCTTCTCTTTTTTTATTATTTTTTTTTTTTGTTTTTTATTGAATTTATTTTTATTTCATTTTGCTGTCTCTGTCTGTGGCTGTGGCTGTGGTTGTGGCTGTCTGTCGGTGTGTTTCTGTGTTTCTCTTCATATATGATGACTGCGTCAAACCACATCAAGTATGACGACTTCTATGCATTTCCACTTCACATATCATTCAGCCATGCATCCAGTTTCGTAATGGAAGTACTCCAGTACTACTCTGCTATACAAACATATGAACGGAAATTCTCTTTTTTTTCTATAAATTTAAGCAGGTGTTGAGTTACTAGAAATCGAAAACGAATAAAAGAAATTCTCTTTCTAATGCTCTCCTCCCTCCCTCATCTGTTTCCTTTTCATTTATTGTACATTATTTTGTTTCTGTTTCTAATTCTGTTTCTATTTTATTTGTTGCATCTTTGTCTTCTTCTCTTCTCTTTCCTTTCCTTTTGTATTCCTGTAACTCCTGTAACGTATTGACTTCGAAATACTCGAAATAATAGGATTTCATTCGTTGCTTTTTTATTTTATTTTTCGTTGGTAAAATTCTATCTTTTTAATTCTTTTTTATGTTCAATGTTGCAAAACAATGGATTGCAAGGCTTACATACGTTTACTTACGTCCACATACATACGATTCAAATTTACTTCAATCGATACTTAATGGCCAAAGAAAAATACGAGGGAAAAATAACAAAAATTCTCTCTTTGTCTGGAAACAAAATCGTTTTGATTGTTGCAGCCAATTAATGAACAGGCGAATGGCCACAAATTGCTAATTATGTTTTAAAATTTAATTGGCCAACCTACATCTCCTCCAAAATTAAAAATTTTTGATGATCTTTGAGTCCTTTTTGTGGGAACAAAAATTAATAATGGAAACCTTTTTGTGCTCTTTACGTTTTTTTTAAAGCAAAATGAATTGAAATAGACTTTAAAAATGAAAATAAGTTTTTAATATTTTCGTGCAAATTAAGCTTACCCAGCAAACAATTTTATATAAATTATACAAAACTGGTTTGTGGTATTGCAGTGTTAAATTTTATATATAAAAATGAATGTGTGTTTATTTGTTTGTGGGTTTGATTGCTTGTAGTCTATAGACGTCTATACGGCTGGACCGATTTTCTTGAAATTTTCACAGTATCTTCCTGTATGTCTGGAAGGATCTATAGGCTAGGTGTAGTATGCGAGGTGCCACGCCCACATACTCAATAAGTATTTAATGTCGCATATCTCATAAACTGCAACAGATAGAGTCCTGAAATTTTATATGGACGACTTTGACGTATATATGAAAAAATGGGCGAATTGGCTATAGTGGGCGTGTCACCTCCCATAGTCTATATATATAAAAATGAACGTTTGTTTGTATGCACCTTATAGAATCGTAAACTATGCATTTGATCATGTTATGAGCCGACAAAGGTTTCTAAGTTGGTATGACCAATATCCAATAGGTGGCGCCACTGAAAATTACTTAAAATGAATTAAATCGTAAACTGTGCATTTGATCATGTTATAATCTTTAGCAAAGTTGTTGAGCATGAGCCGGGGAAGGTTTCTAAGTTGGTATGACCAATTTCCGACAAAAGGTTCCACCGAGAATTACTCAAAATGAATTAAATCGTAAACTGTGCAGTCTTTAACAAAGTTGTTGCGCATGAGTCGACGGAGGTTGGTGTGATTAATTTCATCACTGAAATTTATTCAAAATGAATGACAAGCAATTGGTCGATCACCTACACCTCAAGCACAGAAGAAAAGAGCATTACGAGCCTCAGAATCAGACGAACATTGAGACGAGAAAATCTTCGAGTATATGCCGCTGAGACCCGTTCGCTTGAACCACTTGAACAACGAGAAGTGAGACTAGGAACTGATCGAATGCGTACTACTCAGGCCCGTTCATCTGAATCATCAGGACGACGGGAAACAAAATCAATAAAATAATTCAAAATTAATTGGGCATTTGTGTAAGTTGGTGGCGCAGCAACTCGGGCAGGTTGGGTACAGCTAGTTTATTTATAAAATACACACGAATACAAATATGCTACCACCCAGAGTGTAGTATATGGTTCAGCCCAATTGTTCCAGAATGTTGCTTGTTTAACCACGGAGATATACATGCTGCTAAATGAACTTTGCTTACCTCTTCCGATTTTCCTTAGCAATGATACTAGAACAGATTGATTGAATTCGTAAAACATTTTTTTGAAGATTTGATATATTCAGGCCTCCTCTGCTTTGCATTAAGGGATAATTTTTAAATATCGTGGATAATAATGGAACATTTATTTCAAACCATCTCTTTATAGTCGTATTGGTAATAAGGTGTTTATCAACAGTCAACCTGCTGTTGACAGTAAGGGAACAGGTTGGCTGCTGGGCTTGGATAAGGGCAGCTTAAGGTTGGTTATCGGTTTTATCATGGGGCACTGCGAGATTAGGTCGCTGACAGGGATCTGGAACAGATCCCAGCCGGACTATTGCAGGGCATGTTGCGATGAGGAGGAGTTGGAGACTATCGAACACCTCCTCTGTAACTGCCCAGCCCCAGGACCCTTGGCAGGGCCTTCTTTGAGAGTTTGAATTCTGTGTTCGAGAGCCGACATCAATGCTCTCCACAGATTCATTAGTGGCATAGGCTGGTTGAGAGGTGCTAGGGCTTCGTCAATGTAGTCGTGCTCTCCTCTTTTGTTGTGTCTGGTCTGTGTCAATGCTCCGCTTCCCATTATACCCTTTCCTATATCTTCTCCTTTTTATCCTATTCCCTCTATTATCCTTACCTCTTTAAGGACATTGTACAGTGGGTCAATTCGGCCTCCGGGTACTGTACTTGTCTTAATTGACAAGTACACGTCCTCTAAACTAACCCAACCTAGCAGTCAACATATACTTAATGGAAATCTTAATATTTGCACGAGATTTTCGTGATTTCCTATTTGCAAATTATTTGCAAAACCGAGGAATTAAAAAGGTAATAAGGGTTCCCTTCTGTCGAAAACAAACCGTGTTTTATATATTTTTGGTGGTGTAGTGCACCCTAACTTTTCCATTATGCTCGTTGTTAATGCTATATTCTCAAGAGTAGGTTTCTGGATGGATGTTTGGCAGGATGATAGAAGACTCTTAAGAAATAAAAGAAGAATACAAACTGAAAAGATGTAGATTTATCTCGCGAGAGATAATACAATCCATGTCTGAAATCCGAACAAAACCTACCTTGTCAGGGCAACACAGAATTTTTTCGGCAGTCTTTCCAAATCTTTGCACAAACCATGCAGAAACAAGGAGTATCCTATTCCTCAGAGAACAATACTCATCTAGAAATTTGTAAAGATCTTAATAGGTTTTCCATCTAGTTTCCGTATCCATTTTATTCTAAAACGAACTTGGAAATTCTTTAATCACATAATATAAAGTGTTCCTCTATCGCCTGTAGCCTGATCTCTCTGTTGCTCAACCAGAAAAAATGTTCGAAAGAAAGCCTAACAGAGTGCTCCCATACCAGCTTAACTGGAATTTCATTCCCTCAGGTTAACCTAGTAAAATTTGTAACAATCCTAATGAAAATATTTGCCTTTTGGAATTACTTGGGTTTGCAATCAAGCACTGTAACTACTACAGCCCACTGCCATTTGTGTCAATTTAGTTACGTTTCTATGCTGATGTGGTGTTATGTTCAGCTAGGCACTCACAACTAGAGTGCAGTCAAGGTTTTCAAAGCTGTAGAAGGTATCAGGAAGCCCATTGTCACTTCGGAAGACTCAGGGGAATGTGATTTATGGTTTTGAAAACATTTTCTTCAGAGAGAACAAAAGTACCAACAGAGAAAAGCTATTAGCTTCGGAAAGCATCAATCCATAGACTTGTGGATGATTTCTTAGCAGATATGAAAGCTAAAAATGATAAGATCATGGAGTAGAGACTGCAAACATTACGTTCATCTACATCGAGTGGATTTAGTGAGTGTTACCTTGTTTTGGCGAAGTCGCCGTAGTCTAGTAGGTAGTGTGTTGGCGTGGTATTACACGTAAAAAGCCAGGGTTCGAACCCCAGGCCAAACATCAAAACAAAATACAAAAAAAGTATTTCTTCGGCGACTTCCTCTCAGCAGATTTCTGCCAAAAACTCTGAGGGTAAATAAAATTGCCATGAAAAGTTTCTTAAAAATCTGTCGTTCGGAGTCGAATTTAAACTATAGGTCGGTCCCACCACTCATGTATAAAATTAACACACACAACATAAGTGGTGTGAGAAACTAGGACGTTGTACAATGGGTCAATTCGACCTCCGGGTACTGTACTTGTCTTAATTGACAAGTACACTTCCTCTAACCTAACCTAACCTAACCTACCATGTTTTGGCATATTAGACGTGAGGCCTTGGTTCAAACTGCATCAAAACGAAATATGAAAAAATATGTCTTCGCCGACTGCGCCTCTCAGCAGATTTCTGGCAAAAACTCTGAGAGTAAAATTAAAATTTCCATCAAAAAGTGTCTCAAAAATCTGTCATTCGGATTCGACTTTAAACTGTAGCTCTCGCCAGTCATGTATCAAATTAACACAAACAACATAAGTGGTGTGAGAATCCTGATTGAGAGGTTGTATTGACTAATTATGTATGTATGCATGTATGTTTGTATGTACTAAAATTAACATGTGTCTGTAGACACGGAACAATTTTGATGTGCTCTAGACTACGATGGATATCTACTAGGACAGCCGTCAACAACAATCAGTTATAGTGGGGTATAGTGCCACCACTGTTAATAGTGTCAGCACTGATAGTTAAGTTTATTCGTTAAGTTTGTTTATTCGTTAAGTTAGTTAAGGTTATTCAGTAAGATTTTTATATAAAAGAAGAATAAAATATTTTAAAAAGACAGTTCAGTTTTGACTGTAATAAAATAAAAACCTATAGTTTCTATAGGGGCCTATTAGTATTAGTTTTTCTCTCTCAAAAGCAACTTCAGTTACCTTCCTCCACTGCCTTTATGGTATACTGCACGCAAAAGAATGACTAACGCCTTACAGCAACCAATAAGGCTAACAGTGTCATATCCATAAAACAAACCAACGATTTCGATTTATTTTTTTTATTCTAAAATGTCTTCCGCTGGACTTTCATAAAATTTTTAAATTTGACACACTAACAAATAGAGAAGCAACTTGTAAAAATTTTACCATAAAGTGTATCCATGTGTGCATCAATTGATTGCATTTGTAGTGAAAATATCAACAAAAACTAAAGTAAACATTCGACAGTGAAACCTATATAAAAGAGACGCAAAGGCTTCACAAGCTTTAAAATAAAATTGGAAAGAAAAATACGTAACCTTTTGTTTTACCGGGATGTGTAAACTTAAAATAGGTTGGATGAGACACTTATTGTATTCAGTTTTACATCTGTACCAAAGTTTCTTTAATTTCACTGTAAGCTTCTTAAGATACGAACCCTATTAGCTTCAAATGCTGCAACAACCTGAGCTGCAACGGCAGTTTTGTTGCAAACAGTCTTCCCTTATTTTTCGTGGGCAAAATAGTAAAATTCGCGGAAAACTTTAATGACGCTGCATTAATGCAGCAATACAATAATGCCACCGTGACTATCAACGTAAACTCACATTGAAAAAGTGTCGCAAAATAAATGCATGAGAAGGAGATTTTTTTATTCTCTTTTTTATGACTTTCAGGTAAGCAAACCAGGATAAAAAGACAACAAAAATTTTTTTTTGTTAATCCACTGGTCAAATGCAAGCATCATCGTATTGTGGAAAAGAATGCCAAAGGGAGGACAAACTGACCTCTTAATTTAGTTATTTCATGCGGAGATTAATTTATTTTTTAATGGTATTGTACAGGAAAGGTTAAATGGAAGAATATGTTGTCCTTTGCCGAACAAGCCATTCATTGGTAAACTTAAGTTGGTCTTAGGATGTAAAGGTTGCCACTGAAGCTCTTTGAAATGCTTGTGGATAGACTGATATTGCCCAACTAATTATAATTATGTATGTGATGACTACATTGGGTTTCAATAGGACCACCAAGTTTAGAATACCTTCAACAAAAAATTTACATGCAGGACCTGTGCAAGACGGGGTGCCGAAATATCAAAATTTACCCGATATCAACGTATATGGCATCCATATTTCGACTATTGTAGGATGGTAAAGAAGAACAACAGAGACAGCATTGCGAAAGGCCTGTTCTATTGGGAATTGGTTTATTGGTGAGGATCAGAGGTCAGCAATGAGTATTCAAAACGATGAGTTGATTCGAATCATACTTATAATTTCTAATATTTATACGCATTCATACTTATTTTAATATCATACTAACACTACTCATATTCAAAGTTTGAAATACTCATGGTACTCATACTTAATAATACACATGATGTTATTGATTTCGACACTCCATGACTCATCGTATACACGAATCACAAAATAAGTATGATTCGTGTACGAACACTACTACAACAATTTAGACTGTAAATTTTGATGAATGATTCGAATTTCTCGAATCATTTATGAGTAGTATTATTAGTATTTTTCGAAAGTTATGAATCTAAATGAGTAGCCGTATGAGTCAAACATAGTTCGAATGTTATGAGTTTGATGTGGACGTTGTACTCATACTCATTGCAACATTCAACTTATAAATCAATGTTGAGTACTGTGTACGAATGAATCAGAGTAGTTGGATTTCAATACTGTTGACTCACTCATACTCAAAATTTCATGAGTACTTATGAGTACGGAAAAAGCGATTCATTGCTGATCACTGGTGAGTATCTAGGGTGCCTCATAAACGTATCACTTTCGAATCTGATAGCATTTTTGAAAAGTACAGGTAGGATCTTAAGCAGATCGCCTGGAATAGGCGTGGGACTGTTACAAAAGCTTTCAAGCAAGTAAACTCCCAGCCTGAGTTTATGGCAAACAGCCTTTATTTTAGTTTGACGGGCTGCACCTCTGTGATTTTTACAGACAGCCCGCAGCAGGGTGGTATATGTAGTTTGGCAGTGGAACGGAGGTTGATGTCATTCAACTGACTTATTGACTCCCTGATGAGTGCAATGTATTCCAGCCTGAGGTGTTTGTGATTATCAAGGCAGTGTTGCTGGTCTGGAAATTTATTGTGTTGTTGAATACCGTAGCTAACTATGAAGTCAAGTTGCCTTGAAGGCACTGACTGGGCACTATATCAACTCAAGATTGGTTTCAGACTTTAGAAAGGCTCTTATCATGTTGTATGTTGAAACACGGCGTTACTGTGTTGGGTTCCAGAGAAAAGTAAAGTGTGGAGTAATGAGGCTTAGGTTAGGTTAGGTTAGAGGACGCGTACTTGTTAATTAAGACAAGTACAGTACCCGGAGGTCGAATTAACCCATTGTACAACGTCGTAGTTTCTCACACCACTTATGTTGTGTTTGTTAATTTTTAAACATGAGTGGTGGGACCTACAGTTTAGAGTCGACTCCGAACGACAGATTTTTGAGAAACTTTTTCATGGCAATTTTATTTATTCTCAGAGTTTTTGCCAGAAATCTGCTGATAGTAAGTCGCCGAAGAAATACTTTTTGTATTTTGTCTTGATGTCTGGTCTGGGGCTCGAACCCTGGCTTTACGTCTAATAAGCCAACACACTACCTACTAGACTCTGGCGACTTCAAACAGGGCATTACTGTGTTGGATTCTAGAGAATAGTAAAGTGTGGGGTAATAAGGCTTAAGAAAAGAGTAGAGGCGATGGACTAGGATCAGATGGATCCATCGTTTAGACTTCCTTCCGATTACTTCTTCACATTGATCGATCAGGTGGTGAAACAATGAATTGACATACTCGGCGAAACGGGAGACATTCCAGAATCTCTAGGCATTTTTGACCTAAGTAAGACCATTGGGCAAGGCAATGAGTCCTAAACCCTCGGAGCCAGTATATAGGAATTTTTTGACAAGGTATTATTACTTAAGGGCAACGTCCAGTATGCTAGACAGGAGTATGCTTTCCTTCTTCTTTCTGCATGACTTGTAGTAATCTGAAGGAGCCGGAGTCTATTGAGTTTATTTTGCCTCTCTAGCCTGCTGTGCAGAGGAACCTGGTCCAGAGTTTCTCCAACAAGGTTAAAGAGTTAGGCTCTGCTTTTATGCTTTCATGAATGCATTTTCTCTGGAGTGCTTCTTATCTCCGAATAGAGGCGACTCCTTTCGATTCTAACATACAGACATACATAATTGTTCATTAAAACCCTTCAGTCAGGATTACGACCTAGTTTCTCACACCACTTATTTTGTGTGTATTAATTTGATACATGAGTGGTGGGACCTACAGTTTAAAGTCGACTCTAAACGACAGATTTTTGAGAAACTTTTCATGGTAATTTTATTTGTTCTCAGAGTTTTTGCCAGAAATCTGCTGAGAGAAAGTCGCCGAAGAAATACTTTTTGTATTTTGTTTTGATGTCTGGCCTGGGGCTCGAACCCTGGCTTTACGTCTAATAAGCCAACACACTAGACTACGGCGACTTCCAATTCTAACATATCTTAACTTAAAGCACACACCATGGGAACCCGAAATAATGCATGAGGATTGTGTAAAGCCCTACATCATAAGAATTAATTGTTCCAACCTTTATCATCACATTGCTCCTTACTAGCAATATGAATAGATTAACTCATGGTCCCTATTCGAATCATAAAATAATTTCGAGAGTGTAGGCCTATTGCGATAAGGGAAAACATCAATTTAAGCACTTCGTAAAGACATTTCTTAAGAATGGCACAGCTTACCACGCCAATGGAATTCGTTTACTGTGTATGACCATTGGATTACAGAACATAGCCTGCGAAAGATGTGTTCACATATCTCTTCACAAAGAAGGTAACATTTTTTAGCTGCTTAACGAACCTGAACCTGATTCAGCGGCCTTAAAATGAAACACAATTTAAGAAATAAAATCTCACACTTGCATTCTCATATAGGAATGCATACGAGTGCTGCTGGAACGAGGTCCACAAACCGCAAAACAATTTTATACGTTTTCAGTTTCATTTGTTGGTGCTCCTCTACATGTTTGTATTGTAGTTGTTGTTGGTTTTCCATTTTCCTTTTTCCCCATCATTGATAGTGGCACTAGGGCTGGCGTTTTATTTTAAAAACTGCTTCTGTTTTGTTTTTCTCTGTTCTTGGTGTTGTTTGCCATTTTGCGAGATTCGTTTAAGAGTTTTGGCTTTAACTAAAGAGGTTTAACGTATAGATGTGTTGATATTTAAGCCTTTGGTTGATGGCACCAGATAAACGTGGCTAGAAAAGATATTGTGTGTGTGAGAAAGAGGAAAGGATTGTTAGCAATGCTAGTGCCGTTGCCGTTGCTATTGCTGTTAAAGGACGACACTAAAGTGACAATGCATAACTTTTGTTTCGGCACTATTACCAAAAACCGCATATAGTCACTTACAAACACACATACATACGTGTGTATGCATATACTGTTGTAGTCGCATACACGTTCTTACAAATATGCATTTAACATGCGGGCATAAATAAATACACACACACTGAAATGCTTCACATACACGCATACACACATTTACTTGCAATATTTTTATACCAGTGAGTGTATGTGTGCGAGAGTGCCTGTGTGCGAATGTGTTCAAAACGGTTTTTCTGTATGTCATCATCCTGTTAAAATAATAATAAAAGCACAGCCAGGAAAAAAAAACGCAGAAGCAAAAAAAAAAGAAACCAAAAAACAAATACCAGAACCACCAAAGTGTACCACTACAACCGCATGAATGCTTGTACATTTTAAACATACATGCACGCATACATACATGTATGCATGGCTACGAATACTTACTTACACTTACATTCCTAGCCAACGTATAATCCTAAGGATATGTGAAGATTTTTTGTTTTTTTTGTTTTTCGTTTCCCGTATAACGTAAATTCGGTTTGTGCATCGTTGATTGTTGTTTCGTTCGTGTTTTTAATTTTTTACATTCATGTGTACAATTTTCTTTTAAAGAGATTATACGAGGTTATGGGCAAAAAGTTATGGGAAATTGAGACTTAATCTGATAAATCAAAATTCTTTGATTGTTTCTTGTTGTGCATTCAAGGATTTCAGTTTGTAATAAAAGAAATTGTTTACTTCTACCGGGTCTTTCATTAAGTGCTGCCAATTTTTAATTTAAACAAAGGTGGGTGAGACATCAACGACATTTTTTATTCGTTTGAGAGACCTATGGATACCATTGTCGGTGACATATTGATACATAGCTACACCTCTTATCTCTATTAGGCTGTCTATTTGATGAAAATATTTATTGGCTGCTGATAACCCCTGGCCTCCTGTAGAAACTAGCTACACAGCCAAACTACTCTTGAAACTGAATTGTATGAATCAAATGTCCACCACGGCTTCTCTTGGTGGAATACATTCTTAATGTCTAATATTTCCTGATTTCGGCGCCTAAATCTGGCTAATATTGGTCGATGGCATGGTCATAATGGCTTTGAAGACCGCTGTGGTTTGTGGCTCATTCTCATACATCTGCGATTTAAGAAAACTCCAAAAGAAAAAGTTTCACGAAATAAAATCACACGATATCAGTGGCCAGTTTACCTCACATCCAAATGAGATGACAGACATAATTCTTAATTTGTCATTACAATTCTTCAAATAGGGCTACGACCTAAGTTCTCACACCACTTATGTTGTGTGTGTTACTTTTATACATGAGTGGCAGAATCTGCGGTTTTACAGTCGACTTCGAACGACAGATTTCTTTTTTTAAGTTTTGTAAGAAATCTGCTAAGAGGAAATCGCCAAATAATTTTCTTTTCATGTTTCGTTTTGTTGTTGAGTTTAAACTGGGGTTTGAACCGTGGCCGTCCATCTAATAAGCCAACCAGAGGTCAACAATAAGTATTCAAAACGATGAGTAGATTCGAATCATACTTATAAATTCTGATAATTATACGCATTCATACTTATTTTAATGTCATACTCGTACTACTCATACTCAATGTTTGAAATACTCATGGTACTCATACTTAACAATACGCAGGATGTTATTGATTTCGACTCTCCATGAGTCATCGTATACACGAATAACAAAATAAGTATGATTCGCGTACGAACACTACAATACTCACATGAAAGTTGTGTGTTTGTTCTGCTTACTGTCTTTGTCTTTCTCTTTCTTCTTTCTTTGAAAATGCAACAACAACTAAGACTGTAAATTTTGACGAATGATTCGAATCACTCGAATCATTTATGAGTAGTATTGTAAGTATTTTTCTCAAGTTATGAATCTGAATGAGTAGGCGTATGAATCAAACATATTTCGAATGTTATGAGTTTGATGTCAACGTTGTACTCATACTCATTGCAACTTGTACTTATAAATCAATGTAGTACTGAGTACGAATGAATCAGAGTAGTTGGATTTCAATACTGTTGACTCACTCATACTCAAAATTAAGTGAGTACTTATGAGTAGCGAAAAAGCGATTCATTGCTGATCTCTGGTATGAACCTAGGCCTTACGTCTAATAAGCCAACACACTACCTATTAGACTACGAAGTCAACAGCAGGCGACATATGAGTGATATTACTTCTGACGACGTGTTCTGGTCCTAGCACTCCTTTTTTTAAGCCACATTTTCTTCAAACAAATAATTTTTCATCATGCCTCGTATTGATTGGCGTTTCATAACTGAGCAGTTTTTTTGTTTTGTTACGCATGTACTTGTATGCACTTTCGAAATGTTACTGTACTTGTGTTTGTGTGTGTGTGTGTGTATCTGTGTGCGTGTAAGGCTTTGTGTTGAAATAATAAAAATATTTTCCATTTTAAAATATAAATGCGTACTGCATCCACCATCTAGTACATCCACTTGCAGCATTTTCCCCGCTTTTATTATGTTGAGCGTGTGTGTATATTTTTCTTTTACAGCTTTACCGAATGAGAGCTTTAAAAGCATATTTTCCTTCAAAGTACAAGTAAGAAAATGTTATAAAAAAAAAAACAAGAGAGGATGATCGTAAATACTGTGTTAAATGGAATACGAGAACCTCTTCTATTATTTTTCGTTTTCTTTTTTCGGTTTTTGTTAAAAAACAATTTCGTTAAATTGTATTTAATCATAAGCCGTTTTATTTCTCCTCTCTCCCTTTCTGTGCCTCTGTGGGCTTTGTACATTACTCGGCTTTACTTTTAAAGATTTATTACTTATTTCGTTTTGGTTTTTATTCCTTTAGTCCTTCCATATTAATTTACGAGAAGTAGATGGTATTGGGGGTGTGCTGGTGGTCATTTTTTAAAGGGTCCACCAAATAACTTTTTTTTTTGAAAATGCTTTAAAGAAAAAACTACTGAATATTTTCTCAAATTTCTTTTTTTATTTGAAAGTACAATCCTTCTGATTAATAATGGAAAATAATTTCATTCAAATGTCTGCCTCGGCTGGCCATGCAGTAGCCTACACCAGATGATGCCGATTTTGGCAAAAAAAAAAAATTATCTTTTCAGATGAAGCTTGGCGGGTATGTAAACAAGCAAAATTGTCCCATTTGGGGCATAGAAAACCTGCACGCATACATTGAAAAGCCGACGCACCCACAACGAGTCACTGTTTGGTGCGGATTTTGGTCCAGAGGCATAATAGGGACATTTTGCTTCGAAAATGAGCATGGAGTGGCCGTTACAGTGAACGGCGGTCGTTATCGGGCCATGTTGAACGATTTTTTGTTCACAAAAATTGAAGAGGAGGATATTGGCAACATGTGGTTTCAACAGGACGACGCTACATGACACACAGCCGAAGCTACACTCGATGTTTTGCGCCCTGTTTTTGAAGATCGCATTATCAGCCGCAGAGCTGATGTCGTTTGGCCACCTCGGAGCTGCGATTTGACACCGTTGGACTATTATTTGTGGGGTGCCGTCAAAGATAAGTGTTACGCCGATAAGCCAGAGACAATTGGCGCTTTAAGGATAATATTCGTGAAGCCATTGGTGAAATACAGCTGCACACAATCGATAATGTGCTTAAAAATTGGACCGATCGTGTAGACTACAGCATGGCCAGCCGAGGCAGCCGTTTGAAGGAAATTATTTTCCATTATTAACCGGAAGGATTGTACTTTCAAAAGTAAAAAAGAAATTTGAGAAAATATTCAGTAGTTTTTTTTAAAAGCATTTTCAAAAAAAAAAGTTTTTTGGCGGACCCTTTATACGTATTTCCATCGCAATGTTCAGTTTTAATTGAAATATAACCCATTGCTGGAACAAAACTTGTTTGTCTCTCTTAAAAAATTTTTAAGGCCCATATTAGCCTCTTCTTGTCTTGACCCCAACATTTTGAGTAAATTTTTTCTTAAAATCATGTAGCATACAGCTTTCGATAGCCGCCATTAATCTCTTTTCGTACTTTTTTCTCCAACGTTTTTTTCAAGTCAATATTTTATTGTCTTGTCTTGTCTTTGATCCCTTTTTGCAGTTTAAGCTGTGTGACATATTTTTGCCATCTTCTTCGAGTATCGTCTCCTTAATGATTTTCTTTGTTGTTGTTGTTCTTGTACAATTTAAGGGACATTTTAAAAGTTTTCGACTAGGCATTGCTACCATTGCTGTTGTTGTTGTTGTAATTTTCATTTTCTTTTCGCAAAAGTCAGCAAAATTTTGTATTCGTTATTGTCTTTTGTAATATTTTATTGCCTCTCCTCACCATTCTAATCCATCTGTGTTTCGGGTATTTTTTATTTCTTTTCATTTCTGACTTGCTTAAGTTTATCGTGTAGACAGTAAAAATAAGCGAAAGGGTTTAACATTACAGTGTGATACTCTACACGCTACAGTAGTGGTGGACACAAGTGAGTTAGGTTAGGTTAGGTTAGAGGTCGTGTACTTGTCAATTAAGACAAGTATAGTACCCGGAAGTCGAATTAACCCATTGTACAACGTCCTAGTTTCTCACACCACTTATGTTGTGTGTGTTAATTTTATACATGAGTGGTGGGACCTACAGTTTAAAGTCGACTCCGAACGATAGATTTTTGAGAAACTTTTTCATGGTAATTTTATTTACTCTCAGAGTTTTTGCCAGAAATCTGCTGAGAGGAAGTCGCCGAAGGAATACTTTTTGTATTTTGTCTTGCTGTCTGGCCTGGGGCTCGAACCCTGGCTTTACGTCTAATAAGCCAACACACTACCTACTAGACTACGGCGACTAAGTGAATTAAACTTCGATTCCATTTCTTTATATGCCTTACTCATCTACTTGCGAGTATGAGCCGTTTCTATGCTGGACATGGCTCATCAATAAATTGCCTCCATTTTTTCGACGTGTTAATATCTGCATCAGCTACCTAGGCAGTCTGATGTCGACTTTACTTCTTGTCTAGCCTCTAAGCAGCGCTTATTGCCAACAATTTTTCTTCTACGCAGCCTTCTACGTTCTTCGCTCGCATTTGTTTAAGACTAAAGAGTGTCTCTTTGACTAGCCATGAAAAGTTTCTCAAAAAATTTGTCGTTTGGAATCGACTTTAAGCTGTACCTGCTCCCACTCATGTATGAAATTAACACACACAACACAAATGGTGTGAGAAACTAGGTTGTAATCCTGGCTGATACGTTGTAATATGTGTGTATGTATGGATCCCTTTAACGTCTCTTTCAATTGCATTGTCTGACAAACTTCAAGGCGTTTCTTGGTGCCAAAAAGGTCATTTCCTTGCCCACTATCTGATATGCATTCACATGCATCATTCTGGGCTGCATTAACGCCACGCTCTCTTCAAGTATGTGTTCTTATCACTACTGAATCTACATATTGGTCTTGAGGCGATACCCATTTTGCACAAGTCCTACAGTGAACGACCGGTAAAAGCCCTGTTGATAATCTGAAGTTGGTTCTGGTTGGTCATTTGGTTTTAGAAGAGTCTCCACCTTCTCTACCACCTTCTCTACCATACTTTCTGATAACCAGGCGGCTATCAAGACTAAGTTCTAACGTGAGGAACTTCAAATCGGTATACGGCTGTCGCAGATATCTTGACGGGATAGCGGAACGATATGATATCCATATCGTATGGGTACCGGGGCACAGTGGTATTCCGGGTGACTGCAGAGCTGATGAACTTGCCAGGCGGGAGTTCTCGAATCTGGCCATCCCTATGAGGACCTGCAAGCTCATAATTGATAATGCGATCGTCGATTCCGTCAACGACAGGTGGGCGGCCTCGGACACGGGTAGAACGGTTCGTAAAATTTGGTCAAGGCTGGATGAGGGGCGCACAATGAGTCTACTTAAACTCCACTGAGGCGCGCTCAGTGTAGTTGTCGGTGTCATTACGGGGCATTGAATTATGGGTACGCATGCGAGGTGCTTTGGTCTTAAATACCTTGCTAATGACTTCTGCAGAAGCTGCAGAGATGAGGAAGAAGAGGAGACTGTCCCTCATCTGCTGCGTACATGCCCGGCGCTTTGCCAAAGGAGAAGGAAGTACTTGGGTACTTACTACATGGATGATCTGGAGGAACTGTCAAGAATTGACATTGGCAGCCTAAATCGCTTCATCAGGAGCTCCGAGTGGTTTGGAGACTAGAAGATAGCGGATAACTGTGTTAGCACAATGGGCCCAATGCGGCCTAAGTGAGTCCAGCCAAGAAAAATTTTTGGCAGCCACATCTACCTACCTTCCTACTTTCTCTAACTGCCTTTAAATTGAGTTGCCTTAGTCTATTAGATAGTGTGTTGGCTTATTGGACGCGAGGCCATGGTTCAAACCCCAGGTCAGACATCTCCAACATAATGAGAGGCGCCTTCCTCTCACTAGTCTTCTGGCTAATGCTCTGAGAGTAAAATAAAATTGCCATGAAAAGTTTCTTCAAAAAACTCTGTCATTCGGAGATGACTATAAACTGTTGGTCCCGTCAGTCAAATATAAAATTAACACACATGATATAAGTGGGTTGTGAAAAGCAAGGTCATAATCCTGATTGATGACCAATTAAGTATGTATATATGTATGTATACCACTTCAAACACCTCTTTGCACTGCATGTTCTGGCCTTAACAGCGATTATGCTCACCTTGTCGTAAGCTGAAGGCATATTCATTGCTTCGAGTTCTTCCACAACCTGTAACTCCATAGGGTGTGTTCCAACTTATTCCGCGTATCTGATTTAGCTTCCACAAACAGTACCATATTATCTTTGATTTAACTTTGTATAAGCAAGTCCGCGGATGAATGTCTCACCCTCAGTTAGTATTGCTACATCCCGTTCTTTATACTACAATCTGTCTCTGTTGAGTTGAGCACATGTTGTACTCTGCTTGGAATATATTCCTGAGTCTTTTACTTTGGAATCAAAAAACACCGCTCCTGTCTCAATATTTATTCTCGACCCAGCAATATTTTACAGAATTGGTTCTCTCTTAATAGAGAATGGAACCTGTAGGTTAGGCTATTCACACTCGCTACTAAAAAAGCATGCCCCAAAGTTATGACGTTTACTGATTCTGTCCAGGGAAAAGTTATGCAGGGGGCTTATGATTTAGCAGTTAACTATGCGCCCTGAATCATTTCGTATTAGAATTGTCGCCCATAATCCTACAGTATATTGTTATGTTTTTACCTTTTAAAAACGTTTAAAATATGAGTTCGTAGATTGCAAATAAAATAAAAATAATTTTGTGTTTAATTTTAATTAAAATTCTTTATTATTCGCACAATTCTGTAAACAACTTGATGTAAACAACAACAATTGCTTTTCTTTGTTATTTCTCTGTTTATATCATTTGCATAAACAATTACAATTACTAGGCAATTGTTCGAATGATCTTTGTAAAGGAGATCTTCACACCACGCCTTTTATATGGCAACGTAAACAGCCTGATGAATGATCTTGAAGTCGAATGTTCGCCATAAATATAAACATCGTTATTTCATTAATGTTGTTTGTGTATTTTTGTTTACATTTATTCTTACAGTGTTTGTTGTTGCATTTTTGTTTACATGTTTATCCCTTTTTATACTGGTGTTGTTTGTATATTTTTGTTTACTTGTTTATCATATAAAGAAGTTCATTGTTTTTGGGTTTGTAGCTTTTGTTTATAATTTTAATGTTAAATGATGTAAAAGCAATTTTCGTAACAATATCCATGGTTTTGGTTTTCGCTACATTAAGAGTCTTTGTCGCAGCTATAGGACAGCATCTCGTTGTGTTGAGCTGTATTAAGATTTGTTCTGCCTTCCCAAGCAGTCTTCCTATAGTTCAGTACTGTTTTTATCATTCTGATACTCATAATTCAGTGCATAATCCCCCAGATTTCCCTGCAAACCTTAATCTTAATGATCACACGTAGGGTATATTAAAAGTCGGTTTGTATCTACCAGAACTTTTGTGATTATTTCGGTCTTTTTTTTTTTTTTTTTTTAAATTTGATTTCCTTTATTGGATGAAAATGACATCCCACATATACGAGCACAACGTTAAGATGGCTCGTGTAGGCTTTTTAACTTTTCCTTAAAGAGATTAGATTCTGACGTTTATCGTTTATTGCAAGCGAAGGTTTTGCCAATGATGCTCGTCTTGCTGCTGCTTTTGCCAGCAGATTGATTCTTTTGGGCCTTATTGGCATTTGCTACCATTTAATCTTTTGCTTCCTTTTTTTGATGGCCATAAGAACCCGTCTTTAGGTTACCAAAAATAAATGTTCGTTGACAAAATGTGTCTGTTATCGGCATCCAACATTTCGGCCATAAAGCCCCAGCATAGAGAAATGATTGCAAAGGAAAGTTGACAACAAAAAAAAAAAAAAGATGAGAAACGAACAAACCAAGTGGGTTCATCTTAAGAAGCCTACTTAATTGTCATTTTCTTGGCAAGCCAGTCAGCACACCATTTTAAGAAAGAAGAAGAAAAGAAAAAGGGAACAGAGAAAGTCTCTAAGAATGGTTTCCATAATTGATTTGCCTCTCAATAACTGTAGGTTTGATGACAAATAGTGGCTGACAAATAGTGACAGGGTTGACAGCAAAGGAAGAATAGAAAGAAAACTGTCCGTAAAAGGGATTAAAAATTTAATTTGGTTGCATTAAAAAGGAAGAAAATAGAAAAAGGATTCATTATTTTGTTAATTTTAATATTTCGTTGGCTCATCAATTTCTCTGAAAGAGTCCACCACTATTAGCATCATTACTGGACAAGTTCTTTAAATCGCTTCCATGATAAGGAAATTGGATTAAAGAAGGAAGGAATTTTATTTCGTCAGTTCATTATGAATTATAAATTAATTGAGACGCATAATCTGCATTTAGGTTCCAAGGAAATTGTATTAAAACGCTTCAAATCTGAGTTAAATTGTATTAGAAAAAGTGTTGTCATCTTCACAAAATGTTGGCTTGAATTCAAATCAAAAATGATTTGCCACGTTCATCTTCTGGCCATATAAGTCGGTAGTCATATTTGGTTCAAATATCCTATTTTTATGCCGTTGGCAGCAACAATCTCTCATGCTAAGTTGGTAATCTCCAGATTAGGCTAGTACCAAGCAATATTTCTGATCTTTCCGATAAGCCATCTGAAGCTACAATAAGAAGAGATCTCTCAAATATTTCTGTTCATGTTCCTTCAGAGCCAAGGTTAGGTTAGGTTAGAGGACGTGTACTTGTCAACTAAGACAAGTACAGTACCCGGAGGTCGAATTGACAACACTTATGTTGTGTGTGTTAATTTTTATACATGAGCGGTGGGACCTATAGTTTAAAGTCGACTCCGAACGACAGATTTCTGAGAAACTTTTCATGGCAATTTTTATTTACTCTCAGAGTTTTTGCCAGAAATCTGCTGAGATGAAGTCGCCGAAAAAATACTTTTTGTATTTTGTCTTGATGTCTTGCCTGGGGCTCGAACCCTGGCTTTACGTCTAATAAGCTAACACACGACCTACTAGACTACGGCGACTTCAGATCCAAACGCAAACAAAGTGTGCGGGACTTGCTTACTTAATTGGTCATTAAGAGCCTGATTAAGGGATTTCGGCCTGCCTTAACACTTTCTTCCAGACGCCTCTGCTTCAGTTGGCCACACCAATCGATGACATGGCTTCCTCGATTTGGTCCGTCCAACACAAACCAGGTCGTGCCCTTCACCGACTTCCTTAGATCCCCGCATAAAATACCCGCCTCGCCGGAGCATCCTCCTCCTTTCGAACGAAATGGCGAGACATATAATCGAGTATTTTTATTTGTTTGAAAGACCCATAGATGCCACTATATGTGCAACATAACATCGTCCAATTATCTGACACGTCTTCTTTGGCTGCCGGGCATCAGAAATATCCAATTTTCCGTGACTCTGACTCAGACTAACTTTGACTGATGATATATGGGTTATGGTGGCTTTGAGGACCGCTGTGTTTTGTGGCTTATTTGCTTATGCCTGTGACTTAAGAAAACCAAACAAGAAAAGTCGTACAGGGTCCAATCGCACGATCTCGTTGACCAGTCCAAATCATTTCCACGTGAGCTGACTAAGACATCAAATCGCTCGTGCAGAATATCCAATGTGGCATAAGCTGTATGGCACCGTTCTGTTAAATCCATATTTCGTTGGTGCCTTGATAATATAATTTAGACCAACAAAAGTTGGTAATCATCGACGTAGAGGGCTCATCATTGCCAGTGGTGGCCTTCATTTTATAAGAAATATGAATCGATGATGCCTTCAGCATAAAATCCACACCAAAAACTGATTTCTTCAGGATAAATTAGAAGCTCTCGGATCTCATGTCGATTCGCACCATCGCAAATTTGAGAAAGTTTTGTTTGTTCACGTTCTCATTTATCCAAAAATAGGTCTCATCACTCAAGATGATTTTACGATAAAAATTAGTGTCAGTTGCCAACTGCTTCATAATCCATTCAGCGATCACCCGGGTTTTGTATTGGTTAACCTTCAGTTCCCCGGTCAGTTGAATCTATTATAGGTGCAGACCCAAATCATAGATACATACATACATACATAATTGATCATTACAACCCTTCAGTCAGGATTACAACCTATTTTCGCAAACCCAAGTCACAATGTCAAACTCCCTAAGTTTTGGAACATTGTGTGAACGGTCGAGCTCTTGTAGCGATGCAAAACAGACTGCTGCGGCCATGCTTTAGGCAGATCTTGAATTTTATTGATGTAAAAGTATTGGTTGATCATTTACTGACACAGTGGATCCGAATTCATTCATCACATTGCGAATTGTACTCTCAGTATGACGATTATTACTTACTTAATTCGTCATTCCAACCTTTTAGTCAGGGTTGCGACCTATCTTCCCATACCACTTACGTTGTGTGTGTTAATTTTATACATGAGTAGCGGAACCTACAGTTTGAAGTGGACTCCGAACAACAGATTTTTTAGAAACTTTTCATTGCAATTTTATTTACGTTCAGAATTTTTGCCAGAAATCTCCTGAGAGACAATCGATAAATAAATATTTTTTCATATTTCGTTTTGCTGGAGAGGTCTGATATGTGGGTTTAAATCGTGGCCTTACGTTTAATAAGCCAACACACTACCTACTAGACAACGACTGACTACGACAGTATGTCGATTATTGCTTATTTAATTTTTCATTACAAACTTTTAGTCAGGATTACAACCTATCTTTACACACCCCACCGATTTTATCCATAAGTGTATATTCAGACTTTTTGAGACAAGACTGATGAGAGGAAGTCGTTGAAAGAAATATTTTTTTCATATTTCGTTCTGTTCGAGATTCTTGACGTGAGGTTTGAATCGTGGCCTCACGTTTAACAACACACTACGTAGCAGAGATTAGCAATGAATCGCCTTTTCGCTACTCATAAGTACTCATGAAATTTTGAGTATGAGTGAGTCAATAGTATTGAAATCCAGCTACTCTGATTCATTCGTATTCAGTACAATATTGTTTTATAAGTACAAGTTGCAATGAGTATAAGTTCAACGTTGACATCAAACTCATAACATTCGAAATATTTATGTTTGATTCATACGCCATTCTGATTCATAAATTTAGAAAAATACTTATAATACTAATCATAAATGATTCGAGTGAAATTATTCATCAAAATTTACAGTCTTAGTTGAGCAAACACACAACCTTCATGTGAGTATTGTAGTGTTCGTACGCGAATCATACTTATTTTGTGATTCGTGTATACGATGAGTCATGGAGAGTCGAAATCAATAACATCATGTGTATTGTTAAGTATGAGTACCATGAGTATTTCAAACTTTGAATATGAGTAGTATGAGTATGACATTAAAATAAGTACGAATGCGTATAAGTATCAGAAATTATAAGTATGATTCGAATCTACTATCGTTTTGAATACTCATTGCTGACCTCTGCTACGTAGCCAACACACTACACTACCTACTAGACTACGACGGTATGATGAGTATTACGTGTTCAATTGGTCATTACAACCTTTTAGTCAGGATTACAACCTAATTTATCCATTTTATCCAAATTTATCCATGAGTGAGAGAGTTTTTGCCACAAGACTGCTGAGAGGCATTTATTGAAAGAAATATTCTTTCATATTTCATTCTGATGCACGGCCTCGTGTCTGCCTACCACACTACCTCCTAAGGCGACTTATGGCGGTCGTAAAATGGGCAAAGCTCACGGTATGTTGGCCGAACACAAATTTTGATAAAACAGTTTTATTATGTGCGCCTACTCTTGATTGCTACATTCGTCCAGGCAAAATCGACTGACTAAATGACAGCTAATTTGACAGTTCCAGCTTTAACAAAATAACTGTTTTTGGATGCGATTTATGTCCATAGGTTTCGTTTGAACACTGGAAACAAACGTCTGATTTCTCTTTTTTATGTGATTATCTGTTTTTAGAATGAATTTTGCGCTAACAAAGTAAAACTTCTTTATGAAGCAATTTATTTAAATTAAACTAAAACTAATCAAAAGCTTTCCTTTCAAACTAATTTTGTTTCAATTTATTTATCTTCAAACTTAAACTCGAATAATGATTATGAGTTTTAAGAACAGTTTCAGGGTAAAACTAAAATTATTTCTTCTCTCTTCACTATGACGGAAATAAGATTTTAGATTCAGGGAGTAAAGATGAAATGCTAATCAGTAAAGATGAACATGAGTTCTAACAGAAAAAAAAAGAAACAAACTTTTCATAATTTAAAGCAGCACAACAAGGTTTGCATCTTAGATATTAACAGCCAAGAGGCAAGCCAGCTTGGCAGACAAAGGCTCTCACATTTAATGAGAAACAAATACGAGTAGAAAGCCTTGCAAAACAACAGGCCCAGCAAGCCTAGCCAACTAAAATAAATCAAAATTATCAGCAACATGAACAATTTTCATCGATTTTTCTACCATCGCCACCACCATCACAATCACCACCATCATCATCATCATCATCATTGTTAACGTCATAATAAATTCAAAAGTTTTCATTATGCCAACATTAATGTTTAAAGGTATGAATGAACGAATTAATGAATTAATGAATGAATGAATGAATGAATGAATGTTACGTGTACATTATTTATTCTGATAACTAATCATCAACAAATCATATTCTGAATAGGAGGCCATAATATTAATTGGAAAATATTGATAAAGTACTCATCGTTGAATTGTTGCCTTCATTAATACACTGTGATACTTACTGTTGTATTACAATAAGTTACAGCGTTAGATTGCTAAAGGTACGACAAGTTTGGGTTGAATAACTTATGAAACGTTCAGGCAGATACATTTCAAACAAAAACAACACAGATATTATCGTGTCGTGTTGTGTCTTTTACCTTAACAAAGTGAACAATAATAATTTTTATAAGGCGACAAACGGCTTCAGAGTTTTTTTTTATGGAAATTTACAGTGCAACAGATATGAAAGAACACATCATTAGCATTGGTGAGGACTATAGGTACGATGCCTCAATATACTATTTGCCTTAAGATACAAAGGTGGCCTTATAATTAGAAACGACTTAGCGACATGTATGTTTGTTAATTTGTTTTACAGTTTTCACTGTGTACCTGGGATCAAAGGCTTTGTTTGGAGGACGTCTTACATACGTTTTTCCATCAGATTGGGATAAATTAAACTTAGATTCGTCACTCCAGAGAACTCTGTTCCAAAAACATCGTTTCTAATTATAAGGCCACCACTGTATGTAAAGCACTCCACATTTTATTCATTCTGGGGTGCCAAGTAGAAACAGAACTTCTCTGATACAATTTCTAACTTCATGATTGATTTCTTGATTTGATTGACAAGCGAATCCAAATTGAAACAACAACCGCCGTAGTGCAACAGGTAGCCTTGGGCCCGAACTCTGAATTCTTTTTATTAAAATAAATTTATTTTTACTAAGCTTCGGAGATAACTGGGCTCAATCACAAGACAATCACATGTCAATCACATGTCAATCATACATCAATCAAACGTCAATAACACATCAATCAATTCTGGGTGCCTCGGCGTCACACTTGTCTGTGTTCCCGGACACTGCGATATTCCGGGAAACTGCAGGGCCGACGAGCTGGCCAGGGCTGACGCATTACCTCCGGAATCTTCCTCAATCAAGTCGGGAATGCCACTTGCCTCGTTCAAACTGGCTATTGCGCGGAAATTCTCCCGGGATGCCAACCGGTCCTGGATCAATGAGGAATCCTGCTCCATCGCTAGGCTCACTTGGCCCACAATGGATAGGAGGCGTACCAACCAGCTACTTGGACTTGGCCGTAATATCATCTCGATCACAGTGGCAATGCTTATAGGCCACTGTGTTATGGGTAGACACGCGAAAAGAATGCGAATCCCATTTAACGACTTCTGCCGTCGATGCAGATTCGCCGAGGAGGAGGAGACTGCCGCCCACTTTCGCTGCCAATGCCCATCCCTTGCGGGGTGCAGATATAGGTTATTTGGCTCTCCGACCCTTGTCAGCTTGACGGAGGTATCGTCCATTGATATCAAGGACATAGCCTCGTTTATCAAACTTTCTGGCTAGTTTTCCAGCGTGGGGCAGCCCTTGCGCTGACCAACTTCCCCCTCCTTGAATCGGAGGAACTTGGTCAGTACAGAGGCTGCATTTACCTGTGGCATCACAACGGGCCGCTATGCGTGCTCAAGTGAGCTTTTTGGTAAATTAAAGCTACTACGCTAATCTAACCTAACCTAACACATCAATCACACAACAGTTGGTAGCGAAAAAATAAGTGAATCTGAATTACTCCCTTCGATTAGATGTTCTCCTATGTTCTTAGTGTTCTAAAAACGAAACGTACCAGATTAACTATTCGACGTATAGTTTACTTACTTAATTCGTAAGCACACCCATTTAACCGTAGATCGAGCTTTAAAAAAACTTCATAATTCTTGCTTATGTATCACTTTTGACACATATTTGGAATACATACATACTTGTAGTACATGGAATTGTCACGATTATTGATAGATTTTGTTAAAAAATTTTAATATTTTAATCCATTTTAATAAAACTATTATTACATTTTATTATCACTTTTATGAAATTTGAGCCACAATTTTTGACGTGACGTCTACCACCCTGCTTTGTGGCGATTTATAAGTTTCCAATTGCTTAGATAGGACAGCTTATTGTCACTCGATCAGTAACACTCTCAGTTGAGGGCTGACTAAAACCTGTTGGCACAGATCATTCTTGTGATTCGTTAGAAATATTTATTGTCAACGTCATGTGAGGTAAATAAGTTTCCCGTTGCAATAGAACATCGACTATGTCAATAGCAATAACAATTCTCTCCCTTTGATTCCTCTTTGGTTTCCCGGCTACGGGTTTCCCCAAATACTGCTGTAAGTAGTTGCTACTCACGTAGCATGTACTTGAATCTAAAACTGCCAATTCAATTTCGATGGATCACGAAATTTATAACGACCATCAAATTTAATTAGTTACTCATCTGCAGCGACAAAATTAAATATGAGTTCAAAAGGTGAGATCAATACTAAGTATTACTCCGTAAATCTCTTTATGAAGTTTGATTTATATAAATATCTTTAAATTAATTTTCCTAACGATCACTGTAAGTATTCCATCATTAAGTATCAAATTTCAATTAAAATCCCTGGAGGTAATTTTCATTTTCCACAATAAAACTAAAAAGTTTTTGAATTCTGTTGCTAAAAAGCTTTAATTTGAGATGAAAATATACCAAAAAGGAATATAAAAACATAGCCATCATTATTTAAATATATTTTCTTTAATTTTCTTACCTTTTAGGCGAACAAAAAAATTAAATTTTTAAAAATCATAAAAAAGGATATATGGGCTGCTCCGAAAGTATGATAGCTAATCCCAAACTATTTATACAGTATTATTTCTTACATAAAACTACAAGTTGTGTGATAAAACTTTTATGAAAATGGTTAACATTTTCTAACAAAAAATTAAAATAAATATATTTTTTTTTTTAGAAAAAAATCCTTTTCATTTGAATTTCAAAAAAGGCTTTAGGCATGATTATTAAAGGCTGGAAAATTTTCATCTCATTTTACGAAAAGGCGCAATAGATGTAAATATATCATAATCAAAGCGAATGATTCTGTTATCTCATACGTACGTAGCTGACAGAAATATTATCATCTGTAATAAAACTTGGGACGAAACACAATGTTTTCTAATGTTTGTCTGTCACGTGAGATAAATATGAGAAGAGCAGTAAGAAAGAATCTACAAGATTTCAGGAAACAGCTGCTAGCAAATCTATGTGAAAATTGCTAATATTTTTTCATCCCAAACTACTAAAGGCAGTTTGTTTTGTTCCAAGTCGTACCATCTTTGGCGATAAACAGCCTGTTGCCATGTTTGTTGCTGCCAATACTTTCGTGAGTTCATAAGACGAGCTTCTATTTTCTTCTTCTTCTAAGTCATTAGCAGCAGAAATATTACATATTTACATATTACATATATTACATCATTACAACCTTTCGTTATAAATTGGAAATGTCTGACCTGATGTTTGAACCTTGATCTGACGTCTAATAAGGTAACACGCTACATACTAAACCACGACTACTTCAATCAATATCAAGAACATATCAAGAATAGAAAATTCAAGCTTTTCACTTTCGTCGTTCAATTCGTTAACTTTCAATTCTTTCTCAAAAACCATAAATATTGTATTATTTACGATAAAACTTCACAAAATCTTTGAAATCTTAAAAAAAGTACATACACGACGCCAAAAAATCTCTAGGAAAGTCGAATGTATCAAAAATGATGAACTTAGTAATCCCTGTTTGAAATTTTCTTTTTTTTTAAATAACGGCAATAACAATACTAACGAATTATAAAAATATCAAGCATCTAACTTCTTTTGAATTAAAGTTGTGTAGTCTAAAAAATTGAAAAGTATCATTTTTGATACAAAGCTCGATCTACGATTAATTAGGATTACAATCTAGGATCTCACACCAACCGTGTTGTGTTTTTTAATTGTATTCATCCCGCCACTACTACTCCGAATGATGGACCCGAATTTATCTATCAGATTGCGAATGGTATTCTCGATATGACGATTATTACTTACTAACTTGGTAATTACAACCCTTTAGTCAGGATCACAACCTGCCATTCACACCAACCATGTAATGTATGCTAATTTTATCCATGAGTGGCTATCGAACGATATATTTAAAAAATCTTGCACGTCAATTTTATTTACTCTTAGAATTTTTGCCACAATGCTGAGATGAAGTCCTTGAAGAAAAAGTTTTTTAAATTTCGTTTTGTCGGTGTGCCTGACCTGGGGTTTGAAGCACGACCTCCTGTCTAATAAGGCAACACAATAGCTTATCGACTTAACTATGGCCGAACTTCCATTTTGATAAAATAATTTTATTATTTACGCATGTTGTCGATTGCTGTATCCGTTCGTGATGATTTGGTAAGATTGACGGAATAATTGACAGCTAGGTCCCGCCACTGCTACTCCGAATGATAAATTTTTAAGAAACTTTTCATGGCAGTTTTAGTTCTCTCAGAACTTTTTACCAGAAGATTGACAAAAAGAATTCATTTTATTCGAGATGTCTGAGATGGAATTTGAACCATTGGCTTGGGTCTAATAAGCCAACACACTACCTGGTAGGCTACGGTTTATAGCTGCCATCAAAAACAAAGAGTTACTGACAATTCTTTAATTTCTTCCAAGGCTCTTGCATTACATTATCAACGTATGTATCCCTATTTAAGGCGTCTAATAGATCTCAACCTACTGTCCGTTGCCCCTGTGTCCTAGTCAGAATATTTCTTCAGCGTCTGTTCTCATAGTAAGCGACTGGTAGTCTTCGTCTAGATCTTAAACAGCGGCAATTTTAAAAGCCTATCAGTACTTATAAGAAGCAAACCCCTTATTTCCCCTTTATGGACAAAAAAAAAATTCAAGCCCTGAACATTCCGGGAATTGGTTTCATAATCTCAGGAGAACCTTATACTACAGTGTCGGTGTCATTCTGTATTCTGTATACAGTTGAATGCTGCTATAGCCCCTGTTAGTAGAGTAGCGGCTACAGCTGTTCTAATGGTCGTGCTACTAGTGCACCAGTAGCAGTTTACAGTCGCCAGTAGGCGACCGTAAATTCAGCCTAGTACTTGGTTCTTCAAAACCAGACACCTCAAAGGCTAAAGGGATCCAATCGAATGTCATGTTTCCGGGCTGATAAGAAGGTTTTGACTACGTTAACCACTAAACTAGTTTCCCATGTGCCAACCTATAATGCCAGATCTCTAATGCATCTCCCTCGACCTCAATGGCCTTGAAAGTTGTTCTCAAATGGTATAAAAATTCTTTCTAAAATGATTGGGGTTTTAGGAGGAAAATCCTCATTAATGAAATTGCTTTCTTGTGGCAGTCGCCGTAGTCTAGTAGGTAGTGTGTTGGCTTATTAGACGTAAAGCCAGGGTTCGAGGCCCAGGCCAGACATCAAAACAAAATACAAAAAGAATTTCTCCGGCGACTTCCTCTCAGCAGATTTCTGGCAAAAACTCTGGAAAGTAAATAAAAATTACCATGAAAAAGTTTCTCAAAAGTCTATCGTTCGGAGTCGACTTTAAACTGTAGGTCCCGCCACTCATAAATAAAATTAACATACACAATATAAGTGGTGTAAGAAACTAGGTCGGAATCCAGACTGAAGGGTTGTAATGTATGTATGTTTTCTTTAACGTTTGCTAAAACCTTAATGCTGCCGTTGCATCATTTATCACTTGTCACTCTGTATTCTTTTTGTTGTTGTTCTATACGTTGTCCTTACAAAATCCTTGTTTATTATGAAAGCATAATTGTAACTGTATTTGAATGCTAGTGCTCCAGGTACTTAAACTCCAATGACTTTTCAAAATAAACGCTTTTTCTTGCTTTTCTTTCCTCTTCTGGCCATTGTTGACAGTTTCCTGGCAAAGTATTAAAGGCACTAAGACGACGACTGACTATCTCCTCCAATAACAGTTCCCGTTGTAGTATGGCATCTCGATGTGTTTTAATGAAAACAATAGGACTCCAAAAGACAATTAAGATGGCATTTCCTATTCAAAGAAGGAAGGAAGGATAAGAATGTCTATGAGGGAGGGGAAAATGAAAACAAAATAAACGATTGTATGTGATAGAACACGGATGGCTGTATAGCAGTTTTATAGCTTATGAAACAATAGCAAAATGAAGCTTTTGTTGTTAAAAATGCTGATAAAGAGTATTCGGTTTGGTTTTACTTTCCCTTCCTCTAGCTGTCTCTCTCTCCCTTTCTCTATGAGGCTTCGGAGGTGGTTGAAAGGAATTTGAAAGTGTTGCTGCAGCGGAAGACATTATAAAGTTTAATTCCAATGAAACTATTGATTTTCGTTCTCCAACACGGAAGTAAATTTAATTAAATTAAAGCCGTATTTAGCTACTGGAAGCATTGTTCACCTCAAATCTGTTTATAAAAGATCCTCCAACAAAGCCATGCAAACTTTTATTTTAAATTTCAGTTGTTCCTGTAGCTCTCGTCCTTGTAAAGTTTTGCGTTGAACTCTTTCATTTAAACTTTAAATTTAATTTAAAGTTTTAACACTTTCTCCCTCTCTTTCTCTTTCTCTCTAACCTCCTCTGTTGTCCTTGATTAAAATCAGAAAACCATTAACAAATATGGCTGCCATCGAGCAACTAATTTGCTGCGACACTAAAAAAGAGCACGCGAGAAATGAAATGAAACCGAACACAGCGTTAAACTAAACATGTACTCTCCTAGATGCCTCCGCTTACCTGAGGTATATATCGGGTCCGCCATCTAACGTTTTTTTTTTCAACAAGTGCATATTTCGTGAATGGTAACACTTAGCTCATGTCTGATTTGACAGATAATTAGTTTTATCCTTCCGCTGAACGAATATGGTTTGTATACGGTTGAGCAACGCTGGGAAATATTGCGACATTACTTTGAAAATCATGGTAATGTTGCAGAATGTGTGCGAAAATTGCGTATGGATTTTGGAAGAAGAGAAGCACCGTCAGCTCCGTATGTTCGTTATCTTGTGAAAAAAAGTGAAAGAATCTGGCATCCTCATCGATAAACCGAAGCGTGAAAAGCCAAAAACAGTGCGTACACCCGAGAATACTGCTGCTGTGGCAGAAAGTGTGCGTGAAGCGTCATCAACATCAATTCACCGACGTTCTCAACAATTAAATTTTGCATAAAGACCTTGGTATGACGCCATACAAAGTCCAATTGGTTCAGGAGTTGAAGCCAATTGACCATCCAATGCGTTTTCGCTTCGCTAAGTGGGCCTGCGATCGACTTACAGAAGATGCCGATTTTGGCAAAAAAATCATCTTTTCAGATGAAGCTCATTTTGATCTTGGCGGGTATGTAAACAAGCAAAATTGTCGCATTTGTGGCACAGAAAACCCGCACGCATACATTGAAAAACCGACGTACCCAAAATGAGTCACTTGTTGGGTCGGATTTTGGTCCAGAGGCATAATTGGACCTTTTTTCTTCGAAAATGAGCAAGCAGTGGCCGTTACATTCAATGGCGATCGTTATCGGGCCATGTTGAACGAATTTGTGTTCACAAAAATTGAAGAGGAGGATATTGGCAGCATTTGGTTTCAACAGGACGGCGCTACATGCCACATAGCCAAAGCTACACTCGATGTTTTACGCCCTGTTTTTGAAGATCGCATTATCAGCCGCAGAGCTGATGTCGTTTGGCCACCTCGGAGCTGCGCTTTGACACCGTTGGACTATTATTTGTCGGGTGCCGTCAAAGATAAGTGTTACGCCGACAAGCCAGAGACAATTGACGCTTTAAAGGACAATATTCGTGAAGCCAATGGCGATCGTTATCGGGCCATTTTGAACGAGTTTTTATTTACAAAAATTGAAGAGGAGGATATTGGCAACATTTGGTTTCAACATCACGGCGCTACGTGTCACACAACCGAAGCTACACTCGATGTTTTGCGCCCTGTTTTTGAAGATCGCATTATCAGCCGCAGAGCTGATGTCGTTTGGCCACCTCGGAGCTGCGCTTTGACACCGTTGGACTATTATTTGCGGAGTACCGTCAAAGATAAGTGTTACGCCGACAAGCCAGAGACAATTGACGCTTTAAAGGACAATATTCGTGAAGCCATTGGTGAAATACAGCTGCACACAATCGATACTGTGCTTAAAAATTGGACCGATCGTGTAGGCTACTGCATGGCCAGCCGAAGCAGCCATTTGATTGAAATTATTTTCCATTATTAACCGGAAGGATTGTACTTTCAAATAAAAACAGAAATTTGAGAAAATATTCAGTAGTTTGTTCTTTAAAGCATTTTCAAAAAAAGTCATTTGGTGGACCCTTTATAACTCGTCTGTATGTTCCAGTTTTTAAATATTTTCCAGGCTGACACTTTTTCAATGTCTCTATGTATGCATGGAAGGAGTATAAATGTATGTGTGCAAATGTGAATTAGTGTTGGTGTGTATGGCTTGAAGTTTTTTCTTCCGGAATTTCGAAAAGAAATCCAAACGTACACGATGTTGTGCGATGCTGTGGTTAGTATGCCTCAGCATTTTCAATTCCTTTACACACACACACATCCACTCACATGCCCAGTCAATTTTCAAATTTTCCACAATTGTTTTGAAAAAAAAAAAAATTTTCAATATGGTTGAGGCTTTTTCTTATTGCCTGTGTTTCTTTCTTTTTTCTTGTTCTCTCTTGTTTTTTTTTCTTGCTGTTGCTATTGCTATTGCCGTTGATGTCGATGTCGTTGTCGTTGTTGCTATTGCTGTTGCTGTTGTAGTTGTTTCTGGCCTTTATCTTGTTTCTAATTCATTGGATCGCAAAAAACTGTCGTGTTCACCTTAATTGGGGGAAATACAATAACAGCAACAATATTGAAATAAATTGGAAAAAGCAACAACAGCATCTACATCAACAGCATACAATGAAAACAATAAGGAAAGCGTAACAAAACATACGTTTTTAATGTATCCGTAGCCACTAACATTAGAAGGCACGGGCCATTGTATTCATTAAACAGTATGGGACCTCCAAGTAATTGATGCTGATAAGAAGACTAGAGCTTCCACAAAACACTATCTTTTTACACGATTTACTACTTATTCCTTCGCCTTCTTATGCATGATTTCATTGTGATGGTTTCAGGCGTTCTTACGTCAACTACTGCTTCGTGAGCATTGTTGACACCACTCTAGTGCCATTCATTTTATACCATCGAATTTTATCTGATGAAATAGCCGATCCACCACGATCCTACACGTTTTGCTACTTATTTTTTGCCTTCTTATGCATGATTTCATTGTGCTGGCTTCAGGCGTTCTGACATCAATCACATCTTTTTGAGCATTGTAGACACCATTCTAGTGCCATTCGTGCGATACCATCGAATTTTGTCTGATGAAATAGCCGATCCACCATGATCCTACACGTTTTGCTACATATTCTTTCACCTTCTTATGCATGATTTCAGACGTTCTTATGTCAACCACTGCTTCTTCAGCCTTGCGGATGACACTCTAGTGCCACTATCGTGTGATGCTAATGAAATCTGTTTGATGCTATAGCCGCTCCAACTCTATTTTCTATTTTTATTCTGTTTCAGTATGTGTTGCTTGTTGACTGAAGTACATAGAATCCTATTTGCTGTTGAGTCAGAATATCCTGTCAAAGCGTTCGATTCTAATCATGTTTCACTAGCATAAAACCGAGCAGATTTTTCACATGCATTTGACACTCATGAGTAAAATTAACACATACAACATGGCTTCTGTGAGAAGCTAGGTTGTATTCCTGACTAAAAGGGTTGTAAGTAAGTACGACATCAGACGTAAAGGCAAACAAAATATTCCTTTGAGGACATCCTTTCAGCAGATTTCTGGCAAAAACTCTGAGAGTGAATAAAATTGCTTTCAACTTTAAACTGTAGATTCCCCCACTCGTGTACAGAATTAACACACACAACATAAGTGGTGTGAGAAGCTAGGTTGTAATCCTAACTAAAAGGGTTTTAAACAGTACGACATAAGACGTAAAGGCAATAACTAATTAACAAACGTTTACAATCAAAATATTTCTTCGACCACTTCCTTTCAGCAGATGTCTGGAAAACACCCTGATTGCAAAATAAAATTGCCATGAAAAAGTTTCTCAAAAATTTGTCGTTCGGAGTCGACTTTAAACAATAGGTCCCTCCAGTCAGGTATAAATTTAACACACACAACATAAATGGTGTGAGAAACTAGGTTGTAACCCTGAATGAGGGCTTGTAATGACCAATTATGTATATATGTATGCTACAATCAAATCGTTGCAATAATCACACGTCCTCTGTAACTAGAAGAGAATCAGAATCAGAAGTTGTTGATGTTCCGGATAAAAAAATCCAATGATTTGTTTGCTTAAGCTCATAGAATGGGTTCTGGATCAGTCAAATCCGAGAACGTCCAATTCAATCCCAAAAAGTCACTGCTTGTTGTAGAATTTGGGCTGGCGGCATCATCGGTCCATATTTCTTTCAGAACGACGTTGACCTGATCATCACTGCCAACCGCAAGTCCTACAGGTCGATGACGATGACGTCTTTTGGCCTAAATTGAACGATCTTCACACCAACGACAGGTGGTTTCAACAGAACGGCGCTATGTCTTACGCGCCTCATATCCATTGGATATTCTACTCGATATAATGCTGATATCGTGCGATTTCACTCAGACTTTTTCTTGTGTGGCTTTCTTAAGTCGCAGGTGTAGGCGTATGAATGTATACTTTCGATGTTGTCAGTGAACTTGTGCATCTTGTATCCGTCTTTGCCATCTAAAATGATGTCAATCTGGAGACCAAGCATACAATCACTCTTGCCAACAGATGTTACTATATGGGCCCAACAAGCAATTGTGTAGCATAGGCCTCTCACGTACTACGGAACTAATGCTTTACAAGTCAATTATCTTCCTCATGCAGCTTTATGGCCTATAAGCAGGCTCCATTTCAGCAGACTTGAAAGTATTCGAAAGAAGTCCTAAATTGGGTTTTCGATTCAATGTGATTAGACGTATGTTTACGCAACCGATCCAACAAAATGATAATGAAATGCACGTTATGCAGCCTATTACCATTCAACGTCTGCGGATATTCGAATAATAGAAGATGTTCTACCGAGAGAAATATTTGATGCGGGAATTACTGAAAGTATGAGAAGAGAACGACCTTGTCTGCGTTGTAAGAACCAAGCCTTTTCAAACAACGTTTTTTCTAGTACCAACAAAGTATATTGCATGAGTGGGTATCATCTCCACAATGCAATGTATTCGTAGGGGCCATCCTTACAATGCCCTACACTTATATTCTTATAATACCCTTATACTACTCTTATACTACTCTTATTCTATTCTTATAATACTCTTATACTACTCTTATACTACTCTTATACTATTCTTATACTACGCTTATACTACTCTTATACTACTTTTATACTACTCTTGTACTACTCTTATACTGCTCTTATACTACTCTTATACTTCTCTTATACTACTCTTATACTACTCTTATACTACCATTATACTACCATTATACTACTCTTATACTACTATTTTTATACTGCTCTTATACTACTCTTATACTACTATTTTTATACTGCTATTATACTACTCTTATACTACTCTTTAATACTCTTTTACTACACTTATATTACTCTTATACTACTCTTGTACTACTCTTATACTACTCTTTACTACTCTTTTACTACACTTATATTACTATAATACTACTCTTGTACTACTCTTATACTACTCGTATACTACTCTTATACTACTCTTATACTACTCTTATACTACTCTTATACTACTCTTATACTACTCTTATATTACTCTTATACTACTCTTATACTACTCTTATACTACTCTTATACTACTCTTATACTACTCTTATACTACTCTTATACTACTCTTATACTACTCTTATACTACTCTTATACTACTCTTATACTACTCTTATACTACTCTTATACTACCATTATACTACTCTTATACCACTCTTATACTACTTTTATACTACTCTTATACTATTCTTATACGACTCTTCTACTATTCTTATACTACTCTTATACTACTCTTATACTACCCTTAAAATACTTATATACTTATACTTATACTACTCTTATACAACTTTTATACTACTCTTGAATACGGGCCATCTATTCGATAATCCCCTTCAAAACGCTCAGCATGACTGAGTACTATGCCCTGGTTATTGGTTGCAAAAAAACCTTTTTATTAACCCTAAGGAAATATTGTTTTTGTGGTTCAGCGTAGTATGAACAATATTCGTTGCTTATCTACTAGACAAGTAAGGGATATTGTTTTCTTTTTTAAGGCTTTGGAATGAGAAATTTGTTTTAAAGATTGTTGATGTTGTCTTGTGTGCTCATTGCTTGTAACAGAAACGTATCCAATTAGAAAAACAACAATGACATCGATTGTAAGCCATCTATTAATACTCTTCCACTCATCCAACCAAATAAACGTTCAGCTATCTAAGCAAACAACCAACCAAACAACCAACCAACCATCCATCCAGCCAGCCAGTCAGCCAACCATCCATCCATTTAGCCATCCATGCAAACGTTCATTAAAATCTACAAACGATTTTGTTGTCTTGCAAACACCGTCTACAACTACTCTTCTCTTTTAAAATCTTCTGCTGGCCTCTCTTACCTTAAACAGGCTTTGTTAGATGTGGGCTTGTGTTCGAAGGTAAAATTTGTACGAAATTATGGAAAAGGATGTTCGAAAAAACATTTGTGTTGGGATTATTATTGCTTTTGTTGTTGCTGTTGCTGTTGCTGTTGCTGTTTGGTTTTTGTCACTGCTTAACAATTGTTACATGCTGTGGCGTTTGCTACAACAAATTTTTTTTGGCCAACAATTTCTAATCCTGCAGCACATCATGTGTGATTTCTATTGTAAGTCGTGTGTGGACATTTACATCCATTTTGGGCTAATTTTCTAACTTTTCAGAAACGTTAACTACAGTTTTAGATACACGAGAAAGAAGAATAAAATTTAACCACTTTAAACTGGATTTTAAAATTCTAAACTCATCATTTTCATTAAAAGAAAAATCTCCTTCCTTTGCTTATCCTTTTCATTGTAACTCAATAAAGTCTCGAGAATATTTCTTCACAAAACAAGTCATCAATTTGAAAGCAGAAAACCAATTAAAGTTCAATTGAAAGATTAAAAAAATAATCATTTATTATCCTCCTACTTTTTCTCCTTTTATTCCTTTGGAAACTCATCCTTGAAAAAGGGTTAATATTTAGAGGGGCCCCCCAATAAATGTGACATTTACAGTTTTACTTTACTTGTTATTCGTTCATTCAACCATTCAAGCCAGGCATTGTCTAATGTCAGTTGCCGGTAATCCTTTAGCAATGAGGCTCACGTTCGTGATATAAAAAAAGGTGGAAATACTTTCAGCTTTTTAAACCCACAGTACAAAGCAAAACAAAACAAGGACAAAAAACATTATCATGTTATTGTAAGGACATTGATGAGGTATAAAAACCTATAGAAAGGCATCAATACTGAGTGCAGAAATTGTACAGAAATAAATTCAGGTTTGCTAACGTATTAGCCTGGTAACTATTGTACTAAAAAAGAGAGGAAATGTGCTGTGGGTGAAGTTCAGTCAGTCAGTCTTGTGTGAAGACTCGGTGTGTTTGAAGAGAGCAATCGTGGTTTGAAGATCTCCGTTACAAAGATCTGTCGAGTAATTTTCCAGTAGTTGTTATTGTTAATGCAATGAGTATAAACAGAGGAATAACAAAGAAGAGCAATTGTTGTTGTTTACATCAAGTTGTGAGCAGTGGCACACAGAATTATAGGAATAATAAAGAATATGAATTAAAACTAAACACAAATTTATTTTTATTTTTATTTGCAAGCTACGATCTCATATTTTAAACGCTTTAAAAAGGTAAAAAACGTAACAATTTATTTCTTAAAAAGAATGCGTTGCAATAGAATTCATTATTTTGTGTTGTAAAAGACTGGTAGTCATCGTAGTCTAGCAAGTTGTGTGTTGGCATATTAGACTCGAGTCCGTGATTCAAACCACAGCTTTGATATCTCGAAATAAAATTGTCATGAAAAGTTTCTCAAAAATGTGTCATTCGGAGTCGACTTTAAATTGTAAATACAACATGGGTGGTGTGAGAAGATATGTTGTTATCCTGACTAGACTAGGGGTTGTAGTAAACAATTAAGTAAGCAAGTAAGAGACTGGTAATAATGAAGTCCTTCTTTAATGTCTTAATCAGTCCGCTGTTCAGTCGGCTATGAATGTATATGATCTACGAAGAAGGTGAGTATGAAGTAAAAATATAGAGATTTCGGGAATTAATTCTCTAGAAAATATTTCTACCCCTACAAAGGACTTCTTTCTACTCCATTTAAATTACTTGCTAGACAACATGCGACTTAATACCCTATCATGTTGCCACAATATTCTCCTTAAGCAATCTACTATTCTATCTGAAGATCATTAGATTCTGTGTGAACCTGGTCTTGATAGGAGATTTCGCAATAGAGAGCGATATCTGGTCAGTTGCGGAGGCTCTGTGGATATCCACACATGGTTCACGTGAACTATTCTTGAGTAATATAAAATAGAATAAGATCTGCTGAAGAAATTTCTCCTAACAGCTTAATCTTACGATTTTTTTCACCTATCTAAAAACTGTTCCGCCTTACTTCCTGTTTCAGGTTGATATAATGGCTTTAAATCATTTTAGAGAACTGTCTGCGTATAAGGTATCTCCAAGTGCTAGTATTTCTGTCATGTCTAACAACTTATCGGTGATGAGACGGTCGATGCTCACGCTAGATTCGGTTCACTTTCTGAATGGTCCTGCTGGAATTCTTGGTCCTGCTCCCCCAATCTGCCACCTCTAGGGCCTCATCAATGGATGAGTCTGTGGGGAGAAACAGAAGCGTTGGGGGCATGGATTGGGTTGTTGTGTTTCTAGGTGTCTATGGCCTCCTATAGATAGTATTATAAAAGGTTGGCTGTTTGGCTTGTATAAGGCCAGTTTAAGGTTAATTATTGGTTTTATTACGGGGCATTGCAAGATAGGATCTAGACCCAGTCGGACTGTTGCAGGGTATGTTGCGACGAGGAGGAGTTCGATACTGTCGAATACCTCCTTTGTAAATGTCCTGCCCTTGGCAGAGGCTTTTTTAGAGGTTTTGCATTCTGTGTCGAGTGCCGACATAGATTCATTATTAGTTTGAGCTGGTTTAGAAGAGCTATGGCTTCAATAGTGTAGTCGCGCACTTTTGTTTGTTTGTGGTCTGTGTTATTCCTTTATTTTCTCCTTTAGGGCGTTGTACAATGGGTCAACTTGACCTTTGAGTACTTGTCTCAACGCCAAGTACAAGTCCTCTACCTAAACCTAAACCTAACTTTGTATGTGAATTCATTCAAGTGTTTCAAATAAGATTGTGTGCCCAAGAACTTTACAAAATCAATGAATATAATCTTCAGTAAAGATCTGCATTTAACTGCCTAATTCTACTGTGAATCTAAACGAGTTGATGTAATCAATACGCGGCTTTTTTGAAACATAATGCGGAAACCCCACGTTGGTGAAATGAGCCAGGTTGTGCTCAGCATACCTGAAACTATAATCAATATCTACGTTAGGTGTTCCTTTTTATACATTTTAGCGAAAATATCGGTATTGAAGTGATGCGATTAAGTTCTTGGACTTATCACGTAGCATTTATTATACCGATAAACTGAAAAGGAACAATAGAGTGCTGACGTACAGAAAAAAAGTACACTTTCCAATACCAAATGTAAGAATTGTGGTAATGTATTGTACATCACTGTACATATTTCTTTAATTTTTGCTTTCAACGCTTTTCTTTTCTTTATTTATCGTTTTGCTAAACGATTTTATTTTATTGCCATTATGTTGCCTCAGATGACACGCGTTTAGATGATACCATTATTAGCGGCGCAACATAAATAAATCCAAACGTTACAACAACAATAAAGATGTTTTAAAACATTTTGCAACTACAAAATATAATAAAATATTGAAAATTTTATAACAACACGAATGAACGAATAAAAAATCATAAAAAGACATAAAATTTTAACAAGAAAAATAATAAAAAAAAATTGAAGACAAAATAACGCAAAAAAAACGATTCAAAAGGAGCCGTGTAATTTCTTATTTATTGTTCACAGTTCATTGAGCAAAACGACAGCAGCAACAACAACAATAACACTAACAATAAAAAAGCTTTGAAACAGCCTCGACAACAATACAATTTCAGAGCTTAAAAGATAATACAAAACGGCTACAATTGACGACAAGCGTACAGCATCATCATCATCCACAGCATCAGCATCATGTTCAGCATCAGCATCAGCATGTGCTGAAATTCTTCTTTTTTTTCAAAAAAGTTGACAAAGTCGTGTAAATTGAATTGAACAATAGAGGAGACGACGTGCATGTGAGCAAAAGTTTTCTGAGGTAATTTTTAGTTTTTGAAAAAAAAAAAGAAAAAAATGTGAATCAATTTTCTTTAAATAATTTTAAATTGTAAAGGAAGAAAGTGAAGATTATAGGCAGTAGAGAATGGCTTTAAATGCTTTTAGAAACTATACATACAACATACATCACCATCTCAACACCACTCATGTTGTGTGTGTTAATTTTATACATGAATGGCGTGAGAGAAACTTTTCATGGCAATTTTTATTTACTTTCAAGAGTTTTTGCCAGAAATCTGCTGAGAGGAAGTCGCCGTACAAATATTTTTTCATATTTAAAATATTTGATGTCTTACCTGGGGTTTGAACCGTGGCATTGCGTCTAATAAGCCATTCTGTGGTATACGAATAGATGAAAGACAGAATAATCGGAATACGTTTTGTAGCTCTTCCGTATCTTGGCTAATATACATACCAGAGATAGCTTTTTCGCTACTCATAAGTACTCATGAAATTTTGAGTATGAGTGAGGCAACAGTATTGAAATCCAACTTCTCTGATTCATTCGTACTCAGTACAACGTTGATTTACAAGTACAGGTTGCAATGAGTATGAGTACAACATTGACTTCAAACTCATAACATTCGAACTATGTTTGATTCATACGCCTACTCATTCAGAGTCATAACTTTAGAAAAATACTTATAATACTTACTCATAAATGACTCAAGTGATTCAAATCATTCGTCAAAATTTACAGTCTTAGTTGTTGTTGCATTTACAAAGAAAGAAGAAAGACAAAGGCAGCAAGTAGAGCAAACCCGCAACCTTCTTGTGAGTATTGTAGTGTTCGTACGCGAAACATACTTATTTTGTGATTCGTGTATACGATGAGTCATGGAGAGTGGAAATCAATAACATCATGTGTATTGTTAAGTATGAGTACCATGAGTGTTTCAAACTTTGATTATGGGTAGTATGAGTATGACATTAAAATAAGTATGAATGCGTATAAGTATCAGAAATTATGAATACGATTCGAATATACTCATCGTTTTGAATACTCATTGCTGACCTCTGATACATACATAAGTCTACGCCATCGAAAAACCTAGACAAGTCAATTCGGACGTGAAGTACATATTACAGGACATTGCAATACTATTAGGTTGCAATCCGAGCACTCGGCTCTTGTGGTTATTGCAACACTTTAGGCAGAATTGACGACCTAACTTCTCACACCACTGATGTTGTGTTGTTTTTTATACATGACAGGCGAGACCTACAGTTTATAGGCGATTCCGAACTACAGATTTTTGAGAAACTTTACATAGGAATTTCTTTTATTTATTCACCATTATGTTCAAGATTTGAAATCAAGTTGTATCAGCTAGCCCGGGGAAATATGGTAGCTTTGTGGTATACCTTGGGTATTCTAGGCGAAAGAGTGAATAGAACCAAAGGTTTTTTTTTTCAAGTGAAATAAGTTTTCGTCAAACTTGTTGTGTAATTAAAATGGGAAGAAATTGAAGTCATGGAGCATGTATCCTGGAGCAGCCTGAGAATAGCACCCTAACTGCTGGCTGGCTTCTATATGCTCAAAGAACATTTGCTCAGAAATATAATCGCCTTAGGCCCAATATCTTCATTTTGTAATGAGGGGACTGAACCATTAGATTATATACATGGAACCTGTGTGGCATTAATGCATCTCAGAAGAAAACGAATAACTTTTGTCTGGGAAGCAAAATTGCGGTGAAATGCTGTATGTAAACCTTGTATAGATTAAGATCAGTACAATAGATCGCAGAGTCTTAACACAATAGGTAGGTAGGTAGAGGTGGTTGCCCATCCAAGAAAAATTTTTGGATGAACACACTTAGGCCGCATTGGGCCCATTGTGTTACCGCAGTCATCCGTTATCCCCTAGTCTCGAAACAACTCGGAGCACCTGATGAAGCAATTCCTCCAGATCATCCATGTAGTAAGTACCCAAGTACTTCCTTTTCTCTTGGCAAAAAAGCCGGGCATGTACCCAGCAGATGAGGAACAGTCTCCTCCTCTTCTTCATCTCTGCAGCTTCTGCAGAAGTCGTTAGTGAGTTGTCGCAGACCAATGCGCCTCGCATGCGTACCCATAATGCAATGCCTCGTAACGACACCGACAACTACACTGAGCGCGCCTCTTTGGAGTTTAATTAGACTCATTGTGCGTCCCTCATCCAGCCTTGGCCCGATTTTAAGAGCCGTTCTACCCGCGTTGACGGAATCGACGATCGCATTATCAATTAAGAGCTTGCAGGTCCTCATAGGTATGCCCAGATACGAGAACTCCCGCAAGTTTATCAGCTCTGCAGTTACCCGGAATACCACTGTGCTCCGGTACTCATACGATATGGATATCATATCGTTCCGCTATCTCGTCGAGATATCTGCGACAGACGTACACCGTCTTGGAGTTCATCACATTAGAACTCAGAGCCTTGGCTATCAGAAAGTATGGTGACGTTCCGCTTGGAGACCCTTCCGTTCCCAACACAATAGCACTTGTAAGGAAAATCACAATCACACGCTATTCAAACAGTGAAGTACTGGATGGTGATGCTACAATTTAGGTCCTTCAAATTACCAGCTCACTATTATCCTTTTCCTGTAGTTTGCCTGTAACAAGTCTGTTACCGTTTTTGGATTTTGAAGCCACTCTGTTCAAACTGCAATATTTTTCGGCAACTGTATGCTCTTCCTTGAATATGTTGTCAGACCTCTATGTTTTATTATTGAACGAGTTAATCCGGCCTCAGTTTAGTGCTTTATTAATTTGTGGTCGCTGTAGTCTACTAGGCAGTGTGTTGTCTTAATAGATGAGAGTCCATGCGAGTTCAAACCCCAGCTCAAACATCTTAAACAAAACGGATAAAATGTGAAAGAAAAACTATTTCTTCTGCCACCTTCTCTCAGCAGTATTCTGGCAAAAACCTTGATAATAAATAAAATTGCCATGAAAATTTTTTCAATAAGTTGTCGTTCGCATTCGAAATTAAACTGTTGGTCCTGCTACTCATGGACAAAATTATCACACACAATATGAGTGGTGTGAGCAACTATGCCGCAATCCTGACTAACGAGTTGTAATGACCGATTAGATGAGTAAGTAATTTACTTTGTGAGCGTCGTGGGCTTTCGATGATGGATTTTAGAAAACCATGCTGAAATCCACGCTGTTACATAGTGTGATAATTCGGTGTTGCTCAGGCTCATTCATACGTACATACATACATAATTGTTCATTACAACCCTTCAGTCAGGAGGATTACGACCTAGTTTCTTACACCACTTATATTGTGTGTGTTAATTTTATTTATGAATGGCGGGATCTACGGTTTAAAGTCGACCACATAACGACAGATTTTTTGAGAAACTTTTCATGGCAATTTTCAATAGTGAATAATTGCCATTATTTTGGAGTTTTGAAAGAAGATTGTAGTGCCTGTAGTTATGTACAAGTACGTAAGTAAAGATGTTAGCTTTCCGTTTATGAAGAACAAGCTTCAACGTGTCATCACGTCGTGTTTAAAACATGGCTTAAGACCTTTGACTGCCTAGGCTAAGCTTTCGAAACTGGTGTTGTATCTGTTAACGGTACAGCTACATATTCATTCTTTCTTATAGGCTTTTAAAGCCAGGACTTTAATTATTTTCAAATTTAAATTACAAACGTTAAGTGTCAAGATGCTATCGTTAAGTGAATAAATTAATTAAAAAAAAACAAAGGAAAGTAAAAATAATTATTTATGATGCCCATTAATAAATCAATTTGCCAAAAGGAATTGTGCGTGTCAATTTATCAGTCTCTCTATCCCATCTGTAATGACCTTCGAATTCTAAATTAATTTCATTTCGATTAACGATAACGACTCAATAAATATTTGCCAAAATAGGCCAAACTTGAGATTGAAACATCTTTCAACTGAAATAATATTTTATTAACGTTAATTTAAAACATTTAATCTTGCTCTCTCTCTCTCTCCCTCCCCAAAGGGTGGGGGGTATTGTTGAACAAAACAACAATTCAATTCCTTTTTGAAAACGACTTACAGAAACTGAATGAAAGAAAAAAAATGATGAAACAAAAGGAAAGGAAAGGCAAGGAAAGACAAGGAAAGGCAAAGAAAGAGATGATGAATTGGCAATTTCCCCTTTATAAATACTTTAAGTGAAGCTTGATGAGGAAGAAAAAAGAGAAAAATGCGTATTGATTACGAATATTTTCCTTTTTTTTTTTGATTTTAAAAGGACATTTTTGCCATTTGTAAAGTTCAAGCTGAAGCTGAAGCTGAAGCATCAGCAATAAAAAGACAAAATTCATCTGTTTTTTCTTGAACAATTTTTTCTCTTCTTTTTCTGTTTTTTTGTTTCGACTACAATCAACGAAATGACTGCTCATAAGGAATAGAAAGTAAGGGCAAAAGTAAAGGGTCCGCTAAATAACTTTTTTTTTTTTGAAAATGCTTTAAACAAAACTACTGAAGATTTTCTCAAATTTCTTTTTTTATTTGAAAGTACAATCCTTCCGGTTAATAATGGAAAATAATTTCATTCAAATGGCTGCCTGGGATGGCCATGCAGTAGCCTATACGATCGGTCCAATTTTTAAGCACATTATCGATTGTGTGCAGCTGTATTTCACCAATGGCTTCACGAATATTGTCCTTTAAAGCGTCAATTGTCTCTGGCTTGTCGGCAGCCCACAAATAATAGTCCAACGGTGTCAAATCGCAGCTCCGAGGTGGCCAAACTACATCAGCTCTGCGGCTGATAATGCAATCTTCAAAAACAGGGCGCAAAACATCGAGTGTAGCTTCGGCTGTGTGGCACGTAGCGCCGTCCTGTTGAAACCAAATGTTGCCAATATCCTCCTCTTCAACTTTTGTGAACAAATATTCGTTCAACATGGCCCGATAACGATCGCCATTGACTGTAACGGGCACTCCTTGCTCATTTTCGAAGAAAAATTGCCCAATTATGCCTCTGGACCAAAATCCGCACCAAACAGTGACTCGTTTTGGGTGCGTCGGCTTTTCAATGTATGCGTGCGGGTTTTCTGTGCCCCAAATGTGACAATTTTGCTTGTTTACATACCCGCCAAGATCAAAATGAGTTTCATCTGAAAAGATGATTTTTTTTTGCCAAAAGCGGCATCTTCTGGTGTAGGCTACAGCATGGCCAGCCGAGGCAGCCATTTGAATGAAATTATTTTCCATTATTAACCGGAAGGATTGTACTTTCAAAGAAAAAAAGAAATTTGAGAAAATATTCTATAGTTTTTTCTTTAAAGCATTTTCAAAAAAAAAAAAGTTTTTTGGCGGACCCTTTAAAAAAAATTTTGATTCAAAAAATTTTTAAAAGTTAAATTAAACAGAAAATCGTTTAGTTGCACAACACAACAAAGGCCAACAGCAACAACAAAAAAGGCAACAACATCAGCAGCAGCAGTATCAACAATTCCAGGATGATGAACAAAAGCCAAGCCAAGCCAAGCAAAGCAAAGTTTCAATTCCCATTCTCTATTATTTCTTTCATTCATCCTCTATTACTGATTATTAGAAGCTGGCCTTTCCATTTCCATTGTAAGGCCGTCTTTTTTTTTCTTTTATGACTGAGACGATGGATTTATGGGCCATCAACAACAAAATGGCTTAAAAGAAATTCTAACAGTCCGGCCAGAATTATCTTTTAAAAGAAAAGAAAAAAAAAAACAAGATGAGGAATGAATAACCGACTGACTGGCTAACTGAGAGATTGATTGAATGACTGATTGAATAAATGATTGACTGACTGAATGTTAGACTATTAAGAGGGCAATTTAAATTTGTTTGTTAGCATTTATGTTTTCACTGTGTGACCATTTCTTCTTGGGGCGGTTTTTTTTCTTTGTTTGATTTCCTTTAAATTTGTTCAACTCTTGGAGTTTCAAGTGTTTGCCAACAGAAAAAAGGGGTTGTAAACAATACAAAAGGCATCAGAAAAGGGCTCATAATAGCTATGAGTGCCCATGATATAGAAAAAGTAAAAAGATTAATTCAGTTTTAAATTTCGTAAATAGATTATTTATTTGTTACTTTTGTTGCTGTTGTTGTAGTTTTTTAACACTCTTTTTACATCCATTCTACCCTTGTAACCTACATATACTCGTATACGTACAGAATCAACAACAAGTTTGTGTGACTTTCAACAATTTTTTTTAAATTTTGTTTTCCTTGTTACTTGTTGGTTACACTTCACAATCCACTTAAGATTTTTTATACATTGAGAAGGAAAAAATTACAAAATTCCGAGAGTAAAGACCAGAGGTCAGCAAATAAGTATTCAAAACGATGAGTAAGTTCGAATCATACTTATAATTTCTGATACTTATACGCATTCATACTTATTTTAATGTCATACTCTTACTACTCATATGCAAAGTTTGAAATACTCATGGTACTCATATTTAACAATACGCTTGATGTTATTGATTTCGACTCTCCACCACTCATCGTATACACGAATCACAAAATAAGTATAAATCGCGTACGAACACTACAATATTCACAGGAAGGTTGTGTGTTTGCTCCGCTTGCTGTCTTTGTCTTTCTTCGTTCTTTGTAAATGCAACAACAACTAAGACCGTAAATTTTGACGAATGGTTCGAATCACTCGAATCATTTATGAGTAGTATTTTAAGTATTTTTTTCAAGTTATGAAGCTGAATGAGTAGGCGCATGAATCAAACATATTTCGAATGTTATGAGTTTGATGTCAATGTTTTACTCATACTCATTGCAACTTGTACTTATAAATCATTGTTGTACTGAGTACGATCTCTGATATATACTAGAGTAGAGACCCTTCAATATCAACTAGTAGCTGAGTATTAGGTTAGGTTAGGTTAGAGGACGTGTACTTGTCAATTAAGACAAGTGCAGTACCCGGAGGTCGAATTGACACATTGTACAACGTCCTAGTTTCTCACACCACTTATCTTGTGTGTGTTAATTTTATACATGAGTGATGGGACCTACAGTTTAAAGTCGACTCAAACGACAGATTTTCGAGAAACTTTTTCATGGCAATTTTTATTTGACTCTCAGAGTTTTTGCCAGAAATCTGCTGAGAGGAAGTCGCCGAAGAAATAATTTTTGTATTTAGTCTTTGATGCCTCGCCTGGGGCTCGAACCCTGGCTTTACGTCTAATAAGCCAACACACTACTTAGTAGACTACGGCGACTTCAATAGCTGAGTATTGATTCTATCAATTCCACTATGAAACTATTACCTTTTCTTGGCTATATAAAGTGGAAACATAGCATAGAGCCCAAAGGTATGTCCACTACGTATGTCGTTTTCTTGCTGACCGAAATAATTTCCACAATTGCTGGCTCTGTTCTGCTATAGTTTTGAACGCTAATTTCCATTAATGGCTTATTGCCGTAGTCTAGTACACTACCTACTTACCAAACGTTGTTACAGCGATTGTAGGGAATTTGAACGTAAAATTTTTAAATCCAGTCCTGCAGTTATATTTCAGAGTTCCCAACTCCTTCTTAGTAGTCGCCATAGTCTAGTAGGTAGTGTGTTGGCATATTAGACGTAGGGCCACAGTTCAAGCGTCAGGTCAGACACCTCGAACACAACGAAATATGACCACCAGATTTCTGGTAAAAACTCTGGGAAAAAAATAAAATCGCCACTATAAGTGTCCCTAAAAAAAAGCTGTCGACTTTAAACTCTAGGTCCCGCCACACATGTATAGAATTAACACCTACAATATAAGTGATGTGAGAAGCTAGGTTGTAATCCTGACTAATGGCTTGTAATTATCAATTATTTATGTATGTAACGTTTTATTTTTAAATCTCATCGAATAAGGATTCCATTATCATTTGAAATGTTTTAAATGTCAGTCAACAGCGGAGTATTAGCAAGCCAGGTAGATAGGCTGGTAGGTGGAGATGGTTGTCCGCACACTTAGGGTTGATTGTGATACCACAGTTTTCCGCAACCACTAGGAGCTTCCGATGAAGCGAATCATCCAGATCCTTAGATCCTCGATATAGGTGACAACAAGATGCGGGCATGTACGGGCATATAGGTAAAGAACAGTCTCATCCTCCTCTTTGTATCTGAGGCTTCTACAGAAATTATTTAGAAGCCGTCTAAGACCAATGCGAGCCTATTAAACAATGCCACATAATAATCCTAACGATCATAATGAGTTTGCTTCTTTGGAGTTTAAGAAGAGTTGCCGTGCGCTCTCCGTCCAGCGTTGGCCAGATATTCAGATTTTCTGCACTGTCGAAACCATCTATTGTTGACAGAGACCACGTTGCCAATTATAAGTTTGCAGGTTCTCAAAGGGATTCCCAACGTCGAGAATTCATCGGAAAGTTCGGTAGTTGTGCCACCGACTGAAAGATGCTACAATGATTGGGCAGCCTTATAGACTGGAATGTTCCTATTGATTCTAAAAAAAATTCTACACGCAACGGTTCCGCTAAACCTAGAAGAGATCCTATCCTCTTAGAGTGTTATCCCTAAGATAATTCGATGTATATCGAAGGAATTGACTACCAGACAACACCAAAATGTGATATGCTTATCGCTGATCAGATTGTGAAGCTCATGATTAACGAAACCTTTTCTAAGCTTTGCACAATCTCACGTAGTTTTTTAGATATATTAACCTTCCATCTACAATGTATTGTTATGGTAGGCCAGCAGACTAATTTGTGTCGTAAAGATGTGCCTTATTACTGAGACCACATGATTTATTATACTCCCCTCAAACCTTATACTTGACAAACTTCAGTATGCTGTTCGGCATTAAATAAGACAACTCCTTCTATAACACCTGATATATGTACATACAGCTATTTCTTCTGGGGATGCTTTAAAGCCTCATAAATTCCAAGAATATGTTCTAATGATTCATTATTCTCATCACAAAAATGTACATAATCGGCGCTGAAAACTGTAGCATAAGTTTTCATTGGCCGTACTATATCAACATACGCTAACCTCTGCTCAGACAATGGCTCCGTAGGTCACTCAGTGCATAATTATTGCCATACATTACCATAATTTCCAAGATTGTCTTTCGCACATCATTATGTCATGTCTGGTCTTTCTCGAAATACTGTCTATATGAGCCTTTCATGTCATTTTACTATCCAGCGATATTCTCTGATATTTTATATTATGTTCAGACTCAATATTCGGTTTATTGAGTACAATATTTGAAGTGTTTAGACATAATAATATTCGCAGTTCAGCTGCTTATTCAATATTCATTTGAAAGCTGGTAAACAACATTGTTTTTGTTTTGTTCGTTGGTTTTTTTTTTGTTTTTTTTTTGTTTTTTTTGCCATTGTTGACAATTGAGTTGTCAAATATCAACAGAAAGTGATCGGATAATTGTAATATGCGCACTGAACATACTTATGACCGTGCTGCATTTTAAGTTTTACTCAATATTATAACAATTTTCGTATTTATTGCGCAATAATTAATTGAAACTTTATATGAAATATTGAGTTCAATAATGGCGTTTATTGAGATTTACACAATAAAGGTGCATATCTGAACACCGTATTAGGCTGTGTGTGTTAATTTTATACAACGACAGATTTTTGGAGAAACTTTTCATGGCAATTTTATTTTGCACTCAGAATTTTTGTCAGAAATCTGTTGAGAGGAAGACGCCGAAGAAATGTTTTTCATATTTCGTTATGCTGGAGATGTCTGACTTGGGGTTTGAACCGAGGTTTCACGTATAGTAAGTCAACACACTACCTACCAGACTACGGCGACTTCATTCAGGCCATTTTCTTCTCTTTGTAAATGATACTAAGTGGTAGGATTATCCTCAGACTCACAGCTATGCAGTGTCGACTTAAAATCTGAAACCTCTTGGTATGATGTCGCAAAGAGCCTTTCAAATTTACCTTTTGTCATCAAAATCATACCTTCAGCATACTCCTGGCTGTAGATAACCTTCTCATAGTCCAGCTTAACCCAAAATCCCTTTCACACACTTGAAATGAAATTTTCGTATCTGGTCGCGAAACCTCACAAAGCCAAGAACAAAACTGGGTTTGGAAATATTGTCGGAGTTTTAAGAACCTCATCTCTTACATTTTAGTGTCGTGTACTTTATTTAATCTTTCACTTTAACTGCTTGTAACTTCTCTTCTGATGTTTTTACTTGATTTTAATACAGATCCCTTGAAAATTATTTGGAGAGCTCTTAAGCTCTTTTTAAAGACATACATACGCACAATGTATTACACAACATCACCTATGTATGTATGTTTAAAAGCAATAACAACAACAACAAAGGCTTTCAAGTAAAAAAAAAAAGTTAACAATAAGGATAAGAAAAGTAAGGACTACGAGCACATTAAATATGCTGGGCATTCTTTATTTCAAGTTTGGAAATTCCCATCAAAAAAAAAAAACGACCAACAAACTGACCCTTGGAGACAAAAACAAAAAGAAAGCAATAAAAAAAACGTTTCTTTCTTATGTCTTCTTCTTATCCTTGTTGTTTTTTATGGAAATTTGAAATCCTTTTTTTTAAGGCTTTTTCTGTTTTCTTCTTTCTTTTTCTTGGTTTTTGATTTCAGGCCCCTTTTTGCTGTCGTCTAATTTAAAGGCATCAGAAGGTAAAAGTCAAAATGGCCATTTATTGATGTTTTGTTTGTGATTGTTGTTGTTATTGCTGTTATTATGGTTGTTGTTGTTTGTCATTCGAAGGATATTCTAATGAATTGACCATGAAATGAACTTGTTGATGAATGTTGATGTTGTTGGCCATTCAAATGACAATGACGATGACGATGATTATTATGTTGATGACAATCTGCCTTTTAGGGCAAATGAAATACGACCCAATGCAGTCATTTTCTATTGTGTTTCACAAATACACACACACATACATACATACATACATCACCAACATTATCATTATATTGACATGTAAGAGCCCTTTTCCAATTGTTTAAATATGAATGTGTGTGTGTGTGCGCGTGTATGGGAGAGTATTTCAATCAATCTTTCGCCCGCCTTCTCCCACTCCTCCTTCTCCACCTGCTCTTGCCTTGAATCATATTTATTAACAGGATATGGCATGTTAGAGATTAATAAACGAAAATTTCTTGTTGAAATGCCCCGAAAATTTATTGAAATTAGAAATTCGTTCGTTATTTTTGCGTTATTTTTGCGTTATTAATAAACGCTAAAGCCTAGACCAGACTATGATAGGACATGGGGGTACGAGGGTGGCAGCTATTTTTGGGGGTCTAAATTGACAGGCGTTATTTTATTCTTTAACAATGTATTTTCAAAATATATGATGAAAGGCAATTTGCCAGTCGATGGATGGGAAATATTATGATTTAAAGGCTATGCTAAGTGGCACGCGTTTATATAAGTCACGTCACATGTAATTATAGAGAGAATGATGAACATGGAAAATTGTTTGTAACTGTGAAAAGACTCTAAAAATTGTAAGCATTCTTAAGAATACTATAGGGTTATCCATTTCGTGGTTTCAAAAGTAAACGTAAATAAAACACATATAAACTAATTTCTTCATGACATTTCATTTTTTATTATAAAGTTTGAACGTTGACATTATGTGTGAAACACAAACCATCATTTAAATGACCTTCACGCGAAGTGTTGCAAGCATTGATTCTCTTGAGGTAATTTTCGACCACTTTTTGACACATATTTGGCGGTATCTCAGTCATAACTTAACGAATGTTGGTTTTTAAGTGCTCAAGAGTTGAAGGTTTATCTGCATAAACACGATCTTTCGCGTAGCCCCACAAAAAAAGTCTAATGGTGTTGATATCGCCACGATGAGAAATTATGCGGTCAGGAAATGTCTCTTGCAATAAAGCCATATTCGCTCGAGTTGTGTGGCATGTGGCACCGTCTTGTTGAAACCACATATTCTCCAAGTCATATAACCACAACGCTCCGAATTGACGGTGACAGTCGTTCCATCATCATTTTCGAAGAAGTAAGGTCCAATCACACCTTCGGACCAAAGAGCGCACCAAACATTGACTTTTTCTGGATGTCCAGTCTTCAATTACTTGAGGATTCTCAGAACCCCAAATACGAAAATTTTGTTTATTAACATACCCATCGAGTGTGAAATGTGCTTTATCGCTGAAGAAAATTTTGTTAAAAAAATTGCCGTCCATTTTTGTAGTAGGTTTTGATAATTTTTATGCGTTGTGTGATAGTTAAGCGATTCATTTTCGTCAATGTCAGACTTTCAACTGAAAAGAAAAAAATTGGTTTCACAACTTAGTTTGACAGATGTCGAATTCCAGTCCCATACTTTTGAAATCACGAATTGGATAGCCCTTTAGAAGTGTGGCATTTTGTTTAATTTACGTTTGAAAATTTATTGGTTTTCAAAAGAATTTTCTGATGGAGAATTACGTTCCAAAACTGTGCGGATTTAAGTTGAAATTTCTGTGATTGTTTTTAATTTAATTTCAGTAACTTAATGAAGGAGTTTTTACTATTCTCTGTTACTGATCCTATTAGATTCTCAGCATTTGATACCGCCTCCATGGTCCACACCACACCATACATATACAAACAGTATTTACCATTACAACCCTACTGTCAGGATTACAACCTAGCCACCTATGTTGCACGTGTTAATTTTATATATGAGTGGCGGGACCTACAGCTTAAAGTCGACTCTGAACGACAGATTTTTTTGAGAAACTTTTCATTGCAATTTCACTTACTCTCAGAGTTTTTGCCAGAAATCTGCTTAGAGGCTGTCGCCGAAGAAGTATTTCTTAGACTACGGCGACTTCAATACAAAAATAAGATTGTCAATCTGACGGATATCTTCTGCTATTCACAATGATTTTTTGAACACTTTTGCAGCTTTGCTATCATTACAATACTAATATTAATGGATACGACAGAGCATCTTCAGAAGTACAGTATCCCTCCACTTTCACACCAATGATCTTTTAAGTAAAACAGGATTTAAATGAATACCACTTATTCCATGTCCTCCTACCGATTTATGTTCATAATCATAGGAGACCTCATTTATATTCATCTAAACTCTTGCGACACGTTTATAAGCTTTATCATACCCGACAATGTCTCAGTATTCCGAGATTCAGAATAAATATATTCTGAAAATACATTACTGACGTGCTTCATAACACAATGTGGCATTGTGTTTCGATACTAGGCCTTTTTACTTATGCTGTATTATTACTATGCTCCCTGAGCTGATGACAGCTCCACTAACCGTACTGCATTTTCGACATTTTATGCTCGGCAATTATGTCTTTACAAACTGAAAGGACTAACATACTTAGTTCTACCGTATTTCAAATTTATTAGCGAACTCTTTGTGAGCTGTGATGCCGCATGTAATTCAGATCTCCCTAAGTTACCTGATCTACTTTGCTGTGTTCGCACACATTTTGCTTTCATCTGTGCTTATATTGGGTCGCATCCTATCTTTAAATTTAAATAAAACAAAGTGTGTAGGATAACATCGAATATAATATCGTTTAAATGCCTACAATAGCATCCCTGCTTGAGGCGCATCTGAAATGTAAAATTCTCCATGATTGTAACGCCTTCATCAGGATGAATTTGATCGATAGAATGGCTTATGTTCGGTTTGAGGTTCTTTAATCGCATTCACCTGTGACTTAAGAAAACCCAACAAGAAAAAGTTAAACGGCATGATATTGCACAATAACTTCCACCTGAGATAACCATGCCTTCACATTGCTGGTGCAGAATATCCTGTGTGATATGAGTTGTATGGCATGTATCGTTGGTGTCCAGATCATTTAATTCAGACCAAAAGAAATTGTCAACCATCAACCAAGAGTACTGCCTTCGATATTCTGCATGCGATATCCTGGAGAACATCGTTCCCAAGAAAATGTAAACCTATGATGCCTCCATCACAAAATCCACACTAAAAAGTGATTATTCTTGGACACCTTTGGATCTCATGTCGAGTGACGATGACGCCGCTAGGCCGACAGTGTCATTTTCGAAATGCATTGGACGCTCTTGGATCTCACGTGCATTGCTGATGTCCCAAATTTAACAATTTTATCTGATAACGTATCCCCTTTATCAAGCCTCACTGCTGTAGATGAGTTTGCAATGAAAATTCGGAAGATTTGCCAAATGATCCAGAACACACTTCATTGTCTACGGTCGTCCATGGTGATTTGCCAAAACGGGCTGAATAAATGATAAATAACTTGGCAGTTGGCTCTTGTCAAGTCCGGTTGGTCCATCTTGTAGTTTCCTTCAGGGCAATTTATTTTATTCAGACTCCTATTTTCCAATATATTTTCAAAAGCTATCGGTTTAGAAGGTATCAACTTCATACTGAAGTCGCCGTAGTCTAGTAGGTAGTGTGTTGGCTTATTAGCCAGGGTTCGAGCCCCAGGCCAGACATCAAAACAAAATACAAAAATATTTCTTCGGAGACTTCCTCTCAGCAGATTTCTGGCAAAATAAAATTGCCATGCAAAGTTTCTCAAAAAATCTGTCGTTCGGAATCGACGTTAAACTATAGGTCCCGCCACTCATGTATAAAATTAACACGCGCAACATAAATGGTGTGAGAAACTAGGACGTTGTACAATGGGTCAATTCGACCTCCGGGTACTATACTTGTCTTAATTGACAAGTACACGTCCTCTAACCTAACCTAACCTAACTTCATACTTGCAAGTGGTTTCTTGGAAAAAGAATGTCATAATCATACTAAACATCCTAAGAACTTCAGCGTGCACTAGTAATACGCAATCGCGTCTCTTGGTAAAATATTTGTTTTTTTTTTGTTTGATTTCATTCCGTTCCTTAAATTTTATAATTTTAATTAGCTTAGCAGGTGATTGGTATACTGTTGCAAGTTCTAGTGCAATAGGGTTGCCATTTGTCGCTCTCTGTATAAATCCACTGGGCTGTGGTTTACTGTTGGAAGTTCTAGCATAATAGAGTTGCCATATGTAGCTCTCTGTATAAATCCACTGGGCTGTGGTTTACTGTTGGAAGTTCTAGCATAATAGAGTTGTCATATGTCACTCGCTGTATAAGTCCACTGGGCTGTTGCACTGATTGCAGTGGTGAGGAACGTTGCTCACTGAATCTGCGTGACCTTCTATGATTTTTGTTGTTGATAGTTATCCCTTTTGGGTGCTCAGGAAGTTTCTCGGAAGGACTATTTGTAGGTGAATTTAGGACTAACATGACTTGTTTATAAATTGCTCGGGCAAGTAGTCAAGCAGTTTAACCTCTACACCACAACATTTTTCTGTCCTAAAGCTTTTGCTGCTTCCTTATAGCAAGTAACACTTCATCATTTATTGTTTCTAATTTAAAGAGAGATGACAGGGAAAATTCTTTCTCTTTAACCTCCTTTCAGCTCACCCAAAAGCACTGAAAACCCTTTCAAAAAGATTTTTATTACCGGCACAACTAGAAATTATTCTTTCTTTCGCCAAATTTTCTATCGTAACTTTGTTACCTTAAAAAACTTTTTGTTGTTTTTGTTGTGTTTTTATTGCTAATCTCCGTTAAAAACTTAAATGGACAAAAAAAAAATTAAGACTCAATTATTATTTAACTGACTCACGCACTTTTACAACAGAAAATAATGACACAGTTAAGGATTTCTACCACGACAAAATAGTGAAAAAAGTTGCAGTTTTTGCAAGTTTATGCATTTTTTTTTCTTTTGTATCTGATGTTGATGCAACAACATCTTTATCATCTTCGCCAGTTTCATCATCTTCGAAAGACAATGACAAGAAGGAAGAAAAATTAAAAGCCATTCATCTCAACATTGTTCACAATTTATACTCGTACTCATGGCTCATGGTTAGTGAACAAAATAAAATAGAAGAAGAAAATAGAAGCAAAAAACCTGTGTAGAAAACTTTTCATTTCTTTGTAAGGAGTTGCTTTCTTTTCTATTTTTCTATTTGCTTTACACTACCAGAAGGAGAAGGTATCCCCATAGACATATTTGAAATAAAATGTGAAACAATCCATGGCTGCAAAGGAAGCAGAATATCTTTGGCAGCTTATTGCCTGAACACAATGGCCTTAAATTTTTTTTTGACTGAAGACTTAGCTATCCTTCCCCTCTTTCCATGAAATAGTCATTTGTAGTTTAAGTTTCTTGTTTATTGCAGTTTTTGGTTTTTGTTTTTCGTATTCATTTTTTTTCTGAATAAACGACAAGCGAAACACAATTCTCCAGTTGAGTGAAAAACTTGTCCCTGTTAGTCTAACAAATGAAAATGTTTTCCACAAATTATGAGCCGAAAAACAATATTTCTTGCCTTCACTTTGTATTTTAATTTCTGTTGCATTAGAAATTGTTAAGCAATCAAGTTATTTCCATTTGCCTGCAATTGTCTATGAGGCTGTAATAAATGTAAGTAATTTGATGATTTGTGTTAATTTATTGAGTTTGGTACCTAAAAATACGGATTTCTTGCAAACTTTTGAGCATTTATTGTGGAATCATCGTAAAAAATTTTTCAAAAGTATCTTGAAGCCTTCGTAGTGTAGTAACTACATAGTGTCTTGACTTATTTGCTCCGCAGATTTCTGACAAAAACTCTGAAAGTCAAGTAAAATTACCATGAAAAACAACTGATATCTATCGTTCGTTGAACTCTAAGTCGCCACCACTCATGTATAAAATTAGCACACTGTGGGTAGTATGAAAAGTTGTAATCCTGACTAGAGGGTTGTAAGTAAAGTATGAGATATCATAAGTAATAACCTTTTTCTCATATTTCTGGAAATGTAGGAATTACGCAAATAAACGAATCAAGCCTGCAGATACAAAAGCAATAAACTATAGTTGCAGCATGCAACATCTCAACTATAAAGGGTACTTCCCTACCATTGTATCGGGTCCACCATCTAACGTTTTTTTTTCAACTAGTGCTTACTTCGTAAGTGGTAACACTTAGCTCATATCTGATTTGACAGATAATTAGTTGTATATTTCCGCTGAACGAATATGGTTGTGTATACGCTTGCACAACGCTGGGAAATATTGCGACATTACTTTGAAAATCATGGTAATGTTGCAGAATGTGTGCGAAAATTGCGTACGGATTTTGGAAGAAGAGAAGCACCGTCAGCTCCGTAAGTTCGTTATATTGTGAAAAAGTGAAAGAAACTGGCATCCTCATCGATAAACCAAAGCGTGAAAAGCCAAAAACAGTGCGAATACCGGAGAATATTGCTGCTGTGGCAGAAAGTGTGCGTGATGCGCCATCAACATCAATTCACCGTCGTTCTCAACAATTGAACATTTCGGAGACATCATTGAGACGAATTTTGCATAAAGGCCTTGGTATGACGCCATACAAAGTCCAATTGGTTCAGGAGTTGAAGCCAATTCACCATCCAATGCGTTTTCGCTTCGCTAAGTGGGCCTGCGATCGACGTACAGAAGATGCCGATTTTAGCAAAAAAAAATCATCTTTTCAGATGAAGCTCATTTTGATCTTGGCGGGTATGTAAACAACAAAAATTGTCGCATTTGGGGCACAGAAAACTCGCACGCATACATTGAAAAGCCGACGCACCCAAAACGAGTCACTGTTTGGTGCGGATTTTGGTTCAGAGGCATAATTGGGCCATTTTTCTTCGAAAATGAGCAAGGAGTGGCCGTTACAGTCAAGGGCGATCGTTATCGGGCCATGTTGAACGAATTTCTGTTCACAAAAATTGAAGAGGAGGATATTGGCAACATTTGGTTTCAACAGGACGGCGCTACGTGCCACACAGCCGAAGCTACACTCGATGTTTTGCGCCCTGTTTTCGAAGATCGCATTATCAGCCGCAGAGCTGATGTCGTTTGGCCACCTCGGAGCTGCGATTTGACACCGTTGGACTATTTTTTTGTGGGGTGCCTTTAAAGATAAGTGTTACGCCGACAAGCCAGAGACAATTGACGCTTTAAGGGACAATATTCGTGAAGCCATTTTGAAATACAGCTGCACACAATCGATAATGTACTTAAAAATTGGACCGATCGTGTAGGTTACTGCATGGCTAGCCGAGGCAGCCATTTGAATGAAATTATTTTCCATTATTCAAAAAAAAAGTTATTTGGCGGACCCTTTATATAGTGTCTTGGCTTATTTGCTTAACTCAGACATCTGCGATAAAACAAAATACGAAAAAAAAAATTTATTTTAGTGACTTCATCTCCGCAGATTTCTGACAAAAAATCTGAAAGTCAAATAATATAGCCATGAAAATCGTTGAACTTTACGTCCCACCACTCATGTATAAAATTACCACAACATGGGTAGTATGAAAGCTAAAGGGTTGTAAGTAAAGTATGGGCCATCATCATAAGGAATGACCTTTTATTCATATTTCTGTTAATGTAGGGATTACGCGAATAAACGAATCAAGCCTGCAGATACAGTCTTCGTAAGTGCTGAGTGTTCTGAATCAAAAGACACAGACTATAGTCGCAGCATGCAACATCTCATTTATGAAGCGTACTTCCCTTATATATTATAGAATGGTATTTCAAACAGCTTTCAGTCGGTTTTGCAACATGTGGCCCTGTATTATGATGAGAGGATGATCTGGTTTCATATTAAGACCTTGTCCCGCAACAATTTTAGGCCAAATTAAACCCAGTTATTTGGGTTTTTCTATAAGGACTACGAAAATGGTGAATCTTCCTATGTCTTCGCTTAGTTTCGGTAAATCAAATAATTGATTTACTATAGCAAGTCCGAGAATGCTAGGGTTACCATCTATTGTTGCATAGCAAAAAAAATTATTGGTTATAGAACTTTGCTAATTGTTGTTATGCTTCAACAATGAAAACGATTACGATCTATGCTTCTACCTCAGGTGAAGTATTATGTCAGTGGTATTATGTCAGTTTACAATGACCCGTAAAATACTCTCTTAAAAGGCTTTACTAAGCCAAGACAGTTTATTACAGATTCTCTTGTAATGGAATAAATATTGTCTTGATTTACGACTGGCTGGCAAATTTACTCTTCTCATAATGATTTTTTATACGTCTTCTGACCGGTTGTGGGTGAATTAAGAAGAAGTTTGCCCTTGTTTTAGTTCGTCATATCATTACCCGTATAGCCCTTATACCAAAAAACTCAGCAGTGGAAAGGTTCCCAAAAGAGTCGCGTACAACTAAGCACTCACATACTAACTTTGAAGTTGCCTGAAGGATTTTAAAAGCTGCTTATCTATCAAGCTGTATACGAATGCGGCAACCTCACATTGTCCCTTTAGTGCCACACATTCACAGTCTTCTTTAACATCGTTTAACATTAAAATTATAAACAAAAGCTACAAAATCAAAAACAATGTACTTGTTTACATGGTAAACAAGTAAACAAAAATATACCAACAAACACCACAAGAGAAGTCGCCGTAGTCTAGTAGGTAATGTGTTGGCTTATTAGACGTAAAGCCAGGGTTCGAGCCCCAGGCCAGACATCAAGCCAAATTACAAGAAGGCGACTTCCTCTCAGCAGATTTCCGGCAAAAACTCTCAGAGAGTAAATAAAATTGCCATGAAAAAGTTTCTCAAAAATCTGTCGTTCGGAGTCGACTTTAAACTGCAGTGTTAAACGCATTGGAATCACAAAAAAAAAATCAATTTCGAGAAAAGTGTGAGTTAGGGCCATTCTACATGAGTCCAACGACATATCGTTTTGATAGTGGTGGAACTGCCGCTTCGGTATTCATGTTCATTGGCGATCATCCATTCAATCTTCAATTTCTGAAGAGATATGTTCTTGTTGTCAACACGGCTTAGCTGCACAGAAAATCCTTTAAGACCTTCAAACTTACCCTCCAGTCTCAAGAAACCAAAAAAGCTCCTTTGAATCACGTTTATAAACGGACGCATACTTAAATACCTACGTATTGGCCGGTTTACTGAATGAGTTCCAAGGAGGAGGTAGGCGTGCCTGCTCTTCCTGGGAAGTTTTTATGCTATTTGAGCGAAGCAGAGGTCAACAACTCTTCTAATGTTTTTAAATTATTCTTACGCCATGATAAGAAGTTTGAAGATGGGTTTGTCGAACTTGTAGTCACTTCAGGCACAACATCACAGCACCTCTACACTTTAATGATATGAAGTTCAGATCTGAGTAACATTAACTCTTGGTTGCAAGTAGAATACGCAAATGATATTGCAGCTGTACGTACCCCTTATATTAAAAGAATGGTGATGCCTCTATGAAGAACACTGACTGCATTGTTTCACACCTCCCTCCCGCGCCTTAAAACAAAAGTGTATAAAAATCTTTCTATTCTTAAATAGAGGTTATTAATCTTTTTAAGTAAATGAATGAAAATGTTATCCACAAATTATGCGCGCAAAAAAGAAGTTTCTCCACAGCACTTCCTTTACTATTTCAATTTTAATGTGCAATAAAAAGTTGTCAGTGGTTTTACTATTTCCATCACAATAACACTGCAGCTGTCTAAGAGGCATTTTGAGTTCGAGCGACGACTTGAGTTCATCCAAAAAAAAAATTCTTACATTTACGAAGGCATTCCTAAAATAAAATTGCAATTTTAATTCGATAGAGTAATCAATGGATTCGATACCCTGTTTAGAGGAGGAACTTGACTATCTAGCTTCTTAAAGTAGCCATTAACCGAAGACTCTACCCGTTCATTTTTGAATAAAAAAAATAAAACCGAGGCAACTAAGTCTGACGAATAGGTTTTCATTGCTAATTCATTTCACTTTTATAAGTTTTTTTCTTTTTACAAAATTTGTATGTACCAGAGGTCATACTTATAATTTCTAATACATTCATACTTATTTTAATGTCATACTCATACTACTCATACTCAAAGTTTGAAACACTAATGGTACTCATACTTAATAATACGCATGATGTTATTGATTTCGACTTTCCATGACACATCGTATACACGAATCACAAAATAAGTATGATTCGCGTACGAACACTAAAATACTCACAAGAAGGTTGTGTGTTTGCTCTGCTTGCTGTCTTTGTCTTTTTTGTTTATGTGTCTCTTTTCTTCCATTGTAAACGCAACAACAACTAAGACTGTAAATTTTGACGAATGATTCAAATCACTCGAATCATTTATGAGTAGTATTATAAGTATTTTTCTAAATTTATGAATCTGAATGAGTAGGCGTATGAATCAAACATATTTCGAATGTTATGAGTTTGATGTCAACGTTGTACTCATACTCATTGCAAGCTGTAGTTATAAATCAATGTTGTACTGAGTACGAATGAGTCAGAGTAGTTGGATTTCAATACTGTTGACTCACTCATACTCAAAATTTCATGAGTACTTATGAGTAGCGAAAAAGCGATTCATTGCTGATCTATGGTATGTACGCATGTATCTATGTTTGTGTGTATGTATGTCTTCCTATTGCTTGTTAAGCGAAAACAAGACAAATGATGTTGAAAAACAAACTTTTCCACGTTCCTTATATAGACAAAGTGCATCGAAGTTTAACAGTCAAAGTCAAAAGTTTTTACACTCTTCCAACTCACAGCTAATTAATGAGAGAATGTTTTTCGCTTTGCGGTAAAATAACGACTCCCGTTAGTTGCTGTAATTTTCACACAAAAACTCGTAAATTTTCCTTAACAAAAACCAAAACCAAAAAAAAAAAGAAAACCTTACGCACAATTACAAGCATAGATACTATCACGACACAAATACACACCTTCACACTTCACCTCTTCTAGAAGTGCACACACAGATCAAAAGCCTGTTATTCAAACAGTTTTTCAAGAAAATATATTTGAGTTGTAAAAGTAGTAAAGGAAACGAAAGCAGAAAAAAAAGAATTTTCACAAGAGATTTATTGTGTTGCTAGTGAAGATTTAAAAATTTCATGCAATCGCTGTAATAAAACACTTTAAAAGGAATTTAAATTTTTTTAAATACCAGGCTCTATTTGTGGCATTATATGTGTACGACGTATACGGACGTAAATGGAAAATAAAATTTTATTTTTATATTTTGCATGTTTATTTCAATTGAACAGAAATTGTAATACAATTATTTCTATTTAATTATTAATGAACAAACAAACAAAACAAAACAGAACAACATTTAAATTGTTTAACATTTTTAAATTATTACACGCTACACCTGCACCACCAAGCGGTATATTGGATTGGGTGCCACACAATAATATTCCAATACAAGTTGCCTTAGAATAACAGGTAGTGTGTTGGCTTGTTAGACATCAAACCACGGTTCAAATCGTATCTCCAGCAATTTCCCCTCAGCAGTCTTCTGCAATAACTCTAAGAGTAAAATAAAATTGCCATGAAAAGTTTCTCAAATCTGCCGTTCAGAGTGGACATTAAACAATAGGTTTCGCCATTCATGGTTAAAATTAACACCCACAATATAGGTGGTGTAAAAAGCTAGGTTGTAATCCTAACTACAGGGTTGTAATTACCAATTGAGAAATTAAGTGGAGATTGATATGAGATCTTTTGTAGAACACCGCGCTATTTGTTTTCCATCATTTCTCCTCCTTTCCTTATTATTTATTTTCTTTAAAACTAAGATTATTAAACAATCATTCTCACTTATTCCAGCTAAACAAGAGATTTAATTTAAGTAGCAAATACTAGCATGATATTGTTGCCATCTGACATTGCTAAGAAAAAAAGATTTCTCTCTGTGTAAATTTATTGGGTTGTTGTATTGGGTAAGTCAAATTCGCCGTAGTCTAGTAGATAGTATGTTGGCTTATTAGACATAAAGCCCGGGTTCGAGCCCCAGGCCAGACATCAAAACAAAATACAAAAATTATGTCTTCGGCGACTTCCTCTCAGCAGATTTCTGGCAAAAACTGTGAGAGTAAAAACTCTGAGTCAACAGTATTGAAATCCAGCTACTCTGATTCATTCTTACTCAATACAACGTTGTTTTATAAGTTGAAGGTTGCAATGAATATGAGTACAACGTTGACATCGAACTCATAACACTCGGACTATGTTTGATTCATAAGCCTACTCATTCAGACTCATAAATTTAGAAAAATACTTATAAATGATTCGAGTGATTCGAATCATTCGTCAAAATTTAAATTCTTAGTTGTTGTTGCATTTACAAAGCAATCAGAGCAAACACACAACCTTCTTGCGAGTATTGTAGTGTTCGTACGCGAATCATATTTATTTTGTGATTCGTGTATACGATGAGTCATGGAAAGTTTGAAGTCATGCGTATTGTTAAGTATGAGTATCATGAGTAGTATGAGTATGACATTAAAATAAGTATGAATGCGTATAAGTGTAAGAAATTATGAGTATGATTCGAATCTACTCATCGTTTTGAATACTCATTGCTGACCTCTGGTAGTAATCCTGACTGAAGGCTTGTAATGACCAATTATGTATGTATGTATTGGGTTTAGTTGTTGTAAGATGCTGTTATTAAGACGAACAGAGAACAGAAAAAAGTGTTCTTGGATAGATTTTTATAAAGAAAATTAAAGTCTCTTAATTTTTTGACTTCCTCCCTTCCATCTAATCTGATTTGCTACGTATGTAGATTTTGCACTTTAATCACCACACTCCTACATCTCCTCTCCTCCTCCACTCATCCACCTTTTCTCCTCTCCTCCTCTACGCCTCCTACAGGTAGATAAAAATAGCTATCAGCCCAAGGTAATACCACTATTTTACGTTCACTATCAGGAGCCATATGGAGTCCAAATATTCTTTTTTCACAGATTAGAGAGCTCATGTGATTAGTAAAAGTTCACTTACTTACTTTTCCAACCCATTTGAAGTACAACTTCTATCTATCTATCTTCTAAAACTTGCAGCTATCCCACTACCCTCTGGACTACCATTTGCATATAGTCTGTATGGTATACTATGTCTTGCTAGAAAATGGCCACTGATCTTCTAGAGAATTTTAATCAAAAATTTTTATTTTCGGAGCCATATAGAGTCCAAATATTATACCTCGACAGATCAGAGAGCTCATGTTATTAATAAAAGTTCACTTACTTCCTTCTTCCATCCATATGAAGTACAATTTTATTCGCTTTCTGGTCTCTGCAGCTGCTACATTTGTCATTAGTCGTTTGGGCAAAACCAATGCGTCTTGCATGGATAACCAATCTGTTATGACTCCAACAACAGACATTCCGTGCATCCTTTAACTAGCCTTGACCACGCTTTCGGTTCTGTCTTGAACGAATCAGAAGCCGTGTTACACTTCCCTACTATTTTACTTCTATTAAATCAAAATTGATGTTTTAGTTGACAATAAATAGCACGTAACAAATGATGTTAATCATCGTTTTGTTCGATTCCGTTTGGTAGAGTACTGTTTTTATTACCTGTCCTCTTGGGCTTAAATTTCAGATTGATTCAATTTACAACAGCTTTGAAAATTCTAGGACCAAGAACAAGGTCTTTAGCCTCACTATATTTAGTGTGAATTCACACAGATGCTACTATGTCCTTAGGGTCTACTGGTTTTTAAGGGTTTTTTATTTTCGATATAAAACGCTATTTGTTATCCGCCGACTAATACATACATACATAATTGGTCATTGCAACCCTTCAGTCAGGCTTATGGACCTAGTTTCTCACACCACTTATGTCGTGTGTGTTAATTTTATACATGAGTGGCGGGACCTGCAGTATAAAGTTGTCTCCGAATGACAGATTTTCTTTGGATTTTCTTTCATCGCAATTTTATTTACTCACAGAGTTTTTGTCAGAAATCTGCTGAGAGACAATCGCTGAAGAAATATTTTTTTCATAATTCGTTTTATTGGAGATGTCTGACCTGTAGTTTGAACTGAGGCCTCACGTCTAACCAGCCAACACACTACCTACTGCCAACAGTCAAGTATTCTGACTGCACATTCAATCGTTTAGTAGAAAAAATATATACTTAATGGTCCTCAGCTGAGTTGTCATTATTCCTTAGGTACAAACATAGATGTTATGATCTTATTTTATTCATGAATATGTTCTCAGTTCTGCTTCTATTTGATCTCTACAGTATGGGAACAAATGTGAAAAGAAGACTTAGTTTCCTTGGCCATTTAAACCCCGATATCATAGAGATTTTACATTAAATTTCATTTACTTGTTCAGAGACGTAATTGTTTACTTCAACAGAGAATTGTTCAACTTGGGATTCATTGTGTCAGTAATGTTTTGATTTACTAAGTGAAGGCTAAACAGTTCAATAAATACATAATTGGTCATTACAACCCTTCAGTCAGGCTTATGGACCTAGTTTCTCACACCACTTATGTTGTGTGGGTTAATTTTATACATAAGTGGTGGGACCTACAGTTTACTCCGAACGACAGATTTTTGAGAAACTTTTTCATGCCAATTTTATTTACTCTCAGAGTTTTTGCCAGTAATCTGCTGAGAGGAAGTCGCCGAAGAAATACTTTTTGTATTTTGTCTTGATGTCTGGCCTGGGGCTCAAATCCTGGCTTTACGTCTAATAAGGCAAGACACTCCCTACTAGACTACGACGACTTGGTATTGGAATTGAATATCCCCATTAAAACTATTGTATTATTTATTTTTTTATTCAATTCCTGTACAACAACAACAAAATTTAATCTTATATTTAAAGTACAAGAAAAAAGTGTTCATAAACAACATTTGGAGATCAAACTTTTCTAATGAATAAAGTAAAAGAGAAAAAAAAATAATAATAATAACAATAGTAATAAATCATGCATAAATTATTAAAATTGTAATCTACTACGGTACAAAAAAATTGTATAAAAATTTCCCAAAACTAATTGCGTTGCCATTAAGTTGCTGAGAATGTGGAAGACAATTTCAAAGCCGTATAGCATGAATAAAAAATTGCCATTCAGATACAAGGTAACGATGTAGGGGAATTATGATCCTTTTACCTCTAAGTGATCTAGAAAATCTTATTTTATCGCTAAGATATCCTGAAGATTCTGAATAAATGATCTTATGCGGAAGTAATAATACACGGATGCTCAAAAGATTGTCAAACGATGCACCATAAAGCTTCAAGGAAAAACGGGACACATGTTCATATCTCACAATATTATTGAATAAGACGTTGATCTTCTCCTTGCTAACGGAATCGCAACTTGCAAAAAGTTCACAACCGTACATTAAACCAGGAAGCAGATAAAATTTTGCAATCAACTGTCTTATATTCAAAGGCGTAAAGTATTGTGTCGACCAAAGACACCTCAACTTCATATAAGTTTGAACCACGAGTGTGTTAACATGATTTGTCCATAAAAGATTGTCATTAAAAGTCAACCCAAGGTTTTTGGCAGCAGCCACACTACTAACTAGACTACGGCGACTTCAACAGTTCAATACGTTGTTCGGAAAATCATATTTCTTTCGGAGATCCCTCCTCTTAGCAATATCCTGGGAAAGTCTATGACTGTAAACTAATTACCATAAAAAAGGTTCCCAAAACTGTCTGTAAGAAGCCTGCCATGCCGTAACCTTTACTAAAGGGGCGTCTTGGCCAATAATGCTATGTAATGGGATTTGCCCATTGCTTGGTTTAGAAGATCTTTGGAAGTATTCTAACGCAGCTTGTAGTTTTTAAAACTATGAATGCACGGAACTCAATATCATGTTCTAGAATCAAGTTTCTTCATAATTTCTTCATAGAAGTTTCAAATGGTAGTGTATCGTTCAATACTCTGTAACTTTAATTATTTTTTTTTTGTTTCTGGGTGTGTGTGAATTTCATATTGTGATTAAGAGCGTATTTGTAATTATATTTTTTTATTTTTAATTGTTTTTGTTGTTGCTGCTGTTATTGTTTCAATACGTTTCATACTTAAATAAAATTTAAATATTTAATCACTTATTTTTAATAGATTCTCTGTCTCTCTCTCTCTCTCTCTTTGTGTTTTCTAGGCCTGTAAACAAATATTTTCACTTCAATTCAAACGAATTATTTTTCCGTTTTTGTTTTTCACTGGTTTTTTCTGTTTTCAATCTCCCTAATAAAATGCGTATTTGTTGCGAATGTTCATTTGGTTTTGTTTTTGTTTTTTGTGCAACGAATTGAAATGAATTCAATTGAATTATTATTCGCAAATGTTTGTATATATATGTTTATATATTTATGTATTTATTGCATACATTCATATTAAAGTATTGTTAATTACACACACATATTAATCGTTTCAATTATCACAAATAAATAATCATTTGTGTCATTGGGTCGCAATCGTTTATACGTATGTATGTACACTCAGCCACAAAAGTATACATACGGTTAACAAATTTCAGAAATTTTTTAGCCAATCCGTTTTCGTTGAAAATCTTTATAATTGTCTAACATCTTTCTTCGATTTTAAAGAAATTTGTGAAATTTGTTAATCGAATGTATACTTTTGTGGGCCTGTGCAGGGCCACAACTCAGTTCAATTTCAGAAATTTTTTAACCAATTCAAAAGACCGTCTTAAAATCGAGGAAACTATAAAGATGTTCAACGAAAATGGATTGGCTAAAAAAAATTTTGAAATTTGTTAACCGTATGTATACTTTACTAACTGTGTGTATGTATATACATTGTACATACCAGTAATGAACAATTTTTCTATGAAAAATATATTCTCTTCGAATTTCGTTAAATTTATGGGCTTAATTTCTCAATTAAATTGACTCTTATAAATACGTAGCATATTTATTCAAAATAAAATCATCCATGAATTGAATTGAATTGAATAGAAATAAAATATTATGTCGCAATTGGTTTCAGTCAGGATCTGATGTCTCTAAGACTATGTCGAAATTGTACAGATGATGCCTTAGCTTTATTGCCAATGTGTGGTGAAGCATTAGCACAACAGCGTACAAGTATGGAGACTTAATTCTGGATGGTTTGAGAAATAATTAATTTTTTCACTTGAAGTCATAGTTCCAAATACAGTTCTCTGTTCTATTCCTTACAAATTACGATTCTTTACAGATTTAAATTTTTTGTTTTTTCTTCAGCAATATAGTAATTAACGTAAATTATAAGTGTCAGGTGTAGACCAGAGATCAGCATTGAATCGCTTTTCCGCTACTCATAAGTACTCATAAAATTTTGAGTATGAGTGAGTCAACAGTATTGAAATCCAAATACTCTGATTCATTCGTACTCAGTACAACGTTGATTTATAAGTACAAGTTGCAATAAGTATGATGACAACGTTGACATCAAACTCATAACATTCGAAATATGTTCGATTCATACGCCTACTCATTCAGATTTATAAAATTAGAAAAATATTTATAATGCTACTCATAAATGATTCGAATGATTCGAATCATTCGTCAAAATTTACAGTCTTAATTGTTGTTGCATTTACAAAGAAAGACAAAGACAGCAAGGAGAGCAAACCAACAACCTTCTTGTGAGTATTGTAGTGTTCGTACGCGAATCATATTTATTTTGTGATTCGTGCATACGATGTGTCATGGAGAGTCGAAATCAATAACATCATGCGTATTGTTAAGTACGAGTACCATGAGTATTTTAAACTTTGAATATGAGTAGTATGAGTATGACATTAAAATAAGTATGAATGCGTATAAGTATAAGAATTTATAAGTATGATTAGAATTTACTCATCGTTTTGAATACTCATTGCTGATCTCTGGTGTACACAAATGCAAATTGTAGTGTGTTGGCTTATTACACGAGAGGCCACTGTTCAAACCATAGGTCACACATCTCGATCAAATTGAAATATGAAAAATATTTATTCGGCGCCTTCCTCTCAGCAGTCTTTTGGCAAAAACTCTGGGAATAAATAAAAATTGCTATGAAAGGTTTCTCAAAAAAATCTGTCCTTCGAGGTCGACTTTAAACAGTAAAACCCTCCACTCATGTTTAAAATTAGCACCCGCAGCATAAGTGATGTGAGAAGCTATGAGGTCATAATCCTGACTAAAACGTTGTAACGACCAATTATTTGAAAGACAAGCACAAACACACAGCCCTTACCTAATTCTGTCGCATTAGAAACCTCTGGAGAGTATAAATATCAGCTCCTGACAGGCAGTTTAAACCGTGAAAATTTAAACTGACCCAGAGTATTTAAGTACTAACTTACGTACTTAATTGGCCATAACAACCCGTTTAACGGATTTCGGCCACATCCTTCCAGGCGCCTCTACTTCGTGCGCGCCTACGCCAATTGGTCACACCAACGGATGCAAGGTCGTCCTCTTCGCCGACTTCCCCAGATTCCCGCATTAAATACCCGTCTCGCCGGAGCATCCTCCTCCATTAGAACGACATGGCCAGCGCAGCCCTTGGATATTAATACGCTGTACAATGTCTATGTCGTTAAGGAGCTCGTACAGCTCACTTTTGGATCGGATACGGAAATCATCGCCAACTCGCACCGGACCGATGATCTTACGTAGGACTTTTCTCTCGAACACTCTCAAGGCCGCTGCATCTGTGCTTAATAGGGTCCATGCCTCTGCGCCATAAAGAAGCACGGGTAGGATTAGCGTCTTGTAAAGTGTTAGTTTTATCGCACGAGAGAGGTCCCTGCTATTCAATTGCCTATTGCGACCATCGTAGCTCCTGTTGGCAAGAGTGAGTATTTAAACTTCTGTTAAAAAGCAGCTGAAAAATCATACACAAGATACTGCATTGTATCCTCGGCATTAAAGGGGTGACCATTTTCCACTTTCAAAAGCAAAGTCATTAATAAAAACAAACGAAGCAGTGATTTCGCTGAAAATTGTAATTCATTATAATGGGGCTTGTGACACTGTTTTGTTGGAGACATACTAGTTAAAAATCTTCAATTCTAGCCACAAATAATCAGGTTTGTAGTGCTCTGAAGATTTTTCCAGGTTAAGTTTTAACTAAATCCCATGATCTAAGGCATGCGGCTACTTTTCCATAAAGCAATGGCTTTTTCATGACCACTTTTGGATTTGCCGAACTTTATGGGCCACAATTTTGCTTGTTGGGCGTCAGCATCGTATGAGAAATGCATTTCACATTTCACATTGGAAGCCAGCACTCCAGCATATCTAGAGCATTATCACCACTTTGACAGTCATTCGTCATCAATTCTTGCATGAATTGAACTTCAAAAAAAAAGGCAAAAGAATGTCTTAATGACCCTTTAAATTGACCCAATTGCTGAGAATGTCTTGTAATCGACAAATTTGAATTATTTACCGCACTTTTACATACAGAAGGGAACTGTGGTATCGCAATGAGACCTGTGTGCGGCCTAAGTTTGCCATATTTGTGTCTTAAAATTACTTTCAAATCGTATTAATTCCCTGTACAGTAGGTCGATTATGGCGATCATAATTATACCGTAATGCTCGAAAAGCGAGCCTATTTCATTCAGTTCATTATCAATGGCTTGGATCTCGAAGTTTTAGAATGATTTGATCTGAAATAAAACTGATATTGCCAGACATAATTCCGTTACTGTCTTTTTGGTCCAACCAACAGCAACAGCAATCATTATGTACGAGTACATTTCAATCCGTAAATTATCTTTCTGTTCTGTGAGAAATTATTGAACATTTTCATAATTATCCGTTTAATGCTCTTACAGCCACCCCCACATAAATTACCAATTATTGCAAACGTCCTGATTTGCTCGCTTCCCATAAACACTACAAATATTGCCATTTATTTCCATGTGCGGGTGTGTGTGTATGCGTTTGCAGAATTTAACAGGAAGTCTATAGCGTTGATGGCAGTAAAATAAATTAAAATTGCTGAAGGCAATACGTACACATTTTTGTGTAGGTAGCATTAGTACAGTTCAACGGCCCACTGTTATTATTAGAACAAGAGACGAGAAGTAACAAGCAAAACAAAAACACATGTTTATAGGCACCACTAAACTCTTACATTAATGCTATGTCTCCAACACACGCATTTAAGCGACTGTATTGAAAACCTAACGGCATAGATACACTTACGTATACGTACGTATGCGTGTATGTATGCTGCTGCCATAACTCAACATGGCGACTACTAATGCTGATGCACACTAACCCGGTAGCAGACAAATTAAAGCAAAACTTTAAAAGAATTGTGAAATATTAAATGGTGTATGTGGGTGGGTGTGTGTAAGCCAATATATGTATAAGTGTGTTGATCTAAATCTAAAAGTGTGTGTGAGCGAAAATAAACAAAACGCAGCAGATTGTGTTTACGTAGGATATGGTAGAGAATTGCTATTGTTTGGCGGCATATTGCTTAAAGGAATTATTTGCTACTCTTGTTGTTGTTGTTGTTGTTGGTTTTGTGTTTAACAAAATCTGGAACAAACAACCAAATGTAGGAGCCAAAAACAAAACAATTTTTTTTACTTTTTTTTTTGTTTTTTTAACAAAACAAAAAACAATGTCTGCCATAAATAAGGAAAATGAAAAAAATAGTTTCATTCGATGCTAAAAAAAAAAACAAAAACAAACCAAAAAAATTATCACACATGCATTTAAAGAGAGGGAGCGAGCTTGCTTGCATTGTGGCTTAAACAGGGTGTGTAGCGTAAATCATTAAAAAAATTACGGTGGTAAAAGGAATAAATAATGATAGCTGTGGCCTGTTTTAGTTAGTTTTGTTAGGCTAAAGCTGTAGAATTTCTAAAGTTTATCGCCAGAAAATTAGTTAAACACCCTGTATCATTGCAATCATGCCATCAACTCATAAACACACACACATACACTTAACGGCAGCGTCATGCAGTGCATTTAATGTATTCACAATTTTGTGAAACTTTATTCATACATGTTGCGTGTGTATGAGTGTTTTTTATATGAAAATGAGTGTATTAGTGTTGACATGTGTGTGTGCATATGCAGGGGTACAACGACCATTATTTTTGGCAAAAAAAAGAGGACGAAAAAAACAAAACCATTCTATTTCTTCTTGCTATTATGAGAAAGTACAGGCTGTACCCGAAAAAGTTTTTCCGTTTAAATACAATCAACAGGAAACTTTTAAAATTTCTGTAAATGTCCTTTGTTAACAGTCTTGAATTAGTGTTGTGCAGTGTAGTATGCCACCAAGCATGTGTATCTGTGTGTGTGCCATATCGAAAACTGAAAATGATGATGAAATGGAGTTCCATGTGATGGCACGTTGACAAACGTGTTCTCTTTTACAAGTACGTTGGCTTTAAAGGTTTATGCCGCTTCACGTTTTTTTCTTAGCAACGCTTTCACCAACAAAGTTTTTTTTTTTTTGTTTTTTGCCAAACAATACGTGAAAAATATACCCCAAATTTGTTTTTGGTTTTCATTTGTTTTTTGTGATATGCTTCCCTTCTTTTTTTGCACTACAAATAAGCAGAGAGAGGGGGAGAGAAAGAGAGAAAGAAATGTTGTTTTTAGTTCATATATTCTCTAGAGTTTCAGATATTCTCTTGGTGTGTACTTTTAACAGATTAAAGGATAATCGATAGTGACATTAAAGAAGGAAAACATAAAATCTAGGTCTTGAATGCTAAGGCAAAAGAAGGAAAAGCTGTAATAATTGTCAGCATAATACGATATGATTATGATACGGGATAATAATTATTTTGATTCGTATTTATTTTACCTGGGGGTTGGTTAATAAATACGATACTTGAGCGTATAAGGAATATTTTTTCAAAGCATTAGAATACTTTTATTGCTCATACTCAGGTGGCTATAAATTACATTTTTTTCTTAGTTTCAATTAAATTCTTTATTGTTGGCACTATTTTTGTGTGCCACTGTCTACAATTTGACGTATACAACATATAACTGCTTGTTCGCTATTCTTTTTTGATTACAGCACAGTTCTTTATAACGGAGATCTTCATACCACGATTGTTTTCTTCACACGCAACACGTCTTCATACAAGATTGACTGAATTCTTACTACTCGTTGCCTGCTTTGTCTTGCCTTTTTATATGCCAATGTAAACACTCTGATGAAGGTTGTTCTTAAAGTCGAACGTTCGTGGTTTCGCCTTCTTGAGAACTTTTTCGCGGTTTCATTGTTGTTTTTGTATTTTGTCCATGTTGCTTGTCCTTGCGTTTTCGCTTACTTGTGTATGCCCTTTTCTTTCATACTCATGGTTCCTTTGTTTTGTAGCTTTTGTTTATTATTTTAATGTTAAACGATGTTACACCGTTTCCATTTTCATAACAATATACTAACAGCACCAAAATATGAATTTCAATGGTATACGCTTCAGATACTTTAAACAAAAAATCTGAAGGTGAGCTACACCATTTCCTCAATTCGGAATAAATAATGTAACCTTCTTCAAGAAGTCATGGTGTGATATAATGTAGACGATACCTTTAAAATGTAGAAATTCTCTCAGAAACCTGGATTGAACAATAATCGATCGATACCTTCAGTTCTTTCAGCTGCTACGATTAGAAGCAGGCATAAGATTGTCACCAAAGTTGATGTAAGCGTAGTAAGCATGACACCACCGTTTCCAATCGACCAGGCATTCGCAGCTTACGCTTGAGCAACGTTGGCATTTATTGGGCCAACCAGAAATTTGTCGGTGATGTCGACTTTGCCAAAAAAAAAATATCTTTTCGGATGCAGCCCATTTTTATCTTATCGGATACGTTAATAAACAAAATTTGCCACATTTCGGGCTCAGAAAACCTGCACGTGGTCTTACAGAAGCTAATGCACTCATTACGCGTGACTGTTTGGTGCGGTTTGTGGACAGGAGGCATCATTGGCCCGTATGTCTTTGAAAATAAGGACGACACAACCATTACGGTCAATGGAGACACCTAACGCACCATGATAAGCAATTTTTTTTTACAGCCGCTCTTCATGGCATTGAAGTGAACGATGTTTCGTTTCAACAGGATGGGGGCAACTTGCAATCTCTCATTGAGTCTCAATGGATTCATTGTGTTAAACGTTTGATGGCCGTTTAATAAGCCGAAATGGTAATGTCAATTGACACCGTTGGATTATTTTCTGAAAAGCGCCGTTAAAGAAAAGTGGTATGCAGACAAACCAGAGACAATTGAACATTTGAAGGCCAAAAATTCGCGATGCCATTGCGGAGACACGACCCTATCCAGTGAAAAAGTGCATGAAAATTGAGATACGCTCGAATAAAGTATTATGAGGCCAGCCGCGGCAGATATATCAACGAAATAATATTCCATTTATAATCGAAACAATTCTACTTCACAACAAAAGAATAAATTCTACAAAATTTAATTTATACTATTAAATCTCCCACCATATAGATCGAGTCAGTTACCCTAGTCCCTAGACTCTAAGTTTCTCAAATATTATTACTAGCATTGGGAACAGTGGAGGACTTTTTCAGTTCTGAAACGACCTAATATCATTTCACATGAAAACATCGTTTAACATTAACAATAAACAAAAGCTACACACACACCAATACAACGAACTTGGTTGCATACACCAACAACAACATGAAAGGAGACCAACAAATAAATAAGAAAGCAACAACAAACAAAATAAGCAAAGCACACACACAACAATGAAATAGCGATAGAATTCTCGAGAAGGCGAGAACAAGAAAATTCCGCATCTAGATCGTTCATCATACTGATTACGTGCGTATATAAAAGAGCAAGACAAGGCAAGCAGTGAGTCAGTTAAAATTCAGTCAGTCTTGTGTGAAGACACGTTGCGTGCAAAGTCGTGGGTTGAATATCGTTGTTGTGTGAAGATCTGCAGAAGAGTTGTTAGTGTTTGCGCGGACAGAAGTGTGAACTAGTAAAGGGAACAAGCAATTATTGTTGTATCAGTTTAGTGTGAACAGTGGCACAAAAGTAGTGTGAACAATAAAGAGAGTTTAAAAGAAACTAAACACATTTTTGGGCTTTACTTGGTTTACAATTAACGAACTTATATTCTAAACGTTTTTAAAAAGGTAAAAACGTAACAGTATATTCGGTTTCTCGGAAAGCTGGCTAACCACAACAACAACAAAACGTATAGCAGGCTGCCTCCTCTTTTCTTTCTCCTATAAACTGTCTGCACTGCATGAGTAGGAGTCAGCTCCTGTTAATTTTAATATTTAATTAAATATACATGAGTGATGGGACCTACAGTTTAAAGTCGACTCCAAACGACAGATTTTTGAAAACTTTTTCATGGCAGTTTTATTTACTCTCAGAGTTTTTTTCTGAGAGGAAGTCGCCGAAGGAATACCTTTTGTATTTTGTTTTGATGCCTGGTCTGGTGCTCGAACCCTGGCTTTTACGTCTAATAAGCCAACACACTACCTACTAGACTACGGCGACTTTAAGACATTGGGAACCTCAATGGCTTTATCATAAATAGCATATCGTTACAGGATTAGATATAAGCCTAGTTGGCCTAAGTAAGTAAGTAAGTAACCTAAGTGTACCTACCTAGAAGTTCAACAAATAAAACTCACCAAAGTTTCCATTGACAATACTAAATAGAAATCCTATCTTCCTTTAAATAATTAAAACAACCACAAACCATTTCTATTGGATATCCGTCCTCAGAATCCGAAAAAGTAAACAAAACATTTGAAATAAACATTCTGCTACGAAATCATCAAATCCGTTTTATTTGTTTGAAATCCATTTGCAAAGCAAGACCATAAATGAACACTTGTGTGGTCATTTGTTGCTAATACAGTTAAAAAAAACAACAACAACGACAGCAATAGAGTATAACACACTCATATCACACCCATATAACACTTTAACACTTAAAAGGAGGGTATAACAGTGTCTTTGTCTCACCCTGCTGTTGGAAGAGAGAGAGAGAAAATTAAATGTGTGGCCAATATAAACAAATTGTGAAACAAATTTTCTTCTGTTTTTTTTGGCCCACCTTTTGTATTCAAAAACAATTATTATGTGTGCGTGTGTGTGTGTTTGTGTGCTAGCTTAAGTGTGTGTTTATGTGTACTAGAGTGTGTGTGTGTCTTTTGGTTAAATGAGTAACAAATTTCACAACACAAATTTTCTTTTAAAGAGTTTTTCGTAACTACAATGAATGCAAATAAAAATCTGAACACAATACAATACAATACAAATTTACTTTTACTACTGACACATATAACCCCACATAATGTTTACATTTTACAACGACAACAACAACAATGATGGCAGTAACACATATAAACCCAACACTAATAAGAACTACGGTAGCAATATTTCTACTAATTTTTAAAACATACTCATACAACCTAAATTCTGTTTAGAAAAGAAACAGAAATCTTTAAAACACTCACCCTTCCATACACCTTTAGTTAGACAGATACATTCCCTTTTGAATGTTAGCGTATGTGTGTGTGCATGAAAATGTGTTTTACATGATAGTATGTGTTCATTTATCCATTCATTTAGTATACCCTACATACAGCTCGTACAGGAGATAGGCTGGAGGGCGTGTAGCAAATTCCAAACAACACTCGCCGATTAAAGAATTCCTTTTTACTCATCCTTCAAAGGACAAAAGGTGACGAAAAAAAATGGTTTGTGTTTCATGAAGTCGAGTAAATAGTTGTTCTGGATAAAAGCAGTAATCAAGTCTGACTGTTTTTTTTCTCCATGTCGACATGAGGTCGGTCTTCATTCATTTGTAGGTCCCTGTAAACTCTGTAGCAATAATGTTTCATACAATTTATCCAAAGCTTTATGTTAGGTTAGGTTAGCGTGGTAGCTTTAATTTGCCAAAAAGCTAACTAGAGCACGCATAGCGGCCAGTTGTGATGCCACAGGTGAACGCAGCCTCTGTACTGACAAAGTTCGTCCAATCCAAGGAGGAGGGGGAAGTTGGTCAGCACAAGGGCTGCACATTTTCACCCACCCCACGCTGGAAAACCAGCCAGAAAGTTTGATAAACTAGGCTATGTCCTTGATATCAATGGACGATAGCTCCGTCAAGCTGATAAGGGTTGGAGAGCCAAATAAACTATATCTGCACCCCGCAAGGGGTGGGCATTGGCAGAGGAAGTGGATGACAGTCTCCTCTTCTGCATCCACGGCAGAAGTCGTTAAATGGGAGTCGCATTCTTTCCGCGTGTCTACCCATAACACTGTGGCCTGTAAGCATGGCCACTGTGATCGAGATGATATTACGGCCAAGTCCAAGTAGCTGGTTAGTACGCCTTTTATCCGTTGTGGGCCAAGTGAACCTAGCGATGGAGCAGGACTCTTCATCGATCCAGGACCGGTTGGCATCCCGGTAGAATTTCCGCGCAATGGCCAGTTTGAAAGAGGTAAGTGGCATTCCCAAGTTGATTGAGGAAGATTCCGGAAGTAGTGCGCCAGATCTGGCCAGCTCATCGGCCCGGAATGTCGCAGTGTCCGGGACCCCAGACAAGTGTGACGCCGAAGCGCCCAGAAAGGAGTCTGAGGCAGCGGCGACATTCTCTGACGATCCTGGAATTATCCGCAACGTTCGACAGATTCTTTATCGCAGCCTGGCTATCGGAGTAGATCGGGATACGGGTGAAAGGAATATTAACACCATAGGCGAGGATCCACTGTGCGGCTTGGTAGATGACCATTATTTCCGCCTGGAACACGCTGCAGTAGTCCGGCAGCCGGAGTGAGATGTTCAGGTCCAATTTCCCAGAGTATACGCCCACCCCGTTATCAAGTCTGGAGCCGTCGGTGTAGACATCCAGCAGTTCGGGTGGAACGGTCGTGTGAGGGGTCCAGTCGCTTCTGCTAGGGATCAGGAAGTCGAAACCCCTATCAAAACAGCTTTATAAGAACTATGAAAAAATATCGTTACAAAAATAAAAAATCTAGATGTTGGGGTTTTATATCACTTAACCTTAAAATTAACAAAACAAAAACTACAAAAACAAAACAATGCAAGTACACAAACCTGTTTACAAATTATCGTGCTGCTTAAAATAAAAACAAAACCAGCTTAAAAAAATTATAAACAAGTAAACAAAAATCCCCAAACAATACTACAATATTGGTATATCGAGAGGGCGAAGTCATGGACATTCGACTTCAAGAACGTTCATCAGACTGTTTACTTTGCCATATAAAAGGCAAGGCACAGCAGGCAACGGACTTAGTAAAAAAGTTCAGTCAGTCTTGTGTAAAGATGCAGTGTGTAGGAAGAGAATAATCGTGGTTTGAAGATATCCGTTACAAAGGTCTGTCGTTTAATTGCTTTGTGATTGTTATTGTTTATGCAAAGGGTGTAAACAGAGGAATAACAAAGAAAAGCAATTGTTGTTATTTACATCAAATTGTGAATAGTGGCACACAGAATTGTCCAAATTTAGTTAAAACTAAACAGATTTATTTTTATTTTATTTGCAATCTACGAGCTCATATTTGAAGAGTTTTTAAAAGGCAAAAACGTGGCAATATGTACATATGTATGTATTGAATTACAAAACAACTTTCGATTATTAGGATATCCATCAAAGAAGTTCCCTGAGCCTATAGTGAGGATTATATTAACAACGAGCATCAAGCAGTGCTAACTCTTATCCAGAGTACAGCAAACAAGTTCTTCGCTACTTCATCCAACAAAATACTTAAATAATTTTTATTCGGCATTGACAAATGGCAACCCTATCATTCTAGAAACTGTTTCAATATACCGATTAGTTGCCTTGATTTAATGAATCTATATTTTGGATTCATTTACACGGCCACAGCTTATTGAGGTTGTATTTTCCTGAAACTTCATTTGTTCTTGTTGGCGCTCTGTATAAAATTCTTTTATTTTAAAAAAATTGTTCAACCAAGTGCCTGCTGATCAGACCAGACTGATCCATACATAAAACACCCGTCTCAACTGAACATTCTCCTCCCCCCAAACGAATTGCCACAGTTAGCGTAAGCCATAATCGCTGGATGTAAATGTGTCTTTAAGTAGGAACTCATGCAACTGAAGTGAAATCGCCTTAGTCTAGTAGGTAGTGTGTTGGCTTATTAGACTTGTGCGGCCACAATTAAAACTCCAGGTCAGCCATATCAAAAATAGCCATGAAATGTTTTTCAAAAAATCTGTCGTTCAGAGTCGACTTTAAACTGTAGATGGATAAAATAAACACACAACATGAGACAACAGGCGTGAGAAGATAGGTCGTAATCCTGACTGAAAGGTTGCAAAATGACCAATTACGTACATATGTATGCACATATGTACTTACTTAAGTGGATTTCGTCCAGACAGTCGACATCCACTGATCCCTTCATAAAATACCCGTCTCTTCGGAACATCCTTGTCCAATCAAACAATATGAGCAAGCAAACGTAAATCATAATCGCTGGATGTATATGTGCTAAACAACGTCCATGTCTTTAAGGAACTCATGCAGGTTATTGCTGATTCGAACTTGTAAATCACCGCCAGCTCGTACTGGATTGGAGATTTTGCAGAGAACATGTCTCTTGAATGCTTCAAAGGAAGTTGCATCGCACCATAGAGAAGTACGATAAGGATAAGCGCATTAAAAGTTTTGTTGTAAGAGATGTCTCTGCTCTCCAATTGGCATCTTTTGGTAAAAATATTTCATCAGAATCTATGTATTGTTTTGATTTCCAATGGAAGAGGTTTTTATGTGATACACACAAACTAAATTTAAAGTCCAGAAGATAGCACGAATAAGTTAACAAACAAGTGGGTTCTACGCTGTTAACTAGAAGGGAGGCTGCGGGTCAACTTGAATACAGCTAGACAAGTAACTTTTTGTAGGCCACAATGCTGACGATAAGCACAAACTTTATCTGCATCAAAGGTCAGCAATGAATCGCTTTTTCGCTACTTATAAGTACTAATGAAATTTTGAGTATGAGTGAGTCAACAGTATTAAAATCCAACTAAGTTTGAGTTGCAATGAGTCTGAGTACAACGTTGACATAACATTCGAAATATGTTTGATTCATAAGCCTACTCATTCAGATTCATAAATTTAGAAAAGTACTTATAATACTACTCACAAATGATTCGAGTGATTCGAATCATTCGTCAAAATTTACAGTCTTAGTTGTTGTTGCATTTCCAAAGAAAGAAGAAAGAGAAAGACAAAGACAGCAAGCAGAGCAAACACACAACCTTCTTGTGAGTATTGTAGTGTTCGTACGCGAATCATACTTATTTTGTGATTCGTGTATACGATGATTCATGGAGAGTCGAAATCAATAACATCATGCGTATTGTCAAGTATGAGTACGATGAGTATTTCAAACTTTGAATATGAGTAGTATGAGTATGACATTAAAATAAGTATGAATGCGTATAAGCATCAGAAATTATAAGTATGGTTCGAATCTACTGATCGTTTTGAATACTCATTGCTGACCTCTGGTTTGCATACAACTGATCCCCTCTTATAAATCAAATTTTAAATTAAGAAAATCTTTATCAAAAAAAATCGGGGATTTCCCGAGCAGAGCTTTAAGGCTCCTTTGAAAGTTCTTTTGATATTTGTGACGATAGTATCAGAAGTTGTAAGGCATCCAATAGCCCTGCTTGATTGTATATAATTTCCAACACACTTGTTTTTATTTTTTGCTGTTGTCGTTCTTTATTTATTTGCAATTCTTATTGTTGTAGTTTGGTTAAACAAAAGTTCTCTCAAAGGAATAAAACATTTTTAAAATACACACAATCCTACATCGCATACATACACACGTATATACAAACAAGGCTTATACTTAGGCAAACACTTTTTAAAAGAGAAGAGAAGAAAAAAAAACTAAAGGAGAACAAATACTTTGTACTTACGACAACATTATGTTGTAAAACTTTTACTCTCTTCTCTCTCTTTCCTTACCTCTCTCACGAAAATCCCTTTCCTAGCAAATTGAAGCAAAAAAAAGGGGGGGGGCTGCTGAGAAAAGTACGAGTATTTCTTCTGTTTGTTCTTAAGTAATGGCCTCTCCTGCTCCTCTTTCAAAACAACACAGAAACAACACAAATTAGTAGAGAGCAGAGTGCTGTTTTTGAAATAGGAACACAACAGCAACAGCAACAACAACAACAGGATCTTTTTAAGACAATTGCAATATTCCTAAAAATAAAGTTCAGCCAAGAACCATGTACACACACAGAACTGAGTGTATGGATGTGTATGTGTATGAGTGAGTTGGAAAGGGGGTATTTTATACAGTCTTTGCAAAAGGAAACTGCTTTCTTTCTTACGTTTCCTAATTTTAAAATATTTTTATTCCGTTTAAGGCTGCTTTCTTTAATGAGTTACCGTAAGATGAGCATCGTTTACCTTGTTAAACAGCAAAACATACGAATGTATACCTAAGGGCTGTGGAGTTTAAAAGACCTACTTTGTTTCTTAAAAAGATTTAAATTAACGAACTTAAATGTTAAATGCTACTCTGACAATAATTTTAACTCAAATTCCCTAGGAGTTATAAAGTGTTTAAACGATTATTTTCAAAAATAGGCCCACAGGGCTAAAAATAAAATGAGAAAAATTTTGTACATCTTTACAATAAAGTATTCTATGGAATCTTTGATGATACAACACCAATCGTAGATATATTCTACAGGACACTGCAAAAGATTACGAATAGTTTAAGGGAAGTGGACAACTTTGAAGGAATATTCCACAGCAATATGGACAAGTCCTTGAGTAAATGCAGTCGCCTTAATTTAGTAGGTAGTGTGTTGACTTATTAGACGTGAGACCACGGTTCAAACCTCAGGTCAGACATCTCCAACTAAATGAAATATGAAAAGAATATTTCTTCGGCGACTTCCTCTCAGCAGATTTCTAGCAAAATCTCTGAGAGTAAATAAAAATTGCTACCGACTTTCAACTGTAGGTCTCACCACTCCTGTATAAGATGAACACACACAACATAAGTGGAGTGAGAAGTTAGGTCGTAATCCTGACTGAAGAACTTTAACCAACAATTATGTATGTAAGTATGTATGTATGTTATGTATGTTTTGCGTAGACATAGACAAAATGTGGATTCCCAAGAACACACTAGAGCCCAAACAACGAGTGTGTTACTCGTGTTGAATAGGACTTGATACCAAAGGAGGCCAAGGTTCATATGTCAGTCAACAAAGTGACGGTTTATAGGAATGCAAAATCCATATTTTCTACCTTTACATCGACTAAACCATTCATGCATATTGTTACGTTTTTACCTTTTTGAAAACGTTTAAATATGAGTTCGTTAATTGCAAACCAAGTAAAAACAAATATGTGTTTATTTTCTCTTAAACTCTCTTTATTTTTACACTACATTTGTGTGCCACCATATACAACTTAACGATACAACAATAATTTGCTTGTACACTATTCTATTTCACACTTCTGTCCGCGTTAACACTAACAACTGTACGTTAGATCTTCTCTGCTTACAACCTTTTTGCAAGCAATACCACTTGTTCGTTCAAACCGCAACGCGTCTTCACACAAGGCTGACTGAATTATAACTGACTCGCTGCTGGCCCTGCTGCCCTTTTATATACGCACGCAATCAGTATGATGAACGTTCTCGATGTGGAAGGTTCTCGCTCTCGCCTTCCCGAGAACTCTATTGCTAGTACATTATTGTTTGTGTACCTTGCTTACGTTGTATTTCCCTTTTTGTCACATACATGTTGTTGTTGGTACCAGGCGCAACCAGGTTCGTTGTACATATGTGTGTGTGCAGCTCTAGATAATCAACACGTTCATTGTATTCTTAGAGTTAGTGTGTATTTGTATCGTGTGCCTTTTGTTTGTCGTTTTTGTTGTTTTTTTTTTAGATTTCGTTTTAATTGGTATATGTGGGTGCACACATATAATTTGAATTGTGGCTGCACTCGTCTAATAAGCCAACACACTACCTACGAGACTAAGGAGATTTCACTTCAATTGCATGAGTTCCTCATTAAAGACAGGTTTGCATCCAGCGATTATGATTTACGCTGACCGTGCCAATTCGTTTGCGTTGAAGAGAATGTTCAGTATTTTATGTATGAATCAGTCTGGTCTGATCAGCAGGCACTTGGTTGGACAGTTTTTTTAAAATAAAACAATTTTTCAGAGAGTCATTGTTACTTTACAGAGCGCCGACAAGAACAAGTGAAGTTTCAGGAAAAATACAACGTCAATGAGCTGTGACCGTGTAAACTAATCCAAAATATAGATTCATTAAATCAAGGCAAAAAAATCGGTATATTGAAGCAGTTTCTAGAATGATAGGGTTGCCACCTTTCATCGCATATTAAAGCCGTTTCTAGAATGGTAGGTTTGCCATCTATCAATGGTTACATTAAATTTATTTAAGAATTGTGCAGGATGAAGTAGCGAAGAACTTGATTCCTGCACTCTGATATGACTTACTTTCATACTTATTTGGTCAATACAACCCTTTAGTTAGGAATACAACAGTGGCGGGGTTAAGATTCATAGATTCCTTGCCAAGACTTATCATATCTTAAAATATTTCTTTAGATTATATTTTTATTTCTTTGGTTTCCACATATAAAACACTCCCGTCTGTTGCATGAGGTTTTTTTTTCTCTGGATTTCCTGTCTAAATATGTCAGCTTTACCGTCTGTTTGTCTTGTCATATGAGCTGTGGTGTAAATTTAGTGTGTTAGTTTTCTCTCTGTTTCTATTTCTGTTTCTGTGTTCTATTTTTATTTCTATTTTTACTTGCCATTGTTTTAAATATGTTTTCTTAAGACTCCACAGCTCTACGGGCAAATTACAATTCAAGTTTTTGCTCAACTTTTGCTTCAATAAAATACAGAAAAAAAATAACAAAAAAAAATATGATAAAAAGTAGCAAAAAAGAAGAATTAAAATATCTTCTTTATAAATAAATAAAAAACAAAAAAACAAAAACAAATAAATAAATAAATAAAATAGAAACAAAGCATATGTCACTGTTAGTATATCATTTTTCGTACTTTGGGTGAGAAATGAAAACAACAAAGAAACTAAAAGAAGAAAAGACTCTGGCAACATAAAATAAGAAAAAACTCCTGAATAAATAAAAACAATTCCATTGAAAATGTTTCTTTTTTAAGAAGTAAAGAGAAAAAAAGAAAAGAAATTATTCCGGAATAAAATAAACAAACCAACAAACAAATAAGAAGGTTTTCAATCGGTCAAAACTGATCATATGATAGATATCCTACATTTGTGACAGTCAATTTGGCATTCAATTTCAAATATTCTTAAATCCTCGCTACGCTAATAAACACGGTACACTAATAAACACAAAACAGTTCAGTCAAGGCGGTAGGTCTCAAAAAACCTTTCTTCAATGACAGATGATAGCAATCGTCGAATCATTTCAGTTTTTGAAGAATTCTTTACTTGGACAATACATTCCAATTGTATGAACCCACACATACATATGTACCAGAGGTCAGCAATGAGTATTCAAAACGATGAGTAGATTTAAATCATACTTATAATTGCTGATACTTATACGCATTCATACTTATTTTAATGTCATACTCATACTACTCATATTCAAAGTTTGAAATACTCATAGTACTCATACTTAACAATATGCATGATGTTATTGATTCCGGCTCTCCATCACTCATCGTATACACGAATAACAAAATAAGTATGATTCGCGTACGAACACTGCATGCTCACAAGAAGGTTGAGTGTTTGCTCTGCTTGCTGTCTTTGTCTTTCTTCTTTCTTTGTAAATGCAACAACAACTAAGACTGTAAATTTTGATGAATGAGTCGAGTCACTAGAATCATTTATGAGTAGTATTATGAGTATTTTTCTAAATTTATGAATCTAAATGAGTATGCTTATGAATCAAACATAGTTCGAATGGTATGAGTTTGATGTCAACGTTGTACTCATACTCATTGCAACCTTTAACTTATACATCAACGTTGTATTGAGTATGAATGAATCAGAGTAGTTGGATTTCAATACTGTTGACTCATATCCAAAAATTTCATGAGTGCTTATGAGTAGCGAAAAATGATTCATTGCTGATCTCTGGTTCTTAATCAAATGTAAACTAAAATCCAATATACCGCCACCATCTAAAATAATGTCGAGTGCAACTGAACATATGGTCACACAAAAAACACACGTAAAATTCTGTGTGTACCCAAATATAGTGAAAAATCCACAATGAATACATTATAGGACTTCATTATGCTGCAAATGATAATTGAGAAATACACTGAGAAAAATTATTGTCTGTTGCAAATTATGCTGTTAAAAGCAGTCAAAGAAAATTAGTTCATTTTTTGTTGTACTGGAGGTTTTTAGGTGAATCAATTCGAATGGCAAGACAGGATAGGTATTCGATCTAAAAAAGTAATAAGAAAAACGTGAAAAAATAAAAAAGAATGATATAACGAGCGACAAAGAAAAATCGTATTAAAGCAACAAAGCTATACATATGGAAAGACCACAAAAGGTAGAAAGAAAACAACAAATCAACAGGTAGTATTCTAAAAGTTGACATATCCCAAACAAACAAATTGAGCAAAAGGTAACGATGCGAGTTGCCAAAAGTGCTAACACGAGAGTTCAAATTAATTTGAATTCAACCCGGCTATGTCCATTCAATTAAGCTTAAGCTGGTGTCTCAGAATCTCGTAAACAAAAATAGTGAATCTTTTCCCAGCTTTATATTCCCTACGTGCATGGGTATGCTAACTCGCCCCGACATCGTTTTCATTTCATTTAGTTTTTGGTTTTTAAAGAAACAGTAGGAGTAATAATTCACAGCGGTTCATTGGCTAAGTCGCCATAGTCTAGTAGGTAGTGTGTTGGCTTATTAGACATGAAACCAGGGTTCGAGCCCCTGGCCAGACTTCAAGACAAAATACAAAAAGTATTTCTTCGGCTACTTCCTCTCAGCAGATTTCTGGCAAAAACTCGGAGCGAAAAATAAAATTGCCATGAAAAGTTTCTCAAAAAATCTGTCGTTCGGAGTGGACTTTAAACTGTAGGTCCCGCCACTCATGTATAAAATTGACGCATACAAATTAAGTGGTGTAAAAAGCTAGGTCGCAATCTTGACTGAAGGGTTGTAATGACCAATTATGTACGTATGTATGTTTCATTGGCTAATACCAGCGGGAGAAGTATTCTGCATGAACTCTTGCTTTAAAGTCCAGCACTGGTGCTCGCCTTCCGGAACTCCTGCCAATCGGCTTGGATATGTCACCTACCCCGGTTAAATTGGCCAATGTGCTGGAATTCTTTCGGAACACCAACTGGGTCAATGAGGAATCCTGCTCTGCTGCTGGACTCACTTGGCCCTCGATGCACCATTGGTTGGTGCACCAACCAATTGCTTCGACTTGATCGCAATGTCATCTCTACCACAGTGGCCATGCATACAGGTCTTTGTGTTATGGGAAGGCATGCGGAAAAAAAAAGCTGCCATCTAACGACTTTTACCGTGCATGCGAATCTGCTGAGGAAGAGGAGACTGTTATCCACTTTCTTTGGCAATGACCAGCTCTTGCGAGGTGCAGATATAGCCATGTCAGCTTGCCGGAATTATCATCCTTTGATGTCAAGGATGATAAGCTTGGTTTATCAAACTTTCGGGCTGGTTTTCTACCGTAAGATAGTTGTGGTTTTAATGTGCAGTTTTTGCGCTGACCAATTTCTTCACCAGCTTGGTGGAACTCAGTCAGTGTTGAGACTACGTTTACCCGTTTACGTTTATGTCACAACGGGCCGCTATGCGTGCTCAAGTGTGCTTTTGGCGTCAAAGCTACCACTGCAACCTACTTTGCTTTAAAGTAATTGCTCAAGGCATTCAATTATTTCTGCAGCTATTTTTTGTTTGCAATCTTTACCTCCTGAATTATCCACAAAATTTTATTTCAGTGTAGCTGCATAAATCCTCAAAAGCAAACATAATTTAAAACAAAAATGAAAAAAAAGAAAACAAACATTTTTGTTTGAGAAACTAATTTTTACATTTTTAAACTCCAGTATTATGCTGCACATTAAAATCGAAATACGATAACAAATGTTTATTAAGAAATAAAAACCTTCAGAAACAAAAAAAAGGAAACAAATAAATACAATAACTGGTAAGGAAATAAAATACAACAACAAGTATCAAAGCCAGCCTAATTTCCTTCTTTTTCTTACAAATTTTCAAGTTTTTCTTTTCAAAAACAAATGAGAGTTTACGTGTGCCATTTAATAACTAATGAAAGAGACAAATAAATCCACACAGTCACATGCACCCACATGCATGAATAAGCAACCGAACATATGCAACAAAAATTTTTAAAATATGTTTTATATGTGCATAGATAAAGAGAGAAAGAGAGCAACATTTACACATACACACACTCAGCCACATATGTATGTAGGCGCACAGGCATACATCATTTGTTTAATAGATATGCTCTGGTAGAAATTATGCACGAATAAATGCATACAAACGAGTCGTTCTGAAGCAAATTTCTGTGCAAAGAAAAAAGCAAAAAAGTGCCGAAATAATATACTAATGCAGCAGCACCCACACATGTACACGCAACATGTGTACATATTTATTACATTTTTATTTAAATTTTTAGAAAATGCCTGTATATGTGTGTATGTATGTGGCATGTTTTTGTTTATGTATTTTGTCTGTATTTTATTGTTGTTGTTGTTGTTTGTATTTAAAATAAATATTTTTTTGGTTTCTGTTTTTTTATTTTCTATCGAATTTATGCCAAAACTGCAAAATATTTGCCGCCTCCATAATTTTGAAAAAAGGGATCTGCAATGGAAGATGATATTTGACATACATATGTACTGGGTGTGCAACTTAAAACGGTACGGTACAAAACTAATGTCGCATCTTTGACAAATAGCTCGTGAGTTTAAAAGCTAATACACCATTCGGTGTCGTAAAAACCGATCATCTATTCTCACTCAGTTAAGTCATTCAATTAAGAAATAGTTTTTAATTTTCCTTTACTGTTCTAAATTAAAAAAAAATTGCAGCTGACTGACATCGATACCTCACCGTAACTTATCGTGAATTTATGCCCTGATTTAAATATGCGGGAGGTGATTCGTAAGATTTATTAGTGAAAGACAGAGGTTTTTCACGTCAAACCAATATGTTCGGAAATGGTAAATTTGAAGTATCAGTCCCTAAATCTAAGGCCTCAAGAACTCATGTGTAAAGTTCGTTGATCAAAAAATTATAAAACGCGCGTGCAGAATCTTTATGGAGCATGAGCTGTGTAGCATGTATCGTCGTCCTTTTAAAACCATATGTAGATCAATCAATGTAGGCCAAAAGAAGTTGGTAATCGTTAACCTATAGTGCTCGCTGTTGACAGCGATGGCCTGCCAATATCTTTCTTAAAGAAATAGGATCCGTTAACGCCATTAGCACAAGATCTACACTAAACAGTCGTTCCTTGGAGATAAATTGTATGATCTTGGAGCATCATGTGTCCCAAAACGAACCCATTTATACCAAAATAGACTCATCTCTGAAGAGAATTTTTCAATGAAAATTAAGGACAGTTGCCAACTGCTTCCGAACACATTAAACGAACACACTTATTTGCTTTTGGTCGGTTAGGTTAGGTTAGAGGACGTGTACTTGTCAATTAAGACAAGTACAGTACACGGAGGTCGAATTGACCCATTGTACAATGTCCTAGTTTCTCACACCACTTATGTTGTGTGTGTTAATTTTATACATGAGTGGCGGGACCTACAGTTTAAAGTCGACTTCGAACGACAGATTTTTATTTATTGAGAAAATTTTCATGGCAATTTTATTTACTCTCTGAGAGTTTTTGCCAGAAATCTGCTGAGAGGAAGTCGCCGAAGAAATATTTTTTGTATTTTGTCTTTGATGCCTGGCCTGGGTCTCGAACCCAGGCTTTTGCGTCTAATAAGCCAACACACTACCTACTAGACTACGGCGACTTCGGTATTAAGGTTTTTTTCTTGTTGTTAACCTAAAGTGATAATCTGCTTCTGTTTAAGTACATACGAAAACCACCGCTTATCAACAACTGTCCGTTTGCGGGGCTAGGTGCGAACAGCTGATTAGTTTTACAATTTTTGTATGACAAATTTGCGCATACCTTCAGTTACGATTATATTCATTCCATATAACATCAGTATTCTTCAAGGAGCTAGTATGGACTCAAATCTATTTCATGTCCATTGAATATTATGGGGTGTTATGCCACTTCATGTTAATGCACACAGTTTTTAGTCCAAATTAGTCAATCAAGTCCAAAACCGAGCAGCGACTTCCTGCAGGAATTACGAGAAGTAAATAACTGGTGGTAGTTGTCGTAGTATAGTAGGTAGTGTGATGGCTTATTAGACGTGAAGCCACGGTTCAAAACACAGGTCAGACATCTCTAACAAAACAAAATACGAAAAAATATTTATTCGGCGATTTCCTCTCAGCAGATTTCTGACAAAAACTCTGAGAGTAAATGAAAATTGCCATGAAAAGTTTCTCAAAATCCTGTCGTTCGGAGTCGACTTTAAATTGTAGTTCCCGCCACGCATGTACAAAATTAACTTACACAACGTAAGTGTTATGAGACGCTATGTTGTAATTATTACTGAAGGTTTGTAATGATCAAGTATGGATGTATGAATGTGAATGTATGAATAACTGGTACACGTAGAAGCTCGACTCGCAGTGTTTTCTCACGCATCGTTCTACACATTTCACTTAAGCTTGTACTTTTAAGTGTTATTTGTATAGAGTTTTGTTAACTTCTTCATTTAAAATAAAAGGCCACCTTAAGAGCATTGAATGTTTATCGTTCCATTAATGAACTTTCGTTAAACGGTCTAAAAGGATTGTTTATCTTGAGAGTCCCAAAAATTCTTCTTGCAAAACCTTTTATTTGTATAGGGTTATTCATTTCGTGGTTTCAAAAGTAAACGTAAATAAAACACATATAAAATATTTTTATTCATGATATTTAATTTTTTATTGTAAAGTTTGAACGTTGACATTATGTGTGAAACACAAAACATCATTTAAATGACCTCCACGCGAATCGTTGCAAGCATTGATCCTTTTGTGGCAATTTTCGACCATTTTTTGACACATATGTATTGGGTAGTATCTCAGCCATAACTTGACGAATGTTGGCTTTTAAGTGCTCAAGAGTTGAAGGTTTATCTGCATAAACACGATCTTTAGCCTAGCCCCACAAAAAAAGAAGCCTAATGGTGTCAAATCGCATGATCTTGGTGGCCTGTTGATATCGCCGCGAGGAGAAATTACGCGGCCAGGAAATGTTTCTTGCAATAAAGTCATATTCGCTCGAGTTGTGTGGCATGTGGCACCGTCTTGTTGAAACCACGTACATATTCTCCAAGTCGTATTCTTCAATAGCAGGCAAAAAAAGTTGGTTATAATATGACCACAATGCTCCGAATTGACGGTGACAGTTGTTCTATCGTCGTCTTCGAAGAAGTAAGGTCCAATCACACCTTCGGACCAAAGAGCGCCTCAAACAGTGACTTTTTCTGGATGTAATGGCCTCTATTCAATTACTTGAGGATTCTCAGAAACCCAAATACGACAATTTTGTTTATTAACATACCCACCGAGTGTGAAATGTGCTTCATCGCTGAAGAAAATTTTGTTGGAAAACCTGCCGTCCACCGCCTGTTGTTCAAGCACCCATTACACGTATCTACGACGTTGTGAATGGTCAGCTGGCTTCAGTTGTTGCGTGAGCTGGACTTAATATGGATGTAGGTGTAGATCTAAATGCAAAATACGCCATAATGTGCCGTAAGACAATCCTAATTCCTGAGAACGACGAGGAATCGACACATTCGGGTCTTCGGCATAACTTTCACTTACAGTAGCGATATTTTCAGCGGAGCGAGCGAAACGATGATGCACAGGCCTTTCAATATTTTTAAGCACTCCAGTCTCTTCAAATTTCTTCACAATTTTGCCAATTGCTTGCGTAGTTGGACGATTATGTAAACCATAATCTCCTCTTAAAGCATGATACGTGGCTGTGGCAGAATCACCATTTTTGTAGTATGTTTTGATAATTTTTATGCGCTGTGTGATAGTTAAGCGATCCATTTTCGTCAATGTCAGACTTTCAACTGAAAAGAAAAAAATTTGGTTTCACAATTTAGTTTGACAGATGTCGAATTCCAGTCCCATACTTTTGAAACCACGAAATGGATAGCCCTTTATTTCTTTTTCTAGAGTCAATACAGTTTTTCTTCAAGCTTATGAAACACTCTGTATTGCATAATTTCCTACGTAAACAGAATGAAAAAAAAAATATCCTGTATCATATAATCGAATATTTTAAATATGTATGTATTGTAAAAACTTTTGGAGCATATAAAACTCTACACATACATACAATTCGCCTTCATTTTCTTGTTGACAATAATAATGTTTTTATCCAAGTGTGTGTGTCTGTGTGTCAGCAAAAAGAATCTGTTTCTCTCATACACCCGAACGTATGGGTCTTTCTATGCCACAATATGTTTACGAAATGTATGTCTTCAGAGTCATTTCCTTACTGCTGTTGGCTTAAAAGTTTTTCATTGCTGTTGTATGCTATACATACCACTAAGAACTCAACTAAGAGAGGCAACTAAGCTAAGTTTAGTAAGCAAAGCATTTATGTTGTCTCCGAGTCTTGTTGTGTGTCTTCATTCATAAATGCATGCAGTCATGTTGCATGTAGAATTTCATTTCATCTTCTCTTGTTTTTTTCTCTTTCTAGTTTTCTTTTTAATTGTGTGTGTAGAATATGTGTGTGTATGCATCTGTGTGTTACCATTTCTTTATAGCTTTAATAACATCAAGAACAATTTGCAATTCGAAAAAGAAAAAAAATTTGTCAAAACAAATTATCACACTTAAATTTCTGCAACTACTACTTGCAACTGTTATAATAAGAGCAACAACGACAGCAACAACAATAGTAGTATTGTTGCAAATGCAATTGTTATTTATATTGCCACATACAAATATACTCATATGCACACATACACATGCATACACACATTTGGAATTTGTAAGTGTATTAGTGTAAATGTCTCAATTGTACAACATGTTGCATTCGAGTAAATTTGTCTGTGGCAAGCATTTTGTTTGTTACCACATACATGCATACATACATACACCCGCATGCAAATATGCTTTTATGCTGATGTACACACATTAACTTGCATAAGCTATGGCATGTCTGTCTATTTACTGGCAATAGGGTTATGCTTGTTGGTGAAACAGAAAAACTGGCTTACTGATGGCTTCTTTCAATATTGCTCCTAGAAGACAGCCTCTATTAATCATAACACAGCTAATGTGCAATGTACCAGCAACCATAATCTCTCTAGACCATCCTCAAGGTATGGATGGGGTTGATCCCTGTCGATTTAGACAACAGACATGTATGAACACTGGACTGATGATTACTTATAAATGATCTCAGGCATAGCAATAATATTCTTTGTCTGTTGGTTACACCAATCGATGGTAGGGCTTCCTCAATTTGGTCCTTCTAACCTAGACAAGGTCTTCGCCATCTTTCGCTAATAGCTGCATCAAATACACGTCTCGCCGGAACATCCCCTTCCTATGAAGATATGCAGTCCAGTGCGAGTTGGCAATGATTTCCTCATTCGATCTAATAATGAATTGTATGAGCTCAGTTGTTAACATCAATCGAAGACAGGGCTTCCTCAATTTAGTGCTTCCAACGTAGACAAGGTCTTCGCCATCTTCCGCTAATAGCCGCATCAAATACACGTCTCGCCGGAACATCCTCTTCCTACGAAGATTATCGATCCAGTGCGAGTTGGCTATGAACTGTAATGAACTGTATGAACTCCTCAACTACATGGCCGAGCCATCGCGCCCGTTGGATGTTTATACGCTGCACAAAATCCATGTCGTTAAGAAGCTCACGCAGCTCATTATTGGATTGAATACATAGATCATCGCCCACTCGGACTGGATCGAAGATCTTTGTAGGACTATTCTCTCGAATACCCCCAGGGCTGCAGCATCGGTGCTTAATAGTGTCCATGCTTCTGCGGGGAGGATGAACGAATTGTGGGGTGTAAGTTTCATCGTACTCAATTGCCTATTGAGACCACATAACAGCGTTTGTTGGCAAGAGTGCTCCTACACTTCATCTCCAGGCTGGCATCATTTTTGCTGGCGACGGAGCCAAGACAATTAAATTCATTGACAATATCGAAAGTATTATTATCATCTGTAATCGGAGATCCAATCCACCGTATGCCCTTACATACATACATACATAATTGGTCACTACAACCCTTCAGTCAATTTTACGACCTAGTTCCTCACACCACTTATGTTTTGTGTGTTAATTTTATACAGGAGTGGCGGGACCTACATTTTAAATTCGACTCCGAACGACAGATTTTTGAAGAAACTTTTCATGGCAATTTTTATTTACTCTCAGAGTTTTTTACCAGAAATCTGCTGAGAGGAAGTCGCCGAAGTAATACTTTTGGTATTTTGTTTGATGTGTGGCCTGGGGTTTGAACCCTGGCTTTACGTCTAATAAGCCAACACACTACCTACTAGACTACGGCGACTTCATGTCCTTACTTGTCGACAAAATATTCTTCATTCTGCCCTCATTGACTGTCAAACCCATCTTGACTTCGCAGTCACTAAAAAACTCTGAAGGGGAAAGTAGGTTTTCTGTGGAACAAGTTGGCAGCATAGACTGACTACTAAGCCGACAAATGGACTTCGAATTGCTTCTACATGTACCATATTTTCCAGAGCTCGCGCAATTCATGCAATTTTGCTATCATTTTCAATGATAGGTGACCCAGTGCAATGTCTTGATGAAACAGCTCTACGGATTTAATACCAATACCGCCATCTGTGTGTCATCTCAGGAGCTTTTCATCACAACTATAAGATCTCATCGCATATGTATAAAACACATGGAACATACGCAACATGCCTGGTGTGAGAAACTGAATTGTAATCGTGTCTAAAAGATTGTATTGGAGGTAATCAGATTTTGGACACTGTAAACTAGGCGGCACACACCCATACCTACATAACTGATCCTGTTGTAACCGATCAGCCAGGATTACAACCTAGCTTCTTACACCATTTATGTTGTTTGTGTTAATTTTATATATGAGTGGCGGCAGCTACAGTTTAAAGTCGAAAGTTAGAAAGACAGAGTTTTTGAGAAACTTTTCATGGCAATTCTATTTTACACTCAGGGTTTTTGCGAATAATCTGCGGAGAGGAAGTTGCCGAAGAAATATTAGTATCCAGATTGGAATGTTTCGTGGAAGACAATCAAGTTTTCATGATGATTTCTACGAATGTTTTTCGATCTCCAATAATTTCTTCTCTAAACGGATCAACGTGTTTCTTCTGACGGATTGGCAGAACACACCATATTACTTACTTACTTAATTGCCCATAACAACCCGTTTAACGGATTTCGGCCTGCCGCAACACATTCTTCCAGCCGCCTCTTCTTCGTGCGCGACCACGCTAGTTGGCCACACCAATCGATGACAGGGCTTCCTCGATTTGGTCCTTCCAATGGATGCAAGGTCGTCCTCTTCGCCGACTTCCGCAGATTCCCGCATCTAATACCCGTCTCGCCGGAGCATCCTCCTCCATTCGAACGACATAGCCGAGCCAGGGCAGCCGCTGAATGTTAGTACGCTGCACAACGTCTATGTCGTTGAGGAGCTCATACATCTCACTGTTGTATCGGATACGGAAATCATCGCCTACTCTCACTGGACCGAAGATCTTGCGTAGTATTTTTCTCTCGAACACTCTCAAGGCCGCTGCATCAGTACTTAATGGGGTCCATGCCTCTGCGAAACACACCATATCCCTTTGCGAATTCGGTATTATTGTTAGGTGGATAGCACCAACACTTTCAGGATAAGAGCCTCTATTCCTTACTGGAGGTAAAGAAAGTGTATTTTGCTTCCATCAAATTTATTCTTTCGAAGTCGTCGTAGCCTAGTAGGTAGTATGTTGGCTTATTCGACGTGAGGCCACGGTTCAAACCCCAGACGTCTCTAACAATGACATGATAAACATTGCAGTGGTCGGGCAATTAAGAAACGGTTAGGCATCATTCGAAGAGTCGACGTAGTCTAGTAGGTAGTGTGTTGGCTTATTAGACGTGAGGCCTCGGTTCAAATCCCAGGCCAAAGATCAAAATGAAAATATGAAAAAATGTTTCTTCGGCGACTTCCTTTCAGCAGATTTCTGGCAAAAACTTTAAGAGTAAATAAAAATCGCCATGTAAGTCCCAACACTCGTGTAAAAAAACACAACATAAGTGGTGTGGGAAACTAGGTCGTAGTCCTGGCTGAAGGGTTGTAATGCCCATTTATGTATGTATGTATGTAAGTTTATTTTTTCAACACAAATATGGGCCACCCTTATGTATGGAATATAATATTAACCCACTCACACATTTACGTACATATATTATGCATGTAAATATTTTAATTTTCTTTAAAAGTTTTTCGGTATACAAAAACAACAACAAAATTTGTTTGCATTTTCATATTTTTATTTCTGTTTTTTTTCTCTTCTCTTCTCTCTTTTCTCGTGTTCTTTTGTTTGCCCTGATTATTAACATATTTTTTTTTTTGCTTAAATGTATTCTTCTTCTTCTCTGTTTGATAAAAAAAAAAAGAAAGAAGAAACCAAAATAACAAGAAAGAAATTCTAATTCGAACAACTAAATTAAAGTATAGTTGTTCTATGCGTATGTATTTATGTATGTATGTATGTAGATGTGTATGTGCATTAAATTATTATATTCTTAGCAAATTGTCCATACGTGTGTGTGTTTATTTTAATTTTAATTTAATCTGCTTGGAAGTAGAGAAAATTTAAAAAATTTTCTGTCTTTATTAAAATTCCAAGAAGAAGATGTATATATGAATGTATGTGTGCGTATGGACGATTACGTGTTATCCTTGCTTACTTTAAAACAGGATTACTATTTCGATTATTATCCACATAAACATAACAACATAAGGAATATTTCTAACTTTATTAGGATTTTTTTAAGGAAGAAAAACAATAGAAAATATCTGGAAAGACAGTAAGAAGAACTTTACATGTGTGTAACTTTTTGCTCAGCGTGTGAGCAATCACAATCATTTGAAAATTTCGTTGCATTGGATGCATATGTTGATGGATAAAGGACAGAAATTGCACACAAATTTAATTTATTATTGTTCTGAAATTTTGTCTATAAAGACACGTACTAATTACAAAATAAAACACTGGAATATAATTAGCACAACTAATAATAATTTGAAATATTTATTAGGATGGTTCAAGTACAAAATACATAGAAGTTCTTAATAGCGATTGAAAAGCTGGATGAGAATTGATCATTTGAGGATTTGACTTGAATGGGAACATTAGGAAAATCTTTCAAAAGCAATATTGTTTCGATAATGAAAAAAATTTAGGTATTGGTGTGCTGCTTTTACATCGTTTAACATTAAAATTATAAACAAAAGCTACAGAAACCAGCATAAAAAATTGTAAACAAGTAAACAAAAATACACCAACAAACGCCAGCATAAAAATGGTAGGTTAGGTTAGGATAGAGGACGTGTACTTGTCAATAAAGACAAGTACAGTACGGAGGTCGAATTGACCCATTGTACAACGTCCTTACAGAGGGAAGGATAATAGAGGGATAAAAGGGAGAAGATGTAGGAAAGGGGAGAGTAGGAAGTGGAGGAATTACACAGATAAGACACAACAAAAAGGCGAGGGCGTGACTACACTGATGAATCCCTAGCGCCTCTCAACCAGCCTAAGCCACAAATGAATCTATGGAGAGCCTTGATGTCGGCTCTCGACACAGAATTCATACTCTCAAAGAAGGCTCCGCCAAGGGTCCTCAACTTCAATCTACCAAGGGCTAGGCAGTTACAGAGGAGGTATTCGATAGTCTCCAACTCCTCATCGCAACATGCCCTGCAATAGTCCGGCTGGGATCTGTTCCAGATCCCCGTCAGCGACCTAATCTCGCAGTGCCCCGTGATAAAACCGACAACTAACCTTAAGCTGGCCTTATCCAAGCCCAGCAGGCAATCTGTTCTCCTATTGTCCACAGCAGGCCATAAAGATCTAGAGACAAAACAACCCGATCCGTTTCCCAACGCCTCTGCTCTTCCTCCCTGACCCATCCATTAATGAGCCGTAGAGGTGACTGACCGGGGGGTCAAGACCAACTATCAAATCGCCCCCAGAAAGCGAACCTAATTTAGCGAGGGCATCCGCTGTCTCATTGCCCAGTATTCCGCTATGACCCGGAATCCAGCACAGACGGATACGGTCTAGCCTAAAAGTCCTCAACGACTCCTTGCACTCGCGTACGAGCCGTGTTTGCACCAGACCCACGCAATGGCCCTAAGGGCAGACTGACAAAAAAATGGTAAACAAGTAAACAAAAATACAAAAATTGTAAACAAAATATACTCAAACAACAATTATGAAACAACGATGTTTACATTTATAGAGATTCGTCTTCAAGAACATTTATCAGACTGCTTACTCTGCCATATAAAAGGCAAGGCAAAGCAGGCGAGTGAGTTAGTAAAAGTTCAGTCAGTCTTGTGTGAAGACGTGGTGTGTTTGCTGAGAGTAATCGTGGTTTGAAGATCTCCGTTGCAAAGATCTGTCGAATAATTGTCCAGTAATTGTTTTTGTTCATGCAAAGGTTATAAACAGAGGAATAAATAATAAATAACAGAGGAATAAAAGAAAAGCAATTGTTGTTGTTTACATCAAGTTGTGAACAGTGGCACAAAGAATTGGGCGAATAATAAAGAATTTTAATGAAAACTAAACACGAATTTATTTTTGTTGTACGTGTACGTGCTCATATTTTAAAAGTTTTTTTAAAGGTAAAAACGTAAAAATATATTGCTTTCTACTGAACCCTGTACAGGGTCTTCCAATAGGGGCTTTCGAATTTTGATAGTTGACAAGGCAAACGATTTCACACGTATTCATTCAAACACAAAATGAGCATCACCGCTGCTCAACAGTGCATTCAGTGAACACACGTTGTACGTGGTGAATTGCAAAACAAATCGAATACTTGACAACTATTTTGACAGAGAAACTAGGTCTTAATCCTGACTGAAGGGTTGTAATGACCAATTAAGTATGTATTTTGACAGATTATACGGCCTAGTTTTGTAAAACAACTGGTTTCACATGTTCGCCTCTTTTTTATGGAAAACACAGCTCACCCCTTGTTATACATTCAGTTGTTTTCTTTATCTGAACAAGTGTTTTTTAAGTCTACAGAGCTCTGTCAAAAGTTAAGTTACAAACCTCATGAAGAGCTCGATGCATGATCTCTTTCAAACTAAAGTTGGTATTGTTTGAAATTCATTTGATTTGCTACTCTTCTAAACACGTCTTCCCACAAAAGAGCTTTAGGTACACCTTGGAACTCACACCATCGAACTGAACAGAAGTTAATACTATCCACCCTACTTAGCTGTTCAGATTCCCCAGACAGTCCCGTACTATTTTTGAATTAAGAGAAGGATGTGCGGTTGGCGACATGACTGTTATATAATGTTACTATGACCCTCTCTTTGTAGTTCCACATTTCTCCCATTACCACTCTTGGCTTCCACAAAACCTTTTCCATCTTATCCGGTTGGCGGCTGTTGTTGCCATAAGATCCCGTTGGTTGTTATTCTGCCTTGTTTCTGTTTCGTTATTCTATTATTGTTCTGTTCTATTGTTGTTCTGCTGTAGTATAATGGTGCTTAGACACAACGCTCTCTGAGTATTTGCTGTAGTGTTAGGGAAACTAGCTAAATGTTGATTCATACTTTTCTCCGCTAGTTGGAGGCACTGCCTAACCTACCTGTGATGTTATTCTTTTTTATTATTCCCTTGGGATTTTTCAACTCCATTAGGATTCGAACCCGCTCTTCTAGACTTGTAGGCAAACAGTTTTGACCACAATACCACAACGCCACTGTAATTCCTAATTATCTCAGAATATTTCATTTTGGAAACAAAAACTCCTCTCCTCTATTGGCTGGGAGACAGCCAATATTTTTTTTGGACTTATAAGAATTTCAAGCTTTTACTCTGTAGTTTTCCTCCATACATATTTGCTATTAAGTTTCGTTGCAAAGTATTTCCCAAAATTATAGAAATAGTTAAGGAGGACCTACTAGAGTATAGTAGGTCAGGAAGACCCCCCATGAATGTCGTATCATTCTCATAACCATAGTTTCCACAGCTCTTCTTGTCAAATTCCATTTGAGCTGTTTTTCGATTTGTTCTGTGTACCCAAATAATGGTATTATAGGCCACTGTTAATCAGTAGTTCATGGCATACATACATACATACATAATTCGTGGTTACAACTCTGCAGTCAGCATTACGACCTAGCTTCTTACACCACTTACATACATATGTTATGTGTGTTGAAATTATATACGAGTGGCGAAAACTACAGTTTAAAGTCTATTCGGAACGACAGATTTTTTGAGACACTTTTCATGGCAATTTTTATTTACTCTTAGATTTTTTGCTACAAATTTTCTGAGGGGAAGTCGCCGAAGAAATAGTTAGGCCTTCCCTAAGATTCCCTTAAGTTTATAAGTACTCAAGCCCATATGAACTTCCAAAAGATTGACCTAGAATACCTCACTACTAATACATCATAGTATTTACGCTGCTTGATAAAGTCTCCGTAATCTAGTAAGTAGTGTCTTGGCTTATTAGACGTAAGCCTTACGTCGTAAGGCCACGGTTCAAACCCCAGGTCAGACATCAAAATGAAATTATTAAAGAATATTTCTTCTGCGTCTGCCTATTAGCAGATTTCTCTCAAAAACTCTGAGAGTAAATAAACTTGCCATCGAAAATCAGTCTTTCGGAGTCGACTTTAAACTGTAGGTACCGCCACTCATGTACAAAATTGACACACACAACATAAGTGGTGTGTGGGGCTAGGTCGTAATCCTGACTGAAGGGTTTTAATGACCAATTATGTGTAGATACTACTCTGCGATGTGTAATAAACAGGATAGCAGCCCATATAATTGCCAAAAGAATCTCTGATAACACCAACGTTAAGGCAAGAATAAGCTGGCTTTAATTCTGGAATAATCTGCAGAGTGGCGCTCAGCCCTATAAAAATACTTCGTTGATTTTAACAAGACTTTCGACAGACCTCGCCACAATTAATCTGAATCTCTGATGTCTCATGACGAGTCTATAACTTCAGCCAAATTGCTGAGTGAAATGGTGAGAGTTGAGATAGGTTCGGCTAGGGCGGGCCTTGTCCCCAGCTCGATTTAACATTGTCTTGAACATAATGTTTGGAAGATTTCTCAATGACGGTATGGGAATTGTGAAGGAAATTCAAAGTCACCTAAATAATCTAGAGTACTTCCTCCTTTATTTGATCATAACAACCCTTTAGTCAGGATTACCACCTAGCCCCTCACATCACCCATGCTGTACGTGTTATTTTTACGCAAGAATGGCGGTTCCTACAGTTTAAGGTTGACTCCGAACGACAGATTTTTGAAAAACTTTGCATAGGAATTTTATTTACTCTGAGAGTTTTTGGCCGATGACTGCTGAGAGGAAGCAGCCGAAAGAAATATTTCTTTATAGTTAAGTTTTGAACCGTGGTTTAGTAAGGCAACACACTACTTACTTGACTACAATAACTTCTGATCTAAATTACGCAGACAATGTTTGTCTATCGGCGGACTGGCTAAAAATTAACGTTTGCAATCGACTTTAAACTTTAGGTCCCGCCGCTCATGTATAAAATTGACACACTCAACATAAGTGGTGTGTGGGGCTAGGTCGTAATCCTGAATTTATGTATGTAAAGGGTGTTTTTTATAGAGGTATAGAACTTTAAGTTGCAATAAAACAACGATGGATTATTCGATTGACATGAATTTTATTAATCCGAAAGATAATCTTGTGGCATTACATTTTAAATATGATTTCTGGCATATGACTGCCACGGCTGGCGCGGATGTAGTCCAATCTGGACGTCCAATTTTCGATGACTTTTTCCAACATTTGTGGCCGTATATCGGCAATAATACGGCGAATGTTGTCTTCCAAATGGTCAAGCGTTTGTGGCTTTACCGCATAGACCAATGACTTTACATAGCCCCACAGAAAGTAATATAGCGGTGTTAAATCACAAGATCTTGGAGGCCAATTCACAGGTCCAAAACGTGAAATTAGGCGGTCACCAAACGTGTCTTTCAATAAATCTATTGTGGCACGAGCTGTGTGACATGTTGCGCCGTCTTGTTGAAACACATCTCCTGGACATCATGGTTATTCAATTCAGGAATGAAAAAGTTAGTAATCATGGCTCTATACCGATCACCATTGACTGTAACGTTCTGGCCACCATCGTTTTTGAAAAAGTACGGACCAATGATTCCACCAGCCCATAAAGCGCACCAAACAGTCAGTTTTTTTGGATGTAACGGTGTTTCCACATACACTTGAGGATTACCTTCACTCCAAATGCGGCAGTTTTGTTTGTTGACGTAGCCATTCAACCAGAAGTGCGCTTCATCGCTAAACAAAATTCGCTTATGAAAATCGGGAACAACGGTAATCTCGTTTTGGGTCTATTCGACGAATCTACGCCTTACTTGATGATCGTTTGGCTTCAATTCTTGCACGAGTTGGATTTTGTAAGCACGCAAACCAAGATCCTTCCGCAAAATCTTCCATAAAGTGGATGGACACAGATCCAATTCCTGTGCTCGATGGCGGATGGACTCATTCGGGTTTTCCTCAATGCTACGCTCTACAGCAGCAATAGCTTCTTCTGTACGCACCGTACAGCGTCTCTGGGGATGCGAATTATCAATAAGAGTAAACGTGGTGCGAAAACGTTCCATGGTTAATCGAATTAACTGCTCTGATGGACGATTTTGTCGACGATAAAATGGACGTAGTGCGCGATACGTTTTCCGCACAGAACCATTATTTTCGAAATAAAATTGCACTATTTGCAAGCGTTGTTCAGGCGTGAGTCTATTCATGATGAATTGCCAAACCAAACTGAGAATAAATCACTTGACAGCTGTTAAATCGGTCGCCATCTTGAAAAGTAATGCCAACTTAAAAGTTCTATACCTCTATAAAAAAACACCCTTTATGTATTTACGTTGCTTGATATGTCGTTTTTGGTACTTAACTGCTCAGGAGGATGCCATAAGGCATCTTTATTTAAGGTTATCATGATGATGATTGGAGTTGCAATTTTTTTAATCCGGTACTTACAAAACGTATAACATTTTAACAGGACGTTACATATCATTCGGGAATAATGAACCACCTTAATGCAGACTTCATGCACCTGAATTTGTAATTATTTTTAGTGCATTTTGTATTCACTTTTATTTACTCATGTTTAAAAAGAAGAACAATAGAAACTAATGCCAATCCTAATGCTATTTCTATATCGTATGAGTTCATTAGACTAGAATTTAAATTTAATTTTAGAAATTTGTTTTCCCAAGAAATTCTTTCTTAAATTATTGTTTCGTTATGCCAGCATGATACGTACATATGTACATATGTATGCTGAAAATAGAAATAAAAATAAAAACAAAATCAATTTACAAGAATAGCAAAAGAAAGTTTCAAATTAAATTTAAAAAAGCAACAAAATTTATATAAGTTTGTGTGTGAGTGCGAATGTATGGGTATTTGTAAGGAATCCTTGTAAAGATTTGCTTTGCATATGATGGATGCTGAGAGAAAATGTTGAATAATTTTCTTAAGAAATTATTTGATTAAAAGACAATAAGCACATACACACACACACACACCTACTCACGTACACACACACACATCGACAATATGTTAGGCAATAGAAATACAAAAATACGTGATCTTGCCAAACTTTTGCTGCTTTTGACAAGAAAATTTTTGTGAATAAAAAAAGAATGAAAATTTTCCTCAAAAACTAATTAAATTGTAGAGACATACATACATACATACATACAGTCATTCATTTATTCATCATTTAACGACAGCTATTTCAATAATTTTAAACTCTTTAAGTTTTCATGGCGTTGCCTTGAATACTTTCCCAACTTTATGAGAAGCAAAACAGCCTTCAGAAGAGTGTGCCTTTGAATGTCTTTTTTTGGAGCGGCTTCTTTAGAAAGCTTTATTTGACGAAATCTTCTTAGAATTAAAATAAATGTCATCATTAAAAAGGAAAATCTCATAAATTATAATTTCTCTCTCTCTCTCTCTTTCTCTGTCTCTCTCTGTCTAAGAAAGAGAGAGAAAAAGAAAAAATAATTACACAATAATTAGTGACTCTTAGTTTTAGTTTTTTGCCATTTTTTTCTTCCTTATTTCTTAGGAAATAAGTCTTCAAACTTTAAACACAAGTCAAGCCGACTAATGAGCAGCTTGCTTAACAACAACCCTTTTTTAAGCTTTCATTTCGATTTTCACAAAAAAAAATCCCTTGTAGTCGTATTACACTATATCCACTTGATGTTTAGATATCTGTTCGCCCCCCCCCCCCTATTTAAGCGCCTAATAACTGGAACACTACCTCTCTTTTGTAACCAGTCCTTGCAACAACTCATATTACAATCGTTTGCTGTAGCATTGATTGCTAATGACATCGTCAAAGAAAAATACTTTCTAATCTTCTTTAGTGAAAATCCTCAACATTTTCTTCAACTTTTCTTAAGACGAAATGGACAAAATCTTTTACTCTCATCTGTAAAATTTTCCAAAAGGGGTTTTCGCCCAAAAAAAAAAGAAAAAACAAAGTTTTTATTCTTCTTCTTTCGTCTCTCAGTAACCCAAATTAAAGTTTATCTCGGAAATGTTTGTAATGATATTGGCTGGCAGCACTATGGGCTGTTAATTATTAATTTTAGGAAAAAAAATCGTAAATTTTGAATTTAAAAATTTTCAAAAATTATTTTAATTCCTGATAGCTTATTGAAGAATGAAATTCTTCTAGAGCTAGTTCCCACAGTTATATGTTTATGTTAGTGATATGAGTGCTATATAGCCTTTAGTGGCGTAGGTAGGTAGAAGTGGCTGTCCCCTCGATGGAGTCATGAGCGGACACACTTAGGCCGCATACAGGGCCCATTGTGATACCACAGTTCCACATTCTCCCCTATTCCAGGAACCACTCTGAACTTCCGATGAAGCGACTCAGACTGCCAATATTCATGCATGACAGTTCATCTAGATCCTCCATGTAGTAGGCACCCAGGGGACTCTTTCTCTTTCCACCAAGTGCCGGGCATGTGCACAGTAGGTGAATAATAGTTTCATCCTGCTCCTCATCTCCACAGCTTCTGCAGAAATCATTCGCGAGGTGTCCAAGACCAATACGCCTAGCATGCGTTCCTATAATACAATGCCCCGTAATAATCGCGATAACAGCGCTGAGCCTGCTTCTTTGGAGTTTAAGCAGAGTCGCGCCATAGTGGCGTGTGTACATCGTCAAAAAAAAAGAAATAGTGCCTGATGGTGGTATAAACCAGCCAAACTCTGCATGAATGCACGACACTAGTCAACAAAGCCGTTGAGACTATGAAGAACAATAGAACCCAATTTCAAAACCAAATTCCATCTATAGCACCCGCTCTTCATAAGGCATTGATTATGAATAGAATTGTCAGGGGAATACTAATTCTAACTAATTGGTCATTGCAACCTTTCAGTCAGGATTAATTTTATACATGAGTGGCGGAGCCTGCAGTTTAAAGTCGACTCCGAACGACAGATTTTTGAGAAGCTTTTCATGGCAATTTTATTTACTCTCTGAGAGTTTTTGTCAGAAATCTGTTGAGAGGAAGTCGCCGCAGAAAGATTTTTTCATATTGTTTTTACCTTTTTAAAAACGTTTAAATATGAGTTCGTTAATTGTGTCACCGTATACAACTTAACGATACAACAACAATTTGCTTGTACACTACTCTGTTTCACACTTCTGTCCGCGTTAACACTAACAACTGTTCGTTAGATCTTTTCTGCTTATAACCTTTTTGCAAGCAATGCCACTTGTACGTTCAAACCGCAACGCGTCTTCACACAAGACTAACTGAATTATAACTGACTGCTGCCTGCTTTGTCCAGCCCTTTTATAGTCCGACACAACCAGTCTAACGAACAGTCTTGAAGTGAAAGCTTCGTGTTCTCGTCTTCTCGAGAGTTCTGTTGTTAGTACATTATTGCTTGTATACTTTGCTTATGTTGTCTATCACATATTTGTCGTAGCTGGTTTATTTTCATTTCGTGTTGTTGTTGGTACTAGGTGCAACCAGGTTCGTTGTACATATGTGTGTGTGCAGCTTTAGATAATCAACACGTTCATTGTATTCTTAGTGTTAGTGTGTATTTGTATCGTGTGTATTGTGTTGGTGTAGCTGGTAGCTTTTGTTTATCGTTTTTTTTTTTTTGTTGTTAAACGATATTATGTCGTTTCGATTTATGTAACAAAATTTTCGTTTTGAAGTCTGACCTGGGGTTTGAACTGTTGCCTCAATTCTAATAAGCCAACACGACTATGGCAACTTCAGGAGAATATTAATCACAATTCCAAGAAAATGACGATCTCACCCACTATAAGAATCAACAGACGCATCACGTGATTATCAATTCCTGTAACACCGCTTGCGAAGATTCTCCTTAACGGTGTAAATGAAAATCTTGACTTCGCTATCCCAAGATATCAATTACTTTTGTGTGAACCACATAAGCTTGTTAAGGATTATTATCGAGCATTCAACTTAATGGGAAAGAGCCCAACAAATTGTATTTATTGACCACCACACAGCATTTCACTTCATTAGCAGGAACAATTAGTTTCCACGCCGTTGATGGAACCAGAAACCTTCTGAGGAGTAACAACTGCTATTTGGAAAACTATAGTCAGCGAAAGAACTTTATCTTTTCAAAGTCGCTTCTCAAACCAAAAGAAAGAGAAGAAGACGAGTCCTCAACCAAGTGTACTTAGGGTAATAGAAACATTTGTTAGGAAAACACAATAAAAGGAGGCCTGAGTCATGCATTAGATTATGGAGGAATAACTGAGGTTTGTGGCCGATCTTTTGACCGGGCACTGTAGACTCAGGGTACACTTTTTTAAAATGCTTGTTATCTCGAGCAGTACATGTAGATTCTGTGAGGATGGGAATGAATCATAAAGACATATTCTTGGAGTTTGTGGAGCATTAATGAATTCTAGAAGAAAATAACTGGTGGCATATTACATACTGTAGCTGTAGGTAGTGTGCTGGGTTATTAGACGTGTGGCCACGGTTCAAAGCCCAGGTCAAACATCTCTAACAAAACAAAATCTGAAAAAATATTTCTTCAACGACTGCCTCTCATCAGATTTCTGGCAAAAACTCTGAGAGTAAATAAAATTGCCATGAAAAGTTTCTCAAAAATCTGTCGTTTGAAATCGACTTTTGGGACTTTGTAGGACCCGCCAGTAATGTATAAAAAAATATAAAAACACACACAACATAAGTGGTGTGAGAAGCTAGGTTGTAATCCCGACTGAAGGGTTGTAATGACCAATTATGTATGTATGGAAAGTCGTTTCTTAAACATTTGTTCGGAAACCACAATAAAAGGATATCTAAGTCATGCATGATACCATCCAGGAATACCCTGGTAACCTGTCTTTAGATAGGGCACTGGAAGCCCACGGTAGATTTATTGCGAATGGTTGTTGTCTCGAGACCAACATGTAGATTCTGTGACGATGAGAATGAATCATAGGAACACATTCTTGCTTCCTATGTGTCATTACTAGATTCCAGAACGAAAATAATTGGTGGCATATCAAATGCTAGCCAGGAAATTGTCACTGCTGACTCCAAGCAGCATTTTCACAATTGTCAGTGCAATAGGCTTGGACAAGATGTTACAAAGTTGCCCAATAAATTGTTTGTCTATAAGGCCCACTTCACAATAATAATGAGAGTGATACGTTCGGAGTTGCTTAGCAGATGGGGCTAATGAAGTAGTAAAATAAAGATATTCATGTTACAGAGTTCTTATATTTGAAATTATATAAAATTTATCGTTCGGAATCGACTTTAAATAGTAGTTCCCTCCACTCTGGGATAAAATTAGCTCACACAACATGGGTGGCGTGCGAAGCTAGGTTGTAATCCTGACTAAACGGTTTTAGGTTGGTATTTAAGTAAGTAATTATTCTCGACTGGGGTCAGGTACACTTTCTTTCAAATATTTGCCTAGACTTCGGAAAGTTTTTATCGCTTAACATACCTGTCTTCTCTTTAAGACTAACGAGGGCAGCTGCTTTCTTTAAATCTGCTATGATATTGTTTTCTAATCGCACTATTAAAGGGTAGGATTGATTGTCATTGTATGATTGGGGGCTCTGATCTCACAGCTAAATCATGATGTCACAGAAGACTCCTATAATTTCTGATTTCAAAGATATTTAACAGCTAGGCTGAAGGTTTTGAAACCACTAAATGGATAACACGATACATATTGTTACGTTTTTGCCTTTTTAAAAACGTTTAAATATGAGTTCGTTAATTGCAAATCAAGTAAAAACAAATATATGTTTAGTTTTTCTTAAACTCTCTTTATTATTCACACTACGTTTGTGCCACTGTTCACACTTAACGATACGACAATAATAATCTGCTTATTCACTTTCACACAACCATTCGCTGATCTTTACAACCACGACTTGTTTTGTTCACGCGCTACTTCACACAAGGCTGAATGAATTCTTACTGCCTGCTGCCTGCTTTGTCCAGCCCTTTTATAGTCCGACACAACCAGTCAAATGAACATTCTTGAAGTGAAAGGTTTGTGATCTCGCCTTCTCGAGAGCTCTATTGCTAATACATTGTTGTTTGTGTACTTTGCTTATGTTGTCTATCCCTTTTTATCACATACATGTTGTTGTTACCAGGCGCAACCAGATTCGTTGTACATATGCGTGTGTGCAGCTTTAGATAACCAACACGTTCATTGTATTCTTAGTGATAGTGTATATTTGTATCGTGTGGCTTTTGTTAATCGTTTTGTTGTTAAACGATATTAGGTCGTTTCGATTTGCGTAACAATATTAAAGTTACAACGTCTTGATCTTGTAATTGATGAAAATTGTTTACTTTGTGTGCCCAATGTTAGCTTGTTTCAATGCTTAGCCAGAAAGGGAAGTTCGGACCCATTGTGCATTTTATTTTATGCTAAAAACAGATTTGATGAAATCATTAAGTCTTGAAATGTGAGTTAAGCCACTTTAATTTTGTCACATTTTCGCAAAAAGTCTCAAGAAAAAAAAACAACAAAAACAATAGAAATACAAAAACGTTTGTAACTGTCCTTCTGACGTTGCTAGCCAGAAGCTAACTGGCTGGATACTGCAGAGGAAGGCAGTAGCAGGGGGAAATGTCAAATAATACTTTGTAATTGTGTTTGTGTTTCCTGATAATATTTGTCTCCATAAACATCTTCATGATGTAACACTTCTTAGTTAGTGTTGCTACCTAACAAGCAGCCCTGCTCCTCTTTCAAAACACCCTACCTGACTCTGCATGCTTAACTTTCGCCATAAACACTTGGGGAATTATTGTTTATAGTTTTTAAAGATTAAAAATTTTATTTCTCTTGCTTACACGCTACCTCACTCTCTTACTACTTTACTTGTTTAGAGAGAAAATGAGAAAGAGAGAGAGAGAGAGAGGGACAGAAGAAGAGCACAAGTATTGTAATTTATTTTATAGTCAGGTTTGCAATTTTCAAATTTAATTTTAAAGAAGCTTTACTTAGCAGCGGTTCGTTATTGTTGTCACTTACTTTAAAGCATATGCTGGCATTGGCAATGCCTGACAGGGGGAAAATTGCAAGGAAAAGAGTAACTCAAGATGAGCATTAAAAAGAAGGGAAGCAAAAGGATTGAAGATTTTGAGTCAAACTAGTGCTATTTCAACATCAGCATGTATCATCCTCATTAGTTCAAGAGAAGTCATTAAAAATAAATGGGGAAACACAACGAACAACAATAGAAAATACGAATTTAGCAACAACAACAACAGCAACTACCACTATAATATAAACGGTAACAATAGCAATTTAATATTGTATTTACGACAGCGACAGAGAGAGAGGGAGAGAGAAAAAAAAATACAAAAATAACAGTAAGAGCAAGAGCCATACACAATACATAAACAAGCAACAAGAATAATGATGGTGCACTGGATATACAGGGAATAACAGGCAGACATATCATATAACAAACAAACATACACTCTGATACACACATAGTTACATACATACATATATAAATACACCTATAATGATGAAATAAAATGAGAGAGAAAAGTAAAAAAAAACTGCATTCAAGAAATGAAATGAAATAATAACGGAAGTTCTTAAACAATAAGAAAAGTGTTGAGAGTGATGAGACAGTGGAAGGCACACAACAACACGAGCAGGAGTAAAGAGCAGAGTAGAGTGAGTGAGAAAGCACACAACAACAAGAGCAGTAGTAAAGAGCAGAGTAGTGTTAGTGAGTGAGAATTAACAATATTTAGTCTACCAATTACTCTTTCAACAGAAAACGTAATTATTGTGTTTACAAAACGACAGAAAAGACAAAAAAACAAAGAAAGAGAATTTGTTTGTTTTGAAGAAAATGTTGACAGATCATTTAATGTCTATTCAACTGACAAATTAAATTTGAAAAGTTTTTTTTTCTTTTCTTTTTGCATCAAGGAAATCTTAAAGGAACATCAGTTATTCGAATGCTAATAAGTTACAGAGAGTTTCTTAAGAAATTAAAATTTGTAAAATGTGTGAATCTAAAATATTTTTACTTACCACTAGGCCATGTAACATGTTTGTAATACACGGCTTTCGAGATAAATAATGACGCTTTACAATATATTCGTTACATACATACATACATAATTGGCCATTACAGCACTTCAGTCAGGATTACGGCCTAGCTCCTCACACCACTCATGTTGTGTGCGTTAATTTTTTATACATGAGTGGTGGCAGCTACAGTTTAAAGTCGACTCCGAATGACATGGTTTCTACGAACCCGGGCTTTACGTCTAATAAGCCAACACACTACCTAGTATGCTACGGCGACTCCATATTCATATATTCGATACACCAAACTAAAAATACTGTTATGTTTTTACCTTTTAAAAACGTTTAAAATATGATCCCGTAGATTGCAAATAAAATAAAAATAATTCTGTGTTCAGTTTTATTAAGCGAACAATTCTTTGTGTGCCACTGTTTACGACTTGATGTAAACAACAACAATTACTCTTCTTTGTTATTCTTCTGTTAACACCCTTTGCACAAACAATAACAATCACTAAGCAATTATATGGAGATCTTCAAACCACGATTACTTTCTTCAAATGCAACGCTTCCTCACACAAGACTGACTGAACTTCACTAACACACTCGCCTGCTTTGCCTTGGATTTTATATGTCAGATTAAACAGTCTGATAAATGTTCTTGAAGGCGAATGGTCGTGGCTTCGCCTTCTCGATATCTCTATAAATGTAAACATTGTTTACATTCATTATTGTTGTTTACGTATTTTGTTTACATTTATTCTTGTTGTGTTTGTTGTTGTATTTTTGTTTACTTGTTTATCATTTTTTATGCTGGTTTTGTTGTCGCCGAAGTCTAGTAGGTAGTGGCTCAAAGCCAGACATCAAAACAAAATACAAAAAGTATTTCTTCGGCGACATCCTCTAGGCAGATTTCTGGCAAAAATTCTGAGTAAATAAAATTGCCATGAAAAGTTTCTCAAAAATCTGTCGTTTGGAATCGACTTTAAACTGTAAGTCCCGCCACTCATGTATAAAATTAACGCACGCAACATAAGTGGTTTGAGAAACTAGGTCGTAATCCTGACTGAAGGGTTGTAATAACCAATTATGTATGTATGTATGTTTGTTGTTATATCAAGCAGTACGATAATTTGTAAACAGGATTGCATTGTTTCGTTTTTGTAGCTTTTGTTTATAATTTTAATGTTAAACGATGTAAAAGCAAAATACCAGTATCTAGATGTTTCATTTTCGTAATAATAGTAAATACTACTATCATACACAGGGTCTAATAACACGGTGACTGTTATTTTTTTTAATTTGACGTAAAACATTTGAAAGCCTTAGTAGATGTCGCACTCCATCCATTAGCATTGCCCCGATAGTTCGTTTCTGATAGTGAAGTCCGTATAGAGATTTAAGCTTAAATGTCCTGTCCCTTGGAGTTTGGTCATCGCTCTGGTACTTATCAGCTGTCAATGTCGTTATTACAGCATCTTACTGACACTCGTATGGAACGTCTTATCCGGCTTCTTAAGCAATCAAAATCTGTCAATATTGTTTGGGTGCGTACATCAATAATTTATTTGCAATGGAAAATCTCTTAAACTGCATTTGCGGAAAGTTTTGTTGAACCACTTTTTATGAAGAAATCTGCACTTGCGAGTCATCGTTTGCTTGCAGAATTATACGATGAGCATGCTTAATAATTACAGTCGCCGTAGTGTAGTAGGTAGTGTGTTGGCTTATTAGACGCAAGGCCACGGTTCAAATCCCAGATCAGACATCAAAACGAAAATATGAAAATATATTTCTACGGCGACTTCCTCGCAGCAGATTTCTGGCAAAAACTCTGAGAGTAAATAAAATTGCCAAGAATTTTTTTTTAAAAATCTGTCGTTCCTGACTGAAGGGTTGTAATGGCCAATTATGTATGTATGTTATGTTAAAAAACGATGATTTTTGACATCATAGTCAAAGAGCGTAAGTAACAGCCAAAAACAGTTCTGTGACAATAAATCAGAAATGTAACTCCATAAGATTCATTGATGGATCAACAAATTCAAAGCGTTTAAAACAGCCGAAGTCATTCAAAAGCAATGAAATTGTGTGGCACATAAACTAAAGCCGAGAGATGTTGAAAGACGACTTTGCATATCTGAAATGCTGTTCGATTGTTTTGAAAAGAAATCATTTTTTGCAATGAATTATCACAGGGGAAGAAAAATGGCCATGTGACCATGTAATGGTGTATATAAATAACATGGCGTTTACATACATAACATACGTAATTGGTCATTACAACCCTTCAGTCAGTATTACGACCTAGTTTCTCACACCACTTATGTTGTGTGTGTTAAATTTTTATACATGAGTGGTGGGACCTACAGTTTAAAGTCGACTCCGAACGATAGATTTTTGAGAAACTTTTCGTGGCAATTTTATTTTACTCTCAGAGTTTTTGCCAGAAATCTGCTGAGAGGAAGTCGCCAAAGAAATACTTTTTGTATTTTGTTTTGATGTCTGGCCTGGGGGTCGAACCCTGGCTTCACGTCTAATAAGCCAACACACTACCTACTAGACTACGGAGACTGTAACCTGACGTTTAAGCATTCGAAAATCAACTTTTGTGAAGTTATCTTATCCCGCGATATCGCGCAAAAATATATGAAAAAGTGGTCGAAGACTACTACAAGATATTTGTCAGCTGCCACGAATTCTTCCGATTCTTTAAATGACATTGTATTTCTTGCATAATGCTAGAGTCTTGCCATGCATTGCAATGAAATAAAAGGTTCTTCACAATATTTTGAATCATAAGAATGTATAACCCTTCCTGAAATGTGATTAATTTACCTCCTACATCTCTATGGAATTGTGTATCCCTAACAAGCACTGTGATGTACAGTGTATAAAGCAATAAAAACAAAACTTGTTTATTGCCAAACCATTAAGAAATTAATAATAATTAATTAAAATAATTAATTATTTACGGGTCTTTATGATTAAATGTCTACCCTAAAGGCATATGAAAATACAATACAAACCTTTTTTGTGTTTTGTGTGGCAATAAGATTTCAAATTAAAATATTTTGTTTGGAAATAAGAGATTTTCTTATAAGCATACATACATATGTACGTATGTATGGTATGTATGTATGTATGCTTTAATACTTTAAGTATTTTATTAAGAATAAAATATTTTTAAAGAAATTGACGTAAAACTCTTATTGGAAGATTGAAAATCGATTGCAACAAACATTTGAAATATTTTGTTTTTTTTTTTGTTTTAAAATAAATTGTTTAATAAAATCAATATTTATTTATTTATTTAAATTGTATATAAAATATCTACACAAAGTCATAGAACTTTATTAATTTTTTTTTTATTTAACTTTGCAAATGGAAATTAAACTGGTATTCTATGCCAAGCACACGTTTAGCAAATTTATTTAAAAACCAGCATTTCATCAATTAAATAAAAAAAAAAAAAAAACAATAATACAATACAATACCAATATAAATAATATGTTAATAACAAATAAAATATAAGTTTTTCATCCAAAAAAAGAAAAAAAATTTTCTTTTTTGGTGCTTCACCTACAAACCGACTTGTGTTTTCATGTAGAGATTCTATGGAATCAGATGTTTGTGCTAAGAAAACTTTTATATCATAAGAATTTGTTAGTGAATCAAATCCAGTTGATAGAAATGACGTTGTTGTAGGAGAAATCTTTGGACTGTATTGGGCCGCACAACTATTTCAGTTCATGAATTTCTAACAAACTTCAGAAGAGTGTATAAAGAAAAATACGATGAATAACCAATAAATGCTATAAGGTGTTGTATATAGTGAGGTGCACAAATGAGTACATGTTTGTATTTTGGGCGCTTTTTATTGAATAAAACTAAAAGTAATAAAGAAAACTTCAAAAGTTTTTTGTCATTTATTTAGCATTTAGTAATTAACAAAATAATATAAAATTTAAAACAGAAATCATCAAGCCCTAAGAAAAAAACAAACAAAGCAAAATCAACTCGCATGTACTCAATTTTGCACGTCTCCATTTTATGATATGTTTGCAAAAACAAAATCAAAAACTATCGTTATTTTTGCATGAGTTTTTTAAGAAAATATTAGTTTTTTTGCAACTTATCGAACAAAAATCAATTTCTATTAAAAAATGAAGGAACTCTCGAAATCAACTGAAGATAGTATTGTAACTGTGACTGGAAGTGGCTATTCTACCAGGGAAATATGTAAACAACTTGGAGTTAGTCAGTCTGTAATCATCAGAGTCTAAAAACGGTCTGTTATTCCCTAGCTTCAAGACAGAGGTCGTAAAAAACTACTAACTAATGGAGATGCTCATCTAATGCTAACAAAAATGAAAAGGAACAAATTTTTAACACCCAAAGGAGCTTTTTTGGCAATCGGGAAAACCGTTAGTCGATGGACGGCAAGTAGAGCTCTTGAATATATTGGCTATACCTCAGCAGTCAAAAAGAAAAAAACCTACACTTTCGGCTAAAAGTGTAAAGGCACTGTTAAAGTTTGCCAGACAACACAGAAATTGGACAGTGGATGACTGGAAACATACGATCTGGACAGACGCATCAAAATTCAACCGCTTTCAATAAACAATATTGCTGGCGCCGCCATGGGGAACAAATTGAAAGACACCATGTTAAGGAAACGGTGAAATACAGTGGAGGAAATGTCATGGTATGGGGTTGCTTTACATGGTTGCACCTCGGAACACTGCAAAGAGTCAATAACATTATGATAAAAAGGAGATTATTTGAGAATTTTACAGAACCATCTTCCCGATTTTGTCGACAAGAGCGCCTATCATGCGCAAGAGTACTTTTCCAGCTGGATGGTGAGCCCAAACACACCTCCAAAATCGTTAAAGAATGGCTTAGTGAGCAAAATTTTTAATTAGTGCAGTGGCCAGCACAAAATCCCGACCGCAATCCGATTGAGAATTTGTGGTTAATCGTGAAGAGACGGTTGGGATAGTACTGATCAGTCCCAACCAATTTAGATGAGCTTTGGCAACGGATTCATCAGGAATGGACAAATATTCCGCAAGAAATTATAGGGAATTTTGTGGAGAGCATGCCAAGTCACGTAAATGAGGTTTTACATAACAAGGGTCTTTGGACTATATATTAAAAGTACTCGTATTCTCTAAAATTTTGTAATGGTGCAAAATTGAGTACATCCGGGTTATTTTCCTAAAAAAACGGAAAAAAATGTTTGAATTGCTTTAACTCTTTTATTTTTATGCAATTAAAATTGCTCAGAGTACAAACATATACTCATTTGTGCACCCCACTGTATATGCCGTATTTTACTGGTACCGCTTCCAGCACAAGCTGTTTTTGTTTGCTTATTTTGACAATATGCTATGGAATCTTACGGATTCTCTCTCACTACGCTGTGTATAAAAATTCATGCCAGTGTTTATATACCATAAAACTTCATGAATCCAAACAATGGCTCCATAATATTGTTACGTTTTCACCTTTTAAAAACGTTTAAAATATCTGCTCGTAGATTACAAATAAAATAAAAATAAATTTGTGTTTAATTTTAATTAAAATTCTTTATTATTCCCACAATTCTGTTTGTGTTCACAACTTGATGTAAACAACAACAATTGCTCTGGTTGTTATTTCTCTTTACACTTTTCTGCGTAAAGAATAACAATTGTTCGATAAATCTTTGTAACGGTGATCTTCAAACCACCATTACTCTCTTCACACAAGACTGACTGAATTTTTACTCCTTCGTTACCTGCTTTGTCTTGCCTTTTATATGTCAACATAAACAATCTGATGAATGTTCTTGAAGTCGAATGTTCGTGGCTTCGCGTTCTCGTGATCTCCATCGTTGTTTCATTTTGTTTATGTATTTTGTTTACATTGTTTGTTGTTGCATTCTTATTTATTTGTTTATCACCTTTCTTTATATTCGTTTTGTTTGTATATTTTTGTTTACTTGGAAGTCGCCGTAGTCTAGTATGTAGTGCGTTGGCTTATTAGACGTAAAGCCAGGGTTGGAGCCCCAGGCCAGATATCAAAGACAAAATACACAAAGTATTTCTTCGGCGACTTCCTCTCAGCAGATTCCTGGCAAAAACTCTGAGAGTAAATAAAATTGCCATGAAAAAGTTTCTCAAAAATCTGTCGTTCGGAGTCGACTTTAGACTGTAGGTCCCACCACTCATGTATATAAAATTAACACACACAACATAAGTGGTGTGAGAAACTAGGACGTTGTACAATGGTCCTAATTAACAAGTACACGTCCTGTAACCTAACCTAACCTTTGTTCACGTGTTTATCATGTAAACAAGTTCATTGTTTTTGTTTTTGTAGCTTTTGTTTATTATTTTAATGTTAAACGATGTAACACCATTTCCATTTTCGTAGTAATATACTTTCACTGAATCATTTTTCTGTTCCACATACAAGATTTTTCTGCAAGCCTTCTGTATATCATTAATATATGCTTGGACCTCCTTTAAATACCGTCCACATGAGCTCTTCATGTCAGCTTATTATCCATGACTTTTCCCACAATATTGCCATATTTTTCGTGAGCTCATCTTACCCCATAGGTTAGGTTAGGTTAGTGTGGCAGCTTCATACCAAAAGCTCACTTGAGCGCGCATAGCGGCCCGTTGTGATGCCACAGGTCTTACCCCATAATCGAATCATTTTCCATTTGGAGAACTCCCACCTTCTCGTAAACGATACTAGTATGATATTGCTTTGGTAGGCTCAAACGGCCATGTGTACTAAAACGCACTGTTAGCTACTCAAATGGTCACCTTTTTTAATGTAAATTTTCTCTTCTTTTTCAATAAAAAAACGTTTCCTTACTTAGGCCATTAGTTTGCATTTTTTGTTTAGAATTCATTAAAAGGTTCCATGACAAAAATAATTTTTTTTAACCTTAAATCATGCCACTGCAAGACATTTCAATCAATTAAACTGATTTAATCAATCTAAACAAACTTGTCGTATGTTTTAATTAAATTTAACAATTTTCTGTAACGACATACTCCCACCCCTGATATTTTAATAACACAGTTTTCATGCAAAAATGGTCATAAATTCTTATATTTTCTCTTTCTCTTTCGATTGCAAGATTGTTATCGTGTAAAATGTTGGTAGAAAAATTAAATCAAACATGTAACACAACTACTGGCGGTCAAAACACGATTATACGCTGTATAAATCTCATCCTTTTAAATTGGTGGGGCGGAATACTATTTAGCAGATTGGAATATGCTTGTAGAATTAACACTTGGGAGCAGTCGACTGATTACGCACATACACATACACATACATAATTGGTCATTGCAACCCTTCAGTCAGGATTACGACCTAGTTTCTCACACCACTCATGTTGTGTGCGGTAATTTTATACGTGAGTGGCGGGACCTACAGTTTAAGGTCGACTCCGAACGACAGATTTTTGAGAAACTTTTCATGGCAATTTTATTTACTCTCAGAGTTTTTGCCAGAAATCTGCTGAGAGGAAGTCGCCGAAGGAATTCTTTTCATATTTTGTCTTGATGTCTGGCCTGGGGCTCGAACCCTGCCTTTACGTCTAATAAGCCAAAACACTACCTACTAGACTACTGCGACTTCTTTTCTTCGTCAACGATTATAAAATTCAGAGTAGAAGAGTTTCAACGCAACAGTACGAGCTGCCAGCTCAACAAGGACACAGTGGTTTACAAATTGAGATGTAACTCCTGTAACGTTTTAATCATGCCACAAACTGAAGTTGGTGGATTGTAGGCTATATTGCATTGTAGGCTATAGGTGCATGAGCGACCTTATATGTACTTGAAGATGAGAAAGTTGAACATAAAATGGGTGCCGCGCTTACATACATTAGAACAAAAATAAATCCTGAAGTTGGTTGAATAGAGTGTCCCGCTCTTATTGTAATAAAGCCGGGATTTTCTTAACTTGACCTTGTTAAAGCAATTAATCGGATTGAGGAATCATGTGCGCAGAAAGCTAAAAGAGCTTGTAGTCCAAAAACATGTGAATGGGTGGTGTTTTTAGAGAGATACTTTGGTAACTTATGCTCTATTTGAGTGATAAAGTTATACAACCACGGATTACATCGCTTCATTGCACGTCTTATTTGCCTAGCTCCCTCTCTTCCTCTCATATTATTTTTATATTTCCAAACTTAACTCTGTGGTAGAAGATTTGTCAACAATAAAGTGAGGTAGCGACAGGACTTAATGGCTGTTTTAAAATGTTACAAAATTGCCTTGGCTACACATAAAACTCTAGGCATAAATAATCAGCTGTTAACGAAAAATACTGCGTCTATGTAGTCATACAATTGGAACCTCACAGAAGGTGTAATTAATATCGATTGATAGGGAGATGTCTCACAAAAAATAAAATTGAAACGTAGGGGTACACCCTGAAATCGTAGCATAATGTTGTTAGGCGAGCTTTAGCACGGTACGCAAAACGTGATCGATCTAGAAAAAGTGGTGGCGGTTCTTGACTTCGATAAATAAAATTGAGTTTGTAAACGATGACGTTAGACGGGTGCATATCAGAGATCAGCAATGAGTATTCAAAACGATGAGTAGATTCGAATCATACTTATTATTCTGATACTTGCACGCATTCTTACTTATTTTAATGTCATACTCATACTACACATATTCAAAGTTTGAAATACTCATGGTACTCATACTTAACAATACGCACGATGTTATTGCTTCCGACTTTCCATGACCCATCGTATACACGAATCACAAAATAAGTATGATTCGCGTACGAACACTACAATACTCACAAGAAGGTTGTGTGTTTGCTCTGCTTGCTGTCTTTGTCTGTTTTGTTTGTGTCTTTCTTCTTTCTTTGTAAATGCAACAACAACTAAGACTGTAAATTTTGACGAATGATTCGAATCACTCGAATCATTTATGAGTAGTATTATAAGTATTTTTCTAAATTTATGAATCTGAATGAGTAGGCATATGTTAACGTTGTACTCATACTCATTGCAACTTATACTTATAAATCAATGTTGAGTACTGAGTACGAATGAATCATAGTAGTTGGATTTCAATACTGTTGACTCACTCATACTCAAAATTTCATGAGTACTCATGAGTAGCGGGAAAGCGGTTCATTGCTGATAAGGAGATGTCTTAAAAAAATCCGATCTAGTAGAAGTGCAAGAGGTTCTTGACTTCGATAAACAGAATTGAGCCTGTAAACGATATCATTAGACGAATAACGATTAAGGATTTAGCTACCGATAGCAGATTTCTGGCAAGAACTCTGCCGCGAAAAGTTTCTCAAAAATCTGTCGTTCGGAGTCGGCTTTAAACTGTAGGTCGCACCACTCATGTAAAAAATTAACACACACAACATAAGTGATATGAGAAGCTAGGTTGTAATCCTGACTAAAGTGTTGTAATGATTAATTGCGTATGTATGTATGTATTAGAAAATTTTTGGATTTCTATTACACTTTGCCCCTGTTAACTGGCACTACATGCATGATGAAAGAGTTCTCATAATTTTCTAGTTAATAGCAAACGATCTGTGAACACCCTTAATATTCCCTTGCATGTATTTTTTTTGTGTGTGTGTTTCTAACAATGGCATTACGTTCGTACATCATTATGTTCATAAATATTTTATTAAACAAAATAAAATTTATGTAAAAAAACACAATATCAACAACAATAACAAATACGAATCTAAATAAATAAAACCAACAACAATTACGCTTAATATTGTTATGGTTTTTGTTTAATTTCATTGTAAATAAAAAATAGTTTTTAATGAAACAAATTCTTTGTTTTTTTTTTTTAACAAATACAACCGAACATTCATTTTAAATAATTAAAATAAAGAAAATCCCTAAAAAAATTAATGAAAAATTCATAAAAAATTTATTTTTGAAAAATTTTTAACAGAAATTTTGTTTCATTTGATTTCGTGTATCTTCTGTGTAAATATTGTTCAGTTTTCTTTTTTCGTATTTTATTGCCAAAAACCATGGAGAGATTATAATAGCAATTCTATTTGATTGTGATTGTTAATCAAACAATCAAAAACAAAAAATTGTTTAATTTTGATTTTGAATTTATTTTTCAATTCAATTTATTGTTCTAAATTTGTATTGTTTTTTTTGTGTTTTTGTTGTGATTTAAAATCAAATAAAAATCAAAATTTATTAAATTATTCCCGAAAATTTAATTTGCCAGGAGACTATACACGTACAGATATGTACATTTGTATGTATGCAGGCAGTGATGGGAAATTCTCGTGATAATTTTAGCAGTTCTTGGTGATTAGTTGGAGTTAGAAACTTAAAACTTTACAATAACGATTGAAGAAAAATGCAAAAATGCTAAGCTGTCACGACTGTTAAAAGTTCAAAAAAAAAAATAGAGTGACGAAGGTATGTATGTACACTGGTCATTAGAAAGATAATATATTGGCGGACACTACCCCCTCTTTCCTTTCTCTTACCAACAAACTTTCCAGTATTTCAACACAATGCATTGAATAAAGGTCATCCCCTGAGTATTGGTCAAAAAAAAAAAAAAACATGGTAGAGTTTGGTGCGGATAATGGTTTATATAGGTGCCATTGGGCCGCATTTTTTTTTTTTTTTTTTTTGGGACCAATACTCAGGAGATTACTTTATTTGGAAAGAGATACTGCAGCTCACGATCATTAACTGGATGGTATGTGGTTTTAACTCGAGAATGACCGTGTGCTGTTGTACAACGCAATCAATTTCGGTTTTTAATGCATGAGAAGTTTTCGCTTTGAAGTAGGCAACTGGGCATCAAAAGCAATGTAGGGCCCTTCAAAAACTTTTAGTGCAGATATATCATAAGGCAGTGTTTATCCAGATAATACCCTAACCTTAGACTATTACAAAATTAACATCATCATCCAATTAATGCCAAAATACGCTTCCCATTTTATACGTAAGGGGAGGAACCTACAGTAGAATGAACGAAAGATTTTTTGAGAAACTTTTCATGACAATTTTATTTACACTCAGAGATTTTGTCAGAAATCTGCTGAGAGGAAGTCGCCGATAGAAATATTTTCTTCATTATTATGTTGGAGATTTTCGACGTGAAACGTATCCTCAAGTCTAATAAACCAATACACTACCTACTGGACTGCGTCACCTTTGAATGATCGAAAGTTATTTCACAAGTATGGATCACTGATATGATATTTTGAATATTCTGGCAAGGTTCGAATCTCATAATGAAATAAAATTTTCATTCGAAATCATATTCGTATAAGAACTACTAAATTTTCTAAAAAAATTTTCTGACATTTTTTTCTAAGATTTTTTTTGGCACAATTTTTTTTCGAACAAATTTTTCAGACAGTTTTTTCTGACAATTTTTATCTGACAATTGTTTTCCGATAATTATTTTCTAAAAATTTTTTTTCATTTTTTTCTGACCATATTTTTCTAACGAATTTTTTCTGACAATTTATTTCGATAATTTGATAATCTGACAGTTTTTTCGGACAATTTTTTCTAACAGTATTTTTCAGACAATTTTTTTCACACAATTTTATTCCCATAATTTTTCTGGGAAATTTTTTTGACAATTTTTTTTCGGACAAGATATATGTAAGATATTTTTCGGATAAGATATTTCGAATATTCTGGCAAGGTTCGAGCCTCATAATGAAATAAAATTTTCATTCGAAATCATATTCGTATAAGAACTACTAAATTTTCCGAAATTTTTTTCTGACAAATTTTTTCCGAGATATTTTTTGTCACAATTTTTTTTCGGACAAATTTTTCAGACAGTTTTTTCTCACAATTTTTATCTGACAATTGTTTTCCATTAATTTTTTTTTTTAAATTTTTCTGACCATATTTTTCTAACGAATTTTTTCTGAAAATTTATTGCGATAATTTGATAATCTGACAGTTTTTTCTGACAATTTTTTTTTAAGAGTTTTTTTCGGACAATTTTTATCTGACAATTTTATTCCGACAATTTTTTTCTGGAAATATTTTAAAATTTTTTTAGGACAATTTTTTTCCGAGAATTTTTTCTGACAATTTTCTTCAGACAATTATTTTTCGGACAATTTTTTCTTACAATTTTTTCAGACAATTTTTATCTGTCAATTTTATTCCGATAATTTTTTTCTCGAATATTTCTCACATTTTTTTCAGACAATTTTTTTGACAATTTTTTTGAATATATTTTTCAAATTTAACAATTATGGCAAGATTCGAGCCTCATAATAAAATAAAATTTTAGTCCGAAATCACATCTCCACTGATTTGTAATATTCGTACAGGAATTAATATTATGTAGGATTAAAATTTAAAAAAAAATTTCCATTATAAAACGTGATTTCACTGTTAATGAAACACAAAAAAAAAAAATAAAAAAAATTGCCAAATATTGAGAATATTTATTTGCGAATACAAATTTCTTGAATTTTAAAATTAATTCATTAAAATACTAGAGATTTCGTTTATAACAAGCAATACGTATGTATTTACATTTTAAATCCATTATTAAATGGTTGAAAAGAGTTTATTTAAACGAAGTAGCTGCCTAATTTGAATATGAAATTAATTTACTTGATAAGCAGGCTTTTAAAAATCTCAAATACCTACAAACGTTTGAAAAGATGACACTTTTCATTTTATTGTTTATTAAAATTTTTTTTTAATTTTGATTTTGAATTGAAAGTGTTAAATCGTGCATTTGAATTAATTTGAAGCAACAATAGGCCGTAGCATCTAATAGAAAACAGGGTAGACATTTGAATATTTTTCATTTTTCATTCATTTTTCCGGTCCATTTCCAAATGTGAAGGTCAGTCAATTTCCAAACATTTCAATGACCACCAATGTTGTGACCGTTAAAAAGCCAAAACATTTTATGTGTTCGCCTAGGCGTAAAGATCTGATGCCAGATTATTAAAGAACCTATTCGAAACGAATATTTTATTTTAAACAATTTCAAACAAACTAATATACGTATTATTAATTTTGAAAGTTTTTTTCTTTCTTCTTTTCTTAATTTCTTTATTTTTAATTAAAAAAAAAATTTTTTGGATTTTTTTTTTCATAAACAGAGAAGAAGTTTTTGTGTTTTTTTTTGGTTTTTTTTTCGTATAAATTTATGCTAATTATACTAATCAAAATAAAAACACTTGATTATCATAACAATAAAGTTTTTTCATTATTATGATTATGATTTTCGAACACAAAAGTTTTGGGGGATACACCCCATTAAAGTGAAGAACAAATAATGCGGAATAATAAAACGAAAACGAAACTTTCTTTAGTTGTTTGGCGGACTTACGTATGAGGGGAGTTTCATATGATGTGACAAGTGACGTCACTAATGGATGAATGTGTCGCAAATGATTATTGGTAATGGTTATTTAATATTTTTGTTATCGTAAAATGTGGTTGAATGAAGTCTTTACTATTTTTATTCCAAAAAATTGCATTACATTTGAAAACTACGCCTCAAATCGGTTTTTCTCTGTTTACTTCCAAGTATTTCCCAAAAACTTAGTGTCATATTCTAAATCAAAATGTTGAACGGTCACCAACCTTATGTTAGAAAATAATTTTTGACAAGGTGTTAATGAAACGCCCTCCACACTTGTGTGAATTTTTTTATATTGCACCTAATCATTGATAGTAAGCAGGTATACTTTGTTTGAGCAGATGTTTGTAACAATTTAAGAAAATTATTTTACTTCCAAGCAAACAGACAATGTTTAATATGGAGTTTTAGATCCCCTTCAAGATCATGCACCAAATCTGCCAACCTTTTCATTTCATTAATAACTGCTAAGAAAACTTAGCTTAAACTTAACTTGATCGTCAAATACATCAGTCGGAGGTGTCAAAATAATTAACATGCTGATTGTTGCCCAACAATCTAGAGTTCTAACTTTATTCACAAAAGAAATAAATAGTAAGAAAGTAGGCTGCTTTGCAATATGTTAGTTGCTTTGTGTTTGAACAAAGTATAGTATTTCATAAAGCCGCTGTACAAAATGTTTACAATGTATACTATTTCAAAACGTCGTCAATGTGTATTTTTAACGCAGTCAAAAAGCAATCAGGCATGGGATTTATTAGTTTGGTTTGGTTACTTTGCAGATCTACATAGTTTACATACAGTAGCATACAAACTTTGTATTGATACATTTTGGAAGGCCGCCATACTCATCCGGTTTCAACCGATGCACCTTACATATGATCGTTTTATCAAATGCTTTATAGATTGCGTTCATTGTATGAAGGTTTTGACGTCTCTCATTGCAATTTTTCTGAAAATTTTTTCGGACATTTTTTTCTGACTCATTTTTTGACATTTTGTGCTGACAATTTCTTTCCTGACTGTTTTTCTCACAATTTTTCGGACAATTTTATTCTGATAATATTTCTGTTAATTTTTGTCTGGCATGCTTTTTGACAAGTTTTTCTAAAAAAATTTTCTGACCACTTTTTTCTGACAATTTGCTTCTTACAATTCCTTTATGCCAATTTTTTTGGACTTTTTGTTTTTAATATTTTTGTGACAATTTTTTTTCTGATAAATTTTTTCTGACAAATTGTCTACGAAAATTTATTCTTCTCATTTTTTTCTTACAATTATTTCTGAAAAATGTTTAATGTTCTTCTGAATAAATATTCTGACAATTATAATTTGACAAATTTTTTCTTCTAATGTTTTTCTGACAATTTTTTGACAAATCTTTTCTGACAAGTTTTTGACAATTTGTTTCTAACAATTTTACTACGAATTTTCTGAAAATTTTTTTTAAATATTTCTGTGACAATTTTTTTTCTGATAAATTTTTTTCTGACAAATTTTCTACGATAATTTTTTCTTCTATTTTTTTTTTTCTTACAATTATTTCTGAAAAGTGTTTCATGTTTATCTGACCAAATTTTCTGACAATTTTAATCTGACAAATTTTTTCTTCTATTATTTTTCTGATAATTTTTTTCAGACAAGTTTTTTTTTTGGAAATGTTTTTTTGAAAAGATTTTCTGATAATTTTTTTCTGACAATTTTTTCTCACCACTTTTTTCTGACAAATTTGTTTCTAACAATTTCTTTCTCAAAATTCCTTTATGACTATGTTTGCTGAAAATTTGCTGAAATTTTTTTAAATATTTTTGTGAAATTTTTTTTTACAATTTTATTCCGAGAATGTTTTTTGACAAGATTTTCTGAAAATTTTTTTCTGACCCTCTTTTCTGACCATTTTTTCTGACAATTTGTTTCTAACATATCTTCCCGAAATTTTCTTTCTGATAGTTTTTTGGAAACAATTTTTGTGACAATTTGTTTGTGAAATTTCTTCTAACATTTTTTTGACCAAATTTTCTGAAAATTTTTTCTCAGACTGTCTTGTGACAATTTTTTTCTGACAAAATTTCTGACTATTCTCTCTGACCAAATTGTTTTCCGACACTTTTTTATCACAATTTTTTCTGACATTTTTTCTGACAGTTTTTTTGAAAATTCTTTCTGGCAATTTTTTCTGAGATTTTTTTCTGATGATTCTTTCTGGCAATTTTTTCTGAAATTTTTTTCTGATGATTCTTTCTGACAATTTTGCTAACAATATTTCTTTAAATTTTTTGACACCTTTTTTCAGACAATTTTTGAAACAATTTTATCTGACAATTCTTAAGACAATTTTTTCTGACAATTAGTACTAAGGCCTCTATTAGAGCATCGTCAGAAATTCTCTTATATTACACCGACTACTGATTCGTTATGATACATTGGTTGATTAGCGTATAGATTCTATTCACAGAAATTTTATTTGTGGGTTGCCCTATCGGAAATGCTCTATATTAAACGTTCTTCCTGCAGATTACCATCCTATCGATTATAATGCAAGAATACTGGCCTTAAACACTACTTCCTTGTTCCTCCATTCTCACTAAATATTTTCCTATCCTAAGTGTTGTCCTCATGTAGAACAAAGCGGCTTGAAGCTATAAAACAAGAAAACTCTTCAAAAACGTTCGTTGCATTGTGCTATTAGGGAAGGGAATTACGATGATCGACTTGGTGGTCCATAAATTTATTACTTGTTTTAATATTTAAATTAAGTTTCAGTTTAAATTTTGTGAATAAAATAAACAAATGCGTCACTATTCATGCGATCAAGAATTGTTTGATCAACAAATTTAAAAACCATCAATAGATAGAGAAAACAATCAAAATAATTATTTCAAGAAGAAGAAAAACTAGAAATTCCCCTTTAATTTGCGGTGTTTGAAACACGCGTAACGGGTTCCAGTCAAACAAAAAAAATTCACGCGATAATTTTTAAAATGTTTACTTCGTAGATTTAACGTTTTGCGAATGCTGGAGAAGTCAAGGAAAGTCATGGTTGTGGTATTGGATGATGAAGCACCAGTAAACAAACAAACATTTGCTTGTATTTTCATTAGAAAGATGGGATTTTTTTTATATTTTTGAAGTTTATTTAGAAGTATTCCACACATTTCTTTCATGGTGTTTCTTTATTCTTTAACCAGATTTTTTTTTAATAACAAGTTTAACCAGAATCTCTAATAATCATACGTTAAAATTTAAATTTTTAATATTTGTGCACAAACAAATAATTCGTTAAATTAATGTTTTTATGTATGAATTCACACAACAAACATTGCATTGGTGTGCGTACGTAAATACACACAAATACACGCAGATCTAGTATATGATGGGTCGTTGATAACTTTTGACAGTTTATAGAGTGATTTCAACCAAAAATTTTAACTCAGATCGTGGATAAACGTTAAACGGCACAGTACTTCAATTAAACGTTAAGCAAAGAACGTTTTCCGTGGCTGAATAAAAAGTGAAACTTGAAAAGTTTTCGTTCTCGTTTATTTTTTGTAATTTTTTTTTTCAAGAAAAGGGAGGGAAAATGTTTTTCAAACCCTCAAATATTGTTTTGATTTTGGCTGTTTTGGCCATATGTCAACCTCAAGGTAAATAAAAGAAAAAAAATTTTTTTTGGCGGAAATAAGAGTGAATTTTCAAAAAAATGGAAATTAAAAAAATAAATTAAAATATGGTGTGCAAAACAAACGAAAATAGTTCGCAGTGCTTTAAAAGACGAATTTACATAGGCTACGGAATATTCTTATTCTTATTAGCAATTAAACTCCTATAAAATCTTTTTGTATTCGCGACAGCTCTGTCTATACCTATCAGAGATCAGCAATGAATCGCTTTTTCGCTACTATAAGTACTCATGAAATTTTTAGTATGAGTGAGTCAATAGTATTGAAATCTAACTACTCTGATTCATTCGTACTCAGTACAACATTGATTTATAAGTACAAGTTGCAATGAGTATGAGCACAATGTTGACATCAAACTCGTAACATTCGAACAATGTTTGATTCATACGCCTACTCATTCAGATTCATAACTTGAGAAAAATACATATAATACTACTCATAAATGTGATTCGAATCATTCGTCAAAATTTACAGTCTTAGTTGTTGTTGCATTTGCAAGGAAAGAAGAAAGGTACATAAACAAAAAAGACAAAGACAGCAAGCAGAGCAAACACACAACCTTCTTGTGAGTATTGTAGTGTTCGTACGCGAATCATACTTATTTTGTGATTCGTGTATACGATGAGGCATGGAGACTCGAAATCAATAACATCTTGTCTATTGTTAAGTATGAGTACCATGAGTATTTTAAACTTTGAATATGAGTAGTATGAGTATGACATTAAAATAAGTATGAATGCGTATAAGTATCAGAAATTATAAGTATGATTCGAATCTACTCATCGTTTTGAATACTCATTGCTGACCTCTGATACGTATGTATATATTGCAACATATTTTACATTAATTTAGCTACGCAGATATCTAGAGCATCGTGTGTCACAGAGGTTGCAAAAATTGGTACCCAAATTTCGGATTCAAGCGAAGATTACATGACTTATTGGCTTACTTAGCCCTTTAGTCATGACTACAACCCAGCTTCTCACGAAACTCATGTTGTGTGTATTGATTTTTATCCATGAGTATCGGAACCTTAGGTTTAATGTTTACTCCGAATGACAGAATTTTTAGAAACATTTCATGGCAATTTGAATTTACTCTCAGAGTTTTTCCATAAAGACTGAGATGAAGCCGTCGTGAAAAATATTTTTTTTCGCGTTACGTTTTATTCGAGAAGCTTGAGCTGGGATTTGGACCACGGTTACTCGTCTAATAAGCCAACGCATTGCCTACTAGACTACAGCAATTAATTATGTTGAACATACGATCACTTCGCCATTGGTTAGACGATAATGTAGGAAGGGTCACAAGCGATTCTGACGTATTGAGAGATAAGACTACTACTGGCTTTCTCCGCCGCTATTGTTAGCTCTCTGCATACATGGCTTATTAATAACATGAACGTGCCCATCTAGCCTTCAATGCCTTTAGAATTCTTTAAAGATTCGGTTAATTTGCAGTTCAAATTTAGAAAAGCTAAGACATAAATCTTTAGTTTGCTAGCGCAGCCTAAAGCACTTTATGCGATGCAGCTGTTTTGAATCTCCCTACATAGGGACTTAAATATTTTGGTTGATGTACGAGATATATGCGTTATTGTGAAGCAATCAGCTGTTTAACTGTAAAGTATTTCTGCTTATTGGCACTGCCATCTTGGAGTAAGAACGCCTGCTGCACTACATGTCACAGGGATGTCGTAAAGTCCTTTAACTTTATCGGGGAAACTATAAGCGAATATAACATCTGCGGACAGTTTGCAGAAACTCTAACTCGTTCGAGAGTATTTAGTAAGGCTTGTATGATGTTTTTGTCTTTTAATGTCGGAATTTCTCTAAAGTTGTACTCCTTTGCTTCCGAAGAAAGAACGTCCAAGTGCTTGCTGAATCACAGTGCCTTAGTCCAGCTTGATATATGTAAAGCTAGTTCTTGACCTCTTTAACAGTCTTTAAAGGTGGAAATCTATTAACTTCTGTGGTAAACAGCGTTAATAAACCACTTGTATTCCTGTAATTCACACAGATTTGTTGGATTTCAAATTCGATTAATCAGCTCACAATGCTACAATCAAAACTTAATCATTTTTTCATTCAATTTTTCTTCTTTTCTTTTCAGTTTCTCACTCAGAGATCCTGAGGCAGATAAGACAACAACGCCAACCGCCCATCGGAGGTAATGTTCCCAATACCGGATCTGTATCGAAGGCCACAAGTAAGGCCTCGGAACGTGAGTATGAACTAGGAGGACTCGAGTTAAGTCGTGGCACTTCCAAATCCAAAACTGTAACCAAAACCAATGGCGGCTTTGCTAATGGCGGTCAGACATCAGTGGCCCAAAGTAAAGCCAGATCCAGTGAGCTAAGTTTGGGTCGCTTAGATATTGGCAGCACTTTGACACGCACCAAAACGAAGACCAATGGAGCCGTATCGAAGTCTGTATCACATGATCTGAATGTTGGCAAATTGGGTGTTGAAAGTTCACTATCCAGAGATAATTTACGAAATGGAATTGGCATAAAACGCTCGCAAGATGGCGGTTTACAACTTGGTTTGGGTCTTTTGAATATTGATTTGTCACGTAATCAAAATCAACAACAACAAAATACACAGGCTTTAACACAAGCTCAGGCACAGGCTCAGGGTTTGAATGCCCAGTCCACATCGAATAGTAATGCTCAATCGAAATCTAAACAAGTTGGCAGTCTGGGCATAACCAAATCCAATTCCCAATCGACTGCTATTAGTCGTACCGATCACGGACAAACCTCAGCATCAGCAGGTGGTGTGGGAGGTGGAGCACCTACAAATGTAGGCAGTTTCGGCCAAAGCAGGAGACGCAGAAACCCAGCTGGCCAAGGTATAGTACGCAGACCTGTTTATGCTTCAGGTGCACAACAGAGACGTGTTGTAAGACCTAAGCGTAAGGCCCAATACATACCTTTTGCTTATCCAGGCGATGACCTTTTGCGTCCTAGACGTCAATTTGGCAGACCCAATTTTGGTTTCCAAAAACAACCCAGGCCTGGATTTGGTTTCCAACAACCCAATTTCGGTTTCGACAACAAGGCCCAGGCCCAGGGTTTGGCTAACAACCAGAATGCTTTCTTTAACCAACAGGCTGGCGCAAATACCCAAAGCAACCAATTATTGAATGCCAATGGCTTGTTCCAGAACAATGGCGCCTCTAGTATAGGCTCTAATTTGGCTAAGGATGGCTCCAGTGGTCAACTTTCATCGGCCAATGTAAACCAAGACAGCTCCTTTACAAATGGCGGCTCTCAGCAAACAAACAGTGCCCAAAGTCAGGGTTTGAATTTCGATCAGAATCAACAGCAAGCCGTTAATGCAAATGCAGGCACTACCGAGACCAAGACAGCTGATGGCCAGCGCATTGAAGCCCAGGGTGGCTCACAGTCGACCAACAATAATCAATTCGGCACATCCAGCAATATTGCCAATACCAACTCCGCGGTATATGAAGATGGCAATACACGTGGTTCCCAAGCCGATTCCAGCAGCCAGTCTATCTTCCAGGGCAACAATGGTCAAAATGCCGGTGCCCAAACTAATGCCAATGTTAACTCTGTACAGGGTCCCAATGGTTTTGTCAGCAATACAGCCACCAGTAATGCTTCGGCCGTAAGCCAGGGTGGCCAAAGTGCCAATGCTGTTGCCTCAGCTTCCTCAAATTCTAATGCAGATGGTGGCGGTGCTTTCACTAATGCCAATAGTAATGCGGGTGGTTTCGGTGGATTTGGTGGTGCCAATGCCAACAGCGGTGCTTTCGGTAACTTTGGTGGTGCCCAAGGTTTTGGCGGTGGTCAAACCGGTTTCAATAGAGGTTAGAATATTTAATTGCGTATAGAAATTCCACTTTTTAAAAAGAGATTATGCACTGTGTGTGTATGTGTATGTTTAAATGGCAGCACCATTACAAATACGTTTACCAATACGATTACGATTATGAATACGAATTTTTGTTTAAATTATTTACACAATAAAAATGTTAATTAGTTTTTTTTACTTCTATTTGGTATTAATTTTTATTTATAATTCTTTGTTGTTTTATTTTTTTTAATTATTTATTGTATATATGTATGCATACATACATAGATGTGTATACATACGTACATAGATGTGAAGTTCTGTGTTGTTTATTGTTCTGGTATTTTGGAATATTTTTTTTTAATCGTTTATTTTATTTAATGATCGTTTTGTTTGCACTGATTAGCATTAGGGTGGCACCCATTGTTTGTGGTGTTGTGATTTTATAAATATTTATACTCTACAGAATTGTTTTTAGTTGGGATTGGTCCAGAGGCCTAGGTTAGGTTAGATTAAATTGATCGCCGCCTAAATAGTCGCAGCCTATTTGAGTCCTGTAAGGTCGCGTTGTAACACCAATAATTATAGCTACTGGTTGTTATCTCTCACCCATACCGAGAATCTTAAGAAGGTTCTGATTTTTTCCTCTGGCTGCACACGTTTTTTTTTAGTAAATTCTCTGTGTCCAAGAATTCTAAAGGGTCCGCCAAAATACTTTTTTCTTGAAAATGCTTTAAAAAAAACTACGGAATATTTTCTCAAATTTCTTTTTTTATTTGAAAGTACAATCCTTCCGGTTAATAATGGAAAATAATTTCATTCAAATGGCAGCCTCAGCTGGCCATGCAGTAGCCTACACCAGAAGATGCCGATTTTGGCAAAAAAAAAAAATCATCTTTTCAGATGAAGCTCATTTTGATCTTGGCGGCTATGTAAACAAGCAAAATTGTCGCATTTGGGGCACAGAAAACCCGCACGCATACATTGAAAAGCCGACACACCCAAAACGAGTCACTGTTTGGTGCGGATTTTGGTCCAGAGGCATAATTGGGCCATTTTTTTTCGAAAATGAGCAAGGAATGGCCGTTACAGTCAATGGCGATCGTTATCGGGCCATGTTGAACGAATTTTTGTTCACAAAAACTGAAGAGGAGGATATTGGCAACATTTGGTTTCAACAGGACGGCGCTACGTGCCACACAGCCGAAGCTACACTCGATGTTTTGCGCCCTGTTTTTGAAGATCGCATTATCAGCCGCAGAGCTGAAGTTGTTTGGCCACGTTGGAGCTGCGATTTGACACCATTGGACTATTATTTGTAGGGTGCCGTCAAAGATAAGTGTTACGCCGACAAGCCAGAGACAATTGACGCTTTAAAGGACAATATTTGTGAAGACATTGGTGAAATACAGCTGCACACAATCGATAATGTTCTTAAAAATTGGACCGATCGTGTAGGCTACTGCATGGCCAGCCGAGGCAGCCATTTGAATGAAATTTTTTTCCATTATTAACCGGAAGAATTGTACTTCGAAATAAAAAAAGAAATTTGAGAATATATTCAGTAGTTTTTTCTTTAAAGCATTTTCAAAAAAAAAGTTATTTGGCGGACCCTTTAGCTACTGGTTGTTATCTCTCAACCATACCGAGAGTCTTAAGAAGGTGTGGATTTTTTCCTCTGGCTGCACAGGTTTTTTTTTACTAAGTTTTCTATGTCCAAGAATTTTATTTCTCATGTTCCCAAGCGCCGGACCAGTGAAGACATTCTACGTTCTCATCTTCTTTCTCACCGTTGTAGCCTCTGCAAAAGTCGCTGTGAGGTATTCCCAGTCTCTTGGCATAAGCACCCAGAGCCCACTGTCCGGTTATCACTGCTACACGGTTCCTCAAATGTAATCTTGATAGGTCCATATTTTCCAGGTCTACCTGGGGCCTCTACATGTGGATTCGTTAAACCATGCTATCTTTGCCTATAAACGGAGTTTTTGTAAGACTATTTGCTCGCCTCTCTATAGAGAAGCGCCAATCTCATGTAAGAATTCAATTGAATTTTCTGTGGTGCTTGTTGTTCGATGTCATACGTTAAACGTCGTATATCTTGCTATTTCTTCCAGAGACATCCGGCATTCTTTGACAATCTCGTGTACACAGTGTCCCAGGATCTATTAATCGCTTTACAGTAGGTAAATATGCGTACATCACCATACGATATTTGATTGTATTCGACTATTTGAGAGATTATTGAAGGACTTTACAGTAACTCTATAATGTATTGTACCTCTGTACTGTAAAGTACTGCAATAATCTGGTAGTGCAAGAGACGATGCAATCGTCAGTTATTCTGAAAAGATTCCACATCCGACTTTGTTGCATGATCTGGATTTATCAGTGAAAACTTGAGTGACGTTTATCGGGATCTTCTGTACTTTCATTCTCTTACAGCGCTCAGTACCATTGTCGCTTTCGCAAAAACGTCATGTCTGATGATAGCTGGTTGAGGGTAGTAGGCAATGCTTTTGTATAATGCGATCATGATTGCCACCATTCTACTAATCCACTCAAACCGAGTTTGATGATTCCTTTTTTTAAAGCCAAGCCCCTAAAGCTTATATCATATCAATCATAGGTGGCATAATAATTTTGACTACCTGTCAGGCTGTGCCCATGTTTGAATCATCTTTTAATCATCAAGTTTTTACTATTTCTCATACATTCTTACCTACTTACTTAATTAGTCATTACTACCCTTTAGTCAGGATTACAATCCAGTTTCCCACACCGCCCATGTCGTGTGTGTTAATTTTATCCAAGACTGAAGGGGACCGACAGTTTTATGTCGTCTTCGACAGATTCTCGACAAGGATTTCATGGCAATCGTGTTACAAAATAGATCTTAAGTACCTTGTCCCTTTTGAATATAGTACTGCTCAGTCATCCATTTAGGAAGACAGCTCCAGCCTAAACCCATTCTCGAGGTCATTATGTATGAACACTAGAAAGTGTGTTAATATCATTGCCAGAGATACAACACGAACACACTAATACTCATACTAACGTTCGAATGATTAATACCCGTCGACTTTAAAAAGCCGCCATTATTCAGTGCAGACCCATTAAGAAAGGCAATGGCGTTTTCCACCTCACCTATGCGGAAGAATGACTGTCTTGAATCCCTTGAAAAGCTTAGAACTCCGTCAACATTTTCAAACGATCAATATTATTCATGCAACTGTCTAGCCGGATATATTTATACGGTAAAGGTTATTCACAAAGAAATGTAAAGTCGTCTCCGTAGAACGATCTCGGCGACTAGTCCACATCATCTGCACTTGAGTGATGGTGTCCTCTAATCGCTCGTTTAGAATATGAAATGAGCTGTATGGCACACAGCGCAGTCCTATTGCAAATCAGTCCAAAATTCACATCAAATGGTGAGTTTTACGGGATGCATTGGCCGCTCCTAGATCTCATATGGGTTGGTATCGTCCCGACAATGTTGTTTATTCACTTGCCTATATATTCAGATATGGATCTGATCGTCTAAGATGATCTTTTGATGACTATTAGGATCAGATACCACCTACTGCAGTGCCCTTCCAGCAAACACATATCGATGTCCAGGGCGAGTTGATTAAACAGACTGAATAAAGAAATGACAGCTAATCTGACAGACGTAGCTGCAACAAGATGGCCATTGTCAACTGCCAAAGCTCAGAAGCCACTTGAGGATGGTATTTACGAAATCGTTCATTAACAAAAAGGTATTCCACCAACTTTTATTTGTTTTTTAACACCATAATACCGAAGTTTTGTGTAATTTATATAAAATTGTTTGCTGGGTAAGCTTAATTTGCACGAATATGTTAAAAAAAACTTTACATTTTTAAAGTCTATTTCAAGGCATTTGCACAAAAAAAATTTAAACAAATTTTAAATCGAACTAACAGAGTGTAAATTGTATTGTAAATATATTTTTGCAGCATTTAAAAAGAGTAGAAAACGTAAATCATTAGCTGCGTCTTACTATCCGCAACGTAGACCGCAAAAAAATCAAACATCAACACCAGCGATGGAAATAATAAATGATTCAACAGAAATTAATTGGCCTAAAAATCGTATACAGCAACAACAGCAACAGCAACAACAGCATAATCATTATCGGCAACAAGAAGAACAACAACCACAACAGCATATATATACGCAGCAACAGCAACATCAACATCAACTTCAACTTGAACATCAACAACATCATTATGGCACCATTAATCCTAACTCGTCTATCGAACAATTTGATGTAATTGATGAAAATGAACGACATGGACGTACTTTCACTTTTATTACCGACTTAATTAACAGCTTTACACAGCCAACGCCAACATGTTATTATCCCTGCACGCTGGAAGCCTATCAACAACGGCGTTGCTGTGAAACAGTCGTTGTTGTACCACAACCACCACCCAATGTTTGTTGCCAACAGCCAATGCCACCCTTACAACCTCCTATTGTACTACCAATGCCCCAGCCACCGCTTATGCAACCACCACAACCACCACCAGTTGTAATACGTCCACCACAAGTGTTACCACCGCCACCACCACTACCGCCTCTACAGCCATCGTTTCCACTGATACCGACACAATGTTGCAATACATGCCCAACGTATGGCTATTATGGGCCACCGCCTTGTATACGTTACACAATAGCGGGTGGTGGTCCAGGCCGTAATCACTGTATATACCATCACCGCCAATGTTGGGTTAAATAATTTTCAGTTTTTATTTTTGTTTTGTTGCTGCTTTTGTTTTGTTGTTGCTTTTGTTTTTATAATTAAGCGTCCTGTTCATGTACGGTTTTTTTAATGTAAATTTTATTTCCATTTTTTTTATGGAAATGTACTCGTGGCATGTGAGAGAAAAATTATTTATTATTATTATTATTAATCATATTAAATTTAATGCCGCCGTTTTTTAAATAAAATAAATCGTGTGATAATATTATGAGGATTAACAACGATAATCGTAAAATAGAGGCACAGGAGTTTCTTTTTTTTCATACAAGGTGACGCAAAAGTTGGTTTACAAGCCAATCGGCTACGTTCCTGAATGGGAAAATGAAAACCGAATATGCTTTAGAAAATATTTTTTAAGACATAATGTCAGCCTACCTTCTGAGTTGATGCACACTAGTTTCCCTATTGGAGGCATTTTCAGAACAATTTTTGGATGGACTCACTTTGGCCACATTGGTCCCATTGTGCTTCCACGGTCATCCGTTATCCCCTAGTCTCGAAACCACTCGGAGCTCCTGATGAAGCGATTTAGGCTGCCAATGTCAATCCTTGATAGTTCCTCCAGATCATCCATGTAGTAAGTACCCAAGTACTTCCTTTTCCTTTAGCAAACCCGGGCATATACCCAGCGGGTGGGGGACAGTCTACTCTTCTTCCTCATCTCTGCAGCTTCTGTAGAAGTCGTTAGCAAGGTGTCCAAGACCAATGCGCCTCGCATGCGTACCCATAATGCAATACCCCGTAATGACACCCACAACTACACTGAGCGCGCCTCTTTGGAGTTTAAGTAGACTCATTGTGCGCCCCTCATCCAGCCTTGGCCAGATTTTACGAGCCGTTCTGCCTGTGTCCGAGGCCGCCCACCTGTCGTTGACGGAATCGACGATCGCATTATCAATTATGAGCTTGCAAGTCCCCATAGGTATGCCCAGATTCGAGAACTCATCGGAGAGTTCGATGATCGTGCCCCGCCTGGCAAGTTCATCAACTCTACAGTTACTCGGAATACTACCACTGTGCCCCGGTACCCATACGATACGGATATCATATCGTTTCGCTATATCGTCGAGATATCTGCGACACCGTACACTGTCTTGGAGTTCATCACATTAGAACTTAGAGCCTTGATAGCCGCCTGGCTATCAGAAAGTATGGTGAAGCTCCGCTTGGAGACCCTTCCGTTCCCAATAATACTCGCCGCAGCCTGTATTGCCACCACCTCCGCCTGAAAGACACTGCAGTGGTCTTGCAGTCTTCTAGACTGAGCTATTCCAACCAATTCCGAAAAAATTCCACTGCTAACAGCTCCGTTGAGCTTAGAACCGTCGGTGTAGATTTGTACGGAGTCTCTTAACAGGTGGGTCACTCCACCCTTCCAGACACCGTTGTTCGGAACCGATGTCCTGAATCTACTCGTTGAGTCGTACCTCGGTGTCATGTAGTCACTGCTCCCTACAGCTCCAACTTCCCTCAGGATCCTTGCGTGGCCGACTTCCGAGTCATACCACTGTCCAGTCGCCCAGAGACGTATTTTAGCAGCCACTTTCCTACAGAAAGCGGAAAGAGGCCCAAAATTATCTCCAGTGCCGACGTAGATGTATTGCGCTAGGCACCACTAATAATAATAAAGGCAGATCTCTGCAGTCGCTGTATTGGTTTCGAAATAGTCTTCCTATCAAGGGATTCCACCAAACTAGGCATCCATAGGTCAAGGTAGGTCTGACCACCGCTGTGTAGATCCAGTGAGTCATCCTAGGTCCTAGGCCCCATTTTATCCCCAACACTCTGTTACAAGCATTCAGGACAATGGAAGCCTTTTTAATTCTGTTAATGATGTTCGATATCAAAGACAGCTCCCTATCCAGAATGAGTCCTAGAAAGTGTGCCTTCTGTTTGAGTTTCAGTTCCGTCCCGTTCAGTTTCAGTGGACGAAAAGTCGGTGGCTTGTACCTTCTCGTGAAGAGTACTACTTCCGTTTTCACCGGGTTAACACCCAATCCACGATCAGATGCCCACACGTAGACACTCCTCAAAGCCAGTTGCATCCTATCCCTGATAGTATGGACAAATCTTCCGGATATCACAAGAACAGTGTCGTCCGCATAGGCAATTGTCTCACATCCATTTTGTTCCAGTACCACTAGTAGCTCATTCATCACCAGATTCAACAAAAGAGGAGAGACTACTTTGTGGAGTTTCCCTCCGTATAGACCTGGTCGTTTTTGAGCCCTCAAGTGCGGGGTAGATTGTTCTCCCACAAAGTAGCTTAGATATCCAGTTCACCATAGTGGTCTCTACACCTAGCCTTGTGGCTTAAAAATGCGAAATTTATAACAATGGTTAGTGTCTCCAATTATTTAAATACGGGAAGTATTCCTTTAAAACGAAATTTCTTTGAATAAAAATGCTGCTGCTGCAGCACATGGTACGTTCACCGAAGTTTATCGTTCATGTTCATTTAATGTTCCAATCAATTTCAACGCCCCAGAATTGGTCTTTAGTAGGGGTTTTTGTGGAGCAAAATATAAATAAATACCGCCCAGATTCAACCAAAAATCTTGGGAGATTATGTATTGCAGATAATATTCCATGAAGATTAAAGTCACTAAGTAGGTAGCGTGTTGGCTTATTAGACCTGAGGCCATAGTTCAAACCACAGCTCAGACATCTCGTATAAAACGAAATATGAAAATTAGAATTCCTGTTAAAAGTTCGAAAGTTCTCTTATTGAACTCAAGTAGTTTCTTTATTTTTCCTGCTGTCCATTGCTGGATACAGCAATTTTGATATTCGGCAACCAAGTACAGTTCGTGTCAAAAGAAACTGTACGTTAAAAAAATTTTCATTTATAAATTACCGTAATTTTTATTTTAAAATTGTTTCATTGCCAGTTTTTAACATTGAAACAAAAGAAAATAACAAAAAAAATTTTCAAATTATTATCAAATTTTTTTGAGCACTCTCCTTAAGTGGTAAAAGTTGAGTTTAGTGATTATTAGAATTGTATCCTTTCTTTTGACGCCCACTGTATGTTGGATAACCCACGGTTTGTTGAATTCCACTCTGTTTTTTCTAATTCGGAAAAGTATTAATGTAGTGGCACATATTTCCCCTCTATCGTTTCCTCCTCATAGATCACCGACCCCTTCAGTGCCAGTTCGTCCATATTTTCGTTCCGATGTATGTCACAGTAGCCCGGAATCTAGTAGAGGCGGGTTTTATGTCGACGTACATATATGGTTTAAAGAGTGCATGCAACTCCTGACGCCGCCCTTTTATTGCAGATGCCAGCCTGTGACGTGATGCCTAAGAATGCAAACCTCTGTATCTTGTTCAGCGTAGCGAGGTAGGTCCTCTTTCATGTAGCCTGCTACCATACTAATGCTTCATAGGATAGTATAGATCTTGTGGATGACACAAGGCTACAGACCCCATCTACTCCCAAACGTCCTTTTACAGACGTACAAGCCACTCATCGCTCAGGAAGTCGCCGTAGTCTAGTAGGTAGTGTGTCGGCTTATTAGACGAAGGGCCACGGTTCAATTAAAACGAAAATATGAAAAAATATTTCTACGGCGACTTCCTCTCCTCGACTGAATGGTTGTAATGACCAATTATGTATGTATGTATGTACAAGCCATTCATCGCTTTCTCCTGGTTCCTCTTCCAGGACAGTTGTCTAAAATAATATCCAGGTACTTTCTCTCCTCTGGACTGAATCTAGTACATATCACATTTATAGAGAAGCACGGGTGAGAACACACTCAGTGTGATTAAGTTCCAAACTTTATGCAGGTGCTTTAATGACATCACTTACAGCTCTAACGCTGTCTGCAATAATTCCACCTCGATATTATAATTCTTTCACTTGATTCCGCTAAATATGTAAACTATTTAGAGGCTCAGTAGAGTCTACGTAGTCTAGTACGTAGTGTGTCTTCCTAAAATGGCAATTTAGCTGGGAAAATGAACAGCATGGAAGGTGGACATATAAACTGATTCCCGAGCTGCAAGTGTGAAAAACAGAAAAAACGGTGAAGCAGACTACTACATAACCCAGATGCTGACCAGTCACGGATATTTCAGAAAGTAGCTGCATCGCATGGGGAAATGCCGCTCGCCATTCTGTATCTATGAAGAGAAAGAAACGTTGGATGATTCCAAACACACTTTCTTCAGCTGTTGTCGATGGGCCGAAAGCCGTCAGCGACTCGAAGCTGAAATCGTCGTCATTACCCCAACAAAGGTCGTGCTGAAAATGATAAACAGTAAAGAGAGCTGGAGCGTAGTAAAACACTTTGTAGAGCACGTCCTGCGAATTAAGAAATTTGACCTAGACGTAACAGACTGCCTGGACGCAGGCTGACGACGATGGAACTGGAACATATGCCAGAAAAGGTTAAAAGTTTTTAGTTGGTATACCCAGTCCGACAGTCTGGTGATGACTGTCATAAATGCATAAAGCATTTTCCCTCCTTCCCGCAAAAAAAAAAGTACTTAGTGTGTTGGCTTATTAGACATAAAGCCAGGGTTCAGACCTCAGTATTTCTTCGGCGACTTCCTTTGAGCAGATTTCTGGCAAAAAATCTGAGAGTAAATAAAAATTGCCATGAAAAGTTTCTCCAAAATCTGTCGTTCGGAGTCGACTTTAAGCTGTAGGTCCTGCCACTCATGTATGAAATTTACGGACACAACATAAGTGGCGTGAGAATCTAGGTCGTAATCCTGACTGAAGGGTTGTTATGACCAATTATGTATGTATGTATGTATGTTTAGAGGCTCATTACATTTACGAATAATGTTCATCGATTTAGTTATAACTCTTCTGCGCTGGTCCTGGGGTAGAGTTCGTATTAATCATTCGCTTAATAAAGAGACTCTCATTGAAATCCAGAATCAGGGGTTTTCATAGAGTTTTACACGTTCTGTTACAGCTCGCGCGATTTGACTGTACAGAGATTACGATGAGAAGTAATAATGGCGGTAGGAAACAAGCTTATTTAAATGGCGTTAAAGTGTTCAATACTTTTGCATCAATGTAGTGCTTGGAACTGAAACCTTTCGAGCTTGCTACAGATTACTGAAGTTATTTTCAGTAGCACAACCATTTTTCGCAGTTTCTCTGTTTGAATACCTTCTCTGCAAACAGAATTGAAAGCTTTCTCGTAGCCCACATCTCAATTAGCTGTTCCATTACTATTTTCTATTTAAAATTTTTTTAAAAATTAAAAAATTGTAGCCAATAGCAACACAGTTTCAATGACGTCATTCGTCCCACTTACAAGTTGATTTATATTTGCAAAAAAACATAAAACTCTGGCAACTTCATTGTCGATATTCCAAACAAATCGAAGGGAAACTGATTAACTATAATTAGTACCCGATTCCAATCCATTAGATTAAGGAATTCAAAAGAAATTTTTATGTTTTTGTAAATCAAATAATTTTTCTTTTTATTTTTTATCGTAATAGATTATCATTCTCCTTAATTTATTGCACTATCTTTCTATTAAGCCTTAACTAAAATTGATCCTTTATCACAGGGATATTTAAGCCTTAGGACGATAACGACGGGCACCAATTTGATGCTTAACCACATGGGCATTATCGCTGGTGGAGTACAAATAAATGGGCACTTCCTCAACAGCAGTTTGAGTTTTCAAAGAGGATACACGCCTGGTAGAGGTGGCAGATTTCTTGGGAACGGGCTTCTCTTCAGCACTGACACCTTCCAACAATTGATCTTCATCATCTTCCTTGAGGTTCAAAAGTTCATCGTCATGGTCAGAGGAGGGTTCGGCAATGGTTAAAGTGCTTTCGCCATTTTCATTTTCTTCAGCTTGTTCCATCAACGATTCAATGCCTTCCAAATTGGTTAAACCGTGGAGTTGCAATTGTTCGTGGAATTCGGTGGGTACGGCAATAGCTTGGACATCCTTGTGGCCCGAAATGCCATTGGGTGTGGGAATGAATTGTACATCGGAAGGAATATCAGCGGTAGGATAGACGGGTACCAATTCAGCTTCATTTTCGTTGCTCGATTTCAACAAGATCAAGGAAATTGGTACGATTTTCTTGAATTTCAACAAGACCAACTTCTTAATGGCAAGAGCACCGGGGAAGACACGACCCTGTTGGTGGGAGCGACTGTGAACAGCGGAGGGTTCGACATGATGGCGATTGACGTGACGAGCTGGAGTTAACAATGAGAAAAATATGAATTTAATAACGAGACTTGAAAGGAATTTCAAGAGAATAGGGACACTTACCACTGGCCACGTAAGCGGTAGCCAAGACGACAAAAGCTAAACTCCAGAAGAATTTCATTTTTTTTCTATTTTGTTTTTTCTTAAAATTTATTTTAATTCAGCCTGGAAAAGAAGCTGCGACTGTGCTTTGTCTTAAGTTAAGATTTGAAGTGTGTCGTCTACAATCAACACAATTTCTTTTTATATCAACAAGCGAGCAAGAACCGTGGTATTGCAAAATGCAGAATTTTTTTCTCGTTTTGTTTTCGCTTCATTTCATTTTTATTTTCATTTTATTTTTGATGCCAAATTTTTTATAGAATTTATGAAAAATTAATCGAAAATAAAAAGAATCGTATAAAAACCCGCTGAATATGCAAATGATTTTGAGAAACTTAATCGATAATTAATGTATGCTCCTCCTCAGCTTTGTCGCCAAAAACAAACAAAAAAAAAAGAAATTTTCAAAACGAAATTCGCAGACGAAGAAAAACTAAGAATAGTCACACAGCGAAATCTTCATATGGGGTCGTAGAAAAAGTAACTGCGTCTAGTTAGCCTCTTTCTTTTTTTTCTGATAAATTTTTAAACTGAAATCTTCTTTGTTGGAATATCTTTACGAATTATGATGGATGGCTTATAACGAAATACTTTGCCTGGGCGTTTTTAGCGGCTATGCTTTCAAGTGGTCCGTCCTTTAAAAGATCAAGAAAGTTTAGAAAAGTTTTGAAGCCGTACCAAATAGTAGGCAGAAGAATATTACATACATACATACATAATTGGTCATAATAAACTTTCAGTCAGGATAACGACCTACCTTCTCCCTGCACATATGCTGTGTGGCTTAATTTTTTACATGTGTGTTGGGACCCAGTTGCTCTGAACAGACAACACAACGTCAGACTTCTTGACAAGGTAAGAAGGTCTGCGGCCATTTATATAATAAGCTTTGTTCGCAATGCTCAACTTTCTTCCTACTGTGCTTCTCGCTATGCAGGCGGCTAAGTTTGCTGCGACTAGACTTAATGCCCTGTCTCGTTGGCACACTGTACCTTCTGGTCACTCCACTATTCTGGAGGTTGATCCAGTGGCCCCCGTGAACATCGACTATCTCTCTGCTGAATATTGTCTCGACAGGGGTTTCCTTCTAATTCCGAGTAGGAACGACTGGAATCCTAATACGGTTGTCCCCCGGAAGTCCTGGATATATATACCGACGGCTCTAAACTCGATAATGGGGTTGGAAGCGGTGTATACTCTGGGAAACTGGACCTGAACATTTCTCTTCGTCTGCCGGACTACTGCAGTGTGTTTTAGGCGGAGTTGACGGCAATTTACCGGGCCACTCAATGAATCCTCGTCAACGGTGCTCCTTTCACTCGCGTCTCAGTCTTTTCTGATAGTCAGGCCGCGATAAGGTCTCTATCGGGTTTCGTGAATAACTCTGGGATCGTTAAGGAATATCGCCGCTGTTTCGACCTTCTTTGTGGGCGCTTTACCAGTGCCTCGCTGGTGTGGGTTCCCGGGCACAGTAACATTTCGGGAATCTGTAGGGCCGACGAGCTCGCCTGAGCTGAGGCGCTTCTTCCGGAATCCTCTTCAATTGAATTGGGTATGCCACTCGGTCAAGTTGGACATTGCGCGGAAATTCTTTCGGGCCGCCAACCTATCCTGGGTCAATTAGGAGTCCTGCTCCACCGCTAGACTCACCTGGCACTTGATGGATAGAAGGCATACCAACCAATTACTTGGTCTTGGTCGTGACGTCATCTCAACCACAGCGGCCATGCTTATAGGTCACTGCGTTATGGGTAGGTACGCGGAAGGAATGAGGATCCCATTTAACGACTTCTGCCGTGGATGCAGATCCGCTGAGGTAGAGGAGACTGTTATCCACTTTCTTTGTCAGTGCCTGTCTCTTGCTAGGTGTAAATATAGATTATTTGGCTCCCCATTTCTTGTCTGCTTGACGGAGCTATCATCTATTGATATCAAGGATGATAAGCTTCGTTCACCAAACTTTCTGCTTGGTTTTCCAGTGTAGGGTAGTCGTGCTTTTGATGTACAGCCCTTGCGCTGACCAACTTCTTTCTCTTCCCTGATTTTGGTGGAACTTGGTCAGTACAGGGACTGCGTTCACCCGATGCCAACGGACCGCTATGCGTGCTCAAGTGATATCAGAGCTACCACTCCGACCTGAACCTGAACCGGGACCCACAGTTTAAAGTTGACTCTGAAAGACAGATTTTTGAGTAACTTTTTTATGGCAATTTTAATGGCAAATTGTTCATGGTACCCAATGTGTTCCGTCTTTTTTCTGATGGATTCCAATGGATTTTGAACGCTTAAATAAATACCAAACCATTGCAGTTGACGATACAGCATCAGGCAAACCATTTCTCTTCAATGTTGTTCTGAATTTGAAGTCACCGCAGTTTAATAAGTGCTCTGTTGGCTTTTTAAACGTGAGCCCATGGCTCAAACCCCAGTCCAGATATCTTGAACAGAAAGAAATACGAAGAAAAAATATTTCTTTGACGACTTTCTCTCCGCAGTTTTCCGGTAAAAACTCTGATAGGAAATAAAATTGCCATGAAAAGTATTCTCAAAAATCTGTAGGTCCCAACACTCGCGGATAAAATTAATCAGGGTGTGAGAAACTAGACCGTAATCCAGACCTGAAGGGTTGTAATGAACAATTAAGTAAGTAAGTAACAGACTTACCCTTGGAAGTCGCCGTAGTCTAGTAGGTAGTGTGTTGACTTATTAGACGTAAAGCCAGGGTTCGAGCCCCAGCCCAGACATCAAAGACAAAATACAAAAAGTATTTCTTCGGCGAGTTCCTCTCAGCTTATTTCTGGCAAAAACTCTGAGAGTAAATAAAATTGCCAAGAAAAAGTTTCTGAAAAAATCTGTCGTTCGGACTCGACTTTAAACTGTAGGTCCCACCACACATGTATAAAATTAACACACACAACATAAGTGGTGTGAGAAACTAGGACGTTGTACAATGGATCAATTCGACCTCCGGGTACTGTACTTATCTTAATTGACAAGTACACATCCTCTAACCTAACATAACCTAACAGACTTACCCCTACAAACAATTCATTAAGAAATTTCGAGCCTCCCGTCGTCATCATTAACGACCATAATGCTACCCAATAGCATTATAATCTATTGGGATTCAATGAATAGACTTCGCCCCGACTACCCACAATACAAGAACGCAACTTATTTTACAGAGGACATTACTTCTAGTTAACAATACATGGCAACCCTGTCATTCTAGAATCTGCTTTTGTAGAACAACCATCATCTCAATTGAAAATACTTGTAAAATAATGTTGTCCGGAAGACGGGAGTGCATGGCAATGGCACTATTTTTCAAAAAAGCATCCAGTTGCTTGCGTACGCTGATGACATTGACATCATAGGGCGGGCCAAGAGAGATGTTACTGCTGCCTTTAGTGCTATTGAACGGGAGTCTATGAAGATGGGTCTGGCAGTAAATGAGTGTAAAACAAAGTATATGTTATCGACAAGTAGGGACATGCTGGGTATTGGATCTCAGATTACGGCAGATAACTATACTTTTGATATAGTCAAGGAATTTATTTATCATGGCTCTGCCGGTACCACCAAAAATTATATCAGTCTGGAGATCAAACCCAAGACTACTATGGTCCCAATAGACAGTTGAGCAGCAGAGACCCCTTTTGTACGACAAAACTAATACTCTAAAAGATGCTCATCCTCCCCGTGCTTCTTTACAACGCAGAGGCATGGAAACTATTAAGCACTGATGCAGCAGCCTTGAGGGTATTCGAGAGAAAAGTCCTACGTAAGACCTTCGGTCCAATGCGAGTTGGCAATGATTTCCGCAACCGATCCAACAGTGAGCTGTATGAGCTCCTCAACGACATAGATGCTATGCAGCGTATTAACATCTAGCGGCTACCCTAGCTCGGCAATGTCGTTCGAATGGAGGAGAATGCTCCGACGAGACGGGTATTTGATGTGGAGATTTGTGAAAGTCGGCGAAGAGGACGACCTTGTTTGCGTTGTAAGAACCAATTCGAGAAAGTCCTGTCATTGATTGGTGTGACCAACTGGCGTAGCCGCGCAGGAAGCAGAGGCACTGGAGGGATGTGTTAAGGTAGGTCGAAATTGCCAGTTAAGTAAGTAAGTTAGTAAGGAACAAAGCCAGTAACAAAAAATATTTTTATGTTCACCCATTTTCCTTACATACATACAGAATTGGCCATTACAACCCTTCAGTCAGGATTACGGCCTAGCTTCTCACATCACTCATGTTGTGTGCGTTAATACATGAATGGCGGGACCTACAGTTTAAAGTCGACTCCAAACGACAGATTTTTGAGAAACTTTTCATGGCAATTTCGCCGAAGAAATATTTTTTCATATTTCGTTTTGATGTCTGGCCTGGGGTTTGAACCATGGCCTTACGTCTAATAAGCCAACACACTACCTACTAGACTACGACGACTACATTTTCCGTAAGCCCGTAATAATTGGGTTAAAAAATGTCGCAATTTTCCTTTAGTTGGACTTTATGGTGACTAAATAGCAGCCAGAGATGGCAACTTTGATTCAAATTCATTTGCCAAAATCGTATTAGTAATGTACACCGTTACTTTTTCCTTAACCCAATATTAAATGATCATGTTTATGCAAAATTTAAAAAATGATGGATTTGATTTGTATTTGATAAGTTTTAAAAGTCAATGATTTTACCATCTCCCACACAAATACTCGTACATAATATAACATGACAACGTGTGTGTCTGTGTAAATTGTTTAAATGATAAGACAGAACACTTGTTTTCCCTAAAGTGCCCATAAGATGTATGAATAGCGAGCCATCAGTCCTTGCCTTTAAGTTTTAAAGAAACTCTTTTTGTTTTGATCCACGTTTAGTAGCGTTTTGTATAAGAATTGTGATTGTGACCCAGTCTAGTTTAATTAATCGAAAAAAAGAGAAAAATATTCTGATTATTTTCTAACAGCAGGTCTCATTTTATGTGTATTTGGGTCAGAATCAGAAAGTTTGTGATTCGTCTATAGAAACCCTATGGTGAAGTTTTTCGACAAAAAAAAAAAAGAAACAAAAATTTGTTGTCGAAATAAATTAGATTTTCGAATGAATGGAAGAATTTGTGCAAAACTTTTAATTTTAATTTATTCGCTCAAATCATAATTTTAATACGTTTTCTTTCTGTTTTGTCTTCATTTCTTATTATTTTTTTTTTGATAAATAGTTGCAGACTTTAAAAAGATTTAATTCCAATAAAAAAAAAATCTTTCATTCATTTGAATATTTACACTCGAAGAAAAATGGAAATTAAAAAAGCGAAATGAAACAATGGAGAGTGAACAACAACTGAATGAATGAATAAATAAACCATTTGCCGTTATTAATAAATAAATTTTTAAATAAAATTTCACTTAAAAATGTTATAAAAAGAAGCATTTAAACGCACGTTTAAAATTGGATCATGTTTTGTTTGTTTGTATCACTTATAATTTGAAAAGCTGAGCATAAAGTGAGAAGCAAAACACAGTTAATGAAAGCATTTTGTTTTTATTTCTTTCAGTTTCATTAATCAAGTTTTTCCAGCTAAAAAGCTTATAGTCTACTAAGGCAGATTCTAGAATGGTAGGGTTGCCATTTATAGTTTACTTACGTCTGTGAAAATATTTCATATGTAATGGTGAAACACTTTATTAATTGAGGGCCTTATTCCGCAATAGAAAATATTCAGTTATTGAAGGCAAACACTTTACTTCACCAAAATACTCCTCCGTCCGATAATTTATAATCTATACTAGATAACACTATGGCTGCCTTCCAAAATGTATCAATACAAAGTTTGTATGCTGTTCTACTACTGTATATACACTATGTAGACATGCAACGTAACCAAACAATGTATCAACTATAAATCCGATGCCTGATTGCTTTTTGACTGCGTTAAAAATACACATTGACGACATTTTGAAATAGAATATATTGTGTATATTTTGTACAGCGGCATTATGAAACGCAATACTTTGTTCAAAAACAAAACAACTAACATTTTGGAAGGCAGCCTATGTCACAAAATAAAAAAAATTAAATACACCCAGCTAATGACATAGTGCAAGTTGTGAGTTTTATTGAGTAGAACTCAAAACAATTTTTTTTTATATTTCTTGAACCCTTCAACTTGTTTGATTTGACAAAAACTGTTTTTTTTTTTTGGACTTTACGGACAAATTTATTGATTACGCAACTATTTCTGAACCAATGTCCAAAATTTAAACCTTATTAGAAAGTAGAGAGATGGACCTTTAAAATAATATACATATGTGAATTATTTGACTTAATTTGATGTGAGGTTTGATGAGGTAAACTTGACAAATACGAATTTTTATCATATTTTTTTCAAGTTTGTCCGTTCATAGTAGTAAACTTTAATTAAAAAATATGAAATAAATGATGACATTCCGAAAGAATATTATCTTTTGAAGAGATTGACACTTCGTTTGATCAAATCGGACAAAAATTACCATAGTTTGATTTAAATAGTATAATGAAGATAAGATAATGAACTTTCAGAATGTCATCATTTCTACTCTCATTGTGTATACAAGTAACACGTGTAGTGACAAAACCAACTCTCATTAAAAGTGGTATTTCTAATGTATTCAATATCCAATCCAATTGAATAGGCTGATACTTCGTGAGCCCAGAAGCAAATATTTCAGGTATTAGCATAGTACATGGGCTAGTCATATCATAGACATCATGAACCACGCTGATACCCTGAGATGCCAAAGGATCTTCACTACCCATTTACATTACTTATCTAATTGTTCATTACAATGCTTTAGTCATGATCACGACCTAGTTTATCACAACACCCATGTTGTACTTGTTAAATTTATCCATGAGTAGTGGGACCTATAGTTTAACACCGATACCTAACAACAGATTTGAGAAACTTTTAATGGTAAATAAAATACCCACAGAGTATTTGCCAGAAGATTGCTGAGAGAAAGCCGAGGAAAAATTTTTTCATATTTCATTTTGTTTCAAATATCTATGCTGGGTTTTGAACCAGAGCTTCTCGTCTAAAAAGCTAACACTGCCCACTAGACTTCACCCAAATAATGTGAAAATGAGTTGATCGCGCCACAAGAGCGTCAATCACATGCGAGTTCCAAAGCAATAACTTTTCTGTATACGTTCACAATGCAAAACAGTGACAAATGAAGGGGAATGCTCTCCAAAAGTTCTGAACACGGAAGACTTCTCGCATGATAATCTATATGATAATGACAAGTAATCACACCACCATAGTTAGTAATAAAATAAACACCAGGCAGACATAATTGGTCATTACAACCCTTCAGTCAGGATTACAACATTGCTAGTCACGCCATTTATGTTGTATGGTGGTACCTACAGTTTAAAGTCGACTCCGAACGACAGATTTTTGAAAAAACTTTTTCATGGGAATTTTATTTACTCCCAGAGTTTTTGCCAGAAGGCTGATGAAAGGAAGTCGCCGCCAAAATATTTTTTATTTAGTTTTTTTTTGATTTCTGATGTCTGATTTGGGATTTGAGTCATGGTCTCACATTTAATATGCCAACACACTACCTATTAGACTACAGTGACTTCTTGCCTCCATTTCATCACATATTTTCGTAGTTCCTATACAATGTACAGAATGAGTAGAAGACATTTCCTGGCTGGTGGTTGTATTAAAAAATAAAACCAAGGGAGATGTCACTTAATTCAGAAACTGGGTAGAAGTATTACAGCAGTTACTGTTTTAGTTACAATTCAATTACATTGCATATTTACACCAGAGGTCAGCATCAAAGCGATGAGTAGATTCGAATCATACTTATAATTTTTGATACTTATACGCATTCATACTTATTTTAATGTCATACTCATACTACTCATATTCAAAATTTGAAATACTCAAGGTACTCATACTTTTACAATACACATGATGTTATTGATTTCGACTCTCCATGACTCATCGTATACACGAATCACAAAATAAGTATGATTCGCGTACGAACACTACAATACTCACCAGAAGGTTGTATGTTTGCTCTGCTTGCTGTCTTTGTCTTTCTTCTTTCTTTGTAAATGCAACTACAACTAAGACTGTAAATTTTGACGAATTATTCGAATCACTCGAATCATTTATGAGTAGTATTATAAGTATTTTTCTAAATTTATGAATCTGAATGAGTAGGCGTATGAATCAAACATATTTCGAATGTTATGAGTTTGATGTCAACGTTGTACTCATACTCATTGCAAGTTGTACTTATAAATCAATGTTGTGTACTGAGGACGAATGAATCAGAGTAGTTGGATTTCATTACTGTTGACTCACTCATACTCAAAATTTCATGAGTACTTATGAGTAGCGAAAAAGCGATTCATTGCTGATCTCTGATTTACGCATAATATTCCGATAATCTAGAAGACAAATTCAAATTCAGCTGGGTGTAGCATATGCTACACTCGGTATATACTACACACAGTCTATACATACACTATTACACCCTATATAGAAGAACAGTAATAAATCTGATCCCGTTATTGCCCTGAAGTATTTCCAAAAAAAATCTGTTTGAAGTTGTAAATCGTTGGATAAGTACGTATATTTGTTTCTAATTCTTACGAATCGCTATACACAATATTTCTTTTAGTGTACTCATCAATTCTCCTCTTCTTCTTCTTCTTCTTGTATGTATTGTAATACAATAACTTTGTAATATGATAACTTCGTCTACAATATTTATGAATATTTGTTAGTGAGCTTTTTAATTTGATGTCTTCAACTCTAACAAGCAAGTTAAGAACACAAAAAAGCTTTTATAACAATGAATATTAAGTAGGGGCAAAAGATAATTTCCTCTATGCTATTATTATAATGACAGTTAATATGTAAATAAGGCAAATTAGGCTATCGATTACTAATGATGGTTTTGTGGTAATTTAATGGTTTTTATTTAATGAACACTTTAACGGGCTTTTTATGATTTTCTAATCAAGGAAATGGAATGGCTTGGTGGCTCTTTCAATTTTTCACAGGGCTGCACATCAGATATTTTTGATTATGTTGGTAAAAAATATATGCGCGCATAGGCCTGGATGAGTTTGAAATCAAATCAGAATATTTTTGCAATCTTATTCACAGCAAATATAAAAAGGAGTTTGAAGATATAATTCTGATGTATTGCTCTGCCAAGCAAAATAGATGTTAACAGCAGGAGAATGTTCTTTGCCTCTTATTATATCATTTCGTAAGAGAAAACAATACCTAGGCTACAGCTAGGCAAATGAAGATGCTGCCTAGGATGGGTATTGGGAGTCTAAATGACTTCCCCATGAGTTACGTATAATTTTTGCTTTGAACTCTTAGCCGTTTAAACGAATATAAATTCACTTGACTACATTCATTTACTCTACAAGACGCTCATCCTTTCCGAGCATGGACACTATTAAGCACTAATGTAGCAGCCTAGAGAGTTAGGTTAGGTCGGAGTGATAGCTTTGATACCAAAAGCTCACTTGAGCGCGCATAGCGGCCCGTTGTGATGCCTTGGGTAAACGCAGTCCCTGTACTCTCCGAGTTCCACCAAACTAGGGAAGAAGTTGGTTAGCGCAAGGATTGTACATTAAAAGCGGACTACCCTGCACTGTAAAACCAGTCGGAGAGTTTAATAAACGAAACTATATCCTTGATATCAATGCGTGATAGCTTCGCCAATCTGATAAGGATTGGAGAGCCAAATAATAGATTATTATTAGCATCTCGCAAGAGATTGGCATTGACAAAGAAAATCGATCTGCATCCATGGGAGAAGTCGTTAGATGGGAGCTTCATTCTTTCCGCGTGTCTTCCCATAACACAATGACTTGTAAGCATGGCCGAGTAACTGATTGGTGGTGCAACCCTTGCGCTGATCAACTTCTTCCACTTCCCTGATTTTGGTGGAGCTTGGTCAGTACAGGGACTGCGTTTACCCGTGGCATCACAACGGGCCGCTATGCGTGCTCAAGTCAGCTTTGTGAAATCAGAGCTACCACTCAGACCTAAGACCTAAGAACTGATTGGTGCGCCTTCTATCCATAGAGGGCCAAGTGAGTCTAACGGTGGAGCAGGACTTCTCTTTGACTCAGGATAGGTTGGCGTCCCCAAAGAATTTCCGCGTACTGGATCCACAGTCGGTTGATAAGGATACTGAAAGGAGCGCACCAGCTCTGGTGAGCTCGTTGGCTCTGCAGTTTCCCGGAATGTAACTGTGCCCAGGGAAGCGCTCAGAAGGAAGGTCAAGACAGCGGCGCAATTCCCTAACGGTCCTGGAGTTAATCATAACACACGGCAGAGATTAAGATCTCTCTGTTATAAGTAACAGCCTGGCTATCAGAAATGTGGGTGAAAGAAGCACCGTTTATGAGTATCCATTAAGCAGCCCGGTAGATGGCCAATGCTTCCGCCTGAAACATGCTATAGTAATCCGGAAGTCGGAGGGAAATGTTCAGGTCCAGTTTCCCAGAGTAGACTCTGCTACCAACAGTACATACAGTTAAATTGGAACATTTGTAAACCAACAACCGCCAAGTTATTGTCCGCATAATGCCCCAAATATGCCTAAAACTAGTGCTGCTACCAAACCAGAAGAGTCCAATGCCAATGTCCAGCCGTACTGGTGATAGCAGGTATAATCCCTGTGGATCTGCTGGCAGCGGAGCGGATGACGAAATCGGCTGGAAATCATATAACTGGTTACGCCAGGGACAAAAAACACCATTTCAAAATGGCAACAAGGATGAAACGAGGAAGATAGAGGAAGATGGACAGCGAGACCTATTCCGGACATAAGGCCATGGATTGGTCGGAAATTTGGAGAGGTAAATTACTACGTTACACAGATGCTATCGGGTCACGGATATTTTAGAAAATATCTGCACTGAATGGGCAGGACCGCCTCCCCTTACTGTCTTTACGAGGAAGGGGAGGTAATTGATGACGCAGAGCTTTTTTCACTTTTTTCGAGTGTACACGCTGGCAGAGCTATCGCTCTGTACTGACGACAATAGTTGGAACGATCACAGCCGCTAACATTGTCGCGGTCATGATTGCGAGTAGTGGAAGTTGGACCTCGGTGGTGAATTACGTAGAGCGCATTCTGAGACCGAAAAAGAGAGATCTTGAGGCTGCAGAACAACTAAGTATGTCGGCATAGGTGATACCGTCACACGTGCCAAGCGAAACCGAAATGATGATTTAGACGAAAGGAATAGTGGAGACGCTTAGATGTCTCCTCAACTTTCGATAAGCAATCCGGATGTGGATATAGACATGGAGGGGCCAAAGAGCCAAAAGGACTCCACTCCGAAGTAATACCACCGTAGTTCCGGAATGGGAACAACAGATCCACGAGACGAGGGGGGTGAAGGCCCCACATACGGAGGATGTGACGACTTCCTTTATGGTGCGATTAGGTACATTTAGCCCTCCTCGGCGTAAAAACAAAAAAAAATGCCAATGTCCAGTCAGTATAACTCAATAAGAATTTCATTGAAATCATAATTTGACTTCTGACACCGTTAAAAGGATAACCCTTTACTCTATTTTACGGATAAATGTTTGTTTTCCCTTGTGTATGACTTTCGGTCACTCTATCACACTCTAATTGATAAACAATGACATGTTGGAACATAAATTTACACTTCGAAGCCATGTTGGTTAACCAATATTTCATACTCGAGCAGCTGTTACAACTCCTTTGCATTGGAGGAGCAGATGTTACCAGATGCTATTTATTGTCCATTCAACTGTCTAATCAAATGCTCATTGAAATGTTATTTCAAATCTTATTTATATTCGTCTTCATCATCGTATTATTTTACTTTTACAACTGTTATCAGTGATGTTTATTAATTAAATGAATAAATTAATGTATTATTACAATTACAACAACAACAACAACAATGCCAAGATAGGCAATAGGATTGATAAATAAATATAAGAGGCTCAACTCATTTAGGGGAAGGCATTAAGAACAATAAATTACCCAGGCATACATGGGTAATTTATTTCCTTCATACACACTATGAAGGAAAAACTACAAAATATTGTTTTACAATAATTGTTAATGAATGAATAGAGAATAACGTTTATGAAATAAATATTTTAAATCTGCTTAAAATTCAAATTCATTTAATAACGCCTCCAGTCATAATTACACAGACACACAGTTTGAATTCCATTCAATGTTTTCATATGTTTTTAAGTATTCGAAGAGAAAAACAACCAAAAATTGTACTTTAAAACGATTAAATTAATTGTTAAATGAATGAAATTAAAATTATTTGTTATTAAATTATAGGAAAACTCTAAGCCGTGACTAAGTTTTTCTAAAATGCTAACAAAATTATTAATTTTAAGCCAGTTTTTGGTGACACACTACATGCCATTCAGTCTAATATATGTATTGAAGTTTAAACAAATTACTCGCACTAAATTAGCTGTAATGGAAAGCTTATAATGAACAAATTTTCTGCACAATCGGCATTCCTTAAAGGACCTTTGACTGCAGCAGTCGATCGTTTTGAAGTAGCTTTCCACTACTTCTGTAGGCTGGTATCTGATAGAAAATTTGACTAAGAGCTTGTTTCTGTAAAGCGAGTGGTTTCAGGCGAAATTCTGTATGTAAAATTACTAAATTTTGTTCGTGTTTTCCATACAACTTACTTACTTAATTGGCCATAACAACTCGATTAACGGATTTCGGCCTACCTTAACACATCCTTCCAGGCGCCCCTGCTTCTTGTGCGCCTACACCAGTTGGTCACACCAATCGATGACAGGGCTTCCTCGATTTGGTCCTTCCAACGGATACAAGGTCGACCTCTTCGCCGACTTCCGCAGATCCCCGCATCAAATACCCGTCTCGCCGGAGCATCCTCCTCCATTCGAACGACATGGCCGAGCCAGCGCAGCCGCTGGTTATTAATACGCTGTACAACGTCTATGTAGTTGAGGAGCTCATACAGCTCATTGTTGGAGCGGATGTGGAAATAATCACCAACTCGTACTGGACCGAAGATCTTACGCAGTTCTTTTCTGTCGAACACTCTCAAGGCTGCTGCATCAGTACTTAATAGAATCCATGCCTCTGCGCCATAAAGAAACACGGGTAGGATGAGCGTCTTGTAGAGTGTTAGTTTTGTCGTAGGAGAGAGGTCTCTGCTGTTCAATTGTCTATTGAGACCATAGTAGCACCTGTTGGCAAGAGTAATCCTGCGCTTGATCTCCAGACTGACTGCTTTCCATACAAATTGAGTGTTTTTCCATATAAATAGACGTTCGTCTGAAACCACTTATTTTACAGAAACAGGGCATAAGTTTAATTGTGAAATGCGCCAATTTAGTGGTCAATCTTCGTAGACACAATTTTTAAAGCAGCGCCACAAAAAGGTCTAATAGTGGCAAATCGCATGATCCTGTTGGCTTTCGCTAAAAGGAAAGGATTATTTCTCATGCTTACTTAACTTACTTAATTTGTTATTACAAGCCTTTAGTCAGGATTACAACCTAGCTTTTCACACAATCCACGGTGTGTGTGTTAATTTTATGCATGAGTACAGATACAGCTTAAAATCGATTCCGAACGACAGATTTTTGAGAAACATTTCATGGTGTTTTTATTTTTCTCTCAGCGTTTCTGCCATAAGACTGCTAAGAAATAGTTCCCGAAAGATTTTTTTTGTTCACATTTCGTTATGTTTGAGGTGTCTGACCTCGGGTTTGTATCACGGGATCTCTTCTATAAATAAAACTAAAATCGATTGTTTGAAAACACCATGTTTCAAGTCTGTTCTAATAATTTCACTAATTCTCGGGTCATATTTTCTTAAATTCTTGATTTGACAACTTTAACGATTTTGCTGTGATCGAATTATGCGCGAAAGGCCCGACTTGTGGTTGACTTTGACATCTTCAGTTTCCTAAAACAGTTTTATGCACCGGCAGACAAAAACATGGCTAATGCCGAGAGGAAGAAGAGTCTCCCTTTCTCATATCATACGGGTCTCACCACTCTTTGGTGATTATATACCAGATTATACTTCATTATCAACTTGGTAATAACGTGGTACATTAAATTCTTCTATTATGACATAAACGCACATTAGAAGCAGCACTTGCGGCGCCGTAGTCTAGTAGGTAGTGTGTTGGCTCATTAGACGTAAAGCCAAGGTTCGAGCCCCAGGCCATACATCAAAATAAAATACAAAAATTATATTTTCGGCGACTTCCTCTCAGCAGATTGCTGGCAAAAACTCTGAGAGTGAAAAGTTTCTCAAAAATCTGTCGTTCGGAGTCGACTTTAAACTGTAGGTCCCGCCACTCATGTGTATAAAATTAACACACACAACATAAGTGGTGTGAGAAACTATGCCGTAATGCTGACTGAAGGGTGGTAATGACCAATTACGTATGTATGTATGTTAGAAAATTGAACAGAAATTTCTTATATTTTAGGGAGATTAATAAGTACATTTCTGAATACAAATTTAACCCGGCTTGTCTTATTTTATGATGTTATTGTTTTATTTGTAGGCTTAGCAAACAATTTAAATTGCAAATCAAAATTAAATATTTTATTTGCAAATGAAATTCCATGTATCAAAAAGGTTTCATTGAAATTTTTATATTCTCCAGTATTAATCAGATTAGCCCACACGATCAAATTCAATATTGAATCATACAACTGAATAAAATAATTAATTGATTCAATCATTTAATGCATGTATGGGAATGTATTACTCATGTATTATTTATTGCTCGCAGTGCGAAAAGTTTCACTTTCCTATGCTAATAATTAACCTCCGATTAAATTTTACTTTTGAACCCGCTCTTGCAATGATGATCATCGCATTGGCATAATTTGATGCAAAGGCAACAGAAAAACAAAAAAACAAAAATCCCATCAGAGAAAGCTGAAGACATGCTAAGTTCATTAATAATTTTTTTTTGTTTTTTCTTGCTAAGCGACCCTACGCATTTACACGCTTTCTAACTAATCAAAGCTTTGCCAACAACTTTCAAGGGGTCAAATATTTTTAAACGATAAAAAAAAAGAAAAAAAGAAATAAAAACAAAATCTTATCATTCATTCATTCATTGTCTGTAATATAAACAATGTGTGATGAAAGATCTGTACATCGCCATGCAAATAAAATTACCTGAACTTTCACTTTGAAATCGCTTGTGTGCGGGGTACTATTTTTCCAGTTAATCCTGGATTATTTGGGGAGCGTTTAAAAGATTTGATATTTATGAGAGAAGTAATTAAAGCGTAGTGATCTAAGCTTAGCAATCTAAGCCTTAAAAACAGAGTTTATTGACATCATCATAATCAAAGCGACGAACGATAACTTTTTTGATTGATTTAAAAAATTTTTTTTCTACGTTAATATGAGAACATTTTGTTGAGTTTTTCAAAAAATTTTAAATATTTTCCATTCGATTTTCAATAGCCAAAACTGATGCTCTTCTTAGTCTAGGTTTTTATACAGTTACGGTTTTCGGTTAGAGCAACGGTTTGCAATTCGTCTCTAATGTTCTTTTTTCAGTACGTAGCGGATATGCAGACGTATCTGCTCTTTACTTAAGCCTTTTCTATTTTTAAATTTAGTAACTATACTATGGAAGCAAACCTTTTTAATGCCTACAGTGGATGAACAAATTAATTTTTTACAGGATAATATACAATATCTATTTGAGAAATATGTAGCAATGAGGATAAAGGACATACGTTATGGAAAGCCATGGTTTACAAACGAGATTAAGGTCTCAATTAATCAAAGGAATTATGCTTATCATAGATGGAAAAGATATAGGACGACTGAATTTTACGAAACTTTTAAAGCATGTAGGAGAGACACAAATCTGAAAATTAGAGCCGCAAAATCGAGTTTCTTTGCTAATAAATTTCGATCTAATATTAGTGCCAGGAGAAAGTGGAGGGATATACAATCATTGGGAATAGTGAATAGTGATATTAAATCCAATGAAATGGTTGATGTAAATCAATTCAGCTTGGAATTTTCAAATATACCGGGAATTGATGCCGATTTGGAGTATTACAACGCATCTGATGCCTTCCCTACTACTAATCACTTGAATTTAGTAACGTAACGCAGGATAACGTTGTTGAGAGCATTCTAGCCGTTAGGTCTAACTCCATAGGAAGTGATGGAATTGATCCCAAATTTATAAAATTAATTTTGCGATATGTTCTACCGTACGTGACTCATTTAATGAATACGATAATTATATAATCTACTTTCCCTGCAATGTGGAAAAGTGCCAAAACAATATAAAACTTACCTCCCAAGCGCAATATTGTCATACTTATCGAAAATTTTCGAGAAATTAATTTATAAGCAGATGACCCAATACTTATATGGCAATGGCGTGCTTTCTGAGAGGCAGTCTGGTTTCAGACCTAATCACAGCTGCATTTCTGCACTCATTGATGTTTCGGTAGAGTTGCGATTAAGTGCGGACATCATTTTTGGTTTTACTCGATCATTCTAAGGCATTTGACACCGTTAATCATACTATTCTCTGACAAAAGTTAAAACACATGTGCCATTTATCGAATACTGCTGTCATGCTAATCTCGTCGTATGTACGTGATAGTAGTCAATTTGTGTATCATGATGGTACTAAATCAAATAATTTTTTAATATCTAGAGGTGTACCACAGGGCTCGATTCTTGGTCCACTTTTATATTCAATTCATTCTTATGATCTGCCAACTAAGTTGAAGTTTTACAAGGTACAAATGTACGCGGATGATGTTCAGTTGTACATTAATTGCTTGCCGTCTGATATTACAAATTGTATAGGGAAATAAATTGTGTGGTCAACAAGCTTTCACACCGTTTCGAACGAATCAGCAAAGACAGTTGCATCTGTAGACAAGGTCACCGTTTTTTTTTCCTGAGATTAGGTTAGGTTAGAGGACGTGTACGTGTCAATTAAGACAAGTACAGTACCCGGAGGTCGAATTGACCCATTGTACAACGTCCTAGTTTCTCACACCACTTATGTTATGTGTGTTAATTTTTCTACATGAGTGGTGGGACCTACAGTTTAAAGTCGACTCCGAACGACAGATATTTGAGAAATTTTTTTTATGTCAATTTTTATTTTTCTCTCAGAGTTTTTGCCAGAAATCTGCTGAGAGGAAGTCGCCGAAGAAATACTTTTTGTATTTTGTTATGATGTCTGGCCTGGGGCTCGAACCCTGGCTTTACGTCTAATAAGCCAACACACTACCTACTAGACTACGGCGACTTTATATTGCTCACCGTTAACAGTAACGGCCTGGTCGAAGTCATTTTCAAAGAAAAATGAACCTAACACGACACCACCCCAGAAATCACACCTATCAGTGACTTTTTGGAGAAGTAATGGATATTCTTGTATCTCATGTGGATTGATAACATCTCAAATTCGACAATTTTGCATGTTCGCGTACCCATTCATTCCAAAATGGGTCTCATCATTGAAGATGATTTTTCGATGAAAATTAAGCTCAGTATCCGACTGCTCCAAACCCCATTCAAAGAACACATGTCGTTCTCTTAGGTCAATTATCTTCAATTCTTTGGTCAGCTAAATTTTGTGCATCTACGGCCTCAAGTCGCGACGCAAAATTCGCCAAGTTATGGTCTACAAAAGGCCGAGTTCTTGTGACCGACGTTAAATCGACTGCCTCGCATTGTCTTACACACTCTCAGCATCAGCGGTGATATTTTGTCGAGCGTTTGCTGAAGTAGTGAACTCAAATTTTCACATCGATTCGTATGAAATCCAAAGATGGTGAAGACAGTTGCATTTAAGTCACGGCCTTTCTTTCTTGATTGAGATTGGCTTGTGATTATTTTTATTTTTATACCTTGATAACAGAAGGAATTAGGTAAAGTCTGTAATAAGAAAAATCCATCACGTTCACTGGTTGCTGTATAGATGCGAACAAAATAGTCACCGAAAAAAGATTTTAAAAAATTCTGGAAACGAACTGTTTCATAGTTAACGCCCCTCAACCGTCAATTTTATAACACAAACTTGATGTCGCAGACTTCTTCAATGCAAGAGAATATGCAAGAATTTCGGAACATATAACCCCACTGCCTTTGGTTTACGTAAAACAAGGCGGTGATAATACCAACATAACTCCTGCCGCTGATATCCCCAATTTTAGGTTAGGTTAGAGGACGTGTACTTGTCAATTAAGATAAGTATAGTACCCGGAGTTCGAATTGACCCATTGTACAACGTCCTAGTTTCTCACACCACTTATGTTGTGTGTGTTAATTTTATGCATGAGTGGTGGGACCTACAGTTTAAAGTCGACTCCGAACAACATATTTTTGAGAAACTTTTTTCATGGCAATTTTATTTACTCTAAGAGTTTTTGCCAGAAATCTGCTGAGAGGAAGTCACCGAAGAAATACTTTTTGTATTTTGTCTTGATGTCTGGCCTGGGGCTCGAACCCTGGCTTTACGTCTAATAAGCCAACACACTACCTACTAGACTACGGCGGCTTCACTTTAAGTTCTCACAAAAAATCATTTTCGTTATGAGTCGCTTGCAGTCATCATTCTGTTTTCATTTTATAAAAATCTAAACAAATTCAAATTTAAATACTCTCTTCCTTGTGTTATTCTTTCTCTTGTTTTTCTTCGTTGTTTTTTTTTCGTTGCTTTTTTTTGTGAGCATTTCAAGAATATTAACTCGAATATATTATCAGCGTGAGATGTTGAAAACACGTCTATTAGCATTATTAACGTTGACCCGACCGCCTGTAACACGCACATCAACGCTTAACACACACCGTTGTTAGCTCTGTTGGGTCTTTTGCAAACAACAGACAGCAAACACGCTAGGTAGGCAAAGTGTTAAAGTTTAAGTAGCCACAATTCGTTTCGGCCAATTTCATTTGAATTCTTTTTCAATATTTTTTGCCCAAAAAGAAACAACAAATTTTGAAGCAAAATAAAAAGCAAACGTTAAGCAAAACGCTTAAACAGTTCAAAGCAGTTTGAGCATAACAAAACAAGTCGGTGTTGTCGTCGGTATCAGTAGAATTTGAATTTCGAGACAAAAAAAAAATCGGAATAAAGTGCAACGAAACCGTACGTAAATTCTAGCAATTGAAGTGGAAACGAAATTATTTTCATTGTCAATTCATAAGCAAAGAATGCTTAAATTGTGAAAGAACCGAAAGTGATTGATTATTGATTGATTTTGAAATGAAATCCATTGTGTTGTACTGTGCAGTATGTGCACTTTTGTTAGGCACTGTAACTGCAAAGGCAGTAGGGGAGAAGGATGGACAAGTGGAGCAATCCACTGAATCTCCCATAGCCGATATGGCTTTAGTGGGTAAGTAAAACATATGAAAAGGGAAACTTAGGCTGTCATTATTACATCAATTGCCCGTTTTTCTAGATCCCAAGATCGGTAATATGCAGACTGAGTCCGTTAAAGCAGAGGCCAGGAATACATCAGATAAAGAAAAAGATTCTCAGCAACATACCATTGCGGATTTCATAATACATCCTCTAATAGCATTGAAACCGCATGTACCAGAGCCTGAAGGCAAACAGGCCGACACTAGTTCGACAACACCCTCACCCTGGCAATTGTTTGGCTTCAATACTGGCCAAGGTTTGGGATCCCAAGTGTCCTCATTAGCTGGTTCGGTTACTGGCTGGTTGGGCAATCGCATACAACTACCCGGTTTAGTTGATACCCCAGTGCGTGAATCCACCACCACCACCACAACTACCACCACACCCAAACCCGATGTCGTAGTGCGAGTTAAACAGCGTGCATCCACTAAGAAACCCTTGATTTCCATTAGAGGTGATGATGAGCGTCCCTATCGCAAAACCAAACGACCCAATAAATACAATAATTGGCAGGATGAAGATGATGAAGATTTCGATGATGAGGAGGAAGAGGAAGAAGAGGTTTACAGTAACAACAAACGCCGGAGATATCAGAATAATAATCATAACGATGATGATGATGAAGAAGAAGAGGACGATGATGATGAGGACAGCAATGTAAACAATAATGAGCACGATGATGAAGATGAAGATAACGAGGTTGCATACAACAGTGATGATGAACAAGCTGATGAAGCAGAGGAAGAAGAGGAGGATGAAGAGCCACCTAAACCGGTCAAACAAAATCAACGTCGTAGACATCCCAGACCCTTGAACAACCGCAGAAGAATTAATCACAACCAAAACAATAACCAAAGGAGACGTTTTAACAACAACAACAATAGCAACAACAGCAACACTTCACGTAAACAACAGCAACAACGCCGCAAGCCTTATCAAGAAAGTGAAGAAATCGAACAAGATGAAGATGACGATGAGCAAGCTGAGCCAGAAGCTGAATCCGAGCAACAACAAAACTTCTACTACAACAAAAACCCATCCTCCAAACGCTCGCAAACCGAACAGAATTTCATTCAACGCGGCCAAGATACTTTAATCAAACAAATACAACAGTTTACCGGCGGTCAAACGCCCGCAGAAGTTACACAAACTATGCGTAAAAATAAGAAACCCGTTAATAAGAAGCAACGCAACCAGGCCACCCTTATTATCAAGCACAACGGGCAAGCGGTTTATGTGGCACCCGAGCTTTTGCAAGTTACCGATGCTTTAAGTGGAAACGGTAAACCAGCAGACCAACATATTTCTGTTACCTCGAATCAAAAGAGAAAACCTTCCCATTATCCACAACCTCCCTTGTCTGTGCCGTACAAACGTAAAGGTAAGCCCGCCCAATATATTACCATACCCTGGTCGCAATTGGGTATTTCACCACCCGATGACTTGACAGCTCTCACCAATGGCATACAAACCCAGCCTTTGATCTTGAATATACCACAAAGCGCCATTGATAGCATGCAATATCCTAAGGCGGGCAAACGTAAGCAGGCTATTACACCCGATTCAGTGCCCCTATTAGCTGATGCCTCAATCATGGATATTTTCAAGCCACCAAGAATACCACCAGCACGTACACCCCCTACCACGAAGCCCATGAAAAAAGTATCAGCACAGCCTTATGGCCCCGTGGTAATCGCCACTAAAACTGGACCCACTCGCATACGTCCCGGTACAATTGTAGAAAAGGCTCCTGCCGATGAAAATACCGATGAAAAAGAAACATCTGAGGAAGCCTCAGAAGATGAAGCTTCTCCGCAACTGATTGTAATTGGCGATGAGTCTGGCGAAAGACAACTGACGCGCACTGAATACCGAAAAATTTTGGATTTTTTTAACAATCGCGCAGGACGTCAATTGAACGATCAACAGGAGCAATTTATACCCGTTAAAGTAGTTGAAGCTGAGGACAATACTACAACCGAAGTCACTAAAATGGATGATAAAATGGAAAAGGAAATGGAGAAGGTTCCGGAAATTCCTGTTGATGACGGTCTGAAGCAAGAAAGCGGAATGGAAATGGAAGTGGAAAACGTTACCGAAATTCCCATTCACATCAGTCTGAAGCAAGAAAGTGGAATGGAAATGGAAGTGGAAAACGTTACCGAAATTCCCGTTGACAACAGTCTGAAGCAAGAAAGTGGATTGGAAATGGAAATGGATAACTCTACAGAAATTCCCATTGTCAACACCCTGAAGCAAGAAAGTGGATTGCAAATGGAAATGGAAAACTCTACCGAAATTCCCGTTGACAACAGTCTGAAGCAAGAAAGTCCCGTAGATGATGTAACAGAATCAGTTGTTGAAAATGCTACTGAATCTCCCATCAATGTTTGAATGTTTTATGATACCCCCCCCCCCCCCCATAGAGCTGCTTTAAGGCTAAATGCCTTAAATTTCGATTAAAAAAAATCATTTCTTTTGAATAAAAACCTACGTCAACTTGTGTTTCTTTCTTTTCAGTGTTTCTTGCTCTTCTGTTTCTTTTTCTTTTTCTTGTAGTCAATTTAATTGCTTTTAAATGCAAATTTTCAAACTTAAAATAGTTTTTTTACGAGGTGATTGAGCCATAAAACTTATACTATTTCGGCTTCTATTTTATGATTCGTTTTTAAGTTAACTTTTTTAAAAATTGGCTCAATTCGTCTGGTTAACCAGACAGCCGGTTTTAATTTTATGCAAAAAGTGTGTCTCAAATCCGCTTAAAGCAATTCTTTGGTCGTGTTAAAATCAAAATAAATTTACGTACGAATTTAGTAGCTAATGATGTCACATTAAATATAAAAAAAATATATAAACAGGGTTGCCATCCGGTTCTCTTTTAAAATATGAAATGATTTAAACCGATTCCTTCAATTTTCCAAGACTATATTAGCAGCACAGTACTGTGATACTGTTGCTTGATTTGATTCACTACATATCCTTTAATCGCATTGCCATCCATCTTGGAATATCGATTCTTAAGGCATGCCGATAGACTTCTGCAGGAAGAAATTTTTCTGTCGATAACTCAAAAGGTCCTTACTTATTTAATTGATCAATACAATCCTGTAGTCAGGATTACAACCTAGCTTTTTACACCAATCATGTTGTGTGCGTTAATTTTATTTATTAGCGGCAGTACCTACAGTTTAATGTGTTTCGACTCCGAATGACACATTTTTGAACAACATTTCATGACAATTTTTTTTTACTCTCATAGTTTTTGCTACAAGACTGTTGAGAGGAAGGCGGCGAAAGAAATATTTTTTCAAACTTTAGTTCGAAATGTCTGAGCTGGAGTTTGAAACACGGGCTCTCGTTTACTAAATAAAGGGTCCGCCAAATAACTTTTTTTTTGAAAATGCTTTAAAAAAACTCCTGAATATTTTCTCAAATTTCTTTTTATATTTGAAAGTACAATCCTCCCGGTTAATAATGGATTCAAATGGCTGCCTCGGCTGGCCATGCAGTAGCCTACACGATCGGTCCAATTTTTAAGCCCATTATCGATTGTGTGCAGCTGTATTTCACCACTGGCTTCACGAATATTGTCCTTTAAAGCGTCAATTATCTCTGGCTTGTCGGAGTAACACTTATCTTCGACGGCACCCCCACAAATAATAGTCCAACGGTGTCAAATCGCAGCTCCGAGGTGGTCAAACGACATCAGCTCTGCGGCTGATAATGCGATCTTCAAAAACAGGGCGCAAAACATCGAGTGTAGCTTCGGCTGTGTGGCACGTAGCGCCGTCCTATTGAAACCAAAAGTTGCCAATATTCTCCTCTTCAATTTTTCTGAACAAAAATTCGTTCAACATGGCCGGATAACGATCGCCATTGACTGTAACGGCCACTCCTTGCTCATTTTCGAAGAAAAATGGCCCAATTATGCCTCTGAACCAAAATCCGCACCAAACAGTGACTCGTTTTGGGTGCGTCGGCTTTTCAATGTATGCGTGCGGGTTTTCTGTGCCCCAAAATGCGACAATTTTGCTTGTTTACATACCCGCCAAGATCAAAATGAGCTTCATCTGAAAAGATGATTTTTTTGCCAAAATCGGCATCTTCTGGTGTAGTCTACTGCATGGCCAGCCGAGGCAGCCATTTGAATGAAATTATTTTCCATTATTAACCGGAAGGATTGTACATTCAAATAATAAAAGAAATTTGAGAAAATATTCAGGAGTTTTTTTTTAAAGCATTTTTAAAAAAAAAGTTATTTGGCGGACCCATTAAATTGGGGTTTTGAGACACGAGCTCTCGCTTAATAAACCAACACACCACTAAACTACAACGATAAATCTGAGCCTGGGGGGTTGAACCATAAGCTATTGTCTAACAAGCTAATGCACTACTAATTACGGCGACTTTCATTGTCCTACTCCACGCTTTTCTTCTCCAGCCACCCCCTTTAGTGTGAGCCTTGTAAGTCACCATGGGTTGTTTGCGACTCAGAAAATTTTGCATACTTCTTCTTGCATACTTTTCAGAAGTGTCAGGTTCCGCATATAAATATCATCATCCACCTAATATTCTGGATCATTTCGTGTAGCCAGAGATATGCTTGCTTTACTCAAAGGCTCAAATTTGTCGACATCCTCAGTGGCAGAGTTACTTATGCCAGGTGGGACGTTTCTGCTAATGTTTATCACAAGTACCTTTATTTTTGATTTTTATTTTGAGGCCTGTTTTTAAAGCCTTGTTAGCAAAGATGTTCAGTTTATTTTGCACGCCGAATATCTATTGCCTAGGAGACTATACCGTCAGCCAATCTGTGTAACTTATTGTTCGGACACCATGTTTATGAGTTTGCTCATCTAGGCCTGTTATAAATAATGGTGGCTCATAATTGACAATCCTATTGCACGTCATTGACTGAAAAACTATTGCAGGCTAAGAGGCTATAAATGTCGAGGATTGAAGTCGCCGTAGTCTAGTAGGTAGTGTGTTGGCTTATTAGACGTAAAGCCAACGTTCGAGCCCCAGGCCAGACAACAAGACAAAATACAAAAAGGATTTCTTCGGCTACTTCCTCTCAGCAGATTTCTGACAAAAACTCTGAGAGTAAATAAAATTGCCATGAAAAAATTTCTCAAAAATCTGTCGTTCGGAAACGACATTAAACTGTAGGTACCACCACTCATGTATAAAATTAACACACACAACATAAGTGGTGTGAGAAACTAGGACGTTGTACAGTTGGTCAATTCGACCTCCGGGTACTGTACTTGTCTTAATTGAGAAGTACACGTCCTCTAACATAACATAACCTAATGTCGAGGACAAGTACATGATTGTTGCTGATGGCTTCTTCAATATGGAAAGGATTCTCGAAAAATTCAGTCGAGCAAAAGATTGCTTAAATTTGTGGAATAGAGACCACAAGAGGAAGAGGTTCGAACTGTTGCAATGGGAAAACATATGGACGATAGACCGACACTAAAAATTATTGAATGTTTTGTCTCTTTTAACTTCTCTGTCAAAAAAAAGTGTTGTAAGCAAGTGCTGGACATCGAACGAAAATGCTATTTATGATCGATTAGATCTCGACTGCAGGCAATAAAAGAGAAGACATGTTACTGTCCATAATGGACCGACACGGCATAGAGAAGTTCACTAACGCCGTTATCGAAGAATTGTGTGTAGCAAAGAAAATCCGCAAGATCGTTACTATAAATAGAAGCGCAGAAAGAGCGACCAATGGAAGACCAGTTATGTGCTGCGAAATAATACCGAAGGGAACTTTCGCGAACAATTCTGTTGAAAATAAATAATAATGTTTCCATCTCCTAGACAGGAAATATAGTGGGTAGAGTGGAATTTTTAATAATGTAGCCGAGGGCCTCTCAGGAATGAACGTTAAAACATGAAGGCAATACTCCAAAAGAATTGTTAGCAAACACTCGCAAAATCATTGGCAACTCCGCGAGAAACAATTCCAAGACCTTTTTATGCAACAGAATCCAACCGAAAGCATACGTTTAAGACGATAATTGTTGAAGCAATTTTCCATGTCCAAAATGCAGCCAGGATTTCCTAAAAAGAAATCATTTTTGCATCCCTCTTTACTAGTGATTCAACCTAACGGAAATGATTTAAAATTGATGACAACAGGTGGATTCATTTTTTAGAAGCTGCTGAAATAGGGCTGAATAATTACTGCAGACGACGTAGTGTAGTAGGTAGAGTGTTGGCTTATTAGACGTAAGGCCACGGTTCAAACTCCAGGTCTCGAACGTAATGACTTCCTCTCTTAGCAGATTTCTAGCAAAAACCCTGAGAGTAAAATGAAATTGCAATGGAAAGTTTGAAGTGGCCGTAGGTAGTCCAGTCTAGTAGGTAGTGTGTTGGCTTATTAGACGTAAAGCCAGGGTTCAATCCCCAAGCCAGACATCAAAATAAAATACAAAAATTATTTCTTCGGCGACTTCCTCTCAGCAGATTCCTGCCAAAAACTCTGAGAGCAAACGAGTCGTCTTTAAACTGTAGGTCCCACCGCTCATGTATAAAATTAACACACATAACGTGAGTGGTATGAGAAGCTAGGTCGTAATCCTGACTGAAGGGTTCTAATGACCAATTATGTATGTATGTAATCGCTAGAGACCTGTGCGGAATACAATTGTTTCGATTGAAGCGATCAGCTAAATACTACGTTTAAAATTGTCCACATGGTGGTCCATTCGACTGTTTTATATTCCTATTGTATTAGAATGCGTCCGCTAAAATACACTTTGAATGCGTTTTTAATCAAATTGTATTATCATTGATTTATTTTAAAAACTGGTAGCCTGTAGCCATTAATAGTTTCATGATTTTCTTTTTTTTCTGTAGTTTGTAGTTGAAATTTCAAACACCTGCTCTAATGAACAAACATTTTTTTCAAAAATATTTGAAATATTTTTCAATAAATTTTTACCGTGTCTTTCGCAAAAACTAAAAACATAACTCATAAGCTTAAATCCAAGTTAAAATATTCAACAACCAAATATGTACAGTGTTAAGCGTACGTTAACCTTTTCTCTTCTTGGAAGATTTCTATGCAATCGCAGTTCAGATCTGATTAACATTTTTTTTAATATGAATGAACTCTCACTCACTGATTACACATTCGACCTGCTAATGAACTTTCTTGAGCAAATATTTTTTGGTGAAAAGCAAATAAAAAAAACACAAACCGATAGGCAACAACTCTAGATTAGCCTGAAGATATACGCGATTGTTATTGTTTATTGGGTTTGTCATTAAATTCATTAAAGCTTAGCTTAAATAAATATTCATTATAAGCAAAAAAAAAAACAACAAAAAAACTGAATTTTAGCTCAGCTTAAAGATTTTCAAAGACGATTAACATATGAGATCTCACTTTACATAACTTGCTCGGAAAAAATGGAAATTTTGAAATTTAATTGAGTGTATGGCTATGACAATAGCACTTAAACTTCTGCACAGTTTGTATCTGGTCCCGGCATCCTCACTTTCATATAAACATTGTCCCATTGTGCTTGACAAGTAGGACTATACTTAGGTACTGTACTGTTAAGTAAACTTAACCTTGGCTATCGAAAAAGTCTTCTAACTTTGCTGACAAAAAAAGGTATGTATGCCCAAGGTAATGTTGAAGATCTGACAAACCCAACTGACATAAGTTAAATAACAGTTTGGCCAAATCATCAAACAAATTTTTCAAATCCATTGCCTAAGCTTCTAATAGAGAAAGTCCAGAAACCAACCCAACTACCCAGGAATATGATCTGGTCAGCTTAAATGGTGGAATTTGATTATAAAGATACGTGTCATAATACAAGTGGATTATCCGTGTACTTTTTCTTGCTCAACTTTTCTTTACTCGGAAGGAAATTCAACTTTAAACTTGAATACAAAGCCACAAGATCGATAAGCAACAGAAAAACTGATCGCTGTCTTTGCTAGCGCACTAGCCAAGTGTATGATTCCTAAGTATTCAGGCACAAAACAAAAAAGAATGTCTCCGTATGTATGAAGTCTCATTCTAAGCCTTCAAAGCGACCTAAGTATCTCTAAAGATTCAGATTTCTAGGCTGTAAAGCTTTCATGCAAGCATTCCTCATCAATCCCTAGTTTCTTTTTCTCCATTTCTATGGTTTAAGAGTTTAAGAGCCACTTCCAATTCTTAATTTAGATCTCTTTGGGTTGCCAGCAGGCTAGGGTATATCGGTTGGCTGAAGATCATTACAGAATTACTTATCCAATATAGAGATGTAGTCTAGCCGATGTCAATGTGTAACTCAACCAAATGTTTCTAATCACATGGCATGCTTGAACAAGGCTTTTTCATAGTAATGACTAGATGATAAGCTTATAAGTCAAATATAAGTGTTACGCCGACAAGCCAGAGACAATTGACGCTTTAAATGGCAATATTCGTGAAGCCATTGGTGAAATACAGCTGCACACAATCGATAATGTGCTTAAAAATTGAACAGATCGTGTAGGCTACTGCATTGCCAGCCGAGGCAGCCGTTTGAATGAAATTATTTTCCATTATTAAGCGGAAGGATTGTACTTTCAAAGAAAAAAATAAATTTGAGAAAATATTCAGTAGTTTTTTTTTTAAAGCATTTTCAAAAAAAAAGTTATTTGACGGACCTTTTAGACTGTATGGTTTGAAGCCTAGGTCTTAGGTTGGCGTAATAGCTTTGATGACCAAAATCTCACATGAGCAGGCACAGCAGCCGGTTGTAAGGCCACAGGTATGCATAGTCCCTGTTCTGACCGAATCCCACACAAACAAAGAAAGAAGTTGGTCAGCGCAAGCGCTGCTTATTAAAAGCACGAAAACCCCCGCTAAAGAACCTGAAAGCTTAATAAACGAAGCTATATCCTGGACATCAATGGGCGATAACTGCGTAAAGCAAATGGAGAGCCAAATAACTTATATCTGCACCTAGCAAGAGATGGCGAGAGGAGAAAGCGGATAACAGATCTACATCCACGGCAGAAATCATTAGATGGGAGCCTGTAAGCATGGCCATTGTGATCAAGATGTCACTACGAAGCTAAACTATCTCCCAAAACAATTAAGGGCTACGACCTCAGGTTTCCTCAATTAGTGGTTTGTGATCAGTATTGCTTAAGAGTCCATAATCCAGTTACAGCTCGACTGCATTAAACTTAGGAAGCCGGAATTTTGCAGCTGACTTAATTTAACAATAAACTTTGCACTCTGATTTTAGAATCGTTCTAGCCATGCCCATGATTTACTATCTAATTACGATGCCAAGCATGTTCAGTAGAATTGCTTGAACGCTTTTAATCGAGTGATCTCCAAGTCTTTGTGATCTAGGCAAGATTATAAAGACCGTTATTCAGAGGGATCGGAATGCTTGGGATTACGGTATACAGAATCCTATAGAGTTTGTTTGTTTCTTATGAACGCCTGACAAGAACACTAGCAAAATCGCTTGATTTCCACTCTATTCATGGATAACATAATTAGCTGAGATAAGTTGCCAATAGCGAGCTGTACCTGCCTTCTCCAAAGAAACATAAATATTCATAATTTCTTTCATCGTATTTAGGTCGCGCTAAGAATATTCAATTTGTAGGTTCACTATGGGGTTACAGGTAAAAACAAAATCAAAATCAGGTTTAAAATCATTTTTTCAAAAAAACAAAAACAATACATATTCGACAATAAATTATGACCGACCCAAAGCGATGCAGATAAACCTGCGTACAAGTTGGTCAAATATTTAAAGAAGAAGAGGAAGATGAAAAAAGATAATAAAACCGTTAGCTTATTACCATAACCTGCGACTTAAGCTGAAAAATATAGTTTGGTTTGGCTTAAGACCAGGTCATTGACTAGAATATGATTAGAGGCGAACACATACCCTCTCATACATACATATATAAGTTCATAATGTTATTGTTGTTGTTGTTAATTTATTTTAATTGGGTTACAAAAACCTAAACTGATTAATGAATTCATAACCAAAGCTGGCAAAAAAAAAATTTTAGAAAAAAAAATTTTTTTTTTGAATTTGAAGAGAGAAACCCGAAATTCACAAACAAATTTAGAATGTTGACCCTATTGACATCGCAAAAGCAAAAACAAAAAAACTATTTTTAAGAAAAATTAATTTGAATTCAAAAAAGCTAAAATAAAAATAAAAAAACGGTAAATTTCTTGAATTTATTTCTTAATCAAAAATTTTTTTTATAATAAATTCATAATGCGAGCATCGTATACAAATTATAAATCCAAGGTATTTATAGAATAAAAGATTGAAAGAAAGAGAAGAAATGTTTTCAATAAGATGTACTGATATTGGGGGTACCAAATAAAAAATGCAGAAGTGACTAGACATGAATTATCTCTTACACTAGGTTGTTGTCTTCAATAATTTGTATGCTATTCTGGAGTCTTAGTCAGACATTGAAAACAATGAATACAATGAAGTCACCGTTGTCTAGTAGGTAGTGTGTTGATTTATTAGACGTGAGGCAATGCTTCAATCTCCAGGCCAGACAGCTTGAAAAACATAAAATATGAAAATAATATTTCTGTCAGCGACTTCCTCTCAGTAGTCTTCTGCAGAGATCAGCAATGAATCGCTCTTTCGCTACTCATAACGTATTGAAATCCAACTAGTCTGATTCATTCGTACTCGGTACAACATTGATTTATAAGTACAAGTTGCAATGAGTATGAGTACAACGTTGACATCAAACTCATAACATTCGAAATATGTTTGATTCATACGCCTACGCCAACAGATTCATAAATTTAGAAAAATACTTATAATACTACTCATAAATGATTCGAGTAATTCGAATCATTCATCAAAATTTACAGTCTTAGTTATTGTTGCTTTTACAAAGAAAAAAGAAGGACGCATAAACAAAAAAGATAAAGACAGCAAGCGAAGCAATCACACAACCTTCTTGTGAGTATTGTAGTGTTCGTACGCGAATCATACTTATTTTGTGATTCGTTTATACGATGAGTCATGGAGAGTCGAAATCAATAACATCATGCATATTGTGAAGTACGAGTACCATGAGTATGAGTAGTATGAGTATGACATTAAAATAAGTATGAATGCGTATAAGTATCGGAAATTATAAGTATGATTCGAATCTACTCGTTTTGAGTACTCATTGCTGGCCTCTGGTCTTCTGGCATAAACACTGAAAGTAAATAAAATCATCTTGAAAAGTTTTTCAAAAATCTATTGTTCAGAGTCGACATTGAACTGTAGGTCCCGCCATTCACGTAAATTATTACCATAATTATCATAAAATTAACGCACACAACATAAGTGGTGTGAGAAGCTAGGCCGTAGTCCTGACTTAACGGTTGTAATGGTCAATTATGTATGTATGTATGAGTGTAGTTAGTGTGTTGATTTATTAAACGTGCGGCAATGCTTCAATCTCCAGCTCAGACAGATCGAACAACATGAAATATGAAAACAATAGTTCTGTCTCAGTAGTCTTCTGATATAAACGCTGAAAGTAAATAAAAATCATCATGAAGAGTTTTTCAAAAATCTATCGTTCAGAGTCGACACTGAACTGTAGTTTTCGCCACTCATGTATAAAATTAACACACACAACATGGGTGGTGTCGTAATCCTGACTGAAGGATTGTAATGACCGAGTTAGTAAATAAATATGAGAAGTTGTTTGCGTTTATGAAGTAACAACTCCGAAACGTAATTTTTTCGGCAGCATTTTTTTCGTAGCAAAGATATTATTTTTGTAAAGTCGCCGTAGTTTAGTAGATAGTGTGTTGGCTTATTAGACATAAAGCCCGGGTTCATATCTCAGGTCAGACATCAAAACGAAATATGAAAATAAATGTTTCTTCGGCGACTTCCTCTCAGCAGATTTCTGGCAAAAACTCAGAGAGTAAATAAACCTGCCATGAAAAAGTTTCTCAAAAATCTGTCGTTCCGAGTCGACGTTAAACAGTAGGTCCCGCCGCTCACGTATAAAATTAAGGCACACGACATGAGTGGTTTGAGAAGCTAGGCCAATTATGTATGTGTATAATATATTATTTTTGTACTGATCATAGAGCTAAATTCTATTCAATTTATTTCTGTTTAGTTTTCTTATAGGACTCTCCGTATTTCTTCTCTGTCTTCAGAATTTTTAAGCTTCTCTATGGATTCTATTCAACGCTATACAAACCCTCTGCTCTGGTTATTATTATTGGATTCGTCGAAAATGATGTACATACATAATAGGTCATTGCAACCCTTTAGTCATAATTACGACCTAGTTTCTCACACCAGTTATGTTGTGTGCGTTAATTTTTATACATTAGTGGTGGGACCTACAGTTTAAAGTCGACTCCGACCAGTCGACTCTTTTGCCATATTTCGTTTAGTTGGAGATGGCTGGCCTGGCGTTTGAACCGAGGCCTCACGTCTAATAAGCCAACACACTACCTACTAGACAACGGTGACTTCATTGTATTCATTGTTTTCAATGTCTGGCTAAGACTCCAGAATAGCATACAAATTATTGAAGACAACAACCTAGTGTAAGAGATAATTCATGTCTAGTCACTTCTGCTTTTTTATTTGATACCACCAATATCAGTACATCTTATTGAAAACATTTCTTCTCTTTCTTTCAATCTTTTATTCTATAAATACCTTGGATTTATAATTTGTATACTGCAATCATGATTAGTTTTAATCCTTGAAAAATAGTAATTGAATTAAAGTATCCAGAAACTGTCTGACTATGCATAAAGGGCATGAAATGTGCCATAAAGCTCAAACGATCACTTATTGGGCAAGCGTAGATTTTAATCAGCTGAGTTATGAACCACTCTATCGAATACAGCAACAAAAGTTTTTTCCCAAAAGCCCTAGTTTCCAGACAAGCTCTATTATTGTACAACCTTCCACTAAGGTCCAATCCCTTGCTGAGACTTAAGGCCTGTTGTCAAAGTTAAATAGAACTTGCATTGGGATTCACTCAAGCACAAATTCAAGCAAAAGATAGATAGATTGAGCACCGCGAAAGCTGAAATCTAGAGACGTTGTAAGACAGTTTTGCAATGCAACTTAATGATTGCAATTAAGTCGGCTTATTATGTTCTCAATATTAAGGATACCAATCACACTTTCTGTATGAAAGATGCCTTCACCACATGTTCTGCATTCATCGATATTCGTATCCATGTACGGGTAAGACGGAGTATTCTGCTCCTTCGCGTATTTCAGTCTTCAGATAGTCATGGTTTAACTCTCATCAGCATTACCCACAAGGATATAATTGAATGTATAATTGAAGCCGCTGTGGTCTAGTAGGTAGTGTTTTGGCTTATTAGACGAAAAGCCAGGGTTCGAGCCCCAGGCCAGGCAACTTCCTCTCAACAGATTTCTGGCAAAAACTCTGAGAGTAAAATAAAATTGCCATGAAAAGTTTCTCAAAAATTTGTCGTTCGGAGTTGACTTTAAACTGTAGGTCCCGCCACTCATGTATAAAATTAACACACACAACATAAGTGGTGTGAGAAACTAGGTCGTAATCCTGACTGAAGGGTTGTAATGACCAATTATGTATGTATGTATGTATAATGACCGTAAAGTATTGAACTTTGTTTGTTGAGACCAGAAGGTATTACTTGGCACAGGCAATCACTAGGTATTTGTTATCAACACTTTTCAGAAACAACACCTGGAGTTAGCTACCAGACATGAATCTGTAATATTTCGTTACCAGTATACTCGGCTACAAGTTGCCAGACCAGTTAGAAACTGTTTTGAAAATAACGGTTGGCATGTCAGGCATCATTCACTATTTAGTCTAGAACTTGCCAATCAGTTCCCGCATTTTTAAGTTCAACACCCAATAATATTTAACGAAAATATAAAATCACATACAAAAGCAAATGAATTGTTTGGTTTGGCAAATAATATTTTCGTCTTTTGTTGGAAATTTTTAAACAGAAATTTGAACGAAATATTTACTAAATCTTATCGTCATCTTCAAAATAAAAGCCGTTAAACTGTTTGGAAATTAAATTTTAAATTTTAATATTTAAAAACAACATTTTTTTAACACCAAATTTGTATGACTTTTTTATTATTACTAAACATTTTATTATGATTAATTCTTTTGTTTAAACATAATCTGCCACAATAATTGTTTAAATCGTTTTTAAACAATAAATTTTTTTATTGTTTTTTAATTGTTTGTCACAACTATTTTCGATTTTTTCCCTGCTTTAAATCATAATAAAAAAAATATTTTTTTGTGAACTTTCTTTCATTAATCAATTGTTTTTATTTTTTTGTTTCTTATGTTCATTTGTTTATATGGTCACATTATTTGCTGTTATTTTTTTTTTAAATAAATTATTCATAAAACATTATAATTTATACGTTGAAAAGATTTTATTTAATTTGACTTTTTGACTGCACGGTAACTAATGGTTTTGGAGAGAAATTCGAAAAAAAATATTCTTTTACGTGTATTTTAGTAAAAGAAGGCTGCTAATCATAAAATCGTCTTACCATCAGTGCCTGGTAGGGTATATGATAGAAAGTGATCCAGACTTCCTATCATAAGCTCGCATCTTAATGGTCATATCCAACAGACTCCACTTAGATAAAAAAAAAGTCGACGGAGCCTAATATCACCAACCGTATACCACTTTTGCACAGGAGATGCATGACATACATACCAGAGGTCAGCAATGAATCGTTTTTTCTCTGCTCATAACGACGCCTCCGTTCTATAACATTCTAAGTCGAAAAAGTGTGTTTAGAGTTATGAGCTCTCAAAGTTTTCACGCGATATACGTATTCTAAGCAAATTTTTCTCTATAATTTCTGAACGGATCGGCGCATTTTAACCAAATTTTGACAGTATTTATGTTAGAGAACGTAGAATTTAAAAATGCAAGAACATTAAAAACGTTCTAAGTACACTTAGAACGTTATAGAATGGAGGCGTCGATAAGCAGCCAACAATATTGAAATTTAACTAAGTACTCTGATTCATTCGTACTCAGTACAACGTTGATTTAAAACTACAGGTTGCAATAAGGATGCGTACAACGCTGACATCAAACTCATACCATTCGAAATATGTTTGATTCATAAGCCAACTCATTCAGATTCATAAATTTAGAAAAATATTTATAATACTACTCATACATGATTCGAGTGATTCGAATCCTTCATCAAAATTTACAGTCTTAGTTGTTGTCGCATTTAAAAAAAAAAAAGAAACCAAGACAGAGCAGTAAGCGTACGCGAATCATACTTATTTTGTGATTCGATGAGTCACGGAGAGTATGTATGCGTATAACTATAAGAAATTATAAGTATGATTCGAACCTACTCATCGTTTTGAATACTCATTGCTGATATCTGATACATACATAAGTGGTCCTTACAACTCTCTAGTCAGGATTACAACTTTTTCATGGCAATTTTATTTATTTGCCAGAAATCCGCTGAGAGGAAGTCGCCTAAGAAATATTTTTCATGTTTAGTTTTGTTGGAGTTATCTGACAAGGGTTTGAAGCGTGACCTTATAATAAGCCAACACACTACCTACTAGACTACGACGATTGTCAATATAAATGATATTTTTTATATACACTAGGTGAACAGTATTTTTCGACACTTCCACAGAAGGAACGTGCCCAGTTTATTGACGTCCTATGTCTACTTGAGTGAATGCCACAAAGGCTGCCTTCCAAAATGTTAGTTGCTTTGCGTTTGAACAAAGTTTCATAATGCCACTGTACAAAATATATACAATGTATTCCATTTCAAAACGTCGTCAATGTGTACTTTTAACGCAGTCAAAAAGCAATTAGGCACCGGTTTATAGTTGATGCATTGTTTGGTTACTTTGGATATCTACATAGTTTATATACAGTAGTAGAACTGCATACAAACTTTGTATTGATACATTTTGGAAGTCAGCCAAATTCTTCTTTGTTTCTGTATCAATACTAACGCTATAGAAGCGGTTCAATCACTTTCCTGTCCAACAAAATTATAAATCAAAAAAAACCGCGACGCTATAAAATCGTGGAATCCACGAATCAATAAGACCGTTAGCCTATATACCCATGGGTATGCACAGACTGCACACAAAAAGAATTGCCAGCGCTTTCCATGCTCGGCTGGTTTGAGCTCCTGAGTGAAATGAATTTTATACACTTGAAGGTGGAGGTCTTTTGTCAAAATTTGCTGCTTTGGTGTGGACTATGATGAACTGATATTTTCGAATTTTTGGCAATGTTTTCAAACGACCGTTTAGTATACTGACGCACAGGAGTCTTACTGCTTCTAAGCGAGCTATTTTTTTCAAATTTTCTGACTACTCTGTGGCATATTAGATGCATTTTTTCGATGTAATATTCTTAGAAGTTTGCGAGCAGTTTCAGCATTACTTTTTACATTTTTGTAATAAGTTTTTTTAAACAAAAGGGTCCGCCAAATAACTTTTTTTTTGAAAATGCTTTAAAGAAAAAACTACTGAATATTTTCTCAAATTTCTTTTTTTATTTGGAAGTACAATCATTCCGGTTAATAATGGAAAATAATTTCATTCAAATGGCTGCCTCGCCTGGCCATGCAGTAGCCTACACGATCGGTCCAATTTTTAAGCACATTTTCGATTGTGTGCAGCTGTATTTCACCAATGGCTTCACGTCAATTGTCCTTTAAAGCGTCAATTGTCTCTGGCTTGTCGGCGTAACAATTATCTTTGAGGTAGCGAAACGACATCAGTTCTGCGGCTGATAATGCGATCTTCAAAAACACGGCGCAAAACATCGAGTGTAGCTTCGGCTGTGTGGCACGCAGCGCCGTCCTGTTGAAACCAAATATTGCCAATATCCTCCTCTTAAATTTTTGTGAACAAAAATTCGTTCAACATGGTCCGATAACGATCGCCATTGACTGTAACGGCCACTCCTTACTTATTTTCGAAGAAAAATGGCCCAATTATGCCTCTGGACCAAAATCCGCACCAAACAGTGACTCGTTTTGGGTACGTCGGCTTTTCAATGTATGCGTGCGGGTTTTCTTTTTTTGCGGTTCAAAATCAAAATGAGCTTCATCTGATCTTCTGGTGTAGGCTACTGCATGGCCAGCCGAGGCAGCCATTTGAATGAAATTATTTTCCATTATTAACCGGAAGGATTGTTCTTTCAAATAAAAAAGAAATTTGAGAAAATATTCACAGTAGTTTTTTCTTTAAAGCACTTTCAAAAAAAAAAGTTATTTGGCGGACCCTATATAATGTGTGGTTTTTATCGCGAAAAAGAAAGCCGCAGCAGTACGCCAACTCAAGGCGAAATCACAACCAAAAAACTAAGCGGATTTGTCAGTACGGTAAAGAGGCTCGTCATTACACGCCCTCTAAATATTGTGACGTCAAAATATCACATACGATTAGTCGCTTTGATTTTTATTTTTCTTAACTTCCCTATTTAGGTCCCTCCATTAATTCATAAGAGTTTCTTCTTTTAAATTTAATTCCAATTAACTGCTTAGAAAATCCAAAATCAAATTAAATTCAATGCGATTCGTTAGAGAGTATTAACTTGGTCCAGATGTGTTTCTATTTCTTTCATCACTCCCATTAAAATAATTTTCAAAATTAAATCGATTTCTAAATACGTTTTGTATTTATTTTTAGAAATTTCGAAAATAAAAACAAAATTTCTTAACTTTATTGGCTATTTTTAGAAACAAAACCGTCTTAAAATATGCAAATTAATCCCCCTTCTAAAATGAAATTTATTCAGTATTAATACGTTCGTTAATGGCTATCAAATATAAATTCAACAGATTAATTGATTAGCCAAACAATAAACCGTTTAAGCCCACTTATGTATAATGAAATTAAATTGAAAATTTGCTTATGCGGGTTAAGTTCAATAGCATGACACAATTCTTGTAGGAGGATTAGTTAATCCTGGCGTATAATCTCCTTAATTTATTTAAGCAGCGTAGGACTGCCATAAGGCGTCTCTTTTTTTTTGTGATGCTTTAGTGTGGTAAGAGACTTAATTTTACAACCCACGTACCACACCAGCAGGAGGGAGACAAATAATTTGTCGAAGTTAAAAGATGTTAAGCGAGGTTAACATTTGCAACAAACATCATTGGATGCAATGCCTACTCATTTTCTACTTCCAACACAACAATCCATTACAGAAAGTATATTGTTTCTAGACAGAAATATTTGGCAACCCTATCATTCTAGAAAAAGCCATAATAGGACAAATCACCTCTTTAACTGGAATAAACCTTGACTTTTTTTAACAAAATGTACACTTCTAGTCTTTTTTGAACTCTACACACTTCGAAAGTTTCTTCAATCTTGTTATCTCCACCAACAAAAAAAAAAATTTGTCAAGGTTTGTGGGAATGGTCATCTCAGGTGGAGGCGAAATAATGGGGATTTGACCCCGTTAGACTTTTTCTTGTGAGATTTTCTTAAGTCGCTTGTGTAAGCCAGTAAAACACATCCATAGCAGTCCTCAAACCTAAATTAACCCTTATCAGTCTAATTTATGAGCCAATGAATGGAAAATTTGACATTTCAGAAAAGCCGCGGCGGACTTTAGAGCGAACAAAAATTTGATCTCAACTAGAGGCTTCTAGTTGCTTCAAGTTTTTTCTTTTTTGTCAATTTCTTGCACAATTGCTTAATTATGGTGACCCTAAACGCTGGTCACGTGTTTGTATCACCACTTTTGTACTCAGTTTTAACCACTTTTATCTGGTGGATTCAGATTTCACTTTCTATTTAATAAATAACACCTAAGAAAGGTGTGAAACCACTAAATGGATAACCCGTTATTTCATCGTACATACTTAATTTGTCATTACAACCGTTTAGTCAGGATTACAAACTAGCTTTTTATATACGCCTTCGAATGACAGATTTTTGAGAAGCTTTTCATGGCATTTTTTGCTGTCAGAGTTTTTTTTCAGAAGACTGCTGAGAGGAATTCGCCGAAAGAAATTTTTTTCATATTTTGCTTTGTTCTTTTGAGGTCGCCGTAGCAGGTAGTATGTTGTCTTATTAGACGTAAAGTCAGGGTTCGAGCCCCAGGCCAGACATCAAGCCAAAATACAAAAATCATTTCTTCGGCGACTTCCTCTCGACAGATTTCTGGCGAAAACTCTGAGAGTAAATAAAATTCCCATGAAAAAGTTTCTCAAAAATCTGTCGTTCGGAGTCGACTTTAAACTGTAGGTCCCACCACTCATTTACAAAATTAACACACACACAACATAAGTGGTGTGAGAAACTAGGACGTTGTACAATGGGTCAATACGACCTCCGGGTACTGTACTTGTCTTAATTGACAAGTACACGTCCTCTAATCTAACCTAACCTAACCTTGCTTTTTTCGGAATGTCTGAGCTGGTGTTTGAAGCCTTGGTTCTCGTCTAATAAGCCAGTATACTACCTACAAGACTTCGGAGACTACTTCATGCATTTTATTCGCTAAAGTCCATCTGGTTATCTTTAATTTTCAAAACTGAAAAAAATTCCCATTGATTACGAATTTCCAACAAAGATGAGTTAGAGCGTGTACTTGATTTCTATTTGACGTAGGTAGACAGAATCGTTTTAACAGCTAAACAGGATGTCGAAACTTTTGCATATCGCTGGGAGAACTGTGGCGTTGAAAAAGAAGATTATTTTGTGTAAATCAAGAAATGTTTTCTCAGAATTTTATATTCAATCCACTGTACTCAGGTTAAAATTGTTAAAGAGTGTCAAAACTATGATAAAAAAAATAATTTTTTATACAGGAATAAATTTTGTTATTCCTCTGTTTTTAAAGTTAATTTTTAGTAAGAACTATCTGTACCCAGCGCTCGTTCCTGCGCCACCAACTAAAATAAATTTGAAGGAAAGACATTACACAAATGTCCAATTAATTTTGAATCATTTTATTGATTTTGTTTCCCGTTGTCCTGATGATTCAGATGAACGGGCCTGAGTAGTACGCATTCGATCAGTTTCTAATCTCACTTCTCGTTGTTCAAGTGGTTCAAGCGAACGGGTCTCAGTGGCATATATTCGAAGATTTTTCAGTCTCAATGCTCGCCTGTTTCTGAGGCTCGTAATGCTCTTTTCTTCCGTGCTTGAGGTGTAGGTCGACCAATTGCTTTTCATTCATTTTGAATAATTTTCAGTGACGCCATTTCTCGGAAATTAATTGCACCAACTTTTCTCGACTCATGCGCAATAACTTTTTTAAAGAATGCGCAGTTTACGTTTTTTAAAACATCTGTTCAGTATACATAGTCTTTGTTTTTCATTGTATGTGTAAAATAAAATCGATTGTTTTAATTTATTTAAAAATATTTTGAAATTTTTAAAACAATTTAATTTATTTTTAAATATTGTAAGAAATCCGTGAGATTTTTTAGGTCAAATCGTGAACTGCTTTCATTTGTTAAATATTCTGGAAAGTTTTGTAAAAATACTCGAAGTAACAGAACTATTTTCAAATGTTGAATAATTTTTGAATATAAATTTTTTAATTTATTTTTATATACAGAAACTATTTAAGTAATTGAAAATTTAATTGTGCCTTGGACTAAATTTTCACAATTATTCTACCGCATACAATACAAGTTATGTCGTATCTTGATCACTCCATGCCTAATATTCGAATATTTTCCACATAATTCTTTCTGTAAGAGTTTTCTTTAAGCGCTTTCAATTTTTAAATTTTAATATGATAAGTGGGTGTGATATAAAGGGTGTTTTTTATAGAGGTATAGAACTTTAAGTTGGCATTACTTTTCAAGATGGTGACCGATTTAACAGCTGTCAAGTGATTTATTCTCAGTTTGGTTTGGCAATTCATCATGAATAGACTCACGCCTGAACAAGATCTCCAAGATCTTGTGATTTAACACCGCTAGACTACTTTCTGTGGGGCTATGTAAAGTCATTGGTCTATGCGGTAAAGCCACAAACGCTTGACCATTTGGAAGACAACATTCGCCGTATTATTGCCGATATACGGCCACAAATGTTGGAAAAGGTCATCGAAAATTGGACGTCCAGATTGGACTACATCCGCGCCAGCCGTGGCGGTCATATGCCAGAAATCATATTTAAAATGTAATGCCGCAAGATTATCTTTCGGATAAATAAAATTCATGTCAATCGAATAATCCATCGTTGTTTTATTGCAACTTAAAGTTCTATACCTCTGTAAAAACACCCTTTATAATCGAAATTTTTTATTTGTTCGAAATACCTCATGCTATAATGTGGGGAATATCACATCGTTCAAATGTCCGAAAATGCTTCTCTGGGTGGAGCTCATTAGAAATACCCAATTTTTCTGGCGCATAAATCAGGCTAAATTGGACCAATGGTGTGGGTTATGTTCGCCTTGAAGACCCCTGTGGTTTGTGGCTTTTACACATATACGCCTGCATCTTAAGAAAACCTAACAAATTGCCGATGATCAGTTCACATTACCTTCCTTCAAGATGAACATGCCATCAAATTACAGTGTGACACATAGTATCGTCCTGTTGAAGCCGCTTATCGTTGGTGTCTAGATCATCCAATTCAACGTCGAGATTCATGTACAAGAACGGAAGTTGACAATACGGTCGTTAGGGACTAATTTGCCAATTTGACTGTCCGCGTAAATCAAAAGATTTTCGAATCAATTTCGGCCATCCAACAATCATAGAGCCGACTCCGGCCGGCAAACACTGTAGTGGCCATGCAATGTATAAGAAATTTTAATAGCAGAACGCTTAATAAATATTATTGAGCCCATCTTCAAGGTCCCCTTATGGGTCATAATCCAATTTGAGTTAGGATTTAACTACATAGAGCCTCAGCCTCTCAGCCCTATGTTTTAGTATAAGAAAGGCTCCCATTGAGTTTAGCAAATATAGAAATAGACCGGAGTGCACTGGGGATCAGGACACCTGACAGTATATGTTATCCACTTGTATAAGGAAAGTTGAATTCCAAAAGAGAGATTGTGTGTAATTCAAGACCTCATACCATAATGTTTAGATTATCCATGTTACCATATACTGTCAAACCACATCGCTGCAGCTTTTTTGAAAGGTCCTCTATAAAAATTTTCCACAATTTTTCACTTGGCTTGCCATAGGATCAGTAATTATCTTTCAGGTTAAAAGTTCTATAACGAACGTCACAACACGTTCACTAACATTACGCTCATCGGGAGCCCTAATAACAGATACCGAATGGACAAAGTAGGTCGTAATCGTGACTGGGAGGATTGTGATGACCAATTATGTATGTATGTTTGAATGGACATTGTTGAAGGTGCCCTCCAAGGCAATGAAAGCTGCCAATAATTTATTTTTGTCTGCCAAAGCTTTCTTAATTTCCCCTACTAAAGAGCACCATCTTGTTGGACATTATTTGGTTATCCAGCATCCTCTCCAAAATTTTAAGGACGATTAACACAACTTTTGAGATGGAAAGCAGGTACATGACAGCACTTAAGTCAGGTGTAATAGATTCTCTGCAGATAAGGAATCACATCAGATGTTTTCTGTAGACCAAGAGGTATAATACCGCCAGTACTTGGTGATTTGAAAAGTCCGCGCTGTTTTTGAAGATCGCATTATCAGCCGCAGAGCTGATGTCGTTTGGCCACCTCGGAGCTTCGAATGGACACCGTTGGACTATTATTTGTGGGGTGCCGTCAGCGATAAGTGTTACGACGACAAGCCAGAGACAATTGATGCTTTAAAGGACAATATTCGTGAAGCCATTGGTGAAATACAGCTGCACACAATCGATAATGTTCTTAAAAATTGGACCGATTGTGTAGGCTACTGCATGGCCAGCCGAGGCAGCCATTTGAATGAAATTATTTTCCATTATTAACCGGAAGGATTGTACTTTCAAATAAAAAAAGAAATTTGAGAAAATATTCAGTAGTTTTTTCTTTAAAGCATTTTAAAAAAAAAGTGATTTGGGGGACCCTTTATAAACAACTTTCGTCTCTCTCTCCACTTATAGGGGTACATGAGAATACTTCAGGTAGGTTTAATACATTCTCAACTGGTAGGGAATCACCATATGAGATGTTTACTGTAGGTCAACAGATATAATGCCGCCTGGTGATTTTAAATTAATAAAAAATGTCTGTAATGGCCAGACGTTTTGTTATTAAAACATTATGAATATTTTTAATACCAGATTATCTGTTAATACTATAAACATTTTTAAGAACTTCAGGCCTATTTATTTATAAAAAAAAGCCTCTTTACAACAAAAGCAATTGTTTAAGCCTTTCATGGTAACCTACATTCTCGTTAAATTCCACAATTATTTCATATTAAACAAATCGTTTAACATTATGGCATAAAATTCGTTTGATTTCTAAACCTTTTATAAGATAATGCCGACTACAATCATATCATTTTAATATGTACGTACATACATACATACATACAAATGTATATCTGTTTACGAGTGTAATTGCCTGAGGGATATGCTTAATGATATGCTTGACTTTGTCAATTAATATCAGTTCAATACGAAATATTTTCTATTGCTTCAGCAGCAACAACATCATCATCATTATCATCATCATTATGGTTATTATTCTCCATCATTATGATAATAATGTGTAGTTAAATAAGCAGTTTTAATCGTCATTATCATATGAAGTATGTATGTAAATACGTGTGAATTTCTCAGGTGCTGAATGGAATGGAAAGAAAATTTTACAATAAAATCATCACAGTCATCATTCATTCATACACTTGAAATCATAATCAAATATGATTTGGTACTTAGATACATACATACGTATGTACGTATATACATACATACGCACATAAATTTATGAAAACAATCCACAGAAACGCAAAAAAAAATAAAAAAAAAAACAGAAATTCTCAACTTCAAAGATACCCAACAAGATACCTTTAAGATACGCATGTACAGCAAATATCTTTCAACACTTCTTTGATGGCACATGAAAGAAAGAAACAAAAAACAGATGAGAAGAGAACTCAACCCCAATAAATATGAAGTTAAGCAAACAAACGAACATACAAACGTCTATTGTATACAGTCAGCCAGCCTTATTAAGCCCATCAAAATAAGGTTAAAGACCCCTTCATTTTTCCTCTCCTCTCTATAGCTTTTGTATGTGTATGTGTATGTGTATGTGTATGTGTATGTAGTTGGAACTACAACTACAATTATCAACTACAGTTATGGCTAGTATATCAGTGTTTGTATTGGCCATTGCTTTTAGCCAAAATGGCAATTATGTCAAGTAGACAATAAGACACACATATACACACACAAATCTCAGGCAGGCCATTTTAAAAATAAATTCCAAATTCGAAAATATTTTTATGGAACAAAATGTCTTTGTGATTACAATTATTTGCAAAAAAAAAAATGCCAAAAAAAAATTAAATTATAATTTAGGAAATGTACTTGCACAATGGGATGAAAATTCACTCCTAAATTAATTAGGTATTCTCTGCTGTATGGCTGCAATCACACCTTTCCAATTTAATTTCGATGAGAGCCTCCTCTTCAGAAAGCATAGGGCTTAATGGTTTACAAGCCAATAAAGCAATAGAGGCCATGTATTCTAAGAACAACACCTGACAACTCTATTATTCCAGGACCTTTTACAGTAGATTAACTAAATTTTAGTCGATCTGATATACGAGGTCAATAAGGTTGCATCAATAATTCCGATTTAGAATACTGCATGTTATATGAGATGTTGGGAAAAGTTCGTCTTAGGCCTTCACACACGCCCTAACACGAACTGGCGAATTATCAAGGATATCATTCATCTCCTCGATTAGAAAGTTTACCACATCACAAATAAAGAAATAGGAAGTCGCCGTAGTCCAGTAGGTAGTGTGTTGGGTTATTAGACGTAAAGCCAGGGTTCGAGCCCCAGACCAGACATCAAAACAAAATACAAAAAAAAGTATTTCTTCGGCGACTTCCTCTCAGCAGATTTCTGGCAAAAACTCTGAGCGTAAAATAAAATTGCCATGAAAAGTTTCTCAAAAATCTGTCGTTCGGAGTCGACTTTAAACTGTGGGTCCCGCCACTCATGTATAAAGTTAACACACACAACATAGGTGGTTTGGGAAGTTAGGTTGTAATTCTGACTTAAGGGTTGTAATGACCAATTATGTACGTATGTACTTGCGAGGCGGCTAGGTTAGGTTAGGTCTGAGTGGTACAAAGCTCACTTGAGCACGCATAGTGGCCCGTTGTGATGCCACGGCTGAACGCAGTCCCTGTATTGACCAAGTTCCACCAAAATCAGGGAAGAGGAAGAAGTTGGTCAGCGCAAGGGCTGCACAGGGCTGCGAGGCGGCAATCTATCAAAAATAAAATGCAAGGAGTTTATGTGGAAATGATTATTTTAACACTTTAATCGCCACAATCAAGAAAATTTTCACATGCGCCATCGATAATTTAGTTAAAAATGTATCAGGAAAACTAAATGTATCACAGAAAATTTTTTGTGTCAGAATTACCGGAAAAACACTATTTTTTATGCCACACAAACATACATATATGACTGACATGGCCCTATATTAAAATTTTTTTTCTCGAGAAGCCGTATCAGTCTTATATGTCTGACGCATCCTGTTGTTTTGAACACAGCGTTGAACGCACTGTGTTGGAATCAGTGGTACGTGTATCATTTACCGAATAACACACTGTTACTGTGACTATTTCTTTATAAATAAAATGTCAGACATATATGTGTGACATGGCGCATGTAGTACTCCGTAGCGTCAGACACATATAACTGACATGGCGATTAACGTGTTAAAGTCAGCGCATTAGCAAGCCCTGATTTTGCTGTTGCGCCCTTAGGCTAATTTCTATTTTTACTCGAAGCAATGAGAAAATTAGTGCTGGCAATATAACAAGACGCATAAAATAGAGATTTTTAAAACACCTGCCGCGCTGCAAAATGCTGCGTTTTATACGTTTACAGCATTAGAGCCAATATTGTAACAATCTTTATGTTCCTACATAGTACACTGTGCTAGAAATGTTTCAGGTTGCTAGTTTTGTGTGATGGGTTTGACTACAAAGTTGTATACACAAGGAAGCAAAAAAATTTCAAAATTACATAAGTAGGAAGGAACTGTGTATCAATCAATTTTCATTTAAAAATTTCAAACTCATTGATGACTTTCAAGCCAAATTGAGTAGAAGAATAGGATCAAATTATATACTCTAGAAAGTAGTATAGTTTCGAGGGAAAATACTATAAATTAATTGGATTCACAAATGAAAAGAAAAAAAATCGAATTTTATTACTTTCCTAATACAAACAAAAAAGAAAAAACAAAACTTGAGTGACATTTCTCATTCACAAATTTAAATATTTATTGATGGAAAGTTAAAACACTGCAGACTGTAATAAATATTTCAATTTCTGCCCATAGTGTTGTACGTTTTTTCGAAAATCATTATTACAGGCATAATTATAACAGAATTATTACGGGTTTTTATTCTTATTTTTCTACAATAAATTTCCTTTTGATTTGATGGTTAATTTTTGCATTAAATCTACGAGGGAGAAAAAAGCAAACAAAGAAAATTAAAATAAAAAAGAGAAAAAAGAACGTCCAAAACCACTTGAAAAGAAAGTCAAAATCATTCAGCATTTCAAGCTCATTAGATATTCGCCCGTTAGCATGTTCTAAACGCTTAACGCTAGACGCTTCTGTGCAAACCGTTCTTGATTCTTTTCTTTTTGTATTGACGACGCTTTAAAAGCGGCGCAGTGTATACGCGCGCCTCAAAATTAATGAAATTCTTATAAAAAGCAAAAGATCTGACGACAAGCTTTACAGTTCTAAAGAGAACTTTTACTTGCTTACAATCAATTAAGAAAAGCGTAGTAAAAGCATTTCGGTTTTCAAAAGGAAAGGATGATGAAACTAAGTCTCATTATTGTAGTGCTATCGGCAATAGCTGCCGTAGCTTTGGCTGGTGAGTTCATATGAAATCAATGAAATTTTTAATTGCATTCAATTAAAAGGTTTGAAATTGTAATTAATTTTTGATTGTTTTTGTTTTTAAGCACCCCGTGTACCACAACGTGCTTTAGTGCATCAAATAAAAAGGGGCGTGGCTGGCCCTAATCCCTATATATTCTTGACTGTGCCCAAAGGTCGTTCTCAGTCTTTGTTGCAAGCCTTTGAGGTTTTAGAAGACAGCGATGAAGAGGAACGAGATAATGAAGCTGCAAACAATGCTGATGATGATGATGATGATGCCGATGAAATCAATGATGATGATGATGAAGAGGAGGATGCTAAAGATTCCTTAGACAAAATGGTTTTGGCAGAAGAAAATATTAATGATGATGATGACGATGATGAGTTAGACAATGTCATGAGTATGAATTTGAAATTACGCAAACCCAACGGCCAAATCCATAATGCCAAGCAGACACAAATGATGATATCACGTGAACATGCTGGTGCCATTCTAGTGCCCGATGAGGTTATTGAAATTGAGGGTCAAAGCGTAATCGATGAGAAAACAGGTAAACCGGCCTTGTTATTGCCACGTTCCATATTGGATGCCATACCCGATGGCAGTGTGGTGGCTTTAATGGAACGCTCCGCGGATGATGATGAACAGGCTGAAGAGCGTGCCAATCGCGTTATTGTGAGACGTCGTCGTAAGGGTGCCCGCCGCAATATTAGACGCCGTCGTGGCAACAGACGCCCTGTTAATAGACGTGGGGTCAATAATCGCCGTCGTCGCGTTAATAAACGCAAAAATGTGCGTGTCATTAGAGGTGGCGGTAACAAACGCCGTGTAAACAGACGTCGTGTTAGCCTGCAGGGTTAGACATACTCTCGCCCATACTCTAAACCTTAGCTTTTCTGTAGTATTATCTAGTTTTTAGTTTTCAAAGCTCCTCTTACTCTCTAATTCTGTAAACTATTCTTAAGCTTTACTTTATAAAAAGAAAATAAAGAAACAAAATTCCAAAAACAAACAAAAAATTAAAACAAAAACATTTTTTTTATACAAAAGCGTTAAGCATGCGCAAAATTTTTTTGTTTTTTTTTGCTTTCTTAGAAACCAAGAAAGCCAAAAAGAAAGTTCATGAGGTCAGAAAAAGAAACTGTGAAAAAAAGTTATCGATAGCTATTGACACTCACATCCACACACAATAACTTTCATCGTTAAATATTGCTCGCCATCATTATGTTAATGGCGTTTACCGTTTGCTTGTAGCGGTTGCTTCAAGTTTACAAATGGCCGATATAAACGCTAGTCATGGCCGTGTGATAGCGCATAACGATTTTGCTGTTAACGAGTTTGTATTCACATATCAGGAATAAAATTTAAAGAAAAAAAGTTTCATTAAGAAAATGAAATTTTTGTGGCTGTTACTAGTGGTGGCCCTAAGTGCCTTGCTGTTCATACAAACCGCAAAAGCAGGTAACCATGTGGCAAGACAAGCTTGTTTTAATTTTTTAAATTTTTTTCTTGTTTTTGCTTGACTTTCATTAGATGCCCAGGTTGTCAAAGAAATTCAAAAACCTGAAAAAGATGACAAAGTTATCGAAAACAAGCTTTTAAATGAAGTGGAAACGAAAAATGACATGACCTACGAAGATGAGGAACAGCCGAACGATGATGATGAAGTGCCTACCAACTCTGAAGTTGTGTTAGACAATGAAGACTTGAATAAAAAAGAAGTGCAAGACAGTCAACCCCAATTAATAGAAGAAAAACAGGTGGCCGCATTTGAAAACCAACCGGAATTGGTAAGTATTTCTGTTTACTTAAGCAAAAAATTTCCATTGAATTCCATTCCTCCATTCTACAGCACCGTTTGGCACGCAACATTAAGGCCTTCCACAACTACAATGTATTGGCACGCAATAATGGCCTACAATTGGACGACGAAGATGAAATTGATGCTGATGCCTTGGCGGAAGAACGTGCCATACGCAAACGTCAACGTGTACGCAGGCGTAAAACCAAAAATAAGGTGAAACGCACCAATCGCAACAAGCATGTGGCCAATACTAGACGCTCCACTAAACGTCGTTCGCAAAATAAAAACTCTGTAAACCGCAAAACTCAGGCCAAGAAGTCGAAAACAAATCGTCGTTCTCAATACAATACCAAACGTCGTTATGCTAAACGCAATGGTAGCTTGAGACGTAATACACGTAAGGGTACCAAGCGTAATCGTAAGTACAGTAATGGCAGTAAGCGTAGCTTTTCAACAAAATCGAAACGTAACATGAAACGTAAATTGAATAAGAAGAGTAAAAATGACAAAAATCGTAAAACCCAGGAAAATCCTGCTGCAGAAGTAGAAGTCCATGAGGAGATTAGTGAGCAGTGAGTGACGGAAGTCTTTTATTTAAGGGAAATTAATTTAAGCTATTTATTGAATTTATTTATTGAATAAACATTTGTAAACAGAAGAATTTTGTTTTTTTTTGCGTATGAATCTAAGGCTGAAAAGACAATAATAGTTGGCAACTCTGTTATTCTAGAAATTGCTATAATATACAAATTACACGCTTAGCATGGTTGATGTGTTAAAAGCTAACATGCAATCCTGTCTAAAGAGTTGTAATGACCAATAAAGTAAGTATGTATGGTGGAGAACATATTCCAGCAGCCTCTGCCCTAATACCAATAGTAAGCTCCTTAGGTAGGGCTTGACTTGGTTAAACTGGCAGCTGGCATACCGAGTTCAGTTTATTTGAATGCTATAAAGTCCTGTTGTAACACCGATATTACTTATTCCGCCACAAATTTATAGTTCCCGCTCAGTAATCCACAATCATTTCAAGAGTCTTACGAATATTTGAATTTTCCTCAAATCGCCTTTGGCTAGACATGTTCTGCCACTTAATTCTTAGAATTCCATTCCTCAGCTTCCTAAGCGCTGGACAATGTCAGTGCAGATTTTTTGGGGTCTCCTCATTATGAGGTGTTCCCTGGCTTCTGGCATGAGCTATGAGGTTCCTCAGAACAATTCCTGTTAGGTTTAATGCAAATTCTGTTCTGCGTATATGCATGTCGGTCCAGCTCTGTCTGGTGTTTCTACAAGTGCTTTCAATATGCCATCTTACCCTTGCCTCTGTCGAGAAGCGGCAATTCATTTCAGCTTTGTCAACTGCGTCGGCCTTGTTGCTACCTTCGATCTCCCCGTGCCCAAGACCCCAAATGAGCGTAAAGGTCATTATCTTCTCCAAAGACAACCGGCATATTTGGAGCTCCCTAGGTTAGGTTAGGTTAGGTTAGGGGACGTGTACTTGTCAATTAAGGCAAGTACAGTACCCGGACGTCGAATTGACTCATTGTACAACATCCTAGTTTCTCACACCACTTATTTGGGGTGTGTTAATTTTATATATGAGTGGTGGGACCTACAGTTTAAAGTCGACTCCGAACGACAGATTTTTTGTGAAACTTTTTTCATGGCAATTTTTATTTACTCTCAGAGTTTTTGCCAGAAATCTGCTGAGAGGAAGTCGCCGAAGAAATACCTTTTGTATTTTGTTTTGATGTCTGGCCTGGGACTCGAACCCTGACTTTACGTCTAATAAGCCAACACACTACCTACTAGACTACGGCGACTCAAAAATGATGGGTAAGGCTATCAAACAATTCCTCTGTCAAACTTTCTGTATAGTTTGTCTAACCGAATTTATGCGAACAATAGAACACTCTACGCATTCATCAGAGCCTCATATGTTTTCACCATGTCTAGGGTTATAGCTCAACTCCTTTCAATTCATTGGAACTGGCTTTGGTTTGAATAAAATTGTTGCAGATTTTGCTCCATTATTGGGTGATTTTATGTCGTTAATATCTACAGATATCTGTCCAGGGATTGATAAACTTATTCTCCAATTAACCCATTAGTGCCCACTGACAACTTAAGTTGCCAGCAGAGGTTCCTTAGTTTTTATTCTCAGAGAGGTAATTGAGTGTAAAAAGCAAAACGGTAACCGTTAGAAAAAAAGTAATTCGGGCATTAATGGGTTAACTTTACTGGGAAGCTATCTCAATGAGCGTTAAGAGATCATTCAACCAGTATTCACTACACCTCATACAGATAACACAATGCGACGGTCAGCATCGTTACCTAAACTGATATGAACCTCATGGTAGTGGTACAGGAGTGGGAATCTACGAATCAGTAAAGTAATGCTGAAAAGCCATGTAGAAAGACGAGGGCCATTAAAAACTGTGCTCAATTCAGTTTGAACAGAAAGTACAGAAGACGAGGGGAAATGGCCTTACCATCTGTCAGTCAAAACGCCGTTTGAACATTTAAAGGGTCCGCCAAATAACTTTTTTTTTTGAAAATGCTTTAAAGAAAAAACTACTGAATATTTTCTCAAATTTCTTTTTTTATTTGAAAGTACAATCCTTCCGGTTAATAATGGAAAATAATTTCATTCAAATGGCTGCCTCGGCTGGCCATGCAGTAGCCTCCACCAGAAGATGCCGATTTTCGCAAAAAAAAATCATCTTTTCAAATGAAGCTCATTTTGATCTTGGCGGGTATGTAAACAAACCAAATTGTCGCATTTGGGGCACAGATAACCCGCACGCATACATTGAAAAGCCGATGCACCCAAAACGAGTCACTGTTTGGTGCGGATTTTGGTCCAGAGGCATAATTGGGCCATTTTTCTTCGAAAATGAGCAAGTAGTGGCCGTTACAGTCAATGGCGATCGTTATCGGACCATGTTGAACGAATTTTTGTTCACAAAAATTGAAGAGGAGGATATTGGCAACATTTGGTTTCAAAAGGACGGCGCTAAGTGTCACACAACCGAAGTTTGCGCTCTGTTTTTGAAGATCGCATTATCAGTTGCAGAGCTGTTGTCGTTTGGCCACCTCGGAGCTGCGATTTGACACCGTTGGACTATTATTTGTGGGGTGCCGTCAAAGATAAGTGTTACGCCGACAAGCCAGAGACAATTGACGCTTTAAAGGACAATATTCGTGAAGCCATTGATGAAATACAGCTGCACACAATCGATAATGTGCTTAAAAATTGGACCGATCATGTAGGCTACTGCATGGCCAGCCGGGGCAGCCATTTGAATGAAATTTTTTTCATTATTAACCGGAAGGATTATACTTTCAAATAAAAAAAGAAATTTGAGAAAATATTCAGTAGTTTTTTTAAAAGCATTTTCAAAAAGAAAAGTTATTTGGCGGACCCTTTAGTTTCCAGCAAGAGAAACTGAAACAAAGCAAAGAAACCATGACAGGATAAGAGAGTTGCTTTATGACAACTTCTAATGAAGGAAAAATTTAAGAGAATGTAAGAAAATAGGCTTTAAGTCATAAAATTTTTAAAGAAATGAAGGCATTAAGACATTATAGGGATTGCCCAATCCAAACTACTACTAATGCTGTTGCAGATTCATTAGGTTTTGGCCGGTTGGTTTAACTATTCACCTCCTTTTATTAGTTGAGAGGCGGTTAAATCCATTCAAAGAGATTTCCAAAAAGATCGAACTTAAAAGAAACAAGAACACGATCATTAATCAAACGATCAAATTTTCTCTGTAGACTGTCAGGCATAATCTGTCTTAATTTGCGTTGATTGTTTGAAGAGAGGTCACCAGTAGTGTTTTTATTTTTGTTTTGTTTTGTTTTGTTTTTTCCAAATTAATCTTCAAAGAAAAAAACCCCAAAGAAAAGAATAGAAAAGAAAGAAATGGCAGAAGATTTTATACCGAAACTTGCTTGCTAATCCATGATTTGATGGATGTTTCAAGTAATTTTTCAATGTTTGAAATTAAATACCCGAGATTTGTAATGATTTTGTGAAATTTTGCTTTCTTTTTTGAATTGTTGTTGGTTTAGCTGTATTACCGTTAGCTTTGCACACACACACACCATAATTTAAGGCACTGCGTGAACCTTTGACATGCCGGAGGCTTATTAATATGTTTGGCGGAAGAATCAATCATTAACGGCTATTGGAGTGAAAGACTTTTTTTTTTTAATGAATAGTTTTGATCGATGTAAAGCTGTCAAATGCTAGATTTGCTAGACTCATACTAAATGGTATATAAAATCGTTAGAGAATCATTCTAATCATCAGTCAGTTTCCAACATTCAATCCTATTGTGGAATTAATACCTTTGAGTAGCTGAGTATAAGATTTCAATCTTCTTTCGATTAATAGTCTCTCAGTACGTTAGTGCAATGAGTTTGAAAAGGTTTTCATTAGTGCTGCTGTTGCTATGCTCAGCTATTGCATTGCAAACTGCAGGTAAGAATCGTTTGACATTTTTCCTTGAACCAATCAAGTGGAACGTTTGGATTTAAATTTTCGGAATTCTCTTTCGTTACAACAAACAGATGCTCGACGAATAAAACATCGTTTTGCTGTGGGTCGTCGTGAAAATGTTGCTGCCCAAGGACGTTTTACAACCGCCATGATGAATAAGTTTGCCTTCAAGACTACAACAACAACGACAACAACAACAACCACAACGGTAGCCCCTCTCTCACCCACAACAACAACTGCAACAACACCAACAAGTCCGACCACTCCCACAACTCCAACAACTGCTACAACTCCAACAACTCCAACATCGCCAACAACTCCAACATCGCCAACAACTCCAACATCTCCCACAACTGCAACGAGTCCGACAACAGCTACTACGCCTCCAGCACCTACTACGCCTCCAGCACCTACACCGCCTACAGCACCTACAGCACCTACAACACCAACTGCACCTACAACACCAACAGCACGTACAGCACCTGATACACCACCAGCGGATGATGGTGATACACCGCCAGCGGATGGTGGTGATGCACCACCAGCGGATGGTGATGCTCCAGCCGGTGATGATCCTGGCGCTGGCGAAGGACGTAGAGTATTTGCCAATGGACGCCGCAATGTGCAGCTTGACGATGAAGACGATGACATTTTCAATATTGCCAAACTCGATGATTTTGAATATGACGATGATAATGCTGATTATGATGATGATGAAAATGCTTATGACGATGAAGAAACTGAAATTGGATCGTTATCGGATAAACCTACCAGGCTACATAAGGACGAATTGGATGATTTTGGCCGTGCCGCTCGTGCCCGTCCCTCATCTTGGAGAAGTCGCCAAATGAGAGAAAGACGCCTTCGTGCGCAATTAAACAAACGCATGCGACAAAATACACGCATTAAGGTTCAAAACAGACGTCGTGGCTTGAAACGCCAACAAAAATTTCGCAAACAATTACGTCAACGTAGACGCCGTTTACAGCAACAGAAACGACGTAACATGATCAGGCGTCGGAAACAGCAACAAAGACGCCGCAAATTGGCAACACGCCGTCGTAGTAAGATACGTAAACAACAACAAAAAAGACGTCGTCGCCAGCAACGCATACAAAGTACACGTCGTCGCATAGGTAACAGACGTCGCTTACGTCGTTTCTTGAGACGCAGTGGTAACCGTAATCGTATCATCCGCCGCATAGTACCAGTAACGTGATATTATTTTATGGAAAACGAATACCCACACTCTCTGTCACTCTCTCTTTAACGAATAAATGGAAAACTTAACTTATTTACAAAAAAAAAAAAATGTTGATCTCGGATTTCATTTCTTCAAATCTAGAAAAATAAGAACTCCTAACACAATCGCTTCTGAGGGGTTGATGGATTTAACCAGTGCATGGAACACACTCTAGGCAAGTCATAATAACTTTTTTGTTTTAAATTAATCGATTAGGATACTTTATTTTCAATTTATTTAAACATCTTGTAATTTTTAAATTATTTACGAAACTGCCGACGTTTTACGATTCTGCCTTAATTCTGCACAGGGACATGCAATATTGGTAGATAAGTAGATTGGAGTTTTAGCTTTGATACCAAAAGCTCGCTTGAGCACGCATAGCGGACCGTTGTGATGTCACAGGTAAATGCAGCCGCCCTGTACTAAACGAGTTTCACCAAACTAGGGAAGAAGTTGATCAGCGCAAGGGCTACATGCAACATAGGGTGACACAACATTTTGATGCCCTTCAAAGAAATCCCATCACATACTTCAATTACGCCTTTCAGCCTTGGCAAATGTCTTTTGATTTCCTCAAATCTCTTTACTCCGGCTGCCTATTCCGATTTGAGGTTTTAAATCAGAAAGATTTTTTTCATTTTTATCAATCTTATGACATGAAGTTGCCGTACTCTAGTAGGTAGTGTGTTTGCTTATTAGACATAAAAGCCAGGGTTCGAGCCCCAGGCCAGTCATCAAGACAAAAATATAAAAAAAAAATATTTCTTCGGCGACTTCCTCTCAGCTTATTTCTGGCAAAAAAAGACTCTGAGAGTAAATAAAATTGCCATGAAAAAGTTTCTCAAAAATCTGAAGTTCGGAGTCGACCTTAAACTGTAGGTCCCACCACTCATGTATAAAATTAACGCACACAACATAAGTGGTGTTGAGAAATTATGACGTTGTACAATGGGTCAATTCGACCTCCGTGTACTGTACTTGTCTTAATTGACAAGTACACGTCCTCTAACCTAACCTAACCTATGACAAACTATACAGGCATGATTGCATTAGTCTTAGCTTATCTGCCTTGTTCCAATTAGCCAATGTCACAACCATCTAACCATAATACGTTTCTGTCATACTTTCCGGCGTAAAATCGTAAAGGGAGGAACTAACGGACTTAATAATGCGGGACATAAAGGACATCTCATTGATGTTTACACAAATTCCATGGCAGAGAGTCCATCTAGGATACCGTGTTCATAGTCCTGTTAGCTACTGACTAAATGGCTGCATAACGAATATCATGGGTAGATCAGTCAGAGCCACCCGTTTGAAGAGACTGCAACTCAATAACCAGAAAATTATTATTATCGGTATACTCAATAAGAACGCGTTGCTTCTACTCCGCATCAGATGGCAATCCGGACAATCTAGAACTTGATACAATAAGCCGTTCACTTGCCTAACGGAAAAAACATGATTAAGGGAACTATATTAAGGCAATGTATGAGTCCATAGATTATCCCTGAACCGGAACCGAAGTGGTTCCTTATTAGCGAAAAAATTCTTCATGTAATTTCCATTTACTCTGTTTGCCACTTCGATCGAATCGTCGTTGTTCATTACGACCCTTTAGTCAGGATTACAACCTAGCTTCTTACACCAATCATGTTGTATGGGTTAACTTCAGCCATTTTAAGGATACGTAATCTGATCCGATTCCTTGGATCGAAAATAATCTTCGTTCAGTTCCAGTCATGGTTTCGAGGGTTGTTTCTTACGATGTGGTCACTGGTATGCAATTCTGCTTGCCAGAGAAAGCTGGTTGGAAGCCTTTGTAGAACCAGTTTCAAAACCAATTGTTGACTTTCCAGGAATGACAAACAATTTACCAGCATTCATCAGCTCTGAAGAATAGACCTTTAGCTGTCTTAATTTAAACCGCGCTGAACAGATTTAGAAGACATGCTTTGCCATAAGTGATAACCCGAACACTGAATCGCTTGAGACAGCCTTAATTCGTGCTGAGACCATTTTTCCATTTGACAAGATGAAGTTCGACTTAAGGCCAAAGGTATTGTCTTCGTAGTCTAGTAGATAGGGTGTTGGCTTATAAAACGTGAGGTTGTTCTTCATTTTGAACAAAAGAAAAGTAGAAGAGAATATTTATTTCGGCGACTTGTCCTCAGCAGGTTTGTGGCCAAAACTCTGAGCGTAAATAAAACTGCCATGGAAAGTTTCTCAAGAATCTATTGTTCGAAGTCGACTTTAAGTCTTTAGGTCCCGCTAGTCGCGGATAAAATTAACACACACAACATGAGCGGTGTAAGAAGCTAGGTTGGAAGCCTGACTGAAGAATTAGCTTGAACTCCTTGCACAGACAAGTCGCACAAAACGAAGAAATATTTTTGGGCGCGTTCCCCTCAGCAGCCTTCTCAACAATCTATTCAGTCCCAACTTTAAACTGTAGATTCCGCCACTCATGTATAAATTTCACACGCAACATGTAATCGAATCGAAGAGGGCCATAAAATACCTAGGAATAACGTAAAATATCGACGACAGGTTGAACTTCCAGGAACACGCGAAATACATCTTCGAAAAGGCATCTGTAACCCAGGGAGCACTGGCGAGGATGTAGCCAAATATTGGAGGACCAAATCCATTTAAGAAGAGAATTATATCGAGGGTGAAGTCGCCGTGGTCTAGTAGGTAGAGTGTTGGCTTATTAGACGAAAAGTCAGGGTTCGAGACCCAGGTCAGACATCAAAATAAAATACAAAAAGTATTTCTTCGGCGACTTCCTCTCAGCAGATTTCTGGCAAAAACTCTCTGAGTGTAAATAAAATTACCATGAAAAGTTTTTCAAAAATCTGTCGTTCGGAGTCGGCTTTAAACTGTAGGTCCCGCCACTCATGTATAATCCTGACTGAAGGGTTGTAATGACCAATTATGTATGTATGTATGTATGTGTATAATATCGAGGGTTGTGACGTCGATAATGTTATATGCTTGCCCAATATGATCGGAGGCACTCTCCGTAGGGACGACAAGGAGAAATCTGTCCTCAGTGTATCGTCTAAGCGCGATTAGACAGATAAGCGGCTATAGGACAGTGTCTGATGAAGCGGTACTGGTATTGGCAAAGTCAATACCGATACACATATTGGCGGATGAGATGAGACGCATATACTTTCGCCGTCTCGAGTATCCAGGACAAACGGTAGCTATAAAAGCGGAGGAACGAAGGATTTCCATGCACAAATGGCAATCATGATGGGAGAACGGTTTAAAGGGAATATGGACATTTCACCTTGTCCCTGATGTAACCCTTTGGATGGAGAACGAACATTGCGAGCTGAACATTGTGAACCTAACTGGTCATGGGTGCTTCAGGAAGTACCTGCATAGATTTGGACATGATACTTTTATGCCTAAACTGTGTAGATGAGGAGGAAGATGCGGAGCATATTCCAACATGCTGCTCCAGATTTAGATGGCCCGGGGAAACGAGTTTCGGACCAACTCGACTTATGGAAGAGGTGTTGAATTCTAGGATTCTATGGAGCCAATACAGTCAGAGAATGGCTGAAGTTATGCAAGAACTCTGAAGGCTGGAGGAACGGAGGCGAAATTTAACTTAGTGTGACAAAGATTTAAAGCTAACCAGCCCTCCGCGAAGTAATACCTTACGGCAGTCCCGCGGCGGGAGATTGGTTGAAGTGTGTAGGGGGTGGATTTAGTACGTAGGCACCAGTGATGGTGAATCGTGCACTCTTTTGTTGGAATAAAAGTGTCTTTCGAAGATTCCCGCCAGAGGTCAGCAATGAGTATTCAAAACGATGAGTAGATTCGAATCATACTTATAATTTCTGATACTTATACGCATTCATACTTATTTTAATGTCATACTCATACTACTCATATTCAAAGTTTGAAATACTCATGGTACTCATACTTAACAATACGCATAATGTTATTGATTTCGATTCTCCATGACACATCGTATGCACAAATCACAAAATAAATATGATTCGCGTACGAACACTACAATACGCACAAGAAGGTTGTGTATTTCCTCTGCTTGCTGTCTTTGTCTTTCTTCTTTCTTTGTAAATGCAACAACAACTAAGACTGTAAATTTTGATGAATGATTCGAATCACTCGAATGATTTATGAGTAGTATTATAAGTATTTATCTCAATTTGTGAATCTGAATGAGTAGGCGTATGAATCAAACATATTTCGAATGTTATGAGTTTGATGTCAACGTTGTACTCATACTCATTGCAACTTGTACTTATAAATCAATGTTGTACTGAGTACGAATGAATCAGAGTAGTTGGATTTCAAAATACTGTTGACTCACTCATACTCAAAATTGCATGAGTACTCATGAGTTGCGAAAAAGCGATTCATTGCTGATCTCTGATTCCCACCTCCGGCCTAAGACAAAAAAAACCACGCAACATGTGTGATGTGAGAAATTAGGTTGTAATCCTGACTAAAGGGTTGTAATGACGAATTAAGTAAGTAAGTGATTGCCAAAGAGCAAAAAAGAACAAGAAAACCATGCCTCAAAATCGTCAATTGTATTTAATTTCTACATAAAATTTTTGCATAAAATGTATGTACAGTACCATGCATAATTATGTCCCCACTCAGTACCATACATATATTGAACTGATTGAGCAATAATTTCCTAATTTCTCATTGAATTTAAATCTTAATCTAACTTCCATACAAGAAAGGTTCAAATTGAACTTAATTGAGGTCGTTTTTCTTTATTTGCAAAAATGGAAATTCTTAAAGAAATTTACAAACATACGTGAATAAATTTGTAAATTTGTTTGAATAATTTTATTACGATTTACCTCTTGACCGTTTAGCCAAAAGTTTTAAGCCTATAATGGGGTTAAGCTTATGAAGAATATTCAAATGAGACGATCTTTTCTTTTCTATTTCGATTGTCAATATTAATTATGCATGTAAACTATGCAAAGATATTACAAGTTTAGTGTTGTTTTTGTTTTTGTATTATTAATAAATTATAACCGATTTGTTGCTATTGTTGCAAAAGAATTGTTGCTATTTTTGTTCTATTTATAAAACAAAAACAAAAACAAAAACAAAAAAATCTTAATTCGAATAGGCCTACAGAAGAAGCTTTACATCGTTCTCTCGTATAAATATGATAGGCTGGACCATTTACAGTCAGTATTGTCTGAAGGCTTACAACGTAATTTACTAAGCGTTCGTTTGCCATACGATTTTATATTAAAACGTTTGGCTTGAAGGTTTAATTTTAATTGTTAGCATAGCTTAAACGCAATGGCTTCGTTTAAAGCCACTTTTATCCTGGTCTGCTTGGCAGCCGTTATGCTGCAAGCAACTGGTAAGTTTGAAACGTCTTTTTGTTTGTATTTTTATTTCTAATTTGTTGAACATTATAGCTGTTAGTGGTGGTAGAGTATTTTACGATAAATTTGCTGCTTTGGCGCAATTGAATAATCCCACAACGACTACTTTGCCGCCGGATACACCCACAACAATAACTATACCAACCGAGCCTACACCCACCACACCGACCACACCGCCCACTCCTACAACTGATACTATGACAACAACTGGCACTGCTCCTACAACCGAAACAACTGGGCCAACCACGCCGGAGACTCCAACATCCCCACCAACAACGTCAACACCCGAAACGCCGCCAACAGAAACACCAGAACCACCACCACCAGAGACACCGGAACCACCACCACCAGAGGCACCAGAACCGCCAGCAGAAGGTGATGGTGGTGGAGATGCTGCTGGAGATGCTGCTGGAGATGCTGCTGGAGATGGTGCCGATGCTGCTGGAGATGGTGCCGATGCTGCTGGAGATGCCGCAGCTGGAGGCAGAGGTATTAACAGAAACCAAAAACGTGGTAAACTCTCTTTGGCCTACGATGATGACGAAGAAGCTTATGCTGATGCTGATGATGATGATGATGAATTCGATGATGATGAGGAGTCTGATGAAATCGAAGAATTAGTGCCAAACACTGGAAAAAAACAAGATCTTGACGAAACAGCTGAAGGTCGTGCTTATCGTTCCAGTTCATCGGAATGGCGCAGACGCCAAAACCAATTGCGTAGACAACAGGCCCAACTTAATCGTCGCCGTAGTTACCTTAGACGCCAACAACAGAGATTCCAAAGACAACAAAGTTTCAGACTACGCGAACAACGTCGCCGTGAAGCCCAAAGACGTAATACGCAACGTAGACAACAGAACAAACGCAAGCAAACCATGCAACAACGTCGCCGCCAAGAGCAATTGCGTAAACGTCGTCAACAAAATCGCCGCAAGGCTGCTCAAATCAAGAGACGTCGTGTCCAGCGTAGACGTCTCAGGCGTTTGAGGAAAAATCTTGTAAAACGTATGCGTCAACGCCGTCGTCGTCAACAAAGAAGAAAGAACAGGAGACCACAAAAAATCGTAATCAGACGTCGTCGTGGTAACCGTCCTGCCCGCGTAAGAGTTGTGCGCCGTCAAAACTAGGTTGTGAAATGTTTATGAATAAAAAAGGTTATGATCTGACTTATGATACTCGAAAGAAAGCATATGTTTTTTTTTATACATTTTCCAAATTGGCAAGAGGCACATTTTTTCATTGGCACAAAGGTTTAGGATTTTAATTACCAGTACTTTTTAAAAAAATTTTTTTTTTGGTACTTTTTCTAACTACTTCAGGATAACAGTTCAGATTTTAGTATTTTTTGGTATCAGGTTTGTAAAAGTACCAAATTTTCAAATGGAATATGCTTGTCAAGCAAAAAACCATGTGGCCGTTGACATTATTTCGCTTCCTGTAGAAAAATGTTTGTAAGTTTTACTTAAAAGTTAATCAGTTAAAGAATGATATCGAAATAATACTTTAATATTCCATTTGGTACTTTTTCTTGAGACTTTGGGTTTTAGGTACCATTGATATGTGAGTTGATGGAAATTTTTTAATTTAAAGCATACTTTAGGTGGAATTAATTTTTCACTTTGGTACTTTTTTTGTTTGGTACTTTCTTAAGTATAGGCTTTAAGGTACCAAATAGCTTTAATTAAATTAAGAAAGGTTTTAAAGAATTCTTTTGCAAAAGGATATCTTTTTAATGTCTCACATTTTTTAAAGATTTTAATGTATTTCTGTTGGTACTTTTTTAAATAGTACTTTATTTTCCACTTTGATTTTTAATACTTTTTAATGAGGAAAGCTTTTATAGGATTCTATAAAAAAAGTATAGTTTCTTATTTAGGTATTTTTGTTAAATTTTTAGTACTTTTTTGTGGTACTTTGTTTGCTTTCTTTATTTTTTACTTTGTTTTTTGGCACTTTTTTAATGAGAAAAGCAATACAATAACTTATTTAGGCATTTTTGTTAATTTTTTGGTAGATTTTTTTGTGGTACTTTTTGTTTTGTTTTTAGGCTACATACATACATATAAAACTTCATGGTACTAAAATTTAAAATAATAAAAATAATTTTTATAAATATTTTGTGTGTGTGGAATACAAATTTTTTTTGGTACTTGTTTGTATGTGGAATACATAACTTTTTGTTTTGGTACTTTTTTATTTTTTTTTTTTTTTGAAAAAGAGTACTTTGTTATAAAATTTTGATGTTAAAATATTTTCTCCAACAGATAGGCGACTACAACTAAAATTTTTTGTTTATTTTTTTGGTACCATTTATTTAGTACCATGTCCCCTTACTACCACATTGTCAAATTGTTTTCGAAATTCATTTCTAAATATTTTTTATTTTTATTTATTGCTGGACGATATTTGTTAATGGAAACCAGAACAAATTTTGACCGAAAGGATATCTTTTTGTAAAAGAATTCCATAAAAACGTTTTCAATTAAATAAAAATTATTTCTTACCTTAAAGCTTATACTTAAAAAAATACGGGAAAAAAGTACCAAAATGAAAAATGAATTCCCCCTAAATTATTCTTTAAATTAAAAAATTTCCATCAACTCACAAACCAATGGTACCTAAAACCCAAAATCCCGGAAAAAAGTACCAAATGAAATATTAAAGTATTATTTCGATATCATTTCTTAACTGACACATGGGTTTTGCTTGAGCAACATCTTCAGACACATTTGAAAATTTGGTACTTTTACAAATCTGGTACTTAAAAATACTAAAATCTCATTCCTAAAGTCTAAAGTTGTTAGAAAAAATACCAAAAATAACAAAAAAAATGCCTTTAAAAAATACTTGTACTTAAAATCCTAAACCTTTGTGCCAATGAAAAAAAAAAGTACCAAAATATTGTCCTCTTGCCAATTTGGAAAATGTATAAAAAAAAACATATGCTTTCTTTGGAGTATCATAAGTCAGATCATAACCTTTTTTATTCATAAACATTTCAAAACTCAGTATGGACGGCGCACAGTTATTACGCGGATAGGACGGTTACCACGACGACGTCTCCTATTCCTTCTCAAACGCTGCGTTCTTCTTTGTTGAAGACGACGGCGTTGACGCCTACGTTTTAAAAGATTTTTCCTCAAGCGCCTGAGACGTCTACGCTGGACACGACGTCTCTTGATTTGAGCAGCCTTGCGGCGATTTTGTTGACGACGTTTACGCAATGACTGTTGGCGGCGACGTTGTTGCATGGTTTGCTTGCGTTTGTTCTGTTGTCTACGTTGTGTATTACGTCTTTGGACTTGACGGCCACGCTGTTCGCGTGGTCTTAAACGTTGTTGTCTTTGGAATCTCTGTTGTTGGCGTCTAAGGTAACTACGTCGACGATTAAGTTGGGCCTGTTGTCTATGCAATTGGTTTTGGTAAGCTCGCCCTTCAGCTGGTTCGTCACGATCATCATCGCATTCATCATTATCATCATCAGCATAAGCTTCTTCGTCATCATTGTAGGCCAAAGAGTATTCGCCTCGTTTTCGATTTCTGTTCGAAGCAATTCTTCCAGTTAAAGCATCTCCAACAGCATCGGCACCATCTGCTACAGCATCGGCACCATCTCCAACTGCATCTCCAACAGCATTGGCACCATCTCCGACTGCATCTCCAACAGCATCGGCACCATCTCCAATTGCATCGACACCTTGATCTATAGGACCTGGTGGTGGCTCTGGTGTTTCTGCTGTAGCAGTTGCCGTTGGCTCAGGTGTATCAGGTAGAGCTGTATCAGTTGTTCCTGGATTAGTTGTTCCTGTATCAGCTGTTGCTGTTGTTGGGCTAGTCGTTGATGGATCAGTTGTTGCTGTATCAGCTGTGTCAGTTACTAAGGCAGTGTCTGTTAGTGCATCTGCTGCTGGTGCTGGTGTTGTGGTCGTTGTGGTAGTTGTTGTTGTTGTCGTTGTTGTTCGTCCCTTTAGACGGTCCCATGTTTCCATTAAAGCAGAACCGAAGCGAGGACTTCCATTATCTTCTGTTGTAGAGTAGTAATCCTCATTGCGACGACGAGACAAACGATTTTTATTGCCAGCAGCCGATCTTGCAACATCGCGACCATCTGTTGAAAGAGTACAATTGCCAAATATAGTGTGTGTTATTGTTGTGTAAGTGAAATACTTTAGAATTCTATGAAGGAATCTTACCTACAAACTGCAATAACAGTGTGGTCAGAACCAGTAGCAGGACTAGGTTCAAACGCATTTTGTCGATAGAAACTGAAAAAAACTTTTTTTTTTTCAAATTTTCTTTTAAGGTTTGGGTTTCTAGTTGTCGATTTATTTGTTGCCAGGAATTCTTCTTGTCAACAATCGAATTGTGTGTGTCTAAGAGAAGAATACCGGCGGATAACTGATGATATTTTTCGCAAATTTGCAAAACTTATATATGCGTTTTGGCAACAAAAGAAATGGTCCCCTGCGTTAATTTTTTTTGTTTAAGTTTGAATTTAATTAAGCACAACGCTTAAGACAATTTACGATCAAATTAGTTCAGTTTAGAACGTAAGCGTAGCAATATTGTTGCTATTTACAAAAAGATATCTTTTCGGTACTCAGAACATTTTTAAAGATTTAAATGCATTTCTCTTGGTACTTTTTTAAATAGTACTTTATTTTCTATTTTGATTTTTGGTACTTTTTAATGAGGAGGAAGGCTTTTATAGGATTCTTTAAAAAGAAGTATTGTGCCTTATTTAAGTATTTTTGTTACATTTTTGTACTTTTTTGTGGCCCTTTTTTGTTTCCTTATTTTTTACTTTGTTTTTTGACACGTTTTTAATGAGAAAAACTTTTATAAGGTTCTACATAAAAGTACAATACCTTATTTAGGTATTTTTGTTACTTTTTTGGTAGACTTTTTTGTGGTACTTTTTTTTCTAGGATACATACATACATATAAAACTTCATGGTAGTAAAATTTAAAATAATAAAAATAATTTTATAAATATTTTGTGTGTGTGGAATACAATCTTTTTTTGGTACTTTTTTAAATAGTACTTCATTTTCTTTTTTGATTTTTGGTACTTTTTAATGAGGAAGAAGGCCTTTATAGGATTCTATAAAAAAAAGTGCAATACCCCATTTAAGTATTTTTGTTACATTTTTAGTACTTTTTTGTGGTACTTTTTTGTTTTCCTTTTTTTTACTTTGTTTTTTGGCACGTTTTTAATGAGAAAAACTTTTATAAGATTCAAAAAAAGTACAATAACTTATTTAGGTATTTTTGTTACTTCTTTGGTAGATTTTTTTGGTACTTGTTTTTGTTTTCTAGGATACATGCATACATATAAAACTTCATGGTATTAAAGTTTAAACTAATAAAAATTATTTTTATAAATATATTCTATGTGTGGAATATAAATTTTTTTTTTTGGTACTTCTTTTTTGAAAAGAGTACTTTGTTATAATATTTTGATGTTAAAAAATTTTTCTCCAACAGTTGGGCAACTACAACTAAAAATTGTTGTTTTGTTTTTTTAGTACCATTTATTTAGTACCATGTCCCCTTACTACCACAGGGGCAAATTGTCTTCGAAATTCGTTTCTAAACATTTTTTTTTGATTTTTTACTGGACGATTTTTGTTAGTGGAAGCCAGTAAAACTGTTTAGGCCAGGTCAAGCCAGTTCATTTGAAGGGCAACAGTTGACAACAGTCTTGCACAAACGGTTTGTATGTTGAATTTATACGAATTTGTGCGTGTATGCCAGAATAGCGAGAATGTTTTAATTTTTTGCCAAAATTCATAATCAATTTAAAAGACAAGCAAAAGCAGCAACAAAAATTAAAAAAAAAATAACAAAAGAATCACACACAAGAACAGTTTGCAAGCGAGCGATTCTATTTGCGAAATTTATGCGAATTTATAATTTATTTTCGCTGAATATGTTTATTGTTGCAAAAAATCAAAGCAACAAAGCAACAATATTGCTAAGCTTACAATCTAAGCTAAACTGAACTGAACTAATTCGATCATAAATTGTCTTAAGCATTGATCTTAATTAAATTCAAACTAAAAAAAAAAAACAACAAAACGTTTCAAATATTAACGCAGGGCATCATTTCTTTTGTTGCCAAAACGCATATATAAGTTTTGCAAATTTGCGAAAAATATCATCAGTTATCCGCTGGTATTCTTCTCTTAGATACACACTAATCGATCGTTAACAAGAAGAATTCCAAACCTTAAACGAAAATTTGGAGAAAAAGGATTTTTTTAATTTCTTTCGACAAAATGCGTTTGAACCTAGTCCTGCTACTGGTTCTGACCACACTGTTATTGCAGTTTACAGGTAAGATTCCTTCATAGAATTTTAAAGTATTTCACTTACACAACAATAACACACACAATATTTGCCAATTGTACTCTTTCAACAGATGGTCGCAATGTAGCAAGATCGGCTGCTGGCAATAAAAATCGTTTGTCTCGTCGTCGTAATGAGGATTATTCTACAACGGATGACGATGGAAATGCTCGTTACGGTTCTAATTTAATGGAATCATGGGAACGTCTAAAGGGACGAACAACAACGACAACAACTACCACAACTACCACAACGACCGTAGCACCAACACCACCAGTAGCAGATGTACTAACAGACACTTCCTTAACTGGCACAAGTGATACACCAACAACTGATACACCAACAACTAGCACAACAACAGCAACAGCTGATCCAGGACCAACTGATACAGCTACATCTGACCCAGGAGCAACTGATCCAACAGCAACTGACACAGCAGAACCAGAACCACCAGCACCCGAACCTGAACCTGCACCTGAACCTGCACCTGAACCTGAGCCGCCAGCAGATGAGACTTCTCCACCAGCGGCTGATGAAGAGGAAGACACCAGCCCACCAGCTGATGAGGAAGGAGAATCTCCATCAGCTGACGAAGACGCTGGCGCAGACGAAGAAGGTAATGAAGAAGAACCTGCCGAAAGGAATTTCTTCAATTATCGTTTGAATTTCGATCCCAACCAAGAAGATATCGATGACGATGAGCAGCTTATAAAGTTCAATGGAAACGACAACGTTGACGACGACGAAAATTCAATCAAATTAACTGAATTTAACGAATCTACTGAACTTGGCCGAGCATCCAGAGCACGTCCCTCTTCTTATCGTCGCAATCAATTGAAACGTCGTCGTCGTCGTTTAGATCGTTCACGTCTCCAACGTATTGAGCGCCGCCACCGTCAAAGACTACGCGCTACAATACGTAACTACAATGAACGTATTATGAGAGATTACCGCAACCGCCAACGTGTCAATAGCCATCGCCAAGCGCAAAGAGTGAAAAGAGTTAATGCCATTCGCCGTCGCAATGCCATAAGGCGCAAACGTGCTCAGGCAATCAGACGCCAACGACGTGCTCAGCTTCGTCGTAGAGCAGCACTGAATCGTCGTAGAACTACTTTAAGGCGTCGTCAGCAACGTAAAAAAGCTCAAAGGAGACGTCAATTGAGGAGACGCAATGCAAAACGCCGTCTTAATAGACGTCGTCGCTTACAACTGATAAAACATATGCGTCGTTACAGAAGCCGTCACGGTAGAGCTTGATTGACCGAAATACTATGTACCACAGACCAATGATGAATAATAAATGTGAATCTAAATTTAAACAAAATGTTCTTGTGTATGCTTTTGCAATTATTTTATCGTCTAGAAATTAAGGCACCCAGTAATGCATTAAGCAGCATATTTCAATGAAATTCGTTACCGGATCACCTCAGTGAATGGATTTTATTCTTGTAGTTCTTTAAACGATATTAGACAAGCTCCAATGTTTCTGAAACTTGATTAACATGTTAAACGCATGACAGGATACGAAATGTTTACCAGTGGTGGTATTCCTTGTTACAGTAATATTGTCTGGAACGTTAGGTGGGATTTCTGAATGGCTTTATTTCCTAATAGACTTTGAATTACCGAGCCGGTTATTGTATAAGAAAGCACATTTGGCATCGAAGTATTTCTTATTTAAAAATGAAGGCGTGAACTCTTCCAAATAATTTCTGCATGAAGCCCACTTCCGTCGGATATCAAGCTATAAACACATTTGATGCGATTTTTTAGAGATTGTCGCATCGCAAGTGCAAGTGCACTACAAAGTACATCCAATACAACAATCTTACACAAAATGAAAAACTGAAAACAATTTCTTTCTTTCGACGACTCCTCTCAGCAGTTCGCCTGTAAAAACTCTGATAGTAAAATAAAAATTGCCATAAAAAGTTTCTCAAAAACAAATCTGTCGTTCGGAGTTGCCTTTAAACTATAGGTATCGCACCATAAGTCGCCCTGGTCTAGTAGGTAGTGTGTTGGCTTATTAGACGAAAAGCCAGGGTTCGAGATCCAGGCCAGACATCAAAATAAAATACAAAAAGTATTTCTTCGGCGACTTCCTCTCAGCAGATTTCTGGCAAAAACTGAGAGTAAATAACAAATTGCCATGAAAAGTTTCTCAAAAAAATCTGTCGTTCGGAGTCGACTTTAAACTGTAGATTCCGCCACTCATGTATAAAATTAACGCCCACAACATATATCACCCATGTGAAGCTAGGTCATAATCCAAGCTGAAGGATTGTAATGCCCAATTAAGTAAGTAAGAATGTATGTGTTAGGTTGGATTTTTTCTAAGCGGCGACGTTTGTAATTGTTTTTGTTCTTGATGCGTTTACGATTGTATCTATGTGTGATAATACGACGCTTAATTGAGTGACCTTTGTTCTTAAAACAACTCATTGGCTACTCTTGAAATATTTACGATATTTAGCGGGAATACGAACACTTACAACTTGACCACGTTTAGCACCAAGACGTTTTAAATTGATACGAGTTGCACCACAATGAGCCTTGGCATCAGAGGTGCTCTTAATTTCTTGTTCGGTCACCTCGTATCCTTCACCACCAGCTGTTAAAGCGGCCGCAACAGATTGTTCATCTTCTTCGACTAAGGAAGCATCTTGTTCAACGGCATCATAGTTGTCAGTTTTCTTGTTTTCATCAGAAACGGAGCCACGGCCATAAATTTGAGTTCTACCATTAACACCACCACCACCAGCACCACCACCACCAGCATCACCACTAGGACTAGTGCCACCTGCTCCAGTGTCTGTATTTGTTGTCGGAGGAGTGGTAATTGAACCGCTGCCAGATGGTACTGAGATAATTGTGTCAGTAGTGGGGGTTGTTGTGCCACCTGTAGTGGTGGGAGTAGTAGTGGTAGGGCTAGTGCCACCACCACCACCATTGCCCGTGACAATAATAATCGGTTGACTTTGTTTGCTGCCAAACATGTTCTTAAACAATAAGAATTTCTTCATAAACAAACGACCACTGGAACCTTCGCCTTTCTTCACAGCATCAGCGGCAGGAATCTCCTCCTTTTTTATAGCATCAGTATCATCATTATTGATATCGTTTACTACTTGGACATCATCTTCGACACTTACAAATTGACCACCATATTTAGCACCACGACGTTTTAAATTGATGCGAGTTGCACCACGATGAGCCTTGGCATCAGAGGTGCCCTTAATTTCTTCACCACCAGCTGCTAAAGCGGCCGCAACAGATTGTTCATCTTCATCGACTAAGGCAGCATCTTGTTCAAAGGCATAATTGTCAGTTTTCTTGTTTTCATCAGAAGAAGAGCCACAGAAGTAAAATAGAATTCTACAACCATTAACACCATCAACAGCACCATCTCCAGCGCCACAAACAAACAACCACTGGAACCTTCACTTTTCTTAGCAGCATCAGCGGTAGTAACTTCCTCCTTTGCAATCGTCTACTACTTGGACAATATCTTTGGCGCTTACAATTTGAGCACGTTTAGCACCAAGAAGTTTCAAATTGATACGAGTTGCACCACGATGAGCCTTGGCATCAGAGGTGTTCCTAATTTCTTGTTCAGTCACCACGTATTCTTCAACACCAGCTGCTAAAGCGGCCGCAACAGATTGTTCATCTTCATCGACTAAGGCAGCGTCTTGTTCAACGGCATAGTTGTCAGTTTTCTTGTTTTCATCAGAAGAAGAGCCGCGAAAGTAAAATTGAATTCTACAACCATTAACACCACTAACAGCACCATCTCCAGTGCCATAGACAAACAGCCACCGGAACCTTCACTTTTCTGAGCAGCATCAGCGATAGTAACTTCCTCCTTTGCAATCGTCTACAACTTAGACAATTTGACCACGTTTAGCACCAAAACGTTTCAAATTGATACGAGTTGCACCACGATGAGCCTTGGCATCAGAGGTGTTCCTAATTTCTTGTTCAGTCACCACGTATTCTTCAACACCAGCTGCTAAAGCGGCCGCAACAGATTGTTCCTTTTCGTCGACTTAGGCTGCATCTTGTTTGACGGCATAGTTGTCAGTTTTCTTGTCTTCATCAGAAACAGAGCCACGACCGTAAAATTGAATTCTACAACCATTAACACCACCAGCACCAACAGCACCATCTCCAGTGCCATAGACAAACAGCAACTGGAACCTTCACTTCTCTTAGTAGCATCAGCGGCAGTAACTCCTTTCTTTGCAATCGTCTACAACTTAGACGATTTGACCACGTTTAGCACCAAGACGTTTCAAATTGATACGAGCTGCACCACGATTGACATGGGCACCAGAAGTGCCGTTAATTTCAAGAAAATGTTGAATCAAAACGTATTAATTACTACGCATTTCACAAAAAAAATGTCCCCAGATCTTCAAACATATCAGTGTTGCTCGTTTCGCTCACTGTTGTAGACAGAGGACGAGTACTATACTGGTTTCTTGAACGACCACAAGCTTGTTGAGGTTCAGAGTTTGTTAATGAGTGTTGGTTTGCATTGCTCTTTAGCATGGCTAGTTGACATCAGCGTGTGTAAAACAGCAATGTAAAGAATGTAAATAATGTCGACTTTTATTTTTTTATTGTAAAATTTTAGAAACTCTACTGCCGTGTACATACTCGTATGTATTTTCAAATTCATTTCAAAGAAATTGTGATCATGACTGTGTGATCTTTTTGTTGTTTTCAACTATTTTTGCTTCTTCAATGAAAATGGCTTAAAGCGCTTTTAATTGTGGCTATAAATTCTTGGCTATTCGAGAGTAACAACAATAACAACAAGTTGTTGTACATACTTTCGCATTTACCGTTGGTCGAGTACTTGAACAACATTTTTTTCCAATCTTTTTTGCCGTTTTTTTTTATTCTGCATTTAAGCGTAAAGCGTACAGCGTAAGGTAAACAATTGATGAATTGAATATGAAATGATATTCACTTTTTGTTATTGTTGTTATTTTTGGTTTACAATTACTGGCGGTAAATATTATTGGGAAAAACGTATAAAAAGCATTGATTGACGAACGTTAATCATCAAATATTGATTTGCAATCTTAGCAAACGCTTGGTGGTCTATTATTGAAAAGTTCTTTTATTCGGCCGGCCATAAAAGTAGTTTCAATCATGAAATACTTTACCTCCTTCGTCTTCATCCTGATTGCCTTTATGGCATTGGCTAATGCTGCACCAGAACCCGAACCCGTGCCAGCCAAAGGTAAGAAGAATTTGTTGTATTTTCATGTGTGATTTAAAAATTGTTAAAATGAAAAAAATTTGAATTTCAGTTGGTAAATTTCGTTCAGCACAAGCACAAATCGAAGATGATGTCCAGGTTGTAGCCGATATCGATCATGATGATACCGATGCTACAGAAAAGGAGGAGTTTGCTGCCGCTGATGCTGTGAAGAAAGGTGAAGGTTCCAGTGGTCGTTTGTTTATGAAAAAATTCTTGTTGTTTAAGAACATGTTTGGCAGCAAACAAAGTCAACCGATTATTATTGTCACGGGCAATGGTGGTGGTGGCACTAGCCCCACCACTACTGGTCCCACCACTACAGGTGGCACAACCCCCACTACTGACACAATTATCTCAGTACCATCTGGCAGTGGTTCAGTTACCACTTCTCCGACAACAAATACAGACACTGGAGCAGGTGGCACTGGACCTAGTGGTGATGCTGGTGCTGGTGGTGGTGGTGCTGGTGGTGGTGGTGCTGGTGGTGGTGGTGTTAATGGTAGAATTCAATTTTACGGTCGTGGCTCTGCTTCTGATGAGAACAAGAAAACTGACAACTATGCCGTTGAACAAGATGCCGCCTTAGTCGAAGAAGATGAACAATCTGTTGCGGCCGCTTTAGCAGCTGGTGGTGAAGAATACGTGGTTACCGAACAAGAAATTAAGGGCACCTCTGATGCCAAGGCTCGTGGCCCAGCTCGCGTCAATTTGAAACGTCGTGGTGCTAAACGTGGTGGTCAAGTTGTAAGTGTTCGTGTTCCCACCAAATATCGTAAATATTTCAAGAATGGCCAACGCGTTGTTTTGAACAAAAGAAACAAGAAACAAGGTCGTCCAATTAGGCGTCGTATTATCAGACGTGGATCCAATCGTAGACGCAACAAGAACAGAAACAATAACAAACGTCGTCGTATTGTAGCCGCTTAAAAATATCCAAAAGATTTTAAAAGTTTTGCATCCCAAAATATTTATTTAAACAAACAAAAGATTTAAAATAAAAAATATAAAATTTTAAATATTTATTAAAATAAAAATGAAACGATTGGACTTATTGAACTGCATTGAAAATTCAAAGAAAATAAAAACAAAAAAAAAAAATACTGCACATACAGATGGCAATCCTATCATCCTAGAAATTGATACTTTCGATCAATCACTTGCTTGGCTGATACAAGTTTATTAATAATGCTGAAACTGATGCATTCTATCAGTAGATTTATGTCCCACAATAAATTCTACAACAATTTAAAAAACAATTTTTTGGGGTAATGAAGTAACTTCGTCTGACGACTGGGTCTTGTCGATTTAGGTACCCTCCCCCCTCAATAATGAGTGATTATCTGGGTCAATGTTTGGCCAGTTGGGCCTATATCTGCAATCTAAAGCTCTTGATAAAATCAAGCTTACAGTGAGCGTCAAAAGTGAGTAAACACCACTGAAATAATTCATTTTCTTAGGATAGCGAGAAAAGTAAATGAGAATAGTTGAATACATTTTCAATAATAAAAACGTTTATTTATTACTTATAAAATGTTAAAACAAAAACAACAATTCGTGATAAAGGGATTTTTTTTATACTTAAGAACATAATAGAAAATTTAAAATTATAGTGGGTGTTGACTCACTTATGGCGCTCACTGTATGTTGTTCATCAAAAAAATACAATGATCTGAAAATTGCATCGAAAGCTGCCCATAAAGAAGCCAAGGAAAATGGTCTGTGTTCACTTTTGTTCCAACAAAACAAAACAAAACGGCAGCAAATTGGTGCTCAAACCACAAATAGTGCTGTAGATGTAGAACATAGCTATTCTTCGTATTTTTTTCCGTGGATGAGAGATGATGTGTGTAGAAAATTATGCAGGAGACCTACAGAGCTAGTTCTAATGCTGGTGAAGACAGCATTACTACTACTGTTCTAATTTTAGAGTACAATTAGTCTAAGAAAATTAAATTTCTAGAGGCAAACTCTCAAAGGAATACTGATTGTTGTGGCTTAGGCCAAGCCTTAGTGAAGTTGCCGTAGTCTAGTAGGTAGTGTGTTGGCCATTAACAACCCGTTTCACGGATTTCAGCCTGTCTTAACGCATCCTTTCAGGATCGTCTGTTTCTTGAGCGGCTACGCCAGTTGGTCACACCAATCGATGACAGGGCTTTCTCGATCTGGTCCTTCCAATGCAAACAAAGTCGTCTTCTTCGCCGACTTCCGCAGATCGCCGATCAAATACCCGTCTCGCCAGAGCATCCTCATCTTTCATTCGAACGACATGGCCGAGCCGGCGCAGCCGCTGGATGTTAATACGCTGCACAACGTCCATGTCACTGAGGATCTCATACAGCTCACTGTTAGATCCCATACGAAAATCATTGCCAACTCGCACTGGATCGAAGATCTTAAGCAGAACTTTTTTCTCGAAGACTCACAAGGAAAACTGCAGGGTCGACGAGCTCACCAGGACTGGTGTACTACTTCCGGAATCCTCCCAATCGACTTGGGGATTCCACTTACCTCGGTCAAGTTGGCCATCGCTCTGAAATTCTTTCAAGACGCCAACTTATCTTGGATCAATGAGGAGTCCTGCTCCACCGCTAGGCTCACGTGGCCCTCGATGTATAGAAGGCGCACCAACCAGTTACTTAGACTTGGTCGTAACGTCATCTCGATCACAGTGGCCATGTTTACTGGTCATTATGTTATGGGAAGCCACGCGGAAAGAATGCAGCTCCCATCTAACGACTTCCGCCGTGGGTGCAGATCCGCTGAGAAAGAGGAGGCCTTTAATCCACTTTCTTTGTCAATGCTGATCTCTTGCGAGGTGCAGATATAGCTTATATGGCTCTCCTAATTCGCCGTAGTCTAGCAGGTAGTGTATTGGCTTATTAGACGTAAAGTCAGGGTTCGAGCCCCAGGCCAGACATCAAAATAAAATACAAAAAGTATTTCTTCGGCGACTTCCTCTCAGCAGATTTCTGGCAAAAACTCTGAGAATAAAATAAAATTGCCATGAAAAGTTTCTCAAAAATCTGTCATTTGGAGTCGACTTTAAACTGTAGGTCCCGTCACTCATGTATAAAATTAACACACACAATATAAGTGGTGTGAGAAACTACGTTGTAATCCTGACTGAGGGGTTGTAATGATCAATTATGTATGAATCCATTGTGGCTTTCTGTTTCGTTGCTAACGTTAGCAGCATCCTTACCAGAAAAGATGAAACGGACCAAACGAATCGTTCCATGAATTAGAGGCTCGTCATAGGCTCGCTATTGGATAATGAAAAAAGCATGAAAATGTATGTGAAATACATATTGTGTACCTATCTACTCTTAATAAATACGTAATGTGTGGTAAATATTCAGGTGTCATGGTTTCATCGTTTTGATGTCCCTCCCTCGGTTACTTGCTGCATCTGTGCAGCTCAATTCTTATGGATCCCACGCGACCTCTGCAATGCCTCTTATCTTAGGGCTCATGATGATGTATTTTACACTTGAGTCTGTAACTCTACCCATATAAAGTCCCATTCACGCAACAATTAAAGCTGACGGGATCATTCACAACGCCTATAGATATGCCCATTGGGGTAACAAGAGAACAGGCTTTCAATGTTGGTATTTGAAATAAAATTTTACTCAGCGTTGAAGCTTTTTTCCAACTCGGAGAACACCGAAGTGATTTTGGAAAAGTCAATAAACCGGGAAAAATTAACTGTTAGCGTAACGTATTATAGTCTGAAGATGTTATTGTGCCGTCTGCTAGTACCGTTACTGCAAATACAGCGCGTATGACAGACGATATGTGGTTACAACAAAATCACACAACATGACCGCGTGTAATTTCACATATTGGCAGCGTCAATTGGTCAACCAGATCATATGGTTTGACACCATTAAACGTTTTTTGTAAGGCTACGTTAAAAATTACGCGTACATGGATAGGTAGGTAGGTAGAAGTGGCTGTCTCCTCGATGGAGTCATGAGCGGACACACTTAGGCTGCACACAGGGCCCATTGTGATACCACAGTTCCTCATTTCCCCTATTCCAGGAACCATTCGGAGCTTCCGATGAAGCGACTCAGGCAATATCCATACATGACAGTTCATCCATATCCTTCATGTAGTAGGCACCCAGGTACCTCTTTCTCCTCCGACTAAGTACCCGACATGTGCACAACAGGTGAATAATAGTCTCCTCTTCCTCTTCATCTCCACAGCTTCTGCAGAAATCATTTGCAAGGTTTCTAAGACCAATACGCCTCGCATGCGCTCCTATAACACAATGCCCCGTAATAACCCCAATAACAGTGCTGAGCCTACTTCTTTGGAGTTTAAGCAAAGTCGCCATGCGCCTTCTATCCAGCCTCGGCCAGATCTTTTGAGCCGCTCTGCCTTTATCCGAAGTTGGCCACATTCTGTTGACGAGATCTACGGTTGCATTGTCAATTATAAGTTTGCAGGTCCCCAAAAAGATCCCCAACGTAGAGAATTCATCAGAGAGTTCAAGGGTCGTGCCCCTTCTGGCCAGTTCATCCGCTCTGCAGTTGCCAGGAATATCATTATGTCCCGGTACCCATGTGATACAAACTTCATATCGGTTCGCCACCTCATTGAGACGTCTGCGACAGTTGTACACCGTCTTGGAGTTTATTACACTGGAATCCAATGCCTTGATAGCCGCTTGGGGTACGATTACGATTACGACCTTACGTCTCACAACACTTATGGTGTATGTGTGTTAATTTTATACATGAGTGGTGGGCCCTGCAGTTTAAAGTCGAGTTTTTTGGAAATCTTTCAAGGCATTTATATTTGCTCTCAGAGTTTTTGACAGTAATCTGCTGGGAGGAAGTCGTCGAAGAAATGTTTTTTAAGGTTTGAACCGAAGCCTCCCGTCTAATGAGCCAATACACTACTTACTAGATTATCGACGGCGATCGATTGCTGCAAGTATAATTCAGAGGCGGTCTTTCAAATAAAATAGTACTTCGGACAGAATGTCAATGACCAACTGACTACTGGCTGGCCACATTTTATGTGGGGGGAAGTATGTTCACAGAAATACTATCAAAATCATTTGTTGCAAAAACTGGAAAGCATAGGCCACGTAATTTTAAATATTTTCGTCAGTTATTCTAAAAGTACTCAAGAGAAGAGATTGGTCCATGCAAGAAACATTGAAACATTCCTTAACTACATGGTACCCTTCGTCAAACTAACGCAACTCAGGTTCCTTTTTCAATTGTTTAAATCTCATAATTTTATTACAACTAATAAATGCCAGTCGTTACAAGTTCAATATCAACAAAATTAATAAAAAAAAAATAAAACAGAAAACAGTTATAAACATTAACAAACATAACCTCACTTAAGACCACCTGTTACTTCGATAGCAGCACCATTAACATACGATGATTTATCGGAAGCCAAAAAGGCTATAACTTCAGCTATTTCATGAGGTTCACCCATGCGACCTACTGGACAACGTTTAACAATGTCGGCCTTAATATTATCGGGCACTGTATCCACCATTGGTGTGTTAATATAACCCGGCAATATGGCATTGACACGTATGCCAAATTTACCAAATTCCTTTGAGGCCACCTCTGTAAACGATATGACACCGGCTTTAGTGGCGGCATAGTTAGCCTGGCCCATATTATTCATTTTGGCAACAATGCTTGAAATGTTAACAATACTGCCGCCTTTAATATTGTGTTCAATCATGGCTTTGGCAAACTGTTGGGTTACCAAGAAGGTGCCCCGCAAATTAACGGCATAAACATCATCATAATCCTGAACAGGCATTTTCAATAAATAATTATCGCGTGTAATGCCCGCTGAATTAATCACCACAGAGGGGGCAGTTTTGAATTGAGCACAAACTTGTGTAACTGCTTGGCGAACACTGTCATATGATGAGACATCCAGTACAAGGGGAAAAACATCTAAAATGGGAGCATATTTTTAGGCTTCTCTTATAATCAAAAGCCATAATAATTATGGCAAAAGCTTTTAAACTCACCACCACCCAGTTGTTTAGCCGTCTCTTCGGCTGCTTTAGCATTACGATCAGCTGCTATCACTTTGGCTCCATAATCTTTTAACACTCGGCACGTACTGCGTCCAATACCAGAGCCAGCTCCTATAATTTTTAGTTTCAATAAAAATTTTCTCTGATTGATACTTGTGGCTGTAACTCACCGGTAACAATTGCTAACTTGTTTAACAATAATTTAGCCATTATTTCTACTCTGCGGCCAGCAACTGATAAGAGAAATCAACCTCCAGCCCCAATAAAGTTTGGTAAACAACTGATCATCGCGTAGCCATAACAATAACATTAAAGAGAGCGAAAGCTTTTAAACAATTACTGGGTTGCCATGCTTAGTAACCGGCAGCTTTTCGAGGGGAATTTACATAAAGGCCTGCATTCTTAAATGCAGGCATATAATTTACACAAAAACCAAACCTCTTGATAGTTCTTCTCGTATTCATCAATTATCGTTGGTAGTGCTCTGTGGAAACGGGCCGTCATGCATGCTTAAGTGAGCTTTGGTAATTAAAGCTACCACTTTGACCTAAGACCAGTGTGTAAAAAACATTTAAGTGTTTGAAGGGAATATTTGTATTCTTTCAGTTACTTGCGTGACTCCTATTTGTTCGGCTTGCTACGAGAACTTAACGCATTAGGAAGTGCTCTATAGTATGACTCGAGGGAATTTAGTCGCTATGTAGTGTTTCTCGAAACCGAACGTGATATTGTAATTGCAAGAATTTTACAAAAATGGATCAAAAGATCATACAAGATCACCAAAACAGATAGAAAACGACAGTCTATTGATCACGCTTCTAAACTTCTAATGAAAAAACAATATGAAGAGATATTAAGTTAGGTTAGGTTAGAGGACGTGTACTTGTCAATTAAGACAAGTACAGTACCCGGAGATCGAATTGACCCATTGTACAACGTCCCAGTTTCTCATATCACTTATGTTGTGTGTGTTAATTTTATACATGACCGGTGGGACTCCGAACGACAGATTTTTGAGAAACTTTTTCATGGCAATTTCTATTTTATTCTCAGAGTTTTTGCCAGAAATCTGCTGAGAGGAAGTCGCCGAGGAAATACTTTTTGTATTTTGTCTTGATGTCTGGCCTGGGGCTCAAACAATGGCTTTACGTCTAATAAGCCAACACACTACCTACTTGACTACGGCGACTTCATATAGAGATATTTGATGAACGGCAAAGCTCTTCTAATGCTAATAAAAGAACATGATTGCAGTAGAATGGAGCCAAAACACAAAATGCCACAAGATCATGCCATAAAATTTTACCTTCTGTAAATACTTCTGTGGCCTGACATGATCTTTCAGGCGCTCAAAATGTTGGATACAAGTCTGTTGTAATACAGAACTAATAATTTAGCCCTAAGTAAGTAAGGTGCCACCGAGCAAACACGCTTCAAAATACGCTCTTTCACATCTGACGTTGCTTTAGTGTTCGTTCTTGATCTTATTCTAGATGTTGGTTAAGCCTCTAAAGTTGAAAAATTCTAAAACCACATTCAAATTACTTTTTTGGGTTCTCTAGGGTTAGAGTCTTGTTTACACGGGTTTTCAGTCCAGCGAAAGCATAAAGCAAGATAAATAAAATATCCCAACCTCTGTTTTATAAATTGGGATCCCACTTCTCCGAGCATAAGTAGAAGTTTTACCTTTTAATGTCTGGTATTATATTCTGGACGTCTTTATGCCAATCGGTATTTCAAACGAATGGATTGTATTCAGTACAAATCCTCTGTGTTCAGCATCCCGTTTTGTATGTGATTCGGATGTTAATTAATGTATCTCGGTTTTAACCCGTGTGATACCAAATTCCAATCGATGTGAATAAATTCTGATCTCGGCAAATATTTAGAAATCCCTAATTAAAAGGCTTCCAATGATTTGACAACATCTTTATCATATTAACGGCTATTTACTTATCAAAATCATTACTTAGAAGCCTCTCAAACCAAGCTTCTCCCTTTAAATCGATTGATGTCTTCAGGTGCAGTTTTTTGGGGCTTAAAAATAAAGCGAAACTTACCCTTAATGACAATTTGAAATAAATCATCTCTGATGTTGTTTATATACGATTTCATTCAATTTCTGACCCAATAGGAATAAATGGCAAAATACTGTATAAGTTATTAAAGACACAAACCATGTGTCTAAAATAAGTCACAATGCATAGAATCTCTGATTTGGTTTTTGACAACTATTTTAAGCGTATTTTATGATTAAGCAGTTTTCAGAGTATATTCTACACATTCCATAGAGTTGACATTACTTAAATAGTTAACTGAGATGCCTTAAAATATGCTGTGAGATTTCAATTCCTTCAGGCAAGTAAAGTGTTACCAGATTGAAAGTGAAGCCACTATTATGTGTAACGTTATTTATGAATAAATGGAAAATGCCACAAAGTATGCTATTAAATTTGTTATTTACATATTAAAACTATCAAAACACATTTTTTATACAGGATTACCACCTAGCCTCGCCCACCACCTACCTTGTTTTTGTTAATTTTTAAAGTCAACATCGAACGCTTGATTTTTGAGAAATCTTTTCACGGCAATTTTATTTACTTTCAGAGTTTTAGTCCGAAATCTGCTGAGAGGAAGTCGCCGCAGAAATATTTTTTTTATATTTCGTTGTCTAACGTGGGTTGGATTTAAATTGTAACACTTGGCTCATGTCTGATTTGACAGATAATGAGTTTTATCCTTCAGCTGAACGAATATGGTTGTGTATACGCTTGCTTAACGCTGGGAAATATTGCGACATTACTTTGAAAATCATGGTAATGTTGCAGAATGTGTGCGAAAATTGCATACGGATTTTGGAAGAACAGGAGCACCGTCAGCTCCGTATATTCGTTATCTTGTGAAAAAAGTGAAAGAAACTGGCATTTTCATCGATAAACGTGAAAGCGTGAAAAGACAAAAACAGTGCGGACACCCGAGAATATTGCTGCTGAGGCAGAAAGTGTGCGTGAAGCGCCATCAACATCAATTCACCGTCGTTCTCAACAATTGAACATTTCGGAGACATCATTGAGACGAATTTTGCATAAAGACCTTGGTATGACGCCATACAAAGTCCAATTGGTTCAGGAGTTGAAGCCAATTGGCCATCCAATGCGTTTTCGCTTCGCTAAGTGAGCTTGCGATCGACTTACAGAAAAAAAAATCATCTTTTCAGATGAAGCTCATTTTGATTTTGGCGGGTATGTAAACAAGCAAAATTGTCGCATTTGGGGGACAGAAAACCCGCACGCATACATTGAAAAGCCGACGCACCCAAAACTAGTCACTGTTTGGTGCAGATTTTGGTCCAGAGGCATAATTGGGCCATTTTTTTCGAAAATGAGCAAAGAGTGGCCGTTACAGTCAATGGCGATCGTTATCGGGCCATGTTGAACGAATTTTTGTTCACAAAAATTTAAGAGGAGGATATTGGCAACATTTGGTTTCAACAGGACGGCGCTAGGCGCCACACAGCCGAAGCTACTCTCGATGTTTTGCGCCCTGCTTTTGAAGATCGCATTATCAGCCGCAGACCTGATGTCGTTTGGCCACCTCGGAGCTGCGATTTGACACCGTTGGACTATTATTTGTGGGGTTCCGACAAACCAGAGACAATTGACGCTTTAAAGGACAATATTCGTGAAGCCATTGGTGAAATACAGCTGCACACAATCGATAATGTGCTTAAAAATTGGACCGATCGTGTAGGCTACTGCATGGCCAGCCGAGGCAGCCATTTGAATGAAATTATTTTCCATTATTAACCGGAAGGATTGTACTTTCAAATAAAAAAGGAAATTTAAAAAAATATTCAGTAGTTTTTTTTAAAGCATTTTCAAAAAAAAAAGTTATTTGGCGGACCCTTTAGATCCAATTCTTGATATCAAACCTTCACTTTGACGTCTTAAAAATAAAAAATAATTATTCTTCTAAATATCCATCTCTTAATAGTCTTCTGACAAAAGATCTCTGGGTAAATAAATGCCAAAAAATCTGTCATTCGCAGTCGATATTAAACTGTAGGTCCCAACAATCGTAAATCAAATTAAGGCATAGAACATGACTGTGATACCACGTTTTGTATAATGCAACAAATATGGTCCCATTTCGCAGTTCATAAGCCTTCTCTCAAGGGCAGACGTTTGTAAATATGATGTGTGTTCCATGTTGTTAAGTTTAAACTCGGAATTGCTAGCGCATATGCCCTTTGCTTTTCTGATATTAATTTGCAGTCCGACATCGGCCGCTATCAGATGTATTTGATACAATTTTGCATCGGTACCAAGTCGACCATTTCTAAGACCTCTCTGAAGCTTGTTTTGTGAAAAAATTAGTCCGCCCAGGGTTGCATTGCAGTAAAGTGTGTTCCAAATTGTCTGATGACAAATTCTCAGGCATTTGCTTACACGAAGTAAAATTCTATCACAAAAGGAGGACCTAAAGTAATAAAACGTAACTGAAACTGGATTGAACATACACTAAAGAAAGATGATATCACCGAAAATGCTGCGCTTGCGTTGATATCGCTGGGTAGTAGCCTGACAGGGAGACCTATTTAAAAGCGTCCAGTGTAGCCTTATGCTACACTAAGAAGTAAAATAGACGCCATAAGAGATCCATCAATGAGTTCTAATTTTTGCATACATTTTTCCCATGACTTCGGTTGGTATCTCACTAGTGGCAGCTGTAATGTTGCTTTTAACTCTAGATTCGTGCCTAACACGTACCGTGAGGGACCTTACATATCTCCACAGGAAATGCTCAAGTCTCCTAATTTTAACGGACTGTTCCAAAATGTAAGATTAAATATTTTTTTACCAACCTCGCCACTTAATCGGTTCATGAGATCGCTTGTTGTGTGGCATTTTGGTTAAAATAAAATTGTCGCACGACATTTTGCTCCATTGACTGTAACATTATGATTTTCGTTGTTATATTTTTTTTCAAGTGCTTATATTTTTTAATGACGATTCTTGTATTGCTGTATTCAAGTTGACACACAGCCTCCTCGTGGCCCCTCCTGGATGGCATTCTAGCACCCGCTAGATGTTAACTAATGCGTGCAGCGAATGTCCAATCCCTGGACGTTAAATTTGGGTTGTGCGTAGGGCTTGGAACCCATACGTAAAAACAAATATCCATTGAAAACCAAAACAGAATCCTATAAAAAGATCCCCTCAAAAGTTGACGACCACGGCAAACGTATAAAGGACTATGATTTACGTATTGTCACTTGGAACGTCCGCACCCTTTACAGGGTAGGCGCTTCCGCCCAGCTGGCGGATGCCCTCATTAAATGTAGGACTGACATCACTGCTATACAGGAAATGCGATGGACAGGACAAGGATGCAAAAGGCTTGCATCTTGCGATGCATACTACAGCTGCCATGAAGACAAGCACGAATTTGGATGCGGATTTGTGGTTAATAAGAGACTTCGTCACCTTGTCTCTGTGTTCACACCTGTGAACGAAAGAATAGCCACAATCCGCATCAAGGCAAAATTCTACAACATCAGCCTAATATGTGCTCACGCCCCGAAGGAAGAAAAGGACGATGTGGTCAAGGATGCCTTCTATGCTAAACTCGAGAACATATACGATAAGTGCCCGGCCCATGACGCCAAAATCGTCCTCGTGGATTTTAATGCAAAGGTCGGGCGGGACGGTATCTTTGGCCCCACTGTCGGACAGTTCAGCCTCCACGCAAACACTACCTCCAATGGTATGAGGCTGATCGATTTCGCCGCGGCGCGCAACATGGTAGTATATAGCACCAGGTTTCAGCATCTCGACATTCATAAGGCCACTTGGATGTTCCCTGATCAATCAACATCCAACCAGATTGATCACATTGTGATTGACGGAAGGCACGTCTCCAGTGTACTGGATGTGCGTACATTCAGAGGTCCAAACATCGACTCGGACCACTACCTTGTCCCAGCCAAGTTCCGATTGCGCATTAACGCCTCGATGTCTATGCGCTCTAGTACATTGCGAAAGCTGGGCGTCAATAATCTGCGATCACAAAGGACATCTGAGGCGTTCTCCGCTCAACTCTCGGATAAGCCCCGTCGCTCCCCATCCAATCTCAGCGACATTGGTGGACTGTGGGCCAATATTTCCCACTCTTTGCGCACTACTGCGGAAACAGTCCTTGGTTTCGAGCGCCCACCCCAACGAAATCAATGGTACGACGAGGAGTGTCGCGAGGGTGCTGCAGCGAAACAGTGCCGCATACACGAAAACGCTTCAGTCAGCCGCAACGCGAGTAATTGTCGAAAACTATAGAGAGAGGAGAAGGGATGAGAGACGCCTTTTCAGACGCAAGAAGAGGGAGCAAGAAAGGCGTGAGCGCGAGGAAGTCGAGATGTATACATGCAGGAATGATGCTCGAAAATTTTGTCAAACGATTAAGCGTCTAACCGAAGGTTTTAAGCCCGGAGCGTCCTCCTGCAAAGATGAGAACGGAAACCTGATAACAGATTCGCAAGGGGTGCTGAGGTTGTGGAGGAAACACTTCTCTACTCTGTTACAAAGTGATGACGACAACAATTCCGTCTTTAGAGATGACGTTCCGAACCCGATCGACGATGACGGCGTGGAGATTCCACCACCTAGCCATGAAGAGGTCAAAGTCGCGATTATGCGTCTTAAAAACAATAAAGCGGCGGGTCCTGATGGCCTCCCCGCTGAGTTGTTTAAGACCGGATGTAATGAGTTGATAGGGCGCATGCACCAGCTTATTTACAAAATATGGCTAGAGGAAAGTATGCCCAACGATTGGAACCTCAGTGTCCTCTGTCCTGTCCTGAAAAAGGGAGATCCTACTATATGCGCCAACTACAGGGGTATAAGCCTTCTCCCTATCGCATATAAGGTTCTTACAGGCGTATTGTGTGAACGACTGAAGAAACTCGTCAAAACACTGATTGGACCTTATCAGTGCGGCTTCAGACCTGGCAAGTCCACCATCGATCAGATCTTCACACTACGCCAAATCCTGGAAAAGTCCCACGAAAAACAAGTCGGCACACACCATCTTTTTGTTCACTACAAGGCAGCCTTCGACAGCCCCATAAGGGATCGTGTTTTTGCCGCAATGGCTGAGCTCGGTATACCTGAGAAGCTGATAAAGCTATGCAGAATGACGTTGAGCAATTCCTGCAGCTCCGTCAAGGTAGGAAAGGACCTCTCCGAACCTTTTGGTACCGTGCGAGGTTTCAGACAAGGCGACTCCTTATCATGCGACCTCTACATCTTCGTCATGGAGAGTGTTCTGCGAAAGGCGGGAGTGCATCGCAATGGCACTATTTTTCAAAAAAGTGTCCAGTTGCTTGCGTACGCTGATGACATTGACATCATAGGGCGTACCAAGCCAGATGCTACTGCTGCCTTTCGAGCTATTGAAGGGAAGTCTATCAAGATGGGTCTGGCAGTAAATGAGGGCAAAACGAAATTGTATATGTTATTGACAAGTAGAGACGTGGGGCGTATTGGTTCTCAGATTACGGCCGATAACTATAATTTTGATATAGTCAAGGAATGTATTTATCTTGGCTACGCCGTTACCATCAAAAATGATGTCAGTCTGGAGATCAAGTGCTGGATCACTCTTGCCAGCAGGTGCTACTATGCTACTCGATAGGCAATTGAGTAGCAGAGTTCACTCTCATACGACAAAACTAATCCTGCCCTGTCTTCGATTGTTGTTACCAACTGTCGTAGGCGCGCAAGAAGCAGAGGCGCCTGAAAGGATGTGTTACGGCAGGCCGGAATCCGTTAATCGCGTTGTTAATGGGCAATTAAGTAAAGTTACTGATTCATTTTTACGCCGAAGTGTTTTGTACCTGTTTTCCAAACTTATCCTCTTCATAAAGAAAACTATCACATTTAATTTTTTTTTTAATTTTTTATTTTCATTTAAATATTTATTTTGTTTTGTTTTTTTATTTCATTTTATTTAATAATAATAATAATAAAAAAAATTCATTTTACTTATCAACAAAATTGCCAGCATTTATTTCATTAAATCAAGCAAATATATATTTGGATTCGACATTTTCTTATACGTACGTATTTTAATATAGAATTTTTTTTTTATATTTTTTATTTTATTTTTTAATATACTAAACTTTACTCTCTCTTCTTCTTCTAAACTTTATTATAGATTTACAATTTTTTTTATTTTTTTTTTAAATTTTTTTTTAAATTTTTTTTTATTTTTTTTTATACAAAAAATATTCATGCAAAATATTATAAAAATATACAAATTTAAAGTATTTTTTTCTGTGTTTATTTTGTTTTGTTTTATAATTATATTTAGTGTTTTAAATTATATTTAAAATAAAAGAAGAAATATTTAAATTATTAATTAAAAAAAAGTGTTTTAAAGAAGGCTAAGTAGAAAATGATATTTATTTTTTATGCTTAAGAAAAAGAAAACTTATGTAAAGTAGAGTTTAAAGACTATTTTTAATTAAAAATAATTATTATTTAAACATTTATTTTTTTAATTAATTAAAGAACAATATAGCAAAATATAGGGAGTTAAGTTATAATCAAAAATAAATGAAAATAAAACTATACAGTAGACTCTCGAGAAGGTTAACATCACCCTTGAACATTAATCGCTCGTATACAATCGTAAATATTCAACATCTTTTCGCAGAAACAAGGATTTCTTTCGCTCATTAAGAAAGGCCATTAGATCAGTTCTCAAAAATATTCAGTGTTGGCAACGAAGATCAAATTTTGTTTGTCAGAGTATTATACAACCCGAATTTCTTTTCAGTTTTAATTATAAGAGAAAAACATTGATTTCGCTTGTCGTTAAAGTTTGTAAACCAAATCAGTTTGTATTTGCGGCAGAAATATGTTACAACCTAGCTTAAGGATTACAACCTAGCTTCTCACACCACCCTTATTCTGTGTGTTCATTTTATTTATTTATTCTCACAGTGTTTGCCGAAAAGGCTACTGAGAGGAAGTCGCTGAAAGAAATTGGGGTTGCTTTTTGTAAACAGATCACTTTCGCTAGCGTTTAGCTTAGTCTCTTACTTTTGATTAATTGCGAAGGTTTAATGCGAGATCGGAAAGACGAGTCAGAGATGAAGTCGCTGAAAAAAATATTTTTTTTCGTGTTTTGGTTTGTTCAAGATGTCTGAGCTAGGGTTTGAAACATGGGTTCTTGTCTACTAAGACAACAAACTACATATTAGACTACGGTGGCTGAAAATTCTGCTGGATTTATGTCCGGTGCAGGTGATACTTAAGACCGAAGCAGTAGAGACTATGGTTAGGTTAATGATAGACAAGTTTAACATAAAATTCAGTAGAGACTTTCGTGACCTAAAGTTTCAATTGGTTGACAGGTCCCTCCTCTAGACAGAACCAGTAGACTTCAAGATTTTGGCAAATACTTTGCAATGAGACTTAGTAACAAAAATGAATAATGTAATCTAGACGCTGCATACAGTAATCCCTCGATTTACGGTGGCAGTTGATTCCAAAAAAAAGGGAAACGTAAATCGAATGACGACGTAAATCGAATTTCATATTGCTTATACTATAAAGTAGTATGTTTTAACAAGGAACTTAAAAAAGTTACAGTAATCCCTCGATTTACGTCGCAGTTGGTTCCAAAAAAAGGCGCCGTAAATCGAATGACGACGCAAATTCAAGTTAGAGGGAACAAAAAATTTTACGACGTAAATCGAAACAACGTTAATCGAGGCGACGTAAATCGAAGGATTACTGTATTCCTTTAAAGGAGTCACAATTTTGTGGTATGCAGATGGATCAAGAACGAATATCTGAACAAAAGCAGGAGTCCTTTGGTCCTAAAATAAAACATTTTGAAGCCACAGGCAAACTTGCGGGTATCTTTCAAGCCAAAAACTTATGCCATCAAAAGATATGCTCAATTCATAGTATAGTAGTACTATCTGACAATCAGGTCACTATTCGAGCACTAGACTCTTGTAAGATTAAATCGAAAATAGTGTGGAACTGTCCGTAGACTTAGAGGACACTTATTCAGACGTCTTGCCTCGAGCACAAGATGGAGGTTTTATGACAATGATAATAAATCAACGGTACGCTGTCTGTTGGGTATTAATGCATTCCAGATGGAAAAACCTTAAATTAATGCATATCAGATGCTAGCCAGAGAGTTACTACAGCTGACACCGAGCAGTATTCTGAACCTTTTCAGGACAATAGGCTTGATGGAGACATTATACTGAGGCACCTCTTTACGACAATAGTAAGATGAAATTCAATACCACATTGAATAAAAGAGGGATGTGATGCATCCTAGATGTACTTTTGTTCCAATCATAACAGAGTTGCCTAGAGTTATACCATGTTATACCTGTTAAATCCCCTTGTATTTGCTTTATGGAATGGTAAAATAGTTTAAAAAAGGTCAGGTGGCAGAGGTTGTACACACAAATGCTCAGGAACTATAATACTCAAGAGGAATCAAGTCCCGATTACTTTTTTAAACCCCACCCTACAGATTCAAATACCTTTTCTGGTCACGAATAAATTCAGTTATTCAGACTGACTTCACTTTGAATCTACCGATACGTATTAAATTAAAATTTTTGTTTTGCTGGGACGTTCGAAATGCTATTGAACGGGAGTCTACTAAGCTGAGTCTGGCAGTAAATGTGGGCAAAACGAAGTATATGTTATCGACAAGTAGAGACATGCGCCTTATTGGATCTCAGATAACGGCCGATAACTATACTTTCGATATAGTCAAGGAATTTGTTTATCATGGCCCCGCCTTTACCACCAAAAATGATGTCAGTCTGGAGATCAAGCGCAGGATCACTCTTGCCATCAGATGTTACTATGCTACTCAATAGGCAATTGAGTAGCAGAGACCTCTCTCGTACGACAAGACTAATACCCTACAAGACGCTTATCCTGCCCATGCTTCTTTATGACGCAGATGCATTGACTGTGTTAACCACTGATGCAGCAGCCTTGAGAGTATTCGAGAGAAAAGTCCTACGTAAGATCTTCGGTTCAGTGCGCGAGTTGGCGATGATTACCGCATTCGATCAACAGTGAGCTGTATGAGCTCTTCAATGACATAGACGTTGTGCAGCGTATTAACATCCAGCGTCTACGCTGGCTGGGCCATGCCGTTCGAATGCAGGAGAGTGCTCCGAAGAGACGGGTATTTGATGCGTGGATCAGCGAAGGTCGGCGAAGAGGCCTACCTTGTTTGCGTTGGAAGGATCAAATTGAGGAAGCCCTTTCATCGATTGGTGTGACCAACTGGCGTAGACGAGCAAGAAACATAGGCGCCTGGAAGGATGTGTTAAGGCAGGCCGAAATCCATGTTGTTGTTAATGAAGTCGCAGTAGTCTAGTAGGTAGTGTGTTGGCTTATTAGACGTAAAGCCCGGATTCGTATTCCAGGTCAGACATCAAAACGAAATATGAAAAAAAAATATTTCTTCGGCGACTTCCTCTCAGCAGATTTCTGGCAAAAACTCTGAGAGTAAATAAAATTGCCATGAAAAAGTTTCTCAAAAATCTGTCGTTCGGAGTCGACGTTAAACTGTAGATCTCGCCGCTCATGTATAAAATTAACGCACCACAACATGAGTGGCGAAGCTAGGCCGTAATCCTGACTAAAGGGTTGTAATGGCCAATTATGTATGTTAATGACGTTCGAAATGTTCATTAACCTTGGAACATTTCAGTTAACTTTTTCGAGGTTCTACTGTAGTTGAAATTAAATTTAAAAAATATTTAGAATTTTATTATTATTTATGGTTTGTTTTTGGTAAATATTTTCATTTAAATTTGTTTTTTTTTTTGTTTTTGTGGTTGTTGTTTTATTATATTATAAATACTATTAAATAGCAAGCTTTACTTTTAATTATATTTGTTTTTTAAATTATTTTTATTTTAATTTTTTTTTAATTTCATTGATTTATTTTCATTGTACACAAAAGCTTAATTATGACTTTAAAGAGTTTAAATTTGTTTATTTTTTTATTTATTTTTTAATTTTTTTTAATTATAATTCTTTGTTTTTGTTTTTTTTATTTCTTTTAAGACACTACATTCAAGGTAATTTGCATAATATGCTTTATAAGTATGTATTTATGTATGTAAGTATGTATGTATGTATGTATATATTGTAGATTAGTTAGTAAAGCATATTTTTCCATAAACATTTTTCTTTAATTTACAAATAAATTTCCTTAGTAAGTTTTTTTTTGTAATTTTTTATTTGGGACGAGATTCCTAATTTATTTTTTAATTTTTTTTTATTTTTTTTACATCAACTACACTTAAAAAACAAGCTTAAATTGTATCAGGTACTTTGGCATTAACACTAGAACTATAAACAGAACATAAGAAAAAAAACAGGCTTAATTTTAATACTTTCCTACGAGCCTTTATACTTACTTTACACAGCTAAAACTAAGGATTCTAAATTTCTAAAAAAAATTTCATTAAAAAAACCAAGAATTTCTTCTTAAATGCTAAAGAGATAGTTAAACTCTGCTTACTGGTACTGTGTTAGAGTTTAAAAGAAACAAAAAAAAAGAGGTTAATATAGATGCTTACCAAAGGGCTTCTGCTTTAGTGTTAATAATTGAAGCAGCATTTTAAATTTTTTTTTGTTTTTTAATATTTGTTATCTAGTTTGGACTGAGTAAATGAACCTTGTTTGCTATGCGTTTATAAATTTTGTTTAGTCTTTTGTAGTTTGTAAAAATTGGCTTTTCAAGGAGTTTTTAGCAAATTTTTCATCTTACCATTAAAGAAACAGAACTTGCTTTAATTTCTAGAAATTCACCACTAAGAAAAAATTTAATTTTAAAAGTTTTTTTAGAAAATCACCACTAGAAAAATTTATGTTTTCAAAAGTTTTCTACGAAACAATGCAAAAATAACAAGGCATCTTAAATTTTAGAAATTCACCACTAGAAAAAATTTATGTTTTCCATGAAATGCTCATAAATTTCAGAAATTCACCACTAAGAAAAACTTCAGTTACACAATAAATTTTGTAAAAATATAAAAAAATCCGTAAATAATGTAGAAAATCTTCTAGCAGTAATTTTAAGAAACTCACCGCTAAGAAAATTTTCACCTCCAAAATGTTTGAAAAAACGTTTAGAAACACTTATTTTGGGCAAAGAACAGTTTTGTTGTAATTTAATGATACTCACCACTAGTGGTGAAAAATAGGAAAACTTACCAATTAGTTATTTTTTAGTAAGACTAAATTTAAATACAATCGTGCATGAATTTTTGAATTTTAAAGTATGTTAAAGTTTTTAACAGAATGGTGAGTTGCCTAATAATGGTGGTAGAGTGCATTAGTTTTTGCTATTAAGGAATTTTCTGAAAACGTTTGCACCGAGTTGCAAGATTTTTAAAAGTTATAAAACAAAAAATGGAAACTATGGATTTATTAGTTCAAAAAGCTTATCACTAACAACAATTTGTAATTCTTTTCTTTTTTAATGTTGTTTAAAAATGTTTTTAAGAATAACGTAATTTTTCTTTTCTAAATTTTTATTTGTTTTCCTATAGTGGTGAATTTTTTAACCAAAGTGGTGATATAAAAAAATATTTTTACCTTAAAAAAGAAGAGTAAATGAAATAAAAATAGATCCACAAGTTTATATTCAAAATTCTCATATTAAAATACTTTAATTTCACCACTTTTTTTTACTGAGGTGAAGTTGCCAAAAGTGCAGATTTAAAATTTTTTAACACTTTCATTACTCCTTAAGCTATTTCTCTTTGTCTCTCTATGTCTTTCTAAATAGAATTTAAAATAATGACTTTCTTTTCTTTCTATTATAGCTTTAATATATTCACCACTAGTGGTGAATTATAAAATAATGCCCATTTAAAGTATTATTTATTTACAATTTCAGTCTTTTTCTTTAAAATTAATTCATGCTCAATAGTTTTCCTAATTTTTATATATTTTTTCAATTTATAGTTTTTTTTATTAAATTTACCTTAAACAGCTGTAGGTGGTGGCAGTAGGGAGGAATTCGAAGATCTCAAGTAAGGATTACCATAAATGGCACTAAAACGTGGATCTACCGCTGAGGCTGGTGTTGCGGTAACCACATGTGTAGCGGTACTTTGATTGCTACAACTGCCATTGGGCGAGGAACTCACCACCGAAGCAGTGGTGGATTGTAAACTGGGAAGACCATTCTCCTGGCGTATTTCCCGGGAGCCTATAATACTGCCTGTTAAACTGCCATTACCATTTGACGATAAAAATGTCATTGGCAGGCTTTGTTGTTGTTGTTGCTGCTGCTGTTGTTGTTGCAGTTGTTGTTGTATATGATTTTGATGATTGTTTTGTATGATGGTGGAACTACCATTCGACTTAGTAGAGCAGGTGGTAAGGTATTGGGGTGGTGGACTGTAATGTGTTGTATAATCACCATACGGTACATAGCCACCTGAGATGTCTACCTTAAGATCACTGTAGTTAGAGGTACGATCGCCTGGTTCCATTTTACACGAACCAACACCACCATTTTTGGTTATCTGGTGTTCGCTTATAACATCGGCAGGTGGTAGTTTCGAACGTTTCTTGCATTTGAAATACACCACCACCAAAATGGTAATGATCATGAGCAAAGCAACGGCAGAAATGCCGCCCACAATGGTCATCAGTAAAGGTACGCTCTCTGGAAGGTTAAAAAAAGAAAGAAGAAAAAGGAAGACAAAATTAATACCAACAATTTTGACTTCTCGAGGTATTCGTTCAAATATTTTTTGTTTAAATACAGTTAAATGTTACTTACTTTGTGCTTGCAAATTGATTTCTGCCACATCATTTCCATAATCATTCACCACTGTACAGTTATATTTACCATAATGGTAAGACTGACTGTCGCGTATTATCAACGTCGATTTAACACCACCCGGTACGGCATCCACCAGTACAGAATAATCATGACCCAATTCGGAACTGATTTCATGGCCATTAAACGTCCAGGAAACATGACGAGCTCTAGGCACTGAGGTGGCGAAACATTCAATACGAGCCGTATCACCAATTAAACCATATTGCGTGCGAGCCGAAGAAATGGTCGGTGAACCTTTGAGGTAGACATAGGCATCAGCTGAAATTTCCGGATAGCCGGGAACATTGGCTTTGCAGTAGTAACGGCCGGCAGTTTCATTGCTTACACTGAAGGTTAAATTGGGACTGGCGCCAACAACCTAAAGAGAGAGAGAGAGAGAGAAGAGAAAATAATAGCGGATACATTAGTTTTGAAGTCTAGAATAAGAAAAGGAAAGAAAAGAATACGAAAAAAGGGAAAACTTACTCTATCTATAGGATGTTGTATCCATACAACATCAGGTGTAGGATTGCCATCAACTTCACAGTTTAAAGTAACCAAACTGCCAATATCAGCTTCCATAGAGCGGGGCTTTTCCTTAAAAGTAGGACCATCTAAAATTAAAAAAAAATATTTCTTAAAAAAAATCTTCTCAAAATTTAACAATTTAAGCAAAATAACAGTTTTACGAAATTCACCAATAGTGGTGAATTTCCAAAAACAATGGATTTTATGCGAAGTAAATTAAAAACTTAAAAATGGTAAATTTTCTTGTTTTTAAGAAATTCACCACTAGAGGTGAAAATCATAAGATAGTAACTAAAAGCCTCAATTTAAGTTTTTTTTTGAAATTTTTTATACTTACAGCTTATATCCAGGGTCTCACTGTCCTCACTTTTGCCAATAGAATTTTGTACCTCACATTTAACGATTGCATCATGAAACTTTCGTGTAACATTGCGTATAACCTACAAGGTAAATAACAAATACAGTTATAGGCCCCGTAATTTATTTCTTTTGAGGGGTTTGAAACTCACCATTTCAGTTTTTTGTCCACCACTAATGGGTTCATCGTTTATATACCATTTATAGCGTACATCACTAGGATTAGCATCGGCTTTGCACTCCAAACGAACTTGGGCATGTTCCAGTATTCGGCCATTACCGACGGCACCACCTATAACATTAACCCTAACCTTGGGAGCATATTTCACTTCTAAACGAATCTTTGCTGAACGATAAGTACGATCGGCAGTGTTTTGAGCCTGACAGGTAAATGTGGTATTGTGGTACTCTTTTTTGGGTGTCAATTTCAATACCGATTTGGCAGTAAATCTTCTTAGATCCGGCAATGGTATAATCGTGTACTCTATGTTATCGGTCAACACATTACCAAAACCATCGATCCAGGTTATTTCTGCTGCCGGCTTACCACCCACCGAAACACATTCTATATCCACTTTACGATCCTCTGTAGTATAGATTACATCGCCTTGTGATATCTTGGGAGCCTCTGGCGGTACTAAAACAGTAATTTTTGCAAAAGTTGATCTTACTGCAGGTTGCCCTTCGGGACCAGGACTAACTTGACACTGATAGCGGGCATCATCATCTAGCATTACCGGATAAATATCCAAAGAATAATCACCCTCTTCATCGCTGCCGATCATGGAATAACGCTCAAAACCAGCCAAATCTCTAGAGGTGCCCAAACCAAAATCATCTTTCGTCCACTGCAGAACACCCTGTTTATTAATAACGCGACAGGGTAAAGTAACACGAGCACCCACTACCGCTGTTTGATCTTGCGGTTCCATAGCAAAGCGTTGATTTTGAAATTGAGTAAAAAGATTGGACGATTTACCCTCACAGAGGGTTAAAGAGAGTAACAATAAACATAAGACGGCTACTGAGAATTGCCGCAGAAGAAACCTCATCACGTTGTAAAAGGCCATTGTGTTGAGAGAACAGTTAGCGTGGGAAAAATGGGGATGAAATTGGGGATTGTTGTAAAAAATTATGCTGAAAAAAAAGGAAAAAGAAAAACAAAATTGAAATAAGTAAGGATTTGTTGAAGAAAAATTCTGCAAAAAATTATTAAAAAAATATTTATTTGGCTTAGAGGTTGTAATTAGAGCTTAAATGGTACCTAATTTGGTACATTTTGGGTGGTATTTATTTAAAAAGTACTATTTGTACCATTACTTTTTATTGGATACTAATAGTACCAAACTTGGTATGAGGGAGTGTAATGATGAGGGAAAATTCTTGCTTACTTCAACATGGTGAACCCAAAGTTACTCTAATCTATCATACTTTAAGTCGACTCAATACTTAACGTTGCGGCCTGTAATCAACTTAAACTCAAACTCAAACATTTTGAACACAACTTAATGCAAAGAAATATTTTAAACCATGTTGCACAAGCAAATTATGAAAGATTTGCATATCCTAATCTTTGTTTAAACGCTTTACAGAGCTTGTTCAGAGGCTTGAAAGCTTCACGAGATTTTCCACATCCCTCACAACAACCTACTTTGTTTTCTTTACTACGAAGCTATTGCTATTCCCCTACGGTTAAAGCGCATTTCTTTACAGTGGAAGCTACAAAATTAAAAGAAGCAAATGATAGAAAATGGACAAGCTTTGTCGCACACAAATGCCCCCAATGGACACACAAAAGTTGAGATACAAATATTGAGACACAAAAGTTCAGACACAAAAGTTGAGACACAAATGTTGATATACAAAAATATTTCAAATCATAACAACTCCTTAAAATTTTTAAATTTCATTCGAAAATAAATGAAATGAAAAATAAGGCAAAAAAAACGGATGCTAACAATCTGATTGAGACACCAATGTTTAGACACAAAAGTTGAGATACAAATGTTGAGATACAAAAATTAAAATTAAAAAAAATTAAATTTTAATTAAAATTTTTAAATTTCATTTGAAAATAAATGAAATGAAAAATTAGCAAAAAAAACAAATGCTAACAATGTGTTTAAAGTAAATATCCAAGGAAAAATAAAATACAAAAGTTGTGACACTAATATTGAGACACAAAAGTTGAGACACAAATGTTGAGACACAATAGTTGAGACACAAATGTTGATACACAAAAGTTGCACTACAAAAATATTTCAAATCATAAAATCCCTTAAAATTTTTAAATTTTATTTGAAAATAAATGAAATGAAAAATTAGCCAAAACAAACGAATGCTAACAATCTGATTAAAGTAAACATCCCAGGGAAAATAAAATACAAAAGTTGAGACACAAATGTTGCGATACAAAAGTTGCAATACAAAAATATTTCAAATCATAAAATCTCTTTAAATTTCATTTAAAAATATATTTCATTTTATATTGATTACAAGAAAATTAGCCAAAAATAAAACGGATGCTAACAATCTGATTAAAGTAAACATCCCAGGGGAAAAGTAAAATTCTTTCTTCAAAGTTTTTAAATAAATTTCAATTGAATTGAATCGTTAAGTAAAGCAATGGCATGGCATGAATGCCTTTGAATGTTTTTTTGTTTTTTTTGCTCCTCTTAAATTTAATTTCAAATAGAGGAAGTATTTTTAAGAGCTCGAATTCTTATCACCTGAAAAGTAATTCCCACAAAACAGCTTTAAAAAAAAAGATTTTTAAAGACTTCTTTAGAAATTGCCATAAGAAAGAAATCTGCTCTTAAAATGAAAAGAAAAAGAAAAAAACCTAAGAAATGTTAAGAATTTTTATCACAACTTTATGGCTCCCCATAAAATATATTTGTTGTTGTGGATTTATATTAAAGTAGCATTACAACAATATGTAATACAAGTGTAATACACTAGCACCCCACAAAATCTAATACAAGACTATGAGCGTAATAGATATGTAGTTAGATCAGGTGGAGCCGTGTAGGGTTCTGTAAACCAAAAAGTAACCAAAAATTATAACAAAAAAAAAATTAAATAAAATAAAACAACAACAAAAACAACAACAAATTATTTTAATGAATTGTTAAATTACAATTTGTAAGACATTCTGGTCACAAGTTTCAAAGAAAATACAGGAGCTGGCAGCAGCAGCAGCAATTTCTTTTCTGTTTTACTTTCTTTCGGCGATGGCATGGGCATCAACAACTAAACAATGAAGTAAAAAAATTGTTGTTGTTGTTGTAATTTGTTGTTGTCCTATAAATTACAGGTAAATTGTTATACGCATTCGTAATAATAAAATGTATTAAACGACTAAACGAGTCTCACTATTGTACATCCATTGTTTGGGGGGCCATTATTGTACGGCCATGTTATTGTTTTGTAACACCATCGCAAATTAGCAGTTGTACTATTGGGTCATAGAAAAAGTATCGGCGGTTTTATAACACATAGCAGGTATCACTTAAACACTCATGGCATGACATTCATTCAAGCCCTTAAAGTCTAGATGGACTGCAAATACAGTTATGTTGAGCCTTCAAGGGGTTTGAAACGAACTTATCTATTACGGGTTGTTAGAACCTAGCAAGACACTCAATTCTTATGTTTAATGAATCATTTAAACGGAGTAATCAGGAAATACTCGTAGTAGTCTAGTAGGCAGTGTATTGGCTTATTAGACGTAAAGCCAGGGTTCAAGCCCCAGGCCAGACATCAAATCAAAATACAAAAAGTATTTCTTCGGCGTCTATCTCTCAGCATATTTCTGGCAGACTCTGAGAATAAATAAAAATTGCCATGGAAAAGTTTCTCAAAAAATCTGTCGTTCGGAGTCGACTTTAAACTGTAGGGCACACCACTCATGTATAAAATTAACACACACAACATAAGTGATGTGAGAAACTAGGACGTTGTACAATGGGTCAATTCGACCTCCGGGTACTGTAATTGTCTTAATTGATAAGTACACGTCCTCTAACCTAACCTAACCTAATCAAGAAATAGTAGTCCAGTAGGCAGTGTGTTGGCTTATTAGACGTGAGGCCATGGTTCAAACCACAGGTCAGACATTTCTAACAAAACAAAATTTGAACATTTTTGCGGCGAATGTGTCTCACCAGATTTCTGATAAAAACTCTGAGAAAAGGTTTCTCAAGCCGCCATCGTTAGATTTCGACTTTAAACAGTAGGTCCCGCCGCTCATGCTTAAAATTAACACACACAACATAAGTTGTATGAGAAGCTAGGTCGTAACCCTGACTGAAGGGTTGTAATGACCAATTATGTATGTAGTCCGGAAATACTGACCGAAATTGGTCCAGAAAGTAAGTAATGTGTGCCTCCCAGACAATTCTTGATTTCTCACCACTTTGATGGTGAGTTTTGACACAGTCAAGCCCGGAGACCGGGCAATACTTCGCTGTTTTCATTTAAAATTTTATTTCAGAAACTTTTATACCAAAAAAAATAACGACATTTACTTTTTATATGCCCTAATGTTTGAATGCGTGTATTACTGGTATTTGTCGAACTTTATTATGTGGACTTTTCGTCAGAGTAATTTCTTTTGAAAAGACGTTTGTTTGTTTGATTGTACAAAAGTATGGTATTTTATGGCTCGTCTAAGCTCTAAGTTTGATTGTTTTCCTTCAAGTTCTTTGCCATTTCATTCAATTTCTATTCTATCTACAGGTGTTTCATCCAAATATTTTTCTCACGCACTACCTTGCTTTCTTTCTTTGAGAAATTATTTTCCATGTTCTGTAGTAAATGGTTTTCTTTTTCTTTGTTTTTTTTTTATGGGTCTCCGTGGTTTGTTAGATGGTCTGGCTCTGCAAATTGTCAGTCTATTACGGAAGGCAGCTCACAATTACTCCCCAACTTTTGTTGTACGTCGCACGTAGACAAACAGCATGAAACAAATAAATTTTCGTAAATGAAAGTAAATGAATAAAAAAAATATAAAGAAAACATAGGAAAAAAAACGAAAAATGAAATAAATAATCAAGTAGACAAACAAATAATAAAACATTTTCCAAAAAACAATTTGAAAATAATAATAAAAACCAAGCACATACACACGCATTTCTACTTTGAGTAGAATGGGTAGATAAAAAAAAATATTATTTGTCGAGTGTATTTAATAGTTTACTAATGCTACCGGCTGGCAATGAGCTCGTACACGCAGAGAAATATTGTTAAATATTGAAAATTTATCTTAAACTTTGAAAAATTTTAAGTTTTCTGATGTAAACAGAGTTTTGTGACTTAACAACATGTTGCCTCAACATTTGATAAGCTTAGCAACATATTTACTTACACCCTTTTGGAAAACTACTTAACAACAATAGCTAAGCTTTCTGAAGTAGGCAGAAAGATACGCAGTCTAAACAACATGTTGCCTCAACATTAGATTAGTTTAACAACATGTTTGTTTGCTACTTTTTGCAGACTTCTTAAAACCAATAATTAGACAGAGACTTTAAATTTTTTTGGCACAATTAAAACTACTCTCGTTAACTAATTAATTGTGTAAAGCTCAAGTAACAAGCTAAGTTATGTGAATAAGCAACATGTTGCCTCAACATTAAATTAGTTGAGCAACATGTTTACTTAAATCATTTTGGAAAATACTCACCAATAATAATTAAGCCTTGTGAAATATGCAGAAAGAAACACAATATAAACAACATGTTGCATCAACATTAGATTAGTTTGGCAACATGTTTATTTGCTACTTTTTGCAGACTTCTTAAAACCAATAATTAGACAGAGACTTTAAAATTTTCTGTCAAAATCAAACTTTCGTTAACTAATTAATTGTCTAAAGCTAAGCTATATTCACATAGCTAAGCAACATGTTCCTTCAACATTAGATTAGTTAAGCAAAGATGTTTACTTACATTTTTTGGAAAATACTTAACTACAATAATTAAACTCTCTGAATTTGGCAAAATTGTCTAACTAAAGACCATGTTGCCTCAACAGTAGATTAGATTTAGCAACATGTTTATTTACTCTCTTTTGGAGAATACTTAACAATAATAGTTATGCTGACATTTTTAAATTTATTGTCTGAATCAGAATTACTTTCCTTAAACAATTAAGTGTCTAAAGCTCAAGCAACAAGCTAATCTATGTGAATAAGCAACATGTTGCCATTACATTCAATTAGGTTAGCAACATGTTGACTTATGTTATTATAGTTAGCAGCGCTATAAAATTAAACAGAGAACCTTAAACTTTTTAATCGAATTAAAATATTCTCGTCATTGTTAGTGAATTTAATGTCGAGAACTTAAACGGATAATAAGTATGGACTTCTAAAGGCCATCGCCTCTGTGGCCCATGCTGGACTAGACAGCCTTTGTTAACTACATCATGTACGTTGAGGTTAAATCAATAGCATGCCTTAGTTTTTGTTTCGGAAAGTTGGAACGACACAGTGAATATCTGAGTATGTGTGACACGTAGAATCACGAAGAGTTTATTTTTTGTATATAAAGGGGGCATGTTGTTCTTAAAAACTGTTCCAAGCATTTCAACGTTCAAAACAAAGACAAAAAAATTTTCATTGTAATTATTTGAATTTAAAAAAATTAAGAGACCACAGATAATCAATTCAGAGGTCAGCTGACCTTATCGAAGGAATCGCATTAACAGTGTAACTCTACACCTCTACGGTTCATTGGATTCTAGCCTTTACACCTCTACCGTTCATTGGAAAGTAAATATTTTTTGGGGAACTTAGTTTCTAGGCAACAATAGATTTCATTGTCATCTACCTTTACATTACACCAAGCCCCTGTCTTTGTATGAATCAGTGTGGTTACTTACTAGTACACCCAATGCAAAAACACAGCACACTTTTACAGATACAGCTGCAGCTAGACAGCGACAGATGGCAACCCTACCATTTCAGATCCTGCTATAGAAAAGCAATTAACTGCACCGCTGGAAAATCATTGAAAATGAATACCAAAAAAAAACCAAAGAAAAATCAGAACGACATGAAAAAAATAGGGACGATGCTCTGTATCAGCCCTGAAGGCGAAACAACGTTAATAATAATGACTCCCTAAAGCAGGGGGTTAACACAAATAGGTTTAAAAGATTTTGACAGTGTGAAGTATGGGTTAAGTTAACAACAGGACGATATTTAATTCGTTATAGGATTGTCTTGCCCTCCAATGCAGTTTTAAATATTAACTACACTATGCGTGATTTATCTTTAAAGATTTTTAAGATCAATCGAAGCCATGGGGAATCTAAAGCAACCCCTTTATTTTTGCGCTTTTGAGATGCCTGAAGTTGAGCAATGCTTAAGCTATTGGTATAAGACAGACTTGCTACGATGAGTGAGCTTAAGAAGCTCTTTGAAGTCTTCGTAGTCTAGTAGGTAGTTTGTTGGCTTGTTAGACGAAAAGCCAGGGTTCGAGCCCCAGGCCAGACATCAAGACAAAATACAAAAAGTATTTCTTCGGCGACTTCCTCTCAGCAGATTTCTGGCAAAAACTCTAAGAACAAATAAAATTGCCATGAAAAAGTGTCTCAAAAATCTGTCGTTTGGAATCGACTTTCAACGGTTCCCGGCACTCATGTATAAAATTAACACACAATATGAGTGGTGTGAGAAACTAGGTCGTAATCCTGACTGAAGGGTTGTACTGACCAATTATGTATGTATGTATGTATCCGTGATTTATCTTTAAGGTTTTTTGAGAACAATCGAAGCCATGGGGAATCTAGACCATTTTTTCTTTGATCCATTAGGTTCCTGAAATTGAGCAATGCTGTAGCTAGTGGTGTAAGGCAGATTTGCTACGATGAGTAAGCTTAAGAAACTCTCTGAAGTCTTCGTAGTCTAGTAGGTAGTGTGCTTCAAACCCCAGCGCTGCATTAATTGTTTTATTTTTTTGCTTTTTGCTTAAACGTTTAAAGGATTGTAACAGAAGTTTATTGGATTTGTTTTACAAGTGCAACATGCTGCTAAGACTTTCAAAAACTTATGTGTTTCGAAATGCTACTTAATGCTACGCTTACCTTTTTTTATGCTAATTGTACTTGCTTATAGAAAATATGTTTTCAGTTAATAGCAGATAACCGTTCAACTGCAAATTCCTTTTCCCAAATGAATACTTTTGGAAATATTTGCTTAAAATTTCTTTTCTTAACTAATGATTCCGAAATGAGAATTCCAAATGAAAACCACAGCAAAACGATTAAAATTTTTGTAAAAGAAAAAAATATTTCAACATTTAAAACCACGTTAAATAAGAAAACTAAGTATTTCACCACTTCCCTTCCAAGCAATACAACACAACACAACACAATTAATTATCGCTAATAAAGCAATTAAAACCATAACCAATTTATGACAGACCCAACAAATATTTTTTTCTTAACTTTAATGGGGCCTCGCGTTAGACTTGCTTCAGTTAACGATTGTAAAAGTAGGAAAAAAAATTTTTTTTTCTCAAATGCAGTCATAAACCAAAACCAATAGCAACCAATACCTGGCTAATGTATGAATTAATTTTTCATTCAATTTCATTCTCATTCTCATCTGTTGGAGCATCCGCTAGATTTGTTTAGGCCACCACGTCTGTTGTATGTATGTATGTGAGCATGCCACCCATTTGATAATGTAGCTTTAGAGTTACTCAAGATGCCAGATGCCTGAAGTAAATGACAACAACAACAACTCTTGCTCGATTAAAGCCACATTATTAGTGGGCTTCCGTTTCTGGTAGTTGATAAGACAAACATAAAAAAAAAAAATAATCAAGTTGTTTTAGCAACAACAACAACAACAACAACAACAATTGTAAACTTTATGAAATTAAATTCGAAATGTAAAGAAAAGAAACAGAGAACAGAGAACGAAAACTACAAACATTTCAACGCAAATATTTACTTACAATACCAGCATAATGGCATGGAAAGAAGCTTAGAAAACAACAACAACAACAACAACAACAACAACGAAAAAAAATATCTTAAAGATACAAGTGTTTCTGGGGTTTTTAACTGAAAATTTGTTATTTCCGTTTGAATGGTGGCGGCAATCTCAATTCGATTCCGATGTTGTTTTCTTGTCATTCGTTCGGCTGCCAACGTACATTTCAATCATGAATTTAGTCAACCAACCTACCAAACAGCCAAGCAACCTACCTACCATCCATCAACTCATCTATCCATCCACCTATCCATCTATCTACAGAGCTATCCCCGCTCTACCTCATCCATTTGTTTACGTATTTATTTATTTAATGATGTTTGTTGTTACAGGTTGATTTAAAACTTCAATTTTTTCTTCTTCTTCTTTTGGTTTTTTAATTTCCCCTGCATTTTTTTATCTCTCTCTTACCTAATTTTCTTGGTTTTCTTTTTTTTTATAAGAAAAAATTCAAAATAATTTTTAAAAATTCTTCTGTAATTTTTTTCAAGTATTTTACACTCACCTGCTTGTAATTGTTAAGCTAATTAGCAAACCAATTTAAAATGTTTATAACTCTCTACTCTATTTTTTTTTGTTGTTGTACTAATGCTGTTTAAATTAAAACAAATATTTAAATTTTTATGATTGTTAAATAAACTTTCTAAAATCTTTAAGCCAGGAAGTCTTGAGCAAAAATAATTTGCTTAAGAAGCAGGAAACACGTATACATATTCAAGTGTATTGCTTAGCAACATATTTTCGTATGTATAAAATTGATCACATGTTGCTCCATAAACTATTTTGAATATAAACAAATGCATTATAATTTATAATGGTATTTAAGCATACATATGCTCATTAAGCCCAGCTTTAGTTCTGTTAAATTTCAGTTAATGGTGCCTTAAATTGCTTGGATTTAAGTTACTGTTTTACAACATACTTATCATACCAATTAAAGCAACATGTTGTTAAGGTTCACTTTAAAAACCTCAAAACCCATGCCGGTGCATGTAGCAACATTACGGTCATTATTTACTTCTTATAAATCAAATTAACATTCACTCAATCGTATGTAGTTTAATAAATATAATTTGTTAATCTATAGCAACATTTTTATTTTAGCAACATTTCCCTTATAGCAACTAAAAAACAAGTAACAAACACATAGGGAATTCTTATAAGCATGTTGCTTCAAAGGATCAGCAGCAGCTCAGAAACATTTCTCTTAAACAAGTAGACAAGATAAGTAGAAGTGGTGCTTAATGGAATCTGCAACCGCTTAGCAACTTTTTTTCGCAACATTTCCCTTATAGCAACTAAAACAAACATGCAACAAATATATAAAGAATTCCTATAAATATGTTGCTCGAAGGGATCAAGAGCAGCTTAAAAACATTTCTGTTATAACTACTTAAACAAACACACAATAAAAGTAGAAGTGGTGCTTAGTGGAATCAGCAACATCTTAGCAACATTTTTCTTATATCAAAACAAGTTAACAGATTTTGGGAGCATACTGAAACATGTACCTCAAGGGAATCAATAAAACTATTAACTTATTAACTTTTTCTCTTATAACTGAATAAAAGTATAAATATTAGAAAATTCTTATAAACATGTTGCTTAATTATTACAAATTGAAGTTGGCAACATGTGTCTTATGATAATATGTTTTAAGTGACATGAAAGTTGTTATTACTTTATGAAGTCGATTGTTTGTTAAATTAGGGAACGTGTTGCTAAACTATTTTTTCTCTTAAAACTTAATACAAGTTTAAATATTAGAAAAATTCTTATAAACATGTTGCTAAATTGCAACAAATTGAAGTTGGCAACATGTGTGTTATGATAATATATTTCAAGTGACATGGAAGTTGTTATTGCTTTATAAAGTCGATTGTTTATTAAATTAAGCAACGTGTTGCTAAACTTTTTTACAGTTTTTTTTTTAATTTAAACTTTCCAGCATAGCAGATGATTGGTCTACTGTGACATAAACAACCCGATCTATGAGAAAGTATAAAACTTTGTACAGAGGACTTTGCTCATTAAGACTCTTTCTCCACAAGTATTGCTGCTTGACCTCGGTATGATATTCTGTATAAATTTATATTCTCTGAGGCGCCAGAGATGTAGGGGCTTCCTGAATGGGTTATTTAAGGATCCTTAATTTTTAGAATTCATAAGTCAGGCTGTTTTTCTTTTCGTTTTATCGCTGTATTACCCATGCGCCACCGCATACATCTTATGATAACATGAATAATTTGAAAACTATTGTGGATTTTTAACTTTTCGGTTTATAACGCTCGCTAATTTCGATCAACATGTTAGCAACATTGTTTCTTATGATATGTTTACAAAATATTTTTTTATGTTGCTGTGGTTATTTGCAACATTATTAATATCTACTAAAGGTTGCTAAATTTCTGCGTAGCGAAACAAGTTATTAAGTTTTTACAACTTATTTAACGCAACATGTTGCTGATCTTAAGATTTTTATTGATATCTAGGATCATATCATTCAGGTATATAAAATGTTATCGTCAATAAAAGGCAACAAGAAAGTGTCCTTCGCATTTGCTTGTGTTTCATCTCTTAAACCAAAAGTTATGCAACATGTTGCTCATTACAAGTAGTTGTGCTAAAAGTAGCTTATAATCATAATAAATAATTGGAAATCTTTCTTACTTAAGAGATTAAAAGCCATTTATAATACCATACATTTAGCAACATGTTGCTAAAGTTTTTATATTTCAGCTCTCAAACCAAAAGTTAAGCAACATGTTGCTCAGTATAAGTTGTTGTGGTAAATCTAGCCTATAATCATAATAAATAATTGGAAATGTTTTTTACTTAACAGATAAAAAGCTATTTGTAATACCATATATTTAGCAACATGTTGCTAAAGTTTTTATGTATTTTGTGGCTAAAAGCTGGTACTGAATTATGAAGAAAAAAATTTTTTTCTAATCAAAATAATTAAAAATTATAGAAAATTTTGCAAACGACAAAAATTTATATATCAAATGTTTAGCAACATGTTGCAGGAACTTTTATATAATGTGTATTTAAAATAACTACAAATTAAAAATGTAGAGAAAAGTTTAGGAAAGGGTTTGCGAGAGAAACATTTTTTTTGGATAATAAAAGTTGCTCAATATGTTTCTAAACCTCTCATACATATATTGTGTATCTAGAAAGGCTATTTCAAATATTATATTTTAAAAATATACATATGATCAAATATATATTGAAAACTTTGTGGCTTATATACATATATTCAATGAAAATTTAAACTTTTTATTATTTATGCTATTAGGCAATCAAAAATTCCTGGAAACATGCTTTTTTATACAAAATGTTGCCAGGCTTATTGCAAACTTTCTCTGCAATATTGGTTTAAAAAAATATGAATATGAATAGGCAGAATGTATTGTTACTTTTGCTCTAATAAGGCTTACAAGCCCAAAAACCTTTTGCAGGTCTCTTTATATGATTTTCGATGTTGTTTTTTTCTTTTTCTTTTCTAGAACTTTGAAGAAAACAACAAAGTTTTTTTTCATATTTTTTTTTTATTTTTAATATCCAATAAAAAGAAAAGTATGTTGCCAGTAAAGCCGATTATAAATAATTATGAGGCACATAGTCATACGTTTATGGCCATAGTAAATACAGACCATAGAAACGAAGTGAAAGGCATTAGTTTTCTGTTTTTTTTTTGCTGTGCCTTGTCTACAGGGCTTGATATTTCCAAATGATGAACTCTTCAAGGGCTACAAGAGTATCTCTGTTTCATTTTATTTTTTTCTCTCAGAATAATTGTGGTTTCACAATGAAATATTATATGCAAAGCAGGTAAGTAAGCCTACTTATAAAAAAAAATTAAAAAAAAATTTAAGGGAGGGGAAAACTATTTTGAAATAAGAGCTCCATGTGATATTTTGATATTTAAGAGGGTTGTTGTTATTTTTGGAAAAATGTTTCAAATATTTTCTTTTTAAAGATTTTTTAATTAATAATTCAATTTCCAATACAGTATTTAAATACTTTGAAAAATTCTTAAGTGGCTTTTTAGAAATTCTATTGAATTATTATTGATTTTCTTGTTAAAGTTGGCCATTAAGTTTATTTTTTTTTTTTTGTTTCAAGAAAATATGAATGAAAATATTGTAGCCTTCTTTCAATTTTCCTTTGCTGACTTTAAGAAATATATTTTGTGTTGTTTGTTTTACTATAAATTCTTTGCTAGTTTTTCTTAATTTTTCTTTCTTTCTATCTTTTTGTAAATTTTTCTTTACATAAAACCCATTTACTTAGCATTCTATGAAGAAGGCAAAAATGTGTTCTCAGCCACATTTAGAATTTCTATTGAATTTGAAAAAAAGGCGCCAGTTATACGGTATATGACAACATGACTATTTCAAATGTATACCCCCAGACAGGGAAGTGGGGTAATGTAGTAATTTAAGAGGGCTTGGTAATATCAAATCACCCTGCATACTTTGTTACTCGGTTACCATGTTGTCTATAGCAGTCAATGTCAATCAATACATGTACTTTAGTGAAGGCAAACAAAAAATGGAAAAAATACCAACCATAACGAACTAATTAAAGAACTACAATGGAGGACTTTAAAAAAACAAAAAAAAATATTTTTTTGCTTTCAACAAAAAACTTAAAAATGTTGCTCAACATTTCCAAAAGAGCATATGCACTATATTTTCCTATCAGGACGATAGGAACATTCGGGAAATTACTAAATGAAGCTAAATTTCGTAGGTACATGGTTGCTACACTGGTTCATACTCAATTTTTTTCATAGTGTAGTTTCTAGGCAACATTTTATAAACTTCAGCAACATTGTTGCTAGAATTTTTTTATTTGTATATCTTAAATATTTTTTTTTATTTATTGTATGCAAAATATTGCTTCACAGGTATTGTTAAATTAATTTATTTCATATTTAATTTATTTCACAGTATAATTTCAAGGCAACATTTTATTAACTTCAGCAACATTGTTGCTAGAATTTTTCATTTTTATTTTTAAAATTTTTTTTATTTATTGTATGCAAAATATTGCTTCACAGGTATTGTTAAATTAATTTATTTCATATTTTATTTATTTCATAGTATTGTTTCAAGGCAACATTTTATAAACTTCAGCAACATTGTTGCTAGAATTTTTTATTTTTATTTTTTAATTTTTTTTATTTTTTTATTTATTTGATGCAAAATGCTAAGCCTCTTACATATCGATTAATAATGATTTCATTGCAGTAATTGCCATTTGAAATGAAAACAATTATTCTACAAAATCAATTTCAATAGGTTTGTGTATCACTTGCAACAAAATTCAATGTTTCTTCAATGCTCCGCATTTAAAGAGGAAAGAGAGACAAACACTCCTTAAAATCTAACGATATTTGCATAAATCAAAATGATTTGAAAAATGATTTGAAACATTGTGGATGTGTGTGTGATTATGTTTTTCAAAGACATTTGAAAAATATTCAAATTTTTCTTTTAATTAATGGAAGCATATGACAACACACATTATATTGTTTTTGTTAATTGTAATTGGCAATATTTTTAGAGGAACATGTTTAGCAACATTTTTATTTTTTACAAATAATTATGTTAATAATAATAATTCTGAAGTTTGCAAACTAAATTTAATATTATTATGTTGCGGAAACATTCAAAAGCCTAAGCAACATGTATATCAAACAGTTCCTAATGTTTATATGGAATTAAACTTACAGCTTAAACTGAAGTACTTCATATGTATATTCCCATATGTAAATGTGAAACAATATATTTATGTTGCTGCAACATGTTACTAAATGTAAAGCAACATTATATGTTTTCTAATTCGAAAATATTTTTATAATTATTAATGTCTGCTTCAAATGAAAGAATTTTTCAGGGAACCTTGACTTCTACAAAGGCCGCATACAGCTTTTATACAAACCATATACAAAGCTTTGGCCAAGTTGAGCAGGGAATATATAATATGCTGATTTCGTTGCTAGACTTGAGTAGTATTGACATTTATATCAGGAACACATTGCTGAAGTTGTATTGAAGATTACGACTGACCGGTTGCTCACGCCATCTTTAAACGACTTAAATGAGTCGATGTGTATGTCACATGATAGTTTATTAACCTCTTGAGGTATTCTTGGGCTCCAGGAATGATTGATTTTTGAACCAAAAATCGAAGTATGTAAGTTCGCAGATGATATTCGTTTGTTGTTATGATGTTTGGGAACTTTAGAAATTTATTATAAAAATTTTATACACAAATGATTAACAACATGTTTAAAAGCATACATTACAAATGTTTACAAACATTTTACGTACATATACAATAAACATGTTTATAAACTTTTTATAAATACATACTTGATGTTTATATACAAAAATAGCAGAATATTCTGCAACATAACAAGAACCTATGTATGATGTGATGCTTATGAAATTAAGCAACATGTTTAAAAGAATAGTCACAATGTCTACATCTTTTTTTCCCCAACAAAAAACGAAAAGCGTATTTACTGCCATAACGCATGTCTGATGTATCACTGCTTAAAGTAGCGTATCAAATTCAACTATAGAATACTGTTTCAAAATAAGGCGACAGTAACTATTTTTATGATTTAAATTCAAATAGTCATTCGTATTAAAGGGGGATAGTGACAAGGGTGACAGGGTAAAAATAAAAGCATTCAATTTTAATGTGAAGTCCAGTTGTGTAGTCGTTAACAAATGTGGTGGTTAATGCAAGTGGCTCAAAAGAAAATTGAATGGAAACAACAAGAAAAGGAAAGATGACTCATAATCAGAACAGAAGAAAGCAAAAAATGAAAGAAAAATTGATTTGCTATGTTCGTTACAATGGTAAAATAAAAGAAAAAAAAGTAAATATGCTTTAATGAAAACCAATATGCACCACCCTTAACAAAAATCTAAGAGACAACCCCCCAAGAACAGCAGGCTTTAAATAATAAAAAAAGAAGAAAACATAAAAAAAAAGAATTTTTCTTGTATTGAAATTTTAATGAAGACCAAGCCAGGAAATTTGTCAATGACGACAACCATTATGATTTTCCGTTTTTTAATTTAATTTTTTTTGTTCGAAAAGGTTCCCAGCCATTGTTTAACTTGTGTTAAAGGCAGTTAAATGATTTTCGAATTTATTACTCACTAAATAACTTGTTGTTAATATTTTAAAAAGTTTGGCAACATTGCTCCTGCAACAAATTTCCATTGCTGTAAATGTCGATAAAAGCTCTTTAGCTACGAATTAAGCTATGATAAGGAATGTTTACAATGAAGCAGGGTGGAATCGTTGTATCCCATAGTGTCCCATATCGTTTTGTAGGTGTGTTTTCTACTCAAATTTCTTAATTGGTCATTGCAATCCTTTAGCCAGGATCACAACCTGTTCGTGTTTCAAGCCCAGACATCTCGAACAAAACGAGAAATGAAAGAAATATTTCGTTCGGCGTTTTCCTCTCAGCAGTCTTCTGGCAAAAACTCTGAGAGTAAAATTAAATTGCCATGAAAAGTTTTTTCAAAAATCTGTCGTTCGAAGTCGACATTAAACTATAAGACCAGCACTGAACGGTGTGATAAGATAGGTTGTAATCCTGACTAAAGGAGCTTAATCATCAATGGCCGCAAAACGACAGTATTTACGCCTGTTATTGCATCTTGAATGGTCTCGAAAAGATTGGGTAGTGCCAATAGGGACAATCTAAGACTCAACTGTTTGGATGACGTTCTCTGAGACCTACTCGATATTTTGCTTGAAAAATTAAATTCTGTAATTGTTAAATAAAGGTAACAAGAAAGAAAGTCAAAAAGTGGTTCGTGAACATATAACTTTTGTGATCCAAAAATTGCATACAATAGTCAGGATTACAACTTGCCCGTGTTTCAAACTCCAGCCCAGACATCTCGAACAAAAAGAAAAATGAAAGAAACATTTCTTCGGTGACTTGCCCTCGGCAGTCCACTGGCAAAAACGATGTGAGAAAAACAAAAAATTTAGCTTAGGCTGGGAAAGCACCGGCCATGCAATGCGTTACCGGCTGCGCCTAACTAATATTTTCTTCGGTGTTTATAAGACATCAGATCCATAAGATTCTTATTTTTTTAGAACTTACCGGCAAGCTATTCTCTCATTTTATTTCTATTTATGGGCAGAAGAAAAACGCGAAAAGGGAATTGAACTTCACAAAACTCTTCTGACGGAATAGTTGATACAAATTCCTTCGTCAGGGTAAAATGCCCCATTATCCATCACTGTCTGCAACACGAGGTACCCACGTTGAAGCGTAAAAAGGAAAAGAAGGCAACCAGAGATTGCTTTACAAGGATTGCATCGGAAGATAATCTTCAAGGCCCAAGAAGTTATGGGAGAGCAACAAGTATCTAGAGACGCGCATACATAATTGGTCATTACACTCTGCCGTGAGGATGGCGACCTAGCTTCTCACACCACTTATGTGTGTTAATTATGTAAATGAGTGCCGGGACCTACAGTGTAAAGTCGACTCCGAATGACAGATTTTTTTGAGAAACTTTTCATGGCAATTTTATTCACTCTCAGACTTTTTGACAGAAATCTGCGACTGCCGAAGAATTATTTTTTTTTGGTTTGGTTGGCTAATAAGCCAACACACTACCTACTAGACTACGGCGGCTACGAGTTGGAGTAGTATGATCTTATGCGGAAAGGCGAGAAGAGCAAACCTTGAAAGCTAGTGATACTACCAGAGGTTGAATTTCAAATATTCTGCTGACAGAATAGTTTCTGCGTCTTATCAACGAAGGCGTCACAGTGATATGCAGGATATACTGATCCATCACTATTTGCAATACGATGTACCCAATTTCAAAAAAAAAAAAAAACTAAAGGAGAAAAAGTATTTGGATCGACCATACTACCAGAAGGCAACCAGAGATTGTTTTACAAGAATTGCATTGGAAGGTAAGGTTCAAGGTTTAACAAGTTATAGGGGTACAACAAGTATTTAGAGACGTGATATACTCAAAGACCTGGAGCAGTGTGATCTTATATGGAAAGGCGAGAAAGATAACAACAGCAAGCCGCTTCAGGGGTCAATGGAGAAGAAGCAAGCTTCGGTTTTGTTTCCTTCCAGTTTTTCTTTCATTAAGACTTTAATCAGGAATTTATTTTAATTTCGCATTATGCTTCTCATCTCTCTATTGGTGCTTAACGAATGCTCTAGTTTTTCTTCGTCTTATATTTGTGGTGTAAGACGGCTTGAATTTTTTTCTTCTTTTTTTTTGAGAAAAGGATAAGAAATAAGAATCCTTGCTGTTGTTGTTGTTGTTGTTTTTATACACAAATCTATTTAATATTTTGTTTTTTGGTTTTCATTTTCTGTGTTTCTTCTTTTTTTGCCTCTCCTCCGTTTTTAGGACTATTATAACATGACACAAACACTTGCTTATGAAAATGTTTTACAATATCCTTTTTAATGTTATTACAAGTGTGTCCTTGTCGCCAGCTTTATCACCACAGTCTAAGTGAAGTGTAGAAGAAGAAAAGCGAAAGGGGGCAAGAGAGGCAAGAGGATACTAAAGAAGACAACAAACAGCAGGCAGACAGACAGAGACAGGCAGACGTCTTCGATGCCAGTATTACCAAATTATAAAGATGAAGCAGATGACGACTGGGAAAAGGATGAAGGCACCAACAGCAAGAAAAAAAAGAAGGAAAAAAAATATGAAATGAAGTTGACGCTGGAGTACGCAGACGATGTTGCTAACAACAAAAGAAGCGTAATAAAATGTTGCTTCTTTTTTTTTTATTTATTTTTCATACTTCTTGCAGTTTCATTTCGTTTCGTTTCTTTTTTTTATTATTTATTTGCCATGAGGCGCAAAAAAAATTTAGGAAAACTGGGTTGAAACTGTTTTTTTTGCCTTTCTTGAAAATATTGCTTAACTAAGGCGTCTTCAAGGCTGGCGCACATAAGCACACATCCTTTACATAAAACTGTTGTTAAATATTTGCCTCTTAAAAATGAAAAATATATTGACTATCCCAACACAGCTCCCCTCCTCAATAAGGAGAAAAAAATTTTGGTGAAAAGGAAAAATAGCTGAAAAATAATATCCTGCGTAATATTGTAGAAGAATTCATTCACACTTTTTTTTTCTTCTTCTGTTGTGTTCATTATTTTTTTTTTTTTTGGTTGTCAATATTAAATCAAATATTTTTCTTTTTAAATGAAACACATTCCAACCACTTTGCCAAGCAATTTATATGTATGTCTCCTGCTCACAATATTTATGCCTTCTTTTAAATGTTTATCTTTAAGGAACAGAGGAAATAGATTTTATATCTCTTAACTGCCTTAAATAGTATAAAAAAAAATAGGAAAAATTATAGCCAAACATTTATTAAATATTATTATTTATAATCCACCATTTTCTATTCTTCCTTCTGCATGTTTTTAATGAAATTTTTTGTTAAATGGCCAGAAACGAAAGAAAATATGCGACTAACAGCCATAAAAGGAAGAAAATTAATAACAATTGCAATAAATTATTATTATTATTGCTATTAATGCAGCTAATTTGCCTATTTAATAAATAAAGAAATTAAAAAAGTTTTGAAAAACAATAATTTAAATTATAACGACTTATACTATGTTCAGACATATACTTTTATTGAATTAATATTCGCTTTATTGATAACAATATTTTTAGTGTTCAGACACAAAATTTATTTGACAGCTGGTAAACAAAACAGCTGAAACAGTTGCTTTTAATTTAATCGCGAAAATTATTGCCAAAAAAATTTGACAAAAAAATGGAAAACAATTTAACATTGGAAAAGGTCTTACTAATGATTAACCGAAACGCCGAACTGTTGCGGTTAGTAGGGAATATTTCTGACTCCAAAGTGTCTTCTCTCAGAAGGATAAGAAAGAAAAATTTGATAATACTGCATAGCTTTTTTTGTTTGTCGTTTTTTTTTTTTTTTTTTTTTTTTGTTGACATTTGAATTGTCAAATATCAATAGAAAGTGTTCGGAAAATAGTAATATGCTTACTGAACGTACTTATGACAGTGTTGTATTTGAAATTTTAATCAATATTATAACAATTTATGAATTTATTGAGCAAAAAAAAATATTGATATCAATCATGCCGTTTATTGCGATTTTCGCAATATACGTGCATGTCTGAACATAAACTGTAAGTAAATCATAAAAGCCAATGTAAGACAGTTTTTAGGACCGAAAGGTATACCACAGTTAACACTGAATTAGTGTCCTTAACACTATGTGTACAATACAACCACTCTCTTTGTTATCATCGCCTAGCAAGGTTACATTTCGTCAAATTTATTTTCTTTTTGGCAACTTCTAGAATCCTACTGTTGATTTGTCATTGTAACATGTTATTATTTATTTATTTTTTTATATTTTGAGCTCTATAACCCTGGACGGTTACTGTTCGCCGAATCGAACATCTTTTATGTTTGACCAACTTTCGCTCTGTTTTTTAACAACGTTAGTTGATAATGAAAGATTGCAGTCAGTAGACGGTAACAAATTTTCTTTTTGTTCGTCGAATCAGCGAAGAGTAATCTTACTGTACAAAAATGACCATCCAGGATTAAAAAATTGGTGGCCAGGGTACGTTTACTCACTACAGGCTTTTGTTACTTTGTTGATAAAAAGAGCGAAATTTGGTCAAACATAAAAGAGTTATATAATAAAGAGTAAATAAACTTTGTTGATTCGACGAACAGTAACCAATTAGGGTTAAAGTGTTCGTCGATTCAGCGAAGAGTAACCCTTATGTACAAAAATGAAGAGTAACAGTCCAGGCAGTGGTGTTGTGCTAATTTTTTTACCGGAACGCGTTCCGAACTCTGATTCACGGTTCGGAAAAACAAGCCGGTTCGTTCCGGTTTTTGTTCCGGTTCGGGTTCGGTTCAAACCCTTGTTTATAAAAATACATATAATAATTCGTCAAAAATTAGAAAAAAACAATCAGCAATTCTTTTTAATTTTTCTTTCAAAACGTCAGCCAATTCTCGTTATCAGAAATCATCTTTAGTTTCGGAACGCGTTCCTGTCCAAAAAGGAAGTACCGGAACGACGTTTCGTAGCGTTCCGGCTCGACAACACCACTGAGTCTAGGGTTAAATGTTATTTCGTTGTAGTGATTTCTTCTGGTACATTTTTCAAGAATAAATGCTGTCTTCACAGCAATATTCCAAACTTTAACAGATTACCCACCATATATTAAAATAAATGATATAAAACACTGAGAGAGGCGGAACGATTGCCACAAGATAAAGTAGACGCTTCTGAAGTATTAGCTAAGTTATGGTACAAAGAGTTTTTTTTTCATTAAGAACCTAACAAAGTCCCATATCATTTGATTCCATAAAAATTTTTTTCAAACTTCAGTTAAACACTTCATCCATGTATTCAATATCTGAAGTCATATATAGGCGTAATATAGTAGGTAGAGTGTTAGCTTATTAGACGTAAAGCCAGGGTTCGAGCCCCAGGCCAGACATCAAAAAAAAAAAAAAATATTTCTTCGGCGACTTCTTCTCAGCAGATTTCTGGCAAAAACTCTGAGAGTGAAATAAAATTGCCATGAAAAGTTTCTCAAAAAACTGTCGTTCGGCGTCGACTTTAAACTGCATGTCCCACCACTCAACATAGGTGGTGTGAGAAACTAGGTCGTAATCTTGACTAAAGGGTTGAAATGGCCAGTTATGTATGTATGTACGTATGTAATAAAACTAAAATAACAGAGGACGCTGTAACAGTAAAAGAAATTTTAAAATTCCAATTAAAAAATTTAAGTGCTTGAGGAAGAAAGTCTTCCTTAAGCCATAAACTTTTTGCCTCGACTCAATTGCACATGCTTAGACGTTATAAGGATGAAATTTTAACGCATAGGAGGACACATCTTTAGATCTTAGAAAGCCCTATAAAAAAAAATTTACTGTGACTATATATTTTCGTCACACACTGAGAAACTTTACAATGGGAAAGTGAGAAACAACTGCTGCTGTTTTCATAGATACTGATAATATTGAATGCAGATATTATTTCAGGCCACTGCTTCTCAATTTTTTATTTTGACCTGCATTTCCAGTCACATTCCTAATCGCAGTAACAGCGATGAAGATTGAGTAACGAGCTCTAAGGGTATTCGTTGCAGGAGGGAGAGATGAGAGCAAGAAAGACAGACAATAACAAAAAACTTAAGAAAATATGAAATCCTAGAATATTTCTTATGAAATACTTCAAGACCAAATATTGGGTCTCGTAATAAGCGTTTTCTATCTTCGAATTTAAAAAAAATCAAAGTTTATGTGATATATCATCGAAATCCACACCAAAAAAAAACCATTGCATCGAATGCAATGGACATTATAGAATGTCCCATATTCGATAATTTTATTTGATCACGTATCTATTCATCTAGAAAAGGACTTAATTATTGGAAATGATTTTAAGATTATAATTAATTAACAATTGCTCCAGAGTGGATTCAACGAACATAAGTCGTTGTCTACGATCGTTTACCTTCAGTTCCTGGGTTAGTTCAATTTTGTTCGAGTGCAGGTGAAGCAAAGTTTGGCAAGTTGTGGTTTGAGAAAGGCTGAATTCTTATGAGCAACTCAACCTCGGATTCTCTTACACACTTTCGCTGCTAGCGGCGTTGTTTTAAGTAGATTTTCGTCGACATACGGGTTTTGATCGCGCTAAAAGTTTGCTACAATTTTCTAATTTCTGTGGAGCTCCCATAATGCTACACTTCAAAAGATTGTCTGTTGACCTGCTTAGAATTATATTTGTTTACATTTTTGTAATATAGTTTAAGGGTTAATATTTCAAATGATAGGCAAACAATAAAATTTGTCTCTCTCTATTATATTTAAGTCATGACAATTATAGTTCCTCCCCTTGCCGGGAGTTTTGCTTTCCCTCTAAATAGGTCTGTTTTTTTGCATATTGAATTGAATTTTATAGCATAATTTTAGGCTTAATTAAGTATTTATTTCTAGGTGGATAATTACAATTATTTTCTACAATAATTGTAGTTTCTATGGTTTAAATAAACCGCTTAATTGATGTTATAAATAAATAAAGCATAATAATAGGCGAAAAAATAAAACAGCTGAATTGTTTGCTACTTTGATAATAAAATAAATGAAATTTATTTACAGCCTATAATTGGGCTGAGCTAGCAGTGAACATTTTTATAGCCTATGTTAGGGCTTATGTTAATTAAGTTTTTTAGGGTTTTTTTTGCAATAAACCAATAAATAACAATAGCATTTTACAGGCATAAAATAATAACAATTTCATTTATTAGTTAACAAGTACTTGAAGTAAAAAAAAAATGTGGGGAAAAAATGTGGAGGAAAAATATGATTTGAAAATAAATTAGAGCATGTAGGTAGGTTGTTTGGCGCCATACGACTCAACTTGAGTCTAGGTAAACTTGTTTTAAATAAATTTAATTATTTTAAAACGAACAACAACAACAACAACAAAATGATTTTAATACCAGTTTCTATTACATAAATTAAGACACTTTTTTCTCCAATAAAATATTATACGCTCGTACGTATGTACGTCGTCTTAAATTTAATAGCATAGTGTTGTTAGATTTGTTTTCTTTCTATCGTTGTGTAGTTAAGCTGTTAAACAAAAAAAAAAAAACGTCGCCAATGTTAAATGTTGAGTTTTAAAGATACGCCCACTCAATATTTGCTTCAAAAGGTTTCTTTTCTTATTATTACGACATAAATATGTGGAGTTTCAATAGATTTATCACAAGTAAACTACAATACAATACAATACGTGTGGATGGACCCATGGTTACAATGACAAAAAAAGAACAGGTCGTCCAACCGACCGTATGCTACTAAAAAACTTGATAAAATATGCATATACTACGTGGGTTAAACTGGAAATCTCTGGTTATATTGGTTTTTTTTTACTTTAATATAACGTTTATAATTATTTTAAAGGTTTCCTTTATTTTTTTATGATTATTTTATCATTTCTTTGTTGTAAAATACAAGTTGTTGCTGTTGTTGCTGATCCACAAATTTTAATGACAATAATAAGTCTACGAAAGAATTGTGAATTTCATTTACATTTAAATAACGTTCAACCAACTATTTTTTTTATTACAAATAATTTTTAAAAACCCAAGAAAAAAACTTCAGAAAAAATAGGCCAAGAATTTTAAGCTGAGCCATAAAATATTGCCAAGTTAACGCTACACATCTAAATAAGTGTTGTAAAGTTAATTAGGGCTGTTAAATATGTTTCGTGAATGCCATCAAAATCAAAACCAGTGAACAAAATCTTGCCTAGTTTAGCTTAAAATATTGGAATAATTAATCGCGACAGGTTTGTAATATGCAGTATAATTCAAATGCTTGTCAATCATAAAAATTTAATGCCGATACATACATCAATATAGTTTAAGCCGGTAGCATATCAGTTTTCCATAACATAGCTGAGGTAAAACATAAATTATCAGAATATTTAATGGGTTTTAAAAATATTTAGCTTTAGTTTTGCATCCATAATTCAAGGCTTTATTATTTATGACAGCAATGTTTGACAGACAGGGATGATTAATGGTTGCTAATTAGTACAATGAACAAGCTTCCTCTATATAAGGATTTACTAGCAAACCATGTGGACATTTGGAAGCGTGGAAACCTTTCCAGCCTTCGAAACTGACTGACATCTCTATACCCCTGCCACCATTCCCTTCAAGACACTTGAAACTTTTCTGTCAATCATTAAGTACCTTATCCAGCCACTTTATAACGTTCAAAAATTCTACATTGCTGGTATCAATTCAAAGCTCTTTAGTTTTCTTTTTCTTCTTCCAATGTACGAATAAGTTAAGCTTGTATTTCTTAACATTTTGTCTTCGAAGTTCGTAGGCTAACTTGTTTATTGCAATAGCTGAGGATCTAAAGACATTAAAGCAACAATTTGGACCAATTGTGCATAAATATTGAAACTTTCAGCAGGGACTTCCGAAGTTTTACAGTTGATAACGGCCATTTTGTTGAGGCCACAACTGGCAAATTAGTTGTCATTGATTCAGTCTGATTCGGCATGAATAGCGTTCATCAACACACATATATAATTGGTCATTACAACCCTTCCACTTATGTTGTGTGTGTTAATTTTATACATGAATGGTGGGACCTACAGTTTTAAAGTCGACTCCGAACGACAGATTTTTGAGAAACTTTTTCATGGTAATTTTGATTTACTCTCAGAGTTTTCGCCAGAAATCTGCTGAGAGAAAGTCGCCGAAGAAATGTTTTTTTCATATTTCGTTTTGATGTCTGGCCTGGGGCTCGAACCCTGGCTTTACATCTAATAAGTCAACACACTACCTACTACACTACGGCGACTTCAACGTCTACTAAGCCATTATCTACTAGACTCTGGTGGCTTCAAGACTCTTCATAATCAATTTAAGTCGCTATAGATTGTTTAATCAATTCACCAAATACCACCAGTCATTCACATAGCCGCGATCAATCAACTTATCGCAGCCTAGTTCTTCTTTCTTACCTAATCATTTGATTAGTTGTCATTATCATCCAAGAAGTACATTTTTTTTCGAAAATAGAAAGCTATCTGCAGTTTAATGCCTTCCATTTAATAATAAATATTCATGGCTTAAACAGAAGCACGTTTGACTCATAAAAAGAAGGAATTTTTTTTTAATTTTTAATTTGTTTTCTTAATTTTTAAGTTCTTAAATTATGAGAAACTAACTAAAAAACTTATAGATTAGCTGGAGATAAAGTATAAAACGAATAAAAAAAAATAAAAATAAAATTTATTGCCACTTAAGCGTTTCAATTAAAACAAGCCCCGGCCAATTTAGGACATATTGCAGCTCTCGTTTATTATTCCAAAAGAAACAGAAGAAATCATTCTTCATAATTGAATAATATTTGCCTGTAAATATGGATATACATACATATGTACATATATACATAAGTATGTATGTATGTATATACATATGTGTGGTATATAGATGGCTTACTTGATAGCTTGATTCATTAGATAAGTTTATTTGTGTTTATGGCTTATACGACAATTATGGTCAAGATTAAGCGCCATAATTTTGATAATTTTTTTTTTGTCTTTCTTTATATTCGTCCAAAGAAAGATAAAAAAATAGAAATAAAAATGAAAATAAAAATAATAAATGAAATAAATAAGAATTAATTTAAATAAATTTATTTTTTTTTCTTTTTCTTTTTAATTTATTTGTATTTTTTTTAATTTATTTTTTTCTATGTTCGTATTACGTTTATGTCTTCTAAGAGCCAATGAATGTCTTGAAAATATTTATGATTTTAAAAACTACAAATAATAGACAAGACAACGTAACAAATACACAAACAAATACAAGAAAAAAAGAATAAATAATAATAAAAAATAAAAAAAAATCTGTTAAATAATCAGATTATTTATGAAGTTGAATTGAGTTGAGTTGGTTGTTTCTTTTCTATAATTTATTAAAAAAAAATCTATAAAAGAAAACATTATGACAGTTGGCCAGAGTTTTTGAAATGACACACAGAAAAAATGTTTTTTTTTATCAACTGCAAGACAAGTTTTATACCCTACTGTAGCAATCATCATACAATCAATCAATCCGATCAATCAATTTTATTGATTGCTACCGTTTTTTTATTTATATGGTCAGTCCAAGCAAGCCAAGTAGGCCGCTAGTTCTTATAACCCACTCCTCTTTTTATGTTCTCGGTATGAAAACACCCGGTTTTTTATTTATAAAGTTATGTTAGGTTAGGTTAGGTTAGAGGACGTGTACTTGTCAGTTAAGACAAGTACAGTACCCGGAGGTCGAATTGACACATTGAACAACGTCCTAGTTTCTCACACCACTTATGTTGTGTGTGTTAATTTTATACATGAGTTATGGTAGCTACAGTTTAAAGTCGACTTCGGACGACAGATTTTTGAGATACTTTTCATGGCAATTTTATTTTACGCTCAGAATTTGTGCTAGAAATCTCCTGAGAGGAAGTCGCCGAAGAAATATTTTTTCATATTTCGTTTTGATGTCTGGCCTGGGGTTTGAACACTGGCTTTACGTCTACTAAGCCGACACACTACCTACTAGACTACGGCGACTGTACTACGGCGACTTCTAAAAAACATTACCTAAGGCTCTTTAAATTCGTACTTACTTACGTACCAGAGGTCAGCAATGAGTATTCAAAACGATGAGTAGATTCGAATCATACTTATAATTCCTGATACTTATACGCATTCATACTTATTTTAATGCCATGCCCATACTACTCATACTCAAAGTTTGAAATACTCATGGTACTCGTACTTAACAATACGCATGATGTTATTGATTTCGACTCTCCATGACTCATCGCAAACACGAATCATAAAATAGGTATGATTCGTGTACGAACACTACAATACTCATATGAAGGTTGTGTGTTTGCTCTGCTTGCTGTCTTTGTCTTTCTTCTTTCTTTGTAAATACAACAACAACTAAGACTGTAAATTTTGATGAATTATTCGAATAACTCTAATCATTTATGAGTAGTATTATAAGTATTTATCTCAAGTTATAAATCTGAATGAGTAGGCGTATGAATCAAACATAGTTCGAATGTTATGAGTTTGATGTCAACATTGTACTCATACTCATTGCAACTTATACTTATAAATCAATGTTGTAGTGAGTACGAATGAATCAGAGTAGTAGGATTTCAATACTGTTGACTCACTCATACTCAAAATTTCATGAGTACTTATGAGTAGCGAAAAAGCGATTCATTGCTGATCTCTGTTACGTACTTATTTGCTGATTACAACCCTTTAGTCAGGATTACAACCAATCTTCTCACGCCACCCACATTGTGTGTTTTAATTTCTATACATGAGGCGCGGGACTTACGACAAGATTTATGAGTAACTTTTCATGGCAATTTTATTTTACTCCCAGAGCGTTTGCCTCGTTTTTTTCGTGTTTCGTTTTGTTCATGATGTCTGAGCCAGGGTTTGAGTCACGGCCTCATGTCTAATAAGCGAAAACACTACCTATTAGACTGCGCTGATCATGTTCAATTCCTAGCTCGAACTAATTGTGGCAACACCCGCCCCTTGCAATTTCAATTTGTTATAAATTTGTTGTTAAAAATTAAACGTTTTTGTTTTTGTTTGTTTTTATAAACAATTTTATGTTTTCTTCTCCTTTCTTTTCTCTTCTTTTCTATTTTGAATATCAAAAGAACCATTAAGTTTATGTTTTAAGTTTCAATGGTAAACACCCTTTATAAAGCTGAATCCATTAAAAATAGCCTGCCTTATGGAAAAGCTGATAAAAAATAGTTGCGAGGGTTTTTAATAGAATGCCTTTTTATTTTCTATAAAATCTTTTGTTTTTTTGACTTTCTTAAAAATTTTTTATAGTTTTTTTGTTGTTGTTTGTTGTTGTTTAGGCGGTCGAAACTAATATAAATTTTTAATAGTCTTAACAATTTGGAAAGCAATTCCTTTATTTTTTTTTAGAACTCAATCACTAAAATGGAATCAGCCATGCCATGCCATGGCATTCTATTCAACGTTAATTAAGGGTTTATTAAGGGTGAGCGAACGAAGTTAAGCCAAGCGAGTTAGAGGTGGTTTTAAAGGAGTAAAAATGCTATAAAAATATCCTTTATTTTTTGCTTTTTCTTTATTATTATTTTATATTGTAAATGAAAGAAGGCTCATTAAGAAATAAAAAAACAAGTTTGGCAATATTTTCTATATGTCGAGGCTATAAAACAGATCATTAAACTGTTTCATAAAAAACACACACAAAAAAATCCTTGACTATAAAAGGATAAAAAAGAGAAAAACAACAACAAAAGCCATAACAATAATTAATCCTTTAATGATATACACAAGAAATACTTTTCGAGTAAATCATATATCATGGGGTAGAGAGACCTGTTCTATCGCATGCTTTTGACGTTAAACTAAACAAGGGTCTCCCCTTGTTTTTTTTTTGTTGCTGTGTTAATAATATTTAAAAACCTAAAATTAAATTGTATTTCCAATGTTTTTAATTTAATTTTTTTTTTCATCTGCTGGGGAGAGAAAATCTTTGTTTGCAAGTAAATCTTTCAAAAATCAGGTTTTAGTGAACACCTGAGCTTTATCACTGATTGATATATGTATTGTACCGGCGTACAAGCGTACAGATGAACACAGAAATAAAAAAGTATTCTTCATCGATTGCATTTTTGTAACCAACTAAACTGACTGACTTGGGGAGAAAATGTTTTTAAAAAAGAATTTTAAAAAAAAAATTTTTTTTTTCTGTCGAAATAATATTGAAAAGAAAATTAATACTTAAGCCTTTGCCACTTAAACATACTGACGCTCACTTCACTCCACACATACATATGTATGCTGCTCGCACACATTTTTTTTGTATAAACATGTTGCTGGTGCAGCAACACATGTTAAGGCAGTAAAATCTCGAGCAGAAAGCAACAACAAAGAGAAAAAATGATTAAAGACAAGTAGTACCGAAAAAAAACGAAGGGTTAGAGACTAGTATTCATCAAAAGAAAAGAGAAACAAAACCTCGTATTAAATTACAAAAATAACAACAACAACACTACAACAACAGCTAAATTTAAAACCCCAAAAACCAACAAAAACAACAACAAGAAAATCCGAAACTAAATATTAAAACTTCCTTTACCAACAGGCCAAACAGAAAAAACTCAAAACCAGCAAAAGGAAAAAGTTTTTTTTTAGTAAAGGGGGGACCCTTTGATAATTTCAAGTTTATTTTTTTCTCTTCTTGTTTTTTAAGGGTGATGATAAAATTAACATCAACAGCCAGTTACGCTTAGTCATACCAAAGGGAAGGAGAGAAGGAGTAAAAGCAAAAAATCTTTAAAAAAATATTTTTTTTTATTCGAGTTTTTTTTTTAAATTTAAATAATGGCTACAAACGGTAAAAGGGTAACTGACTTGGCTGGCCTTTTTGCGCATTTAAAACATTAATTTGTGATTTCCAGCCAGAACGAAGGAACGAAAGAAAAAAAGAAATTACAACAACAAAAACAATAAAAAGCAATCAACTTTACAGTTCAGCTTTTTAAAGTAGCGTTCCATTTTTTATTTTTTTTTTTTTTTGTAACAAGATTGTGGTTACTTACACTCACAGACAAAATTACGTTACCAGTCATCAAATTGTAGCAAAATTTTAGCAAATTAAGGGAGAAAAAATTTATGAGATAAGTAGGATTTGAAAGTTCCAAATACAAGTTACATATGTACTTACTTACGCTTTAAAACTCCTTAGTAAGGATTACAACGTAGTTTCCCACACCACCCATACTGTGTTCATTAATTTTCCCCACGAGTGAAGGAACCTACAGTTTAAAATCGACTTCGAACGACAGATTTTTGAGAAACTTTTTCATGGCAATTTTATTTCGCTCTCAAAGTTTTTGCCAGAAAACTGCTGAAAGAAAGTCACCGAAGAAATTTTTTTTAAATTTGGATTATGAAAATTAAGTTTGAACTGTGGCCTCACGTCTAATAAGCCAACGCTCTACCTACTAGACTGTGGCGACTTTTAATAAATACTTTCCTGATTTAAGTAATTGCTCTGTACAAGCCCTTAGTAAGGATTACAACCTAGTTTGTTAATTTTACGCATGAGTAACAGAACACTGTTTTAATACACAACTCAAATTGAGACTTATCCACATACATAATTGGTCATTACAATCCGTCAGTCAGGATTACGACCTAGTTTCTTACACCACTTATGTTTTGTGTGTGTTAATTTTGTACCTGAGTGGCGGGACCTACAGTTTAAAGTCACCTCCGAATGACAGATTTTTGAGAAACTTTTCAAGGCAATTTTATTTACATTCAGAGTTTTTGGCAGAAATCTGCTGAGAGGAAGTCGCCGAAGAAATATTTTTTTAGTATTTTCGCCATGATGTCTGATCTGAGGTTTGAACTGTGGCCTCACGTCTAATAAACCAACTCTCTACCTACTAGACTATGGCGACTTTTAATAAATTCTTTCCTGACTTAAGTAATTGCTCTTTAGAAGGCCTTAGTAAGGATTACAACACAGTTTGTTAATTTTATGCATGAGTAACATGAGCTTCAATACACAAAATAAATTGAGACTTATCCGTGTTAACTATATTAGAGCCTCCAGTCCTCAATTCAATTATGAAATTTCAAAAATAATTTTTGCTTGAATGCTTAAACATGACAGCTTTCTTGGGAAAATACTTCAATGATATGTATATCGGCGCATGTTTTTTTTTGTTCAACAGGAATATGGTCTACGATAAAAAGCCGGTATATTGTTGTCCAACCTATAACTGACTGTGGGTTGCCATTGTACTGCCCATAAAACCCGAACTCTAGAACAAACTGCCGAAATAAAGTCCGAATTAGTAATGCAATGTGTTGACTTTGGAAGAATATTAAGACTTTGGGTATAGAAATTGTCAGTAGTCGCCGTAGTCTAGTAGGTAGTATGTTGGCTTATTAGACGTAAAGCCAGGGTTCGAGCCCCAGGCCAGACATCAAAACAAAATACAAAAAGTATTTCTTCGGCGATTTCCTCTCAGCAGATTTCTGGCAAAAACTCTGAGAGTAAATTAAAATTGCCATGAAAAGTTTCTCGAAAAATCTGTCGTTCGGAGTCGACTTTAAACTGTAGGTCCCACCACTCACGAATAAATTAACACACACAACATAAGTGGTGTGAGAAACTAGGTCGTAAACCAGACTGAAGGGTTATAATGGCCAATTATGTGTGTATGTGTTGACCTTGAAAGAATATTAAGACTTTGGGTATAGAATTTATCAACTTAAAACAAATTAATCCTTAAAATCTCAGTTTAATGATAATAAGTATACTTATCCACTTCACTTGCTTCATCTGATCCAAATGAGGAAGGAAATCGTATTTAAAATGATGAATGAAGGATCGCTCAGAATGCCTGACGAGGTATAGTATTGTTAACTACCCCTACTTTTTGGTATACTTAACACGTTGACTGCAGCGGCAATTTTCAGAAAACTGGCCATGCAAGCCAACATGGACTTTTTGTTCTTTTCCCAGAAGCCATTTATCGATGCTGGCACTGATATAATACGATTTTATTCGTAGCTACACCAAAATGGCAGGTTTAGTGAGTACGAGATAACTCGTAGATTACGTTCCCTTATAGGGAGCGCAATCTACGAGTTATCTCGTAGTCGGCAGTCAACGTGTTAATTAACTTCCTTAATTGATGATAAAACCCATTCAGTCAGGACTACAACCTAGCTTCTCACGGAACCCATATTGTGTGTGTTAATCTTATACGTGAGTGGCGGTTCCTATAGTTTAAAGTCGATAATTTTATTTACTCTGGGAGATTTTGCCAGAAGGCTATTGAGTCTCTGAAAGAAATATTTTTTTTATATTCCGTAGTTTTGTTTTCACATGTCAGAGCCAGGGGTTGAGCCACGGACCGTCATCTCATAAACCAAAACACTACCTTCTATACTACAAAGACTTCAAATGATATACAAACGAGATATAATTACAATACTGGACGACAACGGACCTGGACCTACATTTGGTAAGATATCTGCTGAAGTTCTAGAAAAGTATGCTAAGCTTGAAGCTGTTGAAAGGCATACATTACTTTCAGTCTTCAAACCAAACGGCTGATAAACCATTCATTAGATGGTAAAGGTTATCTTATGCACAAAAAAGAAACCAACATTTCCCATAAATGTATATGAATGACAGCAGAAAGAACCATCTTCTAACCTATTCTATACATCGTATCTGATATGCCATCAAGTGAAGATGTTCACGCTTCCATATTTGCTGATGCAGTTAATAGTCTACATGGGAATGCAAACAATATCTCACGATGTTTACATACTGCAAACTATGTATTGATATTGAGGAAATGCCTGGAGATATGAAGAATTTAGGTCAACATTCAAAAGTGTAAGGAAATAAATTTTTTTTTGTATCAGGACTTGCCAGTTATTCTAATTGCAAATTTTTTTTTAATTATTTTACAATTATTTTCGAAAAAATTTTTTTTTCCTTTAATTTTATTTTTCTTTCTTAAATTTTAACATAATTTAAGGCTTCTTAATTCAAATATTCAATTTATTTTCTTTGTAAGCATACCATACAATTAAAATCTATAATTATACAGAAAGTAAAACATGATTTTGGGCGTTTAACACAAAGAAAAATCATTTGAAGCATATATAAAGGCTGAAACCTATAAGTATCCCCACAATTGCAGTTTTAAACTTTAAAATACGAAAAATCTTTCGTACTTAAATAAAAACCACCAACACACACTTAAACACACCTACATACATACCTACACTTATGTATAGTTTATAATTATTATTTTCTCTTGAACTTCTTTTTATTTTTCGTTTTTATTTTTTGCTTTAAAAGTGAAAACAATTCATAGACATTTTAGAACACAATAGAACGTACACAATGCCATTGTAAAGAAGTTCTGTACAACAATGCCACCACAATACAATTGTATTCGTTGTATACGTTCGCATTCATTAAATGTCCTTGGAAACCAAAACATTTCATGCACCTGCTGCCGTGCCCTAACTTGCCATCGAACTTACAACTGTATACGCCTGGGTATTTGTATTCATGCAGGAGGAAATTTTTTTCTATCATCACCGCCCCACTGAGCCCAAACATTCCTTAAGTGTATGAACATACACGCATGGAAAATATTTCTTCTCTCTTTAAATTTTCTTTCAAGAGTCTTTAAGTTTTTTTATTTAAGTTTTCTAGTTTATGTTGGTTGCTGTTGTTGTTACTGCTTTTCCGGTTAAATCAAACACATGTCACACGCCACTTGTTTCTCATAATGGGTATACTTCTCATCTGTTATTGGATTTTTCTTCATTTCCATGCTAAATTTTAAGTGTATGTGAGTACGAGAGGCGAAATTATTGCGTTTTTCTTTCTGTTTTTTTGTTTCTCTAACGTCTTGTCTCTCTATATGTACATACATAATGGACGTGACGATAATGATCAGTTTTGCTTACGAAACACACAATGACAGTCAGCCAGACACACACATGTGAAAAGCATGAAATGTTGCTAAACATTTACCAACGTACGTATGTTGCAAGATTTAAGGAAATCAACAGAAAAAAGCAAAAACAAAACTGATTTAAATTATAGCAATTGATGGCTACAGGAAAAATGTAACATGTCAAGTGGGATTTTTCCATAAGATTGTTTAATTACTTGCTTTTGCATACACTTATATACAGCACATATGTTTACATGCACATGGGAAGTATAACCATTTAACATACATGTATAAATCAATTAAAATTCTCAAAATTTACTCCATTATTTACAACAAATTCATAAAAAAATCTCTGGCATGTCATTCAAATTGTTGGCTATACTTCCCCTCTATTTAATGTCATTTGATTTTTCTGCTTGCCTTTATTTGGCAATATCTTGAAGAAAATGTCAAAAAAAATATATTTTTTTGTACGCTTATGTTGCAGTCAGCAAAGAAATGTGGCAAGAAATGAAACGAAACGAATCTGTTTTATTTTGATTGACTGACACCCAACAATGATGATGAGTTAAATATTGATATTGAGCCGGGATGGCTGCAAAAAGAAAAGAAAAAATTCCGTTTTTTTCTTTCTTTAATTTATTTTGAAAGCGAAACATTAAATGCATCATGTCAAGTTAAATTGTTATGGAAGTTTACATTTGGCAATGATGCATAAAATATTGAAATCACAACTAAAGTACAAGTTAAAGTAAAAAAAAAGTTAATGGTTGCAGCTACATGTTGCTGCACAAGAAATTACTGGAAATTATTTTAATGTGAAAATGAAAAACTTTTTTATTTTATTTTTTGAGCAATATATTGCTTCAGTTAAGGTCAAAATTTCTATCATTTGAACATACAAATTTTGAAAATTTTTATATTTTTTTTAGCAACATGTTGCTGGCAACATTTGGTTAGTATGTTGCAAACAAATATTTTTTGAAAATTATTTTTATTTCTCCAGTTAAACACAAAAATTTATAGAAAAATATTTTGTTGCCCAAACACTGTATTCAAGCAGCATGTTTTTAAGCTTGTAGGTAGTTCCCGATGGCAACATGTGTATACAATGCTAGATTCAGCTTTAAAAAAAAACTGTGAGCGAAGGAATTTTCTCGAATTCGATTGCCAAATCTACATATGTAGCGGCTTTCAGGCAGAATTATTTGCAATGCAGGCACATATCTCCTGGCAGAATCTTACCGTATTGTCCCACAGCCAGGGGACTATTAAAATACTTAATTCCAACATGATGAATTATATGGAGGTGTATAGTTGTCGCCGATACCTTAAAGAGGTAGCGGAACGATATAATGGACATTTTATATGGGTACTAAGGCACAGTAATGTTTGAAGTCACTGTAAAGCAAATGAACTGGACACGTGGGGCTCAAGCAATGAACTCTTCAATGTATTCTTTACTTTGGGAATCCATTTGAAGACCTGTAACTTTATAATTGACAATGTATTCATGGATTCCATCAACGCCAGATGGGCGGATTCGGATACGGACAGAACGGCGCATGAAATCTGGCAAAAGCTGACAGAAAAGAAACTCCAGACACAGAAAGTCTGCTTAAACTCCAAAGGAGTACGTTCGGTATATTTTTTTGAATGAATATTGGACATTGCTATGCAAGCTGCATTGGTTTTGAGCACTCGGCAAACAATTTTTATATAAGCTGTAGAGACTAGGAAAAAGAGGAAACTATTCTGCGGATACTGGGTACGTGAATAACACCCTGCCAGAAAAGAAAAAGGCATTTTGTGGTTTACCACATAGATTACCTAAATGAACTGTCAGGCATGGGTATTGATGCTTCACCTATTGGCCACATGACCATCACTATGCCAGAGAAGGAAAATGTATTTTGGGTTCTACCACATAGATAGACATTGCCAGTCTAAGTCGCTTCATCAGAAGCTCTAAAAGCAGTGGTACTATAATGGGCCTCAAGTGGCTTGTGTGTGTCTATTCAATTTCGTTTTAGGCAAACTTACTGGACTAGACTAGACTTACCTATCCAAGTATTTATTAATAGTTTTCAACATTTTATGTAGTTTGGTAAAGGTGTGGCTGTCCATCTAAAGAAGTTGAATGGACATAATGCGGCCACATTTGTGATTTAATTTCATGTAATAAATTAAAAAAAATTTAATAAATATAGCATTTATGGCAAAAAAAAACTGCTGGCAATATTATTATAATTGCCGCTATAGAAAGTATAATTTAAAATATAGAGGATCATATTGTTAGCAACATAAAATTGTTTATAAGCAACATGTTGGACAAAATTTTGTTGTGGCTACATGTTCATTCATTTTAAATTTTTATTTTTCTAGGAAAAACCCGCCATTTAATTAAAATCCAAGATTTTATTAGAATAATTGTTTACAAGCAACATGTTGCATAAAATTGTGTTGTGGCTACATGTCTTCATTTTATTAAATTTTTATTTTTCATAGCATAAAACTGCTGGCAATATTGTTATAATTGCAATTATAGAAAGTAAGAAAGTAGGGATCATGTTGCCAGTAACATAAAATTGTTTATAAGGAACATGTTGCATAAAATTTTGTTTCATGTTTTCAGTTCATTAAATTTTTATTTTTCATAGCATAAAACTGTTGGCAATATTGTTGAAATTTCAAATATAGAAAGTAAGAAAGTAAGGATCATATTGCCAGTAACACAGAATTCTTTATAAGCAACATGTTGCGTAAAATTTTGTTGTGGCTACATGTTTTCATTTCATTAAATTTTTATTTTTCTAGGGAAAAACCCGCCATTTAATTAAAGTCTAAGTTTTTATTAGAAAAATTGTTTATAAGCAACATGTTGCAAAAAATTTTGTTGTGGCTACATGTTTTTATTTTATTAAATTTTTATTTTTCTAGGAACACAACGGGTATTTAATTAAAATCCAAGATTTTATTAGAATAATTGTTTACAAGCAACATGTTGCATAAAATTGTGTTGTGGCTACATGTCTTCATTTTATTAAATTTTTATTTTTCATAGCATAAAACTGCTGGCAATATTGTTATAATTGCAATTATAGAAAGTAAGAAAGTAGGGATCATGTTGCCAGTAACATAAAATTGTTTATAAGGAACATGTTGCATAAAATTTTGTTTCATGTTTTCAGTTCATTAAATTTTTATTTTTCATAGCATAAAACTGTTGGCAATATTGTTGAAATTTCAAATATAGAAAGTAAGAAAGTAAGGATCATATTGCCAGTAACACAGAATTCTTTATAAGCAACATGTTGCGTAAAATTTTGTTGTGGCTACATGTTTTCATTTCATTAAATTTTTATTTTTCTAGGGAAAAACCCGCCATTTAATTAAAGTCTAAGTTTTTATTAGAAAAATTGTTTATAAGCAACATGTTGCAAAAAATTTTGTTGTGGCTACATGTTTTTATTTTATTAAATTTTTATTTTTCTAGGAACACAACGGGTATTTAATTAAAATCCGAGATTTTATTAGAAACAAATCTAAAATCTGTCTTATAAAAAATTTAATTTTTCTTTCTACTGCAATACATTAGGGTTTTTAAAACTAGTCTAAATATTTAGATACTAAATTTGGAAAGGGATAATAAGTAGTAACACATATACAAATAACATATACAAAAGACACATGTGTTGAAAGCCGCTTTTATGTGTGGAATTTAATAAACATGATTTTTCTAAACAAATAAAAAAAGGAGTTTATTACACAGTTATTGTAAATAAACTCCTTTGATTTAGAATCGTCTTAAGATAATTTTCAAAAAAAAAAAAAAAAAAAAAATCTCTCCGATTTCCCCATTAATTTCTCAAAAATTTTTTGAAATTCTAATTTTCAGAAAATTTATGGTAATTTGACCTTTGGATTGTTGTTTGACATTTTTTTTTAAAACAATTTCAAGTACTTCTGATCTGTAACATTCGTTGCTGTGGGTAATTTAATATTTCTGTTTATGTTTCATAAATAATTTCAAAAATTTTTGTGTCGATTTCAACACATGTTCTTCGGTTACTTAACTCAATGGTCCTTCACTTCACTTAGAAGAAAGGGTTTTTTTTATTAAATTGCATCCCCTAAAATTTTCAAGTTAAACTTAATAATGGCACTTAACACAAAGCAACCCCTATGAAATGTTTGTACATGAAATTTTCAAGTGGCGTAAATGATGATGACAGAGGTGATTGGTAATTATTTTAATATGGAATGTTAGCAACATGTTGATAAGAATTATGGAAAATATTTTTCAATTGAATTATAATAATTAGTGTTGATACATACATTTAATTTAATTGTACATTTACATTTAATTGTACATTTACATTTAATTGTACATTTACATTTATGTGTTTGTTAAGTAACATGTTTATTAAAGGAGCATGTTGCTGGGGAATACTAAAAATATCTTTTTGTGTGCAACTTTTTCTTAAAAGAGTGTAAAAATGTTACTCCTTTTTCCGAAAATTAAAATTAAAAATCAAAAAATTTATAAAATTCTTAATAATTCCTGTTTTTGTATTACTAGCAACATGTTGCTGGCATTTAAACTTGGTCACTGGCAACATGTTGCTAAGAAAAATATTCCTTGATTTTATAAACAATTTCGGAATAATTCTTTAAGAATAAAAACTATTTGAAAGGGTGATATGATTACATACCAAGAACTATGTATGTCCACTTATATGCTTTGTTGAAAAACCCACAAATTCAAAGAAATATTTTACATAACAATGGTAAGCAATTGAAAAATATTTGCAACAGTTTATGCCATTCCATATGCTGATAAATACAAAGCAATTCTCTTACAAGTGTATCTGAAAATGCTACAAATATGAAAACGGAGGACAGCAACACATGCAACAATTTGCGAAAAAAAAACTCAAATTAAATAAAAAAAAACTTAATACAGCTCCTGCTGCTGCTGTCATAGTAGCAGACTTAAACTTTATTTTCAAGCGTTTTTCTTTTCGTCTCTTTTTATTTTTTCATCTCAATTTCTGTGCATGTTTTCTAGCTGTCACCTTAGCAACATGTGTACACAATGCTAGATCCAGCTTTAAAAAAGGGAACTGGAGCTGCTCCAATAAAAATAAGAAACAAATGCAAGAGGAAATGTAGAAAAACGAAATACATTCTCTGTGTGTGTAACAGCACAGATGACTGTCATCTGGTGGATGTTAATAATGGAGTATGTACTGCAATAAAAAACGATACGAAATACAAATAAAATTTTCAATATTTTTTCTTTCTTTTTTTCTTGCTTTTAAATAAACAATTCAAATAAAAACGTACTGTTTTTAATACTAAAAATCCGAAAAGAAATATTTTTTCTTGTTTAAACTTCAACAGAAATTGGATACATTTTTGTGGTAAAAAAAAAGAAATTTGTTTGAATTTATTTTTTATGGGCCAATTAAGACAAGAAAAATTTATAAACCATTCTTTTCAAATTTTTTTTGTTTGTTTTATATTGCAACACATGCAATAGAAGTTTTTTTCTTTTCTTTTACTCCTATGATAATTGATTTGTTTAAAATTTAGAAATATTTTCTTAAAGAACTTCAATGGCAACATGTTGCATAAACATTAGAAAACATTTTTGTTGATAGCAACATGTTGCTGTGAAATTTGGATTGTAATGAACTGGATTGTAAATTATGATAGCAGCTACGAATTCAATGCTATTCTGTATAGCAGTAAAACTTAGCCTGGCACATTAGAAGACCATAGGTTAGGTTAGGTTAGGAACGAAAGCCCATTGTAGTATTACAATTTTATAGTCTGTTTTTAAGTCAACAGATCAATAAGCGAATACGACTGTGGAAAGTTGAGAATATTTACTTCGCAAGAGTAAAGTTTAACGGTGAAAGAAGAGACAGAACGCTGAATTTAGTGGCAAATGATGGCGAAAATCCCAGATATCAACCGACAGGCGGAGAAGAACATTGGAAAGCTACTGTCCAGACACAATTCTCGACTTTGGAAGTCCCTGTGAAAACCTGTAAGTTTATAACTAGCGTTGCGATCGTCGATTCTGTCAACACTAGATGGAACGCTATGTCCAGGAGCAAAACGGCATAGAAAATCTGTCCAAAACTGGATGAAAAGTCTGCTTAAACTCCAAAGAAGCATGCTCAGTATGGTTGTCGGAATCATGGGCATGCGAGGCGTAGTCTAGTATGTAGTGTGTTGGCTTATTAGACGTAAGGCCACCGTTCAAACCCCAGATCAGACATCACAACGAAATATAAAAAATATTTCTATGACAACTTCCTCTCAGCAGATTTCTGGCAAAAACTCTGAAAGTGAAATAAAATTGCCATGAAAAGTTTCTCAAACAAATACGTCGTTCGAAGTCGATTTTAAAATGTAGGTCCCTCCACTCATGTATAAAATTAACACACGCAACATAAGTGGTGTAAGAAGCTAGGCCGTGTTGATTTTGTACATCTTGCTTATTATTTCTGCAGAAGCTGTAGAGCTTAAGAAGAGGAAGAGACTTTTCTACAGCTACTGTTAATATGCCCATCACTATATCGTAGAAGAAGAAGTCGCCTACTAGGTCAACGATCTGGAGGAATACTGTTACGCATTGATATCAATAGCTTGAGTGGCTTTATCAGAAGCTTCGAGTGGTGTAGGGACTAGGCATTAATGGAGAACAGTGATATTACAATGGGCCCTATGTGGCCTAAGTTTCTCCATTCAACCGCCTTGGACAGACACACACTTCTGCCTATCTACTGTCCTGATACCAAACAAAAACTTCATATAGGAAAACACAGAGAAGAACTGTGCAGAATATATTTTTTGTCATTGTGAGAGGTGCAGCATAGAAAGGGCAGATATTGAGGCTATAATTGGCTTGGACACAGATTGCAACTCTGGCGTAAGAATTCTGAACAACGAGGTTAACTGAAACGGTTTTGAAATCTAAAAAAACTAGACTTGCAGCAGAGCTCAAGAAGAGATTGCTGAAGTCTATCAGTTTGTGGGACTTCCGCACTGAAGTAATATGAGTTATGAGTCTTAAATAATTTTTTGCACCTCATTGAACTTTTAAAATTTACATCTTTTTCTATACAACATGAACACGAAGATTTAAATTTGAATTTTAAAAACCAAAAACCTTTCGCCTTTCTCTTGTCACAGTTGTCGTTTGTTTTTTCCATATTTTTTTCCATATTTTTCTTATTATTTTTTAATTAATTATTTAAACAATGAAATGGATCGTATTTTAAATACAAACTATTTGACTTCACCGTCTAATTTTTACTTCACTTCACCGTTTAATTTAGTTTAAATGTCCGGGAATAAAAATCTTTTTTAGTTTAATTGGCTTCAAAGTCTTTTACGATGAAATTCATAAATTTGCATTAAATTTTGGTCCAAAAAATCTTTCACTTTTTCTTTTGCATTAAAATAGTACTCTTGCCAAATATAAAAACAACCATTTAATGTGCCCGAATTATGTGTGGACATCTTACACAAAAAGATTTAAAAAAAGGCAATTATAAGTGTGATAAAGTACTTTTTACGTTTAAAAAAACATTGGGGATTAAATTAAGTACCATACTTTTAAGTTTTAATTAAAAATATTAATTAATAAATCCACGTTAAAATAACTTTTCCCAGCTATAAATTTGAACTTTGAACGTATTGGCTTCAAAAAGTACCATGTGGGGGAAATTTTTTTATAAATTTCTTTTACACTATTGTACTAAATATGCTACGCAGTGAGTTATTACTGTCGTTTATATTTGCGTAATGCAAATATTTCTTAAATAATATTTTCTAGAAATTACCATACGGTATTTTTCAAAACAATTGCTAAGAAAAAGTACCTAGAAAGTCCTATTTTAATTTAGAAAAATTTTAACACAGATTATTGAATGTAAATGCAGAGATATTGTTAAGTGGGTACTATTTTTATGATCCTGAATTATAACAAGGAATTTTGTTAACTAAAAAAGTAATTCCCTTTTCGTACAATTGGGTACTATTTTATTAAAAAAGTACTTATTTTAGACTAATAACAAATTCAATCGGTAAAGAAATTAATACTCTTCATATTTATAATTGTAATTTTAATCAAGAAGACCCTTATACATACGAGGGTGGTCATTAGTTTACTCAGCCAAAAAAATTCCAGAATAATCTCATTCCAGAAATATACACTTTTGCCAGCCATGTTTATAATATGAATTGTAAGTCTAGCTTCTTAAAATAGCCAAAAAAGCCTGTTGTTGGTTCTCTACTAGGTTAGGTTAGGTTAGGTTAGAGGAAGTGTACTTATCAATTAAGACAAGTACAGTACCGGGAGGTCGAATTGACCCATTGAACAACGTCCTAGTTTCTCACATCACTTATGTTGTGTGTTTTAATTTTTATACATGAGTGGTGGGACCTACAGTTTATAGTCGAGTCCGGACGACAGGTTTTTGAGAAACTTTTTCATGGCAATGTATTTACTCTCAGAGTTTTTGCCAGAAATCTGCTGAGAGGAAGTCGCCGAAGAAATACTTTTTGTATTTTGTTTTGATGTCTGGCCTGGGGCTCGAACCCTGGCTTTACGTCTAATAAGCCAACACATTACCTACTAGACTACGGCGACTACCTACTAAGAAGATTGAGAAATCCTTTGACTCGGAGAAGTTTTTGTAGACATGATAAGTACCTCATATTAGAACACATTCTTAGAACTTTTGAGGCATTATTGTAACCCAGAATTACCAGTGTGCATATCAAGTGCTGAGTATAGAATTTTTTTTGTTGGCACCGCGTAGTATCATGAGGTTAGTCTAGCTAATAGGCTTGAAGGAGGTATTAAATCTTATATAGATTTAGGACAGCATAATAAATCGTTTGGTAACAGTACTGTAGAACCTCTTCACGATACTTTTGCACAAGCATGCATCAAAATTCTATTACATACATACATATGTAAATATTTGGTCACTACAGGCCTTTAGTTAGGATTACGAGACCTAGCCTCTTACACAACTTATGTTTTGTGTGTGTTAATTTTATACATGAGTGACTGGGCGTACAGTTTAAAGCCGACTCTGAACGACAGATTTTTTGGAGAAATTTTTCATGGCAATTTGTATTTACTCTCAGAGTTTTTGCCAGAAATCTGCTGAGAGGAAGTCGCCGAAGAAATACTTTTTGTATTTTGTTTTGATGTCTGGCCTGGGACTCGAACCCTGGCTTTACGTCTAATAAGCCAACGCACTGACTACTAGACTACGGCGACTTCATACATACATATTTGGTCATTACAGTCCTTTAGTTAGGATTACGAGACCTAGCCTCTTGTTTTCAGAGTTTTTCTCAGAAATCTGTTGACAGGAAGTCGCTGAAGAAATATCTTTTCATATCTCGTTTTGTTCGAGATGTCTGACCTGGGATTTGAACCGTGGCCTTGCGTCTAATAAGCTAACACAGTACCTACTAGATTACGGCGACTTGATCTATAATTCTTGGAAATATCAACAAAAGTTCTTACTAATGCAGCATATTTCTATGCTCAAGTTTATTTTATGGTAATTGCTTCTGTATTATTGGCTATTACAACTGCTTACTACCTAACTTCTCAGACCACCTACGTTATGTGTATGCATTCTATCTATAAATAACAGAATTAATTTTGAATTATATAAATGCATTCAATTATAAAAATTCAGCATGATAACTACTTCTTAAGGTAACGTTAAGGTACTTTTTAAAGTACTTTTCAAAGTACTTTTTAAAATACTTTTTAAAGTATGTACTTTCTAACCTTAATAAAAAAACTAAGATTAAAAATTAATATCGAACTGTATTAAAAAACTGTTAACAAATTATGTAAGAAAGGTACTTTTGTAGGTACTTTTTTTATACCAGGAGTAAATAATAGTACCAAAAGTAAATACATTTTTTTTAAATTATTCTTTTCTTTTTTAAAGTAAATACGGTTTAAATTTCAAAATTTTCTTGTTTTTAAAACGCCAGGGAATTTTCTTTCATTTCGACTCTGTACAGGCCATGGCGTCTAGCCAGTTACCAAAAACGTTAAGTGGCAATTTACAAGTAAAAGAACAACAACAAAAAAAAATGATTCAATAATACATCATTGTACATATAAAATAACAAATAATTTCATAATTCAAAGAAAATCAATTTCTGATTTCTTTTTTCATTTTTTTTTTGCTATTTAAACTTTTCATTTAGACGGGCTGAGTAGAGGAGCTGACTTCCTCAGTCTGTATACAATTCTCAGGAGGAAATTTGAAATTTTCTTTCGATTTTGTTTTATTAAGAGAATTTCTAAACAGAGGAAATAATAAATTATGACAGTGTATGTGAGTACATGTGGTATACTGTAAGTATATGTGTATGGCAAGTTGTGCTCAATATCATGGACTGCTACTTTCCTGGTATCAAAAACGGTGTGAGAGAGTTTTGTTTTGAATACCCCAAGGATTTTTTCAAATAAATAAATAAATAATGCTACTGTAGTAATGTATAGTATATACATACATGTACACATACATGTATACATATGTAGTTTTAATGTTTAGTAGCATAGGTTCTTAATGCTATTTTTAAAGTGTAACTTTCTAGGGCCTTATTTATATGTTTATATGTTATGTGAGAGCCTATTTAGGTTGTTATAAGAACATTAGTTTAGAGGGGGGTTTTGCTACTTACTTTTTGTTGTTGTTGTAGTTGATATTTTATTAAAGAAACAAAAATCGAAAATACTAAAGTCAGTAGTATTGATCGTTATCCAATAGTATACACCAACATTTTTAACAAAAAAAATTTAAACAATTTTTTGTTGTTTTCTTTGTTTATTTTAGGGTTTAAAGGTGAATGTATGATAAAGTAGTTGTTGTGTAGATGAAGGATTTTAGCCTTTGTTGATTAAAATCCAGGCCTTTGAAGAGAGTGATGAAAGAATTAATAGCAGAATGAATGTTCGAAGTTTGAAGACGGTTTTAATTCTTTTAATGTTTTAAAGGGATTTTGTTTGTCAATATTATAATGTTTAAATGTATTTGTTGTTTTTATTTGAATTAAAAAGAAAATCCTTCTTAGTCTGACAAATTTTTTTGACGGTTATAAAATTGTTTTAATTTTTTTTTATTTTTTTTCTTTTTAAATTTAAAATTTTATTTAAAGTTTCTTTGTTTATTTATTATTATTTTTTATTTTCTAAAATTAATTCCTTGAACTAGCTATTTAGCCAGCTATGTTCACTTTTTAAGCCATAGAATTAATAGATCTTAGGATCTTAAGTTTTCTTTTTTCAAATCTGCAATAAATTTTAAATTTTTTTTAATTTAAAAAAAATTTTTTTTGTATTATTTTTTTAAAAATTTTTTTAAAAAAGTTTTCTATTTTTTTATTGCTTAATATTTAGCAATTTTCAAGCATTCTATATTGAAATATTATATGCATTATATTAAAAAAAAATTTTAAATTATTTTAAAACATTTTTCAAAATTGTGGTGTCCGTAACCGTTTTATTTTTTTGAATTTTTTTTAATATTTTAATTTATTTTTTATTGTTAAAATATGTCGAATTTTTTTCTTGTATTTTATTTTATTTTATTTTTTAAAGGTTAGAGGACGTGACATGTCATTGGTACAAGTACAATACAGAGAAAATTTAAAAAATTTGTTTATTTATTTTAAAATTTAAGGAATGACTTTTTAATTTATAGTTTAACTTTTATTTTCATTTTTAAATATGTTTGCAAATGTATTTTGTGTTTAATTTTTTTTTAATATTTTTATAAATCTTGATTTTTTACAAATAATATTATTTCCCCCTTTTTATATTTAAAATTGTTTAAATTTGTTGTATTCAAAATAAATGCTTCTTCTTTGTTTGTTTATATTTTTATTTACATTTTTTTTAATTTCAAATATTTTTAAAAAATATTTTTTTTCCGTAACTATCACTGGCTCATTTTAATTTTTAATTAAAATCTTAATTTTATTCTTTAGATTTTTATCATCATCAATTTTTAAGAACCGTTTCATACCGTTTCTGGTTCAGATTTCAATCTTTTTTCAATTTTAATTTATTCGAACTCTTTTGAGTTTCTTTTGTCATTCGTATTACTCATGCCAATTTTTTCTTTTTTGTTTAACGATTTCATTAACAATTTATATTCAAATTTTATGTTTTTTTATGTTAACATTCAAATTAAATTTTATTTCCAATTTATTTTAATTTTTAATTCTTGTTTCCTTTGTTTCTTAAAACCATACTCTGAAGTTCTTTTCATTACACGGCTTTTTTAAAGAATCTTTTTTTTAACACAGACGTTGTATTTGGCTAATGGCTTTTATAATCATAATTAACAGTTCAATTTGTAAATCGTTAAATCGTTAAATTTTTCAATTTTTTAATTAAAAATTCGAATTTAAATTCAAAAAATTAATGTTATTACACTCACAAAAATAAACCAAAACTTTTTAATATTTCTTCCGTTTATTTATTTTATTTTTTAAAAAATTTAAACAAAAAAATTCGTAATAATTTTCAAAACTCGTTTCAATTTCTTTATTTTATTTTTGTTTTCTTAAGGGTTTTGTATTTGAAAATCGAAATAACGCTTACACTCGTTTACACACACACTCACACACTCACGTTCTGTATACGTTTTCAATTTGTGTAACACAACGGTTTTTGCTTGGTACGCACGCCACCACAGTTCGAAACGTTATGATGGCTCATTCCCAAACCATGGACTCTTGAGGTCGTTTTTCACATTTTTTTCTTTCTTATTTTGTTTTGTTACACAAAAAAGTCTTTCACACACTAACACATGCACACGCTCTACCATATGTTTAACATTTTAAACAGCCAACGTACGTACCTATACCAACTCATAGAAATAAAACGAACAGAAAAAACAAATACTTCTCGTAGCTGTTTACTGTTTACAGCAGCCTAAGCAAACATAAAGAGAAACCGAACACAACACTCTTAAAACGATACGAACCATACAACAACACTACACTCTACCCCAAATATGCTCCAACAGCTCTCTCTCTCTTTGTGGGTTAAAAATAAAAATCCAAACTTGTCTGTGTGTCACTCTCTTCAAACATTTTTACACATCTACTCTGCCGTAATGTTGTGATAAATCTGTATTGTTTTCTTGCTCTCTTAATTGTACTCTCTTAATAAGTGTGTGATATTTTTACAAGAATTCCTGTTTTCTAAGCAGACAACAGTGCAATTACTGTAGCGTGTGCATAGACGCAAAATAATGATGTGATAATCTCTTAAAATTTTTAACAGTGATTTGAAGTAATTTTATGACTGTAGCGCTTTTATTATGTGTTATTAGACAGACTGATTGACTTATTTATCAACATTTAAAACAAACGAAGCAAGCTAGAACGTAGAATTTGAAAATTAGTTTCTGTTTGCACTGATAGAGCCTTTCACGTTACTTATAGAAGTTCTTGCGACATTAAAGTCTTAGAATTACGAACATATTCTCGCTTAAGATGGTACCATATTATCCCATGATGGGGTGCCCTGGTAGTGTAGTGGCTAGTGTGGTAAACTATTAGCGTGAGGATCGTGGGTTCGATTCCCACCAGAGACTCTGGTCTGTGACACGTCTGGTCGAAGTTACTCAGCTCGTATATAATTAGGATATAATTTGTAATTGTATTGTAATTAATAAATAAATGAAATAAATATCCCAGGAAGTTTTGCTGCCTAACGTGATGTTCGTTGTTCGTGTTATATTCTTTAGGATCGCAGGCAGCTTGTAGATGGTTTGTATAGAGGGAGAACGATGAGCCTTAAGTGTTCTAAACAAACACGCTGAAAATGTATATGCCCTGAACTCTAGTCGAAACTGGAGTCTTATTATGGGACTCGTGATCGAAATAAATTCGTATTTAACACGTTGACTGCCGACTACGAGATAACTCGTAGATTATGTTCCCTTCTAGGGAGCCAACTACGAGTTATCTCGTACTCACTAAACCTGCCATTTTTGTGTAGCTACGAATAAAATCGTATTATATCAGTGCTAGTATCGATAAATGGCTTCTGGGAAAAGAACAAAAAGTCAATGTTGGCTTGCGTGGCTAGTTTTCTGAAAATTGCCGCGGCAGTCAACGTGTTAAATAAATTTCGGTTGCACGAGTTTTGCTAATCATGGAACTTGATACCTTGTGAATCGATTTTTTTTAAGAAGTGTTGTAGTTGCCGTAGTCCAGTAGCTAGTGTGGCGGCTTATTAGACATGAGGCCACGGCGCAAACCCCGAGTCAGACATCTCCACAAAACGAAATCTAAAAAAATACTTCTGCGGCGACTTCCCCTCAGCAGATTTGTGGCAATAACTCTGAGAGTAAATAAAATTCCCATGAAAAGTTTCTCAAAAATCTGTCGTTCGGTGTTGACTTTAAACTGTAGATCCCATCACTCATGTATACAATTATTCCACACAACATAAGTCGTGAGAGAAACTAGTTGTCGTAGTCCTGGCTGACCAATTAATCATGTATGTATGTATGTAGCTTAAAATGAAATGCTGGTAGATTGCCGTTGGCCACATCTAGGAAAAAAGGAAAGTGTTGTTGTTTCAATACAAGTCATAACATTGAGTTGAAGTTAAAATTACTTCATCATGCACCTTTTTCTCCTTGGATTGTTTCCTGATAACAGATTTTCCAATATTTGTGAAGTTGAGTTTGCGATATGCAATGCTAAGCACACAGGTAATTATACACAGGGTATTTAGGCTACTGAATATCTTTGGATATCACGTAAGCTTTTGGAAAAAGGAAAAATTCTGATCTAGGATGCAGATCCAAAGTATAAAATCCTTTAGAAAAGTCTAGTCTGGTTGGCTGAGTTATTTGTTTTTTGAAATTTTGTTTACCTAGTATGTAATTAGCTCTAACAGATCTAGGTATTCGAACAATTTTAGTAAAAGGATCAAATAAGATCCATAATCTTAAATCTCTTCAGGTCAATGTATCTATTGCAGGACAGAGATGCATGCTAAAATAAAACACTGAACATAAGATCGTGTTTCTTTTCCTTTTTATTTATAATTTTAATCTCTTATTGAATTTAAACTTAAGGCCCGTACATGCAGCATGAAACAGTAGCCACTTTCGCAATTCATGGCAATTATTTTATGCATGCAGTTAACTATGGTACATAAAGTTTAATTAAATATTTAAACGTTTAATTTAAACGTTTAATTTAAATATTTTCAATTTCGAATATCGATTTATTTTAATTGCGGCAATATTTCTTAATTAAGCGCTTTTCGTTCGTTTTAACACAGAAACATTGTCAACCCCAATGCAAAAACAAAATACAGACTCGCTGTACAATTGAAAACAATCAGCAAAACCTATATATATTTACACACACACAGAGATTTAATATCTGCAAACACTATTTGATTTACTCTTTTAATATGAAAAAAGATTCTCTTAAATTCCGTACGTAAATAAAACAAAATAATAACAAAAACCGTTACGTTTAAGATGAAACACACAATCAAATGAATTGGAATCTCTTTTAATGCTAAGTACGACGCGACGCGCTCCTCCATTAAGAGTGTGTTCTCCACAGCATATTTATTAATTTATACGAAAATTGTTGTTGTTGTTGCTGTTCGTACTCTGTTGTCTTATTCCCTATGTATGGTGGAATTAATTTCAGAAAAGAGTAATTCATCGCCGCCATAGAAAACATCTCTTAAGCCGGCTGTTTTTGTTTCTTCACTAGTAGTTGTGTAGGAAAACATGTTCTATTTTTTTCTTTACTTGTTTGTTTTGTGTGTGTATGAGTGTTTTTTCTTATTACATTTCTATGTATGTATGTGTAAGTGTATGTGTTTAAATTTAGTGTAACATTTTTCTGATTTTTTTGGAGGTTTTTCTCTAGTTTTTGTATCAATTCTCATGTCTTTTTAGCAAATGACCAAAAATTTAAAGTGTATCTCTATTTGTGCTGACTGTGTTTTTTATTTGTATGTCTATAGCAGGGATGGGAAATTAAAATTCTTAAATGAAACAGTTTATTTTTCTGATAAAATTCTGTAGTCACCGCAGTCTAGTAGGTACTACGTTGGCTTATTAGACGTGAGGCCGCGGTTCAAACCTCATGTCAAATATCTCCGACAAAACGAAATATGAAAAAATACTTCCTCGGCGACTACCTCCCAGCAGATTTCTGACAAAAACTCTGAGAGTAAATAAAACGAAAAGTTTCGCAAAAATCTGGCGTTGGGAGTCAACTTTAATCTGTAGGTCCCGCCACTCATGTATAAAATGAACACGCACAACATAAGTGGTATGTGAAACTAGGTCGTAATCCTGACAAAACAGTTGCAATGCTGGGCAACTACAACAACAATAAGGGCTGCCTTTCAAAATGTTAGTTGCTTTGTGTTCGAACAAAGTATCGTGTTTCATAATGCCGCTGTACAAAATGTTTACAATGTATTCTATTTCAAAACGTCGTCAATGTATATTTTTAACGCAGTCAAAAAGCAATCGGGCATCGGATTTATGGTTGATGCATTGTTTGGTTACTTTGCATATGTACAAAATTTATATACCGTAGTACAACTGTATACAAACTTTGTATTGATACATTTTGGAAGGCAGCCAAGATGTCATAAGTCGGCACCTAACACCCGAATTGAGGAAGATTTTTGAAAACACTAACTTGCTATTGTCGACCCTTGTAGTTTACACTGATGGCTCAAGGATGAGTGGCAGGGTGGGCTGTGATTTATTCATTAAGTGTGCTGACGTCGAACTTATATGTGCAGGCTGACCACTGCAGTGTTTTTTAAGCAGAGGTCATGACAATTTTGAAATCGGCGCAATGCTTGTTGAGTGGCAGGATTTTTGCTCAAAATAACTTGATTTAATCCAACATCCAGGCTATGATTAAGTCCATAACAAACGTAGCTTCAATGTCTGTTCTTGTACCTGAATGCCAAGGATTTCATAGAGCAATTTCAAAACAAAGCCAACTCTTATATGGGCGTCGGGGTATAGGGACACCATTGGAAATTGCATTGCTAACGAACTGGTCGATTCGGAGCATTCTCCGACATGTTACAGTATATATGTAGGTATTCCGGATACCCTAGATTAATATGGATATTATCCACTCGTTTTACCGGGACGCTTAATCTCGTTGCTGGCATAAGGGTACATTCACTTATAGACAAGAAGAGAACCGACTCACTTCTGTCCTTAAGTCGCATGGCCTTTCATTTCCCAATGGCGATTCTTACGGACCACTGACCGTGTGGTAGGCTTGGTAAAAGACTTGGCATTCCGACAAATAACTTCCGTAGGGGATGTGATTCTGAGGAGAAGGAAGAGACTGTCTTCCATCTCATGGAAGTTTTTGACATCCTTGACCGAGCTCTCTTATAAAAATTTTGCTACAAAAGCAAGATTTATTTTTGACTGGGAATTGTTTCCGCTAGGGAATGTTTGATTCCCGGTTTAGAATTGATTGTAGCATCACAGTGGGCATAAAAGCTGACCTAAATGGGACTTTTTCGTTTAGGGGAGTCCGCCACCTAATCTAACCTAGCGACACATACATACATAATTGATCATTACAATCCTTTAATCTGTTTTACGGCCTAGCTTCCCACACCACTTATGTTGTGTGTGATAATTTTATACATGAATGGCGGGACCTACAATTTAAAGTCGACTCCGAGCGGCAGATTTTTTTGAGATACTTTTCATGGCGATTTTATTTATTCTCACAGTTTTTGTCAGAAATCTGCTGAGAGGAAGTCGCCTAAGAAATATTTTTTCATATTTTCGTTTTGATATCTGACCTGGGGTTTGAACCGCGACCTTATGTCTAATAATCAAACACACTACCTATTAGACTACGGCGACTTCATCTTTCGGATTATCCAAAAGCAACTCTTCTGTGTGTTTCGGGTCATAGGGACATCGTTGGGCATTGCATTGCTAACGAGCTGGTCAGGACTTCCGAACCAGTGGACCGAATCATACATAACATACATAATTGGTCATTACAACCCTTCAGTCAGGATTACGACCTCGTTTCTCACATCACTTATGTTGTGTGTGTTAATTTTATACATCAGTAGCGGGACCTACAGTTTAAAGTCGACTCCGAACGACAGATTTTTGAGAAACTATTTCATGGCAATTTTTATTTACTCTTCGAGTTTTTGCCAGAAATCTGCTGAGAGGAAGTCGCCGAAGAAATACTTTTTGTATTTTATTTCGATGTCTGGCCTGGGTTTCGAACCCTGTCTTTTCGTCTAATAAGCCAACACACTACCTACTAGACCACGGCGACTACAAGGACCGAATTACTTTTGTTCTTAAGGCGCATGGCCATCCATCGCTCATTGGCGATTCTTACGGGCCACTGTCCTTGTGTTAGGCATACTGAAAGACTTCATATTCCGATAAATGGCTTCTGCACCTCATGTCTTTCCCCTCATGTGTTAGTTCTCATGTTAGAGAGAAACAAAGGTTTCTGTCATACTTGACCGAGCCCTCTAATATTAAAATATGCTGCAATAGCAAGATTTATTTTGGACTTGGTATGATTTCGCTGGGAATGTTTAATCCCCGGGTAGAATTAATTGTGGTATCATAGTGGGCTGGCCTAAAAGGTGGCAGACTCCCACCTAACATAACATAACGATGCACGTTACGAACCACTCAACAAGCCCTACATTGTCTTTATTGCATGGGAAGTTTCCAGAAAGAGCAGTTTCACAGTTTACCGACATCAAGATCATGAGAATTGAAGCTGTTAGACTTGTTTGGAGGGAGGGGATTATAGGGTTAAATATGGTGACCATGCATGTAATCCCCTTTTGTATGAGCATTTAAAACTGCTAAATAGATAACCTGATGAAATATTAGGTGTTATAAGCCTACTTTGGGTCGAAATCAATACCACAATTAGACCTCAGTCATAATATCCTCTGTCACATGGAATTAAGGCAAGATTTGATGCTTGGTTTAATAGACAGAATTTGTGTTAAGTTTACAAATACCGTCTGCATGTTACATGCACTATTCAAAGTGCTGTAATACTGAACTCCCATCCCTGATGTAAAGGATAAGTTAGTGCGTCTATTAGTTGCAGTTATTTTTTTTCTATTTTTTTTTTCTTTTCTTTAATAGACAAAAACCATGTTGTTGTTGCCTCATTTTTCTTCTGTATTCAGGTTTTTCTTTTCAAATGCGTTTCTTTTGAAATTTTCTCTCATGTGCTTTTTTTTCTTTCAATTTTTGCTAGTGTTTCACGTCTTTTTTTTTGTATGAAATTTTTTCACTCTTTCAATTTTGTTCATTCCAGCCAAATTGTCTATGAATGGGTCAAGTTGGAGTCTATTTTGAAAAGTTTTTTTCTTGTTTTTTTTTGGTTTCCATTGCTTCAGTTACAGCTTCTGCTGGGGTTTTTTTCTTTTTTTTTGCTTTCAGTAGATTCAGTTACAATTTCATTTTCATGACATTTCTATGAATCTTTTGTGGTCGTTTTTTTTTGGATTTTTTTTTATTCAAGTTTCATCATCATTTTTCACAGCTGTTTTTAATTTTCACAGTCACTTTTCCTAAAGGGCCGGCTGTTTTCATTCATACATTTGGTCGGGATGGCTAGGTGGCTGGCTGGCTGGTTTTCTTTAAATGTGTGTTGAATTTGCTGTATTTGAGGTTGAAATTAAATTTAAAAATGCAAATATGTTGTTGCTGTTGTTGTTGTTAAATTGTTAATAGAAATTGAGAAAAAAAATTTTTTTTTTTTTTGCTTAACCCACTCAACAGCTGTTGCATTGGAATTTTTCTTCTCATTTCTTACGTTAAATCTGAAGCATATGCTCTGATATGAAAACAATTTAATTTTTTAATTTTTCTTTAAACTGTTGTTTGTTGTTGTAAATTTCATTTGAAATTTTAAAAAATTTTTCATTCACATTGCCGTTGTGTTTTAAAGTTTAAAAAGAGGAGGCCGGCCGGCCATCCATTGCATGCCTTAATTTTTTTTTTTTTTGTTCCAAGTTTGTGACATTTGTTAAGATTTATGGGGTGACATGCTGCGAGAAACTGTTGAAAAACAAACTTGACCTCTAAGAATAATTTACAGAAGAAAAAAAAAATTGAAATTTCTTTTGTTCGTGTAACAAATTATTGCCAAACAAAGCGGAAGCAGCAGCAGCAGATATCGTTTGAGGCTTTTATCCACACACAGAAAAAGTTTTCTTTGTACCAAAACCTTACAACACAAAGTCAGTTTTTTTGATGATTTTTCTTCATTTACCACGAAAATACAAAAAAAAGAAGAGAAAATCAGTTTCAGAAAAATTTTTTTTGAATATCTGCCAGAATTTAATTTCATCGTGTTACCGTGAAAATAATCACACATTTAAAGTTGTTTTGATTTAATGAAACAAGAAAAGTAGTTTTCAAAGTTTAAGAAATAAATTGACATTTTAAATAAGAACATGGGACATATTTACACCTACTTATTCTAAGTATAGCATTGAAACTAGGAAAAAATTTGTTCAGGGGTAGTTAAACAGTAAGATATCTGTAGTTCTTAAACATAAAACAGTTTATATTGTCTTCTGCAGTAAAATCTTTTCATATGAATGAATTTTCTTTGTAATGCATTGTGGGATCATCTCCCAGAGGGATATTACCCCAACTCGAAGATACACAGAGCTAGAGGGTGATAAATAGAAGAACCAAGCAAGTTAGGTTTCTCTCTTCGATTGTTTTTTACATTACGATACCTCACGCAAAAACAACGCAGAGAAGTATATGTCTCCAGAGACTTTGGCTGCCTTCCAAAATGTATCAATACAAAGTTTGTATGCAGTTTTACTACTGTATATAAACTATGTAGATATGCAAATTAACCAAACAATGCATCAACTATAAATCCGATGCCCGATTGCTTTTTGACTGCGTAAAAAATACATATTGACGACGTTTTGAAATAGAATACATTGTATATATTTTGTACAGCGGCATTATGAAACACGATACTTTGTTCAAACACAAAGCAACTAACATTTTGGTAGGCAGCCTTTATCCGACGAACTCAACTTATCAATGTTAAGATTTTATCCTGTTGATGCAATGAATTTTCAACCCTGGCAAAACTAATACAAAGTCCCTCAATGTAGATTACCTGGAATAAATGAGGCTAGAGTAGACATCAAGGTAGGACAATCTAACCGATAGCACCTACTGCTGCCGTAGGACAATTGATACAAGGTGGACATTTCGTTCTGATGTGATTATTTAGATTGCTTCGATGTTTATCGAACCTTATCTTATTTATGGAGACGTCTACTGGTGCATTGCCTACAAAAAAAAAGACCACGAGTTCGTTGTGCAGTACCTCAATGAAAAATGTCAAAAAGGACCTTTGTAATGTTTAAATGACTTCCATTACGATTACTGACCAGACAGCATGAGGTAGTTGCTGCATTACAACTTAGTGACTTATCACGCCGACACTTCCCTATCCTGTATGAGAGTCCAAGAGTCCGTATAGGTTAGAGGACGTGTACTTGTCAATTAAGACAAGTACAGTACCGGAGGTCAAATTGACCCATTGTACAACGTCCTAGTTTCTCACACCACTTATGTTGTGTGTGTTAATTTTAAACATGAGTGGTGGGACCTATAGTCGATTCCGAACGACAGATTTTTTGAGAAACTTTTTCATGGCAATTCTATTTACTCTCAGAGTTCTTGCCAGAAATCTGCTGGGAGCAAGGCATCGAAGAAACATTTTTTGTATTTTGCCTTGACGACTGGCCTGGGGATCGAACCTTGGCTTTACGTCTAATAAGCCAACACACTACCTACTAGACTACGGCGACTTCAAGAGTCCGCATAACTCGCATGAAACTAGTCTTGATAGAAAATTCCAAGCAGGGGATACTGTTCTTTTGACATGACCAGTTCCAAAGTCAGAGTCAGTTCGTACTCCTCTAGACAAGGATGGAATCACATAAATGGCCGGAATAAGGCACGGACAAGTTCCAAGTTCCGGACGCCAATTAAAAAAAAAATGGTTCGAACCCCAGGCCAGACATCAAGACAAAATACAAAAAGTATTTCTATCGGCGACTTCCTCTCAGCAGATTTCTGGCAAAAACTCTGAGAGTAAATTAAAAATTGCCATGGAAAGTTTCTCAAAAATCTGTCGTTCGGAGTCGACTTTAAACTGTAGCTGCCACCTCTCATGTATAAAAATGAACGCACCCAACATAAGTGGTATGAGAAACTAGGTTGTAATCCTGACTGAAGGGTTGTAATGACCAATTATGTATGTTATGTATGTATACAATATAATCTGCTTTATTCTGTCGCTCATAACTTGAAAGACTTGTCAAGACTCTTTGGCCGTCTTTAAGTATTCCACTAACATAATTTAAACTAGCTTCTGGTATTTTAACCACGATTTTCTCTCACATAAATATGACATTTTCAAATTTCATTCATTAAATCAAAATTTATTATTTTCCCTTCAAATTTTCTTTCTTTCTTCCATTGAAATTCTTGCATTTTATAAAACCACAAAAATTTTCATTTCATTTTCAAATTACAAAATAATATTCCACAAGTAAATATTATTTTAAGAACAACAATAACAACAACATAAACAACATAAACAAATAAAAATAAACTTTATTTTATAAGAATAATTTCTGGATAATTTTTTAAACAAATATTTTCATTATTAAACGATTTCGTTTTTCTTCTTAAAATCTTTCGTTCTAAAAATAAAATGAAACGACTCTCCCCCTTTCTACTTAAAGCAAAGAGGGGCCACATAAATTGTCTGTAATCAGTACCCAAAAATAATAAGATTTTGTAGAAATGAAGGGAGGGAGAGAGAGAGCACGATATATTGTAACTTGTAAAAAGACACTTTTAACTACAACAACCTAAAGAAAAATATAATAATAAGAGGGGGGTAATGCATGTAAGAAGGACCCATCAGCAACTAAACCACTCTCTCTCTGTCTGTCTATGTGTACATCATTGTTTTCGCAGCATAAGAATTAAAAACTTTTTAAAATTCACTCAACGAAAAAATAATAAAAAAAACTTTGTTTCTTTTTTTTTGGTTTTTGCATTACTTTTGAGTTGCTGCGTAGGAAGGCAGAGTCTTGAAAGTGTGAAAATATTAAATTTTAAAAACATAAAATTTTTCTTAATATTCAAATGAAGTCACCGTAGTTCAGTACGTAGGCAACGATTCAAACCCCAGGTCAGTCATCTCGATTGAAACAAATAATCAAAAAAAAAAAAAATTTCTTCAGCGACTTCCTATCAGCAGATTTCTAACAATTTTTTTTTTTCGAATTGACCCATTGTACAATGTCCTAGTTTTTCACACCACTTATGTTGTGTGTGTTAATTTTATACATGAGTGGTGGGACCTACAGTTTAAAGTCCACTCCGGTTGACAGATTTTTGAGAAACTTTCTCATGGCAATTTTATTTTATTCTCAAGGTTTTTGTCAGAAATCTGTTGAAAGGCAGTCGACGATGAAATATTTTTTCATATTTCGTTTTGCAGGAGATATCTGACTTAGGGTTTGAACCGTGGCCTTACGTCTAATAAGCCAAAATACTACCTACTAGACTATGGCAACTTCAAAAATTATGGCCTTTGAAAAATCATGCGAAGTCGTTTCTAATACAAGCCAAACTTACAAAGAAAACGGAAGGAATTTCGGAAAAATTTGTTTTAATTCCTTACGTAAACTCCTTACATCTCACTTCACTCTGTATCTGTACCTATATTCGATAGCCTCTTTACCGTGATTATGGTATGAACTGTCATGCTTCTTACAGTAATCATTACCCACAGATTTTACTCCTTTATTATCCTTTAAATAGGAAATAATCCGAGGAAAATAAATCTGACAATAAAGTGGCTTGGATTTGGATTATATGAATGTCTAGATTGTGAACCAGAATATTTAGAGGGCCTCGATCTTATTCAAGATTACAAGAGTACTTCTGGAATTCTTACAGGTTTTGGTGTTACCAAATTGACATTACAGAGCCACAAAGTGTTTTAATGGCATTTCGATCTTTAAAGATTTCCATTTAAATATTGCCAGGATCCTATGGTAGAATTTAGGATATGTGTGAGAAATGTGGCCAGCAAGTAGAGCAGAAAAAAGGTTGTTGGCTTCACTAAACCTTTCTGGCGTCAGTAGAAGCCAAATGGGTTTTAGTAAACAGTATGACTTACTACATGACGGTGTCATCACAGTTTTTAAACGTTTGAAAGTAAACTTGAGCGGATAGAACTATTTGGAAATGCTATTTGGGGTAAATGACTTGTAAGTCGTTACACTAAGAATCTTCTCTGAAATCTGCTTTGCCTCAGCCATCAGTCATTTAGCAAAGAATTATTTGTTGAAGTAGCCGTGGTCTAGTAGGTAGTGTGATGACTTATTCGACGTAAGGCCGCGGGTTAAACCAATTATATTGTTACATAAATCGAATCGACCTAATATCGTTTAACAATAAAAACGATAAGCAAACGCTACCAGCTACACCAACACAATACACACGACACAATACACACTAATGAACGTGTTGATTATCTAAAGCTGCACACACACATATGTACAACGAATCTGGTTGCGCCTGGTACCAACAACAACATGTATGTGACAAAAGAGGATAGACAACATAAGCAAAGCACATAAACAACAATTTATTAACATTAGAACTCTCGAGAAGGCGAGAACACGAACCTTCCACTTCAAGAATGTTCGTTAGACTGGTTGTGTCGGACTATAAAAGGGCTGGACAAAGCAGGCAGCAGTCAGTAAGAATTCAGTCAGCCTTGTGTGAAGATGCGTGTGAACAAAATAAGTCGTGGTTGTAAAGTGAATAATTGTGTGAACTAGTAAAAAGAATAAACAGATTATTATTGTTGTATCGTTAAGTTGGATACGGTGGCACACAAAAGAAGTGTAAAGAATAAAGAGAGTTTAAGAGAAAATAAACACATATTTGTTTTTACTTTGCTTGCAATTAACGAACTCATATTTAAACGTTTTTAAAAAGGTAAACATGTAACAATATATGTATGTATGTATGTTATATGTTGACTCGCACTATTTTTTCTTGCGAATTGATAAAAGCCTCTACGTTCCTGGATAAGCTGATATTGAATTTTGCTTAAGGAATTTACTAAACGGAGTTTCATTATTGCATTCTGCTTAAGAAGTCTATTTAGGCTCATTTTATGTATTGCAGATGATTTAATTCTTTTAAAGACCTGCCAAACTATAAATAGCAAAACTGATACGCATCACAATGCTAAAAAACAGCGGATGTCTGACAATAAACACACAACACAACCACAAATATTTTGAACTTAAAATAGTGGCAGCGTTATTAAGGCATACTCCTCCCTCTTACAGCCATAATACAGAGCGAACAGAACATGGCCACAGTATTATGCAGCAGTGCGTCTCTGATTAAAATTCGCAAACAACCCACAGAGACACCCAAAAATAACTTTGCTTTTGCTGGCATATCTCCTCTCGTTGTGAGACTTCTAGTGAAGATGATAATGAGCCTGTGGTAGTGTGTCTGGTTGAAATTCTTAGCGCATTTATGCTAAACTATCATTGCTAACAAGCAACATAATAATGATATTGTTGCTGGAGCATTATGTTGTTGTTGTGTTTTTTTATTATTTTCATAGAGTTTTGGAGTTCAAGGCAATGCCAGTGTGACATTATTAAACAAACCAGCGTCGAAAGCAAGAAGAAAAAATAGCAACAACAACGAAAAGAAAGCGTATAAAAATATTAAAAAATAGAAGAAATTAAACCAACAACAACAACAGTATCTATGTGTGTGTGTGTGTGTGTGTATGTTTGTTTATTTTAAGCTTGTTTGTTAGTCGCTGGATACTTTCAGATCTGTGGGGCAAGCATACACACACGTAACGTCCCTTGTTTTATGTAGTCAATGTCGTTGTCGCTTTTACTGTCGCTGTGCCTGTGCATTCTCTCCTCGCTGTTCATACTAAAAATGGAAAGAAATTTTCGCTTTTTATTCTCAATTTTAAGACGAACGATTTTTTTTGTGTCGATTTTTTTTGCAAATTTTGTGGACTTTGCTCTGCACCACCACCATCACCACCACCATCACCGCCACAAAATAAATTTTTAGCAGCTTCTTCGAGATGGCAAAATTTCAATTGCATATGGAGAGTTTTTCATTTGTACTCCCCTCTTTAATTTTGTGTTGTTGACGTTTAACACTCCATGAGATTTTATTAAAGTCAACAAAAAAATTTTTTGGAGGGTATTTACGGGTCCTCAGAGTGTTTATTTCAATGTTTTTCAGATAATTCTTATTCGGATAATAGATTGAAGCTAATGATATTACAGCGCGTCTATTTTCTTCCTGAAATATTCGCCCGTCCGGCTGTCAATGTCATCACAGCTTCTGTTGCTACTTACTTTCTTACTTAATTAGTCATAGCAACTCTTTAGCCCTCCTGAAAGGATGTAAACATAAACTTGGTTACAGATTCGGAAGCAGTCCTGAGGTTATGATGGCAACACTTCTTTATTCTAATACGAGGCGATTACGACACCTATTCCGCCTTAAGAGATGATGATATAGCGAACCCAATCGATGACGACGGTGTAGAGCAGAGGTCAGCAATGAGTATTCAAAACGATGAGTAAATTCGAATCATACTTATAATTTCTTATACTTATACGCATTCATACTTATTTTAATGTCATACGCATACTACTCATATTCAAAGTTTGAAATGCTCATGGTACTCCTACTTAACAATACGTATGATGTTATTGATTTCGACTCTCCATGACTCATCGTATGCACGAATCACAAAATAAGTATGATTCGCGTACGAACACTACAATACCCACAAGAAGGTTGTGTGTTTGCTCAACTAAGATTGTAAATTTTGATGAACGAGTCGAGTCACTCGAATCATTTATGAGTAGTATTAAAAGTATTTTTCTAAATTTATGAATCTGAATGAGTAGGCGTATGAATCAAACATATTTCGAATGTTATGAGTTTGATGTCAACATTGTACTCATACTCATTGCAACTTGTACTTATAAATCAATGTTATAAAGTATGAATGAATCAAAGTAGTTCGATTTCAATACTGTTGACTGACTCATACTCAAAATTTCATGAGTACTTATGAGTATCGAAAAAGGGATTCATTGCTGATCTCTGGTGTAGAGATTCCGTCGGCTAGCCGTGAAAAGGCTCAAATCCCGATCAACTTCAGATCCTAATAGCCTACGCGTTGAATTTTTAATTGTGTGCTGATAAGGCGCATGGAAACGTTCTGCTGTGTCCAAAAAAAGGTAGACGCTATGCGCCAATTATAGGCCCTTTCTTTATCGCATACAAGATTCTTATGAATGTATTGTGTGAACGACTGAAGCCACTTGCCAAAGCACTGATTGAACCTTTTGAGTGTGGCTCTTCCATCTTTTTGTCGACTATAAGGCAGTTTTTGATAGCTCTACAGAAAACGTGTGTTTGACGAAATGTCTGAGCTTGTACACGTTCGAAACTGGTAAGGCTATCCGAGGAACCATGTGAGCTTTCAGGCAAGGCGATCCCTTACTATGCGACCTTTTCCACTTTGTCAGGGAGAGAATTCTGCGAAAGAAGGGAGTGCATCTGTGTACGGTTGCTTACAAATACTGGCAACATTGACATCATAGGGCGTACCAAACGCGATGTTACTGCTACGCTATCGACCGGGAATCAATCAAGATGAGTCTGACAGTAAATAAGGGCAAAACGAAGTATATGTTGTAGACGATTACGGACGCCCGGCATAGAATCCAACATCACACCGATAACTATATTTTCGATATAGGCAGTGAAATTATTTATCTAGGCTGATACCAAGCCTAGAATTACTCCTGCCAATAGGTGCGACTATGGTCTCAATAGACAGTTGAGTAGCAGAAATCTCTCGTACTACAAAACTAATACTCTACAAGTCGTTTATCCTCTCCATGCTTCTTTAAGGCTTAGAAGCATGGAAGCTATTAAGCATCGATGCAGCAGCCTAAATAGTATTCGAGAAAAAATCCTACGAAAAATTTACGGTTCAGAGCGAGTTGGCGATGTTTTTCGCATTCGATCCAACACTGAGCTGTATAAATTCCTCAATGACATGGACATTGTGCAGCACATTAATATCAAACGGATGCGTTGGCTCGGCCATATCGTTCAGATGGACAAGGATCTTCCCGCAAGATGGATATTTGATGCGGGGACTAGAGGTGGTCGGCGTGGAGAACGAACTTGTCTGTGTTGGGAAGACCGAATTGAGGAAGCTCTGTCAGCGATTGTGACAGAGCCGCTTGTGTTAAGACCTACCAAAATCCGATAAACGAGTTGTTATTGACGAAGCAAATAATATGATAACCCTCAGAACTGCAACCTAGCTTGTCGTATCACTCGTATTGAGTTTTTGAAAGAAGACTGCGGAGAGGAAGACGCCGAAAGAAATAATTGTTTTGCATTCCATTTTGATTGAAATATCTGAACTGAAGTTTAAACCACGCGCTCTCGTCTAATATGCCAACCCACTAGCTAGTACAATAAATGGCCTTAAGACCTAACTTTCATCATAGCTATGCTTCTTTATCAATTCAGAAAGCGTTGTAATCTTTAAGCACTGGTTAATAAAGGGTCCGCCAAATAACTTTTTTTTAAATGCTTTAAAAAAAACTACTGAACATTTTCTCAAATAGCCTACACCAGAAGATGCCGATTTTGGCAAAAAAAAATCATCTTTTCAGACGAAGCTCATTTTGATCTTGGCGGGTATGTATACAAGCAAAATTGTTGCATTTGGGGCACAGAAAACCCGCAAGCATACATTGAAAAGCCGACGCACCCAAAACGAGTCACTGTTTGTTGAGGATTTTGGTCCAGAGGCATAATTGGGCCATTTTTCTTCGAAAATTAGCAAGGAGTGGCCGTTACAGTCAATGGCGATCGTTATCGGGCCATGTTGAACGACTTTTTGTTCACAAAAATTGAAGAGCAACATTTGGTTTCAACAGGACGGCGCTACGTGCCACACAGCCGAAGCTACACTCGATGTTTTGCGGCCTGTTTTTGAAGATCGCATTATCAGCCGCAGAGCTGATGTCGTTTGGCCACCTCGGAGCTGCGATTTCACACCGTTGGACTATTATTTGTGGGGTGCTGTAAACGGTAAGTGTTACGCCGACAAACCAGAGACAATTGACGCTTTAAAGGACAATATTCGTGAAGCCATTGGTGAAATACAGCTGCACACAATCAAAAATGTACTTAAAAATTGTACCGATCGTGTAGGCTACTGCATGGCCAGCCGAGGCAGCCATTTGAATGAAATTATTTTCCATTATTAACCGGAAGGATTGTACTTTCAACTAAAAAAAGAAATTTGAGAAAATATTCAAAAGTTTTTTTAAAGCATTTTCAAAAAAAAAAGTTATTTGGGGGATCCTTCACGTTTCAAACCTAATTTTTCCTTTAAACCCTTGCGCTTGAGTGTAAAATGTAATGCTAACAGCCATGTTATTATAGAATATTTAGACTATTTTAAGGTCCACGGGTCTATTGGTTTATTAAGACGCCATGTAATTATAAAAAGCGACTAAAAACAGAACGCTGAACACAAGGAGAATCGAAATGAAAAACTAACAACGGCAACGGCAGCTCAACTCATTGCATCGCAAAGGATGGATGGCAAGAGTATAAAAAAAATGCATTAAACTTCTATACACACAACATATACACATGTACGTGTGTAGTTATATATTCTACACGCACGTATGTATGTATGTATGTATAGAGTTAATATCAAGAGAAATTTGCTAACGGGAATTTGCATCGTTATTTTTAGCGACAAGTGCTTGTGCAATTTTCTTCGTTTTTTTTTCGTTCTTTTTCGAATACATGTTTAATAGTGTGTGTATGTATGTGTATGTGCATGTGTTTGTATATGTAAACTTTATGTATTTTTGCATGCGGTTCCAAAGTTCTAACGTATAAAGAGAGAAACGCCAAGAACTGTTGCCTGCAACAAAACCATGATGATGATGATGATGACGATGTTGATAATGATGAGCATGAGTAAGATTTTGGCTAAGCCAGTTGACTACATTGGCTGGATGGCTGTTTGGCTAGCTGTATGGCTGGCTGTAGATGTGTTGTCTTGTCTGTCATTCCAGGCAAAATGTTAAGTACATCATGCCATATAATCGGGCTAAAAAGTAAGTGCCTAGCAATGCATGCTAATGCAAGTAAATGTATACGTATGTGTATGTAAATGTATATATCTCTCTGTGTGTGTATGTGTTTGTAAGAATGTTTGAAAAGTGTTATGGTGTTTGTATAACAGACAATATGGCTTTTGGCTTTATCGCTGCCGCTATACTAGTTGTCGCTAACGTTGTCTCCATGTTTTTCCTATGCTCTGCAGTCTCTTTATTTTTTTCCAATTATACTCTTGATGTTCTTGTTGTTGCTGTTGTTTTTTTGTTTTTATTTCACAATAAAGTTTTTAGTTTTTGTTACTGCAAATGACTTTGAAAATGTTTAAGAAAAACAGAAAAAACCAGAAAAAAGTTCGCGTTTATTTACATCATAGCCAGGGCTCTGCCAACAAGATACAGAGCAAGTGACTGACATTTATCCTTTAACGATATACTTGCTCAAACTCATACATATTTATAACAGTTTCTATATAAGTATGTGTGTATGTCTGTGTTACAATAATTATAAACAGTTTTCCCTTTCCTTTAACATGTAAATTTTCTTTTAAGTGTTGTTGTTGTTGTTGTTGTCTTTTCATTTTGTTTTCATTCGTTAACCATTTTAGCTCGTTATAGCCAAACATCTCAATAATATTGGCTGCGATAAATTTTAAATTTAATCAATAGAACTTAATTTAGCCATAAAAGGGAAATGAAATGAAAGAGAAACAAAAACAAAAACAAAAACAGAAAATAGTTGTCCTTTAACACACAGAGTATCAGGCAAATAGAGTTTGCATAGCGAAAGTGTAACAAAATATTTAAAGGCTTAAGGAAAAAAAAATAAAGAAAATTTGAGACTTGCATGTAGTCGTAGTTGTAATGTAAAGAAGACTTCAAAGTAACACATCAATAGGCAGGTTATTTAAGGCAATGCTTTATACTCAAAACAATCTCCTCTACTTCCCTTAGATATGAAGAAAATCCATTGATAAGGCAAGACGTACCTCAAAATCTAATTCGATTTTATACCAAATCTCCCTACCACCTCAATTATACAATATTGTGTTGGATGATACCGTCAGACAAGTCTGTACAGCGACAAACAGATTGACGTTGGGTTCCATTTACAATGTCTTCAACATTCAAACACAACTAGAATCTCTGGAGGGATAAAAGCGTGAAATTTGACTTGAAGTAAATATTGTTAAGAAAATGATCGCTTAACATAAAAATTATAAACAAAATCTACAAAAACAAAACAATGCAGTAAACAAACCTGTTTACAAATTATCGTACTGCTTAATATGACAACAAACACCAGCATAAAAAATGGTAAACAAGTAAACAAAAATAGACAAACAACATTACAAGGATAAATGTAAACAAAATACACAAACAACACTACAATAATAAATGTAAACAACGATGTTTGCATTTATAGAGATATCGAGAAGGCGAAGTCATAAGCATTCGCCTTTAAGAATATTCATTAGACTGTTTACTCTGCCATATAATGGGGTAATTTTTTTAAGAGCTATAGGAAAATTTTTCAAAAAAAAAAACATAAAATTCAGAAAAATGTATAAAATCTTTATTTGAATCGATAGTACGGTCCATATGATTTAATGTATGAAGATTATTTCATGCAAATGTTGACCGCGACTGCGCCTCAAATAGTCCATCCGCTTAGTCCAATTTTGGCATACTCTTTCCAACATTTCGGCCGGTATCTCACGAATTAATGCTTCAATGTTGTCTTCCAATGCTTCAATTGAAGAGGGCTTGTCTGTATAGACATGAGCTTTAACATAGCCCCACAAAAAATAGTCTAAAGGCGTTAAATCGCACGATCTAGGCGGCCAATTGACCGGTCCCGAACGTGAAATAAAATGTTCACCGAACTCGCCTCTCAATAAGTCCATTGTTACGCGTGCTGTGTGGCATGTGGCACCGTCTTGTTGAAACCACATGTCATGCAAATCAAGCTCTTTTTGGGCAAAAAAAAAGGCCAGCCCATAAACAGCACAAAACTGAGGTGACTTTTTCTGGATGCATTGGTAGCTTTTGCAATGCTTCTGGCTGATCTTCACTCCAAAATCGACAATTCTGCTTCTCTACGTATCCATTGAGCCAAAAATGAGCTTCGTCGCTGAACACAATCTTTCGATAAAGAAGTGGATCTTCGGCCAACTTTCCAAGAGCCCATTCACCAAAAATTCTGCGTTGCGGTAGGTCGTTCGGCTTCAATTCTTGCACCAGCTGTATTTTGCAAGGCTTCACACCGAAATCCTTCCGCAAAATTTTCCACGTTGTTGAGTAACAGAGGCCCAATTGCTGCGAACGGCGACGAATCGATAATTGATGGTCATCATTAACACTGGCCGGCCGATACAGCTGCGATATTTTCTGCAGTTCGCACTCTACGTAAGTGTGTTGGTGGTTTAACCTGTCCAACAATTTAAATTTGGTGCGAAATTTAGTCACAATAGCCCGAATAGCCGCTTCAGTGGGTCGATTAAACTGACCATAAAATGGAAGAAGCGCGCGATGAACTTTCTTAACAGAGTACGCATTTTGATAATAAAATTTGATTTGCAATGATTTGCAAGCGTTGTTCGTTTGTAAGACGATTCATGGTTAAATTATAGACCAAACTGAAGATGTTTGACACAGTGAAACAAAACACAAAACGTGCGTGAGCTGTTTAAAGCAGTTAAAAGGCAAGGCAAACAAGGCGTGTTTAAAGAAAGTAATTGTGGTTTGAAGATCTCCGTTACAGGGATCTGTCGAATAATTGTCTGTAATTGGTCATTACAACCCTTCAGTCAGGATTATGGACCACTTATGTTGAGTGTGTTATTTTTATACATGAGTGGTGGACCTACTGTTTAAAGTCGACGTCGAACGACAGATTTTTGAGATACTTTTCATGACAATTTCATTTTACACTCAGAGTTTTTGTAAGAAACCTGCTGAGAGGAAGTCGCCGAAGAAATACTTTTTGTATTTTCTTGATGTCTGGCCTGGGGCTCGAACTCTGGCTTTACATCTAATAAGCCAACCCACTACCTACTAGACTACGGCGACTTAACAAGCCAGGTAACCTTGGCTTGAAAGCTTTCATTCCCAGTAATGTGCCCACAAGTTCTCTGTATCATTTTCCTGGTTTCCTGGGACGTACCTCTTCGTTACTTCATTGTAAAACACGTCAGTGAAGTTCGATATCTGCGAGAACAAAAATATGATTTTTCTATAGAAATGACCCGTAATATCAGCCATATTCAGTCTTAACAACTGGATAAAGTAACTTTTTTAGACTTTAAGATTGTTTCGTATGATTGTCGCTATGTGTTCCTCTTTTATTTCCTCCATTTGTTTACCTGTGTTTCTAACATTCGTTACACTTTCATTTAACTTTTCATGGTTTAAACTTGACATGGCAACATGAATTGAAAAACCATGTATTTTCCATATGACTCATGGTTATTTATGAAAAATAAATACTGAAATTAACCCTTAGCGGGCCTAGCCTAGACCAGTTTATATATAAAAATTTTATTGAAATTTAATTTTCCAAACGCTTCTTACAGTATTAAGCTACGCTTCAAAAAAATATTTTCAGCCTCTCTTATGTTTCTCTATTTTTTCCGCTTATCTTCCAATGCAATCGTATGCAAAAGTATTTCATGGATCTGTGTCTGTAGCTGTAGCTGTATCTGTAGTTTGTTGGGGATTTGTGGAGACAGGAAAACTTTTATTTTTTCTTTTTTTTTGTTCATTCGAACACTTTCAAGGTTGATAGGAAAACTCTGTTATGTTGCTACAACATATTGTCGTTTTACGTACGTACGTGTAACGTGTACACTGTTGTGTTTGCCTATACAGTTGGCTTCCTATTGCAGCGTGTCTGCGTGTAAAAATATTTGAAATTAAATTTCCGTTTCTGATATCTCTTCCTATCCAACAAATGAATACACAATGGAAGACATGTTTATAAAGTGGATACGGAAAAAAACTAAAAAATTTCTGAGAATTGGAAAAAAAACAAAAAAAACTTTATTTAATATTCATAATAAAATGTCCGGCAGTTTCTATTAATAAAATTATTTCATGGATGGATATCTTCATTGGCTCCTGTATTTGTTCTTGGCCAACCATCAATAGGATGTTCATAATTTCAGTTTATTTGGAAGAGAAATTCAATAATTTATGCAGAGTTTTTAATTACATTTTTGCCATGAATGAGTTGTGAGAATCCAATGTCTTCAAATTTTTTATTGACTTTTTGTTATAAGAAATTGCCTTGCAGTGTACTAGAGACTGGGAGACATGTTTTCTAAGTCGCTATGAAATTAAAAGTTCGGAAAAGACACAAAGAAATAATTTCTTCTTAGAAAAATATCCCACTTGTATACTCAATACGACAATTCAAAAGAATTTGTCAAAAGGTACTGTTTTAACTGAAAGTAAGTTGGCAACCCTATCAATCTAGAACCTATTACAATTTTAGGAAAATGAAAACAAGGCATAGAAATAGAGAAAATAAAGAAAAACATGTAAGTAACAGTTTAATGTTCCTGAAAGAAATCAAAAAGAATAAAGGAACTGATGGTAAAGAAAATGTTTTGGTCAGAGCGTAGTATACAGGAAGTCGGCGTGGTCTAGTAGATGGTGTGTTGGCTTATTAGACGTAGGGCCTCGGTTCAAATTACAGGTCAGACATGAAAACGAAACGGTGACTTCCTCTCATCAGAATTCTGGCAATAACACTGAAAGTAAAATAAAATTGCCAAGGAAAGTTTCTCAAAAAAATTTCTGTCGTTCGTAATCTACTTTAAACTGTATCAGTGGTAGGAGAAGCTAGGTCGTACTCGTGACCTTGACCAATTAGGTATATAATTGAGCTTTTAAAGTTCAACTCAAACCATGTGTTCTGATTTGTCGACAGCCATTTATAGATAACTAGCTGAACCCTGCGCGTGTTGCTGTGCCACCAACTAAAATAAATTTGACGGAAAGGCATTACGCAAATGTCCAATTAATTTTGAATCATTTTACTGATTTTGTTTCCCGTTGTCCTAAAGATTCAGATTAACGAGCCTGAGTAGTACGCATTCGATCAGTTTCTAGTCTCACTTCTCGTTGTTCAAGTGGTTCAAGCGAACGGTTCTCAGCGGCATATACTCGAAGATTTTCAAGTCTCAATGCTCGTCTGATTCTGAGGCTCGTAATGCACTTTTCTTCAGTGCTTGAGGTGTAGGTCGACCAATTGCTTGTCATTCAATTTGAATAACTTTCAGTGACGTCATCCATCAGATATTAATCGCAACAACCTCCGTCGACTCATGCACAACAACTTTATTAAAGAATGCACAGTTTACGATTTAATTCACTTTAAGTAATTTTCAGTGGCGCCACCTATCGGATATTGGTCGTACAAACTTAGACACCTTCCCCGGCTCATGCGCAACAACTTTGCTACAGATCATAACATGATCAAATGCATTGTTTACGATTCTATAAGGTACATAAAAACAAACATTCATTTTTATATATATGTAGACTATGGGAGGCGACACGCCCACTATAGCCAATCCGCCCATTTTGTTCATATATACGTCAAAGTCGTCCATACGAAATTTGAGGACTCTAGCTGTTGCAGTTTATGAGATATGCGACATTAAATACTTATTGGGTATGTGGGCGTGGCGTCTCGCCTACTTGAAATTTTAAAATAAAAAGTAGCCTATAACTCCTTCCAGACATACAGCAAGATACTGTTAAAATTTCAAGAAAATCGGTCCAACCGCTTAGACGTCTATAGACTCCAAACAAACAAACAAACCCACAAACAAATATACACACATTAATTTTTATATACATATAAGACAACAACGGCTAGATTTGGACGCACTGTATTACCAAATTTAATTACTCTCTCTTGATTTTTTAACCAGTTTTTATGACTAAAAATGTGTGGAATTCTTTCCTTTTTTATGAAATTTTTTATTTTAAAAATCTACAGAAAAACAAATACTTCAAGACTTATTTCAATTGACTTTATTTTCAATTGAAAGCAATTCCTTTTTAACTTCTGTGCCTTAAATATTATTTGAAATTCAATTGCCGCCCAAATGAATTCATGTTTAAAGCTTTCCTTGGAATTTCTTATTTAAGATTCACAGGCTTTATGGCCATCAAATAAAAGGATGTTTAAAGGATGCTCAAATTCAATAACATTTGGCGGTTTTGGTTTCCTACAAGTAGAAGATATTTTCGTAGACACGTTTGGCTGACTGGCTGGCTGGCTGACTGTCTCTATGACAGACATGGTGATTCATTTGTAAGGGTATTCCCCATTCAATTATATGCTGATGTCTTTCACACTGTTTCCCCTTTCAGTGGCATTTTATGGCATTTTCTTTACATTTTCTTGCATTTTCTTGTATTTTCTTTACATTTTTATTAGAGTATACGAATCTAAATCTTTCAACGTCTTGCTTTTAATAGGAAAATTTAAATTCCGTTTTCCTTTATTTTCCTTTATATCTGTTCATAATAATAATGCACGTTGCTCTTCCTCTCCCTCGCAATAAAATATAAAAATTTCATCAACATTTTATTTTTTAATTCATTTCCTTGCGATTGAATAAACAAAAACGCATTTTATAGGAGATTATTTTCGGTTTTTCATTTTGGTTTACAAACGTCAAACGCTTATTGCAACATAGCATGGCACGGCATGGCATGGAGTGACGGCCTACCAGAGAATTTCTTCATTGACTTCTTGGAATAAGAATAACTTTGGCAATGATTTGCTTCTACTACAAATGAAAGAAGAAATTGTTTGCCAGTCGTTGTGGTAAGGAAAATATTTTTAAAAATAAAACATCCAGCATTGGCGGTGGTACATAAATTTCCTTTCTTTTCTCTCGTAGCAAATTGTCTACAATTTGTTGCCATGGCAACCCAAAAACCATTCCATTCCAGAATGCTTACCTAAAACAACAATAATTTAGTCGTCTAACCAAAAACAGCATCAACAGACAGACAAACCAACCGACTGTTTAAATTCGTTTTATTAAAAATACTTCGTTTGAATGTCTTTTTATTTCATTGAAAATACAACAAAACTTGGAATAAAAATGAGGAAAATTCCGGTGAAAAAGTATTTTACAAATCGCTGAGGACAAAATGCTGCCTATCCAGGCACTCCAAAATAAGAAAACTTTTTCTGAAGATAAAATAAATGAGAGATTTGAACACAGCAACCAGATTTTTTTAAGATTTTCGGCATTTGAAAGTGAAAGAAAGGAAAATAAACATGAAATTTGTTGAAATTAATTAGCGGCTGTTTAAAGTTGTCACAATAAATACCACCGGCACCGTAGAAATGACTGGTGATCGTATCTTAATTTTTTTTTAACAGAAATTAGTTCTTATGCTCAACACTCAACACAACAGCTAAAGCATGTTATGCTCAGCAGATTCAAAGAAGTTTTTTTATTTCCTTTTTCTGCAAGAGATTCCTTCGAGGTTAATTCGATTGCAGAGGCTTGATTGTGGTAAGCGGTTCCAGCAAAACCTCAATCACAAGTTTTCATAGTCAACAGGCGCAGCATTATCACATTCTAAAAGACATAGTCAAGTAAGTAAGTATATAGTTCAAACCCCAGCTCAAAAAATATTTTTTCGCCAACTCCCCTCACTACTCTTTTGATGAAAACTCTGAAAGTAAATATAATTGCCATGAAAGGTTTCTCAGAAATTTATCGTTCGAAATCGACTTTAAACTACTAGACAACGGTGGCTATACGCCATCTTAAAATTTATGAAACACAGTGCTTTTTTCCGGGGACTGCCACCCTTGGAGGTCAAGCTCTCTACCAGATTATGGCATCTCCGTTGTTTAGGGACCACTTACCCCTGACTCTGTTAGACGCTATTAGATCCTTAAACCATTCAAGTCCCCGGGACCGGATGGTATTATTCCAGGTGACATCCAGCAGGGGGAGGAGATCATTCTTCCCTGGCTGCTTGCCATTTATAACGCTGGTCTTAAGCTCCTCTATATTCCGTGGAGCTGGAGAATATCTAGGGTTATCTTCATTCCCAAGGCTGGGAAACCGTCCCACACCAAGGCCGGTGACTACAGACCTAACAGCCTTTGTTCCTTTCTTTTGAAGATACTGGAAAGAGTCCTTGATATTCGTATTAAGGCCTCGATTGATCCATTACTTCTATCCTCATCCCAACACGCCTACACGAGGGGCAAATCAGTGGAGACTGCACTGCACTCCCTTATCTCTCGGGTGGAGAAACCCTTAAACGTTAAGGAATACACTCTGGCCATTTTCCTGAACATTGACGGTGCATTCAACAACGTCAATGCTATAGCTGGGGCTCTTAATTCCCTTAACCTGGATCAGAATCTGGTCAGGTTTACTGAGCTCCTCCTCAAATCGAGAATAATAACCTCCACAGTGGGGGCCTCGCAATGTCAGAGAATGGTCTGCAGAGGTACACCACAAGGTGGTGTTCTATCTTCACTTCTCTGGAATCTCGCAGTTAACTCACTCCTGAGAAGACTTGAATCCTCTGGTAGTAACGTCATTGCCTATGCTAATGATATTGCCATTGCTGCATCGGGAATATGCCCGCAGACGCTGTCGGATAAACTGAACTTGGCATTGTCGATTGTACTGGACTGGTGCAGGGTTTTTGGATTATCCGTTAATCCCACCAAAATAGATACAATTCTTTTCACCAGGAGATACAAGGTCCCGACCTACACCCTCTCTAGTATAAATGGGACTAGGCTCACGCTGAGTCCCGAAGTTAAATATCTGGGCCTGATCCTCGATCCCAAACTCAACTGGAGTGCCAATCTGGCTGCCAGGGCGCTAAAGGCGGCATGTGCTGCTTACTGCAGGGCAGTTGCACCCAGGTGGGGTCTCGGCCCAAGGGTCATGCGCTGGATCTATTCATCGAGCCCAACCTACTATACGGTGTTACCTTCTGGTGGACTGCTCTGAACAGGCTACACAATATCAGACTCCTGGACAGAGGCAGAAGTTCTGCAGCTATTCGCATCACTGGTGCTCTACGCAGCACCCCCACAAAAGCTTTGTTCGCAATGCTCAACTGGCTCCCTTCTGAGCTCCTCGCTAAGCAGGTGGCTAAGTTCACGGCGACAAGACTCAATACCCTGTCTCGTTGGCATGTTATCGCTTCTGGTCATTCCTCTATTTTGGGAATCGATCCCGTGGTCCCATTTGATATTGATTATCTTCCTGTGGAATACTGTTTTAATAGGGTTTCGACTTCCTGATCCCGAGCAGAAGTGATTGGACCCCTGACACGGCCGTTCCACCTGAACTCCTGGATGTTTACACCGACGGCTCCAGACTCGATAACGGGGTGGGCAGTGGAGTATACTCTGGGAAATTGGACCTGAACATCTCACTCCGGCTGCCGGATTACTGCAGTGTGTTCCAGGTGGAGGTAATGGCCATCTGCCGGGCCGCACAGTGGATCCTCGCCTATGGTGTTCCTGTCCCTTTCACCCGTATCTCGATCTACTCCGATAGCCAGGCTGCGATAAAGTCTCTGTCGAACGTTGGGGATAATTTCAGGATCGTCAGAGAATGTCGTCGCTGCCTCAATCTCCTTTCTGGGCGCCTCGGCGTTACACTTGTCTGGGTTCCCGGACGCTGCGATATTCCGGGAAACTGCAGGGCCGACGAGCTGGCCAGGGCTGGCGCACTACTTCCGGAATCTTCCTCAATTAACTTGGGAATGCCACTCACCTCGTTCAAACTGGCTATTGCGCGGAAATTCTCCCGGGAAGCCAACCGGTCCTGGATCAATGAGGAGTCCTGCTCCATCGCTAGGCTCACTTGGCCCACAATGGATAGGAGGCGTACCAACCAGCTACTTGGACTTGGCCGTAATATCATCTCGATCGTAGTGGCCATGCTTACAGGCCACTGAGTTATGGGTAGACACGCGGAAAAAATGCGACTCCCATTTAACGACTTCTGCCGTGGATGCAGATCCGCCGAGGAGGAGGAGACTGTCATCCACTTCCACTGCCAATGCCCATCCCTTGCGGGGTGCAGATATAGGCTCTTTGGCTCTCCGACCCTTGTCAGCTTGACGGAGCTATCGTCCATTGATATCAAGGACATAGCCTCGTTTATCAAACTTTCTGGCTGGTTTTCCAGCGTGGGGTAGTCGTGCTTTTTGGAAAATGTGCAGCCCTTGCGCTGAGCAACTTCCCCCTCCTTGGATCGGAGGGACTTGGTCAGTGCAGAGGCTGCGTTCACCTGTGGCATCACAACGGGCCGCTATGCGTGCTCAAGTGAGCTTTTTGTTAAATTAAAGCTACCACGCTAACCTAACCTAACCAATGCTTTAAAGTATGATAAAAATCACTTAATTTTGAGGCATCAGCGAAGATCTGAACTGAATCGTTTACGAGGTGAACTGTACCACTTTTTTGAATATTTCTGCAGTTCCTTAAGGAGCCATATTTTGTGATGTCACTTGTTATAGTTAATACACAGTGAAAAGTCACAAATTCCTTCAGTATCTTTATGAGACCAATATCTGACGTATTCCGCTGCCTACTAGCCTTTGCACGGGTAAACCCCGTACAATATTGCTGGAGCGGAAAGAGCCATACGACTATTGCAACAGAGGTGGAGTACGTAGAGCACCACTGCAAATGAAATGATTTGGGGGAATTAATGTGTATGTATTCTAAAAGTAACACACTTTTGGGGTTCATTCCTCCTATTCCTTCCTTCTTTTGCTGTTACTTTAGTGTGGGTAATGGAAGAACTGAAGAATTTTTATAGATTAAAACGGGGGAAAGAAAACAAAATTTTAAAAGCAATTAAATTCAGAAAAACAATTTTTCATTTTAAAATATCGTTGTTCCCTCCCTAAACAAAAAACTTACCTAAAAAGCAACAAAATCGCCAAAAAAAATTTCCCCCTCAGCGTTCTGGATAAGATTTCAAAACCTGGAAATTCATTGAAGAATATCGCCGTTTTCCGTTGGAATGAGTTTGAGCAGCTCAATGTATCATTTAAAAATAAACAAAATGTCACCAGAGCAACAACAGCAACAACTAATAAATAAATAAACACAAATACATACACACATAAATTAGAAATTTATCTGCAGGAACTCAGAACTCATAGTCAGCCAGCCAGTCAGCCAGTCAGCTAGTCCGTCAACTATGTTGCTTAGTACGTTAAGTAAACAACAACTACAACTACAACAACAACAAACAAAATTTAGTTATTTTTCTTAAAACTCCCTAGCTTTTCTTTCCATTCCATTCCATCTACTTCGTGTTGTAAAACACAAAAATTGGGCAATTGCTGTGCAATTTATTGCCCCATGAATGGGAGACTAAAGCAGCAGAGCAGTACCAGGAAGAGACTGTTTTCAATTTGTTATGCTTCTTCTACCTCTCTCACTGTTAAGATGCCATTTAATATGGATTTGCTTAACCAATTTCAATGCTTAATGCATAGTTTACCATTTCATAGCACAGTTGTGCAAAGAGAACTCACACGCATTCTTGTGTTTTTTCATTTAGTTGTCGATCAGACTGCGACAAGAACACATGTGCGGCGGATGCTTTATCATTTTATTTTAGTACAACACTCAAAAAATATTTTATGTTAAAAATGTTTTGTTATTTCAGTTTTTTTTTTTTATTTTGTCGCATAGTATAATTTTTTTAAATGCTTTGGAATGTTCGCTTTTTTCTTTTAATAAAAAATGGGTTTTTTATTCTTTTTATTTTTATTTATCTAAAAAACATGGCCTAATTTTTAAGCCAAAGATGGATAGCTTTATGTTCTTTTAATAAAAAATGGATTTTTTTATTTTATTTTTATTTATCTAAAATTATTAAGCCAAAGTTATATAGCTTTACTTATGTATGCTGATGAAATGAAAATAAAAATAGCGTATATTACTAACACTTTCCTATGGCTGTAAATAAATAAATTCTCTCAACTTATTTTCTCTCTCTTACTCACTAACACATAACCAAAAATTTTTTGACGAACCCTGGCTTAATGTAATAATCCCCCCACCTCTACATCTACACTATGTTAGCAGCCGGATTTGTGTATTCCGACTCAATTCATTGTCAACGCCTTAACGCGCCTTTGAAAAATATTTATTTATGCTCTCCATAATGTTTGTAAAGTATTCATCTGTTCAGTCATTCATTCATTCATTCAGTCACTTCTGGTCGTTGTTGTTGTTGTTGTCTTTTTAAAAATAGCAAAAGAATCTTGAAAATCTTCTTAAAACTGAAACTGAAACTGAAGAGTTTAAAACGAAAACAAAACGAAAAAGAATTGAAATGAAATGAAAGAATTAAGAATACCCATGAAATTTATTATATTTGGAGGTCTTATCTCCTCTACTTTCACTGTTTATAACTGCTCGGCTTGCTTTGGAGAGTAGATTTTGGGAAATTAGAAAAAAAAACTACAAATAAATCAACAAAAAAAAACTCTTTAGAACAGCCTTTTTAGAACGTAGTGTTAACAGTGAAGTGTTAAAGTGAAATTATTTGGAAATTCTAAAATCATTGTTTTCCTGAAATAATAAAGGGTCCGCCAAATAATTTTTTTTTAAAAATGCTTTAAAGAAAAAACTACCGAGTATTTTCTCAAATTTCTTTTTTTATTTGAAAGTACAATCCTTCCGGTTAATAATGGAAAATAATTTCATTCAAATGGCTGCCTCGGCTGGCCATGCAGTAGCCTACACGGTCGGTCCAATTTTTATGCACATTATCGATTGTGTGCAGCTGTATTTCAACAATGGCTTCACGAATATTGTCCTTTAAAGCGTCAATTGTCTCTGGCTTGTCGGCGTAATACTTATCTTCGACGGCACATCACAAATAATAGTCCAACGGTGTCAAATCGCAGCTCCGAGGTGGCCAAACGACATCAGCTCTGCGGCTGATAATGCGATCTTCAAAAACAGGGCGCAAAACATCGAGTGTAGCTTCGGTTGTGTGGCACGTAGCGACGTCCGGTTGAAACTAAATGTTGCCAATATGCTCCTCTTCAATTTTTGTGAACGAAAATTCATTCAACATGGCCCGATAACGATCGCCATTGACTGTAACGGCCACTCCTTGCTCATTTTCGAAGAAAAATGGCCCAATTATGCCTCTGGACCAAAATCCGCACCAAACAGTGACTCGTTTTGGGTGCGTCGGCTTTTCAATGTATGCGTGCGGGTTTTCTGTGACCCAAATGCGACAATTTTGCTTGTTTAAATACCCGCCAAGATCAAAATGAGCTTCATCTGAAAAGATGATTTTTTTTGCCAAAATCGGCATCTTCTGTAAGTCGATCGCAGGCCCTCTTAGCGAAGCTAAAACGCATTGGATGGTCAATTGGTTTCAACTCCTGAACCAATTGGACTTTGTATGGCGTCATACCAAGGTCTTTATGCAAAATTCGTCTCAATGATGTCTCCGAAATGTTCAATTGATGAGAACGACGGTGAATTGTTGTTGATGGCGCTTTACGCGCACTTTCTGCCATAGCAGCAATATTCTCTGGTGTACGCACTGTTTTTGGCTTTTCACGCTTTAGTGACGGTGCTTCTCTTCTTCCAAAATCCATACGCAATTTTCGCACACATTCTGCAACATTACCATGATTTTCAAAGTAATGTCGCAATATTTCCCAGCGTTGTTCAAGCGTATGCACAACCATATTCGTTCAGCGGATGGATAAAACTAATTATCTGTCAAATCAGACATGAGCTAAGTGTTACCATTCACGAAATAAGCACTTGTTGAAATAAAAACGTTAGATGGCGAAGCCGATACATAACTGAAGTGCTCACTTAACATGTGAAATCGAAGGATGATATACTCTAACCATAATCTACTCGTATATGCTTTAATACGCTAAGAATCGAATTCACACTCCTTCGAATAAAGTCAAGAAATCTAAATTTTTTAGGGCAGAAGTATAGGGAAACGCTAAAAATTTCAGGTGATGGGAGCGAAGTAAACTGCTTAGAGTCCTTGAAATCTCAAGCCATAATGATTGACAATCAAGTTATCCTCCAAAGTCAGTTGTTGCTGCAAGGCAAACAAATTCAAAATCCGTTGTTATGAATTATAGTCGCCGTAGTCTAGTAGGTAGAGTGTTGGTTTATTAGACGTCAAGGCAAGCTTTGAACTCCGGTTTCTTCGGAAAAGTTTCTCAAAAATCTCTCCTTCGGAATCGACTTAAAACTGTGGATCCTGCCACTCCTGTATAAAATTAACACGCACACAACATAAGTGGTGTAAGGGGCTAGGTTGTAATCTTAACTAAAGGGCTGTAATGACCATTTATGTTATGTATGTGGTCCTGTACGATGACAATTGTTTTACCACCTAAAGAAAGTAAGAGTCTGTTAGCCTAGACAGTGACTAACTCAGTGTTTCCGGAAGGGAGCCAATGCCAAAAGGACAATAAATTCAATTGTCCAATAACGTTCGCTGTGCCTTAAACTGAAACGATTTCATGTTACAGAATACGTTGTGGGTAAGAATACTCTTCAGGTCCTAAAATTCATAATCGATAAGCAACTGTGCTTTAAGCAGCATATCGAATAATTAGAGGCGAATAGAAAGCACTAGTCGCCGTATTGTGGCTTATTAACGAAAAAAATTTATTCGGCGACTTCCTCTCAGCAGATTTCTGGCAGAAACTCCGAGATCAAACAAAATTGCCATGAAAAAGTTTCTCAAAAAATCTGTCGTTCGAAGTCTACTTTAAACTGTAGGTCCCGCAGCTCTTGTATAAAATTAACACATGCAACAGAAATGGCGTGACAAACTAGATCGTAATCCTAACTGGAGGGTTGAGAAACTTTTCAAGGCAATTTTATTTACTATCAGAGTTTTTGCCAGAAATGTGCTGAGAGAAAGTCACCGAATAAATATTTTTTTTTTGTATTTCGGTTTGATGTTTGACCTGGGATTTGAATCCAGGCATAACGCCTAATAAGCCGACACAGTACCTACTAGACTACGGCGACTTCAAAGATAAGTCGAGATAACTTAACATAGTCAAAAAAGAGGTGAATATACAACTTGATTTCAATTTAAAAGAGTTTCTTCGACACAATCTAAGAGATGTAGGGCAGTTGTCAATGCAAGTTCCACAGGTCCACAAGGTACATCGTTTTGGATTCTGTAATTCAACATTCTGCTGGCGTTGTGGTGCCAAACATGAGTCTTTAGAATGCCGCAAATATAGAAAACTTAAAAGGGTTCTTGTGACTGAGAATGGTTCAGTAGTTGGAGTAGAGAATACGTACATACATACATACATACGTACATAAATACATACATAATTGGTCATCACAACCCTTTAGTAAGGATTACGACCTAGCTTCTCACGCCACTTATGTTGTGGGTGTTAATTTTATAGATGAGTGGCGGGACCTACAGTTTAAAGGCGATCCAGAACGACAGATTTTTTAGAAGATTTTCATGGCAATTTTTTTCACTCCCAGAGTTTTTGCCAGAAACCTGCGGAGAAGAAGTAACCTAAAGAAATATTTCTTTTCATATTTCGTTATGTTCGAGATATCAGATCCAGGGTTTTGAACCGTGGTCTTACATCTAATAAGCCAACACACTACCTACAAGACTACTACGACTGCAAGTCTAATGTTGAGCTCACAGAAAATGATGGATGCGGTTGCTACATATGCAAATTAGTTGCTCAAAGAACTGTACTATTCCATAGGACTGTCATAGAATTGATTCGATAAAGAATTGCCAAAAGGCGGTATCATTAAACGGTGTTGATGCGGTTCAATGGATTATAACGTATTAAAGCCGAGTACGAGGTTTTCCAATCATTTCTTTTCGTACAATAAGGAATCGTGGATTTTTTAATCAAGAAGTTCCTGTTATTAATGAAAGAATCTTAAGCAGCGGATTTCACAGCACGTCATAATCAGTTCATAATAACACGCTCTATCTTCCAATCATTTCAAGTATCATTTCCAGCCTCTAGGACTATAAGACATATTCCATATCAAGAGAATTTTATTATCCAGAGGATGATCTGAAGTAGTGGATCCTTCGACCACGTCTTTAGATGCTTTCTGATACACAGTGCAACCAGTCTCTAGGACTATATATTGTTACGCAAATCGAAACCATCTAATATCGTTTAACAACAAAAACGATAAACAAAAGCCACACGATACAAATACACACTAACACTAAGAATACAATGAACGTGTTGATTATCTAAAGCTGCATACACACATATGTACAACGAACCTGGTTGCGCCTGGTACCAACAACAACATGTATGTGATAAAAAGGGATGGACAACGTAAGCAAGGTACACAAACAATAACGTACTAGAACTCTCGAGAAGGCGAGATCACGAACCTTCCACTTCAAGAATGTTTATTAGACTGGTTGTCGGACTATAAAAGGGCTGGACAAAGCAGGCAGCAGTCAGTAAGAATTCAGTCAGCCTTATGTGAAGACGCGTTGCGGTTTGAACGTACAAGTGGCATTGCTTGCAAAAAGGTTGTAAGCAGAGAAGATCTAACGAACAGTTGTTAGTGTTAACGCGGACAGAAGTGTGAAATAGAATAGTGTACAAGCAAATTATTGCTGTATCGTTAAGTTGTATACGGTGGCACACAAAAGTAGTGTAAAGAATAAATAAAGTGTGTAATACAGGAGTTTCACTACCATATTTAGTTCATCAATTATAAGTATTTCGTTCAAAATTTTTGGTTTTAAATTTTATTTCTTTTATCCCACTGTTCGAAAACTAAACCAAGATAAACATTTTACCCAAAATGTACTTAAATTCACTCATACACGCACATGCACACACCCAAACACATAAGTACAGACTCATTTTGGAGCCCCAAAGTTTCATTACATTTGAAATATTTTCTAACATTTCTTTGGGGTTTCTTTTGTAATTCCAACTCCATAGAGAAAGTGGTGCTCTCCAGCCCTGCAATATCATCTCATTGTAGGCAGCAGTTTAACATAAATTCAGTCAATGATGATGGACAAGAGAATGCGTAGAGGATGCGGATTGGTGATGCAAGGGGGTCAGCTGAAGATTTTGTCGAGATCTGCTCAAGTAAGTGTCGACAATAATTGTTTCTATTATTCCGAAGCATTAGGCACGTTTGTGTTGCTTGCATCCAAATGGTTTCCTTTTGTTATTTCGAACTTTTTCGAACATGCCACACTTAATGCATGTTTGGCTTCAGAAAGGCCAGAAAGTGTGTGCGAGTGTTTGTGTACAAGTATGTACAAATAAATGAGAGTATAAGAGTATCTCTGTGAGTGTGTGTGTGTTTTTTTATATGAAAATTAATGAAAATATTGGCAGATTTTTATCCCCTCACTTTGTTTTTTTTGTGTTCTATTTCAACATGATCCAAAAGGGTACAATTTTTTGTATAATTTTGTGGCCTTACTTGGTCGACTGTTTCCTGCCTGTTGTGGAGCTAAGAGCCATTCCATTCGCTTTAATTTTGTTTTTTATTCTCTCTTTTGTTTTATGAATCATTAAGAGTTGGGGTCTATATTTGGAACGTGTTTTTTCGTTTAATTATTATTTGCATCTCCTATTTTATTTCAGATATTGTGCCCATCGCCATCAACTCAATTGAACTCAACTCGACTCCACACCATCATTATCATCATCATCATCAATAAAATCAAATGAAATGCTTCCCGTTTGTTTTTTTTCCATTTCTTTTGTTGGTTTTTTTTCTTTTCAACGTTTCTTTATTGGCAAAAGCTATTAAAAGAAAAATAAAACAACAAAAGCACCCTTAAGAGTCATGAAATTAATTGAAATATTGAACAAAAAAAAAAAAAAAAAAAAAATATGAAGAAAAAATATTTAAATTTAATTCGTTTGTATTTGAATACAAAAAGAGCTAGTGTCGGTCTGGCATGGCCAATTAAAGGCCAAGGCAAAGAAATTTCATTTCAGTTCCAGTCTTCATAAGACTCAAGTCAAGTTTAATTGTTAATCATTTTTCTAGAAGTTGACATCCGGTTTACTTACTTAATTGATCATTACAACCCTATAGTCAGGATTACAACCTAGCGACACACATCAATCATGTTGTGTGTGTTAATATTATCAAAGAATGGCTCGACAACCTATTTACAACTTAAAGTCGACTCCGGATGATATATATTTTGGGGAAACTTGTCATGGCAATTTAATTTACTCTCAGAGGTTTTGCGAAAGAAATATTTCTATTCATGTTTCCTCTTGTTCGAGATGTCTGAGCAAGGGTTTGAACTAAGGCTCATGGCGTGTAATAATCGATCATACTACCTACTAGATTATGGCGATATTCTGATTAAAAGATGTTTTCCAAAACATTATTGAATTCCTTCTTAGGCAAACAAAACTCTATGGATGGCCCCTTCAATGCTTTGAGCAAAATTCAGAAGCCAGCGGAAAATAATTCAGAGCAGTACAGGCTCATCGAACCCAAGCGAAGTCGAAACAATTTTAGGGCTTCTTTCAAGTAATCAATTCGGGAAGCAATGGATTATAGACCCTCACAAGTTTGATGGATAGCCATTAGTCGTGATGTAGAGACTTGAATGCAATAATATCAGGTCCGCCATCCAACGTTTTTTTTTCAAATAGTGCTTATTTCGTGAATGGTAACACTTAGCTCATGTCTGATTTGACAGATAGCTAGTTTTATCCTTCCGCTGAACGAATATGGACCATCTAATGCGTTTTCGCATTATCGCATTATCAGCCGCAGAGCTGATGTCGTTTGGCCACCTCGGAGCTGCGATTTGACACCGTTGCACCATTATTTGTGTGGTGCCGTCAAAGATAAGTGTTACGCCGACAAGCCAGAGACAATTGACGCTTTAAAGGACATTATTCGTGAAGCCATTGGTGAAATACAGCTGCACACAATCGATAATGTGCATAAAAATTGGACCGATCGTGTAGGCATGTACTGCATGGCCAGCCGAGCCAGCCATTTGAATGAAATTATTTTCCATTATTAACCGGAAGGATTGTACTTTCAAAAAAAAAAGAAGATATTTGAGAAAATATTCAGTAGTTTTTTTAATGCATTTTCAAAAAAAAAGTTATTTGGCGGACCCTTTACATGTGGATCTGTACTTAACCCATGGAGGTGCTATAACGATATTCTTTCGTAGTGTTGTTACTATTAAAACACCGATAAGTAAGTGTGCATGGGACCTTTTGATCAAAATAAATCGTTTGTTGATGGGTTAGCAAAAGCAGGCAATAAATTTAAAATAACTCGACCCTAAATAGAAGCTGATTTCTCACAAAGAATTGCAGGATTCCACACGATCGATTGTAGAATTTCATGTCAAAATAATAGATTTTTCAAAGAAAGTCTTTAATTCACGGAAGGTTCCTGGATAAAACTACCTTAAGGGCTTCAGCTAATCTCGCATCTATTTACATGAAACGGGTCAATGGATTTGTGCATCAGGTTACATGTATTAGTTTAGGATGGCAGCAGACAACAGAATACCATACCTCTATATCTACATTACTTTCTACAATTTTCAGCAGCCAATTCTAAACCATCTTAAGATTTTTATGAAGGAATGGATTTTGCCGAAATCCCTAGTGGCAAGACTAGATCTGTTGTTGTTTGGGTGCCAAATAACCGAGGATAATGCAGAGATAACGTTCAAAGGTCTTCTTTTCCTTTTATTACCAGTGTCATGAGTTATCTAGGCTGGAATCTTGGTAAATTAATATCGAATCATGGCTTCAGCATACTCATAACTAACCACATTTGTTTGGTCATTACGCTATTGGTCTTATTTATCCATCTTTTCTTAGCGAATAAGTTAAGATCGTATGATTCTCTCAAGTGATGTCAGTCTTATTGAATTCATTCACTTTAGTCGTATACTAGGTTTTGAAAGCTTATCAGACATTTTGCACTCAGTCCCTAAGCTATGGGTATGATCAAAGCATCTCATTGAGGTTCGCCCAAGCTCCACAATGTTTGAATCAGTGTTAATGATTCATTAGCTTAAGTACTACTACACTAGGCGTTTAATTTCGTTTCATATTAAAATGAAAATTGTTGTTATCCTTAGGCTTACGCAGTAATCAAAGTAAAACCTGTTACGGAGACAAAGTTAAACTAAACACTGAAGAGATTGTTGTTGAAAAAATAAAAGGAAAAAATAAACAACAAAAAATTGTTTTCAGAAATGAACTATGGATGCCTGGTATTTCACACTTGTCAAACTTTCACGAACGAATGGTGATGACAGACTTTGCTGCTGCGTAAAACAGGAAAAACTTAACGAGGTACATTATCTATCATAAGAAGAGAAACGTGCATGATCGAGCAGCTAATGGACGATCGAGCAGTTAATATTGAACGTTTGAAAGAAGGCCAACGGAAGAACGGATTTTCTTCATAATTACAGACTTACTGGGAAGTACCCAATAAAGGAAACCACTGGTTAAATGACGTCATCTATGGGATTTAAATGTATAACAAACCGACGTTTAAAATGAAAGTACTGCATTTGGAGACTCATACATAGTATTTTTATACATAATTGGTCATTACAACCCTTCAGTCAGGATTAAGGATCTAGTTTCTCACACCACTTATGTTGTGAGGGACCTACAGTTTAAAGTCGACTCTGACGACAGATTTTTGAGAATCTTTTCATGGTAATTTTATTTGACTTTTATCTGCTGAAAGGAAGTCATCGAAAAAATATTTTTTCAGACGCAGGCATATTTTAAGGCTAAAAATAGGTTCTTCTATAGACAAAACAGAATAAGATACGACATACGACATAAGACAGAATAAACACTAAAGAAAAAAGAAAAAGCACAAGAAAAATAAACAGTTAAGGATTTATGGTAACAAATAATTACAATAACAAAACAACAAATAAATTACAAGATAAGAATAACTAACCGCCATTTTACAATAACAAAACTACATAGGAACAGTAAAGTTCTCGAAGTTACCAAAACGAAATTAAATAAATCAAGGCCAAAGTAACGGGTGATTTTTTTAGCTATTATCTTTTTGGCAACACTGGTTTAAATAGCTCACGCACGTTTCGTGTTTTGTTTCACTGTCAAACATCTTCAGTTTGGTCCATAATTTAACCATGAATCGTCTTACAAACGAACAACGCTTGCAAATCATTGAATTTTATTATCAAAATCCGTGCTCTGTTAAGAAAGTTCATCGCGCGCTTCTTCCATTTTATGGTCAGTTTAATCGACCCACTGAAGCAGCTATTCGAGCTATTGTGACTAAATTTCGACATTAAACCACCAACCGGCCAGTGTTAATGATGACCATCAATTATCGATTCGTCGCCGTTCGCAGCAATTGGGCCTCTGTTACTCAAAAACGTGGAAGATTTTGCAGAAGGATTTACGTGTGAAGAAGCCTTTCATAATACAGCTGGTGCAAGAATTGAAGCCGAACGACCTACCACAACGCAGAATTTTTGGTGAATGGGCTCTTGGAAAGTTGGCCGAAGATCCACTTCTTTATCGAAAAATTGTGTTCAGCGACGAAGATCATTTTTGGCTCAATGGATACGTAAATAAACAGAATTGTCGATTTTGGAGTGAAGATCAGCCAGAAGCATTGCAAAAGCTACCAATGCATCCAGAAAACGTTACAGTTTGGTGCGGTTTATGGGCTGGTGGCATCATTGGACCGTACTTCTTCAAAGATGCTGCGAATCGTAACGTAACTGTGAATGGTGAGCGCTATCGTGGGATGATATCCAATTTTTTTTTGCCCAAAATACAAGAGCTTGACTTGCATGACATCTGGTTTCAACAAGACGGTGCCACATGCCACACAGCACGCGTAACAATGGACTTATTGAGAGGCGAGTTCGGTGAACATTTTATTTCACGTTCGGGACCTATCAATTGACCGCCTAGATCGTGCGATTTAACGCCTTTAGATTATTTTTTGTGGGACTATGTTAAAGCTATCTATAAGCATATCTATACAGACAAGCTCGCTTCAATTGACGCATTGGAAGACAACATTGAAACATTTATTCGTGAGATACCGGCCGAAATGTTGGAAAGAGTACGCCAAAATTGGACTAAGCGGATGGACCATTTGAGACGCAGTCGCGGTCAACATTTGCATGAAATAATCTTCAAACATGAAATTGTATGGACCGTACAATCGATTCAAATAAAGATTTCATGCATTTTTATGAATTTTTTTGAATAAATAATTGTTTTTTTTAATAATTTTCCTATAGCTCTTAAAAAATAACCCACTATTATTGCCAGGCAGTTGTTGCAACTTATACGCTTGGAATGGATTCGATTTTTTGTAAGAAAAGAATAAAGGATTAAGAAAATAATAACAACAATAAAAGCATAAAATTTCTTTGATGCGGAGATTTGCGGAAGTTGGCGAAGAGGGCGACCTTGTTTGTTTTGTAGGGACCAAATCCAAGAAGCCCTGTCATCGATTTGAGCGACCAACTAGCATAGGCGCACAAGAAGCAGAGGCTGTGTTAAGGCAGGAAAACGAAATCCGTTAATCGGGTTGTTAATGGCCGGTTAAGTAAGTTTCATTGAATCCACAGAAAAAAAAGCAAGCCTCTCGGATGAATTCTGTCTTTCTGGGCATCCCTATGAGGACCTGCAAGCTCATAATTGACAATGCGATCGTAGAATCGGTCAACGACAGGTGGACAGCCTCGGACACGAGTAGAACGGTTCGTAAAAACTGGCCAAGGCTGGATGAGGGGCGCACAATGAGTCTACTTAAACTCCAAAGAGGTGGGCTCAGTTTAGTTGTCGGTGTCATTACGGGACATTGTATTATGGGTACGCATGCGAGGCTCATTGGTCTTGGACACCTTGCTAACGACTTCTGCAGAAGGTGCAGAGATGAGGAAGAAGAGGAGACTGTCCTTCATCTGCTGGATACATGCCCGGCTCTTTGCCAAAGGAGAAGGAAGTACTTGGGTGCTTACTACATGCATTATCTGGAGGAATTGTCAAGGATTGACATTGGCAGCCTAAATCGCGTCATCAGGAGCTCCGAGTGGTTTCGAGACTAGGGGATAGCGGATAACTGTGATAGCACAATGGGCCCAATGCGGCCTAAGTGAGAAAAATTCTTGGATGGGCAGCCACCTCTACCCACCAACCTACCTAAGAAAGCAACCAAATCATTCAAAAGCCGTTGAATGAGATAAATTAAGATTTGAATTTGGTTGCCAATATTTAGGTTCCACTGTAAAAAAAAATACTTGTTTCAAAATACTTTTAAAGTGTTGCATTATTTTGAGAAAAACAACAAGAATTTTCAATTAACGGCGATACCTTTACAAAAAACAATTCATACTTAAATTATTATCTTTATTACCTGAAAAACCTTCATTTTTAATTTGTTTCTCCTTTTTCTAGTTCAACAGAATAACAACAACAATAAAAGTAAAGTGTAAAAAGACCGAATGTGGTGTTGTAAAGCCATTAAAGTAATTAATTTCGGGGTAATAAGATTGTAAAAAGAAGGCCTATTGTTGTAAGCTGTTACGGTTGCTTTTCGTTAACGACTTGCTTGCTTGCTGGCTGGCAGGTTGGCTGGCTGGCTGGCTGTTTGGAGAGAAATATTGTCACCAAAGCAGTTTAATGGGCGGAGAGTCATTGTCATAATTTTTAATGAGCATTTAAAAGACGTCAAGCACTCTGCTGTAATGCTGTTAAATTAGACACATGTTGCCAATATGGTGTGTTGTTGGAAAAATTTTAAAACAAAAAAAAATTTCTTTAAAAAACAAAAATAGCAACAACAATAATAATAGCTAAATATGGCTATAAAGTAATAACTTAGATGTCTATAAACAATTAAAATTGTTGGAGACCAAATGGATGATGGCATGAAGAGGCTGGCTGCTCTATACAGTGCCACATACCACAGTTACTCTTTCTATATGTATGTATGTACGTCGTGTGAAAGATAATTTTTTTGATTGTATTTCTGCATAAAAAAACTGTCATTAAAATTTATTTATTCCATCCGTATAGGCGACACATACTCACTTACAGTGGTGGCCTTATAATTAGAAACGATTGTTCTGGAACAGAGTTCTCTGGAGTTACGAGTCTAAGTTTAATTTGTCCCAATCTGATGGAAAAACGTATGTAAGACGTCCTCCAAACAAAGCCTTTGATCCCAGGTACACAAACATACATGTTGCTAAGTCGTTTCTAATTATAAGGTCACCACTGTACATACTACTTTGCAGTACATTTTGCGCTCACGTTCACTCACGCTGTCAGTATGATTTCAAAGCTGACAATATGTTGTTGTTGTTGGTGTTGTTGTTGTTTGTGGCAGTAATAATAATCATAATAATTTTCATAAATTTTAATAATTTCAACAGATTTTTGTTGCTATTTTTCCTCTATTACAACATTTATAAAATGTTGTGGGAATTTACAGGTAATAACCGTTCATACGTTGTTCACTCCGTAATAGGCGACAGTCGGTTAAAAAAAATTATTTACAACCCAGGCTGCACATATTTATTCTACCAATGTGGGTCTATCGTGAATATGAATATTTGTAGGTTAGAAATTAATTAAAAATGAATATGTACGAGTAATTGAAAACTGATAATTGAATTGATTAAATTGACAATTATTCTGCAAAAATGCATATGTCGTCGATACATGCCAATAATATTGGTTTTATTTTAAATGTATTTTGTTTTTTTATTTTTTGGTTGCATGAAATCTAAAAATTTGTGGCATGAATTAAATTTTTAAAACAATTGTTTAGTATGTAGGATGTAATATTAGTCCAGGAAGAGGTTTACAGCAACCTGTCACATACGTTTGAAATAAATTCAGGAACACAACGGAACTGCATATTATTTTCAATACAATTTAATGCCCATACACTAGTAAAAATGTAGTAAGGTCTGGATGAGTAGGAAGAACCGTATTAGAATTAACTTGAATTTCTTTTTGACTTCTCAGAGAGGTAAACATTACTATAGAACATCAAAGAAAGTTTAGGTTATAGTCATGATCATACATACATAATTGGTCATTCCAATCCTTTAGTCACGATTACGATCTAGTTTCTCACACCACCTATGTTATGTGTGTGTTAATTTTTTACATGAGTGGCGGAACCTACAGTTTAAAGTCAACTCCGAACGACAGATTTTTGAGAAACTTATCGTGGTAATTTTATTTACTCTCAGAGCAGTGTTGAAAAATTCATTACTTTTGTACTTTTTCAGCACTTTTTGATCTGAAAAATACCGCAGTACCATCGCGACGCTTTCAGTACTTTTTTTATTATTACATATTTTGTGCCTTGCGCTTTTCAACTATTAATGCATTAGCAAGATGTTCAACGTAATGCTAAAGGTAGAATTTGGCTTTAGCCCTGGTTAGCCAAACGTACGTTCGTGTTTAGAATACGAAAAGCAATGAAAACGCTTGCCAAACCGTAATGCAATTTCGATAAGCATTTGCTGCTCTTCATATGCTTAAAACGAACGTATGTTATATTATGTTCCATCGGCGTTTGATTAAACGGGACTTTTACGTTTTGCTACGTTCCGAATCAACTGTTTTTGTCTTGTATGTGAGGAACACCAACATGTCGACAGTTTTTCTGTTCTGTGCCGTATGTGTATAATATAAATAAATAAAAAGTCTAGTAGGTAGTGTGCTGGCTTACGTGAGACCACCGTTCAAACCCCATGTCAGACATCTTCATCAAAACGAAATAGGAAAAGATATTTCTCTAGCGACTTCTTCGGTGACTTCCTCTCAGCAGATTTCTGGCAAAAGGTTTGAGGACGTGTACTTGTCAATAAAGACAAGTACAGTACCCGGAGGTCGAATTGACCCATTGCACAAAAACTCTGAGAGCAAATGAAATTGCCATGATAAAGTTTCTCAAAAAATCTGTCGTTCGCAGTCGACTTTAAACTGTAGGTTCCGCCACTCATGTAAAATTAACACACACAAAATAAGGCTGCCTTCCAAAATGTTAGTTGCTTTGTGTTTGAACAAAGTATCGTGTTTCGTAATGCCGCTGTACAAAATATATATACAATGTATTCTATTTCAAAACGTCGTCAATATGTATTTTTAACGCATTCAAAAAGCAATCAGGCATCGGATTTATGGTTGATGCATTGTTTGGTTACTTTGCATATCTACATAGTTTATATACAGTAGTAGAACTGCATACAAACTTTGTATTGATACATTTTGCAAAAGTACCATTTCATGAAAAAAGTACTTTTTCAGTTATAGTTCAGTTCCGTCGTCGTTTAGTTGGAGATGTCTGACTTGGGATCAGACGTCATGATCATTCATATTTATTTCAGAGTGTAAACTATAAGGTGGGTTATTGTAAAGCTCAAACTCTTCTAAAGAGATATTATGTGTGCAAAGATTCGTTTGGTTAGACCTCATACAGGCTCTATCGGGCCCTTAACAGGTCGTAAATTTGATGGCTGCTTTACTAAGCTGTTTAATACGCGTTTTAGAGTAGGAACACAAATGAAGAAAAGTTTTCGAAGAAAAAATAAATAAAAGATTTCATTGAGAATCATTACGTTATCGTATATTTTTTTTTAACCTCTACACCTAATAATATTCTTCTACTTTTTCTCCTTTTAAAGATTGAATAAGCGATCACCGTAGCTACTTCGTCCTGGAGTATCACCAAAGGGTATGTAGGCATACATATATTTGTTCCGTTCACCACCGAATCATCAGCTGAAGCCTTATTTGCTTTACTTCTTATGCTTTCCTCTGTTCTTCTGTTGAGCTTATGGCTGTGATAGTGGCAGACTATGGACATGCTGCAATTTTGGGAAGTCGTAGACAAATCGTGGTTATGCTATGGTTTCTTTACAATTTTCTCGATAGGAGCCTTGATTTTAAGATTTCAATTAGAGTGTCTAATAGGTAGTGTGTTGATTTATGAGATGTGTGACCGTGGTTCAAACCCCGTTCCAGACATCTCGAATAAAACGGACAAAATATGAAACAAAAAATATTCTTTCATCGTCTTCCTCTCAGCAGTCTTCTGCGGGAGTAAATGAAATGAAATGAAATGTCCTGAATATATAGTCTCCGACATGTTACAGCACATATGTGTTTCGATTGGGTTCGTTTCACTGGGCATTAAAGGGTTATTTTACAAGAAAACTCAACTTTCTTCACAGCTGGAGGCTACGTTCAATATTGCAAGATTCTGCTCGGCTGATAAGGAAAAGAAAGAAAAAAGGAAAGGACTCATTGTTAAGGATATTAAGTTTATATTAAGGATAACACAGGACGCTGGCCTATTGAAAGGCATACTGATAGTCTTGGCATTTTATCAAATGACTTCTGCAGGTGGTAGAGGGCTAAAAAGTAGGAGAAAACTATATTTTGCCTCATGTGTCTGTGCCCAGTTGTCACCTTAAGGGGTTATTTGTGAACTTTGAATGAAATTTTAATATTTAAATCTGGGATTGAACATTTACTCTAGGAAAACAATTCGTCTCCAAAATAAATCCTTCTATTGAATCCTACATTGTGTTAGCCATTACACCAATCTTAATTTCGGATTCCCGTTGGTTTCCTAAAGGTATTACAAGAGGTCTCATGTCTGACCTAAGTGGGACTCTAACCTTCACAACCTAACCTAACAACACATATCCAACGCTTAACATATATTCAGAAAACACGTTACATGTTGCAAAGGACACATGCAAATCGTGCTAACTTAGAATATGCTACAGACAGTGCTAAGGTATATTCCGTAAGTGCTCATGCTTGCTGATATAAAATCGGTCACAAGAACTTTAGAGTATGTAATCACCATATTGAAGGTTGGTAAAGAATTCTAAAATAAATCTTAGTGTTTGCAAACGAGTTCAGATGATGTAAATATTAGGCAGTCGGGAGCTCTTGATGTTCAGGGCATGAAAATTCAGTGTGATGTTCGTTGGGACATTTTTCAATTGTCGAAAGTGCATTCAAATACCTCAGTTTCTTAAGACGATTCAAGAAATACTCCACTTCATTTGACCTTCTTATTACATATTTATACCACTTATATCCGACCGAGAATGACATACATCTCCTATGTATGGGCCGGTGCCTCAAAGTCTTTTTAAGGCTTCTCGGCCGCGTAAAAGAGAGAGAGAGAGAGTGCTCTTTAATGACCAACATGTATTGTATCCAACTGCATTGATTCATTAGGGCATCGTCGCAATGTGGCTTGTGTTTCACTGCTCTATCGTTACTACAAAGGATTTTGCTCGAGCGAAATAAGGCAACGAGAATCATGTATTCCTATGTAACATTCGTCTTTCTCGGCGAGCCCATCCGTTCGAGGTCTATTGGCTACTAAAGGGTCCGCCAAATAACTTTTTTTTTGAAAATGCTTTAAAAAAAAACTACTGAATATTTTCTCAAATTTCTTTTTTTATTTGAAAGTACAATCCTTTCGGTTAATAATGGAAAATAATTTCATTCAAATGGCTGCCTCGGCTGGCCATGGAGATGCCGATTTTGGCAAAAAAAAAATCATCTTTTCAGATGAAGCTCATTTTGATCTTGGCGGGTATGTAAACAAGCAAAATTGTCGCATTTGGGCCATAGAAAACCCGAACGCATACATTGAAAAGCCGACGCAACCAAAACGAGTCACTGTTTGTTGCGGATTTTGGTCCAGAGGCATAATTGGGCAATTTTTCTTCGAAAATGAGCAAGGAGTGGCTGTTACAGTCAATGGCGATCGTTATCGGGCCATGGTGAACGAATTTTTGTTCACAAAAATTGAAGACGAGGATATTGGCAACATTTGGTTTCAACAGGACGTCGCTATGTGCCAAACAGCCGAAGCTACACTCGATGTTTTGCGCACTGTTTTTGCAGATCGCATTATCAGCCACCTCGGAGCTGCGATTTGACATCGTTGGACTATTATTTGTAGGGTGCCGTCAAAGATAAGTGTTACGCCGACAAGCCAGAGACAATTGACGCTTTAAAGGACAATATTCGTGAAGCCATTCGGAAATACAGCTGCATACAATCGATAATGTGCTTAAAAATTGGACCGATCGTGTAGGCTACTGCATGGCCAGCCGAGGCAGCCATTTCAATGAAATTATTTTCCATTATTAACCGGAAGGATTGTACTTTCAAATAAAAGAAGAAATTTGAGAAAATATTCAGTAGTTTTTTTAAATGCATTTTCAAAAAAGAAAAGTTATTTGGCAGACCCTTTAGATCACATACTGTATTACAGACAAAATTCGTTCTCTAGCTGGACTATTCGTATGTGGGCCTCCCTTCCTGTAAAGGTCTTTCTTACCTATGATATAAAGAGATTCAAATCTGGTGTCTACAAAAACTACTTTGTCTTTCCTTCATCCCATAATATATTTTCCTAGTCGCAACACAATGCACTGCATGAGTAGGGATCATCCCCTGAGTGTTGAACGTACAAAGAAAGTCTTGTAAGTCTTCGGCACTTGCAAACGTGAGACGAAAGATGACGATTCTTGGTAGACATTAGGGCCCTCAAAAGATTTTCTAAAGGGGCTTAGGAATAGTATCACGGATGCATTGATGGCACTTACGAGAACCATACTTAAACGACTGGACATTTAGTCGAACCTAAATTACTTCGCTTAAAATGATTCTATCATTCAAAGCGGGCTTTAAAATTCTTTCTTTTAACATTACAAGTCTTAAATTGAATACCTTTAAAGAAATTCCTTCCTTCTTTTAAAATTTCAAGGTTGTATGGTGACCTTTAGACTTTACCTCTTTCTTTAGACGTGTGTGTCTAGTATTGCTAGTATCTTTGGTAACGTAACTGAGACTGAGACTGAGACGTAACATATGTTTTGGCGTCAATTAGACTTTTTCAATTATTTCACTTGTGCTTCCATAAATAAGAACACAAAGCTTCTGGCTGTTACGGGTTTGTTTTAACAATTAATTCTACGTGTTCTAATTTTCTTTTTATTTCTTTGTGTGGCAAATTCAGCAGTAGCAATAGCAGCAGCAGCAGCAGAAGAGGAAAACAAAGTTTCTGAAACTTGTTTCAAAAACAAATATGAACTCAACGCACATATGTCCATACATACATACATACATACATTGCTGGTACTCATACTTATTTGTTCATATGTATGTTTGTTGTGGCACATTTGTAATTTCCTTCATCGTTTATTTGTTTGTTTGTTTTTTCTGTGTTACATTTGAGTTGTACAGTGTACCAACAGCCACCAAGTTGTTGCAACATAATGCCCATTAAAAAGTAATTATTTTTAATAACTCATTGATATATGTACATATAAAAAAATACGACAACAACAACAATAAGAACAACAAATTGTTAAAAAAATATGAAATAAAAAACAGAAATAAAATTAAAATGTTGATTGCAATATTCATTCTTTGTTGTAATCGCATAATTGCATATGGAGTAGGCCTGTATTTAAATGTGCAACAACATGTGGATATTGATACATACTAACACACACATATACATATACATTCATGTATCCATTTATTGAATATAATTTAATGCAGCACGTATTGACACAAGTTGTTGCAACCATAAACGTGAATTATTTTATTTCGCTCTTTATCTCTTCGTCTGTCTCTTCGTCTGCCTGTCCGTCTGTTTGTTTGTTTGTTTGTATAACAATTGCTTAGATAAACATTTTAATAACCTGTGCTAATCTATAGACTGGGAAAAGAATGCTGTTTTCCACGTTTGGAGAAAAAATATTAGCAGTTCAGGTATTATAAAGCCACACCATTTTTTTTTTTTAACTCGGAAAATTGTCGGTTGCTAGTATATGTAGATAGGAGGCCAGGAATCGTATAAATTCTAAAAATATAGATTCAACAGCTTTGAGAGTATTTGAGAGAAAAGTAAGATATTTGATCCGGTGCGAGTTGACGAAGATTTCTGCATTCGATCCAACAGTGAGCTACATGAGCTCCTGAACGACATGGACGTTGTGCAGTGTATTAACATCCGGCAGCTGCGCTGGCTTGGTCATATCGTTCGAATGGAGGAGGACGTTCAAATGCCTCGGTTTTTTTAAGACGATTCAAGAAATACTTCATTTCATCTGGTCTTCTTACTATTTACACCACTTACATACATACATATATCCGACCTAGAATGAAATACAACTCTCATGTATGGGCCGGTGTCTCAAAGTCTTTTTTGAGGCTTCTCGGCCGCGTAAAAGAGAGGGCGTAGGTGCTCATTAATGACCGCTGGCTTGGCCATATCGTTCGAATGGAGGAGGATGCTCCGGCGAGACGGGTATTTGATGCGCGGATCTGCGAAACTCGGCGAAAAGGACGACATTGTTTACGTTGGAAGGACCAAATCGAAAAAGCCTTCCCATCGATTGGTGTGACCAACTGGTATAGACGCCCAAGAAGCAGAGGTGCCTGGAAGGATGTGTTAAGGCAGGTCGAAATCGGTTAATCGGCTTGTTAATGGACAATTAAGTAAGTAAGTTATTCCGCCAAGTCGCCGTGGCCTAGTAGGTAGTGTATTGGCTTATTAGACGTAAAGCCAGGGTTCGAGCCCCAGGTCAGACATCAAAACAAAATACAAAAATATTTCTTCGGCGATTTCCTCTCAGCAGATTTCTGGCAAAAACTCTGTGAGTAAATAAAAATTGCCATGAAAAGTTTCTCAAAAATCTGTCGTTCGGAGTCGACTTTAAACTGTAGCTCCCGCCACTCATGTATGAAATTAACACACACAACATAAGTGGTGTGAGAAACTAGGTCGTAATCCTGACTGAAGGGTTGTAATGACCAATTATGTATGTATGTGTATGTTATTCCGCCATAGCGATAAATACTGCCTTCTGAAACCATTCATTTGACCTCCTGTGGAGGAATGCCAATCTAATATATAAAGTCCGTTGAATTTTCTGTTACACACGTCTTTAAAGCGAGTCAGCTTTGTTGTTACCATCTTCATGTCGAAAAACCCATGTGAATACAACCGTCTAATGTCTCGCTATATACTCTAGGGACAGCCATCATTCTTGAACAATCCTATACGTCCTATATATACTCTCTTGGGATCCAATGGACGCTCTATTAAATATCATCATATCCTCATTCAATACTGGATTCTTTCTTTCTTATTTCGGTCTGAATATTACTACAGTAATGGGGTTGTGTAAGGAACAATCTAAGATTCAACTGTTCTGAAAAGAATCCGCATCCGATGTTGTCGCGTGATCTGTATCCCTCAGTTGATACTTGAATGACGTTCTTTGAGAGGAGTAAAGCTCCATCATTATAGGAATCTATTCGGTATCTTTAATGTAAAATCAAGAATACGGGTATCTTTTACTCAAAGGTATATTCAGATCAAGTATACCCAACATTTTGGCAATGTTGTAGCTTCTACTGTTCCATGCTCTTGATGCGCTCAGTTGCTTTGCTGTACTCGCTGATATTTATTTCGCCTAAATGGCTGGAGGTAGAAAGTTTAGGTTAATAATTCCAGCAAGAAACATTTCACCCCCTGATAAAATTCTCGTTGAACTGCTAAAATTTATTCCCATCGTACTTGAACCAAAATTCCTATAAAGGGTGACAGTAAAGAATGCATCAGTTGGCGCTGCATTGCATTTGCATCACAATACGTACATACATATACACATAATTGATCATTGCAACTCTTCAGTCAGGATTACGACTTAGATTCTCCCACCGCTTATGTTGTGTGTGTTAATTTTTATGCAGTGGCGGGACCTACAGTTTAAAGTCAACTCCGAACGACAGATTTTTGAGAAACTTTTCATGGCGATTTTTTATTTTACTCTCAGAGTTTTTGTCAGAAATCTGGCGAGAGAAAGTCACCGAAGAAATATTTTTTCTCATTTCATTTTGTTGGAGACGTCTGATCTGGGGTTTGAACCGTGGCCTCACGTCTAATTAGCCACCACACTACCTACTAGACTAAGGCGACTTCACATGGACAAGAGAATTTGCATTGAATCTAATTAAGGTTCCATGTAAAGAAACTCATAACAGTTATACTGGGACTCTGGCCTCTGGGTGTTAATTTCCGAAGACTGGCAATACCTCTTCATAGTCTCTTTTACAGGAGCTTTAACGACGAGGCAGAAGAGAAGGAAGGAGAACACAGAGCATCTTCACTGTCATTGTACGGCGATTGAAAACAAAGAAGTTAGGACATCTTCCCTGTCATTGTTGGGCACTTGGAAATCTAAGAAGAAAGATTCCTAGACACAAAGATGTTAAGACATCTTCTCTGTTATTCTTAGGTGCTTAGAAACCTAAGAAGCAGAATTCCTGGATACTTAGAAATTAGGACACTTTGAATATCATTGTTAGGCGCTTGAAAACCTAAGAAGTTGAATTCATAAACACCCAGAGTTTAGTCAAGTGAAAGGCGATTTGAATAAAAAATGTACACTTTCATAGGACTCTCGGAATGGTTGAGAGTTATCAACCAGGAGCTTTAATTACCTGACGGAATAGATAATCTCGGTGTTACAACGGGAGCCTTTAGGGCCCAAATAAAGTGTAACCATTGAGAATGCTTCCAGTTGAACCTAACCTAACCTATCCCTTCAATTGCGTCGACTTTGTTGTTATCTTATCCAGAAACCCACATGCAATCTCCCTCTATAGGCAGCCATCAATCTTAGACTCTCATATGTGTGGTGTGCACATTCTATATACATACATAATTGGTCATTACAACCCTTCAGTCAGGATTACGACCTAGTTTCTCACACCACTTATGTTGTGTGTGTTAATTTTATACATGAATGGTGGGACCTTAAAGTCGACTCCGAACGACAGATTTTTTGAGAAACTTTTCATGGCAATTTATTTACTCTCAGAGTTTTTGCCAGAAATAAATACTTTTTGTATTTTGTTTTGATGTCCGGCCTGGGACACGAACCTGGCTTTACGTCTAATAAGCCAACACACTACCTACTTAGACTACGGCGACTGCACATTCTCTTGGTAGTAAATATGCGTATATCTTCATTCGATAAATGCTGATACCAGAGCCTTACAATGACAGTCTTTATGGCCTTATTTTAGCATGAATATTACCACACTAAACTGAAAAACCGCCAAATACAGCCTTATATCGTGCTCTACATCCTTCAGTTAATACTTGGATGACTTTGTTTGGCAGGAGTAAACCATTGGGTGACAAAATACTTGAATTCTTTTATATCGTCTTACCAAGCCTGTTGACTATTTGCTAGGGACAGAAGGGAATGACTTGATGCTGGTGACGACTCTTAATAGATGTGTAACTTAAATCTTAAAAATTGAAATTTCAATCAATTTGAGAAAATCAATTCTCTTTCTGCATGTATCATATAAAGGGTCCGCCAAATAACTTTTTTTTTTTAAATGCTTTAAAAGTAAAAATACTGAATATTTTCTCAAATTTCTTTTTTATTTGAAAGTACAATCCTTCCGGTTAATAATGGAAAATAATTTCATTCAAATGGCTGTCTCGGCTGGCCATGCAGTAGCCAACACCAGAAGATGCCGATTTTGGCAAAAAAAAATCATCTTTTCAGATGAAGCTCATTTTGATCTTGGCGGATATGTAAACAAGCAAAATTGTCGCATTTGGGGCACAGAAAACCCGCACGCATACATTGAAAGGCCGACGCACCCAAAACGAGTCACTGTTTGGTGGGGATTTTGGTCCAGAGGCATAATTGTGCCATTTTTCTTCGAAAATGAGCAAGGAGTGGCCGTTACAGTCAATGGCGATCGTTATCGGGCCATGTTGAACGAATTTTTGTTTACAAAAATTGAAGAGGAGGATATTGACAACATTTGGTTTCAACAGGACGGCGCTACGTGCCACACAGCCGAAGCTACACTCGATATTTTTCGCTCTGTTTTTGAAGATCGCATTATCAGCCGCAGAACTGATGTCATTTGGCCACCTCGGAGCTGCGATTTGACACCGTTGGACTATTATTTGTGGGGTGCCGTCAAAGATAAGTGTTATGCCGACAAGCCAGAGACAATTGACGCTTTAAAGGACAATATTCGTGAAGCCATTGGTGAAATACAGCTGCACACAATCGATAATGTGCTGAAAAATTGGACCGATCGTGTAGACATGTACTGCATGGCCAGCCGAGGCAGCCATTTGAATGAAATTATTTTCCATTATTGACCGGAAGGATTGTACTTTCAAATAAAAAAGAAATTTGAGAAAATATTCAGTAGTTTTTTTTAAAGCATTTTCAAAAAAAAAGTTATTTGGCGGACTCTTTTTTTACAAATGAAAACATTTTTTCGTAAGATTTTCTCAAACGTTTTCCGCTTTTCTTTAATTGGTTTTAAAAACTTCAAAATGATCTGCTGATTCCATTAAACAATAAATTTTTCTTTCATTTCATTTCATTCAATCTCAGATTTCTTTGTTTTACGAAAATAATCTCTTCGAACATAAATCGTAAGAAACTTTCAAACAATTTCCAGCTCCCAGTCAGTTTCGTTAGGAATATATTCCCGATTAAAAGAGAAAAAAACTTCATGATGTTATTCTTGTTATACTTAACGCTGGAATTCTTGACTGTCTCGGGTGAAATGTCAAGATCATGGAAAAACATTTGAGTGTCTAGACTTGATATTTCATACTCCATCCATGGATGGAGGAAAACAGCAGCAGGAGCACCAGCAGCAACAGTGGTAGAACAAAGAAAATTTTCTTTCTTTCATTTTCTTTTTTTATACTCTTTGTGGGACTCTTTTTAATCAGAAGTTTAATAAGAAGTTTTTCCATTGTGTGGGTTTTTCTTGTTCTTATTTGTATACACATGGTCTGCATATGAGATGCGAAGCGTTCGTTGAAAACTAAAGCAGAGCACAGGGCCTATTGAGAATGCAAAAATTTTGTAAGAAGAACAAGGAAAGTTTTTTTTGTTGTAGAAAAAAAAAACGATATCAAGATGGAGTAGACATCCAAAGAAAATAAGAATAGAAGGGAAAATGCAAAAATTAATTTTTAAATAAAAGTACACATAAAAAATAAGGTTTTTTGTGTATAAAAAATTTTAAAACGTACTACGGTGGTCCTAAAATTTGGTTACATACAGGAAGAGAGCAAGAGAGACAGCGAAATACTACAGATTTGTAACATTTTTTTTTTTAATTTCCCGACATAATATTCGTTTCAAAACCAGCAATAATCAATAGCAACGATACTATGTTTATACCAAGAACTGTCCTATCTAACTCCTCGAAATAGCCATCAAAGTCAAGCCAATAACTCTTCATTGTTGTCTAATATTTTACATCCGATTCGAGGACGTAAACAAGTCGGATAAAGCGCGGCAATTATTGCCTTGAGAAGTTTCTTAAAAATCTGTCATTCGGAGTCGACTTTTAACTGTAGGTCCTGCCACTCATGGATAAAATTAACGCACACATTATGGGTGGTGTGAAAAGCTAGGTTGTAAGCCAGCCTAAATGGTGAGCAATTAATTAAGTAAGTAAGTCAGTCACTCCAGTTTCACTTAAGTTTACTGAGTTAATCAGATAATCATTCCGCGATTGTAGACCTTAAACTGAAAGGATTGCCATCGTTCGTTAACAAGAAAACGTTCCTTCTGTGAAGATTGGTTGTTGGATTGAATGTGGTGGTGAGAAATTATGGTAATTATATTGTACTCTTTTTTAAGGAGTTGCGCTGTCTGTCCTGTTTATGGTACTCGCTGTTGATGACATTTTATCCAGGGGATTCTTGATAAATTATTGCGAGATGGCATAAAATCTCTCATAATCCATTAAAATTTAGAAATGGCATGGCGATGAATTTTTTGATTTCTGGAGATACGAACATGGAAAGATTTCCTTTGCAGTCGAGCTCTTCAACCGGTACAAAGTTGCTCTCTATCGAATGTTTTTAGGATGATGCTAATATTGCCCAAGAGGATTGAGTCTTTTGAAGAAACATAAATCCTTCGACTGCCGGACAGAACTGGTAGGACAAAAATTTTTTTATCAAGCGGTCGTGTTGTCAATTATTATTGGCCTGAAATTATACTTATTTTGCTAGAAGCATTGCAGTAAATCCGAATATTTAAGGGAACCACAAAACTACTCATATTCAATATGACTAAGTAGACCGCATATGCTCTAAGCTAAAGGGTCCGCCAAATAACATTTTTTTTTGAAAATGCTTTAAAAAAAAACTACTGAATATTTTCTCAAATTTCTTTTTTTATTTGAAAGCACAATCCTTCCGGTTAATAATGGAAAATAATTTTCAATTCAAATGGCTGCCTCGGCTGGCCATGCAGTAGCAGTAACACGATCGGTCCAATTTTTAAGCACTTTATCGATTGTGTGCAGCTGTATTTCACCAATGGCTTCACGAATATTGTCCTTTAAAGCGTCAATTGTCTCTGGCTTGTTGGCGTAACACTTATCTTTGCCGGCACCCCACAAATAATCGTCCAACGGTGTCAAATTGCAGCTCCGAGTGGGCCAAACGACATCAGCTCTGCGGCTGATAATGCGATCTTCAAAAACAGGGGGCAAAACATCGAGTGTAGCTTCGGCTGTGTGGCAGGTAGCGCCGTCCTGTTGAAACTGAATGTTTCCAATATCCTCCTGTTCAATTTTTGTAAACAAAAATTCGTTCAACATGGCCCGATAACGATCGCCATTGACTGTGACGGCCACTCCTTGCTCATTTTCGAAGAAAAATGGCCCAATTATGCCTCTGAACCAAAATCCGCACCAAACAGTGACTCGTTGTGGGTACGTCGGCTTTTCAATGTATGCGTGCGGGTTTTCTGTGCCCCAAATGCGACAATTTTGCTTGTTTACATACCCGCCAAGATCAAAATGAGCTTCATCTGAAAAGATGATTTTTTTTTTGCCAAATCGGCATCTTCTGGTGTAGGCTACCGCATGGCCAGCCGAGACAGCCATTTGAATGAAATTATTTTCCTTTATTAACCGGAAGGATTGTACTTTCAAATAAAAAAAGAAATTTGAGAAAATATTCACCAGTTTTTTTTAAAGCATTTTCAAAAAAAAAAAAGTTATTTGGCGGACCCTTTATAAACAATCGGGTGTTTTACTGAAATGCTGTGAGTATTTTGAGAAGATTTCGAACACAACACTTTTGGTTACGAAGTCAGCCTATGATGATATCACATCGGATGTAGGGTATTGCCGCAATTTTCCCTTCAAAGGTGTTAAAATACTTATTGATTGGACTTCAAATCAAGGGAATTGAAATAAATTCATGTACCATAGTACATCAGAAGTAAATTAGAAAAGAGGATGAATGATCGGCGTTTGTTTGAAATAAAAAAATCATTCATGTGCGTGTTAAACAGATTCAAACAACGCCTCAACTGAACTCATTTCATTTGATTAAAAATGCGTACGTATTTCGTGATTTCTTAACGATGGGAGTATTTAAAATACAAACAACAACAACAATAAAGAGAAAACAAAACATATTTGACATTATTTCGACTTTGAAATGTCAATCACTTGAAATAATTACACACGGCAGCATATGGGATACGGCAGCAGCAAGGCAGGAAAGGGCTACAGGGAACGCAGGGAAACGCAAAATTTCATTAAGTTTACGTATGCACAGGCAAGAGAAAAATGAAAATTGTGATCAATGTTGATCATGATTAAGATTTCTGTGGACTAACTAATCTCTGCAGAACTTTTTGAATTCTTGTGGGTAAGAAGACTTGAAAATTTCAAAGATTTTTTCAAAATTAATTTGTGCCTTCAATACATTTAATATACGAGTGCTGTAGTGCTGTTGCTTGGTTCTTGTTCTCATGATTTCATGTAGTTTTCCTAGACAAAATGGCCAAAGAAAAAAATGTAGAAAATTTACGTAGAAAAACGAACATACAACAGACACACGCAGAGGGAGAGAGTGAGAGAGAGGGAAAGAGAGGGAGACAGAGCTGGGAATATTATTAAATGGCAAGAAAATGTCATTTTTGCCTTTTTCTGTGTGTGTTGATTGTTACAATGCCACGCATTTCCGGTAGACAATCATTGTTTTGCTGTTGCTGCAACGCTCCCAGTCATCCGTTTCTGTATTGTGGGCATTTGTTTTCCTTTTTGATTACAACCGTAGCATAACACAGCATACTGCACTGGACGTTCATAAATACAATATTCTTGTATGGACAGACAGGACAGACCGGCAAACAGATATACGGACATAGAGATCGACCGACAGATACTTATTTACGCCTAATGATGCCGAAATCTTAAAGATTTTGATTTGTTTTGTTTGTATAGAGAGAGGGAGAGAGATTCAATCCTGGCCTACTGGAAAACTACCTGCTTATTACCAGCTTTGATGGCTACCTGTTGTGTGGCTGTTGTGTCTGTTGTCTGTTGATACTTTCCTATCACACCTTGTGGCGGCTTGTTTTCTTAACTTCTCATATAGGCCAGCCAGGCCTTATTGATGAGCGGACATATGATTTTTTTCCTTTTTTGCTTTGCTTTAATGATAATTATTATTACATTGCTTTTGTTTTTGTTTCTGTTCTCCATAGAATTTCGATTTTGTTTTAATTCTTTAAGAATTTTTCAGTCTACCAAAGGAAAAAAGGAAAACAATTTTTTTTAATCCCAAAAAAATTGCGTGTTAATGTTTTATTCCCACATGTACACACGTAATGTAGCTTTACATGCATGTAAACAATATGTATACTATACATGTAAGTGTATAATTTAAAGGAAATTATAAGTCACTCAAAATCAAAATCATAGTCATCATCGTCACCGTCGCCATCATCATCATCATCATCATCATATTCCTTCTCATGTTCCTCATAATTTTCCTCTTCTTTTGTATTTTACTTGTTGGCCGTCTGACATAAATTACCTTAAATACACACACACACACTGGCAGATTGTGACAGACAGTTACAGTTGTTGTAGGCGTCCTTGGCATACATCCATTAGGATTTACTTTGTATTTCAGTTGTCTAAGCAATTACCAGGACGGGTTTTGAAATAATTGCCTTGACATTTCAAACTGTTTTGGATATGAGAAGCCGAATCAAAAAATTGTTGGAAATTGTTTATGAAACTTTGAGCAATTTATGAAAGACTCTTTTGGGCGTATGGTGACGTTATTCGTTGCCAAGTAATAGAGTAACACCGGCTCCATAGCATCAGGATCGTACAGGCAAGTGTTTTAAAAGTTACAGCCATTGAAAGGGCCAAAGCTATATCATGTAAGCGTTTTTCTTCTGGAAAGCAATGTTCTGCGAAAGGCGGGAGTGCAACGCAATGGCACTTTTTTCCAAAAAAGTGTCCAATTGCTTGCGTACGCTGACGACATTGACATCATAGGGCGTACCAAGCGAGATGTTACTGCTGCCTTTAGTGCTATTAAACGGGAGTCTATTAAGATGGGTTTGGCAGTAAAAGAGGGCAAAACAAAGTATATGTTATCGACAAGTAGAGATGCGCGGCGTATTGATTCTCATATTACGGCCGATAACTATACATTTGAAACAGTCAAGGAATTTATTTATCTTGGTTCCGCCGTTACCACCACAAATGATGTCAGTCTGGAGATCAAGCACAGGATCACTCTTGCCAACAGGTGCGACTATGGTCTCAATAGGCAATTGAGTAGCAGAGACCTCTCTCGTACGACAAAACTAATACTCTACAAGACACTCATCCTACCCGTGCTTCTTTATGGCGCAGAGGCATGGACCCTATTAAGAACTGATGCAGCGGCCTTGAAAGTGTTCGAGAGAAAAGTCCTACGTAAGATTTTCGGTCCAGTGCGAGTTGGCGATGATTGCCGCAATCGATCTACGGTGAGCTGTATGAGCTCCTCAACGACATAGACGTTGTACAGTGTATTAATATCCAGCGGTTACGCTGCCTCGGCCATGTCGTTCGAATGCGGCGAGACGAGTATTAGATGCGGGAATCTGCGGAAGTCGGCGAAGAGGACGACCTTGTATCCGTTGGAAGGACCAAATCGCGGAAGCCATGTCATCGATTGGTGTGACCAACTGGCGTAGGCGCGCAAGAAGCAGAGGCGCCTGGAAGGATGTGTTGCGGCAGGTCGAAATCCGTTAAACGGGTTGTTATTACCAATTAAGTAAGTAAGTAAGCAATATCCACAACTGATCCAATTCAAGCGAATAATAAAGGATTTAGCGAAATGGGCGGTAGGCTACGATACTGTATTTCACCCTTGTATTTCGCCCAGTCCTTCCAATGAACGTTCTTAGACGCCCAATATCCATCTTAGACAATACAGATGAAGGTATTTATCTTCGAGGTAAAAACTTAACAGTTTATTCCTCTACATCGTCTCTGTAGAAACTTAAGGAGGCATTTCGCGCACGCATCTCGCAGTACCTAAATTGCAATGCCTAGTAATGAACTTTCCACGCGCCTTTTATACAAATTGTAACAAATTTGCCGGAACTATAGACCACGCTAGAGGTGTTAGAATTCAGTGCACTGACAGTGCCCTGGTTTAGCGATGGGTAATATGATAAAATATTGCGTGTTTACATCCCTGAACCAAAGACGACCTTGTCTAGTGAGACCACCAAGTAAGTAGGTGATCACTACAACAATTTAATCAGGACTACAACCTAGCTTCTAACACTGCTCATGTTATGTGCGTTAATTTCATTGTGCTATCACACACGAGACTATTTTTTAAGCCGCACAATTTTTGTTCTTTCAGTCACAAACAAGACCATTTCATCTGACATAAAATTGTATACATGTACTCTGGTTTGCGTGTATTAGTTTTTTGTGTATTGTATTGTTTTTGTATATTTTATGTGTATTGGTTTTGTGTTGTTTATGTATTGGTTTGTGCGGGGTAGAAGTTGGTTGAAAAATTATGCCAGCAAAAAACCACTCTCCTCACCTCACTTGCCTACAAGCTGCCATTTTGTGCCAGCATAATTGTTCTCGTGTGTGACTGCCCATTTAAATGAGTGTAGGGACTTACAGCTTAAAGTCGTTCCAAATAACAGATTTTTCAGAAACTTTTCCTTGCAATTTTATTTTACTTTGACTTTTTGTCAGAAGACTGCTGTGAAAAAGACGCCGAAAGATTTTTTTCATATTTAGATTTGCTCAAGGTGTCTGAGCTGGGGTTTAAACCACGGGCTCTTGTCTAATAACCACTAGAGTACGATGACTTCGATGCCCAATATCCATCCTCGATAAATCAGTAACATCTACCTACTACACCACGGCGACTTCAATGTATCTCCGTCCTATTAAAATCACACGTGATCAAATTCAGGCCTCAAGAAGTTGGTAGTTATCGCCCTATAGTGATCGCTGTACAGTGATGGCCTAGTCAATGTTGCTCACAGACAAAATGTAGACCCATGACACCGTCAGTCCAAAATCCAAATTAAGCTGCGGTCGCCATTCGCTCTAAGTGATTGAGTGATCATGCAGTGATTTTTTTTTTGACCCTCTTCGATCTCATGTGGATTGGTCGTGTGGTAATGTGGATCGTCCCGAATCTGACAATTTTGATTGTTCACATAACCACTTCTCTAGAAATGGATCTCATCGCTGAAGATGATATTTCGATGAAAACCACGTGATATGGTCGCCGAATAGAACACGCTTTCTGATGAAATAATTTCATTATTTGTACGATGATGAATTCTACATCCGTCCATGGTAATTTGGCAAAACCGAACAATAATGACAACTAATTTGACAGATTTGAAGTCGCCGCAGTCTAATTAGACTCGAGATCGTACAACCCATGACAAGTTTCTCAAAAATCTGTCGTTCGGAGTCGACTTTAAACTGTAGGTAGCGCCACTCATGTATAAAAATTAACGAACACAACATAAGTGGTGTGAGAAACTAGGTTGTAATCCTGACTAAAGGATTGTAATGACCAATTCTGTTATGTATGGAGCTACGTGCCAGACAGCTCATGTCACAGTGGATGCCCTGCATGGTCATCTCACTTAGAGGTGAGGTGAAGTGGCCAGATATATTCTGTGATGTAAGGCTTTTCCTTGTTTGTTTGTCTTAAATATTTTTCCGAATTGGTTGAGTTTCTATTCAATTTCAGCTTATATTGCCTTCATATTTTGGTTTCCATGCTGCTGCAGTTATGCAGTAACAGAAATAATGTTCAACACGACATTCTTTTATTCCCTTGAGGTGATCCTGCAATAACTATGCTTTAATCTTTACTTTGTCCTGCACCGGTTGTAATTATTCTCAATTCGTTGACAGAATCATCTGTGAGGATACAGCATTTTACGTTGTGTTTAAAGTTTTAGTAGCTTTGCGTCCAGAGAATGCAATCTTTAATGTGTATGTTTTACTGTCTACTTAAATAATTTTATGTTTACATAGCTGATAGGTTCTCCTGCTGAATAGCACTCAACTGATCTGTGATGAAATGGTAAAAGTTTCAGTTTCTGAAATTGCATGTTTGATCCTGGTTTCTTTATGAATTTTAATTGTAAGGCTTCACCAGTCACAATTACAATTTTTAAAAAAGTAATTGCCTTGACATGATATACGAATATAAAGCCTGCAGTGTAAATATACCGTCTGGTATCGAGTAATTTTAATCTGTCAAAAACGATTTTCATCTTCCCAATTTCATGCGCTCATAATAATACTCCGTAATTTTATTCAATTATCATGCCAGCCACCTGCCTTGATGCTGCTACTGCTGCCGCTGCTGTTGCTATTGTTGCTGACCCTTAAACAAAAATGTTTTTGACATTCAGAGCAAGCTTATCATATGCTTTACAGTCTACAATAACAACAACAAGAAAGGGAAAAAAGTAACAGAAATTATGCAAATAACGGTGTCATCTCTTATTGTGTTAATTTTACTTTGTAACGCAAACAACGAGTACATATGCGTGTGAGTGAGTAATTATACGAGTACGAAGAACCTATGAAAAGATTTTTCAAAACAAAAAAAAAAAACAAAAATGCCACAACAAAAGATTCTTCATATCATCACAGATATGCTCCGATAGACAGACAGACAGACAGGCCGACAACCCAGTGAGATTTACAAAACTTTCTTTTGGATTTCGCTTTTTGTAAACAACAACATGGGCTGCAGCAACAAGTGTAAATCGAGGTGTAAAGAAATGCTAATTTTTCTTTGTTAATAATTACCATGTATTTTACATGCCCAAGTAAATTATGTATGTAAAGTATGTTGTTTGTGTGTGTTTATTTTTTGTAGGGAATTTCAATTTGTTTTTGCAAGATTAAGCAAATTATGATGAACAATTTTATTTTCATTTTTCATTTTAATTTTTAATTTATTTTTTCTCTTTTTCTCTCTACGTTTTGTTCGGTTTTTTCCTTGTACTCGTTTGTATGTGAGTTTTGTTTTTGCTTGACATGAACCACTTCTCACGCATTTTATTTGTGGTGCATGGCTTTCATTTGCTTAAGTTTAGAAGAAAATGAACAAGAAAAAAAGCACAGAAAATAATAAGTGTCGTAAGCAACAGTCGTGTCAAGAAGAATAGGTACAGCAAATTGTAAAACCATCAACAGTACAGTACATAAATGATTACCAAATATGTATGTAATGTTGCATTGTTTATACATATTTTTCATGGGGAGCCGGCACAGCTCTTAGGAACAATCAGTCTTCATTACGAAGTAAGACGTTGCGAGAGCTTAAGAAGGACGAGAAATTCCTCGCCGGCTAAATGAACAGACATTTTGCTCACATGTATACTAGAAGTTCACAGAAGACGATATCAAACAATGGAATCGTATGCTTTATGCGAAGAGTGCAGCCAAGAATCGTATGTAAACATTGCGCAAAGGAAGAACTCTCCATTATTCATACGTCTTCACTCGGAGACCAGAAACATACCATTGTGGTTGACTTCATAAAAGGAAGTCATAACAAACACAGGAACTATCGGCTCGTACAACAGGGACTTTTGAACTTTGACAGTTGATAACGGCCATCTTATTGAAGCTACTTACTTAGCAAGCCTTTAGACGGAATTACAACCTAGTTTCTCACACCATCCAAGTTGTGTGCATTAATTTTATCCATGCGTGACGGTAGCTACAGTTTAAAGTCGACTTCGAACGACAGATTTTTGAGAAACTTTTCATGGCAATTTGTGTGGAGAATTTTGAATTTGAAAGCTGCTGGCCACTTACTTAATTGGCCCCTTCAGTCAGGGTTACGAGCTAGTTAAAGCATTCAAGTTATGTGCGTTGATTTTATACATGAGTTGCGGGGCCTACAGTTTAAAGTCGACTTCGAAAGACAGATTTTAGAAAAACTTTTCATAACAATTTGTGAGAAGAGTCTTAAGAGAGTCTTAAGGCTGTTGGCCTTATTCGTTATGTTCGAGATGTCTGGGTTGGGGCTTTAAACCACGATCTCATATCTGAGACGCCGATATATAATCTACTAGACTGTGGCTACTTCAAATCTGTCGAATTAGTTGTCATTATTGTTTGGTTTTGCCAAATTACCATGGACGGATGTAGAATTCATCATCGTACAAATAATGAAATTATTTCATCAGAAAGCGTGTTCTGTTCGGCGAGAATTTCACGCGCTTTTCATTGAAACATCGTCTTCAGCGATGAAGTCCATTTCTAGATGAGTGGTTATGTGAACAACCAAAATTATCAGCTTCAGGATGATACCAATCCACATGAGATCAAAGAGGGTCCAATGTATCCCCAAAAAAAGTTACTGTATGAGTGATTTGAGCGAATGGCGATCATAGCTTAGTTTGGATTTTGTACTGGCGGCGTTATGGACCTACATTTTCCTGTGAACAACAATGACTAGGCCATCATTGTAAACGGTGAATACCATGGGTTGAGAATTACTAACTTCTTTAGGCCTGAATTCGATGACTTGGACCTCAACGACGTGTAGTTTTAATAGGGCGACGCTACGTGCTGCACAGCCTATATTGTAGTGGAAACTCTGCATGGTAGGCTTATAGACATGACATGAAGTGGCCAATGACATCGTACGATTTGACCATGTTAAACGTTTTCGTGTTTGTTTGTTTTCTTAAGACGCATGTGCTGCGAGCACGTCACAAGCCATAGCGAATCTCAAAGCCAAGATAACCCATGACATCTGTAAAAATCAGTCTCATTTATAGTTGTAATAGGACGACGCCAAGTGCCACACAGCTCATGTCACAGTGGATGCCATGCATGGTCATCTCACTTAGAGGTGAGGTGAAGTGGCCAGCGATATTCTGTGATGCTAGGCTTTTCCTTGTTTGTTTCCTTGTAAGTAGCATGTGTATGCCAGCAAACCACAACGATTCCCAAAGTCAAGATAACCCATGTCAATGAACAAATTCAGCCTGATTTATGCATCAGAGTCATGTAAAATTTAACATTTCGAAAGTGTTCCACCAGGAAACCCTGCGGTAAATGTTTTAACGATGTTATATTCCACACATAATGACATCAATAGGTCTTTCAAGCGAGTAAGTATTTTTGAATTATTTTAGATCAAATTTTTCAATCAAATTTTTTTTGACAACCCAAGGAAATTTCAGAAAGATCGGAGCAAAGTTTATGAAGGGTCCGCCATCTAACGTTTATTTTTTCAACAAGTGCTTATTTCGTGAATGATAACACTTAGCTCATGTCTAATTTGACAGATAATTAGTTGTATCCTTCCGCTGAACGAATATGGTTGTGTATTCGCTTGAACAACGCTGGGAAATATTGCGACATTACTTTGAAAATCATGGTAATGTTGCAGAATGTGTGCGAAAATTGCGCACGGATTTTGGAAGAAGAGAAGCACCGTCAGCTCCGTATGTTCGGTATCTTGTGAAAAAAGTGATAGAAACTGGCATCCTCGTCGATAAACCAAAGCGTGAAAAGCCAAAAACAGTGCGTACACCCGAGAATATTGCTGCCGTGGCAGAAAGTGTGCGTGAAGCGCCATCAACATCAATTCACCGTCGTTCTCAACAATTGAACATTTCGGAGACATTATTGAGACGAATTTTGCATAAAGACCTTGGTAGGACGCCATACAAAGTCCAATTGGTTCAGGAGTTGAAGCCAATTGACCATCCAATGCGTTTTCGCTTCGCTAGTGGGCCTGCGATCGACTTACAGAAAAAAATCATCTTTTCAGATGAAGCTCATTTTGATCTTGGCGGGTATGTAAACAAGCAAAATTGTCGCATTTGGGCCACAGAAAACCCGCACTCATGCATTGAAAAGCCGACGCACCCAAAACGAGTCACTGTTTGGTGCGGTTTTTGGTCCAGAGGCATAATTGGGCCATTTTTCTTCGAAAATGAGTAAGGAGTGGCCGTTACAGTCAATGGCGATCGTTATCGGGTCATGTTCACAAAAATTGAGGAGAATACAACATTTGGTTTCAACAGGACGACGCTACGTGCCACACAGCCAAAGCTACACACGATGTTTTGCGCCCTGTTTTTGAAGATTGCATTATTAATCGTAGAGCTGATGTCGTTTGGCCACCTCGGAGCTGCGATTTGACACCGTTGGACTATTATTTGTGGGGTGCCGTCAAAGATAAGTGTTACGCCGACAAGCCAGAGAAAATTGGCGCTTTAAATGACAATATTCGTGAAGCCATTGGTGAAATACAGCTACACACAATCGACAATATGCTTAAAATTTGGACCGATAGTGTAGGCTACTGCATGGCCATCCCAGGCAGCCATTTGAATGAAATTATTTTCCATTATTAACCGGAAGGATTGTACTTTCAAATAAAAAAAGAAATTTGAGAAAATATTCAGAGGGTTTTTTTTTAAAGCATTTTCAAAAAAAAAAAAGTTATTTGGCGGACCCTTTATTATTTACAGGGAAGCTTTATAACAAATTTTAATGCGTTTCTATTTCTTTATTGGGCACTGTAGTTTAGGCAAATATTTTCAAATTGGTACACCTTTGCCTGGCTATGCGGTATATTATAATGAACTGCAAGTAAAAATAAATATTTTAAAGAAAATAAACAAATATTAGAGAAATATATGAATATACACACACACACACAAACATACAATTAATAACATGGCTAATAAATAATTTCCCACATTTACAACATTTTTTAAATGTTTTTTTATTTGTTTGTTTGTTTATGTTTCTTAGTCTTGTTTTTTTTTCTTGCTTGTGCTTATTTTTTAAAAATAATTATTTTTGTTGCTACTTTTGTTGTTGTTGTGTTTTCTCACATACGGAAGCTGTAAAGACAAAATAGCAACAGCAACAGCAACAGCAATAATGTTGGCTATTCAGAGTTAAATTCATCATCATAAACACGCAATAATTTAAAAGAAAAAAAAAACGACAGAAAAAAAGCCAGAAAAAAATTGTCTTCTATTCAAGCATTTCTTCTGGCATTTCTTCTGTGGTTTCGAAAATATGCCGTAAAAGAAATTCCCTCTTATTTACAAAGAAAAAAAGGCAGAAAAAATAATAACAATTATAATTAATTTTAATTTTAATAATAATTTCTGGTACTATGTCTGGCTAAGGCCACTAGTACTTTATGTTGATGCCTTTTTTTTTTTTTTTTTTGGTTTTTAATGCCTTAAACATTAACAGCCAACTTAGCAAGAGAAAGTCAATTTCCAATTGAAAAGCAAAGAAAAAAATCTTTTTGAAATTATTCTTGAGTATAATAATCTTGGGATTTTATTTTTCTTTAATTTAAATACTTTTAAATTGTAAAATAACACGTAAATTTTCTTTAGAATTGGGTTATCATTTCGTAGTTCTCTTATTATTTTTGTGTCTTTCCATGGTGACAACAATTGTTAGTGATTATGGGGACAAGAAACGTTTCCTTTTAGAAAACTGTCCACACACACGCAAATATTCTGAAGCAGACGAGACGTAATTATGAGCACAAGATATTAAATTTTTTTAAATTTGGATGTTGTTACGTTTTTACATTTTAAAAACTTTGAAAATATGAGCTCGTAGATTGCAAATAAAACAAAAATAAAATTGTGTTTAGTTTTAATTAAAATACCTTTTTATTCACACAATTCTGTATGCCACTGTTCACTACTTGATGTAAACAACAACAATTGATTTGTTTGTTATTCCTTTGTTCACAACCTTCGCGTAAACAATAACAATTACTAGACAATTATTCGACAACGGAGATCTTCAAACACACCGCGTCTTCACACAAGACTGACTGAACTTCACTCACTCACTTGCATGCTTTGTCTGCCTTGTAAACATCGTTGTTTATATTTATTATTGTAATGTTGAAGTCGCCGTGGTCTAGTAGGTAGTGTGTTGGCTTATTAGACGAAAATCCAGGGTTCGAGCCCCAGGCCAGACATCAAGGCAAAATACAAAAAAAGTATTTCTTCGGCGACTACCTCTCAGCAGATTTCTGGCAAAAACTCTGAGAGTAACTAAAAATTGCCATTAAAAGTTTCTCAAAAATCTGTCGATCGGAGTCGACTTTAAACTGTAGGTCCCGCCGCTCATGTATAAAAATGATCACACACACAACATGAGTGGTGTGAGAAACTAGGTCGTAGTCCTGACTGAAGGGTTGTAAGGGTTGTTGTTTATTTTTGTAGTGTTGCTTGTGTATGTTTGTTTACTTGTTTACCATTTTTTATGCTGATGTTTGTTGTTATGTTAAGCAGTATGATAATTTGTAAACAGGTTTGCTTACTGCATTGTTTTGTTTTTGTAACTTTTGTTTATAATTTTAATGTTAAGCGATGTAAAAGCAAAAAACCAGTATCTATATTTTTCATTTGCGTAAATTCTTGTTGAAAACAGTTCCTCTACTTGTAGATCGTGTAAAAATGTGCCATGTATTTGGGTTTTTAGAACCTGTATAATGCGGTTGGAAATGTTGTAAGTGAGCACTAGGCACTGGAATATACCGGGTTATCCATTTCGTGGTTTCAAAAGTAAACGTAAATAAAATATATATAAAATATTTTTATTCATGATATTTCTCTTTTTATTGTAAAGTTTGAACGTTGACATTATGTGTGAAACACAAAACATCATTTAAATGACCTCCACGCGAAGTGTTGCAAGCATTGATTCTTTTGAGGTAATTTTCGACCACTTTTTGACACACATATTGGGCGGTATCTCAGCCATAACTTGACGAATGTTGGTTTTTAAGTGCTCAAGAGTTGAAGGTTTATCTGCATAAACACGATCTTTCGCGTAGCTCCCCCCAAAAAACGTCTAATGCTGTCAAATCGCATGATCTTGGTGGCCAGTTGATATCGCCACGACGAGAAATTACGCGGCCTGGAAATGTCTCTTGCAATAAAGCCATATTCGCTCGAGTTGTGTGGCATGTGGCACCGTCTTGTTGAAACCACATATTCTTCAAGTCGTATTCTTCAATAGCAGGCAAAAAAAAGTCGTTTATCATATGACCATAACGCTCCGAATTGACGGTGACAGTCGTTCCATCGTCGTTTTCGAAGAAGTAAGGTCCAATCACACCTTCGGAACAAAGAGCTCACCAAACAGTGACTTTTTCTGGATGTAATGGCCTCTCTTCAATTACTTGAGGATTCTCAGAACCCCAAATACGATAATTTTGTTTATTAACATACCCACCGAGTGTGAAATGTGCTTCATCGCTGAATAAAATTTCCTCCTATTAAAGCACGATACGTGGCTGTGGCAGAATCACCATTTCTGTAGCAGGTTTTGATAATTTTTATGCGTTGTGTGATAGTTAAGCGATCCATTTTCGTCAATTTTAGACTTTCAACTGAAAAGAAAAAAATTTGGTTTCACAACTTAGTTTGACAGATGTCGAATTCCAGTCTCATACTTTTGAAACCACGAAATGGATAACCCTTTATAATTCGATTTTGTTCAAAAATTCACTCGCCAGAAAAAGTAAATAAAAGTTGTCAACATATGGAGTTAAACCACCATTCGAGCTGGCAACTAAATACCGGTTTATCTATTAAGACAATTTAGGAGCCGTCTGTCTGGCATCTGTTGAATGACTTTCAGCTCCAGAGAAATTTTATTAGCGACGGATTTCTTATTTACAAATTTGGATCGTTGGAGAACCAAGAAACGCTTAGAAATCGGTGAAACTGACAAACAATAATGGCGATTGAAACGCGGCGATTTTTCGACTATAAAGAGGTGATTACGATTGTCACTTTTGTGCAAGAATTGGCACGATTATATTGACAGCAGGGACTTCCGAACATTAATACTTTATAACGTCCATTTTGTTGAAGCAAGATTTGTCAAATCAGTTATCATTTATTCACTTTGTTATGCCAAATTACAAGAACGACCGTAGAATACGACATGAATCACGTGAATGTGCCCTGGAGCAGCTGGCAACTGATGCTAGTGATTTCGAAAAATTATTTAAGCAATGAGGACCATTTCTGGATGAACGAGTACGTGAGCAAACAAAATTGTCGAAATTGGCGCGATATCAATACACATGAGATCCAAGAGCGTCCAATGCATCCGAAAAAAGTTACTGTTTGGTGTTAATTTTAAACTGACGGCATTATTAGTCGGTATTTCTTTGAAAACGACATTGGCCAGGCCATCATTGTCAACTGCGAGCATCATACATTGATGATAAGTAAGTTTTTTTTAGCCTGTTACTGATGGACTAGACATCAACGACTTGTGGTTTCAATTGGACGGTGTCACGTGCTACACAGCTCTCGCCAAAATGGATATACTGCACTAGCAATTTGATCGTATGATAATCTCTTATGGAAATGATGTGAACTAGCTAGATCGTGCGATTTAACTACATTTGACTTTTGCTTGTGGAGTTTTCTTAAGTCGAATAAGCTACAAACCTAAACCATTCTCAAAGCCAACATATCTCATATCATCGATTAAATTTAGCTTGATTTAGCCATCATAGTCATGGAAAATTAATATTTCGCATGCTTTTCCTCCAGTCTAGACGTAGGGGACATTTGATTCCACACTTAATGGCGGCAGTGGGCCTTCTAAACAAATAAAAAATTTCAGTGATATACCACGATCACATATTTTTTAAATTAAAATTTAAAAATAGAAAGCCCATAATGAAAGACCTTATATTGTGATGTAGAATATAAAAAAGAAAACAAATTCCTCTTACACTTTATTTCAACGCCACTGTAACTTTAATTATCAGTTATCATTCTAATAGTGAGACCCACATAGACTCCCAGGTGTTATTCCATAATAAAACAACAAAGAAAAAGAAAAAAAAAATTCCAAAAATTTTAACAACTTCCTGATACAGAATCCCACACACCTTAACTAAAGCAAGACATACGCACAAAAGCAACAAAAACAATGTGTAGGAAAAACAATAAAAAAACACTGCCTCAGCATCCAATTAACATCCTTTTATTCTCTCTTCTTTCTCTCACTCAATTTCACACTGTCAACCAAAAACATTGTGTGGCAATAAAAATAAAAACAACACAAAAAAATATTGTGTTGTAAACTATTTACTGAGAAATGTGACACAAAAAAAACAACAGCCGAATAGAAGACAATTCCTCTATTTGTTGTTGTGTTTGTTTAAGTTACCTTCCGGTCATCGTAAATTCAATTCCGTACCATAATGTTCTCATTTCATTTGCTCTCTCTCTCTTTCACATTTTTGCTGTGTTGGTTATATTTTTTAGTTTCATTCTGTGGTTCTGTGTTTTTTTCTTGATTTAGTTTGTTGTTCTTCTGCATGAGAGTGAGTGAGTGTGAGTGCGTATTAAATATGATTCATTGCCCATTTATTTATGTGTTATTGTTGTTTTTATCGTTCAATAAATATTTTCTTTGATACTTCGTTGTTTTCGGTAAACTCTCTGTGAATTTATTTACGAGTGAGTCCATGTGTGTATGTGTGTGCGTATTTGTCTATCATAGTTTAATGCTCCTTTGGGAGTGTTACTGATATTGCAGTTATTATTGTGTTGTTATTGCTTAGTTCGCGTTCATATTAAGTAGCGCAGCCATTAAGAAATGATAAATAAACTTGTACTCGTACTCCTCTGAGAATTACAAGGGGAGTTATAAAAAAAAGAATCAAAAAGCATGACATGGTTGCACAGTAGCGTGTTAAATTGAACGAAAAATAAACAAAATTTTAACTGATAAACGTACGTTTGAGCGTTTATTTCAAATCAAAATTGAAATTTCTTTACAAAGCCTCTGCTATAAACCCATTCTCTCTATCTCTCTCTCTCTTTTATTTTTAAACACATTTTTCATCGATAAACAAAAGATTATTTAACATGGAATTGCATTATCATTTACGACATTTCTTCAATCATTTCATTTAAATTTTTTCTTTTTATTGTTGTCGTTTCTTTGAAAGCAAAATAACGCATGTCATCGTTATTGTCATTCTCAGCTACAGCGTCACAGTTATTTTTATACTCAATACTAAGCATCATCACCAGTTCATGAAATGTCAACACAGCCTTCAACGTTGTTTTGAATTTCAATAATATTGTCAATGAAATGTGAGAAATTCGAAAAGAGCTTGGGATTTTCTTTGAAATACAATGACAACGTTATGGAAAAATTTAAAAATAAACAACTTAATTGAGAAGATTTGAATGTCAAAAGGATTTGTCAAACAGCTTCTTTAATTTTATTGCTTTAAGGCAAAACCCACTCTCTTTCATCCTTCAATTGAAATTAATTGGAATCTTAGACATGATTTAAGGCGCTTTATTAGAAATCTAAGCCCTTATAGTAAAAATTCATGGCATGATCGTGAATCCTGCTAATCAGTAAATTCTGTTGAAGCTAGAAAGATGTGTTCTTGAGGCCAGCAGATGTCTTAAAGACGTTAGATCTGAGTCTGCTGAGATTGCAAAACGTGGAAAATCTTCAGCATGTTTGACTTTCTAATAGAGCTTCAAAAGAACAAATTTTTCTATAAAGACTTTACTGTTCTAATGGCTTGTCGACCATGAACAAAAGTGGCCTGCAGAAAAGACAATTTGAACGTTAAAATTTTCGAATTTGGATTATTTCAGAGGAGAACAAAATATATTGTAATGTACAATACCTGTGGCATCACAATGGCCTGCCATGCGTGCTGAATTAAGCTTTGATATAAAAGCTACCAATCCCACTGTTTTTAAGCTTCGCTTTTCAAAGCAATGAATTGTTTTGGATAGCCTTCGTCATTTCAAACTTTTCAATATGCAACTGAAGACATGGAATTACAATTCGAGTCACTTTTGTTTAAACGTTTATGAGCGGTCCATATTCGAATTTGGAAGACAATTTCATTACATTTTAATTTAATTCCATTAAAAAATTATCCATCCCGCAAGAAAGGCAGTCGCGACAACCTATTGAAAAAGGCTAGGTCTCAATGAGCACAGTTTCTCATCTCTTTACCGATATGAGATACAATACTTTTCATTGAAGCTATTGTTCAAGACAAAGGCAGATGTCAACCCTGTTATTCTAGAGCTTGTTGTTGCTGATCATCTGTTTTGATAAACCTGAAACAAAGCAAAGCAATAATAAAAACTTTATTGAACGAAAAGTAATTTGAAAATACATTTCACTGTTAGTCAGTCCATTGTAAATGTGTTCGCTTTATATTGGGTTTATTTGCTTGTCAAGCAAAATGCTTGTCGAATATTCTATCAAGACTGTCGAGATGCTACAGCAATTAATATTCCATGTACGTTACCCTTCATTGCCTTAGAACCGAGTAGTCGGACAACTTAGTCCTCTTTTGCTTCAAATTTGTACAGAAGAATTTGTCAAAAGCAACAAAGTCTGCAGGTCAAGAATAGTAAGTTCATATATAAAAAAATTAAGAGGCTTCATTCGTCCTTCAAGCAATTAATCCCGTAGGCCTCTGACCACATTAAAAAAAATTTCATTAACAATGAACGTTCGTCTCTCTTTATAAAGTCTCAATGAGCAAGACTTCTTTCGATTCTAGCTGGCTAATCTATTTGAATGCCAGGTCATGTGGGAACTAAGAGTATTCATCAGAATTTTTCAGCTGAATGCAACAGCGAATTTTTAAATTTTGTGAAAGGGGGGATTGAAAGAGGCAGCGATGCTCTTTAATCCAGATAAGGGCTGCCTTCCAAAATGTATCAATACAAAGTTTGTATGCAGTTCTACTACTGTATATAAACTATGTAGATATGCAAAGTAACCAAACAATGCATCAAACATAAATCCGATGCCTGATTGCTTTTTGACTGCGTTAAAAAAGTACACATTGACGGCGTTTTGAAATAGAATACATTGTATATATATTTTGTACAGCGGCATTATGAAACACGATACTTTGTTTAAACACAAAGCAACTAACATTTTGGAAGGCAGCCAAGCTTGAGACAATATAAACTTTTGCTGAACAATAATGGTGGGAAAAAAATTAAGTTTTACGTCAGACCGTCCAGAAGTAGGTTGAGGATAATCATTGACTTACTAACCAATCGCTTCTAATCCAATACATAGCTATCATGGTAAGGAAAACTAATTACAAGCATAGAATTCAGAACAGTAGCATTGGAGAAGGCATTATAGTGAAACTTTATAAGGGTTAAGAGCACAACAATACATCGTTTGGTAGTAATTTTAGTTGTCCTAGACAATAATGAATGAAGTCGTCGTATTATAATACATAGTATATTGCCTCATTAGATATGAGCCCAGGATTCAAACCTTAGCTCAGACACCTTCAACAAAACGAAATGTGAAGAAAATATTTTTTTCGAGGAATTCCTATCAGCAGATTTCTGGGAAAAACTGTGTGAGTAAATGAAATTGTCAAGAAAAGTTTCTCAAGAAATCTGTCGTTCGGAGTTAATGTTAAAATCTGGGTCCCACAACCCATAAATCAAAATTAACACAATCAACATAAGTGGTGCCTGACTAAAGGGTTGTAATGACCAATTAAGGAAGTAAGTAAGCCAAAATATTCAATGTAACAACTAAATGTAGTTCACAGAAGGCATTTTTTCCAGACATCGGTAGATAGGAACCCTATAATCCCAAGACCTCCTACAATATATCAATGACCTGCTCAAGTGGAAAGCGTTGATTAATAAAACAAGTTCATCAAACGTACACTGAACAGGATGGAGCAGATGCTGTGTACTATAGTCCTGTATACTATGGGACCTATGAGAATATAAAAGATACCAGCGCCTGTGATTTGTTACACTGATGACCAATGGGTGATACTGGAATATGATGATATTCTTTATACTTTTTCAAGAGAGTCAAATTCTTCCGTAGTAGCCACAAGTTGTCAAGGACTTACAAAAGCCTTGAAAAAGGCGTCTAAAATTATTAGTCACTCCCATTGTTTTGTGATATTTTGAACACAAGATTTGGGTGGGTCTGTAAAGTTTGTCCAGAAATTGAATTTCTTGGAATACTACTTACTTACTGGCCATTAACAGCTCGATTCATTCACATCATTCCAGGCGCCCCTGTTTCATGCTCGCCTACGCCATTTAGTCACACCAATCGATGACAGGACTTCCACGATCTGGTCCTTACAACGCAAACAAGGTCGTCCTCTTCGCCGACTTCCGCAAATCTCCGCATCAAATACACGTCTCGACGAAGCGTCCTCCTCCATTCGAACGACATGATCGAGCCAGCGCAACCGCTGGGTGTTAATACGCTACACAACATCTATGTCGTTGAGGAGTTCATTCAGCCCACTGCTTACTGGATCGAATGCGGAAATTATCGCCAACTCGTATTGCACCGAGTACTTTGAAGGCTACTGCATCAGTGCTTAATAGTGTCCATGCCTTTTCGTCATAAAGCAGCACGGGTAGGATGAGCGTCTTGTAGAGTATTAGTTTTGTCATACGAGAGAAGTCTCTTGCATTACCATATCCATACGAAAATGGCTTGGAAACTCAATTGCAAACTTCATTTGCCAATGATTGCAGAAAAAGAACACTACAAATGCGATTAAAAGTTAAGGTTTTGTTAATAATATTGAACATCACAATGTACTTTTTAATGGAATAAATTTCTTAATGCTACAACGCTCCGTAATACTATGTTCAGACATGCACTTTTATTGAGTCAATATTCGGTTTATTGAATACAATATTTTAAATGTTTAGACATAACAATATACGCAGTTCAGCTGCTTATTCAATATTCATTTGAAAGCTGGTAAACAAAACAGCTGGTTGTTTCCACAATATTGTTTTTGTTTTGTTCGTTGTTTTTTTGGTGTTTTTTTTTTTGTTTGTCGTTGTTGGTAATTGAGTTGTCAAATATCAATAGAAAGTGTTCGGAAAATAGTAATATGCTTACTGAACGTACTTATGACAGTGCTGTATTTCAAGTTTTAATCAATATTATAACAATTTATGAATTTATTGAGCAATAATTAATTGACATTTGAAATATTAAATATTGAGATCAATAATGCCGTTTATTGCGATTTACTCAATATACGTGCATATGTCTGAACATAGTATAATAATCCAATAATAATTGCGTATACAATTATTGAAACTGAAAAAGAAATCTTTCTCCGCAACACCCTTTAAAATGTGTTCAAATTTGCTTTGCAGTTGTTTTCGTCCAAAATTTTGTAAGTCAACTGACAATTTAAAATTAAGAATAAAAAAAGGAAAATTTTATTTTCTTTTTAAAAAATTTCAGTTCAAATGAGCGAGAAAATATTCAGTCGCGATTTCCAAATTGATGCCAATCTACCACCGGCAGTGCTTGAAACCTTTATGGCGGCACAAAGCAAACTATTGGGCTTACGGGGCCACATAGAGAAGACGGCAAAAGGGTTTAAAGGCAATCTAGAGGGTGACAAAGACAAAATGGAAAAATTGAAGGAATTAATTGAAAAATCTGAACAATTCTTGAGTAAAATGACAAAATGTGTCTTTGCCGAAGCAAAGGAAATCAAAAAGTATACAACGGAGAAATTTAATATCAAATAATATCGGAAAGAACGAAAAAGGAGGAAAAATAAAAACAAAAACAAAAAAAGAAAAACAAAAAAAGAATTGAAAAAGTGAATACAATTGCTTAAGATACTGGAGATCAAATGTTAATTTTTTTTCTTTTGGTGAATCCATAATGGTTTTCCATTTTCGGTTCGTCTCATTAATGAGTTTGAATTACAAATTCTAAGAAACAACACGTTCGCTTGTACGTTCGTTTGTTTGTATCGTATCATAGCGCATCGTATTGTATTGCATGTGACACTGATAATGCCTTGACAATGATTGTCACTTTATTTAATGACTGTTTTACTATGATTTGATGTTTTTTTTGTTTGATTTAAGCATTCAAAAATTTATGTGACTCTTAAACCTGTAATTATGGATTTTCCTTTTGTCATGCATCATCATTCATCAAAGAGCTGTTGTTCTTGGAACCCAAAGCAAAGGTACAGACTGCATCAAAACTTAAGCAACAAAATTTAATTATTTGTTGTTTTTCTTTTGAAAAATTTTCATCATGGTTTTATGAGCCTAAATACCCTTTAATCTAGCCATCTTCCGGGCGGGTCAAACCCATGTCAGGCTACTAGGACTTAATACCATTTATGAGTCAGGACGTCATATCAGTTTCATTGCACATTTTCTTGCTTTCCAAAGTTAATCTCAACTTGAATTTGAATATTTTGTTGAAATATCAGTCACCTTGTCCCCTATCCCTGAATAGCAAAAAACACGTCCTAGTTTACCTATAGGCTTTAGGTCGGCAAAACGGGCTGTGGTGATAATTATTGTGGAACGAAAATCTTCTGACGCAGAAAATTACCATAGCCAGACGGTTATCGCGGTCGCCGTAGTCTAGTTGGTAGCGTGTTGGCTTATTAGACGTAAAGCCAGGGTTCGAGCCCCAGGCCAGGCATCAAGACAAAATATAAAAAGTATTTCTTCGGCGACTTCCTCTCAGCAAATTTCTGGCAAAAACTCTGAGAGTAAATAAAATTGTCATGAAAAAGTTTCTCAAAAATCTGTCATTCGCAGTCGACTTTAAGCTGTAGGTCCCACCACTCATGTATAAAATTAACACACACAACATAAGTGGTGTGAGAAACTAGGTCGTAATCCTGACTGGGGGTTGTAATGACCAATGATGTATGATGTAGACGGCTATCAGAGCATTAGCTTCTAATGTAATGAACCCCAAGACGGTATACGACTATTGCAGATGTCTTAACGAGGTAGCGAATCGATATGGTGTTTGTATCACATGGGTACCGGGACATAGGCACATTCCCAGTAACTGCAGAGCAAAGGAATTGGCCAGAAGGAGCACGACCATTGAACTCTCTGATGAATTCGCAACATTGGAGATCCCTTTGGCTACCTTCAAGCTTACAAGTTGGACCTTGTCAACAGTAGATGGATGGGCATCTTCGGACAGGGGCAGAACGACGCAGATAATCTGGCCAAGGCTGAATAAAAGGTGCATGGCAGCTCTGCTTAAACTCCAAAGAAGTAGGTTCAGCACTGTTATTGGAGATATTATGTGGCATTGCCTTATAGGAACTCATGTCAGACAGATTGGTCTTGGGCACCTTGTGAATGATTTCTGCAGAAGCTGTGGAGGTGAGAAGTAGATTGGACACGCCCGGCATTTGCCCGAAGAAGAAGCAGGCAACTGGGTGCCTACTATATGGAGGATCCGGATTAACTGTCCTGCATTGATATTGGCAGTCTGAGTCGATTCATCGGAAGCTCCGAGTAGATCCTGGGGGGTTACTCTTTATTGCGATGCGAAAGCAAGTTCGATGCGTAAGTTAAATGCGTTAAGAGTACAATTTGGTATTTTGCATCACTTACGCAAAAACTTTCGCAAAATTGGTTGAAAATGATGCCAGATTTACGCAAGAGAATGCGTAAGGAAAATACGAAAGCGCAATAAAGAGTACCAATTTCTTTTCGCATTGCAATAGAGAGTAACCCCCCTGGACTAGATGAAAATGTGGAACTACGGTATCACAATGCGCCCTAAGTGTGGCCTAAACGTGTCCACTCATAACTCCATCGAAAGTAAAGCCACTTCTATCTACCTACCTACCTTGCTTATAGGCTGGATAGAGGCTCAGTTCCTTGGCTGTGAAAATCTTACTTCTCCGGCCTTTGGAGTCTATGACATAACAAATACGCCGACTGCAAAACGATGTATAAGATGAGCGTACAGCTTTCATCCAATCAAAATTCACAAGTGCTACCTCATTGGCCTCCCCAAATTTCTTGATAAGACACTGGAAAATATCTCAGGCTAGCTGTTCTATCTAGGGCTCAACATGCCCTACACGAAAAAGTCCTCCCCATAGATTCTTCATAAGACACTGGAAAATATCACAGACTAGCTATTCTATCAGGGCTCAACATACCCTACACGAAAAAGTCCTCCACAAATGTCTTCATAAGACATTGGAAAATATCTCAGACTAGCTATTATATCAAGGGCTCAACATGTCCTACACGAAAAAGTTCTCACCAAAGATACTTAATAAGATACTGGACAATATCCCAGACTAGCTATTCTATCAAGGGCTCAACATGCCATACGCGAAAAAGTCCTCCCAAAATTTCTTCATAAGACAATGGAAAATATCTCAGGCTAGCTATTCTATCAAGGGCTCAACATACCCTACACGAAAAAGTCCTCCACAAATTTCTTCATAAGGCACTAGAAAATATCTCAGACTAGCGATTCTATCAAGGGCTCAACATGCCCTACAGGAAAAAGTCCTTCCAAAATTTCTTCATAAGACACTGGAAAAAATCTCAGACTAGCTATTCTATCTAGGGCTCAACATGCCCTACCTGAAAAAGTCCACCACAAATTTCTTTATAAGACAAAGGAATATATCTTAGACTAGTTATTCTATCAAGGGCTCAACATGCCCTACACGAAAAAGTCCTCCACAAATTTCTTCATAAGACATTGGAAAATATCTCTGACAAGCTATTCTATCAAGGGCTCAACATGCCCTACCTGAAAAAGTCCTCCCCAAATTTATTCATAAGACACTGGAAAATATCTCAGACTAGCTATTCTATCAAGGGCTCAACATGCCCTACACGAAAAAGTCTTCCTTAAATTTCTGCATAAGACATTGGAAAATATCTTTGACTAGGGCTATTCTATCAAGGACCATGTCATGCACAAAAGGTTCGTCTGACAAAATTTCGCTACAGTCTCTAGTTAATCCGACGAAAAAGTTGCTTAATTGTAAGGAATATACAGGGTCACCTTCTTAGATGTAAAGGAACCGTTGAAGCAGAGTTTATTAAGTCTGCACTGCTGATTAAGTACGTGGTGAAGCAACAGTTGCCAACCTACGATGTTTGACTTCAAGTTATCCGCCAAAAGATTTTTAAAAAGATTCAGTAGGGTAATCTTGTCGGTCACGATCAGTACAAATCACCAAATTGAGTGTCTAGTTACCTAGCAAAGCATGCCACAGAATTTTGATAGAAAATCGTGTACCAGCTCTCTTCTATTAAAGCCACATGTTTTCCAATCGTAATTCATAAAGTTAAGGTAGGCGAAAGTCGTTAAGCATAGCTGTGTAGCGCTCGATGTTCACAGTAGTCGTGTGTCTCATCTGTAATGCCTCTCTGTATGTTATACGCAGATTATTGACGCCATGAGGAGCAATAATATCTGCTTATTAAAGTATCCACATACATGGAAATGGGTCTCCGCGTTCATGATAATTTTCTATGAAAACTAGTTTTCCTTGTTGGCTTGAAAGCTATGCGCCTGACGATCAATTGATGTACTGCGTATAATTTTTATGTGAACAGCTTCATCATCAAGTCTTTCATCAGTGCTGCCTGTAAATGCCTTTAATTGTTGCCCGTCGTTTGCTCAATAAGTACCGTGCCAGTGGATTATGAAAATCCGAGAAAATTTCTTTTAAATTCAGTTCCACTTTTCTTGGCTTCCATCGCTTTAATCATTCATTTTCATTCAACAATCTTGTACCACTTTAGATCGACTGGAAAAAAAGAATGTATTTTCTCTGCCTGTGTAAAGAGGCTTATGAAAATCTCTACAACAACAACGACAATAACAATCCCCATCACATTATTATTATCATTGTTGCCGTGATAGTATTATCATATTAAGTTGTTGTAGTTGTAGTCTTAAGCCCTTCCACGCTAATTTTATTGTGGTACACTGAGTTCGGAACAATGTTTGTAACAAATCTGCCAAATTCTTTAAGTTTTTTACTTCGAAAACATAGTATTTGACGCAGTCCATAAAAAAGCCTAGCGGGGTTAAATCAAATGAAAAATATTTTGTTTGAAAAATCGTCATTGAAAGCCTGCTGCTCTAGCACATAAGCAACATATCTTCGTCGTTTTGAAAGGTCAGCGGCGTGATGCCACGCTGCGAATTCGGTATCAGAGTATTTTGTATGGTGACGTACGCCTATTTACCGACAGTAAAGCGGCCATTAGATCCCTAGAGAGTGTATACACCACATCACGAATGCCGGCTGTCTGTGAAGAAAATAACAAGACCTTTCGACGGTTACCCTCACTTGAGTTCCTGGACATGGGGACATCAAAGATAACAACAAGGCCGACGCACCATGGAAATTTCAATTGAATTCCTACATGAGATAGGCGCTCTTCTAATGAGAGGTTAACAAATGTTCTCATCAAAACTCCATTTATTAACAAAGGCAGAGGATAATGAATGAACTTGTGGAAACATCAGATCTGGCCCGACGTGCATATATGGAGGACAGAATTTGCATTCAACCTAAACAAGATTCCATCTAAGGAACCTCATAGCAGTGGTAATGGTATATTAGCCTCTGAGTGCTCATGCCAGAAGACAGGGAGTACCTCATAACGGCTTCTGCAGAGCCTGCAACGACGAGAAAGAAGAGGAGACAGGCACAGAACTTATTTTCTGTCACTGTACGGCGCTTGGAAGTCTGTGAAGTAGAATTCTTGAACACCCAGAATTTAGAATCAGAACATGCCTAGCCAAGGGTCATTTGAGAGAAATTAAAGCCTTAATAAGATTCTTTTGATGGTTGAGAGATGCCAATCAGAAGCTAAAGGGTCCGCCAAATAACTTTTTTTTTTTGAAAGTGCTTTAAAGAAAAAACTACTGAATATTTTCTCAAATTTCTTTTTTTATTTGAAAGTACAATCCTTCCGGTAAATAATGGAAAATAATTTCATTCAAATGGCTGACTCTGCTGGCCATGCAGTAGCCTTCACGATCGGTCCAATTTTTAAGCACATTATCGATTGTGTGCAGCTGTATTTTACCAATGGCTTCACGAATATTGTCCTTTAAAGCGTCAATTGTCTCTGGCTTGTCGGCGTAACACTTATCTTTGACGGCACCCCCACAAATAATAGTCCAACGGTGTCAAATCGCAGCTCCGAGGTGGCCAAACGACAGCAGTTCTACGGCTGATAATGCGATCTTCAAAAATAGGGCGCAAAACATCGAATGTAGCTTCGGCTGTGTGGCACGTAGCGCCGTCCTTTTGAAACCAAATGTTGCCAATATCCTCCTCTTCAATTTTTGTGAACAAAAATTCGTTCAACATGGCCCGATAACGATCGCGCCGTTGACTGTAAAGGCCACTCCTTGCTCATTTTCGAAGAAAAATGGCCCAATTATGCCTCTGGACCAAAATCCGCACCAAACAGTGACTCGTTTTGTGTGCGTCGGCTTTTCAATGTATGCGTGCGGGTTTTCTGTGGCCCAAATGCGACAATTTTGCTTCTTTTCATACCCGCCAAGATCAAAATGAGCTTCATCTGAAAAGATGATTTTTTTTCTGTAAGTCGATCGCAAGCCCACTTAGCGAAGCGAAAACGCATTGGATGGTCAATTGGCTTCAACTCCTGAACCAATTGGTCTTTGTATGGCTTCATACCAAGGTCTTTATGCAAAATTCGTCACAATGATGTCTCCGAAATGTTCAATTGTTGCGAACGACGGTGAATTGATGTTGATGGCGCTTCACGCACACTTTCTGCCACAGCAGCAATATTCTCGGTTGTACGTACTGTTTTTGGCTTTTCACGCTTTGGTTTATCGATGAGGATGCCAGTTTCTTTCACTTTTTTCACAAGATAACGAACATACGGAGCTGACGATGCTTCTCTTCTTCCAAAATCTGTACGCAATTTTCGCACACATTCTGCAACATTACCATGATTTTCAAAATAATGTCGCAATATTTCCCAGCGTTGTTCAAGCGTACACACAACCATATTCGTTCAGTGGAGGGATAAAACTAATTAGCTGTCAAATCAGACATGAGCTAAGTGTTATCATTCACGAAATAAGCACTAGTTGAAAAAAAAAAACGTTAGATGGAAGACGCGATATAACAATATGGCGGAATAGATAATATCGGTGTTATAACGGTACCATATAGGACTTAAGTAAGCTGTGCCCTGTGAGACGGCTGGTAGTTCAGCATAACCTAACTTATCCTTCACCACTAGCAAGAAGTGAATTTACAACAAGAATCCCTAATCTGTATTATTCGCCAGATTGATTCTCAAGTTATCTCACAAACAAATATATCTTGATTTGCTCGGCAAATATTATTTTTATTGTTCCATCCTTGTACTGACTTTAGTTAAAAGCAATTCTTATTCGATTCTAAATCCATGCAACCAATTGGCAAAGAAATAATGTCCTTCACAAGTTATGTGAGAAAGTTAGATTGTGTTGGAACTGGTGTTGTGGTTGCGGTTGTATAGCGCATCAAATAGTCATCTAAGATTGGCTATGAATTTCTCAATTTGTTTAATGTCACGCTGTGTGTGTTTGTTGTCTTAATTATTATGCCTTCAAATACGAACGTATATAATTTGTATTGATGTTATTAGTGTTGGTAGTGTTGTTGTTGTTGTATAAAATCATACAGAGAGACAATTAATGCATTTCGTTAAAGAAATGCATGCGTTTGAGAGCATATTGTGTCGTTGTAAACTGTGTTGTAAAGATAAACGAAATACCCAACTACATCAATAACAACAACAGCTATAATGACAATACAATCAAATAAAGGCAAAGAGACATAATCGATTATGATTTTAAGGAGAGACAAAAAAAAACCGAAATAAACCCGTTCGTTCGTTCGTTCGTTCGTTCATTCATTCGTTTACGCGTGCATTTTGGGCAATTTATGAAAAGCATATGTAATCATAAATAAGTATGGCTGATGCTGTTGTGGCTGTTGTTGTTGTTGCTGTTGGTATTGTGTGTTTTTAATTTATTGTTATTGTTGTAATGTTACAATAGTCGGATCAATAAATTCTGTGAGTTTTTTTTCGGCATATTTCAGGGTTTTTCTTGTTTTTTTTTGTGTTTCTTAAAATCAAACAAAAAATTCGTTTTTCTCACTTAATTGAGCAGCATGAGTTTGTAAGTTTTATGGTTGATGCTCATGTTGTTCATGTAGTTGTTGTTGCAGCTGCTGTTGTTGTTGTTGCTGATGAGTGGTTTAAAGCTCAGTTGGTCTTATATTTTCCAAAACGATAAAACAACATGTGTTGTTATTGTAATTTTTAATATGAACATCAATGCAACAAGTATGCGATAATATTTGTATGCATGTGTGTGTGTTATTTGTATTTTAAAAACACTTTTCAAAGTTTTGATGTCTTTCTTAAATTAAGAGCCTTAATGAGTAGCAACAGAAAATTTACGACACTTGTATTACAAAGAAAAAAATATCGTGTTTTTTTCTTCTTATATTTGTTGCTGGTTTTTCTTTTAATGAAAATGTATCGTTGTCTGGTGTTAATGACCTTTAATGTAATATTTTGTTATCAATGGGTAGGGGTAACTCCCCTTTTTTCTGTCTCAATACGATTTGTTTTTAAATGTTACCGCCTTGTATGTGGTCTCGGAAAGTTTTTGTTGAATTTTTTTTTTAGTGGCCATAAAGAGTTGATTGGCTTTAATCAACCTTAAAAATACTAGAGAGTTTGTGTAAAACAGTGTATTAATTGGTATCGTTTTTAATTATTTTAAGACCATTAAATATTCATAAAAAGAAAATTAAAATTCAAACGGAGATGAAAGTCGCTTGCATGAGATTTGAATTTTTGCTGGCGGTTTTTTAAACCACAAAAAATTATTGGAGACCCACCTTGATTTTTTTTTAATGTGATTCGATTTGTAATCCGTTTAATTATAGCAACGCCTTTATGTAGCAATTTGGCATGCCACCAAATCTGATTCCATAGCAGTGAAGTTTTATTGTTGCGGATAACATTTGTCATAAATTTATAGACCAGGTGGTGGGTTACTTTATTGCGGCAGTTCTAGGCATCTCAATCAGTGTGTATTTTCTGTGGAACATTCACTAGCCTCTAGCTGTTATTCCTTAAGATTCGAAATGATTATTTACTAGGCAATTTTAATTTAATATGGACCACCATAGGATCAATGCATGAATGCAGTAAAAAAAATCTTTTCTGAAGTTTATAGACAATGCCTTCATACTGATGCCCATGCGTCAGGCAGTAATAATTTAATTGTACTAAATGAAGACGACTCTGCATCTGACATTACAGGATAAGACAGTTCAGTGCAATGTATTGGGAACCTGTGGAATCATAATGGGCACTATGTGTCGTCTTAATGTGTCCGCTTGTACTTCTTGTGTGTACAGCCACTTCTACCTGCCTACCTAAGGTATTCCCATTGTACTGATTCGAAAAATAATCAAGTTTTTAAAAAAATATGCTAAGCAATGGTTTCTCTTGCTGGCAAAACATCAAATTTACAGTTTAGACGTTGTTATGGCATTGACTAAAAACTAGAACCAGATGTGTTTTACTCGATTGTAGTTTAAAAAGATGCAAGTCCCTTTGGTTGTCAACCACACTTATTTACTTACTTACTTACTTAATCGGCCATAACAACCCGTTTATCGGATTTCGGCCTGCCGCAACACATCCTTCCAGTCGCCTCTGCTTCGTGCGCGCCTACGCCAGTTGGCCACACCAATTGATGATAGGGCTTCCTCGATTTGGTCCTTCCAACGGATGCAAGGTCGTCCTCTTCGCCGACTTCCGCAGATTCCCGCATCAAATACCTGTCTCGCCGGAACATCCTCCGGCCGAGCCAGCGCAGCCGCTGGATATTAATACGCTGTACAACGTCTATGTCGGTGAGGAGCTCATACAGCTCATTGTTGGATCGGATACGGAAATCATCGCCAACTCGCACTGGACCGAAGATCTTGCTTAGTACTTTTCTCTCGAACACTCTCAAGGCCGACGCATCTGTACTTAATAGGGTCCATGCCTCTACGACCACACTCGAAATTTTAAAAATTGCAGAACAAGACCGATACGTAGGTTATCAAGGAACAGCCACACGATGATTTGGAAGCATTTAAAAAGTATGGTTGTTCAATGAACATCGAAATTTTGTTTCGACTTAAAGTAACCCAAAGAAATTTGATTCACTGAACTGTCAAACAACTTATCATCATCTTCACGAGAAAGAAAATTGAAGCATGTCTAAAAAACGGCTTAAAAGCCTTTTCTAGAGACACACAAGACTAGTTAGAGTGGTTAGTGCGATTCAATTAAATTATCACTACTTTACGTTAATTTGACAACGTCTTTAAGCATATTCTACCTGGATCCTAACAAAGACCATGTCTAGCATAAAACCATTGAGCCTATTGGACCATATATCCATGGTCCCTGGTCGAAATCAGTTCATATCCATACTAGCAATTTGGAAAAGCGATGGATTTTTATCAAAATCAACTCAGGCTCAACAAGTTCTTTTGATAATTTCTGAGCGTCTAAAATCATTTGTTGCAGATCCGCTCAGGCTTTAGTATGGAAAGTGTTCAATGTTCTCATCTTCATCTTCGCAATACAACTTCAGCAGTCTTCTTTGTAGGGTATTTTCAATTTTTCAGGGGTTTCTTTGATTGTATAACCGCTGGTGGTTATGGCCTAAGGTAGATTATAACAGGATTTCACTCATATCATGTTCTTCATGTATCCATAGCCACATCTACAGAAGAAAATATGCTTTGAGGCTCCTGAGGTAAATAATACGTGGATTTCAGTCAAAACATGGTCTTCATGTAACCATTGATGACCACAGATATGTGGATTAGAGAACATTGTTTAAGATGATTTGTTTGCCCCTTAAGAGAGGAATGCCTACCTAAAGTTTGAATTCGTACCAGCTTTTGAAAATATCATTACATCTCTCGCTGTCTCTTCTAATGACAGTGTGATGGCGCATGCTCTAAGAATCTAGGGGCCGGTATTCTAATGCTAAATATCTGCATATCCATAATCAGTAAGCATTAATGCTGCATTCAGCTTGCAATTGTCTTTCATGCCATTATTTTAGCCTGAATTAAACTACCAGCAATCAGGCTACCAGGTCTACTAGGCTAGTAGGCAGTGTATTAGCTTATCAGACGTGATGAAATGGTTCAAATTCCAGCTCAGACATCTTGAACAAAGTGAAATACGAAAAAATAAAATATTTCCGTCGACAACTTTCCTTTCAGCAGTTTTCTGGCAAAAATCCTGAAAGTAAATAAAATGGCTTTGAAAATTTTCTCAGAAACCCACAACCTAAGTGGTGTGAGAAGGGGCATGGCTCCTGACTAAAGGGGTTATAATGGCCATTTAAGTAAGTATGTAATCAGGTAGTTTAGGTGACGGCCTAAGGCTTATTTGAACCGAAACGATTTCTCAACTAAACTTGCCTTGTGATCTTAATTTGTTTGTGAATACCTAGATCATGTTCTCCAGGAGGTCTAGCCTATTGTATTAGTTGAATCCATCCGGATTTTTTTTTAAACTAACCGTGGATGAGAGTGTAGAACGGACTGTGAGTTGCGCGGGCTTTCCAACAAAGGCTTAATCCTTTAACGACGGAACTTATCCCAAGGGAAGGGATATGGCTCCTGTAGATACAGGATCAATAGGTGGAGTAGAGATATCTCAGATTCCTGTATGCTATATGAAGGAGCAGAGGAAAGAGAGGATCTCATTTTAGGTCACTGTCCTTGTTCACAGATGCGTAGGCAGAGATTTTGATGAAATCTGAAAGACTCAATCATGAGAACCTAATTGGATTTATAACCGGGATTGACTGGCTAGGGAGATAACTTTAGAAGTATAAGTTATTTATCTACGGGTTCGAGCCCCAGGCCAGACATCAAGACAAAATACAAAAAGTATTTCTTCGGCGATTTCCTCTCAGCAGATTTCTGCCAAAAATTCGGAAAGTAAATAAAATTGCCATGAGAAAGTTTCTCAAAAATCTGTCGTTCGGAGTCGACTTTAAACTTTAGCTTCCGCCACTCATGTATAAAAAAATGAACACACACAACATGGGTGGTGTGGAAAGCTATGTTGTAATCCTGACTGAAGGATTGTAGTGACCACTTATGTACGCATCCCAACATAACCACAAAAAATATCGCATCATGAGGAAAAAAAAACCAAAAGCTTGCTAAAGACGAGCGCTTTGTTCAAAAATAATCACCAAAAAATTTTGTTCATATTCTGCCATATTCGAGTCTGTATAGCGCGGGTTGGCCATCACTAGTGTCTGGAGTAATAATTTAATAAGATTTCCTGACTTAACAATTACCCTCGTAGTCTTCTCTAGCTATATTCCTATCAGCACAGATTGCATCATTGAAGTTGCGCGTAGTCTAGTAGGTAGTGTGTTGGCTTATTAGACGTAAGGCCACGGTTCAAAACAAAGGTCAGACATCAAAATGAAAAAATATTACTTCGGCGACTTCCTCTCAGCAGATTTCTGACAAAAACTCTGAGAGTAAATAAACCTGCCATGAAAAGTTTCTCAGAAAAACTCTGTTGTTCGGAGTCGACTTTAAACTGTAGGTCCCACCACTCATGTATAACATTAACACACATAACATAAGTGGTGTGCGAAACTAGGACGTTGTACAACTTGTCAATTCGGCCTCCGGGTGCTGTACTTGTCTTAATTGACAAGTACACGTCCTCTAACCCAACCTCGTTCATCACACTTCCATCCAGTCGCGCCCCCGGGAACACAATCAACTCTTACTTTACGGGGGTGGAGATTCAGCGAATGCTGCCCTTTAATGCTGCTGACTTTGCTCTCTCTGTCTGTCTTTGCTGCATCAACAACTACCTTGCGAAAACATGCCATGCCTAGTGAAATATGTGTCGTAGAATTTAGTCTGATGTGTGTATTCCCATTTGCAGGCTTCACTAACTGATCTTGTGCAAGGCATTTACATGAAAACTTCTTTTGCTGCCTGGTAAGGTTTTCTTGATGATCAAAAAAGTGGTCAATCGAAGAGCTGCTAAAGATAACTTATCCGATAAGCTACAGAACTTCTACAGCCAGGGATATATGAATCGAACCAAAACAAAAAGAAAGAGCAGAGCTAGTTATGGATATTGTGTAACTTCGACATTATGCTCGGTGTAGTGCAACTGACCAGAGTCTCTAATGGGAAACGAACCCACAACCCTTATGGTAATAGTCAAGCGTACTACACCTAGATTAGCAGGAGACCCTGTACTTAATTAAAACAGACTTTCAACAGAGAAACAAATATTGGATCTTCGAAATAAGTTTACAGAAGGAACAGTAATTTTCCATCATCGGCTAGCGATGGCTAAATGCAATAACAATTTTATTGCCGGCTTAATTATGAAGCTATTATTACTAAAAAAATTTATATCATTCGTTTGCCATAAAAGAATTTATGCTTAAATGGCTTTTTCAAAATTTAATAACTTTATTTATATAGAGACAGAGATAGAGAGCGAGAGTCCCATTATTAGATTTTAATTGCATGTCTTAAGTCTCGAACACACCCCTTTATGTTGTTGCTAATTAGTTGACAACAGCTGCCTAAAACTTTATACAGTCGATGCACGGAATTTGTTATTGTGATGGTGTTTGTTGTAATACGTTAACCCTAAAAATTAAAAGTTTCATCTCTTCAGAGGGACATGGTCATTTAATGATCGTTTAAAACTTATTTTTTTTCTTCTTCTTCTTTTAGTGTTTAGTTTTGTTTGTTTCTCTTCATTTGATTTGATTGTTAATTAAACACTGAGGACCCCATAAACGTACAGTTTATGGTAATAAAGTGTTCAACATCATATGTAAACATCTGAAGAACGTTTAAATTATTTGAGGGGGACAAGTGCTGGGGTTTAGTGTTGTTCGGTTTAATTTTCCATAAAATCCGTTTGTTAATGATTTAATAAAACTCGAAAAAAAAAACAATAAAAACAATAAAAAATTTAAAAAAATAAAAGAGAGAAACTGGAAAATTTGTTGTGTGTCAATAGACAAATTGAACGCAAAAGTCATTATCTTTCCTATCTACTGGCTTATTCTTTAGCTTTTTTATAACAATTCTATTAATTCGTATCGTTGTTGTTTTCATTTGCTAGCAAAGTAGCCAGATTCATGGATTAATTTTTAAAATAATGATTTGAATATGCAAAAATAGCTCACACTTTGAACAAACAATCGAACGTAATTTTGTTAATATACTAACGATAGTCATGAAATCTTTACCCCAAGGAATGTTACCAAAAATATGAATTCTCCTTGTGAGGTTTTCAACTCTACTTTTTAAGACACAAACCTATAAGAGATTGTCATAGAACTACCTCTCATAGAACTACCTCGCGTAGAACTACCTCTCATAGCACTACCTCTCATAAAACTACCTCTCAAACAACTATCGCTCGTAGAACTACCTTTCGTAGAACCACCTCTCGTAGCACTACCTCTCGTAGAACTACTTCTCATAGAACTTCCTCTCGTAGAACTACCTCTCATAGATCTACCTCTTGTAGAACTTCCTCTCATAGAACTACCTCTCGTAGAACTACCTCTCATAAAACTAACTCTCAAAGAACTATCGCTCGTAGAACTACCTTTCGTAGAACCACCTCTCGTAGCACTACCTCTCGTAGAACTACTTCTCATAGAACTTCCTCTCGTAGAACTACCTCTCATAGATCTACCTCTTGTAGAACTTCCTCTCATAGAACTATCGCTCGTAGAACTACCTCTCATAGAACTACCACTCGTAGAACTACCTCTCGTAGAACTACCTCTCATAGATCTACCTCTTGTAGAACTTCCTCTCATAGAACTACCTCTCGTAGAACTACCTCTCATAAAACTACCTCTCAAAGAACTATCGCTCGTAGAACTACCTTTCGTAGAACCACCTCTCGTAGCACTACCTCGCGTAGAACTACTTCTCATAGAACTACCTCTCGTAGAACTACCTCTCATAGATCTACCTCTTGTAGAACTTCCTCTCATAGAACTATCGCTCATGGAACTACCTCTCATAGAACTACCACTCGTAGAACTACCTCTCGTAGAACTACCTCTCATAGATCTACCTCTTGTAGAACTTCCTCTTATAGAACTACCTCGCGTAGAACTACCTCTCATAAAACTACCTCTCAAAGAACTATCGCTCGTAGAACTACCTTTCGTAGAACCACCTCTCGTAGCACTACCTCTCGTAGAACTACTTCTCATAGAACTTCCTCTCGTAGAACTACCTCTCATAGATCTATCTCTTGTAGAACTTCCTCTCATAGAACTATCGCTCGTAGAACTACCTCTCGTAGAACTACCTCTCATAGAACTACCTCTCGTAGAACTGCTTCCCATAGAACTATCGCTCGTTGAACTAGCTCTCATAGAACTTCCTCTCGTAGAACTACCTCTCGTAGAACTTCCTCGCGAAGAACGACCTCTCATAGAACTGCCTCTCGCAGAACTACCTCTCATAGAACCACCTCTCGTAGAACTACTCTCATAGAACTTTCTCTCGTAGAACTACCTCTCGTAGAACTTCCTCTCGTAGAACTACCTCTCATAGAACTATCTCTCGTAGAACTGTCTCTCGTAGAACTACCTCTCGTTGAACTACCTCTCATAGAACTACCTCTCGTAGAACTACCTCTCATAGAACTACCTCTCGTAGAACTACTCTCATAGAACGTTCTCTCGTAGAACTATCGCTCGTAGAACTTCCTCTCGTAGAACTACCTCTCATTGAACTATCGCACGTAGAACTACCTCTCATATGACTACAGATTGTAGAACTACCTCTCATAGAACAAACTCTAGTAGAACTACCTCTCATAGAACAAACTCTAGTAGAACTACCTCTAGTAGAACTACTTCTCGTAGAACAACTTCTCATAGAACTACTTCTAGTATAACTACCCCTCATAGAACTATCGCTCGTAGAACTACCTCTCATAGAAAGCATTTTTGACCGAAATACAACCAGGAGACTAAATGTCATGAAAACACACAAGATTACTTATTTAATTGGTCATTACATTTAGTCAGGATTACAACCTAGCTGCCTAGCGACCACTCCCGTTGTGTGTGCAACCTCATTTAAACAAAAAAAAAAAAAAGAATTTCCCAGAAAAATAATATTTTGACAACGACTTACACTTGAATGACCAAGATCGCATGATAGAACAAACTCTAGTAGAACTACCTCTAGTAGAACTACTTCTCGTAGAACAACTTCTCATAGAACTACTTCTAGTATAACTACCCCTCATAGAACTATCGCTCGTAGAACTACCTCTCATAGAAAGCATTTTTGACCGAAATACAACCAGGAGACTAAATGTCATGAAAACACACAAGATTACTTATTTAATTGGTCATTACATTTAGTCAGGATTACAACCTAGCTGCCTAGCGACCACTCCCGTTGTGTGTGCAACCTCATTTAAACAAAAAAAAAAAAAAAAGAATTTCCCAGAAAAATAATATTTTAACAACGACTTACACTTGAATGACCAAGATCGCATGATAAATTATGATGTGAAATCATTGCACATCAGTTAAGCCTTCGATTATCCCTTGTTACCATTAATCTCATGTATTAGTGCTAGAGTACTGCAACCATTTGCTCTATAAAGTCTCCTTAAGTTATCCTCACCAACTGTATGATGTTGTTCTGTGTTAGTAAGGATAACTCTCTGCCTAGCTCTTGATTCACACCCAGATTTTTACATCGAAGACGCATTAACGACGAACTGGTGTTAAATATGTGTTCTGATCATTCGTTTCCCTCGTTACACAATCCCTAGTCTGCACAAGTGTTCCTTATGTTTTCAGTGCCCTAGTCAAAGACCTGTTGCAACTGTAAGGCTACTTGTGGATAGTCTGATGCATGATACACACCCATTTGACTTGAGAAGAGTCTCCGTGTTCTTCCGTCTGGCTTTTGCTTTCATAGACATCTCCTCCCAATCCACAGAAAGGTTTTATCATTATTGGACGCGTGAATGCTCCCATCAAAGCGTTTACTTGCTCAGTATCGTGAACTACACCATGACCTGGAATCCATCAACTATTCCCTGTGTCGAGCTGAATCAGATTGTCTGAATAGACAAACGGTATTGGCTGCGACTTAAGAGAACGCCACGAGAAAAAGTCTGACGGTATAAAACCAAATGATTTTGGTTCACATCACCTCTATGTGAGATGACCGTGCTTTAAAATCGCTCGTGCAGAATATCCAATGTGACATGAGCTGCATGGTACTTAACGCAGTTCTGTTGGAAACACATGTCTTTGGTATCCAGAAATGGTTTTGGCTGTCATGTTGATTAGTATTATCAATTTTGTTTGCTTAAGTACCCCTTAATCCAGAAATATGGCTCATGACTGATGTCATATTTTTTCGATGAAAATCAGGGTCAGTTAGCAATTGCTGCAGATCTCAGTCAGAGAACACACTTCTTTGCATGGTAGTTTGAGATGAGAGACTGAATAAATGAAAACTAATTTGACAAATATGGCTTCAATAAGATGGCCGTTATCAACTGTCAAAGCTCTAAAGTTCCTGTTGGAAGACCCTTTACAATTAAGGGCCAATATTACAACTTGCCGGTAACTAAAGGGAACATTTTAACGGGCTGATAAATTGTTTTTCGGTATTATAAGTGGACAATAAGGTAGAAGTGAACGTTAAGCTAAAGGATCGTGCTAACTTTAACTTTTAAAGTTAAGTTTATGCTTGAACTTGACAATATGACAACTTCAAATATAAACAAAATGAGCAAATACAACAAAAAAAAGAAGCCCGTCGTTGCCACTGCAGTTAAAAAAAACTTATTTAATTGAGCAGTTATTTAATTGACATTGCTCCGGCACTGCCACATTTTTCACAAAGTTAACTTTAGTTAAAGTGAACTTTAAAGTTACCTTTAACTTCTTTTCGTTATTACAACCAAATGATAAAATGAAGTTAACTTTTTGAAAAATGTGGCAGTGCCGGAGCAATGTCGATAACACTGCTTAATTAAATAAGTTTTTTAACTGCAGTGGCAACGACGGGCTTCTTTTTTGTTATATTTGCTCATTTTGTTTATATTTGAAGTTGTCATATTGTCAAGTTCAAACATAAACTTAACTTTAAAAGTTAAAGGTAGTTAAAGTGAAGTTTAAAGTTACCTTTAACTTCTTTTCGTTATTACAACCAAATGATAAAATAAAGTTAACTTTTTGAAAACTTTTAACTTCCGTTAAAGTGGGGTTTAGTTAAAGGTAACTTTAGTTAAATGAACTAAAGTTTCCAGTAGTCGGCTATGAGTGCCTCAGAAAGCACGTCAAACTTAATGGGTTCAAAAGACTCGGACAGTTATTCTCTTGTGTTCAAATTCGAATTTTAACTTGCCGTTAAAGTTGGATTTAGTTAAAGGTAACTTTAGTGAACTTTCGAATTTTTCGAACTTTAACTTGCCGTTAAAATTGGATTTAGTTAAAGGTAACTTTAAAGTTCACTAAAGTTAACTTTAACTAAAGTTACCTTTAACTGAAGTTGTTGATTTTAAATTCGAATTTGAACACATGATAACAATGCCTAAAATGGGAACAACTACACGAGTCTTTTGAACCCATGTAGTTTGAAGTGGTTTCTTTGGCATTCATAGACAGGCACTGGGAACTTTAGTTCGTTTTTTAAGAAATTCGATTTCATAAATTTGATAATTTTTTTTTTGATTAAAAAATATTTTGTTTTAAATTCTTTTAATCTCACATACTCAACATCTGGCATCTATGATTTGATTCTGGGTACGCTGCACGAGTTGTTTAATAACTTTTCGGTTTCTGTTTATTGGTTGACCATTTAAATACTATTTTTCGTATTTGTTTATAAATAAATACTCTGCTATTTTTTATTGTTGTTGTTGCTGTTGCTATTATTATTATTGTTTTTATTATTATTGTTGCTCATTTTCAGTTTATATTGCTTTATGTGGCAATGTGAGTGCGTATGGATGTATGTGTTCATTTGTCATGATTAAACACAGGAAAATATGAAAATTTATTATGATACGCACAAATCCATGCTCATAGCATATGTATGTATGTATGTATGTATGTATGCATGTGTGTATGTATTTATATGCCACAATAACAACAACAAAAATATAATAAAACTGCTTTATAAGCTTAATTACTTAATAAAAACTATGCGAGTAAGTAAAAAAATTTTTATGGTTTTAAACTCTTCATTGAGCCGACATACATACATACATACATACATACTATGTATGGATCTGTGACAATCATTTTATCTATTTGTCTGTCCATCTATGCATCTCTATTCAAACGCCTATCCTCCTTTCTTTTTGTCTATGTATCTGTGGCATATTTGATTGCCTGCCTGATTGCCTCATTGCATACAAAGCAACCAGACATGCATACTGCATGTGCATGATGAGATGAGTATGGCAATAGTCTTCCTTGTCGACATGAGTTTAATTAATAGCAGGTTAAAGTGCATTAAAATATTGTGAAGCTACTAAATAAACCACACACGCATACTTTAGAGTGGTAGCGTAACGAAAACAATAAAGTGGAAGGGGCTCTCAATAAAGGCCCTTCAGGACCCAAGTAAGTTGTGCTCATTGGGGCATATGACAATATAACCTAACCTAACCTTTGATTATTAAAATGCATATACACTACCCCTTTAGAACCTTTGTATCCCACTGCCTGTTTCCTACTATCATGAGACGCCCCTGTATGTTTTTTTATTATTGAGTCCATCCGAGTGTATCTTTATTATCAAACAACTGGCGTCAATTTTAATAACTTTTCAAATAATTTTATGGTCTCTGAATGGTTTTTTATGTTCATAGGAAAAAGAACACAAAAAAGTTTTAAACATTTTAAATCAGTTTTTAAATGAATTTTCATTTAAAAACTTTAAACTTTACTTTGTATACAATATGTATTCTTTTGATAAGACAATCACTTGAAAATGCTCATCAACTTCATTAGAAGAGAAAAAAACGTTTTTAAAAACTTAGAATTTAAAATCCTTTTAGAAGATTTATTGTCATAATTGCGGTCAGTGTTAACAGAGGTCAATGCCTTCTAATGTTGGGGAATAGAAACTTTACTGTAATGGGGAAATGCTTTCAATAATATTGGTGAGTCAAATAATCTTTTGCCGTCTACCAGTTAATAATTTTTCTTCTTATTTTGAACAGCTAAGTCGCATGAAAAAGTTTCTCAAAAAATCTGTCGTTCGGAGTTCACATTAAACTTTAAGTCCCGCTACCCATGTCCAAAATTAACACACACAACATAACTGATGTGAAAAGCTAGGTTGTAATCTTGACAACTATGTTATCTGTGCAGGGTAAAAGAGAGTTTCTGAACTAATAGATTTCCAACTGAAAATATCTCTGCTGAAAGCTGTTTCTCAAAAAGAATAACTCGGATTGGCAAATAATTTACTTTTGATCACGAAGAAGTGATGTGCTTCTGCTGTAATTAAAGTACTCAATTGATACTCAAAGGTCTTTCATTTGTTCTAAACTCAGTTGCAAGTTACATACATACATACTGTTACGAAAATGGATAAATCTAGTTATGCGATATAGTCGCCGTAGTCTAGTAGGAAGTGTGTTGGCTTCTTAGACGTACAGCCCGGGTTCGTATCCCAGGTCAGACATCACAACGAAATATGAAAAGGAAAAGTATTTTTTCGGCGACTTCCTCTCAGCAAATTTCTGGCAAAAACTCTAAGAGTAAAATAAAAATTGTCATGAAAAAGTTTCTCAAAAATCTGTCGTTCGGAGTCGACGTTAAACTGTAGCTCACGCCACTCACGTATAAAATTAACGCACACAACATGTGTGGTGTGAGAAGCTAGGCCGTAATCCTGACTGAAGTGTTCTAATGGCCAATTATGTATAGTATGTATGTATGTAACATTAAAATTATAAACAAAAGCTACAAAAACAAAAACAATGAACTGGTTTACAAATTAACACACTCTGCTTAATATAACAACAAACACGAGCATTGAATTTAAATTATAAACAAGTAAAGAAAAAATATACCAAGAAACACCAGCATAAAAAATTATACACAAGTAAACAAAAATACAACAACAAACACTACAAGAATAAATGTAAACAAAATACACAAACAACAATAATGAACCAACAAAGTTTACATTTATAGAGATTTCGAGAAGGCGAAGCCACGAACATTCGCCTTCAAGAACATTCATCAGACTGTTTACGTTGCCATATAAAAGATAAGGCAAAGCAGGCAACTGAGTGAGTAGAATTTCAGTCAGTCTTGTGTGAAGACGCATTGCGTTTGAAGAGAGTAATTGTGGTTTGCAGATCTCTTTTACAAAGATCTGTCGTATAACTGCTTAGTGATTGTTATTGTTTATGCAAAGGGTGTATACAGATGAATAACAAAGAAAAGCAATTGTTGTTGTTTACATCAAGTTGTGAACAGTGGCACACAGAATTGTGCGAATAATAAAGAATTTTAATTAAAACTAAGCACGGATTTATTTTTATTTGATTTGCAATCTACAAGCTCATATGTTAAACGTTTTTAAAAGTTAAAAGCGTAACAATACATAATTGGCTGTTAAAACTCTTCAGTCAGGATTACAACCTAGCTTCTCATATCACTTATGTTGTAAGTGCTAATTTTATACATGAGTGGCGTGACTTAAAGTTTAAAGTCAACTCCCAGGGAAAAGTTTTATTGAGAAACTTTTTATTTACTTTCAAGAATCTTTGCCAGAAATCTGATGAGATGCAGACGTCGGAGAAAAATTTTTTTTTATATTTCGTTGGAGATAACTGGCCTGACCTTAAATGCCAACACACTACATACTAGATTACGGCGGGTTCAGTTTCAACTTAACCTAAGTAAGACGGCGGATGTTCTCGCTAGGTTAGGTTCGCTTTCTGGGGGCGATTTGATAGTTGGTCCTGGCCCCCCAGTCTGTCACCCCTACGGCCTCATCAATGGATATGTCAGGGAGGAAGAGCAGTGGCGTTGGGGGAACAGATCGGGTTGTTTTGTTTCTAGATGTCTATGGCCTGCTGTGGACAGTAGGAGAAGATTGGCTGCTGGGCTTGGATAAGGCCAGCTTAAGGTTGGTTGTCGGTTTTATCACGGGGCACTGCGAAATTGGGTTGCTGACGGGGATCTGGAACAGAACAGGGCATGTTGCGATGAGCAGGAGTTGGAGACTATCGAACACCTCCTCTGTAACTGCCCAGCCCTTGGTAGATTGAGGTTGAGGACCCTTGGCAGGGCCTTCTTTGACAGTTTGAATTCTGTGTCCAGAGACGATATCAAGGCTCTCCACAGATTCATTAGTGGCTTGGGCTGGTTGAGAGGTGCTAGGGCTTCATCAGTGTTGTCGCGCTCTTTTTGTTGTGTCTGGTCCGTGTAATTCCTCCGCTTCCCATTCTCCTCTTTCCTACATCCTCTCCTTTTTTATCCTATTCCCTCTATTACCCTCCCCTCTTTAAGGACGTTGTACAATGGGTCAGTTCAACGTCTGGGTACTGTACTTGTCTTAATTGACAAGTACACGTCCTCTAACCTAACGTAAGTAATTAATCCAATTGAACAGAGCTTAGCTGAGTACAAATTAAATCTTCAACTTTCAATTTTTTTTTTCACTTTAAAAATCCTTTAAATTGTAATCGAAATTGTATTTTAATTTTAATCTCTCACAATATAGGGCAGGACCCTGGGTTAATTTGAAATACGAAAAGGAGTTTATGTTCCCTCTTTACCATGGCATTTTGATTGACCCCTTTAGCGAAATTCGATCACTTTTGTCTGTTAAGTTGCCCCTTTTGTTTCATTTAATCCGCTTTATTACGTAATTAGTGTGTAATGTACATACATACGTACGTACATAAAATATTTACTCCTTGCAACAACACAAATGTCAAATGGAATATTCATTCTGTGCCATGACTACAGAAAATTTAAACAAAAAAAATTTTTTTTAAATTTTAAATTCCTTTCCCTCTCTCACGTAAATTAAGTTCATTTAACACTTCCTATTTACGTTTTATTGTTTCTTTGTCACCCTGTTTTTTCGAGGTTCCTTTTGCATCCTGCATTTCATTTCATTTAATTTTGTTTTGTTTTACTTTGGCTTGGCTTGGTTGCAGTATAATAAATTAGTTTCAAAACTGGGAAAATAATTTATTTGGTTATCCAACAACAACTACAATATTGATGTTGTTATTACTATTTGTTGCTATTGCTGTTTATGTAGTAGTTGTAGTAGTAGTATTTTGTTTGTAGAGAAATATTTTAATTTAAATTCAATAATAAATATATTTAGAGAGCGATAGAGAGAGGGCGACAAAGATACACACACTCAAATCTAATGAAACATATTTACTTTGCTGAAGGAAGTCTTTTTAAAACAGATGGGTTAAGGAAAATAGCACAACTTTGATGTGAAAAAATTCGAAAAATAATGGATTTGTCTGTGGCATGGAAATATCCTCAACGGCAAAGAAATACGTGAAAGCGCTAGAAATAAGTCATTTATGGTAGGTATGTAGGAAGGTAGAAGTGGCTGTCCCCTCGATGGAGTCATGAGCGGACACACTTAGGCCGCACACAGGGCCCATTGTGATACCACGGTTTCACATTCTCCCCTATTCCAGGAATCACTCGGAGCTTCCGATGAAGCGACTCAGACTGCCAATATCCATGAATGACAGTTCATCTAGGTCCTCCATGTAGTAGGCACCCAGGTGTCTCTTTCTCCTCTGACCAAGTGCCGGGCATATGTACAGTAGTTGAAGAATAGTTTCATCCTCCTCCTCATCTCCACAGCTTCTGCAGAAATCATTCGCGAGGTATCCAAAACCAATACGCCTCGCATGCGTTCCTATAATACAATGCCCCGTAATAACCCCGATAACAGCGCTGAGCCTGCTTCTTTGGAGTTTAAGCAGAGTCGCCGTGCGCCTCCTATCCAGACTTGGCCAGATTTTTTGCGCCGTTCTGCCCTTTTCCGAAGCCGCCCACCTACTGTTGACAAGGTCCACGATTACATTGTCAATTATAAGCCTGCAGGTATCCAAAGGGATCCGCAATGTAGAGAATTTATCAGAGAGTTCGATGGTCGTTCCCCTTCCGGCCAAATCATCCGCTCTGCAGTTGCCGGGGATATCTCCATGTCCCGGAACCCATGTGACACAAACATCATATCGGTTCGCCATCTCATTGAGACATCGGCGACAATCGTACACCGTCTTAGAGTTTATTACACTAGAATCCAAAGCTTTGATGGCCGCTTAGCTATCGGAAAGTACGGTGATTTTTCGCCTGTGAAGATTTTTGTCCACCATAATTTTCACCGCAGCCAGTAATGCAGGCTACACTTCCGCCTGAAAGACGCTGCAGTGATCTGGTAGCCTTATAGACTTGGATATTTCGGTAATATGTGGTTACGAGGGATGTTGAATTAACCAAAACAGTGTCTAAGTGCCCTGCTTAACGCCCTTTGTGAGCAAAAGTGATGTCTATCGATTTCGACGCACTTGCTGAGTAGCCATATGAACCGTCCACCAACGCAACAACTCACTAAACAATGGTACTTAAAAGTTCCTTAAGTTAGAATGAAACGGCAGTCATCTCAATGGGCAATGCTTACTTGCGTTCTTTTAGGTGAAGTAACACCAACTTGATCTATGCCGTCATAAATAGTAATTACAATTCCTAGTTGGCATCTCTCAGTCATAATCATAGTAGGCTAGACACGTTAAATTTATACACTTGCATTGGCCAGGAATTTTTCTTCTTATGTTCTCAAATGCCAGACAATGAGGGAAAGATGTACTGTGATCTGCAACTGCTGCAGAAGTCGTTATGAGGTATTCTCAATCTCTGGCAATGCGCACCCATAGACCAGCGTCTTTTTATAACTGTTGTGCGCTCCTTCAGATGGAATCTAACAAGGTTTAACGCCAATTTTGTTCTGCATATATCTAAATTTAGAGGGAACTGTCTCTTGCTTTTTCAAATGAAATATTCTTGTATGAAACCATTTCCTTTCTTCTCTGTAGAGGAATGCCAGTATCCTGAATGAATTCAATAGAATTTTCTATTCTGTCAACTGTTGTAAGCGCATTGGCTTTGTTATTTAATGTCTCCAGGTTAGGAAATTCATGTGTGGGTAATCGTCGGTATACTTCTCACAGTCGTAGAAGGGGTGTACACAATAGCCATTTTACTCTCGCCAAATATGCGTATATCACTATACGATATACGCTGATAGGCGATTTGGGGATAGTGGCTGCGTTTATAGTTATTACTAGCTGTACCCTGCGCGTGTTGCTGCAACACCAACTAAAATAAATTTGAAGGAAAGACATTACACAAATGTCCAATTAATTTTGAATCATTTTATTCATTTTGTTTCCCGTTGTCCTGATGATTCAGATGAACGGGCCTGAGTAGTACGCATTCGATCAGTTTCTAATCTCACTTCTCGTTGTTCAAGTGGTTCAAGCGAACGGTTCTCAGCGGCATATATTCGAAGATTTTAAAGTCTCAATGCTCGTCTGATTCTGAGGCTCGTAAGGCTCTTTTCTTCCGTGCTTGAGGTGTAGGTCGACCAATTGATTGTCATTCATTTTGAATAATTTTCAGTGATGCCATCCATCGGAAATTAATCGCACCAATCTCCGTCGACTCATGCGCAACAACTTTGTTAAAGAATGCACAGTTTACGATTTAATTAATTTTAAGTAATTTTCAGTGGTGCCACCTATCGGATATTGGTCATACCAAATTAGAAAACTTCGTCGGCTCATGCGCAACAACTTTGCTAAAGATCATAACATGATCCAATGCACAGTTTACGATTTAATTAATTTTAAGTAATTTTCAGTGGTGCCACCTGCCGGAAATTAGTCATACCAACTTAGAAACCTTGGTCGGCTCATGCGCAACAACTAAAGATCATAACATGATCAAATGCATAGTTTACGATTCTATAAGGTACATACAAACAAACATTCATTTTTATATATGTAGACAATGGGAGGTGACACGCCCACTATAGCCAATCCGCCCATTTTGTTAATATATACGTTAAAGTCGTCCATACAAAATCAGAGAACTCCAGCTATTGCAGTTTATGAGATATGCAACATTAAATACTTATTGAGTATGTGGGCGTGTCACCTGGCCTACTTGAAATTTTAAAATAAAAAGTAGCCTATAACTCCTTCCAGACATACAGGAAGATACCGTTAAAATTTCCAAAAAAATCGGTCCAGCCGTTTAGCCGTCTATAGACTTCAAATAAACAAACAAACAAATAAATAAATACACATTCATTTTTATATATAAGAAGAAGATAAGAAGATAGTGAAGTCGCTTTACTACCATATTAGATTCCCTTAAGAAACGAAAACAAATAAAAATAAATTGAAGATACGTCTGGAGTTACTTTTTTTGTTTTATTTTATTCATCGAGGCAAGCCACTGTTGAATGGGTATGTAAATAAGCAGAAATTTACCATTTGTGGTCCAAGCACCATTGTAACCTCAGCAGAAAAATACTGTTTGACATGCCTTCTGAACTGGAGGAGTCTTTGGTTCATATGGCGAACTGTGCAGAGATAATTATTCCCGATCTTAGTCTAAATAACTGTGTCTATCCATTAAAATATTCTGGATAGGATTTAAAAAAATTTGAGTTGACTAGAGATTTGGGTTGCTTTTGGACTTTGTTCCTTTCGACACCTCTAATAGTCTTTGGTTATACTATAATTTTACTACCGTAGTCGCCGTAGTCTAGTAGGTAGTGTGTTGGCTTATTAAACGTAAAGCTGGGGTTCGAGGCCCAGGCCAGACATCAAGACAAAATACAAAAAGTATTTCTTCGGCGACTTCCTCTCAGCAGATTTCTAGCACAAAATCTGAGAGTAAATAAAATTGCCATGAAAAGTTTCTCAAAAATCTGTCGTTCGGAGTCGACTTTAAGCTGTAGGTCCCAGCACTCATGTATAAAATTAACACACACAACATAAGTGGTGTGAGAAACTAGGTCGTAATCCTGACTGAAGGGTTGTAATGACCAATTATGCATGTATGTATAATTTTACACCAAACTGTATCGTATTGTGCAATTATTTGATGCATATGGTATATAAATAAATATAAAAAGCATACGTATTTGAGCTTCTACAAGCATACAATTAAAAATTTGTATCGAAAATATATGTTTTTTTTTTCTAACAACAATATTTGAATTCATATTAATCAAATTCTAATTGTATATGTATGTATATACTTATGTATGTATGTGTATGTAAGCATAAGTATACATAAATAAAATAATGTGTGTGTATGAGAGCGACAGAGAGCAGAGGAAATAAAATATTAGCAAACAAAGCACATATAAATACTCATGTAAATACACTCAAAAAGTACGTGTATTATTATTATCAATACACGTACATATGTATGCCATACACAGGGAATTGATTGCAGGGGTGTTTAATAAACACACACATACACATTGAAAGAGAGAGATAGAGAGGTGAAAGAGTGTAGTAGTATGAGTATATAATAAAAGGATTAAAATGAATGGAAAAACCAACGGAAGTAATTTCAATTGCCAATTGTTTTATAATAAAGCCAACGTATGCATTTTCATTACAATAAATTGCATTGCAATGGCAGCAGCTCAATACCGGCAACAATACCAGCAATGACAACAACAACAACAACAACAACAATATCAACAATAGAGAACAACAATAACATTTTACAACATATTATAGATTGTATTACTGAAGTTTCACTTTAGAAAATTAACATTTTCAAATTTATAAACAGTGATCAGGGGCGGATGGCAGCTATGGTGTGTTGAGAACTTAGCTTCTGGTGGGGAGGAATATTGAATGAAAAATGTATGAATACGTTGAATTAGTTGTGGAGCGGGAATAGGCATCGGCTACCAGCTTCGGTGCTGTATAATGTTCAATGCTGTCCTGTTTAATGCCATATATGGAATATTTGATTAAGTGACCATATCTTTACATTTAAAAGGAAACAAAGTGTGCGTGCGATATCATCAAAATTTTTTATTCGTTTAAAAGCTCAATTGATGCCGTTATGTATGGAATATAACACCATCCAATTGTATGCCAAGGCTTCTCTGGGTGAAACGCATCAAAAACTGTATAATTTTCCATGACTCCGCCCGATAAACTAGGCTAAATATGATCGATGGCATGGTGATTATGTTGTCTTTAAGGAACGCTATCGTTTTTTGGCTTATACGCATATATGTACCTGTGACTGAAGAAAACATCAACAGGAAAAAGTATAATGTAGTTAAATTGCACGATCTCGCTGGCCAGTTGGCAGCACCTCTACAAGAGATGGCCATGCCCTTAAACCGCTAATGCAGAAAAACCAATGTGTCTGGCGATATGGGTAACGTAGCACCGTCCTGTTGTGACCTTATGCTGTTGGCATCCAGATCATCAAAATCTGACCAAAAGAAATTGACAATCATCGTCCTGTAGGGTTCGCCGTTGCTAGTGATGCCTGGCTAAAGACGTTCTCAAAAAAATATGGACGATGACGCTGCCAATCCAAAATCAACACCAAACAGTGACTTTATCAGGATGTATTATACGCTTTTAGATCTTGATTGATTTGGTATCGTCCCAAAGCCAATAATTTTGTTTGTTCACTTACCCTTTCATTCAGAAATGGCTGTCATTGCTGGAGATGATTCTTCGATGAAGATTAGGGGCAGTTACCAACTGCTTAAGTGTCCATTCAGAAAGCTTACGTCACTGTTTGTGGTCGTTCTCCTTCAATTCCTGGGTCAGTTGAATTATGTACGGGTGCGAATCCAAGAAACAGCACAAAATTCGTGAGGTTGTGGTCTTTAAAACCCCGAGTTATAGTGGGCGACGAGAACGAACGACTGCATCTGATTCTCCTGCACACTCTTGTAGACATCGGCAAACGTTTTCAGCAGATCTTACGGGTGTTGGTCGATTGTTTACTGAACCATTGGACTCGAATAGTCCTCTTGGTAAAACTATTATGGCTGAACAGGGCACATAAATTTGTTTTACCTGTTGTTGAATGCTACATCTCTTTGCTGAATATGATTTTTGTATGAAAATTAAGATCAATTGCAAACTGCTTCAAAGCTCAAATGAAATGTGTCCGTTGGACATTTCATTTGTTATGGTCCTCCATGGTGATTTGATAAAAACACACTGAATAAATGAGAACAAGCAACAAACTTGATGGATTTTGCTGCAACAAGATTTCAACTGTGAAAGGTCAGAGGTCCCTGTCGTTCGTCTTATTTCCGTTGAGATGAGTTGGACCCCATTTAATGTATTTAATGTCATAAGCATTTATAGTTTCTCTGTTCATAGTATTGTTACGTGTTTACCTTTTAAAAACGTTTAAAATATCTGCTCGTAGATTGCAAACAAAATAAATTTGTGTCTTAGTTTAATTCTTTATTATTATTCGCACAATTCTGTGTACCACCGTTCACAGTTTGATATAAACAACAACAATTGCTTTTCTTTGTTATTCCTCTGTTTACACCCTTAGCATAAACAATAATAATTACTAAACAATTGTTCAACAGATCTTTGTAAAGGAGATCTTCAAACCACAATTATTCTCTTCAATCGCACTGCATCTTCACACAAGACTGACTGAACTTTTACTGACCCAGTCGCCTGCTTTGACTTGCCTTTTATATGGCAAAGTACACGGTCTGATGAATGTTCTTTAAGGCGAAAGTTCATGACATCGCCTTTTCGAAATCTCTATAAATGTAAACCTCGTGGTTTACGTTTATTATTGTAGTGTTTGTTGTTGTATTTTTGTTTACTTGTTTACCATTTTTATGCTGGTGTTTATTGTTATATTAAGCAATACAATAATTTGTAAACAGGGGGCTAATTCTGGCAGTCGCATACGAACGAATTTTTACTCTAACGTGCGAGTTTTTTTAGTTTTGGGATTCTCTTATTCGTTATCGAGTAAAGTGTATCGAAATTTCTAATGATGTCATTCGATAACGTGTGATCATTCGAATGCCGCCTTGCGAGTTTTTACTCGTAAGCACTAAAGCTTTCGAATTAACGGTTTTCTGCTGTAAAGAACAATATAAAAAAATGTAAGTAACAAATTTATAATAATTTGTGAATAAAAAATTAATTGCAGTATTTGTATGTCAAAACTTTCAAAAATTAATTACACCCAGAAGGAAATTCTTGGAAATTTAATGGTTAAGCATTCAGAATTGGCAAAGATTCTCAAATACTTCTCAGGGAAAGGCAAGAGCTAATCAGCTATGGGAACAGCTCACAGCTAAGACCAATGCCTCCGTCCCACCAATCAAAGACACAAAAATGTGGCGCAAGATAGTTCTACAAACTCTTGTTTAGTTTAAAATTCTGTTGAGGGTCTAAAAAATGTGAAAACTTTTGGGTCTTCAAAAACGTCATCAACTTCACAAAAAAATAGTATTCCTGACGCATCTCCCTGCTGTTTATCGGATTATGAAGAAGACAAAATGGAACCTACCATATCTTCTTTTATAGAATTTGAAGATGATACTGCAGAAGAAACTTCAGCCCCAGCTAATAATAAAGTAAAACCAAAATATATGACTGCGAGAATTAGACCCCTGACTGAACTTTTTCTTTAACTCAGTAGCTTGCTTTGCCTTGCCTTTTATGAGGCAATGTAAACAGTCTGATGAATGTTCTTGAAGGCGAATGTTCATGGATTCTCCTCCTCAAGATCTCTACAAATATAGGCATCGTTGTTTTGTTATTTGTGTATTTTGTTTACATTTATTCTTGTGGTGTTTGTTGTTGTATTTTTGTTTACTTGTTTATCATTTTTTTTATGCTGGTATTTGTTGTTATATTAAGCAGTACAATAATTTGTAAACAGGTTTGTTTACTTGCATTGTATTTATTTTTGTAGCTTTTGTTTATAATTTTAATGTTAAGCGATTTAAAAGCAAAACACCAGTGTCTAGACTTATCCATTTTCTTAACAGTATTTTTAAGAAATGTTCAAAACGTAACAAATAGGCCCTTGGAAGCAATATTTAACAGCAAGTTTTTATGGTCCTCCAATTATAAGTATGAAGTATACTCCACATATACTCCTTTCTGTTACCCGTCACTGGATAGAGGGAAATAAAAATGAAACTCTCATATGCACGTAAGATTGTATGCTGATGTGTGAGTGAGTGTGAGTATGATATGCAAGCATTATGATTATTATTGTTGCTCTTATTAGTATTTGCAATTGTGTTGTTATTTCGTAACTCATATTATAACCGTATTTTATTTGGATATGTGCATACGTGCACATGTATTTGTTTATTTACTTTATTTTATATTTTTTTTAATAACAATAAGAGAGTATTTGTTTACAAATTTTATTGCTGTTTCTCTTCCAATATAAAACACTTTTCATACATAGAAATACATGTACACAGGCATACATACCTACATACACACATAAAATATTTTCTGCTCATTCATATATGAAATACAAGCATAAAAAATCATTTTACCAGGTGAAGTACAGAGAACAATAGAAAACAAATTTTTTCTTTCTTGTAAATTGAGAGAAAGAGAAAATATGCCACAAATAAATGCAACACAAAAAAAATTGTTTTTTTTTACTTTCTGTTGTTAAATAATGAACAAAAATATTAAAAATTTAAAAATAAAAGAAAAACAATAAATAATAAAACAATAATATTTTTACATTTTGTTGTTATGAAATTCAATGTAAAGAAATATGTTCAGTTTGTTGTTTGTTTTTTTCGTTCAACTTTTGTATGACCAACTAATAGTCCTGTGATGAATTATTAAAAATTAAAGTGGCCAGACTTAGAGATATACAAAACATACAATGCATGTACTAATGTTGGTCGATTTAAAAAAAAAACAGAAAAGTTGATCATGGCCGATCAAAGCAAAAGTACTACAATAAGATTGCCTTGCAAAAACTGACGTATAGGCTGTGCATTTGAATGACCTTAACTGACTCAAGACCTTTTATAAAATCAGACAAGGCTGCGATCGAACTATTTGGCACCAGTTAAAGAAAAGGAAAGGGTGATAGGCTGCAGATAAAGTCTTACGGAATGTAGCAAGTGCTTAATTTTCTTTGGGAATCACATGCTACTCGTGCCGCTAGATGACATGAGTCATGTGTTAAACCCTGCAAGATGTAAAGACGGTATTGACAAGTGTCAGAAATCAGAACATGATAGTGGACCTGAAAATAAAGAGGCAACGAAAATTGAACAATGTATCTACAGGGAGCCACCATCCTGGACGTTGGTAACCGCAATTTGTGATAAGCATGCTCCATGAATATTCGGCATGAATAATGTTACGTTTTTACCTTTTAAAAACGTTCAAACTATGAGCTTGTGCTTAGTTTTTAATTAAAATTCTTTATTATTCGCACAATTCTGTGTACCACTATTCACAACTTTATGTAAACAACAACAATTGCTCTTCTTTGTTACTCCTCTCTTTACACCCTTTGCATAAACAAAAACAATTACTAAGCAATTGTACGACAAATCTTTGTACCGGATATCTTTAAACCACGATTACATAAATACATACATAATTGGTCATTACAACCCTATGCAGGATTACGACCTAGTTTCTCACACCACTTATGTTGTGTGTGTTAAATTTTATACATGAGTGGAGGTACCTACAGTTTAAAGTCGACTCCAAACGACATATTTTTGAGAAACTTTTCATGGCAATTTTTTTACTCTCAGAGTTTTTGCCAGAAACCTGCTGAGAGGAAGTCGCCGAAGAAATACTTTTTTTATTTTGTCTTGATGCCTGGCCTGGAGCTCGAACCCTGGTTTTTCGTCTAATAAGCCAACACCCTACCTACTTTAAACCACGATTACTCTCTCTAAAAAAACACACCGCGTCTTCACACAAGACTGACTGAACTTTCACTTACTGACTCATCTGCTTTACCTTGCCTTTTACGTGGCAGGATAAACAGTCTCATGAATGTTCTTGAAGGCGAACGTTCATGACTTCTCCATCTTGAAATCTCTATAAATGTAAAGGTCGTTGTTTACGTTTATTATTGAAATATTGTTGTTGTATTTTTGTTTACTTGCTTACCAGTGTTTAGATTTTTTCATTTTCGTAACAAAAAGATAAATAATAGCAGTTTGGAGATAAGTTAAGAACAAACAAATTTGCCAATCGGTTCTATGTCTGCCTGTACATCAATAAAATGGAAACATTTAGTATTATTAGGTACTGAAGCCTGGGTCCTTGTGCAAATATGTCTAGCTACTCTTGGGTACTTGGAATGGAAGACACTTCGTATCGTGCTTTTTATATCGGCTTGTTTACGTTGATAATGTGATGGGACATTGAATGAATTGTGAGCTATGAAAACTTCATGGAGATCTGAATGCATGGAGTCTTTCAACAAAAACTTTCGAATTTTGATGGTTGATAATGGCCATCTTTCAGAAGCTGTCATGTTAGTCGTCACTTATTCAGGCTGTTTTACCAAATTAGCGTAGGCGACCGTAGTCAATGAAGTGTGTTTGCTGGATGGGTTTTACAGTAGTTGGTAAGCGACCGAAATTTACTGTTGAAAATCATCTTCAGCGATAGCGCTCATTTCGAAATGAATGAGTACGTGCATGAACAAAATTATTGAATTTGGAATGATAATAAACGCCATATAAGATCCAAAGCGTTCAATGCAGCTCGAAAAACGCACAGTTTAGTGTACATAATAGGCTGGTGGTATGATCGGGCCACATTTATTTGAGGACAACGTTGGTCAGGCTTTCAGAGATAGCGGCAAGCTAAGTAACTTCTTCTCACCTGATTTCAACAATTTGGTTTTATCAGAATGTGGTTTTATTAGAATGGCGCTATGAACCACACAGCTTATGGCACATTGGATATTCAGCACGAGCGATTTGAGGGCATTTGATCATCTTACGTAGGGGTGATATGAACTTGCCATGTAGATCGTGTGATCTGAAACCGTTAGACCTTTTTTTGTGAAGATTTCTTAAGTCGCAGGTATATGTGAATCAATGTTGAAAAATTCAGTACTTTGGTACTTTTTTCAGTAGTTTTTCATTTCAAAAATACCGCAGCACCCCCTCGACGTTTTCAGTACTTTTTTATTTCAGTATTTTTTGCGCTTTTCAACTATTAATGCATTAGCAACGTAATGCTAAAGGTAGAATTAGGCTTTGGCCTCGCTTAGCCAAACGTCTACGGAACGTACACTCGTTTTTCGAACACGAAAAGCAGTGAAAACGCTTGCCGAACCGTAATGTAATTTCGTTTGCATTGCTTTCATATGCGAAAAACGTTCACATTACGTTCCATCGACTTTTGACTAAACGGGGCTTTTACGTTTTATTACGATCCGAATCAGCTGTTCTTGTCATGTATGTGAGGAACACAAGTAAGTCGTTAGATTTTCTGTTCGCCTTGTGGCAAACACCCTGAGAGTAAATAAAATTGCCATGATAAAGTTAATATTAATTATATATGTACGCATTTGCTTACAAAAGTACCATTTGGTGCAAAAAAGTACTCTTTTAATTATAGTTCAGTACCATTTCAAAATTTGAGTTTTGCAACACTGATGTGAATAAGCCACCATTCACAGCGGACTTCGTAGACAATGTAATCCATACATACCTTACCAGTGGCTCATAGTAGAGTCATGGAAGTAGAATTAGTTCCAAATTATCTGATTTAGATGCTAGAATGTAGGAAGTGACATCATTTCCATAATTTTAGTGGAAGTTTTTTATACAAAAGAATTATGGCTCAATTTTTCATGGCATTATCTTACATCGGAAGTCGCCTTAGTCTAGTAGGTAGTCTGTTGGTTTATTACACGTGAGGCCACGGTTCAAACCCCTGATCAGACATCTCGAACAAAACAAAATAAGAAAAAATATTTCATCGGCGTCCACTTCTCAGCAGATTTCTGGCAAAAACTCTGAGAGTCAAATGACATTTGCCATGAAAAGGTTGCTCAAAGAAAAATCTGTTTTTCAACACTGACATTAAATTGGCGGGACGTACTGATATATGAAATTAACACACACAACATTAGGTGTGTGAGAAGCTAGGTCGTAATCAGAGATCAGCAATGAATCGCTTTTTCGCTACTCATAAGTACTCATGAAATTTTCAGTATGAGTGAGTCAACAGTATTGAAATCCAACTACTCTGATTCATTCGTACTCAGTACAGAATTGATTTATAAGTTCAAGTTGCAATGAGTATGAGTACAACGTTGACATCAAACTCATAACATTCGAAATATGTTTGATTCATACGCCTACTCATTCAGATTCATAAATTTTGAAAAATACTTATAATACTACTCATAAATGATTCATTCGTAAAAATGTACAGTCTTAGTTGTTGTTGCATTTGCAAAGAGAGAAGAAAGACACATAAACAAAAAAGAGACAAAGACAGCAAGGAGAGCAAACACACAACCTTCATGTGAGTATTGTTGTGTTCGTACGCGAATCATACTTATTTTGTGATTCGTGGACACGATGTGTCGTGGAGAGTCGAAATCAATAACATCATGCGTATTGTATGAGTATGAGTACCATGAGTATTTCAAACTTTGAATATGAGTAGTATGCGTATGACATTAAAATAAGTATGAATGCGTATAAGTATCAGAAATTATAAGTATGATTCGAATCTTTGAATTTTGAATTCATTCAGGATACTGGCATCCCTCTACAGAGAAGCATATGGTTTCATACAAGAATATTTCATTTGGAAAAGCAAGATGTGGTAATGAACCCACTTGAAGCCAGACAGTTCCCTCTAAATATGGATATATGCAGAACAAAATTGGCGTTAAAACTCGTTAGTTTCTATCTGAAGGACCGCACAACAGTTATAACATCATGCGTATTGTTAAGTACGCGTACCGTGAATATTTCAAACTTTGAATATGAGTAGTATGAATATGACATTAAAATAAGTATGAATGCGTATAAGTATCAGAAATTATGAGTATGATTCGAATCTACTCATCGTTTTGAATACTCATTGCTGATCTCTGGTCATAATCCTAACTGAGGTATTGTAATCACCAATTATGTACGTATGTATCTCACATCTGTTGCAAAAAAGGACTCTTTAGTTCCCATTGAGAGGCAGATCTAATACCCTATAATTCTATAACTCGATGTAGTTTTCGATTATAAAAATGAGAAGACAATCTACAGCAAATGCTTGTTTGCATTTGTGCTGGGAAGTTATTCTGGGTTGACTTTTTTGGTTTATTATGTGGACTTAGTTTTGAATTTTTGTTAAGCTTCTACAAGCACCTACTGTAGCGCATCGTATGGTAAAAATAATTCATAGCAAATAAACTTTTTTCTCTGTTGCACACTCATACTCGTACAATACAATACATATGTACATACGTTTATGAAACCATAAATATTAATTCACATGTAATATTGAATACTTTTGTATAAATTTGTTGCTTTTTTGTTGTTATTTTTTTAATTATTATTATTGTTGTCGTTGAGGTAGGCAAATATAAATTTTATTGTTTAAAATTCTAATAAAATTTAAAATTTTACAATAACAACTAAAAAAGTAAAGAAAAGAAAAATCATTTTTCTACTGCTGCTGCTGTTACATGTCATCTCTAAACGCACAAACATATGCTTTAAAATAATCTCCAAAGAGAAAAGGAATTCTGCTTTACAGTGCAAGCGTGTGTGTGTATGCTCCTGTAAATGCATTGTGTGTATTGAATAATCAAATTTTCTTGTTTCATAAGATTTTAAACAAATTTTTTGTTTTTCTATGAAATTATTATTGAAATTACAATACCACATACACATACATACATATGTATATATGTACTCTGGTGTATTGTTTTATTTGTAATACTACAGCTTAAATGTAAAATAATTTGTAATTAATCTTATGCAACGTTTTATCTAAGTCCTAAACAACGATACAAATTACTTTATCGTACTTTACCTCAAGGCAATATTGAAGAATTTTGACAGCTTGAATATGGATTCATTTGTTAATTAATTCATAGGACGAAACTAATCGAAAGTAAGACGATAACTTCAATTAAGGGATTGGTAGGCATACATACATATATAATTGGTTTACTTTCATTTCAAGTTGTTGTTGGTACCAGGTGCAACCGGGTTCGTTGTACATATGTGTGTATTTGTGTCGTACACATTGCCTCTTGTTGCGTTTTCGTTATCTATCTCTTTCGTACTCATGGTCTTTGTTTTTGTAGCTTTTGTTTATCGTTAATGCTAAACGATGTATTCATGTAAGATAATATTAGGTCGTTTCGATTTGCGTAACAATATGAACAACTTACTTAGGTGTTGTGCTTTACTCTTTACCGAGGAAAGACAGCATAACAACTGGTGTAAAAACTGTTAGGTCGCAGTGGTAGCTCTGATATCACAAAGCTCACTTGAGCACGCATAGCGGCCCGTTGTGATGCCACGAAATGAACGCACTCCCTAAAAACTGTGCTCTTTACAAAAAATACAAAAAACTACGAGATATTGGACTCAAAACTTGCTGCTTGGAGGCTTAAAGGTGATTTGGTTGATTATTCGTTTCGTATATATTATCATCCAAAAGTCGCCGGAGTCTAGTAGGTAGTGTGTTGGCTTATTAGACGTAAAGCCAGGGTTCGAGCCCCAGGCCAGACATCAAAACAAAATAGAAAAAATATTTCTTCGGTGACTTCTTCTCAGGCAAAAACTCTGAGAGTAAATAAGACTGCCATGAAAAAGTTTCTCAAAAATCTGTCGTTCGGAGTCGACTTTAAACTGTAGGTCCCACCACTCACGTATAAAAATTAACACACACAACATAAGTGGTGTGAGAAACTAGGACGTTGTACAATGGGTCTATTCGACCTCCGGGTACTGTACTTATCTCAATTGTGTACTTGACACGTCTTCGAACCTAACCTAACCTATCATCCAAAGTGCGTTAAAAGATGGCGCAGGGTAAAGGTGCTACGATTATCTTTCTTCACCCTTGAGGGTCTAATTTGTGATACTCTACCTAATGACAACATAAAGTGGTACGATGACAGAATTAACTATCCGGTAGCTTTATCGTATAGAACACTATGGAATTGTGGGGAACTCCAGTAGCAGAGAGGTATACCCATCTTCACAGATAGGTCGATGTTAGGTGGAGGTACAGGTGCTTGTTTTTTCTGTAAAGAACTCGGTCTTGAACTTCAATTTAGCTTGAAGGATGATTGCAGCGTGTTTCAGGCAGAGATTTTTGCAATCTTGAAAGCCAACACTGGAATCTATGGAATCTTATATGATCTTCATTGACAGTCAGGCAGCCCTAAAGGTCATTGCATCGGTCTGGTCTAAATCACGGCTTGTTCGTGAATTCAAAGAGTCGTTAAGGGCCTTTGGACCGGACCCAATCCGTCTATGCTGGGTTCCAGGTAATGGCGGGGTGCTCGTCAATGAGACGGCGCGCCAAAAATGCATTTAATTTTCTTCACTTTCCTGACTTTGACATCGTCTCAAATCTACAAATCCCAACTTAAAGTCGTGAAAATTTACTATCTAATGCAGAATTTTGTTGTCTATATTCCTTTAAATTCATTTTTGCTTTTTGGCCATCTTTTCAGGGTAGATTAGGTTCGCTTTCTGAGGGCGATTTGTTAGTTGGTCTCAATGGACGGGTCAGGGCAGAAGAGCAGAGGCGTTGGGGGAATGGATTGGGATGTTATATTTCTAGGTGTCTATGACCAGCTATAGATGGTATTAGAACAGGTTGGCTACTGGGTTCGGATAAGGCCAGTTTAGGGCACTGCGATATTAGATCGCTGACAAGAATCTGGAACAGATCCCAGCCGGACTATTGCAGAGTATGTTGTGACGTGGAGAAGTTGGAAACCACCAAAAACCTCCTCTGTAACTGTAGTAGGTTGAGGTTGGGAACCCTGGGTAGGGACTTCTACGATGCTTTGAATTCTTTGTTGTGTGCCGACATTAAAATTCTCCATGGTTTCTTTTAGTTCGCGCTCTCTTAAGTGTTTGTGGACTGTGTTAGTCCTCCGCTTCCTTTATTCTCCCTTTCCTAATTCCTCTCCTTTTCCTCTATCTCCTATATTATCCCCTCTCCTTTAGGAAGCTGCACAATGGGTTAAATTGACCTCCGGTTATTGTACATGTTTTACTGGCAAGTACACGTCCTTTAACCTAATCTGGCTTTAGCCATACGTTTAGTGGCACTAGCAGAACTATTTCTCAATAGTCCAACACTTATCTTGTGTCTCTACTGGCACTTTCTACATATTGAAGTCGCCGTGGTCTAGTAGGTAGTGTGTTGGCTTATTAGACGAAAAGCCAGGGTTCAAGCCCCAGGCAAGACACAAAACAAAGTACAAAAGTATTTCTTCGGCGACTTCTTCTGAGCAGATTTCTGGCAAAAAAAAAAACTCTGAGAGTAAATAAAATTGCCATGAAAAAGTTTCTCAAAAATCTGTCGTTCGGAGTCGACTTTAAACTGTAGGTTCCGCCACTCATGTATAAAATTAACGCACACATCATAAGTGGTGTGAGAAACTGGGTCGTAATCATGACTGAAGGGTTGTAATGACCAATTATGTGTGTTGAGTGCCGATATTAAGGTTCTCCATGGATTCATTATTACTTTGAGCTGATTGAGAAATGCTGCGGCTTGAATGGTGTAGTCGCTCTCTCTTGTGTATTTGTGGTCATAGGAAAGCAATTGCATGCAAGCAGGGAGATTTACAAAAAAAGAATTAAAAAATATTTTGTGTCTTTGAAATAACATTATGACATACACATCGAAAGGATCTTTAAAGCTTGCTTAGTCAGGTTACATCTAAACTACAAAGGAATTACATTACTTACATTGAGACAAACAAAGGTCAAGTTACATTAGAAAAACTACATGGAAAATATACGAAATATAAGAAATATTAAAATGACAACAACAAATCAACACTAAGATTCTCGAAGTTGACAGATGGAAAATAAACTCTCATGCATAGTTTTTCTGCAGTGAAGTTGAACTAAAATCAGCCAACATTCTGTCTACAAATCCGTGAATTTCTAAACGTACCTCAGCCCTATTGAGGACAAATTATAACTCAATATCAGTAATGTGGCTGTGACTAGTTCACATTCATAATTCCCTCTCTCTCAACACCCCAAATATTTTCATTTAAATTTTATTGCGAATTTCATTTGAACTTTTGTTTTCCATCTCTGGTTTTCTAACATTTTTAACAGTAAATGACTGAAACTTCATTACCATTACGCAGAAGTATTTATTTACGGAGATTTTGTTTGTTTCTATTTTTTTTAATCCCAACATTTAAGGCGTATTTAACGTATGAATGATGAAATTTTTATACCATTTGTGTGTGCCGGCTGTATTTTTCTACTTTCAGTTTCATTCATGTGCGATTTGTTTTGCTGGAAATTTTTATTTTTTTTATTGTTGTATTTATTAATAAAGCTTTACTTTAAATATCGGGTTTATTGTATTCTATTTTTGTATGCTTTTTTTGGTGGCCCTTTACAAATATTAATTAGGGAAAGCAGATCAACAACAATTTTGCAATTCAATTCAATTTTTATTGTGAAAAAAGCTGCAAAAAACTGAAATATTTTTTTACAATTTTATTGCGCCTAAAGCACTTGAATAAATGTGAGCTTAAAAATACTGTGTGTGTGTGTCGATAAATTTTGCAACACAAAATTTTTAAAGGGAGTTTTCAAAATAAAAAATACTCCTCTTAAATGGTAATAAAAGTAATAAACATTTGAAGTCTTTATTTAAATAACAGTGGAGGACAAAAGTTAATTTTTTTTAACTTTAAAGACATTATTTGGGTTAAGAACATGCCTACGGATATATTTAATTGGTCATTACAACCCTTAAGTCAGGATTACGACCTAGCTTCCCACACCACGTATGCTGTGTGTGTTAATTCCGATCCACTGATTATGGAGTAACTTTTTCATGGCAATTTTTTATTTACTCTCAGATAATTTTTTGTATTTTTGTTTTGATGTCTGGCCTGGGGCTTGAACCCTGGCTTTACGTCTAATAAGCCAACACACTACCTACTAGACTACGGCGACTATCTGCGATTAAGTTTGTATATGTTTCACTCGATCCTAAAAGAGTGCCTAGAATCTCCAAAAATTTCCTGCTTTTACTCTCTCTTTTGTTGTCCACTGTACTTAGTAGCTTACATACGCAGTATTGGGTGTTTCCATTTAAACAATAAAAAACAAGAGAACCGAAAACGTTTCCAAAATAAAAACGTAGTAATTCAGCTTAAAAAAATGCTTAAATTCAGTTTAAAAACAGGATACAGATGGCACAGATGGACAGACAGACAGACGACAGAGTATGTAATTCATCGGCATAACACAGAGAACAACGAAATTTAATTAAAGTTTTTTAAAATCCCCTTAACAAAATACAACAACAACAAAACGTTTATCAATTGAATAGAGAATCGATATTAAAATTCTATTAAAACTATTGAAATTCAGGGTTTTTCTATTCCATTTAGAGAATTGAAAAGTTTTTGATTTTATTTCAAAGGCAGTTAGAGAATGTAGCACAATGGGTTAATAGTAGGCCTGTTTCCGAATGAATGGCAACTTGAATAAACACACATACATACATAACATAATTGGCCATAACAACCCTTTAGTCAGGATAACGACCTAGTTTCTCACACCACTTATGTTGCGTGTGTTAATTTTTTATACATGACTAAGCGGGCCTACAATTTGAAGTCGAATCTGAACGACAGATTTTTGAGAAACTTTTCATGGCAATTTTATTAAATTTCAGAGTTTTTGCCAGAAATCTGCTGAGAGGCTGTCGCCGAAAATTTTTTTTTTCAAATTTCGTTTTGTTGGTCAGAGGTTTGAACCGTGGCCTCACTTCTAATAAGCCAATTCACTACCTACTGGACTACGGTGACTTCAAACAAAGTTTTCATCTTTGGGACGATTCCAACCTTCATAAAATTCAAGAGCGTCCTATGCATCCCTATTTGGTACGGATTTTTGGCAAGCGGCATCGTCGGTTCTTATCAGAGGTCAGCAATGAGTATTCAAAACGATGAGTAGACTCGAATCATACTTATAATTTCTGATACTTATACGCATTCATACTTATTTTAATGTCATACTCATACTACTCATATTCAAAGTTTGAAATACTCATGGTACTCATACTTAACAATACGCATGATGTTATTAACTTCGACACTCCATTACTCATCGTATACACGAATCACAAAATAAGTATGATTCGCGTACGAACACTACATACTCTCAAGAAGGTTGTGTGTTTGCTCAACTAAGACTGTAAATTTTGATGTATGAGTCGAGTCACTCAAATCATTTATGAGTAGTATTATAAGTATTTTTCTAAATTTATGAATCTGAATGAGTAGACGCATGAATCAAACATATTTCGAATGTTATGAGTTTGATGTCAACGTTGTACTCATACTCATTGCAACTTGTACTTACAAATCAATGTTGTGTACTGAGTACGAATGAATCAGAGTAGTTGGATTTCAATACTGTTGACTCACTTATACTCAAAATTTCATAAGTACTTATGAGTAGCGAAAAAGCGATTCAGTTCTGATCGCTAGTTTTTATTTCTTTGAGAACTAGGTTCAGACCAGGAAATCACTGTCAACGTCCAACAATAGATCGATGATAACCAACTTCTTTTGGTCTGAATTGTGTGAACTGGCCTCCCTTGACACCAACGACGTGTGGTTTCAACGGGACAGTGCAATGTATTGCACGGACAATGCCACATTGAATATACTGTACGAGCGATTTGACTTCATGGTTATCTCATGTGCTGGATGATATCAATTAGCCACTGAGATCAGACAATTTAAGCACGTTAGACTTCTTTTGTAATATCTTCTTAAGTCCCAGGTATATGCGAATTAACCACAAACTACAGCAGTCCGCAAAGCAAATATAACCCATACCATCGACTAATTTCAGCCAAAGTCAAAGAATATTGAACATTTCAGATAATATCTATACAGAGCAGCCGTGGAGGATATTTGAACGATTTTATATTCCTAAATAATACGTCGTGGTAAAGCAATGGCATCTGCATACTTAAATATCGTGTATGAAAAACCGTAGTCTAGTATGTTGTATGTTGGCTTATTAGGCGTGAGGCCACGGTTCAAACCCCAGGTTAGACATCTCCAACTAGACGAAATATAAAGAAAATTATTTCTTCGGCTACCATGTCTCAGCAGATTTTTGGAAAAAGTCCGGAGAATAAAATTAAATCCCCTTAAAAAGGTTTCTAAAAAAATCTGTCATTCGGAGTCGAGTTTAAACTGTAGGTCCCGCCACTCATGTATAAAATGAACACACACAACATAAGTGGTGTGAGAAACTAGGTCGTAATACTGATTGAAGGGTTGTAATAAGAAATAATGCATGCAGGCATGTAAAGGGTCCGCCAAATAACTTTTTTTATGAAAATGCTTTAAAAAAAACTACTGAATATTTTCTCAAATTTCTTTTTTTCTTCGAAAGTACAATCCTTCCGGTTAATAATGGAAAATAATTTCATTCAATTGGCTGCCTCGGCTGGCCATGCAGTAGCCTACACGATCGGTCCAATTTTTAAGCACATTATCGATTGTGTGCAGCTGCATTTCACCAATGGCTTCACGAATATTGTCCTTTAAAGCGTCAATTGTCTCTGGCTTGTCGGCGTAACACTTATCTTTGACGGCACCCTACAAATAATAGTCCAACGGTTTCAAATCGCAGCTCCGAGGTGGCCAAACGACATCAGCTATGCGGCTGATAATGCGATCTTCAAAAACAGGGCGCAAAACATCGAGGGTAGCTTCGGCTGTGTGGCTCGTAGCGCCGTCCTGTTGAAACCAAATGTTGCCAATATCCTCCTCTTCAATTTTTGTGATAACGATCGCCATTGACTGTAACGGCCACTTCTTGCTCATTTTCGAAGAAAAATGGCCCAATTATGCCTCTGGACCAAAATCTGCACCAAACAGTGACTCGTTTTACGTGCGTCGGCTTTTCAATGTATGCGTGCGGTTTTTCTGTGCCCCAAATGCGACAATTTTGCTTGTTAACATACCCGCCAAGATCAAAATGAGCATCATCTGAAAAGATGATTTTTTTTTGTCAAAATCGGCATCTTCTGGTGTAGGCCAGCCGAGGCACCCATTTGAATGAAATTATTTTCCATTATTAACCGGATTGATTGAAGGATTGTACTTTCAAATAAAGAAAGAAATTTTAGAAAATATTCAGTAGTTTTTTTAAAGCATTTTCAAAAAAAAAGTTTTTGGCGGACCCTTTACATATGTGCCACACATCTTGGCATTAATTGGTCTTTTAAACGAATAAAAAATATCGATGATATCTTGCGCACACTTTGTTTCCATTTGAATTTGATGGTGGAGAGCGCTTAATCACAGACCCGATATATTTCAATAAACATACAACAACATTTTTCCTTTTGAAATGATTATGAGCCACTGGCTCACTATTTTCAACGTGTTGCAAGCCACAAAACCAGTCCAATAATATCTCTTACAAGAACGGTAACAACGGAAATAAATCCAAAGAGAAGACCTTTAAAACAGAAAAATTAAAAAGAGAATGAAAAAGAAAACCAAATAAGAGACAGAAAGAAATAAAATTAAGAAAAAATATATTTTCTGTTTCTGCCGTTATTTTGTTGTTTTTTTTTTGTTTCTTTTCTTGTTAACCAAACCAAAACCGGAAGGAAAAAGTCTAGCACTTGAACACAAAAGCTTCACTCAACACACAATACGTGTGTATGTGAGTAATGAATGTTTGAGCACACACATACATAAATGCACTTGTAGCAAGGAATGCTTATGTGTTTGTATTGGTGTACTTGAAGGAGTAACAATACAACGTACACGTATTGTTTATACCCAACAAGCATTTACATGGACATGGCAATAAATTTAAAAACTTAAGGACTTCAAAAGTGTTAAAAAGTTTGTAAAAAAGTTAACATTAACGTATGGCAATAAAGAAAATTCAAGACTTAAGTGTTCTCCACTAAAAAGAAAAATGTTTAATATTTAAGCCATGAAACTACCAGTACATACTCACCATGTCAGAAATCAGCAAAGAATCGCTTTTTCGCTACTCATAAGTACTCATGAAATTTTGAGTATGAGTGAGTCAACAGTATTGAAATCTATCTACTCTGACTCATTCATACTCACTACAACATTGATTTATGAGTACAAGTTGCAATGAGTATGAGTACAACGTTGACATCAAACTCATAACATTCGAAATATGTTTGATTCATACGCCTACTCATTCTGATTCATAAATTTTGAAAAATACTTATAATTACTACTCATAAATGATGCGAGTGATTCGAATCATTCATCAAAATTTACAGTCTTAGTTGTTGTTGCATTTACAAAAAAAGAAGAAAGACACGTAAACAAAAAAGACAAAGACAGCAAGCAGAGCAAACACACAACCTTCTTATGAGTATTGTAGTCTTCGTACGCGAATCATACTTAGTTTGTGATTCGTGTATACGATGAGTCATGGAGAGTCGAAATCAATAACATCATGCGTATTGTTAAGTATGAGTACCATGAGTATTTCCGACTTTGAATATGAGTAGTATGAGTATGACATTAAAATAAGTATGAATGCGTATAAGTATCAGAAATTATGAGTATGATTCGAATCTACTCATCGTTTTGAATACTCATTGCTGACCTCTGGTTAGTATTAATTTAGGCACGTTAAAACTTTAATCATTACTTCAGCTGAACGTTAAACCCACTTCACACGATAATACTTTACGTACGTAAAGTCTAATGAAAAAGTAAAATGAAATTCCATCCGTATGAAAAAAAAGAGAATAAAAGTCGTATGATTTATATTTTTTGCGTTTAAATGATCGGTATAAGACAATAACAAAGTAAAATGAAAACAGCTGTTACACTTCTTTTCTATGTTTTTACATAAAAATACATCCCTGATCTAATGCGACTTGCTTGTTTTTTGAATCCTTTCAAAAAATGAAGAGAGCCATACGACTGTCAAACTTTTCATCCGTATTTTCTCTCAATGTGTGATGGTTTCATCATAGCACGTTTAGACGATCACATCCGTACTCTTCTACACAAAATTTTGACAGATCATATTACTTGTGGGACCGTGTAAAGTAGGCTTTAATGCACAGCGAAATGTGTTTGCTGGGAGACAATGAGTCATGCTACTGCTAAGTGCAACAGCACCACACATTGCAAAAACAAACACAAAAAAAATCATATTTTTTAACGCTTGTTTTGTTTCCTATTCTGTATGTGTGCGTGCATTATGATGATGCCCTCACTCTCTTATGATGAGTTCTCTGAACTCTTTTTCTCATTTATTTTTAAAGACGAAGAAATAAGGAAGAGAGCAATAAAAATAAATACAACTCCCTCGCAGCTTTCTGCAAAACGAAACGAAACAAAAAACGAAGTAAAAAAAAAACAAAAACTGCAATCGGTGTGTGTGTGTGTATTTTGTTTATGGGCCTCCTTATATTAGAACGTAAGCAGCCTGTGGCATTTTTGCTGTCGTATCCTTTGCTTACAAAGGCTATAACGCTGTCGCATACTCTTTGCTGTTGTTGTTGTTGTTGTTGCTATCGTTCTGGTTCGTCATGAATTACCACCACTTGTGTTTTACACTGGTTTTGTTAGGCAAAAAATAAAAACCCGGAACAAAAAATTAAAATAAAAATCAAGGACTATGAATGGGAAGTTTGTTTGAATGAATTCGTGAATTATGGGGGTTTGTTTTTATGAATGAATCACTCGTTTTATGAATGAGTTTGGAAAAGGAAAAAAAAATATGGAATGAAATACTCTTTTCTTCTTGTAGTAAAACATGCACAAGGCATTCTATTTTCATTTTGATTTCTTTTTTACTTGTAAGTGCTGGTTTCAGAGGAAGAAAAATGACGTATTTTTAATGATTTTTTTTGCGTTGGTTTACGTTGTCAAAAGTTCTTCTGATATTGAAAAAGAAAATCAAATAAAAAAAAAAATCAATTTAGATCATATGATGATAATGGTTTACATCTCCCAGAGAATCCCTTTCTCTACCCGATTACTGTAGTACTACTCAGGCTTTTATAATGATTAAATAGAGTGCCGTTGTGTGAACCCGATATAGGGTTATATATAGGTGGAGTATACGCATATTAACTGACAGTAAAGCTACCATCAGAACCCTACAGGGTGTGTACACCACATCTAAGATTGTCTAACAATGATGGATGCCTGTGGGAGAGATAGCGAGACATTCTACGGCCCACTTTTAAAGACTGATTTAATAGAAAATTCAAACGAATTCATACCTGAGTTTGGCATTTTGATCTGAAGAGGATCAAACAAATGATTTCAGAAGAACTCGTTGATATGCAAAGGAAACTAACTTTACTTTATCTTAAGAACCTCTTAGCAATTACACTCAGCCATAAAAGTATACATAGGGTTAGAAAATTTCTGAAATTTCCGTTTTCGTTGAAAATCTTTATAATTGTCTGACATCTTTCTTCGATTTTAAGATGGTCTTTTGCATTGGTTCAGAAATTTGTGAAATTTGTTAATCGGATGTATACTTTTGTGGGCCTGTGCAGGGCCACAATTCAGTTCAATTTCAGAAATTTCTTAACCAATGCAAAAAACCGTCTTAAAATCGAGGAAACTTTAAAGATTTTTTTTGAAGTCGCCGTGGTCTAGTAGGTAGTGTGTTGGCTTATTAGACGCAAAAGCCTGGGTTCGAGCCCTAGGCCAGGCATCAAAGACAAAATACAAAAAGTATTTTTTCGGCGACTTCCTCTCAGTAGACTTCTGGCAAAAACTCTGAGAGTAAATAAAAATTGCCATGAAAAGTTTCTCAATAAATAAAAATCTGTCGTTCGGAGTCGACTTTAAACTGTAGGTCCCACCACTCATGTATAAAATTAACACACACAACATAAGTGGTGTGAGAAACTAGGACGTTCTACAATGGGTCACTTCGACCTCCGGGTACTGTACTTGTCTTAAGTGACAAGTACACGTCCTCTAACCTAACCTAACCTAAAGATTTTCAACGAAAACAGATTGGTTAAAAAATTTCTGAAATTTGTTAACCGTATGTATACTTTAGTAACTGGGTGTATAACGTACTATTAATCCTTGGGTACATACATACCTCAAGAGGCTGAGCATTCCTTAAAACGATGTCTGCAGAAGCTGTAACGACGAGGAAGAAGAGGAGATCACAGAACATCTTCTCTATTATTGTCCATCAAATCGCCGTTGTCTCTTAGGTAGTGTGTTGACTTATTAGAGGTGGCCTCACTTCAAACAGCAGGTCAGACATCTCTTACACAACGAAATATGAAAAAATATCTTCTCAACAGGTTTCATGTCAAAAACTCTGCGAGGAAATAAAATTGCCATGAAAAAGTTTCTCAAAAATCTGTCATTCGGAATTGACCTTATAGTGTAGGTCCCGCCTCTCATGTATAAAATGAACATTGTCGTAATCCTGACTGAAGGGTTGTAATTACCAATTAAGTAAGTAAGCAAATGGCGTATGAAGAATGCAGTTCGATGCTGACTTTAAAACAATTCATACTAAAAAGTATATCCGCATAAAATTCTGCAATAAAACAAGCAGCATGGCTGCCTTTCAAAATGTATCAATACAAAGTTTGTATGCAGTTCTACTACGGTATATAAACTATGTAGATATGCAAAGTAACCAAACAATGCATCAACCATAAATCCGATGCCTGATTAATTTTTTACTGCGTTAAAAATACACATTGACGACGTTTTGAAATCGAATACATTGTATATATTTTGTACAGCGGTTTTATGAAACACGATACTTTGTGCAAACACAAAGCAACTAACATTTTGGAAGGCAACCCATTTGTTATAAAAAAAGTATGAACGATGGCAATGGAAGCTGTGATGATTTCTAAATATTAAATACAGTTCTGTTGGATATCTTATCGTATGCATGATACCTGAACCTGCCATAGATCATAGTATGATAATGCCTGACAGGACCCGGAGAGTTTCAAATCCCCTATGTCACCAAAGTCGACTGTGGAATACTTTCAGAACGGATTGGATTACATTAGGCTGATATAATGTCTAATAAAGGCTACCGCAGTGTGGACACGAGTATATCGAGTGGGGGCACATGTATATTTACTGGCAGTAAAGAGGCCATTATAACCCTAGAGAATGTGTGAACAACATCTAATGCTACGACGTTGGATGTCTCTAGAATAAATGGCAAAACATTCTTCTGCTACTTGGACATGAGAAGAATTAAGACAACAACAAAGCCGAAGCACTTTCAAAATCAGGTTTATTAGAAATTCCAATCAACTCTTACATGAGGTTGGAATTCTTTAGAAGAGGGGCAAATGAACGAATTCGCACAAACTTCTTCATTTGAAAAGGAATTTAAACTCACTTTATTTTAAGAACCTCATGACAATTGTAACAGACTACTGGTTCCTGGGCACTCAAGATCGAAGACTGGGAAAACTTAATATGATTGCTGCGGAAGCTATAAAGACAAAAAGAAGAAAAGATCACAGTTCCAACCAAAGGATTCTTGGCAAGTAGACACCATTGAAAGGCCAAGACTAGACAAAGGTAGTTTGGATGGAATACCTACATATATACAAGATTAGTCATTAGAATCCTATAGTCAGGATTACAACCTAGCTTCTCACACCACTTATGTTGTGTGTATGAATTTTATACAGAAGTGGCGGGACCGACAGTTTAAAGACGACTCCGAACGACATATTTTTGACAAACACTTTTCATGGGAATTTTTATTTTTCTCTCAGAGTTTTTGCCAGAAATCTGCTGAGAGAAAGTCTCTGAAGAAATATTCAAATTTCCTTTTATTGGAGATGTCTGACCTGGTGTTTGAACCGAGGACTCACGTCTGATAAATCAGCATACTACCTACTAGACAACGGCGACTTCATGGATGAAATCCATACTTTGCTAAAACTATTGGGATGGTTGAGGAATTCCACAGAAAAGTTATAATCGAGTGATGGTCCATAATGGGACTTTAGTTTAGGCTTGAGGCGTTTGCTAATTGAATCATACCAAACCTAGGACAGAAGCACCTGCGATAACACGTACAACTATTCATTTAAAGGAATCTTCAAGTCCTTAAGAAGAAATACATGATGCTTTGCGAAAACTCCATGTTCCTTAAATTGAAGACAATTTAATCTAACAAGGATTTTGAACTGAAGCTGAGATATTTAATTGTGATACGATAAAATGATTTAATGGTCCTTTCTGTATGAAAAATCATACGCTAAAGAGTTACCAGAATATATATTCCTCCGCCCATTTATAAAACTATCGAGCGCCTTATACAGATTTTGGTGCTATGCTATGGAGTCGACAATGTGCAGCCCTTGCGCTGACCAACTTCTTCCTCTTTCCTGATTTTTTTTGGTAAAACTTGGTTAGTGTCAGAGATCAGCAATGAATCGCTTTTTCGCTACTCATAAGTACTCATGAAATTTTGAGTATGAGTAGATCAACAGTACAACATTGATTTATAAGTACAAGTTGCAATGATTATGAGTACAACGTTGACATCAAACTCATAACATTCGAAATATGTTTGATTCATACGCCTACTCATTCAGATTCATAAATTTAGAAAAATACTTATAATACCACTCATAAATGATTCGAGTGATTCGAATCATTCGTCAAAATTTACAGTCTTAGTTGTTGTTGCATTTACAAAGAAAGAAAAAAGACAGCAAGCAGAGCAAACACACAACCTTCTTGTGAGTATTGTAGTGTTCGTACACGAATCATACTTATTTTGTGATTCGTGTATACGATGTGTCATGGAGAGTCGAAATCAATAACATTATGCGTATTGTTAAGTATGAGTACCATGAATATTTCCAACTTTGAATATGAGTAGTATGAGTATGACATTAAAATAAGTATGAATGCGTATAAGTATCAGAAATTATAAGTACGATTCGAATCTACTCATCGTTTTGAATACTCATTGCTGACCTCTGGTCAGTATAGAGACTGCGTTCACCTCTTGGCTTCACAACCGGCCGCTATGCGTGCTCAAGTGAGTTTTTGATATCAGAGATACCACTCCCATCTATGGAGTCAACTTGTTGTAGACCATTTGGGCCATAATGGTATACCAAACAATCTACTGGCGATCGACAAGTAAAACCTTGGTTTTCTGTGGATATTTTGATTTCCTTGAATACTTTTATACTTTCATTGCAACAGAAAGCATGAATGAAGAATGGATGCAAACCCTGAGACAACATTTCAAGTTTTTTTGTCTGGCATATGACATTAAAATATTGAAGTCTTCTATGAGATTAAGGAAGCTTTTTGCCTTTGACTTACAAAGTGAGTTAAGTTTTCCCTTCTTACCCTCTATTCTTATTTAAGTAAGGCCATGGACTGAAAGGAATTGGCTTTCTTGGAATGGAGAGAATATTTCAAATAAAAATTCTAATTGGATTCTTAGAATTAAAAGAGGAAAAAAGAAAAGAAAACAAAAACGATTTCTTTGTTTTGACATTTAAACAAAAACAATTGAAATCCCACACACAAACAGAAAAAACTCACACATGCATTGACGTCAATGCATTAGTTGAACATCCTGCCACGCACACAGACATACATTAATTGTTTTCAATAATTTCTAGGAATAAATAACGTGAACACACCAGTGGATTCGTCATACATCCTACAGCCCTGTATGTGGAGAGTAAATTAAAAGTCAATGAGTGGGCGAAACAAAAAAAAAACAAAAAAGCGTAGGAAAACTGAATTCAAATTCAAATGTTTTTTTTGTTTAAAGAATTGCGAAATAAAATTAAAATTTTAAACAAATCAAATGCTAACACAAGGGGAAGAATATTGACTTTAAGCACTACCGGTCTGACTTGACTGACGAGCAGCACCCTCTTGCTTTCTAATGCTTTTAGTGGAGGCACAATATAATATGATTAGCAAAACAGGAGTTATTTTTGCTGTATGAATCAGCTACACACACGCTTAGTCGACCAGAACGAAAGCAAAACAAAGTAGGAAGAGAAGAAGAAAGAAAAAAAACTGTCGAAACAATTCCTAATTATACACGCAAAATGAATGAAGAAAACAGTTACGGCATTGAAATGAAAAAGGATACGGATAACAGCGGATACAAGCAGACAGACACAAGCAGGTCACATGCAACATATATGTACGTACGTGCACCCACATTGTGTGTCATGGCAGTTATTTACACAATCAGACATTCATTCAGTCATTCATTCCGTCATGCATTCAGTCATTCATTCATTCATATACTTCCACAATACACTTGATTAGTAAAGCTGACATGACTACATGTTTGGCAGACCATTACTAAGACATCCTCTTGCTACTACCCTCGTACTCACTCCAGAGTACGTTAGTTTCCTTGGGTATCCCTTGGTTTTTGTTTTATTTCGTTTTGGTTCGGTACAACTATTGCATGTGATTGATGACTAAAACAGGGCAACAACTATTTAACCAACTTAAACTAAATGAAAACGCTTTGCAACACACGATGCAACATTTAAACACCCACATACACACACACACTCACTTATGCACATATATACTGCCATACCATGGCAAATAAAACTAATTAAATAGTATTGTGCTGACCTTAACAAAATGCCATTTGTTACTGATACGCTGTTGGATAGTGCAACCCTTGCCACTCGTGCCACAGCCCTAGCCACAGTCAGAGTTAGTGCCACAGTACCAGTGCCTAACGAACAAAAAAATGTTCCCTTTTCTTATATACGAGTATATTGTCGGTTGTTATTAAATATCGAAAGATATCAAGTCTTAAAGCACGAGCACAAGGTTGTAACGTTTTAAATGAGAGGGTGTAACGTAACAGTTTCAACAAAGAGTGAATTCTTAATGCTACATTGCAAACATTTCTTAGATTTTTTTTTACTCTTGGAGTTCTTGACAGAAGAGTTAAGAAAACAGTTATGAAAAGTGTCTCAAAGTCTGTTGTTAGCTGTGGACTTTGAAATGTAGCGCCCCTGATGTATAAAATTAGCACACACAACATAAATGATGTGAGAAACTAGGTTGTAATCCTAGCTAAAGGGTTGTAATAACCATTTAAGTAAGTAATGCCTTCAAACAGTATCCACCCTAGCCTTAATTGTGATAGCGGGTATAATCCCTGTGGATCTGCTGGCGGCAGAGCGGATGGAGGTTTATAAGGTGAAAACGGCTGGAAATCACATAACCGGTCACTTCAGGGAAAACACCATTTCAAAGTGGCAACGACGATGGAACGATGAAGACAAAGGAAGATGAACGGCTAGACTTCTTCCGGACATAAGGCCATGAATTGGTCGGAAATTTGGAGAGGTAAATTACTACGTCACACAGACGCTATCGGGTCACGGATATTTTAGAAAATATCTGCACAGAATGGGCAAGACCGCCTCCCCTTACTGTCTTTACGAGGAACGGGAGGAAATTGATGATGCAGAGCACACTGTTTTCGAATGTGTACGCTGGCAGAGCTATCGCTCTGCACTGACGTCGATAGTTGGGACGATCCCGGCCGGTAACATTGTCGGCGTTATGATCGCGAGTAGAGAAAATTGTACCTTAGTAGCGAATTACGTGGAGAGCGTTCTAAGAAGAAGAACTGAAGAAGAGGGATCTTGAGGCTGCGGAACATGTTGGCACGCCGGCATTGATGAAACTGGCACACGTGTCAAGCGAAATTCGAAACAGGGACCTGGACACAAGGCATAGTGGAGACACTTAGATGTCTCCTCAACTTTCGACACGCAATCCAGACGCGGATATGAACACGCAGGGGCCAAAGAGCCAAAAGGTCTCCACTCCGAAGTAATACCACCATAGTTCCGGAGTGGGCACAACAAGTCCACAAGACGAGGGGCGATTTAGTGGGTGAGGGCCCCACACACGGAGAATGTGACGACTTTCTCTATGGTGCGGTTAGGTAAATTTACCTCTCCTCGGCGTAAAAAAAAGTAAGTAATGCCTGGGAGATACATATTCCGATGGATTTTAATGGAAACAAAAGCCGGCAATAAAATTCAAAAACCCCTATGAAAACAGTCTTTTAAAACTCTGCCATCCTTTGTATATACTCGCCGAGTTTTTGCCAGGAATGTAAATAAAACACGCATGAAAAGGATTCTTAAAAGTCTGACGTTCGATGACAACTTTAAACTGCATGTTCTGCCGCCACTCATGTATAAAAATTAACACACGCAACGACGGGGTGTGAGAAACTATGGTTATAATCCTGGCTAAAGAGTGGTTATAACAAGTTAAGTGAGTCATGCCTGGGCTTTTAATGGAAACATGACTACTAGAGTCCGAAATAAAATTTTAAAAAATCCCGATGAAACCATTCTTTTAAAACTCTGCCATTGTTTGGACATTTATGCTGGCATGGTTAAATCTTTAATTGTAGCAAGTTGTTGTAGTAAATGTGCACGATATGGTAGAGGTGGTGATAGTGGTGGTGTTGGTGCTGGTGCTGATAGGGTCACTGGTATTGGTTGCAGCATTTTACACTCTTCTGGGTGTTAAAAAAGTGCTGACCTGTTATAATCATTAACCAGAAAGTGTACTGCAGTTGTGTGTGTGTGTGATGTTGCACCACTACAACTGCACTCAGGCATAACCCCAAAAGTCATGTATGCGTGTCTACACAGGCTTTAGAGGACGATAGTGGTGGTCCTAATTAAAGTTTTCTTTGGTATTTTTTTATTCTGTTGTAATTTCAAATTGCATGGTGTGACGCATTTTAAAGTTCATTAAAACAAGAGAGAGAGAGAGAAAGAAAAAAAAAACAAAATTATTGAACTTGAACCTTTTGAAGCGTGACTTGCAGGATTATTAGGATATCCAACACCTATAAATGCTTGAAAATGCTAAGAAAAAAACTTTCAACATGAAATTAAATCCTGTTCTTGCAGTTTTTCTTTTAAACATTTTTTTCTTACAGTTTTTCTTCTCCTCTCCCAACGAACGCAGCTATTTTTAAACTGACTGTTAGACTGACTCTTGCAACATAAACACAAAAGGGTTGTCATTTAATTAACGTAACGTAAGAACGTAAGCATGGAAAAAAATATCACACAAGACAAAAGCTTAAGAAACAAACAGAAACAGAAAGAAAGAAAAATCAAAAAAAATTAAAAACAAACGGTTAAGGAAGACGAAAAACAGATAAGAAATCCATACGTTACACCACAATAATAAAGTCTTGAAAGCTTAACGTAAAACAAAAAAAAAAAAAAAAAAGAAACAAGAAAAGTGTGTACGTGTGTGTGTGTGTGTAACTGAAATGAGATACAGTCTAGAAAATTCCTTAGCGAAGCCTTACGTGACTTGTGACTTTGACACCAGCCAACCAACCAACCAACCTACTCACACAGACATGTCATACAATTGCCTGGCAAACAGCCTGTAAAAGTATCCTGTAACAGCATAAAAAAATCTTCTTCTTCGTTAATCTTGGCAACAACAACAACAAAAAAGGGTTGTATTCTGTTTTTTGTTTGCTCTCTCTCTCTGTCTACTCGTTAAGGTTGAAGCAGAAATGGCCAGACTTGGCAGAATTTAAATGAATTCTTAGCTACTTGTTGTAAAGCGACAGCTTATGCCATCTACCCGACGATCGACAAGCAAAACTTCTTGTTTACTGCCCTTAGTTAGATGCATACATAGGACATCAAACACGTTGGAACTCAACTCAGCTCCTACAACCGTAAGCACTGAGAAAAGTCTGACATGGTGTTTGAACCACGGTTTCACGGCTAATGAACGAACGTATTAATACCAACCACATTATGAACTTCAATTTCCTTGTCGCCATCGGTTCCGATCTAAACCTGCTCATTATATTTGTGCGCGGCCTATATTTGGTGAAAAAATTTAAAACTTTGAATGCCTTTGAACAGACGGGTTCATCTATCTCTAAAATATTCACAACACTTTCTGCTCCTTAAGCTTAAGCGCTGACTTTGTAATCAGTTTCCATAGATCTTTATTGTAATGCACCTTAAATTATTACAAGATGTCAGTCATGGCTTAAAAGTAGAGAACTGAATGTAATTAATCTCATTGGCTTAAGGTCTACAGCATTAGCCCAGCAACAGAATCCTACAGAAAGAAAAACTAAGAAAGCAGCGACTTCATTAGCACAATTTTTCTGTAACTATGTCCAGGATATCATACTTCCGGAGATCTTAACTGAAGTCTCTACCGTAGCTTACATTCCATCGTGTTATAAAATCGTAACAAGGCAACAGCCAATTGCAAGAGCCGTAGTCTAGTTGGGTGTGTGTTCGCTTATTAGACGTGAGGCCACGGTTCAAACCACAGGTCGAACATCTCCAAGCACACGAAATTTTAATATTTCAGCAGATTTCTGACAAAAAGAATTCGAGAGTAAAACAAAATTGCCATGAAAACGTTTCTCAAGAATCTATCGTTCGGTATCGACTTTAAATTGTAGGTTGTTCCGGCCACTCATGTATAAAATTAGCACACACAACATAAGAGGTATGAGAGGTTGTTAACCTGATTGAATGGTTGTGATGACCAATTACGATCCATACATAGGACATCATACACGTTGGAGCTCTTTCTTTGGTCGTAAACCTTTAGAGAAATCTGAGCTGGCGAGGCATTTGTCATGGCTGAAAAATCGTTGGTTTAAGGTCTACAGCATTATGTCAGCAGCAGAATTCTACATGAAGAGATATTAAGAAAGCAGCAGCTAGATTAGCTTAATTTTTGTGAAACAATGTCCAGAATATCATCCTTCTGGAGGTCGTGTTATAAAACCGTAATAAGGCAACAACCAATTGCAAGAAAATTGTAGTCACCGTAGTCTAGTAGGTTTTGTGTTGGCTTATTAGACGTGTGGCCAGTTTTCAAAGTCCAGATCAACCTTAAAAAAATAAATTTGAAAATATATTCTTCGCCAGCTTCATCTCAGTAGATTTCTGGCAATACTGAGTATACTAAGTAAGTAGATATGTTAGCTGATGATTACTTACTTACTTAATTGGCCATAACAACCCGTTTATCGGATTTCGGCCTGCCGCAACACATCCTTCCAGGCGCTTCTGCTTCGTGCGCACCTACGCCAATTGGTCACACCAATCAATGACAGGGCTTCCTCGATTTGGTCCTTCCAACGGATGCAAATTCGTCCTCATCGCCGACTTCCGAAAATCCCCGCATCAAATACCCGTCTCGCCGGAGCATCCTCCTCCATTAGAACGACATGACCGAGCCAGTGCAGTCGCTGGATATTAATACGCTGCACAACGTCTACTTGTCCATAACATATATTTTGTTTTGCCCTCATTTATTGTCAGACCCCTGTTCATAGACTCCCGTTCAGTAGCACTAAAGGCAACAGTAACATCACGCTTGGTACGCCCTAAGATGCCAATGTCGTCAGCGTATTTTTTTGAAAAATAGTGTCATTTCGATGCACTCCCGCCTTTCGCAGAACACGCTCCATGACGAAGTTGGAGAGGTCGCACGGTATCAAAAGGTTCGGAGAGATCCATTCCTACCTTGATGTAGCTGCAGGAACTGCTCAACGTCATTCTGCATAGCCTTATCAGCTTCGCAGGTATACCGAGTTCAGATATTGTGGCAAAAACACGAAACCTTATGGGGCTATCGAAGGCTGCTTTATAGTCGACAAAAAGATGGTGTGTGTCGACTTGTTTTTCGTGGGTCTTTTCCAGGATTTGACGTTGTGCGAAGATCTGGTCGATGATGGACTTGCTGAGTTAGCTTGAGATAGCTGATGATAAACAAACCTATTCCCAGATATCGGCTTGCATCAGCATTTCTATTTTAGCTTCTCTGGCCGTCTACTCTGCCGTCTTCGCCAGTTTGTCATACCAATCGATGGCAGAGTTGCTTCAACCAGCTCTTCTAAGGAAAACGAGGTCAACCACTGCCATGGCGTTCGTTAACTTTTCTATCAAATATTCGTTTCTTATACATACAACGTCTCAACAAATCTCTGTGCAACTTACATATATGGCCATTAGAACCCCTCAGTCAGAATACGGCCTAGCTTCTCACACCACTTATGTTGTGTGTGTTAATTTCCTACATGAGTGGCGGTACAATCGACTCCGAACGACAGATTTTTGTGAAATTTTTTCATGGCAATTTTATTTTTTTGACTCTCAGAGTTTTTGCCAGAAATCTGCTGAGAGGAAGTCGCTAAAAAAAAATTTGTTGATGCAGTTGAAGTGAAATAACACTTCATGCGCAAGATAAGTCCTGTAATTTAAAGCATTTGTTCCTAGTCAATGCTAATTATACGAGTGGCGTGACATACATATTTATGTATACATACTTGGTTACAAAGTATTCGAGCACTTTCTGCTGCAATGAGCCTGCAACTTTCAATATTTTTAACAAATTTAAGTTGCTTCCAGCATTAAACATCTTTCACTTGGAAAACTTTCTGTTCAATTATCGCAAGAGGTAAGCAAAATAATTAAAATTGTATTGCCGTGTTTAAGATTCAACAACAATTTCACTGAATTGAAGTGATTTTTGTGAAACATTTAACATGTCATCGCCTTAGTCGCACCTGACTGCAAAACGCCTGCTCAAAATACCAGTTGTATGGCATTCAACTTGGAAACTGGTTGGCTGGTTGGTTGGTTGGTTGCTTGGTTGCAGTGCGTTTAATGCGTTCAATTTATGATTTTCATGAGTTTATTACTCATGTGGTATGTCGGTATGTGTGTATGATTATTATTATTGGTGGTGTTGCTGTTGAATGCCATCATTCATCATAAATTCTAATTACCGCGGCTATAATTTTGCCACCATCCTTAGCCAATTTAGCAACAATTGTAAAGCATCTGGAAACCTACACTCAAATCGATTTGATTTCTCGTGTGTTTTTCTCATTCTGATTCTTAAAATCAGTTTTTATTTCTCATTGCATTTGGAAAAAATTAATGGTTTTACATCACACCATGCCACTCTGACTATATTTTTTTTTAAATTTTTTTTTTTTGTTTTGTTTTTAAGGCACCTCAGGTTAGTTAGACCTGTTACCAATTGCAATTTGCTTTTCGTTTTCTTCCATTTTTTTCTATTTTTTTTATTCGTTATTTCTGCACTTTTTTCCAACACTTTCTTGCACTTATTTTACTTTGAATTTTTTTTCTTTCAGTATTTAAATGCCAAGAAAAATTTTTTTGTTTCTCTTTGAAATTATTTATTATTGAAAAACAACAACAACAAAAGAGTGAGGAAAAAAAATTTAAGAAACACTAGATTTTGAAATCAAATTTTTTTTTAAACAACGTCTGGCAAAATTTAAGAAATTGAAGTTAAAAATCAAAGACAGAAAAATAAAAATTAATTTTCAGTGACAATATTAGTGGCAGAGAAAGAGGGGGGCAATACCTCAACACAAGTCTTGCTTTTAATGCTTTTATGAAAGAGAAAAATCATTCGAAACATAAACATTAAACAGGTTAAATGAAAATAAACACTTTTAATAAGCCATTACACCATTTCCAGAAGGAAATTTTAAGAAGCAAACGACTTAACTAGGCTGTATTGAAATTTTTGTTTACATCTCATCGTGATTCCATCCTTCGAACTTTGATAGCTGATAATGGCCATCTTATTGAAGCTACATCTGTCAAATTACATACATATGACAAATTAGTGAAGACAGCCAGAGAAGCTTAAATAGAACTGCTAAGGCAAGACTAAATTCGGGAAAAGGTTTGTTTATGATCAGCTAAGTTAGTGCTAGCTAGTGTAAGTATGTCCAGATCTCTCGTTATCAAGGCAATCTTACAGTGTTCCACTAGTGCATTTCGTATAATATAGTCGATTGCGACCCTTATGTTTTTTCTGTACATACATACACACAGTTACTAAAGTATACATACGGTTAACAAATTTCAGAAATTTTTTAACCAATCCGTTTTCGTTGAAAATCTTTAAAGTTTCCTTGATGTTAAGACGGTCTTTTGCATTGGTTAAAAAATTTCTGAAATTGAACTGAATTGTGGCCCTGCACAGGCCCACAAAAGTATACATACGATTAATAAATTTCACAAATTTCTGAACCAATGTAAAAGACCGTCTTCAAATCGAGGAAAGTTGTCCGCCAATTATAAAGATTTTCAACGAAAACGGATTGGCTAAAAAGTTTCTGAAATTTGTTAACCGTATGTATACTTTTGTGGCTCAGCGTCTATACATAATTGGCCACTAAAACCCTACAGTCAGAATTGCAACCTCGTTTCTCACACCACGTATGTCGTTTGTATTAATTTTATAGATGAGTGGCCGGAGAACTACAGTTTGAAGTCGTTACCGAAAGACAGATTTTTGAGAAACTTTTCATGGCAATTTTATTTTCCTCCCAAAGTTTTTGTCAGGAATCTACTGAGACACAGGCCCCGAAGAAATATTTTTTAGTACTTCGTTTTGTTGGATATGTCTGACCGGGGATTTGAACGGTGGCCATATGTTTAACAAGCCAACACACTATCTACTAGACTATGGCGACTTCAAACTAATTGCTATTTATTCAGTTTCTTTTATCAAACCCTCATGGACGGATACAGCACTTGACAACACGTGCAAGTAATGAAATTGCTCTGTTAGAGCAACTTAGGACGTTTTACAATCGCCATAATCGTCCTACTAAAAGAAAAATTTGCAATATGGTGGATAAATTCAAGGCGATTCAATATTTATTTAGCTGCAGTAAAGGATCGATAAATATCCTCACATTGACGAAACCCAAAAATTTTCAAAAACATCACCGCTATCCGTCAGAATGTGCAAGAGAATACGAGACAGTCGACTTATCGCTCACAAGAATTCGACTTTCGCAGATCACAACTTCACGAATTATGCGTTGTCATTTGGGCCTGCCCCCGTAACAAAATTCAACTGAACCAGGCTAAAGTAGACAACGACATGAGTTAACAGCATTACCTCCCAATTTTCATTGAAAAATCAGCCATATCTATCTTTGAATGAATATATACGTGAACAAACAAAACTGTGGGATTCGGGACTATACCAATCCACATGAGGCTCATCCGAGAGCATCCAATGCATTCTGAAAAAGTCACTGTCCATATTTCTTTCAGAACGATGTTGAATGAGGGCAAAACAAAGTATATGTTATTGGCAAGTAGAGATGCGCGGCGTATTGATTCGCAGATTACGGCCGATAACTATGCTTTTGATACGGTCAAGGAATTCATCTATCTAGGCTCCGCTGTTACCAACAGAAATGATGTCAGTCTGGAGATCAAGCGCAGGATCACTCTTGCCAACAGGTACTACTCTGGTCTCAATAGGCAATTGAGTAGCAGAGACCTCTCTTGTGCGACAAAATTAACACTTCACAAGACACTCATCCTACCCGTACTTCTTTATGGCGCAGAGGCATGGACCCTATTAAGTACAAATGCAGCGGCCTTGACAGTGTTCGAGAGAAAAGTACTGCATAAGATCTTCGGTCCAGTACGAGTTGGCGATGATTTCCGCATCCGATCGAACAGTCAGCTGTATGAGCTCCTCAACGACATAGACGTTGTACAGCGTATTAATATCCACCGGCTGCGCTGGATCGGCCATGTCGTTCGAATGCATGAGGATGCTCCGGCGAGACGGGTATTTGATGCGGGAATCTGCGGAAGTCGGCGGAGAGGACAACCTTGCATGAGGAAGCCCTGTCATCGATTGGTGTGACCAACTGGCGTAGGCGCACAAGAAGCAGTGGCGTCTGGAAGGATGTGTTGCGGCAGGCCGAAATTCGTTAAACGGGTTGTTATGGCCAATTAAGTAAGTAAGTTGACTAGGTCATCACCGTCAGCGTAGTCGCCGTAGGATAGTAGATAGTGTTTTAGCTTGTTACACTTTAGAACTCGGTTCAACCTCAGGTCTCGAATAAAACGAAATTAAATAAAAAATATTCGGCGACTTTCTGTCAGAAGATTTCTGGCAAAAGCTCGGATAGCAAACAAAAATTGACATGAAAAAGTTTCTTAAAAAGTTTGTCGTTCGGAGTCGACTTTAAACTAAAGGTCCTGCCAGTCATTTATACAATAAATACACACAACATAAGTGGTGTTGAGAAACTAGGTCGTACTCGTGACTAAAGGCCAATTATGTACGTATGTATCACTGTCAACTTCGAGCACTATTGATTGAATCGAATTTGTTGGACTGAATTGGATGATCTGGGCTCCAATGACATGTGGTTTCAACAAGATGGCGCAACGTGTAACGCAACTCCTGTCCCATTATATCACGCCTGCTATTCGGTATTCCTTTGCTCTTTCATTAAACAAACTTTCTCACATGGGTTGTAGTGCTATCGCGGTTATAGTTTTCAATTGGCAATGAATGATTGTCTGAATCCGGCATATAATAGACTTCATATCAATTAGTTGTTTTGCAAAATCTAGGGAGGGCACACATTGTGATGTTTCATCATAGTTGCCCAAACCAATTCAATTAATTTCGGTAACCAACTTGATGCAGCACAAATCATCCAATTCTCGGACTACAACAGCCAATGTGGTGTAACAAACCCCTGACTAAAGGGATTGTAACGTATGTTGCAAACATTGTAAGATACAATTTTCTAATTTCTCTTTGGATATGGTGTAATTTAAAGTTATATTTTTATATTTTTTTATTTCCTTCCATCCATCCTTCACCACCAGTTTGATGCTTCAGGTTAATATTGAAAACAAATATTCTGCGTTATATTGAGTTGTCGTCATGGCTTATGGTATATTGCCATGGCGTTCATAATTTATTTTTTTTCTTCTTCTTCTTCCAAATAGAAATGCTACTGCTGATGAATTTCTGCTTCTTGTTCTTCTTGTTTTTTTTTTTGTCATTTAATTTTAAGGTTAGAAGCGTACATAGTGCACAGTGAGTGCTGTAAGTGAAAGAATGAACGACAACTCAAGTAATTACCAGGTAAAGTTGTTAAAAATTACAAAAAACTACAACAACAAGCTCAACATTGACAGTAAGAATAATAATAATAACAACAACAAAAACAATAACATTTTGAAATTGCAATGCAGACGACATCATAAAACGATAAAAAAAACAATTTTTGCAGTAAACGACATCAACGATTAATATTTTCTGCATCATCAGCACAAATTTTCTACTTACTCTTCCCACTCCTCCACTCTACACCTCTTCTTGCCACAATATGCCAATCCTGCTGTACAATACATGGGGTTTGTATGTATGTGACGAGTACACGTTAATAACATCAGGTATTAAGTGGTTTTATGCTGCATCACTTAAATTACATAAAAACATACACACACAGAGATACACACAGAGACACACATACCCATACGCAAAGGTATTTGCAATGCATACATACATACATACATGCATACAATACTAATAGAAAAATAAATAAGCCGAACCAAAATAGACATAAAATTCCAGGTATGAACAGATTTAAGAGTCTCTTGAAATACAGGGTCTTGAGTTGCGCTGAAGAAACTTAACTAAGCCAATTTAATTACTGACTGCAGCTATACACAGCCTGTATTATGACCTCACATATACACTCACACATGTACGTTTACATATAAAACAAATAAAATATGAATGAGACGATGATGGGAAGCTGTTTATCTTGAATGCCTGATGTTTTTATGAATAGTTTGATGAATCGTTACATAAATATTGCACTACTGCCTCATCTTCTTCTTCTTCTTCTTCTTCTTCTTCTTATTTTTCAACACCACACACGTACAAAAGATTTACAAACTCTCTCTAGTATGCATATATACATATACATACACATGTTCATATAGAAATTCGCAAATTCATAAACACTTGGCTATAAGCAGATACACAATATTAATGCGGATGTGGTAACGACATAAAATTCTTATAAAATATCATCTGCAATTTGGGGGGAGTGATACCCAACTGGCAAACACGGTTTATACTAGCTAGGCATGTAAAATCTCCTACAAGAATTTGATTCTGAATGCTAAAACAGGTATATTGAGTAGGGGTATGAACCCAAACAAAATGGGACGCTTCAGCCAATTGTGTAATTATAACGGGTCATTTTTTTTTAGCAATTATCTTTTTGGCAACACTGGTTTAAACAGCTCATGCGTCACGTTTCGTGTTCTGTTTCACTGTCAAACATCTTCAGTTTGGTCTATAATTTAACCATGAATCGTCTTACAAACGAACAACGCTTGCAAATCATTGAATTTTATTATCAAAATGCGTGCTCTGTTAAGAAAGTTCATCGCGCGCTTCTTCCATTTTATTGTCAGTTTAATCGATCAACTGAAGCAGCTATTCGGGCTATTGTGACTAAATTTCGCACCAAATTTACATTGTTGGACATTAAACTACCAACACGCTTACGTAGAGTGCGAACTGAAGAACATATCGCACCTGTATCGGCCACTGTTAATGATGACCATCAATTATCGATTCTTCGCCGTTCGCAGCAATTGGTATTCTGTTACTCAACAACGTGGGAAATTTTGCGGAAGGATTTAGGTCTGAGGCCTTTCAAAATACAGCTGTGGTGCAAGAATTGAAGCCGAACGACCTACCGCAACGCAGAATTTTTGGTGAATGGGCTCTTGGAAAGTTGGCCGAAGATCCACTTCTTTATCGAAAAATTGTGTTCAGCGGCGAAGCTCATTTTGGCTCAATGGATACGTAAATAAGCAGAATCGTCGATTTTGGAGTGAAGATCAGACAGAAGCATTGCAAAAGCTACCAATGCATCCAGAAAAAGTCACAGTTTCGTGCGGTTTATGGGCTGTTGGCATCATTGGACCGTACTTCTTCAAAGATGCTGCGAATCGTAACGTAACTGTGAATGGTGAGCGCTACCGTGAGATGATATCCAACTTTTTTTGCCCAAAATGCAAGAGCTTGGTTTACATAACATGTGGTTTCAACAAGACGGTGCCACATGCCACACAGCACTCGTAACAATGGACTTATTGAGAGGCGAGTTAGGTAAACATTTTATTTCACGGTCGGGACCGGTCAATTGGCCGCCTAGATCTTGCGATTTAACGCCTTTAGACTATTTTTTGTGGGGCTATGTTAAAGCTCATGTTTATACATACAAGCCCGCTTCAATTGAGGCATTGGAAGACAACATTGAAGCATTTATTCGTGAGATACCGGCCGAAATGTTGGAAAGAGTATGCCAAAATTGGACTAAGCGGATGGACCATTTGAGGCGCAGTCGCGGTCTACATTTGCATGAAATAATCTTGAAACATTAAATTATATGGACCATACTATCGATTCAAATAAAGATTTCATGCATTTTCCTGAATTTTATTTGCTTTTTTTTTTGAAAAATTTTCCTATAGCTCTTAAAAAATCACTCATTACTACCAGGAATTGGTGCAGCTGCAGCGCTGACAAATTCTATGAATTCTGAGGAATTTAGTCAGTACGGGGACTGCACTTACCCGTGGCATCACAACGGGCCGCTATGCGTGCCTTTGGCATCAAAACTACCACTCTAACTTACCTCCCTACTAGGAATCTTTTAAAAGACTTTTATCGGGATAAAAATTCTTCACCAGCAACGTGTCTTCTTTTTATTTATTTAGTGGGAACCACTTTCCCCATATGAAAAATCCTAAACCGTGTGGCTTCCACGTAGGTGAGAGGAAACCAATGCAACATAGTATTCATGCGATGCTGTTCACAAATCAGTCTGCATGTAGGAGTACCGTGATTATATGACCTATTGCACTACCTTCAGTCTATAAAGGTCTCTATCCCTATAATGTTTTCTCTAAACCTACTGCAGTGGGCTGTCAAAATATTGCTGACTAACCAAGGATTATGCCTGGGTGCAGTCTGATGCATGACTCAAATCTCTTTTTACTATAATCAATCAACAAAACTTTTGAGTTCCCACAAACGATTTGGTTTTTGAAGAGTATGTGTTTCTCTTTATCTTCCATGCTGTTGAGTATACTCTTCCAAACATATCTTCCCACTACACAAACATTCCATTGATGGGCCCAATGGCGTGCAAGCTCTCCTTCTTGAAAGCTCTTCTATTTCCACATGACCTGGCATTCAAGACAGTCCCATATTATTTTCGAGATTATCTTTTAAGAGCTGGAGGCAGGGGATGGCAGCCAATCTGTCACATAGTCGTGCTATGTCCTATTCTTTGCACTTTCTGTCCAAGTTAAATTGAGTACCGTTTTTAAGACACCTGCAAGTTTCCCCATGGATTTTAAATATTTCACTCTTGTGATAAAAAAATCTGATCCTGTGTTCGCGACCCATCTGCATATACAGAATGGACCCTCTTTTAAAAGAGTATGTCCTCTACAGATTCCTACTTTTGGCTACTAAGTTTCGTTGTAAAGCATTTATCAATATCGCTTCTTTCCAGAAAGGAACTATTGTACTTGATGTATTAGTCCCTGAAATTTATTTATTTTCAGAGTTTTTGCAAGAAGGCAGCTGAGAGGCCGAAGAATTATTTTTACAAATTTCGTTTTGTTCGAGATGTCTGAGCCGGTGTTTCAACCTACGGGTCGCGTCTAATAAATCAACACACCACTTTCTACCCTACGCCGATGAGGCAACGAAGATTGTTAATGTTCGTACCAGTGATCAGCAATGAATCGCTTTTTCGCTACTCACAAGTATTCATAAAATTTTCAGTATGAGTGAGTCAACAGTATTGAAATCCAACTGCTCTGGTTCATTCGTACTCAGTACACAACGTTGTTTTATAAGTACAAGTTGCAATGAGTATGAGTACAACGTTGACATCAAACTCATACCATTTATTACAGTCTTAGTTGTTGTTGCATTTACAAAGAAAGACAAAGACAGCAAGGAAATCAAACACACAACCTTCTTGTGAGTATGTAGTGTTCGTACGCGAATCATACTTATTGTGTGATCGTGTATACGAAGAGTCATGGAGAGTCGAAATCAATAACATCGTTCGTATTGTTAAGTATGAGTACCATGAGTATTTCAAACTTTGAATATGAGTAGTATGAGTATGGCATTAAAATAAGTATGAATGCGTATAAGTATCAGAAATTATGAGTATGATTCGAATCTACTCATCGTGTTGGATACTCATTGCTGATCTCTGGTTCGTACATTATTCTTCATTCCAACCCTTCAGTTAGGATGTCTGAGCTGGGGGTTTGAAACTCGGGTTCGAGTCTAAAAAGGCAACATACCACATTCTACCCTACTCCGATGAGGGATACTCTTTGATGAGAAAATACAACGAAGAGTGTGTTCATACATAATTAATCATTCCAAACCTTCAGTCAGGATATCTAAGCTGGGGTTTGAACCTTAGACTCTTGTCTAATAACTCAACACACTACATACTAAAATTCAGCGGGACATATTTTGTGAAGGAGTGTTTCTAGTGTCTTGTAATCTCACAAAGTGTGTTAATATTTCTTAGCTTTGATTCAGTCTTCAGCTTCTCCAGCAAAATAGGCGCTTGGTGTGCTTAGAAGGAAGATATTTCTGCTAGAATTAGACTTATGTTCGTAAAACTTTCAGTACAAGATGAAAATATGCCCTGAACATGCATACATAATTTGTAATTACAACCTTTTAGTCTGGATTACGACCTAGTTTCTCAACACCACTTATGTTGTGTGCAAAGTCGGTTCCGAACGACAAATTTTTGAGAAACTTTTCATGGCAATTTTATTTTTCACTCTGAGTTTTTGCCAGAAATCTGCTGAGAGGAAGTCGCCCAGGAAATATTTTTTTTCATATTTTCATTGTAATGTCTGATCTGGGGTTTGAACCGAGGCCTCAAGAGGCCTTGATGACATGAAATGAACGTCATTGTTGAAGACGTTGCTTATGACTGTCCAGCGTGTATAAGTTTGGCTTAATAGGGGGAGGTGCCCTGAATAGCTCAGTTAAAAAAACTATTGAATGTCGAGTAGTAAGGTGTTCAAATACGGATAGTAATTGCTTTCTATTGAGAACCATGGATCCGTAATTTTTGCATGATAACCCAAGGAAACCATTTGAACTGTTTACACTTCTCATTACCTCAAGAACGATGTGGAAAGTAGTCACTTTGAGTTGAGTAAGGTAAACAGTTGCCACCTTAAAAGGAATTTGCGGCAAAATCTTATAATTTTGAAAAGCATCCATGAATGATGCTTGCCTGTAAGCAAGAGAATGTTGTTGTGATAGAAAATTGAAGACATTTTCCTTGAATTTCAATCAAACATAGATCAACCAGAGTAAAAATTGGTTTTTCAATATGTTTTCAAGAATTTTGTTGAAATATTTACCAAAAAAAAAAAAAAAAACGTAGAGTATTTAATAGGATTTTAAAGGCAAAGAAAACCTTGACTGTAATGAAATGAATGCACATACATACATACATATGTTAGTGAATATTTTGAGGTTAGGATCTTAAGAATTCATGTATCCATGCCATGTCATTTAACACTGCCATTGAGAAGAAAAAAAATTTAATTTCATTAAAAATATTTCTCTTCAGTGTTATGAAGTGTTTTATTGATGCCATTATATTTGTGGAGAGGGGGACAGGGGGGAACAATAAACAGAAAAACTTAAAACTTTTTGAAAAGGGGTGACATAATAGCAGTTGCCACCGCGGCAGGCAGCATCAATTATTTTAAATTACTTTTTGCCACTTCAAATGGCTGTTAACAGCCGCCAAAGCGAAAGACAGAGAGAGAGAGAGTGAGATGTGGTTGTGACCTTGAATTGGTTGAAATAGTTGAAATGGCTTTTAATACTTAATAGCGTTGAAAAATAATTACAAATTGCACTTAAGAAATGTTTATTTCATAATGTAAAGCGAAATAATTTAACAAATTTAAGGCATTTCCTTACAGCAAAAGGTTTGTTGCCATATCCCCTTCCTTTTCCTATAAACGGTCCTTTCAGCACAAAGTTCAAGTGTGCCAGGTCATAGGCAATAACAGCAAAAGTTTATCTTTAAATAGGCCTGCAGTTAACTCGTGGTCTGTACTACTACAAACAGCAATACGAACACCACCTTCACCTTCACCATCACCATCACCTCCACTACCTCCTTTACATCCATTACCAATGCCTTTGATTGCCGATAATCCTTAATGGCCATTTTTAAAGAATTTCGCGCTTTTTTTCTCTTCTCTGTTTATTGCTTGTTTTCTTTCTCAGTTTCTTTTATACTTTGTTTTATGCTCGTAAAGACGTAAAGAGCTGCAGCGAAAAGTTTTCGCAAAACACCTGCTCTATTTAGCCCAACCAGGTATTTTATGGTTTTTGATTTTCAGTCAATACATCGCCGTATTGGCATAAACTATTCGCCAATGACCCAAAGCGTTCATAGATCATAAGAAATTCTTTTCAATACGGCAATAGCATAGAAATCAAAGGGGGATTTAAATGCGTGTGATATACACGGAGAGAAATGAAAGGCAATTGCCAGTTGTGAATAAGTTGAAGGTATTCCACGTAATTATGAAAATTTCCTGTCTTTCTTAAGGTTTTCAGCATTAACTCCAAGAAAATTTCGGGCAAATACAATAAATTCAGGGTATCAGAAGACACTGTTAAGCATGTGAGAGTACGAGGCATCGGTTCAAACACCAGGTCAGACATCTCCAGCTAAAGGAAATACGAAAAAATCTTCGGCCATTTCCTCTCAACAGATTTCTGGCAAAAAGCCTCTGACTGAAATAAAATTGCCAAGAAAAGTTTCTCAAAAATCTGTCATTCAGAGTCAACTTTACGCTGTAGGTCCCGCCACTCATGTATAAAATTAACATACATAACATGGGTGGTGTGAGAAACTAGGTTGTAATCCTGACTAAAGGCTTGTAATGACCAATTACGTATGCATGTATGGTAGTGCACGAAATGAAAGTTTTACAGTCTAAAAATAGACACAAAAAGGACTGTTAACCTTTTGTCTTTGCTTTTCGACAAAGGGAAGCAGACTATTAAACTGTTGAGTAAATTTATGTACGGGATGAGGGTCAATTAGTCCAGGGCGTAACGTGAGTATCGCCACACTCCGCGGTGATCTAACCATGGATGGAATAAATGCCCACAAGCACATTGATGCAGCGTTATGATAAGACTACCATAGGTTGCTATGCATTTGGATAAGACTTCCCCCTTGGTTAGGGGTCAGACACCATCTTCAAACTCCTTTTTGACAATGCTTGCGAGTGTAATGCCACACTGAGCAACGACAACCATCACCACCATTACTCCTACCGTAGCCGAGCAGAATCGAGTCTCAGGGGCTTCCATATTACCAGAAAGAATATTCGACGGCCAATCTGCTACCAGTTGAACCCCAAACAGATCGATTCTGGTAACCCAAAAAACAAACTCAATGGGAGGACACTACGCACCAACAATGAAAGTCGTCCTCCTCATGGAGAACCCAACACAGACCATCTACCTAATTCGGTAAACCCACTAGAGAAGGGTTGAACTAGGAATGACAGACCAGTAGAAAGTCTGTTGTACCATCGCTGATGTCCAGATTAACCAATTTAATCGAAAAAAGTTTGTATCATTGACCTACAGTAATCGCCGTTGTCTGCGATGGCCTGGTGAACGTTGTTCTCAAAGAAAACCCTCCAATTATACACCCAGCAGTGCCTATTTCGGGATGTATTGGATTTCGTGTGTGCATCCCAAATTCGACAAGTTTTCGTGTTTCTCCATTTTGGATGAATAGATATCCAGAAATGGGCATCACCGCTGAAGATGATTCAATGAAAATTCGGATCAATTGCTAATTACTCTAGAGGCTATTCAGAGACAAGTTATTTTCTATCGTTGTTTACCTCCAGTTCCTAAGTCAATTGAATTTTGTTCGGATGTAGCCTTAAACCACGACGGCCATCACTAGATCTTGCTTTTTGTCAATGTACGGGTTGGTCGATCTACAGTTTAAAGTCGACTCCGAAAGACTGATTTGTTGAGAAACTTTTCATGGCAAATTTATTGTTGCCGGAAAAATATTTTATTTCGTACTTTGCTTTTGTTCCTAATACCTGAACTGTGGCCTCATGTCTAATAAGCTAAAACACTACCTACTAGACTACGGTGACTTTAAATTAATTCTCGTTTATTCAGTTTGTTTTGTCAAACCCTCATGGACGGATACAGCATTCAACAACGCATGGAACTAATAAAATTGTTGTATCAAAATCGGACGACGTGCTCCGCTTATTTTATGATAGCCATAATCGTTCTATGAAGTCACCGTAGTTTAGTAGGTAGTGTGTTGGTTTTCTTAGACATGAGACGTAAATCCAGGGTTCGAGCCCCAGGCCAGACATCAAAACGAAATACAAAAAATATTTCTACGGCGACTTCCTCTCAGCAGATTTCTGGCAAAAACTCTGAGAGTAAATAAAAATTGCCATGAGAAAATTTCTCAAAAATCTGTCGTTCGGAGTCGACTTTAAACTGGACCCACCACTCGTGTATAAAATTAACACACACAACATAAGTGGTGTAAGAAACTAGGACGTTGTACAATGGGTCAGTTCGACTTCCGGGTGCTGTACTTGTCTTAATTAACAAGTACACGTCCTCTAACCTAACCTAATCGTTCTATCAAGAGAACAGTTTGCAACATGATGGATAAATTCGAGCACATTTAGTATTCACTTAGGTTTAGTAAATGAACGATAAATATCCACACATCGACGAAACGCAATAATATTCAAAAACATCGCCGCCATCCATGAGAGTATGCAGGAAAATCCGAGACAAACGACTTCGTGCCTCCCATAGGAACTCGTCCTTTTGAAAACTACAACTTGACAAATTGTGAGTCGTAACTTTTGCCTGCTCCCGTACAAAATTCAACAGACCCAGGAACTGAAGGCTTTTTTTTGTCATAGGCCGGAGGTGGGAATCTTCGAAAGACACTTTTGTTCCAACAAAAGAGTGCACGATTCACCATCACTGGTGCCTACGTACTAAACCCACCCCATACACACTTCAACCATTCTCCCTCCGCGGGACTGCCGTAAGGTATTACTTCGCGGAGGGCTGGTTAGCTTTAAAGCTTGGTCACTCTAAGTTAAGTTTCGCCTCCGTTCCTCAAGCCTTCGGAGTACTATCATAACTTCAGCCATTCTCTGAATCCTAGAATTCAATACCTCCTCCATAATCCGAGTTGGTCCGAATTTCGTTTCCCCGGGCCATCTAAATCTGGGGCGGCATGTTAGAATATGCTCCGCGTCTTCCTCCTCATCTACACAGTTTGGGCATAAAGGGGAAGTATCATGTCCAAATCTGTGCAGGTATTTCCTGAAGCACCCATGACCTAGTTAGGAACTGGGTCACGTAGTAGTTCAGCTCGCAATGTTCGTTCTCCATCCAAAGGGTTACATTAGGGACAAGGTGAAATGTCCATTGCCCCTTTAAACCGTTCTCCCATGGTGACTGCCATTTGTGCATGGAAGTCCTTCGTTCCTCCGCCTTTATAGCTGCAGTTCGTCCTGGAAACTCGAGATAGCGAAAGTATATCCGCCTCGTCTCATCCGCCAGTATGTCTATTGGAATTGTCTTTGCCAATACCAATACCGCTTCATCAGACACTGTCCTGAAGCTACTTACTTGTCTAATCGCGCTTAGACGATACGCAGAGGACAGTATTCTCCTTGTAGTCCCCACGGAGAATGCCTCCGACCATATTGGGCAAGCATACAACATTATCGACGTTACAACCCGCGATATTATCCTCCTCTTGAATGGACCTGGTCCTCCAATATTTGGCATCATTCTCGCCAGTGCTCCCTGTGTTACAGATGCCCTTTCGCCGATGTATTTCACGTGCTCCTTGAAGTTCAACCTGTTATCGATAATCACTCCCAGGTACATATTTTATCGGCCTCTTAGATTGGATCTTTGTACCTCCAACGGTCACTTCCATCTTCTCCACTATCTTCCGGCCACTTATCAAGACGGCCTCCGTTTTATGTGCGGCAAGTGTCAAACCTGCCTCTTCAAGCCATACTCCAACTTTTTGAATCACTGTGTTCGTTTTCTCCTCTATTTCCCTTACCGTCTTAGCTACCGAGGCTATGGCAATGTCATCTGCAAAGCCCACAATTGTAGTCCCGTTTGGCAATCGCAGTCGAAGTACACCATCGTACATAATGTTCCATAGTAGCGGCCCAAGTACAGAGCCCTACGGAACACCCGCCGTCACCACGTATTCCTTTTATCCTTCATCCGTTAGGTATCTTACGCTCCTGTTACAGGAACTGAAGATAAACTAAAGCAGACGGCAACGTGTATTCGCTGGATGAGCTCTAAAGTAGTTGGTAGGTGACCTTAATTTTCATTGAAAAAACAGCGTTAAGGTCGAGCTATGGATGAATGGATACGTAAACAAACAAAACTGTCGGGTTTGGGACGATACCAATCCACATGAGATTCAAGAGCGTTAAATGCATTCCGAAAAAGTCACTATTTGGAGTAGATTTTGGACTGACGGAGTAATCGGTCCGTATTGCTTTCAGAAATTGGTTAGGCTATCACTATCAATGCAGTCGCCATAGGGTAGTTTGTGGGCTAGACACTTAAACAAGGTGGAACATTGAATATTAATTGCAAGAGATGCAAGGAACTCACACATCTTTTTTAGAAGCTGTCCCCATTTTTTTCAAAGTGTATTTCCAGCATAAAGTTGTAGACATAATTGTAATAACAACATACCAATTGGTATGTCTCTTAAATTGATAACCACTTACACTTACATACATATACCCTTACTTACACACACACACAGATACTTACACGCATACATTTAAATAACTTTATAAATAAAATAAATTCCATATTGAGTACAGCAGCTTAGGCTTTTGAAACGAGGAAAATATCCGGACTTACAAAGCTTGGAACAAAACAAAACAAAGTAAGAAAGAAACGAACAGAAAGAGAAACATTAAAAGCGTCAAATCAAATCACTTATTTAAGGATAAAAAACAACAACAACAACAACAACAATCATTGCAACAACAATAATAAATAACAAGACATGAATGCGTAAATACACATCCAAATACAGCTCATCTTCGATACATTTTATCAGGCTTTTATACCCTACTTAAGCAAGGTCTACCTGCGTACATATGTACATACGTATCTAAGCCCTTGACAATCAATATTTTAGCCTGACAAACCAGAGCAGATAGCAGAAGGCAGGCAGTTAGCCTGGCAGAAAAAGTCTCCCCTAAAAATTGTTTCTGAAAGTTATTTTCATACACGCGGTCATCTGGTTGAATAGCATTGAACTGATTCTAGGATTGATCCCCTCTTTATTTTTATTGTTTGTATGTGTTATAGTTGTTGTTGTTGTTGTACTTATTATTAATAACTTGTACATTAAAACAGTCAAAGCAGTTAAACAAAACAAAACAAAATAAAAAAGAAAACATACGAGAAGAGGAATAAAAACTTCAACAAATTGTTTTTGCCAAGTTCTGATTGGTTGCACAAGACCAGGTGGTCGTACTCCTGTTTAACCGCTTTTATATCGACCAAGAAAAAAAAAAACTTTAAAAAGCCAAGCCAAAGAACTCCAGCTACAACTCTAGCTAAACAAAGCTAAACTTTTAGACAAGACAAGGCAATACTCTCGTACAAGATAATACAACAAACGCAGCATCACAGCATCCCAGCATCACTTCAAACACACTCTCCCTCTCTCTCTCTCTCTCTAACGTAAAGCTGCAGATAAAACGAGTCAAATTATTTATTTATTCAGCATTTTGTAGTTGAAAAAAACAAAAACAAAAAAACTTGACTGGCTCAACAAACATACAAACTTGCCTGCCTAAGCCTTCTTCTGGCAAATGCAACAATTTCTTCAAGTTTATCGGTTAAACCAAATAACCCTGTCTGGCTGACAGTTGTAAGTTAAAATACTGTCCGTCTGTCTATCTGCTTGTTTGTCGCACTGACTGTTTGTTTGTGTGCTTTAAACGAGAACATGTGTTTCAACATCATCCAGTACGGCAATGTTTGTTCTTCAACGGATTTATAACAAAACGGCTTTGTTTGGCATCATAAAGTAGTTTCGGGATCATCATCTCATTCATCGTCATCATCTTTGCTTTGCACGGCAGGCTTTTTGTTAAGGATTGTGGTTAAAAAGGAAATTTAAAGTGAAATTCAAAATCGAAACAAAATAATCGAAGCGAGCTTTCAGGTTTTAAAGAAACTAAAATTTGATAAAATAAGTTTTGTTACACAACACACAGAGGATGAGTTTGAAGCCTTCGACAGGATTTAATAAGGTATTGTGGACACACTTCGTTTAAGAAGTGTTTTAAGTATTGCAGGCTTCACAACAGTAACAGTAAACAGTCACAGAAATAAATCCTCGTCACACTTACCATTCCTTTGCCTTGCATATTCAAATAGAAGTTGTCGACCTGGTCAAAAAAATTTAAAGAAAATCTACGTTAAGGATAATGAAACATGATGCAAAAGTTCAAACAAATCGCAGTAATCGCGTTAGGTACCTAAGTCGCCGTGGTCTAGTAGGTAGTGTGTTGGCTTATTAGACGTAAAGCCAGGGTTCGGGCCCCAGGCCAGACATCAAAACAAAATACAAAAAATATTTCTTCGGCGACCTCCTCTCAGCGGATTTCTGGCAAAAACTCTCAGAGCAAATAAAAATTGCCATGAAAATTTTCTCAAAAATCTGTCGTTCGGAGTCGACTTTAAATTGTAGGTCCCGCCACTCATGTATAAAATTAATACACACAACATAAGTGGTGGGAGAAAGTAGGTCGTAATCCTGACTGAAGGGTTATAATATAATGTATGTATATATGTAGGTACCTAAGTTCCTCAGGGCCTTCAAGCAGGATCTAACGGCCATCTTGCTAAAGCTATCTCTATGAAATTAGTTTGCATTTATTCAGACTCTTTCTATCCATGGACGTCCATAGTTAATTACTTATGTTCGTGGAATAGGTTCTCGAGCAGTTGGCAGCTGACCTTAATTACACCTGACATTACGTTAGACTTCTTAACAAGGTCAGAAGATCGCGGCCATTTATATAACTGGTGCTCTGCCCCACCACCACCCCCCCAAAAGCCTTATTCGCAATACTTAACTGGCTTCCTACTGTGCTTCTCGCTAAGCAGGCAGCCAAGTTTGCTGCGAAAGGACTTAATGCCCTGTCTCTCGCTGCCACATTGTACCCTCTGGTCACTCCTCCATTTTGGAGGTTTATCCTGCGGCCCCATCAAAGATCGATTATCTTCCTGCGGAATACTGTCTTGACAGGGGTTTCCAATTTCTGATTCCTCAACACCGTTCCCCCGGACCGCCTGTATCTATACACCGACGGCTGTAAACTCGATACAGGGGTCAGGAGCGAAGTCTATTCTGGGAAACAGGAACTAAACATCTCTCTTCGTCTGCCGGATTACTGCAGCGTGTTTCAGGCGGAAGTGATGGCAATTTACCGGGCCGCTTAATGGATCCTCGTCAACGGTGCTCCATTTCCCCGCGTCTCGGTCTTATCCGACAGTCGGGCCGCCATAAGCCCTCTGTCGGGTGTTGTGAATAACTCCTGGATCGTCAGGGAATGTCGTCACTTTCTCGACCTTCTTTCTGGGCGCTTTAGTGTCTCACTGGTCTGGGTCCTCGAACATAGTAATATTCCGGGGAACTGCAGAGCCGTTGAGCTCGCCAGAGGTAAAGCACTCCTTCCGGAATCCTCTTTAGTAGGCTTGGGTATGACACTCGCCTCGGTCAAGCTGGCCATTGCGCGAAAATTCTTTCTACAATACAAACTATCCTGGGCCAATGAGGAGTCCTGCTCTACCGCTAGACTCAACTGGCTGGTAGACCAACTTCAACTGCGCTGACCTACTTTCTTCTCTTCCCTGATTTTGGTGGAACTTGGTCAGTACAGGGACTGCGTTCACTCGTGGCATCATGACGGGCCGCTATGCTTGCTCAAGTGAGCTAGTTGATAGCAGAACTACCACTTCGCCCTAACCTAACCTACAAATGACGCAAAAGCGTCCAATCCAATCATTATCAATTTAGAAATTCAAAACAACGTTGACCAGGCCACCAATATCAGCGATGATCCCGACAACATTGACTTGTGGTTTCAACAGGGCTGCGCTACGGCCTTCAGTCAGGATTACGGCCTAGCTTCTCACACCGCTCATGTTGTGTGCGTTAATTTTATACGTGAGTGGCGGGACCTACAGTTTAACATCGAATCGGAACGACAGATTTTTGAGAAACTTTTTCATTGCAGGTTTATTTACTCTCAGAGTTTTTGCCAGAAATATGCTGAGAGGAAGTCGCCGAAGAAAGGAACAGGAAGATGGCCTGTTATTGCCCTCAAGTCAATGATTGTTTCCACATTTCTACTTAATAACTAAATTCCAATGTCTCAGCAAATGAAAGACTAGGAATGTACATCCATTAGCATAACAATACTTGTTATAAAAGAAATCAGAGTTCTTCCTCAATTAACTTGGGAGTGCCATTTACCATTATTCTCCCGGGATGCCAACCGGTCCTGGATCAATGAAGAGTCCTGCTCCATCGCTAGGCTCACTTGGCCCACAATGGATAGGAGGTGTACCAACCAGCTACTTGGACTTGGCTGTAATATCATCTCGATCACATTGGCCATGCTTACAGGCCACTGTGTTATGGGTAGACACGCGGAAAGAATGCGACTCTCATTTAACGACTTCTGCCGTGGATGCAGATCCGCCGAGGAGGAGGAGACTGTCATCCACTTCCTCTGCCAATGCCCATCCCTTGCGGGATGCAGATATAGGTTATTTGACTCTCCGACCCTTGTCAACTTGACGGAGCTATCGTCCATTGATACCAAGGATATAGCTTCGTTCATCAGACTTTCTGGCTGGTTTTCCAGCGTGGGGTAGTCGTGCTTTTTGAAAATGTGCAGCCCTTGCGTTGAACAACTTCCCCCTCCTTGGATCGAAGGAACTTGGTCAGAACAGAGGCTGCGTTCACCTGTGGCATCACAACGGGCCGCTATGCGTGCTCAAATGAGCTTTTTGGTAAATTAAAGCTACCACACTAACCTAACCTAACCTATTACTCCTTCCTTATGGATCCTCTTTAAACAACAGAAGACACTGTAAGATTTTCGTTTAAAAGCCTTAGTTTTCTGTATTCCATTGCTTCCCAAAGAGACCTGATGCTTTAATTGTGGCTATGGAGTGTGTAAGCTAAGCTTCTCTTTTGAAAAACGTAATTCAAAACCCTTTCCTACAAGTTAGTCCATGTCAACCACACTGAGTGTTGATCTAGAATTGCAAATATTTTGTGCCGTCTTTAATGTTACTGCAATTTTTCCAGAATCTTTTCTTCTATGAAGCGAAAATGTGGCATAGTTTACATAGCCTTTTATTCAAATTAATTGCATATTGTGTTCCCTGCACCTGCTGCTTGTTTGCTCTCTCTCCTCTACATACTTACGAGTAGACACGGCATGTTTAAAACTTAACCTGTTGCCGTGCTGTAGTGTTGTACGGCCATAGATCATTATCGGATTACAATGCGCCTTCCGATTGCCAACACAACCGGCATAGAGATGCTGGATTCTCTATACACAATAAAACTGCTTTACTTTGCTTTGCGTTTTTGGCGGATGTTTCATAAACACAGGAGAGAGAAACAACAAAAAAAACAACAACGATTGTTTTATTGCAATTTACTGCCACTAAATGTGGCAATTTTTGTGAATGTCCATCTACCACTTCTGTTGAACAACATGTTTTGCATGTTGTGGATGCAGGAAGATGCAGCAGCAGCAGCAACAGCAGCAACGGCAGCATGCAGCAGGCATTGCAGGCAGTAAGTGGTGTTGTAAAATTAGCCATATTTTCAGTCCAGCACTGCCATATATGGCCGGTTTTGTATCCTCTTTTTGTGCGTTGAGAGTGTGTGTTTGCTGTTGGTTTAGGTTTATTGGCCATAAACTGTAGACCAGAAGTTTTACGCATTTAAACAGGTTACGTGGCTGGCCAGTATGCGACTTCGACAATCGAGTTCTAAAGGAAACAACAAATGGCCACAGATTTAGCACACAGGTGGCAGGCAGTAAATGCCCAACTATAAGTTAATAAAAGATTTTTTTGTTTTTGATTTTTTATGATGCTGCTGCTACAGTTGGCAACGTCATCATCATCATCATCATCATTGCCTTCATATACAGATGTGAACGCATCAATTAACGTGTTTTCGTTTCTTTTCAATCCATTTTTTATTTTTCCTTACTTCATGCACAGTGTTACGCTAACAGAGTTTAATGTGTTTTGGAAATGAAGAATTCTAAGCGTATTCGCATGGCTACTTTCAAATTCCTTTAAAATGGCCAAGCAGGAGTACAAGCAGCTTTGGGAACCTGCTTATAGTTATTCTCATATCTCCCAAGTAATTTTGTGGCGCACAACAATTCCTAGGAAAGCTGCAACTGCAACTGCAATTGCAAATACTGCAGCGATTTACGCGCTTTCGTGCAACTTTATGTATGAAAATCAAAAGTGCACCTGTTGCCGTTTGTGGGCAATGCATCATTCATCTGCTCACACATAGAACAACAACAACAAGCTTGAAATTAAAAAAATGAATCTGGATATTCTCTGCTCCAGCTACCTCAGTCCCTAACTTATTCATTGAAATTCTTTGTGTTGTTGCTGTTGCATCAAGCAGGTTAAGACAAAAGGAAGGGCCTGTGTAAGGGTAAGAGCAAGACCGGATTGAATTGTTGCTGGCTGCACTTGTTGCCACTTCTAAATAAAGATCGCTTGCCAAACTTACTTCAATCACACATACATACATAAAGGGTGTTTTTTTATAGAGGTATAGAACTTTAAGTTGCAATAAAACAACGATGGATTATTCGATTGACATGAATTTTATTTATCCGAAAGATAATCTTGTGGCATTACATTTTAAATATGATTTCTGGCATATGACCGCCACGGCTGGCGCGGATGTAGTCCAATCTGGACGTCCAATTTTCGATGACTTTTTCCAACATTTGTGGCCGTATATCGACAATAATACGGCGAATGTTGTCTTCCAAATGGTTAAGCGTTCGTGGCTTTACCGCATAGACCAATGACTTTACATAGCCCCACAAAAAGTAGTCTAGCGGTGTTAAATCACAAGATCTTGGAGGCCAATTCACAGGTCCAAAACGTGTCTTTCAATAAATCTATTGTGGCACGAGCCGTCTTGTTGAAACCACATCTGCTGGACATCATGGTTATTCAATTCAGGAATGAAAAAATTAGTAATCATGGCTCTATACCGATCACCATTGACTGTAACGTTCTGGCCACCATCGTTTTTGAAAAAGTACGGACTAATGATTCCACCAGCCCATAAAGCGCACCAAACAGTCAGTTTTTCTGGATGTAACGGTGTTTCCACATACACTTGAGGATTACCTTCACTCCAAATGCGGCAGTTTTGTTTGTTGACGTAGCCATTCAACCAGAAGTGCGCTTCATCGCTAAACAAAATTCGCTTACGAAAATCGGGAACAACGGTAATCTCGTTTTGGGCCCATTCGACGAATCTACGCCTTACTTGATGATCGTTTGGCTTCAAATCTTGCACGAGTTGGATTTTCTAAGCACGCAAACCAAGATCCTTCCGCAAAATCTTCCATTAAGTGGATGGACACAGATCCAATTCCTGTGCTCGATGGCGGATGGACTCATTCGGGTCTTCCTCAATGCTACGCTCTACAGCAGCAATAGCTTCTCTGTACGCACCGTACAGCGTCTCTGGGGATGCGAGTTATCAATAAGAGTAAACGTGGTGCGAAAACGTTCCATGGTTAATCGAATTAACTGCTCTGATGGACGATTTTGTCGACGATAAAATGGACGTAGTGCGCGATACGTTTTCCGCACAGAACCATTATTTTCGAAATAAAATTGCACTATTTGGAAGCGTTGTTCAGGCGTGAGTCTATTCATGATGAATTGCCAAATCAAACTGAGAATAAATCACTTGACAGCTGTTAAATCGGTCGCCATCTTGAAAAGTAATGCCAACTTAAAGTTCTATACCTCTATAAAAAAACACCCTTTACATACATATGCATGGGCCTGCAATGCTTATCATTCATATAGAAGAGTGAGAATACGTTGGGTTTTTCATGCTTCTCCAGAAAACCAAAAAAGAAAAAAACATACGACATGCGTGTACAAATAAATGATTTCCATCATAATCCAGGCCAGGGCAGTGCCAGGCAATACAGTAGAGTATCTAGTACTGCCCGATCATTAAACTGACTGTCGTTTGCGTTCTTTGCTCTCTTCATCATCACAAAGCAATGGCAGTTCTACCTGACAGCAGCCTAAGGCTTAAAAAAAACTGAAAAAAATGATGTTGAAACAGCAAAAAACAACAAAAAAAACTTCAGACAACAACTATGATTGATAGTTTTTCATATGCTGCATGCCTGCTCAGTGTATATGTATCTGTGTGCTTGTCTTACTGCTTACTGGTCATTGTATAGTGGCCCCAAATGTTGATAGTTTTATTGCCATTGTCGCTCATAATCTGTGCTCTTAGCTCTTTAATTGCGACATTGTAAGTGATCTTTAGTTGTTGCTGGTTGTTTGTTGTTTGTTGCACAACAACAATAATACAAGTGTTGCATTGTTTATTTGTTACATTTTGTTCACAATTATAGTGTATCAGGCATATTAAGTTTCCAAATCGATTAGTTGTTGCAACATGACACCACAGAGATTTCCATGATCAAACATTTTGAAATGTTCATCAAGAAAAAAAAAGAGAGTTGGAAAGTTATTCACACAAATGAAGAGTTTGCAATGACTTTGATGCACTCGTCCACAACCACACACCACACCACACCATATCTATCGTGGACACCACATTATGTGCTCCTGTTATAGGGTAACTCTTCTGACCGTTTATCCTTTTCTTAAATCGTTATATGAGGACGAACATCTGCTTATAACTTGGATTATATCAATCAGTCAATGCCGATCGTTATCGGGCCATGTTGAACGAATTTTTGTTCACAAAAATTGAAGAGGAGGATATTGGCAACATTTGGTTTCAACAGGACGGCGCTACGTGCCACACAGCCGAAGCTACACTCGATGTTTTGCGCCCTGTTTTTGAAGATCGCATTATCAGTCGCAGGGCTGATGTCGTTTGGCCACCTCGGAGCTGCAATTTGACACCGTTGGACTATTATTTGTGGGGTGCCGTCAAGGATAAGTGTTACGCCGACAAGCCAGAGACAATTGACGGTTTAAAGGACAATATTCGTGAAGCCATTGGTGAAATACAACTGCACACAATCGATAATGTGCTTAAAAATTGGGCCGATCGTGTAGGCTACTGCATGGCCAGCCGAGGCAGCCATTTGAATGACATTATTTTCCATCATTAACCGGAAGGATTGTACTTTCAAATAAAAAAAGAAATTTGAGAAAATATTCTGTAGTTTTTTTAAAGCATTTTCAAAAAAAGTTATTTGGCGGACCCTTTATCAAGCAATTCTCAGCACATGTTTGAAATGGAGAATAGTAGAGGTTTGTGTCTGAGATCAGATCGAGTGAAACCAGATACAGGATTGCATTCGACAAATTTCTCGAGTTATTCTCAGCGAAAGCTTAAAAAGTGTACGAATGTCAGGCCAAACCGTTTGGAAATGTTGAGTACTCCTGCTTGTCAATCTTTCCTTAGCAAATAAGTTAAGTTTGGTTGCCTCTGAAGAAAATGAGGCAAGCCCATCGTTAACACCTGGCTTAGCCATCTGAAACAAAAAAAAATATTTCATTCGAAGACTTGCTCTCAGTAGTTTTCTGGCAAAAAATAAATCTCTGTCATCCTGCTGGTTCCGCTACTCATGAATAAAATTATCACACACAATATGAGTGGTGAGAGGAGTTTTGTTGTAATCTTGACTACAGGGTTGTAATGATCAATTAAATACGTAAGCATCTCATCGGCGATAAAGAAAGGAAGACTTGTCGATATACAAACTGAAATGTGGGAAATCGAATGACAACAAAGCCCATTCCATGCCAGTCAAAAAATTGTGTCTGCAGCAAGTCTCCACAGATTTTCTTTTACCTGCAGAGAAATCAGAAATGCTGACGGCATTTGAGAGTATGCATGGCGGTTGCCAATTTAACTTTACTTAACTCCTTAACTTAAACTCATCTGTCCAGATTGATAGAAAAGCTGGGTTACAGCCTCTCTTCAAGTTTGTAGCCGATTTCGATGGGAGAGTAGCAGCCAATGTTTAAAATACCGCAGGAAAGTGTCGCTACAGACCTCGTTAATCTTTTTGGCAGACTTCAAACTACTAGCCTAACCAGAATCAAATGTTATTGAGTTGCTTAAAGCAAAGTCATGATAAATCCGGAGAACATTGCTGAACTAACAGGTGTTCACTCTTTTTCTGAGTAAAATTTGAAGTAAGTGTGGCATCTTTGTGGCATTCCATAGCAAATGAATTCTGCCTGAATGCTTGCCATGTGTGCTTCCTCTAGCTGTTTGGTATGAACATCTGTGTATTTGCGTGCAATCGGTTTGCATTCACATCCACAAGATCGGGATCCCCAAGACTACCCAGCATTATCACTTGAATTCCTATGTCCTGTTGCGATGCTCCATTCGTTACCAATTCCTCGTCTCAATCGTTAGTTAAATAATATCGTCTACAGAAGGCACCCATGAGAAGCTTATCAAATCTGTCGTTCGAAATCGATGTGAAAAATGGGTTCGCACACAACATGAGTGAAGTCGCCGTAGTCTAGTAGGTAGGGTGTTGGCTTATTAGACGTAAAGCCAGAGTTCGAGCCCCAGGCCAGACATCAAAATAAAATACAAAAAGTATTTCCTCGGCGACTTCCTCTCAGCTGATTTCTGGCAAAAACTCTGAGTGTAAATAAAATTGCCATGAAAAGTTTCTCAAATAATCTGTCGTTCGGAGTCGACTTTAAACTGTAGGTCCACCACTCATGTATAAAATTAACACACACAACATAAGTGGTGTGAGAAACTAGGTCGTAATCCTGACTAAAGGCCTGTAATGACCAATTACGTATGCATGTGAATTCACAGCACATGTTTGAAATGGAGAAAAGAGTAGAGGTTGGTGTCTGAGATCAGATCTAATGAGACCAGATACAGCATTGCATTCGTCAAATTTCTTTCGTTATTCTCAGCCAAAGCTGAACAAGTGTACGAATGGAAGGCAAAATCGTTTGGAATTGCTAAGTACTGAGTACTCCTTCTTGTTAATCTTTCCTTAGCAAATAAGAAAATAACATGAGCCCGTGGTTCAACACCTGGCTTAGCCAAGGTTGAAAAAAAAAACAAAAACAAATATTTCTTTCGAAGACTTCCTCTCAGTAGTTTTCTAGCAAAAAAATAAAAATCTGTCTTCCTGCTGGTTCTGCTACTCATGGATAAAATTAACACCCGCAACATGTGTAGTGGGAGACGTTTGGTTGTAATCCTGACTACAGGGTTGTAATGATCAATTAAGTAAGTAAGTATCTCATCGGCGATAAAGAAAGGAAGACTTGACGATATAAAAACTGATATCTGGGATGTCAAATGACAACAAAGTACATAATCGAAGCCCCCAATGATTTTTTTTTCTGCAAAGAAATCAGAAATGTTGAACGTCTTTGAGAGTATGCCTGGCGGCTGCCTTAACCTGACCTCACTTATCCTGAGGATCTAACAGAAAACTAGGAAACTAGGCTATAGCCTCCGAACATGTATGTGATTTGAAAACAGTTTTCCTTACAGTTCATAAACGATCTCTATTTGAGAGTAGCAGCCAATGTTTAAAATACCGCAGGAAACTGCCACTACAGACCTCGTTAATCTTCTTGGCAGACTTCAAATTACCAGCCTAACCAGAATCAGATGCTATTGAGTTGCTTAAAGCAAAGTCATGATAAATTCGGAGAACATTTCTGAACTACCAGGTCATCACGTTTATCCTGAGTAAGATTTGAAGTAAGTTTGGTATCTTTGTGGCATTCAACGGGAAATGAATTCTGTCTGAATGCTTGCCATGTGTATTTCACCTCTAAAGCCTCCGCTCTAATGAGCTTCCTCTAGCTGTTTTGTGTGAACATCTGTGCATTTGCGTGCAATCGGTTTGCATTCACATCCACAAGATCGAGCTAACCCAAGACTATACTGCATTCTCCTTTGAATTTCTATGTCCTGTTGCGATGCTCCGTTCGTTACCAATTCGTCGTCTCAGTCGTTAGTTAAATAATATCGTCGACAGAAGGCAATCATGAGAGGCTTCTCACATCTGTCGTTCGAAATCAACGTGAATAAATTGGTTCGCACACAACATGAGTGGTGTGAAGCAAGACAAAGAGTTGCAATGGCCAATGACGTCATATATCATACAACTTCGACGTAAATAACTTTGTTACGATTTTTTAAACGACCCACAATAGGGTACCCTCTGTTGGGGTACTTGTTTTTATTAAAAGTTCACTTCAGTCCAGCTGTTGACTTATTTGGCTTTTGTCTTATGCTCTCATGCATCAGGCTGGCTGGTTGACTGACTGGCTGCCAACCAGCTTGGCCCAAACTGATTTCATATCAATGCAACATAATGCTGTACACCATAAACATAGGTATTGTTTACAACAGAGTGCAACACAACACAAAAAAGTGATTTTTATTGCGGCAATAGCGCTATAGTGCTACCATACTGGGAGATGATGGCATAACTTTTTTTGTTTTTGCTTTGCTGCTCTGGATACGGTTGGAAACTTATTTGCTCTCAAATATGTTGTGCGTTGTAATTATTCAACATAGAGCAACACTATGGCAACTCATAAATGGAAGAATGAGTGGCGCCATTTTACTTTATTAGGCAACAAGACAGATTTATTTAATATTTTTCTTCTTCTTTTTTTCAGTCTTTCTTCGGCATTGTATTCATGTCTTTGGCACTCTCTAGTCTAAGTTGCATTGATGCAAGGCAATGTGATGTGATGCCAACAACTGTTAATTCCACAGCAGCTGCTAACGATCGTTCGATCGTTCGATATTGATTTTCATGATGTTGTTGTTGTTGTTGTTGTTGTTGGTGTTTCTTTTTGCAACAATTGATGTGTTATTGATCTTGATGTTTGGCTGAGGATGCGTCTCTATATTGGCTAATAATGTTGCGGGCTGCTGTTGCTTGCTTCTATCACTGCTGTTGCCGCTTGATGCTTGATGCTGCTGCTGTATTTCAGATGGTGTCAGTGTTATCATCATAAATGGTCATTGTAATCTGAGACTTGCGACGTGTTCTAAGTAGAAACCAAAAAAAGTCACAGAATTCAAGTAGCAGAACTGATTTTAAATAAAACTATCGTTTGAACGAACTTACAAACGTATGATGGCTAATTGCATTAGTGTAGCAGCAAGTCATATTTAGTCATACACACAGTTTAAAACGTTAAAATGCCGCGATGACAATTTTGTTGCCTCTTTTTGTGCAACGATGCAGAAGATTTATTTTAAGATTCTGTAATACATCGTCGAACAACCAACCAACACTGATCGTTTGCGATGGGAATGGTATGGTAACTGTATTGCTCTGTTGATAAAGAGAACACATTCCCCAAATGCTTACAAGTAAAAAATTGTTGTTTCAGTTTGCAAGTTTTCTTTTTAAATCGGAAAATTTCATTTGAAATGTATTTTAAATAACCTGAGAGATTTATTTGATGAGATTCTGTGGCAGTTTTTATTAGAAAAAATTTCCACTGCATTTGCCAATTAAAATATTGTGTTATAATGAACTGTTATTGGCAATACCAATGGCCTGTAATTAACTAAGTGAAACATAAGAAAAGCGTCTTGGAAGCACTTCTAATAAAGTCTGTTTTTTTCCTTAAAATTTTAAGCTAGGTTAGGTTAGGTTAGAGGACGTGTAGTTGTCAACTAAGACAAGTACAGTACCCGGAGGTCGATTGACTCATTGTACAACGTCCTAGTTTCTCCCACCACTTATATTGTGTGTGTTAATTTTATACATGAGTGATGGGACCTACAGTTTAAAATCGAATCCGAACGGCAGATTTTTGTAAAGCTTTTCTTGGCAATTTTATTTCCTCTCAGAGTTTTTGCCGGAAATCTGCTGATAGGAAGTCCCCGAGGAATTATTTTTTTTTATTTCGTTTTGTTTGACATGGCTTTTGAACCGTAGTTTCACTTCTAATAAGCCATCACACTACCTAGTAGACCTGGAGCCGTAACTGGACTCCTTTCTTGGAGTTACTTACATTCCCTTAAGTTGGGGACGTTCTAAGTCGGTATTTATGCATGAAGCTCGGACAGTATTTCATACATCACATAATTTCTTATCAGTTAGTCTTTGTTATAATAGACGTGACTCTGTGGTTCAAAACTTAGTTCAGAGATATGAGCAAATATTTCTTCTCAGTGATCTTCAGGAAAAACTCTCAGAGTGAAATAAAATTGCCATGAAAAGTTTCTCAAAAACCTGTCGTTGGGAATCGACTTTAAACTGTGGGTTGTCCCGCCGCTCATGGATACAATTAACATACACGCATAACATGGGTGCTGTGAGAAGCTGGGTTGTAGTCCTGACACAATTTTTATACTGCAATAGGTTGGTATGAGTTCATTGAATTTCTTATTAAATATCGCCTAATTACTTCCACGAGGATGGAGGTAAGCAGAAAAATCCGCATGGTAAGGCCTGTCGTTCTTTCCTATATTGGAAATGCAATGCGCTTGTATTATGAACACGCTGTACAGCTTGGTCGAATATTTATTGAGCTGAAGAAAAGCTAATACAGAAGTTACGGGTAAATACTGTGTCTGTGATCAGTTGCCATAAACGAAATCTTGTCTGAAATTAAAGCAAACGCGGTAAAGGTAGTAGCTTATGTCTATCACTTGATACTGTTTTTTCGGAACCATTGCCCTCAGTAATAAAGAAAATCATGGTTGCGCATATAAGCAAGGCTTGGTGGTTTTGTTTACAAATACGTTCTGGGGGATAATCTCGAAAAAAACTGAGTTTTGGCATCTAGAGGAGAGGGCCCTAGAGGGCAATTAGGCCCTGTATAGTTTTTTATTCCTATTCGTCTGAAAATTGAAATTGGAATAACAAATGGTGCTCTAGATTTACAGCATAGGAGTTTCGCTAATTCTTATGTTTCTGGCGTGGAAGGAGTCTCTAAGAAAAACCCTTATTGCCAATAACCTGGGAAGACTGTAGCGATCTGCGTCTTTAATAATCACAAGTGCTTGCTGAACTTATCCTAACACTGCCGTCGATATCACTGTGCATTTGTAGCAGAGAAATGAGCTTTTAGGTGTCATCTATCTTTAATCTGCAGAAAAGGAGACAATCAAATCTCGCGGTTAGACAATTAGAATTCCTTGTGGTATCGTTCTCCAATAGCCTGATGAAGTGTTCAAATCCTGATATTGGCGATATTTTCCACTTTATAAACAACTCAGGTTTGCTATAATCTCTCCTCCATTCTCTTTATTCCTAAAAATTCGACATCTGTTGTCTTGTCATTCTTTCGAAATAGCAATCTACACTAAAGACGTACATAAATAGAAAGAGTGGGGGTGACTTTGTATTGTCTGCGTAAGTCACGTCAATTATAATTTTTAATTTGTAACGCCAACTAAAAGCCTTTCATTGGGAAATTTGTTTAAAGAACTGAACAACTTAAAGCGTTGCTTTTGTGGTCCTTCGAACAGAATCGAAAACAATTTTTAATTCCAGCCCAGAGTCTACTCTACTGAATACTAGCTCTCTTAATAAAGCGATTGAAAGAAGATCTTAACTTCGTTGAATCCCTGAACATTGTTGAATACTAATGCATACCGGAATACATAGGAACTCGTTGGCCTTGAAATGATTTAAGTGGTTGTAGTTCTGACGTTACACAACTTGAATAGGATTAACAGTCTTTAGATATGACTTTTGTTAGAGATGGTATTTGTAATTTGAATACAAAACGTATCCGTTATTAATGTTCACGTTAGGTAAAGTATGTTACAAATGATTTAAAATTATTGTGCTGCATAGGACAATAAAATGCCAAACGACTGTAGATACCAATAAAAAAATTCTTAAAAAGAATCTCGTTTTGTAATTGAATATCTGAAAACAAAAAAAAAACTTTTTAATCCATCTGCCTACAATTTTCCGTTGGCTTTATAGATATTAATCCCATTAATCAAAATTAATTCAAATACTGTTAAGCGGAAATATAATCTTGAGTATCATCTTAAGCCGATTACATCCTACTCCGGTCAAACAAAGTTGTGTTAATTATTCATGAGGAAAACGAGCCAGAATAATGGAAAAACGAAACCAAAAAATGAAAAATTTAAATTTCTCAGAGATTAACTTCTAATAACGCATCTAAAATGTTTATTAAATATGATCTGAAAACATGCTGTGACATTGAAATCTTGGCTCTATTACCGATAAAAAGTTCGTCTTCTTCTTCTTCATTTTTTTCATGTAAACAACACCAAATGTCTTCATTTTCATTGGAAAATATAAAATGACAACCCGACAAATAATATGCAAGACTAAACAGGTCACATCTTCTACAACACCAAACACCAAACACCAACTGACACTGATAAGAGAGCCTCTAAAACACACACACACTCTTCCTTATTAGAGGAGGTCATTTTAGTTGTATTTTTTTTCTTCTCCTGTTGTGGTATTCTAATGTAAAACTTAAGAAGGCCACACACACACAGCAACAGTAAACCCAGTTGGAAGCTGCTGCTCAAAAGAAAGGCATCTTGAAAGTTGATGCCACAAAGCATGACACTCACTACCTGGCTACGCATTATACTGGTTTTATGTTTTGCCTCCGAATCTGTATATATACGTAGCCGTATCTTTTTCTTTGACTTTAGATTTGTTTCAGGTCGCTGTATATATGTGTGTGTGTGTGTATTTTTTCTCATTTTATCCTCAAGTGTCACAACTTTCTTTTAAAATCTTAATTTCAAACAAAAGCTCTCGTAAGAAAACCAAAGTTCTGTGGAGCCAAAATAAAGAACCGGAGAAGATGTTTTTAAAACATAAAATTTAAGGAAATATACACATACACACACACACACCTAAAGAATAACAACTTTGGCTAACAAACTAAATTTACATAATTTAGACGCAACTCTACTTTCTTAAGGTGGTAACATTAAGTGATGAGAATAATTTGCTCTTTGTAGAGGTGTATAGATTTTTATATAAAATTTACGATAACAATTTTTTATATTAAATTTTCGATAACACATTTCTATATTAAAACAATTCTGATAACAAATTTCTATATAACAACAATTTCCATAACAACTTTCTATATAAAAACAATTTCGATAACAAATTTCTATATTAAAACAATTTCGATAACAAATTTTTGTATAAAAACAATTTCTATAACAAATTTCTATATAAAAACAATTTCGATAACAAATTTCGAAATAAAAACAATTTCCATAACAAATTTCTATATAAAACTAATTTCGATAACAAATTTCGATATAAAAATAATTTCGATAACAAATTCCGATAACAAATTTCTATATAAAAACAATTTCCATAACAAACTTCTATACAAACACAATTTCGATAACAATTTTCTATAAAAAACAATTTTGATAATAAATTTCTATATAAAAACAATTTCGATAACAAATTTTGATAACAATTTTTTATATAAAAACAATTTTGATAAAAAATTTCTCTATAAAAACAATTTTGATAAAAAAATTTTTATATAAAAATAATTTCGATAACAATTTTCTATATAAAAACAATTTCGATGACAATTTTCCATGGAAAAACAATTTTGATAACAATCATCTATAGAAAAATTTCGATAACAATTTTGCTATAGAAAAATTTCGATAATAATTTTGCTATAGAAAAATTTCGATAACAATTTTGCTATAGAAAAATTTCGATAATAATTTTGCTATAGATAAATTTCGATAATAATTTTGCTATAGAAAAATTTCGATAATAATTTTGCTATAGAAAAATTTCGATAACAATTTTGCTATAGAAAAATTTCGATAATAATTTTGCTATAGAAAAATTTCGATAATAATTTTGCTATAGAAAAATTTCGATAATTATTTTTTTATAGAAAAATTTCGATAATTATTTTTTTATAGAAAAATTTCGATAATAATTTTTTATAGAAAAATTTCGATAATAATTTTTTATAGAAAAATTTCGATAATTATTTTTTTATAGAAAAATTTCAGTAATAATTTTTTTGTATAGATAACTATTGATAACAATTTTTTTCGATATAAAAATTTCAATAATAATTTTTTTCTACAGAAAATTTTCGATATCAATTTTTTTTAAAGAAAATTATAATATCAATTTCTTTCAGTATAAAAATTTTGTTAACAATTATTTTCTATGGAAAACTGTCGATAACAATATTTTCCTATAGAAAAATTTTTATAACAATTTTTTTCTCTAAAAAATTTCGATAGAAAAATTTCTATAGAAAAATGTCGATAACAATATTTTTCTAAAGAAAAATTTCGATTAATTTTTTTCAAAGGAAAAACGCCGATAACAATTTTTTCTATAGAAAAATGTCGATAAAAATCTTTTCTATACAAAAACTTCGATAATAATATTTTGTATAGAAAAACTTCGATAATAAGTTTTTCTGTAGAAAATTTTCGATAACACGTTTCTCTATAGAAAATTTTCGATAATACGTTTCTCTACAGAAAATTTACGATAACAAGTTATTTTATAGAAAATTTTCGATAACAAGTTTTTTTTATAGAAAATTGTCGATAAAAATCTTTTCTATACAAAAACTTCGATAATAATCTTTTATATAGAAAAACTTCGATAACAAGTTTTTCTATAGAAAATTTTCGATAACAAGTTTTTTTATAGAAAATTTTCTATAACAATTTTTTTATGGAAAATTTTCCATAACAAGTTTTTTTATAGAAAATTTTCGATAACAAGTTTTTTTTATAGAAAATTTTCGATAACAAGTTTTTTTTATAGAAAATTTTCGATAACAAGTTTTTTTATAGAAAATTTTCGATAACAAGTTTTTTTATAGAAAATTTTCGATAACAAGTTTTTTTATAGAAAATTTTCGGTAACAAGTTTTTTTATAGAAAATTTTCGATAACAAGTTTTTTTATAGAAAATTTTCGATAACAAGTTTTTCTGTAGAAAATTTTCGATAACAAGTTTTTCTATAGAAACTTTTCGATAACAAGTTGTTTTATAGAAAATTTTCGGTAAAACATTTCTCTATAGAAAATTTTCGATAACAAGTTTTTATATATAAACTTTTCGATAACAATTTTCAAAAGTCATTGAGATTTGTTAAACGTATTATATATTAATTTGAAATCGTATTTACTCTTCAAATTATGATTCCCACAACCATATTTTCTCTTTCTCTGTGTACATTGGGTTCGTATTTTAGGCCTCAACAAACGGCAGCAACAAATTCTAAAAAAAGTAACTTTTTCTTGGTAGTTTTTCAAGATTGTTCGAAGAACACGCGGACAAAAGATAAGCCGTGGCACCCCCACAAATACAAATACAATAAAAATAAATATACAATGTATGTATGTAGGTGTGTGCATGATTGTGAGTAACTGTGTAAATGTGAAACATTTGTTTCGGTATCTTTATTTTGTTGTTTTTTTTGTTTTTGGGTTGTTTTCAGCCATAACAATAAAAGTTATAAAAAAAAGTCTCCTCTTTTTGGTCGTTTGTTTGTTTGTTTCAAAACCAAATACATACAGATTAAGATATGAATGAAATAGTATCGAAAAAAACAAGTAGAAGAAGCAGAAGAAGAAGAAGAAACAAGAACATGTTCTTTTATGTTTGATTAACGGATTTGTTAAGAGATACACACACTCACATACAAAATAAAAAAAACAGTTTGGTTTACGAAAGACTAAAACATTAAATGTCGCATTAAAATGCAAATAAAAACCCAACAAAGATGAGATTCTTTCTTCTTTTGTTTGTTCTTGGCCGTCTGTCCATCGTTGAGGGTCTCCTGTTGCCATTTGTATCTGTTTTAGGGTTTGGGGTTTATCAGTTGGTGTGGAAACAAAAAGTCTTAGAAATACCGAAATCAGACTAAGAAGGCAAAAACCAAAAAAAAAAAAAAAATCAAAATGAATTGGTTAACAATGTTTGTTTGTTTGGTATGATTTCAAAGCTGTAATCTAACTCCATGCCGGTCTTTGTTCTTGTTTGGTGTTTCCTTGGTTGTTGTTGTAATTTTTTTTGAACAACAAAAGCCTGAATATGACATGAGGTCAAAGTGTCAGTTTTCGTTGCTAGTATTGGTGCTCGTGAGTCTATTGTTCAACTGGTTTTGCTCAACAGGCCTTTTAAACAATACCGTCTCCTGGATTTTAGAATCTGCTAATGTATTAACTCCCATTCGTGTAAGTATTTATGACTTTAAAAAGAGCACTTCTTTACATCGGTATGGTGGTTAGAAATGTATTGAAATTGAATTGTTAAACATGGTATCGAGTTTCCAAACATTCAGAGGCTATAAGAACGTCTCTAAAAAAATTCTAAATTCAATCAGAAAAAATTCATTCAAGAAATGCGTAACATTTCAATATGAGACTCAATTAATTGAACATCAAAACTATGTACCTTAACTGGTGAATTTTAACTTCATCTGTCGTATTAATAGCCTATATAGGCCCACTGTTTTCATTCTACGCTAATGTCCAACTTGTTAGAGTACCCCTGCATCGCATGGGGAAATGCTGCTCGCCATTCTGTATCTATGAAGAGAACGAAACGTTAGATGACTCCGAACATACCTTCTTCAGCTGTCGTCGATGGACCGTAAGCCGTCAGCGACTCAAAACTGAAATCGGCATCATTAGCCCTACAAACGTCGTGCTGAAAATGATAAGCAGCAGAGAGAGCTGGAACGTAGTAAAACACTTTGTAGAACACGTCCTGCGAAGGAAGAAATTCGACATAGGCGCAGCAGAATGAACTGTAACACATGCCAGAAAAGGGGTTCACCTCGAAGTAATACAACCGTGGTTCCGAGGTGGAATGATTCCACGGTGAGGAGACAAGGCGGGTTTTTAGTCGGTATATCTAGTGGGAGAGTCCGACATATCATGTCTGGAGACGTACAGCATGAATGCATAAAGCACTTTCCCTCCTTCCCGCAAAAAAATATCTAAATTGTAGTACTCTTTACCAAACAATCAAAAGGAGGAAGACAGGCATACAACTGAGTAGTTGAAAACAATTTTTTCACTAACGCCTGGTATCTTAAAGCCATTATGAACCTGTATACAATCCATTCCTATAGAATACTAGGAGGACCATATAAGATTAGAGTTAGGTTCGGTACTCCGGGTAGATAAGGATTAGAAAAGATGCCTAATCCCTGCTGCCTGTGAAATCTAACAATCCAGAAAGTGTCATCCACTATTCAAAATCATTTCTTTTCTTTACAGCTGTGTCATCTTCCCTTATCAGTCCCTTTCCTTTATCTAGTGAAACTTTTCTTTTTTCTCCTTCCAAAATTTGTATCACAAACTGTTGCTTAAAAAGTGTTTTCTTTATAGCTCGTCATAGCTGTTGGTAGTTTGAAGTGGAGAGGGTAGAGGTACTAGAATTTATTGTTATTGTTTTTGTTGTTAATGTTAATGTTACGACATTTGATATGGGGGAACAGGTGACAAAATGTGAGAATATTAAAATCTAATTTGCAATACAATTCTTTGAAATGCAAACAAGCTCAACTTTATTTCACTACAACGGACGTTGGACGATGATACTCCCTCTTTATTTTAAAATTTATTTGAAAAATTTTGAGGAAAAATTTAGAGAAAGTTATAGACAACGACTGAGATGGTAAGCTACTCAAAGGAAAGGAGGATAGGAAATATAAATTTGGGCTGCTAAGATCGAAAATCTGATCGGATTTTAAAATTTCCTGGCACATATTATTCCATATTTATTAGATTTGAAGCGTAAAAGGATGGCGCGCATGATAATGGCGTGTATCAATCGAGCATGATATGTCCACCATATGGTGCAAAGATAAAATGGGTTAATACCCAAGGAGGCTACTTAAGCAATCCTATTAAAACAAATAAGAAGAAATATGTCTCACAGTTATCCTCACAGTCGTCCTAACTCAACGATTAAAAGGACTTATCAACGGCTGATATAAAGGGAAGTTTTTTATAGAGGTATAGGACTTTAAGTTGGCATTACTTTTCAAGATGGCGACCGATTTAACAGCTGTCAAGTGATTTATTCTCAGTTTGGTTTGGCAATTCATCATGAATAGACTTACGCCTGAACAACGCTTGCAAATAGTGCAATTTTATTTCGAAAATAATGGTTCTGTGCGGAAAACGTATCGCGCACTACGTCCATTTTATCGTCGACAAAATCGTCCATCAGAGCAGTTAATTCGATTAACCATGGAACGTTTTCGCACCACGTTTACTCTTATTGATAACTCGCATCCCCAGAGACGCTGTACGGCGCGTACAGAAGAAGCTATTGCTGCTAAAGAGCGTAGTATTGAGGAAGACCCGAATGAGTCCATCCGTCATCGAGCACAGGAAATGGATCTGTGTCCATCCACTTTATGGAAGATTTTGCTAGATTTGAAGCCAAACGATCATCAAGTAAGGCGTAGATTCGTCGAATGGGCCCAAAACAAGATTGCCGTTGTTCCCGATTTTCATAAGCGAATTTTGTTTAGCGATGAAGCGCACTTCTGGTTGAATGGCTACGTCAACAAACAAAACTGCCGCATTTGGAGTGAAGATAATCCTCAAGTGTATGTGGAAACACCGTTACATCCAGAAAAACTGACTGTTTGGTGCGCTTTATGGGCTGGTGGAATCATTAGTCCGTACTTTTTCAAAAACGATGGTGGCCAGAACGTTACAGTCAATGGTGATCGGTATAGAGCCATGATTACTAACTTTTTCATTCCTGAATTGAATAACCATGATGTCCAGGCGATGTGGTTTCAACAAGACGGCGCAACATGTCACACAGCTCGTGCCATAATAGATTTATTGAAAGACACGTTTGGTGACCGCCTAATTTCACGTTTTGGACCTGTGAATTGGCCTCCAAGATCTTGTGATTTAACACCGCTAGACTACTTTCTGTGGGGCTATGTAAAGTCATTAGTCTATGCGGTAAAGCCACAAACGCTTGACCATTTGGAAGACAACATTCGCCGTATTATTGCCGATATACGGCCACAAATGTTGGAAAAAGTCATCGAAAATTGGACGTCCAGATTGGACTACATCCGCGCCAGCCGTGGCGGTCATATGCCAGAAATCATATTTGAAATGTAATGCCACAAGATTATCTTTCGGATAAATAAAATTCATGTCAATCGAATAATCCATCGTTGTTTTATTGCAACTTAAAGTTCTATACCTCTATAAAAAACACCCTTTATAAATTTGGGTTGCTAAGATCAAAAATTGGATCGGATTTTAAAACTAAAATTTCCTGGCATATATTATTCCATATTCATTAGATTTGAAGCGTCAAAAGATGGCATGGACGAATGCAAAGTTTAGGTTGATAATGATGATCAAGAGTTCGTGATATATCCACGCTATTTAATATTGTACGGAGATAAAATACTGCATCATTCAAACGAGAATATTTGAGGAATCCTAATGGGGTTTGAACAAAATATCGTTAAGAAAAGATATGTGATAAACAAGAAGACATATGCCTCACAGTTAAGTCGTCTTAAGTCAAGGATTAAAAGGACTTATCAAGGGCCAAAATATCAGCGAAATATGAAAAGAAGGTGGGAATTAATGTAAAAAATTTAAATCCTTTCTAATAAATCACGTACGATTAGAAGAAGTTAAAAACAGGCTTACGGCTCACCTCAATTAAACTGGCATTTATTGCACGCTGACTATTTCTAGGTCGAGGAGGATTCTGGCTTCACTGCCTAACATATCTGATAGAAATCGGTATCAATTGGATCATATTGATATTCATATGTTTCTAACTTATGTTCATTGCTGTAACGATAGGTATGCGAATAATTTTTGCTAATGTCTAATGTAGCCACTGTAGATCGTTTAAAGAGTAAAGAGTAGAACTTATTTTATATGATACTGTTCGCCTCTGACATCCGCAGGCATCTGTCATACTTTCCCCATAGTTCAACAGATCTATTCTTTCTGAATATCAAGTCAATCACTGGTTCATTAAATTACAGGCTGGTTTTCAGCACCATTTGAGGGATTAGAGTTTTAAAGCTAAGACTGGTCAATTTGGTTTAGTTTCTCATCTCTTATGCACCGCTGTGAGTTTTCAACAACGATTGCTGTATATGCTCCTTCACAATCTAATCCATTGTTTCTCGCTCGTAGCATCGTGTTTTTAATATCGAATTTATCTTTTAGTGAAATGTGGAACACAGTGGGTCAAAAGACAAAAAAGTGTGGAAATAGAATTCATTTTGTATTCTTTGCAAAACATGGTTTTCATATACAGGGTAGCTGATATGTATTGCAACCAATTTCAGGTTGTTGTCATTTGTAAACCGCTCGTCTGACAGCTTAAAGATTTATTCCAGTGACAGTTCATTTTATTATTTACAAGCTTAAAAAAGCATTTTGATCTATTGCTTTCAGAAAAAAAGTTATTCGTGATGGAATTCAAGCGAATTCAAACCACAGGTGACTATAGTTAGAGCCCTCCAGCAGTTAAATGTGAATAAATCTTTTGTTTCTCGTACCATTGCTCGTTACCGTGATACTGGCAGTGTTGCATCGCATCCAAAAAGTGGACGAAAAAAAACGGTAACAACACCAGAAATTATCCGAAAAATGAAGGCCAGATTTGATCGAAATCCACGCCGCAGTGGTAGAAAAGTTGCTCGTTAGCTGAACATATCGCGAGAACGGATGTAACACATATTGAAAAATGAGCTTGGACTAAAGCCATTGAAGTTCCAAAAAGTGCACAAGAGCTTACCGATGGACAAAAAAAAGTTAGACTGGAAAGAGCCAAGGAGTTACTTCGCTTGCACGAAAGTGGCCAGTTACCGAATTTGGTTTTCTCCGATGAGAAGCCATTCCAAATTGAGCAGTTTGTGAACAAACAAAATGATCGGGTTTACTTGCCAAAGAGGTCAGCTGAAAATTTACACCTGCAATTGGCCACCAGAACTCAAGCGCCGCCGATGGTAATGGTGTGGGCCGCCGTAACGGCCGATGGTCGCTCCCCGCTCGTACTCATCGACCGTGGGGTCAAAATAAATGCCGAATATTATCGGGAAAATGTCTTAAAGATAGTATCGAAGCCCTGGCCAGACAAACATTTCGGCCGCAGACCATGGACATTCCAACAGGACTCAGCACCACCGCACTCAGCACGCGTCAACCAAAAATGGCTTAAAAAGGAGGTTCCTCGCTTCATTTCTACCGCACATTGGCCACCAAATTCTCCGGATCTAAATCCGTTGGACTTTTACGCCTGGGGCATTTTCGAGAGTAAGGTTCTCACAAAAAAAAAATACCAAAGTGTCGATCATCTCAAGACGACGCATCGCCGGGAATGGGCCAAAATACCGCAGAGCCACTTTCGTGCAGCCTGTGATGGCTTTGTCGGCCGTTCGAAGGCCATAATTCGTACCAAAAGTGGCCAATTCGAACAAATCTAAACTGATTCTAAAATTTTTTGTTATTTCCAACAATTTTTGCTTTGAACATTAAAATTAAAAAAAAAATTAAAAAAATATAGCGCTTTACTTTGTTGCATTATATCTCAGCCACCCTGTAGTTTCACACTTTATATCATCTGATCTCGCTTTGCAAATTGTAGAAGTCCAGTGGAAACAGTTGGCTCAACGATTTCAATGCCGGAGTTTAACTAAGTACCCTGTTTGCCAACATAATTGGTTTTAAAAAGACTGCGTCTCTGACAAGCAGCATTAGTCATAGTATTCACGAGCTAAACCTACGGAAGCTTTAAACTTCGCTTAAAGACAATTTCCACGCTGCATTAAGTACACAGGGTGGCGGTTTTGGATTGTGAAAATTCCTATACAAATTAAAAGGTACTAACGGGTGATTTTTAGCCATATTATCGTTTTGGCAACACTGGTTTAAACAGCTCAGGCACGTTTCGTGTTTTGTTTCACTGTCAAACATCTTCAGTTTGATCTGTAATCTAACCATGAATCGTCTTACAAACGAACAACGCTTGCAAATCATTGAATTTTATTATCAAAATGCGTGCTCTGTTAAGAAAGTTCATCGCGCGCTTCTTCCATTTTATGGTCAGTTTAATCGACCCACTGAAGTGGCTATTCGGGCTATTGTGACTAAATTTCGCACCAAATTTACATTGTTGGACATTAAACCACCAACACGTTTACGTAGAGTGCGAACTGAAGAAAATATCGCAGCTGTATCGGCCAGTGTTAACGATGACCATCAATTATCGATTCCTCGCCGTTTGCAGCAATTGGGCCTCTTTTACTTAACAACGTGGAAGATTTTGCAGAAGGATTTAGGTGTGAAGCCTTTCAAAATACAGCTGGTGCAAGAATTGAAGCTGAACGACCTACCGCAACGCAGAATTTTTGGTGAATGGGCTTTTGGAAAGTTGGCCGAAGATCCACTTCTTTATCGAAAAATTGTGTTCAGCGACGAAGCTCATTTTTGGCTCTATGGATACGTAAATAAGCAGAATTGTCGTTTTGGAATGAAGATCAGCCAGAAGCATTGCAAAAGCTACCAATGCATCCAGAAAAAGTCACCTCAGTTTGGTGCGGTTTATGGGCTGGTGGCCTCATTGGACCGTACTTCTTCAAAGATGCTGCGAATCGTAACGTAACTGTGAATGGTGAGCGCTACCGTGAGATGATATTCAATTTTTTTCCCAAAATGCAAGAGCTTGACCTGCATGACATGTGGTTTCAACAAGACGGTGCCACATGCCACACAGAACGCGTAGCAATAGACTTATTGAGAGGCGAGTTCGGTGAACATTTTATTTCACGTTCGGGACCGGTCAATTGGCCGCCTATATCGTAAGATTTAACGCCTTTAGACTATTTTTTGTGGGGCTATGTTAAAGCTCATGTCTATATAGACAAGCCCGCTTCAATTGACGCATTGGAAGACAACATTGAAGCATTTATTCGTGAGATACCGGCCGAAATGTTAGAAAGAGTATGCCAAAATTGAACTAAGCGGATGGACCATTTGAGGCGCAGTCGCGGTCAACATTTGCATGAAATAATCTTCAAACATTAAATTATATGGACCGTACTATCGATTCAAATAAAGATTTCATCTATTTTTCTGAATTTAATGTGTTTTTTTTTTGCAAAATTTTTCTATAGCTTCTAAAAAATCACCCATTAAAAGGTGTTCTAGCAATGTATTAAGTTCCCATAGATACTTGAAAGTCTAGAAGATGAAATGATTGTATTCAGTAGGCATTCAAATGACCAAAATCGAAGGAAGCTATCCTTTATTAGTACATCTTACAGATCACGAAAATAAAAAACACCTTTGTGGTCCAATAAACAGAAATCAATTTTAAAAATTGGCGAAAAAGGATCAACACACTCTACCATAACTTTTAAAATATGCATGTAAACATGCTCTTCTTTTAATATCACATTTGAAGAAAAGGTCCTCTTTACTGATTAATTCCTGTTTTGAAATATCCTTGGCATCACTGTCAGTCCTCAGCGTCATACGTTCCTCTAATCTGCATTTAAAACAACCGGCTGTTTGTCTACATTTGCATGTGAATGTGTGTCAGTTTCACTTTTTTTTTTTTTTTTTTTCGTGGAACAGAAAGGCACAACTTTTTCCCCTGAGACCTGTTAAGAATCTTTTTTTGTTTTGTTTTTGTTTTTCTTATGCTCAGGCAAAATTTTTCACTTTTTCTTTTACTGAAGGAGAGTTATACACTTGAAGTTATCCCCAACTGTCAAAAATATTTGAAAGTGTTTGTATGTATGTATGTATGTGTGCTTGTGTGTATGTTACAGTATCTGTGCAAGTAAAAGTTTCTTTAAAAACTTTTTTTTGTTGGAATTTTTTTACGAAGATTTTCTTATCATTCTAAAGGCTTCTCAACAATGAGTGCGTATCTATGAGACAAGGGAGCCCCCTGACACCTATGGGATAGGGTGTATAGAAGGTATCAAAAATACAAAGAAAAACATGATTTTCAAGAAGTGAACAACTGAATTAATAACACACAGCATATTTTCACACATGATTTTCATGAAATTTTTTTTAAAAGAAAAACGAAGAAAAAAAAACTGAAGGATAATTGAAAAAAGAAGTGGCAGGTGAAAAACACACAAAACTGTTAAGAAATTGGCTTAAAAGGGGATTAAATTGAAGCGTTAGAATTATGGAATTGAAGAAAACCGTATAAGAAATGAATTTCATTAATCTGTTCTATTATGTATTATCATATACGAGGGAGGATTTAAAATGCGTTTTAAAATTAAAAAGAAACTGGTGCCGAAAGTACTTTCAGCAATTTAAAGTCCTTTTTTATCAGAGCAACACTTAGAAAACGGAATCTACTTATGCAGGGCATTGTAATGGCCATTGGAAAATAGGTTGACCGAGAGAATAGGGTTTTTGAACACAGGGACTTAAACTGTTTCTTTTTTTTTTTGTACTCGTCCTGGAGTATTTAGTCGTTTGCGTCCTGCGTCTTGAGATATCTTTTTTAGTGTTTACTACAGTACTCGTACATACATACATACATACATAATTGGTCATTACAACCCTTTAGTCAGGATTACGACCTAGCTTCTCACACCACTTTTGTTGTGTGTGTTAATTTAATACATAAGTGGTGGGACCTACAGTTTAAAGTCGACTCCGAGCGAAATGTTTTTGAGAAACTTTTCATGGCAATTTTATTTACTCTCAAAGTTTTTGCCAGAAATCTGCTGAGAGGAAGTCGCCGAAAAAAATACTTTTTGTAGTTTGTCTTTATGTCTAGCCTGGGGCTCAACTCCTGGCTTTACGTCTAATAAGCCAACACACTACCTACTAGAACACAGCGTCTTCACTTCAGTACCCGTACCGTACAATATTGTATAGAAGCCAGATTCATTTCGTCATCATACGAAGACGACATATCAGATCCACTCTCTAACGATGCTGCGTAGGCTGATTTTAAAGGGTTTGGATTGAAAATAAAATGATCAACTGTTTGCCGTTCTTCCTCATCGCCATCGGCTGGAAAAGTATTCAATAAACTGTTGTCCAATATGCCACTCATGATCTCCAGTCTGTCAGAGTCCTTCAAGTAAAATCTCTAGATTGGATTCATCCGCTGTACTGAACTAGAACACCCAGTGTCATATCCAAAGCAGTAAAGTCTTGAGATCGCCGAAGAAATTCAATTCATTACTCCTTTATTTTAACTCCCAGAGAGAGGGGATAATGTGTAATGGAAGGGGACAAATAGACGTCTGGTTTTCGACTCCAAATATAAATGCTTCTACAAGTGCCTGTGCATCTTACGCATACGCAAAACACTAAAGTCCACATAGTCTAGTTGTTAGTGTGTCTTGGTTTATTAGTCGAGAGCTTGTGCATCAAACCGTCTTTCCTCAGCAAAAAAATGTCCACAGAAAAAAAAAAAATGGACATGAAAAGTTTCTCAAGAATTTCAAACGGAGTCAACGTTAAACTTTCAATCTCACCACTTATGGATAAAATTCCCACCTATGTTATGAGTGGTGGTGCGAGAAGCTGGGATGTAAATCCTGTAATACAGAGATAGTGGGGATCAGGCGCCGTTAAACTTTCGATAGAAACGTTCAAACTACCCATTATGGTGTATTTTGCTATTGGATGCGTATACATCTCCATCCTATAAAGACAAACTCATACCCGTTGGACATTCATAACGCCGTAAATAAGCAACGTCTTCAACAATGACGTAACCACGTCATCAAGCACAATTTTAATGTATGGAGCTCGGGGAACCCATTAATGATCAGAAGAAGGTTGTTTCTTAAAAAGGCGGCTGCTTGATTTGAAAGTTTCTTAGAACACAATTTTTCAAATATGAATCCGGAAAAACTGTCAACTCAGAGCACTGTGAACGTATGATAAACTTTTTCCTGACCTAAAATTAAAGATCATGAACTGAATGAAGAAGAAATCGTTGTGGTCTAGTAGGCAGTGCGTTCGCTCATTAGACAAGAGGCCACTATTCAAAATGAAAATATTTTTTTTTTTTTGGGACTTCTTCTCAGCATATTTCAGACTAAAACTCTGAAAGGAAAATAAAATTCCCATCAAAAGCTTCTGAAAAATCTGTCCTTCGAATCGACTTTAAACTGTGTGTGATCCCGCCACTCATGCATAACATTAACTACGTATGTATATACAAGAGAGGTTCCTGCGAAGTATGTCAATTGAATTACTGGTTTTTTTTTACAAACAAAATAAAAGTAAATCCGTGTTTGGTTTCAATTAAAATTTTTTATTGTTTGCACAATTCTGTGTGCCACTGTTCTCAACTTGATGTTAACAACAACAACTGCTTTCTTTTATTATTCCTCTGTTTATACCCTTTGCATAAACAATAACAATTACTAGGCAATTATTCGACAGATTTTTGTACCGGATATGCTTAAATCACGATTACTCTCTTCAAACACACAGCGTCTTCACACAAGACTGACTGAACTTCGCTCATTCAGTCGCCTGCTTTGCATTGCCTCTTTTATGGCAGAGCAAACAATGTGATGAATATTTTTGAAGGCGATTGTTCTTGTCTTCGCCTTCTCAAAATCTATATAATTGTAAACATCGTTGTTTACATTTATTATTGTAGTGTTGTTTGTGTATTTTTGTTTACTTGTTAACATTTTTATGCTAGTGTTTTTTGTTATATTAACCGTAGATCGAGCCTTAAAAAACTTCATAATTCTAGTTTATGTATCACTTTTGATACATACTTGTAGTACATGGAATTGTCACGATTATTGATAGATTTTGTTTAAAAAAATTTTATATTGTAATTCATTTTAATAATAAATCTATTTGTTTACTATTATTGCATTTTATTATAAATTTTATGAAATTTGCGCCAAAATTTTTGACATGATGTACATTGGCATGTTTGTTTTACATAAAAATCAAACACTTCATGTCAGCTTGGTTTTATTTCTTTCTAAATGGTAATAGTTTAACGTCTAGCACCCTGCTTTGTGGCGATCTATAAGTTTCCAATTACTTAGATAGGACAGCTTATTGTCACTCGCATCACTAATACTCTCAGTTGAGGGCTGGCTGAAACCTGATGGTACAAACTATTCTTGTGATTCGTTAGAAATATTTGTTGTCAACGTCATGTGAGAGAAAAAAGTTTCCCGTTTCAATAGAACATCGTTTATTTTCTCTCTTTGATTCCTCTCTGGTTTCCCGGATACGAGTTTCCCCCAAATAATGCTGTAAGGAACATAAAAACAAAGGCTTCAATATTTAAATATATTTTCTTTAATTTTCTTACCTTTCAGGAGAACAAAAATATAAAATTTTTAAAAATCTTGAAAAAGGATATATGGGCTGCTCTGAAAGTAAGATAGCTAATCCCAAACTATTTATAGATTATTATTTCTTACATAAAACTACAAGTTGTGTGATAAAAGTTTTATGAAAATGGTTAAAATTTTCTAACAAAAAATTAAGATAAATATATTTTTTTTTTTAGAAAAATATCCTTTTCATTAGAATTTCAAAAAAAGGCTTTAAGCATGATTATTAAAGGCTGGAAGATTTTCAGCTTATTTTACGAAAAGGCGTAATAGGTGTAAATCAAATCGTTATCAAAGCAAATGATTCTGTTATCTCATACGTACCTAGTTGACAGAAATATTATCATCTGTAATACAACATGGGACGAAACACATTTTTCTAATGTTTGTCAGTCACGTGTGATAAATATGAGAAGAGCAGTAAGAAAGACTCTACAAAATTTCAGGAAATAGCTGCTAGCAATCTGCGTGAAAATTGGTAATATTTTTTTCATCCCAAACGACTAAAGGCAGTTTGTTCTGTTCCATGTACAACATCTTTGGCGATAAACATCCTGTTGTCCTGTCTGTTGCTGCCAATGCTTTCTTCAGTTCATAAGACGAGCTTCTATTTTCTTCTTTTTCAAAGTCTTTAGCAGCAGGAATATTACATATATAATTAATATATAATCGGTCATTACAACCTTTCATTATAAAATGTCTGACCTGAGGTTTAATCATTGGTCTGACGTCTAATAAGGTAACACGCTACATACTAGACTACGACTACTTCAATCAATATCAAGAACATATCTTGAATAGAAAATTCAATCTTTTTACTTTCGTTTCACACTTAACTTTCAATTCTTTCTCAAAAACCGTAAATATATATAAAGGGTGTTTTTTATAGAGGTATAGAACTTTAAGTTGCAATAAAACAACGATGGATTATTCGATTGACATGAATTGTATTTATCCGAAAGATAATCTTGTGGCATTACATTTTAAATATGATTTCTGGCATATGACCGCCACGGCTGGCTTGGATGTAGTCCAATCTGGACGTCCAATTTTCGATGACTTTTTCCAACATTTGTGGCCGTATATCGACAATAATACGGCGAATGTTGTCTTCCAAATGGTCAAGCGTTTGTGGCTTTACCGCATAGACCAATGACTTTACATAGCCCCGCAGAAAGTAGTCTAGCGGTGTTAAATCACAAGATCTTGGAGGCCAATTCACAGGTCCAAAACGTGAAATTAGGCGGTCACCAAACGTTTCTTTCAATAAATCTATTGTGGCAAGAGCTGTGTTACATGTTGCACCGTCTTGTTAAAACCACATCTCCTGGACATCATGGTTATTCAATTCAGGAATGAAAAAGTTAGTAATCATGGCTCTGTAACGTTCTGGCCACCATCGTTTTTGAAAAAGTACGGACCAATGATTCCATCACCCCATAAAGCGCACCAAACAGTCAGTTTTTCTGGATGTAACGGTGTTTCCACATACACTTGAGGATTACCTTCACTCCAAATGTGGCAGTTTTGTGTGTTGACGTAGCCATTCAACCAGAAGTGCGCTTCATCGCTAAACAAAATTCGCTTATGAAAATCGGGAACAACGGTAATCTCGTTTTGGGCCCATTCGACGAATCTACGCCTTACTTGATGATCATTTGGCTTCAAATCTTGCACGAGTTGGATTTTGTAAGCACGCAAACCAAGATCCTTCCGCAAAATCTTCCATAAAGTGGATGGACACAGATCCAATTCCTGTGCTCGATGGCGGATGGACTCATTCGGGTCTTCCACAATGCTACGCTCTACAGCAGCAATAGCTTCTTCTGTACGCACCGTACAGCATCGCTGGGGATGCGAGTTATCAATAAGAGTAAACGTGGTGCGAAAACGTTCCATGGTTAATCGAATTAACTGCTCTGATGGACGATTTTGTCGACGATAAAATGGACGTAGTGCGCGATACGTTTTCCGCACAGAACCATTATTTTCGAAATAAAATTGCACTATTTGTAAGCGTTGTTCAGGCGTGAGTCTATTCATGATGAACAGCCAAACCAAACTGAGAATAAATCACTTGACAGCTGTTAAATCGGTCGCCATCTTGAAAAGTAATGCCAACTTAAAGTTCTATACCTCTATAAAAAAACACCCTTTATTATTTACGATAAAACTTCACATAATCTTTGAAATCTTAAAAAAATTACATACACGACACCAAAAAATCTCTAGGAAAGTCGTATGTATCAAAAATGATACATAAGCCAGAATTATGAGGTTTTTGAATTTTGTAACCCCTGTTTGAAATTTTCTTTTTTTACTGGGTTTAAAATAATGGCGACAACAATACTAACGAATTATAAAAATATCAGGCATCTACCTTTTTCTGAATTAAAGTTATATCGTCTGAAAAATTGAAATGTATCATTTTTGATACAAAGCTCGATCTACGGATAAACAGTATGATAATTTGTAAACAGGTTTGTTTACTGCATTGTTTTGTTTTCGTAGCTTTTGTTTATAATTTTAATGTGAAACGCTGTAAAAGCAAAACACCAGCATCTAGATTTTTCATTTTCGTAACAACACTATTTGACGCTGTTAAACTTTTCTGCTTGGGTTACGTCAAAAACGGCATGTCCACGTGAATAATGCTTTAATATTGAAACGTGTGAAAATTAACATTCGTCAAGTTATCGCCAAGATTTTGTGCGAAAAAGTGGCAGAAGCAGTCCAAAAGCGAATGGTATTGCTTTTCCGTTTAGGCTTTATAAGAAACAAAACTTTCAACATTTCTATGCCTTCTTGGCAAATGCAATCAATTTTGTTTTCAATCAAGACAACACCATGTGCAACACAATACACTTTGATTCCCTGGATAATGGCCGCTATCGTATTGATCGTTGGTTTATTTTTTTTTTGTCTCTCTCTTAACGGCATAATTACTTTTATTGTCGTTCATTATTATTTCCTTTAAGCCGTTCTAATTATTAAATGTTTATCAAGATTTTATTAATAAAAACCGTTAAAACTACAATTATTGTGTCTTAATAATTAAGAGAATGAATAAAAAATTTAATCTCTACAATGAGTATGTATTTGTTTACGAGAGAAAGAATAATACTAAGCACCTGCCTGAGTTGGGCAAGAGCTATGGACCTGTTTTTCATCCTATGCCGTTATTTAATAACCGTAAACAATTGGATTTATTTGCTAATGAACATTTAAACGTTGGCTTAAATAAATAAATTTAAATATTAACAGAAAAAAACAAACAAAAACAACAACAACAAAAAAAGATTAAAAAATTTTTAAATCTTAATTTACAACACAAAAACCAACAGCGACACCACCACCACCACCATTACTACACACACAGAGAACAAACAAATCGCTTTGAACTGACAGGGTTTTGTAAGCTTAAAGTCTGCGTCACTTAGGCAGCTATGAGACGGCATTGTTGTTTTGTTCTTTTTTGTATTTGTTGTTGGATTTGTTTTTGTATTTGTTTGTCTCTTGTTTTTTTTCTTGTGTTCGATTATCAAATAAAAGCCCCATTGTATGGTGTTCTGTATGAATGAGAGAGTGCGCGAGTGTATGTGTATTGTGTGCACTTAATGGCAGTTTTTATTCAACAAATTTAAAAAAAAAAAACAAGAGTTTTTCTTCTTGTCTTTTTGTGTTTACTTAATAAATAAATAAAATTTTATGTTTAAAAATTTATACGTTTAAATAAAAGTGTTAAATTTTATCTTCTTTGTTTATTTGCTTTTAAAAATAAAAAAGAACAAATTAAAGTAAAATGTTAAAAAATAAAGATTTTACAACAGTTTCGGTAATTACAACTTAATTACAAAATTTGTAAAGGGTCCGTCAAATAACTTTTTTTTTGAAAATGCTTTTAAAAAAAAAGAACTACTGAATATTTTCTCAAATTTCTTTTTTTTATTTGAAAGTACAATCCTTCCGGTTAATAATGGCAAATAATTTCATTCAAATGGCTGCCTCGGCTGGCCAGGCAGTAGCCTACACCAGAAGATGCCGATTTAGGCAAAAAAATATCTTTTCAGATGAAGCTCATTTTGATCTTGGCGGGTATGTAAACAAACAAAATTGTCGCATTTGGGGCACAGAAAACCCACACGCATACATTGAAAAGCCGACGCACCCAAAACGAGTCACTATTTGGTGCGGATTTTAGTCCAGATTCATAATTGGGCCATTTTTATTCGAAAATGAGCAAGGAGTGGCCGTTACAGTCAATGACGATCGTTATCTAGCCATGTTGAACGAATTTTTGTTCACAAAAATTGAAGAGGAGGATAATGGCAACGTTTGCCACACAGCCGAAGCTACACTCGATGTTTTGCGCCCTGTTTTTGAAGATCGCACAGAGCTGATGTCGTTTGGCCACCTCGGCGCTGCGATTTGACACCGTTGGACTATTATTTGTGGGGTGCCGTCAAAGATAAGTGTTACGCCGACAAGCCAGAGACAATTGACGCTTTAAAGGACAATATTCGTGAAGCCATTGGTGAAATACAGCTGCACACAATCGATAATGTGCTTAAAAATTCGACCGATCGTATAGGCTACTACATGGCCAACCGAGGCAGCCATTTGAATGAAATTATTTTCCATTATTAACCGGAAGGATTGTACTTTAAAAAAAAAAAAAAGAAATTTAAGAAAATATTTAGTAGTTTTTTTTTTAAAGCATTTTCAAAAAAAAAAAAGTTATTTGGCGGACCCTTTAGTATTTAATGGCGTTGTTACGCAAAAGCTGTGACATTAAATTTTTTTCTTATAAATTTCCACGAAACAGTACCCAAATCGAATAGAAAAGAAGTAGCAGAATAAGTTGAAGTATATTGAAGGAATTGCTTTACGATCCATTCATTTACTTCCAGCCAATTTGTCTCACTAGCTTAGCTTTTAAAAAGGACAATCCAATGACACAATCTTTCAGGATGATTGTAATTCAAATTTAGGATAAGACAAGGTAGTTTAAATCACTGGAAAATATGTATAATGTCCGGGAAATGACAGGATACACAGACATACCTATAAATTTCGGAATATAACAAGAGATTTATTAATGCAAAATTATGTTACGTTTTTTTTACCTTTTAAAAACGTTACAAATACGAGCTCGTAGTTTGCAAATAAAATAAAAATAAATGTGTATGTTTAGTTTTAATTAGAATTCCTTATAATTCCCACAATTCTGTGTGCCACTGTTCTCAACTAGATGTTAACAACAACAATTGCTTTGTTTGTTATTCCTCTGTTTACAACCTTTGCATAAACAATAACAATTTCTAGAGAATTGTTCGACAGGTCTTCGTAACGGAGGCCTTCAAACCACAATTACTCTCTTCAAACTCACCGCTTCTTCACGCAAGACTGACTGAACTTACTTACACTAACCCACTCATCTGCCTTGACTTGCCTTGTATATGGCAGAGTAAACAGTCTGATGAATGTTCTTGAAGGCGAATGTTCGTGGCTTCGCCTTTCCGAAATCTCTATAAATGTAAACATCGTTGTTTCCATTCATTATTTTTGTTTGTGTATTTTGTTTATATTTATTCTTGTAGTGCTTCAGTATCTGTATTCGTAACAATACTTTAAGACTTCATCCCAAACGCCTTTATATCTAGAAATTATCACAAGAAACATGATCAGAAAATATTGAAGACATTAGAAATCTAGGATCAAACGGCGAATTGAAAAAAATGCATGTGTCGATCAAGACCCTTTCTAGAATACAGCTCAGTTGAAGTTGAAAAAGTTACAGGCTTGGATTCGAAAAACAGTAGCAATAGGAGTCTGTCCTCTTTAAGCCCTCTGTATAGTAGTGAGAGTCGCTGTAGTCTAGTAGATAGTGTGTTGGCTTATTAGATGAGAGCCCATTGCTTAGACATTTCGAACTTAACGAAATATGAGCAGACTTCTGACAAAAACTCCGAGAGTAAATAAAAATAGCCACGTAGAATCTTTCAAAAATCTGTCGTTCAGTGTCGACTTAAAACTTTAGATCCCGCTACTCATGGTTGAAATTAACACACTCAAGATGGGTGGTGTTGGAAGCTAGGTCGTAGTCCTAACTAAAGGGTTGTAATAACCAATTAAGTCAGTGACAAATTGGTCAGTTAGGAGCAAAGCCATGGAGTCCATAGTTATGTTAATGGAAGACAATTCTAATGCGATATTAATCAGCGAGAATCGTAACCTAACGAATAAAATGACTGCCAGTTACGACCTTAAATGTTCCCCAGGCAGTACCAGTAAACTCTTTAATTTTCTTAAATGCTTCCCAATGAGACTGGTTAATAAGAGTGAAAGAAATAATTTGGCTCCTACATGAGGAGAATGAAAATTCTGTGATATAATAATGGGTCAAGGATTTATTCTGAGACAGTCGTAAAGTAAAATATTCGAATTAAACTTGGAACAGAGCAATGTACCAGCAGATCAGCTTGCTAGCTTTTACGCCGCTGACGTGGCAGTAACCTTTATATGAAGTAGGAAAAGGGGATTGGAAAGAAAAGATGGAGATAATACTCTCAACTCAAATGGATTTGAAACATTCTTAACTGTTGTTGAGTAATTACTAATGAAATGCAATTTCAGTTAAGCATCAGATTTCCCGAGAAGTAGCCTCAGTATCTTCTTATATATAAAAATGAATGTGTGTTTATTTGTTTGTTTGAAGTCTATAGACGGCTAAGCGGCTGGACCGATTTTCTTGAAATTTTCACAGTATCTTCCTGTATGTCTGGAAGGAACTTTAGGCTACTTTTTATTTTAAAATTTCATGTAGGCGAGGTGACACGCCCACTAAGTATTTAATGTCGCATGTCTCATAAACTGCAACGGCTAGAGTCCTCAAATTTTGTATGAACGATTTTGACGTATATATGAACAAAATGGGCGGATTGGCTGTAGTGGGCGTGTCACCTCCCATAGTATATATATCTAAAAATGAATGTTTGTTTGTATGTACCTTATAGAATCGTAAACTGTACATTTGATCATGTTATGACCTCTAGCAAAGTTGTTGCGCCTGAGCCGACGAAGGTTGGTGCGATTAATTTCCGATGGATGGCGTCACTGAAAATTCTTCGAAATGAATGACAAGCAATTGGTCGACCTACACCTCAAGCACGGAAGATAAGAGCATTACGAGCCTCAGAATCAGAAGAGCATTGAAACTGGAAAATCTTCGAGTATATGCCGCTGAGACCCGTTCGCATGAACCACTTGAACAACGAGAAGTGAGATTAGAAACTGATTGAATGCGTACTACTCACGTCCATTCATCTGAATCATCAGAACAACGGGAAACAAAATCAATAAAATGATTCAAAATTAATTGGACATTTGTGTAATGTCTTTCCTTCAAATTTATTTTAGTTGGTGGCGCATTAACACGCGCAGGGTACGGCTAGTTATTTTATAATAAGGATTGATTCACGACCAAGCTTAATGGAAAGAACGAATCTGCAGACACTATACTAGGAGTATATGCATCCTAGAAAGATGCATCTTAAAAAGATGCATAGCAGCAAAAGAAAACATCGCTGTTTTCTTCTAAACGGTATCACTAATTGAAGGAGAAGGGCCAAGAAAGAATAACAAAATCAAAATGGATAGACTACAGGAGTAAACGTCAAATAAAAGAAGAAGAAACAGAACAAGGACAGTCACCACAGACTCTCTAGTGTTGGCTTACTAAACGAACAGTTCATCTCTGTCATGGTAGGTTAGGTTAGATCGGAGTGGTAGCTTTGATCATGTCGCAAAGCCCACTTGAGCGCGCATAGCGGCCCGTTGTGATGCCACGTCATGTCATGGTAAGAAATGAAAGAAAAACTGAGAAAAGCTTTGACAGCAATAAACTGAGAGTAAGTCTTTAGTTCAGTAGCTCCTACCTCTCATGCATAAAACTATGACATACAACATGACTGTTGTAGTATAAAGTTATGCCGTAATCCTGGTTTAAAAATAAACAAAAACGGCAACATTGTTTGCTACTAGATATCGCGTTACTTCATTAAACAGAGAGAAACTGTTTGTTTTTCTCCATTTACTTCCATTTTTCTTCGAACTGTAAATGCATTACCGTTGTTGTTGCTACTTTTGTTTGCCTAGCAGTAAGTATAGCGGGTGTCAAACACATTTTCACAACTTGACAAAAAATAGAATCCCCAGCAATAAAAAAAACAAAATTCATCAACAAGTGATGCCTTGGTAAGCGTTTTTTTATGTGCGTCTAGCACTTCTGTTTATTGTTCATTCCAACGTTTTTTTTTTAATGTTGAATGCGTGAAAATAGCATCTAAAAATAGGACGGCGGGTGTCAATAAACTGTATGCGTAGCATAAAAATAGACAGGTGAGGCTGATTGTAAAAAATCATTCAATTAAAGTTCAATCACGCCATCAATCATTTAAAATACCAGGGATTTCTTTCGATTTGCTTCGTGCTCTTGGCAACAAAGTGGCGCAGTAGAACGAAATTTATTTCATTTGTTTTTTGCTGTCAAAGTCACTGAACTGCATCAATTGATTATTGATTTTTGGTTACTTAATGACAAAAATTAAATTCCTAAAGATTTATTACATTCCAGGGGATGTTTTTTTAAATTTAATTTTTTTGGGGTATTAAGGTAACCAATGGCGTATTAAATTAGTTTACGGCTTAAAGTGTTATGACATAAACTTTAAAATGCCTGTGTATATGTAATAAGTATATTGGAGTAGAATTTTATATACGCATTCATACATACATATACTGGATACATAAATATTAATTTTTTCATTATTAAACTCTGATTGAGAGTATTATGGGCTTTTTTTTTCGCCGAGGAGGGGTAAATGTTCAAGTCGCCGTGGTCTAGTAGGTAGTGTGTTGGCTTAGTAGACGAAATGCCAGGGTTCGAGCCCCAGGCCAGACATCAAAATAAAATACAAAAAAGTATTTCTTCGGCGACTTCCTCTCAGCAGAATTCTGGCAAAAACTCTGAGAATAAATAAAAGTTTCTCATGAAAATTTTCTCAAAAATCTGTCGTTCGAAGTCGACTTTAAACTGTAGGTCCCGCCACTGATGTATAAAATTAACACACACAACATAAGTGGTGTGAGAAACTAGGTCGTAATCCTGACTGAACGGTTGTAATGACTAATTATGTATGTATGTAGGGGTAAATGTACCTAACCGCACCATAGAGGAAGTCGTCACATCCTCCGTGTGTGGGGCCCTCAGTTGAGGAGTCATCTAAGCGTCTCCACTATTCCTTTCGTCTAGATTATCGTCTCGGTTACGCCCGGCACGTGTGACAGTATCACCTAATTCACTACCGATGTCCAATTTTCACTACTCGCAGTCATAACCCCGACAATATTAGCAGCTGTGATCGTTCCGACTATTGACGTCAGTACAGAGCGATAGCTCTGCCAGCGTGCACACTCGAAAACAGTGTGCTCTGCGTCATCAATTACCTCCCCTTCCTCGTACAGGCAGTAAGGGGAGGCGGCCTTGCCCATTCTGTGCAGATATTTCCTAAAATATCCGTGACCAGATAGCATCTGTGTAACGTAGCAGTTTATCTCTCCAAATTTCCGACCAATCCATGGCCTTATGTCCGGAATAAGTCTCGCGGTTCATCTTCCTCTATCTTCCTCGTTCGTTCCATCGTTGTTGCCATTTTGAAATAGAGTTTTCCCTGATATGAGCGGTTATGTGACCTCCAGCCGATTTCGCCTTATAAATCTCCATCCGCTCTGCTGCCAGCAGATCCACAGGGATTATACCCGCTATCACCAGTACGGCCGGAGCGGACACTGTACGGTACGCCGACGCGAAACGCAATGCAGCCGTTCTCTGTACCGATACAAGTGAGTTTGCCCTCCTCTTAACAGCTAGTGTTTCGGCCCAAATTTCGCTCCCATAAAGCATAATGCTGTTTCCAACATCCATAAGGAGTCTCCGTCTCGCCGGTAGCGGTCCTCCAATATTCGCCATTAATTTGCTGAGCTGTCCGACGATCTTCTGGGCCTTGTTAGCCGAGTACTGAATCTGATACGAGAATGTCAATCTGGTGTCCAGCCTTATTCCCAGGTATTTCACCGAGCTCTCGGTCCTAATTGCCTCGTTTCCAATACTCATGTCCACATGCAAGGGGATACGACGACAAGTGATTAGCAGCAATTCCCTTTTATGCATGGCCAGGTCTAGGCCGTCGGAATCCAACCATGCTTTTGTCCTTAGCATGACGCGTCTCAATTTTCGTTGTGCCTCTTCCGTGTTCCTGGCCGTGATAACAGCTGCGATATCGTTTGCGTATCCAACCAAGAAAGTTCCGTCCGGCATATCCTCCCTCAGAATTCCATCATAGCTAACGTTCCACAGGTCGGGGCTAAGGATAGATCCTTGTGCCGCTCCAGATGTTACTTGTTTCACTCTTGATCCCGAGCTTGTGCTATACACCAGCTGCCTGTTACTCAAATAACTGCTTATCATGGCCAGAATGTAATGTGGCACAGAGAAATTGTTCTCCAAAGCATCCAGTACATCGCTCCATCTAAGGCTGTTAAATGCGTTTTTGACGTCAAGCAGTACCACAGGCCTCGTAAAGTGACTCCCACGCTGTGTAACCATAGCTGCTTCAGTCACCTCTCTCAAAGCGCCAATTGTTGACCGACCGGGTCGAAAACCATATTGCCGAGTAGACAGTCCTCCACTGTTCTCAATAGCAGCGGTAAGCCGTGGCTTCAAAAGCCTCTCGAGCAGCTTTCCAGCATGCACAGTGGCCTGTACGCGGATGGATGTGGCATCGGTCGGGGGCCCTGGTTATCCGTTATACATATAGCCGCTGTAGATGTTTCATCACCCAGCCAGAATCCGCTATTTTTAGATGCATACTGTTCGCTTATAACAGCTACGTCAACTTCCTGCTCCCTGACTATCTGCGATAGTAAAGAAAAAGCCACCTTCCCTCTATGCATATTTAGCTGCAATATCTTCATGCTGCCATGATGATAACATCATCACCGAAGGCATTGTTTCTTATTCTTAACTGGTTAACCAGACATGATGATAAAACTAGTGACAGCAAATACGGCAATGAGATTCAGCGCCCTAAAAGCATGGAACTATAGAAGCAATACATACATAATTGGTCATTACAACACTTCAGTCAGGATTACAACCTAGCTTCTAACACCACTGATGTTGTGTGTGTTAATTTTTATTAATAAGTAGTGGGACCTACAGTTTAAAGTCGACTCCGAACGACGGAATTTTGGTAAAACTTTTCATGGCAATTTTTTTTTACTCTCAGATTTTTTGCTAGAAATCTGCTGAGAGAAAGTCGCCGAAGAAATATTTTTTCTTCTTGCTTTCGTTTTGAAAGTATGAACTGTGAACCGTGACCTCATGTCTAATAAGCCAACGCACTTTCTACTACAGCACGGCGACGACACAGCTCTAATCAATTGCTGTAGAATCATTGGTAAGCACTTTAGTACTTAGCGCTCGAGTAACCTTGAAAACAGGATTAAGATTTAAGTCCTATCGATTAAGGCTACAAGGCTTTATTAGAATACAAAGCTTCCACTTGTTCACATGTTATAGCGAGACAATTAGAACTAAAGATAGCCGGCCAAAGTATCTGCTCGAGTCATGAAGTGTGGCAGTGACTTAGTATCACAAGAATAATTGGAATACCCCACTGCATAATAGACAGCCGTTGCCCTAGTTTCGATTGTAGAAAAATGTACACTTGCTAACATAAGTATCTGCCTGCATCCCCCCATTATAATTAAGTGTCTCTTAAATATTGTTTTTTTTTTACTACGCATCCAACTTTAATATTCAAAATATAAGGAATTCTTTGCTCCTTTTTTTTTAAACATCGCAAGTAATACAGTGCCCTGGCATTGTTATTGAAAGTCGTAATCATTTTGAACAATATTGTCGTCATATACATTAGCATCAGCATCAGCATCAGCATCTACATGAGCATCAGCATGCTGCAACAATCGGTATTGTTTTGTGTTCAGTGTTTGAAAAATGGTGGGGGTTACGTTGTCAATGTCACATTTATCGTCAATGCCAGCCATAACTATCGATGTCAACTGGGTAGATAAGCGTAATTGTTTCCTTTACGTTATTTTTTATTACTTTTTCTCCACGCTTCTCTTGGAAATTTTGTTTTTTATGGCTCTGTTAAGCTACTACAGTTCCACTTTTGCACTTTTGAACAGACAGACATACATACATAGTTTATACAGTTAAAGAGTGGGGATGAGTACATCATACATATATTAAAAGGTACCAATTCATATGGCAAATGGTACTTGAAAGCTTGACAATATTGAATAATTTTAACAAGTTGAATAGAAGGCTTACTGGCTATACCCTGCGCGTGTTGCTGCGCCACCAAATAAAATAAATTTGAAGGAAAGACATTACAACAAATGTCCAATTAATTTTGTAACATTTTATTGATTTTGTTTCCCATTGTCCTGATGATTCAGATAAACGGGGACTGAGTAGTACGCATTCGATCAGTTTCTAATCTCACTTCTCGTTGTTCAAGTGGTTCAACCGAACGGGTTTCAGCGGCATATACTCGAAGATTTTCCAGTCTCAATGCTCGTCTGATTCGGAGGCTCGTAATGCTTTTTTCTTTCGTGCTTGAGGTGTAGGTGGTCGACCAATTGCTTGTCATTCATTTTGAATAATTTTCAGTGACGCCATCCATCGGAAATTAATAGCACCAACCTCTGTCGACTCAGGCGCAACAACTTTGTTAAAGAATGCACAGTTTACGATTTAATTAATTTTGAGTAATTTTCAGTGGCGCCACCTATCGGAAATTGATCATACCAACTTAGAAACCTTTGTCGGCTCATACGCAATAACTTTGCTAAAGATCATAACATAATCAAATGCATAGTTTACGATTCTATAAGGTACATACAAACAAACATTCATTTTTATATATATAGACTATGGGAGTTGACACGCCCACTATAGCCAATCCGCCCATTTTGTTCACATATACGTCAAAGTTGTCCGTACAAAATTTGAGGACTCTAGCTGTTGCAGTTTATGAGATATGCGACATTAAACACTTATTGGGTATGTGGGCGTGGCACCTCGCCTACTTGAAATTTTAAAATAAAAAGTACTCTAGAGTTCCTTCCAGATATACAAGAAGATACTGTGAAAATTTCAAGAAAAATCGGTCCAGCCGTTTAGCCGTCTATAGACTTAAAACAAACAAATAAACAAACTCACAAACAGATAAACACACATTCATTTTTATATACACATAGCCACAGAAGTATACGTACGGATAACAAATTTCAGATATTTTTAACCAATCCGTTTTTTTTGAAAATATTTATAATTGTCTGACATCTTTCTTCGATTTTAAGACGATCTTTTGCATTGGTTCAGAAATTTGTGAAATTTGTAAATCGGATGTATACCTTTGTGGGCCTGTGCAGGGCAACAATTCAATTCAATTTCAGTAATTTTTTAACCAATGCAAAAGACCGTCTTAAAATCGAGGAAACCATAAAGATTTTCAACGAAAACGGATTGGTTAAAAAATTTCTGAAGTTTGTTAACCGTATGTATACTTTAGTAACTGTGTGTATAAGATCTTGATGTGAACTTTGCATGTTGTAGGGTACAACTGGAGACATATAGTGGAATACATTATGTTGATGAAAACTGTATGAAAAGTACTAACTGTTGGTACTTTTTCCCTTAAATTTTTTTGCATCCCTTTTGACAAATCATTTAAAAATTATTTGCAAAATTGTATGAACGAAACGGAACGAAGGGAAGAAATTTTGAACGAACAGAATGAATCAGTGACAGTGTGTAGTTTCATGAACAATTTAAATCATTAAATAAATTGAATTTCTGCTCTCCATTTATTTATTTTTTTATTTTATTTGAAATGCAAAAAAAGAAAAAAATTTTATAAAAAAGAGGAGAAGGAAGCTGAAGACAGAAGGATGACGATGGTAGTGATGGTGGCAGTTACAAGGAAAATAATTCTCCTTTAACGTAAGATGTGGATGTAGTAGAAATTGCAATATTTATTTAAGAACATATATATGCACATACATACATACTTACATGCATATTTTTATTATATAAATTCATATTTTCATTATTTATTATAGAAACTCATAGAATGCGTAAGAATGTAGAAAATGGCAACTGGAAATAATTTGGAAATTCAAAATTAAATTTCTAGAAATTTAATATGAAAAGCAAATAGAATCCATACTTACTTAACTTAATTGGCTATTACAACACTTCAGTGAGGATTATGACGTAGTTTCTCACAACACTTATGTTGTTGGGGTGTGTACATGAGACGGGTTATTAAGAAACTCTTCATGGCAATTTTTATTTTACTCTTAGAATTTTTGCCAGAAATCTGCTGAGAGGAAGTCATCGAAGAAATATTTTTTTCATATTTTCGTATTTATGTCTGACCGGGGGTTTCAATCGTAGCCTTACGTCTACTAACCCAACACACTACTTAATAGACTACGGCGACAACACCCACTATAGTTTAGGTAATCGAAACTCCTTATCCTTGTATTGTGTTGGAGATTATGGGGTCTGTACCAGCCTTGGCTAGATCATCAGAAATCCGACATCAATCACATGATCGCTGTCGCTAGTAGCTAACTTAGTCGGTGCATGTGCTATCCCATCCGTGATTTGTTTGTCTTCAAAATACTGTAGAATAACAGGCCGAGTTACATGATTGCAAGGTATATTCAGATTAAAATAGACCAGATATGGGTTTTATGCGAGGCCTTTAAACTTGACAAAACATATAACGGTTAATTTTTTAGCTTTTATCTTTTTGGCAACACTGGTTTAAATAGCTCACGCACGTTTCGTGTTTCGTTTCACTGTCATCACATCTTCAGTTTGGTCTATAATTTAATCATGAATCGTCTTACAAACGAACAAGGCTTGCAACTCGTTGAATTTTATTATCAAAATGCGTGCTCGGTTAAGAAAGTTCATCGCGCGCTTCTTCCATTTTATGGTCAATTTAATCGACCCACTGAAGCGGCTATTCGGGCTATTGTGACTAAATTTTGTACCAAATTTACACTGTTGGACATTAAACCACCAACACGTTTACGTAGAGTGCGAACTGAAGAAAATATCGCAGCTGTATCGGCCAGTGTTAATGATGACCATCAATTATCGATTCGTTGCCGTTCGCAGCAATTGCGCCTCTGTTACTCAACAACTTGGAAAATTTTTCAGAAGGATTTAGGTGTGAAGCCTTTCAAAATACAGCTGGTGCAAGAATTAAAGTCGAACGAACTACCGTAACGCTGAATTTTTGGTGAATGGGCTCTTGGGAAGTTGGCCGAAGATCCACTTCTTTATCGAAAAATTGTGTTCAGCGACGAAGCTCATTTTTGGCTCAATGGATACGTAAATAAGCAGAATTGTCGATTTTGGAGGGAAGATCAGCCAGAAGCATTGCAAAAGCTACCAATGCATCCAGAAAAAGTCACAGTTTGATGCGGTTTATGGGCTGGGTGGCATCATTGGACCGTACTTCTTCAAAGATGCTGCGAATCGTAACGTAACTGTGAATGGTGAGCGCTACCGTGAGATTATATCCAACTTTTTTTTGCCCAAAATGCAAGAGCTTGACTTGCATGACATGTGGTTTACACAAGACGGTGCCACATGCCACACAGCACGCGTAATAATGAACTTATTGAGAGGCGAGTTCGGTGAACATTTTATTTCACGTTCAGGACCGGTCAATTGGCCGCCTAGATCGTGCGATTTAACGCCTTTAGACTATTTTTTGTGGGGCTATGTTAAAGCTCATGTCTATACAGACAAGCCCGCTTCAATTGACGCATTCGAAGACAACATTGAAGCATTTATTCGTGAGATACCGGCCGAAATGTTGGAAAGCGTATGCCAAAATTGGACTAAGCGGATGGACCATTTGAGGCGCAGTCGCAGTCAACATTTGCATGAAATAATCTTCAAACATTAAATTATATGGACCGTACTATCGATTCAACTAAAGATTTCATGCATTTTTCTGAATTTTATGTGTTTTTTTTGAAAAATTTTCTTATAGCTCTTAAAAAATCACTCATTATAAGGATCCAAACATCTAAGCCCCCTTAACGGGGTACAATTTCAGGTCCCTCTAGACCTAGCAGCACGAGTGGCATGTGAATGGAAAAAAATGTCTGAAAATTTAGTCCAACTTTTTTGGGTTTTCTTTGGCATCTTGACTAATACTGGCATGGGCCTAATAAAGACCCTAATATAGCACCCTGCCACTTCCTTGATCTTCGACAGTGTTTTCCTATAATTTTTTTTTCATCACCATTTAATTCCAACGCTGTGCTTAGCAACTTATAAAAGTTAAACGCGTTTCTTAAAGGATATTGTGTATCCTCTGTTGGAATTTATGACAACATTTTCATAAATTGCTAGGGGCTGTAAGGGTTAATGCTCCACTTCTCCTTCAATGCATTGCATAAAAAAATATTACCGTCACAGCAAAGCTATAAAGCCAGTTAGTTAAGCTTGTAGTGAGAAAAAAAGAGAAATAAAAGAGAGCAGGAAGAAAACAACGACAAATTGCAAGAAAAATATTATTCAAGACAAGTTGAATAAAGAAAAAAAAGAAGAAAAGAAAAAAATAAAACGAAGGGAAAATTTATTTGAAACGAGAAAAATAAAAGAAGAAGAAGAAGAAGAGAAATACGCGAATAACAGCCAAAATCGATTTAAGCACGCACAATACAACTGTCATGGCTTTTTAGTTTTTAAAGATTCGCTTCCAATTTCTTTTTTAGAGTTTCTGGGGGCACAACACTAACAAAGAAAAAAAGGAAGAAAACCCGGGGAAAATAAAAACTATTTTTTACTGCACACACATACACACAACTCACACACACATTGCATCTGTTTAAGTGTCAATGTTGTGTGATGCAAATGCAGATGCTTTTCCTATAACTTCTGCTGCTGTATTCAATGGCGTACGCCAAGCCCTGTTAAGTATGTTGTTAAGAAATTTCTTTCAAAATTTCAATTGCTAAGGACTAAGGACTTCCCAATGGCAGCAGCAGGGTGTTGTGCTGTGCAGTCACAGTTCTTAACCTTTTTTTTTTGAAAGTCACACAATAACACAATTCGCGTCTATTTAACATCAAAAACATCCAATGTGAGTTGGATTTATAGTTTGTGTGTGAGAGAGAGAATACGCTAGCAGCAGAAATTGTATGGAATTTCGTTAAATTACAAACAAAAGTCAGTAAAAAGTGGAACAAAAAATAAACGAAAGAAATATCATCATTATTTCACACACTCTCTCTCTCTCTGGATATATATTTTTTTAATAGGAAATGCTTAAAGGATGTTTGCTAAAAAGGTGATGCCAGCGAAAACAAAATTATTTCCTTTTTCCTGTAAATCAAATATTTTATTAGGGATTCCTATAGTTTGTTAGGAGACGAATACTTTAAAATCGATTAGGATAGCCTTTGAACAGGAAAAGGTGAGAAAAGTATTCAAAATTCAATAATGAATTGAAGAAAAATCCTGTCAATGCCTTAGAAGAGTATGCACTGCCCGATTCTACCTAAATCTTACGAGTTCCCGACGCTAACGACTGTCATAGTCGGGAGATGCTCGACGTAAACCCATCAATATTTTCTTCCAAAACTGCGTTTTTTATTTGGCCTTGATGTGTAAGATTCGAAAGATTTGTCTTCAATGTTCTTTAGGACCAGATTTCTCAAATGAATTAAGTAAAGTAGGCCATGGGTAAGGACTCTCCTAGATAAGGGTTAAGACCACAGCAATACAACTAACAAATATTCAATATTGGGTTGAAAAAGTCCCTATAGGAAACCACTGCGCATGTATAATAAATCTCACTATTTCCGCAGTCTTTATTATGGAGAGTTCTGTCAAAGATATTCCATTCCATTCGTTCACATCTACTAAAAAACCCGTTCGAGGGAATGCAAATACCATCGGCATGCCTTCTAATATGAGACTGGCCTGAGCGATTTAAGAAACAATGACAATCAGTCCTCTTCTTTTACATATCATTCCAGAAAAGGTCTGCGCCAGCTTTGATCAGTTCATCAACAATGTAAATTCCAACGATTTTCCTACGTCTTGGAACCCACCAGAGGTCAGCAATGAGTATTCAAAACGATGAATAGATTCGAATCGTACTTATAATTTTTGATACTTAAACGCATTCATACTTATTTTAATGTCATACTCATACTACTCATATTCAAAGTTTGAAATACTCATGGTACTCATACTTAACAATACGCATGATGTTATTGATTTCGACTCTCCATGACTCATCGTACACACGAATCACAATATAAGTATGATTCGCGTACGAACACTACATACTCACAAGAGGGTCGTGTGTTTACTCTGCTTGTTGTCTTTTTCTTTTTTGTTTACGCGTCTTTATTCTTTCTTTCTAAATGCAACAACAACAAAGGCTGTAAATTTTGACGAATGATTCGAATCACTATGAGTTCGAATCATTTATGAGTAGTATTATAAGTATTTTTTTTTGAATTTATGAATCTGAATGAGTAGGCGTATGAATCAAACATATTTCGAATGGTATGAGTTTGATGTCAACGTTGTACTCATACTCATTGCAACTTGTACTTATAAATCAATGTTGTACTGAATACGAATGAATCAGAGTAGTTGAATTTCAATACTGTTGGCTCACTCATACTCAAAATTTCATGAGTACTTATGAGTAGCGAAAAAGCGATTCATTGCTGGTCTCTGGAACCCACATACGAATTACCCTTGAATGATACGAAATTTTCCTGAGAAGTTCCCGGCAACAATGGACGTGGACGGACGTTTAGGTCATGGTCATAAAAGACTTGAACCCAGCCTAGTTGTTAGAGTAAATTAAGAGCGATTACGTAGCTTTGCATGGCTATGACCTACATCAGTTGTAGTCAAGCAGGCTATGCAAATATCAGAAGCATTCGTATACCATAGCTTACTCAGTCCAGTATTTGAAGCCATCGGTATACCACTCCAAAATTCTAACGTGCTCTTGAGAATCGTCATAAGTCCATAGCTAGAATCTTAACATCAAATCTACAATTAAGGAAAATATAAGAAACCACTGACCCAATATTGCAACATACTTATGGTCCTGGCTGGGCGAGGTCCTATACTTCACTTGAAGGCCACAAGGAAGCCAACTGATTATTAACAAATAATGTCTTGATTGCATAGAAACAGAGCACATTAGTGTTCAGAACAGTTCACTGACTGTAAACTCTATCCACCACTTCTAGAATGTACAGACTACACATTAAAAGCGAACACCGTAAAGTATGTAAGTCCGCTAATAAAGCTAGCTTAATATGCTCGATTTAAGCCCCATCGTCTTGCTCATGGCCCTCTTAGAGGTGTACAGAGCTACTGTTGCTCTTGTTACCATATTTGTTATCGCTCCATTTGAGATGTGAGTCAAAATGCAGTTCCTCAACAATGTTGTTACACAGCAAGGGCAGAATGTCTCATTCCCTTCCCACAAAAGGGTAATCCCTTTTGTTGGGTTAAAAAATGTGTCAGACTCTTTTGAAAATGCTTTAAAAAAAACTACTGAATATTTTCTTAAATTTCTTTTTTTATTTGAAAGTACATTCCTTCCGGTTAATAATGAAAAATAATTTCATTCAAATGGCTGGCCATGCAGTAGCCTACACCAGAAGATGCCGATTTTGGCAAAAAAAATCATCTTTTCAAATGAAGCTCATTTTGTGCTTAAAAATTGGACCGATCGTGTAGGCTACTGCATGCCCAGCCGACGCATTCATTTGAATGAAATTATTTTCCATTATTAAACGGTAGGATTGTACTTTCAAAAAAAAAGTTATTTGGCGGACCCTTTATGTAACTGTGCCTAGGAACCGACATGGGGGCAAACATTCAGTAGCTCGCTGTGTTCTGTGTAACACCCGCCGATCGCGGACAATCTTCAATGGAATGTACACACTTTCAAGGAAACTAACTTTAGCTTTACTTCATTACATTTGTGTATATACCTGTTTAATTAATTCACTTACTTAATTGGTTATTACAACCCTGTAGTCAGGATTACAACCTAGCTTCTCCAACTACCGATGTTGTGCCGTGTTAATTTTTCCCCTGAGTGGCAGGAGTCTAACGTAGACTCTGAACAACTGATTTTAGAAACTTGGAAAAGCAATTGTATTCTACGTTCAGAGTTTTTGGCCTGGCATGATCAAGATATCTGAGCTTGAGTTTGAGCCACGTACTCTCGTCTAATAAACCCACCTACCAGACTACGGCGACTTCTCTGTTGAATATACTCTTATATTACACTTATTCTGCGGTGAATAAAGGAACTTTTGTTCCAGATTTTAAATATGTTGTGTTTATGAGAAGTTCTCTCTCCATTTTCGCACGGGATATCGATCTACAATGAGTTTTTGCACCAAAGCACAACACTATTATGTTTGCCAACGGAAGGGAATATATGCGAAATTTTTCACTTCCGTTTTCGTTTAGTTATTGAAAAGAAAATTGCATTCCATACCCAACAACAAAAAGGATAAAGAATGAAATTCGTTTGAAAATAAAAGGAAAATAACAGAATAACAGCACTGCTGTAGCACAGCGCTAACAAATAAGGAGGTGAAGAAAAATTGTTCCTTTTTAGCTGTTTTTCATCCTTTATTTCCTAACGCTCTGCCATTGTATCTCGAGCGGATTGTTAATAATGCTTTACATTCACTTGGATGTGTGTGAAAAATAGTCAAAAATACTAAAAAAAAAAGAATGCACTTGTATCCTTAAAATGGCACCAAAAAAAAAAAAAAAGAATAAAACGGAACCGGAGACGACACAACAACAACATTTAAAATATTGTATGAGTTCGCGAAAGAAACCAGAAATAAAAAGAAATGTGAACTGAACTGAAGCAGGAAATTTTTAAATTTTAACACACACTCTCAATGACAACCAATAAAAGAAGAGAAAAAACTTGAATACAAAATCAATATATATCATATATTCCCCCTTCCCCCACCACTACCTACATTTATTTTTTATTTAAATTAACATGGAGTGGTAGTTTTTTGTTAAAAGGAATGAAGATTAAACGGGGAAATATCGTGGAGGAAATTAATTCTTCTTTGTGACAAATTTTTTCTGTTTTATTATTCGTATCAAAAGACAAATACATGAAACGAATGTGTTATAGAAGAGGACTAATTTCGAGAAGAATAACACTCGACAAGCAAACTACACATTTGGAACCCTACACTACAAGCTGTATAAATAAACGCCACAGAGAAGTGTGGTCATAAGCTATTGGTGTCAAATCGCCCACAGGGATGGCATTGCCATTTCCATACGGATTGGTGGGCATATAATGCTTTACTCTAGCTCCTTAGATTACATGCTGTTAACAAGTCTTCATCGCTGTTCAATTGCCGCTATATGTTTCAGCTTTCCATATGGAAGCCTTATGGAATTTTATTCTTTAATTTGCATCTCCTCATAGTGTGTTTAGCCTCTCGGATTTCCCTGAGACTTTTAAATTTGATCGTACGTACTGAATATCGGAAAAATCATACCTCCATTATGGACTACACATTTCGGTGATTACACGACTATGTTGGAGTATAATCCTTTCAGAAAAATTGAATCCTTGGTGGTATCTTCAACTATTCGCTCATAGTAGCGGAATTCAGACCAAAATAATGACTTCAACGACCGCCCCAGGATAAGTGTAATACAAAAGTATAATCACCAGGGAAGTCGCTGTAGGTAGTATGTTGGCTTAAGAGACTAGCGCACGTTGTTGACAGCCCAGCGCAGATATTTTGAACAAAATCGCAGTGTGAAAAGAAAATATTTCTTTTGGTGTGTTCCTCTCAACAGTCATCTGACAAAAACTGTGGGAGTACAATACAATTGCTTTGAAAAGTTTCTAAAATCTGTTGTTCAGAGGCTACGTTAGATTTCTGCACCTCATGGTTAAAATTAACACACACAGCATGGGTGGTTTGGGAAGCTAGGTAGTAATCTTTACCATAGGGTTCTAATGACCAATTATGTTTATATGTCCTCTCGGCAGTCTTCCCGGAAAAACTCTGAGAGCAAATTAAAATTGTCATGAAAAGTTGCTCAAAAATCTGTCGTTCGAACGTTAGACTTCTGCACCTCATGGGTAAAATTAACACACACAACGTGAGAAGATAGATTATAATCTTTACTAGGGGGTTGTAATAACCAATTAAGTAAGTGAATGAATTCAACAGGAATATAAACAAATTTAATGAGGTCAAGCGAAAGTTAGTTTCATTGAAAGTCTGTACATAGCGTAGTAGAACATAACGAGACATTCAACGTGTCCCAAGTCGATTCCCGGACACAGTCACAGTGCAGGCAGCAACAACACTGATGTACTCTATAAAGCTGCTTTAAATCACTTGTTTGTACTTGCCACAGCTGGGCTTGAAAGCCAAAACTAAAAACTATGCTTGACAGCCTACAAAATGCTAACAACTCCCGATTTATGTTTAGCATTGAATTCCCGTGGATCACACAAATCATCTCACTCCGAATAATTTCATTATATTTGAAAATAGAGGAAACCTAGGCAGGTCAGTGCTTGTGTTAATTCTTTCCATTTTAGGCCATCACATCAGTTTACTGGCCATACCTCCTCGGAGGGTAAGAATATCCTACAATGACTTCTTAGAAACAGTAATGACAAGAGAGAAAAGGAAACCAATGAACATTCCCTTTGTTATTACCCGATACTCGGTGACGGATCGCTGAGGCGAAGTATTTTTTGCTCTTCAGAACTTGCCTGAAGGTGGTTCATGACTCCATGAAATTGTCGCTTGCTTGGCACATTTATCATTCATTCCAAGTTGATCTGCACAAATACCTACATAACCCACTATAGCATACTCCTTTAAGTATTGCAAAAATATTCATCTCCTTTCTGGAACAGGCTTACGATGATATTGTGCGAGAGAGTAATACAAAAAATATGTTTTATTTTCAAGAGGATACAGCGTCTTCTAGGGTATCATATAGTCGGTCTTTATGTAAACTCTGACGTTTTTACTTATTTACACTTCTGACAATATTAGTTTTTGTATTCACAGCGGAAATATTGTCGCTATACATAGAGCTTTAGAAATACATGAACTCGCTGTAACAAGTGATTAAAACAACATCTCCATCCTTCAAATTTTTATTAAAACTTTTGCATTCCGGACAAATAAAAGAAATATTTTTCATGAATATTGGTTGTCGTTATTGGAAATCTTAAAAGAAAGACTCTAAAGATGCTGCAAATGGAAAAATTGTGGGGGTGTTTGGAAGTTTATTAAAACATTGCCACAAGATGCAATAAATTTATTAAGAATGTTGGTCATTATTAGTTATAACCATTCTTTTCGCAACTTGCGGTTACCAATCCAAATGAATTGATCATATTTTAAGGCCTGACGCTAATCAACACGACTTTGTACATTCTGCTTTGCTGCAAAGACGCTGAAATGGTTTGGTAGCCTTATCTAGTGAGCTGCACAAAGATGCCGCCTCTCGCGAGTCTATTAAATCTCGAACCATTTAATAGATTACAATTGTCTGGGCCCAACTAGTAGTATATTTACATGGAAAGAGTTGTAAAATTGTCTTAAACGACTAGCAGTCGTAGAACACAATATTTATATAGGATTACAACCTAACTTCTCACGCCAGCCATGTTGTGTGTGTAAATGTTATATAGTTACGAAAATGAAGAGACTGGTGCTTTGCTTTTACATCACTTAACATAAAAATGATACAACAGCAAACACCAGCATAAAAAATGGTAAACAAGTAAACAGAAATACAACAACAAACACTACAAGAATAAATGTAGGCAAAATACACAAACAACAATAATGAAACAACAATGTTTACATTTATAGAGATTTTGAGAAGGCGAAGTTGCGAACATTAGTCTTCAAGAACATTCATCAGACTGTTTACTCTGCCATATAAAAGGCAAGACAAAGCAGGCGAGTGAGTTAGTAAAGTTCAGTCAGTCTTGTATGAAGACGCGGTGTGTTTGAAGAGAGTAATCGTGGCTTGAAGCTCTCCGTTACAAAGATCTGCCGAATAATTGTCTAGTAATTGTTATTGTTTATGCAAAGGGTGTAAACAGAGGAATAACAAAGAAATGCAATTGCTGCTGTGAACAGTGGCACACAGAATTGTGCGAATAATAAAGAATTTTAATTTAAACTAAACACACAAATTTATTTTTATTTTATTTGCAATCTACGAGTAGATATTTTAAACGTTTTTATAAGGTAAAAACGTAACAATATATAAAGACTGGGATCTGTCATTAAGCATCCTCTATAGAATTAAGAAAATTTGCTGCATACTAGACTATGGAGATTTATATACACAATACACCGGTAGTAATTTTTGCCTGTACCTATTTGTATTCATCACATCAAGTTGAGATTACTCTTCTTGCTGACTTCTACTTTTGTCTACAATTTGCTGAGTATCTTTTCCATACTGATGAAATTGATTCTTTACCCTTGACCATAATTTTGCATTTTTGAGCGTCCCTCGAATCACTGAAATATGGATATGAATTGCAAGGTGTATATACGGTTAAGTTCATTTCATGTATTTCAAAATACAGGACAAAATATCTCAAAAACATCGTGTGATTGTCATCTTTCAAGAACTTTTGCTTTGCGAATAGTTCTTAGAATAAATACATATAACTACTTATCATCGTTGGCGAACACTGTGCAAAAGTCTTTTATTCGAAGTGTCGGATTATATAGCAACATTGCATTGCGTGGCCTTTACTTTACTGACACGTTTACGTCAATTGCTGACTTTTCCTTAAGACTTTATACTATTCATGAGAGTTTCCCTTGAGACCTGCACCTATGCTCTCAAAAAGTTAAAATGTTTGCATATAAAACTAGGGTTCTGCTACAGCTTAAGCTAGCCTTACTTACTTACTTAATTGGCCATAAAAATCCGTTTAACGGATTTCGGTCTGCCGCAACACATCCTTCCAGGCGCCTCTGCTTCTTGCGCGCCTACGCCAGTTGGTCACATCAATCGATGAAAGGGCTTCCTCGATTTGATCCTTTCAACGAATACAAGGTCGTCCTCTTCGCCGACTTCCGCAAATTCCTGTATCAAATACCCGTCTCGCCGGAGCATCCTCCTCCATTCGAACGACATGGCTGAGCCAGTGCAGCCGCTGGATATTAATAAGCTGTACAACGTCTATGTCGTTGAGAAGCTCACACAGCTCACTGTTGGATCGGATACGGAAATCATCGCCAACTCGCACTGGACCGAAGATCTTACGCAGTGCTTTTCTCTCGAACACTCTCAAGGCCGCTGCATCAGTACTTAATAGGGTCCATGCCTCTGCGCCATAAAGAAGCACGGGTAAGATGAGTGTCTTGTAATGTGTTAGTGTTGTCGTACGAGAGAGGTCTCTGCTACTCAATTGCCTATTGAGACCATAGTAGCACCTGTTGGCAAGAGTGATCCTGCGCTTGATCTCCAGACTGACATTAATTTTGGGGGTAACGACAGAGCCAAGATAAATAAATTACTTGACCGTTTCGAAAGTATAATTATCGGCCGTAATCTCAGAATCAATACGCCGCACGTCTCTACTTGTCGATAACATATACTATGTTTTGCCTTCATCTTACTAGACTCCCGTTCAATAGCATTAAAGGCAGCAGTAACATCTCGCTTGGTACGCCCTATCATGTCAATGTTGTCAGCATACGCAAGCAATTGGACACTTTTTTGAAGAATAGTGCCATTGCGATGCACTCTCGCCTTTCGCAGAACACTCTCCATGACGAAGTTGAAGAGGTCGCAGGATAAGGGTCGCCTTGTCTGAAACCTCGCGCGGTATCAGAAGGGTCGGAGAGGTCCTTTCCTACCTTGACGGAGCTGCAGGAATTGCTCAACGTCATTCTGCATAGCCTTATCAGCTTCGCAGGTACACCGAGCTCAGACATTGCGGCAAAAACAGCCTTATAGTCGACAAGAAGATGGTGTGTGTCGACTTGTTGTTCGTGGGTCTTTTCCAGGATTTGGCGTAGTGTGCAGATCTGGTCGCTAGCTTTGGCTTCTTCAATTCATGGTAGAATTGAAAGTCTTCTGTGTAGTTTGTGAACGGGTTAATGACGACATTTTGCCTTTTGTCTAGTAATCTTTCGAGCTCTGCTGGTCAATCCTATGGTCTTTTCGTTTCTTTCAATAATTTTTGTAATTTTAGATTCTGAAGTAATTGATTCATTAGCTTACCTTTGAAACATCAAGCAGCTGTTGTCAATCATCAGCCATGGCAGAGACAAATTTTTTGTTCCTTTTTTTTTTTAAAAAAATTTTAAATATTTTTGGTATTTTTTCTTTGTTTGTTTTTTGTTAAAAATTTTAAATGCTTTTGCAGGGAAATTATTTTCAACAAAAATTTCTGCCATTAGTTGAATACATTTTAAAATAAAAAAAAAACGAAAATGCGATGGAAAACAAATTAAAGGCAAGGCAATCCAATTATTGTCACAGCGAGAGAGAGAGTATTGGCTCAATGATATCGAGAGAAAAAAGAAGAAAAAATGAATTTAAAACCAAATTGGAATAAAACAAAACAAACAACAAACAGTATAATGCTGCTGCCTGCCTGCCTGGCTGCCTGCAACATCAAGTGAAGCAATAAATTTATCAAATATTTCGTATATTTTTGGGAAATGAATGTTGTTGCTGTATGTATGCATGTATATCTCATCTATTTTGGGTTTTCTTGTTGTTGCTCCTTTTATTTCATCAATGTTGCGCTGCTGTTGCAATGCAATGTCAAGCGGCGATGCGTCAGTTTATTTTTGTGTAATCTTGCTCCACTGAAACTGTTAAAATTACAAAATGTTCTGGAATGTTGACAAACTGCTACGCTCAAGCGGACACAGTGCCAGTGTCAAGTAAATCAAACAAGAAATTACGAGGCAAAAACACCAGCAACACCAGCAACACGAGCAACAAAAGCGCGTTTCTTTCTTTCTGCATTTCTTCCTTTATCTGTCTGTACGTTTGTCGTTTGTCTTGCTACGTACACATGCTCCTATCAAACTAAGCAACCAGCCAAGCAAAGTTGCATTTGCAGCCCCAAATAGCCCATCAATGTTGAAATATTTTTATTCATACTCGTACACGATATAATAACTTACCAGAGAGGAAGAAAAAAAAAACGAAAACAGCAATAGCAACAGCAACAACAACAATAACAAGAAAAAAGTTGAATTTGTCTGACTGATATAAACCGCGCGCGTTTATGTCACAACGCAAAGATGGTGCGTCAAGTGCGTATGCAGTAATTTAAGTTGGCAACACAACAACACAATGCAACACACCACATTATACAATGCAACACACCACACTAAAGCTAAACATGTCTCCATGCCAGTCAGACAGTTAGTCAGCCAGCCAAGTGTAGCCTGTTTAGACCATCCTGCTGTTGTTTATGCAGTCACTCAGTCACTTAGCAAGTCTCATAATGGTTGTCAGCCAATGCTTTATATTTAGATTTCCATTAAATAGTCGTCGTCGTCCCCTTCTTTTATTCCTAGTCTAGTAAGTATTTCTTGTTATTTTTGTATTTCAATCTTCTTCTTTTTTTCTCATCTTCTTCATCTCTCATCTGCTGAATCTATTTTCAATTTAAGTTTCTTTATGTCTTCGTTTCTGTTTCTTTATCGAGTAGACTTTAAATGCAAAACAATCACAATAAAAAAGGGTTCCAATTGCATGGTGGCTATCAGTAAACCAAATATCCTCAATACGTTATGCACTTAGAGAAATTGGTTGTAGGCAAGATTGTAGAGAAGGCTTTTCAGTGTTCGCCCCTCGTAAGGCTTTTTTGGATAGGAGGTGGAAGCTTTATACAGATCGCTCATTTTACCGACCACGATCATTTCCAACTATCTTGGACTACCTCCATTATCGACACCAGTCCTCCATATTCCATCTTCCGTCAGCTCCTTTATTACTCACCCTGACCATTATGAGGTCTCGAGGTTCTTTTGTTGTTATCTGTGCTTCTGTAGTAAAGGGTCCGCCAAATAACTTTTTTTTTTGAAAATGTTTTAAAAGTAAAACTACTGAATATTTTCTCAAATTTCTTTTTTTATTTGAAAGTACAATCCTTCCGGTTAATAAAGGAAAATAATTTCATTCAAATGGCTGCGTCGGCTGGCCATGCAGTAGCCTATACGATCGGTCCAATTTTTAAGCACATTATCGATTGTGTGCAGCTGTATTTCACCAATGGCTTCACGAATATTGTCCTTTAAAGCGTCACTAATATTGTCCTCTGGCTTGTCGGCGTAACACTTATCTTTGGCGGCACCCCACACATAATAGTCCAACGGTGTCAAATCGCAGTTCCGTCGTGGCCAAACGACATCAGCTCTGCGGCTGATAATGCGATCTTCAAAAACAGGGCGCAAAACATCGAGTGTATCTTCGGCTGTGTGGCACGTAGCGCCGTCCTGTTGGCACCAAATGTTGCCAATATCCTCCTCTTCAATTTTTGTGAAGAAAAATTCGTTCAACATGGCCCGATAACGATCGCCATTGACAGTAACGGCCACTCCTTGCTCATTTTCGAAGAAAAATGGCCCAATTATGCCTCTGGACTAAAATCCGCCCCAAACAGTGACTCGTTTTGGGTGCGTCGGCTTTTCTGTGCCCCAAATGCGACAATTTTGCTTGTTTACATAGCCGCCAAGATCAAAATGAGCTTCATCTGAAAAGATGATTTTTTTTTTTGCCAAAATCGGCATCTTCTGTATGTCGATCGCAGGCCCACTTAGTGAAGCGAAAATGCATTGGATGGTCAATTGGCTTCAACTCCTGAACCAATTGGACTTTGTATGGCGTCATACCAAGGTCTTTATGCAAAATTCGTCTCAATGATGTCTCCAAAATGTTCAATTGTTGAGAACGACGATGAATTGATGTTGATGGCGCTTCACGCACACTTTCTGCCACAGCAGCAACATTCTCGGGTGTACGCACTGTTGTTGGCTTTTCACGCTTTGGTTTATCGATGAGGATGCCAGTTTCTTTCACTTTTTTCACAAGATAACGAACATACGGAGCTGACTGTGCTTCTCTTCTTCCAAAATCCGTACGCAATTTAGCATACATTCTGCAACATTACCATGATTTTCAAAATAATGTCGCAATATTTCCCAGCGTTGTTCAAGCGTATACACACAACCATATTCGTTTAGCGGAAGGATAAAACTAATTATCTGTCAAATCAGACATGAGCTAAGTGTTACCATTCACGAAATAAGCACTAGTTGCAAAAAAAACATTAGATGGCGGACCTTATAGAAGGTAGCCGATGACCTCATAAGAGTTTTGTTTCTTAAAGCAGCTTCACTTACACCGGAACTGGAACGGAGACCTTTGAGGATCAAACAACTAGGAATTTGATTTGAATTCTGTATTCTCCACATCTCAAGCATTGAAGCTCAACGTAAACCACATCGCAACACTATAAAATAGCAGCAGATTTTTGAAAATACTTAGGCGTTGGATATCAAAAGAATTTGTTTTAAACTACATATACTACTCCTACACTTCCTTACTTAATTGGCCATTAACAACCCGATTAACGGATTTCGGACTGCCTTAACACATCCTTCCAGGCACCTCTGCTTCTTGCGCGCCTACGTCAGTTGGTCACAGGGCTTCCTCGATTACGTCCTTTCAACGCAAATAAGATCGTCCTCTTCGCCGACTTCCGCAAATCCCCGCATCAAATATCCGTCTCGTCGGAGCATCCTCCTCCATTCGAACGACATGGCCGAGCCAGCGCAACCGCTGGGTGTTAATACGTTGCACAATGTCGTTGAGGAGCTCATACAGCACACTGTTGGATCGGATGCGTAAATCATCGCCAACTCGCATTGGAGCGAAGATTATACGTATGACTTTTGTCTCGAATGCTCTCAAGGCTGCTGCATCAGTGTCCATGCCTCTGCGCCATAAAGAAGCACGCGGAGGATGAGCGTCTTGTAGAGTAATGGGATGTAAAGTTTCTGACTGTGGTCAACGTGGCGACCTCAAGGACGATCCTTATCTTGCTGTATTCAAGTTGACACGCAGCCTCCTCGTGACCTCTCTTGGATGACATACTAGCAACCGCCAGATGTTAACTAATGCGTGTAGCGAAGTCCAATCTGCTGGACGTTAAATTTACGTAGCGCGTATTGCTTGAAACCCACAACGTAAAAATATAATCAAATGAAAACCAATGCTACTCCTACATTTACTCTAAAATTCCCCTGTACTGGGAAATCTCCTAAAAAACCCAATCCACAAGAATGGTGCGATATTATAGGGGAATATCACCGGAAGCAATCACTCACGAATGTGAATCAGAAGTGGGGTTTGATTTGGAAAAACAAAAATTCGGTTGCCTTTTAAATATAGGCACGCTAAAGCTCATACTGACAGCCATTATGTGTGGAATATAAAGTTCTTCACATGTCTGTTTCTGGATAGAACGCATCCGAAATGTAAAATTTTCTATGACTCCGATGCAGAAGTCAAGCTAACTTTGAACCATGGCATGAGTTATTCATACTTTGATGACCGCAGTGGTTTGTGACTGATTCGTATACACTGGCGACTTATAAAACCCCAGAAGAAAAAGCCTAACGACTTCAAATCGTACGATCTCATTCACATCACTTCTACGTGAGATGATCATCTCCTCACAATTGCTCGTACAGAGCTGTGTGTGGCAAGAGATATACGGCACGTAGCTCCTTCCTGCAGAAACTACATGTCGTTGGTGTTCATGATATCGAATTCAGGCCAAAAGAAGCTGGTTATCATCGAATTATAGTACTCGCCGTTGACAGTGATTGCAATCACATGATCACCTCATGCCATTGTTCAAAGTTAGCTTGACTTCTGCATCGGAGTCGGATGCGTTTTAATGAACGTTTCAGAGAAATATGGACCGATGACGCCTGCCGTCCAGCTCAACTTCAGACTAAAAGAGGTTAATAATCGACGTCGTACAATGTTCACCGTTGGCAGTGATGGCCTGGCCAATATCGTTCTCAAAGAAATATTGGCCTATGACGGCGCCTAGCCAAAATTCACAACAAACAGTGGCTTTTCCGGGATATATTGAGCGCTTTTGGATATCGTTTGGATTGATATCGTGCCTAATACAACAATTTTGTTTGTTCACGTATGGCTTTATTCAGAAATGAGCCTTATTACTGAACGTAATTTTTTGATAAATATTAAGGTCACATTCTAACTGGTGCTGACCCCATTTAACGAACACACGTCCTTATTTATGATAGTTTTTAATGGTCCTGTCTCAATTGAATTTTCCACGGCTGCAGGCTAAAATCACGACACAAAATTCATCAACTTGTTGCCTGCAAAAGGCCGAGTTCTTGCAAATGGCGTGAAACGGCTGCCACCACATATTCTTCTACAGACTTACTGACGGATATCGGCATTCTTTTCGGCAGATCTTGCATTTCATCGACTTATGGGCCATGGTCGTTTAATTACTGAATCAGTAAATTCGAATTTAGCCGACACATAGCGTTTAGCGCTATAGACTATAGCGAAATGTAAATGGGCGAAGTCGTCATAGTCTAATTAGTAGTACATATGTTGGCTTATTAGATAAGAGTCTGCGGTTCAAACACCAGCCTAAACATCTGGAATAAAAGGGAATAAAAAAAATCTTTCGGCAATTTACTCTCTCTAATCTTCTGGCAAAAACTCTGAGATTGAAATAAAACTGGCATGAAAAGTTTCTCAATAATCTTGCCGATCGACTTCAAACTGTAAATATTGCCGGTCATGTACGACTTTAATACACACGACATGGGAAGTTTGGCGATATCCAAATCTTTGGAAGGAATATACAGCGAAGGACTAAGACTTCTTAAATAATGACATGTAATTCTTGAGTACCTAAGGAAGGGGGTTTATAATGAAATTATGAAAATCCATACGTTTAAAATATCGACGCCTCCATTCTATAACTTTCTAAGTGTACTTAGAACGTTTTTAATGTTCTTGCAATTTTTAAATACTTAAACACTGTCAAAATTTGGTTAAGACCCGCCGATCCGTTCCGAAGTTATAGGGAAAAATCTTCTTACAATACACATATAGTCGTATGTCGCGTGAAAACTTTGAGAGCTCATAACTCAAAACACACTTAGAATGTTATAGAACGGAGGCGTCGATATGATCTCATAGATTGCAAATAAAAATAAAAATAAATTTGTGTTTAGCTTTAATTAGAATTCTTTATTATTCGCACAATTCTGTGTGCCACTGTTCAAAACTTGATGTAAACAACAACAATTGCTTTGTTTGTTATTCCTCTGTTTACACCCTTTGCATAAACAATAACAATTACTAGACAATTGTTCGACAGATCTTTGTATCGGAGATCTTCAAATTACGATTACTTTCTTCAAACACACTGCGTCTTCATACAAGACTGGCTGAACTTGTACTGACTCCGTCGCCTGCATAGCCTTGTCTTTTATATGCCAACGCGAACAGTCTGATGAATGTTCTTAAAGTCGAATGTTCGTGGCTTCGCTTTCTCGAGATCTCTATAAAGGTAAACATCGTTGTCTTATTATTGTTGTTTGTGTATTTTGTTTACATTTATTTCTGTATTTTTGTTGCATTTTTGTTTACTTGTTTAGCATTTTTTATGCTGGTGTTTATTAAGCAGTGCGATAATTAGTAAACAAGTTCATTGTTTTTGTTTTTGTAGCTTTTGTTTATAATTTTAATGCTTAAACGATATAAAAGCGAAACATCGGTATCTAGATTTTTGCCATTTTCGTAACAATATTTATATACCAAAGGATTGTATTAAAAACACGACAAAACAGTTCTTCTGTCTTAAATACGCATTTGGAACTGATTTTCAAACTTGATAACGAGTTCATTATCCCCCTTTGTGGGATAATTTCTTGCAGTGTAACTTTGTTTCTGTTTTTTTCCTGCAATCCTTCTGGTTATTTACATACACATACCCGGTAATATGTACTCGTATTTAGTTTTTCTGCGACTAGCAAGTCTTCATCTATAATTATTTCTTCTTCTTCTTCTTGCTCTTCTCTCTTGTAGTTTCATTTGTTCTTGAACTTATTATAGAGATCCTGATGCTGTGAATAAAACGTAGCCTGTTTCTTATGCCTTCTTGTTAACTATGTTGCAAGGCAGTGTTGCAGGTTGTGTGGATTGGATTTGTTTATAAAACATAATGAAAGCGTAGAGATAGTGATGAACATTTAAACTGTTTTTACGGCTTGTCAAACTCTCAACACCACCCTGCTAATAGACGAGTAAGAAACAAAAATTAAATGAAATTTAGAAGACAGAGAGACTTACTAAAAACTTGGTTAGAAACTTGACGTAATTATTTCAATTACTTGCCATATTTTTTTTCATTTTTTTCCTTTTGATGTCAGATAATTTTCAATTCAATCGAAGGAATTGAAACCAAGTTTGCCTCAATTTTTTTTTCTAGAACTTTATAGCCCCACAATTATAAAATAACTTTAGGGAGAGAAGCTTTGGTAAATGGAGCTGGTTCCTGGAGGTTTAATATTCATTTCGATAATTACTTTGCAACCTGTATTAAAATGTTATCGTTTTAGCCAAATGCTTGACCATGTTTAAGTTTTTAAATATTTTATTGGTCTCATGCTTCTTCATTTTCTGTTTTTATGATTCTCTGCCTCTGCCTCTGCCTCTTGATTTTATGATTTCAAATTGAAGTCAATTTCATGAAATTGTTTTCTTAGTTTTAATGCCAGTTCTTCGTAAGCACTTATTTAATGGTTTTATTAATTAAAATATAACGAAAAACTTTCAATTAAAATTTCAACAACATAACGTAGCATAATAGCAGAATAACAGCCAATATTGTTAAAGGCTGTAATTGAAACGTTTTTTTAGGATTTGTTTTTATCGTCACACGCTCATAAAAGATGGAATTAAGAAATTAATGCCAACTTTAACGATCAATGCAGAAACATCCAACCTGCAGATCATATTGTTGACAATTAAGAGATAAGGCCATCGATTTTAAAATCTCTTTATAATACATCCTTAATAGCCATTTTATAACTCTGAGAAAGAGAGCATAAAACGCTCATACCCTGAGAATGAGAAATCTTTCGCAGCTTTCTCAGTGGGCATCAAATCTTCTCTGTTAGCATTTCCAGTACACAGCCTTAAGACTCCACATTCCTTTAGTAACATATTGTTACGAAAATGGAAAATCTATATGCTGGTGTTTTGCTTTTACATCGCTTAACATTAAAATTAAAAACAAAAACTACAAAAACAATGAACTTGTTTACAAATTATCGCACTGCATACTATACCAGTAAACACCAATGAAAGGTTCTTACAGGCGTATTGTGTGAACGACACGTCAAAACACTTATTGGACCTTATCAGTGCGGCTTCAGACCTGGCAAGTCCACCACTTCACACTACGCCAAATCCTGGAAAAGACCGACGAAAAACAAGTCGACACACACTATCTTTTTGTTGACTATAAGGCTGCCTCCGATAGCCCCATAAGGAATCGTGTTTTTGCCGCATTGTCTGAGCTCGGTATACCTGCGAAGCTGATAAGGCTATGCAGAATGACGTTGAGCAATTCCTGCAGCTCCGTCAAGGACCTGGTATCGTGCGAGGTTTCAGACAAGGCGACCCCTTATCATGCGACCTTTTCAACTTCGTCATGGAGAGCGTTCTGCGAAAGGCGGGAGTGCATCGCAATGGCACTATTTTTCAAAAAAGTGTACAGTTGCTTGCCTACGCTGACGTCATTGACATCAAGCGAGATGTTACTGCTGCCTTTAGTGCCATTGAACGGGAGTCTAGTAAGATGGGTCTGGCAGTAAATGAGGGCAAAACCAAGTACATGTTATCGACAAGTGGAGATGCGCGGCGTATTGATTCTCAGATTACGGCCGATAACTATACTTTTGATACGGTCAAGCAATTCATCTATCTTGGCTCCGCTGTTACCACCAGAAATGATGTCAGTCTGGAGATCAAGCGCAGGATCACTCTTGCCAACAGGTGCTACTATGGTCTCAATAGGCTATTGAGTAGCAGAGACCTCTCTCGCGCGACAAAATTAACACTTTACAAGACACTCATTCTACCCGTGCTTCCTTATGGCGCAGAGTCATGGACCCTATTAAGTACAGATGCAGCGGCCTTGAGAGTTTTCGAGAGAAAAGTACTACGCAAGATCTTCGGTCCAGTGCGAGTTGGCGATGATTTCCGCATACGAGACAACAGTGAGCTGTATGAGCTCTTCGACGACTTAGACGTTGTATAGCGTATTAATATCCGGCGAATGCGCTGGCTAGGCCATGTCGTTCGAATGGAGGAGGATGTTTCGGCGAGACGGGTATTTCATGCGGGAATCTGCGGAAGTCGGCGAAGAGCACGACCTTGCATCCGTTGGAAGGACCAAATCGGGGAAGCCCTGTCATCGATTGCTGTTACCAACTGGCGTAGGCGCGCACGAAGCAGAGGCGCCTGGAAGGATGTGTTGCGGCAGGCCGAAATCCGATAAACGGGTTGTTATGGCCAATTAAGTAAGTAAGTAAGTAAACACCAATGATAAACAAGTAAACAAAAATACAACAACAAACACTGCAAGAATAAATGTTAACAAAATACACAAACAACAATAATGAAACAACAATGTTTACATTTATAGAGATCTCAAGAAGGCAAAGCTGCGATCATTCGCTTTCAATAACATTCATCAGACATTGCCATATAAAAAAAGGCTAGGCAAAGCAGGCAACGGAGTTAGTAGAATTTCAGTCAGTCTTGTGTGAAGACGCAGTGTGTTTGAAGAAAGTAATCGTAATTTGAAGACCTCCGTTACAAAGATTTGTCGAACAATTGTCTAGTAATTGTTATCGTTTATGCAAAGTGTGTAAATAGAGGAATAACAAATAAAGCAATTGTTGTTGTTTACATCAAGTTGTGAACAGTGGCATACAGAATTGTGCGAACAATAAAGACATTTAATTAAAACTAAACACAAATTTATTTTTATTTTATTTGCAATCTATGAACTCATATTTTAAACGGTTTTGATAGGTAAAAACGTAACAATATAATTGATTGACGTCAATTTTCTTTGCCTTCAAGGGAAATATTCTTGTGCCAGTTTTGCGCACAGAATTGGTATTTGCTATGCATATTAAGAGGCCTTTATACAATTCATTAATTCATGTGTAACCGAATCCTTTTTAAGTTCATCACTTTTGAATTTCATAACCCTTGCGATTAACCTCAGTATTTATTAAAAATGCAAAACATCTTTTCAAAAACCTCATAACCTTGTTATTGTTACTGATGATGATGATATCGTGTAACCTCTTTTATTATAATGGCTTAATGCAACATTATGATTATTTTTATAACTTTTTTCTACTTTTTCTTCTTCTTTTTATTTCTGTGGTCACCATTGATTGTTTGACCTGCTTTTTCTTGTTAATAAAAAAGGAGAACAAAAAAAATGTTTTTCTAAAAAAACAGAAAAAAAGAAACCAAAAAACATATCTAAAACGAGTGACATTTTAATATGCCAATAACAAGAACAACAACAATTATTTTCATTTGTTTTTGTTTTTTTTTTGTTTTCTGTGCCTTCATTAGAAACAATACAAAACCATTAAAATTTATTGGAAATATTGGATTTAAATTGTATCGGGTCCGCCATCTAACGTTTTTTTTTTGTTCAACTAGTGCTTATTTCGTGAATAGTAACACTTAGCTCATATATGATTTGACAGATAATTAGTTGTATCCTTCCGCTGAACGAATATGGTTGTGTATACGCTTTAACAACGCTGGGAAATATTGCGACATAACTTTGAACATCATGGTAATATTGCAGAATGTGTGCCAAAATTGCGTACGGATTTTGGAAGAAGAGAAGCAACGTCAGCTCCGTATGTTCGTTATCTTGTGAAAAAAAAGGAAATAAACTGGCATCCTCATCGATAAACCAAAGCGTGAAAAGCCAAAAACAGTGCGTACACCAGAGAATATTGCTGCTGTGGCAGAAAGTGTGCGTGAAGCGCCATCAACATCAATTCACAATCGTTCTCAACAATTGAACATTTCGGAGACATCATTGAGACGAATTTTGCATAAAGACCTTGGTATGACGCCATACAAAGTCCAATTGGTTCAGGAGTTGAATCCAATTGACCATCCAATGCGTTTTCGCTTCGCTAAGTAGGCCTGCGATCGACTTACCGATTTTGGCAAAAAAATCATCTTTTCACATGAAGCTCATTTTGATCTTGGCAGATATGTAAACAAGTAAAATTGTCGCATTTGGGGCACAGAAAACCCGCACGCATACATTGAAAAGCCGACGCACCCAAAACGAGTCACTATTTGGTGCGGATTTTGGTCCAGAGGCATAATTGGGCCATTTTTCTTCGAAAATGAGCAAGGTGTGTCCTTTACAGTCAATGGCGATCGTTATCAGGCCATGTTAAACGAATTTTTATTCACAAAAATTGAAGAGGAGGATATTGGCAACATTTGGTTTCAACAGGACGGCGCTACGTGTCACACAGCCGAAGCTACACTCGATGTTTTGCGCCCTGTTTTTGAAGATCGCATTATCAGCCGCAGAGCTGATGTCGTTTGGCCACCTCGGAGCTGAGATTTGACACCGTTGGCCGACATGCCAGAGACCATTGACGCTTTAAAGGACAATATTCGTGAAGCCATTGGTGAAATGCAGCTGCACACAATCGATAATGTGCTTAAAAATTGGAACGATCGTTTAGGCTACTGCATGGCCAGCCGAGGCAGCCATTTGAATGAAATTATTTTCCATTATTAACCGGAAGGATTGTACTTACAAATAAAAAAAAGAAATTTGAGAAAATATTCAGTAGTTTTTTTTTTAAAGCATTTTCAAAAATAAAGTTATTTGGGGGACCCTTTAGTATATTCACAAAAAAAAAAAAATGCAAACCAAAAATTAAAAAAAAAATTTAAATTTAAAAAATTTATGCTGCCTTGAAACCAAAGAAGAGATAGGGACAGAGAGATAGAGAGAGAGAGTGACATAAAAACAAAAATAATTGGCAACTAAATTTTAATTTACAAAACCCATTTAATTTTTATTATTTTTTAATTGTTTTTATTCCTTATGGCTTCAAATAATATTCAAAGCAATAAAAAGAAAAATAAAACTTTTAAAACGTCAGTAAACTAAGCCAACAGTTGCCAACTGTTGTGTCTGCAAACAGTTTTAAAAAACGTTTGAACGAACATTTGAAAGGATCGTAACGACATTAATTGATCATACCATGCCATGCCAGTATAACAGCAGCACCACCATTTAAAAGCTGCCTCTTAGCTTAGCTCACTTAATTGTCCATTTCCAGTAATAATAATGCAACCAACAGATGGTTTACTTATGCACTTACCTGTCTGATCATTATCCGTTTGCCAAAAAAAGTTTTTTAAAACTGTTGTGTTGTTGTTTTTATTTTTGTGTTTTTTAATTATTATTGCCACAGTCAAAAATAATTATTTCTTACGAAACATGCAAATCTGTCCAGATTTTAAGCACCATCTATGCCACCATCAGCATCGTTTAGTATTATCGCCCGTCACTTGTCGTTAGCTATTGATGAAATACAAAAACAAAAGCAAAAAACAAGAGAAACAGGAAAGAGGGGGGAAAAAATATGATAAATTTTATACAAAATATTGGTTGCTGCTCGCGTATTAAATACTTGTCATTTTGTCAGTCATCGTTTTCGATACGAAATTTTCATTTAAACCAGAATAACGTATCACACACTGTATTGCAAAACGAAATTAACAAATGCCATACAAGGGGAATTAAATGAATGCTTTCAATAAGTTACAGGCCAATATATTACAAAAGTAAGGAATAAGGAATAATAAGGTAGGCATAGTGCTGGTGTATACAACTTTTTATTCGTTTGGCGTTTTTATCTTTCATTTGTTTGAGTTTCAATTTATCAAAATTTTTCTTACTTTAAGCAGGCGATTGATCTATTGATACATAATTTATACATACATAATTGGCCATTACAACCCTTTAGTTAGTGTTACCACATAGCTTCTCATACCACTTATGTTGTGTGGCTTAGATAGGCTCCGCTCCTAACCAAGGGCGAAGTCATGTCCAAATACATTGCTCCGTCTGCTCACGTGTAGTAGTCTGATACATTTGGGGGCGTTGGTAGACGCATTGTATTTCACCCTGTCCAAAGAGCACCGTGGGATTAGGTCCACGCGGACAGGTACCCACGTTAAATCAATCGTCGTTATGTTGTGTGGCCGGACCTACAGTTTAAAGTCGACTCCGAACAACAGTTTTTAAAAAAAATTTTTCATGGCAATTTTATTTCGCTCTCAGTGTTTTTGCCAGAAATTTGTTTTGATACCTAAACTGGGATTTGAACCATGGCTTTAAGTCTAGTAAGCCAACACTCTACCTGCTAGACTACGGTGGCTTCTCCATGCCAGCTAATGGGTGATTTTTTAAGAGCTATAGGAAAATTTTTCAAAAAAAAAACACATACAATTCAGACAAATGCATGCAATTTTTATTTGAATCGATAGTACGGTCCATATAATTTAATGTTTGAAGATTATTTCATGCAAATGTTGACCGCGACTGCGCCTCAAATGGTCCATCCGCTTAGTCCAATTTTGGCATACTCTTTCCAACATTTCGGCCGGTATCTCACGAATAAATGCCTCAATGTTGTCTTCCAATGCGTCAATTGAAGCAGGCTTGTCTGTATAGACATGAGCTTTGACATAGCCCCACATAAAATAGTCTAAAGGCGTTAAATCGCACGATCGAGGCGGCCAATTGACCGCTCCCGAACGTGAAATAAAATGTTCACCGAACTCGCCTCTCAATAAGTCCATTGTTAGGCGTGCTGTATGGCATGTGGCGCCGTCTTGTTGAAACCACATGTCATGCAAGTCAAGCTCTTGCATTTTGGGCAAAAAAGTTGGATATCATCTCACGGTAGCGCTCACCATCACGCTCACAGTTACGTTACGATTCGCAGCATCTTTGAAGAAGTACGGTCCACTGATGCCACCAGCCCATAAACCACACCAAACTGAGGTGACTTTTTCTGGATGCATTGGTAGCTTTTGCAATGCTTCTGGCTGATCTTCACTCCAAAATCGACAATTCTGCTTATTTACGTATCCATTGAGCCAAAAATGAGCTTCATCGGTGCACACAATTTTTCGATAAAGAAGTGGATCTTCGGCCAACTTTCCAAGAGCCCATTCACCAAAAATTCTGCATTACGGTAGGTCGTTCGGCTGCAATTCTTGCACCAGCTGTATTTTGAAAGGCTTCACACCTAAATCCTTCCGCAAAATTTTCCACGTTTGTTGAGTAACAGAGGCCGAATTGTTGCGAACGGCGACGAATCGATAATTGATGGTCATCATTAACACTGGCCAATACAGCTGCGATATTTTCTTCAGTTCGCCCTCTACGTAAGCGTGTTGGAGGTTTAATGTCCAACAATGTAAATTTGGTGCGAAATTTAGTCACAATCGCCCGAATAGCCGCTTTAGTGGGTCGATTAAACTGACCATAAAATGGAAGAAGCGCGCTATGAACTTTTTTAACAGAGCACACGCCTTTTAATAATAAAATTCAATGATTTGCAAGCGTTGTTCGTTTGTAAGACGATTCATGGTTAAATTATAGACCAAACTGAAGATGTTTGACAGTGAAACAAAACACGAAACGTGCGTGAGCTGTTTAAACCAGTGTTGCCAAAAAGATAATTGCTAAAAAATCACCCGTTATTAAAATTTTTGTTTGTCCTTTCAATATGATTTCATTCTTTTACAATCTGCATAATAATTCCATTCAATTCACAAGTGGCTACGCTCGATTTGTTCAAAATGCTTGTTTTTTTCGTTGTTCATCATTTGCGATTAAAAACCATTTAGAGAAACAAAAATATTTTTTTTAATAACATTATTCCGTTTAGTTGTTGTTGTTGGTGTTAGTTGTTGTTGTTATTAGTGTTTGCTACTGCTGCTGTTAAACACATATTATATTTGTATTCTTCTTTTATGTTGTTGTTGTTATTGTTAAAGAAATATTTATTATTTGTTCGTTTTATTAAGCATTTGTTCGGTTTATAGCTTCTGTTGTTTTCCTGTGGTGCTGGCAAACATGTTGTTGGTTGATGGTCGATGATGATGGGGTCCACTATTGTTCGGCTCATTGTTATTGCTGTTGTTGTTACTTTTTCGTCTTCTTCTCGATTTTTATTTGTGTTTTGTTTCTTGCCATAAACATTTCCACCTCTAATTACAACACAATGAGGTGGCAAAATTATATTTTTTTGTTTTTTTTTTCTGATCATCTCTTATACTTCTGGTGTCTTCTGTTTGATGCCGGAGATGTTGTTGTTGTTGTTAAAGCAATATTTTGAGTTTTCAGTGTCTTCATATGCATGGCATGGCCTGGCATAAAAATATGAACGTTTTTTTGTTTGTTTTCGTTTTACTTCAATAAAAGTGACATGTTTTTTTTAGTTGTAGTTGTTGTTGTTGTTTTTTTTTTGTTTTGCTTCATTACAAAATATTATTTTAATGTGTGTGTCGTTTGTATTTTAAATTTTTTTAAGGTTTTTTTTTTATTCCACCAAAAACATGATTTGCAAATATATTGACTGGGGCCAGGCATTGTTAGCCCAGATACCGGATAAAAAATCATATACAAGCCAAAAACACACACTGAATATGACTTATTTTGCTTGGATTTCTTTTCAAATATTTTTGTTGTTGTTTTTTTATTTCATGGCTATTATGTCTTAATGAAATTAAAATTATTTTTAACACTTTCCATATGCCTATGGCAAGCTCAAGTACATACATACATTCATTCATACATATGTACGTATGTATGATTTGCTTTCATTGCCACTGGCTTGTAGCTTTGGCTCAATGTATGCCTCGTATGAGGCTTAGTATGCAAAAAAGAAACAAAAAAATAACGCCTTTCATATGCAACAACACAACATATTAATTTTATAGCCGTCGCCTAGAAAGTCATAGAAGCCCCCTGTAATGGGTGAGTGATGGTGTCTGATGGAGAAAATTATATGAATAAACAAATGATTAAGAAAATACACACACAGGCAAATAATAGACAAATCATAAAGAATTTATATGTACTCGTATGTACATTGCCATGACGGCTATAAATTAAAGGAAACCAAAGAATAATAAAATTATAACTCATCTAGCCTGGCTACTCCACACACCACATAATGACCAGTTAACAACAATGGTGTTGGATTAAGCCGGTTTGTTTCAATATTTTCTTCGTTCGTTATCTTTATAATGTTAAAACGAATATAAAAAAAAAATTGCTATAAAATTTTGCTCTCAGGTGTTGGCTTTATGTAGTAAAACAACACAATATCGGATAAATTATCATCATCAGAATTAAGAGCCAGGTAACAAACAGACCTCGATATAGCCTCATAGTAATTGTAAGATAATCTACAGAATGATGATATCCCCAGCATTCGGTATTAATATGGTAGACATTGAAAAGACTCTCGCTGACCTCTAGCATGTTATACGGGATTTGCAGGTATGTCTAGATTTTCCTGAAGAGCTTGACAATAAAATTTTTATATACAGGCAAACAAACTATTGCATCTGACACGAAAACCATTTCATCCGTTTGTTCCCTGTGTCTAAAAGCAATAAATAGGTTTGGATTATGCCATTGTTCTGTGCACAGTCATAAAAAAGTCCTTGAACTATAACAAGGAACCACTTCGGAGTACAAAATTGTTAGTATGTATCAAGAAACGTACAAAAATCGCAAGTAGAGGAGTATCATAAATAGACACGAATAAAACAAAGGTATTGCGAAACAACTTTTCAATTCAGAAAGCTGCGTAGTTGATACCGAAAATCTCTAAGACTCTGCTAAGCGACATTCGAACTTTTGGGGACCTGATGCACTTTCAATGATAAAATTAGAATTTTCAGCTCAAAACGCCTACTCTATGATTCTTGAAATGGTTGCCATTAATGACACAAACATACATATGTAAAGGGTGTTTTTTATAGAGATATAGAACTTTAAGTTGCAATAAAACAACGATGGATTATTCGATTGACATGAATTTTATTTATCCGAAAGATAATCTTGTGGCATTACATTGTAAATATGATTTCTGACATATGACCGCCACGGCTGGCGCGGATGTAGTCCAATCTGGACGTCCAATTTTAGATGACTTTTTCCAACATTTGTGGCCGTATATCGGCAATAATACGGCGAACGTCGTCTTCCAAATGGTCAAGCGTTTGTGGCTTTACCGCATAGACCAATGACTTTACATAGCCCCACAGAAACTAGTCTAGCGGTGTTAAATCACAAGATCTTGGAGGTCAATTCACAGGTCCAAAACGTGAAATTAGGCGGTCACCAAACGTGTCTTTCAATAAATCTATTGTGGCACGAGCTGTGTGACATGTTGCGCCGTCTTGTTGAAACCACATCTCCTGGACATCATGGTTATTCAATTCAGGAATGAAAAAGTTAGTAATCATGGCTCTATACCGATCACCATTGACTGTAACGTTCTGGCCACCATCGTTTTTGAAAAAGTACGGACCAATGATTCCACCAGCCCATAAAGCGCACCAAACAGTCAGTTTTTCTGGATGTAACGGTGTTTCCACATACACTTGAGGATTACCTTCACTCCAAATGCGGCAGTTTTGTTTGTTGACGTAGCCATTCAACCAGAAGTGCACTTCATCGCTAAACAAAATTCGCTTATGAAAATCGGGAACAACGGTAATCTCGTTTTGAGCCCATTCGACGAATCTACGCCTTACTTGATGATCGTTTGGCTTCAAATCTTGCACGAGTTGGATTTTGTAAGCACGCAAACCAAGATCCTTCCGCAAAATCTTCCATAAAGTGGATGGACAGGGATCCAATTCCTGTACTCGATGGCGGATGGACTCATTCGGGTCTTCCTCAATGCTACGCTCTACAGCAGCAATAGCTTCTTCTGTACGCACCGTACAGCATCTCTGGGGATGCGAGTTATCAATAAGAGTAAACGTGGTGCGAAAACGTTCCATGGTTAATCGAATTAACTGGTCTGATGGACGATTTTGTCGACGATAAAATGGACGTAGTGCGCGATACGTTTTCCGCACAGAACCATTATTTGCGAAATAAAATTTCACTATTTGCAAGCGTTGTTCAGGCGTGAGTCTATTCATGATGAATTGCCAAACCAAACTGAGAATAAATCATTTGACAGCTGTTAAATCGGTCGCCATCTTGAAAAGTAATGCCAACTTAAAGTTCTATACCTCTATAAAAAACACCCTTTATATACATCTGTGTACATATGTATGTATAAATACCCTTCACTCAGGATTACGAACTAGTTTCTCACACCACTTATGTGGTGTGCATTAATTTTATGCATGAGTAGCGGGACCTACAGTTTAAAGTCAACTCCCAACAACGTGAGTCTTGAGGAACTCTTTCATTGATATTTGATTTAATCCCAGAGGTTTGCCTGAAATATGCTGAGGGATAAGTCGCCGAAGAGATATGTTTTCATATTTTGTTTAGTCTGACCTGGGGTTTGAACCGAGGCCTCACCTCTAATAAGCCAACACAGTACCTACTATATTACGGCGATAACAAAGCTACACAAACAGATCTTTCTAATGATGAAAACGTTCTTGAACCAAAACGAGGAACCACGCTGGAGCTCAAAGTTATTAGACTTTGTCAAGAAAAGTAACAAAATCGCCAGGCAAAGCAAGATCATAAATAAATGCGAAAGTATTTCGAATAAACAGCGACTGATCCAGAGCTTTCAAAACCAGCGCCAATACAAAAGGAAACATGAACAGTTTTTGAACTCAGGCAACTTTATAACGAATTTCCAATGCTCGCTAGGTGACACCAAAAACCGCATAAACTCTGCAAAGCGAACATTTGAACCACTGTCGAACTTTTGGAAGCATACTCCATTAAAATTAGAATTTACAAAGCAAAACGTCTACACAATAACACTTGAATTGGTACAAGCCTTTCGCTGTTCAAAACCTAAGCAACTTTTAATATTTGGTATGATATCCTTTGTTTTTTACGACCTCAGCGCATCTTTTGGGCACAGATTCAATAAGATTTGATAGAACAGATGTTGGTATAGCTTCCCACTCTGATTTTAGACAGTTCATCAACTCCAGTTTATTTTTAAAGCGTCGAGTTCCAACTCTCCGTTTTGAAATGCCGAAGAGGTTCTCTATCAGATTCAAGTCTGTCGATTGCGGTGGACAATCCAAGACTTGAACCCCATTAGCTGATAATCAATCCTTGACCAACTTCGATGAGTGTTTTGGGTCATTGTCATGTTGAAACACCCATCGAAGTGGCATTTCCCACTCAGCATAGTTAAGCATGTGAGTGGCTAAAATGTCTCTGTAAACAAAACGGTAAATTTTTGTTTGAATTTCTAAAAAGGGACCAACACCACTGGCCGAAAAACAAGTCCAAACCATCACATTGCCATCCCCATGCTTTATTTGAGTACCGAGGATGTAGCCGCTTTCCTTTTGGTTTTCTCACGTGGAAACCTATGATATGCTTCATTGTATCTAAATTACGGAATATTAAACCGAATATCTTTTGTATTTCCTATTCCATGTGCATGACAAATGGACCACAACCGACTGTGACTTTAACTGACTATATGATCTTTCAAAATCAATCAATCTTTCAAAAGAATTCTGCCAATCTTAGCAGTCATAGCTGATCCACAAGTTCTGTTCAGTCTAACAATTATAAGGGAACTTCAATAAGAAGAATGATTTCTAGATTTCTAAGAGAATACAGTGGCCAACCTTCTATTTCTTAACGTATTTACCTTTTAAAAATGGTTAAAATATGTGTGTAACAACAACAATTACTTTTCTTTGTTATTCCTCTGTTTACACCCTTCGCATAAACAATAACAATCACCAAGTAATGCGACGGATTTTTGTAACTGAGATCTTCAAACCACGATTACTCCCTTCAAACGCAACGCGTCTTCACACAAAACTGACTGAACTTCACTAACTTACTCGCCTGCTCTGCCTTGCCTTTTATATGGCAAAGTAAACAGTGTGGTGAATGTCTCGAAATCTCAATAAATGTAAACATCATTGTTTCAGTGTTGTTGTTTTTGTATTTTGTTTACATTTATTCTTGCAGTGTTTGTTGTTGTATTTTTGTTTACCTGTTTACCATTTTTTTTGCTGGTGTTTGTTGTTGCATTTTTGTTTATAATTTTAATGTTAAGCGATATAAAGGCAAAACACCAGCGTCTAAATTATTCATTTTCGTAACAATATTTCGATTTTAAAAATTAAATTCTGACTACATGGAGTTTTATTAGAAACTTTATATGCTGGCCTAAGTTTACTTGATCAATAAACCAATTCGGGATGCAAAACCAGTCAAACCATATGTTCCTTTAAAATAAAATGCAAAGCCTGAGTTTTCCTTTATGGACTGCTCTTTACCCATACAAAAAACGTACAAGAATTGGCAACAAATTCAAGGTTTTTTTTAAGGTTTCCACTTTATTATCATCACAATTTGTTTTCTTTTTTTCGGTTTTTGGGTGTTAAACAAATAAAGTCAGATTTCCTCGAATAATGCCATGCAATGCCACAACAACAATAACAACAATGGCTCAACATACATCATATGAAACAAATGCGTTTTTAAAGCATTTCATTGTGTGTGTGTGTGTCTGTGTTAATAATGACGTCTTTGGCTTGTGTGTGCGCGAAGATTAACTCAATGACTTGTAATTCGCTTTTTAAACCACACCGTCAACATGCATGCATACATGCATACATACTCCCCTTGAATGTTTTTTGCTGTAATCACAGCAAAATACAATGACAACTTACAACCCAACAAAGCAAAAAAAAAAAGAAGAGAAGAGAAGAAAAGAAAAGAAGAGTAGAAAACAATTGTATGCCACACAATATGAAGAGTGGATAACAAATCAAGTGGTTGGCACTCATTCAGTCACTGATTTATTCATTCATTCATTCATACGTTCATACATTCATGCATTCATTCTGTTTTGGTTTCTTCTTCTCTTTAACTCTTCGTATGATGAGTGCGGTTTCTGTCGTTCCAACTCCAGCTTATGTTGTAAATGTTGCACTCACACCAAATCGATGTATTTCGACAGAATTCTAACAGACATTATCATTGTTTATGTGACACAAACAGTCAACACCTGCCCGTGTGCTATAGTACCAATACATTCATGCATTTTTGTATACACATTCATATGTACATACGTATGTATTAAGATAGAATGTAAGTCTTATAGACAGAGAGACAGAACAGACAGCCTTATACGTACGTATAGAGACCGACCGAGTGAATTTCTGTGTTCTTGGTAGCTTAGCCGTTATTGTAATCCAGAAACATGTTGAATTTGAATGCAATTTAATACGAGTGGGGGCTTTGCAAAAATGCTGCAGTGTATGCATAGACACTGTGACTTGACTGCATGCAGTATCAGCTTAAAGGAATAACTCGACTTTATTTAACACAAATCGAAACGATTCAACTTGAATTGCTTTTTTCTCTTCTTTAGTCCTGTAACCGACTTGTGTTTCTTTAACAAGGGGATGGAGAGGGGAAATCAATTGCAGCAACATGGCATATAAGACCTGGGAGGGCGCTACTTTTTTTGTATTTACCAAGAACACTCAGTGATGCTAGCCTACTCATGCAGGGCAGTGTGTTGAAATTAGGAAAATCGATTATGGGAGAAAGGGTAGAGAAAATAGCAAGTAAAGTGCTCTTGAGTATCACACGGTATTTAATCTGGGCTCTGGTCTTGCAATGCTTGCACTTAATTAATATCGTTTGTAGCGATATGAACCTGATAATACGACTGAACAACTAAGTAAGCCCCAATATTTTTTTCCGCCGAGGAGAGGTAAATGTACCTAACCGCACCATAGAGGAAGTCGTCACATCCTCCGTGTGTGGGGCCCTTACCCACTAAATCCTCTCCGTCTCCTGTGGACTTGTTTGTGCCCACTCCGGAACTACGGTGGTATTACTTCGGAGTGGAGTCCTTTTGGCTCTTTGGCCCCTTCATGTTCATATCCGCGTCCGGATTGCGAATCGAAAGTTGAGGAGTCATCTAAGCGTCTCCACTATTCTTTTCGTGTAGATCTTTATTTCTTTCACCTATGCCGACATGCCTACTCGTTCAGCAGCTTCAAGATCTCTCTTCTTCCGTCTCAGAATGCGCTCTGCGTGATTCACCACCGAGGTCCAATTTTCACTACTCGCTGTCATAACCCCGACAATATTAGCGGCAGTGATCGTTCCAACTATTGACTTCAGTACAGAGCGATAGCTCTGCCAGCGTGCACACTCGAAAAAAGCGTGCTCTGCGTCATCAATTACCTCCCGTTCCTCGTAAAGACAGTAAGGGGAGGCAGCCTTGCCGATTCTGTGCAGATATTTCCTAAAATATCCGTGACCCGATAGCATCTGTGTAACGTAGCAGTTTATCTCTCCAAATTTCCGGCCAATCCATGGCCTTATGTCCGGGATAAGTCTCGCGGTCCATCTTCCTCTATCTTCCTCGTTCCATCGTTGTTGCCATTTTGAAATGGTGTTCTCCCTGAAGTAACCGGTTATTTGTACAATGGGTCAATCTGACCTCCGGGTACTGTACCTGTCAGTCATGACGTCGTCTAACCTAACCGGTTATGTGATTTCCAGCCGATTTCGCCTTATACATCTCCATCCGCTCTGCCGCCAGCAGATCCACAGGGATTATACCCCCTATCACCAGTACGGCCAGAGCGGACACTGTACGGTACGCCGACGCGACACGCAATGCAGCCGTTCTCTGTACCGATACAAGTGAGTTTGCCCTCTTCTTAATATCTAGTGTTTCGGCCCAAATTTCGCTCCCATAAAGCGTCTCCGTCTCGCCGGTAGCGCTCATCCAATATTCGCCATTAATCTGCTGAGCTGTCCGACGATCTTCTGGGCCTTGTTAGCCGAGTACTGAATCTGATACGAGAATGTCAGTCTGGGGTCCAGCCTTATTCCCAGGTATTTCACCGAGCTCTCGGTCCTAATTGCCTCGTTTCCAATACACATGTCCACATGCAAGGGAATACGACGACCAGTGATCAGCAGCAATTCACTTTTATGCATGGCCAGGTTTAGGCGGTGGGAATCCAACCATGCTTTCGTTCTTAGCATAACGCGCTGGAATCCTATCTTATGTAAGTATCCCGTATTCAGTGTCATAAACTGCTGTCCAAACAATCGAATATACTTCTACGCTTCATTATTAACCGACTGGCTTTTAAAAATTATGCAAACCTTTCGAAGAAAGCAAAAAAAAAAAAACACGACAATGCTCCTATGTCTGTCCACATGAATTGCAAAAATTTCTTTTAAAAAACATACAAACATACGTGAGAAACATAAATATAAAGGGAGAAGAAGAAGAAGAGATAAAAAGATATGCAAAGCTAAACGAATATTCAAAAGATGAGGCGTAAGGCATGAGGCATAAGACATGAAGCATAAGGAATGAGACATTCATGCCACCATGTAAGGGATGTAAAAATCGAGGCAGCTACACTAGTATCGGCATCAGCATCAGCATCAGCATCATCAGTAGAAGTAGATAGAAATGCTGATTGCAAGATTGTTGTTGACGTTGTTGTTGTTTTCTTTCGTTGTGTACGTGTACGTGTATGTGAATGTGTACGTGTTCGTATAGTTTGAAGTGAAATGTGTAAAGCTTTGACTCAACTTTAATGCTGATGCAATCAGTATGCGTGTTGTACGTTTTTTTTTTTTTGCATGGGGATAGTATAAGTCGTTACGAGGGTAGAAAGGTAATTTTCCTAAGACGGCCGTAGAGAAGTACACACAGTTACTAAAGTATACATACGGTTAACAAATTTCAGAAATTTTTAAAAAAATCCGTTTTTATTGAAAATCTTTATAGTTTCCTCGATTTTAAGACGGTCTTTTGCATTGGTTGAAAAATTTCTGAAATTGAACTGAATTGTGGCCCTGCACAGGCCCACAAAAGTCTACATTCGATTAACAAATTTCACAAATTTGTGAACCAATGCAAAAGACCGTCTTAAAATCGAAGAAAGATGTCAGACATTTATAAAGATTTTCAACGAAAACGGATTGGTTAAAAAGTTTCTGAAATTTGTTAACCGTATGTATACTTTTGTGGCTGAGTGTATGTCATTAAAATAAAGTAACAAATACGGACTGGTTTTAAACAAAATTTTTGTATTAAAAGGCGGCTACTTTATAGGGCCATGGAAAAAATTTTAAACCAGAAATGCAGAACATGCAGAGCCCTTTGGTCTTAGAAAGCTGAAGATTATGAAATTTTATTTCAATGTGATATTAGAAGCCGCTATAGTCTAGTAGGTTAATTAGAGGTTCAAACCCTAACTTATTAGTGGTGGTACCTACAGTTTAAAGTTGACTCTGAACGACAAATTTTTAAGAAACATTTCAATGCAATTTTATTTCACTCTCAGAAATTTTGCCAAAAGACTATTTTGCCAAAGAAATATTTTGTTTTTCATGCATACATACATACAAACTCTTAGTCTGGATTACAACCACCAAAAGTCAAGGGAGTCTGCATAAGAAAATAAAGACCACAAAAGAAACACAAGAACGATCAAAACAGAGTTCAGCTTTAGCATCAGCAACAGCAACCAGCAGCCATAATTCTAATGGCTTGGGAAGACGAGAAAAATGTTCATAAAGAATGAATTTAAAGAACAGCTGCTGCTGCTGGTAATAATGCTTATGATGTTGTTGTTGTTGTTGTTGATGCGTTGGAAAAATCAAAGAATTTGAGAATCAAAGATTGTGTATTGTATTGTGTTATTGGATTATAATGCGCCGGCGCCGTAATATTACCCATATTGGCTTAAATAATGTCGTTTTAATGTTCTACCACATTATGCGTCTTGGTTAAGCTTCTTTCAGTGGATTCTAGAGTAGTTTTGTTTACTTTTGTTTGCCTTTAATTTGATTTTGGTGAATACACGACACACGTATTTTTTATTGTTACATCAAGGATTTTAGGTTTTTAAGGACAGTTTGATTTGAAGGCACAATTCAAAGGACATTATACAGCACAGTGGTGTAAATAGATTTTTTTTTGAACTGTCAGTTCCTAAACCAAATCTGCTTTAGAACGTGAATCTAATAAAACGTAGAAAATAATACTCAGTGTCAACCATATTTCAACACAGTAGTTGCCGACTAAACGAAGATACCACCATAGCAACACAGTAGTTGGCAACTAAACGAAAATAGATGTGCAGGCATTATCTCTGTCTCCATAGTAGATGTCCTTGAAAGCATAAATGAAACCTAGAAACCTGGCCTTATTCATGAACGATCGTTTTGATTTCTACTCTCTGGACGATTATGCTTTCTCTTCTTAGTGAATAATGATGCTCTGAAGAATGATTTAAGAATTCATTACGGCTTATGAAGTCCTCGCAATGTAGTAGGTAGTCTGTTGGCTTATTAGACATGAAGCCTGGGTTTTAACCGAGGCATCACCAACAAAACAAGCTACATACATACATACATAATTCGTCATTGCAGGATTACGTCATCAGGATTACGACCTAGTTGCTCACACCACTTATGTTGTGTGTGTTAATTTTTATACATGAGTGGCAGGACCTACAGATTTAAAGTCGACAGATTGTTGAGAAACTTTTCATGGCAATTTTATTTCGCTCCCAAAGTTTTTGCCAGAAGACAGCTGAAAGGAAGTCCCCCAAGAAACATTTTCCCATATTTAGTTGGGGATGTCTGATCTGGGGTCTGTAGCTTGGCCTCACGTCCAATACGCAACAACACTACCTACTAGACTATGACTCTTTATTTAACTGAACTTTTTGAAAAACAATTCCAAACGAAGGCAGAAATTCAGCACAATATGATTGTTTTTTTTTTCATTATGAAGCCACCCTCGCATATAGATGTGACCTGTAATAAAAATGGAAAATGCGTTACAATGCAACGCAATCTCCCAAAAGGTGCTGTTGTCCTGAATGCATTTTTAAAGCAAAAGTGTTCGTATGTATCTACATATGTATGTATGTATATACATATGTGTGTGTTTATAAACAACAAAAAATTCAAGTGAATTGGCACTTTTGTACGTGTGTTCATGTGTTTTTTTCTGTTTTTTTTTTTTTGTTGCTTAAGGGGTTTCTTATTCTCAATTTTTTCTCTTTCATTTTCGATTTTTAAGCATTTTTTCTTTTTGAGATTTTCATCATGTGATTTAAAAAAAAAACACAAAAACAATACAAAACCTTATTTGCTATGACATAAATACAACAACAACAACAGCAACAACAAGAGAGCAATTTTATATTTTTCTAGAACATCAACTGAAGTGAACATTTTACTTTCAAAACAAGATTTGAAAACTTAAGCAACAACAACATCAACAACAACAATCATTTAAGAAAAATTGCATTGCAGACAATATTCTGCTGTTCGGACCATATAGTTGTTATTGTAGATGCATTTTATCTTTCAAAACCCTCTTACAAAAAAAGGGGTGAGTTTCTGTTTGCATTCATTGTTGTGTTGTGTTGTGTCTTCGGTTGTTATTGATTGTCTGTCTGCTGTTTTGCCTGACAATACTGTTGCATCGAACACAAGTATGATTGGTATGCATGAAGCGTGTATGCGAAAACATTGTCAAGCTTTTGTTAATCTTTCGATTGAATTTCATCGAGATACACCAAAAAGTCCTTTTTCAGCTTTTGTTATGCACAATATTTGTGTGTGTGTGTGTGTAGTTGCTTGTCGAAACAATGATGACCAGCATCGTCATCATCATCATCATCTTTAGACTGAGTCAGCACAATTGCCATCACAAAACCTCTCAAAATCATCAACTAAAGAAAGCAGCAGCAATAGCAACAACATCATCATCAGCATCAGATGCATGCAATCTAAACAATTTTGCGTAGTAATGTTTAGCAGCTAAAGCAGGACGAATGCCAACAAGAGAAGTAGAGTAGTCCACTTGATTGATATTATGGCCTGACAAACTGAATGAATGTAACTGACTTTGGCTAAGGGCTTGTCAAGACTTGTTCCATCTTCTTATCTTGTTGTTATTGACAGTTCTTCCTACTGCTTGCTGTTTTCGGTACTCTACTCCGTCTATAGACCGCCCTTCATTTGTAGCATATTTTTTGTTGGTTTTTATTGTCATGTTGCGTCTGTAATTTCCAACCAACAACGTCAATAAGTTTTTTTTTTTGCTGCTCTCTTCAGCTAACAATGTGTTCCTTATGTTGGAATATGATGTGCAAGAGCAGTTATTTTGGTGCTGAAAACATTTTTTAAGAGTTTAAAATTTGTTTAAATTGTATTTTGAGGCTACAGCTATATGTGAGAAAGTAGCACCGGAGGCTAAAGAATATATTTTTTCGTTTTTTCGTTTTAAAAACGTTTAACATACATAACGGGTGATTTTTAGCTATTATCTTTTTGGCAACACTGACTTAGACAGCTCACGCACGTTTCGTGTTTTGTTCCGCTGTCAAACATCTTCAGTTTGGTCTATAATTTAACCATGAATCGTCTTACAAACGAACAACGCTTGCAAATCATTGAATTTTATTATCACAAAGCGTTCTCTGTTAAGAAAGTTCATCGCGCGCTTCTTCCATTTTATGGTCAGTTTAATCGACCCACTGAAGCGGCTATTCGGGCTATTGTGACTAAATTTCGCACCAAATTTACATTGTTGGACATTAAACCACCAACACGCTTACGTAGAGTGCGAACTGAAGAAAATATAGGCCAGTGTTCGCAGCAATTGGGCCTTTGTTACTCAACAACGTGGAAAATTTTGCGGAAGGATTTAGGTGTGAATGAAAAATTGTGTTCAACGACGAAGCTCATTTTTGGCTCAATGGATACGTAAATAAGCAGAATTGTCGATTTTGGAGTGAAGATTAGCCAGAAGCATTGCAAAAGCTACCAATGCATCCAGAAAAAGTCACAGTTTGGTGCGGTTTATGGGCTGGTGGCATCATTGGACCGTACTTCTTCAAAGATGCTGCGAATCGTAACGTAACTGTGAATAGTGAGCGCTACCGTGAGATGATATCCAACTTTTTTTTGCCCAAAATGTAAGAGCTTGACTTGCATGACATGTGGTTTCAACAAGACGGTGCCACATGTCACACAGCACGCGTAACAATGGACTTATTGAGAGGCGAGTTCGGTAAACATTTTATTTCACGATTTATATTTTTTGCATGAAATAATCTTCAAACATTAAATTATATGGACCGTACTATCGATCCAAATAAAGATTTCATGCATTTTTCTGAATTTTATGTGTTTTTTTTTTTGAAATATTTTCCTATAGCTCTTAAAAAATCACCCATTATAAGCTCGTAGACTGCTAATAAAATAAAAAAAAGTTGTGTTTAGTTTTAATTAAATCTTTTTTATTATTCGCACAATTCTGTGCCACTCTTCACTTGATGTATACAACAACAATTGCTTTCCATTGTTTTACTCTGTTTACACCCTTTGCATAAACAATAACAATCTCAAGACAATTATTCGACAGATCTTAAATAAATTGTATAACTCCTTCTTGAACATAACTGTATTGCATTGAATAAGGCATTTAATATTTAAAAGACTATCAAAATTAACTCCAAATATCTGGTAAGAAAAATTGAGATATATGGTCTCGACGTACCTTAATAAATACCTATCTGGCTATATTATTATAAGCCAAGTTGAGTTTCCGCTTATATCAGTATCTGAGATTGTGAATATTTCAGATCCGTATAAGAGAACAGGAATCAAATAGGTTTTAGCCACTTGCATACGTATGACAAAGGGAGTCGAATCTATAACAGCCCATAAGTTTCTAAGCATACCGTAAACTTTACCAACGATGACATTAATGTGGCTAGACTATGTTAGCCGACCATTAAAGATAATACCCAGATTGGATGTAGTTTCAACAAAATCAATTTTATGCCTCCTGATAATAATATTCGGCACATCAAGTGTTCTGCTAGTTCTGGAGAGTAGTAAACTTTTTGATTTAGAGGGATTCAAACAAAGTCCTTTGGCCCCAGCCCAGTTGTAAATTTTTTTGTAAATCATAGTTGATGGTGTCTATACATAGATGGATATCCTCAATACGTGTGCTCCTATAAAGCAGAACGTCATCAGCGTACATATGTACACTACAATTATCCAAAACATCAGGTAGGTCGGTAATGTATTGTTACGTTTTTACCTTTTAAAAACGTTTAAATATTAGTTCCTTAATTGCAAACCAAGTAATAAACAAATATGTGTTTATTTTCTCTTAAACTCTCTTTATTTTTACACTACTTTTGTGTGCCACCGTATACAACTTAACGATACAACAATAATTTGCTTGTGCACTATTCTATTTCATACTTCTGTCCGCGTTAACACTAACAACTGTTCGTTAGATCTTCTCTGCTTACAACCTTTTTGCAAGTAATACCACTTGTACGTTCAAACCGCAACGCGTCTTCACACAAGGCTGACTGAATTATAACTGACTGACTGCTGGCCTTGTTGCCCCTTTTATATACGCACGCAATCAGCATGACGAACGTTCTCGACGTGGAAGGTTCTTGTTCTCGCCTTTTCGAGAATTCTATAGCGCCCGCATTGTTGCTTGTGTAGATGGTTTACTTTCATTTCATGTTGTTGTTGGTACCAGGTGCAACCATGTTCGTTGTACATATGTGTGTGTGCAGCTTTAGGTAATCAACACGTTCATTAGTGTGTATTTGTGTCGTGTGTATTGTTTTGGTGTAGCTAGCTAGCTTTTGTTTATCGTTTTTATTGTTAAACGATATTAGGTCGTTTCGATTTATGTAACAGTATATACAGACCAAAGAGGCCCCAATATTAATCCCTGAGGAATACCTCTTCCAACGTTTAGTGAATTCAAGATGTTGCCATTTAGGTAAACTCGTTGTGATCTGTTCATAAGATAAGAGCGTATAAAACTGCAAATTGAATTAGAAAAATGAAAGAGAGTCTGTAGGTTCTTCAATAATATTTTGTGATCAACCATGTCGAAAGCCTTTGTGTGATCCTAAAGAACAAAAAACGCTATGTGATTTTCGTCTAGTTTCAACCTAAGGTCCTGAAATACATTGACTAAAGCAGTAGCTCCTAGATTTCATAAATCCCGACTGCTTATCACATATGAAATTGTTATTTTATGCTGTATTTTTGTTTACTTGTTGTTTACTTATTTACCATTCTAGATTCTTCATTTTCGTAACAATATTAAAAGATCGAAATTACGCTCCCACAAAGGTTTACTAAGGTATTGTCAAGGAGACCCCTATAAAACTTAAAAACAATTCTTTGTTTATTTTAAAGCTGCAGGAAAAGCAGTACGTAGCATTTGTATTGTTACTATTTAAGAGACCATGACTGTAATATTGAATAGTTGCTGCTGCACGTGTTGAACTTAAGTTATGTTATTTACAAGTATGACCACAACAAAATAACAGCAACAACAACAATGGAAATAAGAAAAATAATATAAAAAGGGATTGTTAAAGTATCCCCATGCATGCATGCTGTTGATGTAATTGGAGCATTTCATTGTTCAATCATGTGATGCTGCTGCCGGTGTTGCAGGCTCCTGTATGCGTTCTCTCTTTCTCTATACATGTACATGAGTGTACTTACGTGGTCAGGCATAGCGGAATATCTGCTTAAGTCCATCACTCTGTCTTTCTGTTTTCTTTTTCACTTCTATTCTTTTTCGTTTCGTTTTCTTATTTAATATTTTCGAATATGTTTTGTCTTTTATTTTATTATACAAGCTTAATATGCATGCATAAGCATAGAAAACGAAATTATGTACGTTGCTTGCCAGTTATCCTTGAACGACCCTCTCTCGACACTAGTTGCAGTCGATTTACTTGACTTAAAGCACACCATGTTACCCAAAGTAGAAGAAGAAAGACAAAAGTCAAGGTTTTTTTCCTCAATTTTTTTTGGGGAATCTTTTTTTATTTTTTATTCTTGCTCGGGGTTTCATTTTCGTTTCGGTTTTCTTTTCTTCTTAATTTTATGGAATTTCATATTTTTTTTCTTCTCCATTTTCTTGTTTTTTTTTTTCTTGAACTGGCATATAAAAACTCAGACAACAAACAGGACTTGGCGTTCCTTTTTTCGTATTTTTATTTGAAATTTTTTTTCGATCTTTTTTTTTTGCATTTGGTAAGCGTAACTTTTATGATGTTTTAAACATAAAAAGTTCATGTTAAAAATGTTGACACATAAAAAATACGGAATATTTCTTCCCAAAAAAGATACGAAAAAAATACAGAAAAAATTGCAAGAAAAATACTCATTTTAAACAAATTACTTTGTTAGCATATCTGTTTTGGTATGTACTTTAAGAGGCAATTTTTTTTTGTTGTCCTGAAGGTCAAAACATAAAAGAATTTCAAATTTTTTTTGGTTTTGGGCGAAAAGTTATTTCAATATTTAGATTTCATCACCACAATAAATTTGTTTCCGTTCAGCTAAGGCTTTAAAATGAAATTTAATCGGGAAAAAAAGCAAGAATTTTGTTTAAAGGGAGTTAAGTTTAGAAAGGTTAAGTGATCCTAGTATAAAAGGATACTCATGGTACCAAGCGAATGGTTTCATATGGTAAAACCTAGAAGAATTTATCGCCATTACTTCTGTTCCAAAAATAACTGAAATATGAAACTTGCAAGAAGTGGTTGAGGCTTGGAAACGACTTCCATAATTAATAATCATAGAAACAATACAACAGCGAGGCCAGTTCATAAATATAATGGCTGCGATGTCTTTAAGCATAGTCATAAGGCTTTTACAGCAACACTGGCAAGTCAAAAGCACATTCATATAAACTACATAATCCCTTATAACTTTCTAGATCCTTCTGATCTGAAGACCTGTAAATTCCGTGTAGAACATTTCAGCATTTCAGGTATATTCAGATGGCTTCCAAATACTGAGTTTTAAAATTAAATTTTCCCCTGGCCTGCCTGACCACTACATTGTTTTTCTGATGAAGGCAAAGGCCATATTGAAAGAGAGGCAATGTTTATCAAATAGTGGGATTTTCATTGAAAGTCTCCGAATTTATATCGAGTTCTTCCTGGACGTCACCTCGACATTCGTATTGGTTCATCTCTCGTCGTAATTCTTTTATGAATTCCTTGTGAGAAAGATATGGTCGAAGATTACATTACTAATGTGCTGGCCTGGACTGGTACAAAGCTAACACTTTCCGATATATTATAGTGTATAGGTTTTCCGATTGTCTTAGTAAAGTTGGGTTTTTAACAGTTTTTTTACAGTTAGACTCAGCTTCGTTGCCGGCTTGAGCGTACTTGCAAAATTGCTGGGCTTTACTCAAGTGATACGAATAAGAGAACATATTTTTGTTATTGCCGACTTAAAAGAGACTTGAAGTGGCTAAAGGAGGCATAATAAAATTCAATATATTTTAAAAGTAACTCAAGGTTACTCAATGTGGCTCAATATGACCCAATTTGGTCCATAATGGCCTTAAAGTGGTTCAATAAGGCTCAATGCGGCTCAATTTGGTTTACAATGGCTTTAAAGTTGCTCAATGTGAATCAATTTGGTCTATAATGGCTTTAAAGTGGCTCAATAAGGCTCAATGCGGCTCAATTTGGTCTATAATGGCTTTAAAGTGGCTCAATAAGGCTCAATACAGCTCCATTTGGCCTATAATAGCTTTAAAGTGACTCATTAAGGCTAAATGCGGCTCAATTTGGTCTATAATGGCTTTAAAGTGGCTCAATATTGCTCAATAAGGCTCAATGCAGCTCAATTTGGTCTATAATAGCTTTAAAGTGACTCATTAAGGCTAAATGCGGCTCAATTTGGTCTATAATGGCTTTAAAGTGGATCTTTATTACTCAATATTTTGAAATCTCTCTTTAGTTACCAGATTTTTTAATGTTTTCAAATATTTACTGCATAAAGACTTCGTATTGAATCTTTCATCTTATTTTCAGTGCCAAGGACTTGCAACGAGGAGGTGGAGATTCTGGTTCTCTATTTTTTTGTCTTCTTGACAGAACTGTCCTCAATTAAGATTAAGGCAATGACAAGAAGTATTTTGTAGTATTTTGTATAACAATAAGCTTAACGAGTCTACATCTTTTGAAAACATATTCGAAACCAAGCTATATAGGATCACTTATATTCCCGCTAATGTCCTTTGTTCTAAATTCAAACAGTTCCAATAAGAGTATTAGAAATGAGGTTCTCAGTATTACCAGACGAGGTTACGTGTATACGTGGACATAGACGGATTAAGTGATAAACGATTCCTTCCTTTTGCTCCATGTCGTTAGCTAGCGGTCATGCCTTCTGATTCAACATAATTCGTAAGAATATGTCACATTGGCGTAGAAAAATGATATTTTCATTCTCCCTGGGCTAACATTGTAGAGAGCTAAGGATAACATAAAATTCAGCGATTCGGGTTTCAGTATGGGTTTTTGATATCCAGGTCCTCTATACGATCTACCCACGATTAACCGATGTGTATTTCCAGAGAATTTTTGGCTGTTGTAACAACTAACGCAGTAACATGCTCATGGAGCTGCTTAGACCAGCAGTTGTCTGCTGTTTCAGGACAAGCTCGTTATGTTATGCTTAGTGCGCTCGTAATAAGGATGACATATTGCTTTCTCACGCCTTCTAAACACATGCAGTTATATTGTGTTGCGAATGGGCCATCCATAAAGCATTACTTTGCCTGTATAAATGCTTAGAATCGCGTATAAATGCAGGTCTTTGATTATGCAGGATTGATTGAAGGAATGTTGTATTTTTTAATGAATAGAACCTTGTGTGGATTAAATTTTTGAAACTTTTCTCTGTTCTATTCAGAGTAAATTCCGAAAGCGTTGTTTAGCCGCACCGACAGCGTTTCGCAATGCATGCCTGAGATAGCTGTGGATAAATCATAAGCATAATCTACCACATTTATACTCGGAATTGCCTAGTAAAAGTGCACAAAAAAGCATTCAAAATCGGTACCTCCTCGTAATTCGTCAAAATACTCTGAAGGGTGGCTTCTACAGTATTTTCCTTAGACGACCGGTGCTCTGCGACGTAAAATTGGACATCCGAATGATTCATTTAAGCTTCGACAATTTAAATTTTCGACTGTCCTCTTATTACTTCTTTTGGTTGAATTTAAACTTCACTTGCACTATTTTAGATTTCAAAACACAGCTTAGCTTTTAAAATCGCATCACCACTGATGTTCAGGGGACGTCTGTCTACCAGCATTGAATCGCTTTTTTGCTACTCATGAAATAGTAAATACTCATGAAATTTTGAGTATGAGTGAGTCAACAGTATTGAAATCCAACGACTCTGATTCATTCGTACTCAGTACACAACATTGATTTATAAGTACAAGTTGCAATGAGTATGAGTACAACGTTGACATCAAACTCATAACATTCGAACTATGTTTGATTCATGCGCCTACTCATTCAGATTCATAATTTTAGAAAAATGCTTATAATACTACTCATAAATGATTCGAGTGATTCGAATCATTCGTCAAAATTTACAGTCTTAGTTGTTGTTGTTGCATCTACAAAGAAAGAAGAAAGACACATAAACAAAAAAGGCAAAGACAACAAGGAGAGCAAACACATAACCTTGTGTTCGTACGCGAATCATACTTATTTTGTGATTCGTGTATACGATGTGTCATGGAGAGTCGAAATCAATAACATCGTGCGTATTGTTAAGTATGAGTATCATGAGTATTTCAAACTTTGAATATGAGTAGTATGAGTATGACATTAAAATAAGTATGAATGCGTATAAGTGTCAGAAATTATAAGTATGATTCGAATCTACTCATCGTTTTGAATACTCATTGCTGACCTCTTCTGTCTACCATAGTAGACCATATGATGGTGTCCGATATTCGAGGACAAGGTTAAAATTTTCCTTGCAAAACGTATGGGTACTTTATTTCTGGTACCTTTTTAAAACGTACTTTAAAATAAAATCCTTTAAAAAATTTATAAATTTTAATAGTTTAAAAAAGCCTTCAATCCTATAGTATTGAAGAGGCAATGCCTGTTCATAACCTTACCACTGCAACGCTTTCATTCGAGTGGGCTTAACAGATGAAAATGTTCTTTTTCATTAATTTCATTTCCTTCGATAAATAATTTTTCCGTCCAGAGTTTTTTTTTATTATTTTTCCCGTCTTTCATTATTCGTTGCAACATTTTCATTTCATTTTTTGCCTTCATAATGGAATGAAATGCGATTTATTGAGTACAGAAAACAAGAAAAAAAAGAAACCGAAACAAATAATTGAGCCAAAAACAACTACAGAGCAAATATACTTTTTTGTTGTTGTTGTTGTTGTTGTTGTTGCAACATTTAATTGCTGCAAATTTGCAATCGTTACTTGGGTTTTTTTTTCGCAAAAAGCGAAAAAAATATTGAAAAACTATTAATTTGTTCATGTAATTGCTATTGAATATTGTAAATTGCATAAGTATGAGTCCAAATACATATGTACGAGTATGTGTGTGTGCATGTGTTAGTAGAGTAGCATAGTAGTATGTAGTTGGGCAATAATTAATATTATTGATACGCTCTTGTTATTTGGGATTATTTAATGGCCATAAATTCATATTGTGGCTGGCGATCATTAAACAAATATTCCGCTTTTCTTTACACCAGCGAATCCCCCTTTCTCACCCTTTTTTCGAATTTTTTTCTTTTTTTTTGGTGGAAGAAAAATGATTTTCTGCCATTGTAATGGCAGATGTTGCTGATAATTCGCGCGCGTATTTAACAACTGAAAAGAACAATACGAACAACGATGGCGGTTTATGGAAAAATATTTCAAGTAATTAAAACGATTTAAATATGAAGAAACGCAGCCATATTATGTATGTGTGTGTACATTCTTATTGCAAGCCATGTTAACCCAGCAAACAATTTATGGTAGACTTCAATGATGTTATAGTAGAGTTACTTACTTACTTACTTAATTGGCCATAACAACCCGATTAACGGATTTCGGCCTGCCGCAACACATTCTTCCTGGCGCCTCTGCTTCTTGCGCGCCTTCGACAGTTGGTCACACCAATCGATGGTAGGGCTTCTTCGATTTGGTGATTTCAACGAACACAACGTCCACTTCGCCGACTTCCGCAGATCCCTGCATAAAATACCCGTCTCGCCGGAGCATCCTCCTCCATTCGAACGACATGGCCGAGCTAGCGAAGCCGCTGAATATTAATACCCTGCACAACGTCTATGTCGTTGGAGGAGCTCATTATTGGATCGGATACGAAAATGATCGCCATCTCGTACTGGACCGAAAATCTGACGCAGTACTTTTCTCTCGAACACTCTCAAGGCTGCTGCATCAGTACTTAATAGAGTCCATGCCTCTGCGCCATAAAGAAGCACGGGTAGGATGAGCGTCTTGTAGAGTATTAGTTTTGTCGTACGAGAGTGGTCTCTGCTACTCAATTGCCTATTGAGACCATAGTAGCACCTGTTGGCAAGAGAGATCCTGCGCTTGATCTCCAGACTGACGTTTTTGGTGGTAACGACGGAGCCAAGATAAATAAATTCCTTGACTGTATCAAAAGTATAGTTATCAGCCGTAATCTGAGAATCAATACGCCGCACGTCTCTAATTGTCGATAACATACACTTTGTTTTGCCCTCATTACTGCCGAACCCATCTTAGTAGACGTTCAATAGCACTAAAGGCAGCAGTAACATATCGCTTGGTACGCCCAATAATGTCGTCAGCGTACGCAAACAACTCGACACTTTTTTCAAAAGTAGTGCCATTGCGATGCACTCCCGCCTTTCGCAGAACACTCTCCATGACGAGTTGAAGAGGTCGTATGGTAAGAGGTCGCTTTGTCTGAAACCCCGCACGGTATCAAAAGGTTCGGAGAGGTCCATTCCTACCTTGACGGAGCTGCAGGAATTATTCAACGTCATTCTGCATAGCCTTATCAGCTTCGCAGCTATACCGAGCTCAGACATTGCGGCAAAAACACGATCCCTTATGGGGCTAGCGAAGGCAGCCTTATAGTCGACAAAAAGATGGTGTGTGTCCACTTGCTTTTCGTGGATCTTTTCCAGGATTTGGCGTAGTATGAAGATCTGGTCGATGGTGGACTTGCCAGGTCTGAAGCCGCACTAATAAGGTCCAATCAGTGACGAGTGAGTGGCTTCAGCCGTTCATACAAAACGCCTGTAATCGCTCCCTATCGCAAGATAGGGAGAAGGCTTATACCAATGTAGTATAGAAGAGTTATGTTACTCGAAATCGATAGGCAAACACAATATACTGGAAAATGGCTAATGACAACTGAAAATGCCAAGTGTTTTTCACTTTTTTGAACTTAAGAACTTTTTCTAACTTAATGTGGGACAACAAGAAAACCTGGAATGTTGCACTCAAGTTGCTTAAGTACAGCCTTTTTCACCATGAAGTGAAAGCCTTGAAGCCAGCCTGTTAAGCTAACCTCAGAAGTTCTAAAGATTCGATTAAAACGACGAAGGGTGACTTTTTAATACCAGCATACGAGTTAATGCGTTCCCCTTGGTAGCAAAAAGTGAAAACAGTTTTTGTTGATTGACAAGTATTAAACTTCCCAGCATTGACGATATTTGGAAGCCAGTTACCAGTCTTTAGAATTATTCAGTAGGGGGTTGTACGCTGTACGAGAGCTCGTAGCTTCAAATCTCTATTCTGACATCACGAACAAGACGAAAAATTAAAACAATATGTCTTCCGGCGACGGAAGTCTCCTGCTGAGCAGGGAATTATTCATGTTAACGTCGAGTATCCTGTCTTAGCAATAGGCCTCAAGTCCCTGATTTCTAGTAGCCAGTGTGATGGCTTATTAGGCGTAAACCCATGGCTCAAGACTGAGTTAAAACATTTCGAATACAACGAAATATTAACAAATATTTGTTTAGGCGGTTTTCTCATACTCATTGTTCTGGCGAAACCTCTGAGACTAAGTAAAATTGCCATGAATAGTCTGTCAAATCTGTCATCCGGAATCGATGTAAAATGTATTTTTCATAAACAGTAGAGATTCCACAATCACTACTGGATCTTTCGAATAGGATATGCGATAAATTTTGCTTATTAATGTAACCACCGTATGAGAACTGAGTTTCATCGCTGAAGAAAATTTCATTCAAAAAATTAGTATTGAAAGCCTATTGTTGTCGCACACAATCTATATGTACTGCGGCTTTAATTGCTGCATGGGTTGGACCATGTATGGTCGAAGGTGAAAATCACAATGCAAACGGAGAGAGATTTCTCTACTATCGCCATGAAGAGGTGATTTAATACTGCAGCCATACGGCCTCTCCTTCAATCATATTGTGCTGAACATTTTGAGAATGCAGCTTCTTATCAACGATGACAATTTCAAAGAAGAACTTTGTTTGAGAAGAGTTTTTGCCTTTCTTTATCTTCACTTTTGTTGAGCATACCTTTCCAAATATCCGCACCATTCCACTCTTTAGAATTGCTTTGGTTTCTTTTCAATCAGAAGTTCTGTTCTCAGTACTGGCCTGAACACATCTGTAACGTTGCCAATGTTTTTCTTTATAATCTTGCCAATTGCTTGCAGGATAAATTGATCACAACGACTAATAATTACCACGTATTCTTTGAAAAGAGTTTCAATCGGTGAAATCACATCTTTTGTACGAATTTTTAATTCAAGTCAAGGCTGTCCTTGACTGACAGAGATTTTGCAACATTAAAATTTATGACACGATATAATAATCGTGTGCTCAGATTAATAGAAAACATACATATGAACAAAAAAGTTTTTGAATCTTAGGTTGATGTCCTTGTTAAAAAGCTAGATAAATAGCTTTTACCTCAAAGCTATTGAATACCGTTAGGAAGAATGAAACTAGTTAAAGAAAGCTTTACTTTTTCATTGATAAGTTGACAAATTGGTCTAAAGTCGTCGTAGGTTAGGTTAGGTTCAGAGATCAGCAATGAATCGCTTTTTCGCTACTCATAAGTATGAGTATGAATGAGTCAACAGTATTTAAATCCAACTACTCTGATTCATTCGTATTCAGTACACAACATTGATTTATAAGTACAAGTTGCAATGAGTATGAGTACAACGTTGACATCAAACTCATACCATTCGAAATATGTTTGATTCATACGCCTACTCATTCAGATTCATAAATTTAGAAAAATACTTATAATACTACTCATAAATGATTCGAATGATCCGAATCATTCGTAAAAATGTACAGTCTTAGTTGTTGTTGCATTTATAAAGAGAGAAGAAAGATAGTAAGAACCTTCTTGTGAATAATACTTATTTTGTGATTCGTGATTACGATGAGTCATGGAGAGTTGAAATCAATAACATCATGCGTATTGTTAAGTATGAGTACCATGAGTATTTCCAACTTTGGATGTGAGTAGTATGAGTATGACATTAAAATAAGTATGAATGCGTTTAAGTATCAGAAATTATAAGTATGATTCGAATCTACTCATCGTATTGAATACTCATTGCTGACCTCTGGTTAGGTTAGGTCGTTCACGGGTAAGTTCACTCGGTGGATTCATTGTATTACCTAGTGTGATGTCAGTCTTATCATGATGTGTTAGTGGTGGGTTTGAACCACCCCAAGCTCCAGATCCCTTAGTGGCACGTTCGTCATCATAACCAGATCTTCGAACGTTTTGTCACCCAAAAACCAATGACGTTTGTCCTGCATAGCAGGTCATAAAAAGGTGTTGCACCAATTCGTTTCCTCCACATCATGGCAGCTCCTGCAAAAAATCCTAGTGGGACACACCGAGCTTGTCAGCGAAACTGCCAACAGCACAGTGTCCCATTAGAATTTTTTGTAAGAATACGATACGTTTTCTCATCGAACTCATGTAGTTCCCTCGTTCTTCCGTTGTCCACTGCTGAATGAATGTCGGACCATCCACGTTTTGTTATATTCCATGCTTCTTTTTACAATTTGGAAAAGTATTCCTGTAGAGGAAGCCGAAGTCTAGTAGGTAGTGTGTTGGCTTCTTAGACGTAAAGCCAGGGTTCGAGCCCCAGGCCAGACATCAAAACAAAATACAAAAATTATTTCTTTGGCGACTCTCTCTCAGCTGATTTCTGGCATAAACTCTGAGAGTAAATAAAAAATTGCCATGAAAAGTTTCTCAAAAATCTGTCGTTGGGAGTCGACTTTAAATTGTAGGTCCCGCCACTCGTGTATAAAATTAACACACACAAGATAAGTGGTGTGAGAAACTAGGTCGTAATCCTGACTGAAGGGTTGTAATGACCAATTATGTATGTATGTACACACAGTTACTAAAGTATACATACGGTTAACAAATTTCAGAAATTTTTTAACCAATCCTATTTCGTTGAGAATCTTTATAATTGTTTGACAACTTTCTTCGGTTTTAAGACGGTCTTTTGCATTGGTTCAGAAATTTGTGAAATTTGTTAATCGGATGTATACTTTTGTAGGCCTGTGCAGGGCCACAATTCAATTCAATTTCAGAAATTTTGTAACTAATGCAAAAGACCGTCTTAAAATCAAGGAAGCCGTATGTATACATTTCTGGCTGAGTGTATGTATTCCTATAGAGGAACATATATCCCCTTCCATTCCGGTTTGTCCGCCTTTTCATTTCTCTAACGGCGTCGTAACATAAATTAAAAAATATTCGAGCTTCTGCAACAGAAGCTGTCTACCAACGAAACCACGGGAGCCAGTGTCCACTCGTTGTTTTCAAATTTCATCATGATTTTAGCCCAATAGAAACAGGGATTACAAGATAAGTCATTACGAATTCGAATCAAATTCAAACTCATCATTTAATATCTTAGTATCCATACGAGCACATCCTTTCTGATAGCGTTTACCAGGAGGAAATTCTTTAACAAACAGTCTTTACTTCTTAAATAAGATTTATAAGCACACAGCACAGAAGAATAAATTTTTAAATCTCTTTACAATTCTTATTCCCTTTCTCTTCTCCACAGTTTCTTATGTTTAAAAAGAAATCTTAATAAAAAATACAAAAAAGAAGATATCCACTTAACATTTTTTTTATAAAATTTATCGTAATTGCGTAAAAGCTGTTAAAATGCGCAAAAAAAACTTTCTTTTTGACAGGAATTTCTGTTTTCATTTCATTTTAATTTCATTTCACATCTCCTCTGCTGGTGTTCGGCATTCAGTAAAGCAACACTTCCGCAAACAAGGGAAAGAGTCAAATTGGGCTCAAGTTATTTTATGGGTTTTTTTGTTTTTTTTTTTTCTTTAAACCGGTCTGAATCGGTCGCACGCCAATCCAATTTATTTAAAAAGAAAAATTCTGTTATTATTTAAAGCCTTTTGTGCATAATTGGTAACTGTTTTGAAGCGAGCACAGTACAGAGCAATTTTATGGCAATCGAACATACGAGGGAGGTGTTAAAAACGCAAACATGGTGTATCGATTGCGGTTGTAGTTTGAAAGAACTTACTTAACTGAACAAACATTAAAATGTTGATCAACAACATATCTACACAGAAATACCACGCGGAGTTGTTGGCAATTCTAAGCGGAGGTGTTGGCATTACAGGCCGGGGTTATCAACTGCACCATACCCTCCGTTAGACAGGCGGCTATCAGAGCTCTGGTCTCCAATGTGATGAATTCCAAGACGGTCTACAGCTGTCGGAAACAACTGAACAGGGTAGCGAAGAGGTATAATGTACACCAGAGGTCAGCAATGAGTATTCAAAACGATGAGTAGATTCGAATCATACTTATAATTTCTAATACCTATATGCATTCATACTTATTTTAATGTCATACTCATACTACTCATACTCAATGTTTGAAGTTTGATGTCAACGTTGTACTCATACTCATTGCAACTTGAACTTATAAATCAATGTTGTGTACTGAGTACGAATGAATCTGAGTAGTTGGATTTCAATACTGTTGACTCACTTATACACAAAATTTCATGAGTACTTATGAGTAGCGAAAAAGCGATTCATTGCTGATCTGTAATGTACACATCATTTGGGATTCGGGACACAATGAAGTCGCCGTAGTCTAGTAGATAGTGTGTTGGCTTATTAGACGTAAAGCCAGACATCAAGACAAAATAGAAAAAGTATTTCTTCGGCGACTTGCTCTCAGCAGATTCCTGGCAAAAACTCTGAGAGTGAAATAAAATTGCCATGAAAAGTTTCTCAAAAATCTGTCGTTCGGAGTCGACTTTAAACAGTAGGCCCACCACTCATGTATAAAATTAACACACACAACATAAGTTGTGTGAGAAACTAGATCGTAATCCTGACTGAAGGGTTGTAATGACCAATTATGTAGTATGTATGACACAATGATATCCCGAGCAACTGAAAAGCGGATGAACTGGCCAGACAAGAATCCTTAAGTATAACGAAGTCACGGACTGTATCAAGCACAGGTGGGCAGCTTGGGATAAGGGCAGAGTGGCGTGCATAATCTGGTCGAGGCTGGATGGAGCGCGCACAGCAAGGCTGCTTAAAATCCAAAGAAGCGTGCACGCAAGGCGCATTGGGTTGAGACACCTCGCAAATGATTTCTGTGGAAGCTGCAGGGACGAGGAGGAGGAAGAGACTGCTCTTCATCTACTGGGATCATGCCTGGCACTATGTCAAATGAGAAAGAGACATCTTGGTGGCTACTACATCGATGATCTGGGTGATTTGTCGAACCTTGATGTCGGCAGTTTGAGTCTTTACATTGTAAGCTTTAAGTGGTTCCAGGATATGAATAGCTAACATGAACTGTGTTATCACTATGGGCCCCATGGGCCTAAATGCGTCCATCCGATTCCTTTGGGAGGACGGCCACTTATACCTACCCACCTACCTACCAAGAAATATCGAAAAGAAAAGAGTAACAATAACAAATCAACAGTAAGGTTCTAGATGTTGACAGATCGAAGTGTATATACGAGTAGAGGTATTATTTCGAATTGCAAGTCTCTAATTCAGATTCCACATTGTTTTCTATACTATTTTCTTCGAGTCACCAAAGCAGACGATCTTAGTGAAATGTAAGTTAGGAAAATGCCGAGCTAGGTCCTAGTCTGTATACATAAGGACTTCTGCTGTAAAATCTTGGGTAAAATAGTGAACTGTAATGCAATAATGGCACTCAATAAACACGAAGACAGTCATAACTGCAGTCTTTGAGTTCAAATTTCTTCAACTCTAACTCCCTTGGATTATTTTCTTATTTCAAACGTAAAAAAACTATGCGGTTAGTAAAAAATAGCACGGCAATTAAGGTAATGCATCTGAGTTTAATGGCTTTTCTAAAAAGCTAGACAGCTAATTTCGGCACAGCCCTCGTACATTTGCTAAATACACATACGTTAAAAGAGCAACATTTAAACTGAGATCAATTACGCATTGCAAAAGTGGAGCAATTGAAAAGTTTTTGAATTAAAATACAAAGTAAGGAGGGAATGAGTTGCAAAGATAATGCGCCCACATAAACAGAAAACATTAGCATATATATGAATTCTATGACCATTTGATTTAAAACATAATATAATTGATCTTGAAAGCCATCAATGAATAAATCTTTGTGTTAAAAGCATCTGTACGAGATCTCAATCATTTCAGTTCAACTCATTTGGCTAGACCGTGCGCAAAGTCGCTTTTAAAAACTAAAATTTCCTTCCCTTATTATTGAGTGTGAATAAGATTTTATTTACTTCATGGATTTTTCGACTTTTTCGATAGTATTCAGCGCTTCAAAACCTATTCGCCTTGTTGATAGCGCCTGCTACGGGCAGTGTCAATAAGTGTTTGAATGAAACAAATTTTTCAGTCTACAAATCATTTGATTTTTTGACGTTGTCTCCTTCGATCTCTATATGCTTTGACTAATGTTTCATTCTTTTCTTAATTCATTACAAAAATTAAAAGTTTGTCGAGGTCATCAATGAACATAACTTCATCATTGGAGTGAAATTATTTTTGCTCCAAGCCTTGGGGAAAATTTAGAGACTAGGGCATGTGAAGAAGTAACTTTCAAACACAAAGTGAAGCAGTGTATTTAAATTTTGACTGGATTGAACTGACAAATGCGTTTCGATAGGAGCAGTGTTTTCCTTTCAGTTGAGTGACAGAAAATTCATGAATTCACTGAGCTTTTGTCTCAGTCGCATATATGCAGCTAGAAAATGTGCTTTACCCTATTGTGTATTAAGAGTCTTCTAAGTAGTACCACCAATTAGCTCCGTAAACTAATTTACCAGAATACCCTGCAAAAATTGCGATCAATTATCGCAACTTGATTTGTGCAAATTTTTATGAAAAAATTCATTTCGCTTCATTTTAAAGTGCCCCACGTACGTGTAAAATCATGTTTAAGTATGCAAACAAGGAATACGAATGCAATACAAAACCAAAAAACTTATACAAACACATCATTACACTCACTGCATGCACTGTGTAAGAGAGTGTACAAATAAGTTTTTAATACACAAAGCTTTCTCTCTTTTCAATACGAAACACACATGTACAGGCACATGATAATTGTTTTTTAGCAAACAAAGTTGTTTTTGTCTTCATTGCTGTAAAAATTTAATGTGCCATCGTCATCGTCATCATCGTCGTCGTCGTTGTAGTCTGTTAAACATTTTACAATAATTACCTGAAAGCCGATTCCAATAATTAAATGTGATACAAACCGTTATAATTGCAGTTCAAACAACTCAGCATGGCAGCATGTGGTGTTGTTGCCATTTTTTTTTGCACACACTCTCTCACTCTGTCTCTATTTGTTACTGTTTTCCTTACGCATTAATTTAGTTGTTGTTGTTACAGTTGTTGCTGTTGTTGTTGCTCAACATTTTTATTCAAATGGATTTTCATAATTTCGTTTTTGTCTGCTTCGTTTTTTTTTATTATTTTCGTTAAAAATTAATTCCGTTTTTTAAGTGCGCGTGTGTGTGAGAGAGTGTAAGTGTTTACATTAACTTGGTTTGATAGCCATAGTACGAGCAAACATGCATGCAATGCATGTAACTGCATTCGGATAAATATTAAATGAGCAAAAGTATACGGCATTTATACTCTCTGCGAACAAATATATTCGTGTCCTTAACTCTTAGCCCCTTCCTCTCTTTTACAAAGCAAGCTCTACTGTGTACATTTACATGAAACAAACATAAAAATACCAATACACTCTCCACACTCCCTCTCTGCTGCTTTATTTACAAGTCATATCGTTTTGATTCGCTTTTTTTAACTCTCGTACGTATTGATTCCTATTTGAACAATTATTCATAAGAGCGGAAATTTCTGATTTGTTTTTGGTATTTTCTCTCCCTCTCCCTCTACCTCTCTCTCTCCCTCTCTTCTTGTTGTTATTATTATTGTTGTATTATTGTTGCTACAATTATTTGCTTGCAATCTTTTGTTGCTCATTTTTTATGTTTTCATGCAATTAATGCATCGGCTATTTGCTGTAATACGCAGAATTGCTTACATTTGCATGCATACCAGTGTATTGTATAATTATTGTACATGTGTAAGTAAATGTTAATCCTTACAAAGTCATTGTATTGCCAGTGTATTGATATTTACAGATTTTGTTTATATTCGAGCTTAAAATCCCTATTTTTTTATTAAAATAAAGCACGTATATAAAATTGTTATGTGGATAAATAAAAACAAATACAGGCACAAACTCATACATACACATACATATACAGCCTTGCACTTTTATGTTCATAGTAATGAATTTGAATATTGGCATACGTACACTGAGAAAAATTTCATACGTTATTAATCGTAAGGGATTATACTCGCGTTAGAAGTCTTTTCGTTGTTGTAAGTGAACAAATTATGCCGGAATTAATATCCGTGTTGGAAGATTAACTTTAAGAGATTGCGGCTAAATAACTGGTTCACTTTATACCGGACCTCTAAGCAAGTGTAACTACTGTCTCGTCGTTCTTTCTGAGGCCTTCAGTGTCTCACTTGCCTGGGTTCCTGGGCACATTAGCCTAGGGTTTAACGTGAGTTCCGTAATGACGGCATACCCCACGATGCTCAAAGCATGGGTGGAAACAATGCGTCTACCAGCGCCCCCACCCACAATGATACAACACTGCACAGTGCATTATTACATCACCATACGTGAGTACCAATTCGAAGCATTGCATTTGGGCAAGACTTCCCTCTTGGTTAGGGGTGGGAGACTATCTAAACTCCGATTTTTACAGTGGTTGAGAGTGTAACGCCACACCGAGCTTGCGCTCTTCCCGCTATTTGAGTTTAAAATACAGCCACCACGCTGCTCCCACAACGGGGCCTCACTCCGACACCCGTGGTACAAGAAGTAAGCCTCCGGTCGAGCTTCGCAGTCCAGTCTGCTACCAGTTGAACCCCAAACATTTCGGGACTGGTGACCCTTTGAACACAACGACCCAACTGAGAGAAGCACAAGAAACAAAGCTAATAAACTAACAAAAAATAATGAGCACAAGGAACGCCATAAAAACTACAACAGGAGTACGACAAACATCAACTATGACACCGCCGACAATACGGACCACTACATCGTCACCCACTAGTGTAGGATGCGCACGCAAACATCGAGCCTCATGGACTAACCAACGGCAGAGAACCCACGCCGGGCGATGCCGGAATCCTTGTCAATCGACTTGGTTAAATTGGGTGGAAACTCTTTCGGGACGCTAACCTATCCTGCTCCACTGCTAGACTCACTTGGCCTCGATGGATACAAGGTGCACCAACCACTTACTCGAACTTGATTGTAACGTCACCTCGATCACAGTGGTCATGCTTACACTTCATTGTGTTATAGGAAGCCACGCGGAAAGAATGCAACTCCAATCTAACGACTTTTGCCGTGGTTGCAGATATGCTGAGGAAAAGCAGACTATTATCCACTTACTTCGTCAAAGCCCGTCTTTTGCAAGTTGCATATATAGGTTAATTGCATCTCCAATCCTTGTCAGCTTGAAGGAGCTATCATCCATTGAATTCAAAGATATAGCTTAGTTTATTAAACTTTCGGACTAGTTTTCCAGCGTAAGGTAGTTGTGCTATTAATGTGCAGCCATTGCGGTGACTAATTTCATTCCTAGTTTTGTGGAACTCGGTCAGTACAGGGACGGCGTTTACATGTGACGTCACAACGGACCGCTATGCGTGCTCAAGCGAGCCTTTGGTATCAAGGCTACCACGCCAACGTACGTACCTACAAGCAATTTACGAAATGTATCGTATGGTCGTGGCAGATTTAAATAAGGCAAGACCCATTGAAGTCGCCGTAGTCTAGTAGGTAGTGTGGGAGCTTATTAATCGTGAGGTCATGGTTTATACCCCAGGTCAGACATCTCCAACAAAATTAAATTAAAAATGTCTTCGGCGACTTCCACTCAGCAGATTTCTGGCAAAATCTCTGAGAGTAAAATAAAATTGCCGGGAAGAGTTTCTCAAAAATCTGTCGTTTGTAGCCGACTATAAACTGTGGGTCCCGCCACTCATGTATAAAATTAACATACGCAACATAAGTGGTGTGAGATGCTGGGTCGTAATCTTGACGGAAGGGTTGTAATGTGCAAATATGCATGTACGAGTATATATGTCAAGTTTACCAAATTACTACTACTCCAGATCATACATTACCTGATCGCACTTACCTCCACATGAAAAACCGTATTATGGTCCGATAGCCGGTGTCAAAGTTCAATTTCTGGATCTTCTCTATATAGACCCACTACCTGTACCCTGCGCGTGTTGCTGCGCCACCAACTAAAATAAATTTGAAGGAAAGACGTTACACAAATATCCAATTAATTTTGAATCATTTTATTGATTTTGTTTCCCGTTGTCTTAAAGATTCAGATGACCGAGCCTGAATAGTACGCATTCGATCAGTTTCTAATCTCATTTCTCGTTGTTCAAGTAGTTCAAGCGAACGAGTCTCAGCGGCATATACTCGAAGATATTCCAGTCTCAATGCTCGTCTGATTCTGAGGCTCGTAATTGCTTGAGGTGTAGGTCGACCAATTGCTTGTCATTCATTTTGAATAATTTTCAGTGACGCCATTCATTGGAAATTAATCCCACCAACCTCCGTCGACTCAAGCGCAATAACTTTGTTAAAGAATGCACAGTTTACGATTGAATTCATTTTGAGTAATTTTCAGTGGCGTTACCTGTCGGAAATATGTCATACTAATTTAAAAACCTTTGTCGGCTCATGCACAACAACTTTACTAAAGATCATAACATGATCAAATGCATAGTTTACGATTCTATAAGGTACATACAAACAAACATTCATTTTTATATATATAGGCTACAGGAGGTGACACGCCCATTTTGTTCACATATACGTCAAAGTCGTCCGTACAAAATTTGAGGACTCTAGCTGTTGCAGTTTATGAGATATGCGTCACTAAATGCTTATTGGTTATGTAGGCGTGGAACCTGGCCTACTTGAAAATAAATAGCCTATAACTCCTTCCAGACATACAGGAAGATACTGTGAAATTCTCAAAAAATCCGTCTAGCCGTTTAGCCGTCTATAGACTTCAAACAAACAAACAAACCCACAAACAAATAAACACACATTCATTTTTATATATAAGATTACCGTCCGATTACCTTGCTTAGAGCCATTGGTGTAGCAACAAGTTTCCACGGAAATCTGTGCCACTGATCTGTCTGACCAAGAAAGTCGATCTAATATTAGAGAATTACACGTCAGGCAAGAATCCGTTCAGTATCGCAATTATACTCTGGTGATACGATTTGTGGTTCTGGTGGATCCATCCGCCCATCACTGGAAGCCGTGTCTCTATCGGTTGGATGAGGTGTATTATTTTCAATGCTTCTGTGACACCTCTACTGATCCCTGAACAACACATCCCTTCAACATTCTAAACTTATCATTGTATTCTCAGAGAACTTACTGTTACTGAACCGACATTTGATGACCACAAGTGATAGTTGTGACTACCACCTGCAGAGCTATCTGTGTCTATACATGGGTGTTTGTTGTCTAAGTCTACAACATGCCCACCATCATATTCCATTCATCAAGGTCTCCAAAATAACCCAAGCATGTCTCAGAAATCGTTTGAGTAGGGTCATCTTTCTGTGATCATCAGTTTTTTTATTTATTTTTGTTTTGGACTCTCATATTTAATGAATTTTACATTAGAACATTGACATTTATTGCGCTACGCCGCTGGGGATTCTGTCAATCAAATTTCTTAAACGTTAATTGATAGGATAGCAACGCAGTATTGCCTTTAGTTAATTGAGTCAATTTTTAACTTTCTTGAAGTAGATGATGACTGTAGCAAATACTTCGATTGCTTTACCACTAACTACTCACTGTGATCATTTGCTCCTCCATCTAATATACTATTTCTTTGAGTGTAAACTTATCCACGGCATTAATAATTTTCTGCAACAATATTATGGAATCGTATAACCAATGAACTTTAACTATTAAATTGAAATGAATTGAATTGAAAATTTAACCCATTAAATATTAACAATTACACATACACATACACATACATACATATTCATACATATGCACATGTATACATATGCACATGCATACATAATATTATGCAGTAAATAGTTGTAGAAGTAAAATATCGGCATAGGAATTATAATCCACAGATGGGCACAATTTATTTATTACTGGAGAGAGGGAGAAAGAGAGAGAGCCAGAGTGAGAGAACAGCTGGTTCAAATAATTATGAGTTTTAAATAATAACAACAACAACAACAACAATAATAGCATCGATTATACTGTGATAACATCGATAATAATCGTGATTTTTATTAATAAGCCTTATGGAGTGTTAATGCCAGCGTACATGAATGCTGCAGTTTTCCATGATAAACGGCAAAAATTTAATCACAATTTAATTAATATGACTTGCAATGTCTAGTGATTCTGTAATTTCTGTTAATTTCATTTAATTAACGCCACTCTTAATACGAAGATGTAACCGGAAATTTCATTCAAATGGGTATTCCGGTTTAGAAATTTGAATAAATCGATCGATTGACTTTAGACTCTTAGGTTTTTTCGATATTAACCTTATTTTTCGTGGTATATTAAGCTGTTTTTGTGCTACATGACTTGACATGATGTTGTGAAAGGAAGAGAAAATTATGACCACCAAGCTTGACAAAAAAAAGGTGCTACTATGGCTTCAATAGGCATTTGAGTAGCAGAGACCTCTCTCGTACGACAAAACTAACACTCTACAAGACGCTCATCCTACCCGTGCTTCTTTATAGCGCAGAGGCATGGACCCTATTAAGTACTGATGCAGCAGCCTTGAGAGTGTTTGAGAGAAAAGTTGGCGATGATTTCCGCTCCAATTTCTAATCCAACAATGAGCTGTCTGAGCTTCTCATCGACATAGACATTGTGCAGCGTATTAATATCCAGCGGCCGCTCTAGCTCGGCCACATCGTTCGAATGGAGGAGGATGCTCCCGCGCGACGGGTATTTGATGCGGGGATATGCGGAAGTCGGCGAAGAGGACGACCTTGTATCCGTTGGAATGACCAAGTCGAGGAAGCCCTGTCATCGATTGGTGTGACCAAATGCCGTAGGCGCGCAAGAAGCAGAGGCGCTTGGAAGGATGTGATGCGGCAGGCCGAAATCCGTTAATCGGGTTGTTATGACAGATTAAGTAAGTAAGTAATGCTTAACAAAATTCCAACCCTTTTATGGTACGGAATTACAAATTTTTGTATAAGTATAGCTCAGGCCAGGAAAAACGAAATGAATTCAAACTGCTATGTTGTTTGTCCTTCCAAGCATATACAGAGAGCCTTACAGATTTGCTGAAACTCTGAAAATAACCCCATCAGGAAACTATTTCCACAGACCACATTTCTTCAAATTTTTTCTACAGAATATCAACCAAAATATGAGTCACAATTCCAGTGTTCATTTCGAATTATAAGTGTTTAACTGTACTTATTAGAGGTCAGCAATGAATCACTTTTTCGCTACTCATAAGTACTCATGAAATTTTGAGTATGAGTGAGTCAACAATATTGAAATCCAACTACTCGGATTCATTCGTAGTCAGCACAACATTGTTTTATAAATACAAGTTGCAATGAGTATGAGTACAACGTTGACATCAAACTCATAACATTCGAAATATGTTTGATTCATACGCCTACTCATTCAGATTCATAAATTTAGAAAAATACTTATAATACTACTCATAAATGATTCGAGTGAATTGAACCATTCGTAAAAATTTACAGTCTTAGTTGTTGTTGCATTTACAAAGAAAGAAGAAAGAAAAAGACAAAGACAGCAAGCAGCTCAAAAGCACAAAATTCTTGTGAGTTCTTGTAGTGTTCGTACGCGAATCTTACTTATTTTGTGATTCGTGTATACGATGAGTCATGGAGAGTCAAAATCTATAACATCATGCGTATTGTTAAGCATGAGTACGATGAGTATTTCAATCTTTGAATACGAGTAGTATGAGTATGACATTAAAATAAGTATGAATGCGTTTTGAATACTCATTGCTGACCTCTGGTACTTAGGAAAGTCTTTGGCCTTATAATATTGGAATGCTGGGAGTTAAAAGGTACGTACTTACTTAGGAAAGCGATGATTCAGTAGAATACAGATGAATCTATCTTTGATGGGGAGAGCATTGAAATGTTTGGTCCAAGAGTGAAACATTCGTATCCCACGAAGAAACTCGTAGGTATTTTACAAGCGAATGTATACGCCATTGAAGGATGTGCAAAATTCAACTCAGGCAGAAGGTACAGCAGACGGGAAATAGCAAATACGCTGAAATACTAAGAAAAACACGTAAGTTATGTAAATATAAACAAATAAACATCAAATTACAATAACAAAACCACAAACAAGGACCACAACAGATAGATAAAGTAGAAACAATAACAACAACAAATCAACAGTAAACTTCTAGAAGTTGCCAGACTTTCATACGAGCTTCTATTGTATTGATTGGAAAATGTTATCAGCCAGGCATGGGGATGATGACCACCTTGTATTGAATTCCAGATTATTTATGAATTTAGAACAAAGCTTGAGAGCTTCTATTTCGCTGGTTCGGGCTAACACCTTTCCGAAAATATGCCAACAAGGTGCAGAGGCTGAAACTGTTCACAATTCAAACAAAGTTGAGACAAACTTTTGTTGTGTAATTATAGAGATTTTAGTTTTTTTCTAGCAGGCTATCCAGGAGAAGCTTTAGGATAGTGAAGGGCTGTTTAAAGCAGAATATGTCGATTCTGTGATAGAAAAAAAACGAATCACCAGAACGTTTCCATGGAATATAAGATATAATCAGGCTGCCTTCCAAAATGTATCAATACAAAGTTTGTATGCAGTTCTACTACTGTATATAAACTATGTAGATATGCAAAGAAACCAAACAATGCATCAACTATAAATCCGATGCCTGATTGCTTTTTGACTGCGTTAAAAATACACATTGACGACGTTTTGAATAATCGAATACATTGTATATACTTTGTACAGCGGCATTATGAAACACGATACTTTGTTCAAACACAAAACAACTAAAATTTTGGAAGGCAGCCTTACTCTGAAGTTGGCCATGACAATGGGGTTGATGGTCGTATTTGTTGCCTTATGTACGGACAGTGTTGGCGATTATAGTTGCACTTAAACACGATCCTACGCTTATCGGTAACTTACTAGGCTTTCGAAACCATTGGTCAATTCACACAAGCCGTTGTATCGTTGTATTCATTGTATTGTTGGACGACTATACAACAGTGTATGCTTGTTGATGATAATTTTCATGTAAAAATCCGATACACTTATACACATTTTTTTCATGTTTTTAAAAGTTGTATTGGTTTCGTGCTATCAAATTGTTTGAATACCAAAAATTATGAAGAAGAATACGACATACACAATACAGCATAACACTGAGCGTTCATAAACAGCCAAGTGTATTCAATACAACATACACGATACAAAGTCGTGTGAATTGGCCACATACATATGTTTTAGACAAGCCGGATTGCTGTTAAAGAGTGTGGTGAAGTGGTTATTTCGAAAGCATTTAATGAGCCACAGTTTGTAAACAAGAAGGCCTTTTTTGAGAAACTTTAACTGCAGCCTTCGCATGACCTCTGTCTTCAATAAACTACAGAACTTTACCTCTACATTGTGGATAACGTGGGTACTACGTCTTAATTTTGTTTGGTTTTTTTTTCCTGAAGAAAAAGAATCGAAAAACCTTTTGTAAGGAAAGATAAACTCAGTTTTAAGTACATCATCGCCTTGCAAATGTATTCTGACTGCAAAATATTTTCGACCTACACTTCTCTACTATCGGGTCTGCCATCTAACGCTTTTTTTCAACTAGTGCTTATTTCGTGAATGGTAACACTTAGCTCATGTCTGATTTGACAGATAATTAGTTTTATCCTTCCACTGAACGAATATGGTTATGTATACGCTTGAACCACGCTGGGAAATATTGCGACATTACTTTGAAAATCATGGTAATGTTGCAGAATGTGTGCGAAAATTGCGTACGGATTTTGGAAGAAGAGAAGCACCGTCAGCTCCGTATGTTCGTTATCTTGTTAAAAAAGTGAAAGAAACTGGCATCCTCATCGATAAAACAAAGCGCGAAAAGCCAAAAACAGTGGGTACACCCGAGAATATTGTTGCTGTGGCAGAAAGTGTGCGTGAAGCGCCGTCAAAATCAATTCACCGTCGTTCTCAACAATTGAACATTTCGGAGACATCATTGAGACGAATTTTGCATAAAGACCTTGGTATGACGCCATACAAAGTCCAATTGGTTCAGGAGTTGAAGCCAATTGACCACCCAATGCGTTTTCGCTTCGCTAAGTGGGCCTGCGATCGACTTACAGAAGATGCCGATTTTGGCAAAAAAACAACATCTTTTCAGATGCAGCTCATTTTGATCTTGGCGGGTATGTAAACAAACAAAATTGTCGCATTTGGGACACAGAAAACTCGCACGCATACATTGAAAAGCCGACGTACCCAAAACGAGTCACTGTTTGGTGCGGATTTTGGTCCATAGGCATAATTGGGCCATTTTTCTTCGAAAATGAGCAAGGAGTGGCCGTTACAGTCAATGGCGCGATCGTTATCGGGCCATGTTGAACGAATTTTTGTTCACAAAAATTAAAGAGGAGAATAGTGGCAACATTTGGTTTCAACTGGACGGCGCTACGTGCCACACAGCCGAAGCTACACTCGATGTTTGGCGCCCTGTTTTTGAAGATCGCATTATCAGCCGCAGAGCTGATGTCGTTTGGCCACCTCGGAGCTGCGATTTGACACCGTTGGACTATTATTTGTGGGGGTGCCGTCAAAGATAAGTGTTACGCCGACAAGCCAGAGACAATTGACGCTTTAAAGGACAATATTCGTGAAGCCATTGGTGAAATACAGCTGCACCCAATCGATAATGTGCTTAAAAATTGGACCGATCGTGTAGGCTACTGCATGGCCAGCCGAGGCAGGCATTTGAATGAAATTATTTTCCATTATTAACCGGAAGGATTGTACTTTCAAATAAAAAAAGAAATTTGAGAAAATATTCAGTAGTTTTTTTTAAAGCATTTTCAAAAAAGAAATTATTTGGCGGACCCTTTAGTTATAAGCGATTAGAAAGAAGTGTATTTTAAACCACACTTATTCCATACGTGCTGTACACAGTGTCCTACCATTCTCATTTTGTGTCCTAGAACTAGTGGATCATTGAATTCCAAGGGAATTCTGTGATCCCTGATTACATTGGTACTTTCAACAATTGTAAGTTGCAACTGAGATTTCCCTCGGCTTAAACCACTTTCAACATATTCCAGATGCCAAGAGGATTATAAAAATATGCTGCAATATCTTCTTCTTATAATTTCACACACCTTAAAAGGGCATATCATTACAGTGCTGTGGTGGTGAAAAATAAAATAAAATTAAGAAAGAACGCAAGAAAGAATATGAATATGAATGTGAATGAAGGGATATTAAAATACGTTCTGTGGTTTGTTGAAACGATATGCAACAGCAAAGAAAACATAGTCCAGAGATTTCTTTGTAGGTCTTCTTCCATTTACTAGTGCTGCTGCTGCTTCTACTTTGGCTGTCATTATGAACAAATCCTCTGTTGCCACCCCGGTGTCATCAAGAGTATCAGCCAAAACCAAAACCAAAACGAAAAAAAAACACGATTGTAACATTCATAACGTTTATCGTCAATAATAATTTGCCAATCCTTTTGCCAACAACAGCAATGAAGACAACGACAACGACAATGTTGGTAAGTGCGAGAAACTATAAAAAATATATGAAATGAAATGAAATCATATAACGACCTTATGTCCCTTCTCTCTCTCTCTCTCTTTCCCTCTTTCATTTTCACATTATCTTTCAGTTCAATTTGTTTTTTTTTTATCGAATTTTACGTTCATGGTCGCTGTAATAAAAACTTAAAAACTCCAGTAAATCTGGCTGTTACAGAAATGAAACATAGCAGAGAATGAAAAACCTTAACGTGAACGGAGGATAAATTCTTGGAATTGATTTCTTGTGGTTTTTGTTGTGCTGTTTTCTATCTTTCCTTAACGAAAAAAAAAAAACGTAGAAACAATACCAATAACAATAACAATAAGAAATTCTTATGATAATAATTTTTACCATAAAAACCCATATTATTAGTATAACTTAACAGCAACTACAACACGAACAACAATAGCAACAGCAACAATATTAAAACATTTAAAACAATATTTAATTTAATAAATTATTTTTACATCCCCATTAACCAATCTCCAATCCCTGCACCCAGACATAGCATCACAGCATCAGTTTTTAACTCAACCATTAAACGAGTATGATGCCATAACATACCGGAGGGGTATGAAAAGTTGTTAGGCGGGAGCATACAAGAGTACTCGTATACAAGGCAGGTGCTATAAATGAGTTGTATACCTACGATCACTAATCTAATGCAGGATGAAGTTTCTTTGTCTATGACAAACCACTTTTTTTTATTACGTTTTCAACATCAACAACAGCAACAACAACAAAAATCTTTTCCTGAAGTTTATCATCATAAAACCACACTTTTTCTGTCGTCGTGGGTAGGGGTAAAAGTAACAAGAAAGGCTAAGAAATTGTTTACATTTAATAACAAACTGGTTAAATACTTACTGACCAGGTGTGGATGTAACTGATCGACCTAAATTTTCTTCTATGACATACACATAGCCACAGAAGTATCATACGGATAACAAATTTCAGAAATTTTTTTAATTAATCCGTTTTCGTTGAAAATCTTTATAATTGTCTGGCATCTTTCTTCGATTTTAAGACGGTCTTTTGCTTTGGTTCAGAAATTTGTGAAATTTGTAAATCGAATGCATACCTTTGTGGGCCTGTTCGGGGCCACAATTCAGTTCAATTTCAGAAATTTTTTAATCAAAAGACCGTCTCAACATCAAAGAAACTATAAAGATTTTCAACGAAAACGGATTGGTTAAAAAATTTCGGCAATTTTTTAACCGTACGTATAATTTAGTAACTGTGTGTACATACATACATACATAATTGGTCATTACAGTCAGGATTACGACCGAGTTTCACACCACTTATGTTGTGTGTGTTAATTTTATACATGAGTGGCGGGACCTACAGTTTAAAGTCGACTCCGAACAACAGATTTTTGAGAAACTTTTCATGGCAATTTTTATTCACTTTCAGAGTTTTTGCCAGAAATCTGCTGAGAGGAAGACGCCGAAGAAATATTTTTTGTATTTGGGTTTGATGTCTGGCCTGGGACTCGAAGCCTTACGTAGAGTGCGAACTGAAGAAAATATCGCAGCTGTATCGGCCGGCCAATGTTAATGATGACCATTAATTATCGATTCGTCGCCGTTCGCAGCAATTGGGCCTCTGTTACTCAACAACGTGGAAAATTTTGCGGAAGGATTTAGGTATGAAGCCTTTCAAAATACAGCTAGTGCAAGAATTAAAGCCGAACGACCTACCGCAACGCAGAATTTTTGGTGAATGGGCTCTTGGAAAGTTGACCGAAGATCCTCTTCTTTATCGAAAAATTGTGTTCAGCGACGAAGCTCATTTTTGGCTCAATGGATACGTAAATAAGCAGAATTGTTGATTTTGGAGTGAAGATCAGCCAGAAGCATTGCAAAAGCTAACAATGCATCCAGAAAAAGTCACAGTTTGGTGCGATTTATGGCCTGGTGGCATCAATGGAATGATGAGCGCTACCGTGAGATGACATCCACATTTTTTTTGCCCAAAATGCAAGAACTTGACTTGCATGACATGTGGTTTCAACAAGACGGTGCCACATGCCACACAACACGCGTAACAATCGACTTATTGAGAGGCGAGTTCGGCGAACATTTTATTTCACGTTCGGGACCGGTCAATTGGCTGCCTAGATCGTGCGATTATTTAACGCCTTTAGACTATTTTCTGTGGGGCTATGTTAAAGCTCATGTCTATACAGACAAGTCCGCTTCAATTGACGCATTGGAAGACAACATTGAAGCAATTATTCGTGAGATACCGGCCGAAATTTTGGAAAGAGTATGCCAAAATTGGACTAAGCGGATGGACCATTTGAGGAGCAGTCGCGGTCAACATTTGCATGAAATAATCTTCAAACATGAAATTATATGGACCGTAATATCGATTCAAATAAAGATTTCATGAATTTTTCTGAATTTTATGTGTTTTTTTTTAAATTTTCCTATGGCTCTTAAAAAATCACCCATTATATGTATGTATGAGGCTTTGTTTCGAGATTGTAAGTGTTTTTGTTCCAAATCCTATGCAATCATCCTGTTTCTCTTGAAGTTTGCAGAGCTTTTAAAGGAGTTCACATTTCTTAATCGCCTACACGCAAAGAAGAAATATGGTTCGGGCTACCATAAACTGAAACTATCATTAATGTTTCGTATTATAATTAGTACAACCATGTAAAATAGTTCCCTATGCAGAACATAATATTATCCCAGTAGGTTATCATAATATTGTCGTACGTTAACATATTATAGTTCCCGTAACAACTATAATATAATTCCTACAATTATATTCTGATTATCATAAAATGGTCACTACAATTATAATATTGTTTTTATTTTACCATAATATGTTACTTAGAATGACTATAATAATTTCTATTTTTTATTTAAATAGTACCGCCAATAATAAGACGCAATACTTTACATACGTAAACCTTTATCGTGTAAATTGGCCTTAACTGGAGGTTTTTGGGTGAAGCCACATAATTTAAAATGATTAGTTGCTGATAGTAGCCAGACAAGAGGATATCAACATCCAAATAAGACAAAAGAAATACGAAAGGCTTCGTTTGAAAGCCTTTTGACGAGATTTAATACGTTACATGGCATTCGTGACTACATGACACCACGGTACGGCTTCACGAGGAGATTCAGGACATCGGTTCCGGACAACGGGGCCTGGAAGGGTGGTGTGACCCACCTGTTAAGAGACACCGTACAAATCTACACCGACGGTTCTAAGCTGAACGGAGATGTTGGCAGTGGAATTTTTTCAGAATCGGTTGGAATAGCTCAGCCTATAAGACTGCCAGACCACTGCAGTGTCTTTCAGGTGGAGGTGGTGGCCATACAGGCTGCGGCGAGTATTATTGGGGACGGAAGGGTCTACAAGCGGAGCGTCACCATACTTTCTGATAGCGAGGCGGCTATCAAGGCTCTGAGTTCTAATGTGATGAATTCCAAGACGGTGTACGGCTGTCGCAAATATCTCGACGAGACAGCGGAACGATATGACATTCATATCGTATGGGTACCGGGGCACAGTGGTATTCCGGGTAACTGTAGAGCTGATGAACTTGCCAGGCAGGGCACGACCATCGAACTCTCCGATGAGTTCTCGAATCTGGGCATACCTATAATGACCTGCAAGCTTATAATTGATAATGCGATCGTCGATTCCGTCAACGACAGGTGGGCGGCCTCGGACACGGGTAAAACGGCTTGTAAAATCTGGCCAAGGCTGGATGAGGAGCGCACAATCAGTCTACTTAAACTCTAAAGAGGCGCTCTCAGTGTAGTTGTCGGTGTCATGACGGGGCATTGCATTATAAGTACGCATGCGAGGCGCATTGGACTTGGACACCTTGCTAGCGACTTCTGTAGAAGCTGCAGAGATGAGGAAGAAGAGGAGACTGTCCCTCATCTGCTGGGTACATGCCCGGCTCTTTGCCAAAGGATAAGGAAGTACTTGGGTACTTACTACATGGAAGAACTGTCAGGGATTGACATTGGCAGCCTGAATCGCTTCATCAGAAGCTCCGAATGGTTTCGAGACTAGGGGATAACGGATGACTGTGTTAGCACAATGGGCCCAATGCGGCCTAAGTGAGTCCATCCAAAAATTTTTCTTGGATGGGCAGCCACCTCTACCTACCTACCTACCATGGCATTCGCCGAGCTTTCTAAGACGAGAATGACCAAGAACTACCTGGAGAAGAACTATTTTCTTGTAGCTTCAGATATATAAAACTGGAGAATCTATTAAAAATGTCCATGGTACTGGACAAAAATATTACTCGCCGTACCACGACCGATATTCAAATCGTATTTGTTACCCTCAATCGCTCCCCCATTGAATTGTATTTTATTTTTTGGTTTTTAGTTTCTCACAAGCCTTGTGTCTAAATTGATTTAAAAAATCTCCTTTCCACAGTGCATGAGACCCCCTACCCAATAGATCGTAAAAAAAACAATGTTTTGTTACGATAATTACGTTGGGTTAAAAATACACCTGGTTTGTTTTGATTTGTTTTCTTATATTGTTGTTCACCACGTTGTTCGTATATTACATGAATACTTATATAATAAATATAACATGTGTGTTTTACATTGTTGTTGTTGTTGTTGCTAATAATTTTCTAGTTCAATTCTTGATCAATTCCAAAGCCTGGGAACATTTTTTATTTCATAGAAGAAAAAAAAAATACGATATTTTTTTTTGTTTCTGCTAGAGACTCCATCTAAATGTTGTTTTTTTTATTTAATTTACAATGTTTTCTTTATTAGAGTGGATGATGTGTGGAGAAATAAAAAATGGAAAAAAACTGAAACAAAAAATAATCGACATTAAGCACTTGGAAAAGTACGAACAAAGCATTGATTTCATGCACAAGAAACTAGTAACTGGACAGACAGATGAGCCTAAGTGACCACTGCTAACAATCTATTACGACCACTACTTACTTATGGCTGCTGCTGCTGGTGCTGCTGATGGTGCTGCTGATGGTGCTGTTGCTGGTGCTATTTCTAATGCATTTATTATGTGAAGAAGCAGAAGAAAAAGACGAAGAAGAAGAAGAAGAAGAAATCTCATTCATTATTCCACACACCACATACGATTAGCAATTGCAATGGAAGCTCTTTGGGTGTTTTACAGAAAAAAACAGAAACAAAAACAATTTCAATGAAACAAAATCACCAGAAAAAAACGAAGAAAAAAACGTATATTTTTTCACATGTTCTTGTAAACTCGACTTTGACTTGAAATCATTGGATCAAGCGTACAGAAAATATCAATGCAAGTAAAACTATGTACAACAACAGCAACAACAACAACAATATTACAAATAATATCACCACATTGGCGATATAAAATATTTTAAATAAAAAAAAACCAACAACAACAAACAAGTCTTCAATGTTTTAAAAAAAGGGGGGGGGGGGTCTTTTAATAAAAACCGAGATTGAATGTTATTAAACGAGTTAATGCCTTAGAATAGCTAGATTCATGCTCTTAAACACACATCTACAGGGACATGTTGATACTGTTTGGAACGCACCTTTAGAATAATAACACAGTGGAACTACAACACTGTGGATTGACAGATGAATTGCTTTACTTTGTCTGGAATAGGAGAATGGACCAGGAAAAAAATTGTTCCGCATTTGAAAAGTGTAGTTAAGGAGTGATTAGGTATTTGAATGATGTTCAAAGAACCCCTCGCCTTAGGTATAAAGGTAGCAAACGCAGTGGAAATATTTGACTCCACATAAGGCTCTATTGGGATATCTTTATAGTATTAAAAACCCTCCCGTGTGTTATGTGTTCATTGGACAACACAGCTACTGGCATAGTTCAAGAAAATATTCCAAAGAAACGCTTTAAAGCAAGCGATACTAATATCCACTAAGCTTATTATGTCTTGCGCCTGAATCATAAAGAGGTTGCAATGAGCCCATATTGAGCCCTCTAGTATTAAATAATGCCCGTTGTGTTGAATCTCTTAGGGAAGTTCTTAATCGTGCTGAAAACAGGTTCTAAAGAACACAACAACTCATCGGTCTTTTATTGTTACTAAATCGGCATATCGTCTAGAAAATTTCTCAAAAAATATTTCTACGGCGACTTCCTCTCTGCAAATTTCTGGCAAAAATCCTGAGACTTAATAAAAAATTTCCAAGAAAAGTTTCTCAAAAAAAATCTGTCGATCGGAGTCGACTTTAAACTGTAGATTAACTTAACTCACACAACATAAGTGGTGTTGAGAAGCTAGGTCGTAATCCTAACTACAGGGTTGTAATGACCAATTATGTATGTATCGTATGTATTAAAAATCTTCCGTGTATTATGTGCATATTGCAATAACTGGTCTAATCCAAGAAAATATTTCAAAGAAGAGGTATAAAGCAGACGACGTCAGCAATACTAATTTCTACTGGGCTCATTTCAAACTGCGCCTAACTCATAAAGTGGTTTTAATGAGCCCATAAGGAGCTTTATAATATCAACTGATTCCAGATGTGTCGATTCTCTCAGGGAGGGTATTAAGCGTTCTCCAAATATTTTCAAACTCCAAAGAACACAAAAACTCTTCGGCCTTTTATTGATACTAAATTGGGTAATTCGTCTAGAAAATTCACTGGAGTAGTTATAAAATTCTCCGCAATCCAGGGCAACGAAAAATACTGTGAATATTGCTCTCGCTTCCTACTTCTTTGCTACTTCTTCAGAAGCCCACCAACCAATAATTGCTCCAACAACCACTCCTAGATGGCTTTTGTGAATATTGATCAGTAAAAGATGATCTGTTGACATCATATTAGGTCAACACACAGTCCAACATACTCAAAAAGTATTCTTAATCGCAATTACAAATTGCTTTTAAGATCCTTCCTTAAAATTTTTTTTTACGTACAAGACTGGCCAATTCATTCAAATTCAGAACAATGGCAGAGGTAGTGAGTTTTTGTCTCGTTTTCCATTACATCTTTGCATTTCTTTTTAAATCCGTTATTTGAAAAACCTCATGTTGTAGCATGCAGCTGAATTAGGCAATAAGCTGGAATTACTCGCGCCTTCCAGTCATGGAAGGCCTTATGGCTTATTGAGCAGCACAAAGTTATCCTGTGCCATCATATTTGCGCCAAGTGACACAAGCAGTCTCGTCCCACCGTCTCAACTGCATTATAATACTTAGCACATCTTCTTAAGCAGGAATAGCAAACAACGATCACTGAAATCTAATGCCTGCCTTGGGACCCTCAATACCCACACGACCATGCACCTGGGCAAGATTCAAAAGAGAATGCATTATCATCTGATTTGAATATTTCATGCATTCCTGAAGGGATGCCTTTTAAACTCTTTTCAAGGATTTTAAGACTGACGTGTTGGTATCGGATGATACGGCAGTATCAGATGACGAGACGTTGTAAGACGATGAGATATAATTAGGTCATGTGGGAACATCAAATGATACAGCATCATAATATGATGCGACATGATGCGATATCACCAGATGATACATCTTCAGTTGATACATTATCAGATGATACATCATCAGATGATAATTCATCAGATTATACGACATCATATGATATATTATCAGACGATACATCATCAGATGATACATCATCAGATGATAATTCATCATATGATACATCATCAAATGATACATCATCGGATTATACGACATCATCATGAAATACAGTACCTTCAGATGATACGACAACTATACATGACACGACATCTTCAGATGATATGACATCGTTAGACGATAAGCGGTGATGTTGCGACATCAGATGATATGGCAACATTAGATGGTATCATCAGAAAAAAGGGCATCATAATATGGCATCATCAGATTATGCAATTTCACCACATGATACGACATTATCACTATGTCGCCTAAGAGTCAGTTAAGGCAGATTTAGACGATCAGACAAATCATATGACATGTCAAATTTTGGTGTAGAAGAGATCAGATAGTACCGTATCAACTCAATATGTAATAACAGCGTATAATGCGAAAAAAACGAATAAAAACATCACAAGCCATTAGATCGGGGTTGTAAAGGGTCCGCCAAATATTTTTTTTTTTGAAAATGCTTTAAAAACAAAACTACGGAATATTTTCTCAAATTTCTTTTTTTATTTGAAAGTACAATCCTTCCGGTTAATAATGGAAAATAATTTCATTCAAATGGCTGCCTCGGCTGGCCAGAAGATGCCGATTTTGGCAAAAAAAAATCATCTTTTCAGATGAAGCATATTTTGATCTTGGCGGGTATGTAAACAAGCAAAATTGTCGCATTTGGGGGACAGAAAATACGCACGCATACATTGAAAAGCCGACGTCACTGTTTGGTGCGGATTTTAGTCCAGAGGCATAATTAGGCCATTTTTCTTTGAAAATAAGCAAAGAGTGGCCGTTACAGTGAACGGCGATCGTTATTGGGCCATGTTGAACGAATTTTTGTTCACAAAAATTGAATAGGAGGATATTGGCAACATTTGGTTTCAACAGGACGACGCTACGTGCCACACAGCCGAAGCTACACTCGATGTTTTGTGCCCTGTTTTTGAAGATCGCATTATCAGCCGCAGAGCTGATGTCGTTTGGACACCTCGGAGCTGCGATTTGACACCGTTGGACTATTATTTGTGGAGTGCCGTCAAAGATAAGTGTTACGCCGGCAAGCCAGAGACAATTGAAGCTTTAAAGGACAATATTCGTGAAGCCGTTGGTGAAATACAGCTGCACACAATCGATAATGTGCTTAAAAATTGGACCAATCGTGTAGCCTACTGCATGGCTAGCCGAGGCAGCCATTTGATTTAAATTATTTTCCATTATTAACCGGAAGGATTGTACTTTCAAATAAAAAAAAAAATTTGAGAAAATATTCAGTAGTTTTTCTTTTAAAGCATTTTCAAAAAAAAAGTTATTTGGCGGACCCTTTATTTTTATGCCAATAAAACCATATACAGACATAACCAATATGTTTCCCTCATCGAGAAGTCTTCCTCTGTCAGTTGACATGTGCACAAATTGTAATTTGCTTACAGTTGAAGATTTTATGAGAGATTCTATGGCCAAATGCCATGTAAGCGACATGGTTCCAATTTCTAATCCTTCTTCCAGCACCTTTTATCAAATCATTATCCAAAATTTCACTCGAACGCTTAAATTTGTTCCTTTTTTATGAAATGTTTTCTTTTTCCAAAACCAAGCATATATTTATCTACTTTCGACCCACTGTGCATGCCTATGCCTATGTTGCGTTGTTTAGAACATTTTGGTTAAGAACATAAAAGAAAACACCTTGCGCTCCTAATTTACAACGAATAACTGCAGCGACTACTAAACGAAAAATCTACATTCACTGGCCAGCTAAATAGCTACTCACGTATTTGGTGTGAAATGTTGGCAAAAACACAACAACAAATGGTCAGGAAAAAAAAACAAAAGAAACAAAAAGGAATACGCTGCAAACAAACATGTTTTCATATCAAATTGTAGAGCCATCAACACAACTTATTAACAAAAACAACAACAGCAGGTTGGCTGCATTCACAGCCATTAAGTTGGTCTGTTGGTCAGAATCACAGCAACTACAACAACAACAGCAAGTGAAGAAAAAAAATGAAGCAGCAGTTCAGAAACAGATGCTGTTTTATCCAATGCAACAACAACCATGAAAACTAAGATTTAAGAACGAAAACTGGTCAAGTCTCTGTGTCTCGCTTAATATACTCGTACATGTACTCGTATACATACGTACGTATATATTATGCAGCTACTCATTCATACTTGAAGGTAAGCCTTTAACCGTCTTAAAGCTGTGACCAATACCTGTGATCTCGACCACCAAAAGTCAAGGGAGTCTGTATAAGAAAATAAAGACCACAAAAGAAATAAAAGAACGATCAAAACAGAGTTCAGCTTTAGCATCAGCAACAGCAACCAGCAACCATAATTCTATTGGCTTGGGAAGACGAGAAAATTGTTCATAAAGAATGAATTTAAAGAACAGCTGCTGCTGCTGGTACTAATGCTTATGATGTTGTTGTTGTTGTTGTTGATCTTTTGGAAAAAATCAAAGAATTTAAGAATCAAAGATTGTGTATTGTATTGTGTTATTGGATTATAATGCGCCGGCGCCGTAATATTACCCAACTTGGCTTAAATAATGTCGTTTTAATGTTCTACCACGTTATGCGTCTTGGTTAAGCTTCTTTCAGTGGATTCTAGAGTAGTTTTGTTTACTTTTGTTTGCCATTAATTTGATTTTGGTGAATGCGACACACGTATTTTTATTGTAAAATTAAGGATTTTATGTTTTTAAAGAAATTTTGATTTGAAGGCGCAGTACAAAGGACATTAGACAGCAGCTGACACGATAACATCAGCTGATATGACAATCTCAGCTGATATGCAAACCCAGAGTATGCGACAACATCAGATAATATGACATCATCAGATGATAGGGCATCAGTAAATGATTGGGCCAGTAAATGATACGGCATCATCTGAAAAAAATATGTCACCACATAATAGGGCATCATCAGGTTATACGATAGCACCAAACGGCGTTATCATTATGTCGCCTATGAGTCAGTTAAGGCAGATTTAAACGATCAGATAAGTCATGTGACATGTCAGGTTTCTGTGAAGAAGAGATCTGATAGTACCGTATCAACTCAATATGTAATTAGAGCCTACAATGGGAGAAAATACTGATGGAAATTTGAAAATATTATTACATACATACATGCATACATACATACATACATAATTGGTCATTATAACCCTTCAGTCAGGATTACGACCTAGTTTCTCACACCACTTACGTTGTGTGCGTTCATTTTATACATGAGTGGCGGAACCAACAGTTTAAAGTCGACAGATTTTTGAGAAACTTTTCATGGTATTTTTATTTATTCTCAGAGTTTTTGCTAGAAATCTGCTGAGAGGAAGTAGCCGAAGAAATATTTTTTTTCATATTTTCATTTTGTTGTCTGACCTGGGGTTTGAACCGTGGCCTTACATCTAATAAGCCGACACTCTACCTATTATACTACGGCAAATACGGCAGACGATACATCATCAGATGATAAGTTATCATCAGATAATACAGTAGCTTCAGATGATACGCCATCTTCAGATGATATGACATCGTTAGAAGATAAGCGGTGATATTGCGACATCAGATGATATGGCAACACCAGATGGAATCATCAGAAAAAAGGGCTTCGTAATATGGCATCATCAGATTATGCAATTTCACCACATGATACGACATTATCACTATGTCGCCTAAGAGTCAGTTAAGGCAGATTTAGACGATCAGACAAGTCATGTGACATGTCAGCAGAGTACTGTAAATGGATTTTAGATTTTCTTTTTAAAAGACCCTTTTAGGGTATTATATTGACAGTCACTTCCTAAATAAACCTGCTTTAGAACGTGAATCTAATGAAATGTAGGACGTAATACCCAATAACACCGATATTTCAACTCAGTGGTGGGCAATTAAACGAAGATCGTACCGCAGATGTGCAAACAATATGTGTGTCTCAGCAGTAGATGTCCTCGAAAGCATGATTATAAGACCGAAACTTTTATAACCTGGTCGTATTGATGAACGATCGTTTGGATTTCAATACTAGTAGTAGTTTTTGACGAGTGATTTAAGAGTACATTTGGACTCAAAGTCCCTTTAGCCTTAGTAACATGAGTATTCAGGATAGTATTCCAGTGTATTTGATAACAGAGCAGATGAAACCTTCACTGGCTTTCGTCAGCAGTTTGAAGGTTATTTAACCTGTTGCACAAAATAAGCTGAGCTTTGTGTTGATCTCAAAGGCCTGAACAATCGAGTCAAAAACCAATTCAGGTCTAGGAGGGTGGACTGACCTATAATGCTCTGTACCTATGAGCAAATCGTCAAGTGCCTTCAAACACTAAGATCCCTAAGTCTTAGTTACATGCGTGTTCAGGACAAAACGGCCTCGTAAGCTTTAGTTACATGAGTATTAAGGATGAAATCTGATCCACACAATGTGTTTCAGCTGAACTTTGTGTTAATCACAGAAGCCTGAACTGTTTTACAAATGAGTCAAAAACAAACTCAGGCGTAGGCGAGTAGACCGAACTAATGCCAGAACTTCTTTACCCGTAAGCAAACCGCCAAGTATCTTCAAACGCTAAGGCCCCTAAGCCTGAGTTACATGCGTGTTGAGGATAGCACGCTGGTGCGCTTGATAACGGAGCAGATGAAACCTGTTACACAAAATGGATTTTAGCCGAGCCGTGTATTGATCTCAGAGGATTGAATTGATTTACAATCGAGTGTAGGAGAGTGGACCAACTAAATGTAAACATTTATGTACCCGTAGGCAAATGGGCAAGTATCTTCAAACGCTAAACACAAAATGGCTTTCAGCCGATCTAATGCAAGAATTTCTGTACTCATGGACAAACCGCCAAGTGTCTTCAAATCCTCAAGTGCACCTAAGCCTTAGTTGCATAAGTGTTTTAATGTTTGATAACACAGCAGATGCAACCTGAATTGCAAACTGAAATTCGGCAGAGCCTTGTGGGATCTGGGATCAAGATGCCTTTATTGATTTACAATCGACTCAGAGACAATTCAAGTGTGAAGAGTGGACCGACATAATGCAAGAATTTCTGTACACATAGGCAAATCACCAAATGCCTTCAAAAGCTGGAATTATTGCAACATTGAAGTATGAAAGATGCATAGTAAGGAGCCTACAAATCTGTTTCCGTTACTCCCAGGCTTATATATCGATACTGTGTCGTATCCTAAGTTCATTTAAAAGGCTGTCATGAAAATAAATAAAATTTCAGTCTGTTCAACTTGATTTGAACAAAAATTTATTGCAACTTAACACACAAAGGACAGGCACTTAACACTTTTTCCTAATACGGACAGGAATCTGGTCATTGTAAGAAGCCACTGCTTAGATTTTGTCATGTCCCAGCTATTTTTCAAGATTAGTATTGCTTTGTCAGCATTGCCATAACTTTGTCATCGGGTTTTCCTAATTTGCAACGAGCTGTAAAGTACTGAAGGGATGGCATTCCCACTTCCTCGATCCTTATAGACAACGATGTAAACTTTCCTCATTCAAGCAGAAAAGATTTGTCTTCTTCGATTGATGCTTGTCTTTGATTTCGAAACATTGTAGCCAGCCAAGCGAATTAATTTTTGCAGTTAAAGATTGACACGAAATAATTGTAGGCATCTCGTTAATAAATCAGCGACATCGTCAGATTCAGTAAAAGGTATAGATGAACTCTACAACTGGCATCTATACCAGATACCGATGCTGCATCTAACATTGAAGCTGATTTATCAAAGATACCCGCTTTTTAATGGTTTCAGGCCAAAGTCTGCATTACAAAATCCCACTTTTCTGATTTGCAACAACGTACGGACTCACTAAGTACTGCAATTGAAGAGATGTGGAAAATGGATCCATGAATGTTGAGTTCGTATAGATGACAGCTTCGTGTGGATATCTAATGGTGTAAATACCATCTCCTAAGTACTCTACAGCAGACTCCGTATTATAAAAACTTGCTGCTCATGCTCGTAATAACTCTGGGAGAGAATAACACTTCAGCAGATAACTTGTCTGGACAAGACATTCTGTTTTATTGTCAAGCACGTGATGGAAGGCATTCTAAATACCACGTCAAATTATATTTTCTCTTCCAATATTTTTTTCTCTCGTTTTTGATCGTCACCAGCTGTTGCTTAACACTTTCCTCATATTGTGGCGACTTTTTTCCCCTTAATTCGGTGGTTTTAATAAGTAACTGCATTTGAGGTTTCACTGCAGTATCTGCATACGTCACAATTCTGTTCTTAAATTCACTGCGAGGAATATTTTTTTGCTTTATTTTCTGAAGTTCTTTAAACAGTTGTTAGAAAATGATAAAGGTTCCGCCAAATAACTTTTTTTTTTTGAAAATACTTTAAAGAAAAAACTACTGTGAATATTTTCTCAAATTTCTTTTTTTATTTGAAAGTACAATCCTTTCGGTTAATAAATAATTTCATTCAAATGGCTGCCTCGGCTGGGCATGCAGTAGCCTACACCAGAAGATGCCGATTTTGGCAAAAAAAAATCATCTTTTCAGATGAAGCTCATTTTGATCATGGCGGGTATGTAAATGAGCAAAATTGTCACATTTGGGGCACAGAAAACCCGCACGCATACATTGAAAAGCCAACGCACCCAAAACGAGTCACTGTTTGGTGCCGATTTTGGTCCAGAGGCATAATTGGGCAATTTTTCTTCGAAAATGAGTAAGGAGTGGCCGTTACAGTCAATGGCGATTGTTATCGGGCCATGTTGAACGAATTTTTGTTCACAAAAATTGAAGAGGAGGATATTGGCAACATTTGGTTTCAACAGGTCGGCGCTACGTGCCACACAGCCGAAGCTATACTCGATGTTTTGCGCCCTGTTTTTGAAGATCGCATTATCAGCCACAGAGCTGATGTCGTTTGACCACCTCGGAGCCGCGATTTGACACCTTTGGACTATTATTTGTAGTGTGCCGTCAAAGATAAGTGTTACGCCGACAAGCCAGAGACAATTGACGCTTTAAAGGACAATATTCGTGAAGCCATTGGTAAAATACAGCTGCACACAATCGATAATGTGCTTAAAAATTGGACCGTGGTTCGTGTAGGCTACAGCATGGCTAGCCGACGCAGCCATTTGAATGAAATTATTTTCCATTATTAACCGGAACGATTGTACTTTCAAATAAAAAAAGAAATTTGAGAAAATATTCAGTAGTTTTTTCTTTAAAGCATTTTCAAAAAAAAAAAAGTTATTTGGCGGACCCTTTTGAAAGTCACACTGATTTTGTTAATCTAAGTAGCGGAATTAATATTCCAGTAATAAAAACAGAAAATAAAAGAAGAAAATAAAAAAAAATACAGTGCAAGGCAAAATTAAAACGATTTAATACTTTCAACAGGCAGGTCGCCACTGTCTAGTAGGTAGTGTGCTTGTTGGTTTATTAGGTTGTATTGTGCTTATTAGACGAGAGCTTGTCATTCAATCCCCGGCTCAAACATCTCCAACAAAACAAAATACGAAAGAATAGTTCTTCGACGTCTACCTCTCGCCATTCTTTTTGTCAAAAACTCTGAGAGAAAAATAAAATTACCATGAAAAGTTTCTCAACAAATCTGACGTTGGTTAGGCAACATTAAAATGTAGCTCCTGCCGCTCTTATACAAAAATTAACATACACACCATGGGTGGTGGGAGAAGCTAGGTTGTAATCCTAACTAAAGGCCAATGTAATGACCAATTAAGTATGTAAATAGCACATGCACTGGAGGCCATAATCCTACACCAGTAAAGCATTCTTAAACAGAAGACTAGCTAGAGTGGCGTAGCCTAGCTGAAGCGTAAGATATCTCCTCTTAATTCGCCGTAGTCTAGTAGGTAGTATGTTGGCTTATTAGACGCAAAGCCAGGGTTCGAGCCCCAGGCCAGACATCAAGACAAAATACAAAAAGGATTTCTTCGACGACTTCCTCTCACCAGATTTCTGGCAAAAACTCTGAGAGCCAAAGAAAAAATTGTCATGAAAAAGTTTCTCGAAAATCTGTCGCTCGGAGTCGACTTTAAACTGTAGGTCCCACCACTAATGTATAAAAATTAACACACAGAAGAAGAAACTATGACGTTGTACAATTGGTCAATTCGACCTCCGGGTACTGTACTTGTCTTAATTGACAAGTACACGTCCACTAACCTAACCTAACCTATCTCCTCTTAAATCGCAGGTTAGGCTCAAAATATTTTTTTAAAACTTTTTTTAGAAAGAAGGAAATAAAAAATTTTTGGCTACTTTGCTGGGTAAATCTAAACGTCTACTTGGTTTTTATTATTACGACCTTAGCCGGGCTTAGTTAAGGTCAGAATTAACTCTCTTAGAGCCTGGATTTCTAAAGCACTGGAAGGATAACAATAATTGATTGGAAGTATGCTCTTAAAACTACAGTCCTTTTAAGTACAAAAAAAAGAATCTTTAAGGCATTTAATAATTTTAACTGTGAATTGTATTTTACACTGCATTACAAATGTATAACTACCTTCTGTTTTAATTCGAAAATTCTTCTTCAATTAATTTTGTTTTAAAAACCAAAAAATCTTTGCGTTTTTAAAATGTTCGCAGACCTCATAAGTACATATGTGTTACACTTTTGTCAGGCACTGTAATATTTTTTCATGCATTTGTTTTCCTTTTTTTTTGTTCGAAACATTAATTCCGTTATTCGTCTGTATACGAATCTCTAAAAGAAATCAATTTATTGTATTGCCATTCGCCCATTAGTGTTACACGAAATGAAACTGCAAATAAAACTCTCCAACAACAAATGCTTAGTACTTGAAATAGAGGAGACGAGAACGGTAAGAGAGCTGAAAGAGAAATTGTCACAGTATCTGGATTTGCCCAGAAATATTGTCATCACCTATGAAGGCAAAATATTGGAAGACACAGAGAAACTGAGTGCCTATAATATCGATGAGAGGAAGATTTTAACCACAATCATACCCAAAAAACGACCTAATGAGGCAGCTGCTCTAGAACCGGAAAATGATGATGAGTTGCACGGGCGAGTTACACCGGAAAACATGGCAAGTGTTGATCGGATGATGAAAGAGTTGGCAAAATGTGAATCGGCTGGGGAGGCCAATAGAAATGGTAAATTAATAGAACTCATAACAGGCATGGGTTTTGCAGAAGATGAAGTCAGAAGAGCTTTGGCCGAATGCTGTTATAATCCCAAACGTGCTGTGGAATATATATTGGATAACAGACCAATAACACCATCTTCCGTTGATAGTGAATACTATTCGGATACAGATGATGAGACACCATTGTCGTTCCGTGAATTGTTTCATAATGAGCCGGCATTAAAGAGGCTGCGGTATGGCATATTTCATGAGCCACATTCATTAAATGCAGCCGTAGAACAAATGACTGAAGAGGATCCTTCTTTGTTGGAAGTTATTGATGAAGATCCAGAGAATTTCTTGGATTACTTTCAAAACTATGAGTTCGAGGGCGACAACGAACCACCAGAGAATAACTTTGAGGCTATTGAGGATGAGCAGGATGGGCAGGATGGGCAGAATGGGCAGGATGACTTAGATAAAGACGGTAATGATAAGGATAATGATAAGGATAAAGACAAAGACAAAGATAAGAAAGAAGGCGATGAAGCTAAGAATGACAATATTGAAGGGGATAAGAAGTGAGGGGGTTGTTATTGTGTTAAGCAATATATTTTGTGTGTGTGTTTTTTTTTAATATTTTTGTCACTTTTTTCTTTTAAACGTATGTACATACATTCCATAAGTAATTAATTAATAAAGTTTTCCTTTTTTTTTTTTGTGTGTCCTCAATTCAAGGACTGAGTGAGTGTCGTTTTTGTTGTATAAGAGGCTTTTTAGGTTGGCCTTGGATATGTTTTATAACGTTACAAAGTAAACCTTATGAAATTTTATTTTAGACTGAAGGGAAGGTATCCTAGTACTGCATATGGAAAGGCTGTAAAACTTTAAGAGGAAGCATCAAAACTATTAGAAGGGAACTATAAATTGGCAAGCGGACTATGAATCCACTTGTTGCAGTAAATTGAAATTATTTTGCTAAGCGGGCCATGAAACTACTTGTTGCAGCTAAACTAAAGACCACAGTGTGATCGGTAGTATACAGAAACTGCTACATCAAGTAACAGCAAAAATTGTACTATGTTTTCTGTACAATAGTTCAGCTATGTTAGATCTATTACGTATGGGAACCAAGATTGATTGTAAAGCCTTGTAGTAAATCTGAAATATTCTGACGATATCACCAGGTTTTATACGTGTGCGAGTACACCGGATGGTGACAAACTTCCCATCCAACGCAAAGAACCTACGCAGTATAGACATTAAGGTTGTTTGGCAATTCTGTAAAACTTGTTTGAAATCCTTTTCTGCTAACGCTGTCATGTCCTGCTTACGCGTTAAGGTTAAAAGGCGTTGCTATACAGTATTTGAGGCTTTGACTTATTGGACATAAACCACCAGCCATCATATCGTAGCTGTAATGATGAAGTGCAGAGAACGAAACACAGTAATATTCGGACAGGCCACCCCTCGCTTCTATAGGTTTGACTAAAAGTTTGTGTTTTTATACCATCTAGGAAAATAGTTATGCCTCCACACCACACAAGCTGAGGACGTATCCCTTCTGGAGAGAGAAAATATTATTATGCTTAGGTTTAGGTTTAGGCTAGTGTGGTAGCTTTCATATCAAAATCTCACTTGAGTACGCATATCGGCCCATTGTGACTCCACACCTGAACGCAGTCTCTGTACTAAGCAAGTTCCTCCGAACCAAGCAGGGAGAAGGGCTGCACATTTCAAAGCACGACTACCCCACGCTGGAGAACCAGCCACAAAGCTTGATTAACGAGGCTATATCCTTAGTATGCTTAGAAGACACAGTAAACCGAGAGAGAAGCGGTGACAAAGCTGAGTAGTATGAGACTCATAAAGTGATTCTGAACGGATATTATAGACTCAGAGAACATTTGCTCAGGGTGGCGATTACACCCATTACAGCTGTTCTAACCAAATACACTTAGACCCTGTGCAGCGTTAATGCATTTTACAGTAAAGCTAGCAGAGAGTAATATTTGCTGACACCAAGCAGTATCCTGAGGTCCATCTGAACTAGACTAAGGGTTAAACTATATAAGGAGGAATGGATAGGGTCTCATGGTCGCAGCATTTCAATATCTCTACAGAACAATACAATAACGATTGATAAAACTTTCGCTTCTTATTATTAAGGTTGCGAAGGAGTACCTTAATTGATCTATTGTACTTTCCTCCAAATTTGAAGTCGCCGTATTCTAGTAGGTATTGTGTTGGCTTATTAGACGCGAAAGCCTGGGTTCGAGCCCCAGGCCAGGCATCAAAGACAAAATACAAAAAATATTTCGTCGGCTACTTGCTCTCAGCAGATTTCTGGCAAAAACCCTGAGAGTAAAATAAAATTGCCATGTAAAGTTTCTCAAAAATCTGTCGTTCGGAGTCGACTTTAAACTGTAGGTCCCACCACTCATGTAGAAAATTAGCACACACAACATAAGTGGTGTGAGAAACTAGGATGTTGTACAATGGGTCAATTCGACTTCCGGGTACTGTACTTGTCTTAATTGACAAGTACACGTCTTCTAACCTAACCTAACCTAACCTTCCTCCAAATTTGTAGGGTATCTGAACAATGTCTCATCTAAGCTTATTGGCTTGACACACTTCAGGATGTTGCTCGGTGTTAATAATGACAATTCCCTTCCTATTATATGATACGCACCCTTGTGTTTCCTTTTGGAATGCATAAATACCCCACAGATTCTAAGAATATGTTCCTCTGAATCATTCTCAAAGGCACAGAATCTTCATGTTTAGGCACGAAATAATTCCCATGCGGAATAATGTTACTTTAAGTCTACAGCGCCCAGTCAAAACACCGGTCTGATACGTGACTCAAATCTTCACTGATTGTAATATCCCAACAAAAGTTTTGATTGTCTTGAAATCACTTGGTTTGAGAAGAGTCTTTGTCTGTCTTTATCTTCCCTTTTCTTGAGCATAGTTTTCCAAACATTCGCCCCCTTAACACTGAAGTGTTCTGATTGTCTTCTGGCAAGCTCGCGTGCTTGCTTATTGCCGAGAATTCTCACAAGTTTTAGCAGAGTTGATTACCAATGAGTTGATTTAGTTTCTCCAGACTGTCCAATACTATTTACGATACAATCTCATAAGGGCCGAATTCTCGAATAGCGGTCTGACTGTCATATAGTTGCTATGTTCTGTCTTTTGGCACTCCTGTACAAGTTAAATTGAGCACATCTTTCGATGGCATAGACTTCCGCTTGGAAGATACTCCGGAGTTGAAGTCGCCGTAGTCTAGTAGGTAGTGTGTTGGCTTATTAGACGCAAAGCCAGGATTCGATCCACAGGCCAGACATTAAAGACAAAATACTAAAAGTATTTCTTCGGCGACTTCCTCTCAGTAGATTTCTGGCAAAAAGTCTGAAAGTAAATAAAAATTGCCATGAAAAAGTTTCTCAAAAATCTGTCGTTCGGAGTCGACTTTAAACTTTAGCTTCCGCCACTCGTATATAAAATTAACACACACAACATGGGTGGTTTAAGAAGTTAGGCTGTATACTGACTGAAGGGTTGTAATCGTATTTATATTTTGTAACGTTCTGAACGGATATTATAGACCCAGAGTATATTTGTTCAGGATGGGAATCACTTCTAGTCCCATTACATGTGTTCTAACCAAACCTACCTAGACTTCACAGTGAAACACCTGATTTTTAATCAATCATCTGAGCAAGAGTAGGTGTTAGACTTTATAAGGAGGAATGGATGAGGTCTCTAGGTCGCGGCATTTCAATAACTTTACAGAACAGAAGAGGTACCTTAGTATTGCACCCATACGATCGCTCCAAGTCTATAGGGTATCTCAAAAATTTCTCGTGTAAGCCTATTAGCCTGACAATAATGACTTCCTATTATATGATATGCACCCTGCAGTTTCCTTCTAGGAAGCATTAATGCCCCATAGATTCTAAGGATATGTTCCTTTGAATCATCCTGAACGTCAAGGAATCTGTACGTTGGCTTCTAAATAACTGCCATTTGGAATAAGAATACTTTGAGTCTATAGTACCCAGTCAAAACATGGGTCTCTGATACATAACTCAGATCGCCTCTGATTGTAAATTCCCAAAAACGGTTTTCTATGCCCCGAACCTACTTGCTTTGAGAAGGATTTTTACTTTTCTTCATCTTTCTTTTAGTCAAGCATACCTTTTCAAACAAACAGAAGCTTATATCCTTGTAAGCTCGCTAAGAATTTCCACATCACCTGGGACCCACTAGATGGTGACCTTATTTTGCCTACCTAGCTGATTCAGTTTACCCGGATAGTACCAGAGTATCTGCGCTTTAAACTCATAAGAGCCATATGCTCGAATGGCGGTCTGACTGTCAGATAGTATTTCCCTGTTTTTGAATTAAGCTTAGCTTTCGAAAGTTTACTCTTCTGGAAAGATACTCACAAGTTTCCTCATTGACTCTGGAGCCAAGATCCATTTCCTGCCTCCTCTTTCAAGAACCTCTTTTAAAACAATGTGCAGCTTCCAGATTACTTTGATAAGAAATCTGAGCTCTCAATTCAGCACAAGATTGTTATATGTTCGGAACAGTCATATCTGCTACTACTATTTAAATTTGCCTCATAAGTAGGCTAAAAGTACTTTGACAAAGTCTGTTTGGTATGTGAGAGAGTTAGATCAAGTTTGTACAATGAGTCAATTCGACCTCCGGGTACTGTACTTGTCTTTATTGACAAGTACACGTCTCCTAACCTCTAACCTAGATCAAGTTTTTTTATTCAATTCAATAATGGGACCGAGGCATGATATGGGAATGTGGTCTCATAAGCAGTTCAGCGTGCCATTGGGGACGATAAAAGCTTGGAGATAGAAATCGTGGTTCATCATTGAAATTATAAAAAATAACTTGTCTTAAGCCTCAAAATTCTTAAAATACGACGAATATTCGTTCAAATCTGGATAGCATTTCTACTAAAAAAATTTCCTACAGGTTTTTAAAACATTTTTGATGGACAATACGATTGGAAGGTAAGTTATCTTATAGGGGTACTGACTTAGAGGTCCATTGAATGCCAGAACTAAAGGTCTTCCCTATTGGCAAAGCTGTGGCTTTGATTCCAATGAAGAATAAAATGTTTGACAAAAGCCAAGGCCAGAAGAAGAAAAAAAAGTTTGGTGTTATAGCAATTAGATACCGGAACGGATTAGTACGAATAGCAAAAAAATTAGGTTAAATTCAAAGCAGTTTGGGAAACCCTGTATGCTTACATTTTCAACCGATATTCATCTTTAGTCTCTAGAAATAACATGAGTCCGAGTAGCAATCTTTAAGGGAAACATGTTGTAAAAAAATAATTGGATTTAAAAACGTCAGAACATTTTTGTCTTGCACTGTATTTCTTTTGTTATTATTTTATTGGAATATTAATTCCGCTATTCAAGTCATTGCGATATTAATTTAGTTTGTTTCCAAACGTCATAAGACTAAAGCAAAACAAAATAAAGTCAAGAAAATCTTAAACAACAACACTCCAGTGATTAAAAGAGAGACTTTGGAAACGATAAACGGACTTTAAACGGAATCAGACGAAATATTGGAGTGAAAACAGAATTGCAGCAATTCCCAATATAACGGCAATTGGAATTGGAAATTGAAAATGTGAAGAAACCAAATTTTTTATTTGAAACAATACTTCAGAAGACACCAAGTAAGGCAGTTCAAAGAGGATCGATAAAGTGGAACAACAGCAGTCGGTTGGTTACAGTGAATATTCGAAGAGGAGCTTAAAAATTTGAAAACTGTACAGAAAGAATGCAAAAAAAACAACAAACACACGAATGGTTAATACAAACTTTAAGCCTGAATTAGTAATTCCGAATGCAGAGAGATATGGCAGCTAGGCAGCCAGTTTTTATTACCCTTAATATGCTGTGGACTGTTTGAGGGATGACATTCCCATATCTGCCTCTATTCCTAAATGAAACCTATTGGACTCGGCAATAGCAGTTTGGTTTTCTGCAATCGTTTTTCCCCTTCCCGGTATCACAAGAATTTGTTTGCTGTACGCATCACTAACAATGGTTCGATATAGACACCTCGATGGGAAACAATTCAAAGGGTTTCGCTGACCAGTCAGCGTCTGGGTTAGATGCGGCATCTGCATTTGGTACAGATGCCAGATACATGCGGAGCATCTGTATCAAATGCAGTATCATACACAGTACCTGGCAGTTCAGTGGAACTCTCTGCATAGTTTCCCATCGATCTCTCACGATCGAACCATGGTTATTGATGACTACAGCACACAAATTCATTGCATATAGCCCCTGAAGGTATTAGAGAATCAAATGTTGTATTTGTTTTTGTAGGATAGATTTTCGATTTTTAGGGAACGAGGTGTGATATGGGAATGTGCTCTCTTAAGCAGTCCAGCGCGCCGTTGGGGACGATAAAAGCTTGGAGATAGAAATCGTGGTTCATCACCAAAATTATTAAAAACTACGTGTCTTAGAACTCAAAATTTTTAAAATAATGTTGTAATCGTAATATTGAAATTATTGTTAATAATTATAAAAGATTTGTACATTTTATTGTACATACATATGTACACATATATTCAATATGTTTAATGACCTTGAATGTAAAATTTAAAAATTCTTGTTTTCTGTGTTTTTTGTTTGTAAAAATTAAAAGAAAAAGGATTGTTAATAAAGAGTTAACTATGTATTGTTTTAAATACAAAGCCTTACAGACTGAAATTTATTTTCTTTTCGTAAGAGCTTCTAAGCTGGTCTTAGTATATTCCATCACAGTTTACAAATAGCATTTGGCGTCGAGCTGTTCAGCCTCTCCAGAAGGAATTGAAATATGTGGGGCGCTTTAGCAGTAAGGTCTTCCAGTTTTTATTTTTTTTGCGCAGATCAATTGCTACAATTTGAAAAGTGAAAGATACTACGTCCTATTGTTGAAGTTAATTTATAGATCAATACACAGTCGGAGGTATGGCAATTTTGTACAAAAATGATAAGAGAGCCGAGTAGAAACAAAAAAAAAAAAAAAAACAGTTGATCATCACAAATTGTCTCTAAGAAAAGCATTAATTCTCAGAAGTAGTAGTTTATGGTTCACTTTCGGATGAGCATATGATTATTTTACTAATCTGCAACCTAATTTCATGCAATTGGACTATCAGACATGCACGTGAACCGCTGAATATATGTATATACAGTCGCCTATTTGTACTTACATGGATTGCGTCAAACAAACACTACGTAGGCAATCGTCAGCCAACCATGCCGGTAAACCTTTATCCCTAAATGCGGTACACTGTACGCCAACTGTACTCGTAAAGTTAACTATTGCTGGACAAAGAAGAAATCCGCAATCCAAATAAATCCGAATACAAGTACGCCACTCTACAGCTGAGTTATAAGAAAACAATGAATTTGCTTTGTATTAAAGTACGATATGACACCACCTACTGTTATAGTAAAGAGTATGAAATTAAACACTAAATTTTCGGCGTCCATTCCATTCTAAAGAGAAAGAGAAATTGTCACAGTATCTGGATTTGCCCAGAAATATTGTCCTCACCTATGAAGGCAAAATATTGGAAGTCAGAGAGAAACTGAGTGCCTACAATATCGATGAGAGGAAGATTTTAACCACAATCATACCCAAAAAACGACCTAATGAGGCAGCTGCTCTAGAACCGGAAAATGATGATGAGTTGCACGGGCGAGTTACACCCGAATACACGGCAAGTGTTGATCGGATGATGAAAGAGTTGGCAAAATGTGAATCGGCTGGGGAGGCCAATAGAAATGGTAAATTAATAGAACTCATAACAGGCATGGGTTTTGCAGAAGATGAAGTCAGAAGAGCTTTGGCCGAATGCTGTTATAATCCCAAACGTGCTGTGGAATATATATTGGATAACAGACCAATAACGCCATCTTCCGTTGATAGTGAATACTATTCGGATACAGATGATGAGACACCATTGTCGTTCCGTGAATTGTTTCATAACGAGCCTGCATTAAAGAGGCTGCGGTATGGCATATTTCATGAGCCACATTCATTAAATGCAGCCGTAGAACAAATGACTGAAGAGGATCCTTCTTTGTTGGAAGTTATTGATGAAGATCCAGAGAATTTCTTGGATTACTTTCAAAACTATGAGTTCGAAGGCGACAACGAACTACCAGAGAATAACCTTGAGGCTATTGAGGATGAGCAGGATGGGCAGAATGGGCAGGATGGGCAGGATGACTTAGATAAAGACGGTAATGATAATGATAAGGATAAAGACAAAGACAAAGATAAGAAAGAAGGCGATGAAGCTAAGAATGACAATATTGAAGGGGATAAGAAGTGAGGGGGTTGTTATTGTGTTAAGCAATATATTTTGTGTGTGTGTTTTTTTTTTAGTATTTTTGTCACTTTTTTCTTTTAAACGTATGTACATACATTCCATAAGTAATTAATTAATAAAGTTTTCCTTTTTTTTTTTTGTGTGTCCTCAATTCAAGGACTGAGTGAGTGTCGTTTTTGTTGTATAAGAGGCTTTTTAGGTTGGCCGTGGATATGTACTCAAACGTTACAAAGTAAACCTTATGAAATTTTATTTCAGACTGAAGGGAAGGTATCCTAGTACTTCATATAGAGAGGTTTGAGCTTTAAAGCTTTAACAGGAAGCATCAAAACTATTATAAGGGAACTATAAATTGAAATTATTTTGCTAAGCGGGCCATGTTGCAGATAAACTAGAGACCACTATGTGATCGGTAGTATAGAGAAACTGCTAAATCAAGAAACAGCAGAAAATTGTATTCTGTTTTCTGTGCAATAGTTCAGCTGTGTGAGATCTGTTACGCATGGGAAACATAAGGTTGATTGCAAAGCCTTGTAGTAAATCTGAAATATTCTGAGGATATCACCAGAATTAATGTGTCCAAGTGAACCTAAAAATGACAAACTTCCCATCCAACGCAAAGAGTCTACGCAGTATAGACATTAAGGTTGTTTGGCAGTTCTGTAAAACTTGTTTGCGATCCCTTTTTGCTATCACTCAGTATGAAACTTATCAGTTTATGACATAACCTTCTTAGACGTTAAGGTTAAAAGGCATTGCCTTATTCGACATAAACCATCAGACATCATATCGTAGCTGTAATGATGAAGTGCAGAGAACGAAACACAGTAATATTGTGACAGGCCACCCCTCGCTTCTATAGGTTTGACTAAAAGTTTGTGTTCTTATACCATCTAAGCAAATAGGTATCCCTACACACCACACAAGCTGAGGACGTATCCCTTCTGGAGAGAGAAAATATTAGTATGCCTAGGTTTAGGTTTAGGTTAGTGTGGTAGCTTTCATACCAAAATCTCACTTGAGTACCCATTGTGACTCCACAGGTGAACGCAGTCTCTGTACTAAGCAAGTTCCTCCGAACCAAGGAGGGAGAAGTTGGTCAGCGAAAGGGCTGCACATTTCAAAGCACGACTACCCCATGCTGGAGAACCAGCCAGAAAGCTTGATAAACGTGGCTATATCCTTAGTATGCTTAGAAGACACAGAAAACCGAGAAAGCGGAGGCGACAAAACCGAGAGGTATGAAGCACATAAAGTGATTCTGAACCGATATTATAGACTCAGAGAACATTTGCTAAGGTTGTTTTTTTTTATTTTTTTTTCTTTTTTGGTAAAACCAGCACTCATGGGATGGCCCCTACTCATGCAGTGCATTGTGCAGGTTTAGGAAAATAGGTTATAGGAAGGTGGAAATACACCACCATTACAGGTGTTCTAACCAAATACACTTAGACCCTGTGCAGCGTTAATGCATTTTACAGTAAAGCTAGCAGAGAGTAATATTTTCTGACATTTTCTCCTTATAAAGTATATAAGGAGGAATGGATGGGGTCTCTTACAAAACAATAGAATAACGATTTATAAAACTTTCGCTTCTTGTTATTAAGGTCGCGAAGGAGTACCTTAGTATTGAATCCATATGATTGATCTATTGTACTTTCCTCCAAATTTATAGGGTATCTGAACAATGTCTCGTCTAAGCTTATTAGCTTGACACACTTCAGGATCTTTCTCGGTGTCAATAATGACAATTCCCTTCCTATTATATGATATGCACCCAGCAGTTTCCTTCTAGGAAGCATTAATGCCCCATAGATTCTAAGAATATGTTCCTTTGAATCATCCTGAACGTCAAGGAATATTCACGTTGGCTTCGAAATAACTGCCATTTGAAATAAGAGTACTTTGAGTCCATAGTACTCAGTCAAAACATCGGTCTCTGATACATAACTCAGATCGCCTTTGATTGTAATTTCCCAAAATCGGTTTCTTTATCCCGAACCTACTTGGTTTGAGAAGAGTTTCTACTTTTCTTCATCTTTCTTTTAGTCAAGCATACCTTTTCAAACAAACAGAAGCTTATATCCTTGTAAGCTCGCTAAGAATTTCCACATCACCTGGGACCCACTAGATGGTGACCTTATTTTGCCTACCTAGCTGATTCAGTTTACTCAGATAGTACTAGAGTATCTGCGCTTTAAACTCATAAGAGACGTATGCTCGAATGGTGGCCTGACTCTCAGATAGTATTTCCATGTTTTCGAATTGAGCTTAGCTTTCGAAAGTTTACTCTTCTGCTTGGAAGATACTCACAAGTTTCCTCATTGACTCTAGAACCAAGAGCCGTTTCCTGTTTCCTCTTTCAAGAACCTCTTTTAAAACAGTGAGCAGCGTATAGATTACTCTGTGCCGACAGTAGATAAGAAATCTGAGCTCTCAATTCAGCACAAGGTTGTCATATCTTCGGAACAGTCATATCTGCACTACAATTTAAATTTGCCTCATAACTAGGCTAAAAGTACTTTGACAAAGTCTGTTTGGTATGTGAGAGAGTTAGATCAAGTTTGTGCAATGAGTCAATTCGACCTCCGGGTACTGTACTTGTCTTTATTGACAAGTACACGTCTCCTAACCTCTAACCTAGATCAAGTTTTTTTTATTCAATTCAATAATGGGACCGAGGCATGATATGGGAATGTGGTCTCTTAAGCAGTTCAGCGCGCCATTGGGGACGATAAAAGCTTGGAGATAGAAATCGTGGTTCATCATTGAAATTATAAAAAATAACTTGTCTTAAGCCTCAAAATTCTTAAAATACGACGAATATTCGTTCAAATCTGGATAGCATTTCTACTAAAAAAATTTCCTACAGGTTTTTAAAACGTTTTTGATGGACAATACGATTGGCAGGTAAGTTATCTTATAGGGATACTTCGAGGTCCATTGAATGCCTGAACTAGAGGTCTTCCCTATTGGCAACGATGTGGCTTTGAAGATTAAAATGTTTGTCAAAAGACAAAGCCAGAAGAAGAAAAAAACTTTGGTGTTGTAGCAATTAGATACCGGAACGGATTAGTACGAATAGCAAAAAAATTAGGTTAAATTCAAAGCAGTTTGGGAAACCCTGTATGCTTACATTTTCAATCGATATTGATCTTTATGCTCTAGAAATAACATGAGTCCGAGTAGCAATATTTAAGGGAAACATGTTGTAAAAAAATAATTGGATTTAAAAACGTCAGAACATTTTTGTCTTGCACTGTATTTCTTTTGTTATTATTTTATTGGAATATTAATTCCGCTATTCAAGTCATTGCGATATTAATTTAGTTTGTTTCCAAACGTCATAAGACTAAAGCAAAACAAAATAAAATCAAGAAAATTTAAACAACAACACTCCAGAGCATAAAAGAGAGACTTTGGAAATGATAAACGGACTTCAAACGGAATCAGCTGAAATATTGGAGTGAAAACAGAATTGCAGCAATTCCCAATATAACGGCAATTGGAATTGGAAATTGAAAATGTGAAGAAACCAAATTTTTTATTTGAAACAATACTTCAGAAGACACCAAGTAAGGCAGTTCAAAGAGGATCGATAAAGTGGAACAACAGCAGTCGGTTGGTTACAGTGAATATTCGAAGAGGAGCTTAAAAATTTGAAAACTGTACAGAAAGAATGCAAAAAAAACAACAAACACACGAATGGTTAATACAAACTTTAAGCCTGAATTAGTAATTCCGAATGCAGAGAGATATGGCAGCTAGGCAGCCAGTTTTTATTACCCTTAATATGCTGTGGACTGTTTGAGGGATGACATTCCCATATCTGCCTCTATTCCTAAATGAAATCTATCCGACTCGGCAAAAGCACTTTGATTTTCTTTATTTTTTTCCCCCTTCCCGGTATCACAAGAATTTGTTTGCTGTACGTATCACTAACAATGGTTCGATATAGACACCTCAATGGGAAACAATTCAAAGGGTTTCGCTGACCAGTCAGCGTCTGGGTTAGATGCGGCATCTGCATTTGGTACAGATGCCAGATACATGCGGAGCATCTGTATCAAATGCAGTATCATACACAGTAGCTGACAGTTCAGTGGGCGCTCTGCATAGTTTCCCATCGATCTCTCACGATCGAACCATGGTTTTTGATAACTACAGCACACAAATTCATTGGATATAGCCCCTGAAGGGCGGTATTAGAGAATCAAATGTTGTATTTGTTTTTGTAGGATAGGTTTCCGACTTTTAGGGAGTGAGGTATGATATGGGAATGTTCTCTCTTAAGCAGTCCAGCGCGCCGTTGGGGATGATAAAAGCTTGGACATAGAAATCCGTGGTTCATCATCAAAATTCTAAAGAATAAAGTGTCTTAAACCTTAAAATCGTTAAAATAATGTTGTAATTGTAATATTGAAATTATTGTTAATAATTATAAAAGATTTGTACATATTGTTGTACATATGTACACATATATTCAATATGTTTAATGACCTTGAATGTAAAATTTTTAAATTCTTGTCTTCTATGTTTTTTTTTTTTTATAAAAATTCAAAGAAAATTGTTAATAAAGATTTAACTATGTATTGTTTTAAATACAAAGTCTAGAGGACTGAAATTTTGTTTCTTTTCGTGAAAGCTTCTAAGCTAGTCTTAGGATATTGCCTCACAGTTTACAAATAGCATTTGGCATCGGGCTGATCAGCCTCTCTAGAAGGAATTGAAATATGTGGGGCGCTTTAGCAGTAAGGTCTGCAAGTTTTGAAGTCGCCGTGGTCTAGCAGGTAGTGTGTTGGCTTTTTAGACGAAAAGGCCAGGGTTCGAGCCCCAGGCCAGACATCGAAATAAAATACAAAAAGTATTTCTTCGGCGACTTCCTATCAGCAGATTTCTGGCAAAAACTCTGAGAGTAAATAACAATTGCGATAAAAAGTTTCTGAAAAATCGTTCGTCAGTCGACTCGTTCGTCGTTCGGAGTCGACTTTAAACTGTAGGTCCCGCCACTCATGTATAAAATGAACACACACAACATAAGTTGTATGAGAAGCTAGGTCGTAATCCTGACTGAAGGGTTGTAATGACCATTTATGTATGTATGTATGTCTGCAAGTTTTCATTTTTTTTGCGCAGATCATTAGGAAACGATTAATTTGCTACAAGCTAAAGAGACAACCCCCCAACTGGAGTTAAATTATAAGTCAGTCGCAGGTAGGCAAGAGTTAGGTTAAGTTAGAGGACGTGTACTTGTCAATTAAGACAAGTACAGTACCCGGAGGTCGAATTGACCCATTGTACTAGGCAAGAGTTGTCTTGACTAGAAATTTAGTCATAATCAGCTTTTCTTAGGGAATTTAAAGAAAATTTATTTGAAAGAAAATATATTTTGGATGAATGAAAAAAGGGAGAAGCGTATGACTGTTAACTGTTTAACATTGTAAGAAACAAGGATGTTTTCGTAGCTGAAAAAGTTTTCTCTTTACGAACATTGTGGCTAAGGAGGTAATTTTCTCTGTAATTCACTGTGCTATATCCTTGCCAAATGACTGCTAAAGTAAGTGACCAACGAGATACACAATTATTGCATAAAAATAAAGGATGCAGGAAATACATCCAAGTCTTCTTTATTGCTCAACATAATCATTTTGAGTAGGATACACATTTTCAAGCGGTGTTTTCTAGGTGCAATACATTATATACAGGCCAACAAAAGTCTACATACGATTAACAAATTTTAGAAATTTTTGAAGTAGTCGCCGTAGTCTAGTAGTAGTGTGTTGGCTTATTAGACATGAGGCCATGGTTCAAAACTCAGTTCAAATACGAAAAAAATATTTCTTCAGCGGCATTCTCTCAGCTAGAAATCTGCTGAGAGAAAGTTCTGAAAGAAAATAAAATTACCATGAACACTTTCTCAAAAATCTGTCGTTCGACATCGATTTTAAACTTTTGTGAGAAGCCATGTTGTAAATCTTACTGAAATATCGTTGCCGTAGTGTATTAGGTAGTGTGATGGCTGATAAGACGTGAAGCCACGTTTCAGGACCCTGGTGGAACACCTTCAACAAAATGAAATACGAAAAAATATTTCTTCGGCGACTTCCTATCAGCAGATTTCTGGCAAAACCGCTGAAAGAAAATAAAATTGCCATGAAAATGTTCCCAAAAATCTGTCGTTCAGAGTCGACTTTAAATTGTAGTTCCTTCGCTTCTGTATAAAATTACGAGAGAGAAGATATGTATAGTACGTATAGTGTTTGACTGCATATTCAACCTATCCTTGTTGGGATATAGCACAAGACAACGATTTTTATTATAGTTTCTGTGCAAGTTTGTCGAATTTGAAAAATTAAGGTGATTTAGATCCTCAAGTAGGTAACCAAGACAAGAAGTGTAGAGGGAATACACAGAGAGAATTTTTTTTACCGCAATGTATTAGAGACTGTATTTGGATTTTAAACAAGCACAGCTTACACCTGTGGGAAATTTTATACAGAATTGATAAGAAAGCCTAGTCAGAACAGAAATAAGGAAAGCTGATTCTCACTACCTGTAGGATATATGAATTAATAAATATGTTCCTATCGTTCCTAAGAGAAGCACTGATCCTCATCGGTTGTCTTAGTGGTTATTGAGTTATGGACAGTATACAGTGGTGGCCTTATAATTAGAAACGATGCTTCTGGAACAGAGTTCTCTGGAGTGACGAATCTCAGTTTAATTTGTCCCAATCTGATGGAAAAACGTATGTAAGATGTCCTCCAAACAAAGCCTTTGATTCCAGGTACACAGTGAAAACCCTAAAACAAATGAACAAACATACATGTTGCTAAGTCGTTTCTAATTATAAGGCCACCGCTGTAAGTCTGTTGTATGCGATATGTTTCAAACTTTATAAATTTACAATACTCTGGTCCTACAGCTTACCATGGTATCACTTTGTTGCAGTTTTATTAAAACTCATCATATAGCAAACATCTTGGCTAAGAAACTAGATTTCCGCGTAATGCAATGTGATATTCAGTGGCCAAATGATCGCTTAAATAAGTAGCCAAAGAAATTAACGATAATTTTTGCATAAAATTAAGAGGACTGAGTCAAATAAAAATAAACGTATGCATGACCTTTCCTTTTGTACAAGGTGTCTACGTCTGCTTTCAACAAAATTCCTTTTAATCCAATCCACAGACTTTCTTTCGCCTCATGTAAAAGGCTATCCATTTCGTGGTTTCAAAAGTATGAGACTGGAATTCGACATCTGTCAAACTAAGTTGTGAAACCAATTTATTTCTTTTCAGTTGAAAGTCTGACATTGACGAAAATGGATCGCTTAAATATCAAACAACGCATAAAAATTATCAAAACCTACTACATAAATGGTGATTCTGCCACATGCACGTATCGTGCTTTAAGAGGTGATTATGGTTAACAAAATCGTCCAACTACGCAAGCAATTGGCAAAATTGCGAAGAAATTTGAAGAGACTGGAGTGATTACAAATATTGCTAGGCCTGTGCATTATCGTTTCGCTCGTTCCGCTGAAAATATCGCTATTGTAAGTGAAAGTGTTGCCGAAGACCCGAATGTGTCGATTCCTCGTCGTTCTCAGGAATTAGCACTGTCCTACGGCACATTATGGCGTATTTTGCATTTAGATCTACACCTACATCCAGCTCACACAACAACTGAAACCAGCTGACCACCATTCACAACGTCGTAGATACGTGGAATGGGTGCTTGAACAACAGGCGGTGGACGGCAATTTTTCGAACAAAATTTTCTTCAGCGATGAAGCACATTTCACACTCGGTCGGGTATGTTAATAAACAAAATTGTTGTATTTGGGGCCCTGAGAATCCTCAAGTAATTGAAGAGAGGCCATTACATCCAGAAAAAATCACTGTTTGATGCGCTCTATATTCGGAAGGTGGGATTGGACCTTACTTCTTCGAAAACGACGATGGAACGACTGTCACTGTCAATTCGGAGCGTTATGGTCATATAATAACCGACTTTTTTTTGCCTGCTATTGAAGAATACGACAAGACGGTGCCACATGCCACACAACTCGAGTGAATATGGCTTTATTGCAAGAGACATTTCCTGGCCGCGTAATTTCTCGTCGTGGCGATATCAAGATCATGCGATTTGACACCATTAGACTTTTTTTGTGGGGCTACGCGAAAGACCGTGTTTATGCAGATAAACCTTCAACTCTTGAGCACTTAAAAACCAACATTCGTCAAGTTATGGCTGAGATACCGCCCAATATGTGTGTCAAAAAGTGGTCGAAAATTACCTCTAAAGAATCAATGCTTGCAACACTTCGCGTGGAGGTCATTTAAATGATGTTTTGTGTTTCACACATAATGTCAACGTTTAAACTTTGCCAGCAAAAGGAGAAATATCATGAAAAGAAATATTTGATATGTGTTTTATTTACGTTTACTTTTGAAACCACGAAATCGATAACCGGTCATAAAGTTGTGGACCCACATCTAATCTACGATTACGAAACGATGTAAAAGCCTGGGTTTATTGTGATAAAACATCGTTAAAGTCTTTATTGCAACCTTGTGACGGCTGTTATTATTTTTATATGAGAAAATTGTCGATCCATGTAAGGGCTCATTTACGATTGGATTGCAACAATGGCCAATATGGCACATACCGTTGTAGTACTTATAAAACCGTTTTTCCGGCTCATTTCGTTGCGCCTCTTAAAACTCATTGGTGTTGAATACCCTACTATCATCATTTTCAATCGATAAGCTTGAGATTGCGAGGGGCTGACTGGAGGTTTGTATTTCTTAATCGGTTGACTATGGTATTAAAGGGTATCATGTAGTTGGCTTTAATCCCCTGTAATTATTAGTATTATTATTATTATAATTTTTTTGTTTATTTTAAATTGTCATACGGGACTAGTTTTTCTATTTTTTGTTCTGCATTCATCGATATTTGAACCTGTTTGGCGGGCTTGAATTTTTGCTTCAATTTTCTTGAGAGATTTTTATTCCACAAACTGCCTCAAACCTGATGTGTTTTATTACGACACAATCATTCTTGAATTAAATTTTTGTTTACGTTCAGACGTTCTTGCTTTAATAATCTCTCATACAGCGACGTTCTCATGTGACGTTCTAAAAATAATTGAAGAAGAAGAAAAAAATCTTAATTTTACTGGAGGCTTAAAACTCAAATGATGTCCAATGAATATGATGATAATGACGATGATGATGATAATTATTGAACAGCTTTAAGGCAAGGAATTTGTCTTTCAAAGGCGACATTAATGAATGATTAAGTTAAACTGAAAATCTTGGCCAAAAGCATAACAACTTTTAAAGTCTTAAATATTATCGCAAACAATTAATAATTCGACGATGCTGCTAATCATTTGTCAAAGTAAGCAGGCTTGACACATACAGCAGCGCTTAGAATTTCAATTTTTCTTTCAACATTTTTTTTTTTAAATTTTTTAAAAATATTTTTAAAATTTTTTTTTATTGTAAATCAATTGAAAATCAATCAATTGAAATTTAAAATTTTATTTTGTTCTAAATTTTTGTTGTTATTGTTGTTGTTGCACGTTATGAAAATTTTAAAGTTTATTAAACTTTTCATCGACTTTTTCGACTTTTTTTCTTCCATGGACGGGATTTTTGATTTAAAACTAGTTGTGCTGTCTGTTTATATTTTATTGTTATACTTGTTTTATTATTTTTATTTTGTTGTTGTTGTTTTCAAATATCAAAGTTTAAATTTATCATTTTGTTTGGATAGTTTTTATGTTTTATTTAAAATGTTTTTTTTTTCTTATTTTTTTCAATTTTTTATGATATTTTTGGTGGTGTTTTTGCCTAGTTTTTGCATCACTTTTGTTTTTATTTTTATTGTTTTTATTAAACGGTTTATGCAGTGTGTCTCTTTTTTTTCCTCGATTCAGTATGTAAAAGAATGCATTCCTTTTGCATTCATTAGGAGTTGAAAAACCTTGTTTACTTCCTCACAATGGCGATTGATGTCATCATCAACGTTAGAGAGACATTTCGTGAAACTGTCACGATTCAAAACATACCTCAAAAGCTTATCAAGCATTTGATTGTTCTTCCATTTTGCCATCATTGCCTCCAATCAAAGGTCCCTTTTTACGCTATTACATCTCTTTTGACGGCACTTATCAGGCGCTTAGTCGATTTTATGATCGTATGAGTTTTATCCAAATTCTTTATGGATAGACAAATACATACATACATACATACATGCATACATAGTTGGTCATTAGAACCCTTCAGCCAGGATTGCAGCCTAGTTTCTCCCATCACTTATGTTGCGTGTTAATTTTATAATGGCTGATTTTTTAAGAGCTATAGGAAAATTTTTCAAAAAAAAAAACATAAAATTCAGAAGAATTCATGAAATCTTTATTTGAATCGATAGTACGGTCCATATAATTTAATGTTTGAAGATTATTTCATGCAAATGTTGACCGCGACTGCGCCTCCAATAGTCCATCCGCTTAGTCCAATTTTGGCATACTCTTTCCTACATTTCAGTCGGTAACTCACGAATGGGAAATGCTTCAATGTTGTCTTCCAATGCGTCAATTGAAGCGGGCTTGTCTGTAGAGACATGAGCTTTAACATAGCCCCACAAAACATAGTCTAAAGGCGTTAAATCTCACGATCTAGGCGGCCAATTGACCGGTCCCGAAAGTGAAATAAAATGTTCACCTAACTCGCCTCTCAATAAGTCCATTGTTACGCGTGCTGTATGGCATGTGGCACCGTCTTGTTGAAACCACATGTCATGCAAGTCAAGCTCTTGCAATTTGGGCAAAAAAAGTTGGATATCATCTCACGGTAGCGCTCACCATTCACAGTTACGTTACGATTCGCAGCATCTTTGAAGAAGTACGGTCCAATGCTGCCACCATCCCATAAACCGCACCAAACTGTGATTTTTTTTTGGATGCATTGGTAGCTTTTGCAATGCTTCTGGCTGATCTTCACTCCAAAATCGACAATTCTGCTTATTTACGTATCCATTGAGCCAAAAATGAGCTTCGTCGCTGAACACAATTTTTCGATAACGAAGTGGATCTTCGGCCAATTTTCCAAGAGCCCATTCACCAAAAATTCTGCATTGCGGTCGTTCGTTTTCAATTCTTGCACCAGCTGTATTTTGAAAGGCTTCACACTTAAATCCACTTTGTTGAGTAACAGAGGGGCCCAATTGCCGCCAACGGCGACGAATCGATCGTCTTCACACAAGACTAACTGAACTTCACTAACTCAGTCGCCTGCTTTGCCTTGTGTTTTATATGCCAGTCTGATGAATGTTCTTGAAGGCGAATGTTCGTGACTTGACAATGTTTATTGTTTACATTTATTCTTGTAGTGTTTTTGTTTACTTGTTTACCATTTATGCTGGTGTTTGTTATTATATTAAGCAGTACGATAATTTGTAAACAGGGTTGTTTACTGCATTGTTTTGTTTTTGTAGCTTTTGTTTATAATTTTAATGTTAAGCGATGTAAACGCAAAACACCAATATCTTAATTTTTCATTTTCGTAACAATATTTTCGTTTAGTAGGAGATGTCTGTTCTAGGGTTTGAACCGTGGCCTAAAGTCTAGGAAGCCAATACGCTACCTACTGGACTATACTATAAATTAATTGCGTCCTATCAAGGAGCCCCGTTTACATTATTGAACCTGTTTTGATGACACTTATCAGACAATTTTATGATGATGGTATCAATTTCACACAAGTTCTCTGGCTAGACAAGTTCTGTGGATAATCTCCTAAGTGCCCTAGCATCAGGTAATGACAGATATTATATTCAGTACAGTTTGTGCAGCAGTGTTGTAAAATATTGTCAGCCTTTTGGTGAGCATACCTAGTAGCGGGTGTACTCATTTGTGTATGCTTATGAATCATTCGGCGTACATGAGCTGAAGAATATCTTAATGTGTCATCTCCATTTCATTCTATTCACATGCGTACATACATAAATAATTGGTCATTACAACCCATTACGAACTAGCTTCTTACACCACTTATGTTATGTGTGTTAATTTTTTATACATGAGTTGCGGGACCTACAGTTTAAAGTCGATTTCGAACGACAATTTCTGAGAAAATTTTTCATGGCAAACTCTCAGAGTTTTTGTCAGAATTCTACTGAGAGAAAGGCGCCAAGGAAATATTTCTTCAAATCTTGTGTTATTTGACATGTCCATCCCTGGCCAACACACTACCTACTAAACTACTTTGACTATCATTTCATTCACTTCCTTTAGACGTCTGTCTTAAGCTGAATGGAAAATGTTGTTGTTGTTGTTGGTTGCAAATAGCACAGTAACAACAAATTGAAGAGATAGAAGAGAATAAAAAGAAAAACAATTTTTTGAAATAAAGGTTGGGCTGCTGGTGCTGACTGTTGGGTGACTAGGCATCCAACATACAACAACAACAACAATAACCATTGCCATTGTATGCTATCAACTCTATAACGGAACGAAGTTATGGTAGATTTTCTATTCTTTTTTTTTCTATTTTTATAGAGCAATGATGTGGTTAGTGGCGGTAATTTTGGTCTTGTTTGGCTTGATTGTGTGTGTTGGCGGTTCAACCCAAATTTGGCTAATAAACGGGTTTTGCAAATTCACACAAAAAAGTACCACTTCAACAAAGACAACAAAAAAACAAAAAAAAAAAAACAAATTTGGTTGAAATAAAATTTAAAAATTTGTACACTTTCAATTTTTAAATGTTGACTGACTGTGTGTGTGTATGCCAGCTACAGTTTTGGCCATTCAAACCAGCAGACAAAAAGTCAGTTGGAGAGGCAATTTTTTTCTCGTTTTTCGGTTTTTTTTTTTGGCCTAAAAGCTACACATTGTTTCCGAAATACAATTGAGTCTAGTGCAGCAGTTTAATAGGTTGGAGATTAAAATTTTAAAGTTTGAAATTGTGTTACACACACACACAGAGTATTATTTTCTCTTTCTCACTTGCTCTCACACGCTCTCGCTGCTCTTCTATTTACTCCCCATTGCCATTGTGCAAAAGGTCAAATGTCAATAAGTTTTTAAATGTATTTGAAAATGAGAAAAAAAAATTGCCACAAAAGAGGATGACGTTTCTGAATTTCGTTATAAATTTTGTCCACAGAATTTTTATTTTAATTTTTCAAATTTATCTGCAAAAGTTTGTATCTAAAACGGTTCGTATAGTTAGTTGTACATACATGTACGAACACACCCAATGTGAATTCTAGATTTTGTTGAGTGCACTTCATTTTTTTTGTCAACTAAAATTGAATAGTTTTTGTTAAGCCAAAAAGGCCATATGAATGCATTGTATGAGATTTTAATGAATGATTTAAAATCATCGAATTAATTCACATACGCTCACACACAATTCGAGTACAGTGAGTGACAGTTCAATGGGCCAGTTGTTCTATATGAATTTCAACAAATTTTGATTGATCAGTGCCTGCAGGCGAATTTATATATTGCTTTGGACTGTCAATTAAAACAGCGGTCAAGGTGTCCGCTACTGGGTAAAGAAAATATTTTAAAATATGTTTTTTTTTTTTGCTGCAGACCCCTTGACACGCCCTCAACCGATGTGAACGTTAAATTTCATTTTTTCATTCCACTAAGGCAGAATGAACATTTTTAATGAACATTTCTTTGCTTTCTTTTGAGTTTCTTTAATCAAGTTTTTCAATCTAAGCAGTTGAATATTGTCCACTGTATCAGAATTGTTTGCCGTGTCCAAGATAAACCCCTATCTATGGATGCATTTGTGAAGAACATCGCTGATAAGGTAGGTAGCTAGAGGTAGCTGCCCATCCAAGAATAATTTTTGGATGGACTCACTTAGGCCGCATTGGGCCCATTGTGCTACCACAGTCATCCGTTATCCCCTAGTCTCGAAACCATTCGGAGATTCAGGCTGCCAATGTCAATCCATGACAATTCCTCCAGATCATCCATGTAGTAAGTACCAAAGTACTTCCTTCTCCTTTGGCATAGAGCCGGGCATGTACCCAGCAGATGAGGGGTAGTCTCCTCTTCCTCCTCATTTTTGCAGCTTCTGCATTTTAGCAAGGTGTCCAAGACCAATGCGCCTCGCATGCGTACCCACAATGCAATGCCCCGTAATGACACCGACAACTACACTCAGCGCGCCTCTTTGGGGTTTAAGTAGACTCATTGTGCGCCCCTCATACAGCCTTGGCCAGATTTTACAAGCTGTTCTACCCGTGTCCGAGGCCGCCCAAATGTCGTTGAAGGAATCGACGATCGCATTATCAATTATGAGCTTGCAGGTCCTCATAGATATGCCCATATTCGAGAACTCAGCGGTGAGTTCGATGGTCGTGCCCCGCCTGGCAAGTTCATCAGCTCTACAGTTACCCGGAATACCACTGTGCCCCGGTACCCATACGATATGGATATCATATCGTTCCGCTATCTCGTCGAGATATCTGCGACAGCCGTACGCCGTCTTGGAGTTCATCACATTAGAACTCAGAGCCTTGATAGCCGCCTGGCTATCAGAAAGTATGGTGACGCTCCGCTTGGAGACCTTTCCGTCCCCAATAATACTCGCCGCAGCCTGTATGGCCACCAACTCCGCCTGAAAGACACTGCAGTGGTCTGGTAGTCATATAGACTGAGCTATTCCAACCGACTCCGAAAAATTCCACTGCCAACCGCTCCGTTCAGCCTAGAGCCATCGGTGTAGATTTGTACGGAGTCTCGAAACAGGTGGTTCACACCACCCTTCCAGGCCCCGTTGTCCGGAACCGATGCTCTGAATCTCCTCGTGAAGTCGTACCGCGGTGTCATGTAGTCACTGCTCCCGACAGCTCCAACTTCCCTCAGGATCCTTGCGTGGCCTATATCCGAGTCATGCCACTGTGCAGTCGCCCAGAGACGTGTACTTATTTTAGCAGCCACTCCCCTACAGAAAAGGTCAAGCGGAAAGAGGCCCAAAATTATCTCCAGGATATGGTAGGTAGATTGGCAGAAATTGTTGTAAACACAAGGCGGCCTGTAATCATTCAGAATATCTGATAAAAAACCATTTGAACTCTTAATGCTCATCTCCGACAGAAACCCAAACGCTTTCTTCTTCTCAGATATCTATGGCCCTGCCTAGGTACTGGGTACCAATTAGTGAAGAACAGTTTTCTTTCTTTCCTCTTGCCACCACCATTTCTGCAGAAAGAATTGATCTTACTGATAAGAACTATTCATCTCGTATACTTAGAATACAATATCCAGTAGTAACTCCAACAATTATAACAAGCGTGCGTGGTTATGCAGACTTTTGGTGCGGCCTTTTTTATTTCGTTGGCGACTTCCTCTTAGCAGATTTCTGGCAAAAACTCTGTGAGTAATTGAAATTGCCATGAAAGGTTTTTCAATAATCTATCGTTCGGAGTCGACTTTAAACTGTAGATCACGCCACTCCTGTATAAAAATTAACACACACAACATAAGTGGTGTGAGAAACTAGGTCGTAATCTTGACTAAAGGGATGTAGTGACCAATTATGTATGTATGTAATTGTATACATAGCGCCCATACCCCATAATATTTTTATATAATAATGAAAGGGCTGTAGTAACCCTATAAGCTTTTTTAAATTGAAAATTTTGTTTAAAAAAAATTCTCTACTTGTGGTTTTCTTATGTAAATTTTCTTTTTTTTTATTACATTTGATTTGTAAAATAATTGCACAAACGAGTATTTAAATTTGAATTAAATTTAAAAATAATCTGCAATAGTATGCTAAGTATTATTCATAACTTTTTTTTTTGATGGAATTTTAAATAAAAATTCACTTTCATTTGGAAAATTAAGCAAAAAATAGAATTCCTTTATGCAGTTAATAAAAATCAATTACTTTTTAAATTGCCAATAAATTATTCAATTGATTGCAACTAAAAAACCGAAAAAAAAATGAAACTTTTCTTTTATAGTGTAATGCAATACATATTCATTTTATATTCATTATTACGAATGCATATGGTATGTAAATATTAGTAATTATTGCAAGGATTAATGATGACTGGCCTCAAAGTATTTGTATTATACTAGGAATGCTGAAATAACAGCAAAAAACAAACATTTTATATCCGATAAACCAGGCCATATAACTTCACTAGAATTCCTAGTGGGTATTTAAATTGCCATACTCAAGTACACTGATTAACGGGAATTTGGGAATTATTTGCATTGATTTCAGGCAAAGGAATTGTGCCAAAGTAACGGGTGATTTTTTAGCTGTTATCTTTTTGGCAACACTGGTTTAACGCACGTTTCGTGTTTTGTTCCGCTGTCAAACATCTTCAGTTTGGTCTAAAATTTAACCATGAATCGTCTTACAAACGAACAACGCTTGCAAATCATTGAATTTTATTATTAAAAGGCGTGCTCTGTTAAGAAAGTTCATCACGAGCCAATAACGCCACATAGTCGAAGCTACATTCGATGTTTTGCGATCGCATTATCAGCCGCAGAACTGATGTCGTTTGGCCACCTCGGAGCTGCGATTTGACACCGTTGGACTATTACGACATGATCTTTAAATTATTGCGGTCTATTTGCACCTAGAATGGAATGGACGCCGAAAATTTAGTGTGTAATTTCATACTCTTTACTAACTGGTGATTTTTCTTCTTCTTCTTCCATTTTATGGTCATTTTAATCGACCCACTGAAGCGGCTATTCGGGCTATTTTGACTAAATTTCGCAACAAATTTACATTGTTGGACATTAAACCACCACTCTACTTACGTAGAGTGCGAACTGAAGAAAATATCGCAGCTGTATCGGCCGGCCAGTGTTAATGATGGCCATCAATTATCGATTCGTTGCCGTTCGTAGCAATTGGGCCCCTCAGTTACTCAACAACGTGGAAAATTTTGCGGAAGGATTTAGGTGCGAAGCCTTTCAGAATACAGCTGGTGCAAGAATTGAAGCCTACCGCAATGCAGCATTTTTGGAAAGTTGGCCGAAGATCCACTTCTTTATCGAAAAATTGTGTTCAGCGACGAAGCTCATTTTTGGCTCAATGGATACGTAAATAAGCAGAATTGTGGATTTTGGAGTAAAGATCAGCCAGAAGCATTGCAAAAGCTAGCAATGCATACAGAAAAGATCACAGTTTGATGCGGTTTATGTTGCATCATTGGACCGTACTTCTTCAAAGATACTGCGAATCGTAACGTAACAGTGAATGGTGAGCGCTACCGTGAGATGATATCCAACTTTTTTTTTGTCTAAAATTCAAGAGCTTGACTTGCATGACATGTAGTTTTAACAAGACGGTGCCACATGCCACCCAGCACGCGTAACAGTGGACTTATTGAGAGGCGAGTTCGGTGAACATTTTATTTCACGTTCGGGACCGGTCAATTGGCCGCATAGATCGTGCGATTTAACGCCTTTAGACTATTTTTTGTGGGGCTATGTTAAAGCACATGTCTATACAGACAAGCCCACTTCAATTGACGCATTGGAAGACAACATTGAAGAATTTATTCGTGAGATACCGGCCGAAATGTTTGAAAGAGTATGCCAAAATTGGACTAAGCGGATGGACCATTTGAGGCGCAGTCGCGGTCAACATTTGCATGAAATAATCTTCAAACATTAAATTATATGGACCGTACTATCGATTCAAATAAAGATTTCATGAATTTTTCTGAATTTTATGTTTTTTTTTTTGAAAAATTTCCCTATAGCTCTTAAAAAATAACCCATGACTTTCGAGTTAAAATTAATTCGAATTATATTCCAAAAGATTTTGAGACTGGCTTCCTGGCCGAGATTTACGTCTGTGCTTAGGTGTTCTATGGTGATGGTAAGTCTGTTATAAAAATTTCTGGCGGTTTAATTAAAAAACAATAAAAATTAAAGGAAATTAAACTCTCTTGACCATGCATTAAAGATTAAATAACACACCCGTATGCAGGCAATGCTTGTCAAACCCAACACAATTAATTGTCACTTTAAGGCAAAGAAATTAAAAATGAAAGAAGAGTTTTAAAAACCCAGTAAACAAATTAAATTAGAATTCAAAATCATTAAATCAAGCAAATGATTTCAAATGATCATCAAGACCATCGTTTAAGAATATTCTTTTGGCCACTTAAAAGGCCATTTGTATCGTTAAATAAAATTTTAATTTCTCAACATTCTCTTAACAGCTGTGGCCATCAATAATTGATTGCCGTGTGTAAATAAATCAAGATACGGGAGGCAGTTTATCGTCAAACGCTTATAAAAATTCAAAGCTTTTCGAATGTTTTCAGAAAAAACTGAGAAATTTATCACCTGAATTGATGACAACAACGACAATTTCAAATTGGAATTTTTTTTAATGGCGCTCTTATCTCTTCAAGCTTAAAAGCAAATCAGTTATCGTTGCTTAAGCAGATGATAAGCAAAGTTATTGAACTAAATTTAGAAATTTAATGATTTGATAATCATTTGAATTCAATAATATTTGTTTTCTAATTTCATTTCATTTCATTTCATTTCAAGAGATAAAGTGATTAATTAAGAACAATCAGATCTCAGAAGTTTATTTTTAATGGATTTATTATGGTCAACGAGATTTTTAAATCGATTCTGAGAAATTCCCAGCAAAATGCATTAAAAATCTAAAGATTTTGAATGACGATTAATGGTAGCAAGCATTTGATTAATCGATTCAGTGTTATGCACTAACAGCTGGTAGATGGCACTTCAAACCATAATCTTCTTATAAATGTATAAAAATTAATGTGTGTTTGTATGTTTGTGGGTTTGTTTGAAGTTTATAAACGGCTAAACGGCTGGACCGATTTTCTTGAAATTTTCACAGTATCTTCCTGTATGTCTGGAAGGAGTTATAGGCTACTTTTTATTTTAAAATTTCAAATAGGCGAGGTGCCACGCCCACATGCCCAATAAGTATTTAATGTCGCATATCTTATAAACTGCAACAGCTAGAGTCCTCAAATTTTGTATGGACGACTTTGACGTATATATGAACAAAATGGGCGGATTGGCTATAGTGGACGTGTCACCTGCCATAGTCCACATATATAAAAATGAATGTTTGTTTGTATGTATGTACCTTATAGAATCGTAAACTATGCATTTGATCATGTTATGATCTTTATCAAAATTGTTGCCCATGAGCCGGGGAAGGTTTCTAAGTTGGTATGACCAATATCCGATAGGTGGCGCCACTAAAAATTACTCAAAATGAATTAAATCGTAACCTGTGAATTCTTTAATAAAGTTGTTGCGCATGTGTCGACGGAGGTTGGTGCGATTAATTGCCGATGATGGCTTCACTGAAAATTATTCAAAATGAATGACAAGCAATTGGTCGACCTACACCTCAAGCACGGAAGAAAAGAGCATTACGAGCATTGATACAGGAAAATCTTCGAGTATATGCCGCTGAGACCCGTTCGCTTGAACAACTTGAATAACGAGTAGTGAGATTAGAAACTGATCGAATGCGTACTACTCAGGCCCGTTCATCTGAATCATCAGGACAACGGGAAACAGAAAAATGAAATGATTCAAAATTAATTGGACATTTTTGTAACGTCTTTCCTTCAAATTTATTTTAGGGTACAGCTAGTTTATTTATATTTAATACACGTACGGAACGGAACAGAAAAACTATACGTGTTCCTCACATGCAAAACAAAAACAGCTGACTTGGAACGTAACAATACGTAAAAGCCCCGTTTAGTCAAACATCGGCGGAACGTAATGGAACATACATACGTTCGTTTTCAGCATATGAAGATTAGTGTAAATGTTTACTGAAATTACATTACTGTTCGGCAGGCGTTCTCATTGCTTTTCGAATTCTACAAACGAACGTACGTTTCGTGGACGTTTAGCTATCTGGGGTTAAAGACTAATTCTACCTTTAGCATTACGCTGAACATGTTGCCAATGCATTAATAGTTGAAAAGCGCAATACACGAAATATTTAATAATAAAAGAGTACTATAAACGCCGCGGGGGTACTGTGGTATTTTTAAAATGGAAAAGTACTAAAAAAAGTACTAAAGTACTGAATTTTTCAACACTGATCTTACGCCACCCAAAATTTTTGGCAATGAAATTCACGATTTGCAAACATTGTTCGTTTGTCAAACTATTCATGGTGGAATGCCAAGTCTTACTAAGCATTTATAGCCTCGCAACATGTTGTTCTGCTAAAGGAATTTACATGAAAAGTCTGATCGACAATGTCCCTGTTATAGTTTACTCTTATACTATGTTCATACATTCACGTATATTGAGAAAATCGCAATAAACGTCATTATTGATCTCAATATTTCATATTAAATGTCAACTAATTATTGCTCAATAAATTCATAAATTGTTATAATATTGATTAAAACTTGAAATACAGCACTGTCATAAGTACGTTCAGTGAGCATATAACTATTTTCCGAACACTTCCTATTGATATTCGACAACTCAAATGTCAACAACAAACAAAAACAAAACAACGACAAAAAATGGAAAGGGATGAGAAAATATTTCCAACTAATGTCATATAAAAAAAGAATTTTAATAACATCACCGACTTGATGTCGTATTTAACTTTTAACCCTTTCGATCCCAATGTTGTTTGATGATAATTTCTAATTTATTTCGAAGAGATATTTATAATACCCTGTACTGAGATATTACTGGGAATCAGAGAACTGCATGAGTTGATTCACTTTCACTGTCCATTCACTTGTAATTTGCTTTTGTTATGTTGTTTAACATCAATATTTTTTAATGATATTGCTTGCACTGTTGACTATCTAACAACTGAATGTAATATACTCACTTTTGTTTTTTATGTATTGTTAGCATGAATATATAAAAAAAATTTTACTGTTGTTTGATTGTTTTGTATAGAAATCAAATAACTCACAAAAGCATATGACATTTTGAATTGACTCAGTATGAAACTTTAAACGAAAAATTGAAAAACAATTTGAAAGTTTTTAAAAATTCAATACAATGAGTTCCGAGCTGTTAAGAAATATTGAAAATGAAGTTTACCGTATAAAAAAGAACACAATTAGTAGAAGCACGGCTTGTTTCTTGAATCCACCAACCAATTCTTACCTAAATGATAACAATTTAGAAGAAGTAAAAGCGTTTTGTATTTCCGAAATTACGAAGTCTGTATCGTCTTCTCCAAGTCCAATTCATTATTTAACGTTTGATGAACCACAACAAGAATTCCAATTATTTTTCTCAAATTTTATTCAAGCAAACCTATCCGCTACGGAAAGTATATCCGATGAAGTAAATCGTTACAGTTATTTGAGAATGAATATTGATATGAACTTTGATGTGTTGCAATGGTGGCAAAACCACACTTCGGAATACCCTCGTTTAACCAAACTTGCCCAAAACATTTTGAGTATTCCCGCAAGCAGTGCGGCTTCCGAACGCAGGTAACACATAATCACCAAAAAGCGTAATCGCATTGATCCACAAACTGTAATTAATTTACTTTTCCTGAATTCAGTTTATAAGTATGAGGAACGCAATTATTTATTTATTATATTTACAAAATGTACATAATATGTATGTACTAAATAATTACTTAGTCTACTTTACTTGGTGAAACTCAGACACGAATTAGAATATGTTTTTACGTTTTTTATACATAGATATAGCCTATGTAACTTCTTCTTTTTCCGAAATATAAATAATAAAATAAAAATTCAAATATATTTTGTATTATTTAATAATATTTATATTATAGTAAATTATAAAACTTCTCGATTCACTTGAAATGCTACATAAAGCAACATGTGTTAGAAGAATTTTTTAAAAAGTATTCAAAACACTCATTCTGATTCGTTGCTTTTGTGAATCATATAAATAAACAGAAGTAGCAAGCAGTGACAAGCAATTCTTGACAATAGTCTCGTTTATTTGAATCATGTATTAAAATATTTAATTTTTTTACTGTCATGTGCTAGCTCAATATTCATTTTAGAAAATACAAAATTATGCCATTTGATTCACAATCATGCAGGTCTCTGCTGGGAATCCAGTTCCTGCTCTGAAGAAAGCAACTTGTGTTCCTACCAGTCTTCTCCAAGTATGGCTGATCTTCTAGGTCTTGACTGATAAGCTATAACAGTTCTCGCAATTTCATCCTCGGGTTTATGCAAAATATGTTAACTGACCGGTATAGTTTGAAAATACGACTTATTCAGCAGTTAAGAAATAAAGACCTTTGAGTTTCATTTTCCTCTAACAGTGCCATTGGTTAGGTTGGAGGACGTGTACTTGTCAATTAGACAAGTACAGTACCCGGAGGTCGAATTGACCCATTGTACAACGTCCTAGTTTCTCACACCACTTATGTTGTGTGTGTTAATTTTATACATGAGTATATATACAGTATACAGTTTAAAGTCGACTCCGAACGACAGATTTTTGAGAAACTTTTCATTGCAATTTTATTTACTCTCAGAGTTTTTTCCAGAAATCTGCTCAGAGGAAGTCGCCGAAGAAATACTTTTTGTATTTTTTTTTAAGTCTGGCCAGGGGCTCGAACCCTGGCTTTACGTCTAATGAGCCAACACACTACCTACTAGACTACGGCGACTTCAACAGTGCCATAAGCAAAAGCTTTCTTTTCTGCAAGCTATGCAGTATTATCAAATTTTTCTTTCTCATCCTTCTGAGAGAAGCCACTTTGGAGTCCGAAATATTCCCTACTAACCGCAACAGCTCGGCGTTTCGGTTAATCATTACTAAGACCTTTTCCAATGTTAAATTGTTTTCCATTTTTTTTCAAATTTTTGGGCATTAATTTTCGCGATTAAATTAAAAGCAATGTTGTTGAAGCAATCAGCTGTTTCGTTTACCCGCTGTCAAATAAATTTTGTGCCTGAACACTAAAAATATTGTTATCAATAAACCGAATATTAATTCAATAAAAGTACATGCCTGAATCAAATCTAAAATTTTCTAAACATTTATCATCTAAAAAAAGCGGTCCTATTACATCTTACTACGCATACACTGACATTTAGAAGAATTAATAACTGTAATACATTCTTCTAAATGTCAGTGTATGCGTAGTAAGATGTAATAGGACCGCTTTTTTAGATGATAAATGTTTAAAAATGTTTAGATTTGTTTAAAAAATAAATGAAAATAAAAATTTTTGTATACAAATTTAATTTAATCGATTAAATGAATATATGTAAATATGTTTAGAAAATATATGTTTTTAATTAATAATGTTGACCAAATATTATATTAAAATTCATATCATGCAGTCGATTCAATTAATAATTTCTGTCCACCTTTAACTTCGCTTCGAATAAATCTTTTAACGAAAGAAGTGAAGTGAAGTGAAGTGAAAAACAAAAACAAAAAACATTCGAAATGTAACCTGCAATTAATTTCTAGCGCCAGGTCTTAACATATTGAGCACAGGCTATTTAGTGGCATACAGTTTGTCTCACTCACTGTCGGTGTTTCTCATTTATTTTTTGTTTATTTGTTTTTTTTTTGCCTTTAAAACTTAAATAAAAACCAATTTGTTCTCATTTAAAATGTGCATAAATTTCAGATTAAATTTAGATTCGTGAACTCGTTAATCACTCCAATTCTAATAGGCTAGCCCAGTGGCTGTGATTACTTCCAAATAAAAAAATAAAAGAAAAAGTAAATGTAAGACAGGCGGACAGCCAAACAGACAGACAGTTAAAGATAAAAATATTTTCATTAAAAATAAATTAATGGAGTTCTGTTTAAAAGGAAAAATAAAAACAAAAAATCAAGAAACCAAACACCACTTGCCAGAATTGTTAGTAAAATCGTTACATTATGGAAGGCCTAACTAGCTTTCCATTTTAAAATATTCGTAGAGTATCGTTAGACTATAATTGGTCTCATGTCCAAAATGCATACAGTAAAGTGGTTTGAAATGAAAAGCTAAAGCTTTTAAAAATTAAGACATTTCTATTCAAAAATTAATTAAAACTGATATTAAATGAATATTTAAGAAAAATTTTAATTTTAATAAAAAAAAAATGAAAATGAAAATTATTTTCGGTAATAAATTAACACGATAAGGCGTTTCATATACGACATCGTTTACATGGATATTACTTTCTCTCTTTCTAAATTACATACATACATATGTACATAATTGGCCATTACAACCCATCAGTCAGGATTACGGATTAGCTTCTCCACACCACTCATGTTGTGTGTTAATTTTATACATGAGTGGCGGGATCTTCACATTAAAGTCGATTCCGAACGACAGATGTTTTGAGAAACTTTTTCATGGCAGGTTTATTTACTCTCAGAGTTTTTTTTGCCAGAAATCTGCTGAGAGCTAGACGCTGAAGAAATATTTTTTTCATATTTCGTTATGATGTCGGACCTATGATACGAACCCGGACTATACGTCTATTAAGCCAACACACTACCTGCTAGACTACGGCGACTTCAAATTGTTTGTCTAAAGTGTTTAAATAAAATCAGTTTTCAAAAAGACTTTAAATAGAGGCTACGTTCCCCTTACAAATTACCCATTAAGCAGTCCTCTGACTCTGCAGAGAAAGTCTCTTGTCACTCAACAACGAATCAATCGAAGCTTGAAAACATAGCCTATCACGGGTTAACACCAGGATTACGCACATGCAACAAAAAATTAATCCAAGCCAGGATTAAAAACATAGCCTATCACGCGTTAAGACCAGGATTACGGATATTCAACAACGAATAAATCGAAGCCTGGATTAAAAACATAGCAAATCACAAAAATAAAGCCAGAATTATGGATTAGCTGGTTAGGATTGACCCTTTTAAGTCGTATGATTTCCATGTAAAATGAAATTTTAAACAAAAGTTGTTGGGAACAAATTGCCGAATCTAACGATACTCGCATTCGTCAGAAATGCTTAATGTCTCGGCTGGTATTCCTTATCGGTATACGTAAAGTGATATATTGTCTAATAGTGAGTAAAGAAAATTTTTTGGATTGTTTGGTCTTCGAAGTTTAATAAGTCCTACGTTGGCCTTATAGACGCCAGGCACAAAATTCAAATCTCAGCTCTGGCATCTTGAAACAAAAAAGTATTTCCCTTGGCCACCTTTGGAAATGCTTCGCTTTGCTAAAATATTTTTCAATTTGTTGCTCTGATTCTTCTTTGTTATGCTGTAAGCCACATTGCTCGCAGATTAAATTAAAACACACACAACATGGGAGGTGTCAGGAAGTAGGTTTTAATTCAGACTTAAGTGTTATAATGTCCAATAAAATATGCTGTGTTGCACCAATGGCTAGAGGACTTTTAATTAGCAAATGTTATATGTCTCCTCCCCATCATTCGCAGACGTCTTATCGGTGTATTAGATTTCCTGCCAGACAATATGCGCAATGCGACTGTCACATTGAACGTGGAAGTCTACACGGATGGATTTATACATGAGAATAAGCGAGGCTGTGCAATTTACTCCGAAAGGATTACAAAGGTCCAAACATCGACTCGGACCACTACCTTGTCGCAGCCAAAGTGGCAAGTCCACCATCGAACAGATCTTCACACTGCACCATATCGTGGAAAAGCCCCACGAAAAACAAGACACACCATCTTTTTGTCGTCAGCCTTCGATAGACCCATAAGGGATCGTGTTTTTGCCGCAAAAACTCGGTATACCTGCGAAACTGATACGGTTATGCAGAATGACTTTGAGCAATTCCTGCAGCTCCGTCAAGGTAGGAATGGACCTCTCCGAACCTTTTGATACCGTGTGATGTTTCAAACAAGGCGACCCCTTCAACTTCGAAAGGCGGGAGAGCATCGCAATGGCAATATTTTTCAAAAAAGTGTCCAGTTACTTGCGTACGCTGACTACATTGACATCATAGGGCGTACCAAGCGAGATGTTACTGCTGCCTTTAGTGCTATTGAACGGGAGCCTACTAAGATGGGTTTGGCAGTAAATGAGGGCAAAACGAAGACGTGCGGCGTATTGATTCTCAGATTACGGCCGATAACTATACGTTTTATACAGTCAAGGAATTTATTTATCTTGGCTCCGCCGTTACCACCAGAAATGATGTCATTCTGGAGATCAAGCGCACGATCATTCTTGCCAACAGGTGCTACTATGCTCTCAATAGGGAATTGGGTAACAGAGACCTCTCTCGTACGGCAAAACTAATACTCTACAAGACGCTCATCCTTTATGGAGCAGAGGCATGGACCCTATTAAGCACCGATGCAGCAGCCTTGAGAGTATTCGAGAGAAAAGTACTGCGTAAGATCTTCGGTCCAGTACGAGTTGGCGATGATTTCCGCATCCGATCGAACATTGAACTGCATGAGCTCCTCAACGACATAGACGTTATGCAGCGTATTAACATCCAGCGGCTGCGCTGGCTCGGCCATGTCGTTCGAATGGAGGAGGATGGTACTGAGCTTGCAAGGTTTTCAGCTTGAATTAAAGCAAATAAATGCAAAACCTTGATGTTGATTGATAAGACGGGTTAGGTATTTAGTTCTGCCAGTTAGTTCTGAGGCATTACTAAGGCATCATATGGTATTACAATCAGTTCCAATGTCTATTAAAATGAGTTTTGATCTCACTGCTGTTGTATTCTATGTAGCATTAGAAGAATTTAAAGCTTTTATGAAGGAACCTAATCACTCTCATTGCTGATGAAATGAAAGAAACTTTGAATATGTAAACAATATTCTCAAGGAGGTTATGAAACTTGGAACGCTAGTTGTCGATGAAAGGAATCTTTCCCAAGCCTTCGAAAAAAATAATATATTCTAAGACTTACCAATCTAAGTCTACGTAGAGAAAAGCGAAATTAGATTGAAAACGCAAAATTTGCAGCACAAAACGTAATTCCATATTGCCAGAGATTTGATAGGTCTTAAGCATCAGGGGGATCGTGTAATTGACGCCACAATACTTACGTTCTGTGGTGATCTGATCTATCGGGTCCAAAAACTCCATCTCTGGTAGAGGTGAATGTGAAAATGCTGGAGATTGTATTCTGTAGAAACTGTAGAGCAAAGAAAGACGAAAAACGGTTGTTGACCCTTTAAGTACATTCGCCCGTTTTGCATATAGGTTTTTACTAGGCAGACAATCCTTCCGATCTGTCGAGAGTGGTCGTTGGAAGACTACGTGGTTTTATCAGTACCTCCGAATGATTCCGAGGAAATTAAATCCCGTGGTATTGCAATGGGCCCACACGTGGCCTAAGTGTGCCTATCGTCTTGGTTTGGCAGTTCCTCTTACCTACGTAAACTCAAGGCAACGAGTGATTGAAGAGTGAACGAGTGATTAAGTGATTGAAGAATACAGGAAGTCTTTTTTTTGTTTGCCAAAAAAATCTTCTAAAATACTTGAGAAAAGTAATTCAATATTGAATTGCAATTTGCCATAATGAGGGCTTCAAAGAAACTCTAAAACAAAAAAACAAAAAATCGATACACTTGCTTTTAACTGAATCGATTTCAGAAAGACATTTAAAATGAAAGAGCAACATGACAAACCGCAAAAGCAGTGCATTCAACACCTCGCCAAAGCGACTTGAAACCGCAATGCACGATCTTGAACTCTCATATTTTGTTGAGGCAAACGAATTCAATAGTTTTTGAACGAAAAACTCAAACAAAATCGATACAGAAAATATTAACAATTTTTTGCAGTTTTTTAATTAACAAATCACATCATATGTTATAACAAAAACAACAACAACAACAAAAATTAACATGAAAATTAATTTATAAAAAAACAAAGGAAAAATGGAATAACAAGAGCAACACAAATGCGATCACAAAGTGGTGTTTCAGCTTCAGGGTAAGGCAGTGTTAATGGTAAAGTAGTAACGTGGTGGTGCTGATGCAGTCCATAGCAATAATGCTTAAAAATTGTGTTTTAAAGCGTTTAATAATCGCCATAAAAACATGACAAACGTAGAGACTGACACAGACGGACTTGCATCTTAAAAACTTTATTATTTTATTATTTCATCGTTGTTTTTGTTTTTATTCGTTATTCGTTATTATTTTTATTATAATTTCAAAAAGCACTCCATAATACTCTTAAGAATTGAATTAAAAAACGAAAAAAAAAAAATGAAAATTCACTTGAAAATTTAAACAAAGCCAGGCTTTGTTATGTGGTCAGCAACACAGGCCTTTATTTCATCGTTCATTGAAAAAACCCGGCTTAAAAAACAACGCATGTCTTAGCCTTCTTTTTAAACATTTATTTGGTGTTTGTTACGGCATCATTAGGCATAAAAATTTTTTTTCTTCGGTTTCGGGACGGACACAGGTATCTCTTACATATGTAAAGTCGCCCACGCGACCTGCATTATTATTCAAATGATTGTTTTGGTTGGTTTTTATATGGTTAGGCCTGCCTACCCCTCCACACAACAACAAAAACAAAACAAACCAAAGTAACCATTTAGCCATTCATGCATTGGAACAAACAACGAAAATGGGGACTCCAGCCAATTCTGCCTTGTACTTGTAAATTTTCAGTTCAGCTTAGTTTAACTGTGAAAATTACTGCAGCCTCGTTCAAGTTACAACACAAGGGCAGAAATATAAAGCAGCGTATTCTTGAAATACTTTTTGAATTGGAACTTAAAAAGCCTTCTTGTAGCGCAACAACATATGACATATACTATCTTCTATCCTATAAGAGTCATAGGGCCTTCATAAAGCTTTCTTCTTTGTCTTAAAATGTATCATTTGCACTTTTTTATACCTCGTTTTGAATAGATTTCCGCTATTACGAACCAAGGGGACATTCCCTCAATACTTAACTTACATACGTACTTAATTGGCCATAACAACCCGAACGAATTTCGGCCTGCCGCAACACATCCTTCCAGGCGCCTCTGCTTCTTGCGCGCCTACGCCAGTTGTTCACACCAATCGATGACACGGCTTCCTCGATTTGCTCCTTCCAACGGATACAAGGTCGTCCTCTTCGCCGACTTCGCAGATCCTCGCATCAAATGCCCGTCTTGTTGGAGCATCCTCCTCCATTCGAACGACATGGCCGAGCCATCGCAGCCGCTGGATACTAATACGCTGTACACCGTTCATGTCGTTGACGAGCTCATACAGCTCACTGTTCGATCGGATGCGGAAATCATCGCCAACTCATACTGGACCGAAGATCTTACGCAGTACTTTTCTCTCGAACACTCTCAAGGCTACTGCATCAGTACTTAATAGGGTCCATGCCTCTGCGCCATAAAGGAACGCGGGTAGGATGAGCGTCTTGTAGAGTGTCGTACGAGAGAGGTCTCTGCTACTCAATTGCATATTGAGACCATAGTAGCACCTGTTGGCAAGAGCGATCCTGCGCTTGATATCCAGACTGACAATTCCCTAAATAAGTGAACCGAATACCTGGAACACATTAACTTTGAAACTAGTTTTGTTCTTTTAGGTTAGGTTAGAGGACGTGTACTTGTCAATTAAGGCAAATACAGTACCCGGAGATCGAATTGATCCATTGTACAACGTCCTAGTTTCTCACACCACTTATGTTGTGTGTGTTAATTTTATACATGAGTGGTGGGACCTACAATTTAAAGTCGACTCTGAACCACAGATTTTTGAGAAACTTTTTCATGGCAATTTCAATTACTCTCAGAGTTTTTGCAAGACATCTGCTGAGAGGAAGTCGACGAAGAAATACTTTTTTGTATTTTGTCTTGATGTCTGGCTCGAACCCTGGCATTACGTCTAATAAGCCAACACACTACCTACTTGACTCGACTTCTTCCTTTTAGCGCAACACACCTTTACCAGTGATATCGAACACATTCGATATCCTGTTTATCTTTTACAACGAACGTAGTTTTCTTTTAGTTTCAGTGTAGAGAAGGGACCCAGGGACCAAATCTGTAAAATAAGGTGATCGATAAAGCAATTCGGGCCTAAAGCCATTGATTTTGGACATCGCAATATTGAATATGTGAACTGGTGTACAGTCTTTATGAAGGTTAGGTTAGGTGAGACTGACAGTTCAACCAATTCAACATACTTAAACCCACACTACTGTGGTATTCCACCATAGAATCAATCTATGGTCTACACAAGCCTCACAATTGTCTACTGTTCTAAGCATGAGTTTGCAGCTAAAACCTCGAGTGTAGGCATTTTGTTTGCAGTGAGAGCAGGACAATAATTTAGCAAGTACTCGTTACTTACTTACTTTACTTAATTGGCCATCAGTAGGGAGAACAATATAGCTTCTCACGCCACCTGTACCACTGTGTGTGTTATTTTTATCCATGAGTGGCGGAACCTACAATTTAAAGTCCACTCCAAACGACGAATTTTCTTCATTACACTCACAGTTTTTGCCCAAAAACTGTTGAGAAAACGTCGTTGAAAAAATATTTTTTTGTGTTTCATTTTGTTCGAAGTGTCTGAGCTGGGGGTTTGAGTCATGGCTTCGCATCTAATAAGTCAACACACTAATTACTAGACTAAGGCGTTTTCTTTTATTATTATCTCCTTTATGCTGAACAATACAACTGCAGCAGAACACGGAGCAACCTGCTCATGAGCCTCGTAGTCACAGTGACAAGTGGACCATATCGCCTCTATTCATTCTCAGCAAAGAAATTGTGCGTATAACTTAACATGGCGCTATAGTTGGCTGGTTATACGCCAACTGTTGACAGTCATCGTTATTATCGCTATTAACGTTACATCGAGGTTTGGGTTGCAGGAGAACATGAATACACTCAGGAAATAGGATTTCAAAGCTTCAACAAAGTTCTTTCGAACGACAGTTTATTTTATCCCCTGTACTGTTACGTTGATCGCAAGGAATTCTGGCTGCTAAGCGCTCTAATCATTTGTAAGCTTCCTTGAGATATCCAGGCCAAGTTCCACTCAACATATTAACACCCTTTCTTCTACCTTCACGAGACTAAGCGTATTATAAAGACGATCATGTAAGACTATGTGAGCCAGCTTGATCCGTCTACATTTCGATGATTATACCAAAAGTTCTGTAACTGCTGTATGCACTTTCGTGTCATTGTAAAGCGAATTGCATATTTTGCCTCTATTTCCTTAGCCACTGGTAAGGTCAGAAACACATCAAGGGCGTCTGTTAGGGTAGAACATCAAGCATCAGGAAGACATACGGATACAATTTACTAAACCCTACTCCGCCAAGTATATCCTCTTTTCCAATTCATGACTTGATCTAACAGCAGCTTATTTTGCGCAATATGCAGCCTTTTTCACTATAATTTCATCACGCAAATGCTTACTTAAGTTATCGTAATACTCGCAGTAGATTGCTATTTGCTTTTGACGATCATCCCGGGGACGATCCGTGATATAAACGGAATTATTGAACCTGACTTCACGTGGCTTGGATACGATTCTTTCAATTTACCACATGGGTATGTTTCTGTTTATCTCAGGTATGAAGTGAGCCGATACTCACGGCTCATCCGTGACAAAGAATCGAGAGAAAAATGCGGACTTATTACACCAAACTCTCTATTGAATCCAATTCACGACGTTGATTAAGTTCTACAGAAAGCTTACGCGGTACTCTCTGCATGCAGAGTACTCCTATCGGGAGATTATTGATAAATATACGATGTAAAGGACTTTTTAAAATGTCTATCACTGCAGCGAATTATAAGACGAAATCGGCTGGAGGTCACATAACCGCTCATTTCAGGGAAAACTCTATTTCAAAATGGCAACAACGATGGAACGAGGAAGATAGAGGAAGATGGACGGCGAGACTTATTCCAGACATAAGGCCATGGATTGATCGGAAATTTGGAGCGGTAAATTACTACGTTACACAGATGCTATCGGGTCACGGATATTTTATTAAATATCTGCACAGAATGGGCAAGGCCGCCTCCCCTTACTGTATTTACGAGGAAGCGGAGATAATTGATGACGCAGAGCACACCGTTTTCGAGTGTGCACGCTGGCAGAGCTATCGCTCTGCACTGACGTCGATAGTTGGGACGGTCACGGCCGGTAACATTGTCGGGGTTATGGTCGCGAGTAGAGAAAATTGGACCTCAGTGGCGAATTACGTGGAGAGCATTCTAAAACTGAAGAAGCGAAATTCGAAGCAGGGACCTGGACGAAAGGAATAGTGGAAACACTTAGATCTCTCTTCAACTTTCGACACGCAGTCCGGACGCGGATATGAACACGCAGGGGCCAAAGGCCAAAGGGACTCCACTCCGAAGTAATACCACCATAGTTCCGGAGTGGGCACAACAAGTCCACGAGACGAGGGGGGGATTTAGTGGGTGAGGGCCCCACACATGGAGGATGTGGCGACTTCCTCTATGGTGCGGTTAGGTACATTTACCCCTCCTCGGGGTGAAAAAAAATCACTGCAGCCTGCTCATGCATATTCAGTGAAAGACTATTTATCAACATTCTCTAGACTTTCTGAACACTTTCTGGTCTGATTGCCATGATAATCATCTTGTCGGTTTGCACAGACTTATTTAAAGTCCACCACCCGATCAATAAACGTCTTGTTTGACAATTTTGAAATTTTCTTTTGCAAGTGAACACATGAATTCATTCCTTTACATACATTGGCTGCTACCTTTAGGCCAGATTTTTTTAATTTTTTGGCTACAAACAAATGGCCAAATACTTAAGTCACACCATATACGGCATATTAAAATGAAATGAAAAGCAAACCAATTGAGTTGAGCTGCACTGCTTTGCATGCTTTGCATGCATGCATGCATGAATCTAAGCAAAGCAGCGCATAGCTGTTATGACCAAAGGCTGCCTAAACAAGTTGGTCTGGTGATTTTCAATTTGTTTTTGGTTTTCTTTTTTCTTTTTTTGTTTTGCTTTCTTCATGCCAAACTGAGAGACTGTTTAAGTCATATGATGTGTGTGTGTGTGACACTGCAATGGATATTCTATCAGCTGTGAATACATTGCATACAGCAGCAGCAGCAGTTGAAGCTGCGTCCGTCACTCAGTCAGTCAACTTAACTGCTTACGAAATATTTGTTATGAAAATGATTTAAAAAAAAAATCACCAGCATTTCAAGTGTCATTGAGACTTGAGTTTAGGCGCCAACATCTCTTTTCTCTTTCTCTATCTCTTTAACTAGAGCTCTGTTTGGATCTCTCTCTGGCTTTTAAGTTAAAGACTTAAGAGCTTAAGTTATAGACAAACAACAGCAACAACAACAACAACAAATCAAAATGTGTGGTGGTACTTGAAAGCCGTTTGTTTTTGTTTGGAGCTTAAAAAATAGACCAATTCAGTGTGTGTGTTTTTGTTTTTATTTTTGTTTATTGCAGTTGTTGTAGACAAGTTTTTATGCAAATGTTGCAACTACAACAACTGGTTAAATAAAAAATGATTTTTTTTTTGTTGTATTTGTATGCAGCAGTTGTAAGTAAGTTGAGTTGGCATTGCAGTTTTAATAAATTGCAAGTGGTTCGCTCGAACGTTCGTTCGCTCGTTTGTACGTTCAATGCATTCAAATGATTTTTTTCTTTCATTCTATTTTTTCATTCGCGTTTATTATTTATTAGAAATAATCGTTGGCTTTTACAAATGGTTTTGGACAAATTTATTTAGTCCGAGGGTTGTAATTTACTAAGGCTAAGGCATATTTACAATTTGAACAAGAACTTTAAATGGAAACCAGTCTGATAGTGTCATGTTTTCTGATTTTTTTTCTATTTTTCCCCCAGTTCGTGTGTTGTGTTGTGGTTGTGAAATAATAATTTTTTTAGACGAATTTATTTGTTTTATATTAAATGTTGCCTTTTATTACAAATAATTATAATTAAACTATGTATCTCACCTTATTAATAAAGAATTTAATGGCGTAACAAAAAAAAGCAAAAAAAAATTGAAAAAAATTGTTCAAAGAAATATGGTATGCAGGGGGCTATAATTATGGCAATTGCCATGGGGATATACTTATGAGATGCATGAGATAATACGATAATTATAATGCAAACTCACTAAACGGCTTATGTTTAGTTAATCGCCATTAAAACTGTTCTTATTAACCATAAATTGTTAGAAATTTAAGCAAGAAAATATTTCTATAGCAGCATGCAGTGGGCGTGTTCCAACCTACATATCCATAAGTTTTGCTATTGAGAGCAGGAATACATTCAAGCAATTTCAGGTCCCTCTATGCGCATTTAATCGCTTAAGAAAATCTATATAATTGTGGATTCAAAGTTACCAGAGCAAAGAAATTATTCTTTCTGGTTTTTTTTCAACTTTTTACTATTACTCTCAGTCTGTTTACATGGTCCATACAGAAAGAACATTAAGGCATAAATAATAAAAAAATCCACTTACACCGCTGTATGTAGATTTTTTTCCCGGTAATTTTTATTAAATTGTGAAAAGTGGCCATAAGATGTCTGTCAGGTGTTGTGAATAACTCCAGGATCCGGCACTGTCGTCACTGTCTGGACCTTCTTTCTGGGCGCTTTAGTGTCTCACTGGTTTGGGTCTCCGGACATAGTAATATTCCGGGGAACTGCAGGGCCGATGAGCTCGGCACAGCTGGGCCACTCCTTCCGGAATCCTCTTCAGTAGTCCTGGGTATGTCACTCGCCTCGGTCAAGCCGGTCATTGCACGAAAATTCTTTCTAGACGCCAACTTATCCTGGGCCAATGAGTAGTCCTGCTCTACCGCTAGACTCACCTGGCAGCTGATGGATAGAAGGCGTATCAACCAGTTACTTGGACTTGGTCATGGCATCATGTCAATCACAGTGGCCTTGCTTACGAGTCACAGTGTTATGGGTACACACGCGGAAAGGATGCGGCTCCCATTTAACGAATTCTGCCGTGGATGCAGATCCGCTGAGGAAGACGAGAGTGTTATCCACTTTCTTTGTCAGTGCCCATCTCTTGCGTGGTGCAGACATAGGTTAATTGGATCTCCAATCCTTGTCAGCTTGAAGGAGCTGTCATCTATAGATGTCAAGGATATGGCTTCGTTCATCAAACTTTCTGGCGGGTTTTCAGTGTGGGGTAGTCGTGCTTTGATGTGCAGCCCCTGCGTTGACCAACTTTCTTCTCTTCCCTGATTTCGGTGGTACTTGGTCAGTACAGAGACTGCGTTCACTCGTGGCATCACAACGAGCCGCTATGCGTGCTCAAGTGAGCTCTTTGATATCAGAGCTACCACTCCGACCTGATCTAACCTAAAATGTGTTATGGCGGTATTGAAGACAAAAAACGTATATAAAAAATATCACCTACAAATTATTAGAAAAAAATAAATAAATTCGCAGTATGTAGTGTACGTAGACTTTTTTCTGTGACTGTTATTCGGCTAGCCCGCATAAGCTTAAGGTAAGGTTAAGTTTGATGACGTTATCAACTAAATGGAGACGATAATCGAACGTACTTGAAGCCCTGCCACGGATTTAACGGAACGGAGGCGTCTGCAACATTAGCCCGAAAGCCATTTCGAATGCAATAAACGTCGGCCCACTTGCGTCATCTTCTAAATCGATTTTCAATACATAGTCAGAGTCGTACAGAATCTTGCCTTCTCACATTACCAAGTACCCAGCGGATGCTGAGTACCAGTACCCGGGGAGCGCCTCATCTAAGATACGCAGGCTGTGAGCTGCTTGGCATGTACTTGCAAGGATAGCCCCGGGCTTCAGCAAGTTGAAACAAATCATTGACGTTGCCTTGTAGTCACATACCCGCTCCCCAACTCAACATAGGCGTTTGGAGAAACCAGAAATTTTACCCAAGAAGTGAAACTCTTCCCAGTTTCCAGCCTAATTGTGACCAAGAAGACACCTCTGAGTGGATTATACATGGGAATTTCCCGGGGAGGTACATTATGCCCTAGAAGCCAAACAAGGTGAAAATGGACGAAATTCATGGTCAAGCCGTTCTAAAAGAACTCCATGGAAGTCGGGTTTTTCAAGAATATCGGTGTATTCTATAGGAATATTTAGCTACTAAGAGGTCACTTAATAGAAATGAGAATGGCCATGACTGTAGCCTGGAAGACTCTGCAGTGAGCTGTGAACCTGTACTGAATTCTGCGAATTTCCAGGCTATGAGCGAAATGGATCATAATTCATCTAGACCTAATCTTAATAGAGTGTTACACACTAAAGTTACAAGCACGCAAGACAGAAGATCTCGTGGTATAAGACTCTAAATTTGAGAATAAGGTGGGCTGTGGAATTTTCTAAGGAAGTCATTGGTCTTAAATTATATCGAAGCTTTTCAAACTGCTAGTTGCGGAGAGGAGTTGAATAGCAAACTGGTATGCAGGTTCCCGAAACATTCCCAAATATGCTAGCGAAACTAAATCTAGTTCACAAAGCCCTAGAGTAAGTGGATCTGAGAACAAGTCTTAAGAAGACCCAACTCATACATTTAAATGCAACAAATACTGAATCATTCTGCATGAATTGAGAAGTGTATGAACTTGTCTTGTTTTTACAAAGTAAGTGACGACAATGCGGGTGGAACCAAAAATTAAATTCTTAAACGAATAAGCAAAGCCAAGCAAACAGTTAACCTTTTAACCTCTATGTGGAGACCAAGCTTTATATTCAAAAGCACAAAACTAAGGCTATTTAACTCACATGTGAAATACGTGCTGCTTTATGAATTCAAAGCATAGAATAATACATATCGAGACATTCATCCTTTGCAGGTTCTTGTGAACACCTGCTTGTGCAAAATTCTTCGTACATTCTGGTCCAAAAACAATTAAAAGCAAAGCAACGAACTGTAGGCATTAACAACAACAGCAACAGTTTTATAATAAAACAAAAAAGCGTAGTTGGGGACACACAAGCCATACTCGAAGAAAATCAGTGATTGATGCAACAACTGGAACCTGCAGGTTATCTGATCTGAATCTGATCTGGATCGATTAGTAGTGGGTGCACAAAGGGGATGGAAAATAGAATGCGCTTTAACTAAAGTTTGTTAGTCTTATGGATCCACTTAAATGTGTTCATTATTCACATAGAAGTCGCCGTAGTCTAGTAGGTAATGTGTTGGCTTATTAGACGTAAAGGCAGGGTTCAAACCCCAAGCCAGACATCAAAACAAAATACAAAGAGTATTTCTTCGGCGACTCCTCTCAGCAGATTTCTGGCAAAAACTCTGAAACTAAATGAAAATTGCCATGAAAAAGTTTCTCAATAATCTGTCGTTCGGAGTCGACTTAAAACTGTAGGTCCCGCCACTCATGTATAAAATTAACACACACAACATGAGAGATGTGAGAAACTAGGTCGTAATTCTGACTGAAGAGTTGTAATGACCAAATACATATGTATGTATGTATCCACATATTGGTTCCTATTATTCGTTACATGGGTTTTGAAAAATTCCAAGCATCCCTAAAGGAGTTCATAAGATTTCTGATGTATGCGATCATGCTCTTGTGAACATGTATGCAGTAGAGTAGCTAGTTCTAGGTGAGCCATGTTTAACTCTAACACTCATGGATCTATAAATTGGATACTACTAGTCCCACTACGAGTAGCATATGGTCATCATCCAAGTAGCATATGCACACCTTTAACTCGGATATCGACTTTGTGTGTATAAGGTGCGGCTGAGGGAGAAAAGAATTATTTTAATTGGATTCATTGACAGTCCTCTCCCCTTTATTACTGCCCTCACGATAAACATTTCACGTTTACATTCTTTATTCATTATAAAAGCGTAGGGTGTTATATAGTCCGGCTTGAAGCCTTAGTGCAGCTCATGTCAATTCAATTAAAAATAATTGTCAGTCGCTAAACAAAAGCACATTTAAAGATATTAAACGATGATAAGCCAAGCTTAACAAATCGCTTATTAAACGAAACTGATTTATTTTTATCGCAAATTGAAGTGAATTGAAATGAGTTTAAGGAGTACAAAGAAACAACACAATCCATACCCCCTTGACGTATAGCACAGCGTCAAAAGGTGGGTAAGTTTTCAATTCAATTTCAAATCCACTTTGGTTTGGAATTACAGGCAAAAATAAACTAAAAGCGAATATAAAGCCATTAAAATCGAAGAAAAAAATTAAAAGATTTTAACATTAATGGCCGGAATTTGTGATTTTAACTGCCACTGGCTGGCTAATGCAAGTTAAAAAGGCCTAAGGCAACTGCTGCCATAGTTGCAACACCACTTTTATGAAGTAACAGCTGGAACAGCTTGAGCCTATGTATGTGTATCGCAAAACAAACCCTCAACATGACCGGGCAAAAATCAAAAATTAGTTGACAGTAAAGACTGATGAGGGGATGGGGGGCAACTTAAAGGTGTTACTTATTATCGTTGTTTGCATTGTTGTTGTTGCAGCAAGGAATGTTGATTTTCAATTAACGTTTATGGCAGGGTTTTAGCCAAAGCTTATTGCTGTTGAAATTATTATCGTTTTGGGCTTGTTGAGCTCTCTGTTTTCATTTTATGTTTTCCGAAATTAATTACAAAACTTTTTAAAGCCAAACTGTCTGGGACAGCAGAAATCTAAATTCAAAACAAACATTTTGTAAAGCCCAGCCAAAAACGAAGCAGAGAGAGAGAGTGGAAAAACAAAAAATGAAATGAAATTTAGAAGGAGTTAAAATGACAATAACAGCGATAATAGTTTTATTTTTAGCTCAGACTGTGCAATTGTGACACAAGAGCGGCCATCAGCCTTAACACCCACTGCCTAACAATGATTTCTTGCTGGTGACTATTCGCCGAGGTGGGCGCTGTCTTTTTTTAATATTCCTGTTGCTATTTTAAGTAGTGGCAGGAGCAACAAATATTTTAATTTTGTAGTAACCACAGCAACAATATCAGATTAAAAGTGTGAAGAAAATTATAGTCGGTCAGGTACAACGGACATAATGTTTACATTGCAATAAACTGTTTAACGGACGGACTGCACTGGTGAAATCCCCCAAGCACTGGTATCACCCCTATCAATGGCAAAACTGCTGCTTACGGAAAGGCCTCGTGTGTTTCGTACTATGTGAGCATACGGCTACACAGATAAACCTCAGGACAGCCTTGTGTTTTATAATTTGTGGACATATGGCAATTTTTTGGTGAACATTGGAGTCGCCGTAGTCTTGTAGGTAGTGTGTTGGCTTATTAGACGTAAAGCCAGGGTTCGAGCCCCAGGCCAGACATCAAAACAGCAGAATGCCGGCAAAAACTCTGAGAGTAAATAAAATTGCCATGAAAAAGTTTCTCAAAAATCTGTCGTTCGGAGTCGACTTTAAGTTGTAGGTCGCTCCACTCATGTATAAAATTAACACACACAACATGAGTGGTGTGAGAAGCTAGGCCGTAATCCTGACTGAAGGGTTGTAATGGCCAATTACGTACGTATGGCAACACAAACAAACCCCGGGATAGCATACAGCATTGCCTTGTACAGACCTCTTATGCTTTTTAATTTGTGAACATATGGCAACACAAACAATCGTCGGAACAGCATACAACATTGCCTTGGACAGGCCTCTTTTGTGTTTCATAATATCTGAGTATATGGCAGCACAAACTAATCTCGGGACAGCATACAGTATTACCTTGGTAAGGCCTCTTGTGCTTTAACATTTGTGAACATATGGCAACACAGACAAACCTCGGGACCTTTCATGCTTCATAATTTCTGAGCATATGGCAACACAAACAAATCTCCGAACAGCATACAGCATTGCTGGAATTATTTATTCCTGCTGTAACGGTCAAATAGCAGCTTTGGCATCAAAATAACTACTACACCAGGGTGGGATTTTATTAGCTCTCCTATGAGTATTGATAATTTCTTACTTAAGGCAGAATTACCCTAACGTTCGCGAAACTTATATTAGTTTCTACCAAGTAATAGGCAATGACAGGGATTACAGGATCATAATGGAATTTTGATACACATTTGCATTATTTTCGTACGCTGTACCTCTGTGCGGTGTACGAACCTACGTTCCGTAACGTTCCATGAACGTTCGATTATTTCGACTTTTAATTGATCATTACAACCCTTTTGGTAAGGATTGCAAACTTGCTTCTCACACTACTCAAGTTTTGTGTGTTAATTTTATCCATGAGTGGTTGCACTGGCAGTTTAACATAGACTCCCAATCAGAGATCAGCAATGAATCGCTACTCATAAGTGCTCATTAAATTTTGAATATGAGTCTGACACCAGTATTGAAATCCAACTACTCTGATTCATTCGTACTCAGTACACAACATTGATTTATAAGTAGAACTTGTAATGAGTATGAGTACAACGTTGACATCAAACTCATAACATTCGAAATATGTTTGATTCATACGCCTACTCATTCAGATTCATAAACTTAAAAAAAAATACTTATAATACTACTCATAAATGACTCGAGTGATTCGAATAATTCATCAAAATTTACAAAAAAGACAAAGACAGCAAGCATAGCACAACACACAACCTTCTTGTGAGTATTGTAGTGTACGTATGCGAATCATACTTATTTTGTGATTCGTGTATACGATGAGTCATGGAGAGTCGAAATCAATAACATCATGCGTATTGTTAAGTATGAGTACCATGAGTATTTCAAACTTTGAATATGAGTAGTATGAGTATGATATTAAAATAAGCATGAATGCGTATAAGTATCACAAATTATAAGTATGATTCGAATTTACTCATCTCTTTGAATACTCATTGCTGACCTCTGCTCCAAATGAATCTAAATAAGTCCGAATCGACTCCGAATTCTTATTTACTCTTAGAGCTTTTGCCAGAAGACTGCTGTTCAGAAACTAATTCTGTTATAGATACCTGCGTTATGAATTCAACACCAACAATTCTCTTAAGTCAAAAGCAGAAGAAGGAAAGGTTGAAGACTTGAGTTGGTAGGAGCGTCCTAAACCAATGTTACACAGTAGAATAGGCATAATCCAGTCAACATTTTAGTTAGAAGTTAGAAGTCAGAAGTTCCCCTAGATCGTAATCCTAACTGAAGCGTTGTAATGATCAATTATGTATGTGTGTATGTTAGGCTGTAGGGTACAAAAATAAGTACATCCTCAATACATACAACAGCAATAGTAATTGTTACAGCAACAACAACTGTATTATAGGGCAGCAGCAGCAGCAATAAAGGGGCAAAAAAAGTATTTAAAAGCTAATGCCCATCCACATGAAAAGTTTTGTTGCGAAAGAATTACGAAAATTTATGATTTTTCTCCGTTACGGTTCCTTTAATGGATGTTTTTTACCTTTATTTGTTGTTGTTTTTGTTATTGTACCCTATAGAATACGAGGTAAATTGGATTCACCCATATGTTGAGAATTTTTTAACAATTATTCGCATTAATTTTGCTCAAACAGGGTGTGTGATAATAATAGTGTACCCTACAGGTACAATTGGTAAACTGATTCAAAGAGGGTGCCTTGTGGTAGTCTAGTGGGTAGTGTGTTACACTATTAGCGTGAGGGTCGTGGGTTCGATTCCCACCAGAGACTCTGGTATGTTTTACTACACCGATCGTGACTTGTATGTAGTGTGTTGGCTTATTAGACGTAAAGCCAGGGATCCAGCCCCAGGCCAGACATCAAGACAAGCTACAAAAAGTATTTCTTCGGTGACTTCCTCTCAGCAGATTTCTGGCAAAAACTCTGAGAGTAAATAAAAATTGCCATGAAAAGTTTCTCAAAAATCTGTCGTTCGGAGTCGACTTTAAACTGTAGGTCCCGCCACTCATGTATAAAAATTAACACACACAACATAAGTGGTGTGAGAAACTAGGACGTTGTATAATGGGTCAATTCGACCACCGGGTACTGTACTTGTCTTATTGGACAAGTACACGTCGTCTAACCTAACCTAACCTAACCTATCGTGAAACATGGCTCGATTGTTAATGGTTTGCCAATAGCAAAGGGGAAAATCATAAAACTGATGGCTATTTTAAGAAGCTAGGCAGACAGTTTTTTCTAGAAATAGTGTATTAAAGCTTTACTCTAAGTGTACAAAAGTCAATGGAGATTCTGGTGAGAAAGAAAATAAAATCCAAGCCCATTGTGTTTGGCCACGTACTTAATTTTCTTGCCGATACTGTCTTAAAGAAATTTCTTAAAATAATGCAGGGTATGATTTGCGTCGGCTTAAGTTACCTTTACCTTCAGATGTTGTTTGTTGTTTTTGATAACAGTTTTGTAGCGGTGTTTTGACACTGTTTTCGGTTTTTCTTTTTTGTCTGGTATTGTTACTTGTGGTGTTGGTGTTGGTGTTGTTGTTATTATAAAAAGAGAGATTTATTGTGTTGTAAAGACCCTTACTGGAGACTTTTTAATTAAATTTTATGTACTTTTCATAACACTGTCCTTCATTTGAATAGGGTTCGATTCATAGTATATGCTTCACGTGAGAAACCACGCAAAGATTAGACTCAAGTTGTAGCAGCAAATATCTTCTTAGTTGTGGGCGAATAGGAAATAAATATTAAATGTGGAAAGACATTCATAGCAATACGGGTTAAATTTTGAAAAATGCTTGATTAGCGAGTAGCACATAATGCCAGATTATCGCGCTTAACCTCCTTTGAAATTTTCCGAGTAGTTTAAAGTACAGTGGTGGCCTTATAAAACGATGTTTCTGGAACAGAGTTCTCTGGAGTGACGAATCTAAGTTTAATTTGTCTCAATCTGATGGAAAACGTATGTAAGACGTCCTCCAAACAAAGCCTTTGATCCCAGGTACATAGTGAAAACCGTAAAACAAATTAACAAACATACATGTTGCTAAGTCGTTTCTAATTGTAAGGCCACCACTGTATGTTGAGGACTTGAACTCGGGATGGTATTTGCGTTTGCCCTTACCAAAACCAGAAGAACACTTTGCGATGATTCCAGAAATTTATTTCACCTAATAAGGAGCACTACACTATAACTGCATGACTCTAAAAAGGCTTAAAGTGAAATTCTAAGCCAGGAATTATATACTGGATGTATACCAGAGGTCAGCAATGAGTATTCAAAACGATGAGTAGATTCGAATCATACTTATAATTTCTGATACTTATACGCATTCATACTTATTTTAATGTCATACTCATACTACTCATATTCAAAGTTTAAAATACTCATAGTACTCATACTTAACAATACTCGTGACGTTATTGATTTCGACTCTCCATGACTCATCGTATACACGAATCACAAAATAAGTATGATTCGCGTACGAACACTACAATAGTCACATGAAGGTTGTGTGTTTGCTGTGCTTGCTGTCTTTGTCTTTTTTGTTTACTTGGGTTTCTTCTTTCTTTGTAAATGTATGAATCAAACATATTTCGAATGTAGTATGAGTTTGATGTCAACATTGTACTCATACTCATTGCAACTTGTACTTATAAATCAATGTTGTGTACTGAGTACGAATGAATCAGAGTAGTTGGCTTTCAATACTGTTGACTCACTCATGCTCATAATTTCATGAGTACTTATGAGTAGCGAAAAAGCGATTCATTGCTGACCTCTGATGTATACTGATCGTACCAACCTATGGGGCTATGGTGCTGTATAAACAAAACTAATCTGAAATTCATCGCAAAAATAAAAATGGGTGAAGTAACCTGAAGAATACATATTTTTTTATTAGAGGAACCATTCTCTGGTATAATTCGTATACCAGGGTTTGAGAACAGTTATTGGGCCAGGAGTGGGAGTTTTTGGTCTAAGAATGAAATATTTAGAATTTTTGGGGAAACTCGCTGGTGTTGTCTATGCGGATGTCTATGCCAGAGAAAGAGGTACCAGTTCAACTTGGATAGAACATACAAAGGACATGATATATCAATATTATCTAAGCATTAGGCCACCATCCGAACACTCTGTGTTGTGAGGTTAACTGAAAATACTATCGGCAAACTGGACCAGCTGAATGCGCATAATTCGCTTAGTTTCTGTTGAATGCCAGGTCAGGTGTGAATTCGCCACAGTTAGCAGACAGATAAGCTTTCGAAGAGGGCAGCTTCCACGTCATGGATGAGGCCAGAACATTTCTGTGTTGGGGGGCTGCCAGGTATTTGGAAAGAAATACCAGAGATCAGCAATGAATCGCTTTTTCGATACTCATAAGTACTCATGAAATTTTGAGTATGAGTGAGTCAACAGTATTGAAATCCAATTACTCTGATTCATTCGTATTCACAACAACATTGATTTATAAGTACAAGTTGAAATGAGTATGAGTACAACGTTGACATCAAACTCATAACATTCGAAATATGTTTGATTCATACGCCTACTCATTCAGATTCATAAATTTAGAAAAATACTCATAATACTACTACTCATAAATGATTCGAGTGATTCGAATCATTCGTCAAAATTTGCAGTCTTAGTTGTTGTTGCATTTACAAAGAGAGAAGAAAGACACATAAACAAAAAAGAAAAAGACAGCAAGCAGAGCAAACATACAGCCTTCAAGTGAGTATTGGAGTGTTCGTATGCGAATCATACTTATATTGTGATTCGTGTATACGATGAGTCGTGGAGAGTCGAAATCAATAACATCATGTGTATTGTTAAGTATGAGTATCATGAGTACTTCAAATTTTGAATATGAGTAGTATGAGTATGATATTAAAATAAGTATGAATGCGTTTATGTATCAGAAATTATAAGTATGATTCGAATGTACTCATCGTTTTGAATACTCATTGCTGACCTCTGAGAAATACCCAACAAAAGCAAAGAAAATGAAAAAGCGAATGCTTTTCTTAAATCAAATGTGTTTGAGGCAATCAAAACTTTTGGAGGTACAATACGATAACTGGAGATTTGAGTAGTGCATCTGGATATTCAGACATAACCAAAGGTTAGTAGCAGGTCTTTTATCAGGGCATTATAGTTTCAAAGTTCAGAATAGTAATCTTCCGTAAACCACATTATAAATTCTGTAATGAAAAGAAAGACTCATTAGAACATATTCTTGGATGTTGTTGGAGGCATTAATGCATGCCAGAAGGAGATACATGGGTTTCTATCACGATAGGGAAATGTCGCTGAAGTTTGTCAGGTATGATATTGTTACGAAAACAGATACTCGTGTTTTGCTATTACATCACTTTACATTAAAATTATAATCAAAATATGCAACACAAACACAAGCATAAAAAATGGTAAACAAATAAACAAAAATACAACAGCAAACACTACAATAATAAACGTAAACAACGATGTTTACATTTATAGAAATTTCGAAAAGACGAACTCATGAACAGAAGTCACCGTAGTCTAGTAGGTAGTGTGTTGGCTTATTAGACATAAAGCCAGGGTTCGAGCTCAGGCCAGACATCAAGACCAAATACAAAAAGTATTTCTTCGGCGGCTTTCTCTCAACAGATTTCTGGCAAAAGCTGTGAGAGTAAATAAAATTGCCATGGAAAAGTTTCTCAAAAATCTGTCGTTCGGAGTCGGCTTTAAACTGTAGGTCCCGCCATTCATGTATAAAATTAACACACACAACATAAGTGGTATGAGAAACTAGGTCGTAATCCTGACTGAAGAGTTGTAATGACCAATTATGTATGTACATATGTTTGCACACGATTATTTAGTAGATACATAGCTCTGATGATATCGTGTAGAAACGATTATTGTTGTAGGGGCATTATGATCCAACAATTTCAAAGCTTTTACAAGTAATTTGGAATCTTTCGAAATTTTCAAGTTTTTAAGACTTTGTTGCTCTCACTGTGGACAGAGTGATGATTCAATAAGTTCGCTTATCTTCAGAAAAATGTATCCTCTAGTAAGGAATTCAACATAATCTGCTTACTTTCAGTGCCTTTGCACTGTTGCTATTGAGCCAAACCCCAAAAGTGCAGAAATAATACCACCCTTCACTTTAGCACATCACAATTTCCATTCAGTTCTCTACTTATTGGTCATTATCTAAGCAGCACGGAGTATTCTCATTCGGAGATATTTACACATTACCAAAAGGGCCCAAAATATTTATGAAGGATGCAATACATGATGCATTCATTTCTGTCAGGTTTTAACTCATTATGCGTGCTGGTTGCCACAGGAGTTGTCGGATGCGAAGGTATTCCTAGCATAAACATCCATGAATTTTTCCGCTGATTGGTCTGTAATTATTTACGGTTGATTACTCCGCTACCTCAGAAGCGCCTAAAAATATTAATAAGCTAAGGCATGATAACCAATATCGACTGATCGCGTAGCCCTGGAAAAACGTCATACTTTTTTTGTTTTTAAATAAGGTGTATAATGAAATTTCCCTGCTTTATTTAAATGTCTTGTAGGGTGTAATAAGATTACGACGACTATTTTCGCATACCTACTCTGACTATGTTAAAGAAAAAAAAAACTAATTTCATTTTACTTAAACATATTTTAAGCAGAGAAAAACGTCATTAATTTTGTTTTTATTATTATTTAAAGCGATTTTTATATGCAAAAAACGACAAAAAAGAAAAAATTAAACGTTTTTAAGAACACAAACAAAATCGCACTAAAATTAAGCACCAGCATACGGAGTAGGTAGGTAGGTACACAGAAAACAGATAAAAATTGAAGTTTTGCCAAAAAAAAAAAACGAAATTAAACTTCAGAATAAAATAAAGATGACCTAGTATTTCATAAAAATTATTAGCATTTTAGCAGTGCTACTGCTACAACTACTACTGCTACTGCTACTGCTCTACTGTGTGATGCTACAATTGCTAATAAATAGCAAGCCACGGCTAGTAAATATTACCTTAAGAGCTGGCTACTAAAACCAAAAGCGTATAAAATATAAGCAAGCGTTTTAAAAGATAAAAATGTTTATGGCAGGCGAATAGAAAATTTTTTTATAACTTTTAAAAGCAAAAAATATAAACCAACTCCCAACAAGTGTAGCAGCAGACAATGGCAGCATTAAGCTGCTCAAGATTTAATTTTTTTTGAGTTTTTTTTCGTAATAAAAACTAAAAATAAAAACCTTAAAGAAGCATAACGAAATTAAGAGAAAAATAAGTTTTAAAGAACTTTTACGAAATTAAAACGATAAGAAATTAAAATAAAAAAGTGAATCAAGAGATTGCAAAAGTCATTAGAATTTCACGATAATAACGCATTAAACATTCATTATTTTGAACATTTAAATAAAAAATCTAATTCATGGAATTTCATTTTTAAAGTTCAAACAAAACATTTTCATTAACTTTGCGATACCGAGATTCCCATAATAAAGTTACAAATGATTACCTAACTAGTCCAGCTAGTTAAGGGATCACAGCAGCAGCACCGTCTTTGATTAGTTCATTTTCCCAGAATACGATGTCTATTAACTAACGGTTATCAAATTTAATTAAATTCGCTGGTATTAAGTAAACAATTCAAAGGAAATGTAAACGTTCCAGTATGAAAGCAATTTTCTTGGAAAATCATTATGTAACGTCATGATACGAAATGACGTAACGTTTTAATTAGCAAATCTGACACAATTTTAATAATGGGATCCGTGTTTGCATGAATTTGAATGAAATGTCTTATGACCTTAACTGAAAGCATGCTTCATATAATATCAGGTCAATAGGGTACCTAAAGAAATCATTCAGGCTTAAATTAATCGATTTTGGTCATCGCAACTTGATGAAACGATGCTTTATTTACTAATTTTAACAGTTAAAGTAGAATACATACCGCCGTTAATACTATTTTTTTTATTTTTATTGTGGACAAAAATGTTCACATGCGAAAAATCACCATACTTTCCGATAGCCAAGCGGCCATCAAAGCGTTGGATTCTAGTGTAATAAACTCCAAGACGGTGTACGATTGTCGCAGATGTCGAACGCGATGAGATGGCGAACCGATATGATGTTTGTATCACAGGGGTACCGGCAACTGCAGAGTGGATGATTTGGCCAGAAGCAGCACGACCATCGAATATTCTGATGAATTCTCTACGTTGGGGCTCCCTTTGAGGACCTGCAAGCTTATAATCGACAATGCAATCGTGGACCTTGTCAACAGTAGGTGGGCAGCTTCGGATAAGGGCAGAACGGCGCAAAAAATCTGGCCAAGGCTGGATAGGAGGCGCACGGCAAGTCTGCTTAAACTCCAAATAAGTAGGCTCAATACTGTTATTGGGGTTATTACGGGGCATTGTATTATAGGAACGCATGCGAGGCGCATTGGCCTTGGAAAACTCGCGAATGATTTCTGCAGAAGCTGTGGAGATGAGGAGGAGGATGAAACTATTCTTCACCTATTGTGCACATGGCCGGCACTTGGTCGGAGGAGAAAGAGACACCTGGGTGCCTACTACATAGAGGACCTAGATGAACTGTCACGTATGGATATTGGCAGTCTGAGTCGTTTCATTGGAAGCTCCGAATGGTTCCTGAAATAGGGGAGAATGTGAAACTGTAGTATCACAATGGGCCCTGTGTGCGGCCTAAGTGTGTCCGCTCATGACTCCATCGAGGGGACAGCCACTTCTACCTAATAGTATTTTTCTTACGCACTTACGTCCATTAAAAAGAAAAAAGAAAAGCCACCAAAAACTTCCCTGCAGACACAACTGTCATCACTTGCTTTCTTAATGTTTCTCCCAATTCAATACACTGCCAGGTCTCTTCATTGTTAAGCAATCTATTGCAACCTCTTCCCGTAGGTTTCTTTATTCTACTGTGAGCAAAGTCGATACTTATCTTGAGCATAGGCGTCATGCCTCCAAAATTATAGCCAATGTGGGATGCAGAAAACTTTTCGAAATCCCTAACATATCACACAAGACATGCCAGTGCCATTAGAGGAGGATAAGGCTTTTCATGACTATCAGCGTCCAGTGTCAAATTAAAGCAATTTTATCGCCAGTCTGACAAATCCTGTTGCAAAGAAAGTAAAAATGCCTTATGAGTTCGTACTGCAATCATACGATCTAGTGTACCCCCTCATACTTTATAACCTACTAGCTGTACCCTGTGCGTGTTTCTGCGCCACCAACTAAAATAAATTTGAAGGAAAAACATTACACAAATGTCCAATTAATTTTGAATCATTTTATTGATTTTGTTTTCCATTGTCCTGATGATTCAGATGAACGGGCCTGTACTACATTCATTCTAATCTCACTTCCCGTTGTTCAAGTGGACAAGCGAACGGGTCTCAGCGGCCTATACTCGAAGATTTTCCAGTCTCAATGCTCTTCTGATTCTGAGGCTCGTAATGCTTTTTTCATCCGTGCTTGAGGAGTATTGCTTGTCACTCATTTTGAATAATTTTCAGTGCCGCCATCCATCGGAAATTAATCGCACCAACCTCCGTCGACTCATTCGCAACAACTTTGTTAAAGAATGCACAGTTTACGATTTAATTGATTTTGAGTAATTTTCAGTGGTACCACATGTTGGAAATTGGTCATACCGACTTAGAAACCTTCGTCGGCTCATGCGCAACAACTTTTCTAAAGATCATAACATGATCAAATGCATAGTTTACGATTCTATAAGGTACATGCAAACAAACATTCGTTTTTATATATGTGGACTATGGGAAGTGACACAAATAAACACACATTCATTTTTATATATAAGATTACCCTCATTGACCTTAGGATGCTGCATGGCGTTAACGTTGACAATTCCCTGTCCAGCACCTAGTATGCTCTCAGATGCTTTCTTCTGCGATGCATTAATGCCTAATAGGTACCAAGAACGTGTTCTGATGATACATTCAGCTTGTCACAGATTCTACATATTGGGCTTGAAGAGAACCTGCATTCTGACAACCCATAATCTGAGTGCCTGTCATACACACATAACATCATAACAACCCTTCAGTCAGGATTACGATCTAGCTTCTCACACCACTTATGTTGTGTGTATTAATTTTATACATGAGTGGTGGGACCTACAGTTTCAAGTCGACTGCGAACGACAGATTTTTGAGAAACTTTTCGTGGCAACTTTTATTTACTCTTAGATTTTTTGCCAGAAATCCTCTGAGAGGAAGTCGCCCAAGAAATACTTTTTGTATTTGTGTTTTGATGTCTGGTCTGGGGCTCGAACCCTGGCTTTACGTCTAATAAGGCAACACACTACCTAATAGACTACGGCGACTTCAGCAGTGGGCTATCAAAAGACCGATTATCAACACCATGTTCTATTTCACGATAGTCTGATGACTCAGATCTACTCTGATTGTAATTTTCCAACAAAATTTTTGATTGCCTTAAACCCACTCAGTTTGAGAAAAGTGTTCACCTATCTTTACCTTGCCTTTTCGTTGAGAATACTTATCCACTGCTTTCTACAGAAGCGTTCTGGCCCCATCAGCCGTGTGGAAGATCCTCTTTTCACAAACTTATCTGTTTGCTCATTTTTGTGAATTTCTACATTCAATCATAACTCCAATAATTCATTCAATCATTCATTCAATCATTCATTCAATCATTCATTCAATCATTCATTCAATCATTCATTCAATCATTCATTCAATCATTCATTCAATCATTCATTAAATCATTCATTCAATCATTCATTCAATCATTCATTCAATCATTCATTCAATCATTCATTCAATCATTCATTCAATCATTCATTCAATCATTCATTCAATCATTCATTCAATCAATCATTCCCTGGCATCCTGATAGTTTTATGGTATGACACTAATCACCTGCGGCTAGATACTTTCTGTCAATAAATTCTGAGTGTCCAAAAATTCTCCGTCTCAGATTCTCTAATGCCTTATAAGATGTTCTGTGCTCTCCTGCTTTTTCGTTATTATTACAGCTTCGTAGAAGTCATTGAGAGATATTCTCCGATGCCGGGCGTTTGTTCCTAAAGGCCAATGCCCCATTACAATTGCTATGAAGTTCCTAAGATCGACTCTGTTCGCTTCTGGTGAACTGTTTTCTTTACAAGTTGATTCATCATCACATCTTTCGTTCGTGAGATCATATGATTGCTCCTTTGCAGAGGTAGGTATGCTAATGTCACGTATGAATTCATTGCAATTTTCCATTGTACCAGCCTTTTCAAGTGCGTCAGCTTTGTTGTTACCTTCAATGTCCACATATGTACAAAGGAATCTGCATTAGGATAACCGTGTGCTCTTGGATTGAGTGTTCATATTCCAGTTCAGTTTGCTGACCGATATGGCTGCAGGATAATGCAGTCATAGTGATTTGTAAGTGACACGGAGAGTATTTTTAACCTCTTTTGTCCCGTTTCGGAAAAAAATGTGGGAAATGTTTGGACTAACAGTATCATCCTAACACTTCCTTACGATGAATGCTGCGTTTATCGTTTTATCTCCTGTTGAAACCAGAATATGTAGTCTATCCAGTCAAAGATTCATAAGACATCCTTTTAGCATAGATGTTCACGATCTTCTTACTTTAACTTGAGGAATTTAAAAGCTCCTCGAAAAAATGATTTCAAAAGAAATTTAAATTATTATTTTTTTTCTTGTTCTTGTTGTTGTTTTCTTTGTACTTTGTTAACTAAAAATTGCTAAAATTTACAAAGACTAATGGTTTTGGGCCTTCCAAATATATGGCCCTCATTAAAACGCCCAAATATTAAAACAAATTTTTTTTTCTTTCAACCTGTAATTTTGCTTTGGCAAATGAGATGAGAAAACAACAACTAATTTATTAGCAAAGCTTCGTACCCCCTTTCTTAAGAATAAAAAACGAAAGAAAAAAAATTAAATTTTTATAAGAAAAATTTGTTTGCAATGTGATCTTTACAGTTGAGGTCATCAACAGTTTTAATTGTGGTTCATCACCACCAGCACCAGTACCAGTACCGGCACCACAACCATCACTGGCTGACTACAGTAGCATGAAGAAATTTTTATGAAAACAAATTCATAGAATTTGTTCGGGGCTTCTTGTCTTATTAGTATTCTGTTGTTTCCATCCTCCTCTTTTTTTCGTTTTTTTTTGCGCCTGTACTTTATATGCATGATTTAATTCCCAACAATTAATTAATGCTGCTTCTTCTTCTTGATGTTTTATGAATTTTTTTGTTAATCATTTTTCTTCTTTTTCTATGCTTCATTCATCCATTCATTCTCTTGTATCCTAACTGTGTGTCTGTCCGTTATCAACATCGCTATCATAATCACCATGAATGACGCTTCGTCAGTCAACGTTGTCATTGTCATAATCGCCATAAATTATAACCAAATAATGGCAGCAGCAGCAACAGCAGCAGCAGTAGCATTTTGCGGAAGCTAAAGCAATGACTTACCAGCACAGTCGTTCAATTCATTCATTCATTTATCCGCTCATTCGTTTATTCATTCGTTTAGTCGGTCAACAACTTATGCTACTTCCCCAATAATACGTCGTACAATATTCTTTGACAGCGAATTTCTAATCAAAAATTTTTGTTTCTTTTTTCACCACAAACTCTACTTAATTAAAAATGTTTTATTGTTGCCGGCTAGTTTCCTCTACTCCAACATGACTTTTGTTTTTTGTTTTTGCTTCTACTACTACTACAACAACAACAATATCAGCTAAACATTAGAAACTCAACTAATTGTACTCCATCTCTAATATGTACGAGTATAGGCGACCGACCCCATTAATAAAGTTCCGAGCATTTTGTTTTTTCGAGATACGAAACGCTCGTATGTTATGGAAAGAATGCCAATGTTTTTTTTAAAAAGTCACTTTGTTTTGCTGATTGTGTCCAAGTGGCAAGTACGGTGAAAATGTATGACTCCATACAGTGGAGGGCAAAATAAATTGATAGTAAACTAAAGCTGCTTCAAACTAAGTCGTCATCATACAATAAATGGTATGCACTCACCCAATCTAGTGCTCCAAGCCAAGTGCATGACTGCAAACTTCAAAACTACAATAGGTTAGGCTAGGTTAGAGGATGTGTACTTGTCAATTAAGACAAGTACAGTACCCGGAGGTCGAATTGACCCATTGTACAACGTCCTAGTTTCTCGCACTACTTATGTTGTGTGTGTTAATTTTATACAAGAGTGGTGGGACCTACAGTTTAAAGTCGACTCCGAACGACAGATTTTTGAGAAACTTTTCATGGCAATTTTATTTCACTCTCAGAGATTTTGCCAGAAATCTGTTGAGAGGAAATACGTTTTGTATTTTGTCTTGATATCTGGCCTGGGGTTCGAACCCTGGCTTTACGTCTAATAAGCCAACACACTACCTACTAGACTACGGCCACTTCAAAACTCCAATACAAAATAAAAATAAAGATTAATTGAAGCTCAGACAAGTCGCGCTCTTCGGAAAGAGTAAAATATAATAGAAACTATTTCTCACTACAATATCCACTACACTAACTCATTGCTTCTATCACTTTTTCATGGAAAACTAAGAATCCGTAGATGGCAACCCTATTATTCTAGAAATAATTCAAAATTTTTCTGCAGGCCACATTCGTTTGTGGGCGATTGGCCAGTGGATCGCACACTGCATTACAGACAGAATACGTCCTTTAGCCGAACTATCCGCACGTGGAACTCTCTGTCTGCAGGTATTATTCCCGCCCCTTATAAGATAAAAAAAATTCAAATCTAATGTCGACAAATACTACTCCCTCTATCTTCCTTCCCACAATTTATTTTCCTAATTTCAACACAATGCCCTACATGAGTAGGGGCCATCCCCTCTTATAAAAAGGGAAAGGCTTTGGAGATGTACCAATGCTACTTAAAAGAACTGGACGAATAATAAAAAAGGAAAAAAATTAAACCAGGGAAGTTATACCAAATGTTAATAGTGGAACCACCAACAAATAACGAAAATGAAGGGAACAGTTACTGTCCATTCGGGGAATATTAAGCTCCACTAAGTACTCGAGTCGTAAGTAATTATAACCAAAAGACCAGTAATTCGTGTCACTCAATCGATAAGCTTGTACTCACAGAACAATGTCTGAAGTCTACAATTGAGAATTGCGGGTCCAATCAGCAGTCCAATTTAAACAGAAACTAGAGCAGAAGCCAAAGAATACGATCTTGAGCTTTAAACGATCTTAAGCCTTTGCATGTTTTTGGAACACGCTCTATTAGCACAATAATACAAGACGGTTACGAAATATTACCTCGGAAATAAAAAAGGGCTGCTTTAAACCGGCAGCATAGGTTTACTTTATTTCGAACATATTCGATGGAAATTATGGCATAAACAATCGATTTACACTGGAAACATTAAAACATTATTCGTTAAGGAACTGAATACTACCAAATAAATTTTCCATTCACAAAGTAAAACCCTCAGGCAATATGCCATGAGGCTTAAACTGTCTTTAAGACGTCTAGCCCAGATGAAGTTCAGTTCGTAATTAACCCCAAACTAATAAAAGCAGCGGTAGGTAGGTAGAAGTGGCTGTCCGCTCGATAAAGTCATGAACGGACACACTTGGGCCGCACACATGACCCATTGTGATACCACAGTTCCACATTCTCCCCTATTCCAGGAACCACTCGGAGCTTCCGATGAAGCGACTCAGACTGCCAATATCCATGCATGACAATTCATCTAAGTCCTCCATGTAGGCACCCAGGTGTCCCCTTCTCTTCTGACAAAGTGCCGGGCATGTGCAAAGTAGGTGAAGAATAGTTTGATCCTCTTTCTCATCGCGTCTGCAGAAATCATTCTCGAGGTGTCCAAGAACAATACACCTCGCATGCGTTCCTATAATACAATGCTCCGCAATAACCCCGATGACTGCGCTGAGCCTGCTTCTTTGGAGTTTAAACAGAGTCGCCGTACACCTCCTATCCAGCCTTGGCCAGATTTTTGCGCCGTCCTGCCCTTATTCGAAGCTGCCCACCTACTGTTGACAAGGTCCACGATTGCATTGTCAATTATAAGCTTGCAGGTCCTCAAAGGGATCCCCAACGTAGAGAATTCATCAGAGAGTTCGATGTTCGTGCCCTTTCTGGCCAAATCATCCGCTCTGCAGTTGCCGGGAATATCTCTATGTCCCGGTACCCATGTGATACAGACATCATATCGGTTCGCCATCTCATTGAGACATCTGCGACATTCGTACACCGTCTAGGAGTTGGAAAAGCAGCTGTAATTAAACTTACAATTGAGAACTGAACTACTCAAGAAATTCAAACTTAAGCTGCTCAGGAAGGGATATCATATAGGTCGGTAGGCTATAATTTTCTTTCAAAAAATCTTCAAAACGTATTAATGGGCTACACGTTCACCCGCATAGTGGACCTCTCTGTAGAATGGCAATCATCATTAGATCATGTGTGTAAGCTTGATGACATGGATTCGGTGCCGTTTACAAGGAATGTTGAAAAAATATGATCAAATGCAATTGAAATCGCCACAATCAAATCGAAATAAGTCATGATGTGCCTTTGCGAAATGAGCTCTGGAACATATTTCCGGTTGAATGGACACAAACAAAAATATCCAATTCTGGACGATACCGATTTACATGAGAGCCAAGAGAGAACAGTAGATGACAAAAAAGTCTCTATTTTGTGGGAATTAAAGCTGGCAACGTCGTAGGTAAATATACCATTTTTTTTTGGCCTGAATTATATGATATGGATGCCAACAACATGTGGCTTCAACAGGAAGATAGATATTCTGCACTAGGACATGATCCTCTCATTGTGATCGTGCGATTAGAACCCGTTAAATTTTTGTTTTGTGGGGTTTTCTTAAGCCCAGGTGAATGCGAATAAAGCGTGATGCGCTACAGCCAGAGAAGCAGTGGCTTCTGAAATTTGAACGATGTTACATGCATCAATAGGCTTTTCAAAGGATTAGAACATTACATACAAAACATTATGATATCTGACACACACTCTGTTTATTTTATATTAAAAGATAGGGAGCGCTTATAAAGACCCTCTATGTTCTTATATATAATATATTGAAACACGGGTTTAAACACTTTCTTTTGCTCTCCACTGTTGTGATATTTAAATCAAAATCCAAAAGCGAAGTTATACTACAACATGCTCCTACTTGCGCACACACTTCCCCCATAAAATACATTCTTTGTCCCGTAAATATATGAATGGAAGCCTAGGACCACTAGTAGACGTTGTACATTCACTGACATGACTAGCGCTATACGGTACATACAATATTTTTTTTTTGTTATTGTTGCCATGTTTTTTTTTTGTTTGTGTGTGTTTGTCTAATGCCCTTTTATTAATTTTCTGCGGAATTCTATTTGAAACCGGAAGCCATTAATTTTTGTGTTACTCACTAACAAAAAACAAAAAAAAAAAAAAATTTTTTTTTAAAACGAAAGAAACATAAACAAAAAAGGGATTGAAAATTTAGAAAAAAAAAACAACAAAAAAAAATTCGAACGTAAAATAGTAAGTTTTGAAACTCTGACATTTTTTTTACAATCAGGAAGGACTTGATTAGGTTTTTGTGTTACTTTTGGTTCCTTTTCTTTTTTGTACTCCTTTTTTATTGTTTTTGTTGTTGTTGTTTTTTGTTAATATCTGCCACATAGTGTACATAGCTTGGAAACAAATGCACTCATAAAACTAATATTAGTTGCAGTAAATTTCGTACTGCGTGGCATGGACACCCTCTCTTAGACTTTTGTAACCTTTTATGGGGGAGGGTGTTTAAAAGGAAAAATTCATTTCACATTTTAATCTCTTTCAGCTGATAAAAATTGTACAAAAAAAAAACAAAACAAAAGAAAAATCAAATAAATGAGTCACATTATAGATCACGGAGGTATGGTTAACGGCTAACCATTAGTCAGTCAGTGTTGCTAAAGCAATGAATCACCTTCAGTGCCGTAATTTCTATAAAAGGAGGTGGTGTCGCTTATGGTCTTTATACGGCATTTTAAACTGCTGCGTGTCAAACATTTCAATCCCAATTTTAAATTTAATTTTCCACAAAGAATAATACTTACTTACTTACTTACTTACTTAATTGGCCATAACAACCCGTTTAACGGATTTCGGCCTGCCGCAACACATCCTTCCAGGCGCCTCTGCTTCTTGCGCGCCTACGCCAGTTGGTCACACCAATCGATAACAGGGCCCACTTCCGCAGATTCCCGCATCAAATACCCGTCCCGCCGGGGCATCCTCCTTCATTCAAACGACATGGCCGAGCCAGCACAGCCGCTGGATATTAACACGCTGCACAACGTCTATGTAGTTGAGGAGCTGGTACAGCTCATTGTTGGATCGGATGCGGAAATCATCGCCAACTCGCACTGGACCGAAGATCTTACGCAGTACTTTTCTCTCGAACACTCTTAAGGCCGCTGCATCAGTTCTTAATAGGGTCCATGCCTCTGCACCATAAAGAAGCACGGGTAGGATGAGTGTCTTGTAGAGTATAAGAACAATGTTTTGCAATATCTGGCAATTTGAAGGCCCGGGTACAATCCATCGTATTGAAGCACCAATTACAAGCTTAGTCCCCAGATAGAATCAGAGGATATAAGCAATTTTGTAAGAAATCAGTTCAGTTCAGTTACAATAGTTATCACACCTGTCACCATGTTATCATGAAGAGCTAAAGGAGGGTACTCAATAAATCAGCGGACAAAACTTCATGGCATACCTTAGCGATCCCTGTAGCTACCAGAATGCCATCTATATCTGTCAGTGAGTGTCGCCGTAGTCTGTGTGTGGTAGTGTGTTGGCTTCTTAGACATGAGGCCTTGGTTCAAACACCAGGTCGGACATCTCCATCTAAACGAATTTGGAAAAATATTTCTTAGGCGACTTCCTCTCAGCAGATTTTTGGCAAAAACTCTGAAAGTAAATGAAATTGCCTTGAAGAGCTTGTCAAAAATCTGTCGTTCGGAGTTGACTATAAGCTGTAGTGCACACAACTCATGTATAAAATTAACACACACAACATAAGTGATGTGAGAAACTAGGTTGTAATCCTGACTAAAGGGTTGCTATGACCAATTATGTATGTATCGGTTGTATATCTGTTAGTAAGTGTTTAATGACCAACATTTCGAGAGAGGATCTACCCACTACCTTGCCTCCCTATTAGACAGTATCCCTTGAGGGCAGAGACTACATTAAGAGTCTGGTCAAGCTAGAGCTCGAAAAGATTCTCTCTTCTAACCAAGGCATGAACTTTTTCCTCAATTTCCAATGTTCTAAGTGCAGATCACATAGGAGGTTTTCCAAATATCCGTCCTTGCACTTGAAGTCGCCGTAGTCTAGTAGGTAGTGTGTTGGCTTATTAGACGTAAAGCCTGGGTTCGAGCCCCAGTCCAGACATCAAGACCAAATACAAAACATATTTCTTCGGCGACTTCCTCTCAGCAGATTTCTGGCAAAAACTCTGAGAGTAAATAAAATTGCCATGAAAAGTTTCTCAAAAATCTGTTGTTCGGAGTCGACTTTAAACTGTAGGGGTCCCACCACTCATGTATAAAATTAACACACACAGCATAAGTGGTGTGGGAAACTAGGACGTTGTACAATGGGTCAATTCGACCTCCGGGTACTGTACTTATCTCAATTTACAAGTACACGTCCTCTAACCTAAACTAACCTAACCTATGTCCTATGCCATGGGGCCTAAATAATTGAAACTTAAAAACAAGCAACGTTCATGGATAAGCTTGCACGTTGATATGACGCACGCAAGAGACTTTTTGGCAGCCCGGATGTTGGAGTATAACAACCTATGTTAAGATCACATAGGAAGTTTCTAAGTATCCGTCCTTGTCGGAATGTTTGTCCTATGCCCAGAGGCTCATATAATTTTTTTTTCGCCGAGGATGGGATAAATTTACCTAACCGAACTTTAGAGGAAGTCGTCACATCCCCCGTGTATGGGGCCCTCACCCACTAAATCTGCCCACGTCTCGTGGACCCGTGCCCACTCCGGAACAACGGTGGTATTACTTCGGAGTGGAGTTCTTTTGTCCCTTTGGTCCCTGCGTGTTCATATCCGCGTCCGGATTGCGTGTCGAAAGTTGAGGAGACATATAAGTGTCTCCACTATTCCTTTCGTCCAGGTCCTTGTGTTGGATTTTGTTTGACACGTGTACAGGTATAACTATGCCGGATGCCTACATGTTCTGCAGCCTCCAGATCTGTCTTCTTCATTTCCTAGGATACGCTCCACGTAATTCGCCACTGAAGTCCAATTCTTCCTACTCGCAATCATAATCCCGACAATGTTAGCGGCCGTGGTTGTTCCAACTATTGACGTCAGTTCAGAGCGATAGTTCTGCCAGCGTGCACACTCGAAAATAGTGTGCCCTGCATCATCAATTACTTCCTTCTCTTCGTAAAGGCAATAAGGAGGGGAGCGCTCTTGCCCATTCTATGCAGGTACTTTCTAAAATTCCCATGCCCCGATAGCATCTGTGTAGTGTAGTAGGTCACATCTCCGATTTTCCGTCCAATCCATAGTCCAATATCCGGGATAAGTCTCGTCGTCCACCTTCCCCAGGGGCCCGTATAATTGAAATCAAAAAATTAAGCAACATTTATGGAAAAGCTTGCACGCCGGTATGACATACGAAGGAGGCTATTTGGCAGCCCGGAGAATATTCTCGGCCTGAATGTTTTCGAATCCTTTTGACGTACGTGTCTGATTTCATACTAAACTGTTTCATATTCCAGTTACGACTTAGCTTTGTCAGACGTTAAAAATTATAAACCGAACTCAGCTAACTTGCATCGCATAAATATCCCTCAAGATTCCTCAAAGATCTTTAGAATCCGAAACCATGTTTTATTAAAAACCTAGTGGTCTGATCCCCGATGGATTTTCACTGATTCTTACTTCAATTTAAGGAAACTTGCTTTGACCGCACTCCCATGAAACGTAGTCTCTTCAACTACAAAAAGTACTAAGAACCGAGAACGTGAAAGAAAAGCTTGAATCGTAAAATAAAAAAACGCGTCATTGAATATCTGCAACAACAAAACCAAAAAATTGCATTCAATTACCAACCAAAACCATTTAAAATTCAAATCAATTCTTATTCATTTTGACACTTTAACGCTTCTTAAAGACCTTCGTTCGTTCGTTCATTCATTCATTCATTCATTCCTTCATTCCTTTATTCATTCTCTCAGTCCTGTGTAGCAGCAGTCTGCTGGAGAGGGCAGTTGGTTTCGACTGTCGGTAGTTGCTTTTAGTCGTAGTGTGTCAAAGATTTATGCCAACAAACTGCATTGAAATCTGTGATATACAGCCAACTTCATGTGGTAAAGAAAGAGAGCGAGAGAGAGAGAGGGAGAGAAGCAGAAGAAGAGAGAGAAAGAAACATAAATTTAAATGTAGTTGTTAACCTGAACAAATTTATTATTTTTAACAATTTTTTTGAAATGAATTACAATCGGTACAGGAGGCCGACGACCTACTGCTGTGCGTTTGTTTGGACGACGATTCACTTCGAAAGAAATCCGAAAAAGAAATAAAAAAAATTTAAACCATTTCTACCTACACTTGTTTCCTTTTCTTCTTTTTTCTTTGCTTTGCTTTTTTCTTTTTTTTTTTTTTTTTTGTTAAATAAACGTACGAGTACTTTACTGGCCATTCATTATTTCTGTACATTTTTTTCCTTCGTTTTTTTTTTGGGTTGAGGCTTTACTGGAACTTTTTTTCGTTCCATCTTTTCTTCTGGCTGTTACTGCTTGCTGTATGGAACATGAGTATTAAGGCCCCCAAAAGAAAATTTCGGAAAATATAAGTGATTTTTGTAATTTTTCTTTGCTCAGCTTTATACTTGGCCCCCAATGGACAGTGGTTACAGGTGAAGCAAATATTTCTTAAAAAAAAAATACAAAAAAGACATCGTAATTATTATATAAATTACAATAAATGTTGTAATTAATTACCCGTCTTAATTGGCCCAGCCGCAGGGTATTGCAATCATGAATACAAATCTGTACAGAAGCAACTTGATTACGTTGAACAAATTAATGCGCTTTCATAACCGGCACCACAGCACTTCAATGGATTTTTTTTATTAATTTTGATCATATAAGAAAAAGCATTTTTATGGTACTTTTTTGTAGCTTGTAGTGAGATTTTTTGGTACCTTTGGATCATGTGAAGAAAGGGCATTTTTATGGTACCATTTTATGTAGATAGCAGGATTTTTTTTTTGGTACTTTTGGATCATATGAAGAAAAAGCTTTTTTATGGTACCTTTTTTGTAAATATAGTAGATTTTTTTGGTACTTTTGGATCATGTAAGGAAAAGTATTTTTATGATACTTTTTGTAGATTGTTGTAGATTTTTTGGTTGTTTTAGATCATGTTAGAAAGAGCATTTTTATGATACCTTTTATTGTAAATTATAGTTGGATTTTTTATTACTTTTGGATCATGTGAAGAAAAAGCATTTTTGTGATATCATTTTATGTAGATTACAGTAGATTTTTTTTGGCACTTTTTGATCGTGTAAGAAAAAGGATTTTTGTGGTACTTTTTGTAAATTGTAGTAGATTTTTTTGGTAGTTTTGGATCATGTAAGGAAAAGCATTTTTATGGTACTATTTTATGTAAATTGCAGTAAATTTTTTGGTACTTTTGGATCATGTAAGAAAAAGCATTTTTATGGTACTTTTTTGAAGGTTGTAGTCGATTTTTTGGTACTTTTGGATCATGTAAGAAAGGGAATTTTTATGGTACCTTGTTTTGTAAATCGTAGTGGGATTTTTTTGACACTTTTGGAGCATGTAAGGAAAATCATTTTTATGGTACCTTTTTTTGTAAATTTTAGTGGGATTTTTTAGTACTTTTGGATCATGTGAAGAAAAAGCATTTTTATGATACTTTTTGTAGATTGTTGTAGAATTTTTTGTACTTTTGGATGATGTAAGAAAAGACATTTTTATGGTACCATTTTTTGTAACTTGTAGTGGGATTTTTTGGTACTTTTGGATCATGTAAATAAAATCATTTTGATGGTACTTTTTGTAGATTTTTGTAGATTTTTTGGTATTTTGGACCATGTAAAGAAAAAGTATTTTTATGGTACCATTTTTGTAGATTGCAGCAGATTTTTTGGTACTTTTGGATCATGTACAGCAAAATCATTATTATGATACGTTTTTGTAAATTGCAGTGGGATTTTTTTGGTACTTCTGGATCATGTGAGTAAAAATCATTTTTATGGTACCTTTTTATAACTCGTAGTAGATTTTTTGGTACTTTTGAATCATGCAACTAAACCTAAAGGTTCGATGTATTTAGTATCTTTGATACTGGTGTCAGTAAAATTAGTTTTTTTATTTCTGTGTCATATCAGCAAATTAGATTTTCGGTTCTTTTTCGTTACAAAGGGTCTTGCATTAAGCGTTTCCTATCTTTATATTGAAATAAAACAAAACGTGTGTGGTATATCATCAATATTTTGCATTCGTTTGAAAGACCTTTTGATGCCATTATGGGAGAACTTCAAATGCCTGACAACACTCTACGAAATGTGCAATTTTCCACGACTTCGAGGCGTAAATCAGGCTGCTTTTGAACAGGTTATGTTGTCTTGTGGGCTAATATGTAGTGTGTTGGGATATTAGATGTGAGGCCACGGTTCAAACCCCAGGTCAGACATCAAAACGAAATATGAAAAATATTTCTTCGGCGACTACCTCTCAGCAGATTTCTGGCAAAAACACGAAGAGTAAATAAAAGTTTCCCAAAAAAATCTGTCGTTCGGAGTCGACTTTAAGCTGTAGCTCCCGCCCATCAGGTATATAATTAAAACACACAACATAAGTGACGCGAGAAGCTAGGTCGTAATCCTGCCTGAAGGGTTGTAATGACCAATTATATACATAGGTAAGCATGTATGCGTATGAGATATCATTAATATTTTGTATTAAATTCAACGACCTATTGATGTCATTATGTGTGGACAAAAGCATCGTTCAAATTTCCGCCATGACTTCTTCGAAATCTGCAATTTTCCAAGCCTTTGATGCATATAACAGATTTTATTCGAACAGCTTATCTTATCTATGAGGGTTTGTAGTTTATTCACACACACTATCACCTCCAAGAGATATGACCGTGCCCTCAAATACAATCCATATCCAATGTGGCATACGCTGTGTGGTACATAGCGCTGTCCTGTTGAAACCACATATCGTTGGTGTGCAGACCTTATAGTTGAAGCCACAAATTGCTCATCCAGAATATTCAATGTGGCATGAGCTGCGTGATACATAGCATATATCGCTGCTGTCCAGATCATACAATTCAAGCCAAAGAAGTTGATGATCATCAAACTACGTTGCTCTTCGTTAACCACGATGGCCTGATCAATGTCGTTCTCACAGAAACATGAACTAGTTGCGGCGACCATTTAAAATCCACAGCAAACAGGCACTTTTGGATCTCATGTGGATCCGCATCGTCTCAAAGGTTAAATTGATTCAGAATGCAAAGCTGTGGTTTATGGCTCATTCGCATACACTTGTAACGAAGTCATATTGCACAATCTCGTTGGTTAGTTCACATCCCCTTCACGTGGCATTACCATGCTCTCAAATCGCTGCTGTAGTATGGCACATAGGGTTGTTCTGTTGTAACCACGTGTCGTTGATGATCAGATCATCTAATTTATCGAGCTATATTGGGCATTTTTCAGAATGATGAACTGGCCAACGTCGCTCTCAAAAATGAGTAAACTCCTGAAGACATCAGCCCAAAGTCCACAGCAAACAGTTACTTTTTTCGGATGCATTGGACATCGAATCTCACGTGAATATGTTTGGTTGCAAATTTTGTTGGTTCACGTACCAATTCATTTAGAAGTGGGCCTCATCGCTGAAGATGAACTTTTGATGGAAGAGTTGGGTCTGTTGCCAACTACTGCAGAGCCATTTAGCGAAACACACATAATGATTCATGTTTACCCACGGGTGATTTGACGAAACATACTGAACATATGACAACTAATTTGACAGATGAAGTTCTAACAAGAGGCTGTCAAAGTTCAGAGGTCGAAATTCGCAGAATTTTTTTCTGTTACTTATCAAACTTTTGACAATGCCGATTGAAATATAAATCCGAAAGAAAATCCTCAAGTGTAAACTACATCGGGCATGTTTCACTAATGATTAGGACTGATAAAGAAGGACTGTCCGATACACACATTTTTTGGTACTTTTGGATCATGTAAGAAAAAGCATTTTAAGGGTACCTTTCTTGTAAATTGTAGTTGGATTTTTTTGCTACTTTTGGATCATGTACAGCAAAATCATTTTTATGGTACTTTTTGTAGATTGTTGTAGATTTTTTAGTACTTTTGGGTCATGTAAGAAAGAGCAGTTTCATGCTACCTTTTTTGTAAATTGTAGTGGGATCGTTTTGGTACTTTTGTTCCTGTAAGAAAAAGCATTTTTATGGTACCTTTTTTTGTAAATTGTAGTGGAATCATCCATCACAGACCGTAGGCCTTTTTTGAAAATGCTTTAAAAAAAAACTACTGAATATTTTCTAAAATTTCTTTTCTTATTTGAAAATACAATCCTTGCGGTTAATAATGGAAAATAATTTCATTCAAATGACTGCCTCGGCTGGCCATGCAGTAGCCTACACTATCGGTCCAATTTTTAAGCACATTATCGATTGTGTGCAGCTGTATTTCGCCAATGGCTTCACGAATATTGTCCTTCAAAGCGTCAATTGTCTCTCGCTTGTCGGCGTAACACTTATCTTTGACGGCACCCCCACAAATAATAGTCCAACGCAGCTCCGAGGTGGCCAAACGACACTGCGATAATGCGATCTTCAAAAACAGGGCCCAAAACATCGAGTGTAGCTTCGGCTGTGTGGCACATAGCGCCGTCCTGGTGAAACCAAACGTTGCCAATATCCTCCTCTTCAATTTTTGTGAACAAAAAAATTCGTTCAACATGGCCCGATAACGATCGCCATTGACTGTAACGGCCACTCCTTGCTCATTTTCGATGAAAAATGGCCCAATTATGCCTCTGGACCAAAATCCGCACCAAACAGTGACTCGTTTTGGGTGTGTCGGCTTTTCAATGTATGCGTGCGGGTTTTCTGTGCCCCAAATGCGACAATTTTGCTTGTTTACATACCCGCCAAGATCAAAATGAGCTTCATCTGAAAGGATGTTTTTTTTTTTTTTTTTGCCAAAATCGGCATCTTCTTGTGTAGGCTACTGCATGGCCAGCCGAGGAAGCCATTTGAATGAAATTATTTTCCATTATTAACCGGAAGGATTGTACTTTCAAATAAAAAAATATATTTGAGAAAATATTCAGTAGTTTTTTTTAAAGCATTTTCAAAAAAAAAAGTTATTTGGCGGACCCTTTACCTAAGAAATCGAATAGGAAAGAAACTGAAGTAAGCATCATTATTTATTACCACAAAGTTTCTAAAAAAAAGGAAATCCATAGGTTTACTCTAGTCTAGCCCTTTAAACATCTTGGGTAACTTTCTCCGTCTTCCTTTAATTTCAAACTCAACTTTCCCCATTTTGCCACACGTTTCAAATTCACTTTTCTTTTGCTGCTGCTGGCAGCACACTTTCGAATATGAAATGCAATTTGTCATATAATTTTGCCATAACATTAGTTGTGTTCCTGTAATTAATTTTAATAAATTACCGGGAATTTAACCCACTGTCTACTTAAAAGGTTTTCCTGCAGCTCCTGCTCTATTATGTAACATCCAACATCAGTAGCAACAACTTGAATGGTTGGCTGTATGGCCTTACTACCGTACGTTGTAAGCTGGAGCATGAAAAGTGAAAGAAAAGAAAAAAAATTGGTTCAGGTGTTTCATTTATGGCTGTCTCCTACGGACAAATTAAGATGACCTAAAGTGTCAGGCTACAGCACACACATTCGTACAACAGCAGCAGCAACAGCAACAGCAGTTGGTTGTTCCGACTTGTTGCATTATGCATACAAGTCTGGGTGGCTGGCAGAAGCATAGACACCAACCCAGCCCAACTAACTCAACAGTTTGCGTATGATGTGTCGTCTGCCCTTTCAGGCTTATGGTTAGTATTCTTCTCTTTCTCTCGTAACACATGACAGACAATAATTCAAATGCAGGTGTGGGTTGCATGGTGTGCCAAACAGCCTAGTACATCATAATAATGACGATGATGATGACGATAACGATGATGATGAAGCTGAATATGATGTTAGTGTTGACCATAACTAAACCAAAAATTTTTGTAAAACTTGTGAACCAAAAAAGAGTTTCAAAATCAGTTAAAAAAAATCCCTAGAAACCCTTGGCAATGTAAAGGCTTAAACACCTTTTTTTTCTTTTTTTTGGTATTAGAATCACGCAGTGCCAGTTAGTAAAACAAAATTTTCTTTGGCTAACGTCTGCTCAATTGCTTGTCTTTAGCAAATGTCTGTCTGCGTGTCCATGTGTGTGTCTCTGTTCACTTGAGGCACGTATTTATGAGTTAAACTGTAAAATTCTTGTAAAATGTCGTTTTGTGTTGCATGTTGTTGTAGGTTCTGGCCATAGTCAAAAGAGGGTGCAACATTCTACAGACATTTATGCCATTATGTTTTAAGTAAAAAGCTTTAAATGTACAGAAAGAGATAGTAATAGAAAGAAGGAGAGAGAGAGAGAGGGAGAAAATTAATTGATTGATGGATTGCGTAGCACTAGTAAAACTCTTTTTCTTTCTGAGACCTGACATGCATTCATACAACATAATTTCAGTATGTACTTGGACGCTACTTATGGCTTTTTGGGTAAGTTTTGTTAGTTGGAAGAGAATGTAACAGTCTGGCGGTTCATATCTGGGAAAAGGTTTATGGCGGAGATCACGAAATATTTGTTACCATAAGAAAATTACCCGACTATGTAAAAACCTTATTACTTATTTGGCTATTAACAACCCGATTAACGGATTTCGGCCTGCCGCAACACATCCTTCCAGGCGCCTCTCTATTGTTTCAGTTTTCATTGGAGAATATTTTTTATGTGGTGGGTCCCAAGCCCTACACACAACCCCAATTTAACGTCCAGGGGTTTGGGCTTCACTGCACGCATTAGTTAACATCTAGCGGGTGCTAGAATGCTATCCAGGAGGGGCCACGAGGAGGCTGAGTGTCAACTTGAATCCAGAAAGACAAAGATCGTCCTGGTGGTCGCCACGTTGACCACAGTCAGAAACTTTACCTTGGTTGCATGCATTCCATTCCTCCCATAAAAAAAACTTATAGAAAATAGAATTTTCATTAGAACTACCAATAAAGCCACGCTATGCTTATCATGTGGTTGCATCATTGTTTTCATCCGTGCTTAGAGCACCGTGGGGTAAGCCCTCATGGCGATACTCACGTAAAACTCTGGACTAAAAAACCCACGCTATTCTGAGTTCCTACAATAGAGGATCTTGTCCTAAATCCTTGTAAAAATAATGCTTTTCTGAGTCACGACTTTCACGTATAAGAGTATGCAATCGATTAGTTCGTTCACCTAAATCTGCAAAAGGTCTCACTGAACACTATAGCCTGAGGTATCAGACGAAGAAATTGAATACAATATACACCAGGCCCCAACGATTCAGCACTTTGCAAAACAACATCTCCATTATGCCTTGGGCTCCAGGGAAGCCAAATTATTGACTTAACCCTTTGACGGACACCAAAATTTTAGGAGGCCTTCCCGTGGGACACTTGCTGTATCTCCGTTATTTGGCAAGATACGAAAATTATGACGTGTATACACGTCATGTCCCCCCCAGAAACCCTTGTTATGACGTCTATAGACGTCAGTATCCGTCAAAGGGTTAAAAAAGCCTTAAAGCTATCAGCAACGTTAATAGCATGGTTCTTTAAGGATAAGACTCACCGGAATCGAAAGAAATCTGAAAGCAGTGGACTGGACTGGCAGCTTAAGTACAAAGAAGGTCAAAACGGCTCAAACTGAAGGCAAAGTCAGATCCTTTCTCTTTTGAGATAAGGTCAGTATATGTTTTCTATACTTTCTCCAAGTTTTTGTATCGTTTAAGCAATGAAATTAAGAAAAAGGATCCCATTTGACGTACAAGAATGAATTGTTTCATCAAGACGAAACCGTAAGTAGTTTGTGCAAATCACACTATTTTTGTTCGTAGTGCTTCACATTGCTTAGCCATGGGATCATTACTCATCACAATTATTTCCCTCTGATTATTGTCTAGTCGGTGTAGTCTAGTAGGTAGTGCGTTGGCTTGTTAAACGCGAACCCGTAGTTCAAACCAGAGATCAGCTATGAATCGCTTTTTCGCTACTCATAAGTACTCATGAAATTTTGAGTATGAGTTAGTTAACAGTATTGAAATCCAACTACTCTGATTCATTCGTACTCAGTACAACATTGATTTATAAGTACAAGTTGCAATGAGTATGACTACAACGTTGACATCAAACTCATACCATTCGAAATATGTTTGATTCGTACGCCTACTCATTCAGATTCATAAATTTAGAAAAATACTCATAATACTACTCATAAATGATTCGAAGAATTAGAATCATTCGTCAAAATTTACAGTCTTAGTTGTTGCTGCATTTACAAAGAATGAAGAAAGAGACATAAACAAAAAAGACAAAGACAGCAAGCAAAGCAAACACACAACCTTCTTGTGAGTATTGTAGTCTTCGTACGCGAATCATACTTATTTTGTGATTCGTGTATACGATGACTCATGGCGAGTCGAAATCAATAACATCATGCGTATTGTTAAGTACGAGTACCATGAGTATTTCAAACTTTGAATATGAGTAGTATGAGTATGACATTAAAATAAGTATGAATGCGTATAAGTATCAGAAATTATAAGTATGATTCGAATCTACTCATCGTTTTCAATACTCATTGCTGACCTCTGATTCAAGCCTCAGCTCAGACATCAAACGAACAAAACCGAAATATGAAAAAAAAACTTCTTCGGTGACTTCCTCTCAACAATTTTCGGGCAAAAACTCGGGAAGTAAAAAAAAATACAATAAAGAGAAACAATTGTTCGAAGTCCTGCCCCTTATGGCTGAAATTAACATACACAAGCCATCTTGACAGTCGTCTTAATAACACAATTTGCTGCAAAAAATTCTTTCAACGTGCGTTCACTTTCTTCCCCAAATACCTTAACGATGATTTACTATTTTGATTCCGTGTGCTTTAGTTACTTGTCCAGCACTGAACTCCAAACACTAACACATAAAGACCCCCAAATGCGTAAGTGTAGCCTCCTAAATTATATCATAAAGTAAAGAGCTATGCCATGCACTTTATGGCAGACGTCTGAACATTTGCAGATCTGGGCATGGTGGCGAACGTGCAGCAAAGGGAACTGGCAGGTTTCATTAAGAGTTCGGCGTGGTTCAAACCTACCACTAATCACTGCATTATGATAAGGGGGCTCTTGACAAAAAGCATTTTATCAGTCGTCTTAATAACACAATTTGCTACAAAAAATTCTTTCAACGTGCGATCACTTTTTCTCCATATACCTTAACGATGGTTTACTATTTTAGTTCCGTGTGCCTTTAGTTATTTGTCCAGCACTGAACTCCTAACACCTATAATTAAACACGCTCCTTATGCACGCATATAGCCGCGTAAATTGTATTACAAAGTAACGAGCGCCCTGCACTTCATGAGAGACGTCATCGATTTTTGGGTGACAGAACGTTTGAAGATCTGGGCTCTGTGGCGAACGAGCCGCTAAGGGAACTGGCAGGTTTCATCCAGAGCTCGGCGTGGTTCAAACCAGAGGTCAGCAATGAGTATTCAAAACGATGAGTAGATTCGAGTCATACTTATAATTTCTGATACTTATACGCATTCATACTTATTTTAATGTCATACTCATACTACTCACACACAAAGTTTGAAATACTCATGGTACTCATACTTCACAATACGTATGATGTTATTGATTTCGACTCTGCATGACTAATCGTATACAAGAATCACAAAATAAGTATGATTCGCGTACGAACACTACAATACTCACCAGAAGGTTGTGTGTTTGCTCAGCTTGTTGTCGTTGCATTTCTTCTTTCTTTGTAAATGCAACAACAACTAAGACTGTAAATTTTGACGAATGATTCGAATCACTCGAATCATTTATGTAGGCGTATGAATCAAACACATTTCGAATGTTATGAGTTTGATGTGAACGTTGTAATCATACTTATTGCAACTTGTACAATGTTGTACTGAGTATGAATGAATCAGAGTAGTTGGATTTCAATACTGTTGACTCACTCATACTCAAAATTTCATGAGTACTTATGAGTAGCGAAAAAGCGATTCATTGCTGATCTCTGGTTCAAACCCACCACCAACCACTGTATCATGATAAGGGGGCTTTTAAGAAAGGCATCTGTACCCAATTTTGTACGAAAACAAAATTCTTTTGACTTTCAGGTACTGGCCTCCTGTCTAATGTTCAAATACTTTTACGATGCTAAAGTCCCTCCTAATGCAGGCGTATACCTGCCTAAATTGTATTCACAAAGTAATGTTAAGTTCAGAAGTAGCTTGTCAAACGCATCTCAACAGTCGTCTTAATAGCCCAATTTTTAAAAGAATTCTTTTGACTTTCAAGTACTGGCCTCCTGTCTAATGTTCACGATGACTTTACAATGCTAAAGTTCCTCCGTATACCCTCCGAAATTGTATTCACAAAGTAAAGTTAAATTCAGAAGTAGAACTTCTGCTTGACAAAGGCATCTCAACAGTCGTCTTAATAACCCAATTTTCTGCACAAGAAAAATTCTTTTGACTTTCCACTACTGGCCTCCTGTCTAATGTTCAAATACTTTAACGATGATTTACTATTTTCACTCTATGTATTGTTGGTGACTTGTCTGGCTGGCACTAAGACTCCAAATAGCTTCACTGGTCAGTGAAGTGTATTGCATAGAAATTAAAAGCGAGGAGGCAATACATCAATGTCTTTAGGAAACATGTGAATGAGTGAGTGAATTAAAGTGTGTGTGTCCAGTTGAAAAATAAAACTGAAAAATATTTGATGGAGTTTTAAAAAATCTAAGTATTTGAGGGGGGCAGCTACAAACAGTCTAAAAATGTTTGAGTTTGACAGACAGTTTCGTAAGCAAAATAATGCCGTATTACCACCATTTGAATGACTTGTTTAATAATATTCTTTCGTTTTATTTGTTGCTAAACCTTTAAGTAAGCTACACTTCTTTACTAAGCTGGTGGTTGTAGTTGATTTCAAACGTTTTAAATTAAAGGTTTTCATCTCAATCTGTTTCATGCTGTTCGTTTTGTTTTTTTCTTCTCATTTCATTTGATCCTCACCTTTAGCTCATATAATCATTGGATTTGTTACCACAATTTGTATTGTATTACGATAGCTTTTAAATGTTTTTTTGATTTCGATTTCATATACCATATCAGTCAAATAGCTGCTGTTGCTGCTAGCATAGTAACCAGATTTAATTACGATTTTCCAACTTCAGCTACGAAAAAAACTATTCAAAATGTAAACCCCATTTGAACGTGCAGTTTAAGAAGAGTTTTTTTTTATAAAATCTCACGCTACTTTAATGCTGCTGCCACTTTTTTGTTTTTTTCTTTCTGAAATTAAAACTGTTGCTAGCTGTCTGTCCGTTTATTCACCTTAAAACCCCCGCTATTTTTAATCGTTTTTTCTCTTTTTGTGGTCTTATCTTGCTTTGGAAGCTTAAAAGAGTAGCCAAAATTCATTCGCTTAAAAGGGTATTTAAAAATTTTAATTGAGTTTTATTATGATTTTCTTTATCTTTTTTGCTTCGCTGTTTACTTTTTCATTATCTTCATGAAATTTGTTGACCTGTAGCAGCAATACAATAATAACAACAACAGTGAGGCATTAGTTTTTGTTACATATTGGCTTGGAGGAGAGGTAATTATGGCATGAGCCATGTAGGTAAAGGCAGATCAAAAAATTTTAATTTATTTTCTCGTATAGAAGAGACCATCATGTAGATAATCCAATATCCTATACAATCAAACCACACAGAGTCAATCAACGGCATATCGTGCCGTTCATTACAACCAGAGATCAGCAATGAATTGCTTTTTCGCTACTCATGAGTACTCATGCAATTTTGTGTATGAGTGAGTCAACAGCATTGAAATCCAACTAATCTGATTCATTCGTACTCAGTACACAACATTGAATTATGAGTACAAGTTGCAATGAATATGAGTACAACATTGACATCAAACTCATAACATACGAAATATGTTTGATACATACGGCTACTCATTCAGATTCATAAATTTAGAAAAATACTCATAATACTACTCATAAATGATTCGAGTGATTCGAAACATTCGTCAAAATTTGCAGTCTTAGTTGTTGTTGCATTTACAAAGAAAGACAAAGACAGCAAGCAGAGCTTACACACAACCTTCTTGTGAGTTTTGTAGTGTTCGTACGCGAGTCATACTTATTTTGTGATTCGTGTATACGATGACTCATGGAGAGTCGAAATCAATAACAGCATGCGTATTGTGAAGTATGAGTACCATGAGTATTTCAAACTTTGTGTGTGAGTAGTATGAGTATGACATTAAAATTAGTATGAATGCGTATAAGTATCAGAAATTATAAGTATGATTCGAATCTACTCATCGTTTTGAATATTCATTGCTGACCTCTGATTACAACCCTTCAATTAGGATTACAAGCTAGTTTCTCACACCCCTTATGTTGTGTGCGTTAATTTTATAAATAAGTGGCGAAACCTATAGTTTATAGTCGACTCTGACCAACAGATTGTTGGTGGAGCAATTGGTTCGTGTTTCTGTGATAACAACTTTGATCAGACTTTCACTGTTAATGGCAAGCACTGTACGTTAATCATCACCATCATCTTTTGGCATGAATTATGTGATCTGGATACCAACAATATGTGGTTTCAACAGGACGCTGCTAAGTACCAAGCAGTTTATGTCATATTGAATATACTGCACGAGAGATTTGAGGGCATGGTCATCTCACGTGAACGTGATGCGAATAAACTACAAACCACATCGGTCCACAAAAACAACATACCCCATACATACATAATTGGTTGTAACAACACTTCAGTCAGAATTACGACCTAGCTTCTCTCACCACTTATGTTGTGTACGTTTATTTTATACATGAGAGGCGGGACCGACAGTTTAAAGTCGACTCCGAACAACAGATTTTTGAGAAACTTTTCATGGCAATTTTATTTCACTTTCAGAGTTTTTGCCAGAAATCTGCTGAGAGGCAGTCGCCGAAGACATATTCTTTCCAAATTTCCTTCTGTTTGAGATGTCTGACGTGGGGTTTAAACCGTGGCCTCACGTCTAAAAAGTCAACAGAGTATCTACTAGACTACAGCGACTTCTGGTTCTGGCCTCATCATCTAATAATTCACTGTCCTGAACTCATACACGACGTGGGATCTAGCGGAATCAATATCGTGATCGGTAAAACGAATAAATATTAGACAAGGCAGGTCTTAGATGAGGAAAACCTATGATCAGAAGTTAAGAGATGTTAATGCAACACACCTGGGAATTATTCGTATTTCTGGCAAAAACTCTGAAAATAAATCAAATTGTCACGAAAAAGTTTCTCAAAAATTTGTCGTTCGAAGTCGACTTTAAACTGTAGGTCCCGCCACTCATGCTTAAAACACACACAACATAAGTGGTGTGAGAAACTAGGTAGTAATCCTGACTAAAGGGTTGTAATGACCAATTATGTATGTGTGTAGGTAGGCCTTAGATAAGGAAAACCAATCATCAGTAGCTAAGAGATGTTAATCCATCTCGCCTGGGAATTATTCATCTTTGACGAATTCCAATCAAAAACCTCCAACGATCTCAAATCGCATGATCTTTGTGGTCAACGGGGTTCACCAAACCGAGAGTTAACTCTTCTTAAAACCTTCGCAAGTGTTAGAAGGACTCTTAGCATTGTCTAACTGTAACCACACTAGACTTGTACAGTTCACATTCCTCAATTGCAGGCCACACAAAATTCGGTTATGATATGGCCAGGCGTCTGTTAATAAACCCTCTATCAGTATGTAGTTCGAAACTTTCGAAACTTTTCGAATATAATCGCTGAAATTTTTTATGTACGTGTTCAGGCCACGGCAACAGAAGCCTCCACCTGAAACACTCAGTTGTCTTTACTGGAACGCACAGATAGGTTAGGTTAGGTTAGAGGACGTGTACTTCTCAATTTAGACAAGTACAGTACCCAGGGGTCGAATTGACGCATTGTACAACGACCTAGTTTCTCACACCACTTATGTTGTGTGTGTTACTTTCTTTATAAAAAAGTCGACTCCGAATGACAGATTTTTTAGAAACTTTTTCATGGCAATTTTATTTCCTTCTCAGAGTTTTTGCCAGAAATCTGCTGAGAGGAAGTCGCCGAAGAAATACTTTTTGTATTTTGTTTTGATGTCTGGCCTGGGACTCGAACCCTGGCTTTTACGTCTAATAAGCCAACACACTACCTACTAGACTACGGCGACTTCAACGCACAGATATAAAATTTAAAGTTTGTTATATGGGTATGTTATTGATCAGGATGACTTTATCGTGAGGAAGCTAAAATCCTTAGCTTATCAATAATGCCGGGTCTTCAATGAGCGTCCATCTTATAGAAGCTGCATCTGTCCACTTTGTTGTCATTTATTTAGTCTGTTTAGCCAAATGATCATGAATGGATACAGCATTCAAAACATGTGCACATAATACAAATATTTAATCGAAATGGATGTGTTGTGAGGGACTATGCAACGAGCCTTAAGTCTATAATCATTCCACCGCATCATTCGATCATTCGAATGCAGTGCATAAATTCATGTCCATAGGTTCAATAAAAGGTCAATAAACCAACACAAGTATGACGACAAAACGCAAGACCTCTCAGAAATATCGCCCTAGTCTGTCCAGAGTGTGTAGCAGAAACCTAAGCAATATATATCGCGTAACATAGAAGAACAGTGCATTTCATATACCACAGCCTAGCGAATTTTACGTTGTGACTTATGCCTGCACCCCTAAATCATCATATGAAGCGGGTATCCAAGCTAAACGACCATACACAACGACATGTGCTTGTTAAAGAGATCTGGCGCAGTTGGCATATATAATCTTCAGCGTTGAGGTTCATTTCTGAATGATTGGATAGGTGAACAAACAAAATTTTAGATGAAACTAATCCGCATAAAATCCAAGAGTGTCCCATTCAACCAAAAACGTTGCTGACTCATATCCTCATGAGTCCATTCGTCTTTGAGAACGATGTTGGCCAGCGCCCATCATTGTGAATGATGGCCAATAAAGGGCGATGATGACCAAGGTCTGAATTGGATGATCCGAACACAAACGGTATGTGGTTTCAACAGGACGAAGCTATAAGCCATGCAACACATTTCACATTGGATATTCAGCACTAGTGATTTGAGGGCATGGTATTGCCACGTGAAGGAGATGTGATTTACCCACCGAGATTGTGCAGTTTGACCTTGTTAACCTTTTTCTGGCGGGATTTTCTTAAGTCGCAGGTGTATGGTAACGAGTCACAACTCATACCGGTACTAAAGGATAACCTTATGCGTTCATTTAACCTTTAAAGCAATGGAAAATTTTAATTCAAACGAAATGGTTTTTTCCCTCACCAAATAATAGTTTTAAAACCTCTGAATTGATTTGTTTTCTTACACTTACTGTTGTTTTTTTTTGTGCTCGTTTTTAAAACTTCTGCTGCTTTTGATTAACTATTGTTTTTGATTTGAATTTTGTATAAAAAAAACCGAGGAAAAAAACAAAAAACATGTCATTAAACACGTGTATCTTCCTCGTACATCAGCATATCACAATAAAAGCGAAGGATTTCTTCAGTAGATTTTTTTAAAATACCCCAACACATCTGCATACAAATAATGAGTATGTAACAGAGTTACATTTACAATTCTGTTACAAACTATTATTGTTGTTGTCATTGCTTTAACACTCATCCAGAAAGTTTTTTAAAGTCCGATTTGTTTTACTTCAGTGTGCACCTTTTTTAAGTGAATTTCTGGATGAATTCGCTTACACATACACTCTAATGATTTTCATAGTAAAAGTGTAACAATGTTTAACTCTCTCTCTCTTTCTCTTTCTAACCGTATTTAATATTCATGCAAAGCTTTCATTGCAATAAAAACAAACCGACCAGCTCAATCAAGCATTCTTCACACCCTCCACCCCAAAAAGATTGTTTAACAAAAACAACATAATTTTTATCACAACAAAAATAACAACAATTATGACACAAAAAAAAAAATAAAAATAAACAAATAAAAATAAAAACTAAGGGAAAAACATTTTAAAACACTCACCAAACACACACACACACACCAATTCAGTCTCCTTCAAACTCTCTCTCCCTCCGCTTATCGCTGTATGTGTGTTTTAAAACATTTTTTTTGTATTCTTGTCACCATAGAAATGGCTGACTAGAACAACTATGTATAGCCAACACTGTAGTAAATTACAGTGGGTTCGATAGTCACAAAATGTAATGAAATTTTATTTCAAACTAGCTGTACCATGCGGAGAAGGAGAAGACGTTACACAAAATGTCCATTTAATTTTGAATCATTTTATTGATTTTGTTTCCCATTGTCCTGATGATTCAGATGAACGGGTACTGAGTAGTACGCATTCGATCAGTTTCTAATCTCACTTCTGGTTGTTCAAGTGGTTCAAGCGAACGGGTGTCAGCGGCATATACTCGAAGATTTATACAACAACTTTGTTAAAGAATGCAGAGTTTACGATTTAATTCGTTTTAAGTAATTTTCAGTGGCGCCACCTATCGGATATTAGTCATACCAACTTAGAAAACTTCCTCGGCTCATGCGCAACAACTTTACAGGAGATCATAACATGATCAAATGCACAGTTTACGATTCTATAAGGTACATACAAACAAACATTCATTTTTAAATATATAGACTATGGAAGGTGACACGCCCACTATACCCAATCCGCCCATTTCGTTCAAATATAAGTCAAAGTCGTCCATACAAAATTTGAGGGCTCTAGCTGTTGCAGTTTATTAGATATGCAACATTAAATACTTATTGGGTATGCGGGCGTGGCACCTCGCCTACTTGAAATTTTAAAATAAAAAGTAGCCTATAACTCCTTGCAGAGATACAGGAAGATACTGTGAAAAACAGGTGATACGCCCACTATAGCCAATCCGCCCATATTGTTCAAATATACGTCAAAGTCGTCCGTACAAAATTTGAGGACTCCAGCTGTTTCAGTTTATGAGATATGCGACATTAAATACGTATTGGGTATGTGGGCGTGGCAGCTCGCCTACCTGAATCTTTAAAATAAAAAGTAGCCTATAGTTCCTTCCAGACATACAGGAAGGTACTGTTAAAATTGAAAATCGGTCCAGCCGTTTAGCCGTCTATAGACTTCAGCCAAACCCACAAACAAATAAACACACTTTCATTTTTATGTATAAGAAGAGTGAATCATTTTAAGGACATTACAGGCTTCTACAGAATTCCATCAGGGGCAAAAAAAGGCTCTAAGAATGGGGATATTCTTTCACCCTTAACTACTAAGAGAAGGGGGGCTGTAAAAAATCTTTCATTTAAAATATCATTTATTCAGTTAAGGGTGTGCTATACACGAATTTGAACCGTTTAACAACAAAGAACTTTCAAAAGTTGTTGATTCAAACATGATCCCTTCTTCAGCCTTGCGGGATAATTGATCCACTGTGCTAGGAATTGTCAAGCTTATAAAACAATTTGAAGAGACTGAAAGCATTGCAAATGTGGTCAGATCTGTGCCTCATTGTAGAAAATATTGCTACTTTTAGTATAACTTTGGCGAATCAATCGATTTCACAGCGCTTCCAGGAATCAAGCCAGTTTTACAGCTCATTTTGGCGAATTTAGAATATGGAATGAATGAATCACTTTTTCGCTACTCATAAATACCCATGAAATTTTGAGTATAAGTGAGTCAACAGTATCGAAATCCAACTACTCTGATTCATTCGTACTCAGTACACAACATTGATTTATAAGTACAAGTTGCAATGAGTATGAGTACAACGTTGACATCAAACTCATACCATTCGAAATATGTTTGATTCATACGCCTACTCATTCAGATTCATAAATTTAGAAAAATACTCATAATACTAATCATAAATAATTCGAGTGATTCGAATCATTCATCAAAATTTACAGTCTTAATTGTTGTTGCATTTACAAAGAAAGAAGAAAGACACATAAACAAAAAAGACAAAGACAGCAAGCAGAGCAAACACAAAACCTTCTTGTGAGTATTGTAGTGTTCGTACGCTAATCATACTTATTTTGTGATTCTTGTATACGATTAGTCATGCAGAGTCGAAATCAATAACATCATACGTATTGTTAAGTATGAGTACAATGAGTATTTCAAACTTTAAATATGAGTAGTATGAGTACGACATTAAAATAAGTATGAATGCGTATAAGTATCAGAAATTATAAGTATGGTTCGAATCTACTCATCGTTTTGAATACTCATTGCTGACCTCTGATACTGAAGTTAACTTTAACTCATATGAGCTAAGTGCCCAGATAGGCCATCTGTCTGTAAAACAGTATTTCAGTGTCTGGACATTTTTTCTTTCTATACAAATTGAAATGAACACATCTTTCGATATCTCCGAGTGTCCTTATGTGTTCGAAATATTTCGTTTAGGTTCTGAACACTGCCACTTCCATCCTACTATGTGCCTTTGAATTATCCGTATGCATAACATAATTGGTCATTACCACCCTTTAGTCAGGATTACAACCTAGTTTCTTACACCACTTATGTTGTGTGTGTTAATTTTATACATGAGTGGCGGGACCTACAGTTTTTAAAGTCGACTCTGGACCACAGATTTTTAAGAAACATTTCCTGACAATTTTATTTGCTTTCAGAGTTTTTGCCAGAAATCTGCTGAGAGGAAGAAATATTCTTTTCAAATTTCGTTCTGTTGGAGATGTCTGACCTGGGGTTGGAGCCGTGGCCTCACGTCTGATAGGCCAACACACTAACTACTAGCGAGTAACCGTATGCCTCTCTTAAATGAGTCAGTCTCAGCCTCAGAGTGCTTAGAGTCGTTGCAAAGCATTTTCAAACTTTTTCCAATTTATTGCTTCTGTCCAGTGGGCACGATTGCATTCTCTTCCTATAAATTCTTCCGGTTTATCCAAATCACTGTGCCACATTACGGTGGAAAACTTTGTCATTTGAAGTTTTTCCTCATGTTTTTGTTTTCACTTTTCTCTCATAATTTTCTGTTTTTCGTTTGTTTTCTCTTTTTCTGTGTAATTGCTGTTGTTGTTTTATATTTTTCAATTGCCCTGCTATTTATTGGGAGGCAAATGGAAAAACTGTGTCGTTTTTTCCATTTTTTCCCTGGAAAAACACAAACCAAATAAACATTAAAAAAAGAAGAAAATTAAAACAAAAACGATTTTCATTTATTTCATAATTTTTTATTTTTTTAATTTTTATTTTTTATTTTTTATAATTATTTATCCTTGTGCCACAACAACGACGAGTTGTACGTGTTGATTTTTGATTTCAAAACTCTCCATACAATTCACTCGTTTCTAATGGAGCGGGGAAGGGTGGTGTACCATTTACTTGAAAATAAAACGGGAAAAAACGACAAACGTTCTGTAAATGCTGGGGATTGTAAAATTTTACAGGGATTTACGAACAATAATTGCTACCAGGCAACAACAGCTCTTGCTTAAAACGTAAAATAAGGAAAAAAAGAATGGAAATATGAAAGAGAGAGAGAGAGAGAACGAGACAAACAGGAGGATAAATTTGTTAAAAAGTTGAAATTAAAGTTGGACATGCGGTGCGGTTTAAACGTTCATTTTGGCTTTGGTTTTGTAAAAATTTTAATTGAAATTTATTTCATTATTTTGGAATAAATGCTGCATGAAACTGAAATGATTTACAACAACAACAACCACACAAATAAAATTTTTTTTATCTGCAACAAATTTAACTAAAAATGGACTTCATCTAGCAATGATTTACAATAAATTAAACAATTGTTTTTATATTGTTTTGAACGTTAAAGAAAATTAAAAGAGTAACACTTTGTATTCTTACGAAAATTGAAAAATTTAAATACTGGTTTAACATTAAAATTATAAACAAAAATATACCAACAAAACACCAACATAAAAAAATTATAAACAAGTAAACAAAAAATATACCAAAAAAACACTACAAGAATAAATGTAAACAAAATACACAAACAGCGATAATAAATGAAAAAAGATCTCTTTATAGAGATCTCAAGAAGGCAAAACCACGAATATTCGCCTTTAGGAACACTCATTAGACTGTTTACGTTGCCATATAAAAGGCAAGATAAAGCAGGCAACGGAGTCAGTAAAAGTTCAGTCAACCCTGTGTGAAGAGGCGGTGTGTTTGAAGAGAGTAATTGCGGTTTGAAGATCTCCCTTGCGTCGAACAATTGACGAGTAGTTGTAATTGTTTATACAAAAGAGTGCAAACAGGAATAGCAAACGAAGCAATTGTTGTTGTTTACATCAAGTTGTGAACAGTGGCACACAGAATTGTGCGAATAATAAAGAATTTTTATTAAGACTAAACACAAATTTATTTTTATTTTATTTGCAATCTATGAGCTCATATTTTAAACGTTTTTAAAAGGTAAAAACATAACAGTATTTATTTAAATTAGAGGTGAGACTGCCATTGGCAGCTTCACTCACATAGATTTTAAGAGAATGATACTGTCTTTCAAAAATGTAATGAATTCCTGCTTTTTATGGAACAGGCAGACAGAGAGATTAATTTTCGGATAACTCGATCAACTCAGAAATTAATACTCCAGCACTCTTTGGTGGTCATGGCTAACTAGAGGGAAAATGTAATCTTTCGTTATTTTATATCCAACCTACTCCATGTGTGTTATAAGTCTAAGAATTTGGCTGAGACTTTCATAATCCGATTATCTAGTAGGATCAAAGGATTTCTAACAAGGCACAGTCTTCGTCATACCAATTCTCAATATGTCAGAACGGGCTTTTGCTTCCAAATCGTTCCTTTAAGGACTTTTGCTTTGCTTTTCGATTGCCTTTCAGCTGAACAGGTAACAGCAGGTTCTAGAATCAACGTCCTTTGTGAAGATGTATTGGTTTGTTGTATTGGGTATAGTAAAGAGGTCCCACATACATTACAACCCTTCAGCCAGGATTACGACCTAGCTTTTCACATCACTTATGTTATGTGTGTTAATTTTTTTATGAGTGGTGGGACCTACAGTTTCAAGTCGACTTCGAACGACAGATTGTTTTTTTTTTTTGAAAAACTTTTTGTGACAATTTTTTATTTTCTCTTAGAGTTTATGCCAGAAATCTGCTGAGGGGAAGTCGCCGAAGTTATATTTTTTCAGATGTTTGGTTTATGGTTAGAACCGTGGCCTTTAAAAGCCAAAACACTACCTACTAGACTACGGCGATATTTTCCTACTATTACTTCAAACTTTTTTATGATATTTTTGTTGATATACCTACTCTTTAGATGAAGAGGTCAAGGACGAAATTGCAGTCTTTTAATATTAAAAATTGGAAAACTTATTACCCTAGTTCCGAATCTAGTTTCCTTGGCTCCTTAGCAGAGATGTTTAACCTCCACACCACATCATATCGAGTCCCTTTTGAGTCTCTTGAGACCTCGTTTTTAACCAACAAATGGCTTAAAGTATCACAGCCACAGCCACATCAATTTCGAATTTCTGTTTCCATAAGAATTCTCAGTCCAGAAGAAGTCATACATTCATCGAGTGAATGATGTCTTCAAGTCTCAGCTATTCAGGTCATTATAAGAGTGTTTTGGATTGCTTGAACTTGACTTTACACATGTATTGGAATATTTAGAAAGAAAATTTAAGCGATGAAAAGCTCTCCTTGTTTTTATTCTTCGTTTGGACGTATGTGAACGGAGTAAGTTTTCTATGACACTTTACAAGACACTGAGCAAGCAAGCTTGCAAGGAGGGGAAATTCCATGTACTTAAAAAGGTCATAATACTTCCTTGGAGTTGGGTCTGATGTGCAGGTATGCCTAACGAAGAGGAACATGAAAAGAGTTAAAGATTCTCCTCAAAACAAGTAAGTTTTAAGGCAATCGCAACCTTTGCTGAGAAACTAAAATAAGAGGAGGTATGAGTCAAGCATCAGACTCTCTAGAAATAACTTGTAATGGGTTCACCAGTTTTTTAACGAGCAGAGTATAATTATTCCGAGTACACTTATTTGCAATGGGTGTTGTCTTGAGCCTAACATGTAGATCCTGTAACAATGCAAATAAATAATCGAAACACATTTTTGGAATCAGTGAGGCATAATTGCATTCTAAATGGAGAAATTTGGTTGCATATTAAGAGGTGAGCAGGTAATTGTCATTGTTGGCACCCCACTGCATCCAGAAATTTATCAAGGCAATGGGATGAGACATTTTAGGGATACCATATAAAGTTGGAGGCGAGTAAAATAGATCATCTGGTTGTAGTACTAAGACACATTTGTAAGACGAATAGATGTGTGATAGACTTCATTCTTTTCCTACCTAAATTGTTACATACATTTCGTATTACTTTTCTATACATACTGGATTACTACGACTGCATAGTTAAAGTATTGTGGATATAAAATATTCAGGCAGCAGCAGACCAACTTCTAGTGACTATGAGGCACAGCGACATATTTACGTCATTGCGATAGGACTTTTCAAACCATGGCCTTTATTGACTAGGCGAGTACAATTATTGTATTGCTTGTCACTACTGGCTATTGTAGGAGCAGAAGAATGTAAAAAACTTGTACGTTTGCCAAACTTAATAAAATTCGAAGAAGTTATCTGGAGAAGAATGAGATTTTATAGGCCAAAAGGCTAAGTTTGTGCTCTCAGTTCAGCCACTGCCGTTTGAAGCTCATTTCGAAAACATAATTCGGGTTGTTTGCATACATACCTAATTAATCATTACAACCCTTTGGTCAGGATTACGACCTAGCTTCTCATCACCACTTATGTTGTGTTCAAAACCGATTCCAAACAACAGATTTTTGAGAAACTTTTTCATGGCAATTTTTATTTTACTCTCAGAGTTTTTGCTAGAAATCTGCTGAGGGGAAGTCGCCGATAAAATTTTTTTTTCGTATTTTGTTTTGTTAAGGATGTCTGGCCTGGAAATTGAACCATGGCCTCACGTCTAATAAGCCAACACACTACCTACTGGGATACGGTGACTACAATTGAGGCTGTTTAATTTCATTATAAATGTGCAACGGTGATGGGATATGTTGCTCCTAGCAATGCTATTGAAAGCGTCAAAAAAATACTTCGATTGTATCAAAACTCAAATTTACCAAATTGACCACAATGCTATTCACATTTTGGGGTATTTATGTTGGGGAACGAACCTCTTTTAACCATTTCTAATAAAGTACTACACACAGATAAAAAGCAAATTTAGTTGGGTTAGTAGATCAGTAGAATAAAATAACGGCAAATCGTCATTGAATAACTCTGTATTTCGATTGTATTCTTTCCATTTAACCAAGCTTCGACTGATGACTTTAAGTTAGCCAATATAATTGGCGATGATTTCCGCATTCGAGCCAACAGTGAGCTGTTTGAGCTCCTCAACGACATAGACGTTGTACAGCGTATTAACATCCAGCAGCTGCGTTGGCTCGGCCATGTCGTTCGAATGGAGGACAATGCTGCGGCGAGACAGTTATATTATGCGGAGATTTTTGGAAGTCGGCGAAGAGGACGACCCTGTTTGCGTTGAAAGGACCAAATCATGGATGCCCTGTCATCGATTGGTGTGACCAACTGGCGGAGGCGCGCAGGTAGCAGAGATGACTGGAAGGATGTGTTAAGGCATACCGAAGTCCGGTTAATCGGTTTGTTAATGGCCAATTAAGTAAGTGAATATAATTGAAGACACTATAATCAAATGCTAATGAAATTCAAGAGTCGATTTCATAAATATATCACCCCTCCCTCTCCATTAACCTTACAATTATTCCATAATTATATCCCCAATTAAAACGGATTTCTCTTTAAATAATCATGGAAAATAATACCAAATTGTGTAACAAATTAAAGTTAAACTAATGTTTTTACATCGCTCTCTCTCTCTGACTGAATTTTTACATGATGTTTCATTGTGTTCGAATATTTCGCTTTAGTTTCGTTTGGCCACAATTTGTCTCACCACAAGGGGTATTTAAAATTATTGCCATTATTTCCCCCCCCCCCGTAAACCTACAAAATGATCATAAAAAATGCCATCATTTGGAAATGCTGCTGCTGCGTCGTCCGTCTATTGGTTTTGGGGCAACAGACATTTTTGAATGAAAAAAAAAGAAACTAAATTCCAATGATTTTAAAATGTTCACTCATAATGGCATTCACAACATTTAATTTACCAACGGACTGGCTGGCTGACTGACTAGAGTTCCGAGGTTACTCTGACTCTCACTCTCTCTCTCTCTCTCACTCTCTCTCTCTCTCTCTCTCTCTCTCTTTGTCTCTGTATAAATCCATTGTTTTTATGAAATTTAAAACAAATGAGGTTTTATGTTTTTAATTTCATAGTTAAGCTGGAGCTGATGTTCGAAAAATTATTTCAAAATTAAGCAGGTGCCTCGAAGCGAATACGGGAGACGCTATATATATATAATCTTAAAGTTCTGTTTATTTTTTATTCCAATTTTTATTCGAATTGATAGCGTTGCTGAGATGTTCCCAATGAATACATTCACAAGATGAGAAGGAGATATGTACTGTCTGCAGACTAACAGTTGTTGCTTCTGACCCTAGTCTGGAACGTGAAATTGAGGATAGAAGGATAGGGCTTCATATCCACAGACCATACAACACTTCCTAATAATTATAGATTGATTGCGCTTGTGTCTTACGCTGTATTCTGCGCTCGTACGACTATATTCATATGGTCTTAGGTATACTTTTTATCTTATAGATAAAATCGCTTATAGCCGTGATGGAAGCTAACCTATTCATCTCCATTATGTCCTACATAATATGTTGCTCTATTTAGCCTCCATCTAGCCTGTAGACCGTAACCAAAGAATGGAAGACTGTTGAATTGAGAGATTCTAACTGAAACTGCCTTCAACAATTTCGTATTACTTCGGGGATATCTCATTGTATGCTCCGCTAAATTACTTCTGAATTTCCTTTCCATTTATTATACGCTACACTTCATTGATTGATTCTTCTCCAAATCTTTCCTGTACTTTTCAGGCAGTTTCAATATATTCCTCGCTTTATCCATAATAATTATTATTTCCTTTGGATGTTCATAAAATGTCAAGCATTTAAACACAATATATTTTGCAGTTTCGTTTTTCTTTGGACATTACTGAGACGGATAATTCATTTTGTAACCATTATATTACGGGTTTTTTCTAAACATAACATCTGATAACCCGTCTTTCAATGTATGAAACTAGGCTTTGATCCACCGACCGCTTAAATTCCTAGATATCATCTTCAATCTTCAATATAATCTCAACTGTGCGTTGATTTGAAAAACCTATTGATGCCATAGTCACCATAGGCTAGTAGGTAATGTGTTGGCTTCAAACATTAGGTCAGACATCAAAACTAAAATATGAAAAAATATTTCTTCGGCGACTTCCTCTCAGCAGATTTCTGGCAAAAACAAGCAGAGTAAATAAAATTTCCATACAAAGTTTCTGAAAAAAATCTGTCGTTCGGAGTCGACTTTAAACTGTAGATCCCGCCCATCAGGTATAAAATTAACACTTACAACTAAAGTGACGTTGGAAACTAGGTCGTAATCCTAACTGGATGGTTGTAATGACCAATTATATATGTATGCGTGTGAGATATCATCAATATTTTGTTTTAATTTCAACGATCTATTGATGTCATTATGTGTGAACTAAAGCATCGTTCATCACAGCAGCATCGTTCAGCATCGCGACACAACTCCTTCGAACCCTGCAATTTTCCATGACTTTAAGGCATAAATTAGGCTGAATTTGCACGTTGTAGTTTATTCACACACACTATCACCTCCAAGAGATATGACCGTGCCCTCAAATCCAATCCATATCCAATGTGGCATACGCTGTGTGGTACATAGCGCTGTCCTGTTGAAGCCATATGTCGTTCGTGTGCAGATCTTACAGTTGAAGCCAAAATAAGTTGGTTATCATCGCGTACATTATTATCTTCTCGTGAGATGATCATACCCTCCAAGCCAGTTTGCTCGTGCAGAATATTCAATCTGGCATGAGCTTTGTGGTCCATAGCACATATCTCTACTATCCAGGACATACAATTCAAACCAAAGAAGTTGATTATCATTAAACTACGGTGCCCTTCGTTAACAGTGATTGCCTGATCAAAGTCGTTCTCACAGAAGCATGGATTAATTGCGGCGCACACTTAAAATCCACAGCAAACCGCCCCTTTTGGATCTCACGTAGATTCGCACCGTCTTAAAGATTAAATTGATTCAGAATGCTATCACTTACCGAAGCTGTGGTTTATGGGTCATTCGCATACACCTGTAACGTGGTCATATTGCACAATTTTGGTGGTTAGTTCAAATCCCCTTCACGTGACTTTACCATGCTCTCAAAGCGCTGCTGTAGTACGACACATAGGTTCGTTCTGTTTAAACAAATGTCGCTCTCAAAGACAAATAGACTCCTGAAGACAACAGTCCAAAGTCCACAGCAAACAGTTAATTTTTTGGGATGCATTGGACCCTCTCGGATCTCATGTGAATATGTTTGGCCTAAAATTTTGTTGGTTCACGTACCAATTCATCGCTACAGATGATTTTTGATGGAAGGGTTGGATCTGTTGCCAACTACTGCAGAGACCCTTTAGCGAAATACACATAACGATTCACGGTTGCCCACGGCTGATTGGACGAAACAGACTGAACAAATCGACAACTAATTAGACAGATGAAGTTCTAACAAGGGGCTGTCAAAGTTCAGAACCCGAAATTTGTTGTCATTATATTTGGAAAAGAACAATTTTCATATGTCTATCACGGCTTTTCTAAGTGGAGCGCAGCTGAATTTCCTCATGGAAAATTGCTCAATTAATCAGACTGACCAGTTCACACCACCTCGACGTGAGATGACCACAACCTCAAATCGCCTGTGTAGAATATTCAAACTGGTATAAACTGTGCGATACGTAACGTCGTCTTGTTGAAACCAGCTCATCCAATTCAGATCGAAAGTAGTTGGGAATCTAATCTACCTAAAGTACTCGCCATTCACGGTAATATCATTCTCAAAGATCTGACGCCATCACCCAAAAATTTATACCAAACAATGACTGTTACGGGATGCAGAATGCTGGTATATCTGTAGGACTCTGTAGCTTATATACGGCGTTGTCTTTGGCCGTTTACTTTTAGTTCCTGCATCAGCTGAATTGTTTTCGGGTGTGGGACCAAGTTACGACGCAAAAACTCGTTAAGTTGTGATCTGCTAAGGGTAAAGTTTTTGTAATCGACTAATCCATGCAGCAAAGACACTTCGTTGTGTAAAATCTTCCACAGGAATTTGGCAAAACACCCCGAATAAATGACAACTAATTTGACAGATGCAACTTCAACAATACTGCCTTTATCAACTGTCAAAGCTCGGAAGACAGCTTCCTTATTGGAATACCTTTTGTACGAATTATTCCTGCTGCAATCCCTTAAGCATATGTTTCTAAAAACTGATAGCCTGCTTCGGAAACTTTGCTTTGGAAGTTCATCTTCTATTCTACTTAACATACATAATTGGTCATTGGAATCCTTCAGTCAGGATTACGACCTAGCTTCTCAAACCACTTATGTTTGTATGTGTTGATTTTATACATGGGTGGTGGAACCTACACTGTATAGTTGACTCAGAACTACAGATTTTTGAGAAACCTTTCATGGCAGTTTTATTTTACTCTCAGAGCTTTTACCAGAAATATGCTGAGAGGAAGTTGGCGAAGAAATATTTGTTTTTGTATTTCGTTTTGTAGGATATGTCTGATCAGGGGTTTGAACCGTGGCCTCATGTCTAATAAGCCACTACACTACCTACTAAACGACAGCGACTACTGTTTTAAGTAGATTGTAAAAGAGTACAGCAACTGATAAGGTAAAGCCATCTTGCCTATATTTCCTCAAAAAGAAGTCGCCGTGGTCTAGCAGGTAGTGTGTTGGCTTATTAGATGGAAAGAAAGAAAATAAAATACAAAAAGTATTTCTTCGGCGGCTTCCTCTCAGCAGATTTCTGGCAAAAACTCTGAGAATAAAATAAAAATTGCCATGAAAAGTTTCTCAAAAATCTGTCGTTCGGAGTCGAATTTAAACTGTAGGTCCCGCCACTCATGTATAAAAATTAACACATGCAACATAAGTGGTGTGAGAAACTAGGTCGTAATCCTGACTGAAGGGTTGTAATGACCGATTATGTATGTATGTATGTTCCTCAAAAATCTTTTATTTACATGCCATAAAACCTGGTTTCAATTTTCCTTAAAACGCTGCTTCATTTTCAAATCATTTCTTCCAGTAACAAGATACTGAAAAGCAGCTGCCATGTGTGTAATAAACGGATATTGGATGCCTCATCATTCATCCATGGAATGATCGAAACATAAAATTAAATTTAGGAAAATAATCCCCCCTCCACCCTGTCTCTGGCCATAACAACAATAATAAAATATTGTTTATTCGACAAGAAGAAATTCAATTTTGAGTGTGGCAAGTTTATGAATATGCCTGCCATTGCAGGAGTTTATTGAGTAGAGAGCGAGAGAGAGACATTTGGTTGGGATTTAGTTTTTAGTAACAGTTTTATCAATGAAACATATATGTATGTATGTATTTATGTATGTTGCATTAAATATATATGAAAGCATACATACATACGTTTATGTTGCTCATAAAATTTACCTTTCACAGCAGCTATAATAACAACAAAGCCAGGAAGTAAAATAAAAAAAAAAAAATAAAATGAGCATCACTTTGGTATTTTGAAACGTTCATATTGAATATTGAATGGCCATCATGCCACAATATGTGGCACTCATATACATATGCACATACACATACACATACACATGTATTTCTATCTATATTGCTGGCATAAAATAAATAACAAAGTGGTTGTGTGTGTGTGGCATGAGGAGTTGATAGAGCAGATAGACATGGATTTTTGGAAAGTATTAGAGAAAGTTTTTTGTTGTTGTTGTTCCATTTGTTTCAAATTAAATTTAGTTTCGGTCATAAATTGCTGCCATACACAGATAATTAAAGTTACGAATTTATTAGTAAAGAGGGGCCGGGGGAAAGGGAAGAGAGGAGAATTTTTATGTTTTGTTTTCACTTATTGGTTTAGTTGTGTGGCATTAAGTGAATATTTATTTTAATATACCACCACATACATATGTATGTGTAGACAATATTTGCATGTGTAAGCTTTAACTGTGTGGTATACCATGTGCCAGGCATTACTGCAAAAACAATGCAATACAATACAATACAATAAATTGTTGTTGTTGTTGCAACAATTACTCTTCTATTGTATTTATATTTTGATAGAGACGGATCAGTGATTGAGAGTTATAAGCTGAGCTAAGCTAAATTATTATTTACAAAATCCATGTTGCAACAAATCTCAGTGTGTTCATATATAACCATATATCAGTGTGTTTGTGTGTGTGTTTGTGTATGCACTGCATATGCCCGTTTTACACGTTACAATGTTTCAGTAGGGATGGCACAGAGTTAGTATGTTTGTGTAATATTTATGCGGTGGCTGCATTGATTTTAAATTCTATTCTAATCACATACGAGTGCATGCATGCATACATGCATACATGCATTCATTCAGTCATTCGTTTCATACGTACATATTTATTTATTTTGTGACCATCATTTAAAATTATTTGTGATTTTGAACTGTTTGTTTGCATAGATGTTGCTAATGTTGCATTTTTAGTATTGGGTATGGGCAAAAATAAATTCTCCTTTTAAAGGAAGTAAAAAAACCAAACAATTCAATCGTTTTTCTTTCACTTTTGTTTATTTTTTTTTTTTGGTTTCTCGCTCTATCTTCTGAAAAAGAAGGATATCTAAAGTGGCAGAAGTCACCGTAGTCTAGAAGGTAGTGTGTTGGCTTATTAGACGTAAAACCAGGGTTCAAGCCCCAGGCCAGACATCCAGACAAAATACAAAAAGTATTTTTTCGGCGACTTCCTCTCAGCACATTTCTGACAAAGACACTGAGAGTAAATAAAATTGCCAGGAAAAACTTTCTCAAAAAATCTGTCGTTCGGATTCGACTTTAAACTGTAGATCCCACCACTCATGTATAAAAATTAACACACACAACATAAGTGGTGTGAGAAACTAGAACGTTGTACAATAGATCAATTCGACCTCCGGGTACTGTTCTTGTCTTAATTGACAAGTACACGTCCACTAACCTAACCTAACCTAAAGTGGCATGTCTTGTGTGATATGTAGCGCCGTCATGTAGAAACCATATATAGTTGGAGTCCATCATTCAATTCAAGCCAAAAGAAGTTGGTTACCATCTACCTAAAGTACTCGTCATTCACAGAACTGAAAAAAATCGTCACCGTAGCGTAGTAGGTAGTGTCTTGGCTTACCAAGCGAGAGCTTATGAGTTCAAACCTCAGCTTTTTCTCAAACAGCATAAAATATGAAAAAAAATTTCTTTAAGCGAGTTCTTCTTAATAATATTCTGATGAAAATCCTGAAATTACATAAAATTGGCATGAAAAGTTTTTCAAATCTGTAGGTGCCGCAACTTAATGGATAAAATTAACATACACGACATAGGCGAAGTGAGAAGCTAGGCCGTAATTCTGACTGAAGGGTTTTAATGACCAATTATGTATGTAATCGCAGATAAAGATTGTATTTCTGATTTAATCTGTCCACCAAATCAATCTCACATGGCTCCTTTCTTTCTTTTAAAATCCATGAAAAAACGGGGAATTGTTAAGGTTGATTAAAAAATATAGCGTCCGCCAAATAACTTTTTTTTTTAAAATGCTTTAAAAAACCTACAGAATATTTTCTCAAATTTCTTTTTTTATTCGAAAATACAATCCTTCCCGTTAATAATGGAAAATAATTTCATTCAAATGGCTGCCTCAGCTGGCCATGCAGTAGCCTATACGATCGTTCCAATTTTTAAGCACATTATCGATTGTGTGCAGCTGTATTTCACCAATGGCTTCACGAATATTTTGTACTTTAAAGCGTCAATTGTCTCTGGCTTGTCGGTGTAACACTTATCTTTGACGGCACCCCACAAATAATAGTCCAACGGTGTCAAATCGCAGCTCCGAGGTGGCCAAACGACATCAGCTCTGCGGCTGATAATGCGATCTTCAAAAACAGGGCGCAAAACATCGAGTGTAGCTTCGGCTGTGTGGCACGTAGCGCCGTCCTGTTGAAACCAAATGTTGCCAATATCCTCCTCTTCAATTTTTGTGAACAAAAATTCGTTCAACATGGCCCGATAACGATCGCGCCATTGACTGTAACGGCCACTCCTTGCTTATTTGCGAAGAAAAATGGCCCAATTATGCCTCTGGATCAAAATCCGCACCAAACAGTGACTCGTTTTGGGTGCGTCGGCTTTTCAATGTATGAGTGCGAGTTTTCTGTGCCCCAAATGCGACAATTTTACTTGTTAACATACCCGCCAAGATCAAAATGAGCTTCATCTGAAAAATCGGCATCTTCTGTAAGTCGATCGCAGGCCCACTTAGCGAATCGAAAACGCATTGGATGGTCAATTGGCTTCAACTCCTGAACCAATTGGACTTTGTATGGCGTCATACCAAGGTCTTTATACACAATTCGTCTCAATGATGTCTCCGAAATGTTCAAATGTTGCGAACGACGGTGAATTGATGTTGATGGCGCTTCAGGCACACTTTCTGCCACAGCAGCAATATTCTCGGGTGTACGAACTGTTTTTGGCTTTTCACGCTTGTAATGATGTAATCATTGGAGCATTTATTTTCCATAGAATTCTGAGAATAGTGCTGCTCATCATTTACTGCTGCCATGACAATGTCTGGGCTAAGTAAGCATATGAGTGATGATGGAACACTACACCTAATCTGTGCAGTCATTTTAATCTAAACGAAAAATTAAGATTTCCCCAGCAATAAATCTTTGACTTATTCCCCTCACTACACTCGCATATATGTACATTTGTATGTAAGTATAGGAGGGTTGGATGCGTTATTTCATGGAGACCTTGGCTAAAGGTAAATGCACTGTTTCTCATGACTTTAATGACTATCTCCCCGTTTTTAGTGGTTTTTTTTCCTTAATTTTTCATAAATTTTCTATTGTTGTGTTGTAATATTTTAATTTTCCTTTTTGTTTTTCAATATTATTTACGAGTATGTTTTTAATGTAGTTGTTGTTGTTGTTGTTGTTGTTGTTGTTGTTGTTGTTGTTGTTGTCATATAAATTTTGTCATTCAATTTCGTTATTTTTTATTGAAAATAAAAATTTATTTTGGATCGTAATTTTATGAAAAATATTTCCATTCACAGTTTGGCTGTGACTGAGCCAGAGAAAGAAATCTGAGTGGATGGATGGTGATGGCTGGCGCTGTTATAATTCATTAAAAACTTTAAATCATTATGAGTGCGGGATAAGCGATTTATAATAGGGACTTTTGGGGGACTTTTTTTATTGTTGGTGTTAAAAACGAAATTCCGTTCTCCTGTTGAGAAGGAACTGAGGAGCGCAATGAATGAAGCGTCGCATCATCATCATCATCAACAAAAACATCACATTAACGACAGATATCACGTCACTTTAGCCAGCCATGGACAGCCAGCCAGCCAGTCAGCCAGCCAGCCAGTTGGTATTGTTAGTTGGCGCTACAGCATCTCACCAATGAAGAGTCGTCATAAATTTTTTGGTTGAATTTTTATTGCTTTTTTCTTCTCATTTTTTTAAAGCATTTTTTTGTTGCATATTCATTATGTTGTTTGTAGAAAGAAGGGAAATGGTAGTGGGGGAGGGGTGTGGGAAAACCATTTGAAATATTTAATTACGAGCAACTGAAATGAACATTTTCAAATTGTCCAAATTATTTCCCATTGCTTAATGGCCAACACTAGACAGGCTAATGGTTTTTCAGTGGTATTTAAAGGCAACAATTAAAATTATTGTCGCTGACATTTCAATGAAATCCATTAAAAATATTTTAGAATTCAAAACCTTTTGGGACAAATTAGCGGTTGAAGTGAAACACAGACTCTCAGTCTTTAAAAATTTTTAATTTAATTTGTGGTTCAAATTCAATTCGAGACAAGATTGATGATTGCCTATTTGCTATGCCACTACAGAGTGTTTAAATACATACATACATACATACATAATTTGTAATCGCAACCCTTTAGTCAGGAGTAAGACCTAGTTTCTCACACCACTTATGTTGTGTGTGTTAATTTTATACATGAGTAGCGGCACCTACAGTTTAAAGTCGATTCCGAACAACAAATTTTTTGAGAAACTTTTTCATGGCAATTTTTATTTGCTCTCGGAGTTTTTGCCAGAAATCTGCGGATAGGAAGTCGTCGAAGAAATAATTTTTGTATTTTTGTCTTGATGTCTGACCTGGGTTTCGAACCCTGGCCTTACGTCTAATAAGCCAACACACTACCTACTAGACTACGGTGACTTCTACAGAGTGTTTTTATTGCAAACAATAACTGAAGAAAACAGCCGCCTAAATAAGGCCCACTGAAGAGGAACTATACTACGTTAGGGCAAAGTCTAGCCACCAATATCGATTAGACTCTCATAGGTCTACGGAGCATCTTATGGAGCAAAAAAGAAGTGGATTATTAAGCTAAACAGGCAAACTACGAACGCACTTCAATTTTACATTATAGACTGTAGTCTAATAGGCTTACGTTTAGGCTAGAGGACGTGTTCTTACCAATTAAGACAAGTACAGTACCCGGAGGTCCAGTTGACCCATTGTACAACGTCCTAAAGGAGTCTAATAGGTAATGTGTTGGCTAATTAGACGTGAGGTCACGGGTCAAATTACAACTCAGCTATCTCGCACAAAATGAGAACGAAAATAAATTTCTACGGCAACTTCCTCTCTGCAGTTTTATGGCAAAAGCTCTCAAAGTAAAATAAAAAATTTCTCAAAAATCTGTCCTTCGAAATCGACTTTAAAATGTAGGTCCTTTGGCATAGAGCCGGGCATGTACCCAGCAGATGAGGGACAGTCTCCTCTTTTTCCTCATTTCTGCAGCTTCTGCAGAAGTCGTTAGCAAGTTGTTCAAGACCAATGCGCCTCGCATGCGTACCCATAATGACGCCGACAACTACACTGAGCGCGACTCTTTGGAGTTTAAGTGGACTCATTGTGCACCCCCCATCCAGCCTTGGCCAGATTTTACGAGCCGTTCTACCCGTGTTCGAGGCCGCTCACCTGTCGTTGACGGAATCGACGATCGCATTATCAATTATGAGCTTGCAGGTCCTCATATGTATGCCCAGATTCGAGAACTCATCGGTGAGTTCGATGGTCTTGCCCTGCCTTGCAAGTTCATCAGCTCTACAGTTACCCGGAGTAACACTGTGCCCCGGTACCCATACGATATTGATGTCATATCGTTCCGCTATCTCGTCGAGATATTTGCGACAGCCGTACACCGTCTTGGAGTTCATCACATTAGAACTCAGAGCCTTGATAGTCGCCTGGCTATCAGAAAGTATGGTGACGTTCCGCTTGGAGACCCTTCCGTCCTCAATAATACTCGTCGCAGCCTGTATGGCCACCACCTCCGCCCGAAAGACACTGCAGTGGTCTAGTAGTCTTATAGACTGAGCTATTCCAACCGATTCCAAAAAAAATCCACTGCCAACCGCTCCGTTCAGCTTAGAACCATCGGTGTAGATTTGTATGGAGTCCCTAAACAGCTGGGTCACACCACCCTTCCAGGCCCCGTTGTGCGGAACCGATGTCCTGAATCTCCTCGTGAAGTCGTACCGCGATGTCATGTAGTCACTGCTCCCGACAGCTCCAACTGCCCTCAGGATCCTTGCGTGGCCTATATTCGAGTCATGCCACTGTCCAGTCGCCCAGAGACGTTTACTTATTTTAGCAGCCACTCCCCTACAGAAAAGGTCAAGCGAAAAGAGGCCCAAAATTATCTCCAGTGCCGACGTAGGTGTAGTGCGCAAGGCACCACTAATGATAATACAGGCAGATCTCTGCAGTCGCTGTATTAAGTCTTCGTAAGAAATGCTTCATGATTAAAGTGACTACCAAGAACTGTTTGTATAGAAGCAAGGAAAGTACAGAGGTATCCTTGGATGTCTTGCGTTATCTCGGGCCCACTTTTTAGTCAAAAATTGTTCCTTAGGAGGAAAGCAAAGCAGCACCATTGGCATCCAAATTTATTTCCAGATTTCTGCTTCCATCATAAAGACTATAGCGAAAGTGAGAAAGCGATGATAAACATCCCACAGGATAATCTTGGGAGCGTATTTGATGCGTATGATAATGGTCAGGCCTATGGTGAATAGCATATGGAGTTAGAAAGACATAATCTAGGCAATGAAAACCTGTCTTACAACAGCGATGAAGGATCTGTTGAATTTGAGCACGTTGCATACAGTGTTAGGGATCAGAACTACGAAAAGGATAATGGGAGACCAATTTGATACGAGATTCCTTAGCGGCTATCGAAACCAGACAAATCGAGAGGCAATTATTTTAACAAACTCCATGATTTTGAGAAATCCTTCATAACTAAACTTAGTAGTTTGCAAGCTACATACCCCCTTTAAAATAGGAATCATTCTACGGTACTCCAATAGATCGTAATGAGACTGAGTAGTTTGGTGCAGTTTGGAGGCTACACACTCGTTTAAGAAAGGAACCATTCTACCATTCTTCGATAGGTCACAAACGGAAGTGGGAAATAAGCTGTTCTGAAATATCCGAAATTCATGGGGAAACTGGCGGGCATCTCCTATAAGCGAAAGTCTACACCATCAAATGATGTACTGAGCTTAACTTGGACAGGAAGTATAAAGAACGGGGCATAGCAACTTCTGTGAGATTCTCTGCAAGGTAGAGAAAAATAGGAAGGCAGATGCCCTTGTGAGGAGGTGTATTTTCGTTGAAAATCTTTATAGTTTCCTCGATTTTAAGACGGTCCTTTGCATTGGTTAAAAAATTTCTGAAATTGAACTGAATTGTGGCCCTAGAAAGGCCCACAAAAGTATACATCCGATTAACAAATTTCACAAATTTCTGAACCAATGCAAAAGACCGTCTTAAAATCGAAGAAATATGTCAGACAATTATAAATATTTTCAACGAAAACGGATTTGTTAAAAAATTTCTGAAATTTGTTAACCGTATGTATACATTTGTGGCTGAGTGTATGTGCGAAAGTGTATGCTTGGACAAACGGAAAATACAGAAAATACAGAGAGACCCTTCTCAAGCGGAAAGTGTACATAGTAATTTAGACTTTCGTTGGTAGATTGGAATGAAAAAAAAATACGTGACTCATGTATCATACTATCCAGGAGTGTTTTTTCAGAATGTATTGTCCAAGGAGTATTTATGCAGAATTACAAATCGTCTCAAACTAAATATGTTATGAAGTACATGAATCTTTAGAACACATTCCTGCAAACCGTGCTGCATTAATGCATCTTGGAAGGTAACACCTTTTTGCATATCAAATTATGGGCAGCAAGTTATCCTTACAGACACTGATCAACTTCTTGAAGTTTATCAAGGCAACAGGTTTGAAACGGACGTTATGGGGTTTCCGGATATGGGTTGAGGGCACTAAAATAGGCAGTACTTTGGAGTCTCTACATCAATACACTAATAGTAGATGCAATGTGTTCTATCACTAGATAAACTCGACACTAACAAGACAGAAAACCTTATGAATAAATCCAGGAAACTTATCTCCATAAACAGCTACAATGTCCACTTCTGGAAGTGTACCAGAGATCAGCAATGAATCGCTATTTCGCTACTCATAAGTACTCATGAAATTTTGAATATGAGTGAGTCAACAGTATTGAAATCCAACTACTCTGATTCATACGTACTCACTACTCAACATTGATTTGTAAGTACAAGTTGCAATGAGTATGAGTATAACGTTGACATCAAACTCATAACATTCGAAATATGTTTGATTCATACGCCTACTCATTCAGATTCATACATTTAGAAAAATACTCATAATACTACTCATTAATGATTCGAGTGATTCGAATCGTTCGTCAAAATTTACAGTCTTAGTTGTTGTTGCATTTACAAAGAACGAAGAAAGACACGTGAACAAAAAAGACAAAGACAGCAAGCAGAGCAACCACACAATCTTCTTGTGAGTTCTTGGAGTGTTCGTATGCGAATCATACTTATTTTGTGATTCGTATATACGATGAGTCATGGAGAGTCGAAATCAATAACATCATGAATATTGTCAAATATGAGTACCATGAGTATTTCAAACTTTGAATATGAGTAGTATGAGTATGATATTAAAATAAGTATGAATGCGTATCTACTAATCGTTTTGAATACTCATTGCTGTCCTCTGAAGTGTACTGGTGATAGTCGTAGGAATTTATGGACACGTCTAACATATAAGGAAGAAGTCGCCTTTGTTTAGTAGGTAATGTGGTGGCTTATTAGACGAGAGGCCACGGTTCAAAACCCCAGGTCAGACATCACCAACAAAACGAAGTATGAAAGAATAAGAAAGAATTCTGCGGCGACTGCCTCTCAGGAGATTTTTGGCAAAATCTCTGAAAAAAAAATTTCATGAAAAATTTTCTCAAAAATCTGTCGTTCAGAATCGACTTTAAACTGTAGGTCCTGCCGCTCACGTAAAGGGTCCGCCGAATAACTTTTTTTTTTAAATGCTTTAAAGAAAAAACTACTGAATATTTTCTCAAATTTCTTTTTTTATTTGAAAGTACAATCCTTCCGGTTAATAATGGAAAATAATTTCATTGAAATGGCTGCCTCGGCTGGCCATGCAGTATACTACACGATCGGTCCAATTTTTAAGCACATTATCGATTGCGTGCGGCTGTATTTCACCAATGGCTTCACGAATATTGTCCTTTAAAGCGTCAATTGTCTCTGGCTTGTCGGCGTTACACTTATCTTTGACGGAACCCCACAAATAATAGTCCAACGGTGACCAAAGACATCACCTCTGCGGCTGATAATGCAATCTTCAAAAACAGGGCGCAAAACATCGAGTGTAGCTTCGGCTGTGTGGCACGTAGCGCTGTCCTGTTGAAACCAAATGTTGACAATATCCTCCTCTTCAATTTTTGTGAGCAAAAATGCTTTCAACATGGCCCGATAACGATCGCCATTGACTGTAAAGGCCACTCCTTGCTCACTTTCGAAGAAAAATGGCCCAATTATGCCTCTGGACCAAAATCCGCACCAAACAGTGATTCGTTTTGGGTGCGTCAGCTTTTCAATATATGCGTGCGGGTTTTCTGTGCCCCAAATGCGACAATTTTGCTTGTTTACACACCCGCTAAGATCAAAATGAGCTTCATCTGAAAAGATGATTTTTTTTTTGACAAAATCGGCATCTTCTGGTGTAGACTACTGCATGGCTAGCTGAGGCAGCCATTGGAATGAAATTATTTTCCATTGTTAACAGGAAGGATTGTACTTAAAAAAAAAAAAAAAAATTGGGAAAATATTCAGTAGTTTTTTTTGAAATCATTTTCAAAAAAAAAGTTATTTGGCTGACCCTTTATAAAATTAACGCACACAACATAAGGTTGTGTGCAAGGTGTGAGAAACTACGTCATAATCCTTATTGAAGGATTGTAATGACCAATTATGTATGTATGTATGTAATACGCAAGAGAGAGACTGCTCACCAAGCTGCCTTTCATACATTAAATCGAAAAAGTCATAGGCTTTGTAAATGCAACCGATGCCCATCTCGCTATGGATTGTCATTAAAGAAAGTACCTGCTACTCTTTGATCTTAAAGACGTATGAATTTGCTAAAAACATCGTTATAAGGCCTTATTCCTTAACGCAATGAATTCGTTTAATAAAGTGTTTAATAATACCTCTCCTACACCATACACTCTTCCTTGAATTTAAATTCAAAATGAAACATATTTTGACGTCATATTTTATGGTTGATTACTCTCGCCTGAATTAAACGTTTGTTTGATTGACAATCAATATTTTTTGTTTTCCGTTATTGTTGTTGTTGTCGTTCTTTTTATTTATTTATTGGGAATATTTATTTGACAAAATAAAAGCAAAAGATGGAAAAACATTTTGTGGCAAATAAATTAAGTGTGTTCGGTCGGTAATGCTAAAATCAAATGTCAATCTCTGCAGCTTTGACAAGATTTGTTTTGACGCCCCCATGAGGCATTTTTCATTTGAAAAATTGCAAACATTTTAAAAGCAAATCGATAATAAATATGCAAATATGTATGTGTTTGGAACAAATAAAACATATTAAAAGGCATTAGGAATACAATAAATTTTAATTTTTCAAAGGATCTTTAACAGGGAAAATTCACCTTCATTCACCTCCTGCTTCTGTTTTTAAAACAATTTTTTCTCTGGAAAAATCTTTAGAAAACTAAAAACAACTGAAATACAAAGAGAAGTGAAAGAAACAGTACATCTAAACCGATAATCTTTGTAACATTTATGTTTCAAAAAAAAATAAAAAAGTCCTTAACGCTCCATATGTTTCTCACATAAAAGTTAAACAGAATGTTTGAACAAAAAACAGAACTTAACCAAAGCAAAACCATGTTAAACATTTACATTCATTTTCTTCATTCATTCATTCATACATTCATACATTCATTCGCTCATCCAGCCTGCCAGCCAGCCAACCATCCAACGATTTACACAAATTTTTTCTTTGTATTTGCCACACCAAAAATCTTTATCGAGTTTGTACGCACATTTGGTGCAGCTGCTGCTGTCACCTGAAGTACTAAATGTCTGAAGTACTTTTCCCAATAAAAGTAGAACAGCCCATCTGTTTATGTTCAAACAGTTACAGAAGCTTAAAGGAATTCAATCTTTGTTTGCCTGCCATAACAGCCTAATTACCGAAAAGTCTTTGTATTGAATTTCATATCCTTGCAACAGAAGGTTGAAACACTTACAGAAGCTTAAAGGAATTTAATCTTTGTTTGCCTGCCACAACTGTCTAATCACCGCAAAGATTCTGTATTGAATTTAATCTCCTTGCAATAGACTAATTGCTGTTGAAATCAATTCCAAATTTTATTTACCTGCCCGTGATTAAACTCTTTTATCATCCTGATCTACCCTACCTTGCCATGGCCTTAGACGTGTGTGTCTTGTCTATGTCTCTATAAATATGAAAGCATGCCTGTGTGTGTGTGTGTCAATTTTTATTAAATTTCTCGTATTTGGTTATGCATTTCGGTTTCATGCTGTCTATGTGGGTTTTTCTTATTATTTCCACAATAAAATAATAATTTGTTGTTGTTGTTGCCACTGCCTCATTCCAATGAAACTTCCATTTTTTGCCACACACACACAGCCAGAGGAGGGTGTGTTGTCAGTGAATATTTACAACCAAACAGCCAGACAATGGTAACAACAACAACAAAAATAAAAAATAAAAAATAATAAAACTAAGCAACCAGCGTACCAACCTACAACAACTTATGTGCCATGAAGTTATAAAAACTCACATACACACCAATCCAGTGACAAAATTGTGGCAGCAACAAATTGTCTGCAACCGAGCAGAAATTTGTCATGAAATATTAAAATTCACTTTCACTTGCTCACAAAATCATGCAAAAGAGAGAAAGAGAGAGAGAGGGAAAGAGAGAGTCAGTCAGACACAGAGAGAGAGATGAATATTAAAAGAAAATTTTTGTTTTAAATTGTTTCTTCTTGTTGCTGTTGTTGTAGTTGTTGAAAATTTTCTTTTTATGGCATACGAGCCGTTCTAACATGACACAGCTTAACATACATACATACGTATACCACACTTACAGATTTGGATGCACACACTATCGTTGCCTATAATCCTGGTCTCCTTTTCTTTTATCCTCTCTCCCTCTTCCTAGAGATTGTTACACAGACAAGAGATATACAAACTCGAAAGTATGTGTGGATAGTGTCTTGCTTGAAGTCGCCGTAGTCTAGTAGGCAGTGTGTTGACTTATTAGCCATGAGGCCCCAGATTCAAACCCCAGCTTAAATATCTCTAACTAAACGATATACGAAAGAAAATATTTCTTCGGCGACTTCCCCTCAGCAGATTTCTCGTAAAAACTCTGAGAGTAAAATAAAATTACCATGAAAAGTTTTCCCAAAAACAAATCTGTCGTTGGTAGTCGACTTTAAACTGTAGGTCCCGCCAAATACATGCACGATTGGTTCTTACACCGCTTTGGTCAGTACGAACACCTAGTTTCTAATGTCACTTATGTTGTATGTGAGGGGGAAGGTCCCGCGACTCGCATATAAAATTAACACACGCAACATAAGTGATGTGAGAAGCGTGGTTGTGATCATGACTAAAGGGTTGTAAGGACCATTTATGTTTTTTTTTATGCCGAGGAGGGGTAAATGTACCTAACCGCATCATAGAGGAAGTCGTCACAATCTCCGTGTGTGGGGGCCCTCACCTACTAACTCACCCCCTCGTCTCCTGTGGACCTATTTGTGCTTACTCCGGAACTACGGTGGTACTACTTCGGAGTGGAGTCCTTTTGGCCCTTTGGCCTCTCCATGTTCATATCCGCGTCCGGATTGCGTATCGAAAGTTGAAGAGACATCTAAGCGTGTCCACTATTCCGTTCGTCTAAATCATCATTTCGGTTCCGCTTGGCACGTGTGATAGTATCACCTATACCGAAATGCTTACTCGTTCCGCAGCCTCAAGATCTCTCTTTTTCCGCCTTAGAATGCGCCCTACGTAATTCACCACTGAGGTCCAATTTCCACTACTCGCAATCATGACCCCGACAATGTTAGCGGCTGTGATCGTTCCAACTATTGACGTCAGTACAGAGCGATAGCTCTGCCAGCGTGCACACTCGAAAACAGTGTGCTCTGCGTCATCAATTACCTCCCCTTTATCGTAAAGGCAGTAAGGGGAGGCGGTCCTACCCATTCTGTGCAGATATTTTCTAAAATATCCGTGACCCGATAGTATCTGTGTAACGTAGTAATTTACCTCTCCAACTTTCCGACCAATTCATGGCCTTATGTCCGGAATAAGTCTCGCCGTCTATCTTCCTCGTTCCATCGTTGTTGCCATTTTGAAATGGTGTTTTCCCTGAAGTAACCGGTTATGTGATTTCCAGCCGATTTCGCCTTATAAATCTCCATCCGCTCCGCTGCCAGCAGATCCACAAGGATTATACCTGCTATCACCAGTACGGCTGGAGCGGACACTGTACGATATGCCGACGCGATACGTAATGCAGCCGTTCTCTGTACCGGTACAAGTGAGTTTGCCCGCTTCTTAACATCTAGTGTTTCGGCCCAAAAGCATAATGCTTTTTCCAACCTCCATCATTATGCTCTATGTTGTATATGTATGTATTATGTTTATATAGTATGTATGCATGCGTATGAGTGTAAATATTTTTTTAAAACCAAAATCTTCTAATCATACACCGAATTAGTCAACTTTAAGCCATGATTAGCCGAACGTTCATGGAACGTAACAAAACATGGAGGAATTAAAAACGAATATTTGATCAGATACTCTATCAGTTAAAATTGATCAGTTAGAACAGAAATTGGAAGACTTGTGGACGTTCTCATATGAGCTAAGACTCTATTCACGATATGCTTACCAAATCGCTCAAACAATCTTCAGTAAATTTAAAATTTTTTGCACGGTTCCTGACCTCTACAGGGATGAAATCTGATTTAAAAGCCAAGGAACAACAACCTCAAATACATAATCGGTCATTACAACCCTTCAGTCAGGATTATGGACCTAGTTTCTCCCACCACTCATGTTGCCTTCTTTTCAGATGACGCTCATTTTGATCTAGGCGGGTATGTAAACAAGCAAAATTGTCGCATTTGGGGCACAGAAAACCCGCACGCATACATTGAAAAGCCGACGCACCCAAAACGAGCCACCGTTTGGTGCGGATTTTGGTCCAAAGGCATAATTGGGCCATTTTTCATCGAAAATGAGCAAGTAGTGGCCGTTACAGTCAATGGCTATCGTTATCGGACCATGTTGAACGAATTTTTGTTCACAAAAATTGAAGACGCGGACATTGGCAACATTTGGTTTCAACAGGACGGCGCTACGTGCCACACAGCCGAAGCTACACTCGATGTTTTGCGCCCTGTTTTTGAAGATCGCATTATCAGCCGCAGAACTGTTGTCGTTTGGCCACCTCGGAGCTGCGATTTGACACCGTTGGACTATTATTTGTGGGGTGTCGTCAAAGATAAGTGTTACGCCGGCAAGGCAGAAACAATTGACGCTTTAAAGGACAGTATTCGTGAAGCCATTGGTGAAATACAGCTGCACACAATCGATAATGTGCTTAAAAATTGGACCGATCGTGTAGGCTACCGCATGGCTAGCCAAGGCAGCCATTTGAATGAAATTATTTTCCATTATTAACCGGAAGGATTGTATTTTCAAATAAAAAAAGAAATTTGAGAAAATATTCGGTAGTTTTTTTTTAAAGTATTTAAAAAAAAAAAAGTTATTTGGCGGACACTTTATTATACATGAGTGGCGGGACCTGCAGTTTTTAGTCGATTCCGAACGACATATTTTTGAGAAACTTTTCATGGCAATATTTTATTTTCTCTAAGAGTTTTGCCAGAAATCTGCTGAAAGGAAGTTGTCGGAAGAAATATTTTTTCGTATTTCGTTTTAATGTCTGACCTCTGCTTTGAACTGTGGCCTAAAGTCTAATAAGCCAACACACTACCTACTAGACTACGGCAGCTATAATAACCTAAGCTTGGATCTAAATTCACATAAACACAAAATTTAAAAAACCAACCTCGTATGCCTGTTCATTCACTTCATTTATTATTAAACGCTGAACCCCCTTTTCCGTTTTGCATATGAAACTAAATGCCTTCCAATTAAATTTATTTGCTCATCTTCATTTCTTTCATTCATTTCAAGTCCGTTTTCTGTTTTTTCTGTTTTTTTTTTCGTTTTCTCCGCAATTTGTCAAAGCTAGGTACGTAGCATATAAATAATCGTCAGAACAAAAGAAATTCAAGACTGTCTGTCGTTAAAAGGGCAGTGAATTAAAGAAAAAAACGATACGATACGTTGCTGTGTCTATTACAAGTTCAGAAAACTTTTAAAAGATTTAGAGACTCAAGTACCTACCACCACCTGCCTGTCTGTCTGTTGAACCGTAACAACCAGAACAATGACTGCAATTCAAGATTCTTTTCTTATTTTTCTCTGTTTTTTTTTTTCTTTTTTTTTGATTGCAATTTTTTTTTTTAACCAAATAAAGTCCATAAAGTTTACTTTTCTTACGTTTTTCTTGCTCCTTTCGACTGCCATAAATATTTAAAAACGTTTTTTTCGTTTCGTTCTCTTTCTGTTCGTAATTTAAATTCGTATAAAAGTTTTAAAGAAATTTTCCTTAAAATGTTTATAAATTTTCATCTTTTTTGTTTTTTTTCTTCTTCTCGTCGTAAATAATTAATTAATAAAATTGTTTAAAAGAAAAGTCTGGTAAAAGAAAAATTCTTGTTTTTTTTATAAATTCCAAGCACGTCTCAGTCATAGCAATTGAACGCAAGAATTACAAGCCGACACATTCACCACCAACACGGTGGCAATATATTGTTTAAGGCCCATGACCAGACTATAATTTAGGATTTAATTTATGCAATACTTTACTTTACTTATGTAAAAAAAAAAAATAGAAAAAATAACAACAACAACATACATATACCGAGATATTGTGAATTTAATTGTAAAAATAGCTGCCTCAAGAAATATTGTGTATTGAATTGAATTTTTTTTGATTTTTTTTAATAAATCTCCTCAAATTAACGTTTTCTCGTTAAAAACAAGGAACAATAATTTATTGTTTTTGTCTTTTGTTTTTATTTTTATTTCATTTAAAAAATTATTCGTAATTTATGTGTTGCAGAGAACACTGTCAACGGTTTACCCAAAGCACTGCACTTATGCCTTTAACGACGGGGAAAACATATTGTTACGAAAATGAAAAATCTAGATACTGGTGTTTTGCTTTTTCATTAAAATTATAAACAAAAGTTACAGAAACAAACCAATGCCGTAAACAAACCTGTTTACAAATTATCGTACTGCTTAATGTAACAACAAATACCAGCATAAAAAGATGGTAAACAAGTAAACAAAATGTAAACGACATACACAAACAACACTACAATAATAAATGTAAACAACGATGTTTACATTTATAGAGATTTCGAGAAGGCGAAGTCATGAACATTCGCCTGTTTACTCTGCCATATAAAAGGCACGGCAAAGCAGGCGACTGAGTCAGTGAAGTTCATTAATCGTGGTTTGAAGATCTCCGTTACAAAGATCTGTCGAACAAATGTCTGGTAATTGTTATTGTTTATGTAAAGGCCATAAACAGAGGAATAACAAACAAAACAATTGTTGTTTTAAACATTTTTAAACGTTTTTAAGAGGTAAAAACGTAACAATATAAATAAATGGAAAAGGCCTTCAAACGGCCGACAAAGCCATCACAGGCTGCACGAAAGTGGCTCTGCTGTATTTTGGCCCATTCCCGGCGAAGCGCCGTCTTGAGATGATCGACACTTTGGTATTTTTTAGTGAGAACCTTACTCTCCAAAATGCCCCAGGCGGCAAAGTTCAACGGATTGAGATCCGGAGATTTTGGTGGCCATTGTGCGGTAGAAATGAAGCGAGGAACCTCCTTTTTAAGCCATTCTTGGTTGACGCGTGCTGAGTGCGGTGGTGCTGAGTCCTGTTGGAATGTCCATGGTCTGCGGCCGAAATGTTTGTCTGCCCAGGGCTTCAATACTGTCTTTAAGACATTTTTCCGATAATATTCGGAATTTATTTCGACACCACGGTCGATGAGCGGGGAGCGACCATCGGCCGTTACAGCGGCCAACACCATTACCATCGGCGGCGCTTGAGTTCTGGTGGCCAATTGCAAGTGTAAATTTTCAGCTGACCTCTTTGGCAAGTAAACCCGATCATTTTGTTTGTTCACAAACTGTTCAATTTGGAATGGCTTCTCATCGTAGAAAACCAAATTCGGTAACTGGCCACTTTCGTGCAATCGAAGTAAGTCCTTGGCTCTTTCCAGTCTAACTTTTTTTTGCCATTGGTGAGCTCTTGCACTTTTTGGAACTTCAATGGCTTTAGTCCAAGCTCATTTTTCAATATGTATTGCATCCGTTCTCGCGATATGTTCAGCTCACGAGCAATTTTTCTACCACTGCGGCGATTTGATCGAAATCCAAATCTGGCCTTCACTTTTCGGATAATTTCAGGTTTGTTACCGTTTTTTTTTTCGTCCACTTTTTTGGACGCGATGCAACACTGCCAGTATCACGGTAACGAGCAATGGTACGAGAAACAAAGGATTTATTCACATTTAAATGCTGGAGGGCTCTAACGATAGCCAACTGTGGTTTTCCAGCCAAATATAAAGCAATCACACTATCACGCTTGAATTCCATCACGATTAACTTTTTTTCTGAATGCAATAAATCAAAATGCTTTTTTAAGCTTGTAAATAATAAAATGAACTGTCACTGGAATAAATCTGTCAGCTGTCAGACGAGCGGTTTACAAATGATAACAACCTGAAGTTGGTTGCAATACATATCAGCAACCCTGTAGTTCTGGTTTTCTGATTTCAAAAAATCTCTGAGAGTATATACAATTACCATGAAAGAGTTTTTTAAAAAAGAAAAAATTGTCGTTTGGAATCAACTTTAAACTGAAGGTTCCGCCACTCGTGTATAAAATTAACACACCCAACATAAATGGTGTGAGAAGCTAGGTTATCATACTGACTGAAGAGATGTAATGGCTATATATGTATATTTACATATGGGTGGCTGAGATAAGGTGCTTTTCGGCTTCTATAACTTTAACTGATAGCGAGTTACAACTATGTCCTCATTTATCATAACCAATATTCAACGGTAATTATTATATTTATTCCCATTTCCTGGCTTTTCATTTACATTATATCCCTTTGGTCAGGATTACAACCTAGCTTCTCACACTACCCTCGTTGTGAATGTTACTTTTATCCGTGAGTGGCGAAACCTACAGTTTAAAGTCGACTCCGAACAATAAATTTTTTGAGAATCTTTTCATGGCAATTTTTTATTTACTCTCCGAGTTTCTACCAGAAGACTGCAGAGGACTGAGACAAAATCATCAAAAAAAATATTTCTTTTCTTATTTCGTTTTGTTCGAGATGTCTGAGCTGGGTTTTGAACCACAGGCTCGTGTCTTATAAGCCAGCATACTACCTACTAAACTACTAGAGCTTCCAGGCTTTATTGGTTTAGTAAAATCTGGTTTGCTCCCCTTTTAATTGGTCAGTTTTTAGCCTGTAATATTGTTAAATAAGTTAAATCCATTCCACTGAAATAAATCCATAAATCGTCCCTGGACCGCAGTCAATAGAAGTCCCAAGCGGATGCCTTGGATTGATAAAGTCATTACTGTGTTGCAGTAACATCACTTCGTTCTTAGTAGCTGCCCCTTGGCCAAAAATTATTGCAGAATCCTTAATTCATATGCGAAAACATACAGGATGCTGTAGAAAGTACAGGTTCATAGATACTCCGCATTAATGCGGCTATTACACTAGCGTACTTCGCTTATAAACGAGACCAAATATCAAGTCAAATATGAAAAATGTCTGATTTTCAATAGGTTAAGTTTACAGCTTGTGTTTGCAGGCGCAGTTCACTATTTGAATAGCCGTTTAAATGTTTTCTGAACACACATGACAGTATCCCAAGTGGCAATAGTTGTAATGTCCAGAAAAATGCCGACAGTAAAAGTTTAGTCGTTTTTTTTAATACTTGAGGTGCAGAACCGTCGCCAGGGACAAAAATCAGAAGAGCACTCACAATCTATCAGAGAATCGCAGCAAAGCTGGGAGGCGAATAACAATTGTAGATACACATACACATACTTTGTATCAAAATGTAGACTGAAATAGCTCGCAGTAAACTAGGTATCCGGTCAGGTGCGTTTTCTACAATAACTGCATCGATAGTCCTATGCTTTCATATTACCCGATTGTACTCAAAACAGTGGAAAATAAAACTTTCGAGTGTGACAGTTTCATCGAAGGATGATATGTATTAGAGGAGGTTTTTGTCTGCAGGCAACATATTTATCGAAAGGTAATGTAATGGTAATGGAAATTCCATCAAGAATTTGCCATTAGAGTTTTACACAAATTCGGCACAACCGAGAGGGAGAATGAGAAAGAATACAAAGCTCTGCACAACTAAAGTTATAATGGCATTGACAGGCAGCAGGGGTTTCAGGAAAGCAAAAAACGTAAAGCGACAACTGAACTTTAATGAACATACACGTTTGAGTATAGTATTCTAGGTGGCCTCTTAACGTGAGACTAAACGTGCAGTTCCGGAGGGATTTAAACGTCGGAAGCTGTTATGATTGTTGTTTATGATTTAACTGAAGCTTTTAACTTCAGAAAGAAGGATGCGTGAAGTACTAAATTTTCCGAAATCAGAGTTCTCTTGTGACACAAATGTCGACATTTAAAACAGGGACATCATCTTAAAGCCCGACTCCCATAAATTAATTAGAAAACCAGCCCGAGAGTTTAATGAAGCTAGCAATTGATCTGATAATGAGAAGCATAAGCTCCATTAAATTTTCAAGAGACCATAAGCGATATGAGAAAAGTCTGCGGTGCGCTAGAGGCAGATACAGGCTGATTAATTGGAATATAAAGAGTCCGCCAAATAACTTTTTTTTTTTGAAAATGATGTAAAAAAATTTTTATTCAAATGGCTGCCTCGGCTGGCCATGCAGTAGCTTACACCAGAAGATGCCGATTTTGGCAAAAAAAAAAATCATCTTTTCAGATGAAGCTCATTTTGATCTTGGCGGGTATGTAAACAAGGAAAATTGTCGCATTTGGGGCACAGAAAACCCGCACGCATACATTGAAAAGCCGACGCACCCAAAACCAGTCACTGTTTGGTGCGGATTTTGGTCCAGAGGCATAATTGGGCTATTTTTCTTCGAAAATGAGCAAGGAGTGGCCGTTACAGTCAATGGCGATCGTTATCGGGCCATGTTGAACGAATTTTTATTCACAAAAATTTAAGAGGAGGATATTGGCAACATTTGGTTTCAACAGGACGGCGCTACGTGTCACACAACCGAAGCTACACTCGATGTTTTACGCCCTTTTTTTTGGAAGATCGCATTATCAGCTGCAGAGCTGATGTCATTTGGCGACCTCGGAGCTGCGATTTGACACCGTTGGACTATTATTTGTGGGGTGCCGTTAAAGATAAGTGTTACGCCGACAAGCCGGAGACAATATTCGTGAAGCCATTGGTGAAATACAGCTGCACCCAATCGATAATGTGCTTAATAATTGGACCGATCGTGTAGGCTACTGCATGGCCAGCCGAGGCAGCCATTTGAATGAAATTATTTTCCATTATTAACCGGAAGGATTGTACTTTCAAATAAAAAAATAAATTTGTGAAAACATTCACAGTAGTTTTTTTTTAAAACATTTTAAAAAAAAAAGTTATTTGGCGGACCCTTTACTTTATTCCACTGCCTTAGCCTCTACGACAGCCATTAGTGGCCAAACGAACCTTTTGTCAATTACACAATTATTATTATAGTGCCAGAGATATCACTACGATCCAGGCTAAGTAGTTAGCTTTTCATTCAATTGGGACCAGTTGAGTCTTGGAGTGAAGGAAAATGTCTCTTCAGACTAGGGAACAGATAATTTTTCCTTGTGGAAGCTCATCGACTACCGGAGATGTCTATGTAACCAGAAACCCATACAATATGGACTTAAAACTGCTGGAACAGTAGATCAAGTTAATCGCGGTCGCTACTAATCGCTTTATACTTGAAAGTTATGCATGAAAGAGAAGTGATTGCTGCATGGCTTTCAGAGAAGATGAAGATGCTAGTAGTAGAAGATCTGAATGAATTCCTCAGCATGATTAATTACGGTTCAAAGTAGAAATCTCGATATAGGGCACTACATGATTGCACCTACATAAGGCTGTGCACAGTAGCCACTCTCATGAGTTAAGTAGCAGTTCTCTTTAACTAATTGGCATGAGAAAAGCATGCTTAAAAGAGGGACTTTTTCTTCAAAAACTAGACTTAGAAGTGCATTTTCTTTCACAACTATTTCTGCATTACACATAAAGGCTGAAGTGTTTAACATTCAAGGCCGGTCCATCTTGTACACAGGTATGATATGAATTCCCTTCGAAATTTTGTGCAGAGTGAACTTAACCTCAATAATTTGTTGCTCTGCCGTTAAAATAGAGTTCATCACGCTAAAATTAAAAAAAAACAGAGAAAAAAGTGAAACGTGAAACGAAACGAAAACAGAAAAAGACTGCAAATAAATTATGAGGCCGTTTAAATATTTTATATACGATACACTTGAATAAAATTTCTAATTTTAATGTCCACACCGGGTAAAACGAATCGATTTGAACGTATCATTACGCTCGTGACTACAACAACAACAAATTGTTCAATTTTAATTCGAATTTTAATGCCACTTTTTGTCACTTTTTTCTCACTTTTTTCTCTCTTTTTTTGTTGTTTTGTTGCCTGAAATTCTTATTAAAAATTAAAACGAAAGAAATGTTTGTTTATATGGCTGTCTGCAAGTGCGTATGTAATATTTGTTTAAATAATTTCCATTATTGTTGTTGTTGTTGTTGGCATTGCATTGAAATTTATTTTTAAACTTAAAAACCATTACTGGCAGACATCAGTACAGAGAAAGACAGACATTTGGACAGAAAGACAGAAAGATAGACAGATAAACACCGCCTAATGATATGCAAATAAAATTCATATGAATGAACCCATACACATACGCATGTGTATCTGTGTGTGTATGGTGTGTGTGTATGTATAAGTGGAAAGTGTGATTTTTTTTCATTGTTTTGTTTTCTTTCGTTTTCGTTTTTTCCATTATTTAAATGAAGCAAAGCGAAGTGGGTCAATTGAAAATTCTATGCCTACAGAGGAGAGGTTTTTCTTTAAAGCAAATGAAAAATGTAACAAAAAAAGTTATGACGTACAGCAGACAGTGGCTTAGAGAAAGAATAAGAATTCATTTGCATTTCTTTATTCGTTTTTGATTTAAAGAATAATTTAAAACGACGGAAGAACGAAAGACAACTGCAACACATGTGATTCGAATGTTGCAACCGTGTTACAGCCTCTAAGAGGTTAAAACAATGCAAATAGAAATTAAAAAACTATCTGGAGCAAGAGGCAATTAAAAAATTAAAAAACATTCTGTTTCGGGCTGGTATCATTGATGCTGTAGGTCAATGTGAAAAAAGAATCGAGAGAGAAGTAAGAAAAGACTTCCAATTTTCACTTGCATCACCTCCTATTACCCACTATGGTGTTATTAAAGAACCCAGCGTGGTGATGCTATGATTGGTAGCCAATTCATAAAGGTTTCCTTAACAGGCTTGTCTTCAGAAACCAGATTACTTACCTAACTGGACCATACAATCATTTAGTCAGACTTACAGCCTAGCTTCCCACGCCACCCATGGTGTGTACGTTAATTTTATGCACGATTGGCGGGACCTACAGTTTAATGGCGACTCCGAATGGCAGATTTCTGAGAAACCTTTCGTGGAATTTTATTTTTTCTCTCTCTCTCTATTTTTTTTTTGCCAATAGACTGGCTGAAAGAAAATCGTCAAAAGAAATATTTTTTTATTGATTGGGTTTGTTAGACATGTCTGAGCTGGTATTTGAAACCCGGGCTGTCGTGTAATTAGACAAATTTCTACCTACTAGACTACGGCGACTTTAATCATCAACTTATTCTGTCAAAAAACAAACACTTAAATATCGTTGTCAAGCTCAAAACTTGTTGAGATCATGAACTGGTAGAGCCTGGCAATGTCCATAGATGTCAGGCCAACTGAAATACCCCTGGAAGATCAACACAGGTATTGATAACTCTAAGCATTGACAGATGAAGCATTTGACAGCCTCATTCTCCTTATCCTTGTCATTTCTGCCAATGCAATATAAGCACTCATGAGACCCCCCACAAAGCATAAGCAGTACATTTGAATTTTGATCATAACAGACTACAGTCAACCCTCCTATAATGCGGTGCTCTCAGAACGCGGTTTCCATATAATGCGGTACTCACTCACCGGTACGCACTCACCGCGTTATAGGAGGGTTGACTGTTCATAAGGTGTGTTTCTGAGTGTCACCATCCGTTATAACTATAACGTCTGAATACCAATAGTATTCGACTAGTTGTTCTACGTATTACAAACATACATTCACACATAATTGGTCATTACAACCATTCAGTCAGGATTACGACCTAGTTTCTCACACCGCTTATGTTGTGTGTGTTAATTTTATACATGAGTTGTGGGACCTACAGTTTAAAGTCGACTCCGAACAACAGATTTTTTCTGAGAAACTTTTCATGGCAATTTCATTTTACTCTCAGAGTTTTTGTCAGAAATCTGTGGAGAGGAAGCTGCCGAAAGAATTTTTCTTCCTTTTTCGTATTGTTGAAGATGTCTTACCTAGGGGTCTTGGGCCCTGGCTGTATGTCTAATAAGTCAGTACAATACTACTAGACTACGGCGACTAACCACGAGCCTTCGTTTATTAAGTCAATACACAACCTACCAGGCTCGGCTGCGGTTGTTGTCTAATAAACCAACACTCAATCTACTACACTACAGCGACTTTTTAGTCCTAATCTTCCTATATAACCACTCATGAGGCCTCTAGTCATATCTATTACACTGCACAGGCAGTACCTTTAAATTCTGGTTATAACAGACTACATAGCATGTGTTACTGTAAAGTAAAGTAACACCACTCGTTATCGTAATACTGTCTAGTATTCGGCTGGTTGGCTTTGTAGCCTAATGTTCTGCGTAACAATTTTGTTTATTCTCAAGGCTTTGATTCTCTCATTATTCATCATAAACATACAAGTTTTGTTTCCTTATTACAGAAATTGTGCGAGGGTGGAGGGACATCATGTACATAATCCAACTTCTTGGGGTTAGATGACGAGTTCAGCAGCAGACTTTACTCATGATATCCTTCAACACTGTGTCAACAGTTGAGGTCTAGAACGCAATCCTTGTGCAACAGGAACATTGCTCCTGTGTTCAACAACTGAGAGTTTCGCTAACAATATTGCCCACACTAAAGCTAAATAGATGGAGAAATAACGAGTCCCTTTGTCTTATTGTAAAACTAATGTGTTCTTCTGTTACTCCCATTCAGTAAAATTCGATACTTGTGAGGTATATTTCTGAAAATCAATGGATTTCTGCCAAACAGTAGTTACAGAGGGGTACACTTACACGGGACACAAAGGACTGATTTATAAGGTTTCTGTTCTGCTCGCTGTTTAGCTGGTCAACTTGGAGTACGTATTCTTCAGTATTGTGAAGACTCTCCTGTAATATTGTAACCAGCAGCTCAGGTATAAAGAAGAATTATTTCTCTACAGATCCGCCTTCTTTTCGAAAGCTTTACAATGATGTCTTCTTTTCAAATTGACAGCAGCCTTGCGTTCTATCAGTTTGATATTTCCTGACAAACTAAAGCGAATTAAAAAAGCAAAATATTCAAAAAAAAAGCCTGGATGCAATCGGTCATTAAAACTCTTCAGTCAGGTTTACAACCTAGCTTCTCACACCTCTTATGTGTTGTGTTTGTTAATTTTATACATGAGTGGTATAACCTACAGTTTAAAATCGATTCCGAACGACAGATTTTTGAGAAAATTTTTCATGTCAATTTTATTCACTGTTCAAATTGCCGAAGAAATATTTTTGTTGGAGATGTCTGATTCGGGGCCTCGCGTCTAATAAGCCAATATACTACCTACTAGACTATGACGACTTCTAATATATTGTTACGAAAATGGAAATGGTGTTACATCGATTAACATTAAAATGATAAACAAATGCTACAAAACAAAAACAATAAACTTGTTTACATGATAAACAAGTAAACAAAAATATAAAGGGTCCGCCAAATAACTTTTTTTTTTTTGAAAATGCCTTAAAAAAACTACTGAATATTTTCTCAAATTTCTTTTTTTATTTGAAAGTACAATCCTTCCGGTTAATAATGGAAAATAATTTCATTCAAATGGCTGCCTCGGCTGGCCATGCACTAGCCTACACGATCGGTCCAATTCTTAAGCACAATATCGATTGTGTGTAGCTGTATTTCACCAATGGCTTCACGAATGTTGTCCTTTAAAGCGTCAATTGTCTCTGGGTTGTCGGCGTAACACTTATCTTTGACGGCACCCCACAAATAATAGTCCAACGGTGTCAAATCGCAGCTCCGAGCTGGCCAAACGACATCAGCTCTGCAGCTGATAATGCGATCTTCAAAAACAGGGCGCAAAACATCGAGTGTAGCTTCGGCTGTGTGGCACGGCACGTAGCGTCGTCCTGTTGAAACCAAATGTTGCCAATATCCTCCTCTTCAATTTTTGTGAACAAAAATTCGTTCAACATGGCCCGATAATGATCGCCATTGACTGTAACGGCCACTCCTTGCTCATTTTCGAAGAAAAATGGCTCAATTATGCCTCTGGACCAAAATCCGTACCAAACAGTGACTCGTTTTGGGTGCGTCGGCTTTTCAATGTATGCGTGCGGGTTTTCTGTGCCCCAAATGCGACAATTTTGCTTGTTTACATACCCGCCAAGATCAAAATGAGCTTCATCTGAAAAGATAATTTTTTTTTGCCAAAATCGGCATCTTCTGTAAGTCGATCGCAGGCCCACTTAGCGAAGCGAAAACGCATTGTATGGTCCATTTTCGTTCAGCGGAAGGATAAAACTAATTATCTGTCAAATCAGACATGAGCGAAGTGTTACCATTCACGAAATAAGCACTAGTTGAAAAAAAACGTTAGATGGCGGACCCATTACCAAAAACACCAGTGTAAAAAAAGGCGATAAACAAGTAAACAAAATGCAACAACAAACAATGTGAACAAAATACAGAAATAACAGTGAAAGAACGATGTTTGCATTTATGGAGATCTCGAGAAAGCGAAGCCACGAACATTCGACTTCAAGAACATTCATCAGACTGTTTACATTGGCATATAAAAGGTAAGACAAAGCAGGCAACGAGGGAGTAAATAGGTAGTAGGATAGTAAATCTTCTTGTCTGAACACGGGTTGCGTGTGAAGAGAATTATCGTGGTTTGAAGAGCTGCGTTACAAAGAGCTGTCGAACAATTGTTAGTATTTATGCAAAAGAGTGTAAAAAAGAATAACAAACACGGCAATTGTGATTGTTTACATTAAATTGTGAACAGTGGCACAGAGAATTGTGCGAACAATAAAGAATTTATTTAAAACTAAACACAAATTTATTTTCATTTTATTTGCAATCTACGAACTCATATTTTAAACGTCTTTAAAAGGTAAAAACGTAACAATATAATATCGTTGATATAACTCTGTTATCAATGCCTCTTAGCTTTCAAATGGTCAACCCAAATCAGGCCATAACCCTTACTCGTGCATTGAACTATCTTTGAAGACCGATTTTATAGCTTTAAAGCAATAAAAGAAGCGTTTCAATTATTTTACCTTCAAGTGCCAAGTGTCACGTCGTAAACTATTTTCAAACGTTGATTTTTTTTCCATCTTAATATCATAAATCTCATCTGTCTCTGTGTATGCATTTGATTAATTAAAAATATTGTACGATTCAAAAGATAACAAAATTTTTATTTTTTTTTCATTTTAAAATTTTTGTTATATTTTAAACAGCCTGCAATCGTTAATATTTTACGCACAATTCATAGAAAATTATCGTAATTTGATTACAAATCTTAAATACGGTTAATTTATAAGGTTTTCTACTGTTGTTGTTGTTGTTGTTGTTGTTTTTGTTGGGTATGACATATCACCTGAAGGGTTTTATGGTATCTCAGATGCTCCCTTGATTGTTTTTATTTTATGATATACGAGTGCGTGTGCATGTGGCAGCGTGCCTGACCCTCACGACTACTTGATATGAATCTATGCAAATGAAATGGAATATTGTTGTAATATGGACAGATATTAAAAGAGTGAATTCTTGTTGCTGAGAATTTTTTTCAGGGAAATAATAAAAAAAATTTTGTCACAACAAAAAAATGGAGTTTCAAGCCCTTAAAGTCTGTCTTAATCATTTAAATTAAGAATAAAAATCCAAATATTATTAAACGAAAAAATAATTTTTGAAGAATGCATTCCTTTAAAACCCTGTTTTTTATTTTACTTTAACAAAACGAATGCTGTAGCTAAGAACCAATATTTAAAAATTATAATAAAATTTTTTGTATTTAATTTTCCTCTAATTAAGTTAAAACTCTTCACTCACACACACAATGTTATAGGAAAACCTCTTGAAAAACCACAGCCAAGCAAGCAACCTTTTGTTTGGCAGTGTAGTGAAGTCTTTGTTTTTCGAATTGATTCGTTCGATTTGAGTCGGATTTTCAAATTAAAAGTGCATGTTTTTCTCACACTCTCATTTAAATAAAAATTAAAATAGAATTTCCAATCAACATACATACGGTAGTCGTTGTCGGTTGCCTCCAATCAGACAGAAATCAGAAATCGAAAAACAAGAAAATCAAAAGATAAACGAAACGAAACCAAATTTAGAACAAAAGAAAATGCGGGGAAAACATTTTTAAAATAAACACATCAAAAGCAAAAACAAAATCAAAAAAAAAACAAAAGAAGAATAAAAAACAGAACGGAATGTTTAAGTCGATCCAGAACGGCTTGGTGAAGGACTATAGTGAGATGAACTTTATGGAATAAAGAGTGTTTTGTAGTGATTTTTTATAGAACAAGTTGCACTGGATAAGCTCTGTATAACATCAGCTTTGCTAGCCTATTTACATCCTCGATGCAGCAGCCAAGTGATATAGGAGGACAGCTCATAACAGATTGCAAGCACCTGTTGAAGACTTCAGAAGAACTTCGTTTAACTGGTCTATCTTTCGAAACGTAAAGCAGAAGACAGATTTAATTCAGAATGTACGGAATGTACGTATATACATATATACGTACATACATGCATACGTACATACATACATACGTACATACATACATACATACATACGTACATACACACATAATTGGTCATTACAACCCTTCAGTCAGGATTACGACCTAGCTTCTCATAGCACTTATGTTTTGTGGATTCATTTTTAACATGTGTGGCGAGACCTACAGTTTAAAGTCGACTCCGAACGACAGATGTTTTGGAGAAACTTTTCATTGCAATTTTATTTTACGCTCAGAGTTTTTGCCAGAAATCGGCTGAGAGCAAGTCGCCGAAGAAATATTTTTTCATATTTCGTTTTGTTGGAGATGTCCGGGCTGGGGTTTGAACCACGGTCTCACGTCTAATATGGAATATGACCATAAATAATACGGAAAGTTAGGGATTGTTACCCTAGTCGGAATAGGGCACATGCTTTGGCATCGGTAGGCATCAAATGCACCCGGGTTTTTAATCTAAATAGTCAAGGACGACTTCCCAAACAGGATTATGTGTTAAGTCTCCCAGAATTTATAAAATTTCGTCGAGTTTTTTTCTAAACGTTGAGCTAAAGATGATGGCAGGCTTCATTAAGTCTCAGTAGTTCAATTCATTGAATGTTGGATCCAGAAGTTCTCTTTAATTGCTTGTTCCACTAGCTTTGGAAGTGATTCAGATTACTGGCTCCGTATTTTGTATCATACGATTGTAATCTTCCGAATATTTTTCTCTTTTTGCTTGTGACGAGTTTCCGTTTAGTTTCTACGTCTTAATACCGAAACCATTTAATATGCCTCTCTTCTAGAGCTGTTGGAACGTGAAAACTGGTGGTAAAATATTGTTACGCAAATCGAAACAACCTAATATCGTTTAACAACAAAAGCGATAAACAAAAGCCACACGATACAAATACACACTAACACTAATAAGAATACAATGAATGTGTTGTTTATCTAAAGTTGCACACAAACATATGTACAACGAACCTGGTTGCGCCTGGTACCAACAACAACATGTATGTGACAAAAAGGGATAGACAACATAAACAAAGTACACAAAACAACAATGTATTAGCAATAGGGCTCTCGAGAAGGCGAGATCACGAAACTTGCACTTCAAGAATGTTCGTTAGACTGGTTGTGTCGGACTATAAAAAGGCTGGACAAAGCAGGCAGCAGGCAGTAAGAATTCATTCAGCCTTGTGTGAAGTTGCGTGTGAACAAAACAAGTCGTGGTTGTAAAGATCTAACGAATAGTTGTGTGAACTAGTGAATAAAACATATTATTATTGTTGTATCGTTAAGTTGTATACGGTGGCACACAAAAGTAGTGTAAAGAATAAAGAGTTTAACTGAAATTAAATTAAACACATTCGTTTTTACTTTGTTTGCCAATTAACGAACTCAAATTTAAACGTTTTTAAAAAGGTAAAAACGTAGTAATATCTAACAATACCATTAAATAGTAAATTGACATGGAAAGTGCGTGAAAAGAGCACAACAGAAACGGCCAGACATGGCATAATGATATGCAAAAGACTTGCAGCGAACTTCTAGTGATCCAACCCATGGATTATGCTAATGACCAATTGGGCCTGAGTCGGCATAGACAAAACAAATCAGAAAACAGCTGAAATCAAATTGGACAAGATACAGATACTGGCGTGTATACTACAGCGCTGGTGGAGGCTCTAATAGAATTATGTCCGTTGCATACATAACTAAAGACCCAAGCTTTCAACATTATTGTTAGGATGAAGTAAGATAAAAAGACACAAAATGTATAATAAGTCTTCGTAGCCTGATGAAACGATTGACTAACAGCTACCACCTTAACAGTTCACATTTGGACCCATAAACTCTATGATTTTGGGAAATGAATTGCAGCCAGACTTAGCATCAAATGGAGTAATCTTGACGAATCATATTCATTCAAAAAAGAAGACATTTTGAGGTATACGGATGGGTTTAGATCCCAGAATAAAATTTTTTTTTAACTTATATTTCCGAATTTCCGGAGCTACATACCTATCTAATTATGTATATAAATTACGACCTTGCTTCTTACATCATTTATGTTGTGTGTGTAAAATTTTATACATGAGTGGCGGGACCTACAGTTAAAAGTCGACTACAAACGACAGATTTATTGAGAAACTTAACATGTCAGTTCTATTTTACTCTTGGATTTTTTGTCAGAAATCCGAGGAAGGAAAGTCTTCGAAGAAATATGTTTTCTTATTTCGTTTTGTGGGCGATGTTTGGCCTGGGGTTTGAACCGTGACTTCACGTCTAATAACTCAGCACACTACCTATTAGACTATGACGACTTCAATTGCTATCTTTTTATATAATTCCAAGAATTAACCTGGATTTTATAATAAGGCACTGTGGACTCAATAAAACACTTGTTGAGAATAGAGACTGTCGCGAAGCTAGCAGGTAGAATCTGTGGTGATAAGAATGAATCATAAGAATATATTTTTCTAAGCTGTGAGGTGCCTATGGCTAGGTAAAGAATTGTCTTTTTGGACATTCATAGTGAAGAGAATGAAAATAAAGAAGAGTTTTCTAAACTGTTATTACCTATACACACACACAGCATTGCCTCACTGCATATGCTACTGTAGGGTAACAGAAAACAAATAAATGAACAAACGAACGACGTCGCCAATATCAAACATCACGATGTAAAAGAAATAAAACAACAACAACAACAGCAACAACAAGAAATTATATTTGATTGGAAAAATAAACATTTGTTTGTTTGTATTAATTTTTCTGCTTTTTTTCTTTCAATTTTTTTATTATGCTTGTTGTTGTTGCTGTTAATAATATTACCAGTATTTATTAATGTTTGTATTGTTGTTGTTGTTGTTTTTTACTTCTTTTTTTTTGTTATTTCCATAAATGTAAACGTACATGATTAGCATGACCAAACAGTGGCAATAAACACAATATGCTGATGACGATAATGATTTGAGAAAAAGAGAGCACAATGAAAGCAAAAGAACAAAAAACAACAACAGAGAAAAAGGTTTAATCCACGGTAATAATAACAACAACAACAACAATAGTATTTATAAACAGTTTTTTCTTTTGTTATTATTATTGCTGTTGTTGCTGTAAACTAAACAGAGTTTTACAACATGTTACTCGTAATAAACAAAACACAGGGAAAGAGAACGTAATTTACATACGAGTACATATACGTGAAAACGAAGAAAAAAAAACCCGAAATATTAATACACACGAACACACACTCAAGCATAATAACTGCATTGTAAATGTAATGGTAAGTTTATTTAGATTTGTTATGCTAATCAATAAAGAGTTAATCAGGCCTTTAAATCGATTCCATGCTAATGATGACGGTAAACACACACACACACATACACATGCATTCATGTATGCAAATGTGTAATCATCACACTTTACAACCAATAAATAAATTTTTTTTTTTTTTATAGCTTTACGAGCTAAAGGTTGGGAATCTTCGAAAGACATTGGTAGCCCGGCCTACCAATGTGCACGATTCGCCGCAAGACTTACTCTCGGCTTGCTAAACGCATACGTACTAAACCCAACCTAGTTCGTCACACTTCCATTAAGTCGCCCCCCCCGGGACCACAATCAAGTATTACATCGGGGGAGGTAAAGATTCAGCGAGTGCTGCTATCCATTTCTGCTGTTCTTGCTCTCTCTATTATTCTCTGTTGTACTAGAACTTCCTTCGCGAATAAACATACCGCGTTCCAGTTTTCGCGCGATGTTAACATCAGATTAACCACGTTGTCGGGAGTCACCTGGGAACCGATCGTCCTCTCAAGGAAATTTCGTCGGAATTCGTAGCGCGGGCAAGTGAAGAATATATGCTCCGCTGTTTCACTTGTATCCAGACATGATGGACACGCTTCATCCACGTCATGCCCATACTTGTAAAGGTATGTCCTATAGCATCCGTGGCCCGTTAGGAACTGAGTAAGGTAAAAATTCACCTGGCCGTGCTTCCTTCCAGTCCATTCTTCTATATTCGGTATCAATCTGTAGGTCCATCTTCCCTTTGTGGAAGAAGTCCACTCGTGCTGCCACCTATTCATTACATCATCATTCACCTGGTCAGGGTGCACTAGCCCCGTTCTCCTACTTATTAAACGTTTTCTCCTCTCTATCTCTACCAACATTCGTAGCGGCATCATTCCCGCTATCACCAAGGCTGCATCCGTAGATACTGTACGAAAGGCAGAAATTACTCGGAGGGCAGATCTCCTGTAGGCCCCATCAACTCCTATTCTATATGTCTTCTTATCCATGGCCTCGGCCCATATAGGGGCTGCATATAGAGCAATCGATCTAACCACTCTCATCAGCAATTGCCTCTTCTCCTGTCTCGGACCTCCCAAGTTAGGCATTATCCGCGCGAGTGCGCCCGTTGCCGCCGCACACTTCCTACTAATATACGTCAGGTGCTCCTTGAATGTGAGTCTGTTGTCAATCATAACTCCTAAGTACTTGATAGACTGCTTCGATGTTATCCTTTGTTCGCCGACAGTTATGGTGATGTATTCCATTTTCTTTCTACTGCTTACTAATACGACATCCGTTTTATGATCAGCAAGTTTCAGACCTATACTCGCGATCCAGCATTGCACGTTCGTTCCAATTTATCAAGGTGTTTGCCCCTCACCACGAGGGCTATATCGTCCGCAAATCCGAATATTTGTGCGCCCGTAGGAAGCCTAAGCCTCAGTACACCATCATACATGGCGTTCCATAGTATTGGGCCCAGCACCGAACCCTGTGGTACCCCTGCTGTTATAGCGTATGACTTTCTGCCTTCGTCTGTATCATACAAAAGTACCCTATCCTTAAAGTAGTCCACTATGAGTTCCATCAAATATCCAGGTACGCTCCTCTCATCAAGTGCAGCCAGGGTGGCGTCCCAATCTGCCGAATTGAATGCGTTTTTGACATCCAGGGTGATGATTGCGCAATACTCCTTATCACCTTCAAACCAGCGGTCACCGCTGATGGCCTCTTTCGCTATGGTAATGACCGCCTCCATTGCGTCCACTGTGGAGCGCCCTTTTCGGAAGCCAAATTGGCGATCCGACAGGCCGTCTCTCTCCAATATCGTTTCGAGTCTTCTACATATTATCTTCTCCAGCAGTTTACCTACGGTATCAATCATACAAAGTGGGCGGTAACCTGTTGCATCCTGCGCACCGTTGCCCTTCGGGATGAGAACCAACCTCTGTCGCTTCCATATCCTTGGGAATTTCCTCTCCTGAATGCATGTATCAAATACTTTCCTAAACACCTCAACGTTGTTCTCTATAGCCACCTTAAGTGCGACGTTTGGGATTCCATCAATTCCCGGAGCCTTCCTGAGTTTAATTTCCTTCCAGACTGCATCGAATTCCTGGCCGCTGACTTCAGGAATGTCATCGTGCGACATACTGTCTCGCACAGCATACGTGATCTCGGCCCTCTCCGGAAAGAGGCCTTCAACAATTGACTGCAGCTTCTCCGCGCTTTCCGTGGCCGGTGGTCGAAAGCAATTCAGCTTCCTCATTACCACCTTATATCCCGTGCCCCAGGGATTTTCATCCAAATCGGCACACATTTCCCTATAGCACCTTCGTTTGCTCCTGTCAATGGCCCAGTTAAGGTTGGCTCTGAGCACTTTGTATCTTTCCCGAAGTTCTATGAAGTCATTGCGACCCCTTGCTCTCTGGAATATCCTCCGCGCTCTATTACATTTCCTTCTTAATTCAGCTATCTCCGCGTTCCACCAATAAACGTGTTTCCTGCCTGGCAGGTGAGACTTCCGCGACATAGACGCGCTGCAGGCTTCCGTTATACAGCGCATAAGTTCCACCGCCATGTTGTTTGCGCTTCCGGTAACCCGAATGTCGCTCATCGCGAGAACAAAGGTTTCCTCATCAAAAGTAGAGTCCCTCCACAAGGGATTAGGAGGGGCGGCAGTAATGGGGTTCACTGCAGCGCGTTCCTGGATATCAAAAATGATCGCCCGATGATCGCTATGAGTGTAGACATCGGACACAGTCCAATTCGATGTCGTTGCCAGTGTATCGCTGATGAATGTTAAGTCAATCTTAGAACTCCTTCCATTTCTCGAGAATGTAACAATCTGCCCACAGTTGAGTAAGACAACCTCCAGAGTTGCAAATGCGTCAAGCAGGCTCTCACCTCTTTGGTTCGTGTACGCTGAACCCCATTCCACTGCCCATGCATTAAAGTCCCCGGCAATCACCACGGGTCTTAGATTTCTGGCCTCGTGAACGATGTCGTCCAATCTGAGTCTGTACTCCTCCATTGATAAGCTGGGGGGGAGATAACAGCTGAAGAAATGTACTCCATTAACAGTGCATTTCACAAAGCCTTCTCTCCTGTTGTCAACATTTCCCACTGGGAATTTACCGCATGACCATATCGCTGCCTTGTTGCATTTACTGGTAGCCCAACGCTGATTGTCAGGTGCCCTATAGTGTTCACTCAAAATCGTAAGGTCTATTTTCTGCTCCCGGACTGTCTGCTTAAGAAGCTCCTGCGCGGCTTCGCAGTGGTTCAAATTCAGCTGCAAGATCCTCATTTTCCTATGTTCATCATCCTCCGCCGAGCTGCCAGGTACTGTGGACACTTAGGTCCCCCCGTGACATGTTTTGAGTCCACATTACGATCGCTCCTACAGAGTAGGCAGTGAGGGTCACCACTACAAGTTTTGGCAAGGTGGTCTTGCCCTCCGCACTTGAAGCAGTGTTTTGACCAATCACTCCTACTGCGGCAATTTCTAGCTACGTGCCCGAATTCTAGGCATTTGTAGCATCTCCTTGGGAGAACTTTCCTCATTAACCGGCAAACTGTCCACCCGACACGCAGTTTGCTTACCTCTTCGGCCCTGCTAGCCAGCTTCGTTGGTATTACAATTATTGCCGTCCGGGTACCCCCTGGAGCACTTCTTATCGTCCTGATAGCCGATGGGTGTAAATCTCCTATTTGTTCTCTCCAAGCGGTTATTATTTCATCTTCCGTGGTAACCTCGTCCAGGTATCGCAGTTCAAATGTTGTCTCCTGAGTTATCGTCCTGACCTCTATATCACCGGACAATATGGTCTTCAATTTGGATTGGTGAGTTTCTGTAGACGCCTCAGCCGATCTTCTAAATTCCAGCAGAATTTCACCCTTTTGTGTTTTCTTAACAAGGTGAACGTCTTCGCCAACTGACTTAAGCTCCGGGGCATTCCTAACCTTCCTCAGGATGTCTGCAAATGAGAGCTTCTCCGTAGGTTTTATTATCATTGCATCCGGTCTTGGGGGCTTTTTGCGCTTCCTTGTCTTGAGCACCCAATCATTGGGCTCTGTGCTCACTTCCACTCCGGTACCCGGTACTTCAGCATCCCGATTTATTACACCTTCATTAGTACTTACTGCTCCTTTCTTCGTATCATTGCCTCCAATTTTTGAAGTTGGGTCAATTGATCCCTCCAGTTGAATTGGTCTGGTCCTCTTCGGAGGTGTTCTCCTAGGTTTTCCCAATTCTTCTCTCTGCCTCTTGGAAACACAAGGTGTCTGCTGTTGAAGGCTCGTCTGCGTGCTTCTATCATTAGTTCTAATCATTTTCTCTTGTTCCGCAACTTTATCCTTAGCGGCTTGCTGATATAGTGACGATATAGAAGCCACTAAATCGCGCATCGCTTGGTGTATGGACCTCCTTCCTCCGCCCATCATCTCCACGAGTTCAGAAATTTTATCGCCTAGTTTGGTGAAATCATCCACCTCTTTTTCAGGATCCTTGTTCCTCTGCAACTCCGGTGGTGACGAGCGCGATCGCTCGCCGTTCTGCCTCAGCGGTGGTGAGTGGAGTAATCTCGAAGCTCTCCGGAAAGGATTCAGGAAAGGGCTGTCCTGATGGGTCTCCTTTGCACCTTCGGTGCCGGCTGGAGAATTAGCGCCTGTAGGGTTGTGTGAAATGTTTGTTATATATTCCATTCTATTGGGTCCCAACTTGGAGCCGTTATCTTGGATTCGTTGTGTAGTTACCCTTGTTGTGGTCCCATGGTTATCTTTGCAATGCAGGGAGGCCATGCGAGGGTTGACACAAGTCCTCATGAGAGCTTGTGTTCAGAGCCAGACCGGGAGCTAAACAGAAGAATTACTTAACTGCCCCTACACCCCAACTCAACAGGACGAGTCCAAGATCGTTCTCCAAGGCTTGCCAGGTTTTAACGGGACGGAGACAGATGGTGTATTAGCCTGAAAGCCGTCTGTACCAGGTTTCACTCCAGTACATATTGGTAACAGAATACCCCATCCGCCAGCCCATGTCATCAAATCATAATATTTCAGCGTAGTCCAGTATGCCATAATCAGAATCTTACTGGTATCAATTCTGATGCCTATACGACTAGGCTCCAATCGTCCACATCCGTTAGGAGCGTGCTCACACGCATGACGGTCTGTGATTCCCACGGTGCTAACGTGATACCACGGTAGTTCAATGCTTTGAGCGGCATTGTTTCGCTTTGAAGCGTGAGCGTCATTGGGTATATGCTAGACTTTTCATCCGCACCCTCTACCCCTGCCCTCCCATTTAGTCGCCTTTTACGACAAGCAGGGAACCACTGTGGTAGAATTCTAACCCGCTACCACACGGGTAACCAATAAATAAATAAATAATGTTTGTATGTGTGTGTGTGTGTGTGTGTGTGCAATCGAAATAAATAAACAAATCATAGAAAGAAAAGTAACGCTCTCCTACAAATGAAAGAAAGAGATTACGGGTAGTCTCTCTATGCATTTCTCTCTCCCTCTATGCATTTCTCTCTTTAATACTTTCCTAATGCAAGTGTATGTGGTAGTAAATGTATGGACTAACCGGTTGAACAGTAGTCCGTTAAGAAAATTAATTGAATGGTAACAGAACTGGTCTGCCTGAGATGCTTTACAAGTCATTTGAATTGATTTTTCCGGTGATGCTTTGGCACAACATTGTAATTAAGAGTGATTTGATTGTGATTTGTTTAAAATGAAAATTTCTTGACTTAAATTTTCCTGTTTCAAGAGAACAGTGTTATTAGAGAACATTTATGAAATTCAAGATTTATTAGGAATGATTCATGGACAGAATATTGGGTTGTATAAAAAGTATCAGCGGGATTTCTTGGGGTATATTTGTTATGACAAATTTTCTTTATTGAAAATCAATTTTAGTCAACTACGCACTATTGCCTATGACCTCCGGCGAGTAGCTTCATACTACTATTCTATCGCCATGGCTTATCAGTGCAAAACGTGGCTCTTTGGGCTCCAAATTTTATTTCATAATAAGGATATAGGTACCCAGCTAGGCAACGTTTGTACCAAAACTTCTGTGGCCTTGCAGTTTTACTTAAAATGTTAGTGACCTTCGATGTCGCTGTAGTCTAATAGGTAGTCTATTGGCCTATTAGACTTGAGGCCACGGCTCAACCCCCAGATCAGGCATTTCCAACAAACCGAAATACCAACAAATATTTTTTCGACGACTTCCCCTCTGCAGATTTCTGGCAAAAACACTGAGAAAACTCGGAAAGTAAATAAAATTGCCATGAAAAAGTTTCTCAAAAATCTGTCATTCGGAGTCGACTTTAAACTGTAGTCCAGCCACTCATGTATACAAATTAACACACACAACATAAGTGGTGAGAAAAGCTAGGTCGTAATCCAGACTGAAGGATTAAAATTCGATAGAATCTCTACAGTTGACAAAACCTAGCAAATTTTTATGATTTGCTTCGCTTAAATAATCCAATCCTGTGCAAATTATAACTGATAATGAAATTATTTCCTTTGGTGCCATAATACTGTTACTATTAAGCCACTGTGGTACCCCTTTAAACTTTATAGGGAATCTTTGTAGTACCTCCTACAAGCCTATTGCACTGACATACTCCAATATGCTGCTCGGACATTTGCCTGCCAAGTAACTTAAATGCTCCCATGTGTTTATTTCTAATTAATTAATCATTAATGCCTCACACATTCCAAGTATGTGTTCTGATAAATTCATTCTCATCATCACAGAAGCTATACGTTGGCTTCTATACGGCATTCATTCTGAACAAGTGTACTTTGAGTTAGCAGTGACCTGCCAATATGGGGATAACTAATCTCAGGTTATTCTTGTGTAGTTTGATGCATAACTCATCATAGATTATGTAAGTATGGTAGGTCAATTCAATACTACTCACTAAAGCCTCCAGATCCATTATGATAGCACGATACACTAACACAAGATTCTCATCATTTCTAAGATAAGTATTGAAACACAATAGAATTTCAAATCTGAGCTATTAGATGTACCACCGAAAGCTGCATTTGCAATTTTGAAAGCGATATCATGACAGTAGCATAGCAACATAGAATCTGTTCTATAATCTCCGCTTTGTAGTGAAAACTACAGCTGTGAGAGGAATCGTAATATCGCTCACATAGGGTGTATATGACACCCTAAGCAATATGCCGTAGTACCAATCAGGCTACATTCCTTCGATTCATTGCTATTAATGAAGTCGTCGTACTCTAGTGGGTAGTGTGTTGGCTAATTAGACGTAAAAACAGGGTTCGAGCCCTAGGCCAGACATCAAGACAAAAATACAAAAAGTATTTCCTCGGCGACTTCCTCTCAGCAGATTTCTTGCAAAAACTCTGAGAGTAAATAAAAATTGCCATGGAAAAGTTTCTCAAAAATCTGTCGTTCGGAGGCGACTTTAAACTGTAGGTCTCACCACTCATGTATAAAAATTAACACACACAACATAAGTGATGTGAGAAACTAGGACGTTGTACAATGGGTCAATTCGACCTCTGGGTACTGTACTTGTCTTAATTGACAAGTACATGTCCTCTAATCTAACCTAACCTAACCTTGTCATTAAAGAATTTGTGAGTTTATTAACAAGATGGGACGTAAATGATAGGCTAGCAGCCCGTTTCTCATATCCTGTAGTATTACGCTGGTTATTGAGTTTACATGAGAACACTCACGCATACCAAATCCAGAGGATTCTGTAAGAAAGTGCCAACTCTAGCAAGCTCATTGGCTCCACCATTATCATGTCTGTTCTTGTGCCATTAAAGCCATATCATCTGTATGCGAAACTCTTCGGCCGTTTCACTACGATAAGGAGAATTTCTTTTCTTCCATTTTCCTCAAACGCTCAAAATAAAGCTTGTTTGCTATCTGTCTAATCCTTCAGTCTTTGATCATAATTTTTCGTTTAATATTCTTGTTCTCTCTGTCCGTAATATTCAGAATAAAAAGTGATTTTTTTAGTGTCGGCAGCGTTGACTTATGTGACACCCAAAAGGATTCCAAACAGTCCTGTAATTGATGTTCAAAGCCTCCGCTAGCTTCTGAAGGAACACTTTTTACGTTTTCTTCCACATCCTTCACCTTTTAAACATATGATTTGCAATTACAGAACATTACGGCCTATAAGACCCATTGCATCTGCTCTACATATTGTTTATCCGATCTGCTTTTATAATGAAAGTATCCACTATTGAGGCCAAGTGCTTCTGTTTAAATCCACAATCACATAATGAGCGTTCTGCTAATTCCGATACCTTCAGACATAATCTGCAAAGATCCATATCCTCCGTAAGTTCACAATGACCCGTGTGCATAAGAATATTTCAGCTACTGCCAAACTTGGTACAGATTGCTGCCTTTGCTTGGCTTAGCCCCCTTCGATCGTTCCAATGTTCATTGAATTTGGAAATTTTTCCATGCCTTGAATGGATTAAGAATAGTAGGCAACTGCGCTGAGCAGTACATTACATGATCCCTTCATATATGTTTGTATATGTAGCCTATGCAATGGTAGCTACATCCAGCTACCAAAAACCACTGGAATCCATTTCGCAATTTTCACGATTGAACCTAAACTTGACTCTGTATCAGAGATCAGCAATGAATCGCTTTTTCGCTACTAATAAGTACTCATGAAATTTTCAGTATGAGTGGGTCAACAGTATTGAAATCCAACTACTGTGATTCATTCGTACACGTACAACATTGATTTATTAAGTACAAGTTGCAATGAATATGAGTACAACGTTGACATCAAACACATAACATTCGTACCATGTTTGATTCATACGCCTACTAAATCAGATTCATTAATTTAGAAAAATACTCATAATACTACTCATAAATGATACGAGTGATTCGAATAATTCATCAAAATTTACAGCCTTAGTTGTTGTTGCATTTACAAAGAATGAAGAAAGACAAAGACAGCAAGCAGAGCACACACACAACCTTCTTGTGATAGTGTATTGTATTGTTCGTACGCGAATCATACTTATTTTGTGATTCGTGTATACGATGAGTCATGGAGAGTCGAAATCAATAACATCATGCGTATTGTTAAGTGTGAGTACCATGAGTATTTCAAACTTTGAATATGAGTAGTATGAGTATGACATTAAAATAAGTATAAATGCGTATAAGTGTCAGAAATTATAAGTATGATTCGAATTTACTCATCGTTTTGAATACTCATTGCTGATCTCTGCACTGTATGTCTGAATTTGGTAAGTATCGGTATATTATCGGTATCGGTATATTATGCAATTGGATTGCAAAATAGGGTATCAAATAATCCATACACAGCGACTTTTAATTTCAACCCGTATTCTACATAAACATGCTATTACACATGTAAAGTAAAATCGATTTACAAAAACAGACATCGAATTACATGCCACAAATACTCAACCTTATCAACCTCAAAACTTTATTATACTGGGGAATCAATGTCAGTTTAATCGTAAATCGCTTTTCCGTTTAAACACAAAATTTTGTTTGCAGTTTTTCAGTTTTGTGGGGCAGAGATTGATACAAGGCTGAGGCTGATATCAGGTAAATAAAATCAGACAGAAATCATGTACAAAAAAAAAACAGGAGTAGAAAACTGAACATCAAATTCAAATGAAAATGAAAATTGACGTGGTATAGTTATTATCGTGAGTATCGGTTATCATCAATATCAGACACAAATAATAATAACAATAATAGGATAACAGCGTATCACAATAAAAAAGGATGCCACCAACAATAAAAAACCAAAGAAATTTGAATACTTTTTCGTAATCGTTAGCAGGAGAAGGTGGATGGATGTCTGGTTGGCACAAACATTGGTTTTCAGTGGTAGACACAGAAATGAATTGTGAAACTGAAAAGAGGAATAAAAATTTATTTTTATTTAGAAAATAATCGTTAAAGTATACGGCGAAAACCAAAAGTAAAGCAATGAATAAATAAATGAACGGGGGATGATTGGAGGAACATTAATTCGAATGATAATTACCGCGATTGTGATGTTGAATTTAAAATATTTGACAATACTTTCTAGAGGTAGTGGAGATGAAAAGGTATTCCCAAAATCAATATAAGAAAAAATTAATTGAGGTTTATTATAACGGGTGTTTCATTAAGCGCTTTCTTTTTTTAAATCTAAAGCACACTTTGCATGTAAAATATCATCGAAATTTTTTATTGGAAAGACATATTGCTGGCATTATGCATGGCATCTAGCATCGTTCAAATGTCCACCACGCTATCTCTGGGCAGAGCGCATATAGAATGTTCAATTTGTTCAATATCTCTGGCACATAAGTAAGGTTTAATTTGACCGACGGCGAGAGATTATTCGCCTTTAGTAAATAAAAAAGTCTGACCGCACGATCTCGGTGGTCATTTCAGTTCACATCCACGTCATATGGCCAAACATTTAAAACCTTTGAAGTCGCCGTAGTGTAATAGATATTGTGTTGGCTTATTAGAAGTGAGACCACAATTCAAACCCCAGGTCAGACATCTTCAACAAAACGTATTTTGAAAAAATATTTCTTCGGCGACTTCCCCTCAGCAGATTTCTGGCAAAAGCTCTGTAGTCGCCGTAATTTAGTAGATAGTGTGTTTCAAGCTTCATTTCTCTCCAAAGCGCGCCGACTTAAAAGATAAATTACGATGGATTGTATACGAATTCCGTTTGTTTAGATATCATAACCAACAATGTGACGTTTGCCAATACATTCACCAATGTAGATCCAGAAAATAACTTCAGCGGTCACTAAGGTGTTGAGCCAAGCCTCGCGTACGGTAAGATTCTTGTAAGCACCAGTGCGAGCACCGGTCACAAGACGGCTGATGCCCTGACGAATAGCGGGAATGTCAGCGGGAGTTGGTGGAGTCAACTCAACCTTGGCGTATTTTAAGAAGACATCCAATAGGGGTCTAGCTTGGACCAAAAGTTTGTTGATTAATCCAGAAGATTTAGAAGCAATGCTGGCCATTTTGTATTATTTGTCGGCTAATTTTCAAAATAATATCAAAACAAAATACAAAAAGTATTTCTTCAGCGACTTCTTCTCAGTAGATTTCTGGCAAAAACTCTGAGTGTAAAATAAAATTGCCATGAAAAGTTTTTCAAAAATCTGTCGTTCGGAGTCGACTTTAAACTGTAGGTCCCGTCACTCATGTATACAAAAAAAACTTAACACACTCAACATAAGTGGTGTGAGAAACTAGGTTGTAATCCTGACTGAAGGGTTGTAATGACCAATTATGCTATGTTATGTATGGTCTGAGAATAGATAAAGTTGCCATGAAAAGTTTCTCAAAAAGATCTGTAGTTCGGAATCGACTTTTAACTGTAGGTTCCGCCACTCATGTAGAGAATTAACACACACAACATCAATGGTGTGAGAAGTTGGCTTGTAATCCCGACATAAGGATTATGGATTATGTATGTATGACTCCATAAGAAAAAATCTAACTGCAAGATCTCTGTGACCAGTTTCGATCGCCTCCATATGATATGACCAGACCTTTGAGCAGCATATCCAACGTGGCAGGAGCAGAGTGGTTCGAAGATGTGTCCAATTAAAACGACACTTCGTTGCCGTTCAGAGCATCTAAGCAGTTGGTTAGCGTTATTCACGAAGAAATATGGACCTATGATGTCGCCTACTCAAAATCCACAGGAGTTTGCGATTTTTTAGGACACAGTTGACGCTTTTGGGTCTCATGTGGGATAATATTGTTCCAAATTCCACAGTTTTGGTTGTTTACCTACAAATACATACAGAACTGGATCTCATCGCTCAAGATGATTTTTCGATGAAAACTGGGGTCAATTGCCAACTGCTTCAGAAACCATTCCGTAAACACACGTTGTTGTCAATGGTCGTTAATGATGATTTAGGGAAACAGTTCCAATAAATGACAACTAGTTTGACAGATGCAGTTTCAACAAGATGGCCGTTACCAACTGTCAACGTTCGGAAGTCGATAAAGTGTTCTGTGCTTGCATGCTTACGCACAGACGAGTTTTAAAAGTGATTCTAATAAATCACCAAAAATTTTAATTTAAATTAATGTTAGTGTAGGGTATAAATTATTTGTGTGTGTTTATGTGTATTTTTGTTTAATTTTATTTTATTTATATTTGTATTGGTTATTTAGTTAATTTATTATTGTAGCAACAAAACCGGCATTACCAATATTAGATACCAAGAATTTGCGGAAATATTGTCCCACAGCAATTGAAAATGAATTTTCCGTTGCAATAATATTCGTACGTTTATTCACATTTTCATTCGCTTGTTCAATCATTTTATTTATTTATGGATTTTTGTGTTGTTCTGTTGAGAAAACAACATGAAAATAATTTCATGTTCATTTTCGTTTAAATATTGTTGAAAAATATTTTGAATTAAAATTTAAAGTTTAACTTTGACTACGAACGACAGATTTGAGGAACTTTTCATTGGAATTTATTTACTCTGAGAGTTGTTGCCACAAGACTGCTGCAACTTAAAAACAGTAGGTTCGGCTACTCATGGATAAATTCAACACATAAAACATAAGTGGCGTGAGAAGCTAGGTTGTAAACCTGACTATAGAGTTGTAATGACCAATTAAGGGCATTATTACAGCTTGCCATTAAAGTTGGGTTTAGTTAAAGGTGACTTTAAAGTTCACTTTAGCTAAAGTTATATAAAGTTGTAATAAAATATATATAAAGTTGTAAAAGTAACTTTAGCTAAAGTGAACTTTATAGTCACCTTTAACTTATTTTCATTATTACAACCTATAGATAAAATAAAGTTAACTTTTTCAAAAATACAGCAGTAGCAATGGCGGGCTTCTTGTTTTTATTTTGTTATATTTGCTAATATTGTTTATATTTAAAGTTGCCATATTGAATTTAATATATAATATGGCAAGTTCTAACTTAAACTTAACTTTAAGTTTAACTTAACGTGCACTTCTACCTTATTGTCCACTTATAATAAAGAAAAAAAATTTATCTGCCCGCTAAAATCCTTCCCTTTAGTTAACGGCAAGTGGAAATAAGGCCCTAAGTATGTTAAGTGAGTACGTTTTTCTGTTATATTCTTTCCATATCCTATAGTGGTCTCTATTTCGATGTGGTATTCTTATCGTAGTCATTCAATTAATGGTTGGAAGTAGACTAGCTATGTGGAGTTCGTTTAATTGGCGCACTGATTGTAAATACATGCAAAGGTGTTAGATGCTATGTCGTAATTGATTATTCTGGTAGATAGCATTTAAGTGATACAAAACTATGATTTAAAATAGGAAACGAGCTTTATGAGTCCTTCAATAACACCAGATGTATTTTTTTCACGCCGAGGAGGGGTAAATGTACCTAACCGCACCATAGAGGAAGTCGTCACATCCTCCGTGTGTGGGGCCCTCACCCACTAAATCCCCTCCTCGTCTCGTGGACTCGTTGTGCCCACTCCGGAACTACGTTGGTATTACTTCGGAGTGGAGTCCTTTTGGCCCCTACGTGTTCATATCCGCTTCCGGATTGCATGTCGAAAGTTGAAGAGACATCTAAGTGTCTCCACTATTCCTTTCATCCAGGTCCCTGCTCCGAATTTCGCCTGACACGTGTGCCACTTTCATCTATTCCGGCGTGCCCACATGTTCCGCAGCCTCAAGATCCCTCATCTTCAGTGTTAGAATGCTCTCTACGTAATTCACCACTGAGGTTCAATTTTCTCTACTCGCGATCATAACCCCGACAATGTTACCGGCCGTGATCGTCCCAACTATCGACGTCAGTACAGAGCGATAGCTCTGCCAGCGTGCACACTCGAAAACAGTGTGCTCTGCGTCATCTATTACCTTCCCTTCCTCGTAAAGGCAGTAAGGGGAGACGGCCGTGCCCATTCTGTGCAGATATTTCCTAAAATATCCGTGACCCGATAGCATCTGTGTAACGTAGTAGTTTATCTCTCCAAATTTCCGACCAATCCATGGCCTTATGTCCGGAATAAGTCTCGCGGTCCATCTTTCTCTATCTTCCTCGTTCCATCCTTGTTGCCATTTTGAAATGGTGTTTTCCCTGAAGTAACCGGTTATGCGATTTCCAGCCGATTTCGCCTTATAAATCTCCATTCGTTCCGCTGAAAGCAGATCCACAGGGATAATACACGCTATCACGGCTGGAGCGGATACCGTACGATCTGATGACGCGATACGCAATGCAGCCGTTCTCTGTACCGATACCAGTGCGTTTGAACACCAGATGTATACGGCTTTGTGTTAGGAAAGGACCTCTATGAGTCATTTAATAGCAGAGAAGGAAAAGGCTTTCTGTACTCGTATTCCTTAAAGGAGAGGAGACCATTTGAAGAGTCAAGTGTCAGACCGAGGATTATATTTCCTGCTGGAAGTATGAAGAAGGAAATCACTCTGCCTTTAAAGGATTTTAAACCAAGAAAATTCAGTTTTTACTTTTGCTTACAGGCTTTTAAAAGTCACCGTAGTCTAGTAGGTAGTGTGTTGGCTTATTAGACGTAAAGTCAGGTTTCGAGCCCCAGGCCAGACATCAAGACAAAATACAAAAAATATTTCTTCGGCGTCTACCTCTCAGCAGATTTCTGGCAAAAACTGTGAGAAGAAAATAAAATTGCCATGAAAAAGTTTTTCAAAAATCTGTCGTTCGGAGTCGACTTTAAACTGTATGTCCCGGTACTCATGTATAAAAAATTAACACACACAACATAAGTGGTGTGAGAAACTAGGTCGTAATCCTGACTGAAGGGTTATAATGACCAATTATGTATGTGCGAATGTGTATTCCTGTTAAAGGAGAGGAAACCATTTGAAGGTCGAGTACATGCAGCAAAGATTCAAATGTCAGTCGGAGGATTATATTTCCTGCTGCAAGTATGAATAAGGAAATCATTCTGCCTTTAAATTTTTTAAGATAAGAAAATTCAGTTTTTACTTTTGCTTACAGGCTTTAGATTCGGTTCTTTCTAGTTTAAACTAACTTTTCAACTCTTTCTATTCATACCTTAAATAAAATCGAACATATCCTAAATATTTTTGTTCCAACTGTCCTTTTAAATCCTTGCAAATGTCTCACCATCTTCCAATCAATCTATTATGTATTCTAAGACTAGACTTTTTTCTAAACAAATCCTAGCATAGCCTGAAATGTGTCTACAAATCCCAAGGAATAAAGCTATAAAAAAATTCTTGTGCTTAAATGTTTTAATTTTCCCTAAAAATACTCCCAGCTCTGATGTGATATGAATTCGTAAATAATTGTGGTGAAGCATTTTCAGTTCTTTTTCGGAAGATAAAATTCTTTCAAAGTCATTAAATTTTATCGACGTTTTTATTGTTGTGTTAATTTTTAATTAATTTTTATTTCCATTCTTTTTATTTATTGCTGCTGATGCTGCTGCTGCTGGTGATGCTGATGTTGATGCTGATGCTGTTGTCGTGTATTCCCTTTATCAGTGTGTTAGCAATTAACACAAATAAATTTGTTGTTGAAATTATCACATAAATTTGTGGTCGTCGAATTAAATAATAATTTTTTTTTTTGGTTTTTTTATTTCGTATTTTTATTTCGATTTTTATTTTATTTGTTCGTTTGAATGTTCTTGTTTTTTTTTGTAATTTTATGACTCTAAGCTTAGAAGTAAAATAAAAAGTTTTGCACGATTTCTGTTGTGTAAAAACTGTCATAAAAAGAGTAAAAATTAATTCCATAAATTAAACAAATTAAATAAAATTATTTAAGTACTCGTTAAAGCATTGTTTTTGCCACAGGCTTTGAGGCAATATTAACAAATTTTTATTAACTTTTTGTTTATAAGGAATTTTAGTATAAATTTTTGACTGAATAATTAATTTCCATTATTCTCAGACTATATTCAGTTTCAAATTAATTCATATTTCCGTCACTGAAGATCGGCAGTGATTTTCCGGCTAAAAACTTTACTATCTCTTCACTGAAAGTGTAAGGTTCGTGTTATATGGCGGGTACCAGAGATCAGCAACGAATCGCTTTTTAGCTACTCATCAGTACTCATGAAATTTTGAGTATGAGTGAGTCAACAGTATTTAAATCCAACTAATCTGATTCATTCGTACTTAGTACAACATTGATTTATAAGCACAAGATGCAATGAGTATGAGTACAACGTTGACATCAAACTCATAACATTCGAACTATGTTTGATTCATACGCCTACTCATTCAGATTCATAAATTTAGAAAAATACTTATAATACTACTCATGAATGATTCGAGTGATTCGAATCATTCATCAAAATTTACCGTCTTAGTTGTTGTTGCATTTACAAAGAGAGAAGGAAGAAAGAGACAGCAAGCAGAGCAAACACACAACCTTCTTGTGAGTAATGTAGTGTTCATACGCGAATCATACTTATTTTGTGATTCGTGTACACGATGTGTCGTGGAGAGTCGAAAACAATAAAATCATGCGTATTGTTAAGTATGAGTACCATGAGTATTTCAAACTTTGAGTATGAGTAGTATGAGTATGACATTAAAATAAGTATGAATGCGTATAGGTATCAGAAATTATAAGTATAATTCGAATCGACTCATCGTGTTGAATACTCACTGCTGAGCTCTGGACTGAATAATTTCCATTATTCTCAGACTGTATTCAGTTTCAAATGAATTCATAATTCCTTCACTGAACTCTTGCAGCGATTTTCCGGCTAAAAACTTTACTATCTCTCCACAGAAAGTGTACAGTTCGTGTGTTATATGGTGGTTACGCCAAAATTTCTTATGCAATGTGTTCTTCACATATCACCAAATATATATATGGCCTAGCATTATAGCAAGGAAGTGAAATACCTATAAACCACTTGCTATCTTGCGCCCTAAAATCTAAACCTATGGTTAAAACGACCACGTTTTACATCCAGTATAAGGGAGAAAAATACCTCTCCAGAACATTTTATTTTAGATTCAGAAATACCTCCTTAATTGATCATTACAACCATTTAGTTAGGATTACAACCCAGCATCTCATACCGCTTTTGTATTTTGTGTGCGTTACTGTTTAAAGTCGACTCCGAACGATATATTTTTGAGAGGCTTTGCATGGCAATTTTATTTATTCTTGTATTTCGGTGCGTTCGAGATTTGGGATTTGAACCACGGCCTCACGTCTAATAAGTTACTCATTCTACGGCGACTTCAGTACTATGTTAACTTACACCAAAACCACACGAACAGACAACAACAAAATATACACTTCATACGGTACACAGAATTGTACAAGCAAATGCGTATAAAATTAGGAGAAGGAGATGAAAAATCCAATTTCTTCTTAAACTTATCCCTCAGTACCACTCGGTTGTTAGCTCGATCCGCAGTACTCAATATTTGGGAGCATTAATGTCATGTTGCCATCGTAGTTGAGGAATTGCAATACAGGAGTTCTAATTGCATCAGACTATTCAGGATTGAGCTCAACGTGTGGGTCCTGCGATGATGAGAATCGGAACACATTCCTCAAATCTGTATTCACGGCAACAATAATAGAGTAACGGTGTAGGGGTATTTATAGGTGAAGAGTCATTAGAAGAGTGCAGTTCGACAATTCTTTCTTCCTTCTTCTAATGCTTGTCCAGTGCCCAGTAGTTTATTGTAGCTATCTACTGATGGCTGTGAATTTCCACGTGTACGACAGCTCAATTTGCCAAATTTCACTAGAGACAAAAGTATAGTAAGAAGGTATATAACCCCTTTACAATTTAACTTCGTATTTGCCTTCATTATAACTCGCGTATGCGAAGTCGCCGTAATCTAGTAGGTAGTGTGTTAGCTTATTAGACGTGAGGCCACGGTTCAAACCCCAGGTCAGACATCAAAACGAAAATATGAAAAAATATTTCTTAGGCAACTTCCTCTCAGCAGATTTCTGGCAAAAACTGTGAGAGTGATTAAAATTGCCATGATAAAGTTGCTCAAAAAATCTGTCGTTTGGAGTCAACTATAAACTGTAGGTCACACACACAACATAAGTGGTGCGATAAGCTATGTCGTAATATTGTCTGAAAGGTTATAATGATCAATTATGTATGTATGTATGTATGTAAGTATGTATCTCAGTATAACAGAGGCAATTCCAGATTACATACCAATGACATCTGTTTTCTCGCACGAATTGAACAGAGTGCTGCGCTATCAGCTTTTATTTAAGCTTACTCCAATATATGTCAAGTTTGCTTAAATTCTTGCTTAAGTTTGTTACATTTCTGCTTAAGTTTAAACTTAAGTTGATTTTAATTTTTTTAATACGTTTCCTTAAGCTTTTACTTTAGTTTTCTAATGTTTTTCTGTAATTTACTTAAGTAAGTTTTTAAGTTTTTGCTTAACTTAGCATCAATTTACAGGCCTTTACCGAATGTTGCTAATGAATTATTAACGAATATTGTGTTTTGAACTTATGAAATAATAAATATATCGGCCATAAAACGGATCTTAATAAATAAGAAACATAAACCCTCCATATTATCCACTACCATCGCTCTTTATAAGACTCCATAGACCATTCGTATCCTCATATTTCGTTGGATAAAATTCTACCCACAAACAAAACTCCTGCCATTTTACCTTCGTTTTTTATTTTTTTTTTTTTTGGTAACTGAATTATTGCTTTGGTTTTATTGTTGTTGTAACAGTTCTAACCATTTAACGAGTGCATTAAATTATTTGATCGTTAATAATTTATTTTAAATACACTCCAAAAGAAGAAGATAAGAAGACAACAAATTCGGTTCAAGAAAAAAGGAACGAAATCAAAAGGAAGAAGAAAGCCTAACTAAGTAAACACGACAGACAAACTGGCAAGCAGGCAGGCATATATGAAAGGAATACATGGATATAAAATAAATAAAATCAAATACAAATAAAATGAAAATAAAAAATAAAAAATAAAATAAAATGATATGAGAAATAAAATAAATAAAGAATAGAAAATTCTAATAGTCGTAACGACAACTTGGGTTTTAACCTCAACCTCCCCGATGCCAACCCACACGGACGTACCATTTCAATAGCATAAGTAACACATATCCAGAGACAAATAAACTCAAGGAAAATTGCAAGTTTACACGCACACACAAGGAAATACTCATAAATATCTTCATAAGTGTATTGAAGGTATTAAGACAAACACATCAGAGCCCTACTCTAGCGGGTAGTCTAAGATAATGAATGGCAATCTCCAGCCAGTGCAACAAAAATTACTAGAACTACTAAAGAATTTTCAAAGGTACTTGTATCTGACAAGTGCAACATCGTCTCGATATAGTGTGGAATACATGTGAACGACTTTTTTCTATCGCAGACGCAATCTTAAAAGTATCTGGTGTAGTAAAGGGTGTTTTTTTATAGAGATATAGAACTTTAAGTTGCAATAAAACAATGATGGATTATTCGATTGACATGAATTTTATTTATCCGAAAGATAACCTTGTGGCATTACATTTTAAAAATGATTTCTGGCATATGACCGCCACGGCTGGCGCGGATGTAGTCCATTCTGGACGTCTAATTTTCGATGACTTTTTCCAACATTTGTGGCCGTATATCGGCAATAATACGGCGAATGTTGTCTTCCAAATGGTCAAGCGTTTGTGCCTTTACCGCATAGACCAATGACTTTACATAGCCCCACAGAAAGTAGTCTAGCGGTGTTAAATCACAAGATCTTGGAGGCCAATTCACAGGTCCAAAACGTGAAATTAGGCGGTCACCAAACGTGTCTTTCAATAAATCTATTGTGGCACGAGCTGTGTGACATGTTGCGCCGTCTTGTTGAAACCACATCTCCTGGACATCATGGTTATTCAATTCAGGAATGAAAAAGTTGGTAATCATGGCTCTATACCGATCACCATTGACTGTAACGTTCTGGCCACCATCGTTTTTGAAAAAGTACGGACCAATGATTCCACCCAGCCCATAAAGCGCACCAAACAGTCAGTTTTTCTGGATATAACGGTGTTTCCACATACACTTGAGGATTACCTTCACACCAAATGCGGCAGTTTTGTTTGTTGACGTAGCCATTCAACCAGAAGTGCACTTCATCGCTAAACAAAATTCGCTTATGAAAATCGGGAACAACGGTAATCTCGTTTTGGGCCCATTCGACGAATCTGCGCCTTACTTGATGATCGTTTGGCTTCAAATCTTGCACGAGTTGGATTTTGTAAGCACGCAAACCATGATCCTTCCGCAAAATTTCTCTTAAAGGAGATGGACACAGATCCAATTCCTGTGCTCGATGGCGGATGGACTCATTCGGGTCTTCCTCAATGCTACGCTCTACAGCAGCAATAGCTTCTTCTGTACGCACCGTACAGCGTCTCTGGGGATGCGAGTTATCAATAAGAGTAATCGTGGTGCGAAAACGTTCCATGGTTAATCGAATTAACTGCTCTGATGGACGATTTTGTCGACGATAAAATGGACGTAGTGCGCGATACGTTTTTCGCACAGAACCATTATTTTCGAAATAAAATTGCATTATTTGCATGTGTTGTTCAGGCGTGAGTCTATTCATGATGAATTGCCAAACCAAAGTGAGAATAAATCACTTGACAGCTGTTAAATCGGTCGCCATCTTGAAAAGTAATGCAAACTTAAAGTTCTATACGTCTATAAAAAACACCCTTTATATGCATTTGAGTACCTATCTAGTGCCTTATAGTGGTCCATGCAACACAGGGTAAATTAGGTTTATTTCGAGTTATGAACCCCATTGAGAACTGTTGTCAGGCAGAGAACGTATCAAATACGATTTGTTTTATTTTAAAGGATTTTCATGCATTAGGAATACGCATTAGCTAGGTTAAACTGGGTTCATTTTTCTCCACAAACAAAACTTAATTAACTAAACGATCTAGACACTTAATTTTGCTGGCTGTATTTAAAATCCTCTAGCCCGTCCCTAAGCTACCTCTCCTGTAAAAGTCATTGTGCGGAACAATATACCACAGCAACAACCGTAAGTAGGTGACTTTTTTTATTATCAATCCACATGATCCCTTATGATTATAAATCGTTCAAGTATGTTGTCTTATAACAGCTTTTATAGATCGTTAGGCACAAAATGTTTTCATCTCCACTTTAAACCATATGGATGGGACCACCATGAGATCAGTTCCCAGCACCAATCATTAAAAAATCGCCATCAAACTTGTTTCCTCTGGAAAGCAGAATATATTAGCGATCTGCTTAGCATATCTGTCTGCCTTCTCTAATAGTGCTTAGCATTCTTGAATCCAGGTGGATGCCTTCAGAGAGTTTTGTAACAGAGTGATCATCTATAAGGATTCATAAGTACCTAAAACCCATTCTCTCCTCTATTCCTCTGATGCACACACTTAAGTTCAACACTCTACTTAGATCGGCCTGTATAGAACTGAACAAAACTGCCGCATTTGGAGTGAAGGTAATCCTCAAGTGTATGTGGAAACACCGTTACATCCAGAAAAATTGACTGTTTGGTGCGCTTTATGGGCTGGTGGAATCATTGGTCCGTACTTTTTCAAAAACGATGGTGGCCAGAATGTTACAGTCAATGGTGATCGGTATAGAGCCATGATTACTAACTTTCTCATTCCTGAATTGAATAACCATGATGTCCAGGAGATGTGGTTTCAACAAGACAGCGCAACGTGTTACACAGCTCGTGCTACAATAGATTTATTGAAAGACACGTTTGGTGACCGCCTAATTTCACGTTTTGGACCTGTGAATTGGCCTCCAAGATCTTGTGATTTAACGCCGCTATACTACTTTCTGTGGGGCTATGTAAAGTCATTGGTCTATGCGGTAAAGCCGCAAACGCTTGACCATTTAGAAGACAACATTCGCCGTATTATTGCCGATATACGGCCACAAATGTTGGAAAAAGTCATCGAAAATTGGACGTCCAGATTGGACTACATCCGCGCCAGCCGTGGCGGTCATATGCCAGAAATCATATTTAAAATGTAATGCCACAAGATTATCTTTCGGATAAATAAAATTCATGTCAATCGAATAATCCATCGTTGTTTTATTGCAACTTAAAGTTCTATACCTCTATAAAAAACTCCCTACTTCCAAAAAATTATTTTTAGAACAAGTTCCTGTATTTTCCTAGAGCGCATTCCCCTTGAAGTAGGTATCAAACAGTGAAACAAAGAGCCACTGTGTGACGGTGCTCTATTAAATCTACTGTAACTGATAAGTATACTTGCTCTATACCGAAATTTGTATTCTCTGGCCATTTATTCCATTTTCGGAAAGTATAACTAACTGTTACAACCCTTTAGTTAGGATCACAACCTAGCTCACCCTCGTTGTGAGTGTCAATTTTTATATTTGAGTCACGAGACCTACAGTTTAACATCGACATCGAATAACAGATGTTTAAGAAACTGTTCATGGTAGATTTATTTACCTCCAGAGGTTTTTTAAAAGACTGCAGAGGGGAAGATGCCTAAAGAAATATTGTTTTCATATTTCATCTTGTTCTAGATATCAATACTGAGGCTTAAGCTTATTAGTCTAGTAATCCAATACAATACCTACTGGGCTATTACAATTTACGGAAGGTGAAAATAATATGTAGACCAGATGAAGTGAAGCACTACAATTGATAAGTTTTTGTCCCATCCAGAACGTTCTATTCCCAGAGATGCATTCATTTTCGGTAGTACAGAAGTGGTTTAAATAGTTTGAATATTACATCATGGAACTTGAATGCTTACTGCGACACTAGAAAAATATGCGAATATCGCATTAAAGGGAGGGATTGTAAGAAAAATAAGAACGAGAATAGGAGTTAGAACAGAACTACTTAGGAACTCATAAATCTTTGCGACTATAACGGTCGTTAGAGCTCTACAACTTTCGGACTTTAAAAAAGGTTCGCTTGTAGAAACCATTGAAACTTCTACAGCCATTTTTACCGCAATTAACTAGGACCCCCTATTAGGTACTGACGAGTAATAACCCCAACTACTGTCCAGGATAAAAAATTTGTTATGTCGAGAAACGGATACAAATCTTCCCTAGTTCAGGTTAAAGTTTAAATAATTTGAAAAAATATTCCGGAGTATTGGATTACTCAGGCTGACAATAATTATTTTGCTCTTTTTAAACGGAAATAATAAGCAGAGGAGAAAAATATTGAATAAAAGGAGTTATTTTCGCTGTAGTCTAGTAGTCAGAGTGTAGGCTTATTACATGTGAGGCCACGGTTTAAACCCCAGGTCATCTCCAATGAAACGAAATATGAAAACTTATTTATTCGGCGATTTTTTCTCAGCAGACTTCTAGCAAAAAGTCAGAGAATAAAAAAAATTGCCATGAAAAGTTTCTCAAAAAATCTCGCGTTCGGAGTCGAGTTAATCTGTAGGTCTTGCCACTCACGTATAAAATTAACACACACAACATAGGTAATGTGAGAAACTAGGTCGTAATCCAGACTGAATGGTTGTAATGATCAATTATGTAAGTATGTAAACTGCATGAATGAAGTCGCCGTAGTCTAGTAGGTAGTGTGTTGGCTTTTTAGACGTAAAGCCAGGGTTCGAGCCCCAGGTGAGACATCAAGACAAAATACACAAAGTATTTCTTCGGCGACTTCCACTCAGTAGATTTCTAGCAGAAACTATGAGAGTAAATAAAAAATTGTCATGAAAAGTTTCTCAAAAAATCTGTCGTTTGAAAGCGACTTTAAACTGTATGTCTCGGCGCTCATGCATAAAATTAACACACACACAGCATAGGTAATGTGAGAATCTAGGTCGTAATCCAGACTGAATGGTTGTTATGTATGTAAACTGTGTAAATTATTTTTCCGTAATCAGCTTCGGAAGCCAGAGGTTGAACCATGAGCACACACTTAGGGCCATTATTACAACTTGCCGTTAAAGTTGGGTTTAGTTAAAGGTAACTTTAGCTAAAGTGAACTTTAAAGTCCACTTTAACTTCTTTTCGTTATTACAACCTATAAATAAAATAAAGTTAACTTTTTCAAAAATATGGCAGTGCCGGAGCAATGTCGATAATACTGCTCAATTAAACAAGTTTTTTTTTAAACGCAGTGGCAACGAAGGCCGTTTTTTTGTTGTTGTGTTTCCTTATTTTGTTTATATTGGAAGTTGCCATATTGAATTAAATATATAATATGGCAAGTTCAATAAACTTAACTTTAAAAGTTAAAGTTAGGATGATCCTCTCTTTAGCTTAACGCTCACTTCTACCTTATTGTCCACTTATAATATTGAAAACCAATTCATCTGCTCTTTAAAATCCTCCCTTTAGTTAACGGCAATTTGTAATAATGGCCCTTAGTCTTTTGGCCTATAAAATCCCGTTCTTCTCCAGATAACTTCTTCGAATTTGATTGACTTTACTAGGCATATGAGTTTTTTAATTCAGCGGCTCCTACAATGGCCAATAGTAGTAGCCATTTACTTATTTTAATTCTCTTGCATATCAACGTCCAACTGTGGCGTACCGGCTTAGGTGCCTCTTATAGCGTACAAACGTATACCACATGGAGTATGAATAGAAGAACGTACAAATGAAATAAAAATAAAAAAATTATTTTCAAGAAAATTGAAATAAATACTAGAAAACCAGAAGACGACTAAAACTTGTAAAACCCACATGCCACATAAATAAACGAAATATGAACCTGAATGGCTTCTTCTTCAACTGCTGTTGCTGCTGCTGAAAACCGAAAACCATTCTATGAAATCAACAAGGAAACGAAGGTGGTTTCGAATACATAAATACCCACCTCCTCTCCCCCAAATAATAGTCATACATGGTTAAGGGTAATAAATGTTTGAAAAACGCTTCTGAATTATGAGGGGAAGACAGCCAAGGTATGGGGCTTAGAAAAATAGACGTGCGGTGCGTGTACACATAGGGAGGAATGATGATGGTTTTATGGTGGAAACATAAGGTTAAAGAAATAGTCTACAGGTAGATATTGCACATAACGTTTTATGATTTTTATGATGTCTTTGTGGGCGTTTTATTGTTACTGTTTTCGTCTAAATGGAGAAAACTTTCGCAAGCATTTTAAAGAACTTTAAAGCAATTGTAGTACGATGTCTGACCTGGTGTTTAAACTGCGGCCTCAGCTTTAATAAGCCAACACACTGCCTACTAGACTACGGCAACTTCAGTACTATATTAACTTAAACTAAAACTACACGATTGGACAACAACAAAATATACACATCATACGGTACAGAGAATTGTACAAGCAAATGCGTATAAAATTAGGAGAAAAAGATCACAAATCCAACAGTAATACCTTAATAAAGGCATTATAAACAGAAAGGAGATATCGAAACATTACTTCTCGCTTGGCTAATACACTTGCTTGAAATCTGGCTCTGGGAAAACTTCCAGGAAAGCTTCCAGATTACTCCATTCATGTATGTTACTAAGTCTTGTTGCGAAACACTTCCCAAAATCATAAAACCTACTGGTTCTGTCAAGAGAAGAGTTAAGGAGGAAGCTGTCAGCTAGTACTTTAAAGCAAATGTAAAACGGGAAGCGTAAATAGTTTTAGTCATACATACACGGGAATGCTAAACTAAGACGGAAATAATTTTTAAAACAACAACGGAAACATAACTATTGAGACACTGGCTCACATATGCCATCTAACCATCCAACTTCTGAGTTTATTTTACTTCGATTTTCGAAATAATTTTTTGTGTTTCCCATACATCCAGCAATTCTTTCATCCCCCCATCCTAAAAAGACGTTTGTTTCGTTGCTCTATGAAGCAAAAACTTGGAAATTTTTTTTGGTCCTTCTGCTGATGCTGCTGTGTTTGTGGCCTTATGCGGCACACTAAAGTTTTATTTTCTTTTTTGGTCATACGAAATGAGATTGTATGCTGGTCCAGCTAATACAGTCTTTTAAATATTGGCCTCTACACCACTAACCACATCCGTTATCATGCCGAAGTTTCAACGTACAGGAGGGGTATGAGACTATAACGTCACTACATTTAATTTAAAGCTCCCACGAGTCTTGGCTTCAATAGTTGTGTTGTGTCCATTTCAAACAGCATTGGAGCCATTCAGTTTGTTTGGTTGACCCAAAAAAGTAGAAATGAAACGTTTGAGAGAGAGAGGGAAAATCTTTATGGCTTACTGTCCGCCTTTATGTCTTCGACGCCTTTATGTCTTCTTGGTACGTTATTGATTTCAAATTGAAAATTTGCTAAAGTGGGCCTATTTTAAGCTACTTAACGCCACCATAGAGAATAGCAAAATAAAGAAACCTTTATTAATAATACTTGAGATATTGTGACATACAACAAAAACAATAATAATCCCAACAAACAAAGTCAGTCAGCCAGGCAGCCACATGTATCGAACCACATGTACATACCCGGCTAGAAAAATTATGTTCTTTCTTTCTTTCTTTTGTTGTTTGTTTATTTAATGGTTATGGTTATTGTTGTTGTTGCTGTTGGAGATGGGGGTGGAGGTGTAGGTGTAGAGAATTAAAATATTCATGTTAATAACTTTATTTCTTTATTTTATTTGCTATTATTTGTATCATGTTCTTTTTCTTTCCTTATTTGCTATTCATGAATACTCTTCTCTTACATTTATTATTTTGGGAGGTGGGGGCCTATTCAATAATGAAAATTATTCCAGAAATACAGTGGTCGGCATATTTATTTTGACAAAGTATAGTGAAGAATTGTTTTATTGTTCTATAATATTGAAATTTCTATACCGACACAGTTATCATAATATTTACTTTACATTAATTCTTAAGTATACGTATGCAAAATATTTTGTTAAAATCTTTACCCATTCTCATTCTGAAGAGAGAAATGCAATTTGGTACAAGAATTTGTAACGGCATAATTATTTTGACATTCTATAACTTCATCTCATTTTGTTTTTTGTGTTAAGCTTTAATACAAAGCGGACGTTGTTGAGTCTTAAATATTAACATTCGATGAAAAATAAATAAAAAATTTTATTACTATTGTGGAAATATGGGAAAAATATCGGAATTAACTAACACCGTCAGGAGTGAAATTATAAACAAGTATAATCTTGGAATATTTGTAACAAATATTGCCAATGAGTACAATATACGTAGACAAACCGTTTATTATCAAATAAATAAATGTAAAAAAAACGGAATTTGTCATTAATTTGCGTCGAACAGGAAGAAAGCGTAAAACAACAGCAGCGGAAGATCGACAAATTATCAGAAAATTTAAATCTAATCCAGGTTTGACACCCAAAGCCGCTGCGGTGGAATGGAATTCGCACTCTGATAGTCATTTAAGCGAAAGAACAGTTCGACGGCGTTTAAAAGAAGCCAACATTAATACATATGTAGAAAGATCAATTAATGTATAGCCCCAAGGAACCAAATTAAAAGGATAGAATTTTCAAACAGATACGTGGACAAGCCCCTATCATTCTAGCAAATCGTCTTATGGACCGACGAAAGTACTTTCGAGTACTTTCACTCGTCATAGAAAAAAGTTTTTGTTAGACTGGACCAAAAAACTCGAAAAAAAACTGCACCTGTTGTCGAAAAAGTTAGTCATGGAGGTGGCACAGTGATGTTCTGGGGCTGTATAGCATATAGAGGCTTGGGAGACTTGGTTCCCATCGACGGTTCGATGAACCAAAACAAATATTTGACAATTTTAAATGAATACGCATTTTCTTCTGGCGATAGGTTGTTTGGACCGTCATTTATTTTCCAACAGGACAATGCGCCTTGCCACAAGAGTAAAATGATTAAGACATTATTGACAGAAAATTGCATTGAAACTTTGGATTGGCCACCTCAAAGTCCGGATCTGAATCTGATTGAGAATGTTTGGTCATATATAAAGCGCCAAAGAACCGCAGATCTGACAAGAACCAGGGAAGGAACAATATCAGAGGTTAAATCTTTGTGGGAGGACATACCAACAAAATACATTCAAAATTTGATCGAATCAGTTCCTAAAAGATTCCGGAAAGTCATTGCCGCTAAAGGCGGATACACGTTTTATTAATATTAAAAATATCTAAAAGTATTACAAAAGTTGGAATAAGATATTTTCGTTTAAAGAGTTAAAATACTATATGTGAAAGTACTTATGCCACCCCCTAAATTTTTCAATTAGTTGCATAGAATGCAAATTTAATTTAAGAAGTTATGATTTTATGTTTTTTAGTTATTAAATAAATGCTACTTTCATTACAAAAAAATTTAAAATTTTTAATTTTTTGGGAATCTGAAAAAATTCAAAATGATAAAATTTCTCAGGTGTCAAAATAAATATGCCGACCACTGTAAATATCACAAACGCCAAGACAAGTCGTCAAAGTTAATTCAGTAAACAAAATTAGGTTTTTGCAAGGACTGACCCCACTTCTTATCTTCTTCTTATATATAAAAATTAATGAGTGTTTATTTGTTTGTGGGCTTGTTTGTTTGTTTGAAGTCTATAGACTGCTAAACGGCTGGACCGATTTTCTTGAAATTTTAACAGTACCTTCCTGTATGTCTGGAAGGAACTATAAGCTGCTTTTTATTTTAAAATTTCAAGTAGGCGAGGTGCCACGCCCGCATACCCAATAAGTATTTAATGTTGCATATCTAATAAACTGCAACAGCTAGAGCCCTCAAATTTTGTATGGATGACTTTGACGTACAATTTGTCAAAAAAATCTTTGCACATAGAGAAAAATAAAAAAAACTTCGAAAAATTCATTGATTTCTAATATAACCAACTTTTTCATTTTTTTCAAACAGGATTTTATAAACATATGTTTTGTTAATATAATAAATAAAAAACTTTTAAAACAATGAAAATATTCTAATGTAAAATATTAAAAAACAAAAACAATCCAATTTTACTACTGTCAAAAAAATGTTTGCACATTTGACAAAATATTAAGACTTATGCAATTTTTTTTAAATTATAGTGCTAATATTTTGTGTGTCCACCTTGTGCATCAATCACCGATTGTAGACACCTTCTCATGGATTGAATAAGCTTCGGAATGGCATATTCTAATGGTATTTTTTTTCATTCTTCTTTGATGAACTTTATCAATTCGTTTTTATCTGTGGGCGATCTTTTTCCTACCTTTTGCTTTAGATGAACCCACAAATTTTCGATAGGGTTAATATCAGGACTTTGGGCAGGAGTATCAATAACTTTGGAGCAGTTGTAAAGTAACCTGGACTTACATAAATAAGATTTATGATTAGAATCATTATATTGATAGTACTTGTAATTAATTTTGTTCGGATTAACCGGGTCAATAAAACCAAATTTCTTAATGCTGGCGGTCAGTTCATTTTTTAAAATATCAAGATATACTTCCTTAGTCATTATTTCATCCAAAATCTTGATTACACCAACTCCCTTGCTGGATATACAGCCCCATACCATTACAGACAGTTTTCCAAACTTTACTGTAGGAATAAGATTTTAATTTTCTAGTGCTGTCAGAGGCTTACGCCAAACTCTTTATGGTCCGTCATGATAATAAAGCATTATTTTCGTCTCATCTGAGAAAATAACAGAGTCCCAGTACTCCGGAGGAAGTGAAATGTATTCGGTGGCAAATCTTAATCTCTTTTCGACATTTTGTGCTGACAGCAGGGGTTTTTTCCTAGCCACTCTTGAAGAATATTTGTGTTTTTGAAGAACATTTCTGATGGTTTCTTGGGAAACACGTAACCCAAAGTCTTTTTGCACTTGAAGAGCTAATCATCTCGTACTGGATTGTGGGCTACCATACACGATTCTAATAATTTTTCTTTCAACTCGCTGCGTCAGATTTTTTGGCCTGCCTGTAAATCCTTTTAAGTCTAGTCCTCCTTCTTTTTCAGCACGGTTTATAATATTATATACAGTCCTTATGTTCAAGGAGAACATATAGGCGATTTACTTGGCAGATTTGCCTTTGTATTAGTTGAAATAGACCAATTGTATAATATTTTTTGAAACTCGTTATCCTGGCATTTTTTGTATTCAAATATAAGGACACCTGTTACATAAAAAACGATCACTTCATTAATAAAACGTTGTTTACCCCTTTCACATTCCATCTCATTTGCAAAAACCCAAAATGCACAACATTCTTGGGAAATAACGGCATTTTTTGTCATTTTTTTTATTATCTTCATTCAATATGCAAAGATTTTTTTGACACCCTTTATATTGTGTAAAGTTCTTTTATTGTTGTTATTATTGTAATGTGTGTGACTATTAGAAAACTATTGGCGCCTTATGGTCGTAAACAAGTACAGTTATAGAATGTGTGCAAAAATAAAAAAGTATGTAAAGATTTTGTTGTTGGAATTCTTGAATGAAGATCACATTTTAAATTTTTTTGATCTGTGCAAAGATTTTTTTTGACAAACTGTATATATGAACAAAATGGGTGGATTGACTATAGTGGGCGTGTCACCTCCCATAGTCTACATATATAAAAATGAATGTTTATTTGTATGTACCTTATAGAGTCGTAAACCATGCATTTGATCATGTTATGATTTTTAGCAAAGTTGTTTCGCATGAGCCGGGGAAGGTTTCGAAGTTGGTATGACTAATTTCCGGCAGGTGGCGCCACTGAAAATTAGTTGAAATCAATTAAATTGTAAACTGTGCATTTGATCATGTTATGATCTTTAGCAAAGTTGTTGCCCATGAGCCGGAGAAGGTTTCTAAGTTGGTATGAGTAATTTGCGGCAGGTGGCGCCACTGAAAATTACTTAAAATCAATTAAATCGTAAACTGTGCATTCTTTAACAAAGTTGTTGCGTATGAGTCGACGGAGGTTGGTGCGATTAATTTCCGATGGACGGCGTCACTGAAAATTATTCAAAATGAATGACAAGCAATTGGTCGACCTACACCTCAAGCACGGAAGAAAAGAAGCCTCAGAATCAGACAAGCATTGAGACTGGAAAATCTTCGAGTATATGCCTGCTGAGACCCGTTCGCTTGAACCACTTGAACAACGAGAACTGAGATTAGAAACTGATCGAATGCGTACTACTCAGGCCCGGTCATCTGAATCATCAGGACAAAGGGGAAACAAAATCAATAAAATGATTCAAAATTAATTGGACACTTGTGTCATGTCTTTCCTTCAAATTTATTTTAGTTGGTGGCGCAGAAACACGCGCAGGGTGCAGCTAGTTTGTGATAAAAGGAAACCTTTAGACTAGGGTTGGTAACTAGCCTCATACAAAAAATGACAAAAGTGGCTTTAGTCGACTTAGGTTTGATGATAGATAACGTATATTAACTGCTGTATACCACAAAACAGATTACAACCAAGCTTCTCATACCTCTTATGTTGTGTGTGTCAATTTTATCCATTAGTGGCGACATCTACAGTTTAAAGTCGACTCCACATGACAGATTCTTGAGAATCTTTTTAATGGCAATTTTATTTCACTCTCAGAGTTTTTGCCAGTAAATTGTTGAGATGAAGTTGCTTAAAAATTTTTTTTTTGTTTTCGTTTTTCTGGAGATGTCTGACCTGGGGGTTTAAACTGCGGCCTTACGTCTAATAAGCTAACATACTACCTACTAGACTACGGCGACTTCAGTACTATATTAACTTAAACTAAAACCACCACGAACAGACAACAACAAAATATACACATCGTACGGTACACAGGATTGTACAAACAGATACGTATAAAATTAGGAGAAGGAGATCAAAAAATCCAACAATAATACCTTAATAAAGACCTTATAAATTGAACGAAGATATGGAAATACTACTTCTCGATTGGCTAATATATTTACTTGAAATCTGGCTCTGGGAAAACTTCCAGAAAGGCATTCAGATTACTCTACTCATTTGTATTACTATGTCTTGTTGCGAAGTACTTAACAAAATCGCAAAGCTTACTGATTCTGGCCACAGAAGAGTTAAGGGAGGGAGCTGTCAGCTAGTAGATTACTAAGGCCACAAAATCCCAAAACAATTTCTTATTAAACTTTTGTCTCAATGCCACTCGGTTGTTAGCTAACTCTGAGCGTAAAATAAAATTGCCATGAAAAAGTTTCTCAAGAATCTGTCGTTCGGAGTTGACTTTAAACTGTAGGTCCAGCCACTCATGTATAAAATTAACACACACAATATAAGAGGTGTGAGGAGCTAGGTCGTAATCCTGACTGAAGGGTTGTAATGATGAATTATGAATGTATGTATATATGAAGCTACTCGTGACGTAAAGACTTATAATTCATCATTACAGCCTGATACATAACACATGATCCTGGTTCAATACTATTGGCATCTGGTACGCAGGAAATTTTATACACGAATCAAGCTACGATAATAACGACACAATATTTCCTAGCCTTACCTATAACCTCGCTTGTCTTTCTGGGCATATTTAAAAGGAACTGTTATCCTTGCTCTACGGACACCATATTGGATGCACAAAATTCTATCGAGCTCCTTAGCGGCTATCAGAAATTAAGTGCATATTGCCCTCTTAACTATATAATCCTGAGTAAAAATATGCATGTAGTCGCCGTATTTGTTTGTATAATTCTGTGTACCGTATGATGTGTATATTTTGTTGTTGTATGTTTGTGTAGTTTTAGTTTAAGTTAACATAGCAGGGCCTCGGTTCAAACCCCAAGGTCAGACTTCAAAACGAAAATATGGAAATATATTTCGACGGCGACTTCCTCTCAGCAGATTTCTAGCAAAACTCTAAGAGTAAAATAAAATTGCTATGAAAAAGTTTCTCAAAAAATTTGTCGTTTGGAGTCAACTTTGAACTGTAGGTCCAGCCACTCATGTCTAAAATTAACAAACACAAGAAACGTGGCGTGAGAAGCTAGATCGTAATCCTGACTGAAGGCTTGTAATGTAATGTATGTATGTATGTATGTCCCAAAACTGCGGTGATTTCAGTATGGCAAACACCCTTAAAAAATTAATTGAACTGTAAATAGAAGTTGTGCCCTCTTATTATAGCAACCAGTGCTGTAAGCCGATTCAAAATTAGATTTTTAACAAATTTCTCTGTAAATTTCATTACATTTCAGCCTCTATTTGTCATTTTAAATGCCATCATTTGAAAGTGTGATTTTATTAACAGAGAAACCTTTAATTTGATAAGGGAACCCGGCCTTTTGTCATCCTCTGTGTTTTAAAGACACGAATTTCTTGAAAATGAATTACGGAGCAACCGTCTTTGAGTGATTGCGGTTGATGGAAAATTTAACACACATTCTCAGACAATTTAAGATGGTAACTGTAACTGTAACTGTAACTGTTGAGATAAATTTGTTGTGTTAAGTTTCCTTATTTAAAGTGAGTGAGTACTTTAGTTCGTACTTGTCACAGTGACATGGCCACAGACAATGAGTTGCCGAAACATAAACTTTTTTTTTAAATTTAGTTTTGGCATCGTTACAAACGTAACACTTTTTTGAAACTTTTTCTTTATGTTCTTCTAATTTTTTTTTCGTTTTTTATATTGAAAATTCAACCAACAAAAGGAAATGCTTTTTTTGTGGAAAATCTAAAATTCCATTTTGCTCTTTATAACTCAACCAACAAAAGTATCAACGAACGGATTTATTGTCAACTTTCTTTTGTTTGAAAACAAAATTCAGTTCTAAACACAATGAGAGAAACTGAGAAAGTTTTTCTTAACTCTCGTTTACAATGAATGAAGAGAAGCTGGACTGGGTATGGCACAAACAGCCATAGACAGCCGCCATGTAGCCATTGCAGGAAATAACAATGAAAAGGCGTGCTTTGGACAAAAGTAAGAGTCCAGAGTCAGACGAACCTTTAAAAGAGTACGCCTTTTGTCAAGATACATATATACACACATTCACTTGCTTATTTAAAATTCTGGTTACTTTTGAGAGAAACTTTCTTTCATTTTTCTGAAGTAAAAACTGTATTAGAAGCAATCAGCATTACCGAGGAAGTTTTGTTTTTTTGTTTTTTTTTTTGTCGTAGAACAGATGGCATGGGAAGGTAAAAATGTTTGTCTCAATTTGGATTAATGTCAAGCGCTTATCCTTTTGGTCCTCCTTACAAGAGTTCAATAGGTCAAGCAAAAGTTATTTTTTTTGTTTGTTTTCAATATGAGAGGTAATGGGTTGCAAAAGCTTTAAGAATTGAAAGAATAATAATATAATATAAATAATATAATAAAGAAATATAAGATTATTGAAGTTTGAGTTTCATTTTCAATTAAGCTTTTTTTGCTTTGAAGCAGGCTCTAAAGTCGGATACATGCCCACATGTGCGCACGTACGCATTTGGCCATTACAACCCTTTAGCCATGGTTTCGACGTAGCTTCTCACACCACTTATGTTGTGTGTGTTAATTTTCTACATGAGTGGCGGCACCCACAGTTTCAAGTCGCCTCCGAACGACAGATTTTTGAAAGACTTTTCATGCCAATTCTATTTTACACTCAGAGTTTTGCCAGAAATCTGCTGAGAGGAAGTCGCCATAGAAATATTTTTCAATATTTTCGTTTTGAAGTGTGACGTGGGGTTTGAACCGAGGCCCTGCGTCTAAAAAGCAAACACACTACCTACTAGGCTACGCCGTCGTCAGTACTATATTTACTTAAACTAAAACTACACGAACAAACAACAACAAAATATACACATCATACGGTACACAAAATTGTGCAAACAAATACGACGACTACATGCATATTTTTACTCAGGATAATATAGTCAAGAGGGCAATATGCACTTAATTTCTGATAGCCGCTAAGGAGCTCGAAAGAATGTTGTGCATTCAATATAATTTCCGTAGAGCAAGGTTAACAGTTCCTTTTTAATATATCCATAAAGACAAGCGTAACCTCGCTAGGTAAGGCTAGGATATATTGTGTCATTATTATCGCAGCTTAGGTTAGGTTAGGTTACAGGACTTGTGCTTGTCAATTAAGACAAGTACAGTACCCGGAGGTCGAATTGACCCATTGTACAACGTCCCAGTTTCTCACACCATTTATGTTGTGTGTGTTAATTTTATACATGAGTGGTGGGACCTTCAGTTTAAAGTCGACTCTGAACGACAGATTTTTGAGAAACTTTTTCATGGCAATTTTATTTACTCTCAGAGTCTTTGCCAGAAATCTGCTGAGAGGAAGTCGCCGAAGAAATACTTTTTGTATTTTTGTTTTGATGTCTGGCATGGGGCTCGAACCCTGGCTTTACGTCTAATAAGCCAACACACTACCTACTAGACTACGGCGACTTCAAGAACGATCGATTATCGTAGCTAGCTTCGTGTGTAAAACTCCCTGCGTACCAGATGCCAATAGTAACCAACCAGGATCATGTGTTATGTATCAGGCTACAATGATGAATTATAAGTCTTTACGTCACGATTAGCTTCAGAATATGTTTTAACACCACTATAGTGTGTAATATAAGGAACACTTGGAATATGTACAACTGTATGTAAACGATGTCATAGAGACAGTAACCTTCCGATGCATTCAATAAATCATCAGCGCATTTGTTGAAAAAAATCTCTGCGAAAATGGCAACGAAATTTTGAAAACATTTCAAACCATTTGTAGACCTGCAAACTTAGTCATTAAAATCATGACGATAGGCATTGTAAATACAGCAATTAGCAAAGGAAACTCGCAAGACCTTTATGGTGATATATCCTGTGCTACAAAGGCCGCTTAATGGAAATGCAGCCAGGAAGCTGATCGCAGCCTGCTGTAGTAGGTTGGGAAAATTTCCGTTCCTGACTTATGAAACTCTAGCATTACTAGTGTAGAACTTGGGTTTTGATTATAAAAACTGTTCTCCAAAACTCTGCTTAACTCCACTGTAAACAATTTTTTTGATCTCTTCACCGTTTTAAAACATGAATAGATTTTCGAAGAAAAACATCCTCGGTTGCCTTAACAATGTTGCATATTTCAAGCAGCAGAGCTACACTTGCCAGTGCTTAGATGCTTACAAAACTTTACAAAAATTATTCACAAACACAATATAACTTCCTACCTCTTTATCTATTTTTTATTTCGTTCTCTTTCTTTTCAATAGTAAGCTGGGTGTCGTATGGCTTAAAGTGACAAACGTTTATCGATTCTCAATAATTATTGATTCCTCGGCAGCGATGCAAAAAAGACAGAGAAAGAGAGAGAGAAGGTAAAGAAACTTTACGGTAAAGAAAGTACAACAAATGCAACAAAGTGGAAAGAAAAAGGAAAAGGAAGAAAACATATAAAAAAGTTACATGAGGTCTAATGCGACTTTAAATGGTACCCTACAATGTCCTAAATTGTGTTTATCTTCGATTAATCTTTTCTTGAAGTCAATAACAAAATACTAGGTGGTGTGTTGGCTTATTAGACGTAAAGCCCGGGTTCGTATCCCAGGTCAGACATCAAAACGAAAATATGAAAAAAAATATCTTCGGCGACTTCCTCTCAGCAGATTTCTGGCAAAAACTCTGAGAGTAAACAAACCCGACATGAAAAAGTTTCTCTGTCGTTCGGAGTCGACGTTAAACTGTAGGTCCAGCCGCTCACGTACAAAATTAACGCACACAACATGAGTGGTGTGAGAAGCTAGTTCGTAATCCTGACTGAAGAGTTGTAATGGCCAATTATGTATGTATGTTTGTATGTATGAATAATAAACTGCAGAGTATCAGCTATAGTCGCCATAGTCCAATAAGTAGTGCGCAGCACAGTATAGTATAGACCTTAGCCGAGATTCAAACCTCTGACATCCTGAACCGAATGAAATATGAAAAAATCTCTTCCTCAGCAGCTTTCTGGCAAATCTCAAGAAATAAATAAACTTCTCATGAAAAGTTTCTCAAAAATCTGTCTTGTGCAGTTGACTTTAAACTGTAGGCGGCCCCACTCATAGAGAAAACTAACACACAACGAGGGTTGTGTGAGAAGCTACGTTGTAATCCTAACTAAAGGGTTGTAATGGCCAATTAAGTAAGTAAATAAGTAAGTAGAGTATCAGCTATCGAGCTTTTTTTTGGAAATTAAAATGATTGCACGTCCTCCTTTAAACCTGCCAGCATTTCTTTGGAATATGAAGGCAGCAACTAAAGGAATATTATGAAGACTGTATTACCTGGCTTTAAGGTCAGGAACATGAATTTCTGTTCTTTAACTGGCCATAAATGGAAGTCGCCATAGTCTAGTAGGTAGTGTGTTGGCTTATTAGACGTAAGGCCACGGTTCAAACCCCAGGTCAGATATCAAAACGTCATCAAAAATATTTCTTCGGCAACTGCCTCTCAGCAGATTTCTGGCAAAAACTCTAAGAGTTATCTCTTTCTCCTAATTTTATACGTATTTGTTTGTACAATTCTATGTACCGTAGGAAATGTATATTTTGTTGTTGTCTGTTCGTGTGGTTTCAGTTTAAGTTAACAGAGTCCTGACAACGCCGTAGTTACAGTCAATGGCGATTGTTGTCGGGCCATGTTGAACGAATTTTTGTTCACAAAAATTGAAGAGGAGGATATTGGCAACATTTGGTTTCAACAGGACGGCGCTACGTGCCACACAGCCGAAGGCACACTCGATGTTTTGCGCCCTGTTTTTTGAAGATCGCATTATCAGCCGCAGAGCTGATGTCGTTCGGCCATTTGGCCACCTCGGAGCTGCGATTTGACACCGTTGGACTATTATTTGTGGGGTGCCGTCAAAGATAAGTGTTACGCCGACAAGCCAGAGACAATTGACGCTTTAAAGGACAATATTCGTGAAGCCATTGGTGAAATACAGCTGCACACAATCGATTATGTGCTTAAAAATTGGACCAATCGTGTAGGCTAGTGCATGGCCAGCCGAGGCAGCCATTTGAATGAAATTATTTTCCATTATTAACCGGAAGGATTGTACTTTCAAATAAAAAAAGAAATTTGAGAAAATATTCAGTAGTTTTTTTTAAAGTAATTTAAAAAAAAAAGTTATTTGGCGGACCCTTTATATACGTTGCTGCAGGGGTAAAATGTTGCCTGTGGCTCTTGCCAGCTTCCTGACTGCTAAGGCAGCTACTCCTTTCCAAGCATTTAGATCTAAGAACGACTGCGTGTTGTGAACAATTTCTGTAGGGAAGATAGGCCAAGAAATCGAATCTTCATGCATACACGGTTGCAATTGGCAGCTTTTTGGGGGGCCAAGACTGACTTCTTTTCTGCGTACGTATCCAAATTTATCCGTGTTACAAACCTACAGCCTAAACCCAATATAACCTCCCGTTTACCTATGCTTTAGTAGCGTACTGGAAAAACTACAAACTTCTTGATAAAAAGGCCAACCAAAGTTCAGAAAAATACGAGAGAAGAAGAAGAAGAGAAAGCAAAAAAACATTCTTTTTCTGCAGAAGTAATTTCAATAAAACTTTCAAAAACTGAGTTGCTCAACTTGTTTTTTCTTTTTCTGTTTTGCAAGTCATTTCAAGTCATTTTAATACAATTTAGTTTCCTCTACTCATTCAATCACCTTAAAATTCTTGGCCATAAAATCTAGTAAATGACCAGGAAATACCAGTCAAAAAGCTTTAAGTGAATTAGGGGGTAATAGTAGCAGTCGTTGTAGTGGTAGTATGATGATGGCATGTCATTGAGTCCATGTTCACTTGAGTGATTTGATGGAAATATTGAATCTGGTTTGTATTAAATTGTCGTAAAAATGCTTAATTTAAGTATTGTGCGCTCAAGCATCATTCAAATTCGATTTCTTTTCTTCTTTTTTTTGTTCTTCCACTTGTTCTGTGTGTGTTTTATTTCTTCTTTAACTTTTCGTTTTTCTCTTTCCTCATATTTTTCTTTCTCTTCCTGATTGTGGTGGTGCACACTAACACATGCCAACATGCCATAAATTTTTTCTGTAAAAGGACTTTAGATTTACAAGAGAATTGTTTTGTTGATGTTGTTGTTGTTGTTGTTTTTCTGCTTAAGCAACATAGGCCTGTAAAGGGAAAAAACGCAATAAAACATGCAAGCATTTGTCTTCGTAACTCCACACAATCATGCCTTTGTTCCTCCAGCAAAAAATTGGAGAAAAAAGGAAAACAAAAATTTAACAAAAACCCGACTACCATATTGCCCGTATTGTTAGGAAAGAATAGAGAGACAATGGATTTGTTTTTTCTCGAGGAGCGTTTCTTTGATGAGAATGCTGTTTTAGAGAAACAATAAATTAAACGGCACCATTTGCAGCACAAGAGAAAGACAGGATAAAATATTGTATGTAGACAAGGAAGCCTAGCCTTTGGTTTTTGAAGAATGGATTGGATTTGAAGAATTACAAAATTATGTTCAATAAAATGCAAAATCGGAGAGAAATGTAATGCTCAGTGCATGATAATTGAATAGGAATGGAGGAGATAAAGACTCTTTATTTCTCTGCAGCACATTCACTTGTTGTATTGAAAAAAAAACTGTAAACAGTAGACCGCATTGTAAAGAAGTCAGTACGTAGCCGAACAGCCTCCCAATAAGCTACTGGGCTCTGTACAAGCATGAGTTACAGAAGTTAGGTCATAAGAAAGAATTGGCGAACTGCACTCTTCTAATGAGACCTCACCAATAACTACTGCTACACCGTTACTCTATTATTGTTGCCGTGAATAGCTGCCTAAGTAACCTGCAACCATACGTTCTATTGCAGTTTTCTCATGATTTAATGGCGAAACTCTGTAATGTCTGCTACAAGCCTCTGGCCATGACGACTTTCAGGATGCTGCTCAGTGTCAACAATGACAATTCCCTGCCTAGTATCTCACATGTATTCAAATGTTTCTTTCTGGCACGTATTAATACCCTACAGGTTCTACGATTCTCATCATATTACCCATACGTTGAGCTCAATCCTGGATAGTCTGATGCAATTAGAACTCCTGTTATTGCAATTCCTCAACTACGGTGACAACATGACATTAATGCTCCCAAATATCGATTACTGAGAATCGAACTAACAGCCGAGTGGTATTGAGAGACAATTTTAATAAGAAATTGTTTTGGGGATATTGGGGTCTTAGGAATCTACTGGCTGACAACATCCTCCTTAACTCTTCTGTGTGACAGAATCAGTAGGCTTTTTGCGATTTTGTTAAATGCTTCGCAACAAGACACAGTAATACAAATGAGTGAAGTAATCTCGAAGCTTTCCTGGAAGTTTTCCTGGCCATATTTCAAGTAAATGTATTAGCCAAGTATTAGAAGTAGTGTTTCCATATCTTCGTTCTATTTACAATGCCTTTATTAATGTATTATTGTTAGATTTTTAATCTCCTTCTCCTAATTTTATACGTATTTGTTTGTACAATTCTGTGTACCGTACGATGTGTATATTTTGTTGTTGTCTGTTCGTGGTGGCTTTAGTTTAAGTTAACATAGTACTGACAACGCCGTAGTCTAGTGGGTAGTGTGTTGGCTTATTAGACGTGAGGCTTTGATTCAAAGCCAAGAGCAAACATCTCCAATAAACGAAATTTTGAATATTTCTTTGGCGGCGTCCTCTCAGCAGATTTCTGGCAAAAACTGTGAAAAGTTTCTCAAAAAATCTGTCTTTCGAAGTCGACATTAAATTGTAGGTCTCCCGCCACTAATATATGAGATTGATACACACAGCATAAGTGTTGCGAGAAACTAGGTTGTAATTCGGACTGAAGGGTTGTAAATACCTCCATCAATGGCGTGGAAGCTTTCCTACTAGCAAACTCGTCTTCCTGCTCATTGCCTAGAGTTTCCATCTAAATTGGGACCCAGCAGAATTTCAACATATTTCACAAACTTAGCTGATTCAGCTTCCGTAGATAGTTCCATACTATCTCTGACTTTTTTTACCCAATAAGAGTCGAGTGCTTGTGCCTGTGTGCTACACAAGCAAGTTCAAAGTAAGTTCAGAGTAAAAGAATACCGAGTCGTACTGTGTTGGATGTTTTAACAATGTTAAGCTCCTCAAACTTAAGCTGAAAGAATAATAACAGTAAAGCGAGTTTGTAACCGTATTGTCCGCCGCTGAACATGTGGTATGGAACACATTTCCATTGAGCAGCAGTTATCAGATTGATTAACCTTACCCTTCAGTGAATGATTCAACAAATACTTTGGATTCAATCAACAATGCATTCTTGCATTAGTATTGGAGAGTATTTTTGAAGAATTTTTCATTTCCTGCTTAAAAGCCTCACTTACCTGTAAAGATGACGGAACAATATTGTTTTTTTTTTTGTAATATTTTACCAATGCAAAGAAAGAGATTTTCATTTCATTTTAAACACACTAAAACGATATTCTCTGAGGATTTGTTTTTTTTCCTTCTTTTTCTCTTTCAAAGATTTCATTTTAAAAATTGCAACCGGAAATGAAGATTTTCTTCTCTCTTTCGTTGTCGTTTTAAAATAAATGTGTTGGAGAATATGTTGTTGCTCAGTTATAATGTTTTTCTAAATGTTTCTTCGAAATTCTTTCTGTAGCAACGTACACAAAGGAAATAAAAAGAAAAAAAGAAAATGAAGATTTCTTAAGAAAAAAACATGAGGTTTTCTTGACATAAAAACTCAAATTTATAGAAAAAAAAAAACAGAAGAAGAAAGTTAAGAGCTATCAAGCCTGACTTAAGGATGAGCTTCGATACGAATGAACTTTTATGGAGAATTTGAAAGAATTTGCTGGATTCACGTTATACGTACCTATGTTGTGAGTGTTAATTTTATACATGAGTGGCGGAACCTACAATTTTAAACCGACTCCGAACGATAGATTTTAAAGAAACTTTTCATGACAATTTTTATTGACTCTCAGAGTTTTTGCCAGAAACCTGCTGAGAGGAAGTCGCTGTAGGAATATTTTTCCATATTTTCGTTTTGAAGTCTAACCTCGGGGTTTGAACCGAGGTCCTACGTCTAATAAGCCAACACACTACCTACTAGGCTACGGTGACTTCAGTACTACATTAACTTAAACTAAAACTACACAAACAGACAACAACAAAATATACACATCATACGGTACACAAAATTGTGCAAACAAATACGGCGACTACATGCATATTTTTACTCGGGATAATATAGTCAAGAGGGCAATATGCACTCAATTTCCGGCAGCCGCTAAGAAGCTCAATGGAAGTTTGTGCATCCAATATTTTTTCTATAGAGCAAGGTTAACAGTCCCTTTGAAATACATCCTGAAAGACATGTGGGGCTTACTGGAGTTAAAATTAATTATTAAAGCGATGTATACTCATGTCATGAGCCCTACATCAGAGGTCAGCAATGAGTATTCAAAACGATGAGTAGATTCGAATCATACTTATAATTTCTGTTACTTATACGCATTCATACTTATTCTAATTTCATACTCATACTACTCATATTCAAAGTTTGAAATACTCATGGTACTCATACTTAACGATAAGCATGATGTTATTGATTTCGACTCTCCATGACTCATCGTATACACCAATCACAAAATAAGTATGATTCGCATACGCTTGCTGTCTTTGTCTTTTTTGTTTATGTGCCTGGACTTGGACTGTAAATTTTGACAATTGATTCGAATCACTCGAATCATTTATGAGTAGTATTATAAGTATTTTTCTAAATTTATGAAACTGAATGAGTAGGCGTATGAATCAAACATATTTCGAATGTTATGAGTTTGATTTCAACGTTGTACTCATACTCATTGCAACTTGTACTTATAAATCAATGTTGTGTACTGAGTACGAATGAATCAGAGTAGTTGAATTTCAATACTGTTGACTCACTCATACTCAAAATTTCATGAGTACTTATGAGTAGCGAAAAAGCGATTCATTGCTGATCTCTGCCCTACATAAGCTTACACAATAGAACCTCATGGACTTATCTGAGAAGCGATAGAGTCGAAGCAAACTGGTTCGAAAATCCTAAACGAACCAGTATTGACGTCTCAATATTAACACTGTAGGGTACTTATAAATGCTACATGTTGAATTAAAATCAATAAAAATGCTTTCAAGAAATAATATTTCCATTTCTATCATTTCATTTCGTAGAAAACCATTTTTTGTTGTTATAATAAAATAATAAAAAATATAATCTCACTTTTGTTGTTGCGTCATAACATTTTCATCATTTTGTTGAAATTTCTTTTTTAATCCTATTGTTGTCCCCCCCAGTTAAATATGCTGATTTTATTACACACTGTTTTTCTTTCTATTTTCAGTTTTCCTTCCAGAAATAAAGTTCTATTTCATCACTCCTCACCCCCAAATAGTATCCTCTCTTGTAATAATGGTCACTCTAGTGTATAATACACGTATTACAGCGATATTATCAAATTTGTCTTGTCATTAGTCGGAAATGAGGAATTTTTTTTCTGAAAACTTTTTAATAAAAAACCAAGACTTCAAATATAATGGAACATTAGAAAATTATTAGAAAGTAACAGAAACAAGCAAACAAATAAAATTAAAAACTTGGCAAATTGTTAAGAAATTCCTTTTATTTGGCCCATAATGGCGGCATACGAGTATCATATATGGGTTAAAGGCAGTTTAGGAAATATTTGTTGCTGTTTGTATACAAACGGATGTAAGTTCATGTTGTCATTTGTAACCAATATGTTGCATACTAGAGTTAATGTATGTGTATGTGTGTTACATGTACATACAGCCAAGAAAAATTGTTTGTCATTTATGAACAGACCATCAGTTTTGTTTTTATTTCTAGAATACATACTTATCTTCCTTAATTGGTCATTACGATCACTTTAGTCGTGGATTGCAACCTAGCTTCTCACACCACATATGTTGTATGCGTTAACTTGATTCACAGGTTTGAACAACTTTTAATGGCAGTTTTTATTTTAATCTTAGAGTTTTTATCAGAAGACTACTGAGAGAAAGTTGCCAAAGAAATATTGGTTGTGCCAGAGATTGAACCACTAATGCCCAATAAACCAACACACTGTCCACTGGACAGAGAAGACAGACTTAGACGCATGAATTTTGAGACATAAAAATATATGTCATCGATGCAATAAAAAAAAAAACAAGAGATATAGTACACACATACATTAACGCACTAACATAACGGGTGATTTTTAGATATTATCTTTTTGGCAACACTGGTTTAAACTGCTGACGCACGTTTCGTATTTTGTTTCACTGTCAAACATCTTCAGTTTGGTCTATAATTTACCTATGAATCGTCCTACAAACGATTGAATTTTATTATCAAAATGCGTGCTCTGGTTAAGAAAGTTCATCGTGCGCTTCTTCCATTTTATGGTCAGTTTAATCAACCCACTGAAGCGGCTGTTCGGGCTATTGTGACTAAATATCGCACCAAATTTACATTGTTGGACATTAAACCACCAACTGAAGAAAATATCGCAGCTGTATCGGTCACTGCTAATGATGACCATCAATTATCGATTCGTCGCCGTTCGCAGCAAGTGAGCCCCTCTGTTATTCAACAACGTGGAAACTTTTGCGGAAGGAAGTGAAGCCTTTCAAAATACAGCTGGTGCAAGAATTGAAGCCGAACGACCTACCGCAATGCAGAATTTTTGGTGAATGGGCTCTTGGAAAGCTGGCCGAAGATCCACTTCTTTATCGAAAAATTGTGTTCAGGGACGAAGCTCATTTTTGGCTCTATGGATACGTAAATAAGCAGAATTGTCGATTTTGGAGTGAAGATCAGCCAGAAGCATTGCAAAAGCTACCAATGCATCCAGAAAAAGTCACAGTTTGGTGCAGTTTATGGGCTGGTGCCATTATTGGACCGTACTTCTTCAAAGATGCTGCGAATCGTAACGTAACTGTGAATGGTGAGAGCTACCGTGAGATGATATCCAACTGCGGTTTCAATTCCGACATGTGGTTTCAACAAGACGGTACCACATGCCACACAGCACGCGTAACAATGGACTTATTGAGAGGCGAGTTCGGTGAACATTTTAATTCACGTTCGGAGGCGGTCAATTGGCCTTTAGACTATTTTGTGTGGGGCTATGTTAAAGCTCATGTCTATACAGACAAGCCCGCTTCAATTGACGCATTGGAAGACAACATTGAAGCATTTATTCGTGAGATACCGGCCGAAATGTTGGAAAGAGTATGCCAAAATTGGACTAAGCGGATGGACCATTTGAGGCGCAGTCGTGGTCAACATTTGCATGAAATAATCTTTAAACATTAAATTATATGGACCGGATTATCGATTCAAATAAAGATTTTATGCATTTTTCTGAATATTATGTGTTTTTTTTTGAAAAATTTTCCTATAGCTCTTAAAAAATCACCCATTATATACATGCACAGTGACTTCTTGTAATATATCAACAGAAATTTCCATCGAAGATGAGCACGTAATGGTTAAATTATAGATTTAACGATACGATGGGTCTATGTCCACTTGACTCCAAAGATATGATTCCACAGTGATGACCGCATGTTATGCGAAGAAACCAACCGTACGATACAGAAAGAAATGGTTCTATTGTTTTGTACATTGTATTAAACGACAACGTCCGGATGCCCACGATCTATACGATAACGGTTGAAAAAATCCTGTAGTCTGTTGTTAAGTAAGACTCAAATTATAATCCAAAAGCAATGAACCGTACAGTAAAACCTAGTTACGCTCAAAGTATTGTATGTAGAGACAATAACAGGGGAAGTGACTAATATCCTCACGCTACTCCACATCATTACAGTCCCTACAAAAGTCATCAGCATTAATGGGGCAATAGACAACTGTAAAGATGCAAAAGATCTTTATGATCTGCCACGTTATTGCATAGATTGAATCCGTTTTCAATTTAGTCTTCAAAAACCTACGAAAGTACAATTCATCTCAAGTTTAAGTGGTGAAAAAGAGACACCTATCATGTAAACGATGTCTGTGTTAGAAAGCTTGATAACTCCCAAAATTCCATAATTGCCTATATGGCCGTTCACTCAGCAGGAGTAAATTTAGAATGTCTTATCAACTCGATAAGAAATATCAGGGGTAATGTCTTGCAAATACAATACAAGGATCCTAAAACAGAAAATTTGTAAGTAAACCATTCATAGTCACCCCTGCCTCTTAATATTGGGTCTTTCAATAGGGACATACAGTTGATAAAAGCAATATTGGCTATGATTTCGGCAATAGTAAAGAGGCATTGCAATAGAAATTCTCTTGGCTTCCTTAGCTGTCTCCTACAGATACGAATTCGCAGTATTATAAAGAGAAAACGCTATAACTTCCTTAACAAGTTCTTGAAATCTTAGTCACGATCATAATCTTTCTTCTCACACTACCCACGTTAGTTTTATACATGAGAGGCGGGACCAATCGTTTAAAGTGATCACCGTCCGACAGGTTTTTTCAGAAACTTTTCCATGGTAATTCTATTTTCGCTCGGAGTTTTTGCCAGAAATCTGCTGAGAGGAAGTCGTCATAATATTTCTTCGATTTGTTCGAGATATCTGAGCTCGGTTTTGGACACCAGGCTCGTGTGGAAATAGTAAACACTCTGCCAACTAGACTACGGCGACTTCAAAACGTTCCACATCGCAAATTACAATTTAGCCACTATCTGTACTATCTGTGGTCCTACTAATAGGACCACGATCTTTTCTTTTTCGTTTTTATGTTTATCGGACTGACTTTTCTAAGGATGTGCGACGATTGGGGATTGAATAATTACAGCAACATTGAAGTTACTTTTACTCTCCGAAGGCAAACTGGCAAGACTAGGAAGATATTGCAGCGAATGTCGCAATTGACAACTTTAGACAGGTAATAAGATAATTAAGTTGTCGGAAATCAAAGAGACCTATCCAGGGCCAGTATTTTATTTATTAAGAGCAGCAAGTCAATGAATATATTGTTACGCAAATCAAAACGACCTAATATCGTTTAACAACAAAAACGATAAACAAAAGCCACACGATACAAATACACACTAACACTAATAAGAATACAATGAACGTGTTGATTATCTAAAGCTGCACACACACATATGTACAACGAACCTGATTGCGTCTGGTACCAAAAACAAATTGTCTGTGATAAGAAGAGATAGACAACATAAGCAAAGTACACAAACAACAATGTATTAGCAATAGAGCTCTCGAGAAGGCGAGATCACGAACCTTTCACTTCAAGAATGTTCATTTGACTGGTTGTGTCGGACTATAAAAGGGCTGGACAAAGCAGGCAGCAGGCAGTAAGAATTCATTCAGCATTGTGTGAAGTTGCGTGTGAACAAAACAAGTCGTGGTTGTAAAGATCTAACGAATAGTTGTGTGAACTAGTGAATAAAACAGATTATTATTGTTGTATCGTTAGGTTGAATACGGTGGTACACAAAAGTAGTGTAAATAATAAAGAGAGTTCAACTGAAATTAAACACATATTTGTTTTTACTTTGTTTGCAATTAACGAACTCATATTTAAACGTTTTTAAAAAGGTAAAAACCTAACAATATTTTAGATCAGATGACCAGGAAGATGTGTAAATTCATACCAATGGTCAGAATGGATTCAGTAGGTATCCGAGGGATATGTGTGATCATTGTAATCGTTTGTGACTTTTATGAGATTAAATTAAAAGTAATATGGTCCGGTCTAGAGGAGCTAAATCTGATAGTTATAAAGAACAAGGTTAACTTTTGTTGGGTTCCACATCTTTTGGGAATTTTCGACAGCAGTTGAGCTTTCATTAACGCCTTGGATAGGACTAGGATTTTGAGTGGGAACGGATATTTGCAAAAGGATGCTTTATGATATGGAAGGTAAGTGAGATAAAGATTCTTTTCAAACCATGTGGACTATCAAGAAATAACCTGATGTTGATAACCGGCCTTTTGATAGGGTACCTACAGTACCTAGAGTACATTTATTCAAATGTATTCCGTTAACCCTACTTCAGCACATAAACTATAATTTTTCTTTGAGTGTTTCCCTCTAAAATAAGGCTCCCAATTTTATTGGCGACAGCATATAAATTGGGCCACAAACAATATGGCGTCAGATAGAAATTTTTGTTTTAATTTTTTAAAAATTTATTTTTTATTCCATTTTATTGTGCTTTTTTTCTATATTTTTTTTTGGCAAATTGTCGAAAAATATTGGTATTAATTGGACACTTTTACCATATTTATGCAGCACATGTGCTATTTTCTGTTTCGAATCCTCTAATGCAAGTTTATCTGGGTTAGCAATGCAAAATTGTCTTTCTCTCTCTCTTTCTTTTTTTTTGGAATAGAAATCTACGTTTATTTTATTATTTTATTCTGTATTTTTTTTTCCGAGTTTGAAATTATAAATTGTTTTAAAAATATCATAAATATTTAGGTTAACATATGAAATTGTGGGGGGCTGTGATATTCTCGTTCGTTTGTTTTTTTATTATCATGTGAACAGCACAACACAACAGCACATCATGCTCTTGCCAAAGGTCATTTAAATTTTCAGCATGTGACACAATGCAACTTAAAAATAGAAGAAGAGAAAAAACATTTTTTTTATTGAATTTTTTGAATTTAAATTTTAAATTTTATTTAATTGCTGAGAGGGTAATATAAGGAAATTGCTGAAATTGAAATAAAAATTTAAAGAAAGTTTTTTAAAAATATTTTAAGTTTTCATTCTAAATTCAAGCATTTATTTGGAGAAAATAAACGATTAAATCTTCATAATTAAGAGGGAAGTTCGTGTAGTCAATGGAAAATGAATTTAACTAATCCCAACGGTACTTCATAAAGTGTCCGCCAAATAACTTTTTTTTTTTTGAAAATTCTTTAAAAGAAAAAACTACTGAATATTTTCTCAAATTTCTTTTTTTATTTGAAAGTACAATCCTTCCGGTTATGGAATAATGGAAAATAATTTCATTCAAATGGCTGCCTCGGCTGGCCATGCAGTAGCCTACACAAGAAGATGCCGATTTTGGCAAAAAAAAATCATCTTTTCAGATGAAGCTCATTTTGATCTTGGCAGGTATGTAAACAAGCAAAATTGTCGCATTTGGGGCACAGAAAACCCGCACGCATACATTGAAAAGCCGACGCACCCAAAACGAGTCACTGTTTCTTGCGGCTTTTGGTCCAGAGGCATAATTGAGCCATTTTTCTTCGAAAATGAGCAAGGAGTGGCCGTTACAGTGAATGGTGATCGTTATCGGGCCATGTTGAACGAATTTTTGTTCACAAAAATTGAAGAGGACGATATTGGCAACATTTGGTTTCAACAGGACGGCGCTACATGCCACACAGCCGAAGCTACACTCGATGTTTTACGGCCTGTTTTTGATGATCACATTATCGGCCGCAGAGCTGATGTCGTTTGGCCACCTCGGAGCTGCGATTTGACACCGTTGGACTATTATTTGTGGGGTGCCGTAGAAGATAAGTGTTACGCCGACATGCCAGAGACAATTGAAGATTTAAAGGACAATATTCGTGAAGCCATTGGTGAAATACAGCTGCACAATGCACAATAATGTGCTTAATAATTGGACCGATCGTATAGGCTACTGCATGGTTAGCCGAGGCAGCCATTTTAATGAAATTATTTTCCATTATTAACCGGAAGGATTGTACTTTCAAATAAAAAAAGAAATTTGAGAAAATATTCAGTAGTTTTTTTAAGGAATTTCAAAAAAAAAAGTTATTTGGCGGACCCTTTACCTTCACCTTCACCTCACGATCAGTTGATCGTTTTAGGCATGGATATATCAAATGCAAGCTGCTCTGTGTTGTCGTTTATACTCTGCCACATTAACATAACATAACATAATTGATGATAACCTAGCTTCTCACACCACTTGTGTGCCTTAATTTTATACATGAGTGGCCTGACCTGCAGTTTAGTCGATTCCGAACGACAAATTTTTGAGAAACTTTTTCATGGCAGGTTTATTTACTCCCAGAGTTTTTGCCAGAAATCTTCTGAGAGGAAGTCGCCGAAGAAATATATCATATATTATATATATAACATATATTATATATAATAATATATCATATTTTAGTTTTTATGTCTGACCTTTGGTTTGAACCGCGGCTTTACGTCTACTCGGCGACTCTGCCACATAATATTTTATAATCGTAAGCAAAGGAATAGACTATCCAGAGCAGAAATGTTTAAAAAAACTCCTTTTAATCCATGATTTTATCCATGACGGCCTTCAAGAACATGCATCAGACTGTTTACGTTGCCATATGAAAAGCAAACCAAAGCAGGCAACGGATTTAGTAAAAATTCAATCAGTCTTGTGTGATGACGCGGTGCGTTTGAAGAGATTAATCGTGGTTTGAAGATTTCTGTTACAAAGATCTGTCGAACAGTTGTCTAGTAATTGTTATTGTTTATACAAAGGGTGTAAAGAGAGGAATAACAAAGAAGAGCAATTGTTGTTGTTTACATCAAGTCGTGGACAGTGGCGCACATAATTGTATGAATAATAAAGAATTTAAATAAAATTAAATTTATTTTTATTTCATGTTTATTTTATTAGCAATCTACGAGCTCATATTGTAAACGTTTTTAAAACGTAAAAACGTAACAATATTTTACATGCACTTTGTTTTACTCGTATTCAAATAAAAAAGCACTTAATTCAAGACCCGAAAGTAATGCGGATTAATTCAGAGATTGGTATTCATTTGTTTAGTGATGATTAAATGATCTCATAGACACTTCCTTCATTCACAAAGAAAATCTGAGAAAATTATACTCGATATTAAAACCACAAGGAATTCAACTTAAATGCTACTTAGCGGTTTTAAGAGATCTTGGCGTTTGGGTATAATACCGTAACTACCCTTAGAAATAACCTACATAACTTTGATAAGATCTATAATGACGAGGAAGAAAAGCAAACTGAATATTTTCTCTCATAGTTTGGCTCTTAATGACGTAACAGAGCTACATACATTCATACACAATTGATCATTACAACCCTTCAGCCACGCCACTTATGTTGTGTGTGTTAATTTTATACATGAGTGACGGGATCTACAGTTTATAGTCGACTCCGAACGACAGATTTTTGAGAAACTTTGTCATGGCAATTTTCTATTTACTCTCAAAGTTTTTGCCAGAAATCTGCTGAGAGGAAGTAGCCGAAGAAATACTTTTTCTATTTTATTTTGATGTCTAGCCTGGGGCTCGAACCCTGGCTTTTCATCTAATAAGCCAACACACTACGTACTAGACCACGGCGACTTCACATAACAGAGTTAATTTGGCTCAAATTCATAGACTCAGTATGACTGAAATATGCCATCCAGGAATTATAGGCACGAGGTAAAATCGACACAACTGCACTGCAACGTCAGTTTGGTAGATCCAATGTTATGTGCTTCAAGAAAATAAAAGAACCCCTAATTAATACCATCTTGAAATGCTAATCTGGCTGAGCAGACCCTTGAAAATCTATTGCAAATAGACTCAAAATTAGTTCCCCTTTAAGTTACATTAAATGCAAGATTTTCAATTTCTTAAGAACAATTAAGAACGTTTATAGCTTTTTGTTGTTGTTGTTGTTGTTGTTAAAAGCAACAATGCAAACAAATAACAACAAGAACAAACGTCACAAACGTCAGAAATGTTGTATTATTTTCCTTAATAAACACATTGACAGCACAGCCATTCATTCATAACACAGGAAGACAGCAAGAAAGGAGAACAACAACATCAACAACAATAATAATAAAATGGAAGAAAAATAAATACAAACACAAATGCTATGTATGCATGTGTGTGTGCAAGAGTGTGTGTTTTTTTATATTTATTTGAAGGCTGTTTCCTTCCGTCTTTGCGCCTTAAGGTAGACTAAATAAAAATATTTTAACACACTCACACACACATGCATACACAGGCATTTACACTAACAGAAAAAAAATAGGTGTATGTATGTGTGTGTGTAGTAAACATCATAAGAAGTATAAATAATTTCTTTATAATGAGGTTTTTTTCTTTACTTAACATTGGTGTGGCCGTAGAGTTTTAGCTCCGCTTGTTTAAAGAAACCCACACATCCATCAACTACAATAACACCAACAGAAACAACAACAATAAAATAAAACATCATTATTATTAAAGTGGAATTGGAATCGTTACACAGTCCTTGCCATTGTAATGGTTGGTTGTGTTGACTGGTTAGCTCGGTTCGGTTCGTTGTTCGATGTTGGCTGACAGTCGTCATAATTGTCAACACACGGCCATTCGTCATCTTCTAAAACATTGTCTTGACATACAATCGCTGGCATACTTAAACATACACACACATACACACTGTGTATCGCATACACTCTCACACCTTGTTATCTTATTTAAATGATGAGTCCTTTTTTTCTTATTCTTCTGTCCACGTTTCTTTTTTAAATTTTTCTTTCTGTTCTGGCTTTCATATCCTTTCCTGTTGTATTGTTGTTGTTGCTGTTGCCGTTTCTGTTTGTTGTATTGTATTCGAGTTAAAGTCGTAAATGAATGTTGAATTTTGTGTTGATTTCAGTTAAATTGCGTTCTTTTGTAGTGTTGTAGAGCGAGTGTGTATGTGAGTGTGTGCGAATGGTGTTGACTTCGCAGGTTGTTGTCATCATGATATTCTCTTTCCAGACACGTCATACTAAAGATATTCCGTTTTAACTTAAATTTTTTATGTTTTATTTCAGTCGTGAGGTTTTCGTTTTTGTTTTCTTGTTTTTTTTTTGCAAATTCTATGACAATTTCTTGAAAACGTGCGATAAGACAGTTTTTGGCGTAAATAAATATTTTTGGTTAGAGCTCAGAGCCTTAAACGTATTTAATGTTGTTTATTAAGCATTTACAGAAACAAGTTATCAGGTTCTACAGATTTTATTAAACTTGAAAAACCATTTCTTGGCCTTTGGAGACAAAATGTTTCTCCACGGCAAAATGAATGCAGACCCTGTGTGTAATAAGCCAATATCTAGGTTACGAAAAGGGAAAATCTAGATGCTGGTATTTTGATTTTACATCGTCTAACATTACAATTACAAACATAGGCTACAAAAACAAAGCAATGAACTTGTTTACAAATTATCGCACTTCGTAAAACATACCAACAAACACCAGCATAAAAAATGGTAAGCAAGTAAACAAAAACACAACAACAAACACTATAAGAATAAATGTAAACAAAATACACAAACAACAATAGTGTATGTAAACAAAGATGTTTATATTTATAGAAATCTCAACAAAGTTAAGCCACGAACATTCTGCTTCAAGGAATTCATTCATCAGACTGTTTACTTTGCCATATAAAAGGCAAGTCAAAGCAGGCGACGCAGTCAATAAAAGTTCAGTCAGTCTTGTGTGAAGACGCGGTGTGTTTAAAGAGTGTAATCGTGGTTTGAGATCTGTCGTATCATTGCTTACAGATTATTATTGTTTATGCAAAGGGTGTAAACAAAAGAATAACAAACAAAACAATTGTTGCTGTTAACATTATGTTGTGAACAATGGCACGCAGAATTGTGCAAATAATAAAGAATTCTAATTAAAACTAAACACATAAATTTATTTTTATTTTATCAGCAATCTACGAGCTCATATTTTAAACGTTTTTGAAAGTTAAAAACGTAACAATATTTTTAACACGCAACTTGTCTTAAATAAAGCTCCCTTAGGTCTCATCATTAGTCCTATTAAGTATATGCAACTGTGCCTAGCTTACCGTATACCTGTAAATCTGTACAGTCATGTAGGCTGTTGGCTTATTAGACATGCGGCCGTGGTACAAATACCATCTCAGACATAAAACGAAATCTGGAAAAAAAAAGTATTTCTGTGGTGACTTCCTCTCAGCAGTCTTCTGGCAAAAAATCCTAGAGTAAATAAAATTGTCATGAAAAGTTTCTCAAAAATATTTGGTCTTCTCACTCACGGCTTAAATGAACACACACAACATGAATGGTATGAGAAAAAATGTTTTAAGGATTTATACATCAAGTTGGAATGGATCTTTAAAAGGCCTCAACTGAATGCTTTTTAAAGCGGAATTTCAAAATTGTTTACGACGAAGGGAAATAGCGACGTACCAGTTAGTTGATAGTAGGTTGATAGTTATCGAACGTCAGATTTTAATAGATTTTCAGTAAGAAATTTTTCTGACTATCCCTACAAGGTCCACTTTTAACAGTTGCTGCTATATCAGGTTTGTTTAACATAATTTTGTTGTCCTCTTGTGATATTGCTTCCAATCCACAATGATTATTTCTACCTTCTTTGGATTGCCACTTTCAAATATGTTTGAAAGCGAAACTCGACAAATAGGAGTGGCGTTCCATATAGCCTTTTACACTTCATGATTGTCTGAAAGCTTACTAATCACTTCAGTGAGCAATTTCAGTTATATATTGTCTCAGAATTAGTAGCATAGAATATTCTTGTGATTCCGAAAGTATCCCTGAGGGTAACCATTACCCTTCTTTGAAGTAAACAGAATAGTATTTGCACAGTTTGATTTGCCAGGGAATGCAAAAAGACGTCAGCATCTTTTAATCATCTTCAAGACGTTTGTGAAGACTAAAATAATATTGCCACTTCGTTACAGTCTTTTTCGTTACAGGGCAAATAAAACACCGAACGGTTTGTAAAACAACTTAATCGTCCATATTGCGGTCCTTATGCTAAATGGCATGGTACATTTCTAGGGATTAAAAGTATTTACTGTACTCTCCCTTTCTAGTTTTAAATTTTTTAATTTTATTTCGTTTCATTAAAATTCCCTTTTAAGTTCTCCTCCCCCTCATTTTCAATTCACTTTAAATTTTTCACTTGCATTATTGAAAACAAATTGCTTGTGAAAATACTTGTTTTTCTACAAATTTTTTTTTTGGAAATTGAAATATTTATTGATAATATTTAATAAATTTTTTAAATAATTATGCTAATTTCAGCATATTTAATTTCATTTTCTTTTTTTATATGTATTTTTGTTTCTGTCATCGAAAAATTTTTTTTCTTTTCAATTGGTAATTTTTCAATTATACGGTCAAAAACTACATGGAATTGAAAAAAAGAAATTCAAATTATAGAGAAATAGAAACAGTAACTGTTAATTTAAATGTTTCACAATAAATTTACAATTTTTTTTCGAGGAAAATTATACAAGAGTTTAAATGAAAAAAAAGGAATTTAAATTTGAACAGTTTGACACATAAAAAGGGACTATCAGTGGTTACAACCCTACAAAAGTTCGCCAAGAACTACTCTACTGTATAAGTTTTGTAAATAACTCGTAAAAGTGAACGTGTGAATGTCATGATAATTTTATCATATAATTTTATCAACAAACCGATCTAATGTTTCTGTATAGTCCCGGTTTGACAATTCCTTTGCTTCCAAAAGCGAAATATTGGATCCATATCTCAACTCTATTTATATATTGCCTTTATGAAAGTATTGTTTTTGAATTATTTGATTTTTTTATCCTAATTTCCTACGTATTTGTTTGAAAAATTCCATGTACCGTACGACGTGTATATTTTGTTTTTGTCTTGTTTACTGATTTTCGTGTAATTTTAGTTTAAGTTATTATAGTACTGAAGTCGCCATAATCTAGTAGGTAATGTGTTTGTTATTAGACCACATGAGGTCACGGTTAAAAACCTAAATGAAGTGCGAAAAATATTTCTTCGGCGACTCCGTCTCAGCAGATATCTGACAAAAACTCTGAAAGTAAATAAATGTGACATGAAAGGTTTTTCAAAAATTTGTTGCTCTGAGTCGACTTCAAACTGTTGGTCCCGCCACTCATGTATAAAATGAACAAACACAACATAAGCGATGTGTAAAACTAGGTGGTAATCCTGACTAAAGGGTTGTAATGACCAATTATGTATATTATTTAGAGATTGATAAAGATCAACATTAACGGAGAGGTCATTGTCAACCTAAACCTAGCTTGCGTGAAGGGAATTTAGAAAAATTATAAAAAAATTGTTTAATTCCCAACACAACCTGCTTAGTCCGAGAGGGAAAATGCTCTTATCAAAATAAGAATTAACTGACACTTTAGAAATGAAAACTACGATGCTTAATAATGCAATTACTTCCTTAATTTATCGATTATGACTATCGCAATTGTGAATGTGTCTTGTTAATTTTATCATGTAATTTTATCATAAAACCGTCTCTGCATAATCCCAGTATAATCCATCAGTATGTCAATTTTTTTGTCTCCAAGCGAAAAGCACTCGATCCATATCTCCGCCCTGTTTATACTACCTTTTTCATGGTCTTTTTGTTGGATTTTTTTTATCTTCTTCTCCTAAATTCCCACGTATTTGTTGATATGATTCCATGTACCGTACGACGTGTGTATTTTGTTGTTGTCTTGTTCACCGATTTTCGTACAGTTTTTAGTGTTAAATATCGTAGTACTAAAGTCGCCGTAATCTAGTAGGTAGTGTTTAAAGTTTAAAGCCGACTCCGAATGACAGATTTTTGAAAAACTTTTCATGGAATTTTATTTACTCTCAGAGTTTTTGCCAGAAATCTGCTGAGAGAAAGTCTTACTTACTTACTTAATACTTAATTGGCCATAACAACCCGTTTATCGGATTTCGGCCTGCCGCAACACATCCTTCCAGGCGCCTCTGCTTCGTGCGCGCCTACGCCAGTTGGTCACACCAATCGATGACAGGGCTTCCTCGATTTGGTCCTTCCAACGGATGCAAGATTCCGCAGATTCCCGCATCAAATACCCGTCTCGCCGGCGCATCCTCCTCCATTCGAACGACATGGCCGAGCCAGCGCAGCCGCTGGATATTAATACGCTGTACAACGTCCATGTCGCTGAGGAGCTGAGAGAAAGTGGATTGAACCGCGCAACACACTACCAACTAGATTACGGCGACTCCGAATTTATTATTAATCGTTTGTATTTACGATCGCTATTGCGTTCGTCTCGGCAGTTACATACATAACATAATTGGTCATTACAACCCTTCAGTCAGGATTACGACCTAGCTTCTCACACCACTCAAGTTGTGTGTGTTAATTTTTATACATGAGTGGTGGGACCTACAGTTTAAAGTCGACTCCGAACGACAGATTTTTGAGAAACTTTTTCATGGCAATTTGTATTTACTCATAGAGTTTTTGCCAGAAATCTGCTGAGAGGAAGTCGCCGAAGGAATACTTTTTGTATTTTAATTTGATGTCTAGCCTGGGGCTCGAACCCTGGCTTTACGTCTAATAAGCCAACACACTACATACTAGACCACGGCGACTTCTCGGCCGTTAGTAGGCCTTATTCAAACTTAAAAGTTTACAATCTTAAACGAGTGAACAGATTGCAAAGACTCAATTGATTGAACACAGATCAGTTTACAAGAGTTCACTGAGATTCTGGACTTTTCATGGATCTTAAAAAATGTATAAAGCAAGGGTGAAAAATTAAACTTATAACAAATATTGCATAGGGGTGCCTGCACTCCATTAAGTGTTCGTGAAATCGCTAACAGTTCTATATAAACGTACTGAGTGGTTCATGGACTAAAAAACTTAGTGCCATTATTACAACTTGCCGTTAAACTTGGGTTTAGTTAAAGGTAGCTTTAGCTAAAGTGAACTTTAAAGTCAACTTTAACTTCTTTTCGTCATTACAACCTACAGATAAAATAAAGTTAACTTTTCCAAAAATATGGCAGTGCCAGAGCAATGTCGATAATACTGCTCAATTAAACAAGTTTTATTTAAACGCAGTGGCAACGACGGGCTTCTTGTTTTCTTTTTGTTATATTTGCTCATTTTGTATTAATTTAAAGTTGCCATATTGAATGAATATAATATATTATATGGCAAGTTCAAACATAAAGTGATCTTTAAATGTTAAAGGTAGGATGATCCTCGTTTTAGCTTAACGATCACTTCTATCTTATTGGGTACTCATAATAACGAAAAACAATTTATCTGCCCTTTAAAATCCTCTCTTTAGTAAACGGTAAGTTGTGATAATAGCCCTTAGAGTAGCAAACATCGCCTTTCTTTTTTGTGAACATATGAAGAGAGGCTAAAAGTTGAAAGCGTATCTAACCTAACCTAGTATTTTACGCTGCTATTTTTCTCAACTTCACTGTATCTTTTTATTAGGGCAATATGAATTTTTTGTTTTTTGTTAATTTTTTATTCGCATTTAAATTATTATTTTCCTGTAAATATCATATTTATTTCTATTGGCCTATGTACACATGTATGTATATTTAGTTCATTAAATTATTTAGTTTTTCTGTTATTTTTCATATTATTTCGATTATTTTTCTGTCTGTATTCGAATGTTAGATTGTAATATTTAATAATACACGTATAAACTGTTTCTCTTTATTTTTTTATTCTCTTTTTTATTTATTTTCAATTATTTATATTCTGTATGTATTTACCACATACATGCATACATACATGCATTGCTTTAATAATCGTAAATCACTGTTCACATAAAATCCGTCTATGTTAGAGATGCATATCAGAGGTCAGCAATGAGTATACAAAACGATGAGTAGATTCGGATCTGATACTTATACACATTCATACTTATTTTAATGTCATACTCATACTACTCATATTCAATGTTTGAAATACCCATGGTACTCAGACTTAACAATACACATGATGATGTCTCCATGACTCATCGTATACACGAATCACAAAATAAGTATGATTCGCGTAAGAACACTACAATACTCACAAGAAGCTTGTGTGTTTGCTCTGCTTGCTGTCTTTTTCTTTCTTCTTTCTTTGTAAATGCAACAACAACTAAGACTGTAAATTTTGATGAATGATTCGAAACATCACGCGAATCATTTATGAGTAGTATTAGAAGTATTTTTCTAAATTTATGAATCTGAATGAGTAGGCGTATGAATCAAACATACAGTGCGAATGTTATGAGTTTGATGTCAATATTGTACGCATACTCACTGCAACTTGTACTTATAAATCAATGTTGTGTACTGAGTACGAATGAATCAGAATAGTTGGATTTCAATATTGTTCACTCACTCATACTCAAAATTTCATGAGTACTTATGAGTAGCGAAAACGCGATTCATTGCTGATCTCTGATGCATATGAAAATTTGAAGAAGAAGAAATATTCTTTTCATATTTTCGTTTTGATGTCTGACCTGGGGTTTGAACCGCGGCCTTACATCGAATAAGCCAACACACTACCTACTAGCCTACGGCGACTTCAAGCTCTATTTATGCTGCCTTTATTAAGGTAAAGGGCTATCCATTTCGTGGTTTCAAAAGTATGAGACTGGAATTCGACATCTGTCAAACTAAGTTGTGAAACCAATTTTTTTCTTTTCGGTTGAAAGTCTGACATTCACGAAAATGGATTGCTTAACTATCATACAACGCATAAAAATTATCAAAACCTACTACAAAAATTGTGATTCTGTCACAGCCACTTATCGTGCTTTTAGAGGAGATTATGGTTTACATAATCGTCCAATTACGCAAGCAATTGGCAAAATTGTGAAGAAATTTGAAGAGACTGGAGTGGTTACAAATATTGAAAGGCCTATGCTCATTCCGCTGAAAATATCGCTATTGTAAGTGAAAGTGTTGCCGAAGACCCGAATGTGTCGATTCCTCGTCGTTCTCAGGATTTAGGACTGTTTTACGGCACATTATGGCGTATTTTGCATTTAGATGTATACCTACATCCATATTAAGTCCAGCTCACGCAACAACTGAAGCCAGCTGACCATTCACACGCCGTAGATACGTGGAATGGGTGCTTGAACAACAGGCGGTGGACGGCAATTTTTCGAACAAAATTTTCTTCACCGATGAAGCACATTTCACAATCGGTGGGTATGTTAATAAACAAAATTGTCGCATTTGGGGTTCTGAGAATCCTCGAGTAATTGAAAAGAGGCCATTACATCCAGATAAAGTCACTGTTTTGTGTGCTCTTTGGTCCGAAGGTCGTCGAAAACGACGATGGAACGACTGTCACCGTCAATTCGGAGCGTTATGGTCATATGATAACCGACTTTTTTGCCTGCTATTGAAGAATACGACTTGGAGAATATGTGGTTTCAACCAGACGGTGCCACACGCCACACAACTCGAGCGAATATGACATTTCCTGGCCGCGTAATTTCTCGTCGTGGCGATATCAACTGGCCACCAAGATCATGCGATTGGACACCATTAGACTTTTTTGTGGGACTACGCGAAAGACCATGTTTATGCAGATAAACCTTCAACTCTTGAGCACTTAAAAACCAACATTCGTCAAGTTATGGCTGAGATACCGTCCAATATGTGTGTCAAAAAGTGGTCGAAAATTAACTCAAAAGAATCAATGCTTGCAACACTTCGCGTGGAGATCATTTAAATGATGTAGCATTTCACACATAATGTTAACGTTCAAACTTAACAATAAAAAATAAATATCATGAAAAGGAATATTTTATATGTATTTTATTTACGTTTACTTTTCAAACCACGAAATGGATAACCCGGTATTATTGTTGCATTTTTGATCTTCTTATTCTACGTATTGTTTACAATACTTTATTTGTTCGAAAAATTCCAAGTACCGTACGGTGTGTGTATTCTGTTGTTGTCAAGAACTTTCTCGCTATGAATACAAAAAAGTTATTCAACAAAGTTTATTGTTTGACTCTCGCCAAACGGATTTCATATGAACAATATTTTATTTTATTTTTAAATTCTATGTGAATATGTGCATGTGCTTTTCATGTTAAATATATTATTATAAATATTTATTAAAATATATATCTATGTGCATATATGTATGTATGTACATAATACCATATACATATGTAAGCATTTTTTTTTGCTTTCTAAACATACACAATAAATGTTTAATTTTTGGAAAATTGATTCAAAATAATTTCGATTTCATTCTGCCATTACATCCATTAACAAAACATAAATTTTTAATCCATTACAACATCCAGCAAAAATAACAACAACGAAAAATGGCAACGAAATCAATATAAAACAAAACAAAACAAGAACTATTGTAACAAATATTATTGAGTATAACATTTCCTTTCAGAAAATATTGTTACACTTGTTTAACACTGGGCTACAAAAATTTATGACGCTTTAAATAAAGAGTAAGGCAAATAGGGGGGTATAGTTAGTATCGCGTTGATTGCAGCTATTGTCCAATTATTCTTCCAATTAATAGGTGCTGATGTTAAGTTTTTACTGTGAATAGACAAGAGCACATACCCCTAAGAGTATGAGTACAACGTTGACATCAAACTCTTAACATTCGAACTATGTTTGATTCATACGCCTACTCATTCAGATTCATAAATTTAGAAAAATACTTATAATACTACTCATAAATGATTCGAGTGATTCGAATCATTCGTCAAAATTTACAGTCTTAGTGTCGTTGCATTTACAAAGAAAGAAGAAAGACGCATAAACAAAAAAGACAAAGACAGCAAGCAGAGCAATCACACAACCTACTTGTGAGTATTGTAGTGTTCGTACGCAAATCATATTTATTTTGTGATTCGTGTATACGATGAGTCATGGAGAGTCGAAATCAATAACATCATACGTATTGTTAAGTATGAGTACCATGAGTATTTTAAACTTTGAATATGAGTAGTATGAGTATGACATTAAAATAAGTATGAATGCATATAAGTATCAGAAATTATGATTCGAATCTACTCATCGTTTTGAATACTCATTGCTCAACTCTGGTCACAATCGAAGTTTTCCTTATTCATGCTGGTAACTCTTTTACCTCCAAACCTTGTTTCTTAACCTTAGGCAGGAAGACAGATGTGGCTGTCCCCTTGAGCTGTCCATATAAGCGGGCATATTTAGGAAGCACAGAGAGCCCATTGCGATACATTTTCACATTTTCCCCTAGTCCAGAAACCCATTCGAAGCTTCCGATGAAGCGACTCAGGCTGCCAAAATCAATGCAGTGCCTCTTTCTCTTCCGCCCAAGTCTATTCTTATTACAAACAGGGTATCGTAGGTATTGTATGTCCCTGTTAAAAATGTATAAAGCTAAAGAGCGATAATTTCTTTAAATTTGTTGTGTTTTTTTTTTCTTTTTTATTTGTTTTTTTTCTTATGTCACCTAATTTTATGATTAATGATGAGTTTAACAACATGTCCACGATGTACATAAACCGACAAGGGTAGCTCCGGCAAACTGAAAAAACTTAAATAAAACAGTGGCTGAGAAAACAACTTTTAAAATTTAATTCCACCTTTTTTTTAATATTTTGCTGGTAGTTCTGTTTTATTTTCTTTATCTTATACCCTCTGTTTTTATTTTTGTTTGGTTTTTTTCTGTCGTATGTCATGACCACATTATGAATATTTTGGTAGAGAATTATGAAAAATTCAGAATGACTAATAGTAGTCAAGGTACAACCCCATTCTCTTTCCTTTTTTTTTTTGATACGGAGTTTCCTTGCTGTTATATTTTGGGTGTAAGTAACTTACCACATAAAAAAATTTTACACTCTTCCCCATACTTTACCCTCCGACCAGATAATAATAGTTGATGGTGTGGCGGTGGTGTTCATATAGGAAGTCTTTGCATTTATTATTCATGTTCTTAAATAGTCTCCCCTCTGCTATGAGATTGTTTTACGGTGATGAATGGTTTTTTGGTGTTGTTGTTGCTGTTTTGTTTCCATTGCGTGATATTTTATCACAGAAATAATATTTTGTCAGAGTATCATGTGCTTTTTAACTACATGACGCCTCTTTAAAAAAGTTTCAAAAGTTGGTTACAAAAAAAAACAAAAATTTTTTGCGTTTTCCTTTTTTATAAACGAAAATAAATTTTGAATTAAGGGATGTAAACTTATAGGGGTTATGTGGAAATAGAAAGATAATATTCTCAAAATCTCCACAAACTAAAGTTTGTCATAAGGTCCTGGAACCTAATAGAATAGTGTTGCACAACTATCTCAATTTCAAAAGGAGACAGAACGTCTGTTATGGACGCGCTATTAGCAATACAGTTAGGCCTACTGACAACTGTCGCTCATAAATTAAGACCCACATAAGTAAGTCGAACCCTGCATAATCATCAATCACAAATGTGCAACCAAAGTGTGTTATCTCATAGCATACTGAAACTAGAGAGGCCAAACACTGCAGAATGTAATCAACAAGGAATTAGGAACTTTAGGCCACTAAGCTCTGCCCACTTCACTTTCTACAGATCTTGTAAGGGAACAAAGCGGCTTCCTATTTAGCTAAGCATCCCTACAGTTTACATTTCATAGTGGAGCAACGTGCAGAATGTAGATCTCAAAGATGTTTAATATTTCCAGACTTTATCGAGTCAAACAACATCAACCATCATCAGAGGATCTGGCAGGTTTTTAAATGCAAGTGAGTTGCACGTAAAAGTTCCGTATCAGGATTCAAAAACAAAATATTGCTTTAACCCTTCAACAACATAAGCACCAGCACCAAGCCAAAAATGTTCTGCTAGGGTATCAAACCTGTATGGTTGCACTACTTGGAACACAACAGATCTAATATACTGGATACTACAAGCCTTCTGCGAAGTTTTTAGCCCAATTCGGTAATAAACGGTAAAAATCTCCTATAACGAAAGATTGAAGCCTTCTTCGTTTTAAAATTGAAATCTACAGATGCAGGTAACCCTTGAGAAGAACACACAACCATCAATCAAAATTTTCATCAATCAAAATTTTCTTCAATCAAAATTTTCATCAATCAAAATTTTCATCAATCAAAATTTTTATCAAACAAAATTGCAGGACATGCATCTAGGCTAGCATACACAGAGCCACAGCATATCTATGAGGACTCGAAATACATTGGCACTAATAAAGAAAATCGAATATAAGCGGCGCAATATAGTTTACAGCAAGCGATTGATTATTATACTCGTACAATATTCGGATGTTAGTTACAGTACAGAAGATACCGTACCGTCTTAAACACTCCAAATGCTTGCTTTGATTTTTCAATTCTAGTCTGGATGTTCGGAGAGACAGGCATGTGTTGGTATAACAGGAGCAATGTAAACCTGTCTCCTACAGCAACGCTGGAGGTTCTGCTGGACATAAGGCCTTTGCATATGATAGTGAGGACCAGAGCTTTGGACTCTATGGTTAGGATAATAGGATGCAAGTTTAATTCGAGGTTCATCAAGCGGCATCGTGATCTGATACCTCAAGCAGTTAACAGCTCCCTCCTTAAGTGTCGAGTGGACAGAACCAAAGGGTCTGTAATTTGAAGAAGAAATTTGAAGGCTACGTATTCTTTGAAGAGAGGGCTCATTCAATGGTAGACGATATAGAAAGATATTGGCCCATCAAAGTGAGATATTGGCTTTCCGATCTTATGGGGTAACTTACGTATGAGGTGGACTCGATATTAATATAAGACTGCCTATGAAAACTTAATCAGATAGGAAGAGGAAGAAGGTCACCCTCATCTGCTGTATAATGTGAGAATTCACGACAACAAGGAGAGAGATGAGCTGGTTTGAGGACGAGTATGTGAAGATATTTGGAAGGCTATACACGTCAAAAGAGAACTTGGAGGAAGGCATAGAGTCTAATGGGTTTGAAGCAATTTTTGTTGACTAATTATGCTAGGAAGAGATATGAGCCATGCATCGAATTATCCAAGTTAATAACTAACCTTTCGACTTGTCGCTGTAGACATAAAGAGTACTTGTTCAAAGCTCAAGATGTAGTGACGAAGAGAATGTATCATCCGAACACATATTTGCCATCTTTGAGGCTTTAATAAAGGGTGTTTTTTATAGAGGTATAGAACTTTAAGTTGCAATAAAACAACGATGGATTATTCGATTGACATGAATTTTATTTATCCGAAAGATAATCTTGTGGCATTACATTTTAAATATGATTTCTGGCATATGACCGCCATGGCTGGAGCGAATGTAGTCCAATCTGGAAGTCCAATTTTCGATGACTTTTTCCAACATTTGTGGCCGTATATCGGCAATAATACGGCGAATGTTGTCTTCCAAATGGTCAAGCGTTTGTGGCTTTACATAGCCCCACAGAAAGTAGTCTAGCGGTGTTAAATCACAAGATCTTGGAGGCCAATTCACAGGTCCAAAACGTGAAATTAGGCGGTCACCAAACGTGTCTTTCAATAAATCTATTGTGGCACGAGCTGTGTGACATGTTGCGCCGTCTTGTTGAAACCACATCTCCTGGACAGCATGGTTATTCAATTCAGGAATGAAAAAGTTAGTAATCATGGCTCTATACCGATCACCATTGACTGTAACGTTCTGGCCACCATCGTTTTTGAAAAAGTACGGACCAATGATTCCACCAGCCCATAAAGCGCACCAAACAGTCAGTTTTTCTGGATGTAACGGTGTTTCCACATACACTTGAGGATTACCTTCACTACAAATGCGGCAGTTTTGTTTGTTGACGTAGCCATTCAACCAGAAGTGCACTTCATCGCTAAACAAAATTCGCTTATGAAAATCGGGAACAACGGTTATCTCGTTTTGGGCCCATTCGACGAATCTACGCCTTACTTGATGATCGTTTGGCTTCAATTCTTGCACGAGTTGGATTTGGTAAGCACGCAAACCAAGATCCTTCCGCAAAATCTTCCATAAAGTGGATGGACACAGATCCAATTCCTGTGCTCGATGGCGGATGGACTCATTCGGGTCTTCCTCAATGCTACGCTGTACAGCAGCAATAGCTTCTTCTGTACGCACCGTACAGCGTGTCTGGGGATGCGAGTTATCAATAAAAGTAAACGTGGTGTGAAAACGTTCCATGGTTAATCGAATTAACTGCTCTGATGGACGATTTTGTCGACGATAAAATGGACGTAGTGCGTGATATGTTTTCCGCACAGAACCATTATTTTCGAAATAAAATTGCATTATTTGCAAGCGTTGTTCAGGCGTGAGTCTATGCACGATGAATTGCCAAACCAAACTGAGAATAAATCACTTGACAGCTGTTAAATCGGACGCCATCTTGAAAAGTAATGCCAACTTAAAGTTCTATACCTCTATAAAAAAACACCCTTTACATGCCAGTAGGAAACAGATGGATGCGTATCACACCGAGCTGCAACCTGAAGTTTGCATACCCCACACAGACTGAGGATAATAAAATAAATCGTATATCGTCGTATAGCATCTCTATACGGCAATAGTAATGTCTTGAGGCTAACAATCTATTTTGTTTACCGCCAGAAAGTATTTTCTGGACTGAAGTGGGAATATATATTGAGGACGACAGTCAAGATTCTTAAGGATATGTTACAAAAATTAATTTTTACAACGACTGGATGATGTGATATGAAATAAATTCTCCTGTAAATGAGTTCAAACAATCGAGTTATTATTTTCTTTGTATGTTAAGATCATTGGAAACTACTTTTTCTAGAGTACTACCATACGAACGCGCATATCAATATACCGGAAATGTAAAAAACAATCCCCTTTGTTCAGTAGATAAGATTGTAATCACACTTAAATAACTCATCATACACGACATGCCACAAAACGCTTACAAAACTTTAACAAAGTAAAGGTTAGAGATTAACAAAAATTGCACATAAATTTAGCACCATATCTGCACTCTCCTCTCCTCCCCACCTCCTCCTCCACTCTTCGTAGAACACTAGCTTATCTGGAGAAACAAACACCGCAACTTTGTATTAAATTTTAAGGAAACATTATGGTTTTCAGAGGGTATCCTCTTTATGAGAGCAAAGATGAGAGTATATTCTCTTCTTTTTTTTATTATTTTCTTCTTATGATTTTATACACATACACACATACACACATACGAACACACACAAATACACACTCATTTCATCTCACAGGACTCTATGCATTCTTTTTTTTTTTTCGTTCATCTACGAAGATGTGTACGAGTGTTTGTGTGTGTTTCACATTTTGTTCATATCAACCGCTTTTACAAAACTCATGTGTCCTTTAGTTAATGTTCTTGCTCCTGTTGTTGTTTTTATATACACTGACATCACTATTTTTGCCAAGAAATAAAATAAGAAAATGGAACTCCACAAGAACAAAACAAAAACACCAACAACAGCACCAACAACAATAATAATGTCTTGGCTTGATAGTCTTGCCAGAAGAAGAAAAAAATAAAAAAAAAATTAAGAAGAAGCACCAGCCAGTGCTTCAACTATAAAAATAAACTCTTCATCATGCATTGTTAATAAGATACCCCCGACTATACACACAGTACGTAAGACCAGAAACAATATTTAGGAGAAGGGAGTAAAAGGGGGGCAACAAGGAGCCATGGAAGAATGGCAACAAAAATAACGTAATAAATAATAAAAAAAAATTATTATGAAAATATTAAGAAAATGAATAAAAAATAGAAGAAAAGAAGGAGAAAAAATAATAAAAAAAATGGGAACATGAAATGAAAAAAAAACAAAACAAAACAAATAGTGGCGGTTATAATAGAAAAACACAATGATATTGGACAGCCAGTGTAATAAGAGAATGAATTCATTTCTTGGATATTTCAAAGGAGTTTAAGCTGCATTGAAGAAAATAATTCGAAAAGGAAATATTTCTTCCTTTAATGGGAATTAAAGATTTGTTTTGCATCCGGCAGATTTAAATAGTTTTGAGAGAAATTATATGGTAAAGGGCCAAACCAGTAAACATATTACGACGAATGATCAAAGAGTAGAGCGTTTCAAGGCGACAGACTGTATTGTATTATATTTTCCTGTAGAGCCAATACAAATAAACTATCGAATATGCATACAATTGGTCAAAGGTATGTTACTCAATACTTTTATTTGAAAGATGTCTCTCCTACCAACACTAAAGTCGAGACCTCGTTTACAGATACAAGCAATAATTTCAAAGCTTGTTCGCACCCAGGAATTAAGAGTTCCTTAAGCTGTATTCAACAAAATGCTTGTTCAGTTTTTTGACAGTTTGTTCCAAAACGATTCACTCACTTCGAACAAACAAGGTTACCATACGAAATATTTTTGTAAACGATGCGTGTTAGTTTCACAATTAGGCAGCACAGTAGCAGATGATTGCAATTCGTTTGTTTTCTTGGCTTGAGTGTGATCATATTTTTATTGTGTTACAAAGAATTTATAAATTAAAATAAATCTTAGTGATAGATAGTGATACGGCTGGATAAACGTAAAGTGCTTCTTTTAACAGCCATTGGGTTGAAGAAATATAATATGATGTGGCAGCTCAGTTCAGCTTTATTTAAAAAATTAAAGTAACTGGCAGCACAGTTCGATTGTTTCGGAACAAAAATTAAAATTAAACGAATTCGAGCTGAAATTGTTCCGAAGCAAGCTTACTCTCGCCGAAGCAAGCTAAGTCGCCGTAGTCTAGTAGGTAGTGTGTTGGCTTATTAGACGCAAAAGCCTGGGTTCGAGCCCCAGGCCAGGCATCAAAGACAAAATACAAAAAGTATTTTTTCGGCGACTTCCTCTCAGTAGATTTCTGGCAAAAACCCTGAGATTAAATAAAAATTGCCATGAAAAGTTTCTCAATAAATAAAAATCTGTCGTTCGGAGTCGACTTTAAACTGTAGGTCCCACCACTCATGTATAAAATTAACACACACTACATAAGTGGTGTGAGATACTAGGACGTTGTACAATGGGTCAATTCGACCTCCTGTCCTAATTGACAAGTACACGTCCTCTAACCTAACATAAGCTTACTCTCTTTCGCTCTCTCTCTCTCTCTCTCAAAAAGAGAGACGTCAAACTACATATAAAAAAAATTGTTGCGGAACAAAATTTTTGTTCCTGCTTCCTTCTATGCCTGGAATTAAGAAAAATTATAGAAAATTCCTGCAGTCATAATAGGAAATTTGCTGGTTTATAAGACGAGAGCCCGTATATTAAAACAGTGGTCAGACAGCTCATATATTCCTTTCGGTAACTTCCCCACAGTCTTCCAGGAAATACTCTGATACTAAATAGAAATTCCTATGAAAAATTTCTCAGGGATTTGAACCACACACTCTCGTCTGATAAGCCAAAGCACTACCTACTATACTACGACCGCTTAAGCGGTATTTGCAAAATTATTAGAAGGATTTTAAACATGGATTTAGAAAATATTTGCAAGTAGCAGGCTTCAATTAAAAGTAAATAAATTGATTACCACAAAAGTTTTTGTCAAGTGATATGAAAAACAATTTTAGATATCCGACATGTTGCATGAACTTTATAAAAAAATTTGCTTCAGATTATGGAAACTACAGGTTAGGTCATGCGTAGAATCTGGCCAAAGCCAAACATCAATGATCATACGGCATTGATTCTTGTTGAGTAAACCAGAAGTTTTCATTTTCGAGCTGCTGAAATCACACCACTCTATCACACATCTTTTTCGCTTGTACTAGGCATTCAACGAACAAGAGAACAAAAGTTAAGAATCCTACACGTTGCACTCAATATAACCGCTATCCTGAGTAAGTGCATCCTAACTCTACAGTGCACTGTTAAACGATAGTCTGATAGCCTTGATAGTCTGATAAATAACTCCTTTTATTGTAGTTTTCCAAAAAAGTTTTGATTGCCTGCAATTAGAGTCTTTACCTCTCATTGTATTCCCTTTCGTTGAGCATACGTCTGTTCATACTCCACAGAAGGGTTCTGGTCCTCCTCTTCGCCGAGAGTTCCCACATTACTGGTACCCAGCATTATTTGCCCTAAAAAGAACAACTGCTGACATTCTCTCACAGTTGAATTGAGCACATTCTCGATGGCATAGACTTTGATTATGGAAGATACCTGCGAGTTTTCCCATTGGGTCGCAATATTGCATTCTGGAAGCAAAACATAGTAGATGAGAAGATTTACCCGTCTAGTTACGGCACCCATCATCTAGTTAATGGACTGTTTACTTAAACAAGACCTTACTTTAGTGGCCGTAATAGAGACCAGCCACTGAGGTGTCCACGGCAGAAACAGTTGAGAAAATCCACAAAATTGTACTAAATGGTCGTAAGTTAGAGGTACGAGACTACGTGAAATCATAGAATTTTCAAAAATGGACTACACAGTCTATACTGAATGAAAAATCTGGGATGAGTAAACGTATTGTTGGCGATATTGAACGGAAATAAAATTTATAAATTCGTAACCATAGTACACAACTTAATATGTGTGATAAAGGAATGGCCGTAGGAGTTGATCTAATTGGGAAATAGTTTCGATAGAATTCGAAGACATTTACTTACTTACTTACTTAACTGGCCATAACAACCCGTTTAACGGATTTCAGCCTGCCGCAACACATCCTTCCAGGCGCCACTGCTTCTTGCGCGCTTAAGCTAGTTGGTCACACCAATCGATGACAGGGCTTCCTCGAATTGGTCCTTCCAACGGATACAAGGTCGTCCTCTTCGCCGATTTCCGCAGATTCCCGCATCAAATACCCGTATGGCCGGAGTATCCTCCTCCATTCGAACGACTTGGCTGAGCCAGCGCAGCTGCTGGATATTAATACGCTGTACAACGTCTATGTCGTTGAGGAGCTCATACAGTTCACTGTTGGATCGGATGATCTTACGTAGGACTTTTCTCTCGAACACTCTCAAGGCCAATACATCAGTACTTAATAGGGTCCAAACCTCTGCGACATATCTTGTAGAGTGTTCGTTTTGTCACACGAGAGAGGTCTCTGCTGCTCAATTGCCTATTGAGACCATAGTAGCACCTGTTGGCAAGAGTGATCCTGCACTTGATCACCCGACTGACATCAATTTTGGTAGTAACGCCGGAGCCAAGATAAATAAATTCCTTGACTGTTTCAAAAGTATAGTTATCGGCCGTAATAAGAGCACCAATACGGCGCACGTCTCTACTTGTCAATAACATATACTTTGTTTTGCCCACATTAACTGCCAAACCCATCTTCCTAGACTCCCGTTCAATAGCACTAAAGGCAGCAGTAACATCTCGCTTGGTACGCCCTATGATGTCAATGTCGACAGCGTACGCAAGCAACTGGACACTTTTTTGAAAAATAGTGCCACTGCGATGCACTCCCGCCTTTCGCAGAACATTCTCCATGACGAAGTTGAAGAGGTCGCATGATAAGGGGTCGCCTTGTCTGAAACCCCGCACGGTGTCAAAAGGTTTGGAGAGGTCCATTCCTACCTTGGCGGAGCTGCAGTAATTACTCAACGTCATTCTGCCTTATCAGCTTCGCAGGTATACCGAGCTCAGACAATGCGGCAAAAACACGATCCCTTATGGGGCTATCGAAGGCTGGCTTATAGTCGACTAAAAGATGATGTGTTTCGACTTTTTGTTCGTCGGTCTTTTCCAGGATTTAACGTACTGTGAAGATCTGGTCGATGGTGGACTTGCCAGGTCTGAAGCCGCACTGATAAAGTCCAATCAGTGTTTTGACGACTGGCTTCAGTCCTTCACACAATACGCCTGTAAGAACCTTATATGCGATAGGGAGAAGACTTATTCCTCTGTAGTTGGCGCATATCGTAGGGTCTCCCTTTTAATGGCGTACATATGTGGTTTTTCCTTTTTTGTACAAGTCTTTACAATTTGTTAGTCGTCATCAAAAGATAATTCGTAATTAGATCTGACAGAAGTCGAAATAATTCCTTTCCAACTCTGCATTTAATGTGCAGCATGTACAATATTCTTCTAGTGCTACTTTAAGTTTCTCTTTGTCACACACCCAAACATACACACAATACAAGCAAGCATGAGTGCAAATATTCGTAAGTGGGGAACAATTTTTTTTCTTATGTTGCATTGGAAAGCACATCAACACACATAAACTGTGTTAAGCTCTGGTGAAAAGGAATCTTTCTTATGGATGTGCTTCAACATGGACTTTCTTGCTTCTGTGTCTAGCTTTATGTGTATCCTGTGTGTGTCTGTTCGTTTGTTTGTTCGTTTATTTGTCCATAGGTTTTGTTCATACTGTGTTGACACAACTTATGGTTCGTACAGGCAGACAGACGGACACGAACTATGTCTGTGTTATGCTCAGCTCAGCCGTGAATTTTTCTTTATTTTTTCTTTCTTTCTTACATTTTTATTTATTTGGTCTGAGTGTGTATGTGGTAGTACACAGAAAAGAAAGAGAAGGAAAAAAAGAAGGAACAAAACAATCTAAAATATGTTTATATTATCCTACAATAAAAAACAACAACAACAAAATAACAGAGAGCGACAGAGAGATTGTAGAAAAAGCTCTGGAAACCATAAGAGCTTGAACACAGCTTCGGCTATTATTCATGTCGATGATATATTTACACAGCAGCAGCAGCAATAGCAACAGCAACGACAACAAAGACGACATCGAGAAGAAACGATAACGATAACGTTAGAAAAGTACACGTTTAATGTTTTCCTCTCCAATGGTTTGGGGCAACAATCATGGCTGGATAAATATGCACATACACTCACAGACCCACACACATACATATGTACATACACACATAAGCATTTATCCTTTGGTTGGAGGCAATATTCCAATCAGTAGGAACGGTTTTTTTTGTTGTTTTTATTTCAAATTTTATTGGTTGTGTCTGTACAAGTAAAGTATTTCTGATCAAATATTAATTGTTGAGCGGCATTTAAAATGAAATATTTTGAAATATTTTATTGCAGCAGCATCACAAATAGTTGTTTTAAATTGTTGTTGCAACATCAAGACGTTTAAAGTTTTCGTGTCTCTAGATTATGTTTGAATTCATAAAAGGATTGCTGCTTACTTGGCTAATTTTTGGGGTGTCGGTTGTAATATCTGCTTCTGTAGAACCGAGAAGTATAAAATGCTCTCCAGATAAGACTGGGCTTCTAAATTTAGCCATGGGGATGACGTAATTTCAGCTTTTACTGGTTAAAGACGGAACTTGGTACAGAATCGTATATTAATTCTAATGAGCTGAACCTTTCGGTCACTCTCAGATTATACAATGCTTACTTGGCTCTAAAAACCCGTTTGTTGGATAACGGCCTTCCTTACCACTTTCCTCCCAGTGCCCCTGTTTCGAATGAGCCTATCAAGTGGTCACAACAATCGTTGACACAACTTTCTTAAACTAGGGCTATGAGTACGGCTTGGAACCCTCCAAATGAAAACTTTTTTCAACGAAAATTACAACACCTTGGCCGATGAGTACAGATTATACAATGCTTACTTACTTAATTAGACTTAAAAATCCGTTTGTTGGATTTCCGCCTGCCTTAGCACTTTCTTCCAAGTGCCTCTGTTTCGCATGAAGCTAAAGGAGTGTTTACAACAATCGTTGAGACAACTTTCTTAAATTAGGGTTATGAGCACGGCATGGAACCCTCCAAATGAAAACTTTTTTCAATGAAATCCACAACAGTTTACCCGATGAGTACACTATTCTCTAGGCAGCGGTTTACGCCATTGACTGAGCCACAAGGCATGTTCCTAATTTGAAGTTCTTCATATACGTCAAAAGCATTTAGGCATCCACTGCTCTTAAAAAATCGAAGAATCTTTTCAATTGCTTTTGCACCCTTATCTCGCTTAGCTGGCGCCAAAACGAACATTAATGAGTTCCAAGTTGCTCATGCATCCGACAAAAAGATTTGCAAAAAGATTTGCGTTAGTTGGAGGTTATTTCTTAAAAGGCCCTCTTCTTTTTGGGCGATATAATCTTCCATTGGTTGAGCTGTCGTTCCTTGAAGACGAATTATCATATCAAATAATCTGATAAAGAACACACAGGATCCTCCGCTTTAGTCTATGGAAAGGACGAGATTAGTGTTGTTTTCTATGAGAGTGTGCCTGTAATTTTTTTCCATGAGTGGCTTAACCTACAGCTTAAAGTCGTCTTCAAACGACAGATTTTTGTGAAACTTGTTATGGCGATTTTACTTATTTTCGAAGTGAAAAACTGAAAACTGCTGAGTGGAAGACAGCGCAGAAAATATTATTTGCGAGATGACTGGCTTGGGGTTTGAACCACGGTCTCATGTATAAAAAGCCAACACACTAACTACTAGAATACGGCATCTTCACTAGATTAGGCAGGAAGAATTATAATGTAACACAATGGGTGAAGTCGCCGTAGTCTAGTAGGTAGTGTTTTGGCTTATTAGACGTAAAGCCCCAGGCCAGAGATCAAAACAAAATACAAAAAGTATTTCTTCGGCGACTTTCTCTCAGCAGATTTCTAGCAAAAACTCTGAGAATGAAATAAAATTGCCATGAAAAAGTTTCTCAAAAGTCTGTAGTTCGGAGTCGACTTTAAACTGTAGGTCCCGCCACTCATGTATAAAATTAACACACACAACATAAGTGGTGTGAGAAACTAGGTCGTAATCCTGATTGAAGGGTTGTAATGACCAATTATGTTATGTATGTTCGTAAATGACCTTTTTCCTTTTGGGAGACATAATCTTCCTTTGGTTGAGCTGTCGTTCTTTGAAGACGAATGAGCATTGAGGGCAATACGACTCAGAAGGGCTGATACCACTGGGACATACAAGACTCTCTTGTTTTGTTTATAGAAAGAAGGAAATTCTTGTTGCCCTTTTTGAGAGAGTGTGTATGTAAATGTTATCCATGAGTGGCTTAACCTACAGCTAAAAGACGTCTCCAAACGACAGATTTTTGTGAAACTTTTCATGGCGATTTTAATTACTTCAAGAGTTTTATCGAGAAAATTGCGGAGAGGAAGGCGCCGCAGGGAATATTTTTTATTTCGTTATGTTCGAGATGTCTGAGGTGGGCTTTGAACCACGGTCTCACGTATAATAAGTCTATTGGGCTGCAGAAATTTTTAGTGTAACACAATGGGCCATAGTACCTTCGAGTGAACTTGATAGCTAAACCAGCAAGCAAACCATGCAACCTAACCCAACTACTATTAAGCCACCTGCAATAGTTACCCTATCTTTACAATGAGTCAATTCGACCTCCGGGTACTGTACTTGCCTTAATTGACAAGTACACGTCCTCTAACCTACCCTAACTTTTATTCTGACTCCCTTGCTCTCCCTCATCTTCATTTGCTTCGGTTTCCTTTTTTATATTTGTTTTACTTCAACTCTATTAAGGCTTCTGCTTGTCGACAATGTTTAGTTCTGGAATGACAGGGTTGCCAAATTTCATTGCTAAGAAAAATATATTTTTAAGTGTATTGGGTTGTTGTATTGGCTTGGCGGATAGAAGTTTATCATTTAAAAACTGTAGGACAATATTCAGTCTCTAGAGTTCTTTTTGCAAGAATGGCTCTCCGAATATAAACCATCGGACCTGATTAAAGCACTGTAAGGAACTTGCCTACTCGAGTAGTCTTATTGCGATCATTTACATCAAAAAATTTAAAAAAAAATTCCTTACATTTTTAAATGCTTCTACGATGACTTCACTTGTGTAATTGTCTCCGTCTCCTCTAATTGTTGAAGCAATCACAGACGAAATTAAGTGATAAGACGGCTCTTTAACAACTTCCGGGCTGCTTACCGTACATATATGCCAAACAAGATGCGAATTAACAACAACAACAACAACATTTCAACACATTGAAAATGTGCGTAAATCAAAAGGATGATAATAAGCTTTGATCTGTAAACAATAGAATAAATTGACTAGACGGTATTGTTGTTGTTGTTGTTGTATCCTAGTCAAAGGATCTCTTCCATGCCTCCACAGTTTCCATATGAATAACAGGCGAATAAAATGCGTTTCATATGCGTAAAAGCAAGCGTTGAAGCATGTTGAAGATGTTTTTTTTTTGTTTTTGTTTTCTTTTCATGCGTTTCTGTGCTGCCAACACTTCTTTTCTTTGCGATTCATCAACCGTTCAGCGTTAAGACGGAATGGAAAGAATCCTTTTTTAAATACTTTTAGCCTAGGCTGAGAGACATCAAAGGCAATAGTTGTTGTGAAAATATTAACACACACACACAAAGAGGAAGAAAAAGCCTGTGAAGTGTTTGTAAATGTTGAGTTTATTTTTGTTTTTTTTTCCTCCATAAATTCTTGTACTAATGCAACACACGCCGACAAACAGAAAATTATTTATGTCAACAACACAAACTCATTCTGATGAGGTTGTGAATAAGCAAGCGCTCGTACTCCTCTCTCAGACTAGGGGCAAAGAAAAAAATTATAAAAAATAAGTCGTACACATTACATATGTTAATACGAGGGCGGACATAAAATAACGCGATCTATACTCACATAATCGACATTCTTTTCCCTACGATAAGCTGTTTGTCTGGGTTTTTGTACGGCTTGTTATGGTGAGAACCTTGTCTATCAGTGGCTTCTGTTAAAAATTTACTTGAAGTCAAGCGATTCAACCACTGTCCTCCTTTTGCTCACTGGAATTATGGAATACCGAACTGTAAACATATTGTTAAGTGTTTACCTTTTAAAACTGTTTAAAATATGAGCTCGTGTGTGTTTAGTTTTAATTAAAATTCTTTATTATTCGCACAATTCTGTGTGCCACTGTTCACAACTTGATGTAAACAACAACAATTGCTTTTCTTTGTTATTCCTCTGTTTTCACTCTTTGCATAAACAATAACAATCACTAAACAATTACAGTAGAAGTCCGATAATCCGGCACATTCGGGACCGGCTCGGTGCTGGACTATCGAAAATTCCGGTCTATTGGGCGGTAATTATAATAACAATTACAATACAATACAAATACAGTATGCAAATACATACAACAAAGTTTATTTTACATTTCATATAATGTTTGTACATGTACTGTAAAACATATTTCACTTGGATTTAAAAAAAGTTACGAATGTCTTTTTGTTCTCTTGCCTTTTGGCGTTTAGTATAAAACTTATTTCTAATGATATGGAAATCAATAATTTCTGAAGCTCTATAGCTAGGAAGAAATAGCCTCAGCAAAAGAGACAAACTTATTTAGTGATTCTGCAGCTTCTGCCCAGCTGATTTTTCCGTTTCGGCATCTGAGTCACTTTCTACAAGATTTTGGGTACGCTGAGGGTTTACTACAATGTTGATAATGTCCTCATCGGTTAGTTCTTGTTCAACAGGCTCATTCTCGTCGATTAGAAGCCACTCCTCTACCTCATCTTCAGGCAGGTTTTTCAAGGGTTTGTGATCACTTCTAACGACATCCCAAAACTTTGGTCAGAGCGTCTTGATGGGTTTCTTCCTCATCAGTCTATAGAGTTCGTGATTGATTAACGGACCTGCACTGCAGCTGAATTTGTTGTGACAGTTGAGACTAGCTGGCCGCTAATTGTTTTCGAACAATACCTAGAGCTTCCGGATGATTCCGAACTACCCTGAAAACTTCCGAATAGCTCTCCAGCGTTTTATTTGCTTTAAAGACACACGTTTGGAGAAGACCAAAAATTTTACAATTTTTCGGAGCGGTGCCGGACTATCCGGCACATCTTCTGGACTGTTGGAAACCGGACTAATGGACTTCTACTGTATTCGACAGATCTTTGTAATGGAGATCTTCAAACCACGATTACTCTCTTCAAACGCACCGCGTCTTAGTGTAGTGTCGTTTGTGTATTTTGTTTACCTTTCTTCTTGTCGTGTTTGTTGTTGTATTTTTGTTTACTTGTTTACCATTTTTTATGCTGGTGTTTGTTGTTATAAAAGGTCCGCCAAATAACTTTTTTTTAAATGCTTTAAAAAAACTACTGAATATTTTCTCAAATTTATTGTTTTATTTGAAAGTACATTCCTTCCGGTTAATAATGGGAAATAATTTCATTCAAATGGCTGCCTCGGCTGGCCATGCAGTAGCCTACACGATCGGTCCAATTTTTAAGCACATTATCGATTGTGTGCAGCTGTATTTCACCAATGGCGTCATGAATATTGTCCTTTAAAGCGTCAATTGTCTCTGGCTTGTCGGCGTAACAATTATCTTTGACGGCAACCCACAAATAATTGTCCAAAGGTGTCAAATCGCAGCAGCGAGGTGGCCAAACGACATCAGCTCTGAGGCTGATAATGCGATCTCAAATATCGGCATCTTATGTAAGCCGATCGCAAGCCCACTTAGCGAAGCAAAAACGCATTGGATGGTCAATTGGCTTTAACTCCTCAACCAATTGGACTTTGTACGGCGTCATACCAAGGTCTTTATGCAAAATTCGGCTCAATGATGTCTCCGAAATGTTCAATTGTTGAGAACGACGGTGAATTGATGTTGATGGAGCAGTAATATTCTCGGCTGTACGCACTGTTTTTGGCTTTTCACGCTTTGGTTTATCGATGAGGATGCCAGTTTCTTTCACTTTTTTCACAAGATAACGAACATACGGAGCTGACTGTCCTTCTCTTCTTCCAAAGTCCGTACACAATTTTCGCACACATTTTGCAACATTACCATGATTTTCAAAGTAATGTCGCAATATTTCCCAGCGTTGTTCAAGCGTATACACAACCATATTCGTTCAGTAGAAGGATAAAACTAAATATCTGTCAAATCAGACATGAGCTAAGTGTTACCATTCTCGAAATAAGCACTAGCTGAAAAAAAAACGTTAAATGGCGGACCCGATATTACGCAGTGCGATAATTTGTAAACAAGTTCATTGTTTTTGTTTTTGTAGCTTTTGTTTATAATTTTAATGTTAAACGATGTAAAAGCAAAGCGCCAGTACCTAAATTTTTTCATTTTCTTAATAATATCTTCTATGCTTTCGTATTCATGGAGAGCATTTGGCAGCAATTCTTGAAGCCAACCTCATATAAATAAACAAAAAACCGCCTCTTCTTTTCACACAATGTGTTTTAAATTGAACACGTTTATCGTCACATCTTAGTTTTCAGTTTTCCAAACTTTCTTTTTTTTTTTTGGTGAGGATGGCCAACCCAATTTCCAGCAGCATCTCTATTTCCATACAAGTTTCTTAAAATTTTCTCTGATAAATTATTTAATCCTTTAATAGTTGTTTCCTTTTTTAGTTTCCTTTTTACAGTTTTATTTTCTTGCTGTTGTTGTTGTTTTTGTTTTTATTATCGTTTCATTTTTCCAAGAAATTTTATTATTTTATACGGCTGCCTCTGTCTCTGGCCATCTTTCGGCAACGTTTGATTGCATGGCTGGCTGGCTGAATGGATGGATGAATGGTGGGTTGGTTGGTTGATTGGAGAAAATGCTTTCAATTTAACTTTTTATTTTTTTTTTATTAATTTTAAGCAGAATATTTAATGCATTTTCATTTTATGCGAGTATGACAGACAGACATTAAAAGGCAAAATGAAATGTCGTCTCTATTGATACAATATTATCGATGATATATTCTCTATTTTATCCTTTTATGCTTCCGTTCTTTTTCTTTTTATTTTATTAAATATCGATTATTTTCTATTAAATATTTTATGTTTAAACTTTTACTGGCATATTCTTTCTGAAATTTTTTGTTATTTTTTAAATTTTTTACGGATTTTAGATGTTTATGATGAATGAATGGAAGGAAGCAGGAAGCTGTTCTAACATACAAGGGAAGGAAATACGAAATGAAAAATGCCTACAGTCGGTAGTCATATTTTTCTGTTATACGTTGGAGTCCATTTATGCCAAAGCTTTCAGGAAGTTGTCAAAAGCAGGGAATGAAAGAACAGCCGATTAACAGATTTCGACCTGCTTTAACACATCTTTGCAGGAGCCTCTGCCATGGTTATACCAATAGCTAACAGGTCTTTCACGATCTGGTCCTTCCAACGGAAACAAGATCAGTTTCTTCGCCAACTTCTGTAGATCCTCGCATAAAATACCCGTCTCGCCTGAGCATCATCCTCCATTCGAACAATATAGCCGAGCCAACTTATTAGACCTAAAGCCAGGGTTCGAGCCCCAAGCCAGACATCAAAATAAAATACAAAAAGTATTTCTTCGGCGACTTCCTCTCAGCAGATTTCTGACAAAAACTCTGAGAGTAAAATGAATAATAATTTTTTAAGATTTCACAAATTTTGTGAACTTTTATCGTAAATAATACAATATTTATGGTTTTTGAGAAAGAATTGAAAGTTAAGTGTGGAACGAAAGTGAAAAGGTTTAATATTCTATTCTTGATATGTTCTTGATATTAATTGAAGTAGTCTCGTAGTCTAGTATGTAGACGTCCGACCAAAATTCAAACCTCAGGTCGGACATTTCCAATTTATAACGAAAGGTTGTAATGACCGATTATATATTAATTATATATGTAATATTCCTGCTGCTAAAGTCTTTGAAGAAGAAGAAAACATAAGCTCGTCTTATGAACTGAAGAAAGTATTGGCAGCAACAGACAGGACAACAGGATGTTTATCGCCAAAGATGGTTGTACCTGGAACAGAACAAACTACCTTTAGTAGTTTGGGATGAAAAAATATTACTAATTTTCACGCAGATTGCTAGCAGCTGTTTCCTGAAATGTTGTAGAGTCTTTCTTACTGCTCTTCTCATATTTAGCTCACGTGACAGACAATCATTAGAAAAATGTGTTTCGTCCCATGTTTTATTACAGATAATATTATTTCGGTCAACTACGTACGTATGAGATATCAGAATCATTCGCTTTGATAATGATATTTTTACACCTATTACGGCTTTTCGAAAAATGAGCTGAAAGTCTTGCAAACTTTAATAATCATGCTTAAAGCCTTTTTTTGAAATTCGAATGAAAAGGATTTTTTTTCTAAATTTTTTTTAACCATTTTCATAAAACTTTTATCACACAATTTGTAGTTTTGTGTAATAAATAATACTCTATAAATAGTTTGGGATTAGCTATCATACTTCCAGAGCAGCCCATATATCCTTTTTTATGATTTTTAAAAATTTAATCTTTTGTTCGTCTAAAAGGTAAGAAAATTAAACAAAATATATTTAAATAATGATGCTTATGTTTTTATGTTCCTTTTTCGTATATTTTCATCTCAAATTAAAGTTTTTTGGGAACAGAATTCAAAAGCTTTTTAGTTTTATTGTGGAAATTTAAAATTACCTCCAGCGATTTTAATTGAAATTTGATACTTAATGATGGAATACTTACAGTGATTGTTAGGGAAATTAATTTAAGGATATTTGTATAAATCAAGCTGCAATCGTGACTATTCCATGTACTACAAGTATGTATCAAAAGTGATACATAAGCTAGAATTACGAAGTTTTTTTAAGGCTCGATTTACGGTTAATAGTGGCCATACTTCTAAGCCAAAAAGAAGCACGGGAAGGATGAACGCCTTATAGAGTATTAGTTTTATGGTACGAGAGAAATCGCTGCTACTCATGTGTTGCATTCCAGAAACTAAAAAAACTGTTAAAAATTTTGGCAACGCAGTCATTCAGTCATTTTAACTTACTTAATTGGTCCTTGTAGCTCCTTAGTCAGGATTACAACCTAGTGAGTGACACCATCCAAGTTGTGTGTGTTAATTTTTATACATGAGTGGCGGGACCTACAGTTTAATGTCGACTTCAAATGACAGATTTTTAAGAAACATTCAAGACAATTTTATTTCACTCTCACAGTTTTTGCTAAAAGATTGCAAAAAGAAAGGAAGGCGCTGAAGACAACATTTTCAATATGCCTAAGCCAGGATTTGAACCACGGAGTGCTACCTAGTAACCCAATACATTACATACTAATCTACAGAAACTTATTTCAGTTGTTCATGTTATGTTACCCTGGATAGCAAAAGTGTTGTTACTATACATAGGATTGTATAGGAGAGAATAGATTTTGCTCCGATTGACCAGTATTTACGGGGCATTGTGATATCACAATTAATATCCAACCAGTGGAACAAACATTGTCAAAACACTCCTAAGGTAAACCTACTTGACGGCAAGATAAATCTTACTATTGTAGCAATCTTTACACTGTAGAATTTAGTCAAGAATTATAGAGCACTAGCTGTACGCTGCGCGTGTTGCTGCGCCACCAACTAAAATAAATTTGAAGGAAAGACATGACACAAATGTCCAATTAATTTTGAATCATTTTATTGATTTTGTTTCCCGTTGTCCTGATGATTCAGATGAACAGGCCTGAGTAGTACGCATTCCATCAGTTTCTAGCCTCACTTCTCGTTGTTCAAGTGGTTCAAGCGAACGGGCCTCAGCGGCATATACTCGAAGATTTTCCAGTCTCAATGCTCGTCTGATTCTGAGGCTCGTAATGCTCTTTTCTTCCGTGCTTGAGGTGTAGGTTGACCAATTGCTTGTTATTCAGTATGAATAATTTTCAGTGACGCCATCCATCGGAAATTACTCGCAACAACCTCCATCGACTCATGCGCAACAACTTTGTTAAAGAATGCACAGTTTACGATTTAATTCATTTTAAGTAATTTTCAGTGGCGCCACCTATCGCATATTGGTTATACTAACTTAGAAACCTTCGTCGGCTAACGCGCAACAATTTTAATAAAGATCATAACATGATCAAATGCATATTTTACGATTCTATAAGATACACACAAACAAACATTCACTTTTATATATATAGACTATGGGAGGTGACACGCCCACTATAGTCAATCCGCCCATTTTGTTCATATATATGTTAAAGTCGTCCACACAAAATTTGAGGCCTCTAGCTGTTGCAGTTAATGAGATATACGACATTAAATACTTATTGGGTATGTGGGCGTGGCACCAAATAAAAAGTAGCCTATAGTTCCTTCCAGTCATACAGTAAGGTAGTGTTAAAATTTCAATAAAAATCGGTGCAGCCATTTAACCGTCTATAGACTTCAAACAAACCCACAAACAAATTCAAACACACATTCATTTTTATATATAAGATGAAAGAGAACCTTCGACTCCTCAGGTCAAGAGCAGGGCATTAGCACATCTCTTCCTCATCCTTCAAACCCACAACTTATTCAGAAGTCATTGGATGAAATTTCAAGTCAACCGGCATATCTTCCAATAAGCCAGTGTCCCATGAGCAAATGTTCACTGATTGCCGAGTGCAACTGGAGATCAGAAGTGTCCAGCCGAGCTTAGCAATATTGAATGCGTTCATTTATTGTTTTACTGTAAGACGAAAGTCAATAGCAATTCCAATTTAAAACGATTGGCAGCCATTACTCTCAGATAGTACATGGACTCTGTTTCCATTAAGCGGAATTTTCGAAGGATATATTTTATGATATGTGAGGTGAAGTGATGTAGCTAGTGAAGGAGAAAAAATATTCATTACAGTATTCATATTTAAAAATATCAATCCTTTCCAAATAATTTTCCAAAGAGCCTGCACATAATAAGAAGAGCAGTCAACGGCACCAGTTGTTTTTACATATCAGACAGATGGCAACCTTATCATTCCAGAACCTTTTATAGGAGATCAATTACTAGCTTATTATCGAATACCGCAAAAAAATTTATTAGAAGATGGATTGGGAAGATTTCTTATTACAGCCCTTTGCCACTTGATGATGATAAATGGATGAAAATAAATAGAAAACCCCGAAATGCTGTCTGCTTTTGGGGACGTATTCATTCAAGAGTGTATTTCGACTAGCCACTACAACAAGTAAGCATGTCAAGCATGGCACCAAACGAACTAGCCCATCACAACCGTTGAAATATTATGACAAAATTCAATTGAGTTGCTTACTTCTTATCCAACGCAAGCATGGCAAAAATCTTGAAGCAGCGGTATGAGCTCCTCAACGATCGACAGTTTTATGGGTGATTTTTTAAGAGCTATAGGAAAATTTTTCAAAAAAACACATAAAATTCAGAAACATGCATGAAATCTTTATTTGAATCGATAGTGCGGTCCATATAATTTAATGTTTGAAGATTATTTCATGCAAATGTTCACAGCGACTGCGCATCAAATGGTCCATCCGCTTAGTCCAATTTTGGCATACTCTTTCCAACATTTCAGCTGGTGTCTCACGAATAATTGTTTCAATGTTGTCTTCCAATGCGGGCTTGTCTGTATAGACAAGCAGCACAAAAAATAGTCTAAAGGCGTTAAATCGCACGATCTAGGCGGCCAATTGACCGGTCCCGAACGTGAAATAATATGTTCACCGAACTCGCCTCTCAATAAGTCCAATTTTACGCGTGCTGTGTGGCATGTGGCACAGTCTTGTTGAAACCACATATCATGCAAGTCCAGCTCTTGCATTTTGGGCAAAAAAAGTTGGATATCATCTCACGGTAGCGCTCACCATTCACAGTTACTTTACGATTCGCAGCATCTTTGAAAAAGTACGGTCCAATGATGCCACCAGCCCATAAACCGCACCAAACTGTGACTTTTTCTGGATTCATTGGTAGCATTGCTTCTGGCTGATCTTCACTCCAAAATTGACAATTCTGCTTATTTACGTATCCATTGAGCCAAAAATTAGCTTAGTCGCTGAACACAAGTTTTCGATAAAGAATTGGATCTTCGACCAACTTTCCAAGAGCCCATTCACCAAAAATTCTGCGTTGCGGTAGTTCGTTCGGCTTCAATTCTTGCACCAGCTCTTTTTTGAAAGGCTTCACACCTAAATCCTTCCGTAAAATTTTCCACGTTGTTGAGTAGCAGAGGCCCAATTGCTGCGAACGGCGACGAATCGATAACTGATGGTCATCATTACCACTGGCCGGCCGATACAGCTGCGATATCTTCTTCAGTTCGCACTCTATGTAAGTGTAAACGTGTTGGTGGTTTAATGTCCAACAATATAAATTTTGTGCGAAATTTAGTCACAATAGCCCGAATAGCCACTTCAGTGGGTCGATTAAATTGACCATAAAATGGAAGAAGCACGCGATGAACTTTCTTAACAGAGCACGTAATTTGATAATAAAATTCAATGATTTGTAAGCGTTGTTCGTTTGTAAGACGATTCATGGTTAAGTTGTAGACGAAACTGAAGATGTTTGACAGTGAAACAAAACACGAAACGTTCGTGAGCTGTTTAAACCAGTGTTGCCAAAAATATTATTGCTAAAAAATCACCCGTTACAAGCTGAATAGACTAAAAAATATTCCAATGATCAGATGTGAATCAAAAAAAGAAACTTTGGCAATCCTAAGCCTCTTATAGGGCCAATCTTTAGCACACGGTTTATGCCAAAAACTGCATTTTAATAGAAGATACTCTCACATTATCAGTCTCACAACCACAATATTTTTCATTAGAAAAACAATAACTTTTTTTTATTATTGCTTTGCCAAGTATCTTCTCTGAATCAATTTTCCACAATTTACCATCACAGCCCCCCCACCCCCCTCTAGACGTAGCTGCTCTCGACAAAGGCATAAATCTTCTCTGTCACATTAAAATTGAATGAAACACAAATGGTGGTGGTGTGGTGTATGACCCTTAAAGAAAATTTTTACAATTTTTATTGCCTTTCTCGAGAAAAAGATGTTGATACCCGAGTATATCATCAATATTCTAGGTTTTCTTGTTTTATGGCATAAATTTTTAATGAAAAAACAAAATCTGAGAAAAAACCAACAAACAAAAAAAAAATATGGTACGCACAACTATAGTTTAATTTAATAGATGCCATAACTTAAAAAAACGGCAACAACAAAAACAATTTTTTTTTTTTTTTTTTTTTAATAAAATTTTACATTGAAATGGAAACTTCCTTCCTGCCTTTCTGGGCTTACCTTTCTCTTGCCCTGTTTCTTTTTACTTTAACAACTTGAAAGTATTTCTTAAGATTTAAACAATTTAATCGAAAAGTTTTTCTTTTTAGACACACAGACAGACCCACGGACAGACACACGAACAGGCAGTTAAAAAGTCAGTCAGTCAGTCAGACATTTAGTGAGAGAGCAGTTAGAAAGGCAGTCAGTCAGCCAGTCCGTCATTTAGTGAGTCAGCTCTGTTTAGCAACAATTACACACAAGGCGGCACTTTTACGACTTGAAATTTTTACGATTTTGTAAATAACAATGGAAATGAGGATGAGGACTCTCTATATTCTATTCCATCCTTCATCTCCATGCCACTCTTTTTCTATTTCTTTTCTTTTCTATTTTTATTTCATTGAATTTCTTTCAGTTTTTCTTTTCTTTGTTTTATACTCCTTCAGCTTCTTTCATTTTAATGTTTGTGAGTTTTTTTTTTGCATTTTAAAGGCAAGTTATCGGTTGTCCCCCCCCCTTTACCATTTCGATTAATTTTGTTTTCTTTATTTCCGTTTTTTAATGTTTGTCTGCCATTAAATGTTTGGTTGCGCTTATTTGGTTCTGTTGTTGAATGAAATTAAATTTTAAATTCGGTTTTTCCATTTCCCCCCTTGCTTTTTTCCACTTGAAAAAGATGACGTCGATGTTGCGGTGACTACGTCAATGTAATTTTATGTTTAAAAATAAATTCCATTTCAATATGCACGAGAGTGAGTACTGATGGCAGCATTTTTATTAGAGAAACAGAAAAGTTGACTTGAGCAATTGTTGTTGCAGTTGTGGTTGTGTTTACACAAAAAGTTCACAGAGTTAGTCACACAAATTCCAAGACCAACTTTATTAAATGGCTTCGCGAAAGGATACTGTTGCCTTTGATGTACATATATTTTAATTTCACTGGAAAAACACTGGGTTAATCTCTAAACGGAATATTTCTCAACTATTAAGAGCCCAAACTATTAGTCTCATAGGTAGTGTTTTAGCTTATTAGACCCGAGTCCGTGGATCAAACCCCAGAGCAGACATCTCGAACAAAAATTAATAAATAATACTCAGCGACTAGAACTCAGCAGTCTTCTGGCAGAAACTCAGGGAGGCAATAAAACAAATAGTATTTGTATATTTGTTACTCACGAACAAAATTAATATACACCACATGGGTGATGTGAGAAACTAGGTCGTAATCCTTGTAACCTAGTGGAGATAATAGCAATAAAAAATATCAGAGGTAAGTCGGGCAGATTCGAATGACACTTACCTCGTTCAAGCTGGCCATCGCGTGTAAAATCTTCTGAGACACCAACCTATCCTGGATCAATGAGGAGTCCTGCTCCACCGCTTGGCTTACTTAGTCCTCAATGGATAGAAGGCGCACCAACCAGTTACTTGGACTTGGTTGAAACATCATCTCGATCACAGTGGCCATGCTTACAGGTCACTGTGTTATGGATAGACACGCGGAAAGAATGCGGCTACCATTTAACGACTTCTGCCGTGCTTGCAGTTCCGCTAGGGAAGAAGAGACTGTTATCCGCTTTCTTTGTCAGTGCCCATCTCCTGAAAGGTGCAGATATAGGTTGTTTGGCTCTCCAATCCTTGTCAGCTTGACGGAGCTATCGTCCATTTATGTCAAGGATATAGCCTCGTTTATCAAGCTTTCTGGCTCGTTCTCCAGGGTGGGGTTAGGTTAGAGGTTAGAGGACGTGCACTTGTCAATTAAGACAAGTACAGTACCCGGAGGTCGAATTGACCCATTGTACTCTGGTTTCTCTTCAGTTGTCGAATAAATCGTTCGCCTTTTACAAGGGTGGGGTAGTCGTGCTTTGAAATGTACAGCCCTTGCGCTGACCAAATTCTCCCTCCCTGGTACAGAGACTGCGATCAATTGTGGCGTCACAACGGGCCGCTATGCGTGCTCAAGTGAGCTTTTGGTATGAAAGCTACCACACTAACCTAACCTAAGCTAAGGCAGAGCGGCACCTTCTGAGAACGAATTAGACTCATTGAGTAAAGTTCTTCACCATACATTCAATATAATAGTCCAATACATTTTAGTAGAGTGAGTTACTTGGAATCGATTGCAGACGATTGTCCTATGACCTCCAACAGTACTTCTACAACCACCTGCTTTGTTGGAAATACTTTATTGATGAATTTGAAACTAAAATTTCTATCTTTAGGAAGAAACCAAATTAACAGCTTGAGCATCAGCTCTTAATGATATTATCTGTGGTCCTTTGACATCATGTTTCGATCCATATTTTTATGTGGAGTGGCATTAGGTTTCAAATCTCTTCAAAGGTAATTGGAGTAAATCCTAGGATTATCTGCTATTCTTTACATCAAAACATTCAGGATACCCTACACAAGTGGCAAAAATTCATAGAAAATTCTAAAATTACAGACTGTTCTTATCTCTGCTGAGTTTAGGATTTTAAAGTGGGTAACCATTAAACTGTGACTCGTACTTCAACTCTTTCGATAACCCCTTCTCAATAGTTTTCTAGTAAAAGCTCTGAGAGTAAACTTACTGCCATGAAAAAGCTTCTCCAATTTGTAATTCGGTTTCTATGTTAAACTGTTGCTTGACTCATGAAAAATTTAACGCATTCGGTCTCTAAGCTTGACTAAAGGTTTGTAGTGAGCAATAACGTAATGCATTTGCTTACTGACTTAATCTCAATTATAAAGAATAATATACAGCCATACCTCTACGCTGGCACACCGAAATCCATTTCTCTCGGTTTTATGTACTCATACTTCAAAACTTAATTGGTCAATTCACACAAGCCGTTGTATCGTTGTATTCATTGTATTGTTGGAAGAACATACAACAGCGTATGATTGTTGTTGATATTTTTCATATAAAAATCCGATACACTTATACACATTTTTTTATATGTTTTTAAAAGTTGTGTTGGTTTCGGGCTATCAAATTGTTTGAATGCCACGAGATACACAATACAGCATAGTATTGAGCGTTCACAAACAAACAAATGTATTCAATACAACATACACGATAAAAAGTCGTGTGAATACAAATGTGTTAAATACAGATCCAGTTGACAAAGACCTTTTTCTCAGATGAATGAATTTGGGGATAAGATTCAGATTAAAAGTAGCTTGCTGAGTCCTTCAAACTATCGAAACTATAATATTTCGGGCTATAAGCTGACTAATGCATTGTGGGATCCATACATACATACATAATTGAGTCAGGAATATAATCAGTCAGGATTACAACCTAGCTTCTCCTACCACTTATGTTGTGTGTGTTGCTTTAATATATGCGTGGCGGCATCTACAGGTTAAAGTCGACTCCGAACGACAGGTCCTTTTGAAAATCTATTCATGGCAATATTTTATTTACTCTCAGAGTCTTTGCTAGAAACCTTCTGAGTATCCATATTCTGTAGTATCCATATTTACTTATTTCAGCATTACAACCCATTAGCCATGATTACATCCTAGTTTCTTACACCAGCCATTTTGAGTGTGCAATTATATCATTGAGTGGAGGGACCAACAGTTTGCCGTCGCCATCAAAATATAGATTTTTGAGAAACTTTTTATGGCAGTTTTATTAACACTCAGAGATGATAGACTAGAATTTTAGGGTATTTTCTGTACTATCACCGTGAGAGTTACAACGTGCTAATGAAAGAATTTTTCAAATGACAGAATTGAAATCGAAGTCGCTGAAGTCTAGTAGGTAGTGTGTTGGCTTATTAGACGTAAGGCCAAGGTTCAAATCCCAGATCAGACATCTCCAACAAAACGAAATACGAAAAAAATATTTCTTCGGCGACTTTCACTCAGCAGATTTCTGGCAAAACTCTGAGAGTAAATAGAAAATTGCCATGAAAAAGTTTTCAAAAATCTGTCGTTCGCAGTCGACTTTAAACTGTAGGTGCCACCTTAAAATTAACACCCACGTGAGAAGTTAGGCTAAAGGGTTGTAATAACCAATTAAGTATGTATGTATGTAAAATGGACGAAATACTATATGAATTTCGACAATTTGGAAGTATTATTCTGGTATTAAACGATGCATGATTACAAAGCTTAGTGAACAGTATTTTTATTACACACAGTTACGCATTCTTAGCTGCCAGGCCATATCTTATATCTATCTTATGATGCTAAAATACAAAATGTATGATAGGCTAGAATTTTTGAATGCCAACGATACGATCACCATAAGGATTTCAGGACAGACTTGTGTCTAAAATTGTTGGTTCAACTCAAAGCAATAATTTTTATTACAACACTGGTAAAAGCAAATTCTCACACATTTTGAAGATTTTAGCTTGCCGATCATTCTGTAAAGCGTTTAAGAGCAACGTTGCCAATGTGACTCATTTTTGTTCAAAAGCAAAAAGTGTCGTATTTTTTTAATAAAAAATAAATTCGTTACTTGAAAATATTCTCTCTTTAGCGTTATTTTTTATATTCTCCCCCTATTCTGTTTTTCCATTTTAAAATCTTTTAAAGCGCTTCACAGAAAGATTAATAGAAGGATTTGCTTTGAAATAGTTTTTCTTTGCTTATCCCCTGAGTAGATATTTTTTTTCTATTTCGCTTGCCCGTTTACTTCGCATAGTTTTCCAACACTTAATGGCATTTAGTTTCCCTTTTTAATTCTATATTTAGTTTTAACGCTGTTTTTTTTAATCTTTTTAAATTAATTTTATTTATTTTTAATTTACAAACAGCAACGTGGCCATCAACATCATCATCCTTAGCGTCTGCGTCAGCCGCATCATCAACTTTAAAATAAAAAAATTGTTTTCAAGACTTTGATTATAAATTCGTAGAAAATTTTTTATGGATTTTTATTTATTTTTTTTATTATTTTATTTACAGATTAAATTAATGTTTGTGGGGTTAAGTATGTGAAAATACTTTTGCGTGTGAGTGTATGATTGTCAAAAAATGAAAATTTTTATGGCCGACTTTAATAGGGTTTGACGCACATAGTTATGGGGTGAGACTGATAACAAATATTTTATTTGGGAAAATTATTATTTAATAAAGGGTGTTTCTTATAGAGGTATAGAACTTTAAGTTGCAATAAAACAACGATGGATTATTCGATTGACATGAATTTTATTTATCCGAAAGATAATCTTGTGGCATTACATTTTAAATATGATTTCTGGCATATGACCGCCACGGCTGGCGCGCATGTAGTCCAATCTGGACGTCCAATTTTAGATGACTTTTTCCAACATTTGTGGCCGTATATCGGCAATAATACGGCGAATGTTGTCTTCCAAATGGTCAAGCGTTTGTGTCTTTACCGCATAGACCAATGACTTTACATAGCCCCACAGAAAGTAGTCTAGCGGTGTTAAATCACAAGATCTTGGAGGCCAATTCACAGGTCCAAAACGTGAAATTAGGCGGTCACCAAACGTGTCTTTCAATAAATCTATTGTGGCACGAGCTGTGTGACATGTTGCGCCGTCTTGTTGAAACCACACCTCCTGGACATCATGGTTATTCAATTCAGGAATGAAAAAGTTAGTAATCATGGCTCTATACCAATCACCATTGACTGTAACGTTCTGGCCACCATCGTTTTTGAGAAAGTACGGACCAATGATTCCACCAGCTCATAAAGCGCACCAAACAGTCAGTTTTTCTGGATGTAACGGTGTTTCCACATACACTTGAGGATTACCTTCACTCCAAATGCGGCAGTTTTGTTTGTTGACGTTGCCATTCAACCAGAAGTGCGCTTCATCGCTAAACAAAATTCGCTTATGAAAATCGGCAACAACGGTAAACTCGTTTTGGGCCCATTCGACGAATCTACGCCTTACTTGATGATCGTTTGGCTTCAAATCTTGCACGAGTTGGATTTGGTAAGCACGCTAACCAAGATCCTTCCGAAAAATCTTCCATAAAGTGGATAGACACAGATCCAATTCCTGTGCTCGATGGCGGATGGACTCATTCGGGTCTTCCTAAATGCTACGCTCTACAGCAGCAATAGCTTCTTCTGTACGCACTGTACAGCGTCTCTGGGGATGCGAGTTATCAATAAGAGTAAACGTGGTGCGAAAACATTCCATGGTTAATCGAATTAACTGCTCTGATGGACGATTTTGTCGACGATAAAATGGACGTAGTGCGCGATACGTTTTCCGCACAGAACCATTATTTTCGAAATAAAATTGCACTATTTGCAAGCGTTGTTCAGGCGTGAGGAGTCTATTCATGATGAATTGCCAAACCAAACTGAGAATAAATCACTTGACAGCTGTTAAATCGGTCGCCATCTTGAAAAGTAATGCGAACTTAAAGTTCTATACCTCTATAAAAAACACCCTTTACATACGTACATATGTATGTATGTATGATTAAACAAATGAAATTCGCCAACAGTGCCTGCTAAAAATATCGTTTACATCTTGTTTATGTTACTGATGACGAATGTTCATTAAAGTTATGACTGATGTTACGAATCACAATCGTTCATTGAATTGAATTGAAACGATGTGAACGTAAATATTTGTTTATGACGCAAGCCGGCTGTGTGGCTTGTTATTCATACTGTGTGGAATACATTTAACGATTATATGAAATGGCTTTGAACTGAACTGTTTGTACTTTCCCTCATTGCATAAATAAAGATAATAAAACGAATGACAAACAATATTTGCAATTGACATTTTGCATCTAAAAATGATTCTTAAAATAACGGATAATCAATCGATTGATATGCGGGTTAAAAAAGTAAAATGAAATAAATCGCACGTGAACTTTTATTTCATTTTAATGCCAGGACCTTAAGGAGCGTCTCTAGATAGGTTGCAACGGTTTATTGTTTTTTTTTTTTAATAATTTTCGACTACTTTTTCCCGTATTTCGGGCAGAAACTCGGCCATAACTTGATTAACTTCGGCTATAACTCAACTATAACTTGATTACTATAACGCCAGAATATCACACAAGTAGACTTGGCAACTTTTCATGCAATAAATCAAAAATCAGTCATGTTTTGTAACTTGTAGGAACCACATACCGTACTAACTTACAGTGAGGTGCACAAATGAGTACATATTTGTTGTTTTGGACGCTTTTTATTGAATAAAACTAAAAGTAATAAAAAAAGTTCAAAAGTTTTTTGTCACTTATTTAGCATTTAGTGATTAACAAAATAATATAAAATTTAAAACAGAAATCATCAAGCCCTAAGAAAAAAACAAAGCAAAATCGACTCGCTTGTACTCAATTTTGCACGTCTCCATTATATGATATGTCCAGATATGTCGTTATTTTTTCATGTTTTTGCACTACTTTGACTTTTTTAAGAAAATATTAATTTAATATTAAGTACTTAATCTCATTGATCGAATATTTTTTGCAACTTATCGAACTAAAATCAATTTCTATTAAAAAATGAAGAAACTCTCGAAATCAACTGAAGATAGTATTGTAGCTTTGATTGGAAATTTGTAAACAACTTGGAGTTAGTCAGTCAGTAGTCATCAGAGTCCAAAAACGGTCTGTTGTTCCCTAGCTTCAAGACAGACGTCGTAAACAAACTACTAACTAACTAAGCAGATGCTCGTCTAATGCTAACAAAAATGAAAAAGGACAAATTTTTAATACCAAAAGGAGCTTTTTGGCAATCGGGAAAACCGTTTGTCGATGGACGGCAAGTAGAGCTCTTAAAGATATTGGATATACCTCAGCAGTCAAAAAGAAAAACTTGCACTTTCGGCTAAAAATGTAAAGGCACGGTTAAAGTTTGCCAAAGAACACAGAAATTGGACAGTGAATGACTGGAAACATGTAATCTGGACAGACGAATAAAAATTCAACCGATTTCAGTGCAATGGTAAGCAATATTGCTGGTGCCGCCATGGGGAAAGAATTGAAAGACACCATGTTAAGGAAACGGTGAAACACGGTGGAGGAAATGTCATGGTATGGGGTTGATTTACATGGTGACACCTCGGACTACTGCAAAGAATCAACAACATTATGAAAAAAGAAGATTATTTTAGAATTTTGCAGACCCATCTTACCGATTTTGCCAATAAGAGCGTCTATCCTACGCAAGGAGTACTTTTCCAGCTAGATGGTGACCCAAAACACACCTCCAAAATCGTTAAAGAATGGCTTAGTGAAGAAAATTTTTAATTAGTGCAGTGGCAAAGTCCCGACCTCAATCCAATTGAGAATTTGTTGCGAAGAGACAGTACTGATTAGCCCCCACCAATTTAGATAAGCTTTGGCAACGGATTCATTAGGAATGGTCAAATATTCCGAAAGATATTATAGAGAATTTGGTGGAGAGCATGCCAAGTCGTGTATATCAAAAGTACTCGTATTCCCTAAAATTTTGGAATGGTGCAAAATTGAGTACATTCGAGTTATTTTCCTCTTGATTGATTTTATTAGCAAATAGAATTTGAATTTGAAATTTATATTATTTTGTTAAGTACTAAATACTAAATTAAAAACGAAAAAAAATTTTGAATTGCTTTAACACTTTTATTTTTATGCAATCAAAATTGCTCAGAGTTCATTTGTGCACCCCACTGTATATATTTAGTCAGGATTACAACCACTCACGTTATATATGTTAATTTTATTCATAAGTGGCGGTACCTATTGTTTAATATTGTCCGAACGATATATTTGAGAAACATTTCATGGCAATTTTATTTCACTTTCAGAATTTTTATAGGAAGACTATTAAAAGGAAGTCTTCGGAAGAAATATTTTTTCGTTATATTTCGTTTTAGTCGAGATATTTGAGCCCGGACTTGAACCACGGACATTGTCTACACACATACGGAATTGGTCATTACAATCCTTCAGTCAAGATTATGGACCTAGTTTCTCCCACCGCTTATGTTGTGTTCGTTAATTTTATTCATAAGAGGCGGGAGAAACTTTTTGATGGCAATTTTATTTCCTCTGTTGGGAGGAACTTAATTGGCCATTGATAACCCGATTAACGGATTTCTGCCTGCCTTAATACATTCTTCCAGGCGCCTGTGCTTATTGCGTGCCTTCGCCAGTTGGTCACACAAACCGATTAAATGACTTCCTTGATTTGGTCCTTCCAACGCAAACAAGGTGGTGCTCTTCATTGACTACCACAAATCCCCGCATCAAATGCTCGTCTGGCCGGAACATTCTCCTTCATTCGAACGTCATGGCCAAGCCAGAGCAGCCGCTGGATGTTATTACGCTGTAAAACGTCCATATCGTTAAGGACCTAAAGCAGCTTATTGTTAGATTGGATGCGGAAATTATAGCCAACTCTCATTGGAGCATAGATAGGTTAGGTTAGGTTAGAGGACGTAACTTGTCAGTTAAGACAAGTACAGTACAACGGCCTAGTTTCTCACATCACTTATGTTGTGTGTGCTAATTTTATACATGAGTGGTGGGACCTACAATTTAAAGTCGACTCCGAACGACAGATTTTTGAGAAACTTTGTCATGGCAATTTTTAATTACTCTCAGAGTTTTTGCTAGAAATCTGCTGAGAGGAAGTCCCCGAAAAATACTTTTTGTATTTTGTCTTTGATGTCTGGCCTGGGGCTCGAACCCTGGCTTTGCGTTTAATAAGCCAACACACTACCTACTAGACTACGGCGACTACTCGAATACTCTCATAGCTGCTGCATCAGTGCTTAATAGTGCCCATGCTTCTGCGCCATAAAGAAGCACGGGGAGGATGGGAGTCTTGTAGAATATTATGCCAAATTTCAATATCTTATCCTTTTATCCCTACAACAATACAATGCTAAATGAAATAATTATTAAAAGAATACCAATTTTTCCTTTTTTTTCAATTTGATTTTAGGCTCCCCAAAATAAATGACAGAACATAGCACACTATGCCCAACCTTCTCATTTGTATCCGGTCTTATGATATCCTTACATTAAACACATGCATACTAATATAATAACGATTAATCCTTAAATAAATCCTTTAATTAATATTCTGCATCTGTTTTCTGTTGTCGGTTTTGTTTCCTTCTTTCTTTTTTAACCACATGATATTCCCCATGTAACATCCCTATAAGGGGGGGGGATCCTATTTATCATAAGGCCCGTAACATCAAATGGTCATTCATTTAAATCATCTTTTAATTTCTGGGCGATTATTTCCGTTTCTTGACTAATTTTCCCAAGCACTCATCATATGATACTCGCATTGCGTTATTAACCATCCTGCAACCTACAACAACAACAACAATTAAGTCCTTAGGGCTGCTACTCTTCAGTCCGGCATAGAAGTCAAAGAAGAAGAAAAAGTGGGCACTTTTGTAAAAATGAGTTGAAGTAAATGCTGGAGAACAAGAAAAGAAAAGTAAAATTTATATTCCAAAAAGAAAGAAAAAGTGAAAAGAAGAAAGAGAGAGAGGGAGAGAGAGAGAGAGAGAAACCATAATTAACGAAACGGATTTAATCTTCATTTGCTTTCTTATAATTTCATCTCATCACACAAAGAAAGAAAAACCAGCAGAGAAGCAAAACGAAGAGGAATTGCCACCAGACATTAAGCAAATACTAGACAAATATTGTGTATATAATGGCATGCGATTAAAGCAGAGAAGGCCCTCTTAACATTGTCGTTACTATTCTATGGCATGACTATGGCTGTTAGCGTAACAAACCAGGCTTTCTGTACTTAAGTGCCTATGGCTGACTACCGCATGGCTGGTCTGGTCTGGCGTGGTCTGGTCTTTTGTGTGTGAAGCATAAATTCTTCCAGGCACATGCTAAAGTATTGAAATGAAATGAATGATTTCATTTGTAAATAGTGTGTAATATAATAAATACTGACAGATATTCATTTCATTCATTCATTCATTCATTCATTCATTCATTCATTCATTCACTCATTCATTCATTCACTCTCACTCGTTCATTCACTTTCTAATGCTGCCGGTTCTGCTATGGCGGGTGCTGCTGTTGCTGCTACTGCTGCTGCTCGAGTTATTCATATTCAAAGAATATTTATTCATTGTGTTCTTAATCTTCTCTTTTTTATTTAAATAAAAACAATACACCAGACCCCTTAAGAACTTTGAAGCGTTTCTTATTTTATGCAATACACCCCCCTTCCTATTAATAAATTCCCTTCTTAAGTTATGCTGGCTTGAATGAAAAGTGAGAGCTGCACAATGGCTTGATAAGCAAGTAATGGTTGTGAGTGCTCTGTACCTCTCTATAAAGCAGAAAATGGAGCCTTTTAACAAAGTTAAGGCCACGAAATATTACCTTGTATGCTTAAAAGATTTTTAACTCGACGGGGAGAAGTCACAGCTTGTAAAGGGTGGTCCAACCAAAACTTAATTACTTACAGTAATCCTTCGATTTACGTCGCCTCGATTAACGTTGTTCCGATTAACGTCGTCAAATTTTTTGTTCCCTCTAACTTCAATTTACGTCGTCATTCGCTTTACGTCGCCTTTTTTGGAACCAACTGTGACGTAAATCGAGGGATTACTGTAACTTTTTATGTACTTTGTAGTATCAGCAATATAAAATTCGATTTACGTCGATTCGATTGACGTCGCCTTTTTTTGGAACCAACTGGAACGTATATCGAGGGATTACTGTACTTGCTTACTAGTTTACTTGCTTAGTTACTTATTTACTTGCTTACTTAATTGTCCAATAACAACCGGATTATTCGATTTCGGTTTGCTTTAGCAAATCCCTCCACGCACTTCTGCTTCTTGCGTGAATTCAGCAGTTGGTCACACCAATTGATGACAGTGCTTCATCGACTTGGTTCTTCCAACACACACAAGGTCGTTCTCTTTGCCGACTTCCGCAAATCTCCTTATCAAATACCCGTCTCCTCGGAGCGTCCTCATCCATTCGAAGGGCATGACCGAGCCAGCGCCGCCGCTGGATGTTAATACGCTGCACAATGCCCACTTCGTTGAGGAGCTCATACAGATCACCATTGGATCGAATGGGGAATTCATCGCCAACTCACACTAAACCGAAGATCTTACGTAAAATTTTTCTCTCGTATACTCTCAAGGCTGCTGCTTTAGTGCTTAATAGTGTCCATGCTTCGGCGCGCATCAGAGCTCCAACCAAAACGCTCGATGTTAATTGTTTCTTAACATTTCTCATTATGATTGAAAGTTTTCTGACATAAATGAGGCTCAATGTCGTTAATATACCGAATCATTTCATCCTTCGGGTCTTGAATTGTTCTTGGCTTATTGTCAGACACTTTTTCTTTTAAATATCGCACCAAAGAGGCATTATTTCGATAGCGAACACCAACCGGTTGGAACCACATATTGTCCAGACCCATTTGGCTCACCAGTCCGGAACTGTTTAGTGTTCAACTGGTAGCAAACTGGACTGCGAATACTGACTGGAAGCTTAATTGTGGTACCACGGGTATCGGGTGCCCCAGAGACCAGTCTCTGTCCGATTACCGTGTGTTCCCCTTGTGGGAGCAACGTGGTGGCTGTGGTTTCACCCAAATCGAGGGGAGACGGCAAGCTCGGTGTGGCATTACACTCTTAACCACGTTCACAAAGGAGTATAGATAGTCACCGACCCTTAAGCAAGAGGGAAGTCATGTCCAAATGCATGACTTCGAATTGATACTCACGTACGGTGATGTAACCTAAGATTGTCTTCGATGAGGCTGTATCATTGTGCCTGGGGGAGTTGGTAGCCACATTGTTTCTAACCGTACTTAGAGCACCGGAGCACGTAAAGCCCTGGACTTATGTCCAGGTCCATACCCTCAAACTTTTGGCCACAAAAAGTCGTTTATCATCTTGCGATAGCGAACACCATTCACGGTAACTGTTTGGCCGACCTCTTTTCGAAGAAGTAGAGCGTCATCAGTCACAAGTCCATAGTCGCTCATGGTAAATGTATGGGCTTTTCAACAATCCCCCGGGGATTCTTAACCCATTAATGCCCGAATTACTTTTTTTCCCAACGGTTACCGTTTTGTTTTTTACACTCAATTTCCTCTCAGAGCATATAAACTAAGGCAACTTCTGCTGGCAACTTAAGTTGCCACTGGGCACTAATGGGTTAATTCCTCAAATGCGGCAATTCCGTTTGTTAACGAATCAATTGAGGCGAAAGTATGCCTCGTCCCTAAAAATTATTGTGTTTGTAAAGTCACCATGCCCTTCTGTCTGTTCAACTAACTATTCGGAGTAATGGCGAGCTTGAAAGGCTTCATCTCCTGAGGCAATTGAACCTTGTAAGCGTATAAATTCAAATCTTTATTCAAAATTCACATTAGTGATGTTCGTGAGACGTTCAATTGTTGGGCACAACGACGAATCGAGTTTAAAGGCTATTCTGCAGCGTTATCGCTCGCAACCGCAATGTTTTCCGCAGAATTAATTGGACGAGCATGTACAGATTCGGTAAGCTTTTCATAGCAGTTACTTAGCCTCAGAACTTTTGCCAGAAGACTGATGAGAGAAGGTTGCCGGAATGTTCAGTAGACTTCAGCTCTTGAGTCCATTGAATCTTGTAAGCGTGTAAATACAAATCTTTATTCAAAATTCACATCAGTGATGCTCTCGAGATGTGCAATTTTAAGACACGACGACGTGTCGAGGTCTGCCACATTATCCCGAAATACTGGAATGTTTTCCGCAGAACGAACTGGACGAACATGCACAGATTTGATCAACTTTTCATAGCAGTTACTTAGTCTCAGCGCTATTGCTAGAGGACTGTTAAGAGGCGAGTGCCAAAAGATGTCAGAGCTGATGCTTGAACTCTAGAACACTCGTGTAGTAATACAACAATCCACTACGAACTCGATTACCGCTACCAGCCATTGTGCATTTCGATAATTAGAAATGTTGCTACACATGTATGTATACATGATACACGCGCGAAAGTGTGTGTGAGCGAGTGTGTATGTGTGTGTATATTTCGTCTGTTTATTGTTCGCTAATAAATATTAATTTCATAAAACGTAGAAAAAAGTAAAGAAAAGAAAAAGAAAAAATATTTTTATTTCCATCAGCGCACATAGTATGTACGTGTATAAGAAATTCTAAAGAAAACAAATACAATAACGGAAATAAATACTGGTACATGTATTTGTAGAAGCTTATGGTGTGTGTGTGTAGGTAAGCCAAGTATCATAGAAAGAAACGTAAAGAAACGAAAAGAAAGAGAAGAAAACAGAAAGGAAAACATTTGTATTTGCAGATGAAGTGTTTGCTTAAATTAACTTTCATTAAATGGAGAGCATCAACTCAACCAACGTTAAATAATAAAGAAATATGAGGACATTTCGAATTACCATCAGTAGATACAAAAACCCCGCACACACACACTCGCACACACATACTCCATACTCATATGCATGGACATATTGTTCATGTAGTACGCATACAATCTTATTGCCTTATAAGGATACGGATAGGGATACTGGTAAGCCAGTGCCAATTCGTAGTTTATGTGGACGCAGACACACTTACATAAACGCAGATATAAAGATGCTGGAGATTTGCGTATGAGAGCAAGCAGAGATGAAAAGGAATTTATTCATGTTGTTTCTTTCTTAGGAAATAAATTCTGGTAGAGACTGTGACAAAACCTCTCTCTTTCATCCTCGTATACTTTACTTTGTTTTATTTTTGTTTCATTAATCAGTTGATTCTAGGATGATAGGGTTGACAACTATCGTTATATAATAACAACGCCCAGTATGAAAATTTGAGCTCAGTGTAGTTGTCGGTGTCATTACGGGGCATTGCATTATGGGTACGCGTGCGAGGCGCATTGGTCTTGGACACCTTGCTAACGACTTCTGCAGAAGCTGCAGATATGAGGAAAAAGAGGAGACTGACCCTCATCTGCTGGGTACATGCCCGGCTCTTTGCCAAAGAGTACTTGGGTACCTCCTACTTGGATGATCTGCAGGAACTGTCAACGATTGACATTGTCAGCCTAAATCGCTTCACCGGCAGCTCCGAGTTGTTTTGAGGCTAGGGGATAGCGGATAACTGTGGTAGCACAATGGGCCCAATGCGGCCTAAGTGAGAAATATTCTTGGATGGGCAGCCTCTACCTACCTGCCAACCATGCAAATTTGAGTTGAAACTTATTCGGTTTAAAGACCTGAACTTCCCAAGAGTTGAAACTTGCATGCATGATCACGGAGAAGTGGCCGCTCCTTGTTTTCCTTTCCATTCAATACAATACAATGCGATATTCATACAACAACCTTAGGCAGTTGCTTCTAAATATTGCTGCATTTCCTAGTCTCAGTTTCTTAGCCTTCCTTCTTCTATTGAAACATACAATTACGTTGATTTATAATTACAACACTTCAGTCAGGATTACAACCTAGCTTCTTACATCACTTATGTTGTGTGTGTTAATTTTATAGATGAGTGGCAGGTTGAACCGTGGCCTTATGTTTTATAAGCCTACACACTACCTACTAAACTACGGCATTATGGTGTGAAATACATCTGCAAGTTTCATTGCATTTATACGTAGGCAGTCATGTTCCTTTTTAACTTCTCGAATTAGTTTGCAATTCCGGCAACCATTTTCTCAGAAAAATCGTTCCATAACTGTGCTTATATTACCGCCATATATTTCATTTGGGTATGCTTCCCTTCCATAATACTTGAATTCTTGGCATTTTGTACATTATTTAGTAGAAATTTAATTTTCAATTGCTTTGATGTATAAAAAAAATTGCAAATTCTGTTTCTTAGATATCATTCCCTTAATATTTCGTGGCCTAAAGTCTCCAATAATATTTGAATTCTTGGCATTTTGTACATTATTTAGTAGAAATTTAATTTTCAATTGCTTTAATGTATAAAAAAAATTGCAAATTCTGTTCTTGAGATATCCTTCCCTTATGTTTTCATGGCCTAAAGTCTCCAATAATATTTGAATTCGTGGCATTTTGTACATTATTTAGTAGAAATTTAATTTTCAATTGCTTTAATGTATAAAAAAAATTGCAAATTCTGTTTCTTAGATATCCTTCCCTTATGTTTTCATTGCCTAAAGTATCCAATAATATTTGAATTCTTGGCATTTTGTACATTATTTTTGCTTGCATTGCTTTAATGTATAAAAAATTGCAAATTCTATTTCTTAGATATCCTTCCCTTATGTTTTCATGGCCTAAAGTCTCCAATAATATTTGAATTCTTGGCATTGTGTACATTATTTATTAGAAATTTAATTTTCAATTGCTTTAATGCATAAAAAATCGAAAATTCTGTTTCTTAGATATCCTTCCCCTATGTTTTCATGGCCTAAAGTCTCCAATAATATTTGAATTCTTGGCATTTTGTACATTATTTATTAGAAATTTATTTTTCAATTGCTTTAATGTATAAAAAATTGCAAATTATGTTTCTTAGATATCCATCCCCTATGTTTTCATGGCCTAAAGTCTCCAATAATATTTGAATTCGTGGCATTTTGTACATTATTTATTAGAAATTTAATTTTCAATTGCTTTAATGTATAAAAAAAATTGTAAATTCTGTTTCTTAGATATCCTTCCCTTATGGTTTATTGTAGCTTAAAACTTGTACTATAATATGGAAAGAAAATTTTGAATAGAAATTAAATTCTCTTATGATTTTTAGTAAAAAAAAAACCTTGATATTTATACATTTGGGTATCTTTCCCTTTCATTTTCATTATATCCGGCAGTAACGTTCCCTTTATCTTTTTAAATCCTCTCCCTATTACGCAGAATTTCGCATTTAGTTTTTACACCCAAAAATGAATTCATTCCTTGACATTCCTGCAGCAATATCGGTTTGTATGTACTGCCTGTGATTGTAGCCAACTCCATTTAAAACCATAAAGCATGAGGCACCACTGAGCTGGAGTCCGGCAACAACATTTCAAGAGGTTGCTGTTGGTTCAAAGTAAAAGATACTCCGCTTTGGATTGTAGGTATTACCACATACAGACCAGGATATGCCATATAAATGGCTTTGACACACTTCTACAAACAAACACACCTACACCCTTATACTTATGCCAACTAGCATACATTTATGAGGATATGAGCGTGGCCAAGACTAAGGCCGAGTGAATGTTTGACTAACAAAAATTGAAGTCATAACTGGCAACACCAACACCACCACCATCACCACCACCACCACTTGCTATAGCCATTTACGAATGTAGTGGTTAAGTGAGAGAGCAATAAATGCTAAGTGCGTGTGTGTGTATGTGTAGGTATGTAAGTGTGTGGTTGAGAGTATCATATTCATAAGGGGATTCTAGTTAATGGTAGCCAAGATTAAGTCAGAAAAACGAAACCCAATAAAAAGCTGCAGTTACAGTTACATTTACAGTTACATGCAGAGTGTAGAAAAGTTGGTTTTGATTAAATTAATATTGTGTGTGTGAGTAAATATTTTTTAGGGTCCTTAAACAGGACATTTTTACAATAATAAGCCAAAGAATGGATAAAAATAACAGGGTTACGGAGAAAGAATGAAATTTTAATGGCCTTTTTTGGGGGGTGTATGTATGTATGTATGGGTATGTGTATATGTGTATTTAAAATTTTAGCCACAATTAGTTTAATCAGAATCCTTTTCCCATTTTTTTTGCTTTAAAATAGTTGTGTGGCAGTTACTACTGGTGGTGCATGAACAGACTATGTACATGAATATAAAACAAACACTTGTTGTTGCTGCTTATGCTAATGTGGCAACATGGGTAGGCAGTCTATATAATTAACATGTTGCCACATACCACATCTACTACGCTTTGTTTTTCGTTTTTTGCATATTCCACTACATATCACACGCCTCCACACTACAAACTAAAACTGCTAATTATGAATTTTTCAAAAAATATTTCAAATTTTATTTGTAACACACATCCAAATACATATAAACATATACGTATATATACAAACATATATACAGGGTCCGCCATATAACGTTTTTTTTTCAACCAGGGCTTCTTACGTGAATGGTAGCACTTAGCTCATATCTGATTTGACAGATAATCAGTTTTATCCTTCAGCTGAACGAACATGGTTGTGTATACACTTGAACAACGCACGCTGGGAGATATTGCGACATTATTTTGAAAATCATGGTAATGTTGCAGAAAGTGTACGAAAATTGCGTACGGATTTTGGAAGAAGAGAAGCACCGTCAGCTCCGTATGTTCGTTATCTTGTGAAAAAAGTGAAAGAAACTGGCATCCTCATCGATAAACCAAAGCGTGAAAAGCCAAAAACAGTGCGTACATCCGAGAATATTGCTGCTGTGGCAGAAAACGTGCGTGAAGAGCCATCAGCATCAATTCACCGTCGTTCTCAACAATTGAACATTTCGGAGACATCATTGAGACGAATTTTGCATAAAGACCTTGGTATGACGCCATACAAAGTCCAATCGGTTCAGGAGTTGAAGCTAATTGACCATCCAATGCGTTTTCGATTCGCTAAGTGGGCCTGCGATCGACTTACAGAAGACGCCGATTTTGGCAAAAAAAATCATCTTTCCAGGTGAAGCTCATTTTGATCTTGGCGGGTATGTAAACAAGCAAAATTGTCGCATTTGGGGCACAGAAAACCCGCACGCATACATTGAAAAGCTGACGCACCCAAAACGAGTCACTATTTGGTGCGGATTTTGGTCCAGAGGCATAATTGGGCCATTTTTCTTCGAAAATGAGCAAGGAGTGGCCGTTACAGTCAATGGCGATCGTTATCGGGCCATGTTGAACGAATTTTTGTTCACAAAAATTGAAGAGGAGGATATTGGCAACATTTGGTTTCAACAGGACGGCGCTACGTGCCACACAGCCGAAGCTACACTCGAGGTTTTGCGCCCTGTTTTTGAAGATCGCATTATCAGCCGCAGAGCTGATGTCGTTTGGCCACCTTGGAGCTACGATTTGACAAATCAAACTCACAAAGAATTGTCAAAGATAAGTGTTACGCCGACAAGCCAGAGACAATTGACGCTTTAAAGGACAATATTCGTGAACACATTGGTGAAATACAGCTGCACACAATCGATAATGTGCTTAAAACTTGGACCGATCGTATAGGCTACTGCATGGCCAGCCGAGGTAGCCATTTGAATGAAATTACTTTCCATTATTAACCGGAAGGATTGTACTTTCAAATAAAAAAAGAAATTTGAGAAAATATTCAGTAGTTTTTTCTTTAAAGCATTTTCAAAAAAAGAGGTTATTTGGCGGACCCTGTATATCGTAGTTAATATGGGGCCTCTTTTTTTAATGGCATTGCCAAAATGGCAAAATATTAGCAAGAAAAGGAAGAAAAAAAAGGATGCCTTAATTAGACTCACTATCTTTCTGGTGTTTTTCGCCTCCTCTATTTAGATAAAATTAAATGCTTATGGTGTGTATAATTTTATGAATATTTATTTGACTTCTTTTTCTTGTGTGGTTGCCATTACTTGTTCACAAATTTAATAAATTTTCTCCGTCGAAAAAAAAAATTGCTTGTATGAAGTCATTTATTTGTTCACATTATTTGTGCTCAATTTATTGCATAATTTAAGAAATTAATGATGAAGAAATAATTTTACATCAGCATTAAGATTCATATTCATTTATCAACACATTACAGTTAATGATTACAAATTAAAATTCATGGAGTTTTGGATGAAAGTCTGTTTAAGGAAAATTTTAGGGTGATAAAAAAGCCTTGCAAGGCACATAAGACGCCAGCTAATCAGTTGTTTGTTCTGTTCGAAATATAATCGCTTTCAGAAATAAAATGCTTGTAACACTACGTTGGCCAATTGTCGAGCAATTTCTGTAATACTGCCTCTCTCCATCGTAGTCAAGCAGTAGCTTGTAGAAATAAAATGCTTGTAATACTATGTTGGCCAATTGTCGTACAATTTCTACAATACTGCGTCTCTTCAACACAATGTCTTTAATTTTTGGAAACAGAAAACTTCACTTGCATCTTGAGAAAGCAATTCATACCAGAGGTCAGCAATGAGTATTAAAAACGATGAGTAAGTAGATTCGAATAATACTTATAATTTCTGATACTTATACGCATTCATACTTATTTTAATGTCATACTCATACTACGCATATTCAAAGTTTGAAATACTCATGGTACTCATAGTTAAAAATACGCATGATGTTATTGATTTCGACTCTCCATGACTCATCGTACGAACTCTCCATGACTCATCACAAGAAGGTTGTATGTTTGCTCTGCTTGCTGTCTTTGTCTTTTTTGTTTATGTGTCTTTCTTCTTTCTTTGTAAATGCAACAACAACTAAGACTGTAAATTTTGACGAATTACTCGAATCACTCGAATCATTTATGAGTAGTATTATAAGTATTTTTCTAAATTTATGAATCTGATTGAGTAGGCGTATGAATCAAACATATTTCGAATATTATGAGTTTGATGTTAACGTCATACCCATTGCAACTTGTACTTATAAATCAATGTTGTAGTGAGTACCAGTGAATCAGAGTAGTTGGATTTCAATACTGTTGACTCACTCATACTCAAAATTTCATGAGTACTTATGAGTAGCGAAAAGGCGATTCATTGCTGATCTCTGATACATACCATAGTCTAACCTGTTAAGGAGAATAATTAAATTCAAAGCAAGCATTATGGCTTCTAAAAACCGATTAACAACAGATCAAACACAATGGGTTGCATGGCCTTCGAATATCTACTTACCTCGGGTGACAACTAATCACAACTGTAACGGTGTTCATGCAACAAAACTCGATCACCTATATTCCGACATTTGCAAGGTACAGTGCATGGAGAAAGATAAGATTAACATCCCTTTCTCAGTCTCCGTGGAGCACAGTCAACAAACAAAAAAATCTGGTTCCTGTATGAAATTCTCTGACTAGCTTAGCTGAACCGTTATCTGTCGGCGTTGGCAGGCTTTGCCATTACAGTAATCCTTCGATTAACGTCGCTCGATTAACGTTGTTGCGACGAATTATCGAGAATAAATTGACTTTCAAGTCGCCATAGACTGTATAGGGTATCCCTCTAACATCTTTCCTAAGCATGTTACCTTGATCAACTGGAAGATGTTATTCAGTGTCAGTACAAAGAATTCTCGCTCTAACACTTGAATCGTATGCAGGCGTTTGCCTCTGTGATTCATTAAATTTGCTCAGAAGCCAAGTACATGTTCTGATGATTCATAATCCTCATCACAGGGTTTACATATTGATGCAATAACGAATCTAAAAAGTATACTTTGAGTCTACCATGCCAGATTAAAGGACCGATTACTATTTAGGCAATTTCGGAACCTCTTCTAATTACCCAACAAAAGTTTAAATTGTCTTAAACCAATAAGCAGAGCAGCTGCTTCTACAGTTAACTCAAGAATGATAGGGTTGCCATTTCCTTTATAAATAGGACATTTCTAACGGAAAGAAACGTTTAAAAACAGAATCATTCTCTTTAAAATTTCTTATTATATTTGTTGTTGATTTATCCAAGACTTTATATTGTTAGGAAGATGAAAAATCTAGATACTAGTGTTCTGCTTTTACATCGTTTGACATTAGAATAATAACCAAAAGCTACAAAAACAAAACCATGCAGTAATCAAACCTATCTACAAATTATCGTACTGCTTAATATAACAACAAACACCAGCATAAAAAAATGGTAAACAAGTAAACAAAAATACTCAAACAACACTACAAGAATAAATCTAAACAAAATACACAAGCATCACGAACACGAAGTCATGAACATTCCCCTTCAAGAACATGCATCAGACTGTTTACTCTGCCATATAAAAGGCAAGACAAAGCAGGCGACTGAGTAAGTGAAGTTCAGTCAGTCTTGTGTGAAGACGCGGTGTGTTTGAAGAGAGTATTTGTGGTTTGAAGATTCCTTTACAATCTGTAGAACAATTGTTTAGTGATTGTTATTGTTTATGCAAAGGGTGTAAACAGAGGAATAACAAGCGAATCAATTGTTGTTGTTTACATCAAGTTGTTGTTGTTGTTTACATCAGTGGCACACATAATTTTGCGAATAATAAAGAATTTTAATGAAAATTAAACACAAAATTTATTTTTATTTTATTTGCAATCTACGATCTCATATTTTAAACGTTTTTTAAAAGGTCAAAACGTAACCGTAGAAGGCGCCATAGTCTAGTAAGTAGTGTGTTGGCTTATTAGACGAAAAGCCAGGGTTCAAATACCAGCCCAGACATCAAAACAAAATACAAAAAGATTTCTTCGGCGACTTCCTCTCAGCAGATTCCTGGCAAAAACTCTGAGAGTATATAAAATTGCCATTAAAAGTTTCTCAAAAATCTGTTGTTCGGAGTCGACTTTAAACTGTAGGTCCCGCCACTCATGTATAAAATTAACACACACAACATAAGTGGTGTGAAAATCTAGGTCGTAATCCTACCTAATGCGTAGTAATGGCCAATTATGTATGTATGTATGTAACAACGTAGCAGTATTGATGCAATCCAATCAAAGAGTCTATCAAAGGGTTGATTACTATACTTAATCTGTTTAAGAATAGTTTGCTACTATGCTATACTTTGCTATGATTCAAATCTCTCCTCTTTGTAATTACCAAACAGAAGTTTAAATTGTCTTAAACCGATAAGCAAAGCCGCTGCTTCTCTCATACTGCAGCTCATAGGGTTGCCATCTTCTTTACATAAAGGCAGCACTATCTCTGATGGAGGGAAGCTTTTAAAATCAGAATTATTCTCTTTCAACTTTCGTATAATATTTGTTGTTGAAATTTTCCATTGTGCGAGATCAGCAGAAATGTACTTGCTTGAATGAATTAATTTCAAGCCTGTTAATATTTAAAATTCTTTAAATTCATTAAGTTTTATTGAGAAATTCAATTTCCATGACCTGCATTTCATTGTAAACTTTTAGCATTTTTCAATAACTTCTTGCACTTCTTTTCAGTTTTCATTTTCAATTACATTTCCATTTGAATTTCTTAATCATTTCGTTAGCTTTCGTTCTTTTGTATTAATTACTCAAGAATTAGTTTCGTAAACTTAAAGAAAAAGCCAGCTTTGGAAACACGCTTAATTGAAATCCAAGAATCTCAAGGAGGAACAAACAAAACCAGCAGTGGACAAAAGAAGTTCCTGGACAAACTATTTTACTTTCAGTGTTCTTCGTTCATTTTGGAATACTTTTCCCAACATTTTTCCATTGATTTTCGAACTTTTTTTTCAGTTTTCTTTTTTTCTTGTTGCACAACAACAATAAGAGAAGAAAATTAAATTAAATTTAAATTAATTTAATACAAATAGAAGAAGCAACAACAACAACAACAACAACAACAACAACATGAAAAATCTTTTTAAAATATTTATTAAAAGGAATTCTTTTGTCGACAACAATTCATTGGATACCCAGCAACAATGCAGTGTAGATGAGGCCAGCTACCCCCCTCTAAGTGCCTACAACTACTTGGGTTAAGTATGGGTAACTGCATACAAAACGATTGTAATAGTGGTAGTGGGGTTGGTGAAAAGACAAATTAAAAGGATTTTCTTACAATGAAAAAAAAAGAGACAAGATGTTATCACTCTCTCTCTTTCACTTTCTCTCTCTGGGTTCTACAGGCAAAACAATGGAAATCCAATACGATTTAAGCAGCATGCAAATACGAGAGCTAACGGAGCACCATTCACTATCAAAACTTTATTATCAGGCACATCATTATCATAAACATCATTATCCTTACAAACAACAGTATGTATGTACACATACTAACACAACATAAAGTTTTTTTTTAATACCATGACACCATACAACTAAGTGAACTAAATTGTAAATTAAATACACGACTACCAGGGGGGTGGTGTGCGAAGAACATTATCTTCTACCTGCTATGCCATGAAAACTTTACTAAAGCACTGGATATTATGACAAAAGAGCTACAATTCCCCTTTCCTCCTGCTGCTGCTTGTTGCTTAATATTTCGCAATGAAATGGAAAGTTTTGTTGTACAGAGAAAGCGAGAGAGCGAGAGAGAAGCAATTTAATTAAAAAGTTGCATTAAATCCCGTATTTTTTTTCTTCTCCTTCTTCTTACTTTTCTGTAGACTGACTTGACTGCAAGGACAACAACACTCGCTAATGGGAACGCTGTGTGCAACCATAGAACAAGAAAGGGTGGATTTAAAGATTTACCTCGAAAGGAAAGGAAGAATGAAAGAAAGAAAATAATAAAATTGGAACGGAGAAGATTAAAAAAAGAGGGGAATAAGGTTATACGAGCATTATTGTTAAATTGTATTGTAAATAAAAATGAATTGTAATGTTGTACCTTAAAAAAGGGTGAACCTCAAGCATAACTATTGAATTTTAGAAGAGGAACATACAAGGGAATCCTACAATAGATGATCTCAGTAACAGAAACTATTATGCCGAACTGGGTGTTTGAATGTTAGGCGTCGTTTCACCCGTGTAATAATAATTCTATCTGAATCGAGAATATTTCCTCTCCCACATTTATAATTAACAACAGATATTGACAACAGGCCAGACATTTCCAACAAAAATGAAATACGAAAATGAAGAAACTAGATACTGGTGTTTTGATTTTACATTTCTTAACATTAAAATTATAAACAAAAGCTACAAAAACAAAACAATGCAGTAAACAAAAATGTTTACAAATTATCGTACTGCTTAATATAACAACAAACACCAGCATAAAAAATGGTAAACAAGTAAGCAAAAATCCACAAACAACACTACAATAATAAATGTAAACAACAATGTCACGAACGCTCGCCTTCAAGAATATTCATCAGACTGTTTACTCTGCCATATAAAAGGCAAAGCAAAGCAGGCGAGTGAGTTAGTGAAGTTCAGTCAGTCTTGTGTGAAGACGCGGTGTGTTTGAAGAAAGTAATGGTGGTTTGAAGATCTACGTTACAAAGATCTGTCGAACAATTGTCTAGTGATTGTTATTGTTTATGCAAAGGGTATAAACAGAGGGATAACAAAGAAAAGCACTCCACCACTCATGTATAAAATTAACATACACAGCATAAGTGATGTGAGCAGCTAGGTTGTAATCCTGACTAAAGGGTTGTAATGACCAATTATGTATGTATGCATGGACTGATCCGCAAGAGGTCTATATTATTGACCTATCCAAGGAACTGCTCTAGTTGAGGATGAATTTTAAATTCAAGGAATGAGTACGAATAATTATGCTTTCGTCTAAGGTATGTTTGCAATGTCCTTCGAGGTGAAGTTATGGATATTTATAGGGCCTTAAATAACAGGAATCGTCTTAATTTAGCTTGTGCTTCAAACCACAGCCTAGACATCAAAACGAAATACCAGAAAAAAAATTTCTTTTAGCGACTTCATGTCAGCAATCTTCTGCCAAGAAATCTGGGAGGAAAGCAAAATTGCCATGAAAACCTTCTAAAATCTATCGTTCAGAGCCGACGTTAAACTAAAGATTTCACCACTCATGTCTAAATTAGCACACACAATATAGGTTGTGTAAGAAACTAGGTTGTAGTCCTGACTAAAAGGCTGTCATGTAATTAAGTAACTATGGACTGTAAATATATTAAAATATTACCAAAAATACAGTGAAATTATACGGATTTTTACACCTAATCAGGAAGCTTTAGAGGTGTCGGATTTAATTAGTTGAAAGGAGGGGCCTTTTTAACCTTTTGGGATTTAAAAAATTCGGTTCAAACCCCACGTCAGGCATATCTGTCTTTGACAACTTTCTCTCAGCAGATTTCTGGCAAAAACTCTGAGAGTAAAATAAAATTGCCATGAAAAAGTTTCTTAAAAATCTGTCGTTCGCAGTCGCCTTTAAACTGTAGCTACCGCCTCTCATGTATAAAAATTAACACACACAACTTGGGTGATGTGAGAAGCTAGGTTGTACTCCCGACTGAAGTGTTGTAATGACCAATTATATATGAATGAAATATTTATTCGAGACACTAAATAAACGTCTGTCATTTAAAAAAGTCAATAATCATGGCATGGTGCCTTCTCAATTGACTGTAATGTTACGACTTTCATCGTTCTTGAAAGAGTACGATCCGATGATGCCAACGGCCCACAAACCCGACTAAAGGATAATTGGATAATTTGTAAGCCTTATTTTTGTTACTTTATTGACGTTGAAGTTCTAAAGCTCATTAAGCATTTGTTGCATTGTCACATGTCACGAAGCTTTTTTTATACTGAAAAAACTTTGCACTTAAAACCCAATCACCAATTACATGATGGAAGCTTTTCGGAATCCTGAAAGAAAAAACATGGCTTCACACATAATAATTGGTCATTACAACCCTTCAGTCAGGATTAGGACCTAGTTTCTCATGGCTTCAGCAAAACAACAATCCATCTAGGAATTCATCAGGTACAATGACGCTTAAACACTTTCGCTTAAAAAAAGGACACACGAAAGCAAGGAGAGTTGCTAGGATTAATGATATGAAAATTTTGTTGCTGCTTCTAGAAAAGGAGAAAGTGAGTTCATTGGAGAAATAACACGGAAAAGATTTATTTTTTGTTTGTAAATTTTCTTCCTTGTTATGTTCTTCCACTGTTATGTTCTTTAGCACCATTGCCATAACAAAGCAAATGCAATAAGTACAGCTTTAATAAGAATACCATAAATGCTTCACCCTTTAACTGTTTGATTTCACTTAAATTAATCGAAGAGTTGTAAAAAAAAGAAGAAGACTCAACAATACTTGTGTACAAATTTTTTTCATGTTTTTTTCCTTGGCTTCTCTCTCTCTCTCTTCCCATTTCGTTTTAATTATTTTCGACTTAAAAAATAAGGAAACAAAATTTTGTTCGTTTGTTGTTGTTTTTGTTTGTTGTTGTTTTTGTTTATTGTTAAATTAAGTTTTTTTTTCATCTTCTTCTTCTGTTTGTTTAATTTGCATTATTCGGTATTCGGTACACGGTATTCAACATTAAAGTTGGAATTTTCTTTCGATTCTTTAATACGTGAATCAATACGCAATCAAATACAAAAAAAAAAAAATTCTTCTTCTATTCAAAAACACTTGTAAAGAATGACACACATACACTGTCACAAGCACTTACACATTCATGAGGCCATTTAATTTCCTTCCTTTCATTTCCATTTCCAATACGATTGCGTTACGTTTACGATTACAATTTCGATTTTAATTCAATATTTATTTGTTAATTAGTAATGATATCATCATCATCATCATCATCATCATCATCATTGAATCATTCATTCATTCATTCATTTGATATCATATTTGATAAATTAAACAATTGTTGTCCACTTAAGTGGTGAAGTCATGAATAATTGCCTTAAGAAAATTCGTATATGAGTAGTACAGGGGTGGTGGTGGTGGTGGTGGTAGTGATGATAGTGTTGGTGTCATAATGATGATGATTTATGATATAAAAGCAATAAATAATTAATAATTTCTATTATAACGGCATAAATAATTAAAGAAAATTTGACAAAAAAAACCGAAAATAGTTTCAGCGCAATATGGAATACAAAGAATTATGAAGGTTTACATATGAGGGCAACCGTCTTAATTTGAATACTCATTGCAAGCATTAGATTAGTACCATAAGCATGATTACTTATGTTGACAAGTTATGTTGAAAACTTTCATTCGAAAGTTCATTTCCATTTTCTAAAGGGTGTTTTTTATAGAGGTATAGAACTTTAAGTTGCAATAAAACAACGATGGATTATTCGATTGACATGAATTTTATTTATCCGAAAGATAATCTTGTGGCATTACATTTTAAATATGATTTCTGGCATATGACCGCCACGGCTGGCGCGGATGTAGTCCAATCTGGACGTCCAATTTTCGATGATTTTTTCCAACATTTGTGGCCGTATATCGGCAATAATACGGCGAATGTTGTCTTCCAAATGGTCAAGCGTTTGTGGCTTTACATAGCCCCACAGAAAGTAGTCTAGCGGTGTTAAATCACAAGATCTTGGAGGCCAATTCACAGGTCCAAAACGTGAAATTAGGCGGTCACCAAACGTGTCTTTCAATAAATCTATTGTGGCACGAGCTGTTTGACATGTTGCGCCATCTTGTTGAAACCACATCTCCTGGACATCGTGGTTATTCAATTCAGGAATGAAAAAGTTAGTAATCATGGCTCTATGCCGATCACCATTGACTGTAACGTTCTGGCCACCATCGGTTTTGAAAAAGTACGGACCAATGATTCCACCAGCCCATAAAGCGCACCAAACAGTCAGTTTTTCTGGATGTAACGGTGTTTCCACATACACTTGAGGATTACCTTCACTCCAAATGCGGCAGTTTTGTTTGTTGACGTAGCCATTCAACCAGAAGTGCGCTTCATCGCTAAACAAAATTCGCTTATGAAAATCGGGAACAACGGTAATCTCGTTTTGGTCCCATTCGACGAATCTACGCCTTACTTGATGATCGTTTGGCTTCAAATCTTGCACGAGTTGGATTTTGTAAGCACGCTAACCAAGATCCTTCCGCAAAATCTTCCATAAAGTGGATGGACACAGATCCAATTCCTGTGCTCGATGGCGGATGGACTCATTCGGGTCTTCTTCAATGCTACGCTCTACAGCAGCAATAGCTTCTTCTGTACGCACCGTACAGCGTCTCTGGGGATGCGAGTTATCAATAAGAGTAAACGTGGTGCGAAAACGTTCCATGGTTAATCGAATTAAATGCTCTGATGGACGATTTTGTCGACGATAAAATGGACGTAGTGCGCGATACGTTTTCCGCACAGAACCATTATTTTCGAAATAAAATTGCACTATTTGCAAGCGTTGTTCAGGCGTGAGTCTATTCATGATGAATTGCCAAACCAAACTGAGAATAAATCACTTGACAGCTGTTAAATCGGTCGCCATCTTGAAAAGTAATGCCAACTTAAAGTTCTATACCTCTGTAAAAAACACCCTTTATTTACCTTTTAGCAAGAATAACCTTTAAAACTGCTCTTCCCATTCTCCACTAATGTCCAGACCTCTTACTTTATTTAATCGGACATTATAACGCTTAATCAGGGTTACAAGCCAGCTTATTACACCACCCATGTTGTCTACGATAATTTTATCTATGAGTGGCGGGCCCAAAGGTTTAAAGTTGACAGATCTGAAAAAGTTTTCATGGTAATTTTATTTATACACATACATACATAATTGGTCATTACACAACTCTTCAGTCAGGATTACAACCTAGTTCCGCACACCACTTATGTTGTGTATTTTAATTTTATACATGAGTGGCGGGACCTACAGTTTAAAGTCAATTCCAACCGAAAGATTCTATTTACTCCCAGAGTTTCTAGGCGAAATCTGCTCAGAGGCAGTCGGCATATTTTCGTTTTGATGTCTGACCTGGGGTTTGAACCGAAACCTTACGTGTAATAAGCCAACATACTACCAACTAGACTACGGCAAATTTTAGTTATACGACTTCTGTAGTATATGAGTGGGTATAATTCTGGTACTGTTATGGAAACAATGGTGTTTGGGTCGATATTGTAATATAAAAATCTGTATCCTCCAGACAGTCAGCCCGCCATTCAAACAATCGGTTCGACTGTGCTTGCCTCAAGATTTTTAAAAGACTGTATTGTCAAGATAAACTAACTAGACAAGTGAAATGAAGTCATCCTTTGATAGATGCCGTTTGATATGGAAATTCGGGGCAATCACGAAGCAGTTAAAAATCGAAAAAGAAATTTCGAAGAGTATTCTGAACGAAAGGTACGAAGAAGAGAGGCGTAGACTCTTCTCAATCGAATCTAAAGTTATGATAAGCATTTTAAATGACAAGAGATTTGAGTCTATCATCAGACTATCAAGGAATAGATTTCGAAATAGGCTTTGTAAGCTTAGGTGAGTATGTAATAAAGCAAAATTGTTGCATAAGGTGTTCGATCAGTTACCGCCAGTTCAGAGCGGTGGGTTATTACAACCCTTCAGAGGAGAAGATATTTTTATTTTAATCTCTGAGGTTTTGTTATAAATCTGCTAAGAAGAAGTCGACGCAGAAAGATTTCGTTTTTGTTAGAGATGTCTGACCTGGGATTTTAACTGTGGCCTCGAGTCTAATAAGCCAACACATTACATACTATATTACGGCGACAGAGTGTTATAGCCGTAAGAAAACCGCCTTTACTTGGCTGCAATTGTAGTTTATGAACTGGATGGTGTTTGGTTTCAACATGACCGTGCGACCAGCCTTTCAACATGATCGATTATGGCTTTATGCCATGAGAAGAAGCGAGCTATTGAAACTTAAGATGTGGACTGTTGATAACAGCGCCACTATAATCTAAGCAACATGCGTATAGGATTAGTAAATCTATGACAACAGCTCTTGTAGACAGAGTGGAAGCTATTAGGAGTAATTGGACTGCAAGGAGGTTATAATATGGGTATTTCTTTATGTAGAAGGATCATTTGAGAACGCTTCTCGGGAGGTCATGGAAGAAGCCTTGAATAGACGGGGTATGGATCATATGACATCTGAATCAGAGGTCAGTGAGTATTCAAAACGATTAGTAGATTTGAATCATACTTATAATTTCTGATACTTCTACGCATTCATACTTATTTTAATATCATACTCATACTACTCATATTCAAAGTTTGAAATACTCATGTTACTCATACTAAACAATAACCATGACTCATCGTATACACGAATCACAAAATAAGTATGATTCGCATAAGAAAACTACAATACTCACAAGAAAGTTGTGTGTTTGCTTTGCTTGCTGTCTCTTTCTTTCTTCTTTCTTTGTAAATGCAACAACTAAGACTGTAAATTTTGACGAATTTCGAATCACTCGAATCATTTATGAGTAGTATTATAAGTATTTTTCTAAATTTATGAATCTGAATGAGTAGACGTATGAATCAAAAATAGTTCGAATGCTATGAGTTTGATGTCAACGTTGTATTCATACTCATTGCAACTTGTACTTATAAATCAATGTTGTGTACTGAGTACGAATGAATCAGAGTAGTTGGATTTCAATACTGTTGACTATCTCATACTCAAAATTTCATGAGTACTTAAGAGTAGCGAAAAAGTGATTCATTGCTGATCTCTGATTCGAATACATAAGACTAGTTCTATACACACAATTGGTGGAATTATAAGGTGGAGTTGAAGGATTAATTCATAATGATTTTTTGTGTGATTCTGGCCTCCAGGTCTATGCGGACTACATACATAGTTTCAATTATAACTTGAAAAACTATGTAATTTGACGATATCAGTTACTCATGAAAAGTATGCAATTTGCGTAAGCTTCTAAGGCTGGAGCATAATCTATATAAAAAACATGGTACATGGTTTTGCTTTCCAAATACGCCCATCCCTGGTAAGTATATCCATCTCTGCCAAGGCGAATTCATTATAAGGTGAGAGCGAAAGACCAGCTGATAGCCAGTAACAATGTCAAAAAATTTTTGGTTTTTGTGTATTTTGTTTTGATAATCAATTTCGTTTTTCTTATTGTGTCAGGTGTTTGTATATTTTTCTTCTTTTTCTTTTAACATTTTTCCTCCCATCGTCATTCTTTAACAATTTTTATACAATTTTTTAACATTTTTCTTCCCATCGTCTTAAGTTAGCTGTTTTTGACAACATTACTATTTCTCAACAACAAAAAATCCCTGTTGTTTTTGTATTGTTGTACTTATTGTAATAATGCTCTCACCTTATAATGAATTCGCCTGATCTCTGCCGTTGTTTATGAAGACATAAATATTTCTAACGCCTTGTCTTTGCTTTGAATGTCATTTTAATTGAAATGATGAGCGTGTAACTGACATTAACTTGTCAAAAAGGAAAATTCTGAAACATATTTTAATTAAAATTTATTAAAAAGTTTTTTCTTTTAACAAAACGTTTAAACAAACATTTTTAAATTATTTTTTGCTTTTTTGTTGTAATTTTGTATTCCGGCATAATTAAAAATTAATTAAAAAATAATTTTTTTGTTTATCCATCATTTCAATTAAGAGTTTTCCAAAATTTTAATTGTCAAAATAATACCAAAAACAATAACAATATGCTGTGCTGCTGCTAATAATTCTCATTTAATTTAAAATAATTTATTCATTCGTATTCAATTTCATTTTATTTTATTTTATTCTGTTTATTTATTTGTTTATTTTCCACTCGTTTCGAAATTGTTAAATACAAGTGCGGGTTTAATGTTTAAAATTAGAAAATTAACGAACAAGAAACAATAACAACAACAGCAACAACAACAAGAAAAAAGAACACTTGCAAAAGGCGATCATTTTAATTGAAGGCACACTTTGGAAAATGGGCGAGAAAATTGAAAAAGAATTTCATGCTGGGATGACAGTGACAAAAATGATGATTTGAATTGAAATGAGTTGGAAAATAACATGGCAATGATGTTAAGCAGCACGGCAATGGGCACAATCATAATGATGTGCCCATGATGACGATGATAATGGTAATCATGTTGATGATTTCGATTAATTTATGTTAATTGTTCACTAAATTGTTTTGAAAACTTCAATTAAAATGGCGGCAACAACCAGCCATATTGCTATTAAAGACAATAACGGGAATCACTTACTCATGTACACGCACATGCAAACGCACACGCACACTTAGAATTAATTTAAATTCATGAGAATCAAAGAGTCAAGTTTTCTTTTTAAATTCGTTTCAATCAACAAACACAGTCTCAATAAGAATAAAGAGAGTGAGAGAGACAGAGACATGAGAGAGTTAATTGGAGTACATACATATATCTGTGTTCGAAAAACAGTGTTGCTGTTGTATTAATACTTTACATGATACATTGATAGGAATACAATGGCTTGCCATTTTGAATGAAACACATGATGCCAGGGCTGGTAAATCAATGCAGACAGATGTTGTTCTGGCAAAAACTCTGAGAGTAAATAAAATTGCCGTGAGAAGTTTCTATAAAAAATCTGTCGTTCGGAGTCGCCTTTAAACTGTAGGTCCGCCACTCGTGTATAAAATTAACACACACAACATAAGTGGTCTGAGAAGCTAGGCCGTAACTCTGACTGCGAGTATGTAGTTTCCAGATTTCCTTATTCATTATTAGTACTCAGTGCCATTGTAATGGATTTTGCAAAATCATAAAGGATACTGGTTCTGTTCGGGGTATATTTATGGAGGGAGTAGGGTACACACCAGAGGTCAGCAATGAGTATTCAAAGCGAATCATACTTATAATTTCTGATACTTATACGCATTCATACTTATTTTAATGTCATACTCATGCTACTCATATTCAAAGTTTGAAATACTCATGGTACTCATACTTAACAATACGCATGATGTTATTGATTTCGACTCTCCATGACTCATCGTATACACGAATCACAAAATAAGTATGATTCGCGTACGAACACTACAATACTCACAAGAAGGTTGTGTGTTTGGTCTGCTTGCTGTCTTCGTCTTTTTTGTTTATGTGTCTTTCTTCTCTCTTTGTAAATGCAACAACAACTAAATTTTGATGAATGATTCGAATCAATCGAATCATTTATGAGTGGTATTATAAGTATTTTTCTAAATTTATGAATCTGAATGAGTAGGCGTATGAATCAAACATAGTTCGAATGCTATGAGTTTGATGTCAACGTTGTACTCATACTCATTGCAACTTGTACTTGTAGATCAATGTTGTACTGAGTACGAATGAATCAGAGTAGTTGGATTTCATACTCAAAATTTCATGAGTACTTATGAGTAGCGAAAAAGCAATTCATTGCTGATCTCTGGTATTCACCTATTATATTTCATCTTGCATATGACTTAATCTCTGACGTAAATTTTGTTCGAAAAATCAGAGTAAAAAGCCTGTCGCTCTGGCAACTAATTAACTTGTCTACGGCATTGTAAATAGTAAGCCGGGTTTATCTGTTACGTGAGACGGACTCTATACGGATGAATATGTAAATTCATATGAAAAATACGCCTTAATGAATCGTAACAAAGAACAAAATTCTGACAAAGTCGATGAATTAGCCAATTCGGGTTTTTTACCACACTTTGAAAAAGGGGTGACCATCTTAAGCCTATTTTTGATTCGTTTGATTGCCTGTGTAAATAATTTTGTAGTTTTCATCGACATTACGGTAAAAAAAATTGTTTGAATTTAAAACTACAGTGGGTGCAAAAAGATAAACGAACTCTGAATATGAGTTACCGAATAGGATAGGGCGAAAGGATCTGATTTCCCTTACAGAGTCCAGCAGCATTACACTAATGAAGTTTCAAACACGATTTTTTTAAAGTGTTACGAACATTTTAATATTACAATATCGACCCAAACACCATTGTTTCTATAACAGTACCAGAATTAGACCCATTCGTATACTACAGAAGTCGTATAACTATAAGTCGCCGTAGTGTAGTAGGTAGTGTGTTGGCTTATTAGAAGTGAAGCCCGGGTTCGTATCCCAGGTCAGACATCAGAACAAAATATAAAAAAAAATAATATTTCTTCGGCGTCTACCTCTCAGCCGATTACTGGCAAAAATTCTGAATGTGAATAAAATTGCCATGAAAAAGTTTTACAATAATCTGTCATTCGGAGATGACTTTAAACTGTAGGTCCTGCCGCTCACGTATAAAACTAACTCACATAACATGAGTGGTGTGAGAAGCTAGGCCGTAATCCTGACTGAAGGGTTGTAATGGCCAATTATGTATGTATGTATGTTACAAACCTTAATAACCTCACTCTGAGGTGTTAAATGCCATAATTTGAACCACTTAATGCTTTATTTACAGAGAAAAGCAAAAGTTACATAAAAATTAACCAAATTTACGAAACAGGCAACATTGTTAATGAATACAAGAAAATTGCAAGTGAGCGTATATGCATGTGTGGGTAAATGTATGTATGTGTACATTGGGGAAGTCAGTTGAATGCTCTTATAAAACAATTGCTTGCTGGTCGGTAAGTTGAGTTGTTTGGTTCATTGGCATAAAAAGAGGGTTAATATTTGCCGTTATCGTGTTTTCTTTTTTTTTCTTAACAATATATGCGTTTAAGAGAGCCATGTTTGCAGTGTAAACAGCTGGGATTTTTGTATGGAAAATGTAAACAGAGAACAGACCAAACAATAAATGAACAGAAATATTGTAACAGAGATTTAACAGCTCTTTAATAAGAGAAACATAGCAAAAATTGTATACAATTTAAGAGAATTATGGTTTAAATAGCACTGCAAGCAGTATAATTATAACAGAGATTAAGCGGCTACAAAATACAATCCAAGTCAAGTACTTATTCTGCTATTAAGAGCTGTTATATACTAGACACGTTAAGTATTCTACTCTTATTAAGATCTGTTACTTATTAATTAACATAACAAACAATGTAAACAGAAGATTAAGAGATGAAGCAGAGATTCTTGATTACATGAGTTAAACGGAGGGAACATAACAGTGGAAAGATAACAGAGATTAAGCAGAGATTCATGCTTATGTGAGCAACAAAGTAAACATAACAGAGCCAACGTGCGTTGGCTTTGTTTTTCTGCTATTAAGAGGTTAACAGAGAGCGGTAAACAGAGAACAATTTAATAAACAAAAAGGAAATTCATAACAGAGATTAAGCAACGCAACACAAAAGAAAATAAAAAAGAAAACAACACGTATTTTAAGAAATAATCAAGAGAGTTACTGTTGGAAAACTCCATAAGCCTAGTGAACAAAACCGAGCAAAATATTTATTTTTAATGCCAAAAGACTGATTACTCTTTAAATATGCCTGCAGAGTTAGAGTTTTCTCTTGAAATTTGTAAAATTATGCTGGTAAAATTTAAAATAACCTGTTTGCTCCTTCTCTACACTCTTAAATTTATTTCAATATTTCTGGCTGCAAAATTTATTTTAGAAGAGTATGCTTTAGCTTAAGAGAGTATATTTTTCGTTTTGTGGATCTCTTAAAAGCCGTACATGCTTTTACTCTTTATTGTTATTCGTTTGTTTTCCATGGCTCTGTTATATACACTGGCAGTTATGAGTTAATGTCTGTTGTTTTTGTTTTACTAACACATTTTAGGTTAAACATGGCTGTAGATTTTTACTCTCTCCTTCTCCATCTCTTGTATGCATGCATATATACATACACACTTTAATTTATGCATAGACTGACTATTATTAGATCTTGTATTTGTTTTGTTTACTTTTTTTTTTTTTTTGTTTGGGGTCTTGTTTGTGTTTCTCTCCGTATTTTTTTTCTGTCTTTCTGCCAGTTTCTTATTTTTTATTTATTTATTGATTTTCTTTATAATTTTGTTGTTGTTGCTGTTGTTATTATATATTTTTCCTTAAATCATTGGTTGAGCCCACCTTTCACTTGCAGTTGCAGTTTTTAATAAATTTTTCTTGTTGTTGACAAACACCTATAGGTACCTATACACACTTACATACATGCATGGTTTTTCTTTTAATGGCAAAATATTACGGAGTGGGTTTGTATGTTTCTCTCATATTTTTTAAGTACAAGTGAGTAAGTGTGCATGTGTGTGCATGTGTGTTTTATGTTTTTAATTGTAATTAACATGTTGCAACTTGACTGACAAGCCAGCTTCCTAATCAAAATGTCAAATACCCCACCAACTTTAACTCAATTTACACTGATGCTCTTCGTTTAACCAGAGACTACGTATTAACAAACGGTAACAACGAACTATAAACGAAACAAAAAAAAGTACAGAGAGAGAGAGAGACAAAAACGATGGCAATGTTGGGGATTTTTTGCTTTTTGGTACAGCAGCTCAAATGGTTCATAAATTTATAAGTCTTTGCATAGGTACTGTATGTATTTCTGTATGCATGCATGAGTATTAGTGTTTAGCTGTGTATATGTATATGCTTGAGTGTGTGCATTGTGTATATTGTATTGTATTATGGCTGGTTGTTTGTGTTGGAAATTTATTCATTATTAAGGGTCATCATAACCTAAAAACCCACTTTAACTGCAGTGCAGTGCAGTACAGTGCAATTCAGTTCTGTTGCTTTGTTTTTTATGACAATTAATGTTGCCTCCTCCTCCGAGCCGAATTAAAGACAGGATTTTTTTTTTTAATTGTTAAGGTTTGTAAGTGATTTTCAATTTTTGTGGCACATTTTAATAAATTTAAACGCATAACGTTCAACAGACAAAAATATTTAAAAAAATGCCTAGTCTAGCTGGATAAAATGATACCCTACACCACAATATAATTTTTTTTTAAAGAATTTCAAAATTTAAACGAAATATTCTGTTTTGGTATGGAAAATAAGAATTTCAAAATTTAAACGAAATATTCTGTTTTGGTATGGAAAATAAGAAGTCGCCGTAGTCTAGTAGGCAGAGTGTTGGCGTATTAGACAGGAGGCCAGTGTACAAACCACAAGTCAGACAAATTCAACAGAACGATACATGAAAAATTATTTCTTTCGGTGACTTTCTCTCAGCAGATTTCTGTCAAGAATTCTGAGACTAAATAAAAAATTGCCATGAATAGTTTCTCAAAAATCTGTCGTTCGGAGTCGACTTCAAACTGTAGGTTCCGCCACTCATGTAAAGGGTCCGCCAAATAACTTTTTTTTTTTTTGAAAATGCTTTAAAAAAAAAAAAACTTCTGAATATTTTCTCAAATTTCTTTTTTTATTTGAAAGTACAATCCTTCCGGTTAATAATGGAAAATAATTTCATTCAAATGGCTGCCTCGGCTGGCCATGCAGTAAGCTACACGGCCGGTATTTCGCCAATGGCTTCACGAATATTGTCCTTTAAAGCGTCAATTGTATCTGGCTTGTCGGCGTAACACTTATCTTTGACGGCACCCCACAAATAATAGTCCAACGGTGTCAAATCGCAGCTCCGAGGTGGCCAAACGACATCAGCTTTGCGGCTGATAATGCGATCTTCAAAAACAGGGCGCAAAACATCGAGTGTAGCTTCGGCTGTGTGGCACGTAGCGCTGACCTGTTGAAACCAAATGTTGTCAATATCCTCCTCTTCAATTTTTGTGAACAAAAATTTGTTCAACATGTCCCGATAACGATCGCCATTGACTGTAACGGTCACTCTTTGCTCATTTTCGAAGAAAAATGGCCCAATTATGCCTCTGGACCAAAATTCGCACCAAACAGTGACTCGTTTTGGGTGCGTCGGCTTTTCAATGTATGCGTGCGGGTTTTCTGTGCCCCAAATGCGACAATTTTGCTTGTTTACATACCCGCCAAGATCAAAATGAGCTTCATCTGAAAAGATTATTTTTTTTGCCAAAATCGGGATCTTCTGGTGCAGGCTACTGCATGGCTAGCCGAGACAGCCATTTGAATGAAATTATTTTCCATTATTAACCGGAAGGATCGTCCTTTCAAATAAAAAAAGAAAGAACCAAACATCTATGTATTACATAGCCTCTAGCTTCCACTAGCAATCGATGAGCCCAGAATTTGGCGACAACGCGTTTCATTGTTACATACATGTTCTTGATTGTGGTTTTACGGTTCTCCTACAAAAACTGTCTGTTGGCTACGTCGCCATTTGATATTGTTTGTGGCAAAGTGTTTGAAACTTTCTGTCTTGTCTTCAGCATGAAGAACTGGTTGGTCTTACTGCCATTCGAAATTCTCTAAAAGTCTTTGAGAAAGTTTACATTCATTTCATTGTCCGAACAAAAATTAAGTTTCCCTTGGAGGACAGGACTAGCAAAATCTTGTCTGATCCCTATGTTTAATAATAACTCCATCATTTCAAAGGTTACCATACTTTTAATAGTTCGAAACAAAGTGTAGTGCTGACCAAATGCCGTGGTGCCTTCGTCGCTTACACATGATGGACGAAGTTTGCAATCAAATGCTGAAAGAGCTCCACCGTTTCTTAAAAAGTGTTAATGTGGGAACCATCCTTTGAGCTAAGTGTTCCTAATGCTTTTGAAAAAATCCTGCTCGTTTGCGAGAAATTCTCTGCGTTCCTTACAAAAGTGTTTCCATGATTGTTATTAGCTGTTTGCTACAAAGGATCAGTTGGATACTTTGTCTCTGTTAAATTTCGGTTTCATTAAGATACACTCCTCGTGGATTACTTTGTTCTAAGTGGACAAATCCTCAGCTGATGTAGTGTGAAATGTAATTCTCGTAATTATAAATTGTAGTCACCACATATTTCAAGATGTGTTTATAATAAGGTGTAGACCTCTCATCACAGACAGTTATCTACCAAGTCAAGGTGTAGTTGCTTTGGATGTTTGCCACTCAGAGTTATGATGATTCCAGGGGAACTTCTCAGTGTGTTTCCTTTCTATTTTACATTTAAGACAAGAAGAGATGTATCTTTCAATATTGTTACGAAAATCGAAACGACCTAATATCGTTTAACAACAAAAACGATAAACAAAAGCCACACGATACAAATACACACTAACACTAAGAATACAATGAACGTGTTAATTATCTAAATCTGCACACACACATCTGTACAACGAACCTGCTTGCGCCTGGTACCAACAACAACATGTATATGACAAAAGGGGATAGATAACATAAGCAAAGTACACAAACAACAATGTATCTCGAGCAGGCGAGATCACGAACCTTCCACTTCAAGAATGTTCGATAGACTGGTTGTGTCGGACTATAAAAGGGCTGGTCAAAGCAGGCAGCAGTCAGTAAGAATTCAGTCAGCCTTGTGTGAAGTTGCGTGTGGACGAAATAAGTCGTGGTTGTAAAGATCCAGTGAATACTTGTGTGAACTAGTGACTGAAACAGATTATTATTGTTGTATCGTTAAGTTGTATACGGTGGCACATAAAAGTGTAAATAATAAAGAGAGTTCAACTGAAATTAAACACATATTTGTTTTTACTTTGTTTGCAATTAACGAACTCATATTTAAACGTTTTTGAAAAGGTAAAAACGTAACAATATGTTTTAACAGACCCCAAGGTGGAATAAAATTTAACAGCGACACTACCAAAGTTGCATTAAGCCAACTTCAACATAGCCATGATGGTTATAAATTTTTATTGTCGAATTACAAAAGCAATTCCCTCCTTTGTTTTGATAAATATTTACTTTTCGATTTGACACTTCATTGAGAACTTCTGTTGAGCGTGTGTGTGTGTGGCCAATGTATTGGCATATTATTGGCCTGAGATCCCCCACGGTATAATATAGTCAGCGTTAATATAACACAACTTAATTAATTTTTTTTCTGCTTTGTAATACAATGTTTTATTGTATAATTGTTATTACAATAAAAAAACATGCTAAAAATTTAAACAAATTATCAGTTGGCATAAAATGTCTCTAATTATACACTACACGACTACAGGTGAATTAAAAATATCGAAACAAAACAAACGGCTTTAATTCAGTTGACTTAGAAGTACTGTTTGTTTGAAACAGAGCCTTCATTATCCACCAAAAAGGAAGCTCATTTACATAAATTGCTTGCTTGTAGTAGAAGAAAGTTTGCTTGTAGTGTGATGGCCCTAGGCAATTGTCAGCAAAAATATTTATTTCGTGGTGAACCTTAATGCGATCGAATCTTTTACTAGCTCTCAGGACCATAAATCCATGCAATACGAATCGTATAAACATTTGGTACCATAAAACTAATCGATCCAATAAAACAAAAACTACATCACACTACTTCTCTACCACCTCCAAGAGTTACAGACCATAAAGCCAACCACTATTCATGTGTCTGGCTCAGAGATCAGCAATGAATCGCTTTTTCGCTACTCATGAAATTTTGAGTATGAGTGAGTCAACAGTATTGAAATCCAACTACTCTGATTCATTCGTACACAGTACAACATTGATTTATAAGTACAAGTTGCAATGAGTATGAGTACAACGTTGACATCAAACTCATAACATTCGAAATATGTTTGATTCATACGCCTACTCATTCATACATACATACATACATACATAATTGGTCATTACAACCCTTCAGTCAGGATTACGACCCAGTTTCTCACACCGCTTATATTGTGTGTGTTAATTTTATACATGAGTGGCGGGACCTACAGTTTAAAGTCGACTCCGAACGACAGATTTTTGAGAAATATTTTTATGACAATTTTATTTACTCTCATAGTTTTTGCCAGAGATCTGCTGAGAGGAAGACGCCGAAAAAATACTTTTTGTATTTTATTTTGATGTCTGGCCTGGGGCTCGAACCCTGGCTTTTAGTCGAATAAGCCAACACACCACCTACTAGACCACGGCGCCAACTCGTTCAGATTCATAAATTTAGAAATATACTTATAATACTCATAAAGTGATTCGAATCTTTCATTAAAATTTGCAGTCTTTGTTGCTGTTGCATTTACAAAGAAAGAAGAGAGACAAAGACAGCAAGCAGCGCAAACACACAACCTTAGTGTTCGTACGCGAATCAAACTTATTTTGTGATTCGTGTATACGATGAGTCATGGAGAGTCGTAATCAATAACATCATGCGTATTGTTAAGTATAAGTACCATGAGTATTGCAAACTTTGAATATGAGTAGTATGAGTATGACATTAAAATAAGTATGAATGCGTATAAGTATCAGAAATTATAAGTATGATTCGAATCTACTCATCGTTTTGAATACTCATTGCTGACCTCTGGTCTGGCTGCGAATAATCCTAAATAAATACAATTTCTTTAAAAACTTGTCCCAAAAGGAGGATTACTTTATATAGGGTTTACCATTAACTTTAGGGGTTCGAATTAGAAGTTTGGCCATAAGAAAGTATGGTGACATAAGGAATTTGAACACCAACAACATCCACTAAAGTCAGGTAGTAGTAAAGAAGATCTAACGGGATTTCAACTCTTCAAGAAGTTGCTCCAAATATACATAAGTCCCTGGAATTATAATGCGACGCATTGTACAAAATAATTTTAATAAAGTAAACTTTTAAGATAACGACATAAAGGTTATGAACCTATTAACAAAAATCCTGGACATTCCCGAAGTAATCATAACGGCCAACTACCTACGTTTGCGGTTCTTTTTTTTTTTTTGAACTCACACACTTAAGCCAGATTCACAATTCCCAAGAGAGTGCTGCAGATATTATTCTGAGAATTTATTTTTTTTTCATATTTTTAAAACATTTTATAGCTAGGTCCCGCCGTATGCCGGTAACCAAACTAGTCTTAATCTATATCCAAGTAATCACTTCAATGTAATTGTATAGGGGCCTTATTCTTAAAGTCTTTGTGGGGTTCAATTACTGTGGCCAGATTAATGGTCTTGAGTGAGAAATTCGTATGCATTCAGAGGCAATTTCAGTCCTTTATTCTCTCTTGAGCCAAGAGAGAAGGCTTATATAAAGGGTGTTTTTTATAGAGGTATAGAACTTTAAGTTGCAATAAAGCAACGATGGATTATTCGATTGACATGAATTTTATTTATCCGAAAGATAATCTTGTGGCATTACATTTTAAATATGATTTCTGGCATATGGCCGCCACGGCTGGCGCGGATGTAGTCCATCCGTATATCGGCAATAATACGGCGAATGTTGTCTTCCAAATGATTAAGCGTTTGTGGTCTTACCGCATAGACCAATGACTTTACATAGCCCCACAGAAAGTAGTCTAGCGGTGTTAAATCACAAGATCTTGGAGGCCAATTCACAGGTCCAAAACGTGAAATTAGGCGGTCACCAAACGTGTCTTTCAATAAAGCTATTGTGGCACGAGCTGTGTGACATGTTGAGCCATCTTGTTGAAACCACATCTCCTGGACATCATGGTTATTCAATTCAGGAATGAAAAAGTTTGCAATCATGGCTCTGACTGTATGTAACGTTCTGGCCACCATCGTTTTTGAAAAAGTACGGACCAATGATTCCACCAGCCCATAAAGCGCACCAAACAGTCAGTTTTTCTGGATGTAACGGTGTTTCCACATACACTTGAGGATTGCCTTCACTCCAAATGCGGCAGTTTTGTTTGTTGACGTAGCCATTCAACCAGAAGTGCGCTTCATCGCTAAACAAAATTCGCTTATGAAAATCGGTAACAACGGTAATCTCGTTTTGGGCCCATTCGACGAATCTACGCCTTACTTGATGATCGTTTGGCTTCAATTCTTGCACGAGTTGGATTTTGTAAGCACGCAAACCAAAATCCTTCCGCAAAATCTTCCATAAAGTGGATGGACACAGATCCAATTCCTGTGCTCGATGGCGGATGGACTCATTCGGGTCTTCCTCAGTGCTACGCTCTACAGCAGCAATAGCTTCTTCTGTACGCACCGTACAGCATCTCTGGGGATGCGAGTTATCAATAAGAGTAAACGTGGTGCGAAAACGTGCCATGGTTAATCAAATTAACTGCTCTGATGGACGATTTTGTCGACGATAAAATGGACGTAGTGCGCGATACGTTTGCCGCACAGAACCATTATTTTCGAAATAAAATTGCACTATTTGCAAGCGTTGTTCAGGCGTGAGTCTATTCATGATGAATTACCAAACCAAATTGAGAATAAATCACTTGACAGCTGTTAAATCGGTCGCCATCTTGAAAAGTAATGCCAACATAAAGTTCTATACCTCTATAAAAAAACACTTTAGAAATATTCTCAATGCCTGAGCAGGCAAGCGCATATTCAGGTGACTAATATAGTCTTAACCTATACACAGGTAATCACCTGTTATGTGCAATAACTGTGCCCGCAGTTATTTTTTGTTACCAGAAGCCATAAATAAGTTTCGTCTTTATAATGCCGTATGCGAATTGATTATAAAGCAGTTCTCCTCCACTATTGACTCTCGGTAAGGATTAGGCTGAGATATTCCTGTTTCAAATACGCTGAAGTAACAAAAGAACCATAATCTCCAAACAAGAGCGTGGAGTAGCTTTCAGTGTTTTCATAAAGATATGACAGGATGGTCTTACAATGTTAGTATGGAACTGCTATCCACTGCTAACGAAACGCAGTAATCGACTCTGTAGAGTACCAAAGCTATGGACTTGCCTAATTATTATTATTTTGCTTGCTTTGTCTAGTTGCATGACCACCATTTAAACAAATTTATTAAAAAAATATTGAAAAAAAATTCCGCAAAATATGTCAACAATTGCTTAATTTAGTAGCGTGTCAAAGCATACGAACAAAAACAAAAAAAAACTGTACAGAAATTTAAATAATTAATGAATATGTATGTATGTGTACGCGAAATATTATAATTTATTTATTAATTATTTAAAATATTGCTAAATTAGCAAGAAAAATGAACAGAAAAAAAATATTCTTGTTAAGGCAGGCAAAACAGCACAAAATATTATCACACGCACAGCATTAGCGATTCAGCAAAATATCACGAGAAATTAATTTGTTATGGAACAACAACAATTAATTTGTTAAGCCAGCTATTATTTCTATTATTCTTTCATTTAATCGACTGGCGGTCATTTAAAGGAGAGAAGAGAATTAATTAAACAAAATAGGAGTTCATGATGATGTTCATAAATAAATTATTTTCGTTTTTGATCAGCAAACTCATAAGCCGCACTCGAACATTTTTGGTGTTTGTGAAAAGCCTGGGATATTTGAAATTATTCGGGTTATTTTCAATAATTGACAAAATAGCTGAGATGTGATGACACCCAGGAATTATAGACACATTGTGTATACGTTTGATACTATGGTATTACGGCAAAATCTTTAATTGGACCCATGTAGCGCATACATGGTTCAAGTCTTAGCTGCGAACTCGCGAATAAAACAAAATAACGGGTGATTTTTTTTACCTATTATCTTTTTGGCAACACTGGTTTAAACAGCTCACGCACGTTTCGTGTTTTGTTTCACTGTCAAACATCTTCAGTTTGGTCTATAATTTAACCATGAATCGTCTTACAAAACGAACAACGCTTGCAAATCATTGAATTTTATTATCAAAATGCGTGATCTGTTATGGTCAGTTTAATCGACCTACTGAAGCGGCTATTCGGGCTATTGTGACTAAATTTCGCACCAAATTTACATTGTTGGACATTAAACCACCAACACGCTTACGTAGAGTGCGAACTGAAGAAAATATCGCAGCTGTATCGGCCAGTGTTAATGATGACCATCAATTATCGATTCGTTGCCGTTCGCAGCAGTTGGGCCTCTGTTACTCAACAACGTGGAAAATTTTGCGGAAGGATTTAGATGTGAAGCCTTTTAAAATACAGCAAGTGCAAGAATTGAAGCCGAACGACCTAGCGCAACGCAGAATTTTTAGTGAATGGGATTTTGGAAAGTTGGCCGAAGATCCACTTCTTTATCGAAAAATTGTGTTCAGCGACGAAGCTCATTTTTGGCTCAATGGATACGTAAATAAGCAGAATTGTCGATTTTGGAGTGAAGCTACCAATGCATCCAGAAAAAGTCACAGTTTGGTGCGGTTTATGGGCTGGGTGGCATCATTGGACCGTACTTTTTCAAAGATGCTGCGAATCGTAACGTAACTGTGAATGGTGAGTGCTACCGTGAAATGATATCCAACTTTTTTTGGCCCAAAATGCAAGAGCTTGGCTTGCATGACATGTGGTTTCAACAAGACGGTGCCACATGCCACACAGCACGCGTAACAATGGAATTATTGAGAGACGAGTTCGGTGAACATTTTATTTCACGTTCGGGACCGGTCAATTGGCCGCCTAGATCGTACGATTTAACGCTTTTAGACTATTTTTTATGGGACTTTTATGTTAAAGCTCATGTCTATACACACAAGCTGAAGCATTTATTCGTGAGATACCGGCCGAAATGTTGGAAAGAGTATGCCAAAATTGGACTAAGCGGATGGACCATTTGAGGCGCAGTCGCGGTCAACATTTGCATGAAATAATCTTCAAACATTAAATTATATGAACCGTACTATCGATTCAAACAAAGATTTCATGAATTTTTCTGAATTTTATGTGTTTTTTTTTAATTTTCCTATAGCTCTTAAAAAATCACCCATTATAAAAAAAATATTTCTACCGAGACTTCCGCTCAACAGATTTCTCGCAAAAACTCTGAGAGAGAATAAAAAATTGCCATGAAAAGTTTCTTGAAAACTCTGCCGTTCGGAGTAGACCTTAAACATTAAAACACACAACCTGGGAGGTGTGAGAAACCAGTAAGGTAAGTAAGTAAGAGTCCGATATCTTTAATAAAATGAAATGTGAAATAATAATACTTCGGCAACTTCCTCTCAGCAGTCTTCAGGCAACAACTCAGAGAGTAAATAAAATTGCCATGAAAAGCAATCGAACAGGGTCGACTTTAAACTGTAGGTCCCACCACTCATGAATAACATTTACACAAACAACTTGGGTGGTATAAGGAGCTAGGTTGTAAGCCTGACTAAACAGGGTTGTAATAATCAATTAAGTAAGTAAGTAAGTATGAGTCAGACATCTCCAACAAAATGAAATATGAAATATTATTTCATCGGCAGTATTATTGTTGGATTATTTGATTTTCTTGTCCTAATTTGCTACGTATTTGTGTGTATAATTCAGTGTACCGTTTGTAGTGTATATTTTGTTGTTGTCTGTTAGTTTTGTTTACTTATTTTCATGTAGTTTTCGTGTAGTCATAGTAATGAATTTACCGTACTCTGGTAAGTAGTGTGTTGGCTTAGTAGGCTACGTGAGGTCACGGTTAAGACCCCAAACGAAATGCGAAAAAATATTTCTACGGTGACTTTCTCTCAGCAGTCTTCTGGCAAAATTTCTGAGAATAAAATAAAACTTCTATGAGAAGATTCTCAACAAATCAGTCCTGCGGAGTCGACTTTAAATTGTAGATCATGCCACTCATGTACATATAACATTAACACACACAACTTGTGCAGCGTAAGAAATTAGGTTGTAATCCTCACTAAACAGGGCTGTAATGTTCAATTAAGTATGTATTGCAGAGGCAAATTTAAACTTTCACCTTTAACTGGCTTGATTTCATTGTAAAATTTAAAAAAAAAACCCAACATATTCCTTGCGTACATAGATAAACATTTTAAATTTGTTTAAAGCTCCTGTTCACTTTTCATGTATTTTTTTTAAATATTTTCTGAAAAAAAACAAAACAAAACACCAGTCGTCATTACCATTTCATCATCATAATCGCTGACTGCATGTGTGCATGTCGTTTGCACTGAAGCTCTCTCAACCGAACTCAATTCAATTCATTTGTATTGTGAATGAAACTTTTCCAAGTTGAGTTTGCGAAAAATGGCCAAAAGCTGTTTAGAGTGGAAAAACTCTTTGTGAAAATGATTTTAAAATATTCACACAAAAAAACAAAAAAAAAAGTCTCAGAAAATAAAACAGATTTACGGGATTATGAGAAAAATAAAAACAAAAACAATAAAAAAAAAGAAAAAAGATTTGTTTTCTAAGTATGGATTTGTAAAATGTAATACAAACAAAAGGAGGAGTGAGCATTAGATGTGTAGGTAGAGTTTACACATGTTAACAGCATAGGGACAAGACAGACAGACAAGATAGGCAGACAGACAAGACTGACTTACATTTATAGTCACATACAACATTGTTAACTCATGTTAGGGACTAATTTGCAGACGGCAAAAGCACAAAAAAACAAAACATATTAACATTAGTAATAACCTAAGGGAACGAGGGTAGTTAGGGAAATTTGTTTAAATAAGATTTTGAGCGTCTTTTAAACTTCACTGCATTATGGCAATATTGAAAAAAAAACCATAAACGTTGTATTACTGTTCACAACTTGATGTAAACAACAACTGTTTTTCTTCGTCATTATTCTGTTTACACCCTTTGCATAAACAATAACAATTACTAGATAATTGTTCGACAGATCTTTGTAACGGATATCTTCAAACCACGATTACTCTCTTTAAACACACCGTGTCTTCACACAAAACTGACAGAACCTTTAATAACTAACTCGCCTGCTTTGCCTTGCCTTTTATATGGCAGGATAAACAGTTTGATGAATGTTCTTGAAGGCGAACGTTCATGACTTTGCCTTCTCGCGAACATCGTTATTTGCGTTTATTAGTGTGGTGTTGTTGGTATATTTTTGTTTACTAGTTTACCATTTTTTATGCGGGTGTTTGTTGTTGTATTTTTGTATTCTTGTTTACCATTTTTTATGCTGGTTTTTGTTGTTGTATTTTTGTTTACATTTAATGTTAAGCGATGTAAAAGCAAAACACCAGTATTTAGACTCTTCATTTGCGTAACAATACGTTCCACGTATACCTCCTGTATGGCGAAATCTTAACATCATCAGAGTGAGATCAGCAAATAAACGCCTTAAGTATCCATCTTTCAGCGGCAATATGAAAAACAGAACATCTGAATCAGAGAACTCTGTACTAAGGTGTACTTATGTTAGGTGAAGCTGCCGTAATCTAGTAGGTAGTGCCTTGGCTTATCAGAAACGAGTCCGTGCTTCAAACTGTAGCTCAGAAATCTCGAGCAAAACAAAATATGAAAAAAATATGGCCAATTCAACCTAGTTCCCGATATCACCCATGGTGTATGTGACAACTTTATCCATGAGTGGTGGTAACCGCAGTTTAAAGTCGATTACTAATGACAAATATTATTGACATACATACATACATAATTGGTAATTACAACCCTTCAGTCAGGATTACGACCTAGTTTCTCACACCACTTATGTTGTGTGTGTTAATTTTATACATGAGTGGTGGGACCTACAGTTTAAATTCGACTCCGAACGACAGATTTTTGAGAAACTTTTCATGGCAATTTTATTTACTCTCAGAGTTTTTGTCAGAAATCTACTGAGAGGAAGGCGCCGAAGACATAATTTTTGTATTTTGTCTTGATGTCTGGCCTGGTGCTCGAACCCTGGCTTTACGTCTAATAAGCCAACACACTACCTACTAGACTACGGCGACTTCAATATTATTGACGCTCAGAATTTTTTGCCAGAAATCTGCTGAAAGGCAGCCGCCGAAGAAATATTCTCTTCAAACTTCATTTTGTTCGATAGGTCTGGGTTCGAGTTTGATCCACGGCCGCACATCTAATGAGCCAACACACTACCCACTAAAGTACAGCCACTTAAAGTTTACTTACACATCCACAAAAGTGATGTAAAAAAATCATGAAAGTAAGTTAGGATTACTCCACGCCAGTTTTAACTCCTCCCTAGCAAAACCGAGTGGTAAAAAATGTTATTGGAAAAATGCCATCAAATTGTTAGAAAATTATGTTGAGTAATACGAAGTATTTTTGACAAACTTCTTGGATTTTCTTTGTTTTATCGCCAAATTTTTAAAATCGCCCTCGTATACCTGCACAAAAAAAGAACTTCGCCTCAAAAAAACTTTGACATGTACAGCTTGTGCATATGTCTAATGTTCATTGTTAACCCATCCCTCGTAGCCTAAACGTTATACAAAATTTTTGTGTTTTTGACTGTATTTTTAATTTCAAAATGAAATGTTTAACATGCAGGCTGGCATTATTGTTCTGTTCATGAATAAAATTTACATTCAAAATTTTCAAACGAAAGAAAAATCAACAACAACAACAGCAGCAGCTACAACTAAACTAAGCATGAACATAAACTATATGACTCCACCAGATGACTGACTGACTAACTGGAGATAGCTGGTTATAAGCGAACAAACGAACGGCTTAAAACGGCAACAGCAACAGCAACGGCAACAGCAAATAAAACATGCAATCAACATGGGAGGTGGTGATGCACATGAATGAATCAAGTTGAGGTGGATAACAAGTCAAGTCAACTCAACTCCAATCAAATTGAAATTCAAATTCAAATTCAAATTCTGTTTCCATATTTCGTTCCATATTTCATTCATTATTAAATATTTAAGCAGAGAATTTATCATAAATTGAATCAATTAAAATCGTTTTTAAGGCAATTATTGTGGTGAGCTCCAACAAATGGCGTTTAAAAGGCAATTAAAGAAGAAGCCAGGGTTGAAGAGTTTTCGTTTATGATTTGAAATCGTTTCAAAAGTGTTGGAAAATGTGTAGCAAATGGGGCTTTTGTCATCACACTACCCGTGAGACGTTCAAAGCTAAATCCACGATAACTCTCTTCAAACGCACCGTGCCTTTACACAAGATTGACTGAACTTTTACTAACCAACTCGCCTGCTTTGCTTTGCCTTTTATGTGGCAGGGTAAACAGTCTGATGAATGTTCTTGCAATCGAATGTTCGTGGCTTCGCCTTCTCCAGACTTCTATAAATGTAAACATCATTGTTTACATTCAATATTGTTGTTTACATTTATTCTTGTAGTGTTTGTTGGTATATTTTTGTTTACATGTTTACGATTTTTTTATACAGGAATTTGTTGTTGTATTACGCAGTTTGATAATTTGTAAACAAGTTCATTGTTTTAGTATCTACTATCCGACTTTACTCGTTCGCACAAAGAAAGATGAGCAATGAATCCACACATCGAGAAACAAGTTAAAACTGACCTTTAATGGATACACTGTGATACCTAGAATGCATCGTATGAACTTCAGACACTGAAGGACCCAAAGTCATACGCGCATAAAGGCAGAGAATACAGCAATGATATGTACAGAAGATATGTATGAAAGATAAAGAAGTAACGATTATCCACCCCTTGAGGACCAGAGGAGAATAATGTTCGAATATCAACCAATTTATGACAAAACTTGTGTACGTAGCCAGTGATGAGTTGAATTCTAAAATTGACAGAACAGCTGAGAAATCAGGCCAGTCAGGAATTAAAGTCATACAGTTAAACAGTAAGTCAATGATATTACAAGAGAACCTGCGACATGAACCTCACTAGAGTTATGCATGAAACAATTGGCAATTAGAGGATGTCGCCGTAGAAATACTTTTTGTATTTTGCCTTGAGGTCTGGCCTGGGGCTCTATCATTGTCCAATGTTATCTGTAAACAGAGAAGGGATGCAAGGCAGCTAAGCTCTGTATAACTTAACTGGTCTTACATCTGCGTATGTCGAAATGGAAGGAGAATAAGTATAAATACGTTTTATTGCATAGACAATTGATTTCCTAACACCAATAGCGAGCTATTTCACTGAAGTCGTGATTTTTCTGACAGATACCCTATAGGGCTATACTACAGAGGTACCCTTTGGCACCATAGTAGTTTCAAAAACTTTGCTATACGATTATGCTTGCCAGACAATTAGTTTCTTACCACGTTGTACGGTTAAAGCAGTAAAATATTGTTTTAGTATTCAAAAAAAGAAGGAAGCAGCCAATTTCTCTTGTAAATTTTTTTCCTTTCTTCACCACGATGGCAACAGAATCAAGTCGTGTTCTACAGACAATGTTCACGTCCATAGATTCCCTCTTCCATTACTCTACAACCCATTTTTCTAGCCTCAGCACAATGTACTGCATGAGTACGATCATCGCCTGAGTGTTTGCAATTTTTATCGCCATTTTATTATGGACTTGTGCTCATACATAATTGATCATTACAACCCTTTAGTCAGGTTTACAACCTAGCTTCTAACACCACAGATGTTGTGTGTGTTAATTTTATACATGAATGGCCGGACTTGCAGTTTAAAGTCAACTCCGAACGATAGTTTTTTTGTGAAATTTTTCATGACAATTTTTTTTAAGTCTCAGAGTTTTTGCCAAAAATCTGCTGAGAGGAAGCTGCCGAATAAATATTTTTTTATATTTCGTTTAGTTAGAGATGTCTGATCTGAGGTTTGAACTGAGGCCTCATGCCTCACTAGCAAGTAGACTACGGCGGCTTTACTTGTGCCCATATTTTAGCCTTGAACCGGGTGCTTCTATCCTAAATTCATGCTGTATCAATGAGGCTCGTTAATTCTTTGACTGACTTTAAACGAGTTCCTGTTGCTTTAGCATTCCCCATTTGTTCAGAGTTTTGTTATCTTTTTCGGCATTCCCTTTAACCTCCTTCTACGGAATTATGGTACTTTAAAAGAGCGTTGTGTGCATATGAGTCCCAATCTTGACATTTAAAATACGTCATCTTCTTCTCTCATATTAGTTGCCACTTATACAGTTTGTTTCGATAAATATTCATGGCAGACCATGGACAACGACGTGTTAACTTTGTGGGTCCTGGACCAGGTTGAGGTGCCCTTCTAATCCCCTGTCTTGAGTTTCTAAAGGAAGCGTTCACTTTGTTAGTTCTAGAGCGGATTTCGGTGTCGTCTTAATCCCTTCTCTGGAGGTTTTAAAGGAAGTGTTCACTTTGTGGGTTCTAAAGTGGATTTCGGTGTCGTTTTAATCCCTTCTCTGGAAATTCTACAGCAAGTGTTCGCTTTCTGGGTTCTAGAGCGGATTTCGGTGTCGTTTTAATCCCCTACCTTGGGTTTCTAAAGGAAGTGTTCGCTTTGAGGGTTCCAGAGTGGGTTTCGGTGTCGTCTTAATCCGTTCTCAGGAAATTCGAAAGGAAGTGTTTGCTTCGTGAGTTCTACAGCGGTTCGGTGCCTTTTTAATCCCCTGTCTTTAGTTCCCAAAATCCTAAAGATGCACGAAAATCGGTTAGTAACTCTCAGGACGATATTTTATAGGAATTGTTTGCTTTCTGGGTTCTAGAGCGGATTTCGGTGTCATTATAATCCCCTGCCTTGAGTTTCTAAAGGAAGTGTTCACTTTATGGGTTCTAGAGCGGATTTAGGTGCCGTTTTAATCCCCTGTCTTCAGTTCCCATAATCCTTGAGATACTCGAATGTCGGTTAGTAACTCTCAGGACAATATTTTACTCAATGCTACACTAAAGTCCATACTCCTAACGATCTAGGCACTCGTAGCCTGTTAATAACTATAATTAGTAGGTACTGTAGAGTTTTGCGTGCTTGCGATACATCGATTGACCATTAAAAAGGGGAGCGAAGTACTTATTTTCTTTTAAACGTTATGATCATGGTAGTTAAATAAATAAGAAGAAAAAGCTGAATAAACATCGTTGATTTTAATAATATTTGGAATTCGTGACTGACATATTAAACTCAAAAAATCTGTGTTTAAAATGTTAAATTACATTTCACCACCACCAAGAGATATCACATATCACACACAGGGGGATAACAAAAGCCTTGTAATTTACTCATAAGCGCTATCAAAATATCGATTTAAACGATATGATCTCTTTACAATGCAATTAAGAAGAAGAAAAAGACGAACAGAAAAAAAAATTGGTTAAGAAATGCAAAGAGTTTAAAAGCCCATTGAATTATGCCCAGCATCCAACAGAGGAAGGAGTTCATTACAAAGCTTACATTTCTTTCTTTCATTTTTATGGCGGTTTGTGGTGGATAGCTTCTTTGTCTTGTCCACTTTCAATACCATTTCGGAAATGCCCCTCCAGCTATAAACGTTAAAATGAATGACCATATCATAAGCTTGTAATGAATTACCGTTTACAACAGCATGCAACGAGAGAAAGAGAGATGGAGAGAGAGAGAAAAAACCAAAAAACTCCCTCCCGATAACCATTAATAAGTCGGCAAACAATTATTCGTCATATTCATTCAATTATTTTTTTTTTTCGATGATGGCCAGGCTTAAAGCGAAAAGCGTTAAGAAAAAAATATTTTTGCTGTGTGACATGGTTTTCGGTATTTTGCCTCGGCAAAAGAAATGCAGGAAAAAAACCGCATTTCGTTCATATTGTTGTTGTAGTTGTAAGTGTCTTAAAAGACATTTAATGTCCAATCACTGATGGCCATGTCACAGCTTTTCTTGGCTTTAATTTGAATTTTTGTTTTCTGTTTTTTTTCTCTTCGGTTTGTTATTGTTTTCGCCCATGTCATCATCACTTTGTTTGTTGGTGTTGCATCTCATTTCATCATCAGCAAGCAGTAAATAAATGAGGTGGTGCTGACACACTCACTCGCTCACTTACTCACCGATGATGAGCAAGCCTGTGGTTTATGTTGTTGCCAACTCCTCTTCATTTTAACAAAAAAAAAGAGAAGAAATTCAAAAATTTAATTTTTTTTGTTGCCATTTCTTCCAACTGTTAATTGCATACTTACATGCGCAACAATGTACAGTGTATGTATGTAGTGTGCATGTGTATGTGCATAATTCGATCATTTGCCGCCTGAAGGGCCCAATTTTCAATCAATTTCTTCCGACTCAATTTTTTTTGAGACTTTTCTGGGCCACAGTTTAGTAATTATTTTTTAAAAAGCATCATGTATGGTTACGTCAACATTATGACAGAAAGGTTTATAAAAGGTACTAAAATTTAAAATAGTACCTAAGTACCAAAAAGGTTTAAAACGTAGGCGAATATTTTTATTAAAACGAAAGGAAAATAAATTACAAAAACACTAAGAGGCACGCAGTGTTATTGAAATGGAAATGGTACTTTTTTTCATTCATAAAAAAGGTAATAAAATTGAAAATAGTACCTGTGTACTAAAAAGGTTTAAAATATAGGCAAACATTTTTATTAAAACGAAATTAAAATAAATTACAAGAAATGCTATAGGGTACGCAATAGTGTTATTGAAATGGTACTTTTGGATTCATAAAAAGGTAGTAAAATTTATAATAGTACCAAAATGGTTTAAAACATAGGCGAATATTTTTATTAAAACGAAAGGATAATAAATTACAAAAATGCTACGAGGTACGCAATAGTGTTATCGAAATGGAAATGGTACTTTTTAATCATAAAAAGATACTAAAATTGAAAATAGTACCTAAGTACCAAAAAGGTTTAAAACATAGGCGAATATTTTTATTAAAACGAAAGGAAAATATATTACCAAAAACACTAAGAAATACGCAATAGTGTTATTGAAATGGAAATGATACTGTTTATTCATAAAAAGGTACTAAAAATAAAAATAGTACCTGTATACTAAAAAGTTTAAAACATAGACGAACATTTTTATTAAAACGAAAGGAAAAGAAATTACAAAAAACACTAAGAGGCACGCAATAGTGTTATTGAAATGGAAATGGTACTTTTTTTATTCATAAAAAGGTACTCAATTTTAAAATAGTACCTAAGTACTAAAGAGGTTTAAAATATAGGCGAATATTTTCATTAAAATGAAAGGAAAATAAATTACAAAAAATACTACGAAGTACGCAATAGTGTTATTGAAATGGAAATGGTACTTTTTTCATTCATAAAAAAGGTAATAAAATTGAAAATAGTACCTGTGTACTAAAAAGGTTTAAAATATAGGCGAACATTTTTATTAAAACGAAAGGAAAATAAATTATAAAAATACTACGGGGTACACAATAGTGTTATTGAAATGGGAATGACACTTTTTTTATTCATAAAAAAGGTACTAAATTTTAAAATAGTACCTAAGTACTAAAGAGGTTTAAAACATATGCGAATATTTTTATTAAAATGAAAGGAAAATAAATTACAAAAATATCTACGAGGTACGCAAGAGTGTAATTGAAATGGGAATGACACTTTTTTATTCGTAAAAAAAGGTACTAAAATTTAAAATAGTACCTAAGTACCAAAAAGGTTTAAAACATAGGCGAATATTTTTATTAAAACGAAAGGAAAATAAATTACAAAAAATACTACAAGGTACACAATAGGGTTATTGAAATAGAAATGGTACTTTTTTATTCACAAAAGTACCAAAAAAAATTTATGAGATAATCCAGAAAAAAAATGTCAATAAATAAAATTTGGTTTAATAGTGTATGCTTAAGAATTTTAATAAGAAAAATAGGGATTGGTACTAAAGAGAAAAAAGTACTTTGTAACCAAAAAAGTATTCAGAACATTTTTGAGTAATACTAAAAGTAAACAAAGTACTTTTGTAACCAAAAAGTATGCAGAAAATTGTATCAATGAAAATTTTTATGGAAAATTTGGTTCAGAAACGGTACAAAATATTAGCAAAAAGGGTACTGTTACAGAAAGATTTCAAATAATGTGTTTAAAAGAGTACTTAATGGATTTCAGTTAAGAGAAATGGTACTAAAAAAAGAACAGAATTCCTCTTTGATATTCCATTTGACAACTTTAGGAGTTTTGTTTAATAACGTATGCTAAAGGATTTTAGTACCAAAAATGGGGATTGGTACTAAAGTGAAAAAAGTACTTTCGAACCCAAGAAGGCATGCAGAACATTTTGGAGTGATACTAAAGTGATAAAAATACATTTGTAACCAAAATGAAATGAATGAAAGTTCATATGGAAAATTTCGTTTAGTAATGGTACCAAATATTAGCAAAAAAGGTACTTTTACAGAAAGGTTTCAAATAATGTGTTTAATGGATTTCAGTTAAGAGAAATGGTACTAAAATGAGAACAGAATTCCTCTTTGATATTCCATTTGAGAACTTCAGGAGTTTTGTTTAATAACGTATGCTTAAGGATTTTAATGCCAAAAATGGGGATTGGTACTAAAGTGAAGAAAGTACTGTGTAGCTAAAAAGGTATGCAGAACATTTTTGAGTGATACTAAAGTGATAAAAATACATTGGTAACCAAAAAGTATGCAGAAAATTGTATGAATGAAAATTCATATGGAAAATTTGTACCAAATATTAGCACAAAATGTACTTTTAAAGAAAGATTTCAAATATTTTTTTAAAGAGTACTTAATAGATTTCAATTAGGAGAAATGGTACTAAAATGGGAACAGAACTACTCATGGATATTCTATTTGAGAACTTTAGGAGTTTGAAGCATTTTGATATAAACTCGCGACTTCAAGTATTCCATAAAAAGAACTCCAGCTTTGTTAAATCGGTTTAACAAATCCGAATTAGGCAACCTAGGAAGGCAAAATTTCAGTTATATGTCTTGCAGCAAGTAAATTTGCTCCATGCTTTTTTAATCATATGTACCCCAGTCGGAATAATTTCAGTTGAGAATAGTTTTCTAAAAAATAAGAACCTATAAACCCCTCAGTCTTAACATACTGCGTAAAAGAACATTGAAATAAAGCGTCCGCCAAACAACTTTCTTTTTTTGAAAATGCTTTAAAACAAAACTACTAAATATTTCCTCAAATTTTTTTTTATTTCAAAGTAAAATTTTTCCGGTTAATAATGGAAAATAATTTCATTCAAATGGCTGCCTCGGCTGGCCATGCAGTAGCCTACACCAGAAGATGTCGATTTTGGCAAAAAATCATCTTTTCAGATGAAGCTCACCGACGCACCCAAAAGGAGTCACTGTTAGGTGCGGATTTTGGTCCAGAGGCATAATTGGGCCATTTTTCTACGAAAATAAGCAAGGAGTGGCCGTTACAGTCAACGGCGATCGTTATCGGGCCATGTTGAACGAATTTTTGTTCACAAAAAATGAAGAGGAGGATATTGGCAACATTTGGTTTCAACAGGACGGCGCTACGTGCCACACAGCAGAAGCTACACTCGATGTTTTGCGCCCTCTTTTTGAAGATCGCATTATCAGCCGCAGAGCTGATGTCGTTTGGCCACCTCGGAGCTGCGATTTGACACCGTTGGACTATTATTTGTGGGGTGCCGTCAAAGATAAGTTTTACGCCGACAAGCCAGAGACAGTTGACGCTTTAAAGGACAATACAGTTGCACACAATCGATAATGTGCTCAAAGATTGGACCGATCGTGTAGGCTACTGCATGGCCAGCCGAGGCAGCCATTTGAATGAAATTATTTTCCATTATTAACCGGAAAAATTGTACTTTCAAATGAAAAAAAAATTTGAGAAAATAATCAGTAGTTTTGTTTTTAAAGCATTTTCAAAAAAAGGTATTTGGTGGACCCTTTACAAAGGTGAGTGGATGTCCTCCCTGTGGTCGATCCTCAGAATTATATCAGTGTACATAGGTTACGCAAGGCTGACGGTCAACGTCTAGCAATTGACTTACAACCTGTATTTGGTAAGAGAACATCTTCTCTTCTACCAAAATTGTCTATAAGGAAAGCTTATTGGTTTCCAATTGCGTGGTTTCTCGGTAAAACTCTCAGCAGAATGTGTGCTTCGGGGACGCCCCCGTTTCATAATTTCCTAGGCAAATTGCTGCAGACCTCACTAACACCAAGACGTGTATGCTTCACAAATGGCAAAACTGAACTGTAACACTAACCACCTTTCAAAAATTATAGCGAGTTCCGATTGGGTGGTAACTTTAAATGACACAAATACCCATGTGATTATCCTGCATTTGATGAAACAGAAGTTTCACCACTTTGATGACATTGTCATAGCTCGTGGAATGTAAATCCCCCTATAGAGGTTAAATTCCCTGTAGGCTTTTAAAGGGTAGAGAGGAACACAGCTTTGCATAATAGATCCTTTCAACTTTAATCTGCACGGCATAGGACACCGAGGCAGCAATCATCCAGCATGTATTCCTCCAATCAATTGATACAAATAAACTGATGCACGCACATTCCCCACTCATCATCTCTCTTCTTATACAGTCAAGTTGGCTGTCCATCGCCATTGACATTCTTGTTGTTTTTCAGCGGAGTATTTCAACCTCATTCTTGCTGGATAAAGTCCACTCGACACTGTCGTGTGTGGTTGATCTGGAACGTTTTCATTGCCTCTCTATATTGTCCTACGAACTACAGTGTCCCCATATGGGCAGATTTTTCTCTGATCATACCATGTGTGTCTCGGGAGAAGTTTCTGAATCCTAAGTGAAGTTTGTTTTTTAATTTTCTGGTAGTGGGGAAAGTATGAACTGCACCCTGGCCAACTATTGTTTTTAGTTTCTAAATTATTTCAGCCACTTTTAAGTACCAACTCTTTAAAAAGAGGGCCCAATTTGGTACTCTTTTTTAAACGATTTACCCATTCTTATGATTATAAAACTGCATGCCTTCGTTATTGCAATCTTAAATGGTTTCTTATCAAAATTCTGTTTAAACTCCATTAAACGTCAGGCAAGTACCCCACTTTTTAAAAGTACAAAAGTACCAAAGTACTTTTATTTTTGAAATCATTTCCCCCTCTTCCACCTTTTGTTTTGTTTTGTGTTTTTTTTTATTGATAATGATTGATTTCCCTTCAATGCTTTGTGGCACTTAGAACTGTGGTTTCGTTAAATGCTGTTCCTTTGGTAGTGTTGATGGCGTGTACATATGGTTAAATGGTAAGCAGGGCTGATAATATAGCTTTTTCGTTCTGCTTCTGCAATAGTTGTTGTTAGTGTTGTTGTTATTGTTTTTGCCCATTATGGTCAGTTCACTCGCCATCAATTGTAAAAATGTGTGAAGACAAGATCACATTGGGTACGAATAGTTGGGCTGGTTAAATAGTTGCTGAATGCCGATGCTGCGTTCTGTTTGTGGTTTTATTCACGAGTTTTTTCCTTTCTCTCTCTTTTCGTATTTCTTTTTAAATTTTTTTCTCGTGTTTTTTTTTGCAATTTCTGTTCAACGTGTGGCATGTTAGCGGCAGCCACAGTAATGTCAGCGGCAAATGCAACCAAATCATTATAAGGACGTAAAATTCAATCTTTATGAGTCAAAAAGCAACAACAACAACGACAACAACCAGAGCAACAGGAACAACAGCAGACAAGTATCAATATCTGGTTATAAATGCGTATCAATACCCCAAGCAAAAGGCATGAAGAAAAAAACTGGATGAATTGCCTACAAAATGCGAATGAACGCAGCATATAAGACGCAAAGGATGCTAACTACGAGAGGATACAGGGTGGCGGGTAAGGAAAGGAAATCAACCAGCAGATGTACGCACGCAATTGTACGAAATAAACTAAAGAACAGCAGCAACAACACAGGCACTGTCAACAGCAACAGCAACACATATATGTTGTATTGCTTTGCATTAAATCACCGAGACAAGAATGAAAATATAAAACATTGGGTAACGTAACGTTGATAACATTTTTTAAAAACATTTTTTTTTTCTGTTTTAAACCTAAAAAAAAATTGCACAGAAATTGAACACAAAAAATCGAAGAAAAACAGAAAAAAAATAAAGAAACCTGCAAATGATACAAATCACACAAAAACCACACTCATGCTCTTTTACGTATATATACACACACACACACATAAAGAAATAAAATAAAATTAAATAAGTTGCATGTGTACGTGTATGTATGTGTATGTGTTCCTTGTTGTATACATACAGGATCAGTTAGAGCACTCGACTCGACTCTCTCTGGCCCAACAGATGTACAATTCGTTGCGAGTATCCATGTGATGGTGTTGTGTTGTGTTGTGTTGTGTTCCGTGCTTAAGGGTCTCCCCAACTGGTGCTGGTGCAACTGAACATGATTGTTTATAACAACGGCAGCAACAACAACAACATTAACATAAGCTCAGCACAAGCATGTGGCACTCACTATAACATGGTGAACAACTTGATATTGGCTGTGCAAAGGTTGTGTTATTTGCTTATAACCAACCAACCGACCAAATGGCCAAACCGACCAACTTCAAAACTAAACTATTGCAACATCGACAGAAATTTCAACATCAACATCAGCATTGGCACTGGAGTGCAACGAACGAAGGAAGCCGTAAGTGAGTTGAAGTTCTAGCTTGAAATTTAAATTAAAAACTTTTAAGGCTACGCCTGGGCCTATTGAGTTGCTTGTATCAGTACCCAGTCAAACTTTGATCCAGAGGGCGCAACCTATACCTACAAATCCACTCAACTGTCCGTCAATTAGTACTTTTTTGTCCTTTTTTGTTGTGTAGAGGTGAGGCTATCCTTCTATTATTTGTTCCAATCCTTTTCCCCTAGCAAACTTCAAGATGTTTTTCGTTGTCAGTAAAGACAACTCGTTGTCTAGTACGAGATAAGCACTCAGATGTCTCTTTTTAAGATGCCTTAAGGCTGCACTGTTTCAAATTATACTCTCTGATGTGTTTGTTTCCCTCAGCACAGAACCTACACATACGAGTTGAGGCGATCATTATTCGGAATGAGTTTCCTCAGGCTTCTTCTAGAAGGTTTGATGTAACCACTCTCTTTTCACTGTAATTTCCCAAGAAAGTTTAGACTAACTTAAACGTATATTCACTTATATTCACCTTGCCTTTCACCGATGCATCTGTTCACACTTTACACTCTGCCTGCTCATTGCCGTAAATTATCACTTGACATAAGATCCTGCAAAGTATAAATATATTTCTCCTGTCTAGCTGAATCAGTTTGCAATCCAGTCCCATAACATTTTCATGACCATAACCTCAGAGTTCTCGGACACTAACTTCGCTGACAGATAGTATTGCTACCATATGACCTGTACTCTCTGTGCAAGTTAAATTGAGAAAATCTTTCGATTTCAGAATTCCGCTTGGAACATACTCTGAAATTTCCATGTGTACCGAATATTTCTCTTGAAACACAAACACTTCATCAGCTCCTGTCCCTTTGTCTGTTCTCAATCTATCAGTACTTACTTACTTAATTGGCCCTTAACAACTCGATTAACGGATTTCAGCCTTGCAGGCGCCTCTGCTTCTTGCGTACCTGCTCCAGTTGGTCACACCAATCGATGACAGGGCTTCCTCGATTTGGTGCTTCCAACGCAAACTAGGTCGTCCTCTTCGCCGACGTCCGCAGATCCCCGCATCAAATACCTGTCCATCCGAGCCAACGCAGCATAACTCCTATGTCGTTAAGGAGCACATACAGCTCACTCTGGCATCGCATGTGGAAATCATCGCCAACTCACACTGGATGGAACATCTTAAGTAGGACTTTTCTCTCAAATACTCTCAAGGCTGCTGCATCAGTGCAGTGCATGCCTCTGCGTCATAAAGATGCACGGGGAGGATGAGAGTCTTGTAGAGTTTTAGTTTTGTCGTACGATAGGTCTCTGCTATCAATCAATCAGTAGACCACAGGATAGAGTCTCTCTTAAAAGAGTATATGGAATCCAAACATATCTATACACATTCATCGAGAATACAGAATGGCTGCTATAAAGAAGGCCGGTCTCGCTGTTAATCAGGCTTTCCTCCTCCAAGGAAACTTTTTCGGTCAGACGGTACATGTCCTTCTCCTTCCATACTCCGACTTTAAAAGCGATGTTCGGCATCCTCTCGGTCATAGGAGCCCTTTTGTCATATATGTGAATTAGGTTGTGCAACACCTCTTTCCTGTTATCTCTTGCACATTCATCAAACCACTTAGCAAGTCTTTGCCATCTATCAGTTCCTCCTAAGTAGGAAACAATGCTGAAGCAATCTGCATCAATCCAGGGATCCACATCAGTGTTGTCTTTCATTTGTCTAAAGCAGTCGGTTATGCTCTGCACAACAGCTTTCTTTCCCTACTTCGTGTGTGATACTCTGCGGGAATTCTTCAAAGCTTCATTCATTCTTCAATCGTTGGACTTTATTTCTTGCTGTGCTAGACAGGTTTTACGTGGTTGGCAGTGTCGTTCGTCCACCAGTTAACGAGCTGCAATCATCTGAATCTGGTCAACGATATATGGCAGGCACATTTTACCTGTGCCGCCTGTTGTAAGGACGACATCTTCCTGCAGCATGGAAGTTGTTGGCGGCGACCGTATAGTATCATATTTAGTGTCATGATTATAGCAACATGACCCCTGTTTGTATAAATGGACTGATCAGCGTTCCGTATGGTAGGATGTCATGCTATCCGAAAGGCAAGCGCTTTTTTTGTACGATCAATACTCAGGGGTGGCCCCTACACACGCAATGAATTGTGTGGAACTAGGAAAATATGTTATGAGAAGGAGGAACGAAGGAGTAGTATTTGTTGACATGAGATTTGGATCTCTTAATATTATAAGTGGCAGGAAAGACCTCTGCAGGAAGGGAGTTCCAGGTACGGATAGTTCGTCTATAGAAGGAATTCTGTCTCTATTTCAGTGTGCGATCCTCTAGCCAATTGCCCACAAACGGATGTGCTCTGCGAAAGAGAGGAGTATTATGTACGAATGCATGATTCTCAACCTATTACATACATGCATACATACATACATACATAAATGGTCTTTACAACCTTCCAGTCAGCAATGAATCGCTTTTTCGATACTCATAAGTACTCATGAAATTTTGAGTATGAGTGAGTCAAGAGTATTGAAATCCAACTACTCTGATTCATTCGTACTCAGTATACAACATTGATTTATAAGTTAAAGTTGCAATGAGTATGCGTACAACGTTGACATCAAACTCATAACATTCGAAATACGTTTGATTCATACGCCTACTCATTAAGATTCATAAATTTAGAAAAATACTTAATAATACTACTCATAAATGTTTCGAGCGATTCGAAACATTCATCAAAATTTACAGTCTTTGTTGTTGTTGCATTTACAAAGAAAGAAGAAAGGAAAGGACAGCAAGCAGAGCAAACACACAACCTTCTTGTGAGTATTTTAGTGTTCGTACGCGATTCATACTTATTTTGTGATACGTGTATACGATGAGTCATGGAAAGTCGAAATCAATAACATCATGTGTATTGTTTAGTATGAGTACCATGACTATTTCACACTTTGAATATGAGTAGTATGAGTAGTATGAGTATGACATTAAAATAAGTATGAATGCATATAAGTATCAGAAATTATAAGTATGATTCGAATCTACTCATCGTTTTGAATACTCATTGCTGACTTCTTATAACGACCTAGCTTCTCACATTACTTATGTTGTGTGTATTAATTCTATACATGAGTGGTGGGACGTGCAGTTTAAAGACGACTTCAAATGACAGATTTTTGAGAAGCTTTTTATGGCAATTTGCTATTTACTCTCAGGGTTTTTGCCAGAAGACTGCTGAGAGGAAATCGCCGAAGAAATATTTTTTCATGTTTACGTTTTGATAGTTTGACCGGGGGTTTTAACCGTGGCCTTACGTCTAATGAGCCAAAACACTACCTACTAGACTACGGCGACTTCGTATGGATAGTCCACGTATGGATAGTCCAGCTAAAGAATGAAGTCTTTGTGTAGGGCAGTGTACGATTCCCTTGCCCAATTGACCACAAACGGATATGCTCTGCGAGAAAGACGAGTATTACGTACTAATGCATGATTCTCGGGAACAAGTCCCCTTATCTCGCTCTAGCAAAAAATCCGTTGTAGTAACAATACATACATACATACATAATTGGTCATTAACACCCTTCAGTCAGGATTACGACCTAGCTTCTCACATCACTTATGTTGTGTGTGTTAATTTTTATACACGAGTGGCGGGACCTACAGTTTAAAGTCGACTCCGAACGACAGATTTTTGAGAAAATTTTCATAGCAATTTTATTTACTCTCAGAGTTTTTAACAGAAATCTGCTGAGAGCAAATCGCCGAAGAAATACTTTTTGCATTTTATTTTGATGTCTGGCCTGGGGCTCGAACCCTGGCTTTTCGTCTAATAAGCCAACACACTACCTACTAGACCACGGCGACTTCAAGTAACAATAGAACCTTGAAACACAAGCCATATTGTGATGGTCCTCTAACGAATAGAGTTATATACCCTACCGTCATTAATGAGCACCTTTGTCTTCTTATGTATGCGATCGAAAACTCTCAAAATAGAATTCAAGGCATCGACCCATATTAGAGAGTTGTATTCCATTACCTGATACAATCGAAACTGTATGAGTTACGCTAAGGACGGTTGTTAATGCGTATTTGCGACTGCTATTCCCAATCAAACCCAAAATTATTTTAAATTTTTAGCCTTCCAGTTGAAGTAGAGTTTCCACAAAAAACCTCCTGTTGCAAGCTGTAGAAGGAACCAAAATTACTTCCTCAATTGGCGTACCACGCTCTTCCATTCATTCTCTGTATGATAAAGATATAAAAAAAGGAAAACAATTTTTTAATAAAAAATAAAAAAATAAAACAAAAGTAAACAAGACAAGAGAAGAAGAGAACAACAAAAGAGAAAAAAAGGAATCAACTCTGGATAAAAAGAAATTAAACCAGAAAAAAAACAACACAAATTACCACAACCAGAGATGATGATGATGACGACGATGTTGATGATGATGATGGTGCAGCAGCAAAAATTTTAATATAAAACAGGAGGCAAATGATTAACCGAACGGGAGCGGACTTGCGTTCAATTCTTGAGTCGCCTTCATTTAAAGTCGAGTGAGAGTATATGCTGCCGAGGCTGCTGCTGATGCTATATGTGGTGTACAGGGAGTATGAAAGGTAAGTTGAAAGACAAGCATTAGACTTGTTTCGTTCGAAGAGAGCAAAAAAAAACTGAATTAAAAGCCCAGGAAAAGAACTGGCATGGCAATACATATTTCCAAATGTTTATTTGTTGCTTTTGTGTTTTTGTTGTTTTTGTTTCTGTGCGGTTTAAAATGTATTTTCATTGCATAAACACAGCAAAAATATACAACAAAATCTGGTTTCTTTAGTACCATGAACGACAGCAGTTTGTGTGACTTCAATTGGTTCAGAGTTAGAGGTGCAACCCCTTGGTGGTTACCCTACTTGCTGGCTGTTTGGAATTGGAAGTTATTATGTCACACAGAGTTTCCATTGTCAAGATTTTTTTATGGATTAACAAGGATGAATAAGAAAATCAGTGAGAAGAAAATTTCGAATAAAATATCCACTTAACTAACGCAGGTCATAGGCGAAAATGAACAGCTCTGAAGAAGAATTTTGTAAATAAAGGAAGTGAAGTCGATTTCAAGGCATATTGCTTTACGTGTAGAGCGACAACTCGTTCAAATATCAAGTTATCCTACACTATACTACTATAGTTCTGGGTTATGTGGCAACATGAAGAAGTTTTTTTTGACAAATTGTTGAATGGAGCCCAATATCTTATCCGAAAGAAACAAGAACTTGATATTCTTTGCCTTCTGAATATATGAATTGCCAAGGAATAGTTATGAAGTGTGAATATGGCGACTTTAATAATCAAAGTGCCTCTGTTCTTATGTTTTTCCAACCTAGCTTAGAGGAAAGAATTTCCAGTTCGAGTCGAACCTCATAATTTTGCTTTAAGAGAGCTAACATTTAGGCTTTTATTGTCTAAAATAATCGCATTGTTTTCTTTGGGAACCACTTTAGTGCAGAAGTGAAATTTTTTTTGCATTCACTTTCTTTAAAGGCATTATAAAGCTCCCGTGTTCCTACTAATTGTGAAACGATGTAGTCTTCGTAGTCTACTAGGTAGTATGTTGGCTTATTAGATGTGAGGCCACGGTTCAAACCCCAGGTCAGACATCAAGACGAAAATATGAACAAATATGTCTTCGGCGACTTCCTATCAACAGATTTCTGGCAAAAACTCTGACAGTTAAATAAAATTGCCATGAAATGTTTTTCAAAAAATCTGTCGTTCGGAGTCAACTTTAAAACTGTAGGTCCCGCCACTCTTGTATAAAATTAACACACACAATCGTGACTGAAGGGTTGTAATGACCAATTATGAATGTTTCTGCGAATGTAACGTAATGTTCGTCCAATGACAGGCTATTGCTCAGCTCTAATGGCAGGCTATTAATCACGTTACATTTGCCCACTTGTTCTCTGTTCAATCGGGTTATACTAAGGATAGCTGAGACGATATTAGGTTTGAGGACTTTCAAGTGCAATGAAGAGGAATATTTTGCCGCGATTTGTTGTCAAGTTACAGATCCAAGATATTGGTTTGTTTACCGAAAACAAGACTAGATATTTTGCATCATGTCTTCTACAGGGAGTCAAGGATTTGGAGGAAGATGTAACCATCATCTACTTTTTCTGCCACGGTATGGTGTCGTTAATGAACAGAATAAAAACTCTATTCATAGTTTGTCTTATTTTGACTGAGGACATTGGTAGCCGCATTAGAATCTCAAAATGGTTTGATCCTAACTATAGGCATTCCGTTATAATTTTGCCAAAATGTATCTGACTAAATAACTCTCTAAGGCACTCAATCCTATGCTAAACGTACACCAAATCCACACATTTATTCTTGCCATTTATTCTTGGTTACAGCACAGTGAGAGAGAAATTCTTAGGAGCACGCCAAAGTTATGCTTAATCTTTTACTGTGGCTGTAGTGGGAACCGGGAATCTCTTCTCACTGCTCATCTATTCTTCACACGTTCCCCACCTAAACTTCTAAGTAAGGCGATATAAATTTAGGAAAGTGGCAAATCGATACAAACCAGCAACCAATAGAGATGGAAATATGAAGACGCAAGTAGGGTTGGCTTGGGCACACTCTTCGCAAGCCATTAGATGACATCACAAGGAAAGCCATAGATTGGAACCCGCAGGGAAGCAGGCGCATCGGATGTGTGATGGTCACACCTGGAAACGCCAAATCACAATCGAATTATTCAAACTACGTCTACAGTGGAACGAAGTCAAACACCGCGCTGACGATCGAGCTCATTGGAACCAACTTGTTGCGGCCCTGTGCTCCCTAAAGGAGTAATAGGAACATATATATATATATATATAAATCGACCTTGATGACTTAATCTTGGACAGTCTTAAGCGCATACATAAGTATTCCATGTACCTAGTACTACGGTCTCCTTTTTGCAATCACCACATCATCCTGATTGAGGTCATGCGAACAATCTGCCAAACAGTGACTAAAAATTGAAAATCAATTCTGCATCGAAAGTTATTTTTTTTATTTCGCTTCGTTCCTTGTTAGGAACAAGGTTTTTCCAATTAATCAGGGGCTTAGCTATAGCTGTAGTAGGTCCTATAATAACAGAGTTGCCATTTGTAATTGCGTAGAAACAATGCCGTCTGTAAACATGCGTTAAACGGGATTGTAAGGAAATTTGCTTACTGAGTCGTCCTGTTATTTCTTCAAATCTGAAGCCTCTTAGCTTTCCTATGCTGTTCATTGTTGACATTATCCTTCCACGGACTCTCAATGAATTATTGGCTGGTTTAGAGATTGAAACCTCTTATGTTCATATCAATATGTTCATTACAATCCTTTAATCAGAATTACGACCTAGCTTCGCACACTACTGATGAGTGTGTGTTAATTTTATGCATGAACGGCGGGACCTACAGTTTGAAGTCGACTCTGAATGACAGATTTTTTTGAGAAACTTTTCATTGCAATTTTTATTTACTCTCAGAGTATATGCCAGAAATCTGCTGAGTGGAAGCCGCCGAAGAAATATTTTTTTATATTTCGTTTTGTTGGACATATCTGACCTAAGGTTTGAACCGTGGCCTCACGTCTAATAAGCCAACACTCTACCTACTAGACTACGGCGACTTGAAACCTCTTAACCTTTATAATTCGAACACAATAATGAAAATAATTCTGTGCTTCGGTCGACAAATAATTTTTTTTTTGAAAATGCTTTAAAGAAAAAACCTACTGAATATTTTCTCAAATTTCTTTTTTTATTTGAAAGTACAATCCTTCCGGTTAACAATGGAAAATAATTTCATTCAAATGGCTGCCTTGGCTGGCCATGCAGTAGCCTACACGATCGGTCCAATTATTAGGCACATTATCGATTGTGTGCAGCTGTATTTCACCAATGGCTTCACGAATATTGTCCTTTAAAGCGTCAATTGTCTCTGGCTTGTCAACATAATACTTATCTTTGACGGCACCCCACAAATAATAGTCCAACGGTGTCAAATCACAGTTCCGAGGTGGACAAACGACATCAGCTCTGCGGCTGATAATGCGATCTTCAAAAACAGGGCGCAGAACATCGAGTGTAGCTTCGGCTGGGTGGCATGTAGCGCCGTCCTGTTGAAACCAAATGTTGCCAATATCCGCCTCTTCAATTCTTGTGAACAAAAATTCGTTCAACATGGCCCCTGTAACGGCCACTCCTTGCTCATTTTCGAAGAACAATTTCCCAATTATGCCTCTGGACCAAAATCCGCACCAAACAGTGACTCGTTTTGGGTGCGTCGGCTTTTCAATGTATGCGTGCGGGTTTTCTCTGCCCCAAATGCGACAATTTTGCTTGTTTACATACCCGCCAAGATCAAAATGAGCTTCATCTGAAAAGATGATTTTTTTTTGCCAAAATCGGCATCTTCTGTATGTCGATCGCAGGCCCATTTAGCGAAGCTAAAACGCATTGGATGATCCATATTCGTTCAGCGGAAGGATAAAACTAATTATTTGTCAAATCAGACATGAGCTAGGTGTTACCATTCACGAAATAAGCACTAGTTGAAAAAAAATCGTTAGATGGCGGACCCGATATAACCTCTGCTTCATTATATTCTTTGAAAGGTTTTTCAAACATAACCTCACAAGTCTTAAATGCTGGTCAATTTTTCTTAAATAAATTCACTTTTGGTTGATGCAATAAATTGTTGTTGTTTTTGTTGTATTTTTGCTTTGTTTTCACCCATTTTCGCACGATTTAAAATAATGGACTTTTTTGAGGAGCAGCAGCTGGTTATATGACTGCTTGTTTGCTTGCCAGCCTGACGGGCTGCTGTGTCTGTTTCTGTCTCTTTCTGCCTGTCTGCCTGTGTATGTCTATTTAAATGAGTGTGTGTGTGTGTGGTGAAGACTTTGTATTTGCCAAAGAAAAATTCATTGATGCTGTGGCTGGTTTGAATGGATTCAAAAAGTTGTTTTGTTTTCTTGGCTGTTGTTGCTGTTGCTGATTTCAATTTTTTTCTTTCAACATTTTGCTCATGGCATATTTATATGAATATGCCTTGATTTTGCTTTTAAATGCTTTGTTTACTATTGTTGTTGTTGTTGGTGTTCTTTATGATTTTATTTTCGTTGTGCCATTTTCTTTGATTTTTTTGTTTTGTTTTGTTTTGTTTTCATTTTATTTTGCTTTTTGCGCCTTTTCCAGTTTTTTCCATATTTTTCCATTTTTTTTTTCTTACTTTTACGCTGATTTCAAGGAGCGACATCAACAACAACATGATCACACCTGTGCTAAGCTTTTGACATTTTAACAAAAACTGATCTTATTCAACCTTTTTTGTTGCTGTTGTTTCTCGTTGTTTTTATTGCTTGATTTTTGTTGTTGTTGTTTTCTTTTGTTGATTTGTGCAATATGTTTTATGGGGCTCTTATTGTTTTGCTGTGTGTTGTTGTTTTTAGTCTTGTTAACCACTATTCCTGGGTTGTTTTTTTTCGTTCTTTTCAATTGTAAGTTTTTGTTTTCACGAGTAACTGTCGTTGTGTGTGTGTGTGTACATGTAAGAGATTTTTCTGATAAACAGTGCAAGAGAGTCTGATATTTTTACAAATGTTTAAATGTGCATGTGTGCATGTGTGTTAATAACAATTTGAAAACAACAATAAAAACTTGTAATTCTAGTGTTTAGTGTTGTATGTTGTTTGGTTCGGCAATACAATTTTGTTTTTGTTTTTTTGTTTTCTTGTTTTTGCTAAACAATGAGCATTTTAATGCTTCTCTTAAAAACAGTTATAAATTTGAGAAGCCATGTTTATAATTGAATTATGCTTACGAGTATTTAAATTTTCTAGTTTTTGTTGTTGTTGTTGTTGTTGTAATACTCATAAATCCTATGTTGTTGTTGTTATTATTACTGCAGTTAAGTTTTAATTTAAAAGCAATAAAAGAGCAACAATTTAACGATCGATTTTGAGATCATAAATTTAATTGAAAGTAATTGAGAGAGCACAAAGAAAATATTAACAGTTACTTGACTCCTATAACAGCACACAGTTTAAAAGGCTTTATATTGAAATAAAGAGAAGTTTTGAAATCCTTATTGAAAAAAAAGAAACAGAAAAAAAAGACTTGTTTTTTCATTCTTTTTTGCCTCGGGTTTTATCATCTACAATTACGTAAAAGGAAAGGAAATCAATTAAAAAGTGTATCGTTTTATTAAAGTAATTACCATATTACTACATATACATACATACGTTATATAAAATTTTTATCACACATTTATTTGATCGCCTGTTTGCAAGCAAAATACAGCTACAGTTGGATTCTGTAATGTAATGCCACTCTTATTTTAAGTAAATTTTGGCTCGCCACGAGGCTTTTACAAAACTAAGGAGTGTGCACGAAAAATTTTGGAGACTGTAATGTAATGCCACTCTTATTGGAAGTAAATTTTGGCGCTCCACAATGCTACTTAAGGATTCTAACACTTATTTAAGGCTTTTAAAAACTAAGGAGTGTGCACGAAAAATTTTGGAGACTCTAATGTAATGCCACTCTTATTGGAAGTAAATTTTGGCTCGCCACGAGGCTTCTTAAGAATTCTAAAACTTTTACAAAATTAAGGAGTGTGCAAGAAAAAATTTGGAGACTTTTATTTATGAAATAAAAAAAATAAAAATTCGTAAAAAGAAAATGCTGTGTGATCTTTAAAAAGTAAGGCAATCTGTAGCACCGTAGTCTAGCAGGTAGTTTGTTGGCTTAATAGATGTGTGGCCCCAGTAGATTTCCGGTAAAAGCCTTGAGAGTGAATAAAGTTGTCATGGAAAGTTACTCAGAAATCTATTGTTGGGAGATGACTTTAAACTGTAGGTCCTGCCACTTGTGGATAATATTAACAGACACAAAATGGGTCAGTGATGGGAAAAGATGACGAAAGTGCTGTAAGGACCAATTATGTATGTAAGTATCTGTTGCGTTATGGATTATGGGTACTCTGAGTACTACCCGTAGTCTAGCAGGTAGTTTTTTGGCTTATTAGACGTGAGGCCCCAGTAGATTTCCGGTAAAAGCCTTGAGAGTGAATAAAATTGCCATGGAAACTTTCTCAAAAATCTATAGTTCGGAGATGACTTTAAACTGTATTTCCTGCCACTTGTGGATAAAATTAACGGACACAAAATGGGCCAGTGATAGGAAAAGCTAGGTCGTAACGCTGACTACAGTGCTGTAAGACCAATTATGTATGTATCTGTTGCGTCATGGATTACGGGTACTCTGAGCACTACCCCTACAAGTATTGTCTTTGTTGTGCTCAATTGGCCGCCATCTAGAAGCACTTATCGCAGTGCTACTAAGTGCTTTGTCATTGCTGGCAAGTTATTACCTCTGAATACTCCTCAACATTATCTGAGGAGCCCACCGTTTCTGAGTGAAGCTAATTATACCTCGTGTGATAAGAGATATCACAGAATAATTCTATGTAATGTATTCTACTTCAGGAATTCTGTTGAGATCTATATGGACAGGTCTTTAGAATACGGTATACTGTGGTGTTTTTAACGGTGGGCTAAGGACCTAAGATTTTAAAATGTATCTCTGCCTCAGTCTGAGGTAATTCTTGCAAAAGTGATCCTGATAAAAGGTTTCCCAATTTTGAACATATCTATACTTTTATGAAGTCGTCGTAGTGTGGTATCTTATTAGATGAGGTGCGCTGGCTCAAACCTTAGCACGGACAGGTCTACAAAAACGAAAAATGAAAAAGTTCTTTCGGCGAATTTCTCTCAGCAGCCTTCTGGCAAAACTCTCAGACGAATAAAATTGCCACGAAAAGTTCTTGGAATTTGTCAGAGTCAACGTTAAACTATGCGAGTGGGCATCTGTTCGGGGCTTAGGTGTTAATCCTGGCAAAACGGAATTCGTACTCTTCCGAGAAAGTACAAGCCTCCACCTTTTCGCCCACTGAAATTGTATGGGGCGGAACTTGAACTCAAGGAGGAAGCGCGCTTCTTGGGCCTCATCGTGGATAGGAAGCTATCGTGGAGACCAAATATCACGGAAAGACGGAGGAAAGCCTCTATCATACTTACCGATAGCCAAGCGGCTATCAGGGCATTGGATTCCAGTGTAGTAAACTCCAAGTCGGTGTACGACTGTCGCAGATATCTCAATGAGGTGGCGAACCGATATGATCTTTGCATCACATGGGTACCGGGACATAATGATATTCCTGGCAACTGCAGAGCGGATGAACTGGCCAGAAGCGGCACGACTCATCGAACTATCTGATGAATTCTCTACGTTGGGGATCCCTTTGGGGACCTGAAAACTTATAATCGACAATGCAACCGTAGATCTCGTCAACAGAATGTGGGCAACTTCGGATAAGGGCAGAGCGGAGCAAAAGATCTGGCCGAGGCTGGATAGGGGGCGCACGGCGACTCTGCTTAAACTCCAAAGAAGTAGGCTCAGCACTGTTATCGGGGCATTGCATTATAGGAACGCATGCGAGGCGTATTGGTCTTGGATACCTTGCCAATGATTTCTGCAGAAGCTGTGGAGATGAAGAGGAAGATGAAACTATTCTTCACCTATTGTGCACATGTCCGGCACTTAGTCGAAGGAGAAAGAGCTACCTGTGTGCCTACTACATGGAGGATATGGATGAACTGTCGTGTATGGATATTAGCAGTCTGAGTCGCTTCATCGGAAGCTCCGAATGGTTTTTGGAATAGGGGGGAATGAGGAACTGTGGTATCACAATAGGCCCTGTGTGCGGCCTAAGTATGCCCGCTCATGACTCCATCGAGGGGAAAGCCACTTCTATCTACCTACCTATGGGTACCGCCACTCATGTGTAAAATTAACGCACATAACATAAATGGTGGTGTGATAACTAGGTTGCAATCCCGACTAAAGGGTTATAATGACCAAGTATGTTAAGTAATAGAACGTTTAGCGATGTTTCATCAAAGCATAGTCTGCCGCTTCATATCTAAGAGTAATCAAGACATAGCCATATGGCTGTGGTCGAAGATATTCGTTGGTTGGTTGGTAAAATTGTTCCAAGTGCAATAGAAGTCTTGGCGTTTGTTGTTTGGTTCGATTCAACGTTTGTGTTATGAAATGGAGAGAAAAGTCTGAAAATGGTGGAAAAAAGTTGTTGTCTCATCAAGACAAAGCATCAGTTCGCACATTTACTACCACGATGTCCATAAGCAGCGAATCTAAGTTCGAATTGCTGCATTGGGAATTTGATTTAAAAGCTTTGAATCGCCTAAAATGGTTTCTATTCAAAGCTTAAAACTTATTTTGGGACTACATTCATTACAATATTGGCCTTTACAACTCTTTATCCAGCATGTTGAGTGCGTTAATTTAATTTTTTCTTTCCTTTTAATATATAAGAGTTGAGGTTGGAATCACGTGTCCTTGTCTAGTTTTTCAACGAAATACTTAAGGTATAAACACATAGACGACAGACAACAGTTCGGCAGTTCGACAGAAAATTCTGCCAACTGTTTTTTTGCCGTATGCCGACTGCTTAAATTTTTTGAAAGCAGAGCAGAAAAAAACGACTGTCAATAATTTTCAAATTTGAATTTAAATATATTTTTCAGTGTTGTCACTATCAGGTTTTTTGTACGCTAAAATAAACTCACTTATGAAAAAACCGCACACACAAAACATTTATCAAATTAATTCAGATACATGGATCGCTTTTTATTTCATAATTTTAGAATTGTTCTTCCTCTTCAATAATATAAGTATTTTTACCTGTTTTTTTATTATGATTTTATGCTGTATTGGCATCACTAATTTGCTTTTAGCTGCTCACAAAAATAGAAAATAGTTTAATTTGGACAGAAACTGCTTAGGTTGCTGTCTTGGCTTTTTCTGTTTTGCCTTCAATCTAATCGTTTTCATATAAACGTGTGTATTCTGAACTTGGCAGCTTTCTGCCATCTGTCGCCTGTCGTCTGTCGTCTATGTGTTTATACCTTTACTGGGCTATGGCAGCCAATTTGGCACTTACCTAATTGGTCATTATATGCCTTTAGTCAGGATTACAACCTAGCTTCTCAAGTCACTCATGTTGTGTGTGTTAATTTTATGTGTGGCGGGACCTACTCTTTAACGCTGACTTTGGAGGACAGATTTCAGAGAAACTTGTCATGGCAATTTTATTTAACTCTCAGAGTTTTTGCCAAAAGATTGCTGAGACGAAGTCATAGAAAGAAATATTTCTTTTCATATTTCGTACTGTTCGAGAGGGGTTTGAACCACGGACTCCTGTCTATATATAAATCAACACACTACCTACTAGACTTTATTGTTACAAGAGAGCTATAGGCCTGAACTCTTAAAAGTGTTCACTGGTTATACAACTTTGTAATCAAACCAACGCTATTCTAAGCGGCCACGGTTTGGTGATTGACTTTAGAGAAAAGGAATTGTCAAATGTGGTTTGAGCAGATTATGAGAATGCTGGCGATCACGATGACAGATACCCTTAGGGCTACATCATCCAAGGCATTGTTTACTATTCCTAACTGACTGCCATCAGACATGTTAGCGAAATAAATGGCTGCAAATGTGTGTGGTGTGGCATGCGCCATAAGAGCATGGAAATACACAACCTTTGGTCATGCCAATATCTTGGTATAGTTAGTCTTAATATATTTACCTTCCGACTACACGATACCTGAATTTAACCCTGATTTCACCGGAGAGATCAGGAAAACGTCGCCCAAGTTTTCACTGAAGGATCCAAATCGCACAATAAAGTCGAATGTGAAATCTTTTTAGAACAACTAAAGATTAGATTTACATTACAAGCTAAAATAATGGCTATTAAAATTGCGCCCGTGTGATTTCGTATGAGATACGTACACTTACTGACAGTAAAGTGCCCATTAAATCCCTACCGAGTGTATACATTCCATCTAAGATTGTCCAAGAATGCCGATTGTCTCTGGAGGTGATAAAGAGACATTCGACGGTTACCCCCATTTGATTACCCCCATTCTTAGACCCACGTTCAAGTAGTGTGGACATCAAAGGTAACAAAAAGGCATACGCACTTGCTAAGGCTGGTACCACGGCCATTTCAAATGAGTTCCTAAGTGAGAGTTGTCAACAGAGAGAAAAAAATGGTTTCACAAAAACTACATTCATTGGCAAAGATAAGGTGGGTTAATGAACCTATTTGTAGATATACCTGCCAGATCTGGCCGGAAGTTAACAAGATTCCAGGATAAGGAACCTTATAGCCGTGAGAACGGGTCACTGGCCTTTGGCTGCTTATGCTAGCAGACTAGGAATACCTTATAATGACGGATGCAGAAGCTGCAACGATGAGAATGTAGAGGAGACGATAGGAAATATTCTCTGTGCCATTGACCAAAGCTTGGCAATCTAAAAAATAGAATTTTTGGACACCCAGATTTAAATGACAAAAATATCTGGTCACACTTTCATACGACTCTAGGGATGGTTGAGAGATACCAACCAGAAGCTATAATTATGTGAAGGAATGGATATTGGAATCGTAATCGGTGTAGTCTAGTAAGAAGTGTATTGACTTATTAGACGTGAAGCCACGGTTCAAACCCTAGGTCTTCACCAAAACGAAATATGAAAACATATTTCTTCGACAACTGCCTCTCAACAGATTTCTGGCAAAAACTCTGAGAGTGAAATAAAAATTGTCATGAAAAAGTTTCTCGAGAATCTGTCGTTCGGAGTCGGCTTTTAACTGTACGGCCCGCCACTCATTTATAAAATTAACACAACAATATTAGTGGTGTGAGAAGCTACGTCGTAATCCTGATTGAAGGATTGTAAGGACCATGTGTGTATAACGGGATCTTACAGAACCCAAGTAAGCAGCGTCATGTAAGGTGGCCGCCAGCTAAATCTACCCCAACCTAAGATTTTCACTTTCATTTTTAAAATAGGAATAAAATTCTCTAATATTTTCTGTCTGACTTTACGTATGTAAGGCCTAAATAAATTGACTCCTAAAGAAGTTCTAGAATGACCTACAATAACTGAAAACTAAGATTGTAACACACTTTCAAATATTGTTTGCTTGTATGCCATATGAATGCCATGTAAAATATTGTACAGACAACAACATATCGTTACTTGTGATAAGTTAAACTCAGCTTACTGCCAATCACTGGCATGTTATGACAGAACGAGAAAAAAATATGAAAAATCATTGAACAAATGCCACGTGCTACGTGTACGAATACGAGTACAAGTACAAGTACGTTTAATGATTGCAATTTTTAAGATAAAAATCGATTTTTAAATAATTTTTTTTTTATTGTTTTTTATTGTTTTTTATTTCAATTTCAATTACGTTTGTTTGTTTGTCTCGCTCGCAAGCTAAAGATCAATTTGGTCATTGTCTATGGCACAGAGAGACAAGGTGCTCTTGATTTTCTGCCGTCAACTACCTCAGGCACAACACGTACGACAGTAAAAAAACAAAAAAAAAATAAAATTTGAAATAAAAAAATTTAAAATATTTTCAAGCCAGCCATACACATCCATCCATCTATCCAATCAGCCGTTTAACCAATTGCCCAACTATTGATCTTTATTTGGTCAGTCAGTGGAGACAGACAGTCAGTCAGTCTCATATGTTGCTATTGAACGTAACATGTACACATACAGGCACAGATAATCCCCCCCATAAGGGCAATGAAAAATGATGGCTTATGTACTCGTATGTACATATATTGGTTCGTCTGTTGTGGTCTCTTTGGCTTTGGTTAGGTATGGTCATGGGTTCACTTCGAACCAATTTAATTGTAGTGTTTGGACCAAAGTAATATAAAGAAGTGTGCTCAACAAAAGCAAGTGGCTAAGCGACTTGTAACTTTTGTTTCAGCCTCCTCTTCTTTTCTTTTTTTTTTGTTACTCTTCGTGGCATTAGTTGTACCTGGTGCTTAAGCGATAGATAAACTGATGATAAATAGATGCGTGACACCTTAGTGCTTAAGGGCTCTTGTAATACAAGAAATAACTTTTTCGTCATCATAATCATCTGCATCATCATCATCATCATCATCTTTATTATGACAATCATAATTTGTTTTGAAATTGTTGTCTTTTACAACATTGCTGGCTTCGCTGTGTTTTATTTTGAAAAACCAAATCAATAAACCACAATCCACAATTCAAGAGATGATGATCAAAAGCTGCCATCGTATAATAAATAAATCCATGAAAAGATTAATTACACACAACGCTACGCTTAACCTCGTTTAACACCAACGGCTATGAACGAACGTATGGTTTAAAGATGAGATGTATGGCGACAGTTGGAATTAAACAACAAATTTTTATTTAAACGGGAGTTTTTAATTTGACGTGATTTATTCATAAAGACAAGACCACATTAATCAGTTTGAAATCCAAAAAGCAAAAATATTTTGAAAGTATTGTTTAACACAATCTGATGTACCATAGCACGGCATAGTTCTACAATTAATTCATGAATTTAATGAAATTTAATACGGCATTTAATTAGTGGAACTATTCATAATCATCACTGCATACATCAACAGAATTACATGCTCATTTAGACCTTAGAAGATGAATTGATTTCATTTGAAATTCAAAAATAAAAATTTTCAATCGAAGAAAACAAATACATACAAGGGTTTTGAAGTTCCAAATTTAGCGTTACAGTACTAAAACTATAACCTGTGGCGTCACAACGGGCCGCTATGAGTGCTCAAGTGTGTCTTTAGTGTTTCAGCTACTGCTACAACCTAACTACCTATCTATCTACCAATAAAACTGCAAGAAGTTGCCGAAGTCTAGTAGGTAGTGTGTTGGCTTATTAGACGTAAAGCCAGGGTTCGAGCCCCAGGCCAGACATCAAGACAAAATACAAAGAGTATTTCTTCGGCGACTTCCTCTCAGCAGATTTCTGGCAAAAACTCTCTGAGAGTAAATAAAAATTGCCATGAAAAGTTTCTCAAAAAAATCTGTCGTTCGGAGTCGACTTTAAATTGAAGATGCCACCACTCATGTATAAAATTAACACAGACAACATAAGTGGTGTGAGAACCTATGACATTGTACAATGGGTCAATTCGACCACCGGGTACTGTACTTGCCTTAATTGACAAGTACACGTCCTCTAACCTAACATAACCTTATTGTGCGATCTGGATCCATCAGTGAAAATTTGGATGACGTTTTCCGGAACGTTCAAACCATTCTCATAAAGTGATCCCTCCGGTGAAATCAGGATCGAATTCAGGTATCGTGTAGTCGGTAGGTATATTAAGACTAACTATACCAAGATATTGGCATGACAAAAGGTTGTGTATTTCTATGCTCTTATGGTGGTCACTTTCATAGCAACATTTGCAGCCAGTTATTTCGCTAACATGTTTAATGGTAGTCAGTTAGGAATGGTAACCAATGCCTTGGATAGTGTAGCCCTATGGGCATCTGTCATCTGCTCAAACCACGTTTGACAATTCCTTTTCCCTAAAGTCAACCACCAAACCATTTTTTAGAGATGATACCACAGTTCAGGCCTATCGCTTTCTAGCAACAATAAAGGGCAGTGGCCACCTTAGTGGTTCTGGATTGTGTATTCAAGTTGCAGTTAGGTTTGTTGTCTAATATGATTTCAAGATTCCCTATTGAATAGAGCGAGTGAAGTTCTATGTATCGTTTATGGTTTCGACACAGTAAATCGCCTTAATTATGATGAATCATCGACCAACTGTATACTGCAGCATTAGAACAACACTGTTCTTATTGTATTGTGAGAAAACCTGGCAACCATTTTGCGTGTAGTTTTCGCATCTTCAAACATTCGGTCACTAGGCAGTGTACATCGTTATTGAAGTGCCTCTAATTTCAGCTAGTTAGTGACCTTTGGACGAGCTAATATCCAGTCATCTAATAATCATTGTGGATTTTCCAAATCATTTTTAGCGTGGATACCTCAATTGATGCATCCGTATAGTGTTCGGCAAGCCAGTTTAAACTCAATTACCAAATATTTTTCTTTGTAGTCGTAAAAGAAGGAACAGATCCCTACAAAGTAGAACCTAGATGAACTTGAATATTTGTTGACCTGTAAGTTTTGCATTTTCTTTGTTTAAATGTTCACTCACACAATATATTAGTAGGACTACAGACCACGTACATACTATGTTAGTTTAGTCGCCACCCTCATATGACTGATGTGATTACATTTTCATTCATTAAATTTAATTCTTTATAAACAATAAAAAAATCAAAATAATCTCTGCTAAAACAAAAAGCCAGTCGGGTCTTAACTTAATAAATTGCTTGGCTCATCTATGATTTGGACCCGAACATGCCACAAGACCACAGTAACCTACCATCTTCAAATAACGTTCTATAAATGGATGGAGATAGAGACCCTTTATGCCACAAAAAAAAACGATAAAACATGTTGATGTTGTTGTCATTGTTAATCAAGTAACGGGCTACTGTTTTTTTTTAACTTCTTTTTTTAAATTTTTTATGCTCTTGAGCACAACAATATTTTATTAGAATTTAATTTTTATTATTGTTGTTGGGGTCTTTGCGCTACACCATCATCATACAGTAATCCTTCGATTTACGTCGCCTCTGTTAACGTTGTTTCGATTTACGTCGTACAATTTTTTGTTCCCTCTAACTTCAATTTGCGTCGTTATTCGGTTTACGTCGCCTTTTTTTGAACCAACTGCGACGTAAATCGAGGGATTACTGTATATAATGGAGATGGAGATCCACTAGATAGATGACTTTGGCACTCTACAGTTCAAATTTAATTAGCGATGGCATCAAGCGATGGCAAAACGCCAATCAAGGTATGATGTGATGTGATGTGAAGGATATTTATTTGCTCTGCTGGTATCATAATATGCTTCTATGCTTATGCAAGCTTTGTAAACCAAAATGTTCCAAAGGTCCTTAAAATAATGAAAATCTTCGAATGAAGAACTACTTTGTGAACTTCTAGACTCCAGAGAGAGTATAAATTAAAAAAGTCTGGCTTTTGAAAAAGTGTAGAACTCACTGACAAAAGTTCCATATCACAACACACAAAGCTTTATTACTTCTAGACAACTGCACATGGCAATCCTGCCATTCTAGAATCTTCTACAATCACCAGCTTCACTAGGAAAAATTTGATAAATGAAACCAAATCAAAGAAAAGGAATAGGCTTTGTGGAGCCCGATATTCGTTTAAAAAATAAAAAGCAATAAAAGAAGTCTAAGGTTCATATGCTATGCAATGCCACTTCGCAACATGTTCAATGCATTTCTGGTGGAGACTTTTAGTGGTGATAAAAATGAAGTCAGTTACGACACTATCAAGAGTAAAAATGGTCGCAATCAAATTTGAATGAGCAGCAGTGCATAAGAGATTTGAAAATAAGAACGATTTGATTGGGTATTCCATTGGATTGGCAGGTCATCTCCTATAAACCAGAGATCAACACTGAATCGCTTTTTCGCTACTCATGAAATTTTGAAATTCGATGAGTCATGGAGAGTCGAAATCAATAACATCATGCGTATTGTTAAGTATGAGTACCATGAGTATTTCAAACTTTGTATATGAGTAGTATGAGTATGACATTCAAATAAGTATGAATGCGTTTAAGTATCAGAAGTTATAAGTATGATTCGAATCTACTCATCATTTTGAATACTTACTGCTGACCTCTGGTTCATACTTTTGTTTTTATAGTTTTGAACATCGAAATTGATTGACGATAATATTTCGCCTGACACTGTACTTATGCGTATTTATAATTCTTGCCTCTCTCTCTCTCTCTCTCTCTTTACCTTCCCTTGTTTACGTATTTATTTGCTTTGGCAACCGTGTATGGCTTGTTTATTTGGAACCCTTTAGGGCTATAGTCAGTGGTCAGTTATTTGGGTAAAATTTTTAGTTTTTTCGTGTGTTTATTTAAAAATCATTTACACACACAAACACACACACATTAATTCATGCATAGAAGCACAAAGTCTGTCTGACATTTGCAGATACGGTGTAGTGTGTTGAAATACTTTTTTTGGTGAATTTTTTTAAATGACAAATGCAAAGCAAGGATATTTCCTTTCTTTTTGTTGTTGTTACAATAAATAGAAACTAATATATACATACATACATTTTCTATATTCCTTCAGTCATTGAAAAACCTGAGGACACCCACCGTTATACATATTTGCAACAATTAAAGCAGATTCCTTTGAGTAGTCGTCGCCCTTTGGATGTGGGATGTTTTTGGACAGCATTTCACATTGTCATTGAAAAACAGAAAAATTTTAAATGTTGTTTTTGGCAACCAAAACTACTAAACAAAGTATAAACATTTCATTTCTGAATTTATTGAAATCAAATGAGAAAAAATAATTAATCGCACAGTGTGGGTTTGAATTTTTGTTTTCACAATTCAATGTTAAATTAATAGAAACAGAAACACAATAAAATGTTTCAAATGTTTTACAAAATTTGTTTGTCTTTGAATTGGTTTTTAATTATCTAATCAATCTCTTTTTTAATTGTGCTTTCAAATTATAATTCAATAAATCCTCATGGTTTTATTATTGTTTCTACGAATTAAGCTGCATTTAATACTGAAGAAAAAACAACCACAATTTAATTTGACCGTGTCCTAAAGTTTGTTTATTTTATAACTTTAAAATTCATATTCGTTATGGTAAGGTGTAGTAAAAAGAAAATATACTATAATACGAATGCAATACCAAAGTTTTCTAACATGGCAGGTAGAGTTTTTGCCAATGTTTTACCACTGCAAGCCACGTTTTGAAATCGATTCTTAGTTAAGGCATTAGCCAACCTACTTTACACTTGAGGCCACAGTAAATGTAGTGAATTAATGGATTGATCAAAATGCATCCAGCGGCAGTTCCCTCTGTCTTCTGTAAAATGATGAGAGAAATTAATTTTTAAAGCAGTACAGAACCCGGTTCAAGGGAGGCAATAACATTACAACAGCTGAAAATCTCTTTTCAATCAGCAAAGAGCGAATGCTATGCTATTGATAGTGATAAGACATTTAATGTCGTTGCTTCGAATTCTTTAGTGATTCACTGATATTTTGACCCAATATAGATTCCTCATCAGTTTCAGCACTCAATTAACAGGCGATTTTTAGCTATTATCTTTTTGACAACACTGGTTTAAACAGCTCACGCACGTTTCATGTTTTGTTTCACTGTCAAACATCTCATCGTCTTACGAACAAACAACGCTTGCAAATCATTGAATTTTATTATCAAAATGCGTGCTCTGTTAAGAATGTTCATCACGCGCTTCTTCCATTTTATGGTCAATTTAATCGACCCACTGAAGCGGCTATTCGGGCTATTGTGACTAAATTTCGCACCAAATTTACATTGTTGGACATTAAACCACCAACACGCTTACGTAGCGTGCGAACTGAAGAAAATATCGCAGCTGTATCGGCCTGTGTTAATGATGACCATCAATTATCGATTCGTCGCCGTTCGCAGCAATTGGGCCTCTGTTACTCAACAACGTGGAAAATTTTGCGGAAATATTTAGGCGTGAAGCCTTTTAAAATACAGCTGGTGCAAGAATTGAAGCGGAACGACCTACCGCAACGCAGAACTTTTGGTGAATGGGCTCTTGGAAAGTTGGCCGAAGATCCACTTCTTTATCGAAAAATTGTGTTCAGCGACGAAGCTCATTTTTGGCTCAATGGATACGTAAATAAGCAGAATTGTCGATTTTGGACTTAAAATCAGCCAGAAGCATTGCAAAAGCTACCAATGCATCCAGAAAAAGTCACAGTTTGGTGCAGAGCACGCCTTTTGATAATAAAATTCAATGATTTGCAAGCGTTGTTCGTTTGTAAGACGATTCATGGTTAAATTATAGACCAAACTGAAGATGTTTGACAGTGAAACAAAACATGAAACGTGCGTGAGCTGTTTAAACCAGTGTTGCCAAAAAGATAATTGCTAAGAAATCACGTTAACTTGACGAATGTTGGTCGTTAACGAACACATACAAGAAAAATTCCACGACCTCAAATGGAAAATTGGAGATATTCTGCACGAGTGACTTGAAAGCATGGTAATCTCACGTACAGTTCATGTGCACTGGCCATGGAGATCGTGCAATTTGACCGTGTTACTCTTTTTCTTGTGGAGTTTTCCTAAGTCGCTGTCTTATGCGTGAAAGCCATAAATCACACTGGTTCTCAAAGTCTTCATAGCCCATGCCTGTCCTGTTAATGCGCCAGAGTCGTAGAATATTCGATATTTCGGACGTGCTATACCTAGAGAAGACATGCCGGACATTTAAACGATGTGACATGCCACACATAATGCCATAATGCCATGCCTCATAGGTATTTCAAACGAATAAAAAATTCGATGATATGTGTTGCACAGTTTGTTTCATTTGAATTTAAAGATAGGAAACCCTTATTGAAAGACCCTTTGTAATAATAAATTGAACTGTTTTTCTGCTTGTGTACAGTCTATCAAGCATTGAATCAATTTTAAATCATTTCCTTATTGATTTCCGTAATAACTACGAATGAAATCCAATACTTTGCAACACAAATTTTATTGGCATTGATTTGCATAAAATTTGCTGGAATTTTGAATATCGAATGAATTTTGAATACCACCTCTTATCAAAGGAAAAGATGCTTTTAAAGTTTATTAAACAAGTTCAGACCAAATTACTGACTGTACTGACGCATAAATCTGAAAGATATGTTAAGTTTTGCTTAAAAAATCAAACAAAAAAACTGTCTCTGGCTTATTAAAGTGGTTCCCCCCCCCTACAGATTTTAAGTCTTTGCCATGAGAAAACCAATTTTGTAAACTGTTTTGAATTGCAAAAGCCGATGACATCGGCGATAAGTGGTTTGTCATTAAAACTGAACGCCTTAAAGGCATTCAAAATGCTCTTCTATTCTTGCACTCTTCTCTTAAGGTTTTTTTTACTTTCTATGGAAATATGATTATCAGGAGTAGTTTTGCTATTTTTCTTCTTCTTTTTTCCACTTTTTTTTCGCATCACATGGAATGTATTTTCTGTATCAAGATTGTTGTTGCTATTACTTGTGGCAAATAAGATCTGAAACGATGATTGTTCAACGAGAGGCGACACAACACCACAACAACGTATGAATTTATCAATTTCTATGGCACATGGAATTAAGAACACGCACAAGGTTGCTGTTGCTGCTACTGTTGGTAGATTAGTTGACTGGTGGAGTGGTACGTTCGTACATTCGTTGGTTGGTTGGTTGGTTGGATGGTTGGTTTTATGGTGTCATATGCTATCATTTTACTTTAAAAGTCGATTTAAAACATTCCAATCAGCCAACATACGCTTACAGATTAAGATTGAATTAATATGACTACAGAGTGTACGCGAAAACGTTTTTACACATTATAATGAGCATTTATTTTTTTATTTTTTTGGAAACGTTAGCTCAGAAAGATTAACTTTAGAATTATTATTGTTATGGTAACATCGAGGTACATACATACATACATAATTGGTCATTACAACCCTTCAGTCAGGATTACGAACTAGTTTCTCACACCACTTATGTTGTGTGTGTTAATTTTATACACGAGTGGCGGGACCTACAGTTTAAAGTCGACTCCGATCGACAGATTTTTAAGAAAATTTTCATGGCAATTTTATTTACTCTCAAAGAGATTTTAACCAGAAATCTGTTAAGAAGAAGTCGCCGAAGAAATACTTTTTTGTATCTTGTCTTGATGTCTGGTCTGGGGCTCGAACCCTGGCTTTTCGTCTAATCAGCCAACACACTACCTACTAGACCACGGCGACTTCTGGAAAGGGGTTAGGTTTCCTGCAAATTTTTCTCTGAATATAGCGATATCGTGGCGGATTTTATTTAACAATTCCTAGGATTGTCAAGCAATCAATCAAAAAAGCTTTGAAGACAGATTTTGGACAAAGTTTTCATGGCAATTTTATTTACTCTGAGAGTTTTTGCCAGAAATCTGCTGATGTTCGAACCCTGGCTTCATGTCTAATAAGCAAAACACACTACCTACTACAGACTACAGCGTCATTATTTAACTAAACAATACCCTAAGCGAGTAAGACTCTTAATAACTCTCTCTATCTCTCTCTCTCTTTCTTTTATATCTGATGAACACAAGTCTTCAGTGAAAACATTTTCGTGTATTGTCTCTGTTCTGTTTTAAATGTAACAAGTAATGGAAATTAATCTTATGACTCTATTGCTGTAGCTGTAGCAATACTGTGTACTACGGGGTATAGTGAATTTAAATTAAGTTTTTAAAGCAATTATCGCCTAAACAATTGCCGCTGCAATACATACATATTTACTGGCGATAAATGTTGCATATTATTGTGCAGACAATTCATATTGTTATTGTTGTTGTTGTAATTGTTGTTGTTTTTTTGTTTGTTTCACAAACAGAATATTTTAAAGGCACATACATAAATTCCAAAACGTTTAGCAGTACGGTACGGTGGCTGGTACGGTACCAATGTAAACCAATATGTATGTTCGTTGTAACGAACGTTGAACGAACGTCATATTCAAAATACAATAACCAAGGCTTTAATGGTTATTTGTAGAGCCGTAATAATGGTGGTGGTGGTGGTGCTAAAAAGGCAGAAAGGCAGAAGGGCAGGAAAACAGGAAGACAGGAAGGACATGATGAGGACACACAGAATAGGGAAAACGTTTGTAAAGAATTTTAAATGTTTGTCTATGGGTTATTGCTGATTGTTGTTGTTGTTGTTGTATGTTTAATGAGCTCCATACATTTAACAAATTGCCTGTCGTGAAATTGTTACCAGCAAACCAACACCACAATAACATTTAATGTGAATGTCGTCGTTGTTGTCATCAGCGTATTTAGCATGAGTAGTTCGCAATCAAACAAACAAACAAACAAACAGTGGGGTGGTGGCTGATAACTTTAGTGTGACAGTAGAGTAGAGTAGAGTAGAGTAGTGTAGTGCCAGTTTAGTTGTCTATTTGATGACTAGTCGCCTGCCTGGCATGCTTATGTCCACTGTCAGGTCATACGTATTTCTATCATCAAATATTTTGTCTGTTCTCTCCTTCCTTCATGCTTCATGGCTGCGCTTATTTTAATTTTTATTTTCGTTTTTTCTTTCCTTTCCTTTTGTTTCTTTTGTTGTTGTTGTTTTCATTGTTGTTTGTTTTTATTGCTGCTTTTGTTTAACAATTTTTATTTGAACCCGTCCACCATCATGGCTGTTATAAATGGGCTTTAAGGATGGCCGTAAACAGTTAGTGCAACTAACTGACTGACAAACTCATACATCCTTTCAATGTGTTTCTATTTTATATATAAAAATGGGGTAGTAAATAGGAATCCATTAAAAATAAAACAAAATAAAGCGTTCAGTGTTAATCGCTCACTAACCCCTTAGATATCGACTTGTTGCGACCTTTACTCTTCAAATATGTTTTTAAACAAGATTTTCGAATCCACTTTGAATTCCTTTTCACTACCCCTTTGCATTTGTTACTCTTTCAAATGCTCATGCTGATGATGATGTTGCTGTTGCTGTTATTCCTGCTGTTTTGATGAGGCACTTATTCTTCTTTAATTTTCCTCTCTCTCTCTCTCTCTCGCTCTTTGTGTGTGTTGACTAGACAAACATATTTGAATTACGATGACGAGAAGAACAAGAAATAGAAGAAGAAGAATCATGAAAAAATACCAATGAAAAGTGAAAAATAGTTCGAGTGAAAATAAATGACAGAATGAACGAATGACGACTGACGACTCTGTCGTAGTGAGGAATATAAATTGCCAGCAACAGAACAGAATAGAAGAGAATAGAATAGAAGAGAATTTTTACTCTTATTTCCTGCTGTGACAATGTGTTATCGGACAACGACCAACTACAAAAAAATATCACACAACGACACGAACATCTTTCAAAAGGAGGAAGGAAAAGTGTGCGATTTTGTTAATTGACCTTAAAAACGTAACTAAAAACCAAATGCAATCGTAATGGAAAGTGGGGGGGGGGAATACATAGTGATTGTCACGAATCTTGTCAAAAAGGAATTCATAATCTGTGAAATGGTTAGATGGGCTTTTCCTCAAGGTTAAATAAAGGCTTTTTAAGTTAACTGCTTAACATATTTCTAAGACCTGTGTTAATAAGTTTAAGTAGCGACCCATCAAGTTCGCCAGAACAGCCGTCAAGATTTTTTGCTTTACTTTTTCTTTTGAAATTTATTGTTGTTTTCATGTTGTTTCTTATTATCAGTACATGAATGATGCTCTTGAAACGAACTTTCTGAGTCGAGTTGCAATAAGGTAGCCGAGGTCAATGTATCGTTTGATATTCCACTGAAGGTAGATCGATGATGTCGTATGCGCAGATTCTTTACTTCTTTAAAGTTTTAATCAAAGGCCGTTAAAAAGGTCGCATATTTTTGTAGTAGATGACCATATCTGCCAGATAAATGAGGCACCAAATCGTCAAATATTTGAGAAAAAAACGTCAAATACGTTTATTGAAATCGTGAAAAAATCGTCAGAAAAAATAAATAAATAAATTAAAAGTTTTTAAAAACCAAAATTATTTCTATTGTAGTAAAATATATAAAGTTACATACATTGACTCGTTGAATACTCGTATCTGAGTTCAAAAATATCTGAAATATTCTCATCTTCATTTATTAATTTTTTACCAAAAATGGAGAAATGTTATATCATTTTTAGGAAAAAATTGTTTAAGGTTTAAACAATCTATCCCAGTGCTGTTTATTGACACATAAGCGCAGCAATAATATTGCGTTATCTTAATCTATGGGTGGTGTACATATTAAGGAATCAGAAGCTCTTGACATTCTGAGCATGAAAATTCAGTGTAATGTTGGCTTCAACCGACACGTTTTTCAGTTCCTTCTTAAGATCTTATGATCTTACTATTTACACCATTTGTAACCGACCGAGACTGGAATACAACTCTCATGTATGGGTCGGTGCCTCAACGTCTATTTTGAAGTTTCTCGATCGTGTACAGGAGAGGCCGTAGTAGCTCTTTAATGACGGTAGTGTATCCAACTCCATTGAATCATTGGAGCATCGTTGCAATGTGGTTTGTGTTTCACTGTTCTATCGCTTCGACAAAAGGATTTTACTCGAACGAAGTAAGGGGACTTTTCCCGAAAATTATATATTCCTACGTAACGTTCGTCTTTGTCGGCCACCACTTCCGTATGTGGTCGATTGGCCAGTGGATCGCACACTGGTAAAACTACGTTTTTTAGTCGGACTATTCGTATGTGGAACTCATTTCCTGCAAAGCCTTTCTTGTTACTTATGGTATAAATATATACAAGCCTAGTGTCCATAAACACTCTTCTCTCTTTTTTTCTTCCCATAACATATTTTCATAGTTCCAAACACAATGCCATCCATCCCCTGAGTGTTGGTCGTACGTAAAAAAATAACGGCTCTTGCCTTTGTTCTTCCGATGGTAATACTAGAAGCTGTACTCGAATTTTTAAAAATGTCTGCATCGACAAGTGATAACTTATTCTCAACTATGAGGTTATTTATGAGTTGTAATTTTTTGGCTTTTAAGGGGATAAAAAGGAATAAAATACAGAAAAATCATCACATGTATTCATTAACATAAATTTCTAATAGTAACAATAGCAAAGTAAATATAAAGCTTAAAGTGGCTTTTAATGTACTAAATTTAGGAATATGATGTAAATTATTAATTTCTAAAAATCGTCAAAATAGGAACATAAATCGTCAAATCGTCAAAATGATATTTTTGGAGCACAAAATCGTCAAAATGACGATAAATTGTCAAATCCGGCAGCTATGTAGATGACCTTCGGAATTGCTATAGCGTATCTGCAAAAGTACGTTTGTGTCACGCGGGGAGGCTTCAGAGAGAAATTGTCTTCAAAGTTTTTTTTGATTGATTGTTTGACTTAGGAATTGTTAAATAAATCCGGCACGATATCGCTATATTCAGAGAAATATTTGCTTGAAACCTAACTATAATACATCTCTTAGGAACTTCATAGCAATTATATACTCGTATGTATGTATGTATAACGGGATACTTGGTGCACAACCCAAAATCTGGAAATACCGCACAACAACTAATGCCAAAGCTGTATGGATGAGAATGAAGAGGATACTCCTTAAGATCTTCTCTGTCATTATATGCCACTTGGGAACCTAAGACAAAGTGTTCTTTGTTATGATTTGAATCAAGTCCATCCATCGGAATGGCTGAGTAATGTATGAGCGAAGTGGACTATCGCCATTACAATAAGACCTTACAGGATCCAAGTGAGCCACACACGGTACTACAGAAGGACAATTTCTGAAAAAGTTTGATAAACTAATGAAAATCTTTGAGATGTGTCTTCACAGTTTCTCTTTAATGTCCACAGGTTAAGGCATCATGGACTTTAATATTAAATTCAAAACCTTAAGAGGCTCGATGATTTTTGCAGCTTTTTTTTTGCCAGACTTTCATATGATTTAGACTCTCTGATGGGGCTTCTAGACGATGGATCAAATGAAGACAAATTAATCGCCTTCTGTGGGATTTAAACCTGTAGTACATGAATTAGGTCAAGCACCTTAAGCACACTGAATTTAAAGGCAGCAGATTCCGTTCGCAAACGGACACCACGTTCTTGTTCATCAACAGATGGTCATCGGTGATCTGCTTTGAATAATGATTTTGTCAGTGCTTTAACTACAGAAATCACAGCATTTTAGTAGCTAGTGCGTTGGCTTATTAGACGTGAGGCAAGGGTTCAAATCCCAGATCAGAAATCTCCAACAAAACGAAAATATGAAAAAATATTTCTTCGGCGACTTTCTCCCAGCAGGATTCTGGCAAAAACTCGGAGCGTAAAATAAAATTGCCATGAAAAAGTTTCTCAAAAATCTGTTGTTCGAAGTCGACCTTAAACTGTAGGTCCTGCCATTCATATATTAAATTAATACACACAACATAAGTGGTGTGCGAAACTAGGTCGTATGTATGAGTATAATGTTAAGATATCTTGAGAATCTGTGGCAAGTTCGAGAAGGATTTGAATATGATTCCATATTCTTTTGTTTTGTTTATATTTCAGGAAGATTGGGTTAAAGAGTGGAGATCCTTGATAATAGAGACTACAATGAAAGAAGAACCTTAAAAATGCCACTACTTTGTCGTATTATTTTTCATTACTTACAGAAGCACAAGACTTTCAGCAGCATCTCTAGTGCAGTAAATAATAGCAGAATAAAGCCGTCAATATGTTGCCTAGCAACTATTCCGTCTGTGAAAACCTAAAGGTTGTTATATTGGATGTAGAGGTGAAGAATTGTGATAATAAAGTTTTACACATGATTACTCCATAACGTCCAACAGAGACAGCCGAACTTTGAGAGTTGATAAGGGTCATCAGGCTGACATTTGTCAAATTACTTACATACATACATAATTGGTCATTACAGTCATTTCTTCTTACTTTCTCACACCACTTACGTTCTGTGTATTAATTTTTATACATGAGTGGTGGGACCTACAGTTTAAAGTCGACTTCGAACGACAGATTTTTGAGAAACTTTTCATGGCAATTTATTTACTCTCAGAATTTTCGCCAGAAATCTGCTGAGATGAAGTCGCCGAAGAAATACTTTTTGTATTTTGTAGTGATGGCTGGCCTGGGGCTCGAAAATCGTTGAGATGTGTTTTTACAGTTTCTCTTTAATGTCCACAGGTTAAGGCATCATGGACTTTAATATGAAATTCAAAACCTTAAGAGACTCAATGATTTTTGCAGTTTTTTTTTTTGCCAGACTTTCATATGGTTTAGACTCTCTGATGGGTCCTCTGGAAGATGAGCTCAACGACGACAAATTTGTTGCCTTCTTTTTAATTAAAACCTGTATTACGTGGGTTTATAATCGAGCACCCTAAGCACACTCTCTACAGTTTTAATTTAAAGGCAGCAGATTCCGTTCACATGTTATTGCTCATCAACTGATGGTAATCGGTGCTCTTCTTTTTGAAGAATAATTTTGCCAGTGAACTGCAATAGTTCGGCTGGGATCTGTTCCAGTTCCTTGTCATCTCGCAGTGTCCTGTAACAAAACCAATAACTAACTTCAGACGGTTCTTATCTAAGCCCAGCAGCAAATCAGTTCTTTTACAAGCCAATAACAATACAAGCCATAAATACCTAGACAAATAACATACCGATCTATTCCCCCAACGCCTCTGCTCTTTCCTCTTGACCCTTCCAGTGATAAGGCCGTAAAGGTGACAGCTTGGAGGATCGGGAAATAGATTTCTCGTCAGGAATTGGTTGAGATTATGTTAGACTTCCATTCCTTCTTTTTGCTCTACGATTCTAACGCATACATTACCCTGTTTTGACACATGACATGGGTTATGTTGACTTTGAGGATGCCTCAAGAAAACTCCACAAAAAAATTAAATCCCACGATCTCGGTAGCCAGTTCATAGCACTTTCACATGAGATGACCATGACTTCTTATAGTAGCGTTATCCCGTTGAACCTACATCTCGTTGTATTACGTGGGTTTACAGCCGAGCACCTTAAGTACACTCTCTACAGTTTGAATTTAAAGGCAGTCGTCGTTGCTCTTCTCTATGAAGAATAATTTTGCCAGTGCTTTAATTATAGAAGTCGCCGTAGTGTAGTAGGTAGTGTGTTGATTTATTAGACGTGACCAGCTCAGACATCTCGAACCTAAACGAATATGAAAAAATATTTCTTCTGCAACTTCTCTGAGAATAAATGAAAAATTGCCATGAAAAAGTTTCTTAAAAATCTATCGTTCGGAGACGACCTTAAACTGTAGGTCCCGCCACTCAGATTCCATTGCCAAAGTTTTGGAAACCCTTCAACTGCATAAATTAGACAATGAAAACTTGTGAAGAAATTGAAAAGGATGAAGGAAGTATTGACTCCGCAAAAAGAGTACGAGTACAAATATAAAACAAATATTTAACAAGACTAATAGACAACAACATAATACACACATCATACGGTAAACTGAATAGCTCAAGGGTATACTTAGGCATTTACCAGAAGAAGGACAACAAAGATTTAAATCCAAAGACGACAACAACTTCAATTAACGGCCACTATATAAGAGGTGTGAGAAACTAGGACGTAATCTTGACTGAAGAATTGTAACGACCAATTATGTATGTACACATAGTTACTAAAGTATACACTCGTTTTCGTTGAAAATCTTTATAGTTTCCTCGATTTTAAGACGGTCTTTTGCATTGGTTAAAAAATTTCTGAAATTGAACTGAATTGTGGGCGTGCACAGGCCCACAAAAGTATACATCCGATTAACAAATTTCACAAATTTATGAACCAATGCAAAAGACCGTCTTAAAATCGAAGAAAAATGTCAGACAATTATAAATATATTCAACGAAAACGGATTGGTTAAAAAATTTCTGAAATTTGTTAACTGTATGTATACTTTTGTATTTGAGTGTATGCTTCTACTATAGTGCCATCTGACGTTTGACAGTTGAAACATGGATTTATTGTTGAAACTACATCCCTCTAATTAGCTGTCATTTATTCTGTCCGTTCTGCCAAATCACCATGGGAGACTTTATACAACGACGAGTGTATGTACTATAGGCTCTGGAGCTATTAGCGATTTCATTGGAAAATCCTCGCCAGCGATGAGTACCATTTCGGGATGTACAAATTTTCGAATACCACTCCACATAAGATCCAAGAGCTTTTAATGTATCCCGAAAAAGTCAGTGTTTGATGTGAATATTTGGAATGACAGCACTGTCGGTCCATATTTCTTTAAAGACTACGATCTACCAACGGCATTTAGGTCAATGTCAATTATCAACCTCTGTTGGCCTATATTGGATCATCTGTACACCAACGACGAGTGTTATCAACAGGAAGGCACTGCAGCTCATACTTTGGATATTCTGCACAAACGATCTAAGGGCCCGCTGATTACATATGGATGTGTTGGGAATTGGCCACCGAAATCGTACGATTTGACCTCTTTTTGTGTGGTTTTCTTAATTCGCAAATAGACCACAAACCGCCGCCTAATTTGTGAGCTGAAGTCATGGAAAATTTGACATTTCGTGTGCCCTTCACCCAGAGAAGCCGTGGCAGACATTTAAATGATTTTATATTCCATCCATCGTCGTATCAATAGGTCTTTAAATTAAAAACAATTTCTTGCAAAAGAAAATACGATTGAATTGCATGTCATTGTCAACAATGGCTTAAAGTACGTAGCAAAACTCAGCAACAAAAAAATTGTTGACTTAGTTCAGTCCATGCAAGCTGCTTCTTCATTCAGTTACTACCAAGAATTTTGTAATTTTTGTTGTATTTCTGTTGTTGTTTTAATTTTAATTCTAACAAGTAAATATTGTTACTGACTATCAATGTCTACATTCACGTTCTTCTCATGGTGTTTTTTTCTGGAGTGGGCACACGGCATTGTCTGTCGGTCTGTCTGTCTGTCTGTTTGTCCAGTTATTATTGTTTTGATTTCATTTTTATTGAGTCCAAGTTCTTTCGCATCTCGACAATACCTGTGTTGCGAAAATAATACGTTTTATTGCACAATACTATGTGGGTACGAATACAAAGTAAACTATCGCTCTCTCTCTCTGTCTCTATCTCTGTACGTGATAGTTAAAGGTTACAGTGAGTGATAAAAGTTTCCATTCATCAATTTTCAGTCTTGATTCGATGACTTATTTTAATTAATTTTGTGGATAAAATGGGGAGGAATTTTCGGTACTTCCTTTAAATATCTAAACTCTTGTCGCCCTTTTTAATTGTCAAACAGTTGGTCAAGCTGGATTTACTCATAGAAATTGATTTTAAAATGCCATTAGAAACATGAGGGTGTCTTTGAGGGTGTCTTTTGACAAAAGAAAACAATTGTTTCGTGCTGTTGTTCTAATTCCTGATACACGGCAGCTGGTTGTCACTAAATAGAGCCACTAAGGGTAGCCCTTAAACTGCTTAGACATCCCGTGTATGTGTTAAAACTAAACAGGATGTACAATTCATTAGCCACACATGGCATTAAAATTAGTTCCTCTGGCAATTACTCAGCAGCAGGAACAGGGGTTTGTCTTTCCAAAAAATTTGAAACAAATCAACACTAATTAAAGACAAGAGGGGGTCTTAACTATTTAAGTAAGACTTTAATCTGATTTAATTGAATCAAAATTAGACAACATGCGGTAAACTGTTATCGCGTCGCATACTAATTGTTGAATTTTTCCATTTCGTATGAGACCTCTACTTAGGGGATGGTTCTGACACTGTAGTAAAATGTGGGGAGAAAAAGGGAGTATTGTTTAAGGAAATTATGTTTGAAACGAAACGATAAAACGGAAACTGAAAAACACGATGTATTTAAATCTCCGAGATGTAGTAAACACCGAGCGCAAGTAGAATCTGTGATCGTTTAGATTCTAACGGTAAATATGTAGTGTAATGGAGGTAATGCTACAGATCGAGTAGAATTGAAACGCGTTAGGCAAGTTCATTAAAGCACACACTGATAAGGCGATGTTTTTTGTAACACAGCCCGTATCAGCTACTAAACCTAATAAGCCAGTTTAGGTTAGGTTAGGTCTGAGTGGTAGCTCTGATTTCATAAAGCTCACTTGAGCACGCATAGCGGCCCGTTGTGACGCCACGGGTGAACGCAGTCCCTATACTGACCATTTTCCACCAAAATCAGGGAAGAGGAAGAAGTTGGTCAGCGCAAGGGCTGCAGATCAAAAGCACGACTACCCCATACTGGAAAACCAGCCAGAAAATTTGATGAACGAATATCAATAGATGATAGCTCCGTCAAGCTGAAAAGAAATGGAGAGCCAAATAACCTATATCTATACCTAGCAAGAGACGGGCACTGACAAAGAAAGTGGATAACAGTCTCCTCTTCCTCAGCGGATCTGCACCCACGGCAGAAGTCGTTAAATGGGAGCCTCATTCTCTCCGCGTGTCTACCCATAACACAGTGACCTGTAAGCATGGCCACTGTCGTTGAGATGACGTCACGACCAAGACCAAGTAATTGGTTGGTAGCCTTCTATCCATCAAGGGCCAGGTGCGTCTAGCGGTGGAGCAGGACTCCTCATTGACCCAGGATAGGTTGGCGTCCCGAGAGAACTTCCGCGCAATGCCGAACTTGACCGAGGCAAGTGACATACCCAGTTCAATTGAAGAGAATTCCGGAAGGAGCGCACCGGCTCTGGCACACCACCCAGTGAGACACTGGTGAAGCACCCAGAAAGAAGGTCGAGGCAGCGGCGACACGATAGAGATCTTATCGCGGCCTGACTATCAGAAAAGACCGAGACACGAGTGAATGGAGCACCCTTGACGAGAATCCATTGAGCGGCCCGGTGAATTGCCGTCACCTCCGCTTGAAACACGCTGCAGTAGTCCGGCAGACGGAGAGAAATGTTTAGGTCCAGTTTCCCAGAGTAGACACCGCTTCCAACCCCATTATCGAGTTTAGAGCCGTCGGTATATATATCCAGGACTTCCGGGGGGACAACCGCATTAGGATTCCAGTCGTCCCTACTCGGAATCATAGAGTAGAAACCCCTATTGAGTCAATATTCAGCAGGGATATAGTCGATGTTCACGGGGGCCACTGGATCAACTCCAGAATAGTGGAGTGACCAGCAGGTACAATGTGCCAACGAGACAGGGCATTAAGTCTAGTCGCAGCAAACTTAGCCACCTGCTTAGCGAGAAGCACAGTAGGAAGCCAGTTGAGCATTGCGAACAAAGCTTTCGTGGGGGTGGTGCGCAGAGTGCCAGTTATATAAATGGCCGCAGACCTTCTGACCTTGTCATGAAGTCTGACGTTGTATTGTCTATCCATAGCAGTCCACCAGAAAGTAACAACGTATAAGAGGTTGGGTTCGATGACCGTGGAATATATCCAACGCATGATCCTTGGGCGATGTAGTCATTGCATTTCTTTAATTTGGAATTACCGTCCGCCATTTGCGTGTATAAATTTTGTCCATATGTAGACAAAACGTTCTCATTTCAATTGTTTTCCTGCAGGCCTTTCACCAGAAGCCTAAAAAGTCGAGAGAAAATATGTCTCAGTAGCGGCGTGCAATTGTTCGATAGAAGGCTGACCACTCAGCAAAATCAGAACGCAATACCGACGAGTGTTTGAGGTGGAGGTGGTTCCCATTTATACAATAGTTAGGTTCTCCGTCTTATCGGTATAAATAACGCAATCAATTCTCATTACAAGTGAAAAGAGTTTAACACCAATCAAGTCTCCGTAGCATAGTCAAGATTTTGTTATACCCATAGTGTATATGACCATTCGTCTCTTCATATACAATACATGAAAGGCCCTTCGTCTCATATGACGATGCCGGAAATTTTCAAAGCCGATAGAGTATAGCACAGCCTCCATACACGGCCTTTAAAAATACTTGATTAGCGGTTATGATCGCACTTGCAATCCTTTAGTCAGGATTACAACCCATCTTCAGGATTAGAACCCATCTTCTTATCTTCATCTTGTAAGTGTAAATTTTATCCTCGACTGGCAGTACACTACAGTTTAACTTCCACACCGAATGACAGGCTTTTAAGAAACATTTCAAGGCAATTTTATTTTTCTCTCAGAATATTTGCCAGAAAACTGCTGGGAGAAAAGTCGCCAAAACAAATATTTTTTTCATATTTCGTGGTTTCAGCTAGGTTTTGAACCACGAGCTCCTATTTAATATCCCAACACACTACCTTCTTGACTACAGCGACTACATGTAGTGTATAGCCTTATAAATTGTAGAGAATTTGGATTGCCGTTATACTTTACAACGAAGCTAGTCATCTTGATTTAAAGCAAGAACCAGTATTCAACTGCTATCCTTGATTTTAATTTATTGATGTGTTGATCTCAAACTGGTCAGTTTCGTATGGAGGTAGTAATGGGTGATTTTTTAATAGCTATAGGACATTTTTTCAAAAATCCACATAAAATTCAGAAAAATGCATGAAATCTTTATTTGAATCGATATTACGGTCCATATTATTTAATGTTTGAAGATTATTTCATGCAAATGTTGAACGCGACTGCGCCGCAAATGGTTCATCCGCTTAGTCCAATTTTGGCATACTCTTTCCAACATTTCGGCCGGTATCTCACGAATAAATGCTTCAATGTTGTCTTCCAATGCGTCAATTGAAGCGGGCTTGTCTGTATAGACATGAGCTTTAACATAGCCCCACAAAAACTAGTCTAAAGGCGTTAAATCGCACAATCTAGGCGGCCAATTGCCCGGTCCCGAACGTGAAATAAAATGTTCACCGAACTCGCCTCTCAATAAGTCCACTATTACGCGTGCTGTGTAGCATGTGGCACCGTCTTGTTGAAACCACATGTCATGCAAGTCAAGCTCTTGCATTTTGGGCATAAAAAAATAGGATATCATCTCACGGTAGCGCTCACCATTCACAGTTACGTTACGATTCGCAGCATCTTTGAAAAAGTACGGTCCAATGATGCCACCCAGCCCATAAACCGCACCAAACTGTGACTTTTTCTGGATGCATTGGTAGCTTTTGCAATGCTTCTGGCTGAAGATCAGCCAGATCAGATCTGGCTGAAGATCAGTCCAAAATCGACAATTCTGCTTATTTACGTATCCATTGAGCCAAAAATGAGCTTCGTCGCTGAACACAATTTTTCGATAAAGAAGTGGATCTTCGGCCAACTTTCCAAGAGCCCATTCACCAAAAATTCTGCGTTGCGGTAGGTCGTTCGGCTTCAATTCTTGCACCAGCTGTATTTTGAAACGCTTCACACTTCAATAAAATAAAATTGTCATTCGGAGTCTACCTTAAACTGTAGGTCACGCCACTCATGTATAAAATTAACACACACAACATAAGTGACATGAGGATCAAGGTTGTAATCCTGGCTGAAGGGTTGTAATAACTAATTATGCATGTATGAATGCATTTATGTGTGTACCTTCTCCTCATTCATTATAAAGTTTTCTGGCGCTTTCTATTTGGCAACTGTTTGAGTATCTCCACTTAGCAAAGAAAATTGTACTTAAGCTCGCGCATTTTGTATTTTGTCGCCTTTTTCTCAGCTCAAATTATGTAATAGGAACGCATATCAGTTCTGCAAAAATATCTTCAAGTGTTGCATTATACTTGTTAGCCACTGTATTGATTGTTTGTATTGCACACGCAGTCTGTATTGGCATTTAAAATTGTGTTTCTTTGTTGCCATTGCTGTTGCTGATGATATTGTTATTGCAATACATTGTTGTTGGCGTATTCTTGTTGTTGACTTTGTGAATTTGTTATTATTTTTGAATGTCGTTATATTTGCTATTGCTATTGTTGTTGTTGTTGTTGCTGCCAGTGTACGTAGCTTATGTTATTCTAACTACAGAGTTATTATTGTTGCTTTAATACAACGTTGCTGTTTTCCTTGTTTTTTTCTTCTTTTTTTTTTTGCCATACAATCCATGCCGGTGATTATGAGGATATTGCTATTGCTGTTACCAATATTGCTGTTGTTGTTGTTGGTATTGGCTGTGTTTGGTCGTTGTTAGTTGTACATCGCAACATACAGTCTTTAATGTTTTGTTGGTGCTTTTGGTCATTTGTGTGTAGAATATCAATTACTTCAACTAAACACCTGCTGCATAGGAATTTCAAAATCTATACGTTGCTGTTGCTATTGCTGCTGCTATGCTCTCCTCTCCTGGTTATTTTTTCCTTTTTTTTGTCCTCTACTTTCCTGTGGAATACCACAGCAGCTAGAAACCAGAGTAAACCAAAGCAAAAAACCAAACAAAATAACAACAGCAACAACCAATAAAGAAAAACCCGGGGAGAAGATGCATTCATTAATGCACGTCTACAGGAGAAACATATTCTATTGGACGTCTATACGTCTGTACGTTTTTACGCTTGTACGTCTACACGTTTTGCTGGAATAGTTTGTTTAACAGTCAGTAGATACCATGAAATAGAAGCGATGGAATTGGTATTTTCAATAAATTTTAATGTTGCTGCTGCAGCAATAGCCATTCAATCGTCAAAATTAGTATTTCAACTCGTAAAAACGCTCACTAGAATAGTTTTACGCATATGTTGCGTATCCAATAAATCGTTATCACTGTACTGCAACTCTCTGCAACCAGTTTATAAGGCACACAGTCCGTCAACCAGGCAGCAACCATCGATTCTATTTCCATTTCGTGTTTTTTCATTGAAATCAGTTCGTTATTTAACGCACTTCGTTAGAGTCCAGGGTACGTACGTTTGCACACGTAGTATGTGTAAAAGTGTTTAGTAGGCGCTGTATTCCTTTTTTGGAGGATTTATAGAACTGCAGAGTACAGTGGAACCGTAGCATTTAGATCGGATTTGTTGAGTAGACTCTGTACGTTCTTGAACAACTGTTTAGTCAGTTTTGTGTTCGTTAGGGCAAAATTGCAAAGGATAAGGTTAAGATAGGTGAGGTTAGGTTAGAGGACGTGTACTTGTCAGTGGGATAAGTACAATACTCGGAGATCAAAATGACCCGTTGTAATACGTCCTAAAGGAGTGAGAGAGAGAGGATAATAAAGAAGATAGGAAAAAGGAGAGGAGGTAGGAAAAGGAGGATAAGGACACAGAGGAAAAATACAGACCACAAACACACAACAGACCTCGACTACAGCATGGAGGCTCTAACACTTCTCAATCAGCTCAAACTATTAATGAATCTATGAAGAGCATTAATGTTGGCACTCGGCAACTGCCCAGGGCCCGCTCATTTCAGGGAAAACACCATTTCAAAATGGCAACAACGATGGAACGAGGAAAATAGAGGAAGGTGGACGGCGAGACTTATTCCGGACATAAGGCCATGGATTGGTCGGAAATTTGGAGAGGTAAATTACTACGTTACACAGATGCTATCGGGTCACGAATATTTTAGAAAATATCTGCACAGAATGGGCAAGACCGCCTCCCCTTACTGTCTTTACGAGGAAGGGGAGATAATTGATGACGCAGAGCACACCGTTTTCTAGTATGCACGCGGGCAGAGCTATCGCTCTGCACTGACGTCGATAGTTGGGACGACCATGGCCGGTAACATTGTCGGGGTTATGATCGCGAGTAGAGAAAATTGGACCTCAGTGGCGAATTACGTGGAGAACATTCTCAGACTGAATAGGGCTCTTGAGGCTGCGGAACATGTGGGCACGCCGGAATAGATGAAACTGGCACACGTGTCAAGCGAAATTCGAAGCAGGGACCTGGAGGAAAGGAATAGTGGAGACACTTAGATGTCTTTTCAACTTTCAACACGCAATCTGGACGCGGATATGAACACGCAGGGGCCAAAGGGACTCCACTCCGAAGTAAAACCACCGTAGTGCCGGAGTGGGCACAACAAGTCCACGAGACGAGGGAGGGATTTAGTGGGTGAGCGCCCCACACACGGAGGATGTGACGACTTCCTCTATGGTGCGGGTAGGTACATTTACCCCTCCTCGGCGTGAAAAAAACTGCCCAGGGTCTTCAAGCTCAATCTTCTAATGGCCGAATGGTTACAGAAGAGGTGTTCGATAGTTTCCAATTTCTTCTCTTCGAAACATACCCTGCAATAGTCCAGCTGGGATCTATTCCAGTTCCTTGTCAGCGATCTAATCTCGCAGGGTCCTGTAACAAAAACAATAATTAACTTCAGATGGTTCTTATCTAAGCCCAGCAGAAAACCTGTTCTATCACAGTCTATGGCCAGCCATAAACCCCTAGACAAATAACATACTGATCTATACCCCTAACGCCATTGCTCTTCCCCTCTGATCCATCCAAAGATGAGGCCGTAGAGGTGCCAAATTGGGGGATCAGGAAATGGATTTCTCGATAGGAATTGGTTGAGATTATGGTAGACTTAGGTTAGGTTAGGTTAGGTTAGAAGACGCTTACTTGTCAATTAATATAAGTACAGTACCCGGAGGTCGAATTGACCCATTGTATACATCGTCCTAGTTTCTCACGCCACTTATGTTGTGTGTGTTAGTCGACTCCGAGCGACAGATTTTTCGAGAAACTTTTTCATGGCAATTTTTTGTTTATTGTCAGAGTTTTTGCACAGAAATCGGCTAAGAGGAAGACGCCGCAGAAATATTTTTTGTATTTTGTCTTGATTTCTGGCCTGGGGCTCGAACCCTGGCTTTACGTCTAATAAGCCAACACACTACCTATTAGACCACGGCGACTTTCTTCGTAGACTTCCTTTTCTACTTTTTGCTCTACGATTCTAACGCATACATTACCCCGTTTTGACACATAACACGAGTTATGTTGACTTTGAGGATGCCTCAAGAAAACTTCACAAAAAAAATTAAATCCCACGATCTTGGTAGTCAGTTCATAACATTTTCACATGAGGTGACCATGACTTCTTATAGTAGCATCATCCAGTTGAAGCCACATGTCGTTGGCATCCATATCATACAAATTAGGTCAAAAGAAGTTCGTAATCAAGGACCTTTAGCGCTCGCAGTTGACTCTGATGGCCTGTTTAATGGCGCTCTTTAAGAAATATGGACCCATAAGGCCTCCATCTCAAAATTCACAATAAACAATAGCTTCTTCAGGATGTCATATCTCTTGGTAGTATGTTGCCTTATTAGACGTAAGGCCTCGGTTCAAGCACCAGGTCAGACATCAAAACGAAAATGTGAGAGAATATTTCTTCGGCGCCTTCTTCTCAGCAGATTTCTGGAAAAAAAACTCTGAAAAAAAAATTAAATTGCGATGAAAAGTTCTCCAAAATCTGTCGTTCGGAGTCGACTTTAAACAGGGTCCCTCCACTTATGTATAAAATTAACGCACACAACATAAGTGATGTGAGAAGCTAGGCCGTAATCCTGATTGGCAGGTTGTAATGGCCAATTATGTATGTATGTATGTATATCACATATACACAGAAATGCACCCAATCGCTGAAGACTGATTTTTTAATATAAATAAGGTTCCGAAAGCTCCAACCACCATTCAGCGAACACACGTCATTGTATACGTCATCCATCGTGGTTTGGCAAACAGTCTGAATAAATGACAACTAATTTGACAGATACATACATACATACATACATACATAATTGGTCATTACAATCCTTCAAGATTACGACCTAGTTTCTCACACCACTTATGTTGTGTGTGTTAATTTTATCACAAGTGGTGGGACCTACATGACAATTTTATTTAATCTCAGAGGTTTTGCCAGAAATCTGCTGAGAGGAAGTCGCCGAAGAAATACTTTTTTTGTATTTTGTTTTGATGTATGGCCTGGGGCTCGAACCCTGGCTTTAAGCCAACACACTACCTACTAGGCTACGGCGACTTGATAATTTGACAGATTCTGCTTCAACAAAATGGCCGTTAGTAACTGTTACAGTTCGAAAGTCACTGTTTCTCCGTGTATTTCTTACCTCACATTCACCTCGTTGCTCCCACTGTGCATGCATGCAGTAAATGAAGTGTGTTTTCAACTTAAATTCAGTTTCAGTTATTTATTGTTGTTGTTATTGGTTTTATTGTTAATGTTTTACTTTTTGGCGTATGTATATGTATATATATGTACGTCTGTATGTATAATTCAAAATTCATTTATTGATCTTGATATCCCCAGTAAAAAAATATAGAATTTTGCGTTCATCCTACGTTTTGCTATCAAATATTGCTTTGGGGCGTTAATATTTTTTTGTTTTTTTTTTTGGTGGTGGTGCGAAGGAAATGAGCTCGAATTGTGAATTTGACCTGCTACTGATTGTGCATCTTTTTCTGGATTCTGTTTGCTTTTATTTCGGTTCTTAATATCCACATACAGACAGAGCTCTTATCGCTTCGTAATTGTATTTTAACTTCAATTTAATGAACAATTTTCTATTCTTTTACGAGTATATGTTTTGTGTGTTTTTGGGTATCTTTTTTTCTGTTTCTTGTTTTGTTTTCTGTTTTATTTTTGTTTTTGGCTTCTTGGTTTATAACATTTAAACGTTCTTGTGAAGCAGAAACGAACCCCACAAATTGGGTGGATCGTATGGTAGATGGAATTAACAATTTGTAATTTTATTATTTGCCAACTAATGCCAAAATTTAAATTATACAGACATAGCCAAACAGCTAAACAGACAAATATATAGCCAACACCAAAATTCAAGCAATAATTGTTTTTACACGACAGGGGCTATAAAACTATGAAATCGAAGATGGACTGTGTATCCCCCAGAATTTTGTATTGCCCTTTAACATGAATTGTTGCCTGCCTAAACTAAAATGTTTTAAGTATCCTTGTATTGCTGCTCTGATAAGGCAGTTAGTTTTTAAATATCGTTCATCGGAAGCGTCAGTGTTCTTGTCCACATTGTTATACGAGAGTTGCCTTTTATATTTCGGGATTGATAAACCCTAGTTATCGGGCCATGTTGAACGAATTTTGTTCACAAAAGTTGAAGAGGAGGATATTGGCAACATTTGGTTTCAACAGGACGGCGCTACGTGCCGCACGTCCGAAGCTACACTCGATGTTTTGCGCTCTGTCGGGTGCCGTCAAAGATAAGTGGTACGCCGACAAGCCAGAGACAATTGACGCTTTAAAAGACAATATTCGTGAAGCCATTGGTGAAATACAGCTGCACACAATCGATAATGTGCTTAAAAATTGGACCGATCGTTAAGGCTACTGCATGGCTAGCCGAGGCAGCCATTTGAATGAAATTATTTTCCATTATTAAGCGGAAGGATTGTACTTTCAAATAAAAAAAGAAATTTGAGAAAATATTCAGTATTTTTTTTTAAAGCATTTTGAAAAAAAAAATTATTTGGCGGACCCTTTATAAAAATTAACGCAGATAACATAAGTGGTATAAGAACCTAGGTCCGTAATCCTGACTAAAGGGTTGTAATGACCAATTATGTATGAGATTCGCAACTCTTTACAAATCTATACCACTGTTGGTCCCTTAGGGCACTGCTCTGACCAGGTTATTTAAATAGATTTCTTGATTACTTGGTATTTTTGTAGATAAGATCCTCGTTAAAGTAGAATTTATGGTACGTATTCAAGATGTTCTCTCATAAAAGAATGCATCTGCTTACAAGACACTTAGAAAATCAACAAATGACTTGTGGGCATTACTTTGGGTATATTTTGCCTGATTGCGAATATTCCACTGTGATAAAGGATAGTACTTATCGACATAGGTTAGGTCAGGTTAGGTTAGAGGACGTGTACTTGTCAACTAAGACAAGTACAGTACCCGGAGGTTGAATTGACCCATTGTACAACGTCCTAGTTTCTCGCACCACTTATGTTGTGTGTGTTCATCCGAACGATAGATTTTTGAGCAACTTTTTCGTGGCAATTTTTATTTACTCTCAGAGTTTTTGCCAGAAATCTATTGAGAATTAGTCGGCGAAAAAATACTTTTTGTATTTTGTTTTGATGTCTGGCCTGGGGCTTAAACCTTGGCCTTACGTCTAATAAGCCAACACACTACCTACTAGACTACGGCGACTTCACTTATCGACATAACATCTTAATCTTCTTTATCGTATGATTTCATTCTTTTAAAATTCTGTTCTCTGAGTCATAGTGTTTTGCTTGTTAGAAAATCATTTGTTTGGTTGGCTGACTTGTCTGCTTTAAACGTATTGCTGGGATTAAACATGCTGTTGCTGTTGAATGTTGAATGGAAACTTCTTTCTGGTTAACTTTTCTAATGAAACTTGCACTGTAAAGTTGATTTTGCCCAACTACAACAGACCCAACGTATGTATGTGAGTCTGTATTGCAGAAGAAAAAAAAAACGAATAAAAGTTTCTATAAATTGTTCACATCCATAAATACAACGTTTTAAAGATTTCAAGCAATTGCATTTGAATCGACGTTTTTTTTTTTTTTTTGTTTGTTTCTAAAGCTGGTGCAGCATTAAAAATCATATGTGAACACATGATTATAGTCTCTCTGGTCACCACCATATTTATTCACAGACAAACGAAAAAAAAAAGATTTTCAAATTAAACTAACGACGGACGATGGATAGATAGATAGACGACGACCAACGACAATACCAAACATATTGCCACTCTCATGGTTGCTCTGCTGAGACACTAACTGAGCTTTTAGTTTAGTTAAGCTAATGCAAGTTGTTGTTGTTGTTGTTTAATCTCTGCTTTTATGTTGCAATATTATTCTTAATTTTTTTCAAGTTGCTTTTAGCAAATGATTGGGCGTGCCCAGCTTTAAATATGTATGTATTTGCGAGTGTATGTATGTAAGTATGTTTGTCAAATTGTTTGTTTTTTTTCTACTAACAACAGCTGCTCTAGCAACCAGATTTCAGTTGCTTAATTTGCTTTAATTTGAATTGAACAACACACAACAACAACAAAAACAATCATGCTTGGATTATTGGGTGTTGTTTGGTTGAGATGGCAAGGAGAGACAATTCAGAGTTAAGTTAACAGCTTTAGCAGATGATTTTCAAGTGGGTTTGATTGTGTTTGAGTATCATGGATAAGAGGAATACCCATATTTACCAATAGCCAGGTTATAATTTAGATTGTCAGATAAAATATGCTTCAATTTGTTTGTCTTGTCTTGATTTATTTTAATGCCAATCAAATAAACTCTGTGATCTAGGATATGTAATGAAATTGCATATGAGAGACCCTATTGTTATTGGTAAGTTAGTTACCTTGGTTAAGATTGGGTAAATAGATGAGCATGTAATGATCATACTTTGAGTTATTTAAGTACTGCGAGTAATCTCAGGGAATCTTGTCCAATCCAAGTATAGTATCCTAAAGTACTTGACTGTTGACAGTTATTGAGTTGGCTGCTAATCAAGGCTTAAATAAACTCGTAATCTTAATCTTGTCTTAATCATTAAGAAATCCTATGAAGGCCAAGGAAAATTATCTCTGATATTGACTGTCGTTCAATAGTTCCATTCATTAAGAGATTTGTGTACTTCTTAGGTGTGGTATTTATGAAAGTTAATTCAGCAACAACAGCATCTGTGGTCTTCTCCTGGAACTTGTCATTACAAAATCCATTGAGAGTTACTGCCATCATGTGTTCTTGTATGCCGCGGATGCTAATTGTCCATTATGACAGCTGTCGGGTAACTAAAATGATTTCCGGTTAGGTTTCATTGAATTTTGTTCTGATATAAAACATTTCCTGCAGAACAGACATTCATCTTAAGCAAGGAAACTTAGAACCGATGTGACTTTAGTGATTCAGTCACTACTAGAAGGATCATCCATGTCAGAGAAGTTTAAGCTGAGCACCAAACTAATAACTACCCGCTCTGTTTATTAGCATCTGCTTTCCTGGTTGGGGTGCTGATAGTCTAGTAGCTTAGTAGTCTAGTCTAGACACGAGCTCATGGTTCAAACCCCAGGTCAGACGTCTCGATCAAATCGAAATACATATGTTTCTTCGGCGGCTTCCTCTCAGCAGATTTCTGGCAAAAACTCTGAGAGTAAATAAAAATTGTCATGAAAACGTTTCTCAAAAGTCCGTCTTTCGGAGTCGACTTTAAACTGTAGTTACACACACAACATAAGTGATGTAAGAAACTAGGTTCTATTCCTGACTAAAGGGTTATAATAAACAATAATGTATGTATGTATGTGTGTAATCCTGACTAAAGGGTTGTAATGATCAGTTAAGTAAATACGATTTTTTTTTGCTGGAAGGAGGGAAAATGCTTTATGCATTCATGATGGTCGTCACCAGACATAATATGTCGGACTCTCCCACTGGGTACACCGACTAAAAACCCGCCTTGTCTCCTCACCGGGGTATCATTTCACCTCGGAACCACGGTTGTATTACTTCGAGGTTGACCCCTTTTCTGGCATATGTTCCAGTTCCATCATCGTCAGCCTGCGTCCAGGCTCCGCTCTATTCTCAGTCTGCTGCGTCTAAGTCAAATTTCTTCCTTCGCAGGACGTGCTCTACAAAATGTTTTACTGCGTTCCAGCTCTATCTACTGCTTATCATTCTCAGCACGCTTTCGGCCCATCGACAACAGCTGAAGAAAGTGTGTTCGTAATCATCTAAAGTTTCTTTCTCTTCATAGATACAGAATGGCGAGCGGCTTTTCCCCATGCGGTGCAGATACTCTCTGAAATATACGTGACCGGTCAGCATCTGGGTTATGTAGTAGTCTGCTTCGCCGTGTTTTCTGTTTTTCCACACTTGCAACTCGGAAATCAGTTTATATGTCCACCTTCCATGCTGTTCATTTTCCCAGCGAAATTGCCATTTTAGGAAGACTTTGTGCTTTATCGCTTCTATGCTCTGTGGTTGAGTCGTACGTTGCCTGGCGTTGAAGATCATCCGGCGCTCATATGCTTGTAGTCCTATGGGAACCATTCCGGCTATAACTAGGACAGCTTGTGTCGATACCGTGCGATACGAGAATGTCATTCGTAGAGCAGCTATTCTCTGCGCAGACAGTAGTTTTCTAGTCCTGATCCGGGTTTCCAAACTAGGAGCCCAGATTTCAGACCCATAGAGGAGTATGCTATTTCCAGCCTCCATGACTAGCTTCCTCGTACTTGGGAGCGGTCCACCAATGTTTGCCATCAGTCTACTTAGTTGAGTTGTTATTCTAGCTGCTCTCGCTGTTGCATACTCTATCTGCTCTGAGTAGGTCAGTTTCGAGTCCAGTCTAACCCCAAGGTATTTAATCGATTTCTTCGTGGGAATAACCAAGTCGCCTATGTTGATTTCGATCTCGATCGGAATGTGTCGTCTGGTTAGTAGAAGCAGCTCGGTTTTATGCATGGCCAACTGTAGGCCGTGAGATTCTAACCAGTGCTTAGTCCGCATCATGACTTGTCGTAATCTGCGTTAAATTAAATAAGATGGAAATCGCTCAAAGTGTGTATTCATAACAAGCGACTATTGGTATGCATCTGTCTCCTTTACCATTGGAGTTTAAAAAGCCTGCCAGTAGGCATACAATGCAGATTGTACTACTCATCCTTAGGAGAAAACCACGCCCAGAGTATCCTAGGGAGGATTTCATAAATTCCGTAGAACCCAGTACTGAAAAGTTAGACTACCTTGTCGGACTTTAGGCAGGTGAATGCTACTGAAACCGTGATTAATTAATGAATGGCTCTTGGCCCTTCTAACCAGCATGCTACTAAACCGCCAAATCCAACAACAGTTACGCCACTAGACAATCAACGAAGCCTAGTACCTGGCATTACGAAACTAAGTACCTCAAAGGGTTAAGATTTCGAGATGAGACCAAATCCTAATACAGCCCACAGTTCTGGTTCTGAGTTAATTTTACCATCTTACATTAGCACATTAGTAGAGTTTTGTTTGCGATAATTTGTTCGTTTCTCTACAGCGGAAAACCTATCTCACGTATGAATTCGCTCGAATATTCTGTTGTACCCGACTTCGCAATGTTGTTACAGTTAACGTCACTTTGTCTAGAAATTTTCATGAAGATTACCATACGTTTCACTCAATATTCCTGAAGAATCTTACACGACGTTCGTTTCATGGGCAGTATATAAGCGTGCTTCTCCACTCGACCTACTCTACAACTGGGTTCGTGCAGCAGTCTTTATAGTCATTATTTCAGTCTGATTTAAGGATGCTAAAAATGAATATTGAAAAAGAAAACCAGCCCTTTTGATGCCTTCTAAGCATCAAATTGATGGTCTTCCCATCAAACCCAATTAAACTTCATGAAATGCGAACATTTTTCTCATTGCATTGCTATTTTAAGGTGAAGAGTACTAAGCAATGACAAATAAGCCAAGAAAACGCTCCAAGTGCTCAAATTTCAATTTCTCGGGAAATACAAATTTTGAGACGTAGGAAGAGACATATGACCAGTAATAGACTTCTCTAAAACAAAAAAATAATAAAACCAAACCGTGCGATTATTTTGCCTTTAAATTACGCTATGATCCAACACACAAGTTCAGTTTCTTAAGGAGTTCCAATTAATTTATCGCTTTAAACCATAATTTCAATTAAATTTAAGCCCCCTTGCGGGCTAACCTACACCCTCACTCTGTTTTTAGTTTTATTAGAATAAAAACGCAAACAAAAATGGAAAAAAAGTTGTCGTTTTATTGGCGTGTCGCTCTATTAAATGCAAATGCAAATGCAACTGCAAGTGTGAATAAAAACTTCACAAACAAAGTTACTGAAAACGTAACGCCATTAAACAAGCCACCACAATACTCCACTCCATCGCCAAATGATGACAGAGAGGAGATGTATTAACGACGACGACCCACACCCTGTTTAGATTTTCTCACTGAACTCGATTACTAGAAATAAAACATATACACACACACAGATACACACATAACTACTTTAATAAATATTGGGTCAGAGGAAAAGTTATGTGAGGTTGTTTGTTTTGATCAAAGATTTTTGGGAGAGCCATGGGCCATGGACACCAACTGCAGAAAAGTGTTTGGTAGTCTAGTTACTAAGAAGTGGCAATCAAGTGGAATGCCTGCCAACTATTTGGTAGAGTTTACCGCAGACTTGGCATAATCAAGAGGACGTGCAAGGCAACAACTGGTCAGCTAGTTAGGCGGACGTTGCAATAAATCGATAAATATACAGTGTCAACAGAGCTGTAGTGGATATTACGTTTTGAGCACAGTGCTCTGGACAGCCTATTGGCGTAATACTTAATCGGTAGTTCTTGCAGGATTTAACCGTCGGACATTGGTTTGATTTTAGTGGGTGCAAGTCCCACATTTGCTGCGGTCTTCAACTGTTTTACTTTAAAAAAGTTTCTAAGGATTCTTACTTAGGACTTCTACTGTTGTATTGAGTTTGATTCTAAAATTCTGAATGGCTCAACCGCCTTTAAATTCGTTGGTGATATGAGGAGCATGTTTGTAGCGGCAATTATCGTCAAAGATTTCGACCACGGTCCAAAATAAATACAAAACTAAGGCAAATGATGTCCAGTGCTTAAAATTTGATCCACATCGCCCTGCAGGCAACCCTCGGTCGACCAGAGTTTCGCACCAAGCTAAGCCACAATATTGATGCTACAATCTGAGAAAAACTGAAACGCAGCATGTAAACTGCATCAAAGCAGTTCATCAAATAGCGAAGAAAATCTACAAGAAAGCCGATTGGCAATCGTGGACAATGTCAGCTCTTTTAATTGGTTCGTTTGCAAGCTGTCGCCTGTACTTAAATTAAGTGCTGAATGAGTATTCGATGTCGTCAGATTGTTTGCAAGGATGACAGTTCAATTATTAGAATTGCATACAGCAGACTAATTGCCGTAGTCTTGTAGGTAGGTTAGAAATTTTGTGATTATTGCATGATGAAGTCGGCATAGTCTAGTGGGTAGTGTGTTGGCTTATTAGACATGAGGCCACGGTTCTAACCCCAGGTCAGACATCAAAGCGAAAAAGATATTTCTTCGACGCCTTGCTCTCAGCCGATTTCTGTGCAAAAACTCTGAGAGAAAAATAAAATTGCCATGAAAAGTTGCTCAAAAAATCAGTCGTACGGAGTTGACTTTAAACTGTTGGTCCCGCCACTCATTTATAAAATTAACACACACAACATAAGTGGTGTTGAGAAGCTAGGTTGTAATCCTCACTGAAGGGTTGTAATGACCAATAGTGTGTGTAACATTCTAGTTTTTGACGAATACTTTTTGATGCCAAATACAAATTTCGTCAGCTTAGCTGAGAATGTCAAGCTTGTTGTCCATTTCCCCGGGTCTGTCCGCTATTGTGCTGGTATACCTAGTAAAAATGTAACCCTATTTTATGCCCCTACTTACTCATATTCGAGAGCTGAGATACTTTCCATACTGCATGCGTTCTTGAGCTATACGTTTATGTCGTTTACAAATACGTCATTGCGAGAGATGATTATATTCATGAGAGAGATTTTATTCAGTTCAGTATTCTTTTGCATTGCAGTGCCTCGTATACCGCATCGTGTACATTTATGCCGAAGGGAGATGCCGCTCCATTATGCTGTTCGCTTTACAAATTACTTGATGAAAGCTGGAGGTTTGTTTGTTGCTTCAATTGATACAAACCAGAGGTCAGCAATGAGTATTCAAAACGATGAGTAGATTCGAATCATACTTATAATTTCTGATACTTCTACGCATTCATACTTATTTTAATGTCATACTCATACTACTCATAATCAAAGTTTGAAATACTCATGGTACTCGTACTTAACAATACGCAGGATGTTATTGATTTCGACTCTCCACGACTCATCGTATACACGAATCACAAAATAAGTATGAATCGCGTACGAACACTACAATACTCACAAGAAGGTTGTGTGTTTGCGCTGCTAGCTGTCTTTGTCTTTATTGTTTATGTGTCTTTCTTCTCTCTTTGTAAACGCAACAACAACTAAGACTGTAAATTTTGACGAATGCTTCGAATCACTCGAATCATTTATGAGTAGTATTATAAGAATTTTTCTAAATTTATAAATCTGATTGAGTAGGCGTTAAGAGTTTTATGTCAACGTTGTACTCATACTCATTGCAACTTGTACTTATAAATCAATGTTGTGTACTGAGTATGAATGCATCAGAGTAGTTGGATTTCAATACTGTTGACTCACTCATACGCAAAATTTCATGAGTACTTACGTGTAGCGAAAAAGCGATTCATTTCTGATCTCTGATACAAATCATATTTCGCTTGTGTATTGAAGTACATGCTTCACATTCGCTTTGGACATTCGCAGATGACAGTTGCAGGCACATACATAATTTCCGAAGACTTACAAAGGCCTCAAGTCAAAACGTGATTTCAGTCTGATACGATTTAACTTAGTCGCCGTCATCTGACAGGTAGTGGGTTGGCTTATTAGACGAGAGGCCGTCATTCAACCACCGGCTTGGGTATCACCAACATAAAATATTGCCATGAAAATGTCGTTCTGAATCGATGTTAAACTGTGTGTCCCGCCCCTCATGAATAAAATTAACACACACAACATGGGTGTTTTGAGAAAATAGGTTGTAACCCTGACTAAAGGGCTACAATGGCCCATTATGTAAGCGATTTGAATAGCAAGCTAAGTAGATATCCACTGCTTTCACGACTTTGAACAATGATGCTTTGCTTCATGGATATCAATGCAATATGGTCAGCATAAATCAGGTCGTTAAGATCGTTCCATACTAATGGAATGACACAGCATACAACAGTTTGGAGTGGCATCTAATACCACCAGAAATATATGTGGAAAAATAATACACCCTTGTGGGACAGCTGGGAAAGCCGCCATAGTCTAGTAGGTAGTGTGTTGGCTTATTAGACGTAAAGCCAGGGTCCGAGTCCCAGGCCAGACATCAAAACAAAATACAAAAAGTATTTCTTCGGTGACTTCCCCTCAGCAGATTTCTGCCAAAAACTCTGAGAGAAAAATAAAATTGCCATGAAAAGTTTCTCAAAAATCTGTCGTTCGGAGTCGACTTTAAACTGTAGGTCCCGCCACTCATGTATAAAAAATTAACGCACATAATATGAGTTGTGTGAAGAAGCTAGGCCGTAATCCTGACTGATGGATTGTAATGACCAATTATGTTATATATGTGCATAGTGCAGCTATTTAGCCTTACTTGTGGTCTATGTATGTCCAGGCTTACTTTCCATTATGACTTTGCGTACCGTGGGAATACCAATCTAAAAGCATGTATGTCGGCTTCTACAAATCTTGTTCTATTCAGAATCCTTTATCTTCAGTTTTAATCCATAGAGCAATAGGTTGGTTTTTTCCTGCATCATTTGTAAAACTCTGCATAGGAAATCCCGAGGTGGAGTCACGATTCTCATATTCGAGAATTGATATATTGTGCACATTGTACGTGTCCTCTCGTATTCGAGAGCTGATATATTGTGGACATTGTACATGTCCTTGACATAAACGAATTGGTCATTGCATATTACCTGGGTGAGCAAGATTATACTGTTTAGTATTCCTTTTGCACTTTAGAGCTTCGTAGTTCGCTTCATGTTCATTTATATTAAAGGACGCGGCCACTCCATTACTCCATCCTTTTCACAACTTATTCCTGAGGCAACAGTTAATCGAGGTTTGTTGTTACTTCCACTGATACAAATCTCATTTTGCTTGCGACAAGAATGGGTGCAATGGATATTCGCAATTGATAGTTGCTGGCACATCCATAGCTTTCATAGGCTTGCAAAGGCCCTACGACAAGCTTTGACAACCGTTTGGTATGATTTGCTTGCCAAGGTAAGTAAAACATGTTTACTACTTCAAAAAGCTTATTATCAATTGCGTTTAGAGAGTGAGTTATTCCGACGCATGGCTTTTGTTTTATTGGCATTGATCCGCAATGGGTATTTGTGGGCTCATATTTGACCTGCCTGAGCACTCGTTTGGTGAACATCAATTCAATATCATCAGTCTAAGTTTGATACTAACAGGGTGAATGGAGAACAAATGAAGAATGCTACTGGTATGAGTAGTTTAAGAATCGTCTTCGATTACTATCACAAATTTAAGAGGGGAATGAATGTAAGACACTTAAAGCAATGTAAAGGATGTATGGGCAGAAAGCTTCATGAAGTGTACACTGAAATCTTCGCTTTCACAGTCATGTACTCTGGGCCCAATTGATTAATGTTATCCCGATATATCAACAAAGAAATCCCGTTTACTTTTTATATGCCCCAATCAATAGTCTGTCTTATATCTGGCCTTATAAGTGCCATGCCATGGTTAAAATAGCAAAATTGTTGCCAACTTAAATAGTTAAAAAAACAATCACACACAGTTTATAAGCCAAAGAAGTTGGTGTGTTGCAAAGCAAAAAAAAAAAAGAAGGAAAAAAGGTCCAGTAAGTGAGTGAATAAATAAGTGAATACAAACGAAGTTTCTTAAATAATAATTTTTATTTTTAAAACTAAAAAGAAAAAGAAAAATAGAAACCAAAGCTTGGAAACTAAACATTTAATGCTACAGTGTAGCAAATACTATAGCAAAGGCAACAGAATGAGCTGCAGCAGCAGCAGCAGCAGTGGCTGTATTTAACGATTTTAACTTGCAGATGATGCCGATGCCTGTGGTTGGGGTTTTTCTTCTTGAACCGATAAACATCATCTAATAGTACGTGATGTGGCTAAAACTTTGACTGGCTTTTAGTTTCGGTTTGGTGGGCTGTATGGCTGTGTTCAAGCCACCAGCCCACATTTAACATTTCAAACTAATTTTCCTTTTTGATTTTATTTCCAAACGATTTTTAAATTTAAGCCAGAAAACCGAAAATTTGTTGGTAGATTTTTATGCTGCAACCATAAATCATATTGAAAGAGGCCTCTTGTTTAACAGAAAGAGAAAAAAAGAGATGACGGAGTGCTTTTTTTCATATTAAAAGTTGGCCAAAAATTATGTTTTCGTTAAATTGACCAGAGAATTATTAGAGCAATTATCAAATTGGCAACACAATATAAGGCAACTTTAAGTCAATACTTCTCCCACTCCACTGGTACAAGGCCCAGCATAATAGAAATAAATCTTAATTATTTGCAGACAGAGAACAAAAAAAAAACATAACAAGTCATGCCAGTAATTTCTAAATCAAACATAATTAGAGCGACAGCCGTAAAAGCAGCACGAGCAGCAACAGCAGCAGGTCTATTTACAGTTGCCATGTTTTAATTTGTCTTGTCTTTACTATTTTTTTTTACTGTTTTTGCTGTGGTTTGTTGGAAAATCTGTGCCAAAAATATTAAAAAAAATTTTTTTTCTTACTTTATGGCTAGAAAACCTACACAAATGCTCACACACAAATATTTATTGTATTCGTCTTTACCTACATACACACATGTCAGTAAGTAGTTGTCTGTCCGTCTGTCTGCCTGTCTCTCAGTGTAACTCCCTGGTAGCATTTCATGTAGTTTTTTGTTTCTTGTGGCATTGCCTGTTGTAGGTGGCACAATTATCAGACAGTAAAAGCAAAGAAAAGAAACAAAAAAACACAAGAAAAATGGTAAGAAATCCCAACCTAAAGACCGCAATCTTTTAAAACGTTTTTGCTTTCATTTTTCACTCACTTCACTTAAAAAACAGAAAAGAATGCCATGAAGAAGTTGGAAAAAGAAAACAAAATTTAAATATGCTTTCATACGTATGAAGTCAAATTTAAGTGCTTGTGTGTTAGAAATGTTGCCAGACTAAGAGAAACGGTGTGACACCGAGATGCTTATTCTGCTTTCTATTGTCATGAAACTATTCTCACAAGTTTTTAAGCTATTACGCTCAACACTTTTCTTAATTAATTGATCATTACACCGCTTTAGTTAGGACTACAACCTAGCTACTCACATTACCCATGATGTACGTACTAATTTTATCCAGGAATAGGGGGACCTACAGTTTAAAGTCAACTCCGAACAACAGATTTTTTGAGGAACTTTTTATGGCAATTTTGTTTGCTCTCAGAAATCTGCTGAGAGGAAGTCGAAAATTTTTTTCATATTTCGTTTTGCTGGAGATTGTCTGACCAGAGGTTTGAACCGTGGCCCCTCACGTCTAATAAGCCAACATACTACCTACTGGACAACGGCGACTTCGACGAAGAATGTTAGGCTTACATAATTTGTAATTACAACGCTTTAGTTAGGACTACAATCTATCGGGTCCGCTATCTAACGTTTTTTTTTGAACTAGTGCTTATTTCGTGAGTGGTAATACTTAGCTCATGTCTGATTCGACAGATAATTAGTTTTATCCTTCCGCTGAACGAATATGGTTGTGTATACGCTTGAACAACGCTGGGAAATATTGTGACATTACTTTGAAAATCATTGTAATGTTGCAGAATGTTTGCAAAAATTGCATACGGATTATGGAAGAAGAGAAGCACCGTCAGCTCCGTATGTTCGTTATATTGTGAAAAAAGTGAAAGAAACTGGCATCCTCATCGATAAACCAAAGCGTGAAAAGCCAAAAACAGTGCGTACACCCGAGAATATTGCTGCTGCGTCAGAAAGTGTGCGTGAAGCACCATCAACATCAATTCACCGTCGTTCTCAACAATTGAACATTTCGGAGACATCATTGAGACGAATTTTGCATAAAGACCTTGGTATGACGCCATACAAAGTCAAAATTGGTTCAGGAGTTGAAGCCGATTGACCATCCAATGCGTTTTCGCTTCGCTAAATGGGCCTGCGATCGACTTACAGAAGATGCCGATTTTGGCAAAAAAATCATCTTTTCAGATGAAGCTCATTTTGATCTTGGCGGGTATATACAAAAAAACAAGCAAAATTGTCGCATTTGGGCCACAGAAAACCCGCACGCATACATTGAACAGCCGACGCACCCAAAACGAGTCACTGTTTGGTGCGGATTTTGGTCCAGAGGCATAATTGGGCCATTTTTCTTCGAAAATGAGCAAGGAGTGGCCGTTACAGTCAATGGCGATGGTTATCGGGCCATGTTGAACGAATTTTTGTTCACAAAAACTAAAGAGGAGGATATTGGCAACATTTGGTTTCAACAGGACGGCGCTACGTGCCACACAGCCGAAGCTACACTCGATGTTCTGCGGCCTGTTTTTGAAGATCGCATTATCAGCCGCAGAGCTGATGTCGTTTGTCCACCTCGGAGCTGCGATTTGACACCGTTGGACTATTATTTGTGAGGTGCCGTCAAAGATAAGTGTTACGCCGACAAGCCAGAGACAATTGACGCTTTAAAGGACAATATTCGTGAAGCCATTGGTGAAATACAGCTGCACACAATCGATAATGTGCTTAAAAATTGGACCGATCGTGTAGGCTACTGCATGGCCAGCCGAGGCAGCCATTTGAATGAAATTATTTTCCATTATTAAGCGGAAGGATTGTACTTTCAAATAAAAAAAAAAAATTAGAAAATATTCAGTAGTTGTTTTTTTAAAGCATTATCAAAAAAAAAAAAGTTATTTGGCGGACTCTTTAGCTGCTCATACCACTCCTGATGTGTGTGTTAGTTTTATTCAGGAATGGTAAGACCTACAGTTTAAAGTCGACACCTAACGAAGGATTTTTCTTTTCTGATTTATGTATGTGTACATATAACCCTTCAATCAGGATTATCACCTAACTTCTCACAACACTTAATTTGTGTGTGTTAATTTTATTTATGAGTGGCGGGATCTACAATTTAAAGACGACTTCGAACGACAGATTTGTGAGAAACTTTTCATGGCAATATTTTATGTTGGTGATGCCTGAGCCGGTGGTTGAATGACGGCCTCTCATCTAATATGCTAACCCAATGACAGCGAGTAAGTTAAATCGCATCAGACTGAAATCAAGTTTTGACTTGCGAATATCCAAAGCGAATGTGAAGCCTGTACTTCAATACGAGCGAAATATGGTTTGTATCAATGGAAGCAACAAACAAGCTTTCATCAAGGAATCTGTGAAGCGAACAGCATAATGGAGCGGCATCTGCCATCGGCATAAATGGACACGATGCGGTATACGAGGCACTACAATGCAAAGGAATACTGAACAAAAAAATCTCTCTCATCAATATGATCATCTCTCGCAATGACATATTTGTACACGACATACACGTATATCTCAAGAACGCATACAGTATGGAAAGTATCTCAACTCTCGAATACGAGTACGTAGGGGCATAAAAGAAGGTTAAATTTCTTTCTATGTATATCAGCACAATAACGGACAGACCGACATTCTCAGTTACGCTGACGAAATCTGTATCTGGTCATTACAACCCTGTAGTCAGGATTACGACCCAGTTTCTCACACCACTGTGTATGTTAATTTTATACATGACTGGTGGGACCTACAGTTTAAAGTCGACTCCATGAGAAACTTTTCATGGCAATTTTATTTACTTTCAGAGTTTTTGCCAGAAATCTGCTAAGAAAACGTCATCGAAGAAATATTTTTCCGTTTTTTGTTTTGTTGGATATGTCTGAGCCAAGTTTTGAACCACCGGACTTCGTCGAATAAGACAACCCACTACCTACTAGCCTACGGTGACTACATCTAGTGCACAGCTTTGTAAATATTAAATATTTCGGGTTGAGAGACACTACCTTTTTTCTGTAGATCAAAGCTAATCAGTTTTCCAATACCTCTGCCTTCTATTTTAATCCATTCGTGTAGATCTCAATGCGATCAACTCAGTTAAGCATAAGCTTCCTGATAGAGGGAATACTACATACTGGGATATTAACTTCGTTCTATAGCCGGGAGAGACAGAAGCATATGTTCCACAGATCACCTCATTGTACTGAATCTGAAACCTAAAAACAGTTTTCTGACTGACCTTCATTTCCCAATGTATGGTTCGCCGCTTTGAAGAATTGTGTTTCAAATGTTCTTAATAAGTGCCGGATGTGTTACTTGGGCAATATCCTTCACCCTTATGGGCAAGATTACCAACAGATATGTACCTTCTCCCTCCATTATTTATTTTATTATAAAGTTGTTTGATGTTTTCTGTTTTCAAAGAAATTTCTCTGGGAATTTTTCCATTTTATATTGGTTGTCTCTCCATACCAAAACAACTTTGAAACTAGCCCCACGCATCTGGCATCTAGTTCTGTTCTCCTCATCGGAAAGTATTAAATGGGAAGCCATAAGATTTTAGGGAATGTATGTATGTACAAATCAGTTTTGAAGTCACCGTAGTCTAGTATGTAGTTAGAAAGACGAAAGCTGATGGTTCAGATCCTAGCTAAGACATCTCGAACTAAATGAAAATGAAAGAATATTTCCTTCAGTAAACTCCTCTCAGTAGTCTTCTGGCAAAAACTCGAAGTGCAAAATAAAGTTGCCATGAAAGGTTTCTCAAAAAATTGTCGTTCGGAGGTGATCCCGAACGGAGGTGATCACACGTTTTGGTTGTAAACCCGACTGTAGGGTTGTAATGACCAAGTAAGTTAAGTAAGTCAGAAGTAGTCATAGTCTAGTAGGTAGTTTGTTGGCTTATTAGACGTGAGGCCTCGGTTCAAACCCAAGGCCAGACATCAAAATGAAAATATGAAAAGAAATATTTCTTTAGAGACTTCCACTCAGAAGATTTCTGGCATAAATTTTGAGAATAAAATAAAATTGCCATGAACAGTTTCTTCAAAATCTGTCGTTCGGAAACGGCTTTAAACTGTAGGTTCCAACACTCAAGTATAGAATTAACACACGCAACATCAGAGAAGCTAGATTGTAATCCTGACTAAAGTGTTTCAATAACCAGTTCAGTTAAGTACGTCAGTAAACATATCAATTTGAGTAAGGCTTTCACGGTGCTTGTTAATGGATTGCAGTGTAGTTGGGGTACAAAAACGTCTGTAAGTGTTGCATTATACTTGTCACCCACTATGCTAACTACAACGTGCCTCTTATGGCACGTTAGGTTAAGTTAGATTAGGTTGGAGTAGTAGCTTTGATACCAAAAGCGGCCCGTTGTGACGCCATAGGGATGAACGCAGTCCCTGTACAGACCAAGTTCTATCAAACCAGGGAAGAAGAGGAAGTTGGTCAGCGCAAGGGCTGCTCTTTTAGACCAAGTAAAAGATCTAAAAAAGTTTGTGAAACTCTGTGAAAAAGAATTTCTCTGAGGAATTTTAAAGTCTTGCTGGCAACTCTTTCTTTAGTAGTAAAGTAAGTTGAAAGAAATCTAAAGCTTGCTACAAAAACAACAACAACAACAAAACTAGAAACTATTTAAAAAAGAAAACAACAACAACAATAGCAAAAGAAAATTCCGTTTTTTTTCAAATGCAAACATGCAACACCAACAGGTGGTTGGTTTGCTGGCTTAGCCAGGGCCATTCATTTAGATTTTGTAGGGCTTTTGCTTTGCGTCATTTGATGAAATGCTATGGTATTGTGGAGTAGTGGGTGGCATGTGCATGCTTAGGCCACAAGCCGCATGTGTGTATGTGCGTTGCTTATTGAAACTAGAAAAGCAATAAAAAACAAAAACAAAAAAGAAAATGAGAATTATAACACAATGCATGAGATTTACAAATATTCGAGAGTAAGTATGTATGCATGTGCAGTAAGTGTGTGTAAGCATGCAACATATGTTGTTTTGCAAACATTTTGGATGGCGTTGCTGCATGTCGTAAATTTGTAACAATTTATTGCTCCTGCTGTTGGTCTACTCTTCCTCTTGTACTCAAGCCTAGCTTTGGCTAGAACGCTGTTCATTTAACAATTTTACAATCAGAATGGCTATGGTGATGGCTGTGTGAGTGTGCCATAGTATATGGCAATGGAAATAGCAACAGCAACATATTGCTCGTTGCTGTTTCCTTTAGGAAAATTTACATCATCAAGTAATTCATTTGCTATTTACACTCACTCTCACTCTCTCTCTCTCTCTCTCTCTCTCTCTCTCTCTCTCTCTCTCTCTCTCGCTCTATACAGTACAGTGAGACACATTTTTGTTGAATTTTTTTTTTTTGTGAAAATGCGGCGTATTTTTGTATGTGGAATGCAGCAGCAGCAGCAGCAGCACTGCGTGTTAAAAGAAATTTTCATTTTCTACTCGATTTGAATGGATGGATGGCTGTTAAATTGAATTCTTTTTCTTGCCTTTGCCAATACATTACATTTTTTACCCACCAAAGAATGCTGAACATCAATGTGTGTTCGTTCGTTCATCCGTCTGTCTGTCTGTCATTTCTGAATATTTATTCTGGCTGGCATTGTTCTCTTGTTCTCTTGGAAAACCGTCAAATACTTTGTATGTCTCTCTAGCACTTCTATTTGTATTTCTATTACAATTGCTTTGCCTTGCCTTGCCTTTGCCTCTGCTCTGCTATGCTGCATATTTGTAACTTCATTTGCTGTGTTGTGTTGTATTTCAAATGCGACATGCAACATAATTCTTATTTCCCTTCATGTTCTGGCCTTGCAACCGCATTCGCATAAGAATGCAACAAACAAACCAGCAACAGCCACAGTCGCATCAGCAATATTTTTTTATTGTTCTCTTCTTCTTCTTTAAATTCAAATTTTAGGAAATTTCTCAGGCTCCCCTCCTTGGTACAAATTATTGTTACAAGTAGAGCACCATCTATGTTTGTAAATATGACTGTGTGTGTGTGTGTGTGTATTTTTTACATTCAAAATTAATTACCCGTTGCTTTACAACTTGTTTGTATTCTCAAACAATTTCAATTCAATAGAGCGTCCTAGTCAAACCATATTTCTTGAAACGTTTTTCTTCTTCTATCCGTTGGCTTACAAATTCATTTGAATGGAAATGCCTTTTCCAATGGCATAGTCGTGCAGCATTTGTAGCTCTTAACCACACATATTCGCCTACAGTTGTTAGCATTTTCGAATTAGGACTCTAAAGCCTGACCCAAGCCAGCTTATGTCATTTTGTATTCGATACCCAGCAAATTACTTAAGGCAGTTGCCACATTTTGTACTGAGCATAGCTTTATTAAGGCCTTTGATATGTTTTAGGCTCTTAAGCCATTCAATTTATATTCAGAAAGGTAATGTTCGAGTCCACACTATGAACACAGTTGAGTACATCATTATCATATGCAGTAAACTTTTTAAAAATCTTGGAAAATCTTGGAGAATCCGATCCAACGGTTTTGCTTTGCATGTGTACATAACCTTCAGGCTAATTGCAGCCTATGAAGGCATTGTGTAACACGTTGACTGCCACGTCACCCATATTCGGGTGACAGTAAAGCTTCTGATTGGGCCACGTCACCCGTATTGGGGTGACGTTTATTTGACTACTTACGTACAGCGGTACGTATGGCCTAAAGGAGATTTTACTGTAAACGCGCGTGGCAGTCAACGTGTTAAGCATGCAGAACTCATTTGAAAACAGCTCAGGAGAAGCTGAATAAGTAACAGAGGTGTTTGACATGCATTTTCATAACCAGAGAATCTGAGAACATGTCCTACAGTGGCTTAAGACCCATAATGAGGGCCATGACTGACAACTGGCTCCGTAACTGTCCTCTAAGCAGAACCAGCAACCAGAAAAACGTTTTGCTGTGACACTGAATAATAGCATTGGATTGAGCAATTTGCTGACTAAATGCTCTTCTAAGAGAAGAACCTTCCTACGGCTTCAACACCCAACTCTCTTGAAATTGCCTGGAGACCAGAGGTCAGCAATGAGTATTCAAAACGATGAGTAGATTCGAACCATACTTTTAATTTCTGATACTTATACGCATTCATACTTATTTTAATGTCATACTCGTACTACTCATATTCAAAGTTTGATATACTCATGGTACTCATTCTTAACAATACGCATGATGTTACGAAACACAAAATAAGTATGATTCGCATACGAACACTACAATATTCAAAAGAAGGTTGTGTGTTTGCTCTGCTTGCTGTCTTTGTCTTTTTTGTTTATGTGTCTTTCTTCTTTCTTTGTAAATGCAACAACAACTAAGATTTTAAATTTTAAAGAATGATTCGAACGATTCGAATGAGTAGTATTATAAGTATTTTTCTCAAGTTATGAATCTGAATGAGTAAGCGTATGAATCAAACATATTTCGAATGTTATGAGTTTGATGTCAACGTTGTACTCATACTCATTGCAGCCTGTACTTATAAATCAATGTTGTGTACTGAGTACGAATGAATCACAGTAGTTGGATTTCAATACTGTTGACTCACTCATACTAAAAATTTCATGAGTACTTATGAGTAGCGAAAAAGCGATTCATTGCTGATCTCTGCTGGAGACCAACATTGACGAGGGTAGATTCGGCAGCGTATACCGCAGGGTAGACTCAAGGTAAAAGAGCTTGCAAAGGCCAGAAACTCTCTGTGGAGTGGGAAGAGAAATTTGAAACTAAATACTACCAAAGTGAAGATGAGGAGAGGAGGAGAGGAGGAAAACAGGAGGCCCTATTCAAGTTAAAAGATGTCAGACAATTAAACCTTTTGCTGCGTCATTTCAAAGAAGAAACATCTAAGTTATGCACCGAACTATTCGGAAGTAGCTCGAGAGTAGAAACCGACTCAAAGTGCAGGATAGGGAAAGCATCAAGCTGAGTATATAAATTTGCTACGGTGAGATAAAAACTCAAAGAACAAATACTTGGATGTGAGGCATATATTTATGTCAGAAAGAAATACCCAGAGATATTTTAAACTCCCTGCATTTAATCAGTTTGCTGTACCTCTTCTATACGACAACAATAGTTAGGTTGCCTATCAACAGACTTGCAGTCAGAATTACGAGCTAGCTTCTCACAACACTTATGTTGTGTGTGTGTTAATTGAATACAAGAGTGGCGGTGGCTGCAGTTTAAAGTCGACTCTCAAAGACAGATTTTTAAGAAACTTTTTCATGGCAACTTTATTTAACTCTCAGACTTTTTGCCAGAAATATGCTAAGAGGCGGTTGCCGAAGAAATTTGTTTTCGTATTTTATTTAATTGGAAATGCTTAACTTGGGGTTCGAAAGAAATACCCGAAGATATTTCAAACTCCATGATATTTGCCAGTTTGCTGTAATGTAAGTCTTCTATACTACAATAATAGTTAGGTTATCTATCGACAGACACGTTGACCCAAGAGACCTTTTGTTTCTCACTTTAAAACGATTGCTGGACCGCGCTGAACGCGACCTTTTCAGCAGATTAATGTTAAGTAACCAGAATTGTTCACCGGAACTATCCCACCAAATTCGAAGTGAACCGTAACCCAACAAAGTACAATTATATTTGCCGCCACGCGTTGTTAAAGAAGATGATCGAAGCATTCCGCAAATAACCGATAAAGGTTGGGGCTAACAAACGTGTGCGCTTATGGAAAAAGGCTGCCGGGTGCAACAAACAACTAATAACACAGACCTGCATGGGTTTTGCAAATAAGATGGCTCCAGGTGTTTCCGAAGGCATTTTGCGAGCTGAACACGAATCTGGGTTCAAAAACTTTCCATCACGTCAGGTTTTTAAGAAAAATGTCGTTATTGGCCATTTTTGAAAAATTGTGGTGCTAAACACTGACGTGCTAGAACCATCGCTATTGTCAAAAATTGACAATTGATCTTTGCTCTTTAAAATGAGGCCAAAGCCAAATTATTTGCTGGCACCCTTAAAGTATGGGGTGGGTTTATGTCAAGGGGTGCAAGAGAAATAAAAACACATAACGGAGGTCCTTAAAAATTAATCAGATTTACTTGAAAATTGTTACTCATGGGTTTTTGGGGTCGCTGATTACAGATCAAAATGGCGGATCCAATATGGCGGTCAAGTAAATCTGATTAATTTTTGTAAACCTCGACCGCCATATTGGATCCGCCATTTTGAATTTTTTAAATCTGAATGAAGATCTGTAATCAGCGACCCCAAAAACCTCAATTCGTGTTCAGCGCGCAAAATGCCTTCGGAAACACCTGGAGCCATCTCATTTGCACAAAAAAAAAAGTACAAATTTGCAGGGCTGTGTAATCGTTACCTCTTGAGCAAAAATAGAACTAAAACCACAAATTTCCTCAACAATACGAGCAAACCAACAATTCAATACATTTTCACAGAAGTTGTTGGTCCCAGGCAACAAGAAATTGCAAACCTAGCATCCTGGAATCTGTCTAGTTGAAAAAACTTGATTAATGAAACTGAAAGGAAATGAAACTGAACGAAATATTGGAAACCAAATAAGTTGAAGTCTGTTTGTAGATCTCCTTAAAGGTTCTAAAGACAAAACTATTAAAAGGAAAGAATTGTGCTGTGTATTTTTCGGGATTTCTTCAATGTGTTTGAAACATGCATTCTGTATGACATGTTAATGAACTTGTCATGTGAAATCTAGCTCATGAAATATGCGTGCCTTAGGCACAAGCACTAGCACACTAGTGTTACCTTATATACGGGCATCATGCCATTCAGTACAATTTCTCAAGACAACCATATTACACGAATCATCGAATTATATGGCTGTACAACCAGTTCCAAATTATTTATAAGACGAATTCAAACATCATTCAATTAAAAAATAATGCTTTTTGAAATAAAATTGTTTACTGGGTTATAACCTACAATGTATGTATATATGGTAGTTATTGTAGTAGTAGTAGTAGTAGTAGCAACGGCTATTGTCAATGCAGTATTTGTTGCACATGAACATTTTTCATTTTTATTTTCAATCTATTGCTGAATAAAGCCATAAACTACAAATATTTCACACACATACACATGCACACACTAACCCTCTCTCTCTACGCCATTAAAACTAATTTTTGTTACTCACACTTACAAGCAAATTGCCGTCATGCTTTAGTTTTTTTTGCCACTCTTCCACTACAAGGTCCCTTTCAATCAAACGCAAGAGTGCGAAGGGGAGTGCGAGGGAGAGTGTAGGGAAGAGCACTAAACAGAAAAAAATCAACACTTAACAATTGAACAAGAGAGAGTATGTTTTGCTTTGTTTATGTTTGTATTTGTTTTTATTATGTTTTCAATAATATTGTAGGAACACAGAATAAGAGAGAGATTGGATGGTAGGAGCACCATTACACACACACACACCACAACAACAAAAAAGGACCATCATCTCTAATACTCTCAAAACGTTATTTTTCCATGGTATTATGATGCAGCAGACGTGGTTATACATTCTTCCTTGGCTCTTTCGTTTGCTGCTACACCCTGTATAGCCTTGTAAATATTGTAGCACAAGTACATATAACTGCTGTTGTTGTTGTTATTATTGTTTATATGGTCATTTGTTTGATGTATTGCTCTGTGTCCGGCATTTGTTTGTTTTTCGACGTTTTTTTTAGAAAGTAGATTCACTTTCCCTCTCTCTTTCTCTCATGCTCATTGCTTTAGTTTTTGCTCTATTTACCGAGTAGATTTTCTCATTTTTTTTTTGTTCTTTCTCTTTCTCTTACTGCTTCTGTTTAATATTCTTTTTCTTTGACACTTTCAATTCCCATAAAAACTTTTGTTTTGTTTTTTTGGCTTCACACCAGGCGAGAGATGAATACCAGAGAAAAAAAATTCAGGATTTTTTACTCGAATTTTTTTTTTTTCTTCAGGATATTTTGCAAATTTTCATCGATTATTTTTACAAAATGGAAGTTTTCATTTAATGAAATTATTACAATTTTTCTCTTCCACTTTTCTACTCTTTTTTTTGGTTTTTGTTTGTTTTTCGGAGGCTATTGTTTAACTTTTTCATGTTGTTGTTAATTAGTGTTCCATCAACAAAAAACAATGAAGAAAAAATTAACTGTGTTAAAGAGAAAAGAATGAATTGTTAGAATTTTATAAGAAAAATTAGCTTTAAGGAGCTATTGTTTGCTTAACTATCAAATATAGGGTGATGTAAATTCAAAATGAATGTTAATTGTAGCCATGGCTTATTTAATCCTTGAAACAAAATTACTACTTACATATATACATACGAGTAATTGGTTATTACAACCCTTCAGTCAGGATTATGACCTAGTTTCTCCAACCACTTATGTTGTGTGTGTTAAATATATTGTTACGAAAACTAAAAATCAAGATACTGGTGTCTTACATCGCATTAAAATTATAAACAAAAGCTACAGAAATAGAACAATGCAATGAACAAACCTGTTTACAAATTATCGTACTGCTTAACATGTTGACTGCCGCGGCAATATTCAGAAAACTGGCTTCGCAAGCCAACATTGACTTTTTGTTCTTTTCCCAGAAGTCATTTATCGATACTAGCACTGATATAATATGATTTTATTCGTAGCTACACAAAAATGGCAGGTTTAGTGAGTATGAGATAACTCGTAGTTGGCTTCCTAGTAGCTAACGTAATCTACGAGTTATCTGGTATTCGGCAGTGTTAATATAACAACAAACACCAGCATAAAAAATGCTAAACAAGTAAACAAAAATACAACAACATACATACATAATTGGTAATAACAACTCTTCAGTCAGGATTACGACCAAGCTTCTCCCACGACCCCGAACGACAGATGTTTTGAGAAAATTTTCACGCCAATTTTTTTTTAATTTCATCAGAACTTTTGCCAGAAATCTGCTGAGAGGAAGTTGCCGATGAAATATTTTTTCATATTTCGTTTTGTTGCAGATGTCTGACCTGGGGTTTGAAACGTGACGCCATGTCTAATAAGTCAACGCACTACCTATTAGACTACGGCGATTTTCAGAATTCTTACTTACTTAACTTAGTTGATTTTTGCGGTTACCGTGTCTCTGAACCGTCTTACCTACCAGCTGCCAATGTAATTATAGATTATGTTGCTGTAGTAGTCTATACTCGCTCTCGAGTATGTTGAATCTTTCTCTCAGTACGGATCCGTTTGTGTGCGATTGGTCAGTGGCTCACACAGTGCATTACACACAGAATTCGCTAGGTTAGGTTAGGTTAGGTTAGAGGACGTGTACTTGTCAATTAAGACAAGTACAGTACCCGGAGGCCGAATTGACCCATTGTACAACGTCTTAGTTTCTCAGAGCACTTATGTTGTGTGTGTTAATTTTTATACATTTCTTTTGTTTTTCAATTCTTTCTTATGACCTACCTTCCTCTAATGATTGTCCAGTGCCCAGTAGTTTATTGTGAGGCTACGTACTGACTTCTTACAATGCGGCGTATGGTTTACAGTTGTTTCAATACAGCAAGTGAATGTACTCGTACATAATTGGTCATTAGAACGCTCCAGTCAGGGTTACAACCCAGCTTCTCACACCACTTATATTGTGTGTTAATTTTATACATGAGCGGTGGGACCTACAGTTTAAAGTCGACTCCGAACGACAGATTTTTGAGAAACTTTTCCATCGCAATTTTATTTACTTTCAGAGTTTTTGCCAGAAATCTGCTGAGAGGAAGTCGTCGAAGAATTATTTTCATTTTTCGTTTTGATGTCTGACCTGGTTTTTGAACCGCGGCCTTACATCTAATAAGCCGAGACACTACCTACAAGGCTACGGAGACTTCATAACAGAATTCGCTCCTTAGCCGTAATATCCGTATGGAGAATTCTCTACCTGTAGTGGTCTTTCTTAACACTTAGAATATAAAAAAAGATTCATATCTAATAACCACAAATACTAATCCTTCTGTCCTCCTTTCCATAGCCCAGTTTCCTAATTACAATGCAATGCACTGCATTAGTAGGGGCCATCCCCTGAGTATTGCTCTTATAAGAAAGAAAAATGAAACTCGTCTGGCAAAAATTTGGCCATCATTCCTGTATGCAATTCGATAAACGCACATTGAAAAGTAAAAATTATCAATAGTTAGGTGGCGGCCAAAAAACCCCTCCTTTTGTCCTATGAATCTATCGCATCCAAAAGATACGTGTTATATTATCCGATTGAAAGCTCTCTGTGTTATCTCGTATATATAATGTTTCTCTCAAACATGAATACTAGAATTAAAAGGCCAAACAATGCTTATGGGATACTGAATGCTTTATCGAATACTTTTATATCTCGATGGGAACTAAGGTTCGTATATTCAATAACAGTGTTAACTCCAAACCGCTTTATGAAAGCGGGACATGAAAAGACACACTAAATGATCCCATATTCGATCACTTTTTGTCTTTGCACAGTATTGGAAACCATCTGGCCCCTTATTTGCCTAGGGGCACTGTGGAAAGGATACTCACCACTCAAGCATAAACGAAGAAGTCAGAGGTAAAGAAATAGATTACATAGACTGGATGAAGACATTATGGGCAAATATTACTCACTTAATTGATTGAAAAGCTAGGACAACAGCCTAGCTTCTCACACCACCGATGTTGAAAGTGTTAATTTTATCCACATGTAGCGGGAGCTAAGTTTTAAAATCCACTTCAAACGATAGTCTTTCTAGGAGCTTACATATGGGAAATTTTATTCATTCTCTGAGCTGGAGTTTGAACCACAAACACACTATGTAGTAGGCATCAATTTTTAGAATTATGCGCACATACATACATACCGGAGATCAGCAATGAATCGCTTTTTTGCTCCTCATAAGTACTCATGAAATTTTGAGTATAAGTGAGTCAGAAGTATTGAAATCCAACAACTCTGATTCATTCGTACTCAATGCAACATTGATTTATAAGTACAAGTTGGAATGAGTATGAGTACAACGTTGACATCAAACTCATAACATTTGAAATATGTTTGATTCATACGCCTACTCATTCAGATTCATAAATTTAGAAAAATACTCATAATACTACTCATAAATGATTCGTCAATATTTGCAGTCTTAGTTGTTGTTGCATTTACAAAGAAAGAAGAACGACACATAAACGAAAAAGACGAAGACAGCAAGCGGGGCAAACACACAACCTTCTTGTGAGTTCTTGTAGTGTTCGTACGCGAATCATATTTATTTTGTGATTCGTGAATACGGTGAGTCATGGAGAGTCAATAACAGCATGTGTACTGTTAAGTATGAGTACCATGAGTATTTCAAACTTTGAATATGAGTAGTATGAGTATGACATTAAAATAAGTATGAATGCGTTTAAATATCAGAAATTATAAGTATGATTCGAATCTACTCATCTCTTTGAATACTCATTGCTGATCCCTGATCATTACAACCTTTCAGTCAGTATTATGACCTAGCTTCTCAAACCACCCATCTTGTGTGTGTTAATTTTATACATGAGTGGCGAGAGCTACAGTTTAAAGTCGACTCCGAACGACAGATTTTTTGAGAAAGTTTTTCATGGCAATTTTATTTTACTCTCAGAGTTTGTGATAGAAATCTGCTGAGAGGCAGTCGCCGAAGAAATATTTTTGTATCATATTTTGTTTTGATTGATATTTTTGAGCTGTGTCTCGAACCCTGGCTTTACGTCTAATAAGCCAACACACTACCTACTAGACTACGGCGACTTCTGTATGTATAACACTAAACAACACACAACATATGTGGTGTATGGAGCTAGATTGTAATCCTGGCTAAAGCGTTGTAATGACCAATTAAGTATGTAAGTTAAAAATTTCCGTAACTTCTGTTTCTGTATCAGCATGAAACCCAAGCAAAATTGTTTCACGGCTTGCAGATAAGTATCCTTCCATTCATATGAATGCCTTGCCTGATTAATTTTAATTTAATCTCTCATTCACATCCCCTATCTTATTATTATTTGTCGTAATCAACATTAATTTTCTTTACACCACCTTCTTGTCAAAATAGTTGGATTTTAATAATCCATGGTCATTAGTTTACCTTTTTGGACAGCAAAATGCTGCCATAAAACACCTTCAATGAAATGAAAATCGATTAATTATTTCATTAGACCAACACTAGACCACAACACTGTACAACACTATCCTCTATGTATTCCATGTATTCAGTCCTCTCAATGTCTGGCTGTACAATAATGTTCTCCACATGTTAGCGTTTCCATGCTCTAGTTTTGTTGGCCATCATATCTGTGGGACACAATCATTTATTATGGGCTGTCACACCATTTTCCAAGTCATTTGAATTTGTTTGTTAGAATTCGTTCGTTTGTTTGGCAATAGATTTGGCAACATATGTTTGTACTCATGTCCAACGACGATATCTATCATTAATCCCCCCTACAAATACCAGTGGAGTGGAGTGGAGCATTTCACAAGCGTCCAACTACTGCTACTTATCGGCAGAGTAGTAGCAATATTTGGCATGCAATGGAGGAGAGATGTGAAGAGCAAATAATACTATGTAATGACTAGGTCCACTGACCATTTGACTTGATTTGTTTATCACACTCAGGCTCCTGTCTTACATGCATATTGTCCACCGTACGAGTGTTAATTTTGTTCCAAAATAATAATAAATTAATTTGATTAAATCAATACACACACATACCATTAAAGATATTTCATTTTATTTCGGTGTGTGTGCGAGTTTCAAAAAAAAGACGGAAAAATACCTCTCGTAAGTCTAGTCGAGTGTTTATCCACGTATGTATGTCCTCGTAATTGTCACAGTATCACCTCTCATTTATTTATTTTTATTAAAAATATTATTTTCATAGTGTTGTTGTTGTTGTTGTTTTTATTTATTTATTTATATTTTATTATTGTTTTTGTTGTTGTTGTTTTTCTTGTTGACAAAACATTTGTAAAAGTTTCGTTTTTTTTCTTCGTATATTTTCCCACTTGCCTGAGTGTGTGATAAAACACAAGTTGGCCGGCCATTGATTACATTGTTTAACATGCAATGTACTGTATACAGGAGACAGTAGGGTCTCAATTAAAATATATGGTCCGCCAAATAAATTTTTTTTTGAATATGCTTTAAAAAAAACTGCTGAACATTTTCTCAAATTTCTTTTTTTATTTGAAAGTAGAATCCTTCCGGTTAATAATTGAAAATAATTTCATTTAAATGGCTGCTTCGGCTGGCTATGCAGTAGCCTACACGATCGGTCCAATTTTTAAGCACATTATCGATTGTGTGCAGCTGTATTTCACCAATGGCTTCACGAATATTGTCCTTTAAAGCGACAATTGTCACTGGCTTGTCGGCGTAACACTTATCTTTGACGGCACCCCACAAATAATAGTCCAACGCTGTCAAATCGCAGCTCCTAGGTGGCCAAACGACATCAGCTCTGCATCAGATAATGCGATCTTCAAAAACAGGGCGCAAAATAACGAGTGTAGCTTCGGCTGTGTGGCACGTAGCGCCGTAATGTTGAAACCAAATGTTTCCAATAACCTCCTCTTCAATTTTTGTGAACAAAAATTCGTTCAACATGGCCCGATAACAATCGCCATTGACTGTAACGGCCATTCCTTACTCATTTTCGAAGAAAAATGGCCCAATTATGCCGGTGGACCAAAATCCGCAGCAAAGAGTGACTCGTTTTGGGTACGTCGGCTTTTCAATGTATGCGTGCGGGTTTTATGTGCCCCAAATGCGACAATTTTGCTTGTTTACATACCCGCCAAGATCAAAATGAACTCCATCTGAAAGGATGTTTTTTTTTGCCAAAATCGGCATCTTCTGTGAGTCAATCGCAGGCCCACTTAGCGAAGCGAAAACGCATTGGATGGTCAATTGGCTTCAACTCCTGAACCAATTGGACTTTGTATGGCGTCATACCAAGGGCTTTATGCAAAATTTGTCTTAATGATGTCTCCGAAATGTTCAATTTCTGAGAACGACGGTGAATTGATGTTGATGGCGCTTCACGCACGCTTTCTGCCACAGCAGCAATATTCTCGGGTGTACGCACTGTTTTTTGCTTTTCACGCTTTGGTTTATCGATGAGGATGCCAGTCTCTTTCACTTTTTTCACAAGATAACGAACATACGGAGCTGGCGGTGCATTTCTTCTTCTAAAATCCGTACGCAATTTTCGCAAACATTCTGCAACATTACCATGATTTTCAAAGTAATGTCGCAATATTTCCCAGCGTTGTTCAAGCGTATACACAACCATATTCGTTCAGCGGAAGGATACAACTAATTATCCTGTCAAATCCGACATGAGCTAAGTGTTACCATTCACGAAATAAGCACTAGTTGAAAAAAAACGTTAGATGGCGGACCCGATATTTAAAGATGGAAGATCCCTCGAAACATTGTCATCGCACTTAAGGTATCAAAATCCACTTGACCTATACGTCCAGCGTTGTGTGGCTCATATTGCCAGACGCTTCGACATGCTGACCACTCGAGCGGTCACTCTCACAATCAAAATGTGTTTTCACCGCTGATATGGAGGGAACTTATGAAGAGAACAATCGTTAACCGAACAGCGACCGCTCGAGCATTTACACCTACATTTTGAATGTCTTTTCCCTGCTGATAAGGAGGGAATTTAGAAAAGAAATATCATAAATAGGGAGTACTAGGATGACTTTATCTCTGAATATCTATCAGAGGTCAGCAATGAGTACTCAAAACGATGAGTAGATTCGAATCATACTTATAATTTCTGATACTTATACGCATTCATACTTATTTTAATGTCATACTCATGCTACTCATATTCAAAGTTTGAAATGCTCATGGTACTCATACTTAACAGTACGCATGATGTTATTGATTTCGACTCTCCATGACTCATCGTATACACGAATCACAAAATAAGTATGATTCGCGTACGAACACTACAATGCTCACAAGAAGGTTGTGTGTTTGCTCTGCTTACTGTCTTTGGCTTTTTCTTTCTTCTTTCTTTGTAAATGCAACAACAACTAAGACTGCAAATTTTGATGAATGATTCGAATCACTCGAATCATTTATGAGTAGTATTATAAGAATTTTTCTAAATTTATAAATCTGAATGAGTACGCGTATGAATCAAATATAGTTCGTATGTTATGAGTTTGTGTCAATGTTATACTCATACTCATTGCAACTTGTACTTATAAATCAATGTTGTGTACTGAATACGAATGAATCAGAGTAGTTGGGTTTCAATATTGTTGACTCACTCATACTCAAAATTTCATGAGTATTGCTGATTCATTGCTGATCTCTGATATCTATATCGGATAGGGTTCTGTGTAGCGTGAACGAGGATCTCCCAGTAGTGGATGGAAAGCCTTTTTGACGCTAAGTATTTCTGTGAGAATCTCAGACTACACCTTCAATATAAACTGGATGACAATCTTGGTATTATTGAGGCGACTTTATTTGCTGTTTACTGTCGTCACTTCTTCAAATGCAAGTTTAACGTGATTTACTTTGACAGCTAGGCTGCATTGAGAGCGATGAAATCGGAACAAATTATAATGATATTCTTGGAAACAGACGAGCTGATGCATTTGCCAAGTTGGTGGTATTGGCGTTGATTCTAATGGAATGGAGCTATATTGCTAAGTGTATAGATTGGCATACTGCATAGAGAGGAGAACTATCTATCATCGATAAATGTAGAGTGGACTCACTACCGGGACTCCGTAAGCCTAGAATGAAACTGGCGAGTGTGTTCCTTATAGGACATTAGAATGTTAAGTGACTTGCGGGCATTTGAGAGTAATTTCTTTTACTTTTTAACCATTTACCATTTCAACGGAGAGAACACAAAGGATACCAAGTCCTGCGAGTATCTTTATAATTGCCACTATAGCTATAGAAGTCCTCCTGTGATACTGTTGACATGACACAATCCCGAGCAAATGTTGTACCGAACGCTTTCCTCAGTGTCCAATGCCTATATAGGGACTACACCCTATCCCAAGTAATTTGATTACATTGCGATCAGCTGGGGTTTATTGAGCAATTACAAATTGGTGCCCATACACCCGTCTGAAGGCAATGTACTAAAAAAATTCAGTCAGCTACCTCCATCTCGGAAATCCAAGTATGCTCAGGGCTGCCAATTCTGTGATTACCTTACGGATTCCACTCTATAGTATCCATCGCAATATAGCCATCGGGTTTTTGCAGTGTGCATAAATTTATCTTATTTGTGCAATGAAATCGGCGTTTAACTTAGCGCGGTTTTCAACCACAAGGAGTATTGAACATTATCGCTGGCTATAATTTTCTATGTTTTGAAGTCGCCGTGGTCTAGGAGGTAGTGTGTTGGCTTATTAAACGTAAAGCCAGGGTTTGAGCCCCAGGCAAGACATCAAGACAAAATACAAAAAGTATTTCTTCAGCGACTTCCTCTCAGCAGATTTCTGGCAAAAACTCTGAAAGAATATAAAATTGCCATGAAAAAGTTTCTCAAAAATTTGTCGTTCGGAGTCGACTTTTAGGTCCCGCCAGTCATGTATAAAATTAACACACACAACATAAGTGGTGTGAGAAACTAGGACGTTGTACAATGGCTCAATTCGACCTCCGGGTACTGTACTTGTCTTTATTGACAAGTACACGTCCTCTAACCTAAGCTAACCAATAGGAGTCCTCAAGCCTATTACCGAAGCTTTCAGTATAGTTTTTTTGTGTGATACTGTTGATATGACACAATCCCGAACAATTGTTGTACCGTACGCTTTCCTCAGTGTCCAATGCCTAGATGAGACGTATTCCCTAACCCAAGTAATTTGATTCCTCTTATTCCTCTTGCTATCCGCTGACGGCAATTACAAATTGGCTCATATTATACCTTTTTGGAGACATGGGTTTTCAGTTCATCTCTTTCTATTTGGGTACTCCAAAGATGCGCTGGTCTGCCAATTTTTCGATTACCCTGTAGTTTCCACTCTATAGTTCCCATCAATGGTGTATCACCATTGGGTTCTTGCAGAATGTGCACAAATTCATATCAATTGCACAATGAAATCTACGTTTAACTTAGAGCGGTTTTCAACCTTAAGGAGTAATTGAAGATAATCGCTGGCCAGAAAGGTCTGAAATTTTTTGAATGTCGAGTGTATGCAGCATGCATTCATTCTTATTCACTGTGCTGAATACAAAATCGTAGATTTCATATTCATTCACTGTAATATGATACGGCTTTTCATACTTTTTATCTTCTTATATATAAAAATGAATGTGTGTTTATTTGTGTGTGGGGTTGTTTGAAGTCTATAGACGGCTAAAATTTTCACAGTATCTTCCTGTATGTCTGGAAAGAACTATAGGCTGCTTTTTATTTTAAAATTTCAAGTAGGCGAGGTGCCACGCCCACATACACAATAAGTATTTAATGTCGCATAATGTCATAAACTGCAACAGCTAGAGTCCTAAAATTTTGTATGGACGACTTTGACGTATATATGAACAAAAAGGGGCGGATTGGCTATAGTGGTCGTGTCACCTCCCATTGTCTACATATATAAAAACGAATGTTTGTTTGCATGTACCTTATAGAGTCGTAAACTATGCATTTGATCATGTTAGGATCTTTAGCAAAGTTGTTGCGCATGACCAGACGAAGGTTTCTAAGTTGGTATGATCAATATCCGATAGGTGGCGCCACTGAAAATTACTTAAAGTGAATTAAATCGTAAACTGTGCATTTGATCAGGATATGATCTTTAACAAAGTTGTTGCGCATGAGTCGACGAAGGTTTCTAAGTTGGTATGACCAATTTCCGACAGGAGGTGCCACCGAAAATAAAATGAATTGAATCATAAACTGCGCATTCTTTAACAAAGTTGTAGCGCATGAGTCGACGGAGGTTGCTGCGATTAATTTCCGATGGATGGAAATTATTCGAAAGGAATGACAAGCAATTTGTCGACCTACACCTCGAGCACGGAAGAAAAGAGCATTACGAGCCTCAGAATCAGACGAGCATTGAGACTGGAAAATCTTCGATCATATGCCGCTGAGACCCGTGCGCTTGAACCACTTAAACAACGAGAAATGAGATTAGAAACTGATCGAATGCGTACTACTCAGGCCCGTTCATCTGAATCATCAGGTCAAAGGGGAAACAAAATCAATAAAATGATACAAAATTAGTTGGACATTTGTGTAATGTCTCGCCTTCAAATTTATTTTAGTTGGTGGCGCAGCAACACGTGCAGGGTACAGCTAGTAAGCAATAAAAGTGGAGACAGCAGCAGCAATAAAGCATAGGGTAATCAATTTAGAGGCTTTAGAACCTCGAGTCCGACAAGGGAAACGTTTACAATCTTCAAGTATACATCGGTTGGCAGTCCATGAACGGGTAAAAATAATTTAAATTGACAGCAAAAATTGCCACTTTTCATGCATTACGGGGTCCTCGAGCAATATTCTGATCCTCATAATCGTCCGTTTATTGCGCAAGTAATTGGCAGAATTAGTAAGAAATTTAAAGAGACTAAAAGAGTTATAGGTGCTGCCAGATCTATGCTTCAGATCTATGCGTCGATTACATTGCTTATCCTCAGCAACTGGACCTATTTTACGGCTCATGGTGGTTGTGGTTTCAGACCAAAACGTATTTTGAACATAAATCTTCAGCGAAGGCTTCGATCCATGGAAAGCCAGAAGTTTAAATAGTCTTGGACACCTAACAAAGGGGAAGCTTATGGCAAAATTAATGACTTCGAATAGATAGTAACTGTGATGAGTCACATGTAGAGGCCCATATTGACGTTTTATTTTCAGAGGGGCTATTGAGCACCATGCGAACATGCACTCACATTGAACTCGGAAGATTGATTTACGACTCATTATGGTGTGTTTTTCATCCTTATAAGCATTAATTCGAGCAATTATTAAATCCTGTTGAACAATCAAAACTTTGTTGACATGCCAAGTGGGTGCTTGAACAACAGACTTTCAAAGCTGCTTTTAAGAAAACAAATTTCTTTAACGATGACGTCCATTTCTCACACAGTGGATTCAAAGAGCCATTGCATCCAAGAAAAATTGTCAGTTTTTGTATATAAAGGGTGTTTTTTATAGAGGTATAGAATTTTAAGTTGGCATTACTTTTCAAGATGGCGACCAATTTAACAGCTGTCAAGTGATTTATTCTCAGTTTAGTTTGGCAATTCATCATGAATAGACTCACGCCTGAACAACACATGCAAATAATGCAATTTTATTTCGAAAATAATGGTTCTGTGCGGAAAACGTATCGTGCACTACGTCCATTTTATCGTCGACAAAATCGTCCATCAGAGGAGTTAATTCGATTAACCATGGAACGTTTTCGCACCACGTTTACTCTTATTGATAACTCGCATCCCCAGAGACGCTGTACGGTGCGTACAGAAGAAGCTATTGCTGCTGTAGAGCGTAGCATTGAGGAAGACCCGAATGAGTCCATCCGCCATCGAGCACAGGAATTGGATCTGTGGCCATCCACTTTATGGAAGATTTTGCGGAAGGATCTTGGTTTGCGTGCTTACAAAATCCAACTCGTGCAAGATTTGAAGCCAAACGATCATCAAGTAAGGCGTAGATTCGTCGAATGGGCCCAAAACGAGATTACCGTTGTTCCCGATTTTCATAAGTGAATTTTGTTTAGCGATGAAGCGCACTTCTGGTTGAATGGCTACGCCAACAAACAAAACTGCCGCATTTTGAGTGAAGGTAATCCTCAAGTGTATGTTACATCCAGAAAAACTGACTGTTTGGTGCGCTTTATGGGCTGGTGGAATCATTGGTCCGTACTTTTTCAAAAACGATGGTGGCCAGAACGTTACAGTCCAATGGTGATCGGTATAGAGCCATGATTACTAACTTTTTCATTCCTGAATTGAATAACCATGATGTCAAGGAGATGTGGTTTCAACAAGACTGTGCAACATGTCACACAGCTCGTGCCACAATAGATTTATTGAAAGACACGTTTGGTGACCGCCTAATTTCACGTTTTGGACCTGTGAATTGGCCTCCAAGATCTTGTGATTTAACACCGCTAGACTACTTTCTGTGGGGCTATGTAAAGTCATTGGTCTATGCGATAAAGCCACATATGCTTGACCATTTGGAAGACAACATTCGCCGTATTATTGCCGATATACGGCCACAAATGTTGGAAAAATTCATCGAAAATTGGACGTCCAGATTGAAATACATCCGCGCCAGCCGTGGCGGTCATATGCCAGAAATCATATTTAAAATGTAATGCCACAAGATTATCTTTCGGATAAATAAAATTCATGTCAATCGAATAATCCATCGTTGTTTTATTGCAACTTAAAGTTCTATACCTCTATAAAAAACACCCTTTACTTTGTTCTGCATGTCAATACTGGATCCATCAAACGTGTTGAGAATTTTATGTTGAGATAGTAATGAGAATCTATGAATCAGAAATAAATGAGACAACACAACACTACATTTCCTCAATTCAGTATGAAAGTATTTGCTTACAAGCTATACCAAGAGTCACTTTATTTGGGCAATTTCTTTAGTGTCAGTAGTATAGTTGTTCTTTAAGATCTGTTAATGAACACTTAAAGTGATGGCAAGTTATTGCCAGAGATCTTCCATTAGTTGCCCTTAATGGTATGGAATGCAAATTTGGTAATTAAATTTTCACCTCGGTTAGCATATTCGAGACCCTACTCTATTTTTTTTTTGTATTCACGTATGAGTATATATTTTTAATTGAAGTGCATTCGAGTTAAAGTGTTGTCTGTGTATGTGTATGTGTATGTGTATGTGTACTTTTGTGGCTAAGTGTACGTTTATATGGTTGTAACACAGAGTCGAGTTGAGTTAAAGTGTCACTTTAATAGTGACATTATAAACAAACATTAATTGGCTGTATTTTTTTTATTATTTTTGTTACTGTTACTATTGCCATTGTTGTTGCTATTATTGTAATTGTTATTCGGTTATTTTATATTCTTTTTTTACAACAAAATTGTTAATTATACTGTGACAAACACATAAAAAACAAACGAGAATAAAAATAAGCGACAACTTTATTTTTCACAACATTTTTTCCACATTTTTTTTTTTTTTTGTTTAGCAATTTTATTTGAAAATATTTATCAGAAAGCAAAATTAAATTAAAAAATAAATTTTATTTTAAATTTAGACGTTTTTTTCCTATAAAAAAAAATTCAAAAACTGTTGAATACTTATTGAATGTGTCGCTCTGGTTGTCTGTTGTCAGCAGCCTAATTTAGATGGTGTCGCCTAAACCGTATTTCAATTTACACCTCAACCGAGAATTCAATTAATTACGACGGAAAATGAGAGAAAAAAGACTAAAATTCGATAAAATTTTTATTAATTTAAAACAGATTCTATTGTGTGTATGTGTGTGCAAGTGTAATTAAATATCAGGCAGGCAATTAAAAATACTGAAAAAATTGATGGAAATAGTGAAACGCATGTGACCAAATCAAATCGATTTCTAATACTAGAGTAAAATTTTATTCATATCGGGTCTCCTTTAAATTTAAATAAAACAAACTGTCCTATTGATTCCAATATGTGTGGAACATACTGTTACGTTTTTACCTTTTAAAAACGTTTAAAATATGAGCTCAAATACAAATTTATTTTTATTTTATTTGCAATATATAAAATAAAAATAAATTTGTATTTAATTTTATTTCTAATCTTTATTATTCGCACATTTCTGTGTGCCACTGTTCACAACTTGATGTAAACAACAACAATTGCTTTTCTTTTTTATTCCTCTGCTTACACCCTTTGCATAAACAATAACAATTACAAGACAATTGTTCGACAGAGCTTTGTAACGGAGATCTTCAAATCACTATTACTCTCTTCAAACAGACCGCGTCTTCACACAAGACTGACTGAACTTTTACTAACTTACTCGCCTGCTTTGTCTTCCTTTTTATATGGCAGGGTAAACAGTCTGATGAATGAAGGCGAATGTTCACGACTTTGTCTTCTCAAAATCTCTATAAATGTAAACATCGTTGTTACATTATTGTTGTTTGTGTATTTTGTTTACATTTATTCTTGCAGTATTTGTTGTTGTATTTTTGTTTACTTGTTTACCATGTTTTTATGCTGTTGTTTGTTGTATTTTTGTTTACCATTTTAATGTTAAGTGATGTAAATGCAAAACACCAGTATCTAGATTCACCATTTTCTTAACAATACATATATACATGCATAATTGGTCGTTACAACCCTTCTGTTAAGATTACGACCTACATATCTTCTCACACTTATGTTGTGTGTGTTAATTTTGTACATGAATGGCGGTACAGCACAGTTTAAAGTCGACTCCGAAATACAGATTTTTGATTAACTTTTCATGGCAATTATAATTTATTCTCAGAGAAACCAGCCGAAGAGATATTTTTCCATATTTTCGTTTTATTGTCTGACCTGGAGTTTCAACCATGGCCTTTACGTCTAATAAGCCAACACACTACCTACCAGAGGTCAGCAATGAGTATTCAAAACGATGAGTAGATTCGAATCATACTTATAATTTCTGATACTTATACGCATTCATACTTATTTTAATGTCATACTCATACTACTCATATTCAAAGTTTGAAATGCTCATGGTACTCATACTTAACAATACGCATGATGTTATTGATTTCGACTCTCCACGACTCATCGTATACACGAATAACAAAATAATTATGATTCGCGTACGAACACTACAATACTCACAAGAAGGTTATGTGTTTGCTCTGCTTGCTGTCTTTGTCTTTTTTGTTTATGTGCCTGGACTAGGAGTGTAAATTTTGACGAATGATTCGAATCACTCGAATCATTTATGAGTAGTATTATAAGAATTTTGCTAAATTTATGAATCTGATTGAGTAGGCGAATGAATCAAACATATTTCGAATGTTATGAGTTTGATGTCAACGTTGTACTCATGCAGATTGCAACTTGTACTTATAAATCAATGTTAGACTGAGTACGAATTGATCAGAGTAGTTGGATTTCAATACTGTTGACTCACTCATACTCAAAATTTCATGAGTACTTATGAGTAGCGAAAAAGCGATTCATTGCTGATCTCTGCTACCTACTAGACTACCGCTACTTCGGAATATAACATCGTTCAAATGTCCACCACAAATTCTCTGGGTTGAGCGCATCCGAAGTCTCCAATTTTCCATTTGACTGATGGCATGAGTTATGTTATCTTTGAGGACCTCTGTTGTTTAAGGCTTATTATACTTATAATAACTTATATACTTTGATTACCAAACTTGAGCACGCTTAGAGGCCCATTGAGACGCCACGGTTAAGTGCACTTCCTGTACTGAACGAATTCCACCAAACTAACTAGAAATTAGTCACCATAAGGGCTGCACCTTATACAAGTGATACTTAATAAAGAAAGAAAAGGTATAATAGGGTCAACTCGGTGGCCAGTTCACACTAGTTTTCCATGAGATGACTATGCCCTCAAATCGCTCATGAAAAATATGCAATTTTCCATGACTTCAGCAAATGCCATGAGTTTTGTTGGTTGAGAGGACCTCTGATGCATGTGGCTTATTCTTATACACGTGAGACTCTTAAGAAAACCCCCACAAGAAAAAGTCTAATGGAGTCAGTGCACATCATTTCCCCATGATATGATCACGCCTTCAAATTGCTCATGAAGAATAACCACTTTTCCATGACTTCAGCCGATGTTATAAATTATTTTGGCTTTGAGGACCTCTGTAGTTTCTGGCTTATTTTTAGACACGTGAAAATTCAGAAACCCTTTCACAATAAGGCCTAAGGCGGTCAACTTGGTGGACAGTTCACATCATGTTCGCATGAGATAACCACGGCTCCAAATTGCTCATGGAAAATATTCAATGCGGCATGAGTCGTGTCTCACGTAGCGCGGTCCTGTTGAAACCCCTTGTCATTGATGTCCAGATTATCCAACTCATGCCAAAAGGAGTTGGTATTCACCGAATTATAGAGCACGCCCTTCATAGTGATGGCCTGGCCAACATCATCTCACAGAAATGTGGTTTGATGACCCCACCAGAATGCAATCCATAACAAGATGTGACTTTTTCGAGATGCATTGGATGCTCTTGGATCTCATGTGGATTATTATCGTCTCAAAGCCGACAATTTTGTTTGTTTACGAACCCATTAATTCAGAAATAAGCCTCATCGTTGGAGGTGGTTTTTCGATGTAAATGAGGTCTGTTAGTGGTTGTTCCGGTGTAAACACTCGCCGTTGTCTATGGTCGTCCATAATGAATTGGCAAAACAGATGAAATAAATGACAACTAATTTCACAGATGAAGTTTCCGTAGTCTAGTGGGCAATGTATTGGCTTATTAGACGTGAGCTCAGACATCTCCAGCAAAACGAAATAAGAAATTATTGCTTCTGCGACTTCCTATCAGCAAATTTCTGGCAAAAACTCTGGGAGTAAATGAAATTGCTATGAAAAGTTTCTCAAAAATCTTTCCCTCGAAGTCGACTTTAAAGTGTAGCTACCGCCTCTCATTTATAAAATTAACAGAAAAAATTAAACAAGTAAACAAAAATATACCAACAACACTACAATAATAAACGTAAACAACGGTATTTACATTTATAGGGATTTCGAGAAGGTGAAGTCATGAGCATTCGCCTTCAAAAACATTAATCAGACCGTTTATCCTGCCATATAAAAGCCAAGGCAAAGCAGGCGAGTGAGTTAGTGAAGTTCAGTCATTCTTGTGTGAAGACGCGGTGTGTTTGAAGAGAGTAATCGTGGTTTGAAGATCTCTTGTCTAGTAATTGATATTGTTTATGCAAAGAGTGTAAACAGAGAAATAACAGAAAAGAGTAATTGTTGTTGTTTACAACAAGTTGTGAACAGTGGCACATAGAATTGTGCGAATAATAAAGAATTTTGATTGAAACTAAATACAAATTTATTTTCATTTTATTTGCAATCTACGAGCTCATATTTTAACGTTTTTGAAAGGTAAAAACGTAATAATATAAAGGGTGTTTTTTATAGAGGTATAGAACTTTAAGTTGCAATAAAACAACGATGGATTATTCGATTGACATGAATTTTATTTATCCGAAAGACAATCTTGTGGCATTACATTTTAAATATGATTTCTGGCATATGACCGCCACGGCTGGCGCGGATGTAGTCCAATCTGGACGTCCAATTTTCGATGACTTTTTCCAACATGTGTGGCCGTATATCGGCAATAATACGGCGAATGTTGTCTTCCAAATGGTCAAGCGTTTGTGGCTTTACCGCATAGACCAATGACTTTACGTAGCCCCACAGAAAGTAGTCTAGCGGTGTTAAATCACAAGATCTTGGAGGCCAATTCACAGGTCCAAAACGTGAAATTAGGCGGTCACCAAACTTGTCTTTCAATAAATCTATTGTGGCACGATCTGTGTGACATGTTGCGCCGTCTTGTTGAAACCACATCTCCTGGACATCATGGTTATTCAATTCTGGAATGAAAAAGTTAGTAATCATGGCTCTATACCGATCACCATTGACTGTAACGTTCTGGCCACCATCGTTTTTGAAAAAGTATGGACCAATTATTCCACCAGCAATAAAGCGCACTAAACAGTCAGTTTTTTTTGGTTGTAACGGTGTTTCCACATACACTTGAGGATTACCTTCACTCCAAATGCGGCAGTTTTCAACCAGAAGTGCGCTTCATCGCTAAACAAAATTCGCTTATGAAAATCGGGAACAACGGTAATCTCGTTTTGGGCCCATTCGACGAATCTACGCCTTACTTGATGATCGTTTGGCTTTAATTCTTGCACGAGTTGGATTTTGTAAGCACGCAAACCAAGATACTTCCGTAAAATCTTCCATAAAGTGGATGGACACAGATCCAATTGCTGTGCTCCATGGCGGATGGACTCATTCGGGTCTTCCTCAATGCTACGCTCTACAGCAACAATAGCTTCTTCTGTACGCACCGTACAGCGTCTCTGGGGATGCGAGTTATCAATAAGAGAAAACGTTCCATGGTTAATCAAATTAACTGCTCTGATAGACGATTTTGTCGACGATAAAATGGACGTAGTGCGCGATACGTTTTCCGCACAGAACCATTATTTTCGAAATAAAATTTCACTATTTGCAAGCGTTGTTCAGGCGTGAGTCTATTCATGATGAATTGCCAAACCAAACTGAGAATAAATCACTTGACAGCTGTTAAATCGGTCGCCATCTTGAAAAGTAATGCCAACTTAAAGTTCTATACCTCTATAAAAAACACCCTTTATATGCATGTAATCTGACAGATTTAGTTTCAACAATATGCCTGTAATCAACTACCAAGGTACGATTGTCCCTGTTGAAAGACCATATACTTGAAACCCATTGTTTCTTTATTCTTTCAATTTAACTTCAGTTCTTGTTTTATGCCATTTAACTGAGCCGTCATCACATTCGACGATTTTATTGCGAAACTAATTTTCAAAAGGCAATGCAAACGTTTGCCAAATTATAACACAAATGAGCTTAAAAAACTATCATTTGGCTTCTGGTTGTTTAATAAAAAATTAAGGCGTGGAAGCAAAATAAATACGTTGCGTTCTTTTTCTTTAATTCCCCTCCATAACAACATATCAACATCCGGATTAACGCAACGCAAAAGAACAAACAAGGTTCTCTTGAGCATTTGCTTTGAATAATGCCGCCAAGGTTGCATGAAGTCATACGTACACTTGGTATTGAAGTTCAAATTGGAGTCTGTTGGCATCATAATGTTTAATTTGAAATGATTCTCCTTAATTAAGTTTTAAGTAGAGAGAGCAAGATAAGAGAACAAGATCTTAAGATCTAATCGCGTTCTAATAATCACAGAGGATGTACATTAAGACTCCACTTAAAAAGGAAAGAAACATGGAATCAAAGGTTAACAGCCGCTTTAAATCATAATTAAGTGACCCGGGATTATTTCTCACCTTTTTAAGGTATCACCAGTTAGAGTTATTGGAACGCATCCTCCTGCTTTATTTAATCGTTACAAAGTAATTCGTTATTTAAAGTGAAGCCAACCGAAAATCATCATATTTTTTTTAAATCTTAAGACCTTAAACAGGCAGTGATGAGCTCTTAAAGAAGAAAACAACAACAACAACAAACCAAACATTATGATTATCATCATCATCCTCTTCGCCATTACCATTGTTATGGCAGTGGTAGCCATCATCAACGCCACTATTATCCTGTTCGAACCAAAAACAACAAAGAAAGAAAAAAAATTTAAGTGAAATGAAGTGTTGTGAAGTGTTTGGCATTCGAACTCTTTTTAACACTCAACTAATAGGGATGACGCCGGCCGAAGACAAGGATGACTTTGAGGATGACGTTGTCTATACGGATGTGGCAGTGTTCGTGGTGGTGGCACCTTCATAAATCATTATTATATCATGGATATCGTCGTCGTCATCGTCATTATTCTCACTTCTCATACGTTCATATGCTCTTTTCATATGCTTTCTACCATTTTTTCGTCTTTTGTGGCAGCCAGTGTGTGATGATGGTGTATTTGTGCAGCATATGTGCCGTGGTAACATGTGACTGAGACCTACTGCCACATCCCACCCATCCTGTCTACATGCTGAAGATTAAAATTTATTGCTCCTGGTCAAAACTCTATAATTTGTCGGCAGGATATTTCCTTGGCCTTCGTTTGTTTTGTGTTGAAATCTCCAGCAGGAATCGTTAAAAATTTAAAGAATTTTCATTGGATTTCTTCAATTAAATTTGGAGTGTTCGGAGATGTCACGTGACACAGAATTATTGTGTACTGCCAAGGCATTATTAAAGTAACTGAAGCGACAAGGATGAGAGGAAACAGTTTTTTAACTATTGGGTACATGCCCAGCCTTATATCGAAGAGGAAGGCAACACCTGGAATTCTATTATGCAGATGATCTAACTGATCTGTCAAAATAATGGAAGGGAAACAGTTCTTCAACTATTTTGTACATATCCAGGCTTATGTCGAAGAAGAAGGTAACAGCTGGACTTCTATTATGCAGATGATCTTACTAATCTGCTTACTAATCAAGCTTATGATTGTCAATCATCATCAGCGATCATCGATCTACTCAATAACGGATGAGCGGCTGCAGACAAGGACATAACGTCACAGAAAATTTGGCCCAAACAGAATGGAGGGCACGTGATTAGGCTGCTTAAACTCCAAAGAAAGACACTCAGTACTGTAGTAGAGATCATTACGGGACATTGCATTGTGGACACGCCTTGGGTGCCTTGCAAATGATTTATGCAGACGCTTCAGAAATAAGGAAGAGGATGAGGCTGTCCTTCAACTACTGAGAATGTACGCGACGCTATGACAGGGGAAAAAAGGCACCTTTGCGCCCCCTATACAGATGATCTGAAGAAACTGTCATGCGTCGACAGTGGCAAGCTGTGTCGCTTCATCAGAAGCTCCGAGTTGTTTCGGGACTAGGGTATAACGAAAAGCTGTGGTATCATAATAAGACCTATCATATCATACTGTGACCTAAGTGTGTACCTCCAACATCCAACTTGAATTGACAGCTAACTCTACCTACCTGTCTACCTAGCTGACTAGAATCGAAAAAGATTTTCTGTGGGTGACGCTCGATATACAATGCATTATGTGTCGGAAAGTAGGTCAGGTTAGGTTAGGTTAGAGGACGTGTACTTGTCTATTAAGACAAGTACAGTACCCGGAGTTTGAATTGACCCATTGTACAACGTCCTAGTTTCCCACACCACTTACGTTGTGTGTGTTAATTTTTATACATGGGTTACGGGACCTACAGTTTAAAGTCGACTCCGAACGACAGATTTTTTTGAAAAACTATTCCATGGCAATTTCATTTACTCCCAGAGTTTTTGCCAGAATACTGCTGAGAGGAAGTCGCCGAAGAAATATTTTTCATATTTCGTTTTGATGTCTGACCTGGGGTTTGAATCCTGGCTTTACGTCTAATAAGCAAACACACTACTTGCTAGACTACGGCTACTTCACGAAGACTAATTACCCAATGAAATACCCAACTCACCAAAACTATTGAATAAACTCTGGTCATGAATTTTGAGTTTCTGCTTAGAAGAATATGTACAACAGACAAGAAAAGGTTCTCAGTTTCAGCATCCAATACACCCTAGAACAATTCAGCCTGGTCCTAGAGTAAATGAAATCATTATAGTCGACTATCCGTATATATAACAACCGATTCACCAGGTTCGTGCTCTTCATCGCTCTTTCTCTTGTCATTATTTCAGCAGCTTCATTATCTACATCGGCCGCTACATCGGAAGCCCCAAATACTCGTCGGGCTGGGAGAAATAAACGACTGGGGTAACACGGTAGGCTGCATTAAGCATGGCTATCCCCTAAGGTTTATAGCCATTTATACCTATTTATCTACATACCTATCTTCATCTCCTTACCCCAGTCTCTTTATTATACATCAAGGCCCCCTAAATGATGTTTTTAACCTACTATCCAGGCTTTACAATCTCAATCTTGTGATTAAGTACAGAAAAACGTGAGCAGAAACCAAGCTTGAGATCGAGCGGATGCAGCCAATATGAAGTGATTTATCTTTCTTCCCATTGCTCCTTTTCCTGGTTCATGTTCATTGGTCGACTATGATTTCTTAAAATATGCGTCAATTATGTGTTGCCCATAGTCTTGATTATAATGCTTTGACTAATTCACGTCCGCTTTCTGCCTTTTGTTAATTTTAGTTTAGGATTCAAACATAGATTCCAGAGGTCCCAGTTACTAATAATTTTGCATCAGAATATATTTTTCATGGGAATATTTATTCACTGCCAGAAGGCTGCTGAGAGGAAATATTTTTCATATTTCGACTTGATCGAGATGTCTGACCTGGGCTTTGAACTGCGGCCTGACGTTTCATAAGCCACTACACTACCTACTAGACTACGGAGTTAATACAAATTGTTTCCTTCTTAGGTGAGAAGTCGCCGTAGTCTAGTAGGTAGTGTGTTGGCTTATTAGACGTAAAGCCAGGGTTCGAGCCCCAGCACAGACATTCAAGACAAAATACAAAAAGTATTTCTTCGGCGACTTCCTCTCAGCAGATTTCTGGCAAAAACTCTGAGAGTAAATAAAATTGCCATGCAAATATTTCTCAAAAATCTGTCGTTCGGAGTCGACTTTAAACTGTAGGTCGTGTAGTACACGTCCTCTAACCTAACCTAATCTAACATAGATGAAGGTAATGCCACATAGGTTCCAATTATGTGTTCTGATGATTTTTTCTTCTCATCACAGAATCTTCACACTGGACTTGCATCGATCGGTATTTTTAGAGTCTACTGTGCCCATATAAAATGCCATGCTCAGGCCACTTATATATAGTCTAATACGGTGTTCAGATAGGCACCTTTACGCGATTATTGAGCTCAATATTTCATATAAAGTTTCAATTAATTATTGCGCAATAAATACGCAAATTGTTGTAATATTGAGTAAAACTTAAAATACAGCACTGTCATAAGTATGTTCAGTGCGCATATTACAATTATCCGAACACTTTCTGTTGATATTTGACAACTCAAATGTCAACAACGACAAAAAAGAAAACAACAAAGCAAAAACAAAATAAACACAATGTTGTTGAAACAATCAGCTGCTTTGTTTACCAGCTGTTCAATGAATATTGAATAAGCGGCTGAACTGCTTATATTGTTATGTCTGAACACTTAAAATATTGTACTTAATAAACCGAATATTGACTCAATAAAAGTGCATATCTGAACATAGAATAATGCGTGATTCGAATAACTTTTCATTGGAATTACTCAACAAAAGTTTCGATTGTTTCAAGCCCGTCTAAATTGGGAAACATCTTGTCAAATCTCCGACTTTTGATCAAACTTCGCACTAAACAGAAAGATTCTGATGCTATCAGCGGCATAAACGCATATTTATTTGCCTGATCATTGCCGGGAATTTCCAAATGACTTGGTTTCCAGCAGAGAGTGACTGTATTTCCTCTGACTAGCTGGTCCGGTTTGACCAGACAATATCACACTATTCTCGACCTCTCAACTCCCTTAATCTCATACATGGAATCCTGTATCAAAAAGACCCCTGATACAGGAGCTGCTTCATATTCTAGCCACCTATGTATGTATGCATATACGCAAGTGAAATAATAAGCCCTCAGCCTTTTTTTGTTTTTGGTCTACAGTACGATTGCATGTATGAAATGGCATTGCAGAACATGTTCTATGAATGACTGAAGGAATGAAGGAATGAAATCTATTCGTAATGACATGAGAGATTTATTTTAAAGTCATTCTTATATTTTATAAATCGTAACATAACAGAATGAAATCCAATTTTAATTCAGGTTCTTTTTAATTAATTTAATTATAAGACGCTTAATATTAACCAAAGATTTTTCCTTTTTCTATAAACACCTGGTAAAACAACAAGACATCAGCTGAGATGGTTTCGTGGCAGCAACGGAAATCAGTGGCGGTGTTTTATTTTTTTCTGTTTTTTATTTCAACCAGTTCTTCTTAAAAAAGAAAAGAAGAACAAAAAAAAATTTTATTTCATAACAGAAACGCCACACAAAAATCTACGTTTCAATAGCCACCACAGTATTGACGAAAAGCGCTCATTAACAAACTCCCAAAGGGTTTAACGAAAAAGCAACACACAGCCACACACACAGAGACAGAGAGAGAGAGAGAGAGACACAGTCAAATAAAATAAAATAAAAGATGAAGAGGTAGAAGGGAAAGGGTAAGGGAAAGAAGTAGAAGAAACCATGACATAAAATATAATAAAGCCTTTGGCTCCATATAAATTATTATTGTTGTTGCTGTTGCTGTTGTTGTTTTATGTTGTTGGCGACGGTGTCTGTTCCTATTAATCAAAGAAGATCTTTATTTTTGAAGCTTCTGTTGTGTGCGTTCGTTCATATTGTTCGTATTTGTACATCCCTCTCTAGCTGTCTGTCTACTGTTTTAATAGCCTTCCAGCCAATATGTCTGTCTGTCTGTCCATCCATTCCGTTGAATGATAATTATAATGTATTTTTGTTCTTGTTTTTTAATCAACAAAAAAAAAAAATAAAACAAAACTCTGCCTATTTTTTTTGTCAGTCATTGGGCACATCAACATCAAATCAACATAGAGTCTGTTATTAGACAAGATTTTTGGTTTTTAACAACAGCAGCCAAAACACTGTTGTTGACTACCTGTTTAGGGAATATTAAAGATCAATTTATTCTCTACTCTCTCCATCTCTGAGACGTAAAGGATGTTTTTTATAGAGGTATAGAACTTTAAGTTTGCAATACTTTTCAAGATGGCGTTCGATTTAACAGCTGTCAAGTGATTTATTCTCAGTTTGGTTTGGCAATTCATCATGAATAGACTCACGCCTGAACAACACATGCAAATAATGCAATTTTATTTCGAAAATAATGGTTCTGTGCGGAAAACGTATCGCGCACTACGTCCATTTAATCGTCGACAAAATCGTCCATCAGAGCAGTTAATTCGATTAACCATGGAACGTTTTCGCACCACGTTTACTCTTATTGATAACTCGCATCCGCAGAGACGCTGTACGGTGCGTACAGAAGAAGCTATTGCTGCTGTAGAGCGTAGCATTGAGGAAGACCCGAATGAGTCCATCCGCCATCGAGCACAGGAATTGGATCTGTGTCCATCCACTTTATGGAAGATTTTGCGGAAGGATCTTGGTTTGCGTGCTTACAAAATCCAACTCGTGCAAGAATTGAAGCCAAACGATCATCAAGTAAGGCGTAGATTCGTCGAATGGGCCCAAAACGAGATTACCGTTGTTCCCGATTTTCATAAGCGTATTTTGTTTAGCGATGAAGCGCACTTCTGGTTGAATGGCTACGTCAACAAACAAAACTGCCGCATTTGGAGTGAAGGTAATCCTCAAGTGTATGTGGAAACACCGTTACATCCAGAAAAACTGTCTGTTTGGTGCGCTTTATAGGCTGGTGGAATCATTGGTCCGTACTTTTTCAAAAACGATGGTGGCCAGAACGTTACAGTCAATGGTGATCGGTATAGAGCCATGATTACTAACTTTTTCATTCCTGAATTGAATAGCCATGATGTCCAGGAGATGTGGTTTCAACAAGACGGCACAACATGTCACACAGCTCGTGCCACAATAGATTTATTGAAAGACACGTTTGGTGACCGCCTAATTTCACGTTTTGGACCTGTGAATTGGCCTCCAAGATCTTGTGATTTAACACCGCTAGACTACTTTCTGTGGGGCTATGTAAAGTCATTGGTCTATGCGGTAAAGCCACAAACGCTTGACCATTTGGAAGACAACATTTGCCGTATTATTGCCGATATACGGCCACAAATGTTGGAAAAAGTTATCGAAAATTGGACGTCCAGATTGGACTACGTCCTTGCCAGCCGTGGCGGTTATATGCCAGAAATCATATTTAAAATGTAATGCCACAAGATTATCTTTCGGATAAATAAAATTCATGTCAATCGAATAATCCATCGTTGTTTTATTGCAACTTAAAGTTCTATATCTCTGTAAAAAACACCCTTTACATATTTTTTAGTTTCCCTTTCCTCTTAAGGTGATAATTAAGAAGAAAAAAAAAAGTTGAAGAGGTCCTTATGAACGTCTTAAGCAAATATCGTATCAGGTGTGGAAATCTGTATCTCCTGTCGTAAAACGGCAATTGGATCCCTTTAGCCAGTTGGCATTGGAAAGAAAAAAAAATAAGTTTCTACATTGTCAAACCTAGCAAATAAAAGTGTGGAGAGCATCTCTGAATGTGTCGCAATAGAAGGTAAAAACGCGCAAAATTTTTTAAGCAAAAGTGGTAGAGTGTTAGCACATCAGACGCGAGGGCGTGGTTCAAACCCCAGGTCAGACATCTCAAAAAAAAAACGAAATATGTATGAAAAAATATTTCTTTCTGGCAAAAACTCTGAGGGTAAATAAAAAATTGCGATGAAAAGTTTCTCAAAAAAATCTCTCGTTCGAAGTCAACTTTAAACTGTAGGTCCCGCCACTTATTGATAAATTTAATACACACAACCATAGCTGCCAGATTTGACGATTTATCGTCATTTTGAAGATTTTGGGCTTCAAAAATATCATATTGACGATTTGGCGATTTAGGCCCTTATTTTGACGATTTTTAGAAATTAAAAATTTACATCATATTCCTAACTTTAGTACATTAAAAGGCACTTTAAGCTTTGTATTTACTTTGGAATTCTTACTATTGGAAATTTAGGTTAGTAAGAACAAGGAGTAAAGTATTATATTTTTAAGTTACTTTCGAATACCTGTGATGATTTTTCTGTATTTTATTCCTTTTTAATTCCTTACAGCTCAAAAAATTACAACTTTATTTAGGAGTTGTAATTGAGAATAATTTATCACTTGTCGTTGCAGAAAATTTTAAAGATTCGAGTTCAGCTTCTATTTTTACCATCGGAAGAACAAAGGCAAGCGCCTTTATTTTTTTCGTACGACCAACACCAACAGGGGATGGATGGCATTGTATTTGGAACTATGAAAATATGTTATGTGAAGAAGGAAAGAGAGAACAGTGTTTATGGAACAGTCTTTATGGGCTTGTATATATTTATACCATAAGTAACAGGAAAAGCCTCTGCAGGAATTGAGTTAAACATACGAATATTCCGACTAAAAAACGTACTTTTTCTGTAATGCAGTGTGCGTTCCACTGACCAATCGACCACAAACGGATGTCCTGGCCGAGAAAGACGAGCGGTACGTAGGAATATATGATTTTCGGGAACAAGTACCCTTATTTCGTTCGAGCACAATCGTTTTGTCGAAGCGATACAACAGTGAAACACAAACCACATTGCCACCATGCTCCAATGATTCAATGGAGTTGGATACACTACCGTCATTAAAGAGCTACTACGGCCTCTCCTGTACACGATCGAGAAACCTCAAAATAGACGTTGAGGCAGCAACCCATACATGAGAGTTGTATTCCAGTCTCAGTCGGTTACAAAGGGTGTAAATAGTAAGATGATAAGATCTTAAGAAGGAACTGAAAGAACTGAAAAATGTGTCGGTTGAAGCCAACATTACACTGAATTTTCATGCTCAGAATGTCAAGAGCTTATGACTTTTTAATATTTACACCACCCACAGATTAAGATGATGCAACATTATTGCTGCGCTTATGTGTCAAAAAACAACACTGGGATAGATTGTTTAATCCTTAAACAATTTTTTCCGGAAAATGATATAAAATTTCTCCATTTTTGAAAAAAAAAATTAATAAATGATGATGAGGGACGGTAGCTTTTTTTCTAATTTCTAAAAAATTTTTTTAAATATTTTATTTTTGAACTCAGATACATATGTACATACATATGTGCATAAGTACATTGACTTTATATGTTTTACTACAATCGAAGTAATTTTAGTTTTTAAAAACTTTTAATTTATTTATTTATTTCTTCTGACGATTTTTTCACGATTTCAATAAACGTCTTTGTCGATTTTTACTCAAATATTTGACGATTTGGTGGCTCATTTACCTGGCAGCTATGCACACAACATAAGTTTCATGAGTAGCTAGGTCGTAATCCTGACTGAAAGGTTGTAATGATCACTTATGTATGAATGCACGTATAGCAGAACACCATTGGTAGCTCTTCCATGTGATGCGTTTTTTTATTCAACTACGAAAATGCAATCAAATTGATGCTCAAGTTAATACATCTTTGAATTACTCATTCGCTATTTATTTCATTTGCAGCACACGAGTTAGAGTGTTACCTTTTGCTTTTGTATTAGAGTTGTCAATGTCAATTGGTTATAGCATATGACGTACTTCTATCCACTGACGACATAGTTATCGCCAGAAATTATCAGACTCCAGCCTATTTTGTCCTTATGCCTGTATCGAACGAGCTGTTGTGAACGTCATTGCCTTTTGGTTCCTGTTGTTATTATGAAGCTCAGCGTTTTAAAGAACTTCTCTACTGACTGTTAGTTCTTCGCGGAAAGCAGCCGGTATCGACTATTATCAGTACCTGGTCGTTTCATTTCCCAACTTAAAAACAACATGTTCGCCAGTGTCATCTTTTTTTGATTATTGAGGGTATCTTCATAGGATAATGAAGGTGAAGTCGCCGTAGTCTAGTAGGTAGTGTGTTGACTTATTAGACATGAGACCTCGATTCAAATCCCAGGTCAGACATTGCAATCAAAACAAAAATTTGAAAAAATATTTCATCGGTGATTTCCTCTCATTAGATTTCTGGCAAAATCTCGGAATGTAAATAAATTGGCCATGAAAAAGTTTCTTAAACTCTAGATCCCGCCAATCATGTGTAAAAGTAACACACACAACATAAGTGGTGTTCGGAACTAGGTTGTAATCCTGACTGAAGGGTTGTAATGACCAATTATGTATGCAGGTATGTACGTACTATGTTAGGTTGACCTGTGCCTAGCTTCAATTATCCTATCTCAGAATCCCTTTATAATTTAGTTTGTATAGGAAGCCGTTATCTTGTACAAACTTTTTTAACATCTTGCTGTCCACTCCTCTGAGACGCGCTATGTCTAGTAATACTATACTATACTTGGGACCCCGAGCTTACGAAAGCTGGGCAATAATACAAAAACCTAACAAGGGGAAGTACATGACGAAATTCATGTCATTGAATAGATAGTAACTGTGATGAGTCACATGTAGATGCTCATGTTGACGTTTTATTTTCTGAGGGGCTATTGAGCACCATGCGAACAGGCACTCACATTAAACTCGGCAGATTGATTTACGACTCATTATGGTATGTCTTTCATCCTTATAAGGTTTAATTCGAGCAATCATAAAATCCTGTTGAACCATCAAAACTTTGTAGATATACCAAGTGGGTGCTAGAAGATCAGGCTTTCAAAGCTGCTTTTAAGAAAACAAATTTCTTTTTAACGATGACGTCCATTTCTCACACAGTCAGTGGCTTCAAAGAAAGCAGAAATAATTTTGAAAGAGCCATTGCATTCTGGAAAAATTGTCAGTTTGATGTGCTGTGTGGTCTGGAGGTATCATTGGCCATTTTTTTTCAAAAATGACTGTGGAAGATCTCTTACGGCTATGTGTGTATATAATTCTACTTTTTGGGCCAGTAATTCAATTGAAGGTTATGAACTCAATTGTACGTGATTTCAACAAGACAGAGCGACGATCCATTTTGGCTTTATTACATGGAAACTTTTTAGGAAATTGTCGCAGACTAATTTTGTAATATGTTGGCTTATTAGATAAGTTAGTTCAAACTCCAGCTCAGGCATTTCGAATAAAACGAAGCGTCTTGCTCTCAGCAGATTTCTGGCAAAAATTTTGAGAAAAAAATTAAATTTTCATGAAAGTTTTATCAAAAATCTGTCGTTCGTAGTCGCCTTTAAACTATAGGCCCTGCCACTCATAAAATTAACGCATACAACATGGGAGGTGTGAGAAGCTAGGTCGTAATCCTGACTAAAGCGTTGTAATAAGTAAAGTAAGTAAAGACAATATAAGGAATTTCTATGAAAAGTAATTTTATGTTTTGGCGAAGTCAGTTAGCTACCAACATCATGCAATTTGACGCCGTTATACTTATTTTTAGTTGGACTACATTAAAGACCGTGTCAATTTCGATAAATCCCTAAAGTTGGAAAATTTTAAAATCAGGATTAGTCAGGTTATACCAAAGATATCGCACAAGAAGTCCGAAAAAGCAATCGACTACTGTAACCGCTCCAGAGGCGGTCACTTAAGCGACAGTGTATTCCGTACTTACGGACAAGGTCCAAGCATTATAATCAAATAAAAATTCCATCAAAATTATGAGCCCTTTTAAGTACATACATTTGTCTTAACCTTAGTTTTGAATAATACAAAAACCTGACAGACCTACTCTATTATCTTCTCATTGAAATTGTCTTATAAAAGTATAGATTGCCGCTAACCCACAGTTTCTTTAATGAGAATGAATGAATGAGCGATATGGCCTTATTTGAGCGATCATCAGCCAGTGTCTGATGAGTAGACATGCCAAGCACTTGGAGGTAATGAATTACGACTATCACTGCTTCTGCGGAGTTGAGAATGGAGAGGAGAGCACGTTAGTGTCCTCCTTTTGCTGACAGACTTCTTACTATAATGGGGTGTACTTTTTTGCAAGATCCATCTGATGTCTTAGATGTGCAACTGCTGAGTAATTTAGGCCTTGTAAGGGGCCATGTGACTCTGTTGCTCTGCCAAGCTGGTTCGGTTATTGGTTCTAAGGTGGAAACTCTTTTTAAGAAAGAAACGATTTCGTAAAAAGCATTCGAATATCTGTGATTAGCATTGCATTCAATCAAATCTACTAATCGTTCGTGGCATAGCAACCTTACGAAGTTTCTTAAGGCGAAGTTTCTATTAAAAAGCCTCGTGATACTTACGATTAGTCATCATCCAAATGAATATCTTTCTACGGAAGAGTTTACTACCACAGTTTTAAAATTATTTTCTTAAATTTAGTTACGCTCCAGAAAAACAAGCCACACCAACCCAATCAATTTTAACTTTCTTTAATAAATTCATTTGGAGCCGGCCTTTCCAATGCACCATAATAAAGACATCAAGTGCTTGCCATAAGGCCCAGGTCATACAAACATATAGTAGACGGTGTCTAATTGATTTATTCATGGATTAATTAAAGAAACTAAAAAAACAGATGCAGGCAAAAGAAGAGTTTAAAAAAAATTGATTTCATTTGGGTATTAAAAGGGTGTAAGGGGAAGGTATGCCCACCAGCATAAGTGAAATAAAATGTTTATTTATTTGGTTTAAATGGGTACAATTTTCAGTTTAGAAACCTTAAGGAATCCTTATTCATTTAATAAATATTTTAAAGTAAGGTATCCTTCCCTTGATTTTTTTTTTAAATTTATTTTGGTATTTAATTATTAAAACCACACATGTTTCTCACATCTTTAGTACCAATGCAAGACATTAAAACCGTGTGTGTTTTTTCTTGTGTTTTGGTATTGCTTTCTGTCTCTAATGATTTTTAAAAAGCTGAGCTGGAGATGGTAAGTTGTAGCACGCCATGGGGGAATACATTCTCGTTCACTTGTTCTTTGGCTTTAATTTCTTAAAAAAAAAAAATAATAATGCCTGTGGTTGTCATATTAATCGATACCACCATCAACGATTTCTTTTCTTTTGTTTTGTTTTGATTTTCTTTGCCTCTCTGTTTTGTTTTCGTTTGTTTTTTTTTTGTTCTATGTTTTGTTGTTAAATTAATAAATTCGTTTCATTATTGACAAATAAATTTACTGCTGTTATGTTGTTGTTGTTGTTTCAACGCAATGACGTTTCAAAATGTTTGCTGGCTGGTTGGAGTCGATAGCTGCCTTATGTTACAATAGAGTTTGAGTGTGTCATGCAAATGTCTCAGGAAAAATGAAAAATTATTCTTTAATGTGTGTTGGAATGTCAATATTAAGCTGAACAGAGAAAAAAAACGTTTTTCTTTTTTGTTTTTTTTTGCTTTTCTAAGCTGATGTTTATGCAAATATTTCCGATTTCTTTCATTTATGATTACAAACACATATTCAAACATACGTACATATATACATACATGAAGCAGGTGAAGAAAAAATATTTGTTTTCCATATACAGTCGATGTGTGGTACAACGGTGTCACATGAGATGGTCGTTGCTTTCTCTGTAAAATATTGAATGGTTTGTCATTAAAGATTATTATACAGGTTCCAAGTTTTGTACTTCCGGCCGTATATCGTATATACAAGTACGCTCGTAAAATTAGTCCACCCTTCAAAATTGCTCTCGAATTGCTTTATTTGTGTTCATTTGCCTAGCGGGCAGCATATGGATCACAGAACACGTCTCTTGTCCATAAACACTCTTCTCTCTTTTCTTAAGGCCAACACTCAGGTGATGACTCCTACTCATGCAGCTATAATGCTACTCACAGCCTTAAGGCTCTAATCCTGAGTACATATATACATACGTACGGTATTGGTCATTACAACCCTTCAGTCAGGATTACAACCTAACTTCTCACACCACTTATGCTGTGTGTGTTAATTTTATACACGAGTGGAGGGACCTACAGTTTATAGTCGACTCCGAATGATAGATTTTTGAGAAACAATTTCATGACAATTGTTTATTTACTCTCAGAGTTTTTGCCAGAAATCTGCTGAGAGGAAGTCGCCGTTTAAATATATTTTCATATTACGTTTTGTTGAAGATGTCTGACCTGGGGTTTGAACCGAGGTCTCATATTTAATACGTCAACATACTACCTACTAGACTCCGGCGATTACGTTCACCATCTCATTCTTATTATCTGATTTGCTTTGGTTCTTCTTCTTCTTAATTAGTTATTACAACCCTTTCAGATAAGATTACAACCTAGCTTATCACACCACTTATATTGTGTGTTCATTTTATCCATGGGTGGCGGAAAACCTACGTCAAAACTTTTGAGAAACTTTTCACTCTCAGAGTTTTAGGCAGAAGACTGCTGAGGCAAAGTCACCGAAGAAATGTGTTTTTCGTAGTTCTTAGTTCGTTGAAATCAGCGTAGTCTAGTAGGGAGTGTGCTGGACGTATGGTCACGGTTCAAATCCCAGGTCAGACATCAAAACGATACGAAAATATGAAAAAATATTTCTTCGGCGACTTCCACTCAGCAGTATTCTGGCAAATACTCTGAGAGTAAATAAAATTGCCATGAAAAGTTTTTCAAAAAAATCTGTCGTTGGGAGTCGACTTTAAACTGTAGGTCCCACAACTCATGTATAAAATTAACGCACATGACATAAGTGATGTGAGAAACTAGATCGTAATTCTGATTTAAAGGTTGTAATGAAAAATAATGTATGTATGTATGGTTCGTTAGACCGTACCGGTTTAACCTCAGGCTTTCGTCGAATAAGCCAACACACTACCTTCTAGGGGAATGGAGCCGTATGCGTATGTGTCTAGGTGTCTATGGCCTGCCATAGAGAGTGAAAGAGCAGGTTTTCAGCTGGACTTAGATAAGGACAGTCTGAGGTTAGTTATTGGTTTCATTACAGTCCACTGCGAGATTAGATCGCTGACAAGGATCTGGATCCGAACTATTGCAGGACATATTGCGACGAGGAGGAGTTGGATACTTGGTAGGTTGAGGTTGAGGTCCTTAGGCAGGGGCTTCTTCAAAGGTTTAGACGGTTTTTCGAGAGCCGACATTGAGATTATCCATGGATTCGTAAAAAGGTTGAGCTGATTGAGGAGTACTAGGGCTTTAAAGTTGTTTTCGCGTTCTCTTAAGTGTTTGTAATTCACTTGATTTTTCCTCAGTCTCTTTATCCTCCCTTTCCTACTGCCTCTCCTTTTCCAATTTCTCTATCTCCTTCACTATCCTCACTTGTTCTCTCTCTCTTCTAGGACGTATTTAGAGTGGGTCATTTTGATCTTTGGGTATTGTACTTATCCCGATGACAAGTACACGCTCTCAAACCTAACCGAACCTAACTATCTAGGCTATGGCGACTTCAAAAGCGTGTGTGGAAGGACGACAACATCCAGAAGACTGACGACGCCTTGGCTTACAGTGCTGAAGATGAAAAGGTTTTAATTCTTATGCCCAATTGGAATTGGCATGTACAGAAAGTAATCATTTTTAATATGAAAAGTGTTGCTTTTGAGCATATTTTTTATCACTCACTGTAACAAAACGTTTAACCTATAAATTTATAAAGAAATTCTATGTACATATATACGTTCATGTTAATCTATCTCCAACACTCTCGCTTTGATTTGCACACACACACTTATAAACGTATTATGCTTTACCTATATACACATTCGCACACACACTCTATATTCTATTGCTGTAATCCATATAACAATCGACAACATAAATCTCTCGATTGCCACGTTACAAATGCATAAAATAAACCTTTACACACACGTACATATACACATACAAACATGCTTATATAAACAAACAGTGGTGATAGAAATTCATAGAATTGTATTATAATATAACCTACAAATAAAGAGAGTACGTGTGTGAGAGAGAGAGAGAAAACAAAACATTACAACGTAAAGAAGAAAAAAAAACAAAATAATGACCACTTCCGTGACCACTCAACCATGAGTAGGATGGCAGCCGACACCAAAACATTAATACAGCTATAACAGTGTTAAAACAACAACAATACTCGCAACCATGAGCAGAGAAATATTTATGATTTATTACACGAGTCAACTTTGATTGATTTCTAGTGTAGATTTCTGTTTCTGTTGTTTTGTTTTGATTTCTTCTTGTTGCTGTTGTTTTTTCAAGCCAATGAATAAAGGATTTTTACATATACACACACACATAAGCAATACAGTTCTAAACACTTTCACACACTTAAACAAACAAATCTTTAATGGTCGTGTATTGTGTAGAGCACATCGAACTGGGTAAAGCATTTGATGTTTTATAGATCAGTGCTCACATTTTTAGTACCCTCTACCTCTCCCTCTCCCTCTCTCTCGCTAACTTTCTCTAGGAATATATATATTTGTATTGGTCTTTATGTATATGTTTCTTTGGGTATTCATTCATACATATGTATGTACGTTTATTGGTCTAAGCGAGTGCACAATATAGTTGGTGTCAGAACTATCGACACGTAAGTAAATCTCAGTGATTTTCCATCTTCTCTGTGTGTTTATTTTTCCTTTCGATTTGTATGTGAAAAAAAAAACTGTTTTCAGCAAACAAACAGTAATCATAACAACAACAACAACAACAACTTACCATACAACTACAATAACAACAAAGCCCCAGCAAGCAAGCGAGTAGAATGAATGAAAAACCGAAAGGACCTTCTCATCATTCATCTGCAACAGAATGAAGCAAATCGTCATCATCATCATAAAATATAAAAAAAATATCAGCAACGCCAAGCATCAGCTTCTCTCTCTCTCTCTCTTTCGCTCTTATTGGTGTTATTATCGCCATGCATGGCGTATGGTCAGAGTGTATTGTGCTCGTTGTTGGTGACTGTTTTATGGTCACATACACACGGTGTGTTTGGTTTGGCTTTGAATTTGAAAAGTTAAAAATCTAAAAAACATAATAAACTTGAATGAATTTCATTAAATTTGGTGCTCGGAAAGGAGGAGAAGAAGAAGAAATGTTAACAGGAAGGATAGGAAAATAGGAAAATACACTGAAAGTAACAAGAAGAAAATGAGGCACTTCACTTGGATGGCTCGGTTGTAATAGATTGGACAACAATAAAGAGTTAGAAGCTATTTTAAGGAACATAAGCATATATTGGGTCCGCCAAATAACTTTTTTTTTGAAAATACTTTAAAAAAAAGCTACTGAGTATTTTCTCAAATTTCTTTTTTTATTTGAAAGTACAATCCTTTTGGTTAATAACGGAAAATAATTTCATTCAAATGGCTGCTTCCGTTGGCCATGCAGTAGCCTACACCAGAAGATGCCGATTTTGGCAAAAAAAAATCATGTTTTCAGATGAAGCTCATTTTGATCTTGGCGGGTATGTAAACCAGCAAAATTGTCGCATTTGGGGCACAGAAAACCCGCACGCACACATTGAAAAGCCGACGCACCCAAAACGAGTCACTGTTTGGTGCGGATTTTGGTCCAGAGGCATAATTGGGCCAGTTTTCTTCGAAAATCAGCAAGGAGTGGCCGTTACAGTCACTGGCGATCGTTATCGGGCCATGTTGAACGAATTTTTGTTCAGAAAAATTTAAGAGGAGGATATTGGCAACATTTGATTTCAACAGGACGGCGCTACGTGCCACACAGCCGTGCTGATGTCGTTTGGCCACGTCGGAGCTGCCATTTGACACCGTTGGACTATTATTTGTGGGGTGCCGTCAAAGATAAGTGTTACGCCAACAAGGCAGAGACAATTGACGCTTTAAAGGACAATATTCGTGAAGCCATTGGTGAAATACAGCTGCACACAATCGATAATGTGCTTAAAAATTGGACCGATCGTGTAGGCTACTGCATGGCCAGCAGAGGCAGCCATTTGAATGAAATCGATCATAAATTTATCGTGTTTTTTACTTGTCAGGTCAACTCACTAAATAGCCCCTCCGGCATTTCCCTTTTTTGCAGTGTATTTAACGGTATATGTATTGTTTTATTCATGCATAAAAAGGGTATCGCATACGAACGACAACAGTTTTTCAGTTTTTTTCCAAGTTTTCTCCTTTTCTTCTATGACAAGGTCTTCATGAAATCTAATACATACACACACACTCACATAACCGTATATGCAGAGATATAGTAAATGTTTTCTCGTATGAGTAAGAGGTTTTTAATAGAGTTGCCTTGTTAACTTTTTGTACAGTTTAATACTCGTACTCAACTCATATTAATTAGCAACAAAAAAATGTCAAAATATACACACATAACTACGTATACAAACAAGAGCAGCAACAATCGAAAACATAAGCAATAAAAGTAGAGGCAAGCAGCAGCAATAAAACATAGGGTAATCAATTTAGTGGCTTCAAAACCTCGAGTCCGAGAAGGACTATAGTTTATTTAGTGAAATGTTGACAATTTTGGCCACTTTTCATGCATTACGGGGTCCTCCAGCAATATTGTGATCCTCATAATCGTCCGTTAATTGTGCAAGGAATTGGCAGAATTAGTAAGAAATTTAAAGAGACTCATAGAGTTATAGATGTTGCCAGCCCTATGTTCAATCATAATGTACGCACCAGTCGTAAATATCATTTCAATTTGTCAATTCCATTGCTTCTCCTCAGCAATTGGAACTATTTTACGGCTTATGGAGGTTGTGGTTTCAGACCAAAACGTAATTTGAACTCAAATCTTCAGCGAAGGCTTCGATTCATTAAAAGCCAGAAGTTTAAATAGTCTTCGACACCAACGAAGGTGAAATTAATGTCTTCGAATTGATACTAACTGTGGGGGCGCAGGTCGACGTTTTGTTTTCACAGGCGATATTGAGCACCGTGAGGCCTCCGGACATGCTCTTACATTGAACGCATCAGTTTGATTTACAGCTCATTATGGTGTGTTATACATTTGAATTGGATCAAGATCTAGTTCACGCAACTATTAAAGCTAAGTCGCCATAGTCTAGTAGCCCAAGCTTCAAACCCCCGCTCAAACATCAAAAACGAAACAAAATAAGAATAAATATTTCTTCGGTGACTAAATCTCAACATACATACATACATACATAATTGGTCATTACAACCCTTCAGTCAGGATTACGACCTAGTTTCTCACATCACTTATGTTGTGTGCGTTAATTTTATGCATGAGTAGAGGGACCTACAGTTTAAAGTAAACTACGAACGAAAGATTTTTGAGAAACTTTTCATGGCAATTTTTTATTTACTGGCAGAGTTTTTGCCAGAAATCTACTGAGAGGAGGTCGCCGAAGAAATATTTTTTCATATTTTCATTTTGATGTCTTGCCAGGGATTTGAACCGAGGAAACACTAAATACTATACTACGGCGACCAGCACTTTACAGAAGCTCTGGGAGTAAATAAAATTGCAGTCGCCCAGTATCGATACTCGTGGATAAAATTAACACACACAACATGTGTAGCGTTACACACTAAAAGTTTGTAATGAATAAAATAGGTAAAGTAAGCATAAGAAATTTTTATGAAAAGTAATTCCATGTGCTGGCGACATCAATTGACCACCAGTATCATGAGTTTTATCGTAATTAGAATTTTTTTTTGTTGGACTACATCAAAGACCGCGACAATTTCGAAAAACCCTCCAGTTAGAAAATTTTAAAATCTAGATTCGTCAGGTTATAACCAAATATCGCCTGTTAAGTTCGAAAAGAAGAATCGGATCCTGAAACCGCTCCAGAAGCGGTCATTTAAGCGACAGTGTATTCCGTACTTAACAACAAGCTTCAAGCATTATAATCAAATAAAAATTTCATCAAAATTATAAGCCTTTCTTTGTACTGTACTAAACTTAAGTTTTGAAACCCAAAAACTGAATAGCCCTTTAGGTCACATAACTTTTTCTCAGAAAATCCGAACAGATAAAGTCGGGGTTTCAAACTAAAATTTGAGAACTTATAATAAGTAATACGTTTACTATTGTTGTTGTAGATGGCAAGTTAATTAATATTGTTGGCTTTGTTGTTGTTGTAACAGTTCGGCTGTTTTCTCCGGAAGCTTTGCCGTTGGAAAAAACTTCCGGTTGATACAGCTTTTTTTGGGTTGACGACCCTTGGCCGATGTTGAGTCGGGTCGTTCCGGAGCGAAGATCCGATTGTCATGGGAACGTGTTGGTTTTGTTGTTGTTGTTGCTGTTGTTTTTTTTTTAGGAGATGTTGATTAAACACACAGAAAAACGACAACCAATACTCTAATATTTTGTGAATCTGAAATCTTATTCATACAAAAAAAAAACTTAAGGCATCAACAGCAATGCAAAACCCAGAAATTTAAATAAATTTGGATTTAAAACATTCATACACACACACATATGTACAAATGTTTAGTATGCACATGTATGAACAATAAAATTCGAACAATTTTTATACGTCATAAGCCCTACTACACTGACCTAAAAAAATTGAAATAAAAGGTACAAAAAAGTGGGCAATGGGGAAGATATAGTGGAGGAAAAGCTCGGAATACGGAATTCATTTTCAACTGGCCGATAATAACCAGGTGAAGCCCCATTACCACAAAGCATATGCGAACTTCACCGTTGTCATTGATTTAACGAGGATGGGGATTGGGAGACTAAATGGCTTCATTGAATAATTCCAAGACTAGTGAAAATGAAAGACTGTGGTATCACAAGAGCTCATAAGTGGTCCAAGTATGTCTATTGTTTCAGCATAATAGCCATTTCTTCCTACCTAGCTGCCTTATCTGGGATTGTTTTTTAGATTCAGTTTGCCAATGCAGATGCCATGCGTTCGATAAAGAGCCTGCAGCCCTTTAAGTGTTTCCAACCAGAGGTCAGCAATGAGTTTTCAAAACGATGAGTAGATTTTAATCATACTTATAATTTCCGACACTTATACGCATTCATACTTATTTTAATGTCATACTCATACTACTCATATTCAAAGTTTGAAATACTCATGGTATTCGTACTTAACAATACGCATGATTTTATTGATTTCGGCTCTCCATGACTCATCGTATACACCAATCACAAAATAAGCATGAATCACGTACGAACACTACAATACTCACATGAAGGTTGTGTGTTTGCTCTGCTTGCTGTCTTCGTCTTTTTTGTTTATGTGCCTTTCTTCTTTCTTTGTAAATGCAACAACAAGAAAAACTCAGAATTCGAAATTCATTTCTAATTGGCGAATGATTCCCATGTGAAGCCACATGCCACATAACATTTGTGAATCCTTATTTGAACGTACTTCACCGATCTCATTGATCTGTTGGGGATGGAGATTAGGAGTCTAAATCACTTCATTGAATGTTTTCAAGACTAAAAAAAAAGAAAGACTGTGGTATTACAAGGGTTCTTAAGTGGTCCAAGTGCATCAAATCTCTAGCACGAAAGGTACTTCAACTTACTTAGCTGCCTTATCTGGGACTGCTTTTTAGGTCCATTTTGTCAATGCAGATTTAATGCGTTACAAAAAGAGCCTACTGCCCTTTAAGTGGTTACAACCAGAGATCAGCAATGAATCGCTTTTTCGATACTCATAAGTACTCATGAAATTTTGAGTATGAGTGAATCAACAGTATTGAAAGCCAACTAATCTGATTTCTTCGTACTCAGTACAACATTGATTTATAAATGCAATTTGTAATGATTATGAGTACAACGTTGACATCAAACTCATAACATTCGAAATATGTTTGATTCATACGTCTACTCATTAAGATTCATAAATTTAGAAAAGTACTCATAATACTACTTATAAATGATTCGAGTGATTCGAATCATTCGTCAAAATTTACAGTCTTAGTTGTTGTTGCATTTACAAAGAAAGAAGAAAGAAAGAGACAGCAAGCAAAGCAAACACACAACCTTCTTGTGAGTATTGTAGTGTTCGTACGCGAATCATACTTATTTTGTGATTCGTGTATACGATGAGTCATGGACAGTCGAAATCAATAACATCATGAGTATTGTTAAGTATGGGTACCATGAGTATTTCAAACTTTGAATATGAGTAGTATGAGTATGACATTAAAATAAGTATGAATGCGTATAAGTATCAGAAATGATAAGTATGATTCGAATCTACTCATCGTTTTGAGTACTCATTGCTGACTTCTGGTTACAACTTCATCTATTCATCTGTTTTGTTGTGAATCTTAACTATAATGTTTCCAGGAGGCTGAAGCTTACAAAAAAATTTTTAAAAATTTCATCAGTAATGTTTCTGTTGACGATGATGGTGATGAAGTTGACGATTTCTTTACTTTGGCCTCCACTTTATTTATTGTATTCCTTCCAAAACGTTTGTAATGAATGCCTGCATAAGTGCGTGTGTGTCCATTTATAGAATTTATGCCAGAGATTTTCACAATTTGATCCACTCAACCAGCAATCCGTACATACTCGTACATCCATCCAACCAACCATCCATCATACGTGCAAACTGATTCATTTACTTACTTTACTTCACTTTACTTTACGTTTTAATGCTCATTTTTCGCAAATTGTTACACACTCATACTTATTCTTTCTTTAAATTCTTCATTCAATTATTCTTTTATTCCAATATCGTCAATACAAAAAAGCAGTAAGAGTATCCATTCATGAAATTCTACAAAAAACGAAAGAAAAAAACAAAAGAGGAGAAGAGGAGAAGAAGTGGAAATAAAAGCACAACTCGGGCATATTTTTTTTGTGCAAGCCTTTCAATAAAAGTTTGTTTGTATGTTTTTGCACAAAAAAAGAACGTCGTAATGGTCAAATTCAAATGGCAAATGATCAGTAAATTTTAAGAATGAATTCATGCTTGACTCTCTTGGCATATAATTTATGCAAATCACTTCATTAGCCAAGCCTTATTGAGTATTTGAGTGAATTTTTTATTGGAATGGTCATTGAACTCTGGGATTAATAAACTGTCTTGGTTAAAATATACGAGATACGAGGGAACGTACCAAAAATTAGCATAAAGAAAACAGAATAAATTTATGAAAAATTTCTTGATCTTTAGCATTCCATTAGGCAACCTACCATTGACCTACCCTGGGTCAATGAAGAGTGCTGCTCCACCGCTAGATTCACTTGGCCCTTAATGAATAAAGCGTCCGCCAAATAACTGTTTTTTTGAAAATGCTTTAAAGAAAAAACTACTGAATATTTTCTCAAATTTCTTTTTTTATTTGAAAGCACAATCCTTCCGATTAATAATGGAAAATAATTCCATTTAAATGGCTGCCTCGGCTGGCCATGCAGTAGCCTACACGATCGGTCCAATTTTTAAGCACATTATCGATTGTGTGCAGCTGTATTTCACCAATGGCTTCACGAATATTGTCCTTTAAAGCGTCAATTGTCTCTCGATTGTCGGCGTAACACTTATCTTTGACGGCACCCCACAAATACTAGTCCAACGGTGTCAACTCGCAGCTCCGAGGTGGCCAAACGAACTCAGCTTTGCGGCTGATAATGCGATCTTCAAAAACAGGACGCAAAACATCGAGTGTAGCTTCGGCTGTGTGGCACGTAGCGCCGTCCTGTTGAAACCAAATGTTGCCAATATCCTCCTGTTCAATTGAACAAATATTCGTTCAACATGACCCGATAACGATCGCCATTGACTGTAACGGCCACTCCTTGCTCATTTTCGAAGAAAAATGGCCCAATTATGCCTCTGGATCAAAATCCGCAAACAGTGACTCGTTTTGGGAGCGTCGGCTTTTCAATGTATGCGTGCGGGTTTTCTGTGCCCCAAATGCGACAATTTTGCTTGTTTACATACCCGCCAAGATCAAAATGAGCTTCATCTGAAAAGATGATTTTTTTTTTGCCAAAATCGGCATCTTTTGTAAGTCGATTGCAGGCCCATTTAGCGAAGCGAAAACGCATTGGATGGTCAATTGGCTTCAACTCCTGAACCAATTGGACTTTGTGTGGCGTCATACCAAGATCTTTATGCAAAATTCGTCTCAATGATGTCTCCGAAATGTTCAATTGTTGAGAACGACGGTGAATTGATGTTGATGGCGCTTCACGCACACTTTCTGCCACAGCAGCAATATTCTCGGCTGTACGCACTGTTTTTGGCTTTTCACGCTTTGGTTTATCGATGAGGATGCCAGTTTCTTTCACTTTTTGCACAAGATAACGAAATCCGTACGGAGCTGACGGTGCTTCTCTTCTTCCAAAATCCGTATGCAATTTTTGCACACATTCTGCAACATTACCATGACTTTCAAAGTAATATCGCGACATTTTCCAGCGTTGTTCAAGCGTATACACAACCATATTCGTTCAGCGGAAGGATAAAACTAATTATCTGTCAAATCAGACATGAGCTAAGTGTTACCATTCACGAAATAAGCAATGGTTGAAAAAGAAATCTTTAGAGGCGGACCCGATAGAAGGCACACCAACCAGTTACTCGGACTTGGTCGTGGCATCATCTCAATCACAGTGGCCGTGCTTACAGGTCATTGCGTCATGGGTAGACATGCGGAAAGAATGAGGCTCCCTGTCAACGACTTCTGCCGTGGGTGCAGGTCCGCTCAGGAAGAGGAGACTGTTATCCACTTTCTTTGCCAATGCCCATCTCTTGCAAGGTGCAGATATAGGTTATTCGGCTCTCCATTTTTTGTCAGCTTGACGGAGATATCATCTATTGATGTCAAGGATATAGCCTCGTTTATTTAACTTTCAGGCTGGGTCTCCAGCGTAGGGTAGTCATACTTTTAATGTGTAGCCCTTGCGCTGACCAACTTCTTCTTCTTCCCTAGTTTGGTTGAATTTGGTCAGTACAGGGACTGCGCTCCCCTGTGGCGTCACAACGGCCCGCTATACATGCTCAAGTGAGCTTTTGATATCAAAGCTACCACTCCGACCTAACCTAAGCCAATCTAGCACTCCACACACTTTTCTAAGCGATAGTTAACAGCTTAATTAGCCTGTATAGTTCCCACAAAGGCCTTTTTACTTAATTAATTGGCCAGTACAACCTTCAGTCAGGATTACGACCTAAATTCTCACGCGACTTGTGTTCTGTGTGAAAATTGTATCCATGAGTGGTGGGACTTACGGTTTAAAGACGATTCTGCATAACATGGTCAGATCTGGGTATTCTCTGCATGGATACATGGATGATTCCACTTTTAGGAGTTGGGTAGTCTAAGGAATTGTATACGAAGAACCTAATGTTAGAATATCTTTTTGCCTTCCTGACTACTGTAGTGTGTTTCAAGCTGCGGAACTAGCAGAAAGTCTCAAACTTAGAACATAAAGCAATGGGCCCAATTGCGGCCTAAGTGTGTCCATCTAATTTTCTGGGATGGGCAGCCACCTCTACCTACCTACATACCTACCTAGAACATAACTATCCTCTTTGGCAGCAAAGTGGCAACTAGATCTTGGACTGGTTGAAATATGTTACGTCTTCTTTTATCTATTTCCGCGGCCTCCTTCACATTGATCCTAAGAGAATTAGACTTTAAATGCGTATTCTTTATTGTTATTGTCAAAGGCGATTAAATAGTTCAGAGGCATCGATCGCTATTTGTGCTCAAGTGGCGTGCTATGTTAACGAAACTACCATTACCTCCTATCCTATTACAAGAACTGTCTGACTTCACTCAAATAAGCGTTAATCACGGACTCTATAGCTCTACTGTTGTCAAATGTTCCATCTTCGAACCATTGTTTCCAAGTTGACGAATAGAAAATATTCCTAAATCGCACGATTAAGGCGCATGTAGTGGCAGTGCGAGCTTTAGCTTTGTGAACTGATTATTCTGTTGAATTTCCGAACTTTTTCCCTTACCAGAAGCGACGCTCTAGCCTGCAAATGGAACTGTTTTCGCATATTTTGAAAAGGTTCTCTTAATCCTGTCGACTGCTTTAGCAATTCCTTTGTCTCAGATGTGTAAAGGTAAACCACAGTGCATACATGATGGCTAGGTACCAAGGTAAAACAAAAATCAATTGCCGAATTGCAATTGGAACAGCAATCTCCTATTTATCTTCTATAAATGCCACCAGAAATCTGCAGAAACCCTAACCTCAATTCCAACACTCCTTTTTATTTATTTTTCTTTAACCCGCAACAGAAGATTGCACTCCTTTACAATATCCCTCTCTCACATACAGCATTTCTTTCAATAACTGTAAATAAATCACTCTCCATGTCCATATGAAGTTGTAGCTACACTTTCTCTTTTCCTTACACACACACACTCACGTCAGCATACAACAAGTATTTTTACAAACATGCACATACACATGCATGCAGACATACACACACACACACTTTAAATGCCAACTAGGTACAGCAGCAGCAATAGCAGCAGCAGCAGCATTGGTGGAAATGGTAATGGCAACGGAGTTCATTGAAATGCTACAGAATGGTGCTCCGATATTTGTGTTGCGTTGATTGCTCACTTTAAGCTTAATTTTCGAATTTTTGGCATATTCATGCTTATCTTGGTACTTTTCATTTTCATTTTCATTTTGCTTTGGCTTTTCCTTTTTAACACTGCTTTCTTATGGCCATGTTACTATTGTTGTAATTGTTGTTGTTGTTGTTAAAGCCATAGTTACACAGCTACCAGACACAAGTAAATGAAGCGCCACTCTTCTGGAGAGGATAACAGAGTGAGAGAACATGAGTGGAACATGGCATGACGACATTATGAACAAAAATTTCTTGGATTCTTCGTTAAAGAAACAACTTCCAGATTAATGATAAGGAAAGCAGTTCAATTGTATATTCTTCTGAGCCTTACGTCACTAATCGATTGGCCAGAGTACTCATCTAATCACATATTGGGGAATTCAAGGATATTTTCTAAGTGAAAGCCTACTCCATCAAAGGATTTACACAATTTAACTTGGAAAATGATTACAAAGAACGTGGCATAGCAATACTATATGATAGTCAAGCCACCAGTTAAACACTCGGGTAATATGAGGTTAACTTGTGAATAGTAAGGATTTACCCAGACAGATTCACTTAGACTAAGGAAATAGAATGATACTCTATTAGATTCCGGGTAATTTGTAATCTGCCTGCGGTTGTAATCATTGCGATGCGCACTCATATGAGTTTAAATGGCAGAAACCTCCACGTCACTGGTAGGGCCAGAACTTTTTCTTGAAGTGAAAGGACATGCTAAAGAGGGTATACTCGGTGAATAAGGAAATGAAGACGAAGATTCTTTTCAAGCTGATTTTATTTTAGACAACTTTTGTTAGGCGGTTATAATAAGAAGAGGTACAAACTGTTCAGGAGTAGCTTGAAGGAATATATGCGTGGAACCAGTGCGCCGTCAATACATCATAGAGGAGACATTTTGGTGCATATAAAGTACCAGGCAGGAAGTTATCGATATTGCCAACGAACAATATCTTCTAGTTTATCGGCAAAACAAGAGATATCATATAGCAATTGAGGAATCATTTAATCGCAGTATTCAAACGCTTCTACACAACAATAATAAGAATCAGGCTGAATAAATTTGTCTTATAAGAGCGCACAAATTAACTTTATCAGGATAAAACGTAGAACTAAGGTATAAGGGTAGTGCAACTGAACGCAAACTACTACAGTGTTGCACAGGATCTGTTTACATAGCTATACACAGATTCCGATAAATAATTTGGGTAATGAAATGTAAAACTACCCAATTTTCTTGTTATATGGGTAGCAGGACGCAGTTACATTCCGGGTAAATGAAGAGCGTATGAACTGGCCAAGCGTGGCATAACTATAGAATTCTCGACATTGGAAATCCTCCTAAGGACCATCAAGCTTATGATTGTCAATTATCATCAGCGATCATCGATCCAATCAATAACAGATGAGCGGCTTCAGACAAGGACAGAACGTCACAGAAAATTTCGCCCAAACAGAATGGAGGGCGCATGATAAGACTTCATAAACACCAGACAAGCTGTATGTTTTGCAATGTGACTACCAGAATCATTACGGAATACTGCATTATGGGTACACGTCAGAGGTCAGCAATGAGTATTCAAAACGATGAGTAGATCCGAATCGTACTTATAATTTCTAATACTTATACGCATTCATACTTATTTAATGTCATACTCATACTACTCATATTCAAAGTTTGAAATACTCATGGTACTCATAGTTAACAATACGCATGATGTTATTGATTTCGTCTCTCCATGACTAATCGTATATACGAATCACAAAATAAGTATGATTCACGTACGAACACTACAATACTCACAAGAAGGTTGTGTGTTTGCTCTGCTTGTTGTCTTTTTCTTTTTTGTTTATGAGTCTTTCTTTGCAACAACAACTAAGACTGTAAATTTTGACGAATGATTCGAATCACTCGTATCATTTATGAGTAGTATTAGAAGTATTTTTCTAAATTTATGAATCTGAATGAGTAGGCGTATGAATCAAACATATTTCGAATGTTATGAGTTAGATGTCAACGTTGTACTCATACTCATTGCAACTTGTACTTATAAATCAATGTTGTGTAATGAGTACGAATGAATCAGAGTAGTTGGATTTCAATACTGTTGACTCACTCATACTCAAAATTTCATGAGTACTTATGAGTAGCGAAAAAACGATTCATTGCTGATCTCTGGTACACATGTGAGGCGCATTGGTCTCGGGCACTTTGCAAATGATTTTTGCAGAAGCTGCAGAATTAAAGAAGGGATGACACTGTCCTTCAATTACTGAGAATGTACGCGACATTACGACAGGAGAAAAAAGGCACCTTTGTGTCCCCTATACAGATGGTCTGGAGAAACTGTCATGCATCGCCAGTGGCAATCTGTGTCGCTTCATCGGAAGCTCCTAATTGTTTCGGGACAAGGATATAACGAAAAGCTGTGGTTTCACAATAGGCCCTATCATAATCAAAATGTGACCTAAGTGTGTACCTTCAACATCCAACTTGAACTGATAGCTAACTCTACCTACCTGCGTACCTAGCTGACTAGAATCGAAAAAGTTTTTCTGTGGGTGAAGCTCTATATAAAGTGCATTATGTGTCGTAGGGTAACAGCAGGAGATTTATTATTGCTTCATTAAAATCAATATTTATCGTTACACTGTACATAGAGGCCGTCGTGTAACATTTTATTTCTCTTGTAAAAGACTTATAATCAAAGTGATGATGGCAGCCACTTGCAAATTTACTTACTCAGGCACGTACTATGTACACACACATATGCACAAAAATCCAAATAAACATAATTTAAGTGTGTGTAAAAAAAACATATGCAAACAAAGAAAAAACGAGAGAGAAAAAGAGAGAGTGTGTGTGAATTGTTGTTGTAAGTTTTTTAAAGTAAAATGTTTACAATTCATTTTCGTTGCTCTTTTTCTGCTACACATTCTTATGCTTTTCTCTTCTCTTTTTTCGTTTTTTTTTTTTGAAAATTCATCATCATCACGTAGTTTTAATGAAAATTTACCTTTTCACACTTGCTCATACACCCATACAACTACAAATGTAATGTAGAAATAAATAAAAACACATACACTCTCCCTTGCTTTCTTTCTTTTCTTTGTTTGTTTTGCCTGCCAAAGACTGCTACGGGTATATTTTTCTTAATAAAATTATAAGTTCAAGGGAGAGTGTAACTTTCATACGTATTTTCGACACACATACACACACATGCATGTACAGACAGGTTCGTATAAATCCCGTCTTTTATATTCGTCTTAAATTGCTTTATCATCTCTCTCATATATCTCTCTCTCCCTCTCGTCTCATAATCATTTGCTAGAGATTAAGAATGAAAATGATGGATTTTTAATTTGTTTCACCCAAAAAAGAAAAACAAAAACAAAAAACAAACGACTGCGACACCAGAGTTCGTACGTTAGAGCTGTTGTGTCTCAAAGGACAACAATAACAACAGAAGTATAACATCATCAAATAATGCTCAACTGAATGATGTCTTGTTTACCTTTAACTTTCAAGTTAATAAAGCGAACTTTGCATGGGTTTGTGTTCTAGTAAAGTAAAGTAAAGTTCTCTTCCTCTCTCTCTACATTTTTTTCTTTCACTTTCTCGTGTTTATTTTTCAAATTGACTCCGCTGACGATGTAATTTGTTACAACAACTTCGGGTATTTTTCCGTTTGTTTACTTTGTTGTTGTTTACTTTGTTGTATTGATCATGACCTTGATTTATGGGTAGCGGTAGTAGTCAGTGTATTTTTATTTGTTTAACGATTTTATCATTTCAATCGATTTGAATGGACAAAATTGAGTCCCATTAAAGCTTTACACCAATAAATAAATTCAAACAGCTTAAGAGGCGAGGGTGAACAGTGTTTGTATGCTTAGCTAGTAAAATAAACGGAAAAACAGACTGTTTTGGTTGATTTGTTTCGAAATTGTTTGATTATTTTGAATATATTGGGTTGTGGAAAAAGTATTGGCCTTTATGTTGTCTAAAGTTTTCAATTAAAAGTTTCATATTTTAAAATCGATTTTGAATTTCGTTTTATTTTTTCCATGGCTTCCACAGAGCACCATCATCTAACACCGTTTCCTGCTGCAATTTTTGGGTATTCTTTGCACTCTACATATGTACTACATACATATATAATTGGTCATTACAACCCTTCAGTCAGGATTACGACCTAGTTTCTCAAACCACTTATGTTGTGTGTGTTAATTTTATATATGAGTGGTGGGACCTACAGTTTTAAAGTCGACTCCGAACGACAGATTTTGAGAAACTTTTTCATGGCAGGTTTATTTACTCTCAGAATTTTTGCCAGAAATCTGCTGAGAGAAAGTCGCCGAAGAAATATTTTTTTTCATATTTTCGTTTGATGTCTGACCTGGAGCTTGAACCGTCTAATAAGCCAATACACTACCTACTACTATGCGACTGTGGTGCATATAAACCACACTAGTGCCTTCGTAATAACACTATCAGGTTTTATCCTAATAGTATGCTTAATTTGCTTCCATATGGCTTCAAAATTGCTGCTGGTGTTGGGTCAAAATATTCTGCATTTATCTCTATGGCTATAGTTGATGAATACCTATAATTTTTGGACTTATTGTGTTCAATACTAACCAGGTATAGGTTCTGTTCAACAGAGCAGACTTTACGCTAGCATTGAATATTATTTATAACCTTCTCTGTATTGATTGTAATCCCCGTCGGAATGTCGGTTTCACTTGTTTGAAACTAATTTTTGATATTTTTCGTACAGAACGATAGGTTCTGTTCATTGTGGCTCTTGCTTTAGTATGGAACGTTAATTTAGTGGTCACAACTTGAGAAGACTATTAATTGCGATGTATTGGACAAAGTTTTTAGACAAACCACTTCACTCATCATCGCTACACTTCGAACCATGACCAAGACACCAGCTGTAAAATATGCTTGTTAAACTGGCTACGTTTTAAAACAAGTAACAGCGCCTGCATTTTTCAGCTTACCATCGCTTAGCCAGGGTGTAATCCTTACTTAAGGGTTGCAATGAGTAAGAATGAATACTCTCTGAAGCATCTGACTTTAGAGGGATTTAATAATGTATTATTTTAAGGGAAATTAATTTGAAAATCATGATTCAAAATTTGTTCATTTTCTTATAAAGTTAAATCTTGATTTCTATGACTTCTAAGTGAACCTCTACACCACGTTTACTGTATTATAACGTCTCAAATTTAGACTCCGCATGATTATAATGGATTATTTGCTTTGATGAGAATCAGTGAACTGCGCATTGCATTTCACTACTGAGGCTCTGGATTCTGCATCACATATTGTAGGGGCTGGTGATGGATGATACTATCATCTGGTTTCTCTGCCATTGTCTTGCGTTGCCAGTAGACAGAAAAGGTTCCTTTGTAGATACTCTCTAAGGATCTTAACTGACCTGGCGCCTATGTATAGTACATTAGTAGGCTTTATGGATTTATTTCATATTCAGTGTGATTTCAGGATATTTCAGAATATTGAAACCAATTACAGATCATGAGCGACGCATAAGATTATAGTTTAGTGATCACTATCTTAGCTGTGTGGATATGGAAGTGGAGGGGAAAGCTGACAATTACTTTTCGGCTGTCTAGCCTTCAAAAGCCACAGCTTTTCAATGTTTTGAAGTGGCTTTTAAGCGACATTTTTTGAAATATCCAGTAATATTCCAGAGTATCTCGATCTAATGAAATAAATTTAAGTTACACACGACCTATTGCTGTTCGCATCACTTAAAACAATATCTCATGACAAAACTCTTGGTAGTTACGGGTGGATGAGCCAATCGATCAATAAACAGGGATTTGTACACAGTTTGCACATTCCAATTACAATATGTCTTCCCAGAAATGTCTTACTGCCACCAACTCAGCTGTCTGCCTTAATAGGCGGTCAGAGGGGAGAGAACTGAGTATAGCAAATAATGCTTTGGTTGAGGTGGAACAGAGAGTGAAAACAGTTGACTGCCTGCGAACTCTGTCTGTCTGCCAGGTTTTCTTCAGCAGCTTATCTATCGAGCTGAAGTCGCCGTAGTCAAGTAGGTAGTGTGTTGGCTTATTAGACGCAAAAGCCTGGGTTCGAGCCCCAGGCCAGGCATCAAAGACAAAATACAAAAAGTATTTTTTCGACAACTTCCTCTCCTGGCAAAAACTCTGAGAGTAAATAAAATTGCCATGTAAAGATTCTCAAAAAACCTGGCGTTTGGAATCGCCTTTAAACTGTAGGTCTTGCTCCTCATGTATAAAAATAACACACACAACATAAGTGGTGTGAGAAACTAGGACGTTGTACAATGGGTCAATTCGACCTCCGGGTACTGTACTTGCCTTAATTGACAAGTACACGTCCTCTAACCTAACCTAACCTATCTATCAAGCTGGATATAGTCTTAACGTAGGGTTTTTTCGACGATCTCGTTTATACTGCATGCCCTTAGGTTAGTAGGACTCCATATGTTGTCAGCTTTCCTCGAAGTCCCTTGCTGGAAGTGTGCTCTCCTGTGGCTCTGACGTAATTATCCCCCACTTATTGGGAATCTAAGATTGAGTTTAAATTGATTCCTTGACTTAAACTTCATTTTGAAATTAATTTCATCATTAAAAACGCAATACAAGTCCACTAAAGGGTATTCAAAATTGTGTTGCTGCTGGCTTAGGCTCATATTTTTTGCACATTCCAATTACTTTATGATTTGTGGCTGAATGTACTCGAGACAAGATTACCAGAATGTTGTTCCACAAAGAGTAGATGATATCCCTTGAGACTCTGTATTACTCCTCTGGGGATAGGAACTTCACAACACAATGGGGTTTAGAAATCCCATGGTCCTCTCTTGAACGTTGCTTTAAGATTTCAGTTTTTTTTTTCTAAATTTTAAACTTTTTCATACACATGAATTACAAAGAATGTGATGTATTTCAACTACTTCCTCTTGCCCTGTCTTCTTAGCAAAAAAAATACAACCTTTTTAACAACCCCTCATTGCCACCACCCCTGTTAACCTTTGCCCCTGTCAGTCTCTTAAGACAATATGTTTTAATGTGCTCGTATTACACAATAATTTTATTTCTGTTGTTGTTGTTGTTTTTTAGACATTCTTTTTACTACCTTTAACAAATTAAGTGTTGTTGTTACTCAACTTAATTGCTAAACAATGAGGCGTTACACTGGCATTCTCTCTCTCTGTCTCTCTCTGCGCCTATGTAATGTACGCAACACAATTAGTGGGCCGTGTATGGGCAGAGAAAGTGTTCCACGTGCCTACAACAACGACAACAAAGACAACAACAGCAACAAATTCAACATTAATAAACTTATTGTCGTTGTCGTTGTTGTCATCATTTTTATCATTGTTTTGAGAAAATTATAAACAAACACCAGATGGCCGGATTCAGTTAAAAAGTTAAAGAAGGTGAGGTAAACATTATGATACCCTGCAGGAGAAAGAAAGACTGAATGTGTAATGTCAATAGAGAATCGAACCAAATGGCCGATTTCTAAGTACAAAATCAACACGGGCCAATTAAAATTTATTTTTTTTAGGTTAGAAAACTTACTTTACTTACTTAATTGGCCATAACAGCCCGTTTAAGGGATTTCGGCCTGCCGCAACACATCCTTGCAGGCGCCTCTGCTTCTTGCGCGCCTACGCCAATTGGTCACACCAATCGATGACAGGACTTCCTCGATTTGGTCCTTCCAACGGATACAAGGTCGTCCTCTTCGCCGACTTCCGCAGATCCCCGCATCAAATACCCATCTCGCCGGAGCATCCTCCTCCATTCGAACGACATGGCCTAGCCAGCGCAGCCGCTGGATATTAATACGTTGCACAACGTCCATGTCGTTGAGGTGCTCTTACAGCTCTTTATTGGATCGGATACGGAAATCATCGCCAACTCGTACTGGACCGGAAATCTTACGTAGGTCTTTTCTCTCGAACACTCTCAAGGCCTCTGCATCAGTTCTTAATAGGGTCAATGCCTCTGCGCCATAAAGAAGCACGGGTATGATGAGTTTCTTGTAAAGTGTTAGTTTTGTCGTACGAGAGAGGTCTCTGCTACTCAATTGCCTATTGAGACCGTAGTAGCACCTGTTGGCAAGAGTGGTCCTGCGCTTGATCTTCAGACTGACATCATTTCTGGTGGAAACGGCGGAGCCAAGATAGATGAATTCCTTGACCGTATCAAAAGTATAGTTATCGGCCGTAATCTGCGAATCAATACGCCGCACGTCTCTACTTGTCGATAATATATACTTTGTTTTGCCCACATTTACTGCCATACCCATCTTACTAGACTCCCGTTCAATAGCACTAAAGGCAGCAGTAAATTTTGCTGGGTACGCCCTATGATGTCAATGTCGTCTGGGTACGCAAGCAACTGGACACTTTTTTGAAGAATATTGCCATTGCGATGCTCTCCCACCTTTCGCAGCACACTCTCCATGACGAAGTTGAAGGTGTCGCCTTGTCTGAAACCTCACACGGTATCAAAAGGTTCGGAGAGGTCCATTCCTGCCTTGACGGAGCTGCAGAAATTGCTCAACGTCATTCTGTATAGCCTTAACAGCTTCGCAGGTATACCGAGCTCAGACATTGCGGCAAAAATAAGATCCCTTATGGGGCTATCGAAGGCTGCCTTATAGTCGACAAAAAGATGATGTGTGTCGACTTGTTGTTCGTGGGTCTTTTCCAGGATTTGGTGTAGTGTGAAGATCGATGGTCGGTTGCCAGGTCTGAAGCCTCACTGATAAGAACCAATCAGTGTTTTGACGAGTGGCTTCAGTCATTCACACAATACGCCTGTAAGAATCTTATAAGCGATAGGGAGAAGACTTATTCCCCTGTAGTTGGCGCATATCGTAGAGTCTCCCTTTTTCAGGTTAGATAAGGTATATCTTAAAGGATCCTAAAGGAATAGTTCCCACTCAGGCCAGCTTTTAGGCTCTTTGTGATGACACAATACATTCTACTTGGGTATCAAACATTCCCTAGAAGAAACCATACGTAGTCCAAAACATGCTTTCTATGGCAGCGAAATTATATAAGAGAGCTCGGTCGAGAATGTCAAAGACCTCCAACTTTTCATTACAAGAGCAGGACACTGATACATGAGATAGAAGACAGTCTCTTTCTCCTCCTCAGTCCAATAGGTGTGATAAATACTTCGGCATGCCTACAAAAAAAGGACAGTGGCCCATAAGAAACGTCATTGTGAAATGGAAGGCCATGCAACTTAAGAAAAGAACGGAGTCGGTGCCCAATAGACTCTAGCAATTTTACATTTACCATTCCGCCGCTAACGAGATTGAGCGTCTTCGTGAAGTTAGGTAGGTAGGTAGAGGTGGCTGCCCATCCAAGAAAATTTTTTGGATGGACTCACTTAGGCCGCATTGGGCCCATTGTGCTACCACAGTTATCCCCTAGTCTCGAAACCACTCGGAGCTCCTGATAAAGCGATTCAGGCTGCCAATGCCAATCCCTGACAGTTCCTCCAGATCATCCATGTAGTAAGTACCCAAGTACTTCCTTCTCCTTTGGCAAAGAGCCGGGCATGTACCCATCAGATGAGGGACAGTATCTTCTTCTGCCTCATATCTGCAGCTTCTGCAGAAGTCGTTAGCAAGGTGTTCAAGACCAATGCGCCTCGCATGCGTACCCATAATGCAATGACCCGTAATGATACAGACAACTACACTGAGCGCGCCTCTTTGGAGTTTAAGTAGACTCATTGTGCGCCCCTCATCCAGCCTTGGCTAGATTTTACGAGCCGTTCTACCCGTGTCCGAGGCCGCCCACTAGTCGCTGACGGAATCGACGATCACATTATTAATCATGAGCTTGCAGGTCCTCATAGGTATGCCCAGATTCGAGAACTCACCGGAGAGTTCGATGGTCGTACCCTGCCTGGCAAGTTCATCAGCTCTGCAGTTACCCGCAGTACCCATACGATATGGATATCATATCGTCCCGCTATCTCGTCGAGATATCTGCGACAGCCGTACACCGTCTTGGAGTTCATTAGTACATTAGAACTAAGAGCCTTGATGGCCGCCTGGCTATCAGAAAGTATGGTGACGCTCCGCTTGGAAACCCTTCCGTCCCCAATAATACTCGCCGCAGCCTATACGGCCATCACCTCCACCTGAAAGACACTGCAGTGGTCTGGCAGTCTTATTGACTGAGCTATTCCAACCGATTCCGAAAAAATTCCACTGCCAACAGCTCCGTTCAGTTTAGAACCGTCGGTGTAAATTTGTACGTCACGCCACTGTCCAGTCGCCCAGAGACGTTTACCTATTTTAGCAGCCACTCCCCTACAGAAAATGTCCAGCGGACAGAGGCCCAAAATTATCTCCACGTAATAACGTGGACGTAGGTGTAGTGAAACAAGTGGACAATATTCAAATTAACTGAAGGTACATATCTGAACACCGTATTAGGTTAGTGGGACTGTCAGCTGTCCTCGACATCCCTTGTTTATAGTGTTTCCTCCTGTGGCTCTCACTTCTTTGGAATCTAAGTTTAAATTTAAGTTGATTTCTTGTTTCAAACTCCCCTTTGAAATCAGTTTCATCATTAAAACCGTAGTATAAGGCCACTGAAGGGTATTCAAAATTGTGTTGCTGCTGGCTTAGGTTCATAATTTTGTCGTTAAATTGTTGTATTGCTGTTACGGGAGTACAAATGTTGTTCAAATGTTCACAAACGATGATGTATGAGGGTTGAGGGTGTTGTGTGTGTAAACATGTTAAAGCTGTTTACACATACATACATAAACTCACAGTTCACAGTGTCTTTATTATTAGAAAAAAAAAAAGAAAAGCTGCACACACATGTAAACACTCATGTACAGGAAGTTTTCAAAATTTATATTCTTTGTAGGCCCCTAAAAACAATAATTTTCCTCCCCTACTTCCGTTCCACATCATATCACCCAGAAGGTAAGACGTAAGAGTTGTAGCAGCAAAAGGGTTAATTTCATTTAGATTTTGTTGCCAAACAACAACAAAAACAACATTTTTATGGGTTACCCTACCCTACCATATCCTTTAATGTAGTTGCCTATACGTGTATGCTCTCGTATCCCTTTTTACAAATAAAAGGGAAAGGAAGAGTGAAGAGTGAAGAGGAGTGGAGAGGAGAATGGTAATTTTGGAGTCAATAGTTTATAAATGTTTTCCATGATAATTTATTCAATGATTAACACAATATTATGAAATATGGCCATATAAGGTTGTATTAACTGGCCCCAACATATCCTCTTTTATTTTATGTTTGAAATGGAAAACGTGCTCCTCCTTAGGATTGGGTCGTACTGGAGAGACTATATTTGAATCGTTAAGTTTAAAAATTGTAGGAATATGAAGTCCTCTACTAACAATTAAGTTAAGTTCCTTTGGTTTCTTCATAAAATTTTAAGGGGCCTTATAAACGTCCAGTTAATAACAAAGCCGCTGCTAAAGCTCTGCTCGCAATTTGTAAGAAAACGTAGTCAAATCTTTCACTAAAATTCTCTGTAAACTTCGCAAATTGATGACCTATTGCGTGATATATGGTCTGCTTAAGAGAATACTGTACCGAAGCCATTCAATGGGATTGTACAGCAATAAGGAGGTCAAAATCAAGATTCAGAAACTTTAATTCAACAAAGTTTGCCCGTTGAGTTCCTTTTAGCAGCAGGTAACACTCTGTGTCTTCTGTTTTATTGCGTGGTACACCCTCTGGAGAATGCTGTACCGAACCCAGTTAATGAGGTTGCACAGTAATAAGGAAGTGAAAATCAAGATTAAGAAACATAAAATCAACAAGGACTTCCTGTTGAATTGTTTTTGGAAGTAACACCCTGTGTTATCCATCTTGTTATGAAAAATAAAGACCCTAACATTACGGGCCAATTAAAATGGTAAAGCCTAAACGAATTAAAGCGACTCTATGTCTGAATCCACCGTTCTTACTTTGCTAAGCCCTGGAGAAGGCCAATAAAAAAGTACGACATCTTTTTGTTAATGATAAGGCAGCATACGATAGCTCGATGCTTACTTACTTAGGTTAGGTCGCACTGTTAGCACTGTTATCACAAATCTCACTTCAGCACGCATAGCGGCCCGTTGTAATGCCACGGGTGAACACAGTCCCTGTACTAACCAAGTTCCACCAAAATCAGGGAAAAGGAAGAAGTTGGTCAGTGCAAGGGCTGCACAACAAAAGCACGGGAAAACCAGCCCGAAAGTTTGATAAACGAAGCTATATCCCTGACATCAATAGATGATATATCCGTCAAGCTGACAAAGAATGGAAAGCCGAATAACCTATATCTACACGTAGCAAGAGACGGGCACTGGCAAAGAAAGTGAACAACAGTCTCCTCTTCCTCAGTGGACCAGCTCTAACGAGCTCGTCGGCCCTACAGTTTCTCGGAATTTCACTGTGCCCGAGGACCCACACCAAAGAGCCACTGGTGAAGCACCCCGGGAGAAGGTCGAGACAGCGGCGACATTCCCTAACGATCCTAGAGCTAATCACGAAACTCGATAGAGATTTTATCGCGGCCTGACTATCAGAAAAGATCGAGACGCGAGTGAAAGGAGCATCGTTGACGAGGATCCACTGAGCGGCCCGGTAAATTGCCATCACCTCCGCCTGAAACACACTGCAGTAGTCCGGCAGACGGAGAGAAATATTTAGGTCCAGTTTCTCGGAGTAGACACCGCTTCCAACCCCATTATCGAGTTTAGAGCAGTCGGCCGTATTAGGATTCCAGTCATCCCTACTTAGAATCAGAGAGTGGAGCTTATTTACTTACTTAATTGGTCATTAACAACCCGATTAATAGATTTCGGATTTTCTTAACACACCTTTTCAGATGCATCTGCTTCTTGCGCGCTTTCGCCAGTTGATCATGACATGGCTTCTTCGATTTGGTCCTTCCAATGGAAACAAGGTCATTCTCTTTGCCGACTTCCGTAAATCCTTGTATCAAATATCCGTCTCGCCGGAGCATCCTACTCCATTCGAACGACGTGGCCGAGCCAGCGCAACCGCTGGATGTTAATATGCTCCACAATGTTCATGTCATTGAGGAGCTCATACAGCTATTTGTTGGATCGAATATGGAAATCATCGCCAACTCGCATTGGACGGCTGCTGCATCAGTGCTTAATAGTGTCCTGCATAAAGCAAGACTGCACAAAAAAGGGCTGCACAAAACAGGGCTGCACAACGTCCATGTCGGATCGGATGCGGAAATTATCACCAACTAGCACTGTGTTATGTCGCCGTAGTCTAGTAGGTAGAGTGTTGGCTTATTAGACGTAAAGACTGGGTACGTATCCTAGGTCAGGCATCAAAACGAAATGTGAAAAAAATATTTCTTCGGAGACTTCCTCTCAGCAGATTTCTGGCAAAAACTCTGAGAGTAAATAAACCTGCCATGAAAAAGTTTCTCAAAAATCTGTCGTTCGGAGTCGACGTTAAACTGTAGGTCCCGCCACTCACGTATAAAATTAACGCACACAACATGAGTGGTGTGAGAAGCTAGGCCGTAATCCTGACTGAAGGGTTGTAATGACCAATTATGTATGTATGTAGCACTGTATTGGAGATTTAACGTTGGACCTTTCTCTCGAATACTTTCAAGCCTGCCGCATCAGTGCGTAATAGCGTCCATGCTATGGTCAATACAACCCTTTATTAAGGAATACAACCTAGTTTCTCACATCACCTAGTATGTGTTAATTTCATCCATGAGTGGCGGAATTTAAAATTCAACGTCGACAACAGTCTCAGCAGTTTTTTTGGCAAAAACTCTGGGTCTATAATAAATAGTGGGCTTTGCCACTCATGGATAACATTAGCACACCCAACTTAAGTGTTGTAAGAAGACAGGGTTGCAATCCAAACTAAAATGTTCTAATAACCAATCCAGTGGATCACAACACGAGTTTATATTTTATCTGCCTAGCATTAGTTATTATTAACACAGTACAGTTGAACTGTATCAACTGATCAGTAGTAGCCATAGTCTAGTAGGTAATGTGTTGGCTTATTCGACGTATAGCCTCGGTTCGTACCCCAGATCAGACATCTCCAACTAAACGAAATATGAAAACATACTCTGAGGCGACTTCCTCTCAGCAGATTTCTGGCAAAAACTCTCAGAGTAAATAAAAATTGCCATGAAAAGTTTCTTAAAAATCTGTCATTCGGAGCTAACTTTAAACTGTAGGTTACGCCTCTCATGTGTAAAATTAACACACACAACATAAGTGGTATGAGAAACTAGGTTGTAATCCTGACTAAAGGGTTGTAATGACCAATTATGTATGTTATGTATGAACTGATCAAACTGTTTGACCAAATTGCTTTAATGTCAACAAGACTTTTTCATAAACAGTCACAGAAATTCAATTCCGTACTCAAATATGAAAAATATTAAAAAAAAACCGCGAGTAATTTGAAAATATTTTTCTTCTTTCTTTCTTTCTTTATTCCAAAGGCCATCATCATGCTCTGAAGGCAATCATGAAGGCTCGATGTTATCGAGGTGGTAAGCAACAACAACAACAACAATATTAATTAGAAAGTGTTCAATTGTAGGCGGGAGAAAAGAATTAAAAGAAAATGGGAAAAAATTCAAAGCAAAAGCAGAGGAGAGCATGTACTTCGTTCTATTCAATGGGGCATTGGGCCAGCACTTCTGGTTCATTACTTTTATTCGTTTTCTCACTTGTTCTTTTTTTTCGTTTCTTGTTGCTTTTGTTTCTGTTTTTACAATCATTACCGGATAATAAATGAGTAAATGAAGGAAACATTTTTACACAAGTTTTCCTTGGCATATTTTCACGATTAATTAACCGCTAAATGGTGAAATAATTACAAAATAATCAGTATTATACGACCAAATGTAAAGACAGAGAAACATAGAAACATAAAAGTTCTAAGAAAGTTAAAAGAAAAGGGAAAAGAAAAGAAAAGGAAATATTGAAGAAAGCTTTGAAGGTAAAAATGAAAAGAATCATTAAAGTCTTTTAAAAATAAAGAAATTGAGTTGAGTGGAAATGATTTTCTTGTGGTCACTTTTCCTGTTGCCAGTAGAATTATTTGAAAACAACAAATAAGCTTAAGAAACCAACCTTCTTTACCGCTAAATGGAATTACTGGCATAACATAACATCTCCCTTAGTACGCCGTTGACTTAGGCAAACAACTAAGGACACTGTCTCTCACAGTACGCTCTTCATGACGAAGTTTAGAGGAGCACAGGTCGCAGGATGTCAATGTCTTTGACTTAAGCAAACAAGTCGTCGTAGTCTAGTAGGTGATGTGTTGGCTTATTAGATGTGAGACCTCCGTTCAAAACCCAGGTCAGACATCAAAGCGAAAATTTTTAAAAAATATTTCTTAGGCGACTTCCTCTCAACAGATTTCTGGCGAAAACTCGGAAAGTGAAATAAAGTTGCCATGAAAAGTTTCTTAAACATCTGTCATTCGGAATCAATTTTAAACTGTGGTGTCAGAAACTATGTTGTTTTTTCCGTCTTAGGCCGGAGGTGGGAATCTTCGAAAGACACTTTTGTTCCAACAAAAGAGTCCACGATTCACCATCACTGGTGCCTACGTACTAAACCCACCCCTGACACACTTCAACCACTCTCCCTCCGCGGGACTACCGTAAGGTATTACTTCACGGAGGGCTGTTTAACCCTAAAGATTGGTCACACTAAGTTAAATTGCGCCTCCGTTCCTCCAGCCTTCGGAGTTCTACCATAACTTCAGCCATTCACTGACTGTTTTGGCTCCATAGAATCCTAGAATTCAACACCTCTTCCATAAGCCGAGTTGGTCCGAAACCCGTTTCCTCGGGCTATCTAAATCGGGGGCAGCATGTTAGAATATGCTCGGCGTCTTCCTCTTCATCTACACAGTTTGGGCATAAAGGAGAAGTGTCATGGCCAAATCCGTGCAGGTACTTCCTGAAGCACCCATGACCAGTTAGGAACTGGGTCACGTAGTAGTTCAGCTCGCAATGTTCGTTCTCCATCCAAAGGGTTACATCAGAGACAAGGTGAAATGTCCATCTCCTCTTTAAACCGTTCTCCCATCGTGACTGCCATTTGTGCATGGAAGTCCCTCGTTCCTCCGCCTTTATAGCTGCAGTTCGTCCGTCAATATGTCTATTGGTATTGTCTTTACCAATACCAATGCAGAAACTAGGTTGTATGTACATATGTACATATGTAAACAACTGGGGGCACTTTTGTGAAGATGAAGTACCTACTGTTTCTCACAGAACACTCTCCTTGACGAAGTTGAGAGAAGCACGATTTGCCTTTTCTCAAACCTGGCACAGTATCAAAGGGATCGCAGATGTTGTATCATATCTTGACAGGGTTGCATGAGCTGCTCAGCGTATAACGGCACAGTCTTATTAGCTCCACAGTAGCGAGCTTGGACGTTGTAGCAAAATTTGTATTCCTTATCGAGCTATTGTAGTCTAGTAGGTAATGCCTGAAGTCGCCAAACAACAAAATACAAAAAGTATTTCTTCGGCAACTTCCTCTCAGCAGATTTCTGGCAAAAACTCTGAGAGAAAAATAAAATTGCCCTGAAAAGTTTCTCAATAATCTGTCGTTCGGAGTCGACTTTAAGCTCTTGGTCCCGCCACTCATGTATAAAATTAACGTACGTACGTAGGTAGTGTTTACTAAGTATTCTAGTCTAGTAGGTAGCGTGTTGGCTTATTATTATTCAAGAGCCCGTCAGGCAATCCCAGCACAGTATTATTGACATCACAGCAATACCGAGCTTAGACGTTGTGTCAAAAATTTCTAGCCCCTATCGGGCTATTGTAGTCCAGGAAGTAGTGTCTAGTAGGTATTGTAGTCTAGTAGGTAGGGTGGTGGCTTATTAATCAAGAGCCCAATCATAGCGAAATTTGGAAAAAATACTTCTTTGGGGAATATTTCTCGGCAATCTTCTGGCTAAGACTCTGACAATGAAATAAAATTGTCATGAAAAGAAGTTCAAATTTGTCATTCCAAGCCGGTGTTAAACTGTAGTGTACCGCCACACATGGATGAAATTAACGCACATAGCATGGGTTTTGTGGGAAGCTAGGGTTGTAATCCTGACTAAAGCCTTAAAATGACCAATTAAGTAAGTAATCTTGACTCAACCTCATTGTATATAAAGGGTCCGCCACTTTTTTTTTGAAAATGCTTTAAAAAAAATACTGAATATTTTCTCAAATATCTTTTTTTATTTGAAAGTACAATCCTTCCGGTTAATAATGGAAAATAATTTCATTCAAATAGCCGCCTCGGCTGGCCATGCAGTAGCCTATACCAGAAGATGCCGATTTTGGCAAAAAAAAAAATAATCTTTTCAGATGAAGCTCATTTTGATCTTGGCGGGTATGTAAACAAGCAAAATTGCCGCATTTGGGGCACAGAAAACCCGCACGCATACATTGAAAAGCCGACGCACCCAAAAGGAGTCACTGTTTGGTGCGGATTTTGGTCCAGAGGGCCATTTTTCTTCGAAAATGAGCAAGGAGTGGCCGTTACAGTCAATGGTGCGATCGTTATCGGGCCATGTTGAAAGAATTCTTGTTCACAAAAATTGAAGAGGAGAATATTGGCAACATTTGGTTTCAACAGGTCGGCGCTACGTGCCACACAGCCGAAGCTACACTCGATTTTTTGCGCCCTGTTTTTGAAGATCGCATTATCAGCTGCAGAGCTGATGTCGTTTGGCCACCTCGGAGCTGACACCGTTGGACTATTATTTGTGGGGTGCCGTCAAAGATAAGTGTTACGCCGACAAGCCAGAGACCATTGACGCTTTAAAGGACAATATTCGTGAAGACATTGGTGAAATACAGCTGCACACAATCGATAATGTGCTTAAAAATTGGACCTATCGTGTAGGCTACTGCATGGCCAGCCGAGCCAGCCATTTGAATGAAATTATTTTCCATTATTAACCGGAAGGATTGTACTTTCAAATAAAAAAAGAAATTTGAGAAAATATTCCGTATTTTTTTTAAAGCATTTTCAGAAAGTTATTTGCCGGACCCTTTAAAAGCTAGGTGGCCGTACTGCAGAGAGTATTGTAATATTCAGTCCCTCTGTACCGTTTGTCCAAATTGATTTGAACCACCGATTACAACAACATTGAGACAAGCAATTCCTAAGGAAAATAATATAAAAAAATGGTTACTAATTAGGGGATTATTTACCCGTTTCTTTAGGTTTCTTTTAAGGCATACGGGGTGGTTATTATCTTCTTATTATTTCTGTCGTTTGTTCCAATTTCACTCATCAAGTTTATCCAGCCAGGCAGTGCATTACAGAAAGTTCTAGAATGATAGGGTTACCACCTGAATTGCATAGAAACAAAACGATTTTCTAAGACGACTTGTAAGCTTATATTGGATGAAATCTTTAGTTTTTTAAGAGGTTGTATTACCTGATGCTCCTTTAATTTTCGTTGCCAATGAGGTCAGCGACAAAGAGCTCCTGAAACGCTATCTTTATTTGGTTTGCGGGTGTAATTTTAAGCTTTGTAGTTAAGCACTTTAACCACTACATCAAGCCATCATCAAAAGTTAAATAACCAACCATACTGCCGCCATCTATACCTTAGGCCAATTGCTTTTTGGATTACAAGCCCACATTCATTTTGATTAACTGAATCACATTAACACAAGGAATTGAATAACTTTGAAAATAAATGCAAACAAAATTATCGAATATTCCCTTGATAAACAGCTGAACTTCTATTCATTTATTGATTTCCCCTCTTTTTTTGTTTGTTTTTTTTGTTGCTTTAATCGAAATTCTATTGAAAATCGATCTCCCCTCATAGCATACATATGTTTGTTACAGTTTCGAACTTCTTACTCCTGTATTGTGTTTTTGTTTTTGAATAAAAACTTGTTCTTATTCGCATAACAACAACAACAACAATTTGTAAATGTTAATGAAAAACGCATTAAGTTTTCGGGTTTTGTCGAAATGAGCTTAGCAAAGTATGAAGAGAGGGGGTGAGGGTGAGGGTGAGGTGAATATGGTAAATAATCACAATGTCGAAAAGTTTTCTGATGAGCTTTTAAAGATGCCGTTATGAAAACTAAATTAACAAACTCTCACCAACTACTTACACACACACGGTGACACATACACATTAGCATATGTGCGTATCCATGTATGTGCTGTCATTTAACAGATGTTATAAAAAATTAACATATACTAACACATACATTTACATTATAATACAAACATGCATACACACATCATTTTAATACACAGACACACACACAAATTATAGAGTGAATGATAGAAATCTCAATCAGAGCATCTGAGCAAAAATTTTGGAGGAGTAACCAAGAAAAAAACTAAAGAAATGGAAAGGAAAGGAAAGTTGGGTGTAGGGAAATGAAAAAAAAAAACGATGAGTAACCGACAACACAATACACGACAATATGATGTAGAGGAGGAGTTGTTTTTTGCTTGTAAATGATTATGATATGAGAACTCCATCTGATACTGCCAGATATGGCAACAAAACATAACACATTTTAGCACTTGTCTTGTTTATAAGCATATATGCATACGAGGGTTGGTAGACAAAGAATAGAGTGTTAATGGATCTTCAGAAATTTCAGTGTCTTTTCGCAATCATACTGGAGGGAAAGGAACCCCATTTATTCTGATTCAATCCACTAAAAAATGTTTAAAATTGAGTCTAAAGGTAGTCATCGAACAATGTGTGACAGAGTAGAAACATTCCACATCGGATAGCATCTATGTGACGTAGTAATTTACCTCTCCAAATTTCCGACCAATCCATGGACTTATGTCCAATAAGTCTCGCCGTCCATCTTCCTCTACCTTCATCGTTCCATCGTTGTTGGTGTTTTCCCTGAAGTGACCGGTTATGTGATTTCCAGCCGATTTCGCCTTATAAATCTCCATCCGTTCTGCCACCAGCAGATCCACAGGGATTATACTCGCTATCCCCAGTACGGCTGGAGCGGACACTATATGATATGCCGACGCGATACGCAATGCAGCCGTTCTCTGTACCGATACAAGTGAGTTCGCCCGCTTTTTAACATCTAGCGTTGCGACCCAAATTTCGCTTCCATAGCATTGCTACATATACTTGTTAAGTCCTCTGTATCATTTGTCCAAATTGATTTGAGCTGCCGATTAGAACACGATTCAGTTAAGCGATTCCTTAGGCAAACAATATAATAAAATGGTAACTAAATGGGTGATTATTTACCCGTTTCTTTAGGTTTCTTTTAAGGTACATGGTGTGGTCATTATCTTTTTTTTATCGATTTCACTCATAAAGTTTGTCTAGCAAAGCAACGCACTGCAGCAAGTTCTAGAATGATAGGGTTGCCATATGCATTGCATAAAAACATAGACCAAAAACATAGCCATTTGCTAAGACAACTTGTTTTATGCGTATTGATGAATTCCAGCCTGTGGATGGCTAAGTTTGTCCTTACTTATATAAGTGAGCAGTTGTTAGATCTACTGCCACATGTTTAAGGTTGATAGCAGCTTCACTTGCCGTTGCCTTCAAACAAAACGCTTTGTAAACATATATTGGGTGTAGTGTTGAGGAATATTTCATAATTCAGTTATAGAGTTAAAGCTGCCTATTCTTCTTAAGACGTTTTTATAAGCTTTATAAGTGAAATACGAAATTTCAGTGGTTTGAGCCTGGATTACTTGGATTTATAGTTGAGCTACAAGTGCCCCCGAGGCCATAAAATTAGAAGAGAAGTAAAATAACGTAAAATATTGTTATGAACACTGAAATCAATCAGGAAATCATTCAGAAACCTCAGCATGGCATTGCAGACAACATTAGAACAAGTATAGCAAGCAATAAGTCCACTTAAACCCGCAATCCTTTGCCCATTTTCCAGCTTGGTGATGAAATAAGTTTAAGAATTCAGAGTAGTTTCCATAAAATTCTATAAAATCTTACCAGCCACACCTTATCAAATACCTTAGCAATGTTCAAAGCTGCAACCTCTTACTAAATTGTTCATAACAATACTTTAGTCAAGATTAGAACCTAGGTTCTCACGCCGCCCAGTTGTCTTTGCTCATTCAAGACATGGGTGGCGGAACCTATAACTTAAAGACGACTCCGAATGACAGATTTTCAGGAAAGTTTTCATTGCATATTTATTTTATCCTCAAAGCTCCTGGCAAAAAAATTACTGAGAAGAAGTTGCCGAAAGAAATAATTTTCCCGTATTTTGGTTTGTTTGAGATATCTTAGCTAGGGTGCGAACCACGGGCTCTTATCGAATAAGCCTATGCGCTACCCCTTAGACTTACTCTCATCTTCATCATCATCATCATCATCTTCAGACAGATTGAATTCATTTGTCTTCCCTGCTGCCTTATTCATCTTTATCCAAAATGTAACTCAGTAATGAAACGACCCTCGTTGCTATATATCTAACCTTTAATGTAATAGAGTAGAGCAGAGTCTGTTATATTTCACAATTTTATACCCTTAAGGATAATTTATTAACTGTTACACACACAATTTTGGTTAAAAGTAAAACAGAATCAGAATCAGAAGACAAGAACATAAACGTGAGGCAAAAGTAAAACCAAAAAGAAACAAAATCTTGTAGTTTTAATGGAATCTTAAAAAGATAAACTAATAAACACAACAACAACAACAACTACAGAAACAACTACAACAACTATTATGGAAATGTTTTATATGCTGCATGAGGCATGAGGCATGAGGCATATTTCAAGAAAACGTAACACAACTCGACATGTGTTAAAAAAAATTGGCATTTTATTGTTGTAAATAAAATTACCGTACCGTAGAGGCAGAGAGAGAGAGAGAGAGATCGCATATAATTGAATATCTACTCATCACTCGTCTGGTAAGTATTTAACGCATAAAACATTTAAGCAAAGTTGAGTGTCACAAGAGAGAGAGAGAACAACTTAAAATTAATTTAAGACATTCGGGTAATTACTCACCTTCGTTCTTCAAAAATGTCACTAAGTAGGTTAGGTGAAGTAGAACACATCGGAGAGAAGATTACGATATGAGCTACACTGGGAACCAAATAATAGTCTCGCCATGCATGATACGCATAAGACGCCGTCGTCTGGTAGGTAGTGTGTTGGCTTATTAGATGTAAGGCCTCGGTTCAAACTACAGGTCAGACATCTCGATTAGGTCGAAAAATGAAAATATATCCTAGGTGATTTTCTCTCTGCAGTCTTCTGGCAAAAACTCTGAGAGAAAATAGAAAATTGCCATGAAAAGTTTCTCAAAAAATCTGCCGTTCTGCAGGTCCATTCATGTATAAAAATTAATACACACAGCATAAGTGGTGTGAGAAACTAGGTTGTAATCCTGACAGAAGGATTGTAATGACCAATTATGTATCTACTTATATGCTTTAGGAAAGGTTTGTATTCCTTAAGAGAACGAAATGGTACAGATGAAGGCGAAAAGTTAAAAACCAAAGGGCAAAGGCCCATTGCATCTTTATCTCTTATAAAGGGATGTATTTATACCTTATTTGTTTTCCTTTTGGCAACTTCTAGAACCTTACTGTTGATTTGTACTGTCAGGCGTACCAGAGGGTAGTCAGTAGTATGTTTATGGGGTTTTGGGGTCACTTATTCCATACAAAATTTGGTGCATGCCTGCTTCTTCTTGTTCCTTTATTTTACATTGCTTTTTAAACGAATGATTGGACGGACAGAATGAGGGTGCACGTTTCCCAGTGTATAAATAGACTGTAATGGGAAACTATATGTATGTATGTACGAATGTTTGGACGGACAGAATGAGTGTGTGCGTAACATGTAATGTGTATGATCGTTTTTTAATAGTAAATTCTTGCCACGTATTATCATACTCAATGCTGAAAAAATAGAAAAGGGATCTACACCTGCATAGTTGTTGTGTGTTTTTTTATTTTTTGTACGATTTAATTAGAAGGATCTTTAATTTTGCATTGCTTTTTAAACGAATGATTGGACGGACAGAATGAGTGTGTGCGTAACATGTAATGTGTATAATCGTTTTTTAATAGTAAATTCTTGGCACGTATTGCTCATGATCACAGGTAGAAGAAATAGAAATATAAACTATTAAGAAAGGGTAGGTTGGTTGTGCGGTTGTTTTTAATTTGATGAGAAAGAAATGTATAGTTGTGCCTGTGGGTTTTTTTTTCACGCATAAGTATAAGTAATATCTGTTTTCACATAATTGAATTTACTGATTGATCTACAACACCCCAGAGTATAAATAGACTTGTTTTTAAGGATTTAGAATTTTTTAGTTTTACTGTTTTAAATAAATGAAATTATAGAATAAAGGGATTAATTAAAACAAATTAGTTTTTTATTTTTTGAAAATTTTATTACATATTTCTTTTTTTCAGATTTTTACAGATTCGAATTTAAAAATACGTTTATACAGATTAAATAACTTAATTGTTAACAAATATTGTGTATAGAATGTTTGACATCGACAAATGTTGAAAGATTGTGAATAAGTATTTTCACAATAATACAAACGTATGACATATTAATACATAAAAATGGATTACTAATTTTACTAATGTTACATATTCTTAGTTCATTTATAAGTTTCATAAATAAATCTATATGTCTTATTAATAGTTCTTCCAATTCAGCTGATGTTACCATTTTTGTTCCCCTTCTTTAAAAATTTAATAGTAGGTTGTGTTAGTGCGGGACGATGTACTCTGAATTATTTCATTTTAATTTATATTTATTGAATAAAAATTTTAAACACAAGTGCCCACAATTAAATGTATTAAATTTTTGGTTTCGTTCATAATTATATTCAATAGGAAATTTTAAGTAGTTGACAATCTCAAGTGGTGGTTGTAAGTTTCCAAAGCTATCAAAGTATTCCTTATAGTTGTGGTTTTTATAATATGCTACCCAATGTGTTCCCATACCATTTGAATCATCTAAATTAACAATGCCGCATTCTTGTTTGAATGGTTTTTCAGGTAAAGAATCACGCATGAAAACACCCCTAAAATGTTTGAGATGTCTTCCATATTTATTCAAATCCAAATCTGTTAATGGGCGATTGGGAAGGTTATCTAATAGTTTTTTGGAGCTGGACTATAGTAGAGACCATATCCAGTTTTATATGGTTTGAGGTACAACCCTTTACCCATTGCAATTGATTCCATATATCTATTATGACGGTTAGCTTCAGCCAATTGTTCTTTTCCATTTTTGATAGCATTTACTGCTTTGACAATAGCGGATCCTCCACTTGCCAAACCACCAAGCGCTGACAATGCTGTTAGTACGGGAATAAGTGGAAGAAATCCTCCAATTTTCGGTACAGGTATAACTCTCGGTATTATAATGTCTGCTCGCTTTTTCCCTTTAAAATTTGAATGAATAGCCTTTTGAGCTATTTTAACAGCATCATTTATATCAAGGGGTTTCTGTTCTTTCAATTGTTTTAAAGTTTTTCTCACAGTAGCTGTGAATAATTTCTTATTACACTTATTCATTTTTCCTTTTCTTTTCTTATGTCTCTGCTCCTTCAAACCTAATCCAAATTTCACTTTAGCTTTCATAGCGTTTGTCACAAACCACGCGTTAGCACGTTCTTTAATATCACTATCTTTAGATTTAACTCGTTGCCAGGCTTTTTCAGCTAATATTTGATCTGCTTGATGTCTTGTGTCTATATCTTTTGATTGTGAATATGCAATATCGTGCTCTCTACAAGCTGTGTCTAATAAATTTATACCCTTATCTCCTCTTGCTAAACGTTGTTCAAGTTTTGTACCAGGTCCACAAAACTGATAACCAGGTAGATGTAATTCAACAGGTACTTTATTTATTAAGTTGTTTACAAATCCTCTTCTCATCTTACACTGGCTGAGGTTTTGTTTTGACCCTAGATTATAACAAATTTTTTTTTCGTTACTTTTATATCTCTTCGCAAAAATAACTGAAATCAAGACGATCTCCTATATATACAGCAATTTATATGATTTCAGTATGTTAATTTTTTGATATTGATTTTGATCTGCTTTGTATCTGATCACGATCTACTTTACATCTGATCACGATCTGCTTTATATCTGCTCACGATCTATTTTATATCTGATAACGATCTACTTTTTTGGTTTTGTCTATTTTATTTTAATTTTTTTTATTTTTTTTTTTTTTTGACATTACCATGTTTTAGGTATACATGTTCTACCTCAATGTTTAAATTGTTTATTTGATCAGCTAGATCATCATGTATTTGTGTTATATGTTTTTCGATTACGATATTTTTGTTTTTATGGTTATATTTATTAAAACCTTCTCCAAATATATTAATATAAGACATTTCTTTCACTCTTCTAATAAATTATGTTAGCTTCTTTAAGTTCTTCGATAATAGAGATTATTTCGTTTTGATTATTGTTGTGACCAGAACCTTCCGATGAAAGAAGTAAACGTAGTCTGTCAACTAGTTCATTAGGATCCTCCCAATGTATGTAATTTGATCTCAGATTATTTTGTAATTTTAGCATTAAACCACTGCCTTTTGTTAAAATGTTTGTTGTTGTTTCGAATAAACGTTTAATTATTCGTATATATTTGAAGGCTCGTGTTCCTTTCACTTGTTCATTAGGTTCATAGCGACGTTTATGTGCATTGGTATTAATTAAAATCTCTTTATATTTTTTCAAATCATTTTTAGAATAATGGAGAGGTTTTTTATGAAATACTAGTTCAAATAATCCAGGAGTCATTTTCAATTTCATATTCCCTATCTGCATAGTATTATCTCTATTAAATATTAATTTTTCCTTGCCATATCTCCAACTACCGTCTACATCTTGATTAAAACCATAAATTTTATCCAATTGCTTATTATTAATAAGTGTTTGTATATTTTCAAATAATGGAGAGCTTTTCGTCAGCTTTAAACATTGTTTTCTTTCCAAGTTCTTGATACATGTACTTGATACAGGTCTATTATGGTCATAGTTTTTTTCACCATCATTATCATCAGTTGAAATATTTTCATACTGAAAATCGTTATTATCACCGTTTACATCATCATAATCATCGTCATCATCAATAGTGTTGTCTATATCTTTATGCTTATCTTCAAGTTTTCCGATGATTTCATTATCACCATTTACGTCATAATAATCTTCGTCATCATCTATAGTGTTGTCTACATCCTTATGCTTATATTCAAGTTTTGGGATGTTTTCATTATCATCATTTACATCATCATGATCATCGTCATCATTAATAGTGTTGTCTATATCCTTATATTTATCTTTAAGTTTTCCAATGATTTTTTTAAGTGGTTTTGTTATTGGTTGAAAGGTATCTTCTAATAAATTAACTCTATCTATTTGATTCAGTTTAATATTTTTTAACTTTTTCTTTAGAACAGCCCTTGTCTTTACAAGATCTTCCAACACTTTATTATGGTAATTTTTAGACATTATAATAATTTTTTTTTTATTGAATTTGATCTGGTTATGATCTGCTCGCTATCTGATTATGATCTGCTTTGTATCTGATTACGATCTGCTTTATATCTGATCACGAACTGCTTGCTATCTGATCACGATCTGATTTATACCTGATCACGATCTGCTTGATGGCTTGTGTCTATATCCATTGATTTTGAGTACGCTATATCGTGCTTTCTACAATCTACATCCAATAAATTATTCCTTTATTTCCTTTATTCTTGCTATTCGTTTTGAAGTTTTGTATCAGGTCCACAAAACTGATAAACAGGTGGATGTAATTCAACATATAATTTGTTTATTAAGTTGTCTACAAATCTTCTTCCAATCTTACACTGATTAGGTGTTTTTCTTTTGACTGTAGTTTATAACCATTTTTTTTTTCATTACTTTCATACCTCTTCGCATGAAACACTACACCAGCTATACCTGCTATACCAGCTATACCTGCTATACCAGCTATACCAGCTATAACAGCTATACCAGCTATACTAGCAAGCTGTACAATCTATACTAGCTATACTAGCAAGCTATACAATCTGTACTAGCTATACTAGCAAGCTGTACTAGCTATACTAGCAAGCTATACAATCTGTACTAGCTATACTAGCAAGCTGTACTAGCTATACTAGCAAGCTATACAATCTGTACTAGCTATACTAGCAAGCTGTACTAGCTATACTAGCAAGCTATACAATCTGTACTAGCTATACTAGCAAGCTGTACTAGCTATACTAGCAAGCTATACAATCTGTACTAGCTATACTAGCAAGCTGTACTAGCTATACTAGCAAGCTGTACAATCTGTACTAGCTATACTAGCAAGCTGTACTAGCTATACTAGCAAGCTGTACAATCTGTACTAGCTATACTAGCAAGCTGTACTAGCTATACTAGCAAGCTATACAATCTGTACTAGCTATACTAGCAAGCTGTAGTAGCTATATCAGCTATACCTGCTATACCAGCTATATCAGCTAAACCTGCTATACCTCCTATACCTGCTATACCAACTATATCATCTATACCAGCTATACCTGTTATACCTGCTATACCAGCTATACCTGCTATACCAGCTATACCTGCTATACCTGCTATACCAGCTATATCAGCTAAACCTGCTATACCTCCTATACCTGCTATACCAACTATATCATCTATACCAGCTATACCTGTTATACCTGCTATACCAGCTATACCTGCTATACCAGCTATACCTGCTATACCAGCTATACCAGCTATACCTGTTATACCTGCTATACCAGCTATACCTGCTATACCAGCTATACCTGCTATACCTGCTATACCAGCTATATCAGCTAAACCTGCTATACCTCCTATACCTGCTATACCAACTATATCATCTATACCAGCTATACCTGTTATACCTGCTATACCAGCTATACCTGCTATACCAGCTATACCTGCTATACCAGCTATACCTGCTATACCAGCTATACCTGCTATACCTGCTATACCAGCTATATCAGCTAAACCTGCTATACCTCCTATACCTGCTATACCAACTATATCATCTATACCAGCTATACCTGTTATACCTGCTATACCAGCTATACCTGCTATACCAGCTATACCTGCTATACCAGCTATACCAGCTATACCTGCTATACCAGCTATACCAGCTATACCTGTTATACCTGCTATACCAGCTATACCTGCTATACCAGCTATACCAGCTATACCTGCTATACCAGCTATACCAGCTATACCAGCTATACCTGCTATACCAGCTATATCAGCTATATCAGCTATACCTGCTATACCAGCTATATCAGCTATACCAGCTATACCAGCTATACCTGCTATATATAGCTATACCTGCTATATCAGCTATACCAGCTATACCTGCTATACCGGCTATACCAGCTATATCAGCTATACCAGCTATACCTGCTATATATAGCTATATATAGCTGGTATAGCCGGTATAGCAGGTATAGCTGGTATAGCTGATATAGCAGGTATAGCTGATATAGCTGGTATAGTAGGTATAGCAGGTATAGCTGATATAGCTGATATAGCTGGTATAGCTGATATAGCTGGTATAGCAGGTATAGCTGATATAGCTGGTATAGCAGGTATAGCTGGTATAGCAGGTATAGCTGATATAGCTGGTATAGCAGGTATAGCTGGTATAGCAGGTATAACAGGTATAGCTGGTATAGCTGATATAGCTGGTATAGCAGGTATAGCTGGTATAGCAGGTATAGCTGATATAGCTGGTATAGCAGGTATAGCTGATATAGCTACTACAGCTTGCTAGTCTAGCTAGTACAGATTGTATAGCTTGCTAGTATAGCTAGTACAGCTTGCTAGTATAGCTAGTACAGATTGTATAGCTTGCTAGTATAGCTAGTACAGCTTGCTAGTATAGCTAGTACAGATTGTATAGCTTGCTAGTATAGCTAGTACAGCTTGCTAGTATAGCTAGTACAGATTGTATAGCTTGCTAGTATAGCTAGTACAGCTTGCTAGTATAGCTAGTACAGATTGTATAGCTTGCTAGTATAGCTAGTATAGATTGTACAGCTTGCTAGTATAGCTGGTATAGCTGTTATAGCTGGTATAGCTGGTATAGCAGGTATAGCTGGTATAGCAGGTATAGCTGGTGTAGTGTTTCATGCGAAGAGGTATGAAAGTAATGAAAAAAAAAATGGTTATAAACTACAGTCAAAAGAAAAACACCTAATCAGTGTAAGATTGGAAGAAGATTTGTAGACAACTTAATAAACAAATTATATGTTGAATTACATCCACCTGTTTATCAGTTTTGTGGACCTGATACAAAACTTCAAAACGAATAGCAAGAATAAAGGAAATAAAGGAATAATTTATTGGATGTAGATTGTAGAAAGCACGATATAGCGTACTCAAAATCAATGGATATAGACACAAGCCATCAAGCAGATCGTGATCAGGTATAAATCAGATCGTGATCAGATAGCAAGCAGTTCGTGATCAGATATAAAGCAGATCGTAATCAGATACAAAGCAGATCATAATCAGATAGCGAGCAGATCATAACCAGATCAAATTCAATAAAAAAAAAATTATTATAATGTCTAAAAATTACCATAATAAAGTGTTGGAAGATCTTGTAAAGACAAGGGCTGTTCTAAAGAAAAAGTTAAAAAATATTAAACTGAATCAAATAGATAGAGTTAATTTATTAGAAGATACCTTTCAACCAATAACAAAACCACTTAAAAAAATCATTGGAAAACTTAAAGATAAATATAAGGATATAGACAACACTATTAATGATGACGATGATCATGATGATGTAAATGATGATAATGAAAACATCCCAAAACTTGAATATAAGCATAAGGATGTAGACAACACTATAGATGATGACGAAGATTATTATGACGTAAATGGTGATAATGAAATCATCGGAAAACTTGAAGATAAGCATAAAGATATAGACAACACTATTGATGATGACGATGATTATGATGATGTAAACGGTGATAATAACGATTTTCAGTATGAAAATATTTCAACTGATGATAATGATGGTGAAAAAAACTATGACCATAATAGACCTGTATCAAGTACATGTATCAAGAACTTGGAAAGAAAACAATGTTTAAAGCTGACGAAAAGCTCTCCATTATTTGAAAATATACAAACACTTATTAATAATAAGCAATTGGATAAAATTTATGGTTTTAATCAAGATGTAGACGGTAGTTGGAGATATGGCAAGGAAAAATTAATATTTAATAGAGATAATACTATGCAGATAGGGAATATGAAATTGAAAATGACTCCTGGATTATTTGAACTAGTATTTCATAAAAAACCTCTCCATTATTCTAAAAATGATTTGAAAAAATATAAAGAGATTTTAATTAATACCAATGCACATAAACGTCGCTATGAACCTAATGAACAAGTGAAAGGAACACGAGCCTTCAAATATATACGAATAATTAAACGTTTATTCGAAACAACAACAAACATTTTAACAAAAGGCAGTGGTTTAATGCTAAAATTACAAAATAATCTGAGATCAAATTACATACATTGGGAGGATCCTAATGAACTAGTTGACAGACTACGTTTACTTCTTTCATCGGAAGGTTCTGGTCACAACAATAATCAAAACGAAATAATCTCTATTATCGAAGAACTTAAAGAAGCTAACATAATTTATTAGAAGAGTGAAAGAAATGTCTTATATTAATATATTTGGAGAAGGTTTTAATAAATATAACCATAAAAACAAAAATATCGTAATCGAAAAACATATAACACAAATACATGATGATCTAGCTGATCAAATAAACAATTTAAACATTGAGGTAGAACATGTATACCTAAAACATGGTAATGTCAAAAAAAAAAAAAAATAAAAAAAATTAAAATAAAATAGACAAAACCAAAAAAGTAGATCGTTATCAGATATAAAATAGATCGTGAGCAGATATAAAGCAGATCGTGATCAGATGTAAAGTAGATCGTGATCAGATACAAAGCAGATCAAAATCAATATCAAAAAATTAACATACTGAAATCATATAAATTGCTGTATATATAGGAGATCGTCTTGATTTCAGTTATTTTTGCGAAGAGATATAAAAGTAACGAAAAAAAAATTTGTTATAATCTAGGGTCAAAACAAAACCTCAGCCAGTGTAAGATGAGAAGAGGATTTGTAAACAACTTAATAAATAAAGTACCTGTTGAATTACATCTACCTGGTTATCAGTTTTGTGGACCTGGTACAAAACTTGAACAACGTTTAGCAAGAGGAGATAAGGGTATAAATTTATTAGACACAGCTTGTAGAGAGCACGATATTGCATATTCACAATCAAAAGATATAGACACAAGACATCAAGCAGATCAAATATTAGCTGAAAAAGCCTGGCAACGAGTTAAATCTAAAGATAGTGATATTAAAGAACGTGCTAACGCGTGGTTTGTGACAAACGCTATGAAAGCTAAAGTGAAATTTGGATTAGGTTTGAAGGAGCAGAGACATAAGAAAAGAAAAGGAAAAATGAATAAGTGTAATAAGAAATTATTCACAGCTACTGTGAGAAAAACTTTAAAACAATTGAAAGAACAGAAACCCCTTGATATAAATGATGCTGTTAAAATAGCTCAAAAGGCTATTCATTCAAATTTTAAAGGGAAAAAGCGAGCAGACATTATAATACCGAGAGTTATACCTGTACCGAAAATTGGAGGATTTCTTCCACTTATTCCCGTACTAACAGCATTGTCAGCGCTTGGTGGTTTGGCAAGTGGAGGATCCGCTATTGTCAAAGCAGTAAATGCTATCAAAAATGGAAAAGAACAATTGGCTGAAGCTAACCGTCATAATAGATATATGGAATCAATTGCAATGGGTAAAGGGTTGTACCTCAAACCATATAAAACTGGATATGGTCTCTACTATAGTCCAGCTCCAAAAAACTATTAGATAACCTTCCCAATCGCCCATTAACAGATTTGGATTTGAATAAATATGGAAGACATCTCAAACATTTTAGGGGTGTTTTCATGCGTGATTCTTTACCTGAAAAACCATTCAAACAAGAATGCGGCATTGTTAATTTAGATGATTCAAATGGTATGGGAACACATTGGGTAGCATATTATAAAAACCACAACTATAAGGAATACTTTGATAGCTTTGGAAACTTACAACCACCACTTGAGATTGTCAACTACTTAAAATTTCCTATTGAATATAATTATGAACGAAACCAAAAATTTAATACATTTAATTGTGGGCACTTGTGTTTAAAATTTTTATTCAATAAATATAAATTAAAATGAAATAATTCAGAGTACATCGTCCCGCACTAACACAACCTACTATTAAATTTTTAAAGAAGGGGAACAAAAATGGTAACATCAGCTGAATTGGAAGAACTATTAATAAGACATATAGATTTATTTATGAAACTTATAAATGAACTAAGAATATGTAACATTAGTAAAATTAGTAATCCATTTTTATGTATTAATATGTCATACGTTTGTATTATTGTGAAAATACTTATTCACAATCTTTCAACATTTGTCGATGTCAAACATTCTATACACAATATTTGTTAACAATTAAGTTATTTAATCTGTATAAACGTATTTTTAAATTCGAATCTGTAAAAATCTGAAAAAAAGAAATATGTAATAAAATTTTCAAAAAATAAAAAACTAATTTGTTTTAATTAATCCCTTTATTCTATAATTTCATTTATTTAAAACAGTAAAACTAAAAAATTCTAAATCCTTAAAAACAAGTCTATTTATACTCTGGGGTGTTGTAGATCAATCAGTAAATTCAATTATGTGAAAACAGATATTACTTATACTTATGCGTGAAAAAAAAAACCCACAGGCACAACTATACATTTCTTTCTCATCAAATTAAAAACAACCGCACAACCAACCTACCCTTTCTTAATAGTTTATATTTCTATTTCTTCTACCTGTGATCATGAGCAATACGTGCCAAGAATTTACTATTAAAAAACGATTATACACATTACATGTTACGCACACACTCATTCTGTCCGTCCAATCATTCGTTTAAAAAGCAATGCAAAATTAAAGATCCTTCTAATTAAATCGTACAAAAAATAAAAAAACACACAACAACTATACAGGTGTAGATCCCTTTTCTATTTTTTCAGCATTGAGTATGATAATACGTGGCAAGAATTTACTATTAAAAAACGATCATACACATTACATGTTACGCACACACTCATTCTGTCCGTCCAAACATTCGTACATACATACATATAGTTTCCCATTACAGTCTATTTATACACTGGGAAACGTGCACCCTCATTCTGTCCGTCCAATCATTCGTTTAAAAAGCAATGTAAAATAAAGGAACAAGAAGAAGCAGGCATGCACCAAATTTTGTATGGAATAAGTGACCCCAAAACCCCATAAACATACTACTGTAGTCATCTTGGGTCACTCCTATTTACTCTTTTTATAAAAGATCTCCCTTCTGTTATCAAAAATTCAAACACATTAATGTGTGCAGACGATGTTAAGATATTTTTATCATTTGATAACATTGAAGACCAAGTGCTTTTACAAGAGGATATTAACTATTTAATCTCTTGGTGTAGTATTAATTTAATGGAGCTGAATGTTAAAAAATGTAAATATATGTGCTTCACTAGATCACCTCCAACCAATGGATTTTATACAATGAATGGTGCTGCTCTTGAACTAGTCAATACCTTTAACGATTTAGGGATAGTTTTCGATTGTAAATTCGACTTTAAAAATCATATTACATCAACTGTTAGCAAAGCTACATGTACCCTGGGATTTATAAAACGATGGGCTAAAGAGTTTTCTGACCCTTATGTTACCAAAAATTGTTTACCACACTGGTGCGCCCAATTCTTGAATATGGATCTGTAATATGGGACCCTCAATACTCTGTGCACTCTGACAAAATTGAGTCAGTTCAAAAACAGTTCTTATTATTATGGCTTCGGGATTTAGGGAATGTATGGGATCCTAATGAAAAGTTACCATCTTATGAAAAACATCTAGCACTAATTAAATTACCAACTTTAAAAACATACATACATAATTGGTCATAACAACTTTTCAGTCAGGATTACGACCTAGTTTCTCACACCACTTATGTTGTGTGTGTTAATTTTATACATGAGTGGCGGGACCTACAGTTTAAAGTCGACTCCGAACGACAGATTTTTGAGAAACTTTTCATGGCAATTTTATTTTCTTTTCAGAGTTTTTGCCAGAAATCTGCTGAGAGGAAGTAGCCGAAGAAATACTTTTTTGTATTTTATTTTGATGTCTGTCCTGGGGCTCGAACCCTGGCTTTTCGTCTAATAAGCCAACACACTACCTACTAGACCACGGCGACATATATTGTGGATATACTTTGCGAAAGCTTTGTATTTCTTAAGGGAACGAAATGGTACAGATGAAGGCGAAATGTTAAAAACTAAAAGGCAAAGACCCATTACATCTTTATTTCATTTGATTTCTTTTTGGCAACTTCTAGAACCTTAATGTTGATTTGTTCTGGTAATTATTTTCTTTACTATTTTTCATGATATTTCCATGTTGTTTTATTATTGTTTTGTTTCCTCATTTCTTTTCTAGTTCAAACAAAAGATTCTTCACTCAATCCATACCTGTTAAGTAATGATTAGTAATCGTAATGATTAGTAATTTGATTACTTTTTTTTGAATGGTGAAATAATGATTACAATTACGATTATTTTTGGTTAAAATAGTTAATAATTGATTACGATTACAAAATAATCAAAAAATAATCAGGATTGCTGGCGATTAGTCTAATAATCAAAAAGAATCAAAAGTAATCTAAAAGTAATCAATTTATTTTCAATAATTACTTTGAATTCTTTTTGAATATTTGAAAATAATCAAAAAGAATTATTGAAAACAATTTGATAATTTTTTAGACTTCTTTTGATTCTTTTTGATTACTAGACTAATCGTCAGTAATCCTGATTATTTTTTGATTCTTTGGTAATCGTAATCAATTAGTAATTCGAAAAATTTTTTCATAGAATTATATAATCATTACGATTCTTTTTAAAAAGTAATGTAATTGATTACTAATCGTAATCGAAATTTAACAGGTATGACTCAATCTGACTCCGGTATTACCGTATTACTACCAAACTTTAATCGAATAGGGGACGATACCTCGATGTTAATATGGGGATTTCTCAATCATGCTGAAGAGAGTACGAAAATACCAATTAATGACTCAAATGTTCCGTGAAAATACCTTGGCAATGTGATTTATATTTCACTGTTCTATAGCTAATCCAACAGAGTACTCGTATGTTGTAGTGAAATATGGCCAATTGTTTCTGAAAATTTTCTATTCTTACGTAGTACAAAAATAAAATGTACAGATGGATCTCCATAGAGCGTGACTGTGAACCTGGAGCAATGCATTATTGTTCCTAACTAGACCTGGCCATGCATAAAACGGAGTTACTGCTAATCACTGGTCGTCGTATCCCTCTGCATGTGGATATGAGTATTGGCAACGAGATAATTCGGACCAAGAGCTTGGTGAAAGACCTGGTAATACATAGATTCCAGACTAAAATTTTCGTACCAGATTCAGTACTCGGCTAACAAGGCCCATAAGATCGTTGGACAGCTCAGCAAATTAAGGGCGAATATTGGAGGCCCGCTACCGGCGAGACGGAGACTCCTAATGGAGGTTGGAAACGGAATTATTCTTTATGGGAGCGAAATTTGGACCGAAACACTATATGTTAAGAAGCGGGCTAACTCACTTGTATCGGTACAGCGAACGGCTGCATTGCATATCGCGTCGGCATACCGTACAGTGTCCGCTCCAGCCGTACTGGTGATAGCGGGTATAATCCCTGTGGATCTGCTGGCAGCAGAGTGGATGGAGATTTATAAGGCGAAATCGGCTGAAAGTCACATAACCGGTTACTTCAGGGAAAACACCATTTCAAAGTGGCAACAACGATGGAACGAGGAAGATAGAGGAAGATGGACGGCGAGACTTATTCCGAACATAAGGCCATGGATTGGTCGGAAATTTAGAGAGGTAAATTACTACGTTACACAAATGCTATCGGGTCACGGATATTTTAGAAAATATCTGCACAGAATGGAGAAGACTGTCTTTACGAGGAAGGGGAGGTAATTGATGATGCAGAGCACACTGTTTTCGAGTGTGCACGCTGGCAGAGCTATCGCTCTGTACTAACGTATACATCGCCGCTAACATTGTCGGGGTCATGATTGCGAGTAACGGAAATCAGATACTGTCACACGTGCCAAGCGAAACCGAAACGATGATTTAAACGAAAGGAACAGTGGAGACGCTTAGATGTCTCCTGTGTCAAAAGTACACCACTCCGAAGTAATACCACCGTAGTCTCGGAGTGGGCACAGACAAGTTTACAGGAGACGAGGGCGGGATTTAGTGGGTGAGGGCCCCACACACGGAGGATGTGACGGCTTCCTCTATGGTGCGGTTAGGTACATTTCCCCTCCTCGTCGTAAGAAAAAAATTGTTGTTACTAAAGCAGAAAGGCAGTCTAACAGTATCCACTTATCTTTTAGCTGCGTTAACTTCAAGGCCAATATCACTATTCCCGCAGCCAGGGGTAAAATTTCGCCACAGAAAAAAAAATGTCCGCAACTCTTCGGGAAATATTGGAACCCATTTAGGGATTATTTGCAGCTTATTTATATCACTCCCTAGAAAGAGGGCTGTAAGACTGTGATCATTACCAAGTCTATAAAAAAAAATATAATCGACAAAACAGAATACACACACGGTACGGTAATATCTGCCTCACTTGCATGAGAACGAATTCAATCGAAATCTAGGAATCAATGTTTGTTTATTAATGATTATCTTATCTTTACAACAACACCAACAACAACTGAATAGAATATTTTAATTTACAATAAAAAAAGTATTAAATTTCAATGTAAATATTTCTTGTTCATTATTTTATGCCAATTGGCTTCTGAATAAATATTTATTTGTACAAATAATTGAACTCGTTATTGAACTTGGCTAATAACATTTGGATAAACGAGTGTCTGTCGCTGTGTGTTTGTATATGAATAGTTAATTAAGCACTTCAACCTACTTTAAGTCTCAATTTCAATTTATAACTTCATAATGCTTTTTTCCCAAAATAATTATTTTAATTATCGAGTGTCTAACAAGCTGACAGACAAGCACAGACGGACGTTTTATTGACTCTTTTCCCATAAAACCTACACAGTGAAAACGAATACGAAAGTGGTAGCGTTGGTTTGTGGAGTAAAGTGTAACGGTATTAAGACATGTGAGTTATTAAATGATAGCCCACTAAGTGCTAGGCATTTGAATTTTGGACAGAGATGCCTGTCATGTGGCACAGAGCTATAAACAGAATTTTTTTTGGAAATTCCTAAGCAAATGTATTGTTACATAAATCGAAACAACCTCATATCGTTTAACAATAAAAACGATAAACAAAAGCCACACGGTACAAATACACACTAACACTAAGAATACAATGAACGTGTTGGTTATCTAAAGCTGTACACACACATATCTACGACGAACCTGGTTGCGCCTGGTACCAACAACAACATGTATGTGACAAAAAGGGATAGACAACAAAAGCAAAGTACACAAACAACAATGTATTAGCAATAGAGCTCTCGAGAAGGCGGGATCACGAACCTTCCACTTCAAGAATGTTCGTTAGACTGGTTGTGTCGGACTATAGAAGGGCTGGACAAAGCAGGCAGCAGCCAGTTATAATTTATAATGTGAAGACGCGTTGCGGTTTGAAAGTACAAGTGGTATTGCTTGCAAAAAGGTTGTAAGCAGAGAAAATCTAACGAACAGTTGTTAGTGTTAACGCGGGCAGAAGCCTGAAATAGAATAGTGTACAAGCAAATTACTGTTGTATCGTTAACTTGTCTACGGTGGCACACAAAAGTAGTGTAAAGAATAAAGAGAGTTTAAGAGAAAATAAACACATATTTGTTTTTACTTGGTTTGCAATTAACGAACGCATATTTAAACGTTTTTAAAAAGGTAAAAACGTAGCAGTATTATAAAATAGGTCGAAAAATGTACATTAAATCTCTTAAACAAATACAGATTGAAGTTGCATTTCATAGGCCTTTGAATCTACTTTAAAAACTGGCGGTTAGGCGTTTGGTAATTTTATGGGACTCGTACACAAAAGAGTAAGTATAGAAATTCCTCTTTATCTCCTGGTAAATACATAAGCAAAAATTAAATTTGTTTTCCATTCTTTTATAAAAAAATATTTGAGAAGTTGTGTGACCTTAAGGGATTTTCTTTATTTTTCTCTAAGATTTTTTCATTTCTATTAACATAGCAAGTCCTTGAATGATAGGGTTGCCATCTCTCGTTGCCTTGAAATATTAGAGTATTCGATGCACAGGGGAGAAAATTTTCGATTAATCGTATCTTTTTCAAAAACTGCAGCTACCTGTCCTTCCTATGATGTTCATCGTTGATGATTTTCTCTCCAAGACTAGGGCTTAAGGGGCCTCGTTAAACGATTAGTTTTACTTTTCTGTACCTTAGCAACTACAGAAATAATATTTCAACTGTTCTAGAGCAATGAGGCCCATGCAATAGTTAAATATTCCACATTCTTGTAGGGTGTCTCTCCAATTCTAACAATCATGGCCAATTAAATATTCTTTTGCTGGTTAATGTTTTTCATTTAAAATATTATTTAAATAATAAAACACGATCTGTAATAAATAAAGAAATAAAAACAAAAAATATTAAAATTTTATGAAATTCTTGAGATAAAGGTCGGGCGCCACTTTACAGCCAACGTAAAATGGCAAAAAGCGAACGAACAGAAATCAAATTCAATTGAAGTGAATGAGAAATTAAATTAAAACAACACAAACAAAAACACCAAACAAGTGTTGAAACACATGAGCAGAAATAAAAACGAAAAACGAAGGTCTAGAGCGACTTTAAGATACTCTACACAGCAAAGGGAGTATTGGACTTATGTAGCCTACAGCCCTATATAGGTCAACAAAATAGGCAGCAGCTGGTAAAAGGAACACGTTAGGCTTGAAGGGGTATCATACTGTTACCTTTTTACCTTTTAAAAACGTTTAAAATATGCGCTCGTAGATTGCAAATAAAATAAAAATAAATTTATGTTTAATTTTAATTAAAATTCTTTATTATTCGCACAATTCTGTGTGCCACTGTTCACAACTTGATGTAAACAACAACATTTGCTCTTCTTTGTTATTCCTCTGTTTACGTACATTACAACCCTTCAGTCACGACCTAGTTTCTAACACCACTTATATTGTGTGTGTTAATTTTATACATGAGTGGCGGGACCTACAGTTTAAAGTCGACTCCGAACGACAATTTTTTGAGAATCTTTTCATGGCAATTTTTATTTACTCTCATATTTGCCAGAAATCTGCTGAGTGGAAGTCGCCGAAGAAATACTTTTTGTATTTTATTTTGATGTCTGGCCTGGGGCTCGAACCCTGGCTTTTCGTCTAATAAGCCAACACACTACCTACTAGACCACGACGACCTCATATTCCTCTTTACACCCTTTGCATAAACAATAACAATTACTAGACAATTTTTCGACAGAGCTCTGTAACGAAGATCTTCAAACCACGACTACTATCTTCAAACGCACCGCGACTTCACACAAGACTGACTGAACTGTACTAACTCACTCGCCTGCTTTGCCTTGCCTTTTTATATAACAAGGTAAACAATCTGATAAATATTCTTGAAGGCCAATGTTCATGACTTCACCTTCTCGATATCTCTATAAATGTAAACATCGTGGTTTACATTTATTCTTGTAGTGTTGTTTGTGGAATTTTGTTTACTTGTCTACCATTTCTTTTTATGCTGGTGTTTGTTGTTATATTAAGCAGTACGACGATTTGTAAACAGGTTTGTTTACTGCATTGTTTTGTTTTTATAGCTTTTGTTTATAATTTTAATGCTAAGCGATGTAAAAGCAAAATACCAGTAACTTGATTTTTCATTTTCGTAACAATACTTTAACTCACAGAGATTGAAGTGCAACTAAGGGCTCCAGTAATGAAAGGATTTGCACTACATTTACCACACTCATATCATTCCAGAACAGTTTGTGATCAAAACGTGATTTGAGTAGCCCCCAGAAGAATACAGAGTATGTTGTAAACACAAGCTTAAACCGAATATACTCTTCTAAGCCATGGTAGTGTAGGTTATAAAAACAAATCAGTCTCTTGAATTGTTCATTTTGCATAAATTACCTGCAGACAGACAAACAAACAGACAAGATAGACCTACTCAATGAATGTCTGTGTCTTACATCACATATGCATACATATGTACACTTGTTGCCTCGACAAATAAGCATAAATTAATAATAAAAAAAATAAGAAAATATTTTCAAGAACTTAACTTAAGAAGTAAAGTGAATTTATTTTTAAATTACAAACAAAAAAAAGATTCATTCTAGCTCAAGTAGCAGACAACAGTTCAGTTCATATTGAAATGTTCGTTTCTTCCTTTGCCGCCTGATTAGAAAGATTGTGCAATTGACAGTAAGTGTCCTAATAAAGGAAGAATCTCGTTAAAGACAGATTCGTAGATAGAAAATGCTTTTAATGAGACATGCAAACTTTTATTGACAATTACTCATGCAAACATGGAACATGTTCTTTTGCCAGCTCATAAATTCTTTCTTTCTGGCTGTCAATGAAAATTCTTGAGAATAATTATGGAAAAAGTAAGTGCCACAGTTAAATTTAAGTTGCACGTGGCAAATTACTTTTTTTTAAATATTAGGAAGATTATTTGCTTAATCTTCTGTATCTGACGTTTGGAAGTTTACTTGTTGGAAATGTTGATAAAATAATGAAAGCAGTAGAGTTTTATAGTCATGCAAACAGCCTTTTTTACACAGCAGAAGCTAAATATTACAGTTAAACCCCGTTTGAATAAAGCTAGACTTAAAGAAAAAGTCTAAAAAAAGGCTCACTTACGCTTGTCTATTACTGTCATTGTGAAAATATGCACCACTTTTACAACCATACGATCTGTACTACCTACCAGAGATCAGCAATGAATAGCTTTTTCGCTACTCATAAGTACTCATGAAATTTTGAGTATGAGTGAGTCAACAGTATTGAAATCCAACTACTCTGATTCATTCGTACTCAGTACACAACATTGATTTATAAGTACAATTTGCAATGAGTATGAGTACAACGTTGACATCAAACTCATAACATTCGAAATATGTTTGATTCATACGCCTACTCATTCAGATTCATAAATTTAGAAAAATACTCATAATACTACTCATAAATGATTCGAGTGATTCGAATTATTTGTCAAAATTTACAGTCTTAGTTGTTGTTGCATTTACAAAGAAAGAAGAAAGAAAGAGACAGCAAGCAGAGCAAACACACAATCTTCTTGTGAGTATTGTAGTGTTCGTACGCGAATCATATTTATTTTGTTATTCGTGTATACGATGAGTCATGGAGAGTCGAAATCAATAACATCATGAGTATTGTTAAGTATGAGTACCATGAGTATTTCAAACTTTGAATATGAGTAGTATGAGTATGACATTAAAATAAGTATGAATGCGTATAAGTATCAGAAATGATAAGTATGATTCGAATCTACTCATCGTTTTGAATACTCATTGCTGACCTCTGCTACCTACTCAATTTACTTAATTGGTTATTACAACCCTTTAGCCAGGATTACAACCTAGCTTTACACAACACCTATGTTATGAGTGTTCATTTTATCCAAGACCTGTAGTTTAACGTCAACTCCAAACAACAGATTTTTGTGAAACTTTTCATCGCAATTTTATTATACCCTCATCATTCGGTTATCAAAAACTCTCGCTCTGGGTTGTTTCAGATCAATCTGTGTATTGTCTATCATTTAAAACAACTTCCAACTTTTATTTCCCGAAATCATAGAGTCTACTGGCTCTGTCCAGGGTACGGTTAAGGAGGGAGCTGTCAGTCAATCAATCCACCATTAAGTCTCGAAATTTCTTCATGAATATTATGTAAGACTTGCCTTCCATTATCCTAACCATAGGTTACGTTAGGTTAGAGGAAGTGTACGTGTCAATTAAGACAAGTACAGTACCCGGAGGTCGAATTGACCCATTGTACAACGTCCTAGTTACTCACACCACTTATGTTGTGTGTGTTAATTTTTATACATGAGCGGTGGGACCTACAGTTTAAAGTCGACTCCGAACGACAGATTTTTGAGAAACTTTTCATGACAATTTTATTTACTCTCAGAGTTTTTTCCAGAAATCTGCTGAGAGGAAGTCGCCGAAGAAATACTTTTTGTATTTTGTTTTGATGTCTGGCCTGCGGCTCGAACCCTGGCTTTACGTCCAATAAGCCAACACACTACTTACTAGACTACGGCGACTTCAGTCTCGAAATTTCCTCATGAATATTATGTAAGACTTGTCTCCCATTGTCCTAACCATAGTCTCCAAGGTTCTGATTTTCACTACCATATGCAGCAGATTTAAATCCAAAAGAGTGTCTAGCATTGCTGTATGCGAGGTTATCATTGTCCTTGTTGTACTGACGCACATACAGAGGCTAATATCTGGACCAAGTACATTTGAACTGTTTTCAGATCTATTTGGTCTACCCAAACAATGTTTAATCACCATAGTATGCATCCAAAGCATAACTATTTTACTACACATTCAGGTTTTCCTTGCAAGGCTTCTGCATATCATTATTGGCATGTCTGACCTTTCCTGAGGTGCTGTCTAAATGAGCTCTTCAAATTAATTTACTTTCTAGTGATATATCGAGTTGTATTGCCTCCGTTTTCTGTGATATTATGTCACCCAGGAGAGAAATATTCTTCAATTTAAGAAATTTTCTCCTTCTTGTAAATGAAACCATTGAAGTCTTGCTCGTGGTTGTCCTCAGTCTCACGGACATGTACCATCGACGTACGATCATAAGACCTATTTGAATTATGTCTCTTCAAATTTTCCTTGGCCCGCCTCAGATATTTTAGTTTATACACAAGCAAAATCGACATTAGTAGTAAAAGTACCGTAGCTTGTGGGTATTCTGTGTTTGTGTTGACCCTTATTATCTTATTCCCTGTATATGTTTTCAGAGGACGTGTGTATAAAATTGTCATCATCATAACATCCTATTTATGATCTCGTGAGGAGTGTTATCGAATACTGAGACCTTGTTGTCCATGCTAAGAGTGTTCTTGCAGTCTTGCATAATCTTCCTAACCCTGACTAATTTCCATTCAAAATGTGTATCGAATTTGCATTTTATAAAGAAATTTGAACAGCAAAGACATTGTATTTGTTATTCAAAGATGATGATGAAACTCAATCTATAAATCCTTATACTGTATGTGTGTGTGTGTGTATGAATTTTTAATCCTCTAAGTATATGTATGTACGTGAGTGTCAAACTCTTTTCAAAGCATGTAATAAAGGCAACGCTCTTGCTCATTTAAAATCCATTAAACTTTTGGGAAACAAAAAAAAGAATCCTTAAACATATCGGAGAAAAGAGAAACGAAAAACAAGAAGAGGAATTTGAGGAATATTTTTGGAAAAGTGCTTGGAAAACTATTTTTGAATTTAAATTTCGAATTTCGAATCAGTATGTGGGAATGATTTATGCATTTATCGTCGTCGTCGTCATCGTTCTCGTAGTCATCATCAACGGAAATAGTTTCCATAAGATCGTGTGGGTGTGGGTGTGTGTGTGTTTATGGGAACGTGTCAGGGTCGATGCTAGTGTGTGTGTGTATATCACAAAAATCATAGAAAAACTACAAGAAAATCTAAAATTCTAATCAAGAGAGTTCAATGCTGTAATAAAATTTATGTGTCAGAAGACAACAAAGAAAAAAAAGAAAAATTAAGGATAAGAAAAGGACACTATAAAGCATCACAGTTAAAAAGTATCATTAAAAATCAAACAAAAAACGAGCAAAATAAAGGAAAATCTTTAACGGAGAAATGAGCATTAAAAAGTTTTCAATAAATTTTCGTATTTGTTAAGCACCGAGAGAAAAACTTAACTGAACTGAACTGAATTGAGTTGAGTTGAACAGAACGTTACAGAAATCATATGAAATGTAAACGAAACCGTTCAAGGCAATGAAAAAACATTTAAAATCTTACGGCATGACAGCCAGCAAGACAAATACAGAGACAGCCAGCCAGCCAGTCTGTCTTTCACACAGCCACATACATACATAACGGAAGGATAACAAAAGTTATCGTTTTAACAGTCAACCAAAGTGTCACGTCTCTGTCTAGTTGTTTTTCTTACTGATTTTCTCTTGCTCTCTCTCTCTCGTGTTTTTTTGCTGTTTGTTTGAAGGAAAAAACCGAAAAACTGAAGAAAATCATGGGAAAATCGTTTTAATTGAAAATGACACTTGAAAGTGTTTTGCAACTTCATTTTCTTTGGCTTTTTTCAGTCTCTCTTCTTTCTTTTTTTCTTTTTTTGTTTAATTTGAATTTGTTGCTCTTTTTTTATGGCAAATTATTTATCTTTTCTTATGACTTCTTCTGGCCTCTTCACTGTCTTCATTCTCTCTTTATCTTAAGAGAAATACACTGGCATCGATTTGACTAAAGACCACATCAAAGAAGAAAGCGAATTAACAAACGATTCTCCACCATCAGGCAAAGTCTTGGTAGTTTAGGTTCGGTTAGGTTATGTTAGAGGACGTTTACTTATCAAGACAAGTACAGTACTCGGAGGTCGAATTGACCCATTCTACATCGTCCTAGTTTCTCACACCACTTATGTTGTGTGTGTTAATTTTATACACGAGTCTGCGTAGTTTAGTAAGTAGCGTGTTGGCTTATTAGAGGTAAGGCCGTGGTTCTTCTGGAACAACATGAAACTTGAAAAATATTTCTTTCAGCGATTTCCTCTCTGTATTCCTCAAGCAGAAAATCTCAGAATAAAATAATAATTACCGTTGAAAAGTTTCTTAGAAACATATCGTTCAGATTCGATTTTAAACTGCAGGTCCCTAACACTCATGGATAAAAATTAAGACACACATCGTAGACGATAGCAAAGGATGCTATCAGCGGTGAGCGCTGGCTAGAGGGTGATAAGGAGTACTGCGCTATCATCACCCTGGACATCAAAAACGCATTCAACTCTGCGGATTGGGATGCCACTTTAACAGCCCGGACGTACCGAACTACTTGATGGAACTTATTAAGGACCACTTTAAGGATCGAGTGCTCTTATATGACACAGATGATGGCAGGAAGACATATGCGGTATCGGCGGGGGTCCCGCAAGGTTCCGTGCTGGGCCCAATACTATGGAATGTCATGTATGATGGTGTACTGGGGCTTAGATTCTCTAGAGGTACACAGATCATTGGTTTTGCGGACGATATTGCCCTGGTGATAAGGGGAAAACATTTGGATGAATTGGTGAGAAGGTGTAACACTGCGGTTGGTATAGTCAGGAACTGGATCACGGGAATAGGTCTTAAACTTACTGATCACAAGACGGATGTATTACTTGTAAGCAGTAGGAAGAAGATGGAATTTATTACAATATCAGTAGATGACCAGCGCATAACATCAAAGGCAGGCGATTAAATATCTGGGAGTAATGATTGATAACAGGCTCACGTTTAGGGAACACCTGACGTACATCGTTGGAAAGTGTGCGGCGACATCATGTGCACTTGCCCGAATAATCACTAACCTTGGTTGCCCAAAACAGGAGAGGAGGTGGTTACTGATGAAGGTAGTGACATCGATCGCTTTATATGCAACCCCTATAAGGCCGGGGCCATGGATAAGAGGACCTATACAGCGGGAATAGAAGCGGCCTACAGGAGATCAGCTCTCAGGGTGATTTCTGCCTTCCGCACGTTGTCTACTGATGCAGCATTGGTGATTGTGGGGATGATGCCCCTGAGGCTAGTAGTGGATGTAGAGAGGAGGACACATGACACAAGGAGGGGAATGGATCTTTCCAATCCTGTTCAGTTGGTGGATGAGGCTATGCATAGATGGCAGCATGACTGGTCCAATCCAACCAAGGGAAGACGGCTCATTCCGAGCATAGGCGAATGGACCAAAAGGGGACACGGCCAGGTGAACTTATGCCTGACACAGTTACTAACTGGCCATGGCTGTTATAGGGCATATCTCTATAAGTATGGTCATGACGTAGACGAGGCATGCCCAGAATGCCATAATGAAAGGGAGACGGCGTATCATGTTTTCTTTACTTGCCCGCGATATGTTGTTCAACGAAATTGCCTGGAGCGGACAATAGGATTCCAGGTAACGGCCGATAATATAGTTAACCTGATGTTAACCTCATGTGACAATTGGCACGCAGTATGTGTTTTCGCTGAGAGAGCAAGGTCAGCGAAACTTGAAGGCAGCACTTGCTGAATCCCCACCCCCCTAAGTAATACTTGATTGTGGTCCCGGGGAGGGGGGGAAAAGATTGAAAGTGTGACGAACTAGGTTGGGTTTAGTACATATGCGTTTAGCAAGCCGAGAGTAAGTCTCGCGGCGAATCGTGCACATTGGTAGGCCAGGCTACCAATGTCTTTCGAAGATTCCCAACTTTTAGCTCGTAAAGCCTTAAAAAAAAACCCACATCATAGGTGGTGCGCAAAGCTAGGTCGTAATTTTGACTGAAGGATTGTAAAGAGCAATCAAGTAAGTAATTTTCTCGTCTATTATTCATTATCATACTGGTCTCAGTTATGCATCAAGCTATGTGCATTAGAAGCGATAACATTTATGTTCTGAAAGTCTGAATAAGTGTTCTAGAGTTCCTTGGACGCTGGTTATGAAGAACTGCTTCTGTGGAAATCAATTGCATTGGGTCTTACGACTAACGAGTATTAGTATAACAGGGGCAATGAAAATCTGTCCGACAGCGGCGTTGGATGCCGTGTTGGATTTAAGTCCACTGCACATGGTAGTGAAAACCAGAGCTTAGAAGACTATGTTTGTGGAAATGATAGGAGATACAAAGAACGCGACGCAGCAATACAATCAATACAAACCAGACCAGGCCTCCATCCGATCACTTGACTCTTATGAGGCTGAATTGATACCCGTATGGGATTAACTGGGAAAACTTAACCCACAAAATATCAAAATATGATTACCCTCTGCTGAGTCACCAGTTCATGTACAATGCGCGATAATAAGCAAGCAAATGAGTTTGTAAGGAGGAGATCTTCATGCCACTGTTAAGGACAAAAGCTTTCTGTGAAGGTGTAGGCAGATAGTTGGAAAGGTATACTCAACGAAAGAGAAGCAAATATTCTTCTCAAACAAAATAGGTTCGAGGCAGTAGAAGTCGTGCATACAGGCAACGTTAAGTCTCGCCAGAAAGGTTTGTAAACTACAAATACTTAACAGGCTCGTCTAAGGCTCTTTATAAAGACAACCATTACAGCCTATACCCGAAAGACCCTTATTGTTAAGAAAATGAAGAATCCAGATACTGGTGTTTTGCTTTTACATCGCCTAACATTAAAATTATAAACAAAAATACAACAACAAACACTAGCATAAAAAATGGGTAAACAAGTAAGAAAAAATACAACAACAAACACTACAAGAATAAATGTAAACGAAATACACAAACAACACTAATGAAACAACGATATTTACATTTATAGAGATTTCGAGAAGGCGAAGCCATGAACATTAGCCTTCAAGAACATTCAGCGGACTGTTTACCCTGCCATATAAAAGGCAAGGCAAAGCAGGCGAATGAGTCAGTATAGTTCAGTCAATCTTGTGTGAAGACACGGTGCGTTTGAAGAGAGTAAACGTGGTTTGAGGATCTCCTTTACAAAGATCTGTCGAACAATTGCCTAGTAATTGTTATTGTCTATGCAAAGGGTGTAAACAGAGGAATAACAAAGAAAAGCAATTGTTGTTGTTTACATCAAGTTGTGAACAGTGGCATACAGAATTGTGTTCATACTTGAAAACGTTTTGAAAAGGTAATAATGTAACAATAACAAGATAAATTCATTCCCTATTCCTATGACGTCTATTATAAGTCCTCCTGTCAAAGTGTTACTTGTTACTTTGCATACCAAAGGAAAGGGACTAAAGAGAGGTCAAAAGAATGTAATAAAATACGTAAAGAAAACTATAGGCACGTATGCAAGTTTATGAACGACAATTTGTGGGTCTACATATATACATACATGCATGAAAGTATTACGTATTGATGTATGTATGTATTCATTATGAATAATAAAAAAAAAAAAGAAAACTCAAGGAAATGTTTATTCATTCACTAGAGCAACATGAACCCCGAAACAGTTTCTGTTTCTTACTTTGCCATACAACGAGTTGCTTACAGACGCACACAGTCAGTCGTCTTTGTGGAAATTGTAACAGGGACGGTAACAGTAACAGGAACAGTAATAACTTATAATACAGTGATAGAGGTATTATTAAAGGATGAGGAGGAGTTGGAGGTGGCAAGGGAATGTGTATTGTAAAGAAATAAAGGAAGGCAGTCAGTAGATATTTTATGCAAAAGCTTAACAAAACAAAGTTAATAAAAGAAAATGAAAACTCGGTACGAGAGAGAGGAACAACAAAAATAAGAACGAAACAAAAATTTTAAAAAGGAAAGTTTATTTGCTGGAACACAAACATATTTGCACATACAGTGAGTAACAAAGAAAATCTTACAAGTGAAATTTTTTTTATTTTTGCTGTTGAAAGTGTTCTAGTGTAGCAGTTAATATGAATGAAGGAGAAAGTAAACAAATGTACTTCGCGGTTTTGAAATTAAAATAATGCATCCTGGAAGTCCTCTAGTATATAGTTGGTCATTGCAAGTCCTCAGTTAGGCTTGTGACATAGCTTCTCACACCTCTTATGTTGTGTGCGTTATTTTATACGTGAACGGCGGTAGCTACAGTTTAAAGTCGATTCCGAACGACAGACTTTTGAGATACTTTTCATGGCAATTTTATTTTACTCTCAGAGTTTTTGTTAGAAATCTGCGGAGAGGAAGTCGCCGAAAAAATATTTTTTTTATTTTATTTTATTGGAGATGTCTGACCTGGGGGTTTGAACCGACGCCTTACGTCTAATGAGGCAACATACTACATACTAGACTAAGGCGACTTCATCTGGTGTCCAGATTATGTTATTCAGACCAAAAAAGTGTTCGCCGTTGACAGTGATGGCCTGAGTAACGTCGTTCTCACAGAAATATGCACCGATGACTCCGTTACCCCAAAATTAACATCAAACAGTGACTATTTCGGCATGCATTTGATGCTCTTGGATCTCATGTGGATTGGTATCGATCCAAACACAACAATTTTGTTTGTTCAGGTACACTCATCCAGAAATTGGCTTCATTGCTGAAGATGACTTTTCGATGATAATTGAGGTCAATTGCCAACTGTTCCAGAGCCAATTCAGCGAACACAATTCATTATTTATTATCGTTTATCTTCAATTTCTAAGTCAGTAGAAATATATACGATTGCAGGCCCTAGAAACGGCACAAAATTCCTCAAGTTGTGATCTACGAAAGGCCGAGATCTTAAGAGCTACGCAATATCGACTACCTCAGTTTCTGCTGCACTTTCTCTTGTCAAAAAACAAACATGAATGCAGTATTTGTCGCCGTAATCTAGTAAGCAGCGTGATGGCTTATTAGACTTGAGATCGTGATTCAAGCCCCAGCCCAGACATCGATGATAATTGAGGTCAATTAGCAACTGTTTCAGAGCCAATTCAGCGAGCACACTTCATTGTTTATTATCGTTTATCTTCAATTTCTAAGTCAGTTGAATCCTATACGGTTGAAGGCCCTAGTAATTCTCGAAGTTTTAGTCTGCGGAACGTCGAGCTCTTGTGAGTGACGCGACATCGATTGCCTCTGTTTCTACTGCAGTTTCTCTTGACAAAAAACAAACAATATTTGTCTCCGTAGTCTAGTAGGTAGTGTGTTGACTTTTAAACGTGAGGTCGTGATTCAAACCCCAACCCAGACATCTCAAAGAAAACGAAACATGAAGAGAATATTTTTTCCGGCGACTTCCTCTCAGCTGTTACCACGACGACGATTGTTGCCGCGCCGTACATTATAAATGGAAGCATTGAAGGCAGTATTATTACCAGCTACAGCAGTAAGGGGTATTAGTGGCAGAGTTAGTATCAATGCCAGTGCCAGTGGGTACAATTTCGGTAGGTGCAGTGCCTGTACCAGCGGGTCTTAATTGTTCCAAGAAATCTTGTTTTTGTGTAATCCAAGCATCGAGATTTTTGTTGATTTTAAAACCGCCACCCAAAAATTACGATTCGCCAGTGTTGCTATACTTGATCTAAACAGCGGCAACCTGCTCCTGGGGAGAGACTTTTTTAACAGCAGCTGGTAGGGGAAAGAAAATTGTATTAAAACCCCCATGGAATGGCTTTGATTTGTAACTTAACTCACCTGCTAGTGTTTGGGCCACGAACAACAAAAAGTTGAATCTAAAAGTCATGATTTCGTTTGAAATTTTTTCATTCGATTTGAAGAAATGTCCTTTACTGTACGTTTTCTCGTAAAATAAAATTACCACGAAATTTTTCTAAAAAATCTGTCGTACGAAGACGACTTTAAACTGTAGGTCCCACCACTCATGTATAAAATTAACACACACAACATAAGTGGTGTGAGAAGCTAGGTCGTTGTCCTGACTGAAGGTTTGGAATGTTCAGTTAAATAAGTTAGCTGTGCGATAATTATTGTCCGGCACTGTATACATAAATAATCATTAGCATGCATTTAAAATATCAGAATAAAAATTCATGTTTTTTTTTCACTTTATAATGACGATGAATGAAATGAATGAATGTCCTTTAGAAAAGCAGAATTACAAACAAACAAACACACAAGCAACGAAGCAGCAACAGCCACATAAACGCTTTGCATGCAATTTAATAAGGACTTGGTTACTTGGTTACATTTACTTACGTATTCTAAATACGTACGTACGTACGTACATACAAAAATGTGTGTGTTGAAATCATAAGTTTTTATAATAATCTATAAGTGTGTGTGTGTGTATGAGTGTATGTGTGTTTGTTTAAAGTTATTCTGCATAAAAATCAAATAAAAGATTGAAGTTTTTTTCTCCTCGTTTTTTTTTTGTAACTTTGTTTACAGGCTTAAGCATACAACTACATACACCGCACAACTACACTGTCTTAATGGCAACAATAATAACAACAACTACTTTGACAACATTTATATTTATGAGCAGAGCAGCTATGTCTACGTATGTATGTGTAAGTGTGAGTGTGTAAGCACAATACCACCTAACATACCAAAGAAACTCTACAGAAAGCACCGGAAACCGGAAGCAACCAATAATTCAAATGAATTTCAAATCAAATCATTTCGCTACAAAACGACAACAAGAGCACCAACAGAGCCTACCACCACTACCACCACCACCACCTTCGCCATGAGCAGAGGGCTGCAAGGGCTTTACTTTAAAATATTATGCCCTGACAGTTTCATTTTGTTTTCGTTTTGTAGGGTTTTTGAATACAAAAAAAAACACACACACACACACTTATGTACTCACACATACACTCTTTAAGCATTTAACGACTAAGTAGTACGATAATGGCCATTTGAGTTCGTTAAAGAGTTTCATTTTGTAAAACTGATTATAAAAAAAAAATTGAAGAAAAAAGACTAAGAACGGTGGCCAATTAAAAGTTGTGTTGCATACAATTCAGTAATAAAATGGACTCCAGTAAATTGCAACTTATTAATGATAATACTGGAGTAAAAAGAGCTTAAGTAAGGAAATTTTTTTTCTCTATTAAAGGACACCAGCTTCACTGGTATCGCCAAACAACTGTGGAGACGAAATCAACACTTTGAAGTTGTTATATGTACAGGACAGATATTGCTTCACAAAGCAACTTTACTCCGGTGCTTTTGCTCTGAAAGCAATAAGTTTAACGAGCAACAAAAGGTATGCAATCACCCATCCTAGAAACATTGAAGCCACAAATGTTTGTTGGTCATTACAGGTCAGTCAGGATTAGGACCCCGTTGCTCAGACCACCTAGGTTGTATGAGTTAATTTTATCCGATAAGTGGCGGAACCTACAGTTTAAAGGCGATTCCGAATGACAGAATTTTTAAGAAGCATTTCGTGGGAAATCTGCTGAGAGGAAGTCGCCTTAGAAATATTTTTTTCTTATTTCGTTTTGTTGAAGATGTCTGACCGGGGGGTTTGAACCATGGCCTAACGTCCAGTAAGCCAACACTACTATCTACCAGATTACGACGACTATAAAAGAAACGTATACTGCTTAGCAGAATTTCGTTAATGCAACCAGTACCACATTTATTGTTCAGGGAAATCAGGAATATGAAATACGGTCACCACACGTCATGGAAATAAAAATCGTACATAATGCTGGCCTTAAATTATGCGGTAACTGGAGAGACATTGCTTTAACACCAGCGATCTGAAGAAATTTAAGTCGCCATAGTAGTACGTTGGCCTATTAGACGTGAGGCCGTCGTTCGAACCCCAGACCAAACATATCAAACAAAACAAAATTTAAGGAAAAAATATTTCTTTCGCTGTCTTCCTCTCAGAAAATTTCTGACGACAACTCTGGGAGTGACATAAAAATTGCCGTGTAATAAAAATTGCCAGAAGTCTAGTAGTCTAGTAGGTAGTGTGTTGGCTTATTAGACGTAAAGCCAGGGTGCGAGGCCCAGGCCAGACATAGAAAAATACAAAAATTATTTCTTCGGCGACTTCCTCTCAACAGTCTTCTGGCAAAAATTCTGAGAATAAAATAAAAATTGTCATGAAATGTTTCTCAAAATCTGACGTTCGTTGTCGACTTTAACCTGTTGGTGCTGCAACTCCTTAATATAATTAACACACACAAAATAACTGGCGTGAGAAGCTAGGTCGCCATCTTGACTGAAGGGTGGTAATGACCAAATATGTATGTATTTATGTATGCATGTAGTCTGTATGTAAAATCGTCGTTGTTTAGAATGTGATATGCCGACTTATTAGTCGAGAGACCGTAGTTCGAATCCCAGACCGGATATATCAAGCTGAAGATTTCTGGCAAAAATTCTGGGAGTAAATAAAATTGTAATGGAAAACTTCTCTAAACTTTCTCACTCTGTACGGCAGATTTTTTAAGAAAGAGTCGACTTTAGACTGTAGATCCCGCCACTCATGTATAAAAATTAAGACACACAACATAACTGGTGTGAGAAACTAGGTCGTAATTCTGACTGAAGGGTTGTAATGACCAATTATGTATGTATGTATGTGGTGTGAAAAATTTGAAGTCGCCGTAGTCTAGTAGGTAGTGTGGCCTCTTCTTAGACGTGTGGCCAAAACGAAATAAAAAAAATTTCTTTCGACGACTTTCTCTCAGAAGATTTCTAAAAGCTCTCTGGGAGTAGATAGAATTGTCATGAAAAAGTTTCTCAAAAATCTGTCGTATGGAGTCGTCTTTAAATTGTAGATCCCAACACCCATGTATAAAAATTAACACTCACAACATAACTGGAGTGAGGTCTTAATAACTGTATGTATATATGTTCTGTGTGCATATGTGTGATCTGGAAAAATTGAAGTCGTCGTAGTCCAACAGGTATTGTGTCGACCTACTAGACGTGAGGCCGTGGTTCAAACCAGAGATCAGCAATGAGTATTCAAAACGATGAGTAGATTCGAATCGTACTTATAATTTCTGATAATTAAACGCATTCATACTTATTTTAATGTCATACTCATACTACTCATATTCAAAGTTTGAAATACTCATGGTACTCGTACTTAACAATACGCATGATGTTATTGATTTCGAATCTCCATGACTCATCGTACACACGAATCACAAAATAAGTATGATTCGCGTACGAACACTACAATACTCACAAGAAGGTTGTGTGTTTGCTGTGCTTGCTGTCTTTTTCTGTTTTGTTTATGTGTCTTTCTTCTTTCTTTGTAAATGCAACAACAACTAAGACTGTAAATTATGACGAATGATTCGAATCACTCGAATCATTTATGAGTAGTATTATAAGTATGTTTCTAAATTTATGAATCTGAATGAGTAGATGTATGAATCAAACATATTTCGAATGGTATGAGTTTGATGTCAACGTTGTACTCATACTCATTGCAACTTGTACTTATAAATCAATGTTGTGTACTGATTGTGTACTGTTGACTCACTCATACTCAAAATTTAATGAGTGCTTATGAGGAGCAAAAAAGCGATTCATTGCTAATCTCTGCTTCAAACCCTAGCCGAAATTTAAGAAAAGAAATATTTTCTCGCTGACTCCCTTTCAGCAACTCTTCAGAAACTCTGAAATAAAAAAATAAAAATTGCCATGAAAAAGTTTCACAAAATCTGTCGTTCGGAGTCAACATTAACTAAAGGTTCCGCCACTCATAGAATAAAATTGATACACACACCATAAGTGCTGTGGGAAACTAGGTTGTAATCTTGACTAAAGGCTTGTAATGATCAATTAAGTACGTATGCTACCAAGTAGGCAGAACACATTTTTTTCTGTCCCGAAGGACGTTTTAATCTCCCACTCACTTTCTACGCCTATATTAGAAATTCTTTTTTTTTAATTCCATGAGAGATCTGGTTAAAAAAATGTATGAGCAACAGTTGTGTGTCTTCGCTAACAGCCTGAGCATGAGTTATAGTTTGAAAATCTAAACCAACGACTTTTGTAAATAATTCAACAGTGCATCTGATGATCAAGTGCAGCCCTTGCGCTGATCAACTTCCCCCTCCTTGGATCGGAAGAACTTGGTCAGTACAGAGGCTGCTTTCACCTGTGGCATTACAAAGGGCCGCTATGCGTACTCAAGTGTGCTTTTTGGCAAATTAAAGCTACCACTCTAACCTAACCTAACCTAACCTGATGATCAACAGCTTGAGGCAGCAATCAGCCAAGAGGGGAAGCACCATTAAACGCGCCACCATTATCAGCGTCTGTTACAGCACTAGTGATTGCCAAGTGCTACCATTGCTTTGGTTTACAGTTTCATTATGCGAATTAGAGTAGGACTGTGACCTCTTTTTGGTAAACAACTTTAAGCATCTCCCCATGTTCTGAAAAAGAAATTCAAATTATTTTTTTCTTTCTTAACTGGGTTGGAAAGCATTACAGGAAACCCTAGCTATGTATGCAAGTACCAGACTATGCTCTTCAGAAATAATTTTTCTACGATTTTAATTAATTTTCTTAGAATAGATCACACGTCTATTTCTATTTTATTTTCATTATTTTAAGTTTTTTCTTCGTCATTTTCAAACATTTTTTTCAATAAATACGAGTTCAATTAAATTGTGCCTTAGGCCTTGGGACGTACGACAATAACCTGGGGTCTTTTGTTGCCCTTCTTAACACCACGACGTACAGCACCACGACGGTTTACACGGCGGCGATTGTTACCACGACGACGATTGTTAACACGACGACGACCGCCAGCAGCACCAGTTGTAGGGGTATCAGTGTTAATTCCAGTCGTAGTAGGAGTCAAAGTGTTTGTAGTGGGAGTGTTAGTGTCAGTGGGTACAATTATGGTAGGTGCAGTGCCTGTACCAGCGGGTCTTAATTGTTCCAAGAAATCTTGCTTCTGTGTAATCCAAGCATCGAGATTTTTATTGGTTTTAAAACCGCCACCCAAAAATCTCAATTCGCCTGTGTTGCTATCCTTGATGTAAACAGCGGCAACCTGCTCCTGGGGAGAGACTTTCTTAACAGCAGCTGATAGGGGGAAAGAAAATTTTTATTAAAACCCCCATGGAATGGCTTTGATTTGTATCTTAACTCACCTGCTAGAGTTTGGGCCATAAGGCATACGGTTACGAACACTAAAATGTTGAATTTAAAGGCCATGTTCTTGGTTTTTTTTTTAATTCGATCTGAAGAAGTTCTTTGAATGTACGCTACTGTACGTTAGCAATTGTAAGCGTGTTTTGATGCGATTGAATATGATTTCTTTGGCTTTTATACGATTCTCTTTAGCTTAGCTTAACGACTTGAATTATAATTTCCCCGCCGTTTTGTTTTTGTTTTGAAGAAAATTTTTCAAAAAAACTCATCTCATCTTAAAGGGAGGTTATTAAAGACGAAAATGATATGCAAAATCCAAGCCAAGCCTAAACAAAAGCCATTGAAGTACCAGAGCAATAGTAAAAGAAGTACAAAATAAAAGAAGACAAGAATATTTTTAAATTTTAATTAACTTGACTTTCTATCAATACCAGCTGGCAGCCACAACATACAAGACCAGCCCACAAACTCATGCGTATGTTTGTCGTCGCACATGACTGGCATTAAAGCTGTTGAGATGCTAAGCTTGAATTACTTGGTAGCGAGCGATGACTGAAACTTGGTAGTCTGTCTTAGACTACCGTTATGTATTGAAATTTAAACAATTATTTTGCCATCTGTGTGTAGTGGTGGTCGTGCTGGTACTTGAATAATTAGAAAGTAATTCTAATTCCAGGTTGCCAAAAAATCATTTCAATACACTATGCGCCTCGGGACCAAGAAATTCCATTAAAGTTCAAACGCTTACACTTGATTTAATTTTATTTTAAAGCAGCTGATAACATGTGCGAGAATTTATGCTGGAATTTATGTCACAAAAGATTTGTTTTTGTTTTTAATTTCTTTTTTAAGTGATTCACAGCATTTGATTTGAAGCCGCAGGTTCAATAATTTTATTAATAAATGTGGGTCAATATTGAAGATCACATTACTGATGTTACTTTTAAAGCAATTTACTTAAGGAGGCACTGGTGGAGACCAAAAATTCAAACTTTTCTATTTTCGATTTTGAGCTCCAAAAATATCATATTGACGATTTGACGATCTATGCCCTTATTTTGACGATTTTTAAAAATTAAAAATTTACATCATATTCCTAACTCTAGTACATTAAAAGCCACTTTAAGCTTTGTATTTACTTTGCTATTTTTACTATTGGAAATTTAAGTTAATAATAACGAATAGTAAAGCGTTATATTTTTAAGTTACTTTCGAATAAATCGACAATTTTAAAAAATCGAGTTCAACTTCTAATATTACCATCGGAAGAGCAAAGGCAAGCGCAGTTATTTTGTTTCGTACGACCAACACTTAGGGGATCGATGGTATTGGGTTTGGAACTATGAAAATATGTTGTTATGGGAAAAAGGAAAGAGGGAACAGTGTTTATGGAACAGTCTTTATGGGCTTATATAAAGTGTGTTTCATAATTATAAGAACACTTTGTAATGTAAAATTGTTCATTAAATTTCTTCATATTGTTTATACATTATGTTGGGAACATATAAATGTCTGAGTGTACTATTTATCGATATGGTACACTTCTATGTTGCTCTTGTATTTTTAAAATTTTTTAAAATAACAAGTAAGTCGGTGTTTCAGAAATATAAAAACATTGTTAATTTTTAAGAATAAAACAATTTTAATGAAATTATTTGCGAATTAGTCCACCTTTATTTTTTATAAGATTAAATATTCTAGAGGTCATACTCTCTACTAATGTATTGATTAAGTTTTGGTCAATATTTGAACATTCGTGACAAATTGAGTTTTTTTAATAAATTTAAATTTTAATATTGGCGAATTCCCGAATAAACACGATTGGACAAAATACCCCAAATATAGGATTTACATCTGGAGAACACGCTGGCCACTCTAAAACTGTTATATTTTTTGAGCTAAACCAGTTTTTTGTAAATCTGCTGTTGTGAATGGTAGCGTTATCTTGCTGAAAAATATAATTTTTTAAGGGATTTTGAGCTATGAAAGGTAATAAACTTATTTCCAGAGTTTTGACGTAATCTGTGCTGTACATTTTAAATGACAAGAATTGAATTTCAATACACCCATCGCTACAATATGCGAATGTAGAGGTTCCTTTCGAATATCTCTCCAATAGCCTCTGTTTCCATCCGGACCGCCAAGATTCCATTTCTTTTCATCTGAAAATATAACCTTAAATAAAACTGGTGGTTATTTTCACATTTACAAAAATTGAGTAAAGTCATACCTGAGTCCAATTAGTTTGCATATTTTCTTTGGCGAACTGTAACCTTGCCGCCACATGACGGGGTAATAAACGCGGTACTTGAGTCATTTTTATTTTCTGTTATTGACCTCCATATGGTTGTTTTTGATACAGAAACACCCGTTGGGGCCTTTATACTTTTTAGACTCAAAGTGGAATTGCTTGCTAAACGATTAATCTGGGCTATTTCTCGCTGAGAAAGGATTTTTTTCCGTTCGGATCTCTTTGTTTGTCCATAATTCTCAGGATTGCTAAAAAAAATTTCTTACCACAGTCACACTTCTTCCCAATTTCCGAGCAATTTCTCTAAACTTCAAATTTTGATCTTTAAAGTCCAAAATTTTACCTTGTTCTTGTTCTGATAAACTGAATGCACGTGGTATAGTAAAAGCACAATTTTTTTCTTTATTTTAAAACCAATTTTAACCGAAGTTATTGCTTTACTAAATTGCATTATCATTTTTTCTTCACTTGTTTTTATAATAATGAAACATGCAGATATCGGAAAACTTCCAAAAATGAAACATATAAATACATATAAAGAGTAAATGCAAAAATGTATTTCTCTTAATAAATATTTTTAGATCAATTCATTACTTGCAGAGAAATTTTAAAAAAATAAGTGTTCTTCTAATTTTGAAACATACCTTATTTTTATACCATAAGTAACAGGAAAGGCCTCTGCAGGAATTGAGTTTCACATATGAATAGTCCGACTAAAAAACGTATTTTTACTGTAATGCAGTGTGCGATCCACTGGCCAATCGATCACATACGGAAGTGGTGGCCGACAAAGACGAGCGTTACGTAGGAATATATGATTTTCGGGAAAAAGTCCTCTTACTTCGTTCGAGCACAATCGTTTTGTCGAAGCGATAGAACAGTGAAACACAAACTACATTGCAACGATGCTCCAATGATTTCGATACACAATGGAGTTCGATACACAACCGCCATTAGCGAGCTACTACGGCCTCTATTGTACACGTTCGAGAAACTCAAAATAGACATTGAGGCACCGACCCATACATGAGAGTTGTATTCCAGTCTCGGTCGGTTACAAAGGGTGTAAATAGTAAGATCATAAGATCTTAAGAAGGAACTGAAGGAACTGAAAAATGTGTCGGTTGAAGCCAACATTACACTGAATTTTCATGCTCAGAATGCCAAGAGCTTCTGACTCCTTAATATTTACACCCCCCGTATATTAAGATGATGCAATATTATTGCTGCGCTTATGTGTCAATAAACAACACTGGGTTAGATTGTTTAATCCTTAAATAATTTTTTCTTGAAAATGATATAACATTTCTCCATTTTTGGAAAAAAAAATTAATAAATGAAGATGAGGGACCCTAGGTTTTTATTTCTAAAAATTTTTTTTAAATGTTTTATTTTTGAACTCAGATATGTATACATTGACTTTATATGTTTTACTGCAATAGAAATAATTTCGGTTTTTAAAAACTTTTATTTTATTTATTTAATTCTTCTGACGATTTTGACGATTTTTTCTCAAATATTTGACGATTTGGTGCCTCATTTATCTGGCAGCTCACAACAGTAAGATATTGCAATGAGGGAGCCCATAAATCTTTACTTATCTACTTAAATGATCATTACAATACTTAAGTCAGGATTACAACCAAGCTTCTCACACCACCCATGTTGTATGTGTTAATTTTATTCATGAGCTGATAAAGTCGACAGATTTTTTAAAAACTTTTCTTAGCAATTTTTTCCCAGGAGACTGCTGAGAGGAATTTGCTGAAGAAATTTTCTTTTTGTACTTCAGTTTTGTACGAGATGTCTGAGCTGGAATTTCAACCACGACCACTGTGCTTGTAAGCACAGTATTTAAACGATCGTCGTCTCAGTATCCATGTCCATTATGGTCAAAGTGGCCTTTAGTATGTGAAAGTCCTCTCAATTCCAATTGAGGACAGAGTAAGTACGACTGAGTTAAGTATGCCTCAAACACCACAATTTTACCACCAGTTAACTTGAACATTATCGAAAACAGTCTAATTTTTATGAACAGACACCTTTGAGGATTTGTTCGATTTTACTGCTATTCAACTGCGATTCACCGGTTACCATTTGGAACATAAGTAAGAACTCATAAGAACTCATATTGAAATTGGACATAGTGACACATATAGGTTAAGATTGGGTCAAAGTCAGAGTCACCACAAACAGCTTCGGCCCCATTGTAATGCCGATATTGCGCTTTCCGTCATTCAACTTAAACTCCTGGCAGGCTTCTTTCATCCAAACCGATTGTTTTGTTTCTTATCAATAATTTCGGGCAGCCCCAGCATCTGTCGTTGCAGTTCCTCAAGTGCCGGAAGAAGACAGATTAAATGTTCTGCGGTCTTGCTTTATTACTTACTTACTTAATTCGCCATAACAACCCGTTTAACGGATTTCGGCCTGCCGCAACACATCCTTCCAGGCGCATCTGCTTCGTGCGCGCCTACGCCAGTTGGTCACACCAATCAATGACAGGGCTTCCTCAATTTGGTCCTTCCAACGGATACAGGGTCGTCCTCTTCGCCGACTTCAGCAGATTCCCGCATCAAACACCCGTCTCGCCGAAGCATCTTCCTCCATTCGAACAACATGGCCGAGCCAGCGCATCCGCCGGATATTAATACGCTGTACAACGTCTATGTCGTTGAGGAGCTCGTACAGCTCACTGTTGTATCCGATACGGAAATCATCGCCAACTCGCACTGGACCGAAGATCTTGCGTAGTACTTTTCTCTCGAATCAAGGCTGCTGCATCAGTGCTTAATAGGGTCCATGCCTCTGCGCCATAAAGAAGCACGGGTAGGATGACCGTCTTGTAGAGTATTAGTTTTGTCGTACAAGAGAGGCCTCTGCTACTCAATTGCCTATTGAGACCATAGTAGCACCTATTGGCCAGAGTGATCCTGCGCTTGATCTCCAGACTGTCATCATTTCTGGTGGTAACGGCGGAGCCAAGATGGATGAATTCCTTGACCGTATCAAAAGTATAGTTATCGGCCGTAATCTGAGATACTTGTCGATAACATATACTTTCTTTTGCCCTCATTTACTGCCAGACCCATCTTACTAGACTCCCGTTCAATAGCACTAAAGGCAGCAGTAACATCTCGCTTGGCACGCCCTATAATGTCATTGTCGTCAGCGTACACAAGCAACTGGACACTTTTTAGAAAAATATTGCCATTGCGATGCTCGCCCGCCTTTCGCAGCACACTCTCCATGACGAAGTTGAAGGGGTCACATGATAAGGGGTCGCCTTGTCTGAAACCTCGCACGGTACCAAAAGGTTCGGAGTGGTCCTTTCCTACCTTGACGGAGCTGCAGGAATTTCTCAACGTCATCCAGCATAGCCTTATCAGCTTCGCAGGTATACCGGGCTCAGACATTGCGGCAAAAACACGATCCTTATGGGGCTATCGAAGGCTGCTTTATTACTTGTAATTATAATTTTAGGAGTCCTATCTCCGGGTGTATGTACTCAGATTTCAATGTTCCATTATAAATGATATGCGGCTCTTAAGATGAAATGTGATCAGGTTTAATCTAAACTTTGTTCGGCATATATCTGCAGAGAACCCAATCAACCTGGTCTCTCCCATCTTTCTATTGCAAATGAGGAAAGTTTACTTGAGATCATTAGATCGCTACATTGCACAGGAATTCCCATATGAGGGAAACTGTCGAATGTCTAGCTATCTCATCCAGAGAGGACCAATGCTCTTGGACTATCTAGGATATTGAGTGTACACTCTCTAGAGATCTCTTGTTAATAATATGCGTACATCTCCGCTCGATATACTATGGCTGTGTTTTAGCCCTTGTAATACTACCTCTGACCTTGTCGCATTATCTGCATTCGTCAGTAAATACTTGAATGATGTTCTAAGGAAAGTGTAAGTCATTCTCACACACAAAACATTTATACCCAAGATTTTGGCAGAACCATTTATCTAGCCAGCATATATGGTGGCATATGACGTCAATTTCTTATATCTTCAATAAGCGCTTTAAAGTTCCAGTTTCTTTTTCAAAATGTGGAATAAAAATGATACTTAACATATGTGCCCTTGGCAACTGACTTCTTGTCAAAACAAAAATTCTGCAAAAAAAAAATATCGTATCAAACGAATAAAAATTTGATTGAAAAACAAACTTCAACTTATCAGATCCTATAGAAAATCTATTTCTGTTTTTATCTAAAGGGTGTTTTTTATAGAGGTATAGAACTTTAAGTTGGCATTACTTTTCAAGATGGCGACCGATTTAACAGCTGTCAAGTGATTTATTCTCAGTTTGGTTTGGCAATTTCATCATTCAGACTCACGCCTGAACAACGCTTGCAATAGTGCAATTTTATTTCGAAAATAATGGTTCTGTGCGGAAACCGTATCGCGCACTACGTCCATTTTATCGTCGACAAAATCGTCCATCAGAGCAGTTAATTCGATTAACCATGGAACGTTTTCGCATCACGTTTACTCTTATTGATAACTCGCATCCCCAGAGACGCTGTACGGTGCGTACAGAAGAAGCTATTGCTGCTGTAGAGCGTAGCATTGAAGAAGACCCGAATGAGTCCATCCGCCATCGAGCACAGGAATTGGATCTGTGTCCATCCACTTTATGGAAGATTTTGCGGAAGGATCTTGGTTAGCGTGCTTACAAAATCCAACTCGTGCAAAATTTGAAGCCAAACGATCATCAAGTAAGGCGTAGATTCGTCGAATGGGCCCAAAACGAGATTACCGTTGTTCCCGATTTTCATAAGCGAATTTTGTTTAGCGATGAAGCGCACTTCTGGTTGAATGGCTACGTCAACAAAAAAAACTGCCGCATTTGGAGTGAAGGTAATCCTCAAGTGTATGTGGAAACACCGTTACATCCAGAAAAACTGACTGTTTGGTGCGCTTTATGGGCTGGTGGAATCATTGGTCCGTACTTTTTCAAAAACGATGGTGGCCAGAACGTTACAGTCAATGGTGATCGGTATAGAGCCATGATTACTAACTTTTTCATTCCTGAATTGAATAACCATGATGTCCAGAAGATGTGGTTTCAACACGACGACGCAACATGTCACACAGCTCGTGCCACAATAGATTTATTGAAAGACACGTTTGGTGACAGCCTAATTTAACGTTTTGGACCAGTGAATTGGCCTCCAAGATCTTGTGATTTAACACCGCTAGACTACTTTCTGTCGGGCTATGTAAAGTCATTGGTCTATGCGGTAAAGCCACTAACGCTTGACCATTAGGAAGACAACCAACATTCGCCGTATACGGCCACCAATGTTGGAAAAAGTCATCGAAAATTGGACTTCCAGATTGGACTACATCCGCGCCAGCTGTGGCGGTCATATGCCAGAAATCATATTTAAAATGTAATGCCACAAGATTATCGTTCGGATAAATAAAATTCATGTCAATCGAATAATCCATCGTTGTTTTATTGCAACTTAAAGTTCTATACCTCTATAAAAACACCCTTTATTAGGCATATGGAGGTACATAAGTAATGTTTCTTCTTCAAAGAAAAAAAAATTCGTAATTTTTTTGCAGTTAATGCTTCTTGTAGTTTACCGTACAATATTTTGCCCTGAACCACGTAAATTAAATTAAAAAAAAAACTTAAACTCCTACGAAACTTCCTCCCCTTCGCCCCTTGAGTGTAAGTTTTGATTTCATTTACACTTTCGAGCTTCTTTTAACATCATTACGATGGTTTTAACGGAATCGTCGTGACTATATACACCTGGTGTAACCCCGTAAATCAAATGTACGAGTTAAATTGTTTAGAACAACAAAATTGTTGTTCATGAAAAGAAATTAAATCAAGAAACATATACACACACACACACTTAAAATTTGAAAGAAAAATAATGAAAAACCAACCAAACCCAATAAAGTTTTCCTCTCGTTTTCTGTTTTTTGCAAGCCAGAGAAAAATATAAAATTTTAGGAACTTTTAAGAAGGGAAGTAAAACCCACAAGAAAAGCTTTTTACGTTTCACACATCATATGAAAATTTAGTTGAGGCTATGAGGCAGATATTTAAAAGAATGTATTCATCTATAATCTATAAGGTACAGTGGATTCGGTCATTCTATTCACATAATACGCCTGGAAATATTGATTTTGAACTGTAGATTTGCTACATAATGTATGGAGGGAATAAAAAGAAACACTTAGGAACGGAAATTAGAAGAGCGCTCACCATCTATAAGAGAATGTTGTTAATAGTGGGACACACATCGTAAAGGTAAATGGGCATACCATGTAACAAAGTGTTGTTTACAACACTATTCGGCAACATAAATCACTATCTGACTCATATGCTGTGCGGCCACGGATGCATCCAGCAATACCTGCCCTGCTGTAAGCGAGAAAGTGATCATATGTCGTTAAACTTGATGGACAACGGAACACGTCATGTTCGAGTGCGACAGATTCACAAAAGAATCCAAAGTAATTGATAAGTTTTTGACTGCAGACAAATCGTTGGAAATTTTATTACAAAACTGCACCAACAGGCGACGTAGTCTAGTAGGTACTATATTGGCTTATTAAACAACAGTCCGTGGTTCAAAACCCAGCTTAGACATGCCGAAACAACGACTTCCTTCTATCGGAGACTTCCCCTCTGAGAGTAAAATAAAATTGCCATGAAAAGTTTCTCAAATCAGTCTCTCGGAGTCGTCTTTTAACACTAGATCCCACCACTCATGGATAAAATTAACAAACACAACAAGGGTGGTGTTGTGCAGCCCTTGTGCTGATCAACTTCTTCCCCATCTTGGTTGGAACTCGGTCAATACAGGGACTGCGTCTACACGAGGCCCTGTCTCGTTGGCACATTGTACTTTCTGGTCACTCCACTATTCTGGAGGTTGATCCAGTGGCCACCGTGAACATCGACTATATCCCTGCTGAATATTGTCTCGATAGGGGTTTCCACTTTCTGATTCCGAGTAGGGACGACTGGAATTGTAATGCAGTTGTCCCCCCGGAAGTCCTGGATATATATACCGACGGCTCTAAACTCGATAATGGGGTTGGAAGCGGTGTCTGCTCTGGGAAACTGGACCTGAACATTTCTCTCCATCTGCCGGACTACTGCAGCGTGTTTCAGGCGGAGGTTACGGCATTTTATCGGGCCGCTCAATGGATCGTCGTCAACGGTGCTCCTTTCACTCGCGTCTCGGTCTTTTCTGATAGTCAGGCCGCGATAAGATCTCTATAGTGTTTCGTGAATAACTCCAGGATCATTAGGGAATGTCGCCGCTGCCTCGACCTTCTTTCTGGGCGCTTCACCAGTCCCACTGGTGTGGGTCTCCAGGCACAGTAACATTCAGGCAACCTGTAGGGCCGACGAGCTCGCCTGGTGCGCTCCTTCCGGAATCCTCTTCAATTGAACTGGGTATGCTGCTTGCCTAGGTAAAGTTGGACATTGCGCGGAAATTCTTTCGGGACGCCAACCTATCCTGATTCAATGAGGAGTCCTGCTCCACAGCTAGACTCACCTGGCCCTTGATGGATAGAAGGCGTACCAACCAATTACTTGGTCTTGGTCGTGATGTCATCTCGACTGCAGTGGCCGTGCTTACAGGTCATTGCGTGATGGGTAGACACGCGGAGAGAATGAGGCTCCCATTTCACGATTTCTGCCGTGGATGCAGATCCGCTGAGGAAATGGAGACTGTTATCCACTTTCTTTGTCAGTGCCCGTCCCTTGCTAGGTGTATATATAAGCTATTTGGCTCTCCATTTTTTGTCAGCTTGACGGAGCTATCATCCGTTGATATCAAGGATATAGCTTCGTTCATCAAACTTTCTGGCTGGTTTTCCAGTATGGGGTAGTCGTGCTTTTGATGTGCAGCCATTGCGCTGACCAACTTCTTCCTCTTCCCTGATTTTGGTGGAACTTGGTCAGTACAGGGACCGGGCCGCTATGCGTGCTCAAGTGAGCTTTGTGAAATCAGAGCTACCACTCGGACCTAACCTAACCTACACGAGGCGTCACAATGGGCTGCAATGCATACTCAAGTGTTCTTTTGGTGTCAAGGCTACCACTTCAACCTACCTACCTAATCTACACGGGTGGTATGAGGAGCTAGGTTGCAATCCTGGCTAAAGGGTTGTTATGACCAATTAAGTAAGTAAGTAAGCATGAATCTTTACTTTACGGCTTTCACGATGTGAAATAAGGAAACAATACCGAGCGTTCAATACGAAAACATTCTTTAAAACCACTGCCAATGCATTTTAATAGAGAAGCACTATCAGCATATCCTTTTCATTAACCTCAACTCAATTTTTTTTTCTTCTCCTTTCTTTTTCTTCTCATTGTTGTCTGTTGTTTTATTTAATTTTTTTACGATCTTTTCTTCCTCCTCAAATTTTTAAACAAAAAAAAAACTCTTCAAGAAAAAAAAATTTAAGTGCGTATGCTGTGCGGTACCCCATGCACTCCATAACTTCTTGCCACTCGTGAATTTGCTTTCATGCAATTTTTCCCAAAAAAAAAAAAATAATAAAAAAATCAAAGTGGGAGTATACGGAAAATGCAACACAATATGCCAAACATGCTGGCCCTCCCAACATCTCATGGCCCGTGCCAAACAAAAAGGCATGAAATTTATGCACGTGTTTCGTTTGTGTTCCCCTAAAGAAAACGGGGATAACGTGGGTAATGTCAGCGGGGAAGAGTTTGCATTACATTTTGGATACCCATGATTTTTTTTAAGCCGGTAAGATTGTATATGATGCGACGTATGCAAAATATTATGGAGGTTTTACTGCATCAGACAATGGCTGATAGGGAGAGAAGGTAGAAAAAAGAGAGGTGAATGCATTGTGGTGCACGTAATTGGTATTCGTTTGGATAATTGCTTTTTAAGATTTCCTCTTCACAACTAATGGAAAATGCCTACTAGAAATGGAGATGATGATAATGATGATGATACTCTTGCTTACAAGTAAACACAACTTAAAATAACTTTTGGAAGATTATACCCTGTTTTCCTTAAGGGGGTATACCATTGAGTGGTTGGAAATATATACGACACTTTTCGGTGGATGTTTAAGGCTGGCAGTACAGATAATGACGTAAGGTTCACACTCAGGGCAGTATAATACGTCCATTTAATTAAAAAGGCGTTGACTTCCACCATTAGGAAGAGTCTTCTAGTACAAACCACTCAGAATCTCTTCTTCATACAGTGAAATGTCCTTTTTCCCGACCTCAAACTGTTCCGTCAGGGATGTCCAGCGAAGCGCTACCAGAATTCTCATTAATTTGGCGAAAATACTGGACTGCTACACTTTAAGTGACAAACGGTGTCTTCCTAATCTTTCGTGTCTTGTAGGTAGCGTATTGGATTATTAGACGTGAGGCCGTGGTTCAAACCTCAGCTCAGACATCTCAAACAAACCGAAAAAACATTTCTTTGAGAGATTTCCTTTCAGCAGTCTACTGGCAAAAACTCTGGGAGTAAATAAAATTGCCATGAAAAATTTCTTAAAAATCTGTCGTTCGGAGCCCTCTTTAACCTGTGTTGTGGGTGATGAGTCTTATTAGACGTAAGGCCTCTGTTCAAACCCCAGATCAGACATCTCCAACAAAACGAAACATGAAAAAATATTTCTACGGCGACTTCCTCTCAGCAGATTTCTGGCAAAAATTGCCATGAAAAGTTTCTCAAAAATTTGTCGTTCGGAATCGACTTTAAACTGTAGGTCCCGCAACTTCTGGATAAAATTAACACACGCAACATGGGTGGTGGGAGGAACTAGGTCGTAATCCTGGTTAAAGGGTTGTAATGTCCACTTACGAAGAAGAAGATTTTGTTTATTCTCTTTAGCTTCTTTCAGACGTCTAAATGCGATCCCTTCAACTTCGTCATGGAGAGTGTTCTGCGGAAGGCGGGAGAGCATCGTAAATGCCAATATTCTTCAAAAAAGTGTCCAGTTGCTTGCGTACGCTGACGACATTGACATCATAGGGCGTACCAAGCGAGATGTTACTGCTGCCCTTAGTGCTATTGAACGGGAGTCAAGTAAGATGGGTCTGGCAGTAAATGAGGGCAAAACAAAGTATATGTTATCGACAAGTAGAGACGTGCGGCGCATTACATCTCAGATTACGGCCGATAACTATACTTTTGAAACAGTCAAGGAATTTATTTATCTTGGCTCCGTCGTTACCACCAGAAATGATGTCAGTCTGGAGATCAAGCGCAGGATCACTCTTGCCAACAGGTGCTACTATGGTCTCAATAGGCAATTGAGTAGCAGAGACCTCTCGTGCGCGACAAAACTAATACTCTACAAGACACTCATCCTACCCGTGTTTTTTTATGGCGCAGAGGCATGGACCCTATTAAGTACAGATGCAGCAGCCTTGAGAGTATTCGAGAGTAAAGTACTGCGTAAGATCTTCGGTCCAGTGAGGGTTGGCGATGATTTCCGTATCGGATCAAACAGTGAGCTGTATGAGCTCCTCAACGACATAGACGTTGTGCAGCGTATTAACATCCAGCGGCTGTGCTGGCTCGGCCATGTCGTTCGAATGAAAGAGGATGCTCCGGCGAGACGGGTATTTGATGCGGGGATCTGCGGAAGTCGGCGAAGAGGATGACCTTGCATCCGTTGGAAGGACCAAATCGAGGAAGCCCTGTCATCGATTGGTGTGACCAACTGGCGTAGGCGCGCACGAAGCAGAAACGCCTGGAAGGATGTGTTTCGGCAGGCCGAAATCCGTTAAACGGATTGTTATGGCCAGTTAAGTAAGTAAGTAAGTAGACGTCTAAAGCTGCTACAACGCATTAGCACATTTCAGTATACTTCGTCAAATAGATGCCTCGATTCCTCTCGAAATGTGTTGGGTTGTTTTATTGGCTGTAGTAATGAGAAACTCTGCGCATTTGCAAAGTTGAACTGCCTAACCTTCCTTTGATGTTTGCTGTTGAAATTATTCTCCTTGAGCATCAGAGATATGCAACCAAGAGGCTTTCTGATTAAATTACTTGAAGTGGGATTGAAACCTCCAAATGAGGATCTTTTTATGTTCTTAATGGGTTTCGAACCAGGATTATTTGTTGATTTACTATGCGATTATTATGTTTCAATTATTCTCTGCCATTCTGTTATAGTTTTTGTTTATCTGTTCGCATTTCTCCTGCTCTTCCTAACCTCGAATATCATATTGTCCTTATGGTTTAATATTGCATTGCATGCCTCAAAACAGCAGCAGCAACAGCAGCGGTAGCATCAGCAACAGTCGCATAATGCAAGTAAATAATAAAACCCAGCCACCAAAAATATAGAAAAACTTACTCGCTCACTCATTTACTTCCGTACTCGCTCACTCTCACCATGCTCGCTCGTATAATGTTACACCTGTAGGGTTATGAAAATATTGTTCACCGTTGTATGCCTGATTAAATCGTAAAAAGTTGTTCATTTTTTCTTCTCTCTTTAGTTTTCCCAGTGTTCCTTCGTTCTTGAGATTATACAAGAGAGAGAGAGAAAGAAAGGGAGAAAGAGAGCGAGAGCAGTCTATTGCTTGCACATAAAAGTAGATTTTTTGGACAAGTTATTCCTTTCTGCCGCGCCGTGGTAAGCCATAGCGTTTCAGTTTTCCTTTTTCTGGAACTTGTACGTAAGTGCTGTGTTGGTGGATGGGAAACCGAAAACGTTTTTTTTTTTTTGTTTCTTTTTCGTTTTGGTTTTTCGTCGTAAAATTAAAATTTTAATTAAAAATAAAATTACGAAGTGTTGACACCAACGATGTTGCACGCTGCCTGTCTGTCGTTCGTATATGTTTAATGCATTGAATTTTGCATAATGGCGACAATCACGCTACTTTCGGTAGCAGTTGGTCTCTCCATCTCTTGTAACTCTTGAAATTCCATGATCAAAAATCATTCACTCAAGCCAAAAAGGCTTAGTAATGTCCATCGGGCTTCAATTTTAAAGCGTGTCTCAAAACTCTACTAGTGCCGATGGTAGTTTCTTTGATTTAGAGCCGACTATTTAATGTTTCTTTGTCGAGTGGATGTCAATATCGTTCTAAACTTTTAAGACTTCTAAGAATGATTCCACTCTAGCATTCGCGACTGTCTTACATACACACACACCAATTGGTTAATCGCTTTAGGTGGCTTCTTCAATTACTGACACTTTGATGCCACGAAAACTGTTAGCAACTATTGATATTAGCTGATGTAAGTTACTTTAGCTTGGCCCCAAACCACGACAAATCCAATAGTTTCTGTCTGTTTGATGGCACACTGTTTTCGAGTGTGCACGCTGGCAGAGCTATCGCTCTTTACTGACGTCAATAGGTGGAACGATCACAGCCGCTTACATTGTCGGGGTCATGATTGCGAGTAGTGGAAATTGGACCTCGGTGGTGAATTACGTAGAGCGCATTCGGAGACGGAAAAAGAGAGATCTTGAGGCTGCAGAACAAGTAAGCATGTCGGCATAGGTGATACTGTCACACGTGCCAAGCGAAACCGAAACGATGATTTAGACGAAAGGAATAGTGGAGACGCTTAGATGTCTCCTCAAATTTCGATACGCAATCCGGACGCGGAGAGGCCAAAGGGCCAAAAGGACTCTACTCCGAAGTAATACCACCGTAGTTCCGGAGTGGGCACAAACGAGTCCACAGGAGACAAGGGGGTAATTTATTGGGGGAGGGCCCCACACACGGAGGATGTGACGACTTCCTCTATGATGCGGTTAGGTACATTTACCCCTCCTCGGCGTAAAAAAAATCGGTTTGACGGCAACGAAGTCCTGAAACTCTTGGAAGCAATAATATTAACCAGATATTTGAATATTATATACGTCGCAGTTTAGTAGGTAGTGTATAGGCCCGTAGTTAAAAATCTAGCTCAGACAATTCGAACAATACGAAACACGAAAAAGATACTTCTTACGGCTGCCGACTCTCAGAGTTTTTCCCAGAAAATCGTCGTTAAGAGTCGACATTAAAGTGTAGGCCTCGACACTCATGGATAAAATTAACACTGGCGACATGGGTGGCGTGAGAAGCTAGATTGTAATGACTGACTGACACAAGCTGTCCAAATTATAGCCGGAATGGTTCCTAGAGACCTACAAGCAAACGAGCGACGGATGATCTTCAACGCCAGGCAAAGTACGACTCAACCACAGAGCTTAGAAGCGATAAAGCACGAAGTCTTCCTAAAATGGCAATTTCGCTGGGAAAAAGAACAGCATGGAAGGTGGACATATAAACTGATTTCCGAGTTGCAAGTGTGGAAAAACAGAAAAAACGGCGAAGCAGACTACTACATAACCCAGATGCTGACCGGTCACGGATATTTCAGAGAGTACCTGCATCGCATGGGGAAATGCCGTTCGCCATTCTGTATCTATGAAGAGAAAGAAACGTTAGATGATTCCGAACAGACTTTCTTCAGCTGTCGTCGATGGGCCGAAAGCCGACAGCGACTCGAAGCTGAAACGTCGTGCTGAAAATTATAAACAGTAGAGCTGGAAGGCAGTAAAACACTTTGTAGAGCACGTCCTGCGAAGGAAGAAGTTTGACCTAGACGCAGCAGAATGAGAATAGAGCGGAGCATGGACGCAGGCTGACGATGATGGAACTGGAATATATGCCAGGAAAGGAGACCACCTCGGTTCCGAGGTGGAATGATTCGCCGGTGAGGAGACAAGGCGGGTTTTTAGTCGGTGTGCCCAGTGGAAGAGTCCGACATATCATGTCTGGTGACGACCACCATGAATGCATAAAGCATTTTCCCTCCTTCCCGCAAAAAAAAATTACTGACTAAATTTGTAATGACGAATTATGCAAGTAAGATGCGCTATTGATTCTATACTGATATCCAGTTTCTGCGTGTTTACCCCGAGTCCAGTAACCAGTTCAGATACTTTTGCTTGATTAACCCATAAGGTTTTTGGTTTTGCCAAGACGTCAAACTATTTCATCTGTTATTATGCTTGTGCCATAAAGTGTTCCTTAATCTCACACATTATTGTATTGGTACGGACCTCTGAATGCCTCCGGTAAGATAGAACGATAACTTTGCAAACAAATTATCTGGCTCTTTCATCACAGTCCATTAACACTAGATTTACCACGCCAGTCAAAATGACTGGTTTTGCCTTATTAGCCTTAAATATTAACTTTGTGTGAATATTTTTTTCCGAAACTTTTATATGACTTTTATAACGACAACTAAATACGATTGATTTGATAACTCATTTTGATCTTGTGTCCACAATAAAAATTTTTTTTTTTATTTCTGGTACTTATACCGGTACCAGCCATTTTGACTGGTATGTTTTTCTATGGCAGAAGACAGTGTTCTTTTGTGTATGGGGTTTCCTTCTAGTTCTGAAAAGGATAATGAAAGCGGGGAAGATACACAACTTGAGGTTTCTGCAAGTGGAACTATGTGTAAACAAATAAAAGAAGGAAGTGTTGCTGGAATTTTACCAACTCATTGCATATTCAAAGATTTATCTAGGCCTACAGCATATGCTAGAAGAAATATTATGGAAGAGAAGCCAAGCAGTGCCTTTTTACTATTGACTGACCACCATATACATAATAGAGCATATCAAAACTTGCACCTATTTAGAAGCCTCTAGAGTTTTAGAGAAGAAACGGACACTTTCACAGGATAAATTGAAAGCTTTCATTGGAATACTGTACGTATTTATGGAACAAAAAATGGGGTCCTGAATTTTTTCTAAAACTATGAGTAGGCATGACTTTATAGAAATTTTACGCTTCATTCGTTTCGATAAAAGAAATGAAAGGAGTCAATGCTTGCAAACTGTTAAATTTGCGTTAGTGTCAACTGTTTGGAACAAATTTATTGTCCACGGCCAAAACTGTTTCAAACCAGGAGCAAATATTACATTAGATGAACAATTGTTTCCAACGAAAGCCAGATGTAGGTTTACACAGTATATGCCAAACAAGTCAGACAAGTTTGGAATAAAATTCTGGCTGGCTTCTGACGTTGAAACGAAGTACGTTGTAAATGGCTTTCCTTATCTAGGAAAAGATGAAACACGAAATTTGGCAACACCTCTTAGTGAATTTGAAGTAATGAGACCACTGGAGCCTTATACCATGAAAGGTAGGACTGTAATAGCCGACAACTTTTTACCAGTGTTTCTTTAGCTTCTAAATTATTAGCCAAAAACACTACGTTGGTTGGTATCATACGCTCAAACAAACGTAACCTTCCAAACATTTGCAAATAAAAGAGGGATAGTATGGCTCGTTTTTCAACATTACTACATATATGCAATAAATGAATGTATACTTACAGTTTATAAAAGTAAGCCCAACAAAAAAGTTGTTTTATTGAGTACTATACACAAAGGCGTCAAAATTGATACCGACAGCAAGAAACTAATTGAAACTGTGTCTTTTTATAATAAAACCAAATTTGGTGTCGACGTCATAGATCAAATGGCACGATATGGCTAATGACATATAGTGTGAAGTCAGGATCTAGAAGATGGCCACTTCAAGTATTTTTTAATATTTTAGATTTTGTCGGAATAAATTCCTGGATTTTGTATAAAAACACAACCGGAAAGAATATTTCAAGAAAGGATTTTTTGTTTCGTTTGGCTGAAGAACTCACTTTTTGATTATCAGTCATCAGGTCAAGAGATAGGATAGTGAAGCTGACTGTCCAACAACTACTCTTCCAAAAACATTTTATTATTATTTTACCAATACTGGTTATTAATTCTATAAAACATTATAGCACATACAAAATTTACACACTCAATACGTTATTTTTGAACACCAGTCATTTTGACTGGTGTTGGTATAAATGGGTATAAAAATTTCTTGGTAAATCTAGTGTTAATATCTAACATAGGAGAACTTGAACGCTCATATAAGCGTATGAATATAGCAACTTCAGTTGTCGCCTTCGCCCTTTGGCTGTATTTCTCCATCTCTCTTCCTCTCTTTCCTTTTGTTCTTATTAGCACTACAGTGTTATGGAAAAACAAAATTCGTGCCGTGTCTTATTGTTGTTTCCCAAGAACTTTCTTTTTTAACGTACTTACCAACTAAACGTTGTTGGCTGATGGTTAAATAAAAACTACTACCGACTCGACACCTGTTACCTTACCTTTTCACTTCCATCGATTTCGTTTCTAACTTCCCATTTAATTCTTTGTTTATTATCGGACCTGGTAACTTCTAGAACATCAATGTTGATTTGTTATTGTTATTATTTTCTGTTTTCTCGTGGTATTTCTATGTTATTGTTTCTATGGTGAAATGGGTAGGCCATCCTCAGAAAGTGCAGGAAATTTCATTCAAAAGAGACTCTCATATGGGTTCGAGGACATAAGTACATCCCCAGAATTTGCATTGCTGATGAACTGCCGAGAGCTTACAAACGTCAGCATGTTACAGGGAATAGATGTACTGATTGTCTCAGTTAAATCAAAGAATACCGATCACTTTACAGGGAAACGGAGCTTTGTTGGCAGTGTATAACATATCGCTAGTCTCTGCTTAACTGATGACTATCCATTGTACTATTATGATGCTCACAGGCCACTGCCCTATTGTTGGCATTCCGATAGATTTGACGAACTCTTGAATTACTTCTGCTGGAGTTGTGGGTCTGAAAAGGAGAAGAAGGAAGAAGCTATTAGTCATATCAGTCTCTAACTTTTGCCACGAAAAGGCTCAGCTACTGGACTGAAGTCTTCTTTTCTAAAGGGTCCGCCAAACAACCTTTTTTTTAAAAATGCTTTAAAAAAAGAAAACTACTGAAAATATTCTCAAATTTCTTTTTTTATTTGAAAGTACAATCCTTCCGGTTAATAATGGAAAATAATTTCATTCAAATGGCTGCCTCGGCTGGCCATGCAGTAGCCTACGCGATCGGTCCAATTTTTAAGCACATTATCGATTGTGTGCAGCTGTATTTCACCAATGGCTTCACGAATATTGTCCTTTAAAGCGTCAATGGTCTCTGCCTTGTTGGCGTAACACCCATCTTTGACGGCACCCCACAAATAATAGTCCAACGGTGTCAAATCGCAGCTTCGAGGTGGCCAAACGACATCAGCTCTGCGGCTGATAATGCGATCTTCAAAAACAGGGCGCAAAACATCGAGTGTAGCTTCGGTTGTGTGGCACATAGCGCCGTCCTGTTGAAACCAAATGTTGCCAATATCCTTCTCTTCAATTTTTGTGAACAAAAATTCGTTCATTTTCGAAGAAAAATGGCCCAATTATGCCTCTGGACCAAAATCCGCGCCAAACAGTGACTCGTTTTGGGTACGTCGGCTTTTCAATGTATGCGTGCGGGTTTTCTGTGCTCCAAATGCGACAATTTTGCTTGTTTACATATCCGCCAAGATCAAAATGAGCTTCATCTGAAAAGATGATTTTTCTTTTGCCAAAATCGGCATCTTCTGTAAGTCGATCGCAGGCCCACTTAGCGAAGCGAAAACGCATTGGATGGTCAATTGGCTTCAACTCCTCAACCAATTGGACTTTTTATGGCGTCATACCAAGGTCTTTATGCAAAATTCGTCTCAATGATGTCTCCGAAATGTTCAATTGTTGAGAACGACTGTGAATTGATGTTGATGGCGCTTCACGCACACTTTCTGCCACAGCAGCAATATTCTCGGGTGTACGCATGGTTTTTGGCTTTTCACGCTTTGGTTTATCGATGAGGATGCCAGTTTCTTTCACTTTTGAGGAGATAATGAACATACGTAGCTGACGGTGCTTATCGTCTTCCAAAATCCGTACGCAATTTTCGCAAACATTCTGCAACATTACCATGATTTTCAAAGTAATATCGCAATATTTCCCAGAGTTGTTCAAGCGTATACACAACCATATTCGTGCAGCGGAAGGATAAAACTAATTATCTGTCAAATCAGACATGAGCTAAGTGTTAACATTCACGAAATAAGCACTATTTGAAAGAAAAAAAACGTTAGATGGCGGACCCGATACTACCTTTGGCTGAAATCTTCAAAATTTAAAAAAAAATTCGAAAAAAAAGAAAAACTTTTCACTTCAGGTCGGTAATGCTGTTCCATAGGCTATGTTGGAATCACGAATTTAATGTTGATTTATTGTATCACAACGGGCCAATGCACTGGGCTAAATCAACACTTCGAGTAGGACTCGCCACTCAACTTAATCTAGCCAGTCATGGGAATTTCCAAAGCTTTGCAGTCGCCGTAGTCTAGTAGGTAATGTGTTGGCTTATTAGACGTAAAGCCAGGGTTCGAGCCCCAGGGCAGACATCAACACAAAATACAAAAAGTATTTCTTCGGCGACTTCCTCTCAATAGATTTCTGGCAAAAACTCTGGGAGTAAATGAAATTGCCATGAAAAGTTTCTCAAAAATCTGTTGTTCGGAGTCGACTGTAGGTCCCGCCACTCATGTGAAAAATTAACACACACAACATAAGTGGTGTGAGAAACTAGGACGTTGCACAATGGGTCAATTCGACCTCCGGGTACTGTACTTGTCTTAATTGACAAGTACACGTCCTCTAACCTAACCTAACCTTTGGTGTTAAAAAATTCTACTCAAGCCATTTGTTTTTAAGACACCTCTCGTTATCACAGTTTGTATTCGAATCCTTATCTCTTTATCTGTTAATTTTTAGCTGCATAGAAAATTAACCTGGTTTTTTGTCCCCCACCCCTCGTTATACTTCACTAACTCTTTTAGTAGATAATTATTGTGAACAGAGAAAGAAAAGAAAAGGTTTCACTTGTTAAGTTGATTATGGAGTCTTATTTTTTTTTTTGGCAAAAATTACTGGGGGTTTCTTTCTCTATTTCAGTAAAGGACTTTTAAAAGAGTAGAAAAACCAGAAACAAAACGAAATTTTCTAGAAAAAAATTTGTAACAAGAAGCATAGCGAATGCGGAAGCGGAAATGTGAATTTAAATTCAAAATGTTTGCAAATGAGTTTGACAGTATTCGCATGCACTTTCTCGTCTCTTCGTTTTTTTTTTTAAGTTTTAAAACAGAGTGTCAATGACTAGTGGAATGAAATTAAAATTTTTTTAATTTTTTTAGGGGAATCCTTAAAGAGAGAATAAAAGACAAAATTGGTGAAAGAGTACCCTCCCTTGTAAGAATTTATAAAAATCTTGCAAAGAATGAATCCAGGAAGAAGTTAAGACACTATCTTTACGAACAGCGAAATAGAAAGAGCAGAACTGCTATTGCATACACTCTTCCCCGGGATTATAGGGACTAATAACAGAGGTCTTATACACTGGAACGGTGGAAACTTTTGCAGGAAAACTAACAATGACACCGCGACTAGGGAATGCCTAGAGAGCGGTACCTAATTATGAATGAACTCCTGACAAAACTATCTAAAGGCGGGCATAGACTGTCAATGATATTCAGATGATATAGTCTTGATGGCAAAAGAAAAAAAGCTGAAGAGACTATTTGTGGCATCATTTAAAGATAAAACAGGGGCAATGAAAATCTGTCCTACAACGTTGCTGGAGACTATATTATACATGTTAGTGAAAACTAGCTTCTCACACCACTTATGTTATGTGTGTTAATTTTATACATGAGTGGCAGGACCTACATTTTAAAGTCGACTCCGAACGACAGTTTTTTGAGTAATTTTTTCATGGTAATTTTATTTACTCTCAGAGTTTTTGCCAGAAATCTGATGAGGGGAAGTCGCCGAAGAATTTTTTTTATATTTTCGTTTTGATGTCTGAATTGGGGGTTTGAAGCGAGGCTTCACATCTAATAAGCCATGACTGCTACCTACTAGACTAAGGCGACTTCTTACCCATGTATCAGACTATTCATGAATAACCTAGGGTTGTTAACCGTTCTTTTGACGGGACACTGTTGAGTCAGGATACATTGGTTCAAAATGTAGATTCTGTGTCGATGTAAATGAACACATTTTTGCAACCTGAGAGGCATTAATGCGCTTCAGAAGAAAACACATGGATGTATAACAAGTACTGGGCGGGGAATTGACATTGTTGACACCGATCACCTTCAAGAAATTTGCCTGGGCAACAGGCTTGAAGAAATTTTTAGGGAGTACAATAGTTCGTATAGTCGCAATATTAAGGTATCTCATCTTGACAACTGTTAACGATAAAATGTTAGGCTTGAGGCAATTCAAATTGTGGAACCATAGATCGTAATGGTTCGACCATAATTCGTACCATCTCATCTCGAACATTATAACATGTTAGGCTTGAGGCAATTCCAATTCTATACAAACATATGTGTTGTGGAGCGATAGTTCGTACGGTTAGACCTCAGTTCGTATGGTTAGATCTCAGTTCGTATGGTTCCACCATAATTCGTATGGTTCGACCATAGTTCGAATGGCATCTAATCTAGACAACTGTCAATGGCTCTGTGTTGTGGAACCATATCTGAAGTTCTTTTGTCGATGACTTGTGTAAAACCTGCGTACCTCGGCAATGAAGACCTACAATTGTTTAAATAAGAATTAATTTTCCACATTGAAGGCTTAAGAATTCATTATTAATTTCTAAAATTAAAAGCAAAAAAAGATTGAAATCTAATGGATTTCTTTTGTTTAATACCCCCTTCCATTAAAAAAAAAGTAATCCCAACATGTGTTAATCGACTGGAATCCTTTTGAATGACAGCCTTAATTAGAAATAAACATGTGTTACTGAAATTATGAATTTTCTATCTTTTTTTAAGAAAAAAAAGAGTTCCCTTCTTTTCACTTGCTCTGAATTATTTTGAAGCACTTTACGAAATTTAAAACGTTTTTTATGAATTCCCTTGAAATATTATTTAAAGTACCCGGGGAAAAAAATATGAGAGAATCTGTTTTAAGGCGAAAAAACAAACGAAGTAGGAGTTGGTTTACATTTATTTATTTTGTAAACATTTGGAAAATCTCATTGAAAATATTATGAAAATCACTTTTTTTGTAACTTCAAAACCACACCGGCAAAGTTCGTTTGAATTTGAAATCGTCTCTGATTACCAGCTCCATTGCCATGGTGCTGGCTCTTGAAAGGAATGGAAATGCATCAGTTTCACATGAAATAATGATGATGGAATGATGATTTTTTTATCACTTAAATTCTTGTGATTATTTCTGTCCATGGCATGTAATTCAATATTTGATTTTGCCTTTTTTTTTAACAACTTGTGTGGCTTGATTCGAAATGCTGTTTTAAATTCTTTTTTTTCGTTAATTTTCCATGAAAAATTTGTTAAATTTGTAACGCTTTTCATGTGTTGCAATAGCATACAGATAAGGGGGCCTTCCCCTTAAATACTTACAGTTCACTGAGATTAGTTTGTGTATATGTTTTGTCTATTATTGTTCCTATTGCGCGCAAAATCGATTTGTTATGGCAAATTGCAGCATGACAGAGTAACGCCGGTTTCATAAAATTTCTGTCTGGTTTTTTTTATTGGATAGGGGCACCTTTAATTTAGTTTTGAAAACTGTTGGTCAAGTAAGCGATTTTAAATTATTTTCTACGGAAATTAATTGAATTTTAATGCGGGCAGGCTAGTTTTAATTAAATTAAATGCCTTGCGGTGTGTGAATGTTAGAATTTAAAATTTTTTTTTAAAGATTACTGCTTAAATAAACCACATTCAGATTTATTACAATAAAAAATTTTATTAATTTCGTTTTATTACCAGAGTTTTTAAATATTTTCTCAAGACAAAGTAGTTCCGGTGCATTACTACGCCTGTATATTTAAACAATCAATCAAAATGACTCGTTGGTCGTGTACAACAAAGAGTAAAGCCTGTTTGTTTTGAGACACACTGAATTTTTAAATCCAGAAATTTTTTTATTGTATTAGACTGTGTATTTATTTATTCAGTCTAAAAAAAGTTTCGCGACAAAAATGCTACAAAGGTTTGCAATTTCTCTATTAAAAGTTTGGGTAGATAGGTAGGTTGAATGAGAGAGAGAAGATCTTAGAAGTGTCTCATGCCTATCGGCATACATCATCCATAGGACAGATATATACATACATATATACATACATACATAATTGGCCATTACAACCCTTCAGTCAGGATTACGGCCTAGCTTCTCACACAGTACAGATATATTTACATATGCTCACCATTACGAGATTATGTTAGGTTAGGTTAGAGGACGTGTATTTGTCAATAAAGACAAGTGCAGTACCCGGAGGTCGAATTGACCCATTGTACAACGTCATTACAGAGGGAAGGATAATGGAGGTATTAAAAAGGAGAGGATGTAGGAAAGGGGAGAATGGGAAGTGGAGGAATTACACAGATAAGACACAACAAAAAGGGGAGGGCGCGACTACACTAATGAAGCCCTAGCGCCTCTCAACCAGCCTAAGCCACTAATGAATCTGTGGAGAGCCTCTCGACACAGAACTCAAACTCTCAAAGAAGGCCCTGCCAAGGGTCCTCAACCTCATTCCACCAAGGGCTGGGCAGTTACAGAGGAGGTGTTCGATAGTCTCCAACTCCTCCTCATCGCAACATGCCCTGCAATAGTCCGGCTGGGATCTGTTTCAGATCCCCGTCAGCGACCTAATCTCGCAGTGCCCTGTGATAAAACCGACAACCAACCTTAAGCTGGCCTTATCCAAGCCCAGCAGCCAACCTGTCCTATTGTTCACAGCAGGCCATAGACATCTAGAGACAAATCAGCCAGATCCGTTCCCCCAACGCCTCTGCTCTTCCTCCCTGACCCATCCATTGATGAGGCCATAGAGGTCACAGAGGGGGGGGGGTCAGGACCAACTATCAAATCGCCCCCAGAAAGCGAAAAAAAACCATTATGAGATACCAACTTTATTTTCTATAGGAAGTCTGTTTCTTTACAAGCTTTCTAAACTTCTTTCAGTTCACTTCCCTCAAACAAATTAAGTATTTTACACTAAGATCTCGAGGACCCAAATACGGGGCAATTTCATAAGCAATCCATCTTTTCAATGACCAAATGTCCCGCATTTATCATTTCCCAGCATGTCAATTCGATGCATGTGTTCCTTTAATCAAGAGTCTCTTATTCAGCCTGAAAATATCCATGATTTTCCTCGAAATCGCCGCAGAACATATCTACAATCCTTTCAGTGTTCCATAATATCCGATGCGACTTTTCCGCCGACTTTCTCATTTCGGTCTTCACAGAATGGCTATGAGTTATTCAAGCTTCCACATAACCAAATACTTCTTGATAACCGTGCCCGTATATGCCCATATCATGCGTACCGTTTCATGTCTGTAGTAATTGTTTAATGGCTTTTTACATTCCAAGAACAATCCTTGAGCCCGTATCCTCATATCCGAAGTAGTCGTTCATCTCCTTTTTACATTCCATGCGATCATGCGTTGGATATATTCTACGGTCATCGAATCCAACCTCTTATACAGTGTTGTTTTCAGGTGGACTGCTCTAAACAGACAACACAACGTCAGACTTCTTGACAAGGTCAGAAGGTCTGCGGCCATTTACATAACTGGCGCTCTGCGCACCACCCCCATGAAAGTCTTGTTCGTAATGCTCAACTAGCTTCCTACTGTGCTTCTCGCCAAGCAGGCGGCTAAGTTTGCTGCGACTAGACTTAATGCCCTATCTCGTTGGCACATTGTACCTTCCGGTCACTCCACTATTCTGGAGGTTGATCCCGTGGCCCCCGTGAACATCGACTATCTCCCTGCTAAATATTGTCTCGACAGGGTTTTCCACTTTCTGATTCCGAGTAGGGACGGACGACTGGAATACTAATGCGGTTGTCCCCCCGGAAATCCTGGATATATATACCGACGGCTCTAAACTCGATAATGGGGTTGGAAGCGGTGTCTACTCTGGGAAACTTGACCTGAATATTTCTTTCAGTCTGCCGGACTACTGCAGCGTATTTCAGGCGGAGGTACGCATCTTGGATTGAAAGACAACATTATGACGTGGTAGCGCAATAGCATGGTATAGTTTCTGGTTATTCAATACGTGAAACAAATGTCGCCTTATATCGTATCCTTATCGCAATCGGTTGAGTGAAGAGGTTAATTTCTAAAAGCCTTTTAGGTGATGTAATCATCGCACCGCTTATCTCCATATAACATGTTTTTTGATCGTTTGATGTCTACCCACATAAGTTTGTATGCGGCTGCCTTCCAAAATGTTAGTTGCTTTGTGTTTGAACAAAGTATGGTGTTTCATAATGCCGCTGTACAAAATATATACAATGTATTCTATTTCAAAACGTCGTCAGTGTGTATTTTTAACGCCGTCAAAAAGTAATCAGGCATCGGATTTATAGTTGATGCATTGTTTGGTTACTTGGCATATCTACATTGTTTATATACAGCAGTAGAACTGCATACAAACTTTGTATTGATACATTTTGAAAGGCAGCCTGTATGTGTCTAATCAAGTTCCTGTAAAGTTAGTATGTTATTCTAGGAATGAGAATCCATTAGGAACGTTAGGCTCTACCACATATGGACAAGCAGGTTTGAGCCTTTGCTACGATCTCTTCATTTTGTTCGAGTTGTTTGAGCTCGTGTTTGAACCATAGGCTGACTTTTTATAAGCCAATACACTACCTACTAGACTACGGCGTCTTCCAAGCATACAGTAGGTTTTACCATTAACTCTCACCATCTTGCTGCAAACATAGTCCATGCGAACCCTGAAATTCAGTCCAATTCTTATCGACTGTATATCCCCCCGTAGTATTTTTCGAATACGGCTGAAAATTAGCCAGAAAATAGAAGAGCAAGATATTTTTATTGAAATACAACATGGAACAATGCTTCAGTATTGAATAACAAATCAAAGTTGATCTCGACAATTAACACGCAGCATTTGCCTTAAAGCACTACTAAAGCTGAAAACCAAACTGAAAATTTATTTTATCCACCACGTGATGTATCCACGGATGTCGGGAAACGATAGCCTCATTACTTACATACATACACACATAATTGCTCATTACAACCCTTTAGTCAGAATTATGGACCTAGTTTCTCACACCACTTATGTTGTGTGTATTAATTTTATACATGAGTGGCGGAACCTACAGTTTAAAGTCGACTCCGAACGACAGATTTTTGAGAAACTTTTCATGGCAATTTTATTTTCTTTTCAGAGTTTTTGCCAGAAATCTGCTGAGAGGAAGTAGCCGAAGAAATACTTTTTTGTATTTTATTTTGATGTCTGTCCTGGGGCTCGAACCCTGGCTTTACGTCTAATAAGCCAACACACTACCTACTAGACTACGGCGACTTCTCTAATACGGCTGAAAATTAGTCACAAAGTAAAGGAGAAGAACAGTTTTCTTGTAATACGACACGGAACGATGCTTCAGAATTGGATGACAAGTCAGGATTAATTGGTTCCGACAATTTACATGGAGCATTTGTCTTAAAGCACAACTAAAGCTGACAACCAAAATGAAAATTTATTGTCTATACCAAGTGATGTATCCAACCTCGGCAGAAGCCATTTGCAGATGAGCAAACTCTTGACACGCTGGCCTATGGGTGATGAAAACCTCAAATCTTGCAGCAAATTTGTATACTACTCGCCGTTGATTGTACTTTATTTTAAAATTAATGACAAGGAATTATGCAATCTAGACTCGTAAGAATAAGGCTACTTGATCTTGTGTTTAAACCAAACTTCCTCTGCTGTTTTTATTTTATTTATTTATTTTTTTTTCTATTTATTATTAGTCATAGCACAACAAGATAATAATCTTATAAATGAAAGTGCTATGGGAGTACATCAAAGAAAGAAAATAATAACAAATCATTGATTATATATGTAATGAAATGTTTGAAATAATGTAGAAATAAAAATGAATAAGAACGTGTTAAAATCACGGGAAATAGCAATCGATTCAAAAAAGGATAAAAAAATCAATATGTGTAAAAAATAAATTAGGAAAACTACAAACAACAGTATAAACAAATATAAAGAAATATACAAACAAAGTAAAAATATATACATATACTAAGATACAATGAAATTTAATTAAAAAAATGAAAAATTAAAAATAATAATCATTAATAGAAATAGAGTGAAAAAAATGTACAAAAAAAAAAATCAAGATATGTTTAGCATATCTGCATATGCATTGCCTATATCCTGAATATAATTAGGTAAAGTATTCCAAAGACTGATGGTGTATATAAAAAACTGGCGTTGTGACAAAAGAGTCCTATGTCTGTGTTGGATAATTTGCATACCGCGGTTGGATCTAGCAAATGTAATCCTACTAAATAAGTATATTGGCTGTTTTAGAGTAATAATCTTATGGAGGTGAATAAGGCATTTAATATTTAATAGATTATCAAAATTAACTCCAAATATCTGGTATGAAAATTGTGATATATGGTCTCGACGTCCCCTAATAAAAACATATCTGGCTATATTATTATAAGCCAAGTTGAGTTTCCGCCTATCATCCGCATCACAGTTTGCGAAAATTTCAGATCCGTATAAAAGAACAGGAATCAAAAACGTTTTAGCCAGTTGCATACGTATGGCAAAAGGGAGTCGAATTTATAACAGCCCATAGGTTTCTAAGCATACCGTGAACTTTACCAACGATGACGTTAATGTGGTTAGACCACGTTAGCCGACCATTAAAGATAATACTCAGATTGGATGCTGATTCAACAAAGTCAATTTTATTCCTCTTGATAATAATTTCCGGCACATCACAAATGCTCTCTTAATTCTGGAGAGCAATAAACATTTAGATTTAGAGGGTTTTATACAAAGTCCATTGGCTCTAGCCCAGTTGTCAATTTTTCGTAAATCACAGTTGATGGTGTCTATACATAGCTGGATATCCTCTATACGCGTGCTTCTATAGAGCTGAACGTCATCAGCGTACATATGTACGCTACAATTATCCAAAACATCAGGCAGGTCGTTAATGTATATACAGAACAAGAGAGGCCCTAATATTGATCCCTGCGGAATACCTCTTCCAACGCTTAGCGAATTCGAGATCTTGCCGTTTAGATAAACTCGTTGTGATCTGTTCACAAGATAAGAACGTATGAGATTACAGGCTGAGTTAGAAAAATGAAAGAGGGTCTGTAGCTTATTCAATAATATTTTGTGGTCAACCGTATCAAAAGCCTTGGTGTGATCCAAAAGAACTAAAAACGCTATGTAATTTTCATCTAGTTCCAACCTAAGATCATCAACTACATTGACTAAAGCAGTAGTGCGGCTCCTAACTTTCATAAATCCCGACTGCTTATCAGATAGGAAGTTATTACTCACGAGATAACTATTTATTTGTTTAGCTCTGAGTACACGATTTTCCGCATACCGTTCAGGCCCTTTAAGTGTTATTTCGTTTTTAGTGTGAAACAGTAGTCAATGTCTCATTTATGGTTACAAATTGACCAAAAAATTCTACTTTATGAAGGTGAAACAGCGCCAAAAAGTCTTTTTAAACATTCTTCCCATTGTTGTTTTAGTTTTTTGGTGAAAGCAAATATGCAGGAGTGCTGCTTCTGCTCCTCCTCCTCCTTTAATACGTTAACATTTTATAGAAATTTTTTTAGCCGCCTCTATGTTGGACATCTCAATTGCTTAGAAGTAAACTATCACAGCGCATTGTGTCATCATCATTACAAGATAACGCCTGTTATCGCTTTACGGATATATGCTGGAATACCAATCAATCCATGGTATTACATGGAAATTCCTTTTGCTGTCATTCAGGCCTTTAAAGTCTTAATGCAAAATCTTTTAGTGAAATGTAAACAACAACAACAGCAATAATAACAAAGAAAAAAATGTCGACAATGCCTAGACCTAGAATGGTAGTAGGCCTTTTACATGAAACATCCATCCGTCCCTCGTCATCAACTTCTTTTTTTCTGTTTCGTTTTCAATTTTTTATTGCTGAAGAGAAGAAAAAAAAACAACGGCGTCAGATTAGATCAGAATGACAAACAGCCAAAAGTAATAAATTATTCGTGTGAAGGTTGTAGCAACAACGACAAAATAATGCCAACAACATTGGCAGCAACAACAACAACAACGACAACAAAAAACAAACATAATATATCGTCTGCATATTGATGGAAAAGCAATGCCAACAACCACAAGAAAGAAACAAAGAAAAAAACTTGAGGAAAATTGTGGAGGGAAAACACCGAAAGAATGAAAGAAAATTAACGACAACAACAACAACAACAGACTGGCGACAACGACAACGACAACGATTTAAAATGACAACAAAACAAAACAAAGCAAAGAAAAAAAGCAAAGCAATTGGGGGCTGATTGACTGAATGATGGACAGACTAAATGATAGACTTGCATCAGAGCAATACATTCTTCCTTTTGCTATTGTTGTTGCTGCTGTCGTTGGTATTTATTAAAGCAAATGCTTGCCAAGCTTTAGGCTATAAGGGGAGACGCTGCCATAAACTGGGCAGTGTGAGTGTGTAGCAACACATCAAACAACAGCCAACAGCCCACAGTCCACGACGTCCCCAAAGACGATGAGCTGATAAGCAACTGCAAATGTTGCGTTTGTCAAAACGGCTCAATAATCTTTGGCCATATAAAGCACACGTGAAACAGGAAAAGGCGGAATAGGGGGGGATTTGTTTGTGATCATTAAAAACTCAAGGTGAGTAAGAAATGTTGTCGCATCCTCCCCTACCATTTTTTTTTTCTGTTTGTTGTTCTAAATTTATCGCCACGATTTAACACAAGCATTGGGGGAAAGACGAGAAATCAATTTCGAAGACAATGATGCTTTAAATGGTGTGTTCGTTTTAAAAGTTTTTTATTTTTTTTAAAGAGCGATTGAAAACTTTGTAAATATAAAAATAAATATATTACGAGGGCTGTTCACTAAGGCAAAGTTTCTTGTCTTTTATTTTGAATATCGTCACCCTTTCCTAGATCCTCCGTAGGTAGGTATATAGGTTCGAGAAAGAGTGCTTGTCGTTCTTAAAAGCGAGGACAATAAGGGAGAGGAAGGAAAGGAAACGGAAGAGAGAGGAAACGGAGGAAAACAGATGTAAAAAGGCGACCTCAAGCACACAGGAGAGCGTGACTTTCATGTCAAAGCACCTCTCACCCAACTCAAATTAATTATAAATCTCTGGATTTCAGCACACAACAGAGAGTGTATACCCTTAAAGAAGTCTATGCCCAGGGTACTCCACATTGTCGTAGTCAAGGGTGGACAGTTGTAAAGGAGTTGTTCGGCGGTCTGCAAGTCTTCCTTATTACAACATAACCTGCAATCGACCGGTTGGAATCTATTCCAGATCCTTGTCAGCGATTTATTGCCCTGTAATAAACACGATAACTAACCTCCGTCTAAATTTATTAAAATCCTTTTGCAAATCTGCTTTTTTATACAAGCCATAGGCTCCTATCCCCCAAACCCTCTGCTTTTTCTGCCTGAACCATCTAGTGACAAGTCCCTGGCAGATTGGAGGATCAGTACCGACTACTAAATCGCTCTCCGAAAGTGAACCTAACCTTGCTAGAGTTAAAAAAAATAATATGTCGGTATCAAAACAACTTAAGAAACGGAAGTTAGAAGATGAAAACGAGTTTTCCAAGCGCAATGGACTGAAAAGTTTTGTTTTATCGAACATAAAGTTTAATTTGCAGTGCCGAAAGATTATAACTTAAAAAGAAATTTTCAAAGTAAATATTCTGCTTTTGATGAAAAGTATTCTGGTGCTTTAAAAACACAAAAAATTACTTCAATGGTCCAATTATTACAAGCACAATAAGATATATTTAAAAAGTGCAATGAATCTGCAGAGCAAGCAGTTGAAGTAAGTTTTGATATTGCGAATTTAATAGCAAAATCGTCTCGACCGTATACCAATGGTGATTTTGTAAAGAACTGCTTAATCGTAGCATCAAAAAAATTATGCTGTACAAAATGCACCTCGAAATTTGAAGCACTAAGTTTAAACCGAATGACAATAAAACGGCGTATCACCGATATTTCTGCTGATATCGTGACTAAATTTTCAAGAATATTCAAAAATTGTATCAAGTTTTCATTAGCTGTTGATGAATCTACCGATATAACTTCCACTGCTCAATTGTGTATATATGCCCGTTGTATAACATCAGATTACGAGAGTTTTGAAGAACATGTTGAACTCTATCCAATGAAATATCAAACAAGAGGATCGGATTTATTATCTAGCATGCAGAAGCATAATTTGGATTTATCAAAGCTTTCTGGTATAGTGACTGACGTGGCTCCTTCAATGATTGGTGTTAAAATCGATATGACAACTCTTTTATCGGATTTATTGAAGTATCACTGCATTATACACCAACAAAATTTGATTGGCAAAAATCTGGGTTTCGACCATGTTGTGAAAAAAGTTGTGAAAGCAGTAAATTTCAGCCGATCACGTGGATTAAATCACAGACAATTTAAAGAATTACTTAATGAAATTGAATGCGAATATAGTGATGTTTTCTACTACAGTGAAGTTCGTTGGTTAAGTAGAGGCAAAGTTCTGCAACGTTTCCTTAACCTTATTGAAGAAATTAAAATGTTTTTAAATCAAAAAAGTCTACCAGTGGATTATTTGGAAGACTCAAAATGGATATGTGACATCGCGTTTTTAACAGATATATGCGGCCTTTTAAATGATCTGAACCTTAAACCAAACATTACATGGTGACGTATCAGCTTTTCGAAACAAGTTATCATTGTTCCATTCCCAAATAACCAATAATAATACTTGTCACTTTCACAACTGCGATAAAATATTTAAAAAATACAAGATGAACAGTATGCAATATGGTATTTATATTCAACAACTGCAGCAATCTTTCAATGAACGATTTGAAGACTTTGACCGGTACAAAATACTGTTCAGCAAATTTGCTAATCCTTTTGAAGCATCACATGAAAATGCTGAATCAAAACTCCAACTTGAGCTTATTGACATTCAATGCAACGAAGAATTGAAGTCCAACTTTAAGGAAGGAGACTTAATGAACTTCTACAGATGTCTTCTTACAGATGTCTTTAGACATTTACGACAAAATGCAGCGCTTTGTGGAAGTTTGTTCGGAAGTACGTACATTTGTGAGCAAACTTTTTCAATAATGAAGTTGAATAAATCAATTCAAAGAAACCGACGTACAAATGAAAACCTAAACGCCGTGGTAAAAGTAGCTACAAAAATATTACTCCGGATGTAAAAAAGTTAGCATCTAATATTCAACCACAAAAATCTCATTAAAATGTAGTTGTTTTTCTTGTTTCTGTAATAAGGTATACATGTATGTAATAATAACTGTTTCTAGAGTTTAAGTTTTTGTGGTTGCCCAATTAATATTTTTCTAATGCGGCCCCCATTCAATTATTAAATTTCTAATACGGCCCACAGCGATGAAAAGGTTGTGTGGCTGGCCCTATTCGGTATGACCAGGATATCAAACCAGGCAGGAACAGTGTCTTCTTTAAAAATTTGCGGCAATAAGCTGGCAACTAAAGTTGCCGTAGAGTACACCACCAATCCATAGTGCCCTCTCCCGTAGAGAATCCTCAAACCAGGCATAAACATTGCCTCCTTCAAAAAGTGCCGGGCACTAAGCAGGCAACTGAACTTGCCACAAGTTTAGCTACCATATTGCGGAGGGAATAGTGAGTTTGACAATCTTAATCTTAAGTGATTATAGTAGGAACAGATATGAGTCTTGCTTTAAATTTGTTGAAAACACGATTCTCCGAATCCAATTGATAGCTTTAATAGTTCTGTGGTCTGTAGTACGAAGGGATGAGGCCGTGAATCTGAACTTCGGTGAAATATTGCCAAGTACTTCATTAAAGCATCTATCATCCACCTAGAGCCTTATCTCACCAAAATTTCGTTCGATATGCGCTCGATATCACTTCTAAAGCTGCCTATGATTGAAGCTAGTTCAAGCATATTGATTCTGTGGATTTTCTCAACCCTGAATGTTGTTGACATCACGGTGATCTCTGTGTCAACCAAACTATGCTGTTTACCGTCACACGTTCACCTTGTTCATTTCTTTGAATTCTACGTGTGAACAATTTTTAAGGAATAAAATTTTATTGACAAAAGTTTAGAGGTCGCCGTAGTCTAGTAGATAGAGTGTTGGCTTATTAGGTTCAAACCCCAGGTTTCCAACAAAACAAAACAAAACCACATACGAAAAAATATTTCTTCAATAACTTCTTCGCAGCAGATTTCTGGCATAAAAAAATTCAATGATAAGTTTCTCATAAATCTGTCATTCGGAGTCGACTTTAAACTGTAGGTGCCGGCACTCATGTATAAAATTAACACACACAACATAAGTGGTGTGAGAAACTAGGTCGCAATCCTGACTGCAGGGTTGTAATGACCATATATGTACAGGGTAGCTGATATATAATGCAACAAAGTAAAGCGCTATATTTTTTTAATTTTTTTTTTTTAATTTTATTGTTCAAAAGCAAAAAATGTTGGAAATAACATCAAATTTTAGAATCAGTTTAGATTTGTTCGAATTGGCCACCTTTGGTACGAATTATGGCCTTCAAACGGCCGACAAAGCCATCACAGGCTGCACGAAAGTGGCTCTGCGGTATTTTAGCCTATGCCCGGCGAAGCGCCGTCTTGAGATGATCGACACTTTGGTATTTTTTAGTGAGAACCTTACTCTCCAAAATGCCCCAGACGGAAAGGTTCCAACGGATTGAAATCCGGAGATTTTGGTGGCAATTGTGCGGTAGAAATGAAGCGAGGAACCTCCTTTTTAAGCCATTCTTGGTTGACGCGTGCTGAGTGCGGTGGTGCTGAGTCCTGTTGGAATGTCCATGGTCTGCGGCTGAAATGTTTGTCTGGCCAGGGCGTCAATACTGTCTTTAAGACATTTTCCCGATAATATTCGGCATTTATTTTGACCCCACGGTCGATGAATACGAGCGGGGAACGACCATCGGCCGTTACGGCGGCCCACACCATTACCATCGGCGGCGCTTGAGTTCTGGTGTAAATTTTCAGCTGACCTCTTTGGCAAGTAAACCCGATCATTTTGTTTGTTCACAAACTGCTCAATTTGGAATGGCTTCTCATCGGAGAAAACCAAATTCGGTAACTGGCCACTTTCGTGCAAGCGAAGTAACTCCTTGGCTCTTTCCAGTCTAACTTTTTTTTGTCCATCGGTGAGCTCTTGCACTTTTTGGAACTTCAATGGCTTTAGTCCAGGCTCATTTTTCAATATGTGTTGCATCCGTTCCCGCGATATGTTCAGCTCACGAGCAATTTTTCTACCACTGCGGCGTGGATTTCGATCAAATCTGGCCTTCACTTTTCGGATCATTTCTGGTGTTGTTACCGTTTTTATTCGTCCACTTTTTGGGCGCGATGCAACACTGCCAGTATCACGGTAACGAGCAATGGTACGAGAAACAAAAAATTTATTCACATTTAAATGCTGGAGGACTCTAACGATAGCCACCTGTGGTTTTCCAGCCAAATATAAATCAATCACACTATCACGCTTGAATTCCATCACGAATAACATTTTTCCTGAATGCTTTTGTGGGCTTGTAAATAATAAAATGAACTGTCACTGGCATAAATCTGTCAGCTGTCAGACGAGCGGTTTACAAATGATAACAACCTGAAGTTGGTTGCGATACATATCAGCCACCCTGTATATATGTATGTGGCAAAAATTTCTCATACACACCTCGTATTTTTTTTTTTTTTTTTTTTTTAAATGATTTCTTTGACAACTTCCCCCCAAGGAAATACGAAAAGAAATTTAAAGAAAAACTTTTCAAATGCCATTTAAAAATTAATCAGAAAAGCAAACTATTTTCGTTTCAAAACTCATACAAAATTCTTTGGAAAACAAGAAAATGAAAAAACCTGGGCACACAGCCATGCATACAAACACTTTCAATGGAATTAATATCGTACCCTGTATGACAGGAGGAACAAGATTTTTATTTTTATACGTATTTTTTGGAAATGAATTTTATTTTAAAACTTAAAAGTGGTTGCTAGAGCTGATATTTACTTACAAATAATCCTGGATTCGTTCGTTCATTCATTCTTTCTATTTGGAATAGCACAAGCAAGAAAGCAGGCCATAAGGCTTGGTCGGCCAGTCACTCAGTCAAATATTATGCAAATGGCATGACCGTGAAGGAAAATCTTCTGTTTTTTTTTAAACCCCAACTGAGCTAAGCATTATTGACCATTAAAAAAAGACAATGAGTTGTTGAAGATGGTTGTTGGTTTGGTACTTGAGTACTCAAATTGAGCAACGTGTTGTTAATTTGATGAAACGTAAGTGGAACAACAGCCAAGCCTAAAAAGGCTAGCAGCCAAGCAGGCATGAAAAGGTCAGTTTTAAGTGCTTGAGCTTGTCCTTTTAATGGTTTCACTCTTTTGTTTACCAAGTATTGTGTTTACGAGGGTTGTTTGTGTGTTAATAATATTTCATTTCATAATTCAACATTCAATTTACATTTCCATGTATTTAAAATGCATTCAAAAAACGAAAGACAAACAAAATAAATGCATGGAATGATTGAACAAATGATTGAATGAATGAATGAATGGAATAATTGAGTATCGGTTATTAATAATACACAAGCACTTGTCTTTTATTTAACGAATCCTTTTTGTCCTTTTCTTGGCAATATTTTCTCATGTAGACAGACACAGTATTTGACATCATGTCAGTGATTAACGCCTCTTATCTTATCTTCACTGGTACACAAAAGTCCTTTAAAGGACAGACAGGCAGACAGATAGACAGACAGTCGTACTGCACACATGTTTATTTAAAAGTAATTCCACTTGCTTTTGAAATATAAAACACGTCTCCTTGTGCCAAAGGATATACTTCCTTGTAATGGAATCCGTGGCCTAACAAGAAAATTATTCTCTTGGATTTGAGATATTCAAAGCCAAGCATTTTGGCATTTCTTCGTAAAAAGGAGCATTATTGCTGTTGTATTTAACAAAACATAAATTTTTCATTTCATAAGAAATGAAATCGAAATCCAATGTCATGAAGTTGCAGTCCAATATCTTATTTTTACAAGGGAAATAACGCGCTTCACGGTCGCAACTGCTGTAGATAGAACACAAGGGGTATTAGAGAGCGATGCCTAGGCTTTGGTGTAATAAATATCAAATCGGAAGATAGAAATGAATTGATTCGTACTCCCTGGATTAAAATTCTGTCAATTTCGAATGTTCGATGTTCTCTATCCTAGCCAGGAAACGTTAAGCAAGCATAGAAATTTTGTACCAATTTTCACGCCAATCATGGCCAAGGGGACTCCTGTATGCGTATTACACAAGGAAAATTTCAGTTTGGTACCATTCTGGCTAGTACGTACGCAACACAGTTTCTGGGTATGTAAAGGGTCCGCCAAATAACTTTTTTTTTTGAAAATGCTTTAAAAAAAAAAACTACTGAATATTTTCTCAAATTTCTTTTTTTATTTGAAAGTACAATCCTTCCGGTTAATAATGGAAAATAATTTCATTGAAATGGCTGCCTCGGCTGGCTATGCAGTAGCCTACACGATCGGTCCAATTTTTAAGCACATTATCGATTGTGTGCAGCTGTATTTCACCAATGGCTTCACGAATATTGTCCTTTAAAGCGTCAATTGTCTCTGGCTTATCGGCGTAATACTTATCTTTGACGGCACCCCACAAATAATAGTCCAACGGTGTCAAATCGCAGCTCCGAGGTGGCCAAACGACATCATCTCTGCGGCTGATAATGCGATCTTCAAAAACAGGGCGCAAAACTTCGAGTGTAGCTTCGACTGTGTGGCACTTAGCGCCATCCTGTTGAAACCAAATGTTGCCAATATCCTCCTCTTAAATTTTTGTGAACAAAAATTCGTTCAACATGGCCCGATAACGATCGCCATTGACTGTAACGGCCACTCCTTGCTCATTTTCGAGGAAAAATGGCCCAATTATGCCTCTGGACAAAAATCCGCACCAAACAGTGACTCGTTTTGGGTGCGTCGGCTTTTCAATGTATGCGTGCGGGTTTTCTGTGCCCCAAATGCGACAATTTTGCTTGTTTACATACCCGCCAAGATCAAAATGAGCTTCATCTGTAAAAATGATTTTTTTGCCAAAATCGGCATCTTCTGGTTTAGGCTACTGCATGGCCAGCCGAGACAGTCTAGTAGGTATTGTGTTGGTTTTTTAAACATGAGGCTTCGCTTCAAACCCCAGGTCAGACATCTCCAATAAAAAACGAAATTAGAAAAAATATTTCTTCGGCGACTTCCTCTCAGCAGATTTCTGGCAAAAACTCTGAGAGTAAAATAAACTGCCACTAAAAAGTTTCTCAAAATTCTGTCGTTCGGAATCGACGTTAAACTGTAGGTCCCGCCACTCACGTATAAAATTAACGCACACAACATGAGTGGTGTGAGAAGCTAGGCCGTAATCCTGACTGAAGGGTTGTAATGGCCAATTATGTTTGTATGTATGTATGACAATGTCTTCATATATGTATATGCGGCATAGTAAAATCTTCGACCTAACTTCGAGCCCTTAATGTCTATATAAACTGGGAAGCAGTATCTGCCTTCGATTTCCCGTAATCTCTGTTTGGATTGACAGTGTTTAAGCCTCTGGTGAGGTAGTTATATGGGTCCATATAATCCATTGGCACTCAGAAGTAAGGCTCTGTGACTCTCGCATAGTCATTGAGATGCTTAGGCTAACAGTTTATCGAGTTCTATTTAATTACTGCAAGAGTTGCATGTTGCTTCACGAGCAGCTCAATAGAAATCTAATTTAAAGTAACGCGAAGTACCCTCACTGGTGTACACCAGGGAGATTGTCTTATCACGCCCTCTAGAATTCTGTGATTACATGGATAAGCAGCTGCTATAAGTTTAATTATTACCCAGGGTAGTCAGGATGTGAATGTATTTGTGTCACAATTCTTTACCAGTGGCTTGTTTATAAGTAAAGAGTACCACATAAGCTTTACTCTCCCCATTGAACATATTCTGCCTCCATAATAATTGCTCATTGAAACATTTCAGTCAGGATAACAACCTAGTTTCTCACATCAGTTATGTTGTGTGTGTGTGTTAATTTTATACATGAGTTGCGGTAGCTACAGTTTAAAGTCTACTCCGAGCGATAGATTTTTGAGAAACTTTTCATGGCAATTTTATTTACTTTCAGAATTTTTGCCAGGAAGTCGCCAGAGAAATATATTTAACCTGGAGTTTGAACAGTGGCCTCACGTCTAAAGTTTCAGCGCGCAAAATGCCTTCGGAAACACCTAGAGCCATATTATTTGCACAAAAAAGTCCAAATTTGCAGGGCTGTGCAATTGGTCATTACAACCCTTTAGTCAGAATTATGGACTTTAAACTGTAGGTCCAACCACTCATGTATAAAAAACTAACACACACAACATAAGTGGTGTGAGAACCTAGGACGTTGTATAATGTGTCCATTCGATCTCCGGGTACTGTACTTGTCTTAATTGACAAGTACACGCGTTCTAACCTAACCTAACCTAACCTACGATAGTTTGTATGAGTTTCTGATACTTAAACATATTCCATCTAACTTCGAGCCATTGGTGTATAGTATATGAAATCGCAAACAGATCTGACTTCGATTTCCTGTAATTTCTGTTTGCAATGATAATGTCTTCATATATGTATATCCGCCTTATTAAAATCTTCGACCTAACTTGGAGCCCTTAATGCCTATATAAACTGGGAAGCAGTATCTGGCTTCGATTTCCCGTAATCTCTGTTTGGATTGACAGTGTTTAAGCCTCTGTTTAGGTAGTTATATGGAACCATACAATCCATTGGCACTCAGAAGTAAAGCTCTGTGATACTAGCATTCTCATTGAGATGCTTAGGCTAACAGTTTATCGCGTTCGATTTATTTACTGCAAGAGTTGCATGTTGCTTCACGAGCAGTTCAGTAGAACATACATACATACATAATTGGCCATTACATTCAGTCAGGATTACGGCCTAGCTTCTCACACCACTCATGTTGTGTGCGTTAATTTTATACGTGAGGGCGGGACCTACAGTTTAACGTCGACTCCGAACGACAGAATTTTGAGAAACTTTTTCATGACAGGTTTATTTTACTCTCAGAGTTTTTGCCAGAAATCTGCTGAGAGGAAGTCGCCGAAGAAATATTTTTTTTTTCATATTTCATTTTTGATGTCTGACCTGGGATACGAACCCGGGCTTTACGAATAGTAAGCCAACACACTACCTACTACACCACGGCGACTTTCAGTAGAAAGTGAATTTAAAGTTACAGCTACTATAAGTTTAACTATTATCCAAGGTAGCCAGGATGTGGATGTATTTGTGTCACAATCCTTTACCAGTGGCCTGTTTATAAGTAAAGAGAGGAGACATAAGCTTGACTCTCCCCATTGAAGATATTCTGCCTCCATAATAATTGCTCATTGAAACATTTCAGTCAGGATTACAACCTAGTTTCCCACACCAGTTGTGTTGTGTGTGTGTTAATTTTATACATGAGTTGCGGGACCTACAGTTTCAAGTCATCTACGAATGACAGATTTTTGAGAAACTTTTCATGGCAATTTTATTTACTTTCACAGTTTTTGCCAGGAAGTCGCCAGAGAAATATATTTAACCTGGAGTTTGAACAGTGGCCTCACGTCTAATAATCTAACACACTACCTTTTAGACTACGGCGACTACCTGCCATAAGGGCTTGGAATCTTTGTTCTTCTGTGGATTAGCCCGCAGACAGTTCTCTTCGCTTCACTTAGAGAGCCAATCCGAGAGCACAACACACCACTTTCTAGGAGCTTTTCAAATAAATTTTGTGTAACACGTTTTAAAGCCAATGCGAAACTGCCTCCTATAGATGATGATATGAATCTTATACTGAGAAGAGTACCACTAATTAGTTATTATTTCAGATATTAAGGGAAAGACCATACTAGACCAGGCACTATGTATCTTATGCAGCATAATGTGTGCTTAACATCAATGAATTATCAACAAGTATTCTTCGCATGGATCGAATAGTTCCTTCTATAAATCATATAAGTTTTCAGTGATTTTACAGGACGCCAATTGCTGCCTTAGGATGCTTTCTGAAGGCCAGGCCTGTGGAAATATGCTGAAGCAGCATATGTTGGAAGTTGGCCTATCGATAGTATTTAAAAAATCTTAAAATTAGCTACTCAGGTCTTCTTAGAACTGCCTTAAGTATAGCAAATAATCGCTTCATAATGCTGAAACAGCAACTGATACTGTATTTGTCCCTGACAGCCAACATTTTTGAAATAGAAACGTTCAGCTCTTGTACAATATCACACGTTTTCGATGTTTTGCAGATCAGTCTTCTGCAGAGCAGTCTGCTGTTTGTTAAAAATTTTGGAAGTTGTTGTGAGAAGTTGTTGCATTTGCTGTCATGTAACGAAGAGACAAAAAAAACTGTCATTTATTTAGCATTTCCGTGTTTCAAAGTTTTAATGTCTGGCTGGCTTGCTGGCTGGGTGTATATGTCGTCTGCATATTGCTTAACACCCCATACACGCACGTGTCTAACCAATTTAAAAAATTTATTCATCCTCTCAGTCATGCATGAATTTGAGGCAGCCACGCAGCCATGCTGCCACTCAATTTATTCAGCCATCTATCCATCCATCCATCCATCTCCGCTATTCACAATTGTTGTTGTTGGGACAGAGGGAATGAATGAATGAATGACTCCGTGTTTGAATTATTTCTTTCCCGTTGTAATCTAAAGATTTACCCAAAAGTTTGTTGTTTTCTTAGGTCTGCTTCCCTTGTGTTTTTTTTTTCTTTTTGGGAAATTATGTCCCGTAAATATCCATAAAATATCCAAGTATCCATCAATTGTGATCAGGGGGGACTATTTAAATACTCGTATTGTGTATTGTATTGTGTATCGTGTATTGTATGTTGTATTGTATGTTGTATTTAGAAAAAGTCATTAAATATTTTACGAGAGGGTATAAAAAGTGATTTAAAGATTTTGTTTCTTCTATTTTTGTTCTATTTTTAATTCTTTTTCCCTCCCTTTTTTCTTTTTTTTTTTTTTGAAAACTTTTCAAATGCTTTTCAAAATTCAATTTTACTTTCCGCCGTTGACAACAACGTTTCTTTGGGGGTTTTATGGCGGATATTTATGTTGATGCGCATAATTTCTCTTTTCTTTTTCTCATGTTGTTGGAATCAATTTAAAATCAATGAAATTTGAATTAATTTCAACTTTTCTTAACTCATTTATCCTTTTATTGGAAATTTAATTAAGATTTTATAACTCAGGGTACGGGTTTTAGCAACCGAAAAAATCTGCAATTAATTACACATTTGGGAAGGAAATTTTAATTCACACGGCATAGTTTTATCCTTTAATTTAAAAAGGATGTTAAAATATACTCTTCATCGTTATCCTAAAAGAGAGAAGAGTCGCTGAATTTCATAAGAAAAGCTATTTGGGAAGATCTAATATGCCGATTTATAGAACACATACTTACTCTTCGTCAACCAGACGTATATTGCAATGAAAGTGCTTTGCAAACTTGGCAAACTTTGTCAAGCCCAAATGGTGTACAACTGATCTCAAACTATATGCGGACAGAAATTGCTGAATCGGGAAAGCTTTTCTTCCTAAACTGATTTGCTTATTACAACCCTTTAGTCAAAACTACAGTCTAGCTTCTCACAGAACCCACGTTGTATGTGTTAATTTTATCCATGAGTGGCAGGATCTACTGTTTAATGTCGACTCTAAACAATCATTTTAAGGAGCTTTTCTTGGCAATTTCATTTTACTCTCAGAGCATTTGTCCGAATTCTACTGAGAGCCAGTCGCTGAGAGAAATTGTTTTTGGCGGTATTTCGTTTTGATCGAGATGTCTGAGCCGGGGTTTGAAAAACCGGCTCTCGTCTAGCAAGCAAACTCACTGCCTACTGGACCACGGCAACTAAGCTGATCATCACAATTATTTAGCCTAGATTACAACCAATCTTCTCTCACTACCCATGTTGTGTCTGTAAATTTTAACCATGAAAGGTGGGTTCCTACAGTTTAAAGCGGACCTTGAACGGTAGATTTCTGAAAAATACTGCTGAGGGTAAGTTCGCCGAAAGAAATATTTTTTTAAGTTTCGTTTTAATCGAGTTGTCTGAGAGCTTAAACAACACGCTAGACTACGGCGGCGTTATAACTTGATTAAAAATATGTTTGCTTGCAAAGCTCGTGGACAGTGATGTGTTACGCTCTCGGATTGCCTCTCTAAGTGAAGCGGACAAAACAGTCTGCGGGCTAAACCACAGAAGAACAAAGATTCCAAGCCCTTATGGCAGGTAGTCACCGAAGTCTGGTATGTAGTGTGTTGGGTTACTAGACGTTAGGCCACGGTTCAAACTCCAGGTTATATATATTTCTCTGGCGACTTCCTCTCAGCAGATTTCTGGCAAAAATTCTGAAAGTGAATAAAATTGCCATGAAAAGTTTCTTAAAAATCTATCGTTCGCAGGCGACTTTAAACTGTAGCTACCGCAACTCATGTATAAAATTAACACACACACAACACAACTGGTGTGAGAAACTAGGTTGTAAGCCTGACTGAAATGTTTCAATGAGCAATTATTATGGAGGCAGAATATCTTCGATAGGGAGAGGAAGGCTTATGTGATTCTCTTTACTTTTAAACAGGTCACTGGTAAATAATTGTCACTCAAATACATCCACATCCTGGCTACCTTGGGTAATAGTTAAACTTAAAGCAGCTGCAAATCAATGTAAACACAGAATTCTAGATGGCGTGATAAAACAATCTCCCCGGTGTACACCAGTTGGGGCACTTTACGCTACTTGAAATAAGTTTTCTAGTGAGCAGCTCGTGAAACAACGTGCAACTCTTGCAGTAATTAAATCGAATTCGATAAACTGTTAGCCTAAGCATCTCAATGAGAATGCAAGTATCACAGAGCCTTACTTCTGAGTGCCAATGGATTATATGGTGCCATATAACTACCTCAACAGAGGCTTAAACACTGTCATACCAAACAGAGATTACGGGAAATCGAAGCCAGATACTGCTTCCGAGTTTATATAGACATTAAGGGCTCGAAGTTAGGTCGAAGATTTTAATGTGGCGCTAATAACGGGTGATTTTTTTGCTAATATCTTTTTGGCAACACTGGTTTAAACAGCTCACGCACGTTTCGTGTTTTGTTTCACTGTCAAACATCTTCAGTTTGGTCTACAAGTTAACCATGAATCGTCTTAGAAACGAACAACACTTGCAAATCATTGAATTTTATTATCACAAAGCGTGCTCTGTTAAGAAAGTTCATCGCGCGCTTCTTCCATTTTATGGTCAGTTTAATCGACCCACTGAAGCGGCTATTCGGGCTATTGTGACTAAATTTCGTACCATTGTTTACATTGTCGGACATTAAGCCACCAACACGCTTACGTAGACTGCGAACTGAAGAAAATATCGCAACTGTATCGGCCAGTGTTAATGATGACCATCAATTATCGTTTCGTCGCCGTTCAGAGCAACTGAGCCTCTGTTACTCAACAACGTGGAAAATTTTGCGGAAGGATTTTGGTGTGAAGCCTTTTAAAATCCAGCTGGTGCAAGAATTGAAGCCGAACGAACTACCGCAACGCAGAATTTTTGTTGAATGGGCTCTTGGAAAGTTGGCCGAAGATCCACTTCTTTATCGAAAAAATGTGTTCAGCGACGATGCTCATTTTTGGCTCGATGGATACGTAAATAAGCAGAATTGTCGATTTTGGAGTGAAGATCAGCCAGAAGCATTGCAAAAGCTACCAATGCATCCAGAAAAAGTCACCTCAGTTTGGTGTGGTTTATGGGCCACCCAGCTGCGAATCGTAACGTAACTGTGAATGGTGAGCGCTACCGTTAGATGATATCCAACTTTTTTTTTGCCCAAAATGCACGAGCTTGACTTGCATGACACGTGGTTTCAACAAGACGGTGCCACATGCCACATAGCACGCGTAACAATGGACTTATTGAGAGGCGAGTTCGGTGAAGATTTTATTTCACGTTCGGGACCGGTCAATTGGTCGCCTAGATCGTGCGATTTAACGCCTTTAGACTATTTTTTGTGGGGCTATGTTAAAGCTCATGTCTATACAGACAAGCCCTCTTCAATTGAAGCATTGGAAGACAACATTGAAGCATTTATTCGTGAGATACCGGCCGAAATATTGGAAAGAGTATTGCAAAATTGGACTAAGCGGATGAACCATTTGCGGCGCAGTCGCGTTCAACATTTGCATGAAATAATCTTCAAACATTAAATAATATGGACCGTAATATCGATTCAAATAAAGATTTCATGCATTTTTCTGAATTTTATGTGTTTTTTTTTTGAAAAATTTTCCTATAGCTCTTAAAAAATCACCCATTACATTGGAAGACATCTCCGGTCAAGGGACCATAATCCATAATTGTTTAACTGTCAATAGCAATATAACTCGCCTTTATATAAGTATGTAGTTTGCACAGATATCTCTTGTCATGTAAACGTAAAGTATCCTCAGCATTCCTTGATTCACTTTCCGCAAATTTCTTATGAAAATAAAAATTTATTGACCAAATACAATAGCAGGTTTTAAGGTTCCAAAATAAAGAAAAAAAACCAAAAAGATGATGACATTTTTGTGAAAATTTTATTTCGTTCTCTTCATAAAAATTTACACCCTGCCATTAACAGTTATACGACACGATGACAGTTCATTTCCTATTTTATTTCAAAACACAATGCGTTTATGGACCTCTCGGCAGTAGTAGTAGTTGAAGCAGAAGCTGTAATAAAAGTTTTTGACACTATTTTAGCATTAAAACCATTATAAACGAATTAAATGGACCTAAGGATCTCCCTTTATTGCATATATGTATGTATGCATGTGTATAAAGTGTAATACATGCGTAATTAAGTAATTTCATTAATTAAACACACACATACCACCACATACCACCACATACCCACACAGATAATCATACAAAATATGACAATTTCGAATACAACATTAATTCCCTTTATTATCATGGAATAGTAAGCCGTAAGCAGTAAGCAGTAAGCAGTAGCTGTGGCTATAATACGAGGAATTTAGTTTCTAATTAAAAACAGAAACTTTTTATCTTTTGATGTTACTGTTGCTGTATTCAAATAATTTAAAATGAAAAACAACAACGAGAAACACTATAAAATTTAAAAAAAAAATCCGTTTTGTACTTGGAATTCTACTTCATCAACTAATTGCAAATGTTTTGACTTGACAAGCATGAATACCGAGAATATGTTTCATTTGTTTCTGTTCGTACTCGAGATCTAAAATCATATTTCGTTTAAGTAGTTAATAAAGATACAACTAGAACAAGAGGTGTCATTAAGACACCCAACTACAACGGATATTTCTTTGATACATTATCGGCTGTGACAATCCGCACTTAGCTCGCTGGCCATTTGCTATTTGGTAGAAACGTTTAATTGCCGAAGATTCTTTAAACAAACTCTCGGAGTTTGAGCATCAGTTAATGCTGGGTGGTGCTATGATAAAATATATTCCATTGCCTTGTCTTCTTTCTTGATATCACAGCTGCTATCTTTGTTATGCTAAAGCCATAGCATTCACCAATAAAACTTGCATTTAAATCAACTCTTCAGGGCTGCGTTTAATGTCATCCTTCCAATTCTTGCTTTCTTGATTGATCACTAGAACCCTGTTAGTCAGGATCACAACCTAGCTTCTTATATAACCCATGTTGTGCGTGCTAGTTTTATCATAGGAAGCTGCACCTACAGTGTCGTTTCTGACCAAAAATTTTTGAGAAACTTTTCATGGCAACTTTTATTTACATTCCGAATTTTTGTCAGAAAACTGCTGAGAAGATGTCGCCGAGAGAAATAGTGTTGGTTCAAACCCTAGCTCAGACAAATTTGAACAAACACAAACAATGGAAAAAAATTGCCTCCTACTCTGAAAGTAAATAAATGTGCCAGGAAAAGCTTCTCAAATGAATCATTCGGAGTCGACGTTAAGCTGTAGCACCCGCAACTTATGAACAAAATTAACACACACAGCATGGGTGGTGTGAGAAGCTAGTTTGTAATCCGGTTTAAAGGGTTTTAGTAGTCCACTAAGTATCTGTAGCACTTCTTCTTTATTTACTCATCCGCTATTCAGATATAAGTGATCGTACAATTATATGTATGTTTACAAATATGTACATATATGTATTCATTTTATATTAAAATGGTCAGCTCTCGGTTCCAAGCGGCGTAAAGGAGGGTGTTTTCATCACTATACCCTATTCAGTCTTGTATGTTTTTCAGCCATGATGTTTCCCTTCTGCCTCTACCACGTCTTCCTTCAATTTTGTATTTAAGGATTCGTTGTAAAATTTTGTATTTGTTGTTTCTCAATACGTGTTCTAGGTACGAAGTTTTCCGTGTTTTCATCATTAATATTAGTTGTCGGTTGACATTCATCCTTCTTAATACTTCATCATTGGAGTCTCTGGAAGTGCACGGTATTTTCAGAATTCGGCGGTATATCCACATTTCGAAGGCTTCCAATTTTCTTTCATCAGAGTTTTTGATTGTCCAAACTTCTACTCCGTATAATAGGACAGACCAAATGTAGCATTTTATGAAGCGTGTTTTTGTGGCTACGTTGATGTCATGACTGGTCAACACTTTGTTATATTTAAAAAAGGCATCTCTCGCCATCTCTATGCGTCATTTAATTTCCTTTGATGGGTCGTTTATTAAGACTCCCAGATATTTAAAAGTTTCTTGTTGTAGCACTACAAACATAAAAAACTGAAAATAAAATTCAAAATTATTTCTTATGTTCACCATTTTCCCGGTGGTATTTTAAGAAAATATGACACTTCAAAGTATCGCTTGCATGTTTTTTTCTAGCACCCAACTACCAACGCATTACGTATACCATCCTTCTAACAAAACAAAATCCCTCACATCATTATGTATTCATCAAGAGAGATTACAAATGGAATACAAGAAAAATAACAGTAAACCATTGCTTTAAATCATATTGTCCAGTGGAAAAAAAAGTGAAACAAAAGTAAAAACAGCTTGTAATTAACTCTTATTCTCTTACTAATGCTCTCGTTCTCTCCCTCTCTCTCCCTCTTTCATTGTGTTCATTTTTCTGTAAAAACAAAAACATACAGAAATAAATGCAAAAATTCAAATGAAAATATTACTACCCCAAGCAAGGACCATCAAAAACAAAAACCCTTTAAAACACAATCACACACAGGGACACACTACTTACATGACTATAAAATTTACCACAGCACACACACATACATACACACATACACCTCACCGCATAAGATATGAAAAGCAGAGCAAGCAAAACACAACTTGAAACAACAAATGAGAGAAGATTTTTACATGAGCGAATGTATGTAAATAAAAAGAGAAGAGAGAGAAAAAAATGAAATAAAAAAATACAACAAAATAATGTACAAATGTAATCATAATAATAAAATAGAAATAAAACAGACATTTATGCAAGAGCAACAACAACAATAACATACAAACACTGTTGTAAGTTAATAACTGTAAATATTTTTGTTATGGTATCTGCTGTTATTCTGTTACTATTGTTTTACCGTTTTTTATTCATGCATTGTAAAGGGTTATCCATGTTGGCGGTGTCAAAAGTAAATTCAAATAAAAACGCCTTTAAAGCTCTAATTTTGATGAATTCGATGATTCATTATACAGGTGGCTGATATATAATGCAACAAAGTAAAGCGCTATATTTAAAAAAAAAAATTTAATTTTATTGTTCAAAAGCAAAAAATGTTGGAAATAACATCAAATTTTAGAATCAGTTTACATTTGTTCGAATAGGCCACCTTTGGTACGAATTATGGCCTTCAAACGGCCGACAAAGCCATCACCGGCTGCACGAAAGTGGCTCTGCGGTATTTTGGCCATTACCGGCGAAGCGCCGTCTTGAGGTGGTCGATACTTTGGTATATTTTAGTGAGAACCTTACTCTCCAAAATGCCCAAGGCGCAAAAGTCCAAAGGATTAAGATCTGGAGCTTTTGGTGGCCATTGTGTGGTAGAAATGAAGCGAGGAACCTCCTTTTTAAGCCATTCTTGGTTGACGCGTGCTGAGTGCGGTGGTGCTGAGTCCTGTTGGAATGTCCATGGTCTGCGGCCGAAATGTTTGTCTGCCCAGGGCTTCAATACTGTCTTTAAGACATTTTCCCGATAATATTCGGCATTTATTTTGACCCCACGGTCAATGAATACGAGCGGGGAGCGACCATCGGCCGTTACGGCGGCCCACACCATTACAATCGGCGGCGCTTCAGTTCTGGTGGCCAATCGCAGGTGTAAATTTTCAGCTGACCTCTTTGGCAAGTAAACCCGATCATTTTGTTTGTTCACAAACTGCTCAATTTGGAATGGCTTCTCATCGGAAAAAACCAAATTCGGTAACTGGCCACTTTCGTGCAAGCGAAGTAACTCCTTGGCTCGTTCCAGTCTAACTTTTTTTTGTCCATCGGTGAGCTCTTGCACTTTTTGGAACTTCAATGGCTTTAGTCCAAGCTCATTTTTCAATATGTGTTGCATCCGTTCTCGCGATATGTTCAGCTCACGAGCAATTTTTCTCCCACTGCGGCGTGGATTTCGATCAAATCTGGCCTTCACTTTTCGGATCATTTCTGGTGTTGTTACCGTTTTTATTCGTCCACTTTTTGGACGCGATGCAACACTGCTAGTATCACGGTAACGAGCAATGGTACGAGAAACAAAAGATTTATTCTTATTTAAATGCTGGAGGGCTCTAACGATAGCCCCCTGTGGTTTTCCAGCCAAATATAAAGCAATCACACACTATCACGCTTGAATTCCATCACGAATAACTTCTTTTCTGAATGCAATAGATCAGAATGCTTTTGTAAGCTTGTAAATAATAAAATGAACTGTCACTGGAATAAATCTGTCAGCTGTCAGACGAGCGGTTTACAAATGATAACAACCTGAAGATGGTTGCAATACATATCAGCTACCCTGTAAACACCTGGACTATGGCTTTAAGTGCGAAATATAGGACAAACAACGACATTTAAATGAACGCCTCTGGATTGGTAGCAGTAGATGATACTTTCTATATAAAACTGCAACGAGTTCGATGAGTTTTTCACACAGTTCAGGCGGATTGCCGGCGGTTTAATCTGACGAATTTTGGTTCTCGAATGCTCTAACATAAGGAGATTACATACATATGTACATACATAATTGGTTATTACAACCCTTCAGTTACTATTACGACCTAGTTTCTCACAACACTCACGTTATGTGTGTTAATTTTTTATACATGAGTGGCGAGACCTCCAATCTAAAGTCGACTTCGAACGACAGATTTTTTATTTACTGTCAGAGTTTTTTCCAATAATCTGTTGAGAGGAAGTCGTCGAAGAAATATTTTTTCATATATTGTTTTGATGGAGATATCTGACCTGGGGTTTGAACCTTGGCCTCACGTCTAATAAGCCAACACACTACCTACTAGACTACGGTCACTTCATAACTAGATTATCCCAGTAAATAAGGCCTCTAACTTAGTCCTATAAAAAGTCTAAGGACGTCAAATCGTACGATGCAATTCATAGCCAATTGATGGCCAACTGTTGGCTAAATGGTGGCCAATTGATGGCACCAAAATTACGTCAAATTACTTTCTCTTTAAATATGTCGTGCCCTTAAATCCTACATCGGCCGTGTTGTGTTGATCATGGCACCGTCTTGTTGAAACCACATGCCCTCCAGTTTATTTACTTACTCAATTGGTTGTGACAACCCTTTAGTCAGGATTACAACCTAGCTTCTCCCATCATCCATATTGTGTAATAATTCTAACCATTAGTGACGATACCTCATCGATACCGAGACAGTTTTCGTGGAATTTTTATTTACTTATAGCATTCATATAGTTTTTTGCCAGAAGACTGGCCAGAGGAAGTACCGGGTCCGCCATCTAACGTTTTTTTTTCAACTAGTGCTTATTTCGTGAATGGTAACACTTAGCTCATGTCTGATTTGACAGGATAATTAGCTGAACAAATATGGTTGTGTATACGCTTAAATAACGCTGGGAAATATTGCGACTTTACTTTTAAAATCATGGTAATGCTGCAGAACGTGTGCGAAAATTGCGCACTAATTTTGGAAGAAGAGAAGCAGCGTCAGCTCCGTATGTTCGTTATCTTGTGAAAAAAGTGAAAGAAACTGGCATCCTCATCGATAAACCAAAGCGTGAAAAGCCAAAAAACAGTCCGTACACCCAAGAATATTGCTGCTGTGGCAGAAAGTGTGCGTGAAGCGCCATCAGCATCAATTCACCGTCGTTTCGCAACATTTGAACATTTCGGAGACATCATTGAGACGAATTTTGCATAAAGACCTTGGTATGACGCCATACAAAGTCCAATTGATTCAGGAGTTGAAGCCAATTGACCATTCAATGCGTTTTAGCTTCGCTAAGTGGGCCTGCGATCGACTTACAGAAGATGCCGATTTTGGCAAAAAAAATCGTCTTTTCAGATGAAGCTCATTTTGATCTCATCTTGGCGGGTATGTAAACAAGCAAAATTGTCGCATTTGGGGCACAGAAAACCCGCACGCATACATTGAAAAGCCGACGCACCCAAAACGAGTCATTGTTTGGTGCGGATTTTGGTCTTCGAAAATGAGCAAGGAGTGGCCGTTACAATCAATGGCGATGGTTATCGAGCCATGATGAACGAATTTTTGTTCACAAAAATTGAAGAGGAGGATATTGGCAACATTAGGTTTCAACAGGACGGCGCTACGTGCCACACAGCCGAAGCTACACTCGATGTTTTGCGCCCTGTTTTTGAAGACCGCATTATCAGCCGCAGAGCTGATGTCGTTTGGCCACCTCGGAACTGCGATTTGACACCGTTCGACTATTATTTGTGGGGTGCCGTCAAAGATAAGTGTTACACCGACAAGCCAGAGACAATTGACGCTTTAAAGGACAATATTCGTGAAGCCATTGGTGAAATACGGCTGCACACAATCGATAATGTGCTTAAAAATTGGACCGATCGTGTAGGCTACTGCATGGCCAGCCGAGGCAGCCATTTGAATGAAATTAATTTCCATTATTAACCGAAAAGATTGTACTTTCAAATAAAAAAAGAAATTTGAAAAAATATTCAGTATTTTTTTAAAGCATTTTCAAAAAAAAACTTATTTGGCTGACCCTTTAGTAGAGAATCCCTAGTGTAAACCGGTATAGATCTAAAACCTTGGTAGGGAGCCAATTTGTACTCAGACTGGGTTGTCTAGCAAAGGATACAGCTGTAAGAGCAAGGATCAGTTTGTAGGACGGTCCATAGTTGTAAATCGCAAACATTTTACCCAATAAATGATTTTTATTGTCTACAGTCCTTACCAGATCAGTGGTTTTTCAACCACTAAATGAATAGCTCTTTACTTACTTAGTTAATTAATTTTATCCGTGGATAGTAGGACCTACAATCGCCTCCAAAAGACAGATTTCTAAGAAACTTTGCATAACGATTTAATTTAACTCTCAAAGTTTTTGGCGAGGAGGCTGCTAAGAGGCAATGTCTAAGCTTGATATCCCTTTACTCAATTTATTTTCGATCTGGCAACTTCCAGAAGGTATTTGTTGACTTGTTATTGTAAATCTGTTCTTTTCTGTCTTGCATGGCCGTTAAATGTAAATGGTTTTGAAAACCTCTAAATGGATAACTCAACATTTGAAAACAACAAAGAGAATTACACTCAACAAACAACAGTTAATCAATTTGATTGGATACGCTCTCACTGCTACGATGCTCATTACAAGTGCAGGATTAACTATGCCTCTGAGGCAACAAATTTTGGATCGGGTTTTACTAACATTTTTGTTTTTTCTTAAATTTACTTTCATGTACTTGCTATTCTCTTTCTACCTCTCCTTATACACTCACTGTGTTAGTCAGAGAGAACACACCAACACCCAGGTATGTAGAGCTTTCTTAGGAGACATTCGAGTATAAAAATGTCAACAGAGACAAGACATACATAAATGTTCCATTTGTTTTCATACCCTACACCTAGGCTGCTAGTCATGTTTGTAACGCTTTCACCGAGTTCTTCCAACTCTTTCAGTGCTTCTTAGAAAGTAATGCTTGAGTACATGTTTTGTCTCTAGCTATGGCATCAGAGTGGTAGTGTTCTAAGCAGGCAGACGCAACCAATTTCAACTCTCGTTGTGTTTTCTATCTTTCGTTTTTACTGTTATTGTTCCCAGAGTATTTGTCTGCTCTTTTTTTTCTACAGGCAACGTATGTATGCTCTCATTGTGATTAAAAAACAAAACAACGGCGAACAATAAAAAAAAATAAAAATAAATTAATAAACAGAGAAGAGGAGCGAGAGAGACAGCGAGTGGGACATTCACTACAAGGAATTCGTAAATGAGCACACACACAACACAGAGTAGTTGTTGCCAAATACAATTGTATTTCAATTGTATATGAGTGCCTGTGCGTGTGCATTTGTGAGTTTAGCCGGCAGTCTGTGTATTATCATCAACGAGACTAAATGAGAGAATGTAGCAGCAAAGAAGAAGAAGAAGAAAAATGTTGAATTTATTTTAGCATGTTGAAGCAATCCCAGACCGTCTAAAACTGACAGCCCCACACATGAGATGATGTGTGTCATAAAGTTAGACAGGCTATGTGTGGTAAATGATTTCAATGTAGATCCTTAAATGAGTGTGCATATATAGGTACGTACATGTCTTCCTATAAGACGACAAGAGAGAGAGCATAATTTTTAAATGTGCGTGTGTGTGCGTGTGTATTTTATTTTGTAGTTTCATTATGTGCCGCCTCATTACACTTTTAACAGTTATAGAGCTTGGACATTAGAAAATAAGAAATTCTCATTAGAATTAGAAAACGGAAGTTTAAACACACACACACACGCATACACAATGTGGACATAAATATTACAGCATTTGATAGCTAATTAGTAATAAAAATTTAACATTTTTAAATTTCTGGTTGAAAATGCAAATTTTATTGAAAAAATTTGTATTTGAAATGCTCTAAAGAGGTGCAAAAAGCAAGCATTCTGAGTATGATGTATGGGTTCATAAATATAGGGTCTTTAAGTCAGTACTTCCTATCTTTACTTTTAAATAAACCACACTGCTTATGAGACATCATCAAAATGAAAGACCTATCCATGGCATTATGTATGGGATATACATACTACATACAAATGCCCGCCGCGATATTTCTAGGTGGAGTGCATACGAAATTTTAAATTTTCAATGTTTACAGGAAAATATGTTGGCTTTGAGAACCGTTGTGGTTTGTGAGTTATTACCATACACCCTCGATTTAAGAAAACCAAACAGAAAAATGGGATAATACTGGGATAATCTCCTTATGAAGTCGCCGTTGTCTAGTAGGTAGTGTGTTGGCTTATTAGACGTAAGCCACGGTTCGAGACCCAGGCCAGACATCAAGACAAAATACAAAAAGTATTTCCTCGACGACTTCATCTCAGCAGATTTCTGGCAAAAGCTCTGAGAGTAAATAAAAAATTGGCATGAAAAGTTTCTCAAAAATCTGTCGTTCGGAGTCGACTTTAAACTGTAGATTACGCCTTTTATGTATAAAATTAACACACACAACATAAGTGGTGGGAGAAACTAGGTCGTAATCCTGACTGAAGGGTTGTAATGACCAGTTATGTATGTATGTAAACAGAAAAATCTCAAACGGGGTCAAATCTCATGTTCACGGTGGCCTGTTCTTATACGTCAGATGACTCTCAAACCGCTTGTGCAGAACATCTAACATGGCTTGAGTTGTATATAACGTAGTGTCATCCTATTGTAACCATATGTCGTTGGTATCCAGATTATAAAGGGTCCGCCAAATAACTTTTTTTTTTGAAAATGCTTTAAAAAAAACTACTGAATATTTTCTCAAATTTCTTTTAATAATGGAAACAAAATTCATTCAAATGGCTGCCTCGGCTGGCCATGCAGTAGCCTACACGATCTGTCCAATTTTTAAGCACATTATCGATTGTGTGCAGCTGTATTTCGCCAATGGCTTCACGAATATTGTCCTTTAAAGCGTCAATTGTCTCTGGCTTGTCGGCGTAACACTTATCTTTGACGGCACCCCACAAATAATAGTCCAACGGTGTCAAATCGCAGCTCCGAGATGGCCAAACGACATCAGCTCTGCGGCTGATAATGCGATCTTCAAAAACAGGCTGCAAAACATCGAGTGTAGCTTCGGCTGTGTGGCACGTAGCGCCGTCCTGTTGAAACCAAATGTTGCCAATATCCTCCTCTTACATTTTTGTGAACAAAAATTCGTTCAACATGGCCCGATAACGATCGCCATTGACTGTAACGGCCACGCATTGCTCATTTTCGAAGAAAAATGGTCCAATTATGCCTCTGGACCAAAATCCGCACCAAACAGTGACGGCGTGCGTCGGCTTTTCAATGTATACGTGCGGGTTTTCTGTGCTCCAAATGCGACAATTTTGCTTGTTTACATACCCGCCAAGTTCAAAATGAGTTTCAACTGAAATAATTATTTTTTTTTTGCCAAAATCGGCATCTTCTGGTGTAGGCTACTTCATGGCCAGCCGAGGCAGCCATTTGAATGAAATTATTTTCCATTATTAACCGGAACGATTGTACTTTCAAATAAAAAAAGAAATTTGAGAAAATATTCAGTAGTTTTTTTTAAAGCATTTTCAAAAAAAAAATTATTTGGCGGACCCTTTACAATTCAGTTCAAAAGGAAGTAATTATCGACTTATAATGCTCGGCCAATGGCAGTGATGGCCTGGCCAGTAGACCGATGAGGACTCCAACCCAAAATCCACATGAAACAGTGAGTTTTTTGTCACGCATTGATGCTTTTGGACCTCACTGCCGATGTTGAAATGCCTGCTAAATTAAAGTAAAAACATCTGATGGAACGAACTACCTTCAGTAAAATGCTGCTGAAATTCAACAAAAACGAACTCTTTTTGAAGCTAAGCATTGGGAGTAATTCCAACAGAATTTAATACGAGATTATTAAGCAAGAAAGTAGTTTTCAAGAATCGGTGATTCTCCACACTCGAACTTAAGGTGTGGACTCATTGTAATAATAACTAAGCTGGCAAGTCTTAGCATCCCAGGTTCGAATAAAGCAAAATGCTTAGAATTGTTTCAACACACGTCTAGAAAAGACGTTTATCCTTCCCGTGCTTTCTTATGGCGCAAAAGCCATGGACACTATTAAGCACTGCTGCAGCAGCCTTGAAAGTATTCGAGGGCAAAAGTAACATCTTCGGTCCAGTGCGAGTTGACGATAATTTCCGCATCCGATCCAACAGTGAGCTGTTTGAGCTCCTCAACGTGATGGACGTTGTGCAGCGTATTAACATCCAGGATGGAGGATAATGCTCCGGCGAGACGGGTATTAGATGCGAGGATTTTTAGAAGACTCCGAAGGGCACGTCCTTGTTTACGTTGGAAGGACCTGAACGAGGAAGCTGTGTCATCGATTGGTGTGATCATCTGGCATATGCGCGCAAAAAGCAAAGACTCCTGGATGGAGGTATTAAGGCAGGCCGAAATCTATTACTCGGATTGTTAATGGCCAGTAGTCGCAGTAGTCTAGTAGGTAGTGTGTTGGCTCATTAGACGTAAGGCCAAGGTCCGAGCCCCAGGCCAAACATCATAACAAAATACAAAAAGTATTTCTTCGGCGACTTCCTCTCATCAGATTGCTGGTAAAAACTCTGAGAAAATTGCCATGAAAAGTTTCTCAAAAATTTGTCATTCGCAGTCGACTTTAAAGTGTAGGTCCCGCCACTCATGTATAAAGATTAACACACACAACATAAGTGATGCGAGAAACTAGGTCGTAATCCTGAATGAAGGGTTCTAATGACCAATTATGTACATTTGTAATGGCCAGTTAGAGTAAAAAAATGTCTGCAGATGTAAATGTGTCTGTGATGTAAGAAAACCTGAAACTGATTAAATACATCCTCAGCCTCTATTACGGTATACAAGGACATAAAACAGCTATGCCAAGGATATTTTAATAACCTTGGAGAGTTGATACCAAGTATTGACTAGCTGCTGAGATGACTCTACTTTTTTTCCACTTCTCTTTACTTCCATTCTTGCCTTTACAACTATTAGGGCTTGCTGATTGAGTAAAAAGCATAATCTGCTGGCATCTTACTGTACTAGTCCATTTGATGAAGAACACTTGGGTCTGAACATATCGGGTCCGCCATCTAACGTTTTTTTCATTCAACTAGTGCTTATTTCGTGAATGGTAACACTTAGCTCATGTCTGATTTGACAGGATAATTAGTTTTATCCTTCCGCTGAACGAATATGGTTGTGTGTATACGCTTAAACAACGCTGGGAAATATTGTGACATTACTTTGGAAAATCATGCTCATGTTGCAGAATGTGTGCGAAAATTGCGTACGGATTTTGGAAGAAGGGAAGCACCGTCAGCTCCGTATGTTCGTTATCTTGTGAAAAAAGTGAAAGAAACTGGCATCCTCATCGAAAAACAGCCAAAAACAGTGCGTACACCCGAGAATATTGCTGCTGTGGCAGAAAGTGTGCGTGAAGCGCCATCAACATCAATTCACCGTCGTTCTCAACAATTGAACATTTCGGAGACATCATTGAGACGAATTTTGCATAAAGACCTTGGTATGACGCCATACAAAATCCAATTGGTTCAGGAATTGAAGCCAATTGACCATCCAATGCGATTTCGCTTCGCTAAGTGGCGATTTTGGCAAAAAAAATCATCTTTTCAGTTGAAGCTCATTTTGATCTTGGCGGGTATGTAAACAAGCAAAATTGTCACATTTGGGGCACAGAAAACCCGCACGTATACATTAAAAAGCCGATACACCTAAAACGAGTCATTGTTTGGTGCGGATTTTGGTCCAGAGGTATAATTGGGCCATTTTTCTTCGAAAATGAGCAAGGAGTGGCCGTTACAGTCAATGGCGATCGTTATCGGGCCATGTTGAACGAATTTTTGTTCACAAAAATTGAAGAGGAGGATATTGGCAACATTTGGTTTCAACAGGACAGCGCTACGTAACACACAGCCGAAGTTACACTCGATGTTTTGCGAACTGATTTTGATGATCGCATTATCAGCCGCAGAGCTGATGTCGTTTGGCCACCTCGGAGCTGCGATTTGACGCCGTTGGACTATTATTTGTGGGGTGCCGTCAAAGATAAGTGTTACGCCGACAAGCCAGAGACAATTGACGCTTTAAAGGACAATATTCGTGAAGCCATTGGTGAAATACAGCTGCACACAATCGATAACGCACACAAGCCAAAAAGTTATAAATTTCTTCATTCCTTTTTTATTTCAAGGCTGTTTTTAACAAAATTATTCTCTCTCTTTAAATATTTCTTAAACGAAATAAATTTAATTGCATTCACCAAATGTTAAATGTTAATTGAAAAATATTTTAAGAAAAATACTCCTCGAAAAATGTTCTTCTGAATTCAAAATGAAATATTCAATGAAAAAAGTGAAACGAATCAAATGTTTGGTTGGCATTTCCTAATAAAATACATTTAGAATTACAACAACACACTCTCTGCTACACATTCCATTTTAAACAGTTATGTCATTACAGTTATGCTGTGTTCCTAAGGCTCTCACTCTCTCTCTCTCTCTCCATCGCTGTGAATCTATCTATGCCAGCCCCGTTATTATTTAATTTTTATGAAAATATAATCACCTAATGGATGATGGCTTTAGGATCAAAATAAAAATAAAAACAACAACGAGAATCATTTTTCCAAAAATAAAAAATAAAAAATATTTGATCCTTGATTCCTACACTCAAAAGGATATAAATTGTAAATGTGTGATGATGCTGATGATGCTGGTGGAATGTAAACGTAGAAATTAATATAATTTGACTAAAATATTGTCAATTTGTCATGCCATCCATACATTTATTCATTTGACATAACGAAACAACATTTTTCTTGCAATGTTTTGCCAGATGCCAATTGAAATTAGAATTTTGTATGTGCCTGTGTGTTGCTTTTACGCTCATCAAAAAAAGAAAAGAGAAACAAACAGAACAAGACAAGCATATTCATAAATAATACATTTACAATTACTATTATTAAAAACACACACACACACCTACTCGCACACGCACTTTTATTGCATTGACTTACTCACGTACTGTTTAACACACATTCTTCATAATCTTACACTCCCAGTCATACTCCCTTAGGTAATAAACCCACTCACTCTCTCTCACTCTCTCTCTCTCTCTTGCTCACTCTCTTGCTCACTCTCTATCAATCTCTCATGGTGTGTGTGCGTGTGTTACAAAATTTGAAAACAATTATGAAATAACGGTAAACGTTAAATTTTGTGTAGAGATTTGTATTGTAGAGGTGCTGCTACATATACTTCTGTGCGTGGTATGCCAATCCATGTAAGTAAGTAAAGTAAGGTTAAGTGACATGTTATTGAAAGTAAGACAATGAGCTTTAAAAGAATGCAATCAATTAAAGAAAAAAAGGTTGTACCAGTAATGCCAGAACGACAATTTTATCATATTTTTGATGATTTTTTTAACAAAAAAAAACACAGTAAAGCACAATATTGTTACGTTTTTACCTTTTTAAAAACGTTTAAATATGAGTTCGTTAATTGCAAACCAAGTAAAAACAAATATGTGTTTATTTTCAGTTAAACTCTCTTTATTCTTTATACTACTTTTGTGTGCCACCGTATACAACTTAACGATACAACAACAATTTACTTGTACACTCTCCTATTTCACACTTCTGTCCGCGTTAACACTAACAACTGTTCGTTAGATCTTCTCTGCTTACAACTTTTTTGCAAGCAGTACCACTTGTACGTTCAAACCGCAACGCGTCTTCACATAAGGCTGACTGAATTATAACTGACTGCTGCCTGCTTTGTCCAGACCTTTTATAGCCAGACACAACCAGTCTAACGAACATTATTGAAGTGGAAGGTTCGTGATCTCGCCTTCTCGAGAGCTCTATTGCTAGTACATTGTTGTTTGTGTACTTTGCTTATGTTGTCTATCCCCTTTTGTCACATACTTGTTGTTACTGGTACCAGGCGCAACCAGGTTCGTTGTACATCTGTGTGTGTGCAGCTTTAGCTAATCAACACGTTCATTAGTGTGTATTGTGTCGTGTGTATTGTGTTGGTGTAGCTGGTAGCTTTTGTTTATCGTTTTTATTGTTAAACAATATTAGGTCGTTTCGATTAATGTAACAATATAATGGCTTAAATGAGAAACTGCAAGAACAACAACAGGCGAAAAAAATATCAGTTTATGTGAGTATATGCATTGGGATGATTAGATTGCCCGAGACTTCTATGTCTAAAATAAATATCGGGGGTTATCCGTTTAATAATTTCAACACTGCCGGTCTGGCAAAGCTGTCAGCTGTCAAATATGTATCATGCATTTAAAGTGTCATTTATTTAGTGAAAGGCTTGTCATTTACGAACGTACATCGTTTTACAAACGCAGAGCATGCCTAAATAATTAAAACTGGTGGTGATTCAAACGTGATCAATTTTTAAACATTACAGGGTTATTATTGCCATCATAATTGACATACAGTGCAGGGAATTTTCGAGTTTATAAGGAAATTTAAAGAGACCGGAAGCATTACAGGCGGGGTCAAGCCTGTACTTCGTTGCAATGTACTCGCTTCCACTTCTGTGGCAACATGGCGGATAATCAAAGTTTTTTTCTTTCTACAGCATTCTCGGGAATTGGGCCTATCATAAAGCACATTATGGAGTATTTTGTATTTGAATTTGCATCTTCATTCAAGTAATGTTTAACTCATGCAACAATTAAAACCGAAAAGCCTTACTTTCTTATTTAATTGGTCATTATAATCCTTTAGTCAGGACTACAACCTAGTTTTTCACAGCATTCATGTTGTGTGTATTAATTTTATCCATGAGTAGTGGAACCTACAGTTTAAAGATGACTTTTTGAATTTTTTTTTAAGGAATTGTGGTTTTTATTTCAGGTTGAAGGGTTTCAAGTAAGAAATAAAAAAATTTCTATAATTTTTGTCACAATATAATTTAGAAAACAATTTTTTCTGACTCGTAAGGAACGCCAAAACTTTCACTGGACCTCTTTGCATCACTATCTCTAAAATATGTATATCGCCATGCCAATAATAGCCTCCATTTTTAAGCTGACGAAGAATATTGTATGACCGTCAGGGTAGATTTCTTAATGTTTTTTTTTAAATTCGTATTAAAATTAATGAAAAATTGTTAGCGCTTTGTTTTATTCCAGCCTGGGATGCTTGGGTTTGTAGACATTTTACTTTTACTACGAATTCAAACCCTAAGTTTGAACGTGAAGGATCACCGCTTCGGGAAAACGAATTCTTCATTTGATAGTCTCGTATTTAACTAACTTTTAATCACTTTCAGTGATTTGCTTCAGAAACAGGGCAGTTCCTTTGAATTACAGCAACCTTTTATTGATGATAGTTCGTTCAATCAAACTTTTTGCTTTAATTTAGAAGGCACTTCAATATCGGCAGCGAGATTCAAGAGCATCGAAGGCTTGGTGTGGAGTTTGGGTTGTAGGCATCATCGGTCCGTAAATTACTTCTTTTTTTTTTTTGAGAATGTCGTTGGCCTGGCCCATCACTATCAAAAGCAAGCACTAAAGGCCAATAATTACCAACTTCTTTGGGTCTGAATTGGATAATCTGGGCACCAACGACATGGGGTCGTGTATAGCTCATGTCAAATTGAATATTATACAGAAGGAAGTGATGTTAACTAGCCACCGAGAGAATGCGATTTGACGCCGATAAACATTTTTGTTGGGGATTTTATGTCGAGATTATATGCGAATAAAAGCCACGAACCAGAGCGGTCCTCAAGTCAAGATTCATGCACCAGATTCATAATAAGTTGGACAGTTTAACGGAACGTCACCAACAAAAGCCGTGGTAGACGTTTAAGTGATGATATATTCCACATATAAGTCGCCGTGGTCTAGTAGGTAGTGTGTTGGCTTATTAGACGTAAAAGCCAGGGTTCGAGCTCCAGGCCAGACATCAAGACAAAAAACAAAAAGTATTTCTTCGGCGACTTCCCCTCAGCAGATTTCTGTTAAAAACTTTGAGGGCAAATAAAATTGCCATGAAAAAGGTTTCTCTAAAATCTGTCGTTCGGAGTCGACTTTAAACTGTAGGTGCCACCACCCATTCATGTATAAAAATTAATACAAACAACATAAGTGGTGTGAGAAACTAGGTCGTAATCCTGATTGAAGGGTTGTAATGACCAATTAAGTACGTACGTTCCACACATAATGGCATCAATAGGCTTTTGGAACGAATGAGATCCCATACACCACCTTTTATTTAAATTTAAAGATAGAAAACCATACGTAATGGACAGTTTCTGGCATTACCTCCTGGTGTTTCGGCATAAACCAATGACTTAAAGATAATCCAGTGGTCTTAAAAAACACAAACCGAGCAGAAAGAAATGTTGACATGAATTAATCCATTGTTAAGCACGTTGTATGGCAAATTGTGTCGTTTTGTTGGTTGTAAAAAATCAGTTAAAATTTCTTCACACTACTCGCCATTCCGCGTGTTTCGAAAGAAAAAAACGAATGCCCGCCAACTTGTAAACAGCAGCAGCAGGCCTCTAGCAATATAGCCTTTAGGTTATAGGAGGTGTCCTTGTCAATTGAGACAAGTACAGTACCCGGAAGTCGACTTGACCCATTGTACAATATAGCCTCTTATGGCCTCTAGCAACATGACCCCTAGCAATATGGCCTCAGCAACGTGGCCGCCAGCTACATGGCCAATAGGAACATAGCCTCAGTAACCTGGCCGCTAGGAATATGGCCTCTAGCAACATGGGCCCTAGCAATATGGCATGTATCAACATGTCTTCTAGCAATGTAGTCCCTAGCAACATGTCTTCTAGCAATATTGCGTCTAGCAACACAGCCTCCAGTAATATCGACGCCTCCGTTCTATAACTATCTAAGTCGAAAAAATGTGTTTTGAGTTATGAGCTCTCAAAATTTTCACGCGACATACATATGTGTATTCTAAGAAGATATTTTCCTATAACTTCGGAACGATCAGCGCATCTTAATCAAATTTTGACAGTATTTAAGTTAGAGGACGTAGAATTTAAAAATGTAAGTACATTAAAAACGTTCTAAGTACACTTAGAACGTTATAGAATGGAGGCGTCGATATATCCTCTAGCAATGTGGCATCTAGCAACATTTAGGTTATAGTAATATAGCATCTAGCAATATGGCCTTTAGCAGCATTCAATAGAATGATAAAAAGAGGAGGATATTGTTCCTTGGTCCGTATGAAATTTATTAAGATTATTGGGCTGGAAAACCTGGCGGCAGTGCAATACCAGGCCAACCCGTGACAGAAGTGGAGCGAGCCCCTTAAAACATTCCGTCCATTTTACAAAAATCAGTTTAACATGTGTTTGTCCTCCGATGGAGGATCTATCAGATGTTAAGCTGATAAGAACAGATACTACACTTTGATCTTAGCCAGAAGGCCGAGAAGCGATAACTTAACCATGGCCTCATTAAACTACTTAAGGGAAAATGTAAGTAAACTAAATGGGAATTATAAGGAATTGGCAATAAATTTCTATTTAAACCAGTGCCACATTATAATTCAGGTATGCAATCAGTAGCAACCCCCTGCTACCAACCCCTAAATTACTCATGCAGTATTGAATGCAAATAAAATTAGAATTTGGAAAAAACGATGCTAAATGTGATGGATAAGAGGACGCGCATGGTTATATTTGCCAATGTGTTCACTCGGAGGTAATACACTGTGTGATGGTGGAGTCAAATCTTCCAGTCATTGTTATACCGCAATAAGATCCAAGAGAGCCAGAGAGTTGAACACTTATTATTGGGTTTATTGATTGCAGCCAAATCCATCGATAGCCAAAGACTCCTAATTACAATCAGAACAATGGATTAAACGTCCCAACTGATTCGATCGAATGTCTTCGCTGATGAGTGGCAGATTTCATGATTAAAACTACCAAACTCTGTATTTTCGTGTCCAAGAATATTACTCTGTCCCTCAACCCTACAGAAACTAATCCAAAATGGTTGTTTACATAGTTCTTATACCTACGAACCATTTGCGGCTTACATCAGAGAATTCAATAGCCTCAACGAGTGTCATATAAGAAACTGAAGCGAGGCAGGCTACTGCGTCAAGGGCCGCGCAAGAGCTCCACGTAATTGTCATCTACTTTATAATGAAACTTCGGCCCAAGAACTTCTCTAAAAATCCCAGCTGCAGTGTTTCCAAACAGTTTTCATCTCTTCATCGAAATAGGAGTAACAATGCGAATTAAAAGTTATCCCTTGTTATCCAGGAGGCCCTAGCCAAAATGAAAATCTTCAAGCCATGGATAAACATGGCCTAGGGAACTACTTAGTGAGTCAGTGGTACCAAAAGTTCTTTCCATTCGGAAAACTAAAGCGAAAGCTTGAGTTTTGCTTTCAGCAGTTGAATTTCCTCACGCCTATTAACAGAAGGCTTACTTACTTACTTTCTTACTTAATAGGCCATAACAACCCGTTAACGGAATTCGGCCTGCCGCAACACATCCTTCCAGGCGCCTCTGCTTATTGCGCGTCTTCGCCAGTTGGTCACATCCGTTGCTGACAAGGCTTCCTCGAATTGGTCCTTCCAACGGATGCAGGGTCGTACTCTTTGCCGACTTCCGCATCAAATATCCGTCTCGCCGGAGCATCCTTCTCCATTAAAACGACATGGCTTAGGCAGCGCAGCCGCTGGATATTAATACGCTGTACAACGTCTATGTCGTTGAGGAGCTCATACAGCTCACTGTTGGATCAGATGCGGAAATCATCACCAACTCGTACTGGATCGAAGATCTTACGCAATACTTTTCTCTCGAATACTCTCAAGGCTGCTGCATCAGTGCATAGTAGGGTCCATGCCTCTGCGTCATAAAGATGCACGGGTATGATGAGCGTCTTGTAGAGTGTTAGTTTTGTCATACAAGAGAGGTCTCTGCTACTCAATTGCCTATTGAGACCATAGTAGCACCTGTTGGCAAGAGTGATCCTGCGCTTGATCTCCAGACTGACATCATTTTTGGTGGTAACGGAGGAGCCAAGATAAATAAATTCCTTGACTGTGACAAAAGTATAGTTATCGGCCGTAATCTGAGAATCAATACGCCGCACGTCTCTACTTGTCGATAACATATGCTTTGTTTTGCCCTCATTTACTGCCAAACCCATCTTACTAGACTCCCGTTCAGTAGCACTAAAGGCAGCAGTAACATCTCGCTTGGTACGCCCTATGATGTCAATATCGGCAGCGTACGCAAGCAACTGGACACTTTTTTGAAAAATAGTGCAATTGCGATGCACTCCCGCCTTTCGCAGCACGCTCTACATGACGAAGTTGAAGAGTTCGCAGGATAAGGGGTCGCCTTGGCTGAAACCTCGCACGGCATCAAAAGGTAGGGGGAGGTCCATTCCTACCTTGACGGAGCTGCAGGAATTGCTCAACGTCATTGTGCATAGCCTTATCAGCTTCGCAGGTATACCGAGCCCGGACATTGCGGCAAAAACACAATCCCTTTTGGGGCTATCGAAGGCAGCCTTATAGTCGACAAAAAGATGGGGTGTGTCGACTTGTTATTCGTGGGTCTTTTCCAGGATTTGGCGTAGTGTGAAGATCTGATCCAGGTCTGAAGCCGCACTGATACGGTCCTATGAGTATTTTGACGAGTGGCTTCAGTCGTTCACACAACACGCTTGTAAGGGCTTTGCTTTCAGCAGTTGGATTTCCTCAGGCCTATTGCCTGATAGCTTTCTCTTTAATTGTTGCATGAACTTTTCCTTATAAGGATGGATTATAGGCCGTAATTTGGCCCCAATTTGCTGATGCAATGAAATCAATAAAGCTTGAACGGATAATCATTTGGATTATCCGCCAATAATTTTTCTGATCGAAGCGATGTTTTCTCCAGAACATTGGTTGCAAAGACGCACAGTCCTTACTGTGAAACGTTTCAAGTATCTTTAAAATTTCTTTGTAATCTTGCTTAGCCTAGAGCAGTAGTTCGATTATGACGACAGTAAACACCCTATTAAGCTGTACAAGTGGCCATGTGTGAATCCCCACTTCTGTGGTAAATTAAACGAACAATATTTGCAGAAGCATACCTTTCACTAAACAGATATCGAATATTTGTAGAATCAAGCCTTTCTCTATACAAATATCGCTACAGCTGACCACTCTACAATCCTCGAAGTTTTGTAACCCCTAAGTGAATAACCTGATACGATCATTTCACTTATTTACAGCACTGCCTTTGTAAGTATATGTGTATAAAGCATTCCGCATTTGAAATCTTCAAGTGGCATTACACAGATGTTGTTGCCTGTCATACAATATTTTCAAAATAATTGTCGCACACTCAGAAAAATCACAAGACGTTACAATATCTACTTAAACTTACAACACATACACACACGTGTTCGCACACGTACTCCTAAAACAATAACAAAATCAAATAAAAATGAACGGGAACTGAATTTATGACACACACGCATATTATTTATACGTAGGTTTGTGTGGCAGTTTGTGTTTCACGATTTTGCCTTTCCATGCTTAAAAATACATTTCTTAGGCCAATTTTCTTGAAAGCAACAAAACAAAAACAAAAGCAAAAGAAATCCCAACGAAATAAAAATGCTTCAATGAAAGCAAAAAAAAAACAGGACAAATTAAGAGTGAGTGAGAGAGAGAGAGAAAGAAAAACTATAATAAATATTGATGATGTTTAATGACAGCCATGGAGAGCTTGCAGCCATAACCAAAAAATTTGTCATTGATAGTGTGTGTGGATGTAATATAAAAACAACAACAACAACAGAATATTGACAATGTTGTTGATTTCATGTTTTTTATATATTTCACTTCCTGTTCAACGTCTACTAAAAAAAAATTTTCTTTTTTTTTAATTTTTTTTCCAACAAATTCAACAGAATTTTTTTACAGCCACTTTAAAATTTAAGGTTTCAATGAGAGTAACTGTGTATGTGTATGTAAATACATACGTGTTTTGGTGTGTGTAAAAGCAAATTCCTCTCATGCAAGAGTGACGATTAACCCCGTTATATTGATTGTGTTACATTTCACTGTAAACCTCCATTATTTTCAACACAATACAACCCCAACACAACAGATAAATAATGTTGAAATAAATGTTTGAGAGTTTTTAACAGCCTTGTCTGTGACGTCACTTGTCACTAGACACTTCACTATAGTTATCAACGATAACGAAAGATAATCAGTCGTTAGGTATTGTCATATATTAGATATTGATATCATATTGATATTATATTATATCGACGCCTCTGTTCTATAACATTCTAAGTCGGAAAAGTGTGTTTGGAGTTATGAGCTCTCAAAGTTTTCACGCGACATACGACTATATGTGTATTTTAAGGAGATTTTTCCCTATAACTTCGAAACGGATCAGCGCATCTTAACCAAATTTTGACAGTATTTAAGTTAGAGAACGTAGAATTTAAAAATGTAAAAATATTAAAAACTAAGTACACTTAGAACGTTATAGAATGGAGGCGTCGATATATTATACTCGCTGTACCCTGCGCGTGTTGCTGCGCCACCAACTAAAATAAATTTGAAGGAGAGACATTACACAAATGTCCCAATTAATTTTGAATCATTTTATTGATTTTGTTTCCCGTTGTCCTGATGATTCAGATGAACGGGCCTGAGTATTACGCATTCGATCAGTTTCTAATCTCACTTCTCGTTGTTCAAGTCCTTCAAGCGAACGGGTGTCAGCGGCATATACTCGAAGATTTTCCAGTCTCAATGCTCGTCTGATTCTGAGGCTCGTAATGATCCTTTCTTCCGTGCTTGAGTTGTTCATTCCTTTTGAATAATTTTCAGTGACGCCATCCATCTGAAATTAATCGCACCAATCTCCGTCGACTCATGCGCAACAACTTTGTTAAAGAATGCACAGTTTACGATTTAATTCATTTTGAATAATTTTCAGTGGCGCCACCTGTCGGAAATTGGTCATACCAACTTAAAAACCTTCCCCGTCTCATGCGCAACAATTTTGATAAAGATCATAACATGATCAAATGTATAGTTTACGATTCTATAAGGTACATACAAACAAACATTCACTTTTATATATGTAGACTATGGAAGGTGACACGCCCACTATAGCCAATCCGCCCATTTTGTTCATATATACGTCAAAGTCGTCCATACAAAATTTGAGGACTCTAGCTGTTGCAGTTTATGACATTATGCGACATTAAATACTTATTGGGTATGTGGACATGCCACCTCGCCTACTTGAAATTTTAAAATAAAAAGTAGCCTATAGTTCCTTCCAGACATACAGGAAGGTACTGTTAAAATTTCAAGAAAATCGGTCCAGCCGTTGAGCCGCTTACGGACTTCAAACAAACAAACAAATCCACAAGCATATAAACACACATTCATTTTTATATATAAGATTATGATATTAGATCTTCGATGACTTCCTCTCAGCAGATTTCTGAGACCCTTAGAGCAAATAAAATTGCCATGTAAAGTTTTTCAAAAAATCTGTCGTTAGGAATCGTCTTTAAATTGCAAGTCCCGCCTCTGATATATAAAATTATCACACACAGCATAAGTGGTGTAAGAAAGTAGGTCAACAATCGTGACTGAAGAGTTATAATGACCAATTATGTAACGGGTGATTTTTTTTAGCAATTATCTTTTTGGCAACACTGGTTTAAACAGCTCACGCACGTTTCGTGTTTTGTGCCACTGTCAAACATCTTCAGTTTCGTCTATAATTTAACCATAAATCGTCTTACAAACGAACAACGCTTACAATTCATTGAATTTTATTATCAAAATGCGTGCTGTGGTCAGTTTAATCGACCCACTGAAGCGGCTATTCGGGCTATTGTGACTAAATTTCGCACCAAATTTACATTGTTGGACATTAAACCACCAACACGCTTACGTAGAGTGCGAACTGAAGAAAATATCGCAGCTGTATCGGCCAGTGTTAATGATGACCATCAATTATCGATTCGTCGGCCAGTGTCGCAGCAATTGGGCCCCTCTGTTACTCAACAACGTGGAAAATTTTGCGGAAGGATTTAGGTGTGAAGCCTTTCAAAATACAGCTGGTGCAAGAATTGAAGCCGAACGACCTACCGCAACGCAGAATTTTTGTTGAATGGGCTCTTGGGAAATTGGCCGAAGATCCCCGTCTTTATCGAAAAATTCTGTTCAGCGACGAAGCTCATTTTTGGCTCAATGGATACGTAAATAAGCAGAATTGTCGATTTTGGAGTGAAGATCAGCCAGAAGCATTGCAAAAGCTACCAATGCATCCAGAAAATGTCACAGTTTGGTGCGGTTTATGGGCTGGTGGCATCATTGGATCGCACTCCTTCAAAGATGCTGCGAATCGTAACGTAACTGTGAATGGTGAGCGCTACCGTGAGATGATATCCAACTTTTTTTTTGCCCAAAATGCAAGAGCTTGACTTGCATGACATGTGGTTTCAACAAGACGGTGCCACATGCCACACAGCACGCGTAACAATGGACTTATTGAGAGGCGAGTTCGGTGAACATTTTATTTCACGCTCGGGACCGGTCAATTGGCCGCCTAGATTGTGCGATTTAACGCCTTTAGACTATTTTTTGTGAGGCTATGTTAAAGCTCATGTCTATACAGACAAGCCCGCTTCAATTGACGCATTGGAAGACAACATTGAAGCATTTATTCGTGAGATACCGGCCGAAATGTTGGAAAGAGTATGCCAAATTTGGACTAAGCCACCATTTGAGGACCATTTGAGGTGCAGTCGCGGTCAACATTTGCATGAAATAATCTTCAAACATTAAATAATAATGACCGTACTATCGATTCAAATAAAGATTTCATGCATTTTTCTGAATTTTATGTGTTTTTTTTTTTAAAATTTCCTATAGCTCTTAAAAAATCACCCATTACTATGTAAATGGTGTTTTTTATAGAGGTATAGAACTTTAAGTTGCTATAAAACAACGATGGATTATTCGATTGACATGAATTTTATTTATCCGAAAGATAATCTTGTGGCATTACATTTTAAATATGATTTCTGGCATATGACCGCCACGGCTGGCGCGGATGTAGTCCAATCTGGACGTCCAATTTTCGATGACTTTTTCCAACATTTGTGGCCGTATATCGGCAATAATACGGCGAATGTTGCCTTCCAAATGGTCAAGCGTTTGTGGCTTTACCGCATAGACCAATGACTTTACATAGCCCCACAGAAAGTAGTCTAGCGGTGTTAAATCACAAGATCTTGGAGGCCAATTCACAGGTTCAAAACGTGAAATTATGCGGCCACCAAACGTGTCTTTCAATAAATCTATTGTGGCACGAGCTGTGTGACATGTTGGGCCGTCTTGCTGAAACCACATCTCCTGGACATCATGGTTATTCAATTCAGGAATGAAAAAGTTAGTAATCATGGCTCTATACCGATCACCATTGACTGTAACGTTCTGGCCACCATCGTTTTTGAAAAAGTACGGACCAATGATTCCACCAGCCCATAAAGCGCATGACATAGCCATTCAACCAGAAGTGCGCTTCATCGCTAAACAAAATTCGCTTATGAAAATCGGGAACAACGGTAATCTCGTTTTGGGCCCATTCGACGAATCTACGCCTTACTTGATGATCGTTTGGCTTCAAATCTTGCACGAGTTGGATTTTGTAAGCACGCAAACCAAGATCCTTCCGCAAAATCTTCCATAAAGTGGATGGACACAGATCCAATTCCTGTGCTCGATGGCGGATGGACTCATTCGGGTCTTCCTCAATGATACGCTCTACAGCAGCAATAGCTTCTTCTGTACGCACCGTACAGCGTCTCTGGGGATGCGAGTTATCAATAAGAGTAAACGTGGTGCGAAAACGTTCCATGGTTAATCGAATTAACTGCTCTGATGGACGATTTTACACTATTTGCAAGCGTTGTTCAGGCGTGAGTCTATTCATGATGAATTGCCAAACCAAACTGAGAAAAAATCACTTGACAGCTGTTAAATCGGTCGCCATCTTGAAAAGTAATGCCAACTTAAAGTTCTATACCTCTATAAAAAACACACTTTATTACGTTTTACACTGTGGGGCTGTGCTGCACACATTCAGCCTTCACTTGATTATTTATTTTCGAAAAGCAGCGTCCATGAGTAAGTTTCTGTTTTTGTTTTTTTTTTATGTTGCCACACAATACTTTGTTGTGATGTTGTTGTTAAGTTTTTATGCTCATTTTGTGGCAATGATGAGTACTTCCGGAAAAATGCCTATAAAATAACCCCCCCCCCCCCCTCCCAAAAAAACGATGAAAACGATGAAATTCTTGTGGTAATGGATCCGCGTTCAACAAAAATGTCAGAATGAAATAAAAAAAAGAGAAAAAGAAGAAGAAAGGCAAAGAATTCAATAAAAAAGGGAGAGGAAAATCATCAAAAACTATAACAACAACAGCAACAACCAACGAACGTCAATTGAAAACTGTTGAGTGGAAATGAAATGGTAAACGGTGTGAGTGTGAGTGTGTGTGTGTGTATGTGTGTGTAAATAAAACAAAATTCTTTAAAAGTGTAGGGCAAGGAAGGAATTCTTTAAAGCTTCAAACAAATGGCATCAACACATGTGATGATGTGGGGCCCTTGAAATACGCATTAAGTGGCAAGAATTCTTTGGTGGCAATGGAAATATTTACGCAAGCATTTGTATTCATAAACGGAAATTGTAAATGAATTGTTGTTGTTGTTGGAATTAATTAAACATTGCATCATTGCTAGCCAGATGGTGCCATGGTGTCAGAATTAGCAGAAAACTTACTTGCTTTTTGGATCATTACAAGCCTTTAAACAGGATAATATGGTGAATTTATACAATAAAACCGTGTTAATTTTACAGTAGATCAGGTAGAAGGGCATGTTACATAGAACGGATCTTGATCTTCCCGATATAAATTTTGTTACTAGGCCTCCCACAGAACCACAGCTTTAAAATAAGCTCAGAATGGATTAGAAAGGTCCGCCTGATCAAATAAAGGGTGTTTTTTATAGAGGTATAGAACTTTAAGTTGGCAATACTTTTCAAGATGGCGACCGATTTAACAGCTGTCAAGTGATTTATTCTCAGTTTGGTTTGGCAATTCATCATGAATAGACTCACGCCTGAACAACGCTTGCAAATAGTGTAAAATCGTCCATCAGAGCAGTTAATTCGATTAACCATGGAACGTTTTCGCACCACGTTTACTCTTATTGATAACTCGCATCCCCAGAGACGCTGTACGGTGCGTACAGAAGAAGCTATTGCTGCTGTAGAGCGTATCATTGAGGAAGACCCGAATGAGTCCATCCGTCATCGAGCACAGGAATTGGATCTGTGTCCATCCACTTTATGGAAGATTTTTCGGAAGGATCTTGGTTAGCGTGCTTACAAAATCCAACTCGTGCAAGATTTGAAGTCAAACGATCATCAAGTAAGGCGTAGATTCGTCGAATGGGCCCAAAACGAGATTACCGTTGTTCCCGATTTTCATACGTCAACAAACAAAACTGCCGCATTTGGAGTGAAGGTAATCCTCAAGTATATGTGGAAACACCGTTACATCCAAAAAAAACTGACTGTTTGGTGCGCTTTATGGGCTGGGTGGAATCATTGGTCCGTACTTTTACAAAAACGATGGTGGCCAGAACGTTACAGTCAATGGTGATCGGTATAGAGCCATGATTACTAACTTTTTCATTCCTGAATTGAATAACCATGATGTCCAGGAGATGTGGTTTCAACAAGACGGCGCAACATGTCACACAGCTTCTGCCACAATAGGTTTATTTTGAAGACACGTTTGGTGACCGCCTAATTTCACGTTTTGGACCTGTGAATTGGCCTCCAAGATCTTGTGCTTTAACATCGCTAGACTACTTTCTGTGGGGCTATGTAAAGTCATTAGTCTATGCGGTAAAGCCACAAACGCTTGACCATTTGGAAGACAACATTCTCCGTATTATTGCCGATATACGGCCACAAATGTTGGAAAAAGTCATCGAAAATTGGACGTCCAGATTGGACTACATCCGCGCCAGCCGTGGCGGTCATATTCCAGAAATCATATTTAAAATGTAATGCCACAAGATTATCTTTCGGTTAAATAAAATGCATGTCAATCGAATAATCCATCGTTGTTTTATTGCAACTTAAAGTTCTATACCTCTATAAAAAACACCTTTTATTTAAGAGGCAACACCTATAAATTGAAAGCAATCAAAGTCAAGAGAAGAAAACTTCCGTTTCTTATTCCTTCGGGTTCTTAAAAACAAATAAACTGTAGAGCTTCAACTCATTTCAACTCCTTTACATTTGATCGTGAAGTAAGCGCATATACCCGAACCAGCATAGTCTACAGACCATGGTGTTGGGGTTGCTAGCAAGGGTTGCTGTCAATCGATTGTTGGTATTTAGTTTATGTTGTTGGATACCCTCTGGCTCTCTTGGAGCTTCTAGCGGAATAACGATGACTGGAAGATTTCTCCACCATCACACAGTGTATTACCTCCGGGTGAATACATTGGCAAATATATCCATCATCGTTTTTAGCATCGTTTTTTCCAAATTCTAATTTTATTTGCATTCAATACCGCATGAGTAATTTAGGGGTTGGTAGCAGGGGGTTGCTACTGTGGCTCTGATTTAAGTAGAAATTTTATTTCAATTTCTTATAATTCCCATTTAGTTTACTTACATTTTCCCTTAAATAGTTAAAGTGTGGCCATGGTTGAGTTATCGCTTCTCGGCCTTATGGCTAAGATCAAAGTGTAGTATCTGTTCTTATCAGCTTAACATCTGATAGATCCTTCATCGGAGGACAAACACATGTTAAACTGATTTTTGGAAAATGGACAGAATGTTTTAAGGGGCTTGCTCCACTTCTGTCGCGGGTTGGCCTGGTATTGCAGTACTGCCAGGTTTTCAAGCCCAATAATCTTAATAAATTTCATACGAACCAACGAACAATTTCTTACTCTTTTTATCATTCTATTGACTGCTGTTGCTAGAGGCTATACTACAGCAGGCCATATTGCTAGAGGCTATATTGCTAGAGGCCATGTTGCTAAAAGACGTGTGTTGCTACATGTCATATCAGGGATGGTAAATTGATCTTAACAAATTGTACTAACTTTCACAAAAAAGTGTACTTTTTTCAGCCCGATTGTACTAAATTCATTTTTTTTTTCTTTTTTAAACTTTTTTATTAAAAATTAAATAAAAATATAATGACAATGACAATTCATTTTACATATATTTATGTACATACATGTGAGGTGCACAAATGAATACATGTTTGTATTTTGGACGCTTTTTATTGAATAAAACTAAAAGTAATAAAGAAAACTTTAAAAGTTAGAAATCATCAAGCCCTATGAAAAAAACAAACAAAGCAAAATCAACTCGCTTGTACTCAATTTTGCAAGTGTCCATTTTATGATATATTTGCAAAAATGAAATCAAAAACTATCGTTATTTTTTCATGTTATTGCACTACTTTGACTTTTTAAGAAAATATTAATTTAATATTAATTACTTAATCTAGTTGAGCGAATATGTTTTGCAACTTATCGAACTAAAATCAATTTCTATTAAAAAATGAAGAAACAACTGAAGATAGTACTGTAGCTTTGACTGGAAGTGACCGTTCTACCAGGGAAATTTGTAAACAACTTGGAGTTAGTCAGTCAGTAGTCATCAGAGTCCAAAAACGGTCTGTTGTTCCCTAGCTTCAAGACAGACGTCGTAAACAAACTACTACCGAATGCGGATGCTCGTTTCATGCTAACAAAAATGAAAAAGGACAAATTTTTAACATCCAAAGGAGCTTTTTGGCAATCGGGAAAACCGTTCGTCGATGGACGGCAAGTAGAGCTCTTAAAGGTATTGGCTATACCTCGGCACTCAAAAAGAAAAAAACCTGTACTTTCGGCTAAAAATGTAAAGGCACGGTTAAAGTTTACAAGAAAACACAGAAATTGGACAAAGTCCCGACCTCAATCCAATTGAGAATTTGTGGTCATTCGCGAAGAGACGGTTGGGACAGTACTGATCAGCCCCAACCAATTTAGGTGAACTTTGGCAACGGAGTCATCAGGAATGGACAAATATTCCAAAAGAAATTATAGAGAATTTGGTAGAGAGCATGCTAAGTCGCGTAAATGAGGTTTTACATAACAAGGGTCTTTGGACTAAATATTAAAAATACTCGTATTCCCTAAAATTTTGGAATTGAGTACATCCGAGTTATTTTCCTCTTGATTGTTTTTTTCTTAGAATTTGATCATGTTAGTTCGGAAATTAATATTATTTTGTTAAGTACTAAATACTAAACAAAAAACGAAAAAAATTTTTGAATTGCTTTAACACTTTTATTTTTATGCAATTAAAATTGCTCAGAGTACAAACATATACTCATTTGTGCACCCCACTGTATATGCGTAAAAAAACATAAAAATTAACAAAATGGTACATTGCAGTCTCTTTGTACTAAGCACTTGTATATATAATAGGTAAACTTAACAACTAACTTTAATACTTAACTATAAAGGAATACAAAAGTTTATCAGTTCTAAATTTTAAATCACTATTTATGATACATTTTTTACTAGCAAACTATTTGTTATTTCAAAATTGTAGCAACACGAATTTAATGACTTCAATAAATTCCTTGTTTGGATTAAATTGAAGACAGTCGAAGCAAACAGTCTATTTCTCCCTTTGTAGGGAGGGATTAGGGAAAATTTTTAAATAGTGCTAAATAAGTCATTGAGGTGCTATGGTGTTTTTGACTTCCAAATAGTGCTAAAAAAAAGTACAATTGTACCAACTTTTCCATCCCTGTGTCATATTGCTAGGGACCATGTTGCTAGAGGCAATATTCCTAGTGGCCAAGTTACTGAGGCTATGTTCCTATTGGCCATGTAGCTGGCGGCCGCGTTGCTGAGGTCATATTGCTAGGGGCCATACTGCTAAAGACCATATTCCTGGCGGAAATATTTATTTGGGCTTAAGGTTCGATGTAACGGTCCTTTATTCATTCCAAAACAACATCAGGGCTGTGGATCATAATCAAGAACTTTATCTCGGCAGCCAATTTAGTTTTCATGTGGGACGTGATCAAATGCAATACAATTCGTTACAGAATGCTGGCTATGATGCTTAAGGCGCAAATTTCTAGGCCTGAAGCAAATAGCATGCTTTTTACGAAGGTACAAACAAAGCATAGCCCTATTATGGCCATAATAACCGTGATCAGTTAGCTGTTGGGCAAACAATCCGGTTTCTGGAAACTTAAGCCACCCAAAAAGGGTTGCATATGGAAGGATCGTCTTAATATTATAGTTTAAGTCCAAGAAATCTTCTTAGAATCTATGCCACATGCATTGCTACAAGACTACAGCAGACAAATATTGATCGTGCATCTCCCCCACCAAGTATCGAATGAAAGCGGGGTTTCAAGGTAGTCGCCTTAGCGACCTTTACGCCTTTTCAAGGTAGTTGACTTCCTCTTTCCAACATAAATTATTTTCTTCGGCGATCCCTTTTAGCAAAGTGGAACAGTTTGCCATGAAAATGTCTCTCAAACCAGGCCAGACATCGAGACAAAATACAAAAAGTATTTCTTCGGCGACTTCCTCTCAGCAGATTTCTGGCAAAAAGTTTCTCAAAAATCTGTCGTTCGGAGTCGACCTTAAACTGTAGGTCCCGCCACTCATGAAATTATGAAATTAACACACACAATATAAGTGGTGTGAGAAACTAAGTCGTAATCCTGATTGAAGGGTTGTAATGACTAATTATGTACGTTGCTCTGTTTGTCTCATTTCTGGTGGATCAAAAATCAAAGAACGGAATTATGTAAGTGCGGTAAGAAGAGTGACCCTTTCAATTAAGTTGCCACAAAACTTGACTTAAATCCAAATCCATCCTTTCCATTCATTGACTGTGTTCCTAAATACAAATTGTCATGAACTTGCCTGTTTTTGTCAACCATTTTAATTGACTTTAAATCGCTTTTTTCACTCAAAATTGTGGCTAAGAAAACAATCGAAAAATTACTCATACACAGAGAAAACTGAACCTAATAAATACATAGTAAATTAGAACAAAGTTTATAAGATTTCTCTATGGTTTTTTTTCAAGAAGATATTCTTATTATTTTTATAAGCAAAACCTTTTTGAAAAAATCAAGAAGAAATCTTAGGGATTTTACTAGACAGTCTTCTTGATTTTTTCAAAAAGATTTTCTTCTTGATTTTATGAGGCCCTCTTTTTGTTTTTTTCAAAAAGATTTTCTTCTTAATTTTAGAAGACTATCCCTTTATTTTTTTAAATGATACTTCTTGATTTTGATTGATATTATTATAGATTTTTTATTGAAAAATATTCGTGAAAGATTTGGCGTTTTGTATCTCATCAATTCTATTTTTCTTTGTTTTCCTCCAGAAAGAAAGCACCTGTTCCCATGGACTGCAATTGTGCTGCAAATGACGAGCTTTTACTCGAAATATTTATCGTTGAAAGAGAAAGATAGACGTATAAAGATGTACATATATTAATTTAAGGAGTTTTAAATATTCATACCATTATTCAAATCTTTAAAAGATTCGTCCGCAGTGACAGAATAATCATCGAATTTTTCCTTTTCAACATTAGTCCAACGAGAAAATAACTTTCCTGTTGAATTTTTCTTCCCGTCTTTCCGTTTCAAAAAGTATGTTTCGTAGAATAACAAAAACTGTTAATAAAAAGATACGTACATTAAATAAAATTTGGTTTAGATTTTTTTACCGGTTTTTCGTTAGGGAATACTTCGCAGATAGCATAAGACCATTGGACCATTTTTGGTCCACCTTCTTGAATAAATTTTCAACGTCTTCGATTTTCATTTTTTTTAATATATTTGTTGATTTCATCACGGAGCTCCGAGGATTTAAAAATTGGGACAATATCTACATTTTCTGTTAAAATACTTTGATCGGTCATTACTTAAAATTTTATTTGTTTTTTATAACACTTTTTTTTGAAATTAAAACAATTCAATTTTTTTATTTAAGTTTACTTTGATTTTTTTTTTAAGAAATATTTTTATTACTTTTTTCCACTTCTTTTCTTGTCACTTATTCACTTTCAAGTGTAGCCTAATGAAATCTATAAGAAAAACCTTTTTGAAAAAATTGATTACGTAGCCCAATGAAATTAATAAGAAATTCTTGTTTTATACAATTTAGAAGAAATCACAATAGAATCAATAAGTTTTTCTCTATGGATTGTATTTTTTGTGGCAAAATGACGGAATTTGAGTAAAAAAATTGTAAATAACAAGTTTTCTTCTTAAATGTATGTGTTTTACGTCTTGAAAAAATTAAAAAGATTTATAACATAAAAATAATAAGAAATCTCTACGAAAAAATCTTTGTTTCTTTCTGCTGTAATACCCCTCACTCCAAAAACGTTTCGTAGAGAAAATCTTCTTGATTTTATTAGGCAGTTTTCGCTCTGTGTAAGCTTTGCATTTCAAAACTCAATTGGGCTTATAGCATCAACAGGATTTAGGCTACTTTGTTGGCCACAACAAACAAGACAATGACCACAAGTCCATACACAACAACTGCACAGCAAAGGAAAACTCAACAGCAATTGCGCACAGGGCAGTTGAAATCAAATGCAACAAAATCTTTTGCTTGCCGCTTAAGCCGCAAGCCAGTAAATTTAAATGCTATTTTGCTAAAGCAACAACAACAACAATAAGATTAAGAACGTAGACAGGATGTTGAAAAAATAACGAAAACAGAAGAAGAAAAATAAACGACGACAATAACAAGAAAAAAAAATATTTTAAAAACCATTCATCATTATAGTTTAACCACTTGCAACTGTGTTGCAAACACACACACAGTAAAGCTACAACACATAGAGTTTATGTGTGCATGTAAGATGTACAAGTAGTTGCCACTTAAATATCGAATTCTTTATTTAAAAATAAAACGTTAATATTCCGGGAAAAAACAATAACAACAAGCCAGCAACGGCAAACTGTTTTATGCAAAAACAACAATATCGACGACATCATCATCATCATCATCGTAGTCATCATCGTCCATCGCACACACAAAAGTTGCAGCATAAATATGGAATTTTTTAAAAATAAACAATGCACCACACGCATGAATACACACTGAATACAGGATGAATACACACACACTTGCACAACAAAAATTCAGCCATTGAAACACTTGCATTCGTTCTCTCTCAATGTCTCATAACACCCACTCACAAAGAAAATATTGCTGGGCCTCTCAACATTTACTTGTTATTCATTATTCCTGTTGTGTTGTTCAAGTCCACGTGCATACATATTTATATGACGACAACAATAACAACAACAACAATAACAATGTGCAACAATAACAATATTGTTAAGCAAAGTGCCCAAAAACAAAACAAAACCAAAAAAATAAAAATAAAATTGTCGTGCACGTATGGCTGAATATTATTTGCAAACAAACAAGCAAACGAACGACCAGCCGAACGTACAATTGAAAACAACAGAAACGATGAGAAAAATCAAGCAACAACAACAACAGAAATGTATGAAAATAATATTTTTAACTCGTAGTACTCCTACTAGTACACATGGCTTTATTTTCGCAAAACTATTTAATACGTATGCATGTGCGATATGAGTGTGCAAGTAAATTGGTGAGGAAGAGAGCGAATTGTGTGTGCGGGTGTGCTACTGTGTTAATATTTTTGGGAAAACAAGAAATTCAATTCAACTGTGAATTCTCTCAGCTACACATACGTTATTTTAAGCTACAGTGGAGCCTTAAATAAAAACGACAGAAAAAAATTTAATTCTTGTTGCTCTTCACTGAATCTGTCATAATCTGTCCATATATGGCAACATATTGCTGTTGTTTTTGGACTGCGTTGCTTACCTGAATAATCTACAAACAGTGGAGAGCAGAGTGAGTATATTTGTATGTACCTACATATATCGGGTCTTTCACTAAGCGTTTCTTATTTGTATCTTTAAATTTAAACGTCTCACACCACCCATGTTGTACACGTTAATTTTATCCACGAGTACGAGTGGCGGTACTTACGGCTTAAAATCAACACCTTATAACAGATTTGTGTGTGTGTGTTTTTTTTTTTTTTTGTCTTGAGCCGGAGGTGGGAATTTTCGAAAGACACTTTTGTTCCAACAAAAGAGTGCACGATTCACCATCACTGGTGCCTACGTACTAAACCCACCCCCTACACACTTCATCCACTCTCCCCCCGCGGGACTGCCGTAAGGTATTACTTCGCGGACGGCTGGTTAGCTTGAAAGCTTTATCAAATTAATTTAAATTTCGCCTCCGTTCCTCCAATCTTCGGAGTTCTATCATAACTTCAGCCATACTCTGACTATATTGACTCCATAGAATCCTACAGTTCAACAGCTCTTCCAAAAACCGAGTTGGTCCGAAACCCGTTTCCTCGGGCCATCTAAATCTGGGGCAGCATGTTAGAATATGCTTCGCGTCTTCCTCCTCATCTACACAGTTTGGACATAAAGGGGAAGTATCATGTCCAAATCTGTGCAGGTACTTTCTGAAGCACCCATGATCAGTTAGGAACTGGGTCACGTAGTAGTTCAGCTCGCAATGTTCGTTCTCCATCCAAAGGGTTACATCAGGGACAATGTGAAATGTCCATCTTCCTTTTAAACCGTTCTCCCATCGTGACTGCCATTTGTGCATGGAAGTCCATCGTTCCTCCGCTTTTATAGCCGCTATTCGTCCCGGGTGCTCGAGACGGCGAAGGTATATCCTCCTCATCTCATCCGCCAATATGTCTATTGGTATTGTCTTTGCCAACACCAATACCGCTTCATCAGACACTGTCCTGAAGCCGCTTATCTGTCTAATCGCGCTTAGACGCACTGAGACAGTTTCCTCCTTGTCGTCCCTACGGAGAGTGCCTCCGACCATAGTGGGCAAGCATATAACATTATCGACGTCACAATCCTCGATATTATTATCCTCTTAAATTGATTTGGTCCTCCAATATTTAGCATCATCCTCGCCAGTGCTCCCTGGATTGCTGATAATTTTCCACCGATGTATTTCACGTGCTCCTTGAAGTTAAACCTGTCGTCGATAATCATTCCTAGGTATTTTATGGCCCTTTTCGATTCGATCTTAGTTCCTCCAACGGTCACTTCCAGATTTTTGTGTGTGTGAGTGTGTGTGAGACATCATCAACATATTTTTTTTGGCCTAAAGGGCCTATTGATGATATTATGTGTGGAAAATAATATCCTTCAAGTGTCTGTCTACGTGAAGTGCTACAAAAATATTTAAATTCCCATGACTTTGTCAAATAAATTTGACTGAATTTGATAGATAACATGGAGTATGTTGACTTTAGGAACAGCTGTGGTTTGTAGCGTATGCGCACATATACCTGAGACATAAAAAAACCCCGCAAAAATAAGTCTATCGGGGTCAAATCAAATCGCCAGTTTACATTATCTCTTCATAAGAAGGTAATGTAATCTCAAATCCCTTGTGTAGAAAATCCAATGTGGCAAGAGCTGTGTGATACTTAGCACTGTCTTGCTTAAACCACATATAATTGGTGAAATTGATAATCATCCACCTATAGTGCAGGCTGTTGACAGTGATGGCCTGACCAACATTGTTCTTAGAAGAAATTTGCATCAATGACGTCGTTATCCCAAAATCCACACCAATCAGTGAGTTTTTCGGGATGCATTGGACGTTCTTGAATCTCATGTAAATTTAGTATCGTTCCTAATCAGAGGTCACCAATGAGTATTCAAAACGATGCGTAGATTCGAATCATACTTATAATTTCTGATACTTATACGCATTCATACTTATTTTAATGTCATACTCATACTACGCATATTCAAAGTTTAAAATACTCATCGTACTCATACTTAACAGTACACATGCTGTTATTGATTTCGACTCTCCATGACTCATCGTATACACGAATCACAAAATAAGTATGATTCGCGAACGATTGTTTGCTCTCCTCCTTGTCTTTGTCTTTTTTGTTTATGTGTCTTCCTTCTTCTTCCTTTATAAATACAACAACAACTAAGACTGTAAATTTATACGAATGATTCGAATCACTCGAATCATTTATGAGTAGTATTAGAAGTATTTTTCTAAATTCATGAATCTGAATGAGTAGGCGTATGAATCAAACATTGTTTGAATGTTACGAGTTTGATGTCAACGTTGTACTCATACTCATTGCAACTTGTACTTTTAAATCAATGTTGTGTACTGAGTACGAATGAATCAGAGTAGTTGGATTTCAATACTGTTGACTCACTCATACTCAAAATTTCATGAGTACTTATGAGTAGCGAAAAAGCGATGCATTGCTGATCTTTGTTCCTAATTCGACAATTTTGTCTGTTTGCGTCCCTATTTATTCATAAATGGGCCTCATCGCTGAAGATGATTTTATGATGAAAATTCGGTTTCAATTACTAACTATTCCAGAGCCCATTCAGCGAACACATGTCGTTGTCTGTGGACGTTCATGGTCATTCGGTCAACTGAATAAATCATAACTAATTTAATAGATGGAGTCGCTGTAGTCTAGTAGATAGTATATTGGCTTAATACACGGCGTGAGGCCGTGATTCAAATCCCAGGTCAGACCGGGCGATTTACTCTTAGCAGATGTCTGGCAAAGGGTGTAAGAGGAAAGAATGTTGCAATGAAAAGTTGCTTGTTCGAAGTCGGCTTTAAACTGTGGGTCTCACCACTCATGGATAAAATTAGCATACTCAACATGGGTGGTATGAGAAGAAAGGTTGTAATCCTGACTAAAGGATAGCAATGACTAGTTAAGTAAATAAGCGTGCGCTGTCGTTTGCTGGCCTGATAACGAACATAATAATTCCGATTTCTCTTAATAAATACAAATTACAATTACTCATGATTTGAACTTCATTTGCCCCACTGTAGGGGCTCATTTAATGTTTGTTTTGCATGTGATTTTTTCTCTTTGAGTAGATTTTTTCAACTTATTTACCGTTATAAGGATTTCTGTTGAATTCTGAGAATATTTGTGGAAGAGAGAGAGTGAAGTGTGAGTGTGTGTGTGCGAGAGTAAGCTCGTGTCATTGTTTTGCTGACAATAAGTCGAAATAATAAAAGTTTGTTTTATTCGGAAGCGAAAAAAAATCACTCGAACAGGACAGGACGGAAGCCAAAAAGGCTGGAAACACACAAAAAAAAATGAAAACAAAAACAAAATTATTACAGATGTAACGAGTAACCCACAGCATCGTAATGAACAAAATTTAAACAAAAACACTGAAAACAACAACAAAAAGTGAAACTAAAATAAATACACACACACACACTGTCATTCAATGTTGCTTTTATACTTTTGCTCTCACAATACATTACAAAAGAACTGGACCATGTGTTGCCCATGTAAACTATTGTTACTACAACTATAGCAGCAGCAGTGGCAGCAACAGCAAGGCCATAAACAGCCGATAGTTGGATTTATAAAACAGGCACTTACAACACTGTTGTTAGCATTTTACTGTTATATTTTAACACAAATTTACCCCATCATTCATATGCATTACCGATCTCCCTACTCAATAAGAAAAGGGGGAGAGAGAGAGCGAATTACTCTTCCTTACGCTCTTGTTATTAACACTCACTAACACAGCACATGCATGTAAAACATCGACAGCAACAAACCGGTTTATTTTTCTTTCCCTCCAAACTAAACTGTATTTATAAACAGCAGCAACAACAACTGTGACAACAACAAAACATGCCAAACAAAATTCACAAAAATACAGAATGATTGTCATCGTCATCGTCATCATTATCGCCAACATCAACATCCACATCATCATAATCGCCTTAACAACGGCGTAATACACACACGAGTTGATTTAAAAATAAAGAAAAAAAAAACACGAATTAAAAGAGGAAAATATTAAACCCGACAAAATGCCGTCTAGGAAATGTTTACTGTTAAATGACATTGGCGGGTGTGTAAATACTTCCTTCGTGTTATTGTAGCTGTCGTCTACAGCATTACCATACAATTTGCTTCTCTCTCTCTCTCTCTCTCTCTCTCTCTCTGTCGCTCGTTGATGTTTGATCACTCCTTTTGCTCTTTACTAAATGCTCCCCTTTTTAAATTGTGTTACTGTTGTTGTTTTTGTTTTTTCTTAAATTCTTTTACCACTACCCACCCACACACTCACTCATTTCCCTTTTCATAGTTGCTCTCGCACACAAAATTTAAATCATATGGTTTGCAAAGCTAACATCATAGTTTATGTTTTTGTTTCTCATTTTCTTTTTTCTGTTTTGTTGCCATTTTTGTTTTGAGATTTTTTTGCGTTAGAAACATTGTAACTAAAACCCAGCAAACATTTCTATACAAAAAAAAAATAAATTAAAGCCCTTTCAAGCAACAAGTGCAAGTATGCTGTGATCAAAAAGTAATGAATTTTTGTAAATTTTTTTTCTCATATTTCGCTACAGTGTTGGAGAAAATAATAGTAACAATTGGATTGTCTCAACGATAAAGCCTCTTTAAAGTTGCTGTAAAATTCTATCAAATAAAAATTTTTTCGTTTTTCACTTTCAAAGAGAATTTTGAATAAAACACTCACGGGGGATATAATTTCGATGAAACTTTTATTTCACTACAGTGCTTGGATCGTGGCATTATAAATGAAATTGTATTACTGGATTGTTTGCACCAATCGATCCCTTTGATAAACGCAGTTGTCGAACACTTTTTTGCACATTTCGAACGATATACGTTATAACGACTTAGCAACATATATGTTTGTTAATTTGTTTTACAGTTTTCACTGTGTACCTGGGATCAAAGGCTTTGTTTGGAGGACGTCTTACATACGTATATTAAACTTAGATTCGTCGCTCCAGAGAACTCTGTTCCAGAAACATCGTTTCTAATTATAAAGTCACCACTGTATCGGTGACAACGTGACAAGTATTTGTTATAAAATATTCTAACGTTCAGAGTTTAACCGCGTAGACAAGGTATTTGACGTAGTATTTGATGAAAAAAATTTAAAAGCATCAAATGCCATGCAATTGGTAGCCAATTAACTTCAAGGCAATGTTTTCCATGTGGCGGTCAAGCTTATTATGAAAACAACACAATGTTTGATGGATGGCGCGATTTCCATGAAAATGTCTTGACAGCCAGGCTGCGATTAAGTCCTTATCCATTAAACCCGAGAATTTCTCAGGGATATTTCGAATTACTTAAATGTAATTCTTATAGGGGAACACAGGATTACTGTAAATTGCATTACTGCTGAATTGGCTAAGGCCACAACGGACTCAAACACTGCGACAAGTTACAGGGTATAGGTATTTCGATTGGCTCAGTTCAATCAGGTATTATCCACTCGTTTTACAGAGAATTTTAATCCCGTTTGCAGCAAGCGAGCACGCATAATATTGATAAACTCTGCTGGACAGATAAGAATATGAGGAACACCGACTCACTTCTATGTTTAATTCACATGGCTATCCATTGCACAATAGAGATTTTCACGGGCCACTGTCTTTTTTGGTAGGCATACCGTAGGACTTTGCATTTCATCAAATGGCTTACTTAATTGATTATTACAACTGTTTAATCAAGAGTACAACCTAGCTTTTCTCACTATCCTTAAATATTAAAATCCTACACACTACCTTCTTTATATTTCTCCTTTCGGCACGACCCATTTCTGTTTATCACGGACAATCCTATCCTCACTTTTCTGAATTGACTGCTCCGAGGTGGTGGTTGTAGCTTTCTGGACCAAGTTACGTATGCACGGTAGCACCGGGGTGAAACTCGCAGTGTGAACGGCTCCAGGCTAGCGCTGCAACCGCCCCCGTCACGTTAAAACCCTGGCAGGCCTCAAATGTACGTTCCTTGTCCGTCGCCGTTGAGTTGGTGGTGTAGGTTCGGTTGAGAGGACTCCCGATTAGTACCCGGTTGGCTGGTGCCAAACATCGCGTGGCCTCCCTGCTTGCCCACGGGACCGTTTATGGGTAACTACACATCACGAGCAAGTATAGCGGCATTGAGTGGGGACCCTTACAGACATGAACAATAACAATAAAAACAAACGACAACAAACAGACAAACGCACAAACGGACAGAGACCTTAGACATCCACTCTCGCGGGCGGACGCACGGCTCCTTCTAAAACCGCAGTTGACTCCGCGGAGTTTTTTAAGTCCCTACGACTTTGGTGACACCCCGTCTGGCACACAAGGAACCGGTACCAAAGCTGGTTTTTAGTGTCGCCACATCCTCCTCCTTGGTCGCCGTACCCCCCCCCCCCCCCCCCCCCGAGGCGCTATCCACCTCCAAATCTGCCGTGATTGAGCCCATGCACTCTTCGGATGTCGGCGAGACGTTGGTACACAAGTCTGGCGCGCAGATCGCAGACACCGATCCCCCTTCTGGTGTCAGAAACACCCTGAGTGTAAGCATTAGGGCGTATAGAACCCGTAGATCCGCTATGCGCATAATTGCAAGTGTAGGCTCTGTCGACCCGGCTCTTCTATCGGAAGACGACAAGAGTCGTTTGGCTTGGGCTAAGGCCCACCGAAATGATCGACCTCCCGCCTATCCGGTCACGTCAGAGACGGCCCCCAAGAGGCAAAGATCAGCTGAGCTTAACGCTACCCTCCAGCCACCCAAGCGCACCAAGGTGATAAATACCAAAATGCCCCCTACGAGGATTCACACATCCACGCAGTCCACCCAGCCTAGACGCCCTGAACCCAGTAGGACCTCCAGACCTCTTAGCGAGGTGGTAAAGGATGGCCTTAATGACAGTGGCCATGCTTACAGATCACTGTGTTATGGGTAGACACACGGAGAGAATGCGGCTCCCATTTAATGACTTCTGCCGTGGATGCAGATCCGCTGAGGAGGACGAGACTGTTATCCACTTTCTTTGCCAATGCCCATCTCTAATCAGCTTGACGGAGCTATCGTCCATTGATGTCAAGGATATAGCCCCGTTTATCAAACTTTCTGGCTGGTTTTCCAGCGCGGGGTAGTCGTGCTTTGGATATGCCGATCTTGGGCTGACCGACCTCTCCCTCCTGGGTTCGGGGCAACTTGGTCAGTACAGAAACTGCGTTCACCTGTGGCATCACAACGGGCCGCTATGCGTGCTCAAGTGTGCTTTTTGGCAAATTAAAGCTACCACACTAACCTAACCTAACCTTCCTTAACCCGGCGACTATAGAACAGTTCAGTTCTTGAATTGTTCTGATAACTCAATTAACATTAAAATTTTTTAGTCCTTCAACTGAAATTATGGTCACAATATTTGCTGGGTTATAGCTTCAATGGAATGTTTCCTTTTTTTCATTGTGCTCACACAAATTTGCATATGTTTAGCATCTCTATAGTAATGCACTTGTATGAGAGCGAGTAAACTCAGTCTAATTTCACTGGTTATACGTTGTATGTGTACACACACGCACACACTCGTAAGTGTATGAATAAATAAATGCTGATTACTTGTACTGCCTGTTTAGCTTTTTTTTTTAAACCTTGTAACTTTTTTCTCTCACTCTCTCTCTCTCTCAGTTTCCCTGAGTTTGTATTTTTTTCTGTTGATGTTGTTGCTGTTGTTTTCAAATAATAATGAAAGCTAATTAGTGTAGGGAGCCAATAGACCGTTAGTACAACTACAGCTACAACTACAACTACGACGACAATAACAAAAGAAAGAGTAGAAAAACAAAATAATTGCTGTTGTTAATATGAACTGAAGTTGATGTCGTATTGCCTTGTCAACAAGTACAATAACAACAACAACAACAAAAACAATAGAAAAAAAAAATATAATAAAAACAACACAAGCAAAAATACCAGGAACTTTCATGCAGGAATAGATTTTGAAGCATAATTTTTGCTGGTTGAGAGGCATTTCGGCTGGTAAAGAGGGTTTTTGAAACATTTTTAATGCAAGAGAAAATTTATAAAAGATTGTAACGGGTTTTTTCAATCAATTACTGTAAAATGATTTGCACAGTGGGGCAAAAAGGGACATCAAATAAAGTACTGTAACCCTCAAGATTAATCTAATGCTTGAATTGGTTTCAAAACTAGAAATATTGTGTATGTAAAGGAGACAAGTTCACGGGATTGGACAAGATGAAAGAATAAATCGAAGGAACGAACGAATTGAACGAGTTCAAATACAACTGAAGGTAATTTGTGCTAGATTAAGCGGTTCAAATGACCACGATTGGAATCTGTGACTGATAAGATCCGAATTGTCGATAACATAGTGCAACAGAAATACGACAACATACAAAATTGGTCATTACAACCTTTCAGTCAGGATTACGACCTAGTTTCTGCGACAAAGTAACTCCTAACAGTCAACTATGGATTGCTAATAGCATCATATACTCGCAAAACCATAACGACAATGCAGTCGATGTGAAAACGAATGAATAAGGGAACGAAGCAACACGCTAAGTACTAGAGAGTGAGCACTACAGATATTTCGTCGTAAAATATTCGTAAAGAATGACTAAACACGTGGGTATCTGCTAAGCGGGATTCTTATGCCATTGATACAGACAAACAGAATTTATCATTACAACCCTTCAGTCAGGTTTACGACCTAGCTTCTCACACCAGTTTAAAGTCGACTCCGAACGACAGATTTTTAAGAACTTTTTCATGGTAATTTGCCAGAAATTTGCTGAGGGGAAGTCGCCGAAGAAATATTTTTTAAATTTCGTTTTGTTAGAGATGTCTGGCGTGGGGTTTGAACCTCACGTCTAATAAGCCAACACACTACCTACTAGACTACAGCGACTACATTGCGAGTAGCATCAAGTAAAGGGTGTTTTTTTACAGAGGTATAGAACTTTAAGTTGGTATTACTTTTCAAGATGGCGACCGATTTAACAGCTGTCAAGTGATTTATACTCTGTTTGGTTTGGCAATTCATCATGAATAGACTCACCCCCTGAACAACACTTGCAAATAGTGCAATTTTATTTCGAAAATAATGGTCCTGTGCGGAAAACGTATCGCGCACTACGTCCATTTTATCGTCGACAAAATCGTTCATCAGAGCAGTTAATTCGATTAACCATGGAATGTTTTCGCACCACGTTTACTCTTATTGATAACTCGCATCCCCAGAGACGCTGTACGGTGCGTACAGAAGAAGCTATTGCTGCTGTAGAGCGTAGCATTGAGGAAGACCCGAATGAGTCCATCCACTTTATGGAAGATTTTGCGGAAGTACCTTGGTAAGGAAGGTAATCCTCAAGTGTATGTGGAAACCTCGTTACATCCAGAAAAACTGACTGTTTTGTGCGCTTTATGGGCCGGTGGAATCATTGGTCCGTACTTTTTCAAAAACGATGGTGGCCAGAACGTTACAGTCAATGGTGATCGGCATAGAGCCATGATTACTAACATTTTCATTCCTGAATTGAATAACCATGCTGTCCAGGAGATGTGGTTTCAACAAGACGGCGCAACATGTCACACATCTCGTGCCACAATAGATTTATTGAAAGACACGTTTGGTGACCGCCTAATTTCACGTTTTGGACCTGTGAATTGGCCTCCAAGATCTTGTGATTTAACACCGCTAGACTACTTTCTGTGGGGCTATGTAAAGCCATTGGTCTATGCGGTAAAGCCACAAACGCTTGATCATTTGGAAGACAACATTCGCCGTATTATTGCCGATATACGGCCACAAATGTTGGAAAAAGTCATCGAAAATTGGACGTCCAGATTGGACTACATCCGCGCCAGCCCTGGCGGTCATATGCCAGAAATCATATTTAAAATGTAATGCCACAAGATTATCTTGCGGATAAATAAAATTCATGTCAATCGAATAATCCATCGTTGTTTTATTGCAACTTAAAGTTCTATACCTCTATAAAAAAAACACCCTTTATTTGCAAAACCATAACGATAATGCAGTCAACGAATGAATAGTGGACAGTAAACAAGAGAAAAACCTTCTTTAAACACAATCCGCTGAGTACTATGTCATCGTTACCCGAGCTCAATTCAACTTGGACAGGAAGTGCAAATGCTGATGGACTAACTAAGAAGGCTTGAAGAGATGTGGAATCTATCGCCTCTTTCTAATTGCTTAATTGATCTTTACATTTCCTTAGTCAGGTTTCAACGTAGTTTCTCGCACTACTTATGTTGTGTGTGTTAATTTTATACATGTGTGGTGGGACCTACAATTTAATCTCGTCTTCGAACAACAGATTTTTGGGAAACTTTTCACGGCAATTCATTTTACTCTCAGAATTTTTGCCAAGACAACTGCTGTGAAGAAGCCGCAGATTAAATATTTTTTTTTCATTTTTATTTTGCACGAAACGTCTCAGATGGAGCTTGAACCACGGCCTTGCGTCTAATAAGCCAACTCACCACCTACTGGAGTACGGCGACTAGCTGCTATCAAATTTAAGAAAAAGACGTTTTGAATGTATGTTTATGCATTTATTTTATTGTTTAAATTAATTCGAATTAAAAGAAAAATTTCTATGAATTTTTTTTGGTAATAAAACCCCACTCTTATTAGCTATGAAACATAATTTATAATCTCTTATTAAATGAAAAAAAATATTTTCATTTCATGTGCGATATCATCTTCTAAACAAACTTTAACGATGAAAACATTTATTTCCGTTTAATTATTACTTCCCGTAACAAATACGAATGTATTCCGACATAAGCAGTAGCATTGGCAGCAGCAGAAGCAGAAGCAGCAGCAGCAGAGAAAAAAATCAATGAAACCAAACAAATTTATGGATCAATTTCATAAATCCTTAATAACAACATAAAACACAATATAAAAATACTACCGTTACACCACTACATACATACATACATACGTACTACACCCTCCAACAATGTAAGAGTACACTGAGAAACACAAATCGCTACCACTAGCATAAGTACACGCTAGAAACTCCCTCTCTATTGTAATGGAAAAACAACAACACAAATAATAATAATAAGAAGGAGAAGAGATAGAATGTAATTTATAATCTCTAACAGCAGAGAAGAAAAAATCTTAATTTATTAACACATCTATTACGGCAGACAACGATAGAAGAGAGCAACGTACCAAGCAACTGAATAAACGTGTGTACTCTTCGTATAACGAACGGTACCAGAGAAGAAATTAATCGTGGAGTAATTTTTCTTAAATATTTCATATGGATGGTTTGACTTTTTTCTTCTTCTTCTTCGTGTTGTTGTTATTGTTGTTGTTCTAATCACAATATTTCACATATTTTTCTTAAAGCACGAGCATACGTATGAATGTATGCGTGTATGCTAGAGTAATGAAATAAATACTCGCATTATATTCTCTTTTAAAATTCATAATTCTCGTTATTCAAACACACACACACTCACACTCGCACACGCAGTGACTCCACTCACTTTCTTGCTTGGTTAACATTGTACATCATCGATATTGATCTGTTGAGTAAAACATTTATTTTACGTGGCACAACAACGGCAACAACTGCAATAACTATGGTATGCAAGCTTACATAATATGTACATAACATTTAGAGGGGAACGTACCACTGCAATAAAGAAACTCCATGTAGGGAGAGAGCGATACAGTTATAATTCGTAAAATTTTACAAAATAGGAACATAAAGCAACAACATCAGGCGACATTTAGCTCTCATCATGCTCTTTGCTCTCCTTCAATAGGAGAGAAAAAACAATTACTTAAGGACTTAAGAACACAAGAAAACGAATAAGGGGAGTGATAAGGGAGATATTCAACTGAACGATACCCTTCAAGCAAAACGTAACTGTTAATGTAAATAAATTTTATGCATGAGAAACTCACTCTAGTGATATGAGGGAGGACTTGCAACAACAAATCGTTGTTGAATCTCTACAAAATGGTGTCATTTCTGCCATGAATTGATCAGGTTAAGGAGGTTTTGTGGTATGTTGGGAGACATTGGCAGAGAATTATAAACTCCTCGTTCCAATAACCATGGCGCTTTAACAAACTTTCTTTGTTTGAAGCTTTCTACGGCAATTTTCCTGACTTCACCGAACATCCTTTTCATATCAAATTTGCATTTGAAATTCAAAAGCTGACTCCCTAATATGCTGATTAGCTGGTATCAAAATGTATCAATACAAAGTTTGTATACAGTTCTACTACGGTATATAAATTTTGTACATATGCTAAGTAACCAAACAATGCATCAACTATAAATCCGATGCCTGATTGCTTTTTGACTGCGTTAAAAATATGCATTGACGACGTTTTGAAATAGAATACATTGTATACATTTTGTACAGCGGCATTATGAAACACGATACTTTGTTCAAACACAAAGCAACTAACATTTTGGAAGGCAGCTGTAATGTGTTGCCAATAGTTCAAGTCACAACTCAGATATCTCGAAAAAAAAACTATGAAAAGTTTCTCAAATATCTCGTCGTACAACCGCCACCATGATAACGCATGATATCAGAGCGATGTCGTTTTAAAGAGAAGAAGAATTATTTTGAATTATGAATTATACGGGTAATATTTGACTGTCCCCCCCACACGCTCACAAGGTATAAAGGGTCCGCCAAAGAACTTTTTTTTGAAAATGCTTTAAAGAAAAAACTACTGAATATTTTCTCAAATTTCTTTTTTTATTTGAAAGTACAATCCTTCCGGTTAATAATGGAAAATTCAAAAATTTCATTCAAATGCCTGTCTCGGCTGGCCATGCAGTAGCCTACACCATCGGTGCAATTTTTAAGCACATTATCGATTGTGTGCAGCTGTATTTCAACAATGACTTCACGAATATTGTCCTTTAAAGCGTCAATTGTCTCTGGCTTGTCGGCGTAACACTTATCTTTGACGGCACCCCACAAATAATAGTCCAACGGTGTCAAATCGCAGCTCCGAGGTGGCCAAACAACATCAGCTCTGTGGCTGATAATGCGATCTTCAAAAACAGGCCGCGAAACATCGAGTGTAGCTTCGGCTGTATGGCACATAGCGCCGTCCTGTTGAAACCAAATGTTGCCAATATCCTCCTCTTCAATTTTTGTGAACAAAAATTCGTTCAACATGGCCCGATAACGATCGCCATTGACTGTGACGGCCGCTCCTTGCTTATTTTCGAAGAAAAATGGCCCAATTATGCCTCTGGACCAAAATCCGCACCAAACAGTGACTCGTTTTGGGTGCGTCGGCTTTTCAATGTATGCGTGCGGGTTTTCTGTGCCCCAAATGCGACAATTTTGCTTGTTTACATACCCGCCAAGATCAAAATGAGCTAAATCTGAAACGATGATTTTTTTTTGCCAAAATCGGCATCTTCTGGTGTAGACTACTGCATGGCCAGCCGAGGCAGCCATTTGAATGAAATTATTTTCCATTATTAACCGGAAGGATTCTACTTTCAAATAAAAAAAGAAATTTTAGAAAATAATCAGTAGTTTTTCTGTTTAATTTTTTTATTTGGCGGACCCTTTACTAGAAACGCTAGCAAAAATTTACTCGGAAAGTTGGGCTTGCGATAAGTACCAAAAGAATAAATAGCACACAGAGGAGACACCAGCACACCAATTGAATACGTAGACAGCTTCCGCTATAAGCCAACCAAACAACAAAAGAATAAAACGAGAACAGCATTGGGACGATTTCAATTAGGATTTCACAGTTATCCAGACGAGTAAAGCTTAGACAATACAATACGAATACAACCGCGTAATAAGGGTCTCAGCGACTCGTAAGTTAGATATTGTTGCCTAAAGCCATCAGGAACTTGAACCTCAGGAACATAACCAACAGGAGTAAAGCAATGATAAGGCAAATGAAACCTAGAAAATGGAGATAAATCTGCCATACTGCCATACTGGGATCAGAATCCTCAAGCAAAACAAGCCTTTGGTTATTTTGCAAACATGTCTAATGGTGAGATCCTGGGTTGTAAAGGGTGTTTTTTATAGAGGTATAGAACTTTAAGTTGCAATAAAACAACGATGGATTATTCGATTGACATGAATTTTATTTATCCGAAAGATAATCTTGTGGCATTACATTTTAAATATGATTTCTGGCATATGACCGCCACGGCTGGCGCGGATGTAGTCCAATCTGGACGTCCAATTTTCGATGACTTTTTCCAACATTGGTGGCCGTATATCGGCAATAATACGGCGAATGTTGTCTTCCAAATGGTCAAGCGTTTGTGGCTTTACCGCATGGACCAATGACTTTACATAGCCCCACAGAAAGTAGTCGAGCGGTGTTAAATCACAAGATCTTGGAGGCCAATTCACAGGTCCAAAATGTGAAATTAGGCGGTCACCAAACGTGTCTTTCAATAAATCTATTGCGGCACGAGCTGTGTGACATGTTAAGCCATCTTGTTGAAACCACATCTCCTGGACATCATGGTTATTCAATTCAGGAATGAAAAAGTTAGTAATCATGGCTCTATACCGATCACCATTGACTGTAACGTTCTGGCCACCATCGTTTTTGAAAAAGTACGGACCAATGATTCCACCAGCCTATAAAGCGCACCAAACAGTCAGTTTTTCTGGATGTAACGGTGTTTCCACATACACTTGAGGATTACCTTCACTCCAAATGCGGCAGTTTTGTTTGTTGACGTAGCCATTCAACCAGAAGTGCGCTTCATCGCTAAACAAAATTCGCTTATGAAAATCGGGAACAACGGTAATCTCGTTTTGGGCCCATTCGACGAATCTACGCCTTACTTGATGATCGTTTGGCTTTAAATCTTGCGCGAGTTGGATTTTGTAAGCACGCAAACCAAGATCCTTCCGCAAAATCTTCCATAAAGTGTATGGACACAGATCCAATTCCTGTGCTCGATGACGGATGGACTCATTCGGGATGCGAGTTATCAATACGAGTAAACGTGGTGCGAAAACGTTCCATGGTTAATCGAATTAACTGCTCTGATGGACGATTTTGTCGACGACAAAATGAACGTAGTGCGCGATACGTTTTCCGCACAGAAGCATTATTTTCGAAATGAAATTGCACTATTTGCAAGCGTTGTTCAGGCGTGAGTCTATTCATGATGAATTGCCAAACCAAACTGAGAATAAATCACTTGACAGCTGTGAAATCTGTCGCCATCTTGAAAAGTAATGCCAACTTAAAGTTCTATACCTCTATAAAAAACACCCTTTATTAGCAGGATTACAATTTATTTACTGTCTGTTCAATCCCACCTATTTAATGAAACCTCAAAGTGGGTTACGGGGCACAACCCTCAAGGTTAGTCGTATGAAGATATCGAATCTGTCACCTCCTAACTCTGACGACTGCTGTCCTTTGGCAGTCGGCAAAGGAGAAGATCTGCTAATTTTTCAGTGAGAGCTCAAACAACAGTTGGATTTCCATTTCCTTCTGTGCTAATTCAAGAGCTCTCTGGCTGATATCTGACAGGCAAGTTAATGAAACTGCTGAAGATCCGCTGATACTCTATTTTCAAGTTATTGAACAACCCGCTATGCATGCGGAAAAACGGGCTTAGCCTTTAACGTTTACTGCTGTACTGAAAAAAAGAGAAGATACTTTTGTGAAAGTCCAAACCTAGAGTTTAAGCAGTTGAGGTTTATTAAGCACCATTGTCGTGCATTAGGAGGAATATGAGTGTAAATACTCACATTTCCAGCAGCCGAGAGTGTCTCAACTGCTTCTTCTTTTTTTATTGTGGATAATTCCTTACCAGAGAGCTCTACATGGTTTCAAAATGGCACTTTGGTTCTTTTTGTTGTTCTAATCTTGTTTTCAGTCAACTAGCCTACCTAACGTAATCGAAATTAAGTGGGGAGGATGATGGAAGATCACAAGGAAGCACACTATAGTCCCGAAATTAAGAGGACTTGGTGAAAGATTACAAGGAAACGGACAGCATATGTTAAGCTCATAAGGGAGCGCTTAAAAGTAACACCCGCTTTAAATGGAAAAATGCTAGCAAGAGGGCTAAGAAAGTGTGTGTTAAAAGCGAGTGTGCGTTTGAATATTAATTTCAGGCAATAACAGGCATCAACACCAACTCTCCCCCTTATGTGTGATGTTGTAGTAGGGTACCTATAAAAAATATACACAAAAATAATATCCATTAAACAACACATTTCAATAACAACATTTTTGCTGCATGTTTTCAAGAAAATCTATCTAAACATCATCAACAACAACAACAACAACAATAACAACTGGGACGAGCATCTAAAGTACATACGATTGCAACATGCTTGAAAAGTAATCCAATTTATTTCGTCGTCTTGTTTTTTTTTCGAAATTCCTTTTCAATCACTAAACACATCCAGTCAGAGCTGGAGACATCATCACCATCACCATCACCATCATCATCCCCATTCCACACAACACACACTTTTAAGTTTGCTATGGAAAGTGAAGGGGAGTTGTCTTGCATGGGTAGTGTGAAAAGTTACACGTTAAGACGTTGTACACCTTTGCTGCATGTCACTTAATCTTTAAAGAATTTCAAAATTATATCTTTCTCTACCTTTTCTCTGTCTTTTTGTTGATTATTTTTATAATTTTATTTTCGAACATACGCAAACAGACACACACTTTCAATGCTGGGACTAGCATTACTTGGAAGTGTCTTCGTTTGTGGCAACCACATCCAGTAGAAGAAGAAGAAGAAGTCACAAACATGCCATAGACGATGTATTTTTCAATAGAAAACCATCAATATGCATCAAATTTTTCCTCAGAGTTACACCATTTCCCTAGGAAATAGGAAAGTCGATTTTGAAATTCGAAATTTAGTCGATTTGTAATTATTTTTGAAAAACTTTTCTGTTTCATCATTAATCAAGGTCCATAAAATATTTTTTTGCCTTAGTTTCTCAATTTCGAAATTCGAAAATCCAACAATTATTGTATATTTTGGGAAGAAAAATTATTTTTTGTTACTTATAAAAGCGTAAAGAATATTATGCAATGCTTAATAATTTTTCGAACTTAAGTTCGAATTTTCGAACATTAGCCAGAAATATTATTTTACGTATAAGCATTGAAAAAGAAGTTGAAAAAACTTATTTTCTATTTTTTTAACCTTGGCTTCTGAATTTCGAATTTCGAAAATAACTAAATTTAAGCATATTTTTGAAAAATTTTATTATTTTATTACTTATTAGAGTTCAGAGAATATTTAGGAATGTTTTAAAAATTTTCGAACTTAAGTTCGAATTTTCGAACATTAGCCAGAAATAGTATATTACGTATAAGCATTGAAATATAAGTTGAAAAAAATTATTTTCTATATTTTTAACCTTGGCTTCCTAATTTCGAATTTCGAAAATAAGTAAATTTAAGCATATTTTTGAAAACTGTTATTGTTTTATTATATATTATAGTTCAGAGAATATTTAGGAATGTTTTAAAAATTTTCGAACTTAAGTTCGAATTTTCGAACATTAGCCAAAAATATTATATTACGTATAAGCATTGAAATATAAGTTGAAAAAAATTATTTTCTATTTTTTAAACTTTGCTTTTTAATTTCGAATTTCGAAAATAAGTAAATTTAAGCATATTTTTGAAAAATTTTATTGTTTTATTACTTATTAGAGTTCAGAGAATACTTTGGAATGTTTTAAAAATTTTCGAACTTAAGTTCGAATTTTCGAACATTAGCCAAAAATGTTGTGTGAAGTATAAGCAATGCATTAAGGTTTGAAAATAGTTAAATTCGAATTTTTTCTTACATTTTTCCAATTTCGAAAATTAAATTCCAAACAATTTGTTCCTTTTTTTCAAATCTATGGTGTTTTATTATTCCTAGAAGTTCATAGAATAAGGAGAGATACTTAAAAAAATTTTCGAATTTTCGAACATTAGCCAAGAATATTGTGTGAAGGCATTAAGGTTTGAAAATAGCTAAATTAGAATTTTTTCTTGCACATTCCCAGTTTCGAAAAATAAATTCCAAACAATTTTTGCATATTTTTTTCAAGTCTATGGTGTTTTATTATTCATAGAAGTTCGTAGAATAAGGAGAGATACTTAAAAATTTTTAATTAAGTTCGAATTTTCGAACACTAGGCAAAAATGCTGTGTGAACTATAAGCAATGCATACAAGTTAGAAAATAGCTAAATTAGAATTTTTTCTTACATTTTCCCAATTTCGAAAATTAAATTCAAAACAATTTTTGCAAATTTTTTCAAATTTATAGTATTTTATTATCCAGTAAAGTTCACAGAGTATGGAGTGATACTTAAAAATTTTTCGAACTTAAGTTCGAATTTTCGAACATTCGGCAAAAAGTGTTATATTACATTAGGGCAATGAAAATAATGTAGAAAATTGTTAAATTTAAATTTTTGGTGTTTTTTTTCAATTTCGAAATTCGAATATGTAGTAATTATTCAGTATTTTCGAAAAAACTTTATGTTTTGTAATTAATTAAAGCACGGGAAGACTTATTTTGTAAATTTTAGCAAAAAAAAATTATGAACTTTTGATTTCACTTGGAAATGGTGTAACCATCTGTTATTATTTACGGGCATGAGTGTTTCGTAAAGATCTGCTGATGACACAGATACGAATTGAGATGAAATGTGAAGAACAACAGCAGCAGCAGCAAATTGATGTGGTTGGTAGCTGTTCTTTTTCTGCATTCTTCACGTTTTCATTGCTTTCTTTTCATTTGTTTTTTTCTTTTTTGATTTTATTTACCTTCTCTTAATTTTCCAAGTTATTGTTGTTGCTGTTGTTGTTATAGCATAAAATATGTTGATGCAACTGCAGCATCTGCTGCCACCAATCACACACTTTCTAATGGTTCCCTTAAGTCTAATGAGTAACGAGTGTCGTTGTCGTTGTCGTTGTCGCAGCCCATACACAGCTGATAATGGGAGATGTGGAATCAGCAAACAGGGGGAGATTATAGGGTGGCGAACATTGAACGAAAACTTCTTCTAATTTATGTGGCACATATGGAAGACAACACAAATACACACGTATCGAGGGAGATATAACAGAGAGAGAGAGAGGAGAGGTATTGCTGAAAATCAAATCCATGCAACTATTTATAGAGCAGGATGGGGAGGGATGGTTGCCACAGAAATTTATTTCGTTATTAAAACAAAAACAATTAAATTTTAATTATTTTTTCGAAAATAAATTTGAAAAAAAATTTCAAAGGTGGACTTATGGCATCAGAAGTTATTAAAACGCTTGACAGTGTTACTACGAAAGCAGTGCGCACATCAATTATTCTTCTTTTCAAATCCAGTTTCATTAGATTTCCCCTCCCCCGGTGGTGTCACTAAAATTGATGTTCATCTCATGCTTGTAACGTTTAATGCGTTCCGAAGACAACCATGTAAAGCCGTTCATCCACTCTACTCTTTAATCTCAATTAGAGCAGAGCAGAGCAGAACAGAGAGCTTAAGTTGCATTGCATTGAAGAAAAATCTTTGAAATTTCCATACAGTTGGCTGTTTTAAGCCGATGAATATTTTTAATATCAAATAAAATTTAAAGTGACAAGAGATTGTCAGGTTTAAAGATAAACTTTAGAGCCACAGCTTCCCGTTGCGGTCCAGTTAAATTAAGCTGTTCTGCTTAAAGCATTAAACCTGCTAAAAGAGATCAGAATGTCAGTTCAATAATTTGTTGGAAATTAATCGGATAATCGATTACAAATCTTAAGAAACTTATTCATGGCAATTTTATTTTTCTCTCAGAGTTTTTGTCAGAAGAAATATTTTTTCATATTTCTTTTTTTTTGTTGATGACCTGGGGTTTGAACCGCGGCCTCACGTCTAATAAGCTAACACACTACCTATTATACTACGGCGAATGCATAGATTGACTGCCGAATATAACTATCAACCCGAGATCAATCATCTGCATCGTAAAAACCCAGAACTTTTCTTCTCCTACGAAATAAAGCTGTGCGCATCGTTGCAGCTACTGCTTAAGTCATTTTCTTCATGGCTAATCTCTATGTCAACTATGCTGAGTGTGTTCCTTTGAGCAGACTTACTATGCGACTTATCCTCTTCAAATTTAAAGCTGCCCATGTGGCATCATCTGCATCATCAATCCTAAACTTTGTAGATCTTAATAGTGTTTCTAAAGTAGAGAACTCACCTAGCAGTTCAATGCTTATGCCATATCTATCCAATCTGAAGTAGCCTAGAGTGTCACTACGACCCAGTACCCATATAATGTGAAAATTGAAATTGAATTGAAACATCTGACCGGTGAAAGATTGTCGCAGAATGATAGCTGCTCGCTATGAATACAGATGCGAGGCTACGAACCAGGCAAGTTTACGAAACCAAGGCATACATCAAAACTTCCTACAAACGGGGAAGTTCAAGCATTACGATCTTACGAAAATTGAACAAATCTACGTTAAACGCTGCAATAGAGGCTCATTTACACGTACATTGTAGTTAAATGTCAGTCTTCAAGCGTATGAAGTTCAATTTACGAAACATTTAAAGCCGACTAATCATTCACAATGCCTTAGAAATGCTGATTGGATGCTAAAGCAGAAGGTTTTGGGTGCTGAGTTTTTTCGCATTCGGTGTTGTTTCTTTAACATACAGAATTATGGCATATTATGCTTGGGGAAGCCAGGAGAGATTTTGGAAAAGCCATTGCATATGGAAACAGTGACGGTTTGGTGGATGTTCGAAAGTAAAGGTGTGAAAACGAATCTGAAAGAACCACTAAAGTCAATTCAAAGGACTCTGGTCTTATAAGAACCGAATTTTTTTGGAAATTCAGTAATTCAGGCAGTAATTCTATTTATGAACTGGACGATGACACGTGCCACATAACACAACTGTTTTTGACTTAATTGCGTGCAAAGCTTCCAGGAAAACTAATTTCATCCTTTGGCGATGTCAATTAATTAACAAGGTCATACGATTTGATGCAATTATGATCGATCGTCATGTTCAGACTCCAATGTTCGATTTTAAAGTTAGAATTGTAGCTACATATGAAGGTACTTAGTAAAGAGTGTTTTTTTTGTAGAGGTATAGAACCTTAAGTTGCAATAAAACAACGATGGATTATTCGATTGACATGAATTTTATTTATCCGAAAGATAATCTTGTGGCATTACATATTAAATATGATTTCTGGCATATGACCGCCACGGCTGGCGCGGCTGTAGTCCAATCTGGACGTCCAATTTTCGATGACTTTTTCCAACATTTGTTCGGCGAATGTTGTCTTCCAAATGGTCAAGCGTTTGTGGCTTTACCGCATAGACCAATGACTTTACATAGCCCCACAGAAAGTAGTCTAGCGGTGTTAAATCACAAGATCTTGGAGTCCAATTCACAGGTCCAAAACGTGAAATTAGGCGGTCACCAAACGTGTCTTTCAATAAATCTATTGTGGCACGAGCTGTGTGACATGTTGCGCCGTTTTGTTGACACCACATCTCCTGGACATCATGGTTATTCAATTCAGGAATGAAAAAGTTAGTAATCATGGCTCTATACCGAACACCATTGACTCTAACGTTCTGGCCACCATCGTTTTTGAAAAAGTACGGACCAATGATTCTACCAGCCCATAAAGCGCACCAAACAGTCAGTTTTTCTGGATGTAACGGTGTTTCCACATACACTTTGTTTGTTGACGTAGCCATTCAACCAGAAGTGCGCTTCATCGCTAAACAAAATTCGCTTATGAAAATCGGGAACAACGGTAATCTCGTTTTGGGCCCATTCGACGAATCTACGCCTTACTTGATGATCGTTTGGCTTCAAATCTTGCACGAGTTGGACTTTGTAAGCACGCAAACCAAGATCCTTCCGCAAAATCTTCCATAAAGTGGATGGACACAGATCAAATTCCTGTGCTCGATGACGGATGGACTCATTCGGGTCTTCCTCAATGCTACGCTCTACAGCAGCAATAGCTTCTTCTGTACGCACCGTACAGCGTCTCTGGGGATGCGAGTTATCAATAAGAGTAAATGTGGTGCGAAAACGTTCCATGGTTAATCGAATTAACTGCTCTGATGGACGATTTTGTCGACGATAAAATGGACGTAGTGCGCGATACGTTTTCCGCACAGAACCATTATTTTCGAAATAAAATTGCACTATTTGCAAGCGGTGTTCAGGCGTGAGTCTATTCATGATGAATTGCCAAACCAAACTGAGAATAAATCACTTGACAGCTGTTAAATCGGTCGCCATCTTGAAAAGTAATGCCAACTTAAAGTTCTATACCTCTATAAAAAACACCCTTTGTTACAAACCCCCTACGGCTAATATCATAAACATTTGTATACGAAAATTTAAATCCATTAGCGATTAAGCCACCGATTAAGTGTAAATTGCCTTTAAAATGTAACAAAATTGATGAAAGTCCTACCATATCGCTTTGTAGGGTATCAAATTAGAAGGCTTTAATGATTGTAATTGTAATTGTATTTATAATCTCATAAAATTGTTTCTAAATTTTTTTTATTATTTTAACTCCTCTTAAGTATCCATCTTTTTTAAATAATTTTTTTTTGTTCTTTTTTCATTCGTTTTTCTTCTAAAATTTTATTACACAATAATTCACGAATATTTTTGGCATCATTTTTAATCCCACTTAAGAAAAGGTTTTTCAAAATCTCAACCCAATTATGAAATCAAATGCTCGAGAGACGGGTAGAGAGGGAAAGATAAGGAGAGAGAGAAAGAGAAACAATAACCAGCTGTTGGCATAAATTAAAAATAATGCCTTTAATGAGAGCATAAACAACAAACACAATGCGAATGAGAATGAGAATGAGAATAATAATGAAATTTAAATAATTCCCTAAAACAAAAGCAACAAAACAATATGTTTTATTTTTTTTTTTTATAAAACAGTTACTTAAGGGAAAAGAAATAAAAAATAACGGTACGAAAAAAGGAAAAACAAAAATAAGGTCAAATTTAGAGCCATTGTCTCTGTGTTCTATATGATCTAATATTTAATTTAGAATATAAAAAACAACAACAAAAACAGAAACAGAAAAAAGAGAAAGAGTAGCACAACAAAAGAAAATTTCAACAACATACCCGAACAACATATGTACATACGTAGATATATGGTAGAGTAGTAAGAGGTGAATAAATAAAGTTCGAGTTCTAAGTGTGTGTGTGTGTGTGTGATTTTTGCAGAAACCTTAAATGTGCTTAGCTTAACCAAAAAGGTGAATTAACTAACAGAAGAGCGCGGCCAAACACACACAAAAAAAACTTCATTCATTCATGCTCACAGAGTGTGCGTAAAGAACACAAACAGGATAAGACTCTTTACCAACCAAACTACAGCAATCAATGAACGAATAAATGAATGAATGTGAGGAAGCCGCCTGTTTACATTAATAAATCTAAGAGTGTTCAGATAAAATAGACATGAATAGAGAGCGAGAGAGTTTTATAGCAAAAATTGTTGTAGTTTCTGCTAAGTGTGTGCCCTTTTGTGCATGGCTGTGATAAAAGCTGATAAAAAAAAAGTAAAAACTTTTATAAGCACAGAGAGAGGGAACTAGAGAGCTTGTGTTCAAGGTCTTTTTTGTTTGCGTTTAATAAGTTCTGAGTGTTGAATTTCTAGGCACACATACATACATCCGTCCGTACATATTATAAAAGATAACAGAGAGTAAATGTGTTGTCTGTCAATGGTAAACATAAAAATTTTTGGTGCCTGGTACTTTAAAAACGGCAACATTACTCTGTGATTGATATTAAAAGGTGGTATGGTGTGCTAGCTAGCCTATGGTGTATTCTTCAGTGTTGTGTTATGTTATGTTACGTTGTTGTTGTTTTTCTATACACATTTTTGTTTACTTTGCTGCATTTGTTGGAGCATACACTGAGAAACTCTAATGATGCAGACTTGATTTCTGTTTACTGTTTTGCTGTGTGTACTGCTGCTGATGATGATGATTGTGAGCGCAACGACCGAAATTCCGATGTTGTCGCCGTGACTGGCCACATTTATTTATACACATACACACACACAAACACTCTTACACAGTGTTTTTGAGGTGTTTTGCTTTAGCAGCGCCATCCAGCCATGGTAGACAAAAGCAAGTTTTAGTACGTGTTCCTCCGTGTCTGAAAACAGTTCGAATTCCTGGATAAAGCGCGTGAATTTCCGTTCGATTTTTTTTGTTTCTGTTTCACCAAGCTTCTTGACAAAAAATTTTTTTGTACAAAATCTTCTTAAAGCAAAATAACAACAACAATAACAAGAATATTAAAAAGAAAAATATAAAAGAAAGAAGGAAAGATAATAGAAAACGTATGACAGGCACTTACTTACACTTACCTATACATACATTATTTACCTTAAACTCATTTACACTTGCACATTCATACATACATACATACATACCTACATACACATAAATAAATGGTTAGTTATTTATATTGGAAAAAAAAAACAACAACAACAACAACAACATATCCTGTCTCTAAAAATTAAAATTCACAAAAAAAAAAACTTACAAAATCTGATAAGAAAATAAAAAAAAATTATTTTTCTGTGTGCAAATAAAAAATGTTTTAAAAACCAAAAATTAAGGAAAAAATCAAAGAAAAATGTTGTAAATTAATGCATATCATTTTAAATTGAAAAAAATAAACAATTTTTTTGTCTTTAATAAATTATAGTCAATTTTGTTAAATATTAAACAAACAACAACAATACAAAGAAAAAAAAAAGAAATCCTTTATTAAGCTATTAATTATAAATGCTGAATCTGTTATTTGCTATGTGCTAAGAGTGATAAATATACGATAACTACAATGCTCTTTCTCTATTTTCCCCTTACAGAGGTGAATATAAAGGAAAAACCTTTAATAGTTTAACAAAAAAAAAAAGGTGAAAACAAAAACAAAAAAAAATGGAAAAATAAAATAAAATAAACGTAACCAAGTATAACAGGATTAAATGTCAAGAGTTCATAGTAAAATTTAAAAATAAATACAAACAAAAAAATAAAATAAAGAAATTTTATTAAAAATTAATGCAAAAAAATATGTCAATTATCAATTAAAAATTAATACGGCAACAAAAGCAACAACAACAACATACATATCAACAAAGAAGTACACATCCTATATGAAACCACAAAAATAACTCCCCTTTTTTTAATTGTAAAGCAAAAACCACAAACAAACGATAAAAAAAACACAGCACATTTACCCCATTAAAAAAAACACAATTTTAAACTACAAAACAACAACAAGCAACAACAACAACAACAGCATTGCATATGTCCAGTTGAAGTAAAAACAAGTTATTTTCCAATAATTGATGCGGTGCTGTAATAACCAAACCAAACCATACCAAACAAAACAAGTGGAGATTTGATAATTCTTATTGGAAAAAACAACAACAACAACAATCATACACATACACTTACACTTTATAACTCCTCATATGTAGGTACTTACTTAAATCACATTTACAAGCAGCTTCCTCTAGAACCGGTTAATTTTATAAGAAACAAACAAAAACAAAAAAAAAAACAAAACAAATCATATCAAGAGAATTAAAAAAACGACAACAACACAATGCTTTGCGTGCATTAGTGAAATAGGCATTTAAGAGAGCGACAAAACGAAAAAAAACGACAACAACAAGAATCTTGTGCAAGAAAACAAAATCAAGTTTTGTTGTGTGATTTAAAGTGGTGTTGTTGTGCCATGGCTTAACAATGCACCTGTTTGTGGCATCAGCAATCAAACAAGAAGAAAAAGAAGAAGAAAAAAATTAAAAGAAAAAAAAACATAACGAAACGAAATAATCATTTACGAAAAGTTTAATGGCCTAAAGGAAATCATAAAAAAAAAGAAAGAAAAAAATTAAAATAATAACCAGATTTAAATAAAATGAATTGAAAACAAGTTCAGTTTCAAAAAAGAAAAAATAAAAATAAAAAAATATAACAAAACAAGTTGCAACCACAAAAAGAGAGAGAGAGAAAGAAAAAAATTTACAAAATAAATCCTGCATTGAAAAAGTTGAAAAAATAAAGAAAACGAAACAAAAAAAATCTTATTTGATGCTGTAAACCAGTAACAACAACAAGAAAATGTAATTCTCGTGTGTGTTTTTTTTCGTAATTAATTTAGAAATAAAAGGATTCTGCATTTTAATAAATTGATGGTAAGTTTTTAAACCCCAAACAGAAAATTTATTTAATTTTCAAAAATTACAAAAAAAAATAACGTATTTAACCACAACCGCAATTTATAAATAAAAACTAAAAACCATATTTGATTATGTAAGTTTATTTATACACAATTATCGATAACAACAATAGGCACACACTGCTTCTAATTGGAATAAATTTTCTTATAAATCTTCCCGATATTGTTTACTGATAACAAAACTTTTGCTATCAGAAAATTTTTCGATAACAATCAATTTTCCTTTAATATATGCATGTTGAATAACAAGAAATTTCTTTAACAAACTTTTTGATAACAATAGATAGACTTTGTTTTTGTTTTTGAACATTGAATTTAAAGAATAATAATCGATTGTTCTTAAAAAAATTTCGATAACAACAAATTATCTAAGAAAAAATTGTTAAATAGAATTTTTTTAACAAACTTTTTGATAACAATAAATAGATTTTGTTTTTTCGATAACATTGAATTTAAAAAAATTTTAATCGATTATTCTTAAACAAATTTCGATAACAACAAATTATCTAAGAAAAAATTGGAATTCATCGTTAGATTTTTCTATTTCGATATTAACCTTTTTATAAAACTTTTCGATAATAATAAATCATCTACGATATATTTTTAATAACATTAAATCTTTTATAAACTTTTTCGATAACGAGAAATTATGGATAGAAAATATAATTAAATTATTCACAGAAAAAGTATTGTTCGCAATAATACGATTTCCCATTTTTCGATAACTTTTTTTTTAAATTTTCGATAACAATCAATTTTCTTTAATATATGTATGTTGATTACCAAAAAATTTCTTTAACAAACTTTTTGATAACAATAGATAGGTAGATTTTTTTTCCGACAGCTTTAAATTTAAAAAAATTTATTATTTGCAATAGATTATTCTTAAAAAAATTTCGATAACAACAAATTATCTAAGAAAAAATTGTTAAATAGAAATTTCTTTAACAATTGTCATAATAGATAGATTTTGTTTTTTCGATAACATTGAATTTAAAAAAAATAATAATCGATTATTCTTAAAAAAATTTCGTTAACAACAAATTATCTAAGAAAAAATTGTTAAATAGAAATTTCATTAACCAACTTTTTGATAACAATAGATAGATTTTGTTTTTTCGATAACATTGAATTAAAAAAAAAATAATCGATTATTCTTAAAAAATTTCGATAACAATAAATTATCTAAAAAAAATTTTAAATAGAATTTCATTGTTAGATTTTTCTATTTCGATATTAACCTTTTTTTATAAAAATTTTCTATAATAATAAATCATCTAAGAAATATTAAATTATTATTATTATTATTAAATCTTTTATAAACTTTTTCGATAACGAGAAATTATGGATAGCAAAACGTCGAATAAGATTAAATTATCCATAAATATTGTTCACAATCAATATGATTTCCCATTTTTCGATAACTTTTTTTAAAAAAAATTCTTCGATAACAATCAAATTTCTTTGAATGTTTCTCTAATAATAATAAATTTTCAATAAATGAAATTATGGATAGAAAAACGTCGAATAAGATTAAATTATCCATAAATATTGTTTGCAATCAAAACGATTTCCCATTTTTCGATAACTTTTTTTAAAAAAAATTGTTCGATAACAATAAAATTTCTTTGAATGTTTCTCTAATAATAATAAATTTTCAAAAATGAAATTTCTATATAAATATGGTTTCATAGCAATAATTTCGATAACTAAAAAAAATTTTATCTGTCTTATGAATTTCTTATTTTCAATAAATGTTTCTATTCCTTTAGCAATATCTTTATAAGAAATATATGCAATAACAATAAATTAGAATACTACATAATTATTTTTCATCAACAAATTTTATTAAAAATAAAGTTTCTTAACAAATTTTGCGATAACATTATATATGCCTTAAGAATTTTCCGTTATCGATAAAAAAAATTTCGTTATCGATAAAAACTTTTTTATGAAATATATTTGTTAACAATAAATTTTTAACTGACTTTTTCAATAACAATAAATTTCTATTTTCTATAACAACAAATTCTTTAATTTTTAATAAAGAAATTTTCGATAACATTAATATTTTTTAAAAGACTTTTTGCTTATAAACTAGATAGAGAAAATTGTTAGATTAGGAAAAAAATTTCGATATTGATAAAGATGATTTTTTGCCAAAATCGGCATCTTCTGGTGTAGGCTACTACTGCATAGCCAGCCGAGGCAGCAATTTGAATGAAATTATTTTCCATTATTAACCGGAAGGATTGTACTTTCAAATAAAAAAAGAATTTTGAGAAAATATTCAGTAGTTTTCTTTTAAAAGCATTTTCAAAAAAAAAAAAGTTATTTGGCGGACCCTTTAAATTTACCATTTTCGATAAAAAGATTTGTTTTTAATGATAATTTTCGATATCAATAAATAATGGACGGATTATTGGATTGGATTTTTTTTATGACAGTGAATTATCTTTTGAAGAATTTATCGATTATAAGAAATTAATCGAATATAATTAAATAAAAAATTGGAAATGTTAACAATAATTTTCTCTAAATCGATTCTCTAGGTCTCGACTGTCAGTGTAAAGCGTAAGATTGTTTTAAAGCACTCGATTCTGGTGTCAGTTTTGCCGATTACAGGCTCTGAACATTCTTCAATAACAACTTTATGTTGTTAGATTACAACAAAACAGATTTTTGGTAGTGCTAATACACTGTTGTACTCACAACTTATGGACATATTTTATATCATTCAGTTAAGCTTCTTGAGGCAGTAATTCCTCTGAAACACTGCCTAATGAAAAATTCAGTTTTCAAAAGATTCCGATTTAAAGACTTTTCTATTGCTGTTTAAAATTTAATCTCTTAAATTGCCTAGAGATAAACAAAGAAAGAAAATTTGTGAATTGTTCTCGTTATTGTTTAAGTTTTCCTTCTTGTTCAAGTGATTATTAATAATTCAGTCATTCCTGCCTTCTTCCCCACACACGTTACAATAACAATATCTAACAATAACAAATAGATAGTAAGGTTCTAGAACTTGTCAGTCCGAAAGAATTTTATCATTAAACGATAAACGATTGTAGTGACTTTAAGATTTACTTCCCCTTTTTGGCGTTAATAAATTTTTGCATTTTTTGGAGCGATTTCTAGCAGGCTATTGGGCCATACTTTCTCAATGAACATCGAAATCACACAGCCAGTGGAGAACCATGCGATGATTGGATTTTGGTTGTTTAAAAATGGAAGAATTGGACTTGGTTGTCATGTGGTTTTAAAAAAGACGGCGCCACATGGTGGACCATGAGATGCGAGTTTGGTGAGCAATTGCCCGTCAAGTACATGCGATTTGATCCGTAGTCTTCTGGGTACACTAATAATATACCTACAATCATCATCATTACAGATGTTAGTGGTCAGGAATACGTTGAAATTTTGGAGAAAGTGTGCCAAAATTCAGGTTCACAAATGGCTCACATTAGTTACCAGCAAGGTTTCCATGAAATAAGTCTTAAAAAGGTTTACATTTATTCATCATATGTTTCCAAAACTCAGACAGTTACAGTTATCGATTTATTTAACAGATAAAAATCGATAAAAAAAAGAATCGTAATTACTTTCGTCTACTATTAGCAACGAGAACGAATGGGAATAAGCATTCATCGAGTCAGCTGTTGTCAATCCTTGGATAAAAGCTCAAAGTTGCGGATCGAATTTTCATTTCTAATAAGCTCGACTTTGAGCGATGAAAAGTTGAATTTAATCGATTAAAACGGCTTATATTTGATTTACTAATATCCGCTTCAAAGACAAGAAAATTATGATTAATTTTTGGGTCAATTTCATAGCCGAACTTTCTGACAAGTGGTTCAATTGGTATTCTACAGTTGTTTTACAGGAAGGCATCATTTACCGCATAACAGCACGTACACTTTTGATAGGCTCTGCTGTACTGATGTTGTTAAGAAAAAGGAATCTTTTCACCGGAATTCTAATTCATTCCAGCTTCACAGGTTCGAACAATAAGTGGCTGTATTAGTGAATAAAGGAAATTTGTTTGTGTGTGTGTGTGTGTATAGAAATAAATTATAATTTCTGTTTGGCACATAATTTCATTTTCGTTTTTGTATTTTTTTTTTCTTCTTGGTGTTGTTTGTATAGAGAGAGAGAGAGGAAAAGCATAATAACACCCTCAATTCCAGTAATTGACTTTAATAACAATTTGCTCTCTTTGTTGCCAAATACTGTTTTTTTTATTATATTGGGCACTTGAACAGCAACAACAACTAAAAAAACCAACAACTTGTAACAAGAAATCATTGAATACAAGTAAAGAGTTCTCTCGCTCTCTCTTTCTCTCTCTTCTTGCTTTACTGTAATATTTTTCTGTGAACTAACAAACTACACTTTAAGTATTTCTAATAAAGAACTGTGTTACTGTCTACTGCTGCTACTGCTACCACTACTACTACAATTGCTACTTGTACAGCTCGTATTGTAAGTTTTTTTCGTTCATTCTTTGCTTTGCTGCTTTAAATTTCGCCACAGAAGGAGCCATTCGGTTGTATGTTTATAAGAGAGTTAGTGTGCATACATAAACTACTACGATACGAACTCAATTGCCTTGGGGATAAAAGGTAGTGGTGGTGGTGGTGGTGGTGCTGAGAATGTTTTCGAAACCAGTATTCGTTAGCAGTAGCAGTAATAAGAACCGAAGAGTATAAGTCGAAGAGTTTCTAGAGAAAATTGTACGTGGATTTGTTGTTAATTTGATTAGAAAAGTTTGGTTTTTTTCTCACTCACCCTGTTATTGCTTAACACAAATATTTTATACAAACACTTAAACACATACACTTGCATGCATACATGTATACACAGAAACAAACATGCATTTTGTAGCATTGAGTAGCTTTAAAGGCGGGTGTTGCTGTTGTTATTCAAATGCTTTAAACTAAGCAGCATAGAAATAAAGTTTGTGTTTGTGTTTATGTATGCACGGGTTTAAGTCTATAATTGTATAATTCAACTATTTGGCAAAAGTTTGTTGTGCATTATAGAGGTGGCAATGCGTTTAACTAAAATGCTTTTCTTTCTCTCTCCTTCTCTCTCACTCTCTCTTCCACCCTTTTCTCATAATTTTCTCTTGCATTTCTCTTGTAGAATTTCCTAAGTAGCCTTAGCTTAGCAGTAGTAGCAGTTTAACAAGTAATAGGTTTTGTTTATTAAAATCATTTGTGTGTGTGTGTGTGTGGGTTTAAGTGTAAATGGCGTATTAACATTGACAACAACGGTAATAATGAAGTCTGAACAATTAAAAAAAAAAACAAGGAAAGCTAATTCAGATTAAATGATTACAAACAAATTTTCATTAAAAGTTTTCAATTCAAACGAAAAAAATTCACAGAAAATTTAAAAGAAAACAAGTCTTCGAAAATATTTTTAAGACTTTTAGAATTTCAATAGCTTTCGGTAAGGTGGCCAGCCTTCCCACTTGGGATTAAGTCCATAATATTATCATTCAATTAACAAATCAATATCCAAACCTGGGAGCAAACTATCCTTATTTGAAGCTTTTCCAACACCAAAATAAATCTTTCCATTGCAGTCAGCCAGATTTTGGAGAAAACAATCGATGAGGAACGAGAATGAAAAGTCAAGAACTTCTGGCTCTTCATAGCAAAAGCAAGAAATGCAGTTTCTTACTGCATTTAATAAAGGGTGTTTTTATAGAGGTATAGAACTTTAAGTTGCAATAAAACAACGATGGATTGTTCGATTGACATGAATTTTATTTATCCGAAAGATAATCTTGTGGCATTACATTTTAAATATGATTTCTGGCATATGACCGCCACGGCTGGCGCGGATGTAGTCCAATCTGGACGTCCAATTTTCGAACCCTTTTTCCAACATTTGTGGCCGTATATCGGCAATAATACGGCGAATGTTGTCTTCCAAATGGTCAAGCGTTTGTGGCTTTACCGCATAGACCAATGACTTTATATAGCCCCACAGAAAGTAGTCTAGCGGTGTTAAATCACAAGATCTTGGAGGCCAATTCACAGGTCCAAAACGTGAAATTAGGCGGTCACCAAACGTGTCTTTCAATAAATCTATTGTGGCACGAGCTGTGTGACATGTTGTGCCGTCTTGTTGAAACCACATCTCCTGGACATCATGGTTATTCAATTCAGGAATGAAAAAGTTTGTAATCATGGCTCTATACCGATCACCATTGACTGTATGTAACGTTCTGGCCACCATCATTTTTGAAAAAGTACGGACCAATGATTCCACCGGCCCATAAAGCGCACCAAACAGTCAGTTTTTCTGGATGTAACGGTGTTTCCACATATACTTGAGGATTACCTTCACTCCAAATGCGGCAGTTTTGTTTGTTGACGTAGCCATTCAACCAGAAGTGCCCTTCATCGCTAAACAAAATTCGCTTATGAAAATCGGGAACAACGGTACTCTCGTTTTGGGCCCATTCGACGAATCTACGCCTTACTTGATGATCGTTTGGCTTCAAATCTTGGACGAGTTGGATTTTGTAAGCACGCAAACCAAGATCCTTCCGCAAAATCTTCCATAAAGTGGATGGATACAGATCCAATTCCTGTGCTCGATGGCGGATGGACTCATTCGGGTCTTCCTCAATGCTACGCTCTACAGCAGCAATAGCTTCTTCTGTACGCACCGTACAGCGTCTCTGGGGATGCGAGTTATCAATAAGAGTAAACGTGGTGCGAAAACGTTCCATGGTTAATCGAATTAACTGCTCTGATGGACGATTTTGTCGACGATAAAATGGACGTAGTGCGCGATACGTTTTCCGCACAGAACCATTATTTTCGAAATAAAATTTCACTATTTGCAAGCGTTGTTCGGGCGTGAGTCTATTCATGATGAATTGCCAAACCAAACTGAGAATAAATCACTTGACAGCTGTTAAATCGGTCGCCATCTTGAAAAGTAATACCAACTTAAAGTTCTATACCTCTATAAAAAACACCCTTTAGTTTTGATCGTAATGTTAGCCAACACGTTACCTACTAGACTATGGTTACTTCTGGAAGTGCACAGTATATGGTTTTAATGAGATGGTCCTACGAACCACAGAAAACGAACGATTTTAAGCTTTAGCGCCTGACAAGGTTCCTAGAAAAGTAATTCCATGTTTTGACAACGTCAATTGGCCGCCAATGTCACTCTATTTGATGCTCTTAGATTTTTTCTTGTGGTGGCATGTCAAAAACCTTGTCTAAGTACAATATTTCCTAATGTTGCAGCATTTTGAAATCAAGTTTTTGCCGCAATGCCATCAGAATTGATTTGATTTGGTATTGTATTGCGTCCCAGGACCAAGCATTGTAGGGAATCAGAAGTTTTTTTTTTTCAAAATCGTAGCTTTAAGCCTTTTGCGAAGGGTGACGAGTATATACGTCAGTCACTTGATGCATCCCAGCGGTTGATAATGCGTAAATACGGCTGTTACTTATTAATTCGCAGAGGCTGATGTCTCATATACACGACAATAATTTACTTGCGTTCTCGGAAACGAGAACAAGGACCAAGGACCAAGCATTAAAGAGAATCAAAAGTTTTTTTCAAAATCGTATCTTTAAGCCTTTTGCGAAGGGTGACGAGTATATACGTCAGTCGCTTGATGCATTCACAGCGGTTGATAGCGTGTAAATACGGTATTGTATTGCGTCCAAGGAGCAAGCATTCTAGGGAATCAAATTTTTTTTCAAAATCGTAGCTTAAAGCCTTTTGCGATGGGTGACGAGTATATACGTCAGTTACTTGATGCATTCACAGCAGTTGATAACGTGTAAATACGGCAGTTACTTATTGGTTCACAGAGGCTGATGTCTCATGTACACGACAGTAATTTACTTGTGTTTTCGAAAACGATGACGATGGTCAGTCGCTCTACCGCAATAAGTTGCATAGTATGGTGCAGGCGCCCTTTAGCGAAAAGGGTTAAGGATGTGTTTCGGAATACTTATGAAAATTTCATTCTTTTTACTGCAATTCCTGTTAAAGTTTGAAGTTAATTTGCGGCCCAAATTTTCTTTTTTGTTTTTGGAAAGTGTTACTGACCCAACAACATTATTTTCGGTTTTCTTGGCGTATCTAATAAAGCCAAGTTAATAAAGTTGAAATTGTTGCAGCTGTTTTAACATTCTTGAAATTGTTGACCAGGCCAAGCGAAATGAAAGAAACTGAATTACTTGCTTAAGAGTTTTTTTAAAAAACCAGGTCACTTCTTTTGCAACAAACCTACGTTGTTTGTAACGTGTTGCATGCAAGACACGGAGGGTGTTTGGGAAAAAATTGTTTAACACTACTTTAAGAGGGTTTTTCGTTAACCTTTTTCGTGTATTCGTTTTCTATTTCCTTTAACAAAGGAAGCCTCTTTTTCACTCTCGAGGTAAGAGCAGCAGCACAGGATTTCGCGGCCTGTAATTGGCATGAATATTTTATGATTTCGTTTCGTTGTACAAAAAAAAAGGGATTTTTTTCTTTGTGTTCAACAACTTGATTGTTTTTCTTCCTAACATTGTTCTCTTTTACGCCGTACGGGTATATTGAAATGCATCAGGATTTTTGTATGGCACTCACATCCATACACAGCTTCTTTACGTTGCCGCCACACAACTTTTGTTCGAGCGTTCGTTCGTTTAGATTTTTATTTTATGACTGAGATTTACGCCAAATACCCACCAGAAACGAAAATGTTGTTAAAAACTATGAAAACTAAAGCTCTGCTAAAAAGAAATTCTTTTTTTTTTGTTTGCAAACAAAAGAAAATCGCTTTTCCCTCTCTCACTCACTCTGTCTCTCTCTGAAAATATTTTTTTTTCACTTTTTAAATAAATTTTCGAGAAAAACTTTTGTCAGGACCAACACGTACGTATGTGTGCCTTCATCCTTTAGTTTCGTGTTCTTCATTTCATTTTTATTTTATTCCTGGTAGTTTTTCCATTAGAAAGAAAGAAAAACTCTTCTTAGAGAGAATATTTTATGCTTAGTTTTGTGATAATGCGCTCGTAATTTCATTTCTAAACACAGTTTATATCTTTAGATTTCACGTTTCATTATACCGAGTTTGTCTTTATCTTTCTCTGGGTTTTTTCCTGCCAAAAACTTTTCACAAATAAAAAACCCGACAGTTTTTTTCTTGTTTTTTTTTTTCAAAGTAAAAAAAACGAAAAACTTTTATTTGAGCTTAGAATTATCTGTTAAGGACATTAAATATGAATATGAAATACAATAACAACAACAACAACCAGAAAATGAAAGCGAAAAGAACAATAAAAAGGCAAGAATTATAAGCCTTATCAGTAGAGACTTGGCTAACGGCCTTAAAACAATGTATACATGTGTATGAAAATAAATTCGAATTTGATAATCCAAGTCCTAAACCATACATTATAGCAGCGCCACATTAGGCATTAACAGAGCAAAATATCTTCTTAACATTGTTCAACCCCTGGCTCAAATATCTCGAACAAAACGAAATAAGAAAAAAATATTTCTTTGGGCAACTTTCTCTCAGCAGACTTCTGGCAAAAACTCTGAGAATAAAAATTGCCATGAAAAGTTTCTCAAAAATCTGACTTTCTAAGTCGACTTTAAATAATAAGTTCCTGCAATCAGGCATAAAATTAACACTGACAACACTGGTGGTTTAAGAAGCCAGAGGAGTTTTAATGCATTCTAGATAAGGCCAGGTAAACAACGTATTTATTTTTATTTACATATGTGAAGATAAATTCGAATTTGAAAATCCAAGACGCAAACCATAAATTTTAGCAGCGCCACATTTGGCATTAACAGAGCAAAATTTTCTCTTAACAGAACAAAATTTGCCCTTAACAGAGCACTGTTAGTTATTTAACAGTATCCATCTGAACAAGCCCACTTGTTTAGGAGCAAATTTTGGGACAAATACTAGGTCAATGAGTATCATATCATACTCAATGGAAGGTTCCAAGGCCTCTTAATATAATCAGCAACGTATCCACATATAAAGTGATATGGTATTGAGAAAATTGGCTTTGCAAATAGTAATTTTTTGCTTGAATACTCTCTAGAAGAAGAGAAGTGGCCATTTTGGAACATATAAGAAATAGTACACCCCATACAGACTATATGCAAATGGTACTCCAGAGGGTCCTCTTTCGAACCGTGATAGTGGGATAGCTGGAATAAGCTTGACAGTTGGCACTTTTGTGCACTAGTAAAAATGATCATAATTAGAATTATATTTTATGTCAATAGTCTGCAATAATTGTAAAGTAAAGGGTGTTTTTTACAGAGGTATAGAACTTTAAGTTGGCATTACTTTTCAAGATGGCGACCGATTTAACAGCTGTCAAGTGATTTATTCTCAGTTTGGTTTGGCAATTCATCATGAATAGACTCACGCCTGAACAACGCTTGCAAATAGTGCAATTTTATTTCGGAAATAATGGTTCTGTGCGGAAAACGTATCGCGCACTACGTCCATTTTATCGTGGACAAAATCGTCCATCAGAGCAGTTAATTCGATTAACCATGGAACGTTTTCGCACCACATTTACTCTTATTGATAACTCGCATACCCAGAGGCGCTGTACGGTGCGTACAGAAGAAGCTATTGCTGCTGTAGAGCGTAGCATTGAGAAAGACCCGAATGAGTCCATCCGCCATCGAGCACAGGAATTGGATCTGTATCCATCCACTTTATGGAAGATTTTGCAGAATGCCGCATTTGGAGTGAAGGTAATCCTCAAGTGTATGTGGAAACACCGTTACATCCAGAAAAACTGACTGTTTGGTGCGCTTTATAGGCTGGTGGAATCATTGGTCCGTACTTTTTCAAAAACGATGGTGGCCAGAACGTTACAGTCAATGGTGATCGGTATAGAGCCATGATTACTAACTCTTTCATTCCTGAATTGAATAACCATGATGTCCAGGAGATGTGGTGTCAACAAGACGGCGCAACATGTCACACAGCTCGTGCCACACTAGATTTATTGAAAGACACGTTTGGGGACCGCCTAATTTCACGTTTTGGACCTGTGAATTGGCCTCCAAGATCTTGTGATTTAACACCGCTAGACTACTTTCTGTGGGGCTATGACCATTTGGAAGACAACATTCGCCGTATTATTGCCGATATACGGCCACAAAGTTGGAAAAAGTCATCGAAAATTGGACGTCCAGATTGGATTACATCCGCGCCAGCCGTGGCGGTCATATGCCAGAAGTCATATTTAAAATGTAATGCCACAAGATTATCTTTCGGATAAATAAAATTCATGCCAATCGAATAATCCATCGTTGTTTTATTGCAACTTAAAGTTCAATACCTCTATAAAAAACACCCTTTACAATGCTAATAATGCTAGAATACTATTTCCACTGTTTACCAGTTAACAGTGCTCTGTTAATAGCAAAATTTACCCTGTTAAAGGCAAGAAGTGGCGCTGCTAAAGGTATAGGTTTGCGTCTTTGGTTTTCAAATTTGAATTTATTTTCACAAAATTTTGGAGAAAATAAAATTAAAAAAATTCATTGGAAAACTGTTTTTCTAACGCTTACTTACTGACTTTATTCATCATTAGCTTCTCACTGCATCCACGTTGGCTGTGTTAATTTTATGCATGAGTGGTGGGGATAATTTTCCAGGCAGTAATTCATTGATCATTGGAATGCCTCCGTGAAATACCAAATATCGGCATCTATACAAGCACTTCCGGAGAGTCAAACATCTCATAAAGCGCTACATTCTATCATGCCGGCCTCATGGCGGGCCGAAAGCCGTCAGCGACTCGAAGCTGAAATCAGCGTCATTAGCCCTGCAAACGTCGTGCTGAAAATGATAAACAGTAGAGAGAGCCGGAATGCAGTAAAACACTTTGTAGAGCACCTCCTGCGAAGGAAGAAATTTGACCTAGACGCAGCAGACTGAGAATAGAGCGGAGCCTGGACGCAGACTGACGACAATGGAACTGGAGCATATGCCAGAAAAGGGGTCCACCTCAACGTAAACAACCGTGGTTCCGAGGTGAAATGATTCTCCGGTGAGGAGACAATGCTAGTTTTTAGTCGGCATGCCCAGTGGGAGAGTCCGACATAGCATGTCTGGTGACGACCATCATGAATGCATAAAGCATTTTCCCTCCTTCCCGCAAAAAAAAAATCATGCCGGCCTTAAAAATTGTACGTGATTGCCCAGGTCTTTCTAATTCATTAGAGAACTTTAAAGTCGTTACATTGTTTTGCGTTTGCTGGACAAGGGTACGATGGTAATAATGTGGCACACCCTATAGAGCAAAGTGAGGTAGGTTCAGTTGCCTCCAATTGTCTTGGAGCAATTTTGTGGGGTTACGGAAAGACGCAGGAATGAAATGCTCAGAAATTGGGAGAGGGAGTGGTGGTTAACGTGTGAATTTGCTATTCACTGGCGTAATTATACAGAACTGTTTTACCTTTTTAGAAGCCGCTGTGGTCTAGTAGACAGTGTGTTGGCTTATTAGTGGAAAAGCCAGGGTTCGAGCCCTAGGCCAGACATCAAAATAAAATACAAAAATTATTTCTTCGGCGACTTCCTCTCAGCAGATTTCTCTGAGAGTAAAACTCTAAGATTAAATAAAATTGCAATGAAAAGTTTCTCAAAAAATCTGTAGTTCGGGGTCGACTTTAAACTGTAGGTCCCGCCTCTCATGTACAAAATTAACACACACAACATAAGTGGTGTGAGAAACTAGGTCGTAATCCTGACTGAAGGGTTGTAATGAACAATTATGTATGTATGTATGTGTGTTTTAACTTTTAAAAACGTTTAAAATATGACCACGTAGATTGCAAATAAAATAAAAATAAATTTTTTTTTAGTTTCAATTAAAATTCTTTGTTATTCGCACAATTCTGTGTGCCACTGTTCACAACTTGATGTATACAACAACAATTGCTTTGTTTGCTATTCCTCTGTTTACATCCTTTGTTTAAACAATAACAATTACTAGGCAATTGTAACAACAGATCTTTGTATTGGAGATCTTCAAACCACAATTACTCCCTGCAAACTCACCGCGTCTTCATACAAGACTGACTGAACTTTTACTGACAGTGAAATCACGAAGTCTCTTAAAGCACCAGCGCCGTAGTCTAGTAGGTAGTGTGTTGGCTTATTAGACGCAAAAGCCTGGGTTCGAGCCCCAGGCCAGGCATCAAAGACAAAATTGAACAAGTATTTCTTCGGCGACTTCCTCTCAGCAGAGTTCTGGCAAAAACTGTCTGAGAGTAAAATAAAATTCCCAGGAAAAAGTTTCGCAAAAATCTGTCGTTCGGGGTCGACTTTAAACTGTAGGTCCCACCACTCATGTATAAAGATTAACACACAAAACATAAGTGCAGTGAGAAACTAGGACGTTGTACAATGGGTCAATTCGACCTCCGGGTACTGTACTTGTCTTAATTGACAAGTACACGTCCTCTAACCTAACCTAACCTAAAGCACCATTGTAGCTTGAGGTGTAATTTGAACGAACTTGCAGCCTCTCTGAAACTGATAACCGGTGATTTAAAAAAAAAATGTAGCTGCACTACCTTAAAGTCGCCGTAGTCTAGTAAGTAGTATGTTGTCCTATTAAAAGAGAGGCTGTGGTTCAATTCTTGGCTCAAAGTTTTCGGACAAAACGAAATCGAAAAAAATATTTATTTTAGCGCCTTCCTTCCAGCAATTCGCTGGCAAAAATTCTACGAATAAAATAAAATTGCCATGAAAAGTTTCTCAAAAAAGTCTGCCGTTCGGAATTGACTTTAAACTGTAGGTCCCGTCACTCATGGGCAAAATTAACACACACAACAAGGGTGGTAGAGGAAACTAGGTTGCAATCCTGACTAAAGGGCTGTAATGTCCAGTTAGGGAGGTAATATAGTAAGTAAGTAACAAACAAAGCAAAGGGGGTAGTAATAAAGCGGGATTGAAATGCTTTGAGACAGATTTGTTTCCCTCCAACTTCAATGATAACAGTGGGCGCTATGAGTTTATTGGAACTTGTTTAGGTTTGAGGGGCCGTCATGCTGGTATAGTTGGCATGCCCTGATTGCTCAAATGTCGTTGAAGTTATTTATTTATTTATTTATTTAATTACAATACAATTACAAATTATATTCTAATTATATACGAGCGGAGCAACTTGACCATATGCTCGGTGTAGTGTCACCGACCAGAGTCTCTGGTGGGAATCGAACCCACGACCCTCACGCTAATAGTCTAGAACACCACCCACTAGACTACCAGGGCACCCAGTCGTTGAAGTTAATAAACTTCGGAGGATACATTTTTCAGCAAACAGTAAATAGAGCATGAATCTAACAATATGACTCCTGGGGAATTATCTCCCCGAATATTGTTTGCCAGTTTCATTAAATCTTGAACGGGTAAATAATTAGCACTGAATCTAAGTTCCTAAGATCCAAATATAGCTTTACATGCCTAAGACAAAGTTTTAATTTTTTTTTGGTATTTTTCAATGTTTTAAAATTTTTAAAGGTCAAAGGTCATGTGTAAAATTATGGTACAAGAGACACTTTTAGCAATAATTGAAATTTTTCATTTAATTCGCAGTAGTCTGGTAAGTAATGTGTTGGCTTATAAGAAGCCAGCACGTGGTTCAAAACCCAGCTCAGGCTTCTCTCAGTATCTTCTGTCTAAAACTCTCCGAGTTAATAAAACTGACGTGAAAAGTTTCTCAAAAAACCTGTGGTTAGGACTCGACATTATATTGTAGGTCCCACCACTCATGTAAAGGGTGTTTTTTATAGAGGTATAGAACTTTAAGTTGCAATAAAACAACGATAGATTATTCGATTGACATGAATTTTATTTATCCGAAAGATAATCTTGTGGCATTACATTTTAAATATGATTTCTGGCATATGACCGCCACGGCTGGCGCGGATGTAGTCCAATCTGGACGTCCAATTTTCGATGACTTTTTCCAACAATTGTGGCCGTATATCGGCAATAATATGGCGAATGGTCAAGCGTTTGTGGCTTTACCGCATAGACCAATGACTTTACATAGCCCCACAGAAAGTAGTCTAGCGGTGTTAAATCACAAGATCTTGGAGGCCAATTCACAGGTCCAAAACGTGAAATTAGGCGGTCACCAAACGTGTCTTTCAATAAATCTATTGTGGCACGAGCTGTGTGACACGTTGCGCCGTCTTATTGAAACCACATCTCCTGGACATCATGGTTATTCAATTCAGGAATGAAAAAGTTAGTAATCATGGCTCTATACCGATCACCATTGACTGTAACGTTCTGGCCACCAACGTTTTTGAAAAAGTACGGACCAATGATTCCACCAGCCCATAAAGTGCACCAAACAGTCAGTTTTTCTGGATATAACGGAGTTTCCACATACACTTGAGGATTATCTTCACTCCAAATGCGGCAGTTTTGTTTGTTGACGTAGCCATTCAACCAGAAGTGCGCTTCATCGCTAAACAAAATTCGCTTATGAAAATCGGGAACAACGGTACTCTCGTTTTGGGCCCATTCGACGAATCTACGCCTCACTTGATGATCGTTTGGCTTCAAATCTTGCACGAGTTGGATTTTGTAAGCACGCAAACCAAGATCCTTCCGCAAAATCTTCCATAAAGTGGATGGCCACAGATCCAATTCCTGTGCTCGATGGCGGATGGATTCATTCGGGTCGTCCTCAATGCTACGCTCTACAGCAGCAATAGCTTCTTCTGTACGCACCGTACAGCGTCTCTGGGGATGCGAGTTATCAATCAGAGTAAACGTGGTGCGAAAACGTTCCATGGTTAATCGAATTAACTGCTCTGATGGACGATTTTGTCGACGATAAAATGGACTTAGTGCGCGATACGTTTTCCGCACAGAACCATTATTTTCGAAATAAAATTGCACTATTTGCAAGCGTTGTTCAGGCGTGAGTCTATTCATGATGAATTGCCAAACCAAACTGAGAATAAATCACTTGACAGCTGTTAAATCCGTCGCCATCTTGAAAAGTAATGCCAACTTAAAGTTCTATACCTCTATAAAAAACACCCTTTATAAAATTGCGTTACACAACATGGGTGCTGTGAGAAGCTAGGTTGTAATCCTAGCTACAGCGTTGAAATCACCACTTACGTAAGTAAGACTAGTTCATACAAAAACGATTTAAATTCTCTTAGACAGCGTTGAAACAGTACTCACTGTCCTCATTTTCTGTCATAAAATCTCTTTAAAAAATTTTTGTGTCATCCAAAACTGAAAATCCCCTAAAATTAAAATTCTTTTGTATTTGTTGTTGTTTTTGTTTTATTTTTCGGTTTTTAATAAAAAAAAACAAATTCAGTTCATAGAGATTAAAGGTTTTTATTTTGTAGTCATTTTGCAACTCTTTTGCCTTGCCAGCTTGTTTTACTTTTTCTAGGTTATTTTTTGGGTCGTTTTCATAGGCAGGTGGACAGTTTGTTTTTTTTTTACTTTTTTCAAGCTTAACCGTACAGGATTAAAGTTTTAATTTTAATCAGCATAAACTGATTTTCAATCTTCCTTTTTTTAATGTTGTTGTTGTTGTCGTTTCTATTTGAAAACTTATTATTAAATATGAAATCATTAAAAAATAATTTAAAATTTTTAATTATTATAACCGGGTTTTTTCTCTGCACTTTGTGTTAAACAAAATTGGCAAAAATAATTAAAAATGTTTTAAAAAAGAAGGATTTTCATTGAGGATTATTTATCATTAAGGATTATCAGAATAATTCAACATAAAATGTTGTAGAATGGTAAAATTAATACATAATTAAAGTTTAATTAAATACAAAAATTATACAAAACAAAATTAAATTTAAAGTTGAAAATAAAAAAATTGTAATAAAACAGATTTTGTGGTCTTGAAGAGGAGGCTTTAATACTCCTTTCTACTTGGAGTGAATATAAACCGCTTTCTCTTACCCCTCTTGAAAGTATAGACATCCACAAGGCAACTATATTTTACATGGTTTTGTTACCCAGATACCCTGTTAAGTCTTTCTCGTATGAGAATTGTTGGAGCGGTAAGTGTCAGTGGAGTTGCCGTAAACTAGTAAAGGGTCCGCCAAATAACTTTTTTGAAAATGCTTTAAAAAAAACAACTGCGGAATATTTTCTCAAATTTCTTTTTTTATTTGAAAGTACAATCCTTCCGGTTACTTAATTGAAAATAATTTCATTCAAATGGCTGCCTCGTTTGGCCATGCAGTAGCCTACACGATCGGTCCAATTTTTAAGCACATTATCGATTGTGTGCAGCTGTATTTCACCAATGACTTTACGAATATTGTCCTTTAAAGCGTCAATTGTCTCTGGCTTGTCGGCGTAACACTTATCTTTGACGGCACCCCACAAATAATAGTCCAACGGTATCAAATCGCAGCTCCGAGGTGGCCAAACGACATCAGCTTTGAGGCTGATAATGCGATCTTCAAAAACAGAACGAAAAACATCGAGTGTAGCTTCGGTTGTGTGGCACGTAGCGCGCCGTCCTGTTGAAACCAAATGTTCCCAATATCCTCCTCTTCAATTTCTGTGAACAAAAATTCGTTCAACATGGCCCGATAACGGTCGCCATTGACTGTAACGGCCACTCCTTGGTCATTTTCGAAGAAACATGGCCCAATTATGCCTCTGGACCAAAATCCGCATCAAACAGTGACTCGTTTTGGGTGCGTCGGCTTTTCAATGTATGCGTGCGCATTTTCTGTGCCCCAAATGCGACAATTTTGCTTGTTTACATACCCGCCAACATCAAAATGAGCTTCATCTGAAAAGATGATTTTTTTTGCCAAAATCGGCATTTTCTGTAAGTCGATCGCAGGCCCACTTAGCGAAGCGAAAACGCATTGGATGGTCAATTGGCTTCAACTCCTGAACCAATTGGACTTCGTATGACGTCATACCAAGGTCTTTATGCAAAATTCGTCTCAATGATGTCTCCGAAATGTTCAATTGTTGAGAACGACGGTGAATTGATGATGATGGCGCTTCACACACGCTTTCTGCCACAGCAGCAATATTCTCGGGTGTACGCACTGTTTTTTGGCTTTTCGCGCTTTGGTTTATCGATGAGGATGCCAGTTTCTTTCACTTTTTTTCACAAGATAACGAACATACGGAGCTGACGGTGCTTCTCTTCTTCCAAAATCCGTATGCAATTTTCGCACACATTCTGCAACATTACCATGATTTTCAAAGTAATGCCGCAATATTTCCCAGCGTGCGTTGTTCAAGCGTATACACAACCATATTCGTTCAGCGGAAGGATAAAACTAATTATCCTGTCAAATCAGACATGAGCTAAGTGTTCCCAGTCACGTAATAAGCACTAGTTGAAAGAAAAACGTTAGATGGCGGACCCGATAATAGTAGTAGTGTGTCGGTTTATTAGACGTCAGAATCCATTATAACATTGCAAATATCAAGAGCTTGTATGTGCATGCCAGTTAAACAGACGAATCACCACCAAAAAGACCAGAAGAAACTCAACTTTTATGAATTTTAAATATCATGAAGTCACCTTTGTCTAGTAGGTTAGGTGTTGGCTTATTACAGGCCGTGGTCCATACCTCTGTCCACACCGTTTGAACATAACAAAATATTTCTTATGGCAACCTCCTTTCAAAAGCGATCAAAAGTGTCAAATTACTCTGAAAGAAAACAAAATCGCCTTGAAAAGTTTCACAACTCGACTCTGAACTTTAGCACCCGCCACTGATGATTAAAATTAACACACACAACACGGGTGGTGAGAGAAGCTGGGTCATAATCCAAAGTGGTCATAATCTAATTAAGTAAGTGTCAGTCCCTCTGTTTTTTTTTATATCCATCAAACATCTCAGAAACTTTCTGTATATCAAGTACAAGCTTGCGTTCTGCAATGCTTAAAGGTAAAAGGTTCAAATGCAGGTAATCTAGGTTCTTAAAGTGTAAAAATCAATTCAATTCATTGCAAATTATTCATCTTGAAAGACAGCTAACAGTTGGGCCGCCATTTCTATTAAAAAAGTTTATTTTTAATCTTTACTACTAAATACAGGGCCTTCCAACATCGACTTTCGAATTTTGACAGTTGGTAACGCCTATTTTGTTGGGGTTATATCTGTTAAAATACCGTAGTCGAGTAGGTAGTGTGTTGGCTTATTAGATGTAAAAGCCAGGGTTCGAGCCCCAGGCCCAAAATACAAAAAGTATTTTTTTAGTCGACTTCCTCTCAGCAGATTTCTGGCAATAACTCTGGGAGTAAATAAAAATTGCCATGAAAAGTTTTACAAAACAAATCTGTCGTTCGGAGTCGACTTTAAACTGTAGGTCAAACCACTCATGTATAAAAAATTAACACACACAACATACCTCCGGGTACTGTACTTGTCTTAATTGACAAGTACACGTCCTCTAACCTAACCTAACCTAACCTATCATTTCCAGCGATGAGTCACAAGTGTTTTAGTGGCATGATCATCTTATATGGAAGTAATGAGAACTGTTAAACTTTTCTTTTGGATTTTTATAAGTTACAGGCGTATGGCAATAAGCCCTATACGACAAAGGTCCTAAAAGCCAACATAATCTGTACCATTATGAATGCGCTTCACTCAGAAAAGACGTGGCGGACATTTAAACTCTGTTATATGCAGCTAGTCGCCGTAGTCTAGTAGGTAGTGTGTTGGCTTGTTAGATGTAAAGCCAGGGTTCGAGCTCCAGGCCAGACAGCAAAACAAAATACAAAAATTATTTCTTCGGCGACTTCTACCCTCCAGATTTCGGGCAAATAACTCTGAGAGAAAATAAAAATTGCCATGAAAAGTTTCTCAAAAATTTGTAGTTCGGAGTTGACTTTAAACTGTAGCTGCCACCACTCATGTATGAAATTAACACACACAACATAAGTGGTGTGAGAAACTAGGTCGTAATCCTGACTGAAGGGATGTAATGACCAATTATGTATGTATGGCGGGGCTTACAGATTCAAGTCAGATTTAGAAGAGACTCTTAATGGCTATTCTGTTTTACTCAAAGAGTTTCTATCAAAAGATCCTTGAAAGGAAATTGCCGAAGAAATATATTTTCTGATTTTCCAGAGGAGTTTTGCTACGTGTAAAACCTGGTTCCCAAAAACCATTTTTTTCATGGTTTCCTACTGTCATTTACGCGCCTTCCCATGTAAGATTGCTATGACCTAGTTATTTGATAAACGGGTGTTTATCTCTACTTCTTGCGCTTTAAAAATTCCACTTTAGCTCTCTCCTTATATGGCCTTTGAATATTCATTTCCTATATTTCATATGCTTAAGTATCACTCGCATAATCTAAATCATTAAAGTGAATTGCTGCATGGAATTTCTCTTTTCTCTGAACAAGCTTGGCTCGTGATATCAACCATGTATTTCATGAATGAAATGGTGGCCTGGTGGTTCTTCTGTAATCGACCGAGAGCTCTGTATGCTTGTACAAAGCTCAATTGATTCAATTGCCTTTTTAGGAAAGGCTGACTCAAAGAAAGTTAATATTTGTACAGCTTACTGCAGACACAATAAAGAGTTTTTTGACATATCGAGTGTTAACTATTAATTTCAGAAATTTTTTATCCAATCCGTTTTCGTTGAAAATCTTTATAATTGTCTGACATCTTTCTCCGATTTTAAGACGGTCTTTTGCATTGGTTCAGAATATGTGAAATTTGTTAATCGGATGTGTACTTTTGTGGCTGAGTGTATATTCGAATTGCCATTTTTGTAAAAACCCCTGCACAGGCCCACAATTCAGTTCAGTTTCAGAAATTTTTTAACCAATGCAAAAGACCGTCTTAAAATCGAGGAAACTATAAAGATTTTCAACGAAAACGGATTGCTTAAAAAATTTCTAAAATTTGGTGACCGTATGTATACTTTAGTAATTGTGTGTAACATCATGAATGCACTTCAATCTAAAAAGCTATGGCGTACATTTGAATGACACCAAAAATCAATCCCCCCACATCCCCCTCTATATTTTATTTAAATTTAAAGCTAGAAAGTCCTTAACAAAACACCCGCTAGTTACGCAATTAAAGATTGTCCTTCCAAAGTTATAAGAAAAGTCTCCTCCTTTTAACTTGAAACTTGCATAACAAAATACTCGTTCAACAAAACCAAAAAAAAAATTTCTTTTGAAGAAAAAGTTCTTTAAAATCTCTGTCGAAATGCGTTTTGCCTTACAAAAGTTTTTCTTTCTTTCTTTCTTTCTTTTAACATTTAATGCAGCCTGGACATACTTAAAGTTTATTTTTGTTTTGCTGTTGCTTACATTTCTTATGAAACGTACACATACATACTTGCACAAAAAGTCTCTTTAAGTACTCAGAAATAATCTCCAAAAAAAAAACCCATAAGGTGGCTTTACTTACACAAACACACACATGCACTTACAAAAAGTAGCCTTAATAAGAGCGGCAGCAAACAAGCAAAGCAAGAAATACTAAAAGTATGTATGTGCACTTGTACTTCGTGTACTTCTACTTACTTAAGATTTCCTTTTTAACAGAGTGCTCTCTCCTGCTCTCTCGCACCCGCTTATGGTGTGTTGGGCCTAGTGTGTTTAGGCAAAACAAAACAAAGCAAAAACTCTCTCTAAAGACTAGTTTTCTGCTTTTTGTTGATTTCCTGCATTTTTTTTATTTTATTCGTGTTGTTTGTTGTTGTTGTCTCTGTGTTGCTTTATTACTTGACTTGACTTGTGTGACTGATGAGAAAGTTTTATTTCTTGTTTTTTAATTTTTTCTCCCCTCCATTGCTGTATGAGTTGTATAAACTAAACAAAGGAAATTTATTTATGCATTTGTGTGTGTGTGTGTGTGTGTGCATAAGCGTATGTGTAATGCGCCTAAAAGCAGCATTACTAAGCAGTAAAGAAAACAAGTTTTTTTCGCTCTCTCTCTTTCTCTCTGTTGTGAGTTCTTTTCTTAACACAACACAACTTGTCTTTTTAAAAAGTTGTATTAATGCAAGCCTGTGTGTTGTTGTTATTGTTGTGTGCGTGTGTATGTATGTGTATCTCAATGGTTTTTTGTTATTGCTTTCATTTTAGAAGAGATTATAGTTGTTATAGCCTAACCAGCATAATAAAAACAAAGCAACAAAATAAAACAACAAAAACATTTAAAACTGAGTGTATAAAAAATCAAGTATTAGTTGTTGTTGTTGTCATTGTCGTTGTCGTTTATTATTTACATGCTTTACAGTATTTTTTAGTATACAATGTTACTTAAGCTTTCTTAAGCCCTGCACTGTGGGCTTGAATAGGGCAAAAAATGATGTTTTTTAATAAAAAAAAAATTTTTGAAACGTAAAATAGAAGACAGTAAAGTACTGCTGGTTTTATGAATACCCATTGGGTATAAAAAGTGCTGGATTCACAACAAAAAAAGGATCTCTTACACATGGTTTGTGTTTTTAATAATTTGTATGGAATTTTTAAGGCTTAAGGTTTGGCATTGATTCGTATTTGGTGACGAATAAGAATGCAAAAAGCAATAAAGATTTTTAGAGAGAGTTGATGGACATCGTTTGATCAATTAAGTTGCATATGAAGTTGCCGTAGTCTAAAAACTAGTGTGTTGGCTTGTTAGACGTGAAGCCACGGTTCAAAGCCCAGGTAAGACCTCTACAACAAAACGAAATATGAAAAAATAATTCCTAACGGAATTCCTTTCAGTAGATCTTTGCAAAGAATTGCATTGAAAAGCTTCTCAAAAATCTGTCGTTCAGAGTTGACTTTATACTGTAGGTCCAGCTACTTTTTACGACACACAACATAAGTAGTGTGAGAAGCTAGGTCATAATACTGATTGGAAGGCTGTAATGACCACTTATGTATGTATGTTATGTGTACAAAACAGTTTTATACATTTAGGCGATGGTTTGTGCCGTTTAGAAATTGATATTTTAATGGGAAAACCTATAAATAAGCTAAAATTACTTAAAATAACTCGAAGACAGTGAATTTATTGTTAAAGTCAATCGAAAACTGCCAAATTCATTGGAAGCCACTGAAGAAAAAATTTAAATGCAACGGAATTCATTCCAATGCAAAGAAATTAGTTGCCACAAGAGCTGAAGACGATAAACGTTGATAAACAAATATTTGAAGTTTCGCAATCCGATCTAGAGGCGTAAAAATAATGTATTTTGAGGCCGAATTATTACTGAAAAGCAAAAGCTCGTATATGAATTCCAATTACACAGAATCAACACCAAAGGGACCGGGAAAAGAATATCATGAAGTCATCTTAATCTATTAAGACGCGAATCCGTGGTTCAAAACCTTAGATATCGCGAGCAAAAGAAAAATATGAAAAAATAATTCTTCGGCGATTTTCCCTTCAGGTATCCTCCCTTTTCTAATTCTTTTTACCTTTTTCCGGTTAACCTATTACTTTCACTATCCTCTCTCTCTCGCTCTCTCTCTCTCTCGCTCTCTCTCTCTCTCGCTCTCTCTCGCTAGCTCTCTCTCGCTCTCTCTCTCTCTCGCTCTTTCTCTCTCGCTCTCTCTCTCTCTCTCGCTCTCTCTCTCTCGCTCTCTCTCTCTCGCTCTCTCTCTCTCGCTCTCTCTCTCTCTCTCTATATTTGGGACATATTTACACGGGTCTTTTTGTCCCATGGCTCTTGCACTCGCCCTAATGACATGTACACGTCCTCAAACCTAACTTACCCTAGCCTTTCCTTCTGAAAAAAAGCTCTGAGATGAAATAAAAATGTCATGTCAAGTTTCTCAAATCTGTTGTTCGAAGTCGATTTTAAATTGTAGTTCCTGCCACTCATGGTTAAAATTAACATGAATAGATTGGGAGGTTAGGTTGTGATCCTGACTAAAGGGTTGTAATAACCAATTAATTAAGAACGTAAGCAACAAACTGATAAAACGTTTGATCCCAAACGTCTTTGAAGCCTTAATGCGTCTGGGAAACCTTCCTGCATAGCCCATGTACGTATATATGATTTTGTACCTTCAGTATATCATTTCTTTCCATCCCTTAATCTTTTAAATTTCAATTCCATGTGGGGTTTGCAGAACACAATGCAAACCATGAAGATCTTTTTCGAAAACCCAATATTTATAACCAACTTGACACTTAATCAAACCCACTGTTTGGTAGATTAAACACAGAGAGAGAGAGAGAGAGCAAAAACATTTTCTAGCAATTTCTCTGTAGTTGTGTAAGCTTGTGTCCTATAAAATTTTCTTATAATCAAGAGGAGCCATATTAAGTAAGACACCGAAAAAAGACAGTGTTTTGAGAGTACAAAACCCAAGTCAAATGAACTCTATCAACTTTATACAAAAATAAATATCATTTACATTAAATTAACATATACATAGACACACACAAACACATACATATAGACGTACTAATAGAAACACAAACACTTACTTTATAGACTTATAGCCACACTAATCACAGCAACTTACAGGCAGGCAGGCAGACATATTTATAAAACAAAAAACAATTTTTTTTTTCGAATATTTTTTGTTCGATAAACGACAATGATGATGATGATGATGATGATGACAATGATTGTATAGTTGCTGATAGTATTGGTAAAGAAAAAAAGAAAAAAGAGAAAGAAATAATCATTATGTTGTTGTTGTTATTGTAATAATGAAGATGAGCGTGATATGGTAAAATTTAAATGCCAAAGTTTTTTTTTTTGTTTCGCTCTTTCTCCCTTTCAACATAAACAACATAAATTTCGTGTTGTTTTTTTTGCTGTTATTTGTTGGTATTGTTAATGCCTGTCATACAGACACAAGCACATTCATATGTTTGTGAGTGAATGTATATATGTGTCTGTGTGCCAGTGTAATGCCAAGCCATGATTTTTATTGTTTTCCGTTTTTGTGCGCCATCATCAAAATTGAATTATTTCCTCTTGATTTTTATTGCCAAACTGTCTACAAACATTGATTGCTCTCTTTTACACACATACATACACATACATACAGGCGAGCTCATTCACTTACATATGTATACTAGTATGAGTATACATTTATAAATACAATACAATTTTATTTTATATAAAATGTGTTTGTATTTGTATTTGTGTTTACATTTATGAGCTTAAGTCGATAACAGTGATTTTAATCAGTTTTTCTACCAATTTTTTCCCTTCCTTCTTTTCTTCATGCGTTCACTTATCAACGTGGAAATATATTCGGTTTAAGCACGATGTCAATATCAGACTGTATATGTTTACATACCTACACACTCTTGCATTTGAGTAAGAAATAAATGTAACGCGTATTAAAGAAATTAGAACAACAAAATCTGTTAAGGACTCCTTCTTACATTCTCTTTCTATCCCTCTCTCGCTTAATAATGTAAACAACAACTGTCTGCGTGTGTGTTTGTTTATTCTTTGATGATTGTGTAGTAATAGAGCAACTGTTTTTAATTGTAAACAAATAAATAAAGAAAGAGAGCAAGAGAGTAAGCAAGCAAAAGAGTTACAAATTGAGTACTTAAGTTTACTCTCCAATGGAATGTTATACCAAAAGCTTGAGTGTGTGTTGCATACACCGAATAAAACCGTGTATGAAAGTGTATTTATTTACAACGGGTCAACGGAATATTTGTGTAATCTATTGCGACCAGTGCTGGCTAGTGTTCCGAAATTTTTTTTTTTGATATCCCTAACGCAAGATCTCCAAAATTTGCGTAATTGATCTTAGGTTACCAAAATGATTTTAAAAATAAAATGAAATTATATCTTCAGGGTTCTACCAATCTTCAAAGTTTTGAAAAGTAATTATTTTCATGATTATATTTCGCTATCCTTAATTTCGACACCGAAGCTAAATATGCCACGACTTCGTATAACCACAACACTTTACTGGCGACTACGAATTTGCTAGACACAGTGGAGTTCGTTTATAACGTACACCATTTATAACAAATTCCGGAAAAAAAATTTCCGGACCCAAAACATTCACTTTCAAATTATATACCAATTATTACGGTTATAGCGAAATATTGTTTATTACGAACAAGTTTTTAAGTTTATTTTATAGTTACAGCTTACTCCCTAAAATATAGAAACCCTTCAACATGAAATAAAAGGTCTCGAGATTGTTTACCTTTGCTAATCAGAAAATTTACAACTGCTTGTCAATTACGTTGTTAAAGTATACGCTCCGATTTGGTTCCTAATCAAACAAAAACCGTCTTTTAAAGAAGGAGCCAAACATATTTTTCATCTGATTATGTACTCTCGTTTTTTACCCGAAAATATCAGATCAGTTGTGGATTCTGTTATAGAAAGAAATGCTTTTTTTGCTCACCCGGAAAATCTACTTGTCAGTATGCTGTTTGCTGATAGAGACCATATTCGAGAGCTGGCATTGCGAAGAACAATCAAAGCTAGAGTAGCTGAAAGTAGCACTAAATACAGAATATTTAAACCACCAAAAATTAACTTCTCTGCTGAAGATTACACCGAAATTATTATATGACACGAGTGTAGGGTTACAGGACCTTCAAATCATGGCAAAAGATAACAGTTTGGAAATTGATGACTTTCCTTGTCACACACAAGCTGTCGAAAGATGTGTTAAACTGGTAATAGAAGCCTCTCAATGTGTAACTAACGCTGTTTCTAGAGATGGCCTTATTAGAACCAGGCTGAAATCACGAGCAGAAATGCCAAATTTTGGTCAAAAAAATATGTTTAAATTTTAAGTTTTGGTCATTTATTATAAGTTTTATTTTCTTGTACATTAATTGCACGTATAAAATATATTAATAAAATAAATTTGTATTTCGTTTTATGTTTTTTTATTTTAAGCATTTAAGCATAAAAACTTTTTCAGAAGTAGAGCCCTCAAGATGGCATGCAATTCGATTTTTATTACTTTTACCGTAATCTGTGTAAAATTACGCAAATTTTGATACCTCTTGCGAGAGTGTAGCTCAAAAAACTATTTTTGTCGTTCAAGGACGGGACAGCCTAGTGCTGGCAGCAAATAAAATTGTTTTGCAAGCAAACAATACTACTTTAATTGTCTAATAGTAGCAGCTCTTATGGTACCAACGGCAGAGACATTAACTTTAGTTCTTGGCTGCTTGTTCTTATATAGTGTCTTCCAACAAGGACGAATTTTGACGGTTTACAACGGCCATTTTGTTGAAGCTGTCGTCATCTGTCAAATTGTCATTTATTCAGTCTGCTTCGCCAAGTTACCATGGACGGCCACAGGAAATGCCTTCTGTTTGCTAAATGGGTCAAATGGGTAGCTGTTTTCTTCAGCGAAGAGGCCAATTTCTGGATGAATGTGTACATGACCAAATGAAATTATCGAATAAGATCAGTCCAAATGAGATCCAAGAATACATAAAACATCACGAAAAACGTTTGGTGTGGATTTTGTAATGGAGACGTCATCAGTGCATATTCCTTTGAGGACGGCTTTGGCAAGACCATCACTGTCAGCAACGAGCACTATAGATCGTTGATTACCAAATTCTTTTGGCATGAATTGGATGATATGGACGCCAACGACATGTGGCTTAAATAGAATGGCGCTTCCTACTACACTGCGTATGCAACATTGGATATTACGTACGAGCGACATGGTCATCTCATATAGAGGTGATTTGAACTGGACACCAAGGTTGTACGATTTCACCACGCAGGTATATCCGAAAAAGCACCCACAGCCTCCTCAAAGTCAACATAACTCCCTCCATCGGTCAAATAGAGTCTGATTTATGCTCCACTTTCATGGTTTCAGCATCAACACACACATAATGGCATTTAAGGATTAGGAAGTGTGATAAGAAGTACGTTGTCTTTGCAAACACTTGTTCCTACACCACATAAAGGCCTGGCTCTCCTTAGTAGAAAGGAATCTCACCCTCTCGCAAGTGATTATGATTTGCCGTGAATTTCAATATGACCTGGAATCTAGCAAAGATTGATCACATACCCCCTTGTAAGCCGATTCCCTTTGCTTAGACAGTCCCTCGACTAATCTCGACATAAACTCATAAAGCTAAGGGCAGAGATAAAGACCTAGCTGTCGAATAATGTTGTTGTTTTTGTTCTCGTCCCCTAAGCTTCCTGTCCAAGTTTAATTGATTACATCGTTCGCTACCGTAAACTTACGATTAGAAGATATCTGTGAGCTTCGCTATGTAATCCGAATATTTCTAAATTCGGAATTCTAAAACCGAATACCTGCTTAACGGATGCAGTGGAGACTTGTTTAATGTAACTGGTGGAGGACATCAGTTAATAAAAACAATAAAAAATTTAGTCCGAAGAGTTTCAAAATCGGTGTGTGTGAAGATAAATTAGAATTTCAAAATCAAAGACACAAACCCACACTGTTAACAGCGCCATTTCTTGCCTCTAACAGGGTAAACTTTGCTATTAACAGAGACCTGTTAACTGTTTAACAGTGGCAATAGAAGATTAGTGTTGTACTTTGCAGTTATTGCAGACTATTGACATAAAACATAATTCTCATTACGATCATTATTATTTGTGAAGAACTCAACTTTCGCTCTCAACTCTCAAAATTATTCCAGCGATCCCACTACCAAGTTTCGAAAGAGGACTCTCTGGACTATCATTTACATATGGTGTCTGTATGGTGTACTATTTCATATATGTTCCAAAATGGCCACTTATCTTCTAGAGAATTTTAAAGCAAAAAATTTATCACCCCTATCGCAAATAACTATTCCCATAAAAAAATTCCCAAATTTCCTCATTTCCTATTGTGAATCGTTCCCAAAAAAATTTTTTGGGAATGAATTCACAAACATAAAAAATATGGTATCGTCAATGTTTATTCCCAAGAATTATTTTTTAAAATTAATTCGCATCGTGTGCCTATGGGAACAAGAAGAGAAAATGTAAGTAATAAATTGTTTTGGTTTTGATTTTTTAAAACTAATTACATTGTTTTATTTAAGGAACGCAAATGTAAATAAGGAGCAAATTAATTGCATGGTGGAAGCGATGGTAGCAAAACCTTCATTCGCTAAAGGGTTCCAAAAGGAGAAGAAGGAGGATGTGGCAAAATTTTGGAGTGATTTGACTATAACGTTGAACAGCCTAGGACCACCAACTAAATCTATAGCGGAGTGGAAAAAGGTAGGATTATGTGCATAAGTATATACTTAGAATAAAAGCAATAACATGAAATTTTCACAGGTTTGGATTGATCAGAAACGCTATATTAGGAAAAAACTCACGGAAAACAAAAAAAATCGGAACAAAACTGGTGGTGGTCCAAACCGTGAGTACATATTCTCTTCTAATGAACAGGCCATTATTGATCTGTTGTCATTGGAGGAGAGTATTGAAGGCTTAGACGTAGAAGTTTTTGGAACACCAATAAACAACCCCAAAAGAACAAATACTGATAAAGAAAATGAAGATGCTTCTTGTAATGTACGAGATAAATGTACGAGTGCCTCTAAAAACAACAATTCACCTCAAAATCTGCCGCCAAAAAAAAACAAGTTGGACCCGAGTTTAATCTTATCGGCAGAATTGGAAACACAAAAAAAGATTTGTGATAAAATTGAAGAATGCACAAAAATGTGTTACAAACATAATAAAGATATTGATTATCGCCTTAAAAAGATCGGCGAATCTTTGCAGCTGCTGCAAGAGACACAAAATAATATTCTGGAAGAGACAAAACGCCACAACCGAGCAATGGAGCAACTTCGTAGTTCAGAAATACAAAACAACCTGGAGCTCACAAAGCGTCAAATTGAAATTGAGGATATTAAATTAAACAAACTAACCAATAATAGTAAAAAATACTAGTACAAATTTATTATATTTACGCAGAAGACTGTTTTTTAGATTTAAGTATTCCAGAGAAGACTGGTTTAGTTTTGTTTTGTTTTTATGTATGTAATGTGATGAAAATATTGTTTTTTAGATTTAAGTATTCCAAAGAAGATGGATTTTATTTTGTTTTGTTTTTATGTTTGTAATGTTATGAAATAAACATTTTATTTTAAACTATCAAAGTGAACTTGCTATGTTATTACGAATGCGTTCAGCTTCATTCACACGTGTTCCTTGAATAACTTCATCAACATTTTCCTGCTCGTGCGTTTCATATGAAACTATGTCTACAAGTGGTGAGTCGCACTTATAATATATGCATAAATTATGCAACGCACTGCAAATATTAACAATTTGAGCACTTTTCTTTGGGGAGTAGTGTAACTCTCGTGCTCCAAGCAAACAACGCCATCTGTTTTTAAGAACTCCGTTGGTCCTTTCCACAATATTACGCGCTCGAGAATGTACTTCATTAAATTTTGCTTCTGCTGATCCCTCTGCGGCATTTCTATAGGGTACTAGCATCCATGGCTCAGAGGCGTACCCGCCGTCTCCTAAATTATATTTGTATTAAAAATAAGTATATGTAATAATTATTATAAAAGCATACCTAACAACCAAAATCGTTTGTGTTCCACTATGTATTCTTCCTCCATGGAAGACCTCAATAAACTTGTGGCCCAAATTGAAGCATCATGAGTAGCTCCACCATGACTGCTGTCTACATAGCAAATTCTCATATTGTTGTCTACCACCTATAATTTTTGTAATGAATTATAAAATATAAAAAGGGAGTTGTTAGACATGAATATATCATATGCTTACAATCGCAACATTTAGGCTGTTGTAGCCTTTTCTGTTGAAGTATAAATGTCGGTTCTTTGACGGTGCGATGATTCGTACATGTATGCCGTCTATACAACCCACAACACCTGGAATCTTGTATTTTGTGTAAAACCATTTTACAATCTCTTTCTTTTCCTCAGGAGACGGCCACACAATCCACTGAGGACATAAAGCTCTTTCAAATGTTGTTAATACTTCTGAAAGCACTTCGCTGAATGAAGACTGAGCCAAACCGACATCAATTTGCCTACCTACTCCCTTTTGATAGCTGCCTTCCGCCAAAAATCTCAAAGTGCCGGCGAGTTTCACTATGGGGGGTATGGCAAATATCTTACCGCTGGGGGGCAAGTTTTCCATCAACATATTCAGGAGGTATTTGAACCCTTCTTTGTTCACCCTGTAATATTCCTGGAATCTGTAAATGACACCTGATTTACCGTCAAACATAAATATTTTAGTATGTATAATTCTTACTTTATCTCAGGGAGTGATAGAGGATTCGATTCATCTCGAATGGATCTTCGCTGCAACCTTTCCATGGATCGTTTCTCCTCTTCTAGCACCAAAAAACGAAGATATACGCTACTCATTTTTTAATATTTGTATTTTTCTTTGAAAAATTGTTGAGAGATAATTCACAATAAATTTTTTTGTTTACACAACATTTATAACTAATTCACAATAAAAACTTTTACTCCCAATATATTCGCAATACCGATTTTTTGGGATGGGAAAAAAAGTTTACTCCCAAATAATTTATTCCCATAATATTCACGATAGGGGTGTTATATTTGCAAAGCCAATTTTCTCAATACCATATCACTTTATATGTGACTATGTTGCTGATTATATTAAGAGGCCTTGGAAGCTTCCTTTGAGTATGGTATGGTATTCATAGACCCAGATTATTTCCCATAATTAGTTCCTAAACAAGTGGGCTTGTTCAGATAGATGCTGTTAAATGGCTAACAGTGCTCTGTTAGGGACAAATTTTGCTCTGTTAATGCCAAATGTGGCGCTGCTAAAATTTATGGATTGCGTCTTGGATTTTCAAATTCGAATTTATTTTCACACACATTCAAAAACGATGAATTACTTCCTTCTTTTTTTTGTGTGTTTAAAAAAATCGATATTTTCTTAGAAGCATTCGTCCTCCTCCTTCTCCTCTGTGTTTAATAAGAAATTCACCAAGAAATTCGAATCACTTTGAATGGCACCCAGTAAGTGTTAATGACAATCAAATGATAATAACCACCACCACCACCACCACCACCATCACCACGGATGCCACTTTTGCCAACTGAACCCTTTAAATATTAATTATTAAGAGGGGAAAAAACTTATTAATAATAACAGCTTCAAAGCAGGACCTTTTTTTTCCTCTTTTTGGCTTTATTAAGGCAACATTAATTCCATCGCATTTGCAAATAAAATAGAATTTCTTCGTTTCATTCATTTGCCAGAGTATCTTAAAACAACAGATCTTTTTTAAATAATTTTTTCTATTTTTCGAATTATGCTTTGGTGGTGGTGAAGAGGGGGGAAAAAGACAAAATTGGATTGTTGGCGAAAAGATAAGAAAAGAAGGAAAATTTTAAAATTCAAGAAAATAAGGGTAATTTATACTCTTGAAGATTTATCAAAGAAAACAAAACAAAAAAAAAAGGACAAGCACACCAAAGACACAGCCAATCAAAGAAATTTTCAGTGGAAAAAATAGATAAAATACACACACACACACACACACACACGTATTCACGTATTCTTACAAAAACAAACTTGAATTGGAAAATTATCTTGAAATGTTGGAGGGCAAAATTTTTTTAATTTTTTGGAGGATAACTTGTGTTGTGTTGTTAAATACATTTTAATTGACCCTCGCTCTCATTCTATCCTTCTCTCTCTCTCTTTTTTCACGATACAATTATTACAAATGACCAGATACCCACCCAGATAACATAGCCTCTTTCCATTTTCCCAAAAAATATTCTTTAATTTTATAAAAAAAAAAAAAATATTGGGACCTAGAAAAAATATATGCGTTCTTTAGGTGGCTCAGCCAAATGCTGGGCTTTATGCAGAGTGCATTGAAACTCCTCTGGCTTCTTACAACATCCGTGTTGTGTGTGTTAATTTGATGCATGATTGAAGGAACCTCCTATTTAAAGTCCGACTTAGAACAGCAGATTTTTAAGCAACTTTTCATGGCAATTTTACTGTCAGAGTCTGTGTCAGAATCCTGCTGAAAGGAAGTCGCCAAAAGATATATAATGGGTGATTTTTTAAGAGCTATAGGAACATTTTTCAAAAAAAAAACACATAAAATTCAGAAAAATGCATGAAATCTTTGTTTGAATCGATAGTACGGTCCATATAATTTAATGTTTGAAGATTATTTCATGCAAATGTTGACCGCGACTGAGTCTCAAATGGTCATACCGCTAAGAACAATTTTGGCATACTCTTTCCAACATTTCGGCTGGTATCTCACGAATAAATGCTTCAATGTTGTCTTCCAATGCGTCAATTGAAGCGGGCTTGAGTGTATAGACATGAGTTTTAACATAGCCCCACAAAAAATAGTCTAAAGGCTTTAAATAGCACGATCTAGGCGGCCAATTGACCGGACCCGAACGTGAAATAAAATGTTCACCAAACTCGCCTCTCAATAAGTCCATTGTTACGCATGCTGTGTGTCATGTGGCACTGTCTTGTTGAAACCACATGTCCTGCAAGTCAAGCTCTTGCATTTTGGGCAAAAAAAAAGTTGGATATCATCTCACGGTAGGGCTCACCATTCACAGTTACGTTACGATTCGCAGCATACTTCTTCAAAGTACGGTCCAATGATGCCACCCAGCCCATAAACCGCACCAAACTGTGACTTTTTCTGGATGTATTGGTAGCTTTTGCAATGCTTCTGGCTGATCTTCACTCCAAAATCGATAATTCTGCTTATTTACGTATCCATTGAGTCAAAAATGAGCTTCGTCGCTGAACACAATTTTTCGATAAAGAAATGGATCTTCGGCCAACTTTCCAAGAGCCCATTCACCAAAAATTCTGCGTTGCGGTAGGTCATTCGGCTTCAATTCTTGCACCAGCTGGATTTTGAAAGGCTTCACGCCTAAATCCTTCCGCAATATTTTCCACGTTGTTCAGTAACAGAGGCCCGCCCAATTGCTGCGAATGGCTACGAATTGATAATTGATGGTCATCATTAACACTGGCCGGCCGATACTGCTGCGATATTTTCTTCAGTTCGCATTCTACGTAAGCGTGTTGGTGGTTTAATGTCCAACAATGTAAATTTGGTGTGAAATTTAGTCACAATAGCCGAATAGCCGCTTCAATGGGTCGATTAAACTGACCATAAAATGGAAGAAGCGCGCGATGAACTTTCTTAACAGAGCACACGCATTTTGATAATAAAATTCATGGGTTTGCAAGCGTTGTTCGTTTGTAAGACGATTCGTGGTTAAATTATAGACCAAACTGAAGATGTTTGTGGCAGTGAAACAAAACACGAAACGTGCGTCAGCAGTTTAAACCAGTGTTACCGAAAAGATATTAGCAAAAAAATCACCCGTTAATTTTTTCGTATTTCGTTCTGTTCGACATAACTTAGTAGTGTTTTGAACCACGCGCTGTCGTCTAATAAGCAAACACACTACCTACTAGACTACGGCGACTTTAATCTCTTCAACAGTTATTCTAATCAAGGAAGGCCGCTCATCTTTAAATAAGATTAAGAGGTGCAGAGTTTTCCTTATATACATGGTCATGATGCAGGCATTCAAGGCAAACACGTCTCTGAGGGATTAGCAAGCATTAGCACCATTATCAACCATGGTTGCTAAATGACGTAATTGGTCATTACAAACCCATTAATAAGGATTACGACCTAGTTTCTTACTTATGGTGTGTGTGTGTTAATTTTATACATGAGTGGCGTGACTTACAGTTTAAAGTCCTACTCCGAACGGCAGATTTTTATGGAGAAACTTTTCATGGCAATTTTTATTTACTCTCAGAGTTTTTGCCAGAAATCTGCTGAAAGGAAGTCGCCAAAAGATATATATTTTGTTCGTATATCGTTCTGTTCGACATAGCTTAGTCGAGTTTTGAACCACGCGCTATCGTCTAATAAGCCAACACACTACCTACTAGACTACGGCGACTTACAGTCAAGAAATGCCGATAATCTCCTAATAAGATTAGGAAGTGTAATGTTTTTCTTGAATACATACACGGTCATGCAAGCGTTCAACGCAAACACATCACTGAGGGAATGGGTCCGCCAAATAAATTTTTTAATTTTTTTTTTTGAAAATGCTTTAAAAAAAAACTACTGAATATTTTCTCAAATTTCTTTTTTTTTATTTGAAAGTACAATCCTTCCGGTTAATAATGGAAAATAACTTCATTCAAATGGCTGCCTCGGCTGGCCATGCAGTAGCCTACACGATCGGTCCAATTTTTAAGCACATTATCGATTGTGTGCAGCTGTATTTCACCAATGGCTTCACGAATATTGTCCTTTAAAGCGTCAATTGTCTCTGGCTTGTCGGCGTAACACTTATCTTTGACGGCACCCCACAAATAATAGTACAACGGTGTCAAATCGCATCTCCGAGTTGGCCAAACGACATCAGCTCTGCGCCTGATAATGCGATCTTCAAAAACAGGGCAAAAAACATCGAGTGTAGCTTTGGCTGTGTGGCACGTAGCGCGCCGTCCTGTTGAAACCAAATGCTGCCAATATCCTTCTCTTCAATTTTTGTGAACAAAAATTCGTTCAACATGGCCCGATAACGATCACGCCATTGACTGTAACGGCCACTCCTTGCTCATTTTCGAAGAAAAATGGCCCAGTTATGCCTCTGGACCGAAATCCGCACCAAACAGTGACTCGTTTTGGGTGCGTCGGCTTTTCAATGTATGCGTGCGGGTTTTCTGTGCCCCAAATGCGACAATTTTGCTTGTTTACATACCCGCCAAGATCAAAATGAGCTTCATCTGAAAACATGATTTTTTTTTTTTTGCCAAAATCGGCATCTTCTGGTGTAGGCTACTGCATGGCCAGCCGAGGGCAGGCATTTGAATGAAATTATTTTCCATTATTAACCGGAAGGATTGTACTTTCAAAAAAAAAAAAGAAACTTGAGAAAATATTCCGCAGTTTTTTCTTTAAAGCATTTTGAAAAAAAAGTTTTTTGCCGGACCCTTTATTAGCAAGGATTAGCACCAGTATATGGAGGTTTGAATATCCGCTTTAAACTTTGTTATCATTAAAGGTCTCATGCACTCTTTATATGACCCAATATGACCCTCAGTTTTCCTTTAATTTTTTTTTTTCAAATAATTATTGCAGTCGCGATAATAAAATTGTGTGTTAATTTCCCGCAATAAAATTGAAAAAAGAAAAAATTTTACACTGCGTTACAAAATTTAAACACCATTAACTCAACCAAATGAACACCCCTCCCCCCTGATTAATTTATATCCCAATGTTCATAGTGCTCTGTGCTTATGTTATGCAAACAAAACTGTTTGAAAAACAAATCAAAAGCGAAAGGCCCAAAAAAGCAAATAAATGACGCCCCCTTTTTTAAATTATTTGTTTTGAAATTAATTTATTTGCCTTAGTGTTGTTGTTGTTGTTGTTGGTTTTGGAATAAAATTTTAATATTCCATGAAAACATGAATTTTACACAATTATTGAACATGATTTGATTGTTGTTGTTGTTGTTGTTGTTGTTGTTGGTTTTGTTCTAATTGTTGTAAATTAATTTATTGTAATAAATTTCAAAACGAAATTTCTGTGCTGTAAACCATTTCGATGTGTTTTTAATTAAAAACCGACTGCTAGAAATGTTAAGGATGAAACGAAATAAATCTCTCTCGCTCGCCCCCGCTCTCTCTCTCTCTCTCTCTCTCTTCTAAATGGAATAATTTATTTTTGGGAATTTATTTGGAAATCATAAATTTATTGAACGAAAGAACACCAACACACAGCTGCGGCAAAATTTTCTCTTTGGGCGTTGCTGGCTGAAGGCTGTAAAATTGAAAAAAAATGCAAGTTATCGATAAACTGCCTGTTTTCATATGTCATTTGAATTCATGCTGAGATTTGTTTGCAGATTTTTTAACAATTCTCTGTAAATTAAGGCAGATTGTTGCCAAAGCCAGCCAGAAGTCGTCGCAATCTAGTAGCTAGTGGGGTTGGCTTCGTAGACGTGAGGCCCTGGCCAGACCCCGGGCTAGACAACTCAAACGAGGACGAAGAACGTATCTCCTACCCCTGGTTTGTGTCTTTAATAATTTTTATGGAATTTTAAAGGCTCAATTTGAAGGCATTAATTCGCAGTTAGTCACGAATAAGAAGAAAGTTTTTGGCCTCTCACTTTATAAGATGCTTGACCAAGCTCTCTAATATAAAGAAGGCTGCAATAGCAAGATTTATTTTGAACTCGAGATGGATTTTTATACTGAATGTTTGACCGCCGGGTCCCAAAAAAAAAGGACGCCAAATCGCTTTGGATCATATTGGGCAGGAAACTTATAAGAAACCCTAAGGCAGCTACTGCTCTTTACTGTTACAATAGGGCAATAGGCCTGAACTAGGGTATTAACCCTAAAAAATAAAATGTATTCTTGCAACTTAACTTTGTAATCTAATCAGCTCTGGTTCTACAAAGCCGCAGGATGGTGGTACTCATCAAACCCGCATTATAAGGATTATGACAATGGTAACGAGACATGACAACAGATGCCCTTAGGACTACATCAGCCTGGGTATTGTTTACCATTCTTAACTGGCTACCACCAGACATGTGGGTGAAACGAGTGGCTGCAAACGCGGCAATGAAACTGGGCACCATAACAAGTCATGCCAAAATCTGGGATATTGTTGGCATGTGAATGTGCCTATTGAGTACAGGATACCTCCATCTATTTCCAACCCAGGTTTTGAGAGGCAGGTATCCGATAGATTCTTTTATGAAAATGGTTTACACCTTCCAGAAAACGTCATTCCGGTTTCCACTGATGAATTCTGAATGCGGGAAAACTTCATAATGACTTTCGTAGAAGCTACAATGACGAGAAAAAACAGGAGATCAGGCAACATCTTCACTGGCATTGTCTAGCACTTGGGAACTTGAGAAGTAGAATTCTTGGACACCCACAATATCACACTTGAAGGGTTATGGCAGCGTGCAAGAAGTGAGTGCGTTTGATTGGCGTTTTAAGTTGCAAGTGTGTTGCAGGTGTGTATTACTTGACGTGAAGTGCAACACAAACGAGCGAACGTCTAATCAAAACAATCAAAACTTAACTTCATGATTTCGGTTTTCAATGATGAATCCGGAACGCGAAAATACTTCATAATGGCTTCTGCAGAAGCTGCAATGACGAGAAAGAAAAGCAGGCCACAGAACATCTTCACTGTGATTGGCTGAAGCTTGGGAACCTGAGAGTAGAATACTTGGACACCCAGAAAACATATGTCAAAGGAGAAAATTCACAACTTCATAAGACTCGCGGGATGGTTGAGAGATATCAACCAGTAGATATAATTACATGGCATAACAACAAAGAATTTTACAGAGAGCTGATGCCCTTCGTTTGGTCTGTTAAGTTGCCATAGTCTAGTAGGTAGTGTGTTGGCTTATAAGACTTTAGGCCACGGCCAGACAACTATCGGGTCCGCCATCTAACGTTTTTTTTTTCAATTAGTGCTGATTACGTGAATGGTAACACTTAGCTCATGTCTGATTTGACACGATAATTAGTTTTATCCTTCCGCTGAACGAATATGGTTGTGTGTATACGCTTGAAGAACGCTGGGAAATATCGCAACATTACTTTGAAAATCATGGTAATGTTGCAGAATGTGTGCGAAAATTGCGTACGGATTTTGGAAGCAGAGAAGCACCGTCAGCTCCGTATATTCGTTATCTTGTGAAAAAGTGAAAGAAACTGGCATCCTCATCAATAAACCAAAGCGTGAAAAGCCAAAAACAGTGCGTACACCCGAGAATATTGCTGCTGTGGCAGAAAGTGTGCGTGAAGCGCCATCAACATCAATTCACCGTCATTCTCAACAGTTGAACATTACGGAGACATCATTGAGACGAATTTTGCATAAAGACCTTGGTATGACGTCATACAAAGTCCAATTGGTTGAGGAGTTGAAGCCAATTGACCATCCAATGCATTTTCGCTTCGCTAAGTGGGCCTGCGATCGACTTACAGAAGATGCCGATTTTGGCAAAAAAAAATTATCTTTTCAGATGAAGCTCATTTTGATCTTGCCGGCTATGTAAACAAGAAAAATTGTCGCATTTGGGGCCCAGAAAACCCAAAGGCATACATTGAAAAGCCGATGCACCCAAAACGAGACACTGTTTGGTGCGGATTTTGGTCCAGAGGCATAATTGGGCCATTTTTCTTTGAAAATGAGCAAGGAGTGGCCCGTTACAGTCAATGGCGATCGTTATCGGGCCATGTTGAACGAATTTTTGTTCTTAAAAATTGAAGAGGAGGATATTGACAACATTTGGTTTCAACAGGACGGCCCTACGTGCCACACAGCCGAAGCTACATTCGATGTTCGGCGCCCTGTTTTTGAAGATCGCATTATCAGCCGCAGAGCTGATGTCTTTTGGCCACCTCGGAGCTGCGATTTGACACAGTTGGACTATTATTTGTGGGGTGCCGTCAAAGATAAGTGTTACGCCGACAAGCCAGAGACAATTGACGCTTTAAAGGACAATATTCGTGAAGCTATTGGTGAAATACAGCTGCACACAATCGATAATGTGCTTAAAAATTGGACCGATCGTGTAGGCCACTGCATGGCCAACAGAGGCAGCCATTTGAATGAAATTATTTTCCATTATTAACCGAAAGGATTGTACTTTCAAATAAAAAAAGAAATTTGAGAAAATATTCAGTTGTTTTCTTTTTTAAAACATTTTCAAAAAAAAAAAGTTATTTGGCGGACCCTTTATCTAAACGAAATATGAACAGCATATGTTTCCGGCGACTTTCTCGCAGCAGATTTCCGCTAGAAGCACTGGGAAAATTGCTATGAAAAGTTTCTTAAAAAATCTGTCATTCGAAATCGACTTTTAACAGTAGACCCCGCCACTGATATATAAATTTAATACTCACAACATAAGTGGTATAAGAAGCTAGGTTGTAGTCCTAACTAAAGGGTTGTAATAACTAATAAGGTAAGTTTCCAAAGCCCCAGGCATAGACCCAGGGTCTCCTATAAATTTTTAACCAAAAATCTTCTGAAAATTCATGAACACTTTGGAAAGTAAATTGAATGGAAGTTTTCAAGCCTGGGTACGTTTCATTCAATTTATAAACACAGAACCTGTTAATATTATTAGAAAAAACAGAACGTCTCCCTTTAATTTCTAACTTCCTGTTGTAAATCTTCAAAGCTTACGAAGATTGATGGCCCAAAACCAAAATGAAAATGAAAAAATTGCGAAACGGGTTAATGAATGTTGGATTTCGTTTTCATTTTTGTTTTTTTTTGCCTTAAAATTGTTCCTACAAATCTAATGAACGATTGCCTTACTTTTCTTGTTTTTTGTGAAAACTTTTTTCCCTTTTTTGCTGTTTTTTCTCTTTGCTTTGGCTTGTCTAAACTGCTGTAGCTGACGCTGTAGCTCAATACAATTGTATTCGAAGCAGTAGTAGTAGCAGCCAGCACCAGCAGCAAAAGGGAATTATAGTGCTGTGTGGCTGGTTTCATTTGATATTTGGCAGTAGCAGGCAAGCAAACGTTCTGTTTTTTTGCTGTAACGATTTGTGTTTTTGTTGTTGTTGAATTGTAAATAAATTGTTTACTTTCATAGAAAAACTTCTCTTCTTCTTCTATTTTTTTGTTCTATTTTTTCTGTTTCGTTTTTTAAAGCCAATAACTTTGAACAACAACAGCAACAGCAACAGGGAAAAAAGTTTCAACTTAATTTATTTCAAATACAAGTTTTATTAATTACTTACCGCACTGCGAAAAAGCATTTGGAGTTGCTTGTTGACATACATACATACATACATACACATGAGCATACACACTCTCGCAAATATCTAACAATTCTTATTGCATTTCGGTTGTTGGTGTTGTAATGTTGTATCTTTCATTACAATCACCACAAAAATATTTCATCCACACACACATACACACTTACATGCACACACTGGAACGCATTACATGTGGTAAACAAAACAGTGGGATTGACAACAGAACGCCATGAAATGTTTCTTAAAAATCTGTCGACTTTAAACTGTAGATCCCCCAATGCTCATGGTTAAAATAAACACTTACAATTAGGGTGGTGTGCAGAACTTGGATGTAATCCAGACTAGAGGGTTGTAATCCCGGCTAAAGGGTTTTAATCAACATTTAAGTTAAGTAAGTAAGACTGCTCTGAGAAGTGAAGTCTTGACCGTGTAGGGTTTTAGTTGTTAGAAGGTTTGAATCATGGTCTCACGTCTAATAAGCCAACACACTACCTACTAGACTATGGGAACTTCTCGGAGCAGTTATTTGCTATTAAACCGCTGTGTGTGGAAGGCATTACATATGCCAACCAGAACAGTGGAATCGAAAACAGAGCGCTGGAAGTAAAATAAAACTGCCATGAGAAGTTTCTCAAAACAGTAGGAAGGTTTGTATCACGGCCTCACATCTAATAAGCCAACACATTCGGATCAGTCATACATACATACCTACATATATGATATGTGTGTGTTAAGCTTATACATGAGTGACGGGGACCTACAGTTTAAAGTCGTTTCCAAACCACAGATTTTTTGAGAAGCTTTTCATAGCAATTTTCTCAGAGTTTTTGCCAGAAGTCTGCTGAGAAGTAGACGCCAAAGAAATAATTTTTCATATTTCTTTCTGTTGGAGATGTCTGACCTGGGGTTTGAACCATTTTTTTTTTGCGGGAAGGAGGGAAAAAGTTTTATTCATTCATGATGGTCGTCACCAGACATGATATGTCGGACTCTCCCACTGGGTATACCGACTAAAAACCTGCCTTGTCTCCTCACCGGGGAATCATTCCACCTCGGAACCACGGTTGTAAAGGGTGTTTTTTACAGAGGTATAGAACTTTAAGTTGGCATTACTTTTCAAGATGGCGACCGATTTAACAGCTGCCAAGTGATTTATTCTCTGTTTGGTTTGGCAATTCATCATGAATAGCCTCACGCCTGAACAACGCTTGCAAATAGTGCAATTTTATTTCGAAAATAATGGTTCTGTGCGGAAAACGTATCGCGCACTACGTCCATTTTATCGTCGACAAAATCGTCCATCAGAGCAGTTAATTCGATTAACCATGGAACGTTTTCGCACCACGTTTACTCTTATTGATAACTCGCATCCCCAGAGACGCTGTACGGTGCGTACAGAAGAAGCTATTGCTGCTGTAGAGCATAGCATTGAGGAAGACCCGAATGAGTCCATCCGCCATCGAGCACAGGAATTGGATCTGTGTCCATCCACTTTATGGACGATTTTGCGGAAGGATCTTGGTTTGCGTGCTTACAAAATCCAACTCGTGCACGATTTGAAGCCAAACGATCATCACGTAAGGCGCAGATTCGTCGAATGGGCCCAAAACGAGATTACCGTTGTTCCCGATTTTCATAAGCGAATTTTGTTTAGCGATGAAGCGCACTTTTGGTTGAATGGCTACGTCAACAAACAAAACTGCCGCATTTGGAGTGAAGGTAATCAACAAGTGTATGTGGAAACACCGTTACATCCAGAAAAACTGACTGTTTGGTGCGCTTTATGGGCTGGTGGAATCATTGGTCCGTACTTTTTCAAAAACGATGGTGGCCAGAACATTACAGTCAATGGTGATCGGTATAGAGCCATGATTACTAACTTTTTCATTCCTGAATTGAATAACGATGATGTCCAGGAGATGTGGTTTCAACAAGACGGCGCAACATGTCACACAGCTCGTGCTACAATAGATTTATTGAAAGACACGTTTGGTGACCGCCTAATTTCACGTTTTGGACCTGTGAATTGGCCTCCAAGATCTTGTGATTTAACACCGCTAGACTACTTTCTGTGGGGCTATGTAAAGTCATTGGTCTATGCGGTAATGCCACAAACGCTTGACCATTTGGAAGACAACATTCGCCGTATTATTGCCGCTATACGGCCACAAATGTTGGAAAAAGTCATCGAAAATTGGACGTCCAGATTGGACTACATCCGCGCCAGCCGTGGCGGTCATATGCCAGAAATCATATTTAAAATGTAATGCCACAAGATTATCTTTCGGATAAATAAAATTCATGTCAATCGAATAATCCATCGTTGTTTTATTGCAACTTAAAGTTCTATACCTCTATAAAAAACACCCTTTATAAAAATTAACACACATAACATGGGTGGTGTGAAGAACTTGGTTGTAATCCCGACTAAAGACCATTTAAATTAAGTAAGTAAGACTCTTCTGAGAAGTGAAGTCTTGACCGTGAATGGCTTTAGTTGTTAGGAGGTTTGAATCACGGCCTCACGGCCAACACACTACCTACTAGACTATGGCAACTGCTCGGAGCAGTTATTTGCTATTAAATCGCTGTGTATGGTAGGCATTACATATGCCAACCAGAACAGTGGAATCGAAAACAGAGCGCTGAAAGTAAAATAAAACTGCCATGAGAAGTTTCTCAAAAAACTAAGAGTTTTGTTTACAAGTCGCCGTAGTCTAATAGGTAGTGTGTTGGCTTATTAGACGTAAAGCCAGGGTTCGAGCCCCAGGCCAGACATCAAGACAAAGTACAAAAAATATTTCTTCGGCGACTTCCTCTCAGCAGATTTCAGGCAAAAAATTTGAGAGTAAATAAATTGCCATGAAAAAGTTTCTCAAAAATCTGTGGTTCTAAGTCGACTTTAAACTGTAGGTCCCAACACTCATGTATAAATATTAACACACACAACGTAAGTGGTGTGAGAAACTAGGACGTTGTACAATGTGTCCATTCGATCTCCGGGTACTGTTCTTGTCTTAATTGACAAGTACACGTTGTCTAACCTAACCTAACTTAACTATGAGTTTTGTATCACGGCCTCACGTCTAATAAGCCAACACATTCGGATCAGTCATACATAGCTACATATGTGTATGGTATGTCTGTGTTAAGTTTATACCTGAGTGACGGGACCTACAGTTTAAAGTCGCCTCCAAACTACAGATTTTTTGAGAAGCTTTTCATAGCAATTTCTCAGAGTTTTTGCCAGAAGCCTGCTGAGAGATAAACGCCGTAGAAATATTTTTTCATATTTCGTTCTCTTGGAGATGTCTGATCTGGGGTTTGACTCATGGCCTCACGTCTAATATGCCAGCACACTACCTACTAGACTACGGCGACTTTTCGGATCAATCATTTGGTTTTAATTCGCTGTGTGATTAGCTCACTTCACTGAACCTACTTTCCTCATTGACTTGTTAATTGTAAAGGGTCCGCCAAATGAAAATGCTTTAAAGAAAAAACTACTGAATATTTTCTCAAATAAAATATATGTGTTGTTCGACACGGGTACACTATATACGACCCAATATTGAAATTTTATTTGAAAGTACAATCCTTCCGGTTAATAATGGAAAATAATTTCATTCAAATGTCTGCCTCGGCTGACCATTTGCAGTAGCCTACACGATCGGTTCAATTTTTAAGCACATTATCGATTGTGTGCAGCTGTATTTCACCAATGGCTTCACGAATATTGTCCTTTAAACCGTCAATTGCGTCTGGCTTGTCGGCGTAACACTTATCTTTGACGGCACCCCATAAATAATAGTCCAAAGGTGTCAAATCGCAGCTGCGAGGTGGCCAAACGACATCAGCTCTGCAGCTTTTCAATGTATGCGTGCGGGTTTTCTGTGCCCCAAATGCGACAATTTTGCTTGTTTCCATACCCGCCAAGATCAAAATGAGCTTCATCTGAAAAGATGTGTTTTTTTTTTGCCAAAATCGGCATCTTCTGTAAGTCGATCGCAGGCCCACTTAGCGAAGCGAAAACGCATTGGATGGTCAATTGGCTTCAACTCCTGAACCAATTTGACTTTGTATGGCGTCATACCAAGGTCTTTATGCAAAATTCGTCTCAATGATGTCTCCGAAATGTTCAATTGTTGAGAACGACGGTGAATTGATGTTGATGGCCCTTCATGCACACTTTCTGCCACAGCAGCAATATTCTCGGGTGTACGCACTGCTTTTGGCTTTTCACGCTTTAGTTTATCGATGAGGATGCCAGTTTCTTTCACTTTTTCTACAAGATAACAAACATACGGAGCTGACGGTGCTACTCTTCTTCCAAAATCTTTTCGCACACATTCTGCAATATTACCATGATTTTCAAAGTAATGTCGCAATATTTCCCAGCGTTGTTCAAGCGTATACACAACCATATTCGTTCAGCGGAAGGATAAAACTAATTATCCTGTCCAATCAGACATGAGCTAAGTGTTACCATTCATGAAATAAGCACTAGTTGAACAAAAAAAAAACGTTAGATGGCGGACCCATTATTACCCTAAACCCCACACGTAAATGTTCTTCTTTTTATAAGGCCTTTTAAATAGCACCTGACTTGCACAGAAAGCACTTGACTTGGTCCCACAGTAACCTGCTTATATACATACGTACATACGTACGTCAACACTCACAATAAATTTGTATGAATATTGAAAATTGTTTTTTTTGAAAAATCGAACCGATTTTCTTAATTTTTATTTTCTACGATTTTTTGTTTTACATTAAAAGGCAACCACGGTCGTTACAACAATGACGGTAACAGGAACAATAACAACAATAATAACAATTACGATTAAAAAGCAACACACGAAACAATTTGAAATTAAACAATAGCAACAACACATATTATGGTCAACAACAATAGCAACAACAACAACAACAAAAAGGATAAACAGCAAAAGTAAAACCAAAACCGACCAACCAACCAATTCAGCCATAAAATAAAATGTACCTCTGTGTGTGAGTCCATGTGTGAGTCCATGTGTCCGTGTATGAACATAAATGCGTATGTTGAACACATTGTTAGCAAAAATAAATGCAAAAACAAAAGCAACACTTGCAAAAATTATTATTTTGCACCTACAAATTAAGTAGAGGAGGGGGGGGGGGGGGGGGTAAACAGCGTACATAGATTGAAAATAGAACAGAACACGGAGAAAAAAAAACTTTAAAAATATTCAAAAAAAAATTTTTTTTTTTTGTTTTAAAAACTTCACACAAAACATGCTGAACACAAAACAAAAATACTTGATTAAGCATAAGTATATGTGTGTGTGAGTGTGTGTATGACTGTGTTTTATGCTTATGTATGAATATTTAATTTTACATGAACACTAATTGTTATGCACATACATACATACACACACATATGCACATACATTCGGTTGGCCAAGCCTGCCTAAATGTACACGTTCATAAATTGAAATGAATTACAATTTTTGCTGCAATAGATCATTAATTATTGACCACACAAAACATACGGGATACCACAAATATGCAATACGAAGCATACAAATACACTTACATTGCACGTTTATGCACGTACATATTGTACGCATTAATATGCACTCTTTTACACATAAGCAGTCACACAATCACACACACAGAAACACTCAGAAACACACAGAGAAAGAAGGACTCATATGAATAAACATACGCATAAAATGATTGTTGACATACTCTTTTAAATACGCATTCTGACAGCCGTATTAACCACCACTGCGTCACACAATAGAACATGCACTCATACACATACATACACTCAAACGTACTCGCACTCGCTTACATGTTTGCATACATTTACATTCTCTATGTATATGCAATGGCCACAAATATACTTACGACAGTCGTATACGTTTTCAGGCATTTGTTTGATAATAATGCACAGTGGGCCCCCTATAGTGTACTGCAGACTTCTTCTCCTTGTCGCATGTGAGGTTCTCCAATTAAACGAAATATGAAAAATATTTCTTCGGGTTCGACTTCCTCTCAGCAGATTTCTGGCAAAAACTCTGAGGATTAAAAAAAATTGCCGTGGAAAATCCCTCAGAAAAATTTGTCGTTCAAAGTTGACTTTAAACTGTAGCTACCGCCACTCATGTATAAAAATTAACACACACAACATAAGTGGTGCGCGGAGGTTCTTTCGGGACGCCAACCTATCCTGGGTCAATGAGGAGTCCTGCTCCACCGCTAGACTCACCTGGCCCAAGATGGATAGAAGGCGTACCAACCGATTACTTGGTCTTGGTCGTGATGTCATCTCGACTACAGTGGCCGTGCTTACAGGTCATTGCGTCATGGGTAGACATGCGGAAAGAATGAGGCTCCCTTTCAACGACTTCTGCCGTGGATGCAGGTCCACTGAGGAAGAGGAGACTGTTGTTCACTTTCTTTGACAGTGCCCGTCTCTTGCTAGGTGTAGATATAGGCTATTTGGCTCTACATTTCTTGTTAGCTTAACGGAGCTATCATCTATTGACATCAAGGATAAAGCTTCGTTCATTAAACTTTCTGGCTGGTTTTCCAGTGCGGGGTAGTCGTGCTTTTGTTGTGCAGCCCTTGCGCTGACAAACTTCTTCCTTTTCCCTAATTTTAGTGGAACTTGGTTAGTACAGGGACTGCGTTCACCCGTGGGCCTCTATGCGTGCTCAAGTGAGCTTTGTGATATCAGAGCTACCACTCCGACCTAACCAAACCTAACATAAGTGGTGTGAGAAACTAGGTTGTAATCCTGACTGACCTGTATGTACGTATGTATGTATGTAGACCTGTTACATCCACCATCGAATTGTTATTCATTAACGCTACGCCAAATTCTTGAGCAAATGCTTGAAAGCAAAGTCAACAGTTGCCTTCATTTTGTCCATAATAAGACAGAATTCGGCAGACCAACGTCTGCAAAATCTGAGCTCTGCTGTACTGCAAAAACTGCAGCGTTACCAGCTGTATAACGTTGAGCAATACTAGCATTCCCACTAATCCAGATACGACCAGGCCTTACCTTATGATACTGTGACCAGATTTAGACGATAAGGCGATCCGTTTTTTGTTTGAGCGACCTTTTTAACTTTGTCAAGGAGAGTGTTCTGAAGAAGGTTCATTGCAATAAAACTGTGTTCTAGGAAAGTGTTCAAATGCTACGGCGTACGCCAATAACAGTAACATCATTCAGCACAATCATATTCTTTTAAAAGACGCATCATTCTGTCGTATACCGATTGGTTAAGAACGTACATTGAGACAGACGCTGGAAGTTTCGGTTCCAGAGTAAAATATTACAAGCTCAAGAATAAACTCAAGGGTATCTTCTAAGCAGCGACAGAAGCAGGAATTTTCGATCCCAGAGTTAAATATTCCAAGTTCAAGGATAGACTCACGGGCATTTTCCAAGCAGAAGTCAATGCCTTTGGAAGATGTGTTCAATTCAACTTGGATAGGAAATACAAGAGGCAGGACTAGGAAATACTTCCTAACCGTTCAGGCCGCCATTTGTGCATTCAGCTTGTGCCATTGGGGCATTGGGGCATGTGGTTAATTTTAGAATAGTATTGATCTAAAGGGAGTAGTCGCCGTGGTCTAGTAGCTAATATGTTGGCTTCTTAGACGAAAAACCAGGGTTCGAGTTCCAGGCCAGACATCAAAATAAAATACAAAAAAAAGTATTTCATCGGCGACTTCCTCTCAGCAGATTTCTGGCAAAAAATGTATGGGCAAGCTGCCTCATCAAGCTGGTGAAATAGCATTGCGTTCTGTTGGATACCAGATCATGCGGGAATTCATGGAAATGAAGAGGCAGATGAACTTATGATAAGCAAAACTTCCAAGCCGCAGATGGGCCAAGAACCTTACTGTGCAGTGGGAATGTAAAGTAAAGATAAGATGATCGAAGACTCTTCTCAAACCAAACAGGTTTTAGGAAATCTATACTGTTGTGGGCAATGAGAGGAGATTTGAATCATCGTCATTAGCATCAGACAATTCAAAAATAGCCTGAGGTTAGTTATCGGCCTTTTGAGAGTCCATTACATACTCAAAGTACGGCCGTACAGAATGGTGATCATATCAAACCTAATATGTAGCTTCCCTGATGATGAAAATGTGTCATTCGAATCCATTCTTGCCACCTGTGGGGCATTAATGCATGTCAAGATTGTCAGGGCAGTAAGCTTAGGGAAGTCGCCCTTGTCCAGTAGGTAGTGTGTTGGCTTATTAAACGTAAAGCCAGGGTTCGAGCCCCAGGCCAGACATCAAAACAAAATACAAAAAGTATTTCTTCGGCGACTTCCTCTCAGCAGATTTCTGGCAGAATCTCTGAGAGTAAATAAAAATATTGCCATGAAAAGTTTCTCAAAAAATGTGTCGTTCGGAGTCGACTTTAAAGTGTAGCTACCACCACTCATGTATAACATTAACACACACAACAAGGGTGGTGTGAGAAGCTAGGTCGTAATCCTGGCTGAAGTGTTGTAATGACCAATTATGTATGCATGAAGTAAGCTTAGGCGGTATGTTCGGAGAATATTGTTACCGTCTTGAGAGTTTCGGAGAGAAATATTCAATGCAAGATCTTCTACCCTGAGCAATTGGCTGATGATTTCCCAATCCGTATCACCGATATGCGCTTTTCCATGAAGTGAACGTTATTGGGCGTATTAATATCCAATAACTCAGCGCTCGTCCCTGCAGTCTTATTTAGACATCCCATCTATTTTTTTATTATAGAATAACCGCATGTGTGTGAAGATAAATTCGAATTTGAAAATCCAAGACAAAATCCAAAAATTATTCCAGCTGTCCCACTACCTCGGTTCGAAAGAAAAAACTCTGGTCTACCATTCGCATATGGTGTATGTGTGGGGTACTATTTCTTATATGTTCCAAAATGGCCACTTCTCTTCTTCTAGAGAATTTTCAATCAAAAAATTGCTATTTTCAAAGCCAATTTTCTCAATACCATATCACTTTTTATGGGACTATCATGCTGTTTGTATTAAAAGGCCTTGGAACCTTCGTTTGAGCATGATATGGTACTAATAGACCTAGTATATGCCCTAAGGTTAGCTCCTAAACAAGTGACCTTGTTCAAATGGGTACTGTTAAACAGTTAACAGTGCTCTGTTAAAGGCAAATTTTGTTCTGTTAAGAGGAAATTGTGCTCTGTTAATGCTAAATGTGGCGCTGCTAAAATTTATGGATTGCGTCTTGGATTTTCAAATTCGAATTTATCTTCACATACATAAAAATAAATACGTTGTTTAGCTGGCCTTATCTAGAGTGCATTAAAACTCCTCTGGCTTCTTAAACCACCAGTGTTGTGAGTGTTAATTTTATGCATGATGGCAGGAACATATTATTTAAAGTAGACTTAGAAAGACAGATTTTTGAGAAACTTTGCATGGCAATTTATATTCTCAGAGTTTTTGCCAGAAGTCTGCTGAGTGGAAGTTGCCAAAAGAAATATTTTTTTCTTATTTCGTTTTGTTCGAGATGTTTGAACCAGGGGTTGAACCATGTTAAGAAGATATTTTGCTCTGTTAAGGCCAAATGTGGCGCTGCTAAAATTTATGGATTGCGTCTTGGATTTTCAAATTCGAATTTATTTTTCAATACTTTGTAGCAAAAAAATTTGCAAATTTTTGCTACAAAAGCTTACTGTGTGCCACTGTGCACTGTTTATAATGCATTTGAAAATGTAACTGTAAAATGCCTGCACCACAGTGGTGTTAAAAGCGAGAGAGAGAGAAAGAGAGAGAGTGAGTAGTTTAGCATAAAAGAAAACCTCTTTTAGCCACAAATTTTAAATGACAACCAATTATTTTGAGGCAATGATAGGGAATATTCACATACAGCCTCACACCCAACTAAGCGTACATTTACGTGTGTGTGTACACGCATAATATTGAGCTTAATTATGGGGACCTACAGCCGTATACCGTAGAGACTCGCTGCGAAATGATTGTAATTTTGTGGCTATTAGCCGGTTGTCATTAATGGATGGCCATTCTAAAAGAGCAATCATTACTTTATAGTGACAGACAGACAGAAAAAACGCTTAGCTATGCATCACTAGCATTTTTAGCACATAATTTTTTACAAAAACTATTCAAAAATAATGGCTTCAGAGGAAATATGGAAACATATTTTGGTTTTTGAAAATCAATGGTTAATGAATGAATGAATGACAGCATGATGGAGAGGAGGTATTGCAGTGTTAATGGTTGAGGTTTACAATAAGCTTTTCAATAAAAACAGAAATGATTTTGGGAAAATGTTTTGGAAAAATAAACAGAAAAAAAAACAGAAGAATTATTGAAATGGCCTCATGGAAGCAGAAATAAAAAAATTATTTCCAAATCTTTATCAATAAAAATACGTTGTTTTTCTCTCTCTCTACTCTCTCTCTCTATTCTCTTCTTCAAATATAGAAACGATAAAAACCTAAAAATATATTTATTTTGCTGCTGTTGTTGTTGTTGTCGCCTTTATTGCTGCTGATGTTATTTTTATTGATGACGTACCTTCCCCTTTGCTTTCGTATCGAAAACCATTTAACCATCAAACCAATGGTGACACAAACATCACGAGTAGCAGCAGCTGTAGAGGCAGCAAGCCTTAGCCTAACATTTAATGTTTGCGTATCTACATGATGCTGCCACACGGTTTAAATCTCGGTATGAAATATACGCCCATTGTCATGTTTTTTTTTTAAATCTTTTTTATGTTCTCATGTTTTTTCATTTTTTTTCGATTCGATAAGTTTTTTTTTATTTTTATTTTGTATAAATTTTTTATCGAGCAAAATTTCACACGTACACGTACACGTACATGGACGTATGTACGTACCCCTTATTTGCTATACAAATGCGGCATTAAAAATCATCACCAAGTGAACACGATAACACGAACCCAGCAACAGCAGCACCAGCATTGTCAACCATCAAGAGTAGCAATAACAACAACAACTATACGATTATACACCCATATTTTTAAGACTTTAATACCCAAAAGAGCCGCTTTAAAAGGGGAGGGGGGTGGTAGGTAGAAATAAAAATTCAAGCCATTTTAAAGGCTTTCTTTTGACAAGTTTGTATAAAGGATTACGCTGAGCTTTAGTGGCACTTTTAACAGAATTTTTACTGACGAGAATGTCCAATGCTTTCAAAGTACCTGGTGTTTCAATCCTAGATAGTCTGTGGGTTTTTGGCAAGGCGGTCGGACACACGCTTTACGTTTAATAAGCCAACACACTACCTACTAGACTAGGGCGACTTCCCTAAGCCTAATGCCCTGACAAGCTCAGGCGATTCTTCTTGACATGCATTAATGCCTCACAGGTGGCAAGAATGTATTCGAATGATACATTTGCATTATCAGGGAAGCTACATACTGGATTTGAGATGATTCTCATTCTGAACAGCTGTACTTTGAGTTTATGGTGGACTCTCAAAAGGCCGTTTACTAAACTCAGGCTATTTTTGAATTCCCTGATGTAAATGATGATGATTCAAATCTCCTCTCATTGCCCACAATAGTATGGATTTCCTAAAACCTATTTGGTTTGGGAAGAGTCTTCGATCATCTTACCTTCTTTGATTGTCTTTACTTTACCTTCCCACTGCACAGTAAGGTTCTTGGTCCATCTGCGGCTTGGAAGTTTTGCTTGTCACAAGTTCATCTGCCTGCTCATTTCCATGAATTCCCGCACGATTTGGGATCCAACAGAGCGCAGTGATATTTCACCAGCTTGATGAGGCAGCTTGCCTATACATTTTTTGCCAGAAATCTGCTGAGAGGAAGTCGCCGAAGAAATACTTTTATTTTTGTATTTTATTTTGATGTCAGGCCTGGGGCTTGAACCCTGGCTTTTCGTCTAATAAGCCAACCTACTAGCTACTAGACCACGGCGACTACTCCATTTAGATCAATACTATTCTCAAATTAACCACATGCCACATGCTGAATGCACAAATGGCGGCCTGAATGGTTAGGAAGTATGCGCTAGTCCTGCCTCTTGTATTTCCTATCCAAGTTGAATTGAACACATCTTCCAAAGGCATTGACTTCTGCTTGGAAAATGCCCGTGAGTCTATACTTGAACTTGGAATATTTAACTCTTGGATCGAAAATTCCTGCTTCTGTCGCTGCTTAGAAGATACTCTTGAGTTTACCCTTGAGCTTGTAATATTTTACTCTGGAACCGAAACTTCCAGCGTCTGTCTCAATGTACGTTCTTAACCAATCGGTATACGACAGAATGATGCGTCTTTTAAAAGAATATGATTGTGCTGAATGATGTTACTGTTATTGGCGTATGCCATAGGATTTGAACACTTTATTAGAACACAGTTTTATTGCGATGAACCTTCTTTAGGACATTCCCCTTGACAAAGTTAAAAAGGTCGCACAAAAACGGATCGCCTTATCGCCTTAAATCTTCTCACAGTATCATAAGGTAAGGACTGGTCGTATCTAGATTAGTGGGACTGCTAGTATTGCTCAATGTCATGCAGCCGATAAGGCTGCAGCTTTGCAGTAAAGCCGGGCTCAGACATTGCAGACGTTGGACTGTCGAATGCTATCTTATTATAGACAATATGAAGAGCAACTGTTGACTTTGCTTTCAAGCGTTTGCTCAAGAATTTGGCGTAGCCTGAATGAATAACAATTCAATGGTGGATATAACAGGTCTACATACATATTGTTACGTTTTTACCTTTTTAAATATGACGTTTAAGTATGAGTTCGTTAATTGCAAACAAAGTAAAAACAAATATGTGTTTAATTTCAGTTAAACTCTCTTTATTATTTACACTACTTTTGTATGTCACCACCGTATACAACTTAACGATACAACAATAATAATCGGTTTATTCACTTTACTAGTTCGTATCACACAACTATTCGCTTTACAACCACGACTTGTTTCACACAAAGCTGACTGATTTCTTACTGACTGCTGCCTGCTTTGTCCAGCCCTTTTATAGTCCGACACAACCAGTCTAACGAACATTCTTGAAGTGGAAGGTTCGTGATCTCGCCTTCTCGAGAACTCTTATTGCTAGTACATTGTTGTTTGTGTACCTTGCTTACGTTGTCCACGGTACCAGGCGCAACCAGGTTCGTTGTACATATGTGTGTGTGCAGCTTTAGATAATCAACACGTTCATTGTATTCTTAGTGTTAGTGTGTATTTGTATCGTGTGGCATTTGTTTTGTTTGTTTCGTTTTTGTTGTTAAACGATACTAGGTCGTTTCGATTTGCATAACAATATGTACACACAGGTCAGTCAGGATTACAACCTAGTTTCTCACACCACTCAGGTTGTGTGTGTTAATATATAAAACATAAGTGGCGGGACCTACAGTTTAAAGTCAACTCCGAATGACAGATTTTTTAGAAACAGGTCCTTACAATAATTATTGTAAATTGTGTATACGTCCTTCCAGAATAGGCATCCATAGTGGATTTAATCGATGATGTTGCGTTAGTCATGCAAGCAAGACGCAATGTTGTAAGGCATACAATATTGTAAGGCTTAAATTAGATTAATAAAATTCTAAATGAAGTCAATGAGCCTAAATCTGGAAGATCCACAACGTCTTTTGGCAATCAAGGGTAATACAGCACGTATGAGAAAGGATGGCAAATGGACCGTAACTACACCCTATATCCCTGGCGATGGATGTAATTTTAGAATTGAAATCTATACAAGGCCATGTCTGCTTTTATTACAGGTTTTTTGACCTAAGTATTCTAAATTATCTTTAACGGGGCCCTTATGAAAGGGCTCTTTAACACTCTCTCTCGCCTTATTTTATTTGCTACAGCGTAGTTCATAGAAGACCACATTGTTTCTTGTTGTTTTTTTTACTATTAAATGCTCACATCGTGGTATTTGCGTAATGTTTGTTAAGGATTTTCCTCAAAAATTTATCTTTCTATCCCCTTCTCATTGCTTTTTATTTGCACTTCAACTCGTTACTTTCCCCCTTCCTATGCAAGAAATTTTTCTCTGATGGTTTTTTTTTTCTTCTTTATTCGCTGTCAGCTTTTATATCAATTCGTATTTAATATTTGCCATCTTATGAATTTTTATGGGCTCTTCCTTGCTGCTATTGCTGCTACTGCTTCCAAATGCCGAAAACTACAACACCAAGGCAAGGAAAGGGAAATTCATGTTCAATATTTTTGTATGCTTAACGCGATTCTATGCAAAAGAAAAGAATTTTTTTTCCAATTTTTTTTTTTTGCCTTTTTAACGACAAGCATTTGTCAAAACCAAAAACGATAACAACAACAACAATGTTCTCTACAATCATGTCTCTTGTATCCTGTGTGTGGGTATGTACCATAAGGATGTTGCTTGTCATTGCCTTAGAATTGGCTTCAAAAGATCCTTTCGTTTGGTATTACGAGTTGAAGCTGTGGTTTGGCAAAGAATAAAAAATTGATAAGCAAATGCAAGACATACTTATTTGGATTTCTTAGGCAATAAAATGAAGTATACTTTTAGGCAACTAACATTTATAATTTTTAGTTTAATAATGAGGGGAAGAGTCCTACTAACGCAATGTTTTTATTCTAGAGAAATATAGAATTAAGTACGCTTAAATTTTTCCTTTTTGTGTATTTAAAACTAATAAGACACTTTTTTTTCCATTGCAGGTAAGTTTTTACTTCCCTTGAACGAATATTATAAAAAAAACGTGTAAGTATGTATATAAGCTTCTCTCTCATCCAGGAGTTAAATATGCATTTAAAGGAAATCAAATGTAAACATTTCAGACCCATTAATGGAAATTTTCTAAAACCTGGTTTTAGCTTAAAAGTATGCAACAAATTTTTTTGAAGAATTTGCTTCAGGCTCTACGGAGAAAAGTCTCGAAGTCTGTTAGTTTACTAGACAGAAGCTCGACAGTTATGTCATTTAGAGTGGAGGCTAAGCTGTTGGTTTACGCTTATAAAGGGTCCGCCAAATAACTTTTTTTTTTTTTTTGAAAATGCTTTAAAAAAGAAAACTACTGAATATTTTCTCAAATTTCTTTTTTATTTGAAAGTCCAATCCTTCCGGTTAATAACGAAAAATAATTTCATTCAAATGGCTGCCTCGGCTGGCCATGCAGTAGCCTACACCAGAAGATGCCGATTTTGGCAAAAAAAAAACATCTTTTCAGATGAAGCTCATTTTGATCTTGGCGGGTATGTAAACAAGCAAAATTGTCACATTTGGGGCACAGAAAACCCGCACGCATACATTGAAAAGCCGACGCCCCCAAAACGAGTCACTGTTTGGTGCGGGTTTTGGTCCAGAGCCATAATTGGGCCATTTTTCTTCGAAAATGACCAAGGAGTGGCCGTTACAGTCAGTGGCGATCGTTATCGGGCCATGTTGAACGAGTTTTTGTTCACAAAAATTGAAGAGGGGGATATTGGCAACATCTGGTTTCAACAGGACGGCGCTACGTGCCACACAACCGAAGCTACACTCGATGTTTTGCGCCCTATTTTTGAAGATCGCATTATCAGCCGCAGAGCTGTTGTCGTTTGGCCACCTCGGAGCTGCGATTTGACACCGTTGTACTATTATTTGTGGGGTGCCGTCAAAGATAAGTATTACGCCGACAAGCCAGATACAATTGACACTTTAACGGACAATATTCGTGAAGCCATAAGTGAAATACAGCTGCAGACAATCGATAATGTGCTTAAAAATTGGACCGATCGTGTAGGCTACTGCATGGCCACCCGAGGCAGCCATTTGAATGAAATTATTTTCCATTATTAACCGGAAGGATTGTACTTTCAAATAAAAAAAGAAATTTGAGAAAATATTCAGTAGTTTTGTTTTTATAGCATTTTCAAAAAAAAAGGTTATTTGACGCACCCTTTATACTGACTAAATTGGTTATTACAACTCTTTAGTCAGGATTACAATCTTGCTTCTCACACCACCCATGTTGTCTGTGTTAGTTTTAAAACAAAGTTGGGTCTATGTTTTGTGAAGTTGTAAGTGAATATTTTACAGACCTAAAACCGCATTCATACTTCTTTTTCTGTTGTTCGACGCGAATAGAGTGAATCTCTTTCTCTTATTCCTCTTGGAAGCTTGAAGAACCCACAAAGCATTTAAATTTAATACCGGTTTGTTGCCTCAATATCGTGTTAATTTTTGTACCAAAAGAGAACTGTTGGAGCTGCAAGTTTCAGCCGTTCTCTTTGTTTTTAAGTCCATTAAAAATCTCTGGAACTTCTTGCTTATCATGTACTTGGCAAACTTACTTACGTACTTAATCGGTAATTATAACTGTTTAGTTGAGATTACAACCTTTCTTATTATATAGTGGTGGAACCTACAGTTTAAAGTCGATTCCGAACGACAATTTTTTTTGTGAAACATTTCATGACAAATTTTATTTACTCTCATGTTGGATACGGATCTCGGTCAGCGTACACGGATAACATTACGACGATAGCACATAACACAGGTGCCAGAGTTCTAAGTGAATCATTTTTTATGTCACTGTCCTTGTCTGCACTTATGTAGGCAGGAATGGCTATTTAAGCGATTTTCTTGAGAAACTAGTAGACATAAAGAAGAGCAAACGGAATTGTCTTGTTTGGCGAATACCTTTAGAAGTATAATGTCACCAATAATCGCTAATTTTTTAAATCGCCCTACGTTCTCTCTTTCTTTTCTTGACTTCAATTGCAGTATGATTCTTAATCAGTATGCTGTGCAAGCGATTAGATTTTATAAGTAAGGCTGGTATTAATAGAAATTGGACTCTTCCTTCAACGAAATTACTCTACTCTTCTATTCACACAATTATGTGTGCCACTGTTCACAACTTGATGTAACAACAACAATTGCTCTGTTTACACCCTTGGCATAAACAATAACAATTACTAGGCAATTATTCGACAGATCTTCGTAACGGAGATCTTCAAAGCACGATTACATACATATACATACATAATTCGTCATTACAACCCTTCATTCAGGATTACGACTCAGTTTCTCACACCACTTATGTTGTGTGTGTTAATTTTATACATGAGTAGTGGGACCTCCGAACGACAGATTTTTGAGAAACTTTTCATGACAATTTTATATACTCTTAGAGTTTTTGCCAGAAATCTACTGAGAGAAAGTCGCAGAAGAAATACTTTTTGTGTTTTGTTTTGATGTCTGGCCTGGGATTTGAACCTTGGCTTTACGTCTAATAAGCCAAAACACTACCTACTAGGCTACGGCGACTTCAAAGCAGGATTATTCTCTTCCAACACACTGCGTCTTTACACAAGACTGACTGAGCTTTAACTAACTAGTTGCCTGCTTTGCCTTGCCTTTTATATGGCAGAGTAAACAGTCTGATGAATGTTCTTGAAGGTGAATGTTAATGACTTCGCTTTCTCGAGATCTCTATAAATGTGAAGATCGTTGTTTCATTATTGTTGTTTGTGTATTTTGTTTACATTTATTCTTGTAGTGTTTGTTGTTGCATTTTTGTTTACTTGTTTATTATGTTTTTATGCTGGTGTTTGTTGGTATATTTTTGTTTAGCGATGTAAAAGCAAAACACCAGTATCTAGAGTTTTCGATTTTCATAAAAATATTCTCTCGTTATCGCTTTGAATTTTCTTGTGCAGAACATCAACGCAAATCGGTGACGTTCTGCACCTTACTACATCTTTTTTTATTATTATAGGAGGTGGCCTACAACTCCTTGACCACCATCGCAGATTTCATTTTGTTTAACGTGTCCTGTTGTTTTTATGTTTAATTCCTTGTGACCCTTGTCTTGCGTAAATCAAAAAATATTCCCACCTTTACGCCATTCACAGTCAACCTTCCAAGGGTTAACAACACAAGGATTTGTTCAACGTCAATGCTGTGTCTCACATAAGCGCTGTCAATGCTGTGTCTCACATAAGCGCTGTCAACAGCTTAATAAGCGATGGCCTTAATTATAATGAGCCCGTATTGTTAGCATAACATTAGGGTGTTTAACCTTGTCGTCAAGGCTTGTTTAGATTTTTTAAGCTAATTTTTGTTGTTTGTTTTCATATCCTTTTTAGCCAACACGATGAAAGCAAAAGCAACGCAACCAATTGCCTGTTTTACCTCCTTCTATGCTCCTCATGACAGATGACATAAAGGCTTTAGGATTTTTTACAAGGAAGATATCAAAAATTATTGCCCGAAAGAAGGCAAAAGCAACTAAAAATAGTCGAAAAGGATGGTAAAAAAAAAACAAATTTTTAAAAATTCCAAGTATTAAATAAGGCGGGTTATGGTTTTTAGAAGGGTTTATCTCTCTCTACTGCTTTGTCTCCTCTACGGATTCTTAAAAAGTTGCTTGCAGTTGTGTGGTGTTCACAAGGCAAGTTTAAAATACAAAATTTATTGTCCTTGTAGTTGACTATGTTGAAAGATTGAGAGAGAGAGTGAGAGTGTTGCAAGGAGCCTTGTTGTTGTATTTGTTCATACAACAAAGCCATGACAATTGTACATACAACGCGTATTAATAATTTCTGTTGTATTTTGAAAGGGGTTAGGAAGGGAAGGCGCACATAAAAAATTGACAAAAAAACAGAAAAATCGTATCGTTAAGGAACACGTTTAATGTGAACGTGTGTTCTTTTGGTCGAGCGTGCCTTGCGTGCTCAATAAAATTTCATTTCAAAAAATAAAAATAAAAAAAAAATTCATTCAGCGACAGTAAATTGAAGTTATTTGTTATTCCAGCTCGTTTTGCCCCATACTGCTGCACTTATTTCCTTTTTTTCCTGGCATTAAAGCTGAAAAATTATCAACAGTACTCCACACTATCCCTTTATGCCCTTTTTTCCATCTTTTTTTCGCTTTTTTTTTTAAGAAAAGCCCAGTTAACCAGTAACCACTACAGCCAATACTACTCTGTATAACGGTATTCACAATACTCGACTGTTCTTAACTGGGTCGACCAACCTTTAAACAATGATTTGCTTCTTTCGTTCTCTTTTACGGCCAGATACTGCCTACGCTTCGTTTCGTTCGTTCCGTTCGTTCCTTTTGTGGCTGTACTACTCCCTGGGGAGCTAATAAAACTCGTATCTGGGCCACGGAGGACTAAAAAAGTACTTTCTGTTGTTGTTGTTGTTATAGTTGTTGTTTTATTAACGTTAACTGTATATGGAGCATGCACACACGCAGACACACACTCGTTTCCCGTCTTTTTACGCCATATTTTTCTCTTCTTTTTAATGTTTTCATATATCATTGATGTTTACGGTACATATACACTCATACATACACTCATCCATATATTTACACGCATTTCAACAAACAATCAGTAAATCTGTGTGCATATGTGTATGAGTGGCAGAGAGAGAGAGAGACAGAGAGAAATTGCTTTTGTATTAATAAAGACTTTTATTCCCGTTCCCAGGTTGCCATGCTTTTAACAATGCATGTAATTAAGGAATAAAGGAATTGAATTCAACCATTCCGGGCTTCTAAATAATTTAAAAGAGAATGTAAACAACATGCTTGCACTTAACCTTGGATCGCAATACCTTGTTTACAGGACAATGGTATCTAAAACTAGACATTCAATACAACTCCTGGAAACGATTTAAAGCACCAGAGTTTAGATCAAGACTTCTAAACCTCGTACGGGCAAATTGGGAATTCATAAAGGAAGACTATCCGACTCTATTGATTGATTGTTAGAGGTTTCTTTTCACGCCGAGGAAGTCGTCACATCCTCCGTGTGTGGGGCCCTCACCCACTAAATCCCCCCTCGTCTCGTGGACTTGTTGTGCCCACTCCGGAACTACGGTGGTATTACTTCGGAGTGGAGTCCCTTTGGCCCCTGCGTGTTCATATCCGCTTCCGGATTGCATGTCGAAAGTTGAAGAGACATCTAAGTGTCGCCACTATTCCTTTCTTTCAGGTCCCTGCTTCGAATTTCGCTTGACACGTGTGCCAGTTTCATCTATTCCGGCGTGCCAACATGTTCCGCAGCCTCAAGATCCCTCTTCTTCAGTTTTATAATGCTCTCCACGTAATTCGCCACTGAGGTCCAATTTTCTCTACTCGTGATCATAACCCCGACAATGTTCCCGGCCGTGATCGTCCCAACTATCGACGTCAGTGCAGAGCGATAGCTCTGCCAGCGTGCACACTCGAAAACGGTGTGCTCTGCGTCATCAATTATCTCCCCGTCCTCGTAAAGACAGTAAGGGGAGGCGGTCTTGCCCATTCTGTGCAGATATTTCCTAAAATATCCGTGACCCGATAGCATCTGTGTAACGTAGTAATTCACCTCTCCAAATTTCCGACCAATCCATGGCCTTATGTTGTTAGAGGTTAGTTGCCTAGTGGCTCTTGCAAGCTATTTCTAATCGCACTATACATAGCTTTGTGGGAGATTTTTCTTTTCCCTGTTTTCTCCAATAGAAGTTCTTTATCTCTCCTCCCGCTGAACATTTTTTGTGTTCTATTAGAGCGCATTTAATGAATTTGAGTACCATACATACATACATAGTTGGCCATTACAACCCTTCAGTCAGGATTACGGCCTAGCTTCTCACACCACTCATGTTGTGTGCGTTAATTTTATACGTGAGTGGCGGGACCTACAGTTTAACGTCGACTCCGAACGACAGAATTTTGAGAAACTTTTTCATGGCAGGTTTATTTTACTCTCAGAGTTTTTGCCAGAAATCTGCTGAGAGGAAGTCGCCGAAGAAATATTTTTTTTTCATATTTCATTTTTTTGATGTCTGACCTGGGATACGAACCCGGGCTTTACGAATAGTAAGCCAACACACTACCTACTACACCACGGCGACTTGAGTACCTCAGTAGTCAAATAAGTAGTAGGTGAAGGGGATTTGTAGCCTTAATTCTAACCAGAAAGTCTGATTTGCAACGATTGGCTAAAATTGTGTTAAATGCTGACAAAAACGAGAGATAAAATCGACAACCATTTTGCAGTACGCTACTCCCTCTTCAATCGCCAATTAGAACCGACTATACAACACAATGAACAGAAGTTTTCGCTCAAACATTTGCCTGAATTTAAAAATATTTAATGTGTGCTATTGCACAGATTAGCCTACTACTTTGCAATTATTACAGACTATTTGCATAAAATTTAATTCTCATTATGATCATTATTATTTTTGAACAAAAGTGTTGAAATGTAAAGGATGGTTGGTGGGCATGGAGGACGGAATTATTTCAACTATCACGCTACCACGGTTCGAAAGAGCACCCTTTGGACTGCCATTTGCATTTAGTCTGTATGATGTACTATTTCTTATATGTTCCAAAATGGCCACTTCTCTTCTTCTAGAGAATTTTCAAGCAAAAATTGATATTTTCAAAGGCAATTTTCACACTACCATATCACTTTATATGGGATTATAATGCTGTTTGTATTAAGAGTCCTTGGAACCTTCCTTTGAGTATAGTACGGTACTCATACACCTAGTATATGCCCTAAAATTAGCTCCTAAATAAGTGGCCTTGTTCAGACGGATACTGTTAAACAGCTAACAGTGCTCTGTTAAGGGCAAATTTTGCTCTGTTAAGAAGAAATCTTGCCCTGTTAACGGCAAATGTGGCGCTGCTAACATTTATGGACTGCGTCTTGGATTTTCAAATTCGAATTTATCTTCACATACATAAAAATAAGTACGTTGTTTAGCTGGCCTTATTTGGAGTGCATTAAAACTCCTCTGGCTTCTTAAACCACCAGTGTTGTGAGTGTTAATTTTATGCATGATGGCAGGAACATATTATTTAAAGTCGACTTAGAAAGACAGATTTTTGAGAAAGTTTTCATGGCAATTTTTATTCTCAGAGTTTTTGCCAGAAGTCTGTTGAGAGGACGTTGTCAAAAGGAATATTTTTTTTTTTTTATTTCGTTTGGTCGAGATGTTTGAGCCAGGGGTTGAACCATCTTAAGAAGATATTTTGCACTGTTAATGCCAAATGTGGCGGTGCTAAAATTTATGGATTGCGTCTTGGATATTCAAATTCGAATTTATCTTCACTTTTCAATACTTTGTAGTAAAAATTTTGCAAATCTTTGCTACAAAAGCTTACTGTGAGCCACTGTCCGCTGCATGATGTGGTACACATAGACCTAGTATAAGATTAGCTCCTAAATAAGTGACCTTGTTCAGATGGATACTGTTAAACAGTTAGCAGTGCTCTGTTAAAGGCAAATTGTGCTCTGTTAAGAAAAAATGTTTGCACTATTAACGCTAAATGTGGCGCTGCTAAAATATATGGATTGCGTCTTGCATTTTCAAAATCGAATATATCTTCACACACATAAATATTTATAGTTTCTCCATTACAAGTCGCCTTAGTCTAGTATGTAGTGTGTTGGCTGCCTTGAAACCCAAGCTCAGACATCTTAACCAAAAAGAGATATGGAAAAAAATCTTTCATTCAGCGACTTCCAGTCTCAGTCTCTCTGAATGTAAATAATATTGCCACGAAAGGCTTCTCAAAACTGTCAGTTAGAGCCCTCATTGAACAGTAGAAACACACTCGAAAAGTGGTGGTGTGAGAAGCTAGATTGCTTTCTTTACTAAAGGGTTGTAATAACCAATTAAAAAAGTAAATTATGGTCTGCCTGGCCTAATACATTTCTTCGGGAATATTTACACCGAGTGGACGCGTTCATAGTTTTTCTTTTCATTGCTTTTCGTTTCCTTAAAGAACGGACAGCTTGTAACATAGAATTGCACCTCCATTTTCCTGAATTCAATATTAAATATCTGTTCTGTTTTATATTGTCGACTTTAAAAAAAAGAATTTTTAAAGAAAAAATGTTTTTCTCTTCTAAGGGTTAAACATCGAAAGCAGCCTTTGCATATGCTTTAAAAAAAATATTTTCTTTACTTGGCAATCTTATCCCCGTGCCATTATGCTTTAACACCTACAAACACAGGCACTTGCATAATACTCTCTTACTCTAAAGCTCTCTCTTTCTCTCTCTGTCTCACTCTCTCTTGAGTCTTCATGTTCTGCATATGAATAGTAAACAAATACAATAAAAACACGAACAAAAAAAAAACAAACAATGCATATATAAATACTCGTTGCTCTTCTCTTCTCTCCTGTTTTTTTTAATTTTTATTCATTTTTCTGTAATTTTTTCTTTATTTTTATTTTGTTTTCATTTGTTTTTTTTTTGTACGTTCTTCCTTGAAATAAAGGGGGTGTTGAAATCATTCATTCAAATAAAATGAAATTTAAAAAAGGAAACAACAACAGAAGAAGAAGAAAACAAACATGAAATAATACTTTTCAAAACCAATGACCTGTAACGTATTTTTTTTAATTTTTTTATTTTAAATTGTGGAAAAAAACTTTTTTACCCTCTCCTATGTGCCATGCAACCCGCCTAGTCTTATGCAATGCATATTGAATTAATTTTTTCTTGCCATTGTAGTGAATCTTTAAGGTTTTATGGAAAATTTAAAATAATTTACAGGAAGGATATACGGTTTAAATATTACAATTTAAATGCAATATTTATTACTCTCCTCTTAGAAGGTCCTTAAAATGTGGGTCATTTTATTTAACTTTTTGGTTTCACATGTATGCGTGTATGTGTGTGTGTGTGTGTTCTGTCATCTGAATATCCTATTGATGTTGCAAATTATAACCGTAATTAACTATTTTAACTTGTGTTTTATATACTCTCTTTACCCTCTCTCTCTTCTTCTCTTTCTTACTCTCCTTGCTTTCTTTGGTAGTTTCTGCATTTGACTTGTGTGTTGTTTGGTAATTGAATTAATTAGAATTCAGTGCATAACTTTAGGCTGGAATATTGCTTATTAAAATCTGTGTGTACAAATTTTATGTTTTATGCCAAGCATATTTAATTTATTTCTTTATTTTTTCCCTCTTCTTCTTCTTCTTTCTGTTGTTGTTGTTGTAAATTAGTTTAAATCCTCTTAATCTAAATAAATCAATTTCTGCCATCTCTGTCTCTCTCTCTCTCTATCTGTCTTTCTATCTGTTAGACATTCATTATAATTTTAGTCATATGCTAACGTGATTTTCTCATCCCCCCCCCCTCACTCACGTCTTTGTTTGTCTATTTACACGCCTAAAATCACAACAATCGCATTTGATTTTTGCCTTGTTTCGTTCATATCTAAGGGGCATACACACATTTAGGCTGTTGAATTGATTATAATAATTTAATGGCCTACTTAAAGTGGATTATTTGTGCTTTAGCCTACCTTTAGGCTTTATGTTGAACGTTTTGCATTAACGTTTTGTGCTTGCGTTCTTCTTCTTGTACTTGTTCTATGTTTTATTTTCTAAAGTTTTTGCTATAAATTATAGCATAAGTTCAGGCTGATTATGTTGAACATTTTCTTTAGCATACTTTAAGGCGAATAGGAAAACGTTTAACAATTAAAATAAAAAGTTTTAGATGATATTCTGGTTTAATAATAATATTCTATAGAAGAATTATCTTTTAAGCAGACCTTAGTACAAATGCATGTCCCAGCAATATAGATTTTTCGATTCGCTCTTTCGACAATGAGCTGTCCTTGCAGATGGAAATTAATCTTTGAGCTTATCCTGCATGGCGACATGAATCGCATTGAGGTCTATAAAAACGGTTCGAGAAGAATGTACAGTAATCTCTCGATTTACGTCGCCTCGATTAACGTTGTTTCGATTTACGTCGTCAAATTGTTTGTTCCCTCTAACTTCAATTTGCGTCGTCATGCGATTTACGTCGCCTTTTTTTGGAACCAACTGCGACGTAAATCGAGGTATTACTGTATAGGGAATTACCCTCAGATCAATGGTCTTGACAGAATTTAAAAAACAAGTTTACGAGTATGCGACCGGCATGTCCACATCGCATGTCCTTGATCGACTCTTGCAGCAGCATTGCAGCAATCTGATATGGGTTCTTGATTGCGTAGCAGATAGCCTAGCTAGTGCAGTCACAATCCTAGCAAATACTAATCCACACAATTCGCGTTTAAGCTGTTCATGTGGCAAACATTTTTTTTTGGCTTTCAACAAATCAGGTGTTGAGGAAGAATCTTTCTTTATTCCAAACTCTCCTAACAGAAAATGGCTAGGGACCGTACCTATCAATTACATAAATTTAATAATTAAAATAATTTAATATATCTACTCTTGAGAATAGTGGCATAAGGGGTAGTCATACAGAGAGACCTTTGAAGACTCTGCTTCCTCTCTCATTGCCCCTTGTTGTCTATAAACAGGGAAATATTCCAATCGACTTTATTATAGAATGTTTTTATTGCGTTACTAAAGTATACTAGTAAAGGGTGTTTTTTATAGACGTATATAACTTTAAGTTGCAATAAAACAACAATGGATTATTCGATTGACATGAATTTTATTTATTCGAAAGATAATCTTGTGACATTACATTTTAAATATGATTTCTGGCATATGGCTGGCGCGGATGTAGTCCAATCTGGACGCCCAATTTTCGATGACTTTTTCCAAAATTTGTGGCCGTATATCGGCAATAATACGGCGAATGTTGTCTTCCAAATGGTCAAGCGTTTGTGGCTTTACCGCATAGACCAATGACCTTACATAGCCCCACAGAAAGTAGTCTAGCGGTGTTAAATCACAAGATCTTGGAGGCCAATTCACAGGTCCAAAACATGAAATTAGGCGGTCACCAAACGTGTCTTTCAATAAATCTATTGTGGCACGAGCTGTGTGACATGTTGTGCCGTCTTGTTGAAACCACATCTCCTGGACATCATGGTTATTCAATTCAGGAATGAAAAAGTTAGTAATCATGGCTCTATACCGATCACCATTGACTGTAACGTTCTGGCCACCATCGTTTTTGAAAAAGTACGGACCAATGATTCCACCAGCCCATAAAGCGCACCAAACAGTCAGTTTTTCTGGATGTAACGGTGTTTCCACATACACTTGAGGATTACCTTCACTCCAAATGCGGCATTCCGGAAAATCTTCCATAAATTGGATGGACACAGATCCAATTCCTGTGCTTGATGGCGGATGGACTCATTCGGGTCTTCTTCAATGCTACGCTCTACAGCAGCAATAGCTTCTTCTGTACGCACCGTACAGCGTCTCTGGGGATGCGAGTTATCAATAAGAGTAAACGTGGTGCGAAAACGTTCAATGGTTAATCGAATTAACTGCTCTGATGGACGATTTTGTCGACGATAAAATGGACGTAGTGCGCGATACGTTTTCCGCACAGAACCATTATTTTCGAAATAAAATTGCACGATTTGCAAGCGTTGTTCAGGCGTGAGGCTATTCATGATGAATTGCCAAACCAAACAGAGAATAAATCACTTGACAGCTGTTAAATCGGTCGCCATCTTGAAAAGTAATGCCAACTTAAAATTCTATACCTCTATAAAAAACACCCTTTATAATACTGATTGTCAATGTTAAATTCAATTATTTTCAGTCTGGCAACTTCTAGAATCTTATTGTTGCTTTGTCATCATCAAATATTTCCAAGGAGTCTTGTTATTATTAAATTTTTTATTTGGGTAACTTTCCCATCTTACCTTTTAAAAGTGTACAGCAAAACAATAGTCATTGTTACTAAAAGAAAAAACAAAAACAAAATACTAACAACGTCTAGAACAGTATGATTTACCAAATTTTCTAAAAACTTAAATTCCAACTGTGTAACAACTGTAGCATGCTTTACGGCATTACAAATCGTTTTCCCCTTTTTATATTTCATTTGTTCACTGCATTATCCTGATATTAGGTTGTGTAACTGTATTGTATTTTGTTGCATTATGTGGTAGAAAAAGTTTTTAAATTTCTAAATCTATTTATTTAAAGCAATGAACTTTTAAATCCTCTTAGCCAAGATTATTACTTCATAATAATATATTTCCGTTTATACAATATGAGTTGAGAGATGAGTTGAGATGTTTTGTGGATTACGAATGAAAGATATTCTTCTCTTATCAAATTTTATTATGAAAGTATTATAAACTCTTATTTATTATGTTGCAAGCCTTAAAGTATACACTATGTATTACAAGCCCTGAAGTATACACTAGTAAGATAAATGCAACAAAATGTTTAAACTCTTGCGGGAAGGTAAACAGGGGGTTACAGGGGAAATGTAGGATATTAAAAGAAAAGTTTTTCAATAAATCGGGTGTATAACTTAAAATTTCGTTGATTGTTTATACCACTCCATTTCATTCTAATACCTGGCTACGTAAGAACAAAAGCCCGATACTTGAACTCTAAAATTTCATAAAATTTATCAAAGACCCAAACCATTTGTAAAAATTCATAAACAGAAATTCCGGAAATGAAAGTTTTAAAATATAAAAATTTTTTGTTCAATCTTTTTCAGAAAATTTTAAAACTTTTTAAATTATAAATAAAAAACCATCTTAAACACCCTGTAAATTTTATTTATGGCATGAAAATTTTATTCCCTTTAGTTTTTTATTGCATATGTTAAGGCGAGCACCTGAAAAAGCCTCCCTGAAAATATTGTATGGGGTCGTTTATTTTGTTTTATTCTCCTTTTTTCCTTTTCTTTTCGTTTTTTGTTTTCCACCATATTTATGTTCATTCTGCCAACAACCTTAATGTCCTCTGCACTTTAAACTAAAATTGCCAGCATTTCAAGCCACTAGACACAACGACAACACAGCAATGGCGTACAGCAACAACAACAACAACAAGTAAATTGCAAGTTTTCTCTCTTTTTTTCAGTTCTTAAAACAAACAAAAAACAAAGAAAAAAAAGGAAATTGTTGTTGCGTGCTTGGCGGCGTTTTTAAAGTTGAATTTTTAATGTCGCCTTAAATTACTCAACAAAATAAAAGAAAAACTTTGAAAAATACAAAGAAAATGAATTTTAAAAAATATAAATAAAGACACCAGAGATATTTTGTATGTATTTTTAAATGAAAAAACAACAACAAAGTTCTAGTAATGAAGAAAATCCCCTAAAGTATGCTTTAATAAATACACACATATGTTTGTTGCCTGGCATATGTAAAGGCAGAGATAAAGAAACAAAAAAAAAGAACTTATGTTGGAAATAATAATCATTACAAAACTATATTTTCTAAGTAAAATATTAAAAAAGGAAAACGAAAAAAAATTAAATCCCCTAAAGTAGGCTTTAAAAAACAACTCTCTTACAAAAGTGTAAGGCACAGAACGAACGAAATATCTTTTTAAGAAAAACCAGCCTAAAGTCAATGACTGTTTATTCCTTATACTCTATACGTGTGCGCTTATCTGTTTGTGTATGTGTGTCCGTGTATGTTGTATTTAAAAGTGTAAGTGCGTACATATCTCTTATTGAGTTAGTCAGGTCACGATGTAGACTCTTATGGTTGCGAATTACTTTTAAAATGAAATTATCCTTAAACACACATCTATGGCTACATTAAGTGTATTAAAACAATCTATACATACATACATACACACATACATACATACATACATATTATCCAAAAAAAAAATCCCTCTACTCACATACTGGCAACTTTCTTTTTAATTTATATGAACATTTACACATACATGAGCAAAAAAGGAACTCATTACAGCAGAAGTTTTTAAGACTTTATTCCTTGAAATATTCTGATATTTTTAGGCGAATTACTACACTCAGCGAAAGTACTATGTTAAGGGTTATATGACTCTTAAAACGGGATTAAAAATTAGTACCAGTTTTATCCTAAAGGCTGGCAACATGACTACACAAAATCCACTTCAGTTCCAATGGCATTATTTCGCCCGTTACAGCCGTCAATCATTAGAGAGTTGCAATGGATATCCCCACACCACCCATGTTGTGTGTGCTAATTTGTATCCATCAGTGGCAGGACCAACAGTTTAAAGTCGACTCTGAGCAACAGTCTTAAGACTTTTGATGGCAATTTTTATTTCATTCCGAGTTTTTGCCAGAAAACTGCTGAGAGGAAATCGCCTAAGAAATGTTTGTTTTCAAATTTCCTTTTGCTCGAAGTGTCTGACCTGGTGTTTGAAACATGTCCTCACATCTAACTCAAAAAAATCCTACAAATTTCAGAATGTTATTCGGTATGAAAAAGTAAAGTTTCTTGCCTCTGCTCAACTGTTTGCTCATTGACGAGAATTCTTACATGGTCTGGCACCCAGCAGATCCTTATTTTGACTACCAAACTGATGCAGCATCTCCATACCATCTTCGATTTAATCTCATAAGAGCTAAGTTCTCGAAAGGCGGCTTTACTGTCAGATGGTTTTGCTAGATTCTGTCTTTTGCACTTCTAATCCAAGTTAAATTGAACACAAATTCCCATGACATAGACTTCAGCTTGAAAGATATGCAGGAGTTTTCCCAGGGGATCAAAATATTTCATTCTGCATTCAAGCAAAAATTCAAATTGGAACGTGTATTTCTTGTGGTGGAGGTTTGGAGTGGCAGGAGCATAGATTTCGGGGGTGTTAGGTGATATCTCAAATAGATATCGAACTCGGCGATCTATTAAACATTCCCTATCATAATTCAACCCTTTAGGCAAAGATACATAACAAAAAATGTCATTGTAAGACCTGGTCACTGACACATGAGTTGAAAGGTAGTTTCCTCCTGTTCCTTAGACCCAATGCTGGTGTAAAAGCCATTTGAGCGAATATTTCAAAATATCCGCATGCACTGTAGTAGCTTAAGAGAATGGCAATAGTGCAGTGCATAGCTTTGTGTTGATTTTATAGACAGAAGACGTTCTTTTCTTCTCCATAGTAGTTTGGATAAGTCTTGCAATATTGCACGTAACTTTCTGCTGCCAATAAAGTTGACTGTTTCTGCTCTATGAGCGATCAATATCTAGTTTAATTGAGGCAAAAACTACAGTTTCAGCTTCCATTAAAATAATCTACAAAAACCACCCATAGACGGCTTATTGCATGGTACAAAGTCAATGTTCTGAATACAACGTCTGCTCTTGGGCATCCAAAAGCTGACCCTATCTCAAGTTGTCTCATACTGTTCTAAGTGAACAGCCAAGCAACTAAGTTACTGGCGATCCATTGCCAAATCTTCATATAAATTTAAAATGTGTCAAAAATCGAAACAACTATTCCAGGTTCTAGAGGAGTACGACGATTCATGTCTTATTATTATGTATTTTGCTTTTTAAAGCACTCTTTTAAAATACTCTTTTAAAACACTCTTTTAAAGCTCTCTCTTAAAAAGCACTCTTTTAAAGCATTCTTTTAAAGCACTCTTTTAAAACACTCTTTTAAATCTCTTTCTAAAGCAGTCTTTTAAAACACTCTTTTAAAGTTCTCTTTCTAAAGCACTCTTTTAAACGTTTTGCAATATTTTTAGGCCTGCATGTCACTAATGTGCTTAAAAAGCACTCTTTTAAAGCATTCTTTTAAAGCACTCTTTTAAAACACTCTTTTAAATCTCTTTCTAAAGCAGTTTTTTAAAACACTCTTTTAAAGTTCTCTTTCTAAAGCACTCTTTTAAACGTTTTGCAATATTTTTAGGCCTGCATGTCACTAATGTGCTTAAAAAGCACTCTTTTAAAGCATTCTTTTAAAGCACTCTTTTAAAACACTCTTTTAAATCTCTTTCTAAAGCAGTTTTTTAAAACACTCTTTTAAAGTTCTCTTTCTAAAGCACTCTTTTAAACGTTTTGCAATATTTTTAGGCCTGCATGTCACTAATGTGCTTAAAAAGCACTCTTTTAAAGCATTCCTTTAAAGCACTCTTTTAAAACACTCTTTTAAATCTCTTTTTCTAAAGCAGTCTTTTAAAGTTATCTTTCTAAAGCGCTCTTTTAAACGTTTTGCAATATTTTTAGGCCTGCATGTCACTAATGGTTGTTAAAATCAGAAAAAGAGAGAGGAGACCTTTAAAAAAATATAAAAATATCGTCGTCCCCCCATTTTTAAAATGTTTTGTTTGTTTTTTAACAAAATTTTTAGAAACTGTTGCTTTATTTGCTTTAAAAAAAAGGGGATACAGTCAACCACCCCATGAACTGTTCTCTCCCTCACTCTCTCTCATGTTTTTTGTTTGAAACAAATTTTGTTATAAATTTTGCCTAAAACGGGGAGAAAAAAAAGGAAAGAACAAGAAAAACATATGAATGAGGGAATATAAGGGAACACAGATGATGGTAGCTCACGCAGGCTTTAAAAAAAAAAAACGGGGAAAAAATGGGAAAAAGGCGAGGGAAAAAAGGAACAAAATTCATTGACTTTAACATGACAGATCGACACACACTTCATGCATTGTTGAGTAGGAGCAGGAGTCAATTCTATATGTAGCTGTGGTGGCAGATGATGTCGATGGTGTTGTGGCATATGGTGTGAGTGAGTGAGTAAGTACAAGGATAATAATGATGATGAGTTGATGATGATGATGATGATGATGATGACGATGGCAATAGTAGGGGTGATGATACTGCTGCCTTTTCTCTGTACTTAATGCCTTTTCACAAATTATTTAAGAACATTTTATGATTCTTTTCTTATTTTTGTTTTAGTTTTTTTTATTTATTTTTACAGAACAAATTTATGTTGTTGTTGCTGTTATTTCTTCGTATATTTTTATTTTTATTCAGCATGTATCTTTAGGTTTGCGTGCTCAGCATCGATTTCTGTAAGAAATTTTTTTCTTTCGTTACTTTTTAGTTTGTTATTGTGATACATTTTTATTTTTCATCACAACCCCAACCTCAACTCCCCAAACCTGCCACAAAACCCTTGTTTTTAGTGTAGGCCAGGAAATTATATACCCGGACTATACAATGCAGCAAATGGCGAATGGTTTCTACACTGAGTTGTGGTTGTATTGTACTCGCAATGGCGTCATGTACTACTGGCCTCACGTTTTCTTTTATGTGTGCATTTATTATTAATGAACAATTTACCTCAACATACTCATTTATTCTCCCCCTTCTTCCTATCTCTCCCTCTCGCCCTCCGTAATATTTTTGCCTTAATTTTGCAAACATTCCTGAACTTATCTGCCTAAAAACAACAACAACGACGGTGAAATAATTTAGAAATTCCATTGTGCTTAGAGGAAAGCATTTTAAACTATTAATAAATCTCTAGAAATTTTATACCGAAATACATGTAAGTATAGTTACATGTACGAGGGTAAAACATCGGGAACTAGACTAGAAGTGCTAGTGCCAAACACATTTTTGATGTCAAAAATATGTTGTAACACTCTCTCAGCTGTCGTCCAATAAAAATCTCTTACCATGTTCAACTGTAAGTTTCGATACTCAAACAGAAATTTAACACACACACACAACATGGATGGTGTGACCGGAGAACATTTTTTTATTTCCCAACGTAATTCCCTTTAAAATCATTGTACTTTGTCTACCGATATTCAATAGCTTGATACCCTTTTTATAATTATAGCTACGGTGCTTTTCCTCTTATTCTAGCCATCAACCGCTGAGCCATTATCCAAATAGTACTCGCAGCAACTTTTTTTGACAACTTCCTCTCAGCAGACTTCTGGCAAAAACTCTGAGTATAAAAATTGCCATGAAAAGTTTCTCAAAAATCTGTCTTTCTAAGTCGACTTTAAATAATATGTTCCTGCCATCATGCATAAAATTAACACTCACAACACTGGTGGATTAAGAAGCCAGAGGAGTTTTAATGCACTCTAGATAAGGCCAGCTAAACAACGTATTTATTTCTATGTGTGTGTGAAGATAAATTCGAATTTGAAAATCCAAGATGCAAACCATAAATTTTAGCAGCGCCACATTTGACGTTAACAGAGCAAAATTTCCTCTTAACAGAACAAAATTTGCCCTTAACAGAGCACTGTTAGCTGCTTAACAGTATCCATGTGAACAAGCCCAACTGTTTAGAAGCTAATTTCAGAACAAACAATAGGTCTATGAGTGCCATATCATGCTCAAAGGAAGGCTTCAAGGCCTCTTAATATAATCAGCAACAAAGTCCCATATATAGTGGTATGGTCTTGGCTTTAAAAATACCAATTTTTTGCTTGAAAATTCTCTATAAGATCACAGGGCATTTTAGGAAATAGTACACCATACAGACTATATGCAAATGGTAGTCTGGAGGGTCCTATTTCGAATCGTGGTAGTGGGATACATACATACATACATACATAATTGGTTATTACAACCCTCAGGATTACAATCTAGTTTCTCACACCACTTATGTTGTGTGTGCTAATTTTATACATGAGTGGTGGGACCTACAGTTTAAAGTCGATTCGGAACGACAGACTTTTGGGAAACTTTTCATGACAATTTTATTTGCTCTCAGAATTTTTGCCAAAAATCTGCTGAGAGGAAGTCGCCGAAGGAATACTTTTTGTATTTTGTCTTGATCTCTGGCCTGGGGCTCGAACCCTGGCTTTACGTCTAATAAGCCAACACACTATCTACTAGACTACGGCGACAGACACCATATGCAAATGGTAATCCAGAGGGTCCTCTTTCGGTGGTAGAATAATTCCGTCCTCCATCTCCACCAACCATCCTTTACATTTCAACACTTTTGTTCACAAATAATAATGATCACAATGAGAATTATATTTCTTGTCAATGATCTGAAATAATTGCAAAGTAGAAGACTAATTTACTTATTGCCACTGTTAAACAGTTAACAGTGCTCTGTTAATAGCAAAGTTTACTCTGTTAGGGACATAAAGTGGCGCTGCTAAAAGGTTGGGTTTGCGTCTTTGGTTTTTAAATTAGAATTTAATTTCATACACATACAACTACCTGCTTTACGAGGTGCCTTACACCAGCTTTCCTTCACTCAGAAAGTGCTGAGCCGATTTTCAATATTCTTATTACAGTCGTAATATGGATATTGCATAATCTGATACATGTGCCCCACATCCGTAAGTAGCCTAATTGAATTCCTAGCAAGAGTAAAAAGGAGCTCTGGTTCCTCTCCCCACAAGAGCACACCATAGTATTAAGACCATCTGCCCTTCTTTCTCCTCTCGAAAAAACCCTAAATGAGAAAGTGTAGGGGAAATGTATTGCTTGCAAGAGATAATCTTTACACCTGAGAGAATTGACCAGATTTATTTGTGACATATACGTGAGACAGTCCAGATCATGGATTGGATATAAACCATGGCGTCTATATCTTAGCTCCAGTAGAGTGATACAATCACAAAGCAGTTGCTATAACGATTCCTCTTTCATAATGTGGGTAACCTATTCATTCCAGAATAAAACCAAATACGCCGTGGTTAAGTAGGTAGTGTGCTGGATTATTCGATGAGAGCTTGCGGTTCAAACCCTCGATTAAGACAGATATTTTTTACGTCGACTTTCTCTCAGTAGTCTTTTGGCAAAAATTCTTAAAATAATTAAAATTGCCATGAAAAGTTTCTCAAAAACCTGTCGTTGGGATTCCGACAATAAACTCTAGGACCCGTCACTCATGGATAAAATTAACACACACAACATAAGTGGTGGTTACTAGGTCGTAATCCTGGTTGTCCTGGTAAATCGTTGTAATGAACAATGGTCGACACGTATGATCTCTTTTAAACTCTGCTGTCTATTATTTTCTCCTTCAACTTTAGATGCCCCTCCTCGTATATGTATAGATTAAACACTCATTATTTCAAGCATAAAAATCCCTTTAAAAAATTCTTTAAAATTTCTTTTAAACACGCTTCCCTCTCTCTCTCTCTCTCTCGCTCTCTCTCTCTCGTAAAATAAACAATTTAAATTAATTTGTTTTGTTTCGTATTGTATGTGTATGCATGTATGTGGGTGTGTGTTTTCCACCAGCATTAAAAGTTTGCAGGCAAAAAAGAACTCAATTTCATTGCATACCAAGAGGCGTTGAGTTAATGTGAGTGTGTTATACGAGTATGTGTGTGTCTCTCTCTCTCTCTTTAAAATGTTTCAACATTTAAAATTTCACACGATATTTTCATAAAGAAAAACCAAACAAAAAAATGAAACAAAAAAAAGATTTTTTATTAACCATCACACACATAAAAAAATAATTTGTTGATGATACAGGTGTTTTGCTAATGGCTGTATGCCACATATTTTTCTGGTTTTTTTTTTTTATCAAATTTTTACTTAATTTTACTGTTAGGGTAACTACACTGATGCAAAGGTGAAACAAAATTAAAAGTAAAGAATTTAAATAAAGCTTCAGAGTTTTTTTTCATAAGATTTGCGTTTAATTTGTTAAAAGAATTTTAAGAATTCGCAGTATTTTAGTTCATAGTTTGACTGAATCTTTTCTGTATTGGACATACATACATACATAATTCGTCATTTCAACCTTTCAATCAGGATTACAACTTAGCTCCTCACACTACTTATGTTGTGTGTGTTAATTTTTATTTTAAAGTTGAGCCCGAATGACGGATGTTGTTGAGAAACTTTACATGGCAATTTTATTTGCTCTCAGAGTTTTTGCCAGAAATCTGCTGAGAGGAAGTCGCCGAAGAAATACTTTTTCATATTTTCGTTTTGATGTCTGACCTGGGGTTCGGACCGTGGCCTTACCCGTAATAAGCCAATACACTACCTACTAGACTACGGCGATTCGATTTCTATATTGGAAGTACATATCAGAGGTCAGCAATGAGTAGTCAAAACGATGAGTAGATTCGAATCATACTTATCATATCTGTTACTTATACGCATTCATACTTATTTTAATGTCATACTCATACTACTCATACTCAAAGTTTGAAATAATCATGGTACTCATAGTTAACAATACGCATGATGTTATTGATTTCGGCTCTCCATGACTCATCGTATACACGAATCACAAAATAAGTATGATTCGCGTACGAACACTACAATACTCACATGGAGGTTGCGTGTTTGCTCTGCTTGCTGTCTTTGTCTTTTTTGTTTATGTGTCTTTCTTCTTTCTTTGTAATATGCAACAACAGGTAAGACTGTAAATTTTTGATCAATGATTCGAATCATTCGAATAATTTATGAGTAGTATTAGAAGTATTTTTCTAAATTTATGAATCTGAATGAGTAGGCGTATGAATCAAACATATTTCGAATGTTATGAGTTTGATATCAACGTTGTACTCATACGCTTTGAAACTTGTACTTATAAATCAATGCTGATGAGTACGAATGAATCAGAGTAGTTGGATTTCAATACTGTTCTATTCTATTCTATACTCATACTCAAAATTTCATGACTACTTATGAGTAGCGAAAAAGCGATTCATTGCTGATCTCTGGTACATATTAATGAAGTAAATGTTCGTCATTATTATTTGAATTTTTTCACTATTTTGATTTTGTTTAACTTCACAATTCTATTACATACTGTAAACCATTTGCAAATCATAGTCAAACGACTTGGCCAAATAATTCTTAAACACAGTTTGTTTTTCCTGTTTTACCCTCAATTTTAACTATTTTACCTTCAATAGACAACTATTGCCCCACGATCCCACGATATCCTAACGAAACCAGAACTCATTTCAATCCTCAGTACATGATGGTAGTTGACAGCGTGCCAAATGTGATAATGTACTTAGGGTCAAAATGTAACATATGAGATAAGACATGTGTCGAATACTAAGTACTAAAAGCCTTCTTCTTCTATCACTAAAATAATAAATCCACCTTCACCAATCCGAATAGTCTACAGTTGCAACAGCCTACAATAATAGCCTTCATACATCTCTCGCAAAGAAATGCTCCGTCAAAGATGTCTGAATGTGGGAGGTGGAAATTCTCCATCTTTTCATGACAGTATCTTCTTATCCATATGCGCCTAGCAGAGTATTGCACGTACATTCCTGCTGCCAATGAAATTAAGCTTTTCTGTAAAACGAGTCGAAAATATGCAATTTAATTGAGGCAATTGGAATAACAATGCCTTGTAACATGTCGGAGATTGGGAATACCGTAACGACTCTGGCCAGTTCTTCATTAATGCAATTTCTAACCGCCTAATTCGATTGAAAGGCCTATTGATGCCACTATGTGTGGAATAAAACATCGTTCAAATATTCAACATGACTTCTCTTGGTGGAGTGCATTCGAAATGTTCAATGTTCCATAACTGTGGGGCTTAAATTAGATTAAATTTAAGCGATTGTGCGAAAAAGTCCGATCGTTCACATGCTTGTGGTGTTCAGATCATCTTCCTCAGGCCAATAATTAGGTTAGGTTAGGTTAGAGGACCTGTACTTGTCAATTAAGACAAGTACAGTACCCGGAGGTCGAATTGACTCATTGTACAACGTCCTAGTTTCTCACACCACTTATGTTGTGTGTGTTAATTTTATACATGAGAGGCGGGACCTACAGTTTAAAGTCGACTCCGAACAACAGATTTTTTTTTGAAAAAATATTTCATGGAAATTTTTATTTACTCTTAGAGTTTTTGCCAGAAATCTGTTGAGAGGAAGTCGACGAAGAAATACTTTTTGTATTTTGTCTTCATGTCGGCCCTGGCTTTACGTCTAATAAGCCAACACACTACCTACTAGACTACGGCGACTGTGTGGAATAAAACATCGTTCAAATGTTCAACATGACTTCTTTTGGGGTCATGTCATAAATTATATTGAATTTGAGCAATTTTGCGAAAAAGTCAAATCGTTCACATGCTTGTGGTGTCCAAATCATTCTCCTCAGGCCAATAGTTGATATACATCGACCTGTATTGCCCGCTGTTAACAGTGATGGCTCTTCCAAAGTCTTACTCAAAGGAACATGAACCCATAATGCCGTTAAGCCAAAATCCACATTAAATAGTAACTTTTGCGCTTACACGTGGAATTTGTATTGTCCTTAATTCGATAATTATGTTTCTTCACGTAGCTATTCATCAAGAAGTGGGTCTCTGAACAAAATATTTTTCCATGGGAATTACAGTCAATTGTCAACTGTTCCAAATCCCATTCAGTCGTCCAAGCTGATTCTGCAAAGCAGACTGAATAAATGACAACTTGTTTGACAGATGTAACTTCAATGTCTGTTAAAAGTCAAAGGAACAAAAATTATCGATGATCAGCAAATCAAAGTGATGGCAACATACTTACAGCCGGTATCTAGAAACCAAGTGACTGTACTCTATCGACATCAGAGAGTAGCAATTTAATTAGAAGGGATATTAGAGGTCAAGAAGTCGCCGCAGTCTAGTAGGTAGTGTGCTGACTTATTAGACGTTAAGCCAGGGTTCGAGGCCCAGGCCAGACATCAAGACAATAATACAAAAAATATTTCTTCGGCGACTTTCTCTCAGCAGATTACTGGCAAATAACTCTGAGAGTAAATAAAAATTGCCAAGAAAAAGTTTCTCAAAAATCTGTTGTTCGGAGTCGACTTTAAACTGTAAAATTAACACACACAACATAAGTGGTGTGATAAGCTAGATCGTACTCCTCACTGAAGGGTTGTAATAGCCAATTATGTATGTATTAGAGGTCAAGGCGAAGGTATCTCCACTACTTCATCAAAATTTTAACTTCCAAAGTGCTTTAAAGAATAAAAGTTTTTGTAAAACAAAATATGCCTACCTCAAGAATCGTAGGTCAATTTAGAATGATTTAAAATTACCGTTTGAAACTTAAAATTGTTTTTTTTTCATCACATTTTAACACTCGGGTAACCCTTTGCCTGAATTATGTTTCAATTATGGCAGTAAAATGACCACAAGCATTTTCCTATAAGATTAACAACAACAATCTTGTTGGGAATTTTCCTTTATCCACTCTATCTCGCTCTCTCTCTCCCTCTACCCTTTATGTGGTACTTTTTGTTATTTTTAAAAAACATTTATACCTCAAGCATTTTGTAGTTTAAAAGGGAACAAAAAAACGAAGTTCTGGTTTTAAAAATAATGACACGTAACTGTCCATCACATTTCAAAAAAATTTTCTTTTTTTTTGTGATGAAATATTTGCATGTTTTGTAGCCGCATGTTATAACGTGTTTTCTTTTTATGATTTTATTGTCCTATTTATTGTATTTTTATTCGCAGACGCATTTTACATTTTATTACACTTTTTAGGGCCTTTAATAAGGTTTCAAGGGGGATCCGAAATGCTTGTTTTATTGGCCTCCCTTTAATAAGTGCTTAATTGCTGAATGTCGATATTTTTCCGCAGTTTATGGATTATATTTCACAATTCCTGTTTCCTATTGCCCTTGACCTGTCTCCTGCGTGGCCTATTTTAATTGGAGTATCAAATAATAAAACAATTATTTTGCTGTTGTTGTTGTTGTACTTTATATTTTAAGAACTGTACTAGTGTTCGAAAAAGTTCGATTGGAAGTTTTCACCATAAATTAAATACATTTTTCTTATATTGGAAATAAGCTTCAATAAATAAAATATCTGACTTTGTTGTTATCGATAACATTTTCTCATCGTTAGTGTGAAAACAATATTCTTCCTTTAGTTGGAGATAGAACTTCTGGGTTTTCCAAGTGAAAAACTCCTTTAAAAGAGTACTTTAAAAGAGTACTCCAGTGATAATCTGAAATTACAAGGTTCGGGTTATTTGGTGAATAAATCAATACTTCCGAGCAAAGCTCATTAAGGAAGTTTGTAGTTGCTGGAGTTGTCTCAATGGATTAAAAGACCTTTGCTGTTGATCAATTTAGCCTTTTTAACTAAATTGCTTGGATACGAGGTTCTTTATGGGGACCCTGGAAGTTTACACGGATGGCTCAAAGACGCGTTACTCTGTGGGCTTATTGAAAGCTCTGATTTTGAACTCTCTCATAGGTTGTCTTCAGCACACTACAGTGTTCTGCAGGCGTAGGTCATGGCTATTTTGAAAGCAGCGGAATGCTTATTGAGTGACTGGATTTTCTCTAAAAATCTCTTGATTTACTTGGACAGTCAGACTGTGAATAAGTCTCTAACGACCATAGTTTCAACACTCGTTCTTTTCTATGAATTAAGGTATTCTCTGGGGAATTTGGGATCATTGGTACTAGCTGGCTTGAGGGTTCCAGTGTTTTGTCCCATAGAATGGTTGGATATGCATTGTTCAGTTGTATGCTGTTGCTACTACTGCTGCTGTGATCTTAATTTGCTTTAAGCTTTTTCACATGTGGCTTTGAAACGGTTCCTACTTACGATTTGCGTTTCGCATTGGAGCACCACGTTGAGTTTACGGGGCAAAGTTTGAGCAGAACAATAACCCTGATTTAAATTGGGTATAGAGCCTGATATTCATTGATTGATCTTCTGATAATGCCCCAAAGTACATGAGGAAGTTGTTGGTTTCCGGTATGTCTAGCTCGCAGAGGCTTGTGGTGCAGTTTTGGTTACAGTTTTTGAAAGTATCGTAAATATTTTCTTTACCATACAAAGTACGGGAGCAGAAATCTTCTCCTAAATAATAATATCGTTTGGGACTCATCAATCTATAACCACTATCTGCTCTATTAACTCTTGTATGGGTTCTGAGACATTGCATTGCTAATGAGCTAGCTAGGTCCGGCATGAAACTCACAATCTCCTACATATTATACGACCTAGGTATTGCGATTGCCTCAATTAAACTGGGTATTATCCGCTCGTATTACAGGGAAGCTCAATTTCATTGGCAGCGGTAAGGTTCGTGCAATATTTCAGACTCTGCTGAACATTTATGGACAAGAAGAAAATCAATTTCCTACCAACCTTAAATCGCATGGTCTTTCACCACACAACAGCTTTCCTCAAAGGCTACTGTTCTTCCGATAGACTTGCTGAAGGACTTCACATTCAGGAAAATGATTTCTACAGTAGCTGTGGGTTTGAGGAGGAGGAGCAGAATGCCTTGCTCTTGTCATGAAAAGATGGATGGAGGTTTTTAACCTCTCACTTTTTGACATTCTTGAGAGAGCTCTCATATAAAAAAATTGATTTTGGACTCGGGTTAGTTTCCTCGAAAGAATGTTTGCACCCGTGGTTGAATATTGACTGCGATATCAGAAAAAGTCGAAACGATCTCCTCTTTTCATGAAAACACGAAGGTTTTTAACCTCTCACAAAGTCGCCGTAGTCTAGTAGGTAGTGTGTTGGCTTATTAGATGTAAAGCCTGGGTTCGAGCCCCAGGCCAGACATCAAAACTAAATACAAAAAGTATTTTCTTAGGCAACTTGCTCTCAGCAGATTTCTGGCAAAAACTCTGTGAGTAAATAAAAAATTGCCATGAAAAAAGTTTCTCAAAAATCTGTCGTTTGGAGTCGACTTTAAAACTGTAGGTCCCACCACTTATGTATAAAATTAACACACACAACATAGGTGGTGTGAGAAACTAGGACGTTGTACAATGGGTCAATTCGACCTCCAGGTACTGTACTTGTGTTAATTGACAAGTACACGTCCTCTAACCTAGCCTCTCACTTTCTGACATTCTTGAGAGAGCTCTCATATATAAAGATTGTGTCAATAGCAAGATTGCTTTTTGATTCGGTTTAGTTTCCTCTAAGAAATGTTTGATCCCCTGATTGAATATTGATTGTGATAACTCCGTGCAGGGGGAGCCCACTAGCCTATCTAACCTAATATAATTGCTTGTTTTGCTCTCCTTTCTTGCTGGCAAAAGAGATTCGTATCAATCACTTGACCTGGTTATATAATCTTAACAGATACACATGGATTCTCTCTCTCTCTCTGCTGCAGTATGGCCTTCTGTTTTCTAGTCCAGCATAATTTGTAAAATGATATTCGAGTAGAACATTTTTCTTTCTGTTTTTCTATTTTATTTTCCATTTTCTTTCTTGGGTTTTCATTAATATTTTGTGGCTTTTAATATATTTTTATTGGAAACGAAAATGGTGAAAACGTTTCATTTTTAGCAAAATTACTTGAGTTGCTCATAATTGGCCGTAATGCCATTATTTATGTCAATACATTGAAAGATATATATGTATGTATGTATGTATGTACTCAGCGTATGGCAATAATGTTTTCAATATTTTTTGGTTTTCAAAAACCCCACAAAAAAAATATTTTTTCTTCTGTTTTTTTCTTTTCTTTTTTTTTTGGATTCTGTTTCGTTTCGTTATTACTTTTTATACTTCTTTTCTGTTATAAATACTTGAGTAATAATCAATTTTCTATGCCATATTAGGGGGTACTATTCCGCCAGTCTTCTGGTTCGGCATATGCACACAAACGAGGGCTTGTATAGACGCCTCAAACCTAACCTAACGGACAAGTTAGAAAGAGCAGGCAGAGCCCAGCGGGCAGGCAGGCAGTGAGTCTGTATTTTCTACTTAAGCACGTCAGTCATATCAATTCATTTTGTCTCTGATGAAAAAAAATCATGGCAAACGTAAAAGGAAAATTAAAGAAAACCAAACGTTCACATACACTCCACAAACACACACATACAGACACCATCACTATAAGTTGTAAAATTTTGTGGTTGGCCAAAAAAAGGGGAAGGATGGGGGGGTAACAGACCGGCAGACCTTTAGAAATGGAAGGCGTGCAAATAGGCCAGACCGACCATAAAATGAAGAAACAGAAACAGAATCAAATGAAATGAAAACCATAGCCGCTCCGACTGCAGCAGACCAAAGCCATAAATGTCTAATGAATAGAAAAATCTAACAAATACGGCAACAACAACAACAACAACAAAAACATAAAGAAAAATTACAATTCTTAGCCATAATAAAAGAAGAAGAAGAGAAAAAGAAACATACAAAAGTAACCGTAGCCATAGCCATAGTCCAAGGCATACTTATACCCACACTCAAGTATGGATAGTAACTGTAACCGTTTTACAGCAGAAAAATACAAGAGAGAGAGAGAGAGAGAGAGGCAGGCAGCCACATATAAAAAAAGGCATGGGTTTTGCACAAGTTACAGAGAAATATTTCTCTAAACACAGAACGGAGAGGAGAAATTCCATGTCCATTCCATTCCATACTCATTGCATGGACATGGACACACAAATTTTAAATTAAAAACAATACCCAGGCACACAGCAGGCCTTTAAGTATACGACAATGTTGGTTATGCCATCGATAACCTTGACTAGAGGCACTAAACAACAAACCAGAACAAAAGAAATAAATAGCCCCCCCCTCACTACCATTTCTCAAGGATGAAGGTACCATAATGAAGGTGATGAATATTAAAAACAAAAACAACAACAGAAAAAAAAATAAATTTTTTTTAAATATTTCTGTAGAATTATTATTGAAATTGTGTTTCTTTTGTTTTGTCTCCTTGTGTTCCATCTTTTGGTCTCTAATTAACTGTGATGGTACATGACATAATTGAGGAAATGATTCTCTTATAAAAATAAAAAAAAGAAAATCAAAGAAAGAAAATATTTCCTTCTAATTAAAAATAATACTTTGTTTAGGGTTACCCTAATGATATAGAAATAATACCCAAACTGGGGAAAAGAAAGAAAAATTTCTGTTGTCATCTACAATGTCGCCTTGTCAGAAACCCATATGAATCCTTCGGATAGCATGATATCTTCTTCAGAGACAACCTACAGTCTTAGATATGTCGTAGACATTCTCTAGGAATTTAATGGCCGATTTACATACATGCTTGAAATCGCCGTAGTCTAGTAGGTAGTGTGTTGGCTTATTAGACGTAAAGCCAGGGTTCGAGCGCCAGGCCAGACATCAAGACAAAATACAAAAAAGTATTTCTTCGGCGACTTAGGTTAGAGGACATGTACTGGTCAATTAAGACGAGTAAATTACCCGAAGGTCGAATTGACCCATTGTACGGCGACTTCCTCTCAGCAGATTTCTGGCAAAAACTCTGAGAGTCAATAAAATTGCCATGAAAAAGTTTCTCAAAAATCTGTCGCTCGGAGTCGACTTTAAACTGTAGGTCCCGCCGCTCATGTATAAAATTAACACACACAACATAAGTGGTGTGAGAAACTAGGACGTTGTACAATGGGTCAATTCGAACTCCGGGTACTGTACTTGTCTTACTTGACAAGTATACGTCCTCTAACCTAATCTAACATACTGACATGCTTAATTGCTTTATTTACCACCCTTTAGTCAAGATTACGACCTAGCTCCGTACAACATCTATATCAGAGATCAGCAATGAATCGCTTTTTCGCTACTCATAAGTACTCATGATATTTTGAGTATGAGTGAGTCAACAGTATTGAAATCATTCGTACTCAGTACACAACATTGATTTATAAGTACAAGTTCCAATGAGTATGAGTGCAAACGTTGACATCAAACTCATAACATTCAAACAATGTTTGATTCCTACGCCTACTCATTCAGATTCATAAATTTAGAAAAATACTTCTAATACTACTCATAAATGATTCGAGTGATTCGAATCATTCGTCAAAATTTACAGTCTTAGTTGTTGTTGAATTTACAAAGAAAGAAGAAAGACGCATAAACAAAAAAGACAAAGACAGCAAGCAGAGCAAACACACAACCTTCTTGTGAGTATTGTGGTGTTCGTACGCGAATCATACTTATTTTGTGATTCGTGTATACGATGAGTCATGGAGAGTTGATATCAATAACATCATGCGTATTGTTAACTATGAGTACCATGAGTATTTCAAACTTTGAATATGAGTAGTATGAGTATGACATTAAAATAAGTATGAATGCGTAGAAGTATCAGAAATTATGAGTATGATTCGAATCTACTCATCGTTTTGAATACTCATTGCTGACCTCTGACCTATATTGCGTGTGTTAATTTTGTCATTGAGTAGTAGGCCCTTTAGTTTAATATTGACTCCGTACAACAGATTTTTGAGAAACTTTTGAAAGAAATTTTATTTACTTTCAGATTTTTTGCCACCAAACTGCTGAGAGGAAGTCGCCGATAGAATTTTTTTTTTTCATGTTTCGTTTTGTTCGAGATGTCTGAGCTGTGACTTGAACCACAGGCTGTTATCTAATAAGCGAACACGCTACCCACTCAGCTACAGCGACTACTAATTATCAGTGAATATTTGTATGACTTTATCAGGGCGGGGAAACTGTTTGTAGAGTCATTGAACATGATTTTACAAAACAGATAATCGCTTAGACCGTTCCTTTGTCTCAGTTATGAAATGATAGCCGCCTATCGTATCCATGGTTATGAACTTTGTTGAAACAGTTTCACGATGCTGTCTTCGTTTGTTGTGTCCAAGCAAATAGAGCACAGCTTCCTTATATCCAAATTATCAGTCAATATACGATGTTTAGCATTTTTTGAATGCCTGTCATCTCAGCCAGCATACCTATCTCTAACCGATGTTAGGCCAATACCAGTTTGTGAATTTTCTTAAGCATATCAGACGTGGACCGTGGCTTATTAAACGTAAAGCCAGGGTTCGAGCCCCAGGCCAGACATCAAAACAAAATACAAAAAGTATTTCTTCGGCGACTTCCTCTCAGCAGATTTATGGCAAAAAGTCTGGGAGTCAATAAAATTGCCATGAAAAAGTTTCTCAAGAAACTGTCGTTCGGAGTCTACTATAAACTGTAGGTCCCGCCACTCACGTATAAAATTAACACACGCAACATAAGTGGTGTGAGAAATTAGGTCGCAATCCTGACTGAAGGGTTGTAATAACCAATTGTGTATGTATGTATGTATATCAGACGTGGACACCACTAAAGTTTTCATCATAGCAGTTCACACCTTCTAGTTCAAACTCTGTCATCCTGTACTGCTGATTAGTAAACAATGGAGCATAGTCTGGCTATGAATGGCTTTAAAATGTTTCTTTGGCTGTCCTTTTTTTCTATTTAAAAAATTTAAGACATTCTGCTTAAAATCTGAATAAAATTTTTCTGTTCATTCTCATTTCCGCTTTGAACACTGTGAAACTGAAGAGAATATTTTTAATTTTTAAGAATAGAAGAGAAGAGAAACGTACGTGTTTATTTGTATGTATTGTTGTACATTTAAGCAGCTTAAGTTTTTAATTTGAAGTTCGTTTTTAATTTTAAATCTTCTTTTAATAAGAAAAAGTTGTTGTTTTCTTTGTTTTTTAAACGTAAAACAGATTTAATTTGTTTAAATTAAAATAAAAACAATTAAAAACAAAAAGTTATACCAGCTCAAAGCAAATTGTGTTAAGCCATAGTCTAGCAGACTCAAGTCCGTTGTTTAAGCCACCAACTTAGACCTCCCAAGCAAAACGAAGTATAGACACATATTTCTTTCGGTGACTTTGTTTCAGCAGCCTTATCGCAAAAGTTCTGAGAGCAAAATAAAATTGTAATGAAAAGTTTCTCAAATTTGTCGTTTCGAGACGGCATTCAAACTGCAAGTCCTGCCATTTATGCATAAAATTAACACACAACAAAGTGGGTGATATGAGAAACTAGGTTGTAATCCAGACTAGAGTGTTGTAATTGCCAAATTACACGCCCAGCACTAGTCCGATCAAGATTTTACATAAAAATCTTGAATGGTTGTATTCAATATCCATCAAAACACCATCAATCATCATCATGACCTTGAGTCAAATCTGAGCGAAATTAATTTTCAACTGCACTTCTAAATTATTTAAAGTCTAGACAGAAAAAACTTGAATGTAAATATTACTTCGTATTGAATACTCCTCAATCATCAACTCATCAATCATCAAGTCAAATCTGATCGAAATTAGTTTTCAACTTCATTTCTAAATCGCTTAAAGTTTAGATATAAAAATCATGAATTCAATCCTACTTTTTATTCAATACCCATCAATCATCAGCTCATCAATCATCAAGTCAAATCTGATCGAAATGAGTTGTCAACTGCACTTCTAAGCTGTTTAAAGTTTAGATATAAGAATCTTATATGTAAATACAACTTTTTATACAATACCCATCAATCATCAGAGAGACCGAGAGTCAAACCTAAGCGAAATTGGCTTTTAAATGTATTTCTAAATCGTTTATAGTTTAGATATAAAAATCTTGAAATACAATCCTACTTTTTATTCAATATTTATCAATCATCATCAATCACCATCAATCACCATCAATCATCATCATGACTGAGAGTCAAATCTGAGCGAAATTAGTTGTCAACCGCACTTCTAAGCTGTTTAAAGTTTAGATATAAGAATCTTGAATGTAAATACAACTTTTTATTCTTTTATGCTTTTAAATGCATTTCTAAATCGTTTAAAGTTTAGATATAAAAATATTGAAATTCAATCGTACTTTTTATTCAATGTCCATCAATCACTATCAATCATCATTCTGACTGCTAGTCAAATCTGAGCGAAATTAGTTTTCTACTGCCTTTCTAAATCGTTTAAAGTTTGGACATAAAAATCTTCAATGTAACTACAACTTTGCATTCCAAACCCATCAATAATCATCAATCATCATCATAACTGAAAGTCTAAAATGAGCGAATTTAGTTTTCAGCTGCTCTTCTAAATCGTTTAAAGTTTAGACATAAAAATCTTGAAATTCAATCCTATTTTTTATTCAATGCCCATCAATCATCATCAATCACCATCAATCATCACCGTGCTCGAGAGTCAAATCTGAGCGAAATTGGTTTTTAAATGCACTTTTAAATCGTTTAAAGTTTAAACATAAAAATCTTAAAATTCAGTCCTACTACAATACTCACCAATCATCATCAATCACCAACAATCGCCAAAATCACCATCAATCATTATAATGACTGAGAGTCAAATCTTAGCGAAATTAATTTTCAACTTTACCTTTAAATCGTTTAAAGTTGAGACATAAAAATCTTGAAATTCAGTCCTACTTTTTATTCAATACCCGTCAATCATCATCAATCGCGACCAAGAATGGGATCTGAAATTAGTTTTTAACTATTTTTGCAAAATCCCATAAAGTTTAGAAAGAAAAATCTTGAAGTTAACAATACTATTACCTCTGTATGTCATATAAATCACCATCAATCACGTCAATTATATTACGTAGTCCAACATTTTGGGTTTCTTGATTAAAATCTTTGCTTTTAAAAATGCTGTGTAATGTAGCCCTTTTAAAAATGGGTTTTTGAAGCTTATGCTCAAACTTATGGAACAGTTCCAAGCAAAAGTTATAGCTTAAGGCCATATTTTTTATTGGGTGTTTGGATGTACTAAAGCTTGCTCTGTAGGGTATAGGGTACTGAAGTAAAGCTCATGATTATTGTGTTGATTTTAATAATTTTTTCTTTTAATATTTCGGTGTTTTTGTAGTTGTTGTTGTTATTTTGGCATCTGTATTTATTCATTTCTTTGCCAGTTTCATTTTCAAATTGAGAAAATTGTTGTTGAAAAAAAATTTTAAATAAAAACAAGGTTTTATCTTTCGTTCATGATGTTGCTGTTGTTGTTGATGCTGTTTTATAATAAGAAGAAATAAAAAAAAACCAACTTTTATACAAGGATTTCGTTTTCTTTTGCTTATTTTCTTAATGTTGACCTGTATTTTGGCCTTCATTGAATCATTGAAGACAGAAAGACAGAGAGAGAGAGAGAGAATATCCTTCTTTATTCTTTCGCTTTGGCTTTTCAATTATTCAGATTTAAATTATCATTTTGGCCCAAAAAAATGTATGGAAATATATGTATATGTACACAAGAGATTGCTATGGAGAAAGACAGAGAGAGAGGGAGAGAGAGAGAGAGAGAGTGGTATTTTATAAGACTTTGTTTAATTTCTATTGATTTTCTTTTTATTTTATTTATCTTTCTTTTTTAATATTTTTAAAATATCTTTATCAATTTGTGGCAAGTGGCATGGGGCATGGGGCACGGAGAGGGGAACGAGCCTTAACAAGTTATAATTTTTTTCTTCTTATTTTTTCCTTTCTGTATTTGATAAACGTATAAATTCAATGCAATTCACTTCAATTCAATTCAATTTAATATTTCTTTCGTTATTTATTTACTCTTTTCCAAATTGAAATTGTATTGCAAGAAAAAAAAGAATAAAAAACCAATTTTTCTTAATTTTTTTTTATTTTTGTCAATTTATTTTATCCTCCTCATTCGATCCGGTCGTTTGGGTAACCAGTTCATTTTCATATTGGACTACTACGTATGCACATGTATGTATGTGCATGAATATGCCAATTTCTTCGTTTCATTTTCTTGCATTTGTTTCGTTTTGTTTGCATATTTGCAGATACATTTTATATTTATTTATAGTTTTACTTGTCGTTGTTATTATTATTTTTTGTTTTTATTGTAGTTGTTGTTGTTATTGCCTTGCATTCTTAAGTAATGAAAAAAAATATATTTTTTGGCACATACACTTACAGAAAAAAACGGAAACAGAAAACACATGCCAAGAAATTGCAACAGAAAAGAAACAAAAACCCTTAACAGAAGATTTGTGAGAAGATATATTCGAATTTGAAAATCCAAGACATAAACCATACATTTTAGCAGCGCCACATTTGGCGTTAACAGAGCAAAATATCTTCTTAACATGGTTCAACCCCCTGGCTATAACATCTCGAACAAAACGAAATAAGAAAAAAAATATTTCTTTTGGCAACTTCCTTTCAGCAGTCTTCTGAGCAAAAATTCTGAGAATATAAATTGCCATGAAAAGTTTCTCAAAAATTTGTCTTTCTAAATCGACTTTAAATAATAATGTTCCTGCGATCATGCATAAAATTAACACTCACAAAACTGGTGGATTAAGAAGCCAGAGGAGTTTTAATGCACTCTAGATAAGATAAATTCGAATTTGAAAATCCAAGACGCAATCCATAAATTTTAGCAGCGCCACATTTAGCGTTAACAGAGCAAAATTTCCCCGTAACAAAACAAAATTTGCCCTTAACAGAGCACTGTTAGCTATTTAACAGTATCCATGTGAACAAGTCCACTTGTTTAGAAGCTAATTTAGAACAAATACTAGGCCTATGAGTACCATATCATACTCAAAGGAAGGCTCCAAGGCCTCTTCATATAATCAGCAAGAAGGTCTCATATAAAGTGATATGGTATTGAGGAAATTGGCTTTCAAAATATAAATTTTTTGCTTGAAAATTCTCTAGAAGTTCAGTGTCCATTATGGAACATAAAAGAAATAGTACACCATAAACACAAAATATGAAAATGGTAGTCCAGAGGGCCCTCTTTCGACCCGTTGTAGTGGGATAGTTGGAATAATTCCATCCTCCATAGCCACCAACCATCCTTTACATTTCAACACTTTTGTTCACAAATAATAATGATCATAATGAGAATTCTGTTTTATGTATGTTAATAGTCTGCAATAATTGCAAAATAGAAGACTAATCTACTAATTGCCACTGTTAAACAGTTAATGGTGCCCTGTTAATAGCAAAGTTTACCCTGTTAAAGACAATAAGTGACGCTGGTAAAGGTGTGGGTTTGCGTCTTTGGTTTTTAAATTCGAATTTATCTTCGCACACATTAAGAGAAGTGAAATGCATTGACCTTACCTAATTCAATTAATGAAATAACGCTTAAAATATAAATTAACCGTTAGCATCTTGCATTCACTCCACCATTACACATTATTACGCCTAGTTCCTTCGATTTTATAAGAAGCCTAAGGCCACACAAACCTCAGTTAATATCCTTATCGTCACTGTAAACTCTCTTCTTAATCATTTTTATCTTTAATTTGCTTTTGATTTGTATGAGATTTCTGCTTCTGAATGTAGCCATTACAACCCTTTAGCCAGGATTACAACCTAGCTTCTTACATCTACCTATTTATGAGTGGCGGCGGGATCCCTACAGTTTAATGTCGACTCTGAACAACAGATTTTAGGTTAGGTTAGGTTAGAGGACGTGTACTTCTCAATTAAGACAAGCACAGTACCCGGAGGTCGAATTGACCCATTGTACGACGACCTAGTTCCTCACACCACTTATGTTGTGTGTGTTGATTTTATACATGAGTATACAGTTTTAATGTCGACTCTGAACCACAGATTCTTGAGAAACTTTTTCATGGCAATTTTATTTACTCTCAGAGTTTTTGCCAGAAATCTGCTGAGAGGAAATCGCCTGAGAAATACTTTTTGTATTTTGTCTTGATGCCTGGCCTGGGGCTCGAAACCTGGCTTTACGTCTAATAAGCTAACATACTACCTACTAGACTACGGCGACTTCAAGCAACAGATTTTTATGGAGAAACTTTTCATTGTCATTTTATTTAACTCTCAGAGTTTTAGCCAGAAATCTGCTGAGTGGAAGTCGCCCAAGAAATATTTTTTTATTTTCATATTTCGTTTTGATGTCTGACCTGGGATACGAACCCCGGGCTCACGTCTAATGAGCTAACACACTACCTACTAGACTATGGCGACTTCGCTTCACTACATGTGAAATTGCCAGAGCTTTTGGAGACTTCAATTGGGAAACAAGATAATAAGTTTTGACTCAGTTTACAGTTTTCTTGTGGGAAACTGTCAAAGACTTGTGTCTTCCCGAATAATCCCCTAATATTGGAGCATTTGTAAACTAACAATCGTGAAATTATTGCCAAGATACTGCCCGAAATACAAAATACGCGATACGCGAAATAAGCGACGATCATTTGCCTGACATTGCATTGCGGACACAATGGCCAAGACACAGCCATTGTAATGCAATAAAAATTTCATTTCAACGTGTCTTTTTGAACTTTACTTCTGAAACCGAAAAATGGTTAAGCCTTTGGAGTGGTCAAAGCCCAGATGGGAGAATAAGAATTCCGTTAATTGCATGAAGAAACTCTGCATACTGAAGAGTGATGTTTCCTCTGGAGTCCAAGGGATCTTATTGACATCTAACTGATTATATCTAAAAGTTGAACTAGATAGGTCTTTGGCACCGTATACGTTTTTCCCACTCTTATGAATTTTCGAAAAGTTTTTTCTTCCTCCTTATATAGAGTGTCACGTGTGTCCGTGAGAAGTTTTAATCAATTTAACTGTCAATTACAATTATTTTAGTGAATTCGCCGTCTGCAAAACGTAAATATTTTTTTCATATTCTTGCGACAACAGTATCGCACTGAGTAACAATTATTTCCCCAGACTATTTAAAAACAACAAAAATACGTATTTTTTTCTGAAAGTGTATTACAAACGTCTGTATGTCTGTTTGGTTTGTTTGACACGCCAGACTGTCTGCATGTAACTCACTGCAATGCTTGACTCTGTGATAGCCCAGACTCTTGAAAATACGGCATCGTAACCCAAAGCATTTTAACTTTATTTTCGATTGCGGATAAATGCGACATTTCGCCAGAAAAAAAAAATACTTACAGAAAAAAGAAATGGAAACTTTTTTCCCAGTTTTTTCTTGTTTTTGTTGTTTTTGTTTTCCTTGCGACGCATACCATTTGCCATTGATTAATGGCTTTTTCAAGTTTGCAATTCCCCCAAAAAAAAATTTTATTTTTGGAATTTTCTTTTATTTTTCAGTTTTTTATGTGTCAACCTCTCTGGCACAACATGACATATTCACACATCCTTGCCTGTTTTTTTTGCTTTTCTTTCTTTCTTCTGGCAGCGAGAGAAAAACAAAATCTCATTTTAAAGCACTCAATAGGAGTTGAAAAGTCAGAAAAATGAAAAGAAAAGCCAAAAACACCATCAAAAAAATTTTGTTTTTTTTTTGTTACTGAAAATACTCTCACTTTGTCAAAAAAAAAAACCAAAAGAAAATTTTTTTGGTTTTCTTTTCCTTGTTGTTATTTTATTTCTTTTCCTGTTGTTGCAGACTTTTATGTCGTGTATGCGACACATTATTCCAGACATTTCGTGGCAGGAACCTCTGAAAATTGCATTTCCAACTGCATTTCACAAATTATTGTGTGTGTGCCAATATGTTTCGCCAATGTTTTTATTTTCTAAAGGAGGCCTATTGTAGGCTGTTTTTTCTCTTCTTCGTTTATAAAAATTAACGCGAAACTTAAAGCATAAGAAGAGCAGCAAAGGGAAGGATGTCTTTGACTGCAAATGCAAGTGTAAGTGTGTAAGTGAATGTATTTTTAAGAATTGTTAAGAGATGCCAAAAACGTTTTTTTTTTCTTTCCTTATTTTTCGTTTAATACTGTAACACTGACGCGTTAACTTCAGTTATTTTTAAATACATTCCATACTAAGGGTACAGTGCACAGCAAAAGTGAACAACGCCAAAAATATATTTCACTTATAAAGGGTGTTTTTTATAGAGGTATAGAACTTTAAGTTGGCATTACTTTTCAAGATGGCGACCTATTTAATAGCTGTCAAGTGATTTATTCTCAGTTTGGTTTGGCAATTCATCATGAATAGACTCACACCTGAACAACGCTTGCAAATAGTGCAATTTTATTTCGAAAATAATGGTTCTGTGCGGAAAACGTATCGCGCACTACGTCCATTTTATTTTGTTTAGCGATGAAGCGCACTTCTGGTTGAATGGCTACGTCAACAAACAAAACTGCCACATTTGGAGTGAAGGTAATCCTCAAGTGTATGTGGAAACACCGTTACATCCAGAAAAACTGACTGTTTGGTGCGTTTTATGGGCTGGTGGAATCATTGGTACGTACTTTTTCAAAAACGATGGTGGCCAGAACGTTACAGTCAATGGTGATCGGTATAGAGCCATGATTACTAACTTTTTCATTCCTGAATTGAATAACCATGATGTCCAGGAGATGTGGTTTCAACAAGACGGCGCAACATGTCACACAGCTCCTGCCACAATAGATTTATTGAAAGGCACGTTTGGTGACCGCCTAATTTCACGTTTTGGACCTGTGAATTGGCCTCCAAGATCTTGTGATTTAACACCGCTAGACTACTTTCTGTGGGGCTATGTAAAGTCATTGGTCTATGCGGTAAAGCCACAAACGCTTGACCATTTGGAAGAGAACATTCGCCGTATTATTGCCGATATACGGTCACAAATGTTGGAAAAAGTCATTGAAAATTGGACGTCCAGATTGGACTACATCCGCGCCAGCCGTGGCGGTCATATGCCAGAAATCATATTTAAAATGTAATGCCACAAGATTATCTTTCGGATAAATAAAATTCATGTCAATCGAATAATCCATCGTTGTTTTATTGCAACTTAAAGTTCTATACCTCTATAAAAAAAACACCCTTTATGAGTTGTAAAGTTTTAAAACACTGAGAGGTTCTATAGGAGTAAAACTGTTTGGATTCTGACTTTAACATGAATGCCAGTAAAATCTCAGGCTGCAAGGATCTATTTCGGTTTAGGGACTCGCATTTGAGATACGCAAGCCCATAGCAGTATGCAGCAGTAAAAGGAGAGCAGAAGTACGCCACTCTTAAAAATAGCATCTAATAACGTAATGCTTCTGATTGTTTTTAAAATCTGAGAGACAATTGCAATTGCAAATACAGAGGAGATCGGCATTAACATGATACAAAATGAGGGTAGAGTTTCCAATATTGCCAAAGCATTTAACAGTAGAATAAGCAGGCTCAAGTACCACCTGGCATTTATGCTGTGTACTACTTGTCACAGAATTCAACATATTGTTACGTTTTTACCATTTTTAAATCGTTTAGAATATGAGTTCGTTGATTGCAAACAAAGTAAAAAAAGTTATGTGTTTTGTTTCAATTAAACTTTTTATTGTTCACACTACTTTTGTGTGCCACCGTATACAACTTAATGGATCGAACAATAATTGCTTGTTCACTATTCTATTTCACACTTCTGTCCGTGCAAACACTAACAACTGTTCGTTAGATCTTCTATGCTTACAACCTTTTTGCAAGCAATACCACTTGTACGTTCAAACCGCAACGTGTCTTCACACAAGACTGACTAAATTATTACTGACTGATGCCTGCTTTGTCTTGCCCTTTTATAGTCCAACACAAACAGTATAGCGAAAATTCTTGAAGTGGAAGGTTTGTGTTCAAGCCTTCTCGAGATCTCAACCGCGACCACATTGTTGTTTGTGCATTCTGCACGCTTGTCCATCCCTTTTTCTCTCATGCTTGTTGTTGGTTTTCTTCCACACTTGTCGGTCTCCTTTCCTTTCATGTTGTTGTTGGTATACGCAACCAAGTTCGTTGTACATATGTGTGTGTGTAGCTTTTGTTAATCGTTAACGTTAAACGATGTTTTCATGTGAAATGATATTAGGTCGTTGCCATTTGCGTAACAATATAAAAAAAAAGAACCGATCTGGCATCTTCTTGGCTGCGCACTAATAAAACAATATATTTCGGGTACATGGAACATATCGATGAAATTTCGGAATGGGAGTAAAAGAGGTTTTTTAGTCGGTATGCCTCAGTAATGGAATTCTTTCCTCCTTGCTTACTGACTAACTTAATTAGTCATTGTATCTCTTTATGACTCTGACTCTAAACGACAGATTTTTTGAAAAACTTCTCAGGGCAATTCCATTTACTCTCAGAGTTTTTGTTAGAAAACTGTCGGGAAGAAGTCGACAAAGGAAAAAGGTTTTTTGTTCATAACCACTGAGCTGGGGTTTAAACCATAAGCTCTCTTTTAATAAGCCAAAAACAACCATAGTCATCTTACATAAGGTCACAGATTAGTGCAAAGATGCAAATCTATCTTAGAATTGATTCCTAACTACTATGGAGCTGGGAAGTTTAAAATTTGAATGCAAACGATATACCCATTCACTGTAATTGTTAAGAATATTTCACGCTGAAGTCGCCGTAGTCTAGCGGGTAGTGTGTTGGCTTATAAGACGTCAGGCCACGGTTCAAACTCCAGGTCAGAACAAGTACAGTTCCTGGAGGTCGAATTGACCCATTGTACAACGTCCTAGTTTCTCACACCACTTATGTTGTGTGTGTTAATTTTATACATGAGTGGTGGCACCTACAGATTAAAGTCGACTCCGAACGACAGATTTTTTGAAAAAAATTTTCATGGCAATTTTATTGACTCTCAGAATTTTTGCCAGCAATCTGCTGAGAGGTAGTCGCCGAAGAAATACTTTTTTTTGTATTTTGTCTTGATGTCTGGCCTGGGGCTCGAACCCTGGCTTTACGACTAATAAGCCAACACACTACCTACTAGGCTACGGCGACTTCATTTATCGGCCACTTCCTTTCAACAAATTTCTGGCAAAAGCTCTGAGAGTCAACAAAAAAAAAATTGCCATGTAAAGTTTCTCAAAAATCTATTGTTTGGAGTCGTCTTTAAACTGTAGGTTCCGCCACTCATGTATAAATTTAACACACACACAACATAAGTGGTGTGAGAAGCTAGGGTGCAATCGCTACTGAAGAGTTGTAATTACCAATTATGTATGTATGTATGTATTTCACGCTGCTTCTCAAATATTTTGAACTTTTTTAGGCGAATTATTTTCTTTTTTTTCACTCAGCGGTTTTGCTCTCTACTGTGGTATATTGAGTGTTTGTGTGTGTTTCACCTCTGCTCTCTTTTTAAACTCTGCCAAAATTTCTGGTTTTTTTCCTCTCATTTTAATTTATTTGCGCTCTTTTTTATTTGTGGATTTTTCTTATAACCAACACACATTCAATCCATTTCCTGTGTGTGTACATTGGCATGGTAATTCCTTATTTCTTATGTGTATGGGTGTGTGAGTATAGGTACATATAATTACGATATTTTTTCCTTTAAGTGTTCGTGTGTATGTATTTAAAATATTATAAAAAATTTTTACTATGTATTTAACATTAACAATCCCTTTTGTATGCAATTTTTTATTATAATTTGTATGTGCCACTCACATGAGTATGTGAGAGAAAGAGAGGTTGAAAGCAAGAAAGAGCGAAGTAGGGATTTCCTAAGTAAGCTAAATTTAGCATACAATATTACATTTAATATCCTTTTTTAGAAATTCTTATTTATTTCAATGCATTTATTAAACTAAACATAGTTAAAGAAAGTTCAGAGATTTCAAGGAATGTATTCATTACCTATTAAAAATAAGGAAAGTGCTTTAAAAAATGTCTGCTTTTGCATTCAACATTATACAGAGCAATTAAGGAGTAAGTGAGTGCTAGTTTATCCACACATATGTATAACATCCAGTCTCCTGGCCAGACCAAACGCCTTACACCAGGTCAATTTATTAATAAAAATTTTACGTAAAGAAATCTTCATCTATTTCTCAATTATATAGAGTAGTTAAGGAGTAAGAGAGTTCGAGTTTATCCTCTCAGTCTCCTAACTATCAAACCTATTAAATAATATTCAACTTTGAAAGCAGTTACCATAACTAGGTTGTCTTTTGCGTGGTGGTGAATGCAGATTATATTTTGTGATCATAAGACGAACGAAACCTGCTGTCTAAACTACCATTCTTGAGTTAAAAACAATTTAAATTTAAAGTAAAGAAAGTGGCTTGTAGAAGTCGCCGTAGTCTGGTAGGTAGTATGTTGCCTTATTAGACGTAAAGCCAGGGTTCGAACCCCAGGCCACACATCAAAAACAAAATACAAAAAAGTATTTCTTCGGCGACTGCCTCTTAGCGGATTTCTGGCAACAACTCTGAGAGGAAAAAGTTTCTCAAAAATCTGTCGTTCGGAGTAGACTTAAAGCCACCACTCATGTATAAAATTAACACACACAACATAAGTGGTGTGAGAAACTATAAACGTTGTACAATGGGTCAATTCGACCTCCGGGTACTGTACTTGTGTTAATTGTCCTCTACCTAACCTAACCTAACCTAAGAGGCTTGTAACAAGCAATCTGATATGTAGTCCATCAGCGCCTAGAATATTTTATTATTATTTCTCTATCAACTGCAGCCAACATTAAGGGGATGTTCCCTATTGATGCACAACATTGTGTTGAAATATTAGAAATTATAGTTACGGGGGCAGGAAAAATGGTGCTAATATGACCACTGGGACACTCCTCAATGCCCACACATCCACAGGAGGCAAATAACATCAAAAAAATAAAATAAATCCGCATCTCTAAAGTAGATTTCGTGAAGCGTGCATCTAAGTCTGTCTTTAAATCTGTTTTTTGACAGATGTAAGGAAGGAAAAGTCGCCGTAGTCTATTAAGTAGTGTGTTGGCTTATTAGACGTGAGGCCCAGACTTCTCGAACAGCACGAAATACTCAAAAATATTTCTTCGTCAATTTCCGCTCAGCAGCCTTCTGGTTAAAACTGTGAAAGTAAAAGAAAATTGCCATGAAAAGTTTCTCTGTCGTACAGAGTCGACATTAAACTGTAGGTCCCATCACTCGCCGTAGTCTAGTAGGTAGTGAGTTGGATTATTAGATGTAAAGCCACGGTTCGTGCCTCAGGCCAGACATCAAAACAAAAATACAAAAAGTATTTCTTCGGCGACTTCCTCTCAGCAGATTTCTGGCAAAAACTCTGAGAGTAAATAAAAAATTGCCATGAAAAGTTTCTCAAAAATCTGTCGTTCGGAGTCGACCTTAAACTGTAGGTCCCACCACTCATGTATAAAATTAACACACACAACATAAGTGGTGTGAGAAACTAGGTCGTAATCCTGACTGAAGGGTTGTAATGACCAATTTTGTATGTATGTATGTATGTGTCCCATCATTCATGGGCAGAAATTAACATACACAACATAAGTTAGTTTGAATCCTGACTACAGGGCTGTAATGACCATCTAAGTAATAAAGTAAGGTTAATATGAATAGAAGGACATATTAGTTAAGCATATCTCTCGAATTGTTTTCTTCAGTTCAATTGCAGATCTAACAAGAAGAACCTTGTAAATAAAAAATTAAATAAAAAAATTCTTGTTGAAACCTTAAGCTTTCAAGTGTAGTATTAAAGAAAAATTAAAAAAATTCTGGTCCTTATATTCGTGTCCACACATTGTACATGTGTTAGTTTAATAGTTTATATGCATGCATGCTTATTGTAGTTACAAATATCGTATGCTTTATAATTTTTTTTATTCAAATTGTGGTTGTTGTTGTTGTTGTTGTAATTGTAATTGTTATTGTAATTGTTATTGTTATTTGTTATTGTAATATTCTATGCACATAAATTTCACTTAAAGAGCCTTTCAATTCGGATTTATTTTTAAGAAATACTTTGCATTTCTAAGCAATAAAAGGGGGATTTTCTATTCAAAAATTTCATTCTGAATTTAAAAATTAAAAGAAGGGAGAAAAATAAAAATGTGCGTGAAAATAAATTCGAATTTAAAAACCAAGGACGCAAACCCACACTTTTAGCAGCGCCACTTCTCTAACAGGGTAAACTTTGCTATTAACAGAGCACTGTTAACTGTTTAACAGTGACAATAAGTAGATTAGTCTTCTACTTTGCAATTTTTATGGACTATTGACATAAAACAGAATTCTCATTATGATCATTATTATTTGTAAACAAAAGTGTTGAAATAAAGGGTGTTTTTTATAGAGGTATAGAACTTTAAGTTGGCATTACTTTTCAAGATGGCGACCGATTTAACAGCTTTCAAGTGATTTATTCTCAGTTTGGTTTGGCAATTCATCATGAATAGACTCACGCCTGAACAACGCTTGCAAATAGTGCAATTTTATTTCGAAAATAATGGTTCTGTGCGGAAAACATATCGCGCACTACGTCCATTTGATCGTCGACAAAATCGTCCATCAGAGCAGTTAATTCGATTAACCATGGAACGTTTTCGCACCACGTTTACTCTTATTGATAACTCGCATCCCCAGAGACGCTGTACGATGCGTACAGAAAAAGCTATTGCTGCTGTAGAGCGTAGCATTGAGGAAGACCCGAATGAGTCCATCCGCCATCGAGCACAGGAATTGGATCTGTGTCCATCCACTTTATGGAAGATTTTGCGGAAGGATCTTGGTTTGCGTGCTTACAAAATCCAACTCGTGCAAGATTTGAAGCCAATCGATCATCAAGTAAGGCGTAGATTCGTCGAATGGGCCCAAAACGAGATTACCGCTGTTCCCGATTTTCATAAGCGAATTTTGTTTAGCGATGAAGTGCACTTCTGGTTGAATGGCTACGTCAACAAACAAAACTGCCGCATTTGGAGTGAAGGCAATCCTCAAGTGTATGTGGAAACACCGTTACATCCAGAAAAACTGACTGTTTGGTGCGCTTTATGGGCTGGTGGTACTTTCTGTGGGTCTATGTAAAGTCATTGGTCTATGCGGTAAAGCCACAAACGCTTGACCATTTGGGAGACAACATTCGCCGTATTATTGCCGATATACGGCCACAAATGTTGGAAAAAGTCATCGAAAATTGTACGTCCAGATTGGACTACATCCGCGCCAGCCGTGGCGGTCATATGCCACAAATCATATTTAAAATGTAATGCCACAAGATTATCTATCGGATAAATAAAATTCATGTCAATCGAATAATCCATCGTTGTTTTATTGCAACTTAAAGTTCTATACCTCTATAAAAAAACACCCTTTATAAAGGATGGTTGGTGGCTATGGAGGACGGTATTAATCTATCTATTCCACTACCATGGTTGGAAAGAAGACCCTCTGGACTACCATTTGCATATGCTGTCTGTATGGTGTACTATTTCTTATATGTTCCAAAATGGCCGCTGATCTTCTAGAGAATTTTCAAGCAAAAATTTATATTTTCAAAGGCAATTTTCACAATACCATATCACTTTATATGTGATTATGTTGCTGATTATATTACGAGGCCTTGGAAGCTTCCTTTGAGTATGATATGATACTCATACACTTAGCATTTGTCCTAAAATTAGTTCCTAAACAAGTGGGCTTGTTCAGAGGGATACTGTTAGATAGCTAACAGTGCTCTGTTAAGGTCAAATTTTGTTCTGTTAAGAGGAAATTTTGTTCTGTTACGCCAAATGTGGCCTCTCAGCTGTCGTGTGGCAAAAATCTCTGAGTGTAAAATGAAATTGTCATGAATATTTCCTCAAAAATCTTTCAGAATCGCCATTGTATAGTAGACTATGCTACTCATGTATGGAACGAACACACTCAACATATGTGGTGTCAGAAGCTAGTTTGTTGTGCTGATTTTTTCCAGTAACCCTCTTGGGGTCTTTCTATTGCTTCCACAAAGCATTTCTACCTTGTTTCAGTTTCTTTAGTATATTTTGTTTCCGTTAAGCAGGTGATTAGTCTGCTGCAGCAAGTCCTATAATAATAGAGCTGCCATCTGTCATAGCCTAGAAACAATGCCCTCCGAGGATTTGGTGTAGAGTTGCGGAATCTTTTTGATTGTTAATTCCTACCTCTTTTCCTTTTTTTATATCCTGACTAAAGGTCTGTAATGTTCTGTTTGGGATGTAAGGGCTGAGATTTGAGCTCTTAAGCTGTCATATATTAAGCTAACATACTACGTACTGGACTACGACCATGTAATGAGTCATACTTTATTCAAGTAAGAGTTCTTGAGACATTATCTTGAATCACAAAATTTTGTTCTGTTACGCCAAATGTAGCGCTGCTAAAATTTATGGATTGTGTCTTGGTTTTTCAAATTCGAATTTATCTTCACATATGTACATAAAAATAAATACGTTGTTTAGCTTGGCCTTATCTAGAGTGCATTTAAACTCCTCTGGCTTCTTAAACCACCAATCTTGCGAGTGTTAATTTTATGCATGATGGTAGGAACATATTATTTAAAGTCGACTTAGAAAGACAGATTTTTGAGAAACTTTTCATACCAATTTCTATTCTCAGAGTTCTTGCCAGAAGTCTGCTGAAAGGAAATTCCCAAAAGAATTATTTTTTTTTTCTTATTTCGTTTTGTTCGAGATGTTAGAGCCAGGGGTTGAACCATGTTAAGAAGATATTTTGCTCTGTTAATGCCAAATGTGGCGCTGCTAACATTTATGGATTGCGTCTTAGATTTTCAAATTCGAATTTATCTTCACACACATAATTTCTTTGGCAGTTTCGTTATAATAAATAAAATTAAATAAATTTAAAATAAAATCACACATACGCACACACACATATTGTAAATATTTTCCAATATTAATTAATATTTCAGAGTTATTCTGGTATTGTTTTTGTTTTTTTTGTCTTTACATCAGGTATCTTAATTGTTTTTAAAAATATAAAATTTTTTTCTGTTTGTTGTTATTGTATGTGATTAAATCTTTATTTAAATATTTGCACTTGAAAAAGAAATTAAAACAGCTAAAGCAACAGCAACAAATAATATTCAGTTTTTTTTCGTTATTGAAAAAACAATTTTAAATCGAATTTCCAATTTATTAAAGTACAGAAGCGGAAAGAAAATCATAAAAACGGATTTTTTTTTTGGCAAATAATTTTATAAAATTACAATGAAAGAATAATTTTTTATTTTGTGTATTCCATGAATCATTGTCGCCGTATGTTATTTTAATATGATGTTCGTTTTTCCTTTTTTTTCTGAAACTTTTTCAAGCAGATTAACAATTTTTTTTATTTGTTCGTTACACACAGAATTTTCTATTTTTTTATGAAACAATAAGAGTAGAGGGTTTTTTAAATATGAACAGTAGCAGTAGTAGAAAAGCATCAATACGGGCATTTAGTTATCAATGCTTGGGACTAGTACTTGGCATTAACATAACAGACAGAGGGGCTTTGCTGTGGAGCCATAGGATTGAAAAGGACATTAAGTTGACGAAGTACCGGCGAACAAGGTAAACATGTAGTTCTCCTGCCTTGGCATTGAAGGGAGGCAAGAATAAGCGCAATACGGCGCCGCAATCTGTAGAATGGCCATACGGTATTCAGCCACCTTCTCAAACGTTTTGATTTACCGCAGGTTAGGTTTAGGTTAGGTTAGAGGACGTGCACTTGTTAATTAAGACAAGTACAGTACCCAGAGGTCGAATTGACCCATTGTACAACGTCCTAGTTTCTCACACCACTTATGTTGTGTGTGATAATTTTATACATCGGGACATGGCGGGACCTACAGTTTAAAGTCGACTCCGAACGACAGATTTTTGAGAAACTTTTTCTTGGTAATTTTATTTACTCTCAGAGTTTTTTTGCCAGAAATCTGCTGAGGGGAAGTCGCCGAAGAAATACTTTTTTTTTGTTTTGATGTCTGGCCCGGGGTTCGAACCCTGGCTTTACGTCTAATAAACCAACACACTATCTAATAGACTACGACGACTACCCACATTGACAATTGTTTTAACGGGTGATTTTTTAGCTATAATCTTTTTGGCAACACTGGTTTAAACAGCTCACTCAGGTTTCGTGTTTTGTTTGACTGTCAAATATCTTCAGTTTGTTCTATAATTTAACCATGAATCGTCTTACAAACGAACAACGCTTGCAAATCATTGAATTTTATTATCAAAATGCGTACTCTGTTAAGAAAGTTCATCGCGCGCTTCTTCTCCATTTTATGGTCAGTTTAATCGACCCACTGAAGCGGCTATTCGGGCTATTGTGACTAAATTTCGCACCAAATCTACATTGTTGGACATTAAACCACCAACACGCTTACGTAGAGTGCGAACTGAAGAAAATATCGCAGCTGTATCGGCCAATGTTAATGATGACCATCAATTATCGATTCGTTGCCGTTCGCAGCAATTGGGCCTCTGTTACTCAACAACGTGGAAAATTTTGCGGAAGGATTTAGGTCTGAGGCCTTTCAAAATACAGCTGTGGTGCAAGAATTGAAGCCGAACGACCTACCGCAACGCAGAATTTTTTGGTGAATGGGCTCTTGGAAAGTTGGCCGAAGATCCACTTCTTTATCGAAGCATTGCAAAAGCTACCAATGTATCCAGAAAAAGTCACAGTTTGGTGCGGTTTATGGGCTAGCGGTATCATTGGACCGTACCTCTTCAAAGATGCTGCGAATCGTAACGTAACTGTGAATGGTGAGCGCTACCGTGAGATGATATCCACCTTTTTCTTACCCAAAATGCAAAGCTTGACTTGCATGACATGTGGTTTCAACAAGACGGTACCACATGTCACACAGCACGCGTGACAATGGACTTATTGAGAGGCGAGTTCGGTGAACATTTTATTTCACTTTCGGGACCTGTCAATTGGCCGCCTAGATCGTGCGATTTAACGCCTTTAGACAATTTTTTGTGAGGCTATGTTAAAGCTCATATCTATACAGACAAGCCCGCTTCAGTTGACGCATTGGAAGACAACATTGAAGCATTTCTCATTCGTGAGATACCGGCCGGAAATGTTGTTGTTGGAGTATGCCAAAATTGGACTAAGCGGATGGAGCATTTGAGGCGCAGTCGCGGTCAACATTTGCATGAAGTAATCTTCAAACATTAAATTATATGGACCGTACTATCGATTCAAATAAAGATTCATGCATTTTTCTGAAATTTATGGGTTTTTTTTTTTTTTGAAAAATTTTCCTATAGGTCTTAAAAAATCACCCATTATTTTATTTGAGCTTTAAGGACATAATGCTTCCAAATCAACGTTAAACTATGTAGGTCCCACCACTCATGGGTAATAATAACACACGCAACATGCAAAATCGCTGTAGTATAGTAGGTAGTGTGTTGACTTATTCGAAGAGAGTGCGTGGTTCAACACCTGGCTCAGACAACTCGTAGAAATCGAAATATGAAAAAAAAAATATTTCTGTCGGCGACTTCCTCTAACCAGTTCTCTGGCAGAAACCCTGAGTGTATATGAAATCTGTTGCTTGGAATCGATTGTAAACTGTAGGTCTCCAGCCGCTCATGGGTAAAATTAAGGCACACAACATAAATGGTGTGAGAAACTAGGTTGTGATCTTGACTAAAGAGTAGTGGTAGAGTAGTAGTAGTAGAGTAGTAGTAGTAAAGACGAATTAAGTAAGTAATTACCATCATGATAAGGAATAACTTGCAGTTTAAATTTAATTTATGATGGCTTGGATGGCTACTGCATGTTTTCACATATGTAAACTACAGATGTAAATTCTACATACCATACATACATACATATTGTATGTATTAAAACAAGATATTTTTTTAACTAAAAACCATCCATTATCCTGTACTTTTATTTCTGTAAAAGATACAAAAACAACAAAAACAATATGTTTTAATGAATAATGTAGGAGAGAGAAAAAATTCATTTTAAAAACCATTTTTTTTTGTTCTGTCTGTCATTCTTTCATTTTTTTAATACTTTTTTCCCCATTTTAAAATATAAAAATAGGATTGTAAAGCAAAAAACCAAAAAAAAAATCACAACATATTGGGCGTTTATTGAAACCAACTTTTCCTGTATTATTGCTTTAAATGGTCGTTAATTCAAGCAGAAAAAAATTGTTTCAATTCATAACGCATTTTTTCCTTTCAAAAAAAAAAAGATGATGAAAAGAGAAAATATTTGTCATCTATTCGTTAAAAATTGTTTAAAAATTAATTTTTAAAAAATTTTAAAATTTATTCAATTTGTTGACATTTTAAGAATATTTTTCTCTTTAAAACTTATTTTATAAATTAATAATAAATAATCTTAAATACTAATAATTTTTGTTTTTGTTTGTTTATTTCTCATTACAGGTGAGTGCATTTCTTTTAATTAATAAAAGGTAAACTTTATTTTTCCAAAAAATTTTAAATGAATTTTAAATTACAATCCCTTTTCAACAACAGCAGCAAAATGCCAAGAGAAAATTTAAAGGAAAATTAAATTTTCTGTTTTGAAATATCAAAAATTTTTAGTAAAATCCGGTGCAATTTGTTGTACAATTTTAATTATTTAATCACAGAATAAACATAAACTGGTAGTTGGCAACACTAACACAGTAAATTCCGAAATGAATACACTCCCAATCACAATAAAGATATTCTGAATGGATTCACAATAAACAGCCCGTACGCTTTAGCCTTTCTATACTTCTTGGTCCTAGGGTGGCCATTAAATTAATTTCAACTATGTAGAGTGCCGACCCATTGTTTGACGGTTCTTTTTAATGTCAAAACATCATTACAATACATACATATATAATTGGTCATTACTACCCTTCAGTCAGGATTACGACCTAATTCCTCACACCACTTATGTAGTGTGTGTTAACATTATACATGAGTGGTGGGACCTACAGTTTAAAGTCGACTCCGAACGACAGATTTTTTGAGAAACTTTTCATGGCAATTTTATTTGCTTTCAGAGTTTTTTTGCCAGAAATCTGCTGAGAGGAAGTCGCTAAAGAAATCCTTTTTGTTTTGATTTCTGGCTCGAACCCTGGCTTTACGTCTAATAAGCCAACACACTACCTACTAGACTACGGCGACTTCTACGGCATCATTACAATGCTTTCGGTAATTTTGTCTTTAAAGCTTTAAAGTTCAGGCATTTTTTTTTACGCCGAGGAGGGGTAAATGTACCTAACCGCACCATAGAGGAAGTCGTCACATCCTCCGTGTGTGAAGCCCTCACCCACTAAATCCCCCCTCGTCTCGTGGACTCGTTGTTCTCCTGAACTACGGTGGTATTACTTCGGACTGGAGTCCCTTTGGCCCCTGCGTGTTCATATCTGCGTCCGGATTGCGTGTCGAAAGTTGAAGAGACATCTAAGTGTCGCCACTGTTCCTTTCGTCCAGGTCCCTGCTTCGAATTTCGCTTGACACATGTGCCAGTTTCATCTATGTCGGCGTGCCCACATGTTCCGCAGCCTCAAGATCCTTCTTCTTCAGTCTTAGAATGTTCTCCACGTAATTCGCCACTGAGGTCCAATTTTCACTACTCGCAATCATAACCCCGACAATGTTACCGGCCGTGATAGTCCCAACTATAGACGTCAGTGCAGAGCGATAGCTCTGCCAGCGTTCACACTCGAAAACAGTGCGGTCTGCGTCGTCAATTATCTTCCCTTCTTCGTAAAGACAGTAAGGGGAGGCGGTCTTGCCCATTCTGTGCAGATATTTCCTAAAATATACGTGACCCGATAGCATCTGTGTAACGTCGATCGATTTCCAATACATAGTCAAGGTCGTGCCGAATCGTCAATCTTGCCTTCTCACATTAGCAAGTACTCAGCGGATGCTGAGTACCAGTACCCGGGGAGCGCCTGATCTAAGATATGGAAGCTGTGAGCTGCTTGGTATGTACTTGCCAGGATAGCCCCGGGCTTCGCCAAGTTGAAATCAATCAGTGGTGTTGCTTTGTAGTTACATACCCGCTCCCCTAAAGTTGATGCATAGCGTATGCACACAGGCAGCTATCACGATCTCAAGTGCTTTCTGTTCCTCTGCCACGAAGGCCTTATTTGTTCACTCCTTGGCTTGTACTTGTCAACCATCCAAGTGCTTCCTCTTGGAATGCATTAAAGCCGCAAGTATATGTTCTGTTGAATCGTTAGCCTCATAACGATCTACATACTGGCCGTCTAGAGATTTCAATTCTGAATAATTTCTTTCAGAGCCACCTTGCCTTAGAAATATGTAAACAACCACTCTGATGACTTAGATGGGAGCCCTGCCATCATTCTAGTGTGCCGTACACTAATGATTTGCTCATCTGATGGAATACAATTAATAAATCCTTAGAGGCCAGATGCATCCTAAGCGACCAATAAGGAAAAAGTGTATATACAGCTTCAAAGCAGCTCATGGCCTTACTGACATCAGTGCAATGCCGGTTGGGTAAAGGAATTTTCCGTGAAAATCTTCTAATTTACTTGGACTGCTCGGCTGCAATCAAGTGCCATACAAACCTTACCTCAGCATCTGTTCGAATGCTAAAAGTTTTTCTCTGAAAAATTTCGAATCATTTGGAGGGATCTGTTATGTGGGTTCCAGTACAAAGGGAGTTAGGTTAGGTCGTAGTAGTAGCTTTGATCATATCACAAAGCTCACTTGAGCGCGCATAGCTGCCCATTGTGTTGCCACGGGTGAACGCAGTCCCTGTGCTGACCAAGTTCCACCAAGACCAGGGAGGAGTAAGAAGTTGGTCAGCACAAGGACTGCTAATCATAAGCACGACTACCCCTCGCTGGAAAACCAGCCAAAAAGTTTGATTAACGAAGCTATATCCTTGATATCAAAGGGAGTACTGAGCCCTTTTGTCAACCTTTGGTAAGACCAACCAATTTCGTCTTCCCTTTACAGAGAAGATATTGAGAGAAGTGATTTCCTAGTTTATTTTTGTACTTCACTTCTTTCAATCCTTTTCGTTTCTTTTCAGAAACAAAGTGCTGTCATTTACCACTACCCCAGTTTCCTTGCTTTGTCTATTTCATAAATGAAAATTTTTCCAGCTAAGCAGATGATTAGGTACACTGTAGCAACTTCTCGTTTAATAGGGTTGCCATCTGCCAATGCATGCCATCTTACAATTGTGTAGCGCTAGCCAGGAATTATAAACAAACGGTAATATAGGCTCAATTGTATTACAATAGGAGCTCTGACAGAACACAGATATGCTATGCTAAGGTAGTTTTTGTTTACATTAGAAATAAAATATTGCATACCTCCAGGGGCATAGGAGTCACCGTCGTCTCGATTTACGTTGTTTCGATTTACGTCGTCAAATTTTTTGTTCCCTCTAACTTCAATTTGCGTCGTCATTTGATTTACGTGGTCTTTTTCTGGAACCAACCGCGACGTAAACCGAGGAATTACTGCAACTTTCTTATGTTCCTTGTTAAAAACATACTACTTTGTAGTATGAGCAATATGAAATTCGATTACCGTCGTTTCGTTTTACGTCGCCTTTTCTTTGGAACCAACGGCGACGTAAATCGAGGGATTACTGTATTTCTGTGATATTCTGTGAAGTTGGAAAGGTTTTTTAAGAGATAAAGTGGACGATGCTGCTAAAAAGCCAGATGTTATGGTAATATACGCACAGTTAAGAAACGATTTTTCTAAGAAAATAGACTACAATTACCGTAGTCTAGTAGGTAGTAAGGCCATGATATAAATTCCAGGTCAGACATATCTCCAGTAAAACGAAATGAATTGAATATTTCTTCAACGGTTTTCTCTCAGCAGATTTCTGGCTAAAACTCTGAGAGTAACTAGAAAATTGCCATGAAAAGTTTTTCAAAAGTCTACTATTCGGCAATGACTTTAAACTGTAGGTCTCACCACTCATATGTAAAATTAACACACACAACATAAGTGGTGTGAAAAGCGAATTCGTAACCCTCAATAATGAATTGTAATAAACAATTAGGTATGTATGCATGCATACTGCCAGGGGCAATGTTAAAAAACGTGGCATACTTTTAGGTAATACTATTAAATTTTATTTTTTTAATTAAGGAGCCTACTTTGAAGGGTCATATTTAGGCCAAACACCCATAATATTCGTCTTTTGAAAACTTTGACGGGTTAAGAACAAAAAAAAAAAAACTTTTCTTCACAAATTTCTTTATTTCATTAACTTTTTGAAAATATTTTTTTTTTATTGTTTGCCTCTCTCAAACAAGTTTATCTTTTAAATTTCACTTTTTCTTCTATCTTTCTCTCTCTCTCGCTCTCTTAAGGCAACAGCTTGTATAAGAAAAAATAGGGCTGCTTAATGAGTGTTAATCATTTTAAGTTTTATCCTGATGTCTGTTCTAACCCTTTTCTTTGCAACACAGTCTCAGCCTCAATCTATAAATCCTTCGTTTTAAGAAAAAAAAGAAAGTTCTTGTTTTAGTTTCAGCCTTTTTTTCTATTGGATTTCTTTGCTGTAATCATTACTATTTGCTTATACTGTTGTTGTTGTTGTTGTTGTTTCTTTTTCATGTTATTGTAATTGTTTTTGTAATTCTTTTTTTTTGTCTTCCTTTTTTTATTCTATTTCATCTTCATCATCTTGTTTGATGATGTTGCTGTGAAAATGTAAATTTTTATTGCAAAACGTTTTCACTTTTTGATCCACAAGGATTTACAAAATGTTCAATGTGTGTGTGTATTGGTAAGAGCATAAAATTTTTTTGGTTCGTTAAAACAAAAACAGAAAACTTTCCTTTGTTAGTGTTCTTCTCTTACACTCTCCTGCTCTCTCTATCTCTCTCTACATCTCTCTCTGTGATGAATTCTTTCTTGAAACTTTTTTCTTTTAATTTTCTCACCCCCAATGGCCTTCCCACCATTATGGTTCAATTTGAAGATGAATTTTTTTATTCAGTTTTCAGCCACTTACTCACTCACTCACACATTCATTCATTCGTTTATGCTTTCGTTTCGTTTCTCATTCATTTCCATTTCCATTCGGTTTATTAATTCGATTGATGTTGTGCTAACGAGCTGTAATTAAACGTGTAATTAATTTTTCACAATATTTTTCCATTTGTTCTTCTTCTTTTTTTAATTGTTGTTGTTATTGTTTTATTTCCATTTCTATCATTATTTTTATGTTGCTGCTGTCTGTCTGTCGTCATATCATTGTGTGTTCAGTATTGAAGGGAGCTCTTCGTAGCATTGAATTGTTAATAAAATTAAACAGGAACACAAGGAAAAGTAAATGAAAAGCAAAGGAAAATTAATTTAAATATGTTGTTCGAATTAAAAATTAATTCAATAAAATTGATATTTTTTTATTTATTTATTTTATTTCAATAAAAATTCATAAATATTGTTAGGGAATGAAGCAGCATTTGAAATTGTAATAAAGTAAGGTTAACAGTTAAGGTCTTTAAGGCCATAGCATTTTAAAACATGAATTCAACATTTGGTTTCCAATACTTTAACCCTTAATGAGTAAGAGTCATGAGTTTTGATAAGATATTGTCCTTATTTCCTTTAATAAATGTCGAATCGATGAGTTTTATGAATTTGTATTTCTGTTCTGGAATCCGTTGAGTTTTCCGTTTACAGAAATTCCTTAAGTTAAGTTGAGGATTTGAAAGTAGTTGCTTACCTGCCTAAACAGTTATATATGGTATGTACAGCCAGTCCCTAGTCTGAATTACAATCGCATCTAAGCTTGTACTTGCTTTGGCTTTTCTCTTTGATGGACTTAGCCGTTTCTCCATAGTCGCTACATCTTGCGTCTAACTAGCATGGGATTTCTTTAACCACTTACTTACTTGCATACATACCAGAGATCAGCAATGAATCGCTTTTTCGCTACTCATAAGTACTCATGCAATTTTGAGTATGAGTGCGTCAACAGTATTGAAATCCAACTACTCTGATTCATTCGTACTCAGTACACAACGTGGATTTATAAGTACAAGTTGCAATGAGTATGAGTACAACATTGACATCAAACTCATAACATTCGAAATATGTTTGATTCATACGCCTACTCATTCAGATTCATAACTTGAGAAAAATACTCATAAATGATTCGAGTGATTCGGATCATTCGTACAAATTTACAGTCTTAGTTGTTGTTGCATTTACAAAGAAAGAAGAAAGACACATAAACAAAAAAGACAAAGACAGCAAGCAGCGAAAACACACAACCTTCTTGTGAGTATTGTAGTGTTCGTAAGCGAATCATAATTATTTTGTGATTCCTATATACGATGAGTCATGGAGAGTCGAAATCAATAACATCGTGCGTATTGTTAAGTATGAGTACCATGCGTATTTCAAACTTTTAATATGAGTAGTATGAGTATGACATTAAAATAAGTATGAATGCGTATAAGTATTAAAAATTATAAGTATGATTCGAATCTACTCATCGTTTTTAATACTTATTGCTGACCTTTTGTGTGTACAACCAGTCCCTAGTCTGAATTACAATCGCATCTAAGCTTGTACTTGCTTCGGCTTATCTTTTTGCTGTACTTAGTAGCCATTTCTCCATAGTCGTTGCATCATGTGTCTAACTAGCAAGGGATTTCTTTAACCACTTACAGTAATCCCTCGATTTACGTCGCAGTTGGTTCCAAAAAAAGGCGACTTAAATCGAAACGACGTAAATCTAATTTCAAATTGCTCATACTACAAAGTAGTACGTTTATAACATAAAAAAGTTACAGTAATCCCTCGATATACGTCGCAGTTGGTTCCAAAAAAAGGCGACGTAACTCGAATGACGACGCATATTGAAGTTAGAGGGAACAAAAAATATGACGACGTAAATAGAAACAACGTTATTCGAGGCGATGTAAATCGAAGGATTACTGTACTTACTTGCATACATACGTACATACCTATATAATTGGTCATTACAACCCTTAGGTCAGAATGACGACCTAGCTTCTTGCACCACTAATGCTGCGTGTATTCATTTTATACATGAGTGGCGCTACATACAGCTCAAAGACGACTCGGAATGGCAGATACTTGAAGAAACTTTTCAAAGGCAAATTTATTTACTCTCTAAGAGTTTTTGCCAGAAATCTGCTGAGAGGAAGTCACCGAAGAAATATTTTTTCATAATTCGTTCTGTACGAGATGTCTGGCCAAGGGTTTGAACGGAGGCCTAACGTTTAATAAGCCAACACACTACCTACTAGACCCCAATTTCACGTTTTAAAAGATAATCTAAATGTCAACATGCTTCCGGTACAATTACAGCTTACTTACCTATATTTGAATTGCAAACAGCTTTCAGGGTGCAGGTCAGGTTAGGTAGGTTAGGTTAGAGGACGTGTACTTGTCAATTAACCCAAGTACAGTACCCGGCGGTCGAATTGACCCATTGTACAACGTCCTAGTTTCGCACACCACTTATGTTGTGTGTGTTAATTTTATACATGCGTGGTGGGACCTACAGTTTAAGGTCGACTCCGAACGACAGATTTTTGAGAAACTTTTCATGGCAATTTTATTTACTCTCAGGGTTTTTGCCAGAAATCTGCTGAGAGGAAGTCGCCGAAGAAATACTTTTTGTATTTTGTCTTGATGTCTGGTCTGGGGCTCGAACCCTGGCTTTACGTCTAATGAGCCAACACACTGCCTATTAGACTACGGCGACTTTAGGGTGCAAGTGATTCAAGATAATGTCTCAAGAACTCTTACTTGAAGAAAGTATGACTCATTGGTCGTAGTCCGGTACGTAGTATGTTAGCTTAATATATGAAAGCTTAGGAGTTAAAAACTCAGCCCTTACATCCCAAACAGAACATTACAGACCTTTAGTCAGTGTAGGAAAAAAATAAAAGAGGTAGGAATTAACAATCAGCAAGATTCCCCACCACTACAGCAAATTCTCGGAGGCCGTTGTTACTAGGCAATGATAGATGTTAGCTCCAAAATTAGAGGACTTGCTGCAGCATGCTAATCACCTGCTTAATGTGAAAAAATATACTAAAGGAACTGAAACAAGGTAGAAATGATTTGTGGAAGCCATATGAAGCCCCCAAGAAGGTTACTGGGAAAAAATCAGAACACCAAACTAGCTTCTGACACCACATATGTTGTGTGTGTTAGTTGCATACATGGGTGGCAGGTTCTACTATTTAATGTCGATTCTGAAAGACATATTTTTGATGAAATATTCATGACAATTTCATTTTACACTCAAAGATTTTTGCCAAACGACAGCTGAGAGGAAGTTGCCTAACGAAATAATTTTGTTCGTATTTACATTTATTCTTGTAGTGTTTGTTGTTGTTGTTATTTTGTTTACCTGTTTACAATTTTTTATGCTTGCGTTTGTTGTTGTATTTTTGTTTACTTGTTTACCGTTTTAATGTTAAGTGATGCAAAAGTAAAACACCAGTATCTAACGGGTGATTTTTTAGCTATAATCTTTTTGGCAACACTGGTTTAAACAGCTCACTCAGGTTTCGTGTTTTGTTTGACTGTCAAACATTTTCAGTTTGGTCTATAATTTAACCATGAATCGTCTTACAAACGAACAACGCTTGCAAATCATTGAATTTTATTATCAAAATACGTGCTCTGTTAAGAAAGTTCATCGCGCGCTTCTTCTCCATTTTATGGTCAGTTTAATCGACCCACTGAAGCGGCTATTCGGGCTATTGTGACTAAATTTCGCACCAAATTTACATTGTTGGACATTAAACCACCAACACGCTTAGGTAGAGTGCGAACTGAAGAAAATATCGCAGCTGTATCGGCCAGTGTTAATGATGACCATCAATTATCGATTCGTCGCCGTTCGCAGCAATTGGGCCTCTGTTACTCAACAACGTGGAAAATTTTGCGGAAGGATTTAGGTGTGAAGCCTTTCAAAATACAGCTGGTGCAAGAATTGAAGCCGAACGACCTACCGCAACGCAGAATTTTTGGTGAATGTGGTCTCTTGGAAAGTTGGCCGAAGATCCAATTCTTTATCGAAAAATTGTGTTCAGCGACGTAGCTCATTTTTGGCTCAATGGATACGTAAATAAGTAGAATTGTCGATTTTGAAGTGAAGATCAGCCAGAAGCATTGCAAAAGCTACCAATGCATCCAGAAAAAGTCACAGTTTGGTGCGGTTTATGGGCTGGTGGCATCATTGGACCGTACTTCTTCAAAGATGCTGCGAATCGTAAAGTAACTGTGAATGGTGAGCGCTACCGTGAGATGATATCCAACTTTTTTTGCCCAAAATGCAAGAGCTTGAATTGCATGACATGTGATTTCAACAAGACGGTGCCACATGTCACACAGCACGCGTAACAATGGACTTATTGAGAGGCGAGTTCGGTGAACATTTTATTTCACGTTCGGGACCGGTCAATTGGCCGTCTAGATCGTGCGATTTAACGCCTTAAGACTATTTTTTGTGGGGGCTATGTTAGGTATTAGATTCTTCATTTTCGTAACAATATGTTGCCGACAAGTAGGGATATGCAGCATATTGAATTTCAGATCACGGATATAGTCTGCATTTGAGGGTTCCAAAGAAAGAACAAAGACAAATCGCACAATACAGCAGCAATTGAGGCCGTTTATCCCTAATTATAAGCAAATCTTATTTTTATGTCATGCAAAACGATTTATTGTGCTAATTCGTTAACAATTTCTCATGTGTTATCTTTGGCATTTCTGCACAAATCAAATTGATTTGTTCTCTTAATAAGTTGGCTAACAAACTCATGCTCATTTCCTTATTATTCTGGCGTATCGTTATTAACATTGTTTTTCGTTTTTTATTTTGTTGCTCTGACAGTTAAAAACTTTTCCCAAAATTGTTATGTTTTTTAATCTATCAAATGTTGCCGCAGTAGAGGTTTGTATTCTTGTTATGTTTGCAGCAATTTATGTGGCAGCAACAAATAGTAAAATGCAGTAGCAACAGCAGTAACTCAAATATGCATTAAAATGCAACGAGAAATGTAGTTTTTTTGTCCAACGTCGTCTTTATATTCTGCACTTTGTCTTGTCGAATTTTGTTTCTCTTTTTTTTTTGTTGGTCATAAGTCACAAGTGAGTGCATAAAGGATTTTTTTCCTTTTTATTCTTTTAACATATTACAACAGCAGCAACAAATCGACTTTACAACAACAACAGCAGCTATGGAATGCATATTGTATCGTATCGTATATTGAAAGAATTTATAATAAAGCAGCCACCATTACTAAGGTATTGTACTGTGTTGTATGTGGATGGCAACGTTTTTTTTTTTTTCTCAATTGTAGTTGTGTTTGCATATGAAAATTTTAACAATTGCTGGCTGGTCTTTACCTTCGAACACAGTCTAAAGGATTTTATATAAAATGGTAGGTAACTGGCTTATATACTTGCATTACCTGTTCTTCTGCTTCAAAGTATTACTACCACCACCACCAGCAGCACACTTGCTCCTAACAAATGCTCACAAATGTTTGATTATGTATTAGGAGGTCCTGTAAAAAGTTTTGGTGGCTTCAGAGCAAATAAAAAGTCGTCGTAGTCTAGTAGATTGTGTACTGGCTTATTAGACTAGAGCCTGTGGTTTAAATCTTAGCTCAGACATTTTGAACAAAAGGAAACAATGTATGTGAAGATAAATTCGAAATAAAAATGAAAATCCAAGACGCAATCCATAAATTTTTGCAGCGCCACATTTGGCGTTAACAGAACAAAATTTCCTCTTTAAGGAAGAAAATTTGCCCTTAACAGAGCACTGTTAACTGTTCAACAGTATCCATCTGAACAAGGTCACATGTTTAGGAACTAATTTTAAGGCATACAGGGTGTCTGATAAGTATTGCAACCAACTTCAGGTTGTTGTCATTTGTAAGCCGCTCGTCTGACAGCTTGCAGATTTATTCCAGTGATAGTTCATTTTATTATTTACAAGCTTACAAAAGCATTTTGATCTATTGCATGCAGAAATGGAATGATGGAATTCAAGCGTGATAGTGTGATTGCTTTATATTTGGCTGGAAAACCACAGTTGGCTATCGTTAGAGCCCTCCAGCATTTAAATGTGAATAAATCATTTGTTTCTCGTACCATTGCTTATTACCGTGATACTGGCAGTGTTGCATCGCGTACAAAAAGTGGACGAAAAAAATCGGTAACAACACCAGAAATCATTCGAAAAGTGAAGGCCAGATTTGATCAAAATCCACGCCGCAGTGGTAGAAAAATTGCTCGTGAGCTGAACATATCGCGAGAACTGATGCAAAACATATTGAAAAATGAGCTTGGACTAAAACCATTGAAGTTCCAAAAAGAGCAAGAGCTCACCGATGGACAAAAAAAAGTTAGACTGGAAAGAGCCAAAGAGTTACTTCGCTTGCACGTAAGTGGTCAGTGGCCAGTTACCGAATTTGGTTTTCTCCGATGAGAAGCCATTCCAAATTGTGCTGTTTGTGAACAATCAAAATGATCGGGTTCACTTGCGAAAGAGGTCAGCTGAAAATTTACACCTGCGATTGGCCAAGAGAACTCAAGCGACGCCGATGGTAATGGTGTGGGCCGCCGATGGTCGCTCCCCGCTCGTATTAATCGACCGTGGGGTCAAAATAAATGCCGAATATTATCGGAATAATGTCTTAAAGACAGTATGGAAGCCCTGGGCAAACAAACATGTCGGCCGCAGACCATGGACATTCCCACAGGACTCAGCACCACCGCACTCAGCACGCGTCAACCAAAAATGGCTTAAAAAGGAGGTTCCTCGCTTCATTTCTACCGCACAATGGCCACCAAAATCTCCGCATCTCAATCCGTTGGACTTTTGCGCCTGGGGCATTTTGGAGAGTAAGGTTCTCACTAAAAAATGCCAAAGTGTCGATCATCTCAAGACGGCGCTTCGCCGGGAATGGGCCAAAATACCGCAGAGCCACTTTCGTGCAGCCAGTGATGGCTTTGTCGGCCGTTTGAAGGCCATAATTCGTACCAAAGGTGGCCAATTCGAACAAATCTAAACTGATTCTAAAATTTGATGTTATTTCTAACATTTTTTGCTTTTGAACAATAAAATTAAAAAAAAAATTAAAAAAATATAGCGCTTTACTTTGTTGCATTATATATCAGCCACCCTGTATACTAGGTCTATGAATACCATACTATATGCAAAGGAAAGAGAGGGCCCTCTCTTTACAACCGTGGTAGTGGGATAGTTGAAATAATTTTGTGAGTCCAGATTTTGAATTTTTAAAAAATCGATTTTTAGCCAAAAATATCTGAAAATTCTATAGAAGATCAGTGGCCATTTGGAAACATATAAGAAATAGTACACCATACAGATACTTTTTTCGGTGACTTACTCTCAGTTGTCTCAGTCTCAGTTGCTCTGTGAGCGTAAAATAAAATTGCCACGCAACACCTTTTATGCGAGTGCCTGGCACTTTACAACAGACTTCAACGATTTTTGTGTGACAGAACGTTTTAAAGATCTGGGCTTGGTGGCGTACATGCCACTAAGGGAACTGGCCGGTTTTATCCGGAGCTCAGGGTGGGTCACCACTAACAGGCCATGACAAGGAGGCTTACCTTACACTGCGTAAAAGAATAGGCCGTATGGGCCACTGAGCGAACTCGCCTGTAAATTGCAAACTATCCGGTAACCTAACCTAATAAAACTGCCGTGAAAAGTTAAACTGTAGGACGAAGCTAAACTGCAGGTTTTACCACTCCCTTGATTAAAAATTAACAATGAAAATATGGGTGCTGTGACTAGCTAGGTTGTAATCCCGGCTAAAGGGTTATAATAACCAATAATAAGTAAATAAGTCTTTTTTTTTTTGCGGGAAGGAGGGAAAATGCTTTATGCATTCATTATGGTCGTCACCAGACATGATATGTCAGACTCTCCCACTGGGTATACCGACTAAAAACCCGCCTTGTCTCCTCACCGGAGAATCACTCCACCTCGCAACCACGGTTGTATTAATTCGAGGTGGACCTCTTTTCTGGCATATGTTCCAGTTCCATCGTCGTCAGCCTGCGTCCAGGCTCCGCTCTATTCTCAGTCAAATTTCTTCCTAGTAAATAAGTCATGGAATGCAAAGACTCACGGCATGCCTTTCAAAAGGACAGTGGCTCGTAATAACAAAATTCTGGAAATAGGGAAGAATGGAGGAGAATAGTTGATCAAACTAAAAAAAACTCATCACGAGCTACAATCCCATAAGACAGCATGAGGAGAACACAGGATCTAAGATCCTGAGGAGAAGATCCCAAAGGAGAAAACTCCTTTCAAACTCAAACACGTAAGGGATGCAGAATAATACAAGAACTGCCATAGATGGGAACCGTAAGTGTTAATTCAAAACTGGAATAATTGTGTTTTAACTCCAACTATGGTTATTATAACAAGTCACGAATACTTTTTTTATAAACCAATAGACCAAGAGCAGACAATCGATAAGCAATGAAGAACTGCCATCGATTGGAACCCTTTAGTAAGAATTCAAAACTAAAATGCCTGTGCTTTAACTGCTATACCTTGCCACCAGTTGTGGTAATAAAACAAGCCGCGAATACTTTGTCTAACCCTATAGGCTAAGAGCATACAATCGATAAGCAATCAAGAACTGCCATCGATTGGAACTATGAATACAAAACTGGAATGCTTGTACATTAACTGATATAACTTGCCTCCTGTTGTGGTAATTAAAGAAAGTCACGAATACTTTTTCTAACCCTATGGACTAATATCAGACAATCGATAAGCAATGAAGAACTGCCATCGATTGGAACCCTTTAGTAAGAATTCAAAACTGAAATGATTGTGCTTTAACTGCTATACCTTGCCTCCAGTTGTGGTAATAAAAAAAAGCCGCGAATACTTTTTTATAACCCAATAGACTAAGACCAAACAATCGATAAGCAATGAAAAGTGTTGAATTTTTTATGGAGAAAAAACATTTTTTTTTGTACAATTTACGTGGTTTTCTACTGCTGCTAAAATTGTTGTTGTTGGCTTTATTATCCTTAGTCTCTACATTAGTTGGGCAAAGGATATATGCACCTGTACTACACCACCATCACCACCATCACTACCACCATTAAAACGACCATAACTACGGACATTATTTGTTCCGCCTACATTGAACACCTCCTTGACTTTCCTTGTGGCCTTTGCTTAAAAAAGCTTAGTGTTTGACCAATTATTTGGCTCTCGTTTTTATACTTCCATACACTCTCACCCGCTCTCTCCCCCTCTCTTTCTCTCTCTCTCTGGTATAAGCAACAAAAAAACCCAATACAAAGCAGCGTTGCCAATTTAGCTCTTTTCGCGCTAGATTTAGCGCCTTTTAACAACCCAAAAGTCGCATTTTTTCTTCTTAGCGCCTTTTTTGAAAAAGGGGCTAAATTAGCGCGTTTTGCTTCTACTTTTTTTGTAACTAATAAGAAATGCGCTTAATATCAACTCGTTGATGAGAGATGATTTTTTACTTTGTTTTTTTATTTAGAGTTTGACAGATATATCATACTAAAGTTCATTTAAAAAAAACAAACTGTGGCCAACTGCGATCTTGCGTACACTTGTGTATACATTTTTTGTACACATTTTTGGTTGCAACTGTTTATTTAAAAATTTCTAAAGAACTTTTAAATTTTTTGTCGTATTGTGTTTCTTATAAATTATTTGCAACAAAAGCAACTATTTTTTTTCAATTACAATTAATATTTTTGGCATTTTTGATTTTGCTGTGTTTCTAATAAATTATTTGCTTTAAATTGAATTATTTACTACAATTACACAACCTTAAAATACATATTTGCGGCTTAAAAATTAAGGACTTTTTAATTATATTTACATCTTGTCAAAATTAAATGGTAATTATTTTTTAATTGTTCTTAGAAATGTATTAATTAAAAACAATTATTTAGGCTGAGCGTTATGTGCAGAAATACAGAAAAGTGTGGGAGTCTGATCCACTTTTTAAAAAATGGGTGAAGCCCAGCCGATACACGGGCCAAATATATTTATTGTAAATGCCAGATAAATGCAAAACGATCCGATCTGGCGAGACACATGAATACTGCAGAGCACCAAAAAACTGTTAAACCATTTCATGAGACGGAATTAAGACAACCCGAGCTTTCATTTATAACAAATGCCACAGAAAAACAAAAACAGGCCATGCTTGCTCTTTATATTGCCGTTCACAGCCCCTTTTGATCAGCAAATCACCTAGGTGCTTTATGCAATTCTGCTTTTAAAGATAGTAAAGCCGCATATTTTAATTTACATCGTACAAAGTGTACTAGCATTATAACAAATATTTTGGCACCACATTTTGTGGAAAACCTAGACCAGTAAATTCATTAATTCATATAAAATATGGCCTCAAAATGAAAAATTCATGTTGTGAAGACTATTTGATACCATCAAATGTTTCACCAAAAATTAATTCAAATATTACATATAAAAAATCAAAATATATATATCTTATGGCCAGAAGTTGAACATAATGATGAGGACGAAGATATTTTTTTCTGGAAGATGAACAAGTAATGTTTTGATCATCAATAGTAATGTTAGTCTTCTCTGATTTCAAACCATTTTTTTATTTTAAAATAATATTTGATATTAATGATTTATCTAAATTTGTAAACCATTTGTACCTGAATTTAAAAATTTCTACGTAAATGTAAGTAGTAAAGCTTAAACAAAATTTAATGTATAATCTACTATTTGTACCTGGATTGTTATACCAAATATGTAGTAATGTTTAATAAAAAATGTTTTATATTTGAGTGTTTGTATTTGAATATAATTTTTAGCGCTTTTTAGCGCGTTTTGATGTGATGGACGGCGCTTTTTGATTATAAATAGTTGACAACGCTGATACAAAGTAACATAAAATTTATAACGAAAAACAATGAAAAACGAATAAAGACAAGCAAAAAAAGGAACGAATTTTTAAATAAAAAAAATTTGTTTGAAGCCATAGTTTGATGAGCATAGCAGGAGGAGAGAAAAACAGGTCCGAGAGTTCAATAGCTATTAACGTGTTTTTTTTTTGATTTTTTTACGTTCTTTTTTTATTATTTTCTCTCATGTACTTTTCAAAGCCTGGAGGGATATTTTTTTTTCGGTGAACTGCACAGCAAAAGCACGCCATTAGCGAGTCCAAAACCTTTTTGAACTTTTTGAGTATTTTGTAGCGAAAGATTTTCTTTCTTTTCTTTTTGTTTCTATTTTTTGTTGTTCTTGTTCTTGTTTTTTTAATTCCCTTAATATTTGATTTCTAAACGGTTGTAAATTTTTGTTTTTCGAAATAAAGTGGATCCATTAGGGTACACAAGGCGTTAAAAATATTATCATCAGGGGAATATTCCCTTCTTTGTTTTAATGAAATCATTTCCAAAGGGTACTGCATTTTTAATTTAAAATTGGAAAAAAAATTAGTTTTTTTATAAAGATGCCTATAATATGAGGAAGTTACCAAAATTGGTCCTCCCACCCTCGTAACTGACAAAGAGTTGGGATACGAAAGATAGGTAGACACAATTTTATCATCTTGTTTTAGTTTTTTATTTATAAAGTGCAGCAGAGACTTTTCTTTTACATTTTTAATACAACCAATACTAAGGGGATGGCCCCTACTAATGCACAGCATTATACTGGATCTTGAAAAAAGGTTATGGGAGCGAAGAAACAGAGTGTAGTGTTTATGGGCGTTAGATTTTAATCGTTTCATGCTGTAATTGGGACGAAAAACCTCTGCAGTTAGGTAGTTCCATACATGGATAGTGCGTCTAAAGAATAAATTCTCTACGTAAAGCACTATAGCAATCCACTAGTGAATCGACAACGAAATAATGTTCTCTACGTGACAGTCTTATACTACGTGACAGACGTGTGTTCAATTTTCGTGAATAAGCTCCTTTAATTCCCTCTCGCCACATTTCGCTAAAGTAGCGCTTAAACAGTGAAACTCAAGTCACAATACTACGGTTGTTTAATGAATAAAAAGAGATGGATTCTCTACAATCCTTAAATAATACCTTTGCCTCTCCAGCAGCCCATTAAGAAGCCTCTAAACTGACTTTGAGACACCGACGTATACATCGGACTTGCAGGATATAAGTAGAGTAAATGGTGAAGTCGCCGTAGTCTAGTAGGTAGTGTGTTGGCTTATTAGACGTCAGGCCAGGGTTTCGAGCCCCAGGCCAGACATCAAAATAAAAATACAAAAAATATTTCTTCGGCGACTTCCTCTCAGCAGATTTCTGGCAAAAACTCTGAAAGCAAATAAAATTGCCATGAAAAGTTTCTCAAAAAATCTGTCGTCCGGAGGCGACTTTAAACTGTAGGTCCCACCACTCATGTGTAAAATTAATACGCACAACGTAAGTGATGTGAGTAACTAGGTCGTAATCCTGACTGAAGGGTTGTAATGACCAATTATGTATGTACATATGTATGTAAATAGTAAGGAGATCAGATGGACTAAAACATTTCTTGTACTGTCTTAGAAAACCAGGCACTTTCCTTCGTCACTTGAAAAATATGTCATTTTCAGCGTACCCCTCTTTAAATTGTAGCCCCAGTAATACACGCAACAAACACATAAGCAGACCACGAGAGATATAAAAAGAAAAACAATATTACAATAACAAAACAACTGTATAGTTCTAGAAGTTGCCAGACCAGAAATAAATGAAGTTTAACTAGAACGAAAGGTAGTGATTATTAGTTATTCAATCACTTCCTTTGTTGTTAAAATGAGTTTAGTCGGTGACCCTCTTGCTAGGGGAATTGCATTTCAGGTCATGTGGGAATTCTCGGCAATGACCAAGCGGATATAAGTTTGCGAATAGAAGAGCTTCCACGCTACTGATGGCACCAGAACCTTTCTGGTGGAATGGGAAAAAAACTGTGGGAAGGCAAACGCAGTGAAAGAGCGGTAGAGACTCTTTTCAAGGCTAATGAATTTGAGGCAATCTAACCTTTTGCTTGGGTAATTCAAGAGAGAAGAAATTTAAGTCATGCATCCGACTTTCCATATCGGACAGTCGCCGTAGTCTAGTAGGCAGTGTTATGGCTTATTAGAAGTAAAGCCAGGGTTCGAGCCCCAGGCCAGACATCAAGACAAAATATGAAAAAAAATATTTCTTCGGCGACTTCCTCTCAACAGATTTCTGGCAAAAACTCTGAAAGCAAATAAAATTCCCATGAAAAGTTTCTCAAAAAATCTGTCGTCCGGAGTCGACTTTAAACTATAGGTCCCGCCACTCATGTATAAAATTAACACACACAACATAAGTGGTGTGAGAAACTAGGTCGTAATCCTGACTGAAGGGTTGTAATGACCAATTATGTATATGTACATATGTATGTAAATGGTAAGGAGATCAGATGGACTAAAACATTTCTTGTACTGTCTTAGAAAACCGGGGACTTTCTTCCATCACTTGATAAATATGCCGTTTTCAGCGTAATCCTTAGCTTCTGAATTTTCTCTTTTCTCATAGCTATTGTGGTACACTGTTGCACTTAAATTGTAACACTAGGATAGTGATACACAGAAGACACATAAGCAGACCACAGAATATAACGGGTAATTTTTAAAGTGGTATAGGAAAAATTTTCAAAAAAAAAACATAAAATTCAGAAAAATGCATGAAATCTTTATTTGAATCGATAGTACGGCCCATATTATTTAATGTTTGAAGATTATTTCATGCAAATGTTGACCGCGACTGCGCCTCAAATGGTCCATCCGCTTAGTCCAATATTGGCATACTCTTTCCAACATTTCGGCCGGTAACTCACAAATAAATGCTTCAATGTTGTCTTCCAATGCATCAATTGAAACGGGCTTCTCTGTATAGACATGAGCTTTAACATAGTCCCACAAAAAATAGTCTAAAGGCGTTAAATCGCACGATCTAGGCAGCCAATTGACCGGTCCCGAACGTGAAATAAAATGTTCACCGAACTCGCCTCTCAATAAGTCCATTGTTATGCGTGCTGTGTGGCATGTGGCACCGTCTTGTTGAAACCACATGTCATGCAAGTCAAGCTCTTGTATTTTGGGCAAAAAAAAGTTGGATATCATCTCACGGTAGCGCTCACCATTCACAGTTACGTTACGATTCGCAGCATCTTTGAAGAAGTACGGTCCTATGATGCCACCAACCCATAAACCACACCAAACTGTGACTTTTTCTGGATGCATTGGTAGCTTTTGCAATGCTTCTGGCTGATCTTCGCTCCAAAATCGACAATTCTGCTTATTTACGTATCCATTGAGCCAAAAATGCACACAATTTTTCGATAAAGGAGTGGATCTTAGGCCAAATTCCCTAGAGCCCATTCACCAAAAATTCTGCGTTGCGGTAGGTCGTTTGGCTTCAATTCTTGCACCAGCTGTATTTTGAAAGGCTTCACACCTAAATCCTTCCGCAAAATTTTCCACGTTGTTGAGTAACAGAGGCCCAATTGCTGCGGACGGCAACGAATCGATAATTGATGGTCATCATTAACACTGGCCGGCCGATACAGCTGCGATAATTTCTTCAGTTCGCACTCTACGTAAGCGTGTTGGTGGTTTAATCTGTCCAACAATGTAAATTTGGTGCGAAATTTAGTCACAATAGCCCGAATAGCCGCTTCAGTGGGTCGATTAAACTGACCATAAAATGGAAGAAGCGCGCGATGAACTTTCTTAACAGAGCACGCATTTTGATAATAAAATTCAATGATTTGCAAGCGTAATTCGTTTGGAAGCCGACTCATGGTTAAATTATAGACCAAACTGAAGATGTTTGACAGTGAAACAAAACACGAAACGTGCGTGAGCTGTTTAAACCAGTGTTGCCAAAAAGATAATTGCTAAAAAAATCACCCGTTATAAAAGGAAAAACATTACAATAACAAATCAACTGTATAGTTCTAGAAGTTGACAGACCAGAAATAAATGAAGTTTAACTAGAACGAAATGTAATGATTGTTAGTTATTCAATCACTTCCTTTGTGGTTAAATTGAGTTTCGATGGAGACTCTCTTGGTAGGGGAATTGCATTTCAGGTCATGTGGGAATTCTCGGCAATTATCAAGCGTACATAAGTTTACGAACAGAAGAACTACAACGCTGCTGATGGCGCCAGAACCTTTTTGTAAAGTGGGAAAACAACTGTGCAAAAAAAATGAGGTGAGACCGAGACTCTTTTCAAGGCTAATGAATTTGAGGCAATCTAACCTTTACATACATACATGCATACATAGATACATACATACATAATTGGTCATTACAACCCTTCAGTCAGGATTAGGACCTAGTGTCTCACACCACTTATGTTGTGTGAGTTAATTTTTATACATGAATGGCGGGGACCTACAGAGCGACAGATTTTTGAGAAACTTTTCATGGCAATTTTATTTACTCACAGAGTTATTTCCCAAAAATCTGCTGAGAGGAAGTCGCCGAAGAAATACTTTTTGTATTTTGTTTTGTTGTCTGGCCTGGGGCTCGAACCCTGGCTTTTCGTCTAATAACCTACTACCTACTAGACCAACCCTTTGCTTGGGTAATTACAAAGAGAAGAGATTTAAGTCATGCATTGGACTCTCCAAAAAGAGACAGAGGAACTGTAGACTCAAAAATACTTGATCAGTAAAGGAAATGCTTCGCTATTTCGATGTCGTCTGTACTAAAAGACGGAATTAATTTTTTCAAATAAATAATGAAATCGAGGGTACGTTCCCTAAAATTCCTGCCGTTGTAAAAATGCAAACAACAAAATGGAGGGTAAAATTAAAATCTTTTAAATTTTCATTGTTTAATCCAATGCCTCAATGCCTGATACAATTTTAAATATCACTTCTGCAGGAATTCCAATTACGCTGTATGATAGTCAACTAGCTTCTTCTTCTTTGCTGCTACTCGTACATTCCTTATCCATGGCAATGACTTTTTTTTCACTTTGTTTTTTTAATGATCAAAAAATTTTCCAAAGAAATTCCAACATATTTAAGGACTTCATAATTTAATAAAGAAATTTAAATGAAATGCTCCTGAAAGTATGCAAAAAAAAATGATTTCACATATACACATACACCGACAGATAAAAGCATACTTTAGCAGTAATTGCTTAGAAATCTGAAATATTTCTCTGTCTCTCTCTCTCTTTCTCTTTGTGTCATATTTCTTTTGCATTAAAACAAAAAATGTTAAAAAGAAAGGCAAAAAAGAAAATAAAAAAGAAAGAAAAATGAGAGAAACCATTAACAATTCAAATATTGTATAAACGAACGAACGAACTCCTTGAATATGTTGTTTGGCAAGAGACTAAACTGCGCTTGAAATGAAAACAGTTTCTAATTTTTTAAAAATGCATAAATAAATGCCTTTTACACAGGTTCAGGCAGGTTCGAATGCTATTTTTGTTTCAAATTTTTTAAAGAAATTTTTACTTCAAAATTTCAATCCGCGAATCCACAGTAAATACGTGTTTTTAAATGGCAAAAAAAAAACAGTGCAAAGAACAAGACACAGCAGTATAGTTTTACAGTCAGATCGACATACGAGTACTCTGATTATATGACATTAAATCGAGAATAGTATTCCACTGCCTGGGCCAGCTGAATCTGTTAGGCAAGAGAAATAGAATCATCCTCTGCTGTATCCCAGGTCATGTCGAAATTCATGGCAATGACTAGGCAGATAAATTTGCGAAGAAAGGGTTTGGCTGACTTTCAAAATGTATCAATACAAAGTTTGTATGCAGTTCTACTACGGTATATAAATTTTGTTGATATGCAAAGTAACCAAACAATGCATCAACTATAAATCCGATGCCTGATTGCTTTATGACTGCGTTAAAAATACACATTGACGACGTTTTGAAATAGAATACATTGTATATATTTTGTACAGCGGCATTATGAAACACTATACACAAAAAACATTTTGTAAGTCAGCCTTTAACTTCGCCAGCCGCACTAGAACCACTTTATTAAGTTGAAAGTGATGTTTCATAGGATATACTCGGCAAAAGAGACTTTAAAGAGAAAGTCAAAGATGTTTGACAATCATTCTTGTGCAATTACAGTGAAAAGAAACTTGTGTCATACATTAGACTACCAAGACTACCATTAGACTAAAACCTGACCCCTTACAGCGCACTGAAGGCTCAAAGTACACTTGGCCAGTACAGAGAGATGCCACAAGCCCAATATAAAGATTCTGTGATGAGGAGAATAAATTATCAGAACAAGCAATTGGAACCTTTCCGGTGTGAATGAAACTCAGAATGAAAAATCTGAAGACGTATGAAATACCGGGCCCGCCATATAACTTTTTTTTTTTGGGAAAATGCTTTAAAAAAAACAACTGAATATTTTTTTCAAAATTCTTTTTTTATTTGAAAGTACAATTCTTCCGGTTAATAACGCAAAATAATTTCATTCAAATGGCTGCCTTGGCTGGTGTACAAACGTACACCAGAAGATGCCGATTTTGGCATAAAAAAAATCATCTTTTCAAATGAAGCTCATTTTGATCTTGGCGGCTATGTAAACAAGCAAAATTGTCGCATTTGGGGCACAGAAAACCCGCACGCATACATTGAAAAGCCGACGCACCCAAAACGAGTCACTGTTTGGTGCGGATTTAGGTCCAGAGTCATAATTGGGCCATTTTTCTTCGAAAATGAACAAGGAGTAGCCGTTACAGTCAATGGCGATCATTATCGGGGCATGTTGAATGAAATTTTGTTCACAAAAATTTAAGAGGAGCATATTGGCAACATTTGGTTTCAACAGGACGGCGCTACGTGTCACACAGCCGAAGCTACAGTCGTTGTTTTGCGTCCTGTTTCTGAAGATCGCATTATCAGCCGCAGAGCTGATGTCGTTGGCCACCTCAGAGCTGCGATTTGACACCGTTGGACTATTATTTGTGGGGTGCCGTCAAAGATAAGTGTTACGCCGACAAGCCAGAGACAATTGACGCTTTAAAGGACAATATTCGTGACGCCATTGGTGAAATATTGTGTAGGCTACTGCATGGCCAGCCATTTGAATGAAATTATTTTCCATTATTAACCGGAAGGATTGTACTTTCAAATAAAAAAATAAATTTGAGAAAATATTCAGTAGTTTTTTTTATTAAAGCATTTTCAAAAAAAAAAGTTATATGGCGGACCCTTTACTCGACATGGAGTTATCCTTATCACATACATACATATATACATACATACATACATACATATGCATATAATTGATAATTACAAAGATCCAGTCAGGACTACAACCTAGCTTTTCACACCGCTTAGGTTGTGTGTGTTAATTTTATATACGAGTGGTAGGATCTACAGTTTAAAGTCAATTTCGAACGACAGATTTTTGAGAAACTTTTTCATGGCAATTTTATTTTACGCTCAGAGGTTTTGCCACAAATCTGCTGAGAGGAAGTCGCCCGAGAAATATTATTTCAATTTTCGTTTTGTTGCAGATGACAGACCTTGGGTTTCAACCGTTCAACACACTGGCCACTACACTGCCCACTACACTGCGGCGACTTACTATGCTTACTAACGGTAAATAATATCTTGAAATTTTTTCAGTGCTATCAGATTGATTGAAACATTATAGAGATGCCGTATACCTTAGCATTCAGTCTTAGTTTTCTAACGTCTCCGAACATTCAAAATGTGCCCTTAATTTGCAGTTGATTGTTAAACAAACTCAAACTTGAAAGGCCTTGTACTTTACACGTTTTTTTCTACACTTTTATACTTTCATCGTAACTAATTCTACGTTTTCCATATGTAAACAGTGTTTGTTTGTTTGTTTGTTTGTTTCTTATATTTGCACAAATTGTATGTCAATGTGTTTGGCTTGTGATGAAGTTTTTTTTTGCTGCTCCACAATTTCCAAAAGCATTAGTTTACATATGTATGTACTCGTATGTGTGGATGTATAATAGATGTGATTGCAAAAGACTTTGTGTGTGCATATGTGTGTCTTACTCTCTGCCATCTACTTTCACTCTTTCTTTATCCATCTACGTGTGTGATGGAGTGCTTGTAATATTTCATGTTGCTTGTTTATTTTACCAAAATATGCATGTAATTGCATAATATTTATGCATCAACTATTTATTCTTTGCACGCATACAAACATGCACATACACTAGCACATTTGTACATACGGGCTTTGGTAATATTTTTGATAAAATTACTATGAAATGTATAAAAATCATATAAAATTTACAATAAAAATAAACTTTCCGTACAATTTTGCAAAAAAAACAAAATGAACACACACATTCAATTCAATTTTTAACGGTATACATACGGCAACAACAATAAGTCAAAGAGAAAAAGGAATTTTTAAAGTCAAAGGGAGTGAATAAGAGAGAGAGAGACTGTATTACTAACGTAATTGTATATGACTGGATAAGGGAGTGCATGTGTGTGTGTATGTTGTTGTGTGTTGTGTTGTGTTGTGTTGTGATTTAGTTTAGTTTACTTATAAATCAATTACATTTAAACATTTGTTACAGCTGCTAACAAAACTAACGTTAAACTACTGCAACAACAGCTACAACAACAGCAACGACAGCAACCATCAATCCCTTCGAAGCAATACACAACAAACAAAAAAAAACGAAACAAAACGAATACAAACAACCGAAAACAAACTAACAAAGCATGCAAGCAATAATAAAGCAGGGTTTTTACAGGAGCTCTAACAAAAACAAAAAAAAAACAAACAAAAAAAGAGAATAAAATTTAATGAAACAAAACAAAACAAAGCAAAATGAAAGCAAGCGAAACAAAAGCCATGTAGGGATGGAGTTAAAACAGTAAACACAATAAAAATATAAACAAACTTATACAGGCGCACACATGCACTCATGCAAACACACACTCACTCACTAAACATGCATAACAAATGTATAAATTCGTTTTCACTATTGTTTGTGTTTTTTTTTTTTGTATGAGCGTATGCATGCATGTGTGTGTGTAGGTTTTTGAAATGCTTCTATCTATTGTAACTATAAGAGTTACGACAATAAATAAATAATAATAACAGCAAATAGCAGCTACAACAACAACTGCCTGCCACTGCTATTAAAGGGTTAACCATTTCACGGGTTAACCATTTTAAATGTAAAACAGAGGTCAGTAATGAGTATTCAAAACGATGAGTAGATTCGAATCATACTTATAATTTCTGATACTTATACGCATTCATACTTATTTTAATGTCATACTCATACTACTCATACTCAAAGTTTGAAATACTCATGGTACTCATACTTAACAATACGCACGATGTTATTGATTTCGACTCTCCATGACTCATCGTATATACGAATCACAAAATAATTATGATTCGCTTACGAACACTAAAATACTCACAAGAAGGTTGCGTGTTTGCTCCGCTTGCTGTCTTTGTCTTTTTTGTTTATGTGTCTTTCTTCTTTCTTTGTAAATGCAACAACAACTAAGACTGTAAATTTTGACGAATGATTCGAATCACTCGAATCATTTATGAGTTGTATTATGAGTATATTTCTAAATTTGTGAACCTTAATGAGTAGGCGTATGAATCAAACATATTTCGAATGTTATAAGTTTGATGTCAACGTTGTACTCTTACTCATTGCAACTTGTACTCATAAATCAATGTTGTGTACTGAGTACGAATGAATCAGAGTAGTTGGATTTCAATACTGTTGACTCACTCATACTCAAAATTTCAAGAGTACTTATTAGTAGCGAAAAAGCGATTCATTGCTGATCTTTGATGTAAAGTTAAATAAAATACCCTGAAAAGTATGATTGATTCAGTTGAAGATTTTATTTCATGAGAATGCTTCGGGCATTATGTATGACATACGTGTACAATGTCATTTCAAGGGCAGCCTCTAGATTGATAATTTTTTGAAGTCAGTTTTCGAAAACTTTTTTGTACATTTCGAACTATATTTGGGTAGTAACTTGACAAATGCTGGTTTTCAAATACCTCAACATTAGGGGACTATCTGTGCAGACATGGTCTTTAACGTCGATTCTCACACCACCCGTGTTACATACATACATAATTGGTCATTACAACCCTTCAGTCAGGATTACGACCTAGTTTCTCACACCACTTATGTTATGTGTGTTAATTTTATACATGAGCGCCGGTAGCTACAGTTTAAAGTCGACTCCGAACGACAGATTTTTGAGAAACTTTTCATGGCAATTTTTTATTCACTCTCAGAGTTTTTGCCAGAAATCTGCTGAGAGGAAGTCACCGAAGAAATACTTTTTGTATTTTGTTTTGATGTCTGGCCTGGGGCTCGAACCCTGGCTTTACGTATAATAATTCAACACACTACATACTAGACTATGGCGACTTCAATAACAATTACTAGGCAATTGTTCGACAGAACTTTGTAACGAATACCTTCAAACCACGATTATTCTCTTCAAACACACCGCGTCTTCACACAAGACTGACTGAACTTTTACTGACTAGTTGCCTGCTTTGCCTTGCCTTTTATATGGCAGAGTAAACAGTCTGATGAATGTTCTTGAAGGTGAATGTTAATGACTTCGCTTTCTCGAGATCTCTATAAATGTGAAGATCGTTGTTTCATTATTGTTGTTTGTGTATTTTGTTTACATTTATTCTTGTAGTGTTTGTTGTTGTATTTATGTTTAGCGATGTAAAAGCAAAACACTAGTATCTAGATTTTTCCATTTTCGTAACAATATTCTCTCATTCTCAACTAACTTCTGCTGCTGAGAGGAAGTCGCCGAAGAAATACTTTTTGTATTTTGTTTTGATGTCTGGCCTGGGGCTCGAACGCTGGCTTTACGTCTAATAAGCCAACACACTACCTACTAGACTGCGGCGGGTTCCACACCACCCATGTTCTGTGTGTTAATTTTATCCGAGAGCATCAGTATCTTGTTTGAGAAACTTTTCATGACAATTTTATTGACTCTCCTAAAGTTTTCTCTGCTGAGAGAAAATCGCCGAAAGAAATATTTTTTCTTTTTTCAATTTTCCTTTTTGTTCGACATGTCTGAGCTGCAAGTTTTAACCACGGCCTAGTGTCTTATAAACCAGCACACTACTTACTAAACTACGGTGACTTGAATTGCATGATCTTGCTGGGCAATTGACTCGTCAAAACATGCAGCCACACTTTCTGGAAACTTCTCATGCACTAAATCCAAAATCGTTGGAGTTGTGTGGCTCGTGGCTCCGTCTTCTTGAAACCACATGCAGTCCAGTTCATAATCTTTAATAGAAGGGCAAAAGATTAATGGAAAACGAAATGTTCTGAGACTTTTGCCAAAGAAAATACAACTCAAGGACACCTACATCCGTTGAGTAACCTCCTTTTCGTTGAGTAAACTTTTCCAAACATACGCTCTCACTCCACAGAAGGGTTCTGAGCCCATCAGCTTTAGCTTCATGGAAGCTTCCTTTTCGTTCAATAAACTTTTCCAAAAATACGCTCTCACTCCACAGATTGGGTCTGAGCCCATCAGCTTTAGCTTCATGGAAGCTTCCTTTTCGTTGAGTAAACTTTTCCAAACATACGCTCCCACTCCACAGAATGGTTCTGGTCCCATCAGCTTCATGGAAGCTTCCTATTAGCAAGCTTATGTGCTTGCTTTTAGCATGACTTGGGATCCAAAAGAGAATGACAAGCTCCCTGCCTACCTATCCTCTACCTGGACAATTCAGCTTCTCCAGCCAGTCTAATACTCCAATACTACTTCGATTTAATCTCTTAAGAACAGAATGCTTTTGGTATATCCTGTTTTTTGTTACTCCTATGCAAGTTGATCTCACCTATCGATAGCGTAGACTTCGACTAGGAAGATTTCCATAAATTTCCCCATGGGCATGGAATACTTCATTCTGGGACCAAAAACTCTAGCCATTGTTGCAAAATCCATTCTTGACCCCCCTGTGTATAGCTTGTTGACGTCACCACAGAGTGGAAATTAAGCTCCATCATACCATAATTACTTACTTTACTACGATCCATATTCAGAAGCGGCAAGCCTTCCACTAAATAAAACACACTTTAGATGAGCTCCCAGCAGTTTGAAAATCACGACATGATAAACCCGTTACTACGTCTATGACTACAAAATGAGTTAAACAGTGTAACAAACTAAAGACCATTTTGTTTGAATCGTAGTTGACTCTCTCTCTCTCTCTATCTCTCTGTCTATCCCTCTTTTACTCTTTTGTTCATTGTATTTTACTAAACTATTCACACTGTCATACTAAACGTACAGTATTAGTGTGCATATATGTATGAAAGTGTGTATAATATTTACTTGAGTCCTATCGACTCGCTGCATTTTTTATGGCACAAAAACAGAAGCGAATTTATTTGTAAAACTACAGTTTTAAAGGAATTTGTGCTGCAGAAAAATAAAAATCAATCATGGAACACAGGGGAACCAAGACCATCATGTCGACAATCGAAAAAGTTCATTCGATTTTATTCCTGGAACTGAATGGCACCTATCTGGGTTTGGTTTTACAATGTTTAGCAGTCATTTAGAGAGGCTGCTTTCCAAAATGTATCAATACAAAGTTTGTATGCAGTTCTACTACTGTATATAAACTATGTAGATATACAAAGTACATAACCAAACAACTATAAATCCGATGCCCGATTGCTTTTTGACTGCGTTAAAAATACACATTGACGACGTTTTGAAATAGAATACATTGTATATATTATGTACAGCGGCATTATGAAACACGATACTTTGTTCAAACACAAAGCAACTAACATTTTGGAAGGCAGCCAGACTGTCTAGTTTGCTTGACTGACTACCAGAGAAAATCGTTCGTTTTTATTTGCAGCCGCCATAGTCTTCTGGATAGTGTTTTGGCTTACCAAACAAGTTCTCGAAAAGAAAACTTCTTTCGATGACCTTGTCTCAGCATTCTTCTTTCGAAGAACTTGAAGTTTAGCTTCTTGATCAGAGATTTAACTCTGTTACCGAGGCAACCCGAAGACTTGTGCGTTTAATCTTGCAGTACATGTGATATATGACGTCATGTACATGCATACATACATAATTGGTCATTACAACCCATCAGTCAGGATTACGACCTAGTTTCTCACAATACTTATGTTGTGTGTGTTAATTTTATTTATGAGTGGTGGGACCTACAGTTTAAAGTCGACTCGAACGACATATTTTTGAGAAACTTTTCATGGCAATTTTATTTACTTTCAGAGAGCTTTTGCTAGAAATCTGCTGAGAGGAAGTCGCCGAAGAAATCCTTTTTGTATTTTGTTTTGATGTCTGGCCTGGGGCTCAAACCCTGGCTTTACGTCTAATAAGCCAACATACTACCTACTAGACTACGGCGACTTCATATGACGTCATGTAGGCGCTAATAAGCCTCCACCACAGGTTTTTCATTTGGCATATCGTTGGGAGTAGGTTGTCCGTCAATATTATTCACTGTTTACATTTTTAACAGGTACGGCATCTTTTTTTTATGTCGTTGGCTAGTTCTTGCTTGTCACGGAACAATATTGCCCTCTACCGGCAATGTCGCCCCTTCAAACTGCAGGTCTAGCGGCATACCATTTCAGTGCTTTATACTTTAACTTTCCTAGCGCTTAATCAAACGTAATACTTGCTGTTCAGGGAACAGAATGATCGGTTCTCAGCGGAAAATGATGGCCAAACATGTACAAGAGATAGTTCTTCATGCACTCTAATGCTGCCAAGAGGTCACGTTACGTCATGCGGTAATCCCCTTCTGGCTTGTATAGCGTGCGGCTGTTATAGTTTATAAACTTTTCTATTCCTCCAACTACCTGAAAGAAAACGCGGTCTATTCCATATCCGCTCGCAGTCCGGTCCAGCATAAACTTTCCCTCCTTTAACTGGATACGATTAAAACTGGCGTGGCGGACAACAACATTTTTAGTGCTTATGTAGTATTCAGCAAAAAATTTTGGATTCGTTTTAAAAATTTAAGCCAGAAAATTTAATTTTATTTTGCGTTGTACAAGAAAAAAAAAAGAAAATCAACAACAACAGCAACAAACAACAGAATACATTCACAATTAATTCTGCCGTAATTCTGCTGAAACTAATGAATTTATAAAAGGCTGTACAATTTACATCCTACACTGTCTGTTCCCCAAACAATCTTTCTCTGCTCACTATCTCTCGGTCTGTAGCTCACTCACACTATTAAAGGCAGCAATTGAATTAATGGCAATGCATTTTAAAATTTCAATTCAAATTCATTGTTGCCTCGGTTCTGACTCTCTGTTCGTTTAAATGACGAAAGTATGGGTAAGAGAGAGAGTGAATATACATACATACATATGTGAGTGTAAGAGAGTGAGTATAAATTTTTTTGTTGTTTTTTTTTTATTAAAGAGTAGTTTTCAGTGTTTTCAGTTATAGTAGGTCGTCGTCCATCCGTTTTGCCCTGTGGTTGTTGTCTTATTTTATTTGTTGTGTTAATATGTTCTGTGTGTGTGTGTGTGTGCTAAGCGAATGTCAATGTATGTTGTATGTTATGTTGCTGTTATTGCAATTGTTGTTATTATTGTTGTGGTGTTGTAAACAATTTCGTGTCATCCGCAATTAGCCAAGTTCTCGCTTAATATCGATTTAATTGCACGAAAAATAGACGCGCAGCACTTTGTACCTCATTTTTCTTTCGTAATCGTGTACGTATACGTGTTTTAAATTTTTTTTTTTGTAGTTGTGGTTGTTGTTGCACTTGTTTTTTATTGCATGGAGTTGAAAAAATTAAAACAGTAACAGCAACTTTAATACATGGTAGACATTATGCATATACTCCGCCACTCCCCTTTGCTACTCTTTCTTTCTCTCATACACATGCACATGCACATGCATATGTTCATTTATCCTGACTGGCATATGTATGTATTATTAGTGATTCATGCATGTATCGTGGGTTTATTTTATTGTTTTTAAAACCCATTGTCTGTTGTACGCCAATCTAAAAGGCCGGGCTTCTCTTTCTAATTGTACGTCTGTCTACCCCTTTTTGGTCTATGAATTGGAAACTTTTCTAAAGGCTTTAATTTCAAAAGTAAAAACACAACTTTTAGAGAGAGCGAAAGAGTATTAAAAAAGTTTAAAATTTTAAATAAAAAATGCAAACTATTGTAGAAACTTTACAGTAGCAGATGACATAAATAAGCACAGTTTAAACAAATGCAAATAGGCTGCAATAGGCTGCAAATATTAGCAAAGGGTGTTTTTTATAGAGATATAGAACTTTAAGTTGCAATAAAACAACGATGGATTATTCGACTGACATGAATTTTATTTATCCGAAAGATAATCTTGTGGCATTACATTTTAAATATGATTTCTGGCATATGACCGCCACGCGATGTAGTCCAATCTGGACGTCCAATTTTCGATGACTTTTTCCAACATTTGTGGCCGTATATCGGCAATAATACGGCGAATGTTGTCTTCCAAATGGTCAAGCGTTTGTGGCTTTACCGCATAGACCAATCACTTTACATAGCCCCACAGAAAGTAGTCTTAGAGGCCAATTCACAGGTGCAAAACGTGAAATTAGGCGGTCACCAAACGTGTCTTTCAATAAATCTATTGTGGCACGAGCTGTGTGACATGTTGCGCCGTCTTGTTGAAACCACATCTCCTGGACATCATGGTTATTCAATTCAGGAATGAAAAAGTTAGTAATCATAGCTCTATACCGATCACCATTGACTGTAACGTTCTGGCCACCATCGTTTTTGAAAAAGTACGGACCAATGATTCTACCAGCCCATAAAGCGCACCAAACAATCAGTTTTTCTGGATGTGACGGTGTTTCCACATACACTTGAGGATTACCTTCACTCCAAATGCGGCAGTTTTGTTTGTTGACGTAGCCATTCAACCAGAAGTGCGCTTCATCGCTAAACAAAATTCGCTTATGAAAATCGGGAACAACGGTAATCTCGTTTTGGGCCCATTCGACGAATCTACGCCTTACTTGATGATCGTTTGGCTTCAAATCTTGCACGAGTTGGATTTTGTAAGCACGCAAACCAAGATCCTTCCGCAAAATCTTCCATAAAGTGGATGGAGACAGATCCAATTCCTGTGCTCGATGGCGGATGGACTCATTCGAGTCTTCCTCAATGCTACGCTCTACAGCAGCATTCGCTTCTTCTGTACGCACCGTACAGCGTCTCTGGGGATGCGAGTTATCAATAAGAGTAAACGTGGTGCGAAAACGTTCCATGGTTAATCGAATTAACTGCTCTGATGGACGATTTTGTCGACGATAAAATGGACGTAGTGCGCGATACGTTTTCCGCACAGAACCATTATTTTCGAAATAAAATTGCACTATTTGCAAGCGTTGTTCAGGCGTGAGTCTATTCATGATGAATTGCCAAACCAAACTGAGAATAAATCACTTGACAACTGTTAAATCGGTCGCCATCTTGAAAAGTAATGCCAACTTAAAGTTCTATACCTCTATAACAAACACCCTTTATAAGGCTCAGAGTCAATATCAGTTGTATTCGGTTTTTTGTGCAGATGCTCTTAGATGGCATGGAGGATAGCAGGAATTTGAACGTAAATTTCGCAATCATCCGATACAAACTCAACCGTTTAGCTACTTGTCTAGTGGAGCATACGACAAAAGAAGTTGCAGTTAGTTTTGAGCACTAGGGTAGCTATTATGCTGATAATACAGAAACATGAGCAGGTTAGAGTATTCAACAGATGACGCACTACGTAATTAGACAGAAAATGTTGATAAATGTACTAAAAATCTTGGCTTTTTTGGGCAATTAGGTGCCCCTGCACAAAAGTAGGCTGCGAATGTTGGGGTATTGGGTTCGATTTCCCCTATAGACTCTCATTTGTTGCATTTTTTTTAAATTTGTGAATGAAAAATATTTGGCCAATTCACACAAGCCGTTGTATTCATTCTATTGTTGTACGACTATACAACAGTGTATGCTTGTTGTTGATAATTTTCATGTAAAAATCCGATACACTTATACACATTTTTTTCATGTTTTAAAAGTTGTATTGTCTTCGTGCTATCAAATTGTGTGAATGAAAAAAATTATGAAGAAGAACACGACATACACAATACAGCACAGCATTGAACGTTTACAAACAACCAAGTGTATTCAATACAACATACACGATACAAAGTCGTGTGAATTGGCCAATTATGAGATGAAGATTGAACATCAATTTGTCGCTCACTGTATTCAGTTATTCGAACACAATGCTCAGCATGAGCAGGCTCAAGTTCGAGTGGTAGCTTTTATACCAAAGCTCACTTGAGCATGCATAACGGCCCGTGGTGATGCATGAGTATTACGGGCAGTTAAAAAAAAGCGAAACAGTGTCTTCTAGCTGTTGACCACCAAGTGGGTGTAACTCACACTCAATCTATTCTGAATCTTGATCATGACGAAGACAACTTTTCATCGAAAACAATAATAACGAACGATGAGCGTTACCCAGTCATACTCAACGACTTTCGTCTACCTCAGCTGAACGAATTTTTACGGTTCTAGAACATTTGCTTTCCATTCAATTGAATAAAGTTGCATACTGTACGACCATGCAAGACCACCAATTTAAATTTCTGGATTGCTTATTGGGAGATTTTTGACAAACAAAGTCACCGTAATCTAGTAAGTAACGGGTTATCCATTTCATGATTTCAAAAGTAAACATAAATAAAACACATATAAAATATTTTTTATTCATGATATTTCTCTTTTTTATTGTAAAGTTTGAACGTTGACAAATATGTGTGAAACACTACATCATTTAAATAACCTCCACGCCAAGTGTTGCAAGCATTGATTCTTTTGAGGTAATTTTCGACCACTTTTTGACACATATTGGGCGGTATCTCAGCCATAACTTGACGAATGTTGGTTTTTAAGTGCTCAAGAGTTGAAGGTTTATTCGTGTAGCCCCACAAAAAAAGTCTAATGGTGTCAAATTGCATGATCTTGGTGGCCAGTTGATATCGCCACGACGAGAAATTACGCGGCCAGGAAATGTCTCCTGCAATAAAGCCATATTCGCTCGAGTTGTGTGGCATGTGGCACCGTCTTGTTGTGCCACATATTCTCCAAGTCGTATTCTTCAATAGCAGGCAAGAAAAAGTCGGTTATCATATGACCATAACGCTTCGAATTGACGGTGACAGTCGTTCCATCGTCGTTTTCGAAGAAGTAAGGTCCAGTCACACCTTCGGTCCAAAGAACGCACCAAACAGTGACTTTTTCTGGATGTAATGGCCTCTCTTCAATTACTTGAGGATTCTCAGAACCCCAAATACGACAATTTTGTTTATTAACATACCCACCGAGTGTGAAATGTGCTTCATCGCTGAAGAAAATTTTGTTCGAAAAATTGCCGTCCATTTTTGTAGTAGGTTTTGATAATTTTTATGCGTTGTGTGATAGTTAAGCGATCCATTTTCGTCAATTTCAGACTTTCAACTGAAAAGAAAAAAATTGGTTTCACAACTTAGTTTGACAGATGTCGAATTCCACTCCCATACTTTTGAAACCACCAAATGGGTAGCCCTTTACTGTGTGTGGGCTTATTAGACGTGAGTCCGTGGTTCAAATCCCAACTCAGATCTCTCAAACAAAATGAAAAAAGAAGAATAAATATTTCCTTTGGCGACTTTTTCTCTCAGCAGTGTTCTGGCAACAGCTCTGAGACTTAAATAAAATTATCGTGAAAAGCTTCTCAAAAATCTGTCGTTCGGAATCGATATTAATCTCTAGGCCCAGCCACTAAAAATATTTTCACTTGGTCTACAGAATGCCTTGTGTGCCTTTTTTTTATTCGAACCGAAAAAACAAATTTTAAAAAACAACTTTTCTTAGTCTTTTTATTTATATTTTTTTTTTCTTTCCCTCTTACTTGGGCTTATTTGCTTAGCCATTACTGTTGCTCCATATGTAGCTTAAAAGCACACACACACACTCATACACGCACATAGAGAATTTATTACAAAAATTGTTTCGTTTCTATTGCTTTATTTCTCGCACTCTTTTTTCTTTTTTTCTCTCTCTCTCTCTCTCCCTATTTGACTCTTTAATGCTACAACACTTGCCTTTTAATGCACCAAATTGATTACGTTTGTCTGTGTGTGTGCAAGTAAAAGAATGGAAGAGAGTGTGTGAGTGTAAGAGAGATAAGGTGTCTCTTAACATGTTTGTTTATGGTTATGGTACTCACATATGTACATGTAAACTTTTATAAATATTATGTAAATAAACAAAATGGCTGTGTGTACTTGTGTACATATTTATTTACAAATAAAATTTAACACAAATGCTTACACCTGGTTTAAGACCCCTTTAACACTCATTTTATAACTTCCACACTCACTTTCTCTCTTTCTATCTCCCTCTCCCTTTCGCTCTCACTTGTTCACTGTGTGCCTGTCTTAAAGGAAATTACATGCATATTTTTAAATTATCAGCTTACTTGTTTACTTTAGCTTGTGTGAAAATACATACATATGTAGGTTTGGATGGGTGTGTGTGTGTGCGAGAGTGTAATTTTATGAATGCAGCATAATCAGGTTTAATTGTTGTTGGTCATACAGTTATTTGTTCATGTTTATTTTAAGATTATATTAATGGTTGTGGGTGTGTATGTCTAACTCTCTTAGTCTCTCTCTCTCTCTCTCTCTCTCTGTGGCATTACAAAGAAATGTAAACAAATATTGTAAAAAGTAAACCTTGTGCTCTTTACCATAGGTTTCCGTTATTTTTTGTGTTTAATTAAATAAAACAACAAATAAACAAAGCTGAGTTGTATACAAAAGTACGGCATGTGTTAGGAAAAAAAGTACGTTAAATAGATTTCACGATTTTAATACAGTTTTTTTGGTGTGGCTTGGGACACACAGAGTGAATAAAACTGGTAAATCTGGATAAAAGATGAGTGGTGTTGGAAGCTAGGTTTTAATCCTGACTAAAGGGTTGTAATGACTAAGTAGAGCTTCTTCACCATGCAGTGCATAGATGAGGAGATTCGTGAAAAAGGATGCCCATGCATAACATATACATACGTAGTTGGTCATTACAATCCTTCAGTCAGGATTACGACCTAGCTTCTTACACCACTTATGTTGTGTGTTTTAATTTTAAACATAAGTGGCAGGAGTTACAGTTAAAAGTCAACTTCGAACGGCAAATTTTTGGAGAAACTTTTTCATGGCAATTTTTATTTGCCAGAAATCTACTGAGAGGAACTTGCCGAAGAAATATTTTTCATATTTCGCCTTGATCAGGACCTGGGATTTGAACCGTGGCCTCACGTCTAATAAGCCAACACACTATCTACTAGACTACAACGTCTTCAAGAGTAAGTAACAAAGGTAAACCACGATAAAACACGAACGGTGTCAGAAGCTAGGTTGTAATCCTGACTAAAGGATTGTAATGACCAAAAAGAACGTCTTCATCATGCCTTAGTAGAGACTGCAGTGATATAAAGGGTCCGCCAAATAACTTTTTTTTGAAAATGCTTTAAAAAAGAAAACTACTGAATATTTTCTCAAATTTTTTTTTTATTTGAAAGTACAATCCTTCCGGTTAATAATGGAAAACAATTTCATTCAAATGGCTGCCTCGGCTGGCCATGCAGTATGCCTACACCAGAAGATGCCGATTTTGGCAAAAAATATCATCTTTTCAGATGAAGCTCGTTTTGATCTTGGCGGGTATGTAAACAAGCAAAATTGTTGCATTTGAGGCACAGAAAACCCGCTCGCATACATTGAAAAGCCGACGCACCCAAAACGAGTCACTGTTTGGTGCGGAATTTGTTTCAGAGGCATTATTGGGCCATTTTTCTTCGAAAATGAGCAAGGAGTGGCCGTTACAGTCAATGGCGATCGTTATCGGGCCAGGTTGAACGAATTTTTGTTCACAAAAATTGGCAGGGGGAGGATATTGGCAACATTTGGTTTCAACAGGACGGCGCTACGTGCCACACAGCCGAAGCTACACTCGATGTTTTGCGTCCTGTTTTTGAAGATCGCATTATTAGCCGAAGAGCTGATGTCGTTTGGCCACCTCGGAGTTGCGATTTGACAGCATTGGACTATTATTTGTGGGGTACCGTCAAAGATAAATGTTACGCCGACAAGCCAGAGACAATTGACGCTTTAAAGGACAATATTCGTGACGCCATTGGTGAAATACAGCTGCACACAATCGATAATGTGCTTAAAAATTGGACCAATCGTGTAGGCTACTGCATGGCCAGCCGAGGCAGCCATTTGAATGAAATTATTTTCCATTATTAACCGGAAGGATTGTACTTTCAAATAAAAAAAGAAATTTGAGAAAATATTCAGTAGTTTTTTTTAAAGCATTTTCAAACAAGAAAGTTATTTGGCAGACCCTTTAGATAGATGGTCCTCTTAATTTCGTTAATTTCACAGCAAACAACTGAGTAAATATGGCGTTAAGGTAGCTGTATCAACTGACGTCTCTTTTACTGACTAATCTGGTGTGGTCGGTGTGGCCTTTCTGTAACATATTCAGCTCATTCATGATGATGATTTTTTGGCAGTCAACTAGCTTGCTAGATGGAGGTGGCATACATTATGAATAGTTAAGATTAATTAGGGACAGGAAACCATTGCTATCCAAGGCCGCTTTTCTGGTCTACTTTCACTAGGGTCCACATGGTAAACAATGGTGTGAAGAGTATTGTGAACATAATTTCACTCCTACCCTTCGTACTTATCTATCGGTTAAAAATCCCAGACAAAATGAGTATCAAATGATCCACCATACATACATACATACATAATTAGTCATTACAAACCTTCAGTCTGTATTGCAATCTGGCTTCTTACACCACCCATGTTGTAAGTGTTTATTTTATCCATGAGTGGCGGGATGTACAGTTTACAAGTGACTCCGAATGACTGATTTTTGAGAAACCTTTCATAGAAATTTAATTTTTTCCCAGAGTTTTTGCCAGAAATTTGCTGAAAGGAAGTCGCCGAAGAAATATTTTTTCATTCGTTTTGTTGGAGATGTCTGACCTGGGGTTTGAACCGCGGCCTTACGTCTAATAACCTAACACACTATCTACTAGACTAAGGGGACTACATAATCAGCTCATTTAAAATGCTAGTAAAGTAGCTGCCTAGATTAAGGGCTCATAGATAATGAATCTGTACGATTAATTACTTTCTTGGGTTGGAAACCATTGCTATTCAAGGCCGCTTTTCTGATGATTAGCCTCTCATATGAGTAAACAATGGTGTGAAGAGCATTATGAACCTAATTTTACTTCTGTCTTCGTACTAATCTATTTATTAAAGATACAAAACATGTGTAACAAATGTTGCACTATAGGTAGTGAATTCGATGTCTTTGAGTCCAACCTCCATATGTTAGAACAGTTTCTGCCTGCACCTGCCAAAAAGAGAACAATTCGAGAAAAATCTGTACAAAGAAGTTCACAAACTCGATCCTAAAAGAGCCTGTACTTAATTTGTTTAAGCAATAAACAGAAATTCATTGAAATTCCTTAATAACTGTGGATAGAAAAAAGTCCGTAAGTGTGCCTAATGAAATTGAATTACTCATTTGGCATTAAATTTCCAAATAACACACACACGTAAGCACAGAAAATAGAAACAAATTAAATTTCATTTCCTGTTAATTCTAACCTCAAAAATATTGAATTTTCTTTGAAACAAAAAATGTTTTTGTAATTAAACCTGTTCGTTCTCGTTACTCACTTAAGGAGAGCAATTTCCTAAAACACCTTTAATTGAAAGTGTTTTTTGTGTTTTTGTTTTGTTTTGAAACTCTCATAAATTCTAAAGTCTTTTCAAAACATTTACTCATTTACTCTTTTGCTCTTTTACTCTTTTCCAATAAAAATAAAAACAATTATACACCCACACCCATACCCACACCCGCACACACATTTACAGATTGTCTTAATGTTTTGCTAAGGAATTATGGGATCATGGGATTTTTGTTTTTTGTTGTTTCTGCTTCTTGTTCTTGTTTATAATAACAATAAAAACAATATGTTGACATGTTAGTATATTTGTGGTTTTCAAATAAATGGTTAAAGTGTTCTAAGCAAAGCAAAACAAAACAAAGCAGAGAGTGGGAGCAGAACACATTATAACGTACCAGAACAAGAGAACAAATTTATTTTTGTTTATTTCCGTTATAATACGAGTAAAGACTTCTCCATTGCCAGCACACACACACACACACAAACACACAGACTGTATATGAAGAATTTTTAATAAGAGCACAAACAAACACAAACAGTGTTACCAGTGTATGCTTATGGTAGCACATTTTTTAAACAGTGTTGTGTTGCATAGAATTGATCGCCAGCAACATTTGCTGTAGAAACGTTCATTCCAGTGAAACCAAAACATTTCAAGAATTTTAATCGTTTAATTAAAATTAAGCAAGAAAGAAAGAAAAACGTTTTATTTTTATTTCAATTTATGGAAAGTATTGTGTTGTTGTTATTTGTTTTAATTTTAACGTTAATATTGTTTATTTGTGTTTATTTGTCATATAAAAAATGATTTTAAAAACTAAAAATGAAAATAAATTTTAATTTGAATTTGAAAGTGTAAAATGATTGTCTTTTGAATTCAATAAAATAGAAAAATAACAACAACTATTAAGTGAAATGTTGCCAAGTTTTAAAAGATTAATAAAAGACTATGAAAAAATGAAAAGGAGAAAATGAAAAAGAGAAGTTATTCAAATTCATTTGAATATTTGAAAACAAAATTATCTAATAATCAAAGAAATAAACAATATTGTGAATAAATTTGTGTGTTCCAAAAAGTAAACAACGTTTGAAACAAAACATCTTAGTATATGGAACGTCAGGTAATGTTTGAAAAGATGTCCTCAAGAGAAATTTCCTTAAAGAAATACAGCTATGGACATATAAATGGCACACATTTGAATACATTTTTTCTTAGACTAAAGTATCGCGAATACTATTAATCAAAAACAAATTTTTGGATTTATCCAAAGGTTTATTATTTGTATTTAAGAATGATATAAACTTAAGTTGAAATTCATTAATTAACAAAAATATACATAATTTATAAAAAATAACACTGGATTGAACTGGACACATAAATGGCACAAACTTAAAAAGTCCTTTTAATATTGCATTTGTTGATTTTTTGGTATGTACAAATGCCCTACCATTAATATTTTGTGCTGTAGCCTTTGTTTTTGATGACAGCTTCGCATCTACGACCCATACTTTCCACAAGTTTTTGGCATTTTGTTTCGGATATGGCATACCAAGCTTCCTGAACGGCTGACCATAAATCGTCCATATTTTTATAATTTTTTTTTTTTGCCATTTCAACCTTGACTTTATACCACAGGTTTACAATAGGATTTAAGTCAGGGCTCTGGGCTGGCCAATCCAAACGGGAATCTGTTCCGAACAAAACCAATTTTTTACTACGTTTGACGAGTGTTTGGGGTCATTATCTTGCACGAATTTCCACTTAATTGGCATAGAATCGAAAGCGAATGGTTCCATATTGTTTTTTAGAATATCCAAATATTGAAACTTGTCCATTTTTCCAATGATTTTTACAAGTGGACCTACGCCATGCCAAGAAAATGCACCCCAAACCACAATGCTACCACCGCCGTGTTTTACCGTCTTCTGGGTGAACCAAGGATTATATTCTTGGTATCTAGGACGACGAACAAATGTTCTGCCATCTGGTCCAATTCTATTAATTTTTGTCTCATCACTCCATAACACGTTTTTCCAAAAATTAATAGGATTATCCTTATGGGTTCTGGCGAAGGCTAAACGTTTTGAAACATTTTTTTTGAGAGCAATGGTTTTTTCCTGGAAATGCGCCCAAACAAATTTGCCTCATTTAATCTTCTTCCGACAAGCCTGCTAGATACTTCCAAGCCAAAAGATTCATTAATATCAAACGCTATCTGCCGTGAAGACTTAAATGAATTAATTTTTGCCATTCTTACCATTGCTGCATCTGTACGTAAGTTTGTTTTTCGAGGTCTTGGCTTCCGACTTTTGCCCTTAATCAATACATCGGGATTCTCTACACATGATTTAATTGTATTGTAAACTTTTTTTCTTGAAACTTGCAGTTCTTTAGCAATTTCCGATACTTTTTTCCCATTTTCATGCATTTTCCATATGATCCGCCTCTCCTCGGTTGTTGTATGATTGCCTGATCTCATTTTGAAAAATTTTTTCTTTATACTTGTTTTTTTTTTTAATTTTTTTTTAACACTTTAACAAAGTATCAAGTGATTTGAATGAAATCTACGCGTGTAATAACTATTTCAAATAAATTGTGCCATTTACATGTCCACTTCAAATAAGCTTTGTTTACGCAAAAATAATAACGGTAAATAATAAGCAGAATATAACGGAATATTTGAGTGCTGCTGAAACAAAAATTCTTAGAGCAACAATCTTAAGAGATAATTGTAGCATTTTATAAACTTCTAGTTGACAAAACATAAATTTTTTTTTTAATTAAAATGTGTGCCATTTATATGTCCATAGCTGTACATTTGAAAGACTGCGTGCTTTTCTAAATCAAATAAATAACTTCTTCCCATTATTATCATCGTAATGATTTCATTTCGATTAAAATCGTACTATAAAATGTAGCAAAAAACAGCCATTATTTGTCCGAAACATAAATTTTTTATTATTTTTACTTCTTTCGAGCAAGAGAAAGAATTTCTCTCAACTTCCTGGTATTTTCCGGTAGCAGTTTAATTAAGTATTTTCAGCTAAGCTAGTGATTGAACTGGTTCTAGAATAACAAGGTTGTCTAGGTGCTAGAACAACAAGTTTGTCAAGATTCTAAACTGACAAGGCTGTCATCTGTCGTTGGCTAGAAACAACGCCTTCTGTGAAAACGTATTGGGTTATTATAAAGGGTCCGCCAAATAACTTTTTTTTTGAAAAAGCTTTAAAAAAGAAAACTACTGAATATTTTCTCAAATTTCTTTTTTTATTTGAAAGTACAATCCTTCCGGTTAATAATGGAAAATAATTTCATTGAAATGGCTGCCTCGTCTGGCCATGCAGTAGCCTACACCAGAAGATGTCGATTTTGGCAAAAAAAAAATCATCTTTTCAGATGAAGCTCATTTTGATCTTGGCGGGCTTGAAAACAAGCAAAATTGTCGCATTTGGGGCACAGAAAACTCGCACGCATACATTGAAAAGCCGACACACCCAAAACGAGTCACTGTTTAGTGCGGATTTTGGTCCAGAGGCATAATTGGGCCATTTTTCTTCGAAAATGAACAAGGAGTAGCCGTTACAGTCAATGGCGATCGTTATCGGGCCATGTTGAACGAATTTTTGTTCACAAAAATTGAAGAGGAGGATATTGACAACATTTGGTTTCAACAGGACGGCGCTACGTGTCACACAGCCGAAACTACACTCGATGTTTTGCGCCCTGTTTTTGAAGATCGCATTATCAGCCGCAGAGTTGATGTCGTTTGGCCACCTCGGAGCTGCGATTTGACACCGTTGGACTATTATTTGTGGGGTGCCTTCAAAGATAAGTGTTACGCCGACAAGCCAGAGACAATTGACGCTTTAAAGGACAATATTCCTGAAGCCATTGGTGAAATACAGCTGCACACAATCGATAATGAGCTTAAAAATTGGACCGATCGTGTAGGCTACTGCATGGCCAGCCGAGGCAGCCATTTGAATGAAATTATTTTCCATTAATAACCGGAAGGATTGTACTTTCAAACAAAAAAAAAGAAATTTATGAAAATATTGAGTAGTTTTGTTTTTAAAGCATTTTCAACAAAAAAAAGTTATTTAGGGGACCCTTTATTAAATATAATGTTGAGGTATTTTACTTTTTCCAAGACCTTTCCTGATAGTTGATGAGGTTATACATACTCTTTGAAGGGTCCCTGAAGGGCAATTATTTACTGGCTTCGGGTTGAATTACGTAAAAGGAGTTTGGTATCTGATGAATAATTATTTGTCTGCTCATGTATTCACAGCTTGCACTCGTCTGAGCGAATATATACATATGAATCGTGAAGAAATCAAATCATTATAAAAGCAGACGATATTTTGTAATAGAAGTGGCCATAGTTTTGTAGGCAGTGTGAGGCCATGGCTCAAAGCCCAATTCTGACTTATACAGCAAAACTAAATATGAAAATATATTTCTTAGGTGACCCCATCTCAGCAGATTTCTGACAAAAACTCTGTAAAAAATTGGAATGAAAAGTTTCTCAAAAATCTGTCATTTGAAGTCGATTTTAAACTGTAGGTCCCACCACTCATGTATAAAATTAACACACACAACATAAGTGGTGTGAGAATCTAGGCCGTAATCCTGTCTGAAGGTTTATAATTATAAGTATGTGTCTGATATTTGATAATGAAAAGGGGATCAATTTCAACAACTTCAATAAAAACGACTCTCTACGAGCAAGTCCCGCCCTTTTAAATTTGATGTAGAAGGCCAATTGCTGAAACTAGCCATAACGAACCATATAACGAATATTATATGAGTCCTTAGGTCATTCAAGCAATATATTTTGTTTACCCTTGGCGTAAAAGTCATATTCACATTTAAAATTAACAAACACAACATGGCTGTTGTGAGAAGCTGGGTCGGGGTTTGACTGAAGTGTTGTTAAGACCACTTACATATGTATGTGGTAAAAGCCATTCCGAACTTTTGATGCAATAATTATACGAATATAAAGTGGACCTTTTCTTTACAAACTGCTGAATAGCATCATGATCGATTCATTCATGAGGTATGGTGGCTACTAGAGATTAAAATGTCATTATCAGAATACCAGAATAAAGCGACAGCAATCAAATTGCAATAGTTCTGCTTATAATTATAGGGAAGCCAAGATCAACACACACAAACATTTTTTTAAGTATTTAATGAGATTATCAGAAGATTATCTTCAAAAAACTGCAATCAAATCCTTAATTCGAACAAATTTAAGTCTCCTATCTATGCCAAATAAAAACCTTGAATTTCATGCGAAAAATATTAGGATTTATATTTACTACACCTTATAAAGGGTGTTTTTTACAGAGGTATAGAACTTTAAGTTGGCATTACTTTTCAAGATGGCGACCGATTTAACAGCTGTCAAGTGATTTATTCTCAGTTTGGTTTGGCAATTCATCATGAATAGACTCACGCCTGAACAACGCTTGCAAATAGTGCAATTTTTTATTTCGAAAATAATGGTTCTGTGCGGAAAACGTATCGCGCACTACGTCCATTTTATCGTCGACAAAATCGTCCATCAGAGCAGTTAATTCGATTAACCATGGAACGTTTTCGCACCACGTTTACTCTTATTGATAACTCGCATCCCCAGAGACGCTGTACGGTGCGTACAGAAGAAGCTATGCTGCTGTAGAGCGTAGCATTGAGGAAGGCCCGAATGAGTCCATCCGCCATGGCCAGAACGTTACAGTCAATGGTGATCGGTATAGAGCCATGATTACAAACTTTTTCATTCCTGAATTGAATAACCATGATGTCCAGGAGATGTGGTTTCAACAAGACGGCGCAACATGTCACACAGCTCGTGCCACAATAGATTTATTGAAAGACACGTTTGGTGACCGCCTAATTTCACGTATTGGACCTGTGAATTGGCCTCCAAGATCTTGTGATTTAACACCGCTAGACTACTGTCTGTGGGGCTATGTAAAGTCATTGGTCTATGCGGTAAAGCCACAAACGCTTGACCATTTGGAAGACAACATTCGCCGTATTATTGCTGAAATACGGCCACAAATGTTGGAAAAAGTCATTGAAAATTTGACGCCCAGATTGGACTACATCCGCGCCAGCCGTGGCGGTCATATGCCAGAAATCATATTTAAAATGTAATGCCACAAGATTATCTTTCGGATAAATAAAATTCATGTCAATCGAATAATCCATCGTTGTTTTATTGCAACTTAAAGTTCTATACCTCTATAAAAAACACCCTTTACTTCAGTGTGTACTGTAATTATACTTTTAATTCCACTTACTACTCATGAAAATGCATCGGCGAAATAAATACCTTTGATTTAATTTAAAAAAATAATGGATTTCTTTTTACTACACCTTCTAACACACTATTTTATACTACACTGTCAAATATTTTTCTAAGTTCATAACAATATTTTATTCTTAAATGAGTTTGCTTACAGCAATTACCATAAAACGTGCAAATTTAAAGCGATTTATTTGAAAGAATTTAAAATTACTTGTTATTACGTTTGTAAAAAAGGCAAACTCTAGGCGATAATAATTTCTTCATAAAATTCCAGCGTATTTAAAGAGTCCACCTCAAGAAATCCTGACATTAATGTGCTGCAATTTAGCAGACATTTTTAGTGGCAGATTAAAATCGTCCACATTTCTATTTCTTTTTTTTTCTTTCTTTCTTTCATGCTGTTTTAGAATTTCTTTTTACACTTCAAAGACATTTTAAGTAGAAAAATGTCTGAATTCTTTAAAAATAAAATTTAAAACAAAAACAAAAAACAAAATACGTACGCTTTTCATATCTTCATGGAAGGAAAGGAAATTAAAAGAAACGAAGGCAGACATGATTTTAAACAACGAACTTGGTACTGTCGTGTGTGTGTGTATTTTGTTGTTATGACCTGACAATTGTGCTGGCAATGGTTGGTAGGATTGTAAGTTTGCCTGAATTGTAGACTGTAAGTGTGTATATGTTTTTGCATTTGCCCTGGCTTTGTTTTAACACATCTTGTCCTCGTCTATTTTTTTCTCCACCAATAGCATTTCGAAAATGAGACTTTTTAACATCAAAATAAGAATTAAAATAGGACATCTTTACAGCATTTAAAATGTGTATTTAAGGCCGTTGTTGTTATTATTATTAATGCTGCTGCAGTTTGTTGTTGTTGTTGTTGTTTATAACTCCCACTCTTTATTATTTTTGGATAGTGAGTGACTGTGAGCAACACATTTTGTTGTCGTAACACATGTTCGGTTTTCCTGCTGTAATCATGAACTCGTAAGTGCATGTATAACGGTTAATGCCACGCGCTTAAATTGCTGTGTGTGGTGTGTGTCTCTATTTTTATTTGCATTTTAGACTTTGATGTCTGATGTTTCCTTTATCATTTGCCATTTATTTGTTTACATTTTTTTATTCTCTTTTTAGAAAAAACAATAAAAAATGCTCACTCACTTACTCACTCTCTTTAACTCACATACGTACTTATAATCATGCAATTACCGTTTGTTTTTTTTTTTTCTTTTGTTATTAATGGCTGCACAACACATTGTTGTGTGTTTATTTTTAAAACGTTTTTTGTTTTTGTTTTTGGCTCCCCTCAATAGTTTTTGTTATTGTTAGCCATGCTCTGCCTTACTCTATGGCAAGTAATGCCAGCCTATAAACATTCTTTGCTGGGGGTGTCATAAACAACAAATTTTCCGTTTTTTTTTTGTTTTTATTTGAAATTTTGTTCAGTCTGCCTTGTTGTTTGTTTATTTTATTCTTTTATTTATTTGTTTTTATTGTTTATTATCCTTTTACACCGGAAATTTCTTGCTATAATAATAACACCATCACCAGCTTCAATATCGAATAATAATAACACAACAACAACAACAACATTTTATTTAACAACCAGCAACAAAATTTTAAAGAGAATTTAAATGCAACCAGCAAATAAAATACCATTAGAGAAGCACTTTAATAAATATTGGTCAGGGGGTGAAAGTAATTTCCGAAGCAAAAACACCAAAAATTGGGTTTCTATTGTAATAGAAATTAACAGCTTATGAAATCCTATTTGATTTGAAAGTATTTTACACAGAGTTCCATCAATAACCATCCATAGACATCGTCGTAGTCTAGTAGGTAATGTGTTGGCTTATTAGACATGAAGCCAGGGTTCAAAGCACAAGTCAGACAGCTCCAACAAAATGAAATATGAAAGAAAATATTTCTTCAGTGACTTCCTCTCAGCAGGTTTATGGCGAAAACTCAGAGAATAAATAAAATTGCCATGAACAATTTCTCAAAAAATCTGTCATTCGGAATCAACTTATAAAGCGTGTTTTTAAAGAGGTATAGAACTTTAAGTTGGCTTTACTTTTCAAGATGGCGACCGATTTAACAGCTGTCAAGTGATTTATTCTCAGTTTGGTTTGGCAATTCATCATGAATAGACTCACGCCTGAACAACGCTTGCAAAGAGTGCAATTTTATTTCGAAAATAATGGTTCTGTGCGGAAAACGTATCGCGCACTACGTCCATTTTATCGTCGACAAAATCGTCCATCAGAGCAGTTAATTCGATTAACCATGGAACGTTTTCGCACCACGTTTACTCTTATTGATAACTCGCATCCCCAGAGATGCTGTACGGTGCGTACAGAAGAAGCTATTGCTGCTGTAGAGCGTAGCATTGAGGAAGACCCGAATGAGTCCATCCGCCATCGAACACAGGAATTGGATCTGTGTCCATCCACTTTATGGAAGATTTTGGGGAAGGATCTTGGTTAGCGTGCTTACAAAATCCAACTCGTGCAAGAATTGAAGCCAAACGATCATCAAGTAAGGCGTAGATTCGTCTAATGGGCCCAAAACGAGATTACCGTTGTTCCCGATTTTCATAAGCGAATTTTGTTTAGCGATGAAGCGCACTTCTGGTTGAATGGGTACGTCAACAAACAAAACTGCCGCATTTGGAGTGAAGGTAATCCTCAAGTATATGTGGAAACACCGTTACATCCAAAAAAAACTGACTGTTTGGTGCGCTTTATGGGCTGGTGGAATCATTGGTCCGTACTTTTTCAAAAACGATGGTGGCCAGAACGTTACAGTCAATGGTGTTCGGTATAGAGCCATGATTACTAACTTTTTCATTCCTGAATTGAATAACCATGATGTCCAGGAGATGTGGTTTGAACAAGACGGCGCAACATGTCACACAGCTCGTGCCACAATAGATTTATTGAAAGACACGTTTGGTGACCGCCTAATTTCACGTGTTGGACCTGTGAATTGGCCTCCAAGATCTTGTGATTTAACACCGCTAGACTAGTTTCTGTGGGGCTATGTAAAGTCATTGGTCTATGCGGTAAAGCCACAAACGCTTGACCATTTGGAAGACAACATTCGCCGTATTATTGCCGATATACGGCCACAAATGTTGGAAAAAGTCATCGAAAATTGGACGTCCAGATTGGACTACATCCACGCCAGCCGTGGCGGTCATATGCCAGAAATCATATTTCAAATGTAATGCCACAAGATTATCTTTCGGATAAATAAAATTCATGCCAATCGAATAATCCATCGTTGTTTTATTGCAACTTAAAGTTCTATACCTCTATAAAAAACACCCTTTACTCTAGAGTCCGCCGCTCATGTATAAAATTAAAAGACACAACATAAGTGGTGTAAGAAGCTAGGTCGTAATCCTGACTGAAGGTTTTTAATGACCAATTATGTATGTATGCATGTATGTATGTATTTATGTACATATATTCCATCAATAAAAAAATCTCAAAACACCAAATCTGAAGACATGTAATTGAGAATAAAAATATTGTTTTCTTTTATTTCTTCCAAAGCTGTAAATTTTTAACTCTATTAACTTAAAAAAAATTTTTTTAAATATTTTAATTTTCTTTCTTTTTTTTCTTTCTTTTTCTTTTTCTCTTACCCAATGTTGTCAATTTCAAGTACAAGGGTAATACTTTTAGTAGTAAACCAGCAACGGAAAATAAAAACATAAACAATGTTGCGCCACAACTCACACACAGACAGCTTTATTGGTTTTCAAGGTTCTTAAATTCAATTTGTTAAACTCATGGCTTTTTTTACACACACATACCTATACAATGTGCTGTATAGGAATTGCTGTTCTAAGGCCATTAGCTTAGTAGCTCTCAGTTTTTGTTTTTTGTTTTTCTATTTTCTGAGAAGAGATCAGCGGTTTAATAAAAAGCAATAACAATAACAACAACAACAACAGCAAAAGGCATATAAAACATTGTTTTTATTTTTTTTCTTCCCAACTCTCTTACTCTTGTGTGTACATATGTGTATGTTAATGTATTAGTGTTTTAAAAAGATTTGATTTGGTTTTGTGTTGTTTTTGTTTTTACGCTAAACCCACCAAACCATGTTGTAACTCTCTTGTAGAACAACATAAAATACAACACAACAGCTCCTAGTCATACAAGTTATTTTTTGCTTTACAACAATAAAAAAAAAATTCCCTGATTTTTGTTTCGTTCTATTTTTATTTTTGTGTAGGTATGCACGTTTGTTTATTTGTAGTTTTATTATCTGTCAGCAGTTGACGTTAGAAAAGCCATAAATTAAAACATGTGTTCTCAAAATTGACAATAGGAAGCTTCTTTATATCCTCTCACTGTACTACACATACATATATCGTACTTTACACTCACTTCACTGTCTTACTCACCACACTCACTTGCTTGCTTGCTTGCTTACAGAGCAACAATAAGACAAAAGTCAAGAGAGAGAGAGAGAGGTAAGCAAGAGAAAAACAAAAACAATAAACCACATAGACATTGTATGGAATAGCGGTGTAATTCACATTTAACTGAACACCTAAAGGTTTTAATATAAACAATAACATCAATACAACAGCAACAACAACATCCAAATGGGGGAGAACAAATGTAATAAAAACCCAGAATGTAGAGAGAAATGTTAAACGGGTTTCTTTCTTTCTTTCACCGTACAAATGCACATAAAAATTGTAACATGAAACTGAAACTAAAAACAAAAACAAAATGTTTTTCAATAATAACAACAATAACAACAACAACGACTACCACAATGTTGTTGTCAACATTGGCGTTGGTGTTGATGTGAATGTGGATGCGAATGTGTTGGAGATGTTGCTGGTGAAGGCTTTTTTTCTTCATTTGAAGGTTATAAATGAATTTCTCTCTACACAGCGACAACGACAACGACTTTTTGAAGAAGATTTAGCGCGGCAAGTGTGGATTTTCACAAAAATTCTATTTAAGCTGTGCAAACAAAGTGTAAACAATTGTAACTGCTGTTGCAAATAACATTTCAACACAAATACAACTACAACTACTACTCTAATACATATCCATACACCCATAGAAAAAAAATCTAGTTACACAGTAAATACACACATATGTATGTACATATGCAGACTTTGTATTTATTGTAGTATTTTAAAAAGGAGTATAAACGTCGTAAAACGTCGTTTTCAATGGCGTAATAAATTATGGTGGTCTTGGCGAGAAAGAAAAATAGACACACACACATGCTTACAGTTATTTTTTATATTTTTACATTGAAAAGGAATAACATGAAGTAAATAAAACAACTCATACATACTCGTACACATATATGAATGTATGTAAATTGTATTAAAACAGATTGCAATTCATATGTAGCTAAGCAGAGAATAAAAGAGAGGGCGAGAGAGTGATAGTAAATGTAAAGTAAAATATCCTTTTTAAAATAAATTACATTTGTATGGGTGAATTTTATTTTATATTTTTTATCACACATTTATTTTAAGTTTATTTACTGAGCTCATGCCATGATACTTTAAAATTCAATGGCAACGCTAGAGAATGGGAATGAGGGAAAAAGGTAAAAAGAGTAAGTGAAACAAAGAGAACAATTAAAAAGCTTAGTTAAGGTACATGCATACAGTGGTGGCCTTATAATTAGAAACGACTTAGCAACATGTATGTTTGTTAATTTGTTTTGCAGTTTTCACTGGTTTTTTCAAAAGTTTTGTTTGGAGGACGTCTTACATACGTTTTTCCATCAGATTGGGACAAATTAAGTTTAGATTCTTCACTCCAGAGAACTCTGTTCCAGACACATCGTTTCTAATAATAATGCCACCACTGTATGTGCATAGAAATATTAGGTTAGGTTAGAGGACGTGTACTTGTCAATTAAGGCAAGTACAGTACCCGGAGGTCGAATTACCCCTTGGTCAAAATCCTAGTTTCTCACACCACTTATGTTGTGTGTGTTAATTTTATAAATGAGTGGCGGGACCTACAGTTTAAAGTCGACTCCGAACGACAGATTTTATAGAAACTTTTCATGGCAATTTTTATTTACTCTCAGAGTTTTTGCCAGAAATTTGCTGAGAGGAAGTCGCCGAAGAAATACTTTTTTTGTATTTTGTTTTGATGTCTGGCCAGGGGCTCGAACCCTGGCTTTACTTCTAATAAGCCAACATACTACCTACTAGACTACCTACTAGACTACGGCGAAATATTAAAAAATTTTGTTTTAAGTGAAATTGAAGCTTTTTCTTAGCTTAGTTAGAATGATGCCATTCTGATCATATACTCGATAAGTTGTTGTCATTGTCAAGGCTTTTTATTGCAGCTCTTATAGGAAGTCTCTTCCGTCTTTTAGAGCAGTCGCAAGTTGGGAGAGGTTAGCTCGAAGTGGTAGCTTTGATTACCAATGTACACTTGAAGGTGGCAGCCCGTTGTGACGCCACATGGAAGCGCACCAAACTCATCAAAGAAGAGATGAAGAAGAGAAGAGCGCAAGGGCTGCTGGGCTGTCGCAAGTGAGAAAATATATTTTTTTACAAAACAAAATTACAGTCGAACTTCCATAACTCGAATCTGCATTATCCAATAAAAACTTCGACTTACGGAGACTTCGAGTTACAGAATTTTTTTTCTTTAAGAGTTAATTGCAAGCATGTGTTTTTATTATGTATTTTTTATTTAGAACAAGCAGTAGCTGAAAACTGCATACCTTAACATACTATATAATGTAATCAACAAGTTAAAATGAATTGAAATATTCTGAAATAAGTGACTGAAAATGTACATTTTTTTGATATTTTCAGTATAAAATATCTCTAATTTATTCAAAGCCTTATAGTGTTCCTCAGTTGTACGGTCATTAGTGTGCAAAAATAAATTCAATGTTCGCAAAGAATTTTCTACATCGGCTTTGGAAGGCTGATGAATAGTTTCTTCCAACGAACCCTCGCCATCACTGTCGGTTCCGCTTAAGACTAGATCTTCTGGTTCAATACGTATTTGCTCAACAATATCATCGTCTGTAGGAAATCCAGTCGTGTAAAGCTCATTATCTACTTCAATATAATCTTGAAAAGTAGTATTGCAAGTTATTTTTTTCGCTTTTAACCAAGCTTGGTAATCGGCTTCAATTTCATTTTGACTTTCATCAACATTACTCAAAAAAACTAAAGAAATGTCATCTTATTCTTCCCACTCAGAGTACTGACCAAATCCAGCATTTTTGAAGCAATTTGCTATGGTTTGCTCACTGACGTCAATATCCCAAGCTTTTGTTACATGGTTGATGCAATCCATAAGCGTAACCTCCTTTTTTCAATTTACCTCTATGCGCTTTAGTGCTTCTTTTACTATTCTGCTACGGTAGAAAATTTTGAAGTTTTGAATAACCCCTTGATCAAGAGGTTGTAATTTAGAGGTCATATTTGGTGGAAAATTGAATTGAATGGAAATGATATTTACACAAGTACAAAGGAACAATAAAGTACCATAAAAAGGGATTTCCCCATAAAAAGACAGCGAAATATGCAAACCAGTTTAACCAGCAAAAGAAAGCAAAACCAACAAACAAAATCAACAAACCAACCAAATAAACAAAATAATTCGAGTTATAGAATTCATTTATATGTGTTTCGTTCGAGTTATGGAGAACTTCGAGTTATGGAAGTTCGAGTTACGGAAAAGTAATTGTATGTTATTTGCTATCTTAAGCCTACTGCCAATCTAATTTGTTCGAGTTACAGAAAATTCGAATTAGAGAAGTTCGAGTTATGGAAGTTTGACTGTATTTCTAATAAGCAGGCACATTTGGATAAATAAGAGTCTCTCGGCCTAGAGCAAGGGTCCGTCTAATCCTTATAAATCAATGATGATTCCTTATCGAAAATTGCTTTCGTCAAGTGTTTCAAAGATTCGAATTAAAAATGTGGAAAGTAGTAAGGTGACTTCCCATCTACAGGCTTCCGCCAAAAAATAAAATTGGCATGAAAAGTTTTTCAAAAAATCTGTCGTACGGAATCGATGTTAAACTGTAGGTCTTGGCATTCATGGCTAGGGTTTGAACCACGGACTTACATCTAAGAAGCCAACACACAGCAGCGACTTCAACGCCATCTAGTGACAGAAGATCTCTCATACATAACATAACATAAATAATTGGTTATTACAAGCCTTCAGTCAGAATTACGACCTAGTTTCTCACACCATTTATGTCGAGTGCGTTAATTTTATACATGAGTGGTGGGTCCTACAGTTTAAAGTCGATTCCGACCGACAGTTTTTTGAGAAACTTTTCATGGCAATTTTTTATTTACTCTCAGAGAGTTTTTGCCAGAAATTTGCTGAGAGGAAGTCGTCCAAGAATATTCTTTTCATATTTCGGTTTGTTAGAAATGTCTAACCGGGGGTTTGAACCGTGACACTGCCTACGAAGGACGAACGAAACGAAAGAAACACTCACGCATTCCGTGATTTTTTAAGCAAATTTCCCGCCGAATAAGTAGCATTCGTGTAATCTTCTTTCTAAGATTTTGTAAAACTTTCTAAGGAAGTAAAATTTTATATACAAACATTGTCCGCCCTACATTGGAGTGTAATTTTGAAACTTTGTCACTGTAAGTCATGGAACATGATGTTGTTTTAAGGGTTCAATGAATTTTTAATATTTTTTTGTTTTGTTTTTTGTTTTCAAAAGTGAAGTTTTTCTAAGAAATAATACGAACAATTAATAAATAATTAAAACGACAACAAAAACATGCAAATAAACTGTAAGAAAACGAATATTTAATTGAATATTTAGAAGCTTAAGAAATTAAAAACAAAAAACGAAAAAAGTAGAGCGTAAAAGTTGTATCCTTTCGTTCTTCTTTATTTTTTTTTCGTTTCTGTTTAGAAAATATTTATTACGCCGCGGCGTAATAAAGAAAATCTAAAACTCCCCTTAACTGTATTCCCTTTTTTTCTTTCTTGCTTTCTTTCATTCTTTCGCTTTTTAAACACAAGTTTTAATCCTAAAAAGGACTGAATTAGTGTGGTGGCGCATGGGTACGTGTAAAGGTAGTGGTGAAAATGATAAAATTGAAATGTTTCATAAACTTGTATCTAGTATGTCAGTATTGGTATGTGTATATGTGTGTATGTGTTTGTCTCCTTTTTCTCTGTGTTGAAATTATTTTCACTTGTTTTAAAACACCTGGCTTTAGAAACAATCAACAACCAACACCAACGCCAACAACAACGAACAACGAACAATAAGTTTTTAAATTATTTATTCGTTATTTTCGTAGTTCGTTGGTTATTCTGAAAGAGTAAAAATATAAAACAACAACACCAACATCAAGCTAACAACATTACAAATTTATTTATAATCATTGTAGCCGCAGTTTAATTCAAAAGGATTTTCAACTACTTTTTCCTTGCTTTCTTTATGATTTTAAATTACTTGACATTGTACGGCATTAAATAATGCATACAGTGGGTGAAAAAATTATTTATACGCTTAGTAATGCTTACAGAACAGAGAAGTGCACACTGTCTGACAACGACATTCGATCGTTGTAATCACCTTTTTACTGGTGACTTATGTCAAGTGAGTAGAGAGGACCAGTGTAGTGCCTACTTATGCTGCCCAGTACTTAGATGTTATGCCTTCATCACTGAAATGACTTGACATATTGCATGATAAATCTTAAAATATGTCGTTCGAAGTCGATGTTAAACTGTAGGTACCGCCACTCATGTACAAAATTAACACACACAACATGGGTGGTGAGAGAAACTAGGTTGTAATGCTGACTAAAGGGCAATTGCCCTCCATTGTATACCGCATTGCTACCAGTAGACAGTAGAGTAATCAGTACCGAATGATGAATTCTTCGATATTCATTTTGGATCAGTAGGGCCTCATAGTGTACTGGGTTGCAATCCTCACTAAAGAATTCTAAAGAGCAATTGCCCTCCATTGTCTACTGCATTGCTTACCAGTAGATAGTAGCGTAATCAGTACCAAATGATGAACGTAGTGGTTGGCTTCAAGGTACCAGTCATTTCTATACCTTCTTGGATACTCATTATGGATTAAAAGGGCCCAATAGTGTACTGGGTTGCAATCCTCACTAAAGAATTCTAAAGAGCAATTGCCCTACATTGTCTACCACATTGTTTGCCGGTAGACTGTAGAGCAAACAGTACCAAATGATGAGTGTAATGGTCGATTTCAAATTACTAGTCATTTCTGTACCTTTTTCGATATTCATTTTGGATCCATAAGGCTTAATGGTGTCTGGGTTGTAATCCTGACTAAAGGGTTCTAAAGTGTAATTGCCCTTCATTGTATACCTCATTGCTTACTAGTAGACAGTAGAGTAATCACTGCCAAATGATGAGCGTAGTGGTTGGCTTCAAGGTACCAGTCATTTCTATACCTTCTTGGATACTCATTATGGATTAAAAGGGCCCAATAGTGTACTGGGTTGCAATCCTCACTAAAGAATTCTAAAGAGCAATTGCATTCCATTGTCTACGGCATTGCTTACCAGTAGACAGTAGAGTAATCATTAGCAAATGATGAGCTTAGTGGTTGGCTTCAAGATACCAGTCATTTCTGTACCTTCAACCATATTCATTATGAATTAATAGGGCCTAATAGTGTACTGGGTTGCAATCCTGACTAAAGGGTTCTAAAAGGCAATTTCCCTCCATTGTCTCCCGCATTGCTTACCAGTAGACTGTAGAGTAATGAGTACCAAATGATGAGCGTAGTAGGTACCAGTAATTTCCGTACCTTCTTCGATATTCATTTTGGATCCATAAGGCTTAATGGTATCCTTCAGCTCAAAGTAACGGATATTCATACAGTTTTCAGTTTTCTACACCATTAAAGGGAGTTTTAAGCGCCTTGGGATGATTTACATGGCAATTTTTATTTCTTTTCCTAAGCAGGGATTACCGATCAACTACAAGTCAGTGGGTATAGTTAATCTAGCAACTACAGCCAGTGTGAAGGATAAAAAATCGTTAAGAACTTCAAAATGGTTCAGTTGTGATTAAGCTGTGTTGCTCATCGGCCGCTTAAAGATTTTTAGTAAGCCTTAGTTCCATCTCATGTTACAACGGGACGTTATAGGGCTCCAGTAAGCTGGGAATATTGAGCCGGCTGCCATAGCAATCTAGTTTCACCTCAAACTTTTGCTAACAATTTTAGCTAAGATAAGCGGTAACATAAAAACTACCTTGTGTCTCTCCTTTGACCACTTGTGACCAGTGAAGTGTATAGTAAAAACGGAGCAAAGTTGTTTGTTGCATTTTATGGCTACATTAGCCGATTGTAGTGCTAATTTCCAGTGTGAACTCCAAAATGGTTCAGTTGTGATTGAGATGTACTGCTCACCGGCTTATTAACTATCTTTAGTAAGCCTTAGTTCCACATCATGTTACAACGGGACCTTATAAAGCTCCAGTAAGCCAGGAATATTGAGCCGACTGCCTTAGCAATCTAATTTCACCTCACACAGCCATAAATAAGAATTTTCTGCTAACAATTTTAAGCGGTAATATAAAAACTACATTGTGTCCTTTCTTTGACCACTTGTGACCAGTGAAGTGTATAGTAAAAAACGGGGAAAAGTTTTTTGTTGCATTTTATGGCTACATTAGCCGATTGTAGTGCGGAATTCCAGTTTTTCTGTGACTGACACAAACGATTTTAAACAGTTTAGCTTTGCTTCGTTACACTGTGCTGTGCTGTGCTGTTTGTTGTTATTTTGGCTAAATGCCATACCGCATTGCAAAGTTATAAAATGTTAAAATAAGAGGAAACCAATAAATGTACATGACTGTGGTCTCAAAGCTATGGTACGTGGACAAAGGCTTGAGCACAATGCCTACATGCGTTATTACACGTCCAACAGAAACCAAACTCACCAAACACACAGAAATGGTGGCAATGTGGCAGAGCCTCGTTTCCTCCCACTTTTTTAACGAATATTTTTTTTTCTTTTTTTTTATAACAAATTTAAATTGAAAATCAAATACAAACTATCAAGTATGGACACAAGTCTGTTATATAGACTAACTGTGGCTGACTGACTGTACATCAATACTGATAACGTTTCGTAAACGTGCTGCCTGCACGTTTTTAAAATTCTATTTCGTTTACTACAAAGGAAAAACGTAATTTTTTCCCCATTGGAGATGCATTTGTTGTTGTTTTGGTAAAAAGGGGGAGAAAAAGCTTTACAAAATAGAAAATTACTTTTGGTTTCTTATTAGATGTCCCCTAATTGTAGTAGCTCAAGTGGGTTGTCGTTGAAGCAAAACAGTGTAACAAACAGGACTAGTTAGCGGTTGACCCCTAAAAACTCATGCAACTAAACACTCAACTGCCATACAGTACATGCAGCGTTTACTCTCTCTCTCTCCATATATTTTCCAACACACACACGAGTTCGTATTTTTTATGGTAACATCCACATACGCCTTGTTATCCTTGTGTTCCATAAACTATGTATGCGAGTAAAATATTGTGTTTGTTTAAATAAAATCCATAAAAACATTCGCTTTTTTGTTTATAAAAATAAAAAAAACTCGCAACAATTCAGGGACCTACAGTCAACACAGGCGGCGTAACCTTACCATGTAAAAATTCATTTGTTTAGTTGTTGTTGTTGTATGTTTGAGTGATTAAAAAGGACATTTACTAGGCATTTACTGGCATTACAGACATTTCTATGGAACTCTTTAAAGTCTGTTTAAAATTTATATTGTGAATGCAATTGTGATTAGAATATAGAGGAGGTGGAAGATACTAGAAGGTACTGACCAGAGATCAGCAATGAATCGCTTTTTCGCTACTCATAAGTACTCATGAAATTTTGAGTATGAGTGAGTCAACAGTATTGAAATCCAACTACTCTGATTCATTCGTACTCAGTACACAACATTGATTTATAAGTACAAGTTGCAATGAGTATGAGTACAACGTTGACATCAAACTCATAACATTCGAAATATGTTTGATTCATACGCCTACTCATTTTAGATTCATAAATTTAGAAAAATACTCATAATACTCATTGTTGCATTTACAAAGAAAGAAGAAAGACACATAAACAAAAAAGACAAAGACAGCAAGGAGGGGAAACCACACAACCTTCATGTGAGTATTGTAGTGTTCGTATGCGAATCATAATTATTTTGTGATTCGTGTATACGATGAGTCATGGAGAGTCGAAATCAATAACATCATGCGTATTTTTAAGTACGAGTACCATGAGTATTTCAAACTTTGAATATGAGTAGTATGAGTATGACATTAAAATAAGTATGAATGCGTATAAGTATCAGAAATTATAAGTATGATTCGAATCTACTCATCGTTTTGAATACTCATTGCTGACCTCTGGTACTGACATCCTTGTCCGAGCTACCTAATAATAAAGACTGCTGCAACAGCGAAATTGTACAATGTACAATCAACTTATCCTCCGCGTACTGTATTTGTTAAGTACACGTCCTCGAAAGAATGAAATTTATTTTAGAAACGGGTTGATTTCCTCTGGAGAATGTTTGATCCGCTGGTTTTATATAGAATGCGGTACCACTTGTTTTACTTATTTAACTGGCCATTAACAACGCGATTAACGGATATCGGCCCACCTTATCACATCCTTTCAGGCACCTCTGCCTCTTGCGTGCCTACGCCAGTTGGTCACACCAATCGATGACAGAGCTTCTTCGATCTGGTCCTTCCAACGCAAACAAGATCGTCCTCTTCGCCGACTTCCGCAAATCTGCACATCAAATACCCGCCTCGCCGGAGCAACCTCCTCCATTCGAACGACATGGCCAAGCCGGCATAGCCGCTGGATGTTAATACACTGCACAACGTCCTTGTCGTTGAGGGGCTCACACATCTCACTGTTGTATCGGATGCGGAAATCATCGCCAACTCGCACTGGATCCACGATCTTACGTAGGAGTTGTCTCCCAAATACTCTCAAGGCTGCTGTATCAGAGTCCATGCCTCTGCGCCATAAAGAAGCGCGGGGACGATGAGCATCTTGAAGAGCATTAGAATATTGCGGTATCAAAATGGGCCTAAATGGCATCTCTTCCTTCAAGGCGTTTCAGCCACCTTACCTAACCTAATCTTAGATGTGAGTAAGTTATTCATAAAAAATGCGACCCCTGATACACTTGTCAATACTTGGAGCTAAATGCTGGAGAAAGAAATACCAGCAGTGTGTGAAGTAGAGGGTGGCTGATATATAATGCAGCAAAGTAAAGCGCTATATTTTTTTAATTTTTTATTTAATTTTATTGTTCAAAAGCAAAAAAATGTTGGAAATAACATCAAGTTTTAGAATCAGTTTAGATTTGTTCGAATTGGCCACCTTTGGTACGAATTATGGGCTTGAAACGGCCGACAAATCCATCACAGGCTGTATGAAAATGGCTCTGCGGTATTTTGGCCCATTCCCGGCGAAGCGCCGTCTTGAGATGATCGACACTTTGGTATATTTTAGTGAGAACCTTACTCTCCAAAATGCCCCAGGCGCAAAAGTCCAACGGATTGAGATCCGGAGATTTTGGTGGCCATTGTGCGGTAGAAATGAAGCGAGGAACCTCCTTTTTAAGCCATTCTTGGTTGACGCGTGCTGAGTGCGATGGTGCTGAGTCCTGTTGGAATGTCCATGGTCTGCGGCCGAAATGTTTGTCTGCCCAGGGCTTCAATACTGTATTTAAAACATTTTCCCGATAATATTCGGCATTTATTTTAACCCCACGGTCGATGAATACGAGCGGGGAGAGACCATCGGCCGTTACGGCGGCCCACACCATTACCATCGGCGTCGCTTGAATTCTGGTGGCCAATCGCAGGTGTAAATTTTCAGCTGACCTCTTTGGCAAGTAAACCCGATCATTTTGTTTGTTCACAAACTGCTCAATTTGGAATGGCTTCTCATCGGAGAAAACCAAATTCGGTAACTGGCCACTTTCGTGCAAGCGAAGTAACTCCTTGGGTCTTTCCAGTCTAATTTTTTTTTTTTGTACATCGGTGAGCTCTGCAACTTCAATGGCTTTAGTCCAAGCTCATTTTTCAATATGTGTTGCATCCGTTCTCGCGATATGTTCAGCTCTTTCTACCACTGCGGCGTGGCCTTCACTTTTCGGATCATTTCTGGTGTTGTTACCGTTTTTTCCGTCCACTTTTTGGACGCGATGCAACACTGCCAGTATCACGGTAACGAGGAATTTCCATTTAAATGCTGAAGGGCTCTAACGATAGCCACCTGTGGTTTACCAGCCAAATATAAAGCAATCACACTATCACGCTTGAATTCCATCCCGAATAACTTTTTTCTGCATGCTATAGATCAAAATGCTTTTGTAGGCTTGTAAATAATAAAATGAACTGTCACTGGAATAAATCTGTCAGCTGTCAGACGAGCGGTTTACAAATGATAACAACCTGAAGTTGGTTGCAATACATATCAGCCACCCTGTATTAACCTCAGCCACAATACGAGTTAAAGTCAAAAATCACTGACTCAAAAGGCTAGCCTTTATTGAGTTCAACAGTATATTTCATATAATTTATGTAATAAAGTCGGAGAGCTATTTTTAGTAAAAATTTTATAAAATGTTTGTATATTTTTAGGCGTTTTAACCTTTTCACAATCATAGTTTTGTCCACATGAGGTCATAAAAAACATTGGCTGACGTTTGAATTGGAATTTTACACACCAAGGAATTCATAGGGAAAAATTATTCATGATTTTACAAACACACACACACTCTCATTTGTAAAATATACTGAGGCATACATTTAGGCAATACTCACACATACACTCATAAATATATTACAACGCACACGAGTATAAATAAATAAAGAAAATATAATTTGAATACCAACACAAAAATGAATATCTTTAGAGGTGTGTGTGTCTGTGAATGTTTGTATGTGTGTAAGGTTAAAAATGTATAATTGTGTGGGTGAATTTTTTTTAATAAACTTGACCTCAGTTATACAATAACAACACAACACTGCGAGTATAATGAACGAGTGTATGTTTATCTTTCAATGCGAGTGAACTCATACAACATTATCACTTACCCAATAACTGTATATGTATCTGTGTACCCGTGTATTTAGGTGGTATCTCTCTGTGTGTGAGTATATTAAATACGCAATATAATGATTTTTACATTAAAACAACACAACACAATCCAACAAACTAAACACAGCAACATAGAAGACAACAGTACCCTAGCACCAACCAGTACCTTTCTTTTCTTTTTTTTTTTTAATTCGTAGTTGTGGGGAGGAACAGTTTTTGACCTTGAAATACCGTTGAAAACCTCATTTGTACGTGCACATTTATTTTTATTTTTAATTTTTCTTCTTTTGTTGTTCTGTTTAAACACCTCTTCTTCGGTTTTATTTTTTTTTAGTTGTTGTTGCTGATGTTGTTTATTCGGTTTGTTCCTGTGTTGTGAAAACAAAAACTACTGTGCCTTAAATGACTGTGTTCAAGTATCTAAAATACTTGAATGCCACGAGAGAGAAAAAAACCCATTAAAAATGCACGAGTAGATTCGTTTTTAAAAAAATATAAAAATTTTCTTTTCTTTAAAAACACACTTATTTTGTAGATGTTTTAGCCGTTTTTTTCTCTCGTTTTCTTAAGAGAGTTTTAAACAATTCTGAGGTTATGGTGTAATGTGCCCAGTAGGAAATTTTGTTCACTAAATTATTCAATAAGATTAAGATACTCCAATCAACAGTCCTGTAACTGCATTACATACTTAGTTAGGAATAACAAAAAATGGGAAAACACAGTACAACAAAACATTTAGAATCACAAAATATTTTCATAAAATATCCTTGACAAGAACCTTATTGCCCCAAAGCATTTACTTCATAAAGAATTCAAAACAAATGTTTTATGAACGCATTTAAAAATGTTCTTACGAAACTCTACTTTAAAAAGTCTTTCGGACCGTAAGGTATACCGGCACAGATTTTAAACCCCGCTCTTCTTCGTTCACACGCTCATTGTTTAACTTGTTCAAATACTCACACTGCATTTATTTCCTGGCAGAGGTTTTCTAATAAAACTTTCCTATTCTTCTTTGCTCTTTAAGGTACGCACGGCTATTTCAAATTTATTTCAGCTAAACAGAAAATGCATCTACTGTAGTAGATCCTAGACCGATAGGGTTGCCAACTTGCGTTGTCTAAAAACATGTTCCTCTATAAAAAAATGTATTGGGTTGTTGTATTGGATGTATTGGTGGTGATAACATTTTCTCATTAAGTTTTACTTTTTCTGAAGGGGTGACATCCATGCAGTACCTCTCCGCTTCGCTGACTACTGTAGTGTAGCTCAGGTGATAGGAAATAATCATAAATCAAGCTGCAGAACTGATAATCTCCAACTCTTAAACAGAAGTTTTCTTTGCCAAGCCAAGCGGCAATCAGATCTCTTTCAGGTGCAACCCCCAGGGGCGAACTAGTTACCATATATCAAGACTCCCTTAATCAACTCTCGATGCTCTTTTGTGTTAATCTAATATGGCTCCTGGACACGGAAGTATTCCGATGTACTGTGCGGTTGATGAACTTGCTAAAGCTGATATACTCCTCTAGAATAGTAATCCTCATAATTGGATTGTAAACAGGGAGTCATAAGACGATTCGTATTCTGTAAGAGGGGATTGGAGTAATTGGATTCTGTAGGAGTGTGCCTACTTCAGAGGTTAAGAGGTACTCGTAACCTCCATCCTCCATTAGCCAAAGGTATTTAGCAATTGTTGACAAATCCTGGGTGAAGAGCAATTTTGTTTCGTTGCCAAACTCACCTGGTCTAAATTGTATAGGAAATGTACCAACCAACTATTTAAATTGGATCGTAGTGGCATCGCTGTCACTGTATCTGTTTTCTCGCGTCATTGCACATTTGGCAGACATGTGGAAAGACCTTCTGAACTGCAAATAACTTCTTCAGTAGTTGCAGATCGGTTGAAGAGGAATACAATATTGTAGACTTTCTTTGCCAATGTCTATGTCTGACTTACAATTTCCCGTTAGACTAAAGAGTTGTCGCTACTTAATATCGTATTGACCAGTAGATTCACTAAACTTACAGGCTGGATTTTCACTTGATTCGCAGAGATTCATTCTATTTATGCGAAGCCTTGGTGCGTATTTTTAAGACTCGAATAAATCTGAGTGAAGTCGTGATTCATTTTTGCTAAAATAAAGCAGACTTTTAGAAATTAAAACTTCTAAAAGATAGGAAAAAAAGCAAAGTCGACATCATCAGTAAACTCTCAACGTCTGCCCACCATCGTTTCCGTTGCCTCTATAGCGTCTTCAGCTGTTGGAACATCCACCAAAGGTGGTTAGTTAATCCATCTTTAACCGATAAAACCTTTTTTCCCTGAGAAGTAATAAAGTTTTGCATTAAATAGGTTGCAGCACAGCTTTAAATTGATTTGCATTCACATTTACAAGCACAAATAAATTTGAAAATATTTCTTTGCCATTTAACTGTCAAACCTCCTTTGCATAAAGCATTCTCAAGGAATTCTGATGTCACATTTCGTATTTCCCGGAAAGTATAATTCTCTTGAAAATATTTGCTTGTCCATGGTTATTCGAAATGCCAGTGAAAAGAAAATATTTTTGGCCATTTCGCTTTAATGGAAAGCGAAAATTCTGATAACATTTTAAATTCAAAGTAAACATTTCAACCGACCGCTCTACACACAAAACACTCACATTCTCTACCCACTTATTGTCTCCCTCTCTTCCTCTCTCGCTCTCTCTCTCGCCTACTCTATCTTCAGTCACTTGTGAATTATTGCGGTATGAATGGATTTCAATCTGTTTAGTTATTCAATTATAACCGCTTTTACATACACCTGCACATATACATACATACGTACACACTCATACATGCATTCTAATGGTGAATACAAATATTCCATTCTCTGTATATGTGGGTATGTGGGAGTACAAACACAAAGGGATTTGTGTGTGTTTATAAGAGAGAGAGCGAGAGAGAGAGAGAGTAAGAATGTGAATTACGCGTATTTTCCGTTAATGTTTTATAAGTAATCGCTGTGTGTGTGTATGCGGTGTATTTACGAATGAATGAATATGCGTGGAAGCGTATGTATGTGTGTGCGTGTTTACTTTAAGTTTTGTTTCTAATTTTTTTATTCTTTTTTTTTTGCTAAAAAACATTACTTTTATGTAAATAACGGTAAAGTTTATAAATGTAAAGGCCATTAACACATTAGCGAGACACTAGAAAATATAAGTTATAACCTTAACAACAACAACAACAACAGCAACAACTACGGCAACCACAATACCATTAAGAATGAGGAGATATGTGAAGGAGTAATGATGCTAATTTCTTAAGTAACACCCGCACCCCCTTTAATAGAGTGTTCAATGAAAGTGATATTAAAAGAAGACGGATTTTGTGGGAAATTTAAAAAAAATTTAGGTTTTTCACGAAGTCAATTAAAAACTGGAAACTGTTTAATTGTAATGATTCCGCCAAACATAACTTTTTGTTACTTCTCCATCCTTCAGAGATCATAGGGCTTGTCAGAATGCATCTGTTTTCCAGGGATAAAATAGTTGCCATATATCAGGACTCCGTTAAACAACTCTCGATGCTGTTTTGCGTTAATCTAATACGGTTCCTGGTCACTGAAATGTTCTAGGGAACTGTGTGGTTGATGAACTTGCTGGAGCAGGCACATTCCTACGGAATACTTATCCTCATGTGTGGTTTGATTAAAGTTAAGCGGTACTCATAACCTCCATCCTCCATTAGCCTAAGGTATTTAACGGTTGCTGACAAATTCTGGGCTGAGGAGTAATCTTGCTTCATTGCTAAACTCACCTGGTCTAAATTGTTTGCTCTCTGAATTAAGTTTATCCAGTAACCAACTGATTGGTCTTATGCAGCAGATTCTAGGATGATAGGGTTGCCATCTAAAATTACCTAAAAACGACAAGCACTGGTTAAGTTGACATATAAAGCAGTTGGAGTGAAAATCGCTGTAGTCTAGTAGGTAGCGTGTTGGTTTATCAGATGCGAGTTCGTGGTTAAAATTCCAGCTCAAATATCTCGAACAAAAACAGTTGGAAAAATATTTCTTTAGGGCGCCTTGCCCTCTCTACAGCCTTCTGGCTAAAACTATAAAGGTAAATAAAATTGCCATGAAAAGTTTCAAAAAAATTTCCTGTTCGAAGGCGACGTCTGAACAGTACGTCACCGCCACTTATGGCCAAAATTAGCGCAAACATCATGTGTGGTAAGGGATGCTACATTGTAATACAGACTAAAGCCCAGTAATGACCAACTAAGTTAGTTAGTTAAGCAGTTGAAAGTCTTGTGAAATTGCCATACCGGTATTCGAAAGTTAAACCTTACCAGAACCATCGATTAAATTCTACCTCAGGACACCACCCAAAGCGCTACACTCAAGCGATATATTTGTTAGAATTCAATTGCCTCTGTACGTTCTTGGTGTTCTCGAAATACGCGCCAATGCCTTTGTGACAGCAGTTTCTAAAGAGTTCTGTATTCGCGTCTGCTAAACAGTTGCTCGACATAGCACACGTTGGCAGACCTCAGTAATTAGACTTACAACCGTTGGCCAGCAGCCAAAAATTTTCTCTAAGGCATGAGGTTCTTTGATAAGTGTGCTACACTAGAAAGTTACATATTTTGCTGTTTCGAGTGTACCCAGATTGGTGGAACACGTTGGACTACCTACTAGTTTAAAGCGTTGCAGGTTTTGTCAAAGTCACCGTGGTCTAGTAGATAGTGTATTGGCTTATTAGACGAAAAGCCAGGGTTCGAGCCCCAGGCCAGACATCAAAATGAAATACAAAAAATATTTCTTCGGCGACTTCCTCTCAGCAGATTTCTGGCAAAAAATCTGAGAGTAAATAAAATTGCCATGAAAAGTTTCTCAAAAAACTGTCGTTCGGAGTCGACTGTAGGTCCCGCCACTCATGTATGAAATTAACACACACAACATAAGTGGTGTGAGAAACTAGGTCGTAATCCTGACTGAAGGGTTGTAATGTAGGTTTTGTCAAAAGCTTAAGGTACTTCCTATATGGATTGATGTCTCTTAATTCAAATGAGGTGGCATCGAGTAATAAATTAAAATGCTTAACTACAAACCCAAGCAATCCATGTTCGAATTCCGAGAGAAGATAAGAAAAATGTTCGTTAAAAACTGACAACAAAAACCCGATTAATTGTATTTCATTTTTACTTTTTTTTTGGAATACTCTCTACCCTCTTGGCCACAATACAATACCGCCTTACTAGACCATACACAATATTGCTGCCACATAACGACATGCCACCGAATATATCATCATATTATCCGCAATACAATACAATACTCATATACATACATACACCCATATGTATGTACATACATACGAGTATGTATGTATTTAGGTATGTACACATATGTACATTCATAATACATTCATAGATACTCATATAAAGAGATTCCACTAATAGAATATGACATACATTTTAGTCACTCTCATCATCATAAACGTTGTTTGTTGTTTTTTTTTTTTTTTGTTGTGAACATAATTCACTGTACGAACTATTACCACTACCATTACTAACATAAAATATTTACATATCTTAACCAACATACACTCGGCACAGTGGGACAGTGAATGAATAGTACTGTTACTGATACTCTTTCATCACCTTTGTTCCTAAAAGGCTACTCTTACGTATGTTTCTCGGTCCAGCGTTAGTTGGCAATGATTTCCACATCCGATCAAATAATGACGATCTCATCCTCAATGAAATTGACGTTGTTTAGTGACTAACATTCAGCGGATTAGCGGAAGTTGGTGTAGAGGACAACCTAGTTTGCATTGGAAGGCTCAAATTAAGGAAGCCCTATTATCGATTAGTGCAATCCAGCAGAGGCCTGTGTTAAGACAGACTGAAATCAATTAATCCGGATTTTAATGGCTTATTAACTACATAAGTAAGCAAGCTAATTATGTATGCATTGACTGAGAAGGTATCGCTACACCTTATATACATACATAGTTTCGTAACAGAGGTCAGCAAAGTCAAAACGATGAGTAGATTCGAATCATACTTATAATTTCTGATACTTATACGCATTCATACTTATTTTAATGTCATACTCATACTACGCATATTCAAAGTTTGAAATACTCATGGTACTCATACTTAACAATACCACATGATGTTATTGATTTCGACTCTCCACGACTCATCGTATACACAAATCACAAAATAAGTATGATTCGCTTACGAACACTACAATACTCACATGAAGGAATGTGAATGCTTGCTGTCTTTGTCTTTTTTGCTTATGTGTCTTTCTTCTTTCTTTGTAAATGCAACAACAACTAAGACTGTAAATTTTGATGGATTAATCGAATCACTCGAATAATTTATGAGTAGTATTAGAAGTATTTTTCTAAATTTATGAATCTGAATGAGTAGGCGTATGAATCAAACAGTTCGAATGTTATGAGTTTGATGTCCACGTTGTACTCATACTCATTGCAACTTGTACTTATAAATCAATGCGGTGTACTGAGTACGAATGAATCAGAGTAGTTGGATTTCAATACTGTTGACTCACTCGTACTCAAAATTTCATGAGTACTTATGAGTAGCGTAAAAAGCGATTCATTGCTGATCTCTGATTCGTAACTCATTTTGGATTACCACATGCTGAATCTAATCGAAGAAATTGGAATATTGGCAACTGCTTGAAACATTGGAGCGCTCAATTGGTGATTAATTTACAGTTTGGGAGGTTAGGTTCGGTCGAAAGGGCAGCTTTGATTACCAAAGTACACTTGAGCACGCATAGCGGCCCGTTGTGATGCCACAGGTAACCGCAGTCCCTGTAATGACAAACTTCCACATACATACATACATAATTACAACCGTTGAGTTAGCATTACGACCTAGCTCCTGACACCACTTATGCCGTGTTAACTTTATGCACGAATGGCGGGACCTACAGTTTTAATTTGACTCCGAACGATAGATTTTTGAGAAACTTTTCTTGGCAAGTTTCTTATTTATTCTCAAGGTTTTTGCCAGAAATCTACTGAGAGGAAGTCGCCGAAGAAATATTTGTTCGTATTTCGTTTTGTTGGGGATGTCTGATCACTGCTAAAGTCGTTGGATGGGAGCAAGTATTACCATAACGCAATGACCTGTAAGCATGGCCATTGTAATCGAGATGACACAGCAATTAAGCTTGAGTAGCTGATTGGAGCGGCTTCTATCTTTCGTAGGCCAAGTGAGTCTAGCAGTGAAGCAAGATTCCTCATTGAATCGGGATAGGTTGGCGTTCCGAAAGAATTTTCGCCCAATGGCCAATTACGTAATTCGATTGGCGAGGATTTCGAAAGGAATGCGCCAGCTCTGGCAAGCTCATCGTGCCTACAGTTGCCTAGAATGTCCTTTTACCCAGGAACCCGAACAAGGAAGATCATTCTCAAGTAAAGCAATCTGGATCTAAAACTCTTACATCCTCGCGGTCATTATACAGTCACACAGATAATTATACGTAACCCCCCCCCCCCCACTCCAAAAAATCATTTTTTAAAATGATAATATATGGAAAAGTCAACTGATTTTTCCGGCAAATTTTTTGTTTTCTGTCACAGCCGAACAAATAATATTTGTTCTCATCACTAAATATTACATTCGCCCAAAAATCAGTTGCCTTGACCATATATTTTTGGGCGAATTCCAATCGTGGCTTTTTTCTCGGCACTCGGCTGCGGAAACCGTTCTTTCTCAAAACACTTCGAACTGTTTCGGAATGCACAATAACACTGTGATCACTTTCCGAGGTATTTCGTATTTCTACGGCTGTAGTCCTAGGAGTTTTATCCACAATACCTTTTATATACCGGGCTACCCTTGGAGAAATTTTATACGAAATATACGTCGTACGTATAATTTTCTGTGGTGCCATATTAGTTTTAAGAAAACTGCAGTCACAAATTCATAGATTTTGGGAATCTTTTTCTTTATTTAAGTAAATGTGTCGTTACAGGCGCTAATGTAAAGAAATTTTAGATTAGAAGTTCATTACTTTTTAAAAAAATGATTTTTAAGGGGGGTACGTATAATTATCTGTGTGACTGTAGATTGAGAGTGTATATGCAAAGGTTAGCCATCACGGATGTGGATGGTTGCAGACTATGCTCGCAGGCACTACAAATAGCGTGTAAATAAACTGGTACGAAGGTTTTTCTAAATTTATATGACCCTCCTTATATGACGTCACAATGTGCTGCCACAATTAAAGCCTTGGATTTTCTAACATTCAATAGAAGAGATCCAAATTCGTTAAACGAGGCAAAGACCAGATGAACCTGTGAGCTGTAACTGTCACTGGAGTACTTTTTTACGTAAAATGTTATGTTAATTTTTTCAATGCCAGAAAATAATCAGGACATTATGTTCCGACCTCTAAGGAAGCAAAAAATTCTGTCTTTTCTCTTTTTTTTTTTTGTTAATTACAACGCATTTGGACCCATTGTGCAGTGCTAAACAGAATTACATTCTTTTGTGATTTTAACTTTTCTTTATTACATGTAAATCTCAATGTGTTGTTGTATATGTACGTATGTATATATTTATGAGTGTGAGTGTGTATGTTATATTTATAGATGTTGGTAAATATAATTCACTTTAGATTTTCATGACTTGGTAGGTTTTTTGTAGTTTTTTTTCTCACAAATTCTTTTTCTGTTCTTTATTTTTAATAATAATCATCATAATAATAATCATAATATTTATATAGTATTTCTCTTTACTAATTAGGATCTCTCTGTGTGTAAATATTTAGCACAGTACAGCCTGAAAAATCATCAAGCCAGGCCAAACCAATCCAACCTATTCAACCACCCAACAAATCAACTCCTATACATTTATTGTATTGTGTACACTTTACAGTCACTCTCTCTCTCTCTCGCACTCTTTTACGCCGCCACACAGGATGATTCTATAGGATGATTCGTACATTCGCTTATTGTTGGGGTCCGTAGTGTAGTGTACTGTAGTATACACACGGTGAAGTGAAATGAAATTAAAAAAAGTAGTTTCTGCCACGACCTTTTAAATGAAAAAAAAGAGAAAAAGAACACAAAATTTAACAAGAGCTTTAAGTGGAATAAAATATCGTTGTTGGGGTAGAAAAAAATGTTACTCGAGTATGTGTTGTTTTAAAAAAAAAAATTTTTTTTTTAATATTTATTTTTTTTTTATAATTTATTCATTTCATTTAACTGCGAACTTAAATGTGCACTCTTGTAAAATTCATATGAAAATATAAAAAAAATAAAAGAATGCATTCATTATAGATTTCAATGCAGTATGACAGTGTTGGCATATACAATAACACTCAATGTCATATTATAAGGTGTAGTAAAAATAATGCTTTTATTTTCTTGTAAAAGTTGAAGGTTTTGTTTTCGGCAAAGGCGGTTCAATAATTCCTGATTTTGTTAATGAATGTACGTTGATAAAGTGGCCGTAATCGAGTTGGTATTGTCTTGGCCTATTAGACGAGAATACTCCTGGTTCAACCCCAGGCCCCCAGACATCTCGTACATGCAGAAATATGAAAAAAAAATAATTTTTCCGCGAAAAAACATGAAAAAATGTGCTCTCATCTCCCCTTTTTCCTCTTCACTAGAGTTCCTGCAAAAGTCGTTGTAATTTATTGCCAGCTCCTGGGCGAATGTTGATCAGACTACTACTGGTGGTTTTGAAGTGTAAGAAACATAAGTTAGCCGACTTTATAATATCCAACGCTCTGTTAGGAGTCGCCGTAGTCTCGTAGATAATGGGGTTGATTTATTAGAGGCGAGCACGTGGTTTAGGCCTTAGCTCAGATATCTCGAATATTTTTTCGACGACTTCCTTTCAACAGTACTCTGGCAAAAACTCTGAGAGCAGAATAAAATTGCCATGAAAAGCTTCCCAAATCCGTTGTTCGGAGTCAACTTTAAACCGTAGGCTCCCGGCCGCTGATGAATAAAATTAACACACGCAACATGAGTGGTATGCGAAGCTAGGTTGTAAACCTGACTAAATGGTGGTCCTAATGACCAATTAAGTAAGTAAGTAGGACAACACAAGAGAATAGACATACTTATACGCCTTGTAGCCTCCATTGTGGTGCTACTGTCTTTCGATTGGTTTAAAACGGAAACCATCGGGAGCTGCTAATGAAGCGATTTACACTCTGAATGGCCATTTTTAATAAATCTGTGTTGATATCTGCATAGTAGTGACCCATGACTTCCTTTCGCATCGGCGTAACGCTGGGAAGATTTACCCAAGAGGTGAGAAACGATTTTCTCAGCTTCCTCGCTTCTGCAGATCCTACAATATTGTGGCATAAGTGCCTAGAATACAACACTGTCCAGTAAAGACTACGACAACCACGTAAAATGCGCTTCTTTGTAGTTTGAGTAGATTTTCTTTAAGTCATTCATCTAGTCTTCACCAGATTTACGAAGCCATCTTGCCAGTTTTTTAAACTGCCCTTTGCAGCAGTTTTGGATTTCGTTACTGCCTTTACAATACTGCGTTTGCAGGTGCTCAATAGGGTTTACTATGTAAGGGAGCCACACGAAAGTTCAAACTTCTGAACAATTTATTCGTTCTGTAGCTTCACGGAATGCCACGATCTCCGATGCCCATGTGATGAGAAAATTGCATCCTTTTGGTCTCTAATCGAGATATTCGGGGCCGTCATGGACCGCTCTAGAGATCATCATGTTAGAACCCAATGCACTGACAGCCGGTTATCATACACATACGTACATAATTGGTCTTTACAACCCTTCAGTCAGCATTACGACCTAGTTTCTCACGCCACTTACGTTGTGTGTGTTAATTTTATACATGAGTGGCTGGACCTACGGTTTAAAGTCGACTCCGAACGACAGATTTTAGTGAAACTTTTCATGACAATTTTATTTACTCTCAGAGTTTTTGCCAGAAATCTGCTGAGAGGAAGTCGATGTCTGATGTTTGATGTCTGGCCTGGAGCTCGTACACTGGCTTTTCGTTTAATAAGCCAACACACTACCTACTAGACCACGGCGACTACAGCCGGCTATCAGTATATGCAATGTCATTAAAATAGCTTAGTTTGTGTGGAGATTTCATCAATGAAGTCAAATTATCTGACGGCTCTTTCCCCCATTTTAAATAGACTTCCTGTAATGGCAACGTTTTCGCATGATTTCATGAGAAGAATAATGGAATCAACGAACAGCCGCATTGAAAACAGTGAAGTAGTTCAATTCTTCAAAAAGAAATATGCTGCTGTTGCTTTATTGAGATCGGGTATCCATTCCTATATCCCAAAACTTGAGGGCAAATCGCGGACAGACTAGATTTCAGAAGCCATAATTTCTCTCCATGCGAATTTCACTTGTAAAGGGTGTTTTTTATAGAGGTATAGAACTTTAAGTTGGCATTACTTTTCAAGATGGCGACCGATTTAACAGCTGTCAAGTGATTTATTCTCAGTTTGGTTTGGCAATTCATCATGAATAGACTCACGCCTGAACAACGCTTGCAAATAGTGCAATTTTATTTCGAAAATAATGGTTCTGTGCAGAAAACGTATCGCGCACTACGTCCATTTTATCGTCGACAAAATCGTCCATCAGAGCAGTTAATTCGATAAACCATGGAACGTTTTCGCACCACGAAAGCGCACTTCTGGTTGAATGGCTACGTCAACAAACAAAACTGCCACATTTGGAGTGAAAAACCAGAAAAACTGACTGTTTGTTGCGCTTTATGGGCTGGTGGAATCATTGGTCCGTACTTTTTCAAAAACGATGGTGGCCAGAACGTTACAGTCAATGGTGATCGGTATAGAGCCATGATTACTAACTTTTTCATTCCTGAATTGAATAACCATGATGTCCAGGAGATGTGGTTTCAACAAGACGGCGCAACATGTCACACAGCTCGTGTCACAATAGATTTATTGAAAGACACGTTTGGTGACCGCCTAATTTCACGTTTTGGACCTGTGAATTGGCCTCCAAGACTACTTTCTGTGGGGCTATGTAAAGTCATTGGTCTATGCGGTAAAGCCACAAACGCTTGACCATTTGGAAGACAACATTCGCCGTATTATTGCCGATATACGGCCACAAATGTTGGAAAAAGTCATCGAAAATTGGACGTCCAGATTGGACTACATCCGCGCCAGCCGTGGCGGTCATATGCCAGAAATCATATTTAAAATATGATGCCACAATATTATCTTTCGGATAAATAAAATTCATGTCAATCGAATAATCCATCGTTGTTTTATTGCAACTTAAAGTTCTATACCTCTATAAAAAAAACACCCTTTACTCTACTGCGTGCAGACAGGAACTGTAGAACCTTGATTTTTCTGCTTTTCTTTATTTTACTGTACAGCATATTTTATTTTTTCGCTACGCAGCATTTTTTACATTTTGACGTTGCACTACATTTTCTCGCAGAGCAGCATACAATGATTTTTTGCTCTTCAATGCATTTTTTCGCTTTTCTTTGCATTTCATTAAATTTTTTCGCGGCGCTGCATTTTTTTGCAGTGCTTGTGTTTTGCTGCGCGGCACATTTTTTTGCTGCTAATAAAAAAGCTGAATTTATTATCACACACATTCAATGGTAAGTGCTTAAAATGATACCCACTATAGCTGTTGTTTGACCCTCTTCAAACGTGTAGTTTACGCTCCTTTAAATATCTCATATCAATTTTAAATAATTTAAGAGCACTACGGTTGCATAAATTCCATAAAAAAAAACAATCTCAATAACTTTGAATTGCCCATAAATTATATAAAAATTATGCCTTAGTTTGGTGGTCTGTTGCACATTTTCCACCAATTTTAAGTGTGAAATTTAAATTTTATGTGTCAGGTTACTGCAATTCAATCCACTCCACTTCATAAAGGAACCAAGATACGCTTCATTTTATTTCGTTCGAAAAAACGATATGAAACGCAATATTTCAAGGCACCTATAACGGACTGCAAAATAAGGAGACGCACACAGGCAGGCGCACAGCGCAAGCAGCCAAACAAGTATATGTTGCGCGTGCGCATAATAAAAATTTATGTTGCCGGTGGTAAACTGATCGTTTTCAAAAGAAACCATAAAAGTTATCATGTCTGGCTGCTCCTTTTCGAATTTATAAGCAAGTGTAGGCGATATGCATATTTACAAGTAGGGGTGTGGGGGGAAACTATACTCATAATTTTTATATTTTATGATCATATTTTTTATGCACGCTTTACTGATCTTTATTATTATTTCTCTTCCATCTCCATCTCTTTTTAGGCGTTTTCATCCTGACAGTGAGTTTGAGATCGTAAACAACCATAACAGACAGTCAGATAAACAGACTAAACAACAGTTATAATATGCGCTCCTTAACAAAGCTACGCTTAAGGCCAGGCCACCATCACCAACACCACCACCACCACCACCAACAATGTATGCACAAAACGAAACATACCTCCACCACCTTATCGTTTAGTTTTAATAGAAACATTCCTTTAGTCCAAGTTATCTCCGTATGTCTACTGGTGCTAAGCCTACAATTGCTGGAGGTGACGGCCAAGGTTAAAACGAAAAAGAATTCCAACATACACTTCAGCAACAATGAGGATAATCTGAAGACAACCTCCGAGGGACAACATTTCGCAATGGAGCCACAAGATCAGACAGCAGTAGTAGGCTCACGAGTCACGCTGCCTTGTAGAGTAATGGAAAAAATTGGTGCTTTGCAGTGGACCAAAGACGACTTTGGTTTGGGTCAACATCGTAATCTAAGTGGTTTTGAGCGTTACTCTATGGTGGGCAGCGATGAAGAAGGTGATTTTTCTTTGGATATATTCCCAGTAATGCTGGACGATGATGCCCGCTATCAGTGTCAAGTGGGTCCGGGGCCAAATGGTGAGGCCGGCATAAGATCACGTTTTGCCAAGCTTACTGTACTAGTGCCACCAGAGGCTCCTAAGATATTGCAAGGTGATCACTTGGTAACCACCGAGGATCGCGAAATCGAGCTGGAATGTGATTCAGTGGGAGGCAAGCCAGCCGCAGAGGTAAGTATAATAAATCAATGGAAACAAACTCTTTAAATAACATCCTCTAACTTTCTCCCTCTCCTTCTCTATCGCGTTCCCTAGATCACTTGGATCGATGGTCTCGGCAATGTGTTAAGCAAAGGCATTGAATATGTTAAGGAACCGTTGGCCGATAGTAGGCGCATAACAGCCAAATCGATATTAAAATTGACACCCAAGAAGGAGCATCATAATACCACATTTACGTGTCAGGCACAAAATACTGCTGATCGTACCTATCGGTCAGCAAAAATTCTTTTAGAAGTGAAATATGCTCCCAAGGTAACCGTTTCAGTAGTGGGAGGAGCCTTAGCAGGTGGCCGTATACCGGAGGGTGCTGAGGTTATACTCTCCTGCCAGGCAGATGCCAATCCAAGTGTACAAACCTACAGATGGTTTATCAATGATGAATTGGTTACCGGTGACTATACCACCAAAATGGTGATACACAATGTTTCACGGCAATATCATGATGCCATCGTGAAATGTGAAGTGGTGAATGCGGTGGGCAAAAGCGAGGAAAGCGAAACATTGGATATAAGCTGTGAGTACACCAAATTTGTCTATAACTGCCATCAATCATCATATCTTTTTCTTTTTGCTTTCTTAGATGGTCCTGTTTTTCGCCAACGGCCCTCTTCCGTGGAGGCTGATTTAGGCTCAACGGTTACCATGCGCTGTGATGTGGATGGCAATCCTGCGCCCGACATTGAATGGATTAATGAAAATTCAGATCGTGTAGTAGCCTCCACAGCCAATCTGACGCTGAAAGTTACCTCCGATACAGCTGGGCGTTATTATTGTAAAGCCATGGTAGAGGGCTTTCCGGAAATTGGTGCCGAGGCCATGATCTATGTTAAGAGAGCCCCCATGATAACATCGCATAAAGTGCAGTTTGGCGCTGTAGGCAATCGTGCCAAAATCGATTGTTTAGCCTTTAGCATACCCAAGGCAGAAAAGATTTTATGGTCGTACGAGGGTAAAATCATAAATATGTCTACGGCCGATCCCGATTTGTATATATTCGAAGAACATCATTTACCCGAGGGTGTAAGAGCGGCTCTCATTATTAAAGAGAGTCGTTCAAATCATTTTGGCAAATATAATTGTACAGTTGTAAATTCATATGGAAGTGATTCCTTGTTAATTACTTTAATACCAGAACGTAAGTCCATCACATTTTTCCTTTCCTTAAAATTGTCAACGAAGCTTTATTTAATATTTCGGCATTTTATTTATTTTTGTAGCTGGTTCTGTACCCGTCCTTTTAGTGGTCATGGGCTCTATGGCCTCGGTGGCCATTATCCTTATGGTTGTGATGCTTGTGATCGTTTATATGAAGCGCAGTAAAAAGAAACCCATGCCCGCTGATGTTATACCCGAAGCTTCTCGGGGCGGTGATAAATTAAGCGATCTTAAGCATGAAATGCGTGCCAAAGCCTATGAAGCTGCTGAATATTCCGAATCTACATCAGATGGCTTGGCCATAAATCTAACGCATTCACCAATGCCCGATGTACAAATGAAGGGCGCCACATTGGGGGTACCCCTAGCAGGCCCCGTTAAATTGGATGAAAGGTAAGTTAACTATATCATGCTCTTTATATACATAAGTATATAGTACAGGGTGGCTGATATGTATTGCAACCAACACAGGTGGCTATCGTTAGAGCCCTCCAGCATTTAAATGTGAATAAATCTTTTGTTTCTCGTACCATTGCTCGTTACCGTGATGCTGGCAGTGTTGCATCGCGTCCAAAAAGTGGACAAAAAAAACGCTAACAACACTAGAAATGATCCGAAAAGTGAAGGCCAGATTTGATCGAAATCCACGCCGCAGTGGTAGAAAAATTGCTCGCGAGAACGGATGCAACACATATTAAAAAATGAGCTTGAACTAAAGCCATTGAATATCCAAAAAGTGCAAGAGCTCACCGATGGACAAAAAAGGTTAGACTGGAAAGAGCCAAGGAGTTACTTCGCTTGCACGAAAGTGGCCAGTTACCGAATTTGGTTTTCTCCGATGAGAAGCGATTCCAAATTGAGCAGTTTGTGAACAAACAAAATGATCGGGTTTACTTGCCAAAGAGGTCAGCTGGAAATTTACACCAGCGATGGCCATCAGAACTCAAGCGCCGCCGATGGTAATGGTGTGGGCCGCCGTAACGGCCGATGCTCGCTCCCCCATGGGGTCAAAATAAATGCCGAATATTATCGGGAAAAAGTCTTAAAGACAGTATTGAAGCCCAGTGCTTCAAACATTTTGGCCGCAGACCATGGACATTCCAACAGGACTCAGCACCACCGCACTCAGCACGCGTCAACCAAGAATGGCTTAAAAAGGAGGTTCCTCGCTTCATTTCTACCGCACAATGGCCACCAAAATCTCCGGATCTCAATCCGTTGGACTTTTGAGCCTGGGGGATATTGGAGAGTAAGGTTCTCACTAAAAAATACCAAAGTATCGATCATCTCAAGAAGGCGCTTCGCCGGGAATGGGCCAAAATACCGCAGAGCCACTTTCGTGCAGCCTGTGATGGCTATGTCGGTCGTTTGAAGGCCATAATTCGTACCAAAGGTGGCCAATTCGAACAAATCTAAACTGATTCTTAAATTTGATGTTATTTCCAACATTTTTTGGTTTTTAACAATAAAATTAAAAAAAAATAAAAAATATAGCGCTTTACTTTGTTGCATTATATATCAGCCACCCTGTATACCAAATGCACAATCAGCCTGGTAGAAAGCCCAAATAGAAGCAATTGCATGGAAAATAAATGTCCCGGATTATTTAACAATCGCTTTAAAGAATATTAGTTTCCCAAGTATATGACACGAAAGCATGCTTTTAAATCAGAGAAGGTACTGTTTAGGCTATTACGGACGGCTAGAAGATCTGTAAGAACTGGGCGCTTATTACGGGATTCGTGATCTAAATAAATTCGTATCGAAATTATTTTCAACGATGGGACTCGATAACCCGCTAATCGATTGTTTTAAAAGTGTTGCAAAAGATGAAAAAGGAGACTTAAGCAACACTAGAAACTATAACAATAACGAGTGACAGAACAGAACAAATTCGAGTAAATCTCGCATGAGATCGATTACGGGAATTAGCTCCCTGACGTTTACGTTTTTCATCTGATGAACGATGATATGTTGAACGCAATGGCAAGCGATACTACATACATACATAAGTGGTCATAACAACCCCTTCAGACAGGATTACGACCTAATTTCTCACACCACTTATGTTGTGTGTGTTGATTTTATACATGAGTGGCGGGACCTACAGTTTAAAGTCGATTCCGAGCGACAGATTTTTGAGAAACTTTTCATGGCAATTTTTATTTACTCTCAGAGTTTTTGCCAGAAATCTGCTGAGATTTTGTTTTGATGTCTGGCCATGTCTAAGCCAACATACTACATACTAGACGAAGGCGACTTCAGCGATACTGTGACATACAAACTTATTCGTTGACTAAAGCGACCAACTGTACATAAAAAAATCATTGAACTCAGATCTAGGTCTTGTAGCTTCCTTATGGAGTCTTGTCTCATCTAAATTTGTACAATTTTTTATTTAGAACCCACAATAACTCTTTATCCTCTATTATTTCAGATTTTCTGGTGATTTTGGCGATCGCTATAACCGTTCATGTAATATAAAGAATTTAAAGAATCAAGATTTCAAAGAACCCGTCAATGGTTATGCACCCTATTTCGAATATGCTTTAGACTACAGTCCACCCAATGATAACAAAACGTCTATGGTCGGTGGTACAGTATCGAAAAGTAATTCGACATCGATAAGTTCAGCAACATTGCCACACTATACAAACCCAGCGAGCACAACGGGTAACATGAGCTTACCACGGAATCGGGCTGATATGCAGCAGCAGCCAACAACTATGAATAATGGATTCTTAGGTGAGTTACAAAGTAGATTGAGAGATAGAGGACTCATGATCAAAATGAATTTTTTTCGTTGTATTGCAGGCCAACCTTTACTACAAAACGGCATAGATAGTCGTTTTAGTGCCATTTATGGCAATCCCTATTTACGCACCAATTCCTCTATACTCCCACCTCTGCCGCCGCCAAGTACAGCCAATCCAGCGGCCACACCTGCACCACCGCCTTATCATGCACCACGTCATCACGGCAATCTTATGGGCAACGGTGTCATGGGTAGTTTGAAAAATTTCGGCACGGCCAATAGCATCATTAGCGGCTCTAATGGGCCGGCTAGTGTCAGCGGTAGCAGTTCAAATTTAACCGCCAGCAGTAATACTTTGGCGGCTACACCTCTACAACAGCCCAATACAATAGGTACGCCCTGCCTTGGTGTGGTAACAACGGCCAATGCCAACACAACAGCACAAAGTCCCTCGGGTCAATTTATTTTACCCTCGAATGGTAATGCGGCGAAAAAAGGCGCCTTGGCTACACATGTCTAGGCAAAGTTCTACTAAGAAAAACACACATACACACACACATACATACTTACACTCAAGAAATAAGAAAAACAAAACGAATTATCGTAACGAAACGAATGTAACGAACGAATGAGAACAAAAAAAACAAACAAACGAATTAAATTGGTAACAAACAAAAAAAAAACAAGTTTTATTGAGAAAAACAAAAAGAATTTTTTTATATAGTGAATATGAGAAAAAAAAACAAAAACAAATTGTGATTTTTAGCGTTAATTATTTACCTATGGCAACTCTATGGCAAACTACATAATTGTATATTTTTAATTAAACCAGTTGCTAATTTTACTTCAAAAAACAAACAAAAAACATACACGTACTCGTACTTACATTGTGTGGTTAAAGGAAAAATTAAAAAAAATATAGAAATTCTACAAAAAAAAAAACGAAATTATTTAAACAAATTAGCAACTCTGGTTATAATTTGCATTATTTTGTTTCTGTTTGTACGTTTTTCTTTTTAAATAGTGAGATTATATTGTTAGTAAACTTAAGAACTTAATACATAATATAAGGCTAAATACCTTCTATACATAATCGTACATACATACTAAATATGTATATATTGTATGTTTACATATACATACTTGCATATGTAGATATGTATGTATGTGTGCATAAGTATAAATTGTAAATATAAAAAATACTTTCTTTAAAATGTCCACTTACAATCCTCCCCCTTTTTCTTTCCTACTCCCTTGCAATTTTCTTATGTAAAAAACAAAATTTTTCTTTAGAAAACTACAGTGAGTGACAAAAAATTATCAACTTTCAGAATTATAAAAAGAAACGTTTGAAATTCCGCTTGAAATATTTGTTTTATACAATACAAGTTTAAATTTTGTTAGTTGAAGGAGACCCATAAGGAATACCATCTTACTTTCTATAGGAGACTGGTATCTTGTACTAACTTCCTTATCTTCTTCCAGTCCATTCCTCTGATACGAGTTATCCAACATAATAATGGGTGATTTTTTACGAGCTATAGGAAAAATTAAAAAAAAAACATAAAATTCAGAAAAATTCATGAAATCTTTATTTGAATCGATAGTACGGTCCATATAATTTAATGTTTGAAGATTATTTCATGCAAATGTTAACAGTGACTGCGCCTCAAATGGTCCATCCGCTTAGTCCAATTTTGGCATACTCTTTCCAACATTTCTCACGAATAAATGCTTCAATGTTGTGTTCCGATGCGTCAATTGAAGCGGGCTTGTATGTATAGACATGAGCTTTAACATAGACCCAAAAAAAATAGTCTAAAGGCATTAAATCACACGATCTAGGCGGCCAATTGACCGGTCCCAAACGTGAAATAAAATGTTCACCGAACTCGCCTCTCAATAAGTTCATTGTTACGCGTGCTGTGTGGCATGTGACACCGACTTGTTGAAACTACATGTCATGCAAGTCAAGCTCTTGCATTTTGGCCAAAAAAAAGTTGGATATCATCTCACGGTAGCGTTCACCATTCACAGTTACGTTACGATTCGCAGCATCTTTGAAGAAGTACGGTCCAATGATACCACCAGCCCATAAACCGCACCAAACTGACTTTTTCTTTTTCTTTTTTCTGGCTGATCTGCACTCCAAAATCGACAATTCTGCTTATTTACGTATCCATTGAGCCAGAAATGAGCTTCGTCGCTGAACACAATTTTTCGATAAAGAAATGGATCTTAGGCCAACTTTCCAAGAGCCCATTCACCAAAAATTCTGCGTTGCGGTAGGTCGTTCGGCTTCAATTCTTGCACCAGCTGTATTTTGAAAGGCTTCACACCTAAATCCTTCCGCAAAGTTTTCCACGTTGTTGAGTAACAGAGGCCCAATTGCTGCGAACGGCAACGAATCGATAATTGATGGTCGTCATTAAGACTGGCCGATACAGCTGCGATATTTTCTTCAGTTCGCACTCTACGTAAGCGTGTTGGTGGTTTAATGTCCAACAATGTAAATTTGGTGCGAAATTTAGTCACAATAGCCCGAATAGCCGCTTGAGTGGATCGATTAAACTGACCATAAAATGGAAGAAGCGTGCGATGAACTTGGATAATAAAATTCAATCATTTGCAAGCTTTGTTCGTTTGTAAGACGATTCATGGTTAAATTATAAACCAAACTGAAGATGTTGAACAGTGAAACAAAACACGAAACGTGCGTGAGCTGTTTAAACCTGTATTGCCAAAAAGATAACAGCAAAAAAATCACCCGTTAAAATCTCGGTTTACGAAAGCTGGATAATGTCAGAAAAATTTATCCATAGTTTCGATGTCTTCACCGCATGCCCTGCATCCATCTTTTTCCACCACGCCAATACAGTTCCGTTGTATATGTAAGGCGGAGTATACCTTAAGGGCACTCATTAGCTTGTTCAGGTCGCCTTTATTCAGTTTTAAAATACTCATGTATTTATATATGTATGTATATACAGTGAGGGTCAAAAGAAATCGTACATTAAAAAAATATATGTACATTAATAAATTACCGTTATTTTTATTTTATTTAATTATTTCATTGCCAGTTTTTAAAACTGAAATAAAAAATTCGGGCACTCTCCTTAATTAGTAACAGTTTAGTTTTTGATTGTTATAATTTTATACAGTTTCTTTCTTTTGACGCTCACTGTATATACACATAGCCACAGAAGTATACATACGGATAAAAAATTTCAGAAATTTTTTAACCAATCCGTTTTCGTTGAAAATATTTATAATTGTCTGACATCTTTCTTCGATTTTAAGACGATCTTTTGCTTTGGTTCAGAAATTTGTGAACTTTGTAAATCGGATGCATACCTTTGTGGGCCTGTGCAGGGCCACAATTCAGTTCAATTTCAGAAATTTTTTAACCAATGCAAAAGACCGTCTTAACATCAAGGAAACTATAAAGATTTTCAACGAAAACGGTTTAGTTAAAAAATTTCTGAAATTTTTTAACCGTGCGTATAATTTAGTAACTGTGTGTATATATGTATACCTATACATTCTAAATTCAATTCCTTAAACAAATTTCTAAATATACTATATTAAAAACTTTTATCACTCACTGTAATCATTGCTCCCTCTCCCTTTACATATTCCTAAATTAGTTTTTTTCTTCTCCTCTAATTCGGTAAACCAAAAATAAATTTTATTTTATGCATGTTTAGTGTATGCATTCATTATAAATGTCAAGTATGCATAAAATTATTATAATTATTGTATTATGATGATAATATCACACCCTATACAATGTATTCATCATTCATTCATCCATTTATTCATTCATTCATACATAGTACATACTTAAGCCTAAGTCGCCTGTAGTTAGATTTCTCATGTAAATTATTATAAATAAAAACGAAAACACAAAAACAAACAAAAAATGCATAAATATACATACACGTACACATACTCATATACATACTCATACACATACATATATACATACAAACAAACATCTTTATAAACTTATTAAAAGAATACATAAACAAAAAAAAAGAACAGAATTAAGAAGAAAAATTAAACTTAAAAAAAACTAACAAAAATATACAGTGATGGGCAAAAAATATTCAGATAAATTTCAAATTGAATTCTTTTGCAATTAATTAATATGTGGGCACCTTATTATTTACATTACCTATGCATATCGAACCAAAAATAGAAAACAATTCTCATATATGTTCGGCGAACGTGCTTCAACTCTATTAATTGTTTGGAACACGAACTCTATACGAATTGTCTTTCACTGTTTTATTGATACTACAACCGCAAACTCGCTATTGAAACTTATTTTGAACAATTTTACTGACAATCCCTCTCGAAAAGCTTATTTTAACGCGATCAAGTTCTACTTAAGTGGATTGCCAACTCATTGTAGATGGAAAGAATTCATGTCCGAAGTCTTTTTTATCACTTACGCTGTAAGCAGGCCTCGAGTGGAATCAAATCCCAATGATCTTAACGACCAAGGAACTGCTCCAAAACGTGAAATTGTTTGCTGCCAAAATTCACCTTTATATAGGTCCACGGTATCACGTGTCGCGTTGCTTGTGGCACTTTTTTGTTAAAATCACATGTCAACCAAATTAAATTCTTTTACTTTAAGTGAAAGAAAAATCCATCATCGTAAGATAACTTGAACTAGGTTAGGTAAGGTTAGCAATTAAGACAAGTACAGTACCCGGAGGACGAATTGACCCATTGTACAACGTCCTACTTTCTCACACCACTTATGTTGTGTGTGTTAATTTTATACATGAGTGGTGGGACCTACAGTTTAAAGTCGACTCCGAACGACAGATTTTTGAGAAACTTTTTTCATGGCAATTTTATTTTCTCTCAGAGTTTTTGCCAGAAATCTGCTGAGAGGAAGTCGCCGAAGAAATACTTTTTGTATTTTGTCTTGATGCCTGGCCTGGGGCTCAAACCCTGGCTTTACGTCTAATAAATCAACACACTACCTACTAGACTACGGCGACTTAAACTATCTCCTTATGCTCTTCACACTAAACTCGGCAATTCCATTCGTTGACGAAACAAACCTCTCATACTGCACGAACTGAAATAATAATTTTCAATGCCGTCATTATTCGTTTATTAGTCTGTTCATGTTGAAACAGGTAATCTTATTAAGCATTTTTCCCATTGCTGCATGTCACGAATCTTTTTTTATACTGCAAAAATTTATGCTGAAAAATCGAATGGAAAAAGGTCAATAGCAGCTTGAGAATACATGCAGTTTTGCTGAGCTCTGCTGGAGTGATAAGAGGAGGGCTGGTTTTTATTCTGCTGAATTATTGCGGTTCTCACATGAAGACATGCTTATAGACCTTACATATCCTCTAATGACCTCCAAAAAGGGTCTGCAGATCTGTGAAGAAGGCAGAGCTATATTTTATCTCATGTGTTTGTGCCTGGGGTTTGCTATAAAAGAGTGAAGGTTTTTGTCTTCATCCTTAGCTAAGCACTTTAAAATATTTCGTTTGGTGTCGCGAAAGTTACTCGAGTTAAATATTGATACGTAGTATAAAAACGGGCCTAAGTGGAACCTTACCGTTGAATGAGATCCGACTCAATCTAACCTTACTGACGATATTTTAATATTTATTTATTTATTTATTAATTACAATACAATTACAAATTATATTTTAAATTCATATATACGAGCGGAGTAACTTGTCCATATGCTCGGTGTAGTGCCACAGGCCAGAGTCTCGAACCCACGATCCTCACGCCAATAGTCACCCACTAGACTATCATTATTTGAATAAATAACTGTTAACCATCTGAATGATTGTTTGATATTTTATAATTTCAAATATATTCCTTTTTTAGTTTCTATTATTTTGCTCATCACTGTATAATTTACCAAACAAATTGAAAGAAAAGAGAACGAAAACTTTGTAAGCCAAAATTTCCAATTGGATATAAATTTAAAATTAATTAAATAAAAAAAAAAATAAAAAACACTCTTATTTATTATTATTAATCATAGTAAGTTGCTAAAACTAAAAGAAATTCTAGAGAAATAAAAAAAATTTAAATTATAAAATAAAAAAAATAAAAAAAAACTGAAAATAACTTTTAATTATTTATAAACGCTTAAAAAGTTAAGGATAACAACAAAAACAAAAATTAATAAAAAAAAAACGAAAAATATGAAGAAAAAAGAAAAACAAAAACGAAAACTTTGTAAAAAGGAAGGATTAGACTTTAATATGCGCTTTTAAAAAAAACCAACAACAAACCAACCCATATTAGATTAATAAAATAAATAAATAAAATTAACAAAAAAAAATAATAATAAAAACAACACTAAAAGAACACTATTTAAAAAATATTAAAAAATAAAAAAAATTTAAAAATAAAAGCTAATTTTTAAACTAAAAAAAATAAACAAATTAATGAAGATAACAATGATGACGATGATGATAATGCGAAACACTAATTTATAATCAAATTCTACTTTAATTAGCTGAAAATAATGTTTTTTAGTATAAAAATCAATCACAACAACAACAACAAATGAACAATTAAATGTATTTGAAAAGAAGCAACAACAACAACAACATCTGAATACATTTATGAGAAAAAAGAGTATAAAAAAGAAGAACGAAAAAAATATTGCTGCCTTATTCCTTGTAAAAACCATTTTTAAAACAATTAGTACACACACTCACACTCTGTACAAAACAAAAATAATTTTCTTTTTATTTAAATTGTTTAAATTCTTTTTTTAAAATATAAAAAATATTTTTAAATTGTTTTCTTTTTTATTTTTCTTAAATAATTATTGCATTTTCTAAATCTGAGAAAAGCTACTTAAATGAATTTCTTTCTTAATTAGATAATTAATTACTTATTCTTTTATTAGTTAATAACTAAATTAAAGTGTTACAAAATAATACAAATGAAATGAAAAGAAAATAATAATAATAATAATAATAAAAAGAATTATTCAAATAATAATGAACTAAAACAAAAAAAAAAAAAAAACAAATACTTAAAAATAAACTGGAAAAAAATATATTAAAAAAAATTAAATTAAAAAATGGACTTTTAATTAAGAAAATTATGTGAATTTTGACATTTAATAACGGCCATCTAGTTGAAGCTTCATGTGTCAAATTATTCACTTAATTTTTCATTCCAACCCTTTAGGCAGGATTGTGCGACCTAGCTTCTCACACCACCCATGTTGTGTGTGATAATTCTCTTCATGAATGGCAGAAACTTGAGAGACTTTTCATAGTAATTTTATCTACTCTCAAAGTTTTTGACAGATGACTGTTGAGAGGAAGGCACAGTAGAAAATTTTTTTTATTTTTCATTATGTTCGAAATGTCTAATGACTTCACTCACTTTGTTTTATTTAATTTTAAAGATGGGAAGTAATTAAAGACAGACCCTTGGTTTAATGTGGGGATGTAAGTTACAATGTCCAATGCTGTTAGACCAAAGTACACGAAGTATTTCAAAATTCGGGTGAATTAAGCATATTTGTTTATAAAGGGTGTTTTTTTATAGAGGTATAGAACTTTAAGTTGGCATTACTTTTCAAGATGGCGACCGATTTAACAGCTGTCAAGTGATTTATTCTCAGTTTGGTTTGGCAATTCATCATGAATAGACTCACGCCTGAACAACGCTTGCAAATAGTGCAATTTTATTTCGAAAATAATGGTTCTGTACGGAAAACGTATCGCGCACTACGTCCATTTTATCGTCGACAAAATCATCCATCAGAGCAGTTAATTCGATTAACCATGGAACGTTTTCGCACCACGTTTACTCTTATTGATAACTCGCATCCCCAGTGACGCTGTACGGTGCATACAGAAGAAGCTATTGCTGCTGTAGTGCGTAGCATTGAGGAAGACCCGAATGAGTCCATCCGCCATCGAGCACAGTAATTGGATCTGTGTCCATCCACTTTATGGAAGATTTTGCGGAAGGATCTTGGTTTGCGTGCTTACAAAATCCAACTCGTGCAAGATTTGAAGCCAAACAATCATCAAGTAAGGCGTAGATTCGTCGAATGGGCCCAAAACGAGATTACCGTTGTTCCCGATTTTCATAAGCGAATTTTGTTTAGCGATGAAGCGCACTTCTGGTTGAATGGCTACGTCAACAAACAAAACTGCCGCATTTGGAGTGAAGGTAATCCTCAAGTGCATGTGGAAACACCGTTACATCCAGAAAAACTGACTGTTTGGTGCGCTTTATGGGCTGGTGGAATCATTGGTCCGTACTTTTTCAAAAACGATGGTGGCCAGAACGTTACAGTCAATGGTGATCGGTATAGAGCCATGATTACTAACTTTTTCATTCCTGAATTGAATAACCATGATGTCCAGGAGATGTGATTTCAACGAGACGGCGCAACATGTCACACAGCTCGTGCCACAATAGATTTATTGAAAGACACGTTTGGTGACCGCCTAATTTCACGTTTTGGACCTGTGAATTGGCCTCCAAGATCTTGTGATTTAACACCGCTAGACTATTTTCTGTGGGGCTATGTAAAGTCATTGGTCTATGCGGTAAAGCCATAAACGCTTGACCATTTGGAAGACAACATTCGCCGTATTATTGCCGATATACGGCCACAAATGTTGGAAAAAGTCATCGAAAATTGGACGTCCAGATTGGACTACATCCGCGCCAGCCGTGGCGGTCATATGCCAGAAATCATATTTAAAATGTAATGCCACAAGATTATCTTTCGGATAAATAAAATTCATGTCAGTCGAATAATCCATCGTTGTTTTATTGCAACTTAAAGTTCTATACCTCTATAAAAAATACCCTTTAATTGTTGATTTGACAGCTGACACGTTCGTGGGGACTGTAGTCGTACCTAAGATCTTATTTTGGCGTCATTATCGAACAGCAAAGCGTTTCGTAGGAGTGAATTGGGCAGCAGAAGTTTGCAGTATACCTACAGTACTGAGTTTTTATCAATTAGTCAATAAATTTTGAAGCGTATCAATATGAATTGAAATAATTTTGCTTCAATTTGAAAATTGCAATTAAACCGCGTGTAAAATTTGAATTGTAGCTCCAATGCATTTATGAGTCAGCCTGTTTTTGTTGTGTAACTATTAGCAGCACTCTCTTGTTCACTCAAACAACAAATCTGGCATCCCTATTTGTAAACAACATTGTATACCAGCTGTTCGCTTTCAATTTGCAAATAAACGTAGAAAATCCGCATAATTTCTTTTTTGTTGTCTTGTTTTGTGTTAAAAATATAAAAAAGTTGAATAAAATGAACAGCGGATTGCAACGTTATGAAAAAATTGCCTTCTTGGGTGAAGGTCAGGTTAGTGTCAAAGCTCCTACTGTAGTGAACTTAGTTTCAAATTTAAATATTCTAAAATCCTATTCAAATTTCCATGCAGTTTGCCACAGTCTACAAAGCCCGGGATGTTTTTACTGAACAAATAGTGGCCGTGAAAAAGATTAAAGTTGGCAGCCGTGAAGAGGCCCAGGATGGCATTAATCGCACGGCCTTAAGAGAAATTAAACTTTTGCATGAAATGCAACACGAAAATGTTATTGGCCTGGTTGATGTGTTTGGTCACAAATCGAATGTCTCTTTAGTGTTTGATTTCATGGATACAGATTTGGAAATTATCATTAAAGACCCCAAAATAATATTAACCCAAGCAGATATAAAAGCTTATATGATAATGACTCTCAAAGGCCTGGAATATCTGCACATTAATTGGATTTTACATCGTGATTTAAAACCAAACAATTTATTGGTTAACTCCGATGGCATTTTAAAAATTGGTGATTTCGGTTTGGCCAAGTTTTTCGGTTCACCTTCACGTATTTATACTCATCAGGTTGTTACCCGTTGGTATCGTGCACCCGAGCTGCTCTTTGGTGCTCGCCAATATGGCACTGGTATTGATATATGGGCTGTGGGTTGTATTTTAGCTGAACTTTTACTGCGTGTACCTTTCTTGGCTGGCGATTCCGATCTGAATCAATTGACCAAAATATTCCAGGCATTGGGCACACCAAACGATGAAACCTGGCCTAATTTAAGTAAATTACCTGATTTTATGCAATTTGTACAGTTCCCAGGCGCTCCTTTAGCCACATATTTTTCAGCAGCACCAGATGATTTAATTGATTTAGCCGAAAAATTGTTGGCTCTCAATCCATCGAAACGTTGCACATGCACGGAAGCCTTAAATATGAAATATTTTTCCAACAAACCAGCACCTTCGCTGGGTCATAAACTACCTCTGCCATCGTCAAAACAATCGGCAGCAGATGAAAAGCCAAGTCTGAAACGTAAAATTTTAGATGCAGCGGAAGGTGTTGTTAATCCGAAGAAATTGGTGTTTTAATAAAGTTTGTTTATTATTTAAGAAATTGTTTTTATTTTAATTTGTATTCATATTATTTATTGATTTTGTTGTTGTGGTGACGAAAAAAAAGTAAAATCCATAAAACAGATACATGGGGGACTCAACTTTATAGTTTATTTAAATCTATTAAGGTTTGTGGTGTGCCTTTCACCTTTGTAGGTAGAAGAATGTGACTATCACGTTATAAACATACCGCAAAAGGTTCCTGTTAGAAAGCCTCTGGCTAGTTTCGATGACCTTTTGTCTGTGGATATCAATAAGATTTAACGGTTTATTAGAACCTGAAAATAGTCTGAATATGATTATGATTAACCCCCAGTCTGTTTCGTTCTGCCTTCAATCGCGACCGGGGCAGTAGTTCACTCATATTCATGGTTCAGAAAGTAGCTAAGACATCTCTATTATGACACCAGAAAGGGTCCACTCTGGTTACCTTCACGAAAGCCGTTTATACCTAAACACTGTTACTAATCACAAAACTAAAGGAAAAGGGGGAGGAGACAGAAACAAAGCATATTTATTCAACGTAAAGAAACAAAAAGGATGACAGAAAAAGATTCGTTTCCCTAGAACCAAAATAATAGGAAAAGAGGGTGGGCACAGAAACAAAGAATATTTATCCCACGTAAAGAAGAATAAAGAACGAAAGAGAGTCATTCTACTAGCTGCTAGTACCAGAAATGAGACTATTAATAGCAGAAATCCTAGCAGAGACCAGCTCACTAAGGCCATCGAAAAAATGCCGCCCAAGACAACTAAGCTTACGCCTCTGCCATCCAAAACAGACTCAGAAAATGCAAAACAAACTCAGGTTCCCCAAGTTACTACAAACCCAGCATAATCTCACACACTTTTACCCTCAAGGCGGAATGCTCTCTCAAGAAACCTATCAAAATCGTAATAGATCCTCTCACTAGATTCAGAAACCATTCCGTTCTAGAAATGTCTAACCTAGGCCATTAAAGTCTAGAGATTCTGCAATCTCCCTTGTTTTGCTGAGAAAGTTTACCTTCCGTTTCATAGACTGATTGATCAGCTTGAAGAAGTGTCCCAGGGATGATCTAGCAAGCTTTCGCAAGCTTAACCGCACCTTCTCTTACCAGTTCACCTAAAACTTTATTACCCCACACATCGCAATACTTCGAATCCCTAACATAGTATCCATATTACTACTGTACTGAAGCAAAAACTTTTATGCTATTGACTGCCCTGATGTCATTAGCAGTTTCACTCGCAATAGAGTCTTCACACATGAGTCTCCTCTGTCTGGGTTTCCAAACTTAATACCTGAGGAGCGAGCTCCTCGAATCGTCTTGAGTTTCGTATCGTCTCAAAGATAGTCTTCGCTACTCCATTAGAATGCACATCGTTTTATGTCCAATAATATTTAAAATGTTTTTTATCATTCGCATTGGACCCAAGTACCCAAACATTGGGTATCTCTTCCTATCACTTTCCTACTCGTTGTAACTAACCTAAACACTCTACTATAATTTCGGTTAATTTGATATTGTAATGCCAACAGCTGAATACTTTTCCTTGTTGTGTTCAAAGGGAATATGTTTTAAGAATTTGTTCATGGCTACTGCCAAAGAAATGGTCTATTACAAAGGGTCCGCCAAATAACTTTTTTTTTTGAAATGCTTTGAAAAAAAAACCACTGAATATTTTCTAAAATTTCTTTTTTTATTTGAAAGTACAATCCTTCCGGTTAATAATGGAAAATAATTTCATTCAAATGGCTGCCTCGGCTGGCCATGCAGTAGCCTACACGATCGGTCCAATTTTTAAGCACATTATCGATTGTGTGCAGCTGTATTTCACCAATGGCTTCACGAATATTGTCCTTTAAAGCGTCAATTGTCTCTGGCTTGTCGGCGTAACACTTATCTTTTACGGCACCGCACAAATAATAGTCCAACGGTGTCAAATCGCAGCTCCGAGGTGGCCAAACGACATCAGCTCTTCGGCTGATAATGCGATCTTCAAAAACAGGGCGCAAAACATCGAGTGTAGCTTCGTCTGCGTGGCACGTAGCGCCGTCCTGTTGGAACCAAATGTTGCCAATATCCTCCTCTTCAATTTTTGTGAACAAAAATTCGTTCAGCATGGTCCAATAAAGATCGCCATTGACTGTAACGGCCACTCCTTGCTCATTTTCGAAGAAAAATGGTCCAATTATGCCTCTGGACCAAAATCCGCACCAAACAGTGACTCGTTTTGGGCGCGTTGGCTTTTCTGTGTTCCAAATGCGACAATTTTGCTTGTTTACATACCCGCCAAGATCAAAATGAGCTTCATCTGAAAAGATGATTTTTTTTTTGCAAAATCGGCATCTGCTGTAAGTCGATCGCAGGCCCACTTAGCGAAGCGAAAACGCATTGGATGGTCAATTGGCTTCAATTCCTGAACCAATTGGACTTTGTTTGGTGTCATACCAAGGTCTTTATGCAAAATTCGTCTCAATGATGTCTCCGAAATGTTCAATTGTTGAGAACGACGGTGAATTGATGTTGATGGCGCTTCACGCACACATTCTGCCACAGCAGCAATATTCTCGGGTGTACTGTTTTTTGTTTTTCACGCTTTGGTTTATCGATGAGGATGCCAGTTTTCACAAGATAACGAACATACGGAGCTGACGGTGCTTCTCTTCTTCCAAAATCCGTACGCAATTTTCGCACACATTCTGCAACATTAGCATGATTTTCAAAGTAATGTCGCAATATTTCCCAGCGTTGTTCAAGCGTATATTTTTGCCAAAATCGGCATCTTCTGGTGTAGGCTACTGCATGGCCAGCCGAGGCAGCCATTTGAATGAAATTATTTTCCCTTATTAACCGGAAGGATTGTACTTTCAAATAAAAAAAAAAAGAAATTTGAGAAAATATTCAGTTGTTTTTTTGTTTTAAAGCATTTTCAAAAAAGTTTTTTGGCGGACCCTTTAGAAGATTCCAATATGCTATATATGTACATATGAGCATAAAAAGAACTTATTATAGTTTTATATACAATAATTTTTATATTTTATTTTCATTTTATTTTAATTCGATCTTAGTTTTGTTTTGTTTTGTTTTTTTCCAGTTTAATTCAACTTAAAACTTAAATCACATATTTCTCACATACAGATATAATAATAATAATAATAAATAAACACCAAAATTATATTTAAAATTACATTAACGCTAACTTAAAACGTATTTGAGAAAATATACTTTAGAAAGAGAGAGAAAAGAAAAAACAATAATAAAGTATATTACTAAAGAGAATACAAAAATTAATTAAAAACTAATGATAATAAAAACACAAATGACCTGCAGTTAGTATGATTAAAACTAAAACTACTACACTTAAATTAAATTAAGTTAGAAGAAAAATAACATAATAGTAATGAGCCATTCTTACAAAAAAAAAATTAAACATTTTAAATAAAAATATGTTCACATATTGACTTGGACAGAAGAAGATGACAAATAAATTTCTAAAGTAATAATAATGTAAACAAACGAGAGTTGTAGTATGTGTTTTAGCCAAAAATGTTATTTTATGTTGTGTTTAAACTAATTCAATAAATTGCTTAGAAACTATTTATAATTTATAAATAAATATTTGGTAATGTTTTGTTGTAACAATATACACAATGTATGTAACCTTGTATGTTTTATTTTAGTATATGCAATAACTACTACTCGTACTAAATAATTCATTTTTTTTTTCAATTCAATTAGATGTGGGGGGTTTTTTTGATATTCTAGAAAAAAAATTCCTTTAAATTAAATTTAACAGTTTTTTTTTTAATTTTAATTAAAGCTAATTTGTTTTTGATTTTCCGATAACTTTGTGTTTAACTGCTTAACACAATAATTCATATCAAAAAAGTTGATATTCTTTCAATGTGTTTTAATGATAAAATGTTTATTTAAACTACATTTCTAATTAATGGGACTTTGTTTTTAAACAATTTAAATTTAGTTTTTATTTTCGTTTGTATTTCTTTTTCTTTGTTTTTTTATTTATAATTAAACTGTATAATAATAATAGCTTTAAAAAAATTGGTTTCATTTCATTGTTGTGTAATTGTAATAGTTGTTTTTTTTTTACTTATAATATTTTATTTTTTTAAGTTAAGTTTCCCTATTATTATTTGTAATTGTTAATATGATGATTTTTTAGAGATTTATCGTATCTAAATCTTGGCAAGGAGCACGCGGACTTAGTCCCTCATTTTGTGTATCAGTATTATTAGTTAAGGCATCATTATTTAAAGGGTTATTATCATCATCCGGTGATGAATTGTTATTATCACGCGTGCTATTATTGTTATTGGTCTTGGCATCTTGTGTAGCGCCGGAACTTTGTACCTTTTTAGTACCCAAACCCAAAGGAAAAGCAAATTCTTGCGGTAATTTACGCATAATTTTACCAGAAGTAATAAGACGGCCAAAACCTTCCTGTAAAATTGAAAAAATTAAACATTTAATAACAACAAAACCTAATTTAGTGTATCCCAACAAATACGTACTTGATGTGCAAAGGCATAACCTGATCTCAAAGATCTTCTTGATCTTCTAGATGATGGCGCACGCATAACACTGCTAGTCTGTCTCAATTTCAAACTGGCTTGGCGTCTCTTCATGCGTATCTATAAATAACATGACAACAAATAATGTTTCACATTGTTTATCTTATTAAAGACAAAAAATAACTTAAAATTGTTTACCTTATCGGCCAGAGTGGGTTGACAATCAATTAAATAGAATTTATAGGCTAATACTGGCATCATAATTAGCACCACTGTTATAAACATAGTCGTCCAAAAAGTGAGATCTTTCATGGCCATTGTTAATGAGCCCACATAGGGACCGCCAATAACGTAATTGTAAAAGTAGTCTAAAACAAAATACCATATAAGACTACCCCATATTGTTATGTGATTAAAAATTGTCCAATAAGATGTATATAAGGCAATCTAAAATTGAATTAAAATTTATTTTTAATCATCAAAATTTAACATTTATTCACTCATTTTTTGTTTTTTTAATTATAAAAGACAAGTGATAAGATTTCCCATTAATAACATGGAAACCGTTTTACTACATCTGATATTAAATACCATTCTTTTTACCTGTGCAGTATTATCAAGAATTAAAATAGTTGCTACAACCGCTCCCAGAGTCATATGATCACTTAAAATTAAACCATTTGGCGAAACGCCTTTGTGATAAGTACCTAAATAAACAGTAAATCAAATCAATTAATTGTTGTTTTTGTTGTTGTATTGTTATTGCAAAAATGTTTACCATAAGGAATTAAAAATAATATTAACGAACTAAAGGCACCATGTAAAACGCTATACACAAATTCTTTGGTATTAAACAATTGACTTCTTAAGCCGGGCGTATAGAGTTTGGGAAAATTCAAACTGTGTCTATCCGAAACATCCTGCTCAAAGACACCCAATGCTAACACAGGCAATGCCGTATAAAAAAGATTATAAACTGATATAAACATGGGATCAAAAACAGTCTGTAAATAAAAAAACAGAAACAGAAACTTATGTTAGAATCGTTTCCAAAAGAAAAAGAAAAGAAAAAAATTTCAATACTAACCTGTGCGCTAAAACCACAAAAAAATGAATACCAACAGTGACACAGGGTAAATGCAAAATTTTTATAGAAAAAATAACGCAGGAATTTGCACATGCGATAGTAGGACCAACGACCGTGCACCAGTAAAAGTCTTTCTAAAAAACGAAATTGTGCAATCGAATAATCGCTTGCCAATACAGCCTGTAAGCCCTCCTGACCGGATATACCAACACCAATATGGGCGGCTGGAAAATATAAATAAAATCAGTTGGAAATCTATTTTAGTATAAAAACCGTGTGATATTTATTTACCTTTAATCATTGAGACATCATTGGCACCATCCCCTATTGCTAGTGTGACGGCATTCTTGGCACGTTTGATTAGTTCCACTACTAAAGCCTTTTGTAAAGGTGTTACACGACAGCATATAACAGCTCTACATTGGGAGGCAATGTCAAGAAATCTGAAATACATATTATAGAGTATGAAAGAGCAGTTGTATCTGTAAAAATATAAGGTGTAGTGAAAAGAAATCCAAGGTATTTAAATGAATTTGAAATATTTATTTAGAAAACTGCATAGAAGCATTCGTCTATTGGCATAAAACTGATACAGCAAATTTCCACAGGCTTCTATTGACGTGAAATCATTTGTGAAAGACAGAAGATGGAAAACGTTGGTCTTTAGTCCGGCCTTTACGAATTAATAGAAATTTCTAATCAAGTTCTCGAAACTTTACATTAACTTAACATAGGAGATGTTCTATTGTCCCCAATTACTTTTAATCGCCGCATACCCTACAGAAATCCAGCTGGGATCTCTTCCTCAGAAGCCCATAAATGGCCTGACATCACAATAGGTTAGTGTGGTAGCTTCATACCAAAAGCTCACTTGAGCACGCATAGCGGCCCGTTGTGATGCCACAGCTGAACGCAGTTCCTGTACTAACCAAGTTCCCCCGAACCCAGGAGGAGGAGGTCGGTTAGCGCAAGATCTGCATATCCAAAGCACGACTACCCCGCGCTGGAAAACCAGCCAGAAAGTTTGATAAACGAGGCTATATCCTTGACATCAATGGACGATAGCTCCGTCAAGCTGACAAGAGTCGGAGTCAAATAACCGATATCTGCACCTCGTAAGAGATGGGCATTGACAAAGAAAGTGGATAACAGTCTCCTCTTCCTCAGCGAATCTGCATCCACGGCAGAAGTCGTTAAATGGGAGCCGCATTCTCTCCGCGTGTCTACCCATAACACAGTGACCTGTAAGCATGGCCACTGTGATTGAGATGGTTTGTACGCTTTCTATCCATTCGGGGCCAGGTGAGTCTAGCGGTAGAGCAGAGCTCCTCGTTCATCCAGGCTAGGTTTGCGTCTCGGAAAAATTTCCGCACGATGGCCAGTTTGATCGAGGCAAGAGGCATTCCTAAGTCGGTGGAGTAGTGCGCCAGCTCTGGCTAGTTCGTCGGCTCTGCAGTTTCCCGAAATGTCACAGTGTCCGGGGACCCAGACAAGTGTGACACTGTAGCGCCCAGAAAGAAGGTTGAGGCAACGGCGACATTCCCTGACGATCCTGGAATTATTCGCAATGTTCGACAGAGACTTTATGGCAGCTTGGCTATGCGAAAAGATCGAGATGCGGATGAAAGGAACACCATATGCGAGGATCCATTGTGCGGCCCGGTAGATTGCCATTACTTCCGCCCGGAACACGCTGCAATAGTCCGGCAGCCGGAGTGAAATGTTCAAATCCAATTTCCCGCAGTAGACTCCGCTACGCACCCCGCCATCAGGTTTGGAGCCGTCGGTATATACATTCAGGAGTTCCGGGAGGACATCACAATGAACCGGAAGAAATTTGTTCACTCAAAACCAAAAGCTCCAAGCCACGTAGCACCAGGAACTATACTTCCAGTGACTCTGCTCCATCTAAAGATTGAGTCCAGACAGATAGCAGGTCGAAGAATTATGACGAACAATCATATTACCAATCCAATAAGAACTTAATTTCGCAAGTGTGTTAGACTTCGCATTTGCAGGAATACTCCAATGCATCTGAACTCAACAGCACCTGATCCGATAGGGCCCATAAGGTTCTATCGAGTCTACGCCATCGTAAAACGTTCGTGGTCATAATTTTTTAGTACATAGTCTTATCTTAACAAAGACTCATCCTGTGATCCAATCTATCTTATATTCAATGCGAAAAGCAGATTACGAATGTTATCTGTTACTATAATAACAGATTTCTTTTAACTACCCCTTATAATAAACAAATTTAAAATATAACACTTTCAATTCTATGTACATTTCGATTTAAATGGACAAGACTTACTTTGATTCCAATTCAGGCGATAGGCAATGAACCAGTGAATGGCCATTAACGACTATTGCAAAACCAGTATTCTCTTCCACAATTTCTTCTTCCTTCAGAGCATTTCGGGCGGCACTGCCACCCTTTTCCAAATTATCGTACAGTTCATTAGTTTCAGCACTTTAAAAAATAAAACAATTCAAATAGAAAAATAATATTTAAAATAAAAATTCATTTTTCTTTAGTTTTTTTTTTTTTTACAAAAACACACTTGACAAAACACTACTAAGATAACGAATAACAAAACAAACACAGTGAAAAAGCTAGTGAAAATGCAATAAATACTGTGACTAAGTACATAAGTTAGTAAAATGTGTATGAGTGTGTGTGACACAAAAGCATTTTGTTAAGTTTTTTTTTTGGAAACAAAGTGTTAGTGTTAGCATAACAAAAATTTGTTAAGAATTTTACAATTTAAAAAATTATTTACTTAACAGTTAATATTTCTACAACATACATACATAAGTATTTTACACTCGAATATTATTATTAACAATTATAACAATTAATGTAATCGAATTAAAATTATTTGTTTGTTTTTTTGTTTTTGTTTTAGCAACAAGCATACAATGTTTTAATGTGAATTAATTGTTGTTGGTTGTAATGATGAACTCAAAATTAAAATGTTTTTGTTTTTTTGCTTCTATTATTTTTAACAACAAATGATAAATTGTTTTTTTATTTTTAAACACAAACTTATTTAAAATATTTAATTTATTTATAATAATTTTACATTACGGGCGAAACAAGGTACCAATAGAGGGGGAAAATCATCCATTGTATGTATCAACTGAATAGAAATTATAGCTAAAAAAAATATATATGTTTCAAGAATTTTCGTTTTTCTTTTCCTTTTCTTTTTTTTTTGTTATTGTAAAAAGTGTTTTGTTTGTTGAATATTTAGAAATATTAAAATTGACCAAAAAAAAAAAACACAAAACAAACCAAAAAAAAATTTTCAAAATTTATTCTCAAAAAGAAACAATAAATTCTAGTAATTTACAGAAACTATTTCTGCTATTAAATAATAAAAATTCTGTTGAAAATGTTCTAAAATTTTTTATTTTAGTTGCTGCAATTCTAATTCTATTTGCCACTTCGACATAACAATTATATCCCCAAGTATTGTATTCAGTGTGTTTGACAATTTTCGAAGTTATTTCGTATAGCTTTACGGAAGAAACTTATTTCAACCTTCTTCCCAAAACGAGGGCGATGCAAGTAGTCTGTGAATTGTAGAATTCCTTGCCTATTTACTGTTAGGGTAACATGTTCCTTATAATAAGCATTGCTCCCACAACAGTTGGGTATTGAGAATGGATTTTCAGTCTAAATATACCTCAACACATTCCTTTGCTCAATAAACATTATTTTTTGGCTGAAAAATAATAAAATGGAAGCTCTGCATCATTAACTCTTTGTTGTGACCATACAAGCACGGAAGGTATTCAATGTTGTGGACATTTTTTAGCCCATTCGATGCCAAGGACGAGTATACTCGTTTTTGACAGAGTATCCCGCACTGCCAATACGAGTATACTTGTCCTACTTTAAATATATTATAACATGCAGGCTTTTGAATTAGCAATTTTTTTTCTAAGTGTTGACAATTTTCGCAATGTGTCTCGTTTTATTCCATTTTCTTTATTTTATCCATCTGCCTTCATATTGCCAACGACGAGTATACCCGCCTTTGGTTTTCTGCTTGTAAATGATTATGTATGATAATATATGTGCTCTTACCAAGAAATAACAGGGTTTTGGTAAACAATAACACCCAATATATAAATGGCAATGGGAATGACTTCATATAATTTAGGCTTGGCAGTGAATGGGTTAATTTAATTTTGAATGATCCCTCGGCCTGACTTAAAATCGACTTCAAACACAACTTTGTAGGAGTTCTTGGCGTTGTTCAACTGCAATATGGACGAGTTTTCTGCCGTTTCACGTTACCGTAGAGGAAATGTTGATCTACCACAATAGTAATCATGAAAAGTGTCATCTTTGGATGACAAAAAAGGGATTTGCCAAAATAAAATATAAAACTATGTTTCCCGTTTGTTTGCATACATGTGGTATTATTCAATAGAGTAAAATAGTCAAGGGGAAATGTTACAAAAAGGATTTGACTTAAAAAATAATTTATACACTGCGATAGTGAGGCAGTGTCCATGGTAAAATACCTTAGTTAAGCAGCGAATTACTTTTTCGTCCGCCCTGAACTATAGATTTAACTACGAGTGTTTTTAAACCTGAAGACAAAGTGTACAGAGCTCAAAGGAAACTGTGTTAAAACACCAGATGATTCTTTATTCGAAGAATCAATCAAAAAGTCTCCAAAAGGAAAGCATTATAGATAATAAAACTCAACAAACTAGACAACAAATTAAATTGGACATAACAATTCCTTTGCCTGTCATATAAACAAGAGGCTGCCAGATGAATTACAGCCGTAGTTGAAGTATCAAGCCGGATTTTTATACCAATAACTTATGTTATGGATCATAGTAACATACTAACAAGAAGAGGAGAATAATCAGTGGCGTAGGAATGTTCAGTATATGACAAATTGATAATGAGCTTGTACCCAGCAACAACAACCTGTCGAATTTTTGCACGATAGATATTAAAGTCTAGCAGCCTCTATGTATGTATTTATGGAGCACCATGCAATGACTGGGAATTGTCTAGGGGCTTGCAAAGATTATTGTGATTAAGTTTTACCATCAAATCTATTTCTATACAATTTCGTTTAAATCGAATACTTTTTCGAAATTATTTGGCATAAAAGCTAATAGAATGATTTTGAATTCTAAATGCTTCTACATATTCGAAATCATGAAAACATTTTAAAGCTTTTCGTTAAGATGAAGACTAAGAGATGCTTTGATTCTTTGATACTAAAACTAATGAAATAAGATTTCAAATATACACATAAGAAATATTCTAGATTTTTAAACGTTTAAAACACTCTATTCATCCCAAAATAACGAGTATATACCACAGCTAACTATTTGAAAACCTTTTAAAGCTGTATACAAAATACTTAATAAATCTATTAATATATTATAATTAAAAATCTACATTTAATTAGCTTAGTCTCTAAACCAATCCTACATATAATAAAAAAAAATAAAAAGAAAATATAAGAAAACAAAAAAAAACAATAATCCCAACATAAAAATTTTTGGTTAGATACCGAAACATAAAATTGAAAAACAAAAACTTACTAAAAACTAGTAAAAGTGACAAATAAAACTGTGTTCTGGGGGTTTTATTTTTGAGATTAATTACCCTTTAACTACCTCAACAAAATAAAGAAAACAATACCCAAAAGTAGTGAAAAAAAAACTCAAAACAATATTCGAAATAAAAAAAAACTTTCGAAAAAAAATGGGAAAATTTATCTCTTTTTTTTTAGAAATAAAGAGAAGAGAGTGTAAAATTGTTTTGTATATCTTTTTCTTTTTTGTTGGGGGGGCGTATAAGAAGAGATAAAAGAGAAGAAGAAGAAGATGATATGATATTCCCTCTACCTGTCCGGTTCGCCCTTTTTACGCATATTATTGACATCATCATCCCACCTAAAGGTAACAACTGATATTGCTGGCGGCGGCGGTGGTGGTGGTGGCGACACCTGTGTAATTTTCAATGCTGATGGACTACTACGATCGTTTGAATGGGCGCCATTTAAATTAACAGCAGGTTCAACAGCTGAAAGAAAAATGAAGAGACTTCTTTTTACTACACCTTTGTTATAAAAGACACAAAAAAACCACTTACGTAATGGCCTAAATCTATTGACAATTCTAATTGATTCTTTGAATTGTTTTAGTTGCTTGTCCACTTCGTCCACTGTGCTGCCATCCACAATGAAAACATCGGCTAAATCATCGGTTAATAATTGACAGGAATATCCAATATTTATAGCAGTTTCTGTTACAAAAAAAATATAAAAAATAAAAAATTTCAAGAAATAAATTTTATTTTAAATGTATAGAATGGAATACCTTGTTTATCACCCGTTAATACCCAGATTTTAATGCCAGCCATTTGTAAATTTGCTATTGCTTGTGGTACACCATCCTGTAATTTATCTTCGATGGCTGTTACACCCACCAAAACCAATTCACTTTCGATTTCCTCATACAAAGCATTTAATTTATCCTCACGATGCTCTAACGATATTGAAGCATCCCAGTGACGTTTGCTCCAATCTTCATAGAACTCTGCCGATAAGTCGCGTTCAGCTAACACCAGCGTACGCAAACCTTCGCCAGCGAATTTCTGTGTAAAGAAAAACGATAACGATAACGATTAAAAATTGTAAATTTATATGATTTACTAAGAGAGAAAAAATTAAAACTCACATTCAAATGATCTTGGGTACGCGCTTTAATATCATGTTGACTAGAACTTAACCTATCGTATATAACACTATCAGCACCCTTACAATATAGGAATATTTTATTATCACGTCTTAAGATAACCGACATACGTTTTCGTACATTATTAAAATCCAAAATATGCAACAGTTCATACTCCTAAGTTGGGGGAAAAATAAAAAACTTTTAAAGAAAGTCCAAGAATTTTATTCACTACTTACCTCTGTACGGCCCATAACTTCAATGGTAATACTGTTGGGTGTTCGTGAACGGAATACAAAACCAAAATTTCTTGATGCCGATACTAAAGCCGATTCATCGGGACTTTGCGCCTGATACTCTAAACGTCCGTCGACATACTCTGGCATAACTGTGTGACACAATGCCAGCAGACGAAAGAAATTATGGGCATGTTCTTCATCGGAACGTACAGCATCCAGTAACGTTTTATCATACCAACGGAATTCTGGTTCATATTCCGGATTCGCTGAGAAATCCACGTGTTCTATAGACTTTGAGAAAGTAAAACAAAAAAATGGAGTTTAAAGTTTAATCTCAGGTTGATTACAGTTACAAATGTCAACAGAATAATGTTAAGTTTTGAAGTTAAATATTTAATTTTTTGTTTTTTTTTTGTTGTTTTTAGGTTAAGAATACTTTTTTTGTATAGCTTAGGCTGTATAGGGGATGTATATTTATTTGTATGATGTATTGAGGCGGTATTTATAGCAGCTACATATAATGTATCATGAGATATTTAATTACCATTTCTCTTATACGTTAATAATAAAATATGCATGCAATAGAATACTTTAAGAGGCAGATTTAAGGAAATACAAGCAAATTAATTCCAGTTTAAGCTTTAAGCATAGATTAACATGTTTTAAACACAAACTAAAGTATTAAATTTTCTATCTTAACCCATTAGTGCGCAGAGTCCGTTAAAAGGGACGCTCCAATTTTCTGCAATACTACTTCCAAAAATTTTAATTTCTAAATAACAAGTAAAGGGTGTTTTTTATAGAAGTATAGAACTTTAAGTTGGCATTACTTTTCAAGATGGCGACCGATTTAACAGCTGTAAAGTGATTTATTCTCAGTTTGGTTTGGCAATTCATCATGAATAGACTCACGCCTGAACAACGCTTGCAAATAGTGCAATTTTATTTCGAAAATAATGGTTCTGTGCGGAAAACGTATCGCGCACTACGTCCATTTTATCGTCGACAAAATCGTCCATCACAGCAGTTAATTCGATTAACCATGGAACGTTTTCGCACCACGTTTACTCTTATTGATATTTCGCATCCCCAGAGACGCTGTACGGTGCGTACAGAAGAAGCTATTGCTGCTGTAGAGCGTAGCATTGAGGAAGACCCGAATGAGTCCATCCGCCATCGAGCACAGGAATTGGATCTGTGTCCATCCACTTTATGGACGATTTTGCGGAAGGATCTTGGTTTGCGTGCTTACAAAATCCAACTCGTGCAAGATTTGAAGCCAAACGATCATCAAGTAAGGCGTAGATTCGTCGGCCCATTAGACGAGATTACCGTTGTTCCCGATTTTCATAAGCGAATTTTGTTTAGCGATGAAGCGCACTTCTGGTTGAATGGCTACGTCAACAAACAAAACTGCCGCATTTGGAGTGAAGGTAATCCTCAAGTGTATGTGGAAACCTCGTTACATCCAGAAAAACTGACTGTTTGGTGCGCTTTATAGGCTGGTAGAATCATTGGTCCGTACTTTTTCAAAAACGATGGTGGCCAGAACGTTACAGTCAATGGTGATCGGTATAGAGCCATGATTACTAACTTTTTCATTCCTGAATTGAATAACCATGATGTCCAGGAGATGTGGTTTCAACAAGACGACGCAACATGTCACACAGCTCGTGCCACAATCGATTTATTGAAAGACACGTTTGGTGACCGCCTAATTTCACGTTTTGGACCTGTGAATTGGCCTCCAAGATCTTGTGATTTAACACCGCTAGACTACTTTCTGTGGGGCTATGTAAAGTCATTGGTCTATGCGGTAAAGCCACAAACGCTTGACCATTTAGAAGACAACATTCGCCGTATTATTGCCGATATACGGCCACAAATGTTGGAAAAAGTCATCGAAAATTGGACGTCCAGATTGGACTACATCCGCGCCAGCCGTGGCGGTCATATGCCAGAAATCATATTTAAAATGTAATGCCACAAGATTATCTTTCGGATAAATAAAATTCATGCCAATCGAATAATCCATCGTTGTTTTATTGCAACTTAAAGTTCTATACCTCCATAAAAAACACCCTTTATATGTGGAAAAAATGCCATAGTCCATTATTAAGAGATTTGGTGTAGTTGATGATGTAGTGCTTGATCAGCTTTTAAAACTAATGTTGCACGTAATAAAGGATTCAACAATTTATAGAACAGAACTCGTTATATGTCTCTCAGGTCCTTGTTCAGATACTTGTTTTGTATCCGTTAAATTACTGCGGCATCTATTATCGATCGGACTATGTAGTTCTGGAACAATACGTGAAGGGCGAACACGAAAAATGGCCTCTTCGCTCATTCCCGATTATGAAAAAAGAGGAAAGGGCATCTGCAGATCATTCAATTAGAAATAATGGAAATTTATTGCTTATTTGATGGAAGGATAATAATGTTGTCATAAATGCAACAAATGTTGATGCTAATTAAATCGAAGGAAGAGGTTCTGTAACTATTTCCAAGCCAAAAGTGGTTTTTAATAAAACCTGGCATAAGATGGACCTATTAGTTGTAGTCTACTGCTTGCGAATCAGGCATACGAAATGTTGGTGGCCAATATTTGCATATCTCTTTGACGCCCCTCATTCTAATGCATGGCTGCTAAAGAAGTATCATCCCATTGGTCTGACATGTGTCTCTTCACATTTTTCGTCGAAATCTTGCTAATTCTTACTTTGAAACGTATGGTACCCCATGTACCAGAGGTTTGCGAATAATTAAATTAATGGCATATACACGATATGATGGTAGAAACAATCTTATTAAATATTTTCAAATTGAAAATCGATGTGGATATTGTAGAAATAAACCAAATTTTATTTATAACAAATATGAAAAAGGCTTATCATACGCCAAGTGTACCTAGTGCGCAGTGTCCGTTATAACGGACGGTCTATAACTCCAAAACTATAAATTTTTTTTAATAAAATGTTTTTTAGACTATATAATCACATCATTTTTATTAATAATTGATGAAAATTATAGAAGGAGAGTGGCCAGGGAACTTCATCCACTAATGGGTTAAGCTACAAGTTTTGTTATTTTTATTATTACTTAGGGGGCTAAAAATTCTCTTTTAATTTAATTTCAATTTTTAATGAAGCTGTACGAATTTGAATCCAATAACTTATAGAATTAAGAGACGGCTTTTCTATATTAGTTCACTTCAAGCAGTTTGCTTTTTTATACTTCTCCGGAAGGACTTTAGCGATAAACACTTTAATCATCTTAAACCTATTCGTTCGTATCTTATCTATCCGCTAACATTGTAAGCCTTCAAACACAAAGCTAATAAAGTATTTGGCATCTAAAAAATCGGAATCGTATATCTAATAATAAGGAGCTTTGATTCCAACAAGGGTTATATCTGCTAAACCGGTGGTTTCCGGTGGGAACCCTGGGTTATATACTGACGACTTCAAAATTATGACATTAGACCACTACAGTATTTTCGAGATCAATGTAATGATCATATTGTACGCAATGTTTATTGGTTGGTGGTGGTCCAGGCTGCGATCAAATTCCTGACGAAAGACATCTTGATGTCCTAACGAGTCATTTAGAGGTAAGGTCAAGAACAAACAAAATTGTCGCATTTGGGGCACAGAAAACCCACACGCATACATTGACAAGCCGACGCACCCAGACGCATAATTGGGCCATTTTTCTTCGAAAATGAGCAATGAGTGGCCGTTACAGTCAATGGCGATCGTTATCGGGCCATGTTGAATGAATTTTTGTTCACAAAAATTAAAGAGGAGGATATTGGCAACATTTGGTTTCAACAGGACGGCGCTACGTGCCACACAGCCGAAGCTACACTCGATGTTTTGCGCCCTGTTTTTTAAAGATCGCATTATCAGCCGCAGAGCTGATGTCGTTTGGCCACCTCGGAGCTGTGATTTGACACCGTTGGACTATTATTTGTGGGGTACCGTCAAAGATAAGTGTTACGCCGACAAGCCATGAGACAATTGACGCTTTAAAGGACAATATTCGTGAAGCCATTGGTGAAATACAGCTGCACACAATTGATAATGTGCTTAAAAATTGGATCGATCGTGTAGGCTACTGCATGGCCAGCCGAGGCAGCCATTTGAATGAAATTATTTTCCATTATTAACCGGAAGGATTGTACTTTAAAATAAAAAAAAAGAAATTTGAGAAAATATTCAGTAGTTTTCTTTTTTAAAGCATTTTCAAAAAAAAAAAGAAGTTATTTGGCGGACCCTTTATTAGAATACCACAGATTGTGATAAAATATTAGGCAAAAGGGAACAGTATTTTAGGATCTTCAAATTGACTTAAGAGGGCGCTTCACATAGTTTGAATAAAATTAAAAGATTGAAGTATTGGATGTGTGCGTATCTGTAGAAAATAACGTCACCAAAGATATTACAATACCTAATTACATAGCCGAATAAAGAACTGTAGTGGTATTTAAATTATCGAAGATCTAAGAAAGGGCAATAGCCTGTGCAGAACATGTATTTTTTTCCGTAAATTTAGTAAATTCTGAGCTTTAATTTACTTTGTTAGACAAATTTTAATAGCATGACAAGTGGGGCTCTGTGCTCTTTAATGTAAAGAAGGTTTCTGGATTATAACGGGTGATTTTTTAGCTATTATCTATTTGGCAACACTGATTTAAACAGCTCACGCACGTTTCGTGTTTTGTTTCACTGTCAAGTGACCAGTTTGGTGTATAATTTAACCATGAATCGTCTTACAAACGAACAACGCTTGCAAATCATTGAATTTTATTATCAAAATGCGTGCTCTGTTAAGAAAGTTCATCGCGCGCTTCTTCTCCATTTTATGGTCAGTTTAATCGAACCACTAAAGAGGCTATTCGGGCTATTGTGACTAAATTTCGCACCAAATTTACATTTTTGGACATTAAACCACCAACACGCTTACGTAGAGTGCGAACTGAAGAAAATATCGCAGCTGTATCGGCCAGTATTAATGATGGCCGTCAATTATTGATTCGTCGGCGTTCGCAGATATTGGGCCTCTGTTACTCAACAACGTGGAAAATGTTGCGGAAGGATTTAGGTGTGAAGCCTTTTAAAATCTAGCTGGTGCAAGAATTGAAGCCGAACGACCTACCGCAACCCAGAATTTTTGGTGAATGGGCTCTTGGAAAGTTGGCCGAAGATCCACTTCTTTATCGAAAAATTGTATTCAGCGACGAAGCTCGTTTTTGGCTCAATGGATACGTAAATAAGCAGAATTGTCGATTTTGGAGTGAAGATCAGCCAGAAGCATTGCAAAAGCTACCAATGCATCCAGAAAAAGTCACAGTTTGGTGCGGTTTATGGGCTGGGTGGCATCATTGGTAACGTAACTGTGAATAGTGAGCGCTACCGTGAGATGATATCCAACTTTTTTTTTGCCCAAAATGCAAGAGCTTGACTTGCATGACATGTGGTTTCAACAAGACGGTACTGCATGCCACACAGCACGCGTAACAATGGACTTATTGAGAGGCGAGTTCGGTGAACATTTTATTTCACGTTCGGGACCGGTCAATTGGCCGCCTAGATCGTGCGATTTAACGCCTTTAGACTATTTTTTGTGGGGCTATGTTAAAGCTCATGTTTATATAGACAAGCCCGCTTCAATTGACGGATTGGAAGACAACATTGAAGCATTTATTCGTGAGATACCGGCCGAAATGTTGGAAAGAGTATGCCAAAATTGGACTAAGCGCATGGACCATTTGAGGTGCAGTCGCGGTCAACATTTGCATGAAATAATCTTCAAACATTAAATTATATGGGCCGTACTATCGATTCATGCATTTTTCTGAATTTTATGTTTTTTTTTTTTTTTTGAAAAATGTTCCTATAGCTCTTTAAAAATCACCCATTATTAAATAAAAATAGTCTTAGAGAATCTCTATGCAAATTAATTATTTTTTAATAAATATGAATTAAAATAACAATTTTATAAGCGAAACTAAAATTCTTTGATTCATATCAAAATCGTATCCCACCAAACATTTGTTGAAACTTTTTCTTTAACGAATTTTTTTTTTCGAATTTCGAATCTTTAAATACCAATTCAGAATAACTAATCCAAGAACATTAAAAAAAAATTAAATAAAATAATAATTCATTAACAACAGACAAATATACATAAATGCTATACAATTAAGGAAATTGAAACAATTTAAATTAAGAAAACATATGTAAAAAAATTTCTACATAAGAAGGAATTTTCAATTTGGACTGTGTTGCGATCCAATTTACATTCTAATTACACACAGCAGAGCAAAATAAGATTGTAAAGCTTTTAAAAGAAATTAAAAAAAAACAACAGAAAACTGAGAAAGAAATTACAAAAATCAAGCACATACAGGGGGTGTGGACACACAAATAGGTAGGAATGATAGGCAGAGTAAACAGTAAATAAAATTTAACAAAAAAAAAAAAAAAAAACAAAAACAAGAAACTCATGCATACGTGCACTTGTTGCTGATGGTGTTGGTGGTGGTGGTGGTGTTGGACGTGGTGGTCGTGATGGTCTTGGTAGTTGTGTTGAATATGGTTCCAGTGCTGGGAAATTGTAACTGTTGTCGCTGAAGTATCAATTGGGGGCCTTAAATAATTATTAGTATTGTTTGCAGTGCTAGTGCTAGTGCTCGAGGTGGTAGTGGTGGTGGTGGTGGTGGTGTTGGTGGTATATGTGCAATTATTGTCATAAACTGTGGTGGTGTTTGCTGTAAAATACTGCCTATTGAATTGATCTTCATTGCGAGAAAACGACTCGTATGAAGAGCAACTACAGAAAGGTGTGCAAAATTGTTTACGTGACGATGTGTTTGGTGGTGATTGTGGTTCATGGTGGTGAGCTTGTTGTGGTGAAGCTGCTGTTTCAGCTGTTGCCTCAATTAGCGGCGGTGATTTCGATTTCTTGCTAAAAGGCGAGAAACGAATTTTTCTTTGTGAATCTTTTTTGTCTTTCGCTTTTGGTTTTTGCAATTGCGTAACCACTGTGGTCGTCGTATGCGACTTGTCCAGTGATAAACGTGAAGTGGGTGAAAGCGTGGTTATGGCTATGGCCGTATTTGGTGTAGAGCCATTCGTTTTACATTTACTAAGTGCTAGAGATTGTGATGATGATGTATCGCTGTTGATTATTTGATTTTTCGTTTTGTTTTTGTGATGGTACTGATGTTTGTTGTTATTATTAGTAGTATTGGTGTTGTTGCAAGTGGTGGCTTTGGTGGCTATAATCATTGGTTCTTTAATGGCTACATCACCCAGTATTATTACTTTGTCACTGCTTGTCGATCCTTGCCTTCGTACTCTGGCCTTTTCCGTTGGTGGCTCCAATGTACAACGGTAAACATGTTGAGCATATTTAACACGTTTACCTTTCGGACTTGAGCTCGGTGTGCATGGACTAAGCGGTGGGCTATGATTTGAACTCACATCGGTATTGTGAAATATTGGATTTTCAATTTCAACTTGTGTTGTTGCCAACGAAGCTTTCTTTGTTGCTTTGTTGTTTGCTGGTGTTAAGGTCATTTCGCCAGTCGGTTTCAAATACAATGTATCCATGGATGGTGACGTTACCGGTGTGGTCGTAGTGCTGCCACTATTATGCAATTGTTTTGTGGTATCTTGTGGTTGCACCATGGAAGACGCTTTATTTGCGGTACTACTACTATGTACATCGACTTTATGTTGTCGTAGCGTGGCTGTTGCCGTTGCTGTTCCCATATCTAAATTATTTTTCATTATTGCACTCTACAATGATCATAAACGGGTAATATTTTTTTGATTTGATTTGAGTTTAAAAATTAAAAACTTAAAAACTTAAATTTAAAAAGAATATTTATTGATTTTCACTTTCACATGGTGTGTGAATGTGTGAATGTGTGAATTTGTTTAAATCATTTTGAAATAATACAATACAAAAGCCAAAAGTTAAATTTGTAACGAAAAGAAAATTAAAAAAAAAAATTTCTTGTTTTCTTTCTTTTTTAAATAACTTTTGACTTTTTTTTTTTTGGAATCATAAGATTTGTGAACAAATGTTTGGAAAGGTGCAACTATTTTGTGTTATAATTGGTTTCAAAAAAATTAAAAAGTAATATTTATATATTGTATTATATATATATGGTATAATAAATATAAGAATATATACACACATGATGCTGCTACAAAACTCTTTTAAATTTTCGAAATTAAAAAAAAAAATATTTTTAGACAATCAAACAAATCTTTAGAAAAAAAAGTTGATTAAAATAATAAAAATTTTAATTAATTAATAAATATTTTCAAAACAAAATAAATATTTTCAAACTGCTCTTATCCCACTATAATTCAAATTTTTCAGTTGAAAAAGAGTTGGTTTGGACATCATTTAAGTTCAGCAGGTTTTCCAACAAACTATATTCGTATTTAAATAAAGGATTTGTTTTTAAGTGATGCTATTAAGGCATAAAAATGTAAAGACTATGTCTGTAACTCAGTAATTCCTTGGTGTATGAATTTCTTTCAATTGAATTTACAACGACCCTCATAATAAATGTTGCTTTTTGGAGGTCAAACATCTATAATTTATTCTCTTGATCAAAGTGCAATGGCGCCTAATTTTGATTAAAAGTCAAAGTCGAAAAGCTTTTTTACTCCTTTAGTTTAAAAACAGTGATGCAGCATAAAGCCTTATTGATTACAATTTCTAATAAATATAAAGGGTCCGCCAAATAACTTTTTTTTTAAATGCTTAAAAAAAACTACTGAATATTTTCTCAAATTTCTTTTTTTATTTGAAAGAAGTAATGGAAAATAATTTCATTGAAATGGCTGCCTCGGCTGGCCATGCTGTAGCCTACACCAGAAGATGCCGATTTTGGCAAAAAAAAAATCGTCTTTTCAGATAAAGCTCATTTTGATCTTGGCGGGTATGTAAACAAGCAAAATTGTCGCATTTGGAACACAGAAAACCCGCACGCTTACATTGAAAAGCCGACGCACCCAAAACGAGTCACTGTTTGGTGCGGATTTTGGTCCAGAGGCATGATTGAGCCATTTTTCTTCGAAAATGAGCAAGGAGTGGCCGTTACAGTCAATGGCGATCGTTATCGGGCCATGTTGAACGAATTTTTGTTCACAAAAATTGAAGAGGACGATATTGGCAACATTTGGTTCCAACAGGACAGAGCTACGTGTCACACAGCCGAAGCTACAGTCGATGTTTTGCGTCCTGTTTTTGAAGATCGCATTATCAGCCTCAGAGCTGATGTCGTTTGGCCACTTCGGAGCTGCGATTTGATACCGTTGGACTATAATTTGTGGGGTGCCGTCAAAGATAAGTGTTACGCTGACAAGCCAGAGACAATTGACGCTTTAAAGGACAATATTCGTGATGCCATTGGTGAAATACAGCTGCAAACAATCGATAATGTGCTTAAAAATTGGACCGATCGTGTAGGCTACTGCATGGCCAGCCGATACAGCCATTTGAATGAAATTATTTTCCATTATTAACCGGAAGGATTGTACTTTCAAATAAAAAAAGAAATTTGAGAAAATATTCAGTGGTTTTTTTAAGCATTTTCAAAAAAAAAGCTATTTGGCGGACCCTTTATAAATCTGATGCCTGATTCTTTTTTGACTGCGTTAAAAGTATACATTGACGACGTTTTGAAATAGTATACATTGTAAACATTTTGTACAGCGGCATTATGAAACACGATACTTTGTTCAAACACAAAGCAACTAACATTTTGGAAGGCAGCCTGTATGTATATATGTTGTATGTAATCTTTTGAAAAGTTCTTTAAAATCTCATAGATAATGTTATTACGTTTGATTAAATTGGAAATTTAAATCCGTTTAAATTATCTGTATTAGTTAGTAGCGAGGCGCATTAAATTTTGTTTTGTTATTACAAAGAGAGACTTGAAAGGTTTTAAAATTGAAAGGCTAAGCATGATTCTGTGTTGTGGTAGAATTAAAATTACAACCGATTTATAAAGCATTAATTGCAGTTACATATTGAGTCCACATTTAATAATTTGATTATCTAGTTACCCATTAAAATTAAAAAGTTTTAAAATCAATTAATTAGTAAATAAATATGTACATAAATAGGTCTTTTAGAAATTCATATTAAATTAGTAACTAATAAATGATTAAAATTTATATTCATATTATTTTGTTAATAAAGATTATTTATGCTATTATAAGTATACATATGTAGTATATAGAGTGTGCAATGCTCAAACAAAATGGCTTCTTTCAAATTTAATTTTTTTGTTAATAGAGTAACTAAAAAAGTTAAAAGTCGTATATTTTAAGGAGAAGAAATTGCTTGAAACCATTTAAAATAAGAAACTATTTCTATAAACCGAGAGTATGTATGTATGTATGTATGGATAAACTGTATTAATAAATTTAAAAATTATTTTTAATTATTTTGCCACATTCAATAAAAAAAGAAACACATTTTAAAACTAACAAACTTACATCAGTTATTTCCACAACTTCACCGGTACGCAAATCGATAACATCGCCATAGGTGCGGCCATAAATACTGCATTTATTAAATGTCATTATGTTTTGGGTAAGTGTACCGGTCTTATCCGAGAATATATACTGAATTTGTCCAAGTTCTTCATTAAGTGTGGTGGTACGGGCTTTGGCATGGGTTTTAGTTGTTTCATAATACATTTCTTCGTCCCAATTAATTAAAAATGATTGAATGAAACGTATAACCTTAAATAATAAAGAAAAGAAAATAAAAATTAAAATCATTTTTACAACAAAACTTATATAATAAGTATGTAATTACCTCTACTGAAACGTAGAGTGATATTGGCACTACGGTATTTAATACAATGGCATAAGAGAAGAATACTAAGAGTCCTATAACAGTTGATCCTTGCACGACATTTTTTGGTATGATGTTTTCCCAGGGCAAATAAACCTGTAATAAAATAATTTTAGTAACAATTTACATATTTCATTGAATATTTATTTAAGATTCTAAAGGGTCCGCCAAATAACTTTTTTTTTTTGAAAATGCTTTAAGAAAAAACTACTGAATATTTTCTTAAATTTTTTTTTTTTTAATGTATAATCCTTCCAGTTAATAATGGAAAATAATTTCATTCAAATGACTGCCTCATTCAAATGTTGCCATGCAGTAGCCTACACCAGAAGATGCCGATTTTGGCAAAAAAAAATCATCTTTTCAGATGAAGCTCCTTTTGATCTTGGCGGGTATGTAAACAAGCAAAATTGTCGCATTTGGGGCACAGAAAACCCGCACGCATACATTGAAAAGCCGACGCACCCAAAACGAGTCACTGTTTGGTGCGGATTTTGGTCCAGAGGCGTAATTGGGCCATTTTTCTTCGAAAATGAGCAAGGAGTGGCCGTTATAGTCAATGGCGATCGTTATCGGGCCATGTTGAACGAATTTTTGTTCACAAAAATTGAAGAGGAGGACATTGGCAACATTTAGTTTCAACAGGACGGCGCTACGTGTCACACAGCCGAAGCTACACTCAATGTTTTGCGTCCTGTTTTTGAAGATCGCATTATCAGCCGCAGAGCTGATGTCGTTTGGCCACCTCGGAGCTGCGATTTGACACCGTTGGACTATTATTTGTGGAGTGCCTTCAAAGATAAGTGTTACGCCGACAAGCCAGAGACAATTGACGCTTTAAAGGACAATATTCGTGAAGCCATTGGTGAAATACAGCTGCACACAATCGATAATGAGCTTAACAATTGGACCGATCGTGTAGTCTACCGCATGGTCAGCCGAGGCAGCCATTTGAATGAAATTATTTTCCATTATTAACCGGAAGGATTGTACTTTCAAATAAAAAAAAAAGAAATTTTAGAAAATATTCAGTCGGTTTTTTTTAAAGCATTTTCAAAAAAAAAAGTTATTTGGCGGACCCTTTATTAAACTTATTAAAATTCGGAGAATCGTTTGATCGAAAAGGTCTAGCCTTTCTATGATAACTTACCTGAAAATGTTGACCGATAAATCCCTCCCATAGAGCACAGGCTAGCGTGAAGAAAGCACAAATGGATAACAGAAAAAGCACAATCTAAAGATAAAGAAAAGAAAATTTAAAAAAAATCCATTCAATTTCTCCTTTTGTGGACTTACCCCAATTATAATGAAATTCAATAAACGATCAACACCCGTACTCTTGAACTGTGTCTTGCCCGAATTTTGCATTAGTTTTGTATCTTTGCCGGCAAAGATAACAACACCATAACACCACTGCGTATTACGCAAAACACAGCCGCGCAATAGGATCTTTTCATTGTCGAGAGCAAAACGCTGATTGCGCCATATTAAAGTGCCTTCAAATTTATTCAATAAATTATTGGGCTTCTCACAGATAATTTCACCATTGAAACTCCACAGTAAATCATCACGTTGGCCCAGCTCAATGGTTTCGGTTAAACATTGTTTACACTTGAGATTCGTTTCACCATCCAATTCGGCCGTTTCGATAAAACACAAACCATTTGGTTCTGAAGTGCTTAAAAGTAATATGTCAGCTGCCACAAATTGATTGTTTTCCATGCGTATCACATCGCCGACCTTGAATTTGAAAACGATTACATACAAACGTTGGTATATATATATGAGTTTCGTGTTACCTGTACACCTGACCACTTTTCATCGGTTAATTTGCCATTTCTTAGCGTCTTTGATTTACGATTATTCACCTGAGAATCGGACAAATGCCGTTGCTGAAAGCAAAAGAATACAAAAAGAAAAGGAAATTATTTTCAATTTAAAATACAAACTAAATAAAGTACGTATGCATATGACTTTGAACTTTATTTTGTTGTTGTTTTTTTTACAATTCCTGGATTTTTAATTTAAATATTTCATATACTTCTCGTTCATTGTCTACGTGAAAAACAATATTTACACTCAGAAATTTACATCCGTCACAAAAAAGAAAAACCTGGTGAAATGTAAATATTTTCCAAGCAAATAAAACTTCAAAGAATTCATTTTATTTGCCTATTTGTTTGGATGATTAAAGTAAAAATTATTCAGTATATTTAGAAATAAACAAACGACAGATGTTTTTTCAATAAAGGCAAGTCTGACTTGACGCTCACGACTTGTTTAAATCAAACGGTCCTACAGTATTTATTATTATTCAGCACGTTCGATCAGCCACATAGGCTGTGTACATGAAATCTCCATCTGTCTCTACCAAGAGATTTTTCATTTTCATTTAAAAACTGTTCGCCTACAAAATAAATTTCGGTCGCCCCTCTTATAATCGAAGCCTGTGTGTACCATTCATGCCATGTTTCGTAGCAGATTTCGTTCTATTCCAGTATCTTCTGACAGCATAACCAGTCCAATCATATTTTGGCCTCTTTATATAGAGCGTGTGTTAAGCCTGACAGCGATTTAAAATAGTTGTTCATTGGTGACTGTACATGGCCACCAGATTTATAATATACTGCGTAAGCATTTTCTAGTGAATACTTGGATTTTATTTTGTTATGTTCTGTGGGTCTAATCATATTTTAAAGACGTCTTGAATTTAAATTTTAGCATATCATTTCCAAATGTTTTCTAACTTGAAGAATACGGTTCTGGCCTTATAATGGGCGATTTTTAAAGAGCTATAGGAAAAGTTTTCAAAAAAACACATAAAATTCAGAAAAATGCATGAAATCTTTATTTGAATCGATAGTACAGTCCATATAATTTAATGTTTCAAGATTATTTCATGCAAATGTTGACCGCGACTGCGCCTCAAATGGTCCATCCGCTTAGTCCAATTTTGGCATACTCTTTCCAACATTTCCGGCCGGTATCTCACGAATAAATGCTTCAATGTTGTCTTCCAATGCGTCAATTGAAGCGGGCTTGTCTGTATAGACATGAGCTTTAACATAGCCCCACAAAAAATAGTCTAAAGGCGTTAAATCGCACGATCTAGGCGGCCAATTGACCGGTCCCGAACGTGAAATAAAATGTTCATCGAACTCGCCTCCCAATAAGTCCATTGTTACGCGTGCTGTGTGGCATGTGGCACCGTCTTGTTGAAACCACATGTCATGCAAGTCAAGCTCTTACATTTTGGGCAAAAAAAAAGTTGGATATCATCTCACGGTAGCGCTCACCATTCACAGTTACGTTACAATTCGCAGCATCTTTGAAGAAGTACGGTCCAATGATGCCACCAGCCCATAAACCGCACCAAACTGTGACTTTTTCTGGATGCATTGGTAGCTTTTGCAATGCTTCTGGCTGATCTTCACTCCAAAATCGACAATTCTGCTTATTTCCGTATCCATTGAGCCAAAAATGAGCTTCGTCGCTGAACACAATTTTTCGATAAAGAAGTGAATGTTCGGCCAACTTTCCAAGAGCCCATTCACCAAAAATTCTGCGTTGCGGTAGGTCGTTCGGCTTTAATTCTTGCACCAGCTGTATTTTGAAAAGCTCCACACCTAAATTCTTCCGCAAAATTTTCCACGTTATTGAGTAACAGAGGCCCAATTGATGCGAACGGCAACAAAACCATAATTGATGGTCATCATTAACACCGGCCGATACAGCTGCGATATTTTTTTCAGTTCGCACTCTACGTAAGCGTGTTGGTGGTTTAATGTCCAACAATGTAAATTTGGTGCGAAATTTAGGCACAATAGCCCAAATAGAAGCTTCAGTGGGTCGATTAAACTGACCATAAAATGGAAGAAACGCGCGATGAACTTTCTTAACAGAGCACGTATTTTGCTAATAAAATTCAATGATTTGCAAGCGTTGTTCGTTTCTAAGACGATTCATGGTTAAATTATAGACCAAACTGAAGATGTTTGACAGTGAAACAAATCACGAAACGTGCGTGAGCTGTTTAAACCAGTGTTGCCAAAAAGATAATAGCTAAAAAAATCACCCGTTATATTACTACTTTGTCCTGTTGTACATATTTACTTAATCGGTCTTTACAACCCTTTAGTTGGGATTAGAATCCTGCTTCTAACACCACGCACGTTTTATATACTCTCAGAGTTTTTGCCAGAAGACTGCTGAGGGGAACTCGCCTAAAGAAATATTAGGCGTAGGTTGAACCACTGGCTCTTGTCTAATAAGCCAAGGCACTACCCACTAGAATACGCCGATATACTGAAACCAGTGGCCATAATTTATAAAAACTTTTTGCAATAAAAAAATATTTTTCTAGAAAAAAGTTCTTGCCACAAACAGTTGTTTACTCATGCAACAAATTATATTATTTTTATGAGTGTAAACAGCAAATCACTAACACACACTCTCATATGTATGCATTACATTGAAAAAAGCTGTACTGCTGTCATATATGTACATGACACACAGTAGTCATTGGGTAAGTGGCATAAAATTTACCATAAAATGTCAATGTCAACAACACATGAATAAAAACAACAAAAAAAAAAAGAAACAGAATAAAATATATTTTTCTATAGGCTGTTACCAAATACTATCCACCCACCTTGGGGTTGGCCATCATCGTTATATGGTAACCAAAAAAATATAAAAAAAAAAATTCCACACATAACTGTTAAAAAAACTTTTCGACTTACACCTCCTACACCCGACCCCTAAAACTTGGGGCCAGCTGTTGGTATACATTTAAAATATTCTTTTAGAAAAATTTATTTCCAAATAACCGCGTCTAAGTACCGTTTTAGAATGTTAAACTAGGTTATTTCATGGGTTAATACTTACAATGTCATCGTAGGCATCTTTAACGGCGGTTAATGTTAACACACCGATTAATGGAATGGCTGTGGTAACTGGCGTTAACGATGAAATGGCCGGTATCAGTTGCAACACCAACAAACACAAGAAATAAAAGTTGGCAAGACGTTGAAATTGTTCCAATAGATTGAATGGCAAAAATGTCATCAACGAATATTTGGACGTTTTAATATAATTGTCCTGCAAAATAAAAAAAAAGAGAAATTTCGTTACAATTAAAAATAATTTCCAAGAAAATGATGAGATTTAAGCAATTTATTACAATAAATATATATGTAATACGATATACGATAATTAATATTTAATTTATGATTAAATTTTTCAAATTTATTAACAAACAAAACTAAAATTCAATAAGAAAAACTCTTCATTCCTAAACTTAATACACTACCATACAACCTAGCACGTCGCTAGGCAACGTTAGATGGCAACTCTATCATTCTAGGCCCTGTTATCGCAGATTAATTGGTTCTTAAGCTAGAGGAGTTTAATTAATGAAACTGAAACAAGGCAATGCTTTATGACAACCCTATGCTCCTTAAAGGAATAATCAAGGTATATGCATTGCGGATCTCAACCCAAAAAAGTCTTCTCTATTGGATGACATACTAACACTAAAGAAGTAATTTTTTCGTTTTGATTGTCTGACTATTTCTAGTGAGTCATTTTGTGTCAGTACTTTTCGTATATGCTGGCAAGTCCCTGATGTAACACTACTGCATAAAGATATGAGGAACCACCATCTTGTAGCATATCTACGGTCGAATATTCTGCTTAGCTACAGGTAATACGTTTTTCATAGGCCCCGTTTTACTAGTGATCAGTTAATATTACTCTTCAAATGATGAAATCTGTCCATCAAACGGTTTGTTGAGAATAAGTTTGTGGCTGTGATATAATGTGAACGCGTTTTTTTTTTCTTATCTGACCACACTTGTCCCGATTTACACCAAGTTTTTGCAAGAGATGCAATAGAGGGCGAAAGATGAAGATTTGGCACCAAGAAATACTGCGCGGTTGTCACACTTGACGTTAGAAACGCGTTCAACTCAGTGAATTGGGGGCGGATTATGAGAGCCCTCTTTAACATGGCTACGCCGCCATACTTAATGGAGACTCTGGACAATTACTTTCAGGACAGGAAAGTAATATACCTAACGGATAAAGGAGAAAAGGAATACGTAGTGACGGCAGGTGTTCCGCAGGGCTCTGTACTTGGGCCGCTACTATGGAACATTATGTACGATGGTGTACTTCGACTGCGATTTCCGAACCGGACTACAATTGTGGGCTTTGTAGACGACATTGCCATAGTCAAGGTAGCTAAGACGGTAAGGGAAATAGAGGAGAAGACGAACATAGCGATTCGAAAGGTTGGAGCATGGCTTGATGAGGCAGGTTTAACACTTGCCGCACATAAAACGGAGGCCGTCTTGATAAGTGGCCGGAAGATGGAAGTGACCGTTGGAGGTACAGAGATCGAATCTGAGAGGGCGATAAAATACCTGGGAGTGATTATCGACGACAGGTTGAACTTCAAGGAGCACGTGAAATGCATCGGCGAAAAGGCATATGCAACACAGGAAGCACTGGCGAGGATGATGCCAAATATTGGAGGACCAGGTCCATTCAAGAGGAGGATAATATTGAGGGTTGTAACGTCGATAATGTTATATGCTTGCCCAATATGGTCGGAGGCACTCTCCGTGGGGACGACAAGGAGAATACTGTCCTCGGTGTATCGTCTAAGCGCGATTAGCCAAGTAATTGGCTTCAGGACAGTCTCTGATGAAGCGGTATTGTCTTTGCCAATACCAATAGACATACTGGCGGGTGAGTTTCTCGAGTTTCCAGGACGAACTGCAGCTATAAAGGCGGGGGAACGAAGGACTTCTAACTGGTCATGGGTGCTTCAGGAAATACCTGCACAGATTTGGACATGATACTTCCCCTTTATGCCCAAACTGCGCAGATGAGGAGGAAGACGCGGGGAAACGAGTTTCGGACCAACTCGGCTTATGGAGGAGGTGTTGAATTCTAGGATTCTATGGAGCCAATACAGTCAGAAAATGGCTGAAGTTATGATAGAACTCCGAAGGCTGGAGGAACGGAGATGAAATTTAACTTAGTATGACCAAGCTTTAGGGCTAACCAACCCTCCGCGAAGTAATACCTTACGGCAGTCACGCGGAGGGAGAGTGGTTGAAGTGTGTAGGGGGTGGGTTTAGTACGTAGGCACCAGTGATGGTGAATCGTGCACTCTTTTATTGGAAAAAAGTCTTTCGAAGATTCCCACCTCCGGCCTAAGACAAAAAAAAAGAACACTGAGTTTTCGCAGGCATCGCACTCTTTGTAGTGTTGTAGCTGTGGTTCCATCGGCCATATACAATTGAAATTCAAAGCTCGTTATAGCTTCAAAGCTATTGCTTATCTTTCAAATTTTGTACTTTAAAGTTGACACCAGCATTTGTTGTTTATATACTTTCGATCATAATCCAAGCCGTTTAGAGATTGGCAGCGTAAAGGCTTCATGTTAAATAGCACCCGCATGAACGGAATTTTAATACAAGCAAAACTTGATATATTGAGCCATAAAGATATTGATTGTTTCATGGCATAAGTTATCTAGAATTAGAGGCTAAGAAGCTCTTATAGTTCTAATATATAATGCTTTAGTCGCTGAACCAGAATACTTTTGGTTCCCATTCCATTCCAATTTAATAGAAAACTCATGCATGGACTAGTATCTCGGCGTCTAATCTCGATAACAGATAGGAGAGCTTGGAACTGTTTATTATAGACGATGGGATAACTTTTTATATTCAGTAGTCCTCATTGCCTCAATTCTCAGCAGTCTTCTGGCCAAAATTCTGAGAGTAAAACAAAATTTCCATGAGCAATTTTTCAAAACTCTGTCCTCGGAGTGGACTTTAAACTGTAGGTCCCATCACTCATGGAAAAATTTAACCCACACAACATGGGTGGGGAGGAAGCTGGATTGTAATCATGACTAAAGAGTTGTAATGAGCAATTAAGTAAATAAGTAATTGACACGAGCATTTGGAGGTTGCATGTGATTCAGATGCGATTGAGTCATTCATATTACCGCTTTTGCCTCAATATCCAAAGGGCTTGGTCTGGGTGAAAGGAATATGGTTGACAAATATTACTGCGAATTTTCAAAATAGTTGATGGGATTAGAAGTTAGGGGACAAGGTCGTTAATAAAAATACGACAAACAATTGAAGATAGGATAGAGCGTTGTGATAGTTCTTAATGTAGAATTTTATGCAATAATCGTCATTAGTAATCGTAGTCGCCGTAATCTAGTAGGTAGTGTGTTGGGTTATTAGACGCAAGACCACGGTTAAAACCCCAGGCCAGACATCAAAACGAAAATATGAAAAAGTATTTCTTCGGCGACTTCCTCTCAGCAGATTTCCGGCAAAAACTCTGAGAGTAACTGAAATTGCCATGAAAAGTTTCTCAAAAATCTGTCGTTCGGAGTCGACTTCAAAACTGTAGGTCTCGCCACTCATGTATAAAATTAACACACATAACGTCTCTTTTAAGGTAAACAGATTTCAATTGAATCCTTTCCAAGGATCCTGCAATTCAAAAGAATTTTGTTCAGTTCATACGATAATGCATCATTAAAAAGTTTTGGATAACTTTTTTCCGGTTTTCAAAAACTGTAAAACAATAGTATGAGACTTTATTAAAATGTTTGAAATCTTGCGGCACAGAAAATTAACGAAAAAAGGGTTTACAAGGTTTGTCTAGATGATTAGAAAACAAAAAAGTCGTATGAGCCAACTAACAAGGATTCATGTGTGTGAATATAAATTCGAATTTAACTATCAAAGACAAAAACCAGACGCTGTATTACTATGTTAACATAGTGAATTTTTCAAGCCTGATATCTCAAGTTCCGAAATTATTTGGAATATATCTTTTTTTGAAGTCGCCGTAGTCAAGTAGGTAGTGTGTTGGCCACGGTTCGAGCCCCAGGCCAGACATCAAGACAAAATACAAAAAGTATTTTCTTCGGCGACTTCCTTTCAGCAGATTTCTGGCAAAAACTGAGAGTAAATAAAAAATTGCCATGAAAAGTTTCTCAAAAATTTGTTGTTCGGAGTCGACTTTAAACTGTAGGTCACGCCACTCATGTATAAAAATTAACACACATAACATAAGTCGTGTGAGAAAGGACGTTGTGCAATGGGTCAATTCGACCTCCGGGTACTGTACTTGTCTTAATTGACAAATACACATCGTCTAACCTAACCTTACCTACCACTTATTGGGTTCAATTGGAGACACCTTAGACTATAGTGTGTATATAGTGGGATATCTGCAGCAAGTACCATTTTTCCACAACATCCACGATCCTACCCAGACTGTTAACACAGGGAGTATTTGAAGCCCGGTATATCAAGTTCCAAAATTATTTGGAATACCAGTTATTGGGTTTAAGTGGGGACGGACACCTTAGGCTACAATTTGTGTATAGTGGGAGCATAATTTTTAAGGAATGAGTAGGTATTCCGTTCTTCGATATCGTATATTTGGGTGATTTCTTCTTTGACTATTTTTTTTTTATTTTTGTTAACCACTTAAGGCAATTAATACAACTTCCCGTTAAAGTTGGGTTTAGTTAAAGGTGACTTTAGCTAAAGTGAACTTTAAAGTCATCTTTAACTTCTTTTTGTTATTACAACCTAATGATAAAATAAAATAAACTTTTACAAAAATATGCCAGTGTCGGAGCAATGCCGATAACACTGCTCAATTAAACAAGTTTTTTTTAAACACAGTGGCAACGACAGACTTCATTTTTTTGTTGTATATGCTCATTTTGTTTATAACGGGTGATTTTTTAGCTATTATCTTTTAACCATGAATCGTCTTATAAACGAACAACGCGTGCAAATTATTGAATTTTATTATCAAAATGCGTGCTCTGTTAAGAAAGTTCATCGCGCGCTTCTTCCATTTTATGGTCAGTTTAATCGACCCACTGAAGCGGCTATTCGGGCTATTGTGACTAAATTTTGCACCAAATTTACATTGTTGGACATTAAACCACTAACACGCTTATGTAGAGTGCGAACTGAAGAAAATATCGCAGCTGTATCGGCCAGTGTTAATAATGACCATCAATTATCGATTCGTCGCCGTTCGCAGCAATTGGGTCTCTGTTACTCCACAACGTGGAAAATTTTGCGGAAGGATTTAGGTGTGAAGCCTTTCAAAATACAGCTGGTGCAAGAATTGAAGCCGCAACGCAGAATTTTTGATGAACGTGCTCTTGGAAAGTTGGCCGAAGATCCACTTCTTTATCGAAAAATTATGTTCAGCGACGAGGCTCATTTTTGGCTCAATGGATACGTAAATAAGCAGATTTGTTGATTTTGGAGTGAATATCAGCCAGAAGCATTGCAAAAGCTACCAATGCATCCAGAAAAAGTCACAGTTTGGTGCGGTTTATGGGCTGGGTGGCATCATTGGACCGTACGTTTTCAAAGATGCTGCGAATCGTAAAGTAACTGTGAATGGTGAGCGCTACCGTGAGATGATATCCAACTTTTTTTTGCCCAAAATACAAGATCTTGACTTGCGGGACATGTGGTTTCAACAAGACGGTGCCACATGCCACACAGCACGCGTAACAATGGACTTATTGAGAGGCGAGTTCGGTGAACATTTTATTTCACGTTCGGGACCGGTCAATTGGCCGCCTATATCGTGCGATTTAACGCCTTTAGACTATTTTTTGTGGGGCTATGTTAAAGCTCATGTCTATACAGACAAACCCGCTTCAATTGACGCATTGGAAGACAATATTGAAGCATTTATTCGTGAGATACCGGCCGGAAATGTTGGAAAGAGTATGCCAAAATTGGACTAAGCGGATGGACCATTTGAGGGGCAGTCGCGGTCAACATTTGCATGAAATAATCTTCAAACATTAAATTATATGGACCGTACTATCGATTCAAATAAAGATTTCATGCATTTTTCTGAATTTTATGTGTTTTTTTTTAATTTTTCTATAGCTCTTTACAAATCACCCATTATTTGAAGTTGCCATATTGGAAATAATATATAATATAGTAAGTTCGAAGTCGCCGTGGTGTAGTAGGTAGTGTGTTGGCTTACTATTCGTAAAGCCCGGGTTCGTATCCCAGGTCAGACATCAAAAAAATGAAATATGAAAAAAAAAATATTTCTTCGGCGACTTCCTCTCAGCAGATTTCTGGCAAAAACTCTGAGAGTAAAATAAACTGCCATGAAAAAGTTTCTCAAAATTCTGTCGTTCGGAGTCGACGTTAAACTGTAGGTCCCGCCACTCACGTATAAAATTAACGCACACAACATGAGTGGTGTGAGAAGCTAGGCCGTAATCCTGACTGAAGGGTTGTAATGGCCAATTATGTATGTATGTAATATTGCTCTTTTAATGTTAACATTAGCTCTGTTAAAATTTTTGGTTTTTATCTTTGCTAGTTAAATTCGACATTATCTTTACACATATCAAGGATTCCTATGATAGGTAATGAAATATTTTTTTTTTTTTTTGGAAAAAGAAGCAAAGTCACCTTGAGCACGTGTATCAATGAATGAAATCTGTTTTTAATGCAGGATATATATTTTTCAAAATCTAAACTTTTATCGTTTCCCAGAGAAACAATTAAAATTTAAATCGGATTTAAATATTTTTCATTTGCATGTAAATCGATTCTTGTCAAATCGTTATAAGAGAAGGAGAAGAAATTGTATTTCAATTCCATAAAGAAAACCTATTAAAAAAATCCTTTGTTTTCCTTTAAGATGGCCTATTAAAAATCCATTTTGTTTTATGATTATTACCGTATGAAAATTTATATGCTTTCGTTTCACTACAACCGTGTAGATGATTTCTTTTCCGTTTTTTTTTTCTTTCAAATTCATTCTTGTATTGTTGGATACTTTGTTTAAGTTATTGCTCATATCCACGAGATTCAATTCAAATGCCAGAAAGGCAAGCAGGCAGGCAGGCAGGCAGTCAGCCAACAAACCTGGTATGTGTGTCTATCACAATGCTTGCTTGCCCGACTGACTGACTGACTGACTGTCAGCATGCCTGCCAGCCTGTCTCCTTACTGTATCCTTCGTTTCAATTTTCAACACTGTAACTGTATACACTGTATACACTGTATAACCTATTGACCCAATTAAATGTTGATATTGTGTAAGCCAACAACAACAACAACATGCGTCTTACTATACCATACCATGTCCTACCATACAAAAAAGGACGGATAGGACGGACGTTATTTCATTTCATTCACTTATTCGCTCGCTCGCATTCATTCAGTTCTCTTTTCTTCTCTTCAATTGTGAATAATTTTTCGTAGAGGGAATTTTTGGCTGAGCGAATACATACATACATACTTACGTATTAATGATGTAATGTAATGCATTGTACATACCATGTACTACTATGTACATGAATATGCCAATGTAGGTTAGGATATTTAAGTAAGTATTTATGAATACAAGTATTGTAGCAATATGTGCAGGTCGGCTTAAGGTATTATTAGCTTTTAAGAGCAAAAGCCTTTAAAAATAGATTTTTGAATTGTGAATTGAGTCAGCAATTTCTGTATTTTTATTTCTCTCCTCTAGTTTCCTTTATTTTTCATTTTCTTTAACGATTTTATTCGCTTTTTAATGCACCTTACACGCACGTTCTAATGTAACTAGCAAAGACAAAAACCACTGATAAAGTTAACAGAGCAATGTTAAGTATTTGATGCAAGGTACAAAAAAATGATCATGGAAGAAATCCCCCAAATATATGATATTGGCGAATGGAAAATATATTCGCATTCCTTAAAAATTACGCCCCACAGGTTCCTGAGTGAAACAACTTCTCTGGTAATACGCAAATTGTTTTGAGAATTGAAAAACTTGGTGGAGCTATCCCACTATATATCCATTTCGCTGAAGAACAGCCTGACCATGATCATCATCAAAAGTATAAAATAATTTAACGTCGTCAGAAATAGGACAAGGAAGATCATTAAAAAACAATAAAAACAGTAAAGGACCCAAATGGCTACCCTGCGGAACACCAGAAGTAACATATACTGTCTTAGACAATACATTCCCAAACAATACGCTCTGAGTCCTAAGGGAGAGATAGGAGTGTAGCCAACGATGAATAATATCAGGAATACCGATTAATGAAAGTTTAAGAAGCAAAATTCTATGATCAACCCTATCAAAAGCTTTACTGAAATCAGTATAAATCACATCAGTCCGAGCTCTGGCAAGAAAACCCCTGTAAACATGTGTAGTAAATTCAAAAAGATTAGTGACAGTCGACCTACCATGGTCAAGGCTTCCAAAACAGGTCTCCTTAGAGTCGGGCATTAATTGGGACCAGAGTTACAGGCGATGAAGCTAATTGTTTTATTCAAATGAGCAATTAAAAAAAGTGTTCTATACAAATCGGATTAAATACGATAAAAAAAAATGGACTTAAGAGAAGTGGACCTAGTGCACTGGATAGCCATGTTATCAAAGATTCCAAAACAAGTTTCCTTAGAGTCGGGCATTAATTGGGACCAGAGATATAGGCGGCGAAGCAAATTGTTTTATTCAAATGAGCAAAAAAAAAGTGTACTGCATAAATGGGGCTATTTTTGGATAAAAAAATGGACTTAGCGGGAGACATGGAACTAGTGGACTGGATAGTCATGACATCAAAGATTCCAAAACACGTCTCCTTACATACATACATACATAATTGGTCATTACAACCCTTCAGTCAGGATTACGACCTAGTTTCTCACACCACTTATGGTGTGTGTGTTAATTTTATACAAGAGTGGTGGGACCTACAGTTTAAAGTCGACTCCGAACGACAGATTTTTGAGAAACTTTTCATGGCAATTTTATTTACTCTTAGAGTTTTTGCCAGAAATCTGCTGAGAGGAAGACGCCGAAAAAATACTTTTTGTATTTTGTCTTGATGTCTGGCCTGGGGCTCGAACCCTGGCTTTACGTCTAATAAGCCAACAGGTCTCCTTACTTGGACCGGAGACGACGAAGCTCATATATAGAGGATGAACCTAATATCTGTCTTACCGAAAAAAATAAAAATGCAAGTCATCGACCAAAAAATGTAAGCCGCCATCCAAAAACAATGCATGTTATCGATTAAAAAATGCAAATCACGTAATATAGCAAAATATATATAGGAGTTGTAGGTTCAATTCATGCTAAAAACATTAATCTTTGAGAATACTTACGGCATATTTGAACTGGGCATTGAATTCTCTGTCATTAGCACGTATTCTACGTTCATTTTCTGCAAAATAAAACAAAAAGAAAAGAAAATTAATTAAAAATTACATACAAAACAAAAAATTTGCGAAAAATGATCGGAAAACGATAAAAAAAAATTATTTTTCCTACTTGCCACATACTAAGTGGGAAGTTAAGTGTTTTTGTCTGGAAATAATATTTTCAGATGCTAAAAACAAAGATCACTTTGAAGAGCATTAAAAAATGTCTGCTTGTTATATAAATGCACTTGAAAAGTTAAAATTTTACACTCCTGTCCAAAGTTGTAGGTACAAAGTTTTATACAAGACTATTTTAGAGATGCGCAATTGATAATACTCGTGCTGTTTAGTACCGAAAAGATCCAAAAGTTTGCTATTTTCTGAGTTAAACAGATTCTCCTGTCATTTGTTGTCCTTTAAGTTAAGGGCATATCCGTATAGTCCTTATGCCTGAATTTTGTATGGACTTTTATTTTCAGAACTCCTACAAGATGACCATGAAACTTTTTTAGGGATTCTAAACGACTAGGACGGCTACAAACGAGAGGATTGGACTGCGTAATAGACGACTTAATAGTAATGGGTATTCGAAAAGGGGCACGGGTAGCGAAGAATACTTGATTAAGCTGAAGATTACGCCCTAAGCTGATAAGGATGATAAAAAATTCTAAAATATTTTGGCAGGAAATATCCTTCCTTTACATACTTCCTTCACCTCATAGGAACTTGGTGTTCCTTTGGTATTCGTTTACTAAATCATTTTGGCTCCGAAACATAAATTTTTGGTCCTATTTATGTCACGCATCGTTGTACATCATTCCATAGATTACCATCGGAATTATTTTGCTAACTACGCCCTTTATGCGTTAGCATTTCCTCAGTCGCTTAAATGCCAGTCGATAATAAGTTTCCATTCCAAAAATTAAGGCACTGCCTAGCCTTAAATAGCAGTCCTTTAAACGGTTGCCATGGTAATAAAATTTTTAGGGCATGTTATCGGTGGGTTTCTAGGGTTTTGGCTTTCATTCGAAGAAATGGAATTACCAGTCTAGAGATCAAGTTTTAGCAACAGATGCTTTTATGGACTAATATAGAAACTAATGCTTTTCAATCCGCTTATCCCCCACTGTACTTCTCTATAGATCGGGAGCATAGGACTATGCTACGCACGTATGCAGCTTTCCTGGGACCATTACATAGTGAAGTTCTATGCAGAATCTTTTCTCCAGTGTGCGTTAGCAATGGTTGCGCAACCGAGCGAATAATGTACGCCGCTACGCACCCATGCCGCTGCCTTAGGAGTATTCAATAGAAAAGTTTTGATCAAAATCTTATCTCATATTTTCGGTGGCTAGGGCTTTGGTTTTCATTCGAAAAAATTGCATTGCCAGTCTAGAGATCAAGTTTTAGCAACAGGTGCTATTATGGACTCAATAGGCAATTGAGTAGCAAAGACCTTCTTTCGAAACTAATGGTTTAGCAAGACGCTCATCCTCACCATACTTCTCTATAGCCAGGAAGTATAGACACTGCTACGCACGCCAGCAGCTTTCTTGGTAGTAAAGGGTGTTTTTTATAGAGGTATAGAACTTTAAGTTGCCATTACTTTTCAAGATGGCGACCGATTTAACAGCTGTCAAGTGATTTATTCTCAGTTTGGTTTGGCAATTCATCATGAATAGACTGACGACTGAACAACGCTTGCAAATAGTGCAATTTTATTTCGAAAATAATGGTTCTGTGCGAAAAACGTATCGCGCACTACGTCCATTTTATTGTCGACAAAATCGTCCATCAGAGCAGTTAATTCGATTAACCATGGAACGTTTTCGCACCACGTTTACTCTTATTGATAACTCGCATCCCCAGAGACGCTGTACGGTGCGTACAGAAGAAGCTATGCTGCTGTAGAGCGTAGCATTGAGGAAGGCCCGAATGAGTCCATCCGCCATGGCCAGAACGTTACAGTCAATGGTGATCGGTATAGAGCCATGATTACTAACTTTTTCATTCCTGAATTGAATAACCATGATGTCCAGGAGATGTGGTTTCAACAAGACGGCGCAACATGTCACACAGCTCGTGCAACAATAGATTTATTGAAAGACACGTTTGGTGACCGCCTAATTTCACGTTTTGGACCTGTGAATTGGCCTCCAAGATCTTGTGATTTAACACCGCTAGACTACTTTCTGTGGGGCTATGTAAAGTCATTGGTCTATGCGGTAAAGCCACAAACGCTTGTCCATTTGGAAGACAACATTCGCCGTATTATTGCCGATATACGGCCACAAATGTTGGAAAAAGTCATCGAAAATTGGACGTCCAGATTGGACTACATCCGCGCCAGCCGTGGCGGTCATATGCCAGAAATCATATTTAAAATGTAATGCCACAAGATTATCTTTCGGATAAATAAAATTCATGTCAATCGAATAATCCATCGTTGTTTTATTGCAACTTAAAGTTCTATACCCCTCTAAAAAACACCCTTTAGTATATAGAAAAGTTCCAGTAAGTGTAGGTGATGGTTACGCATCCGAACTATTCCACAAGGGACGCTGCTGCGCACCTATGCCGCTGCCTTAGGAGCATGCTGTAGGAAAGTTTTACGAATAATCTTCGCCACAGTGCCAATTGGCGATGGTTTCCGCATTTGAACCGAAGATCAATGTAACGAGATGTTGCGATGATTACGGGGATTAGTTTACGACCCTGTAGGAAGGCACAGAGGGGAAGTCCCGTCATCGATTGATGTGACTAGAAAGACGAACGGAGCAGAGGCGTCTTTAAGGAAGTGAAAAATCAGGTCGAAAGCTGACAAATGGCTTGCTAGAGCCAAATAAGTAAGTATATTTTCTCACGCTATTAGCGAAGTATTCAGTTTATTCTTGAGAACACAAAATTCAAAAATCAAGACTTTCAATGGCACCTTAACATGCACGCAGTATATTTACGCTCAATGATAACTCCGTATTTCTGTCGAAAGCTTGTCCACCTTGACTTACGTTTTGGTCTAAGACTGAGAAAAGACATTAGTTGGTCCCAAAGAACGAATTGTAGTTGTAGGCTTCTGTAATTGTTTTTAATTATAATTTTTGCAAACTTTTATAAACATTTTTTACGAAATTTTTACGAAAAAAGAAGAAGAAAATTTTATTTTTTTGAAATTTATAATCAAAACAAAAAAATTTTAAAAATTTTAAATGTTGAAAAGGAAACTATTGTGAAACAAACAGGGTGTCACATACATATACAGTGAATTTCTGAAATTTTTAATGCATTCGGAGAGAGATAAATTTGAATTAAAAAAGCGAAGATGCAAACCCACATTTACCTGAAAAATAATAGGAACTTCGACGCCGTCGTATTTGCGATAAACGCCTCATGCCCAGTTCTTTGGCATTCATTAGTCGACTGGTTTTGTCGTCGGTGTTATTATCAGTGGCAGGAAATTGTTCAAAGTCGGTACTTATATTAACGGATTTACGCGCCGCAAGACGACTACTGCTCGGCTCTGTGCTATAACCGCTAGGTTTTGGAAATTGTTGTTTGGAACGTGTTGAACTCTTGCTGGGCCGTCTACTGCAATGACTATTCTTCCAGATGGCCAATTTACTTAAGTACGACTTGAGATGAGCTGTAAAGCCCGACTTTGTAGGATTATTTAGACCATCGGCTAGTTCATCCAGATCTATTTGGGTTTGTGGCTCTATGCTTACGGCCTCACCGGCCACTGATGTCAAGAGGACTTTGTCTTTGGCCTCAACTTTACGCTTGAGTAGGGAAGAGGCGGAAGTATCACCCTCCAAGTTGATGGTGGTGGTGTCCTTGTCACGGAATCTCTTCACGGAATCGTTACGTGTATGTAGTTGCACTTCACCAGTTTGGGCTAAGGTGGCTAAACTATAAAGACTATCGGATTGTGATTTACTGCGTGAACGTCTTTTGGAATTTTTACGCGGCAATACAGCGGCCACATCTGGTAGATTATTTGTTGTTGTTGCTGGGGCTGGGGTTGCGGCTGTTGCTGCTGCTGCTGCTGTTGTTGTAGTTGAATCATTATCGTTCGTTTGCGGTGAGAGTGTTAGGATTGTTGTGGTTGAATTGTCAATGGTCGAGGGTTCGGGTCGGGCTAGTGTGGCCGACGTTAAACCCAAATCGGCAGTGGTTGTAGCAAATGTTGTTGCTGTTGTTGTTGTTGTTATATTATTATGGCCATTAAGTTGTGATCTTCGTCGTGCAAATAATTGACCGAAATGAAACCAACGTTCACGCGGTGTTGATGATCTGCGTTCTTGCCTAGAGCGTTTCTGCAATGGTGTTAAGGCGGTTTCGGGACATCTGGCACGTAAACGCCTTGCACTATCCTCTCTGTCATAACGTCGTTCACCGTTGACGGATTGTTGTAAAGTAGTTCCTGTTGTGTTTGCTGTTGCTGCTGCTACTGTTGCTGAGGATGCAGTTGCTCGTAGAACTTCTAATTCCAAAGTATCCGGTCGCCTTTTATTTCCGTTGGGCATTTCATCAATACTTCCATGTAAGTTTTATAAATACTACACATTAGTACAGTATTTAACGAATTGAAATTTTGTTTAAAAATTTAATATTTTTTCTTAAATTTTTTTTTTGTCTTAAATGTTCCAAAATTTTTTTTTTTTTTTTTGTAAATTTCACTTCAATTCATAAAGCGGAAATGAGTTATTTGAAGGGGAAAAAAAACTTAACGTATGCATTTTTCTTAATTTATTATTTCATTTCTATTTTAATAAAAATACAAACACATATACACACTTTATTTATTTATTAAAAACTTTAATATTTTTTTTTTAAATTCTATGCGTTTAAACGTTACGAAATACACGTTCGATTACAACTGAATTAAAAGAAACTGGAAAAAAAAATTATTGGAATATTTTTTCTTATTTTTTTTAAATTTAAATTATTTATTATTATTATTATTGTTGTTGTTGTTGTTGATTTTGAATTTTATTTATTTTTTTGTTGTTATAATGTTATGGATATAATGAGTTGATTGATGAGTGGCAAACATTTTGCATTTTAAATGAAAAGAAATTGTTTTTTTTGTTTTTGTTTTAATCATCACATGGAATTTAAAAAAAAGGGAAAAACACAAAACATTTGTCGCTGTTATTCTTCTTCTTCTTCTTCTTTTAATATAAAAAATTAATATTAAATCCATAACAATTAATTACACTATGCGACAAAATAAAAAAAAAAATTAAATGCACCCAGCTAATGACTAAGTTGTGAGTTTTGTTTTGTAAAACTCAAAAATATTTTTTTTTTATTTTTCTTGAATCCTCCAAATTTGTTTTATTTAACAAAAACTGTTTTTTTTCATTTATGCAAAATTTTATTGATTACTTAAACATTTCTGAAACGATGTCCAACATTTAAACCTTATTAGAAAGGAGAGGGATGGGCCTTTAAAATGATGTACATATACAGTGTCCGTAAAAAATAGCACTTCTATCGAGTATATGCTTTCTCTTCATATGAAACTTTTACTATACATTTCACTTTGTTTTTAGTTTTACTGTAATATACAGTGATATGAATACTATCTTTCTGAAAGAGATCGACTCTCTTAACTTCTACGTTTTTTTTTGTATTAAAGAATTTTAAGAGTGCAATGTAAAATCTAACGATAAAAAAATAGCACTGATCTTTGTTTTACTTTGTAAGCTGCTTCTTTAGTATAAATTTGTTATATTGATGCGTATTCTGTAATTAGGCAATTTATTTTTAAAAATATAATACATTTTCATGATAAAAGTATTAAAGATTTGCCAATAATGGGCCGCGGAAAACATTGAAAAAAGAAAAAAGAGAAATAATTAAAAAAAATGCACTCAGTAGGCAAAACATATGCCGAAATAGGACAAATTCTCAACTGTTCAAATAAAATGATTCGGAACGCTCTTGTATACACAAAAAAAATCGAAACCCGTGGAAGAAAACCAGCCATGCCCAACTTACTGGTAAAAAGATTGGTTCGCGAAAGCAAAAAAGATCCGTTTGAACCAGCTACAGTGCTAAAAAAGGAGCTTCAGATAGAAGCATGTGTTGAAACAGTTCGTAATCGATTGGGAGAAAATAATCTTAAATCACTGATGTCATCAAAACATGTGAGGAATCGTATGGAATTTGCAAAACAGCACCTTGACTGGCCAGCCAGTAAATGGAGAAATATTTTGTGGACGGATGAGAGCAAAATTGTGCTGTATGGTGGAAAACGATCTCGTTCGTATGTAAGACGACCACCTAAAGTAGAATATAACCCAAGATTCACTTCTAAGACGGAGCATGGAGGTTCAAGTGTAATGGTTTGGGCATGTTTTTCATACTACGGAGTGGGGCCAATATATTGGATAAAAACCATAATGGATCAACATGTTTACGTTGATATATTGGAAAACGTGATGTTGCCTTATGCTGAAGAGGAAATGCCTTTGTTATGGGTCTTCCAACAAGACAACGACCCCAAACATACCAGCAGAAGGCTCGTCAACAGTTTTTAGACCATTCCATTAATAGTATGAAGTGGCCTGCTCAGTCGCCAGACCTGAACCCCATTGAAAATCTTTGGGCTGACGTCAAAAAAAGTGTGTCAGAAGCAAAACCTACTAACAACGAGCAGCTATGGAAAGTAATTAAGGAGTCGTGGGAAAAAATTCCGAAAAAAAGATGTGAGAACTTAGTCAATTCAACGCCAAATCGATGTGCTGCGGTTATTGCCAACAAAGGCCATTCAACAAAATATTGAAACCTTCCATTTATTTAGTTTTATGATTTATTTTATATTTTCTTAATTTTTTTCTTTTTTTTATTGTATTATTTTGTTTTTGTATAAGCTAATATTCATAGTACTATTTTTTTTACCGGCCAAATTTGAAGTGTCAATTGTTTTTTTGCTAATAATATTTTTCAAACTCAATAAATATAACAAGCTTTTTTGTTTTCTTAATGCAATTAAATATCTCATTTCATTAACGTGTTTCAAGCTCAATTCAAATAGAATATACAAGTTGAAATCAAGTACAAAGTCTAACAATGGCTATAGTGCTATTTTTTTCCCGGCACTGTATATATTATTTGACTTAATATGCTATGGGGTTTGATGAGGGTTTGATGAGGCAAATGCTAATTTTTTCATATTTTTTCAAGTTTGTCTATTCATAGTAGTAAACTTTAATTAAAAAATACGAAATAAGTGATAACATTCTGAAAGTGTATTCTCTTGTGAAGAGATTGACACTTCGTTTGATCAAATCGCACAAAAAGTACCGCAGTTATTATTTAAAGAGTCTAACAGTCGAGTTATATTTTTTATATAAGGCATCTTATCAAATGAACTTTCAGTTTAAACATTTTCAAAAGGATTGATGGCTCTTGATTGTTTATCGCAAAACGTGTCAATTTTACGTTTGCACGACTACTAGAAGTCGAATAATATTTCTGTTTTTTTGTGAGTTTTGGTTAGTAGAACTCAAAAATATTTTTTTATATTTTTTGAACCCTCCAAACTTGTTTTATTTGACAAAAACTGTTTTTTTCTGGATTTTATGCAAAAAATTATTAATTACTCACACATTTCTGAACCGATATCTAAAATTTAAACCTTTTTAGAAAGGTGAGGGATTGGCCTTTAAAACCATATGCATATATATATTATTTGACTAAATATGCTATGGGGTTTGATGAGGTTTTGATAAGGCAAATGCCAATTTTTTCATATTTTTAAGTTTGTCCATTCATAGTAGTAAACTTTAATTAAAAACTATAAAATAAGTGATAACATTCTTAAAGTGGATTCTCTTGTGAAGAGATTGACACATCGTTTGATCAAATCGGACAAAAATTACCGTAGTTATTACTTAAAGAGTCCAACAGTCGAGTTATATTTTATTTTATTTTAGCTCATGCACGTTTCGTGTTTTGTTTCACTGTCAAACATCTTCAGTTTGGTCTATAATTTAACCATGAATCGTTTTACAAACGAACAAGGCTTGCAAATCATTAAATTTTATTATCAAAATGCGTGATAATACTTCCATTTTATGGTCAGTTTAATCGACCCACTGAAGCGACTATTCGTGCTATTGTAACTAAATTTCGCACCAAATTTACATTGTTGGACATTAAACCACCAACACGCTTACGTAGAGTGCGAACTGAAGAAAATATCGCAGCTGTATCGGCCAGTGTTAATGATGACCATCAATTATCGATTCGTCGCCGTTCGCAGCAATTGGGCCTCTATTACTCAGCCACGTGGAAAATTTTGCAGAAGGATTTAGGTGTGAAGCCTACGCAACGCAGAATTTTTGGTGAATGGGCTCTTGGAAAGTTGGCCGAAGATCCACTTCTTTATCGAAATTTCAATATTGTGTTCAGCGACGAAGCTCATTTTTGGCTCAATGGATACGTAAATAAGCAGAATTGTCGATTTTGGAGTGAAGACCAGCCAGAAGCATTGCAAAAGCTACCAATGCATCCAGAAAAAGTCACCTCAGTTTGGTGCGGTTTATGGGCTGGTGGCATCATTGGACCGTACTTCTTCAAAGATGCTGCGAATCGTAACGTAACTGTGAATGGTGAGCGCTACCGTGAGATGATATCCAACTTTTTTTTTGCCCAAAATGCAAGAGCTTGACCAGATCGTGCGATTTAAAGCCTTTAGATTATTTTGTTAAAAGCTCTTGTTAAAGTTCATGTCTATACAGACAAGCCCGCTTCAATTGACGCATTGGAAGACAACATTGAAGCATTTATTCGTGAGATACCGGCCGGAAATGTTGGAAAGAGTATGTCAAAATTGGACTAAGCAGATGGACCATTTGAGGGGCAGTCGCGGTCAACATTTGCATGAAATAATCTTCAAACATTAAATTATATGGACCGTACTATCGATTCAAATAAAAATTTCATGCAGTTTTCTGAATTTTACGTGTTTTTTTTTTTTTGAAAAATAACTACGGTAATTATTTTCCGATTTGGTCAAACGAAGTGTCAATCTCTTCACAAGATAATGCACTTTCAGAATGCCGCCACTTATTTTATACTTTTTAATTAAATTTTGCAATTAGGAATGGCCAAATTTGAAAGATTAAGAAATAAATATTTTCCAAGTTTACCCGATCAAACCTCATAACAAGTAAATTTGAACCATATAATTATGTATACCATTTTAAAGGCTCATCTGTCCTCTTTTCAAAAAACTTTAAAGTTTGAAAATAGGTTAAAAAATATTTGGATAATCAGTAATTTTGTGTGAAGAGATCAAAAATATCGTTTTTGTCGAATAAAACAAGTTTGGAGAGTTCGAGACATACAAAAAAAAAATTTTTTTTTGAGTTCTAATCAACAAAACTCACAACCTACATACATTATGTAATTAGCTGGGTGTATTTTGACTGTCGCACCGTGTTATTAATTTAAACAAAAAAAAGACAAACAATTTTCTTCTTCAAATAATTGAAATTAATATTATTGTACCAACGTCTACACACGTAAAGATATTTCACTCACAAAAAAAATTTTTGCTTTAAAAGACAAAAAATTCTTCTAAACAATCCGAATCTTCTTCTCTTCAATCATGTTTAATTTGTATTTGTATTCATCATCAATAAAACAAAAATAGGCGGCCAAACAATTCATAAATCGAAAAATAAACAACAAACAAAACCCCATTAGTCATGTTGCACCTCTAATGCCTACTGTATGTATGATTAAGGCCCTCCTTTTATAGTATATATCGCAATACCGCATATGATGTAAATATTTTAATACGACTTTGTTCCTAAAAATATAATCATATTTTCATAGAAAATTCTTGGGAATAATTTTAATAATGTACACTTCACTTAAATAGTTTGTCATGTGCTCCTCAAATTATTCACAATTCAAAGCAAAAAAAAATTAATTTCAAAACCCTGCTTTTATTTCAATGATGAAAAGGTCAGTTAGGTCCACCTTTTTTTTGCCATCAATTAACATTTGATTTACAAAGCGCTGGAATAGATAAAGCGATATGGCAACACCAAGAATTTCGAACAACATTCTAGAGCCCAAAATCTACATCCCTGTCGAACAGCATCTTCTTATATATAAAAATGAATGTGTGTTTATTTGTTTGTGGGTTTGTTTGTTTGAAGTCTATAGACGTCTAAACAGCTGGACCGATTTTCTTGAAATTTTAACAGTATCTTCCTGCATGTCTGGAAGGAGTTATAGGCTACTTTTATTTTAAAATTTCAAGTAGGCGAGGTGCCCTCATACCTAATAAGTATTTAATGTCGCATATCTCATAAACTGCAACAGCTAGAGTCCTCAAATTTTGTATGGACGACTTTGACGTATATATGAACAAAATGGGCGGATTGGCTATAGTGGGCGTGTCACCTCCCATCCGACAGGTGGCGCCACTGAAAATTACTTAAAATCAATTAAATCGTAAACTGTGTATTTGATCATGTTATGATCTTTAGCAAAGTTGTTGCTCATGAGCCGACGAAGGTTTCTAAGTTGGTATGACCAATATCCGATAGGTGGCGCCACTGAAAATTACTTAAAATCAATTAAATCGTATACAGTGTATTTGATCATGTGATGATCTTTAGCAAAGTTGTTGCGCATGAGCCGACGAATGTTTCTAAGTTAGTATGACCAATATCCGATAGGTGGAGCCACTGAAAATTACACAAAATGAATTAAATCGTAAACTATGCCTTCTTTAACAAAGTTGTAGCGCATGAGTCGACAGAGGTTGGTGTGATTAATTTCCGATGGATGGCGTCACTGAAAATTATTCAAAATGAATGACAAGCAATTGGTCGACCAACACCTCAAGCACGGAAGAAAAGAGCATTACAAGCCTCAGAATCAGACGAGCATTGAGACTGGAAAATCTTCGAGTATATGCCGCTGAGACCCGTTCACTTGAACCACTTAAACAACGAGAAATGAGATTAGAAACTGATCGAATGCGTACTACTCAGGCCCGTTCATCTGAATCATCAGGACAACGGGAAACAAAAGCAATAAAATGATTCAAAATTAATTCGGCATTTGTGTAATGTCTGTCCTTCAAATTTATTTTAGGTGGCGCAGCAACACGCGCATGGTACAGCTAGTCTATGTATACAAGAACTCAAGTAAAATTAAAAATGTGATTTGAATGGATTTTGGTATTAAAATGTCATCCAAGAAGAATAAGTATGAACTTATATGGAATGTGTGACACATTTGTTTCAAAAAAAAAAAAGAAAAAAATATTAAATCCCTTCTAACGTTTAGTAGAGAACACCGCATTGAGCCGATGACATTTTGGAAAAATGTACTTTGGCGCAACAAGTCAAATTTCTGCCGCTTCAGTTCTAATAGAAAACATTACTTATGGAGTTATCCAAACCAGTAGCCTCACCCAAAGTACACCCTTAAAACATTCAAGCATTATGGTGTGGGCAGCATTTTCCAGGACCACTAAAATGGACCAGAAGATTTACAAAAAATATACAAACTAGTCGCCGTATCTAGTGTGTTGACTTATTAGACGTTAGGCCACAGTTCAAACTCCTGTACAAGCATCTCCAACAAAAAAAAAAAGAAATATGAAAAAAAATATTTTTTAGGCAACTTCCTCTCAGCAAAAAACATGAAATGTTTTTCAAAAAATCTTTGTTCGGAAATGACATTAAACTGTAGGTTCCGTCCAGAGATCAGCAATGAATCGCTTTTTCGGTACTCATAAGTACTCATGAAATTTTGAGTATGAGTGAGTCAACAGTATTGAAATCCAACTACTCTGATTCATTCGTACTCAGTACACAACATTGATTTATAAGTACAAGTTTCAATGAGTATGAGTACAACGTTGACATCAAACTCATAACATTCGAAATATGTTTGAATCATACGCCTACTCATTCAGGTTCATAAATTTAGAGAAATACTCATAATACTACTCATAAATGATTCGAGAGATTCGAATCATTCGTCACAATTTACAGTCTTAGTTGTTGTTGCATTTACAAAGAAAGAAGAAAGACACATAGACAAAAAAGACAAAGACAGCAAGCACAGCAAACACACAACCGTCTTGTGAGTATTGTAGTGTTCGTATGCGAATCATAATTATTTTGCGATTCGTGTATACGATGAGTCATGGAGAGTCGAAATCAATAACATCATACGTGTTGTTATAAGTATGAGTACCATGAGTATTTCAAACTTTGAATATGAGTAGTATGAGTATGACATTAAAATAAGTATGAATGCGTATAAGTATCAGAAATTATAAGTATGATGCGAATCTACTCATCGCTTTGAATACTCATTGCTGACCTCTGGTCCCGTCACCTATTCATAAAATTAAAATTAACACGCACAATATAAGTATTGTGAGAAGCTTGGTCGGAAGGATTGAAAGACCAATTATGCATGAACATATCTTTACTATTCGCTGATACTATTCGCTGAAGGAAATATGAATCAAAGTGGAAATTTATGCATGATAATGCCCCTAGGCACACTTCATGCCCAGAAAAAAAATATTACAATTCTGCAGTGGCTAGTGGCTTAATTCCCGGATCCCAATCCAAATGATAACGCGTAGAATGATGTTGAGGCGCATATACAAGCAGTAAGGCAAAGAAATTCAAACAATTTATAAGAAAAAATCCCAAGAGCTTGGCCTTAGTTGAAAGTTTACCCTTGAGATCTGCGGTTGTGATAATAAATAAAAAATTTCACACCTAATAATACGACAATTATTTTATGAAGCTGTGTTTTACTTTAGTGAATTAATTTTTATTTTGCCTACATGCTGCACTCATGACCCGGCTAAAACTGATTGTTTTGTTGCCGAAAAAAAGGAAGTGAGAATTATTACAAAAAAAAGAAAATTCACGAAAAAAAGCAATGTTATAAAAATAAATTTCTCACACACAATCCCTCTTTGCTTTCTCCTATCTCTCTGGTGGCTCTACTGTATGCATAGTAGCCATCTCCGGAGTGTTGATCTCTAGACGAAGTAATTACCTACTTTTCATTGTGCTATCACACACGAGACCAATTTTTAAGCCGCACAATTTTTGTTCTTTCAGTCACACACGAGACTATTTCATCTGGCATAAGGTTGTATACATGTACTCTGCTTTGTGTGTATTAGTTTTTTTTTTACTTACATATCTTCGTTATGCGTTGAGTAGCATAACGAAAGACTAAATATCGACGCCTCCGTTCTATAACATTCTAAGTCGAAAGAGTGTGTTTTCACGCGACATACGACCATATGGGTATTCTAAGAAGATTTTTCTCTATAACTTCGGAACGGATCGTCACATTTTAACCAAATTTTGAGAGTATTTAACGTACAGTATTTAACGTAGAATTCAAAAATGCAAGAACATTAAAAACGTTCTAAGTACAATTAGAACGTTACAGAATGGAGGCGTCGATATGGTCTATACAAAAAAATTTTTGAACCTGCTGTTTTATAAATGTATGTGTATTGGTATTGTGTTATTTATGTATTGGTTTGTGCGGGGTAGAAGCTGGTTGAAAAATTATGCCAGCAAAAAACCACTCTCATCACCTCTCTTGCCTACAAGCTGCCATATTGTGCCAGCATAATTGTTCTCGTGTGTGATTGCCCATTCAAATGAAATATTCAGTGGTAGTGTTAGAATATACTCTTCAAGTATACTCTACCATATTAAAGCATATCGTTTCTAAACAAATTTGATAAAAAAAAGCAGAAAACACCCATAAAAGATATGCTATTTACTGTCAATCACTTTGTTTTTTGTTTTTCTGTAATTTCTTTGACTGTCATTTCAAAAAAAAAAAAAAAAACAAAAAAACAAAACGTAACGAAAGTGGAGGCTTGTTTTTAATGACTCTCTAATTAGTCGTGTTAATAAATCAAATAAAATCTTATCGCTTAATTTGCCAATTGCCCAAAAATGCCAATGGCAACCGCACCACACCCTTTACAATTTCGTTTTCGGTTGACAGGCTAAATGTCAATAATTTTTCTTCTTCTTTTTATTCGGCCGTTTCGTATTAATGACCACCTATTGTGAGATAAGATAATTCGAATGTTGTTTGTTGCCTGAGATATGTATTTGTTTTCTATTAATTTGTTAAATTGTGTTAATTACACTTTAAATTAGACTGATAGCTACAGTTGTTAGTAACTAATTAGAAATGTTAGTTTATAATTAAAAGATAATATTGAGTGTTATTGTTACTTAAAAGCAGTTGCAATATTTATCAATATTTGACAGGGTTTTCTATGTACTTGGAGATATTAGCGCAAAGTTTTTACCACCAGGTTCTAGTTAAGGCTAACAATTTTGTTGGTGAACACTCAAAAATTCTAACAAGTTATAGAAAAAAGTCACTGTCACAGTTCAAACCCCCAGGTCAGCCTTCTCCAACAAAACGAAATATAGGAAAATATTTCTTCGGTAACTTCGTCTCAGCTGTCTTTTGGAAAAACCTCTGAGGATTAATAAAATTGCCATAAAAAGTTTCTTAAAAACCTGTCGTTCGGAGTCGACTCTAAACTGTAGGTCTCGTCACTCATGTATAAAATTAACATACACACAACATAAGTGGCGTGAGAAGCTAGGTTGTAATCCTGACTGAAGGGTTGTAATTAACAATTATGTATTTATAGAAAAAACTGATGCATATTACATTCAAAGAAAACCTAGAGACTAATTGTCAAGATGAGAAAAACTGGACGAATTTTAACTTGAAATGCTTGTACTTGTGAATATCGACAGGGCGATGGATGTTATCTTCAAATCACACACCACGTATAAGCACACGCCTGTACTTACACTAGTCTACTACAACAGATTCACTATATCATAATTATTAAGATCTCTGGACCTTATAATCTCAACAGATCTTTCTGTACCCAAGAAAGACACGTATGGGACATAGGGGCATTAACTGGAAATTAAGATCACCTGTTTAACTCATTTCAAACGCAATGATCACTTTTAAAGTCTTCGAAAGCAAAGATGATTTCATTTTTCTTTTACATGAAAAATTTGTTGTACATTTAAAGTGTTACTAATTACCTAACAATAGCTGTATTTTTCAGGTCTTTTCAGCTCTTGTCTCCTGCCTTTTTTTATTATTTTATTTCATAAATTTCTTTTGAAATTAAATAGAAAGGACGTAAGCACTTTAGCAAAAGGTTATTAAACCTTTTTGGTTTTTCTTTTTTTCTTTTATTCATTTAGACGGACTTCAAACTTTGACTCGGTTTTTTTTTGGGTTGTAAAGTTCTCGGTTTTTTTAATAGTTTTCTTTCTTTCTTTGTTTGTTTTTCTTTCCATTTTTTGTAGTTTTCTTCTATTCGTTTAGTTGGCATTTTTGTTTTATTGTTAATGAAAATTGATATTTTGGCTGACAGCCAAACAAACAAACAAAAAAAAAATAATAATAAGGTATTGCAGTGGTTGTTTGTAATAAAAGCAAACAGAAGAAAAAAACACGACTACATTTACAAACAACAAACACACACAAACAAAGAATTGAAAAAAAAGTGCAACACATGAATTAAATTTAATGAAAAGGGTCGCTCGGTGCGGTCGTTATGGGGCCAACAATTAAAAATCCAAAACGAAAATCCTTTGTTAAATGCTTGAGGTTCACTAACCCCCACCAGCAACACGACCACTACCCATCACCACCACCACTACCACTACTGCGTATGAGTAATATTTTGATTATGTTGTTGGTCAAACAGAAGAAGAAAAAAATAAAAAATAAATTATACGCCCTGTTAGTCACTGTAATGAAAATCATGTGGATTTTTTAAATCATGATTGAAATGTTTTTTTTTTTTAATTTAAGAAGAACTCCTGCCTACTTAATCGATAAAATTAAATTAAATTCCAACATCTTTATGATGTTTTTTTTGTTTTTTTTTTTAGACTTAGATATACACTCAAATTGACTTACATAGTCATGGGGTGTCTTTTAGTTTCTCTGGAGAAAAAAAAGAAAGAAAAACTATGTGCTCAAGTAAGAGACATTACTTAAGAACGTAATTGAATTATTGTGTCTAAAAATGAGGTCAATTGGCGGTACTTTGTATTAAAAAAATTTCGTATTCTATTCAGATTTTCTGTTTTATTAACAATTTTCTTTGCAACTATTTTTAAAATTGCCTACAGGGGTGAATAAATTCGTACAAAATTTAATAATTAGAAGGGTTTTTCCAATGCAAATGAATTAAGATGATGAAATAAATACTTCACTTCCCTACGACTTATAGCTGAAGTAAAGTACTGTTCCATGAATTCAATTTTGATGTTTTACAACAGCGTACAGGAGAGGGCTAAGGTGCTAAATGAGTACAAGAATTAATTGATTCAATACAGCAACGTTATTGTGAAATGTTTGATTGCTCTGTTCTAAATTCACATATTTGTATCTGGTACCCATCAGAGATCAGCAATGAATCGCTTTTTCGCTACTCATAAGTACTCATGAAATTTTGAGTATGAGTGAGTCAACAGTATTGAAAGCCAACTACTCTGATTCATTCGTACTCAGTACAACATTGATTTATGAGTACAACGTTGACATCAAACTCATAACATTCGAAATATGTTTCATTCATACGCCTACTCATTCAGATTCACAAAGTTAGAAAAATATTTATAATACTACTCATAAATGATTCGAGTGATTCGAATCATTCATCAAAATTTACAGCCTTAGTTGCTGTTGCATTTACAAAGAAAGAAGAAAGCCACATAAACAAAAAAGACGAAGACAGCAAGCGAAGCAAACACACAACATTCATGTGAGTATTGTAGTGTTCGTACGAGAATCATACTTATTTTGTGATTCGCGTATACGATGAGTCGTGGGGAGTCGAAATCAATAACATCGTGCGTATTGTTAAGTATGAGCACCATGAGTATTTCAAACTTTGAATATGAGTAGTATGAGTATGACATTAAAATAAGTATGAATGCGTATAAGTATCAGAAATTGTAAGTATGATTCGAATCTACTCATCGTTTTGAATACTCATTGTTGACCTCTGGTACCCATCCATTTGGCTAGAGAATTACTCCATGCATTACAGAGAAAGCTCATTCTATAGCCTCATTATTATTATGTGGAATACCGTTCCTGCAGAAACCTTCCCTGCCGTTTACAATAAAATTAATTTCACATCTAAAGTCCGTAAACCTATTATTTTTATTGTCGTATATATTGACCACTCGATATATATCGGATATCTGTATAATGTCTCCTCCAAATCCCGTTGTCATAACAATCTTTAGAATGTTATTCGACGCCAGTCAGAATAACTCCCTATCTAGTACTTGATAAGCACCCAACTGCTTCGTTCTGAGACGTATTAAGGCCGTACACTTTTCCACTATGTTCTGTGGTGATTCATTTTCGTCATCACAGATTCTATATATAGAGTCCGCCAAACTACTTTTTATTTTTTTTTTGAAAATGCTTTAAAACAGAAAACCACTGAATATTTTCTCAAATTTCTTTTTTTATTTGAAAGTACAATCCTTCCGGTTAATAATGGAAATGACTGCCTTGGCTGGCCATGCAGTAACCTACACGATCGGTCCAATTTTTAAGCACATTATCGACTGTGTGCAGCTGTATTTCACCAATGGCTTCACGAATATTGCCCTTTAAAGCGTCAATTGTCTCTGGCTTGTCGGCGTAACACTTATCTTTGAAGGCACCCAACACAAATAATAGTCCAACGGTGTCAAATCGCAGCTCCGAGGTGGCCAAACGACATCAGCTCTGCGGCTGATAATGCCATCTTCAAAAACAGGTAGCAAAACATCGAGTGTAGCTTCGGCTGTGTGGCACGTAGCGCCGTGCTGTTGAAACCAAATGTTGCCAATATCCTCCTCCTCTTCAATTTTTGTGAACAAAAATTCGTTCAACACTGCCCGATAACGATCGCCATTGACTGTAACGGCCACTCCTTGCTCATTTTCGAAGAAAAATGGCCCAATTATGCCTCTGGACCAAAATCCGCACCAAACAGTGACTCGTTTTGGGTGCGTCGGCTTTTCAATGTATGCGTGCGCATTTTCTGTGCCCCAAATGCGACAATTTTGCTTGTTTACATGCCCGCCAAGATCCAAATGAGCTTCATCTGAAAAGATGATTTTTTTTTGCCAAAATCGGTATCTTCTGGTGTAGGCTACTGCATGGCCAGCCGAGGCAGTCATTTGAATGAAATTATTTTCCATTATTAACCGAAAGGATTGTACTTTCAAATAAAAAAAAGAAATTTGAGAAAATATTCAGTAGTTTTTTTTTAAAGCATTTTCAAAAAAAAAAAAGTTATTTGGCGGACCCTTTATTAGGCTTGAAGCATAAGTGTCCTTTAAGCCTGGATTGCCTGCGACACAACGCATATCTCTTGCTGTTATAATTAGCCTTATACGAGCGTAATGCCTGGATGACTGCCTGATCATCAGATAATATTGTTATGCTCTTCTTTGTAATGCCTATCCAAGTTGAATTCAGCATATCTTTCGATGGCGTAGACATCCATTTGGAAGATACGCGCAAGTAATAACCATGGGCCCAATTGCTTCAATATATTTGGATCTTCTTTTTTGTTTTTCCTAAAACAGCGATATTTCCAGTTTAAAGCACGACAAGTATATACCCTACAGTGAACATATTAGACCCCTTGTGCTATCACATTTCATAGAATCAAAAAGGCCGCAATGCACACCATTAGGAAGTGTGTACATTCTAGTCTAAGCCATCTAATGTCACTTGTAGCCGACAGGAATACCTTCAAATTAAATAAAATTCTGTTCCCAAGGAGATTGTACAATAAACTTCAAGTAGGTGAGAAAAAAATTAACCTTTTAGTGGAATTTTTCTTTCTTTTACCACCATAATCGTGGCCAAGGGGGCTCCTGTGTTTGAATTAGAGGAGGGTTTTTCCACAGTGATGCCTTTTGTGACCAGTACGCCTATATGCAGTGTATCACTGTATTCCCAGGAAATATTCGAGTAGAGAGTAGCCATTAAACCGCCAAGAGGATAACCATGAATTCCGTCTGGAGAACACTGCAGTGAGCTGTGCATCTGTATGACTTAATGATATCCAAGTAATTCATATACACACTACACCTTATATACATATTTTCAGAGAATTTGCAGGAGAATCTGGCTTCTCTTCATTTGAAATAACAGTACCTAGCCAATAAGAACCATGGAATAAGGGTCTATGACACTAGCATGTTTATAAAGCTGTTTAGTCGAGTTGAACTTGACTTCCGCAAGAGTTGCTTTCAGGAGAAGCACGAGAAGAAATCTGTCTAGCATGACGTAAAATGCCCTGGTTGGTAGTAATAAGAATGGCAGATTTGCTTCACACATACATGCATACATACATACATACATAATTGGTCATTACAACTCTTTAGTCTGGATTACGGCCTAGCTTCTCACACCACTCATGTTTTGTGTGTTAATTTAATACACGAGTGGCGGGACCTACAGTTTAAAGTCGACTCCGAACGACAGATTTTTGGCAAACTTTTCATGGCAATTTTATTTTGCTTTCAAAGTTTGTGCAAGAAATCTGCTGAGAGAAAGTCGCCGAAGAAATTTTTTTATATTTTCGTTTTGATATCTGACCTGTTGTTAGAACCGCGGCCTTACGTCTAATAAGCCAACACATTACCTACTAGACTACGGCAACTTCTCACGGCACTTATGAACTTGCAGTTGCATTATTATACAGCTGCTACCCACCATAGGCGATTCGTAAAGTTTTACCGGATTTACTATTGCCCTGTTTAGTCCATTAGGGATAACATCTTGCCCATTCCCACATATTGGGAAGGATAGTACTTAATAAGCAACGTTCTTCGCGAATATTTTTACTTGATTAATTGGCCAATTACAACTCCTTAGTTTGTATTACGACCTAGCTACTCATACCTAGATTCTGTATATCTCCCTCTTTCTTAAGTTTGCAATATTTAGTGACTCATAAAGTCTAGGCAACGATTTTAATCTACTCAAGGGGTGTCCTTTATTAAGCAGGATAAAATCAAAAAGTCACAAATTGTATCCTGTGCTTTAATGAAGAAATTAAAACAAAAAAAGGGAAACGAATAAGCAGCAGAGTGCTTATCCATTCAATAAACTTTTGTATGTGTATGTGTGTATATGTATGTATATATATGTATGCTAACGTGACGTTATAACTAATAACGCTTTCAACGTAGTCCTTTTGCATGGGGTAGTTCATAATCTGTTAAATACGTTGCCAAAATATACTGACAGGCTAAACAATGAAGCAATGTCTGCCTTCTCTTTAATGTTGAAATAAAATCAGCAACAGCAACAGCAATAGCAACAAATGTCAACCATTTTATTGATTTTCCATTAAAAAGAAAGAAAAAAAACAAAACATGTACTCGTATACGAGTATATATTAAGAATAACAACAACAAGAAGAAAAAAACACAATTTCTTTGACGCCAACGGTATACTACGAAATGAGTTCAGTTTTCTACGCATAAAGAAAAGTAAACAAAAACAAAAAACAAGACAGGGAATGCACTGACATGTACTTGTTGTAGCCTGTATACAACGAAGGATAAGAGGCATTCGATTCTACATTATTTTGTATCCATTTTAGGTTATAAAAATAGCACGGAGTGAAGAGAAAAATATTGTAAAAAGGTTAACCTGATTAAAAAAAAAAGTAAATGAAAATTAAAAATTGTTTTTCAGATGAAAATCTTTATGGCTTTAGATTTAAAAGCAAATAAATATGGTACTTAATTAAAAATTCTTGAAAGAAAAAAGAACTAAAAGGTACTTAATTAAGAGTACTTATTACCGTATGCCAAAAAGTCATTACAAATCTTTAGGTAAGATTACTGCTTAGCTCGTCATACTACTCTGGTTATGTCGTCTTCAAATGTTAAATTTGAAAAGCGTTGTTATAGCCATTAACTACTTCCAGAACTCCCAGAAAAAAGAGGAAACATTTTTTTCCACAAGATGTCAGAACTGAAGTTTAATTCCAGAGCTCTTATCGTGTAGGCTAACACACTATCCACTCGGCTGAAAAAATAAAACAAAAGACTATACAAAGGTTTAGTGGACCTGGCCATCTCTGCTGTTCTAACATAACGTAATTGATCATTACAACCCTTCCGACAGAATTACCTCCTAGCTTCTCACACCACTTATATTGTGGGTGATAATTTTGTAAATGAGCGGCGCGACCTACAATGTCGACTCCGAAAGACATATTTTTGAGAAACTTTTCATGGCTATTTTATTCACTCACAGAGTTCTAGCCAGAAATCTACTGAGAGGAAGTCGCTGTAGAAATATTTTTTCGTATTTCATTCTGCTGGAGATGTCGGACTTGGGGTTTCAATCATGGACTCACGCTTAATAACCAACACGCATGCATACATACATACACATACATAATTGGTCATTACAACCCAGGATTACGACCTAGTTTCTCACACCACTTATGTTGTGTGTGTTAATTTTATACATGAGTGGCTGGACCTACAGTTTAAAATCGACTCTGAACGACAGATTTTTTTGAGAAACTTGTCATGGCAATTTTATTTACTCTGAGTGTTTTTGCCAGAAATCTGCTGAGAGGAAGTCGCCGAAGAAATACTTTTTATATTTTATTTTGATGTCTGGCCTGGCGCTCGAACCCTGGCTTTTCGTCTAATAAGCCAACACACTACCTACTAGACCACGGCGACTTCATACATACATAATTGGCCATAATTGACCTACAGTTTAATGTCCACTCAGAACGACAGATTTTTAAGAAACTTTTCATGGCTATTTTATTCAATCACAGAGTTCTAGCCAGAAATCTGCTAAGGGGATGTCTCCGAAAAAATATTTTTCCAAATTCGTTTTGTTGGTGATGCCTGAACTGGGGTTTAAACCGTGAACTCACGTCTAATAAGCCGACACACTACCTACTAGACTACGGCGGTTTCTACGCAATATCCACTCAACTCAAAAAAAAACTCATGGGACTACACAAAGGTTTAGTGCGATTGGCCAACTCTCAAGTACTACGTTACTTATAATATCCCCGTGTGGCAGCGGGAATAGAATACTGCCACAGTGATCACCATACTTGTCGTACAAGGCGACTAAGGGTTGCTGCTACAAGTCAGGAACTAGTTGGGGTTCAACTGGCAGCAGTCTGATCTTACTTGGCTGCGAAGCCTGACCAGAGGTCTTAATCTGGTACCACGCGTGCCGGGAGCCCCAGGGACTTGTCTCTGCCCGGCAATGGTGAGGCCCCCTTGTGGGAGCGACGTGGTGGCTGTGCTTTAGACCCAAATCGCGGGAAGTGTGTCAGTACGGTGTGGCGTTACACTCTTAACGCATTGAAGGGGTTTAGATGGTCTCCGACCCCTAAACAAGAGGGAAGTCATGTCCAACACAACATGACTTCGAATTGCTACCCACATAAAGGGTTGCAGCCAGTGTTTGCAGTATGTGGAGGCATTGGTAGACGCATTATATTTCACCCTGTGCGAAGAGAATCGTGGGATTAGGTCCACATGGATTGGTACCCACGTAAAACCCACACATAGTTAATACTTAGGAGGTACTCTTATCGAAGGATTACGAACAGATTAAAAGCATGACCTTGAATGTACGTATCATTTATTTAAGAATTACTGGCTGGTTGTTTACTGTCTCCTAATGTTTACGAAGCTGCAATTAAATGTCATGGTTGGCTATGAGGATAATTTAATATCGATACCTAAAGATTGGAATCACTTGTAATTACTTTAAAAAAAATTTAATTTTTCTACACTTTCCTTTCTAACAAAAACAATTACAACAAAGCTGACACACTCAGCTTTTAAAACACACAAGCAAATTAATTTTCATTTGCAATTATAAACATTCCGTCAGCGTGTTATTTAGGATTTCCCTGATTATTTCCATCCTGAGTTTGCTAAGAAAGTCTGTACGTGTCACGTACATATGTACGTATACAATGTGTGTGTGTGTGTAAGTAAACACAATCAGTAAAAGTAAAATAATAATTACATTAAGATTCTAATTAAACCAAGACGATATGTACTAAAGCAACAACTACAGCAACTGATTAGCTCATCCTCCATGCAAAAGCAACTAAAAAAAAACTCCTACAATTTCCGACAACTCATTCGGTTTTTTGCCGCCACATACTCTTCGACTTGAAATACGATTTAAACGAATGTAAAAACAAAAACAAACACTAACAGTAGAGTATATACATATATGGTATGATGATAGTCATTGTGTCTTAAATCTTAAAAGTCTCACTCATTTAGTAAGTGACTGAGGCAACCATCCATCTAGTCAGCCAGCCAGTCGTTGAGCGATAGACTGCATAGTATGGGTATGGCACCAAAATGACATAAAATTGCACAAACAAAAACAACAAAAACAAAAATTAAAATGTAAATAAATGCTACACGCTTATTATTTGTTGCGAATGTCATTAAGAAACAATGAAAAGCATTAAAAGCAGGAGAGGAGGCTGTTTACAATATAATACGAGAGAGAGAGAGAAAGAGAGAGAGAATGTAAAAATGTTTGTAATATTCATTAACAGTAAAGTCTAGAATTCACTTATTTGTTCATTGAAAAAGTTCGAATTTTAGATTCAATTGGAACTACCACGTCTACTATTATTCAAGCAGGTGATTTTAATATTGCAGCAGCCAATTTTTGGATAATTTTAATTCTGTTAATTCTCTTCCTAAAGGTTTGATGTTAAAGGGTGCGAATACTACTGTTTTGATTGGTAGTTTTTCGACAGGTCTTTGTAACAGAGATTTTCAAACCACGATTACTCTCCTCAAACATACCGCGTCTTCATACAAGACCAGTGTTGAAAAATTCAATACTTTAGTACTTATTTCAGTACTTTTTCATTTCAAAAATACCGCAGTACCCCCTCATACTTTTTTATTATGACATATTTTATGTCTTTCAACTATTAATGCATTAGCAACGCAATGCTAAAGGTAGAAATAGACTTTAGCCCAAACGTCCACGCAAAATACGTTCGATTTTAGAATACGAAAAGCAATGGAAACACTTGCCAAACCGTAATGTAATTTCGGTAAGCATTTGCATTGCTCTTCATATGCTAAAAACTAACGTATGCTACATTACGTTCCTTCGACGTTTGACTAAACGGGGCTTTTACTTTTTGTTTCATTCCGAATCAGCTGCTTTTGTGCTGTCTGTGTATTAAATATAAATAAATAAATAGTCTAGTAGGTAGCGTGCTCTCTTACTAGACGTGAGCCCACTATTCAAACCCATGGGCAGACATATCCATCAAAACGAAATATGAAAAAATATTTCTCCTTCTGGCAAAAACTCGAAAAGTAAATAAAACTGCCATGATAAAGTTTCTCAAAATCTTTTGTTCTGAGTCGACTTTAAACTGTAGGTCCCACCACTTATATATAAAGTTAAAACATACAAAATAAGTGGTGTTAGAAGTTAGGTCATAATCCTGATTGAAGGGTTATAATGACCAATTATGTATGTATCTTTTACAAAAGTACCATTTGATGCAAAAAAGTACTTTTCCAGTTATAGTTATACCATTTCCGAATTTCAGTTTTGCAACACTGCACAAGACCGACTGAACTTCAGTAACTCACTCGCTTGCATCCTTTGCATTTTATGTGGCAGAGTAAACTGTCTGATGAAAGTTCTTGAAGGCGAATATCCATGACCTTGCCTTATCGAAATCTCTACATTGCTGTTTACATTTATTATTGTAGTGTTGTTGGTATATTTTTGTTTACTTGGTTACCATATGTTTTATTCTGGTGTTTGTTGTTATATTAAGCAGAATGATAATTTATAAGCAGGATTGTTTACTTGCATTGTTTTGTTTTTGTAGGTTTTGTTTATAATTTTAATTTAAGCGATGTAAACACCAGTGTCTAGATTTTTCATTTTCGTAACAATATAAAAACCCTTTCGGCTTGATAGGGCTCGATGCGTAATAAAGTTTCCTTTATCACTTCCAGAACAGAACACTTGCTGTAAGACAAATCTCTTGGAGCGAATTTAAAACTATGGTTTTTGTTGTTGATATGCAACAACATGAAGTTGAATTGTGTTCCTCTGAAAAGTAAGCAACAAAGGTGATGTTTCAAATGTGTTCATCAAAAAAGGGGACAATTCTGTTTCGCCGTACTCTAGTAGGTAGTGTGTAGGGTAATTAGACGTGAAACCCCAGTTCAAACCAGAGATCAGCAATTAATCGCTTTTTCGCTACTCATAAGTACTCATGAAATTTTGAGTATGAGTGAGTCAACAGTATTGAAAGCCAACTACTGTGATTCATTCGTACTCAGTACAACATTGATTTATGAGTACAACGTTGACATCAAACTCATAACATTCGAAATATGTTCGATTCATACGCCTACTCATTCAGATTCATAAATTTAGAAAAATACTTATAATACTACTCATAAATTATTCGAGTGATTCGAATCATTCATCAAAATTTACAGTCCTAGTCCAGGCACATAAACAAAAAAGACAAAGACAGCAAGCACAGCAAAAACACAACCTTCTTGTGAGTATTGTAGCGTTCGTACGCGAATCATACTTATTTTGTGATTCGAGTATACGATGAGTCATGGAGAGTCAAAATCAATAACATCATGCGTATCGTTAAGTATGAGTACCATGAGTACTTCAAACTTTGAGTATGAGTAGTATGAGTATGACATTAAAATAAGTATGAATGCGTATAAGTATCAGAAATTATGAGTATGATTCGAATTTACTTATCGTTTTGAATACTCATTGCCGTCCTCTGGTTCAAACTCCAGGTCAGGCATCTTAAACAAAACGAAATACGAAAAAAATATTTCTTAGGCGACTTCCTCTTAGCAGATTTCTGTAAAAAAATCTGAGAGTTAATAAAAATTGCCATGAAAAGTTTCTTAAAAATCTGTCGTTCGGAGTCGACTTTATACTGTAGGTCCAACCACTCATGTATAAAATTAACACACACAATATAAGTGATGTGAGAAGCTAGTTCGTAAACATGACTAAAGGGTTGTAATGACAAATTATGTACATATGTATTCGAAGTATCACTGCTGAAATCAAATGTACCTTATTCGCATAGTGGGGAACTATTTCTCAAAGAGTATGCTGTGTTACGAAACCGACAATGCTAAAGAGTCATACATCATTACAGCAATAGTTCTTCAAGGTTCTGTCGATGGATCATTACTGTGCAAAGAAACGTCAGACGTTTCGCGTTGTGTAAATAGAATAAAATACTTGGAGAATTTGGAAATATATGTCAACGAAATCTTTGACGCTGATGGGTCTAGAATTTTTCTGCGTAGGGGGAATAGAGTTTTGGAAAGTTATATGCAATCAAATGAAAGATAAATGCAGGCAATTGCTCTTCTGAAGCCAAATTGAGTTTGAGGCATTCAAAACGTTGTTTGAGAACTTAAAATAGCAGGAGATTTGAGTGTTTTTTATCAAACTATCTAGGAATAACTTGTGATTAGAAACTGACCTTTTGACCGAGCACTACTATGGACTAAGAGTACACTTACTCAGATTGGGGATCGTGTATCGAGCTCAACATGTAAATTCTGTGACTACAGAAAAGGAAATCGTTTAAGATTTGAATTGGCGGTAGTAATATAAATTCATCAAATACTGGGGCGTAATAATTCACGATCTTCTTAGCTGCAAGAATCATGCGTAACTCTGTTTGTAGGAAAGTAAATCAAGTTTCAAATAAGAGTACAAAGGATGCCAAACATTGGCGAACATATGTACCGTAAGAGGCTATTTCTGTCAATTACGATCGACAGGATCACAATATGTTTCTTCATTTTACGGAAATAAATCGAAGAAAATACAGCTAAGCTAGCATACTCTTCTGAGTATAAATAAATACAAATAAAATTGCATTCTACCGATTTCATGGAAATTTTATTTCCTTTTCATTGCATAAATTCGCATCACAACCCGCTGAAGTTAAAACACTTAAAAAATTTGTTCAATAATTTCGTAAAATTCTAACCTTCAAAGTGCACTTAAAAAGCTTTTACTGTTTACGAATAAAATACTAAAGGTGAGCGAAAGAATAAAAGAAAGAAAGAATGGAAAAAGAAAGGGGGCCAATAATGAAATCACCGTCGTCTAGTCTGAGATCATAAAAAAACAAAGAACTTCAAAAGCAAGACAATGAATAAAATGTTAAAATGTTCCCTTAAAAGCCTTTCTCACTTACTTATGTATGTCGATATCGCTTTATTTGTAATTTCATTTTGTCTAGAATATCAAGGGGGTTTTGAATAGAATTTCCGTTTTTGTTTTTTCCTCTGACCGTCCGTCTGTCTGGCTGTGTAAATCTTTTCATGTGTCTATTTCATGCCATTTTTTTCCTTTCGCGCTGTTGTTTCATTTTTTTCCTACTTGGGGTTGCAAAGCAGACACTGAAAGGTGATTAGAGAATAGTGTTTATTGGCTTAACCCCTTGACAACGACGAGGGTAAGAAAAGAAATGTTATTAAATAACATCGGTTCCTTGGTAGGCCAGGTTTTTGCCAACAAGGGTGGTAACACGGTGCAAAAATTCATGTTGTATACCTGAAAAATTCGCAGCCAAGATATTGATAAGATTCCCGCAGAATTATTCTAGTCTAGTCCTATGCTTTTTGCTAATCTGGTATTGAAGACGTTCCTTTTTACAGAAAAATTTAATTCAAAAATTATCCCACAAGGCTAGAAACAAAGTGGAGTGGTTAAAAATTTCAAAAAGATTGTATTAAACAGCGACGACTCGCACATTACATCGTATAACCGTTAGGCCAGTACTTGAGGCAAAGACTACACAATATGGGTATGGCACCAAAATGACATAAAGTTGCACAAACAAAAACAACAAAAACAAAAAATTAAAATGTAAATAAATGCTACACGCTTATTATTTGTTGCGAATGTCATTAAGACACAATGGATGTGTCATTAACCGTTTGAGTGCAAATCGTCGCTATAGCGGCGAATAGGTAATGCGCCAAAATCGCGGTTCATCGATTTAGCGACAATTGCGTCAGTCAGAGTTTGGCGTTCAATTAGTGAGGACTGCTGCGACTGTTATGAATAACAAAATATTTTTTCTCAATTTCTCATACCAATTTTCAATTAATTTAACCCAAACCCATAGCACTCAAACGATTAAAAGAGGGAGAGGAGGCTGTTTACAATATAATAAGAGAGAGGGAGAGAGAGAGAGAGAGACTAATAACTGCGCAAATAACAAGCTTGCATCAGACCCAAAAGTTTAAAGTTTATGGATCTGTTATGAACAGCAACCGAATTTCAGTTGTGTTGCTAGCTGGCAACTTGAAGTAAGAATACAACCTGAGGAATACCTTCTGTTTTGTTGACTGCAATATAGTATGGCTTTCTCTTGAAAGCATTGAAGGTCGCTCTAAAAAAAGTAGGATGTTCATTAGAACACATTACGACGATTGCTCTTCCCAACATTAATTGTCACCAAATAAGTTGTCGTTCAAAGGGTCACCAGTCCCGAACTGTTTGGAGTTCAACTGGTAGCAGTCTGGACTGCGAAGCTCGCCCGGAGGCTTAATTCTGGTACCACGGGTGTCGGCAGCCCCAGAGACTTGTCTCTGCCCGGCAATGGTGCGGCCCCCTTGTAGGAGTAACATGGTGGCTGGGGTTTAAACCCAAATCGCGCGAAGAGCGCATGCTCGGTGTGGCGTTGCACTCTCAACCATTGGAGAAGTGGAGTTTAGATAGTCTCCCACCCCTAACCAAGAAGGAAGTCTTGTCCAAATGCAAGGCTTCGAATCGCAGGGTTGCATCATTGTGCTTGGGGGCGCTGGTAGACGCATTGTTTCCACCCCTGCTTAGAGCACCGTGGGGTAAGCCATCGCGGCGATACTCACGTAAAGCCATGGACTAATGTCAACAAATAAGCAAAACTGCTGTCTTCTCTGCTGTTTACAGTCGTTGTGGATTGCCTCTCGGAATCTATAACTATGGCAATGACTTGTTTCTACTCGTTTCACGCATAGGCTAGAAAAAAATGTTCAGACTCCGCATTAAACTACAGGTCCTACTCCTAATGAATGAAATTAACATTTTCAAAATAGGTGGTGTGAGAATCTAGGTTATAATCCTGACTAAAGGTTTTTAATGATCAATTAAGTAATTTAAGTAAGATTTTTATCTCCAAAAAATATCCCCGATGGAATGAGGCTTAAACAAAATAATAAAAATCCAATGGAATAGCCCACAATCCCTTACCAACATGAATACATACATAATTGGTCATTACAACTCTTCAGTCAGGATTACGACCTAGCTACTCACACCAGCTACATTGTGTGTGTTAATTTTGCACATGAGTTGTGGGACCTACAGTATAAAGTCGATTCCGAACAACAGATTTTTGAGAAACTTTTCATGGCAATGTTATTAACTTTCAGAGTTTTTGCCAGAAATCCGGTGAGAGGAAGTCGCCGAAAAGTTTTTGAAGTCGTCGTAGTCTAGTAGGTAATGTGTTGGCTTATTAGACGCAAAAGCTTGGGTTCGAGCCCCAGGACAGGCATCAAAGACAAAATACAAAAAGTATTCTTTCGGCGACTTCCTCTCAGTAAATTTCTGGCAAAAACTCTGAGAGTAAATAAAAATTGCCATGAAAAGTTTCTCAGTAAATAAAAAATCTGTCGTTCGGAGTCGACTTTAAACTGTAGGTCCCACCACTCATGTATAAAATTAACACAGACAACATAAGTGGTGTGAGAAACTAGGACGTTGTACAATGGGTCAATTCGACCTCCGGGTACTGTACTTGTCTTAATTGACAAGTACACGTCCTCTAACCTAACCTAACCTAAGTCACCGAAAAAATATTTTCTTTATATTTCGTTTTGTTGGAGATGTATGGCCTGGTGCAGCACTCTACCTATTAGGCGACTTCAAACTCTTACCAAAGTGAAATTAATTGCAGGCCTTTAGAGGGTTAATATTAACTATAAAACTTATGTGTCATACACTATTTATGTACGTGTACATATGTATGTATTTGTGAATGTAAATGTTGTATAAGAAGAAATAAACCAAATTTATTACAATAAATACAACACAACACAACATAATGCGAACATATGCGATAACAAATCTACAATCAATATGTATCTCAATAGGCACATACATATACTGCATAGATATGAATGCATATGTACGTACAAAATGCTTATGAATATGCATTTAATATATGTATGCAGCATAACATATGAACAAACATTTACACAAAAACCAAACGCAAAGAAATACAAAAAGAAGAAGAAGAAAAACAACAACAATAACAAAACAACAGAAATTGGCAATAATAACAGGCAGAAAGAAAATATTTTCCGCATATATTTTCTGCTTTCGTCTGCTTTTCTCTGCTTGCAGGGGCTTTTCTTGCTTGCAACACTTGGCAACAAAAAAAAAACACACCAACAAGCGCCTGTCTAAGAGGGCCCAATGAAAGACCCAAAGAAAGACAGACAGACAGCCAGAAAAACATATGCATATACGTGTGAAATAGCACGGTTGTTGTTGTTGTTGTTTTGTTCGCTGTATTATTATTTTCATTGTTTGCCATTTTTCTTGTAAAAACATTTTGTTTAAGCCACATAAAACTGTTGTTTTTTTTGCATTTCCCTTTGTTGTTGTCACCTTGTCAATACAGTTTAAAGAGTTTAGTTTTCTTCTTGCACAAAAACACTCTATGACATGCACAAAATTGGCTGTTAGTACAGGGCCAAAATGAAATATGAATTCATTATACGTTAGTGGAAATTGGGTTCGTCTGTTGAATTGTTAAGTAAAAGAAGAAAGAAAAAAAAATACATGAAAGCATTGCCTGTGTTGTAAGCAAAGTATAGCTGAGGGTGGAAACGAAAAACTTACAAACACGTTTCGTGTCCAATCGATTAATTAACAAATAATTTTTATTACAACAAAAGAAAAACAATAAAAAATACTGCGGTTTTCCAGCAATTTTTTTCTTTTCTTTTTTGTTAAAAATTGTTGACATCTGTCAAAGTAATAAGCAGCTGTCAATTTCGAAAGAACGAGTGCCAACAAAAGTCTGTACACAATTCATAGTTTTTGTCAATTAACAACACAACAACAACAAAAGTAGAAGACAGTTTTATTTGCAAACTGCTGGTAGTTTGTCGCTTTTATCGGCAAAAACAAAGACGAATTCTTAAGCCATTGAACGTTCCATAGTTTTTCAATCCTATGGCTCTAATCACACGAGAACAATTCGACGCTTCCATTCTATAACGGTCTAAGTGTACTTAGAACCTTTTGAATGTTCTTGCATTTTTAAATTCTACGTTCTCTAACTTAAATACTGTCAAAATTTGGTTAAGATAAAATGAGAGTTTATGGGCAAGAGAGGTGAAGAGAATGGTCTTTCGGTGGCGTACAGTTTCAACCAGTAATGCGGGGTTGTAGCATTACCAGCACAAATCTAATACATGCACATTTTTAAAAATCAAATGAATCCAAAAACCCTAATACAAGCAAAGCTGTGTGCGAGTATACGTATACATTTCATGCCAAACTAATATTCATCCCGTGTAATTTGAAAAGAACAAAAATTGTGCGACTAAAAATTGTTCTCGTGTGATTAGAGCCTATAAGTATCTGGTTACTGTAGCAATACCAGCTGCATTCTTCAATTTGAGACAAAGTATTCGGTTTCTCTGTAGGTAGCAGAAATACAGCAACAGCAGATGGCAAACTATCAGATTCATTGGAAAAATTCGAAGAGAAGATGGTTTTCAGGTGGCCAACATTTGAAATCTCCCGCCAAATCTCCGAAAACGTATCATAAAGGTGGCTTAAATATAACAAATCTTTTAAGCTTCCCAATAGCACGCCTTGATAAATTATTTGATCGCGATGTAGCATCAAGATCTTGCAAATATTTTGTAAACGATGACGTTCTTTAAAATTCTAGCATTTTTTCAGCCTCACAAAGTATGCATTTCCTAAGACATATTCCTGATATTACAGTGACCTGCAGTAATTCAAGGAAGTTGAGCCGTTTTCCCATTTTGTTCAAAGTTTAACCGGATAGGGAATAAAATCGTATAACTTTTCGTACCATCACTTGCACGAGTCTCACACGAGTAACCTTATTGTAATGGGCTTGAGAATTTCCTCTGCTATTAGTAGGAGAAGTCGCCGTAGTCTAGTAGATAGTGTGTTGGCTTATTAGGCGTAAGGCCACGGTTCAAAACCCAAGTCAAACATCAAAACAAAAATATTGTTACGCAAATCGACACGACCTAATATCGTTTAACAACAAAAACGATAAACAAAAGTCACACGATACAAATACACACTAACGCTAAGAATACAATGAACGTGTTGATTATCTAAAGCTGCACACACACATATGTGCAACTAACCTGGTTGCGCCTGATACCAACAATAACATGTATGTGACAAAAAGGGATAGACAACATAAGCAAAGTACACAAACAACAATGTATTAGCAATTAAGCTTTCGAGAAGACGAGATCACGAACCTTCCACTTCAAGAATGTTGGTTAGACTGGTTGTGTCGGACTACAAAAGGGCTGGACAAAGCAGGCAGCAGTCAGTTATAATTCAGTCAGCCTTGTGTGAAGACGCTTGCTTGCAAAAAGGTTGTAAGAAGAGAAGATCTAACGTACAGCGTACAGAAGTTTGAAATAGAATAGTGTACAAGCAAATTATTGTTGTATCGTTAAGTTGTATGCCGTGGCACACAAAAGTAATGTAAAGAATAAAGAGAGTTTAAGAGAAAATAAACACATATTTGTTTTTACTAGGTTTGCAATTAACGAACTTATATTTAAACGTTTTTAAAAAGGTAAAAACGTAACAATATGAAAAAATATTTCTTCAGCGACTTCCTCTCAGCAAATTTCTGGCAAAAAATCTGAGAGTAAATAAAATTGCCATGAAGAGTTTCTCAAAAATCTATCGTATGGAATCGACTTTGAACGAAAGGTCTCCCAACTCATGTATAAAATTAACACACACAATATGAGTGGTGTGAGAAGCTAGGCCGAGAACCTGCCTGAAGGATTGCAATGGCCAATTATGTATGTATGTATTTATGTATTAGTAGGAGTCCCTTGCTGCTTATAAGAACTTCTTCATTACATAAATACATCTTTTGCTGCACTGTGTAGCGCCTGGGCCTGTCAACCTAGGATTCTATTTCGAAATCGCTGGAACAACATGTTCCACATTTTATTATTTACTACAGCACTTATGTCACCTTGAAGAGATAACGATAACTTCCCATTAGAAACTGACTTAAGTTTCACCTTCAGTTTTACTATTTTATCGCTATTACTACAGATTCTTTTCTAGCGAAAGAAAGGAGAGAAAGAACATCACATATTCCTACGGTTATACTTAGAAATTTGAAAGTATAGGGCATACCAGGGCACTTAACGAGAATTACCAAAGGACTGGATGACTTAGGACAACCTTAAATTGGTTGTACTTAGCAAAGTGTGCATGAAATGAAGCAAAGCGGATAACATGAGATAGGAGCAGCTGAAACAATCTCATTAAGATGGTTTACTTCCAAGCTATGGAATATAATGTTAACCTCATCATCAAAATGTGCGTATATTTAACGAAAGTTGACTAGAAATTAGTAGAGAACGTAAGGTGTTTAGCTAGACTTAAAAGCACTCCAGACCAGAATACGTTTTAAATACTATGCTCCGCAACCGATAAATTTCAAGCTCATAACGCAAATAAAACTTGCTTATGGTCCTTCGAACGGGACAGTAGATATGGTATGAAACATCGGAAAATTAATGGCCCTAAAAATCACTACCCTCGTAGTAGACATTAAGTTTTAATGTTTGTTGTTGTTAACACACTTAAATCATAATTTTTTATTTCATTACAATAATAACAAACACTTTTAAAATCACTAAAAATTTACTTTAAATGTGAAACCGCTTTCAATAGCAACTCTTGTTTACTAACATTTTACCTTGAGTGTAGTTTATAGTGAGTCTTTCGCTTTTTTATTGTTTAGTTTGTGGGGTTTTTTTTTGTTTTCTTTACTTTTTGTTCAAGTTTTTTCGCTCTCTTTTGTTGTCGTAAATATTTACACGGTTAAGAGAATAAATACAACAACTAACAACAACAATATAAAATAATAAACTTGTTTATATTTATTGTATGTGATAGCAACTTGTGTATGTGTACGGATTTTACAATAATGATGACGTTTTTTTTTTATTTGCGATAAAATTTTTATTTTAAATGCGATTTTTCAAGCGAAAGTGTTATTTTTAGTACAAAAGTGCAGATGACCGCATGGAAATGTTTTTTCTTCCTTCACATTACTTTTGTCTCTTTTCTGCCGTTATTAAAGCAGTATTGCCAGATTGTTTTCGTTTAGTCAAATTGGTTAATTTTTAGCACAGGCGTGTGAAAGTGTAGTGCATTAATGTAAGAAAAGCTTTTTTGTTTAAAAAATAGAATAAAAATTAATATTTGCAATACGACTGAAGGTTTCGGGAATAGTACGGAAAACCGTCAAATCATAATTAAAAGATTTCACTCATACTGCAATATTAATATGTGTGTTAATATAAATTCGAATTTTAAAATCCAAGCCGCAATCCATAAATTTTAGCAGCGCCACATTTAGCGTTAACAGTGCAAAATTTTCTCTTAACAGAGCACTGTTAACTGTTTAACAGTATCCATCTGAACAAGATCACTTATTTAGAAGCTTATTTTAGGACAAATAATATCAGTGGCCATCTTGAAATATAAAAAATATAACACCATACAGACTATATATAAATCTTAGCCCAGAGGGTCCTCTTTCGAACCGCGACAGTGGGATAGCTGGAAAAATTTTGATATTTTTGGCCAAAAATCTATGAAAATTCTCCAGAAGATCAATGGCCATTTTGGAACATAGTATAAGAAATTGTGCACCACACAGACTATATGCAAATTGTAGTCCAAAGGTCCTCTGGACCGTGGTAGTGGGATAGTTGGAATAATTCCGTCCTCCATACCCAACGACCATCCTTTACATTTCAACACTTTTGTTCACAAATAGTAATGATCAGAATGAGAATTATATTTTATGTCAATAGTCTGCAATAATTGCAAAGTAGAAGACTAATCTACTTATTGCCACTGTTAAACAGTTAACAGTGCTCTGTTAATAGCATAGTTTACCCTGTCAAAGACAAGAAGTGACGCTGCTAAAGGTGTGGGTTTGCGTCTTTGGTTTTTAAATTCGAATTTATCTTCCCACACACAATATTAATTTGAACACTCTTTTTTGGAGTATATTGGCATAATGCCACAGGAGCTCTTACGCCATACAGCGAACAGGAATTAAAATAATGAACATTGGAACAAGTAAGTTGAGTAAGTCCACGTAAATTATAGAAGACACTCCGGGGCGATCCCGATGATGGGAAAACCATGAGTATTTTAAGACGACTTAACCACACTACGTCGCCGTAGTCTAGCAGGTAGTGTCTTGGCTTATTAGATGTAAGGCCACGGGTCAAACCCCAGGTCAGACATCAAAACGAAATATAAATAATATTTCTTCGGCGACTTCCTCTCAGCAGATTTCTGGCAAAAACTCTGGGAGTAAATAAAATTGCCATGAAAAGTTTCTCAAAAATCTGTCATTCGGAGTCGACTTTAAACTGTAGGCCGCACAACTCATGTATAAAATTAACACAAACAACATGAGTGGTGTGGGAAGCTAGGCCGTAATACTGACTGAAGGGTTGTAGTGGCAAATTATGTATGTAACCACACTAACAAGCGTCCTCACGATACACCTTGTCTTATACATATGTGCGCCTGATTCTGGCGTGTTTGAAAAAAGATGAATGCAGAGCATGTGGTAAAGACATCAGAACGGTGACATACTTTTTATGTCCTTGCCCAGCTTTCATAAAGTTAAGATCTCAATATTTTGCGGATGATACTATACCAGACATAACTAGTCTCAAAGCAGTAGACTGGAAGAAGCTAAGGAAGTTTGTACAAGATACAAATTTCCAAGCATGGGAAACTGCTTTCATTTTTGAAAAGGATTATTAAGGGTAATAAAATAAATCGTTTAAACATTAAAATGCTCAAAAAGAAAAATTATATTTAAAAGCTAAAAACAAACAGTTTCAATGCGTAGACTATCGGTAAACAAGGTTATGTTGAGTGTTTGATGGAGATTGTTAGAATATTCTTCATTGTAAGCAGCTATAACCTGTTAAAACGATCAATTCTGATCTCTATCAGCTAAAACTACACGAAAAAGCTGATTTAGTTACGGTTGATCACCCCGAACTTGCTGTTGCTGTTGTTGTACTATATTTGTGTTTTAATTACTATTTAAGGGGACTTCCAACAGTTTTTTTTTTCTTTTTTTTTTGACCAACACTCACGAAATGTCACCTATTCATAGGACATTGTATTTGAATACAGTAAAGATAGTTTATATGAGAAAGGGAAGAGGAGGTAGTAAACGCAATTTTTTTTTAATATTGTTCCGAAAATGAAATGAAAAATCTTGATACTGGTGTTGTGCTTTTACATCGTTTAACATTAAAATTATAAAAAAGCTACAAAAACAAAACAATACTGTAAACAAACCTGTTTACAAATTATCTTACTGGCTAATATAACAACAAACACCGGAATAAAAAAAATGTTAAACAAGTAAACAAAAGCACACAAACAATACTACATTAATAAACGCAAACAACAATAACGAATGTAAACAACGATGTTTGAAGATCTCCGTTACAAAGGTCTGTCGTATAATTGATTAGTAATTGTTATTGTTTGTCGCCGTGGTCTAGTAGGTAGTGTGTTGGCTTATTAGACGAAAAGCCAGGGTTCGAGCCCCAGGCCAGACATCAGGACAAAATATAAAAAGTATTTCTTCGGCAACTTCCTTTCAGCAGATTTCTGGCAAAAACTCTGGGAGTGAATAAAATTGCCATGAAAAGTTTCTCAAAAATCTGTCGTTCGGAGTCGACTTTAAACTGTAGGTCCCACCACTCATGGATAAAATTAACACACACAACATAAGTGGTGTGAGAAACTAGGTCGTAATCCTGACTGAAGGGTTGTAATGACCAATTATGTATGTATGTTACGAAAAGGGTATAAACAGAGGAATAACAAAGAAGAGCAATTGTTGTTGTTTACATCAAGTTGTGAACAGTGGCACACAGAATTGTGTGAATAATAAAGAATTTTAATTAAAACTAAACACACAAATTTATTGTTATTTTAATTTGCAATCTACGAGCTCATATTCTAAACGTTTTTAGATGTAAAAACGTAACAATATGATATATTTTCTTTAATATAATATATATTTTTTAATATAATAATAATAATAATTCTCATTTTCTTTATCTTTTTTGTAATATAATGTCAGACAAACAATTGGACAATCACAAGCATCTGGAGTCCCTTGTGAGAATGGAACCCACGACCTCGACACTTGAATTTTAGCACACTATCAACTACGCTGCAACGGAGCACCCATTGTATCTAAACTTTGTCCATTATTGCTCTAGCAATGTGTCACATCCTGCTGCAGAATATCATCATGTATAACACATAAAAAAAATTTCCCCTTCTGGCTTTTTGTGAAACTTTGTTTAACAAATTCTACAAGTTATGGCAACACTGACAAAAAGAGTCAACATAATAAACTTTATTAAATAAAGCCTGAAATAATTGCTTGTGTATAAGTGTGCAAATATGGTTCTCTTTCTCCCTGTGACACAATACGCTTACACAAGAGCACACATGCACATACATTTTATTACATTAATTTATTTATTTATTTACATATACACACACACTCACAGAAAATACCGTTCAATATGTATACCGTGAGAAATTATGTTTCATTTTCTGTGCCTATGACTCATTTCTACTGTTTTTTTATACGTTTTTCTTGTGCAAATATAATTTAAATTTGATTTATTTCTAATCATTTAAGTGATGCTATAATTAATAGCATTTTTTTCATTTTTTTTTGCAATAAAAATAAAATTTGTGCCATGTGAGCTTAAATAAAAAAAACAACAGCAATTTCACCTATTTTTTCGTTTGAATTTTTCCTAGCGTGGGGGGCTATTTTTATAAATTCAGCGTAAATGTGGTGTGATTTTGAACAGATGTACTGTTACTCGTACTTATTGGTCATTACTTCTTCCTCTTCTTCTTGTGCTATGCTTTCTTTAAATTTATTTTTAATCAAAAAAATAAATAAAAAAATAAAATCGAAATAAAATAGTTCAAAAGGATACAAAAAATGTAAAGAAAGCAGCTGCTTAGTTGGTTGGTTGGTGGGTTATTCGCTTGCATTTATTTTGTGGGGCATTTTATGTGGTATAGTTGGGAGTAATTGGAGTGTGCTTAATTCCTTTTGTTTCCAAATTGGGTCAAATAATAATATTTTTTTTATTCACAGAACGAAGTTTCTTGTTCTCAACAATAAATTGTTTTTGTTGCTCTTGCTTCAACACGAAATATAGAGGACTAGGAGAGGAATAAAAATTTATAAAGAAATAAATCCAAAGGAAATTTTTAATATTTTTAAAAACTTTTAATTGCCGCCATAATTTGGATCAAGGAGATCGACACTTGAATATAATTTATGCTCTTTTGTACTTTTAAGGTACAAAATTGCTAGGGTAGTAGGGTTACCAACTGACACTGCTAAAGAACCAAATTTCTTTGTAAACATTTGTGCCGTTATTGTATCAGGCACTACTGATTATCAAGAAGTTGCGCAATCTGATTTTCAAATGATATTCCTTCTTGATATTCCTGACATTTCTGGCAAGTCAGAGGATTGATTCCCCCGTAGGCAGGGTCCTCATGGAATATTCTTCACTTTCTACCGTATTTCAAACATTACAACTACTTAATCACGCCAATATTGTCGCCATTGTCTAGTAGGCAGTTCGTTGGCTTATTAGACTTGAGGCCTTGGTTCACACCCCAGGTCAGACATCTCCAACTAAACGAAATATTTCTTCGGCGACTTTCTCTCAGCAGATTGCCGACAAAAATTCCGAGAGTAAATAAAATTGCCATTGAAAAAGTTTCTTAAAAATCTGTCCTTCGAAGTCGATGACCATATGAACACTATTAACACTTAGGGAAGAAAACCTACTACTCATCTTATGAATAAGAACAAAGGCTGTTCGATCACATGCCAAAATCCAGGAAACCTTTTAAAATTTATAGGTTCATTTGCCTGTTTACTGAGATTTCTTACCAATTAGATTGTACGTATCAAACGGGTGATTTTTTAGCTGTTATCTTTTTGGCAACACTGGTTTAAACAGCTCACGCACGTTTCGTGTTTTGTTTCACTCTCAAACATCTTCAGTTTGGTCTACAATTTAACCATGAATCGTTTTACAAACGAACAACGCTTGCAAATCATTGGATTTTATTATCGAAATGCGTGCTCTGTTAAGAAAGTTCATCGCGCGCTTCTTCTCCATTTTATGGTCAGTTTAATCAACCCGCTGAAGCGGCTATTCGGGCTATTGTGACTAAATTTCGCACCAAATTTACATTGTTGGACATTAAACCACCAACACGCTTACGTAGAGTGCGAACTGAAGAAAATACCGCAGCTGTATCGGCCAGTGTTAATGATGACCATCAGTTATCGATTCGTCGCCGTTCGTAGCAATTGGGCCTCTGTTACTCAACAACGTGGAAAACTTTGCGGAAGGATTTAGGTGTGGAGCTTTTCAAAATATAGCTGGTGCAAGAATTGAAGCCGAACGACCTACCGCAACGCAGAATTTTTGGTGAATGGGCTCTTGGAAAGTTGGCCGAAGATCCACTTCTTTATCGAAAAATTGTGTTTAGTGACGAAGCTCATTTTTGGCTCAATGGATACGTAAATAAGCAAAATTGTCGATTTTGGAGTGAAGATCAGCCAGAAGCATTGCAAAAGCTACCAATGCATCTAGAAAAAGTAACAGTTTGGTGCGGTTTATGAGCTGGTGGCATCATTGGACCGTACTTCTTCAAAGATGCTGCGAATCGTAACGTAACTGTGAAGAGTGAGCGCTACCGTGAGATGATATCCAACTTTTTTTTGCCCAAAATGCAAGAGCTTGACTTGCATGACATGTGGTTTCAACAAGACGGTGCCACATGCCACACAGCACGCGTAACAATGGACTTATTGAGAGGCGAGTTCGGTGGACATTTTATTTCACGTTCGGGACCGGTCAATTGGCTGCCTAGATCGTGCGATTTAACGCCTTTAGACTATTTTTTGTGCGGTTATGTTAAAGCTCATGTCTATGCAGACAAGCCAGCTTCAATTGACGCATTGGAAGACAACATTGAAGCATTTATTCGTGAGATACCGGCCGGAAATGTTGGAAAGAGTATGCCAAAATTGGACTAAGCGGATGGATCATTTGAGGCGCAGTCGCGGTCAACATTTGCATGAAGTAATCTTCAAACATTAAATTATATGGACCGTACTATCGATTCTAATAAAGAATTCATGCATTTTTCTGAATTTTATTGTTTTTTTTTTTTTTGAAAAATTTTCCTATAGCTCTTTAAAAATCACCAGAAAAGTAACAGAATCACACATCCAAATTAAACAACTTTACGCGAATGGATCCAGTAGCAAACTGTTCCGTAATAAAACGAATTTTGTCAGACAATTCTAGACAAGATCACGGCTATCGACTGAACTGAACGCGTACACAAAAAGGTCCTAAACGAGAATATGCTGATTTTTGTACATCTCATTGAGGACATACAAGTCACCATGCTTAAGCAACTTTTATCCAAAATGCCTTAAAGATGACGCTATTTGAAGTGTAGAGATTAATTGGAGCCAAAATTGAAAGAGATGCATCAGTAGGTGTTGTGGAGAGGACCACTACTATTTAAGCCAATATCTGATAAAGTATGGAGGATATAGGAGTTGCACAATTTATTCTGGGCATGTCACAGCTATGAAAACGAAACTTCAGAATACATTGTGTCCAAATGCTGAAAATTGTATGTGAAGTAATCCAGAAGCAGTCAGATCTTAAAGCCTAATAAAGGATTTGAACTTCAGTTTCTGTTAGGGCAGAATTGTTCACCACAAACTCTTATAACAAGTAATGTACAATACCTCTGCCAATAGCAGAAGAAATATGCAACACCGTGACCATAATACAGACCATGTGAGCAAGAGTGATCAACAGAAAACGAGGCATAAAACTGATAAAATCTCGCAGTAATAAAAATGACAGTTTTTGGGTGTATAGTGTTAACTATGTAGGTAGTTAAAGCTAAGTTAAGAATCCGACATAAAAAATAAGATCAGAGACATAGTTGCCATTTCCACCATCTACGAAAAAAAAACGAATTAAAATCGAATATTATGGGCCTGTTGCCCACAATTGCTATGACAATAACTAGCTTAAAGTCTAATTGAACTTTGACTTTTTGACACACTGTTGGCAATGCATTAAAACATCCTTCTTAAAAGAGTGTAACTACTGCGTGTGACCTTGTTTAGGAAAATCAAATCTTGCTTCAAATCTAGTTAAACTCTGTCATTTTTAATTTTTCTTTGAGTTCATTAGCAATTCATTAAAGCTGTCTCCACTAATAATTGTGTATGAGTGTCAGTGTGACGCCTTTTAGTGGAGCCTAGAAAACTTTCTTTTATTGGCATTAATTTCTATAAAAAGCAAAAAAAAACACTCTTAAGACAGAAATAAAAAACAAGGAAAAACTAGAGCGTGAATAATGATTTCTTTTTGTGGCTAAAAGCTGTCCACATTAATATTGTTACACACTTAAAGAAACGCAAATTTTTCTTGTGTTGAATATCCTTAAAAGTCAGTCAAAAATCATGTTTGCTAAAGACTTTGTTTATTAATAAAAATAAGTTTTTTTTTTCTTTTAAATATTAACGTGTCCTTCCCCCTCCTTTCTTTTTCGCTATGCTGTTAATATCAAGCTGTGCGTTAAATTTAATGACAATCGGTCACGTTTTATATTCTTATCGGCTGATCTAATTCACACTCAGACAACGCTCTTTTATCGTACACATACACGTATGCGTGCGAGGGTAATTAAGAACTTTTTTGTTAGAAAATTCGAAAAAAATCTCCAATAATTTTATGTATAAGTGAGTAAGGCTTTGTTTTTGTTGGATTTTCAGTTTCATTTGAAATTAATAAGGGAAAGTGTGTAACATCATACGATTACGTGACTTGTTAAATAGAGACAGACAGAGAGAGAGAGAGAATGAACATAAAAATCAAACAGAAACAAAGAGAACCGTTTAGTATACACGAAACAATTAAAAAAATGCTGCCAAGTCGTGTTGGCTCAGTTGGCGGTTGATGTCAATGTTAATGTTTTTCAACCCTCATGCATACCGCACCTTGAAGTTCATGAAACGTAGCCAGCAACAGCATTTTGAAATGTAACCGTTAAGAGAGAGAGAGAGAGAGTTTTGTTTACTGAGTTAATAAAAACCAAAACCCGAAAAAAAGTTTTTTCTAAAGACAACCAATAAAACAAAGGATCTCCAGTTTATCATGACCTTTTTTATTGTTTACCCTCCTAACTGTTATGATTGCAGGATGTTAATAAAATTTATCGTTCGACATCACATCACAATACAACGCGCACACACTTACAAACGATTTCTAAATGAATTTTCTCTTTTTATGTTGCCGAATATGAAAAAATTAGGCCATAAAAGACAGATGACGTTTAGAATGAAGAAAAAAGAACAAAAACTAAGCCTTGAGATGAATAGTTGAACATCCATTTGATGCTACACCACCACCATCACCTTTGTAAGCCCTAAATGAAAAGATGTTTGTGCTGTTAAGTCCTTGAGAAAGGATATTCTAAACTTAGTTTTACTGTTCAACGCCTATTGCTTATGTAAACCATGTCATTAAGGTAGGAAGTATGCTTAAGAAGTATTCACTTTCACAGAGCACCTGGTGAAATTATCCCTCAACATACCTACTAGGGGTAGACACCAAAATTTGTGATTTCAAACCCAGAATTAAAGATACAATCCAATGAAATTCCATTGTGAATCTTTCAGTGAACACTGCCTCTGTTTGAAGTCATGATGAAACATAATTCCTCTCCTATTTAGAAAGTTGAGTGCTTGTGAGTTTGTTTCCAAATAAACAGTAGAGCAGCGCTAAATAAAGAGCATAGAGTAGGTCTCATTAATCTTTCTGATTAGCTGACATGTCTTTAGCATTATTTGCACTTGAATACCACGTTTAGAGAAGAAAGAGTTTCCGTTAACGAGGATTTAATTTGACAGCGAGGCATAGAATAAGCCAATAATCTCCGTTGTGGAAGCTCCTTCAATGGGAAGCATGGGAAAGCATCTAAAACTAATTCTTGTTTTACGACCAACACTCAGGGTCGAGCAGCTAAGTCGTAGCCCTGTCTAAAGGGTTGTAGTAATCACCAATTATGTATGTATGCAACACTCGGGGGATGACCCCTACTCATGCGGTGTATAGTGTTGGAACTAGGAAAATATGTTATGGGAAGGAGGAAAGTGGGAGTAGTGTTTGTGAGCACTAGATTTGAATCTCTTTATATCATTAGTGTCAGGAAAGACCTCTGTAGGAAGGGAGTTCTCCATAGTATGGCTAAAGAACAAACGTTGTATATAATGCAGTGTGCGATCTACTGGCCAATAGACCACAAACGAATGTGCTCGGCGAGAAAGACGAGTGTTATGTAGGAATACATGATCCTCGGGTACAAGTCGCCTTATTTCGGTCGAACAAAATCCCTTGTAGTAGCAATAGAACAGTGGAACACAAGCCACGTTTTTTTTTTCAGAAACAGCACCTCGGAATGTTTATATTATTTTCGAATAGTAAGAGAGACGTAATCAATGACAACCAACACTATAGCGGGACTAGAAGCTCTACTGAATATGATAGTTAGGATCAAAGCTATGAAAGAAGTCTACGATTAGAATAACGTAAGACAAGTCTGACATGAGATTCCCTAGGGATATCGTGACCTGAGAAATTGAGTGGCTTGGACACGACCAGAAACTGAGTAAAAAGAGAGAAAGAAGCAATTTAGAGCCTACTTAGTCTTTTAAGTCTTCGTCTTTGAAAAACCATTCTAAGTTATATGGGTAGGTAGAGAATAGATAGTGGCATTAGTGACGAACGTATTCGGTCCCAGAAAGAAATATTCAAAACCCATAAGGCAAGTCGCTAGTGTCATGGCCTGGCAGTCTGTCACTTTAAGAGCACTTACTTCACATGAGGTTGACGCGAGAATGATATGGTAATGTCTGGGGCGAAAAAAATCGTTCACGAGATTGACAACGCCAGGAGTAGTAAGAGATGTTCGGAAGGGCATAGTCGGTGAAAGGGAAGATAGAGCGAGGAGAAGGCTCTTGTCAAACCAAATGAGCTGGAACAATTTAAACTTCTGTTGGCTTGTTACAATAAGAAGAGATTTAATCAAGCATCAGATTATATAAAAGCAGGCTGAGCATACTGCTAACCCTGTGGTTAGATTAGGGTTGAGAACGTATACTTGTCATTTGGACAAGTTCAAAACCTAGAGGGTCCGCCATCTAACGTTTTTTTTTCAACTGGTGCTTATTTCGCTCATGTCTGATTTGACAGATAATTAGTTTTATCCTTCCGCTGAACGAATATGGTTGTGTATACGCTTGAACAACGCTGGGAAATATTGCGACATTACTTTGAAAATCATGGTAATATTGCAGAATGTATGCGAAAATTGCGTACGGATTTTGGTAGAGAAGAGAAGCACCGTCAGCTCCGTGTGTTCGTTATCTTGTGAAAAAAGTGAAAGAAACTGGCATCCTAATCGATAAACGAAAGCGTGAAAAGCCAAAAACAGTGCGTACACCCGAAAATATTGACGCCATATAATGTCCAATTGGTTCAGGAGTTGAAGCCAATTGACCATCCAATGCGTTTTCGCTTCGCTAAGTGGGCCTGCGATCGACTTACAGAAGATGCCGATTTTGACAAAAAAAAATCATCTTTTCCGATGAAACTCATTTTGATCTTGGCGGGTATGTAAACAAGCAAAATTGTCGCATTTGGGGCACAGAAAACCCGCACGCATACACTGAAAAGCCGCACAGCTGATGTCGTTTGGCCACCTCGGAGCTGCGATTTGACACCGTTGGACTATTATTTGTGGGGTGCCGTTAAAGATAAGTGTTACGCCCACAAGCCAGAGACAATTGACGCCGTAAAGGACAATATTCGCGAAGCCATTGGTGAAATACAGCTGCACACAATCGATAATATGCTTACAAATTGGACCGATCGTGTAGGTTACTGCATGACCAGCCGAGGCAGCCATTTGAATGAAATTATTTTCCATTATTAACCGAAAGGATTGTACTTTGAAATAAAAAAAGAAATTTGAGCAAATATTCAGTAGTTTTCTTTTAAAGCATTTTTAAAAAAAAAAATTTATTTGGCGGACCCTTTAGAAGATTGAGAGAAAGGATATTGAAGGAGATCGGGAAATTGGAAAAGGAGAAGAGGTAGGAAAGGGAGGATATAAGAGGCGCAGGAAAAAAATAGACCACAAACACACAAGAGAACGCGATTATATGCTGACCCTTCACTAAAATATTAAACGACACTCGCGCAGTATAGGAATCACTTCAAGCTAAATATATAGATTCTGTGATGAACAGAATGAATCATTAGGACACAAATTGAAAAGAAGAAAGCAGAAGAAAACTCCTGTGTAAGCATTTAGTACTAGGCATAGAGTTACCCTTACTGACAACGAACAACAATCTGAAATTCACATTGAGAGCAACAAATTAGATCGTATGGTCGCAATACGCTAGCACCTCTACACGGCAACAATGTACACACATATTCACACTTAAATTTCAAATAATACCTGAACGAAATGAATCAGTTTAACAAACAAATTAAAATTAAAAAAAAAATTTTTTTAAATGGAATTTCTAATAAAAATAAATTTTATTGTTTTCTTCAATGGAATTAAGAAAACATTTTAAAATATTTGAACTGTGAAAAGTAAACAACAATTTAAATACATTTTGTATTAAAAAAAAAAAAACAATAAAATAATAAAAGAAAAACAATTAGAAAAACAAGTGTTTTTTGATTTGATGAAATAATACAACAAATATGGTAGAAATCATTCAATTTGAAGCAGCAACACCAACAACACAACAATACATAATTATTTAAATTTGTTTTTCATTAAAATTATTTGAAAAAGAAAAAAATTAAAGAAAAAACATTTGAAATTTGCCATCAAGTGTAATATTTTTTAAAAAATGTTTTTTCTTTTATTTTATTTTTTTTTCATAATTTTTAATTATAAATAAACAAACGTTGCATATTAATTAAATCGAGCGTTTAATTTAAAAAAAAAGTAGAAAAAAAATAATAATTTAAATAGAAATATTAGGGTCAGCGGTACACCAAGTATACACATATTTTTATAAGACCATAATATCCCATAATATACTGAACAATAGATAACAGGCAGTCAAAAGTGTTTGTGATTATTAGTTTAATAGCTTCTCTTATGGTCCACTACAGAACCACTCAGATTCCTTTCAGATTATTCCACTTCAGTTAAATTTAGTTTCAATTTCATTTCTATTCTATTTTCTGCTGAAAAGTTCAAAGTTTTCGCAACAATGCGTGGCAAGTTAGTTAGGCCATGTGTTAGGTTAGGTTGGGTTAGGTTAGAGGACGTGTACTTGTCAATTAACCGGAGTACCCGTAGGTCGAATTGACCCATTATACAATGTCCTAGTTTCTCACACCACTTATGTTGTGTGTGTTAATTTTTTTATACATGAGTGGTGGGACCTACAGTTTAAAGTCGACTCCGAACGACAGATTTTTGAGAAACTTTTCATGGCAATTTTATTTACTTCCAGAGTTTTTGCCAGAAATCTGCTGAAAGGAAGTCGCCGAAGAGAATACTTTTTGTATTTTGTCTTGATGTCTGGCCTGGGGCTCGAACCCTGGTTTTACGTCTAATAAGCCAACACACTACCTACTAGACTACGGCGACTTCAAAAGGCCATGTGTTAAATACTTCCAGTGTTCTAAACTTTTACCCGATGAAAGATCTGTAGAGTGTAATTAGAATCGGAGATAGAAAAAAGGAAGCCTTAGCACAACTAAAAACTTGAGAGGTGGATAAAGTTAATGCCAGCAAGTTATCAGAAGCGAAACATTTACATTCAAAAAGTAATCAGAAGAAATAAAATATCTTCGAAGTTCAAATAAGAATTGCTTGCTAATAATTAAACCATAAATTTAGACAATTCAGGCTGAATCTAATGAAAACCCGGCTATTTTGATAGTACAGTGCAGTACATTTTTTAATGAATGGCCCAAGACTTCACAATGATATCCATTCCGTACGATTAAGTCTAGCAAAATGGTGCGGCTTACCTCGTAAAGGACTCCGTGCAAATTTACAACGACGGCTTCAAATTGAACGGAATTGTTAGAAGTGGAATTTTTTCGGAATCAATCAGAATACACCAAACTATAAGGCTAACGGACCATTGCAGCGTCTTACAGAGGGAGATGTCTGCAATACAAGCTACGGCGACAATTATTGGAGACGGAAACATCCGTCTACGCGAAGTCGCAGTAGTCTAGTAGGTAGTGTATTGGCTTATTGAACGTAAGGCCACGGTTCAAGCCTCTCTTTAACAAAAACGAAATATAAAAATTATTTTTTCGGCTACTCTCTCAACAGATTTCTTGCAAAAACTCTGAGAGTAAATAAAATTGCCATGAAAAAGTTTCTCAAAAATCTGTCATTCGGAGTCGACTTTAAACTCATGTCCCACCGCTCATGTATAAAAATTAACATACAAGTACACATCTATTAGGTTATGTTGAAACATCCCCAAGCTACACATTACCATACTTTCCGGGAGCCAAATGGCTATCAAAGCACTAAATTCAAACGAGTTATTAGGTTATTAGGACACAGTGACATTCCGGGTAACTATAGAGCGGATGAACTGGCCAGGCGAGACACGAAGCATCGAACTCTCCAATGTTCACAATTTAGGAATACTTCTCTGAACCTACGAGCATATTCCTGACAATGCAGTCATGGATTCTATCAACACGTACAGAACGGTGCAGAAAATCTTGTCAAACGTGGATGTAGGGAGCACGATAAGTCTGCTTAAGCTGACATGTGATGCGCATTGCTCTTGGACACAAAGCACATGACTTTTGTAGGAGCTGCAGACATGAGGAAGCAGAGGAGATTGTTGTTCACCCATTGAGTACATGCCCTGCGCTATGTTGGAGGAGAAAAAGACATCGACTTTGTGATATGTGGATGAGTTGGAGAAACTATCACGCATTGGCATTCATCAAAAGAAAATCTTGTCAAAAGTAGATGTAGGGAGCACGATAAGTCTGATTAAACTGACATGTGATGCGCATTGACCTTGGACACTTAGCACATGACTTCTGTAGGAGCTGCAGAGATGAGGAAGAAGAGGAGATTGTTCTTCACCCATTGAGCACATGCCCTGCGCTATGTTGGAGGAGAATAAGACATCGACTATATATGTATGTGGATGAGTTGGAGAAACTATCACGCATTGGCATTCATCAAAAGAAAATCTTGTCAAAAGTAGATGTAGGGAGCACGATAAGTCTGCTTAAGCTGACACGTGATACGCATTGGCCTTGGACACTTAGCACATGACTTCTGTAGGAGCTGCAGAGATGAGGAAGTAGAGGAGATAGTTCTTCACCCATTGAGCACATGCCCTGCGCTATGTTGGAGGAGAATAAGACATCGACTATATATGTATGTGGATGAGTTGGAGAAACTACCGCTACCGTACCGCAACTAGAGGATAACGGAAGACTGTGATATCGCAATAGGTCCTACCTATCTATCTACATTTCTCTATAATGGACAGTACGCTGGACAATATATTTTATATTGCGTATGTGTTTATAAAGAAAGCAATTTCCCATGGCGTTTTTACACCATGTTTTTACACTTCTTTCACGGTACTCTTAACACTAATATATGTGGGAATGTCTGCTGCCTGTTTGCAAGTCTTTAAAACACGTAAAATATGTTGATTTTTCTAAAACTGAATTGATTGGCCAAACCAAGTAGCCTAGAACTCTGTTCTTGTGAAAGCTAATGGGCATCAGTACAGAAAAGACACAGAAAGTGCTGTAATAGAAAGAGTATTAAATACGAAGTGGATAACAGTCAGTAAAATGTTAAGGAATAACTCAATAACCGCCCAAATAGAAGGATTTCCAGCAAAAAAGAAGACGAAAGATTACTTGTTTATGCATTAGGAGTTAAACAATATTTAATTTAATTTAAAAAACGATTGAATTAACTTCGCCGTTATGTTTTATTTTTATATACAAAAATGTAAGACCAAGTTTTTTCAAGTACACTTCTTACTTTAGAAAATAGAAGGAGGAAAACTGTGAAAAAAAATTTATTTTCTTAAGATGACCTTCCCTAATTTATTTTAATTTATTTACGTTTACTAAGGTAAATATTTTATTATAATTTCAATGAAATTTATTTAATTTTCCTTTCATTTGTTGTTTTAGCTTGGTTACGTATCCCAAATAATGTAAAAATCGATAAAAATTTTACAAAAAAAGCAAAAAAGAATTCAAATCTTAATTATTTGCTTGTTATTGTTAAATAATGCGGAATATTCGCTTTTGACACTTTCAAGAAATAAGGGGAAAACGTTGAAGGAAAAAAACCCAACAAAAAGAAAGAAAAAAACATAAAAAAAATGTGGATCGGAAAAAGGAAATTTCGTAAGACATACTGAGTATGGCACAAAAAGAAAAGAGTTGAATGCATTTTCAAATAGTTTTTCAAATACAATATGAATGGACCCCGAAAAAATACCCGAAATATAAGGCAGAACAAAGAAAACAAAAAAAGGGAAACAAAGAAACAACAACAAGACTACGTTGACAAGACAACGGTACGATGGTGGCGGCAACAACCAACGGCGTCAAGCGACACCACTATTGTAAATGGCCCATCATTATTGTGAACCTCCTCTTCGCCAACAAATTGACCGTCATTTGAAAGTTTTTTTTTCTTTTATCATAACACAGACAGACAGACAGAAAAAATGATGATACACAATGGATACGTCAAACTTTACAAGTATTTTGGTTAGACCCAGTTTTGTTTTTTCATTTTCTTGGCATAATAAGGGGCAGTTGATTCCCAAAGATAATAATAGATAGGAATGATGATGATAATGATGATGGTGATGATGATGGCTTATTTTAAATTGATACTCTCTAGATACCATATAGAAATGATTGTTATGAACTGTAATATAAATTTAAGTAATGTTAATAGTTTTTCAATTTTCAACACTTCTTTTTTTTTATTGTATTTTAATTTTTACTTGGCAACAACAACAACAACAATAAAAAAATACTTTTATTAATTGAATTAAATTTCTTTTGATTTTATTTTTTTTTTTTTTTTTTTGCAAAAAACCTTTTTTGTTTTCTTATATTTTTAATAATTGATTTATTGCTTAATAATAACACTCTTTCAACACCTTCACTCACTTAATCTCTCACTTTGAATTTTTTTAATAACAATTTTTTTTTAAATAAATTTTTTTTAATTTCCTTTTAAAGGTTTTAAAATATTTCTTGCAATTCTTTTAAAAATTTCAATTTTTTTCCAATATTTTTTATTAATTTTTAATTGTTTCAAGTTGAAATTTCTTTTTAGAAATTGTTTTTCTTTCTTTAACTTTTTTTCTTTTCTTTTTTTTCTTTGATTTTCTGTAGAAAAATTTTTTTTTTCACTCGCGTCCCCTTAAGCAACGTTCAGTTTCATGTTTTAACCCACTAACGACGTTTGCTCAACTGAATTTTATATCGCAATCGTAAGACTCTCATGCACACAATATTACCATCAATGTTGGCTATGGCAGCTATTGGCAACGAGAAAAAAAAACCAGACCAACTACGAAGGAAACAAAAACAACATTAATGCTAATGTAACGAATGCAATTACCATCAATAGAAATCGACTTAAGGGATGAACTACATGCCTGGTGTTATTAAAGGAAAAATGTTTTTCCAAAAAAAAAAAGAAAAAAAAAACAATGTTTAATAGAAGGTATAGTAAAAAGAAATCCATTATTTTTGTTCTATGGCTTATCTCTCAACCCTCAAACAGTCATTCGCAATGAAGAGGATAGGATAGCGGAGTGGCAACTTTATTAAATTAAAGCTTACTTGAGCACACACATAAATCGATATCCAAGAAACTAACAGACAAGTCCTGATTAAATGCTCTAGACAATCGGCACCAAGGCTTTGTATTTAATGAATGGTTGAGTCTCTTAGAATCAAACTGAAAACCAGCCTAAAAGTTTAACAAATTCAACGATCGCTCCGATATCTAGTGAAGATAGCTCCCTTAAACTGTCGAGATAGGATCAACCAAATGAAAGAAGTCTGTGTCTAAACAGAGACGGACACTGGCAAATAAAGTTAACTCTCTAGTTCCTCAACCTTCACGTGCCTTGACTTTACGCAATGCAGTAGTTGCAGTGGGAGAAAAGTGTCTTCTCTCTTTTCTTCCTTTTCCTCATTCCTTTTTTCTTAAATGAAGAGACCAGTATATCTCTGAATTCCACCTTCCACCCTTCCAACCTAATCTAACCTAGTACGCTTCAGTTCCAATTTAGGGCAAGCGAATCGGGTAATGAAACAAAATTCTCCTTCAAAACAGGATTCTGCAAACTAAGTAACCTTTGCCCAGTGGTGTTGTACTAATTTTTTTTTACTGGAACGCGTTCCGGACTCCGGTTCGTTCCGGTTTTTGTTCCGGTTCGGGTTCGGTTCAAACCCTTGTTTAGAAAAATACATATAAAAATTCGTCAAAAATTAGAAAAAAAAATCAGCAATTCTTTTCAATTTTTTTTTTTTTTTTTCAAAACGTCAGCCTATTCTCGTTCTCAGAAATCATCTTTAGTTCCGGAACGCGTTCCTGTCCAAAAAGGAAGTACCGGAACGACGTTCCGGAGCCTTCCGGCTCGACAACACCACTGCCTTTGCCTAATAGACAGCTAAATGGTGGGAACAGTTATATCTACCGGGTCTTTCAATAAGGAAATTCAAATTTAGACTGTTGATAACGGCAATCTTGTTGAAGCTACATCTACGTCTACTTCTACAAATTAGTTGGCATTTATTCAATATGTTTTATCACCACGGAAGGAAAGACATGGACCACAGACAACAACGCTTGTTCGCTGAATGAGAGGGCTCTGTTGCAATTGATCTCTGATCCTAATATTCATCGAAAAATCATATTCAGCAATGAGATACATTGCTTGATGAATGGGTACGTAAACAAGCAAAATTGTCGAATTTGGAAAGAAACCAATTCACAAGAAAAAAGTTACCGGAAAAGTTACTGTTTGTTGTGGATTTTAGGCTGGCGGCGTCATTTGTCCTTATTTCTTTAAGAAAAACAGTGGTCAGGCCGTCATTGTCAACGGCAAGCGCTATAGCTCGATGATTGCTAACTTTTTTTGGCTTGAATTGACTGATCTGGACACCAACGACATGTGGTTTCAACAAGACGATGTTAGGGCCCATACAGCTCATACCACATTGGATATTCTGCACGAGAGATTAAAGGAAATGGTCATCTCACGTGGCAGTGATGTGAACTAACCATCAAAATCGTAGGATTGCACCCCGTTAGACTTTTTTTGTGGGCTCTTCCTAAGTCAAAATTGAATGCGAAAAACCAATAAACCACAGCAGTCTTTAAAACCAGCATAAGCCATGTTATCCATCACATTCTAACTGATTTATGCGCCAGAGTCATGGAAAATTTTACATTTCGCATGCGCTCCACCCCGTGAAACCGTGTCGGACACTTCAACGATATTATAATCCACACATAATGTCATTAATAGGTCTTTGAAACGAATAAAAAATTTCGATGATATCTTACACTGACATTTTGTTTTATTTTAAATTTAAAGATCAAAAACGCTTAATGAACGACCCAAAATAATCCTGCAAATACTGACAACCTTTAACCCTTTTTTTAGGCTACAAATTTTCATTACGGCCACCAGTTGGCTGTCTAACGTAAACGATCCCACATAAGGGTATAGCGCACACTAAAGAAATTGGGAGAGTAATTCGTTAAAAGAGTTTAGCGCATGAGTATTATTTATTGAGGATTTGTTTTTCTTTTATTTTTATTGCAAAATTTAAAAAAAAATCATTTTTAAACAATAAAATAACGCATAGAAATGCAAGAAAAAATTTTATGCAAAATATTAACAAAAAAAAAAAACATGAACAACAACAACAACAGCTCAGACAAAATTGAAATTGAATTTAATAAGCAGATGAAATAAAAAATGGAAATTTAACTGTAAATACAATGTAAGAAACTATTAATTAACAGGAAATCAAACAACAACTGCAACAATATTCAATATTAATAATAAAATTATTATTAATTGTTTAACAATTAAAAAGCAATCAAAACATTTTAAATCCATTTAAAAAGAAAAACACACAAACAAACATTTACAGTTACGCTAGCTTCGCTTCGCTCTCACTTCGCTTTTTTTGGCTCTCAATGACAATTAAAATAAAAAAAAAGAAGAGCAGAGAGAGAGAGAAAAAAACAACAGAATAAATAATACAATATTAATAGAAGAAATAAAAATCACTGACACTGAACAAGGCCATTTTGCAAATAGAGAACGCGACACAAAACCCTTTTGATATTACCGTGTGTGTGCAATGGTATTGGTACTCATCATCGGAAGAGTGAAATGTATAGATGGGTTAGTGTAAACAACAACACAAGAGTTACTCTTGCATGCATTTACTAATTAATGGTTGACTGTTTTGTATTGTTTGTTGTTGTTTCTTCCTAGAAAAGAATAACACACTGGCACAGAGCGTAGAATACAAAAACCAAAACAAACATATAACAAACCACAAACAAATTACATTTATTCATAAAACACACAGGAGCACTTACACACACCCATTAATGCATAAATCTTTTTGTATGCACTCTGTTGACATGTGCATTATGGCATCACCCGTTTACCGTTGAAATTGAAAACACAACAACAATTTCACGTTCATTTACAATTGCCCACTGAACATTTTTGTTCAGTACACGTTGATGATTGATGATGACTGTAGTTATTCAACATTTTTAATGTGAAGTTCCATTAAATTTAGTTTCTTCAAACACAATATATTTAAAGAAGACTGATAAACTCATAAAATTATCAACAGATTTTATTACTTTGAATAAAAATTCGCGTGATAAATTGTACAGAATGGTTTAGGACACTTAAAGTAGAGATTTTTTGAAAGTTTTATGCATTAGACTTGTGGTAGTTTTGGAACAGTCTAGAGATAGCGTCGTATATAGAAATGATTATATAATTTTAGAACTCGTGTGGTAAGATAGATAGGCAAGCTGATAATCACGACTTAACAGCAGCGGCATTAATATTTGAAATTATTTCACAGGAGCTATGTCGTGATCCTACGTGAACTAAAGCAAGATAAGTTAACCAAATTACCATCAGTAAATTGCATCAGCCATCTCATTATGAGCAATGATTTGATTAAAAAAGATAAATGAGAAAAAAAAACGGTTTCCAAAAACCAATGGCTCTTCAGAAATGTTGGCAAAGATGTGGGTTGGCGGCAAATGAGGTTATGTAGAGATTTTCATTTGGTTAAAGAGAATTTAGCAGCTAAAAGTCAGGGAAACAATTAATCCTGTTTTTATTAAATGTGTTTATTCAATTTCACTTCTTTAGGGACTGTCACGAAGCATCTTCACGTTCATATTGTTATTAGGTAAAGTGATTTATCTAATGTAGCAGGCTCTAAAATGATGGGTTCACTAATTATGGAAACCTTGAAAAAACATGTGAAAACATGTAGTAGTCCTCCCACAGAAACATGTTCTTTCCTAAGAGATGTTACTATCTAACCTTCCATTATCAGCAATGACATGCTAATCGATTCAAGACTTGTTTAAGAACTTTCGATGACTTTTGTATAACTAAAAATAAAGAGTCCGCCAAATAACTTTTTTTTGAAAATGCTTTAAAAAAAACTACTGAATATTTTCTCAAATTTCTTTTTTTATTTGAAAGTACAATCCTTCCGGTTAATAATGGAAAATAATTTCATTCAAATGGTTGCCTCGGCTGGCCATGCAGTAGCCTACACGATCGGTCCAATTTTTAAGCACATTATCGATTGTGTGCAGCTGCATTTCACCAATGGCTTCACGAATGTTGTACTTTAAAGCGTCAATTGTCTCTGGCTTGTCGGCGTAACACTTATCTTTAACGGGAACAAATAATAGTCCAACGGTATCAAATCGCAGCTCCGAAGTGGCCAAACGACATCAGCTCTGCGGCTGATAATGCGATCTTCAAAAACAGGGCGCAAAGCATCGAGTGTAGCTTCGACTGTGTGGCACGTAGCGCCGTCCTGTTGAAACCAAATGTTGCCAATATCCTCCTCTTCAATTTTTGTGAACAAAAATTCGTTCAACATAGCCCGATAACGATCGCGATTGACTGCAACGGCCACTTCTTGCTCATTTTCGAAGAAAAATGGCCCAATAATGCCTCTGGACCAAAATCCGCAGCATACAGTGACTCGTTTTGGGTGCGTTGGCTTTTCAATGTATGCGTGCAGGTTTTCTGTGCCCCAAATGCACCAAGATCAAAATGAGCTTCATCTGAAAAGATGTTGTTTTTTTTTGCCAAAATCGGCATCTTCTAGTGTAGGCTACTGCACAAATTAAATTAAAACCTTTAAAATCTTTGCATGAGAAATCGTTACCTTCATTTATTACAAACAAATATCAATAAAAATAACACACAAAATGTTTACTGGGTGTGCATAGTACGCACACACCAGCAAACACTCTCACCTTTCCGTATAAAAACAAAAGAAAACCAACACCAACGCAAACATGATGAATAACGATGAAAATTTTTATTTTCTTTTTTAAATTTTATTTTCATTTTCAAATTTATTGTTTATTTTGTTTTCGTGTCCCATTGACATAATGCCATGATTTTGCGCATGTTGGTAATACACCAACAATAACAACAACGAAGTTTAAAACGAACAAGTTTAACACACATGTACACACACGGACAGAAGTCCAAAAACAGCTGATTTGTTGTTTTCATGAAAGCAAAACACACGATAAAAAGAAAGAGAAATTTTCGTTATTCAATTCAAAGAGAATGTAAAAGAGAAATAATAGTAATTCAAAGAGCTTTTATAGGGTGACCAGAGTTTGCATATTTACTCAAGACGTTTTTCAGACAATTCTTGCTTTAAAGGAACTAATTGCTGTTTGTCTCTCGTGATAGACTGACTCGATTTTAACAGCTTGTAAAGGATCACACCATAAATATAGCATTACCTTGGCCCCATGGATATTCTGCTTAGCCATAGATTTTGCTCAATGCTTTCGCTTCACTTACGATAAAGTACGGAAAAAAACAATTTCTTCAACAAATATCACAAAATGGCAACACTGAGCGTTGCAATTTCCGAATTGTGTATCAAGAGAAGTTAAACTTTTTAAGAGTAACTGTAATGAAAAATGCAAAGCAAAAGCTTTTCTCTTTTATAACATGCGTGTAAAAGCAAAAAGCTTTCTATTGTTGTTGATTATTTCATTAATTATTGTTGTATTAGCCCGACAACTAAACCTATGTTGTTGTAATTTATTAAAGCAATTTCTCAATACCGGTGATTGCTTGATGGTAATAATAATGATGATGACAGTGATGATGATGATATTGCTTAGATTGTAGTCATTGTTCTCTCATCATTATTATTTTATTTTTGTTGTTGTTGTTAAATAGTTCAAAATTTCCCAAATTTACATGTTACAGTTACGTACGCTTGTGTAGTTAAAATGTGACACACTCATACAAATAATGCTGAATACAATGGTTGTTACATCAAGAAGATATATAAACAGGTTCTCTTATGTATGAGTTTAGTTTTCGATATCGTTTTATTTAATTTTTTATCTCTGGTGGAAATTGTAAAATTTACCAGAATCAGTGGAGGAATTTCACTCACTAACCGTATAAGAATTTTCGGACATTTTTTTAACATTTTAATCGACCAAAGTGCCATGGTTTAGTTCGAATCGATTAGTTCGGCTATTGACAAGCAATTCGTAAAAATAAAATGTTTTTAACCAATAATGCAGCGCTGAGTTCCAAGGCACTGTGACGTATGATGTAGCTGCGATTGCAAATAAATTGGCAACGCATTTAGCGGCAAAGTGAATGGACCTTCTGGGTTGGGAATTTAGCCTTTCTTTGGAACACTTCTTTGGTTGTATCGATCAAGTAAGTAGTCAGAAATTGGATACCTTATGGCGTTATAGATTGTAGAACCGAAGGAATGGACACTAAATCTGAGTAGGTAAGAGTAGGTAATTTATTACATTGTTCTCTGAAGGCAAGAATCAGCTTGCGGGACATAGACAACCCCTTCTTTTTGCACCGTTGGTGGTAATGTAAGAAAGCCTGGAAACTGTAAGCATTTTCTCTGTCTCTGGCTTGGTTTGCAAAGGCAAAGACTCAAAATTCATTGTCGGAGTTTCTTCAAACTATATTTTAGGCGAGAATAGTGGGTACATATTGTGTGATTGATGTCTGAAACAATCAGCCTGTCCATCAGCGACTAGATACAAAACAATGTAGGGCGATGACATTTAAAAAATCTTCTATCTATGCGACAAATAACTTATTCTGGCATAAGGCCATGGATTGGTCGAAAATTTGGAGAGGTAAATTACTACGTTACACAGATGCTATCGGGTCACGGATATTTTAGAAAATATCTGCACAGAATGGGCAAGACCGCCTCACCCTACTGTCTTTACGAAGAAGGGGAGGTAATTGCTGACGCAGAGCACACTGTTTTCGAGTGTGCACGCTGGCAGAGCTATCGCTCTGTACTGACGTCAATAGTTGGAACGATCACAGCCGCTAACATTGTCGGGGTTATGATTGCAAGTGGTGAAAATTGGACCACGATGGTGAATTACGTAGAGCGCATTCTGAGACGGAAGAAAAGAGATCTCGAGGCTGCAGAACAAGTTAGCATAGGTGATACTGTCACACGTGCCAAGCGAAACCGAAACGATGATTTAGACGAAAGGAATAGTGGAGACGCTTAGATGTCTCCTCAACTTTCGATACGCAATCCGGACGCGTATATGAACATGGAGAGGCCAAAGAGCCAAAAGGACTCTACTCCGAAGTAATACCACCGTAATTCCGCAGTGGGCACCAACAAGTCCACAAGAGACGAGGGGGGGGATTTAGTGAGTGAGGGCCCCACACACGGAGGATGTGACGACTTTCTCTATGGTGCAGTTAGATGCATTTAGCCCTCCTCGGCGAAAAAAAATACGACAAATAAACAAATTTTGCGACCGTACTTCCTTTACCTTTATTGAACAACTGTAGCTGCCGTTGTCTATTAGCTAATGTGCTTGCTTATTAGACGTGAAGCCACAGTTCAAACACCAGGTCAAGACATCTCTAATGAAAAAAAATTACAAAAAAAATATTTCTTAGGCGTCTTCCTCTCAGCAATAAATTAAATAAAATTCTCATGAAAAATTAATTGAACATTTATTTTTAATCATCCAATAACCGTTCATATAAAAATAAAATATTTTTTTTTTTTTTTGTTAAATTAATGTATTGTAGTCACAGACGGCAGAAGCACAGCAATTACAATAAAGTATGGGTGGTGAGGGGGAGGGGGGGCAATCACAAATAGAGCGAAAAATCAGTCATTTGTCAAACAATTAAATCAGGCAATAATTTCGAGAAGAAGAAATGCCAATGAAATATAATATCAGCCCATAATTATGAGTCAAACGTGTGGATAATTTTTTGTTATTATTGGAGCAGTAGCAACAACAACAACAACAACAAATACATTTGATACACTGTATCAAATTATTAATTATTTCAAAATGTCATAGTCGTCGTCGTTGTTGTCGTTATTTGTAACACAGGAAATACTTCTTTTTTTGTTGTTGTATCTTGTGTTCTTTGCTTTGCTTTTATTTCTAAACATTCCATAGCAAGAGTTTGTTTACAAACAGCAGTAAGCGTATGTGTATGTGTGAGTGTAGGTAAGTGTGAATACTTAAGAAAAATTTACAGAAATGTTGCCAACTTTAAAAAAAATTAAATTTAAGAAATGTAAAACAGGCCGAGCCGCTTAATCAAGCCACTCTGGTATTTTTAAAAGCCGTCAAGTATTCGTTATGTAGTATTCTGACCATACAAAGCAGGCGCGGATGAGAAGGCTAACTTCCAAAATGTTAGTTGCTTTGTGTTTGAACAAAGTATAGTGTTTCATAAAGCCGCTGTACGAAATGTTTACAATGTATACCATTTCAAAACGCCGTCAATGTGCATTTTTAACGCAGTCAAAAAGCAATCACGTACGTAATTGGTCATTACAACCCTTCAGTCAGGATTACGACCTAGTTTCTCACACCACTTATGTTGTGTGTGTTAATTTTATACATGAGTGGCGGTACCTACAGTTTAAAGTCGACTCCGAACGACAGATTTTTGAGAAACTTTTCATGGCAATTTTATTGACTCACAGAGTTTTTGCCAGAAATCTGCTGAGATGAAGTCGCCGAAGAAATACTTTTTGTATTTTGTTTTGATGTCTGGCCTGGGGCTCGAACCCTGGCTTTACGTCGAATACGCCAACACACTACCTACTAGACCACGGCGACTTCATTCAAAAAGCAATCAGTCGTCGGATTTATAGTTGATGCATTGTTTGGTTACTTTGCATATCAACAAAATTTATATACCGTAGTAGAATTGCATACAAACTTTGTATTGATACATTTTGACAGTCAGCCGAAGTGTTAAAAATTGAATAACGAAGACGGCTCTTTGCCGCTTTTGATTTTATAAAACAATCATTTCACGAGCCTTTAATAATATGTTGTATGATGTAGACTGCTATAGATTAACACTTAGCGATTAATGGAAGATAGATTTGTTGGATTCTAATCAAATATGAGTTGAAAGACTAAATGGGAAATCTAGTGTACAGGTTAGCCAGGAGACTGTACATTATTTCAAATCGCTTGATATGCTTGTTGGGTGGCGCGATTTTCTGTGCAAATCTCGGAATTTACTTGAAATCTAACGAACGTAGTTTAATCGTCCGTTCTTGTCCCTGAATGCCGAGAATTTCTTAGGGAAATTTCGGTTCATTCAAAAGTTCAGGAACATAGCTGGCTAGTGCCTCTACGGAGCTTGCAGTTTCCGACATATTACAGGAGGTAGATATTCCGATTGCCACCCAATTAATTTGAATGTTATCCACTCTTTTTACATGTGGGTTCAATCTCGTTGGCAGCAGGAGGGTACGTGCAATTTTCCTAGACTCTGCTGGTAGAAGATTGGCTCTTTTTTGCTCTTAAGTCCAGCGTACAATAGCGATTCTCATGGGCCACTATCATTTTGGTGAACAAGCCGAAAGACTTGGCGGATTAACAAATGACTTCTGCAGAAGCTGTGGGTCTGAGAAGAAGAAAGAGTCTACCTTTCACCTCATGTGTCAGTGTCCTGCTCTTGTCATAAAGAGACAGATTTTTGGCCTCTTACTTACTAATATCTTTAACCGAAAAATAATTTTATAAAGTTTGCTGCAATAGCAAGATTAATTTTGGGTTGGTTTTCTCTAGGGAATGTTTGATTCCCAAGTATAAATGATTGAAGTATTACAATGGCCCTAAATTTGGGGACCCAAGTAGGACTTCTTCCTTTAAGGTTAAGGTCCGCCATCTTACCTAATCTAACCTAACCTAGTTTAATACGAAGCTATGAAACTATTCATATCCTTTAACCAAAAAGAATTCCTATTAAGATCGTACTGTTCCTTTAAAAACAAAACATCCACTTTAAACGGTATAAATTGTTTATAAAACGCTATAAGGCAACATTTTTTAAAAACATTAAAAAGAGTGTATACGACGTACTCACATCACCTTAAAATGAAGAGTATGAGAGAGGAACAGTATAAATGAGCGTGTGTGTGTGTGTTAATGTTAATTTTTGTTGTTGTTTTGTTTTGTTTACAATTACTTTTGTAAAACAACAACAACAAACAGTTGACCACATTTTGCATATTAATTTAGTGTTGCATTGTTGTTGTTCTTGTTGTCGTTTCTTCTTCGTGTGTTTTTTTTTTCTTTACCATTTTATATTTTAATTTTATTTACATAAATTTTCTTTGTTTATATGCATATGCATGCGTGTGTGTTCGTGTGTCTATTTGTTTACATAATTTAAAAATGAATGAATAGAGAAATAGAAATATTGCTTTGATGACTCATTTATACTCATACTCTTTGATTCCGCGTTCATTTCTTGAACTCATTGAGTTTGTTGGTTGACTGTTCCGTCTTAAATGGGTCTCAACTCAGCAACAGCAACAAACAAAACGAAATTCATAAGACATGGTGATCTTTAAAACACGTTTTCTTAAGTAATTGTGTTGTGTTGTGTGCGTGTGCGTGTTATAAATCTCGAAATGATATTCGTAATGTTTTAATTTCATTTCGATTTTAATTTCATTTCATTTTTTGCATTTTAATTATTGTAATCGGTGCACATGTACTCAAGTTTATAAATAAATTTTAAAGTTAAAAATAAATTTATCGAGTTTGATATTTTTGTTTTCATTTACCTGGGGCATACCATGATTTGATTTCATTTTATTGTCAAACCCTTAAATTTAAACGTGATATTAAAAAATAAATCATAATGTGAATTCAATATGCAGACAGTTGCGAGCATAATAATAGCAGTATGGTTTATAAAGTTTTGCTTAACTAGCAAAAGTAATTGGCCACCATGCAAGCGGACTATGGGATTTTCCCTAGAAGTCTCTTCATTTCCAAGAATATTCATTCAGATCATTATGGATTCCATGACATAAGAATTTTATTGGAAATTTCATTGCTAATTGGCTGACCAAGGCTGTTACATAGCTCTCCAACATGTTACAGGGCATATTTGTTCCTAGTTTCCCAGTTGAACTGAATATTCTCCAGTCATTTTGCAGGTTGACTCAACTTCAATGATAATTTCGATGAAAGTATTCACTATAATGCCAGGACCTTCTCGATTTATGTGTCTTTTTTCCTTATATTGCATGACCTTCCATTGCACTATAGTGATACTCATAGGCTACTGCGCTATTGGAAGGCAACTGACTGCTGCAAGAGATATGGGTCAATGGATCCTTATTTTTCAAGAAAGATCCGGTAAACTTACATACATAATTGGTCATTACAACCCTTTAGTCAGAATTAGGACCTAGTTTCTCACACCACTTATGTTGTGTGTGTTAATTTTATACATGAGTGGCGGGACCTACAGTTTAAAGTCTACTCCGAACGATAGATTTTTTGTGAAACTTTTCATGGCAATTTTCTATTTACTCTCAGAGCTTTTGCCAGAAATCTGCTGAGGAGAAATCGCCGAAAATTTTTTTTTCATATTTCGTTTAGTTGGAGATGTCTGACCTGGGGTTTGAACCGAGGCATAACGTCTAATAAGCCAACACACTACCTACTAGACTACGGAGACTCCGGTAAAATGGTATTTAAATGACTGCCTGTAGATTGAGTATGTCAGTCGTCTGTTTAGTGGCAGTTTTTATCAATTTTTTCATACATTTCGATCCGTATATCAGCAATAATTTTGCAAATGAATCAATGCCACGAGTAAGCATTTGAAGTAACCCACAAACAAAGTCTATCAGCGTCAAATTACACGATCTAAGAGGACGCTTTGCGTCGTCAAAACGTGAAATTACTGCTTCTCGAAACCTGTTGTGTGACCCGTGGCAGCGCCATTTTAAAACCACATACCGTCCAGTTTATAATCTTTGGTTGCACAATCGCTTCTGATTTCTTCCCGTCGCATATACAACAAATTTTGCCTGTTGACGTATTCATAAAGTGAGAAACGAACATAATCGCTGAATAAAATTTTGTTCGGAAAATTCTGCATTGAAGGCCTGTTGCTCTGTTGCAGTCGCTCAACATATATAGGGCATTGTGAACAGACAGCTGGGTTCAGTTCATGCGTTAGTTGGACTTTATAGAGATGAAGGTACAAATCTAAAGGCAAAATATGTAAAAAAAAGGGCCGTAAAATAGGTTCATACATACACAACATAAATAATTGGTCATTACAACCCTTCAGTCAGGATTAAGACCTAGTCATGGCAATTTTATTTACTCTGATGTCTGGCCTGTGGCTCGAACCCTGGCTTTGCGTCTGAAAAGCCAACACACTAAATACTAGACTACGAAAAAGTCTAGTCTAGTCTAAATAGTAATATAGTAAAATAGTAAAATAGTTAAATAGTTAAATAGTTAAATAGTTAAATAGTAAAATAGTAAAATAGTAAAATAGTAAAATAGTAAAATAGTAAAATAGTAAAATAGTAAAATAGTAAAATAGTAAAATAGTAAAATAGTAAAATAGTAAAATAGTAAAATAGTAAAATAGTAAAATAGTAATATAGTAAAATAGTGAAATAGTAAAATAGTGAAATAGTAAAATAGTAAAATAGTAAAATAGTAAAATAGTAAAATAGTAAAATAGTAAAATAGTAAAATAGTAAAATAGTAAAATAGTAAAATAGTAAAATAGTAAAATAGTAAAATAGTAAAATAGTAAAATAGTAAAATAGTAAAATAGTAAAATAGTAAAATAGTAAAATAGTAAAATAGTAAAATAGTAAAATAGTAAAATAGTAAAATAGTAAAATAGTAAAATAGTAAAATAGTAAAATAGTAAAATAGTAAAATAGTAAAATAGTAAAATAGTAAAATAGTAAAATAGTAAATAGTAAAATAGGTTCAATTGTAAAAAATTTCATTAAATCCAGAAATTAAGATTATCCACCACATTTTTTCTAACATAAGTGATAATTTCGACAGTGCTATACTTTCACTTTGGTATACTTTCGCAGGTGAGGCACATGTATCCTTTACATCAAAACTGAACAAAAAGTGAACAGAATTGGTTGAATCGTATTTATAAAAATCGAGGGCAGTTCCATATGCAGACAAAATCATGGCATCGATTTTTTTAAATTCGTAAAAATCTTTTCAAGAAGAAGATACCAAAGAACATAACACCTAACCTAACTGTATTCATATTTCAGGCACATACGCGTGCATAATATTTGTTTGAAAATGTCAAATTAAAGTTGGAAAAAACGAAATTAACACTAATATTGCTCTGCCTCACTTCCTCTTTGTCTGTGGTATCTGATTTGTAACTCTAACTTTGTATTTATTAATCATTTGTTAGTTTTTGTTTGGGTTTTTTTTGTCTGGAGAACCCATTACAAGTAAATTTAATATTTATTTTCTGTTTCCATTTTTTTCTGTTCTGTTTTATATGTACATATAATGTGATTGATTTATAGGTTGTTGCTGTTGCTGTAGTTATTGTTTATGGATTTATTTGTAAAGTTAACTTCTATTTTACACTTAAAAAATTCAAATCGTAAAATATTATTGAAAATAAATTCTAAAAAAAACTCCAGCTTTAAAAAAAGTTAAAATGGCAGGAGTTATTGCAATGGATATAAAGGTACACTCACACTTCGGAATGATCCGAAATTTCCCTAAGAAATCCTCGGCATTCAGGGACAACAATGGACGATTAAACCACGTTCGTTAAATTTCAAGTAAATTTCGTGATTTGCACAGAAAATTCCGCCACCCAACAAGCATATCAAGCGATTTGAAATAAACTACAGCTGCCTGGCTAACCCGTATACTAGATTTCACATTTCCCAATTAGTCTTTCAACTCGTCTTTGATTAGAATCCACCAAATCAATCTTGAATTAATCGCTACATGTTAATCTATCGCGGTAGTTCATCAGACAGTATATTATTAAAGGCTCGTGAAATGATTGTTTTATAAAATCAAAAGCGGCAAAGAGCCATCTTCGTTATTAAATTTTTAACACTTCAGCTGACTTTCAAAGTGTATCAATACAAAGTTTGTATGCAGTTCTACTACGGTATATAAATTTTGTAGATATGCAAAGTTATCAAACAATGCGTCAACTATAAATCCGATGCCTGTTTGCTTGTTGACTGCGTTAAAAATACACATTGAAGACGTTTTGAAATAGAATACATTGTAAATATTTTGTACAGCGGCTTTATGAAACACTATACTTTGTTCAAACACAAAGCAACTAACATTTTGGAATTCAGCCAACATGTCAATTTTTGAGTTGAGACACAAAATTAATTCCTGATGCTTAATATTAAATTAAAAACGTCGGTGAATAGTAATGGCTGTTGTTATTTGATAATAGGAGTCATATCTAGTTTTTTACATTGTTTCTAGCCATTACATGACATTAAATTACAGGAACTCAGTAGGAAATCATCATGATATTTGTAGGAAGTCAACATGAGAACGATTCAAGCCGCGATATTCGACTGGAGACATATATCACCAAAGTCTATAGAATGCATTTAAAGAGATTAAAATTATATTAAGGAATGCTTCAGACAACCACTCAGCGAACACATGTCATTGTCTTTAGTCGCCAAATGCATACATACATACATACATACATAATTGGTCATTATAACGCTTCAGTTAGGATTACGACTTAGCTTCTCACACCACTTTGAAGTCGCCGTAGTCTAGTAGGTAGTGTGTTGGCTTATTAGACGTAAAAGCCAGGGTTCGAGCCCCAGGCTAGACATCAAGACAAAATACAAAAAGTATTTCTTCGGCGACTTCCTCTCAGTAGATTTCTGGCAAAAACTCGGAGAGTAAATAAAATTGACACGAAAAAAGTTTCTCAAAAATCTGTCGTTCGGAGACGACTTTAAACTGTAGGTCCCACCACTCATGTATAAAATTAACACACACAACATAAGTGGTATGAGAAACTAGGACGTTGTGCAATGGGTCAATTCGACCTCCGGGTACTGTACTTGTCTTAACTGACAAGTACAGGTGCTCTAACCTAACCTAACCTAACCTCACACCACTTATGTTGTGTGTGTTAATTTTATACACGAGTGGCGGGGCATACATTTTAAAATCGATTCCGAACGACAAATTTTTGAGAAACTTTTCATGGCAATTTAACTGACTTTCAGAGTCTTTAGCAGAAATCTGCTGAGAGGAAGTCGACGAAGAAATATTTTTTCCCATATTTCATTGTGTTGGAGATGTCTGACAGGGAGTTTGAAGCATGGTCTTGCGCTCTAAAAAGCCAACACACTACCTACTAGACTACGGTGACGGTCGACCTATGGAATTTCGAAAAACAAAGTGAATTAACGACAACTGATTTGACAGATTTAGCTTTAACAAGATGGATGCTATTAACTGCCAACGATCAGAAGTCCCTGTTGGAAGACCCTAGGTTAGGTTAGGTTAGGTTAGAGGACGTGTACTTGTCAATTAAGACAAGTACAGTACCCGGAGGTCGAATTGACCCATTGCACACCGTCCTAGTTTCTCACAGCACTTATATTGTGTGTGATAATTTTTTATACATGAGTGGTGGGACCTACAGTTTAAAGTCGACTCCGAACGACAGAATTTTGAGAAACTTTTTCATGGCAATTTTATTTACTCTCAGACTTTTTGCCAGAAATCTGCTGAGAGGATTTCGCCGAAGAAATACTTTTTGTAATTTGTCTTTGATGTCTGGGGCTCGGACCCTGGCTATACGTCTAATAAGCCAACACACTACCTAATAGACCACGGCGACTTCAGAGGAAGTCGTTGAAGAAATATTTTTCTTGTATTTCGTTATGTTGGAGATGTCTGATCGGGGGTTTGAAGCATGGTCTTGCGGTCTAATTAGCTAACACACTACCTACTAGACTACGGTGACGGTCAGCCTATGGGATTTGGCAAAACAAAGTGAATCAATGTCAACTGATTTGACAGATGTTACTTTAACAAGATGGATGCTATCAACTGTGAATGTTCAGAAGACCCTGTTGAAATACCGTGTACAAGCAGTATTAAATACTGCTGGATAAAATGTATCGCCCTCTAAGGGAACTAAAGAAAGCTTTTTTTGCAAATTTGTTGCGCTGCCCTTGTTTTAGACGCCATAATTTTGCGACTGCTCACGTATTTATCTATTATGAGCAGCCAATCAATGTCTGTATACACTACCACGTGTATTTACGGCAAGATCCCTTGGGAGTTCCTAATGTCAATACAATTTTTTTTTTCTCATCAATTAGAGGAGGTGTAGAGTTGAAGTTTTGTTAACGATGACCAGCGCGTGTTCCAAGATTATAATCGAAATAAATTTTCTACCACGTTTTTATTTTTGTTTTTTTTCCTCTATTAATCGAATGACTCTATGTATAGTTCAGAGTGTAAAGTAGCAAACATACGCTGGGAATAAATACTTCATTAAAAAAATCCTCCAAACACTAAACAATCATGACCTAAAAAAACATGAATCCAATGGAAATTAATAAATAAAAAAAAAAACGAAAAACAGAATGAGAGAATAAAACTATAAACCTAATGAGTTCAAAGTTAATGACAAAATATAACAATAACAACAAGAACAACAACATAATAAAAAAATAAAAAGAATTAAAATTTAGATGTTAAGAGTGTTAAAATTACAATAAAAATAATGAAAAAGGAGAATAAAACCTCGTCTAAAATAACAAACATAGCTTAGGTGGCTATTATTATTTTATGTACAGTGGTGGCCTTATAATTAGAAACGACTTTACAGTTTTCACTGTGTACCTGGGATCAAAGGCTTTGTTTGGCGGACGTCTTACATACGTTTTTCCATCAGATTGGAGCAAATTGAACTTAGATTTGTCACTCCAGGGAACTAAAGGGTGTTTTTTATAGAGGTATAGAACTTTAAGTTGGCATTACTTTTCAAGATGGCGACCGATTTAACAGATGTCAAGTGATTTATTCTCAGTTTGGTTTGGCAATTCATCATGAATAGACTCACGCCTGGACAACGCTTGCAAATAGTGCAATTTTATTTCGAAAATAATGGTTCTGTGCGGAAAACGTATCGCGCACTACGTCCATTTTATCGTCGACAAAATCGTCCATCAGAGCAGTTATACACGATTAACCATGGAACGTTTTCGCACCACGTTTACTCTTATTGATAACTCGCATCCCCAGAGACGCTGTACGGTGCGTACAGAAGAAGCTATTGCTGCTGTAGAGCGTAGCATTGAGGAAGACCCGAATGAGTCCATCCGCCATCGAGCACAGGAATTGGATCTGTGTCCATCCACTTTATGGAAGATTTTGCGGAAGGATCTTGGTTTGCGTGCTTACAAAATCCAACTCGTGCACGATTTGAAGCCAAACGATCATCAAGTAAGGCGTAGATTCGTCGAATGGGCCCAAAACGAGATTACCGTTGTTCCCGATTTTCATAAGCGAATTTTGTTTAGCGATGAAGCGCACTTCTGGTTGAATGGCTACGTCAACAAACAAAACTGCCGCCTTTAGAGTGAAGGTCCAAGGATCCTCAAGTGTATGTTGAAACACCGTTACATCCAGAAAAACTGACTGTTTGGTGCGCTTTATGGGCTGGTGGAATCATTGGTCCGTACTTTTTCAAAAACGATGGTGGCCAGAACGTTACAGTCAATGGTGATCGGTATAGAGCCATGATTACTAACTTTTTCATTCCTGAATTGAATAACCATGATGTCCAGGAGATGTGGTTTCAACAATACGGCGCAACATGTCACACAGCTTGTGCCACAATAGATTTATTGAAAGACACGTTTGGTGACCGCCTTATTTCACGTTTAGGACCTGTGAATTGGCCTCCAAGATCTTGTGATTTAACACCGCTAGACTACTTTCTGTGGGGCTATGTAAAGTCATTGGTCTATGCGGTGAAGCCACAAACGCTTGACCATTTGGAAGACAACATTTGCCGTATTATTGCCGATATACGGCCACAAATGTTGGAAAAAGTCATCGAAAATTGGACGTCCAGATTGGACTACATCCGCGCCAGCCGTGGCGGTCATATGCCAGAAATCATATTTAAAATGTAATGTCACAAGATTATCTTTCGGATAAATAAAATTCATGTCAATCGAATAATCCATCGTTGTTTTATTGCAACTTAAAGTTCTATACCTCTATAAAAAAACACCCTTTATGTTCCAGAAACATCGTTTCTAATTATAAGACCACCATTGATGTATGAGAATATGTTGTGCAAGTGTATATAATTTCATTTGTTTTATTTTATTTCATTTAATTTGATTTCTTTTTATTGTTTTTATTTAATAAATATAAAAAAAATTAACAAAAAAATACTCATAAAAAGTCACTTTTGGTTATAAGGCCGGCAAATTCAAGTTTCATAGTGCCGCCGCCATTAACGTTTACATTTCAAATTATGATTGAAATTAAAATCTCAACTTTAAGGTTTACAGCTGACTGAATGGCGTATGGTCAGTGAGTTCCGAATTAATCAAATAAACGGCTTGATTTAGGTCAAGGTTAATAACAAAACCATACAAAAAAAGTGGAGTACAATCAAAAGCATTAATTGTTACAATAATACGATTGATAACGTATCCACCTTCGCTATTTATGTATGTCACGTTTTTATATTTTTTTCTATTAAAGTTTATGTTTCAATTTATAAATCTGTATACAAAACGCTTAAATGTAACTGTATTTATAAGGTTTAGTAGAAAGAAATCCATTATTTTTCCAAGATATCGAAAGTTTTATTAGGAACCCTTTGGCATAAGCAGTTTACTTTTAACTCAAGTTAATTTGTCATTGGGTGGCCTGGTAGTCTAGTGGGTAGTGTGCCCGAATATTAGCGTGAGGGTCGTGGGTTCGATTCCCACCAAAGGCTCTGGTCTGTGATACTACACCGAGCATATGGTCAAAGTTACTCAGCTCGTATATAATTAAAATATAATTTGTAATTGTATTGTAATTAATAAATAAATAAATAAATAAATAATTTGTCATTACAACCCTTTAGTACAGACTAAAACCCACCATATTGTGTGTATTAATTTTATCCATGAGTGGAGCGACCTACAGTTTAAAGTCTACTCCGAAAGACAGAATTTTGAGCAACTTTTCATGTCAATTTTATTTTGCTTTCACAGTTTTTACCAGATGACTTCTGAAATATTTTGTACGAATTCGTTTTGGTATAGTGGTCTAAGCTGTGATTTGAACTAAGGGCTCGTGTCTAAAAAGCCAACACACTACTTATAAAAATACGGCGACTTTTTTATTTTGTAAAGTCTTATGTTTGTAGCAGAAAAGGAAAAAAGAATGAGGATGAGCTCAGCAGACAATGATTTGATCGAAAAGTTAGTTTGTTCTTTGTTTATGCGAGGGAGGGGCAATATGTCCCTAGATTTTTAAATTTACTGACTCCCTGGACTTTTAAATTTACTAACTCTTAACCAACAACACTGCTCTCGTCAACTTGGATATCTTAATTGACTCTTGTTGAAATTTAACCACTCAGCGCCATCCAGTTTGAGGCTGCTAATCATTGGTAGAATATTATCGCTTGATTTGAGGAGAAAATATTCTTTGTTGTGGAAAAAAAAACCATCACTCAACGAAAGTTACGCTTAATAAGGACAATCGAAACTCTGAGATGGTGAAAACGGACTTTACAAAGTTCGTTGTGGCCGTAAGCACGGAATATACTGAAAGTCACGAAGGCATTGTTGATATTTCTATACCCAAAGCACGATACGGTATTGAGCGATTGGAGATTAGAAGTGTGATATATTGTGGAAGCCATAGGCATCCCACATAGGCCATAGCTCAATAGTTTCAATCTTGAATGGTATATGTATGATAAAGATTGCCGCAGAATGCAATCGTCATCTAATATTGAAGAGCGTTTGGCGCGGATTAACTGCAAGGTGAAGCAATTTTCGCCAGTTTCTTAGGTTAGGTTAGGTAAGGTAAGGCAGCGGACTCCACAAAGAGGAAGAAGTACAATTTATGTCAGCATTTAGGCCCATTATGATACCATAATCAAATCAATAAAACCTGGAGATCAAACATTTCCAGGGGAAACTAACTCGAGGACAAAATAAATCTTGCTATTGCAGCAGTCTTTATAAAGCCACTTAGCAGTTAAAGATGTCAGGAAGTGGGAGGAAAAAAACCTGTGTCCCTTTATGACAAGAACAGGACACTGACACATGAGGTGGAAGGAAGTCTATTTCTCCTTCTCAGCCAACAGCTCCTGCAGAAGTCATTTGCCGTTAAGTCTTTCGGACATTGACTCGCAAGAATGGCCATGCGATTTAAGGACAGATGTAAGTCGGTCCTCTTCTTATTTATATACGTCTAGCAGAGTCTAACAATATTACAAGTACCCTCTTGAAATGTTCTTAACTGTGAACGAAAAGAAATGAGTATCAACCACAACAAACTAGAGATTAAATCGGAATCAAAACTGTGGGTTTTTCGTGACGAATCGAATTCAAAGAAGCCTTAGATGGGTTTCTCAGCCTATAAACAGTTCTTGACAAATTTTTGAATACACGCAGCATTATCAGCAGTGACTTCGTATTTGGCCACCAAATAAATTCACTCCCTCATCCATTGTATCATCTGGATTTAGCACCGAGTGATCTATTTTTGTTTCCAATCCTAAAGAAATGGTTCAACGGAAAATATTTGACTTCAACTATGAAACTATCCTATGACAAAGTCTGTTTAGGTAACCTCGGCAATTTTTACCTTTTACTTAATATTGTAATCCACAGACAAGTCTAACTGTTGGTAATGTGCTCGTTTGTTAGACGTGAGGCCACGATTCAAATAATAAAGGGCTATCCATTTCGTGATTTCAAAAGTATGGAACTGGAATTCTACATCTGTCAAACTAAGTTGTGAAACCAATTTTTATCTTTTCAGTTCAAAGTCTGACATTGTCGAAAATGGATCGCTTAACTATCACACAACGCATAAAAATTATCAAAGCCTACTACAAAAATGGACGGCAATTTTTCGAATAAACTTTTCTTCAGCGATGAAGCACATTTCACACTCGGTGGGTATGTTAATAAACAAAATTGTCGTATTTGGGGTTCTGAGACACCTCAAGTAATTGAAGAGAGGCCATTACATCCAGAAAAAGTCACTGTTTGGGGCGCTCTTTGGTCCGAAGGTGTGATTGGACCTTACTTCTTCGAAAACGACGATGGAACAACTATCACCGACAATTCGGAGCGTTATGGTCATATGATAACCGACTTTTTTTTGGCTGCTATTGAAGAATACGACTTGGAGAATATATGGTTTCAACAAGACGGTGCCACATGCCACACAAATCGAGCGAATATGGCTTTATTGCAAGAAACATTTCCTGGCCGCCTAATTTCTCGTCGTGGCGATATCAACTGGCCACCAAGATCATACGATTTGACACCATTAGACTTTTTTTTGTGGGGCTACGCGAAAGACCGTGTTTATGCAGATAAACCTTCAACTCTTGAGCACTTAAAAACCAACATTCGTCAAGTTATGGCTGAGATATCGCCCAATATGTGTGTCAAAAAGTGGTCGAAAATTACCTCAAAAGAATCAATGCTTGCAACACTTGGCGTGGAGGTCATTTAAATGATGTAGTATTGTACACATAATGTCAACGTTCAAACTTTACAATAAAAAAGAAATATCATGAAAAGAAATATTTTATATGTATTTTATTTACGTTTACTTTTGAAACCACGAAATGGATAACCCTATATTTCTTCAGCGACTTCTTCTAAGAAGTCTGGCAAAAACTCTAAGAGTAAATAAACTCTGTTGTGCAGAGTCAACTTCAAACTGTATCCAATTATTGATAAAATTAACACGTACAACATGGCTGGTGTAAAAAGCAAGGTCATGATCCTGACTAAAGGATTGAAATAAGCACTTAATTACGCGAGTATTCCAAAAAAAAAATATTTAAAAACCTAAAACATAACAATACTAATACAACGTGTCATAAAAATTGCTGCTAAATACCTTGCACGTGGAGAACTTTTCAAATCTTAGAATTTTTTTAAAACGAAAATTTAAAAACCAATTTTTTTTCAAATACTTTGCATTGATTTCAATTGAATCGATAGAATAGGCGTCTAAGGCGCAACAAGGCTAGGATTATACAATTACTTTTGCTTGTCAGATAAACAACAAAAACAAGACTTCATTGCATACAACTTTTACAAGTTTAACTACATATTATTCTTAGTCTCTAAAAACAACAACAAATCCCAATATTACTTAGTAAGAGATTAGATTTTTTGTTTTTTTTTTGTGAAATATTTGTGTTTTCATTTTAATAAATTATTTTATTTATAAACAACAATTGCTTGTAATAAACAAAAAAAACAGAAAAAATGGTAGAAAAACTTACTTGAATAATTAAAAGAAAACAATATATTCGACGCTTGTTAAAGGTAATTAATATGATTAAAATATTACAACAATAACAACCCCAACAGCAACAACTAAAGATTTAGAAAACATTAATTTCTTCATATATACAATAATTATGTAAATTAGTTTGTTTATATACGAGGTGTGGTTGAGAAATTATGACAGTAGATATTAAGTAATTTCATTACTATTTCAAAAGCAGTTTACTTTTCATAACTTTCTAAAACAACCCTCGTTTCTTTCATTTCAATATTAATTGAAATGACAACATGTATTGGCATGTAAATATTTAAACGAAGAACGAACTGAACTAAACGAACTAGTAAACCGCATAAGCTAGCGTATGACTCTGTATGAATGAAAATGTCACATTCAGTTACAATAAGCAGGGGAAGGAAACTATTGAACCAAATGATTATAAATAGTCTGCGGTTATAAATCCCAGGTGTCTAGTTATAAATGTTAGAATTTTTTCTGCGTTTTTTCTTTTTCTATGTATTCTACTTTGATTTGTTTATCTACTACTGTTTAAAGTTCAATGTGAATGAAAAATGTTTTTCTCCCTAAAACCGATCTTTAAATAGCACACTCCACTGCAAGGGTTGTACTCTACTGTTACTACACTCCCTCTCATACAGACGTTTAATGTACATGTATTTACATTAGTTTTTAAACAGGGTGCGACTTATTAAAGAGCTAGTGAAACGCAGCAAATGCTGTAAGACGTTAATCGTATGGCCATGAATTTGTATATAATATGTCCGGGACGCGAGAGGCGGTATCGCTGACAGAAGGAAAGATATTTAGCGGGCGGATTCAAAACGCAAGAGGCAAAGGCAAGTTATCGTTTCTACGAATTTAGTAAATATGGAGTCGATGAATTGTTAACTTGCGACTTATTAAGAAGTTAGTGAAACGTAGACAGAAGGAAAGATATTGAGCGGGCGGATTCAAAACGCAAGAGGCAAAGGCAAGTTATCGTTTCTACGAATTTAGTAAATATGGAGTCGATGAATTGTTAACTTGCGACTTATTAACAAGTTAGTGAAACGTAGCATATGCTGTAAGACGTTAATCGTATGGCCATGAATTTGTATATAATATGTCCGGGACGCGAGAGGCGGTATCGCTGACAGAATGAAAGATATTTAGCGGGCGGATTCAAAACGCAAGAGGCAAAGACAAGTTATCGTTTCTACGAATTTAGTAAATATGAATTCGATGAATTGTTTACTTTTACCAGCTGCTTTTTCTTTATTTAAATAAATCCTTCATTTATTTAAATTTAAAAACACACACATTTATTGATGGCAGAGCTCTATCAATTTTATTGCACGACCCTTTTACAACAAAGATCAAACATTCCAGTTTATAATACAAAATTGTTTACGATTGACTCATTCATTTTCGATTTGGCAACTTCTAGAACTTCACTGTTGATTTGTTATTAAATTTACTGCCAATGTAGGTTAAACTAAGGCAATTTCTTTGGTGTTTTGTTATTGTTTTTTTTTTTTTGTTATTGTAATCATTGTTCCTAAAATCATAAAACTGCACCTTACTGTAACTTGCCTCTCAATAAGATGACTGAATGGAGGATTATATGGTCCTGATCACAAAAAGATGCATAAGAATATGAATTAAGAACGCCACACTATGTATGTGGGTCTATGAAGTTGCCGTAATCTGGTATAGGTAGACATGGAAAAATATTCTACGGCGACTTCCTCTCTGATAAACTCATGAAAAGTTTATTAAAAATTTGTCGTTCGGAGTCGCGTTTAAATTGCAGGTCCGGTTGCTCATTTATAAAACTAACAAACATTGTGGATAGCAAGAGGAACTTGGTCTTAGTCCTAACTAGAGGTCAGCAATGAGTATTCAAAACGATGAGTAGATTCGAATCATACTTATATTTTCTGATACTTATACGCATTCATACTTATTTTAATGTCATACTCATACTACTCATATTCAAAGTTTGAAATACTCATGGTACTCGTACTTAACAATACGAATGATGTTATTGATTTCGACTCTCCATGACATGACTCATCGTATACACGAATCACAAAATAAGTATGATTCGCGCACGAACACTACGATAATCACAAGAAGGTTGTGTGTTTGCTTTCCTTGCTGTCTTCGTCTTTTTTGTTTATGTGCCTTTCTTCTTTCTTTGTAAATGCAACAACAAATGATTCGAATCACTCGCATCATTTATAAGTATTATGAGTATTTTTCTAAATTTGTGAACCTTAATGAGTAGGCGTATGAATCAAACACATTTCGAATGTTATGAGTTTCATGTCAACGTTGTACTCATACTCATTGCAGCTTGTACTTATAAATCAATGTTGTACTGAGTACAAATGAATCAGAGGATTTCAATACTGTTGACTCCATCATATTAAAAATGTCATGAGTACTTATGAGTAGCGAAAAAGCGATTCATTGCTGATCTCTGGTCCTAACTAAAGGGTTGTAGTAACCAATTAAGTCAGTATAGGTATGTATGCCTGCAAATTCAGATTTCGCCGTGATTCTATAATTTGCTGTGAACAGTAGATTAATGGCTGAAATCAATTGTCGGTATAAACGCGGGTTCTTATTGAAAATGAGTAGAAGAGATGTAGACTTACTTATATACGTAATTACGAAACATTGTCACATACGAAGTCGCACATGGGATTTTAAGTATTGCGGCAGTTGTAAGTAAGTTGCAAAAAAAATTTGAAACACATCTTATGCCATTGGCCTGCTTGCGCTGAAAGACGCCTGTTAATAAGGGAATATAATACTTTCAAGGATCTATCTGATACCTCAGATGTCAAACTGGAACATATGTTGGAATTTTTAAGAAAAATACAGTTTAGTGAGACGTTACAAACTCTGTCTAATTAGGAACTTGTGGTAGCTTATCATCAGCTGCCTGATTTTGTAATTGTCTCTACAAAAGATTGGAAAGTCTTTACTTTTTTGAGTAACTTCTTCTTCTAGAGATGTTGAAATGCGATGTTGGATAAAATTTTTATTATTTTACTTGCTTCCCTGGAATCTACAAATCCTTTCGTTTGTCCATTTCAATGATTTCTTTCAATACAAAAATCTCTTTACTTTACATTTTGTGAACGAAACGAACTTTTATAGAAAATTTCAAGTATTCTCGTGAGCAATTCTTGTTCTTGTTTCAAAACAACAAAATTAAACTGTACACGTTTTTATTTCACATACATACATACATAATTGGTCATTACAACCCTTCAGTCACGATTACGATCTAGCTTCTCATACCACTTACTTTGTGTGTGTATTAATTTTATACATGAGTGCTGGGACCTACAGTTTAAAGTCGACTCCGAACGACAGATTTTAGAGAACGTTTTTCATGGCAATTTTATTTACTCTCAGAGTTTTTGCCAGAAATCTGCTGAGAGAAAGTCGCCGAAGAAATATTTTATTCATACTTTCGTTTTGATGTCTGGCCTGGGGCTCGAACCCTGGCTTTACGTCTAATAAGCCAACACACTACCTACTAGACTATGGCGACTGCCTAGTAGGCAATACGTTTTATCGTATTAGACACGAGCTTGTGGTTCAAACCCCATCGCCGACTTGTCGAACAAAACGAAATTTGAAAAAATATTTGTGCGACGACTTTTCTCTGCAGTCTTATAGCAAAACTCTGAAAAAAAAAATAAAATTTTCATGAAAAGTTTCTGAAAAATCTACTGTTCGGACTCGACATTAAACAGTAGGTCCCACCGCTTATGGAAAATTAACATACACATTATGAACACACAGTTGTCTTAGCAGTCTGTTAAACTGTTAAACTGTAGGTCCCGACACTCCTGTATAAAATTATTACGATTTGGATTCAGAATGAAGTCTTAAATCGAAATACTGTCCTTGAGATTGTCTTGTTTTATCTTAACTCACGTGGTTTCACACGGTATTAGTTTTTGTGCAAAACCACTCGAAATGACATTATCGTGAAGAGGTGCCTTAGTATTGCGACAATATCATATATTACACTCCCCCTCCAACTTGAAGGGGTATTCCCACAGTGTCTCCTACAAGCGTATTGCCTCTATCATTCAGTTGATATGCTCTCAGGTTTTTCTTCTTAGGATGCATTAATGCTCCATAGGTTTCAAGACAGTGGTCCGATGATTTATGCTTATCGTCACAGAATCTACATGTTGGGCTGAAAAGAACCGCCACTCTGTATAAGTAAACTCTAAGTCTACAGTATCTTGTCAAAAGATAGGTTATCAAACTTAGATAATATAAGGTTATCAATTTCGTGGTTTCAAAAGTATGGGACTGGAATTCGACATTTGTCAAAATAAGTTGTGAAACCAATTTTTTTCTTTTCAGTTGAAAGTCTGACATTGACGAAAATGGATCGCTTAACTATCACACAACGCATAAAAATTATCAAAACCTACTACAAAAATGGACGGCAATTTTTCGAACAAAATTTTCTTCAGCGATGAAGCACATTTCACACTCGGTGGGTATGTTAATAAACAAAATTGTCGTATTTGGGATTCTGAGAATCCTCAAGTAATTGAAGAGTGGCCATTACATCCAGAAAAAGTCACTGTTTGGTGCGCTCTGTGGTCCGAAGGTGTGATTGGACCTTACTTCTTCGAAAACGACGATGGAGCGACTGTCACCGTCAATTCGGAGCGTTATGGTCATATGATAACCGACTTTTTTTTTGCCTGTTATTGAAGAATACGACTTGGAGAATATGTGGTTTCAACAAGACGGTGCCACATGCCACACAACTCGAGCGAATATGGCTTAATTGCAAGAGACATTTCCTGGCCACGTAATTTCTCGTCGTGGCAATATCAACTGGCCACCAAGATCATGCGATTTGACACCATTAGACTTTTTTTGTGGGGCTACGCGAAAGACCGTGTTTATGCAGATAAACCTTCAACTCTTGAGCACTTAAAAACCAACACTCGTCAAGTTATGGCTGAGATACCGCCCAATATGTGTGTCAAAAAGTGGTCGAAAATTACCTCAAAAGAATCAATGCTTGCAACACTTCGCGTGGAGGTCATTTAAATGATGTAGTATTGTACACCTAATATCAACGTTCAAACTTTACAACAAAAAATGAAATATCATGAATAAAAAATATTTTATGTGTTTTATTTACGTTTACTTTTGAAACCACGAAAGGGATAACCCTTTAATAATGGATAGTCTAACACAAGCGGGTTTACTGAAACATATAATTATTACAAAAACAAACATTTGGAAAATTTCGAAATTTTTTCATGCGCACTCCTTATATAAAATTTCTACACAAATACACACAGTAGGATTTGCGTATTAAAATAATAATAAAATAACGGGAATTTTTAAAATTATTTTGTATTTCGTACTCACCATTATGCATTTGCGGCTTAGTTTTTGTTCCCATTATTGTGTTTTAGTTTGGTGGTGTAGTAAAATGGCGGTGGTAGCTGCTCCTTTGTTACTTGTTTTGTATCCTCAAGAGAAAAAAAAACGGGAAAATTTTCTTTCTTTGTTTTTGTTTTTTCACAAACGTTAAGATGGCACACAAAAAAATTGTATGCTTAAGTATTACAGATAACAACAATAATAACAATAAAAAAATAATTATTTTGTAAATCCGTATAAAGATTGTAAAATATAACAGCCCCAGTTAGTTATGTAAATTTCAATAAAAAAAATAAATAAAAAAATATTATTTCTGGTGTTTTAAGTGCACTTGTTGTTTAGATAAAAAACAGCAACAAAGAAAATTTTGAATTTTTAATAAATTATACACACACACAACGTATGTTTGTTTGCGATTCTAAGTAAATAAATCTGATACTGCTTATAAGACTGAATATTGTAATGAAAACAACTTAGTTTTTTTTATATAATTTAAGTTATTGTTGCTGTTTGTAGTTATTTTGTCCTTACTTTATTATACTTTAATTAACATTAGCATTAACACTTATTATTTTAATTTTATTTCATTTATCAACAACAATTTTTAATTTTTTTTTGTTATATTTTTTCCATAAATTTAGCACTTGTTTCGCATTTCATTATTAAGACGAGATTTTGTTTTTGCTTTACGTTTTTTTTGTTTTTTTTTTTTAATTTTTCCTTCTCCGTGTATTTCACTTCATTTACATTTTATTTTTGAAACGTTTTAAATTGAAATCTTAAAAAAAATCTGTCTTTAGAGGCAACCGCAATAGCTAATTCAGTTGTTATTACTAAAGCTATAGCCGTAGCAGGTGTCCAGGTGGTCTCGGTTTAAGTGGTGGCTCTCGTTTGCGTTTCAGACTAATCGTAATCGTAGTCTCATAATAATGACTTGTTTCAACATAATCCTCCATGTGGCATGTGTTTGTTGAACGTGTATAATCTGAAATTAGAATACAAAAGTGGAACGATTACAAGCACATTATGAAAGTTATTTTGAAAAATTTCATTTAAATATTCAAAAATGTTTTGCTTAAAGGCTTAAATTTTTTAATAATTAATAAAAATTAATTAAGAATTCGTTACTCCTCCAATTTAATTGGAAAAGTTTTTTTTTACCGAAAGAGGCGTAATTTTGTAATCATTTGAATAACAATTTAAACTTTAAATAATTGGTCGGGTTTGTTACGCCTTTGGAAGCATGTTGTCCTTGTTAAATATGAAATGAACTGTTGAACAACTGGCAAAACGATTTTCAAAGAGTTCGTGGCACGGGCGACTGACCTATGGACATAACTTACGTTGATGTTTCCTCAGTAAATATAAAACCAAACAGGCATCGTTTGAATATATGATACGTTGCCATACTATGTACATTAGGCTGTCCCGTCCTTGAATGACAAAAATAGTTTTTTGAGCTACACTTTCGCAAGAGGTATCGAAATTTGCGTAATTTTACACAGATTACAGTAAAAGTAATAAAAATCGAATTACATGCCATCTTGAGGACTCTACTTTTGAAAAGGTTTTTACAAACCTAAACCCTATGCTTAAAATAAAAAGAAAAAAAAAGACATACAAATTTATTTTATTAATATATTTTATACATACTTGCAATTAATGTACAAGAAAATAGAACTTATAATAAATGACCAAAACTTAAAATTTCAACACATTTTTTTTACCAAAATTTGGCATTTGTGCTCGTGATTTCAACCTGGTTCTAATAAGGCCATCTCTAGAAACAGCGATAGTAAGACATTGAGAGGCGTCTGTTACCATTTTAACACATCTTTCGACAGCTTGTGTGTGATAAGGAAAGTCATCAATTTCCAAGCTGTTAACTTTTGCCATGATTTGAAGGTCCTCATTGGAAATATGCCGAAGAACCGCCGGTGCTGTAACCCTACACTCGTGCCATATAATAATTTCAGTGTAACCTCCAGCAGAGAAGTTAATTTTTGGTGGTTTAAATATTCTGTATTTAGTGCTACTTTCAGCTTCTCTAGCTTTGATTATTCTTTGCAATGCCAGCTCCCGAATATAGTCTCTATCTTCAAACAGCATACTGACAAGTAGAATTTCCGGGTGAGCAAAAAAAGCATTTCTTTCGATAGCAGAGTCCACAACAGATCCGATATTTTCGGGTAAAAACGAGAGTACATAATCAGATGAAAAATATGTTTGGCTCCTTCTTTAAAAGACGGTTTTTGTTTGATTAGGAACCAAATGGGAGCGTATACTTTAACAACGTAATTGACAAGCAGTTGCAAATTTTCTGATTAATTAAGGGTACTTACGTAAACTCTGAGTAGACGATTAGCAAAGGTAAGCCATTTCGATTGCGCAACTTTTCCAGCTTTACGGTTTGCCAGCTCATGACTACAATAACCAGTTTGTACAGCTTTACATATCTCATAAAGAAATTTTCGATCCGTACTTAGTTGATCGACCACATTTTTCGGCAAGCAAAGAAATTACCAGCCACCGCACAAAAAGACACCGTTGATTCATTATCACAAGTAGCTAATTGTTTTCCAATAAGTCCACAATATTCTCTAGGTACCGAAGTGCAACCATCTAAAGTCAAGAATAAATGACGAAGAGGTAACTCATTGGCATGGAGCATACAAACACACCATTGTAGCGGTCTCTTCAAATACTCCTCCAAATATTGAATAATGCCACCCTTCCAACCGGTATTAGTTTGGTAGAACCCTGAAGATATAGTTTCATTTTATTTTTAAAATCATTTTGGTAACCTACGTTTATTTTAGGAGGTCTTGCGTTAGGGAAATCTAAAAAAAATTCGGGACAGCCTATATATCAATATTGGTCACCACTTACTAACTTAATTGGTAATTACAACCTAGTTTCTCTCACCACCCATGTTGTGTGTGATAATTTTATACAAGCGTGTTGGGACCTATAGTTTAACATGACATATTTGCAATACTTTTTATACAAATTTTTTCCCAAAAGACAAAGTCGACGAAACTAATATTTTTTCATATTTCGTTTTTGTTCGAGCTAGGGTTTGAACCACTCGCTCTAATAAGCCAAGCCAATAAGCTAGTAGACTACGACGGCTTCACTAAAGGGCATCACAATCTTTTAAGCAGTCTTATGGTCTAGTTTCTCGCACAACCCAAGTTGTGAGTGTCAATTCTTAGCCTTGAGTGACAAAACACAGATTGGAGAAGTAATTTTGCCAGAAGACTTACTTAATTGGTCCTTACAACTAGGATTACAACATAGCTTCACACACCATTCATAATTGGTGAATTCACACAAGCCGTTGTATGGTTGTATTCATTGTATTGTTGGACGACTATACAACAGTGTATGCTTGTTGTTGATAATTTTCATGTAAAAATCCGATACACTTATACACATTTTTTCATATGTTTTACAAAATTGTATTGGTTTCGTGCTATCAAATTATGTGAATGAAAAAATGTGTATATGTTTTCATATGTTTTTAATAAGTCGTGTTGGTTTCGTGCTACCAAATTGTTTGAATGCCAAAAATTATGAAGAAGAATACGACATACACAATACAGCATAGCATTGAGCGTTCACAAACAACCAAGTGTATTCAATACAACATACACGATACAAAGTCGTGTGAATTGGCCAAATGTGTGTGTTAATTTTATCCATAAGCAGTGGGACCTACTGTTTAATGTCGACTCCGAACAGCAGATTTTTCAGAAACTTTTCATGAAAATTTTATTTCTTTTTCTTAGTGTTTTTGTTATAAGACTTTTAGGAGAAAGTCGTCGCAGAACGACGACATGTCGACGCTGGAGTTTGAACTACAAGCTCGCGTCTAATAAACAAACGTATTGCCTACTAGAGACTACGAAAGAAAATCTAAAGCAATTAATTTCTGACACGTATGTTAGAACTAAAACTTACGACATGTGCACAATGATTTCCCGTTAAATGACATCAATTCTCGTATATAGGAGTCTCCTAGTCTATGTGTTCTGTTTTCACAACTCTTTAAAGTCAAACCACTTAGCGTGACGTCATTTCACCTTTGTGCGCATGAAATTCAAAAATTCGCACGCCAGATATCGTAATCTTTAGTTCAATTATACTTCCCCTCTGCAGATTTAACAATTGTTGTTTCCATCAACAATTTAGCCTAAAGGTACCTACTCATAGAAGATAAAAATCCTTTTGGATTATCAACTCACCGTGGACAATAAGTCATCGGTTATGTACTGACGTTTGGCGTCAAAACAATTCACTTTTTTTAACTGCCAGCATTTGTTTCAGAAATATATTGATTTTGTTACGATTAGGATTCAGAATAAAGTTTGAAATCGAAATACTGTCCTTGAGTTTGTCTTGTTTTATCTTAACTCACGTGAGATACATTTATGGAATAAACGTGGTTTCACACGGTGTTAGTTTTTGTGCAACACCACTCGAAATAATGACTTGAGCGTTTGAATAGAATCGTGAGACTGTTCTTATAAAATTATCATAAACTTCTACGCAACATGTGTGCTAAATACTTATATATACACCCAAATAAATCTAATAAAGGATGTATGCGTTAAGCTGAGCGTTTCAGCGATTAAACTTATTTTGTAATGAAATTTTAAGAAAAAAAATCACAAAAGCCTATGATGTCGATATGAATCAGTACGATTGGCTTATAAAACCACAAAATTAGAGAAAAAATTCCAGCGATATATGACGTCTGTTCATTAGATTTTCTGATCTATAACTGTAACTACAACCTTTAGCCTTGTGCGTAAAACCAAAAAACAAGATTAAATTTCTAAAAGCGGAATATTTGTACCATGAATGTTAGAGAAGATTGTGAAAACGCTTAAAAGTTTAAATTACCAGGGCAGTACCAAAATTATGCTACCAATCAACGGGTCTCAGAATACTCTCAGGAAACTCTGAGAAAAATGAAAAATCTTTATAAAAATGTCGTTCGGTTTCAATGTAAGTCGCGCCACTCATGGATATAATTAGTGCAGACAACATAAGCAGTGTAAATATCCTGAATGAGTTGTAATGGCCAATGAAACATGGTTCAGTATGCTGTTTAAAGAACGAGTTGTGTACCATCAATAGCACCTACAGGTTCTCATCATTGCAAATCTTGTGTGGGTTAATTTTATACATGAGTGGCGAGGCGAACAGTTTAAAGTCGACTCCGAACGACAGATTTTTGAGAAACTTTTCATGGCAATATTATTTACTCTCAGAGTTTTTGCCATAAATATGCTGCGAGGAATTCGCCGAAGAAATATTTTTTCATATTTCGTTTTGATGTCTGACCTGGGGTTTGATCCGCGGTCTTACGTCTAATAAGACAATACACTACATACTAGACTACGACGATTCAGACTGCAATTCATTGCATTTAATCATCACTATGGTTGAAGCTTGAACTCTTTTGTCTGAATTTTTCCATTTCGACCTATTGGTCAATGTCTTGCATTTTTTGGTCGATGACTTACATTTCTTGGTCGATAACTTGCATTTTTTGTTCATGATTTGAAATTTATTGGTTGATGACTTGCATTTTTGGTTGATAACTTGAATTTTTTGATCTATGACAAGCACATTTTGTCCAAGATTTGAATTTTATTGGTCGATGACTTGCATTTTTTGGTCGATAACTTGCATTTTTTGGTCGATAACTTGCATTTTTTGGTCGATAACTTGCATTTTTTGTTCAATATTTGAATTTTATTGGTCGATGACTTGCGCTATTTTGGTCGATGACTTGCATAACGAAAACATGCATGTTATCGAACAAAAAACTTGCATTTCTTGATCGATAACTTGCATTTTCTTGCAGTAATTTGTCAATTTGTTGCGAGTAGCAAAAGCATAATGACATAACACGATCACACAAACTTTGCCATTTATGGCCATTCTCGTAACATGTTCATAGAAATTATATTTACCACGTCCATCCAAAACATGTAGGTTTTTCAGATATAAACCAAAAATTTAAAAAGTTTTGTCACTTTAAAGAATTCAAGTGTTAGAATACCTTAACGTATGCACAAGGGTTAAAAATATTCGCATTTATGACGTGGCTTAGAGAAACAATTTTTGTTGTTGTTCAAAATTTTTAAGTGCATATGTGTTGATGTCTTAAAGGAGAAATTCTATTTTTTTTAATATCGACAATCTAACATTCACTGATTGACCGCCAACTACGTCTACGTAAATCAATATTCATGTGAATTTTGAAGTGAGCACAAAAAAATAGTGAATGTGTGATAAAAATAAACTTTTCAAAAATATTACAATTATTTTAAATCGAATGTACAGTATGTATGTATGTATGTACATAAGTACAAAGTAAGTACGTTAGTTGGTATAATTTTTAATTTTAAATAATAACAGACCGTGTTTTAATTGTAAGAGAAAATTAAAAATAGAAAAAATTGATTGTAGAATTAATATATGTAAACGAGGTCACTGTATTATACATACATACATACAAGAAGTTTTAAAAACCAGAGAAAACAAGGCCTTTTTTGAAACATAACTTTTAGAAGCATACTTCCAGTTAAAGTTTTTAGAAGCAACATACATACATACATAATTGGTCATTACAACCCTTCAGTCAGGATTACGACGCAGCTTCTCATACCACTTATGACTTATGGTGGGACCTACAGTTTAAAGTCGACAGATTTTTGAGAAACTTTTCATGGCAATTTTTACTTACTCTCAGAGTTTTTGCCAGAAATCTGCTGAGAGGAAGAAATCCTTTTTGTATTTTGTTTTGATGCCTGGTCTGGGGCTCGAACCCTGGCTTTACGTCTAATACACACTACCTACTAGACTACGGCGACTTCATAATTTTAATTTTAGAAGCAACACATTTTTTTAATGCATGCGATATAAGGTATTGGGTGCCAGAGTTTAAACAAGGCCGTATGCAATATGAAGACGAACATAGCGGGTGCTATGATGATCTGATACTGAAATGACAAGCAGTCCATAAAGTCCTATACAAGGTATTACTTGCTCACTTAATTGGTCATTACAATCCTTTAGTCAGGATAACAACCTAGCTTATAACACCACCCATGTTGTGTGTGTTTATTTTATCTAAGACTGGCGGAACCTACAGTTTATAGTCGACTCCGAACGACTGATTTTTCTGAGCAACTTTTCACTGCAAATTTATTTACACTCGGAGCTTATGCCAGAAGATTGCTGAGAGGAAGTCGCCGAAGAAATATATTTTCATACTCCGTTCTGAGATGTCTAAACAGGGGTTTGAATCAAGGACTCGCGTCTAATAAGGGAACGCATTGCCTACTAGACTACGAGGACTTCTCAGATTTTTTTTACTATTTATGCATCTATGTTGCTCACCAGGCATTGTAAAACGATTCCATATTTCAGTTTCATTCTTTCTCCTTTCTTAGGAATATTAATTACAATTGCTTACGTCAGTTTCGTATTTAACTCTACCAGAAGTTTGACTTTGGTAGCTCGGCTTTTTGCGCCTTTTTCGGTGTAGACTGGCTACTTTGCAACTTGACCCAATTATTGTATTTGAAAAAAAAATTGTATACTTTATAGAAGAGGCATTATCTGATGTGAAATTATTGCAAAAGAATGCTAATTTTCTGTACTCGTACTTTTTATTTCTAAAGCAATGCAAAATATTTTTCGTATTCGACATTCATTGTGTGTGGCAATTATTCAGGTTCATGTTCATTGCTGGTACTCTTTTTTTTCACAAACATTATTTGCATTCGTTACCCGTATTTATATGAAAAGGAAACATAGAAAATGAAAATTAAAATACAAATACAAATAAAAACAGAAACAGAAACAGAAAGGAGAGGAAAGAGAAAGAGAAAGACCACCTACCTACTAATCATATTGGTGGACTACGACAACGAAAAATAATGTGACGGTCAATATTACCCAGAGAGAGAGAGAGAGAGCGAGCGAACGAGAGACTGCTGCATGTTTTATTTGAAATTATTACAAATATATTCTAATGTTAACGTTGTTGTTATTGTTGTTGTTTGTATTTATTAGATTTTTCCATTCTTGTATTTCTTTTTTCATTTTCTCGCTCTCAAGTCCACGGAAAGTAAAAGCGATTTCCTGCACGCTAAAAAAGACCACCACCACCACCACTGCCGGCCACAAAAACTGTTTGTATTTTAATACAAGCGTGGCAAATATAGTTGAGAGCAGTAGGTTAAAGGAATGAAAACTTGAAGAAAAGAATTTGAAATGTTTTATATTTTGAAAAGGTTGAGCCCGTCTTCTGTTGCATTAGCCTAGCAATCTCATCACTTTCTTGTAAATCTTTTTATCTGAACAATAAATTCCTTTAAACCCTGCAAAAATCTATTAAAACCATGGCTAAGGAAATGAGGGGGGAATGAAATTAAATTGTGAAATAGGAAACATGGTAGGTGGTGGTGGCAGTTGGTATCATTTGTTTGGTCAAAATTAATGGTATTTGGACTGCAAAACCAATGTAAACTTGTGATGTGACGTGACATAGATTTGTGTCTGTCGGTAATGGTAACAATAATAATAATAATAAACAACAACAACAGCAATGATAATGATAATTCAAAATAATGATTGACCCACCAACAAATTGTCTTGTTTTTTTTGCTCTCTCTTTGCCATTACATTCCATTCCGTTTCATTTGATTTTATTTCTCTGTTGCAACATTTTTTTTTTGACAAACAAATGACCGCGAACTTCAAAACCTCAACGAAAGTCATGATTGACATTTATGAGGCCCAATAGAAAAAAGAAAAGAAGAAAAGCAAACAAATGAAAAAAAAACAAGAATAAGAGACTAAGAAGTATAAGAAAACAAAGAGAAAAAAACTACCACTTGTCCAATTTGTAGTAGAGAGTAGCTAAAGAAGATACACTTTCATTGAAATGGATTGTAGGACGTATGTAAAGGTGAATGAATGAACGAATAAATGAAGCGAAAGATAGCAATAGGGGTGATGGCTATGGCAATGCCAATGGCGCTGACAATGTATGTGATAGCTTTGATAGCCAGTTGTAGTATATAATTTGTAGTTGTTGCTATTGGCCATACTTTTAACTAATTGATGGTCATGAAAACTTTGTTTTTATTTATTATTGTGTGGCAGTATTTCGATAAATGTTATCGTATTTCTTAAAATGTTTTCATTTTCATTCATTAAATAAAGGGTCCGCCAAATAAATTTTTTTTTTTGAAAATGCTTTAAAAAAACTACTGAATATTTTCTCAATTTTCTTTTTTTATTTGAAAGTACAATCCTTCCGGTTAATAATGGAAAATAATTTCATTCAAATGGCTGCCTCGGCTGGCCATGCAGTGGCCTACACCAGAAAATCATCTTTTCAGATGAAGCTCATTTTGATCTTGGCGGGTATGTAAACAAGCAAAATTGTCGCATTTGGGGCACAGAAAACCCGCACGCATACATTGAAATGCCGACGCACCCAAAACGAGTCACTGTTTGGTGCGGATTTTGGTCCAGAGGCATAATTGGGCCATTTTTCTTCGAAAATGAGCAAGAAGTGGCCGTTACAGTCAATGGCGATTGTTATCGGACCATGCTGAACGAATTTTTGTTCACAAAAATTGAAGAGGAGGATATTTGCAACATTTGGTTTCAACAAAATGGCGCTACGTGCCACACAGCCGAAGCTACGCTCAATGTTTTGTGCCCTGTTTTTAAAGATCGCATTATCACCAGCAGAGCTGATGTCGTTTGGCCACCTCGGAGCTGCGATTTGACTCCGTTGGACTATTATTTATGGGGTGCCGTCAAAGATAAGTGTTACGCCGACAAGCCAGAGACAATTGACGCTTTAAAGGACAATATTCGTGAAGCCATTGGTGAAATACAGCTGCACACAATCGATAATGTGCTTAAAAATTGGACCGATCGTGTAGGCTACTGCATGGCCAGCCGAGGCAGCCATTTGAATGAAATTATTTTCCATTATTAACCGGAAGGATTGTACTTTCAAATCAAAAAAGAAATTTAAAGCATTTTCAAAAAAAAAGTTATTTGGCGGACCCTTTAGAATAGAATAAAAGAACATTAAAGTCTAAAGATATTGCAATTAAACGAAGAGCTATCGCTGGCTATTTTCATATAATGTTAGCTTAAACAAGGCGTGCTATTTTCATTAGAAACGGCATGCTACTGGAATAGTAACAGATTTAACTGTGACCTTAGCAAACGTCGAAAAAGAATTTATGAAAACAGTTCTGGCAGCAATTTAGCCGTTACATCTTCTACCCCAGCATTGAGGCCAGAGCATGCAGGACCGTGTGGCTCTGCTTAGTAGATTTTGAAAAAGCTATACTACGAGCTGAAGTTAATGTTATTTGGAGCGCATTGACGTTTAAACAATTGTTCGGAAAACGGTCTGTTAGCTGCCGCATTAAGCATGGAATGTCTTTTTTAGCAGAAATAGAAACTAGAGACCGGCAAAGGTTGTATTTATGCATAACTTTAGAATTATTAGGGTACCTAACAAGACTGGACTCCCCGGATGATAAATGTCTATTGGCACACAACTTTTCTTTGACGTGTTTCGCAGATTGTTCGTGGCAACTGAGGAAACGGGTTTGTGAAAACAAAGTCTCTGCGTATTTATAACACAATCCGGCAGCCGGGCAGTTAAAGCTGGCCAGTTTTGCTATCTTAGAAATATAATTTCAAAGAGAAGTTGATCTAGTCAGGATACTGATAACCACATCCAAAAAGTATGACATGCATTCAGATGATTAAGATTTTCATGGAATTTAACAACACTTTTGCAGAGGAAAGTTTTCCCCACTTTATGGAGGCGAAAATTAACTTAGAACTCAGTTCCTCGCTATATCCCGAAGTTGGAAGTTCTCTTAACTTCTCCATTTCAAATCCGTAGAGTTCCGCTGACAATATGGTTGAAAAAGACGTCCAACAGCAGATTGTGTGCGCAATTCAATCAGCAAACCATAGCCACCCAAATGTGAAACGAAAATGGCTATGGAATAAGCATACCATCAGATGAGCTCAAGATAGGTTAGGTTATGTTAGAGGACGTGTACTTGTCAATTAAGACAAGTGCAGCAGTCGAATTGACCCATTGTACAACGTCCTTAAAGAGGGAAGGATAATAGAGGGATAAAAAAGGAGAGGATGTGGGAAAGGGGAGAATGGGAAGTGGAGGAATTACACAGATGAGGCACAACAAAAAGGGGGAGAGCGCGACTACACTGATGAAGCCTTAGCGCCTCTCAACCAGCCTAAGCCACTAATGAATCTGTGGAGAGCCTTGATGTCGGCTCTCGACACAGAATTCAAACTCTCAAAGAAGGCCCTGCCAAGGTTCCTCAGCCTCAACCAACCAAGGGCTGTGTAGTTACAGAGGAGGTGTTCGATAGTCTCCAACTCCTCCTCATCGCAACATGCCCTGCAATATTCCGTCAGCGACCTAATCTCGCAGTGCCCCGTGATAAAACCGACAACCAACCTTAAGCTGGCCTTATCCAAGCCCAGCAGCGAAACTGTTCTCCTATTGTCCACAGCAGGCCATAGACATCTAGAAACAAAACACCCCGATCCGTTCCCCCAACGCCTCTGCTCTTCCTCCCTGACAAATCCATTGATGAGGCCGTAGAGGTGACAGACTGGGGGGTCAGGACCAACTTCAAATCGAACTCAGAAAGCGAACCTAACCTAGCGAGGGCATCCGCCGTCTCATTGAACAATATTCCGCTATGACCCGGAACCCAGCATAGAGAGCTCAAGATGATATCACAAGAAATTCCAATCAATAGAATATACAGAGTAAACGAGAAAGGGGATGGCCTGCACATACCACATATAGAAAAATCAAATGAAGATGCAGAGGTGAACACGTTCTAGGTAACATGCGGTGTAGTATAATGAGTAAATAGCTCCACTACAAGCCCAAGTAATCACATTCCAAAATACAGAAGACGTGAAAAACTTATTCGTCGTTGTTTTTGAATTTATAAAATTAAAAAGTTTTAATGTTACCCTCCAAATAATACGTCTACAAAGCCCACTCACTGGCCCCACTCTTTCAATAGAACATCAAAAGTAAAGACATACAGTTACGCTACTCCACTAAAAAGTAAAAACTGAAACAATAAGAGTTCCGTAGCACTATACCAATAAATGTTAACAGAAAGTTTTATTTCTATGCAAACCAAAAGAGATCAATGGCAACCCTGACATTTTAGAACCTACTTAAATAGAACAATTTCTTGTTCCGCTATAGAAAAAACTTTCTTAATTAATACACTAAGCAGATGGGAGAGATGCTACCTATATTCCTTAATAGTAAAAGGCTATCCACTTCGTGGTTTCAAAAGTATGGGACTGGAATTCGACATCGGTCAAACTAAGTTGTGAAACCAGTTTTTATCTTTTCAGTTGAAAGTCTGACATTGACGAAAATGAGATTATGGTTTACATAATCGTCCAACTACGCAAGCAATTGGCAAAATTGTGAAGAAATTTGAAGAGACTGGAGTGGTTAGAAATATTGAAAGACCGGTGCATCATCGTTTCGCTCGTTCCGCTGAAAATATCGCTATTGTAAGTGAAAGTGTTGCCGAAGACCCGAATGTGTCGATTCCTCGTCGTTCTCAGGAATTAGGACTGTCTTACGGCACATTATGGCGTATTTTTCATTTAGATCTACACCTACATCCATACAAAGTCCAGCTCACGCAACAACTGAAGCCAGCTGACCACCATTCACAACGTCGTAGATACGTGGAATGGGTGCTTGAACAACAGGCGGTGGACAGCAATTTTTCGAACAAAATTTGCTTCATCATTTAACACTCGGTGGATATGTTAATAAACAAAATTGTCGTATTTGGGGTTCTGAGAATCCTGCAGTAATTGAAGAGAGGCAATTACATCCAGAAAAAGTCACTGTTTGGTGCGCTCTTTGGTCTGAAGGTGTGATTGGACCTTACTTCTTCGAAAACGACGACGGAACGACTGTCACCGTCAATTCGGTGCGTTATGGTCATATGATAACCGACTTTTTTTGCCTGCTATTGAAGAATACGACTTGGGGAAATTGTGGTTTCAACAAGACGGTGCCACATGCCACACAAATCGAGCGAATATGGCTTTATTGCAAGAGACATTTCCTGGCCGCGTAATTTCTCTTCGTGGCGATATCAACTGGCCACCAAGATCATGCGATTTGACACCATTAGACTTTTTTTTGTGGGGCTACGCGAAAGACCGTGTTTATGCAGATAAACCTTCAACTCTTGAGCACTTAAAAACCAACATTGGTCAAGTTATGGCTAAGATACCGCCCAATATGTGTCAAAAAGTGGTCGAAAATTACCTCAAAAGAATCAATGCTTGCAACACTTCGCGTGGAGGTCATTAAATGTGTTCAAACTTTACAATAAAAAAGAAATATCGTGAATAAAAAATATTTTATATGTGTTTTATTTACGTTTACTTTTGAGACCACGAAATGGATAACCCCGTACGATAGGGAATCATTGTCCAAGTGTTTTCCAACACAATAGCGAACAAAAGATTACAGACTATCTTAGATTCGTGGTTTAACTTGCGGGAATAAATTTGTTATTATTTTACAATGCAAAAAACAGGGCGTAATAAAATAAATTTTATAAAGGGTGTTTTTTATAGAGGTATAGAACTTTAAGCTGCAATAAAACAACGATGGATTATTCGATTGACATGAATTTTATTTATCCGAAAGATAATCTTGTGGCATTACCTTTTAAATATGATTTCTGGCATATGACCGCCATATGGATGTAGTCCAATGGCGATGGACGATTTTGTCGACGATAAAATGGACGTAGTGCGCGATACGTTTTCCGCACAGAACCATTATTTTCGAAATAAAATTGCACTATTTGCAAGCGTTGTTCAGGCGTGAGTCTATTCATGATGAATTGCCAAACCAAACTGAGAATAAATCACTTGACAGCTGTTAAATCGGTCGCCATCTTGAAAAGTAATGCCAACTTAAAGTTCTATACCTCTATAAAAAACACCCTTTATTTGGATTCATAAGCTCAAGCTTCATTGGATTTTTTTGTTTCTGGTCACATGGCTACATCACTAAACCGTTAGTGCATTAATGTGAACACAATTGTTACGTGTAAGCGTGTAAAAATCAGTGAATCAGATGTAGATGCCTATTATACCAGGCGCAACAGCCAGATTTACTACGTTTCAATTGAGTCAGTTATTGATTTGGTGTGGTGTGAAAGTCATCAACAGTTTTAATAAGAACATTAAAACGTAATTGACTTCACAAATATTAAATCAACGTTAGGCACTCTTAGTCACTCTTATCAGTAAATATTTCAATTTAATTTGTAATTCTTTAGAAATTCAGAACAAAAAAAAATAGAAATTCATCATCTTTAAAAACTAAAAAGCAATACAACTACAAAATAAAATTGTATTAAAAACATACGTATGCCTTTAAACAAACGCATAAACAAATACGTTAAGAAACAAACGTCAACTGCTGTAAGCATTTGTAAATTCCCCGCCAAAACGTAATTAAAGTCGAATATTACTTTCGGAAATAATTATAATAATAATGACGGATAATTTTGATTTTAGTCATACATATAGGCGCGCCCTAATTTATTACTCATACACACACTTTACAATTTAATTACCCAACAAACATTACATGTTTAATAAAATGAAGTAAATATTCTGTGGATATTTCTTTTTTTCATTTCTTTTCTTTCACTTCATTATTACAACTCATTAGACTTAAAACAGATTTTCGTTGTAACAACAAAAAATTTAATAGAAAAAGGGGAAAGGGGACGCCACCACAGCGGTATTAAGTGAATGAAAATATCGTACAGTTTTTCAAGTACGTATGAAATTTTATGTTTAAAAAACAAAATCAAAATGAAAACTTTTATTAACGCTAAAATCTAAAAAGAAATTAATCGAGTTAAGGATTGCATAGAATAGGAGAGAGAGTGGCAGCTTTGTCACAACAAAGTTCACTTCACCACATATAGTAGCCCATTGTGATACAAGCTAAAACCATGCCCTTGAACCAATCCACAGTCCTGATTAACCGATCTTGACAATCATCATAAAGGCTTGGCATTTAAATAATGACTGATGCCCTTAGAAAAACACAGAAAACCAGCCTGCAAGTTTAATGAATTTAGTGATCCGCTATCTAGTAACATAAGACCATTAGACTATCAAGAAAAGATGAGTCAGAGGTTACAAAGTTACATATGCAGTATTTACATACCTTTCATACCCTTAAGCCAGGATTACGTCCTAGTTTCTGACACCACCTATGTTGTGTGTGTTACTTTTTTGCATGAATGGCGAGGCTTGGGGTCGAATTCTCACAGTCGTGATCGAAATTGCGTTCGAATAGAAAATAATTTTGATAGCGAGAAATTTTCTGATGATGTTAGTCGATACGAAACGAATCGATTTGTTGCTTAGGTGTTGTGAAACGAGTTAATTATTTCGTTTTACAGCACTGACTAAAATGCAAAAATTGTTCTTACAAAAATAAAAGAAATTTAATTAATCCAAGGAAGAAAACTTTTATTAGAATTGTAATATTTCGTATAATGGATAATATATTTTGGTTTTACTTTATTATTAGCTGGGGCTGAAGTTTCTTCTGCAGTATCATCTTCAAATTCTATAAAAGAAGACATGGTAGGTCCCATTTTGTCTTCTTCATAATCCGATAAACAGCAGGGAGATACTTCAGGAATACTATTTTTTGGTGAAGTTGTTGGGGTAACATTTTCTTTGTTGCAATTCTCTTTTGAGCTGCCTTCTGATGTTTTTGAAGACCTAAAAGTTTGGAAATTTTTTAGACCCTCAACAGAATTTAAAACTTAACAAGAGTTTGTTAAACTATCTCGTGCCACATTTTTGCATCTTTGATTGGTGGGCCGGAAGCATTGAGCTTAGCTGTGAGCTGTTCCCATAGCTGATTAGATCTTGCCTTTCCCTGCGAAGTATTTGGTATAAAATACTCTTTGCCAATTCTGAATGCTTAACCATGAAATCTCCAAGAATTTCCTTCTGGGTGTAATTAATTTTTAAAAGTTTTGACGTACAAATACTGCATTTAATTTTTTATTAATATATTATTATAAATTTGTTACTTACATTTTTTATATTGTTCTTTACAGCAGAAAAACGTTAATGCGAAAGCTTTAGTGCTTACGAGTAAAAACTCACAAGGTGGCATTCGAATGATCACACGTTCTCGAATGCCATCATTAGAAATTTCGATACACTTTACTCGATAACGAATAAGAGAATCCCAAAACTAAATAAACTCGCACGTTCGAGTAAAAATTCGTTCGTATACGACTGCCAGAATTAACCCCCTGCAGTTTCAAATCGATTCCGAACGACAGATTTTTAAGAAACTTTTCATGGCAATTTTATTTACTCGCAGAGTTTTTGTGAGAAATCTGCTGAGAGGAAGTTGGTGGAGAAATATTTCGTTTTGTTGGAGATGTCTGACCTAGGGTTGGAACTGTGGCCTCACGTCTAATAAGCCAACATACTACAATCACGGCGACTATGCAGTATACTTATGGCAAAAAAAAAATTAATCTCATGTGACAATTTCTTGTTTTTAGACCTTCGTTAGACAAAGTTGTTGAAAAATGAAAAGTTTTTTCGTACCAGCGAAATTACATTATAAACTTATTGATCGGCCTTCGTATTTTGTGATCATTTTTGCCAAATTGTTTTCGAATTTCATAAGAACTGTTTCTTATTTCGGTGTGCTTTGTGACATCTTTCACACATTTTTCTTGAAACCACATGGTGAATAGCCAGGCATATGATCAACAAGTATCACAAAAAAGAAAGAAAATTAAAAAAATACATGACAACGTTTCACGATGACGTAATTCGTTTATGGTAATAATCTTTCCAGTTTAATGACATCATCAGATCCAAAACCTCATCGAATAATAACCGAATGCCTTACGTCAAGTCTATTTCTTGACGTCTTTTGGGATTTTCAGCAAAACACTAAAATCGTTGAGTTGTTGCTGAGGATCGTTCCGATTTCCCCACAAAAAAACAATCTCATAATCCTAAATATTTATAAAACCAAGACCACGAATTGGAATTTTACTGGCATGAGTCAAATTGAACAGCGTCCTTCACAGTTTGATGGAAGTCACTATCTGAGACCGTTTGCTGGCAAACTGAAAAAAGGAAAAACATTCAATAACGATTGCTACCTAACGAATTACAGCATTTTAGTGATGAAATTAAGGGAAAATAACCAAGAGATTGTGTTGTTTTATCAAAGCTATGCGCCAGTCCATGCGACGGACAAAGTCATTGAAACAAAATTTAACCGTTTGACTGTTACGCGGCGTAAAAGCGCTGCATTCTTTTGTTACGAAAATCGCGCTGAGTTTCAGTGTAAAAATATGTCCCGCAATTTTCGAACGTTCTCACCAGAATCGTTTAGCAGTCAAACGGTTAATCTTGAATCCTTTGGATTATTTTCGATTTCCAAACGTAATAGTTTTTAACCACAAGGCGATAAAGTCTTACATTAGGCAATCTGTCACACATTAATACCGTTACGAAAATGAAAACATCGTTTATCATTAACGATAAACAAAAGCTACACACAGCCAAATACAACGAACATGTTACAAATAAAGCACCAACAACAAGTGTGAAAGAAAAGGAGATAGGCAAGTAAATAAGAACGCAATAACAAACAACGTGAACAAAATACACAAACAACAATGTAGTCGCGAAAGAACTCTCTAGAAGGCGAACACAAGAACACTCTACTTCAGCGCCTTCATCAGACAGATTTTGTGCGTATATAAAAAGGCCAGACAAAGCGGCCAACGAGTAGTAGTTATTCAGTCAGTCTTGTGTGAAGAAGCCTTGGTTTGAAGATCTAGCGAACAAGTGTTGTTGCTTACAAAAAGGTTGTGAGCAGAGAAGAATAACGAACAAGTAGTTATTGTTGTATAAGTTGGAAACAGTGTCACAAAAGTAGTGTGAAAAATAAAGAGTTTAATTAAAACTAAACACAAATTTGTTTTTACTTTGTTTGCAATCAACGAACTCATATTCTAAACGTTTTTAAAAAGGTAAAAACGTAACAATACCTTTCATTGATTGCCTTCAAACGTAAATGATTTTCATCTTTTTTTTCAAGTTTTTAAATGCTTTTCAATGTAAACACGTTAGGCAGTATTTATGGCATATAAATTCAGGAAAACGGAACTAAATTACCCATTAAATTGTATTGAAAACGTCAGTGGGCTATTTTTATTCGATTAAAGATTTTTATGAGTTCATCTAAAGACTCAAGCAATGTTTTCCTTTTGTTTTTGTAATTTAAATACAAAATACTTCAATTCAAAAAGTCTAATTAATTAAATTATTATTCCATTATAAAGTTTTTCCGAAAGTTTAGATTTATCTTTGAAAACTACTCAAGTGACTTGGCTGTTTAAATTTGAGTTCTCGCCTGCTCTCAGGAACATAAATTGTTCACCCAATTTGTAAAGCGTTTAAATTAACGCGTCGTTAAGTTGATAAAATATTGTTGCATGGCAAAAAAAAAAAACTTTTGTTAAACAAAAAAAAGTTTACATAAAAATTATTTCTTTTTATTTTTTTTTTTTATTAATATACAATATTAAATTGCAATATTTACAATAACAATAAAATAACACTTCATTTAAAAAGTTTTCCTTTCATAAACATGACATGCACATGACAACAAAACAGCACAACAAAATCCAGAGAGAGAGAGAGAGAGAGAGAGAGAGAGAGAGAAAAATGCAAAAAAAATTTAGAAAATTAAAACCTTAACCTTGCTTGATACTTGAAATCATAATTTATTAAAAAAAAAAGAAAAAACTATCAACAGTTGTGGAATACATGTGTGGAACTTGAATAAATAAATAAATATGCAACATATTGAATAGAATCCATAATAAATAATTAAAATTTTAAATTTAATTTTGCTTCACTTTTGTCGTAAATCAAATGAAACGCATATACACAGTGAGCATCAAAAGAAACTGTACATTAAAAAAAATATACATTAATAAATTACCGTTATTTTTATTGTAAAATTATTTCATTGCCAGTTCTTTAAATAAAACAAAAAAAAATTACAAAAAAATTCGAAATATTGTAAAATTTTTTTTCGGGCACTTTCCTTAAGTGGTAAAAGTAGAGTTTGGTGGTTGTTAGAATTGTATCCACAGTGTACAGTTTCTTTTGGCGCTCACTGCATGTGTGTATGTACCGAAGGGAGTACAAAGCAGTCTTTGAGTACTTATTTACCACGTAAAACTCCAAAAATTGATAGAATTTTTCCTAAACTTTTCCCATACCTAATAAATAAATGCCGTAGGAGCCTTTCTCTCGGATATAGATATATCAACAGGGTAGAATTGCATCCTAAGCAACACGCCTATAGAGCGGAGCCAGATCAACTAAGACAGTTCAAGTAAATTTTGAATATTGTTTAGCATGTGTATTGATTACGTAAATTTCTTGACATAGGAGGTGCACAACACTCCTCATAAGTCACAATTCGGGCGATAGATAGAAGAGGTATAGAGCCTATGATATCCAAATGGATGGAAGAGTTTCAATACACGCGATTTGTGATAATAACGGTCAACACAATCAGAGAATGCTTACAAGGTGGGGCCGTTCACCATCAATGTGGAGCTATGTTGTTAATAAACTCTTGAAAAAACTATCTGATGGCGAGAGAAAAATTTGAATTTTTGAGGTCTCAAGTCAACAAAATCAGAGCATGACTCTGTAAGCATTAGGTTGGGGTCCTCTCTCCATCAATGTGGAGCTTAGTTGTTAATGAACTCTTGACAAAACTAAAGGGTGTTTTTTTATAGAGGTATAGAACTTTAAGTTGCAATAAAACAACGATGGATTATTCGATTGACATGAATTTCATTTATCCGAAAGATAATCTTGTGACATTACATTTTAAATATGATTTCTGGCATATGACCGCCACGGCTGGCGCGGATGTAGTCCAATCTGGACGTCCAATTTTCGATGACTTTTTCCAACATTTGTGGCCGTATATCGGCAATAATACGGCGAATGTTGTCTTCCAAATGGTCAAGCGTTTGTGGCTTTACCGCATAGACCAATGACTTTACATAGCCCCACAGAAAGTAGTCTAGCGGTGTTAAATCACAAGATCTTGGAGGCCAATTCACAGGTCCAAAACGTGAAATTAGGCGGTCACCAAACGTGTCTTTCAATAAATCTATTGTGGCACGAGCTGTGTGACATGTTGCGCCGTCTTGTTGAAACCACATCTCCTGGACATCATGGTTATTCAATTCAGGAATGAAAAAGTTTGTAATCATGGCTCTATACCGATCACCATTGACTGTAACGTTCTGGCCACCATCGTTTTTGAAAAAGTACGGACCAACGATTCCACCAGCCCATAAAGCGCACCAAACAGTCAGTTTTTCTGGATGTAACGGTATTTCCACATACACTTGAGGATTACTTTCACTCCAAATGCGGCAGTTTTGTTTGTTGACGTAGCCATTCAACCAGAAGTGCGCTTCATCGCTAAACAATATTCGCTTATGAAAATCGGGAACAACGGTGATCTCGTTTTGGGCCCATTCGACGAATCTACGCCTTACTTGATGATCGTTTGGCTTCAAATCTTGCACGAGTTGGATTTTGTAAGCACGCAAACCAAGATCCTTCCGCAAAATCTTCCATAAAGTGGACGGACACAGATCCAATTCCTGTGCTCGATGGCGGATGAACTCATTCGGGTCTTCCTCAATGCTACGCTCTACAGCAGCAATAGCTTCTTCTATACGCACCGTACAGCGTCTCTGGGGATGCGAGTTATCAATAAGAGTAAACGTGGTGCGAAAACGTTCCATGGTTAATCGAATTAACTGCTCTGATGGACGATTTTGTCGACGATAAAATGGACGTAGTGTGCGATACGTTTTCCGCACAGAACCATTATTTTCGAAATAAAATTGCACTATTTGCAAGCGTTGTTCAGGCGTGCGTCTATTCATGATGAATTGCCAAACCAAACTGAGAATAAATCACTTGACAGCTGTTAAATCGGTCGCCATCTTGAAAAGTAATGCCAACTTAAAGTTCTATACCTCTATAAGAAACACCCTTTATCTGCTGGTGAAAGAAAAGTTAAAAATTTTGAGGCCTTTAAGGTTGTAAGTCGATAGTACACGTTAGTGGCCCTAAGCATAAACCCGGGCAACACTACGATAGTACTATTGACATGAACTTCCTAAATATCGGAATATTCAACTCCTGAGCGATATAATATTACAGAAAATGATGATAAAATATCTGGGAATATCACTGGATAGTTAATTGAATTGGAGGCTGATATAGAGACCATATCAGGAAAAGCCAGACAGATATGCAGAAGACTTGCTGGGAAAATATGAGGATATAACCCATCATAGGCCAATCATAACATGATAGTCAGACCAATAGTGACCTATGGGACCTTTATCCGGGTCGATAGAAAAATCTGAAAATGGCTAAAATGGAGTTCGACAAGATCCAGATATCATAACAGGGGCAATGGAAATCTGTCCTACAGCGACGCTGGAAGCTTTGTTGAATTTAACTCCGCTGCACATGGTAATGAAAACCAAAGTCTTGGAGACTGTGGTTAGGATAATGGGGGGAAAGGTTAACATAGAATTCGTTAGGGGATTTCGTGATCTAATGGATTTTTTGGGACAGCTCCCTAGTTATCTAGGCAGATAAAATGACTTATACTCTGACTAGACTAGACTCTGTTCCAGAAACATCGTTTCTAATTATAAGGCCACCACTGTATATAATTTGCAACGAGACGTAATTAGGAAATCTGTAAGCTGCATACTCTTTTTAAAGAGGGTTCAATATTGTGGCACACAGATGGATCAAGAACGACTCTTGGGACAGGATTCAACTTGGATAGAAGAAATAAAAGATGGGACACAGCAACATTATTAGGCCGTCATCCGAGTACTCGGTTTCTATGAGAGTAATTCGAAAATATTACGGGACTGTGGGAAGGTGAATAAGTTAGGTAGCAAAAATAGGGTTATCATGAGTCCCAGTTTACGTGGAAATTCATGGAAATGAGATTGCGAGAAGGGAAGCATTCATGCTACTTGTGTGGAACAGATGACAAAGTATATTCAACGAAAGAGAAGATAAGGAGATTAAAAGACTCTTCTCAAATAAAATGGGTTTGACGCAATCAAAACTTTTGTTGGGTGTTATTTCCCAAGATAAGATTTGAGCCATGCATCAGAGTATTCACGAATAACGTGTATTTTTTTCAGCTTTACTCAAAAAATTATTCAAAATCAAAGACGTTTAATCATATCATATACTATACAATGTAAATGGTGTATACCTTCTACGCTGCATGCAGATAATAATAAAAATTTTGCCCATATATTATGATACATTTGCACACTTTATTATTATATGAGAGCCATAATAATATTAAAAAAAGAAAATGGGAAAAACCGTTATAAACAATGTAAACTTTTGAAAAAAGAAAATCTATAAAATGATTCCCATGATTAAATATTTATTGTCAACTAATTAGACCTACTGCATGCATTCCCAGGTGTCCATTCCATTTAGGCCTTAACAGCCTTAAAAGGACATTAAGGATTTACACACACGTGTTTTAAAAATTCTATATTTCAAAAGCATTTGGCTACTATGGCTATAGCCATACTGTTGTTATGATTATGGCAACGTGTATGGTTCGATTGATGGTTGGGAACTGTCCTTGAATAAACATTTGTTTTCGAGAAAAAACAGAAAAAAAAGACAAAAAAGAGTGAAAAGAATTGTTTCCTCTTTAAAATAGTTTCTTGGAAAACAATATATTCATTCATTCATAAAAAATATTCTTGTAGAAAATCTAAGAAAAATATATTCGAAAACTGTTGGCAACAATGTTAACAAGTGCGTAAGAGCTATGAGGGAGGAGTCGATTTTTTAAAATGGAAAATTGTCAAGCAGGTGATGGAAAATTTCGATATAAATTCATATATGAATGAAAGTTTTTGGGCTAAAAAGGAATACCTGCTCTGCATTCGGGATCATATTCAGTTCCGATGCGCTTTCCAAGGTTTTAATGTCGCTTCTTACAGGAAAATCGTAGTCGGTCGTACAAGACGGGAATTCCTAAAGAAGGGCTACAAAAACGATTGAAACCAGCGGCAGATAAGAAATTTAATGCAAGTCTTTTAAAACGTATCTACGGGTCAATCGTCAGCCTATAGGTATAGTATAGTATAGTATAGTATAGTATAGTATAGTATAGTATAGTATAGTATAGTATAGTATAGTATAGTATAGTATAGTATAGTATAGTATAGTATAGTATAGTATAGTATAGTATAGTATAGTATAGTATAGTATAGTATAGTATAGTATAGTATAGTATAGTATAGTATAGTATAGTATAGTATAGTATAGTATAGTATAGTATAGTATAGTATAGTATAGTATAGTATAGTATAGTATAGTATAGTATAGTATAGTATAGTATAGTATAGTATAGTATAGTATAGTATAGTATAGTATAGTATAGTATAGTATAGTATAGTATAGTATAGTATAGTATAGTATAGTATAGTATAGTATAGTATAGTATAGTATAGTATAGTATAGTATAGTATAGTATAGTATAGTATAGTATAGTATAGTATAGTATAGTATAGTACAGTATAGTATAGTACAGTATAGTATAGTATAGTATAGTATAGTACAGTATAGTATAGTATAGTATAGTATAGTATAGTATAGTATAGTATAGTATAGTATAGTATAGTATAGTATAGTATAGTATAGTATAGTATGCTGAGAGAAAGTCGCCGAAGAAATACTTTTTGTATTTTGTTTTGATGTCTGGCCTGGGGCTCGAACCCTGGCTTTACATCTAATAAGCCAACACACTACCTACTAGACTACGGCGACTGCCAATCAGCTCATATAGCATCTTTTAAAACCAGCATCAACAAAATCGATAATGTCGACGATGGTCTACTAACCGTCTACAAAGTATGCTAAAGTATGCTTCTTGAAACAAGAATAATCATCTTTCTGTGAAACACTTTAGTGGTCCATTTATCAGAAACTTTTGATATGAAATTTAGGAGTACATACCCTATATTGTGTCAGTTGGTCTGCGTTCCTCTAAAAGTCTAAAAATATAATCTTCCCTAATCCTCAGGTATTACAATAGCATCTGGGACACTTATCCGCAGTCTTAACCTAAACATTGCTGAAATATAGATCGACAGATTATACTTGCTAGACTTCTAAGCAAGCAAATGGAGTGTCCAATCACAAGGAATCGTTTGTATATTGTAGTACGTATGCCATACTAACTTATTATTATTTATACGGGTATAAATAAATAAAAACGTAAATAAAAAATAAATAAAACAATAAAAAAGAAGAAATTAATGTTTTACACAAACAGTTCTATTGTTTCTTTATTTTCTTTGGAAATCATCGCGTTAATTGTTTAAAATAGAGAAACTTGTGATAAATACTTCAATTCATTGCGAACAAAAAAAAAAGAGTCAGTACGTATGTACTTGCGACTGAAATAGTAGGGGTATTCACATAATTTCCAAGAGAATTAAATCTATCTCTGGTCATGAGGCTGACAATCCTAAAAAATACAAGTAAATACAGATTCCAATAGTATTAGAATCCCTGAAGCGCAACACAAGTAACCTGCGGAAACAGTTTTTGATATTCCTTGCGGTTATTTCCTTTAATCCGTTCAATATTTTTATACGAAGCTGTAAACTGCGGAACCTTGCAGCACGCTACTCATTCTATCGTCAGCGCGCTAATGGACCAAAATACACTGGTAGCAATATAAAAACTGCGGCTACCAAACAAAGAAAAAGAAGAAAATCTTAAATGTTTGCTTTGAGGTTAGGTTGGGTTAAATTGGCAGCGGACTTAAAAGACTCCTAAGCCTTACTTTGCTCTTAAAAAGTCCTGCTTTAATACTCATCCACTCATCAATAACACCTGGGTGACCTTTCTCAACTATCTTGGCGGTTTTGTTAAAGTTAGGATTCTAAAAAAAAAAAAAAAAAAAAAAAAAAGAATACGGATCATAAGAGAGAGAATGTACTCTCATCTCTTCTTCTTCCTCTTCAGCTTCTGCAAAAGTCACTGTAAGTTTTTCCGAGCTCCTGGGCAAATTTTGCTAAACCTCAAGTTTATTGCCAAATATTGGTGATATTAGAGCAGGGTTCGTCAAAAAATTTTTGGTTATGTGTTAGTGAGTAAGAGAGAGAAAATAAGTTGAGAGAATTTATTTATTTACATCCATAGAAAAGTGTTAGTAATATACGCTATTTTTATTTTCATTCCATCAGCATACATATGTAAAGCTATATAACTTTGGCTTAATAATTTTAGATAAATAAAAATAAAATAACAAATCCATTTTTTATTAAAAGAACATAAAGCTATCCATATTTGGCTTAAAAATTAGGCCATGTTTTTTAGATAAATAAAAATTAAATGGATAAAAAAAAACCCATTTTTTTATTAAAAGAAAAAAGCGAGCATTCCAAAGCATTTAAAAAAAATTATACTATGCGACAAAATAAAAGAAATTAAAAACGCCCAGCTAATGCCATAGCCCATTTTTAACATAAAATATTTTTTGAGTGTCATTCTGAAATAAAATGATAAAGCATCCGCCGCACATGTGTTCTTATCGCAGTCTGATCGACAACTAAATGAAAAAACACAAGAATGCGTGTGAGTTCTCTTTGCACAACTGTGCTATGAAATGGTAAACTATGTATTAGAGTGTAAAAAAGAAAAAAAAGATGGTTGAGGACTCCACTTATATATGTATGTATATACTCTGAGAATCCATGAAGATGAATACATATGTTCATGCTTAGAGCTTAGCCGGCTTTACAAAAAGCAACAGCCGCTTTTTTTTGAGGGAAGCAGGGAAAATGCTTTATGCATTCATGATGGTCGTCACCAGACATGATATGTCGGACTCTCCACCGACTAAAAACCCGCCTTGTCTCCTCACCGGGGAATCATTCCACCTCGGAATCACGGTTGTATTACTTTAAGGTGGACCCCACTTCTGGCATATGTTCCAGTTCCATCATCGTCAGCCTGCGTCCAGGCTCCGCTCTATTCTCGTTCTGCTGCGTCTAGGTCAAATTTCTACCTTCGCAGGACATGCTCTACAAAGTCTTTTACTGCGTTCCAGCTCTCCTACTGTTTATCATTTTCAGCACGACGTTTGTAGGGCTAATGACGCCGATTTCAGCTTCGAGTCGCTGGCGGCTTTCGGCCCATCAACGACAGCTGAAGAAAGTGTATTCGGAATCATCTAGCGTTTCTTTCTCTTCATAGATACAGAATGGCGAGCGGCATTTCCCCATGCGATGCAGGTACTCCCTGAAATATCCGTGACCGGTCAGCATCTGGGTTATGTAGTAGTCTACTTCGCCGTTTTTTCTGTTTTTCCACACTTGCAACTCGGGAATCAGTTTATATGTCCACCTTCCATGCTGTTCATTTTCCCAGCGAAATTGCCATTTTAGGAAGACTTCGTGGTTTAGCCGTACTTTGCCTGGCGTTGAAGATCATCCGGCGCTCATATGCTTGTAGCTCTATGGGAACCATTCCGGACAGCTTGTGTCGATACCGTGCGATACGAGGATGTCACCCGTAGAGCAGCTATTCTCTGTGCAGACAGTAGTTTTCGAGCCCTGATCCGGGTTTCCAAAGTAGTAGCCAAGATTTCAGATCCATAGAGGAGTATGCTATTTCCAGCCTCCATGAGTAGCTTCCTCTTACCATCTTACTAGCAACATCCGCTTAGGGGTCGCCGTAGTCTAGTAGGCAATGTGAGGAGAGAATATGGTTCAAGTCCCAACTCAGACATGTCGATCAAAACAAAATATGAAAAAATATTTGTCGATGACTTCCTCTTAACATTATTCTGGCAAAAACTCTGAGAGTAAATAAAATTGCCATGGAAAGTTTCTCAAAAATCGTTCATTTTGAGTCTATAAGATCCGCCACCCATGGATAAAATTAGCTTATACAGCATGGTTGGTGTGAGGAGCTAGGTTGTAATCGTGACTATATATCCCGTTATAAAACAATTACCATCATAGATGAAACAGAGTAACAATATTTTGTTATTGGATGACTGCAACTAACTCTAGCATAAGTTACGTAGTATCGCCAACTCTCCTGTAAGGCATCCGATAGTCCCAGTGTACTCATGGGTTCTTTCCCATTTGCTTTTGAGACAAATTGCTCAAACTGATGACACAAAGGTACATTTAACGTTTCTTTATCTTGACACAATAAAACAAAAACAAAAACACCATCATGACAAAGAACAATAAAAAACAAAACTTATACTCATAATACAATATTAATACTTAAAAAATCAAAAAGAGAGAAAGAGAAAGAGAGAGACAAAGAGAGAGGGAGATGAACTAACAAAACTAAGTGTATTTTGCAAGATGATGTTAAATATGTACCTGGAACGTAAAGATAAGATTGTACTCACTGCTGTGAATTTGCTATGATGAGTTGCTGGGTGTAAAAATTTCCGTTTTCAGTCTGTTTATCGGGTGACAAACAAAACAAAACCGTCAGAAAAAATATTCATTAGAATTCGTTATGGAAATAAGATGACTTTTCGCAAGCTGTAATAGACTTACAAATTTTAACACCTTTAGCGTACATATTGACCATGACTTCATTCAGGGCTAGTTTTTTGTTACAAAAAACAAAACAAAAGAAATTTTATTGCAAAACAAATTTAATCTAAGAAAAATGACAATGGCATTGAAATTGATTATTATTCGCACGTGAGATTGTAAAGGTTTTTTTCTTAAATATTAGAATTTTAAAGACAGCTGAGCAGAGGGATGTGCAATGTCTTCAGTTTCACATACCTTTGTAGTGTGTGTACAGGCCAGCAATATTTTCTTCTATAGAATACCAGCTCAAACTTCTCTTGCTTAGCGAGTTTCAACAGTCGTTCGAGAAACGATACAGGAATGCAGAAACCTCTATTGCCTTGCGTAGTCTATCATCAAGTGTTCTCCCAATGTGAGTCAAAATAGTACCCAAGTAATTTGAAGGTAGGTACACATTCAGCCATTACATTGCCGACAGCCAGAGGCAAACGATTGGTCGAAATCTCTTTCATTCTGCCTTTCTGGTGTAAATTCTAGAACCGATTTTATAAGCTCCTCCTTAAAGTTTCTAAAGGGTGTTTTTTATAGAGGTATAGAACTTTAAGTTGCAATAAAACAACGATGGATTATTCGATTTACATGAATTTTATTTATCCGAAAGATAATCTTGTGGCATTACATTTTAAATATGATTTCTGGCATATGACCGCCACGGCTGGCGCGGATGTAGTCCAATATGGACGATGACTTTTTCCAACATTTGTGGCCGTCTATCGGCAATAATACGGCGAATGTTGTCTTCCAAATGGTCAAGCGTTTGTGGCTTTACCGCATAGACCAATGACTTTACATAGCCCCACAGAAAGTAGTCTAGCGGTGTTAAATCACAAGATCTTCCAGGCCGAATCACAGGTCCAAAACGTGAAATTAGGCGGTCACCAAACGTGTCTTTCAATAAATCTATTGTGGCACGAGCTGTGTGACATGTTGCGCCGTCTTGTTGAAACCACATCTCCTGGACATCATGGTTATTCAATTCAGGAATGAAAAAGTTAGTAATCATGGCTCTATACCGATCACCATTGACTGTAACGTTCTGGCCACCATCGTTTTTGAAAAAGTACGGACCAATGATTCAACCAGCCCATAAAGCGCACCAAACAGTCAGTTTTTCTGGATGTAACGGTGTTTCCACATACACTTGAGGATTACCTTCACTCCAAATGCGGCAGTTTTGTTTGTTGACGTAGCCATTCAACCAGAAGTGCGCTTCATCGCTAAACAATATTCGCTTATGAAAATCGGGAACAACAGTAATCTCGTTTTGGGCCCATTCGACGAATCTACGCCTTAATTGATGATCGTTTGGCTTCAAATCTTGCACGAGTTGGATTTTGTAAGCACGCAAACCAAGATCCTTCCGCAAAATCTTCCATAAAGTGGATGGACACAGATCCAATTCCTGTGCTCGATGGCGGATGGACTGATTCGGGTCTTCCTCAATGCTACGCTCTACAGCAGCAATAGCTTCTTCTGTACGCACCGTACAGCGTCTCTGGGGATGCGAGTTATCAATAAGAGTAAACGTGATGCGAAAACGTTCCATGGTTAATCGAATTAACTGCTCTGATGGACGATTTTGTCGACGATAAAATGGACGTAGTGCGCGATACGTTTTCCGCACAGAACCATTATTTTCGAAATAAAATTGCACTATTTGCAAGCGTTGTTCAGGCGTGAGTCTATTCATGACGAATTGCCAAACCAAACTGAGAATAAATCACTTGACAGCTGTTAAATCGGTCGCCATCTTGAAAAGTAATGCCAACTTAAAGTTCTATACCTCTATAGAAAAACACCCTTTAGAAGACCGTGTTATCAAACAGGCGTTCCTATTTAAGAATGACCCGCAATCACACCAACTATCATGTGTAAACGGTATTTGTGAATATGGCTGCCTTCCAAAATGTATCAATACAAAGTTTGTATGCAGTTCTACTACTGTATACAAACAATGTAGATATGCAAAGTAACCAAACAATGCATCAACTATAAATCCGATGCCTGATTGCTTTTTGACTGCGTTAAAAATACACATTGACGACGTTTTGAAATGGTATACATTGTAAACATTTTGTACAGCGGCTTTATGAAACACTATACTTTGTTCAAACACAAAGCAACTAACATTTTGGAAGGCAGGCTATATTATAGACAAGCTAAACAAGCTCAACTATAACTGATCCGTTATATCATACAAGCGATGATAGATCCGTTATAACATTACGCCTGTCTTTACTAACCCACCAGTGACTAGACATACAGTGATGTGAAAAATAATAAGGACAGTACCCACCCAAACTTACATTATATTTAAAACCGAATAAAAACTCGATTGAATTTTGGATTGAATTCTTACGTCTTACCATGTAAGAAGACCTATCCATCAAGAATTCAATTCAAAATATAATTTTAACACGGTAAAACAGGGTGGTGGTAGCATCATGATATGGGTGTCTTTCTCTTATTATGGTGTGGGTCCTCTATATCGTATCCAGAATGTAATGAAATCGGCTGATTACACCGAAATTTTGAAAAATACAATGCTGCCGTATGCCTTAGAAAATATGCCATTCAAATGGGTCTTCCAGCAGAACAATGACCCAAAGCATACGGCAAAGTACACAAAGAAGTGGTTCCAGGACAAAAAAATTAATGTTTTAGAAAGGCCAGCACAGTCCCCTGATTTGAACCCAATAGAAAATTTGTGGAACGAACTTAAAAGGGCAATCAGGGGAAAGTGTCCAACAAATTGCGACGAGCTTTGGAATGTTATACAGGTTGCTTGGAACTCAATACGCCTGCATGTTTGTCAAAATTTGGTCGACTCAATGCCTAGAAGCTGTGCTGCTGTTCTGGATAACAAATTATCCGTATCAAAGTTCTAATGTGGCACTAAGGCTTCATGCAACAATATTCAGTATAAATATCTATTTAGTTTTACTTAGGTTCGTTATAGCTTTAAGATTTCATGAAGTGTCCTTATTTTTTTTTTCACACCTTAAACTAAATGCATTCATACAAAATCACAAAAAAATAAAAATATATATGATAGGAATAGCAAAAATTTTGTTTTTAATCTTTTTTCTACCGTTTAAGAAAAAATATGTCGTTTAAACAAGAAAAATTTTCGAGTTTTTATTCGGTTTTAAATATAATGTAAGTTTGTGTGGGTACTGTCCTTATTATTTTTCACATCACTGTATATTGCTGTATGCCCAGGTATTCGCGCAAAATAGAATGTCTTACAATATTATTTAAAATGTCTGGCACATTCTGTCCGCTTTAAGCTAATAGGTAGGATTCTAACATTTGAAAACAAAATGACAAAAAATATCTCTCGGCGATATCTCTTACCGCATTCTTCTGGCAAGAGCTCTGAGATGAAAAAGCCGTGAAACCTATTTTAAAATTTGTCGTTCAGTGTGGACTTAACATTATATGTTCCATCACTCATAAATAAAAATAAAACACATGAAGAGATGCCAAATCGTAACCCTGACTATGTGGATAGCTCTCATATATACTCCAAGCAAGCTTTGTAAAGCTGGCTGACTATCTGTAAGAACTCAAATATCAATGCGATATACACTGAGCGCCAAAAGTGAGTAAACACCACTGAAGTTATTCATTTTCTTAGGATAGCGACAAAAGTAAATGAGAATAGTCGAATAAATTTCCAAAAATAAAAACGTTTATTTATTACTTATAAAATGTTAAAACAAAAACAACAATTCATGATAAAGGAACAATTTTTATAATTAAGAACAAAACTGTTTTACACTTAAAAACGAAAGTGTTGACTCACTTATGGCGCTCAGTGTACATATTCAATGCCAGCTGAGCAAGTTTGCAAACTGAGGCTTAAAGGATGACACTACAATAGATCTTCAGTTTATTCTCTTATTCCTTCGTCTGATTTAAAATTCAAACCCAATCCATAACGTTTTGAATTAAAACTTTTGACCGAAGCATTATTAAAGATATGAATACATTATTAATGGCTCATTATCAAACGAGGGTACTGGAAGACACATAAACTCTACTGCTGGGATATAAATTTCGATCGGCAAGTATCTAGAGAAGACGGAGTGAAAGCTCAGTCGGGAAGAGAATGAAAATTACAGAACACATGTTGTGCAATTGTACAGCGTTGATTGTGACCACATTGTATGTCTTTAACCGCTGTCAATTGAGTATGGAAAAAATTAGGTCCGTGACAATCGCAGATTTACTAGACTTCATGCTGAAGCTGGAAAATTTCTATTTGAATATGGATTTCGGTCCCTTTTATCCTATTGAAGGAACATTTGTAGAAAAATCGTTAACCGGTAGGTTGAAGTGTCCATTTCCGTAGTAATAGCACGGATAATTATGGACGAATTACACAAAGGATCTATGTGTAAAACTTTACACCATTGGACAACCTACGGAGTTTGATAATAACAATAGAGGTGCCATCCACCATCGAATTTAGCCCGAAAGTTAACATTTCATTTATCCTTTCCAAAGTAGGTCAGTATGTAGCCACTATAATGCCAATTATAATGGAAACGGAGACAGAGAGAGAAAACTAAAAACAAAACATAAATAAGGACTTCCATTCTATTCCACCTACTTACTACTCCCCTTAGACAAATTAAGTCATTGTACGAGTATGATGACACTTTTCGTCACCCCATTTTATTTTTGCCAAAATGGCAAAATAAACGACCAGGTTTAAACTTTAACAAATGAATTCATTCATGTGTCAATATGTATTGCTACAGTTTTGATGACTTCTTTTTGTTTTTTGCTTTTTTTTATACTTTTTAATGCTTTAAAAGAATATTTATTGTACGTATATATAAGTACACATGTACGTAAACAATGTCGGAGCAGAGGTTAACAATGTTAAATGAATTGTTCGAAGCAGCAAAAAACAAAAGCACAAAATAGACAACGATTTACAAACTATTTTTATAGAGTCAAGCGGGAATTCAGCTGCTCTTACACACGATGACATCATCTATTTTTGACGGGGAAACGTTAACGTTATGTATGTACGTATATATGTACGTATGTAGTATTCACCAAAAATAAATAAATTTTAAAGACAAATAAAAAATAAACTGCGAAAATTGAATGAATGATACCCAAATAAAACAAATACACTCTTTTACAGTGGCGTTTAAAGTAAACACTTTAAAGAAAGTATCTTTGAGAGAAATGATTTTCTGTTTTGTACGTCTATTTACTTTACCTAATGCTCCATTTATACTTCAATTATTTTAGATCTGTCAACTTCTAGAACTTAATATTGATTTGTTATTGTTATTCTTTGTTGTCGTAACTTCTTTTCCGTTGTTTTTCTTGCTCTTTGTTTATATCTCCAGAATCTCTTCTCTCTGTTTGCAAGAGTATAAAATGACGTAAAGAATCGTAATAAAATGCCTACATCTGGTTCATTACTGTTATTTGGGCTTTTCAAACTCTAGTTCTGTTTAACTCTTTAGGTGTAGGCAAGTCGCCAACTTCTGCTATCAAAATCTTTCGAGTTGCATAGCACATTGCACAGTATTTTTGAATCATAATCTTCAATTGCAGGTACTTCCAACGTTGACGACGATTTTTCTTTCAGGGCAATTAAAAAAAACACGATGCAAAACCACCTACAGACCACAATTTGAACCAAACAGCCAGTTTTTCTTCATCCAATGATTTTTCCACAATCACTTCTGATTTCTCCAACCGCTAAAACTGAAGAAAATTTTGTTCGAAGAATTAGCATTAAAGATCTGTTGCTATAACGCCCAATCAGGGTATTTAATGAATGGAAAATCAGGGTATTTACATCAAAATATGTACAATGGGTCAATTCGACCTCCGGGAACTGTACTTGTCTTAATTGACAAGTACACGTCTTCTAACCTACATCAAAATGAAAAATACGCCGTAATTATCAGCAAGATGGGCTCAACTAATAAAAATGCCATGGAATCGACAAATTCGTATCGTATAATCCGCCACTGTTCCTCTAACAAAAGCGATATTTACGGACGCGCGGCAATTGCTTTGATGAACTGACCACATTTGTAACGCATCCAGCCTCTGTAAATTTCGACTTAAAATGACAGATTTTTTAAAAAGTTCCTTAGCAATTTTATTTTACTCTCTGCCTTTTTGACACAAGCCTGCTAAGAGATAGTCGCCAAAAGATATTTTTTTTTTTTTTGCTGGAGATGCCTGAGTCACGTTTTGAACAACGGGCTCTCGTCTAATAGGCTTCCTACTGAACTACGGCAACGACTTCTCAGAGTCTTGTTAATTCCTTGACAGTAAGTCGATTTTGACGGCCATAATCAGCACTTCTGTTTGGGAAGTTTAAATTATTTTTAAGCCTTCTTCCCTTATTAATTGATTCATATTCGTAAATGAATAAATTATGCTTCAGATGAAATATATTTAATAACTCACAACTCTATTGTTTAATTCGATAAAAAAAAATTTAATTATAAAGTAAATGCATTTCTTTTGGTTTGAACAACACTGTAAATCTTTAAAAACTGAAGTGAGTACAATTATATCGAAATGTTGTAAGAAATAAAAGCGACGAAGAAAAAAAAAATTTAATTTCATTCGTTTCAGTTCTCCCTTTGTTACAGTGCACCAAGGCAGACGTCACATCTTCATCTTCATCGCAATCGCCATTGCCATCGTCAGCACAATTGCTGTGTGACTCTGCTCTACAGTCAATATATTTTGCAAGCACAACAACACACAACAGAAATCTTTGTTAATAATAATAAAACAATTAAAATCATAGAAAAATTAAATTGAAAATAGAAAAAAGAAAACAAAAAAAACTTTGAATTGAAATCGAAACGAAGTGAAATACTTTCACGAAATTTACAAAATTTCCATAAAAATTGTTTTTTTTTTGTTGTTTTATTCCCCGATTATGCGATATTATTACTCGTTGTACACAAAGGCAGACATACATGCATGCATAGATACCATACCATATCATAACGTATTTATTGTAAATATGTATGCATATGTGTGTTAATGTTTATAAAAGAGAATGATATAGAGCCTGAAAGAGAGAGAGAGCGAGGGAATATTGTTTATTATGTGGTAAAGAGAAAAAAAAACAGAAAAAAAAGAAAATTTCAATTTGCATATCGTCGTTCAGTTTGTTTTCCGGTATTTCTTCAATGTCAAGTGGCATGATGCAATGAAATGGAAAGAAATGGTATTTTTTATTACTTCATCACAAGAACTCCCATGGCATCGTGTTATGGAATTAAAATGTTGCATAAAAATAGTTTAAAAAAAACATAGAGATGCACGTAAAATAATAGCACACCGAAGGCTAGTCGAAAACAAAATAGAAATTCCCAAGTGATGGGTATAGAAAGTACTCGTAATACTTCCAGTATTACTCTAAGCCACCCAACTACCTTCGGCATGGCACATTCTCATCAGTATTCTGCCGCCAAATCGCAATCATTTACACGAACCAAACATAGCACAGCATTGAACTTGAATCTGTTTACATATCAAGAGATAGACAGGCAAGACGCAGGTTTTCTAAAATCAAAGTTAACTTCAGCACACTTAGCTATCCATTGTGATACTACTTGGCGGAATGCCTCAGAGGCAATTAACACTTGTTTTTACCACCTTAACCCGGTTCGGCAAATTATAAGCTCATAGGCTTGGCCATTAAGCATAACTCTGTTAGATAAAATCGAAAACCTCTGTAAAAGAGAAAATCTCTGTAAGAGAAGTCTGTGCTTAGCTAGAGCCTGGCACAGGCTTATGAAATGCCTATACTCTCTTCTTAATCAACGGACATACATACATACTTTATGGTAGTCTCCATACATATCGAGTCTTTACACAATAACCTGTGAGAATACTAGTGATAGAGATGGAAATAGGCATAGAGATGTAGATGATTGCTATGACGATGAGATGAGATGGAGATGATCGGTATATTAGTGATAGAAATGGAGATGATTGTTATGCTTACTATCTAATTTAAGCCAGGCGAATCCGACAATGAAGTCGCCATAGTCTAGGAGATAGTGTATTGGCTTATTCGACGAAAGTACAAATCCCTGGCTCAGAGATCTCTAATATAGCGAAATGTGAAAAAAAATATTTCTTTCGATGACTTCCTCTCAGCAGATTTTTGGTAAAAACTCTGAGAGTAAATAAAATTGCCATGTAAAGTCTCTCAAACATCTGTCGTTCGAAGTCGACTTTAAACTGTAGGGCCCGCCGCTTATGGATAATATTAACAAACACAACGTGATGGTGCGAAAAAATAGGTTGTAAGTAAGTAATGAGAAATTTGGAGAGACTGGATGCGTTCCAGTTGAAAGCACATTGGCGACAATGTCGTTTTGGTTAGAGAAAGTGTGGCGGACAATACGAAATTGCGATTGCAGGGCATTGTTAACATTTTTGAGCCCAGATCTCGGCTAATTACGGCGCATTTTCTATTTGGATGTACACCTCCATTCATCAGGTACCCTTATTGGGCAGAAGCCTTCAATGTTGATCCTTAGAAGAAAATTTTCTTCATCATTGACAATAAACATTTACAGTTAATAAACTGTAATAATATAACTCCAAATCTTATAAATCTGATAAATTCTGATCGCTTTCTGATCGTTTCATAGTCGAGATTATAAATATCTGTCCCTGTTAGCATTTGCCACGTCCAATTTATTATCAGTTCATCTAAACCAAAAATATCAAGTAAAAGATACTAATAAAGCCTTTAGAACAGGTTCAACTAATTCAAAAATTTTTTTAAACTCAAGTTCAATTTTTAATAAATTTATTTAAAAAACGAAATCACTTTCAATTAATGCCAATGAAATGCAAAAATTAGCTGCTGCTGCTGCCATTAAATTAAAGATTCATTCGTTTTACAAGCAAAAAAGAAAAAATTCGCAAACAAACTTATATTCAGATATAGTTTCTCTATTAATTTTAATAACTACTGGGATTTTTTTTTCTTATTCAACAGTTTCGTAATAAATTTTTAATTGAATGTGCTAAAAAAATTAACTTTTCTCGATAACTTATATTGGGACGTGGGGAGACTGTAGACCTTTATTATTCGATTTTTAATAAGTTTTTATTAAGAAAAGTAAAATAAATAAATTATTTAAATTTATTGCAATTTATACAAATTGCAAAATTCTTCTCTCATTTATATAATAAAGAAAATAAATATTTTAAGTTGGAAAAAACTCGCATTGAATAGTGAAACTTCAAGAGAAGAATTCTTGAAAACAATTTTGAATTTGATTAAAATTTCATTTGAATTTGTTAATGATAATTTATATGAAAAAACAATCTTTTTTTGAATTGCAAATTTTACTTGATACGAAATTAGCTGCCTATTCCCTAACCAGGAATCTGTCCTCTATAATTTTTGTTACATTTCGCTTCTTCTCCAGATTTAGAGATTCTCAGATTTAATAGCCTTAATTTTATACCTTGATTTAACATCGTCTTTCCTTGAGTATACATCAAGAATTTCGACTATGAAAATAAGCCAGGACAACATCAACTAAGAAACATTTCGGTATGCTAGATTGGCTTTCAAATAAAATTCTCGTAGAGCAAAAGCTAACTCTTGCAGCAATCTGGCGAATTGCCGCCTAAACAACTTCGTAGACATGCTAGAGTCATACTCCATTATTTCTTTCAACGATTGATTTCATGGTCCCCTATAATTATCTGAAAGGGTATTTAGACACTATTATCTTAAGTAATACTACTGGAACGCGAAGTCAGACCCTCCTACTAATCCTCTAGAAATATACACCGATACCTCGAAGTTGAATGAGGTAACAGAGTGTAGAGCGTTTTTATATAGACTCTCAGATTACTGCAGAGTGTTCCAAGAGGAAATCTTGACTATCCTGATGCCATTTAAATAGCAACTCAGTAGTAGAATATTCCTGAGAGTATACAACAGGGGTGCCATAAAGTTCCCCTTAAATGTCGTATCCATGTTCATGAATTGTCCATGAATGCGGTCTACTTCTACGAGAAATGGCGTATGATTCCTGGACATAGGGATGTACATGAAAACTGTGTTATGAATGAACTGAACAAAACGAGTACTAGATTCCCTATTTAAACCGCGGATTAATTCCGCTCCAAGACTAACCCTTTCTAGGTATTAGATAGGATCTGTTCGAGCGCGAGGTTGTACTAGAGGAATCTTGTCCTCGACTAGAATGCTACACTGCTAAATAGAAAATCAGCCCCATCAGGTAGACGCCATAGCAGATAGAGTTTTTAAACAATCGCCGTGAATTTACCAAAGAGAAATCCTTGATAAAATTATTCACTCATAAAATTCTGTAAAAGTTTTCCATTAAAAATGTGCATTTAATTGCCATTTTCAAAGGATACGAAATATTAATTGCAATCTATGTCCATAGTTTTAAAAAGAAAATAAATAAACAATTAAAATCAAAAAGAAAATGTTTTTTAAAAATCTAGTTTTTCATTAAGAACGAAAAAATCGCAAAAAACAACCCCAAACGCACAATTGCAACACTCTCACCAGGAATAAAGAACAGTGATGCGATCACAAAACATTTGAATGTACTGAGAGAATGTTCTCTTATTTCTTTGTTTCTCTTGTTTTTGTTTTTATCTATTACGAGTATTATTTTTTTCGTACACAAGTTACTTTGATTTCAAATGTATACATACAGACATACACACACACACACACATACACACATACAATAATGAATTGTTAGTTAAATTTGTTTTTATTATGACGGCTACTTACCTTGTAATAGATTCGTTGAATAAAAACATGAATAAGGCATAAATTGAACGACGCAACTAATGTTGGCATCGCCAAAAGCGTCAGCGTCAACTTTAAATTTTAGACTTTAACAATAACAACACACAAATGACAGTAGCAAATTATAACAGTTGGTTGTTGTAATTTGAGTTGTTTAAATGCATTACAAACAGAAACTGAAACACCAACAACAACAATAGTAACAGTAAAATGTCGTATGAAATGTGCCAAAATTTTGTTACAATAAAAATTTCTCAGGCTCTCGCCACATTTGTTTGGTTATTTTCTTACACTCTCGCGTTCTCTTAAAATGCTGTTGTTATCGTTTAATGAGTATGTAAATTGCAGTGTTACTACATGTTTCATGTTGATGTTTTTATTAACAAGTCGTTGTTGTTATTTAATTATAATATTGTTGTTGTTCAGGTTAAATCTCGTACTCCATTCTTATGATGTTGAAGTGTGTGTGTGTTTTTTTTTTTTTGTAATGTTTGGCAATTTATTTTTGAGAGTATAATTGGCAATAATCACAATTTAACCTTAAAGCTGTTACGGCGGGCAGAGAAATGTATGAACAGAAATACTTTATAAAATATGGCTGCCAATTAATTGGTAAAAACTTTGTATTCTTTTTTTTTTTTGTTTTTTGTGCTTCAAAAGATGTCAATTGCAATAAAATTAATCAATTTATTGTCAACACTCACGCACATACGAATATTTCCTTTAAATACTTATTATTAACGTTGAAATTTTATTTGTTTTTTTATTTCGTTTGCTTTAATATTGCTTTGAATACATTTGCCTCTTATAATAATTTTTTTTGTATTTGTTTTATTGTATTATTTAATTTGTTTAATTCATTTATCTTTTCGCTTTAGACAATTATTGTTAGTATTGTTTTAACTTAAGCAATTATTTAACTAAAGTAAAGTAAATTTGTTTATAGAAGTAAAGCAAACAATAAATGGACAAAAATGAAAACAATCGTAGCACGGCAAAATGGCGACACGACCCATTTGCTTCATCACAACCAGACACTTTGAAACTCCGACGGCAACTGAATGTAAAAACAAAAACACATTCATTAAGTTTGAGTTCAGTTCACTTACAAAAACAAAAGCAGTAAAAGCAACAAATAATACTCGTACACTGGACGCGGCTCTCTCCCAAGTGGTACAAACTTATTATACAACTACAACAACAACAGAAGTACAATTCGAATGTAATGCAATGTAAATAGAAAAAGCCCACATTGCCAATTTAGTGCTTTTAACAATATTTTTAGCCGTGTTGAACGCACTAGAGTAGTCAAAATATTTTGGTAGTTATGTTAAGTTAGGGTAAAGTGGTGTCACCACGCATAATCGCATAAGGTTTTACCACTTAGTTCAATTTAGTAGGACCATTGTGCAACCACACCAACCAACTTTTGCAGAAATCACGTGACAGAGAGCTAGCAAATGGGCAGAACTTTTTATAAGGCAATCTTCTGTAAAGACAAAGAAAGATGAGATAGCGGAATAGGTATGTTAGCCAAGTAATTTCCTAATAGTAGCCAAGGGCATCCCTATGAGCAGTCTACAAGTACGGTTATGACCAGGGGCCAAAATAATGGAAACCTTCAAATAATCTCACACAGGGAATTTTCCTGTCCGGTACCCGATGATCGTCGATCGGGAAAATTGTAGAAAATCTTCAGAAACTGCAATACATAGGCCAGATAGGGCTTCACAAATTCCTTTTTGGATCGCATAATAAATAATTCAACGTGAATAATTTCAAGTTTGGTGGAATAGAAGTCGAAACCCTACAAAATCTTCTGATCGACTATCTGATTATGAAATAAAGGATATCACTCCTTTCCGAATTCAAAAAGAACTGATAATTATAACTCCAATAGCTTTGTAGTCATCTCGGAAAAAATACTCAAGGATTTTTCAATTCAATAGTTTAATCAAAAGATTTACACGTTTTCTAAATCTATAGTTGACAACACTGCAACTATAAGCAAAGTAAATGTGAGTACGAAAAACCGTAACTTTTTCACTCTTTTCTTTTCTTATTCTCATGCACTATTGCAAGTACGAGTATATGTATATGCAGGTGTGTATGTTAACTGGTATATTAGTAATAGAAAAACAATAACAATAAAGCTTAACTTATTACAATTATTATTAATAAAGTTTATTTATTTATTAATTTCTAATAAAATCTAAGTAGAGAAAAATAAACAATTGCAAATGTAAACAGCCTTAAAGTTTCCCAAGTTCCAAGAAAATTAATTACGGACGCCTCCTTTAAGAAGCTTGTAGCACTTTAATAAATATGCCGATATCAGCTGATGCTAAACAACTGTTAAGTATATTCGCTGTTGTTGTTATTGTATTAACAACAATGTAAGGAAATACCGAGCATTGCTTTTGTTTATGTTATGCTTTTGATTTACTTTGTTTTTGTATTCATTAGCCCAGCGAACAATTGTTCTAAACATTATCAGAAGTTGTTCTAGCGCTTTAAAGTAATAACTGCACTTCCGTTTAAATGTAAAACTTAAAATTGTTCTTAAATTTTTTAAAGATGATGTCATTTAAGTCAATAAGCAGTTAGTTACAGTGAGTCACAATAAAAATAGTCCACTCTAAAGCATATTTTCTTCTTCAGATACATGTCGGAAGAGTCAATTTATTTGCCTTTTAATTTCTTTAAGGAAGATATGGCTGTTAAAAAGCATTTCCCGGTTTCAAGGCCAAGGATGATAGGTCTTTGACTATTACTTCGTAAAAATGCAATCAATTATTGTACTGGGTGTAGAAAGTTTATCGTTAAACACGATCCTTTCTATAACGTTTTCTGTTTATGGTACCCTCAAACATAACGAGATTTCCTAAATGGATTATTTGGCAATCCTAATTTGCTCAAATATATCAAAACTGGCGACAAATCATGTGTATATGGACTAATAGCTAAACTCTAGCAGATGCGCGGATAATAGTAGGTCCTTCGGAACTTTTCTCTGAGTTCTACTCGTTTTTAAAAGGTGGCGCTGCTTGACCTGTCTATGTAGCTCATTTTTAGGAGTTTCCTTAACCTAATAAAGCCATGAAAGAAAAAAGATCCAAGAATTCCCATAGACAGTAGAATGGACAGAAAGTTTGCTTTGAAAGTAAAGTTAAAAGGTCAAAATTCTTTATAATAGTAAGGGCCGAAGTGTCATCATACCTTATCCTTTTAAAGAAATACAAGTTTCTATTCAGGTGAACACCTTACTTTAAATACTACCTTGATGACCTTGAACCAATTGAAGTGAATGTTAAAATTCACATAAAGAATTTCAAATATCACATGTTCGATTGTAGTGATGCGGGACACATGCTAAAATTCCCACATACCCACCAATAAGTTTTCGGTCTCAAAAGTTCAAAAGTTTTATTGTCGCTTCTTTTTACAAAATTTTTAATATTTAATTAATATCATTAATAAATAATTAGAAAATTTATTCTTCAAAATCAAAAGAAAATACAATTGTCAAATTATCACCTGATTTTAGATTTCAAATCAAAATCAATAATAAATCAGTGAAGATTTAATAGATTTTGAAATCTATATGGTATGATATTCCATCGTAATATGATACTCGGTAGAATTTTTGAACTGGATGCTATTATTCTGGACAGTATTTTAATCAATACAGAGCCCCTTGTCCGTCCGTATTTTTAAAAAAGCTTAAAAACGGAAATATCGGTTTTCTATTCAGCAGTTTGATTCTCATTGGTATATTACTCCCCTGGTAAATTACCTTCTTTGTTAGATCCCTTTGCAGTTAAAGTTTAGTCCGACAAACTTCATTAACTTTTCAATTCAACTTTTTCCGGGTCGCTGTATTAGGTCTTGAGTTTTTAGACGAGAGGGGAGGTAATAAAGAGCTTGAAAAGTTGGTCAGACTCGATTTACTAATACATAATGTGCAAAGTTGACAAGCAAACATAGTGCGTGTATATGAAAACGCAAGCTCTAAAGATAATTCAACAAAAATTGGTGAACTCAACTTGATGTGTGTAAATCCGAACTTTGTGTTGCTTTCGTGTACTTAAGAGTTTAGTTTAACAAAATCCTGATATTTTATTTTTACAACCACCTGTAAATGACGAATGCGGAGCTAAACAACTTTGGTGGTACGAACTGTATACTTACCCTTGCGCTTTTTTCTTTCACAAACTCTAGACTTTGCAAAGTAAACTTTAAAAATGTAAAATACATCGTAATATATTCCTTTAATTAAATGGATGCTATAAAGGAAATTTACTAATAACTCACACTGTAAACAATTGTGAATGCACACAGCACATCAACAAAAACATTCACAATAATTTAAAGTGACATGTGTGTGTCATCATTTCGGTTCATTTGCAAATCATTCACAATAGTCTGATGTCCGACAAACGTCAACGGCACAATAAATGTTGGCAGAATAAAGAAGCATTGCAATAAGAGAAGGATAAAATTAAAATAAAGAAAATAATCGCACATTAAAAAATCATTTTTTTTTATACCAATAAAATGCAAAAAGAAAATTTATTTCACAACTGGCTCGACTAAATATACTGTAAACTTTGATTAAAAAGGACAACAACTAAAACAACACAATAATATTTCAATTGAAATCAGCACGTTGGAGTTGCAACAAATAAAAGAGTGTTTGCATGTGTGTTTGTTAGTTAGTGTCACAAAATTTCCAGACAAAAGGTGAGAAAGAATTTCCGAAGATTTTTTATGATCAAATAAACCAGAAATTCGAAAAGTTTCCTACATTGTGTTAAGCGACTAAAAAGCGTGCTTTGAAGACAATACCTGAAAAATATTGTACGTTTTTGACATACAAATACAACAGCACAACAACAATAACATAACAAAAGTCATAACCAAATTGTAACAACAAAATTCTTACAAAGAACAATAAAAAATAAAAATACAAAAAGTCAAGCGAAGATCAGTCAGTTGATAGAAAATTTTCTTTTCAATATATTTTTCAAATAGATTCTTGTTTTTTTGTTTTTGCGTCTTACGTTTTTCGCTCAGTCTCTCTCTGTCACTCTATCTATCTGTGTGTGTTGCTTTTTATTTCTAGTGAAATAACCCAACAACATCGAGAAGAACGCTGAACCCGCAAAAAAAATGTCTGTGGATGCTTATGGACCCAGTTCTCAGACGCTGACGTTTTTGGATACCGAAGAAAATGATTTAATTGGCGCCGATACTCAGGCCTCGGACTTCGATTATCGTGACTTAACCTTGGCCTCTCAAACTCAGGCCTCACAACTTGAAGGCGGTCTGGGTGCAAGCGCTGGCGCTGGAAGTCAAGTAAGTGTGTACAGATTAGATTATAAATAGCCATTGTGTTCATATTTAAATAGTTGCTCTGCTAGTGATTTAAATCTTTGCAATAAGAGGCATTAAGTTCCTGAAAAGTTTAAAGCCGTAGGTATATGCCGGAAGTTGATATCATCTAATTCGGCCGGTTTCAACGTGCTTACTTCCGGTTAAAGTGCATATTTCGTAGTGTCGGTTGATTAGAAGTAATTAAAGTGTACCAATTTCGATGTCTCAACAAAAAAACTAAATTCCAAGTAACATACTAACTATCAGGGTTGTTAGGTATGTATAATGGGTGAACAATCTCCACTTGTGTGCAATTCCATAATGTTAGCCGTATGAAACGTAGTTAAAAGTTTAACCTTTAGAAAAGTACAATTTCCAAGAATTTTTATCGGAAATAAACTGTTCATGTAACATGCAATTTCATACTTGAAATATTTGGTGTCGAATCGTACGCCATAATTGAAATAAAGTAAACACAGCCTCCTCAATGCAAGTGCCAATGATTTCAAAGGGACAATAGTTACCACCTGGCGTCATATTGCTCCATAAAGTAACAGGAATAAACTGACAATTCTCCAATATTATTAGGGCACCTGGAGATGCCAGGTCAACAAAATTATGGAAAGAGTTCCTATACTGGAATAATTCTCTATGTACTGACAGAGAAAGAGGAAGGAGGTAATAGGCTCATATAGGTGCACGTCGGTGCAGGGCCTATACAAGTCGTAATGCGTCAAACCTATTCATTTTCCATTGAGTTGTAATGAGGCAGTGACCTCTAAGCTCTTCAGCCCTTTTAGCCAATTTAAAATCTTATTTGTGAATGAAATGGTTTACGGCTATCTGGTTATTTTAGTTCAAAAGCAAGGAATTACACTATTACACCAGAAGAGTTTCCAAAATAAACACACGAAAAGGAAAACATTTTCAATATTCTTTAATTCTACGATCTTGAAGTTAAGATAAACACCGTAGTTGTATACTCATGGTTCCAAGGTCATGACATTACAAACAGATTCTGTCTTAAAAACGTTTAAAAATAAATTTTTTTCAGTTGCAGTTAAATAAAATTACGTTTGCATAGGAAAAAAGAATACGTGTCTAGACATTAATAAGCAACGTTTTGAATTATGTATAATAGAAATAATAAGATTTAAAATTCGCAGCAAAAGTTGTTTAAAAATGTTTATTGAACTTACTTTTGCTCATCCTCCCAAGAGAAGAAGTTAAGACAGCAGCCAAAGTCAAAATTTGTGAATTTGAATATTTATTTCTTAGTATTTGATGTAGTGAAACGAATGGCTTGTACCTGCATACTGTCGACTGTTAATGCCTACAATAATATTCTTAAAAAATGTATACTTTTTATTACTTCATACTTAATATTGTTTGTTAACAAATATCGTCGATCAAAGTTCAGCCAGCCAACATTTTTAAACTCTCTTGTTCGTACACAACTTGTCATATTAATTTTACAGCTCTGTTATTCCATATGAGTAACAGATCAGGATTAGTTAAAAATAATATCCTTTCTCCCGTATTACTGCAAATATCCTGCCTTTACTAATCAATTTTTCATTACATTTTCGTTTCTAGAATCTTCGCAAGGTTGATTTACAAACTAAATTGGGCACGGCTAATGGTTCCGCCGACTTACAGTTTGAGGAAGAGGATGAGGATAATTCCCTGTTTCGGGTTGATGTTTTGCCCAGTCATGCATGTAAATATTGTGGCATACATGATCCTGGTACTGTTGTCATGTGTAACAATTGTAAAAAATGGTTTTGTAATGGACGTGGCAGTACCTCTGGATCACACATTGTCAACCATTTGGTAAGAGCTAAACATCGTGAGGTAACCCTACACTCTGAAGGACCTTTGGGCGAAACAGTGCTCGAGTGTTATTCGTGTGGTGTACGCAATGTTTTCGTTTTGGGCTTTATACCGGCCAAAGCCGATTCAGTGGTAGTGTTACTATGTCGTCAGCCATGTGCTGCGCAAAATTCATTGAAAGATATGAATTGGGATCAGGATCAATGGAAGCCTTTAATATCGGATCGTTCGTTTTTACCATGGCTAGTAAAGGTACCCACGGAACAAGAACAACTACGTGCTCGACAAATTTCCGCCGCTCAAATCAACAAGCTGGAGGAGTTATGGAAGGAGAATATTGAGGCCACTTTTCAGGATCTTGAGAAGCCCGGCATAGATATGGAACCTTCACAAGTAATGCTGCGTTATGAGGATAGTTTCCAGTATGAGAAAATATTTGCTCCCTTGGTAATGTTGGAAGCCGAATATGATAAAAAGCTGAAAGAGTCGCAAACCCAAGTGGGCATAGAAGTTCGTTGGGATATTGGCTTGAATAAGAAAACAATTGCCTACTTTACTTTGGCCAAAACGGACTCCGATATGAAACTTATGCATGGCGATGAATTGCGTTTACGTTATGTAGGCGAGTTACACAAGCCCTGGGAGGCTCAAGGCCATGTTATCAAGGTACCCGATAATTTTGGCGAAGATGTTGGCCTAGAATTGAAATCTTCCGCCAAGGCTCCCGTTCATTGTACATCTAACTTTGCTGTGGATTTCATATGGAAATGTACTTCATTTGATCGCATGCTTAGAGCTTTGAAGGTATTTTCATTTGGACGCAACTCTGTCTCGAACTACATATACGCCTGTCTCTTGGGCCATGGCAGACCAGATGGTCTAGATGAACTTGTATTTCGCGGACCGCCGCCAAAACTATACAGTGCACCCAATTTACCCGATTTAAATCGTTCACAAGTATATGCCGTTAAACATGCTCTGCAAAGACCTTTAAGTCTTATACAAGGCCCTCCTGGTACCGGCAAAACAGTCACCTCTGCCACCATAGTGTACCAGCTGGTAAAACAACATGGCGGCACAGTTCTGGTATGTGCTCCCAGTAATACGGCTGTAGATCAGCTAACCGAGAAAATTCATCGCACCAATTTGAAGGTTGTGCGTGTTTGCGCCAAATCTCGTGAGGCCATAGATAGTCCTGTCAGCTTTTTAGCTTTGCACAATCAAATCCGTAATATGGAGACAAATATTGAATTGAAAAAACTGCAACAACTTAAGGATGAAACTGGTGAACTGTCATCGGCAGATGAGAAACGCTACAGAATACTAAAGAGAGCTGCTGAAAACCAACTGTTGGAAGCCGCTGATGTCATCTGCTGCACCTGTGTAGGTGCTGGTGATGCTCGCTTGCAGCGTATTAAATTCACTTCAATACTAATTGATGAATCTATGCAGTCCACTGAACCGGAATGTATGGTCCCGGTGGTATTGGGAGCCAAGCAATTGATTTTAGTCGGTGATCACTGTCAATTGGGGCCTGTAGTAATGTGTAAAAAAGCTGCTAGAGCCGGTCTCTCTCAAAGTCTTTTTGAACGCTTAGTTGTTCTGGGTATACGACCTTTCCGTCTAGAAGTTCAATACCGCATGCATCCGGAATTATCACAATTCCCTTCGAATTTCTTCTACGAGGGTTCCCTACAGAACGGTGTTTGTGCCGAAGATCGTAAATTAAAAATTGATTTTCCTTGGCCTCAACCTGATCGCCCCATGTTTTTCCTGGTTACCCAAGGCCAAGAAGAAATTGCCGGCTCGGGTACTTCGTATCTCAATCGTACAGAAGCCGCCAATGTGGAAAAGATTACAACAAGATTTTTAAAAGCTGGTGTCAAACCCGAACAAATTGGTATCATTACACCGTACGAGGGCCAGAGAGCTTATTTGGTACAGTATATGCAGTATCAAGGCAGTTTACATTCTAAACTATATCAGGAAATTGAAATAGCAAGTGTAGATGCTTTCCAGGGTCGTGAGAAGGATATCATAATAATGTCATGTGTGCGCTCAAATGAAAAGCAAGGCATTGGCTTTCTAAGTGATCCAAGACGTTTAAACGTAGCACTAACACGTTCCAAATATGGTACCATTATAGTGGGCAATCCGAAAATTCTATCAAAACAACCGTTATGGAATCATTTACTTAATTTCTATAAAGATCGCAAGGTCTTGGTAGAGGGCTCTTTGAACAACTTACGAGAGTCGCTTATACAATTCCAAAAGCCGAAAAAATTGGTCAACACCCTTAATATGGGAGCACACTTTATGAGCACCATGATGGCAGATGCCCGAGAAGCAATTGTACCAGGTTCCTTTTACGATCGTTCGGGACAATTCGGTTATTCGGGTACAACTGCTTCAAACAATTATGGTTACAATTTTGGTAACAATTTGATTGGTGGCGGCAATAATTCTGCTTTTGGTTTTAACAATAACACCCATCTACAAAATATGAGTGGACCAAATATGCCAAATAATGCAATGAATAATTTCATGAGCCCTAACCATTCAGTTGCTGGTGGTGTTGGCGGTAGTGGCGTTATGGGAGCAGGTGGCTTCAATGCTCCCGGAGCCCAGAGACCTAATCAAAATCAATTCAATTCCAATCTTAGCAGTGGTCCCTCAAATAACCAAAACCATTGGCGTAACTTGCAATACGATTCCATATCGTATATATCACCGGAGAGTGCCCAAGCAGCCATGAATAATATGCCTGTACCGGTTGGCATGTTCATGAACATGAGCAATATACCACCACGTTTCTACAATCAGCATCAACAAGCAATACAAGCTGCAGCCAAACAAGGTAGACGCACGGGAACTGCATTCTCTGGCAATCAATCGACTTCTGCTGCTGGCAATACGAAAAATCCTCTTCTCAATAAGGCACCTGGCAAAGGACGTAACATTTCAGCTGCTGGTGCTGTTGCGGCTGCTGGTGGTGGTGCCAGCCAACAATCAACAACATCACCTGTTGATGCGGCAAACGCCACTAATATTCCCGGCTCTGGAAATGCTTCACAAAATACGGCACCAATATTCACACAGAAGAATATGTCGCAACAAATGAGCCAAACTGTCTTCACTGGACTATCGCAACAACCGGAATTATCGCAAGATTTTGGTCAAATATCCCAAATGGATGGTATACTATCCCAAGATGTGGGTTTTGGAACGGTAAGTTTTTGAATTTCTGAATGTGAAATAATCGTTCACGGTTTTTTTTTTGTGTTATTCAGGATGCACTCCATAATGATCGCATGAATTTAGGACTTAATTCGCAGAGCCAATTTTCACAGCCCTATTGATAGATGACAGGAAACAGGTTGGTGATCTACAGCAATTAACAAAAGCCGTAGAAGCAACAACAGCAGAAACAACATCAACATCAGCAACTGAAGTAAAATCTATAAAAAGAACTTTAAACAAGAACAAACAAGAAACTTTTTTTACAAAAACAAATTAAAAACCAAACTACTTTGAAATACAAGGAGGATGACAAACGTAAAATAACTACAAAAAAAAGATAAAGAAGAAGAAAAAAGTAAAAGTAAAGGAAAAAGGTTAAAATTAATACACTTTTTAATATACAACGGCAACGACAGAGGGCACACACACACACACACTCGTAATGACAATTAAAAAGAAAAGAAAAACGAAAATTACCCAGCAATTGTATGGCTTGCTTGCTGCAGTAATGCAACAGTGCTGTCAAACTCTGTTCAACAAGCGTATTGCAATCGTACGGGAAAAAATCGCCGAAAATTGAAAAATGGTTGTGATGCCTGAAGTTTTCACATTGTTTTCGGATTTCTGGCCGAGATGAAAAAGTGTGCCTTTTTTGCTAAGAGTATAACCATTTAAACACGTGGTATAACTGGAGATGAATCTTAATACAAAAAGAAAAAACAACCAAACAAACTATTTAAAAAAAACGAGGAATATGGGATACAAATGCAAGGCAACCATACGACGATACGTTCATCCTTAATGCTTGATGACATCAATCTAAAAACAAAACTTTCAACTCATTCAACAAGAACAAGAACACGCCTACTTACGACGAGAGTCCGAGAGAAAACTGCTTGATTGACAGCTTTAAACGCTGTCAGTATAATAAGTTAAACATTAGCTCAGTTTGTAAGAGCATTAAAAATATGTTACTTAAATTTCGTAATCTAAATTTACGAATACCTAAAGATGTTTCTCTCTCTCAGTGCTTTTGCTCTCGCAAGCTAAACCATCTAAATTTTAATTGCCCCCCATCTTATGTTCGTTTCTTAGATTTGTATCTTAGGAATTCTTTTTATCACATTTATATTATGATTATCATTATTATTATTATTGTATTACCACCAACCAGCAACTACAACAACATTTCATATTAAAATTGTTTTCAGAAATCATAGAAATTTCATTAAAAAAAAATGTGTTTTTGAAACTGAAATTTTATCTTCCGTTTTTGTTTAACAAAAAAAAAAAGAAAAAAAAATATAAAAAAATTAAGAAAAAACGAATAATAATGTAAAATGTAAACATTTTATTTGAAAATGAATTTCAAATTTTCAGTTTTATTTTACTAACAACAATATTACAAAATAAAAATGTAAATTTTTTTTAAATTTATTTTTTTCAAAATGCAATAAAAAAATACTACATAAGCATGCATAATATAATGGTGACTGGACATCAAATAGACTATTAAACAAAATTTCACCATTATTTTAGCGTTTCTTTATTGTAATGTTTGCATATTTTTTTTTTAATAATTAAGAAATTTTGTTGGCAAAAATAAATTTAATATTTATTATCAACTGGGTCAACGACAGCGTACATATAAATTATTTTATTTTTTGTATAATTATTTTTTTTTTTCGTTTTCCTATGTATCAAGTATATTTTTAAAAAAGTAAAACGATTTGTTTAAACCGAAATGCTTAACTAAAAACAAAAAGAAAATTTAAAAAAAAAATGTAAAATTCGTTTAGATGCCTTTCTGTAATCAAACTGTAATGAAAACAACGGTATTTACAAAAATAAATAAAAAAAAAAATTTTAAATAAAAAAATACATAACACATCCGCATACATAATTGCTCAAAAAAATAAATTCTGTGTTTTGTTTTTAACAATGCAGCATGAACTGTGGGAGCAGTGGTGTTTCTGACAAGAAATCAGAGTAAAATAAAATTGCAATGAAAAATCTCAAAAATCTGTCATTAGAAGTCGTCTTTAAACTGTAGGTCCCACTATTCGTTCTTAAAATTAACACACACAAAATAAGTGATGTGGGAAGCTAGGTTGAAATCCCGACTGAAGGATTGTAATGCCCAATTATGTATGTACAGTGAGGTGCACAAATGAGTACATGTTTGTATTTGGAACGCTTTTTATTGAATAAAACTAAAAGTAATAACGAAAACTTCAAAAGTTTTTTGTCATTTATTTAGCATTTAGTAATTAACAAAATAATATAAAAATTAAAACAGAAATCATCAAGCCCTAAGAAAAAACAAACAAAGCAAAATCAACTCGCATGTACTCAATTTTGCACGTCTCCATTTTATGATATGTTTGCAAAAACGAAATCAAAAACTATCGTTATTTTTCATGTTTTTGCACTACTTTGACTTTTTTAAGAAAATATTAGTTTAATATTAATTACTTAATCTCGTTGAGCAAATATTTTTTGCAACTTATCAATTTCTATTAAAAAATGAAGAAACTCTCAAAATCAACTGAAGATAGTATTGTAGCTTTGACTGGGAGTGGCTATTCTACCAGGGAAATTTGTAAACAACTTGGAGTTAGTCAGTCAGTAGTCATCAGAGTCCAAAAACGTTCTTTTGTTCCCTAGCTTCAAGACAGAGGTCATAAAAACCTACTAATGCAAATGCTCGTCTAATGCTAACAAAAACGAAAATGGACAAATTTTTAACACCCAAAGGAGCTTTTTGGCAATCGGGAAAACCGTTAGTCGATGGACGGCAAGTAGAGCTTTTAAAGATATTGGCTATACCTTAGCAGTCAAAGAGAAAAAACCGGCACTTTCGGCTAAAAATGTAAAGGCACTGTTAAAGTTTGCCAGAGAACACAGAAATTGGACAGTGGATGACTGGAAACATGTGATCTGGACAGATGAATCAAAATTCAACCGCTTTCAGTCCAATGGTAAGCAATATTGCTGGCGCCGCCATGGTGAAAGAATTAAAAGACACCATGTTAAGGAAACGGTGGCACCTCGAGCCACTGCAAAGAATCAATAACATTGTGAAAAAAAGAGATTATTAGAGAATTTTGCAGACCCATCTTCCCGATTTTGCCGAAAAGAGCGCCTATCCTGCGCAAGGAGTACTTTTCCAGCTGGATGGTGACCCCAAGCACACCTCCAAAATCGTTAAAGAATGGCAAAATTTTTAATTAGTTCAGTGGCCAGCACAAATGAGGTTTTACATAACAATGGTCTTTGGACTATATATTAAAAATACTCGTATTCCATAAAATTTTGGAATGGTGCAAAATTGAGTACATCCGAGTTATTTTCCTCTTGATTGTTTTTTTCTTAGAATTTGATCATCTTAGTTCTTAAATTTATATTATGTTGTTAAGTACTAAATACTAAATTAAAAACGAAAAAAAAAATTTTAATTGCTTTAACACTTTTATATTTATGTAAATAAAATTACTCAGAGTACAAACATATATTCATTTGTGCACCCCACTGTATGTATGTCCGTTATCTCACACCTACTTTGTTTTATTTAAATTCAAATCGTTACGACTTCCTTTTCGCCCATTTGGCATAATCAAGAATGAATATAAGGCACTGCAGCAACAGAACCTACAATTGAACTTTTAACGAACATGAGCTAAGCGCTTTAAACAGTCTTCTGATATATTTAATTATACGTTCTGCGAACAACTCAGTGTTGGACACAGTGGGGACGTAAGTGAAATGAAGGTCTACACTACTGAGGCTATCAATTGATCTACGCTACGTTACAAAAGAACTCGTGCAAACATTATATCATAATTCCAAGAATAATATAGAGTGGTCAGTATCTTCATAGGCGAAACAGTGTCACCCTCTGCCGGATCCCAGGTCATGCGGCAACTAGCATAAGTGAGCGGGCAGATTAACATGGAGGGCAGCCTCCCACGCCAGAACCATACTGTGGAGTGAGAACAGATGTTTGGAAGAATACACTCGGTGAAAGGGAAGATGGAAAAAGGTGGAGTCACTTCTCAATCCAAATGGATTTGATGGCAAGCTAAACTTTTGTTTGCGAATTACAATGAGAAGTGATTTGAATTATACAGGGGACTATTCAGCAGCAGCCTAAGGTTAGTAACAAGCCTTTTCACCGGGCATTGAAGCACTTGTTCGGTATAGGAATTGTCTAATGTGTGGACTACATAATGAGGGCAATGAGACATGCAGTGACTTACCCTTATACACGTCGAAAAACATTCTAATGTTTATCAGGGCAATACGATTAGGAGAGGCCTAATAGGGATACCTTATAAAGGGTGTTTTTTATAGAGGTATAGAACTTTAAGTTGGCATTACTTTTCAAGATGGCCACCGCTTTAACAGCTGTCAAGTGATTTATTCTCAGTTTGGTTTGGCAATTCATCATGAATAGACTCACGCCTGAACAACGCTTGCAACTAGTGCAATTTTATTTCGAAAATAATGGTTCTGTGCGGAAAACGTATCGCGCACTACGTCCATTTTATCGTCGACAAAATCGTCCATCAGAGCAGTTAATTCGATTAACCATGGAACGTTTTCGCACCACGTTTACTCTTATTGATAACTCGCATCCCCAGAGACGCTGTACGGTGCGTACAGAAGAAGCTATTGCTGCTGTAGAGCGTAGCATTGAGGAAGACCCGAATGAGTCCATCCGCCATCGAGCACAGGAATTGGATCTGTGTCCATCCACTTTATGGAAGATTTTGCGGAAGGATCTTGGTTTGCGTTCTTACAAAATCCAACTCGTGCAAGATTTGAAGCCAAACGATCATCAAGTAAGGCGTAGATTCGTCGAATGGGCCCAAAACGAGATTACCGTTGTTCCCGATTTTCATAAGTGAATTTTGTTTAGCGATGAAGTGCACTTCTGGTTGAATGGCTACGTCAACAAACAAAACTGCCGCATTTGGAGTGAAGGTAATCCTCAAGTGTATGTGGAAACACCGTTACATCCAGAAAAAAATGACTGTTTGGTGCGCTTTATGAGCTGGTGGAATCATTGGTCCGTACTTTTTCAAAAACGATGGTGGCCAGAACGTTACAGTCAATGGTGATCGGTATAGAGCCATGATTACTAACTTTTTCATTCCTGAATTGAATAACCATGATGTCCAGAAGATGTGGTTTCAACAAGACGGCGCAACATGTCACACAGCTCGTGCCACAATAGATTTATTGAAAGACACGTTTGGTGACCGCCTAATTTCACGTTTTGGACCTGTGAATTGGCCTCCAAGATCTTGTGATTTAACACCGCTAGACTACTTTCTGTGGGGCTATGTAAAGTCATTGGTCTATGCGGTAAAGCCACAAACGCTTGACCATTTGGAAGACAACATTCGCCGTATTATTGCCGATATACGGTCACAAATGTTGGAGAAAGTCATCGAAAATTGAACGTCCAGATTGGACTACATCCGCGCCAGCCGTGGCGGTCATATGCCAGAAATCATATTTAAAATGTAATGCCACAAGATTATCTTTCGGATAAATAAAATTCATGTCAATCGAATAATCCATCGTTGTTTTATTGCAACTTAAAGTTCTATACTTCTATAAAAAACACCCTTTATAAGTTGAATGGGCGGTAGAATGTCGCCTGTAAGAGAATACTTAAATAATAGTACTTACCTGTACAGGATCATTTAAACTTTTCTTTTCTTATAAAAATAAAGAAGACAGCAAATTTTCGTGAATTTTCTTTGGAATGCTTTTATTGTTTTTTTTTTGGATTTTTTCTTTGATTTTCTCCTTTTATTTGAACAATTTGTACATAAATCTTATAATAAAAATATTATGTTGTTGTTGTTGAGCAATTTCCAGTGATTGATGTTAAGAGTTGAACACAATATTAAGAAAATTCAATGAAAATACACAGATAGACAGATGGTGTGGTGAATGAGCGACAAGGAGGTGTGAGTGAGTATAGGGCTCATATAAAAAAGCGGGTTTTTGTTGTTGTTTTTTTGTTTTTTCTTCTTTTTTTTTAGATATTTGTTGGAAAGTAAAGGAAGACGTGTAAAAAGGTATAGGAAAGAATGATATGATGGAAAGGTGATAGTGATAGAGTGATAGACAGAGAGAGAGAGAGAGTGGGGATATTTATGTATTGGAGTGAGGGGGAGGGAGGAGGGGATGAGAGAAGAAATAATACAATGATAATAAGAATAATAAAGGTATTTAAAAAAACAATTACAAAGCCTTAATGTGTTTATAGCAAAAAAAAAAAAAAAAAAACAAAGGAAATGTTTACAAATATAATTTTTTTAACCTGAGTTTACAATGTTTTTTTTTAATTTTTTTTCTTATAAATTTTTAAAAGACGTGCAGTTTAAATAAAATAAAATGTTTTTTTCTATTGTTGTTTAAACAATTGATAGAGATAAAGCAGGGCGGGCAGCTAGGCTATAGTTTTTTTTTTATTGATTTTTAATATAAAAAAATATTCTTTTTATATTATTAAGAAGAAAAAATATATTATTTAGAGAAAAAAGGAAGGAAAAAATAACAAGTAAAAGTAGGTATATGTTGTATAAAAAATACTAGTATTATTATTATTAATTAACAGCTGCACGTCTTTTTTACAAAATAATTTTATAGCTTTTTGGACATAGTAAGTGTAGTAACGTTTTTTCTTTGTTTTACAACTAATTTAAACGACCTTCACAGAAGGTGTCTTAGATTTATAAATTTTTTTACATAATTTTTTAATTTTTTTTCTTTCAGCTGCAAGTAATAATTGGTTTTTAAATTGAATTTAATTTTTAATTCCCTCATTATTACTTGCATTACAATTTTGGAAAAATGAAAACTTAAATAATTTAATTTTTTTTTGTTTTTGTTTTTAATTTTAATTCTAATAATAAATTTTTGTTTCTTTGTTTTAAGTTGCACTTATTAGTATAAAAAATATATTTCTTGTATGTATGTACTGTACTTTATTATTATTATTTTAATTGTTATTTATTAGCAAATGTATTACAAAACGTTTAAATTATTCATCTTCAAATTTTAATTTCTTTATTTCTTTATTTATTTTTTTTTTTTGTTTAAGGTTCGTACTCATTTTTTACTTTTTATTTTAATTTATTAGAAAAAAAAAAGAATTTTTTTTATTTAATTATTTTCTTTTTTTAATTAATTAATTTGAAGATGAATTTACATAAATAATAAAAAAATGTTATTAATATTATGCTCATATTGAAATTTCTTTTTTTGAAAATTTTCCATATATTTTTTATAATTTTTTTTAAGTTTTTTTTATATATTTTTTAAATTTTTTTACCTTAAAAAATTTTTTTGTTTATATAGAAAACTTAACACAATTTTTTAAAAATTCTTTGTTTTCATAATTTCTTTTTTTTTTGCGTTTTATGATGTTCATTCGCTTAGCTAACATTTTTTTGTGTTACATTTTTGATTCTGTAAAAAATATATTATTTTTTATTTTATTTTATATTTTTATATTTGTATGTTTTCTTTATAAGTATAATAAACGTGTATCAAAAATAACTTAATAATGTTAAGCTAAACAAATATTTAATGGCGGATTAAAGTTTTAATATCAAGTCGCATACGAAAAAAAAACAAATAATCAAACATAACCTCACTTTTTTTTAATATTTACAGTAAAACCACGCTTAACAGGTTTTGTTTAGCGCTCTTTTATTTCAACAGATAACCTCACTTTTTTTAATATTTACAGTAAAACCACGCTTAACAGGTTTTGTTTAGCGCTCTTTTATTTCAACACGGGAATTACCCGAAATTGTACGCAACGCTAACTAATTAACTTATATGTGTGCTTGTGTACATAGTACATACCCTGAAGGAAACATGTCGACAAGTGTCTCCAAGTCACCAGTTTTGTCGACTATATTGGTGACTTCATGGCGACATTGTCAACAATTTCCCTTTGATGAGAAAAAAAAAAATATCAAAAACAAATGGGTGGCGGCAACTGCGTCATAATGTATCGGCGGCATGATCGTTTTTATCAACCGAGAATTTTTTAAATTGTGGTATATTAGTTACCCATAAAATTCATGTTTCTAAATTACAAAAGTACAAAAAACCATTTTATATTTCAAATTTCTTAAATTCATTAAAAAAATAAAAAAATTAGCATGAAACGACGACGGCTTTGTTAAAGTAAAGGCCGGCGGCTAATCTCAGTCGACTTCTAGCTACAAATTGCATGCTCTGCACTAAAGCTATGCTTCTTCTTATTGTTTTTATTAATTTGTGAACATTTGTACCGGAAAAGTTTGAAAGTTAAAAATTAAAATAAAATATAAAAGGTAAAAAGTGTTTTCCAACGTAATTTAACAATGAGTAAACGAAATTACAAACGCCTAGTAAAAAACAATCAATAATATATAAAAACAGAAATATTGAAAATGAGAAAATTATAAATAAGAAACTTGATAGTGAAAATTTTGTGCAGCCTGATCACATATAGATTTTCCAAGCGATAAATGCAGTTTGAGAGAGAAGATAAAGCATTGTTATATTGAGACAGGACCTTCCAGAAAATGTTTGGAAAAGCTCCTGATTATATTACAGGAGGAAGGTCTAGATGTCCCTCTCTCAGCTGCAGCGCTGATGGGTAAAAGGCAAGAACTTTCCATCAGAAAAGTTTTTGCGGGAAATTATTTGAGCAAATTTTGTAAAATTATAACGAAATTAAATTAGATATAAACACTGATGGAAATCCATTGTTTAAAAGTTCGCGGGTCCAACTATGGCCAATTCTTTTAAAAATCGTTAATTTAAAACGTTTAATTTTAAATTAAACCTTTCCCTATAGGAATGTATGTAGGCTTTACTAAACCTGTCTGTTAAAGATTTTTGTAAAGATTTTGTTGATGAAGTTCTTTCGCTTAATGGAGGATTTTTTTTAAATGACAAGAAAATTAAAATTACGTTCCGTTGTTTGATGTGCGACACGCCTACTAAGGCTTTCATTTGTGGTGTTCCAGGACATACTGCATCCCATGGATGCACTAAGTGTACACAAAAATCAAAAAAAAAATTGGTAATGTGCTAATATACAGCACATCATGTGGAACTTTAATTTCCGATACAGACTTTTCCTCAAGAAGTAGCCAAACATTCCCAAATCAAAAAACTCCCCTTGAAGAAATAGGTTTTAATATGGTAAAGCAAGTACCTTTAGATAGTATGCATCTAATCGATCTTGGAGTTACGAGGAAGATTCTTGTTCGAATCGTTAACAACAAAACTGAAGAGAAGACCCCTAAAAAAATTTGGCAAAGATATCTTCCAAGCTCTTAAAGTTAAGAAAATGTTTTTCGAAGGAGTTTCCACGGAAACCAATATCTTTTGATGAAATACATAATTGGAAGGCAACTGAATTTCATCAGTTCCTTGCATATTCTGGTCCCATTGTTCTTTGCAATAACGTACACAAAGATATATACTATGAGTTTTTGCTTTTACATTGCGCTTACAGACTACTTTGTAGTCCAAGGCATGTTTACAGTAACGTGAAAGTAGCTAAAGAACTGCTTGAGTTATTCGTCGAAAATTTTCCTACTGTGTTTGGCCCGAATAGTGTTTCCTTTAATGTGCACAATTTGTTGCGCTGAAAATTATGGACCTCTAACGTCTTTTTCGGCTTATGATTTTGAAAATAAACTCCAAATTTAAAAAAAAAACATGTTCGCAAACCAACCTCTTTAATTCAGCAAATTGTGCAAAGAGGACAACATGAAGTATATGTTGAAGCTAAAAAAGAAACACTAAAGTACAAAGGAAATGTCATTGTAGAAGCTTTTGTCAATGACTGTTTAATTTCTCCCAAAGAACCCAATAATGTTTATGCAGTTAAATCAGATATTCCTGTAAAAGTTGAAAAAAATAGTAAAAGAAGACGATATATATATTGAAGGACGACGTTTGTTGGGTTTAGAGAGCTTTGTTAAAGAACCCCTTGATTCCTGCGAAATAGGCATCTGCAAAACAAATCTGGTTTTAGGCGCAAAGGACAAATTTTTAATAAGCGATATTCAATACAAATTTGTAAGCCTACCTATTGATAATCACATTGTAATAATATCGATTCTACATAGCTGTCTTCTCGAAAAATGTCGCACGACCATCCACAACATTCCAAAGGAAAACTAAAGTACTTTTACAATTTCATACTGTTCAAGTTCATGTTATACTTATTTTTTTTTTCTTTTCAGTTACTTCTGAATTTTCTGGCTGTGATGAACTTTCAAAACAATTTCATTTATATCAAGATTTGTTTAAATAATTCCTTTGAAAAATGGTACATTTTAATAATTCTTGTTTTAATTAAAAAAAAAAAAAAAAAACTTTATCCGTAGTTTTGTGCATAAATTGTTGACTTGTAGACTTATGACTACTACTTTATTGTGGATCGGCAAATTAAAATTTGAAGCTGCAGAATGAAAATTTTCAATTAAAAAATAAAGCTCTGCAGCTTCAATTATCTCATCAGAAATTTATGAGCCGTAAGGGGGTGTACACCCCTTTATTTTTCTAGTTAAACTTTTCTCTTAATATCATTTGTTTGTTATTATTTATCATTTCTTTTTTGTTATTTTTCTCTTTCTTGTTTATTAAAACTTTTGGTTTTGCCAAACTTTTTTATTAAATGCATTTCACTGGAAACAAAAACTCAAGTGATTACGTTCTGCCTTGAATTCGGTAACTTCAGCAATAGCTAAAATTCTTAAGGATAAAGGAAATATATTGTCATTGACTCTTGCAACTAGGATTACTCGCTTTAGAAATAACATTATAGATGAAATGGACAAATGACTGTCTACATATATGGCTTGACGACGAAATTAAACGCAATATGTCAGTAAGCCTATCTATCATATCCTAATGGAAAAAGCTAGAACATTTTTTAATACATTCAGGCTGAGGCGAATGACAAATAATATTTGGAATCAAGCCTCGTCTTATCTGTCCTGAGAATATTATCAGACAATCTGAATAGAATAGAATAGTATAGAATATAATATAATAGAATATAATATACTATAAAATAATATAATATAATATAATATAATGTAATATAATATAATAGAATATAATAGAATAGAATATAATGTAATATAATATAATATAATAGAATATAAAATAATATAGTATAATATAATATAATAGAATATAATATAATATAATATAATATAATATAATATAATATATGTGAAATGGCAACACATTAAATAATGATATTTATGAACCATCTGGTAAGTCTGGAGCAGAAGATAATCAAGATAATAAGGAGATCTTCAATATAATAAAAGATATGTAATGTAATAGAATGCATGCAAACAAGGTAAAGTTTCTGATTGTGGTCAACGTGGCGACCACCAGGACGATCCTTGTCTTGCTGTATTCAAGTTGACACGCACCCGCTAGATGTTAACTAATACGTGCAGCCAAGTCAAATCCCTGGACGTTAAATTTGGGTTGTGCGTAGGGCTTGGAACTCACCACGTAAAAATTGCATCCTATAAAAACTACAACAAAAGCCTCTAAAAAGATGCCATGTCGTTCGAATGGAGGAGGATGCTCCGGCGAGACGAGTATTTTATGCGGGAATCTGCGGAAGTCGGCGAAGAGGACGACCTTGTATGCGTTGGAAGGATCAAATATAGGAAGTGCTCTCATCGATTGGTGTGACCAACTGGCGTAGGCGCGCAAGAAGCAGAGGCGCCTGAAAGGATGTGTTGCGGCAGGCCGAGATCCGTTAATCGGGTCGTTAATGGCCAATTAAGTAAGTAAGTAAGTAATGTAATGGTTGTGATCAATTGGTGAAGAGGTGCGAGAAGTAAAGACGCCTGGAAGGATGTGTTAAGCCAGGATGATATCCGATGAACGGGCAAATTAAGTAGATAAGACAGTTCCGGTCAGATTTAAATGAAAGCGTCATTCTAATTCCAACCACAGGCGAATAAAGTACTTAAATAAAAGTTCCTTCTTTAATAAAATACGCACCATTTTCATTTTATAATGGAAATAGCTAGAAGAATTTTTAATTACATTCAGGCTGACGGATATGACAAATAATATTTGGAATCGAGCTTCGTCTTATATGTGATGAGAATATTTTTTTATTTTTTTTATATTTATAATTAACATAACACAACAAGATTTTAATCTTATAAGTTATAGTGCTATGCTTAGGATCAATAAGATATAAAACATAAAAAAATAATAAAAATTATGAAATATAAGAAATTAAGTAAAACTAACAAATTAATATAAAAAACAAATTAATTAAAATATTAAAATTGAGTCGAAATATAATTTAATTTATTTAATTATTTTAGAAAAACTAACAATACTACAGAAATAAAAAGAAAATAAAAAAGTTAAAAAAGATAAAGAATTCTAAAGATATAAAAAAGAAATATTTACAAAAATTGGTATAGAAAAGTAAGGATAAATATTTAACCGATATAATAAACATGCTAAGAACGTAACAAACTTTTCATTAAGAGAAAAATTTAAATAACTCCTTTTTGAACGCGTTTGCATTGCCTAACTTTTGGATGTAAAATATTGACAGGCAACCTGAATAGAATAGTATAGAATATAATATAATAGAATATAAAATAATATAGTATAATATAATGTAATATCATATAATATAATAGAATATGATGTAATATAATATAATATAGTATAATACAATAGAATATAAAATAATATAGTATAATATAATATAATATAATATAATATAATATAATATAAAGACAGGAGGTTTGCTTTAAAAAGTATCTGTACAGCTTAAAACTCTACATTTTTATTTCGCAGATTTGACTGCATCTCTTGTAAAAAAGAAAAGAATTACAAGAGTAAAGAGAGAGAAAAAAAAAAGAAACTTTGTTGGAACAAATGCCTCCACCGGTAGAGTTCGCAGTTCACCAGTCTTAAGAAGTTCAACCAGTACAGATACAACAACTGTTACCGATTGCCTGGAATTGTGTTTGCAATATTTACTCCCACCCTTTTATTTGCGCATATGGTTGGCAATAATGCACTTTATTGCAACCCGTTTTTTATCGCTGCAATTGTAACTCTTCCATTATCTGTATCCCTTTTGCTATGTATGTACTTCGTTATATTTTTTTGTGCGTCTTGATCGACCAATTAGATTTTGACATTTGGCGTATGTTTCGTTAAAATTTTACCATTAGACAGTTCGACCACTCAGAATGTGACATTTGTCGGTAAGCGAGGATGAGGGAAATATGTAAAGGAAGATAATGCGTTTTGGCGGGAGAAAAAAAGAACATTCCAGAGTTTTTAGTCTTGTGAGAGCCAGCGAAAAGAGAAGACGTGCGCGGGCGACAATATAAAATGAATTTCTTTTTATTTTTCTCTTTTAAATATACATATATACTGAATTTAATAAAAGACATGTTTTTTCTTAATTTGTTGTTCATCTCTAACACATTATTGTATGTTTTCTTTATATTCACACGGAACCACTCTAATCTGAGCTACCGGGGAGATCTGTGCATGCCCTTAATCTTGATATTTTATTCGGTATATTGGAATTTAGTTTATTCGGGTATAACCGGCGCGTAACACAACATCTGACCAATCTGAACAAGAGAAAATGCAGCCAGCATCAAAGACTAATCTTAGTGCGTCTGCCGCCAGCATGTGATGCTCCGACAACGAACATTAAAAGTAAAAAAGCCCGTTCAAACCAACAAAGAAGTGCCCTTAGTGCTTCTAAGGCACCAGAGTCTACAAATAAAGCAAGCCAAATAAGCCTTCATCATCAGCTAGAGAGAGCATCCTCTCGACAGATTGGCACAAACAGATGCAATATTTGAAACGCCAGCTTTCGGAAACCCAATCCCAACTAGCTGAGAGTAAACGTAAGTGTCATCAATTGGAATCTGCTTCACAGGAGACAATTTCGTTTCAGATTAAACGGAAACCAGCACCTAATTGGAAATGAACAACATGGAAAATATAGGAGCAAGTCTACCAGAATCTAGCACATCAGGTTCTTCGAATGCAAGAAGAGGAAAACCTCGCCAGGGGAAATCATCCCGAATGCGGAACCAAATGAAGTTCCGGGAACGCACCAATGCGCAAGAGGATAGCCGTTTTCGGTCAGAGATTGCTGCTAAGTATAAACTATTTGAAACCGACGACACTAAGCAACTCAAGACCATTGCGAACACAGTACAGTTAACGACTCAGAAGCGTGCAGTCCCGTTGTCTCTAACGACAAGATCAGTTGACTTTACCACTGCGATATTCTATGACCGCGCGGCATCTACGTGGAGCATGCAGGCAATAATGGAGATAGCCACAATCCACCAAATTTACGGAGTTCACCTATGGATGGTACATTACAAGTGCTTCTTAGAACAGATGCTGATGCGATGTCTAATCGAAATTTCTCAGATGGACTTCAGCCTACATGATGGATGCTTGCTACGAGGCATAAGAGTTTATATCCCAAAGCCGTTACGAAGAAAAATTCTTGAGGGTTACATTCCGCTTATTTTGGTATATCTCGTATAAAGAGTTTGGCAAGGGCCTACATGCTGATTTCGCCGGACCATTCATGGTAAAATATTTATTTATACTTGTGGATGCATTTAGCAAACGGCCGCAAGTACATATTATACCCAACATGACAACAGAAACGACAATACAAAAATGCCGTGAGATATTTTCGCAGTTTGACATACCCAATGTATGTATTTGTCAGCGACCACGGGACTCAGTTTAATTCCTTTGAATTTCAAAAATTTCCAAAAGTTAATGGAATTATGCACAAACAAGGAGCTCCGTATCACCGCGCAACTAATGGGCAGGCGGAAAGGTATGTGCAGACAATTAAATATAAATTATTAACATCTGGTTGCACCCCGAACATTATGAATGCGGAATTATCAAAAATCTTATTGGCATATAGGCGTGAGATTCATCCCACTACTGGTAAATCACCAGCAATGTTAATGATGGGTCGTCAAATTCAATCACGCCTTGATCTGGTTTTACCGAAAAGTGATGACAACAAATGGTTACAGATAATCGCGAAAAGAAAATTCCAAGTGGGTGACAGAGTATCAGTAAGTGATTACATGTCGAGAAACAAATGGAAATTTGGAGCAGTGGTGGAGAATTTGGGTGAGTTACATTATAACATTCTGCTTGATGATGGACATAAATGGAAAAGGCACGTAGATAAAATGCCCCTATTAGGCCATCGGCACAGGAATTATACCCCGACCCAACTTCATGTGCAGAGGAACTAAATCAACGGCATTCCTAATTTAGTTTATAGCGTAGACAGGCGACAGCGTTAATGGCATTAACTTTCTTAATTGGAATTAACTTCAGAATTATCCGCATGCTAATCCTCATTAAGTCTGATATAAATGCTCGAAATCGATGAGCATTTAAACTGGACTTAGGTTTAGCAGTGTGGCAAGACAGCAAAAAACCATGTAGATGTGTCAAATTGTCATTCTGTATGAATGCTTTCTAAAGTAAAGAAGAGAAGCGTCTGGTCGGAAAACGATGCCTTGGTATTGCTGGAGCTGTGGGAAGAACGAGCGAGTGACTTGCGGCGTGCAAAAAGGAATGGCCATATATATAAAGAGATTTCGGTTCAAATGGACCATAAATTTAGTCCAGAGGAAGTGCATATAAAAATAAAAAATTTTAGTCAAAAATACAGATATTTCTCCTTTTGATAAAAAGTATCTTTTGAAAATTTTAGAGATGAGAAAAAGGAAATGGGACCATCTGGTGGAAGCCCATCAAAATGGAAATACTTCAATGCTTCAAAGCTGATACATATTTTTACATCAGTGAATGCAAAAATAGTCCTAAGAGAAAGTTCCGGGCTGCCTGGTTGGAAGAATTTGCTTGGTGGCGAAATAAAAATGGATGCGACTACTGTGGTGCTTGTGAGAAAAAATTAAATAATCATGTGAGTTACCTAAGGAAACATGCCTCACATTAAAAATATAGAAAGGAAAAAGAATCAGGCTAAATATAATCTTATAATATATCAGGCTAATAATCTTTCCAAACAAGTGCATCAAGCAGAACTAACATTTGTTATATTTTTAATATGCCACAACTTACCATTTAATTTAATGGATTACCTACCCAAATTACTGGTAGAGTTTTGTCCTGATTCCAACATAGCTAAAGACGTAAAGTGTTGTAGAACAAAAGCCAATCAACATACGGAAACTTTAGGAAAAAAAAGCTAAGGATGAAATATTATCAGAATTAAGAAACAATCACAGAAAATTTTGGGCATTTCTGTTACTTGTCGGCTGTCTTTGGAAAATATTATTAATCGCATAATTGGGCATTGGTCTGCTTTACAACTTTATTTTATTGTATATCAGTTTACTTGGAAGTGAGTGGTATAAGAGCTTGCAAATTGGGCCAGTTAATGGCCGATACCAGTTTAAAGGTATATTTTTTATTTTTATCATACATTTTGAACATTGTTAATGGGTTGAATAAAGAATTTCAATCTGAAGAAGTATGTCTTCCATATTTACATACATATGACAATTTGAAACATACTTTAAACTCATTTTAAGTAAATTTTGTAAAAGCAACTGTGTTAAAAGTTTAAATTCTTTGGAAAATATAAACATACATACATACATATGTATTTAATAAAGCAAATTACATAAATATGGAAGATATTTTTATTGGCCATAAAGCTGAGCTATTTTTAGAATTAAGTAAAATAATATATATGGCTACAACAATAACACCAAGGGATATTGTATCTCACTGTGATGCGCTCACGTCACGTTCAAAAAGTTCAGCATTAGAATCTCATGTGTTAGCTATTGAAACATCTTTAAACCAATTAATTCAGAAAGTCAGCCAACTTTCAATAGACTTTGCAACAAACAATACATATGCACAACGTCGTAGTAGCAGCAGGGAGAGCGACCATGGTAGAAACAGATACTGTAGCAAAACACTTTTGGCCACACAGTAAGTCGTCATGAGATTTACAATATTTTGCGCCAACGAAATAAAAAAACCGAATGAAAGCGTCAGTCGGTACATTATGGAGATGGAATCTTTCCGAAGAGAAAAAAATCATTTTTCGAATCGTGGATCAAAGTCGATCAACGAGGTTGAACCGCCGAACGAACAGCCGTCAACATCAAGACGGCAGCCTAAGAAATCAACATCAAAGAAGGCACGCGACGAAAACAGGATGGAGACCTTAAGAGCCGTTCGAAGTGAAAAGACTTTGCAACAGGACAAAGAAGCCCTTTATGAACAATTGTTCTTTGGATATAGAAACGTTTCCGAAGCAATGAAGAATCTTGAACTGAATCAGATTAAATATACATTGAATCTATCCTTATCAACGCGCTCTTGTGGTTTCATTATTAGAAACATGGTCAACCGTTTATGACAAATTTTGTTGCTAATGCGTGATCGGCTGTTGCAGATGTTTTGCTAGTGCACAATAACTAAACAGAATTTGCTTTTTAGAACATTCTGAAAAATATAAAAAAGTTCTAAAAATTAACAATAACAATTATTATTGAAAATTTAGACGGTGGACTTGACAGCTTTCTATTAAATTATAATAAAAAAAGAATAAGGAATTGAATTAGAAAACTGTTACGGATTGTCTGAAATTATTATTACAACTTTTACTCCCACCCTTTTATTTGCGTATATGGTTGGCAATAATACACTTTATTGCAACCCTGTTTTTTATCGATGCAATTGCAACTCTTCCATTATCTTTATCCCTTTTGCTATCTATGTACTTCGTTATATTTTTTTTTCGCGCGTCTTGATCGAACAATTAGATTTTGACACTTGACGTCTGGTTTGTTAAAATTTTACCGTTAGACAGTTCAACCAATCAGAATGTGACATTTGTCAGTAAACAAGGATGAGGGAAATAGGTAAAGGAAGATTATGCGTTTTGGCGGGAGAAAAGAACATTCCAGCTAGAAGAAAGGTATAAACAAAGAGGTTTCGAGATCAATGAGGCAGTTCATGTGTGGCATTCGAGTGGTAAAGTTGAAAATAAAAGAAGCAAAAAAGGGATGTTCTAAACTTAAATTTTGTGTGTCAAGTGAAAGAAAATTGTTTTCGACATACTAAAATTAAGTGATAAGAATAATAATAGATTAATTTAGCCCAAATATAAATGGATTGTGCTAAATAAATAAATACGAATTTAAAAAGTATTTTCGTGTGGTGTAAATTTCAAATTTTTACATTCATACAGTCTCGGGTATTTTCTTTGGTGGCATGCAGGCTGTGTTTATTTATATGCTTGCAGGTCGTAAAATACGGGTTGAGAACCACTTTGTTTTGAGCAGCCGGGGAGATCTTTGCATGCCCTTGACCATGATATTTTATTCGGTATATTGGAATTTTGTTTATTCGGGTATAACCGGCGCGTAACGAACTTAGGAGAAGTAAACAATACAGCAGTGGTAAATATCCAAAAGGAAAAAAACTGTAAAAAGAAAGTCACCAGCTATAACAACAACCACTGCTGTGCCTATAATTACTGCGAGGGGGACAACTAGTTTAGACACTAATTTCCACCATCATCTATACCAATTCCAGCTTTAACAGCACCAGCTATAACAAATTAATATAAATAAATTATTTTTTTTATTAAGAATAACGGACAACAAAATAAGTAAAAAAAAATACAACGGGAAATTTGGCGTGGTCGAAATGGTAAATTCCAAAATTACACAATATTTCAATAAATTGGATGAATCTAGTTCATCATCATCATCAGATTCGGAAAACATTTACAGTGAAGTAGACAGTCATTTAAAGAAATACGAAAAAATATTAAATACAGTGCACTCGCGATAATATGAACAATGAAATGTGTGAAAGTGTTACTTAAACGTAAATAATTTGTGAAATATGCATACAAAAAAGCACAATTTTTTAACTTTAAAAGAAAAATATGAATTTTTAGAAAATTTACAAAAAGGTGCAAGTGTTACTAATTTAGCAAAGAAATATGGAGTAACGAAGTCTACAATATGTGGAATAAAAAAAATAAGAATTCTATTTCAAAATATGTCAACAATACATTTATTGGACCTGGAAAAAGAAAAACAATACGACCGTCGGTGTACCCAAAAATGGAAAAATCTTTGTATCAGTGGTTTTTGCGTATGAGAGATAAAAGAAGAGATTCTGACATTAATGGGATTATAAATTATTGTTGGAACAATCGTTTATCCTCGATTAGCAATGTACTGGACTAGTGCTACTGAAACACCAGCCTTTCGTAAACACATGACAAAAAATAGGTTTCATTTAATAAGCACTAGTCTAAAATTTAGTTTTAAATTTATTTTAAAGTTCGTCCACTTATAAATAGATTCTTGAAAAGAACTTATGATATTCCAAAAGGTGAAAACTGCTGCAGTGATGAAATGATGATTCCATGCAAATAAAAAACTGAAGCAGTATATGCCTAAAAAGCCTATTAAATGGGGAATAAATGTATTTTGCCTATGTAGCTCAAACGGAATTGTTTATGATCTAGAAATATACGAAGGAAAAAACACACTTGGGTTTTTGTTCGGATATTGTCATTCATCTATGTAAAACTATTTCGGAAAATAAAAACCATTGATAACTATTTCACCACTATAAATTTATTAATATGGGAATATGGGCAACAGGCACCAATACGAGGAAGCAGAACTGGAAAAGCTGCCCTTAAAGCAGAAAAGGATTTAAAAAGGATAGGAAGAGGTAGCTATGACTATTGCATTGAAAGAAACCAAAACATTATCGGCATCTCCACCGTAACTCCAATATGCATCTGTAACCAATATATATCAACACTAAATCGCATCGTCTCCATATTCATGAAGTGAAGTTACAAACATAACCTCAATATTCATCCATGTACCAGTTATACCCATCACCATCATCAGAGTCTTCAAATTAATCTGTAACAACTATCCAAACATCAATCATCATAATCTTCATCCGTGACCACTATATCCATCTCCCAATCATCATAATCTACAAATTCATCGGTATCTTAATCTTTAGGAAGTTTTTATATATTTATATATGCAAGGCTTAACATATATACTCCCCTCAATTTAGGTCACGAACTACCCCCCCCCAAACAGAATTTTGAGCAAATTAAAAAACAGTGAACACAAAAAAATTTTTTAGAACAAATATTGAACAAAACCAGATTTTTTTTGGAACCAAAAATAGTGAACACAAAAAAGAATTTTTTTTGGAACAAAAATTGAACAAAAAACATTGGAAAGAAAACCAGATTTTTTTTGGAACCAAAAACAGTGAACACAAAAAAGAATTTTTTTGGAACAAAAATTGAACAAAAAACATTGAAAAGAAAATCAGATTTTTTTTGGAACCAAAAACAGTGAACACAAAAAAGAATTTTTTTTGGAACAAAAATTGAATAAAAAACTTTAGAAAGATAAAAAACAAACAAAAATTTTTTTGAAAGAAAAAAAGTACTGTGACAAAAAAGAGAATTTTTGAAAAAAAAAAATATAATCAGACAGTGACTAGGAATTTTAGGAAAATAAAAATCGTTTAATAAACAAAAATAAATTGGATAAAATATAATCAGTTAAAAACAAACAAAAAGCTGGAAAAAAACGGGACCAAAATTTATTGCGTACAGTGGACAACAAATAAAAATTTCCAAAAATAAAAAGAACAAAAATAAAAATTTACGGTGGACAAAAAGAAATAAAATTTTCTCAAAAATACAAACAAATTTTTTTTCACAGTGATAGACAAATAAAAATTTCCAAAAAGAAAAACAAAAAAGAACAAAAATCAGTGGACAAAAACAAATAAAACTTTCTCAAAAATAAAAATCAACAATTTTTCTTTTAAAAAAGAACAAAAATCAAAATTTACTGCGTACAAAATCAAATAAAGTGAAAAGGAAAAAACTATAAAAACTGAGAAATATTAAATTTTATAACTTTGTTAAGAAAGAAAGAAAAAACTAGAAAATCTGTGAAATATCAAAAGAATTTTTTGGAATCCTGTACCTCGTTTCTGTAACTCTCGCATCGAGAAATTTATCGCATGAAACAGTGAAATTGAAAAAAAAAACAACGTGAATTGAAACAAAATTTAGTTTCTCACTTGTAAGTGTGAACTATCTGTCATTTAATTTTTTTTTGACGTAAGTTATTGTAAATTTGTGAGTAAAAGTGTTTCTGTAAGAAAATTCTGTGAAAAGTTTCTCACATGAACTGTCAAAATAACTCACATTTAAAAACGGTGCGGAAAACTAAATTTTTCAAAAAAATATACGATGAATTCAAAAATAGAGAAAAGGTAAGGTTTCATTAAAAAAAAAAAAAATTTTAATTGATGTTAAACACAATTTCAATCGAGAAACGATGGAATTTTTTGTTTCACACTTCTCGATGTGAGAACTTCTCACAAATAGTTGCAGAAACGGGGTACTGTTAAGGGAAAAAGCCTTGAGAAAGAAAAATCAAAAAAGAGAAGAGGAAGACAGAATTGAAGAATCCAGCCACCACGAATAAGGAATTGAGGACAGAAAATGATAATATTCACAATTTTGACATGGATACTGGCAGTTACTGCTCAGCATCTCGACATACAGTACCCAACCAACAACAATGGTTATATACCATTTAGGACAGGAGAACTGAAAATAATCAGTCACTACAATAAAATTCTTCACTTGACTCAACTTGACTGCGTACGAAGAGATAATATCCATTATTTCCGACAATATCAAGTCATTAACAGCAATTTCAGTTGAGGACAAACGACTCCTGGACAATTTTAAGTTTATAATTGTTGTTGAACCGTGTTCAACATTTATTTTTTGTAGTGTAGTCCCATTGTGAATTATTTTTATTTTCTCTTAATTATTATTATTATTCTCTTAATTTCTTATCTTATTTTTTCTCAATCGCTCGTATGTATAATCCCATGTATTTCTTGTATATATTCGAATTCCTCATGTCTAATTTTTAATTTGAATTTGAACTTTCTTAAAACCCTCTATTAATTTCTAGAATCAGTTGAGAAGTTGATTATTTGATAAGTAGACAAAACCCAGCCAAGAAGGCAATAAATCTAAGTTAAAGAAAACCCTGTCTTCTTATTTTCAAGAGGAATACACATATCCCAATACTCGTCAACTCATTTTTTGCTAGACCCTAGGAGTTTAGTTGACTCCTAGAGCCTACAATTGTAAAATTGCAAGATCAGCGTCTGCAATAAATCGTTGATTTTGCATTAATAATTAGCATGCCAATAAACTGATTATTTGGCAATAACAATAATCACGTCACCTTTTAACGTAAATAAGCTGGTATAAAATAAGAAAATTGTTAGTTCTTAAGTCCCTTCTTGTTTTGTAACTTTTTGAATAAAGTTGGTCGGTCGTCAGACCAAAAATTTAATAATAAAAAAAAATAAATAAATTTTTTTTAGAATTTGTAACGCCTTTATTAATATTCAAATCTGGCAACCTGGAACTATCAAATATATACAAATTAATTATTGTTATATTCATATGCATCAGCTGAATTAATCAATTAGAATAAGTTATAAATCTGGCAGCGCTTCTCGTATGTCAACTAATGAAAGAATATAGATTAAGAATAATGAAATAAAGGTATTCAATAATCAACTACATTGAGAAGAGGTTGTTCTTTTTTATTCCTTTCCCCACACTATTACCTCACGCCATTACACTGGCGACGAGGACAAAAGAAGAATAAAAAAAAACCGCGTGCATAACCAAATATTTTATATTCGTTTGGCAAAAGTTTTGTTTTACAAAAATATTAACTGCAAAAAAGAATAATTGCACCAAAATAGTGAAATCTATATTCATATAAAATAAGTGGCTTAATAAGCAATCAATAATTAAACAAACAGCAGTAAAAACACATAAGTAATCAATATGACAGAAAGTGATTCTGCCACACGCGGTATAACCAATAGCCCCAACCAAACCTCAATGACAGCTCCAAACCAATATTACGCAACGTTGGTGCCGGAGTTCACACCATCAAAAGAGAAATGGGCGATCTGGAAGCAAAAGCTTGATTTACATTTTATGGAGTTAAACATCACTGAAGAAAATGCTAAAAAAAAGTGACGCTGTTAAAGTTAGTAGGTGCTGAGGCGTACAGCACACTACACAGAGTATGCAGTCCACATGCACCAATTTCCCGGACAAGAATTACACGAGCACGTGCAAGCTCCTTTTTTGTTTAATAAATGAATTATATTAAGTAACAGATTTAAGTGTTCTTATTAATTACCAACGACCACCACAATCACATTTGGTGACGAGTGATAAAAAGAGAGAGAGGGGGAGAGAAAAAACACCGGTGCGGTATTTTATTTTTTTATTTATTTTCCTTTTAGTGTGTGTGAACAAAATAAAGCAATGGCAACCATTTTAAATGGTTTTAAATTGTTGTTAAAACAACAAGAATTTACACAAAATTTGTTGACCCAACAACAACCATGGATGCAGTCAATTCTTGATAAAAAGGATGGAGCTCCCTTAACTCATACAAATGACCATTTGATGGTATCAGCGTTCCACAAATTCAATAAAGAGCAACAGCAGCGGGACTCATATTTGCAGCAGCTGGAGCAGTATTTCGTCGCCTATTCGCTTACGTCCGCAGGTAAACAAATATCGTTTTTTCTATCTTGGTGCGGTGCCGAAGTATTTGATCTGCTTAAGAATTTGTTTGGTGTACAAGTCTTGGGAGTCAAAGATACAATGTTAACGTTGTGGTTAATAAAAATGCAAGTAATCGGATTTATGTTGACCTAATTGTGATTTCACTTATAAGTCGTCGAACTTAAAAAAGCAAGATCGACAAAATTAAAATTAGGACATCCACTTAAAAGTCCATCACACACTCAAGTGCATTAAACTCCGCTTGCTTACAAATTGTGTGGTCATAAAAAAATAAGTTATAAAAAATCTTTCGAAACCAAATCAATAATGTAAACAATTTTTATAATTTCTCTATTGTAAGCGATATGTCGCAATAAAGATGTGGCACCCTGTGAAATGCATTCCTGTAAACGGACAAGTAATTACCGAGTACCTTCAATAACCGGTATGCGTAAAAAGACCACACCCCCCTCAAATATAAAAAAATTCAACTTCTTTTTCTTTTCCTATCGGCAGCCATCGTGATAACATCGTCCGTCTCCTAAATATTTTTTGTATCTTTTTAAATTAAAAACATCTTAAGTGTTAGTAAATATTTTATTATTAAATTAACCTGAGTGATTGAAGTAAATTAATCTGAGACTACTATTATTTAATTCGGTTAATTGGGTAAGCCTAGAAGATTAAAAGACAAAAAGCCCAAAAAGATTTTAAAATTTTTAATTTAAACAAATATTCTAGATTTGTAAGTATTGTAAGTAAGAAAAATAAAAATTTGAACAAGTCGAATTTTGGAGTTAATAAAGTACGGTCATAGACCGGAACAAACTAAAAACTAAACTTGTGTTTTTTTAGAACTTTTATAAAGAAAGTTCTTAACTTACATACAGCTGACAGAAAAGTTATTGCAGCATTTTACTGTCAGCCAACACATCGTGGTAGAAATTTATCAATTTTTCAAAAGGCAAATGAAAAGTTCGCAGTCATAGAACGAATGGGTGGTAGACCAGAGCCTGCAAATGTGTTTGCAGTTCGACTGCTTGTGCCAACATTTTCGTTGATGATATGATACGAGACCATATTATCTTAATATTTCGAGTAAGACCATGCTTAACAGTGTTTTGTTTTGCGACGTTGCGGTTTATCGCTCGGATTCCCCGAAATTGTACGCAACGCTAGGTCTCCAAATATGTACATAACATATCCGAAAACGTGTAGTGTTATTCTTTCTGTTGCCTTGAATTTGGCAACTTCAACAACTACAATTCCGCACCTCAGTATCCACAAAAGTTTTGAAACGAATGGCTGGACATTATAAACTAAAAGGATGGCTAACAAAAAAAAATGAAATGAATGAAAAAGATCTTACAAAAAGTTTTTGCAAGAAAGTTGAGCGATTTAATTAATCACGAAGAAAACATAAAACCGCAGCCTCTTTAAGAGGTTCATGTTGGCGGAAATTTGACTTTCAACCCGTGATAGCTGAAAGCGCCAAAAAGCAGGAAATTGCATTGGCACTATTTACTTGCAAACATTCGTCGACCAATTCAGTGGATCATTTAACAGAATTGTGCAAAGCCCATTTTGTAGACGGCAAACAAATACAGATGCACAGAACATAATGCACAAACATTATTAAAAATGTTTTGTCACCGTATTTCACGGATCAATTACGAAATGATATTGGCGATTCGAAATTTAGCCTTCTCATTGATGAGTCAACTGACGTTGGAGTGATTAAACTTTTAGGTATTTTTTTTTTATAAAATTTTATTATTTATTAAACAATAAGTAAACTAATATTTTTTTCTTCTAGGAATTGTAATTATATATTTTAGTGCAACGAAATAAAAATAAAAAATCATATCCACATTTTTAACAATTGCTGAGGTGGAAATGAAGATTCAGAAGGCATTGCAAAAGTTGTAATTGAAGAACTAAACAAATTATTAAAGTAATCCAAAGAATATGTTAGGTATTGGTGTGGATGATGCCAACGTCATGGTTGGTAATAAAAAATGTGTTTTCAAGGAGCTAAAGAAATGCGAAATAGGGTATATATATCGGGCAGTCGTTAAAATTGAACCACCTAGAAAAACTAATGATTTAGTGCAGTGTCATCGATGTCAACAATTTGGACACACAAAGGCATATTGTAAAAAACAGTTCAGATGTGTTAAGTACGAATTCCAATTGATGCAAATGCCATACAAAGTAAAGCTTTAAGTATTTTTAATACACTGGAAAATCAAGAGCAGTCTTCTGCAGAAAAGATGTCTTCTTACAGAAGTCGTGGCTGGTTCGAGCGATTTAAGCAGACATTCCCTGCATAATCTCAAATTTAAAGGAGAACAGGCATCTACTGATTTAAACGAAGTACAAAAATATCCACAAAAGTTTGCTGAAATTATTTCCGCAAAGCAATACAGCCAAGACCAGATTATTAACGCGGACGATTCCAGTTTATTTTGGAAAAAAATGCCACAAAGAACCTTTATTGCAAAATATAATAAAACAGAAAGCGGTCACAAGGCTGCAAAAGATCGTGTAACGATTCGTTTTTGCAGTAATGCTTCAGGTGACCATATTATGAAGCCACTGGTAATTGGTAAAGCTAACCGACCACGTTCATATTAAAGATTAAATATTAACAATCTACCCGTTTATTAGAAAGCCAATAAGAGCCTGGGTTACCGCAACGTTGTTCGATGATTGGTTCCATGACATTTTCGTGACAGACGTGAAAAATATTTAATCAAATATAAAATAAAATAATAAAAATATTTAACTTTTAAAACCCTTCTAGTTCTTGATAATGCTCCAGCATGAAAATGTGGAAATTGTGTTTTTACCTCCGAACACGTCTTCTTTACTGCAACCCCTAGACCATGGGATAATTTCGACCTTCAAGGCTTTATATAAGTTAAGCATAAAAATATTCATTGCAATATAATTGGATCAAAAGTCATTGCACTCTTCCATTTAATTATGTTGCAATATTACTTTATAAAAATATTGTTGATGTTGTGTCTGGGATAAATTTAGTTAAGTAAGCATAATTAATCATTATAATAAAAATTGTAATTTTTAAAGTCAGTTATTAAATAAACTCAATAAAGAAATTAAATAAATTTCTTTAATTGGCGCCCGAGCAGGGACCCGTGATTTTTTTTGAAAAATAAGAAAATTAAGAAAAGTTTTATAACGTATAAAATATGGTTCAGTTCGGAAAATATAAAACAATACGCGGGTGAAAAAAAAATAAGGAGTAACTTTCAAGGAAGACGAACAGGAACTGGAAACGTCCAGTAGCCGCTGCATCTTTAAGAGAGAAGAGGAAAAAGTTTACCTTTCAATATTTTGGCTACTATTGCTGAAAGCAGAGGTACATATAATTTTAATTTATATAAAAAAAATCATTCAGGCACATTTTAGATCATGTGGGAAATGATGGAAATCTTTCAATCATAGATGCCTGGAAAAAATTTACAATGCTGGATTGTATCATACACATAAGCATGTCATATATGGATATTAAAAAAAACAACGTTGCATGCCTGTTGAAACCTCATACAATTGCTTATTATCATTTTGTTTTATTGATTCAAATTCAAAGGGTGAGAAAATTGTAATATACAAATCTGGTAGCCTTTATTAATATTAAAATCTGGCAACCTGGATTACACGAGCACGTGCAAGCTCCTTTTTTGTTTAATAAATGAATTATATTAAGTAACAGATTTACGTCGTTTTATTAATTACTAATGACCACCACAATTACATTTGGCGACGAGTGATGAAAAAAAAAAACCACGTTGCGGTTTTTTATATTTTAATGGCAACCAATTAAAATGGTTTTAAATTGTTGCTAAAACAACAAGAATTCACATAAAATTTGTTGACCCAACAACAACTATGGATGCAGTCAATTCTTGATAAAAAGGATGGAACTGCCTTAACTCATATAAATGACCATTTGATGGTACCTACCAGCAAATTCAATAAAGAGTAGTAGCAGCAGGACTCATATTTGCAGCAGCATGTCGCAGCCTATTCGATTACGTCCGCAGGTAAACAAAAACGTTTTTCTATCTTGGTGCGGTGCCGAAGTGTTTGATCTGCTTAAGAATTTGTTTGGTGTAAAAAGTCCTGGGAGTCAAACATACATACAGCTGACAGAAAAGTTATCGCAGCATTTTACTGTCAGCCACAGTGTTGCCGTTTTGGTCGGATCCGACCAAATTTGGATTTGGAATTAGAGGGTTGAACTATGGATAAGTATAAATATTCGGCCCTATTCCATTTGGCGTTATCGTTTTAAAAGTCGTTTCTAAGTTGTATTCGTTTTTATCGTCGTTTCGTTACTAAATTGGCATTCTTGAAATACATCGAAACGAAGACGAGAAGTTATCGAAAACAAACAAAAATAATATTGTAAATTTGGTAGCACTGACAATATTTTTCGTTGTTTCTCTTACATTTTTTAAATCGTTTTGTTATTTTAAATGTAAAATTGAAGAATGGCGAGTACTGAGTTCTATTTTTCTAGTTCGAGTGATGATGATGAAACAAAAAAGATAAATATACATCGGAAGATTTTACGACAGAACATAGATATCTTTACCATGCCCCATGGAAAGTTCACGATTATCGTATTTATACACTAAATGAAAAGTTTGCAGTCATACAAAGAATGGGTGGTAGACCCCAGCCTGCAAATTTGTTTGCAGTTCGACTGCATGTGCCAACATTTTCGTTGATGATATGATACGATACCATATTATCTTAATATTTACAGTAAGACCACGCTTAACAGTGTTTTGTTTTGTTTGTCGGGGTTTAGCGCTCGGATTCCCCGAAATTGTACGCAACGCTAGGTTTCCAAATATGTATGTACATAACATATCCGAAAACGTGTAGTGTAATTCCTTCTGTTGCCTTGAATTTGGCAACTTCAACAATAACTACAATTCTTACAAATAAAGAAAAAACACTGTCATTTAAAAGTGCGGTAATAAAAATCTAGTTTATAAGGAAATATTTTGAAATCAATGCAAGATTTTAGATGTAAGCAATTTTTATGGATTCTCTTTGTAAGCGATATGTCACAATAAGAATAAAATTTTAATGTAAACAGATTTCTAAATTTTGTAAGTTTCATGAGTAAATAAAAATAAAGAATATTTTAAGTTGATTTTTGGATTCAATAAAGAACGGTCATAACACCGGATAAATTAAAAAAAAAATTTTTTTTTAGAACAAGTTCTTAACTAGCACCCGAGCAAAAAGTTGCTCTCGGTAAAGAGAAACACGTGAATCGTCCTTAAGTAGTACGTCGTGTACCGGGATTAACAAAATCGTCCTACACGAAAATCGTCCTCAAGTAGTACGTCGTGTATCGAGACCAACAAAGTATTGTCCCTCACATAAATCGTCCTTAAGAAGTACGTCGCGAGGACAATAGTATTAAGTACTTTGTGTACCGTGTACCAAGCCTAAATTCATAAAGTGAAATTATTTTTTAAAAAGCAAAAATAGTGAATGTGGAGATCTGGCAATGCTGTTAATTGATATTCGGCATTTGGTTACATGCAGTTCTTGTACAGCACTAGACTCTAACGATATGCGTTTTGTTAATTGAATAGAATTTTCTGGAATTTATGATTAATAAAAGTGAATTGTCTATTGTAAGTTGTTGTGTTTTGTTGAACTGTTACAAAACAAAAAGTAATAATAATATAACATTAAAATCTTTGGTTTTAAGTGAAAGTATTTCCAAATAAAAAATAAAATTTTGAATAAAATAGGGAATATAAAAACAAGTGTTTATAAAAAAGATATACAGTAGCCGCTCGATTAGATGAATATCCAGTTATGTAAACTTCCAGAATAGTGAACAACAAAATTTAAACACAGGAGGTTCCAAAGAGTGAACACAGATTAACTCTGTTATGTGAACAGCTTTCAACCACTGATTTTTTTTTAATGTTTTAAGTGATTGTCTTACATATTAAAAATCGGTTCTTCCCCGAGATAAGCAAGTGTGAGCATACGAATACAAAAAAGCTTTTTGAGATCATTAGTGTTTCTTACATAGTGCATCGAAGACATTTTGGCAAGTCAACAATTTGTGCCATTAAGAAAAATAAAAAGCCGACTTTGGAAGTGACTACAAAATGTGAAGCCAAATTAAAAGGAAAACATTGAGAAAAGGAGAAATGCCATTGGTGGAGGCGAAGCTTTATCATTGGTTCAATCAACAAAGACTTACAAATTTACCCATTACAAGTGAATTAATTAAAGCAAAAGCGAAATATTTTAACGACAAATTTAAAGAAAAAAGTTCTTTTAGTGCAAGTGATGGGTGGAGCAGAACACAATTTAACACATGATCAAATTTACAATGTGGACGAAACTGGCCTATTTTGGAAACTGCTTCAGACAAAAGCTACGTTTTAAGAAGTGAAAAAAGTGCACCTGGAAGAAAAGCCGAAAAAGTACGTCTTACATTCCTGGCCTGTACAAATGCTTCTGGGGACCACAAAGTAAAACCACTGGTGATAGGGAAGGCAAAAAATCCAAGATGTTTCAACAATTTTACTCCACCCGTAAATTATAGCCATTCTAAAAACGTATGGATGATGGCAGCAATTTTCCAAAAGTGGTTTAAAGATTCATGACTTTAGCTTTTGTGCTGAAGAGACTGGTCCTGATTGATAATATCAATGTCGGCAAGGCTGTTTGGTAAAAGTTTAAGGATTACACAAAGGGCATATCAGCGACTTGAAAGAATCAGTGAGCGTGAAGAGGTGTTAGTGATTGAGCAATAAACCTGTTAGGGATTTAGAAAATTTAAGTAGATCGCCACAATTTGCACCGCTGTTCATGAGATAAATTACAACTCAGGCTTATAGAGACAGAGTTGTCAAAAAACACTACACGTGCGCTCTTCTGATTGGTTAGTCGAGAATTGCGCCTGGGTTTGTTTGCAACTCTGTCTTATAGAGACAGAGTCGTCAAAAAACACTACACGTGCGCTCTTCTGATTGGTTAATCGGAGGAACTAACGGTACATATCGTACGATTCTCTGTTTGGTATGAATAAGACGCTGGTTGAGGAAAAAACAGGAGAAGGAAAAAAAGAAGAATTCATTCGTGTGCGGACCGTGAAGGCAATAAGAATAAAAAAAGGAAAAAAGAATCTGTTTCGAAAAGGAAAAAAAAAATTAAAATAAATAAAATTGTGAAAACCAAAATGCCAATTTAATTGTGCATAAAGTTGGATGGGAGAAAAATAATAAAACAATTAAATAAAAGCATAGAAAATTTAAAAAAAAAAACAAATTCTTTAAGCTATTAAAATTCTCCGAATAATTCATGTATTCCGAAATAAAAAACAAAATACTTTAATAAGTTCCTATACAATATATATATATTCCCTATAAATACATCAACAATTATAAAAAAAATAAAATCTATTTTTAATTCCAAAAAAAAAAAAAAAAAAAACATTTCACATTGAAAAAAAAAATTTAATTATAAATATAAATTTAATTATAAATATTTGTGGCACCCTGTGTTAGCGTTACCAACATTATTATCTGTCACCCGTTGTGTAGACACGTTCCTAAATGAAACTGACAATTCAACGTCATTGAAAATACATGCCGCCATTGTTTCCGGTCTCTTTGATCAAAACCTTCATCGGCTGCAGACGTGTCTCTCTGATTAAAATCAACCGAATCTTTTACCATCCTAAATTAAACTATTCTTTTTTAAAAATTAAATTTAAATAAATTGAAGGGTAATAGACCCAAAAGTTAAGTTTAATAAGATTTTATTTTTTTATTGGTAATTAAATTCGCAATTACCAAATATTTAATTATAAATAAAAATTTGAAAAAAAAAACATTTCATACATACGAAATATTTATAAATATAAAAATAAAATAAAAATACCACATTATAAACAAAAAAAAAGAAAAAACGGCAAGCAAACAAGAAAAACAAGACACCGAGTCATCAAATGTCAACATGGAAGGCCACCTGGCATGCCAGTTCAACCACCAACATCCTGTATTTTCCTTCAGCATCAACATCTTATCTTCGGTCTCCAGTCATCGCTAAACATATGTAAGAGATTCTCATTTTTTTGACCAATTATATACATTACCATACAATAAAAATATGTAATTATTTTAGGATGTATTTATCAACTTAATTGATGTATTTATTAATTTAATTAAGATCTCCATTGTATTGAATTTTTTTTATTACTTTTTTCGGATTATTATGTATATTGTATATTTGAATAAATACATAATTTAAAAATGCAATTTTAAATAATTTTTTTTTTATACAAAGGTGAAGGTTCCTCGGATAGCGGTGTGAGTGGGTTGGGTTTTTTTTTTTTTTGCAACTATTCCTCTATTTTGGCATGTATGCATATTTATATTTCTATGCTTACGCTTCGTTAAATTTCGGGCCAGGAACACCCACGTCTTTGAGCTAGTCGAAACATCCCCCATACATGCCAGGTTCCAAATTAATTAATTATTTTTATTAACTTTTAAACGAGCGTAACAAACCCCATCCTATAGGTTGGTAGAACAACCCCGTCGGCAGATGAAGCCCAGTGAATGGAATCTGTTGACACAGGAGGAAAAGGCCAGAGCATCCAAGCTTGGTTTGTGCTCACCCTACCGCATAATGATCATTGGCATTTGAAACATATCACAAATGAAGTAGAAACAGGAATTTGATTTTCTTGGAAATCTACTGAAGAAGGAACTGGAAATTGTTAAGCGGGAAAAAGAGTTGCTAAAAAAAAGGAAAATGACCTATTGAAAAAAATTGCTCTATTTGAGAGGGCACGTGAGGACAAAAATGCAGAAAACGTTGCTGAACATGTGCACGAAAAGGACAGAGTAAGTTTGAATGCATCAAATAAAGAAGGATTTAGTTCGCATATGCACAGAAATAGACTAGGTGCATCCTTTAGTATCTTGAAAGACATGTTACCTGATTACGATGGTGGGTTATTGCCGGAATTGTGGATAATTCAATTCAAGAGTATTATTGACGTGTATGCTGTGGATGAAAATACAGCAAAGGCCTTATTAATGTGCAAGTTAAAAGGCAAAGCTCAGTCGTGTTTGCATTCAAAACCGAATTTTATTTACGAAAGCGCCGAGGAAATATTGAATCAAATGAAGGAAATTTTTTTATTCTAAAGAAAATAAGTTGATGATGCGTCGCAAATTTGAATCTCGCATATGGAAATTTGGTGAAACGTTTACAGATTATTATAATGATAAAATCATTTTGGCCAACAAGGTTGATGTTTCGGATGATGAGTTAATAGATAACATAATCGCGGGTATTCCTGATGAGCAGCTTCGAGTTCAAGCAAACTTACAATGTTACGCCAGTAAGACACAACTCCTACAGGCCTTTTCTAAAATCAGTTTAAAGCAACAATATCACCCAAATGGGGCTAAACATAAAGGTGAGGAAAGAGAAGGAAAATGGAGATGCTATAACTGCAATAATTTTGGGCACTTTGCTGGGTTCCTGCTATGGATGTGGCAGTTTAGAACACCGTGCAGCGGAACGAAAAGCGGCCGTTCAGTTGGTGGAGCAAAATGAATGTGTAAGGTATTTTAAGTTTTGCATGAATTCTAGTTTTAATGATATTTTTTTCTTAGAATGTATGAAAAGACAACAAGCGTCATTAATAAACTTACAATTGAAAGCGAAAGACGTGTTTTATTTAAGAGCGCTTATATATTATCATATTATTCTAGTCCTAGAAAAACCATTAGATGGTATAAAAAGGTTCTGTTTCATATCCTGGATATGGCTGTGTGGAACGCTTTTTTATTTATAAAACCTTTCGTCCTAAAACCGCATACTTGGACTTTAGAGATGATTTGATATCAAGTTTTTTTGAAAATACCGGATCATATAGCTGAAGGCAAAGATCTACTAAGCTATATACCATCTAAAGGACGGTCCGTACGTTCCACAAGGAGAATCTTGTTCAGTGAATTTGAGCATTCAGCACTTAACAGAAAAAATTCCTTTCACACAACAATATGGACGTTGCGGCAAAAATAAAAGTCATCAAAAGAGATTCAAATATTCTGCTAAAAACGGAATCAGAAAAGAAACAAGCTTTCAATGCAATAACTGTTTTGATAAACCAGCATTATGCCCAGATGACTGTTTTGAAACATATCATACAACTATAGTTTTAGCACAAAATTGTACTTTTAGCATAAAATTATATGTTTAATAAAATATAACACTTTTATAACTTTTAACCTTTAACTTATTTGTTTTTCTAAATAGCAATGACGGCGGCGAGTACCGCAATTACAAACTGGCAGCGAAATAACCTACAAAAATGCTTAATAATGGGAATTTCTGTCTTTAAGGAGTTCCCGCCATTTAGAAGAAAGTTATTCGCAAAATTAGTGGAGGAATCAAATATGTGTGTAGAAAACCTGTTGAATCTACAGGAAAAATATTTGCAGCTTTTGAAAACTGTGTACGAACTTTATAACTTAAAAAATTAATTACAAATACATAGAGGAAAGCAATGCAAATAAATACATTAAGTGCATATATATAAATATTTGTAGTATAATATCAAACAATATAATTGACTCAGAGATTAACATAGCCTTGTATAAAACTGTAAGTTGCGATTCGCATAGCAGACATACTGGTGGTGTTATCATATATGTCCATGAAATGATTGAATTTAAAGGAGCATATGTGAAAGCTATTCCAAATAACCTATGGTGTTTAATTATAAAAACAAAAAAACTGAATTGGAATTCTGGTGTTGTTTATAGATCACCTAGTGGAAGTTGTGCGGAATTTATAGATAATTTTAACCTTATTGTTGATCAGAACATTAGTCTGCATGAAAATAATATTTTGGTTGGTGATTTTAATATAGATATGAATAAAAACAATTTGTATTCAAATAAATTAAATTAGTTTTTTTTCAATGTTGGCATGAAACAATGAGTTAAGTTTGACACAAGAATAACTGAACATAGTTCTACTAAAATTGATTTAATATACTGTAATGATGATAAAATAAACTGTGATAAACTTGAAAAATACCAGATAAGTGATCATGAGACCATTGCATTTGATGTACCTGCTAGTGACGACTTAAACATGAGAATGACAAAACACCTAACAATATGGAGTAAAAATATTAATAAGCCCAGAAAAAGTGATCTGGCAAAAAGTAAGTTATTTGTTTAAACTACAAGTATATTTTAAATATTATGAAAAATCCAAATATTTATACATACTATTATTTTTAGGAACGTACTCGATCGTTTTGGGAGATAGACTGCCAGCGAGCAGATGACATATTTTTTAAAAACAATTTTCGTTTGAACCGAGGGACATTTTATAAATTATGTGAACTATTACAGGAACTGCGAAAAAATCACGCATATTAGTGAAGCAATACCATTAGAAAAGAGAGTTGCAATAGGTTTATATGCCCCTGGGTTCATTCGCAGAATTGCAAACATGTTTGGTGTCGGAAAGTTAACTGTATGCGAAATTCTTCTAAGATTTTGTGACCTGGTGTGGAGAGTTTTGGCTCAAATGTATTTCAACAACTTTCCATTGACAAGAGAAAATAATAATAATAATAATACAAATTAAACAAAAACTTTGTTTTCTTGTTTTTTAAAAAATATTTGCTTTTTACCGCTTGAGTTAAAAAGCGTTCTTTTTTAAAAAACAAAAAAAAAAAAAAAAAAAACAAAGTTTTTGTTTAATTGGCGCCCAACGTGAGGCCACGCGTTCTCTAAAGTAAATTGACTAAGCCCTTAAAACGGAAGGACGAAAGTGAAAAAAATCGTAAGTCACCACAAAACCCAAGGACTACGGGAAAAAATGTAAACCGTCCTGCAAGACAGCACGTAGCATCACCGTTAGTCTACACAAAAAAGCAGAAAAGAGGTCCCTTAGTAGCTGCAACTTCGCACAGAGGACAGAGGAAAAGGAGCTGAGGAATTCAGCAGCCGCTGCTTAACAACCTTCTAATAAAAGGATGCAACTAATTTTATTGTTGTAAGTAAAGTTTAAGGGAAAGGAACTATTATAATAAAAGTGTTAGTAAAAATTAGTAATTCAAATTTTATTAAAGAATAAAGAATATATCCTTCAAATAAATAAATAATTGTGAATAAAAGAAAGAAGTGCTTCTAACAAACCAAAATTAATTAAATCTTTGCACATTTAAAGAGAATATTATAATAAGAAAAAAAATCCTTTCATACAAGTTGCATATGAAAAAATAAAAAAGAAATACTAGAGCTTAAGTGATAAAAAAAATATATTTTTTTGTGTTATTTTAAGTTTTTGTTGAATTCATATATAAAAGTGGAAATCACGTGGTTATTGTATGATCAAACAAGTATGATGATGACGCAATAACAACAATATACAATGTATATGTAATTTATTGATAGCAACTTATTTATAGTTAAGTTTTGTTTAAAAAAAATATTAGTATGGTGTTAAAGTTATTTCGCGACGGTTATACTTTTCCAAATCATAATTATTTAGGACCTGGAAATACTATACATATATAAAGACGACGAACCAGTTGATGAAGATAATTTTGATGCATATATTCATTATTTGCAATATGAATTAGCAACAACAAAAGAACATATTAGGAAAGCTGATCGAGAAGCTATAAAATCATTTATAAGTGACTATCATAAAAACGGATCATTAGCAGAACTTTCTGGAATATATGGTTTATCTATTAAATATGGTTTCGAAAGTGTTTTTGGTGTTGTCTATCCTTTTAATATGCCAAAATTGTAAACATAGATTTTAAAGAAATTTTGAAAAATAAAGAAAAAAAATTTTAGCTATTAAGAGAAATTGTACAATTATCAACACTATCACAATTTGTGAGAGAAATGATTTAAAGAACATTGTTAACTCAAACTGTATTCCTCCGCTGCTAAACGGATCTCGTCCACATTGCGACATTTCTGATGCTTTCCATACGCCAGCAGTAGAAGAACTAAAACCACATTAAAGTAAACAAAAGATGAAGCAAACAAATGCAGCCTGAAGATTTACAACCAGAAGAAATAAAATTTAAAGGAGTATCAATCATCATTCGGAGTACTGCCCGTGTTCAAACTCGGTTTGAACACATAAATTATTTAACAGAAATAATTTTTATGTTAAATAACATAAGTGTGTCAATTACATTTAAATAAAAATTCCATAATTTCCCATGGGAATGCCTCCAAATATTTGCATAGAATTTCAATAATTTCCAAAGGAATGTCTCCAAAGACACTGTTAATTTAGTTGCTTTAGAGAAGCAGAAGTTTCATAGATAAACAACCTACCATCATAAGTCACTTCAAATCTTACAATAAGATCAACAACATATATCTCAAGTGTTTAAAAATTGTGCAAACCTTTTATAAAATTAAAAACAAAACAAAAAACAATATTAAAAGAACAACCAAAATTAAAATAAAATAAAGTTAAAAAAAAAAAATTATATATTGTACTTACCTAAAATCTATAAATTTATACTTACCTTAAACTGTATATATCTAATTGAAAATCAAATTGTGCTAAAATAATAAATTAAATATATTAAATATGTATATAAATTAAAATCTATATATGTACTTACCTAAACCTTAACATGAATTTATACTGTGAACCAAATTGAATTGGAAAATAAAAGTGAATTTTATATTTACCTCAAACCTCTGTTAAAAGAAATTGAATTAAAAGAGTAACATTCTATACATCCATCCTGAAAAAAAGGGTTTTACCCAAAGCAAAAAAAAAAGGTAAGAATTCTCTCAGAATTCTCAGAATTCTCAAAAGTAAAATAATATAATTTCTCTCTCTCCTTTTTTCCCCAATTACCCAATGATTATAATTGTTTGCGAGCAATTATAATAAACATCTCGTTCTCTTTGAAGGAGATTTAAAACAAATTGTTCACCCCCAATTTGTTCATGGTCCTTCGACCGTTCTTTGGTAAAAAGCGAACCTCTTGAACACAAAATAAAATAAACAACGAGTGGGAAAAATTAACAAAAACAACTCTACACAACAAAAAATGAGGTAAAGAGATCAGGAAACTCATCACTACAACATTAAACAACAACAAAGCAGTAAGTCAAGTAAATTTTTTTAATATTCGTACATAAAAAAAAATTGGAATTACAAAAAAAAAAGTAAGTGATAGATAAATTTATACTCACACATAATTAAAATCGTGTAAATCGTAGAAAAGAAAAAAGAAAAGAGAGAAAAAACCCAAAGTGATTTAACCCGTGATTAAAGAAAAGAAAAAAATATGTAAAAGAAAAAAAAAACCAAGCAAGAAAAGAAAAAAGAGTACTCAAAAAAGTTGTGTTATTGCGTTAAAAAATTAACCTTGAACATACTGAAAAAAGGTTAAAAGAGGCGTATGTACATATAGATGTCCATATGCTTACGACAAATTTACAAAAACACAACATATATAAAAAAGTACATATATAAATACCGTTTTTTCTCTCATATAAGTACCGTGTATAAGTACCGCTTTACCCGTTTTACCCGTTTATCCCGTTTTTACTTTTATATATAAGAAAACATTTCTAGAATTCCAATATATGTATATCAAAAAAATTTTTTAAACCCAATTATTTACGTATTATTACATATATTACACACTATATATTACATTACACATTACACAAATATATAAAAAAATATCAATTTCGCGATTACCATTTCCCGTTTTGTCTTGTATACAATGCAGAAATTTCTGTTCTGTATATGCGAGTGAAAAAATATATACAAAATTAAAAACATCATTTGAAAGATCCCCCTGTTAAAAAAAATTACAAAAAAGTGCAAGTGATCCCGTCTCCTTTAATCTCTATATAAATCAAACATATACACCACTCTCTTAATCACACATAAGAGAAGTGTGTTTGATTTGCTGTATTCCCATTGGAGAATATACAGATCAAGTGAAGCTGCAATTTCTCTTGAATTGTAGCAAATCTCTTTGTTACAAAATTCCAACAAGAGAATAGCAGACTACACAATATTGGAACAACAAAAAGAAGAATAACAGGAAAAGGCATAAGGACAAAACGCAAAACAGTTATATAAAGGAATGATATTTATAATCAATATCAAATATCAAATTTTCGAAAGTTAATTACCAACCTGATTAATTATTTCATTTAATGCTTTCTTATATAAAATAAATAAATAAAATTTCACCCCATCACTCCTTAATTGTTTAAATTTAAGTTTTAGACACATATATTGAAAAAATAAATAATTAATTTCATTCATTTATACCACTGGTGTTTATTTTTAACAAAACACATACAGTCCACTACGAAGATAAACAAACAGAAATAATTTAACCCATTAAGGTGAACAACACTGAAAAAAAATATGAAAAAGGAAAAATTACAAAATTAAATTAAAATTTAATTACAAATTAATTCTTAACATTTTAGAAATTAAAATTAAATTAAAATTTAATACCAAATTATTTTTTCATATTTGGAACTCGAAAAAAAATAAAAAAATTAGGAATATTTTTAAATTTTTTAATTCTAAAAAAAAAAAATTTTTTTTTCTTACGAAACTTGGAAAAATTTAATGTCTCCTATATAATTTTTCGGGTGATATACAAAATTTATAATTAAATAAATACGTTATCATATCTCATTCTGAATTTATATCTCAATTATATACGAGAACTTACATGGCAATTTATTAAAATCCCAAATTTCTTTTCTATATTCTATTTTTTCTATTTTTAAACTAGATAACAGGTATCTAGTGCTACTTCCTCGTAGCCCCTAACCCCTATTTATAGAACATAGAAAAGAATTTCTAATACCTCAAATTAGCACTTAGAGTTTATCTTAATTTTTTTTACGCTAGATAAAAGGTATCTAGTACTACTAGCCCAGTAGCCCAAATCTCTTAAGTGCTAACTTCTCTTGGATTACAATATCCAGTATTGCCCTCTTATATATTCTCGTTAAAATTTGCTAGATAGCAGATCTAGTACTACCTCTAGGTAGCCCTAATCTCTTGGATTACAATATCCTATTACCCACTTTTATATACACTCTCTTTGGAATTTGGCTGGATAGCAGTTCCAGCCCTACTTCTCGATAGCCCAAAGATCTCATAATTGAATTCATTGTATCTCAATATACGAATCTAATTAGAATCTCATCACTCTTCTTTATATCATTGCATTTTCAAATCGCACATTGATAGAATGTCAACATCATCTCGTAACGAGGCAAACAGCTCTCCAAAGGAGAGCTTCTTATTCAACTGTGATCAGTTGAACCAATTTTGTCAACAATTTCAACGACCTCCCACAGACGAACAATCAGAATTGGTTCTGGGGGTCAAGTTGAAACATTTGGACTCAAAATGGGCAAAACTCGAGAGTTCCTATGAGAGGATAATGTTGTCTCAGGACAAAACGGTAACCGTGGAAGCTAAGGAAGAGGCGAGAAAGAATTACAAAGCGTGTATGGACGTCTACTACCTTTGTACTTCACAGCTTCTCGAACTAATAAAGGTGGCTCAAATTAATTCCACTGGGGAATCAGAAACATCCCGAGACTCACACACCTCGACCCAAAATACGTCCGAATCCTCGGACTACTGCATAAAACTTCCCCCCTGCGATACAGAGGTATTTCAGGGAAGTTATGAACAATGGCCCTCTTTTCGTGATATGTTTACAGCGGTTTACATAAATCACTCCAAACTAACCCCTGTAACTAAACTGTACCATCTCCGAAACAAAACGAAAGGCGAAGCGGGTGCCATAGTCAAAAGATATACACTTTCTCACGAAAATTTTGAATTGGCATGGAACGCTTTGAAAACCCGGTATGAAAATAAGCGTGTATTGGTTGACAACCAAATAAAAATATTGTTTGATATCCCACCAGCTACAAGCGAGAACAGTGAGTCAATTAGAAGAATCCAGTCTTCTGTAAATGACTCTTTGGCTACTCTAAAAACTCTTGGAGTAAACGTGGAAAGCTGGGACCCCATCCTCATAAGATTGATCTCCACTAAATTACCCGATTTCACCCTCTCACTATGGGAACAGTCTCTTTCATCACCTCGCGAACTGCCAAAATGGTCACAAATGTCTCAATTTTTAGTAGACAGGTATGAGGCCGTGGAACGTCTCACCAGCATTAAAACTGCTAAGGATGACTTTCGCTTAGGCAAAAAACCTCAACCAAATATACACACATATTCCTCTCAGGAACACTTGCATCTAACGTGCAAGGTGTGCGGTGAGGAACATAATCTCAGAGTGTGTCCGAAATTTCGGGCGTTCACTGTACAACAAAGAGTCGACTTTGTGTACAAGAACAAATTTTGCAATAATTGCTTAGGGTCGTCTCACATGAAGGCAAACTGCAAGAACAAACATACTTGTATTTATTGCAAAAAAACTCACCATTCTCTATTGCACATGACAAAAGTCTCAAAAAATTCGCCGCATGGAGCTCATAACTCCCATTATAAAGGTAACAGCAATTCCCCGCTATCTACAAATGTTACCCAGAACAATCACAGCGACACTCAAACGGATTATCCTACCTCAAATCAGGTACATGCTAATTACTCTACGAGTAATGAAAATATTCTATTGCGAACTGCTTTAATGCAAATAGAATATAGAGGTGAACTCTTCACCATACGAGCTCTTATAGACCCAGGTTCTCAGCGAACATTCTTAACGGAAAGAATTAGAAGCCGACTTCAACTCCCATACCAAACATCTCGGTTTGAAATTGTCGGTATTGGCGGGCAAAAGCAGTCCGCAAACAAAGAATGCGAGTTCGTTTTGTACGCAAGAAGGTATAATTTGAGAATTCCCATTAAGGCAATAGTTTTGCCAAAGGTGACTAAACAACTCGCTTCTTGTACTTTCGAAATACCTAACTCCACCGAACTCAGAGCATTAGATCTAGCGGATCCCACCTTCAACAAATCATCCCAAATAGATCTGATCCTGGGCAATGATTATGAATACCTCGTTAATATTGAAGGTATTAAGAAGAATATCTGTGGTCGCACCTCGGCATACAACACTATATTCGGATGGGTGCTAAGTGGCCCTATGAGAACGCAAACAGTTCAGACTTTCACAACTTCAGTTATTCCCTCAGATATATCGGATCTCAATAATATCTTGAAAAAGTTTTGGGAGGAAGAAGAAATTCCCTCAACCTCCCCGAACTCAACTGAGGATGAAATTTGTGAGAAGTTTTACACTCGAACTACAACACGTCATGAGAATGGTAGATATGTCGTTCGGCTGCCATTCAAGGAAGAATACCCTGAAAAAATCTTTCTAGGCTCATCTAGATTTATTGCTTTAGCCCAATATTCCAGAATGGAAAAAACATTAGCCAAAGATCCCGAACTTTACGCTGAATATGATAATGTTTTGAGGGAATATTTGACCCTTGATCATATGGAAGAAACTTCCACTCATGAAATTATATCTCAGGGCAAATATAACTCGTTTTACTTACCGCACCATGCTGTAGTACGCCCAGACCACAAGACTACAAAGGTACGAGTTGTGTTTAACGCATCTAGAAAAACAAAATCCAATTTTTCTCTCAATGATGTTTTGCACACAGGCCCTACGCTACAGAGCGACTTAATTACTATTGTTCTCAATTGGAGAAAATACAAATTTGTATTCAGTGGCGATATACAGAAAATGTATCGTCAAATTCTCGTACATCCCAAAGATAGATCTTATCAGAAGATTCTATTTCAACCCCAACATAATGGTCCTATAAAAGATTACCAGTTAAAAACGGTAACCTTTGGTTTAAATTGCGCTCCTTACCTCGCAATACGCACCCTTCTCCAACTAGCTAATGACTCTGAATCCCACTAACCGAAAGCTTCATCCATTTTGCGTAAGGAAACTTATGTGGATGACATTCTTTCCGGAGGTTTTTCTATAGAAGATACCCTATCCGCTCAAAATCAACTTATAGAAGTCTTGAAATCCGCAGGACTACCTCTGAAAAAGATTACTGCGAATGACTCTAAATTACTCTCCCATTTACCAAAGGAGGATCTTTATGACTTAGATTTCCTCCGCTTCCATGACTCAAGCATAACCAAGACTCTTGGTATAAAATGGAATGCGCTCACAGACACATTCTCCTACACTTTCACACCAATGGCTCAGTCATCAAAAATAACTAAAAGGCAAATTCTCTCGTCGGTGGCAAAACTTTTCGATCCAGCTGGTTGGCTGGCACCTTTAATAATAAGAGCGAAAATACTAATGCAACAGCTGTGGTTAGAAGGATTAGAATGGGATGAAGGTATTTCACCAGAATCCCTTCAAATGTGGAACAATCTCGTTCAGGACCTCACTCACATAGAGGAAATTTCAATCCCTCGGTGGATCAAATATATGCCCGAGGATACGATTCAGATTCATGGATTTGCTGATGCCTCTAAGTCAGCTTATTGTGCAACAGTGTATGTTAGATGTCGGACGAAAACACATAACACATTTTCCAGTTTGCTAATGGCAAAATCCAAAGTAGCCCCAATTCAGACAGTCAGTCTCCCAAGATTGGAACTTAGTGGAGCCGTTTTATTAGCAAATCTCGTACGGTATGTTCTGACATCCCTAAATTTCTCTAACTCGGAAATACATTTATGGACTGATTCCTCTATAGTCCTGGGTTGGCTATCAAAACCTCCTTCATCTTGGGAAACTTATGTAGCTAATAGAATAGCTCAAATATATCGCTTAATCCCAGATGCGAGATGGCAACATGTGCCGACACATGACAATCCAGCGGATCTCGGAACTCGTGGCTGTAAACCACAGGACCTCGCTCATAATTCCCTGTGGTGGCATGGACCACCATGGTTAACTAAACCCTCATCTGAATGGCCGAAACGAAACCCATTGAAAACACCTCAAATCTCTAATGAGGTCCAAACACTTCACACAGAAGTCCGAAACGATGACATTTTAACTCGATTCTCATCATACAATAAAGCTTTACGTGTAATAGGCTATATATTTCGATTCTTCAGCAATTGCAATAGAAAACTCGGACCAAACAAACGGCACATTAGTCGAAATGACTTAACTCACGAGGAAGTGAGATTTGTTAAATTCAGGGTGATCACACTGTGTCAGAAGGTCTATTATTCAGAGGAATATAAATCTTTGTCCGAAAATCGTGAAATATCTGATAAGAGTTCACTTAAACCATTAAACCCGTTTCTTGATGGAAATTCCCTTCTCAGAATAAATGGCAGATTAGCTCTCTCTTCCCTACCATATAATGAACGCTATCCCATTATATTACCTGGCAACTCCCGATTTTGCCAGCTTTATCTGAACCATTTACACTACTTTCTAGCTCACGCTGAAAGCAATCAAATGTGTCGTATGGTACGAACAGAATTCTATATCTTCCGTCTCAAACCCCGAGTGAAGAAGATAATACGACACTGCAAAACTTGTATTATTTACCGACAGCGGCCTTGTACTCAGATAATGGCACCACTTCCCAGAGAGAGATGTACTCTTTCACCTCCATTTCAGGTCACAGGTATTGACTTTGCTGGCCCATTTGAAATCAAAATTTCAACCTTACGCAATTCGAAAACTGCAAAGGCTTATGTTAGCGGTTTTGTTTGCTTCAGCACGAAGGCAGTCCATTTGGAACTATGCTCGGACCTGTCTTCGTCAGCATTCCAAGCCGCATTCTCCCGTTTCGTTGGGAGGCGTGGACTACCCCAAAGGGTAGTAACCGACAATGGTCGTAACTTTCTCGGAGCTAGTAGAGCACTCGAACGTGAATTTAATGTATTTGTGGAAACAGCAGCCCAGGATGTAGCTCGAAAATACATGACATATGGCTTTGAATGGAAATTTATTCCCCCTCATGCTCCACACATGGGCGGCTTATGGGAAGCTGCCGTGAAAAGTTTTAAATTTCATTTGAAGCGAATTGCCGGTGCTCAAAGGTTTACTTTTGAGGAATTTTCCACTATTTTGGCTCGCATAGAAGGCATTCTAAATTCTCGCCCATTATCCGCCCTATCCGAGGACCCATCCGATTTGGTGGCACTAACACCAGGTCACTTCTTAAGAGGAGCCCCTCTAATGGCTTTCCCAGAACAAACATGGCAGGAAATGTCTCTGGTCAACAGATGGGAAAAGCTAAAGGCACTTTATCACCAATTCTCAATTCGGTGGAAGGAAGATTATTTGAAATCACTCCAGAAGAGATACAAATGGAAATTCTCAGTTCCTAATATCCATGTGGGAGATCTCGTTGTTGTAATGGACGATTTACAACCACCCTACGAATGGCGACTGGGAAGGATTGAAATTACGCACCCAGGGCCGGACGGAAATGTGCGTACTGCGGACATTCGCACCTCAACGGGAATCATCACCAGACCTATCGTTAAACTATGTCGCCTTCCATTGTTAAATGATGAAAATTCTACTTAAAATAAATTTCAAGTACTTTCACATTTTAATATAATGCCCGTTTGTCTCAAAATACTAACATTCCTAACCAACTCACTCTCACTACTTTCAGCTTAAACATTCTCTAATATTTAAATTTTCTCATCTAGAATTAATCGCAAATTTATAATTACCCGGCGAAACCACGAACCCAAGAGACGATATGGAGGCAAACCTCGTTATACTAGGACACGACCAGATCCGGACATTTACGAGTGCAAAATATGCAGAAAATTCCACGCACTAAGGTTCTGCCGTCGGTTTCTCAAAATGTCGGTTCAGAAAAGACAGGAGGTAGTCGACCAGCATAACTATTGTGAGAACTGCCTAGCGAGGAGCCATGACCTACGTTCCTGCAATTCATTGGATACGTGCAAAAAATGCGATCGGTTCCACCATACATTACTGCATCCAACCCCTAAAAGGCAAAAGGGAAATAAAAAGGTTAAAAGGAAACCAGCAACAGCAGAAACATCACCATCAACTTTGTCGGCCGCGCCAGATACCAAGATAATAGTTGAAGCTATTAAATCCTTAGCGCAAGTACTTTGTACCACACCTGAAGACAAGAGATCATCTTGAGTTTAACCCCAAGGCCGGCGCCATGTTCAAACTCGGTTTGAACACATAAATTATTTAACAGAAATAATTTTTATGTTAAATAACATAAGTGTGTCAATTACATTTAAATAAAAATTCCATAATTTCCCATGGGAATGCCTCCAAATATTTGCATAGAATTTCAATAATTTCCAAAGGAATGTCTCCAAAGACACTGTTAATTTAGTTGCTTTAGAGAAGCAGAAGTTTCATAGATAAACAACCTACCATCATAAGTCACTTCAAATCTTACAATAAGATCAACAACATATATCTCAAGTGTTTAAAAATTGTGCAAACTGTGAACCAAATTGAATTGGAAAATAAAAGTGAATTTTATATTTACCTCAAACCTCTGTTAAAAGAAATTGAATTAAAAGAGTAACATTCTATACATCCATCCTGAAAAAAAGGGTTTTACCCAAAGCAAAAAAAAAAAGGTAAGAATTCTCTCAGAATTCTCAGAATTCTCAGAATTCTCAAAAGTAAAATAATATAATTTCTCTCTCTCCTTTTTTCCCCAATTACCCAATGATTATAATTGTTTGCGAGCAATTATAATAAACATCTCGTTCTCTTTGAAGGAGATTTAAAACAAATTGTTCACCCCCAATTTGTTCAGCCCGTAATTGAACAAGCAAAGACATCAGGGATACGAGTAACAGCGGCTTACATAGAATATTGTAAGAAAGAAAGTTATTATAGAGTAAGATATACAGTAAAACACGTTTATAGCGAACACGTTTATAACGAATTTTACTTTTAGCGAACAGTTTTTAAAAGTCGCAAGCACGAACAATTGGTTTTTCATACAAACTACTACGTTTATAACGAACACGGTTATAGCGAACTTTCCTAATAGCGAACATCTTTTTCTGTACCCTTCAATGATTTTAAATATAAATTTGTACCTTTATAACGAACTCCAGCAACATTCTCCTAAGGAAGTAATGGCCCATGACCTTTACCATAATTTTTATTTTTTTTTTTTCTTTGTAGTTCACATAAGTAAATAATTTTTTTAAATCTAAAAACTATAACAGATAATGCACTATTTTGTCCTAAGCGTTACTTGTCATCATAATGTAATTTTATTTTAAATTGCCAAATTTTAAAATACCAAAATCAATTTAATCCACAATTATTAAAAACAAAGAAAAAAAAAAGAGACATCTTTTGCACTTCAACATAAACAATTCCAGTAAAAAGATTCGCTTTACTAAGCACGATGACCCAGAAAAGGCGCTTTTGGAATGGTTTACACAATGTCGGGCTCAAAATATTCCAATTTCCGGACCTTTGGTGAAAGAAAAAGCAGAATCTCTAGCAAAGGAGTTAAATTTAGATTTAGATTTTCAGAGGTATTCTTCTAGCAATTGGAGTTTCACATAATAACATGCAAAATCCACGGGTTTTTGTGGCGTACTGATAATTTACCCATATTCAGGGCCACAATGTCTCTTCATCGATTTATGTCCCTGACCAGTTACATTCGGTTTGACAACGGAAGAACACGGTCATTTCGATTACTCAAAGACAAAGCTGCACCTATTCGAGATATATGGAATTTTCTCAACGAATATCTTGTGAAGAATTATAGTATTATGAGAGTATAAACATTGACGAGCAATTGTTTCCATACCAGGTAAAAACTAAATTTACAGAATATATATACATATGTATACCAACAAAACCTGCAAATATGGTATAAAAATTTGGTGGGCCTGTGAAAACAAAGTACCCGTTACAAGGAAAATTATACACAGGCCGAAAGAAAGGTGAAAAGCGTGAAATAAATGAAGGCGAAAACGTTATGCTGCAACTGGCAAAGCCGTACGCTAAAAGTGGTCGCACAATTGTCGCTGACAATTTTTTTACATCTTTTGAAACAGCAAAACGTCTGGCTAATCTTGGTCTAGCTTTCGTTGGCACCATTCCGTCTAACAAGAAATGTATTCCTATAGAAATGAGAAAAAGTCCTTCACGACCTGTTAATTAATCTGTTTTTCGCTTTCACGACAATTTGATTTCACTTTGCAGTTATGTTCCAAAAAAGAATAGATGCGTCAATCTTCTGCCCACTTGTACATGTGAAATTGAAGCCAATATAAGGATTTGAAAATAGCTTAGACTGTGTTAGCAACACGTCTGACAGAAAATCATATACGGGTTATGTATTCTATATTGGTGGTAGTGTTTTTTCGTGGGAATCTAGAAAACAATAAACCGTTGCCCTTAGCAGCACTGAGTCCGAGTTTGTTGCAATGTCAACGGCTGCGAAAAAGACAATTTACCTACAAAGGCTTTTGAGAGAAATAGGTTTGACAAACAATGATCCACCAATATTGTTGTATGGAGACAATTTAAGAGCGCAGCAGTTAGCGAAGAATCATGCCTATCAGCCTTGAACGAAACATATTGTCATAAAATATAAGTTTATTAGAGAAAAATATATTGAAGGTAGGATATGTTTCGACGAATGATATGATCGCAGATTCCTAACATCATTGATTCTTGCAACTAGAATTACTCGCTCTAGAACATTATAGAGGAAATGGTAAAAATGAAAAATTTTGTTACAACACACCCTCCTCATCTGTACATGGTTATTGCTCATATGGTGGTAAATTGTCTAAGGAAAGACTCACAATTCTATTTTGCATTAATATGTTAGGAGAGAAGGCAAAATTATTGGTTATTGGTAAGGCGGCTTGCCCACGAGCCTCTAAAAACACAGCAGCTGCCACTTTGCCGGTATAAATAAGAAGTCTTGGATGACTGGTGAAATTATGACGGAAATGATGTTATGCAACAGAAAGATTATTAGGAGTCAGTGCTAACAAATGCAACAATACACTTTTTACCAGCCAATACCACATCTGTTTGTCAACCGCTAGACCAGGGCATTATTCAAAACTTTAAAGTTAGTTATAGGACATTAATTTTAAAGCACATCATACTGTCAAGTTAAGGTGACTCTGATACGTCTCTATTAATAAGGCAACTCTACAATTCTATTAATACGGCAACTTTGTGGTGCTTGGCATAATGATCAAGGGGAAAACTTTTTAAAAATTCATTCGTTAAATATCCAGCGAAGCGATCACACCCTTCTTCTAGGAAAAGCAACGAATATTACATTTTTACGAGAAATAGAATAATCTGTACCTTGTGTTATTTTTTTTTTGTAATAATAAAAAGATTAACTTAAATTAAATTTCGGCTCTCCTTTGTGACAATATTAAAAATGACTAGCGAATTCGGCCTCAGAGCTTTCAAAAGGCATAAATGTTCTTGATGCCTTATATTTCATAAAAACCGCTTGGGATAAACAACAGCCTACTCACTAGAAACATCATTCACTACAAGTTACACGCTAACAACAGCATACTCAACAGAAACATCTTCAGTATAAATTTCTCCAAACAACCACCTGTGTTTAGTATGATTTCTACTTAACAACAACCAATGCATCCACATCCATTCCGAAATAGAACAGCACAACAGCATACCCAATAATCACATCTCCTCCTTACAAGTTCAAGGCAATAACAGCGTCTTCCAATACAATTTATATTCGACAATATTATCTCTGAGTATAAGTTGAGCCCAACAACGACATCTTTCTGTACAAGTTCAGTCAAACCACCAGACAAACATCATCTTCTATTATATGTGCAACCCAACAGCTACTCCAACTCAATAAATATTTCAACAACAGCATCGTCTATTTTGAATTGGACAGTACAACAGCTAATCCAACAACAGCATATCCAACCACAGATATGATAATTAATAAAAATTCTTAATGTAGTAATTATGGATTATTAAATTATATTTTCTTTCTTTCACGGTTGATTTCGGTTAGATAGAGGTAATTTTGGGTTCCTGTAGAACATTTATGCGCCAAAGGGAATATAGGATAGAGTGGGTAAAGAGGCGTTGATTTTAGTACCACGTCAGAATCTTTCTGCTGATCTTAGCTAATCATTTCCATAGCGTTTTTCTTTTAGTCATTTCCAAGGGCAACCATACGGAGAATTTTCCAAAGTATGGTATTCCATACCTATCAGGGGGTCTATAATAATTTTTATGTAATTATTAGGTTAGACCTAATTAGACAAGAGCACATCCCCCACCCCACCCGACTGAAGCTAGTGCTCAATGGCTCCCGCAGTCTTCTTAGTCTAACTTCGATGCATGGGAACTTTCTACCCATTTACAACGATAGCCCAGGACATCACTTGTAACAATCCCCAGGCAATACCATCGGCCTACTTTGTACGTTACTGTGTTTGTGACTTGTGACATAAACTACAGAAGAAAATGAAAAGAAGGAAGAAAGATGAAATTATTATATTACATATGCGAAATTCTTCTAAGTTTTTGTGACCTGATGTGGAGAGTTTTGGCTCCAATGTATTTGAACAACTTTCCATTGACAAGAGAAAACAATAATAATAATAATATACAAATGTAGACAGACACACACAGCACAATTTAAAAGAACAATAAAAAGAAGAAAAGAAGAAAAGAAGAACTGTCAAATGAATTACAAGGTTGCCGTGTGAACATGATAATTCATATAAGTAATTAAAAAAGAGAAAATAAAGTTAAACCTGCCACCATCGAAAATTGTTTCCGGAAGTCCGGATTTATGCAAACAAAACGATGATTTTGAGGAATTTGAACCTTAAGATGACTTGAAGATTTCGTGAACACTGATGAATGTAGTCCAACTGAAAATGATTTGATGGAAAATATTTTGGAAGATCCAGAAGAAATACTTATTAGTGATGAGGACCAAGAAATTCATTCGGAGCCCAACGGAATAAATACCTTTGAGGAAACTTTTACACAAATTCAACGATTAAAAGCCTTTTCGTCAAACGACTTTGTAGCATATTCAAAATAAATGAATTTAGACAGCCACTACGAGGATATGTGAAAAAAAAAACAAGCAAGCAAACTATAAACAAACAACAATACAACAATTTTTTAGGTCGTAGTGGTAGCTTTGATCATGTCACAAAGCTCACTTGAGCGCGGCACGTTGTGATGCCACGGGTGAACGCAGTCCCTGTGCTGACCAAGTTCCACCAAGACCAGGAAGGATGAAGAAGTTGGACAGCAGAAGGGCTGCTCACCATTTATGAACTTATTAGTTTATTGGTTTTAGACAAGCAGTCGAACAAATGAATCCAATTGCGAATGAAAATCAAGTACACGGAGCTTCGCGCTCCTCGTCAAACACGACGACGCCATCCGCGGCAAATTCGAGCCGCCCAACCGCTTACAAAGGAGGTAAGCCACGCATCCATTCCTTCCTCATCAAATAATATTGCACCACGTAATCATAATGTGAGACCTAGGAATGTTGGTCTTGCCGCCTCTCTTGGAAAGCCAGACCGAAAACCAGACTTTACACCTAAAGCTCAGTCCACCGTCGCTTCCGCTGAAGTACCCTGTGAAAGGGACAGGCACTTTCAGCTTGATTACTCCCAATTCATCAAATTAATCAACAGCACCTACAGAGTCATGGCAAGCCAGGATCGAGCATTTAGAAAACATTTATCGCTCTCCGAATATACATACTACTGTGAAATCCTACTGTGGAAGAGATTTATATATGTCCTCACACCTAGGGGAGAAGAAGTAAACGAGTATGAAGCGTTGCGACTAAAACTCCCACCGATGGTTATTCCGGAGGAGATAGGATATTAGCTCGGCGGTATCGGTAATATAGTTGATTACAATGACAGACGTTTGTACCTGTCATTATAGGATTCACTCAAGGCAGATACTATTCTTGGAATCCCCGGCCATTTTGGTCGTGTCAGTGATGTGAACCACATCAATTACGAGACGCTCCCATCACCATTCGTCTCGGTCTACAGGCTAATGTACGACTTAGCCGTAACTGACGGACTCCAACAACATCCGATCGTCAATGTTCCACCAGAGTGGCACCTACCCGACGGTCTACGACCCTCTGGATCATATGTAGTAAACCGGAATTTACTCGGCTGGTCACCCGCCGAAGTACTTACCGAAGAACAAGTTCGAACGTACAGTGCTGCTGGCATATCCGCCTCTGTACGCGTAGACGCTGCAGGAGTTATTATTCCCACGTTTGACTCCACAGGTGTCACGAACTTTATGGGTTTGCAACTATGTGTACAAAAGCACATTTTGTAACAGTAAACTAATTTTGACTAGTCAATTATTTGATTGATCGTATAAAATTTCATTTGTGCCAAATTTCATGAAATAGTTATTCCGTTTTACTAATAACTTTATAAAACAATGATTTCCATCCATATCAGAAAGTGGTCACTCCAGTAGTTCCGAAGAACGGATTGTGCTTAATAATCGACGTATTCGGCTTCTAGTAGACAGTTCTTCCGAAGAAAATTTATCCGAAATATCTGTGCCTGAACCGCGCCGTAGAAAACGTGGAAAATATAACCAAATAAGTTTTTTTCTATTTGCCCTTGAAGCATTAAGATTAACTTTTCCTTTTGCATTTGGAACGTTATCATTAATTTTTTATCTTGCATTAAAATCATCATTGTAAATATATACATATCTACAAAATATATTAAAGTCAACATAAAACCCAACATCTTAATCCATTTGGTTAAAATTGGTTACTCAACATACACAAGGTAAGATTTCTCAATATTTCACCAACATATCAAAAAAGGATTCTACTAATTCTTTTTGTTTTATCTCTCCCCTTTAACCCTAATTATAATTACATCACGTAATTATAATTGCAACTCTCTTTGGAAGTTTGGTACACTTGCTTTCAAACCCTATTTACCAATCTTTCACAAGAGAGTTTGCCTAAAATAACACTCGTTATTTCATGGTTACGAAGTTAGCAACATTGGTGTTGAGAAGTTTTAATTTGTGTGCTCTCCAGCAAAATATTTTAAAATTACTTAAAAAGTGGTTAAAGCAAATAATAAAAATATAAAAAGCTTTTTTTTTTCAAAGTAAATCGTATACCGAGAATTTTGTTTTAATAAAATAAGATGGGTAAAGGCCGGAGAAGCGTTAAAACGACTCCAAAAATTAACCATAAACTCTGTGGACAATGCAAATTAGTGGTAAACGAAGAAGAAGAAGATTTTATTGAGTGTGACAAGTGCGCCAAAATTTTTCATGTTCTCTGCACTTCACTTGATAAACGCAAGTATGAGTTCTTTTTACATCATAATGATGAAGAGTTTGAGTGTCACATATGTGATGGTAGTGGTGATGTAAAAGCTAAACTAAAAGAAATCAAAACAGAACTCAAAAAGCTTGATCAGCTGTCGACTTTAAACGAAACCATTACTTTTTTTTTTTCAAAACAATTTGATGATGTTATAAAAACTATTGCTGAAAATAAAAAGAAAGTAGAGATGGTGCAGAAGGAAAATAAAATATTGAAGGATGAGGTGAAAACTTTAAAAAAATCCATAAAGATTTTAAATGATCAGCGTGTTAAGCATGATTGTATTATTAGCGGCTTGGAAGTTCCACCCGGCTTATCGGCAGTTGATTCAGTTATTAAATTAACTAATGATGTGGGCGTTAAACTGCAACCTGAAAATATTGATGAAGCATTTTTTTTTTTATCAAAAATCGAAATGGTCACAGTAATATCCCAAATAAACAGAAAATAATTGTTAAGTTTAGCTCAAAGAAAACTAAGAAGCAGCTGATGAATGTCAAACCAAAACTGAAAGAAAATGTAGCCACTCAAAAGGTGTTTATCCGTGATTATTTAAGCCGAGAAACACACAGCTTGTTAAGACATGCTAAAACTTTTAGAAATGTTGGGTATAGCTCAGTTTATGCTGCCAGTGGACAATTTTTGCTAAAAAGGGCGATTTGTCTAAGCCTATTGTACAAATAAGAATTTGTACCTAATTTTAAACCTGAATTTTATAAATGAATTAAATTAAATTTTGAATTGAAGTTAAACTGTTATTATTATTGAATTTTATTGTGAATTTATTTTACTGGCTTTCCCATTACTGTTTTTAATGAATTTTAACATTATTTAACACTTAAACATTCCAAATTCCAAATTTATCTTCATCCTTTTTATATATGTGGCACCCTGTGTTAGCGTTACCAACATTATTATCTGTCACCCGTTGTGTAGACACGTTCCTAAATGAAACTGACAATTCAACGTCATTGAAAATACATGCCGCCATTGTTTCCGGTCTCTTTGATAAAAACCTTCATCGGCTGCAGACGTGTCTCTCTGATTGAAATCATCCGAATCTTTTACCATCCTAAATTTAACTATTCTTTTTTTTAAAATTAAATTTAAATAAATTGAAGGGTAATAGACCCAAAAGTTAAGTGTAATAAGATTTTATTTTTTTTATTGGTAATTAAATCCGCAATTACCAAATTGGTGACCCCGACGTGATTCAATGGCAGAGGGAAGCGACACGTCTCACCTTGCCGTCAGCGACAGCGGCCTTCCTATCGAGAGCCCCGGCCATTCTAACGATGCCACGAATACGACACAGGGCAATATATCGGTAATTTACTCCCGATTGCCAGTTCCGCCCATGTCGAGTGCCAATATTGACGCATGGTTTATATCCATGGACTTTTGGTTTACGGCATCGGGGATAATGGCGGACAAACAAAAGACTGCTACTATTTTGGCAGCTCTCGATCCGAATATAATAGCCCAGCTGGCCGATGTTATCGCCTCTATGCCGCCCGCCAACAGGTATGACTATATAAAAGGGAAAATAATAAACCACTTTGCGGATAGCGAACAGCGCCGATTGAACCGCCTCTTGTCTGAGCTCCCCCTAGGCGATAAAAGACCATCGGAGCTTTTTTTTTGAAATGAAGCGTGTGGCTGGCACGACCTTGGGCGAGGCGGCTCTTAAGGGGCTGTGGACGAAGCGATTGCCGGAATTCGCGCAGCCTGTCGTAGCAGCTTCCACGGGTACACCAGCGGAATATACCAAAATTGCAGACGCAATTGTTGACGCAATGGCATCAAATCAGATAGGAAGCGTTCAAGCTGGACAGTCGAAGGTAATTAGCGAACTGCACACGGCCATAGTCGAGCTTGGAAAAAAATTTGAACGCCTTTCAACTCGTTCCAATTCACGCTCACATAAAACCGCACCACGACGCAGCCAGTCAAGAAATCGAGCAACTTATAACCAAAACACCTCTAGCAACACGTTGGGTCCCGAGTGCTGGTACCATAGCAAACATGGACTGAATGCTAGAAAGTGCCGCAGCCCGTGTAGGCATAAGCAGCGCAAAGTTAACGCCTTGTCTACTGGCGTACCAACTCCTCAACAACACTCTAACTGACTACCTGGGCAGGTGGCGGTATCCGGCGAATTCATCACCACCAGTTGCCAATTATTTCGCCTACAGGTAAGAGACAAGTTGTCAGAACGATATTTTTTAGTAGACAGTGGTGCCGATGTTTCCGTCCTGCCTCTAACCTCAAAATCTTTCGACGTCCGTCCTACGGCCATGGTTCTATACGCTGCAAACGGCTCTCCGATCAAAGTAATCGGTGAGAAACGTCTTAAAATTGATCTTGGCTTACGTCGTGATTTCTTTTGGTCGTTTGTGATTGCCGACGTAACCTCACCGATTATTGGATGCGATTTTATTAAATATTACGATCTACTTATAGATTTGAAACGCAATAGACTTATAGACAATACTACTGGTGTTGTCTCACAGCTTACATCTTCAATATTTTGCGAAACACTTGCCATTAAAACGTTCAACACCGCCGATCCGTTTACCGACATACTGAGAGAGTTCTCCGACATAACACGACTTTCACCATACGGCTCTACGACAAGATCTTCGATTACCCATAAAATTGACACGACAGGTCAACCTGTTTTCTGCCGCCCACGACGCTTATCGCCGGAGAAATTACTAGCTGCTAGAAAAGAATTCGAATTTCTGATGAAAGCTGGTATTTGCCGACCGTCCAATAGTAACTGGTCCAGTCCGTTGCACTTAGTCAAAAAAAGTGACGGAACTTGGAGACCATGCGGAGACTATCGTGCACTTATAACGCAAGGACATTGCCGGATCGCTACCCGTTGCCATTCTTAACAGATTTTACCACGAATTTCAGAGGTAAGAAAATTTTCTCTAAAATTGACCTACAGAAAGCCTTCCATCAAGTTCCAATCCATCCCGATGATATCGCAAAGACCGCCATTAGCACACCATTCGGTTTATACGAGTTTAAATTCATGACGTTTGGGCTTTGTAACGCAGCCCAAACCTTTCAACGGCTAATAAATGAAGTACTCCGTGGTTTAGATTTTGTTTTTCCGTATATAGATGACATTTGTGTAGCATCTGTTAGCATCGAACAACACCGACGCGACCTTGCAGAGGTCTTTCGCCGCCTTCGTGAAAACCATATTGCCATCAACTTAAGCAAATGTGAATTTGGAAAAAGCGAGATTAAATTTCTTGGTCACCTCGTTAGCGCTGATGGCATTCGTCCTTTGCCAGAGAAAGTAACGGCAATACGCGAGTTTCCAAAACCAAGGGTGGCTCAGGAACTTAAGAGGTTCATAGCGATGGTTAACTTCTACAGGAAATTTTTACCAAATGCGATATCATATCAGATGAAGCTACAACAACTTATTAGAGGAAACAAAAAGAACGATCGTACACCTTTGAATTGGGATTTGGACACGGAAGCAGCTTTCCAAAAATGTAAGGATGAGCTGGCTAAATCCACGCTTTTGGCACATCCGGCCGCTGATGCAGAGATGGCAATCTACGTAGATGCCTCCGATGTTGCCGTAGGAGCGGCCCTACACCAGAAACTTGATGGTTGTCTTCAGCCTTTGGCCTTTTACTCGAAGAAATTAACGAACACTCAACGCAAATACTCCACCTACGACCGAGAGCTTACAGCAATGTACCAAGCTGTTTGTCACTTTCGGTATATGATAGAGGGACGACGATGTTACCTGGTTACCGATCACCGACCGCTGATATTTGCTTTTCAACAAAAGCTCGAGAAAGCTTCACCACGCAGAATTCGGCAGCTTGATTTCATCGGCCAATTCACGACAGATATCCGCTATACTCCTGGCATAACAAACGTTACAGCCGACGCACTTTCTCGAGTAGACTCCATCGCCCAGAAGCTTGAATATACCCGAATAGCAGCAGCGCAACAAAATGACGAGCAGCTTTGGCAGATGCTTAGAAACCCAGGTACCGAAAATAATTCTTTACATTTAAAACCTTTTCCAATCCCAGGTGGTGATGCTGAGCTTATCTGTGACACTACAACATCACATATTCGACCTTTCATTCCGAAGGAGTTTCGTCAACAAGTTTTAGCAGCAGTGCATGGCTTGTCACACCCAGGCGTTCGAGCCACCACCAAATTGGCAACTACCAGATTTTGCTGGCCTGGTATTCGGAAAGATTGCGCACTCTTCGTTCGTAACTGCCTGCAATGTCAGCGCTCAAAAGTGCAACGGCATACTCGATCAACCCCGGCTAAATTCGAGTTGACTAGACAACGCTTCGCCCATATCAACATTGATATCGTTGGACCATTTCCATTATGTGAAGGTCAACGGTATTGTTTAACGATTGTCGATCGTTTTACACGATGGCCCGAAGCAGTCCCTATGCCTGATATGAGTGCAGAATCCGTCGTAAAGGCTTTGCTGTACCAGTGGATTGCTAGATTCGGCGTTCCATTGCGAATTACATCAGACCGCGGTCGTCAATTTGAGTCATCGATTTTCGCCGAATTAGTAAAGATAATCGGAGCAACACATCTTCGCACTACACCATACCACCCACAAGCGAATGGTATGATCGAGAGATTGCACAGGACCTTCAAAGCGGCGATACTTTGTCATAATCCTGCCAGATGGGTATTTCATTTACCTATGATTTTGCTCGGTCTAAGGGTCACTTTTAAACCTGACATAAACGCTTCGCCGGCAGAATTAGTTTACGGCTCAACGCTCGCAATTCCAGGCGAATTTCTACAACCGGCGAAGATCACGGGATCTGACAGCGACTTTATTGACGAATTTAGGCGAACGATGCAAAGGCTTAGACCGACTGACTCCGCCCATCACTCGACCCCACCAACGTTCATTTCGAAGAATCTGTGGTCCTCATCTCACGTTTTTGTTCGAAACGACGCTGTCCGACCGTCACTTACTCATCCGTACGATGGTCCTTACTTAGTTATAAAACGTTTTGAAAAGTACTTTCAGATTTCCATACGAGGTCGTCATAGCAACATAAGTGTAGACAGACTTAAACCTGCTTTTGTGGCGAGTACTGAATTAGAGGACATTACGTCTAATCAGCAACACATACCTGAAATTCCAGCCAGTCGGAAACAATTACCGGAAGTCCCAGCTAACCAGCAATCATCACCTGACATTCATGCTAACCAGCAATCATCACCTGACATTCATGCTAACCAGCAATCATCACCTGACATTCATGCTAACCAGCAATCATTCCCTGACGTTCCAGCTAACCAGCCACCATCACCGGACAATCCTGCGAACCAGCAACAGTCACCAGTGGTCAGCTTTTCACCTCAAGTCAACCAACCTAAGACCACCTCCAGAGGTAGGCGTATTCAGATACCATCAAGATTCCGCTGACCTTGTTCCAGCGAGGGGAGTAATGTGGCACCCTGTGTTAGCGTTACCAACATTATTATCTGTCACCCGTTGTGTAGACACGTTCCTAAATGAAACTGACAATTCAACGTCATTGAAAATACATGCCGCCATTGTTTCCGGTCTCTTTGATAAAAACCTTCATCGGCTGCAGACGTGTCTCTCTGATTGAAATCATCCGAATCTTTTACCATCCTAAATTTAACTATTCTTTTTTTTAAAATTAAATTTAAATAAATTGAAGGGTAATAGACCCAAAAGTTAAGTGTAATAAGATTTTATTTTTTTTTATTGGTAATTAAATCCGCAATTACCAAATATATATATATAATTTATCCTTTGGAAAATTCCGAAGTTTCTTTAAATTAAACTTGTACAGAAAAATCACTCACTGTTACAACGCCATACTGATTGGTTAAAAACAATCTCATAAATAAAATTGTTAAATACTTCTGAAAAGAAAAAGATCTCTCATCACTCATCTCATCTCAAAAGGGTAAGTTACACTTAACAACCTTAAAAGAAATACATACTAATATTTCTTTATCTATTTTTCTCTTTGCGTTAACCCTAATTATAATTACATTTGAGTAATTATAATAACAAATTCTCTTCAGAAGATTGGCCCAATTCTTTCTTAATCTCTATATTCCAATCTTTCTTCTCTTTAGAAAATAAGAAAATAAGACAAGTTATTTCATGGTCTTTCTCCCCGCGAACTTCCCGCAACCTATGGAACAATTTCATGCTCCTTCATGTTATGGTGATTCATTGTCCTCTCACTCTCACTCATAACTCTAAAACTCGTGTTAAACGTTCCCCCCATTACTCCATAGTGGAATATAAGAGAACGAGTGGATCCTGTTACAAAAAGCAGAGTAAAACATAAAATTATGAGGTATGTTAGCAATATCATTGAAAACATCTAATTAGTATGCAATTACAAATCAATTCGGTACAACGCGAAAAACGAAAAAAGAAAAATAACAATACAGAACAGGCAAAACAAAAACAAAACAGTAAAAGAATAATAATAAGGAAAAACTAAATACAAGTTACTAACAGTGGCGGCTCTGCCGACCAACCAAATTTTGCAGCATAAGCTTTTTTTTTACCAACACGCGCATCCGATCTAAATACCATAATTTTGTGGGAAAATAATTATTGCTTGATCAGCGTCTGCATTCTTGCACATGTTGGTGCAACGTGACCTACCAACCAACGAGCGAATGGGGTTGATGACAGAACGGGCAGTCTTGGCTGCGCGTTCGTTGGTTGAAGTTGTTGTGTGACATTTGTATTTAATTGTTAATTTAAGAATTAACTAATATCGTGTATTGGTAAATTGGAGTTAATAAATAATTTGTAATAAAATAAAATCATTTGTATTTAATTGTTAATTTAAGAATTAACTAATATCGCGTATTGGTAAATTGAAGTTAATAATTAATAAATAATTTGTAATAAAATAAAATTATAACGTGTTTAAATTCGGCGCCGTTGATCGCGCCTTGGAATAAAATTTTTTTGAGCAAACCCACGTAAGTCCCTTTAACTTACAGTGTAGCATAAAAAAGCATAAAATTAATATAAATGATATAAATAAAAAGTGTTTACAGTAAAAAAGAAAATGAGGCTAAAGAATTCAAAATTAAAATATACAAATAAAAAAAAAAAATGTAAAAAGGAAAACAACAAAAAACAGAAATGCAAAAATTGTGAGCTTAAAAACTACTTAAAATAACATTAGACGTGAGGAAGATGTGGATAATCTCTTGCTAGAGGCAACTACTAACAAATCAAGAATGCGAAGATCTTCATTTTAATTCATTAATCATTTTAAAAATAGTAATTCATATATTGATATTATTAGTATAAATATCAGAAGTATTGCTTCAATTGATAAATTTAATAAATTTAAAGATTTAATTGTTAATCTTCCACGACTACCATATATTATAGCAATCCAGGAGACTTGGTTTCATAGGGATCATACGCGATTATATAATATATATGGATATCACAGTATTCACTCTTGTAGATGGGGTGGTTACGGTGGGACCACTATTTATATTATTGATTAATCAAAATATACATGCAATATTTGCGAGAGCAATAATTATGTTGATTATATAGTCTTGACATTATACGAATTAACAATAAAAAGAAAGCTGCTCATCGTTGGGTCTTTTTATAGATCTCAAAAGTGTAGTACAAACAATTTTCTATGTTTTATAGACAACTTACTTTCTTGCTATGGTCGTGATCCATGCATTATTGTAGGTGACTCGAATATTGATATGTTAAGAAAGCAAGAAAGTGAAGAATTGTGGTCTATTTTGCAACATTACGATATTAATAATTGCCATACACTAATTACTCGTCCGGATAGTAAAACTTCAATAGATCACGTATATAGTAATGTACAAAAGTTATTGCATATAGACTCTGTTGAGTGCGATTTATCGGACCACAATATTGTATCTTGCAGAATTGCTTTTGACGTTTATAGAAAAAATATTCGACTAGTTTCATACACTCAGTGTGACTATAATCATGTTAAACAATATATTCGAAATCACATATCTAGTATAAGTCAAATTGTTGATCCATCGGCCAACACAGTGACCTTAATATCGTGCATTAATGACGCGGTGACAAACTCAAGTTCTCTAAAAACTAGGAAAAAGGTACTTAAGAATGAAATCACACCCTGGATTAATTGTAATTTACAAAAACTAATTGTCTATAAAAGGAAACTTTTAAAACAACGAAAAAGAAACCGTACCAAGGTGGACTTAAGTAATAGATTGAAAAGAATTAGCTATATCATTAAAATGGCTTGCAGAGAATCCATGAACAACTATTATCGTGATGTCTTGGATGAAGTATATCATGATCCACGAAAGAGTTGGAACTTTATAAATAAATCACTTGGTAGAGATTCTAATAAATGTATAAATATAATTGATGATAATCGTGAACTTATTGCTAGTGATTCTCGCAAAGCTGAAGCTTTAAATAACTATTTTATTCAATCAGTTAAGGATTTAAAGTATATAATTGAACGAAATCCAGTTGATTCGTATAATTCTCTCGGAACAATGCGATTTTATGATGGTGTATTCAAACTGGGATACACAACTTCGACGGAAGTAAATAATATTTTATCAAATTTAAATATTCGGAAAAGTTCTGGTCATGATCAAGTTTCTCCTGAAATTCTAAAACATTGTAAAGATGATGTATCTACTCATCTTATGCGCATATTTAACAACATGATCGATTTGGGAATATACCCAGACATATTGAAAATCCATAAAATCACTCCAATTCTGAAAGTGAACAATGCTACTACAGCCGAATTATATCGTCCAATTGCTGTATTATCTGCTATAGATAATGTAATCGAGAAAATGTTGCACAATCAGCTTACAAATTATTTCGCAAAACGCCCTAGAAGAGAGAAAATAATATTCATTGACGAATCTGAATTCAACTACCACCTTCGCCGAAACACGGCAAGGTCGACAGTGAATACACCAGCCCATGTTATCGTTCCTATTGTTAGAGGACGAAACGTTTCTCTTATTGCCACGATGAACATACATGGCGTTTTACATAAAAAAATAATTGCCAATTCCTGTGTATTTGTTTCAAGATTCTCGTATTTCATATGTTTAATAAATTAATAATAAAATATCAATTTAAAAGGTGAGAACTAAATATTTGGTATTATGTGACATGTGCATGCATGTACTGCAAATTCCAAGTAGTTTTAAGCATACATATGTATAAGATAGAATAAATTATTATGATTCTTGTTTTTTATGAGTTAGTTATACAATAAACGAAGAACAGGGCAGAAGCACTAACTCAAAAAAGTTAAAAAGGACTTTTCATTTTATTTGATCTAACATTGTCTAAATGGCTTAACGACGAAATTAAATGCAATATGCCATTAAGCCTATCTGTTAATGCTACACCCAAAGTCCTAAAATGTTATGCTATTGTGGCAACTTCGTTAATTGTCTATTGTCAATTTTGCATAATTTAACGAAAGCTTCGTTAAAACTTTAACTACGCTTGTACCGTCGACATTTGCATTACAATTATTATACAAAGTTTGCTCGTGCAGCGTGGTCGATAGCGTTGACAAATAAATCTATTTTATATTCTAATTTTTTTTTATACAGTGTTAATCTTAGTACATCTTAATATTTTCGAAGTGGTTTTCATACCAAAAGTATGTATCCTAATCCATAATATTTTTAGTTTTTTTTTATAACTTTTATATCCTAATTTTTTATATCTAGGAATTTTAATATTGAAATAAATTGAATTTCGAAATATCGGATTCAGTGTGTTTGTATTCAAAATAAGACGAAAACCGCTGGACAAAGCGGCCTGATTAGCCCTGTTACCAACATTACCTATCATATCATAATCGAAAAAGCTAGAAGAATTTTTAATTACATTCAGGTTGACGGAAATGACAAATAATATTTGGAATCGAGCCTCGTCTTATCTGTGATGAGAATATTGAATAGTATAGAATAAAATATAATAGAATAGAATAGAATATAAAATAATATAGTATAATATAATAGAATATAATGTAATATAATATAATGTACTATAATAGAATAAAATATTAAAAAAATATATATAGTATAATATAATGTAATATAATATAATAGAATAAAAAATAATATAGTATAATATAATATAATAGAATATAATGTAATATAATATAATATAATGCAATATAATATAATATAATGTAATATAATATAATATAATGCAATATAATATAATATAATATAGTATAATATAGTAGAATATAATGTAATATAATGGAATATAATGTAATATAATATAATATAATGCAATATAATATAATATAATATAATATAATATAATATAGTATAATATAATGTAATATAATATAATTGATTGGCAACTCTGCTTTTAAGCTGTCAAAACGTGAATTACTTAAGCTGTGCTATTATTTCGTTTATTTTACAAGTTAAATTAATAGTTACACGTTCTAAACCACTGAAATATAAACTATCTGTGAATTCTGCATACCAGTTTGTTGGAGTACAGTACAAATACAGTCAGTATTCAACATTTTTGATGGATTTTTTCAACTGGATTTGGTATAAATATTTGATGATATTGTTGTAACTTGCGCCTTTTTTTTGTTTGTAATTATCAGCTGTTTTTGATATTACTTAAAGATTGCCTCGTATTATATTTATATCACTGTATGCCTAAAAGTATGCCCTTACTTTTTTTTAAATAAAATAATAACCAGTGTTTAAAAAGGCTAAAATAATAACCAGGGTTTAAAAAGCTACTTTCATAGTAAATCAAAGCTACGAAAAGACTGTAGTTTTAGTAAAAAATAAAAACAAAAAACTAATGAGTTTTAAGCGCCACAGAAATTTGTCATCACCGGAACAATTAACCAATAATAATTACAAGAAGCAATTAACGACTAATATTATGGATAATCAAACTACTCCTGATGTATTTTCTTGGGATAAGCTCTGCAACCTTTTAGATGCAAAATTGAAAGATGTCACCAGAAAGGAAGACCTTGTATCAATCAAAACAGAAATTGAGGAACTTAGAGAAGAAAACGTTAAACTAAGAAATGACATCAACAAACTTACAACCCGCCTTGAATATATTGATCGAAGGACTCGTTCAGCAAATATTGTTGTTAGTGGTTTAAATAGCAATAGTAACAATGAAGCTAAAAATGAATTTACTAAATTATGTACCAACGTACTTAAGGTTAACATACATGTTGTAAATGCGCGTAAATTGCCATCGAAAAATACATTTTTATTTACACTGGAAACAAATATGCAAGCTATCAATGTAATAGCTGCCAAGGGTAACTTGAATGATGGTTCGATTTTCATTCAAAAGGATTATACCAATGAAGAACAAAATGTGAGATATAATTTAAGGCAAATAAATAAAGCTGTTGCAAATCCTCAAAATAATTTGAAGGTCAGGTTGGGTGAATTCTGTATTTTTATTAATAACAAGAGATACACTTGGTCCATGGGAAAAGCAGTTGCTAATTGTAATGATGATGCTGTGTTTTTAAGAAATTTATTGTCTGAAGCCAATTCCTCTATAGATGTCACAGTTCGAAATATGAACAATAATGTTGAAGATGTTGCTGCAACCTCAACAAATGTCCCTGCACAATAGCAATACAACACATGCCGTTTAGTCTCATATAATGTAGCAAACCTTGCAAGTTCTCTTAGTTTAGGAAATTTTGTAACTTTTATAAATAAATTCGATATTTTCTTCCTTTTTGAAACTCATGTCATAGCTGAAAAACGACAACTTTTTACTACATACTTTCAAAATTACAAATTATATTGGATTGATGCAAAGAAACCCCATAATGCTGGTCGTGCTAGCGGTGGATGCTTGTATGGCTTCAAAAAGGAATTACGAAAAGCTTTTAAATTAAAATTTTCGATTCATGCAAATAATAACGTTTTACTAACAGCTAATCTTGATGGTAATTTGTTTTATTTTATACCCCGCTATTTAAACTGCACTAATTGGAACGTGGATTATGTAATATAATATAATGTACTATAATAGAATAAAATATTAAAAAAATATATATAGTATAATATAATGTAATATAATATAATATAATATAATATAGTATAATATAATGTAATATAATATAATATAATAGAATATAATGTAATATAATGGAATATAATGTAATATAATATAATATAATGCAATATAATATAATATAATATAATATAGTATAATATAATGTAATATAATATAATATAATATAATATAATGCAATATAATATAATATAATATAATATAATATAGTATAATATAATGTAATATAATATAATATAATAGAATATAATGTAATATAATGGAATATAATGTAATATAATATACTATAATGCAATATAATATAATAGAATATAATGTAATATAATAGAATATAATGTAATATATAAAAATTGCATCCAATAAAAACCACAACAAAAGCCTCTAAAAAGATGTCATGTCGTTCGAAAGCATGCTCCGGCGAGACGAGTATTTTATGCGGAAATCTGCGGAAGTCGGCGAACAGGACGACCTTGTATGCGTTGGAAGGATCAAATCGAGGAAGCGCTCTCATCGATTGGTCTGACGAACTGGCGTAAGGGCGCAAGAAGCAGAGGCGCCTGGAAGGATGTTGCGGCAGGCCGAGATCCGTTAATCGGGTTGTTAATGGCCAATTAAGTAAGTAAGTAAGTAATGTAATGGTTGTGACCAATTGGTGAAGAGGTGCGAGAAGTAAAGACGCCTGGAAGGATGTGTTAAGCCAGGATGATATCTGATGAACGGGTTGTAAAAGCAAATTAAGCAGGTAAGTCAGTTCCGGTCAGATTTAAATGAAAGCGTCATTCTAATTCCAACCACAGGCGAATAAAGTACTTAAATAAAAGTTCCTTCTTTAATAAAATACGCACCATTTTCATTTTATAATGGAAATAGCTTTTTTTTTTTAATTACATTCAGGCTGACGGAAATGACAAATAATATTTGGAATCGAGCTTCGTCTTATATGTGATGAGAATATTGAGAGGCAACCTGAATAGAATAGTATAGAATAGAATATAATAGAATATAAAATAAAATAATGTAGTATAATATAATGTAATATCATATAATATAATAGAATATAAAATAATATAATATAATGTAGTATAATACAATAGAATATAAAATAATATAATATAATATAATGTAATAGAATATAATGTAATATAATATAATATAATGCAATATAATATAATGTAATATAATATAATAGAATAGAATATAATATAATATAATATAATATAATATACTATAAAATAATATAATATAATATAATATAATATAATATAATATAATATAATATAATAGAATATAAAATAATATAGTATAATATAATATAATAGAATATAATATAATATAATATAATATAATAGAATATAATATAATATAATATAATATAATATAATATAATATAATATAATATAATATAATATAATATAATATATGTGAAATGGCAACACATTAAATAAAAATATTTATGAACCATCCGGTAAGTCTGGAGCAGAAGATAATCAAGATAATAAGGAGATCTTTAATATAATAAAAGATATGTAATGTAATAGAATGCATGCAAACAAGGTAAAGTTTCTGACTGTGGTCAACGTGGCGACCACCAGGACGATCCTTGTCTTGCTGTATTCAAGTTGACACGCACCCGCTAGATGTTAACTAATACGTGCAGCCAAGTCCAAATACCTGGACGTTAAATTTGGGTTATGCGTAGGGCTTGGAACTCACCACGTAAAAATTGCATCCAATAAAAACCACAACAAAAGGCTCTAAAAAGATGCCATGTCGTTCGAATGGAGGAGGATGCTCCGGCGAGACGAGTGCGTATGCGGGAAACTGCGGAAGTCGGCGAAGAGGACGACCTTGTATGCGTTGGAAGTATCAAATAGAGGAAGTGCTCTCATCGCTTGGTGTGACCAACTGGTGTAGGCGCGCAAGAAGCAGAGGCGCCTGGAAGGATGTGTTGCGGCAGACCGACATCCGTTAATCGGGTTGTTAATGGCCAATTAAGTAAGTAATGTAATGGTTGTGACCAATTGGTGAAGAGGTGCGAGAAGTAAAGACGCCTGGAAGGATGTGTTAAGACAGGATGACATCCGATGAACGGGTTGTAAAAGCAAATTAAGTAGGTAAATCAGTTCCGGTCATATTTAAATGAAAGCGTCATTCTAATTCCAACCACACACGAGTAAGGTACTTAAATAAAAGTTCCTTCTTTAATAAAATACCCACCATTTGGTAAAAATGCGCTTTACAATCATAGAAGTTTCTTTTTAGAGCAATTCTGGTGATTATTAGTGATACTAATAACACAGTGGAAATTTTTGACACAAGTGTCGCGGATTCGATACTAGAAAACTTGAGCATTTTCATAGCTACTATACAACTAAACATGAATCAACACAAAGAAATATACACGATACCAACTATATGTCATCATTTTTAAAACAAAGCCTTAACCCATTATTGCCCAACCGGTAATTTCACTTACCAGTTCTTTAAACAGCTGTAAAGCTAAAAATTAGTACAAAATTAAATTTTTTCTTAAGTTATGCCATAATTTAGAGTCTTATAAGAAAACAAATTGAAGGATTTTTATATTTTGTTATTCATGAGCCTTTGGCTAACGTTTTCGCAAACCTCCAAAAATGGACATTTTTATTTTAAACTTATATAACATTAATATATGAAATGAAATTGGTTAACAGTTATCTGTTTCTAACCAATATTCCATGGTACTTTTATTACATATAAAAACAATTTGATTTAGTTTCACTAAACGCTTGAAATATTATTACTTTTCCATGTGGTAATTTTACTTGCCAATGGGCAGAAACGTATAGCAAATCAAGCAATATTTCATAAAAGCGCTAGGAGAAACAACATAAGCACTTTATGCTCAACACCGGTGTTTTCTTTACATAGTTGTCTTATTCTTGTTGGATTCTACTTGTAAAACGGGGAAACCCCCTTGTAGCTCGTATTAAAAGTGAAAATAATTTTTAAAAAGTGGAAATATTTTTTAAAAATAAAATCAAGAAAGTTTTTAAAACTGGAAGTAGTTGCGATTTTAGAAAACGAAGATGATAATGACATGGCATCCTCGTCAAATGGTAACGTTGTATACATTCCACCTGACCCAGATGATGTTTCTGATGAAGAGCATATTGATGACAACATTATGAATGAAAATGCTCCACTCGATGTTGAAATTGCTGGTACAGTTGAACTTCAGTATTGGCCAGGAGACGAATTTGGCGACGATACAATTGAAGAATGGCAACTCTGTTGAGATTGTGTGTGTTTTTTGAAGTGCTCTTTGTAAAAGTTTTATATTTGTGATTTTTAATTGTTTAAATTAAGTTTTAAATTTTTTATATAAGTGTGTTGGAAGCTGTTTTTGTTGTTTTCTTGTTTTTTGAATTTTTATCTTAAAATTGTAAGTTTTAATTTGTTAAGTTGTAATATTAGTTGTATCATTTCTAGCAAAACAAAAACAAAAAATTGCTTGTTTTAATTATTTTTTGTTTTTGTAAGCTGGTTACTGGTTTTTATAATAAAAAAAAAAAAAAAAAAAAACAGATTTACAATATTTTTCTTGGTATGATATGCCACACCGCATCACCAGCACAAAACTAATGCATAAACATTTTTTTCAACAGAGTTGATTTAGTCGTTTGTTGCGCTTCAAGCAATAAGCATGAGCAATCAAGAAGGGGTATGGGTTGGCAATTTTTTTCTTTCAAAAGAGTTCGTTCAGTGGTTAGTTGCATTTCAACGAATAAACATGAATAAGGATGAAGAGTCGTTTTTGACGATAGTGTCTATTGTTTTTCAGATTCTTGCCTACGTGGTGTAAAATAAATAACAATTAACATGGACTCCAGACAAACTGGAGCCTACCCTAAGCGTGGAATACCCGCTAATGCGCGTCAAGCGCCGGACAACAGGGGAGAAGACCCCCCCGTGAAAGAGATGTCCAAAGACAGCAGAACCGGCCGCCGGTGAGAAGACCACCTGTACAGCCGCGAATAGTCACCGAGGAAACAGCATCCCGTGACGAACCATTGTACACTGGCAATGGTAGAGGCAGTAAGCCCACAAAGATGACTTTGTGCCAGAATATGGAACTGGCAGGATTTACCCCGTTAGTACGGAAGTATATAATATATTTCCTGTATTCCAACACGCAATGGTGGAATTCCTCGTTGCCTTCCAACTACATCAAGGGAAGTACGTGTTGAAGATTCCATCACTCCAGCCGATGGTGGATCCTTTGTCTGCCATTAGTGCAGACCAGTATAATATTCCGCAACCTATTTTTGATTACATATGCGGAATCGGTCCAGCAATGACACCTAGTGGAGGTAAGGTGTTCTGGAACCTTCCTTCTGTGGCCATCCCAGAAGTGACAAAAACTCACGACCACCGAACAGTACGGCCAGGAACATTCGGCCCAATAACAGCGGAAAATCATAACGTGTATGAATGTTATTTTAGTCCTTACGTCACATCGGAATATGTTCGAAGGTGCGGCGAACTCCCCACTAATTCGAATGACGTGGACTGGAACCCCCTGCCAACAGGGTGGTACCCTAATGGTGGTATAGTGACCGAAAACCTCCTGGGTTACAGGCAACTCATCAAATTACACCAGGATGGAAAGAACAAATGCATTGAGTGCGTTTTTGATGAATCAGACACGATAACAGGAATGATGTGTCACAGTCCTTGCGCCATGAATCTCGTCTCTGACGTTGTTGGTAACGTGAACAACATAAGGATAACGAAAGCTGACTTTAAGTGTAAGGAAAACAGCGCAGCTTTCATTTATAAACAGAAGAGTGGAGAAGACTCCCCTATGGCGATACTTTGGGAAGACCCCGCCACATTGAAATCACCATTCGCTTTCTCACCATCAGCATCGAATCGAGCGAATTACAACGCTTACAAGCGAAATCGTACTGTGGAATCACCCGGTACATGTTATGTGATTAACGATCAATCACCACCCGGATGGACAAATACAAGGAACAGAAACTTTGAAATGCAGGAACCGTTCCAACCAGTCCGTGGATACCGATACCGAAATAATATACGGTTCGACGATCATGAAGAAGAAGAAGGTTCAGGAACTGTCACGCAGGATATATTCCAGTGGCTTGATACCGCCTTCATCATAAAGTAGAAAGTTTGGAAGACCAACTAGCGCAATAAATTCCCACTAAGAAGTGGAAGAAAGTCCTCTTAAAAGACCATCGTTAAGAGGCGGTCTAATTCCTCTCAGTTGAAAAGGTAGTTTCTGTTTCATCCCTTAAAATTTATACAGAGTTTAGAGTTGAACTAAAAACATAAACGTCTTCGGTCTTCTCATTTTAATTCGAAATTTTGGTCATAATTCCGCGAGTGTTTTTTTTTTTAAATTTACTAAGTGCCCAATTTTTTATTTAATTATAATTTACTTAATTAATATTGCCCTTAAAAAATATTGAGGGAAAAACATTATATTAATAAAAGAATTAAAGCAGCACGAATTGCTGTACAAACTGTACAAATCCTGACTATTTAAAACAATATAAAAAAAACGAAGCTTTAGAAAAAATTGTTTTACCAGGACACCTAGGACATTGAAATTTTTGTCAGTTGATATTGAGGTCAACTCTATCTTATGTGTATAGATATATATATATATATATATATATAGCTTCGCCGATTTTAATTCGAGCATGAGAGGGTTAATGATAATGAAAATAAGTTTAGAAGACGGATGAAGAACTATCAACATACATATATAAATAGTTTGATGTATGCATGTATGTATCTACAAATGTATGTGGGATGCGAGTCAAATCGGACAACTGCATAGAGCAAGAACAAAGAAACAAGAACAAAGAAACAATATAGAGCGAGAACAAAGTCCGTCCGTTCGTTTAGATCTATTACTCGTCGGTAAAAATATAGCAGTCCTGCTCTAACTAAGAACTACCAAGAAACGGACAAGCGTCCATCTCAGGAAATCACGCCATCGACTATGGAAATTTCCACAGACAACGGACGAATGACGAGTAGACAATTCAGCTATAAAAGACGGACTTTTCATCTATAGAGTTCAGTTGCAAAGTAGATATCGATAGAATAAGAAATATTATTTAAGTTCAACGGGTATTCCCATTTTTTGTACCTAATTTAAGAAATAAAATGAAGTAATAAAATCATCGGTTATTTGAATAAAATAATAATAATAAATTCCTACATGTATTCATACATACTTTATAATAAATATCAATTCGACTATACTCTTAGTGTTGGGGAACCGTTCTTGCATATGCATCTCTTCATTATTATTCTTCACGGTTATTCTAAAATACGCGTTGACCACAAAAACGCGTTAAAAGACGCTATTCCATTAAACGCTATAGTGACCATCGATATATTTTGTCATCAAATCGTTGTGATTGACATCAATTTGGCATATTCTAAATAACGCGGTGAACAAATAATTTTTAGATTTTCATTCGACACCATTTTCGGCGCGTTTAAGGATTTTTTTTGTATAATAAATGTAAGTATCAATAAACTTCAAAGAGTAATCACAAAAATATTTTAAGGATTAAATTTTTGCATATATTTCAGGTCGAACAATCCCGAACAATTCAAATCAATGGTTGGATTTATGGTCCAACATACTGGTATTGGAAGAGGTGTCACAGATCTAAGAGCAGAAGAACAGCACGATCTGTGGGATAAAATATGCAGAAAACTAAATTCCATGGGTCCTCCAATAAGAGATGTACCTTCTTGGAAAAAAGTAAGTTTGATTACATTTATCCATACATATTATGTATGTATGTATGTCTGTATATTATGCATAAACATTAACATATATTTGTTGTAGCTTTGGAGAGACTACAAAGCAAACACTAAAAAGAAACTAGTCGTTAATAAACAAATCGAAGGCATAGAAGGAGGACCCAATTCCACTCAGTGACATGGAAGAAGTTTCAACATTATTGAATTCTAAGAATTCTGTTGGAGGGATCCCCGATGTTCTTTTCGTTTCAACAGAAACTATAATTATAGATTCAATTGAGGCAATTGACGATGAATATGAACCCAAGCAAAAACATTTTCGGAAAGATATACAGAGTAAAAATGGGACATGTTTACTTCAGCAGCAAATAGAAATTCAAAAGAAGTTTTATGACGACTATAGATATTTGAAAAAAGAAGAACTAGGCTACTTGCAGTCAATAGCTGAGCAGTTAAAAACCATTGCAAACACAAAATAATCACTTGCAAATATTTTTTAAGTTTTACATGTGCATGCTTATATACCGTCACCTAAGGTGACTATATGCATGTGTACCAGAAGTACCTTTTTGTATTGGGTCTGAATTTTTCAATGTCTTTTAGTGTATAGTTTTGTTTCTTAATTGCATATATACCGTATCGGACAAAACATTTGCAACTAACATTCATAACACAAGATTTGGTTTGTAAAATTAAAATATTTCTAGTAGTTAAACTTAGTTATGTGAGTTCAAGTTTCTTATTATGTCAGCACGCTATGTTTACCGTTACCAACATCATTATCAGTCGTCTGTCGTGTAAACACGCATTTAAAAGAAGCTGTCAATTTTAACGTCATTTAAATACATGACGCCATTGTTTCCTGTTTTCTTTCACAAAAACCTTCATCGGCTGCAGCCGGTGCCATTCGAACATAAAAATCCATTAAATCCTTTGTCATCTTAAATTAAATTATTCTTTTTTTGACCTTAAATTTAAATAAATTAAAAAGTAATTGATCCTAAAATTAAATTAAATAAAATTGTATTTTTATTGGTAATTAATCGTAATTATCAAATTGGTGACCCCGACGTGATCTGGATAACACCGGAGGTAGTTTTTTTTTCCTGCGGACATGAGTACTGTAGACGACAGCGGTACATCGATGGCGACTGGGTCCGAAATTAACAAACAACAACCACCACCACAAGAGGTCTCCGTGGTTTACGCCAGGCTTCCCGTACCACAAATGTGCAGTAACAACATAGAAGCCTGATTCACGACGATGGATTTTTGGTTTACGGCATCGGGAATTGTCGCCGATAAGCAGAAGAATGCTACGATATTGTCATCTCCCAACTTGCGGACGTTACTGCCTATTTGCCGCCGACGGACAGATACAAATACACGAAGGCAAAGTTAATCGCACATTTCGCCGATAGCGAGCAACGTCGACTCAACCGTCTTTCCGAAATGCCGCTAGGGGATAGGAAGCCTTCAGATCTCTATTACGAGATGAAGCGCGTTGCTGGAAACAAAGTGGGAGACGCAGCCTGCCAGAATTCGTCCAAGCAGTCGTAGCCGCTTCTACAGGTACTCCGCCGGAATTTACAAGAATAGCCGACTCGATCATAGATGCGATGGTTTCTAGCCAAATCAACAGCAAACGTCAGAGGCAAGCAGGTGAGATCAATGAGCTACGAACAGCTGTCGTCGAACTGGGAAAGCAGTTCGACAAGATCACGCTCCCGCGCTCGCAAACCCGTTGTTTCACGTAACCGCTCAGTTAATCGACCAGTTTATATTGAAGAAGCCTCCGGATTTGAATGTTGGTACCACCAGAAATACGGCCGATCCGCTAGAAAATGTCGCTACCCCTGCAAGCACAAGAAACGCCAGCTAAATTCACTGTCTTCAAACTCAACACCGCCTTCAAAGTGACTCAATAGTTCAACGGATGAGCTTGCCGAAATCCCCCGTGCCAGATGTCAAATATTTCGCCGCCAAATCAGATATAAGTATTCAAAACAATTTTTTTTTAATAGATAGTGGTGCTGATGTGTCAGTTTTACCCCTAACCTCCAAATCATGTGACATCCGCCCGACTGCCGTTACACTCTTCGCTGTCAACGGGTCCCCTATAAAAGTTATTGGTGAGAGGCGCATTAAGCTGAATCTTGGTCTAGGCCGCGATTTTTATTGGTCGTTCGTAATTGCCGACGTTACATCACCAATCATCGGATCCGACTTTATAAAACATCACGACCTTTTAATAGACCTTCGGCGTAATCGACTCGTCGATAATACCACCCGGACCTCATCAGACCTTAAGTCTGCCACCTACAACGAAGCAGCCTCGATTAGGACTTTCGACCCAACCAATCCTTTTACCGTTTTGCTAAGGTAAATTTACCAAAGTTGAGAATAGAGCCTTTCACTGCCAATTACAAGGACTGGCCAGGGTTTAAAGATTTATTTGTCAGCGCAATTGATTCGAAAACAAATCTCTCTAACATTCAGAAGTTTCAATATTTAAAGTCGATCTTGAAGGACGATGCTGCAAAGCTTATAAGGCACATGCAAACGTCGCTCCTTGGGAACGACTTAAGGAGCTTTTTGACTATCCTCGTCACACTGTTAACTCATATATTGAAACTTTTATGGATCTCCATTCTTTAAAGGAGGAAAATGCTGTAACTTTGCGCAAGATTTCTGATATATCCAACGAAGTTGTTAGGGGTTCGGATGCAATTGATTACAACGAGCGCGATCATTGATTGATTTATATTCTCCAAAATAAGATTGATGGGGAGTTACGCAGAAAATTAATTTCTTTCATTTTTGAATGAATGCTGCGAGGAATTAGAACTCGGAAAGAATACTACATGTAAATCCACTGGTTTCAAATGGAATCCATCTTCCTCTTTAGTCTCGATAAAGAATCAAATTACATGTGCAGACTACAAATCAGATAATCATCGAACGGAAAGGTGTTCACATTTTCTTTCTTTAACAATAGATTAGCGTCGTGCGCTAGTTAAAAAAATATTTTTAGACGAAAAAAAGGTAACAACCCAAACAACTTTTATTACCTATCTAGATAACATACATAATTTTAAGATAAAGAGATATTGTAAACAAAGAAATGTACCGGTCATGCTCATACGAGATAAGGATTTGCATCAATCCTCCTTACTAATTGCCATAGGCGCCCTCGGGGTCATAAAGGAGAACTGCATAATTGATATGAGATAGCGGCTTAAAGATGACATTCAGAAAATATTTGATGTTCAAATTAAGTTTGAACACTTGTTAGAACACAAATTTTCGTACAGACTTCACACTTGGCTTTTTTCTATAGTATCACTAACTTGCCTCTATGCTTTATTACAGTCAAATAAAAGTAAATTGAAATGAAAGGAAGGTAAACTCACGTCAACTCGAAAAAGAAGGTAAGATTTTATATCTTTAGAGCTCTAATTTAAAGAATTTTTTTTTAATAGTAATCATATAAGCTACCACGAGTTTTGACGATAAGAAAATGGATTTGCGCCCATCCCGACAAACACAACTATCCCTAATCGGCTTCGTTGAGTCAGCTAAACATCTTATACGAGTCGCTGGCACATCTAAAGATGAATGACTCCACAGATAAAGATACCGACAGATTAAATACCGCTGTTGCTGCCACCGCTGTTACAATGTTACGGATTGTCGAAGTTAGAATTGCAACTTTTTCTCCCACCCTTTTATTTGCATGTATGGTTGGCAATAATGCACTTTATTGCAACCCTTTTTACTGATGCAATTGCAACTCTTCGATTATCTTTATCCCTTTTGCTATGTATGTACTTCGTTATATTTTTTTGCGCGTCCTGATCGACCAATTAGATTCTGACACCTGGCGTCTGTTTCGTTAAAAATTTTACCGTTAGACAGTTTAACCAATCAGAATGTGCCATTTGTCAGAAACAAGGATGAGGGATATAGGTAGAGGACGATAATGCGTTATGGCAGGAGAAAAGAACATACAAGAAGAAGAAAAAAATGAAATATAAAAGAGGAATGTTGAGATGCACAGGGAGTTCACGTGTAGTACTCGAACCGAACGGTTCGAAAAAGTTCTTTTTTTCTCCTTTCAAATAAAAAAATAAAAAAACAAAAAGTGTAATAGAAATTAATAAAAATTAACAAAAAAATTCTAGAAACACAAGAAATGAAATACAAATTAAATTGTTAAATAGTAAACACAAGAAATAAAATACAAATTAAATTGTTAAATAGTGTAAGCAAATGTATATGTATATATGATATCATTCCTTAGTGAGATTTAAGGAAACATGATCCTTTAATCTGCTGTTTCGGAGGGAGGGAAATGCGGGGAGCATGGTAAGGTAAGAGGCACGTGGTTATATTAGGGACAGATGTAGTATTTGATTAGGGCGACCGTCTGTCATGGCATGTGACTTTGTCACTGGGAGGGAACTCATGCCCTAGGCGGGATAACACCTAACCGTTAAATCGTTTTGACTCGGTTTTTTTTTAGTGTCCGGATACTTTCGCGTTTTGACATTGTTGTATGTTTTCTTTATATTAGCACAGTCTATTTTTTTTTATCTTGGTGGCATGCAGGCCGTGTTTATATGCTTGCGCGTCGTAAAATACGGGTTGAGAACCACTTTAGTCTGAGCTACCGGGGAGATCTTTGCATGCCCTTAACCTTGATATTTTATTCGGGTATAACCGGCGCGTAACATATATGGCGCCCAACGAAACAATGTAGCGTGACAGAGCACGTGTTCTAAATGACGTATAACGGTGATTCGCACCACGTGGCGACCGAGCCACTGGCACGTGCTATGTAACGGGTTTCGAGTCGACGATGGTTACACGTGATCGACATTATCGGATAGTACAGTTAAAATAATTTTAGTGTACATTACTGGACAGGTTTCGGTTAGAATTATTACTTGTTTTCGTGTATTTGATGTAAGTCATGACATCTGGATTTGATTGCTCTGGATGTTTCATTTGCAACATCAAATGGGGAAAACGTTTAATTATATCTGATTTTACATGCCTTTGTTGGTTTCCTTCATAAATCGGCGTAAGTCATGCCATCTGGACAACAAGTCTGGAGGTTTCATTTGCGACGTCGAGGGAGGGTCACCCTCAAGTTGGTCTTGACCGAAACTCTGTCAGCTTTCTAGCGATATTTGCTCTAGATTCAGGGAACTATAAGTCCGAACTGGCGTTATAGGGTCGAAAGTTTTCGTTGCGATAGGATCTCGGGATCTTATCAGGTATCGCGCAGTGTTTTTGCTCGCGGGAGTCCTTGTCCGTAGTGATGAATGACGAGTTGCACCACGATGCGGTAATTGGAAGGTTTTAGTAATGTGCAGGTTGAGGTTAGTCGTATCACGTGTGAATCTATGATGAGGTTTTTTTTTATATATGAATTTTTTTTTTTAATAAACCACGTGCCTATTTTACCATGTTTCCCAGCAGTCCTCCTTGAGAACACATGTGAACTGCTTCATTGGAATTGTTAAATTTTATTTTATTCTATTGTCGGATTCAAATTTTAATTGCTAATCTGGAATTTTCTTTTGCTTGCGCTTATCTTAGTTACAGGTAAAAGTACTTGTTTTCCTTCTTTCCTTTCCCTACATTTTTGGGAAACGAACGTTTTCTTCCTTTGCCTATCACCCCTCTTCCTTGGGAAGAGACAACCTTTTTTATTATACATAATTATTCTTATTATTTTTCCAGCTGATAATTTTAAATTGTTTTTTTTTCCGGTGTCGATTTTCTTTTATTTGGGTTTAATTTACTTCTTTCATGCGTTCAATGGCGCATTATGTCCAAGCCTAACACTCGGGCGAATAGCACTACTGGGGCTTCCTCACGCGAAACAGCCACAAGGTCAAATTTAGCTAACGTACCAGGAAAAGTAAGAGTTGCATCTCGTAGTTCAGTATCAGCGCAGGGTAGAGGTAGGGGTACAACTCCGGTGTCAAAGAGACCTTCGCTTAGTCCACAGTCAGATTCGAGTATTAGGGCATTAAGAGGATCATCTGCTTCCCGTTTACTGGAATCAAACCCATCTGGCGAAATAGAGGGAGACAATCTTGGTCACGAGTCGTTAACTGGATCTTTAGCAGCGCTAGGAACGAGCTTTTCAGGGAACTCAACATCGGACAACCAAGCTTCAGTGGAAATGGCGCCAGGGGAAGGAGATAAAGAAGGGGACAACCAGGCTTCAGGTGGCAACACAATGGAAAGCTTATTGGACTACTTCCAGGAGGCCATGCGTAAGACTCAGGAGGAATTTAGGAGAGAACTAACAGCTCTTAGAGAATCAACAGGGAGTACAGCTGACACCAGACCCAATTCTGCTACACCCGGACTGAATGTTCAACCGTCTGGATCTCAGGAATATTCTCCGTCGTACGCTACTTCTATCATGAATATCAAGCTAAAGGACTGGAAGATTTCTTTCAGCGGAGAAGGCAGTGTCTCGGATTTTCTCTTCAAATTAGATACTCTTGTTGCGCGCTCGCAATGCTCACAGGACCATGTTATGTCGAATTTCCACATTTTCCTGACAGGTAAAGCTGAAACATTCTATTGGGATTATATTAAGCAACACCAGAGGGCAACGTACCAAATGCTGAAAACTGCACTATCTAAGGAATTCGGCTCAAGTGAAAGTGACCATGAAATTCTGCTTAAACTCTCGACACGTAGACAGTCACCGAGGGAGTGTTATGATGACTACCATTCATTTGTAACTCGATTAAATTTACGTCTAACAAACCCTTTGTCTGATGCAGCTTTAATTGATATCATAAAGAAGAACGTACACGCAGAGCTAAAAGTGATGCTCTTCATAGCTAATCCAAATGATTTAGTTACTCTTCGGGATCTGGCGAGGAAAGCAGAGATAATTCTCCTGGAAAACAAGAATACTGGCTTTAGTCGACGTCAGGTGAATGAGATCTCTGTCGAAACCACACCAGGAGATACGGACACGGATTTTGACCCTCAAGTGGAGGCGCTAAAGGTGAATAAAACTTGGGTAGCAGGCGATTATTCAAAAATCAGGTGCTGGAATTGCCTAGAGCTCGGTCATAGTTACATTTATTGTCCTGCCGAGAAGCGAAACGTTTTCTGCTATAAATGCGGCCAACAAGGAGTAACTACAGTCAAGTGCGATAAACCTCATGGGGGAAACTTCCGTCGGAGCGAGTGGGCGACCGGGGATGCTCGTTCCTCAAAATAAATCCCGAGTTACACAACACAGGAGCAAAGCCTTCACAGAAGGACATACTACCTGATAGGACAAAATATTTACCGGATATACAAACATATACTCAGCTAGAACATGAAAATAAACCTAAGCGCAGTGGACGTAAGTCAGTTGGTCATAGAATTTCGCAACGAATTTACAAGTGCAGGCAAAGATACCGTATGAGAAGGAAATTTAGAAAAGTAACAGAATCTTCACGCTTGCCAGACAACGATGATGGAAGGCCTTTTGTAAAGATTAGAATTTTGAACGAGGAGTTGCTGTGTCTATTGGACTCCGGTGCTAACGTGTCTGTATTAGGAAAGGGAAGTCTTGATTTTGTCAATAGGAACAATATACGATTGGAAAGATTTAGATCTAGTATCTTTACCGCAAATGGTTCCAGAAATGATGTGGTGGGGTATTGTAAATTACCAGTGACGTATAAGGGAGTAGAAAAGTCGATAATTTTTTATGTAGCACCGAACCTCTCTCAGCTTGGATACCTCGGTGTGGATTTTTGGAAAGCCTACGACATTGCTCCTCAGATTTTTTCAGATTTGTCCTGTTCGGAGCTTGTCAAGGACCCTGGATCTAATTTTCACCAATTATCTCCGGAACAAAAATTGCGCTTGGAAAAGGTTGTGGCGAATTTTCCATCTTACGAAAAGTTAGGGTTAGGGCGTACACACCTACTGGAACACCATATAGATACAGGTGATGCTACACCGGTAAAGCAAAGGCACTACCCTCTCTCGCCATCCAGACAAGCAGAGGTCTACGAAGAGTTAGATAGATTATTAGCTCTCGGTGTTATAGAAGAATCGAATTCTCCCTGGTGCAGCCCAATCATGACAGTTCGAAAACCCGGAAAAATCAGACTCTGCCTGGACTGCAGAAAACTAAATTCTCTAACAAAAAAGGACTCGTACCCCTTGCCCCACATTAATGGACTTCTTAGCCGACTAAAAGACACCTACTTCATCAGTGGCATAGATCTAAAAGACGCCTTTTTCCAGATCAAATTGTCAAACACATCCAAGGAGAAGACAGCATTTGCAGTACCCGGTAGGTCCTTATACCAGTACACAGTAATGCCATTTGGTGTGTGTAATGGACCACAAACAATGAGCCGTCTGATGGATAAAGTAATTCCGGCGAAATTGAGAGATAACGTATTCGTCTACTTGGATGACCTACTAGTGTGCAGTCATAATTTCGACACGCACCTGGAATTACTCCTCGAAGTCGCGAAATGTCTTAAATATGCAGGCTTGACAATTAATGTAGGCAAGAGCAAGTTTTGTCAGCGCGAGATCAGATACCTAGGTTACCTTATAGGTGGCGGACATTTGAAAGTCGATCCTGAAAAGGTCAACGCCATATCTCAGTTCCCGATTCCTAAAACACCGCGTCAGGTTAGGCGATTCATCGGGATGGCAAATTGGTATCGCTCATTCATAGGTTGCTTTTCAGATCTTGCAGGCCCACTAACGGATTGTCTGAGAAAGACAAACAAGCCTTTTCATCTATCACCTCAGGCTGTCGAATCATTCGAAAAATTAAAGATAGCATTGTCAAAGGCACCTGTTCTTGCCGAACCAGATTTCAATAGGGAATTTATAATCCAATGTGATGCATCCCGAACTGGTGTAGGGGGCGTTGTATATCAAATAGATAATGATGGGAAGGAGCGACCTATTGCATTTGTATTCCAGAAGTTAAACAAGGCGCAAAGGAACTACACAGTTACGGAGCTGGAGTGTTTAGCGGCCATTGTGAGTGTAAAGCGCTTCAGACAATATATTGAGGGACTCCCTTTCAGAATTATTACGGACCACTCGAGCCTCCGATGGCTTATGAGCCAAAAAGATTTGAATGGCAGATTGGCCCGGTGGAGCCTGAAACTCCAGGCTTTTAACTTCACTATGGAACACCGAAAGGGTGCATTGAACGTGGTTCCCGACGCGCTCTCCAGATTCGATACCGATGAACTTGAAATGTGCAATAATCCACCTGAAGTCGACTTGTCCTCACCGGAATTTGAAAGCCCAGAATACAACAAAATAAGAGACCATGTAAGGAAAAACTCCCGGGTACTCCCCAATCTATGTATATCAGGGAACTTGATTAATAAACGCGAAAACATCCAGAGCGGATCAGATAACCCGGAAGACACCTGGAGGTTATGGTTACCCGAATCCCTAACTGGAAACGTGATTAAAAACGCGCACAGAGAAGGATGCCACGGTGGATCCGAGAAAACGCTTTTCAGAATCAGGCAAAAATACTTCTGGCCAAGGATGACACAGGACGTGAGGGCATACATTAAGCATTGCGATATTTGTAAGGAAATTAAACCGACCAACCAGATATTACGCCCTCCCATGGGTGAGCAGTTTCAGACAAATCGGCCGTTTCAACGACTTTTCTGTGATTTTCTAGGTCCATACCCGTGTAGTAAGTCGAAAAATACTCAACTTTTGATTGTGATCGACCATTTTACCAAATTTTTGTTTTTGAAGCCCATGAAGTCGGCAACCTCTGTAAATGTAATGGAATTTTTTCAGGATGACATATTCTGCACTTTTGGAGTACCACAAGTCATTCACACCGACAACGCCAAGCAATTTACTTCAAAGAAGATAGAAGACTTTTTCTTGGCGCACGGCATTACTCACATAACAACAGGATTTTATTCGCCACAGGCGAATGCCTCTGAAAGAGCTAATCGAGAAGTGATCTCAAAAATACGATATTTTCTTAAGGATCATCCTAACCATACAGCCTGGGACAGAAAAATACCTCAAATATTACAGATTCTCCGCAGTGATTATCATTCGGCTATCAGATGTTCTCCATGTTTCGGGCAAAACATGATGACGAGCGGAACGAGTTACGACGTATTGAACCGACTTAACATTCTCACCGACGATACATTGGTTCTACGCAATGACCGACTGGATGTTGTGCGAGAGAACATTCGCAGGAATCTCGATAGGGCTCATGAAAAAGGAAGCAGAACTTACAACACGAGGTGTAAATCCACGAATTTTGTCGTAGGACAGGAAGTCTTTAGAAGAAACCATGCACAGAGTGATTTTAAATCGGCTATTAACGCGAAATTCCTCCCCAAATATATAAAATGCAGGATTAGAGAAAAGTTAGGAAATTCGCTGTATACACTTGAAGATCTGAGAGGAAACTACATAGGGAAGTATCACGCTTCAGACATAAGGCCCTAAGCTATGGAGATTACACTGACTGTGAAGCCCGGCTAATTTAGTAAGTAGAACATGAGACCTCTTTTCCTAGGGTCGTGGGTCGAGCCACACGTTTTTTCTTTCCCCCTTCTTTTTTCTCAGCCTGTGTAGTTTAGATTGGCTCTTCCAATCCTGCCTGTTCACTTGTCGATCATAGACCTCCAGATGAAGCAGGTTTGTTACGGATTGTCGAAGTTAGAATTGCAACTTTTTCTCCCACCCTTTTATTTGCATGTATGGTTGGCAATAATGCACTTTATTGCAACCCTTTTTACTGATGCAATTGCAACTCTTCGATTATCTTTATCCCTTTTGCTATGTATGTACTTCGTTATATTTTTTTTGCGCGTCCTGATCGACCAATTAGATTCTGACACCTGGCGTCTGTTTCGTTAAAAATTTTACCGTTAGACAGTTTAACCAATCAGAATGTGCCATTTGTCAGAAACAAGGATGAGGGATATAGGTAGAGGACGATAATGCGTTATGGCAGGAGAAAAGAACATACAAGAAGAAGAAAAAAATGAAATATAAAAGAGGAATGTTGAGATGCACAGGGAGTTCACGTGTAGTACTCGAACCGAACGGTTCGAAAAAGTTCTTTTTTTCTCCTTTCAAATAAAAAAATAAAAAAACAAAAAGTGTAATAGAAATTAATAAAAATTAACAAAAAAATTCTAGAAACACAAGAAATGAAATACAAATTAAATTGTTAAATAGTAAACACAAGAAATAAAATACAAATTAAATTGTTAAATAGTGTAAGCAAATGTATATGTATATATGATATCATTCCTTAGTGAGATTTAAGGAAACATGATCCTTTAATCTGCTGTTTCGGAGGGAGGGAAATGCGGGGAGCATGGTAAGGTAAGAGGCACGTGGTTATATTAGGGACAGATGTAGTATTTGATTAGGGCGACCGTCTGTCATGGCATGTGACTTTGTCACTGGGAGGGAACTCATGCCCTAGGCGGGATAACACCTAACCGTTAAATCGTTTTGACTCGGTTTTTTTAGTGTCCGGATACTTTCGCGTTTTGACATTGTTGTATGTTTTCTTTATATTAGCACAGTCTATTTTTTTTATCTTGGTGGCATGCAGGCTGTGTTTATATGCTTGCGCGTCGTAAAATACGGGTTGAGAACCACTTTAGTCTGAGCTACCGGGGAGATCTTTGCATGCCCTTAACCTTGATATTTTATTCGGGTATAACCGGCGCGTAACAACAAGCAAAGATGTACCTAATGCTTCACATCATGCCACACAAGGAGGGTCTGAACAGGATCACTGATAGAGAAGATTGTATGGACAATGAAGTCCCGGCAGGTAGGGTATTAAACTCAGCGGCAATTTTTCCTAGAGCCCCTGCTACTGCAGGACTAAATTCTAATGCGGTGAAAATACAAAATGTAGCTCTTGAAGAGGAGTTAAGACAGCTGCAGTTACGTGTGGAGATGCTGAGGCTACAGCAAGAAATAAAAGACCTTGAAAAAACATATTGTAATGGTCTCAGAGATGGTACTTAGGTACTATGCGATCTGGCAACACCCCGCCTTAAACTGCAGCTAAGTTAAGATTGTAAATGGACTTTTTCCGACATTCGAATAAAGAAACGTGACGAGCTTACAAAGGCAAAGTTATACAAGTTTTTCAACTAAACACAATATTAAACAAATTTTGTCAAAAATTTGATTTGCTAATCCACCAATTAAAAAACAATAGCATTGTAAACCTTAAAAAAATTTCGTTAATTTTTGCCGAATTAAATTTTAATAACTTTGATAAAATTAAAAAATATTCGGCATATTAAGAGATTATTATAAGGATTTAAAATTAATTAAAAAATTTATCGAACTACACGATAATCCTCTGAATTGTTCAATAGAAGAGCAAGATATAGTTATTCAAGAAGAGATTAAAAAATTACGTTCCGATTTAGAAATTCCATTCGAAACTGGAACAAATTTTTGGAAGCCTATAGATGAAAATAAATATTATAACCTTAAAAATGAGATACTAAAATTATATTCTATGTTCGGCACCACTCACAACTGCGAGGTGGCTTTTTCTAATTTAAAAATAATTCTAAGTAAACTACGAAATAAATTAAGTGACCGTCATATAGCTGATCTAATGCGCATCAAAGAATATAAAGGAGATATTAATTTGGATGAAAAAGCCGACCGTTAACGTGTTTTGTTTTTTGTAAATACATCCATCAATCAGCACAACAATACAAACATTTATTCATACATCCAGTGTTGCCATATATGAAGATTTATCTTCTTTTTGAAGTGTTTTGAGGTGATGTGAAGGTTAACCGTTCATTTGTTACGAAAAAATCGCGCATTTGCGCTGCGAGTTTCAGTGTATCTTTGTTGTTCCGTGGGTATGAAAGTACATTCTAAACTAACTTTTTATATATTATTTTAAAAAATAACGATGTCAAGGGCTCCTATTTCGGACGTTGGTTCGACTGCTAGTGATTCTGAGAATGGTGAAAGAACGGATGTAGTGATGATAGCATTATTATAACTCATCGATTAATTTTAATTTTCAAAGAAAAAACAATTTAATGTTTATTTTTCTTGAATTGATTGACATTTGTCTAAATGAGAGTGTTTTATTTGACAACATCCAGTCAAAATATGTCCCGCAGTTTTCGAACGTTCTCACCAGAATCGCTTAGCAGTCAAACGGTTACAAGATTTTTATATTAAAAATAAGATTTTTATAAATTTGAAGATTTTTCGTTTGATTTTATGTTTTTAAAATGCAACTATGCTTGATTTAATCTGACTCCTATTTTGTTACAACTAAGCATTCTGTGAATAAAAACAGAAAGAATAAAGTGGCAGCGAACTAAGGTTTGGTAAAAATGGAGTTGCAGTGGAGTGCATCTGACTATTCAACCAAAAATTTCTGCTGTCGAGCGCTCCCATCCTCCAAATGAGGATGGAATTATTAAAATTGCAACAACAAATAAACTCAATGGAGAACAACGAGCGCCAATTAGCCAAGAACAACCGTATTGACTTGTCGGAATTAGACTCAGCTACACCACAATTCAGCAGGGATGACCATTATGATGTGGCAAAATGGTTCGCACAATTTGACGATTATACTAAAATGTGCGAGTTTTCCGATAAAAAAAAATGTGTTGGCGTTCGTCGCCGCTTATTTGGAACCACAAAAAGGTATGCAGACAACCTAGGATTGCTAAAATTTGAAGAAGTGAAACCTAAAATAGTAAAGATGTTTAAACGTTCAGAATCACGTCAGGACGTATACAATCAACTCCGCTCACGTACGTTACATTAGGGCGAGTCATGTCTAAGCTACGTTGTCACGATGCAGTCAATAGCCGCACAATCCGACATTGAAGAGAAAGATTTGGTCGACTTTATCATAGACGGTATACCAGACAATGCTTTCCTTTATGGAGCGGAAACTGTCGATGAACTCATCAAGAGATTATAATAATAATAATAAATAATAATAAGTGTTATCAAAAAAAGAATAAAGTGAATTTTATTATAAAAAAGGTGTACAATAAATCAAAATGCAATAAAAGAGAAACAAGAAAAATATAGTACACTAAAAAAGAATGGAAAACATATAAACAAATACAATTTTTAATGCATTATTTAATGCCGAAAAAGAGGCATTTAAATAACATTTTATACACATAAAGAAAAAAGTAAAGAATAATTAAATAGATAGTCAAAAAAAAATTATTTAAAATAAAAATAATTTCAAAATTTCTTTGAAGTACTTAAAAAAATGAATAACCTCAAAAAAATATAGGAGAGACGAAAAATCGTGTTATATTAAAAACAGTTAAAATATAACCTCCAAAAAAATAGAAGACAGAAAACGTGTGAAAAATCGTGTTATATTAAAAACAGTTAAAATATAACCTCCAAAAAAATATAAGACAGAAAACGTGTGAAAAATCGTGTTATATTAAAAACAGTTCAAATATAACCTCCAAAAAATATATTATAAATATTATATATTATTATAGATATATTATATATTAAATATTATATTCAGGGTTGCCACTATACCTCCCTTTTATTAAATTTTTTTTTTGCATGAAGACTTGGAAAAGTTCGATTCAACGGAGAGAATTTTAAATAATTTACAAAAGAGCGAATTTAAGCTATATATATATATAATTTTTAAATTTTGTTTTAAATGACACCAATAAATTGAATCGACTATTTCAGAGCGAAAGTCCTGAAATACATCTACTGCACTGTGAAATTCTACGATTATATCGTAAAATATTTGCATACTTCGTTAAAGACGAGTTTATTTCTATTGAAAACTTTAACAAGATCAACTTAAACAACTCTTTGTATATTGAAGATCCTACGGATGTATATTTGGGAACCCAAGTATCCAATAAATTATGAAATGGATTTTAGAAATAAAAAAAAAAATTACTCAATTTGATGGCAACACTGGCGATTGCATCATCCTTTGTAAATTAGGCTAAGCATTGTTTGAATAAAGGATAGAATTCATTCTGTGTTGTGGTTATGTTGGCGAATAAAGTTCTACAAATATCAGAAGTGGAATCGAAAATTAAAATATAGTAGAAGAATAGAAATAAAAGAAGTGATTTTTTTTAAGAAATAATTTTAAAACAAAAAAGTGGAGTATTTTTTATTTGAAAATGGACGAGACCAATTTTAATAAATACACGGCCTCACAACTACGCAATTGGTTGCAACAATTAAATCTGTCCACATCTGGAACAAAAAGCGCACTAATTTTGGGCCTCAGCAAATTCCCGATGGAAGAAAGGGGTGGGGTGTATGCCCAGCCGACTGATGAAGGCCTCCGGCGTTAGCGTTCATCAGTTCCCGGAACATCGTAGTTTTTGTATGTAAGATATTATTATTACTAATTATATAATAAGATACACTAGTTATTTAACTATGTAGTTATTTAAAATATATATTTCTTACCTCAGATCTAAATTTAACTATTGTATAATTATTTTATCTTATAGTATCAACAATTTTCGCTCCTGCAAACAAATGTATGCGAAAGTGAAAATGAGCTCCTGAGCAAAGAGTAGGAGCTGATGAGAAAAAAAATGAGTTGCTGGCAAAAGAAAACAAATTCTACAAAGAGAAAGGAGAGTGGGAGAAGAAAATGGGTACGTGTGGTGAATGACCACGGCGGTGAAAATTTAGAAAATAATTGTGGTGTTGCAGACAGTGGTGACGGGAGTGGTATTGAAAATGAGAGTCAAGCTAATGATAGTGGTGGAAGAGGTGGTGATACAAATGATCGTAATAATAACCCCTTCGGGTTAAAGAACGCCCCGTCGATATTTCAACGTTTTGTCAACAGGGTCGTTGCGGATACGGTAAGGGATGGAAAGCTGATAGTTTACATGGACGACATAATGATCGCGACCAGGGATATTAAGGAGCATTTGGAAATTTTGTGTAGTGTGTTTGAGCGGCTGTTTAGAATAGAAACAAGTTGGAACTCACATTGGACAAATGTGAATTTTTGAGGACTAACGTTAAATACTTAGGTTATGAGATCAATGGAAATGGCATAAAAGCGGATGCGGGCTTGCAGACTGTGAGGAATTTCCCTATCCCGAAAAATGTGCACTCCTTACATTCTGTGCTGTGCTCTTGGCGAATAAAGTTCTACATAATGGAAAAAGGCTGGAAGAATTTTTAATTACATTCAGGCTGAGGCAAATGACAAATAATATTTGGAATCGAGCCTCGACTTATCTGTGATGCGAATATTGGCAGACAACCTGAATAGAATAGTATAGAATAGAATATAATAGAATATAAAATAAAATAATGTAGTATAATATAATATAATGTAATATAATATAATGTAATATAATATAATATAGCATAATATAATAGAATAAAATATTGTTGAATGATATGGCAACCTCACAACGTGAATGTTTCTCTTTCTTTTGCTCTCATTTTACTTCATTAGTTTTTGCGTATCACTTTTTATTTTGTTCCTTTGTTAACCTTTTAAAAATCAACATGATTTTTTGAGTTTAAACGAACAACAGGTTATGGGCCCAGACGGCGTAACCAAAAAAGTGTAAGAAAAAGAAAGAGGAAAAACGGAAAATTGAAGCGGAGAGCAAAATGAACACATTTCAAATTGAAAAGTTAGATGATTCTAATTATGAGAGCTGGGCAGTACAGATGAGAAGCTTACTGATACACAGCGGTCTTTGGAGCATAGTGGCAGGAAAGGTTAGAGGACGTGTACTTGGCAATTTAGACAAGTACAGTACCCGGAGATCGATTTGGCCCTGTACAAATAAGAATTTGTACTTAATTTATATTTACTAATTTTAAACTTGAATTTGAAAATGAATTAACTTGAATTTTGAATTGAATTTATTTATATAAACTATTGCCATTTAAATTTATTTTGAATTATTTGAACTAAAATTATTGGAAAAGAATTACTGTTCCTAAAATCAAATGTGTATTAGTCACTGTCACAACGCCATACTGATTGGTTACAACCAACATAAAATTATAAATAAAATTTTAATATTCACAATTCATTCGAGAAGCAAAAGGATCTCTTTCTTTGGGCACCCATCTCAAAAAAAAGGTAAGTTACTCTTAACCACCTTTAAAGATATGAAGAAACATTTATTAACATTTCTTTCTTTCCCTCTCCTTTTCTCAATCCCCATTATAATTACATTGAGTAATTATAATAACAAATTCTCTTCAGAAGATTGGCCCAATTCTTTCTTAATCCCTATATTCCAATCTTTTGAAAGAGAATTTGTTTTAAAAATAACACAAGTTATTTCATGGTCCTTCTCCCCGCGAACTCCCCGCAACCTATGGAACAATTTCATGCTCCTTCATATTATGATGATTCATGGTCCTCTCACTCTAACTCATAACTCTAAAAGCTCGTCTTTAACGTTCCCCCCATTACTCCATAGTGGAATCTAAGAGAACGAGTGGATCCTGTTACAAAAAGCAGAGTAAAACATAAAATTATGAGGTATGTTAGCAATATCATTGAAAACATCTAATTAGTATGCAATTACAAATCAATTCGGTACAATGCGAAAAACGAAAAAAGAAAAATAACAATACAGAACAGGCAAAACTAAAAAAAAAAAAAAAAAAAAAAAAATTAGTTACAAATTTAAAATTTATTCAAACAACTTGTGTTACTTCAGACTCATTTTTCCCTTTGTATGCAACTTAATATCAACACATTCTTGTTGATATTGTCCACACTGCATAAATGTTGGGACATCGTGTATTATGCTGTCTCAGCATATTCCCACCACATAAATACATAGTGTGTTAGAACTTAAGATATTTAGCATACATTTAGTTTTAAGTAATTAAGTATAATTATGACCGAAGAAGGGAACAGTCGCTCATGCGAATGCTCAGATGTTGTCAATTACAACTCGTGGAGTAGGAGTTAACTAGCTCAGCTATATCTTTAAGGCCCCTGGAGACGATCAAATAAAACCATCAACGTCTTATTTGTGTGCGTGTTGTCGTTATATAAGTATACGTTGTCGGCTTTGATTGATGAAAATCAAAACATTTTGATTTTTTCATTTGACGAATTTTTATTTGATCGTCTCCAATTCTGATTGACAAGCAATATCTCCTTTGCTTCGATATCGTCGTAATGAACACATCATCAATGCGCGGATAAACAAACGAATATCTTTTTATTGTGAATAATGTAGGAATAAACAAAGAAATATTTATTTTATTGTGAATGTATATTTTATATTTTGTGTGTATATATGTATTTTGTATGTGTATATTTTATTTATTATATTTTTAAGAAGGTAAATTGTGTTTGTAAACGTTTTTGCCAATGCAAAAACGAAAAAAATTTATATTAGAATCAATTGCAAAATATTAATGTTGCATGTAAAACTGGAAGAAAAAGTAATAGAGAAGAAAAAAGAAAATAATATGAAATTTTTCATCCAAAGTTTTCTCTTTTTTCATACTTTCCTTTTTCTTCCTAATAAAATTGCACAAGATGTTAAAAGCAATAAATAAATCGTCATCCGATGAAGACATTTTGCGAAGCGCACACTACAAAATCAAAATGCAAATGACGATTGACGAATTTATTTGAACGTCCCCTTTTAAACTTCAATCACACTACACTCACACTTATGCATTATTTGACGAATTTATTTGATCGTCTCCAGGGGCCTTTACGACCACCGCATACAAGAATGACATATCCACTCGGAATTTGTATATATAGTCGAAGCCAAAGTTTAGTCTCTTAAACAGAACTATCTCATAACGCCTAGATATACTGACAAGTCAGCATATCTTAATAATTCCGCTGAAGAGTTGTCTTTTTTTTAGCTAGTGTCAGGAAAGGTAAAAAGGGAATCACTAGCGGATGAGCCGGAAAAAATCCAATGGGTACGTAGGATGTGAAGGCGCTTGCGACAATCGTTTTGAGTGTCAAACCATTGCAACTTGGCTACATTAAAAATGCCACTACTTCCTCCGAAGTCTGGCAAAACTGCAAGTGACATACCAGCCCAAGGGACCAATACAAAAAATCTCATTGTATAAACGTTTATTGAGCCTTCAAATGAAAGGTGGTTTAAACGATGATAAATTGGCGACAGAAGGCGCTGACGTGTAGAATTAAGCTTTTTATTGTAGTATCTAAAATTAATTACAGTGTAGATTGATTAAACCCAATCTGGCACCACTGTTATTACAGCTGCCAAATGTGGATGATCACGTTTTTAGATTATTCTAGATTCTTCTTTATTTAAAGCCGGTTGTTATATTCTACATTTAAAGGATAAATGTTATTCATATTGGATCTATTCAACGTCTTTTTATTTTCACATAAGATAACTACCACAGTTTCAACATTTATATTTTAACATGTCTTTTTTTTTTTGGAACAATATGAACCTTTACTACGCTTCTTAAGAATGCAGGTTTTTGAAGATCCTTCAAATATTACCAATTCTATGCTGGAGGCATTAGATGACCCAACAATTAAGGTATATTTTGAATTTTTGTCATATACTTTAGGTATTTTGATTTCATTCAACGCATTTTTTCAATCTGTAAAGCTAATTTTATATAAAGTAAAACATGAAGTTACAAATATACTGGAAATATTTAATTCAAATTATATAAAGATTGAAATATTAAAATCGAAACATATTCAAATATTGAGTATAACGTTGAACAGCCTAGAACCACCAACTAAATCTATAGCGGAGTGGAACAAGGTAGGATTATGTGCATAAGTATATACTTAGAATAAAAGCAATAACATGAACTTTTCACAGGTTTCTTTCTGATCAGAAACGATACATCAGAAAAAAACTCACGGAAAACAAAAAAAAAAAATCGGAACAAAACTGGTTGGGGTCCAAACCGTGAGTACATATTTTCTTCTAATGAACAGGCCATCATTGATCTGTTGTCATTAGAGGAGAGTATTGAGGGCTTGGATGTAGAAGTTTTTGGAACACCAATAAACAACCCCAAAAGAAAAAATACGGAGAAAGAAAATGAAGATGCTTCTTTTAGTGTAAAAGATAAATGTACAAGTGCTCCTAAAAACAACAATTCACACAACAACAATTCAATGTATAATTCTTACTTTATCTCAGGGATCGTTTCTCCTCTTCCAGCACCAAAAAACGAAGATACACGCTAATCATTTTTTAATATTTGTATTTTGCTTTGAAAAATTTTTGAGAGGTAATTCACAATAAAATTTTTTGTTTATACAGAATTTATAACAAATTCACAATAAAAACTTTTATTCCCAATATATTCGGAATACCGATTTTTTGGGATGGGAAAAAAAGTTTACTCCCAAATAATTTATTCCCATAATATTCACGATAGGGGTGATTTTTAATTGTAATGAATTTGATCAAAATATTTTTTTGGAATTACATGAAGTGTTGCTGCCTACGAATCATTGTCACAGTGTTCTGATAGAGAAAAAAGCAATAATTTTACAAAAATGCAGAGATTTTTATATATAAGTTGGATTTTAGTGATGAAATTTATACAATTGTTGACATAGTTAATCAAAAAATTGCTAAAGCTATTCAATTAAAAACTTCAACATTTAAAAAAGATTTCCTCCTTTGGAAATTAATTTACAAAAACTTGATCATGAATGAAGGAAGACAACATTAAAACACAAGCTGCTTGCATCATCGAAAACAAAGTTCAAATTTTAAGATTGTGGGCCACTGATATCAATCCGGAGAGAAAAAGAAGTATGTTGAAGACCATAGGCCTTAACATAGATAAATTGTGCTGCGAATGGTTTGTTAAGGCTCGATGTAAGAACATTCCTTTATCATGCACACTTATAAGAAGCAAGGCCAACGAAATTGCAGGGAAACTTAATTATGTCGATTTTAATACACCATCTGGCTGGCTGGAAAGATTACAAAAAACGGCATAATATAACTTTTCGAGCTATATCTGGAGAAGCTGCGAGTGTTAACCAAGATGATGTCAAAAGTTTTATCGAAAAAGTGCCATCTTTGATTGAAGGATATGATCTGCGAGATATTTATATTGGAGATTATTAATATATGGCAACCCTGTAATGTAAATGTTGTTAAGTACATTTTTCTTTTCTTTTTTTTCTCATTCTTATTCATTCTGTTATTGTATGCAACTGAGTCAAGACGCATTAAATAACTTTAAATAAAAACTCTGAATTGAAAGAACATTTATATAAAATCTGTTTTACTAAAATAAAAACTAATAAATAAAACAATTTATAATGCTGATGAGGAGACTGGATTATTTTTTCGAGCATTACCCGATAAGAAATTTGCATTAAAAGGTGAAAAATGCACAGGTGGAAAAATGGCTAAAGATAGACTCACGATTTTGCACTGAAAAAGAACGCCTTTTTGTTATTGGGAAAGTTGCAAAACCTAGGGCGTTTCGCAATATTAATTTGAACAATTTACCGGTAACATGGCGATCAAATAAAAAGGCTTGGATGACTGATTTTTTAATGCAGTTTGATAGGAAGATGAAGCTTGAAGATCGGAACGTAGTGCTATTTTTAGACAATGCAGCTTCTCATCCCCGTGATTTAAAATTGAAAAATGTTAAAATTGTTTTTCTCCCAGCAAACACAACATTGTTTTGCCAGCCCCTGGATCAAGGCATTATAAAAAAACTTTCATGTTTTTGTATAAATCGTTATTTTTAAAAAATATTTTGCTGCAGATGGAAAATGCAAATTCTGCTTTGGAGCTATCAAAATCTATTAATTCGTTAGACATTGTTTATTTCATACACAAAGCGTGGGAGCGGGTGAGTGCAGAGACAGTGAAAAATTATTTCAGAAAAGCTGGTTTTAGAAAAATAGATAGCCCAAATTATGATGACTGTTGGACTGCAGCAGATGAGCTGCCATTATCAGAGCTTCGCCAGTTCTCCGATATCATTAAACGACTTCCGATCCTATAATATTTGTAAAAACAGAATTTTGTAAGTAATTTTTTTTTCATATGAGTAATTTCTTTGCCAGTTGTGTGAAATTCATAAAGCTGTTGGTGGCAACATTGGGCGTATGGAAAAACAAACGAGTGAACAAAATCAAATGGATGAGAATGAAATACGAACCAGTGAACAAAATCAAATGGACGAGGATGAAACACAAACGAGTGAACAAAATCAAATGATCGAAAACGAGTGTGGAAAGTGAAAGAACACGAATGATAGAGAGCGTACAAAAGACCGTTGAAGTTGTGGCTAGTACAAATTGGAGTGATATTCATTTAAATCAAATGAAAAGAGAAAGAGAAAGAGAACTTTTACTGAAAGAAAATTAATTTTATAAAACAGAAGTTGAAGCTGAATAAAGTCATATGAATTCATGACGTTCAAAATAATAGTAGGAATGTGTCCGACAACAACAATAGAAATACGGTAAAGTTCCAAATGAGAATAATCGGAATGTTAACAATAATATTCAGGCTTATCATGAGTGTCGAAGTCGTTTTTTGACAGTTGTCGTACCATGTAAAATTTACGACAACAACACTTTTTGTAACAAATGAAAAAAACACAGATTGTTTCAATTTTTTTTTAAATTATGAGGGACCCTATGTGTAAACTGTCAAAAAATAAAATGTTGGCGGTAAGAAATAACAAAATACAAATTATAAATTATTTTTATAAAGCTGTTGCTACATTTTCTTCTTCTTAAAATGAGGAAGAATATACTGCTGCTAAGTTAAATAGTATGCGTAAGAGTTAAGATAACAGTCAAACATATTTGCCACGCCAAACTCCAAGTAAGTAAAGAAATTAAATTAAATGTATTATTGTTAACAATGTGCGAGCGAACTTGCAGCTTCACTTCACGAAGTTAAGGCCGTGTCAGATAAAACTTTGTTGCTTTGCGTGACGTTTATAACTTTGACAGAAAAGCGTAAAGCAAAAGATGTATGGCACAACAAAAACTTTGACAACACTCGCGTTGTTTGTTTATCTTTTAAAAGTGGTTGGCGCGTAAGTTTTGCTTTTAATATTTTGTGTTTAAATAAAGACTAAAAATGGATTTGAAGGATTTATTGGACATACTTATAATTGTACTGCTAATGGACGAAACATTGGAGCTGTTAGGCAAAATTTCTACACGAAGGTTTTGGGTGCGAATGCTTTATCAAGCTCGAGACTACAACGGGCTTTTCGCTACTAGTTTTAATGAAATGCATCAAGCAGTTTCAAAAGAGTGTCCGGATGAGCCCTGCTGTTTTCGATATGCTGTTAGAACTTTTAAAGAGACGTCTCACAAAAATGTCAAACATGCCATCCATATCTGCATCCTGCAGATTATTTTTAACACTTACGTAAGTTGTTTGCATATGATTTAATAAAATATTTAATAAGATATGTATATATAAACATGTACTGTTCGTAGTTATCTGGCACACGGGCACAGTAAACAAATACTTGCTAGTGCTTTCAAAATGGGACGATCAACAATAACCACCATTATAAATGAGGTGTGTGAAGCAGTTTGGGAGGAATTGGGAATGATTTACTTGTTTCCGACAAACAAGCATGAATGGAAATGTATTGCTGAGGACTTTAATACTATGTGGAATTTTCCGTACTGTATTGGTGCTGTGGACGGAAAACATATTACAATCTCATGTCCAGCCAATTCTGGATCCCAATACTATAATTATAAAGGAAATTACTCCATTGTGCTTTTAGCAAGTTGCGATGCCAATTATACCTTCACAACAGTGGATATCGGAGCATATGGTTCCCAAAGTGACGGTGGTGTATTATGGCATTCAGGCTTTGGACAGCGATTGTTGAGTGGTAACTTAGATTTAATGTTAAAATATAATTGCCACTGTTTGAGTCATTCGGCCAGAGATTCCATGCACTTTGGATCACTAGAGACAACCAGCGAATTTGTACTTCACGGGATAAGGGTACAAGACTTGCATAACTTATATGATAAGCCACTTCAATCATCGCTTTTTAATATTTACCGTGCCGAAAATCTTAGTTTTAAAGAAACACCAGATCACCATACGTTTGACGAAGTAACATCAAAAGTTATATGCTTCTACACCAGATCGTCTTATATATTTGTGCCACTCATAGCAGATCATCTCGCAGAACAATTTTAATTATATCGTCGACCCCATTAATGATGATATCGCATCCTCACAAACTGTTTATATGATGCAACCAAGTCCAAGCACAACAACAACTTCATTGGATAGGTGCAACGTCGTCTGGTAAGATATTTATTTTTAAAGGATACTTTTAACTTAACAACGCAACACTTTTCTCATATTTGTTTTATATTTTTTTCGGCAGCGATTCAATCATTAATCAGCGACGCATGTCAAAAGGCCGTTGAAAAGGTGGAGGAAAAAATAAGCTAATATTGCTGCACCTTACAGAAAATGTTGAGGGGATGCACAAAGAAATTATTGAACTTAATAAAGCGGTATCACATAATAACGCTACTATTATACCAAGCAAGCCGTTTGCTAATATTGAAGCCTTCCTCAATTTTGAGAAAACAATACTGGAAGTGTTTTGCTTACATTTGAACGCTTACAAAACGCTTATTTTTGTATGTAAATGCTGGCTGGGTAATCGTGGGAAAAGAAAAAATAAAATGGAGACAATGGCGCGTTTGGGTGATTTTGAGTGTGTGCGTGGGAAATTAAGAACAAATAGTCGTGCAGCAGTGGTTGCTTTGCATAAGTTTATATTTGAAGGCGAGGATGATCGTGGCAACAGACAACGTTTACGTGAATTTGACGTGTTTGCAGACAATGATGAGAAGTACAAGGCCAAGAAGAAGTATATTGTGGAGAATTTGAGAGCGGCAGATTTGGTTTGTTTATATAATTTGCTTAACATAAACTACGACGCAGGCAACTTGTTTGAACACATATATATAAATTTGCGTGTGGGTCAGTTGTTATGTTCGAAAAGTGTTGATGATTATGATGATTTAGAGAACACGATTGTGCAGAACAACAATAAGCAAACGACGTCAGCAAATAGTATGTTGGAAATGTGTGCAGGTGGTGCCAGTAATTTGGCTGTTAATGCTTATCAACACAACGACGGCGTCAAACGACAGGCGATACCAAATGAAGAGTTCTGCTCATACTCAAAGAAGGTTTTACGACGCAAAGATGATTTAATTGATAGCAACGACGGCGATATGCAACAACGACGTGGGAGTAATGTGAATGATTACAACGACGACGACGGGCGGCAAACTTTACGACGCAGTAATAAATTCGATGATTATAACGACGGCTAAACAAGAATTCTTTCCTTCGTATATTATTTATTGAATCTTTCCTTTCAGAATTTACAATAAGTATTCAAATCTTAACCTAAAATACAATAATAAAAGTTGTTATTGCCACTGCAACGTACAACTAAAAGTGCACATCAAAAGTAAATTTATCTGATCAGATCATTTGTTTGAAGCCTTTTGAGACGTCTGTGACCCTCGAATACAAGTAAGTCTCTTACAAGACGGTTGGGATGTTCTGTAATCCTAGAGATGTAATTGACACTTGCTATTTTTATTTCCTCTCGAACTAAGGGCACCTTCAGATCTTTGTGGATGTTACTGTTTCTCATATACCAAGGAGCACCTGTTATTATTCTAAGAAGCCTAGATTGCCGCCTTTGAAGCTTCTCTACATTGGATGGTGAGGCTGTTCCCCACAGTTGGATACCATAAAGCCAAATAGGTTTCAATACTGACTTATACAAAAGCAGTTTTAGTTCTAAATCAAGGGTTGACTTAGGTCCAATAAGCCAGTAAAGCTGTGCTGTTCTGAGTTTGATCTGGGTAATTTTGGCAGCTATATGGTGAGCCCAGGTAAGGCGACGGTCGAGATGGATGCCCAGATATTTTACACTACTATGTTCTGGTACTGTCACACCATTAATCTTGATGGGCGGACAATTTCCTCTTCTCAGTGTAAACGTGATGTGCATGCATTTAGAAACATTGACTTTTATCTTCCATTTCAGCATCCAACTTTCCAAATCACTAACATGAGATTGAAGTCTTTGTGACGCAACTGCAGAATCTCTATGAATACTTAAAAACGCCGTATCATCCGCAAAAGTAGACGTGTGAGTCACTAAACTTGTAGGCATATCTGCAGTGAACAATAAGTAAAGGAACGGCCCTAGAATACTTCCTTGTGGTACGCCAGCAGATATCTTTCTGCGGGAAGAGGTGACATCTTTTGATTTTATTTGGAAATATCTATCCCATAAGTAACTTTTTAGCAATTTATGCACATTCTTTGGTAAAAACTGTGTGATCTTAAAAAGAAGTCCTTCGTGCCAGACCTTATCGAAGGCTTGAGATATATCAATAAATAGCGCAGAGCAATACTGCTTGTTCTCAAAAGCACTTCTAATTAAATTGGTAATTCTGTGCACTTGCTGAATCGTGCTATGTTTTCGCCTAAAACCAAACTGATGGTCGGGAACTATGGCGTTGGCATCAATATGCGGTATTAAACTGTTAAGCAGCATTTTTTCGAACATCTTAGAAAGTATTGGGAGTAAACTTATTGGACGATATGATGATACTTGCGTTATGTCCTTGCCTGGTTTAGGTATCATCACTAAATCAGATAATTTCCAAGATGCAGGAAAGTAGCCTATTCGCAACATAGGGTTAAAGATGAACAATATAAAACGCACGGCCGATGTAGGCAAATTTTTAATCATTGTCGCAGTTATTTTGTCACAACCAGGTGATTTGTTCGGCTTTAGGCTCCGGATGACGGCAATCACTGCAGACAGCCGGAACTTGATCGGCCTACTAACCACATCGTCGATTGTAACTGGGGCAATACTAGAAACAGAATTGTTTGGTGTAAAAACATTCTCTAAGTAGTTGGCAAAAGCGTCCACTTTCTGTTCTGCGCTTTTTGCCCAATCACCGTGCTGTAGTCGTAAAGGGGATTCATGCAAAGTAGGTCTCCTCATTTTCCTTACTGCCTTCCATAAACTGTACTCTGAGTCTTTCGTTGCGTCCAAATTTTGCAAGTATTTTTGCAGGTTCGACTCTTTGTGCTTCTGCAAAGCGTCACGCAGAAGTCTTTGGCACTGATTAAGTTGAGACTTTAGACCTGGAGAACGATATTCTTGCCATTGGCGTCTTAAATTCCTTTTTTGGCGTAACAGTGCTTCTATGTTATTAGAGCAGGGAAATTTTCGTTTTCTCACCAAAGGGGTAGAGGATGTAGATACCCTAGCAGCTTCAGTTAAGATGTTAGCAAACTGGCGGACGCCGGATTCAATTTCCTTTTCACACTTCAAAGAGATATTTGATGGCAGGTGCGAGCTTACGAACATTTTGTATTTCCGCCAATTTGTCCTCGTCTGAAGATAATTTTGCTCCAGTAGGTTTGTATCAGGCACAAATGTTAGGATGAAATTTGTCAATAACATACCTATGTCTGAAGTTGGAATACGCGATTACGGAAGAGTTACGTCGAGTAATGGTCTTCCAAAGTATTTTAATGGAGTCATAAGTTTATTAGCTAAAGTTATATCCGATACGACTGTTTTACATGATATGAACATTATCCAACCGCTAGGTTTAAATGAATATAGATTTTTTAAAAGTACAATGATTGATAAGCCAGACCCATCAATAATGTTAGCAGCCGAATTCAATAATGTGAAATGGCTTAAAACGTATCTTGATAGGTTTATAGAAGAAGGAGAAAATAACTTCAATTACTTTTATGGGAGAACAGGTATAGATACTGAACCAGATCTAAATGTTAAGTTACTTGAGTATTATGGTGTGAACGTTGATCAGTATTACGCTGCTATTTTGAATCTAAATGCTAGATACTTAATTAGTGAAACAAATATACAAGATAGGGTTGAACGGATTATAAGAGCATATGCATTGCAGGGTGTTACGTTTGAGATGCCTATATTAACAGGAGTTACGCCTTTTAATGCATTTGACGTGGACACGGCAGCTCAAGTAATATTTATGTCAGCCCTTTTACAATCTGATTTTTGTGAATGTGTACTGGAAGATAATATGCGCTATTTCGTCGCATGTAATATTTTTAGTTATGATGAGATATTTTGCCTACATAATATGATAGTTAAGCGACCTGATCAAGCAACGTTGCTCCAGTTCCTGTCTCAAAGAGTTGATTCCGTCGATTTTGAAGTAGTTAATAGTGCTTTCGCTATGGAGATCTCACCTATTTTCCACGTATGCACTACATATTCAATAACGACATCATTGTCAATCGAGACAAGCGTAGTAATGTTATTTGAATTTTTCTTATATGCGATCACTTTTCCTAATAATTTTGATAGAATTAAAGGAGATTTACAAAAAATATTTTATACGATATTTAGCGTTTTATGCCCACAGGAGACAATAGCACTTAGGACATCTATTGGATCAGTTTATTATTTGAATGATCGTCAGGAGCCGGTATATGAGTCAGAGACTAATAGGCAGTTTAGAAATTCAGTAGACTATTTAGCAGGCGTATATCCTAGTTTATTTTCTGATCTCTCACATATGAATGCGCCACATATTCATAGTATAATGAGATTGTTTGAGCCTATTGGTGAGTTAGTGCGTGATGATTTGGCTATGGAAGCAGGTTTTCCAAGGCTTGATCGAAACCCCACTCATTATATTCCTTTCAAATATAATGCCGAGGGCTATGACGCGACTTTTTCATCAACGATTCATGGTTTTATTATGACTGTTAAAAATGTTCTTAACTATTCTATGGGAGTAAATCAGATGAGTAGGAGTTCACCGCCGTTTATAAATGCTAAGGAATTTCTAGACGACATGGTTGAACAATTTAGAGAATTCGATATAACTATGAATACGATTGTGCCTTTGCATTATCGCGTGAGAGCAAATACTATGTTTAATATTGGTGATACATTTGGTGGGACTTTTCGGAATTTTAAGCGCACGAACTATTGTTTGACCTCGCGTGATACTCCATCGCGCAGGCTATATAAGCACGTCTATACCAATGATAATCGTTATAGACTCACAACATCAGTTGTATGGCAATTATATGGTCACGGGACATCGGTTTCGATGAGACGAGCAGGCTGTATGGGCCTTCGTATCAAACAAGCCACAGTAGATGAAACAAGAATTCTGAAATAAAATGTTTTAACTGCGGCGGAAAAGGACATAATTGCGATAGTAAATCCAAAGGTACCAAATATTTTAATTGTGAAAAATTTGGCCATATCTACAGAGATTGTCCGCAGAAAAAAGGTGAATCCAATAATATTCGATTATTAAATGAGTATACGACGATGACATCATGATGAAGATAATTAAAATTGGTGACGTAACAACGAACGCGCTTTTCGATACCGGCAGTAAATTTAATTCTTTGCGACAGTACCTAGTAGTCCAACTCCTAGTAGTGATTCTGAGCTTAGTCAATTTAGCTTTGAAACAACTTCCTCTGACTCCTCAGTAGTAAGCCAGATAGTCTCCAGTCACACTTACAGATTAAACCCCTCATCACCAGGTTTAAGGCCAGAAGCCAACATGTCTGACCCTCAGCGTCCACAGTCTAGTGGCCAGTTCTATAATCGTGGTTCCTTCACAGCTTTGCAGGGAGCAGCTGCTGCTCAGGTAGAAGATGAAGCCCTAACAGAATATAGAAGACTGGAAGAGCAGCTGATTATGGCATCATGGGATGAATTGTATGGTGACATAAGTGTTCTGACTGAATTATATGCTTACCAAGGGTTCAATGCTACGGCAATTAGAACTGCCATGACCTTGAAAGAACCGAACCACAAGCAAAGAATGGCTGATATTGCTGAATTAATCTCCATCCTATTAGTGAGAGGAACATCAGTCTTAATCCCGAACAAAGAGAGGATGAGGACTGAGGCAAAAACAAGATTGGCAACTCTCAAAACAAAGTTATGCGAAAATTCAATATTCAGAGAATTAGAGAAATCATCACCGGACTGCACCTTGACGAAATCTAATTTTTATTTGTGCGGTTTTGGTCACAACAGAGGAGATAATTTGATTAAACCAATCGGCAATACTGATTTTTTTTTGACAATTGGCGAGGAGGACTTCGACCTAACGTTTCATGTCGTACCCGATGATTGTATGGATGTTAGTGTACTGTTAGGCAAACCACTTTGTCTATTAGCCGACATACGAACTACACCCGAAGGTCTTAATATTACGAAATTCACCAAGAATGACGACGTTCACATGATTATGAGAATAGACCTCGTAGAAAAACCTGAACTGGATATTGACGAGACAGCTAGTGAGAATGCTAAGGTAATGGTGACTGAGATGAATGAAAATTATAAACCGGCCAAGACTAAAACAACGAATGTGCAAATGCGCATAGTCCTTAAAGATGAAACCCTGATCTATTGCAACCCACGACGTCTACCGTTGAAAGAGAAGAAGATCAGATCCAGCAAAGATATTTGATGGCAGGTGCGAGCTTACGAACATTTTGTATTTCCGCCAATTTGTCCTCGTCTGAAGATAATTTTGCTCCAGTAGGTTTGTATCAGGCACAAATGTTAGGATGAAATTTGTCAATAACATACCTATGTCTGAAGTTGGAATACGCGATTACGGAAGAGTTACGTCGAGTAATGGTCTTCCAAAGTATTTTAATGGAGTCATAAGTTTATTAGCTAAAGTTATATCCGATACGACTGTTTTACGTGATATGAACATTATCCAACCGCTAGGTTTAAATTAATATAGATTTTTTAAAAGTACAATGATTGATAAGCCAGACCCATCAATAATGTTAGCAGCCGAATTCAATAATGTGAAATGGCTTAAAACGTATCTTGATAGGTTTATAGAAGAAGGAGAAAATAACTTCAATTACTTTTATGGGAGAACAGGTATAGATACTGAACCAGATCTAAATGTTAAGTTACTTGAGTATTATGGTGTGAACGTTGATCAGTATTACGCTGCTATTTTGAATCTAAATGCTAGATACTTAATTAGTGAAACAAATATACAAGATAGGGTTGAACGGATTATAAGAGCATATGCATTGCAGGGTGTTACGTTTGAGATGCCTATATTAACAGGAGTTACGCCTTTTAATGCATTTGACGTGGACACGGCAGCTCAAGTAATATTTATGTCAGCCCTTTTACAATCTGATTTTTGTGAATGTGTACTGGAAGATAATATGCGCTATTTCGTCGCATGTAATATTTTTAGTTATGATGAGATATTTTGCCTACATAATATGATAGTTAAGCGACCTGATCAAGCAACGTTGCTCCAGTTCCTGTCTCAAAGAGTTGATTCCGTCGATTTTGAAGTAGTTAATAGTGCTTTCGCTATGGAGATCTCACCTATTTTCCACGTATGCACTACATATTCAATAACGACATCATTGTCAATCGAGACAAGCGTAGTAATGTTATTTGAATTTTTCTTATATGCGATCACTTTTCCTAATAATTTTGATAGAATTAAAGGAGATTTACAAAAAATATTTTATACGATATTTAGCGTTTTATGCCCACAGGAGACAATAGCACTTAGGACATCTATTGGATCAGTTTATTATTTGAATGATCGTCAGGAGCCGGTATATGAGTCAGAGACTAATAGGCAGTTTAGAAATTCAGTAGACTATTTAGCAGGCGTATATCCTAGTTTATTTTCTGATCTCTCACATATGAATGCGCCACATATTCATAGTATAATGAGATTGTTTGAGCCTATTGGTGAGTTAGTGCGTGATGATTTGGCTATGGAAGCAGGTTTTCCAAGGCTTGATCGAAACCCCACTCATTATATTCCTTTCAAATATAATGCCGAGGGCTATGACGCGACTTTTTCATCAACGATTCATGGTTTTATTATGACTGTTAAAAATGTTCTTAACTATTCTATGGGAGTAAATCAGATGAGTAGGAGTTCACCGCCGTTTATAAATGCTAAGGAATTTCTAGATGACATGGTTGAACAATTTAGAGAATTCGATATAACTATGAATACGATTGTGCCTTTGCATTATCGCGTGAGAGCAAATACTATGTTTAATATTGGTGATACATTTGGTGGGACTTTTCGGAATTTTAAGCGCACGAACTATTGTTTGACCTCGCGTGATACTCCATCGCGCAGGCTATATAAGCACGTCTATACCAATGATAATCGTTATAGACTCACAACATCAGTTGTATGGCAATTATATGGTCACGGGACATCGGTTTCGATGAGACGAGCAGGCTGTATGGGCCTTCGTATCAAACAAGCCACAGTAGATGAAACAAGAATTCTGAAATAAAATGTTTTAACTGCGGCGGAAAAGGACATAATTGCGATAGTAAATCCAAAGGTACCAAATATTTTAATTGTGAAACATTTTGCCATATCTACAGAGATTGTCCGCAGAAAAAAGGTGAATCCAATAATATTCGATTATTAAATGAGTATACGACGATGACATCATGATGAAGATAATTAAAATTGGTGACGTAACAACGAACGCGCTTTTCGATACCGGCAGTAAATTTAATTCTTTGCGACAGTACCTAGTAGTCCAACTCCTAGTAGTGATTCTGAGCTTAGTCAATTTAGCTTTGAAACAACTTCCTCTGACTCCTCAGTAGTAAGCCAGATAGTCTCCAGTCACACTTACAGATTAAACCCCTCATCACCAGGTTTAAGGCCAGAAGCCAACATGTCTGACCCTCAGCGTCCACAGTCTAGTGGCCAGTTCTATAATCGTGGTTCCTTCACAGCTTTGCAGGGAGCAGCTGCTGCTCAGGTAGAAGATGAAGCCCTAACAGAATATAGAAGACTGGAAGAGCAGCTGATTATGGCATCATGGGATGAATTGTATGGTGACATAAGTGTTCTGACTGAATTATATGCTTACCAAGGGTTCAATGCTACGGCAATTAGAACTGCCATGACCTTGAAAGAACCGAACCACAAGCAAAGAATGGCTGATATTGCTGAATTAATCTCCATCCTATTAGTGAGAGGAACATCAGTCTTAATCCCGAACAAAGAGAGGATGAGGACTGAGGCAAAAACAAGATTGGCAACTCTCAAAACAAAGTTATGCGAAAATTCAATATTCAGAGAATTAGAGAAATCATCACCGGACTGCACCTTGACGAAATCTAATTTTTATTTGTGCGGTTTTGGTCACAACAGAGGAGATAATTTGATTAAACCAATCGGCAATACTGATTTTTTTTTGACAATTGGCGAGGAGGACTTCGACCTAACGTTTCATGTCGTACCCGATGATTGTATGGATGTTAGTGTACTGTTAGGCAAACCACTTTGTCTATTAGCCGACATACGAACTACACCCGAAGGTCTTAATATTACGAAATTCACCAAGAATGACGACGTTCACATGATTATGAGAATAGACCTCGTAGAAAAACCTGAACTGGATATTGACGAGACAGCTAGTGAGAATGCTAAGGTAATGGTGACTGAGATGAATGAAAATTATAAACCGGCCAAGACTAAAACAACGAATGTGCAAATGCGCATAGTCCTTAAAGATGAAACCCTGATCTATTGCAACCCACGACGTCTACCGTTGAAAGAGAAGAAGATCAGATCCAGCAAAGATATTTGATGGCAGGTGCGAGCTTACGAACATTTTGTATTTCCGCCAATTTGTCCTCGTCTGAAGATAATTTTGCTCCAGTAGGTTTGTATCAGGCACAAATGTTAGGATGAAATTTGTCAATAACATACCTATGTCTGAAGTTGGAATACGCGATTACGGAAGAGTTACGTCGAGTAATGGTCTTCCAAAGTATTTTAATGGAGTCATAAGTTTATTAGCTAAAGTTATATCCGATACGACTGTTTTACGTGATATGAACATTATCCAACCGCTAGGTTTAAATTAATATAGATTTTTTAAAAGTACAATGATTGATAAGCCAGACCCATCAATAATGTTAGCAGCCGAATTCAATAATGTGAAATGGCTTAAAACGTATCTTGATAGGTTTATAGAAGAAGGAGAAAATAACTTCAATTACTTTTATGGGAGAACAGGTATAGATACTGAACCAGATCTAAATGTTAAGTTACTTGAGTATTATGGTGTGAACGTTGATCAGTATTACGCTGCTATTTTGAATCTAAATGCTAGATACTTAATTAGTGAAACAAATATACAAGATAGGGTTGAACGGATTATAAGAGCATATGCATTGCAGGGTGTTACGTTTGAGATGCCTATATTAACAGGAGTTACGCCTTTTAATGCATTTGACGTGGACACGGCAGCTCAAGTAATATTTATGTCAGCCCTTTTACAATCTGATTTTTGTGAATGTGTACTGGAAGATAATATGCGCTATTTCGTCGCATGTAATATTTTTAGTTATGATGAGATATTTTGCCTACATAATATGATAGTTAAGCGACCTGATCAAGCAACGTTGCTCCAGTTCCTGTCTCAAAGAGTTGATTCCGTCGATTTTGAAGTAGTTAATAGTGCTTTCGCTATGGAGATCTCACCTATTTTCCACGTATGCACTACATATTCAATAACGACATCATTGTCAATCGAGACAAGCGTAGTAATGTTATTTGAATTTTTCTTATATGCGATCACTTTTCCTAATAATTTTGATAGAATTAAAGGAGATTTACAAAAAATATTTTATACGATATTTAGCGTTTTATGCCCACAGGAGACAATAGCACTTAGGACATCTATTGGATCAGTTTATTATTTGAATGATCGTCAGGAGCCGGTATATGAGTCAGAGACTAATAGGCAGTTTAGAAATTCAGTAGACTATTTAGCAGGCGTATATCCTAGTTTATTTTCTGATCTCTCACATATGAATGCGCCACATATTCATAGTATAATGAGATTGTTTGAGCCTATTGGTGAGTTAGTGCGTGATGATTTGGCTATGGAAGCAGGTTTTCCAAGGCTTGATCGAAACCCCACTCATTATATTCCTTTCAAATATAATGCCGAGGGCTATGACGCGACTTTTTCATCAACGATTCATGGTTTTATTATGACTGTTAAAAATGTTCTTAACTATTCTATGGGAGTAAATCAGATGAGTAGGAGTTCACCGCCGTTTATAAATGCTAAGGAATTTCTAGACGACATGGTTGAACAATTTAGAGAATTCGATATAACTATGAATACGATTGTGCCTTTGCATTATCGCGTGAGAGCAAATACTATGTTTAATATTGGTGATACATTTGGTGGGACTTTTCGGAATTTTAAGCGCACGAACTATTGTTTGACCTCGCGTGATACTCCATCGCGCAGGCTATATAAGCACGTCTATACCAATGATAATCGTTATAGACTCACAACATCAGTTGTATGGCAATTATATGGTCACGGGACATCGGTTTCGATGAGACGAGCAGGCTGTATGGGCCTTCGTATCAAACAAGCCACAGTAGATGAAACAAGAATTCTGAAATAAAATGTTTTAACTGCGGCGGAAAAGGACATAATTGCGATAGTAAATCCAAAGGTACCAAATATTTTAATTGTGAAAAATTTTGCCATATCTACAGAGATTGTCCGCAGAAAAAAGGTGAATCCAATAATATTCGATTATTAAATGAGTATACGACGATGACATCATGATGAAGATAATTAAAATTGGTGACGTAACAACGAACGCGCTTTTCGATACCGGCAGTAAATTTAATTCTTTGCGACAGTACCTAGTAGTCCAACTCCTAGTAGTGATTCTGAGCTTAGTCAATTTAGCTTTGAAACAACTTCCTCTGACTCCTCAGTAGTAAGCCAGATAGTCTCCAGTCACACTTACAGATTAAACCCCTCATCACCAGGTTTAAGGCCAGAAGCCAACATGTCTGACCCTCAGCGTCCACAGTCTAGTGGCCAGTTCTATAATCGTGGTTCCTTCACAGCTTTGCAGGGAGCAGCTGCTGCTCAGGTAGAAGATGAAGCCCTAACAGAATATAGAAGACTGGAAGAGCAGCTGATTATGGCATCATGGGATGAATTGTATGGTGACATAAGTGTTCTGACTGAATTATATGCTTACCAAGGGTTCAATGCTACGGCAATTAGAACTGCCATGACCTTGAAAGAACCGAACCACAAGCAAAGAATGGCTGATATTGCTGAATTAATCTCCATCCTATTAGTGAGAGGAACATCAGTCTTAATCCCGAACAAAGAGAGGATGAGGACTGAGGCAAAAACAAGATTGGCCACTCTTAAAACAAAGTTATGCGAAAATTCAATATTCAGAGAATTAGAGAAATCATCACCGGACTGCACCTTGACGAAATCTAATTTTTATTTGTGCGGTTTTGGTCACAACAGAGGAGATAATTTGATTAAACCAATCGGCAATACTGATTTTTTTTTGACAATTGGCGAGGAGGACTTCGACCTAACGTTTCATGTCGTACCCGATGATTGTATGGATGTTAGTGTACTGTTAGGCAAACCACTTTGTCTATTAGCCGACGTACGAACTACACCCGAAGGTCTTAATATTACGAAATTCACCAAGAATGACGACGTTCACATGATTATGAGAATAGACCTCGTAGAAAAACCTGAACTGGATATTGACGAGACAGCTAGTGAGAATGCTAAGGTAATGGTGACTGAGATGAATGAAAATTATAAACCGGCCAAGACTAAAACAACGAATGTGCAAATGCGCATAGTCCTTAAAGATGAAACCCTGATCTATTGCAACCCACGACGTCTACCGTTGAAAGAGAAGAAGATCAGATCCAGCAAAGATATTTGATGGCAGGTGCGAGCTTACGAACATTTTGTATTTCCGCCAATTTGTCCTCGTCTGAAGATAATTTTGCTCCAGTAGGTTTGTATCAGGCACAAATGTTAGGATGAAATTTGTCAATAACATACCTATGTCTGAAGTTGGAATACGCGATTACGGAAGAGTTACGTCGAGTAATGGTCTTCCAAAGTATTTTAATGGAGTCATAAGTTTATTAGCTAAAGTTATATCCGATACGACTGTTTTACATGATATGAACATTATCCAACCGCTAGGTTTAAATTAATATAGATTTTTTAAAAGTACAATGATTGATAAGCCAGACCCATCAATAATGTTAGCAGCCGAATTCAATAATGTGAAATGGCTTAAAACGTATCTTGATAGGTTTATAGAAGAAGGAGAAAATAACTTCAATTACTTTTATGGGAGAACAGGTATAGATACTGAACCAGATCTAAATGTTAAGTTACTTGAGTATTATGGTGTGAACGTTGATCAGTATTACGCTGCTATTTTGAATCTAAATGCTAGATACTTAATTAGTGAAACAAATATACAAGATAGGGTTGAACGGATTATAAGAGCATATGCATTGCAGGGTGTTACGTTTGAGATGCCTATATTAACAGGAGTTACGCCTTTTAATGCATTTGACGTGGACACGGCAGCTCAAGTAATATTTATGTCAGCCCTTTTACAATCTGATTTTTGTGAATGTGTACTGGAAGATAATATGCGCTATTTCGTCGCATGTAATATTTTTAGTTATGATGAGATATTTTGCCTACATAATATGATAGTTAAGCGACCTGATCAAGCAACGTTGCTCCAGTTCCTGTCTCAAAGAGTTGATTCCGTCGATTTTGAAGTAGTTAATAGTGCTTTCGCTATGGAGATCTCACCTATTTTCCACGTATGCACTACATATTCAATAACGACATCATTGTCAATCGAGACAAGCGTAGTAATGTTATTTGAATTTTTCTTATATGCGATCACTTTTCCTAATAATTTTGATAGAATTAAAGGAGATTTACAAAAAATATTTTATACGATATTTAGCGTTTTATGCCCACAGGAGACAATAGCACTTAGGACATCTATTGGATCAGTTTATTATTTGAATGATCGTCAGGAGCCGGTATATGAGTCAGAGACTAATAGGCAGTTTAGAAATTCAGTAGACTATTTAGCAGGCGTATATCCTAGTTTATTTTCTGATCTCTCACATATGAATGCGCCACATATTCATAGTATAATGAGATTGTTTGAGCCTATTGGTGAGTTAGTGCGTGATGATTTGGCTATGGAAGCAGGTTTTCCAAGGCTTGATCGAAACCCCACTCATTATATTCCTTTCAAATATAATGCCGAGGGCTATGACGCGACTTTTTCATCAACGATTCATGGTTTTATTATGACTGTTAAAAATGTTCTTAACTATTCTATGGGAGTAAATCAGATGAGTAGGAGTTCACCGCCGTTTATAAATGCTAAGGAATTTCTAGACGACATGGTTGAACAATTTAGAGAATTCGATATAACTATGAATACGATTGTGCCTTTGCATTATCGCGTGAGAGCAAATACTATGTTTAATATTGGTGATACATTTGGTGGGACTTTTCGGAATTTTAAGCGCACGAACTATTGTTTGACCTCGCGTGATACTCCATCGCGCAGGCTATATAAGCACGTCTATACCAATGATAATCGTTATAGACTCACAACATCAGTTGTATGGCAATTATATGGTCACGGGACATCGGTTTCGATGAGACGAGCAGGCTGTATGGGCCTTCGTATCAAACAAGCCACAGTAAATGAAACAAGAATTCTGAAATAAAATGTTTTAACTGCGGCGGAAAAGGACATAATTGCGATAGTAAATCCAAAGGTACCAAATATTTTAATTGTGAAAAATTTTGCCATATCTACAGAGATTGTCCGCAGAAAAAAGGTGAATCCAATAATATTCGATTATTAAATGAGTATACGACGATGACATCATGATGAAGATAATTAAAATTGGTGACGTAACAACGAACGCGCTTTTCGATACCGGCAGTAAATTTAATTCTTTGCGACAGTACCTAGTAGTCCAACTCCTAGTAGTGATTCTGAGCTTAGTCAATTTAGCTTTGAAACAACTTCCTCTGACTCCTCAGTAGTAAGCCAGATAGTCTCCAGTCACACTTACAGATTAAACCCCTCATCACCAGGTTTAAGGCCAGAAGCCAACATGTCTGACCCTCAGCGTCCACAGTCTAGTGGCCAGTTCTATAATCGTGGTTCCTTCACAGCTTTGCAGGGAGCAGCTGCTGCTCAGGTAGAAGATGAAGCCCTAACAGAATATAGAAGACTGGAAGAGCAGCTGATTATGGCATCATGGGATGAATTGTATGGTGACATAAGTGTTCTGACTGAATTATATGCTTACCAAGGGTTCAATGCTACGGCAATTAGAACTGCCATGACCTTGAAAGAACCGAACCACAAGCAAAGAATGGCTGATATTGCTGAATTAATCTCCATCCTATTAGTGAGAGGAACATCAGTCTTAATCCCGAACAAAGAGAGGATGAGGACTGAGGCAAAAACAAGATTGGCCACTCTTAAAACAAAGTTATGCGAAAATTCAATATTCAGAGAATTAGAGAAATCATCACCGGACTGCACCTTGACGAAATCTAATTTTTATTTGTGCGGTTTTGGTCACAACAGAGGAGATAATTTGATTAAACCAATCGGCAATACTGATTTTTTTTTGACAATTGGCGAGGAGGACTTCGACCTAACGTTTCATGTCGTACCCGATGATTGTATGGATGTTAGTGTACTGTTAGGCAAACCACTTTGTCTATTAGCCGACGTACGAACTACACCCGAAGGTCTTAATATTACGAAATTCACCAAGAATGACGACGTTCACATGATTATGAGAATAGACCTCGTAGAAAAACCTGAACTGGATATTGACGAGACAGCTAGTGAGAATGCTAAGGTAATGGTGACTGAGATGAATGAAAATTATAAACCGGCCAAGACTAAAACAACGAATGTGCAAATGCGCATAGTCCTTAAAGATGAAACCCTGATCTATTGCAACCCACGACGTCTACCGTTGAAAGAGAAGAAGATCAGATCCAGCAAAGATATTTGATGGCAGGTGCGAGCTTACGAACATTTTGTATTTCCGCCAATTTGTCCTCGTCTGAAGATAATTTTGCTCCAGTAGGTTTGTATCAGGCACAAATGTTAGGATGAAATTTGTCAATAACATACCTATGTCTGAAGTTGGAATACGCGATTACGGAAGAGTTACGTCGAGTAATGGTCTTCCAAAGTATTTTAATGGAGTCATAAGTTTATTAGCTAAAGTTATATCCGATACGACTGTTTTACGTGATATGAACATTATCCAACCGCTAGGTTTAAATTAATATAGATTTTTTAAAAGTACAATGATTGATAAGCCAGACCCATCAATAATGTTAGCAGCCGAATTCAATAATGTGAAATGGCTTAAAACGTATCTTGATAGGTTTATAGAAGAAGGAGAAAATAACTTCAATTACTTTTATGGGAGAACAGGTATAGATACTGAACCAGATCTAAATGTTAAGTTACTTGAGTATTATGGTGTGAACGTTGATCAGTATTACGCTGCTATTTTGAATCTAAATGCTAGATACTTAATTAGTGAAACAAATATACAAGATAGGGTTGAACGGATTATAAGAGCATATGCATTGCAGGGTGTTACGTTTGAGATGCCTATATTAACAGGAGTTACGCCTTTTAATGCATTTGACGTGGACACGGCAGCTCAAGTAATATTTATGTCAGCCCTTTTACAATCTGATTTTTGTGAATGTGTACTGGAAGATAATATGCGCTATTTCGTCGCATGTAATATTTTTAGTTATGATGAGATATTTTGCCTACATAATATGATAGTTAAGCGACCTGATCAAGCAACGTTGCTCCAGTTCCTGTCTCAAAGAGTTGATTCCGTCGATTTTGAAGTAGTTAATAGTGCTTTCGCTATGGAGATCTCACCTATTTTCCACGTATGCACTACATATTCAATAACGACATCATTGTCAATCGAGACAAGCGTAGTAATGTTATTTGAATTTTTCTTATATGCGATCACTTTTCCTAATAATTTTGATAGAATTAAAGGAGATTTACAAAAAATATTTTATACGATATTTAGCGTTTTATGCCCACAGGAGACAATAGCACTTAGGACATCTATTGGATCAGTTTATTATTTGAATGATCGTCAGGAGCCGGTATATGAGTCAGAGACTAATAGGCAGTTTAGAAATTCAGTAGACTATTTAGCAGGCGTATATCCTAGTTTATTTTCTGATCTCTCACATATGAATGCGCCACATATTCATAGTATAATGAGATTGTTTGAGCCTATTGGTGAGTTAGTGCGTGATGATTTGGCTATGGAAGCAGGTTTTCCAAGGCTTGATCGAAACCCCACTCATTATATTCCTTTCAAATATAATGCCGAGGGCTATGACGCGACTTTTTCATCAACGATTCATGGTTTTATTATGACTGTTAAAAATGTTCTTAACTATTCTATGGGAGTAAATCAGATGAGTAGGAGTTCACCGCCGTTTATAAATGCTAAGGAATTTCTAGACGACATGGTTGAACAATTTAGAGAATTCGATATAACTATGAATACGATTGTGCCTTTGCATTATCGCGTGAGAGCAAATACTATGTTTAATATTGGTGATACATTTGGTGGGACTTTTCGGAATTTTAAGCGCACGAACTATTGTTTGACCTCGCGTGATACTCCATCGCGCAGGCTATATAAGCACGTCTATACCAATGATAATCGTTATAGACTCACAACATCAGTTGTATGGCAATTATATGGTCACGGGACATCGGTTTCGATGAGACGAGCAGGCTGTATGGGCCTTCGTATCAAACAAGCCACAGTAGATGAAACAAGAATTCTGAAATAAAATGTTTTAACTGCGGCGGAAAAGGACATAATTGCGATAGTAAATCCAAAGGTACCAAATATTTTAATTGTGAAAAATTTTGCCATATCTACAGAGATTGTCCGCAGAAAAAAGGTGAATCCAATAATATTCGATTATTAAATGAGTATACGACGATGACATCATGATGAAGATAATTAAAATTGGTGACGTAACAACGAACGCGCTTTTCGATACCGGCAGTAAATTTAATTCTTTGCGACAGTACCTAGTAGTCCAACTCCTAGTAGTGATTCTGAGCTTAGTCAATTTAGCTTTGAAACAACTTCCTCTGACTCCTCAGTAGTAAGCCAGATAGTCTCCAGTCACACTTACAGATTAAACCCCTCATCACCAGGTTTAAGGCCAGAAGCCAACATGTCTGACCCTCAGCGTCCACAGTCTAGTGGCCAGTTCTATAATCGTGGTTCCTTCACAGCTTTGCAGGGAGCAGCTGCTGCTCAGGTAGAAGATGAAGCCCTAACAGAATATAGAAGACTGGAAGAGCAGCTGATTATGGCATCATGGGATGAATTGTATGGTGACATAAGTGTTCTGACTGAATTATATGCTTACCAAGGGTTCAATGCTACGGCAATTAGAACTGCCATGACCTTGAAAGAACCGAACCACAAGCAAAGAATGGCTGATATTGCTGAATTAATCTCCATCCTATTAGTGAGAGGAACATCAGTCTTAATCCCGAACAAAGAGAGGATGAGGACTGAGGCAAAAACAAGATTGGCCACTCTTAAAACAAAGTTATGCGAAAATTCAATATTCAGAGAATTAGAGAAATCATCACCGGACTGCACCTTGACGAAATCTAATTTTTATTTGTGCGGTTTTGGTCACAACAGAGGAGATAATTTGATTAAACCAATCGGCAATACTGATTTTTTTTTGACAATTGGCGAGGAGGACTTCGACCTAACGTTTCATGCCGTACCCGATGATTGTATGAATGTTAGTGTACTGTTAGGCAAACCACTTTGTCTATTGGCCGACGTACGAATTACACCCGAAGGTCTTAATATTACGAAATTCACCAAGTATGACGACGTTCACATGATTATGAGAATAGACCTCGTAGAAAAACCTGAACTGGATATTGACGAGACAGCTAGTGAGAATGCTAAGGTAATGGTGACTGAGATGATTGAAAATTATAAACCGGCCAAGACTAAAACAACGAATGTGGAAATGCGCATAGTCGTTAAAGATGAAACCCTGATCTATTGCAACCCACGACGTCTACCGTTGAAAGAGAAGATCAGATCCAGCAATGGTTAAGTGAGGACATTATTGAACCATCAGAATCCGAATTCTGCAGTCCGATTGTTTTGGCGAAGAAACGAGATTCGACATCTAGACTCTGTGTAGATTTCAGACGAATGAATAATGACTTTTGGCAGAAATGTTAAACGCGTTCAGTTCAAAAGAAAATAAGTTGGTAATGCGACGTAATTTTGAGGCATACAAATGGCAGTACAATGTGAGCTTTGTGAACTATTTTAATGAGAAAGTACTGTTGGCCACTAAATTGAATATTGATGAAGACGAGCAAACCTGACGAAAATTTAAAATTACATGCATTTTAGTCTATTCAATTACCCTTGCCAGTGTCATCAAGGCCAACAAGAAATACTACAAAATATAGATGCTACAACTGCAACTCCCTAGGACACTTTGCCACCGATTACCGAAAACCCAAGAGAGAAGTCGGCGCATTTTAGGCTTGTGGAAGTTTGGAATAACTCGCTGCAGCGTGCCCTAAACGAAGAGAAGCGGGAGAGTACGATCTTGAACATGATCTGTGATAGACGTGTTATGGAGCTCAATAATACTTGCGCTTTCAAAAGAATTTATTTATTTAACAATTCTGATTCGTGTAAATAACAACAAAAATAAAAACAAAAAAAAAATTAAAAAAACTGGGGGCTAATTCTGGCAGTCGTATACGATCAAATACTTACTCGTACGTTCGTTTTTTTTAGTTTTGGGATTCTGTCAGTCGATATCGATTAATATGTATCGACATTTCTAATGACAGCAGTCGATAGCGTGCAATTAAAGCTTTTATGCGAAAATTAGAAAGTGAAGATCTAAAATTCATAAAAGCTAACGAGTTTTCAACAGACAGCAGTATCAATAAACTTAAAAATATAAAAACACTACTACACTGTGTAATTAGATGGGAACAAGTCAGAAAACACGAAATGCTGCAACTGTCAAGGCTTTTTCCACAGTGCTGCTAATTGTCACCTCCCTAGGAGATGTGAGAAATCCTAGGAGATGTGGGAAATGCAACATGGACGTCGAAAGAGGAAAGTGTTCTATAGAAAAGGTACCAGCTGATGAAAAAGACAAATTATTTTGTGCTCTTTGCAATAAATATGGTCATCCAGCATCCTACAAGGGGTGCGAAAAATATAAGCAGCTGAAAGAAAAAAATAATTTAAAAAGAAAAGATTTACTGTAAACAAAACTTATAATCCTAATGTATGTAGGATTGGGACAGTTAAGGACAAGACGGGCAACAAGGGTTTATAGACAGAAACAGAGAGACGGACGAACACTCATTTATCTGTGGGAGAGAATGAGCTTGAATATATTCACATAGTGAACAACGGGCAGACAGAGATAAGTATTGAGTTTTAGTTTTATAGAATATAGTGTTATAGTGACGTTCGAACAATGAAGTTTATAATTATTAGTTTTTGAAGTGTTGACCGCAATGAACAAACGCGGCTGTTTATTTTAATTTCTTTAACATTAGTTTCATGCATATTTTTAGTTTTTTTTTTTACCGCCTAAGCCATTTATCCTAAATAAAATGAATTTAATTTAATATTCCGTGTTTTATTTAATAATAAATAAAAGGAATCAACAAATTCCTACATGTATACACTGTAGTGGTCTTTGATATGGCAACACCCATCCCAGAGGTTCCAGCTATAATAGAATACAACTATGTAAGAATACAACTTTGTAAGAATACAACTATGTAAGAATTGGTCAATTCACACAAGCCGTTGTATCGTTGTATTCATCGTATTGTTGGAAGAACATACAACAGTGTATGATTGTTGTTGATATTTTTCATATAAAAATCCGATACACTTATACACACTTTTGCCATATGTTTTTAAAAGTTGTATTGGTTTCGTGCTATCAAATTGTGTGAATGAAAAAAATGTGTATATGTTTTCATATGTTTTCGGGTTTCATATGGTTTCGGGCTATCAAATTGTTTGAATGCCACGAGATACACAATACAGCATAGCGTTGAGCGTTCACAAACAAACAAATGTATTCAATACAACATACACGATACAAAGTCGTGTGAATTGCCCAAATATAACTATGTGTAGTTATCATCTCGGTAAGCAAAGTAACTCTGTACTTTTCATTTCCGCGTTATGTGCGGCACTTTTTGTAAAACCACTGAAAAGAGAAGACCTACAATAAAGAATAAAATCACTACACACCAGGTGTGGGGTAAGCATAAAAAACAATATCTTACGCGTGGTTTAAAGAATTTGTGCGAAGTGTTCTTTTTTAAGCGTATTAAAGTAAAAATAATTTTTTTTTTTAAATAAAAGACCGGGAAGATAGACCCTGATAAAGGCATTGACAGATGCCGGGGTTGAGTTCCCAGAGTCTGCAACATTAAAGCAGCTTAAGACATTGTACGCATCGTTGAATGCCGGCAAGGAGTGGGAAGATGACACGATGAGTTCGACCTCCCATAGGACAGAGGCCGCCGGATATGTTGGCGTTGATCAGGAAGCAAGCACCGCCATTCGTGCAACTCTGCCCGCGACCACGATGTCGTCCACCATAATGCAAACGGCCAATGTGCCTACGGTTACTGCGGTTGCCGTTACCATACCTACTGTTAATGTGCCTGCCAGACGTTGTGTCTGCTGTCGCTGTGCCTAACGTTACCGTGCTATTGGCCACCATGCCTGCTGTTACTACGTCTGCCGATATGTCTGTGCCCCCGCGACCTCCATCGCTGTGCCTGCCGTCACTAGACCGGCCATTAATGTGCCTGCTGTTATTGTGCCACATGCCGATGAACCCGCTGTCACTGTACCTCCTACCATCGTGCGCCCTTTGTCAAGTAATTCAACTATAGAAGCTAACACTGTTGAAAAGAGCAGATTAGAAAACTTCAGATGCAGCTCGAAATATTGAAATTGCAGCAAAATTCATGCGTTAGAAAGCGAAGGTAAAGCGAGGCAGATCCTCAAGAACGACATGATGGAGCTGGATGCGGCAGTGCCCTCATTCAGTGAAGACGACCAATATGATGTAACTAAATGGCTGATGATATTTGAAGAATATACTGATATGTATGGTTACACCGGTAAGGAAAAGTGTATGGCGATTCATAGACGATTGACGGGTACCGCTAAGCAGCACGTCATCAACCTGGAAATATACCACCAGCTACGTGCAAGAACCTTAAGACCGAACGAGTCCTGCCTGAGATATTTAGTGTCCATGCAGGCAATAGCTTTGCAGATGGACATCGATGAGCAGGAAATAATAGAATTAGTGATTGATGGAATCCAGGACCGCACTACTGATATAGCCAGGTTATACGAGGTCCGTCAATGAATTAATACGCCGGATGGATGGGTATGAACAGAAGAGGCAGGCGCGTATGAGTTCCACGAAGCTTGCAGTTTACTCCAGGTACAATCACGGCAATGGATTTCTGGTTCACGGCATCAGGAATTGTCATGTGCTTTACGCATGTGGGTTAAGAAAGGAAAGAACCAGATGGCAACTCTCGAGACGGAATTTTAACAGTTGGTAAGGCGATTTAGGTTAAAGAGACAAAGACAGAGGTTGAAAAGAGACGGATATATTTTTAATGGAATAACAAAAAAATATAACGGGACAGAATAATCTAAAAAAAACAAAAGGCCGTGATATAAAAAGGAGCAACGATATGTTGATATGTGAACAGCGGGATGGTAAGGTGGCCGTCAGTTAGGCTGATACGCGGTTTTTTTTTTTTTTAAAGAAATAAGGAAAAAAATGGTCGCGGCTGAGTTGTGTAAAATTGTAATAAAACAAAAGTTTCAATTTAGTAAAATTATTTCAAACTGTTATATAAACTAAGCAAAGGAAAAAGAGTGGTCCATTACGACAGATTTAATCAATTAAGTACTCAAGGCAAAATATATCTCCAGAATAAAGTTTAAAGCGACCAACCAAAAGAGACAAAGAGCACAAACGACAGGGCTAACAACCTCCAAAATAGTTTCAACAGCCAGAGCATCAGTAATATCAACAATAACGACGACTGTACTTATCTGCATCAACATCGCAACAGGCGACTATACCTGCATCACCTTCAGTAACGTCTGCATCAGTCAACTGTATCTACACTAACATCGCATCAGACTACTGTACCTACAGCATCTATACCATCTTTAACCTCAAATCCTCGATGCATCATTTACATCATATATATCATTAACATCACCTATAAGTGTGGTAAAACAGGTATTTGCCTGACTCTGACGAAACTAATCGAACTAGTGACAGAACATTTTTCTTTTTATTATTTTTATTTTATTTTTATCGTTTTATATAACTAGATTTTCAACATGTCGAGAGGAAATATGTTCAATGCAAATACTTCTGACGAGGAAGAATTTTCACGGATAGTTCATGAATTCGACGGTCCGATACCGCCATTGGACCCTTTGAATTCGGCTGATATGCACATGTTTCGGCATGTGTTTACTAACGAGAAAAATATATTGACGGGACAAGCTCGTCAAATGATGGATAATGACAAATTTTTGAATATGATGGAATTAATACGTGAGGGAGCCGGTACCATTCTTGAGATGGGTGAAGAAACTCACAGTATTATGAAGCAAGTAGTTCGAGTCATGGATGGTAGTGGAAACGACTCATGGATAGGTAAAACTGGTTCATGTTTAACTGCATTGGGTTCGGCGTTGTACATCGTACCTGGGATAAATGTTATGTGGGGTACGGCTGCCTACGGGGCCGGACTCTTACTCAATTGGATTGACGATGCCGTCAATATGAATACGCGCGGCAATCTTTCAGATATGCGGTACAATCTGATGGCGAATCTTTCCTCTACTTCAGGGGATACAGGAATGAATAGGACTCTACGTCGTATGCATGATATGGAAGATAAGATTGAGGCTGTTATGGGTTGGATGGAAGAGCAGGAAGACCGTGTTTATCGCGTCGAGAAAGCTATCTCCGATCTTCGCGACAGCCATCATGGGTTGCAGTTTTGGGAAATTAAAACCGGAGTTTCTCAAGAGAAGCATCTGGGTATAGTGCTATACACAGGATTGGAAGGGGGAAGGATCATGTCAATGATCGTGTATAGTAATAGTGTTTGTGAAAGTGCGCGTACGGACACGATGTCTCGTTCGGGTTACGGGACCGCTGTGGAATGGAACATGAAGAACTCGGCACTGGGGAATTTCAGAAGTATATCTTCTTCTGATCAGATCCCCGGTGTTAGAATTGTTTCTACAATGTCGCTGTTTTCCCCTGACGAAGTCATGCAGAGCAGATTCTACGGTCTAAGTGGATTCCTGCATGGCACCCGTTTGAGAGGAGAGTAATTAAGGACAGTAGTGATGATGTATTTACAGTTAGGATATGGCAATGAATGAAGGCCCTTCTCGATATGACCGTCCACCCGGTAATAGCTCCTAAGCGTCTAGTTTAAAGTACAAAAAAAAAAAAAAAAAAAAAAAAAAAAAAAAAAAAAACTATCAATTGTATTTATAAATATTAAGTAGATTTAATTTCTTGGGTGAATATAAATAGGTTTTTTTTCTTTCTGTTTCGTATCTATAACTCAATCCCTTATATTAAGGTGCGAGTCCCAACTACTTAAAACCAGCTCGATTTATCAGGGTTTAACGTTTCTTGTGTTAGAAGTCCTACGAACATATAAATGAAGAACAAAGACAGAAGAAGAAAAGAGACCCATTTATAGGAAAATTAAATAATATATAAAAATAATCGGCAAGAACCACCCCCTCCGGCGAGCCACAGCCCGGCAAAACGGGAGCATACCAGCGACGCAGGTTATCTGGCCACTTTGATTTCAGCTGTTTGATTTCTTAAGCAGCTTTAGCACAAATTTGCGTTATCGTATTACCACGGTCAGCGTTTCACAGAATTGTCGCCGGTAAACAGAAAACCGCTACTATATTGGCGGCGCTGGATCCAAACATCATTTCTCTACAGGCAGACGTAATCGCTTCTTTGCCGCCTACAGACAGATATGAGTATACAAAGTCGAGAATAATTGCTCATGTCGCCGATAGTGAACAACGCCGGCTTAGTCGTCTTCTGTCTGAAATGGCTCTGGGAGATAAGAAGCTATCAGACCTCTATTATGAGATGAAACGCGTTGCTGGTAACACGGTAGGAGACGCAGCTTTGAAAGGCTTGTGTATCAAGCGCCTGCCAGAGTTCGCCCAACCAGTCGTAGCCGCTTCAACAGGTACTCCGCCAGAATTCACCTGATGTACATAATATATTTAGTTTTAAGTTCAGTTTGAATAAAGAACTCGATAAAAGAAGACGTTATGTACTACAATATTGTTTTTAAAAACAAACAAATCTGCGGAACCATTTCTAATGAAAAGCTGATAAAAAAAAATAGTTTTATACGACAAAAAAAGGGCAACAACCCAAACAAATTTTATTACTTTTCTAGATAACATAATTTTAAGATAAAGAGATATTGTAAACAAAGAAATGTACCACCCATACTTTCGAGCGCTACCAAACCAGAAGCAAATTAAATCAGAAAAAACGAATGAGAGGAGAAGCATATGTAAACACTTCAAAGGGGTCTTCCTCACAAATTTCCCCAAGACGCACTGTGGATGGCCCGTATATCGTTTTAAAACGTTTTCCTAAGTTTTTCACAGTAATTGTGCGGGGTTGAAAAACAAATATTAGTATCGACAGCTAGAAACCTTGTTTTCGTCCAGCGTCAGAGTCTTTAAGTCCAGCTGGGCTTAAGTTCAGCTGAATAGACAGATATTTTTCCTTCATCAAATGATCTCGTGCCTAGCACACACATTCCCGAAGAAGCTTCCAATCGTAATTCAACATCAGACCAGCCGATTCGCGATGGTCCTACCAGTGCCACATATTCGCCTGATACATCAAGCACCGAGGAGTTCGATCGTGACCGTGATGAGAGTCAGTGGCATTACGGATAAAAAGTCGAGTATTATTTTCTATAAGTTCTTTTCCTATTTTTACTTCTTTTTCAAAATCGAAGTAATAATATTTTTGTTTTTGCATCAGCGGTGAAAAAGAAATAAAAAACCGGTTTTAAAAAGTTTAAACCATTTGTGATATGAGCGAGCTTAAGGCTTCAGACTCATTGAACAATAATAATAATAATTCAAACAACAATATCAACATAGAGAATGTGAAAAGAAAGAAAAAACGGATCAATTAGCATCCAAACCTTATAGAAACAATTATTATCCAGTGCTAGACACTGTACGTGATACTGTATGTGATGGTGAACTACTAAAAAAAAATTGAAGAACATGTTAAAAACAATAAGAAAAAATAAAACTGCATAACTTAGCTCGAGCTGCAATGCCTGCCTGTAAGGCAAAAAATAAATGAAAAAAATATTTCTGTATCAGTAAATAACAATAATACAACAATCATTAAAGACCTTCTGGTCATTTTGATTTTTAAGCTTAAGTTTGAACTTCAAAGAGGCAAGAAGCTTTAATAAAAACCTGAATTTCTTCTAAGAAAAGACAGAGGTTTTTTTATTACTACTAAAAACAACAAAGTCTAAGGAGAAAGTCTAGACTTCATTTTGGTCCTTCGTTAAAGTCCTAGAAGAGCTAGGATTGGATTAACTAGTGGAAAACCTGCCCACTGATAGTCTTCAACAGTTGTTTTAGCGTAACAACCCCGGCAAAATTGTTTGAAGTGTCTACAATAGTTGTTCTACCACAACAACTAAGGCATCATCAGTAGTCAAGAGGGATGCTTACAGAACAATCTTTGGTGTGTGTCCTGTTGCATCGAAGAAGAGAACTCCCACGCGTTGCCCTTACTTTCTTATGTGCAATTGGATTTATAGCGACATCTTCATACATAAGGAAACAAAAAAAAAAACATAAAATAAGTGCAGTGAACAATATTAAAATAAAATAATTTAATATTTCAACAATAATAATAAAAGGTGAAGTGGAAACAAAGAATAAAAAATAAGCACTGAATTTCTTCAAGAAATAAAACCGTGGTGTTAATAAAAATGCATAAAAAACACATTCCTTCACCTTGAAGAAAAAGTAGCCAGAATTTGCAACCAGCAACAACAACAACAATAAACTAGTGGTGTATTACAAAATACTGGTGTCTCAACAACAACAACAGCACAATAAGAAGAGGCTGTCTCAGGGTAACAACAGGCAACAAGGGTTTCCAGTACGAAATTTGTTTGCGGGGAAACGGTGAGTTTGTGTAATTCGAGTATTTAATAATTGTTTCTGGAGAATTTGATACAAACGTTATTTAAAGAGTGATTTGGATAGGAGTTGGTAAATTTTTATACTTTTTTCTGTAAAATAAAAAAGTGTTAGACATCGGTGCCTAGGCAATCGGCCAGACTATGAAAGAGAGTTGAGTGAGATCAGGTTCGATTGAGTGACTTAACCACATACGGACAGATGTTGTAGTTAGTTTTTAGTTTTTGAATAGAGTCTGAATTGAATTGAACACTAAACGGACAGTTTAATTTTAGTTTAACTTAGTTCTAAGTTTTATTCTTTAATAAATGTTATATTAATTAAATGTGTTTGTGTTTTACTTGACCTGGGGGATATAAGATCCAAGTGAAAAGAGTAGAGACAGACCATAAAGGCGGAGTGCCTCAGGGCTCACCACTGTCGGTGGTATTATGCACAATTTATGCAAATTCTTTGACAAAAGCAATGACGACCTTACCGGGCATAGACTATGTCGGTATATATGCAGATAACATCTTTGCAATAGGTTCGGAAGAGCCAGAGGTTTTTGCACACAATCTTAACTATATGGACCAAATTATTGCAACTTGGGCAAAGGAAAAAATGTGCCTTCATACCTATTAGCAAAACAGAAGTACTTCACGTATGGAGAAAAAGAAGCTGTAACACTAATACAATCAATATTCGAAATGAGATGATTAATCTTTCTAGTGAAATGAATATACTAGATAATATTATTTACTAGAAACTTACTTTGGAATAGTCACATTCGAAAATTAACAGATAAGTTGGGCAAGATTAACAACTTACTTAAGTTAATTTGCTCTCGTAATAAGGGTACCCATATTGAAATCGCACTTAAGATTTGTAATTCTCTAACTACTGGTACTTTAATACATGGGTTGACGATCTATGGATGTATCTCAAAAAAAAAAAAAAATATTAACAAAATTAACACCGCATTGAAGATGTGCTACATGACCGCTTCAGGCTTACTCCGTACAACACCCATTGCCAATTTAAGATTCGAGGCTAATTTTTGTGATTTTGAAAAATTATTGGAAAAAAGAGCGGTTAACAAGGCATCAAAAGCAATTGCATTTCCAAATAATAGCATGCACAAATCATTTTGGAACCATATAAGATCCCCACCGAATTCAGTCACTTCAGCTATTAAAAATATATTATCGTTATTGAGAAGATGGAATATTTCCATCCCTCCCAAACCGAAAGAACGCATTAATTCAAATAACTTCGTCAAAATAAACGATTTTTTGAGTATGTTTAACAAAAACTCCACCAATAATATTTGTTTTAAAAAATTATTCCAGGAAAATGTGTCTAACTTTGCTCCTGATCTAATATATTATGCTGACGGTTATTTTCGAGATAACTTAACTGCATACTCTATTATCAGGGAGGTAACCTCTAATCAATTTGAGATAGTAAGGAAATCAAGACTTCCAGATCAGAATGGTATTTTTATAGCCGAAATTTCAGCGATTGAAGGCGCCATAAACTATGCTGTTGAACTTAGCTTGGAACTTGAGTCTTTTTTTAAGATTTGTTAGATACTTTGGACTCAATAAGGATGCTTTCAGAATTATTCCTAAATTAGGAAAACCAATAAGGTCAACAAGTTTCCAAATATTTTGAAACTAGCTGCAACAATGCGAATTCTAGCTGAAGGAAGTTACCAAAAAGAGTGCTGGCAATGATTACAACATCAGTATAAGCGAATCGTCTTTAAGCAGTGTTTCATAAGTGCATAGATGCTAGGTTTAACGAACTTTGTCAAGAATGGATTACTATTCCAACAGAAGAAAATGAAAAATATGAAATTAAAGAATATTTTTACAACAAAACTGGTGTTATAGGCTGCATAGGTGGAACACAAATAAATATTATATCACCAAAAAAGGAAGAACAATTTAAATACAGAAATAGAAAAGGTTCCTTCAGCCTTAATGCAACTGTGGCAATTTTGCTCCACTCTGCCATTACGTTTACTTTATTTATTCCACTTGTGTATACTTTTGCCAAATTTGGATTCTGTTCTAACAGTTCTACCATCCTTGTGAACTGTTTAATGTCTGTTATTTTTGATTCAAATTTGATAAAAAGTGTTAAAATATAAAAATATTTCTTATAATTATATTTTTTTAATTAACAGCCACTTACTTTTTGGTTAAGTCCATTTTTCTTAATAGTTTTTAATTAATTTTATTATATGTCGTTAACAAAAACCTTCACTACGAATTTGTGTAGTATTTGACATTTATTGACGCCACTCGTGGTACCGAAATTTGTAACAGGAATTGTAAAAAATTTTATATTTTGTCGTTTTTCGACCAATATGGTACCATTTGAACAAAACGACTGTTTATTTTAGTTTCTTTTAACATTAGTTTCATACATATTTTTATTTTTACCGCCTAAGCCATTTACTTTAAATAAAATGAATTTAATTTAATATTCAAAGTGTTTTATTTAATAATAAATAAAAGGAATCGACAAATTCCTACAAATATGAAATCCTTAATCCTATTGAGAAAACATACATTCAATCTGCTGGTATCCAAATTACTTGCGATAATACTAGCGTTAACGTTTTTTTCATATATTCACCTCCTAGGTAGGCACAAAATAAAATGTGAGCAATATGAAGACTTTTTTGATCAACTTGGATCTAAATTCATTGTTGGGAGTGATTTCAATGCCAAAAATCCATGGTGGAGATCACGTTTGACAAATCCAAAAGGCAAAGAGCTTTACAAATGTATATTAAGAAATCACCATTATTTTTTATCAACTAGTAGACCAACATATTGGCCAACTGATCCAGCGAGAATACCAGATCTTTTGGATTTTGTTGTTTTTAGTGGTATAAAGTGTATTATATATATATATATATATATATATGTATGTATATATAAAAGTAAATTTAGTGAAAAAATGGAATCTTGCATCGCCCTTTGGATTGATGATTTAACAAGGAAAAGAATACCAATCAGTGGGTATACATGATAAAAGAAAAGGCTTTAGTATTTTATGAAAAAATAAAAGGGACAGAGGCGTCTACTTCCAATACAAAAGTATTTGGTGCAAGCAATGGTTGGCTGACAATATTCTTAATAAGAACACATCTACACAATGTGCAGATTAGAGGTGAATCAGCATCAGCCGATGAGGAGGCCTGCGCAAATTATCCTGAGCAATTTAAAAACATTATTGAAAGTGGAGGGTACAGTCCAGAGCAAGTTTTCAATGCTGACGAGACAGGCTTTTTTTTGGAAAAGAATGCCAAGTAGGAAGTATATTGCAAAATTAGAAAAGCAAGCAAGAGGTTTTAAAGCAAGTAAAGAAAGATTAACCCTTTTACTATGTAGCAACGCTTCGGGAGACAAAATGTTAAAACCACTAGCTATAAATAAATTTTTGAAACCACGAGCTCTTATTGGCAAAGATTTAAAATGCTTACCTGTTCACTGGATGGCAAACCATAAGGCTTGGGAAACATCCGCCATAATTTCTGAATGGTTCTACAAATGTTTTGTACCTGAAGTTGAAGCTTATGCAAAAAAAGGCATTGAATTCAAAATTTTGCTTCTTATAGACAACGCACCTGGACATCCTCATTTGGGACATCCGAACATTTGAATTGAATTCTTGCCTCCCAATACTACCAGCATTCTTCAGCCACAGGACCAGGGAATTATCTCCACTTTTAAAAAACATTACATAAAAAACACATACACATACATAGTAATTTTGAATAAAATTGAAAAGGAAGAATTAACTTTAAACGAAGCTTGGAAGAAATTTTCTATTTTTGACTGTATACTTCCGCCATATCAGAAGTAAAACCGAAAACACTTAATGCAGCCTGGAAAGCAGTATGGCCAGATTGCGTTGGAAACAGTCATGAAAATGAAATATCTGCTTTAACAAATTAAATTTTAAGCCTAGCTCATCAAATTGGGGGTGAAGGATTTGATTCACTTAACAATCAGGATTTAGAAGAACTACTTGTAGAAGAACCATTGTCTGACGAAGACATTATTAATTTAGCAACCAATATTGAAGAAAATCCGTGCGAAAATAATGTTGAGGTAACTGTAGAACCTCTTACTTGCCAAAAAAATTTTCAAGTTCTTAACAAAGTGGCTATTCTAGCAAACGAAATTCTTAATATTGACCCCGATACGGAGAGAGTATTAAAGCTCCAACGCGGACTTGGCAATTTTTTTTCAGAATACCAAGAGTTGGATAAACAACTATTAAAAAAGATATCACAAACACTAGTGACAAAATATTTCCAAATTAAAGAAAAAAATACAGTTCCTGAAAATTCTTCGCCTGTTGATCCTATTGAACATATTTCTAGCGATGGAGATGATGATATTCCAGATGAAAATAAAATATCATTTACATCTAATGATGCAAGCGTTTTGGAATTTTTTTTAGCAATTCTGATTCCGATTTATAAATCCCAGTTCAATTGCTTTGTACCTGAAGTAATATAATTTTTATTTTTTTGAAATGTATATATTTTAATCATTATTTGAAATTCGTTTTATTTATTTATTGTTTTCTTTCTTTTGCTATTTTTTATTTTTTTATTACTTTAATGAATTAATAAAATTTTTGTTGATTTTTTATATGCGTTTTAGCATAAGTTTTATTTCTTTAATTTGAATTTATGCGATTTTTTTTAAATGAAAAACCAATTAGTGGTTTTTGTATGGAGCTAGTGTATCGTTTTATGCGAATTTGAATTATGCGACTTTTTGCGAAACGAATTAATCGCATAAAACGAGGTTTGAGTGTACTAATTATTTCAAGAATTTGATAGAAAACAATCTCAATTTAAACATTTCCATAAGAAGTGAACACGAATTAGATGATGCCATTGAAACATTAAATAAAGTAATATACGAAGCTGCTTACTTCTCTACTCCACAATATCCTGAAGGGATGGGTACTAATGTCTTTATCTCCACTGAAATAAGAGAACTCATAAGAAAAAAACGCATTTTGCGCAGAATATACCAAAATAGTAGAAATCAAATTGATAAAGCTAATTGGAATAGAGCATCAAATTATTAAAAAAAAAAACGTTTAGAAGAATATAAAAATGATTCTGTTAAGGCTTATCTAAAAAGTAAAAGTAAAAATAACGAACACAATCTATGGAAAGCAACAAAATACCTTAAACGTCACGCAACAATAGCTTGCACAATGACCTTAAGATACCCACAATGAAGGGGGAAATTAACAGATTTAGTGAACGATATCTTCAAAGACTAAGTGATCATGAAAATGTGTTAGCTATTACCCTCCTTTTAGACAATAGTGACGAGGTACGAAGGCTTAAAAGATCTACCTTTTAGACGCTGATTATTAATACGTTTTTTTTTTTTTTTGTTCACTTGAACTTAATAATATAAATTATTGTTCATTTTTTAAAATATTTGCTTAATATTTCTTGTAAAATAGATTGCAAATAAATAAATATATGAAAAAAAAAAAAATAAATTACAAGATGTTGTTTTGCGTTTTTACTCATTCCTTATAGAAATGATTTTTAGAAAGAATAACTTAGTAATATATAAAAAAAATCACAATCGAAAATGTGAACAAATTCGAAAATATGAACTACCCCGACCTTAATTAGTTCCCATTATCGAGAGTTCACTGTATAAACAAATTATTTACACAGTAAGCTAGCTGAGCAGGTAGTCTTGTTAATAAACATTTAAAATAAATCTCAAATTCTGAGTTTTCACCACAGAAACTATATTCAGCGGATTATTACGGTTGCTGAATTTGTATATCGAAATTGACGAATTTATGCGACTTGACATTTAATTTTAAACCGCATTTAAATATATGTATGTACATTCATCCACAACCGTACTACATTAAACAATATTTCATTTGCTTCAATACTTCTTAGCACACACTTCATTTCATTTAATTTCACACGCAACACATACACACAACTTAAATATAGTTTAACTATTATATGGTATAAATATACTATGTATGTATTATAAATCTATTAAACATATCAGTCTTTTTATATATGTAAATATTTAGTTATTAATGCATTGTATTGTTTTATAATATACAATACAAATGTAAAACTGTTTAACGACTAGATTGTTTAATTATATTCCGAAGAGATACGAAGGAAAAATGAAATTTACAATAATTATCCTTCTTTTTTCTATACAAATACTAGACATTTTAGGCAATGTAAATACATATGTATGTAAAAATGTCTACTATGAGATTTTAAAGTTTAATTGTTTTAAATATTAAAGTTTTAATTTTTAACTTACATTAAAATGCTGTTGTTGACATGATGGTATTGTTTTGCGTATGCTGATGCTGGCGCCAAAATGTAACAGGTAACAAAATATAACAGGAAATCGGTCAATCACCAACCAAGAAAACATTTTACATCCAGCATTACTCAAGATATTGTAGCAGTTGATGCAGCTGCTGCTGGATTGGCATTGGTATTGTTACGATTCTTTGTTGTACTCTTATAGCAACTGGATGGGTTTGTAGAAGGCGTCACAACATTGGGTGCCGAGTATGATGACTGTAGTTGTAATGGTTTTTGAAATTCTTTGCCGCCGCCGCCGCCACCATATCTTTTAGTTAGTTGTTGCTGCTGCTGTTGTTGTCGCGGTGTTAATGTCGATTTTATATCTTTAGCTTTTGGAAACTTTTGTACACTTTTCGATATTGTTGCATTGATATCATTATTATTAATTTTATCCTTACTAATAGCATTACCATCATCTTCCATATTAATTGTATTATCCACCACAGTGTTATCATCATTTGAAATATTATTATTCTCTTCATAGTTCTCAGCATTTGCTGTTGTAAAGCCGTGGCTTATTTTCATATACTGCTGTAGTTGTTTTCTACTATCTTTTGCAACATCATGTGCTTCTGTCCGTTCGTCACCAACAGCACTGCAAACAGTTGATTCCTTTGCTGTGGTAGTGGTGGTGGTATTGTGTGTACTGTTTGCAGCATTTGCAAAATTTGATGGCATATCCGTTGCGTTAACAATTGAGGCGGCGTTTGTTGTTGGCAAATTGATGGGTGAAAAGACGGCTGCCAAGTTTAAAGTCTCCTCTAAAATATGCCATGATGCCGCAAATACTGCCTTAACATGCTCAAATGTCTCATAGTCGTATACAGAACGTGCTGTATTTGTTAAATCAAATGGTTCTGAAATTATACAAGAAATATAAACATACATACACACACATATATATTTAAATTATCTTACCTTCTATGCATAATACCTTCCACTGGTGTATGTCATTTTTAGGAGATTTTGCTGTACGACATACATTTATGGGCAATAAACCTCCTGTACGCACAGATATAGCGTACTGTGCATAACTACACATATGTAAAAAAAGAACAAAACACAATAAAATAAATTAATTACCATTTAAAGAAAGAAAAAAAACGGGGTAAAAACTTACTCAAAACAACTGTAATATCGTAAAAAATATAAGAACAATTCTCCTAAGGTTTGGGTATTTTTAGTTTCATATGGCCCCATACTCTCATTCATATCCACATAGCCAAAATCGTTTGCTGTGCGTAACTACAAAAAGAATGAAATAAAAGAAAACAAATTTCAATATACAATAAATAAAACAATACATTAATTAATTGTATAAATAATTCTATTGTTTTTAGCTAAATAACTTACAACGCAATCGCAAATTCTTTGGCATCTCGAAACAAACTGAAATAAATTCACAACTATTGTGAACGTCAACTGAAAAATTGCGGCACAAACTCCACCTAAATTTTTTTGTTCTAGTAAACTACGCTATCAACGCACCGTGAATGCAAACACAAAGCAGATGTTCAAAATCCTGTTTAACCCTTGTGTGCACACTCAGGTACCTTTGGCGTTTTCAACCACCCTTTTTTTTAATTGAAATTGAAATAATGTTAACACTCATATGAAACTAAATTCCACAAGTAAATTGTATTTGTTTTTACACACGCAAAGTTTACTTTGACAAACTCTTAACATTTTGTTGTATACAAAAATATGTCAACGACAAACGATGTACAAAAGCAAATTTGCGAAAGTCCCGTTCGTTTTTCTCTTCTCTCCAACGAACGGAAATCTTTGCCAAGTAAACTTAAACATGTAAAAGAGGCCTTATATTAGATTTGAAATTGCAACAACGTTTTGTATTAAGAGAACTAAACTATGCTTAAAAGTTTAGAAACAATAACGATTAGCGTGAGATAGGTTTAAACATAATCGAATGGCCGAAGAATATGCTAGAAAAGATAATTCGAATCGAGAATCTAAACCATCACTACCCTACCCTAGTGGAACAGTTGCAGAGGGTAGTCTCCAACTCATCCTCATCGCAACATACCATGCAATAGTCCGGGGATGGGATCTGTTAAAGATCCTTGTCGGTGTGTTTCTTAAGGCAGTAACCCAGTAACCAACCTCACACTACGGACTTATAAAATCGAGCAGAAAATCTATCAATAACAGTCCATAGATTCCTAGATACATAATAGCCTCATCTATCAAAACAACAATGTTTCTGCTCCTTCATCCTGACCCATCCAGTAATGAGGCTCTAAAATAGGGAAACTAACCTAACGAGAGCATCCGTTGTCTCTTTCCTAGGTATACCGCTGTATCCCGAAACTCAACATAAACGAAATCGATCTGATCTAAAGGTCCTTATAGATTCCTTAGTCATGAATATGTCATGATTTACATCACTACGACGCAATAGCACTCCCAGGGCAGACTGGCTGTCAAGGAAGATCATGTAAGATTTCGACTCTGAAGTGGCCATACTAGATATAGCTTCCATTACCGTCAAGATAGCAAAAATCGCTGCTTGAAAGAAGTCACCGTATAAACTAAAGTAAAGCTCAAGTCTAAGGGCCATTATTACAACTTGCCGTTAAACTTGGTACAAGTACCTTTAGCTAAAGAGAACTGTAAAGTTACTTTTAACTTATTTTCGTTATTACAACTTACAGATACAATTTTTCAAAAATATGGCAGTGCCGGAGCAATGTCGATAAAACTGCTGTTATACAAGTTTTTTTTAACGCAGTGGCAGCCGCGGGCTTCGATTTTTTTTGTTGTTGTATATGCTCATTTTGTTTAAATTTGAAGTTGCCATAACGAAAATAATATATAATATGGCAACTTCAAACATAAAGGACCTTTAAATGTTAAAGGTAGGATGATCCTCCCTTTAGCTTAACGATCACTTCTATACTCATAATAACGAAAAACAATTTATTTGCCCTTTAGTTAACGGCAAGTTGTAATAACGGTCCTAAGACCTTTATAGAAAACCCCACTCTATAAACTTCAAACCATTCATGATGATATACCGCATTATGCCATAGTCGTAGATACTTCCTTCGGAAAATGAGATTTGCAGGATCCAGCTTGACAAAAAAAAGCTGATGTGTGCGACGTTTAACTCTGTGTGAATGCAGACAGAAATATTTGAGAGATCCTGTATAAAGGGTCCGCCAAATAACTTTTTTTTGAAAATGCTTTAAAAAAAAACTAGCGAATATTTTCTCAAATTTCTTTTTTATGTGAAAGTACAATCCTTCCGGTTAATAATGGAAAATAATTTCATTCAAATGACTGCCTCGGCTGACCATGCAGTAGCCTACACGATCGGTCCAATTTTTAAGCACATTATCGATTGCGTGCAGGTGTATTTCACCAATGGCTTCACGAATATTGTCCTTTAAAGCGTCAAATGTCTCTGGCTTGTTGGCGTAACACTTATTTTTGACGACACTCCACAAATAATAGTCCAACGGTGTCAAATCGCAGCTCCGAGGTGGCCAAACGACATCAGATCTGCGGCTGATAATGCGATCTTCAAAAACAGGGCGCAAAACATCGGCTGTGTGGCACGTAGCGCCATCCTGTTGAAACCAAATATTGCCAATATCCTCCTCTTCAATTTTTGTGAATAAAAATTCGTTCAACATGGCCCGATAACGATCGCCATTGACTGTAACGGCCACTCCTTGCACATTTTCGAAGAAAAGTGCCCCAATTATGCCTCTGGACCAAAATCCGCACGAAACAGTGACTCGTTTTGGGTGCGTCGGCTTTTCAATGTATGCGTGCGGGTTTTCTGTGCCCCAAATGCGACAATTTTGCTTTTTTACATACCCGTCAAGATAAAAATGACCTTCATCTGAAAAGATGATTTTTTTTTGCCAAAATCGGCATCTTCTGGTGTAGGCTACTGCATGGCCAGCTGACGCAGCCATTTGAATGAAATTATTTTCCATTAATAACCGGAAGGATTGTATTTCAAATAAAAAAAGAAATTTGAGAAAATATTCAGTAATTTTTAAGCATTTTCAAAAAAAAGTTATTTGGCGGACCCTTTATGTATATAATAACCTAATCAGATACGTATATTAAAAATAATGGCTGTATTGGACAATAAATAATTATCTATCCTATTATCATATCACCTCACCTTGTCAAAATAACAAAATAATAGGAAATATAGAAAGAAAAACTTACCAATGGAAATTTTTCCGGAAAAATTTCATGTAGACAGGGTAACACGGGTGGATTAACAGCGTATTGTAAATAATGTATAACCATTAAAACTAACGAATAACTGGATATAGTCATATTTTTAGCATTATTAATGTTATGATATTGAGCCCACAGTTTTGTTACCAACACCAATGGTCTTAGACGCCAATCAACTGCAAATATAAATTTTGAAAAAATTAAAACAATCAAGAAATATGTATCTTCCATGATCTCTTCTATATATACTTACGTTGTGAATAACAATAGAGAAGATGAGTATTTTTAATACCAACACAATTATTAAAATTGAGATCAACTTCTAATTGATGTAAACGATCACGAAAACGTAAAATTGGTACTTTTGCTTCAATTAAATTAAAGTTTTCGAATTCACCTGGAAAGAAGAAAATTTATTAAAATTTTAATATACTACACGGGAGAGATGGATTAAAAATTAATTCTTATGAAAAGTGTTATTTTATGAAATCCATTCATTAATGTGTAGTAAACAGATCTCGTTGCAAGCTAGGCATTTCACTGTGGATACCACCACATCAGTAATTTCGATTTCGAATTCTTCAAGAAACATTTTTTTTATACTTCTTAATGCTATCAGGAAAAAGCCTTCGTATTAAAGTTTCATATGACAACACGATGACATTTATTCTGAAATTTCACTTTTTACTAAACTTACCCGCCTTAACAAGACAATCACGTAATACTGTAAGATTGCATAAAGCCTCCATGCGTGGATCAATACTAGAAGTGCTACGTGATACCAAGCACATGTCAACGTCTGAGGTATCTGCACCAAAACCGGATATTGTAGAGCCAACCAAATAAAGTCCATAACGTGGATAAGCATTCTAATCATATATAAAAAAAATAAATTGACAACAACAACAAAATTTAACACACAATTTACAAGAGATTTTTGAATGCATACACAACCTTAATGAATAGATACAGGAAACGCCATAAACGCATTTTTTGCTTGAATGTTTCTTCTTTTTGCTGTGCCTCACGAAATTTCTCCCATATGCCCTGTGATAGTATATCCCATTTTGAGTTATTAAATAAAGTAGGTGGTGCTTCTTTTGTTTCGACAAGATGGGCTCGGGCCAAAAATCGATCGGGTGGCGTATGGGTGAAGAACTCGTGCACTGATTGAGCAATCGATGGTGAATTATTTAAGGCACGCATATGATGAGTTTGAGGATTGTTAAAAAGTAAATTATGTGCTGGTAGCGGTGCAGCTGCTAGTGGTGGCTGTTGTGGATGGGTATAAAGATATGCCGTTGGTTGTTGTTGTTGCTGTTGTTGTTGCGGACCATTAGTCAAGCCAGCACTAGAAGTTATTACAGCACTATGTGGCTGCATTTGATTGCTGTTGCTGTTATTATTATTATTAGTATTAGAATCTACACAAACACAACCAACTCCAACAACACCACCACTACCACCACCACCACCACGTGCACTTTCTTGAGCTCGTGCAGCACTGGTTAACGTAGAAGCCGAAGAGCTGGACAACGACGAAGTAGAAGATGAGGAAGACTGATATGTATGTTGTGCTATCAACAAAGATTGTTGTTGTTGGTGTCCCAATAAATGTGATGAGCTTAAAAAAAAAGAAAATGCCAATTAATTTGGAACAACGAATCAGAAATATGATTTCTCAACTTACTCTTTATTATGATTGGATCCTTCACCTGTAGAGCTGACATCAATGTCATGAACGCAGCTACTATCTGGTAATGAATTGGAGACACTGTTGCATGGTAATACGGTACCAGCAGCCGTTGCCTCAGTTTCATTAGCAAAATTGTTACCACCAAGTACTAAAGGCGTAAATTGGTCGTTTACACAGACTGTGGTAGGTGATAACGATGAACTAACACTAGCAACGTTATTATGAAGCAAATGTTGTTGTTGTTGTTGTTGCTGCTGGTGCTGCATATCATTAGTAATGGCACGTTCACCAGATGGACTAGGAGCTGGTGATGACCCACAGCAAGAAGATGCAGATGATGTTGTTTTTGGTGGCGGAATTATAGGCACTTGTTGACCCGAACTTAAATGATATAAAATTGGATTAGTATGATGTGACGGAGTCCAATAATCAAAACTATTATTAACGCAGTTTGTTAAAGCAGTTGTTGTGGCATTTAAATGATCGCTGGAAGCTGAACCGAAATACAGATGATGTTGGTTGTGGAATTCATCATCAATTAAGGTATTTGACGATTGCGCAGGTAAGTTTAAAAGCGTTATAACGTTACCGCCACCTTCACTGCCATTTCGGTAAAGTTGTTGCAATTGTTGACAAGTTGTGTCATTGTTCGATTTAAATGTCGTACTATTTTGTTGTTGTGCCATATGTTGTACCGCATGAATGTTTGATAATGTCTGATGTGTACCGATGCTGCCGGCACCATAATCTAGGGGACTTGGAAATGCCGTGGTCGTTGGACCACATGCCGTAGTATGAGTGTGACGACAAATTTGATTTGGCGACAATGTCGTTGGGGTCAACGAAGCCCAAGAAGACGAAGATGATGATGACGATTTTGGTTTTAAAGACATGTATTTGGATTTTGATTGAGTACAGGAATGTGTTGAGGAAGTGTCTGAATCATAGTCATTAGCAACTGCCGAAGGCGTTACAGCTGCAGCCGCTGCTGCTGTAGTAGCTTCATCCAATTGTGAACAGCAAATGATATTGTGAAGAGAAGCAGACACATGTACTGCTGATTGCTGCTGATTCGGTATCGTAATGCCCGCTGGAGTAGGCGAAGGTGACAGTGCAGGCATGGTCAGTGTTAATGGTGTCATCATTTTTTTATTGAAAAAGTTTGGCTGGTGTTGTTGCTGCTGCTGTTGTTGCTGTTGTTGTTGATACTGATGAAACTGTTGCTGTTGCTGATGGTGGACCGTTAACTGTTGAGCATTTGCAAAACGCTGATACTGCACCGGATTTGTATTAAAACTCATTAGCATTGCCACAGGCCCTGCTGAATTACTCTCCATTGCTTTCGGACTGTGACAACTGTGACCAGCAGCTGTTGACAGTGCTGTAGAAGTGGTTTGGGGTGCTGGACTACAACCTCGAGTTGTTGTTCCACTTAATGCAGCAGAGCCATCTGTGTTAACGTATGTTAAATTGTAATAGTTTTGATGTTGTACCATATTGGGTGCATTTATCATTGCATGCTGATTGTGCTGATGGCCTCCACCACCACCGCCGTGATGGTGGTGATGCTGATGATGATGGTGATGATGATGGTGACCATGTTGATTATGATGATAGTGGTGGTGGTGGTGGTGTCCGCGATGATTGCCACCACGTTGTTGTGCGCTGCTGATACCTAAAGATTTGTTTGGAAATGTTTCAATTGCTAAATTCATATTTGATTCCTGATTCGTTGTTGGCTTGTTAGGTATCTGACGGTTGGAAGCATTGGATGAGTTTGAAGAAACTGACTTCGAGGAGGATGTTGAACACGACGAAGCTGTACTGGACGCATAAGATTTTTTATTATTTGACGAACTCAGTGCTGTGGCATAACTTCGCATTTGTCGTGGTGGCAGTTGCTGTATCGGATTATTTTTCGTTACACCAGCCGACACTTCATTTGCCATGTTGTGGTAAGCAGCGTATGAAGCATATGATCTTTGACCACCACTACTACTGCTGCCTGCTATTGCACTGCCGGTAGTGCAATTATTACCACCATTACTTACTAATCTGGATAGATCTCCTCCTCCTCCACCACCGTAACTGCCATTTCCTGTACCGGTGTTAGCAACACCACCAGATCCCACATAATTCATATGTGGCATAATCATTGGCTGATGCTGATGCTGCTGATGTTGCTGTGTTTGATGATATGGTGAGACATAATAATTTTGATGATAACGCTGATTATGAGTAGTCTGCTGCTGTTGATGATGTTGTTGTTGCTGCTGGCGGTGTTGCTGGTGTTCACTATTAGAATTATTTGTATTTCTACTGTTTGCCGCATTACTATTGCTACTACTACTTGCACCGCCATTGTTAATATTAGCGAACACTGCCTCTCCTAGCAAATCCTTCTGTAAGAATGAAGCAATCGTTAACTGCGTTGGCTGGTGATGATAATGATGTTGATGTTGTTGCTGATGATGATGATGTCCGCCGCTTCCACTGCCCGTGCTATTATTATTAGCGCCATAAACTCCATAACGGTGTTGACGCGGCTGATTTGCTGACATACTACTACCGTATGAATAATTGTTGTGAGCTGGCGAATTAACTGAAGAATGATTACCACCATAAGTATTAGAGGTACCTAGTAAATGTTTCAAAAATTCAAAAGAAAAATGAAAGATTAAAGATTAGCTGTTACTTCTTTTCATGTTGAAACTTACCTTGTGACGATCGCATAGCCACCCCGGTCATTTTTACACCCACCGAATGAAGAAAATCCAAACTATATGAGTTAGGCGATAAGGGTGATGTTGCCGTTGATGTCTTCGTTGTGGAGGTTGTCGTCGATGTTGTTGTTGCTGTTGTTGGTGTTCCTGGTGTTGCTGTTGAAATATTTCGATTTTCGACAATATCTGCCCCCACTAATGGTGAATTATTATCGATCGGAGTTTTATCACTTTTACAATTGCTACTATTATTACTGAGTGATGCTTTTAGCATTGGTTTGGCAGCAGCAGCATCATTCTTCTTATCAAATGTATCTTTTTGTTGCTTTGGTGATGTGACGACGACATTTTTAGAGTTGGGATTATTATTAATTGAAGTGTTATTATTTGAAGCTGAATTTTTAATTGATACTGTTCCACTACCATTTCCCATTAATGAGGTAGTCATAGCTTTTTTCTCTGTACCTTGAGGCTGTTGCTTTGAAATTTGTTTTGTTTGTTGCGATGTTGTTGTTGTTGTTGTATTGGCTGCAACAGCATTTACTTCTGTTGCGGCATTTGAATATTTTGTTTCATTATTATTATTCTTATTAAATGCTGACTTACTATTATTACAAGCACTGGCGTTGTTACTGCTGCTACTACTACTACCCGTATTTATTACAAGATTTTTTTCCAATACATGACGAACCTAAAGAAATGATTAAAATAAAGAAGAAGAATAATTTAAAGAATGTCTGTACGTTTTCACTGAAGAGAGTAAATTTTATTGGAAAGCAAACAAAAATTGATTTGAAATACTACTACGGGAACTAAGCCTTCCTATTTGCAATCACATTATCTATGAATATGTAGGATGGAATGGGAGCTATGAATATCATAAAATACCAGAGAATATGCGTTTGCAGAAATACATCAATAGCGGGCTAGGTCGGCCTGTATATTAAAATCCACAAAACAAAGGCTCTAAGCGGCAATCTTTCCAAGTTGATAGCCAATAACGGCCATGTTTTTAAAGGGTCCACGACATCAGCTCTGAGGCTGATAATGCGATCTTCAAAAACAGGGTGCAAAACATCGAGTGTAGCTTCGGCTGTGTGGCACGTAGCGACGTCCTGTTGAAACCAAATGTTGCCAATATCCTCCTCTTCAATTTTTGTGAACAAAAATTCATTCAACATGGGACGATAACGATCGCCATTGACTGTAACGCCCACTCCTTGCTCATTTTCGAAGAAAAATGGCCCAATTATGCCTTTGGACCAAAATCCGCACCAAACAGTGACTCGGTTTGGGTGCGTCGGCTTTTCAGTGTATGCTTGCGGGTTTTCTGTGCCCCAAATGCGACAATTTTGCTTGTTTACATAGCCGCCAAGATCAAAATGAGCTTCATCTGAAAAGATGATTTTTTTTTTTGCCAAAATCGGCATCTTCTGGTGTAGGCTACTGCATGACCAGCCGAGGCAGCCATTTGAATGAAATTATTTTCCATTATTAACCGGAAGAATTGTACTTTCAAATAAAAAAAGAAATTTGAGAAAATATTCAGCAGCTTTTTTTGTAAAGCATTTTAAAAAAAAAAATAGTTATTTGGCGGACCCTTTATAAGGCCTTTCTCTGCTCATGATAGCCATTAAAGCAGCAGGAGCTTGTTTAGTGTGCTAATTTTATTCAGAAGTGGCTGGACCTATCAGTTTAACGTCGACTCCGGGCGAGAGATTTAAGGAACTTTTGATCGCAATTGTATTTACTCTTAGAGTTTAGCCTGAAGGCTGCTGAGAGAGGCAGTTGCCAAAGAAATATTTTTTTTTATATTTCGTTTCGTTCGAAAAGTCGAGCTAGAGTTCTTACCATAGGCTCTCATCTAAAAGGCTAACTCACTACCTGCTAGACTAGAAATACTGTATAGCAGAAGGATTAAATTCTTCTTTTTAATGTATGGATCAGCAGGTTATTGATATTAAATGACGAAATATTACTCGTCAAACATTCGATTTCGATAAGACTTTGACAAATGGTTTAAACATTTCTGTATAAAAAAAATATTTAATCATACTGACCTTCTCGTTTGAACTTTTTGGCGATTGCTTGGTATTGCAACCGTTACCAATGACAGCACTGCCAGTGCCACCACCGCTAATAATTTGAATGTTTGAATTTTTCCAATGAGATTTCTTTTTCGTTGCTAAAGGCTGAGGCAAAACTGTCGTTGAGGATGATGTTGTTAGGGTTGTAGTTGTTGTGGATATGGACGGTACTGTTGTAAGTATTGATTTGGAAGACGTTACTGTTAACGTTGTTGTTGTTGTAGTCTTCGAAGTACCTTGATTACTAGTTGCTGCTACAGTACTGGCAACAGATTCTTGTAAGTTTGTTGTCGCAGATGAAGCGGCAGTAATTGTTTTACAATTTGCCCAATTTGGTATTGGTGGCGATTGTGATAATTTTGGTAATTGTTTCCAGCAACTAACACAAGTTGATTGTGATCCTGAAGCAGCTGCTGTTCCGGTTGAAGCTGCTATTGACGTTGTTGTTGATATATTCGACAACTGTTGTTGCTGCTGCTGCTGCTGTAGTTGCCGACAATGAGTATCGTTTGATGCTGTTGATGATGAAGAATTTGATGAACGCGATATTGTTAACGAAGGACATGTACATTCTAGTGTAAGGTGGTTATTAGTATTAGAGGCGATGCTAATGCCAGTGTTGTTTGTAATATTTTTGTTATTGTAACTACTATTGTTATTATTAAATGGATTTGTTTTTATGGTTGCCGCTGCTGTTGTTGTTGGAGTTGGTGTGGCGGTGGTTGGTAGTGGCGGTGGCGGTTGGGATGTTGTAATTGACAATGTATGCTGTTGCATGGCTTGTATATATTGTGCTTGTTGTTGTTGTTGGTGGCGCTGTTGATAATATTTCTTACGATTTATTAAGGAATTATTATTGTTGTTGTTGTTATTATAATTGCCATTGAGATTGTTGTATGCATTGTTATAATTATTGTTGTTGTGGTGGCCGTTGTTGTTATTGTTATTATTATAATTGTTGTTGTTGTGCTGATTGTTGTTGTTGTTGTTATTGTTATTATTATAATTGTTGTTGTTGTTGTGCTGATTGTTGTTGTTGTTGTTATTATTATTATTATAATGTTTTTTCAATCGATTACCATTGTTGTTATTATTATTATTAAAGTTATTATTATTATTGTTGTGATGATGATGATGATACTTTTGTTGTTGTTGTTGTTGCTGTGCTATATGTTGTGGCATTTTAGAATTATTATTGTTTCGATGTTCACATTTCGTTTTACAATTATTATGTTTATGATTGTTGTATTCTCGTTTGTTTGTTTTATGATTTGTAACTGTGATAATACTATTACGGCCAATACAATTACTGCCATCACTACTAACACTAGTGTTACCAGCACCACCACCACCACCATCACCTTTAATAATACTATCGTTTCTCTTTTCATTTGTTGCAACAATATTATTTAGTGGCGGCTTTAAAGTGTTTGTTGTTGCTGATGTTGTTCCACTGCCAGCATCCTTGTTATTAGTAGCGGCAGGTGAACAAGCTCTTTTAGTGTTTAATGTTAAAATTTTCATATTGCCAGCAGTTAACATAACAAGATAAATAAATCTCTGTGTTCTATTTGTTTAATCTTAAAACCAACCTTTCTAGCAATATGATTTCATTTCAAACTTTTTCTTTTCTTTTGGTTTGTAGTTTATGTTTGGCTTTGGTTTGTTGCTAAAACAATTCTTATATTTTTTTTTATTTTTTTTTTTTATTAATTTTTTTCTGCTGTACTTCTAGGTTTGTGTATAAAATTGCCCGAGTCTCAGCTGTATTTTATTTAATTTTATAATTTTTTTTTAGTTTTTTGTTTTGTTTTTTTTTTAAATTAAAAATTATTGTACTTATATTACTACTAAAATACCAAAATAATTATTGTGAATTGGTTTCTCTTTTTTGCTTTGAGCTAAATTTTGTTTTTATAAAGAAATATATTTTGTAGTTTTTATTTATTTATTGTATAGTGTTGGGTGTGTATAGATTATATGTTGTATTATTCTTTTAGGATTTGCTTTGTTAGCCGACTTTGGTTTGATGTGATTTAATCTGCCAAGTAAAATATGTTCAATTTTACCTTTTAAAGATTCTTTTTTTTTGGTTTCTTTTTGGATATTTTTAATATCGTTGTACTTAAGCTCTGAATAAATTGTAATTCAGTGGCATATTTTGTTTTTCATTTCGATGTAACGTAGAATAAAACAATTCAAACGAACATGCTGCTGACAACTGAAATTGGAAAAAGTTAATTATTAATAAAGATAAAATATATGTATTTCCATCACAAACAATATTAGAAAAGATATACTAGAGTTTGTAGATTCAATTTACAGGCTGTATAGCCTTGGTATAAAGGATTCCAAAAAAATTCCTTATGGTCGGGCATTGCTTGGGCCCAGAGATATAAGCGACGAAGTTAATCCTTTTCTTCAAATGAGCAAAAAAAAAAAATTTTCTGTATATGTATATGGGGCTAAATAGGATACAAAATAAAAATGGACTGTATAACCATGGTATCAAGAATTCCAAACCGGGTTTCTTTAGGGTTGGGCGTTACTTGGGACGGGAGATACATATAGACGACGAAGCTAATAGATTCCTTTAAATAAGCAACAACAATTTTTCTATGTAAAGTGGGCAAAACTGTCGAATTGCAGTCTTTTTGTCTATTTTTTCACAATATCGGTCATCCTCCCGTATTTCTAAAATTACAAAACAATTTGGGATATGTCACTAATTGGATTTTATTAGGAACACCTTAGGCTTCCATTTTGTATATAGTGAGCAAGTTCCATACTTTCACAATATCGATCATTCTCCCCAAACATTGTTAAAACAAACACATTTTTTTTGTCTAAGTTTTTAATTTTTCAAAACAATTTGCGAATTATCAGAGGAACTGTTCCACTCGGGAACATGTGGAGTATAATTTTTAAGGATTGGAATAGATATTCCATTCTACGATATTTTTCAATGACCTTTGTTTGAATCTTCTGTTAAACACTTAACATTGTTCTGTTAACTTTAAGATTAGTTTAGATTAGTTTTTATCTTTGCTAATTAATTTTAATTTATCTTCACATACATTAAGAAAATTAATTTAAAATTTCATTACAAATTGAATGTCAAATACTATGTAGCTATGAAATAGTATCTACAAATGATGGATCTTTTTTCATTGAACAATATTTTTGAATATAAAATAAACAAATTAAAACTAAAATCTACAACTTTTGAGGAACAGTGTAAATCATGTTTGCTAATTAAAAATTTGCATTGGCAGCCCTGACAAAGCAAATAAGCTAAAAAACGGTACTTCCCCAAGTAGTCTCAGCAACAACCTTGAAATATATTGTCTTTGGCTTTCGTAAATATAAAACGTAACGGAACAATAATGCCTAATATATCTAGATGATAAGAGACAAAAACACCTTTAGATAAATTTTTCTTTCCCCTGAGTTAAATAATTAAAGGAATAAATTAAATAATTTTTATAGATTATATTAAAATTCAATTAAATTTTAATATTAATAAACTCTTTAAAAGACTTTTTATTAGTTCCTGTTAATGAAGAAAAAAATAAAAACAAATAACGGCGCTTCGCAAAATATTCTGATAGCAAAACACAGACAAGTAAATAACGCAATTGGAACAACAACAACAATATTGAGACATTTTTTCAAATAAGAAAAAAATAAATTTTTTCTAAATATAGAATGCAGTAACGGAACTAATTTATATTTTTTGTTGACGAGTGTGGAGAATGTAAAAATAATAACCAAAAAAGAAAAACAAAACCAACAACAAATTAAATGCACTGTAGCCAGCCATATTAAACTTCTAAACTTAAAACAATAATAATACGAACCTCGTGGTTTATTTTTCGTAATGAATTCCTTAGGCAGCAGCAAAGAAAAGTTGATTTTCCCCAACAGATTTTCTCAATTTTTTTAACGAAAAAAAAATGTCTTATTTACAGTCAATACTTAACACTAAACAAATTTAAGAATATTCTTTTTTATAATATATTTTAACGCGCCTTTTTTCTAATGTTTCTCTTTTTTATATTCAGTCTTATTCTTGGCAGGAAGGAAAACTTCTCTCACTTTTCTTTCTATTTTTTTCTCAAGTTCTTTCGCCTTTTTTCTTTCGTGTTTCTTTAACTACAATTTATATTTGTTGTTAAATTAAATGTCTTTTGCTTGCACACATTTTAATTTTTTCTTTTTAATGAAATTTTCTCTCATTTCATCACTTAAAACATGTTCCTTTCTTATTTATAAACAATAATTTGAATAATTAAACTCTTTTTATTTATTTATTTATATTTCGTTTGCATTTTCTTTTGAGATTGTCTCTGTGTGTGAAATTTGTACGAAACACGTTTAGTTTTTGTTGTAATTTTAAGCTGGCCGTTTGTCCTTTTTGAACGGGGATCACAAATTAAAATACAACAAATTGTGGAGCAAATGATGTTCAAATTTATATAAAAATTTAATTTATATTCTCTTAATGCGAATTCCTTTTATCCGGCGTTTTTCTTATTTTTTTCCTGTTTTAGCAGATGTCAAACCATCAGTGAGCAGCTAAGAAACCAAGTCGATTCAGTAAATCAACGGCGGCACGTCGCCTTATTGTTTTTAACGGCGTTGTAGATTAAAATTGAAAACGAATGTTGTGGACGAAAGAATCCTGTTTCTTGGGGTTCCTCTACACGCGCAGAAATAAGTGGTATGAGAAGAAGGGTAATCCTGATTGAAGGTTAGTTAGTAATACAAAAGTACTATTTGATGCGAAAAGTACTTTTTCAGTTTTTTAGAATATTTTTTCCTTTCTGGCAACACTGAAACCAAAATTTTTTCCTCATGACAAAACTGGTTTTTGTTAGTTCAAAAAATACGTTCTTTAAGTTAAATAATTCGCACATTCTTTTTCCTGTTTGTGGTTTATTTAAGTAAAAATTAAAAAATTAAACATTGTGATTTTTATGGTCGTCTGTATAGCAGGTAGTTAGTAGTCATCCAGCTTTATTAGACGGACCGCAGTTCAAACCCTAGGTCATTAAATATTAAAAATCTTGGTTGGTTTGTAGTTGTTGTTGGTTGTTTGTTGGCTGCTGTGAGAGGGGAAATGAGGAAAAAAGGTTTAATTTTTTTGAAGTGTGGTGAATTTTTGTTTTGGCGAGTTTCCAGTGTGGTGAGTTTTTACAAAATATGATGAATTAACCGGTGTAGTGAATAAAATCGAAACTCACCAAAGTACCGTTATTTGAAATTATAATGTATTACAAAAGACCCATGTACTGTGTATCGAGCTTTATGTGGTGTGTGTCTAGAATAAGTAATTTTCACCTATGGCAGCGGAGACATTCACCGACATGTCCGTTTGTGTTGATTAATAACGATGATATTTTCGATTATTGGAGTTACAAACACTGAATAAAGCCACTCAAAGAACATAGTCTTGCCATTGCTACAGTGAATTATATTTATTACACATCTACATAAAACAAGGAAATTTATAATAACGTAACTAAATAAATTTGGTCATTTGTTCCCCTCTTTGGTGATTTCTTTTTCAGAAGTTGGTTACTAAATTTTTTCTCTCCAGGCAACATTGCTCGTTCTCGTTTTCGCTTCCGTATAAAATAGCAATTTGTTGTACAACAATTAATACAAAACATTATTAATGAACTTTATTATCGACATTTGATTAGTAAACATTTGTTTTTGTAGTGTAAAAACGCTCATTAATATTTGACAGTTTGTATTGCCCAGCTGTTATTTCATAACCTTCCTTTTTGATTTTTACAGTACGAAAATTCTTATTTCCATGAAATATTTTTAAAGGAAATTAATCAATAAAAACGTTAAATTGTTATTAAAAAAATGTTATTATTGCGCCGAGGCGATACTTTAACAGCACGATGTGCAACAGCATGTCTGCGCCATTATATGGGCACACCAAAAAATGCTGCCCAGGCTGCTGTGGCTGAAAACGATGAATTTACAGAGGTTGCTCAATATCCGGAAATAAATGATCTTTCCTTTTTGGCTCGTAAAGAACGGGAGGCACTTACTTGGCAACAAGAAGTACAAAAAGCTCCCACGGTAGAGGAGAAATTGATTAAAATCAATATGCCTCGTTATTATGGCTATAAAGTAGTGGAGTTGCATGACGAGCGTCTGCCCTACAATTGTTTGCCGGCCATTCAACACTACACCAGGACTTTGTATGAGAACATGCCGGTGGAAGTAAAATCAGATGAAAAATTACAGCCGTACGTAGAGGCTCTAAAGGCTGATGTACAGGATGCTTTAGAATTGGCCCACGACTATTTTAGGTGAGTTGGTTTAAGCAATCTTTCTTCAGAACTGCAATTTATTATAAAACAACATATTTTTCTTTTTGTATTTTATAAGGCTTAAATATCCTGATGATTTAGATATCGAACCTAAGGAACGTGAGCGTGTTTTAAGTCAAATTATTGTAGAACAAATAAATAGAGTTTTGGTCAATAATTTGTCGCCAGATTTTCAACATGTACAAGAAGCCGAAATTGATTATAACCCCCGCCATGAAGCCTTTTGGTCTGTAGGAGGTATACAGCCACCAAAGCATGTTGTAAAATCGAAGGAAGGCCGTGAATGGCAAAAGGATATGGCTAAAGAACCTGTAGATCGTTTAATGCAATACAAAAGTGTACCTATGTTGGCTTTAAGACATCGCCATCAATTGCCTGCTTGGAAAAGCGAACAGGAATATACGAACATTGAATTGGCTAAAAACGTGCCACACTTTGAATATGATCCTCGAAGTTTAGGTTTCACAACTGGTTATCAACATGGAACCAATATAGCGGGTAAGTAAAGCAAGTTTTTAAGTTACTGTATACTTCACGCCATAAAATACTAGCTTTTAATGTATTTTAAATTCCTCTTAGGTTACTGGCCTAGTAATTTACCAGGATTTGGTTTTCTATCGTATCAATCGCGTGCCGGCTTCCATATACGTCCACAAAGCTACGGTGCTGAAGATCATAATGAAGCTCTACATGCTCATGCCATACAATCAAGTTTTGCGTGGCTTTTGGCCCAAGCAAATTACAATGGTTTCAATACATTTTCCGAATTGACTTATCCTCTTAATACACAAACCATTATTACGGATGGCAAGATCTGGTCATTCTATGAATATCAGCTAAATACTTTACTAATGAACGGTAGACAATTTAATGAAAATCCCCGCGTCAATTACTGCCGCGGCACACAAGAATTAAAGCTTTACGAGGAAATCGATGATAAAGGCAAAATTGTTGGCTTCAATGATCAGGTTTTGAAGCACTTAATCCAAAATTATACCAATGTACCAAATGTACAACGTTCGCCTGAAGAGCTGCAGCCATTTTTAGATGCCAAATATAAACGTATAGCCGATTATGAGGACGAAGAGAAGAGAACATTTTTAGAAAAGACCTTTAAACATGTGATGTCGAATCGGCCCAGGCATTTGGCTATACCCGAAATTTATCTGTGGGAAAAATTGTATAAAATTGATAATAAAACTCGTCCTATGGAGGCTAAACGTCGCTACTTTGAGCTCGGCATAAATCCATGGAAACGTACTTTGGATCAACATCAAAAGGAATATATACCGCGTAAGGTAAGGCCTGAAGGTTCCAAGAGTAAAAAGAAGAGGAAGCCCACTTTTTATCCTTAGATTTAAGTGATGTTTTTATGCAATTTGTTAAAAAGGAAAATACATACATACACAATAAAAGTAAACAAAATCAAAAGGTGTGAAACACTTTTTTATCCAAAGGTTTGCTTTCATTGCTGGTAAGTCATACGACTAAACATGGGTAGGTCAATGATATAACATGATTGATCTGGAAATAATAGAATATCGAACTCGAATAATAATTTTGATGTGTCCATACCGACTGGTCGATACCAAAAGATCTTGGGAGTTATCTTCAATAAAAAGCTTTACTTTTGAAAACATATGATTTGAACCTCTTTTTCTAGCGGTGCACAGTGGAATAGCTATTCAAAAGCAAAAAAGGAGGGAAAAAAGGAATTAAGAGTCGTTACGCAAGTCAGTTAATACCAAATATGAAGAATCTTGAGTTTGCACCTCTGCATGACAGACCAGAGATAGGCCTATGAGATTTCAGCTTACCGTGTTATTACAAACTCTGCTGGAAGGAGAAGTATTCTTATCCTATACACTTATTTTGGCCTCGATTCCTGGTCCTATTAAGATTTTAATAGATTCCCTTCTCAGTTGCAGAACCTGTTCTAGAACAAAATGTAAGCCTCGAGATTATGTAATCTTCCCCTTTTCTCTCCGCCGCTCAACACTTGATCGAACAGCCCGAGGAAGAGTCCTAAGAATAGTCATACATCGCAGCCCCGCGGAACCCAACAGAGGCATAATGAGAGCCGATTAATATCAATCTCGTGCCTAACATAGTGCCTATTTAGTACCTTAAAGGCAGGTTAACTATCCACATTAAGGACCACCGTATCTCGATGGTCAGCAGCCTATGTGATGACAAACATCTTTGCTTGAAATATACAGCACTGATTATGGAGCCTATAGAACACTTGTTGACACTTGTTGCAATGCTATCCCGGGAGTATACTGCCGCCACAGGGCTAACTTTCATCTTCACATCCGTAAAGAATGATTTACTTGCAAGTAGACTACGTATGCCATATCATTGCTCGCTTTCTGAAATAGCTACTGAAGGGAAAGCTTGTTGAAGTCACTTACCTGGACCAAATACCAAAGACCGTTCAATCAGGACTCAGTGTGCATATACCCAAGTCGACAACCCTTGAAATCTTGGCATGTTTTAACTCCTTCTTCTTACGCTTCTTACTTCCGCTTTTCTGTCCGCTTTTTTCTGTTCTCTCTTTTATCCTTTCTTCTAAAGGACGTTATGTACAACGGGTTAAATTGACCTCCGGGTACTGTACTTGTCTAAATTGACAAGTACACGTCCTCTAACCTAACCTAACTCCTTCTGTCTTAGTAAGACACTCTTCATATAACTTCAAGAAGCTCTTTGCCATTCACCTTCACCGGTAGTAGCACTAGAATCAATTTGAACGAAGCCTGAGTAATGTTCCTGACGGTCCTAATATGCCTAAAGTGAAACAAACATCCTGGAACCTAATGCAGCAATTTTCTTCGACTCGTAGCTTCTATCATTGAATGCAGCCCTACGTGAATATCGGTGGGATCACATATTCACAGACTTTGTTCACTATCCCTGGACGAAGGTTTCATCTTCTGCCGTAGGTACTATGCCACGGCTGCATAGTATGCATTGAGCTCTTTTTTTATCATATTGTTACGAAAATCGCTACTGGTGTTTTGCTTTTACATCGTTTAACATTAAAATTATAGACAAAAGCTACAAAAACAATGAACTTGTTTACAAATTATTGCACTGCGTAATATAACAACAAACACCAGCCTGAAAAAAGTGATAAACAAGTAAACAAAAATATACCAACGAACACCACCATAAAAAATGATAAACAAATAAACAAAAATACAACAACAAACACTATGAGAATAAATGTAAACAAAATACACAAACAGCAATAATGAAACAACGATGATTACATTTATAGAAATCTCGAGAAGGCGAAGCCACGAACACATTCGCCTTCAAGAACATCTATTAGACTATTTACGTTGCCATATAAAAGGCAAGGCAAAGCAGGCAACTGAGTTAGTAAAAGTTAAGGTCAGTCTTGTCTGAGGACGCGGTGTGTTTGAAGAGAATAATCGTGGTTTGAAGGTCTCCGTTACAAAGATCAGTCGAACAATTGTCTAGTAATTGTTATTGTTTATGCAAAGGGTGTAAACAGAGGAATACCGAACAAAGCAATTGTTGTTGTTCACATCAAGTTGTGAACAGTGGCACACAGAATTGTGCCAATAATAAAGAATTTCGAATTAAAACTAAACACAAATTTATTTTTATTTTATTTGCAATCTACGAGCTCAGATTTTAAATGTTTTTAAAAGGTAAAAACGTAACAAGATCCAAGATATTTTTCTTCCACAGAGAACTAAGAGAACTCCGCCCTATTAACCTTGCCCGACACCCATGAAGAAAGTCACCTAAGAGGGAACTGCATTTATTAGAAAATAAATGGAGTGCACCTGGCCGTCTTTTGAATTGAGTTTGATACTTACGTTCCCTTCAAATCGCGAATGAAAGTAAAACTCATTTTGAATTTAACGTTTTTGTTTGTTTTATTTTGTTTTTATTTTTCGTTAAATTTTCATTTTAAATATTTTTGTTTTTGTTTTTTGCTTTGTTTAGTAAAATTAATTTCCTTTCTTTTTTTTATTACAATTTATGCAGTTTATTTATGTTGTTTTATTAAACAATAACAATATGTTTTTCCGTTTTAAATTTTGTTTTTATTAATTAATTTATTTTTTAATTTATTTATTGTAAGAATATTAATTTTTTTATTTCCGTTTTATTTTTGTTTTGTTTGTTTATTTGTTTAAATACAATATGTATGTAGTTTTCATGTTCATTTTCAATTCAATTTAATTTTCTTTTTAATTTTAATTTTTATTTTTAATTATTTAACATTATTTTTAATTTTTGTTTCGGTTTTTAACTTGCCAACTAATCAATACAATTGATTTTACTTTTTTTAATGAATTTTTTTTATTCTGTTTTTTCTAACCTGGAATTTAACTTTAAGTTTCATTTGTAATTGTTTTACAAAATTAATAATGTTAACTTAAAAAAACATTTTCTAGCATATTTTCTTCTTCTTCTTTTTGTTTTTTTTTATTAAATTTCCTTTTATTGTTAATTTATAAAATATGTATGTGTGTGTATGTATGTATTGATTAGTTAAATAATTTAAATTTGTTTTTTATTTTTAAAATATTTTACAACCATTTTATGAAATAATTTTAAAGCAAAAATAGAAAAAAATTAAATTAAATTTTAATATTGAAACTAAAATTAAATTCTTTCTTTTTTGTTTGTTAAGCTTAAATATTAATTATTGCATTCAATTTTTATTTTATTGCTAAAAAAAAAGAAATCAAAAACAAAAAAAAATTTGTTAAAATTATGAAATTTTTAAAGCCAAAAATATTGAAGCCGTTTAAGTCTTAAGGGCATTGAAATCTCTTCTGTTTTTGCGACAGTTCTGCCATAGATTGCCTCTAAAGGACGTGACTTTCGACTTTCTGATGAAATTAAAAATTGTCATACCAGCCATATAGTAAGCAGAGCTATTAAATTTTATATTTCTGTAGTTCGTGTACCTTCTGTCGCAGTTGAATTGAACACATCTCTGAATGCAATAATCTTCTTCTTGGGAAAATACCCTCTTATTTCCTTATAGGGTTCCAAATGTTACCTCCGTTACTGTATGGTTATCAGCCTCTGACACTTCCAGAGTGCTTCTCTTAAAACACTATGTAGCTCTGAAAATGATTCATGTTCTTAAGCGGAAAACACTTCTCAAATACCACGCCAGTATAACATGTAAAAAATTTTAAATTCCTGGAAGTCCGTCTTATAAACGAATTAAAAGGAATGAATGATCGAATTGTGAGAGCCCCATATGATACTTTCATTTTAAATGTAATAAAATACTCGCCAAGGTATACCTTTCGTCATGAAAGATTTGTTCCGTAAGAGCCTCTGAAAGAATAAACTAGGTATAGTTGAATTGAAATTTAAAATCTTCTCCCTTTACGTGAAGTTGGGGGAGATGAGAACCTTTTTCGCCTTAAAAAGAGTGAAACCGAAATGTGCGAGCGGGGAAAAGTCTAGAGTCAAAATTAAGTGTAGAAATGAAAAATACAACGTTTGGTGATAGGATTTGGTGCTGTCACCTGCAAAGCTAAAGATGGAAATCTGTTGACTGATTCGTAGTGCTTATAGAGATTTTAGAAATACACACTGTTGGTATCTGGGGCGAACACGGTTATAAAAGTATGGCATTAAACGACCATGAAGCTATGTTTTCGAAGTTAACCAAGCAGCAATCCATGAGACCAGATCACACAGGGAACGTTGTTGGCAAATACAAATTTGTAATAGTCGTAGAATTTCTCTAATAACGAGATAGAAGATGAAGGATCGATCATACTTGCCAACAAGCGTTATTTCGGTTTGAAAAAGTAGTTTCAAAGCAAGGGTATAAGAGTTGCAGAAAAGTGATATAAGAGTTTTGGAAGAATTGTAAAAGAGTGATATACGAGTTGTAAACAAGTTGTAAAAGAGTGGTATAAGAGTAGCAGAAGAGTGTTACAATCGGTTGTAGTATAGGAGTTGTAGGATAGTGGTATACGAGTTGTATACGAGTTGTAGAAGAGTAGTATAAGAGTTGTAGGAATAGTATAATAGTAATATAAGAATTATAGAATCGTAACATAAGAGTTGTAGAAGAGTGATATAAGAGTTGTAGAAGAGTAGTATAAGAGTTGAAGGAGTAGTATAATAGTAATATATAGGAATTATGGAATCGTGGTATAAAAGTTGCAGAAGAGTGTTATAAGCGGTTATAGACACGGTAGTGATATAAGAGTTGTAGGAGTTGTATAATAATGATATAAGAGTTGTAGAAAAGTGATATAATAGTTTTAGAAGAATTGTATAAGAGTGATATACGAGTTCTAAAGAGTGGTATAAAAGTTGCAGAAGAGCGTTGTAGTGGGTTGTAGACTCGGTAGTGGTATAAGAGTTGTAGGAGTTGTATAATAGTGTTATAAGAATTGTAGAAAAGTGTTATAAGAGTTTTAAAAGAGTGGTCTAAGAGTTGCAGAAGAGTGTTAGAATCCGTTGTAGACACGGTAGTGGTATCAGAGTTGTAGGAGTAGTATAATAGTGATATAAGAATTGTAGAATAGTGGTGTAAGAGTAGTAGGAGTAGTATAATATTAATATAAAAATTGTAGAATAGTGGTATAAGAGCTGTAGAGCATAGCAAAGGATTTGTAGGAATAGTATAAGAGTTATAAAAGAGTGGTATAAGAATTGTCCACGAGTAACATAAGAGTTTTATTCTCAGTATGATGTAAGTTACACATCACAAAACGCTAATATTACTCCTGATATTATGTAAGTATACATATGTATGTATGTCGTTGAAATATGGTTGCTGACGCAAGCAGATGTTGGTGATCTTGGTATTTTTGACTGAAAAATACTTTGTGGAGTATATGAGTCCATCTTCATTGCTGGCGAATACCGGTATTGAATGAATCATAAGCTATGTGGGCTTTATGGCTATATTATGTACATATATAGTCAAACGCATTTAAGTACCACGACTTGGTACTCAGGTACTCGAATTGGTACTCAGGTGTAGCAGTCTGCTGATTAGGTCCACGCGGACAGGTACCCACGTAAAACCCATCGTCGTTGTATGTCTATGTCGTCCCTTCTTTGGTGGACCACCAGTCCAGAACTGTTTGTGGTTCAACTGGTAGCAGACTGAATTGCGAATTCTGACCAAAGGTTTATTTCGAGTACCACGGGTTGTGGGAATCCCAAAGTCTCGTCTCTGCCCGGCTACGGCGAGGCTCCGTTGTGGGAGCAACGTGGTGGTTGTGGTTTTCTGCCCAAATCGCCGGGAGAGCACAAGCTCCGCGTGGCGTTACATCGTTACCGTTGAGATATGCAAAGTAACAAAACAATGCATCAACTATAAACCCGATGCCTGATTGCTTTTTGACTGCGTTAAAAATACACATTGACGACGTTTTGAAATGGAATACATTGTATACATTTTGTACAGCGGCATTATGAAACACGATACATTGTTCAAACACAAAGCAACTAGCATTTTAGAAGGCGGAGGCAGAAGGCAGTAGTCTCCGACCACTAACCAAGAGGGAAGTCATGTCCAAATGCATGGTTTCGAATTGGTATTCACGTACGGTGATGCAACCTACATATGTTAGTCTTAACATGAGATTACATCAATGCGCGTCGGAGCGTTGGTAGACGCATTGTTGGCAGAGCATCGTGGAGTGTGCCATCGGGGCGATACTCACGTTAAGCTCTGGAGTGAAATTGTTCAAATAGATGCTTGATTATATACTAGAGGTAAAGGATGACGGAAACTTCGAAGGAAAGAGAAATCGAACAAGAACGGACATATACGAACGTAGCGCATAGAAGTCAAATGCATTTCAGTCTAAAGAAAGCTTACCTACCATTCCAAGTTTTATTTCGTACGGCTTCTTTATTAAGGCTTTTCCAAGAATTATTTACTAAAACTTAACGAATTAATTCAATAAATTTGTGTTTTTTCTTTGTCTTTAATAATTAATTTAATTTTAATTTTATTATTAATTTAGTATGTTATTGCTTTTGTTGTGTTGTTTTTTTTCGTGTTAATTCCTTTAATTGTTTATTATTGTAATAAATATGTGTTTTTAAATTGTTTTCTTTTTTTGTTTGTTTATAAGTAATTCGTTTCATTTTGTTTTTATCTACATTTTCTTTTTATTTTATTTTTGTTACGAAAATAAGTTTTTTATTCTTCTTTCATTTTATTTTTATAATTTAATATATATGTATTTATTATTATTATTATTATAATTTTAAATATTTATTTATTTATTTATTTGTTTTTGTTAAATATTTTATTTTTGTTTTATTTTGTTTTTTTTTCATTTAATTTCCAATGGAAATTCCATGGTTTTGTTTTAAAATTTTCACATTATCGCTGTCACTAAATGTTAATGTTTGTTGTTGTTGTACTTGATTTAAAACTAAATACTAAAACTACAATAAAATTTTATGTTTTTTATTGTTGTTGTTGTTATTGTTGTTATACTCCTCTTAATTATTATTAAACTTTAATTAATGTTTTTTTATTAAAATTTTTTTTTTTAATTTTTTTATAACTTAAATGCTAATTTTTCAACTTAAAATTAAATTTATAACACTGCTTAACAAAAGTAAAAATAAAAGGTATTAAAAATAAACAAATTGAGTACTATGGTTAGAGGACGTGTACTTGTCAATAAAGACAAGTACAGTACCTGGAGGTCGAATTGACCCATTGTACTATGGTACTTTTTTAAGTTTAGAAAAGTTATTAGAAAAGTATTTATAAAAGGTATTTAAGGGCAAACAAGATACAATTTGTGGTACCAAGTTTTTATTTGTATTTTAAAAAAGTACCATCGACGTTGGAAAGTGCTAAACTAATGCTATTAAACTAAAAGAGTCAAACCTACAGACCAAGTGCTGGCAAATCGTTCTATGAGTACCAGAGGACAGGAAATTCTCATATTTATGATCTAATGGCTATGTAGGGGATCATCTGAAGCTTCAATCGCTACATACTTATTTTTGAATTTTCTTTAATAAGATTTTAAATACGGCAATACCATATAATAATGAATGGTACACAATTTTTCCTTTTTTTCTGTTTAGTTACATACTAAAAAATTCTTAAAGAAAGTTGAAGGTACTAAATGTTATAAAAAGGTTTAAAAGCATCAGGTACCAATGAATTAAAAGTTCTGCATTTGTTTTCGCTTTTCTTTTCTCATTTTAAAACGATTAAGGGAGAATTGGTTTTCACTACAAAAAGGTTAAAAGTTGGGGGACTAAATACGTGGTACTAATATAAAAAGGCTTAAAACAGAATTGATTTCTCTGCAAAAAAAGTTTAAAGGATTAGATGCTAAATACGCGGTACCAAAATAAAAATGTACTTGGTACCAAAATATAAAAAGTACCAGTTGAAATGCTTAAGGGCTAAATATTTGGTATTAACATATAAAGGTACTAAATACTTGGTACCGAAATATAAAAAAAGTTTAAGGTAAAATTGGTTTGTCTACAAAAAACATTTAAAAGTTAAGATGCTAAATATGTACGTGGTACCAAAATAATAAGGTACTAAAAAAGGTACGTAGTACCAAAATATAAAAAGTACCACAAAAAAGTACCAGTTGAAATGCTTAGGGGCTAAAATGTGGTATTAAAATATAAAGGTACTAAATACTTGGTACCAAAATATAAAAAAGCTTAAGATAAAATTGGTTTGTCTACAAAAAAAAATTAAAAGTTTAGATGTTAAATACGTGGTACCAAAATAAAAAGGTACTAATAAATGTACTTGGTACCAAAATAGAAAAAGTACAAAAAAAGAAGTACCAGTTGAAATGCTTAGGGACTAAATATGTGGTATTATAATATAAAGGTACTAAATACTTGGTACCAAAATATAAAAATTGGTTTGTCCACAAAAAACATTTAAAAGTTGAGATGCTAAATACGTCGTACCAAAATAAAAAGGTACTAAAAAGGTACTTGGTACCAAAATATAAAAGTAAAAAAAAGTCCCAAAAAAAGTACCAGTTGAAATGTGTAAATACTTGGTATTAAAATAAAAAGGTACTAAATACTTGGTATCAAAATATAAAAAGTACCACAAAAAGTACCAGTTGAAATGCTTAGGTGCTAAATATGTGGCATTAAAATATAAAGGTACTAAATACTTCGTACCAAAATATAAAAAAGCTTAAGGTAAAAAAACGTTTAAAAGTTTAGATTTAAATATGTTGTAACAAAATAAAAAGGTACTAAAAAAAGGTACTTGGTACAAAAATATAAAAAGTACCAAATTGTTTCCCTTCTTTATACACTCACATTTTATGTAATTTCAGTATCAAAAAACTGTATTTTTTCCCTTTCTTTCCAAATCCTAAGCAATCTTTTGAGAAGGTTTAAGGTACCAAATAAATACGAGGTACCAACTTCTGAAATTTTGTTTAATATTCCCTTTATAAATATGTGAAATATAAATTAAAGTACTAAATATAAGGTACCAAAATATATATAAAAAGTACCAAAATTTTTTTGACAAAAATTTCAATAATATTCAATTAAATTAAAACTTTTGTTAAGCAGTGTTATTCAATTGATTATGCACCGATTTTTTATTAGTATGTACATACATACGAGTATGTGTGTATTGATGTTAGTATAGTTGTTTTTGTGTATTTTAATTAGTCTTAATTTTTGTTTTTTTTTTGGTTACTAAATCTTAATTTAAATTTAAACTTATCAAATTTAAAAACTTATTAATTAGGGAAGGTTTTCTCTTGGGGAAGTTTAATCCCCTATTGTTTATAATTTTATATTATTATGATTTGTTTTTGTTTAACTGTTTGATTTGGAAAAGGGGGGGGGTTTAACTTATGAATTAATTTAGATCCTCTGCTTTACTTAAATGCCCATTTCAAACTCTAGAGGTTTTAGAGTTCAGGGCTATTATTGTTTAATGTTATACTTGTTGTTGTTTTTTTTTTTAATAATTTTTTTTTAATAATTTTTTGTTATTTTTATTATGTTATTTAAATAGTATTTTTTGTTTAATATTTGTTTTATAATTAAATACTTATAATTTTTTTTGTTTGTTTAAATTTTGTTTTCTTTGTAAAATATAAGCAAGCGAGTATTTTAGTTAAAGTGTTTTATTTTATTTTATTTTATTTTATTTTTTTTAAATTTATTTTCATTTTTTATTAATAAGTTTATATGGCCAAATTCTTTTGTTGTTATTGTTGTTAGTTTATTTTTTTTAAATACTTAAATTATTTAAATTTAAATGTCTTTAATAGTGTTTAAAATTCCAAGAGTTTTAAGTTTTTTTTTCAATATTTTTAAATAAGAAACCGAAATCGTTTGAGGTTTTTTATTTTATTTTATCTTTTATTTTATTTTCTTTTCTTATTTTTTAATTTTATTTTTTTTGTATTATTTGGTTTTGTTAAATGTCCGTTTAATTTTTTCTCTAAGTGTACTTTATTTAATCTTCGGTTTAAATTCAAAGGTTGTGTTGTAGTTTCATTTAAATTCGCCATTTTGTTTTCTTCGGTTTTGTTTTTAATTGTTTTATTTTTTATTTTTCTGAGTTTAATCCACATTTTCGTAATCGTTTTTGAAATATTAAATAAAATTATTGTTTTAAAGAATAAAAAATTTTTAATTAAAATTGAATGGATTTTAGGGATCAACAGAAGAGGTGTTCACCCTGTAAACCGAAACCTGTAATAAACCCCTTAATTTGGTTATAAACCTTTTTGGCAATTGTTTACCAAAAATATCATAAGAAAAATTTGTTCAGCGAGAAAAGCAGTTACATGGAGGATTTACATCAGAATTTTCTTCATCAAAACCGTTAACAACACTAAATTACTGAGACTTAAATGTGAATCAAATTAAACACAGAAAATGCTAATAAATCGGTCGTAATAACAATAGTAATAAATATAGCATAATAAGTTTCAGGAAACATTGTCCGACTGAGAAATATCATGAGAAACTAGATAGACGGAGAGCTTCAGCAGTGGGAGATAGAATGAGGGTTAGTAAAAATCACAGAGCTAAACGTAGATGGAGAGGCTTAATGAAAGTCATATGTCGTTATAACGGGTAATGGAGAAAAATCCTTTAGAAGAAAGAAAGCTATTCAAAAGGGGAAAGTGGCCATTCAACAAGATTAGTCAGCCATAAACTAAGGCTGACTTCCAAAATATTAGTTACTTTGTGCTTGAACAAAGTATGTACAGTGTTTCATAAAGCCGCTATACAAAATGTTAACAATGTATACTATTTCAAAACATCGTCAATGTGTGTTTTTAACGCAGTCAAAAAGGAATCAGGCATGGGATTTATAGTTGATGCATTGTTTGGTAACTTTATATATACCGTAGTAGTACTGCATACAAACTTTGTAATGATACATTTTGAAAGTAAGCCTAACTATTGTCTGTACGCAAGCTTAAGGTTAAGTCAGTGCGCATAGTGTATAACGTTCGAACTGAATTTGATTCAATCAGTTGGTCTGTGTATTCAAACAGTCGTCAGCAGTATCTTTAATGCTATATAGAGAGGCATAGCTTCAGTTGTCTAGAGTTATTGAGTCTCGGTAATTCTATTAGTCCATTCAAATTGTATCCAACAGTTGTTGCAAGTTGCCCATTTGTGGCGAATTTAAATTGAACCAATCAGGGTTAACATCCATGTAGAGATGTCAAATAGAATACCAGTATTCTGGAAGAACTCACTGTATATATCTTATATGTAACTATCAAATGATCAAGAAAGATCACTAATAAGTATGATGTCAAGTTAGATTCCAATTCCTTGGATGTTCTCTTATGTTTATGGTTTGATTTGCTACATAAAACTTACTATTTGGGGACTATTATCATACACCAAGACAAACCAATAATGACGAAGTTTTAAGTCGAAATATTTTAAAAAACTCCACTTAATGGCAATCAGCAAATTGGATATGCCACAGCATACTGCTATTCTTCATTGTTATTACAATTCCTTTATAATCAAAAAAGTTTCAAAAAAGAATTTGTTTAGGGATATGTGGCACCAGCGATCTTCATTTATCGTTAACGCAGATAAACCACCACTTGGGAAAGACAAAAAGAAGTCTCTCCAACAGTGTACACATTGGGACAACCATCTTAATAGCCGGTACAACTATAAAGTAATTACCAAAATACTGAGGGATTAATTACAATCTAAGAGAATTGCTGATAGGACATGGTGGCTGCATAGGTTATTTATTGCTTCGCGTAGAACTGCACATTAAGATATACAAATTTCCCTAAAGAAACTATTACAACGGAACATTTTGTGTTCAGATAAAGGCATTCGTTATAGCAGCTGAGGAAGTAGAACAAATTCTTAACGACATAAATAGAAGACTAGTCTATACTAAAAGTATCACTAATACACTTATTCTTAATGATCTGTCAGACAAATGAACTTCAGCCGTAAGCAACGACATCTGTGTCCTTCTAATCAATGAATGAATAGATCCTGAGAGAATACAAAACACTAGGGGTTTATCACAAGCACCAGAAGAATCTTGAAATTCTTATGGAAGTATTACAGATCACATTGCAATCGAATTTATTTCTGAATACATAGGATGTTCTTCAAATGAAATTTTTAGCAGCTGCCTTAATAAGGTGACAGGAAAAGTATTCAGCATCTTCTAGGCGATTGAACGGTTCAGAGAAAACTCCTTCAATTGCATTATAACGAGATTTATAGAATCGTTTTTGATAAGGAACAAGAGGGAAGTAGATAGTCGGTCTAGATGCAAAGGAGATACAAATTTTCGGGATTTCGATTGCATTGCGCAAGGGGCTTAGGTTCTGGTAGCACAGAAGTTGTAGTAGGTCGTGGATAACTAATGTAGGAAGGGAAACTTAACCTAAACAATTGATTTTCGGAGAAGATATTTGAAATGGTTTAACAGACTATCTACAAACATAAGTAGAATGAAATTTTTTTCAATTTCTGTCATAAATTTGGTATTTTTTTGAAAAAGTTCCTAAGGTTTCGGTTTACTAGTGTCTGTAGTCATTAGCTGCTATTGGTTGGTTTCATGCATAAAAAATATTTTTTTTTTGTAAAAAAGATCTTCGAATATGTTGTTGTTTTCTTTCTTTGATTTCAAATTGAATTTCTGAAAACTCCAAGTAAAAACTAAAACCAATTCTTGTATTTCAAAAAGGTACGCTATTGTCAAAAAATGATATCGTTTTTGTGTTTTTCAAATTTGAAATCGATTGTCTTTTAAATTTTTAATTTTTTTTATTAAATTTCTGTTTTTGAAATACGTATGCTTTAAAATGTTATCTTGAATGGTTTATTGCATGAAATCAAATGTAATTTAAAGAAAACAATTTTGTTTTTTCATTTATTTTGTCGGTTTTTCGTTTTTCATTTTTTTTGTATACCATTTGAAACCATAAGGAGAGTAGGAGAGTGTGTGTTATTTTACTTTCATTATACAATATATGTACTCGTATGTACATATGTATGTACTATATATCATTAATGTGTTTTGTATCGTCTAATATATAGTGTAAAAATACAAGTTATAACAATTAAATTCGAAATAAAAAAATTACCCTTTTTGATTACGAATTATTCAGATCTTATTATTGATGGTTTTGCAATTTGAATTTGAATTTGTTTTCTTTTCAAAAAATTTCTGATTTAATGGCAAATGATTCTTTAACTACACAACATACTTAAGACCGAGAGGGAGAGAGATGGCGAGAAAGAGATCGTGAGTAATAGCTTAGAGTAGAACATAACTTATACGAAACTTATACTGAAATCACACCGACTTCGTTGTTGTGGTATAAACCACAGGCTCCAGGAAATGTTCCCTAAACTTCCCCTGACCCACTATTGTAAGGCTTAGAAGACGTTTTATCGGAAAAACATGCTCAAAATGATGGAAAATTTGGCAAACCACGTGACATCACTAGCACAATATAATTTACCACACACAAAAGGCTTTAAAATATGATAAAACATGGTGAAGCTCCATCACTGCCCTTTTGTTAAAAGTGGGTTTCTATAAGGCCTACTTTAAAGTACGCGACATAAGTGCATTATAAAGATCCATTTGGAAGGCGACTCATTAGAGCACAACAGGACAATATGTAGCCACTGAAAAATGATAATGAAAATGGCGAAAAATTCGTAACCGCTGAGACTTCAATATCTATTCTACACAGAAGGCTAGAAAATATAGGAAACCGTGAAGTGATGGAACTACATATACTTCTGTTAGAAATATTGTTTCATAAGGAAGATTCCAGAGTATGCTTTATAGGCGTACCTAGATGCTGGTAAAATATCTGCTTCGTTGTTCTTGCCTGTAGCTTTGCTTCAACTTTGGAATCTGTTTCGTTTCCTATTGCTTCAATGCTTCCGATTGTATTGACACTTTACAGTTCCATGCTATTTAAATGGCAGCATTATCTAAAAGTCTCCACGACATACATAATTATGTACATGGTTTCAGAAGTCAGTCTTTATCCCGAAAAAGAAAAGCTTTGAGTTACTCTCTTAATCTGCTTCTATCTCCTCTGTTTTGCGATATTCGAACATGAAAGATAACCAAGCGAGAGAAGTGGTAGGTCCATCATAACTTTCTCGCAATGACTTTTTCATCAACGAGAATTAGTCAGGGCTCTATACGAACATTTGGCCAGAAAGTAATTGCACGGGCCAGCAGCTGATGAATTCTACGCTGCGTAAACAAAGAAAATAATCACTGCTTAGGATAAACAGGGTGCATTTAGAGTTGTACATCTATCAATGTAAAGTCCAACAATTAAAGCTGTTTCTAGTTCCACAGCCTTTCAATGTTTAGTTTTCAAAGAAAATGTTCTTCTAATGAAACTAATTTTAAACTGACTGTAACGTTAAGTTTGGCGAATCTAGAAGTGTTTTGCGGAAACCCGCTTGCAGCTGCAAAAACTGCTCATATTGGTTAAGAGGTGTCAATTAGGTCGTATTTTTATTGAAAATATGGGCAGATATCGCCCATGTAATAATTAATCCTTGTGCAGATGCACTGTTTTAGTGCTTATTGCCATTAACACCAAATTGTGCACCGGTTTTGCAAGTAATTTGAATGTCTAACGCACCCTTTTTGTCCACTTAAAGAGTGCAAGAAGTCTTAGCTAGATTATTATGATACGCTGAACAGATTTACTAAGTCCTTGTGTTTCTTGTAGAATTGACTAGAATACACCTGTTCTCGAGATGAATGGTTCCAAGTGTATGCCAGCATAACATTGCCCTGAATATCTTGGCTTAAAAGGCAAACGTATTCAGGGGTATTGAATAGTGTCATCTGTTATCTCCCAAGCATACTGAAGGATAGCACGCCATTATTGTTTTATAATAGAAAAAAGAATGGATCCTGAATACTTCTTCTAACATTGCCATAATAACTGTAATGGTCTCCATATAGGCCTGCTATACGTCTATTCTCCTATTAAAATGAAATAAATTTTAAAAATATTCCCAAAATCGGCCTGTAAATCATTATTGCTTTCCAACAGAATTTTTAAATTAAAAATCCCACTCTGTTACGATACAATACTATAAGAAAAGGTGCTGCCAAGTCACAGTAAAACAGTTAAATTTACTTTTTTCGTTGTAAACAAACATTATCTGCTGCATTTGAACGTAATACGTTCATTAATTAAACTACACAACTACACAGTCAGTTATTGTTGAAATCTTAATTCTCTTGTAACAACTTATTCTGCTTCTTTCTTTTTTTGCACTCTTTGCAAAGCAAAAGAATAAAATTAATGTTACTTATACGTCATGTTATACACTTTCAATTACTCTACTCCCTCTCAACCTTAATGGATTTGTTTGTTTAATGCTGTTGTGTTGTTAGTGTATTACAATGCTTTGCATTTCACATGGAAAGTGGGGAGAGAGAGTTACTGTAAATAAGTGGGAGAAAGAGAGATAGAGATGATAGCAAGCTTGATGACCATATAAAACTTGTTTTGTTTTGTTTTTAGTTGTATTGTTGTTGTTTTTAATTTATTTTCTTGATTTGATTGATTTGTTTTTCTTCATTTATTTATTTTTGTTTTTCTTCTTGTTTATTTTGAATTATTTGTTATTTTTCTTAATGGTTTCTTTTTCGTATAGTTAAGGAAGACCTTTTCTCTTTTGTTTTTTTTTTTGTTTTTATTTTTCTTTTACGTTTTAATTATTTATTATTACATTTTAGCTTAAGAGATAGATAGAGAGAGATACAATATGTTTGTATGTATATGTATATATAGAAAGAGAGAGGGAGATTTAATAAATTACAAACTATATTACAATAGTATTCCTATACACATACATACTTACGTATGCTAAATAACATTACTAATGTTACTCTAATGTACGAGTATGTTAATGTTAATAAATATGTGTTTGTTCTACATTGTACCTTAATAATTATGTATGTATGTATCTATGTATGTATGTATGTATGCATGTATGTATGTCCTGTCTAAGAATGTTTAAATGTTTGCTGGTGTTGGTTTAGGCATAAACTAATGATTTTAAATAGCATCTGAGAGAGATTATCCCAAGTAGTTAAACAGTATACATATATACATATATGTATATGTGTTCTTGCTGTATTGTTGTTGTATATTTACCTGTTGTGTATATGTGTGTGTGTTTGTAGGTTTGCTGATTTATTTATATTTGAATTTAATGTTAAAGACTGTATTTTAGCATAAGAGAGCATGATTTCCGTTTTTCTTTTCAAAAGCAATAAGAGAGCTTAGGACTTAAGTACAATTAGGATACATAAGTTGTTAATTATTTGAAATTAATGTGTTTGTGTTTGTGATTTTTGGCACAACAGTGTATGTTTGTGGAAAATTAAGGTGACCAATTGACCCCATGTTATTGTTTACTGTGGAAATAGGTGCTTCAACAGAGGTACTGCCATCAAAGTTTTTAAATTGAAATAACCATAGTCCAGTAGGTAGTGTGTTGGCTTGTTCGACGTGAGGCCTTGGTTCAATCCCAGCTCAGGCATCCATAACAAAACGAAATACGAAAAAATTGTTTTTCGGCAACTTCTCTCAACAGATTTCTTGGAAAAACGCTGCCAGAGTAAAAGCAAAATGCCATGAATAGTTTCTAAAAAATATTTCGTTTTAAACTGTTCATATTCATGTATAAAATTAACACACACAGCATAAGTGGAGTGAGAAGGTAGGTCGTATTATGTCCCGTATTGAGGCAAGCAAAGCTATCCGACTTACAAGTTCGGTTTTAATTACATACATACATACATAATTGGTCACTACAACCCTTCAGTCAGGATTACGACCTAGTTTCTCACACCGCTTATGTTGTGTGTGTTAATTTTATACATGAGTGGGGTGACCTACAGTTTAAACTCCACTCCGAACGACAGATTTTTGAGAAACTTTTCATGGCAATTTTTATTTACTCTCAGAGACTTTGCCAGAAATCTGCTGAGAGGTAGTCGCCGAAGAAATACTATTTGTATTTTATTTTGATGTCTGGATCTGGGGCTCGAACCCTGGCTTTTCGTCTAATAAGCCAACACACTATCTACTAGACCACGGCGACTTCTCGGTTTTAATTAAGAACACCGCCGCTGTATATTGTGGTAATTGAAGAGGAAATCATTGATTTCTACTGTCGCATTGAAGACAAAAAACCATTAGACTAGACGGCATAACCCACAATCTAAAGATAGTTATAGGGGAGTCAAGACCGAATGAATGTGTTCGTCTATCTTTTCACCAACAGCAACGGAATAGAAGAATCAAAATCTGGGTAACACATTGCGATAGTTCCAGTCGTTCAAGCCATATATACGACAGTTTTCAGAGGCTACTGTATACCCGACAATTAAGAACCTTTAAGGAGGCAAAGGAAACTGCGTACAACTTGTATGGCTGACGCAAGACAAAGTCGTCGTTTGAAAGACGATCGAAAGTAAAGTTAAAATTAGGAAAATAGGGGCCATTGTACACGTACTCGGCGAACTCTTGCGTTACATATCCCACAACGATGAAGTATCACATGTGATTGCGGAAATTCGGGTATAATTTTAGCATCACTATTGGGGTAATGTGTGTGACGTCTGATAGTGTGTTTGATTTGAAATTCCTGAATAAGCATTCAATGTGGCAAATGTACTTGGTACACGCAATCGAGGCAAAGGCAGAAGATACAACATTTGGATTCGAATTTGTTGGAAGCGATATAAAGTCCTTACAGAGATGAGCAGCCAGTTGGCTGATATTCAAGTTTCTTTACTTAACTTTACTTAATTCATCATAACAGCCATTTAGTCAGGATTAAAACCTAGCTTTCCACAGCACTCATGTTGTGTAAGTTAATTTTAACCATGAGAAGCGTAACCTGCAGTTTAAATATCGACTCTGAAAGACAAATTTGTGATACTTTTCATGACAATTTAATTTTACATTCAGAGTTTTTGCCAGAAGACTATTGCGAAGAAATATTTTCTTTCAGATTTCGCTTTAATCGCGATATTAGAGCTTAGGTTTGAACTCATGAGACGGCATTTAGAAAGCCAACACACCACATACTAGACTACGGCGAATATATGCGAGTTTCATTCATCTACAAAGAGAGGGAGAGAAGACGAGTATGTGTTCTAAAGTGGTATACCATTGCTAAACTGTAGATGGTCACCCTTAACTTTGTTACACCACTAATCTGACACCAATGAAGAGAATGTTTAAAACAAAGAGAAAGAAAGAGATCGAGAGAGAGAGAAAGACTTTGAGAGGAACAGTACAGAAATGTTGGCCATTTTTGTTTGGTCATTTTAAATTTTCCTTTTTGTGCCCCTCGTTATGTTATGTTAGGAAGATGAAGAAAATTGTGTTTGTAACGGAAACATAGTGAGAGAGACGAAGTAAGGGAATTTGTACAAGTGTATTGTGTATGTTCAATGTGTTGTGTTGGTATTTGTAAATGAAAAAAAAAAATACAAACAAAGTTAACAAGCATGTCAATGTGACATAAATAAGTGTTGGATTACATTTGCTTTTATTTTTTTTCGGTTTTTTAATTATTTTTGTTGTTTTCTTTGTTGTTGTTGTTGTCAATTGTAGGTATTAGTGTTGTAAATTTGTTTAAATTTAATTTTTTTTTTAAATTATTTTAAGCCTATAAAAAGGGGAAATTAAAAAATCTACTCAAAAATTATTACGAATTTTTTTTAATTTTTTTATTTTTTAATTTTAATATTTTCTTTTGTCAATTACAATTACAATAACCTAAATTTTAAATTTGAATTTTTTTTAATTTTTTGTTTGTTTTTAATACGAATTTATGCAATGTTAACTTTTTACTGTAATCATTTTGAAAATTGTTTTCTTTTTTTTTTGTTTTTGTTTTTCAAAAGGGGAGGAGGGTGTTTCTTAATTTATTATAAATTATTAATAAATTTACTAATAATATAATAATTATAATTAATAATAATTTAACTACATACTGGAATAAATGTTTTGTTTTTCTTTGCTGTTTAAAATATTTTTTGTTATTATTTTAATTTTATTTATTTATAATTAATTAATATTTTATTTTATTTTATTTTTAACAATATTTGGCATTTTACTTTTTTAAGTTTATTTGTTTTAAATTTAATTTAATTGTTTACTTCATATTAAATTTATTTTTTTTTAGTTTTTTCTTGTTTTTTTATTTTCCTATACTTATCTTTTAAAAAATAGTTAACTTTATACTGTTTAGTCTTTTCAGACAATATTTTCTTTTACTTTTGTTTTTTTTTTTAATTTTCCTTATCTGTTGTTCGCTTTATTCAATTCATATTTTTAATTCATATTTTTTATTTATTTTTAGTTCATCTTGCTTTACTGTTGCTGTTTTTATTCTTTAGAATTCTTTTAATTTATTTTTTATCATCATCTCTTCCTTTTAATATGTTTTTTTGTTTGTACAAAATTAATTTGATTTAATTTTTTATTTTTTTTTATTTTTAATTTTCTTCAAATTGATCCTATCACAGCAACAAACATTATTTTTATCCATTTATTTTTATTAAAAATTAAATAAAAACGAATTTAGAAATTAATTATAAAAAGAAAATTATAGAAAATAATTTTGTTTCGTTTTTTAAAAGCAATGATAGCATAGATAGCATATGGTTTAGAATTTAGCCAATGCACAAACCCAAATTGCTAATTCAATAGATTTGAAGTTCATTAGATATTCAAAGGATTTGTTTTACTTTCGCGTTTAAGGTTTTTAAGAAGAGAATTCCTAATTGGAAAGATTTTACTTAGAATTTTTAAGTTTTGTTTTGTATAAACCCGCCTTTTAAAAGTCCTTTATTATTAGAATCCAAAATGGGGTCGTTTGGAACCTCTCGAAAGCGTTTAATGAAAATTGGTTTCTTATTTCAAATTGGAACGAAGCTTTCTAGTCAACAGTAATTTAATTAAACAACTAGAGCTTCATAAATTTGATAGGATGGGAAATGTCAGCCACTAAATATACTCAAACAGAAAAATTTATCAAGTAATTATTACTAATAGGTCACCTGCTCCAAGGAAACTTCCTGAGCGTTAGAACAACTATTAATTCGAACTTACGACAGGGTTGAGAGTTTCCTCTATTTCTTCTTGATGGAAATATCAAACCACTGCGGCGTCTTCCAGTTAAAAGTATCGTGTAGATGGACTGTTGTAAGGATTTTGTTTTTGGTAAGGTTATTACCCTTCTTTCTTATAACCAAGCAGCTGTCATAATACTGGGTCCTAATGTGACGACCTCCAAGACGATTTATCACTGTTTCGAATCGCTCAATAAAATAACGGAGCGATAAGACATTCATATTCATATAAGTACCGGAACACAGTGGCCTTTCAGGAAACTGTAGAGTGGATGCACTGGCAAGGCGTGGCACAACATCGTAGTTTCTGGTAAGTTCTCTACATTGGAAACTTAAATAAACACCTGCAAGTTTATAATTAACTATGCAGTAATGGATTCCGACAGTCCTGGAGACATTTTCGCATACGAGGAAGATAGTGCAGGAAGGCCATTGCATTAAAGCGACTCGTGCCAGAGGCATTGATCCTGGACATTGATCCATAACTTGTCCAGAAGGTGCAGAGACGTTGCAGAGGAGGAGCTCTTCTTCACATATTGGGTACATAACGAGCGTTATCTTAAAAGAAGCAGATAACCTCTTGATTAGGTAAGTGTAGGTGGCCATACCCCCCAAGGAATAAGATGGACGCACTTAGGTCCAATGGGGCCCATTGTGATATGGTTCCAGTACTAGAGAAAGAGACAACTGTGGTAAAGAAATGGACCGTAGATGACCTAAACGTGTCTATCACATCTTCTTGGGTTGACAATCATTTCTACTTATTTCTTACATGGCACCAATATGAATTATGTGTCCCTTGATGGATACGAACCATAGAAGCTGCATTGCGAATTTTCAGGATTCTCCAGATTTTTACGCAAAATTTTCATTGTCATTACTCATCGTCTAGTGACTAGCATATTGGCTTACTAGAAAACAGATCGCATACATGTACGTAGGCATTCAGCTGTCTTGATTGCCAATGCACCCTGTCTCACACCGAATAAGGCAATATTTTTTATACTCAATTGGCTACTCACAGATCTACTAAAGCAGATGGCTTAGATGGCAACAGTAAGGTTCAATGCAGTTTAATCCAGGCCCAAACTGGACTATGAACATGATACATTTATTCGGAAGACAGAGATTTTAGGTTAGGTTAGAGGACGTGTACTTGTCAATTAAGACAAGTACAGTACCCGGAGGTCGAATTGACCCATTGTAAAACGTCCTAGTTTCTCACACCACTTATGTTGTGTGCGTTAATTTTATACATGAGTGGTGGGACATACAGTTTAATTTCGACTCCGAACGACAGATTTTTGAGAAACTTTTTTCATGGCAATTTTATTTGCTCTCAGAGTTTTTGCCAGAAATCTGCTGAGAGGAAGTCGCCGAAGAAATACTTTTTGTATTTTGTTTTGATGTCTGACCTGGGGCTCGGTCCCTGGCTATACGTCTAATAAGCCAACACACTACCTACTAGACTACGGCGACTTCAGGGCTAAGGGCCAGTTATGTTCAAAAAGTTGATTTGTATACTAAAAAAAGTATCAGAGTATCAAACAAAATCTTACCCGGTCTAAGGTAAGGACAAGACATATTTCATCCTCAAATACTCTGAACGAATCCATATAAACAGCCTAAGATCACCACTGTACATGACAACGACTATCAATCGCCTTTAAGGAAACTTACTGAGCGTTAGAACAACGCCAATAAATCGGACATACGGTTGGTGCGGTAGTTCTCTTCATTACCTGCTTGATAGAAATATCAACTGTAGGCCGCGAAATCTATTTGGAATCAGTAAAATCATAGATCAGTGGAACCACTGCCGCGTATTTCAGGTAAACGTATTGATCTTACACGTTGCGGTAAGGATTATTAAGGATGAAAATATCTTCAGAAAGGATATACGCCTTCATTATAGCCAGGCAACTGTCATAGTAATGGATCCTAACTCAATGTCCTTTAAGGCGATTTATCACAGTCTCGAATAGCCTAATAAAATGACGGAGCGGTACGACATTGATATCATATGAGCACCGTGGCATAGTGGTATTGCAGGAAACCGTAGAGTGGATAAACTGGTTGAATGTGGATAATCATCGAACTCTCTGGTAGTTCCTCTGCATTGAGAACCTCAATGGACACCTGCCGACCTTATAATTATCAATGCACTAATGGAGTCCGGTTCCATTGCGGAGGCTGCTCCGGAAACGAGCAAGATATGCCCATTTTTGGGTGGTCGCATGGCAAGTCTAGTCAAACTCCATGGTTGTTGGAGTCCATACTGGATATTCAATTATTGGAACTGACAGTTGTATTGATCTTGGACGTCTAAGGAAGGACCTACAGAGGCGAAGAAGAGGAGTAAACTCTTTTTCACTTGTTAGAGATTTGAGAGAAGAGGAAAAAATCTCTTCATTTCTATTACGCACGCAATCTAAATGATCTGGCGATAATAGTTTTTAGGAGAAGCTGTGGATGGTGTCACGACTAGGGGAATAGACGACAAAGGTCCTTATATGAGTCAAATGTGACCATGGAAATGCTGCTATTATTGCAAAACATAGCAACATCCGAGATGTTTATGTGGTTTCTTATAACTTTGACTTTAGAATTCCCAGCAGGAATTTCTGGTCTAAAGATCCAGGCATTCCCAGTGGTACTCTTGAGTACCTATCCCGGATTAGCCAAAGGCAACACTTAGTACATGGGATACAGAACACAAAACCATCGTTGAAATTGGCAATGAACTGAATTGAGTCGATTCGGTATTCGAAATCTCCGATATATTACAGGGCATAGGTATTGCGATTGCCTTAGTTAAACTGGGTAGGAAGGCTCAATCGTGTTGACAACGGGAAGATACGTGCAATATTGCTAGACTCTGCTGGACACGTATCGATAAGAAGAGGACCGACTTACTTGTATCCTTGCAGGGCATAAGTATTGCGATTGCCTTAGTTAAACTGCGTAATATTCGCTCGTTTTATAGGAAATCTCAATCGTGTTGACAATGGAAAGATACATACCATATTGCCTTAGTTAAACTGCCTATTGTTCGTTCGTTTGACAGGAGGGCTCAATCGTACCATATTGTTCGACTCTGATGGACACGTACATATATAAAGGAAGAGGACCGACCCACTTGTATTGTAATCTCATGGTCATCCAATAACGATTTTCAAGAGCCAATATTCTTTTGTAACGCATCATGCCAAAACACTTGGCATTCAATCGAAATACTTCTGCATTCGCTGAGGGTCTGAGGAGAAGACAAAGACTGCCTTTCACGTCATGTGTCAGTGACCTGCTTTTGCCAGATAGAGGGGAAGATTTTTGATTTGTTTTTTTTCTGATCTTTTTGATTGAGTTCTTTGATATAAAGATTGCGCCTTTAGAGGTCGTGAAGATTTAATCATTTTTGGGATGATCGCCAGCATTTCATTGATTGCTAAGAGCTATTACGGAGTAGGTGACATTAACTTGGTCTAACATTATATAAATTTCAATATAAGATTGTATAAATAATTGTATACAAAAATTGTAATGTTTTCATAGGATTAAAGTGAACAAATGTTTCTTAAAAATAAATGTTTTTCAATATTTATTTTGCTTTTTAAATAAATTGTATTAAAATATTTAAAAAATAATGTTCAAAATCTGAGTTATTTTTTGTGTATAAAAATACTTCAGTTTCTGAAACATTTTGTACGCGATGCAGTAGTAAGAGATTCAGAAATTTTCGAGATGGTTACACTCAAAATTAAATAAAAATTCTTAAAAATTAATTGAAAAAAATTATAATAAATTAATTATAATAAAATAATTATAAAATTTAAAATAAAAGAAAGCTTGAGAAAATTTAAACATTTTTTTAAATAAAATGTTTTCAAGTTTATAAAATTTATATTTTTTGGCTTTTACAACATTGGTTTGAACTTTTCCCTTTAACCTTTGCAGAGTTTTAAGAACATCCCTTTTTAAGTTTTCAAAGCTAGTAATTTATAGAAATTTTTTTGCTGTTGATTTTTTTCAGTATAAAATAAGATGCGTGACATGTGGCCATGCAAAAATTAGGCAGTAATGTTAGCATTATGAATAGAATAACAAGCAAACAATGTGTTCAAATAAACGAATTTTGTTATTAAGAAGACAGACTGCCATCCTTAGTACTAGTGCCCTGAGGGCAATAGCAAGTAGGGCAGTTTACGTCATTGCACATTAGCTTCCCGTGAAACAGCAGGCGACTTTTGCTGCGTTCAGATTGAATTCAATGAAGCTTCATAGACGCGCTAGAGTCATAAGTCCTTCACCCGCAGTAACAAATTCAATATGTAGTCGGTCCCCTTTAACTATCTGGACGTAAGGACTTATATACAGTGGTGGCCTTATAATTATAAACGACTTAACAACATGTATGTTTGTTAATTTGTATTACAGTTTTCACTGCGTATCTGGGATCAAAGGCTTTGTTTGGAGGACGTCTTATATACGTTTTTCCATCAGGTTGGGACAAATTAAGGAATAGGATGGACGCACTTATTGTGATATGGTTCCAGTACTAGAGAAATAGACAACTGTGGTAAAGCAATGAACCGTAGATGACCTAAACGTGTCTATCCCATCTTCTTGGGTTGAAAATCACTTCTAATTATTTATTCCATGGCCCCAATGTGTCATACGTGTCCCTTAATGAATGGGAATCATAAAAGTTGCATTGCGAGGTTTCAAGATTCTCCAGATTTTAATGAACAGGTGCTTGCGCAAAATTCTTCTCATATTCTGGCCCAAAACAATTAACAATCTATGAGGAGGCTATCCATATTAGATGAACTTAGATTCGTCACTCCAGAGAACTCTGTTCTAGAAACATCGTTTCTAATTATAAGGCCACCACTGTAGATATTCGGATTATTGCGGCGTTTTCTGACAAGTAAAGTCTTAGCTGACCTAATGACGGTGCAGTAGTAGAATAACACACGGAAAATATACTGACATTCTTAGATTTTAAAAGCTGTCGGAAAGGCTCTTTACTATGTCATGTCGCCATGTAAGGTTGTCCATGAATGTCGCCTATTTCTCAGGAAAATTTAAAAAAATTTTTGAAAGTCTCCATTGTAGCGTTACCTGGGCTTATGGAAATATCACGCAACAGTGTAGCGGACGTCTTGATCATAAAATGTATCGAATTGGAAAACCTCCTATGTGATGATCCGTGGATAAAAAAACCCAGGGCGAAGACTAGACTGAAAATAAGTCCAGTCTTAATGGGTAGAAGTGAGGCGCTGGTCGAGCACTTGGTTAAACCGACAGAATCCTAATTATATAGTCTCCGTCATTACGGAGTATTATCTAATATGGAGGTAAGCCTATTGGCTAGGCGCACCTGTGTAAAAACTCCTCCCCGTAGAAGGAAAAGACCGTCGGACATTTAATGAGTCACTGGGCATGCTTTTCATGATATCTTTGCTGGAATTGTTTAAAGTTAGAATGAAGTATGTTGTCCGGTACATAAGAGAGTCTGAGTTGAGTGGCTTAACCTACAGACCTCTTAGTAATGGTGCACACCAGAGACCAGCAATGAATCGCTTTTTCGCTACTCATAAGTACTCATGAAATTTTGAGTATGAGTGAGTCAACAGTATTGAAATCCAACTACTCTGATGCATTCGTACACAGTACAACATTGAGTTATAAGTACAAGTTGCAATGAGTATGAGTACAACGTTGACATCAAACTCATAACATTCGAAATATGTTTGATTCATAAGTTTACTCATTTAGATTCATAACCTTAGAAAAATACTTAAAAACGATTCCAGTGACTCGAATCATTCATTAAAATTTACAGTCTTAGTTGTTGTTGCATTTACAATGAAAGAAGAAAGACGCATAAACAAAAAGACAAAGACAGCAAACAGAGCAAAAACACAACCTTCATGTGAGTATTGTAGTGTTCGTACGCGAATCATACTTATTTTGAGATTCGTGTATACGATGAGTCATGGAGAGTAGAAATCAATAACATCATGCGTATTGTTAAGTATGAGTACCATGAGTATTTCAAACTTTGCATATGAGTAGTATGAGTATGACATTACAATAAGTATGAATGCGTATAAGTATCAGAAATTATAAGTATGATTCGAATCTTCTCATCGTTTTGAATACTAATTGCTGACCTCTGGTGCATACCAGAGGCTATTTAATTACAATGGGCATAATAGAGTGGTCGAAGAGAACCTAGAGAACTCTTCGTAATGGTGTACACCGGCACCTTCTCAATTACAATTACAAAAACAGATTGGTCCAAGAGGCAAACTCACGTGAATATGGGCAATGACACGCCATTTAACTTGTCCAAATAGTAGAAAAATTCGTGTCGTGTGAGATATGTATTGAAATGCTCAGTTCTGGCTGTATGGGTACGCATACAAACAGACTAGAGGTTGTACAGTTTGAAGTGATTTGCAGTCTGTCGGTACAGTTGGATCGGACTTTGTTAAGAACGATAAGAATCCCGTTGTTACAGTCTTTGGAACGAGATATCGCGCAATGATTACTTTTTGTATTGAATTAAATTAAAGACACGGTGTCATATGCTTCACGGTACGTGAAACTATAAATAAATAATCTCACGTTTTTTATTAATCCCTTAGCTAGTGCGGTTGTTGAACGAATTCTCTGTAAAACATTGCGCGTTGTACAGTCCTATCGAAGTCCCATTAAGGACATTGTACAATGGGTCAATTCGACCTCCTGGTACTGTACCTGTCTTAATTGAACGGACACGTCCTCTAATCTAACCTAACCTAACAATCCCATCGACCACAAATGAATGTACTCTACGAGTAAGAAAAATTTCGGGAACGGGTACTTTTATTTCTTTTGAGCACAATTCCTTGTGATTAACACAGAACACAGAAACACAAGTCATTTGACGAATCACCGTCATACCGTCATTAATTAGCACCTTTCAACCTCTCCAGTATACAGTGAGGAACTGTCAAAATAGATTCCGGGGCAAGGGCTCCTACGTATTATATGTACATCTACTCTCCTCCTAGCTATCATATTCATGCAAATATTGTAGCCTTAACTAGACACTTTTCTTTAACGGCGCCCCACAGAAAGTAGTCTAAAGATGTCAAATCGTGCGGCTAGTTCGGCTAACTAAACGACCATCAAACGTTTGACGCAATAAATCGATTGTGGCATGAGATGAGTGGCAAGTTGTACCATCATGTTTAAACCAAATACCCTTCATATCAATACCATGAAGATTGGGTACAAAAAAAATCGGTTATCATGGTGCAATAGGTGTCACCATTGACCGTAATGATTGCGGCAATCTCATTTTCAAAGAAATGTGGACAAATGATGCTTCCGCACCGAGTAGTCACTCGTAATGGGTGCATTGGCTTCTGTAAGACCACGTGTGGGTTTTCTGATCGCCAAATAAGGCAATTTTGCTTATTAACGTACTCACCAAGAAAAGAAAATGAGCTTCATCCGAAAGGGCGATTTATTTTGGCAAAATCGTTATCATCGTGCAATTCCTCATTGGCCCAATAAATCACAATGCTGATCAAGCTTAAATCGTCAGTGAAGATAATATATTGAATTTTATGATAGAATAGAATGACATAAGTATTGCCAGAATCGAAATAACCGATGGTTCAAATTTAAACCGATATATGGCCCATCCTATGCAAAAGCTTGTCGATCTTTGAGGAACGATACCATAAAAGAGTTCTACTGTAATGCATAAGTAACTTGCATGCCGTAATATTGTGGCCTTGACTAGACACTAAAAGATTTCCTATATAAAAATCTGAACTAAGGTTTGTGTCTTGGCTAAAATTGTTCTCCAAATGTGTTGTAATAAGTTTTCCTAATTTTAAAGCGTTTGTTAATGTTTAGCGTTTTTTTTTAGAACAATAAGCAGGGATTAAAATTTGAAATTAAATTAAGCGGGGGTTTTTTTCTAAACAATTTGTTTTTGTTTTTATAAATTACCGTTATTGGCTTGTGTTTGTTTTTTTGTTTCTTTTTTTTTTTTGGCTAACCTAAGCTTAACTAAATTGGTATTTTTTGTTTTTGTTGTATTACTTTTTACGTTTAATTATTGCATTGTTGTTCATCATCATCATTTTTGTTCATCTTGTTCTTCTTCTTAATCTTCTTGTTGTTGTTGTTGTCCTTTTTAATTAATATAATTTATAATTTCTTGTTTTTGTTTTTTTTTTGAATATTTTTTTTCGTTGACCAGGCACATGTGCTTAAATAAAAATTTAAAAAAAAACGAAAAAAACTATGATTTCGTAGCGGTTTACTATACTTTTTTTGTTGTTTTTGTTGTTTTTTTTTTTGCTTTTTTTGTTTTTGTTTTTATCGTCTATACGTAAAAATTCCAATGGCAAAACTTATTATAAAATTTTATTGATGTCAAGCAGTTGTTATATTGTTGTTGTTGTTGTTTTTGTTGTTGTTGTACTACGTCTATTATTATTATTTTTATTATTATTATATGCAGACTATTTAAATATTTTAGCAAAAGATCTCGTAACACATACGCACAATGTAACATTTTATTTGAATCATATCGGGTATCGAAATAATCGGAATCATATTGAGAACCGTTATCGGAATAATCGAAATCGTAATCGTAATCGGAATCATAATTAGAATAATAAAACAATTGTTGTCCATAAAGTTATGGGAACTGTAAGAGTATAGGAAAATATAAAATTAAAAAGTATATGTAAAGAAGAAGTAGAAAGAAACAAAAAAAAAAAAGAAAAAAATTTAAAAAAATTAAAAAAAAATAAATAAAAATTATTTCATCAGAGGATTAAATATCCTCCTCCTTGTGTTTAAACACTTACAATAAAATGAGGCGCTGAAAATAATACAGCCAATGTGGCAATTATGGTAAATAACGTAAAAACAATAAGGCACAAACGATCCACTACCATGGCAGCAAATTTCCAATCTCTTGTTACCTCACCAACTTCATCTTCTTTTTTTAACTTAAATTATTTCCAAAAAAAAAAAAAAAATAAAAATTTGTTTTCAATACAATATAAAGTAAATTATTATTAGAATACATTTTAAATATTAAATCTTATATAAATCATGATATAACCCAGTAAATGTTTTAATTTCAATATTGAATTAAGCCTAGACAAGAACCATTAATCAAAATAAAGGTTATGCTCGTCAAACTTATGGTGTACTTTGCTGATTTTATGACGTACATAATCGCCCTACCGAGCATTTAATTCGAATAACAGTGAGTCATTTTCAGACCACTTTTACTGTGCCAGATAGTAACAACTTCTTCAGAAACTTTTTTGAGTGTGTTCTGGGCCATATATTGGTTTAAATTTGAAATCTGGCAATACTTGTGTCATTCTATTCTGTTACAAAATTCAGTATATTATCACCGCTGAACGTAATGAATCGTTTTAAGCTTGATCAGCATTATGATTTATTGGGTCAATGAGAAATTGCACGATGATATCGATTTTGCCAAAATAAATCGATTTACACTTGAGCAACGTGGGGATTTATTGGAAATTTATTCCCAAAACCAACGCAATTGCGCGGGAATTGCACGAAAATGTCGTACAAAATTTGGATCCACAGAAGGACCATTAATGGCCGGTATACACAAGTTTATTGCTAAAGTTCATGATACTGGTTTTATTATAACTAGATGCGCCAAGACGTGACCGAAGCTGTGGCTGAAAGTGTGTGCGAGAATCCATCAACATCAACTCGTCATCGTTCCTTAGCATTGAACACACACACACACAATTGGTCATTACAACCCTTCAGTCAGGTCGGAGGCACTCTCCGTGGGGACGACAAGGAGGATACTGTCCTCGGTGTATCGTCTAAGCGCGATTAGACGGATAAGTGGCTTCAGGACAGTGTCTGATGAAGCGGTATTGGTGTTGGCAAAGACAATACCAATAGATATATTGGCGGATGAGATGAGGAGGATATACCTTCGCCGTCTCGAGCACCCGGGACGAATAGCAGCTATAAAAGCGGAGGAACGAAGGACTTCCATGCACAAATGGCAGTCACGATGGGAAAGCAGTTTAAAGGGAAGATGGACATTTCGCCTTATCCCTGATGTAACCCTTTGGATGAATAACAAACATTGCGAGCTGAACTACTACGTGACTCAGTTCCTAACTGGTCATGGGTGCTTCAGGAAGTACCTGCACAGATTTGGTCATGACACTTCCCCTTTATGCCCAAACTGTGTAGATGAGGAGGAAGATGCGGAGCATATTCTAATATGCTGTCCCAGATTTAGATGGCCCGGGGAAACGAGTTTAGGACCAAACCGGCTAATGGAAGAGCTGTTGAATCGTAGGATTCTATGGAGTCAATATAGCCAGAGAATGGCTGAAGTTTTGATAGTACTCCGAAGACTGGAGGAACGGAGGCGAAATTTGAACTAACGTGATAAAGCTTTCAAGCTAACCAGCTCTCCGCGAAGTAATACCTTACGGCAGTCCCGCGGAGGGAGAGTGGTTGAAGTGTGTAGGGGGTGGGTTTAGTACGTAGGCACCAGTGATGGTGAATCGTGCACTCTTTTGTTGGAACAAAAGTGTCTTTCGAAGATTCCCACCTCCGGCTCAAGACAAAAAAAAAAAAAAAAAAAAAAAAAAAAAAAAAAAAAAAACCCTTCAGTCAGGATTACCAACTAGTTTCTCACATCACTTATATTGCGTGTGTTAATTTTATGCATGAGTAATGGGACTCGACTCCGAACGACAGATTTTTAAGAAACTTTTCATGCCAATTTTTAATTTACTCTCAGAGTTTTTGCCAGAAACCGGCTGAGGGGAAGTCGCCGAAGAAATACTTTTGAATTTTTGTTTTAATGTCTGGCCTGGGGCTCGAACCCTGGCTTTACGTCTAATAAGCCAACACACTACCTACTAGACTACGGCGACTTCTTAGCATTGAACATTGAACGCAAATCGAAGTCGAATTTTGCGAAAATATATTGTTATGACGCCTTACAAAGTTTAATTGATTAAAGAGTTGAAGCTGCATGACGTTTTGGCTTCGCTAGATGGGCAAACGATAAACTGCACGATGATGTTGACTTTGCAAAAAAAAAAAATCATCTTGGTGGCTATTTGGAGCTCAGAAAACCCACATGTGGTTTAACAGAAGCCAATATTGCATCCATTATGGGTGACTGTTTGATGCGGCTTGAGGAGCGAAAGCATCTTTGCCCCATATTTCTTTGAAAGTGAGGACGGCACAACCATTACGGTCAATGGCACCTATCGCACAATGATATTCGATTTTTTTGTACCCACTCTGCATGGCATTGATGTGAAAGATGTCTGGTTTGATTTGTAATGACCAACTATGTACATATGTATATATGTAAAGGGTCCGCCAAATAACTTTTTTTTTTAAATGCTTTCAAATGGCTGCCTCGGCTGGCCATGCAGTAGCTTACACCAGAAGATGCCGATTTTGACAAAAAAATCATCTTTGCAAATGAAGCTCATTTTGATCTTGGCGGGTATGTAAACAAGCAAAATTGTCGCATTTGGGGCACAGAAAACCCGCACGCATACATTAAAAAGCCGACGCATCCAAAACGAGTCACTGTTTGGTGCGGATTTTGGTCCAGAGGCATAATTGAGCCATTTTTCTTCGAAAATGAGCAAGTAGTGGCCGTTACAGTCAATGGCGATCGTTATCGGGCCATGTTGAACGAATTTTTGTTCACAAAAATTAAAGAGGAGGATATTGGCTACATTTGGTTTCAACAGGACGGCACTACGTGCCACACAGCCGAAGCTACACTCGATGTTTTGCACCCTGTTTTTGAAGATCGCATTATCAGCCGCAGAGCTGATGTCGTTTGGCCACCTCGCAGCTGCGATTTGACACCGTTGGACTATTATTTGTGGAGTGCCCTCAAAGATAAGTGTTACGCCGACAAGGCAGAGACAATTGCAATCGCTTTAAAGGACAATATTCGTGAAGCCATTGCTGAAATACAGCTGCACACAATCGATAATGTGCTTAAAAATTGGACCGATCGTGTAGGCTACTGTATGGCCAGCCGAGGCAGTCATTTGAATGAAATTATTTTCCATTATTAACCGGAAGGATTGTACTTTCAAATAAAAAAAGAAATTTGAGAAAATATTCAGTAGTTTTTCTTTTTAAAGCATTTTCAAAAAAAAGTTATTTGGAGGACCCTTTGTAATGCACAAGTAACTTGCAGGCCGTAATAGTACACAGATTTCGAGAAAGAGGTTGGAAGGGTGAATAAAACACCAGTCAAACGGTTGGCAGCTCGGCCAAGCTATAATATTATGAGGCAGTTCCAAGGATTATGGTTTTATAGATGGAGATGAGGAATATGTTACAGGTCATAAGGACATTTGGCAGATTTAGAACTCCTATAGCGAAAGGAAATTAGAAAGCGGAGCAAAAAAATTTCTCTGAAGTGCATCTACGCATATACTACGTAAGTATTTTGCTTTGGACTCTAGAAAATCTTAAGTTTCTTGGCTTAAAACTTTATTGTTTCTAATAATTTTAAATATTTACTGGGTTATATCGTTACAACTGTATTTCTGTGTACACTTATAAAGTAAATGTGTATGTTTGTATAATAACATTATAAAATACAAGACTAAATATGTACATAATATTGTATACATTGTTATTCTATTGAACTAGCTAGCTTAAGCTACTCTATGACATATTAATTTATTATTATTATTGTATTAAATATGTGAGTGAGTATATGTATGTATATGTACACACACACACACACAGCTTACCTGATCAGTTATCCATCGTAACTCTTTCAATATTAAAGCCAATTCATATTCAGCTGATGAACTAAGACAGGTGTGTGATATGGCTTCATGCATTCGTGTATCACCAACAGGGCCAACTGGGCCAACACTACCATCGTCGCCTTGTCTGTAAATATATACATAAGTGTGTCTATTAATATGTATAAATTCACGATTATACTACAAATATTGTACTTCGTATCTTATTTTCATGTTTTTTATTTTTCAATGACTGCAGCAGGCAGGCAGGCAGGCAGGTGTTCGTTCGTTAATCATATTTATTTTCTATACAGTACTCGTACTCGCACTCGTACTCGTCCTTGTTCAGACGTCTCTACATGTATGTGCACATGTATATACGTATGTGCGTCTGCATGTATTAATGCTCTTTAGCATTGGCGTTGAAATATGTCTTGCACGTGTCTCCCATCAAATTCTAATGATGGGTGCGTGAGCATATTTTTTTTTTATTTAAAATGGTTGTTGTTTTGGGTGAATTTCCTGTTAAAATTAATATGAAGCCATACGTAAGAAATGGGGTACTTTAAAGGATTTCTTGGTACTAGCAAATCTATTCTCTTTCTATGATAATGTTCGTTCTAACGGAGTAATTGAAAACTTTTGATTGAGTCATAAATTTAAAATTCATAAAAAAACGTATATGATTCAGGCTTTAATATGCTTAGGCTTCGTTGCAATGGTGATTCACATTTTTTTTTTTTGGCGTGGAGGGATATAAAGTCATGGTAAAAATTTATTCAGGACTTAAAATAAACAAAAACCGGTAAAAATTGTCAATGAACATCATAAAGAGGTCACAATCACTGGACAATGACGCATGGCAACCCTATCATTCTAGAACATGCTCCGAAAAGTATCAGATTCGCATTTCAAGGAGTATAAAGTAAAAGAATTTGTCTTCTTCTTGGTGTCAAGTTTTATCTGAGGCTGACTTACATATTCACAGGTCTGCAGAAAAAGATTCCAGTGTCCATTCCTTAATATATTTGCGACGACTGAGACGTCATTATCACTACAGACAGAGCTTGCAATACGACTAACATTTCCAGGGTATTTATACATCGAATCATTTATCTAAGACGTTACATACGTAATTGGTCATTACAACCCTTCAGTCAGGATTACGACCTAGTTTCTCACACCACTTATGTTGTGTGCGTTAATTTTATACATGAGTGGTGGAACCTACAGTTTTAAAGTCGACTCCGAACGACAAATTTTTGAGAAGCTTTCATGGCAATTTTATTTACTCTCAGAGTTTTTGCCAGAAATCTGCTGAGAGGATTTCGCCGAAGAAATACTTTTTGTATTTTATTTTGATGCCTGGCCTGGGGCTCGAACCCTGGCTTTTCGTCTAGTAAGCCAACACACTACCTACTAGACCACGGCGACTTAAGACTCTAAGACGTTAACCGAGGAGTATTTCAAGAAGTATCCATGCCCATAAGGACAAATAAGCTGACGCATGAACCCAATTAGTCCGTTAGGTTTAGGTTAGAGGACGTTTACTTGCCAATTGAGACAAGTACAGTACCCGCAGGTCCATTTGAGCCATTGTACAATGTTTTAAAGGAGAGAGGATAATAGGGCAGATAAGGAAAAAGGAGAGGAAATAGGAAACTAGCCCTTTGTCATCGTCCTGAAATATCTCAGCAGTCTTGTTGTTTTTAAATTGCTAAAACGGCAACTTTGCCTACGACATAGCTGAGTGGTGAAATCTCTACTCGGAATTCCAAAACTTACTTAAACTAATTGGTAATTACAACTCTTTAGTTTGTATTATGACCTAGCTTCTCGTCAATTTTGTGTGTTACGGGACCTACTATTTAATTTCACTTCCGAACGGCAGATTTGAGAAACTTTTCATGGCAATTTTATTTTACTCTCAGAATTATTGTCGGAAAACTAATGAGAGGAAGTTGCCGAAAGAAATGTTGTGTTCATAGTTCGTATTGGTCGAGATGTCTGAGTCGGACCCTCGTCTAATAAGCCACAGCGACTTCTTCATAAACAACTCGTGTTAAATTTGATGTCACATACATTGTGGAATGACCCACATAAAAGTTATTATCAACTTGTCAATGTACAACGTGATGACTGTATTAGACGAGTATGGATGAGAGTACATAGACTGTCGTTGAACACTGCATCAGCTGTTCCAAGATAAATGATGTTGAAAAGCTAAAAATGTTACAGGCAACATTCACTCATTCATTTATTCTTTCATTCTCTTCTATTCAGAGTTTAAAGTTTGTTTTATAAAGTAAAGAAAATAAGAAGAGCTCTCCTTCTTCGAAAAACTTTTTAAATAAAATAAAACTTAACAAAGTAAAAAATAAAGAAAGAGAGAGAGAGGGAGAGAGAGTAAGAAAGATAATAAAACTCAACAAAATGACATTTTTAAGTAGTTCTTATAGATGAAAAGGATTTTTAGAAAAATGTATTGAATTTAGATGAACGACAAACGTAACATTCTTAAGAGAACTGATTTCTTAAATAATATTTTACGGCTTCAAACCATTATTTTGAAACGCTGGCTTATTAGGTTATTGTCTCTGCTGCATAGAGAACGGCGTTAGAGTCAGACATAATGGCTCTTGATATTTTTGTTTATAATTTGGTAGCAATCAGGAATGGTAGTGGTAGATCATTCATACCGTTAAAGGCTTTTAAGAAGACTGTATATCTTGTTCACAGGAACTATCAGTGCCAAGAGTAAACCCTGAAAATTGGAAACCTTTCTAAAATAGTGTTTAACAACAAAAACGATAAACAAAAGCCACACGATACAAATACACACTAACACTAAGAATACAATGAACGTGTTGATTATCTAAATCTGCACACACACATATGTACAACGAACCTGGTTGCGCCTGGTACCAACAACAACATGTATGTGACAAAAAGGGATAGACAACATAAGCAAACTACACAAACAACAATGTATTAGCAATAGAGCTCTCGAGAAGGCGAAATCACGAACCGTCCACATCGAGAACGTTCATCATACTGATTGCGTGACTATAAAAGGGCTGGACAAAGCAGGTCAGTGGTCAGTGTTAATTCAGTCAGTCTTATGTGAAGACGCGTTGCGGTTGGAACGTATAAGCGGCATTGCTTGCAAAAAGGTTGTAAGCAGAGAAGATCTAACGAACAGTTGTTAGTGTTAACGCGGACAGAAGTGTGAAATAGAATAGTGTACAAGCAAATTGTTGTTGTATCGTTAAGTTGTATACAGTGGTACAAACGTAGTGTGAACAATAAAGAGAGTTTAAGAAAAACTAAACACATACGTGTTTGTTTTTACTTGCTTTGCAATTAAAGAACTCATATTTAAACGTTTTTAAAAAGGTAAAAACGTAACAATATATTCACTTGGTTTTGATATGTAAGGCTGTTAAAAACTCTTCAAACGAGACGATGCTTCAAAATATTGAAATAGTGGTCCCAAATTCCATTTTGTACCCAAGACTAGACTATATAAGGTATTAAGACTACCACTCACCACTCACTTGAGAGATCAGTAAGATTATTTCCATAATAGAAGCCCAGGCGCTTCCTACTCCTGAGGTCCTTGTCTCTGCATCTTCTGCAGAAATCATTGGCTTTTTATTTTACTGCAAATATTTTGTTAAGTCTCTGTGCTATTATAGGGGCCCGGACGAATATACAAACATGTTCTTACGGAAATGGAAACAGTGTACATCGCTTAACGTTAAAATGAGCAAAAGCTACACAAACAAATACAACGTACTTGTTACAAGTAAACCGACAACATCAGTATGAAAGAAAAGGGGATGGACAAGTACGCGAGAACGCAACAACAAGTAATGTGAACAAAATACACAAACAACAATGAAGTCGCGATATAGTTCTCGAGAAGGCGATACCCCGAACGTTCGACTTCAAGAACCTTTATCAGACTGATTACGTGGGCATATAAAAAGGCAAGACAAAGCAATCAACGAATAGTAAGAATTCAGTCAGGGTTGTGTGAAGCCGCGTTAAGTGTGAAAGGAATAGTTGTGGTTTAAAGATCGCCGTTGTAAAGTTCTACCGAACAGTTGTTAGTGCTTAGGCAAGCAGAAGTCTAAAGAAGAATAACGAACTAAGCAAATTGTTGTTGTAACATCAAGTTGTGAACAGTGGCACATAAAATAGTGCGAACAATAAAGAATTTTAATTAAAACTAAACACAAATTTATTTTGATTTTGTTTGCAATTAACAAACTCGTGTTTTAAACGTTTTTTAAAAAGGTAAAAACGTAACAATACAAAGAGCCTACACTCCTAGTTCAGTCAGTATGCTTTCATTACATTTCCTTAAAGGACAATAAGAAAAAACACAAACCCTCAAGTCCATTCATCATTTTCTATTAACGTTCAACGTAGTGTTGCACTACTGCTCCTCTATAATATCAATTTGCAACATAAAATATATCGCATTACACTTTCAATTCTCGTTTTCTTTTGGTTTCCTAAACAGCAACAATTTTTTTACCTGTTTTTTTCCTTTTTTTGTTCCTTTTCGTATTTGAGTGTTGGAAAGTGTTGCAAGCAGGAATCACTACAATCAATTGCCAAGAAATGATAACGATAATAGCACCCCATATTACATCCGTTTATTACTTATTTTTTCTCTTCTCTTCTTTTCTTTTTTCTTTTCTTTGCTTACCTTTTCGCTTCTATCGTTTCTTTTAACGTTTTTTTTTTTTGTTTTTTTTCGTTTTTAAGCCAAATTTCCAAGGTATTCGAACAAACGACAGACAGCGTTAATGGTGATGATGTTGCATTATACACCTTGTTCGACAACGTTGTCGAACACAGAGCACAGCACAGCAACAAGATGTACGATGAGTACGATGAGTACGAGTACTATTGCCATTACGATTGCTATTAATATCGTGTATATGACTTAATGCTGATAGCGGGTAAGCGAAGGATATTTTATATCCTTGTAAAGTGTTGTTGTTGTTGCTGTTGCAACATAATAACCACTTGTTTAAAAGATCCAAAGAGTCGTTGTCACAGTCTCGTAAATTATTATGGCAACTATAATGGTGGCACGTAGAATAACGTTCATTCATAATCAAATATTTAATAACAATGACAGCAAATTGAAAAATACACACAAAAAAAAAATAGGGGAACACAAAATGAACGTACTTATGTCCTTGAGTTAGGGATGTTAAATGAAAAATATTGTTACGTTTTTACCTTTTTAAAAAACGTTTAAATATGAGTTCGTTAATTGCAAACAAAGTAAAAACAAATATGTGTTTAATTTCAGTTAAACTCTTTATTCTTTACACTACTTTTGTGTGCCACCGTATACAACTTAACGATACAACAATAATAATCTGTTTATTGACTTTACTAGTTCACACAATTATTCACTTTACAACCACGCCCTGTGTTGTTCACACGCAACTTCACACAAGGCTGACTGAATTCTTACTGACTGCTGTCTGTTTTGTCCAGCCCTTTTATAGTCCGACACAACCAGTCTAACGAACATTCTTGAAGTGGAAGGTTCGTGATCTCGCCTTCTCGAGAGCTCTATTGCTAATACATTGTTGTTTGTATACTTTGCTTATGTTGTCTATCCCTTTTTGTCACATACATGTTGTTGTTGGTACTAGGCGCCACCAGGTTCGTTATACATATGTGTATGTGCAGCTTTTGATAATCAACACGTTCATTGTATTCTTAGTGTTAGTGAGTATTTGTATCGTGTGGCTTTTGTTTATCGTTTTTGTTGTTAAACGATATTAGGTCGTTTCGATTTGCGTAACAATATATTTGTCTTGAAGTAAAAATTATTATCGAATAGAGATCCTTCTCTATACTAATCAGAAAGGTGTTAGGTCCAGCTAAATAACTAAGAATTCAATCAAATCCTGGCAATGAACAGCATTGTGATTCCATTTAAATATATGCAGCCGCTAAGTAAAGAAGTTTAAATAACTTCTTCCCCACAATCGTTGTTCAAGTTTCTTATGAATTCTGTCAACTAAACTAAAAGAACAGATTAAGCTTATCCTTTGGAAAGTCGCAGCTAAAGTGTAAATCTCAGGGAAATGGAGGCGCCATCTGGCATTAGAAAGTAGAAGTTACCACCTTTTCGTTCATTGAGGTTGTATGGGGGTATCCTTGTACGCTGTGGTCTAGTAGGTAGTGTGTTGCCTTATTGGACGTGAGGCCTCGGTTCGAGCCACAGGTCAGCCATCTCCAACTAAACGAAATATGACAAAATATTTCTTCGGCGACTTCCTCTCAGCAAATTTCTGGCAAAAACTATGAGCGTAAAATAAAATTGCCATGAAAAGTTTCTCAAAAATCTGTCGTTCGGAGTCGACACTAAACTGTAGGTCCCACCACTCGTGTATAAAAATTAACACCCACAAAATAAGTGGTGTGAGAAACTAGGTCGTAATCCTGACTAAAGGGTTGTAATGACCAATTATGTATGTATCCTTGTACTTGTACACGATGAAAATAGCCTTCATTGCTTTTTATGATTGTCTAAAATGTTGTCTAGAATATAGGCCTTTGGATATAGGAAATACCCTTTGAACAGTACTCAGACCTATTTAAAGCTATGTATGTATGTGAATCCCTTGGCAGAACAACTAATCACAACTGGATAAGGCGTACACGAAAATCCGTCTGCATAGTTATTACTACTATCACATGAGATAATTTTATGCCTCTTTCCGCTTTACCTTCACTACTTTTTTACATCGAATTCCTCTCAGTAGTGTTCTGGTGAAAAAAATCTGAGAGTAAATAAAAAGCCAATGACTTCTGCAGGAGATGCAGAGACGAGGAAGAGGTATGAATGTGGCCAACCTCTGGAATAGGAAGCACCTGGGCTTCTACTTACAAGGATATGAAACATATGATGACATTCCTTGTAACAGCATTCAAAGAGGCCTTGCGCATGTAAGTCATATCAGTAGTCCTAAGAATAAATCCTAATAGAAGAATATTCGCCTTTTGGGTGAGATATGAAAATGAAGTGAAAATATCTGGCAATATCACTGGATAGTAAATTGACATGGCGGCCTCATAAAGGGAAAAGTCCAGACTAGATATGCAACAAGTTTGCAGCGAAATCGTGGTGATGTAACCAAAGGATTATGTATTGGATGCATACCTTTTCTGGGACAGTATAAATCCAAAAACACCTGAGATAGAGTTGGACAAAATACAGATACTAGCGAGTGTTTGTATAACAGGGGCAATGAAAGCCAATCCTCATCGGCGCCGTAAACGCTGTTGGATTGAAAACCGCTGCACATTGTGGGACAACAAGAGAGAAGTCGAATAAAAAATTCCTTTGGAGATTCTCTGAACCAAAGAATTGAGTGACTGATAGTTCCGTCCTTCTTTTACGTCACCTGCATAGTATCAGTAGAACCAGTAATGAACTGGAAGCCCATGGGAAAAATCGCTGTTAATACTGAAAATTTGTACAAAGGTCTGGACAGGGCAAAACAATGTGACAGTAAGGAAGCTATCTGGGGAAGCTGAAATAGCTTTTTAGGGAAAATGCGGTTAGCCTCTGCTGGGCGTTAGGTTAGGTTAGGTTAGAGGACGTGTACTTGTCAATTAAGACAAGTACAGTACCCGGAGGTCGAATTGACCCATTGTTCAACGTCCTAGTTTCTCACACCACTTATGTTGTGTGTGTTAATTTTATACATGAGTGGTGGGATCTACAGTTTAAAGTCAACTCCAAACGACAGATTTTTGAGAAACTTTTTCAAGGCAATTTTAGCTACTCTCAGAGTTTTTGGCAGAAATCTGCTGAGAGAAAGTCGCCGAAGAAATATTTTTTGTATTTTGTCTTGATGTCTGCCCTGTGGCTCGAACCCTGGCTTTACATCTAATAAGCCAACACACTACCTACTAGACTACGGCGACTAGGGTGCTAGGTTAAGTGGGAAATCTCGGCAATGAATAGGCAGATGAGCTTACAACGAAAGGATTTTCCACGTCGCTGATGGGGCTAAAAACCTTTTGTGGAGCGGAAACGGAATTAACGAAAGAACAGATAAAAAGATGAAGAGAGGCATAGACTTCTTCTGAAATCAAATGAGTTTGAGTCAAAAATTGCTATAAGAGAAGGTCTGAGCAGAGCTTGGTAACCAACCGGTCTTTTAACGGGTTACTGTACACTCAGACTATACTTGATCAGTATGGGGATCATATCGGTCACTGAGAGGATCATGTAGATTATGTAACAATGAGAATGAAATATTCTTGGAATCTGTAAGGCATTAATGCATCCCAAAAGAAACACTTAAGTACATACCAGATGTTGGGTAGGTAATTGTTATTGTTGATACCGATCAGCATCTTTAAGTTTGTCAGAACAACATGATTTGAGGAGACATTATAGGGATATGCTATGAAGTATGAGGGGAGTAGGTAGGTAGGTTAGTGTGATAGTTTCATACCAAAAGCTCTCTTGAGCACGCATAGCTGCCCGTTGTGATGCCACAGGTGAACGCAGTTCCTGTACTGACCAAGTTCCCCCGAACCCAGGAGGGGGAGGTCGGTCAGCGCAAGATCTGCATATCCAAAGCACGATTACCCCGCGCTGGAAAACCTGGCAGAAAGTTTGATAAACGGGGCTATGTCCTTGATATCAATGGACGATAGCTCCGTCAAGCTGACAAGGGTTGGAGAGCCAAATAACCTATATCTGCACCCCGCAAGGGATGGGCATTGTCAGAGGAAGTGGATGACAGTCTCCTCCTCCTCGGCGGATCTGCATCCACGACAGAATTCGTTAAATGGGAGCCGCATTCTCTCCGCGTGTCTACACATAACACAGTGACCTGTAAGCACGGCTACTATGATTGAGATGATGCCGCGACCAAGTCCAAGTAACTGATTGGTACGCCTTTTATCCATCCGGGACCAGGTAAGACTAGCGGTAGAGCAGGTCTCCTCGTTGATCCAGGATAGGTTGGCGTCTCGTAAAAATTTCCGCGCGATGGCCAGTTTGATCGAGGCAAGTGGCATTCCTAACTCGATTGAACAGGATTCCGGTGAGGGGAGTACAATAGATTATCTTCACAGCGATAATAATAATAATTTGTCAGGTTAAAAACACTTGCCTGCTTGCCATTAAACTTGTTTGAAATGAATTTAAAGTTTTTGTTTTTATTTCTGTAGAAAATTTAATTTTAAAAAAGGATTTTTCTCTTCGCTATACTTACCATTAACGCCTTTACATTGTAATTAACAGACTTACCTGTACATGGTACGATAATAAGTGGGCTGATGGGGCAGAGTTGCACTGGCACAACGATGATTACAACGAAAATCATCATCAATATCCAAAACATTCGCCAACAATGATTTTGAAGATCTATACACACACACACGCATACACGTACATATGAGAAAGGAAAAATAATATTAAAAGAGTAAAAGAGAGCGAGCATATTAAGCAGTTATTATTTAATTAAACCGTTAAAACTCTCTCAGTGTTTACAATTAAATATGGGAAGAAGAACTCTTTAAATAGAGAGAAAACAACAACATTGAGGCTAAAACCCTGACAATAAAAATACACAACATGTTAAACAAAGAGTAAATCAAAGGAGCCCTTTTATATGGAAAGAGATAGAGAGAGAGAGCGTGAGAGTGATAAATTGATAGGTTGAGAGAGAGGGAAATAAATTGTTTTTTTTTTTGGTTTTTTTTTCTGTTTTTTTGTTAATTACCTTTCCTTTAATTCAACATTTTGTATATGTTGTTTTTTATCGCCATTGTTTGAGGAGTTCGATGAAGAGGGGGGTGGTGGGCATTCATAGCCAACCTGTCCAGGTCTTTGCATGCGCAATATGCAAGGTAACCAATAAAGGAATATTACTCTTATCTGTGGTGGTACATGATGATGGTGATATTTTTTTTTGGTATTTTTTTGTTTTTTTTTTTGTTTTGATAATGATGTTATGAAAACAAAATCAATTGATAGTTTTGAGTAGTTGTAGTTATTGTTGTTGTTAATAAAATGATGAGAGTAATTATTATTTTTTAAGTGTTTTTTTTTAAAGATTTTTTTTTAATTAAAATTTTTCGATTTTTTTTTTCATAAAAAAAATTGTCAGTTAAGTCCCCATTGTGTTGAGAGAGAGAGAGAGTTCATAATGTTGTTGTTTTTATTTTAAGGGTTTATTTTGATTTTGTTTTGATTTTTTTTTAAATTTATTTTTAACAGAAAGAGAGGAAGAGATATTGAATTTGAAATAGTAGTAGTTGTAGTTGTTGTTGTTAAAGTTGTAGACATGTAGCAGAGTTGTATTTTGTAGTAGAGTAGTAGTAGTATTAGTTGCAGAGTATGGAGAGTAGAGAGGATATATTTTTTTTAGAAAACGTTTTAGAATTTTAACGTTTTTTTTTTTTTTTTTAAGTAAATATTGATGTTGGCCGTTATTTTGATTTGTTATAAAAAATGTTAAAAAAATAAATTACAAAAAAAAAGAAAGTTAATGTTTTTAGTTTTAATATGTTTTTTTAAAGTATAAAAATAAATGTTTTTCTTTAAATATTTTTTTAGTTAAAGTGGTTAAAATGTAGGTGTAATATTTTTTTGTTAGAAAAATTGTTGTTTATTTTACAGTCTTGAGTGTAAGATTTTTATTTTTTTTTTAAATTTTTTCATGCATTTTTACTAAACTTTTAAAATTTAAGCGTTTGTTTGGTTCTTAAAAATAATATAAGCAAAGTGTTTTAGTTTAAATACAAGTATATATGCTGTTTAATAATATTTTTTATTATAAATATTCATGTATGTTATGTAAATAAATTGAAAATAATTTTTTTATAAATATTTCAGTGTTAATGACAGTGTAATTTAGTGTTTTTTGCAGTGTATTTTTTTAATAAGTTTATTTATTTATTTAAAAAAAAAATAAAAATAAAAATAAAAACAAAAATTAATTTTAATTTGTTTTTTCTAATTTAAATTTTATTTTCAGTGTTTTTTTTTTAAATTTAATTTTGTTTGTTGTTATTATTGTTTGAGAAAAAAAATCGTTTTTGTTTTTGTTTTGTTTTTTTATTGCTTTATTACCCATTCACTCATTTCATGCGTATCTGGATTTCTATGATGATAATTGAGGATAAGTATGGTTGACACAACTGATGAAGCCACCATAAACATAATGCAATTGAAATAAGTTCCTAGAAGGACACAAAAATTACACAAATATTGTACTTACTATGTTCGTTTATTTTTTGATTTTTTTTAAATAGAATTTCATTTCATTTGTTTTTTTGCTTTTTGTTTTTCTGGTTTAGTTTTAAACAATTCGTTGACTTTTTTTGTTAATTTTTTTGTATTTTATTTGATTGTGTAAAAAATTTCCATTTAAAAGGTAAATATTTTGCCTTTTTTTCACACCTCAAACGGGCAAATGAATTTCTAATAATTGCCTAAGTGCATGGCTAAACTTTATTTATTTAAGCAAAATTATTTTTTTTTCTATTAATTATTCAGTACAACGGTTATTATTAAGGATATTCAGCTTAAAGGTTAAAAAGTCTCCCCCTATGGTGGTACTAATTAATGTTGAATACCAAACCCAATAACTTGGTCACTTTTTCATTCAAACATATTGATACTCAAAGTTGACTGAAAGCAGGCATAAAGAGGGATTTAGACGATTATACAAGTCTTACGACATGTCAAGTTTTTATATAGAAGAGAGCGAATAATGTAAACGTAATATGTAATGACAGTGTTCAACATTATGGAAGGAAATTTGGCAGTCGTATAACATTCTTCGTTGTTTTTCAATTTTCCACTATCCATCACGCTCAATCCCATCAAGGATTCATTCCTTTTTCTCCGATTTGGTGTCTTTTCACAATGTCAATATTATCTGAAAGTATTGAGCATTCATCTTATATTATGTTCAGACATGTAGTTTTATTGAGTAAATATTCTGTTTATTGATTACAATATTTTAAGCGTTCAGACATAACAATATACGCAGTTCAGCTGCTTATTCAATATTCATTTGACAGCTGGTAAACAAAACAGCTGGTCGTTTCAACAACATTGTTTTTGTTGTGTTCGTTGTTTTTTGTTTTTATTTTGTTTGTCGTTGTTGATATTTGAGTTGTCAAATATAAATAGAAAGTGTTCGGCAAATTGTAATATATTCACTGCATGTACTTATGACAGTGCTGTATTTCAAGTTTTAATCAATATTATAACAATTTATGAATTTATTGAGCAATAATTAATTGACATTTTATATGAAATATTGAGATCAATAATGGCGTTTATTGCGATTTATTCAATATAAGTGCATGTCTGAACATAGTACTAGATGATGGAAAAATAATTGAAAAGTTGGATTTATAGCCGGTTTCCACATAAAAATTGATACAATGGAGAGCAAAAATGTGAAAATTTTTTGAGTAAATACAGCGTACATATACAGATAGAGATAAAAAAGATTTGGGGTACTAAAAAAGTAATCTTCCAATGTTTTCATCTTCATTTGCTCAAACTCTTACAGATGATCTGCTAGAAAAGACACTGTTTAGTTTTTTTCCATAAGCAAAAATACTAACTTGAGAGACTCAAAGCTTCCACGCTTTTGTTTGAGTCAGAACTCTTCTGTGGAAAGGGGACGTATGTTAGAAAAGGAAGAAACGGAGGCAAGGATTTTTTAAACCAAATGGTTTTAAAGCAATCAAAACTTTTGTTAGAAAATTACAATAAAAGGAAATCTGAGTCTGAGGCATCAAACTATTCCGAAGTAATCTTACGTTGGCAACCGTGCCACTGTGGACTCAAGGTACATCTATTTAGAATGCGGATTGTCTCTAGCCCAACACTTAGATTCTGTGACGATAATAACTCATTATCGGAACACATTCTTGAAACCTACGCTATATTTAAGCATCCCAGAAGATAAAGCATGGGTGCATACCCGATGGCATTGTTGGCACCAGGCAGCATCCTAAAACTTGTCAGCGCAAAAGACTTGAATAGGGCATTATATAGATACTCTTTAATGTTTGGAAAAAGCACAGTAGATATGGGCACAGTAGATATTACTAAGGCATGTCTTCATTACAATAATAACAAAAATATTATCGTTAGAACCGCTTCAACATCGATCATTTCCATCAAGCCTCTGTCCTGCACCGTACGAACTGTACGAAATAGCTTTTTGCGCTTCTAGGGTGACCATTTTTCTCAGTCATTTTGGTATTTTTAAAACCTGATTCCTATATCAAAATTAGCCTTCATTTATTTCCAATAAACGACTAGGTACACAGAATCCGTCTAACGATGTATTTTGATTTTATCAATTCGCAAAAAAGTGGAATCCACTGTTGCCATCTGTTTAAAGAAGCTAAAGAGATAGTCAACATATCGAAGCTATGGATGATCGACATCAATGCTTAGTATATCGAAACGATAAAGAAAATATTTAACTAAGTTCCTGGTGGTACCTCTTCGTTTTATAAATTACTAGCTGTACACTGAGCATGTTGCTGCGCCACCAACTAAAATAAATTTTAAGGAAAGAAGGCATTACACAAATGTCCAATTAATTTCAAATCATTTTTAGTGATTATGTTTCCTGTTGTCCTGATGCTTCAGATGAACGGGCCTGAGTAGTACGCATTCGATCAGTTTCTAATCTCACTTCTCGTTGTTCAAGTGGTTCAAGCGAACGGGTCTCAGTGGCATACACTCTTAGATTTTCCAGTCTTAATGCTCATCTGATTCTGAGGCTCGTAATGCTCTTTTCTTCCGTGTAGGTCGACCAATTGCTTGTCATTCATTTTGAATAATTTTCAGTGACGCCATCCATCGGAAATTAATCGCACCAACTTCCGTCGACTCATGCGCAACAACTTTGTTAAAAATAGTTTACGATTTAAATCATTGTGAGTAATTTTCAGTGGCGCCACCTGCCGGGAATTGGTCATACTAACTTAGAAACCTTCATCGGCTCATGCGCAACAACTTTGCTAAAGATCATAGCATGATCAAATGCACAGTTTACGATTTAATTGATTTGAAGTAATTTTCAGTAGCGCCACCTACCGGAAATTAGTCATACCAACTTAGAAACCTTCGTCGACTCATACGCAACAACTTTGCTGATGTTCATAACATGATCAAATGTATAGTTTACGATTGTATAAGGTACATACAAACAAACATTCATTTTTATATATATCGACTATGGGAGGTGGCATGCCCACTATAGCTAATCCGCCCATGTTGTTCATATATATTCCAAAGTCGTCCATAGAAAATTTGAGGACTCTAGCTATTGCAGTTTATGAGATATGCGACATTAAATAGTTATTGGGTATGTGGGCGTGGCACCTCGCCTACTTGAAATTTTAAAATTAAAATTTTTAAAAATTGCCTATAGTTCCTGCCAGACATACAGGAAGGTACTGTTAAAATTTCAAGAAAATCTGCCAAGCCTTCTAACCGTCTATAGACTTCAAACAAACAAACAAAAATAAGATAAGCTTTGAAGATTATGAATGGTCTGACAAGAGTTAAAGTCCTGCTCCAATAACTTACGAAGCTTCAAAACCACATCTGCTGTCTTCCTACGGGCTTTTTAATTCCCCCAGAAAGTTTTAATTGAATATCCTTAATAAACTATTTTTGTTTTCATTTCATTTGTACTTAAATTGAAGAGAATCGAAAATTATTGCTCAACAAGTTATCAGTGAATATCCTTAATATATTCATATTCATTGCAATTTGAATTCATACATTTGTAAACGACTTTATTAATGAAATCAAAAAATTTTAAAAATAGTTAAATATTTAAAAATTTTAAATTAATTAGTAATTATTGTTAGTAATTATTAGTAATTATTATACAAAAATATTTAAAAGTTAATAAAGTTTGTAAAGAAATTTTAAAATAAAATTACACAACCAAATATTTTTAATAAATATTTATAAAATTTTGTTGTTATTGTTGTTTTTTTTTGGTTAATTAAAATACTTTAAAAACTTAAATTACATTAAAATTTAAATAATTTTTGGTTTTTTAAATTCGATTTTTTTATATATAGATTTTGTTGTTGTTGTTATAAAAAGCATATCAAAAGAAAATATATTTGAAAAGAAGAATTTATTTTGGTACGACTATTAATTTATTTTACACAAGGATTATTATTAAATTAAATTTATTTCTAAGTATACAGTGATGGTGCAAATAATAGAAACGTTAAAAAAAATAATTAATGTTTTTCGCTTTTTTTTAAGGGCAACAGTTTTATTTTGAAAATAGTAATTTAAAGTGAGGTCTTGGAGCATATTTTAAATCAAAAAAGCATTTCCTCTAAGGGAAAGAAGGCATATGAAGAAGACTGTTGATCTTAATACTACTTAATGGAATCGAAGTACAATCTCTTAATCAAACAAATTTTTGAAATCACAAATGAATTTCTTTTACATAAGGAGCGATACTAAAATTAGACAAATTACATACATAATTGGTCATTAGAACCTTTTAGTCAGGATTTCGACCTAGTTTTTCAGGCCACTTGCACTGTTTAGTTACATCCCTTAGCCAAACAGACGTTCTTGTGAGAAAGGAAGCTTTTACGCCGTTGATGGGACTTGAACTCTTCAGTGGAATGGCACGGATGTTTAGAAAGGTATGCCCAATGAAAAGTAAGATAAACGGAGGCAAAGGTTCTTCTCAAACTAAGTAAGTTTGAAGCAATTAAAACTTTTGTTGGGAAATTACAATAAAATAAGAAATGAGTCACACATCCAACTATCAAGAAATAGTCTGAAGTTGATGACCAGTCTTTTGACACAGCACTGTAGACTCAATATACATCAATTTAAAACGTGGGTTGTCTCTAGCCCAACACGAAGATTCTGTGACAATGGCAACGAATTATCAGAAAACATTCTTGAAACCTGCGAGGCAGGGTACCTACCAGATGTTGCGCAAGGACCTGGCATTGTTAACACCAAGTAGTATTTTGAAGTTTGTCAGCGCAATAGGTTTGAAGTAGGCATAATATGGATATCCTTTAAAGTTTGGAGGGAGTACAATAGATCGTATGTGCGTAGTACTAAGGCATTTCTTAAACACAATAATAATAATTATTATTTCCTTTCGGACCGCTTCTGCACCGTACGTACTTTTCAAAATATCCATCAGGGATGACAGATGCTTTTTGGGGGACAATTTTTCTCAATCATTTTAGTGTTTTAAGTGTCCTTGTATACAAACTAGCCTTCATTTATTTCTAGTAAACGATGAGATACACTGAATCCATCTTACGATATACTTTGACTTTTTCAATTCCCAAAAAAGTGGAATACACTGTTGCCATCTCTTTCAAGAAGCTAAAAAGACAGTCTTTATTAATAGCAACATATCGAAGCTATGGATTATCGATATCAATGCCTAGTACATATATCGAAAGGATACAAAAAATATTTTACCAAGTTCCAAGTTATATGTGAGCGGCGTGACCTACAGTTTAAAGTCGACTTCGAACGACACTAGAAATGGTTAAGGAACTTCATAAAATGGGCGCCGGCTGATGGTCTGAAGCATAGCTGACTAGACCAATTTTAATGCTGAATTTTGGTTTCCGAAAAATCTTTCGTTTCAAGTTTTCAAATGCTGATTTCCCGGGGCCTGCAATGATAGAAATCCTCAGCGGTTTGCTCTTCTTTTTCGTTATTTTTGATTAAGAAGTTGTCCTTTCAGCTACTAGCAGATTTCTTGGATGGATTCTGGGTATATTTAACACAAATCGGGCCCTTCGCATATCCACAATAGTGCAGGTTTGTCTGGTCTCTATGTGTATATATATGTATGTGGGTTAAATTTTTGAGTAAAGTTGATGTCTTCGATAGTCTCACGTCTAAATTTGTTTGAATTAAGTACTGCATAGGCTTTCGTATGGAAGTCAATCTCGCGTGTAATTACATACAGTGATGGCCTTATGATTAGAAACGATGTTTCTGGAACAGAGTTCTCTGGAGTGACGAAACCAAGTTTAATTTGTCCCAATCTAATGGAAAAACGTATGTAAGACGTCCTCAAAACAAAGCCTTTAATCTCAAGTACACAGTGAAAACTGTAAAAGAAATTAACAAACAAACATGTTGCTAAGTCGTTTCTAATTATAAGACCACCACTGTATAGCTAGTATCCTCCATAGGCTTTATATCGCAAGACTTAAAATTTGAAGGTTAGAAAAATTTTCCTCACAATGCAATAAAGTCGAATTTCTACGTCGATCCCTAATGATGGATGAGACCACCAGCACGTCTACCATTCACTCAAAGCTGTGGGCTAGATTGTGATAACCGTGTCCCAAGAAGACGAAGACACTACCAGCAGTAAAAAAGATCATGGCGTCCGTTTTTTTTTGTACAAAGTGAACTGATAAAGAATTTGTCAAGATTCAAATCAGGGTATGTTCTGATTTGATCAGATGTTTGATCAAATTAGGTGTGTTATGTGGGCATTGATACTTTTTTTTGTAAGCCTTATAAGACATCATGGAGTTATTACAGGTCACTTCATAATTGAACGTATTTCAAAGTTCATATTATTGCTGAAGGCATCCTAACTATCGGTTCTTTCAACAAGTACTTCTAGTCTTTATCATACAAATTTTTTAAGCGTTTGAATCGTCTACTGATTGCATTATGTGAGGAATATAACATAGGACAAATGTCGGCCTCAGCTTCTCTTAGTGATGTGCATCAGAACTTTATCGTATAAATTGACTTTGTGAACTACTGTGCTTTGTGGCCCTTTCAGCGTCTTTGTCTGCGATTTATATTTATTTGAGCTGATAGAGTACTACATCGGAGACGAAAAACTTTGAAAATTAATAAAAAGCAGCGCTTCTACAGATTCATAATGCCTTCCAAATGTTAGTTGCTTTGTGTTTGAACAAAGTATCGTGTTTCAGAATGCCGCTGTACAAAATATATACAATGTATTCTATTTCAAAACGTCGTCAATGTGTATATTTAACGCAGTCAAAAAACAATCAGGCATCGGATTTATAGTTGATGCATTGTTTGGTTACTTTGCATATCTACATAGTTTATATACAGTAGTAGAACTGCATACAAACTTTGTATTGATACATTTTGGAAGACATTTTAAAAAAAAATGTTTTGCGGTTTCTATTATTTTTCCCAGCACTGTAGATATTTTTAATTTGTTAGAAAATTTTTATAATTTTTAATATTTTAAAGTAAGTAGAAAAAAACATTTAAGCATTTAAAATATTTATATTGGTTTGTATGTATACATAGTATAAAAAAAATTATTTATATTATATATATCGTATATATAAATATTATATATAAAAATTTTAAATTAATTAGTATTTTACATTTTAAATAAATAATATCGACTTAATAATTATAGCAAAAGAAATCTTAAAAGTTTTTATATTTGAAAAAAGGAAAGAAGAATTTGAAATAAATACCTAAAAACCTGACAGAATTTCTTACAAGAAAATAAAAACAAAAATCTACGAGGCCCAATTCAAAGTTCTATAAAATATTCGCTATTCGCTATGAAAGCCTATATTTTATTATAAATTGATTTGAACCAAAGATTTTTGTTATAAAATTTTTATTTTATAAAAAAATAATTAAATTTTTTAAAAAGTTTTGTGCACAACCAATTATCCGCAATCATCATTAATTTCAGTTTGTTTTTTGGTTTTCATTTTTAAATTAAAAATCAAGATTTTTTTGTTAAATTTTTGAGGTTAGAATTTTTGGATTTTTCAATGTTGTTTTGTTGTTGTAGACGATGCCTGTAAATTTGTTAAAATAAAACTGATGGTAACACTGTTTTTCTGGAAAGTGTTTGGAATATTGTTTTTTAAATATTTTTGATTTGGATTTTAGATGCTCTGGTTACTTTTTTTTTATTAATTGTACTGGATATATGGTGATTAGTGATAATTTACTAAGAATGGTGAGTATTTATTTTAATATTTTTTTTATTCTAAATTTAAATGCTTTTTCTTATTTTTTTATTTTTATTTATTAAGGGGACTGGGCTTTCTAATCGTTATATGTTATATAGGTTTGGGGGGAGAGTGGGGTATTTACTGGAGTTCATAATGTAAGATTTTCTTTTCAATATACCCTTCACCGTTAACAATATTTACCTACAAATGTCAAGAAGTGCTTAAAAGGCGTTATTATTCAAATATATCACGATTTATAAATGTTTTTTTAAAAGAGGGACCTTTTAAGAGGGAAAAAGTTAGGCACCTTGGTACATGTCTCTTCCATGGACAGTGAAAGAGCATCCTGTTTTATACGGATGAAGTCGCCGTAGTCTAGTAGGTAGTGTGTTGGCTTATTAGACGTAAAAGCCAGGGTTCGAGCCCCAGGCCAGACATCAAAACAAAATACAAAAAGTATTTCTTCGGCGACTTCCTCTCAGCAGATTTCTGGCAAAAACTCTGGGAGTAAATAAAAATGCCATGAAAAAGTTTCTCAAAAATCTGTCATTCGGAGTCGACTTTAAACTGTAGGTCCCACCACTCATGAATAAAAATTAACACACACAACATAAGTGTAACATAAGGACAAGTACACGTCCTCTAACCTAACCTAACCTTTATACGGATGGGTTGAAATCAGGTAGCACGACAAGCAACGGGTATTTGCTGCAATATTTGCAATCAATTGAAAATCTCTTGACAGAAAGTACAAAGTGCGGAAATGGCAATACTATCCAACAGTTAGGCTGCTATTCGAGCACTCATATCATATGAGATTGACTTGAAAATAGTGTGGGACTATCATCAGCAGGGAAAAAAGAATTACTCTTCGCTGTAATCCAGGTTTTGTAGACAATGAGAAGGCAGTTAAGCTTACGAAGAGAGAAGCTTTCATGCTAATAAAGCCAAAATTTTTCTGTGTATTCGGACAAGATGTTTGCAATAAAGGGTCCGCCAAATAACTTTTTTTGAAAATGCTTTAAAAAAAAACTACTGAATATTTTCTCAAATTTCTTTTTTCAATTGAAAGTACAATCCTTCCGGTTAATAATGGAAAATAATTTCATTCAAATGGCTGCCTCGGCTGGCCATGCAGTAGCCTACACCAGAAGATGCCGAGTTTGGCAAAAAAATTATCTTTTCAGATGAAGCTGATTTTGATCTAGGCGGGTATGCAAACAAGCAAAATTGTCGCATTTGGGGTACAGAAAACCCGCACGCATACATTGAAAAACCGACGCACCCAAAACGAGTCACTGTTTGGTGCGGATTTTGGTCCAGAGGCATAATTGGGCCATTTTTCTTCGAAAATGAGCAAGGAGTGGCCGTTACGGTCAATGGCGATCGTTATCGGGCTATGTTGAACGAATTTTTGTTTACAAAAATTGAAGAGGAGGATATTGGCAACATTTGGTTTCAACAGGACGGCGCTACGTGCCACACAGCCGAAGCTACACTCCATGTTTTGCGGCCTGTTTTTGAAGATCGCATTATCAGACGCAAAGCTGATGTCGTTTGGCCACCTCGGAGCTGTGATTTGACACCGTTGGACTATTATTTGTGGGGTGCCGTCAAAGATAAGTGTTACGCCGACAAGCCAAAGGCAATTGACGCTTTAAAGGACAATATTCGTGAAGCCATTGGTGAAATACAGCTGCACGCAAACGATAATGTACTTAAAAATTGTACCGATCGTGTAGGCTACTGCATGGCCAGCGAGGCAGCCATTTCAATGAAATTATTTTCCATTATTAACCGGAAGGATTGTACTTTCAAATAAAAAAAGAAATTTGAGAAAATATTCAGTAGTTTTTTTAAAGCATTTTCAAAAAAAAAGTTATTTGGCGGACCATTTATTATACGCGGCTAAAGCAAAGATGAAAATACTCTACTTATGAAAAATTGGGTTTGAGACAGCCTTAAACCTTAATAGAAGTAGTCTGAGGAGGTTTCTGACGTTTGACCTGGCATTGTAAACAATAAATTAAGTCATTTAAATGGAAGATTTATTTTAAATTAACTTCAAAGTTTTAATTCTAATAAATCTAAAATTCACTTAATTATCTTCAATCGAAGGCGAAACAACAGTACTTATGTTATCTGCAAGAATAAAAAAATTATTTTATCAGTTGCTGGCCTACTTATCAAGTGGGAAGGATTTTTGAAACCAAATAATTGGCCTTTTGCACTTCTTCGATGGTAAATGGTAAGTCTAAAAACAGCCTATACTTTGGCAACATGCTGCGGTGCTAGGTTTTTAAAGCTAGTGTAAATTTAACGTCAAGTTAAATTCTTTCCTACGCTTAGCACCATTCTTACAACTTGCCGTTAACTAAAGTAGGATTTTAATTGGCAGATAAATTGTTTTTCATTACCATAAGTGGACAATATGGTAGAAGTGAGCGTTAAGCTAAATGTAGGATTATACTACCTGCAACTTTTACATTCAAGTTTATGTTTGATATTATTTTCAATATGGCAACTTCAAATATAAACAAAATGAGCAAAAAACGAAGCCCGTCGTTGCCACTGCGTTTAAAAAAACTTGTTTAATTGAGCAGTGTTATCGACATTGCTCCGGCACTGCCATATTTTTGAAAAAATTAACTTTATTTTATTATTAGGTTGTAATAACGAAAAGAATTAAAGCTGACTTTAAAGTTCACTTTAGCTAAAGTCACCTTTAACGGGAAGTTGTAACAATCGCCCTTAATGTATTCGTTACCCAGATATACGGTGAAGAGTATTTTAAATGTTCATTGATAAATGTGCGGTAGTACACTAATTAATTTATTTTGTTAAGGGTTTTATTTTAATGCTTTTAAGTTAATTTTATTTAATTAATTTAATTCATTAATATATTTTATATTGTATTTTTACCTGCCTTTATTTTGCAAATTAAATAATTTAAATTTAAATATTTACAATATATTTAAGCGTAGTACGCACCTATTTACAAATTATTTCGAATATTTACAAACAATTTCGAATATTTACAAACAATTTTTCAAAAGGAACATACCTATTTACACAAATAATTACTGCAACGGGGTAAACAAAGAAATAATTTCAAATATTTACACAAAACTTAAAAGGAACACGTCTATTTACACAAATATTTACACACAGTAGTATTACAAAAATAAATATAAATTAAAAAATTTTTAATTTCGATAATCAACATTATTTAGCCAAGACACAAACCGGAGTAGATATGCAAAATATAGAAATTGTCAGCAAATGAACCGTAAGTAAGTACGAAAGTAATATCTAAAAATAGCTTTCTATCAGGTCAATCTCATCAGTACAAGCTACCCAGATGTCTTGTTGTCCTTACAAATTTCTCGTTCCCTTCAATCCTTATTTATTTTATTAATAAAATAATATTCTTAAGTGGCTATTGGGCTATTGGGGGTGCGTCTTTGAACAGCATGTTATCATTGGCCTGCTGGTTTATAAACTTTTCTTAAAAATTATCATCGCATTATCATTGCAATCCTCTTGTCAGAATTTAAACTTAGCTTCGCACACCACCCATGTTATTTGTGTTAATTTTTATCCCTGAGTGAGAGGTCCTACAGTGTAAGGGCGTTTTCGAACGACAAATTTTTGAGAAATTTTTCATTGCAATTTTTTATTCCCAGAGTTTAATTCGGGATGTTTCAGCTGGGGTTTGCACCATAGGCCTAGGCATAGGCTAATTGGCACTACTACACTACAGCGAATCAGCGCTTTCCTATCATAAAGTGAGTTTAATCTCCATCTTATTTTCAAACATGTCCGTGTATTGGCTTTTCTATAATACATACATAATTGGTCCTTACAACCCTTCAGTCAGGATTACGACCTAGCTTCATACACCACTTATGTTGTGTGTGTTAATTTTATACATGAGTGGTGGAACCTACAGTTTAAAGTCGACTCCGAGCGACAGATTTTTGAGAAATTTTTGCGTGGCAATTTTATTTTCTCTCAGAATTTTTGCCAGAAATCTGCTGAGCGGAAGCCGCTGTAGAAATTTTTTTTCATATTTTCGTTTTGATGTCTGACCTGGTGTTTGAACGTGGGCCTTACGTTTAATAAGCTAAGACACTACCTATTAGATTATGGCGACACCCTATTCTCTATAATATAATGAAATTTCCGTCACTACAGTGTGTTGATGGCTCAGTTAGATCGCACATTTTCAAGAGAGTTTATTGAATTATAAACCTCATCATTTAGTTTTAGCTTACATGCTGGGGTATGACATAAATCGCAAGTTAGCGCAATAGCTAAGAACTTTTTGACATCATGCCATGTTGACATGCAAGGTGTGATCTTGGAATACAAAATTTCAATTTTGAAAAATTCAAAATTTGCTGTACGTACTTGATGAAAATTCTTCTAAAGAAGACAATACTTTTTTACGGTTTGTGTCTTGGATTCTATTTTGCAATACAACATAACCTTCAAATCAAAACAATTTTAAATAGAATTTATTTTCAACAGTTCTAAACACTTAATAAACAAATTATATACAGTTTTTGTTTTATTATTAAATCGTTTAATTGTTTAAATAATTAAAATTATACTTACTAAACTATATACAAGTTTAATGTTTAAGTGTATGATACAAAATGAATGATAAAATGACAAGTGAATGAAAAGAAAATGATGAAAATTATACTTTAAATAACTTAAAATTGAAAAAGAGAAATAATAACTGTATAGAGAGAGAGAGAGACAGAAAGAAAGAGAAATAATAATTCACATTATGCAACACTCATACATACACAAAGAGCCGAGAGAGATAGAGAGAGATAGACATTAAAAAATTTTAGAGATGAAAAAAAAACATGCCGAAAGTAAATTGTTCACACACAGAGAAAAAGAAATCAAAGACTGACTTTTTATTCCTTTTTTTTTATACAAATTCCTTAAAAGAAACAAAATTCATACACAAACACATGTTCATGATCATGCCAGAGCTGCTCAAACATATTGAGTAGCTTCCTTGTTTTTTTATACATATTAAGAGAGAAAGTAAGAGAGAGTTAGAGAGAGAGAGAGTTAGAGCAAGTAAAAGATTTTGTTTTTAAATTTTTTTACATCCTTTGTTGTTATTATTGTTTGTTTAAATTTATATTTTAATTGTTTTTGTTTTTTGGTTTTTTATTGGCAAAAGACATTTGTGTTCTTGCATGCCAACAAGAACGTTTTTTCTTTTACATTATGTGGTGGTTTTTTCTTTTCTTCTTCACGGGTTTCTATAGCTGTTTTGTTGCTCTTCTATTTCCATTACAAAAAACAGTTACAATTACAATTACAAAAGTAAGTAAAAGCTTGAAGTACATCAAATAGTTTATTGAGTTAGTCAGTTAATTGAGAGAGAGAGAGAGACACTTAGCAGCTTAGGAGAAAGATATTTTAAACACGTTACTAGACACTCTCACACCCAGTGAACAATACACACATGATTTTAAAATTTATTTATCATTATGTTTTGCTATATTTTCATATGTAGTTGTAAGAGAATAGAATAGAACAGAAAAAAATGTAAGAAATTAAAAATCAAAAGAGAGCAAAAATAGGAATCATTACACCTACATACATACAATACGATACAATCATACATTCACCATATGGACGTAATTCAAATGCTTCAATGTATGTATGTATGAATATGTAAGAATTTCGAGAGAGCATCTTCTTTTACTCTTTTCTTTTCAAGACAAAATCAAAAGGAATTTTAAACTCAAAGTAATGGAGGACATGTTTGTTTGGTGTACATATATGCCTACATGTATTTGTTTTTGTGTTCGCATTGAGATTTTTCTTTAATTTTTTGCCAAAATATTTATTATTTGTATGTGTAAGTGTTTTTATTTGTGCAAGCGATCAAGTTTGTTTATGTTTTCTTTTTAAAACTGTTTTGTATGTGCACAGCTCTTTACTTATTAATAAATTTTGTTTGTGTTTGTATTCAAATTTCTTTGTTTGTTGTTATTGTTTTTTTTCATTTTAATATCAGTGACAAGTGAAAAGAAGTAAAAGTGTTTCTTCTTAAACATTATTGTTGTCATGGCTGTTGTATGTATCTGTTAATATTTGCTGTTATGTTATGTTATGTACATGCATTTTACATTTTCTCTTTGCTTTGATGACAGACACTACAGAACAAAGAGAATATTTTTTGTGTTTGTTAATAAAATAAACCGTTAAACAAAAGAAATGTTTCTTGTGTTGTTTGTTTGTTTTGATAATATTTGCCTTTCTGTTTGAAAAAAATTTCTTTTTAAGTGCAAAAAAAACTTTAATTAATTATTAAAATGCCAAAAAGGAAATTCGAAATTATATTTAAAAGAATACGAATGACAACTTAAAAGGTATGTATGTTTGTATGTGTAATCAACATGAAAGCAATGTTGAATGCAAATGCTATTTACAGTTAACAGTAAATATTTTCAAGTTTAAGGTTATGTTTGAAGTTAAGGTTATGTTTGAATTTCTATAAATCAGAACTGCTTGAAAATTGGTTATACTTTGGTACAGAAATAATTTGTTTCTTTCAAAAAGTTTTTCATATATTATCCTGGAAGTATAATATTTAAGCAAACAGGCGAAAATCTTAGGTTAGGACCTTCTTTGAAAGTTAGGATTTCATTTAGGCCAGTGGTTATTCTTATTATGACAAGACAATATCCGACATGAAGATTAAACGAGATTATACGAGACAACATCCAATTGCAAATATATGTTGCTATTGGATTAATTTCTTTTTTGGAGAGTTCAGTCAAATATGAAGGAAAATAAGATGATAACCTCCTGCATTTTTTGGTAAGGCGATGAAAAACAGATTCTTCCTTCTCCTTAGATCCATAACTCCTGCAGAATTTCATTTGAGTGAACACCAAATCAGTCGACATGCTTGTCAGTAGGGTAGTGGTCTGTGAGTAGCACAATAGTGCAATGGATACCCATGTGATTTAATGAAAGAAGGCAATCAGGCCTTGTCCTATCCATAGTGACAGTGATCAGTGCAACCAGTGGACTAAAACCATATGGTCAAATTAGCTATGGATAAATCACGGCGTTACTTAAGACTTTCATGTTAGTTCTGAGCTCTGAAGCAAGGTCAAAAATTTGTTCATGGCACATGGAATCTCGTACAACTTAAAAATCACATTCGTTGACATTTTGGGCTTTTCAGCAGCAGAAAATTACTAGAGATTTCAAAGCTCTGTGAATCATACAGGTGTGGTTTTTTTATACATTCCATTTTGGGAAACAATACTTTCGTAGTATCAGTGAAATATTTTATTTCTTTTTCGTTCCTTTACTGAACACCGAGCTGTCACAAGGCATATCTTTAACTTTTTAGTAGTATATTGCTATTGCAGCAAGTTCTATAGTGGTAGAGTTGCCACCTAACATTGTCACTGTGAAGGTGTTGTGGATATAGAGATGATTGAGTTTGCTTCTCTCTGAGGGTTTTAAGGGCTACTTGTTTGAATTATATACACCCGAGAATATTGCTGCTGTGGCAGAAAGTGTGCCTGAAGCGCCATCAACATCAATTCACCGTTGTTCTCAACAATTGAACATTTCGGAGATATCATTGAGACGAATTTTGCATAAAGACCTCAGGAGTTCAGGAGTTGAAGCCAATTGACCATCCAATGCGTTTTCGCTTCGCTAAGTGGGCCTGCGATCGACTTACAGAAGATGCCGATTTTGGCAAAAAAAAATCATCTTTTCAGATGAAGCTCATTTTGATCTTGACGGGTATGTAAACAAGCAAAATTGTCGCATTTGGAGCACAAAAAAACCCGCACGCATACATTGAAAAGCCGACGCACCCAAAACGAGTCACTGTTTGGTGCGGATTTTGGTCCAGAGGCATAATTGGGCCATTTTTCTTCGAAAAAAAGCAAGGAGTGGCCGTTACAGTCAATGGCGATCGTTATCGGGCCATGTTGAACGAATTTTTGTTCACAAAAATTGAAGAGGAGGATATTGACAACATTTGGTTTCAACAGGACGGCGCTACATGCCACACAGCCGAAGCTACACTCGATGTTTTGCGCCCTGTTTTTGAAGACGTCGTTTGGCCACCTCGGAGCTGCGATATGACACCGTTGGACTATTATTTGTGGGGTGCCGTCAAAGATAAGTGTTACGCCCTCAAGCCAGAGACAATTGACGCTTTAAAGGACAATATTCCTGAAGCCAATGGTGAAATACAGCTGCACGCAATCGATAATGTGCTTAAAAATTGAAGCGATTGTGTAGGCTACTGCATGGCCAGCCGAGGCAGCCATTTGAATGAAATTATTTTCCATTATTAACCGGAAGGATTGTACTTTCAAATAAAAAAAGAAATTTGAGAAAATATTCTGTAGTTTTTTTTAAAAGCATTTTCAAAAAAAAAGAAGTTATTTGGGGACCCTTTACATATGTGCTCCAGGATAGTGTGGAAATGTTAGGGATTTCCAGACAAACAATAAGAAAAGAAAGAGACTTTGTGGCAAGGATCTTAAGTGCATTTTAAATGCGACTGAGGATACTAGCCATTACACTTTAGCAATATATTATGAATTTATGACGCTTAGTTGCTTAAAGCCTTAATGGCCTCCAAATAAATCGGCTAATTAATGGCTATATAACCAATGGCTTTGAAGTTAAAAATTTAATGCGTTTAAACCCATATTGTTTTCATTTCATTGCTTTAATTTCGAAACATAACCTTAAATTTGAAAAATAAAATTATTTCGAAATAAAAAACAAAAAAACAAGTTTCAATGAATTGTTTTTATGAAATCTACGAGCAGAGTATAATGCATGCAACATACGAGTATGCAACAGATGCAAATGTGGTGCTACCATAATGATTATCATTGGGTGGGTGGAGTGAGATATAGTATGAATGATAAATTATTATATGTTTTCCTCTATATATGTACAGAAATACTTTAATTTTTAACTAAAAATAACGCATATACTTCTATTATTTATTTGAATATTTTTTGAATATAATTTTCAAACTATGTACCACAGCAGCTCTAATGGATATTTATTTTCTATGTTTTCTACTCAACAATAAATACTAGGGTTTGATTGTTGGATTGGATTTTATTTTAAACTATTTATTTCAATTAAAAGGAATATATTGTTTAATAATTGTTTATTATTTTGATTTATTAAAAATATTTATAAATAAAACATGGTTTCCATATTTCCTTTCAACGAAATTGGAATAACTTGACCTCTATTTTAAAAAAAACTTACCTTAGGCTGTGGGTATAATGTTTGTTTAATTTAAAATAATAATTTAAACAAATGGTTTTAAGAAATAATATTTTTCTAAGTTATGTTTGTTTAAAGAGCTGAAAAGTTAAGAATTTTTGTATAAAATTTAGTAGAAAATGTAGTGCGTTAAACCTTTCCGATGAATTTAAAATCGTTGCTTTAGATAACCCCTAACAATCTAAAACAGCAAAGGATCTCAAGTTCTTTAAAATTATCACAGTAATATTTGAAAATCTTTAATCGTTGTTTTCTTTTTTACCAAGAGTTTTGAAAACCATGTAAGGCCGCAAGTAATAATTCCAGCTTAATAAGATAAAAATGGCGGAAACAACCAAAAATATTTGGTCAAGACATCTAAACTCTAACGAAACCAGTACAGTCCAGCAGTCGTATTATTAAATTCAAGCTTGTTTCTACTCGTTCCCTACTGGGTAATGTGTTGGCTTACAGATATCTTGGTAACTGCCATACAGGGTGGTATTGTTTTCCGATCCATGGCATTGTAATGTGTAAGGCAATGACAATGGATGTAGATGAGCTGGCAAAGAAAGGCTCAGCTTAGAGCGCCAACATGGCGGAGCATTTAGTGGGTCCTACCCTAGCCTACCCTTCTTTGATAGACGATTACACGATGGGTGATTATACGAAGAGTGGAAATCGAATCTATTGCGGTCTTGATAGGTTTTTTGTCAGGGTATAGCAACTTGTGGGATGGAATTTGTAGTACTGTGTTGGTGGTGGAGTCTATTGTGAGCATTTTATACGGTCTTTCAAAAAGGATTTCCGACTTTTAGAGGTTGATAACTTTGTCATCTATTCTGTCAAATCACCATTGACGACGAAAACAACGACGTATGTTCGCTGAGTGTGGTCTGAAACAGTTGGCAAATGACCCTAATTTTCATCAAGAACTCATGTCCAGCGATGAAGCTCATTTCTAGATGGTTGGATACGTGAAAAAACTAAATTGTTGGGTGATGATTACAAACTTTTTTTGGTCTGAATTGGATGATCTGAACAGTTACGACAAGTGATTTCAACAGGATGACGCTACGTTCCCCCAGCCTATGTTACATTGAACATTCTGCACAAGCGATTTGAGGGCATGGTCATCTCACGTGGAGGTGATGTGAACTAGCCAACCATGTCTGCGATTGAGCCACAGTTAAACTGTTTTTAGTGGGGGTTTTTTTGAGACGCAGGCGTATCCGAATATACCTATACATACATACATAATTGGTCATTACAACCCTTCACTCATGATTACGACCTGGTTTCTCACATCACTTATGTCGTGTGTGTTAATTTTATACATGAGTGGCGGGACCTACAGTTTATAGTCGACTCCGAACGACAGATTTTTTTGAGAAACTTTTCATGGCAATTTTATTTACTCTCAGAGTTTTTGGTAGAAATCTGCTGAGAGGAAGACGCCGAAGAAATACTTTTTGTATTTTGTTTTGATGTCTGGCCTAATAAGCCAACACACTACCTACTAGACCACGGCGACTTCATGAGTGGCGGTACCTTCTGTTTAAAATCGATTGTAAACGACAGAAACTTTTTCATGGCAATTTTATTTACTCTCAGATTTTTTGTCAGAAATCTGCTGAGGGGAAGACACCGAAGAAATATTTTTCATATTTCTTTTTGTTGGAGATATCTGATCTGGGGTTTGAACCGTGGCCTCATGTCTAATAAACCAATACATCTTTGCCGCCTGTTCTGCCAAATCACCATTGACGACGAAAACTACGAAATATGTTCGCCGACTGTGCACTGAAACCGCTGGCAACTGACCTTCATTTTTATTAAGAACTCATGTTCAGCGATGAAGATCATTTCTAGATGATCGGATACGCAAACAAACTAAATTGTTGGAACGTTGCCGATTCACATGAAATCCAAGAGCGTCCAATGCATTCCGATTGCGATTCGGTCAATATTTTTTGAGAACGATGTTGGCTAGGCCACCATTGTCAATGGCCAGCGTTATGGGTCGATGTTCATCAATTTCTTTGGCTTGAATTGGATGATCATAACAACAACGACAAGTGATTTAAACAGAATATGCTTCATTGAATATTCTGCATGTGCGAGTCGGGGGCATGTCCATCTCACGTGGAGGGAAAGTAAGCTAATCAATGGTGTTCCTTGACCTTTTCTGATAGTCAGGCTGCGATAAAATCTTTATCGAATGTTGTGAATACTTCCAGGATCGTCAGAAAATATCGCCGCTGTTTCGATCTTCTTTCTGGGAGTTTTAGTGTCACACTTATCTGGGTCCCCGGTCACAGTAATATTCCGTGAAACTGGAGAGCCGCCGACACGCTAGGGTTGGTGCACTACTTACGGAATCCTCCTCAATCGAATTGGGGATGCCTCTTGCCTCGGTTAAGCTGGCCATCGCGCGGAAAATCTTTCGAGATGCCAACCTATACTGGGTCAATGAGGAGTCCTGCTCCACCGCTAGGCTCACTTGGCCTTCGATGGACAGAAGGCGTACCAACCAGTTACTTGGACTACGTCGTAACGTCATCTCGATCGCAGAGGCCTATGCTTACAGGTCATTGTTTAATGGGAAGACACGCTGAAAGAATGTAACTCCCATCCAACGACTTTCGCCGTGGGTGCAGATCCGCTGAGGAAGAGGAGACTCTTATCCACTTTCTTTGTCAATGCTTATCTCTTGGGGGATGCAGATATAGGTTATTTGGCTCTCCAACCCTTGTCAACTTGACGGAGCTATCGTCCATTGATGTCAAGGATATAGTCTCGTTTATCAAACTTTCTGACTGGTTTTCCAGCGCGGGGTAGTCGTGCTTTTGCTATGCAGATCTTGCGCTGACCGACCTCCCCCTCCCCCTCGAGGGAACTTGGTCAGTACAGGAACTGCGTTCACCTGTGGCATCACAACGGGCTGCTATGCGTGCTCAAGTATAGCCATGTTTATCAAACTTTCAGGCTGGTTTTCCTGGGTAGAACTTGAAAACGCTATGCGTGCTCAAGTGAGCTTTTGGCATCAGAGCTACCACTACAACCTAACCTAATCTAGCCAACTATATCATGCGATTTGAACCCTTTACACTTTTTCTTTCTCAAACTAGAGCTACAAACCAAAGTGGTTCTCAAAACCAATGTAACCTGCGCCATCGGTCCAATTAAGTCCAATTTATGCGTCAAAATAATTGAAAATTTGATATTCCAGATGGGCTTCACCCCGAAGCTCGTTACGACAGAAGAATACGTATGTTTCTTATTCCCAGCACATCATGAGCATCCGGCTCCTCAATATTTATAGATGACAATATCGGGTCTTCCGATCAAATCAATTTACACGATCCTTTTTAAATATTGTTTGTTTAGGATGTGGAATCCATATTTTTAAAATGTTCTCTCTCTGGTCCCATATTTTTCCATTTAACCCACAAACCTATGCCACATTGTTCTCAAATGGCATACTTATAAGGAATTTCCTGTGGTCATGGTTACCATATTTATAAAAAAAACTTTTTTATTCACCATAATCTCTTATTCGTATGTGTGTGTCTGTTTGCAAAACCTCAGAATTCCTTTCTTGTAGCATCCAAATGAGGTGCCATAAAAATTTGTGGCCAAAAAGTTTTTCCCTTTTTTCTGCTAGTTGGACTCGTCTATACTTGTGCTCCTTTTCAATGCACAACAATAACAAACAACAATCATAAAAATCTCATAGAAAGGTATAGAAAAGAAAGAGAAAAAAGTAGAAAAGAAAGAGAAAAAAGGAATATGAAACCCATATTACATGGTAACCACTTTACTTTGTTCTACTGTCTGTCTGTCTCTCTGTGTCTGTGTCTGTCCCCAAGTGTCATTAGATGTTGTTGTAGAGAAGAAAAACAACTCAGAGAGAAAATGATAATGGTTTCTCGAGGTCGTCATTTTCCTTTTTCGAAAAGTTTTTTCCCCCACTTTTTTTTTTCTTACTGATGCTGCTAATGGTGGTGGTGGCAGGATATTATTGAAATCGAAATTGTTATGAAGCTTTTTTAAGTGTTTGTGTGTATAGGTTTGTATGGTTTTATGCATCTGTTTTGGAAGTAATTTGAATTTATTGAAGGCATTTTAAAGGACCTTTCGATTAGCACAGTGGGCTGGCAAAAGAAAAAAATTGGACAATTTTTTTTTAGAAATATTTCGAGTTTTTTTCTTTTGTTTGTTATTTACAAAATTAAAGGGTTTCCGAATAGTAAACTATTTCCTTTTTTTTTTGTTAATTTTCTTACTTTTAAAGGTTCTTAATATTTATTCAATTTCTGTACCAAATTTTTCTACCCAAGCCGATCTGTTGTGGCATTACTCTATTGTAAGAGGTTCTAGAATCATAGGGTTGCCAACTATCATTTTGTAGAAACGATTTGTTCTGCAAAAAGGCATTGATTTGTTGAAATTTGTTCATTAAGTGCTACGCTTTCTCAAGAAAGAAAGGCGCTTCCTGACCTTTCGAAGATGTTCGTTGCTGACATTATCCTCTTTGGTTGTTTAGATAAACTTTCTTAGTGTAGATACGCAGAGGTATCAAATAAAATTTTAGTATTGCTCCCTTTACAGCTAGTAACTTATATACGTCCTCTGCATTATTGTGGTATCGTACTCAATCCTCGACGCATTGGAAAATATGTAAGTCCCTGAAAAGTGGAGTCAGATGATGCAAGATACCGATTCTCAACAGTCTTCTATGCTATCTATCCTTATCCTCGTGGTTAAAGCATTTGGAGGATATTTTGAACTACAAACACTTCTGAAGGAATAAAATGGAGCATACATAGCTTCTAAAAGGGGCATTAGGAAAGATTTGGTGATTTAAAACTGTCATCGTCTAAAGGGTCCGCCAAATAACTTTTTTTTTTTGAAAATGCTTTTAAAAAAAACTACTGAATATTTTCTCAAATTTCTTTTTTTATTTGAAAGTACAATCCTTCCGGTTAATAATGGAAAATAATTTCATTCAAATGGCTGCCTCTGCTGGCAATGCAGTAGCTTACACTAGAAGATGCCGATTTTGGGAAAAATAAATCATCTTTTCAGATGAAGCTCATTTTGATCTTGGCGAGTATGTAAAAAAGCAAAATTCTCGCATTTGGGGCACAGAAAATCCGCACGCATACATTGAAAAACCGAAAAACGAGTCACTGTTTGGTGCGTATTTTGGTCCAGAGGCATAATTGGGCCATTTTTCTTCGAAAATGAGCAAGGAATGGCCGTTGCAGTCAATGGCGATCGTTATCGGGCCATGTTGAACGAATTTTTGTCCACAAAAATTGAAGAGGAGGATATTGGCAACATTTGGTTTCAACAGGACGGCGCTACGTGCCACACTGCCTGAGCTACACTCGATGTTTTTGAAGATCGCATTATCAGCCGCAGAGCTGATGTCGTTTGGCCAACTCCGAGCTGCGATTTGACACCGTTGGACTATTACTTGTGGAGTGCCGTCAAAGATAAGTGTTACGCCGACAAGCCGCAGACAATTTACGCTTTAAAGGATACTATTCGTGAAGCCATTGGTGAAATACAGCTGCACACACTTGATAATGTACTTAAAATTGGACGGATCGTGTAGGCTACTGCATGGCCAGCCGAGACAGCCATTTGAATGAAATTATTTTCCATTATTAACCGGAAGGATTGTACTTTCAAATAAAAAAGGAAATTTGAGAAAATATTCAGTAGTTTTTTTTAAAGCATTTTCAAAAAAAAGTTATTTGGCGGACCCTTTACTAACTACACAGAGTAAATAGGCAGTTACCTGTGCAAATCACCAGTGCTCTCTGTTCCACTTAAACGAAGGCATAATTTATTGTACTGATGGGCCATAAGTATATTCAGGTTGATAAGGCTAGGTTAGGTTAGGTTAGGTTAGGTTAGTGTGGAAGATTTGATACCAAAACCTCAGGTTGATTAAATGGTTCCTTATAAGTGTCTCCATATGCGATTTAACTTTAGGAACCCAGCTAGCGGTCTCTAGTCTGATAATTCGGATGCTTCCGATAGGGTTCCTGAGCGATATAAACCAATGGATTTAAAGTGCTCGATAGAATAGGCTGTAGAACATCGGCATATCTACAGAAACTGCATTATCAATGAACTGTCCAGGGTTGGCATAGTGCTCACTATATCCGGTATGTTCTCACTGCTAGAAGATAGTCATCAGCGCTTTACTGGGAGACTCAATTTCATTGTAAGCAGTATTGCTAGAAGCTGCTGGACTGATGTAGATAAGAAGAGGGCAAATTGATTTATTTCCTTGAATTGCATGAGCATTTTTCGTACTATTGGGGTTCTTACTGATCACTGGCCTATCGGACGCCATGTCAATAGACTTAGTAACCGCTCGAAAGTCTTCTATAGAAGCTAAGGGTCTTAGAAGAAAAGACCTCATTTATCAATTCCCCGCTCTTGGTATGAAACGGCGGAGGTACTTGACCTCCATCTTGACTGTCATCTTTGACCGAATTCTCGAAAAAATTGGGATCGAAAAGAATATTGATTTGTGATATCATAATGGGCCTAACCTCTGATGGAAATAAGACATAAACCGCATAATCTAACTTAGTGGCAGTTCCATCGAATACATATTTTCATATCAAGAAATACAACAAGTAGTGCCCACTGTTCTTTATAATTTTCTTTAAAATCCTTTTCAAAACTACTGATGATATTTTATTACTTCGAATAGTAAAAAACAAAAAATACCTCAAAATTGTATTGACAATTTCACCCCTTTCCGCACAAGTTATGCTCCATAAGTTCTATTTGACACTATAAACTGGGGAAGGAAACTAATAAGTAATTGTCGTTAGAGAAAAAAGAAGAAGAAGAAGTAGAAACAGAAGAAAAAGAGGTAAAAACACAATAAATTTTTATGATACTATTTGTCAAAGTGGTTGAAAAAAATAATAATGAACCCACATCAAATCAAATCAAAATTTATTCAAAATAAATGCTGCCTTAGATCGCATAGATTAAAGACAATAAAAAAGTATAAAGGATTTGAATAGTTTTTAAAGCAGCATTAAATGGTGTTTGACAGACTAGCATTCTGTAGCATAATTTAAGGCAACATGAAACATATTTGAAAGAGAAAAGCTTATGGCTTAACAAAATAAAAATGTTTGTGGTTGCCTTTCTTTCGAAGAGAATCTCTTTTTATTTTCGACTATAAATCGAGTTCTTGTGTGTCGGTTTTTTGGTTTTTATATCCTGCTGGAGGTGAGGTTAAAAAATAAAAATTAATTGCCAATAAATTCTTTATTTTCTTCCATTTAAATTGTGTTTAAGCCTTTCATTGTGTGGAATTATTTGTTTTTATTTTTAAAATCATCATTAGAGTCAAGCGATTATTGTTAATCCTTGCTCCCTTGGGAAGGAGATGGAAGGTTAGATAGATTGAAACATAAAGAGTAAAAGGAAAGGGTATCGGTGAATGAGAGCAGTTAGTCGGGCCTCATCATCTTCATCAGTGTAGTCGCGCTCTCCCCCCTTTTCGTTGTGTCTCATCTGTGTAATTACTCCACCTCTCTTTTTATCCCTCTATTATCCTGTACTGTACTTGACTTATTTGACAAGTACATGTTCTCTAACCTGACCTAACCTAGTCGGGAAACGTATTTCATATTCGGCCATTAGATCGCTCAAGACTGTGTACCTCACATCTAAAATTATCAAGAAATTCCGGATAGTAATATTCAGGAAATACCAGTTCCTGTATTGGCCGATCAGCGCAAGATCTGCATATCAAAAGCACGACTACTCCGCGCTGGAAAACCAGTCAGAAAAATTGATAAACGAGGCTATATCCTTGACATCAATGGGCGATAGCTCCGTTAAGCTTACAAGGATTGGAGAGCCAAATAACCTTTATCTGCACCTCGCAAGCGATGGGCATTGACAAAGAAAGTCAATAACAGTCTCGTCCTCCTCAGTGGATCTGCACCCACGACAGAAGTCATTAAATGGGAGCCGCATTCTCTCCGCGTGTCTACCCATAACACAGTGATTGAGATGATGCCGCGACCAAGTCCAAGTAACTGGTTGGTACGCCTTCTATCCATCCAGGGCCAGGTGAGTCTAGCTGTAGAGCAGGACTCCTCGTTGATCCAGGATAGTTTGGCGTCTCGGAAAAATTATATAAAATTATTATAAAAATATGATCGAAGCAAGTGGCATTTCCAAGTCGATTGAACAGGATTCCGGGAGTAGTGCGCTAGCTCTGGCTAGCTCGTCGGTTCTGCAGTTTCCCGGAATGTCACAGTGTCCGGGGACCCAGACAAGTGTGACACTGAAGAGTCCTGAAAGAATGTTGAGGCAACGGCGACATTCCCTGACGATCCTGAAATTATTTGCAATGTGCGACAGAGACTTTACGGCAGCCGGGCTATCCGAAAAGATCGAGATGCGGGCCGGTATATGGCCATTACTTCCGCCTGGAACACGCTGCAATAGTCCGGCACCACCCTGCCATCGAGTTTGGAGCCGTCGGTATATACATCCAAGAATTCCGGGGGGACGGTCGTGTCTGGGATCCAATCACTTCTGCTCGGGATCAAGAAGTTGAAATTCCTGTCAAAACAGTATTCCACAGGAAGATAATCGATTTCCATTGGGGTCACCGGGTCGGTCTCCAGAATAGAGGCGTGACCAGAGGGAACGACGCGCCAACGAGACAGGGCATTGAGTCTTGTCGCAGTGAACTTAGCCACCTGCTTGGCGAGGAGCTCAGTAAGCATTGCGAACAAGGCCTTTGTGGGGGTGGTGCGCAGAGCACCAGTGATACGAATAGCTGCGGACGTTCTGACTCCGTCCAGGAGTCTGACATTGTACCGCTTGTCCAAAGCAGTCCACCAGAAGGCAACACCGTATAATATAATATAATTAGGGACACAACACAGGGTCACCTGTCTAGCCAAATCTGATTACTAACTGACAAAGCAAGAGAATTCTGTATGGCTTTTTTGGCGCAGAAAATAATGTCACCCTAACGGTATCAAATAAGATATTCCATAACAAATTGTAAACAGGGTATGGCTGAATTGCGTGTTATCACTCATTCAATCTGAGGCAACTTTCCATACCAAATGGACTACTGGACTGTTCTTATGATATAAAATCTGGTTTCAATACTCGAGTTATAAGAGGAGTATTGATGACTTGCGTTAAAAGCTATAGCATATTTTTAGGCTATTTTAAAACGGTCGTTTTTGACAAAGTCTATATTAAGGCGCTAGAAGATTGTGTGAAACACGTATTTTGTCATCATAGCAGTCCAATGAAATAATGTCTGGTTACAATAGTCGAGTTATAAGGGTGAGTATTGCTGACTTGCATTAAAAGTTGTAGCATATTTTAAGGCTATTTTAAAACAGTTGTATACTTTCTAACAAAGTCCATATTAAGGCGCTAGAAGATTGTGTGAAACACGTATTGTATTGTCTGTGCGAATAGTGAAAACGAATTAAAAAGGGGAATTTTATTTAAAACACTTGGTACAACGATTAAAGACAACAAATATTCTAAATATGGCGGATAATAAAATGTTTTTGTTGTATTTTTTAAATTTGCTGTAGAAAGAACAATAAATATTAAAAAGTTATGTTTATAAAATATTCACATTGTATGGAAATTATACTTAAAGTTTATATAAAATAACTTATTATTTAACTTAAACAAATAAAGCCTATTTTAAGGCTTTATAGATTATACAGAAATTTATTTACTTACTTAATTACACTTACAAGATAAGGAAAATGTTTATTTTTTTTATTTCTCACGCTTGTACTGAAGAAAACTTACCCAATAGTGGCACAGCATCTGATGTAGCCGGCATTGTTTCGGCCACCATATTAAGGAACACAGTAAGTGATAGTAAAATTGTTACTCCTAAAAATATGTTATGTTTTGGGATAATGGAAAAATAAATGGAGAAAAATAGATTGATTAATACATTGTAAATAGGCAACATTTTCTGTTTTTTTTTAGAATTTCAGTAGAGTTTTCTTTTTTTTATAAATATTTTAATAACAGGTTTTGTTGTTGTTATTGTAGCATATACATACATACATACATACTTATTGACGTATATCCTCCTTTGGTATACAGTAGTATGTGGTTGAGAATTTTTTTATATATTTTGGGGCGGGCTTAGAGGTTAAAGGGGGCTCAAATAAAAAACTACTACCATATTCTCTGCGCTGAACCTCAGAATGTCATTATCATTTGAATTTATGGCTATGGCTGCGGCTATGGCTATGGCTATGTCAATGACAATGGCAATGGCAATGGCAATGGCAATGGCAATGGCAATGACAATGTCAATGGATTCAGTGACTAGCATTGGTGTTTTGTTGGCGTTGGTAAATAAATTTTGATTTTAACTTGATTTTGAAATTGTTATGAGAGGTGACATGTGATGTGTACGTACGTTTGTTTATATGGAATGAATTGAAATATGACACAAAGACCGGCATGCTTTTTTTCTTTAAAAATTTTTTTGTTCTATTTTGATTAGCTGGATTCTAAAGAAGCTTAGTTTTTCATATCAGAAGGTTTTGTTCGTTATTTCACTTGCTTTATGACTTTTAACCGAAATTGGTGTCAATCAAAATTGTCAAACTGCCATAAAAAGGTTATCAAAACTGTCAATTTACGTGGTGGTTGTTGTTGTTCCTTAATACACTTAATGGCATTTTATATACTACGTATGTAGACAGGACTAGACTAGAGACCTTTTAAAAAATGAAGCAGTGTTAAAGTATTGGAAAATTCAAAACATGTCATTTTCCAGTTTCGTTTTTTTGTAGCATAACTTTAGGATTTTTTCCTAAGGTTTTACAACTAAATTATATTGTAAGTGATGGGAAAAACAGAAAATATTTAAATAAAAATAAAGCATAAATTAATTCAAATTGACATAATTTAATAGAAATAAGGAAAAAAATAATAAAATATCATAATATTTTGTTGCCTACTTTTAGGCTTCATAAGATTACAAAAATTTAAAAAACAATAAATATTGAAGAAAACAATCTTATTTAATATTATCTTAGGTTTTAAAATTTTTAATATTTCTTTGTAGTCAACGTCTTGATACGCTATTGACTTCTTTAATTAATGGTTTCAAAATCGGCGGTTTGGCAAGCCTATAAGCTATGCAACATCTTTCATTTGAAGTGTCATTTACAAGTATGGGTCGTTGAATAACTGAAGGTACTGATTACCATAGTGGTGACTCAAACGTGACTCCTTTTCGAGCACTTTACAGGACTTTAGTTTAAATTGTAAAGAAAATTTTGATGCGAAGCTCATAGGGTCAGTCCTGTGCCTCATTACAAAGTATCCACTTCCAATAATATTGCCTCGCTTAGAAAAATTTGACGAATAAACCGAATTTGTCGATTTCACAACGTATTTGCATTTGCACCCGTATCCTTTTACAATTCCAGTCATGTCAGCAATTAAAATTCCCTGACCATTAACAGTGCCGTATATATGCTGATTGGATGCTAGAGCAATAGGCTTTCAATGCAGATTATTCAAACGATTTTTCTTTAATAATGAATCAATTATTTAATTCTTACTCGGTGACGGTAGAAAGCAAATAACGTGCCTTACATTTGTATGTCAATTGGTGATTTTTACAGAAAATTGAAGAAGGTTATATTAAATTGGCAAATACTTTAAAAAGTATAGTTTACTCGGATCTTATAAGTCCCCGTTATAATACCGATAGTTCCTATTCTGTTAAAAAATATAACCTCTGGCTGCTTTGCTTTGTGTGAAGTATTTGAATATTTTCTCTTGCAAAATCCGGACAAGCTGGCTGCTAAAGGTTGAACGCAAACCTTTCATCATGCGCGACGTAGTCCATTTACGTTTTTATGGATACGTGAATAACACATGAAGAATCATAAAACCCGTTCAAAGTTACTGTACAGTGTGTGGTTTATCCTGGAGGCATCACCGAGCATTTTTGAGATTTACTTGAACGGCGATTGCTGCGGTGCCATGCTCAACTAGTTTATTTTACCTCAACCAGATGAATCGCAACTGAAAAAAATTATTCAATGGCTTCAAGCAATGGCACATACTGCACAACCTACAATCGTGATTTGAAATTTGAGATCTACATTTCAGGACTCGCTAGACTTCTTAAAATGGGATTTCTTTAAGCCACGAGTCTGTGTCAAAACGCACCAGACTCTTGAAGTTCTCAAAGGAAATTTTCGTCATGTATGCGGGCAGCCATCGCCGGGCATAGCATATTTTTCCTAACTGTATTGTGTTTTCGAGATACACAGATCTTCGAAGCATATCCTTTGGTTTCCACTGTTTCGAACATCATTTTTCTAAGGCACAAACACCCATTTATAGGTCTTTCCAACTTCAGAATAATAAATCGCTGTTAAAACTGCAGTTAAACTCTCAAAGAAAGAGAAAAATTCGTCATGTGCGTTACAACTCTTTTATAGGATACCCATCCTGCGGCGAAACACTTCAGAAATCTGCCTCCAAAGTCACAGACAAGACCATATGAAAAGTTGGCAAAAGTACACCACATGGCCTCGCGGCAAAGAGAACCCTGAGATGTTTCAGTTCAGCAATTCACACATACAGGATTGGAAAGTAGCCCAGGTTTCTGAAGCTGCAGAGGGATTCTTGTAAACTCCAATGTCCTTTAGAAAAAATTACTCCCTTTGTTTCAGAAATTTCAACAGTAGAAGTTCTATGGTTTTGGGACCATGTTACTAAGAGTTAATAAAGGTGACAACAGAGGAAAGCCTGAAGCACTGGCTCAACATGGCTGTAGTGAAAGGTCCGCTCATTTGACAGATAAGTCCTGCAATCAGTATCTAGATTTGAGGGTGATTACTTTGAAGGTTTAGAAGTAGCAGACGATGGGGGACATCCTTTTCAAATCTGATGATGAGACAGAGGACGACATTATCTCTATCGTCAACACAGAGCTTTAGTAGGGAAGGTTACTCAGATTAGTCTTCACACTAAGCCGGCGTCTGTTGGCCTTATTCTTTGTCTATCTGTGGACATAGTGACACACAAATACCTTCAGGAACTTTTGTTGGTTAAAGTCAGAGTTTGCGGACTAGAAAGATATCGCAAACGTGTGCTGTGTGCAACTTTTATTTATTTATTTATGTATTTATCTTATCTGGACCAGATAAGACTCGATCTTGTATTATGGCTCGAGATATCATATGATTTTAATAATAAAGACACCGGTTCCCACCGCCATCAACGGTAAGAGACAAAAGCCAAAGGAGATTTTAATGTTAAATAGTGTTACTAAATGAAGAAACCAAATACTGGTGTTTTGCTTTTACATTGATTAACATTAAAATTATAAACAAAAATACAACAACAAACAGCAGCATAAGAAAATGATAAACAAGTAAACAAAAATACAACAATAAACACTACAAGAATAAATGTAAACAAAATGCACAAACAACATGATGTTTACATTTATAGAGAGGGAGAAGGCACGAACATTCGCCTTCAAGAACATTCATCAGACTGTTTACTCTCCCATGTAAAAGGCAATGCAAAGCAGGCGAGTGAGTTAGTGAAGTTCAGTCAGTCTTGTGTGAAGAAATCGCCGTTACAGAGATCTGTCGTATAATTGCTTAGTGATTGTTATTGTTTATGCAATGGGTGTAAACAGAGAAATAACAAAGAAGAGCAATTGTTGTTGTTTACATCAAGTGGCACACAGAATTGTGCGAATAATAAAGAATTTTAATTGAAACTAAACTAAGATTTATTTTTATTTTATTTGCAATCTACGAGCTCATATTTTAAACGTTTTTAAAAGGTAAAAACGTAATAATAGTTTGGAAGTTAAATGGTGGAATCCAATGGTGCTATAGGTATTATAACGGGATTTCATAAAATCCTAGAAAGCTATATTTTTTAAAGGGTCTGTCTTTCTAATCTAACCCAACTTTGACGTAAAATTAAATCGAACTTTAAACAAAAATTTGTTTCAATTCTTAAAGTAAGAAAATAATTTTTTATTCTCGTATAATTATTTGAGTACACCATCCCCCTCGATTATATATTAAAGTTTTGCTGTCTTATCGCAATCTCTAGCAAAAATTGGAAGAAAAAAAACGAACTTTTTATGACATTGAACTGCGTCATCTAAAAGAAAGAAAGGATTTTTCGTTCCTAAAATTGACTATTTATCCTATTAGGCATGCATTTTATGACACTCACACAAAATGATAGAAAAAAATAACAACAACAACAGCAGCAGCAATAACAGCAATAAAGAACAGCAAGAACAATAGTAAGAACACATCTAAAAAGTACCACCACATTTATTAACACTTCATTTCTTTCATTTCTTTTTTGCTCTACGACGACTACATAGAAAGGAGTACGTAGTAGTTTTGCATAATAAAGACGAAACGAAAACTTTTGCATCACTTTATAGGCAAGTACGACGAGTACTTTTACGAGCACCGAACACATCTGTGTGTTCGCTTGAATGTGTACAGAGGAGAGGGGCTATCAAAAGTTACTTAAAGTTTAGAAAATATTTTTTATGACCAAAAAAAAAAACAACAAAAAGTGAAGAAAAATAAACGAGACTGTGCAAGACAAAGAAATATTATTCTGGTGCCTTAAAATGAAAAGAAAAAAAAACTTGTGTTCCTTTTGTAACACGTTGTCCCACAACCAAGATTGCTTTTGTGTTGGGCTTTGTAACCGAAATTGAACTTTAGTGTGGGGGAGAGCACATTCTCAATATTGCGTTTCACTCGTTTGCTTAAGTGGTAGAACGCAGAGCGTGCAGGGTACGGATTTGTTAAATTTTTGTGCTCCTAAGGAAATTAAGTTGTTTTCTGATGACTAAAGAAATTGCAAGTCGCCTTAGTCTAGCAGGTAGTGTCTTGGCTTATAAGACGTAAAGCCAGTGTTCGAGCCCCAGGCCAGACATCAAGACAAAATACCAAAAGTATTTCTTCGGCGACTTCCTCTCAGCAGATTTCTGGCAAAAACTCTGAGAGAAAAATAAAATTGCCATGAAAAGTTTCTCAAAAAAGTCTGTCATTCGGAGTCGACTTTAAACTGTAGGTCCTGCCACTCATGTATAAAATTAACACACACAACATGAGTGGTGTGAGAAGCTAGGCCGTAATCCTGACTGAAGAGTTGTAATGGCCAATTATGTATGAATAGAAATTGGATGCTAAAAAAGCCACCACAAGCTTTAATAACAGTTGAAGAGAAGTTTTGTAAGGGAAAGAAAATATTATTTGAGGCATATGTTGAGCCTTTGTTCTGGGCAAATCAGTGCATCCACAAGTGATGAAAGAATCTCAGAAAATACTCAGATTTCGGAGTCGAGGTCTGTCAATATCTAATGAAAGAAGTGATGAAATTACTTCTGAATGAAAGAAAAACTGGGAATAACGCACAAAGAGCTTTAACGCCCATTCAAAATTAAGGCATGGTCTGCTAGTTATGTTACAGGCGTCATTGTCATAATCAACAGCTTTTTCTCATATCAATCGGGACTGGAAAATATTAAGATGCAGCACCAGTTCATACTTCACGACTTAAAAACAAAATTCTGAGAGTTTCTCTCGTTCCAAACTTTTATTAGAGGCTTTCTTGAAGTCACGAGTCTACATCAACACGCCTTTGACTTTGAATATCTGCCAGGAATGTGGGCCCTAGTGAAAGCAGAGAATAAGTGAAGAAAAACTACGTATTACGTGTGCTTTACTTCTGGAATGCATTAAATTCACACGCGTTCTAATGATTCCTTCAATTCATCACAGAATCTACAGATTGGGCTTGAGGCGATCCCCTATTCTGAATAAGTGTTTTTTAACACTTTGACTGCCTACTACGAGATAACTCGTAGATTACGTTCCCTTCTACGGAGCCAACTACGAGTTATCTCGTACTCAATAAGACTGCAATTTTTGTGTAGCTACGAATAAAATCGTATTATATCAGTGCTAGTATCGATAAATGGCTTCAAAGAAGCCAAAAAGTTAATGTTGGCTTGCGTGGCCAGTTTCCTGAAAATTACTGCGGCAGTCAACGTATTAAATCTACAGTGATCGATAAAAAGACCTCATACTGTCTTCAGAGTCCTGCCTATTATGATGCACGATTCGCTCTTCAAAATGCAATTACCCAACGAAAGTTTAGATTGTCTTAAGACAATATTTCTTCCTTTTTTGACTGTTTATCATGGTGAATTTCTACATAGCTTGGGATCCAGAAGAGGGTGCAACTATTTTCCATGCCTCGCTGATTCAGCTTGCCCAGAAACTCACATACTTTCGATTTACCTCATACGAGCTGAGTTTCTAGACCGCGGCCTGACTGTCAGACAGCGCTGCTATAAATCGCACTTTGCACTTAAATATACATACATACATAATTGGTCATTACAACCCTTCAGTCACGAGTACGACCTAGTTTCTCACACCACTTATGTTGTGTGCGTTAATTTTTATACATGAGTGGTGGGACCTACAGTTTAAAGTCGACTCCGAACGACAGATTTTTGAGAAACTTTTCATGGCAATTTAATTTACTTTCAGAGTTTTTGCCAGAAATCTGCTGAGAGGAAGTCGCCGAAGAATTACTTTTTGTATTTTGTCTTGATGCCTGGCCTGGGGCTCGAACCCTGGCTTTACGTCTAAAAAGCTAACACACTATCTACTAGACTACGGTGACTTCTACTTCTACTTTTCACTTTAAATTCATTCCAAATTGAGGACATCTTTTGATGGCGTAGACTTCCGCTTGAAGGATATGAGCGACATTTCTCGTGGGTTCCGAACATTTCGCATTTGCATCAATCACTTTTGGTTAATTCACAAAATAGGGGCGCTCTCTTAAAGGAGTATGTGGCTTTCAAATTGCTTTATTCACTCTTATTACTGAGCTTCATTGCAAAGTATTTTAAAAAGTTATTGAGTTTTCTTGTTTTATCCACGGGGGAGTTAAGTAAAAAACTGTCAACCTATCGAGATGAAAGCTTATATACATCTAGAATGTCTATTGGAATGTAAGGATAACGAAATGATTGGATTTGAAGTTCAACCTCAATTTGGTACACGAGTGTAATCTAAATTGTTCGAAACATTTTCCAAAGTTATTGAGTTTTCTTGTTCTATCCAGTTGCAGTTACGGAAGAAACTGCCAGCCAATCGAGTTGATTCTAGGAAAGCTTGTCTACATCTAAAACCCTTTTTGGAATCCACAGTCAACTAAATGATTTAATCTGCTTTGTATTCAAAATTGTGCTAAAAGTTTTTACCAAACCCGTACCCTGCTAAAGTGTCGTGTGTGGCTGAATGTGGCATGTTGATGTTGCATTAAGTGACTTACGAAACAAGAAACATCAAAAGACGTTTTCCTTATTGTTTTAAACTCTATAAAAAACAATATACAGTAATATGAGACAGAAAGAGAGAGAGAGAGAGAGAGAGAGAGAGAGAGAAAGAGAGCGACAGAGTAAGAGAGGGGAATAAAAGGAAAACTTTTTGTTTAAGTTTTTTCCACTCTTCATACATCTTCAGCTACTTCAGCTGCTTCGTAAGAAACTTAATTTATTTGAAAATTTTTTTTGCAAACAAAAATGGAAAAGAGAAAAAAAGAGGAAAATTGGATTTTTAAAAGAAGGAAGAAAAAAAAACGAGGAACATTGTTAGTGGAGACAGTATTTTTTGTTATTTTTTTGGTGAAAATACTTTTCCTAAACAACAATATGTTACCGGGTTTTACAACACAATAAATAACAATAAATGTAAATATTTTCATATTTATTTTCTCTAGTTTTTGTTGTCATTGTAAAGTTGTCGTTGTGCAGTTGTAATTGTGTATTCCTTTTGAGAGAGAATGGAAAAGAATAAGAAACAGAACAGAAAAAGTTGAAAACACAAAAATAATACCAAATAATGTATAAAATATTCTACCATCGATGTAAAAACTTTTCCTCAAAGAAAGGGAGAGAGAGAGAGAGAGAAAAGCAAAAAAAAAACCTGAAATTCAAAGAAAAACTTTGTAGCAGCAATTTATGAAATGTCATTGGCTGTAGGGGTTACATACAATACCTCCTATGCCTCCTCCTTCAAATTGCCAAATTCAAAGTTTTCCTGCATGGGAATGCATGGAAACAATCGATTCACCAAGAAAAAGTTTGCCAAACAACAATAATCGTATCGTACATTCAAATTTTCAAGTTATACTGGTTTGAGTAATTTAAGTGAAATTTAAACACTATTAAGCTTGATGGGTGTGGCAAATTAGTAAAACTTTATGAAAATTTATGAAAAATAAAAGGCATTTTAACGAAAGGCATTTCAATTGTTTGATTGGGGTTTGGGGACATGAAATTTTCTGTTTACAATGAATTTCCCAGCAAGTATATGCTGGGGAAGTAACGGGAATTGTAATCAATCTGGCAAAGCTGCCAGTTGTCAAACATCTTTCATCTGAAGTGTCATTTAAGAGGGGGATTTAGATGATCAAGCAAGTGGTGAGACATGTCAAGTTTTTTATGTGGAAGGGAAGGCGTAGAGAGCGCACAACATAAAGGGTCCGTCAAATAACTTTTTTTTTTTGAAAACGCTTAAAAAAACTACTGAATATTTTCTCAAATTTCTTTTTTTATTTGAAAGTACAATCCTTCCGGTTAATAATGGAAAATAATTTCATTCAAATGGCTGCCTCGGCTGGCCATGCAGTAGCCTACACGATCGGTCCAATTTTTAAGCACATTATCGATTGTGCGCAGCTGTATTTCACCAATGGCTTCACGAATATTGTCCTTTAAAGCGTCAATTGTCTCTGGATTGTCGGTGTAGCACTTATCTTTGACAGCACCCCACAAATAATAGTTCAACGGTATCAAATCGCAGCTCCGAGGTAGCCAAACGACATCAGCTCTGCGGCTGATAATGTGATCTTCAAAAACAGGGCGCAAAACATCGAGTGTAGCTGTGTAGGCGTCATAGCGTCGTCCTGTTGAAACCAAATGTTACCAATATCCTCCTCTTCAATTTTTGTGAACAAAAATGCGTTCAACATGGCCCGATAACGATCGCCATTGACTGTAACGGCCACTCCTTGCTCATTCTCGAAGAAAAATGACCCAATTATGCCTCTGGACGAAAATCCACACCAAACAGTGACTCGTTTTGGGTGCGTCGGCTTTTCAATGTATGCGTGCGGGTTTTCTGTGCCCCAAATGCGACAATTTTGCTTGTTTACATACCCGCCAAGATCGAAATGAGCTCCATCTGAAAAGACGATTTTTTTTGCCAAAATCTGCATCTTTTGTAAGTCGATCACAGGCCCACTTAGCGAAGCGAAAACGCATTGGATGCTCAATTGGCTTCAACTCCTGAACCAATTGGACTTTGTTTGGCATCATACCAAGGTGTTTATGCAAAATTCGTCTCAATGATGTCTCCGAAATGTACGCAAGCACACTTTCTGCCACAGCAGCAATATTCTCGGGTATACGCACTGTTTTTGGCTTTTCACGCTTTAGTTTATCGATGAGGATGCCAGTTTCTTTCAATTTTTTCACAAGATAACGAACATATGGAGCTGACGGTGCTTTTCTTCTTCCAAAATCCGTACGCAATTTTCGCACACATTCTGCAACATTACCATGATTTTCAAAATAATGTCGCAATATTTCCCAGCGTTGTTCAAGCGTATACACAACCATATTCGTTCAGCGGAAGGATAAAACTAATTATCTGTCATATCAGACATGAGGTTGGTAACACTTATTCACGAAATAAGCACAAGTTGAAAAAAAAAACGTTAGATGGCGAACCCGATATATTTAAAAAACCATCATATTTCATCAGGTCAGGGTTGCATTCGTTTTACATTGCGTTGGTAGCTTCCTAATCATCCAACGCCTTATCGTGTAAGTTTGTCCGAAGAATGCCTAAAAATGGTTAAAATTGTCTGCAAAAGTGGTGGTTCAAACGTTGCCACTTTTCGACCAGCAATAGGTAGGATTATGGACATCAAATCGACCTACTGTGTGTGCAATGACACGGAAAAATTATAAAGAAATTTATAAGCACTGAGAACGTTACAGTTGTGGTCAGGCTTGTTCATCATCGCATGTACACACTGTCGAAAATATCGTTGCTATTAGAGAAAATACGGCGGATAATTCGAATTTGCCATTTTTGCATCATTCACAGCATTTGAGACGACCTTATGGCTCATTATGGCTCATTTTGCATTTGAACTTGCATCTCCATCTACATAACGTCCAATTCACATGATGATGAAACCTTGGGTGTTAGAGCAAAAGGCTTTCCTTTTCCTTATCCAAGAAGCTTAAGTCTCTGTAGATTATTAGATTTGGATTCTAGAGGAGGTGAAGAGGACGATTTAAGGCGATTAAGGTGACATTTTACACCCCTAAGGGAGTGTCGGCCGTTGCTATAGTCCTCATGTTTGGTAGACAGGGTACACCTTCTGGCATTTCATTGAACCAGAGGTCTAATCAGGTAGCAGTAAGGCTTGGTATATTTTACTGCTGATTCAACCAGGGCTGTGGACATGCTGTCATTCCGGTCGACTACAAGGTTTCTTATAATTTTCTCGATGGGTAATACAACATTATGACTCCAATTAGATGCTTCTAGATCTGGGCGTTACTGCTGCCTTTAGTGCTATTGAACGGGAGTCTAGTAAGATGGGTCTGGCAGTAAATGAGGGCAAAACAAAGTATATGTTATCGACAAGTAGAGACGTGCGGCGTATTGATTCTCAGATTACGGCCGATAACTATACTTTTGATACGGTCAAGGAATTCATTTATCTTGGCTCCGCCGTTACCACCAGAAATGATGTCAGTCTGGAGATCAAGCGTAGGATCACTCTTACCAACAGGTGCTACTATGGTCTCAATTGGCAATTGAGTAGCAGAGACATCTCTCGTGCGACAAAACTAACACTTTACAAGACACTCATCCTACACGTGCTTTTTTATGGCGCAGAGGTATGGACACCATTAAGTACAGATGCAGCGGCCTTGAGAGTGTTCGAGAGAAAAGTACTACGCAAGATCTTCGGTCCAGTGCGAGTTGGCTATGATTTCCGTATCGGATACAACAGTGAGCTGTATGAGATACTCAACGGCTGCGCTGGCTCAGCTATGTCGTTCGAATGGAGGAGGATGCTCCGGCGAGACGGGTATTTGATGCAGCAATCTGCGGAAGTCGGCGAAGAGGACGACCTTGCATCCGTTGGAAGGACCAAATCGGGGAAGCCTTGTCATCGATTGGTGTGACCAACTGGCGTAGGCGCGCACGAAGCAAAGACGCCTGGAATGATGTGTTGCGGCAGGCCGAAATCCGTTAAATGGGTTGTTATGGCCAACCCGGTCGGGCCAAAAAGCTGGTGTTAGCAGACTGTGGGTTACGGCTTGTCACGTTTTCGAGACGTAGTTGGACTCATATTGAATGCGGTGCAATTCTTTATAGGTGATGCGAGTTTCTCTGAATATCTCTTGATTAACTTGAACAGCTAGGCTACAATTAAGGACCTAGACAATCGTCACATCAATGTCTCTCAGTATACAAGAGTGTCAGTTGATGTGGTATATCGTCGGAAATTCAACTACTGATGCATTAACTAGGGTTGGTACAAAAGCCTATAAGTCCTCACATAGCATATGTGTTCGGATTGTTTCAGTTAAACTGTGTATTCTTCAGTCGTTGTACGGTGAGGATCAACATCGTTGGCAGCATGAGCGCGCGTACAATATAGTTAGGCCCTGTTAAACTTGATCTGCGTAATAAGAGAACCGATTCCCTTAAATCTATTGCAAAATTGTAGTTTTCATAGGCCACACTGCCCTACTGCAGTGCATGGGAATATATTTGTTATCCTCTCGAGTGATTTGTGAAGCAGCTTCCGATCTGAGGAGGAAACTATTGTTCACTACAGGACTTTTGATATGAAGTGGTTCTTGACCTCTTATTTAAATAACAGCGTAATACATAAATACATACATACATACATTATACATACATACATACATATTGGAGGACCAGTTCCATTCAAGAGGAGGATAATATCGAGGGTTGTAACGTCGATAATGTTATACGCTTGTCCAACATGGTCAGAGGCACTCTCCGTGGGGACGACAAGGAGGAAACTGTCCTCGGTGTATTGTCTAAGCGCGATTAGACAAGTAAGTGGCTTCAGGACAGTGTCTGATGAAGCGGTATTGGTATTGGCAAAGACAATACCAATAGACATACTGGCGGATGGAATGAGGCGGATATACTTTCGCCATCTCGAGTTTCCAGGACGAACTGCAGCTATAAAGGCGGAGGAACGAAGGACTTCCATGCACAAATGGCAGTCACGATGGGAGAACGGTTTAAAGGGAAGATGGACATTTCACCTTGTCCCTGATGTAACCCTTTGGATGGAGAACGAACAGTGTGAGCTGAACTACTACGTGACCCAGTTCCTAACTGGTCATGGGTGCTTCAGGAAATACCTGCACAAATTTGGACATGATACTTCCCCTTTATGCCCAAACTGTGTAGTTGAGGAGGAAGACGCGGAGCATATTCTAACATGCTGCACCAGATTTAGATGGCCCAGGGAAACGAGTTTCGGATCAACTCGGCTTATGGAGGAGGTGTTGAATTCTAAGATTCTATGGAGCCAATACAGTCAGAGAATGGCTGAAGTTATGATAGAACTCCGAAGGCTGGAGGAACGGAGGCGAAATTTAACTTAGTGTGACCAAGCTGTAAAGCTAACCAGCCCTCCGCGAAGTAATACTTTACGGCAGTCCCGCGGAGGGAGAGTGATTGAAGTGTGTAGGGGGTGGGTTTAGTACGTAGGCACCAGCGATGGTGAATCGTGCACTCTTTTGTTGGAACAAGACAAAAAAAAAAACATACATACATACATACATACATACATACATACATACATACATACCTACATACATACATACATACATACATACATACATACATACATACATACATACATACATACATATATATATATATACATACATACATAATTAGTCAGTACCTGCCTATAAACTAACTTCTCCCCACCACTCATGGAGTGTGTGTTAATTTAACCCATGAGGGGCGGCACTGACCGTTTAAAGTCGACTCCGAACGTTTACAATTTGAGAAATGTTTCATGGCAATTTTTAATTATTCTCCGAGTTTTTACCAGAAATCGGCTGAGGGGGAGTTGCTGAAAAAAATTTTGTTCGAGATGTTTAGGCTGGGATTTGAATCACGGACACACGTCTAATAAAGCAACACACTAATAGAATGGCGACTTCGATACCATAATACATACGTATTTTGGTCATTACAACCCTTCAGTCAGGATTACGACCTAGTTTCTCACACCACTTATGTTGTGCGTGTTAATTTTATATATGAGTGGCGGGACCTACAGTTTAGAGTCGACTCCGAACGACAGATTTTTGAGAAACTTTTTTTCATGGCAATTTTATTTTACTCTCAGAGTTTTTGCCAGAAATCTGCTGCGGGGAAGTCGCCGAAGAAATACTTTTTGTATTTTATTTTGATGTCTGACCTGGGGCTCGAACCCTAGCTTTTCGTCTAATAAACCAACACACTACCTACTAGACCACGGCGACTTCAATTCGACACGGTAATAGTTCCATTTATTTTGAAGTCATGATTGTTTCCCCCGGAGTTTGTTTGATCCCAGTACGATATATTAATTTAAGATATCTAGTCGAAGGTGGAATTTGTCCTTTAAGAAGATTCCGCCACCTATGCTTACTTTACGTTGGGATGACTTTGCATAAAAAGCCAAACAATTCAATTCTGAATGGTTGAACGCAAACAAAATGGCCGCACTGACACATGAGTGTTATTTCACTCACCAGCAAGGAGACGACTTTTAACCATTGCTTTTTACCCAAAAGTATACTTCAAATTAATTTGTAGTTTTTTAAATTACCACCATTATCATACATTTAATGTGACCTCTTTTTCCATTCAATTTCTCCTTTCTTTTCCATTTTTTTCTTCTTCTACTTTGTATTTATCTGTGATAATGTCGCTCTTGTTGCTCTTACTTTAGTTTCTTATTGAAGTTTTTTTTGTTTTTTTTTACTCTACGTGTGTATTCTTGTACAAAAATATCTGGCAATTTTAAATATTAAATATTGTATGTACGTTGTGTAGTTGCAGAATGCGAACATGAAATAAATTTTTAATTTACTCTGCTTAATTTCAATGACACTCACACACACACACACGCACACAATACGTTCAGGGTTTTCGTAGTGCCTGCCATCAACTACTACTGTATGGGAGAAATAAAATACAAAAGGAAACAAAAAAAACAACAATTTTCCAACTAAAACTTTGGCACTTTTGCACACCCCCTCCCCCCTCCCTTTATGCTTTTCTCTTTAACTGAATTTGTCAAAGTGTCCTTTGTTTCCTTTAGTTTTTGTTGTTATTGCAATTGCATGTAGCAGACGCAGAAACAGTGGAAATATAAAGAAAAACTCCTTTTAAAGTAAACTTTTTGAGTTTTAAGGTTAATGTGCAACCAACAGCAACAGCAACAACAAACAAGAAAAATGAAAATGAATGAAAATGTAAGCAAGGAAAGGGAAAGAAGTCCTTCAATTTATTTTTCTGCAGTTGTCTTCATCTTCATCTTGTGGTATCTTTCTGCTATGAAAAGCAGTCGAATGGTGTATTTTTCGTTGCGTTTAACAGCAAATCATGTCTTCAGAAGATAAATAAGCGAAATAATTTTCAATATTTATTTAAACTTAAGCATCAGCAGCAGCATCAGCAGCAACTGCAACAGCAACAACTGAGTATAAAACCCATTACCACATTGCACATGTATTATTGAGCTATTTTCCTCTCTCTCTCTCTCTCTCTCTGTTTCTTTTCATTGTATAAGGTGTAGTAAAAATAAATCCCTTAGCACTGTACAGAATAAATGATTCAGGCGATAGGCTCACCCCCAACTGTAATTCGGAACTAGGATCCGCACATTCAATAGCCCCAATTGCTATATGAAGGTAATACATGGATCGTCTTCGCAAAGGATATCATTACGATCTTAAAAGCAATTGTCAATCGTTGAATATTTTTATCTGCGCATATGGCAATGAGCTGATCTATGCTCTACAAGTCGTAGAAAACAGAAATTCGCACACGTTAGTGACACATTAAGAAAACTGCAAGGCACTACGTTAAATTGGAACGTCCAAGATCAAATAAAGGGTCCGCCAAATAACTTTTTTTTTTGAAAATGCTTTAAAAAAAAACTACTGAATATATTCTCAAATTTCTTTTTTTATTTGAAAGTACAATCCTTCCGGTTAATAATGGAAAATAATTTCATTCAAATGGCTGCCTCGGCTGGCCATGCAGTAGCCTACGCCAGAAGATGCCGATTTTGGCAAAAAAAGTCATATTTTCAGATGAAACTCATTTTGATCTTGGCGGGTATGTAAACAAGCAAAATTGTCGCATTTGGGGCACAGAAAACCCGCACGCATACATTGAAAAGCCGATGCACCCAAAACGAGTCATTGTTTGGTGCGGATTTTGGTCCAGAGGCATAACGGGACCATTTTTCTTCGAAAATGAGCAAGGAGTGGCCGTTACAGTCAATGGCGATCGTTATCGGGCCATGTTGAACGAATTTTTGTTTATAAAAATTGAAGAGGAGGATATGGGCAACATTTGATTTCAACAGGACACAGCCTAAGCTACACTCGATGTTTTGCGCCCTGTTTTCGAAGATCGCATTATCAGCCGCAGAGATGATGTCGTTTGGCCACCTGCGATTTGCCACCGTTGGACTATTATTTATGGGGTGCCGTCAAAGATAAGTGTTACGCCGACAAGCCAGAGACAATTGACGCTTTAAAGGACAATATTCGTGAAGCCATTGGTGAAATACAGCTGCACACAATCGATAATGTGCTTAAGAATTGGACCGATCGTGTGTAGGCTACTACATTGCCAGCCGAGGCAGCCATTTGAATGAAATTATTTTCCATTATTAACCGGAAGGATTGTACTTTCAAATAAAAAAAGAAATTTGAGAAAATATTCAGTAGTTTTTATTTTAAAGCATTTTCAAAAAAAAAAGTTATTTGGCAGACCCTTTAAGTGTTGACAGGCTCGTCCACAAATAAAACCCTAAAGATGATAGGGAAAGAAGATTAGATGGATCATTGGGTAGCTGGTTTAAAGTCGTAATAAAGGCGATTACTACTCTTGGAAAACACATTTTCAGGCTTCTATTGGGGCTTCTATGCTTCTATGCTATTACTCCAGACTCTAGTGATGGATAACCCACGCAATACAGACTCGAATATGGCAGAATATTAAAAAAATATTTTGGTGATTGTTTTTGAACAAAGCGCTCGTATTTAGCAAGCTCTCGAGTTTTTCCTCATGATGCGATTATTTTTGTTGTTATGCTGGTATACATACATAATTGGTCAGTATTACGACCTTGTCTCTCACACCACTTATGTTGCGTGCGTTAATTTTATATATGAGTAGCGGGATCTACAGTTTAAAGCCGACTCCGAACGACAGATTCTTGAGAAACTTTTCATGGCAATTTTTATTTGCTCTCAGAGTTTTTGCCAGAAATCTGCTGAGAGGAAGTCGCTGAAGTGGGGTTTGAACCGTGGCCTTACGTCTAATAAGCCAACACACTATCTACTAGACTACGGCGACTTCTTGTTATGCTGGTACAATTTTTTAAATTTACGACAGTACGAATCACTATTCTTCAAATGTTTAATATAAAGTCTCCGTACTTTAGTAGGTAGTGTTCTGGATGTTAGACGTGAGGCTCTAGGTGATACATCTCCAATATTTCTTTTCCGCAGTTTTCTGGCAAAAACTTTGGGAGTAAAATAAAAAAATCTGTCGTTCGGAGTCCATTTCAAACTGTAGGTCCCACCACTCAAATATAAAAATTATTGCACACAACATAAGCGGTGTGAGAAGCTAGGTCGTAATCCTGACTGTAGGGTTGTTATAACCAACGATGTATGTATGTATGTTTATACAAAGCCTTTAAAGCCTGTAGTAAAGTTTTTTTATGTTAAGCTACACACTTAAATTCCTCTCACGATGATATATTATCGCTAAGAACGACGTTGATCCCAACGAGTTCGATTTGCTTCATTGCAATGCCCTTTGTTGTTTAGATCGCGGTGATGTCAATATCCATTTGAGGACGTTTTGGAATTCAAATGTTTTGAGATCGAATTTGTCTTTGATAAACCCGTTGAGTAGTTTTCTAGACCTTGTAGGGGTTTCGTACATTCTCAATCGATTAAATACTGCATTGATTTGATTTTTCTGGCAAAAACTCTGAGAGTAAATAAAATTGCCATGAAAAGTTTCTCAAAAAATCTGTCGTTCGGAGTCGACTTTAAACTGTAGGTCCCGCCACTCATATATAAAATTAACACACACAACATAAGTGGTGTGAGAAACTAAGGGTTGTAATGACCAATTATGTATGTATGATTTGGAGGTCATTTCAATATCACTTGCTGCTGTTTTCATTATGTGTCTTATGGGTAACACCATGGGGTCGATAGCATTGAACGTAAGTGGTATGTATCTTTTCTTACCCGATATCCAGGGAGACCTTAGCCTAGATGCTTCTTTGCAACCGAGCTTCTTCGTATTGTTCTTTGGCATTCTAAACTCCATTCGTAGATAGTTCCACTAAAAGCTGGATTGTTTTTTTTAAACATTACGTGGGCAAAATACTGCCGAGTTATGATGGCGGGTTGTACAATGGGTCAATTCGAACTCCTTGTCTTAATTGACAAGTACACGTCCTCTAACCTATGATGGCTATAGGTTCGCTTTTTACGCTTTACGCTTTACACGGTTTTTGGGATTTATTTTGTTTATTTGCCAACAAATACAGTTTCGAGGGCGATGTGATAGTTGGTCCTGATCCCCCACCTCTACGTCCTCATCAATGGATGGATCAGGGGGGAAGACCATAGGCGTCGGGGGAATGGATCGGGTTGTTATGTTTCTAGGTGTCTATGGCCTGCTATAGACAGTCTAAGAATAGGTTGGCTGCTGGGCTTGGATAAGGCCAGCTTAAGCTTAGTTATTGGGTTTATTGTTTATTGGATCTGGAACAGATCCCAGCCGGACTATTGCAGGGTATGTTGCGATGAGGAGTAGTTAGAGACTATCGAACACCTCCTCTGTAACTGTCCAGTCCTTAGTAGGTTGAGGTTGAAGACCCTTGGCAGGGGCTTCATTGAGGATTTGAATTCTGTGTCGAGAGCCGACATAAAGGCTCTCCATAGATTCATTATTAGTTTGAGCTGGTTAAGAAGTGCTAGGGCTTCAAGAGTGTAGTCGCGTGTCGTCTTGTGTGTTTTGTTAATGTGTGCAATTCCTCTGCTAACTTATTCTGCCTTTCATACTTCCTCACCTTTTTCCATATCTCACCTATTATCCTCTCGCCTTTAGGATTTTGTACAATGGGTCAACTGTACCTGCGGGTACTGTACTTGTCTCAATTGGCAAGTACACGTCCTCTAACCTAAACCTAAACCTACAGTTTCGAGAGTGTCGAAAATTGCTCTGTGTGCTGATTGATTAGCAATCCTGGATTTGCAAGTCGCTCAAACTAATTCAATTGCTGGTGGATGTCTGGAAAAATCAAAAGTCTTGGGCATGACAGCTCAAGAAAATCTTCCTTATTCCTCCGAAATTCCGAAAATGTCAAAAGCAAATGGTATCGGCAAATAGTGGATTCCGAAACTCAACCCAGATGATTAGGACTTCGCCAACAGATTGGTTACTTCAGTTGCAGATTCACTGCGAACTGCAGAAAGTATTCTTATGGCCATAACAGCCTATGTAAGAAAAATCCATGCCTTTCGTCTTTTGTAAAGGGTGATTTTTTTGGTATTATCTTTTTGGCAACACTGGTTTAAACAGCTCACGCACATTTCGTGTTTTGTTTCGCTGTCAAACATCTTCAGTTTGGTCTATAATTTAACCATGAATAGTCTTACAAACGAAAAATGCTTGAAAATCATTGAATTTTATTATCAAAATGCGTGCTCTGTTAAGAAAGTTTATCGCGCGCATCTTCCATTTTATGGTCAGTTTAATCCACCCACTGAAGCAGCTATTCGGTCTATTGTGACTAAATTTCGCACCAAATTTCCATTGTTGGACATTAAACCACCAACACGCTTACGTAGAGTGCGAATTGAAGAAAATATCGCAGCTGTATCGGCCAGTGTTAATGAAGACCATCAATTATCGATTCGTCGCCGTTCGCAGCAATTGGACCTCTGTTACTCAACAATGTGGAAAATTTTGCGGAAGGATTTAGGTGTTCAGCCTTTCAAAATACAGCTGGTGCAAGAATTGAAGCCGAACGACCTACCGCAACGCAGAATTTTTGGTGAATGGGCTCTTGGAAAGTTGGCCGAAGATCCACTTCTTTATCGAAAAATAGTGTTCAGCGACGAAGCTCATTTTTGGCTCAATGGATACGTAAATAAGCAGAATTGTCGATTTTGGAGTGAAGATCAGCCAGAAGCATTGCAAAAGCTACCAATACATTCAGAAAAAGTCACAGCTTGGTGCAGTTTATGGGCTGGTGGCATCATTGGATCGTATTTCTTCAAAGATGCTGCGAATTGTAACGTAACTGTGAATGGTGAGCGCGGTGACTGGTGGCTGAGATGATATCCAACTTTTTTTTGCTCAAAATGCAAGAGCTTGACTTGCATGACAAGACGGTGCCACATTCCCCACAGCACGCGTAACAATGAACTTATTGAGAGGCGAGTTCGGTGAACATATTATTTCACGTTCGGGACCGGTAAATTGGCCGCCTAGATCGTGCGATTTAACGCCCTTAGGCTATTTTTTGTGGGGCTATGTTAAAGCTCATGTCTATACAGACAAGCCCGCTTCAATTGACGCATTGGAAGACAACATTGAAGCATTTATTCGTGAGATACCGGCCGAAATGTTGGAAAGAGTATGCCAAAATTGGACTAAGCGGATGGACTATTTCAGGCGCAGTCGTGGTCAACATTTCCATGAAATAATCTTCAAACATTAAATTATATCGACCGTACTATCGATTCAAATAAAGATTTCATAAATTTTTCTGAATTTTATGTGTTTTTTTGAAAAATTTTCTTATAGCTCTTAAAAAATCACCCATTAGATATCACAGTCGTCTTTAAAGTGTGGTTTTCCGGAAGCGTACCAGGGGAGGATACCGTGAATATCGGCACCCACTGCTAAAGCTTTATATCGTACAAATAATGGATTTCGTTTTACTACACCACCTAATTGGTTACACACACACACTATCGTTCTGTTTTTCCGTTCCAGTTTTAATTTCTTTCTTTCGTTTATTTATTTTTGTTGTTGTTGTTGTTCTATTTTGTTTTTTCTTTTGCTTCCAGTATTTAATCTTTTCTTGATAGTCTTTAGCGTACAGCAAGCAAGCAACAGCAACTCCATGCAATACTCTCTGCATGTCTTTGGGTCTGTTTTTAATGACTGGATTGTGTTGTTCTCTTGGCTTGGCTTGATATCTGTTGTCTGGGTCAAGGTTGTGTTATTGCTGTTGCTGTTGCCGTTGCCATTGCTATTGGTTGGATGAGAGATACTTATGACGATGCCTGATGACGACTTCCATATAGCCAGCAAGCAAGCCAGTACTATTTGTATTGCTTTTCTGTTATTCTCTTCGTTTGTTTTTTTTTCTCAGTCCTGCTGTTATGCTCTTTGACTGGCTTTCTGACAGACATTCGGTATGAGTGACTGGTCTGTTGTTGGCTGATGGCTGTCAGGGAAAGTTGCTGTTGTTTTTCGTTTTATTATTTTTTTTTTTCAGTCGTCCACTTTTCATCATTTTTTTCTTCTTTTTTGCTCTCCTTCTGTCATTGCATATTTCCTTGTTAAATATTGTATGCGTGTGTACTTCTATAGGCAATTGGATTTGTAAAGTAAATGGTTGTGTGTGTGTGTGTGTGTGTGTGGGTAAATTTTTCATGAAGTACTCTTTTTTAAGTACTTTTCTGTAAATTTTTTGTGTAAATATTTAACAAATTGAAGGCCATTAAATGATAACGAAATTGAAAAGTGGGTGATGGAAGCTAAAGAAACTTTTACTACACCTGGTAATTGGGTATACGGGTAAGTGTAGAGCATGTAAACTCTGTCGCTTAACTCTAGGGCTGAATGAGTTCAGTTTGTACCTGATCGAGGGGCCTTAAAATATCGGGTCCGTCATTTTTTTTCAACTACTGCTTATTTCGTGAATGGTAACACTTAGCTCATGTCTGATTTGACAGATAATTAGTTTTATCCTTCCGCTGAACGGATGTGGTTGTGTATACGCTTGAACAACGCTGGGAAATAATGCGACATTATTTTGGAAATCATGGTAATGGTTGCAGAATGTGTGCGAAAATTGCGTACGGATTTTGGAAGAAGAGAACCACCGTCAGCTCCGTATGTTCGTTATCTTGTGAAAAAAAGTGAAAGAAACTGGCATCCTCATCGATAAACCAAAGCGTGAAAAGCCAAAAACAGTGCGTACACCCGAGAATATTGCTGCTGTGGCAGAAAGTGTGTGTGAAGCGCCATCAACATCAATTCACCGTCATTCTCAACAATTGAACATTTCGGAGACATCATTGAGACGAATTTTGCATAAAGAACTTGGTATGACGCCATACAAAGTCCAATTGGTTCATGAGTTGAAGAAAATTGACCATTCAATGCGTTTTCGCTTCGTTAATTTGGCCTGCGATCCATTCACAGAAGATGCCGATTTTGGCAAAAAATGCCGGCTGATAATGCGATCTTCAAAAACAGGGCGCAAAACATCGAGTGTAGCTTCGGCTGTGTGGCACATAGCGCCGTCCTGTTGAAACCAAATGTTGCCAATGTCCTCTAAATTTTTGTGAACAAAAATTCGTTCAACATGTCCCGATAACGATCGCCATTGACTGTAACGGCCACCCCTTGCTCATTTTCGAAGAAAAATGGCCCAATTAAGCCTCTGGACCAAAATCCGCAGCAAACAGTGACTCGTTTTGGGTGCGTCCGCTTTTCAATGTATGCGTGCGGGCTTTCTGTGCCCCAAATGCGACAATTTTGCTTGTTAACATACCCGCCAAGATCAAAATGGGCTTCATCTGAAAAGATGATTTTTTTGCCAAAATCGGCATCTTCTGTAAGTCGATCGCAGGCCCACTTAGCGAAGCCAGCCGAGGCAGCCATTTGAATGAAATTATTTTCCATTATTAACCGGAAGGATTGTACTTTCAAATAAAAAAGAAATATTAGAAAATATTCAGTAGTTTTTTTTTAAGCATTTTCAAAGAAAAAAGTTATTTGGCGGACCCTTTATATCGTAATGACTGTAACTGTGTTGCTTGTTTCGAGTATGGCTGCAATTATTGTTGTTGTTGCTATTGCTGCCATTGTATATTGCTTTTGTGGTAGTGTAGTTGGTTGTTTAAAGGTTCGTTAATAACGGTTCTCTTATTTTTTCGTTCTTCAATATATTCCTTGTGCATACGTTGTTGTAATGAAAGTTGTTGTTGTTGTTGTGTTTTCCTTTTTTACATTTCAAATGTAATGAACCCTATTGGTTGGTTTTATGTATAATAATGAGAAATACTACGTCATTTCCGATTTTATTCAACACGGGCAAAGTTATTAAAATTGAAAATTATTTTCTCTTTTATTTTTTTATTTATTTGTTTTTGTGTGTTTAATTTACTTTAAAAAATTTTAAAAATTTGTTTAAATATTTAGTTTTAAAAATATTTGTGTTTAAGTTAAATTTTTTATTTAAAAGTTTTATAATTAATTAATAAAAAATTATTTTAATTTAAAAATTAATTTTTTTTTATTAAAATTATTAAGAAAATTAAATTATTTTAAAAAATTATTTTTTTCAATATATTTTGCATTCACTTGTAATTAAGTTTTAATTAAGTTTTCTTTATAAAATAGGAAATGTTTTTTGTTAATTACGAGCATTTGAAATAAACGTTTAAAAAAATATTTTTTTTTTGTTTTTTGAAAATTATACTTTAAATCAATCATTAACTAAAAGTGAGTAACATATGGGGATTTAGGGATTTTGAGGATTTTAAATTTATTGATTTTTAAATGTTTCAATAAAATGATTTCGTTTACTGACATGACACTTGATGACAATTTCGTAGAATTTGTCATTTGAATAGGTTTGGTACCATTGCCACCTTTCTGTTTCACTTTCAACTATCCGGCCAGTTTCAATTTCAAATTGAATTCTATTCGTTCAAGGGTTTTCACTACACTTTAAATTACAATTTAAATGATTGTTAATGTTACAAATAAATACAACTAGGTGTTAAAAATATGTATGAAATTTTAAAAAAGTGTTGGAAATTCGTTTACAATTTAACTTTTCTAGCACATCCGCTACTTTTCTTTATTATACAGAAATAAATTTAGTCACTCTCTTTGTTTTTTCCCTTTAAGCAATTAAAAATTCGAAGATAAATTATAACTTCATTCACAACCAGATCGTCTTCTCTTATGTAACGGCTTAAAGACTCAGGCAATCTAATAAAACTTTAAAATGATATCTATTACACGACCTTTTCGACTGTGGCAAATGAAAGAGAACGTAGAACTTTCCATTGCAATTGTGGCTAATAACAAAAAAAATCGAAATAATCGCTTTGTCTGGAAACAGAATTCCCTGCAGGCAATATTCACTTGGAAATATTTCCAATTTGTCATTTTTTCCCTGACGAAAACCCTTCAAAACTCATCATCAAACTCGACACCATGTTTAGAAAACATAAACTAGGGACTACATAAACCCAACGATCAATTCGACAATGGTGTGGTCTACACAAACTGCGTACTTTCATGAAAAAAAAGAAAGACAAGACTTGGCTCTTAATGGGAGTCTTCTGCTCTTCGGACTTTTTCAACTGTCCAAGATATCTGGATGAAACCGATGTTGCAAATGCTAAAAGTACAAAGAAGAGTGTCAAGTGAGGAGAAGCTGGCCGAAGAATGTAGTTTTCACAGAATATAGAAACTGAGGAAATATTGTACCGTTGACTACTAATAAAACAGTATTGGCAAAGGCTGAGACAACATCTGTTCTCTAAAGCGGCTATCATACTACCGAACTTCGCCTGCAAACACGACCTGATGAAAGAGAGTATTTTTGATATTTGTCCTATTATATAAGATGGATGGTTTGCCATCATGTCGTCTGTGCAGGCAAAGTGCGCTAGTGTAGTAGTCCAAAAAAAAGCGAGAAAGCTCTCTTAAGGCTCCATGTTTGGTGCAATGATTACGTAGGCACTTAACATATTTTAGAAGAGTATTCTGGAGAATTTATCAAACGTACAGTAAAATCACGCTATTTGGACCATTTTTATGCAGTTTCAGCTGACAAATATAGCTAGGAACCCAAGTTTCAGATCAGTGCTGTTTGTTTGCAGACAATGGAGTACAATAGAATGCTTTTATGTTAATAGCAGACAGCATTGTCGTCTTCATCATAAACAAATATTCTATTTGAAAAGGTTCAGTATTTTTAACGAATTAAAGTTTTATCCTCTTTGCAAATGTGAAACATATCCTTCACATCAACCTGGAAGCCAATATTCTATACAGTTTATAGGAACCCATAAAAATTAGCTTTTGCTGTTTTTCGGCTACTTTCTTCATGATTTTCCAGTTTACTATAGCTGGTACTATTGGGTCTTTTGTTAAGCGCTTCATGTTCTTAAATTTAAACGAAACAAAGTGTGCGTAAGATGATTTGGAAATTTTTTAGTCGTTTGAAAAACATACTGATGCTATTATGTGTGGAATATAATATCGTTTAAATGTCCGCCATTGCTTCTCTGGTATATCCGACTTCCTTGAATGGACAAGTTTGTCTATTTGCGAATACACATCGTTACCTGTGATCGTTCATAATAAACTGTTGAACCTGACTGAGTAAATGACAACTAATTTGACAAATGCATGGTGGCTTCAACAAGCGTACTGTCAAGGTACGAAAAATTCCTGTTGGAAGACCCTATAGAATGATCAGCTTATAAATTTGTTGTATTATTGTATTGTGTGTAGTTGGGCAACAATTGTCCTAGTTCAATCAGAAGAGGGCGCTTCACGACCATAATATAGTGTTCGTTGTCAACCAGTATGAAAAAATTCTTCATTTTCTATTGTATTTCAATACCTGGCGCTTCGGTTTGCAATCAAGCATTTCAAGCACTATACAGCACCATCAAAGCTTTAAGTTTAAAACTTATAGGTTTAAGACTAATTTGCTTTTGGAAAGTAATCGTAACGTAATTGGTCATTACAACCCTTTAGTCAGGATTACGACTTAGTTTCTCACACTACTTATGTTGTGTGTGTGTTAATTTTATACATGAGTGGCGGGACCTACAGTTTTACGTCGACTCCGAACGACAAATTTTTGAGAAACTTTTCATGGCAATTTTATTTACTCTCAGAGTTTTTGCTAGAAATCTGCTGAGAGGATGTCGCCGAAGAAATACTTTTTGTATTTTATTTTGATGTCTGGTGTGGGGCTCGAACCCTGGCTTTTCGTCTAATAAGCCAACACACTACCTACTAGACCACGGCGACTTGAAAAGTAATCTCAAAATTTTATTTTAACGACAGTTCCCTAGATAATGTCGCAGATCTAAGACGAAACCAAACCATTATTTTTAAATTAAAATGCTTAGAGAAATAATTCTTTGATCACTAAAATGCAATGCAATTCCGACAACAAAAGTAGAAGAATTTGTTCCATTTACTACTAAAATATCTCCAGCGAAATGACATAAATTTCAAGCATAAACTTAGCAGAGATGCAAGTTTTAAATAACATTGACTTTATAACTGTATCGAACCAAAAAAGTAATAAAATTCATAAAATAATTAATTTTGTTGATAAGACCCATTAGACACGTTGATTCAAGAAGTTTCTTTCAATTTTTTTTTTTGTAAATAATTTATTTAACAAAATCTTTTAATCGTTTGGGGTAACCAAACGTTTATATTTTCTCGCCACCATTTTAAGGCATCCATAGATTTTGCGAAATAAATTATTTACTCTCAAACTGCAGTAGATGCCTTATTTTCGTTGTACTTCTTCCGTGATGGGGAATTTTCCAAACGTAGATCCATTGTACACACACATTGTACCCACGCGTGTGTGTGCCTTTTGATGATCTTTTATGGAAGTTTACTGTGTTGCGTACTGATGTTTACACTACTACAAATCCTGGAGAAGACGCGTGAGATGCAAGTCATTCTTATATTTTCAAAGCTTTCAACGTGTTGTTTTTATAATGGTACATACGAGTCCATACATACATACATACATACGTAGTGTATAGGGGAGTAGGAACAGGAGGGGGTAAAATAGAGCCGATGTTGTGAACGTAGCTTGGGTTTTTTTTTAAACAAACGGTGAAAAAGAAAACGAATACGAAGAAGTTGATTAAAGAAAAAAAATTGGGGGAAAATTTCGGGCTCTTTTTTTTAGAATAAACTGGAGACAAAAGTTTTTGGGCCAAATTTGCTTTAATTCTAGGAAACCATGTCACAACCATTGGTAACGTTGTCAGAATATTTTGTGCCAGAAATAAAAAAGTTTTTTTGTTTTTTTTTTAATTAATGAAACCATAAAATAATTAACAACAAATCATTGCAACCTGCTAGTAACCTCAAAAGTAAAACCCAGATTATATAAGACCCAGAAGAATTATACCGGAAAATAACGTAAAAAAAAATCCAAAATGAAAATCGAAAATTTTGTAAATTTTTTTTGGCCATTTTTTTCCTTTCAACATACAAAATATCAACTGAAGAGAATTTGTTTTTAAAATCTTAAATAAAACGATAAGTTTACATTCCAAAAATTAAGAATTAAAAAAATAGAATCAAACCAACACACCCTGTTCAAAAAAAAAAATATAATGAAACTATACTAGCATTATAAAACACGCTGTTGGTTGAAAACCAAAGAAATTAAAAAATGTTATCGAACTTAAAACACAATTTTGTAGTTCAGTTCCTAATTTTAAACACCTATTCCCGTATAGCGAGGGACAGCTTTCGTGCATTTGATAGCTTATAAGTTTCTGTTTTCTGTGACATTTTTTAGTTGAAAGATTTTCTTTTGCTATACGAGAAGAGGTTAAAAATTCCTCAATTTTTATTTATAATGAAAATAGGATGTTTTAATAATAACTTAACGGTTAAACTATAATTAAGAAAAAAAATATTATTTCGATAATTAAACTTATAAAAAAAAATTGCATTTCTTTTTGACAGGTTGTGTCACAATATATATATACTATATAGAGTGGTCCCTAAAGCGATTAAAAACAGAAAATAAATTCTTATCGGACTTTAAAAATAAAATAAAAAAACTTATCGATAAGCGTTAAACTCATCGATTTTTCATTAGCATTGTGGTTAATACTCTGCTGTTAAGCAACTTTGTTAAGCAACCTAATACAGGTTTACATACACAATTGGTCATTACAACCCTTCAGTCAGGATTACGACCTAGTTTCTCACACCACTTATGCTGTGTGCGTTAATTTTATACATGAATGGCGAGACCTTGCGTTTAAAGTCGACTCCGAACGACAGATTTTTGTGAAACTTTTCATGACAATTTTATTTACTCTCAGAGTTTTTGCCAGAAATCTGCTGAGAGGAAGTCGCCTAAGATATACTTTTTGTATTTTGTTTTGATGCCTGGCCTGGGGCTCGAACACTGGCCTTACGTCTAATAAGCCAAGACACTACCTACTAGACTACGGCGACTTGATCCTCAAGAGTATAAGAAAATCAAAGAAATTTAACAAATCCGTACCTTGCACACTCTGCACTCTACCACTTAAGCAAACGAGTGAAATGCAATATTGAGAATGTGCTCTCCCCCACACTAAAGTTCAATTTCGGTTACAAAGCCCAAGACTAAGACAATCTTGGTTGTGGGACAATGTGTTACAAAAGGAACACAGAAAATTCTGAGAACAAATTTTTGCCAGAAATCTGCTTAGAGGAGGTCGCCGGAGAAATATTTTTCATATTTTTGTTTGGATGTCCGACCTGAGGTTTGAACAGTGGCCTTCCGTCTAACAAACCGACGCACTACCTACTAAATTTTTAAATGTTTTGAAGGACCAACTGGTAACATTATTTCTTTGGTATATAACATCGTTCATATGTACGACACGATTTCTCTGGGTGTAAGGCATTGAAAATAGTGAATTTTTCATGTCTTTGGCTACATTGGTTATGTTGGGTTTGTGGACCTCTGTGGCTTGTGGGTTATTCACCCATGCCTGCGAACTAAGCAAGCGCAACCAGAAGAACTCTTAAGGGGCCAAATCGCACTAATCACATCACCTTCACGTGAGAGGACCATACCCTCAAATCGATAGTGCAGAATAACCAATTTGTTACGGGAACAAGCCGAAACATTTACGGGATTATTGTATGCTCTTGGATGGATTATTATCGTATCTATTTATCCCGAAATGGGTTTCATCGCTGAAATTAATTTTTGGATCAAAAGTTCCTGATAAAAAAATTTTATTCTTTCTATGCCTTGGTGATGTGTGATATACGCCCATGGTGATTTGGAAAACAGACTGAATAAATGACAATTAATCTCCCAAGTTCGGGAGAAGCCGTGTTGAAAGATCCAATAGTAAGAACTAGAGAATTTTAGATGCTGTATTAATTACCAATTAACTCATTACTTGGTTTTTGGTTTAACTATGTTATTTGGAGCATTTTTGCTTTGTTGTACTTATTTGAAATCTATACAGTGATAATAAAATCGAATTATACTCGATGAAAAGACCCTAAGCAGCAGCTATGTCATGGCTACTTTCAGCTTTTCTGTTTAACGTTATTTTTAATGCACGTAACGTAAAGAGAGGTGTTAGGTGGCAGCTCGAATACAAACGCGATAGTCTGGAATATGCATAACCATGGTCCTCTATCAGCTAAACTAAGTGAGTCGAAACTATAATAGCTCGAGGCAATAAAAGCTGATATTAAAATACGTGAATAAGCAAGGCGAAGTACTTTGAAACTAAACGATGGCATATTGAAAATACAGTTGGGCAATTCACACAAGCCCTTGTATCTTTGTATTCATTGTATTGTTGTACGAATATACAAGAGTGTATGCTTGTTGTTGATAATTTTCATATAATAATCCGATACACTTATACACATTTTTTCATATGTTTTTGGAAGTTGCATTGGTTTTGCGCTATCATTTTATGTTAATGCCAGTAATAAAGAAGAAGAATAAAAATACAAAATATTTTCTGTGTAACTTGAGTCAACAATTAACATTTCTAAATTACAATTGTTCGCACAGATAAGTAATTAATTTACTTTTTTCCGTAATATTTTTCATTTTGTTGCTTGAAAATCAAATTATAAATACTGGTGTTCTTCTTATTGTTTTTTGGCGTTTGGAATACGAAATATACAATACAGCATAGCATTAAGCGTTCACAAACAAAAAGTGTATTCAATACAACATACATGATAGAAAGTCGTGTGAATTGGCCAAGTGTTGAAATGGACGGGGAAAAATCGTTTTGCTATCTTAATAGCATCTGGATATTTACAGTCTTTGCATACCTTATCCCCTGTACGGAAATCTTCTGCTATCTTGAACGAACTAAGATTTACACGGAATCCTGTGTAGAACTTTGGATAGATATTAAATGATTTTTTTTTGCCGTAAGTTACTGGATCGTAGTCAGAAGATATGAAATGTTATCGTTCTTTTTAAATTTATAACAAATAAAAAAATTTAATTAAAATAAAAAACAATCGTAATACGCTATAACATCGCTTTAAAGACCACTCAGTAATTGGAACTAATTTTGGGGATCTAATTGGGGATTATTAATTTTCTCTAAGGGGGTAAGTAAGTATCATATAATATTATATATAAAAATATATTGTATATAAAGATATATGTATCTTAAAATATTGTGTGTGTATTATAAAAATGTCCACTACGTATTAATTTTTTGGGACAATTTATAATCTCTAACATTAAAGTCTATGTTGTTTATGTTAAATATTGAAATATTTTGGGACAATTTTTTTTGTATATATTTGGGAAAAACTATTTGTTTTCTTATGTATTAAGGCTAATTAAACTCTTAAATATGGAAATTAAATATTTTCCTATATCTGTTGACTTGATGAGATTTTTTGGGACAAATTTTTTTTAGTTTTTTTTTGTTACTTTTCATGAAATTTTTGTTGTTAATTTGTCTCATTATAAATTTGAGTATATTGTGAATCATTTTTGACAGTTTCCGTTTGGGACAAATTGTTGCCAATCTATTTTGAGCATGTGATATAAATGTTAGTGATATATATGTTTGTCAATATGAATTTAATAATCTTTTGGGACAAATTTTTTTGCTAATTTCTTTCTTGCTTTTTATCAAAAATTTTATAAAAAATTTTAAAGGTTATAGTTTTTGTGATATTTTTTATTTTGGGACAAAATTTTAACGACTGCAAAAATTACTTAAAATTTAATATAAGACCTTGGACTTTTGTCAAACATTTCATTTATAAAACTTTTGTTTTGTCTATGTTGGTATACTATGTGGGGGAAAATGTAACATTTTATAATACAAAAAATTTTCTTTAATTTTCCATTTTTCATTACATTTGGGACATCTCTCAAAAAAAAAAAAAATAAAAAATACTTTAAACACTGCTTCATTCGTTTCTTCTTTACTTAGTTTTGTTTTTTTTTAGCAGAAAAAATTCTTTTTCTATTTAAAAATTAAAATGTAGACGCGTAACATAATGTTTATTAAAGAAAAGCTTTTTTGTTCTTGTTTTTTTTTTGTTTTGAAGGAAATAACGTTTTTGTCCTTAAAATGAGTTTCAATTTGAGTGGCAGTTATTTCCTAAGGAAATTCTTGTTGTATTTTTCTTTTTTTGTTTTTGTCCTCTTTAAACTCTTTTAAAGAGAGCGAAAGAGAGAGAGAGAGAAAGAGAATAAGAGTAGAAGCGTTTAAGTATATGTAAGTAATTTTCTGTAACTGTACAGTTTTTTTCTTTAACGGTTTTCCTCTATTTTAACTGACTGTCGTTTTTGTTTTTTTCTTTAAAAAATTTTTTCCCTATTTTTCGTTTTTGTTTTTATAAAAAAAATTATGGTTTGTTTTTGTTTTTCGTTTTTGTTTTATTTGCTTTGAAAACTTACCCAGCGATAGTTTTTCACCAGAATCTGGTGGCAGTGTAAAACCTAGCAGTGCCATTGAGGCAATCAGTACACAGGGCACAATTAAATTGAAAAAATAATACAAAGTTTTACGGCGTATCAAAATGGCGAATGTTATGTCAATATAAGGTTCTGGGCAGCAATTATAGTAGATTTCATTTCGTTTACCAGGTACACCTACAGTTTTTTATCATTTCATTTTCATTTCATTTTGAGTGTGTGTGTATATATTTTTTTTTCATTGGCAGGAGGGAATAGGAGATAAGGATAACAGGAATAGGAACGTTTTTCGTTTGGGGGATTTTAAGATTTTTTTTCCATTTTTTAAAAATTTTTTTTGGTGTGTTGTATTGGTCAGGCGTTTGGAAAAGAAAAAGGAAATATTTTTGGTTTTTTTTTTGGTTTTTAATATTTAAAAAAGAGAAAAAATTTGTTTTAATCGTTAATAATAATAAAGAGTTCATAATTAAATACAATGTTAATATAATATTTTGTAAATATGTTACTTAGCAAAACCCTTTTCCAAAAAAAATGTTGACAAACATATGTTGAGCGACATTAACAACGATTCATTTATGAATTTCCAAAGTATGTTTAAAATAAAAACTGATTTTTCTTTTGTATTTAAAATAAATTTTACAATTAATTTCCATTTTTAAAAATTTGTGTATGGGCAACATGTTGCTAGCAACATAGTAGTATCTAAAAACTCTTAGCAACATAGTAGTAACTAAAAATGTTTAAATAAAAACTGATTTTTCTTTTGTATTTAAAACAAATTTTACAATTATTTTTCAATTTTAAACATTTTTGTATTGGCAACATGTTGCTAGCAACATAGTAGTATCTAAAAAAATCTTAGCAACATAGAAATTAATCTAAAAATTGCTTTAAAAATACATCCTTCTCTTAGAAATTGCAGTTAGCGGTTAGTGAGCGAGACTGAGACACTAAGGGGTTATTTGTGAAAGTATGTTTGTCTTTAATCAACATTTCTTAAGCTTCGGAAACTTAAATAACATCGATAAAACGAATTAAGGTTGTCTTTAAATAAATATTTGAACGAAATATCTTGAAAACAGCACCTTTCTTAGGGCAAACGGCTGCAAACATTATCGGATATTCAGTTTAAACCAGAAACAAAAACTCGAATACTAAATGTTCGCCACGGCTTTGTTGGGTGGAGTGTATCTGAAATGTTAAATATTCCATGATTCTGGTGTATAAATCAGACTTAAATTGACCGATGTCTTGGGTTATTTTTTTTTGTAAAACCAGCACTCAGGGGATGGCCCCTACTCATGCAGTGCATTGTGCAGGTTTAGGAAAATAGGTTATAGGAAGGTGGAAAGAGGGAGTAGTGTTTGTGGACATTTGATTTAAACTCAAGATGCGAACGGCAAGGAAACGAGTTGCTGTATGTTGGCTTTGAGGACCACTGTGGTTTGTGCCTTATTCGAATACACCTGCAACTTAAGAAAACGGCACACAAGAGATTCTGTGGCCAATCCATATCACATCTATGTGAGATCACCATGCCATCGAATCGCTCTTGTGGAATAATAATGTGGCACGAGTTGTGTGTCACGTAATGCCGTGCTATTGAAACTACAAATCATTGGCTCCCAGATCTCGCAATTCAGGAAATGATATTTATCGACCTATAGTGCTCGATTTTGACAATAATGGCTTGGTAAACGTTTAATGACGCCACCAGCAAAAATCCACATAAAAACTGTGACTTTTTCAGAATGCATTGGACATTTGTGGATCGCACGTGAATTGGTGTCGTCCCAAATTCACGTATCCATTAAGACAGAAGTTGTTTTTCCGAAGAAAATAAGGATAAGTTTCCAACTGCCCGAGAACCCATTCAGCGAACACACGTCGAAGTCTATGGTCGTTTACCTTTAGTTCTACATTTTGTGGCAAAACAGATTGAATATATGACAACTAATTGAACAGATGTAGCGCCAAAAAGATGGCAGTTATCAACTGTCACAGTTCGGAAGTTGTTTTAGAACCATTCATAGCCCTCGTTGAATGAAATGCTATGTTTGCTTTGTTTTACTAGCATTCAGAGCTCTTAGAGTAGTTCGTGGGATTAATTTGTAACATTTTGAAATCATATGCTCTTTTTTATATCACCACTGTTTCAAAACTTGCGCAGAAAATGGTTTAAAATTCTAAAACATTTGCAACATGTTGCTAGCAACACAGGTGCTATGAAAAGTACATTTTCAGAAATTGTTTCTTGATTTTAATTAACTGAAAAGGCTGATAACTGGTGCCGAGATATATGGAGCTCAGCAGGTTCAATGGAGTATTCTAAAATACATGTTGCCAAACAAAATTTTCACAAATTGTGATTTCTTTTGATTAACACGTTGACTGCCACGTGCAATTATAGTAAAATCTCCTTTAGGCCACGCGTAGTCGGTCCGATTAGAAACTTTACTGTCCCCCGAATATGGATGACGTGACAGTCAACGTATCAAGATTAAATTTTTAAGGATTTAATTTTTTTTAACTTGCAACATTTTGTTGCTCATCATTCACTTTAATGTATATGTGTTACCTTCCAGGTATTATTTGTATATTTTCTTTAGTGCAACATATTTTTGTTTATAAGCATGTTGCCAAACAAAGTTTATACAAAATCAGTTTTTATTCCAATTTTTGTAATTGTTTCGTTCTTAAATTTTTTTTAGGAAATTTTTTTAATCCCAGCCTTGCAACATTATGTTGCTTAACATATTACGTTGGCAACATTTTTATAAACATGTTGCCAAACAAAGTTTATACAAAATCAGTTTTTATTCCAATTTTTGTAATTGTTTCGTTCTTAAATTTTTTAGGAAATTTTTTAATGCCAGCCTTGCAACATTATGTTGCTCAACATTTTTTAGAAATTTTTTTTAAAGAAATTTTTTAATTCCAGCATTGCAACATTATGTTGCTCAACATTTTACGTTGGCAACATTTTTATAAACATGTTGTCAAACAAAGTTTATATAAAATCAGTTTTTATTCCAATTTTTGTAATTGTTTCGTTCTTAAATTTTTTTTAGGAAATTTTTTTAATCCTAGCCTTGCAACATTATGTTGCTCAACATATTACGTTGTCAACATTTTCATGTATGTACACAAATTATTTTTGTTTCCATTTTTTTCGTTGTCTTCTTACAAAGTCTCAATTGCAACTTACCCAACAGATCCCATTCACCATTGGTAATGAAACTTGAAATATCACCGCCAGCCTCATCCTGCAGTTGTAAATCCAGCTAAAAAAGAGAAGCAAACACACAAACGAAACACTTGTCAATATTTGTTGAAAAAAATCGTGTTTTTTTTTGTTGTAACAAAAATTAAATCAAAAGAAAAGGAAGAAATCTTAATTTCTTCGCTCATTTGCTCATTTTTGCTTAATTATTTTAAATATTTGCCAAACGAATGCTGTAATAACAAAGACAAGGAAAAAAGGATTCATTTGATACTACAGACTATACATTCAACTGAAGTTGTCTCAACTATTTACATACTCTTGTCAAGTTCCATCATCATCATCATCATCATCTTCAACTACTAGACGAGCATATTTATGTACTGCAATGCCACTTTTTAGAAGTTAAGTTTATCAACCGTAAGAGTTTGTGAGGGGTTTGGGGGGGGGAATGCAAAAGAAAAAGAAAAACTTTGTTTTTAAGTTTCTTGTGAAAAAACGAACAACTTTATTAACAAATCCTGGCACACAATAATTTTTTTTCCTTTTTTGTGCCACTCTTTGTTGCCTGCCACGACTGAAAGGAACTGAATATATATGTATGTACACAATAAATTAATTAAAATTATGAAATCGTGAGCTAGAAAATGAAATGAAAACGATAAAGAAGAAAAAGAAAAGAAGAAAAGAAGCCAGTAAAGCCAGTTGAAGATGAAAAAGGACTTTGGAATTGTAGGGAATTTCTAAATATTTAGTAATTTTTCGTTGGAATTATTTTCTTGGATTCCTTTGTAATTAATTATTACAAGAGACGAGATTATGATTTTTATAACATGACAACGATTATTAATATTCTGAATACGTAGTGGTTTATGCAGCAAACCTACGTGGTATGACCATTAAGTGAAATGTATTTATTTAAAGAAGAATAAGAAGGCGAAAATGTTTAAACCTTTGAGTCCAACCATATCGCACAATGTGAGTTGTAAATAAAACAAAAAGTTTTCAAAGAATTATTTAAAATTTTTATTTATTATGATAGAACGATCGATGACAATTACGTGCGAAACTAAACATCGGCTAAATGCTCGCAACGGCTTCAATGGCGTACCTTTATCCGATGTAACATATTGTTACGAAAATGGAAATGGTGTTTTGCTTTTACATCGTTTAACATTAAAATTTTAAACCAAAGCTACAAAAACAAAAACAATGAACTTGTTTACATGATAAACAAGTAAACAAAAATGCAACAACAAACACTGCAAGATTAAATGTAAAGAAAAATACACAAACAACAATAATGAAACAACGATGTTTACATTGAAGTCGCCATGGTCTAGTAGGTAGTGTGTTGGCTTATTAGACGAAAAGCCAGGGTGCGAGCCCTAGGCCAGACATCAAAATGAAATACAAAAAAATTTTTCTTCGGCGACCTCCTCTCAGCAGATTTCTGGCAAAAACTCTGAGAAAAAAATAAAAAATTGCCATGAAAAGTTTCTCAAAAAATCTGTCATTTGGAGTCGACTTTAAACTGTAGGTCTAGCCACTCATGTATAAAATTAACACACACAACATAAAGTGGTGTGAGAAACTAGGTCGTAATCTTGACTGAAGGGTTGTAATGACCAATTATGTATGTATGTATGTGATGTTTACATTTATAGAGATCTCGAACATCGATCGAGAACATTCATCAGACTGTTTACGTTGCCATACAAAAGGCAACGCCAAACATGCAACGAGTCAGTAAAAGTTCAGTCAGTCTTGTGTGAAGACACATGTTTGTTTGAAGAGAATAATCGTGGTTTGAAGCTCTCCTTTACAAAGATCTGTGGAACAATTGTCTAGTAATTGTTATTGTTTGTGCAAAAGAGTGCAAAGAGGAATACCGAACAAAACAATTGTTGTCGTTTACATCAAGTTGTGAACAGTGGCACATAGAATTCTGTGAACAATAAAGGACTTTAATTAAAACTGAACACAAATTTATTTTGATTTTTTATTTGCAATCTACGAGCTTATATTTTAAACGTTTTTTAAAGGTAAAAACGTAACAATATTTTCAATGACTTTTGAATTGAATTCTTCTTGGCTTACTGACGTACATTTTTTCTTAAAAATACCCCAAAAAAAAAAGAAGTCCAAGTATGTCAAATCACGGACAATTAACATCGCCATGACGGAAGATAATACGGCCACTAAAATTCTCATGCAAAAGAATGATTGCTTCGTTAGCAGTGTGGCAAGCGTGGCACCATCCTATTGGAACCATATATCGTCCAGGTATATATCCTCAATTACTGTTTCGTGTTATCATCCCGAGATGTCAAACACTATTGACGGTATCTGCTTGGCTGAGATAATTTCTAAAGAAGTATTGCCTGATGACGTCGGCAAGCTATAAACCATACCCAGCAGTTACTTTATGTGGAAGTATCGGCTTTTCAACAATCACTTACGAATTCTCATTTGCTCAAATGCTGCAAGTGAAAGTGCACCGCTTGGCGGACGATGATTTTCTTTGTAAAGTCATCATTCACTTATCGTCTGTTAAACCAACCATTTGGCTTAATGATAACGCTTGAAATGGTCAGTAGGCTACAGCTCTTGAGTCAATTGAACCTTGTTACTGTGTAAATTCAATTCTTTATTCAAAATCCACATCCATGATGTACATGAAAGATGATGATGAGAGTGGATCTTTTCGGCCCCACTATCACTAATGCAAAAGCAATGTTTTCCGCAGAAAGAACATGGGCGTGCATGCACAGCAGTTTTTACAGATCCTACATACCCAGTTTGCTGAAATCTACGCACAACTCTTCCGAATGTAGCCACATTTGATCGATTATGCTAAGCAAAAAAGTCTCGATGTGTACGAAATGCATTTTAATTTTGTAAAAGGCTTCAAAAATCTTAAGACGCTGCTCAATTGTGTGCTTCTACGTGGTTGCATTTGTTGTCAAACATACATACATACATAATTGGTCATTACAACCCTGTAGTCAGGATTACGACCTAGTCTCTCACACCATTTGTGTTGTGTGTGTTAATTTAATACATGAGTGGCGGGATCTACAGTTTAAAGTCGTCTCCGAATGACAGATTTTTGAGAAGCTTTTCATGGCAATTTTATTTCGGTCTCAAAGTTTTTGCCAGAAATCTGCTGACAGGAAGTCAACGAAGAAATATTTTTTTCGTATTTTCGTTTTGACCTGGGGTTTGAAACGTGGCCTTACGTCATATAAGCCAACATACTATCTACTAGACTACTAAGAAAGAAGTTCAATGGTGCCAAATCACATGATCGTAACGGCCAATTATAACCGCCATAATTTGACATGGCCAGGCCATTCAATTTTTCGTGCTTAAGAGCCACTGCCTAGCTAGCAATGAGGAAAGTGTGACGCCATCCTATTGGAACCACATATTGTTCAGGTACATATCCTCAATTTCTAGCCAAAATAAGTTCGTTTTCATAACGCGATACCCCCCGATACACTATTAACGGTATCTACTTGGCCGTCCCCATTTTCGAAGAAGTATCTCACGATGACGCAACTACGCCATAAACCTCATCAAACTGTAACCTTTTGTGGATGTATCGGCTTTTCAATAATCACTCGTGGACATAGCTGCCAGATAAATGAGGCATCAAATCGTCAAATATTTGATAAAAAAAGTCGTCAAAATCGTTAAATCGTCAGGAAAAATAAATTAAATATTTTTAAAAACCAAAATTATTTCTATTGTAGTAAAACATATGAAGCCAATGTATGTATGTACATGTCTGAGTTCAAAAATAAAACATTTAACAAAGAATTTATTGGAAATTAAAAGCTAGCGTCCCTCATCTTCATTTAATATTTTGTTTTCCAAAAAAATGGAGAAATTTTATATCATTTACAGGAAAAATTTTTTTAAGAATTAAGCAATCTATCTCAGCGTTGTTTATTGACACATAAGCGCAGCAATAATATTACATCATCTATATTGTATATCTATGGGCGGTGTAGGTATTAGGGAGTCAGAAGCTTTTGATGTTCTGAGCATGAAAATTCATTATAATGCTGACACATTTTTCAGTTCCTTCTTAAGATCTTATCATCTGATCTTACTATTTACACCATCTATAACTGACAGAGAATGGAATACAACTCTCATGTATGGGCTAGTGCCTCAACGTCTATTTTGCGTCTATTTTTTTGATTCAACTCCATGGAATAATTGGAGCATGGTTGCATAAGGGGACTTTTCCCGAAAATCCTATATTCCATTGGTATTATCTAGGTCTATCCTGTTACTTATGGTATAAAAATATACAAGCTTAGTGTCCATAATTTATTATTATTTTATTAGGTTATTTAGTAGTTGTCATTTTTCAGTTTTTAAGAGGTTAAAAAGGAATAAAATACAGAAAAATCATCACAGGTATTCAAAAGTAACTTACAAATACGATACTTTACTCCTTGTTTTTACTAACATAAATTTCCAATAGTAACAATTGCAAAGTAAATACAAAGTTTAAAAGTGGCTTCTAATGTACTAAAGTAAAGAATATGATGTAAATTTTTAATTTTTAAAATCGTTAAAATAAGGGCATGAATCTGGGAGCTATGATTGTGAGGCCAACCGCGGCAGCCATATAAATGAAATAAAAATCCATTTCCAACCGGAGCAGTTATAGTTCACAGCAAAACAATAAATTTATCAACATTTCAAACTATTTTTGTTTATCGCCAACTCACATTTACTCACATTATGCTCATATTTAATATGTAAAATTCATAATGCAGAGAACATATGTGACGTATGAGTGATATTTAATTCCATTAGTTTCATACCAGAGATCAGCAATGAATCGCTTTTTCGCTACTTATGAGTACTCATGCAATTTTGAGTATGAGTGAGTCAACAGTATTGAAATCCAACTACTCTGATTCATTCGTACTCAGTACAACATTGATTTATAAGTACAAGTTGCAATGAGTATGTGTACAACGTTGACATCAAACTCATAACATTCGAAATATGTTTGATTCATACGTCTACTCATTCAGATTCATTAATTTAGAAAAATACTTATAATACTACTCATAAATGATTCGAGTGATTCGAATCATTCGTCAAAATTTACAATCTTAGTTGTTGTTGCATTTACAAAGAAAGAAGAAAGACACAGAAACAAAAAAGACAAAGACAGCAAGCAGCGCACAACACACAACCTTCTTGTGAGTATTGTAGTGTTCGTACGCGAATCATACTTATTTTGTGATTCGTGTATACGATGAGTCATGGTGAGTCGAAATCAATAACATCATGCGTATTGTTATACATGAGTACCATAAATATTTCAAACTTTGAGTATGAGTAGTATGAGTATGACATTAAAATAAGTATGAATGCGTATAAGTATCAGAAATTATAAGTATGATTCGAATCTACTCATCATTTTGAATACTCATTGCTGACCTCTGTTTCATACATGACAAAATCGAAGTTTTTTTATTGCATACTTTTCAGGGTAACTATTCCAGTACATGTAATATGACGCGTATGAGTAATATATTTCAAATACAATTAAAAAGAAAGTATACCCCATAAATTTGGAATTAAGCTGCATGATTTTTCGATTCTATGTAATTCATGGCTATATTTTAGATTCCAGGAATATTACAGGGTGAACAAAGAAGGTTTCAAATACCTGCTGAATGTGTTGATGGAAAATTTGATTAGTAACAATTGCAAAGTAAATGCAAATCTTAAAGTGGCTTTTAATGTACTAAAATAAAGAATATGATGTAAATTTTTAATTTTTAAAAATCGTCAAAATAAGGGCATAAATCGTCAAATCGTCAATATGATATTGTTGGTGCTCAAAATCGTCAGCACAACGATTAATCTAGCAGCTATGCTCGTGGATTCTAATTTCAAATCCGGCAATTCTGCTTGTTAACGAATCCACTCTGACGTTAAGATGTGATGTGAAAGTAACATAATGCATTATGGTTGGGACTATTCTTTACAATGAAATTTAAAAGATCGTCTCAGCAGTCGAACCTTTTAAAGCAGTCTTTGCCAAACTTTTTGCAATTTGATGGCAATATGTCGACGTTAACCTGACGAATGTTGGTTTTTAAATGTTCCTGCATTCGCAGATTATTAGCGTAGGCATGGTCTTCCAGAAAAAAAAAAACACATTTACGGCATCAAATCACATGACCTAGACATTACCAAAAAGGGTTTCCCACAAATTCTGTTTAATAAACAAAAAATGCTACAGCATAATGCCATTACTTTCTAAGGACTACCCACGCATTTCATTACTACAATTTATGCTTAAATATTTAATTAATTTTTTTTCTTTATTTTTTATTTTTTATTTTTATTTTTTTATTTATTAAACATTAATCGCATGAAAAGTTATCATATGTTGTCTGATGTGTATTTATTTATGTTCGCATTTACATACATCTGCTGTTAAAAAATGCAAAACAAAGCAGAAAAAAAACACAAACAAAATTTAAGCCTAAATTTAGAACAACAACAATAACAATAATAATAACAACAAAGACAAAATAAATTATTACAAAAGTATATGTATATCGTATACATACAGAGGTATTGTTGTTATTTTTATAAAATAATATGAGCTCTTAAAGCAGAGTCTATAAATAACAACAATAAAGACAATAACAACAACAATAAATGAGTATAAAATAAAATCTACAAAGTTTGCATATGTACTTGTCTTTGTATTTGTATTGTATGCGTGAACAAATAATCAAACGCATGTAGTGTCCCAACAAACATTTAGTGGAGGATTTCTAAACTGATCTCTTCTAACACTGCTTTGTGATTAATTTGCAAATAATGTGACATAGAATTTAAAGGGCCCGCCAAATAACGTTTTTTTGAAAATAATTAAAAAAAACTACTGAATATTTTCTCAAATTTCTTTTTTTATTTGAAAGTACAATCCTTCCGGTTAATAATGGAAAATAATTTCATTCAAATGGCTGCCTCGGCTGGCCATGCAGTGGCCTACACCATCGGTCCAATTTTTAAGCACATTATCGATTGTGTGCAGCTGTATTTCACCAAAGGCTTCACGAATATTGTCCTTTAAAGCATCAATTGTGTCTGGCTTGTCGGCGGCTGACGGCACCCCACAAATAATAGTCCAAAGGTGTCAAATCGCAGCTCCGAGGTTGCCAAACGACATCAGCTCTGCGGCTGATAATGCGATCTTCAAAAACAGGGCGCAAAACATCGAGTGTAGCTTCGGCTGTGTGGCACGTAGCGCCGTCCTGTTGAAACCAAATGTTGCCAATATCCTCCTCTTCAATTTTTGTGAACAAAAATTCGTTCAACATGGCCCGATAACGATAGCCATTGATTGTAACGGCCACTTCTTGCTCACTTTCGAAGAAGTTGGCCCAATTATGCCTCTGAACCAAAATCCGGACCAAACAGTGACTCGTTTTGAGTGCGTCTGCTTTTGAATGTATGCGTGCGGATTTTCTGTGCCCCAAATGCGACAATTTTGCTTGTTTACATACCCGCCAATATCATAATGAGCTTCATCTGAAAAGATGATTTTTTTTGCCAAAATCGGCATCTTCTGGTTTAGGCTACTGCATGACCAGCCGAGGCAGCCTTTTAAATGAAATTATTTTCCATTATTAACCGGAAGGATTGTACTTTCAAATAAAAAAAGAAATTTGAGAAAATATTCAGTATTTTTTTTTTAAGTATTTTCAAAAAAAAATTATTTGGCGGACCCTTTATTTAAAATAAGCCGGTATTGTAGTGAAATAAGACCTTTCACTGCTTCTGTACAGTAATAGATTCATAGGTTGTCGCTTTACAGGAAGGAATTCTTATACGACAAGACATGCTAAAATTTTCACATCTTGGCGTTAGAATAAGCCGGAATCTATAATGGAGTGGAGGACTTCATAGGTAACTGGTTAACTGCCACGCTAGTGTCCACGAAGATCACTTCTATTATGGCAACTACAAGAAATCAAAGCAATGATCACCGGTTCACCTCAGGAAGAGCTTGTTTTACCCCTTCTCTGTTGATTCGATAATACTTACTCAGTTGGTCTTTACCTTCTTTAGCCAGAATTACGACTTAACTTCCCACACCGCCCTTGTTGTGTGTGTTTATTTTTATTAATTAATGGCGGGACCTACAGTTTAAAGTCGGCCCTGAGTGACAGATATTTTTCAACAACCTGTAGTCAGGATTATATCCTAGTTTCTCACATCATCCATGTTTTAGGTGCTAATTTTTATGCTTGATTGCCTAAACCTACAGTTTAAAATCGACTCTGAACGATAAATATTTTTGAGAAACTTTTCATGACAATTTGTCTTTACTCTCAGGATTCTTGCCTGGATACTGTTGACAGTAAGTCGCCGAAGAAATACTTTTTGTCATGTTTCGTTTTATTTGAGATTTCTAATCTGGGGTTTGAACCAGGGATCAGCAATGAATCGATTTTTCGCTACTCATAAGTATTCATGAAATTTTGAGTATGAGTGAGTCAACAGTATTGAAATCCAGCAACTCTGATTCATTCGTACTCAGTACTATATTGATTTATAAGTACAAGTTGCTATGAGTATGAGTATAACATTGACATCAAACATTCGAAATATGTTTGATTCATATGCCTACTCATTCAGATTCATAAATTTAGAAAAATACTTATAATACTACTCATAAATGATTCGAGTAATTCGAATCATTCATCAAAATTTGCAGTCTTAGTTGTTGTTGCATTTACAAAGAAAGAAGAAAGACACATAAGCAAAAAAGACAACGACAGTAAGCAGAGCAAAAACACACAACCTTCTTGTGAGTATTGTAGTGTTCGTACGCGAATCATACTTATTTTGTGATTCGTGTATACGATGAGTCATGGAAAGTCGAAATCAATAACATCATGCGTATTGTTAAGTATGAGTACCATGAGTATTTCAAACTTTGAATATGAGTAGTATGCGTATGACATTAAAATAAGTATGAATGCGTATAAGTATCAGAAATTATACGTATGATTCGAATCTACTCCTCGTTTTGAATATTCATTACTGACCTCTGGTTTGAACCATGGCCTCACGTCTAATAAGCAGAACACACTACCTACTAGACTATAGCGACTTCGGCTCGTAAGTTAACAGCTTATTAATGATATTTAGTTGCTCATGAAAAACTTCAAAGTGAACATTGGTAGGCACCACTGCCAAAAATAGCATTGTCGTACGTTACGTCTTCAGGCGCTACAATTATGCAATTCTACTGCGTAGCAGCAGTAGTTCATGTTTTTAGCCGGTGTTAATCAGACCAAGAGAGAAACTTCGTATTGAAGATTTACTGAAATTTATTCAGAGAGGAAGAGAGAAGTTGTTGCTTAATCTTGGCTGTCAGAGTGGCTCTTTCTAGGTTAGGTTAGGTTAGAGGACGTGTACTTGTCAATTAGGACAAGTACAGCACCCGGAGGTCGAATCGACCCATTGTACAACGTCCTAGTTTCTCACACCACTTATGTTGTGTGTGTTAATTTTATACATGAGTGGTGGGACCTACAGTTCAAAGTCGGCTCCGAACGACAGATTTTTTTTGAGGAACTTTTCATTGCAATTTTATTTACTCTCAAGAGTTTTTACCAGAAATCTGCTGTCTTGATGTCTGGCCTGGGGCTCGAACCCTGGATTTACGTCTAATAAGCTAACGCACTACCTATTAGACTACGGCGACTTCATAGTTGAGAAATATTTGAGTGAGGCAATGTCTATTGCTGAAGTTCAATTGGGTATCAACTGTGGCTAATCATTTCTGAAAAAATAGGGCACGAAAGATCTTTTGAGATCAAAGTGTCTGTAAAGTCACTGAGTATGATTATGCTAATAATAATGATGTATAGCTTCGGCGCGACAATTATGATTTCCTTACCCAACCTTCTGCAGCCACTACTCATGAATATGTTAAATATTTCTATGAAAAGGTCCCTGTTCACTAAGTTTGAAATAGTTTTCAATTTAATAGGCCCAAGGAGCGGGCACGTCTAGATGCACATCTGAGTTGTATGAGACCAAACGCATGCATGATAGAGGGATACGTGTTCACATTAAAATTTGACAATACTTAGCGCCTTAAAGTATGTTTCATATTGCATAAAAATTGCATGGTGTAGAGAGAAATTGTTTCAACTACAATGCTTGCTGGGATATGGGCTTAGGATAGAGTGTGATTGCCAGGCATGAGCCCAAATAAAAAATTAGGAATTTTTATTATTGGATTAGCATGTGTGTAAGTATGTGTGTTTTTCTGTTTGTTTCTTAACAATAAATCCTATTTTTATAAAGTATTTCTCTCTTTCGCTCTCTCTCTCTCTTTCTCTCTGTCTGCCATTATTGTCAATACAGCAGATGAGCTATTCTACTCGAAAGGCAGGAAAAATTGCCATCTTTAAGGTTGGCTTATAAGATTTTTTTTCGAAATTAAACATGAGTACTAAGAGTGTTTCAGCTCCATGGAAATGATTTTTCATTTACTTCTACGTCTAAAGAGGATTAAGTGTTGTTTTTAGGTCTACCATATATATATGTTTAACCATTCTATGCTGTTGTTGTTTTTTATTACCGACTGCCGGTCTGTGTGTCTGACACGACAAGAGTGTTAAATTATAAGACAGTTTGTCAAATTATGTTAATGTTAATGGTAATGCTAATGTCGTCGATTCTTACACTTTATTTTTGGAATTTATTTGCAAATGTTACTTTGACTTCAAGCTTGTGTGTGTGTGTGTCTAAGTGTGTGATTATGTGTAAAAATAATGGAATTATTCTGTTACTTTTACTAACCCCAGACAATACAAAGTTAAAGGGGAATAACCCAACCAATGTTTTGCTTAACAAAAGGTCAGTCATGTGTTGTTAGAAAAATAATTGAAATCCTTTAGCTTTGTAAATATTTACCACCTTAATATTGATTTTGAGCATTTGTTTTAACAAAATTAATTACATTTCAAATGCATTAATTTTTATGATCGATGAAGTCGATGATGTGTTAACAACACCAATAATCAAGTGAATCCAATTCATATTCACATTCCTTCTGTTCAAAGGTGTGGGGAGTATTTCAATCTCTCTCTCTTGTCAGAATTTTGTTGGGTTATTCTTGTTTGATTGGTTTTCATTTGTTTGTTATTTACTTATGCCTTTTCTTTTTGACACTTTGGCCTCTTTAGTGAGCAAAATGTCAAAGTCAAGTGTTGGTAATTGTTTATGGATATTAAAGGGTTGACTTTTCCATGAAGACAAGTGACTTTAAGTAAAACTTCTTGTATTCTTTTGATTAGTATTTTATGTTTTTAAGAAAAACAGGTCATTTGTTGTGGTGGATATTTGGCTCAAGTTTTTTTCTCTCTTCATTAAATATTCTTTAAAATTTTAAATGCTTTATTATAATCAGAATTTGTTTAATTTCTCTTTACTGCTTAGCTTAGATAAGGTCCGAGTATATAAAGAAATGGTAAAACAAATCATTTTTCTTTCTTTTTTTTCAATTTTACTCCCAGATTTCTAATTCAAATTTTGAATCTTCTTTACGTTATTGAGAGCTTCGAAACTCTAAGAGTTTAAGAAAATAAATAAAAAATTTGCGTGTATTTGTATTAATTTTGACTTGAAGTAATTAATAAAAATTTCTTTTCAAATGATTTCAAACATCACAAATCAGATTTAATTTAATTAATCGTTCTCAATTGTATTTCATTAAGCATCATATTGTGTTTTAATTGTTCTAATTAAATGTGTTTTAGTTAATTTAAAAGTTTATAAAACACCTGAAAATATGCATATTTTTTATTTCATAAGCATATTTTTAAATCGCCAAAAAGTATGCAGTACGTACGTAATTGGTCATTACAACACTTCAGTCAAGATTACGACCTAGTTTTCTCACACCACTTATGTTGTGTGTGTTAATTTTACACATGAGTGGTTGGACCTACAGTTTAAAGTCGACTCCGAAAGACAGATTTTTTGAGAAACTTTTCATGGCAATTTCTCAGAGTTTTTGCCAGAAATCTGCTGAGAGAAAGTCGCCGAAGAAATACTTTTTGTATTTTGTTTTGATGTCTGGCCTGGGGCTCGAACCCTGGCTTTACGTCTAATAAGCCAACACACTACCTACTAGACTACGGTGACTTCCGTATTGTATTTAATTTGTTTTAATTAAATGTGTTTTAGTTCATTTACAACTTTATAAAACACCTGAAGATATGCTTTAAATTTATATCGTGAGCATATCTGTTTCAACCGCCAAAAAGTATGCAATAGTTTGCCAAACATTTATAAAAAAATTCAACGAACATTGCAATGTACTATAATAGTGCCTTGAATGGTTACCTGAAAATATACTTTAAATTATAAACAAGCGACGTTAGGTATACAATATTTGTCTGCATATCTATTACCCTACACTTGACATATACGTTTTCATTGATAAATCCTAGAAATGAACCAAAAATATAAAGGTACTGAACGAAGACTATTGACATACATTTCTTGAATTTAATTCGACTTGGAAATACGGAAAATACAATGGCATTGGTTAGGCTATGCGTTACGTAGACTAACCTAACCCCTAATTAAGCGCAATGCTAGTGAAGAAGAAGAGGCCGCAAAATAATATTCGTTAATAACTTATGGGGTCTTAAAAGGGATTTAACTGGCGGCACAGTGATCTTATAAATTAAGTGGTTAGCAACAATAGTTTTTGACAGTTAGGCCAGCCATATAACGTTGACTGGGCTATAGTGTGGTACCAGCAAAAATTGCATAATTGTATGCTGAATCACGGATTATGTGGGCATTCAGGGCAATTCTGTAGATGAGCATGTGAAGAGTGCAAATTCGCAGCCGCTGATAGGGCCAGATCCTTTCTGAGAGAGTAGAGGGCTATCCTCAACATGAATGGGTTTGAGGCACTCAACTCAACTTTTGGTGTGCAATAATAATAAGTACAGATTTCAGTCATGCATCAGATTATCCAAAAATAGCCCAAGGGCAGTAACTATCCTTCTGTACGGGTGGTAAAGCCTCAACAAACATGAGCGATACATTTGGGAGTTCTCAAGTACTTAACAGGGAGTTATCCTTATGGACACTGAACTCGTTCTAAAGACTGGCAAAGCAACAGGATTGGAAGACATTATAAGGATATCCTATGTAGATTTAGTAATAATAACTTATCCGGTTTACAACTCTATGCATTTGTACAGTCCGTTAAGTGAAAGGATATCGTCCTGTAGATTTCCTTAATGCGTCATGTTATTTCATTTTCTAAAATTTTATTTAAATTACTGTAGGGTACTCCTTGATGGTTATTTGAGAAAGCCAGACAGAACAGTTGTTAAACAGGGAATCACATATATTGAAAATTTCCGGAAAAACTAGATGGAGTCTAGTAGATAATATGTTGGCTGAATAGACGAGAGTTTGTGGTACAAAGCTCAGCTCAGTTATTTCGAATCAAAATGAAATATTGAATAAAAAACTCTAAAGAAGTAGGCTCAGCACTGTTATCGGTGTTATTACGGGGCATTGCATTATAGGAACGCATGCGAGGCTAAGACCAATACGCCTTGCAAATGATTTCTGCATAAGCTATGGAGATGAAGAGGAAGATGTGCACATGTCCGGCACTTGGTCGGAGGAGAAAGACGTACCTGGATGAACTGTCGTGTATGGATATTGGCAGTCTGAGTCGCTTAATCGGAAGCTCTGAATGGTTTCTGGAATAGGGGGAAATGAGGAACTGTGGTATCACAATGGGCCCTGTGTGCGGCCTAAGTGTGTCCAATCATGACTCCATCGAGGGGACAGCCACTTCTACTTACCTACCTCCCCTCAGCAGTCTTTTGGAAAAAGAACTCTCAAATTTGTAGTGAGGGCAAGACGTTACACTGTAGGTCCCGCCACACATCGATAAAATTAACACGCACAGCATGGGTGATGTGAGAAGCTAGATTGTAATATTGACTAAAAGGTTGTAATGAGCAATTAAGTAAGTGAGTAAGAAGAAGTATAACGAGCTAAAGGAGATTTTGTTAACCTGTCTTAATACATTTTTGTTGGTTTCCAAATTTTTGGGTGGCTCTCAATAGTTATTCCCTTATCACGGACACCAACCATATTCGTAAATTTAATTCATGCGTTCAAGTATTGGAAAAACAGGAAGTCGCCGTAGTCAAGTAGGTAGTGTGTTGGCTTAGTAGACGTAAAGACAGGGTTCGAGCCCAAGGCCAGACATTAAAACAAAATACAAAAAGTATTTCCTCGGCGACTTCCTCTCAGCAGATTTCTGGCAGAAACTCTGAAAGTAAATAAAATTGCCATGAAAAAGTTTCTCAAAAATCTGTCGTTCGGAGTCGACTTTAAGCTGTAGGTCCCACCACTCATATATAAAATTAAGACACACAACATAAGTGGTGTGAGAAACTAGGACGTTGTACAATGGGTCAATTCGACATCCGGGTACTGTATTTGTTTTGATTGACAAGTACACGTCCTCTAACCTAACCTAACCTATTGGAAAAACAAAATTTTAAAATGAATTGTATTTGAAGAGAAATTTAACGATTCCAGCAAGAGGCCTAGCGTATCATGAAGTCGATGCTTGCCTTTTATAATTTCCTTTGCTTTCCTTTGATTTCTTTTATTTTCATTTCGCTATTTAATATACTTTTAGGAGGCCACTGCAGATCATATTTCTCTATTATTTTTAAACAAAGAGTTTTACCTCCAGATTTTACTACAGTAAACTGAGTAGAGAAAAAAAAAACAGAATATAAAACACACTCAGTGTATACATGTAAGTATGAGTGTATGTATGCATGTGTGTGTGTGAGTGTTGATAACGGTCTGCATAGAGTGGCCTTGTTTATAATGCATAGAAAAATAAAATATTAAAATTTAAATTAAACTTTACAAGTAACGCGTCGTCGTCTTTGTTTAATTTATTCACGGTTGAATACCAAATAAAAATAATACCGTCGAGTAAAGAGTAATTTTTACTCTGATACTCTGTAGTACAGTAAAGCGAGTATTTGTGGCGAGAGATACACTGAGAGTTTGTGTTCATAGATGGGTGTGAGTGTAGCCCATAAATATGCCACGAAATATTTTATTTTGCGCAGAGGATTTCAATTTGTTTTTGTATTTTAAAGAAAATTGAATATAAATTGCAATTTCAGATCAACCCTTTGCGCTGAAATTTATGAGTGCTTACTTACGGGCATAAATTAAAATTTTTGTGTTTGATGGCATGTAAAGCCTATTCACATAAAGCTTGGATTTGGACAAATTTGCATGAAGTTTAAAAATCAATGAACAATTTTAAAATGCAAATTCTGATTAGTATTTTTTTGGTTCATTAGAGCATCTCCTTCCCTGGCTCAAGCCGAATTAATCTCAAGCCTTAGTTCTCTAAAAAAATCAAGACACAGCTGCTAGAGTTATATGCCCTTTAGAGCTCTCAGAATGACTAAAATTAAAAAAACCTTTCGAGCTGATGGTAAAAAGCTTTTAAATTGGTACAACCCCTTGATGTATGCAATAGTTTTCTTTAATAAATTTTAATAAAGCAAATACTATACCAGAGTTAGTAATTAATGTACTCTCTTTACTACAATTTCTTTCATTCGCCCGTATTTATTTCATTCTTTTGCTTTCTCATTCTCTACATCTCTACATATCTCTCTCTCTCTTTCGCTCTTGCTCTCGCTTTAAAAATAATTAAAACTCTTGCTATTTAGTTGAAAAACAAAATAAAAGGTGAACAAAAGTAAAAAAAAGGGAAACCGCAACCTTGAGCTAAAATTGAAAAGAAGAATAAGAAGGAAAAAAAAACTAAAGCATACGTTCAGGTTTTTTTTTATAAAAAAAAAACAAAACAAAAAAGGAAAGCAAATAACTAAAAACAACAGCCGTGCTTATAAATATTATTATTTTGTTCCCTTTGTGTATGCTTTAATTATTTTTCTCTTGTGTTTTTTTTTTAATATTTTAGATGGAAAAATATTTTACTTTCGCCTAAAAGAGCACAAATGAAAAACTATTTCTATGTTGCTTTTCTTATATTGTTTGTATTTCTTTGGTAATATTTGAAGTTCTAGAACCACAGCATATGCTTCACTAAATAAAATTTAATGGGTTTATGTAGTAAACATACAAAAAGAAACTCACCTAAAATTATGCTACACTTTTAAGTTTATTTTTGAATTATTTTTTCACCTTCATTTTGGTGACCAATTTAATACATAAACACACACACGTACACAGTAAGTCACTTATTTCCAAATTATACTTTTTAATGAAATTTTTGCCAAGTCTTGCGTAAATGGCAGGCATTACAGAAGTTTTAAGCCCATTGCTACTGCCGCTGCTGCTATGTCAACCAACCATTTCCTCTTCGAATGGCAACAGAGTATCAATAGGAACTGCTTTATTATTATTTTACAATTTGCCAGAGTTTGTTTTTTTTGCGTTCATTTATTTATTTCGAAAGTAATTTAAACTATGAATAGGTAGGGGGGTCCAATGTATCCTGGTATACGTTAGAGTGTTTTAAATCATTTTTTCTCAATAAATATTTAATACTACACTTCCCTTCTTTGTGCATAAATAATGAAGTCTTTTATGATCTGAAGGGTATTAAAAATTCAAAAAATTTCTTTGATTTTCTGTAAGAAATTTAGCCGGAATTAAAGGCAATTGAAAATCCTAAAAAAAATGATAAAGTAGAGAGGTGGAGAGGAGAGGTGGTGATATAACAGAGGTGGAGTAGGGTGCTTGATTACAAATCCAAGCATTCTAGGTTCATTATGACCCTGCAGTCAGGATTACGACCTAGCTTCTCACACCACTTATGTTGTGTGCGTTAATTTTATCCATTCTTGGCGGGATCTACAGTTTTAAGTCGACTCCGAAAGACAGATTTTTGAGAAACTTTTCATGGCAATTTTATTTACTCTCAGAGTTTTTGTCAGAAATCTCCTGAGAGGAAGTCATCTAGGAAATATCGGGTCCGCCATTTAACGTTTTTTTTTTCAACCAGTGCTTATTTCGTGAATGGTAACACTTAGCTCATGTCTGATTTGACAGATAATTAGTTTTATCCTTCCACTGAACGAATATGGTTGTGTATACGCTTGAACAACGCTGGGAAATATTGCGACATTATTTTGACAATCATGGTAATGTTGCAGAATGTGTGCGAAAATTGCGTACGGATTTTGGAAGAGGAGAAGCACCGTCAGCTCCGTATGTTCGTTATCTTGTGAAAAAAAGTGAAAGAAACTGGCATCCTCATCGATAAACCAAAGCGTGAAAAGCCAAAAACAGTGCGTACACCCGAGAATATTGCTGCTGTGGCAGAAAGTGTGCGTGAAGCGCCATCAACATCAATTCACCGTCGTTCTCAACAATTGAACATTTCGGAGACATCATTGAGACGAATTTTGCATAAAGACCTTGGTATGACGCCATACAAAATCCAATTGGTTGAGGAGTTAAAGCCAATTGACCATCCAATGCGTTTTCGCTTCGCTAAGTGGGCCTGCAATCGACTTACAGAAGATGCCGATTTTGGCAAAAAAAAAATCATCTTTCCAGATGAAGCTCGTTTTGATCTTGGTGGGTATGTAAACAAGCAAAATTGTCGCATTTGGGGCACAGAAAAACCGCACGCATACATTGAAAAGCCAACGCATCCACAACAAGTCACTGTTTGGTGCGGTTTTTGGTCCAGAGGCATAATTGGGCCATTTTTCTTCGAAAATGAGCAAGGAGTGGCCGTTACAGTCAATGGCGATCGTTATCGGACCATTTTGAATGAATTTTTGTTCACAAAAATTGAAGAGGAGGATATTGGCAACATTTGGTTTCAACAGGACGGCGCTACGTGCCACACAGCCGAAGCTACACACGATGTTTTGCGCCCTGTTTTTGAAGATCGCATTATCAGCCGCAGAGCTGATGTCGTTTGGCCACCTCGGAGCTGCGATTTGACACCGTTGGACTATTATTTGTGGGGTGCCGTCAAAGACAAGTGTTACGGCGGCAAGCCAGAGACAATTGACGCTTTAAAGGACAATATTCGTGAAGGCATTGGTGAAATACAGCTGCACACAAACGATAATGTGCTTAAAAAATTGGACCAATCGTGTAGACTACTGCATGGCCAGCCGAGGCAGCCATTTGAATGAAATTATTTTCCATTATTAACCGGAAGGATTGTACTTTCAAATCAAAAAAGAAATTTGAGAAAATATTCAGTAGTTTTTTTTAAAGCATTTTCAAAAAAAAAAGTTATTTGGCGGGCCCTTTACATGTGTGGCGGGATCAACAATTTATTGTTGACTCGGAACAACAGATTTTTGAGAATCTTTTAATGGCAATTTCATTTACTCTCGGATTTTTTGCCCGAAATCTGCTGAGAGGAAGTCGCTCAAGAAATATTTGTTCATATTTCGTTTCGTTCGAAATGTCCAACCATGGGTTTGAACCGAGGCCTCATGTCTAATAAGCCAACACTTTACCTACTAGACTACGGCAACTTCAACTGGGATATCAGCCGCCACCAATCATCCAAAAACTTAAAACTTCATAAATTTAAGACGGGATGTACTTAGTAAATAGTTGTATTATGTCTCAATGCTCTCCATGTCTCCTTTATTTTTCATAAAGAGGTCTTTTATTATAATTTTATTTCTAATTGACTCCTCAAGTTTTCTCCACGCTTTAATTTTAAAAGAAAAGTTTTTAAAATTATCTTTTATTTCAAGTTACTACAGTTCCTTTACAGTCTTTAAGTTTTGTAAATGGTCTTCATTCATTGTGTAATTTTCTTTTTTGGTAATTTTTACTATTTTTCGTTTAAACTTTATTGCAAAAACTTTAATACAAACTCATATATATTTATACATGCCTTACAATATGTTAAAAATAAAAAGTTCCCCTTCAAGTATGCATTATTTTATGGAACTGTGTAAGAACTGAACACACACAAAACTTTACAACACTATTAGAAACGGTGTTTAACTCGTAATGCTCTTTGCAACAATTTTTTCCAAAAAAAAAAACAAAAAAAAAAAGACAAAATTAAAGGGAGAAGGTGAAAGAGAGAAAGAGATAGAGAAAGCAAAAAAAAGAAAAGAAAACTTTTCTCATTATAGTGGTTGAAAGTATTAAAAATAATAATAAATACACGCTCACTATACTTCGTTATTTCATTTCTCATTATTTGCTACACTCCATTAGTTTATTGCTTTGGTTGATATTGTAAGTGTTAGTGTTGGTGTTGTTGTTGTTGTTATTACTATTGTTATTGCACTATAATGTGAAGAGATAAAGAGAGAGAGAGGAGGTAAAGAGAGATAGAGAGAGAGAGAGAGTGCGAGAGTGAGTGAATGTAAAAATTTAAGTTGTTTTCTTAAGAAAAGTACATCTTAATGTAGGTGTTAAACACATCTGCCAAACACACGCACACGCTAACACAACCACTCATACACACACAATCAAACATTTCGTTTCAAACTAAGAATTTGTGTTTAATTCTATTTCTTAACACCAATACCAATACCAATACCGTTATAGTTATGCTGTTTATGTTTATGTGTACGTGCATATCAGTTTATGCGTGTGCATCTCACTCTCTGCCTCCCAGTGTCTATCCCACTCTCTTTCCCTATCTCTTTCTCTGTATATGATAACAGAATACCAGTGTACGTGTTAGTGAGTGTTAGTGCTCGAGTTTGTTTAGTGTTTTAAAGCTTGTTAGACATTTTATTCCATACTTAACACTGGTTTTAAAGTTATTTAAGTTTCTTTTTCCCGTTGCATACTTTTGGGTGTTGTTTTTAAGCTGTGCTGTGTTGTATACTTTTTTAGTTGTTTTAGTTTTGCTTGCCATTGTGTGTTATTGTTGTGGTTATTTTGTTGTTATTTAGTGGCAACATGAATTTTAAGCACTAATTTCAGCTAAAAAAGGATTTCAGGTGGCTTTTTCCTTCTTCTTTACTTGCTCTTTATATGAAGTCTGCTTTTGCTTAACTTAACTGTTTAGTTTCCCACGCATACTTTTAGGGTTTTTTGTTTGGTGTTTTTCTTACGTGGGTAAATGATAGCCGTGGCTTTATTTTATAAGTTGTTTTGATTTATAATTTAAAAGTGTTTACTTTTAAAGTATAAGTATGTTTATAAATAATAATGGCTCAGTAATAAGCTGCCAAGGAATAAATTAAATTGTGTTTAAAGCAAGTAAGAAAGAAACTTTAATGAATTAGTTTTAAACAAATGTTAAGTAGTGTGAGAAAGTAAACTTTTTTTTGGGAAACTGGGAAAAGTTGTTGTTGCGTTGGAAAATCTTTTATTTCTTTACTTTAATTGGTAACTATGGAAACAATGGAAAAAGAGAAATATTTAATGCTAAGCCTACTATGAATTACTAAGATTTTATAAGGAGAAGTAAAGGATTTCCCATTTTACTATTAGAAGGGAAGCAAGCTCTGCAAAGTTCAGTAAACAAAACTTGTAGATTTTATTATACTGGGCGAGCGTTTTCACCCTGGTTTGAAGTGTCCTATACAGACTTTTTCCCAATTAGCACAATATTGTTACGTTTTTACCTTTTTAAAAACGTTTAAATATGAGTTCGTTAATTGCAAACAAAGTAAAAACAAATATGTGTTTAATTTCAGTTAAACTCTCTTTATTATTTACACTACTTTTGTGTGCCACCGTATACAACTTAACGATACAACAATAATAATCTGTTTATTGACTTTACTAGTTCTTATCACACAACTATTCGCTTTACAACCACGACTTGTTTTGTTCACGCGCAACTTCACACAAGGCTGACTGAATTCTTACTGACTGATTGCTGATCTTGTTGCCCTTTTATATACGCACGCACGTAATCAGTATGATGAACGTTCTCGATGTGGAGGGTTCTTGCTCTCGCCTTCTGGAGAATTCTATTGCTAGTACATTGTTGTTTGTTACATATTTGTCGTAGCTGGTTTACTTCATTTTATGTTGTTGTTGGTACTAGGTGCAACCAGGTTCGTTGTATATATGTGTGTGTGCAGCTTTAGATAATCAACACATTCATTGTGTTCTTAGTGTTAGTGTGTATTTGTATCGTGTGGCTTTTGTTTATCTTTTTTGTTGTTAAACGATATTAGGTCGTTTCGATTTGCGTAACAATATATTAGGATCACTGTTGCACTAGCTTTAAAAGGCTGCAAGTAGGCTCTTAGTAGGAGTCCTCTAGCCTACGCCACCCATTAGGCAAAGCTCCTTATTTTAAAGTCTGGCAATTCCGTCGGTGATCTTAAGAATAGAGTTCAAAATATTTTCGCTTGCATTCAGGGTCTCTTTCAACTTATCAGAATCACAAATTCTGCAAAAATTAACTGTCAAGTCGGGAGAGAAAATGATCTGCTAAGTCGTTCCTACCATAAGATTCATCTAGCTTAAGGGGTCTTCTTTTTATGTACATTGAAAACCTTAGATAAAGGATTGAATTTTGTCCAAGTGGATTTCTCATAGTACGTCCTTAATACAGTTCCTCAATTACCAGGCATTCGAATAATGGGGAAAAACGGCGAAGTAGACTATTACATAACCCAGTTGCTGACCGGTCACGGATATTTCAGAGAGTACATACATGGCATGGGGAAATGACGCTCGCCATTCTGTATCTATGAAGAGAAAGAAACTTTAGATGATTCCGAACACACTTTCTTCAGCTGTTGTGGATGGGCCGACAGCCGTCAGCGACTCGAAGCTGAAATCGGCGTCATTAATCCTACAAACGTCGTGCTGAAAATGATAAACGGTAGAGAGAGCTGGAACGCAGTAAAACAATTTGTAGAGCACGTTCTGCGAAGAAAGAAATTTGACCTATACGCAGCATACTGAGAATAGAGCGGAGGCTGGACGCAGGCTGACGGCGATGGAACTGGAACATATGCCAGAACAGGGCTCCACCTCGAAGTAATATAACCGTGGTTCCGAGGTGGAATGATTCCCCGGTGAGGAGACAAGGCTGGTTTTTAGTCGGTATACCCAGTGGGAGAGTCCGACATATCATGTTTGGTGACGATCATCATGAATGCATAAAGCATTTTCGCTCCTTCCCGCAAAAAAAAAAATAATGGGCACCGTGGAATAATCAACAATTACCCGGAGAATCAGTTAAAATACTGAGCAAAAGTTGTACCGCTACGAGACCAGCCATAACTCTTGGCTTTTAGACAGTGCAGTGATCTGGGAGTCTGTATAAGTTCCGGACATTCAAATCCACCCCGTTTTCCTATCAATTTCTAGTTATAGGTGAATATTTCTTGGGGAATCGTGGAAGAATCTTGTTTCATACTCCAGTAACCTCTAGCTGGGGGATAACAATGTTCAAGCAACTACAGGAAATACTTAAGTCAGCTGTTTATTGAATTCAAACCCAATATTTCATTCAAACCGCAATATTTCAATCTTTTCCAAGAGAAGTTTGGTTGGAAACCAATCTAACATCGCGTAAAGTGGCTTTATCATACATACATAATTGGTCATTACAACCCTTCAGTCAGCATTACGACTTAGTTTCTCACACCTTTCAGTTCAGAGATCCGCAATGAATCGCTATTACGCTACTCATAAGTACTCATTAAATTTTGAGTATGAGTGAGTCGACAGTATTGAAATCCAACCACTCGGATTCATTCGTACTCACTACAACATTGATTTATAAGCACAAGTTGCAATGAGTATGAGTACAACGTTGACATCAAACTCATAACATTCGAAATATGTTTGACTCATTCAGATTCATAACTTTAGAAAAATACTTGTAAATGAGCCCAGTTACTCGAATCATTCATCAAAATTTGCAGTCTTAGTTGTTGTTGTATTTACAAAGAGAGAAGAAAGACGCATAAACAAAAAAGACAAAGACAGCAAGCAGAGCAAACACACAATCTTCTTGAGAGTATTTTAGTGTTCGTACGAGAATTATACTTATTTTGTGATTCGTGTGTTGGATGAGTCATGTAGGGTCGAAATCAATAACATCATGCGTATTGTTAAGTACGAGTACCATGAGTATTTCAAACTTTGAATATGAGTAGTATGAGTATGACATTAAAATAAGTATGAATGCGTATAAGTATCAGAAACAAAAAGTATGATTCGAATCTACTCATCGTTTTGAATACTCATTGCTGACCTCTGTTATAGTTTAAAGTCAACCCCGAACGACAGATTTTTGAGAAACTTTTCATGGCAATTTTATTTTACTCTCAGAGTTTTTGCCAGAAATCTGCTGAGAGGAAGTCGCCGAAGAAATACTTTTTATATTTTGTTTTGATGTCTGGCCTGGGACTCGAACCTTGGCTTTACGTCTAATAAGCCAACGCATTACCTACTAGACTACGGCGACTTCAAAGTGACTTGATCAGTGTCGTAGAATGACAGATTGCGTCTTTACGTTGCCTAGAATCTTGCAGTTCCATCGTTTTGCAGTTTCTATCCAACAGACAGTCTATTTACACGTAAAGAGACTCACTTAAGCAAAATCAACGTAAAATTTTGCAAATTTGTAGTCGACTTTTCCTAAGAAACAAATATAAATGTTTTCAATGCAAACAACTTACTCATTACATTCCATTAGCCAAGATTACAACCTAGCTTCTCACGCAACCTATGTTTTATTCATGAGTGAATGAACTTACAGTCTAAAAATTTTAGAAGTTTTTCATGGCGTTTTTAGTTACAGAATTTATGCCAGTACACTCTGCTGAGAGAAAGACGTCAAGTAAAATAATTTTTCATATTTTGTTTTGTTCAAGATGCCAGATCCTTGAGTTGGAATCACGGGCTCTCGTGGTTGCGTACACAGTACCTATTAGTTTAAAGCTTTCACAGTTCAAAGATTTCAGAAGCTTTTCATGGCAATTATAATCACAGCGTTTTTGCCGGTACTCTGCTGAGAGAAGACGTCAAATGAAATATTTTTTCAGTCTTTGTTTTATTCGAGATGCCTGATTTGAAAATTCGATTTGGAACCGAGGGCTCTTGAGTTGCCTTACACTGTATTCATAAGACTATGGTGACATTATTATAAAATAAATAGCAGATCAATTTACGCCAGATTGTAATCGAACATAAATATTTTTTATTTTTTTATTCTATAAGTTGTTTTCAGTTCGATTTTATGTCGCCAATGATAGCAAGTCTATGGTTTGGCTAATGTTTTTACCAAATATCGGGTTATAAGCTAATTTTCTTTTATCAAAACAATTCCCAATACAAAATAAGTCTTCAATAGAAATTTGCCATGCCGCAACAGTAATAATTTTTTTTTTACCTCTTTTTTAAGCCTGTTATTAGGCAACATTTAATGATAGATTTTAATGTTCTATTTTAATGGACTGTTTATGAACATAGAAGTCATGTCAACCATGTCCATACATAAAAGTGTTCCTGCAGTTTAAAGTTGTCCAAAATTTTTTATGATGAAAGTCATAAAATATGGCGCGTAAATAAGACTTTGTTTGCAGGCCGTATACATTTAATTAGGCCCCTAAAAGTATGTTAATTAATATTTGTAAAGCATTTTGCCATTTTGCCGGTTTATAAATCAATTCGGACATTAATGCACACACACACACGCAAAGTAAGAAAGGGAGAGACAGCAGAGAGAGAGAGAGAAATAGAGACAGGGAGTAAATTGCAATTAAATTGCTTTGAAATGCGATAATTTTTATGACTTTAGTCGACCAATGCAAAGCACAAAAATTGCTTTAAATTTGTTCGTAACTTTTTTAAAGAGAGTGTGAAAGAGAAAAGAAGATAGTGAGAGAAAGAGTAACATAAGCCTTAACCATAAAAAGTATTGTCCCATAATTTTTCCGAATAAAAACACACACACACACAGAAAAGCTTTCAAGTAATAATTTTTCTATGTTCAGTTATAAATTTTCTAAGGCTAACTCGAGATGAGGGAAAGAGTACGAGAGAGTAACACTGCTGAGAAATGAAAAATGAATGTTTGATGATTATTTTATGAATGTTTTCATTTCGTTTTCATTTCATTGTTTTTGTTTCTGTTTTTGGTTTTAAAGCCATTTTGTTCTGCTTTTTTTTATTGTTTTGAATTTCTAATTGTGTGTGTGTGTGTGTGTGTGTGTGTGTCTTAAGATTTGTGTTTGTATGTCATTGCTGCCTGATAGTAAATCATGCCAGTATTTGTTTTATTTTAGAACGAAACTGAGCAAAAAAAAAAATATTCCAGATTTTTTTAAACATTGTTACGGATGTTCTTTTACTATCTCTCTCTCTCTCTCTCTTTCTCTCATTCTCCCTTAATTCTTTGTATTCTTCTTTTTAAAATCCTAGTTTTATTTTTCATATTTTTTTTCCTCATCGTTTTCATCTTAATAAAGATTATGATGATGATGATGATGACGTTAAAGTAGTAAATCTTTTAGTTCCTCTTAATTGTCAGACACTGTGAAAAAAAAATTATGTACACCAGCTTGTATAGCAAAGTTTTAAAATCACAAAAGAAATGTCCAAACGGACTTGATGTGAAAAATTGTTATGGAGCCATAAAAAATATATTTTCTTCAATAAAAAAGTGAATAAAATTTTCCGATCGATTGAAGCAACACTAGCACTAAAGCAGTTAGGAGACAGCAGTTAAATTCATTTAAAAAAGGCTGACTGCTCAAAGAGCCACAATATATGGGTGCCACATGAAGCTCGTTTGTTCATACTGAAATAAAGTGAATTTGAAGCTTATCATTACGGATACGAAAACATAGATTGAAGCAGACTAGGTTACAATGTGGGTTTTGGTTGATACTTTTAACTGGCAAAACGATAAGGTCTACTCTGAACCTGACTGTATGGATAGAAATCAAGAAACATTAAGAAACACCCACCAGAAGGATAGAAAAAAACTGAAAAATTTTTTTGGTTCATCATAAAAATGCCAAGTAATGCATGGTTAAGCAGTTTTAATACATTCACTATGGGTTTATCTAAACTCTCTTGTGTTTGTTCTTTTCGAAGCATAGATCCTCATTATCTTGACATATTTTTGATCTCTCTACCCATTTTTCTTGTTTTAGCAACTTCTCGATTTGTCTCCTACATGTGTGAAAATGCCGTAGTCTAGTAGGTAGTGTGTTGGCTTATTAGACGAAAAGCCAGTGTTCGAGCCCCAGGCCAAACATCAAAATAAAACACAAAAAGTATTTCATCGGCGACTTCCTCCCAGCAGATTTCTGGCAAAAACTCTGCGAAGTAAATAAAATTGCCAGGAAAGTTTCTCAAAAAAATCTGTCTTTTGGAGTCGACTTTAAACTGTAGGTCTTGCCACTCATGTTTAAAATTAACACCCACAACACACAGTGGTAAGAGAAACTAGGTCGTAATCCTGACTGAAGGGTTGTAATGACCAATTATGTATGTATGTATGTCCGACATCTGCGTTATATGTCGACCTACTTAGCTAATGTGTAAACCAATTCCGTTTACGTCTTCTGCTACAAATGATAAGGTCACTGTAGACTGATAGACGGACAGCACGGAAAGATATCCTAATCAGTAGTATTCTCTCTAGTAAACTCCAACTAAGACTTTATTTGCTGTACTTATATGGCCTTTTATTGAAGCGGAGGGCTGCAATGTTGGGAAGGACTAGATAAATTCGGGTCGAGTATAATAAGCCCAGTAGAAAATATTGTTACATAAATCGAAACGACCTAATATCGTTTAACAACAAAAACGATAAACAAAAGCCACACGATACAAATACACACTAACACTAAGCATACAATGAACGTGTTGATTATCTAAAGCTGCACACACACATATATACAACGATCCTGGTTGCGCCTGGTACCAACAACAACATGTACGTTACAAAAGGGGATAGACAACATAAGCAAAGTACACAAACAACAATGTATTAGCAATAGAGCTCTCGAGAAAGCGAGATCACGAACCTTCCACTTCAAGAATGTTCGTTAGACTGGTTGTGTCGGACTATAGAAGGACTGGATAAAGCAAGCAGCAGTCAGTAAGAATTCAGTCAGCCTTGTGTGAAGTTGAGTGTGAAAAAAGTCGTGGTTGTAAAGATCTATCGAATACTTGTGTGAACTAGTAAAGTGAACAAACAGGTTATTATTATTATCGTATCGTTGCACAAACGTAGTGTGAATAATAGAGTTTAAGAAAAACTAAACACATATTTGTTTTTACTTGGTTTGCAATTAACGAACTCATAATTAAATGTTTTTAAAAAGATAAAAACGTAACAATATGACATAAGGACTCCAACTAAAGACATTTGATTTCAAAATCCGGAGGTCGCCGATAGGGGCTCGTGAAACGTAAGCTGATGGTTCCAAAATGCTGCTTTGAGTAGGATTTTAACACAAGACTTTCGTATTGCACTGCTTGTTGACCAAACGAATTTTCCCTGAAAAACATATAATTTTCTCAGACAGCTAGACATCGTTGTTTACATTTATAGAGATTTCGAGAAGGCGAAATAATGAATATTCGCCTTCAAGAACATTCATCAGACTGTTTACGTTGGCATATAAAAGGCAAGGCAAAGCAGGCAACTGAGTTAGTAAAAGTTCAGTCAGCCTTGTGTGAAGACGCGATATGTTTGAAGAGAGTAATAGTGGTTTGAAGATCTCCGTTACAAAGATCAGTCGTATAATTGTTTAGTGATTGTTATTGTTTATGCAAAGGGTATAAACAGAGGAATAACAAACAAAGCAATTGCTGTTGTTTCCATCAAGTTGTGAACAGTGGCACATAGAATTCTGCGAATAGTAAAGAATTTCAATAGAAACTCAACACAAATTTATTTTTATTTCATTTGCAATCTAAGAGCTCATATTTTAAATGTTTTTAAAAGGTAAAAACGTAACAAATGGCGAAAACTCTGAGAGGAAAATAAAATTGCCGTGAAACGTTTCTCACTGTTGTTCGGAGCCTGCAGTAGATTCCACAACTCATGAATAAAAATTTTGCACACAACATAAGTGGTGTGAGAAACTGGGTGGTAATCCTGACTGAAGGGTTGTAATGACGAATTGTGTGTGTATGTATGTTATGTAATGCAGTAAAAAGAGAACTGACAACTTAAGAGCCCTCTATCATACTATTGTTAGTCTTGACTGACTTTTGCTGTAAGCAGCTGTGAATCTGAAGAGAAGGAAGGAAGCTGACTTCCACTTTAAGTGTCTTTGTATGAAGAGGTGGTGGTTACTGTTTTCTAACTGTTTGTAGGCTTTGACTGAACTTTCTAAAATAAAAATTCTTGCATATTCGTTATTAATTTTGCAGTTGAAATGGCTTGCTTTAAGGAATGTTGAACTGCCGACTCCGATATTGATTTGAGGTATCACAATGGGCCTTATCTCTAACCTGAATAGTACCTTAGGCAGCCAAGGCTATTTTTTCCCGCTTTTACACTTAACTTGTATTTGATTTAGTTTTGTTATAAAAAATACTTTCACGGATCTTTGCAATTTTCTTACTCATCTCGCAGACAAAAATATGAATTCCATGGTATGTGGGTAATTATTTCTGTCAGTGTATTTATTTTTAACTGCTCAGTTATAATTTCTCATTCGTTTTTTTTAATGAAAATATAGAATAGCCAGCCAGTTTTAAATGAATGCATCCATCCATCCAAAACGGATGTACCCTGGTGATGCGATATAAAAATCCTAAAACCAGAATATAAAAAAATGGAAACTTAAGGTTTTTCTTTCATAGAAAACTGAAAAAAGAAGAAAAATTAAAAACAACAGAAAAGACAGAAAATTAAAACAAAAAGAAAGAGAAAGTAAAAGTTTTATTTTCCACTGCAAGTAAAAGGAAAAGAACAATGAAATGTAAAAAATGAAAAATATTTTCTCTTCTATTTTTTCTTTTTTTCTTTGAATATCATATTTAAACAAGTGAATGTACTAAACATACATACATACAGACAGACAGACATACAAAAGTATTAAATATGAAAATCCTTTTCTTTTTTTCTTTTTGTTTTTGTTTGGGTTTCATTTTCATTTCTATTGTTTTTCTTATTTTTTATTTTTTGAAAATCTTGCTTTCTCTTTCTTTCTCTCACTCTCTCTTTCTTTCGTTCTCTGCGTTTTAGTTTATTTTTATATCCTGTAGTTTTTGAAGCTGCTGTTGTGACGTTAACAACGCAGGAAATGCGCCCATGCCTATGCTACTAACCTAAATACCCAAACGTGTAAATATGCACTGCTAGGGAGAAGAGAGAGGCTAGGAGATAGGCAGAGTGAAAAAATATTATTTTTTTGGATTTAAATGTAACGCCCTTTTAAGTATGCCTAGAAAAACACATACACGCACACACACTAACTCACCTATATACACACACACATATATTAAATGTCATTGTAATTAAAGCACGTATTGTCTTTAATAAACATATACAGGGGGTTGCAAGGCGAAACACGACATAATTTTTCATTTTTTTTATTTTCGGTTATGATTTACATGAATACTAACGAGTCTAAGGATTTATAATCACATGAAAGTCCTTTAGAATGATGATGATGCTGCTGCTCTAGTGATGTTTTTTTTTGCTTTGATATTCAAATAATTTCTTTCATATTTTTTCTTTCTTGCTTTTGTTGGCTAATATTGGAATTGTAAGTGACTCACCGCAAAAAGGACAATTCAAAGCCAAAAATGTAAATTAAACTTGAAAAATAAAATGGCAAAAGAAAAAAAGACACTGAAATTTGAATTTTTAATTTCGTAGTCAAGGTAAAAATAATATATGAATACAAACTCAAAATTAAAATAGATGCAATAAGTTAATTATCCTATAGCTTTAATTATAATGAAGATACAAGGATATGTTGCTATAACAGGCATTCTAAAAGAACACATAGTATTGGACACAGAAAACAAGAGCACACTATCAAGAGCACACAGTACGTGATAACATGATTATATGGTATACCCATTTTCACAGATGCGTCTAAGTTAGGTGGATGTACAGTGTACAGGTGCTGGATTTTTCTGTAGGGAACTCCGTCTTGAATTCCACTTCAGGTTGAGATTTTCAGTCGGATATTTTCGCAATCTTTAAGGGTATTGGGGCCATAGCTGGTGAGCCAGCTTCGGTTTCGGAATCTTACATGATCTTCGTTGACAGTCAGGCTGTCCTTAGGGCCATTGCGTCGGTTTGGTGCAAATCACGGTTCGTTCGCGAGTGCAAGGAGTCGTTGAGGACTTTTGGACTAGACCGTATCCGTCTATGCTGGGTTCCGGGTCATAACGGAATACTGGACAATAAAATGGCGGATGCCCTCGCTATGTTAGGTTCGCTTTCTGGGGGCGATTTGATAGTTGGTCCTGACCCCCGGTCTGTCACTTCTACGGCCTCATCAATGGATGGGTCAGGGAGGAAGAGCAGAGGCGTTGGGGGAACAGATCGCGTTGTTTTGTCTCTAGATGTCTATTTCCTGCTGTGAACAATAGGAGAATAGGTTGGCTGCTGGGCTTGGATAAGGCCAGCTTAAGGATGGTTGTCGGTTTTATCAAGGTGCACTGCGAGATTAGGTCGCTGGCGGGCCGGTCTATTGCAGGGCATGTTGCGATGAGGAGGAGTTTAAGACTAACGAACACTTCCTCTGGAACTGCCCAGCCCTTGGTAGATTGAGGTTGAGAACCCCTGGCAGGGCCTTCTTTGATAGTTTGAATTCTGTGTCGAGAGCCGACAACAAGGCTCTCCACAGATTCATTAGTGGCTTAGGCTGGTTGAGAGGGCTAGGGTTTCATCAGTGTAGTCGCGCCCTGCCCGTTTTGTTGTGTCTTATCTGTGTAATTCCTCCACTTTTCCTGTGTAATTTTTCCACCTTTCCTACATCCTCTCCTTTTTATCCCTCTATTATACTTCCCTCTGTAAGGACGTTGTACAATGGGTCAATTCGACCTCCGGGTACTATACTTGTCTTTATTGACAAGTACATGTCCTCTAACCTAACCGAACCTAACCTAAACAAAAAATCGCAAACAACACTACAAGAATAAATGTAAACAACGTTGTTTAAAGATTCTATCATGTAAACAACGTCGTTTACATTTATAGGGGTTTCGAGAAAGCGAAGTAATGAACATTCGACTTCAAAAACATTCATCAGATTGTTTACTCTGCCATATAAAAGGCAAAGCAAAGCAGGCAACGGAGTTAGTAAAGCTCAGTCAATCTTGTGTGAAGACGCGGTGCGTTTAAAGAGAGTAATCGTGGTTTGAAGATCTCCGTTACGAAGATCTGTCGAATAATTGCCTAGTAATTGTTATTGTTTATGCAAAGGGTTTAAACAGAGGAATAACAAAGAAAGGCAATTGTTGTTGTTTACATCAAGGTGTGAACAGTGGCACAAAGAATTGTGAAAATAATAAAGAATTTTAATTAAAACTAAACACAAATTTATTTTTATTTTATTTGAAATCTACGAGCTCATATTTTAACTGTTTTTAAAATTGGAAACAAACTAACACTAACAATTGGAAACAAAACGCCACACCATGTGGCCTGTTGTCTGGCAAGTAGACTAGAAGGAAGTCAGTTTTGGCCTACAACATAGGAATGTATAAGGAAGGGCCGCAACGCATCTGTGATCTGTATCGCAGCAGCATACCCAATTGGTCACCTTTTAGTCAGAATTACAACCGAGTTTTACACACCATTTATGTTCTGTGCGAAAATATTATACATGAGTGGCGGAAACTAGAGTTTAAAGCCGATTTCGAACGACAGATTTTTGAGAATCTTTTCTTGTCAATTTTAATTTATTCTCAGAGTTTTTGCCTGAAAGCTGCTGAGGTGAAGTCGCCGAAAAAGTATTTTTTTAATTTAGTTTCGTCGGGTATGACTGACATGGGGTTTGACTAATAAACCAACACGACCTCCTACTAGATTACGGCGACTATTCTCTTATTAGTACAGTTCATTTTGGCGGATAATGATGATCACGCTATTTGAACCCACTGGACTATTTTATATGGAGATACGTGAAGCACCTCATACATACATACATAATTGGTCATTACAATCCTTCAGTCAGGATTACGACCTAGTTTCTCACACCACTTTTGTTGTGTGAGTTAATTTTATACATGAGTGGTGGGACCTACAGTTTAAAGTCGACTCCGACCGACAGATTTTTGAGAAACTTTTCATGGCAATATTTATTTACTCTCAGAGTTTTTGCCAGAAATCTGCTGAGAGGAAGTCGCCGAAGAAATACTTTTTTTCTTTTTTTTATGTCTGGCCTGGGGCTCGTACCCTGGCTTTACGTCTAATAAGCCAACTACATACTAGACTAAGGCGACTACGTGAAGCACCTCATGTACAGCAACAAGTCAGCCACAACTGCCAGCTCTAGGCAACAGCTAATAGTGGTGAAGTACCGGCAAAAATGTTGGAAAAAGTATGTCAAAGTTGGAATTTACGGATTTACTAAGTATGGTTAACTTTTACATGAAAGAATCTTTAAGAAGTAAATCACAAGCATTAATTTATCGGCCCCAGATAAGAATTTCTTTACTTTGATAGGTTTTCTCTCCTCTTTTTTAATTTTCAAAACCCAAAGGGTTTCCACAGAAACTTTCACTGCCTTTTAGTTAAGTTTTAAGTCGATTTGGATTCTAGTCATTATTTAAAATCTGCTAAGGATTGATAGTAGAAAAGGTACAATTAGCCATACGTTCCCGTAAGGTAACGGAGCATACGTACGTTCATTAATAGCATACGAAAAATAGCATACTAAAATAGCAAATGCTTATCGACATTATATTACAGTTCGGTAGTCGTACTCGCTTCTTTTTCATATGCTAGTATAGGCAGTAGCTTTCGTTAGGTTGCGTGAACGATTGGCTAATTCTAGCTTAAGGTCAGGTAAGTAGTAAGTATGTTAGTCAGTTGGCTTAAAACAAATGGCAACTCTCCCTTAATACGCTCTTCAAAAATGCTGTGAAAGAAAATAAATTTGCCATAAAAGGATTTGAGACTCTATCCTACCCTATCTATCGTTTGTAAACAGTAGGTGCCACCACTTACAGATAAAATCAACACACTCAACCTGGGTGGTGTGAGAAACAGTGTCTTTATCCTGGTATTTTACTCAAGCAAGATTTTAAATTTCTTTAATGTGTCCTTTACAAGAATGGATTCCTTTCTCATCCCATAAGTACACTTAAGTTGGCATAAATATTTGCAAATAAAATTTCTTTTTTGCTTTAAATATTGAAAACAAAATAATAAAACCCGCTTAAACATTTATGGAGTGAGAGAAATTAATAAAAAAACGGAACTCAAATCAAATACACCGAAATATTTTTCATACACGTTTTAAGTGGCAGGAAAAAAGTGTGTCAGTGGAAATAATTATGAATCCTGAAAATTCGAAATGAAATATAAGCACACTACTACACTACAGTATAGTACCGAGCAAAAAAAAAGGGAAATAAAAGCTAATGCCCTGGAAAAAAACTTTCTACAACAACTATGATATACAAAATGAGTAACCGGATATTACCTACCCTTCCTCTAAAGGAAATTTAAAAAAAGAAATACGTACTGATTATGAAAAACAATAGCGTTATTACGCTCTGTCTGTAAATACGAAAAAATTTTTGGAATTTTTTTCTCCCAATTTTTTTTTGCTTTGTTTTTGGCAAAAGTAAAGCAAAAAATTTAAATGAACACAAAACAAAAAACTCACGCCTAAAATTATGTTACACATAAAAACTACATTACAATGCCTTAAAGTATGCCATAACTTTTGTATACATTATGAAATGAAATGTAAGGAGGGAAGAGACATACAACGAATTTATTTTTAGATGAGTATTGTATTCCGGAGTTATTTTTGTTGGACTGTTTTTCTTTTTTTTTTACCAGATTTTACTCGTATTTCCTTAATAAGTCTGCATAAATTTAAGAAATTTTTCCTTCTATTGAAACTAAATATTTTTGTCATATAACCGGGCATCATTTTTTGTTTTTCTAGGGGAAAAAAGGGATTTTAAGTTAGTGTGTGGCAAATTATTACAAAAAAAATCGGAAGAAAGTAAATCATGACTGAAATACAAAAAAAATGAAAAACAAATAATTTCTTAGTAATGGGACTTAGTAACGGAAAGTATAGACAGGAAGACATAAATTAAGAAATTCGCAATAAAATATATGGGCACATTGACATAAAAATAAAAAGATTATGCTATCAGAAGCTAGAAAACTAAGCAGAAAATCAGATTCCAAAGTAAACTTATTTCTGTAGGGGATCTCACAATACAATGTACAGTAAAAGAAACAATTATAGACTGAAAAGACTTATCTTTTTCCTGGGAATAATAAGAGCTTTTAATCATTCATTGTATAGAAAAGCTATGGGGAAGAGTTGACACAAGGTAAAGCCCACGTTCTTGTGTAGTACTCTGGATCTATCAAATGCTTATTGGATGACCTCTGCTTTACAGAGTAATACAATTGCAAAAACTACTATTAAAGTTGACTTATGAATCGAGTGCTCGTGGTTCAACCCATGGCTCAGGCATCTCGAACAAAATGCAAATTTGAGAAAATATTTCTTTGGCGACTTCCTCTCAGCACTCTTCTGACAAAAACTCTGAGAGTAAATTAAGTTTCCATGGAAAGCTTTTAAAAAAATCAGTCATTCACAATCGACTTTAAACTGTAAGTCCCGCCAATCATGGACACACAACACGGGTGGTGTGGAAAGCTAGGTTGTAAACCTGACTAAAGGGTTGTACTGATCAATTAGGTAAGCTGCTGTAATACCGAAAACAAACGTGTTAAGGTCCTTTCTTATAAATTCCTGTGTTGTAGACCGAAATTGACTTACTTCTAAACTACTTTCCAGACAATAGTCCACATTTGTCGTCCAATTGTGCTCTCACGCTGGTACAGTATTTCCTTGGTATATTTTTCTATCCTATCTGAGAATCCCAAGGCTTCATCTATGTTGTCTATCTCTTAACTGAACGGAATCTGTATAGGGATTGTTCACTAGAATTTCCATGGGTAGTGATTGGTCCTCTGACGTGGTCTTCACCAGGTGTTCGGTGAAAGCCTATACTGGCGGTTTTAAATTTGAGAATATGTTGGGCAGTAAAAGCTTAATCTTCAGGTGTATATTTGCCTGACGGACTGCATGTCGCAGTCCGAAGTAATGGCCATTCATGTGAAACTTCTCTTACAAAGTAAACTGCTATCTGATCGATTTCGAGTGCAACTTCCTGGTAGTTAGTCAGAGGAAAATTCTGTAGCCGAAAACTTCCTGACCCTTCAGTGAGGATTACGACCTAGTTTTTCACACCACTTATGATGTGTGTGTTAATTTTTATACATGAGTGGCAGGGCCTACGATTTAACGTCGAATCTGAACGACAAATTTTTGGCAATTTATAATTTAATCTCAGAGTTTTTGCCAGAAATCTGCTGAGAGGAAGTCGCCGAAGAAATACTTTTTGTAGTTTGTTTTGATGTCTGACCTGGGGTTTGGAATCGTGGCCTTACGTCTAATAAGCCAACACAGGACCTACTAGACTACGGCGATTATATCTTACAACACAATGTATAGTCCATACAACAGCTATGGACTATGGGAGAGATAAAAGCTTCTATTTATTCCCTGTGTAGGAAGACTATCGAAGAGGATTTGGCACCAGATGAAGCTCACGTTCCTGTATCGTACATTGGAATTGTTTAAAGATTATAAAACCTAGTCTTCTTTATTATTAAACTGAGCAGATCTGCTGCTAAATCACAGGAGCGTTACGCCTTAGCCTTACAAAACCCTTTTTTTCAGGGCTTAATTGACTTTCTTCTAGGCCGCTTGACAGGCAACAGGCCACACTTATCACACACACTGCCACGATGTAACGTTATATTATGCTGACGTAGTAGAATCTTAATTTTGAGGCGTCTGTTTACCTGCCTAATTACTGTCGCTTGTCACACTCTGACATAATGACCATTCATGTGGAACTTCGCTAACAAAGTAAACTGCAATCTGATCTATTTGCAGTGCAACTTACTGGTTCCTGGCCAGAGGAAATTCACGTATTCATATAATGCATCCACTAGCCGATAATATGGCTATAACGACAGTCACTGCATTTTCGGTCTCATTTTCAAAATCGTAAGGCACAATGACGTCATTTGACCTAAGTCAGCAACAGACAGTTGCGTATAGTGGGTGTACTTGTTTCTCATGGATTGCATGAAGATTTTCTGAACACTAAATTCCACTATTTTGTGTATTCAGTAAGCCATTTAAACCCTCATCCTAGGTTCTGCTGGTCACGTAAGGATTAGAAGAGTACCACTTCTGCACCTGAGTCGCATGGCTACCCATCGTACAATAGTGATTCTGACAGTTCACTGTGCTTTTCTTAGACATGCCGAAAAACTTGACATTCCAACAAATGACTTCTACATGAGCTACTGGTCTAGGGAGGGGAAAAAAACTAACTTTCTTCTCATGTACCAGAGCCATGCTCCTGTCATGAAAAGACGGAAGTTTCTGACCTTCCACTCTCTGACGTCCGAGTTCTCTAATATAAAAACTATTGTAATGAAAGTCGCCGTAGTCTAGTAGGTAGTGTGTTGGCTTATTAGACGTAAAGCCAGGGTTCGAGCCCCAGGTCAGACATCAAAACAAAATACAAAAAGTATTTCTTTGGCGACTTTCTCTCAGCAGATTTCTGGCAAAAACTCTGAGAGTAAATAAAATTGCCATGAAAAGTTTCCCAAAAATCTGTCGTTCGGAGTCGACTTTAAACTGTAGGTCCCACCACTCATGTATAAAATTAACACACACAACATAAGTGGTGTGAGAAACTAGGTCGTAATCTTGACTTGAAGGGTTGTAATGACCAATTAGGTTATGTTGCAATGAAAGATTTATTTTGGACTAGAGTGTGTTTCCTATAGGGAATGTTTGATCTCCGGGTTGAATATTGATTGTGTTATCGCAATGGGCCCAAGTGTGACCTTTTATCTCAAGGGGGAGCGCCACCTTACCTAAGCCATTCAGATGAAAATGTGCTTCTTAAGGGAAGATGATTTTTCTTCTCAAATAATTGGCATTTACTTCACTTTGTTTCCATGGTTTTCCATGGTTCGATGACATATCCTGAATAAGTTGATTTCTTTATACATGAAGGTGGAAGTCTTTTGTCAAAATTCGTTGAGTTTTGCTTCGCAAAATTTGAAGATTTTTTGGTTTTCGATGACACTTTCGCTTACAATAGCAATGTTTTTGTTTTTTTTTAATTAAACAGGTACGTTAACGCACAGAAGTTCTACTGTCCAAAACAGCTCCAGTTTCTTGAAATTTTTTTGAATTTTTTTTCAAAGGGTGACGCATTAGGTGCATTTCTTTGATTAGAAAATCTCCGAAGCTTGCGAGCGAACTTTTCCAACTTTTCTAATAAGTTTTAGATGCTTTTCGCTCTCTTCCTGCTGCTTCCATTTTTTTTCGAAGTTGGAACACACAGTATAGCATAAGGTTTCCACTAAAGTTATATTAAACAACTACGACACAAACTTGGAGTAGAGTTTGTTTCACAAAAATTTCGGATTTTAATTAAAAATTTTTAAATTGTTGCTGAAACAAAAAAATTAAAATTCTTTAACTCTTCTAAAGAAGAAAGAGAAAGTGAAAATTTAATATCATCCGGCGATTATCGTTAAATGTCAGAAACTCATTAAACTTATTTTATAGCCTCCACGAATACAATGACTCAACGAAACAACAAATATATGGGGATGTGAAGTGATGACAAGGATGATGACGATGATGGCGATGATGCTGATGCTGATGCAGGCAATGTGTATGATGTGCCTGAGTATAAAGTGATGACAACTTTCAACAAAGAGAGTCGCAAAAAAGAAAAAACAACAACAGAAACAAAAACGAATAGAATCCTTTTCATAATAAAGTGTTTTATAATGTTATTTGACCGTTGATGGCATCGTATTTTATACCCAAAAAGCAAAGACAAAAACAGAAAAAACAAAACTGAGATACAAAATATGGCGTAAAATGAAGCTGAAACATAAGCACCGGCTGTTGCCAAATAAATGATTGTCATTGCAGCTTCAAAACAAGGTAGCAAGCAGCGATAATGACAACGTCAAGTGACAATACTTTTTTATGCCATTGCTGCTGCTGCTGTTGTTGCTGCTGTTCTAATCTAATATGACACGTACTCTAAACAACAGCCAGCGGCAATTTTTGTTGCAAATAACAATGACAGCAACAAAGAGTTGACATGATTTTTTCGAAAGCATGCTTTTAGGCTCGACACCATTAAACAATATTCACACACACATACTTATACCATACACAAGCATACTACTACTACTGCTGGTGGTAGTAGTGGTAGCAGTAGCTTAATTTAGTTTATGTCAGCAAAAATCTTTAAAAATTAGAAAAATTATTATAAAGTTTACATAAATTAAACGAAAATGTCAATGACACATGGCCTGTCAGTTTGTTTTTCGTTTTCTTTTTAGTCACGTTCACTCCTAAAAACGATAAATTATGGCCAAACACAAAAACAAACGTTCATTTAATATTGTTTTTAATAAGTAAAGTATAATTTGGCCTCCCTAAAGTATGCTTTAATAATTCATATCTTTAATAGCAGCAGCCTAACTGTAGGCTTAAATACTGTTGTTTGTTTTAATTTCCCCCCAAAGTATACTATAGTTTTCAAAGTTGTTTGTTTGAACAGTCTGTTATTTCTTTCTCTTCCTCTCATTCTGTACATGGAGAAGCATAAGAACTTGAAAATAAAACAAATGGCTCTACTGTCAAATGGTATTTAAAATATCGATTTATTATAAGAACTTGTCATAAGCGATAACATGCAATAGGTGTTTGGAAAAAAGAAAGAGGGAGTTCAGAATTTTTTATATGAAATTTTAACAATTTCTGTTGTCACAATCTATTTTTAATAAAATTTTTAGAAGCTGGTAAATCACAATCACTATACAGAGCAAAAAAGCCTTCAGGATTAAGGAATATTTATAAAAAATTTTGCTTTCATCTTTAAAAGGGAAATTAACCTGATCTCGTATTGTAAGCTCTATTGGTGGAGATTGGCCTTTCCTACTAACAAATAAAAGTATTTTAATTAATCGTTTAGTAGTCCTTTTCAGTGCCTTACTACCCTATTGGCTGTGATTTTAAAATGAAAGTTTTCTGGGTACACAAAAAATAAAATTCGAAATTTCTTTTTTGATTTATTTCGTTAGTATTGCACAGTTATTTCTTAATATTTTTTATGTTTTTTTGACATGTGTAATCCCTTTTAAATTAGTTTTATTGTTAGTTTTTTAATTGAAATAATTTTTAGTGCCTACTTTAAGGCTTAAATATTTTTACATAATTTATGGTCTGCTTTTAGGTGAAATTATTTATGCATACTGTGTGTGAAATTCAAGTTTATAGATATTTTGGGCAAGGCTTTCTGACACATTCTTTTTGAAAAAAAAAAAAATCTAAAATAGTAGGGTGGTTACAAAAAAGAGAAAAATAATGAAGAGAAGAGAAAATAATTTTTAAAACAAAAATCTGTACTTCACAATATAATCTTTATGACTATTTTTGACAGATATTCGATGCGCTGTTTATAGAGAAAGGTGCCTGTATTCGTCCTTGAAACCCTCATTAACCCAGAATAATAACCCATTATTGCAAATTTCTTTCCACTGCGCCATCCTATAAAGTTTTGAAAATTGAAAATAAGTTGAGTGCGCTAAATCTGTTTCTAATTCAATCCAAACTTAATTTTTCCCCCTCTAAGAAGCATATGTAAGCCTTTCACAAGGCATCACCATCTTACATGATGTGCTGCTGATGCTTTTATGTCTTCTTAGCTCTAGTTGCAGGACTGTCCTAAATCTCCCGATGTTTAAGGAATACCACGACTATTTATATTCTGAGGATTCCCTTCCGATGCTATTCTCGCTACACTTATATTATGGCTGATCCACCTCTCTTTCCACTGTTTTTTTTGTGGTATTATGGGTTACTCGTTGCAAAGATCCCAGAGAGCCATATTGCTGTTGTTATCGGGTTTCCTAATAGGGACTTCCGAATATTAATAGGTGTCTGACGAGTAGTATGTTGAAGCCAGAGCTGTAAAATTAGTTGTCATTTATTTATATTGTTTTGCCAAATCAACGCTGACGATCATACACAACAGAATGTGTTGTGTTGTTACGTTGAAAAATCTTCTTCCGCTGTGAGATTCAAGAGCGTACAATATATCGCCAAAGAGTCACTGTTTGGTTTGGTTTTTGTATTGACAACATTATCGGTTTATATTTCTTTAAAAATAGCCTTTGGACCAGGACATTATTGTTTATAGCAAGCGCTATAGGGCGATGATTACTAACTTCTTTTGGATGAACTATCGGGTCCGCCATTTAACGTTTTTTTTTTCAATCAGTGCTTATTTCGTGTATGGTAACACTTAGCTCATGTCTGATTTGACAGATAATTAGTTTTATCCATCCGCTGAACGAATATGGTTGTGTATACTCTTGAACAACGCTGGGAAATATTGCGACATTATTTTGAAAATCATTGTAATCTTGCAGAATGTGTGCGAAAATTGCGTACGGATTTTGGATGAAGAAAAGCACCGTCAGCTCCGTATGTTCGTTATCTTGTAAAAAAAGTGAAAGAAACTGGCATCATCCTCGATAAAACAAAGCGTGAAAACCCAAAAACAGTGCGTACACCCGAGCATATTGCTGCTGTGGCAGAATGTGTGCGTGAAGCGCCATCAACATCAATTCACCGCCGTTCTCAACAATTGAACATTTCGGAGACATCATTGAGACGAATTTTGCATAAAGACCTTGGTATCACGCCATACAAAGTCCAATTGGTTCAGGAGTTGAAGCCAATTGACCATCCAATGCGTTTTCGCTTCGCTAAGTGGCCCTGCGATCGACTTACAGAAGATGCCGATTTTGGCAGAAAAAAATCATCTTTTCAGATGAAGCTCATTTTGATTTTGGCGGGAATGTAAACAAGCAAAATTGTCGCATTTGGGGTACAGAAAACCCGCACGCATACATTGTAAAGCCGACGCACCCAAAACGAGTCACTGTTTGGTGCGGATTTTCGTCCAGAGGCATAATTGGGCCATTTTTCTTCGAAAATGAGCAAGGAGTGGCCGTTACAGTCAATGGCGATCGTTATCGGGCCATGTTGAACGAAGTTTTGTTCACAAAAATTGAAGAGGAGGATATTGGCAACATTTGGTTTCAACAGGACGGCGCTACGTGCCACACAGCCGAAGCTACACTCGATGTTTATCGCCCTGTTTTTGAAGATCGCATTATCAGCCGCAGAGCTGATATGACACCGTTGGACTATTATTTGTGGGGTGCCGTCAAAGATAAGTGTTACGCCGACAAGCCAGAGACAATTGACGCTTTAAAGGACAATATTCGTGAAGCCATTGGTGAAATACAGCTGCACACAATCGATAATGTGCTTAAAAATTGGATCGATCGTGTAGGGTACTGCATGGCCAGCCGACGCAGCCATTTGAATGAAATTATTTTCCATTATTAGCCGGAAGGATTGTACTTTCAATTAAAAAAAGAATTTTGAGAAAATATTCAGTAGTCTTTCTTATTTAAAAAAAAAAATTATTTGGCAGACCCTTTAGAAAAAAGTGCCTGTCTTGGTTCTTGAAACACTCATTAACCCCGAAAATACCACTTCATTTATTGCAAAATTTCTTTCCATCCTATAAAGTTTTGAAATTGAAAATAAGTTGAGGAAGCTAAATCTGTTTATGATTTAATCCAAACATTATTTTTCCCCCTCTTAGAAGTATATGCCTTTCACAAGGCATCACATGATGTGCTGCTGATGATTTTATATCTTCCTGGCTCTAGTTGCAGAACTATCCTAAATCTTCCGGTGTTTATGGAATTCCACAACTATTTATGTTCTGAGGATTCCTTTCCAGTGCTATTCTCGTTATACTTATAGTATGGCTGATCCACCTCCATTTCCTCTGTTTTATTTTTGTTATTATGGGTTATGCGTTGCAAAAATCCCAGAGACCCATGTTGCTGTTGTTATCGGGTTTCCTAACAGGCGCTGCCGAACATTAACCCTTTCATGCCCGAATTTTTTGGGCCATAGCTAAAATTTTTTTAAGGACATGTGTTTGTTAGTCATGGCCTAAATATGAAGTGATATTAAATGCAGAGTCCTACGTATTCTGGTTTTATACGTTTTTAACCAAGCTTATTTGCAAAAAAAAATCTTTTAAAAACATTAAAAATTGTGGAATTTATGAACAAAAATGTACAATGTTGCCTATAGGCAACATCGGGCATGAAAGGGTTAACAGATGATGACGGCTGTTTTGTTTAGGCCAGATCTGCCAAATTAGTTGTCATTTATTCAGTTTGTTTTGTCAAATCATCGTTGACGAACTTATATAACAGCATGTGTCGGCTGAAAGGGTTCTGAAGTACTAACCACAGGTTAGGTTAGATTAGAGGACGTGTACTTGTCAATTAAGAGAAGTACAGTACCCGGAGGTCGAATTGACCCATCGTACAAACGTCCTAGTTCCTCACACCACTTATGTTGTGTGTGTTAATTCTATACATTAGTGGTGGGACCTACACAGTTTAAAGTCGACTTCGAACGACAGTTTTTGAGAAACTTTTCATGGCAATTTTATTTACTCTCAGAGTTATTGCCAGAATTCTGTTGGAAGCCACGGAAGAAGTACTCTTTGTATTTTATCTTGATGTGTGGTCTGGGGCTCGAACCCTGGCTTTTCGTCTAATAAGCCAACACACTACCTACTAGACTACGGCGACTTCTAAGTACTGACCATAGTTTACGTTGAAAAATCTTCTTCCCCTGTGAGATTCAAGAGCGTACAATATATCGCCAAAAAGTCACGGTTTGATTTGGTTTTTGTACTGATAACTTACTTACTTAATTGGCCATAACAACCCGTTTAACGGATTTCGGCCTGCCGCAACACACTCTTCCAAGCGCCTCTGCTTCTTGCGCGCCTACGCCAGTTGGTCACACCAATCGATGACAGGGCTTCCTCGATTTGGTCCTTCCAACGGATACAATATCATCCTCTTCGCCGATTTCCGCATATTCCCGCATCAAAGACCTGTCTCGCCGCAGCATCCTCCACCATTCGAACGACATAGCCGGGCCAGCGCAGCCGCTGGATATGAATACGCTGTACAACGTCAATGTCGTTGAGGAGCTCATACAGCTCACTGTTGGATCGTATATGGAAATCATCGCCAACTCGTACTGGACCGAAGATCTTACGTAGAACTTTTCTCTCGAACACTCTCAAGGCCGCTGCATCAGTTCTTAATAGGGTCCATGCTCTGTGCCATAAAGAATCACGGGTAGGATGAGTGCCTTGTAGAGTGTTAGTTTTGTCGCACGAGAGAGGTCTCTGCTGCTCAATTGCCTATTGAGACCATAGTAGCACCCGTTGGCAAGAATGATCCTGCGCTTGATCTCCAGACTGACATCATTTCTGGTGGTAACGGCGGAGCCAAGATAGATGAATTCCTTGACCGTATCAAAAGTATAGTTATCGGCCGTAGTCTGAGAATCAATACGCCGCACGGCTCTACTTGTCGATAACATATACTTTGTTTTGCCCTCATTTACTGCCATACCCATCTTAGTAGACTCCAGTTCAATAACACTAAAGGCAGCAGTAACATCTCATTTGGTACGCCTAATGATGTCAATGTCGTCAGCGTACGTAAGCAACTGGACACTTTTTATATTTCTTTAAAAACGGCCTTTGGACCAGGCCATTATTGTCAATAGGAAGCGTTATAGGTCGATGATTACCAACTTATTTTAGATGAAAGCCAGGGATCGAGCCCCAGGCCAGACATCAAGACAAAATACAAAAAGTATTTCTTCGGCAACTTTCTCTCAGCAAATTTCTGGCAAAAACTCTGTGAGAGTAAATAAAATAGCCATGAAAAGTTTCTCAAAAATCTGTTGTTGGTAGTCGACGTTAAACTGTAGGTTCTACCACTCATGTATAAAATTAACACACACAACATGAGTGGTGTGAGAAACTGGGTCGTAATCCTGACTGAAGGGTTGTAATAACCAATTATGTTATGTAATTGGTGATTTTTTTAGAGCTATAGGAAAATTTTTCAAAAAAAAAACACATAAAATTCAGAAAAATGCATGAAATCGCACGATCTAGGCGGCCAATTGACCGGTCCCGAACGTAAAATAAAATGTTCACCGAACTCGCCTCTCATTAAGTCCATTGTTACGCGTGCTGTGTGGCATGCGGCACCGTCTTGTTGAAACCACATGTCATGCAAGTCAAGCTCTTGCCTTTTGGGCAAAAAAAGTTGGATATCATCTCACGGTAGCGCTCACCATTCAGTACGGTCCAATGATGCCACCAGCCCATAAACCGCACCAAACTGTGACTTTTTCTGGATGCATTGGTAGCTTTTGCAATGCTTCTGCTTATTTACGTATCCATTGAGCCAAAAATGAGCTTCGTCGCTGAACACAATTTTTCGATAAAGAAGTGGATCTTCGGCCAACTTTCCAAGACCTCATTCACCAAAAATTCTGTGTTGCGGTAGGTCGTTCGGCTTCAATTCTTGCACCAGCTGTATTTTGAAAGGCTTCACACCTAAATCCTTCCGCAAAATGTTCCACGTTGTTGGGTAACAGAGGCCCAATTGCTGCGAACGGCGACGAATCGATAATTGATGGTCATCATTAACACTGGCCGATACAGCTGCGATATTTCCTAAAGTTCGCACTCTACGTAAGCGTGTTGGTGGTTTAATGTCCAACAATGGAAATTTGGTGTGAAATTTAGTCACAATAGCCCGAATAGCCGCTTCAGTGGGTCGATTAAACTGACCATAAAATGGAGAAGAAGCGCGCAATGAACTTTCTTAACAGAGAACGCATTTTGATAATAAAATTCAAATGATTTGCAAGCGTTGTTCGTTTGTAAGACGATGATTCATGGTTAAATTATACAGCAAACTGAAGATGTTTGAAAGTGAAACAAAACACGAAACGTGCTTGAGCTGTTTAAACCAGTGTTGCCAAAAAGATAATAGCTAAAAAATCACCCGTTATATATGTATGTACACCAATGATTTGTGGTTCCAGCAGTACGGCAATTCGTGTCATACAGCTCATGCCAGATTGGATATTCTATATGAGCGATTTGTAGGCATGGTCATTTCGCATTGGAGTGATATAAACAAACAATTTGCCTCCGTTAGACCTTTTCTTGTAAGGTTTTATTAAGTCGTAGTTGTATGCAAATAAACCACAAACCACAGTACATGTTGCTGTGATTTTATACCATAAATGGATGCAGCGCGGTGTAATGTTTAATGAGCATGCATAAAAGCCGAAAATTTGTCATGTTTTTCGAATTTTTAAATTTTTTGGCTACAACTCCAAATAATTTATCCAGGTTACCATGTATGCATCCAATTTTGATTGAATTTTAGGCCACTTTCCTCATCATCAATTTTATGCGGTGGTTGATGGTCCTGTCACTGTTTGTGTGTTTCGAGGATGAAGGACTATAATTTCCTGACATGTGCTAAACTTTAAAACAATTTTATTTTTTTGGTCCCATCACAATAAGTTGCACGAACAGAGCCTATGTTGCTCAATGTATTCGAGTTTTATTAATTTTTTTTCAATTTTAATTCATAGGAGATTAAAAACTTTGGAAGAAATTAATTTTACATATTAAGCCTATCAGTTTTGTTTTCTATTTTAATCCTAACATCATGCCTACTATCCATTAATGTTTTTCCATAAATTTGTAAATTTTTAATTAAAGTTCTCTGTTCCATACTACTTTTTTTTTATTAACTTCTTACCCTGATGCTTGTAGTATTTCATATTTTTTTCTATTTATTTAAAAAATATTACAAGACAAAACACAAACAACATAAAATCAAGGTGTTTTCCATTATAAACAAACTTTATGCATGAAATTCTTTTTTTCACAATTTTTTTCTTTACGTTTTCTTTCTAAAACATGAAAATTTTAATTTCCATTTACTTGTGAGGAGCTTAAAAAAAATGGAAAATAAATTCATTTCATAATATAAGGTCATCCATCCATCCAGCGTACTTTCAAAAAATTTTCTCCTTTTTTGTTTTGTTCCCAGGTAACGAAGTAATTCATTCATTATGACTCTTTCATGCCGTTTTTTATGATTATTTTTATTATAAAGTAAAGTAAAGCATATTTATAGGGGTTTTAGCCATGTGTGTGTGTGTGATTGTTTGTATTTGTATGTTTGGAGGTGTGGAAGCAGTATATTTTTTTGGATATTTTCTATTCATTTATAATCCGTTTCTTTTTTTTCCCATACTCTTCCATCCCTACCACCACCAAAATATATGACCTCCATGGGAGTTTTTTTACATACAATATGTGTGTGTATATTTTATTATACCCGTAGTCTAGATCCTTGTTTTATTTAGTTTTTAAATTAACTTGTATGTTTTCTTCTTTTTAATCTTGTTGTTTTTGTATTATGCTTGTATCATAAAATGTGGGCTGTAGTTTAGAAGGTGAAAAATAGAATTTCAGTTTCACAAATTCTGTTTTAAAAAATTTATTAAATAAATCAGCATTAAAATTTAATATGTTTTCTTCAGGTTGTACAAAAAATTGTTACGAAAATAAAGAATCTAGATACTGATGTTTTGATTTTACATCGCTTAACATTAAAATTGTAAACAAAAATACAACAATAAACAACAGCGTAAAAAAATGGTAAACAAGTAAACAAATATATAACATAAACACAAGAATAAATGTAAACAAAATACATAAACAATAATAATGAATGTAAACATCGGTGTTTACATTTATAGATATAGAGAAGGCGAAGCTGCGAATATTCGCCTACAAGAACATTCATCAGACTGTTTACTGTGCCATATAAAAGGGAAGGCAAAGTAGGCGAGTGAGTTAGTGAAGTTCAGTCAGTCTTGTGTGAAGACGCGGTTATCATTTTTTTTCCCCAATTTCAGGTCTCAGCACATGAATAATAGTAGAGCAATCAGTAAAAAGTAGTTATTACTGCTCTCACTCATATTTGGGCATTTTACAATGTGTTTTAAAGTTTTCCTCAAAACCTGTTATTCTGTTAATAGACTTGCTTAAGGTGTTTATGATTCTTACTCCGCAACTAGGCTTTTGACAAACCCACATAATAAGTGACGTTTCACATGTGGAAACTCCATGTTGGAAGAAACTATATGTGCCATAAAAAGATTCATTCAGATGGCATTTCTACACGAGATTGTGGATGTAAAGAAGAATTTGTTGAAAAAATCATTTGTTTGGAATTAAAATATGTAAACATTGAGGTCGTCGTAGACTACTGGGTAGTATGTTGGTTTATTAGACATGAGAAAAATAAAATTCTGTTCTCAATAATCTGTTGTTCGGAATCGACTTTGAACTTTAGATGCCGATCCGCATTGATAAAATTAGCACACAAAACGTGGGTGATGTGAGAAGCTAGGTAGTAGTAGTGACCAAAGGGTTGTAATGACAAAATATGTAAGTATGGATGTAAACGTTCCAGTTCATCAAACAAATCGACACAAAACATCTTTTTGTTGACTATTAGGCAGCCTTCAATAGCCCCATAAGCTATCGTATTTTTGTTGCAATGTCTGAGCTCGGTATTCCAACGTAGCTGATAAGGCAGAATAACGTTGAGCAAATCCTGCAGCTCGTTTAAAATAGTAATGAACCTCTACGAACCATTTGATATCGTGCGAGATTATAGACAATGCGATTCCTTATCATGTAATTTCTTCAATTTTGTCATGAAGAGTGTCTTGCGAAAGACTAGAGTGCATCGCAATGGCACTATTTTTCAAAAAAAGTGTAGAGTTGCGTGTGTACGCCGACAACATTGATATCATAGGGCATACGAAACGAGATGTCACATGTCGGCTTTTGGCGAGAATCAATCAAGAGGTCTGGCAGTAAATGAGTAGAAGTAGAGACATGTGACTTTCGATGTTGTCAGTGAATTTATTTATTTTGGTTCCGCCGTTATTAAGAAAAATACATGCATACATAATCGGTCATTACAATCCTTCAGTTAGGATTACGACCTAGCTTCTCACACCGCTTATGTTGTGTGCGTTAATTTTATACATGAGTACAGTTTAAAGTCGGCTCCGAACGACAGATTTTTGAGAAACTTTTCATGGCAATTTTATTTAATTTCGCCGAAGAAATATTTGTTTTTTCATATTTCATTTTTGATGTCTGACCTGGGATACGAACCCGGGCTTTACGAATAGTAAGCCAACACCCTACCTACTACACCACGGCGACAATGTTGTTCGGATGCAAGAGGATATTCCGGCGAAACGGGTATTTGATGAGGGAATTATCAGAAGTTGGCGTAGAGGACCATGCTGTTTGCATTGAAAGGAACAAATTGAAAAAGCTCTGTCATCGATTGGTGCGACCAACTGACAAAGGTCCGCAAGAACCAAAATCGCCTGCAAGGATGTGTTAAAGCAGGACCGGAGCAATAAGTCCAATAAAAGGATTGTTAATGACCAATTGAGTAAGTAGGTAAGCAAGGTCCGAAGTTGTTGTAGTAGATTGGGGGTAATGAAACTAAAAACTTCATTCAGCATGAAGTTGGATACGCTATGCGATATCCTCAATAACATAAACGCTAATAATCAACCGAATTCAGTAGATGTCGGACCATTGCTTTATAAACATCACAATCAAAATTCCATCCTTCTGACATAGCGTTACGCTTTTTTCCCCTTAATCCCTTCTGGGGACATATAACTTCCACAAAGCATTTCTGTCTTGTTTCCGTTTTTTTCTTCATCTTTATTTTGTTGTTTCAGCAAAGCTGTAGCAAAGTCTAGAATAATGGGGTTGCCATCTATCACTGTTCAGCAACAATGCCTTTCGAGTATTTGGTGTAGTGGTGGGGAACCTTGCTAATCGTTGATTCCTTCCTCATTTCCCTTTAGGTAGCGGCACTGCCTGGCCTTACTATGAATTTAAAATTGAAGAAATAATTTCGATTGCAGCTGTTTAAACCTAAAGGGCGATGTCAGTATAGAATTTATAGAAACTTTAGTTAAAGAAACCTTTCCATATATCATAATAAAGCAAATAAACAGCAAAGTTTTCATAAATCTGTGCTGTTTTATTGAACTGCTTTTAAATTATTATGGCCCTCATAACTTCCTCTCATTTGCAATCGAATCCAAACGATTGAAATGAAAAATTTTCTTTTCATTTATCGTTTTAAAAAATTATTTTCAGTGTTAGTATGTTTGTGTATGTGTTTGAGTGAATGTATTTGTAATTCTGTAAATTATTCCCATTTGCAATGTCATCAATATATCAAAATTGTTTGCAGCAACACCAGCAATAACAGCAACAGCAGTAGCAACCATACATACTGAAATCCTTGTTCCCTTTTTTTTTGGTACGAATTTATGAGTGTTTATAGGCGATATTAGAAGACTAACATGAGAGCAAGAGGAGCAAGAGAAACAAGGGGTTCATGCATTATAAAATTAAAAAAACAAAAACAAAAAAAATTATTTTATTTTTTTTTTTAGTGATTTTGTTGTTAAACTGATTGTTTTTGTTGTTATTGTTGCAATTATTGTTTCATTTCGATTTATTTCGTTGTATTTAAGAAGACTATGTGAGTGTAACTGAAACTAAACAGTCTTGTGTATGGGAGTACATTACAAAACGTTAAAACAATTACACTCAGGCCACATTTAACGCTTAGAAGTGTGGTAGTACTACCCTCTATATTGCTAGAGCCGCCTTTAGAGTTTAATTTTTTATATTCATGCAAATCTAAAAGAGATAAAATATTGAGTTGAGTTGTGCTCTTTTTTTTTGCTTTGCTTTGCAAAACGATTTTCCATTATCCTTGAAAGGCAAAAAATGCGCAAAAAAAAGCAGCAAAAAATATTTTCTTTCACTTCATTTCTTCGTTGGTTGTTGGATTTTAATTTCGAAATGATAAATAAATACATGACATGAAATGCATTTACATTTGCATTTGCTAAGGGATGTTGCTGTTGCCGTAGAGGTAAGTAAGGCCTCCCCATAGTAAGCAAAATATCTGGGATTTTTTTTCCATCAATGGATAGCGCATTGATTTGTTCATTTTCAAAAGGATTTCAAAATATTAAATTAAGTTTTTTATTTTTGTATTGTAATGAAAACCTTTTAATTAAAAGACTTGTTTTTTTTGATTCAATTTTTCTTAAATTATTGAATAAAAGTCATGCCTGGGGTGAAATCAGCGTAAATAAAGAAGAAGTCTGTCATCGTGATGACAAAAGCCGATACAATGCAAGTACGTATTTGAATTACGACCTAGTTTCTCACACCACTTATTTTGTGTGTGTGTATTTTATACATGAGTGGTGGGACCTACAGTTTAAAGTCGACTCCGAACGACAGATTTTTGAGAAACTTTTCATTGCAATTTTATTTTACTCTCAGAGTTTTTGCCAGAAATCTGCTGAGAGGAAGTCGCCGAAGGAATACTTTTGGTATTTTGTCTTGATGTCTGGCCTGGGGCTCGAATCCTGGCTTTTCGTCTAATAAACCAACACACTACCTACTAGACCACAGCGAAACTAGGTCGTAATCCTGACTGAAGGGTTGTAATTACCAATTATGTATGTACATATTTGAATACTATAATTAACTGGTAAGTCAATATTAAAAGGATTTTTATTGTATTAACTCTGGTACTAAGCGCTGTCATCGATTGGCGTGACCAACTGGCGAAGGCGCGTAAGAATCAGGGGCGCCTGGAAGGATGTATTAAGACATGCCGAAAATCGTTAATCGGGTTATTAATGGCCAAGTTATTAAGTGGCATTAAACACCAATTTAAATCCATTTATGAGAAACAAAGAAGAATATTGTCTTTCTGCTTTTAACTACAATTATGGCCATAAGTAAAGAAACACTATACATTTTTTAATAGTTTCTCCTTTAAAAAAAATAAATAAAAAGGCAGGGAAAGGAGAAAGTAAAATTCAATTGAAAAGTAAAGATCGCTTGCAGTAGGAAAAGAAAGGGTAATCTTGATGGACCCTAATTCCCAAATATAATTAAAGAAATTTCCACCTAGTATTCTTCTAATTAATGGAGATGTCTATGTAGTCACCGTAGTGTAGTAGGTGTTGGCTTGTTAGACGCAAGGCCGCGGTACAAAACCCAGGTCAGACATGTAAACGAAAATATGAAAAATATTTCTTCGGCGACTTACTCTCAGCAGATTTCTGGCAAAAATATAAAAAAAAAAAAATTTAATTGCCATGTTTCTCAAAAATTTATTGTTCGAAATTAAATTTAAACTTCAGGTCGCACCACTAATGTAAATAATTTACACACACAACTTAAGTGGTGTGAGATGATAGGTCGTAATTCTGGCTGAAGGGTTGCAATGACCAATTATGTATATATGTTGTATGTATGTATATGTGTCTGTGTAACATAAACTTGTGCTTGCGCTCGGAATACAATGTCCAGTTGGAAATGCTATTAAGTTTCTAAGGAGTTTCTTACACATGTTCAAGACCTATTTTGTTAAAGAACAGTCCAGCCTAAATTAAATTACTTGAAAGATTTGACAATCTTTGCTATTCGTCTCCATTACATTTCCACTTTCCATTTGATTAATTAATGGATCAGCTAAAGGAAGTAACCTATAGGCTTTCAAAGCTAAGAGATTGTAAGTCATTGGTGTATGACAGTAGGCCACAATAATTCCATTTACATGAGGAACTAAATGAAAGAAAGTTTAAATGGAGTTGGATAAGATAAAGAGAATACCGTGTGTTGGCATGAAAGGGGCAATGAGAACCTTTCCTACAACAGCGCTAAAAGCTCTGTTGAATTTAAGTCCATTGCATTTAGTAGTGAAGACCAAATCTTTGAAGTCTTTGGTTAGGCTTATGGAAGACAAGTTTAAAGTAAATTTTTTAGGGGCTTTTGGTACCTAAGGAATCAATAGATTGACAGCTAACTCCTTAAATGCCTCTTTGAACAGAATCAGTAGACTCCATGATTTTGGGAAATACTTTGCAACGAGACTTTGTAAGAAAATTGAATTAATCTGGAAACTGCATACTCTCTTAAGAGAAGAACTATTTTCTGATACATAGATAAGTCAAGAACGGATTTTAGAACAGAAGCAGAAGTTTTAGTTTCCAGAATGAGATAATCCGTGTCCGTAGAGAAATGAAGGGTATCTTCTAAGCGAAAGTTTCTGCATCGAAAGATGTGCTCAATGCTACTTGGATAGGATAAACAAAAGACGGGACAAAGCAATACTATCTGACAGTCTGGCAGCCATACAAATACTCGTTATGAGGTTAAATCGAAGATAGTATTAGAATGTTTGGAAAAGCTGCATTGGATAGTTAATAAAAATAAGATGACTCTCTGCTGGGTCCCAGGTTATATGGGAATTTTTTTTCACAATGAGCAACTAATTAAGCTCGACAGGAGGGGAACTTCTAGGCCGCTGATGGGTCCGAAACATTTCTGTGAAGTTGAAGAGGATTTTTGGAAAAGGATACTCAACGAACGGAAAGATAAAAAGTGGCAAAGAATCTTGCCAAACCAAGTGACTTTAAGGCAATCAAAACTTTTGTTGAGAAAGTAAAATAAGAGGAGATCTGAGTCACGAATCAAACTATCCTGGAATAACCTGATTGCCGGTCTTTTGATAGGGCGGTGTAGACTCGGAGTATACTTTTCAGAATGGCGGTTGTCTCGAGCGGAACATGTTGATTTTGAGACAATAAGAATAAAACATCGCAACACATTTTTGGAACATTTGGGTCATAAATGCATGCCAGCAAGAAACATTTGGAGTCATATGAATTTCTAGGCAGGGAATTGTCATTGTTAACATCGAGCAGGTTCTTGGAATTTGTCAGGATAATAGGCTAGGAAGGACATATTAAAGTATCGCCTTTTATAAGGTCATGTTGGTCAGGTCATGTTGGTTTAGAGATGTTTAAGCTGAAAATTGTCTAATCGGCTGGAGCGTTAAGAAAGTGTATTTGACATCAATATTTCACTCCAATTTTAGTGGTGTCCAATAGGAAACTCATCCTACTTATTTATCTTCAGCATGAAACTTCTTCATTGTCCTTAAGATACGATGCTAAATTTCATTCTACACTTCATTAATTTTATATTCCTTCCCTGCAAGTGTCATAAAAAAATTTCAAATTTTCCAAAATATTTTCCATACGGCATTAATTAAGTTTTCCGTTTTTCCTTCTACTTTTCTTCTACAATTTTCATTAACTTTTACTGTGAATGGAAAGGAAAACAAAGTAAAAAACAAGAAAAAAATATTCGTTTCATTCTTTTATGAATTTGGAATGATTTAATGAAAATTCTTTGATTCCTACACTCTCCAACAGCTCAGCAACATAAATTTCCATAAAAATTCGATTTTGTAACGAACGAAATGTAAGCAATAAGTGTGTGTATGTGTGTGTGTATGTATGTTTAAGAAACATTTTAATGAAATGTTGATGAATATTCATTCATTTCATGAATACTTTGAAGCTATGTAATCAAATTCATTCTGTTTTTTGTTGTTGATTTTTAGAATTTTTTTTTTTTTGCTTCTGAGTCAAAAGAGAATTTAAAAGAGAAGGTAATCTTGAAAGATTTTTTTACATTTACTTGAAAGAGGAGAAGAAAAATTAACAAGAAAACTCTAAAAGAAAGGAAAAATAAAACCAAAAACAATAAGAATGTTGTGAAAATGTTTTTATTTGCCTGAAATACAAAGGAAAAAAAAATTGAGTATCAAATGATATTTATTGATTAATCCATACTACACAGGGGGAAAAACAAAAAAATTTTTTTTGGAATTTTCTTTTAACAGGCCTATGTACTCAGGTGTATGCATGTATGTATATGAGACATTTTTAGCACTCAATTCGTTATGGTTGTATAAAATTTGGAAGCAAAAAATGTCTTTTTTTCGCTTTAGTTTATGGCATAAGCCGTTTTTTGCTAAACACATGCATGTACAGTGAATGCCATTGAAAATCGTACAGACGTATATTAAAGGTTTAAAGTGTGCACCAATTCATTTGGTAAGGAAACATAAAATGTTTCCAGTAATAAAAGAAAACTTTTCTTAATATTATTACGACATAAAAAGGAAAAATTGTCCGTCATTTAGTATCCTACACCAAATTTTTTTTAATAGTCCATACAAAGCGTTATGGTACATGGAATTATTGCTAGAATCTAACACGCAGGGGACGGCTCGTACTCATGTACCGCATTGTGTTGGAATTAGAAAAATAGGTCATGGAAAGGAGGACAAAGAGAGTAATGTTTGTGAACACTGGTTTACTTGTTTACAAATTATCGAAACTGCGTAATATAATAAGTCGCCGTAGTCTAGTAGGTAGTGTGTTAGCTTATTAGACGTAAAAGCCAGGGTTCGAGCCGCAGGCCAGACATCAAAATAAAATACAAAAAGTATTTCTTCGGCGACTTCCTCTCAGCAGATTTCTGGCAAAAACTCTGAGAGAAAAATAAAATTGCCATGAAAAGTTTCTAAAAAAATCTGTCGTTCGGAGTCGACTTTAAACTGTAGGTCTTATCACTCATGTATAAAATTAACAAACACAACATGAGTGGTGTGCGAGAAGCTTGATAGCAATCCTAACTGAAGGTTTATAATGACCAATTATGTTATGTATGTAATATAACAACAAACACCTGCATAAATAATTGATAAACAAGTAAACAATAATACAACAACAAACACTACAAGAATAAATGTAAACAAAATACACAAACAACAATAATGAAACAACGATGTTTAGATTTATAGACGTCTCTAGAAGGCGAAGCCACGAACATTCACCTTCAAGAACATTTACCAGACTGTTTACGTTGCCATATAAAAGGCAAGGCAAAGCATGCAACTAGTCTGTAAAAGTTCAGTCAGTCTTGTGTGAAGACGTGGTATATTTGAAGAGAGTAATCGTGGTTTGAAGATCTCCGTTATAAAGATCATTCGAGTAATTGTCTAGTAATTGTTATTGTTAATGCAAAGGGTGTAAACAGAGGAATAACAATGAAAAGCAATTGTTGTTGTTTACATCAAGTTGTAAACAGTGGCACACAGAATTGTGCGAAATAATAAAGAATTTTAATTAAAACCAAACATAAATATATTTTTATTTTAATTTGCAATCTACGAGCTCATATTTTAAACTTTTTTAAAAGCTAAAAACATAACAATATTATGAGTGAAGGTAGGAGGTACCACATACAGATAGTACGACTAAAGAAGGAATTCTGCTTGTAATGCAGTGTGCGATTCACAGATTTGTTCACAACCTAAAATTAAACTCTGAAGCTGAAGCAATCGCCAAAGCATTGAGGTCTTAGATTCGTTTTCCAGTTTCTAGTTTCAATGCCAGCTCTGACAGCTAGATAAAAATTTCTTTCAGTTCTTTGCAGTCTTCTGGCATAAGCTGTGTTCCTGAGTTGACGTTAAACTATACTGCCTGCCACCCAGGGACAAAATTAACGCCCAAAAAGGGGTCTTCGCTTTAAAAAGCAAAATTAAATGAAACACACATAATTCTACTATTATGATGAGACTTTGTTTTCAATGTGCATGGCACGGTTGGACTTTGTCGTTATGTCCGAAATATGATGTTTTTTAAATGGTCGCCTCTTGATGGCTTAGAACAATCTATCCTTTTCAGATATTTTATGAACTCTTTTACGTATACCTCTCGTTGATAGCTAGTAGCGAAGACCAAGAAAAATCGGTTATCATACGGACCGCTCTAAACTGTAGGTAATGATTCTTTCAGGCCCAATTTCAAGGAGATGTTGGAGATGTACTATAAAACCAGTTTTTCATCATGCAATTGACGAATTTGGATTAACCGTCACAGTTTCACTAACAGAAGCGATATTTTCGACAATGTGTACATTACGATGATAGATAGCATAGGCTTGATGAATATGCTTGATGGATGGACTTGATGGATATGCTTGATGGATAGGCTTGATGAATATGCTTGATGAATATGCTTGATGGATAGGCTTGATCACATCTGTAACGCTTCTAGTCCCTTCAAATTTATTCCCAATTTTGCCAAACTCTTACACAATAATTCAATTATGATGGCGATATTCACTCTATGATGCTTGAAAAGTGGCCACGTTCGTACGTTTCGGACTGCATTTGATTGCTGTTTGAATTACGATTCTTACTAGCATTCACTGTAAATGCCTTCACTGTAACTCTTACCACAACCACACAACATCTACATTATGTGGCATGAGACTTATATATCCAGCGACACGTTAGTAAACTTGCAATTGTCGTAAATATTTTTTTGTCTGTCGGCTTGTATGCATGTTTGTTTGTTTGTTTGTTTGTTTGTTTTTGCAGCACGTTCTCTAGTTTTTATACGTATTTTATGCAATTTTTGTTCATTTTCAACGAATACATGTGCATCTACTGTAACGAAAGACAAACATTAGAGACGACAAAGAACAAAATTCAGAAGAATTGGTGCCAAGAAAAAGAAATGTTTGGCTGTATTTGCTGTGGATGTGCATGTATTTTGGCACCAAAAAATCCTTTTCCAAATGAATTAGTAATGGAATCAAGGATAAAATACTGCAATACACCGCCACCACATAGAGGGAAAAGAATTATAATAATAACGGGATATTTATAGATTGAGCCATAAAAATAATAATTGACCTCGAAACAGAAATTTTGGAATTCGAAATTTTGTTCTTTTTTTTAAAGAATTTCATGACAATTGTTCACGTTTTTAGAGACGTTTATTGCTAGAGTTTGGAAATATTGGAAAATTTTAATAAGTATGCTTCTAAAGGGTCCGCCAAATAACTATTTTTATCTGAAAATGCTTTAAAAAAAAACTACTGAATATTTTCTCAAATTTCTTTTTTTATTTGAAAGTACATTCCTTCCGGTTAATAATGGAAAATAATTTCATTCAAATGGCTACCTCGGCTGGCCAAACATCGATTCACCAATAGCTTCACGAATATTGTCCTTTAAAGCGTCAATTGTCTCTGGCTTGTCGGCGTAACACTTATCTTTGACGGCACCCCACAAATAATAGTCCAACGGTGTCAAATCGCAGCTCCGAGGTGGCCAAACGACATCAGCTCTGCGGCTGATAATGCGATCTTCAGAAACAGGCCGCAAAACATCGAGTGTAGCTTCGACTGTGTGGAATGTAGCGCCGTCCTTTTGAAACCAAATACCAAATGTTGCCAATATCCTCTTCTTCAATTTTTGTGAACAACATTTTTCAACATGGCCCGATAACGATCGCCATTGACTGTAACGGCCACTCCTTGGACATTTTCGAAGAAAAAATGGCCCAATTATGCCTCTGGACCAACATCCGCACCAAACAGTGACTCGTTTTGGGTGCGTCGGCTTTTCAATGTATGCGTGCGGGTTTTCTGTGCCCCAAATGCGACAATTTTCCGTGTTTACATACCCGCCAAGATCAAAATGGGCTTCATCTGAAAATATGATTTTTTTTGCCAAAATCGGCATCTTCTGTAAGTCGATCGCAGGCCCACTTAGCGAAGCGAAAACGCATTGGATGATCAATTGGCTTCAACTCTTGAACCAATTGGACTTTGTATGGCGTCATATCAAGGTTTTTATGCAAAATTCGTCTCAATGATGTTGAGACGATGGAGACGATGAAGAAATGTTCAGTTGTTGAGAACGACGGTGAATGCTTCACGCACACTTCTTGCCACAGCAGCAATATTCTCGGGTACGCACTGTTTTTGGCTTTTCACGATTTGGTTTATCGATGAGGATGCCAGTTTCTTTCACTTTTTTCACAAGATAACGAACATACAGAGCTGACGGTGCTTTTCTTCTTCCAAAATTCGTACGCAATTTTCGCACACATTCTGCAACATTACCATGATTTTCAAAATAATGTCGCAATATTTCCCAGCGTTGTTCAAGCGTATACACAACCATATTCGTTCAAGCGGAAGGATAATTATCTGTCACATCAGACATGAGCTATGTGTTACCATTCACGAAATAAGCACTAGTTGAAAAAAAAAACGTTAGATGGCGGACCCGATATACATATTTCTGATAAACACTCTCCTCCTGTTTTTAATCAATAAAAACATGCTCTAAACTACAAGTATATGATGGGTTTGTAATAATTACCCACTCGTGTAGTGTAGTGTTAAATATATGTATATTCCAGCATGTCAGGTATGCATACAGCTGAAGCTAAAATATTTTTCATATTTTTTTCGATTTAAAAAAAAATCCTGAATTGCCCTGACCTTGAAAATCATAGCGTACTTGGGTGCTATAAGGTACCATTGCAATTCCAATAGTATCTATTTCGTCAGCCAACTATAACACGTGGAAAGCATTCCCTAACTAGCGCGATAGTCATATGAATGTGTGAATTCTATCCCAATTATCTTCAGCTAAATATGTATGTATGTGCGGCTAATAAATACTATGTGGCTAACAATCCTTTGCCTTAGGCTTACAAGTGCCAGGCAATAATAAAGAAATGTTTTCTCTTCTTTCCTGTTTTGTGGTATTTTCAGCTTTGGGTATATATGCACAGGGTCAGAGTCTCCTTATTACTGCTGAGAGGTTTTTAAGATGGGCTTTGATAAGGTTAGGCTAGGTTAGGTTAGAGGACGTGTACTTGTCAATAAAGACAAGTACATTATCCTGAGGTCGAATTGAGCCATTGTACATAAGGAAGGATAATGGAGGGAATAGGAGAGGAAGTAGGAAAGGGGAGAATGGGGATAATGGGAAGCGGTGGAATTACACAGACTCTGATAAAGTTTACTGCAAAATTTGTTATGCACACATCCATAGGGGGCCTGATTTGTTTATCCTATATATAAGCGGGTTCCTTATCCCATTTTTTTTTTGCAAACGGGTAAAGTTTGTTGGAGATCACCTATATGCCCTTCTTCAGAGGATTGCCAAGTCCAACATCACATAAAAATTCATTCAAAGTTTGTGAGATTTGTATCTACGTACCCATATAAGGGTAATTGTCGATTGTTCTATTATCTACCGGGTATCTAGGAATCGAAAGGCCACTTAACTAACAGTAAATATCCACATACATACATGTAATAATAAAGAAGTCATGGCTCGAGGACAGAGGACTCAAACTCGCAACGGAGAAAACGGAGTTGATACTTCTTACGAGGAAGTGTATACCGCTGAAAATCGACATCACGACATGCGACACCACTCTGACGACGCACAAAGTGGTCAACTACCTTGGCATTCGACTGGACCCAAGACAGACGGTCTGGGCTCAGATACAACACGCTGCAACCAAGGCAGCTAAGGTTACCTCTTTACTAAGTAAGCTTATGGCCAATATTGGTGGTCCTGTACAGAACAGACGCAGATTGATGATGGCAGTTATGGACTCTATTCTGCTTTACGGCAGTGAGATCTGGGCGGAGGCACTGAAGGTCGACTGTAGAAGGAAAATCTTATCATCGGTACAACGAACCGCTGCACTTAGAGTGACATCGGCGTATAAGGCTGTATCAATACTGGCAATCAGTGATGAAATACCTATAGGTCTACAGGCAAATGAGCGGAAGAGAGTGTGGGAGGCTAAAAATGTGGACGGAGAGACAGTAAATGTCGACGACGCCAGAAAGCGAACCATACAACAATGGCAAGAGGAATGGAACACTGAAACAAGTGGTAGATGGACGGCAAAACTTCTCCCAGATATTACCCGCTGGATTGAGAGGAAATTTGGTGAGGTTAACTACTATCTGACACAACTGTTATGTGGACACGGTTATTTTTGTAAGTACCTATTTAAAATGGGGAAGATGACACGACCAAATTGCATCTATGATGATGCGTCGATTGATGACGCGGAACACACTTTCTTTCATTGTGAGAGATGGAGACTGCAAAGAACTAGTCTTGAGGCCATAGTCGCCGTCTGTACTGTCAAGAACTTCTGCAATGTAATTCTGAACAGTGAGGATAACTGGAATAGTGTAGTCAGATACGCTGAAGACTTACTAAAATCTAAGAAAATTGACTTGGATGAGAGAAGTAGAATGGACGTTTGAAATATACATACATGTATAACACTTTAGTCAGAATTACAACATTACCTTCTCATACTACATATGTTGTGTGTGTTAATTTTTATACATGAGTGGCAGGACAGATTTTAGAGAAGCTTTTCATGAGAATTTTGTTTTTTTCTCAGAGTTTTTGCAAGAAATCTGCTGTGAGGTTGTCGCCGAAGAAATATTTTTTCATTCCTCGTTTTGTTGGAGATGTCGGAACTGGGTTTTCAACCAAGTCCTTACGTCTAATATGCCAACTTACTACCTTTGTACTTGACTACAGCGACTCAGTAAATAATAGACAGTAAATTTGATACCTGACTCTTACATCAACAGAGTACTTACCATACTCGGGTATTTAAAGGCAGGGGAAAATCTAACTTAATCGCTTGACTTGATTCCATCAATGTATACTTGGATGGCATCCTCTGGAAGGTGTAAACGATTATCATAATAGGATCTATCGATTATTTTCGTTGTAAAAATAGTATCGAATGGAATTTGTATATCCAGGTCAGGTTAGGTTAGGTTTGGTTAGAGGACGTGTACTTGTCAATTAAGACAAGTACAGTAGCCGGAGGTCTAATTGATACTTGAACAACGTCCTAGTTTCTCACACCACTTACATATGTTGTGTGTATTAATTTTATACATGAGTGGTGGGACTACAGTCTAAAGTCGACTCCGAACGACAGATTTTTGAGAAACTTTTTCATGGCAATTTAATTTACTATCAGAGTTTTTGCCAGAAATCTGCTGAGAGGATGTCGCCGAAGAAATACTTTTTGTAATTTGTCTTGAAGTCTGGCCTGGGGCTCGAACCCGGGATTTACATCTAATAAGCCAACACACTACCTACTAGACTACGACGACTTCATATCCAGGTAAACTATATTCAAAATATTCACATGACTATCGCTTTTATGGTTTCTATGCTCTTGAATCGCTCAGCTCTCGTTGCAGTGTTCCCATTTAGTATATTGAGTATCTATGTTAGTTTAGTTTGCTATTTAATTGCATAATTGCCTAAGGAAACAATCAGCAGCTAACATAATGCCAGACTTCTTGCGTTTCTTGTAAGGAGAAACGCTCATATTTGCGGACTATGCGGACAGATCTTACTATAAACAGGATATCAAAAATAAACAGTATCGCTATGCCTGTTAAGATATCTTCTTCTAGAAGCCAATCTACTGCCATATTTTTGGTGACTAAATATAGAAATTAAATCTAATTAAAGTACGATTGGAATTCTTTTGATTATTGCAAAAATTTTATAATTTTTAAAACTTTAATAATACCGGCTTAAATGTTAATTAGCATCGTAGCTAATTAAAGAAATTATTTTTTATTTTTTGATTTTCTTTTCTTTCTTCATTTAAATTAATGCCACACATACACAAGAAACTACGCCACCTACGGCCATAACCTAATAACGTGAGGCAACACAAAGTTTAAATTACACTTTATTTAACATCTTTTGTTTTATTTGAGTGTGTATGTGTGCATAGCCATCATCATCATCATCATTTTTGTATGTCAAATATTTGTATGTGTGTATGTGTATGTGCTTGCTAACCTCTATCGTATTTTCTTTACCGTTATTTGCTTAAAATCTGCCGAAACATGCTCGTGTATAATAAACAATTGCTTTGCTTAGCTTATTTAATACTCCCGTCTCTGACTCTCTAAGTTTTTTTTTTTTTTTTTTTTTTTTTTTTTTTTTTTTTTTTTTTTTTTTTTGGTTTCCATCTCGTAGTTCGGTGTGTTAAGCGACAACAAAGCGACAGCTTCTGGTTACGTTTGCTTGTTTCTTTTTCTGTGTGTATGTGTGTGTGTGCATTTTTCATACTCCATTTTTTTTATTTCTTTCTTTCTATTCTTTGTAGTTTTTTTCTCTGTTTGTAGTGGTGTATGGTGTGTTAATAATATAAGAAGCAGCACAAACATTGTTCAAATAGAGTACAAGGCCATGGAAAATGGCAAGAAAACAATGCAAAAAGGGGAAGTGAATTTCAGCCCGACTTTAGTGGTACTACAGTCCTCTGGAAATTTTTTGTTAATGTTTGTGTTTCTCCAGGGATTTTTGATTAATTAGAAGCATTGATCCATGGTAGAGGTTAACATATAAGCTATACCACGTACTTACAATGTTCGATAAAGATCCTCAAACTAGGCAGCAAATATGCAACAAAAATATCAGCGGAGTAAGTCTACTCCAACTTTCTATCGAATTACATGACATACAAGGACATACAAGACATGACAAGGCAGTAAGACCGGCTTTTTATATTTCTTTTAATTCCTTTAGGGGCAAAGGGCGTTCACTAACCATTTAGTCAGATGCGACTATGGCCATAGAAACGATAGACGAATGACGAGAAAATTTCTATAATTGCTGGAGAAAAAAGTGTAAAACTTGTCTACATGGGGACATATCCTCTCCTCGATGAGTAGATTAAATGTAATTGACTATCTAAACCGGAGAATTAAGGAATATTTCCCAGAAAATCTTAGACTATGTAGGCATAAATATCGAAGGCAAATGAGATGACGCCAATCTATTCTGTGTCAATGAAGAGTCCTGCTCCACCGCTCGACTCACTTGGCCCTCGATAGATAGAAGGCAGATCAACTAGTAACGCCATCTTGATCACAGTGGCAATGCTTACAGGTCATTGTGTTAAGGGAAGACACGCGCAAAGAATGAAGTTCCCATCTAACCACTTCTACGATAACGACAGATACGTTGATGATGAGGAGACTGTTATTCACTTTCTTTGTCAATTCCCATCTCTTGCGCGGTGCAGATATAAGTTATTTGGCTCTCCATTTCTTGTCAGCTTGACGGAGCTATCATCCATTGATGTCAAGGGTATAGCTTCGTTTATTAAACTTTCGGGCTGGTTTTTCAGCGTACTTTTAATGTGCAGACCTTGCGCTGACCAACTTCAACCAAAATAGGGAAGAAGTTGGTCAGTACAGTGACTGCATTCACCTGTGGCGTCACAATGGGCCGCTATGCATGTTCAAGTGAGCTTTTGGTATCAAAGCTGCCACGCCAACCAGCGTACCTACCTACTAAGTCCCTCTTCACTGATAAAAGTTACTGAAAATACCTAGTAAATCTCAGAAGCAACAAATGTCATACCAGGAATGATCTCCACAGTTATCACAAGAAATGAACTGCTCGAGATAGACTATCTATCGATTGATAGGCTGACAACTCCTTCCGTAACTATCCCTTGGAGAGAATCAGTATGATTTAGAGAAATGCTTCGCAACGAGACTGAGTCACAAAAATGAATGCAGTAATCTGGAAGCCGCACACTCTCTCTCTTAAAAGAGGTACTCTTAGGTGGTATACGGATAAGTAAATAGCAAAAGTGTTTGGTCACAGAAACTTGCCGGAATTTTCCAAGCGAAAGTCTAAGCCATCAATCAATTCAATCTGGATAGGTGGTGCAGCTCCAACTGAACAAAATATGAAAAAATATATTTCGGCAAATTCCTCTCAGCATATTTCTGGCAAAATAAAATTGCCATGAAAAGTTTCTTAAAAATCCGTCGTTCGGAGTCGACTTTAAACTCTAGGTTCCGCCACTCATGTATAAAACTTAACGCAGACAACATAAGTGGTGTAAGAAACTAGGTCGTAATCCTGACTAAAGGGTTGTAGGGACCAATTATGTATGTATGTTTGTAGGTGGTACAAAAGACAGAACATAGCAATACTATCTGACAGTCCAGTCGCCATTTATGCACTTGGCTCTTATGAGTTTAAATCCAGGGTAGTATGGAACTGTCTGAAAAAGTTTAAACAGCTCTGTAGCGCCCCAAGTTATGTGGAAATACGCCGTTGATGAGATCAGAATCCTTCTCTCCGAGGTTTAGAGAGATATGGGAAGGGAAGATAATGAGAAGCAAAGACTCTGTTCACAACAAGTGGGAAGTAAAGCAATTAAAACTTTTGTTGAAATATTATAAAAAGGGGAGGCCTGAGTCATGCATTAGACTATAGAGGAATAACTTGAAGAAAGACACTTTTGTTCCAACAAAAGAGTGCACGATTCACTATCACTGGTGCCTACATACTAAACCCACCCCCTACACACTTCAACCACTCTCCCCCCGCGGGACTGCCGTAAGGTATTACTTCGCGGAGGGCTGGTTAGCTTTAAAGCTTTATCACATTAATTCAAATTTCGCCTCCGTTCCTCCAGTCTTCGGAGTACTATCATAACTTCAGCCATTCTCTGGCTATATTGACTCCATAGAATCCTAGAATTCAGCACCTCTTCCATAAGTCGATTTGGTCCAAACCTCGTTTCCCCGGGCCATCTAAATCTGGGGCAGCATGTTAGAATATGCTCCGCATCTTCCTCCTCATCTACACAGTTTGGGCATAAAGGGGAAGTATCTTAGTTAGGAACTGGGTCACATAGTAGTTCAGCTCACACTGTTCGTTCTCCATCCAAGGAGCTACATCGGGGACAAGGCGAAATGTTCATCTTCCCTTTAAACTGTTCTCCAATCGTAACTGCCATTTGTGCATGGAAGTCCTTCGTTCCTCCGCTTTTATAGCTGCAGTTTGTCCTGGATGCTCGAGACGGTGAAAGTATATCCGCCTCATATCATCCGCCAGTATGTCTATTGGTATTATCTTTGCCAATACCAGTACCGCCTTATCAGACACTGTCCTGAAGCCGCTTATCTGTCTAATCGCGCTTATACGATACACCGAGGACGGTATCCTCTATGTAGTCCCCACGGAGAGTGCCTCAGACCATACTGGGCTAGCATATAACATTATCGATGTCACAACCCTCGATATTATTCTCCTCTTAAATGGATTTGGTCCTCCAATATTTGGCATCATCCTTGCCAGTGCTCCCTGGGTTGCAGATGCGTTTTCGCCGATGTATTTTACGTGGTCCTTAAACTTCAACCTGTCATCGATAATTACTCCCAGGTATTTTATGGCCCTCTTCGATTCGATCTTAGTGCCTCCAACGTTCACTTCCATTTTCTCCACTATCTTCCGGCCGGTTATCAAGACGGCCTCCGTTTTGTGAGCAGCAAGTGTCAATCCTGCCTCATCAAGTCATGCTCCAACTTTTCGAATCGCCATGCTCGTCTTCTCCTCTATTTCTTTCACCGTCTTAGTCACCGAGACTATGGCAATGTCATTTGCAAAGCTCACAATTGTAATCACGTTTGAAGAATGGGGGGATGTCCAGCTCAATATGTAGATAACGTGGCGTTTCTAGGAACCAGTGAGTTATTAACACATCCTAAACGAAAAAACGTGATTGCAAACCAGCTGCTGTGCAGGAAATTGTTATTGTTGACACAGAGAAGCATTGTGAGGCTTGTCTGGGCAAACATTTTTCATACTTGGCTGGATAGTAAAATAGTATAAAAAACGATCTTTCTCATTAGGCCTCGTTTAGACGAGAAGTTTGCTAGCGGCTTAAAGGATAGATTCACAAAAAAACATGAACAAAAAAATTTTGAGAATTTTGCTTAACGTCGCACTTTTTATTAAAACTCTTAGTCTGTTACTGACGACTCACGACACATTCTCGACTCTCAAGTGACTTGCAACATTGCTTATCGCTTGATTTATAATGGATAATTTTTTAAGAGCTATAGGAACATTAAACATTAAAACACATAAAATTCAGAAAAATGCATGAAATCTTTATTTGAATCGATAGTACGGTCCATATAATTTAATGTTTGAAGATTATTTCATGCAAATGTTGACAGCGACTGCGCCTCAAATGGTCCATCCGCTTAGTCCAATTTTGGCTTACTCTTTCCAACATTTCGGCCGGTATCTCACGAATAAATGCTTCAATGTTGTCTTCCAATGCGTCAATTGAAGCGGGCTTGTCTGTATAGACATGAGCTTTAACATAGCCCCACAAAAAATAGTCTAAAGGCGTTAAATCGCACGATCTAGGCGGCCAATTGACCGGTCCCGAACGTGAAATAAAATGTTCACCGAACTCGCCTCTCAATAAGTCCATTGTTACGCGTGCTGTGTGGCATGTGGCACCGTCTTGTTGAAACCACATGTCATGCAAGTCAAGCTCTTGCATTTTCGGCAAAAAAATGTTGGATATCATCTCACGGTAGCGCTCACCATTCACAGTTACGTTACGATTCGCAGCATCTTTGAGGAAGCATCATTGGACCGTGATGCCACCAGCCAATAAACCGCACCAAACTGTGACTTTTTCTGGATGCATTGGTAGCTTTTGCAATCCTTCTGACTGATCTTCACTCCAAAATCGACAATTCTGCTTATTTACGTATCCATTGGGCCAAAGATGAGCTTCGTCGCTGAACACAATTTTTCGATAAAGAAGTGGATCTTCGGCCAACTTTCCAGGAGCCCATTCACCAAAAATTCTGCATTGCGGTAGGTCATTCGGCTTCAATTTTTGCATCAGCTGTATTTTGAATGGCTTCACACCCAAAATCATTCCGCAAAATTTTCCACATTGTTGAGTAACAGAGGGGCCCAATTGATGCGAACGGCGACGAATCGATAATTGATGGTCATCATTAACACTGGCCGATACAGCTGCGATATTTTCTTCAGTTCGCACTCTACGTAAGCGTGTTGGTGGTTTAATGTCCAACAATGTAAATTTGGTGTGAAATTTAGTCACAATAGCCCGAATAGCCGCTTCAGTGGGTCGATTAAACTGACCATAAAATGGAGAAAAAGCGCGCAATGAACTTTCTTAACAGAGCACGCATTTTGATAATAAAATTCAATGATTTGCAAGCGTTGTTCGTTTGTAAGACGATTCATGGTTAAATTATTGACCAAACTGAAGATGTTTGACAGTGAAACAAAACACGAAATGTGCGTGTGCTGTTTGAACCAGTGTTGCCATAAAGATAATAGCTGAAAAATCACCCGTTAGTTTTTTAATCTATGCTTGGCAACTTCGAGATCTTGCCATAAAGTATTGTTGTTGTGTTATTGTTTTTAATGTTTACGTGCTGTTTTATAAAATTCTACTAGACACTCAACTGTAAAGTGTTACAAATGCTAACACAAACTTAATAATAACGCAGTGGTAAAGTAGAGTATAAAAACCTAGCAAATGTAACGAAATTTTTATTGTCAAGTTTGCCTTTTAATACGCTCACATACATATGCAGTATATAAGCACGTATGTGTACATAGAATATTTATTTTAGAAATAGAGAAACTTATGCACTAATTCACACCCACATACGCAATATTAACACATACATATACATACACTTACAATTTATTTAATGCTTTCAAGAGTAAAGGGTGTGAGTAAAAAAATTAAAACGTAAAACAGGGGAAACGAAGTGAGAGAGGAAAAACAAAAAAGAAGTTGAGTAGTTTATTGCTGTGCATTAGTTTAGTTTCATTTTGTTATTGTTATAACGTCGCTTTGGCTAGAAATGAAAGAAAGAAAGAAAAACGAAGAGAGAAAAAAAGCACAACAACAACAATTAATGTAACAAGCAAAAACAAAGGCAGAAGAAGAAGAAGAAGAAAGAAGTTTAAGTACATACTACTACGTGCATTAGAGAGTAGAACGATGATAAAAGAATTTCAAGGCTTTTTGCCCATTTTACTGTTGCGATAGTAAAGCATGCACTTGCATGCTTTAATGTATAAGTGTTATGTAAATATACATACGTATGTGCGTACATGAGCACATGTCTGTGTGTATAAATATTAACGAAAGCATGCCACGCATATGTACGCAATTGTAAGCGTGTGCTCATTTAATTATTTATTTTAAGGTTTCGTTTTCAGTGTCTTGAATATTTTATTTGCTGCTTACCCTCTCTCTCTCTTTCTCTCTCTCTCCGTGGCTGTCATTTAAGATATTGCTCAACTAAAATAACACGTTCTTTACTTATGTATGTTGTTGCTTTTCTGTTTGTTCTTGTAATAATATTTTCTTAATTTCTTCCTGCGTAGTACAGGGAGTCGAAATATAAGCAGAAAACAATGAAGATTTATGTTAATATATGCGTGCATATGCAATCATGCATATAAAGTGTTTTACAAACACACATTCATTCACTTACACTGTGTGCATATGTTTTATATTTCCGTCATCTTATTTGAATTTATTTCCGGTTTTTGAAATTTATTGTTCGTTCCACCATATTCTGTAATTTCAACGAGTCATGGTGAAAATCTCTAATTAATACACATGTGGTGTGCATGCATAAGCATATTACATGCATATATGTATGTTAGTACATGTTTATGCTAGTATTGATGTGTGTGTGTAAATTTAATTGGCAACGCTTACTTTAGTATTTGTATTCTCTCTGGTAGAATTTTTTTTTACCAGTTTCCATCCATACCGCATGCATTTAATTAATGTTGGGTTTTTAATTTAAAAAAACCGTACGTTTGGTTTGTAAAATAATTTCATGGAAAAACGTTTAATTAAGACGCATTACATTGTGGGTTTTAAGCTGAGATATTTTGTAATTACGGATTGAAGTTCTATAAATGGTTTTTGGAGCACATCAGATGGAACGTTTTGTATCAAACAGTAAATGCACAACTAGGTTCATAATTGAATATGTAGGTAGTGTGTTGGCTTACTATAGGGTCCGCCAAATACCTTTTTTTTTGAAAATGCTTTAAAAGAAAACTACTGAATATTTTCTCAAATTTCTTTTTTTATTTGAAAATACAATCCTTCCGGTTAATAATGGAAAATAATTTCATTCAAATGGCTGCCTCGGCTGGCCTACACAAGAAGATGCCTATTTTGGCAAAAAAAAATCATCTTTTCAGATGAAGCTCATTTTGATCTTGGCGGGTATGTAAACAAGCAAAATTGTCGCATTTGGGGCACAGAAAACCCGCACGCATACATTGAAAAGCGGACGCACCCGAAACGAGTCACTGTTTGGTGTGGATTTTGGTCCAGGGGCATAATTGGGCCATTTTTCTTCAAAAATGAGCAAGGAGTGGCCATTACAGTCAATGGCGATCGTTATCGGGCCATGTTGAATGAATTTTTGTTCACAAAAATTGAAGAGGAGGATATTGGCAACATTTGGTTTCAACAGGACGCAGCCGAAGCTACACTCGATGTTTTGCGCCCTGTTTTTGAAGATCGCATTCTCAGCCGCAGAGCTGGTGTCGTTTGGCCACCTCGGAGCTGCAATTTGATACCGTTGGACTATTATTCGTGGGGTGCTGTCAAAGATAAGTATTGCGCCGACAAGCCAGAGACAATTGACGCTTTAATGGACAATATTCGTGAAGCCATTGGTGAAATACAGCTCCACACAATCGATAATGTGCTTAATAATTGGACCGATCGTGTAGGCTACTGCATGGCCAGCCGAGTCAGCCATTTGAATGAAATTTTTTTTCCATTATTAAACGGAAGGATTGTACTTTCAAATAAAAGAAAGAAATTTGAGAAAATATTCAGTAGTTTTTTTTAAAGCATTTTCAAAAAAAAAAAGTTATTTGGCGGACCCTTCAGAGGAGAGTTCGTACGTACAAAACCATGAAAATTGAAAAAAAAAATTCTTTCGGTAATTTTCTTTCAGCAATCTTCTGGCAAAACTCCAAGAGCAAAAAATATTGTAATAAAAAGTATCTCAAATCTGTTGTTCAGATTTCACGTTAACGTGTAGCTTCCACCGCTTACAACATGGGTGGTTGGAGAAGTTGGGTTGTAATCCTGACTAAATGGTTATAATTGCCCAAATAAGGGTCATTCTTCCATCTGTCTTTTGTAGATGAATGCAGTTTGTAAGATACTGTATAGAGAAAAGTGAATCTCAGGCTTGTTAGCCTTTGCAAGCGGGTAGGCTCTGTTGTACCCTTCAATGACATCGTATCCATGAACCCTCAGTAGTGATCGCGGTTCAAAACCCTGGTCAGAAATCTACAAAAAATCAAATTCGTAAAAATTTTCTTCGGCGACTTCCTCTCTGCAGATTTCTGGCAAATACTCTGAGAGTAAATAAAATTGCCATGAAAAGTCTCTTAAAAATCTTTCATTCGGAAAAAAATAGGTAATGTGAGAAACTTGGTTGTGATCCCAACTAAAAATTAGGAAGTGGGCAAGTAAGATGCTAGAGCAAGTCCAGAGACTTCGTATAGTACATAGACTTCCAGGACAACACATTACAGTGGCTAAAAGTAGCCCACAATTATGCTTCTGATATACATACTGATATTCTGTATCAACACTACTTTACGTGACAGCAGAGAGGGGGTTGCTATGCTAAAAATCTTCATTCATAAGCAGGAAAAACTTTAGGCAGAAAACCTTGCTGATCATATTACGACTTTGGGGCGCATTGGGGCACATAAGTGCTACCAAGTGTTTTCAATAAGTTGCAACGAAATAAAGCAGTATTGTCTCCGTTTTATGGCAATCGCTTAAAGATATATCCCAACGAATAACATTGGATTGAATTCTTAGATTCACAACAGACCCAATTTAGTTCTATTTCCTCTTGCAATTTCATTGCGCTTGTTCGTTGCAGGCTCTTTATAAACTTTACCTGATTTGGCAGGCCTATTGAAAAAGTCGCCGCATTCTAATAGACAGTGTGTTGGCTTATTAGACATGAGTTCACGGTTCAAACACCAGGTCAGACATCTCCAATAAATTGAAATATGAAAAAATTTTCTTCGGCGACTCTGAGAGTAAATACAAATCACCATGAAAACACATTCTGCAAAACATCTGTCGTTCGGAGTCGACTTTGAACACTCATGTATAAAATTAACACGCACAACTTAAGTGGTGTGAGAGAAGCTAGATTGCAACCATAACTGAAGGTTCGTAATGACCAATTACGTATGTATGTACAACTTCTATATATTCATCTTTAAAGCCATTGCTTCGGCGTGAATGAATCGTATAATGCAAAGGACAATAAAGGATTCGGCTATGGATCCATTTGTGAATAATTGGGTAAAGTTCCCTGGAAGTTTGTCACAGACGGATCCAAACGTCATATTCATTGTAAAACCGCGTTCGAAAGCCACTTCAGGTAATTTGTAGGCGATAGGTGTATCCACAGCCGTTCACAGCCGTTCGGTAACATCGACTGGTAGCCAGTTCAGGATAGCAAGCAATACCTTAGATGATGTCGTTCTAAGAGTATCAGACGTTATGATCACTTAAGAACAGCCAATACGGGATTAATATCCCAGTTTAGGATTGCTGCAGTCGTGCAATAAAAAATATCGGTTGCTGTTTTAGTGGTTGTGGTTTGTGTGTTCATGCTCCAAGGCATTTGGTGCTTGCTGATGGAGTGTGCTACTCCATTTATCGGTGTGCTACTCCATTGATACTAGAGGAAGTAAATTGAGGGAGTACAAATTTGTTGAACCTTTTCGATAGTAATCTCAGTGCAGATTGTAGAGTTACAGGAACTAATATTTGGTTTTTACTTATAGTCGCTGCTACCATATCATCTGCTTAGGCAATAGTCATGCGGCGTGTTCTTTCCATGATTGTCAGTAGAGTGTTAAGGTATAGGTTCCATAGCAAAGGTGAGAGTACATCCTCTCGTGTCGTCGAATCTCCTATTTCTTAGCAGTTTTTGAACAAAAGCGTTGACCATAGGATCGTGACATTAATCAACGTCTACGGTTGCCATTAGAGGTTCTTCACTACTCTTTATTTGGTTCTTTTTCTGCATCTAATGGTAATAGTAGACCTTGATTAATGTACCCTCCATATGCTACTGTCTAGCTGGTTTGTTCTTTCAAAGGCTTTGCCTAGACAGTCCGTTTTAAAGCAACAACTGATAGTATAGTGCGACAAGAAGTAGCAAATTTATTCAATATCTCCTTCAACTCGTATATTTTTTTTATTAAAAATATATTTATGGACTCCTCTAAATATTATTTTTATGTGAAAATACTACAGCTCTTGCATAAAAATTTCACAGAATTTTTAATTAGAAAATATTCTCCTTGTTTTTTTCTAGCATAACTGCTGTTGTTATTCTCTTTCAAATTGAAGAAAAAAATAAAAATTCGAGATTTTTTTTTTACTATTCTTGTCCAATACACCGTGACACGTAAAATATTACAAGAAAAAATTATTGAAATTTACGGGCGAAAAAAATGCCACAAAACAAGAACACAAACACGCACGAAATAAAAAGTTGTGGGAAATAAGTTTCCGACACTGCCATATTACAACAAGGGAGGGAGGGGGTGGGCTCTATAAAAGACATTTTAGAGAAAATGTTTAAAACATTTTTTTCTTTCTTTTTCCACTCCCCCTCATTTGCTTTTTCTATTTATAACTTTGGTTGGCTAAAATCATTTCGTACATCTAGAAGGGGGTGACTGTGTGAGTGTAAGAGAGTGACTGACTGTCTGTTGAAACGTATAAAAACAAGAAATCGTTTTGGTTTACAGTGTGACATTTAGTGTTGGGAGACGTCTTTACATTTTTACCCCCCCCCTCCGTTTGTGTCAAAAAAGAAAACAAAAAAATTCTCATTTTCCAGTTTGAATTTGGAAAAAGAATGGAAATTATTATGTTCCTCTCTCTCACACTCTCTATTTCCCTTTCTTTTTCCCGTTTTGTTTAACTTGTAAAGGAAAAGCCGCAGAATTTTATTTTGCATGCAGTGTTGGAAATAAATTTTTCAGAAAATAATCAAAAAAAAAAAAAACAGAAAAACATGCAAAAAATTTTTTGTTGCCAAAAATCTAAAACAAGAATAAAACTTAGAAAATTTGAATTTTCATTTCTGTGTGTGTGTCATCCAGCTATTGTTGTTGCTGCATTCGTTACGCATTTTTCTACTTTTTTTTTTGCCATTTTTTTGTTGCCATTGATTGAGTTTCTGTTCTGTTTAGATCATGAGTTTTATTTTTAGAAAAACGTTTTCCTTTTCCTACTCCTTCTTTTTATTGTTTTTGTTTTTGTCTTTAACTTTAAGAAAAATGGCGTAAAATGGCTTTTTGTGGGTTTTGTTAAGAGCGAAAAGCATAAGAAAAAAAAAAACGAAATTAAAAAATAAAATTCAATTCAATTTTCTTTAAGCATCAGTGCCAAGACACCAACGGAATTGACACTTTTTTTTTTAAATATTAAGTTTTGCTCTGCAGACAATTTGCTGCCATCATTAGAACAAAAGAAAAAAAATTGAAAGGAAATTAAAAAGCAACTGCAAACAGAAAACATTTTATTAAAGTGCGATTAAAGAATTTGAAAGAAATTTTATTTAAATTTAGTTTAGGACAGGGCGTATGATTGATTTTAATTCTATCAAATGTATTGAAAATTGTAACATAATGTGAGGCGTCATATGCAGCGTATGATTAATATGGAATTACTTACAAGTACCAATCAGAGATCCAGCAATGAGTAATCAAAAATATGAGTAGAACCGAATCATACTCATAATTTCTGATACTTATACGCATTCATTCGCCGTGGTCTAGTAGGTAGTGTGTTGTCTTATTAGACGAAAAGCCAGGATTCGAGCCCCAGGCCAGACTTCAAAATAAAATAAAAAAAAATATTTCTTCGGCGACTTCCTCTCAGCAGATTTCTGGCAAAAACTCTGAGAGTAAATAAAATTGCCATGAAAAAGTTTCTCAAAAATCTGTCGTTCGGAGTCGACTCTAAACTGTAGGTCCCGCCATTCATGTATGAAATTAACACACACAACATAAGTGGTGTGAGAAACTAGGTCGTAATCCTGACTAAAGGGTTGTAATGACCAATTATTATACGCATTCATACTTATTTTAATATCATGGAACCTCTACTCTTATTCAAAGTTTGAAGTACTCATCATATTCATACTTAACGACACATATGATGTTGTTGGAATGGACTCTCCATAACTCAACATATACACGAAGCACAAAATAAGTATGAATCGCGTACAAATACTAAAACATTTACTAGAAGGTTGTGTGTTTGCTCTGCTTACTGCTCTGCCTTTTTTGCTTATGTACCCTGTTTTCTGCAACAACAACTAATACTGTAAATTTTAATTAATGATTTCAGTCTCTCGAATCATTTATGAGTATTTTTCTAAAGTTATGAATCTAAATGAGTAGGCTTATGAATCAAACATATTTCAAATGGTATGAGTTTGATGTCAACGTTGTACGCATACTCATTCCAACCTGTACTTATAAGTCAACGTTGTAGTGAGTATGAATGAATCAGAGTGCATAGTTAAATTTCAATATTGTTGACTCACTTATATTCAAAAGTTCATGAGTGCTTAGGAGTAGCGAAAAAACGATTCATTGCTGGTCCCTGGTACCAACACAACACCAAGTTAAATGAGGTTGGCTTCAAAAGCAACCAAGCTGTTCGTTTTTCTGGACATATTGCCGAAGAAGACAAGGCTGGATGTTTAAAAAAAACCTACTGAATATTTACTCAAATTTCTTTTTTTTATTTGAAGTACAATCCTTCCGGTTAATAATGGAAAATAATTTCATGCAAATGGCTTCCTCGGCTGGCCATGCAGTGGCCTACACGATCGGTCCAATTTTTAAGCACATTATCGATTGTGTGCAGCTGTATTTCACCAATGGCTTCACGAGTATCGTCCTTTAAAGCGTCAATTGTCTCTGACCTGTCGGCGTAACACTTATCTTTGACGGCACCCTATAAATAATAGTCCAACGGTGTCAAAACGCAGCTCCGAGGTAGCCAAACGACATCAGCTCTGCGGCTGATAATGCGATCTTCAAAAACAGGGCGCAAAACATCGAGTGTAGTTTCGGCTGTGTGGCACGTAGCGCCGTCCTGTTGAAGCCAAATGTTGCCAATAACCTCCTCTTCACTTTTTGTGAACAAAAATTCGTTCAACATGGCCCGATAACGATCTCCATTGACTCTAACGGCCACTCCTTGCTCATTTTCGACGAAAAATTGCCCAATTATGCCTCTGGACCAAAATCCACACCAAACAGTGACTCGTTTTGGGTACGTTGGCTCTTCAATGTATGCGTGCAGGTTTTCTGTGCCCCAAAATGCGACAATTTTGCTTGTTTACATACCCGCCAAGATCAAAATGAGCTTCATCGGAAAAGATGATTTTTTTTTTGCCAAAATCAGGATCTTCTGTAAGTCGATACCAGGCCCACTTAGCGAAGCGAAAACGCATTGGATAGTCAATTAGCTTCAACTCCTGAACCAATTGGACTCTGTATGGTGTCATACCAAGGTCTTTATGTAAAATTCGTCTCAATGATGTCTCCGAAATGTTCAATTGTTGAGAACGACGGTGAATTGATGTTGATGGCGCTTAACGAACACTTTCTGCCACAGCAGCAATATGCTCGGGTGTACGCACTGTTTCTGGCTTTTCACGTTTTGGTTTATCGATGAGGATGCCAGTTTCTTTCACTTTTTTACACAAGATAACGAACATATAGAGCTGACGGTGCTTCTCTTCTTCCAAAATCCGTATGCAATTTTCGTACACATTCTGCAACATTACCATGATTTTCTAAAGAATGTCGCAATATTTCCCAGCGTTGTTCAAGCGTATACACAACCATATTCGTTCAGCGGAAAGATAAAACTAATTATCTGTCAAATCAGACATGAGCTAAGTGTTACCATTCACGAAATAAGCACTAGTTGAAGAAAAAAAAATGTTAGATGGCGGACCCATTAGAAGAAATATTATGAATGGAACCGCCATTCGATCGAACCATTATTCGTCCACTTTTTTGAGTGTATGGCGTCATATCTACTCAATGGCTTCACGAGTGTTAGCCCTGGAGATGTCTGACCAGGGATTTGAACTGTAGCCTCACGTTTAATTAGCCAACACACTATCTACTAGAATAAGGCGACTTTCTGATTGAACTTTTGAATTGCATTGTATGAGGATTTCTGTGGCCTGTTACATGTGTGTTTCTCATGGACTCATTAAACAGTTTTGCCTTTATAAAGTTTGTTCATTTCATAATATTTTCATTACCTTTTCCTACAAAACAGTTCCTACAAAAGTTTTTTCTGGCTCTTACATACATTAGCTAGCTCCTCTCAGCACTTATGTTGTGTGTTTTACAGTTTATTGTCGATTCCGAACGACAGATTTTTGAGAAACTTTTCATTGCAATTTTTATTTACTTTCAGTGTTTTTGCCACAAATGTCCTCTCACAATGTCCTCGCCGAAGAAATATTTTTTCATATTTTCGTTTTGATGTTTAACCTGGGTTTTGAGCCGTACTCTCAGGTCTAATAAGCAATCACACTACGTACAACATGAAAAGTTTTCAATTTCAATTTGTATACAAGGCAGTCGCCTAGCACAATACATTTTTTGCTGTCTAAAACACAATAACCGGCATGATTAGGAGCCCTTCCCATCTTAGTTAAAGAAAAAAAAAACAGAATCTATGAATTGAATGAAAATTAGCAAAGAAACAAACCATTTTATTTGCGTTTAAAAATATTCTTATAGAATGTTTACATATGTGGCGTATGATTGATATGAAATTATTTTTTCAATAATAATCATACGCCACATATGCCAACATTTTATACGAAATATTGAAAATAATTTCATATTAATCATACGTCTGGGTGAACTCTTTCTTAAGACTCTTAAGAAGTTTATAATTTTGGATATTTCTCGTGTGTTAAATATAAAGTTTAATTTATTTCTTTTTAATATTTAAATATTTATCAACTCCTCCTTCTCCCTTCATGGTTGCCTGTTTCACCCACTTGCATATAACCTTGACCCTGTTTTTCTTCACTCATTTTTGGCAAAATTTGATTTTTAATTTTGAAAAATATTTCATTTCATTTCCAACAAATATTCTCTCACTGACAATTTTGCGGTTTTGCTCCATTAAGAGTGGCCAGGCCAATACAAATAAGAGAAAATTTCAATGTCTTTATTTATTTACTCATGTTATCTCTCGTTCTCTCTTTCACATACATTTTGAACTTGAATGCAATTTCCATATGAAATATTTCTAGTTTTCCTCATCTGTTTTTGCAGTTCTTGCCGCAGTTGTTGTTGTTATTGCTGTTTTATATGACAAATACTTTCTCTTTCTTGTCAAATATTGAAATTTTTTATATGCCGAGTATATTTTTGATTTTTTTTTTCATTTTTTTTTGCATTTTTTTGGTATCCGTTGGACCAGAGCAATTAGTTGTTTAAATAAAATGAAATTGTTCAACTAAATTTAACAGAATTTTCGATTTTTATTTAAATTTTTTGTTTGTTTAAATAAACGGGTGTTAAAAGCAAGGTGATATACTCGGATGAGAGTACATGCATGCATACATGCATGCAAGCGATAGAAATGAAAAAAAAATTAAATTATTTGTGCATAAAAACAAATAAAATTTTTTTTCTAAAAAGGTGACAAAGCTCGACGCCGGTATTCATATGGCTGAGTTAAATATATGAACAGAGGTGTTGGGGTTTCTAAAAAAATTGTATGGATTTTTCTGTAGAAAATATTGTTGTGAGTTTAAATACTACCAGTAGAGAAAAGGCAATTAGTTGACGGGTGGATGCAAATTAAATAAAATAAAATGATAAATAAAACAGCGCAATTATATAAATATTGAAATGAAAAAACGAAGATACTGGTGTTTTGCTTTTACATCGCTTAACATTAAAATTACAAACGAAAGCTACATAAACAAAACCTGTTTGCAAATTATCATACTGCTTAATATAACAATAAACACCAGCATAAAATGAAAATGCTAAACATGTAAACAAATATACACAAACAATACTACAAGAGTAAATGTAAACAACGATTACATTTATAGAGATTTCGAGAAGGCGAAATCATTAACATTTGGATTCATCAGACTGTTTATTCTGCCATATAAAAGGCAAAGCAAAGTAGGCAAGTGAGTTAGTAAAGTTCAGTCGCGTTGCGTTTGAAGAGAGCAATCGTGGTTTGAATATCTCCGTTACAAAGATCTGTAGAATAATTGTCTAGTAATTGTGATCGTGTATACAAAGGGAGTAAACAGAAGAATAACAAACAAAGCAATTCTTGTTGTTTACATAAAGTTGTGAACAGTGGCACACAAAATTGTGCGAAATAGAAAAGACTTTTAATTAAAACTAAACATAAATTTATTTCTATTTTAGTTACAATCTACAGGCTCATATTTTTAAGGTTATTAAAAGACAAAAAAACGTAACAATATTTCGGACATCTCTGTATAACGGGTCTTTCATTAAGAGCTTCGTAAATGAAACGAACTTTGTGTAACATAATTTTTATTCTATTGAAAGACATACTTGATGCTCTTGTGTATGGAATATAACATCATTTGAAAGTTCACCATGCCTTTTCTGTGTGGAGCACATTCAAAATGGCAAATTTTTCATGATTTAGGTACATACATATGTATGTCATACCGAATTTGACCGATTATATGTGATATGTTGGCTTTGAGGACTATTGTGGTTTGTGAGCTTATTCGCATACAGCTGCAAGTTAAGAAAATCCAACAAGATAAAGTCTAACGTGGTCAAATCACACAATCTAGGTGGCTGGTTAAGATCACCTCCAAGTGAGATGACCATGCCCTTAAATCGCTCGCGCAGTGTATTCAATGTGGTATAGGCTGTGCGGCTGTGTGAAGTCGCCGTAGCCTAGTAGGTAGTTGGGCAATTCACACGACTTTGTATCGTATATGTTGTATTGAATACATTTGTTTGTTTGTGAACGCTCAATGTTATGCTGTATTGTGTATCTCGTGGCATTCAAACAATTTGATAGCCCAAAACCAACATAACTTTTTAAAAACATATGAAAACATATACACATTTTTTTCATTCACACAATTTGATAACACGAAACCAATACAGCTTTTAAAAACATATGGGAAAAATGTGTATAAGTGTATCGGATTTTTATATGAAAAATATCAGCAACAATCATACACTGTTGTATGTTCTTCCAACAATACAATGAATACAACGATACAATGGCTTGTGTGAATTGACCAAGTGTATTGAAGTGAGGCCACGGTTCAAACCCCAAATCAGACATCTTCAACAAAACGAAATACAGATTTCTTCGGCGTCTTCTAGATTTGCAGATTTCTGGCAAAAACTCTGAGAGAAAATAAAATTACAATGAAAAATTTCTCAAGAAAATCTGTCGTTCGTAGTCGACTTTAAATTGTAGTTCCCGCCACTCATGTATTAAATTAACACACACAACATAAGTGGTGTAAGAAACTAGTTCGTAACCCTGACTAAATAGATGTAATGACCAATTGTGTATGTACATATGTACATGGGATTTAAGGACTGCTGTGGTTTATGAGCTTAAGAAAGGTGACAAATCGCACAATCTAAGGGGCCAGTTAATATCTTCTCCATGTGAAATGACCATGCCCTTAAATCGCTCGTGCAGAATATACAATGTGGTGTAGTTTCTGTGACACTTAGCACCGTTCTCTTGGAAACACATGCCCAATTCAGATTAAAACAATTTGATAGTCATCGACCTACAGTTACCATCGTTGACGGTGATGGTCTGTCCAACGTCATTTTAAAAGAAATATGAACAGATGATACTCATCAGCCCACAATCTACACCAAATACTGAAATAAATGATTTCTGATGCATTGGACCAAATTCGATAATTTTGATTCACGTATCCAAACATTCAGAAATGGACCTCATTGTGGAAAATAAAAGTGAATTGTTCTACTGCTCGAAAGATCATTTAGCGCACATACGTCACTAGTCGCCGTAGTCTAGTCGGTACTGTGTTGGCTTATTAGACGTTAGGCCTCGGTTCGAACCCTAGGTCAGGCATTTCCAACTGAACGAAATATAAGAAAATGTTTCTTTGGCGACTTCCTCTCAGCAGATTTCTGGCAAAAACTCTGAGAGTAAATGAAATTGCTATGAAAAGTTTCTCAAAAATCTGCCGTTCGAAGTCGCCTTTAAACTGTAGGTCCCGCCACTCATGTGTACAAATTAACACACACAACATAAGTGGTGTGAGAAACTAGGTCGTAATCCTGACTAAAGGGTTGTAATGACCAATTATGTATGTATGTGTGTACGTCACTGTCTATTGTCATCATCAGTTCCTGGGTCAGTTAAATTATGTAAAGGGGTGCAGACCCCAGTCACTATGTAAAATTCACTAAAATTGTAGTCTCTGAAACAGCAAGTTCTTGTGAGTAATAAAAAATCGACTGACAGAGCTCCTCTCTCTTAAAGACGATTTTTTCGATAAAAACAAACTTCTCGTTCTTCAAGCTCCAGAGTGAATCAAAACAATTTCGTATACAATGTGCAGCATATTCGATTGAAAGCATTCTAACAAATGGTATCTGGATGTATTAAGCTTAGTATTCTTATGATATCATATTCTGCAATATGTTGCTGTGTTGTGTTGTATTCTTTTGTTTCGTACTGTAAACAACCCATTGTAGTAGTTGAATGGTTCGTAAGTGAATTACAAATTTTCAGAGTGGAAGAATAATAAAGGCATTAAACTGCTTTTGTATGTATATGCGGTTGGGGGTTGTTAAGATGGAATATGTCGGCTTTAAGTCTGGTAGCGTATATCAGGCTGGAAAATCTCTTGAAATAGGATATTGAAAGGTTTTTAAAGATTTTATCTAAAATTTCACAATAATATTCAACAATATTCTGCGGTTTATGGTTCCACACGTCTACGGCTCTATGGACTTAACAACTAAAATCTTCATTAGAAATATACTACATTCTGATGAATAGTAATTGATGCAAGACTATGTGATTCTAATGGGTGATTTTTTAAAAGCTATAGGAAAATTTTTCAAAATTCAGAATAATGCATGAAATCTTTATTTGAATCGATAGTACGATCCATATAATTTAATGCTTGAAGATTATTTCATGCAACTGTTGACCGCGACAGCGCCTCAAATGGTCCATCCGCTTAGTCCAATATTGGCATACTTTTTCCAACATTTCCTCCGGTATCTCACGAATAAATGCTTCAAATGTTGTCTTCCAATGCGTCAATTGAAGTGGACTTGTCTGTATAGACATGAGCTTTAACATAGCCCCACAAACAATAGTCTAAAGGCGTTAAATCGCATGATCTAGGCGGCCAATTGACTGGTCCCGAACGTGAAATAAAACGTTCACCGAACTCGCCTCTCAATAAGTCCATTGTTACGCGTGCTTTGTGGCATGTGGCACCGTCTTGTTGAAATCATATGTCATGCAAGTCAAGCTCTTGCATTTTGTGCAAATAAAAAGTTGGATATCATCTCACGGTAGCGCTCACCATTCACAGTTACGTTACGATTCGCAGCACCTTTGAAGAAGTACGGTCCAATGATGCCACCAGCCCATAAACCGCAACAAACTGTGACTTTTTCTGGATGCATTTGTGGCTTTTGCAATGCTTCTGGCTGATCTTCACTCCAAAATCGACAATTCTGCTTATTTACGTATCCATTGAGCCAAAAAGGAGCTTCGTCGCTGAACACAATTTTTCGATAAAGAAGTGGATCTTCGGCCAACTTTCCAAGAGCCCATTCACCAAATATTCTGCGTTGCAGTAGGTCGTTCGGCTTCAATTCTTGCACCAGCTATATTTTGAAAGGCTTCACACCTAAATCCTTCCGCAAAATATTCCACGTTGTTGAGTAACAATGTTGAGCCCAATTGCTGCGAACGGCGACGAATCGATAATTGATGGTCATCATTAACACTGGCCGATACAGATGCGATATTTTCTTCAGTTCGCACTGTTGCGTAAGCGTGTTGGTGGTTTAATGTCCAACAATGGAAATTTGATGCGAAATTTAGTCACAATAGCCCGAATAGTCGCTTCAGTGGGTCGATTAAACTGACCATAAAATGGAAGAAGAAGTGAGCGATGAACTTTCTTAACAGAGCACGTATTTTGATAATAAAATTCAAATGATTTGCAAGCGTTGTTCGTTTGTAAGACGATTCATGGTTAAATTATAGATCAAACTGAAGATGTGAAGACAGTGAAACAATGCACGAAAGGTGCGTGAGCTGTTTAAACCAGTGTTGCCATAAAGATAATAGCTAAAAAAACAACCGTTATACCATTGGTTTCATTGGTGAAGTCCTCTAAATCCGTACGGTTCTCCATATAGTAACCGTTCCTGAAAACAGCCCTGTACGTCAAGGAGCACTTAATGAAGAATTCTTGATAAAAACCGGGAAAAATGTAGGTTGCAAACTGGATGATTCTTATGTAAAGTTTTCGTATCCAATTTCATTGAATTTAATTATTTTGAAATAAACCACCACCAATATGTGAAGTACAACTGACTTCTCTTTTATGAATTAATTTTGCCTGTTTTTTTTTACGAAGCTAATCTTCAGTATTTTATTGCTCTTTCGTTGTAATAAAACTTACTAAACTTGTTTATTTTTTGTAGTTTTACTACTAAACTCTCTAAAGCCCAAGCACCATGTCCATATGGGTTCAATTCATAGATTTTATGGTGCGTTATTTTTCTAAAGCAAGGGATTTAACTTTTATTAACTCAGAAAAAAATGAAAAATTTTTTTCTTCAGTTTTTACGTTACACTGACTACCACTAGAAAAACCTTTCCCCTGTTTTGTTTTTGTTGTATTTGTTTGTTATCAATAAATTTTTGATAAGTTTTATAAAAAACTTTCCATCTCTGCAGTGCTTTTTTCGTCTTTTAATAGCCGAAATTCCCGATAGTAAATAAAATTCATGAAATTTTTATTTCTAAAAAAAAAAGAAAATATTTATGCTCTCCTCTCAACTGCTCTGCTCTGCTTTTCTGGTGTCAATGTGAGTAGTAGTATGACCAAATTTCAGAGTATGTGTGAATGAGTTTATGTGTCGGCGTGTGTGTGTTAGTGCACGGGAAACACACTGCAGTAATTCACACACATGTCTAATCTCGCATGCATAACAAAAAAAAAAAAAAAAAAAAATAACGGAAGTTGGATTGTGTTCGACAGGCATGCTGGTTACTAAAGCGTACTAAAATTGAACAAAATTTTTAAAATTTTTTAAAAAAAAATTTTCGAAAACAAATCAAATCTAACTTAAGAGAATTGTTGTAAAATTCATCAGTTGTCAATTTATTTTACTAAAATTTCTTATGAATATATCTGGCCTGTGTCTTGAGCTGGTTAGGTTAGGTTAGGTTAGAGGACGTGTACTTGTCAATTAAGACAAGTACACTACCCGGAGGTCGAATTGACCCATTGTACAACGTCCTAGTTTCTCACACCAATTATGTTGTGTGTCTTAATTTTATATATGAGTGGTTGGACCTACAGTTTAAAGTCGACTCCGAACGACAGGTATTTTTTTTTAAACATTTTCATGGCAATTTTATTTACTCTCACAGTTTTGCCAGAAATCTGTTGAGAAGAAGTCGCCGAAGAAATATTTTTTGTATTTTGTTTTGATGCCTGGCCTGGGGCTCGAACCCTGGCTTTACGTCTAATAAGCCAACGCACTATCTACTAGACTACGGCGACTTCTTGAGCTGGTTATCAACAAATAAATCGCGGGTAAAATTTTGAAATTTCAAAGACATTTCCTAATCAATTGATTAAAAAGAGATCATAGATGCTCTCAATACTTATGAGGAGAAAAAGTGGAAAATAGGACAATGTTAGAATAAAGATAAGAATGTATACAGAGTAGAGTAAAGTTCTGGTTGACGTAGTGAAAAAGTAAACCATCAAGACATGTGGGTGAGGTTCACTCAACTGACTTGTCGCCGCCGTAGTCTAGTAGGTAGTGTGTTGTGTCAAAACAAAATACAAAAAGTATTCCTTCGGCGACTTCCTCTCAGCAGATTTCTGGCAAAAACTCTGAAGTATATAAAATTGCCATGAAAAGTTTCTCAAAAATCTGTCGTTCGGAGTCGACTTTAAACTGTAGGTCCCACCACTCATATATAAAATTAACACACACTCATGTATAAAATTAACACATACAACTGAAGGGTTGTAATGACCAATTATGTATGTATGTATGTCAATCAACTGAAGTATCTCTAGTATCGACTGATGTGATGATGTGGTTGATGTCAAGCTTCAATAATATCTACGATGCCAGACATTATTATCATAGGATATACTGTCCTAGGTAAACGTGATACATGCTCAAACCATTGGGTGCATTTTAAAGGCTGTTTACAATAATTCTTATTCAAGTAAGCATTCAGCGGAGCTGTCTAGTTCATTCAAATACTGGAGTATGGTAAAAATGGGAATTATTCATAGAAATATGGAGGTCCCAGTATAAAGGTCCGGTTTAAAATGAACCGATACCATGAAATTAATTTGATTCTATTTTTATGTAGTCACTATTGTAGATCTTCAGAATTGATTTTTGCTACTGATTTTGCTTTCCAATATTTAAATTACGTAGACATCTGCGAACTTCCTTTATTTGTATTGAGATCTCTGGGTATGTATTCTATGTCGATGTAATGTCATACAGTCTTTAATAACCTGGTTTGAATAAAGCTTTTAAAAATTGTCAAGAGGACCATGAAGTCGCCATAGCCTAGTAGGTACGAACAAAACGAAATGTGGAAAAATATTTCTTTTCGGCGAATATTTCTCAGCAGACAAAAACTCTGTGAGTCAAATAAAATTTGGAAATAGTTCCTTAAATACGTCGTTCGCGGTAAATATTAAACAGAAGTTCCCGCCACTCATATACTATAAAATTAACACATACAACATAAGTGATGTGAGAAGCTAGGTTGTAATCCTTGCTAAAGGCTTGTAATGGCCAATTAAGTAAGAAAACGTCTGCGAACTGCATTTTATTTATAAAAAGAATTTTAAGAGTTGAAAAATTCAGTACTTTGGTACTTTTTTCAGTACTTACTCATTTCAAAAATACCGCAGTACCCCTGCGACGCTTTCAGTACTTTTTTATTATTACATATTTTATGCCTTGCGCTTTTCAACTATTAATGCATTAGCAAACATGTTCAACGTAATGCTAAAGGCAGAATTAGGCATTAGCCCCGGTTAGCCAAACAAACACGGAACGGAAATGTTATTTCGCAAATCATTTGCATTGCTCTTCATATGCTAAAAACGATCGTATGTTACATTAGGTTCCATCGACGTTTGACTAAACGGGGCTTTTACGTTTTGTTACTTTCCGAATCAGCTGTTTTAGTCTTGCATATTATGTCGTCAGTTTTTGTTCCGTGCCGTTTGTTTATTAAATATAAATAAATAAATAGTCTAGTAGATAGTGTGCGGGCTTACTAGACGTGAGCCACGGATCAAACCCCATGTCACACATCTACATCAAAACGAACTGGCGAACCGGCGACTTTTTTCTGGCAAAAACTCTGAGAATAAATAAAAATTGCTATGAAAAGTTTCTCAAAAATCTGTCGTTCGGAGTCGACTTTAAACAGTAGATCCCGCCACTCATGGATAAAATTAACATGCGCAAAATAAGTGGTGTGAGAAACTAGGTCGTAATACTGATTGACGGGTTATAATGACCAATATGTTTGTATGTATTTTTTTTACAAAAGTACCATTTGATGCAAAAAAGTACTCGTTTAGTTATAGTTCAGTACCATTTGAAAATTTCAGATTTGCAACACTGATCTGATGAGTATATGTTGTAATGGATTACAACCTTTACAGTAATCCTTCGATTTACGTCGCCTCGATTAACTTTGTTTCGATTTTCGATTTGTTTTGGAACCAACTGCGACGTAAATCGAGGGATTACTGTAGTAGCTTCAGTAGCGTCTTTAAAAATTTCAGCAAGGGAAATTCCAATATGCAGTTACGACAGTCAGTGATTTTAGAGAAAGTAATTTAAGCTTTAGCTCTCGTCTATACGTATTCAATAAAGGTATTCATAGCAATCTTCGTCTTTAGCAATTGAAATCAGTCACAGCTTTTACCTCGATTCAAAGGTCTTTCTAAGCTCAAAGGAAGCACAAATCTCTTTAATTTTACTCTTTTTTGTCACTATTTTGAATTGCAAACAAAATGCACCAGAATTTTCAAAATTTATAACAAGCAGAGCATAGGGCATTTTAATAACAAAAAAAAAACGAATTATTCTCACAATAAATATTTGAAAAAGCGTTAAAAAAATTCAAATAAAAACAATATGAATATTTTAAATGGAACTAAACACACACACGCATACAATTACCCGCATACAATATATGTATATCAAACCATACACATTCTCTCTCTCTCTCTCTCTGATCTCTAACATACTCACGAGCTCACTTACATCCATAAAACAAGAGCGCCATGATATAAAAAAAAAAAAATAAATCTCATGGTGAGTGGAAATCAAAAGAAGAGTGGAAAAAACGAAAACAAAAACAAACAAAAAATGGTAAATGAAAATAGAATATTGAGGAGAGCTTTGTAGAGAAAGCAAAAAAAGAAAGAAAAAGTGGCGGGAGAGCAAGAGAGGAATTAAGGAAAAACAAGAAGGGATAAACCAACAATAACAAGCACAACAGCAACAAATACCCCAGTCATGTTGCCACATATAAAATAAAATTCTCGTACATCACTTTGGCTGGAACATTTATTTTGTATTAAAATGAAGTGCATGTGTATGTGTATGTGTATGTGTATGTGTATGTGTGTTTAAATATAATATTTTATAAATTTGTTCGCATATTTTTTTATTGTTATTCTGCGTTAAAATAAAATTTTATTAACGCGATACATGAGTTTGCCAATGTTTAAATAAAAAAAAAACAACAACTACAGCAACAATAACATGAAAACATAAAATTTATAGATGAAATGCAATCAAAAAACAAAAACAAAAAACAAAAAAGAGAAACAAAATCAACATTTAAACAATAGCGGTAATGTTTTCTCTCTCTATAAATTATTTTATTTTAAATATTTGTGAATGAGAGAGTGAAAAATAAAAAGAATTTTTTAGTTGTTGAATTTATTTTGTTACACATACACACACTATTGTAAAACATTGTTCACTAAAAATTCGTTCGCATGAATATAGAATATTATGACGTTTTTACCTTTTAAAAACGTTAAAAATATGAGCTCGTAGATTGCAAATAAAATTAAAATTAATTTATGTTTAGTTTTAATTAAAATTCTTTATTATACGCACAATTCTGTGTGACACTGTTCACAACTTGATGTAAACAACAACAATTGCTTTGTTTGTTATTCCTCTGTTTGCACCCATTGCCTAAACAATAACAATTACTAGACAATTGTTCGTCTGATCTTTGTAAAGGAGATCTTCAAACCACGATTATTCTCTTCAAACGCACCAAGTCTTCACACAAGGACTGACTGAACTTTTACTAGCTCACTCGCCTGCTTTGCCTTGACTTTTATATGGCAGAGTAAACAGTCTGATGAATGCTCTTAAAAGCGAATATCCGTGGCTTCGCTTTCTCAAGATCTCTTTATATGTAAACATCGTTGTTTACATTTATTATTACTGTACTGTTGTTTGTGTATTTTGTTTACATTTATTCTTGTAATTTTGTTGTTGTATTTTTGTCTACTTGTTTACTATTTCTTATGCTAGTGTTTGTTGTTATGTTAAGCAATACGATAATTTGTAAACAAGTTCATTGTTTTTGTTTTACTAGCTTTTGTTTACAATTTTAATGTTAAACGATGTAAAAGCAAAAGACCAGTATCTAGATTTTTTCATTTTCGTAACAATATTAAATGAAAAAACGTTGAGTCAAATCTCATTTGATATTATTTAAGAAAAAAACGTCATATTAAAAAACTTTTTCTGTCATAAAGGATCTACAGCTGCTTAGCGTATCGATCTATTTGTTCTGCGTATTTCAACCAAATTGATAGCTTCTGCTTACTGGCTCAAACAACAGTACTCTGATCATCCTTAAGATTTTTGGGCAACAGGTCCATGTTGTTCAATTGAAATTACTAAACATGAGAGGATGGAAGTCGCCGTAGTCTAGTAGGTAGTGTGTTGGCTTATTAGACGTAAGTTCAAACCCCAGATCAGACATCAAAACGAAAGTATAAAAAATATTTCTTCGGTGACTTCTTGTCAGCAGATTACTGGCAAAAACTCTGAGAGTAAAATAAAATTGCCATGAAAAGTTTCTCAAAAATCTGTCGTTCGGAATCGACTTTAAACTGTAGGTCCCACCACTCATATATAAAATTAACACACGCAACATCAATGGTGTGAGAAACCAGTTCGTAATCCTGAATAAAGGGTTGTAATGACCAATTATGTAAACATGCGAGGATAAGATGGACATATATATATTTTTCGACTACGTTGACCTGATTTCTTCAACGCCAATACGTTGTAGTATTTGAATAGCAATTGGAAGTTAGGTAAAATAAAATCGGCAACTAGTTCCAGTAGGGCTCATTTGGCCAAGATCTCTTTGTAATAACATTGTGCCTATTGTACCACATGTATACAGTTCTTGAATATTCTTGCGATTTCGTGAAACTGTCTCTATAAAGACAAGTTCAGATAATTCACATAACTTTTGAATGTCTCAAGAACAAAAGTGCTGGATAGTAATTGAAATCCTTTCCGTTCATGTCATTACGGATTCTGCTGAAGTCATTGCAATAAGGCTTGTCAGCCTCTTGGTTTCTGAGGCCACAATCTATTCTATTATAAACTGGATTCTAAATGGATTCTGGTGCATTTACTTCAAAAAGTGTCCTTCTTGTTGTCCTAAAAGTCTGGCTTTGCATGGTCCCTCAGCAAGTTAATTCATTTTCTTTTCGTTCCCTTGCGAATTCAATTCTTTAACCTATGAGAGAGGAACAATAGTCTCACATTTGAATAAGTTCCAATTAGTTGTTGTAGTAAGTGCGTATTTCTACATCCAAGTGAGGATTATCGTTGAGTGATTTGCTATGTCCTCCAGAAAAACTCAGGATTCTTGCTGTGCACACTCTCTAGGAATATAATGGCTGCACCCAGTAGAAAATCTTTAGAAATTGTTGAAAAGATATCTTCTGCAAGACAGGCTGCTAACACGGAACGAGTCTTTAATAGAAAGTATTGACGACGCCAAGGAGCAGCTGCAAATTTTTCTGCACGTACTCAAGCGTTTTTATAAAAAATATGTTGAAGAGACCACAGGTCACTTGTTGTACATGGTAGGTAGGTAGGTAGAGGTGGCTGCCCATCCAAGAAAAATTTTTGGATGGACTCATTTAGGCCGCACTGGGCCCATTGTGCTACCACAGTCATCCGTTATCCCCTAGTCTCGAAACTAGCTCGGAGCTCCTGATGAAACGATTCAGGCTGCCAATGTCAATTCTTGACAGTTTCTTCAGATCATCCATGTAGTAAATACCCAAACACTTCCTTCTCCTTTGGCAAAGAGCCGGGCATGCAGCCAGCAGGTAAGGGACAGTCTCCTCTTCTTCCTCATCTCTGCAGCTTCTGCAGAAGTCGTTAACAAGGTTTCCATATGCCCCGTAATGACACCGACAACTACACTGAGCGCGCCTCTTTGGAGTTTAAGTAGACTCATTGTGCGCTTCTCATCCAGGTTCAGTTTCAGTGGACGAAAGGTCATTGGCTTGTACCTTCTCGTGAAGAGTACTACTTCCGTTTTCACCGGGTTAACACCCAATCCACGATCAGATGCCCACACGCCTCAAATCCAGTTGCATCCTATCCCTGACAGTGTCGACAAATCTTCCGGAGATCACAAGAACAATGTCGTCCGCATAGGCAATTGCCTCACATCCATTTTCTTCCAGTATCACTAGTAGCTCATTCATCACCAGATTCCACAAAAGAGGAGAGAGTACTCCACCTTGTGGAGTTACCCTCCCTTTAACCCTGGTCGTTTTTAAGCCCCCTAGTGATTGTAGATTGTGCTCCCACAAAGTAGCTTAGATATCCAGTTCACCATAGTGCTCTGTACACCTAGCCTTGCCAGCGCCCCGGATATATCGCAAATTTCTACATTATTGAAGGTTCCTTCGGTGTCCAGGAAAGTAGCCAAAGTGTATTCCTTCTGTACCAGCGATTTCTCTATTCTACACATCAGGCTATGCAGGGCAGTCTCAACAGACCTTCTCTTATTGTATGCGTGTTGTCCCCTGGAAGGAGATTTCCATCCAGGGTCTGAGTCTCTCCATGGTCTTCAATAAGAAGGAGGACAGTCTTATGGGTCTGAAGTCCTTGTTGTACATACTACGACTGCAAATTAATTGCCAAATCCTTACCCTAATATTCATACATTTTATTTTAATGCGAAAATAAAAAAATAAATGAAGAAAGCAAATGCAGTTTCTTCTCTTATGATCCTATAGGTGTGTCCAGATTTTACATGAACAATGTTTTACAAATTTGTTTGCATTTGCTTTCATACATTTATGGTACACACACACACACACATACAATATTGTTCACATGTGTCAGTGAACTCTAATGACTACAGTGTGGATGGCTATTGGCGGTAATAGCTTCATAAGGATACTTCGTTAAATATTTTCAGCATTTAAATGAATTGTTTTAATTTAATTTTATGAAGTTTTGTAAATAAATTTTATATTTTTAGATTACTTAGCTTAAGTAAAACAATCAAAAGTGGATGGACAAATTCACTGTCAATATACTGAACTCCCAAAGTTGAAGTATAGGGACCACTCACCACAACCTCGATAAGTCATTTGCTAATTAGCCATGAGATAAGTACTCATAAACTAGGAATCTTTACCTTATTTTATCGGCGAACTTAATTTGTTTTTTTTGTAATAATTGAATCATTAATTTCATTTAATTCGTGACATTGGTGCAGGGAAGTTCTGATTGCTTAGAAGTCAAATAGTGCAATAGGTTAGTTTACGTTAGCGACTAGCTTGCCGTTCAAAGACAAGCTCACTCGATGGCCCATATGATCCATTGTGTTATCCAGTGTGTGGTAAACCCCCATGTAATGATTTGTTAGTAGTGGATTTGAACGACCTCGAGCTCCAAAAGTACAATAAATCGCAAGAAATTTCTGGAGTAAGAGTAGGCTTATTCGCCGTAATCTAGTATGTAATATGTTGGCTTATTAGACGTAAGGCCACGGTACAAACTCCATGTCAGACATCTTCAACAAAGCGAAATATGAAAAAAATATTTCTTCGGCGACTTCCTCTCAGCAAATTTCTGGCAAAAACTCTGAGAGTAAATAAAATTGCCATGAAAAGTTTCTCAAAAATCTCTCGTTCGGAATCGACTTTAAACTGTAGGTCCCGCCACTAATGTAAAGAATTAACACACACAACTTAAGTGGTAAGAGAAACTAGGTCGTAATCCTGACTGAAGATTTGTAATGGCAAATTATGTACGTTTAAGAGTATATACATAAGGGAGTTCAAGGTGTGAGACCCATAGAAACCAACCCATTTGTTGAGAGGTGATTGAAAAAGTTAAAGGAAAATCGTCTTCGTCAAACCTCATGGTGAAGCAAGCTAAATAGCGGCAGTAGTTGCTTAATATCAAGGAAGAAATCACTCAAAAGTTGGCAGCTTTGACTAATGGCAAAGGAATAGAGTTTTATCAGCAGAACGTTAAACACACATTGCTAGTAATTAGCTTAATGCCTAAGTATGTATCCATAATACAGTCTGTAAAGGTCATATTCTCTTTTAGATGTCAATAGCTCTCTATGGCTACAGCAGTGTTATAGAAATATTATGTGGTATCTCTCTGGGATGCTTTAGCATTGGGATCTTACCAAAGCAGTCATAATAAACTTGTCGTAATGATGAAAACGGTAGGGGGAAAATGACATCACCATACATACATACATACATAATTAGTTATTCTAATACTTTAGTTAGGATTACGACCTAGCTTCTCACACCACTTATGTTGTGTGTGTTAATTTTATATATGAGTGGCAAGACCTACATTTTAAAGTTGACTCCGAACAACTGATTTTTGAGAATGTTTTCATGGCAATTTTTATTTACTTTCCAAGTTTTTGCCAGATATCTGCTGAGAGGCAGTCGCCAAAGAAGTACTTTTTCACGTTTTGTTATGATGGACATGTCTCAACTGGTATTTGTTCCAAGGCCTCAAGTCTAATAAGCGAACACTCAACCGACTATGAATCAGAATCGTAATCGAGTTCAATTAAGAACTTCACCGGATTTACCTCATACGTACATACTGTAACGAAAATGAAAAATCCAGATACTGGTGTTTTGCTTTTACATCGCTTAACATTAAAATTATAAACAAAAGTTACAAGAACAAATCAATGCAGTAAACAAACCTGTTTACAAATTATCGTGCTGCTTAATATAACAACAAACACCAGCATAAAAAGAATGGTAAACAAGTAAACAAAAATCGACAAACAACACTACAAGAATAAATGTTCGATGTTCACATTTATAAAGATTTCGAGAAGGCGGAGTCATGAACATTCGCTTTCAAGAACATTCATCAGACTGTTTGACTCTGCCATATAAAAGGCAAGGCAAAACAGGCGAGTGATTTAGTAAAGTTCAGTTATGCTGTAGTTACCCACTCGTAACGTAACGTACCGTAGCGAACGTTCTCTTTTTAGCATATGGAGAACAATGTAAACGATTACCGAAGCGTTCTGTCTCGTTAGCAAAACGGAACGATCTGTATAAAACAGAATTCTCCCACGTTTTTACGTGACACTTGAACATGAGAGATGATGAGCAGTGTTGCCACGAAAAAAAATATTGTAACCAACATTTGTGAAAAAATCACCAAATAAGGAAAAATACGACCAAAATTAAATTCGCAGTTTTTTTTATTTAATTTTTTTCAAATTTAAATTATAATTGAGACAAAAAGAAACAAAAAATAACAAAATAAAATTATAGTCTTACTAATTAATCAATTTTAACAAACAAAACAAAAGCTGTTTTTATATGAAAAATCAAAACCAAATCCCGAAAAATCTACAAATTGAACAAAAAACGGCAACACTGATGACGAGTTTGTATACCAATTCCTTTGCATTGTGTTGTGTTCGTTTGTGTATTGCTTTGTGTTCCGTTTCGTTTTTATTTACATTCTTCGTTGACAGATGTCCCGTTTTGAACGTTTCTATAACTACACAAACGTTTTTAAGGCTATGTACGTTACGATTTTACGTTTCTTATCTTGGGTAACCAGGGCATTAGTCTTGTGTGAAGACGCGGTGCGTTTGAAGTGAGTAATCGTGGTTTGAAGATCTCCATTAAAAAGATCTGTCGGACAGTTGTCTAGAAATTGTTATTGTTTATGCAAAGGGTGTAAACAGAGGAATAACAAACAAAGCAATTGTTGTTGTTACATTGTGCGAATAATAAGGAATTTTAATTAAAACTAAACAAGAATTTATTTTTATTTTATTTGCAATCTACGAGCTTATATTTTAAAGGTTTTTAAAAGGCAAAAACGTAACAATACAATTGGAAGTATCTAAGTTTGACCATAATGTATGGAGGTGGGTTTTTTTTATCAGAAAAATGGACAAGAGGATAAGCTTTACACTAAGCAAAGGTCATAGCATTTGCTGTTGTTGTCTAAAAAACTTGAATTTTCTTTAGAAATTGCAATGAGCCAAGGTGATAGACCACATTTTTCCCCCTTTTCATTAGGTTAACCTAACATAATCTTCGATTAACTTTTGCATCTCTTTGTGAAGACCCTTATTACCGATTATATACACAATATTTTGCTTGTTGTTTTTGTTATTGTTTTAATGTATACGTAAGTTTCTGATTGAAATACAATGTATGTATGCATGGTTTAATATATTATTTACTTTTTAATAAATTCCCGCGTTTTTTTTTTGCTTTAAATATCATTTAAAAAAATTCGTGTCTTTTTTTTCGTTCTTTTTTTCATTGTGTTGTCAATCGCCATTTTTTTTTCGCTTAACTCGTCAGTGATTTCATTAATGCCGGCAGTTGATATATTAAAATACAAATCATTGCATGGCAACAAACGTGATGAATCTTTAAATGCTTACAAGCATATATACTTACATACATATTTATACATACTTACTTTGTATACAATACAACAACAACAATAATATTTCAATGAAGAAATATTAAAAAAATATATATGGAAACCAATAAACGGAAATCCTTTATCATGATTTTCTTCCTGTGTTAATAATTTATAACTGAAAAGGATTTATAATTGTATGAAAAAAACTTTGGCAAACCAGAAAAAAACAACAACAATGAAAAAAGAATACAAAATGGAATACAAATTAACGTTCAGTAAATGTTTGTACCTGGTATAAAAAAGCAGTAGAATTAAATGAAAAAAAGAACGGGCATAAAAAGGTACAAATGAAACAGAACGACTATGGAATTCAGTATTTTATTATATGGGGAGTCAGAATAATGTTTTTACATACAAACATACATAATTGGTCATTACAACCCTTCAGTCAGGATTACAACCAGAGATCAGCAATGAGTATTCAAAAAGATGAGTAGAATCGAATCATACTCATAATTTCTGATACTTACAAGCGTTCATACTTATTTTAATGTCATACTCATACTACTCATATTCAAAGTTTGAAATACTCAACATATTCATACTTAACAGCACATATGATGTTGTTGGAATCGACTCTCCATAACTCAACATATACACGAAACACAAAATAAGTATGATTCGCGTACGAACACTGAAATACTTACTAAATGGTTGTGTGTTTGCTTGGCTTGCTGCTCTGCCTTTTTTGCTTAGGTATCCTGTTTTCTTTTGTTGTAAATGCAACAACAACTAACATTGTAAATTTTGATGAATGATTCGTGTCACTCGAATCATTTATGAGTATTTTTCTAAAGTTATGAATCTAAATAAGTAGGCTTATGAATCAAACATATTTCGAATGGTATGAGTTTGATGTCAACGTTGACCGCATACTCATTGCAACCTGTACATATAAATCAACATTGTAGTGAGTATGAAGGAATCAGAGTACATAGTTAAATTACAATATTGTTGAGTCACTTATATTCAAAAGTTCATGAGTGCTTATGAGTACCAAAAAAAAGATTCATTGCTGATCTCTGATTACAACCTAGCTTCTCATACCACTTATTTTGTGTTTGTTAATCTTACATATGAGTGGCGGGACCTAAAATTTTTTTACGCTCAAGATTTTTGCTAGAAACCTGTTGACAGGCAGTCGTTGCTGAAATATATTTTCAGATTTCCTTTTGTTCGAGCTATCTGACCTGGGGTTTGAACCTACACTACCTACTAGACTACGGCGGCTATAATATATACCAAATATACGAAGACATCTAGTATATCTTCTTGCAGATACCCATTAAATTAGAAGATGCCAGACATCACTTAATGAGATGAGGACATTAACCTTCTCTTGTTTAGCTGACGAAACCTTTGTTGCAGATATACTGGCTAAAGCAGTACGAAGTTGCCACTCATGTGATCATGATTGATGCCTTTTTCTCTCACTTAAAACTGATATAGATCGCGTGCTACAAACGATAGGTCAAGGAGAATGGACTATACATTAATGTCAGATCTAGTCGGTTTAAGATCACTGAAGTACATCTGCTTTAAGCTAAGGTTACAAATCCAATTTGAGGATTACTGCCTAGATACTGCCTCGTTGGTAATCATAAGAAAAACAGCGACTCCTTTGCTAGGTTCTACAAACGATAAGAATAAAACTATTACTCGTTTCCTTTGTCATTGCCGTGTGTTATTATTAAACAGAGAAGAGCCTTGTATAAGAATTCTGTGGATAGTTTAACTGCTAGGGCTGTGGTCCGTTTGGTACCAAAATTTCAAGAACATAAACGCAGCCACATGGACAGTAATCTGCTTAAGCCCCTACGATAAGCCTCTATGGAGCATTCTGAACAATGAGTTCTTGTCGGATATGCCCACATAATATCCGGTAGAAAACGGCAATGACAACGTCAACGATAAAAGGGAATACTTAACCCAGCATAATTTCTCTAAATTGTCAACTGAAAACCAAGTTCGTCTTTTTTAACTACAGAATCATATACGCAGTATCGAAAGCTTTGGTGGATTAGAAGACAAATGTAAACATGTGTACAATTTCCACTGTTTTTCCCTCGCTGCAGAACTATTGTGACTTATTAGTGAAAATGGTCGAAGGAATGGGCAGTAGAGCTCGAAATTGTATGTGTCGTGAACTTATAAAAGATCACATTGGATAACTTGCTTCTTATGCCGCCTTACAGCCTTCTTGATTGCAACATGAGTGGCACTTTAGCGAAGATTAAAGGGTTGTAATGATCAATTGAGTACGTAAGTAATCAAACGTCTTTAAATGATTATGAAATAGTCATGTGGTTGCATGTTTAAAACCGCATTCTCTCCTAATAAATCGTAAATCGTTCTTGCAACTTTAGTTGCAAAATTTCATCGATAACTCACTAACTGGCCAATCAAAGATAATAACCATATTTTTCATCGCATTCACCATTTCCTGCGAATTGCTCCTGTGTTTAAGGAGCTCACTTTTTTCTGCATTATATAGTCGACTCTTTTCTGTATTCTGTAGCTGTCTTTTTCTGCATTCTGTAGTCGATTTTTTCTACATTCTGTAGTCCACTTTATTCAATATTCTATAGTCGACCTTTTTCTACATTCTGTAGTCGACTTTTTCTGCATTCTGTAGTCGACATTTTTTTTTAGCATTCTTTAGTCAACTTTTTCAGTATTCTGTAGTCGGCTATTTTCTGCATTATGTAGTCGAATTTTTTCTGCATTCTGTAGTCGACTCTTTTCTACATTCTGTAGCCGACTTTTTTCTGCATTCTGAAGTCGACTTTTTTCAGTATTCTGTAGTCGAATTTTTTCCGTATTCTGTAGTCGGCTATTTTCTGCATTCTGTAGTCGAATTTTTTCTGCATTCTGTAGTCGACTCTTTTCTGTATTCTGTAGTCGTCTTTTTTCCGCATTCTGTAGACGACTTTTTTCTGCATTCTGAAGACGACTTTTTTCAGTATTCTGTAGTTGATTTTTTACTGCATTCTGTAGTCGGCTTTTTACAATATTCTGTAGTTGACTTTTTTCTGCATTCTGTAGTCAACTTTTTTCTGTATTCACTTGAACATCACCTTTTACACGAACGCACTTTTAACAAATTAAAGTACGTCTACATTAAATCTGTAGCAGGCACAGGTTAGTACACTCTCTCAGAATCATAATTTTATTTTTCCAAAATCATTTATTTTACTGTACATATGGCTTAATTAATTAATAATTTTTAAAATTTAATTAATTTTTTTAGTTTATAATTTGATTTACATTTAGCGGCATTAAATTGTTGCAAATTTTGATTGTATTTATCATTTGAATTTGAACTGCATTTGCATAATAAATTAAAGTTTTGTAAATTCTATTGACCGACAATCATTGTAATTTAAAAAAAAATGTTTTTTTTTTGTTTTTCATTACGTAACAGAATATATTTAATTAAGCCCCAGTATTATGTAATCAACAGCAATAATAATAATAATAACAGCAACAACAACAACAACACTTGCAATAATTACATTTGATTGTAATCAAATAAACAGAAAAAATTAAATTAATTGTACAGAAAAGATTATTTAAATAACAAAAATGACACAATCATAATGATAATGATAATATTGATAGTGATAATAATAATACATATGTATGCCAATGACCAATTAAAGATGGATTAGGGATATGATTGTCGTTGTGGTGCATCCTAAATTCCAAGGAATAGAAGAACAAGAAGTTCACAAAATATATACGACTTCGACAATAGAAAGTATACAGGATTTTCTCAAATAGAAAAACATTCATCAATATTGGATCGTATAAAGTGTAGCCGTATCGATCAATACATATATGTATGTGATTGCATCAAATCAATGTAGATTTGAAGTTTGACAGTTTAAGTCACATTTCTAGGCAGTTCTTTCATTCGTCTTTCAAGTGAGAAGATTCATTCACTTGGAAACAAATGGTACACTTGGAGAAAGACAGAAAATAAAGAACGTCGCAAAAGGACTTCCAAAGTTTTAGAAATTATAAGGTGAACAGCATACTTAAAGTATTTTAATCATTAAGGGATTAAGAAGCTAGCTGTAGTGATTATTGAATTCTACTGTTTCTTAATAAATTACGCTGCCTAACCTACAAGTGACTTCTTAGATGGAGGGGATTAAAGTCATTTACAAATTCGAAAACCATGATGAAAATTTGTTTGGCCTTTGCAGACTTTTAACCTCTATTACTGTGGTATATAGTCGCACTAATTAGTCACTAAGTTATGTCACCTCTTAACTAGGACTGATATCGTAATTCGCCAAGAGATTAGCAGTTAGACATTGACATCGTACTGAAACAACTCCTTCTAATGCATAAAGGATCAAAGAAGTTACATAATATTCTCGAAATCCGACTGTCGTAGCAGAAAATTAATGCAATCTTCACGCCAGAATCCAAATGCATATGAAAACCCTTCATGATATTCCACCATAACTTTTCGAGGAATTGGAAAATGGAATAATGTACCTCGTGAATGACTCCATATAAAATTCTACGTGAGTAGTTGTATATTCGGCAGGTATAGCTTATTTGAAAAGGAGGAAGTATCAACCATATAGCCTAAGAAATCGTCGTAGTTTAATAGCTAATGTATTTGCTTATTAGACTTGAGCCTGTATTCCCATCCCTAGCGTAGACTTCTCGAATAAAACGAAATTCGAAAAAAATATATCTTTCGACGATTTCCTCTCAGCAGTCTTCTGGCAAAAACTCTGAGAGTAAAATAAAATTGCCATGAAATTTACAAAAATCTGTCGTTCGGAGTCGATTTTAAACTACACGTTCCCAGCACATGGATGGTGTGAGAAGATAGATTGTAATCCCAGCTGTCAGGGCACTGGACTCTAGAATAAAGACTTTGCGAATACAGATATGATACAATACATACGGGATAGCACAGAAAATCTAGCAAAGTCTACTCAAATTCTAAAGAAGTATACTTAGCGTAATTATTGGAGCCATTAGAGCCCATTTCATTCTAGGTAGTCATGCGTGAAGTCGCCGTAGTGGTAGTGTGTTGGCTTATTAGACGTAAAGCCAGGGTTCGAGCCCCAGGCCAGACATCAAGACAAAATACAAAGAGTATTTCTTCGGCGACTTCCTCTCAGCAGATTTTTGGCAAAAAAAACTCTGAGAGTAAATAAAAATTGCCATGAAAAGTTTCTCAAATAATCTGTCGTTCGGAGTCGACTTTAAACTGTAGGTTCCACCACTCATGTATAAAATTAACACACACAACATAAGTGGTGTGAGAAACTAGGTCGTAATCCTGACTGAAGGGTTATAATAACCAATTATGTATGTGGTCATGCGAGGTGTATTAGCTTTGGCCATATTCCGAATGTCTTATGCAGGAACTGCAGAGACAAATGCTTGCTCGGCGTGTTGTCGGAGAAGCTAGAAGCCACAGATTTTCTGCAGATAATCTCACTTAACGGTCAAAGATATTGCGAGTCTAAAAGGCTTCATCAGAAGCTCCGTATGATTCAAGTGATGGAGGAATTGAAAGACTAAGATAGCATAATGGACAAAGTGTGTCTCTCTTTTGGACTGATAGCCTACCTACCTATTAAAGGAAGCTGTAGTAGGAATTGTTGTAGAACAAAATGAATTTGAATTTGTGCTGCAATTTTTCCTTATCCGTAAACGATGTCTGTTTAAAAATTATTCAAAGTATTATTTGGCTTTAAACACATATTAAAGCCAGATATTATTGGGACATTGCTTTGCATCATTTATTTAAATCCAATTAACTTCGATTTCATTAAATAATTTCTGCATTCTTTTGCTTGTATGTATTAAATTGAATAAAAAATTAATTGTAACCAATAATAATCATAATAATAATATGAATATAAATATAATATTATACATTGTATAAGTGTTTTAATGTCAATTACAATAATTAGATTTTTGCTAATGATGCACCATAAAAACCAAAAGCAAAAACCAACAAAAAAAACTAAAAACAAAATGCGGTCTTCGACTCTATAAAACACAGCCGGTCTGTGTCTATTAAATATTGATTCAGTTTCGATTTGTTTATGAACACATAGAACAAGTATTTGGGAGTAGGAGTGGGAGTAGACATGGTGTCTCATTTAATTATATGCCATCGATTTAATGTTGTTGAGCAATTTATATTGGCATTGAAACATATTTTCGAAATTGTTATTTTCCATGCCATTGAACTCTAATTGAAAAAGTTTTATGCCCTCTGCCCATCGATGCCGGTTCGTATGCATTGGCATACGCAAGCCATAGCAAATTATGGCTAAAACATGCAACAGCAAACAAAAACCAAAGTATTTGCAAAAGTAATTTAAAGAAAGATTACTAAACGGAATTTTAGAAAAATTCAATCAAAAATCAGAGGATATTAAATGTATTTGTTATTATATTTACAAAAATTCAAATGAGGAATTAAACTTGAATATATTTGAAGGAATTCTGGCTTTTATTGCTTTTTGTGGCACTCGTGTTTTTAATTGAAAGCAATGAAGTTAATCAAATTTTTATATTACAAGTACTGATTACAATTTAATTTATTTAAAAATGCTCGCAAGTTATGCCTTTTTGTACCCTTCACCCAACACACTTGCCTCGAGGAGCAGAACAGTGAGCTTGAATTAGAAATTCATATGACGCTTTGACCAGCTTAGATAAAATTGAATTTTATTTTTGGGGCTTATAAGAAAGAAAATTTTCAGGAAAAACCGGTTATCAGGTAAGTTTTTGAGATAATGTGTTGGTTTATGGACATGGAGCTACGGTTCATACCCTGGAACAGACACCAAAACGAAATTCAAACATTTTCACCAATAAATCAGCATAATTCTGCAACGAGGGAGAAGTACTGGAAATTGTACACTTGTTTTGTATTGACACTAAAACTTTGAATACTTCCTATATGATTCTGTATTTAAAAAATATACAACATAATGCAGACAAAAGTAAGCTCCTTAAACACAGACGCAATTCGCAGGAAATGGTGAATGCGATGACAAATATGGTTCTTGGCTTTGACTGAAAAAAGACGACTACAGAATACAGAAAAAAGACGACTACATAATGCAGAAAAAAGTCGACTACAGAATACTGAAGAAAGTCGACTACAGAATGCAGAAAAGAGTCGACTACAGAATGCAATAAAAAGTCGATTACAAAATACTGAAAAAGTCGACTACAGATTGCATAACTGCTATAGAATACAGAAAAGAGTCGACTATATAATGCAGAAAAAAGTGAGCTCCTTAAACAAAGGAGCAATTCGCAGGAAATGGTGAATGCGATGAAAAATATGGTTCTTGGCTTTGATTGGCCAGTTAGTGAGTTATCGATGAAATTTTGCGACTGAAGTTGTCATAACGATTTTCGATTTATTAGGAGAGATGGCGGTTTTAAACATGCAACCACATGACTATTTCATAATCATTTAAAGACGTTCGGTTACTTACGTACTCAATTGAGCATTACATCCCTTTAGTCTTCGTACGCCGCTCATGTTGCCGTTGCAAAACCAAAACTGACATTAATCAAGAAGTGTGTAAACCGACATAAGAAGCAAGTTATACAATGTGATCTTTTACAAGTTCGCGAAACATACAATTTTGAGCTCTACTGCCCATTTCTTCGACCATTTTCACTAATAAATCAAAATAGTTCTGCAGCGAGGGAAAAATAGTGGAAATTGTACACATGTTTACATTTGTCTTCTAATCCACCAAAGCTTTAGAAACTGTGTGTATCACTCTGTATTTAAAAAAGACGAGCTTGGTTTTCAGTTGACAATTTAGAGAAATGAAGCTGGTTTAAGTATTCCTTTTCTATCGTTGATGTTGCCGTTGCCATTATCTGGTGGATATTATGTAGGCATACCGGACGATAACTCAGTGTTCAGAATGCACCATAGGAGATTATTGTAGGGGATTAAGCAGATTACTGTCTATGTGGCTGCGTTTATGTTCTAGAAATTTTGGTGCCTAATGAACCACAGCCCTAGCAGCGAAACAATCCACAAAATTCTTATACAAGGCTCTTCCTCACACACGGCAATGACAAAGGAAACGAGTGATAGTTTTATTCTTATCATTTGTAGAACTTAACAAAGAAGTCGCTGTTTTTCATATAAGTACCAAAGATGCAGTATCTAGGCAGTAATCCTCAAGTTGGATTTGTAACCTTAGCTTAAAGCAGATGTTCGTCAGTGATCTTAGAGCGACTAGATGTGGCGTTAATGTACATGTAAATTTATCCATTCTGCTTGATCTATCGTTCGTAGCATGCGATCTATATCAGTTTTAAGTGAGGGAAAAAGGCATCAATCATGATCACATGAGTGTCAGCTTCGTACTGCTTTAGCCAAAATATCTGCAACAAAGGTTTCCTCAGCTAAACCAGAGAAGGTTAATGTCCTTATCTCATTAAGTAATGTCTGGCATCTTCTAATTTAATACGTATCTGCAAGAAGATATATTGAATGTCTTCGTATATTTTGTATATATTGTAGCCGCCGTAGTCTAGTAGGTAGTGGAGGCTCAAACCCCAGGTCAGACATCTCTAGCAAAACGAAATCTGAAAAATATTTCGGCGGTTTCAGTAGATTTCTGGAAAAAACTTTGAGAGTAAATAGAAAATTGCCATGAAGAATTTCTCAAAACTTTGGCGTTCGAGGTCGATTTTAAACTAAAGATCCTACCAGTCATGTATTAAATTAATACACCTAACATAAGTGGTATAAGAAGCTAGGTCGTAATCCTGACTGAAGAGTTGTAATGACCAATTATGTATGTATGTAGATATGTATACAAGTTCTATCATGAATTTATTCAATCAATTCATTTATTTAAAAAAAAATTGTTGTTTGCTTAACAAATTCAATTCATATTTTCATTTTTAAATTTATTTTCTAATTTTTTTTTTCCAAATTTATTTACAGTTTAAACGAGAATTTAATCTGTATTCGTTAAAAAATTAGTTGTTAATTAAAAAAAATTTAAAGCCAGCCATTGTTGTTGTTTATTAATCCTCTTAAAATTCTAGCCAGCATAGCATAGTTTTATGCTGTAAATAATAATAAAATATAAAGCATACTTTTAGGTTATGTCAGAGTGTTTATTATTTTTATAGTTTTAAACTAACCTGACGAGTTTTATTCAATTTAAATGCAAATTTTTTTGTTATTGTTGCTGGATTTGCATATGAAAACCGAATTCTATTTTTCAACAATTCAATTCTAATACAATATATTTTAGTGTTGTTGTTGTTTTTATTTATTTAACATTTAATGCTCTAGAATAACAATTTTTTTTAATTGTTTTTGTTTCTTTTTTTTTTTGTTTTTTAAATAAAATAAATATCTGTGCACCTGCTGAGTTACTTTTCAATTTGGAAAAACAGTACATGACTGCTACTCTGTTGTCTCATAAACCAAATGGCAACCAATAATAGTACCGCCTGGGAATATATTTTTTGGATTTATTGTTCACCCCTTTTTGTTATTTTTTGTTTTTGTTCTATTTTCTGTTATAAAATATTCAAAAAACCAAAACCCCCCCCCAAAAAAAACCCTAAAAAATTTTCATTTGAAAAAAGGGCAACAAAAGAAATTTTTATTTGAAATATGATGCGTTGTTACTACCGCCAGCTACACTTCAATAAATATTGCCAACGTTGGCACAACAATTCAATGGGAATTGCTAAGTCAAATGCATAGAAACGAAACCAAACCAAACGATATTTATTTGCTGCAATGGACTAGAAAAAGTCGTCATTCACTGATATGTTGTTTGTGGTTACAGTCGAGGCGAAAAGTATTGCAAACGAAATCAAAAATTTTGAAAAGAATTTTTTTATATTATTTTTGGATAAAGGGATGCTAAATTTGCCTTTGGGCCGCTTGTGCTGCTGTAATAGATGGAGGGAAGAAGATTATACAAACTCAGTTATCATCTGGAGTCTTATCCTTTGTCTTAGCGAATGATCATCCACCGTTTGAACATCTTCATTACTTAAGTATGGTTTGTTCTTAGACCCAAACTAATTTTAAGTTTTCATATACTCACACAATAAAATAAATATATTTATAGTACTTTTTGAGTACTTTTTTCAAATCTATTTAGTACTGAGCGACTCACCTGAAAGCCATCATAAGTCCATGAGCCAAATTTCATTTCACATCGTTGATCATCAAATGGGAACCAAGTGATATCGATTTTACACGTTGACTTAAATATACCGGGCGGCACATAAAGGCAAGAACCGTTATTACGTACCACAACATTTGTGGCATAAGTACCATCAAAACCTTCATCAGCACTGGAAAGAAAATTAAATATGAAATAATTCTCGTCATTAGTATTTATTTTTATTTATTGAAAAAAGGAATAATTCAGATTTTCTTTTAAATTCAGAATAAAATTTTGATTTTTTTCCTTTACTAGGTAGTTTTTATAAAATTAGTGCCATGTAAAGTACCAGGCAAAAAGTACCTTGTAAAGTAAATGGTTAAGTAATTTATTTTTAGATTTCTCAGTTATAAAAACAATACATACGTACCATAATTGCTGATTACAACCCTTAAGTCAGGATTACGACCTAGCCTCTCATACCACTTATATTGTTTGTATTAGTTTTACACATGAGTGGTGGAACCTATAGTTTAAAATCGACTTCGAAAAGCAGATTTTTGAGAAACTGCTGCGGGGAAGTCGCCGTAAGATATAATGGGTGATTTTTTAAGAGCTATAGGAAAATTTTTCAAAAAAAAAAACACATAAAATTCAGAAAAATGCAAGAAATCTTTATTTGAATCGATAGTACGGTCCATATAATTTAATGTTTGAAGATTATTTCATGCAAATGTTGACCGCGACTGCGCCTCAAGTGGTCCATCCACTTAGTCCAATTTTGGCATACTCTTTCCAACATTTCGGCCGGTATCTCACGAATAAATGCTTCAATGTTGTCTTCCAATGCGTCAATTGAAGCGTGCTTGTCTGTATAGACATGAGCTTTAACATAGCCCCACAAAAAAATAGTCTAAAGGTGTTAAATCGCACGATCTAGGCGGCCAATTAACCGGTCCCGAACGTGAAATAAAATGTTCACCGAACTCGCCTCTCAATAAGTCCATTGTTACGCGTGCTGTGTGGCATGTGGCACCGTCTTGTTGAAACCACGTGTCATGCAAGTCAAACTCTTGCATTTTGGGCAAATAAAAAGTTGGATATCATCTCACGGTACCGCTCACCATTCACAGTTATGTTACGATTCGCAGCATCTTTGAAGAAGTACGGTCCAATGATGCCACCAGCCCATAAACCACAACAAACTGTGACTTTTTCTGGATGCATTGGTAGCTTTTGCAATCCTTCTGGCTGATCTTCACTCCAAAATCGACAATGCTGCTTATTTACGTATCCATTGAGCCAAAAATGAGCTTCGTCACTGAACACAATTTTTTGATAAAGAAGTGGATCTTCGGCCTGCTTTCCAAGAGCCCATTCACCAAAAATTCTGCGTTGTGGTTGGTCGTTCGGCTTCAATTCTTGCACCAGCTGTATTTTGAAAGGCTTCACACCTAAATCCTTCCGCAAAATTTTCGACGTTGTTGAGTAACAGAGGCTCAATTTCTGCGAACGGCGACGAACTGATAATTGATGGTCATCATTAACACTGGCCGATACAGCTGCGATATTTGCTTCAGTTCGCACTCTACGTACACGTGTTGGTGGTTTAATTGTAAATTTGGTGCGAAATTTAGTAACAATAGCCCGAATAGCCGCTTCAGTGAGTCGATTAAACTGACCATAAAATGGAGAGAAAGCGCACGATGAACTTTCTTACCAGAGCACGCATTTTGATAATAAAAGTCAATGATTTGCAAGCGTTGTTCGTTTGTAAGACGATTCATGGTTAAATTATTGACCAAACTGAAGATGTTTGACTGTGAAACAAAACAGGAAACGTGCGTGAGGTGTTTAAACCAGTGTTGCCAAAAAGATAATTGCTAAAAAATCACCCGTTATATTTTTTATGATATTTCGTTTTGTTGGAAATGTCTGACCTAGAGATAATCCCCTACGATAATCCTCTATGGGGCACTCCGATCACTGATTTGTCGTCCGGTATGCCTACATAATATCCACTAGATAATGGCAACGGCAACATCAACGATAGAAAAGGAATACTTAACGCCCATTATTTTCTCTTAATTGTGAACTGGATATCAAGTTCGTCTTTTTTAAATACAGAATCATATACGTAGTATTCGAAGCTTTTGGTGGATTAGAAGGCCCTTCTAAACATGTCTACAATTTCCACTATTTTCCCCTTGATGCAGAACTATTGTGATTTATTAGTCAAAATGGTCGAAGGAATGGGCAGTAGAGCTCAAAACTGTATGTTTCGCAAACTTATAAAAGATCTCATTGGAGAACTTGCTTCTTATGCCGCCTTATAGCCTTCTTGATTGCTGTCAGTTTCGCTTTGGCAGGCCACTTAGCGGCAACATGAGTACGTACATAAGTAACCAAACGTCTTTAAATGATTATGAAATAGTCATGTGGTTGCATGTTTAAAACCGCATTCTCTCCTAATAAATCGAAAATCGTTCTTGCAACTTCAGTTGCAAAATTTCATCGACAACTCCTAACAGGCCAATCAAAGCCATATTTATAGCATAATATCCACTAGATAACGTCAACGGCAACGTCAACGACAGAAAGGAATATTTCAACCAGATTATTTTCTCTAATTCGTGAACTGGAAATCAAGTTCGTCTTTTTTTTTAAATACAGAATCATATACGCAGTATCCAAAGCCTTAGTGGATTGGTAGTCAAAACAAGTGTACAATTTCCAGTACTTTCCCCTCGCTGTAGAATTATGGTGATTTATTGGTGAAAATCTTTTGAATTTCGTTTTGAATGGGGTATGAACCGTGGCCTCATGTCTAATAAGTCAACATACTACCTACTAGACTACGACAACTTCCCATAAATAATAATTGCCTTTAAATAACATACAAAGTACTTTTTAGCGACTTCTTGGTTACACCACTGTCTTATTTGGTTTCTTTTTTCGCTTATTTAGTAATGGTCGCCGTAGTAGGTAGTGTGTTGGCTTACTATTCGTAAAGCCCGGGTCCGTATCCCAGGTCAGACATCAAAAATGAAATATGAAAAAAAAAATATTTCTTCGGCGACTTCCTCTCAGCAGATTTCTGGCTAAAACTCTGAGAGTAAATAAAATTGCCATGGAATGTTTCTCAAAATTCTGTCGTTCGGAGTTGACGTTAAACTGTAGGTCCCGCCACTCACGTATAAAATTAACGCACACAACATGAGTGGTGTGAGAAGCTAGGCCGTAATCCTGACTGAAGGGTTGTAATGGCCAATTATGTATGTATGTATGTAGTAATGGTACTACCGTACCAGGCCTTTGAATCCTAGTGTCTAAACTGTATTATGATTGAAACTTATGTACAACAAGGATGCTTTATATCTTTCCTTTTATTTAAAATAGAAAAGAATTCCGTATTAAAAAGAGCACTTAAGAAAGGTCAAGAAATAACTTGGGGATCTCAAGATCGAGTGATTGACTATATCTGCCTTCTGGCTTCTAATTTCTCTTATCATGTATTACACTTGCCTAATATATCCAAGATAAAAAATACATCTTGCTAAAGCGAAGCTCAGAACATTATGAGGTCATCCATCACTGATTTATTTACAATGACAAAACCCAAACAGGTGTCAACTAATTTTGATACAAGGGCAGCATCCAATAGCGACTGAAGTCTTTACTTTACTGAAGACATTGCCAACTCAATTCCCGAAGTAACGTTGACCGCATAATTATCGACTTGAAATCGTGGCATCTGCCCCAACATGTTCAATTGAATGTTTGTTGAATGTTTCGAAAATCTATGCTCCTATATGCCTATAATATATGGAATTCTTCTCTCAAACAGATTTATAATAATCCACAATATTTGTATAAGGTCTTCTAACAGTAACTTTCGAACTTTGGCAGTTAGTAACGGCAGTCATATTATCAGTTATTTGGTGTGCTTTGCTAAATCACCGTGGGCGACCATATTCAACGGCATGTTATCACTGAAAAAATCATGTTCGGCATTGAATGGATACGTGAGATCAAAAAGCGTTCAATGCATCACGAAAAAATCACAACTTGATATGGATCAACTTGACATTTCTTTAAAAATGGTGTTGGCTAGGCACTCACATTCAATGGTGAGACATGTGTTTCCAACAGGACGGCGCTACGTGCCCTACAGCTCCTGCCACGTTTAATATTTTGCACGAACGTTTTAAGGGATGTTTCATATGGAGGTGTTGGGAATTTTCCACCGAAATTGTGTGATTTGATCGCGTTAGATTTTTTTCTTATGATGTTCTGTTAAGACGCAACAGTGTTCTTTAAAGCAGACAAGGTCCATGCCATCAGTAATTTTGGTCTGATTTGTTTGCCAGAGTCATGGAAAATTGAACATTTCGTTTGCACTCTACCTAGAGAAACCGTGAGGGTCATTCGATAGGTATCAATAGGTCTTTCTAAAGAATAAAAAATTTCGTCGATAACTCAGGCACATTCTGTTTTTTTTAATATAAAGACAGGAAGCACAAAGTACACTACAAATCAAAGTCTCCGAAGAATCCTTGGAAGTCTTTAAAAAATAAATGGCATCCACTGGAAAGGCTTTGAAGAGAACATGAAGATGACAAAAATGAATTTCATTGGGTGAAATTGAGACGTTGGCATAGAAATCAAAGCTGTTCTATTAATTCGATTCGGCCCTTTGCTCCTTTGAAGAATGATGGAAACATATACTATCAGCTGAGCAAACTTTTTTTTTTAAATTGAAAACCCATTTGTTTAGTTATGAGCAGAGTCAGAAATAATTGTAGTCTAGTAGGTAGTGTGTTGGCTTATTAGACGTAAAGCCACGGTTCAAACCCCAGGTCAGACATGAAAACGAAAATTTGAAAAAATATTTCTTAGGCGACTTCCTCTGAGCAGAGTTTTGGTAAAAACTCTGAGAGAAAAAAAATTTTTGCCATGAAAAGTTTCTCAAAAAAAATCTGTCGTTCGGAGTTGACTTTAAACTGCAGGTCCCACTAGTCATATATAAATTAATACACATAACATAATTGGTGTGAGAAACTACGTCACAATCCTGACTGAAGGGCTGTAATAGCCAATTGTATGTTTGCCTAGAAGTCCCATTAGATGTTGGTTCAGTATAATTTCAATAACCCTAGAAAGAGTAGGTTCCAAGTTTACTTTTGAGAGACAAAAGAAAAGAGAAATACTGGTAGGGGGAACCAGAGTGTACTTAATGGATGATCAGGCATGTAAACAGTATTGCTTTGAGAGGTTCACCACATAAAGTCGCCTTTTGTGGAGAACTTTTTGTGATCATTTTAATCAAACGTCATCAGAAGAATGTATGTACATAGTTCTCGCAGTGGTAGAATACCTACTGGCAAGTAAATATTACTTATCTTTACAATGCATTTAGTTATGCCCAAGAGTATATTATGTTCTTGTACTCTGAGAGAAAAAAAATTGCAATGAAAAGTTTCTCAAAATATCTGTCGTTCGGAGTTGACTCATGTAGAAGTTGAGAAATTAGCTTGTAATTGAAGGATTATATTGACCAATTATGAATGTATGTCTTGACGTTTCCTTATAATTACTGCCGTGGGGTGGCATTGCGAAAGTTCACAAAACCCTTTAAGATGTTTTATAATAAAAACCACAAGTATTCCTTATTTAATGAGCACATTTGAAACCTTTTTTTTATTTTTAAACAGGCCTTTATTCAAAAGGATGTCAAATGTTTTTTTTTGTTGCCTTCATTCATAACATTAAATCAAATGCCATGAAAAACTGCTTTGTGCTGCAGTGAAAAATATGGAAAAAAACAGACAGAAACAGCAACAATATGTGTAAACCTAGGATAAGTGTCATATTTTTTTGCAATCATTTTTTTCTCTTTTTTGAAAGATAGATTCACTCTCCTCTTATAATAATAAAAATAAATTATCATTCCATTATCAGAGCAAACTATGCTGTTGTACGCCATAATGGTAAGAACACATTGTATTGTTATTTTCAGAGCATAGCATTGACATTTTGATTTACAACATGACTAAATGTGACGCATAATAGAATAGAAATAATAGAGGAAAAAAACAATTTTACTTTCTTCTACTGCTGCCAGGCCACAAATGCAACCAACCAACCAACCAGTCAACCAACCATTCATTCATTCATTCAGTCATCCAACGTTCAGCCCAACCATACTAAGTGAAAAACTAAGTAAATGTCAAGTTAAATGCATAACCCACAAAACAGCTAAAAAAAACGGAACAAAAAAAAAATACAGAAAAAAATACCTCAAATAAAATATAAGTAAAGTTAATAGACAAAGAACTGCAAAAAAAAAAAAATAAAAAAAAGAAGAGAAAAAAATCCATCACAAAATGGTAGAATGTTGCTGAAATATGCACTTTCATATCCTTTTGCCATATTTTCCGTTGCGTCTTTTTTTTGTGTTTTTTTGCCCACATTTTTTCTTTTATTATTTCTCCTACTGATGTTGTTTTTGTTGTTGTTGTTCCTACATTTGTCATTCCCTTTTTGAAAAAAAAAAATGAGAGAAGAATCTCTGAACAGAAAACCTTGACTTTATTACACAGTAGCTGCAGCAGCAGCAGCAGCAACAGCAGCACCACAGTAAAATAGTGGAAGAATACAAATAAAAGAGACACAATTTTTTTCCCTGCCCTTCTCTTCAATGCTTTAAATTACACAAAACACACTCTCTCTCACACACACTCACTCTCATCTGCACGCATAAATGTGCTTCATATTTAAATGTGTATGTGTAGGTTGTTTAAACGGAATTGTTAGTTATAAACGAAATTGCAACAGAACGCATACACACTTACTGTTATATGTACGTACAATTGGGTTAACAACAGTGCAGGAAATAATTAAAAGGTTGGGATTAAACCCACTACAATAAGCGAAGTACATCGTAAATGCATTCGTATAACAATAGGCAGTCAATAGTTGTTGTATGACAGTATACAAGAAAACACTGTCATGTAGGCGTTGTAGGCAAAGTCCTGAATTTGGTGGCATAATTATAAAGGGTCTGCCAAATAACGTTTTTTTTTTGAAAATACTTTAATAAAAAACTACTGAATATTTTCTTAAATTTCTTTTTTTATTTGAAAGAGAAATCCTTCCGGTTAATAATGGAAAATAATTTCATTGAAGAAGAAGTCGCCGTGGTGTAGTAGGTAGTGTGTTGGCTTACTATTCGTAAAGCCCGGGTTCGTATCTCAGGTCAGACATCAAAAAATGAAATATGAAAAAATATTTCTTCGGCGACTTCCTCTCAGCAGATTTCTGGCAAAAACTCTGAGAGTAAAATAAACTGCCATGAAAAAGTTTCTCAAAATTCTGTCGTTCGGAGTCGACGTTAAACTGTAGGTCCCGCCACTCATGTATAAAATTAACGCACACAACATGAGTGGTGTGAGAAGCTAGGCCGTAATCCTGACTGAAGGGTTGTAATGGCCAATTATGTATGTATGTAATTTCATTGAAATGGCTGCCTCGGCTTGCCATGCAGTAGCCTACACGATCGGTCCAATTTTTAAGCACATTATCGATTGTCTAGGCAGCTGTATTTCACCAATGGCTTCACGGATATTGTCCTTTAAAGCGTCCATTGTCTCGGTCTTGTCGGCGTAACACTTATCTTTGACGGCATCCCACAAATAATAGTACAACGGTGTCAAATCGCAGCCCCAATCGCAGGCCAAACGACATCAGCTCTGCAGCTGATAATGCGATCTTCAAGAACAGGGCGCAAAACATCGAGTGTAGCTTCGGCTGTGTGGCACTTAGCGCCGTCCTGTTGAAACCAAATGTTGCCAATATCCTCCTCTTCAATTTTTGTGAACAAAAATTCGTTCAACATGGCCCGATAACGATCGCCATTGACTGTAACGGCCACTCCTTGCTCATTTTCGAAGAAAAATGGCCCAATTACGCCTCTGGACCAAAATCCGCACCAAAAAGTGTTTCGTTTTGGGTGCGTCGGCTTTTCAATGTATGCGTGCGGGTTTTCTGTGCCCCAAATGGAACAATTTTGCTTGTTTACATACCCGCCAAGATCAAAATGAGCTTCATCTGAAAAGATGATTTTTTTTTGCCAAAATCGGCATCTTCTGGTGTAGGCTACAGCATGGCCAGCCGAGGCAGCCATTTGAATGAAATTATTTTCCATTATTAACCGGAAGGATTGTACTTTCAAATAAAAAAAGAAATTTGAGAAAATATTCAGTAGTTTTTTTAAAGCATTTTAAAAAAAAAAGTTATTTGGCGGACTCTTTACTACGCAGAGGGTTCTGGTGGCATGCTGCGGCAAGCATAGCAATTTTCAAGTCTAAAAAGGTGAACTAAACAGTGCCATAATGATACATGCCAACCTACCTACGGAATAGAAGAGGCAAAAGGGCTTAGCAAAGATCTTTAAATACATACATGGAATGTTGTCTCCCTGTAATTATTATCAACACTGTCTTAATATGTTTTTCACATTACAAAACAATATATTAAGACAGAGAGAAAGTGAACTTAAAACCCAATTGGGAATTTCTTTCTTTCTTTTCTTTCTTTATTTTTCTTCGTTCTTTTGCTTTGCAAACAAAATGAAATTGTCAAGTAATTTGAAACTGTCTGTTGTCGAATAAGTCAACAGTACTACTCGCACTTGCCCTCATCGTATTCGCATACGTACAGGCACAGCATACAGGCCGTAGCAAATAGATAAATAAATGGAAAGAAAATAAGCTCAAGAGGATATAAATCGTTTTAATTTTAAATTAAGTTTTAAAGAAAAAATGCAAAACTGATAAGAATTTAACAAACTGGCATAAATTATTAACAAATATTTGAATTTCTTATGCAATTTTGAACCTAGTTTTGGAATTTATGTTGAGAACAGAAATAGGGAACCAAAATAATTTTTAAAAGATTCGGGTTCTCTGGTTGTGAAGGAGGCTTTACATATATTGAACAGGATTTATTCACTTGAAAATTTGCATTTAACTGGTAAGGTTAGGTTAGATGTTGATTCATCTTTAGCTGGCTTAAGCGAAGGCCATAAGGTTTATCGTGATGGGCTGTACCACTAAAATAAGTCATTGGACTACTCATGACTGCATTCAGCTCTCCTTTGAGATTCTAAATAAATGATATTCAAAGCATTTCTTTTCTATTCCTAAAGAAGCAAACAACCACTTAGAATATGCTGTTAAGCACTTCCTCACTTCCTTTCTCTCCGTCTGCCGGACTACTGCAACGTGTTTCAGGCGGAGGTGACGGCAATTTACCGGGCCGCTCAATGGATCCTCGTCAACGGTGCTCCTTTCTCTCGCGTTTCAGTCTTTTCTGATAGTCAGGCCGCGATAAGATCTCTATCGGGTTTCGTGAATAACTCTAGGATCGTTAGGAAATGTCTCCGCTGTCTCGACCTTCTTTCTGGGCGCTTCACCAGTGTCTCACTGGTGTGGGTCCCCGGGCACAGTAACATTCCGGGAAACTGTAGGGCCGACGAGCTTGCCAGAGCTGGTGCGCTCCTTCCGGAATCCTCTTCAATTGAACTGGGTATGCCACTTGCCCCGGTCAAGTTGGACATTGCGCTGAAATTCTCTCGGGACGCCAGACTATACTGGGTCAATGAGGAGTCCTGCTCCACCGCTATACTCACCTGGTCCTTGATGGATAGAAAGCGTACCAACCAATTACTTGGTCTTGGTCGTGACGTCATCTCAACCATAGTGGCCATGCTTACAGGTCATTGCGTTATGGGTAGACACGCGGAGAGAATGAGGTTCCGATTTAACGACTTCTGCCGTGGATGCAGATCCGCTGAGGAAGAGGAGACTGTCATCCACTTTCTTTGTCAGTGCCCGTCTATTGCTAGGTGTAGTTATAGGATATTTGGCTCCCCATATCATGTCAGCTTGACGGAGCTACATATCATCTATTGATATCAAGGATATAGCTTCATTCATCAAACTTTCTGGCTGGTTTTCCAGTGTAGTGTAGTCGTGCTTTTGACGTGCAACCCTTGCGCTGACCAACTTCTTCCTCTTCCCTGATTTTGGTGGAAGTTGGTCAGTACAGGGACTGCGTTCACCCGTGGCATCACAACGGGCCGCTATGTGTACTCAAGTGAGCTTTGTCATATTAGAGCTACCACTCCGACCTAAACCTAAACCTAAACTTCCTCAGTGCTAAAAACAATGTCATTTGCTTACTCCTGGCCGAGGCATTAATGATATAACACTGAAGCCTTTGGTTGATGTAAGTATTGATGCTCTGAATATGAGATGCCAATGCAATATTCGCTGGCACTAGGATATTTTTGAAGTATCGAAAGAAATTTTGTATTGCACTGTCTTGCGTGAATGCCTACTGAACTGTTGCATTAGGGAATACAGAGTACGTTAGATTTGCAGCGGGCAATAGGAAATAACTGGGGTTACGAATGTTCAAGCTAAACTTCAGCAAGCCATGACATTTCGCTACTTGGCCATAATTTTTGCAATACATACATAAATAATTGGTCTTTACAACGCTTTAGTTAGGATTACGACCTAGCTTCTCACACCGTTTATGTTAAGTGTGTTAATTTTATACATGAGTTGCGGGACCCAAAGTTTAAAGTCGACTCCGAACGACTGATTTTTGAGAAACTTTTCACGGCAATTTTATTTACTTTCAGAGTTTTTTGCCAGAAATCTGCTGAGAGTAAGTTGCCGAAGAAATACTTTTTGTATTTTGTTTTGATGTCTGGCCTGGGGCTCGAAGCCTGGCTTTATGTGTAATAAGCCAACACACTACCTAGTAAAATACAGCGACTGATTTCTATTTCTACTCTCATGAATGATCCCCTGATTTGAAGTAAATTTTGAGGTTCCATCATTAATACGTCAATAAAGTAAAGGTAATAAGTTCCTGGTAAAGTCGCCTTAGCCTATTAGGTATTATGTTGGCTTATTAGACGTGAGCCCACAATTCAAACCTCAGGTTACCTATCTCCAACAAAACGAAATATGAAAACATATTTCTCCAGTGACTTCCTCTCAACAGATTTCTGGCAAAAACTCTGAGAGTAAATAAAATTGCCATGAAAAGTTTCTTAGTAACATCTCACGCTCGGAGTCGACTCTAAACTGTAGATCAGAGGTCAGCAATGAGTATTCAAAACGATGAGTAGATTCGAATCATACTTATAATTTCTGATACTTCTACGCATTCATACTTATTTTAATGTCATACTCATACTACTCATACTCAAAGTTTGAAATACTCATGGTACTCATACTTAACAATACGCATGATCTTATTGATTTCGACTTACCATGACTCATCGTATACACGAATCACAAAATAAGTATGATTCGCGTACGAACACTACAATACTCACAAGAAGGTTGTGTGTTTGCTCTGCTTGCTGTCTTTGTCTTTTTTGCTTATGTGTCTCTTTTCTTTTTTTCTAAAGTTATGAATCTAATGAGTAGGCGTATGAATCAAACATATTTTAGACGGTATGAGTTTGATGTCAACGTTGTAATCATACTCATTGCAACCTGTATTTATAAATCAATGTTGTACTGAGTACGAATGAATCAGAGTAGTCGGATTCCAATACTATTGACTCACTTATACTCAAAATTTCATGAGTACTTATGAGTAGCGAAAAAGCAATTCATTGCTGATCTCTGGTATGTAGGTATGTGTGTATGAAATAATTTCTTGGTATGAATAGGTATTTAAACACAATGTAAATACTCATGAGTAAAATTAACACATAACATCAGTGGTGTGAGAAGCTAGGTCGTAATCCTGACTGAGGGGTTGTAATGACCAATTATGTACGTATGTATGTATGTATGTATGTAAACAGATTAAAATCTAAAGTCCATAAGTACTACACTTCTTGACTAAATTCCCTTTACATACTTTTTTCCTACTATCAACACCTATCTGCTGCGATATAAAATCTTAAATTCACTGTTTTAATCATGAAACAGGGCTTTTATTTACCCTAGCAAGTGATTTTGTTCAATTATTTTCTTTTTATCATTTCGACAGCAGAGCAATATTAAATCTTTCCTTTCATTATCTTTCTCTCATATGTTTTTTCTTATATTTTCGCAAAATGTCCCCTTTTTTTATCGCATGCAGGTATATTTTCTTTTCATTAAAAATTCATTGGACGCTTTCATTAAACTCTGGTGCGATACAGTTAATAAAACGTCAGGCAACAAACAGAAGAATAGAAAAACTGAATGAATGAATGACTGACTGACTGGCCGCAGCAGTAGTTCTAAATAAATAGGCTCAACCCCTGTTATATTTATTTTTTTCGCCCTACAAGGTAATCAGCTTTCGAGATAGTGTTGGTTTAAATTCCATGCCACCATTCACTAGATTCACGATATTAAATTTTACTTTCTTTTGTTGTATGATTTTCCACTTTCCCACTTTCTTTCTGTCGGCATGTCATCTCCTATGCTAGTGGATACTAAAATAACAATATAAGAATGAAAAAAGAAGGAAAAAAGGGGGAAGAGAGAAGAGTAGAGGAACAAAGTTTTGTTTAAGTAGCTTTAGGCGATGACATTTCATTTCACTATTTCATCATCATTTAAACACAAATAAATGAATTTACACATACAAACATACATACATACATACGTGCATATACAAATACATACGTACATAGTATTTTACGTACTCAGATATTCAAGAATGCAATATTGTATCTCCTATAAAAGTATACATACAAACATATACTCGTACAATGTTTGCAGTGATAAAAATAAAAAGAAAATATATTCAGGGGAGGAAAAACTTTGTAAAACAATGGAAATATTTTTACATACTTTACACACATGCATACATCACATACATTCTTTACATATGTACATACATATTTACATTGTGATTGCATGAATATGTTGTAGCTTTCATATTGCCAGATGTCATGCAAGAGCCGTTGTTTTGTAAATCCGGGAATATTAATTGCAAAATATGGTACTTCTCGGCTCAAATTTTTCTGTTCAGATGTCAACTGTTTTTCTAAGAAAAGTTGGTATTTCTTTGGAAAATTTTTCCCAAAAAGAATCTGAAGAGGAAAGTTAAGTTCTGCCATAATTTTAAAATGTTATACCGGGTTTCTTAAGCTAGGTTAGGTTAGGTTAGGTTAGAGGTCGTGTACTTGTCAATTAAGAAAAGTACAGTACCCGGAGGTCGAATTGACCTATTGTACAACGTCCTAGTTTCTCATACCACTTATGTTGCGTGTGTTAATTTTATACATGACTGGTGGGACCTACAGTTGAAAGTCGACTCCGAACGACAGATTTTTGAGAAACTTTTTTTTCATGGCAATTTTTAATTTACTCTTAGAGTTTTTGCCAGAAATCTGCTGAGAGGAAGTCGCCGAAGAAATATTTTTTCTTATTTCGTTTTGATGTCTGGCCTGGGGCTCGAATCGTGGCTTTTCGTCTAATAAGCCAACACACTACCTACTAGACTACGGCGACTTCTTAAGCTGCGTATGCCAAAGTTCAACAGATGCTTGTTAGGAGACATTTTATTCTCTCTAAGTGCGACCAACATTGTGGGTACGGCCTGAACCCATTCTGCTGAAACTAGGAATTGGCAGGGCGAAAGAGCGACAAGTGTTTCTGCAACTTAGATTTAAATATGTTCACATAAGAAAATACTTCTGTAGGAAGCGTGCCCCACATATGAAATATGTAACCAAGAAACGAATTCTTTACGAAAAGTTTTGTGGGATCCACTAGTCAAATTGTATCCCAATGGATGTATCCTACGACACTTACGAATATAATATAAAATTTGCGCTTTCCAGGCAGAAATTCCAAAACCCAGGTCATATTATGAAGGAACCCTAATGGAGTAAAATGATTTTGAATATTCTACTGACATTAATGAGTACGATCGTGAAGCCGTGAAATAGACTTTGAAGTACTGAGATACACAAAAGTGTTGAGTTCAATTATACTGAAATTATGCTATCGGGGCATCGGGGTATTTTAGAAAGTACCTGCATAGAATGGGCAAGAGCGCCTCCCCTTATTGTCTTTACCAAGAGGAGGAAGTAATTGATGGTGCACGCTGGCAGAGCGCTAGCGCTCTAAACTGACGTCAATCGTTGGAACGATCACGGCCGCTAACATTGTCGGGGTTATGATTTGGACTTTAATGGCGAATTACGTGGAGAGTATTCTAAGACTGAAGAACGGCACGCCGGCATAGATGATACTTGCACACGTGTCAAACAAAATCTGACACAGGCACCAGGACGAAAGAAATAGTGGAGACACTTAAATGTCTCCTCAACTTTCGACACGCAATTCGGATATGAACACGCAGGGGCCAAAGGGCCAAAAGGACTCCACTCCGAAGTAATACCACCGTAGTTCCGGAGTGGCCACAACAAGTCCACGAGACGAGGCAGGGGATTTAGTGGGTGAGGGCCACACACGCGGAGGATGTGACGACTTCCTCTATGGCGCAGTTAGGTACATTTACCCCTCCTCGGCGAGAAAAAAAATTATACTGAAAAGTGAAGTAAACATTAGGAACATCTAATTGACCACATGACGAATTTGATGCAAAGAGGCAGGTTTCAAAGACTCTAAAAGTGCCAGGCTACTTGTTTAAAATTGGAAGAGATGTTTGGAAGGTAGTTTGAAGGAGAAGAGACCAATAAAGGGTCTCATGAACATCGACATGCGCCTAAGCCATCTGTAGACTTGTTGTCAGCTCACCATTAAGGGACCCCAGGCCTTGCTTTTCAAAGGAACTCCATACAAATTTTCTTAACTTCTTCCAGTCTACTCTTATGAGACGAGCTATGTGTAATGTCATCTCTGAAATGTTGAGATCTCGAGGTTGCGAAGGCTGTTCAATGACATGTGTTCGTCCTATGGTTTCCCTCAAGTCTAATGTATTAATATGATGGAATTATTAGAAAAATGCTTGAGATCTGTGCGGTGTTAACGCATTCGAGAAGGAAACAACTTTGTGCTTATCAAGTACTATTCAGGAAGTTGGCCTTACGGAAACATGGATAGTATAAACGTACATACATACATACAGATATATCGGGTCCGCCAAATAACTTTTTTTTTGAAAATGCTTTAAAAAAAACTACTGAATATTTTCTCAAATTTATTTTTTTATTTGAAAGTACAATCCTTCCGGTTAATAATGGAAAATAATTTCATTCAAATGGCTGCCTCGGCCGGCCATGCAGTAGCCTATACGATCGGTCCAATTTTTAAGCACATTATCGATTGTGTGCAGCTTTATTTCACCAATGGCTTCACGAATATTGTCCTTTAAAGCGTCAATTGTCTCTGACTTGTCGGCGTAACACTTATCTTTGACGGCACCCCACAAATAATAGTCCAACGGTGTCAAATCGCAGCACCGAGGTGGCCAAACGACATCAGCTCTGCGGTTGATAATGCGATCTTCAAAAACAGGGCGCAAAACATCGAGTGTTGAAACGAAATGTTGTCAATATCCTCCTCTTCAATTCGTTCAACATGGCTCGATAACAATCGCCATTGACTGTAACGGCCACTCCTTGCTTATTTTCGAAGAAAAATGGCCCAATTATGCCTCTGGACCAAAATCCGCACCAAACAGTGACTCGTTTTGGGTGCGTCGGCTTTTCAATGTATGCGTGCGGGTTTTCTGTGCCCCAAATGCGACAATTTTGCTTGTTTACATACCCGCCAAGATCAAAATGAGCTTCATCTGAAAAGATGGTTTTTTTTTTGGCAAAATCGGCATCTTCTGGTGTAGGCTACCGAGGCCAGGCGAGGCAGCCATTTGAATGAAATTATTTTCCATTATTAACCGGAAGGATTGTACTTTCAAATAAAAAAAGAAATTTGAGAAAATATTCAGTAGTTTTTTTTTTAAAGCATTTTCAAAAAAAATTTATTTGGCGGACCCTTTAGAAGGCCTATGGGGAAATATTATGTCCCCACTCCTTTACTGTTTAATACAGTAACTCGTGCATCTATCTTAATCTTTACAACTGAAACCAAGTGATTACCCATTATTATTATTGAAATTCCATTTCAAAAGAATCTTGTGAAAAACGTTTAAAACTTTTTCTCTTACCCAATACTCGTTGAAGCGTAACTGCAGTGCTACATATGTACCACCATGTTTACAACGTATAAGAGCGTAAATATTTTTATTTCGAATAACTAAACAAATAATATTGTAAACAGCAAATATTCTATTCTATTCACTGCTCTTCTATTCTTTGCAATTAATTGTGAAATTTTGCCAAAAAAAAAAAAAAAAATAAAAAAATGCAAATATGCTCCGAGCATATGTTCAAATTATCAATATTTGATTAAATTGTAGAAAAAAACCAAGAAAAGGAAATTAAAAATGTAATATTATTTAAAGAAGAAGAACCAATTCAATTGCAAAATGAAATTTGATTTCAATAGAAAAGAAGAAAAGCCTCGATAGTATTTAAACAGATGCTAACAGTAAAGCAATATTCACATAAAATCTGGCAATAATACAAAAGCATTTGATTAAAAGCATGTTTTATTAGAAGAAAAACCACGAAAATATTTAAAGAGATGCCAATGTTTGCATAGAAATAATTAAAAGGAAGAGAAAAAATCATTTAATTTAAATACAATGGCCTGGCATGAAAGAATTACCCTGTGTTCCAGAACTATTTTTTTCCCTTCGACCTTCATATTTAGAAATCAGTTTAATAGGACAGAGAGAAAAAAATCTGCTTTAAATCAACAACAATTATGAAAATAACAACAACAACAACAAAATAAACAACAAATAATAATAAATAATGTGTCACATTTAATATTTATGGTTGTCACTTTTATTTTGTTTCATCCTCTTTTTTTTTCTCTTTTTGATTTCAATTTAATGCTGATTCCATGTGCTTTCAGTTTATTTTTCTATTTTCTGTTTTTTAAATTGAATATGACATCAAAATGCATGCATGATGCATGCATCATCATCATCACACATTGTCATCATTGTTAACATCTTTATCATCATCATCATTATCACCATAATGTCACTGTCAGTTGAGGCATTAGTTTGTAACGAACTAATGTATAAATTCGCAAATATTCTTACACTTACACTCATATTTGTTTGTTTGTGTGAAATTAAATCAAATGTGAGAGTGTTTGTGGTAAATTGTTGGTTATGAAAACCATTAAAAAGCAGATAAAATGGGATTCCAAAAGAATAATATTCGGATATCAATTAAACCCCTTCTATTACAGCGAGTAGATAGAGACACATTGGAGATATAGGTCGTAGATCATATTACATTGTCATTACACATGGTCATTACAAACCTTTAGTCAGGATTACAACCTAGGTTGTTACACCACCCAAGTTGTGGGTGTTAATAAGCCGCAGGTCGTACAGTTGAAAGCTGACTCTGAAACACAGATTTTTGACGAACTTTTCATGACGATTTTATTCCACAGATTTGTTGCCATTAATTTTTTTGTACACCATTTCAGCGTTGGGCTCTCGGACTCTTTTCTAATAAGTCAACACACTATAAACTAGACAACAGCGATCACTATTATTTACTGACTTAGTTAACCCAACCTAGGTTACGTTAGGTTAGAGGACGTGTACTTATCAATTAAGACAAGTACAGTACCCGGAGGTCGGATTGACCCATTGTACAACGTCATTAAAGAGGGAGGGATAATAGAGGAATAAAAAGGAGAGGATGTAGGAAAGGGGAGAATGGGAAGTGGAGGAATTACACAGATAAGACACAACAAAAAGGGGAGAGCGCGACTGCATTGATGAAGTCCTAGCGCCTCTCAACCAACCTAAGCCACTAATGAATCTGTGGAGAGCCTTGATGTCGGCTCTCGATACAGAATTCAAACTCTCAAAGAAGGCCCTGCCAAGGGACCTCAATCTCAACACATCAAGGGCTGGGCAGTTACAGAGGAGGTGTTCGATAGTCTCCAACTCCTCCTCATCGCAACATGCCCTGCAATAGTCCGGCTGGGAGCTTTCCAGATCCCCGTCAGCGACCTAATCTCGCAGTGCCCCGTGATAAAACCGACAATCAACCTTAAGCTGGCCTCATCCAAGCCCAGCAGCCAGACTGTTCTCCTATTGTCCACAGCAGGCCTTTGACATCTAGAAACAAAACAACCCGATCCGTTCCCCCAGCGCCTCTGCTCTTCCTCCCTGGCCCATCCATTGATGAGGCCGTAAAGGTGACAGACTGGGGGGTCAGAACCAACTATCAAATCGCCCCCAGAAAGCGAACCTAACCTAGCGAGGGCATCCGCCGTTTTATTGTCCAGTATTCCGCTATGACCCGGAACCCAGCACAGACGGATACGGTCTAGTCCAAAAGCCCTCAACGACTCCTTGCACTCGCGAACGAGCCGTGGAAGCGACGCAATGGCTCCAATGGCCGTGGAGCCGACGCAATGGCTCCATAACCCAACTACTTATGTTAGTTAGTTTTCTAGTTTCTCACATCATCCATGCTGTGTGTGTTAATTTTATGCACGACTGGCGGGACCTTAATTCGACACTGGACAACAGATTTGTTGAGAAACTTTTGGTGGCAATTTTTATTTACTCTCAGGTTTTTTTTTACCAGAAGACTGCCGGTGGAAGTCACCGAAAGAAATATTTCTTTTCATGTTTCTTTTTGTTCGAGATATTTTAGCTGAGTTTTGAACCGCAAGTTCTCATCAAATAACCCAGCACACTAGCTGCTAGACCACGGCGACTACTAATACTTTATGCCTATTACGTACGTAATTGATCATTACAACCCTTTAGTCAGGATTACGAACCAGCTTCTCACGCCACTTATGTTGTGTGTGTTAAATTTTATGCATGAGTGGCGGGACGTACAATTTAAGGTCGACTCCGAAAAAGAGATTTTTTAAGAAATAAATATTGCCAAACAAAACAAACAGCGATTATATGAGTATCAGAGATCAGCAATCAGTATTCAAAACGATGAGTAGATTCGAATCATACTTATAATTTCTGATACTTATACGCATTCATACTTGTTTTAATGTCATACTCATACTACTCATTATCAAAGTTTGAAATACTCATCATATTCATACTTAACAGCAAGTATAATTTTGTTGGAATCGACTCTCCATAACTCAACATTTACACGAAGCACAAAATAAGTATGATTCGCGTACGAACACTGAAATACTTACTAAAAGGTTAAGTGTTTGCTCTACTTGCTGCTCTGCCTTTTTTGCTTATGTGTCCTTTTCTTTGTAAATGCAACAACAACTAACACTGTAAATTTTGAGGAATGATTCGAGTCACTGGAATCATTTTTAAATATTTTTCTAAAGTTATTAATCTGAATGAGTTGGCTTATGAATCAAACATATTTCAAATGTTATGAGTTTGATGTCAACGTTGACCGCATACTCATTGCAACTTGTACTTATAAATCAACTTTGTACTGAGTACGAATGAATCAGGGTACATAGTTAAATTTCAATATGGTTGACTCACTTATATTCAAAATTTCATAAGTAGTTATGAGTAGCGAAAAACGATTCATTGCTGATCTCTGCCGAGTATATATTTATGCAATAAAGATGTCAGATTGTATATCTTTTTTTGTGTCTAGTATGCATCATTAATTTGATAATTTTTTTAAAATTTTTAATTAAAATATTTTAATTCGAGGTTATTTTTCTTTTTTTTTCTATTTAAAAATGTCCATGCATTTCTAAAAAGCAACTGCTTTTATACACCATTTCCAAAAGATATTCCTGCGGTTGCGTTTTCTGTTTTTGTTTTGCAAATGCAGCTGATCCTGCGTTTTTTTTGGTGGCATCTGTTGGTTATTTGACTTCTGGTTTTAGTTTAAAAATTTTTAACCCACACTTCAACACTTTTTCTCTGTCCTTACAAAAAACGAACAACAACAATAGCAATAATAACAACAATAGTACGCAATAAACATGAGTATTTAAAGGACAACTTTCTTTAGGGTTTTTTTGCTTCTACTCTTTTTTTGGTAAGTATTTGTAAAATGTTTGACCAACAACAACAACAAAATATTGTTGCTAGTATTACGAAAATAGTTTCGTCCTTTTTCTTCTGCCTTCTCAATGAGTTTTAAGTTCTTTTTTTTGGGAGATATTTCTGTAGTGTTTTGTTATTTTACTGGGTTACACTTAAACGAGATAAGAACCCTTTTTTCTATTAGTTTTTGTTATTGTTGCTTGCCCCCCCTCCCCTCACTTTTTATTATTTTTTCTATGCAACACTTTCAACAAGAATTTCATTTAATTTCATGCAAATGTTTGTCCCACAAAAAACGTCATCAAAAGACCCCAAAAAAACCTCTACAACTTTAAGTCCACCCCTTGAGCTTCTCAAAAGCGAAATAGTGAGGCAAGGAATTCTGAAAGTTTCTTCTTCTTCTTAAAGAATGAGAATAACAAACACAATAAAAGCTAGAGTGAGAGAGAGAGAGAGAGCGTGACAAGAAGCAGCAGCAAACGATGAGTGGAAAGTAGCATCATCAACTGATAAACAACAAATTTATTGAATGAAATTGTGACACTTTCTCTCTCCCTCTCTCTTTTGTTGTGTTGTGGCACTAACCATTAAAGAAAAAAGAAAAAAAAAGAGTGAAGCACGTTAATGAAAGTGTCCACTTTTTATGCTGTTTGAAGATAAGAAACGAAGTGAATAAATTCATAAATTCAAGTGTCACCACTCAGTCAGCCACTCTGTTAGCCATTGAGTCAGTTAGTTGGTTGGTATACAAATTAAAAATGCTGCTTAAAGACAAAAAAGAGACATGAAATGACAAGAAAGAAAAGCAATTGAAACCAAAGCATCGTAAGCAGCTCAATTAAGGCATTTATAATTGCGGTTTTAGAACAATCGAATGGCAAGTGTTTGAAAGCAATGCGATTAATTTTATGAATGACTGTAATTTAAAGACAAAAAATACAACAGGAAACTAAGTAGAACTTTAAGAAATAATAGTAAGAGGAAAGCAAATTAAATGATTTAGATCACCTAATCAAAGGAAGTGCATACATAACATACATAATTAGCCATTACAACCCTTCAGTCAGGACTACGACCTAATTTCTCACACCACTTATGTTGTGTGTGTTAATTTTATACATGAGTGGCGGTACCTACAGTTTAAAGTCGGCTCCGAACGACAGATTTTTGAGAAACTTTTCATGGCAATTTTATTTTTACTCTCAGAGATTCAGCCAGTAATCTGCTGAGAGGAAGTCGCCGGAGTCTCGAACCTTGGCTTTACGTCTAATAAGCCAACACACTACCTACTAGACTACGACGACTGCCCTTTGTTTACATTCTTTGCATAAACAATAACAATTACTAGGCAATTATTCGACAGGTCCTTTGAACGGAGATCTTCAAACAAGATTAATCTCTTTAAACACACCGCGTCTTCACACAAGACTGACTGAACTTTTACTGACTCAGTCGCCTGCTTTGCCTTGCCTTTTATATGGCAGAGTAAACAGTCTGATGAATGTTCTAGAAGGCGAATGTTCATGACTTCGCCTTCTTGAAATGTCTATAAATGTAAACAGAGTTGCTTACATTTATTCTTGTAGTGCTGTTTGTGTATTTTTTGTTTACCATTTTTTATGGTAACGTAAACAGTGTGCTGAATATTCGTGAAGGCGAATGTTCATGCCTTCGCGAACTCTTTATAAATGTGAACATCGTTGTTTACATTTATTATTGTAGTGGTATTTGTGTATTTCGTTTATATTTATTCTTGTAGTGTGTTGTATATTTTTGTTTACTTGTTTACCATGTTTTTATGCTGGTGTTTGTTATATTAAGCAGTACGATAATTTGTAAACAGTTTTGTTTACTGCATTGTTTTGTTTTTTGTAGATTTTGTTAATAATTTTAATGTTAAGCGATGTAAAAGTAAAACTCGCTGAAAGTAAAAGTACGCAGGGCACCACTAATGATAGTACAGGCAGATATCTGCAGACGCCGTATTAGGTTCGAATTAGTTTTCTTATCAAGGGCTTCCCACTAAACTAGGCATCCATGGGTCAAGATAGGTTTGCCACCGCTGTACAGATCCAGTGGGTCATCCTAGAGCCTAGGCCAATTTTCCCCCAAGGATCTGTTCCAAGCATACAGACCAATGGAAGCCTTTTTGATTCTGTTAACGATATTCGCTTTCCAAGACAGCTTCCTATCCAGGATAAGTCCTAGAAAGCGAGCGTCTTCCTTGAGTTTCAGTTCCGTCTCGTTCAGTTACGGTGGATGAAAAGGCGGTGCCTTGTACCTTCTCGTCCAGAGGAGGAGGATTCCGTCTTCACAGGAATCCGCGATCTGATGCCCACTCGCTGACTCTCTTCAGAGCCAGTTGCATTCTATCTCTGTTATTGTAAACAAATCTGCCAGAGATTACAAGAGCGATAACGTCTGCAAAAGCAATTGCCTCACATCCATTCCGTTTCAGTATCACCAGATTCCATAAACAAGGAGAGAGTACTCCACCTTGAGGAGTTCCCCCCCCCCTATAGCTCTGGTCGTTTTCGAGCACCCCAGTGCGGGGCAGATTGTTCTCCCACAAAGTAGTTTAGATATCCAGTTCACCATAGTGGTCTATACACCAAATCTTGTCAACGCGCCGGATGTACCGCATAGTTCCACATTGTTGAAAGCTCCTTTGATGTCCAGGAAAGTAGCCAGAGTGTATTCCTTTTCTGCCAGCGATTTCGCTATACTGCACAACAGGCTATGCAGGGTAGTCTAAAAAGATCTTCCCTTGTTGTATGCGTGCTGTCATCTGGAAAGGAGATTTCTATCCAGGGTCTGACACAGATTAACATCAACGAGTCTCCCCATGGTCTTCAATAAGAAGGAAAGTAAAACACTTGTATCTAGATTTTTTCATTTTCGTAACAATACATATATGGTGGCCCTAGTATACGGTTAACAATTTCAAGCCAAATTCCATAATTCCCTAATACCGGCATAGCATTGTTTGTATTGCCCTGCAATTGTTTCACTGGCAGTCCTTGGCATTATCATCATCGAAAATTTAAATCGTAATTAATTGTTATTATAAAAATCGTTAAATATTTATGAAAATGTTTTATTTAAATATGAAGAGATTTTAACAAAATTGCCATGGATACAGGGATACTCATGGATACTCAAATTCTTCTCTTTATTTCATGTATAATTGCAGTCGTTATTATTAACTTTTTGAAGAATACATACATAAGTACATGATTACAAAATAATTTATTATTAAATTATTTAATTAAATATACCATTTATTTACGAATACAATAACAACAATTCATAAATAGAAATTTATTTGTTTAACTCCAATAATACATATGACCATAATTAAAATGATATGAGATATGCATTGTGGTCGATAAGATAATTTTAATGAATTTTAAATTTTGGATTTAAAATATATGCAAACAAAGTCGTTTTTGTTGTGCTGTAATTCGGTAATTCAATGATAATAAAATTTAAATTTTGAAATTAATTCCAATAATTATTCAAGGCATTTAGGCACGACTCCTTCATACTCAATTCAATTGCTGCTAAACTGCCATAAAAATTAACAAAATTTTTTGGCAAATTTTTAAATTTTAATTTTTTTATCGTTTTTTTCATTTCATTTTTCATTTTTAATTAAGAAAAAACCACACTTCCCCCCATTTTTGTTTCATACATCTGCTGCTGTTGTCTGTTTACAATGGTTTTCCCATCTCTGGTAGACTAAACTAAAACCAAACAACACTTGATGCTTGTGCTGTTTGTTTGTCGGTGCAAGGGTTTCATATCTCATGTTAAATTGTGTAGAAAACATTTGAATGCAATAACAACAACAAAAAACAACAAAAACCCTGGCTACAAATTTGTTTATTCAACATTAAATTCAGTTACTTTTGCCTTTCATAGAAGGCGTGTTTTGGGTGTTCTGCAGAGGGCGAAACACTGTAACCGGAAAGCAAAAAGATGACATGAAAGGTAAAGAATGGCAAGAAGAAAAAGAAGAAGAAGAAATACAATCCTTACTGACAATGGTAATCTTAACAATCATAATAAAATTTGTTCTCTTTGTGCAACATTTTAAAATACTCTCTCCCTCTCTCTCTCTCTCTCTCTCTCTCTCTCCCTCTCACTTACACAATAATATGCTTAGTCTTGTTTTCTTTTGTGTGAATTGTAGGAGAATGTGGCAGACAACTACAGCAGAATGGCAGCATATGTGTACGTGGTGCACAATGTCTTGTCATGCAAATGACTGCAACAAGTGCAGTTACAGACACTTACAACCATAAGTAGGCGTAAGGCTAACAAAGGTTATACATTGAAGCACAAGAGTGTTGTATGGAATGATCCTTAAATACTCCATGAACTTTGAGCAGGAATTGTGGGATTGAAATCGTGCAGATCAATATTTTGATCAGCAAGAAATACTGGAAACGGTGGGAATTCTATACAAAAGAGGATAATAAGGTTAAGGATAGAAATACGGTGATCTAAAGGATACTCTGCAGTTCAGGGCACTACTAGGGTGAGTAATGCGGTCAATAACTTGACTTGAGAATCAAAGAAAGACAAAGAAAGGAAATAAAAGGAATAAGGAGAGTTCTATTGAGCCTACTACATCTATTGGTGGTCCCATTAAGAACAAAATAAAAAAATGGTCAACATCCGCCATGAACTATGCAATTCAAGACACTACTAAGGCGTATAACGCGGCCAATAACTTAACTTCAGAATCAAATTCTGAAATTGCCAAAACAAAAGGCACAGGCAAGAAATAAAAGGGCTAAGGAGAGTTCTACTAAGCCTACTACATCTATTGGTGGTCCCACGAAGAACAAGCTGAGAAAATGGTCAACATCCACCATGAAAAAATCAGCTAGAAGAGTGGGCCTTTGTTGTCAAACTATGATGTACAAACCCATAAACATTACATTGTTGTTGTTAATCTTCTTGCTGTCTTGTTTGCCTTTGCTGTGGCCTCTGTTGCTGCTGTTGTCGTTGTTGCTCAATTCTCTGCCACTGCTTGCCTTTTAAAAAATTTAAGTCATGTTCGGTCTTAACCTCAATCATAGCACGATGTTGCAAAATATATTCAGTGGTATTAGCAATTTCCATAGCTCGCTCGAGAGATATAATAACAGATTCGAGGAATATTTTTCTCAAGCTGGACCCTTCTCTAGTCCCATAACAAATTTATCACGAAGTGCTATACTCAAGTGTTCCCCGAAGCTACAATTTACTGTCAACGAATGTACTCTTGCTGCCCATTCATTAATGGATTCATTTGGAGATTTCACTGTATTATAAAATGCACAACGTTCAGCAAAACTCGATGTGGTGGCTTTGAAATGCTTTGCCATTGCCTCCATGCACATTTTAACTGTTGTTGTAGGGGCTTGCAGGTCTTTTGGGCCAACAATTTGTAAGCATTTTCGGACAATGACGTGAGCATAATAGCCTTTTATCCTGACATCATTTGAACAAAATAACTGGAGGACAGTTTTACGGGCACTCATCATTGCCAGCAATGCCCTGGCCAACGTCGTTCTCAAGGAAATATGAACCGATGATGCTTACTTACGTATTTAATTGGTTATTATAACCCTAAAGTCAGGATCACAACCTAGCTTCTCACACGACTCACTCTGCATGTTTTAATTTAATTCAAGAGTAATGCAAGTTACGTTTAATGTCGACCCTAAAATACAAATTTTTGAGAAGGTTTTCGTTGGAATTTTTTTGTTAGTTTAGCAAGAGAAATTCGCCGAAAGAAATACGATTTTTAGATTTCGTTTTGTACGAAAGGACTGACTAGTGGTTGACTCATGACACCCCCTATAATAAGAGAACACACTACCTACTAGGCTATGGCGACTGCAATGGCGCGCCAGCAAAAAATCTAGACAAAACTGTAATTTTTCCAGGATGTATTGGACTTAGCCGCCATAGTCTAGTAGGTAGTGCGTTGGCTTATTAGACGTAAAGCCAGGGTTCGAGGCCCAGGCCAGACATGAAAACAAAATATAAAGAAAATATTTCTTCGGCGACTTCCTCTCAGCAGATTTCTGGCAAAAACTCTAAGCGTAAATAAAATTGGCATGAAAAATTTCTCTAAAATCTGTGGTTCGGAGTCGACTTTAAACTGTAGGTCCCGCCACTCATGTATAAAATTAACACACACAACATAAGTGATGTGAGAAACTAGGTCGTAATCCTGACCGAAGGGTTGTAATGACCAATTATGTTATGTATGTATTGGACGATCTTCGATCTTATTTTGACTGGTATTGTTCCGAATTCGACAATTTTGCTTGTTAACGTACCCATCATTAAAAATGAGCTTTACACGTGAATATGTTTTTCCCTGAAAATTAGAGTCTGTAGGCAAACTACTCCAGAGCCCATTCAGTGGACATATTTCGTTGTCTATGGTGGTTCATATGATTTGGAAAAACATACTGAATAAATGACAACTAAATTGAATTCATTAAGACGGCCATGTAAATCACCGTGGTCTAGTAGGTAGTGTAATGGCTTATTAGACGTTAGACCACGATTCAAACCCCAGATCAGGCATCAAAACGAAAATATGAAAAAAAATAGTTCTACGGCGACTTTATCTCATCTGGCAAAAACTGTGACAGTAAATAAAAAAATTGCCATGAAAAGTTTCATAAAAATTTGTCGTTCGGAGTTGACTTTAAACTGAACGTTCCGCCATTCATGTATAAAATTAAAACACACTGCACAAGTGGTGTGGGAAGCTAGGTTGTAATCCTGCATGAAGGGTTGTAATGACCACTTATGTATGTGTGTAAAACGAACGTTCTCAACTATTTGGAAAGCGCTATTGAAAGATTCTTTATTTTACTAAAATTATTAACATGTGCGAACACATTTGTAATCCACTGTATGTACGATAAGTGCTTGTAATGCCATACCGTATAATTGTGGAAATTTACCTGCAAAATTTTTCTAATAAATTACAGAAACACTCTTGCAAAAAAAAAAGCAAATTTAAGATATCACACACACATGCTTATACACATACATGTTGTTCCACCCACCTATACTATACATAAACCTGAGTGAAAAGCTTATTTTTATCATAAAATTTCCTCTTTTTTTTCATTGCATACATATGTATGTACTTGAGAAGGTGTATGTTACACATTAAGTGAGTGTATAAGCGAGCATACGTAAGGATTTTGTATGTGATATTGTTGCTGTTGTTGTTGTGTTTGTATTGTACTGTATTTGTACAATTCAGTGTCATCTTATGGTCTCTCATTGTTGATGTGGTTGCTGTTGCTGTTGCTGTTACAGTTGTCGTTGTCGTTGTCGTTGTTAAAACAAAGATTAATAATAAAAGCTTCACCACAAAAAAATATTTTCTCTTGTGTGGTCTTTGCTGTTGTTGTTCTGTTTGTTGTTGCTGATAATATTATATCATGTGAGAGAAATGAAGTGAGAGAGAGAGACAGAGAGTATATAATTTTGTTTATTTATCTACGTACTCTTATATACGTATGTATGTGTATGTGTGTGTGTAATTTTCTTTATGCCGTTTGTTTACATTCGCAAACAATACTCCTAGCACAGCACAGTTCATATACAATAGTTTGTGCATATAAATGAGAGAGGGGTTGTTTGCTTCATTGTTTGTATGTGTGCGTGTGTGTTGGAGATCGTGTATTTATTATCAATGTGGTTAGCAGTACATATATGCGTGTCTGTATGGCTGTAAGTCAGTGTTCATGTCATTTTTATCATCTCATACCCGGTAAAAATGCTGAAAACCACCACATAAGAATCCAAGTTTTTTTTTTTGTATTCTGTATGCTTCTGTCTTACGTTGTCTTGTTATCTTGTTGTGCTCATATGCAGGTATTTTGTTGGTTAAAAATTGAATTCTTTTGTATTGTGTATGGCTAAGCTGTGTGTATATGTATGTGTGTACATATGAGTGTCTTTTTCTTTCTCTGTTTGCCATTGTTGTTGGCAAATGACTTTTACAGTTTTTTTTTATTTTTGGCTAGTTTTCGTAGAAACTGTATGTAGGAGATGGTATAGCAGCTATGGAGGGCATCAAAGGAGGATCCTTTTATGCGGAATTGCACTTGAGTGCAAGTGACATGATATTGTACTTATTAATTTCGACAATTTCCAAATGTACATCCCCTTCCCTAACCCCCCTCTGAAAAAAAATTAAGAGAAGATAAAAACAGACACACACAACGAAGAAAAAAAAGAGGACATCCATGTTAAATGAAATGGACGATGTTGTTTTGTTGTTTTTTCTCTTGTCTTGTTGTCTTGTCCATTTTTTCGTTTCATTTAATCTTTTGAGGAGAGAAACTGCAACCATTTAAGGCTTAAAGTCTTTAACATTTTTTAAGTGCACCAGAAGACAATACAAAATAAAGCAAAAAATCAAGAGAAATTAATTTTTTTTGTTTGTAGGCCTAACGTGATGTGTTTGGAAAATAAAAATTTTCTAAAAATTTAATGCCAGTGCTTAATACAGGATATAAACTGTATAGGATGACTTTTGTTCAACAGGCAAGTGATGGATTTCTTTTTATTGGTTTTTTCAAATAAGAAAGTAAGGGATTATAAGTCTTTTAGAACCTTAATATCTTAAGTTCTAGATGTTATCGTACAAGGCCACTAGGATCCTTGTTTGAATAACTATTTAGAGAATTCAAAACCTCCAGTCTGACCAAGCTATCAGCTGTTAAATATAGTTTTCATATTAAGTGTCATTTGTTTAGTGAAAGATTGGAAATTTACGGCTTGGAATTGTTTATCAAATGATGGGTTGGACTATCCTCAAGAATTTAGGAATGTAAATAAGCAATATTTTTGTATATTTTGTTGTGTTTTTTATATCGCATACATATAACAACAAAGATATAATCATGAAATTGAATATTCTGTATTTAGTTTTTAGAGACATGTTCGGTGAAGCTGTATATTCGAACAGCATGCTAATTTGGGCATTGATTATCTCAGACCATGACCCATCAATGCTGCCAATGCAGTAGAAGAAAGGAAGGTACTTTCTTTACCTCCTGGCATAGGATAACAAATTTTGTGCTGTTCTGCAATTGGTCTACCCTGATTTTATTCTGTTAATTACTTACTAACATTACAGTCCTTAAGTCAAGATTAAAACCTAGCTTCTCACACCACTCATATTGTATTTGTTAATTTTTTACACGACTGGTAACGACAGATTTTTAAGAAACAGTTCATGGCAATTTTATTCCTTCCCAGAGATTTAGCCTGAAAACTGCTGAGGGGAAGTCGCTGGATGAAATATTTTTTTTTCTACTTCGTTTTGTTCGAAATGTCTGAGCTGGGGTTTGAACACAGGTTCTCGTATAATAAGCTAACATACTATCTATTTGATTAGGATTACTTCTGGTTCTGACAATAATCAATTTTAATACAGCTCCTGGTACTTGGACTCAGCAAATTGAGCGAATTTACAGGCATATCTTCTCCGTTCATTTCGGAGTTCCTCGATAAGTCATAAAACTATTTCTGAATCCTTTCTATTCAGGTACTTTTATTTCTATTACTACCCTCGCTACCAGTCTGATAATATATTCAAATTCTAGTCAATATAGTATTTACACCATGTGGCTTTGGATGGGTTTAAATTCGTAAATGGCTTTAGAATAGCTCGGTTGTTTCCATATGTTGTACTGTACATCGATAAATCAAATCACTGATGGCTAGAGAGTTATATCGATAAATTCTTCATGCCTAAGAACCTTTTGTCTAAGTTCCACAACTGCCGGAGAATAGCAGTCGTTGTGGGCTTTAAAAATCTGAATAAGGAAAGTCTTTGCCACCAAAAATGTAGCAGGAGAAGAAGCAGTGATCATTACTTCCAGGGTTTTGTGCAATTAGGATCATATTTTAAAACTATACACGATTAAATAGTGAAAGATGGAAACCTGGGTTGCCATCTTATATATAAAAATGAATGTGTGTTTATTTGTTTGTGGGTTTGTTTGAAGTCTACAGACGGCTAAACGGTTGGACTCATTTTCTTGAAATTTGAACAGTACCTTCCTATATGTCTGGATGGAACTATAGGCTACTTTTTATTTTAAAATTTCAAGTAGGCGAGGTGCGACGCCCACATACCCAATAAGTATTTAATGCCCCATATCTCATAATCGCATATCCCATATAGTGGGCGTGTCACCTCCCATAGTTTACATATATAAAAATGAATGTTTGTTTGTATGTACCTTATAGAATCGTTCTTGCGCATTAGCCGGGGAAGGTTTCTAAGTTGATATAACTAAGTTCCGGCAGGTGGCGCCACTGAAAAGTACTCAAAATGGTTTTATTCGTAAAATGTGCATTCTTTAACAAAGTTGTTGCGCATGAGTCGACGGAGGTTGGTGCGATTAAATTCCGATGGATGGCGTCACTGAAAATTATTGGAAATGAATGACAAGCAATCGGTCGACCTACACCTCAAGCACGGATGAAAAGAGCATTACGAGCCTCAGAATCAGAGGAGCATTGAGACTGGAAAATCTTCAAGTATAAGCCGCTGAGACCCGTTCGCTTGAACCATTTGAACAACGACAAGTGAGATTAGAAACTGATCGAATGCGTACTACTCAGGCCCGTTCCTCTGAATCATCAGGACAACGGGAAACAAAATCAATAGAGTGATTCAAAATTAATTGGACATTTGTGTAATGTCTTGCCTTCAAATTTATTTTAGTTGGTGACACAGCAACACGTTCAGGGTACAGCTAGTTTGTTTATCAAACCAGTGTTGTGTTACGGTCTACAGTTGTGAGGCGTCACACACAAATACAAAAAAAAAATCTGTTTCTGTAATTCATTTAAAATTTTTTAAAAAATAAAGTCTAAAGTTTAAGCTGCTACCATTTATACACGATTTTAGGAACTCTACAAACCATATTTAAAAAGCTGAATATCCCAATAATCCATGGTAAGGCAGACGCATTGTCGATGTTATTATGCTCGTTATGAAATTGAAGAATCTTTTATTTTCTTCACCTTCATATTACCTAACAGCAGTCTTTAGTAATCCCTCAAATTCAATACTTAAAGCTCATCTTTCAGGTGAAACGGAAAGTCAGAACGTCTTAAAGAGAAGAATACAATCCGGAAACTGATATGCTAGCTTGTATATCTGGCTCGGAACTCTTTTCATATGTTAGCTGCATAGGCAGTATAAACAGCGTAAGTACTTTCGTCAGGTCAAGCTATGCTCATAAAATGTCAGTCGCTTACATTAAAAATTTGTGTCAAAAAGTTAGTATCACTGAGACCTCATTGATGGAAAATTTAATCCAATTTTATCTTATGCACTGTGTTCACTAAAGTGTGCTGGCAAGTTTTCTGTTACCACTGTTACTTTCCTGTCTTACGTTTCTCTTCTTTCTTTTCATTTCCGGGTGCTTTAAGTAAATTGTGTCACCTTGTCAGTTGTTAAATATCGTTTTGTCTTGCATTTTTATTGCTTGAAATTAATTTGCCCTGCTTTCCAGATTATTAATTGGCCATGTTTTCATTTTAATCGCCTTTCATTTTTGCATTTTTAAATTTGTTCTTAATCAAGCTTTTCTTTCTCAGATTGTTCGATTAAAATGAAAAGGCCGTTCTTTTTTTTTTAATTGCCAAATTAAATTAAAACTTCTGCTGTGAGTGAAAAGTGCAGCAACTCGTAAGGTGAAAATGAAAAGGATCAGTGATACACTGGAGGTTAAAGAAATAGCGCAATATCAATACAATATTGATACAGGCACTGGTCCCTACTTAAACTAATAATAGTAGCTTTGAGAGATAGATAGAGTAGGGGAAGCATAGAGTGAGGCAGTGGTGGGCATTAGATTTGAATTTGTTGGCACTGTTGGAAACAGAAAGCACAGGCATGGATACTAAAGGGTCCGCCAAATACCTTTTTTATTTTTGAAAATACTTTAAAAAAAAAACTACTGAATATTTTCTCAAATTTCTTTTTTATTTGAAAGTTCAATCCTTCCGGTTAATAATGGAATATAATTTCATTCAAATGGCTGCCTCGGCTGGCCATGCAGTAGCCTACACCAGAAGATGCCGATTTTGGCAAAAAAAAAATCATCTTTTCAGTTGAAACTCATTTTGATCTTGGCGGGTATGTAAACAAGCAAAATTGTCGCATTTGGGGCACAGAAAACCCGTGTTGAACGAATTTTTGTTCACAAAAATTGAAGAGGAGGATATTGGCAACATTTGGTTTCAACAGGACGGCGCTACGTACCACACAGCCGAAGCTACACTCGATGTTTTGCGCCCTGTTCATGAAGATTGCATTATCAGCCGCAGAGCTGATGTCGTTTGGCCACCTCAGAGCTGCGATTTGACACCGTTGGACTATTATTTGTGTGGTGCCGTCAAAGATAAGTGTTACGCCGACAAGCCAGAGACAATTGACGCTTTAAAGGACAATATTCGTGAAGCCATTGGTGAAATACAGCTGCACACAATCGATAATGTGCTTAAAAATTGGACCGATCGTGTAGGCTACTGCATGGCCAGCCGATGCAGGCATTTGAATGAAATTATTTTCCATTATTAACCGGAAGGATTGAACTTTCAAATAAAAAAAGAAATTTGAGAAAATATTCGGTAGTTTTTCCTTTAAAGCATTTAAAAAAAAATAAAAGTTATTTGGCGGACCCTTTATTTAGCACTGATGCAGCAGCCTTAAAAGTATTTGATAGAAAAGTCCTGCTTAAGATCTTCGGTCCAGTACGAGTTGGCCATGATTTCCGCATCCGATCCAATAGTGAGCTGTATGAGCTCCTCAACGACATGGACGTTGTGCAGCCTATTAATATCCAGCGGCTGCACTGGCTCGCCCATGTCGTTCGAATGGAGGAGAATGCTCTGGCGAGACGGGTATTTGATGCGGGGATCTGCTAAAGTCGGCGAAGAGGACGACCTTGTTTGCGTTGAAAGGACCAAATCGAGGAAACCCCGTCGATTGGTGTGACCAACTGGCGAAGACGCCCAAAAAGCATAGCCGCCTGGAATGATGTGTTACAGCAGGTCGAAATCCCTTAATCGAGTGGTTAATGGTAAGAAAAGAAGTAAGTTGGAAACAGAAAAGTCTTCGACGCTAAAAATATGTGAGTACGCGGTATCTGAGAAGGTCATGCAGATCTTTCTATATGATGTCTCCACATGGGCTATGGCAGCGGCTCAGAAAGGCCCCTTATTTTTTGCAACACATTCCCTAATGTGGATACGTACCTTATTCTCTGGCTTGTGGGCAACCTCTTGCATTTGTTTTTATATTCATAAAATGTCTGGTTAGAGTTCTATAGAAGTCAATTAATCTTCACCTGGTATTTATTATTCCAAAGTAGTAGTCGAGGATACGAGTTTTAAGAAATTTCTCTAGAGAGGCCATTAAAACTCGATGAGGCTCATTTGAATTAGATGCCCTACAAGCCAATCCGTACGGCCGTTTTTATCCCAACAAATTTTTGATTTTGCTTACAAGTAATCTAAAGAACTGTCGTCGGAAATAAAAAACATTTACCACCCAAGATTTAGTCTCTACTTTAAGAGTAAGAAGATCCATTTGACTGTCCACATATATATGCCGAAAAGTTCTCGAGTGCTTACGAAATGAGTAACTAGAAGGGCTTAATAACAGCTTAGACTTAACCTAGGAAGGCAATTGCTTAAGAAGGAAGGCTGTGGGATTGATACAAATTATTCTCTGCCGAGAACAGAACAGCCCGGCGGTTATCACAGGTTATGTTGGCGGTTTTCCTATCGATTTCATTACGACCTGAAAAGGATGATTGCCATTGAATTGCTATTCAAGGTAGAGAGTGGAAATGCAATGGTCAATGGAGAATGAGGTTAATCTATAAGCAAGTTAATCTATAAGCGAGCATTTCATGTCAATCAATTCCAAGAACAGTAAGCCCCAGTAGAACTTTAGGATGTCCTTGTAAAAAAACAACACAAAAAATAATTTTATTCAATTGCCTTGCAGTATACCTACAAGGATAACTATTTAAATCGGCTTTTTTTTGTTAAATTTCATGTAAATCTGTGTCCTTTTCCCTTTCCATCTCTCTCTCTCTATCTCTCTCTTGTATGCAAATTGTTTGTGTATGTTGTTCTCTCTGCTATTCATGGGAAATGTCTGATTTTATTTCTGTTAACATGATAAATGGACTTAAAACAAATATTACACACAGACACACACGGATACACACACACAATGACAACTATTAAAAATCCTACATACCAACACATAACTACAGTTACTATAAGAGTTATCATGTGTGAGTATATGTAGGTTTATGTATGTGTGTGTATGTGAATAAATGGCTAAACAAAATTCAAAATGAAATGAAATGAAATATTTTGTAAAAACTGGTAAAAGAATGTGAGAGGAAGCGGAGAGAGAGAGAGAGAGAGAGAGAGGGAGAGAAAGAGAGAGGAAAGGGAAAAAAGCGAACTTTTTACAAAAAAAAAAGAAAAAAGAAAGCGATATAAACAGTTAAAGTATGCAGTTAAAGTAACAATACAAAAATGAAACACATTATAAAAGGGAATGGAACAGTGGTACTCTAAGAAAATAAAGCGTTGGAATGATGAATACGGTCTTGTATGCTGTGAAATAAGAATTAAAAAACTAGGAGATGCTTAAAGCTTTTTGTCCACTATTTCTGAAATTCTAAAAGACATGATGACAACTTTTCGAGTTTTTCTCTGTTACAGCTAATAGTAGGTAGTTAAGCCTAGAAAACTCAAGATTAAACAGTAAAATCTCAAGTGCATGTACACATTAGTATTTATTACAATCCTTAATTCGGAATTAAGTCTTAGCTACACCGCTCACTTCATAACTTGAAGTACAGTTTTGGCGGACGTTCATTACGATCAGAGTAATGATAGTAATTTATAATGACGGTAATTTATAGCCAGCAAAATGCCATCGCTGAGACTATTCCTCTGTATCTTTAGATTAAACAACTTCCATTGGGTAATAGCACTGGATACCAGAAATGTTTCAAGCATGCATGAGCATGGGTAATAATCCATCTAAGTAAGCTCTCCATTATATTAATACTGTTACGTTTTTATCTTTTAAAAACGTTTAAAATATGAGCTCGTAGATTGTAAATAGGCTAGGTTAGAGGACGTGTACTTGTCAATTAAGACAAGTACAGTACCCGGAGGTTGAATTGACCCATTGTACAACGTCTTAGTCTCTCACACCACTTATGTTGTGTGTATTAATGTTATACATGAGTGGTGGGACCTACAGTTTAAAGTCGACTCCGAATGACAGATTTTTGAGAAACTTTTCATGGCAATTTTAATTTACTGTCAGAGTTTTTGCCAGAAATCTGCTGAGAGGAAGTCGCTGAAGAAATACTTTTTGTATTTTGTCTTTAATGTCTGTCCTGGGCCTCGAACACTGGCTTTGCGTCTTAATTTTATTACTGTAAATAAAAATAAAAATAAATTTGTATTTAGCTGTAATTAAAATTCTTTATTAGTCGCACAATTCTGTGTGCCACTGTTCACAACTTTATGTAAACAACAACAATTGCTTTTATTTGTTATTGCTGTGATTATACCCTTTGCATAGATAATAACAACCACTAGACAATTATTTGACAGATCTTTGTAACTGAGATCTTCAAAGCACGATTACTCTATTCAAACACACCGCGTCTTCACACCGGACGGACTGAACTTCACTAACTCAGTCGCCTGCTTTGCCTTGCCTTTTGTATGGCAGAATAAACGGTCTGATGAATGTTCTTCAAGGCGAATGTTTATGAGTTCGCCTTCTCGTAATCTCTATAAATGTAAACATCGTTGTTTACATTTATGCTTGCAGTGTTGTTTGTGGATTTTTGTTTACTCGTTTACCATTTTTTTATGCTGATGTTTGTTGTTATATTAAGCAGTACGATAATTTGTAAACAGGTTTGTTTACTGCATTGTTTTGTTTTTGTAGCTTTTGTTTATAATTTTAATGTTGAGCGATGTAAACGGAAAACACCAGTATCTGGATTCTTCATTTTCATAACAATTCTATTTGAGCTACTCTTGAGAGAGTATGAAGCCAATAATATTTCATCACCACTTGCTTTGATACAAGGATTTGCTAATCTCGACGAAGAGAACGACCTTGTTTGCGTTGGAAAGACTCATAGATCGGTGTGACCAATTGGCAAAGACGCGCAAGAAGCAGGGGCGCCTGGAATGATGTGTTAAGGCATGCCGAAATCCGTTAATCGGGTTGTTAATGGCCAATTAAGTTAGCAAATATTACACTTGCTTTATCACTCGCTTATGTACTGGAAGTCGTTGAAGTCGCCGCAGTCTAGTAGGTAGTGTGTTGGCTTTTTAGACGTAAAGCCAGGGTTCGAGCCCCCGGCCAGACATCAAAACAAAATATAAAGAAAACATTTCTTCGGCGACTTCCTCTCAGCAGATTTCTGGCAAAAACTGTGAGAATAAATAAAAAATTGCCATGAAAAGTTTTGAAAAAAATCTGTCATTCGCAGTTGACTTTAAACTGTAGGTTTTGCCACTCATGTATAAAATTAACGCACACAACATAAGTGGTGTGAGAAACTAGGTCGTAATCCTGACTGAAGGGTTGTAATGACCAATTATGTATGTGTGTATGTATGTTATGTACTGGAAACCTGCGTGACGCTCCTCTCGTTCATAGCTTTCCAAAATATTTAAAGGGCCTCATACAATCCACAAGCTGTGGATGCATAGGTTTGCATTCTAACTGTCAGTTCCTGAAGCAGATAAGGGTTCACCACCAAGTAAGAGGATAGATTTCAATACTTGCTGGTATTTATCTGCCTTAACTTTTCTTCAATTAAAGAAAAAATGTTTTCTTTTTTGCTTTTGCAACTCTAAAACTTCCTTTTGTCTCACTGTTCTCGGGTTCGTATACAACTAGAGCGTTACACAATACCAAAATGGAGCAACAAAAAAAAAATCGAGAATGAGAGATAAATAAAGTAACACATACTTACGCTCCATTTGACTTGTGTGTCAAATGTACATACAACAACAACAACAATAAATACAACAAAGATACGAAAAAAATTTCTCTTTTTTTAATGGCAACTTTAGCTCTTGTATTGCATGGGATGTAGAAAAAAAAACGAAGGAAAATAAAACAGAGTGGCTCCTCTTAAATCATACAAGAGAACTGCAGAACTAATTACGAATAAATGTTGGCCATCGCCATCGTTTCATGTCAAGTATCAGAGTCTGTTGCTATTGCTGTTGCTGCTGCTGATGATAGTCTGCATGGGGCAGCCACAGTAAATATTTGTTGCTTTTTTTGAATTTTTTTCTGGCAGTTTAACTGCAAATATTTGAAAACATTTGAGAAAATAAAACCCCAAACTCTTCAACAAACTCTGGACACAAAAGTGGTGGAATTAGTTGTAGGGCAAGAGGACACAGAAATTGTAACAATTTCCATGTATTTTTCCATTTTCCATTTTCTATTGTTTTTCTAATAAACAAATACGAGAAAGAGAAATCTAACTGGCTGTGTGACATACATACATACATACATCTACGATTTATGTGAGTGAGTGAGTAAGTGAGTTGCTTTACTTAGGTTATGTTTGCCCTATAAGTGGTAGAAATACTTGCATAACTGCTTGCCAGCTGGTCAGTTGTTGGTTAGCTATGTTGCCAGCTGCTAACAACAGGGGGGAGTGTGTTAATGATGACAAATTATGAAACAAATTCGCTTGTTTTCCAGTAAACATTTTATTTTTCTTTTATTTTTTATTAAAGCTTTCTCAAAAAAAATAATTCTTTTAAATTTAAATAAATTTTACATCCTTTTTTTTACGTTTCATATGGCTTTGGAATGCCATTTAATGCCAGCCATTAAAATATAACTGGAAGAGTGTGTGTGTGTGTGTTTTAAGTACAAACCATTCAGTTTAAGTGTTTCTTCTCTCAGCAAATAAAACATGTATAAAGTTACACTTAAATGCACTTCAGCTCTTCACATCACTCTCTCCCTCTCTCTCTCGCTCTCTCTTTCTCTCTCTGTCTCTTTCAGATACTAAAGATTGCATTTAAGTATGCTCTCCTGCTTTAAGTGCGATAGGGTTTAAGGGATATGTTTTATGTTTGAATTGAAAATTTATTTTCATTTTGCAAAATGTTTTCATGTATCATTTAAGCTCATATGCTACTTACCTGTTGTACATTAAAACGTCTGGTTTCCACAAACGATGTGGCGGTATTCGTAGATCTCTAACACCGCCATAATCACTGGCATTCCATCTCAAGTTCATGTCATTCCATTCCTGAAAAGAATAGAGACAGGGAAGGGAAAATATTATTTTTTGTTTAACTTTACTTCTTTAAAGTATTACTGGGTGCTATTAAAAAATTCTTTAATAAGTTGTAGAACAAAATGAACTGAGAAAGAAAATTTTATGCCAAGATGAAGTCTATTCGCTGGAACCGTGTTAAATTGAAATGTAAAACACAATTCCTCTTTAAGAAATAATTTGCTTTCAAAGCCTTCCCAAGTTAATATACAAAAAGCAAGAAAGATTAGAAATACAGTGGTCAACAAAAGAAACTGTTCTTTAAGAAAAATATAGACATTAATAAATTACCGTTATTTTTATTTTAAAATTGTTTCATTGTCAGTTTTTTTAAATTGAAACAAAAAAAAATTGCAAAAAATTTCGAAATATTGTAAAAAAGTTTTTCGGCCACTTTCCGCAAGTGGAAAATGTTCGAGTTTGGCCTCCCTATACGCATGCCGATGTAACTAAAATACACCTGCCTAGAAAGCGAGGGCTAATTGCCATGAAAGCTATCGACATAGCAAAAGATAGGCTACAGAATATTCAACAAAAGGCTCATTTATCTCACGATTAAAGTGTTTTCATGCCGAGGTAACGATCATGAATCACTTTAAGGGGAGGATCGTGATTGAGGAGTATAGCTAAGTCTAATATCAGTCAGCGTCAATCTTGTATGAGTTTCTAGCACCAGCGTTATTTCGGGAAAAATGTGTAGCTGATGAACACGTTAAAGCCAGCACACTCCTGCTTATTACAAACTCAAAGGTACCACAAATAAAGGTAGCACTCTTGCCTCTGTTTGATTGCCTCTTAGGAAAAGGAATCTATTACCCCCTGATGAAAAAATCGTAGTTTAGTCTAACAGTAGTCTAGTAGTAGTATAGTAGTTGTCTAGTGTAGTCTTGTAGTAGTGTAGTAGTAGTTTAATAGTAGTCTAGTAGAAGTCTAGTAGTAGTCTAGTAGTAGTCTAGTAGTAGTCTAGTAGTAGTCTAGTAGTAGACTAGTAGTACTATAGTAGTATGGGAGTAGAATAGTAGTCTAGTAGTAATCTAGTGGTAGTCTAGTAGTATTCAAGTTGTAGTCTAGTAGTAGTCTAGTAGTAGTCTAGTAGTAGACTAGTTGTAGTCTAGCAGTAGTCTAGTAGTTATATAGTTGTAGTCTAGTAGTAGTCTAATATTTGACTAGTAGTAGTCTAGTAGTAGTCTTGTAGTAGTTTAGTAGTAGTCTAGTAGTAGTCTAGTATTAGTTTAGTCGTAGTCTAGTATAAGTCTAGTAGTAGTCTAGTAGTAGTCTAGTAGTAGTCTAGTAGTAGTCTAGTTGTAGTCTAGTAGTAGTTTAGTAGTAGTCTAGTAATAGACTAGTAGTAGTCTATTATTAGACTAGTAGTAGTATAGTAGTATAGGAGTAGAATAGTAGTCTAGTAGTAATCTAGTAGTAGTCTAGTAGTATTCAAGTTGTAGTCTAGTAGTAGTCTAGCAGTAGTCTAGTAGTAGACTAGTTGTAGTCTAGTAGTAGTCTAGTAGTTATCTAGTTGTAGTCTAGTAGTAGTCTAATATTAGACTAGTAGTAGTCTAGTTGTAGTCCAGTAGTAGTCTAGTAGTAGTCTAGTTGTAGTCCAGTAGTAGTCTATTAGTAGTCTAGTTGTAGTCCAGTAGTAGTCTGGTAGTAGTCTAGTAGTAGTCTAGTAGTAGTCTAGTTGTAGTTTAGTAGTAGTCTAGTTGTAGTCTAGTAGTAGTCTAGTTGTAGTCTAGTAGTAGTCTAGTAGTAGTCTAGTAGTAGTCTAGTAGAAGTCTAGTAGTAGTCTAGTAGTAGACTAGTTGTAGTCTAGTAGTAGTCTAGTAGTTATCTAGTTGTAGTCTAGCAGTAGTCTAATATTAGACTAGTAGTAGTCTAGTAGCAGTCTAGTAGTAGTCTTGTAGTAGTCTAGTTGTAGTCTAGTTGTAGACTAGTAGTAGTATAGTAGTAGTATAGTAGTAGTCTAGTAGTCGTCTAGTTATAGTCTAGTAGTAGTCTAATAGTAGTCTAGTAGTAGTCTAGTAGTAGTCTAGTAGTAGTCTAGTGGTAGTCTAGTGGTAGTCTAGTAGTAGTCTAGTAATAGTCTAGTAGTAGTCTAGTAGTAGTCTAGTAGTAGTCTAGTAGTAGTCTAGTAGTAGTCTAGTAGTAGTCTAGTAGTAGTCTAGTAGTAGAATAGTAGTAGTCTAGTAGTAGTCTAGTAGGAGTCTAGTAGTAGTCTAGTAGTAGTCTAATAGTAGTCTAGTAGTAGTCTAGTAGTAGTCTAATAGTAGTCTAGTAGTAGTCTAGTAGTAGAATAGTAGTAGTCTAATAGTAGTCTAGTAGTAGTCTAGTAGTAGTCTAGTAGTAGTCTAGTAGTAGTCTAGTAGTAGTCTAGTAGTAGTCTAGTAGTAGTCTAGTAGTAGTCTAGTAGTAGTCTAGTAGTAGTCTAGTAGTAGTCTAGTGGTAGTCTAGTAGTAGTCTAGTAATAGTCTAGTAGTAGTCTAGTAGTAGTCTAGTAGTAGTCTAATAGTAGTCTAGTAGTAGTCTAGTAGTAGTCTAGTAGTAGTCTAGTAGTAGTCTAGTAGTAGTCTAGTAGTAGTCTAGTAGTAGTCTAGTGGTAGTCTAGTAGTAGTCTAGTAATAGTCTAGTAGTAGTCTAGTAGTAGTCTAGTAGTAGTCTAGTAGTAGTCTAGTAGTAGTCTAGTAGTAGTCTAGTAGTAGAATAGTAGTAGTCTAGTAGTAGTCTAGTAGGAGTCTAGTAGTAGTATAGTAGTAGTCTAATAGTAGTCTAGTAGTAGTCTAGTAGTAGTCTAGTAGTAGTCTAGTGGTAGTCTAGTAATAGTCTAGTAGTAGTCTAGTAGTAGTCTAGTAGTAGTCCAGTAGTAGTCTAGTAGTAGTCTAGTTATAGTCTAGTAGTAGTCTAGTGGTAGAATAGTATTAGTCCAGTAGTAGTAAAGTTGTAGTCTAGTAGTAGTCGGAGTCAATTAGGTAGTATTTTGGCTTATTAGACGTGAGCCCGAGGTGCAAACCCCCGAGACATCTGAAACAAAACGAGCAAAACGCAGCATGAAAAAAAGTTCTTTCAGCGACCTCTTTTCAACAGGCTTCTGGCAAATACTCTGTGAGTAAATAATATTGCCAAGAAAAGTTTCTCAAAAATCTATCATTCGGAGTCGATTTTAAATTGTAGCTCCCGCTACTCTTGGATAAAATTAACACACACAACATGGGTAGTGTAAGAAGATAGGTTGTAATCTTGACTAAGAAAAATAATTACATAGTATGATTCACAATAAATGGATCCTGAGCAAGTGATATGGCGTAACTCTCTTCATCAACCTCGCGACATCAGTCTAATATGCGATTCTGGTTACATGGAAATCCCCGTCAATCATGGAGGAAGAGAATAAGCTCTCTCATCAAATCCTTTTCATAATTTTCTGTATGGTTTCTTCTTTCTTTTTTCAACACAATCCTATGGATATACATACATTAAGTTTAACAATCAATACCCACAATTGAACAAAAATATTGTAAAAAAACCACCATCCGCCATATTCGTTCCACGAACCCGTATTATTTGCTTGGCATCATTAAAATGTCAACAGCACTAATTGCAAAAGGGCTCCCCCACACAACAAATAAAGAAAAATTGAAACGAAAGAGAAACGAAATTAAAATTAATTAACTTGGCACACTTGCGATAAGAACCAGAGGACCATTGGACAAATCACACAGACTCTCCGCATACAGTCTCGTACATATTTTCCAATAATTTTCCAACAGCAAAATGTCACAACGCTAATGAAAACAAATCGAAGAAAGGAAAGGAAAAGGAAATTAAAGAAAATATCGAAAATAGCCAGCCAGCCTGGTCAGTTGTAATGACTTGATATTTTGTTCTAACAAAGGATGTGGATTAAACATCCCCTTCAACTACACTTTGCTCTCCTTTTGTCCACTGTTTCTTTAGTGATTTTCCTCACTACGAAAATAGAAAATCCAAAAAAAAAAAATTGGAAAAACGAAATCTTTATTAAAAACTGAAATGAAAGAGATTTTGAAAGAAATTCAAATCAAAAAAGTTTTTATTTCAATTCAAATGCTAAATAGAGAAAGCGGAGGCGAAAATAATAAGAAATTAAACAAAATTGCAAAGAAAGAAGTAAGAAAAGTGAGAGGAAAGTGGCAATAATTTCAAATAAAAACCAATCATGCCAACTTTTTTTTTACAAACAAAAGGCCTTTTGTAGAGGAAAGCCGTGGATAATTTCACAACAAAGAAGCGGGGAAACTAATGAAAAAGTTTCAATAAAAGTGTTACATTTTTTGATTATTTACATTACACGCCAAATTAAGTGGTTGCTAAACAGTGGTGGCCGAAATAATAGCAGTAAGAACATGTTAAAACATCTTTATAGTTTCCTCGATTTTAAGACGGTCTTTTGCATTGGTTAAAAAATTTCTGAAATTGAACTGAATTGTGGCCCCTCACAGGCCCACAAAAGTATACATCCGATTAACAAATTTCACAAATTTCTGAACCAATGCAAAAGACCGTCTTAAAATCGATGAGAGATGTCAGACAATTATAAAGATTTTCAACGAAAACGGATTGGTTAAAATATTTCTGAAATTTGTTAAACGTATGTATACTTTTGTGGCTGAGTGTATATATATTGTTACGGAAATCTGGATACTGATACAATAATCATAAAAAATGGTAAACAAGTAAACAAAAATACAACAACACACACCACAAGAATATATGTAAACAAAATACACAAACAACAATAATGAAACAACGGCGTTTACATTTATAGAGAACTCGAGAAAGCGAAGCCACGAACATTCGCCTTCAAGAACATTCATCAGACTGTTTACGTTGCCATATAAAAGGCAAGGCAAAGCAGGCGAGTGAGTTAGAGTCAGTCTTGTGTGAATTGTGGTTTGAAGATCTCCGTTACAAAGATCTGTCGAACAATTGTTCAGTGATTGTTATTGCTTATGCAAAGGGCGTAAACAGAGGAATAACACAGAAGAGCAATTGCTGTTGTTTACATCAAGTTGTGAACAGTGGTACACAGTATTGTGCGAATAATAAAGAGTTTTAATTAAAACTAAATACAAATTTATTTTTATTTCCTTTGCAATCTAGGAGCTCATATTCTAAAAGCTTTTAAAAGGTAAAAACGTAACAATATTATGTGTGGAATACAGCAACGTTTAAATGTTCACTGTGGTCTCTCTGAGTGGATCGCATCCTAAATATTAAATTTTCCATGACTCTACCGCATAAATTTAGTTGATTTTGACCGTTGGCATGGCTTTGAGGATCACTGCGGCTTGTGATTATTCGCGTTTACCTGCGACTTAAGAAAATCCCACAAGAAAAAACCTAACAAGGTCAAATCACATTATCTCCGTGGCCAGTCTACATCACCTATACATGAGACTACTATGCCTTCAAATTGCTCGTGCACAATATCTAATGTAGTGCCGTCCTTTTGGCACGACATGTTCACGTCATCTAATTCAGACCATAAGAAGTTGGTATGTACCGACCTACAGTTCTCGCCGTTGACAATGATGGCCTGGCCAACGTCGTTCTCAAAGGAATAAGGACCAACAGGAACTTTTTGATGTGCGTTCAACGGTCTAGGATATCATGAGTATTGGTATCTTTCTCAACTCGAAAATTTTGTTTGGTCACGTACGCATTGATCCTTAAACGGGTCTCATGACTGGGTCCGTTGTTAGACCTTATTGAACAAATACACGTCGTTGTATATGGCCGTTTATCTGCAGTTCCTGGGGTAGTTGAATTTTGTACAGAGGCGAGCCCAAGTAGGTGAGGTTAGGTTAAGTTGAGTTAGATAAAGGAATTACTAGGCCCATTGCGATACGACAAGCAATTCTACCCGGGGATCGAACATTCGTTAGAGGGATCACAACCCGAGTTCAAATTAAATTTTTCTATGGCAACAATTCTTATATTAGAGAACTCATTCAAAGAAGTTCGATAATGAGAGGTCAAAAACCTCCGTCTCTTTGCGACAAGAGCAGGGCACTGCGATATGGAGAAAAAGCAGTCTCCTTCTTATTCTTCGACCCACATAAAGATGTCATTTGATGGAATGACGAGTTTATCGGGAAGCCTACCACTTGAACAGTGGCCCATAAGAATCGCTTTGTGCGATAAATGGCCAAGCGATTAGAGAGCTCCAGCAAAGTGTACAGCAGAGTATAACAATATTGCACGTGACTTACTGCTGCCAAAGATATTAAGCTTGCCTCTAAAATCGAAAATGCTGAACGGTTCGGAACGGTAAATGATCCCGGAATTCTATGGCAAATTTATTGTCGAATATCTAAATGCAGAAAAAGTACAGCCAGTTATAGGGAAACCGAATAACTCAATTCAAGGGGGCAGAGTGTTACAAGCGTAAGTTGTTTCAATTTGGGGGGGGGGGGGGTTTAGCAGACCAACCATAAAATTAAACAAATGAAGACAAAAGGTTTGAAATGTAAGGAGTACCCACTGCTTAATAAAAACAAAAAAATATGTTAAGTTTTCCCTAAAAATTTAAGCTCGAAATTCATAGAGACTCTTTGAACAGCGTGATTTAACATTGTTTAAAAAAAAAAAAAAAAAAAAAAAAAAAAAGTTTTTAACTTAGTACATCAAGGGCGTTGTTGAATGGAGGCTTACAATTGGATAACCCTGCAACGATTGCTTTTGCAAAACTTTTTGGGTTGATATGTAATATCGTCGACTGTATTTGGAACATAATCAAGAACTTTTAAATTTTTTATTTTTATTCCGTTAACGAAAGTACCTTCTTGGCAGCTGGGTGAGCTTACAACGCCTCTTGCTGTTTGTTCAAGCAGTTGTCTGAAATCTTTTCTGGCATGCGAGAGACATATTCGAGTCCCAAAGTAGATTTATTATTTTAAAAAAAATTTCCTTTCAAAAAAGAAAACATATTTCTTTAAGAGGATTTTATTTCCCCTCTCCGTGCAGAAACAGTGTAATCGTTTTATATTCAACTGAAATACATACTGAAATATTAATTATGAACTGAAATGCTACAAAATAGAATAAAGTATTCCACGAAGACAAAAGCAATCAATTTTCAAGGCCATAAATAATAGCCTTTGAATGGAAATTTTTAAATGTGGAAGCGTTTTAAAATTTTCTTCAAAAAACAAAGGCGCTTTCCAAATAATACCATGGAAATATTTTGTTATGCCAAAACAATTCTTTTTTTATCATATTTTCTAGAGAAACGTGGAAAACTAAATAATTTATTAATTTCTCTTTCATTTTCTTGTCTTCCTCCCTCTAACAAGTGTATCTCAAATGAAAAACTTCATTTCATTTAATTTAATTTTTTTTCATTCAAACTAAATGTCACTCGTAAATGTCATGTGGTTTCTTTCATACACATTTTCCATACTCTTTTCACTTTGTTTTGTTTCATACTTTCATTTTATTTTTAGTTTCTTTCTCTTTTGTTTCAAATTTTTTTATTCAGTCTCTGTGGATATGGTTGCTTAATAACCGCTCAGACTCCTGAATCCTTATGCTTGCATTGCTATTGTAGCCAAAGAAGGTTTCCTTGGGGAGTGTTTTACTGTAAAATACATACGAAAAGTTTAAACACTGCAGGCAGAAAATCTTGAAAGAAAAGAGGAAGAGGAGTGAGAAAAAAATATCAAATTAATCTATTTTGTGACAAAATGAAGTTGTTTTCTGCTTCGTCTAGTTTTTGTGGAAAATTATGGAAAAGGGAAATTGAATTTCTTTTTTTTTTCAAATTCATTTTTATTTAATTTCTTAAGCATGCACGATAAAACTATTGGAGTTTGAGCTTAATAAGTGACAAGAAATTGTTGAAATACCATAAAGAAGTGAAATAATTTAGAGTGCTCCAACAGGGAATTCCGTAATTAGATAGTTAGGTTAGGTTAGAGGACATGTACTTGTCAATTAAGACAAGTACAGTAACCGGAGGTCGAATTGACCCATTGTACAACGTCCTAGTTTCTCACACCACTTATGTTGTGTGTGTAAATTTTGTACATGAGTGGTGGGACCTACAGTTTAAAGTCGACTCCGAACGACAGATTTTTGAGAAACTTTTTCATGGCAATTTTATTTACTTCGCAGAGTTTTTGCCAGAAATCTGCTGAGAATAAGACGCCGAAGAAATACTTTTTGTATTTTGTCTTGATGACTGGCACGGGGCTCGAACCCTGGCTTTACGTCTAATAAGTCAACACACTACCTACTAGACTACGGCGACTTCAATTAGATAGTTGATAATCGCCATCTTGTTAAGGCTACATCTGCCAAATTTGTTGCCATTTATTCCATTTGCTTCGCCAAATCACCTTGAATGACCATAGAAAACGATATGTGTTTGCTGAATAGGGTCTGGAGCAGTTGGCAAATGGCCGTTATTGTCATCGAAAAATTATCTTTAGCGATAATTCGATAATCAATTGGCGAGCATTATTGGACGATGATTACCAACTTCTTTTGGTATTGTTACATTTTTACATTTTAAAAACGTTTAAAATATGAGCTTGTAGATTTCAAATAAATAAAATTGCCATGAAAAGTTTATCATAAACCTCACACAAAATTAACACACACAATATAAGTGGTGTGAGAAACTAGGTTGTAATCCTGACTGAAGTGAATTATTCGACAGATCTTTGCAACAGAGATCTTCAAACTACGATTACTCTCATTATTAACAGTCATTATTGTTGTTAGTGTATTTTGTTTGAATTTATTCTTGTAGTTTTGTTTGTGGATTTTTGTTTACTTGTTTACCATTTTTCTTATGCTGGTGTTTGTTGTTATATTAAACACTACGATAATTTGGAAACAGGTTTGTTTACGGCATTGATTTGTTTTTGTAAAAGGTCCGCCAAATAACTTTTTTTCTTTGAAAATGCTTTAAAAAAAAAACTACTGAATATTTTCTCAAATTTCTTTTTTATTTGAAAGTACAATCCTTCCGATTAATAATGGACAATAATTTCATTCAAATGGCTGCATCGGCTGGTCATGCAGTTGCCTACACGATCGGTCCAATTTTTAAGCACATTATCGATTGTGTGCAGCTGTATTTCACCAATGGCTTCACGAATATTGTCCTTTAAAGCGTCAATTGTCTCTGGCAGCTCCGAGGTGGCCAAACGACATCAGCTCTGCGGCTGATAATGCGATCTTCAAAGACAGGGCGCAAAATATTGAGTGTAACTTCGGCTGTGTGACACGTAGCGCCGTCCTGTTGGAACCAAATGTTGCCAATATCCTCCTCTTCAATTTTTGTGAACAAAAATTCGTTCCACATGGCCCGATAACGATCGCCATTGACTGTAACGACCACTCCTTGCTCGTTTTCGAAGAAAAATGGGCCAATAATACGTCTGGACCATAATCCGCACCAAACAGTGACTCGTTTTGGGTGCGTCGGCTTTTCAATGTATGCGTGCAAGTTTTCTGTGCCCCAAATGCGACAATTTTGCTTGTTTACGTACCCGCCAAGATCAAAATGAACTTCATCTGAAAAGATGATTTTTTTTTTTGCCAAAATCGGCATCTTCTGGTGTAGGCTAATGTTAAGCAAAAGCAAAACTCCGATATCAAGATTTTTCATTTTCGTAACAATATGAATGTCATATGGTTTCATTAGCATGGTGCTGCGTGTTACATAGCTCATGCCTTGTTTGATAATCTACACGGGTAATATGAGGGCATCGTCATTTCACATGGAGGTTATGTAAACTCGCCACCGAGATTGTGCTCTTTGTCCCTGTTAGACTTTTTCCTGTGGAATTTTCTCAATTTGCGTAATTATGTAAATAACCTACTAACCACAAAGGTAGTCGAAACTAACATAAGCCATGCCATCAGTCAGCGTGATTCATGCACTAGGATCAAATGCAGGATCAAATGCACTCCACCCAGAGAAGTCATGATGGATATTTAAACGATGTTTTATACAAACATAATGGCTTTCAAGAGAACGAATTTTCAATGTTATATCACACACTTTTTATTTTATTTAAACTTAAATATATAGCGCTGAATCAGAGGTCCGATATTTAGGCCAAACGTATTGTAAGTGAGGCACACTGGATTGGTGAATTTTCTTTCGTAAGTGGTAGGTAGGCTACTTTCTACGAAAACTTACTTATTAATTGGCACTACAATCCTTTAGTCAGGATCATAACCTAGCTTCTCACACTACCCACGTTTTGTGTGTGTTAATTTTAGCCATGAGTGACTCCAGGATCAAATTTTTTTTTTTTTTGAAAAACTTCTCGTGGCAATTATACTTCACTCTCGAAGTTTTTGCCAGAAAACTTTTGAGAGGAAGTAGCCGTTCGTGGTGTTTGGATATCTTTGCTGGGGTTTGAACCACAGGCTATCGACTAGACCTCGGTTTCTTTACTTTCTAAAGATAAATTAGAATGCCTTGGTTATCTCAATTTGATGGAAGACTTATGTAAACACGGAGAAGCCAGCTGGAGAAGAAGGTAAGGCCAGCTAGACGTAACTGTACTGAAATCAAACAAATAGTTGCCATTGAAACAATTTTGCATGACGTTTTATTAATGTTTTCTTTAGCCCACATACTACCGAGAATCACTTTAAAATTTTCACAGACTCCTTCTATTGCCATACCTTAAATTTAATTTCGTTGTACATTTTATTATGTATGCCTCTTTTTGAGCTTGTAAAAAGGACAATTTTAATTAAATTTTCTTTTGTTTTTCCTTTACATTAATTTTAATTTTCTTTTAGGCTTTAAACGCTGAAATTTCGAACAATTGTCACAGGGTCAAATCAAACCCAACCAAGCCAAATGCAAATGTTCAAATTTGTCAATTGTTTTTTACATTTCATAGCCTTTAGTTTTTAATTTTGTACGTTTTTTTTTTTATTATTTTTCTCTCTGTAACGTTCATTCTCTTGTTTAATTTTGACAAAAAAAAAATCAGACGCGGTTTCTTTTGCCAAAAATTGCTTTTTGCGGAAATTGAAAAAAAAATCATTTTTTTGTTTTATTTTTTTGCCTTTCTTTTACATTTAATACCGTTTTTAGAGGTTTTTCTGCTGAAAAAATACTCGGGAATTTTTTTTATTTGCATGAGAAACACTGATACTGAGAATATTATTTCCCGTGTTTACTTTTTTATGTTTTTTCTTTTTTTTTGTTACATTTTTATTAAACATTTCAAAAATAGAAACACAAGAACAAAAACTAAAAAGATTTCTTAAATAAAATATTAAGAAAGAAGATGTTCAAAAACCAAATCAAATGCATTTTTCTTAAGCATTTCATTCTTGAAATCTGGTTCCTGTAGACTGTCTAATACTTTTGGTACAGTGAATGCCAGTGAAAATCGTACAGATTTATTTCACATACAATCCTTGTAAAATTATTTATTAACTGACAAATTAAAAAAACAAATTTAAATTTTTCAATATAAAATCTACAAAAAATTAACACGATTATCTTTGGCACACACTGTATTTTTCTGTCAGTTTTTGCATTTTCGAATTATTCATTGCCTTTTCGTTTACCAAACGGTTCTTCTGTATTTCTTTTTCTCTTCTACACTTCCTGGTTTACAAGGATTATTAGAAAAAAATATCTGCCTTTCACTCTCAGTCTCTCTCTCTCTATTCCTTCTTTCTCTGTCTTTCTCTTTCTTTGCATATAAAAAATGAATTGGGTTAGTTAAAGTGACATTCCTTGAATGGTTATTTACTCTTGAACAACTACGTCTACAAAATGAAATAGAGAATGTTGCAAGAAAAGTAACATGCAACATGGAACAATGATTGTGTGGCATTAATAAAAATGTTGTTTAAATTCAAAGTTAAATATGCAATGAAAAGAAATGCAGCTGAACAAAAAAGCTAAAGTAGATTAAGAAAATTCAAGAAAACATGACCATAATAAATGCTTCAGTTGTATACCAAAAAAATGCAGATACAATGTCAGAGAAGGTGTCTGTTTAAAGACTGGTTATTTACAATCTGACCAAAAAATAAAATAAAATTATTATAAAGAAAATCTAATAATTTATGGAAAATTTGTGGTAATTGAAATCCACAAAAATTTAGGAAAATATTGCTGAACATACAATTCAAAAATGCCTGGAAAATAGTGTGCCAGTGTTCTAGATGAAGGCTGGTTTACGATTCCGAATCAAATGCCTATCTCGTCCATCTATGCAAACAACTGGGTCGAGCCAGCTCAACCTTACTTATTTGCTTAATCGGACATTACTTCACACATTAAATACCCATATCGCAGGAACATCTTCTACCACCCCAACGACTTGATCGCACAGACACAACCTTACTCACTTATATGATCGAACATTACAACCATTCCGTCAGGATTACAACCTAGTTTTCCACACCACCCATGTTGTGTGTGTTAATTTCATTCATGAGTGTTTGGAACTACATTATAAAGTAAATTCCGAATGACAGAATTTTTTTGAGAAACTTTCAGATTAGGTTAGGTTAGAAGACGTGTACCTGTCAATTAAGACAAGTACAAAACCCGGAGGTCGAATTGACCCATTGCACAACGTCCTAGTTTCGCACACCACTTATGTTGTGTGTGCAAATTTTATTAATGAGTAACGGGACCTACAATTTAAAGTCGGCTCCGAACGACAGATTTTTGAGAAACTTTTTCATGGCAATTTTATTTTACTCTCAGAGTTTTTGCCAGAAATCTGCTGAGGGGAAGTCGCCGAAGAAATACTTTTTATATTTTATTTTGAAGTCTGGCCTGGGGTTCGAACCCTGGCTTTACGTCTAATAAGCCAACACACTACCTACTAGACTACGACGACTTCGACACCATAATAGTTCGATTTATTTTGAAGTCGTGATAGTTTCCCCTCGGTTTTGTTTGATCCCAGGGTTGGATATTAATTTAAGATATCCAGTCTCAGTTGAAGTTTACTCTTTAAGAAGATACCGACACCTATGTTAACTTTACTTTTTATTCAACTTTGATACAACTTTGAGCCACCGCTGTGCCACTGGATGTTAATGCGCTGCACAGTTTCCATGTCACACAGGACCGAAGATATTACGTAAGACATTTCTCTGGAATACTTTTAAGACACTTAAGAACCGAGACGCGTAATAGCTTCCATACTTTTGTGTTAAAGAGAGGCACAAAGAGAATGAGCAGCTTGTAGAGCTTTTGTATCATTGCCCAAGACAGTTGTCGACTCCTCTATTGTCTGTGGAGACAATAATAACACAAGGTGGCAACAGTAATCCTAAGCTTATTCAACACACTGACATCAATTTTGCTATTAACACACACCAGTACATAATTGGTCATTCCAACTCTTCAGTCAGGATTACGACCAAGTTTCTTAAACCACTTTTGAGGTGTGTGTTATTTTTATTTGTCCATGAGTGGTGGCACCTACAGTTTAATGCCGACTCTGAACGACAAAATCTTGAGAAACTTTTTCATGGCAACTTTATTTACTCTCAGAGTTTCTGCCAGAAATCGGCTGAGAAGAAGCCGCCGAAGAAATATTTTTTCTTCGTATTTCAGTTTGTTGGAGATGTCTGGCCTGGGGTTTAAACTATGGCCTCACGTCTAATAAGCCAACACGCTATCTATTAGACTACGGCGACTACGGCCAACGCAGCCACTGGACGTTAATGCGCTACATAATGTCCATGTTGCACTTAAGGCTACTGCATCGTTGCATAGAGCTGTAGTTTCTTCATACGAGTTAGATTTCTACTACTGAATTATCTATTAAGACCATAATAACACCAGTTGACAGTCGTAATCCTACATTTGATCACCATACTAACAACATTTTTGCTACTAATAGCAAAGCCTATATAAACACCTGCACTGCCAACACCGAAAGTATAGTTATCGGCTGTAAACCGTTATCCGATACATTGTCTACTTGTCGACAATATTTGATAATTTTTTATTATAAGGATCGGTGGGATCCATTCTTCCTACCTTAATACAGTAGAAGAAGCTTGCTCAACGTAATTTAATACTCGATTTATGGATTTTTTTTTTATTGAAACACTTCTCTATAAAATAGCTTCATGAGATTTTTTTCAAAAATTGGAAAACATTGCTTTGCTATGCTCTGTAGCGTATGATTATTTTATTGGAATAAATATTAATCATACGTCTAGGTAATGTACTGTGTACAACACTGTTAAACGTTAAAGAGTTGCAAACGAGTATATCCCATCACGAGTGTATTGTATTGTAAATGTAACTAAAGTGGCCTTAAAAATAGATTTCCAGGAAAACAAAACACATTTCCTGTTAGCAGCATGCCAAACACAAATTTAATAAAAAATTTCCATTTCATTCCTGCTCATGTCATAAAATGATAAATTTTTCTCGGAAGTTCAAATTAAAGAAAAATGAAAAATACAATTTTTTTTTATTGTTTTAAAGCTTCAAATAGAAAACAGAAGAGAAAGAAAAAAGAAAAAAAAAATAAAAATGATAAATTAGTTTCCATAAAACAAAAAAAAAAAAAAGAAAATGAAATCAAATCATAGTGATGGTTATTTTAATACCCAATCAAAGTGAAATGAAAATTATTGAAATTGATACACACCCACCCATCCACCAATAACACAGTCAACTCCTTCTCCTCCTCCTAGTCAAATAGTGAAGGTCGTTTTTGTAACTCAAATGACTGGGCTGGTTGACTAACTGCCTGCATAAATTGTTACAAGTATTTGGGGAATGTTTGAGATTTTAACAATTTGTTAACTGTTTTCGTTTTAGGCCAGAATATTTAAAAGATTTTTTTCTTCTTCTTCCTCTTCTTCTTCTTTTACTCATAGCAATTCCTTCAACACAAAATGCCTTCAACATGTTTTTCAGGTTCCTTTAGGCTATTTTTCCTTTTCTTTGGTTAACAACCTCTACAACAGAAAATTGCTTTTCTTATTTGGCGTTGGCTTTTTCCTTTTTTTTGATCCAAATTTTCTCTTTTTTTTGTATAAAATTTTTCTTTTTCAGATTTTCATTGGCTTGTGTTTAACCGCAAGAATAAATTGTAACCATATTTCGTTTGGTCAAATTGCTAAAATATTTTGGCCAATTCTTAAGGCTATTTGTTATAGAAACCTCGCCCCTCCCCTCCGCCCACAACACTATTTGCAAAACTAAAACTAACAACAGCAGCCGCATGAGAAAAAAAAGAGAAACTAAACCCCAGTGCCTCTCTCAAGATGATTACATGTTTGAATCAGCATGAGAATGAAATTCATTCATGCACAAACAAAGAAATATTTTGGTTTTCTTTTCTTTTTAATTCTCGGCAAGACTAAAATAAATCACAATCGATTTATAATTTTCTTGAGGTTTTTTCTTTGTGTAAATAAAATCCTACATTGGATGCAAAAGAAAATTTTGTTTTGGATTAAAAAAAATCAAAAAATTTAAAACAGTTTTTGGTGTATTTTTACAACAACTATGCAAAGGATTTCCAGGAGAAATAACTGCAGGAGTGTTTAGGCGATTCCCTCCCAGCAATGTTCTAGCAAAAGCCCGGCCAACTATAATCTGTGGAAACTGACACTCATGGGTGAAATGCACAGAGCATCACCTACACTCTGTGAGAAGCTGGAGGAAGTTGGAGGAATCTGTGAGAAACTGGAAAAAGCTGAAGGAAGCTATGAGAAGCTGTGAGAAGCTGGAGGAATCTGTGAGAAGCTGGAGGAAGCTGTGAGAAGCTGGAGGGAGCCATGAGAAGCTGGATGAAGCTTGAGGAAGTTGGAGGAAGTTGGAGGAAGCTGTGAGAAGCTGAAGGAAGCTGTGAGAAGCTATTAGAAGCTAGAGGAAGCTGTGAGAAGCTAGAGGAAGCTGTGAGAAACTGGAAGAAGCTGGAGGAAGCTGTGAGATTCTGTGAGAATCTGGAAAAAGTTAGAGGAAGCTTTGAGAAGCTGGAGGAAGCCATGAGAAGCTGGATGAAGCTTGAGGAAGTTGGAGGAAGCTGTGAGAAGCTTAAGGAAGCTGTGAGAAACTGTTAGAAGCTGGAGGATGAAGTTGTGAGAAGCTGGATGAAGCTGTAACAAGCAGTGAGATGCTGGAGGAAGCTGGAGGAAGTTGGAGGAAGCTGTGAGAAGCTATAAGAAGCTGGAGGAAGCTGTGAGGAGCTGGAGGAAGTTGTGTGAAGCTGAAGGAAGCAGAAAGAAAGTGAAGGCAGCTGTAGGAAGCTATGAGAAGTTGGAGGAAGCTGGAGGAATATGTGAGAAGCTGGAGGAATCTGTGAGAAACTGGAAGAAGTTGGAGGATGGTGTGAGAAGCTGGAGGAAGCTGGAGGATGAAGTTGTGAGAAGCTGGATGAAGCTGTAACAACCAGTGAGAAGCTGTGAGATGCTGGAGGAAGCTGGAGGAAGTTGGAGGAAGCTGTGAGAAGCTATAAGAAGCTGGAGGAAACTGTGAGTAGCTGGAGGAAGTTGTGTGAAGCTGAAGGAAGCAGAAAGAAACTGAAGGCAGCTGTAGGAAGCTATGAGAAGTTGGAGGAAGCTGGAGGAATATGTGAGAAGCTGGAGGAATCTGTGAGAAACTGGAAGAAGTTGGAGGATGGTGTGAGAAGCTGGAGGAAGCTGTGAGAAGGTGGCGGAAGATGTGAGAAGCTGTGAGAACCTGGAAGAAGCTGGAGGAAGCTGTGAGAAGCTATGAGAAGCTGGAGGAAACTGTTAGAAGCTAGAAGAAGCTGGAGGAATCTGTGAGAAGTTGGAGGAAGCTGTTATAAGCTGAAGGAAGCACAAGCAAACTGGAGGCAGCTCTAGAAAGCTATGAGAAGTTGGAGGAAGCTATGAGAAGTTGGAGGAACCTGTGAGAAGCTGGAGGAATCTGTGAGAAGTTGGAGGAAGCTGTAAGGAGCTGGATGAAGCTGTCAAAATGATGATGAAGAATGTGAAAATGCCCAGAGTGTAGCTGCTGTGAGAAGCTGAAAGTAATTTTGTCTGATCTGAATATCAGTTTATTTCATTTTTGTTGTCGTGTTACATACACACGGACTTGATCATTACAACCCCCTTCAATCAGGATTACGACGTAGCTTTTCACACCTATTATGCTGTGTGTATTAATTTTATATATGAGTGGTGGGACCTACAGTTTAAAGTAGGCTCCGAACGTCACATCTTTGAGAAACTTTTCATGGCTACTTTATTTACTCTCACAGTTTTTGCCAGAAATCTGCTGAGAGGAAGTTGCCGAAGGAAATATTTTTTCGTTTTTCGATTTGTTGGAAAACATGGAGTTTGAAGGGTGGTCTCATGATTCGATACGTCTATAGAACTAGGGTATGTCCACAGGCTGGTGTCGGCTGTGGATAAACTTTTGACAAAACTATCTGAGGCTGTCAATACGTGCCAAGAACAGACAGTTGATGTAATCCTGATGTCTAAAAGGAATTTGAAGACCCTCTCTTCGCCATCAGTCAAAGAGTTCTTGAGATTGTACACGTCGTGGGTGCATAACAGTGAGCTTGACGATAAACCAGGGCAAGAACGCAATATAACAAGGAGAACGAAGCTTCCTAAGAACACAGAAAATGGACGTAAAATATCTGGTAATAACATAAATACATAATTGTCAGTCAGTGTTTGTTAATTTTAAACATGAGTGATGGGACCTACAGTTTAAAGTCGACTCCGTACGACCGGACGTTTTTGAGAAACTTTTCCTGACAATATTATTTTATTCCCAGGGTTTTCGGTAGAAATCTCTTTAGAGGAAGTCACCGAAGAAATATATTTGCGTAGTTCGTTTTGATGGAGATGTTTGAACCGGCGTTTGAACTGAAGCCTTACGTCTAATGAGTAGACTACGGCTACTTCCCATAGTGTTACAAGCTTCAGTTAAGCATTTAAGTCGCAAAAATATCTCACTCTCTCTCTCTCTCTCTGTTCGATGAAATTTCCTCCCATATTTGCAAATTTTATTTACTTTTTTGAAGTACTTGCTGTGTTTGTTTCATTTCTTGAAAATAATGCCGTTTTGGTTTTGCAGTTTTCGTTGTCATAAATATTTCAATTTTTCAAACATATTTTTAGCTATGCATAGTACAACTACTAAACAAATTACAAAAGTTTTTTGGTTGTTTTCTATGCCGTAATAATATTCTATTTTTGTGCTTTGTTTTGTTTTATGCCCGAGAAGTACTGGCAGTACTTCTCTTACAGAAGACGAAAGAATGAATTTAAATTGCAGTCAACATCATTAACTCAGAATATGATTTATGGCCGCAAGGAGCGTTTATACTCGTTCTTAAGACGACAAGATTGATTAAAATAAATAATAATTCTGTACTCTAAGCCAAGTCAGAGAATGTTATATAAACTAACAACGATTTTTATCTAAGTAAACGTAAAACAATAACAAGAAAAATTATGAGATTTTCAGTATTTTATGTGTTGACTTACCAACTTCAGCCATATGTTCGTTATAAGCAATTGATTTTTTTCGTCCTGCAAAGAAAGCAAAAAACAAAGGAAGAATTATTAAAATGTTGCTGTAATACAATACAATTATTTACTAATATTGGATCCTTTATTTAAGTGCTTTTTCATTTTAAATTTAAATGAAACAAAATGGGAGTGCAATATAATTAAAATATTTTTTTTTTTCGTTTGAAATACCAATATTGTTACGTTTTCACCTTTTAAAAACGTTTAAAAAATGAGCTCCTAGATTGCAAATAAAATAAAAATAAATTTGTGTTTTTAGTTTTAATTCGAAATTCTTTATTATTCGCCCAGTTCTGTGTGCCACTGGTTACAACTTGATGTAAATAACAACAATTGATTTTCTTTGTTATTCCTCTGTTTGTACGCTTTGCGTAAACAATAACATTCACTAAACAATTGTTCGTCAGATCTTTGTAACGTAGATCTTCAAACCACGATTACTTTTCTTCAAACATAGCGCGTCTTCACACAAGACTGACTGAACTTCACTAACTCACTCGCCTGCTTTGAATTGCCTTTTGTATGGCAAGGTAAACAGTCTGATGAATGTTCTTGAAGGCGAATATCCGTGGCTTCGTCTTCTCGAAATCTCTATAAATGTAAACATCGTTGTTTACATTCACTATTGTTGTTTGTGTATTTTGTTTACATTTATTCTTGTAGTTTTGTTGGTGTATTTTTGTTTACTTGTTTTCTATTTTTTAGGCAGGCGTTTGTTGTTATATTAAGCAGTACGATAATTTGTAAACAAGTTTGTTTGTTTTTGTTTTGTTTTTGTAGCTTTTGTTTATAATTTTAATGTTAAGCGATGTTGCCGTAGTCTAGTAGGTAGTGTGTTGGCTTATTAGACGAAAAGCCAGGTTCGAGCCCCAGTCCAGACATAAAAAAGTACAAAAAGTATTTCTTCGGCGACTTCCTCTCAGCAGATTTCTGGCAAAAACTCTGAGAGTAAATAAAATTGCTATGAAAAGTTTCTCAAAAATCTGCCGTTCGGAGTCGAGTTAAAACTGTAGGTCCCACCACTCATGTATAAAAACAAACGCACACAACATAAGTGGTGTGAAAAACTAGGTCATAATACTGACTGAAGGGTTGTAATAACCAATTATGTACATATGTATGTTAAGCGATGTAAAGGCAAAATACCAGCATCTGGATTCTTCATTTTAGTAACAATATTTTGCTTCGTCGTTTACACACTGGATTGGGTTGATATAACACTTCGCATTGAATATCTTACGTTTTCCAAGTAAAGATGGACATCTTTAAAAAAAAAAAAAAAAAAAAAACAGACACCTTGATCTCATCTACACATTAAACTGACTTCTCTTCCTGAGAAAAAATTCTGCCAATTCATTAGGCTGTGTCGGATATTTTGCCTCAGGAGTGAAAAACTGTTTCACACCAAGCATTGACAAACACGCTACTGCAAGTCGCACGCTTCTTCTTCATGCATGGTGTCATCTAGTAGCAATTTGTACATTTCCTTAAAGGCTTTTGGTGCGGTTTTTTGAATTAAACTCTGGTATTTAATAGTATAGACATGTAAATAAAAGAACAGACTTCCTAAGAGCATCTATTGCAAAGGAAGATATTGATTGACTAAATGGTAACCAAATTTTTCTTTTTTGCAAGTTTACTTCGAACCTTTTAGTGTCATTGTCTTAATACACCGTCTTGTCACTAATCTTCTTGAATTTACTATACATGTTTTCAGGGTTTTCTTGCCAGAGCTCGGTCTGATGTAATTTATACTGATTTCAGTAAAGCTTTTGATAGGGTTGATCATGGAATTTTGCTTCTTAAACATTCATTAATCGGTATTCCTGATATTATTCATCGTTGGCTAGACACCTACCTCTCCCTTAGGACTCAGACGGTATTGTTTAGGAATGTATTGTCTAAGACTGTATATGTTACTACTTCTGGTGTTCCGCAGGGTAGCCATTTGGGTCCTTTACTGCATTTATTGTTTCTTAATGATCTTCCTTATGCTATTTCTGCTATTTTATACTTTTGATGATGATCATGGTCAGGCTGTTCTTCAGCCAAATATTGATTTGTTTTTGTAACTTAGTTCAGAATTAATTTAATGGATCTTAACTTGAAGAAATGCAAAAGCATGGTTTTGTCTCGCGGGGGCGTAATTTCGTTCACTTCTGTGATTAATTCTTGCCCTTTGGGAACTGTGACTACATTTCTTGATTTGAGAGTATTATTGGCTTTGAAACTGTTTTTTATTGATCATATTAGTATGATGATTGGCAAGGCTCGGGCTGTTCTTGGTTTTGTGAAAAGATGGGCTAGGGAATTCATTGATCCTTATATGACAAGACTGCTATACATTTCACTTGTTAAACCTATTTTGGAATATGCGTCTATTATTTGGAATCCATACTATCGTTGTCATAGTGATTCAATAGAGTCTGTGCAGAGGCAGCTTTTATTATTCTGTTTACGTGGCTTAGGATGGGATTGTGCCAATGGGTTTCCATCATATGAAGCTGGGTTAGGTTTGATAAAACTTCCAACTTTAGAAGGTAGAGCTTTGTTTGGTTTTTAATCTGGTTAAAGGTGATATCGATTCAGAGTTTTTTGCTTTGTAACCTGAATTTCAGTATTCCAGCAAGATTTTCACGGCACTATCGTCCTCTTTCTTTAGATTTTTATAGAACGAACTATGGATGTAATTTTCCTTTTCGTAGATTATGTAATGATTTTAACTTATAAAGGGTGTTTTTTATAGAGGTATAGAATTTTAAGTTGCAATAAAACAACGATGGATTATTCGATTGACATGAATTGTATTTATCCGAAAGATAATCTTGTGGCATTACATTTTAAATATGATTTCTGGAATATAACCGCCACGGCTGGCGCGGATGTAGTCCAATCTGGACGTCCAATTTTCGATGACTTTTTCCAACATTTGTGGCCGTATATCGGCAATAATACGGCGAATGTTGTCTTCCAAATGGTCAAGCGTTTGTGGCTTTACCGCATAGACCAATGACTTTACATAGCCACACAGAAAGTAGTCTAGCGGTGTTAAAACACAAGATCTTGGAGGCCAATTCACAGGTCCAAAACGTGAAATTAGGCGGTCACCAAACGTGTCTTCCAATAAATCTATTGTGGCACGAGTTGTGTGACATGTTGCATGTGTTGCATGTTGCTTGTGGACATCATGGTTATTCAATTCAGGAATGAAAAAGTTAGTAATCATGGCTTTATACCGATCACCATTGACTGTAACGTTCTGGCCACCATCGTTTTTGAAAAAGTACGGACCAATGATTCCACCAGCCCATAAAGCGCACCAAACAGTCAGTTTTTCTGGATGTAACGGTGTTTCCACATACACTTGAGGATTACCTTCACTCCAAATGCGGCAGTTTTGTTTGTTGACGTAGCCATTCAACCAGAAGTGCACTTCATCGCTAAACAAAATTCGCTTATGAAAATCGGGAACAACGGTAATCTCGTTTTGGGCCCATTCGACGAATCTACGCCTTACTTGATGATCGTTTGGCTTCAAATCGTGGATGGACACAGATCCAATTCCTGTGCTCGATGGCGGATGGACTCATTCGGGTCTTCCTCAATGCTACGCTCTACAGCAGCAATAGCTTCTTCTGTACGCACCGTACAGCGTCTCTGGGGATGCGAGTTATCAATAAGAGTAAATGTGGTGCGAAAACGTTCCATGGTTAATCGAAATAGCTGCTCTGATGGACGCTTTTGTCGACGGTAAAATGGACGTAGTGCGCGATACATTTTCCGCACAGAACCATTATTTTCGAAATAAAATTGCACTATTTGCAAGCGTTGTTCAGGCGTGAGTCTATTCATGATGAATTGCCAAACCAAACTGAGAATAAATCACTTGACAGCTGTTAAATCGCTCGCCATCTTGAAAAGTAATGCCAACTTAAAGTTCTATACCTCTATAAAAAACACTCTTTATTATGATTTTATTGATTTTAATTGTAGTGTTTGTAATATAAAATCTTGCTTCAAAATTCCCCATAATTTTCAAGTGACCCTCGCATATGAATATTAATAGATTTTATTAATCGCATTTCAAATCAAATTAAAATGAAAACATTTTAATTTAAAATTTCTCTACATTAATGACACCCACAAAGCATGATGACGTATGATTAATTTTAATTAATTTAATTAAATATTCCACATATGCCGTGTTAAATTGCCACTTAATATACAAATTATTGTGAGCATAAAAACACTAGAAAGTGTACAAAAAAAAATTAAAAAAATAAAAAAAACTAATTTCAATTGATAATTACTGGTAAATAGCAAAGTCACAAAGAAGAAGAAGAAAAAATTAAACATTAAATATGAAAAACGTTTTAAACAGTTTTCAAATGGCAATTGAATTACAATCTTTTAAGAACAAAAAAAAACTGAAAATTTTTAATTAAAAACTTTTGTTAACTGGGGCCACAAAGAGGAGAGAAGCAGCTACAACAACTGCAACAAAGTGAAATAAATTATTAACAAATACGATAACACTTTACAACTCAACTCAACTCAAGCTCCTTTCATTTTTTTTCTTCTTCATTCATTGGCTTCTTTTTTTTTTGTACTGATGACCTACAAGTTTTGGTTTTTTTTCTATGCAAACATCCTGTTGTACAATATTTATGATGAGATGTGAATAAAAATTTCAATTAAAAGTTTAAATGTGTAAGATAGAAATTTCTCTTTTTGGTCAACTAAAAAATAAAAAAAGAGAAAAAAACCATAAAATTTTGTTTTATTTATAACACTCATGCATGCATGAAGCAGGCACAGTCATGTTGGCTTATTTCTTGGTGTTTTTTTCTTTTCTTAAAATGACATGAAAAGGAAAGAATATGGAAACCTCAATACAAATATTCTTTGATAAGAAGGGATTAGCAAAGCTTTAGAAAATGTCTCTATTAACAGAAGCTTAAGGGGATACCAATTAAAGCGACAATTTGGTGTTTGAAGCCAACATTACTAAGCAATTATTCCATTAAAAGATGGCTGATACAGGTCCTAAATACACGATCTTCGGAAACAAATGCAGGAAACAAGATAATAAACGTCTACACAACTAGGCTATGCCCACAGATTTTTGTCGCTTGTGGATGAATTTCTGACAAAACTACCCTGAGCCGGGCGTCAACTACTAAGCTAAAGGAAAACTTGAAGATACTCTCTGAGCCATCAGTCAAAGAATTCTTTCGATTATGCATGCACCCATGGCAGTGAGCTTGAGGATAAACATGGGCAAGACCACAATATTAAAAGAAGAAGAAAACTGGTAGCATAATCGACTCATGAGGTAGATAGCAGCATTGAAAATTGAGATAAAATCTCTGGTAATACATACATACATAATTGATCATTACAACCCTTCAGTCAGGATTACAACCTAGTTTCACACACCACTTATGTTGTGTGCGTTAATTTTTATACGTGAGTGGCGAAACCTACAGTTTGAAGTCGACTCCGAACAACAGATTTTTGAGAAACTTTTCATGGCAATTTTTATTTTTACTCTCAGAGTTTTTGCCGGAAATATGCTGAGAGGAAGTCGCCTAAGAAATATTTTTTCGTATTTCGCTTTGTTGGAAAACCGTGGCCTCTTGATAATAAACTTTTACACAACTAGGGTATGTCCTTAGGCTGGTGTCGATTGTGGAGGAACCTCTGACAAAACTATCTGAGGCTGTCAAACCCTTCCAAGGATAGACAGTTGATGTAATCCTGATGGCTAAAGAAAATTTGAAGACACTCTCTGTGCCATCAGCCAAAGAGTTTTTGAGATTGCGTTGATGCATAACAGTGGGCTTGACGATAAACCAGGGCAAGACCGCAATAGTACAAGAAGAACGAAACTTCTTAACAACACAGAAAATGGACGTAATATATCTGGTAATAACATAAATACATAATTGATCATTACAACCCCCTTAAGTCTAGGTTACAACCTAGCATCTCACATCACCTGTTTGAAGTCGACTCCGTATCCGAATTGCAGCATTTTGAGAAACTTTTGATGACAATTTTATTTACTCTCAGAGTCTTTACCAGAAATTGCTAAGAGGAAGTCGCAGAAGAAATATTTTTTCTTCCAATTTCGTTTAATTGGAGATGTTTGACCTGGGGTTTGAACCCTGGCCTCACGTTTAACAACCCAACGCGCAACCTAATAGACTACGGCGACTATCTGGTAATAACACGGCATAATATATTGACTTGCATGTATTATATAGACAGTATTTCAGGAAGGACTAAGTATTCGATAATGGCATGCAAAAGTCTTGCAGGTAATTACTGTGGATGCCATCCAGCAATTACGCTTTGTATATATATTGCGAGAGTTAGACATATACTGACCTAAAAGGCCATTGTCTGGACAGACAAAACAAATCAGAAAATAACGCAAAGGTAGTTGGACAAGATACAGGGTGTATTGCCCTAAGAGGGTGAATGAGTCTTTGTGGTACAGCGCCATTGAAAGATCTGGTAGTTAAGTCCTAAGCTTTAAAAAATATGGTTAAATGGATTTGGACTAGGCTAATATGCAAGTCATTAATGGATTTTGAAACCCACGTAGTTGATTGCTTGTTAGCACCCCACTTAACTAACTACTTGACAGAACCAGTGGTCAATATGATTTTCGGAAGAGGTTTGCAAGAAAACTAAGTGCCAAGACTAAATGGAATAATCTGGGAGCTGCATAATATTTGAAAAGGCTCACAATTATCTAGCATACACATGGATTAAGAATGGATCTTGGCATAGAAGTGGAAGCGTCTGGTTTCAGAACGAAAAATTCTGCAGTGGAAATTCAAGAATATTTTCCATGCGGAAATCAACTCTAAGCCCAACTGAGAATTTATCTCTTTATGTGAATGAATTTTTGATTTTCATTATTTTCTGATATTTTATGCCTAAGTCGCCGAAGTCGCCGTAGTCTAATAGGTAGTGTGTTGGCTTAGTAGACGTGGTTAAAACTTTAGCCCAGAACAAAACGAGATGAAAAAAAAATTTGTTTGGCGACTTCCTCTCAGCAGTCTTCTGGCAAAATCCCTGGGGGTAAATAAAATTTCCATTAAAAGTTTCTCATAATCTATCGTTCATGGTCGAATTTAAACTGTAGTTATCGACACTCTAGGGAATCTAGGCTGTAATTCTGGCTGAAGTGTTGTAATTAAGAACTAAGAAAGTAATTCTAGGCATAATAGAGTACGTTTTGCATCAACAAATCTAAGGCGAACTCTTCGAAACTATTTTAATCCAAGTTTCCATATAATTTTTTATGAAATTTTTGTAATTTCATTGCAAAAGCATGACTGGTAAAATGGAAACATTCTGCATCAAAGAAGTTTTTTTTTTGTTATAAAATTTGTTAAAAACTTCCATAAAAATGTCTTGAAATGTTACGAAAAAGAAAGAAAAAGATTTTAAGTTTCTTTTCCCACTTTTCCTGTCAACAATTTTCTTAAAAGCAATGCAAAATACGACAATAAAGTCTTTCGAATCATTAGGAATTGTTGTAGCACAGCTGTTTGCTTTCATATGCATTAAAAAGAAAAGAAAGAAGAAAAAATCGTACATTTCCGTTAATGTAACCACTTTTCATTCATTCATTCATTCATTTCCTTTCTTCCTTAATCGCCTCAATTATCTCAATCGCCTGTTCCTGTCTCTATTAATTTAAATGCTCATCTGCTCATTAATTATTCAAATCAATCTCTTACTCTCTCTCTTTCGCTCTCTCTCTATCTCTATCTCTCTCTACACATATGATTTCATAGCATTTCACTGACATAATCATTATGACATCAGAGCCTATTATTAGCTACACATGTTTTACTTGTTTTTCTTTTTTTGTTGTTGTTGTTGTCATTTGGTTGTATTTTTATAGGCCATAATTACAGCACATTTGCACAGTTTTCACCAGGGAAACAAATAAAAATTTAACGTTTAAAAACTCATAAATATGATTGCCGAACATCATCATCATCATCATCATCATAAAACAAGTGTTTTTAAATACTTCCTAAAATCGAACACAGGAAAACAGTAATCACTGCACAAAAGTAATCAATCAAACAGTCAATCAATACAATTAAACAATCCATGAATCAATCAATCACAATAACATTGTAGACTTATGGTAAAACATGCGTTCATCAATTGTAAACGTTTATTTTTATAGCCATAAAAAGTGATTTAAATTTAGAAAAATAGACAGGAGAGTGATTTAAAGAATTTAAATAATAATTGATATGCAAACTGGTGTCTTCCTTTGAAATATGTTACGGCTTCGAAGGTTCCATGTATTCTGATAATTTAGTTTCATCACAGAATCCAGGTAAACCATATACTGCAGAAGTATACTTTTAGTCTACAGTTCCGGCTTAAAATTTCGGTTATTCTTCTCAGTCTTCTCCTGGGTGGATTGATGCAGGACTTATCAGTCAATCAATCAATCAATTGGTCATTACAACGCTTCAATTAGGATTGTGTTTTAGCTTCTCACACCACCCTTGTTGTGTATGTTAATTTTATCCATGCGTGGCTGGATTTACAACTTAAAGCTACCTCCGAAGGACAGATTTTTGAAAAACCTTTCCTAGAGTTTTTGCTAGAAGATTGTTGTAAGGAAGTTGCCGAAGAAATATTTTTCATGCAGGGGTTTGAATCACGGCCTTGCGACTACTAAGCCAACACACAGCCAACACACAGCTTACCGTACTTTATAAATCCTCTCTCTCAACGTGTAACCATTCCAAATATCTTTCAGCACTCCACTTAGAAGTTCTAACCCTATCAGTGAAGTAAGAGTTTCTCTGCTCGCAATTTCATTGCCATAAATTTCCACACGAGGGTGACCTATTTTTCCTGCTTGAATGATTCAGCTTTTCCAGTCAGTGCCGTACTATTTTCAAGTTAACATTATATGAGCTGAGAACATGAACGTTTGATGGTTCTTCTGTCAAAGTTCAAGAAAGAACAGGATGACACATTTATCTATCCATCCGTCTAACACAGAATATTCTCTTTCGTAAAAGAGTATACAGTCTCCAAGCTACTTAAACTGTTTTTTTTTACGAAATATTTCTCAAACTCGTACAGCCAACTGGTATTGTCCAAGGAAACAGTGCAGTTAACTGGCACTGTCCAAGGAGACAGTTAACGGAGGGTGCTGTCATTCTCAAAATTTTTGTGATTACGAAACCTTCTGATGAATCTCTTGACATAAATTCGAATAGAGTCTCCTGTGCCTCTGGGAGACAGTTTATCATGGCCTTGGTTATACAAACACATGCTCATCAAATTCTATGTGAAATGTTTTTAAGTTCGTTTTACTTGCTAAAATTTTCAACTTAACTGCTTGAGTTTCGTTGTCAGGCTATAGTAAGCTTTCTGTTACTGAGATTCTGGTGTGAATATAAACTAAGCTTACTGCTCAGTACCTCGAAACCGCGCTGATTGAGCTTCGATCGTGATCCAATCCTATCAAATCCCTTCTGGCATATTGCTAAGCCTGTATTGATTAATTCAACCATCAAACTAGTCTCCAATATGTGTAAACTTATGCAAAGAAAGTAATTGAAAACACAAAAAGATTCCACTATCACTGAAACACCTCCATGGACTCGAAAAGACTTCACTAACTAACTAACAATGAGTTCTTGGTGTAAAGGAAAACTCTATCCATCCTCTATCCACATAATGTACATAATTAATTGGCCATTACAACTCTTCAGTCAGGATTACGTCCTAGTTTCTCACACCACTTATGTTGTGTGTGTTAATTTGTATACATGAGTGGCGGTATCTACAGTTTAAAGTCGACTCCGAACAACGGATTCTTGAGAAACTTTTCATTGTAATTTTTATTTGCGCTCAGAGTTTTTGCCAGAAATCTGCTGAGAGGTAGATGAAATATTTCTTCATAAATGGTCCGTCAAATAACTTTTTTTTTTTTGAAAATGCTTCTAAAAAAAACTACTGAATATTTTCTCAAATTTCGTTTTTTATTTGAAAATACAATCTTTCCAGTTAATAATGAAAAATAACTTCATTTAAATGGCTTCCTCGGCTGGCCATGCAGTAGCTTACACAAGAAGATGCAGATTTTGGCAAAAAAACTCATCCCCTCAGATGAAGCTCATTTTGATCTTGGCGGGTATGTAAACAAAAAAATTGTCGCATTTGGTGCACAGAAAACCCGCACGCATACATTGAAAAGCCGACGCACCCAAAACGGGTCACTGTTTAGTGCGGATTTTGGTCCAGAGGCATAATTGGGCCATTTTTCTTCGAAAATGAGCAAGGAGTGGCCGTTACAGTCAATGGCGATCGTTATCGGGCCATGTTAAATGAATTTTTGTTCACAAAAATTTAAGAGGAGAATATTTGCAACATTTGGTTTCAACAGGACGGTGCTACGTGCCACACAGCCGAAGCTACACTCGATGTTTTGCTCGCTGTTTTCGATCGCATTATCAGCCGCAGAGCTGATGTCGTTTGGCCACCTCGAAGCTACGATTTGACACCGTTGGACTATTATTTGTGTTGGGTGCCGTCAAAGATAAGTGTTACGCCGACAAGCCAGAGACAATTGACGCTTTAAAGGACAATATTCGTGAAGCCATTGGTGAAATACAGCTGCACACAATTGATAATGTGCTTAACAATTGGACCGATCGTGTAGGCTACTGCATGGCCAGCTGAGGCAGTCATTTGAATGAAATTATTTTCCACTATTAACCGGAAGGATTTTACTTTCAAATAAAAAAAAGAAATTTGAGAAAATATTCAGTAGTTTTTTTTTAAAGCATTTTCAAAAAAAAAGTTATTTGGCGGACTCTTTAGTTCGTTTTGATGTCTGATCTGGGGCTTGAACCGTGGCCTCATGTCTCATAAGCCAACAAACTACCTACTAGACTACGATGACTGCTCTCTTTCTGTTAATATTAATTAACCAGAAGGGTCATCAATTTATATGACTCAGAATGGTGGAATTATTCGAACGTTCATGGAACTTACGTTTACTTCTAGCATGTGAAAGGCAATGAAAACGATTACTCCCAATCCTATTGGTATTTCGGTAAGCATTGCCTCGTATGTTATAAACGAACGTACGTTTCGTTACGTACGTTCCATGCTTATATGACTCGTAATGGTAGAATTAATCGAACGCTAACGGAACGCAATTTTGTTTTAAGCATGTGAATAAGAGCGATTACCCCCAACTATAAGAGAATTTCGTTAAACATATGTTCCGTTACGTACTTTACGTACTTAACTCATTTATAATGTTTATCAAATAATGAACATCAATTAAAGTGCTTGTTCTTCTTCTTTTTTCCAAGCAAATAATAATTTGAAAGTAATCCTCCAAGAACATCTCATGTAAATATTCCTGCGGCAATAATTCCTGTTGCTATTAGCTATTGACAGCTTTTCTGGCAGGCATTTGAAAGCATTTTTTTAATATTCTCCACACAAAATTGGGTCATAAATACATCCATCCATGCAGCCAGCCATTGCTAGATATTGACAACAATAATTAACAATAAATATCGTGACTTGGCAATTACAACAATCGACAAGAGAACATAAAAAATCTCATCTCGACTCATCTCTCATTAACGATAAATTCTTGTCAAATTATGTGTCATTAACATGCTTGTTTAAATGGTTTCTCATATGCCCTGCCGTGATACATACTAATGCAGTCTCCTCACTTATGCCATATGCCTGTCATTTTTTTTTTAAATTGCGAAACGTGCACGAAATCGGAAAATTTGATTTTCGATTTTCCATTTCCATTTTGGGTTTAAGTGTGTGTGTATGTGAAACAGAAAGACAGAAAAAAACTCTGATAATACTTTACGCATTAAGGGAGGAGGGTATATTATCATTAAGCCGGGTTTTGACTTTATAACCTCAAGTGTATCAATTTTTTGTAACAAAAGCGAAGCAAGAGAGAATGACTTTTGAAACAAAAGGTATCCCCGCACGCCAAAAAGCAGTTATTCACCGTAAAGAATCCATCCAATATGATAGACATGTGTAGGGAAGGCACAGTTGTTGATGGTATTAAAAATATGGTTAAAAACATACATACGTACATATATATATATATATGTACATATGTATGTATGTATAAATATTTATTTATATGTAAGCGTGTCTGTATTAAAAAAGCTTTTTATGCCTTCTTAGAGAATTTTTAGATGTTCAATCGAAAAGCCATAATTTTTTTTGTAATACGCCACTCGTGAAACAGACAAAAAAAAACAAAAAAAACCATGACTTTTTATTGTGGAATATTATCCCCGCATATTATGGATGGATTTATAATTTTGGTTTTTTCTATTGTTCTTGTTACTATTTCTATTGTTTAGATATTCTAGGGATATGCTGCATATGTACTGTCAGGGTCTTGATTTGGAAACATTTTGTACACTTGAAAAAATCCAAATTCTTTCGATTGTCCAGAATATTGTTACGAAAATGAAAAATCAAGATACTTGTGTTTTGCTTTCACACCGCTTAACATTAAAATTATAAACAAAAGCTACAAAAACAAAACAATGCAAGTAAACAAATCTGTTTACAAATTATCGTATTGCGTTATATAACAACAAACAACAGCATAAAGCAAATGGTAAACAAGTAAACAAAACTACACAAACAACACTGCAATAATAAATGTAAACAACGATTTTTACGAGAAGGCGAAGTCATGATCATTCGCCTTCAAGAACATTCATCAGACTGTTTACCCTGCCATATAAAAGGCAAGGCAAAGCAGGCGAGTGAGTTAGTGAAGGTCAGTCAGTCTTGTGTGAAGGGGTGTGTTTGAAGAGAATAATCGTGGTTTGAAGATCTCCGTTACAGAGATCTGTCGTACAATTGCTTAGTGATTGTGATTGCTTTTGCAAAAGGTATAAACAGAGCAATAACAAAGAAAAGCAATTGTTGTTGTTTACATCAAGTTGTGAACAGTGACACACAAAACTGGGCGAATAATAAGAGAATTTTAATTAAAACGAAACACAAATTTATTTTTATATTATTTGCAATCTACGAGTTCATATTTTAAACGTTTTTAAAAGGTAAAAACCTAACAGTATGTTAAGAATTTGTCAAATCAAGTCAAATTTCGAAGTAGCAATGGCGTTTATTTTAGACAATAAATAATCCTTACGTCAGGATTACGATCTAGTTTCTCACACCACTTATGTTGTGTGTTTATTTTATCTGTGAGTGGCGGGACCTACAGTTTAAGGTCAACTCTGAACGACAAGATTTTTTGAGAAACTTTTCATGGCAATTTTATTTACTCTCAGAGTTTTTGCAAGAAATCTGCTGAGAAGAAGTCACCGAAGAAATACTTTTTGTATTTTATTTTGATGTCTGTCCTGGGTCTCGAACCCTGGCTTTTCGTCTAATAAGCCAACACACTACCTACTAGACCACGGCGACTAGAAATATTTCTTTTTCATATTTTGCTATGTTCGAGATGGCGTTTTAACCACGGGCTCATGCCTCATCAGCCAGCACATTGCCTCCTAGATTGGGGCGACTTCAAAAATTCTAACAAAACCGCAATAAATTTCCTCGGCAGTTAGTCTAAATATGCTGCAATCTCCCCTATTCTGCCAAGAACAGGGCACTTTCTGTCTTATAACTTAATAGATCAGGTCGTAGAAGTGTTTTAAGAGCTGTCTTTATGATCAGTACATCACTTGCCTTTTTACTCCACAAATGACAATAGTGCGAAACCCAATATAGTAACACTTAGTACCTGCCCAGAAGCAATGTGGGTGCTATCCTTCAAACTGAAACCATTCTCGGTATTGAACATAAAGTCTTAAAGTCCAGGTAGTACTACCCAATTTACGTATTATGTATGCTATCTCACACCACTCATGTGGTGTGTGTGTTAGTTTTATACATGATTGGTATGACCAACAGTTTAAAATCGTCTCCGAACGTCAGATGTTTGAGAAAACTTTCATGACAGTTTAATTTTACTCTGAGAGTTTTTGCTAGAAATCTGCGCTTCGTTGGAGAGCTGGGGTTTGAGCCGTGACTTCACATCTAATAGGCCAACGAACTAGATTATTGCGACTTCGATCAAATACCGTGAGCATGCAATGGATAACTGGTGTGCAACTGCATTGGTTACGAGTTTGGTGTCTCACTTCAATATAGTAATACGGACTCAATATTGATTTAAATATTTGATGTGCGTATACATATGTGAAGTATTTTTATACAAAATTTGTCCTTACGATTCTATTTTTAATGCCCAACTGGGACAGAGCTGATGTACACGAAAGCCTTTACAACCGTCAACAACCAATCGAACCCCATAAGGAGAGGTTAAGCTTACGATTTCGTTCTCCTCAATTTTCCTTTCCACCTTAGCGTCTGAATGGTAACACTTAGCTCATGTCTGATTTGACAGATAATTAGTTTTATCCTTCCGCTGAACGAATATGGTTGTGTATACGCTTGAACAACGCTGGGAAATATTGCGACATTATTTTGAAAATCATGGTAATGTTGCAGAATGTGTGCGAAAATTGCGTACGGATTTTGGAAGAAGAAAAGCACCGTCAGCTCCGTATGTTCGTTATCTTGTGTAAAAAAGTAAAAAAACTGGCATCCTCCTCGATAAAACAAAGCGTAAAAACCCAAAAACAGTGCGTACACCCGAGCGTATTGCTGCTGTGGCAGAAAGTGTTCGTGAAGCGCCATCAACATCAATTCACCGTCTTTCTCAACTTTTGAACATTTCGGAGACACCATTGAGACGAATTTTGCATAAAGACCGTGGTATGACGCCATACAAAGTCCAATGCGTTTTCGCTTCGCTAAGTGGGCCTGCGATCGACTTACAGAAGATGCCGATTTTAGCAAAAAACTCATCTTTTCAGATGAAGATCATTTTGATCTTGGCGGGTATGTAAACAAGCAAAATTGTCGCATTTGGGGCACAGAAAACCCGCACGTATACATTGAAAAGCCGACGCACCCAAAACGAGTCACTGTTTGGTGCGGATTTTCGTCCAGAGGAATAATTGGGTCATTTTTCTTCGAAAATTAGCAAGGAGTGGCCGTTACAGTCAATGGCGATCGTTATCGGGCCATGTTGAATGAATTTTTGTCCACAAAAATTGAAGAGGAGGATATTGGCAACATTTGGTTTCAACAGGACGGCGCTACGTGCCACACAGCCGAAGCTACACTCGATGTTTTGCGCCCTGTTCTTGAAGATCGCATTATCAGCCGCATAGCTGATGTCGTTTGGCCTGCGATTGGAGCTGCGATTTGACACCGTTGGACTATTATTTGTGGGGTGCCGTCAAAGATAAGTGTTACGCCGACAAGCCAGAGACAATTGACGCTTTAAAGGACAATATTCGTGAAGCCGTTGGTGAAATACAGCTGCACACAATCGATAATGTGCTTAAAAATTGGACCGATCGTGTATGCCACTGCATGGCCAGCCGAGGCAGCCATTTGAATGAAATTATTTTCCATTATTAACCGGAAGGATTGTACTTTCAAATAAAAAAAGAAATTTGAGAAAATATTCAGTAGTTTTTTTTTTAAAACATTTTCAAAAAAAAAGTTATTTGGCGGACCCTATATTTGATCTGGGATTTGAACCATGGGCTCGTGTCTAACAAGCCAACTCACTGACTAATCTAAATCGAAAATCTTTTATTTTTAAAAAAATTATTTACCCGTTTGAGCTTCAAGCATCCGAGGCTTTTATAGCAGCTAGTACAGTGCAAACACTTTTTGTTGCTTGAATAGTAGATAAGAGCACCTGCAATACTAGACGCATTCAGGAATATCAAATACTATCTGCCGGAAGGTCATGGGGTATTTTATCTTATCTTAACGGGAATTTATTAAATTAAACCGCTTTGCTCTTCATAACTTAGCTGTATTTCTGCAGTTGTTATATTTTTTTACAGTGTATTAAAGCCAATAGCAGCTAATACAACACATTTTATTGTATTTTGTTACTTCATATTGTAAACGTTTGACAGCATTTCTACAGGTTCGTTTAGATGAAATGAGATTTGGCCAGTTTTTTGTTTTGTTATGTTTTTTTTTTGATTATTTCAGGCAACCCATCAAACTTTTCAACTCCTACAACTAAAATTCTCCCTCCACCTCAATGTAAACCCAAAGCGAACGAAATGTTCAAATGTAAGCTTATCATGGTATAAAGGACGTGGGTAAACATCTGTCGAAATTAATATGAATTTATGATTTATTTACTTGGATTTGTATACGTATTTGATTTTGATTTTCATTTTTTTGTATAGTTTTTCTATATAATTTGTGGTAAGTAAAATCAGAAAAGCCAATCATTTTTCCACACAGAAAAAAAAAATATGAAAATGAATTCATTAAATAAACTGCAGGTGATTAGCACAGGAAATATTTACAATAAAAACACAGTTAAATTTAGTATCGAACAGACCTACTATCACAACACAACAACCGACAGATTGCCATAATAATTGGCTTTGGATTGGTATTCAAATAACAAATAAAGAATTTAATGATAAACTATTAAATAATTTACCAGGAGAGTAACAATAAGAAAAAGGGGGCAATAGGGCAATATAAATAAATTTGTTGTTATTGTTGTTTTTTTATTTTTAAATTTCATTTCCAATAACAATATTTTGAATCTTCTTTTTCTAGAGCCTGAAGTTAGTGAAGCATTTCATGATTATTTGTTGTCCTCCTCTTTAATATTCCAAGGCTTACACAGTTCATAGACTAACGCTTTACAATCTACACTGGGTTACATAAAACATGCCACTATTTTTTTGTCTGTCTATAAATAAGGCTCAAAATATCTTTACAAGAAAAGGAAAAATTGAGAAAATAAATACACCAACAACAACAACAACAGCAATAATAAATGGAAAGCAAATGGAGTACCAAGAAAAAAGGAAAATAATTTTTTCTATCACAATAAATGAATAAACATTCTCCTGTCATTTTGGTTTATTTTAGGTGATACGAGGTGTGTTCACAAAAAAAAAACTTCATAAATTTAAAAAAAAAATTGTTCTTAGTTTTGTAATATTTTACATGGAAAAGCCACTGCCACTGTTTCAACCTCCATACCATTAGCTGGCGAACAGGTTCACGTATTTGACTCCAAATCCAATCACTCCAGTGTCGAATTCGGTTGATTTAATTTAATTCAATATGTCAGGTTTTCCAACAAGGACTTCCGAACTATAATAGTTGATAACGTCCCTCTTGTTGAAGCTACATCTGTCAAATTAGTTGTCATTTATTCAGTTGCATTTGCCAAATCATCATAGTCAACCATAGACAACGACGTTTACTGAATGAATGAATTGGGCTCTGGAGCAGTTGGCCGAAAAATCATTTTCAGCGATGAGGCCCATATCTAGATGAATTGGATGTGAAAAAACCAAATCGCCCACTGCATCCTGCAAAAGTAACTTTTTGATGTGGATTATAGAGTAACGGCGTCATCGATCGATATTCTCTTAAGAACGACATTGGCCAAGTCAACGGCGAGTACAACAGGTCAATGATTACAATCTTTCTTAGGCCTGATTTGGTTAGGGCTGGAGAGTAACTACATGCGGTTTTAACAGGACGGCGCTATGTGCCATATAGCTTATGCTGCATTGGATATTCAGCACATTGGATATGCAGCCATTTGTATGCAGGCGATCATCTCACGTGGACATGATGTAAACTGGCCACCAAGATCGGGTGAGTTGACTCCGTTAGACTAAGCCACAAACGATCAAGATTAGCTTGATATGTGCACCACCCATACATAGTCTTAATAGACGCGCCCAAATATTTTCTTAGACAACTTCTTTTCGTCAGTCGTCAGGAAAAAACTCTGAGCGTAAAATAAAATTGTCATGAAAAGTTTCTCAAAAAATCTGTCATTCGTCGTCGACTGCAAGTACCCCCACTCGTGAATAAAACTAAAACAAAACACATGGGTGGTAAGAGAAGCTAGGTTGGTAGGAGAACTGGTTCACGTGTTTGACTCCAAATCCAATCACTCCAGTGTCGAATTCGTTTGAAAGTCAAACGGAATACATCATGATTATCGAATTTTAAAAAATAAGACATTTCAGTTATCTCTACGTAAGAGATCTTCTGACTTATTACTCTTCAGGGAGAATTTACAACGACTATCATTGTAAGCTTAGGCAGAGTCAGATTTTAAAGAAGAGTATGAGTAGAACGCCTACGCCTCATTCAACAAATCAATACATCTTCACCCTGGTAGTTGTCCCTAGGCAACGACAGATAACAATCTTCTTGAAATTACTGCAGTTTATGAGTCACTTACTTATCTGGAAAAAAATATCAGATCTTTTATTAAGCGCTTCCTATTTTTAAATTTAAGTAAAACAAAGAGTATGTCAGATGCCATTGAAATTTCTAACTCGTTTTAATGACCTATTGATGCCGTTATATGGGGAAAATAACATCCTTCAGATATCCGCCATGGCTTTCCCGCATGGAGCGCATCCTATATGCCAGATTTCAGACAACTGGCATATAAATCAGGCCTAAATTCATCGATACCATGGGTTGTGTTGGCTTTGGCGGCTGCTGTGGTTTGCGGCTTATATGCATACACCTGCGAATAAAGAAAACCCCACAAGAAAAAGTCTAACGGCGGCAAACAGCACAATTTCGGTGGCCAGTTCACATCACATCCACGTGTGATGACTATGCACTCAAACCGCTCATACAGAATCAAATGTAGCATGCACTGCGTGGCACTTAGCTCCTGCTTGTTGAAACCACAAGTCTTTGGCATCCAGATCATTCAATTAAGGCCGGAAGAAGTTAGTAATTATCGACCTATAGTGCTCGCCGTTTACTGTGATGACCTGACCAACATCATTCTCAAAGAAATATGAAAAAATGTCGTCACCTGCGCAAAATCCTCATCAAAAGTGACTTTTGCTTGATGCATTCTCCACTCTTAGAACTCATATACATAACATACATACATAATTGGTCATTACAACACTTTAGTCAGGATTACAACCTAGTTTCTCTCACGACTTATGTTGTGTGCGTTAATTTTTTTTTATACATGAACGGTGGGTTTTGGGTTTTGAGAAACTTTTCATCGCAATTTTATTTTACGCTCAGAGTTTTTGGAAGAAATATGCTGAGAGGAAGCCGCCGAAGAAATGTTTTTTTCATCTTTCGTTTCACTGATATCTGACCTGAGGCTTGAACAGAGATACTCCTCTGTAGGTTTTTTATCATCGCTCTCTAGTATATGACTCAAAGCTCAAACTGAAAAACACTTGGGAGTTTGCCAGCTGTAGGCAGAAACTCTGTTATTAGGTGCAAAGACCCAAACACCAATACCAGAGCATACCCCTAATCAATCTGCAAACTTTTTAAGATTCTTTAAATCAATGCAACTCTCAAGTAAAATCGATTCCACGCCGCCGTCAGGCAATATGATGTCGAACCTACTGTCGAGCGAACACAAAATGCCCGACTTTTCCACAACTCTGACGCATAAATCAGGCTGAAATTATACGATGGGGATGGGTTTTGTTGACTTTCAGGAACACTGTCTTACTCACTTACACCAGGAACTTACAAAAATTCTGCAATAAAAAGCCTGACCTTGACAAATCACATGATTTCGGTGGCCAGTTGACTTTATCTCCAAACTGAGAATACCATTCCCTTAAATGGCTTGTGCAGAATATCGAATATGGCATGAACTGTGTGGCATATAGCGCGGTATTATTAAAAACACATGTCGTTGCCTATTCAGACAACTATGTGTGGGTTTACCTGTCCATGTGGACCTAATCCCACGGTGCTCTTCGCACAGGGTGAAATGCAATGCGTCTACCAACGCTCCCACATGCTGAAAACACTGGCTGCAACCCTGTATGTCGTTAGCAATTCTAAGTCATGTTGTGTTGAACACGACTTCCCTCTTATTTAGGGGTCGGAGACCATCTAAACTGCTTCAATGAGTTAAGCCACACCGTACTGACGCACTTCCCGAAATTTGGGCCTAAACCACAGCCACCACGTCGCTCCCAAAAGGGGTCCGCACCATTGCCGGGCAGAGAAAAGTCCCTGTTGTCCCGGCACCCGTGGTACTAGATTAAGACCTCTGCTCAGGCTTCGCAGCCACGTAAGACCAGACTGCTGCCAGTTGAACCCCAACTAGTTCTTGACTGGTAGCAGCACCCTTAGTCGTCTTTTACGACAAGTATGGTGATCACTGTGGTAGTAGTAGAGATCCAATTCAGACAAAAAGAAGTTGATAATCGTCGACCTACAGTGCTCGCTGTTGACAGATATAGTTTGGCCAACTACGTTCTAAAAAAAAAGAATATGGATCGCTGATGCCTCCAGCCCAAAATCCAAACCAAACATTGACTTTTTTTGGGATGAATTGGACACAATTAGAATCCTGTGCATTACTTTCGTCCCAAATTCGATTATTTCATTTGCTTACGTATCCACACATTCAAATATAGGCCACAACATTGAAAATAATTTCTCGATAAAAATACGTCAAAACAAATGTACCACACGTCATTATCAATGGCATAAATAACAACTAATTTGACAGATGTGGCTTCAATAAGATCGTTGTTATCTACCGTCAAAGTTCGGAAGTGCTTGTTGGAAATGGCGAAGAAACTGCTTGAAACTTTTTACTTGAAATCTTTCTTAACATCAAGAATACATGGCGGTATCACAGGGACAATGATAATCTATATTAGTATCTGTTTAGCCCTCGTATAAATTATTTCATCTTGAGAGAAAAAATAAAAATGGAAACAAACTATTATAGTCGCATATAACATTGTGTAGTTTCAATGTAAAATAGCCCATATGTTTTTAGAGCATGTACGTGATAACATTTCTTTGTTTTGTTTTGTTGTTGGGATTTTTATAAATCTAATTTCATTCTGTATGATTATCACGTAGCACTTGCTACAAATTGTAGCATGCAGATGTTCAGTAAAAGACAATATTTTATAGAAACATACCAACATTCTTACATACATCCATACATCCATCCTTACATTCCCTCATACATTGGTTCCATTAAATTTTTTTCTTTCTTTTTTTTACTGTGACTTTTCTTTCACTAGTTTTTTTCGTTCTTTTACTTAATGCACATCATCTTTGTCGGGCATCATCATTATTTTCTTTATAGAGCTTTAACATGCGCTTGTGATACCATATGAGCTCAATAAGACACCCACTTATTATGGCTATAAGGCCATAGTAAACTGAGGCTATTAGAACGTGTTCATCTAAGGTATATTGTATGTGGCACTACAATTCTATGTATGATATTAGAAAATGGTCCATTTTACTTATTTATTCATTAAAAAAGGCGTACCGACATTCAGATAGGCAGACAGACAGATAGATGGACAATGGTCAAGTAGGAAAAGATGTGACTTTAAGTGAAAGCATTTTGCGGCTTTAAAAAAAAATTTTTTTTATGACCTTACGACCAAGAAACGTGTAAAAATGCTAGCAAGTTACTCAAGCTAGGCCTTATAGCTACAGTACATACATATGTACATCAGAATAGCTACTCGAACACATTTTGTTGTCATTCAATTAAAGTCATTTAAAAGCTTAAATGTTCAGGCGTATCATTGGCCTAGATTGCCCATAAATTTATTGGTCTCTGTAAAGTTTCCGAAAAGTCGCCGTAGTCTAGTAGGTAGTGTGTTGGCTTATTAGAAGAAAAGCCAGGGTTCGAGCCCCAGGCCAGACTTCAAAACAAAATACAAAAAGTATTTCTTCGGCGACTTCCTCTCAGAAGATTTCTGGCAAAAACTCTGAGAGAAAAATTAAATTGCTTTGAAAAGCTTCTCAAAGAAAAAAAATCTGTCGTTCGGAGTCGACTTTAAACTGTAGGCCCCACCACTCATGTATAAAATTAAAATTGTATTAGAAACTAGGTCGTAATCCTAACTGAAGGGTTGTAATGACCAATGTATGTAAGTTCCCGAGTAAAAATTTTCCAGCAGCTGGAATCAATTGTGCAACAATATTGTTACGTTTTTACCTTTTTAACATTTAAAATATGAGCTCACAGATTACAAATAAAATAAAAATAAATTCGTATTTAATTTTAATTAAAATTCTTTATTATTCGCACAATTCTGTGTGCCACTGTTCACAACTTGATGTAAACAACAACAATTGCCTTTTTCGTGTTATTCCTCCGTTTATAGCCTTTGCATAAACAATAACAATCACTAAACAACTATTCGACGATTACTCTCTTCAAACCGCGTCTTCATACAAGACTGATTGAACTTCACTAACTCAGTCGCCCGCTTTGTCTTGCCTTTTATATGGCACAGTAAACAGTCTGATGAATGTTCATGAAGGTGGACATTCATGACTTCGCCTTCCTAAAATCTCTGTAAATGTAAACATCGTTGTATACATTTATTCCTGTAGTGTTGTTTGTGGACTTTTGTTTACTTGTTTACCATTTTTTATGCTGATGTTTGTTGTTATATTAAGCAGTACGATAATTTGCGAATAGGTTTTTTTACTGCATTGTTTTGTTGTTGTAGCTTTTGTTTGTAATTTTAATGTTAGACGATGTAAAAGCAAAATTCTAGTATTCTGACTTTTCATTTTCGTAACTTATCGGAACATAACTTAAACCGAATTTACTCCCTTTAAATTATCGAAGATTTTACAGAATTTCAGCAGATTTCATATAAAATTTGTTCAGCATCCGATCCCTTAGCGGCGCATTGGAAATGGTTTGAGAGAAACTAAGTGAAACCATGTTCAGCCATTTCGATAGATCTAGTCCTACACAAACAATTTGAAGCTTCTAATAAACTCACACCGAACACTGACTATAGACGACAGGCCAAACTCGCCCTCCAGCGAGTACTCTCCAGGAAATCTATCGGACCAGTGCCATTATACCACATTTTGTGCTATCAAGTCAGTATTTCAAGCACATTGACTCTTCAAGGCCAACAGTAAGACAATCAGATTCCTAGATTTTGGGTGCGTATGCTTTAGGAAGTTATTTGAAGTCTTTGCCACAAAGTTCTTTGGAGAAATGTGGGAATACAACTCATCTAAGACAACGCAAAAAATGAAAATTTTTAATTTTATATTTCAGGTTTTCAAACAAGGACTTCGGAATTTTAAAAGGTGATAACGTCCCTCTTGTTGAAGCTACATCTGTCAAATTATTTCTCATTTATTTAGTCGCTTTTGCCAAATCATTATAGTCGACCAAAGACAATGACGTTTACTGAATGAATGAATTGGGCTCTGGAACAGTCTCAATTTTCGCCGAAAAATCATTTTCAGCGATGAGGCCCATTTCTAGATGAATTGGATGTGAAAAAACCAAATCGCCCACTGCATCCTGAAACAGTAACTTTTTGATGTGGATTTTAGGGTAACGGCCGATTTTCCCTTAAGAACGAATTCGCCAAGTCAACGGCGAGCACACCAGTTCGATGATTACCATCTTTCTTAGGCCTGGTTTGGTTCAAGCGAGCACAACAGTTCGATGATTGCCATCTTTCTTAGGCCTGATTTGGTTACGTCTGGAGAGTAACTACATGTGGTTTTAACTGAACGGCGCTATGTGCCATATAGTTTATGCCACAATGGATATTCAGCACGAGCGATTTGTATGCAGGCGATCATCTCACATGGAGGTGATGTAAACCGGCCACCAAGATCGGGTAATTTGACTCCGCCACGAACAAAGCGGTCCTTAAAGCTGACACTACCCATGCATTTGGTCAAGATGAGTTTGGTATATACACCACACATACATAGGGAGTCTGTTGTCTTAATAGACGCGAGGACGTGGTTCATACCCCAGCCCAAATATTTCGTTAGGCGACTTCCTTTCAGCAGTCCTCTGGAAAAAATTCTGAGAGAAAAATAAAATTACCATGAAAATTTTCTCAAAAATCTGTCGTTCATATTCGACTTTAAACTGGAAGTACCCCCACTCGTGAATAAAATTAACACACACCACATGGGTGATAAGAGAAACTAGGGTGTAATCCTGCCTGAAGTGTTGTAATAATCAATTAAGTAAGTCATGGAAAATTGGTCGTTTCGGATTCACTGTATCCAAAGATTCTGGAGCAGACGTCTGAAGGATGATATACTCCATCAATATTTGCATAAATTGGTCTTTCAGACGAATAAAAACTTCTAAATTATCTCAACAATGTGTGCATTTGTTTCTATTAAATTTGAAAACAGGAGGCACTTAGAAAAGGCTCTGTATATAACGCTGCACTATAATGTATCCTTCCAGGAAGTTGATTATATACAATTCGAAGCAAAGCTAAAATTAAAAAAAATTTTGAGGTACTGCAAACACTATTTACGCTTCAATCATACTCATTCGCCACTCTGTCAATTACAAAATATTCCAAGGAAAAATTTCGTTTTGAAAATATTTTAAAGAAACTTAATTAATTTTGTTATTGTTTTTTTGGTAATCATTTAAACAAATTGTTTCAATTATTAACGAAAATGTTTTCGAAATTAAAAAAAAAAGAAAACGAAACGAAAAATAATTTCGAAAATTGTTGTGCTCAACAACAGCAAAACAACAAATGCGTCAACGTTGGAAAATTGCTACGCGATAAAAACAAATAAACCGACCGACTGATAGAGAGTCAAATCAAGGATTCTTTTTTTTGTTTCTCATGCCATTGTTTTGACACATGGTGTGTCAAGTGATTGGCTGACTGTCTGTTCGTCAATCTGACGCTTTTACTGCTGAATAGTGGTGTTGCTGATGCCATTGCTGCTGCTTCTGCTACTGACAATGATGATGGCAATTTAACACATAATTGAACAAATTTTAACCGGAGGGTTGTTTATTTAAAATTTTTTAAAATGAAAAAAAAATATTTCATTGCAAATAATAGAAAAACAACAAAAACACACAGAAGAAGAAGAAGCGAAAAATCGAATAAATAAATTGAATCGATGGCTGATTTAAATTATGTTTTAAATAAATTGAATTTGTTTAGAATTATTTACAATGTTTGCCATTGTATTTATAGTTGTTGTTGTAGTTGTAGTTTTAGTAGCAAAAATATTTGCCTGGAAATTTATTTTGAAATATTAATTTAACGACATACGATTACTGCGACAAATTACTTGGAGTGGCTTGTGCAATCAAATGAGACAAGTTGTTAGGAAATGCTGGCTGGCAATACAACAGATAATCAAGGCTATAAACGGAAATAAATAAACTCAAGGATATTAACTATGGAGGGATAAATAAAGGACTTTATACCATGAGGTACGTTGAAAGACACATGCTTCAGAGTTAGTGGCGAGATTGGCAGTTACATTAGAGCCATGAACCCAAAAAACTGTGTATGATTGAGCCCCTTAAGCCATACATGATTTATAGAACTGTGCTCATCTGGTAATTAATAATTGAATATACGGCAAAGACATTTGGATCAGAACAGATAGTCTGATAGCGTTGCAGGCCTTAGATGGAATCTTCATATCGTCAACATTTTTGCAGAAATGCTGGGCACATCTAAGTGAATAATGAAACATTCCTCTTTTCTTTTTCCTACATTGACTGTATGCAGCTGACTTATATCTTTCACGTAGATGACTATCTGTGGCATTATTCTTCAGATTGTAAATTGATTGATGAAATTGATTGATGAAATTGATTGAAGAAATTGATTGATGAAATTGATTGATGAAAATGATTGATGAAGCCAAAGTGGTACCGTTTACGAGAGGGGAAAATGAATCTTCATATCGTCAACATTCTTCCAGAAATGATGGGTACATCTAAACGAATAATGAAACTACTCTCCTCCTCTCTCGCATACACAGGCATTGACTGTCATGCAGCTGACTTAAATCTGTCAGGTAGAGAACTGTCTGTGGCATTATTCTTCAGATCGTAAATTGATTAATGAAACGAAATAAATTGATTGATGAAATTGATTGATGAAACTAAAGTAGTGCAAGTTACGAGAGGGGAAAAGGAATCTTCATATCGTCAACAATCTTCCAAAAATATTGGGTACATCTAAACGAATAATGAAACTACTCTCCTCCTCTCTCGCATACACAGGCATTGACTGTCATGCAGCTGACTTAAATCTGTCAGGTAGAGAACTGTCTGTGGCATTATTCTTCAGATCGTAAATTGATTAATGAAACGAAATAAATTGATTGATGAAGCCAAAGTAGTACCATTTACGAGAGGGGAAAAGGAATCTTCGTATCGTCAACATTCTTCCAAAAATTTTGGGCACATCTAAACGAATAATAAAACTCCTCACCTCCTCTTTCGCAAACACAGGAATTGACTGTCATACATTGTATGTATGTAGTTGACTTAAATCTGTCAGGAAGAGGACTCTCTGTGGCTTTATCCTGCAGATTGTAAATTGATTGATGAAACCAAATAAATAGATTGATGAAATTGATTGATGAAGCCAAAGTAGTGCCATTTACGACAGGGGAAAAGAAATCTTCATATCGTCAACATTCTTCCAAAAATGGTGGGCAGATCTAAACGAATAATGAAACTCCTCTCCTCCTCTTTCGCATACACAAGCATTGACTGTCAAGCAGCTGACTTAAATCAGTCAGGAAGAGGACTCTCTGTGGCTTTATCCTGCAGATTGTAAATTGATTGATGAAACCAAATAAATTGATTGATGAAATTGATTGATGAAACCAAAGTAGTACCAGTTACGAGAGGGGAAAACTTTGTAAATGGAAATTTATGCTACTCCTAGCTGATGTAATATGAGGGAAAATGGAGCAAAAATATCTGGATAGTAAACTGATATGGAAGGTCCATATACAAAGCATATCAAGTGGATCTTAACACGCCATAGTAATATTATACCACGATGTTTAGACGAATTATGGAGCCATGGCTTGAACAGGCAGAACGAACTTAAAAACAGCTCCGACAAAGTTGAATAAAATACATTGACGGGCATGTGTTGCTATATCCAGAGCAATAAAAATCTCTCCTACAAAATAGCTAGGATGCAACCTATACCACGATATTCACACGAATTGTTGGACTTGGGCAAACAGTGTGAATAAAAACTGCTGTGACGATGTTGAAAAAGATACATAGACGGGCATGTGTTGGTATATCGGGAGCAATGAAAACCTCTCCTACAAAACAGCTGAAGACTCTGTTGGACTTAAGCCTGTTGCATTGAGGAGTAGAATTATGGTGACTATAGTTGGAATATTGACAGCATAGTGTAACACGACATTCATCAGCACCGTGTATCGTGGCCTGATAAATTTAGTAGCTGATAGCTCCATTCTTAACTGTCCTCTGGATAGAGCCAATAGACTCTAAGGTTTTGGTAAATACTTGTCAATGTGAATGAATAACACATAAGTGAAGGCTTTGAAGGCTACCAAACATTGTGGAATACGGATAGATCAAGGAATTGTTAGATTGGAACAGAAACGGGAATGATTAGTTATAAAAATCCATAGAAAAACTTATAAGTGTAAGCCAAGAAAACTCTACGTCATTGAAAGATTTATTCAATTCAAATTGGAGAGAATGTGATACCTTCTGACAATCAGGCCACCATCCGAGTACTCGCGTCATTTGCCCTCTGTCCATAACAGGCTGTATCTGTAACCTTAACCATCCGCTCGTGAACCTCAGGTGGTAATTAACGGCAACGAACTGGCAGTTGAGGTTACAAGGAGTAGAGTTTCCATGCCATTAATAAGATCAGAACCTTTCTGTGGAATGAAAAGTGATGTTTGGAGGGGAATACTCAAAGAAAGAGAATACGAAGAGAGGCGGCCAAATGGGTATGAGACAATCCAAAAATTTTTCTGGCTTCTAGAAATTGTATCGCATCAAGTCCAACTTGTAGTTTCTAAAAGAATCATAAGAATACATACTTGGAACATTACAGTGTTCATGCTGAGAGTTCCTATAACTTCGTTTAAGTTCTGCTAGTTTAAGTAACAAAGCATCTCTCTTAACTTCATTTTTCTTTGACTAACTTAATCAATTTTTATCAGTTTAACAGATGATTTGTCTACTGTTGCAGATTCTAGAACGAGAGGGTTGCCATATCTCCTTGATTATAAAGAACTCTTTCTTTAGATATTTATTGATATGCCATATTGAGTAAAACGCCCATATGCTTCCAATCGTTAACATTAGCAGAGCACAACGCTAAGAAATTTATCGCGAGTTAATAATTTCACTGTTCGCCCTATTGGACAGATCTATGGCGTACGGTCTAACTAATACTCACACATACACATGTACGTATGTACTATTCATGGATAGATTTATACATGTAATTACTTATGTATGTGTAAACAACCATAAAGTTAAAGGCATTAAAATAATTTACTTACACACATACAAACACACACACACACAAAAGCACTTTTTGTCCTCAGCACTGTTTCACTCTTTCGCTCTTATTCCGCTCGTGTACTCTAGGGAAGGATGATGGTTATGTTATAACAACACGACAGTGTTTTACAACTAAATGTACAGTTTTAAATTCAAACTTATTATCATTATTATTATTGTTGTTGTTGTTGTTGTTGTTGTTGTTGAATTTTTGGCATTTGTCCTTTGTTTGTTGTCTGTTTCGCCTTTTGTTTTAAGAACCAAAAACTATAACTTTTTACAAAAAGCGACAAAAAAAAAGCAACAAAGAAGGGCAACTAAAATATGAATTTTTGCCAAAAACAATCAAATTTAAATGAAGAAGAAGAAGAAAAAAATAGAGAACTGAAATGGTAAATATCCAGCAAAACATTAAAGCATTCGGAAATGGAAAAAGAAACTGATCTACAGAGGTTAAGAATTTCAATTTGAGACTCTGAAGTCGCCATAGTCTAGTAGGTAGTGTTTTGGTTTATTAAACATGACGCCTCGGTTCAAACCTCAGGTCAGACATCATTATGAAAATATGAAAAAAAAATTTCTTCGGCGATTTCCTCTCAGCAGATTTCTGGCAAAAACTCTGAGCGTAAACAAAAAAAATTGCCATGAAAAATTTCTGAAAAAATCTATCGTTCGAGTTAACATTAAACCTTTAAACACACAAAGAGTCGTAATCCTGACTGAAGGATTGTAATGGCCAATTATGTATGTATGTATGTATGTATGTATGTATGTATGTATGTATGTATAATTAAACTTCTGCAGCACTTGATTACCTTACACTGTAAGCCAATAACAGTCGCTTTATATGAACAGACGATTCTGGTTGCCTACTAAGGTGACATTTATATCGTTGAAGCGCAAGTCCTATCATTATTTTATTTCGTTATCAAAAGCCTTCAGTGGATGACCTCACTTGTGTAGAACATTGTCTTCGAAATCGAAAAATTAGTTGCGTGTGCCTATACGAAATAGAGTTGACGTGATAAAACGATCTTTAATCATTGGGCGACGTATTGTACGTTATATTTATTTATTTATATATTTATTACAATACAATTGCAAATTATATTCTAATTTGACCATATGCTCGGTGTAGTGTCACAGTCTCTGGTGGGAATTGAACCCACGACCCTCAAACTAATAGTTTAGCACACTACCCACTAGACTACCAGGGCACCCTATTGTACGGTTTAAACGCCTATGGTTTAAGTTAGCCCTCGCACATTAAACCGGCCATCGTCCATTAACATGTTGTAGAGTTAGAATCGTTTAATCTGGCGTAGGCCTTTAAATTATTCCATTATTACAGTCTTCATCATGGCAGTTCCTAGGGCCTCGTTTAAACTTTGGCATCGAAAATTGTATTAAAGCGACACAAAGGACAGACAATGTAAGGGTAAAGTCTAGCTTATTTACTTTATTGATCAGTACAATCCTTTAGTCAGGATTACAACCTAGCTTCTCACAACACCCTTGTTGTGTTTCTAAAATTTGTATCCTTGAATAGCGAAACCCACAGTTTAACGTCGATGGCAAACGATTGATTTCAAAACTTTTAATGTCAAAGGAATTTGCTGAAAGAAATGCTTTGTTTTCATATTTCGTTTTGTCCATGATGCCTGTGCTGGAGTTTGAAACACTAGACAACGGCGTCATCAGCCTAGCTTGGCTTTAATAATTACGTTTATTGACTTGGCAGTTTGTACGATCTTGTTTCAATTCTTTTACTCAATATTTTATAGAATTTACTTGGCTTTAATATTAGTTAGACTGAGGCTGAGTCCGCACCTCAGCTTGGAGATCTGGAGAAAAAGAATTTGAAAAAGAAAATATTTCTTTTGCTCTCAGCAGTAATAGCTTCACAATGCTTCACAAATCTATAGTTTGGACTTCATGTGAAAGAAAAGGCCCTTCTACTCATGCATAATATTAGCGTACACAAACCAGCTTGTAATTCTGACTAACGTATGACATTTTATCAAGCAAATGCCGTCATATGCATGTACAGTGGTGGCCTTATACTTAGAAACGATGTCTCTGGAACAGAGTTCTCTGGAGTGACGAATCTAAGTTTATTTTGTCCCAATTTGACGGAAAAACTTATGTACATACGACGTCCTCTAAACAAAGCCTTTAATCCCAGGTACACAGTGAAAACTGTAATACAAATTAACAAACATACATGTTGATAAGTCGTTTCTAATTATAAGGCCACCACTGATATCAGGACGGCAAGTTTTTAGCAACTGCACTCTTGGTTGTAGGCTCTGTATTCTCTTGCTGATCGTTGAGGGTTCCCCGAGATGTCTATCATCTCTTTGAAATCGCCGTATTCTAGTGTGTGAGCTTATTAGACTTGAGGCCTTGGTTCAAAACCCAGATCAGTCATCTCCATTCTTCGGCGATTTCTTCTGAGCAGATTTCTGGCAAAAAACTCTGATGTTAAATAAAATTGTCATGAAAAGTTTCTTAAAAAAAATCTGTTGTTAGGAATCTACTTTAAACTGTAGGTTCCGCCGCTCATGTATAAAATTAACACACACAACATAAGTGGTGTGAGAAGCTAGATTGTAATCCTGACTGAAGGGTTGTAATGTCCATTTATGTTATGTAATGTTTGACGATTTGGCAAGCAACTGCCGCCCTACATATATCAGGTCGACTAATTTTTAAAAACTGCTCGTCTTGGTTGTGGGCACTATCCTCTCTTGCGGATCGTTGACTCTTTCAAGGTATTGCCAATCTATTTCCACTTACACTCAGTAAATCCTTATGATTTCTGACAGACTCCTGATAGTAGAGACTTACAATATGTTTATCTCAGTCAATGCTAATACCCAGGTCTATAGCTATTAACCCTTTGACGGATACTGACACCTATAGACGTCATAACAAGGGTCATAATTTTCATATCTTGCCAAATAACGGAGATACAGCAAGTGTCACAGGGGAAGGCCTCGTAAAATTTTGGTGCCCGTCAAAGGGTGAAGAATAGCTGTCTTGACGTTCGTCACGTTCCTCTGCCTCAAGATGAACTATTAAAATCCTTCTATAAAATTTTCTTTTCATGAAAAGAACAGTAAAAAAATATTTTCCCGGCTTGTCTATTGTCTGTCTTCAGTCCCACTGTATATTATAATATTAATACTTTTATGGGTATGTATATATGAATGGTTGCTTGTATGTGAGTGTGTTGAAAAAAAGTTTTGTTGTCTGTTTTTAAGAGCCTCTATGTGCCGGGTGTAAAACATTCTAAATTTCCATAAAACTAAAACGTTTTTTTTGTCTTCTTTTTATGCGAAAATAAAACCAAGAGACTCTTAAAATACAAAAATTGCTTGTTTTTACATTTTTCTGGGACTATGGCCAAATGTCTTTCGAGGATATCAATATACAGGGTGAGTGTAAATGTAAAGCAGTTTTTTTTCTTTAACTTTGATTTGTTTTTTTTTCCAAAAAAGGAAGAGAAAAAGAATACAAAACAATAGGGACGTAATAATAATCATGTTTGTTGTTGTTCTTGTTGTTGACAAAAACAAGGATGTTCTCTCTCTCTATCTTTCATACAAAAATAATAAAATTTTCGTTTTACAATCCCCCAAGAATATATTGACATTGCGTTTGGTGTATGAAATGATCGTAAAAAATAATTCTTTTTTATTTTCAAAAATTTTGATTTTACACGGAAGCGGATCTATTAAAAATATTGTCAGTCATCATATATGAAAGCGCGATAATTTTACAAATATTCGTATAATAACAGTAAAATTTAATGAGAAATAAAAACACAAAAAAAATTCACTAGAATTACAATAAAAATGATGTAAAAATAAATGACTGACTGCCTCACTGTCTATGTAACTGATTGACTATGTATGAATGAATGAATGAATGAATGAAATAATATGGTAATGAATGAAAAGCATGTATACATTTTTATTGATGATGTTGTTGTTGTTGTTTCTGCTGCTGTTATTGTTAGTAGAAATATTAAAACAATCAAATCAAATTAATGGCGTTTGAAATTGTTATTGAAACGCATATGCAAATCGAGAATATATTTACAGCGTTATGACACACATAAACTGATTGACAATAAATGTTAAATGATGTTGTAAAAAATATTATAATAAATATAAACAAAAAAATATGTTGTATACAATCGTTTCCATTACTATTTATTTATTGGAATAATAAAATGTTTTTAAAAAAAATATAAGGCTTGAAAGCCACAGTGTATTAAGCCGATTATACGACACCCTATATTCTAATTATGCTGCAACGAAATGCAATTCAAATAATGCCCTGTGAATATTCTGATTCCAAAGCTTAACTCATTGGCTTCCATCTGAGCTACTTGCCACAGAACTAGAGACAATTGTCTTAAGTAAACTGAAGGTCTTGCCATGTTGGTATAATATATGCCCACAGTCTCTATCCTATCTGAGCGTGCTCAAACTCTGGGGGATATTGACTGTATGCCATCTAAAACGTGATTATTCAACGGCCCTAGTAATCTTCTAGAACTTGATGAAGGTTACATGGATGGTTCTACACTTGAGAGAATAGTGGTCAATGAAATTTTTTTTTCGAAACGCTTAACCTTAAGTTATCTGTACACCTCTCGAACCCCAGCAATATATTTCGTCATTCGCTTGAAATCGTGCGTCTTACAAAAACAGGGGACAATATAAATTAGTCAAGCAGAGGAATTAATTTTAGTTAGTGAATCTCGTTCCGACACAATATCTGTCGTCATTGAAGACACACAGAAGTCGCCGTAGTCTAGTAGGTAGTGTGTTGGCTTATTAGACATAAAGCCGGGGTTCAAGCCCCAGGCCAGACATCAAAACAAAACACAAAAAGTATTTCTTCGGCGACTTTCTTTCAGCAGATTTCTGGCAAAAACTCTGAGAGTAAATAAACCTGTCATGAAAAAGTTTCTCAAAAATCTGTCATTCGGAGTCGACATTAAACTGCAGGTCATGCCACTCATGTATAAAATCAACATACACAACATAAAGTGGTGTGAGAAACTAGGTCGTAATCCTGACTGAAGGGTTGCAATGACCAATTATGCATGTATAGAAGACAAGATGCAATCAGGTCTCTTTCGAGAGCAACTTTCATCTCTAGATTGTTTAGTAGGTACATAGGTAGAGGTGGCTGTCTCTACAAATAGAAGTTGGATAGACACACATAGGCAACATAAGGACCATTGGTATACAATAGTTTACCTATTACCCGAATAATTTAAAGCTTCTGATGAAGCTACTTAGACTAAGATTGTCCATGCCCGGCAGTTTGCTTAAATCGTTCATGTAGTAGACGACAAGATGTGTTTTCCTCCTTCGGCATAGTAATGTAATTGGTAATGAACAGTCTTCTCTTCTTCTTCATCTCTACAGCTTCTGCAGAAATCGTAAATTGCTTAGTAACTGTCGCGATCCCTATCATGCATTTTCGCAGTACTTACGTGTTCATATCACACAGAGAGATTCTATTGATGTGCAGCTGGTGCATTGCTACATAATATGCTACTATCCAATTATACTTTAAATTATTAGATAAAAGTGAAGTTAAAGAGACCCGATCGACGATGACGGCGTGGAGATTCTAACGCCTAGCCATGAAGAGGTCAAAGTCGCGATTATGCGTCTTAAAAACAATAAAGCGGCGGGTCCTGACGACCTTCCCGCTGAATTGTTTAAGACCGGATGTAATGAGGTTGGTAGGGCGCATGCGCCAGCTTATTTACAGAATATGACTAGAAGAAAGTCGGCCCAACGACTGTAACCTCAGTGTCCTCTGTCCTCTCCTGAAAAAGGGAGATCCTACGATATGCGCCACCTACAGGGGTATAAGCCTTCTCCCTATCGCATATAAGGTTCTTACAGGCGTATTGTGTGAACGACAGAAGCCACTCGTCAAAATACTGATTGGACCTTATCAGTGCGGCTTCAGGCCTGGCAAATCCACCATCGACCATATATTCATACTACGCTAAATCCTGGAAAAGTCCCACGAAAAACAACTCGACACACACCATCTTTTTGTCGACTATAAGCCAGCCTTCGATAGCCCCATAAGGGATCGTGTTTTTTGCCGCAATGTCTGAGCTCGGTATATCTGCGAAGCTGATAAGGCTATGCAGAAAGACGTTGAGCAATTCCTGCAGCTCCGTCAAGGTAGGAATGGACCTCTCCGAACCTTTTGGTACCGTTCGAGGTTTCAAACAAGGCGACCTCTTATCATGCGATCTCTTTAACTTCGTTATGGAGAGTGTTCTGCGAAAGGCAGGAATGCATCGCAGTGGCACTATTTTTCAAAAAAGTGTCCAGTTGCTTGCGTACGCTGACGACATTGACATCATAGGGCGTACCAAGCGAGATGTTACTGCTGCCTTTGGTGCTATTGAACGGGAGTCTAGTAAGATGGGTCTGGCAGTAAATGAGGGCAAAACAAAGTATATGTTATCGACAAGTAGAGATGTGCGGCGTATTGATTCTCAGATTACGGCCGATAACTATACTTTTGATACAGTCACGGAATTTATCATCACCAAAAATGATGTCAGTGTGGAGATCAAGCGCAGGATCACTCTTGCCAACAGGTGCTACTATGGTCTCAGTAGACAATTGAGTAACAGAGACCTCTATCGTGTGACAAAACTAATACATTCTATAAGACACTCATCCTACCCGTGCTTCTTTATGGAGCAGAGGCATGGACCTTATTCAGTACAGATGCAGCGGCCTTGCGAGTGTTCGAGAGAAAAGTACTACGCAAGTTCTTCGGTCCAGTGCGAGTGCCAACTGGATTCCGTATCCGATCCAACAGCGAGCTGTATGAGCTCCTCAACGACATGGACGTTGTGCAGCGTATTAATATCCAGCGGCTGCGCTGGCTCAGCCATGTCGTTCGAATGGAGGAGGATGCTCCAGCGAGACGGGTATTTGATGCAGGGATCTGCGGAAGTCGGCGAAGAGGACGACCTTGTTTGCGTTGGATGGACCAAATCGAGGAAGCCCTTTCATCGATTGGTGTGACCAACAGGCGTAGGTGCGCATGAAGCAGAGGCGCATGGAAGGATGTGTTTCGGCAGGCCGAAATCCGTTAAACGGGTTGTTATTGTACAATTAAGGAAGTAAGTAAAAGTTAAAGAGAGATTAAGATGCCTCTCAACCCAGACAGTTAAAAGTCTTCTTTGGCAATTATAACGAGAGGAAACTTAAGTAATTTATTTGAGTATTGCGGGAATAGCTTAAGAATAGCACTCGAACAATGTAGGCCCAAATGTAAATCCTGTCATGGGGCTTTCATTGCCTTGCACACTCAAAGAATGTTTTTATACAATAAGAATCGATTCAAATCTAATAATAAGTTGCATAAATTGTAATGATAAGCAACAATATAAGACCATTACTTACACTCTTTTTATTTGCCATGGGATATTGAGTAAAAGGACAATATTTTCTTTTAGAACGTTCTCTTTCTATCAGCAATAGACTCCTAAAAAACCATTTCTTAGTAAACTAAACCTTTATCGCCTATGCTAATTAAGTTCTGAAAAAATTGAGACAGTCAACTAAGCAACACGATGTCTGTTTCTTATGAACCTATACATAAGTTGATTGAAGGAATTTGAAGCTTTAGACACTTTCCTCCTTCTTCACATTGTGCCTTAATTGCACTTGGAAAGGAACATGAAATCGATAATTTAAACTTAAAAAATTCTGTTTTAAAAAAGCATTTTTAATGACAAAACCGTTTATGAGTGTTTATAATACCTTCTATAATTTATTGAGAAGATTAATTTGATAGTCATCCTTTCAAAACAGAAAATTTTAAACAAATTAGTTTGATGAACTAATTTTTGGCTGTTTTGAAAACACACACACACTAATTACGAATTAATTTTTATATACTCGTACTCAACATACAGCTAAAGGCACTTGGAAGTTTCTAAAGTACAGAAAGAAAGTTTTCAAAATTAAATTCCAAACACTGAACACTTAACTCCTCTCCTGCAATTATCCTCTATAATATTTTATCAATTTAAACTGGCATGCTAATGTAAAGCTTTTGAAAGTCTCATTTCTATGCAGCATGCTGGGCTATTTTCAAATTAATTTTAATTGTTTCCTATGAAAAAACAAATTAGAGAAAGAGTGAGCTGCCTTAAAAGAGAAAATAATCGAAAATCCTTTGTAGGAAGAATTCCTTTTCTAATCATTCCATTTCATTTATTCATCATGTACTCAGCTATTGTTCTCTACTTATAGCTCTTGCAAGGGCTCAAGGTTTGTAACATTATTTGAATCTGTTTGCACGTTTTCTATTCCACTTTAGATTTTTTAATAAATTTCGGTTAACAAAAGAAAATAAAAATTAATTACAGGCTAATAAAGTGTAAAAACAAAATCAAAAAAAAAAAAACCTGGAAAATTCAAAAGAAAACAGAGGGGAATTGATGATGGATAGAGAGCCAACCAGCCAGTCAGCCAGTCCAAGCCTACAATAAAGGATTTTGGCAAATTACAATTTGATTACTTAAGGCCAAGCAAATAAAGGTTCTATTTCTTCTTCTTCTTCTACTCCTACTAACAAATTGTTTTTCATTCCTTTTTTTTCAATTTTAATTTACAAAGAAAAGAGAGAAAGGGGAGTAGAAGTAACACACAACAAATCATTTTCAATTGACTGCTGCTGGTTTGCTTCCTTGTTGAATACATTTTCCAACACTAAAGAAAATGTGTTGAGTTTTAAAAATAAAACCTTAATTAGCAAGCCAGTGAAAGAAAGAAAGCAATTGAAAGAATGAAACCAGAAAAGAAAGCAAAAGCAAAAAAAGGAAATGAAAGCCAACATTTTGTAAATCATTTTGAATTTTTTTTCACAAAAATTATAATGGCTTACTTCCGTTTCCTTAAGAAACAAAGAACAATTTTTGTAAAATATTTAATGGCAGGTTAGGTTAGGTTAGCTTATACAGAAGAAGAGGACCTATTTTTAGATGTTCTTGGGAAAATAAAGAAGAGAATAAAAAATGTATGTTCTGAGTTGAACTAATTTAGGCCTACATTCATACACAGAATATTGTACGAAAAACATTATTTTTTTAGGTTCAGAAAAAAGGCAGATAATTCGCCATTTTTTCTTTTTATTCTTCTTTCTAACCTGAACCTTTATCCTTTCCAGAACGCATACAACACACAATTGCTTTTGAATTCAGTATTTAAACTACAAATAAAGGGTTATCCATTTCGTGGTTTCAAAAGTAAACGCAAATAAAACACATATAAAATATTTTTATTCATGATATTTCTTTTTCATTGTAAAGTTTGAACGTTGACATTATGCGTGAAACACTACATCATTTAAATGACCTCCACGCGAAGTGTTGCAAGTATTGATTCTTTTGAGGTAATTTTCTACCACTTATTGAGCGGTATCTCAGCCATAACTTGAGACGAATGTTGATTTTTAAGTGCTCAAGTGTTTGAAGGTTTATCTGCATAAACACGGTCTTTCGCGTACCCCACACAAAAAAAGTCTAATGGTGTCAAATCGGATGATCTTGGTGATATCGCCACGACGAGAAATTACGCGGCCAGGAAATGTCGCTTGCAATAAAGCCATATTCGCTCGAGTTGTGTGGCATGTGGCACCGTCTTGTTGAAACCACATATTCTCCAAGTCGTATTCTTCAATAGCAGGCAAAAAAAGTCGGTTATCATATGACCATAGCGCTCCAAATTGACGATGAAAGTCGTTCCATCGTAGTTTACGAAGAAGTAAGGTCCAATCACACCTTTGGACCAAAGAGGGCACCAAACAGTGACTTTTTCTAAATGTAATGGCCTCTCTTCAATTACTTGAGGATTCTAAGAACCCCAAATACGATAATTTTGTTTATTAACATACCCACCGAGTGCGGAATGTGCTTCATCGCTGAAGAAAATTTTGTTCCAAAAATTGCCGTCCACCGCTTGTTGTTCGAGCATCCATTCCACATATCTACGACGTTGTGAATGGTCAGCTGGCTTCAGTTGTTGCGTGAACTGGACTTTATATGGATGTAGGTGTAGTATAAATGCAAAATATGCCATAATGTGCCGTAAGACAGTCCTAATTCCTGAGAACGACGAGGAATCGACACATTCGGGTCTTCGGAAACACTTTCACTTACAATAGCGATATTTTCAGCGGAACGAGCGAAACGATGATGCACAGGCCTTTCAATATTTGTAACCACTCCAGTCTCTTCAAATTTCTTCACAATTTTGCTAATTACTTGCGCAGTTGGACGATTATGTAAACCATAATCTCCTCTTAAAGCACGATACGTGACTGTGGCAGAATCATCATTTTTGTAGTAGGTTTTGATAATTTTTATGCGTTGTGTGTTAGTTAAGCGATCCATTTTCTTCAACGTCAGACTTTTAATTGAAAAGAAAAAAAAATGGTTACACAACTAATTTGACACATGTTGAATTACAGTTCCATATTTTTGAAACCACGAAATGGATAACCCGTTAGTTTCCGCTTTGGTTAGACCATTCCTTGAACCATAAACTCTATCTAGGGTTTTAGCCTATCTATGCCAATGAAAGATCCAACAAAACTGCTGTACACTTACTATCGTATGTTACAGTAGGAACTTTCGAACTTTGACAGTTGATAACGGCCATCTTATTGAAACTCCATCCATCCAAATTAGTTGTCATTTATTCAGTCTGGCAAAAATAATGAAAACGATTTATCGGAATGGATGTTCGGAATCTAATTTTCATCGAAACATCAATTTCAGCGATGAGGCTCATTTTTGGATGAATGAGTATGTGAACAAACAAAATTGTCACATGAGATCCAAGACCACCCAATGCATTATTTTTTCGAAGTTTGTTTAGAGTGAATTTTGAGCTGCCACGGCGAGCACTACAGGTTGATTATTAATAATTTATTTTGGTTTGAATTGGATGATCTTACCTTTAGGTTTAGGTTTAGGTCGGAGTGGTAGCTCTGATATCACAAAGCTCACTTGTGCAACGCATAGCGGCCCGTTGTGATGCCACGGGTGAACGCAGTCCCTGTACTGACCAAGTTCAACCAAAATCAGGGAAGGCGAAGAAGTTGGTCAGCGCAAGGGCTGCACATAAAAAGCACGACTACCCTACACTGGAAAACCAGCCAGAAAGTTTGATGAACGAAGCTATATCCTTGATATCAATAGATGATAGCTCCGTTAAGTTGACAAGAAGTGGGGAGCCAAATAAACTATACCTACACCTAGCAAGAGACGGGCACTGACAAAGAAAGTTTATAACAGTCTCCTTTTCCTCAGCGGATCTACATCCACGGCAAAAGCCTTTGAATGGGAGCCTCATTCTTTCCGAGTGTCTACCCATAACGCAATGACCTGTAAGCATGGCCACTGTGGTTGAGATGACATCACGTTGGTTAGTACGGCTTCTATCCATCAAGGCCCAGGTGAGTCTAGCGATGGAGCAGGACTCCTCATTGACCCAGGATAATTTGGCATCCCGAAAGAATTTCCGCGCAATATCCAATTTGACCGATGCAAGTGGCATATCCAATTCAAGAGGATTCCGGAAGGAGCGCACCAGCTCTGGCGAGCTCGTCGGCCCTACAGTTTCTGGGAATGTTGCTGTGCCCGGGGACCCACACCTGCGAGACACTGGTGAAGCGCCCAGAAAGAAAGTTGAGACAGCGCCGATATTCCCTAACGATCCTAGAGTTATTCACGAAACCCGATAGAGATCTTATCGCGGCTTGACTATCAGAAAAGACCGAGACGCGAGTTAAAGAAGCACCGTTGACGAGGTTAAATTGAGCGCCCCGGGAAAATTGCCGTCAACTCCGCCTGAAACACGCTGCAGTAGTCCGGCAGACGGAGAGAAATGTTCAGTTCCAATTTCCCATAGTAGACACCGCTTCCAACCCCATTATCGAGTTTAGGTTTTACCTTTAACGACAAGTGGTGTTAACAGGAGGACGTTTGTGCTCATACCACATTATATACACCTTACCTCTGTACGTATATTGAGGTCAATGGCCATCTCACTTGAAGGTGATGTTAAGTGGCTATCAAGATCGTATGATATGGTCCTTTAGAATTTTTCTTGTGAGGATTTCTTGTAGTTGTAGGTGTATGTGAATAAGCCACAAAACACAGTGGCCCTCAAAGCTAATATAATCCATGTCAACGTTCAATTTTGTCTGATTTATACGCCAGAGTAATAGAAAATTAAATATTTCGGATGCGCTCTGCCCAGAGAAGCCATGGCGTACATTTGACGCCTATTGACATCATCATAGGTCCGTTAAACGAATAAAAAATATCGATGGTATCTCATAAACACTTGGTTAAAATTTATATTTAAAGATAAGAAATGCTCAATATGTCTTGATAGTTAGACAGTCAGCAGAGCTGGGTGAAATATTTCGACTTTAGAAGGTCGAGGGAAGAGTAGGTGATGCGGAATTGAAAAGAGATGAAAATGTAAGTAAAACGGAGTCGTCTCAATAGCCAGAAATGACACTCTCATTGTTAGAAATTCTAGCAGAGACCAACCCGCCAAGTTCACTAAAGAATCATACGCAAAGAAACTTAAATCTTGAAACTTGATAACGGCTTTCTCACATTACCACAAATCTTGCAGGAAGAAGGAAGCCTATACGAGTTCCTTAAAGATTTTTCCAGATCTTAATAGATTACTTCATTCTCATATCTACCCAATAAATCATCTTGAAAACAGTCGTATTACTCTTTCTATGGTACAGCCTCCCATGATTACATTCTTACCAGAAAACCGGAGCCGGGCTAATCGGCGGTTACTTTGTGGAGCCTCATAATTTGCACCTCGTTCAACAATTCGTCTTAATTTTAACTTGCAAAGGAGCATAGACACATCTCAACTTAAATTCTCTTATAAAGGGTTATCCATTTCGTGGTTTCAAAAGTATGGAAATGGAATTTAACATCTGTCAAACTAAGTTGTGAAACCAAATTTTTTCTTTTCAGTTGAAAGTCTGACATTGACGAAAATGGATCGCTTAACTATCACACGACGCATAAAAATTATCAAAACCTACTACGAACATGGTGATTCTGCCACAGCCACGTATCGAACAAAATTTTCTGCATCGATGAAGCACATTTCACACTCGGCGGGTACGTTAATAAACAAAATTGTCGTATTTGGGGTTCTGAGAATCTTCAAGTAATTGAAGAGAGGCCATTACATCCAGAAAAAGTCACTGTTATGGTCATATGATAACCGACTTTTTTTTGCCTGCTATTGACGAATACGGCTTGGAGAATATGTGGTTTCAACAAGACGGTGCCACATGCCGCAAAACTCGAGCGAATATGGCTTTATTGCAAGAGACATTTCCTGGCTGTGTAATTTCTCGTCGTGGCGATATCAACTGGCCACCAATATCATGCGATTTGACTCCATTAGACGTTTTTTGTGGGGCTACGCGAAAAACCGTGTTTATGCAGATAAACCTTCAACTCTTGAGCGCTTAAAAACCAACATTCGTCAAGTTATGGCTGAGATACCGCCCAATATGTGTGTCAAAAAAGTGGTCGAAAATTACCTCAAAAGAATCAATGCTTGCAACACTTCGCGTGGTGGCCATTTAAATGATGCCACACATAATGTCAACGTTCAAACTTTACAATAAAAAAGAAATATCATGAATAAAAAATATTTTATATGTGTTTTATTTACGTTTACTTTTGAAACCACGAAATGGATAACCCTATATATCCCTATGGCTTTGCATCGATATGATGTGAATAAAAGACAAAGGCGGCGACAATGCATAGATCTGGTAGGCTCAATCCAACCTCTCTAGAGAATATTCGAAAAGTGACATTTCATGAGTTATGATTTGTTTTACACAGATACCTGCCTTTTACACAGATACCATGTCTGCACACCTTCGCGTCTGTTAAGTTGCAAAATTGAGCCGATCTGAAAGCAAGGCGTTAGCAAATGTTGAGCATCGCGTTAAAATTACAACTTTTGAAAATCTTTCGCATGAGGAGTGGAGGATCATATATTCCAAAAAAACTGTTCATATTGAATAAATTTCCAATACTTAAGCTATCGATTAAACACCCCTCAAATTCGTTACATTGACTCTGCAATTTTTTTCTAGACACCCTGTAGTTGTAGTTGATTATTGATTGTGAACAAATATGCTGAAAAATTTTTAATTTTACGAATTGAGGCCATTAAAAATTAAACCCACACACACACATGCAGACACATAAGCACACACTTACATACAACAAATATAGACGTTAACGAGCACATTAACTGGGGTAGGAAGCGCCAATAGATGGAAATCAGACTTTGTTATCCAATTACAACAAATTCGTATTTGGCTTTAGAGCAGAGCAGAGCAGACAGACAGACAGACAGACAGCATGTGAAAATGTATGTATGTATGCGTGTTATGGGAAGCCAAATACATAATATTTCTGTGCCGGGCTGTGCTGTGCTGTTCTAATTGCAAATTAAAAAGGGACCAAAGCAAAAACACACATAAAAATGAAAACGGAAACGAAATTTTTTGGCAATTTATACAGACACACAGACACACACACACTGGCACACATACGCAAGCATAATTTGTGATAACGATTATTTGGTAAGTGAAACAACAGTAATAACGGGAAATAAATACAAATCTAAGTGTATGTGTTAATGGAAGTCTAACCATGTATGTATGTGTTACTGCGGTTCTCTCTTTTTTTTTTTTTTGTTCTGTATTTGGTTTACAACATTCGGTTCATTTGAGAGCGCGACAATTGCAATTTTATTCGTTGGTTTTTATTCGTTCGTTGGTTTATTTTGATATTTTGATTGTTGTTAGCAGCAGTAATAACCAGTCCTGGTTGGCTACAATTTAATTGGTGTAATATTTCTCAAAAAAAAAAGCGGGGCAAAAGGGGGCCATTGCTTCCCGTTGATGCGATTCGGTTTGGTTCCTCTTCCTCTCTTTACAAAATATTTTTAAAATATTGTGTGTCTGAGTGCGAGTGCCAGCAGAGTAATTTTGTGGGTTTTTTCAAATTCTTTTTTCCTTTATTTTTCTCTATTCAAACTGACAACAATTATAAATTAAAACAATCGCCACAGCATTATTTCCCAAACAAATACAACAAAATGTAATGCGTGCGAGTTTTATTCGTAATTTTTAATTTTTAATTTAAAATTCACACAAAAAGTTTTCCACGATTTTCTTTGTAAATTTTTGTTTGATTGAAAATTAATTCTAATCAAGTATATACAGGGTAAGCCAAATAATGATCTGTATTTAGTAATTAGGAAGTTAACAAGCCAATAAATGAAGGAACAAAGAAGAATATTAAGTTCGTAATTAAATATTCGTTAAGGGAGGCTTTATTTAATCGAATATTTCTTATGAAGGCAAAGTGCGTTTCATATAAAATCCGTGCTGATTACAGAAACATTGAAGAGTCCATCTTCAGTAAAAGAAGGCCATTGTTACGTTTTTACCTTTCAAAAACGTTTAAAATATGAGCCCGTGTATTACAAATAAACTAAAAATATTCTTATTTAGCTGTAATTAAAATTCTTTATTATTCGCACAATTCTGTGTGTTACTGTTCACAACTTGATGTAAACAACAACAATTGCTTTGTTTGTTATTGCTCTGTTTACACTCTTTGCATAAACAATAACAATTACTAGACAATTGTTCGACAGATCTTTGTAACAGAGATCTTCAAACCGCGATTACTCTCTTCAATCATGCCACGTGTTCACACAAGACTGACTAAACTTCACTAACTCACTCGCCTGTTTTGCCATGCCTTTTATGTGGCAGAGTAAACAGTCTGATGATTGTTCTAATGTTTGTCTTGAGATCTCTATAAATGTAAATATAGTTGTTTCACTATTGTTGTTTGTGTATTGTGTTTAGATTTATTCTTGTAGTATTTGTTTTTGTATTTTTGTTTACTTGTTTACTATTTTTTATGCTGGTGTTTGTTGTTGATTTGATTACTTGTTTACCATTTTTTTTTTGTTAAGTGATGTAAAAGCAAAACACTAGTATCGAGATTCTTCATTTTCGTAACAATATGGTAAGCTAAAGTATGGAGACAGACAGGCGCAGTGTGAAAAAAACCTTGGGGACTTCGAAAAATTGTTTTGTGTGGACAACATGTTGTCTGTTGGCTGCCATTTAATGTTAGAAATTTTTATCTAAGCCGATTTCTTGGTGTCGAGTTCTTTGTGAGATAGAACCACAGTAACCAAAATGCTTTGGAGCTAAAAGAGGACTACGTGAAGGCCATTTTATATCAGTTGTCTTGGAAGTTGAAGGAAAGTTTCCTAAACCCGTGAAAATTTTTTACAGAACATGTTTTATTTGCTGACCATGTGTTCATCTGTTATAGAAATATGTATACCAAGTAATCGTCTATAATCTCTAGTTCTAAAAGTTCAAATTAACATACATACATACATAATTGGTCATTACAATCCTTCAGTCAGGATTATAGGCCTAGCTTTACACGTATGTTGTGTGTGTTAATTATATACATGAGTGCTGGGACCTACAGTTTAAAGTCGACGCCGAATGACAGGTTTTTTGAGAAACTTTTCAGGGCAATTTTATTTTGCTGCCAGAGTTTTTTGTTAGAAATCTGCTGAGAGGAAGTCACCGAAGAAATATTTTGTTCGTCATATTTTCCTTTTAATGTTTGACCTGGGGTTTTAACCGTGGCTTTACGTCTAAGAAGTCAACACACTACCTACTATACTAGGTACTACGACTTCAAAGTAAACGAACTATTTTAGGAGAAACAAGAAGTTCCTGATTTATGAAGTGGCGTTAGAGACTTTGTTTATTTATATGTTCATTGAGATAAAAATGACCTTCGTTCCACATGCTCTTAAACATTGAAAATCGCGCACTTATCTTGTTAGTGGAGCCATGCTTTGAATCACATGATATTTCGTAACGTGCAGTTTCCAGTTCCTTTTTTCGCCTTTAGAGTAGCTTCTTAAGTCCGTTGCCCTAGAATTTTTGTGATTTATCGCCGAAAAACCCGGTCAACTGATTTTTAATTGTTGAATTGATCAATTCTTACATACTCTTTTGGCCATTACAAAATTTAGTCATGACAACAACCTAGCCTTTTACACCATCTATGTTGCTTGTGTTAATTTTGTGCATGAGTGGTGTGCGACCTACGGTTTTATGTCATCTCCGAACGACAGATTTGGGAAGCTTCTTCATGGGAGTTGTAATTACTCTCAGAGCATTTGTTGGAAGACTGCTGCGAAGTGGTCGCCTAAAGAAAATTTTTTCATATTTCTTTTTGTTCCATATATCTGAGCTGGGGTTTGAACTCGCAAGCGATCGTATTGTATACCATAATGGCTTTGAGTCATTTTTACACGATAGCTTAGGAGCAGTAAAGATTAAAACGGATCATCTTCTCAGGTCGTAGCTGCTTATAATAGATAATTATTTCTTTCAAACACTTGGCATGGGTTCTAGGTCGAATTTGTGAAATTTTCACTTTCTACGATTTTAGCACGAAAGTATTGAATCTTTTTACAGATTTAATGCCTAACAATTTCAAACTTATTTTGTTTCTTTCTATATACATACATATTGTTACGTTTTTAACTTTTTAAAAATGTTTTAAATATGAGTTCTTAGATTGCAAACAAAATAACTCTTACTACTCGTGGCCTGCTTTGTCTTGCCTTTTTATATGCTTGCGTAAACAGTCTGATGAAAGTTCTTGAAGTAGAACGTTAGGAGTTTGGCTTATTGAGACCTTCATTGTTGTTTGTGTACTTTGCTTGCGTTGTTTGTTATTGTTTTCTTTATTACATGTCTGTCTCCTTTTCTTTCATACTGATGTTGTTGGTATGTGCAAACAAGTTCGTTGTATTTGTTAGTGTAACTTTTGTTCAACATATCAATGTTAAACGATGTTTTCGTTTTCATAGCAATATGTACATACACAATTGGTCATTACAACCCTTCAGTCAGGATTACGACTTAGTTTCTCATACCACTTATATTGTGTATGTTAATTTTATACATGAATGACGGGAGTTTATTTATTTATTTTGTCAATTTTTTAAAATTTATTTTATTTTTATGTTGGCAAAAGAAACCCTACTGATTTAATTAAATTTAAATTTTTGTAATAAAAAGCTCAAACAAAACACCATCATTGCGGTTAAATAAATTAAAAATAACATCCCCAGAAAAGGTTTATTTAAACGATAAAAGTAGCCTTTAAAAAAATTTACTCCTAAATGTAGGCTTTACTGCGGGTATTTGTTAAGTTGGCCATTGGCTTTCTGTGTGTGTATGCGTCTGTGCCATGGTAAATAATCAGTTATTTTTGCTTTTTTTCGCATTTTATTTCATTTCGCTTTTCATCACTTTTATGTTTTTTTTTGCATTTTCTTTAGTTTTCTTTGGTTTTGGTTTCATTCATTTGGTTTCGTTTGGCTTTTTTCGCTTTTTTTATGAAACTTATTTCACCACAAATTGATTGTGCAATTATGCACTAAAATTAAAAAATAAAAACAGAAAAAAAATATAAACCCAGAAAACAACCGAACAAATGAAAGGAAAATACCACTCGGTGTTGGTATTAATTTTGCAGCTTCAAACTGCGACCGGTTAGTTAAACAACGGGAATAAGATATTAAAAGCTTGTGGCCAAATATACAAGAAGAAAAGAAACATAATCTGCTCCAGAGGCATAATTGGGCCATTTTTCTTTGAAAATGAGCAAGGAGTGGCCGTTACAGTCAATGGCGATCGTTATCGGGACATGTTCAATGAATTTTTGTTCACAAAAATTGAAGAGGAGGAATTGGCAACATTTGGTTTCAACAGGACGCCGCTACATGCCACACAGCCGAAGCTACACCCGATGTTTTGAGCCCTGTTTTTGAAGATCGCATTATCAGCCGCAGAGCTGATGTCGTTTGGCCACCTCGGAGTTGAGATTTGACACCGTTGGACTATTATTTGTGGGGTGCTGTCAAAGATAAGTGTTACGCCGACAAGCCAGAGACAATTGACGCTTTAAAGGACAATATTCGTGAAGCCATTGATGAAATACAGCTGCATACAATCGATAATAACGATGTTTACATTTTTAGAGATTTTTAGAAGACGAAGTCATGAACATTCGCCTTCAAGAACATTCATCAGACTGTTTATTCTGCCATACAAAAGGCAAGGCAAAGCAGGCGACTGAGTTAGTTAGTTCCGTCAGTCTGGTGTGAAGATGCTGTGTGTTTGAAGAGAGTAATCGTGTTTGAAAATCTCCGTTACAAAGATCTGTCGAATATATGCCAAGTAATTGTTATTGTTTGTGCAAAGCGAATAAACAGAGTAATAACAAAGAAAAGCAATTGTTGTTGTTTAGATCAAGTTGTAACCAGTGGCACACAGAACTGGGCGAATAATAAAGAACTTTAATTAAAACTAAACACAAATTTGGTTTTATTTTATTTGAATCCTACGAGCTTATATTTTAAGCGTTGTTAAAAGTTAAAAACGTAACAATATTCTTGGATTTAATATGTGTTCCTATGCACATCAAATTAATGATTTAAGCATGACTAAACGCTTGTACCCAGTTTTAGAGAGAAGTATTCAAGTAATTTAAAAACATAAACTCATTTGTTATTGAATATGAGTTTATTTGTTTACATTTTTAAAAAAATTTCATTTCATTTTTCATTTCTGTCAATTGATTATTTGACTCATAACATCATCAAATATTTGCTTCTGTCAAATTAGTTTAAATAAATATTTTTTGTGTTTGTGTACAAAAATAAAACAAAATTACAACAAAACCAAAAATTTGAAATCCAAATAAAACAAAATATTTGCAAACAATTAAACTTTTTTTTCAAATAATTTTCCGCTTCCTTCTCTTAAAAGAATAAAAAAAGAAATAAAAAAAAATTAAAACTGCATGAGAAAACAAAGTGTCACAAAAATTTCTCCCCAAAAAACCAAAATTTATATACACACACACACATACATATATATTCATACTTACGTACATGTGTACATAAAAACAAAAACAAAATAAAAAATAAAAAAAATTTGGGGGAAAAAATTTAATGCGATAAGAGGGAAAGTTCCACCATTCATTAGTGGCAAACAGAGGGTTAAATAAGTGGAATCTTTGAAGGGGTCACATGCACAGGATCACAACAAAGCATTAAAGTTTACATGACCCTTAATCCTTGAGGTAATGTTATGGGTCATAATTGTAAAGATTATTTGAGGCTTAAGTGCGAAAGTTGTAACCGTTTAAAGTGGAAACGGTAAGTAAAATTAGAATATTAAGCCAGTTTTATTGGATTATCTGCATGGAAAGATTCATTTTGAATCTAAATTGGTGGCAATTAGGCAACCGATATAGGGATAGTTCAGTGGAGTCCTATCACAGGTAATAATGAGTGTAAATGTACTCTGTATGCCCATAATTCCTGGCTGACATTCGTTTAAATTGTATGGAAGTGTGGTACGTACTTACTTAAGTTAGTGAGTCCTTACAACGGTTCAGCCAGTATTAGAACCTAGCTTCTCACACTGACCATGTTGTGTATGTTAATTGTATTCATAGGTGGCTGAATCTACAGTTTAAAGTCGCTATCAAACGACCGATGTTTTGAGAAACTTTCATGGCAATTTGATTTTTCTCTTAGAGTTTTTTCTAGAGGACTGCCGAAAGGAAGTCGCCTAACGAAGTATTTGGGAACCACGGCCTCACGTCTAATAAGCCAACACACTACCTACTAAACTATGGCGACTTTCTACGACTCTTAGCTCATCTTGAAAGTATCGCTAATGCTAGCTTTGAGAATCGCTTTGTTTGTGGCTTATTCGCATACATCTGCAACATCAGAAAGCTTCACAAGAAAAAGTCTAACGTAGTCAAATCACACGATCTTGATGGTCAGTTCAGAGCATCTCCATGTGAGATGATAATATGAATACAAATCGCTCGTGCTGAATATGCAGTGCGGCATGAAATGTGTGGCACACAGAGTTTAAACTAAATGATGTTCCTGTCCAGATTATCCAAATAAGACTAAAGAAAATTAGTACTCATCATCGACCTGAAGTGCTCGCCGTTGAGAGTAAGTTTTTGTCAAAAATCTGCTGTGAGGTAGTCGCCGAAGGAATAAGTTTTCATATTTCGTTGTGTTCGAGATGTTTGGGGCTGGGGTTTGAACCTAGGTCTCTCGTCTAATAACCCATCTACACTACCTGCTGTCTGGTAATAATACTGAATAGTAAATTGGCTTGAAAAGCTCATACAGAAAGGTAATTACTGTGGATACAATCCAGCAATTACGCTTTGGATGTGTTTTACGCGGTTTAGACGTATTATTACCGTACAGCAGTGGTCATGATCAGTACAGCAGTGGATATTATCAGATTTTGAACGTATTTCCCTAGACATTAGTATCTCATTATAATCACTGTATGTTTTATCCTGTAAATTTTATGTACACTTGACGCAAATTTTGTCCTTCAAGTAGCGCTAAAAGTCTAGATTTGCCTAGGTTCTGTACATTTGGGTTTGTATATGCAAATGATCCATTTCGTCTACCATTTATATGGCATCTTCGTCGCTTTTAATGCCACCAAAGAGAGTGTTATGGCCACGGGAAATTTATATATAAGAGAGTCCCAACTACTTGATGCTCTGTATCATATTTTATGTCCTTTGACAAAATCATTTCAGGGAATGGGATTCACTGTTCACTCATTACTTCCTCTGGAAATTTATGAAGAGTTTCCTTCATGCAGGCAGAGGATGTGAATCCATGAATTTATGGTTCCCTTTGGTTCCTCTGAGAGTGCAAAGTGAATGAATCAAAAATGTTGACCACACAAAGAATGATTAGAACCGAAGAAAGCCATATAGTCGGTTTAAAAAGGGTTGAGTGAAAGGAAATCGATTTATATCGAGATTACTCAGGGATTGCACTTAACTCTTTTTTATAGACGGCATCCCATCAGATGAGTTTTTGCTAAGTTCAAAGTTAACATGCAAAGCCTATTAAATAACCTCCTCTACTAAGGAATTCGAGCTTCATGGGACATTTTATATTTCACAATTTATTTGTAGTCACCACATAAACAGGTCTTTGCCGAGCGCAGAACAATCCCAGAGAATATATTCTGAACTCTTTGCGTTACTCTCTTAAGATCTATAAACATTGCCCACAGGGAGTCTAATTTAATTGTAATGGGCTGTACCGCACTCCATTAAGAGGTTTATGAGCTGTACTTAGTGAAAACGCAATAATTGGGATTCACTCTTTATGGATAAGGATTGCGTCTTGCCATGTGACTTGACTCTGACCTGCATAAATATTACAGTCAGTAGTTTATCTTTATAGTTCTTCAGTGTATGTTTGTACGACTTATTTTACATACATACATAATTGGTCATTACAACCCTTCAGTCAGGATTACGGCCTAGTTTCTCACACCATTCATGTTGTGTGTGTTAATTTTATACATGAGTGGCGGGACCTACAGTTTAAAGTCGACTCCGAACGATAGACTTTTGAGGAACTTTTCATGGCAATTTTATTTACTCTCAGAGAGTTTTTGCCAGAAATCTGCTGAGAGGAACTCGCCGAAGAAATACTTTTTGTATTTTGTTTTGATGTCTGGCCTAGGGCTCTAACCCTGGCTTTACGTCTAATAAGCCTACACACTACCTGCTACGGGTTATTTTAGTTAGAAAAAATAGCTCAGGGGCAAATTGTGTACTATTGCGGCGAAGAGGACGACCTTGTATCCGTTGGAAGGACCAAATCGAGGAAGCCCTGTCATCGATTGGTGTGACCAACTGGCGTAGGCGTGAAAGAAGCAGAGGCGCCTGGAAGGATGTGTTACGGCAGGCCGAAATCCGTTCATCGGGTTGTTATGGCCAATTAAGTAAGTAAGTAAGTTCCCCATATATATTTCATTGGCATGAAATTCTGTCTGGAAAATGATCCGTGTAGACTTGAATAAATTTTTTAAAACCAGGTTCATTGATTCTCGCCATTGTTCTCAAATTTCTGGCATAATCGTCTTAAATGCTCAATCTTTACGATGTTTGTCTTGGCAACTTAAACGAACTCATGCAATATTTTGTGAGTCGTAAGCAAAGGAACACATTTATCCAGCGTAGGTGTATAGTTGGATACTTTTGTGGGATGATGCTATCAAGAAAGGTCGGTTAAATGTTAGAAGTTTTAATTTTCTGTGCGAAGAATCCTATTTTGCACCTTAAATGTATATTTATTGAAACTAGACACGTGTTTGCCTATTTGTAACGTGCTTGGGACTATTGTCCGCTAAAAATAGTTGAAATTTTCACAAACAAAAGTTCGAAATAACGGCATAATATGTAAATAATAAAAAAACCAAAAATCAGTTCCACTCACATGGGATCAATAAATCCACGAATATGGAAACAATCCCTCAAACTAAAGGAACAAATGCTCAGAGGCTCTCTCTCTCTCTCTCGATCTGTATGCATACAAATACGACAAACGAAACAAAAATAAAAAATTCAATGAAAATATTGTTTGCTCATCTACAATACACCAGTGAGTGTAAGTGTGTGTGTGCGTGAGGCTAAGGGAGAATGTGTATGTTTGTTTACTTGTTTGACTGGTTTGGTGGTTCCTTTTATTATATATTTTTGGTTTTGTGTTTTTGTTTTTGCATCCACGCTCTCGCACACTCATTTTCTATTCCTCTCTCTGTACGGATGGCTTTGTTGTAGCTCTTCAATGTGTTCAGTGTTCTCTGTTTTCTGGTGTTTTTGTTTTCTGGTGTTTTTGTTTTCTGCTGTTTGCTGTGGTGATAATTGTTGTTGTTGTTATACTTGCTGGCTGTTATTGTTCCAGTTCAAGCAAAACCATGCGTTTTTATCATAACACTAAGGCAAGCAACAAAAAACAGAAAAAAACAAATGGGCATGAGTGTATAAGCATGTGTGTTTGCATGTGTGTGTAAGTGAATTTATGCATTAGCTGTATGGCATTATTTGTAATAGGGAAAGAAAGAGCGCGAGAGAAAGACAGAGTGAGAGAGAAAGGAAACAAAAGGGTGTGAGAATGTTTATAAACAACTGTAGTGTTTAACGAGGTTTACATAGTGGTGTTGACATAATGCATACACATACATACACACATACACACAGGAAACATACACCCTCATATTTATTTACCCACAAGGCCATTCATATTTTGTAAATATGCATGGCTATACACACACAAACACACATACAAACATTGTTACAAGAGCAAATGTTTTCATTATTTTTTTCATTTCATTGTATATGTGTGTGTGTATGTATAAGTATGACATCCTGCAGTGTGTTCATTTGGCATTTGTATTCAAATATATTTTCGGTTTTTTGTTTTTATTTTTCTTACTGTGTAGGTGTGTGTGTGTTTTTGTGTTTGTGTGGTATTATATTTTGTGTTGCATGATTTTAGGGTGCGCCTGGCTAATTATGAAATATTTCTTTTGTACCCACAAATACATACATTGCCACAAGAGTGTTGCAAACTCAATATTAGTTTGTTTGTTTGTGTGTTCCAATGTTTTTGTATTTTTAAGCCATTTATTATTGTTGTTGTTGTTGTTGCCTTTATTTTAATGTCATTTATTATTTATTTGTTACCAATATGTGTTACAATACATGTATGTGTGCAAGAGAGAGAGTGTGTGTATAATTATAAATAATTTTTATGAACTTAAAACAAAAAAAAAAATAATTTTAAACCATCTGCTAATGCTGCTTTTAATACCAAAGTGTTGAATTATCGCTTAACATTTGCGAAAATTTTCGTAATTAATTGGAAAAATTATTTTTAAATTGGATTACGATTCGTTTCAATGCATGGGTTAGGCATGGGGTTCTGTTTTAAACTATCAAAAACAGATTTATGCTGAAAGGGACTTATGGAATATAAACTACAATATGTTAATGGCTTGTGTGGTTTTAAAATATATTTTTGTAATGTTTTATTGTTTTTAGAAATTCTTTATCATTTTGTTATAAAATATTAAAAAGCAGAGAAATCATATATACAGTAATGGAAGGAGAAATAGGGACTCTTGGTAATTTGAACATTTGCTTTATAATTTAATTTTATACATGAGTAGCGGTATCTACAGTTACACATTGAGAGCAGAGGTCAGCAATGAGTATTCAAAACGATGATTCATTCGAATCGAATCATTTCTGATACATATACGCATTCATACTTATTTTAATGTCATACTCATACTACTCATACTCAAAGTTTGAAATACTCATGGTATTCATACTTAACAATACGCCTGATGTTATTGATTTCGACTCTCCATGACTTATCGTATACACGAATCACAAAATAAGTATGATTCGCGTACGAAGACTACAATACTCACAAGAAGGTTGTGTGTTTGCTCTTGCTGTGTTTGTCTTTTTTGTTTATGTGTCTTTCTTCTTTCTTTGGAAATGCAACAGCAATTAAGACTGTAAATTTTGACGAATGATTCGAATCACTCGAATCATTTATAAGTATTATTATAAGAATTTTTCTAAAGACATGAATCTGAATGAGTAGGCGTATGAATCAAACATATTTCGAATGTTATGAGTTTGATATCAACGTTGACCGCATACTCATTGTAACCTGTACTTATAAATCAATGTTGTACGTGAGTACGAATGAATCAGAGTAGTTGGATTTCAATAGTGTTGACTCACTCATACTCAAAATTTCATGAGTACTTATGAGTAGCGAAAAAGCTATTCATTGCTGATCTCTGATTGAGAGGAAGACGCCGAAGAAATATTTTTTTCATGTTTCGTTTTGTTGTAGATGTCTGACCTGGGGTTAGAAACGTGGCCTTATGTCTAATAAGCCAATACTAACTACTAGAATGCAGCAGCAATAAGTATCTTTAAGAAAAACCCCATCAAGGTTATTTTATTATACAAATTTGGTGGAGTGATTTGTGAAGTCTCTAATATACTGAACTAAAAAACCTTAGCGGTACAAACACTTGCTGTGTTAATCAAACTTTGCACTGACGAGATTGCGTAAATAGTTTTCAATGCTGGTTTTAAAGCCACGTTGTCTTCAGACATTTTAATGCAACGAATTTGTATGCAAACTGTTTGAAATAAAAAAAAACTTCTCCAAACAGCTTATCTCAACAAAAGTTATGATTGTGCTCTCAAAATTTCAAGAAGACTACTGTCAGACCCTTTACGAGTGGATTAAGGAGCTATAAGCTTTGAAATAACCATAACAAATTTGGTTCCCAGGCTGGACATCTCCAATAAAACGAAATGCGAAAAAATATTTCTTTGCCGACTTTCTTCAGCAGATTTCTGGCAGTAAATAGAGAGTAAATGCAAATGCCATGAAAAGTGTTTGAAAAATGTGTCCTCCGGAATCGAAAGTGCAAACATAAGCGCTTTGAGAAATTAGATCGTAATCCTGACCGCAGGATTGTAATGATCAATTATGTATGTACTCGTATGTACATATTGTTGTGCAATTATTAGAACAATTAAATATCAAAACACTTATAGTCATATCTTCAGCCGCAATCTATAAAATTATTCCCAATTAATGTGGGTTAGAGCAACATTTGAAGAGCCCTTCATAATAGACAGAAGACTAATAAAAGCATAGGCCAAAATGTCATAAAGTACCCCACATAACAACGGCACAGTAGGAATCTCAGACAACACTTTGTGGCCACTTCAGTACGGAACACTCGATGGTGAATAGCAGTGAATTTAGAAGACCTCAAAATAATACCCTTCTTTGGCATTGTCCAACTTTTAGATGACGAAGATCATAAAATTCCCAATCATTTCTTATCTAAAAGGAATGAATTGATAGAAATGAATTGTTAGACAAAAGTCGTTGTATTTTGATTGACAACGAAGGATCTGCGTTAAATAAATATTTTTTAGCCTATTTTTTTTTTCTTTCGAACGTCCCCGGCTTCACACTAACCCACCCTCACCCGAACACGGAGGGCTCGTTCCCATTACGTAGGGACACGTACACACTACAGTCCGGACTGTAGCGGGTAAGGGAAAAGTAATGGCAACGAGAACATAAATCAGTTACAGAACTTAATCACAAGCTGAATAAAGTTACAATAAACAGGAACTACCTATGACAGGAACGAAAATATATTTTTATATAATAATTTACAAAATAATGCCAGCATATAAGCTACGTTTTATATTACAAACTCTACAATTAAAATCAATAAAATCATAATATAATTTGAAATCATTACATAATTTACGAAAAGGAAAATTACATCCATAGTTCGTTCTATAAAAATCTAAAGAAAGAGGACGATAGTGCCGTGAAAATCTTGCTGGAATACTGAAATTCAGGTTACAAAGCAAAAACTCAGAATCGATATCACCTTTAACCAGATTAAAAACAAAACAAAACCCTAAAACAGCCCTTCCACGTTCTAAAGTTGGAAGTTTTATCAAACCTAACCCAGCCTCATATGATGGAAACCCATTGGCACAATCCCATCCTAAGCCACGTAAACAGAATAATAAAAGCTGCCTCTGCACAGACTCTATTGAATCACTATGACAACGATTCCAAATAATAGACGCATATTCCAAAATAGGTTTAACAAGTGAAATGTATAGCAGTCTTGTCGAGCCTTGCCAATCATCATACTAATATGATCAATAAAAGACAGTTTCAAAGCCAATAATACTCCCAAATCAAGAAATGTAGTCACAGTTCCCAAAGGGAAAGAATTAATCACATAAGTGGACGAAATTACGCCACCGCGAGAGAAAACCATGCTTTTGCATTTCTTCAAGTTAAGATCCATTAAATTAATTCTGCACCAAGCTACAAAAACAAATCAATATTTCGCTAAAGAACAGCCTGACCATGATCATCATCAAAAGTATAAAATAATTTAACGTTGTCAGCATAGACAATAACTTAATATTTTCTCTTTTTCTTTTTCTTTTTCTTTTTCTTTTTATTTTATTGAGCAATAAATCAATTAAAATCAATCATTAATAACACTGTGTGACAGTGAAAATACACCCGAGTAACTACATGGTCTAAGTTATTCATTAGGTTGAGTAAAACTCAAAAATATTTTTTCGACCATAATCCTCCAAATTTGTTTTATTTGACAAAAGCGGTATTTTTGATCTTTTCACACAAAATGATTGATTATCCAAATATTTTTGAAAATCCAAGGTTCTTTTTAGAAAGGAAAGAAATTAGTCTTTAAAACATTATACATAAACGTTTTGTTCAAACTTATATGTTTTGAGTTTTGATGGGGTAAACTTGGAAAAAATTATTTTTTTTCTTATTTTTTCAAGTTTGTCCGTTCATAGTAGCAAACTTTTATTAAAAAATATGAAATAAGGGATAACATTCTGAAATACACCCACTTAATGACACAGTGTAAGTTGTGAGTTTTGTTTAGTAGAACTCAAAAATATTTTTTTTTTATGTTTCTTGGACCCTCCAAACTTGCTTTATTTGACTGTTTTTTTTTTGGACTTTACGCACATATTTATTGATTACATAAACATTTCTGAACCGATGTGCAAAATTTAAACCTTATTAGAAAGGAGAGAGATGGACCTTGAAACGATATACATATATATATTATTTGATTTAATATGCTATGGGGTTTGATGAGGTAAACTTGACAAATAATAATTTTTTTCATATTTTTTCAAGTTTGTCCGTTCATAGTAGCAAACTTTAATTAAACGATATAAAATAAGTGATGACATTCCAAAAGTGTATTATATTGTGAAGAGTTTGACACTTCGGTTGATCAAATCGGACAAAAATTAGCGTAGTTATTATTTAAATAGTATAACAGCCGTGTTATATTTTCTATATATGTATGTCATCTTATCAAATAAACTTTCAGTTCAAACATTTTCAAAAGCTTTGATGGATCTTGATTGTTAACCACAAATTGTGGCAATTTTATGTTTGAACGACTACCAGAAGTCGGCTTGTATTTGTGTTTTTTGCAAATGTTATTATTTCTCTTTGCTCAAACATTGGCCAATTTCTGGTGGTCGCTCAAACGTGAAATTGACACATTTTGCGGTTGACAATCAAGATCAGTCAAAACTTTTGAAAATTTTTGAACTGAAAGTTCATTTGATAAGATGTCATATATAAAAAATATAACACGACTGTTGCACTATTTAAATAATAACTACGATAATTTTTGTCCAATTTGATCAAACGAAGTGTCAATCTCTTCACCAGATAATACACTTTCAGAAAGTCATAACTTATTTCATATTTTTTAATTAAAGTTTGCTACTATAAAGGGACAAACTAAAAAAAAACATGAAAAAAATTCGCATTTGTCAAGTTTAACTCATCAAACCTCCTGGAAGATTAAGTCAAATAATATATATATGTATGTATATCGTTTTAAAGGCCCATACCTCTACTTTCTAATAAGGTTTAAAATTTGGTCTTGGAGTCAGAAATGTTTATGTAATCAATAAATTTGTGCGTAAAGTCCAAAAAAAAAAACAGTTTTTGTCAAATAAACCATGTTTGGAGGTTCCAAAAAATACACAAAAAATATTTTTGAGTTCACACAACTTACACTGTGTCATTAGCTACGTGTATTTAATTTTTTATTTTTTGTCGCATTGTGTAATCATTGGTTTTAACGCAAAATAAAAACATAAAACAAATGCCATCTCAAAGCAGTTAACGCCGCCGGTGTGTAGGAGTTTATTGGTGATTAATTTTTAATTTAAAATATTGCCACTGAGGGCCTATCAATTATTGATTTAATGGCTACTCTCTTTCTCTCTAGCATTTGTAATCGGAGTAAATGATTAAATCATTGAATGAATGAATGAATGAATGAATGAATGAATGATTTGTAATAGAAATTTAATTTCGATTTTCATTTCTATTTTCGTACGCGATAACAAATGTATTGGAATTGTCATCGTTCTAATTGCTAAGGTGTGTGTCTGTATGTGAGTACAATTAAGAGTATGTGCGTTTGGGTGTATTAAAAATTTAATTCAAATATTTTTTGTTGTTGTTGTTATTGTTATTGTGTTGAAATGTCAAATATTTTGTTATTTTACCCTAAGGACACGTAATCAATTTAAGAGAAATCGTTTGCTTTCAAGCAATATTCGATTGTTAGAAACAAGTAAAGAAAACAAAAAATATACTCGTACATGGCATGTGAAACAATACAAAGACAAACAAATCTATACATACATACATACATATGTATATATGTATGTTTGGAGATGTGTATTTTATTATAAACTTATTTGCAAAACAATTTACAAACGTTACAAACACTCTTTGTTGTCGTAAAGCACGCAATAAAAATCTGTTACACAAAACAGAAGAGGAATAAAAAGAGAATCAAAAATATTAGAAAACTATAATAAATTATAGGAACTTGAAGAACTTTTGAAATCTATGAGAAATAAATTGTTTTTTAATACTATGTGAGGGTGGCTGGATAAGAAAATAAATACCTTCGAATTTTAAAACACTGTTATAAAAATGGAAAAATCTAAACATCGTTTAACATTAAAATTATAAACAAAATCTACAAAAACAAATTACCGCACTGCGTAATGTAACAACAAACACCAGCATAAAAAATGCTAAATACGTAAACAAAAATACAACAACAAAGACGACAAAAATAAATGTAAACACAATACACAAACAAAATAATACATAAAGCAACAATAATTAAACAACGATATTTACATTTATAGACACCTCTAGAAGGCGAAGCCACGAACATTCACCTTCAAGAACATTCATCAGACTGTTTACGCTGCCATATAAAAGGCAAGCCAAAGCAGGCGACTGAGTTAGTGAAGTTCAGTCAGCCTTGTGCGAAGACGCAATGTGTTTGAAGAAAGTAATCGTCATTTGAACATCTGCGTTACAAATATCTGTCAAACAATTGACTAGTATCGTTTGTGCAAAGGGTATAAACAGAGGAATAACAAACAAAGCAATTGTTGTTGTTGATTACATCAAGTTGTGACAAGTGGCACACAAAATTTTGCCAACAAAAGAAATTTTTAATTAAAACTAAACACAAATTTATTTTTATTTCCTTTGCATCCTACGAGGTCATATTTTAAACGTTTTTAAAAGGTAAAAAAGTAACATATTTCAAAACCCTTTTTCAGAGTGAAGTTCTAAAGCGTGCTGAGTACACTAGCATAGGTCAGATGATCTTGCGCTATGAAATGATTGATTTCCCTTCATTATGTTTAAAGAAGGCTTCAAAAGTATATGTATTCTGGAAAGGAGTAACAATGGAGAAAATGGGTTTCTCCTGGTTCCATTAAATTGCAGCTTAAGACTACTCAAGGTATACAGGAGGCCTTTTATAAAGAACAAATCCTGGGGGATGTAACCCAAATATGTCAAATACATTTTAAAGTACAGAGCCCGTGTATGGATAGGTAAGATTAACTTGAAATCAGCTCACGTAGTATTGGATAACCTCTAGAGACGCGGTGGTATAACTCCGACAATTGTAACCATTTTGAATTTGAGGCAGTTGCATAAAGGTAGTGAGATACAGATCCATAAGAAGACAACGTGATGCGTTAGACCGAAAAGATTCCTACTTAGGCATGTATGTAAGTTCCTTCGGGAAAGAACCAGAAATCTCTAAGAAATTGAGAAATGCTTTGCAACAAGACCATGTAATCTAGCGAAGAGAACAATTTCAAAAGTGCATATTCTTATAACAGAGCGACAATACTGTAACAGTGCTACAGGAACAGGAGTTTTCGAGCACAGAATGGAACATATGAATCGCATAGAAATGTTGAAAACTATTTTCCAAACGTAAGTTTATGCTATCGAGAGATATGCTTAACGCTACGTAGACAGAACGTATCGATGAAGGGTCTTAATAATACCATCTAACGAGCAGGTTGCTATCCTAGCGGTTACCCTTATTAGTATGACTTGAAATAAGTATGGGCAAGGACATGTTTAAACATCTATTCAAGGAAAATAGAATCCTTACTAGGAGTTGGAGGAGACATTATGGCGATACCTCCTATATTTTGAGAGCCGAACAATAGTTAGTTGTCTGGTCGCGATGAGGTACCCTCTAGTACTACGATCATATGATCGACTGTATACTCCACATATTTTAGAGAGTATCCTTATAATCTATCCTCCAAGCCTATTGCCCTAACACACCTCAGGTTACTGCTCGATGTCAACAATGCCAATGCCGTGCCCAGCATACTAACACCAGCTGCTTTTTTCTAGGATGCATTAATGACTCACATGATTCTGGCATATGTTCCGATGATTCATTCTCCTTGTCACATAAGCTAAATGTTGACACAGCTTAATAAATGTACCATGGGCCTATAGTACTCTATCAAAAGATCGTTTATCAACCTCAGGTTATATCTTGATAGCCTGACGCATGATTCAAGTCTCCTCTTCATGTAATTTACCAACAACAGTTTTGATTGCCTCAAACCCACTTGGTTTGAGAAGAGTCTTTGCTTCTCTTTACAAACATTCTCAACGATTGCATAGAAAGGTTATAGTCCTACCAACGGCGTGGATGATCTCTTCCTCGCTAGGTCATTTGATTCCCTATTGGCGAAGATTCTCAGAAGAACTGGAACCCAGCAGAGGCTATCTTCAGTTTGTTTTCGTAACTGATTCAGTTTCTTCAGACAGTTGCATACATACATACATAACATAATTGGTCATTACAACCCTTTAGTCAGGATTACTACCTAGTTTCTCACACCACTTTTGTTGTGTGCGTTAAATTTTTTAAATTTTGAGTGGCGGGACCTACAGTTTAAAGTCGACTCCGAATGACAGATTTTTGAGAAACTTTTCATGGCAATTTTATTTTTCTCTCATACTTTTTCCCAGAAATCTATCGAAGAAATATTTGTTCATATTTTATTTAGTTGGAGATGTCTGATCTGGGGTTTGAATCGTGGCCTATTAAGCCAACACATTACCTACTAGACCACGGCGACTTAATACAGTTGCATACTATCTTTGGTTTAATCAAATAAGAGGAGAGTGCTCGAATGGCTGCCTGACTGTCAGATAGTCTTACTACGTCATATATATACGTCGAGATATGTACCACATTCTATTAAAGTTAGATTGAGCACTTCCTTCGATGGTATGTATGTATTTCCGCATGAAAGATACACGCAAGTTTCCCTATGGTCTCGGAATATTTCATCTTGAGGGGCCAAAAACTATTGCTTCTGTTCCGAGATCCATTCTTGACCCATCTGTAAGCCACAAAGTACATGGTCAGTCGCTGTTTTTCACATTTTCAAACAGATTAAAAAATTGCTTCTAATATTTAAGACTCCATTTTAAATATTCTAAGATCTCACAATGCTAACCATCTGCGTATTATTCTTTCAAAATGATAAATTTGTCTCCCTACCCCTCCTACATTTGAACCTGCAACATATTTCTCTTATTGTACAACAAAGTTTTCCTACAACAATGTTAAAAAAAGAAAATAAAAAAATAATGAAAGAAAATGAAGAAAAAGTGTTAAAAAAATCATGAAGATTCATTCCAATTTGCTACGTCTGTTATTAAAAGATTTATTCGGTATTTTCTACGTGTTAGCCTCAACTCAATCTCTGACTTCTTTTGGATTTCAATAGGAATGTTGATTTTACGTTACTGCGATATTTTTCTTTCTGTTTTCTTTTCTTTTCTCTTTTTTTCAATTCCTTTTCTTTTGTTTTTTATTTCTCTCCATGTGTGAGGTAACCGGAGGAACAACAACAATCTCTCTCTTTATTTATGTTTCATTTGATTTCGTATCTGATTTCTCTACTTTCGGTTTCTTAAATAAACATGTTCACACACCCGTGCTCACATATACAACTCATGCAACTGATATGCTTTGAATGAAAGAAAAAAAAAAAAAACAAAAATAGTTGACCAAGCCAAACTAAATCAAACCCAGTGCCCAGATTGCCTTCAAGCATCAGGCATCATCACCATCAGATGCTGTCGCCGTCATTCTGATTTTGGTTGGCTTGTTGTTGCCTTTGGTCATTGTGACCAATGTTAGGAATTGTCTGATGCTCATGCTCATGCTCGTATGTCATACGGACTATTGAATTCATGATTTAAAATGTGAAAAGATTTTCTTCACCTTTTTCCATTCGTTTCTTGTTTTTCTCTTTTGTTTTATCATCTTCTCATTGAATGTATGGCTGTGTGTAAATTTTTATTCTTGTTTCTCCATACCTATCGTTTCGTTACATTTCCTGTGAATTTTTCTCTTTTTTTTTTTGTTATTTTTTTCGTTTTCGTTTTCAAATTGATTGATTAATAGAAAGAAATTCAAGTGTCGTAGCAATTTTAAATGGAGATTAAATTTTCATTTTGCCTGGAATTATCAAAACATGAAAGGTAAGGTAAAGAAAATTGGGGTTCAATAATGGGTGGCTTAAAGTAAAGTACAACAGCCCATAGTGATTAATAAGAAGAGTATTAACTTTCAAATAAATTATGTGTCAGTTTATTCAATAATTTAAATAAAATATTCGAAATTATCACACAAACCTCTAACCTTTGGAATTGATTTGAGACTCTATTTTTAATTATTTTTGTAACGTAATGGAACATTCAGTAATCTGTGGTAGACATTGCGCGTGTTACATTAAAAAGGAATGCGTTTCAATAACAAACTACTCTTGTTTCCGAAAATTATACACCATGGAATACTGCTTACTTATGCGATCGCGCCTATGAAACTAAATATCATGAAAGCATAGAACCACACAAGCTATTGTTACATTTTTACCTTTTAAAAACGTTTAAAATATGAACTCGTAGATTGCAAATAAAATAAAAATAAATATGTGTTCAATTTTAATTAAAATTGTTTATTATTTGCACAATTCTGTGTGCCACTGTTCACAACTTTATGTAAACAACAACAATTGCTTTTCTTTGTTGTTACCCTTTACATAAACAATAACAATTACCAGGCAACTATTCGTCAGATCTTTGCGACGAAGATCTTCAAATCGCGATTATTCTCTTCAAACACACCATGTCTAAACACAAGACTGACTGAATTTTTGCTAACTCAGTTGCCTTGCCTTTAATATAGCCTTTACTTAAGCAATAACAAACACAAAGCAATTATACGACTCTCTTTGTAACAGAGACCTTCAAACCACGATTGCTCTCTTCAAACACACCGCGTCTTCGCACAAGACTGACTGAAATTGTACTAACTCAGTCGCCTGCTTTGCATTGCTTTTTGCATGGCAAAGTAAACAGTCTGATGAATGTTCTATAAATGCAAATATCGTTGTCTCATTATTATTGTTTGTGTATTTTGTTTACATTTATTCTTGTAGTATTTGTTGTCGTTCGGAGTCGACTTTAAACTGTAGGTCCCGTCACTCATGAATAAAATTAACACACACAACATAAGTGGTGTGAGAAACTAGGTCGTGATCCTGACTGAAGGGTTGTAATGACCAATTATGTGTGTATGTTTGTTGTTGCATTTTTGTTTACCATTTTTTATGCTGGTGTTTTTTGTTATATTCAGCAGTACGATAATTTGTAAACAGGTTTGTTTACTGCATTGTTTTTTTAATGTTAAGCAATGTAAAAGCAAAACACCAGTATTTAGATTTTCCATATTCATAGGAATATTTATGGTCACATGGTATACTTTCATGTGAAAATTCCATCCAACCTTATGTAATCTAAAGCCCATATTTATGCAACCATTGTAGGAAACTAAACTAACTAAAGTATTATTTTTCAATGATTTCTAATTCATAATTTGAAGAAATAATTTTCATTTTTTAATTTCTTTCCTCTTCATCATCCTTAATCATCCTTATGCGCTATGGTAACTTAATTACAAACACATGCAGTTTTTTCTTTACTGAGTTGCTTCTCATGTTTTCCCTGGCATTTAATATTGATTTTAATCGAATTCAATTCCATTTAATTCGTATGTTAAGTTCTCACAATTCATAATCCATGTGTAAATTACAATTCAAATTAAATTATCTTCACTTCACATGTACTTTTTCATTTCAATATTCATTCAGTACGATCTGCTGCAACACACATACATATACGAGTACATGTTCATGCTGCTGCAACATACATGGCAAATGTAATTGAACTGAAGACAAGAGACACATTTACTGTGTAATTTGTAATCCTTTTTTTCTTTCATTTTTCTTTTCTCTCATTTTGTTTGTGTTTTATGAAAGCAGGAGCAAGAAAAAAGTGTATGCATGTGTGTGTGTGTGTTTTATTAATATTGACAATTTCATTAAGACAGTGTCGAGTGTGTCACTTTTATAAGAGAAAGATCAAATCAAGAATGAAATGAAATTAAAAATTTTCTCTCAACCCCCTGGTTAAATAAATGAATGAATGAATGATAAAATTATTGGCATTACTTAGTAGGAATTATTAAAAATTTAAAACCTTTTTTCTCAAATGTTTACAAGTCGTCATCTTAAATCGTGCGGACCTTTCGATAAGAAATAAGAAAACCCTTTAAAATCTTTAGTCGCTGAGCGAACTGCTGCTCTATCTTGATGAACCATCCGCTTTCCATTCCTGGTGAGAGGAAATATTTTCTTCAGAAAGTCATTTTGTTTATGCAGTAGTGAAGTATCCTGTTAAGAACCCCAAAACCATGCTACTTTGTGAATTCCGCTTATTAGAGATTCTGCTGTTAGGGATTAGAAACCATTAGATCTCGCCCTTGCTGTCACTGCTACTTCAGTAATAAATCCATTCTCTATTCAGTGCGTATACATACATACATAATTGGTCATTACAACCCGTAAGTCAGGATTACGACCTAGTTTCTCACACCACTTATGTTGTGTGTGTTAATTTTTAGACATGAGTGGCGAGACATACAGTTTAAAGTCGACTCCGAACGACTGATTTTTGAGAAACTTTTCATGGCAATTTTTATTTACTTTCAGAGTTTTTGCCAGAAATCGGCTGAGAGGAAGTCGCCGAAGAAATACTTTTTGTATTTTGTTTTGGATTCGAAACCTGGCCTTACGTCTAATAAGCCAACACACTATCTACTAGACTACGGCGACTACAGTACGTATGCATTTCGTTTTTTTTTCTAAATTATTAGAGGCAAATTTGACTCATTGGGGGAATGCATATCCGTAACGGATATTACCAAGATGTTATTATATATCCTACCTGCTGCAGAATAGCAGAATAGGAGAGCAGTCCGTTGACAGCTGTCTATAAAAAGTCCAAGAGATATGCAATGCTGTGATGTTACACAAATACACGATTTGCCAATGACTTTTGAAAAAATGTGGTGGCGGTCAATAATCTCATAATACATGGTGGCATAGCTGCCAGATAGATAAAGCATCAAATCATCAAATATTGAAAAAAAAATTGTCAAAATCGTCAAAGACGTCCATAGAAATCGTAAAAAAAAACGTAAAAAAAAATAAATACATAGATTAACAAAGGTCTTAACGTCGTGAGCATGAAAATTCAGTGTGATGTTCGCTGGAACCGAAACATTTTTCAGTCCTTTAGCTTCTTAAGTCGGCGAAGGAAATACTTCACTTCATCTGATCTTCTTACTATTTACACCACTTATAGCCGAAAGAGAATGGAAAACAACTCTGATGTATAGGCCGGTGCCTCAACATCCATTTTTAGACTTCTGGACCGCGTACAGGAGAGGGCGAAGTGGCTCGTTAATGACGGTAGTGTATCCAACTCTATTGATTCATTAGAGCATCTCTGCAATGTGGCTTATGTTTCACTGTTCTATCGCTATTAACGGGTGAATTTTATAGCTATTATCTTTTTGGCAACACTGGTGTAAACAGCTCACGCACGTTTCGTGTTTTGTTTCATTGTCAAACATCTTCAGTTTGGTCTATAATTTAACCATGAATCGTCTTACAAAGGAACAACGCTTGCAAATCATTGAATTTTATTATCAAAATGCGTACTGTGACTAAATTTCGCACCAAATTTACATTAAACCACCAACACGCTTACGTAGAGCGCGAACTGAAGAAAATATCGAAGCTGTATCGGCCAGTGTTAATGATGACCATCAATTATCGATTCGTCGCCGTTCGCAGCAATTGGGCTCAACATTGTTACTCAACAACGTGGAAAATTTTGCAGAAGGATTTAGGTGTGAAGCCTTTCAAAATACAGCTGGTGTAAGAATTGAAGCCGAACGACCTACCCCAACGCAGAATTTTTGGTAAATGGGCACTTGGAAAGTTGGCCGAAGATCCATTTCTTTATCGAAAAATTGTGTTCAGTGATGAAGCTCATTTTTGGCTCAATGGATACGTAAATAAGCAGAATTGTCAATTTTGGAGTGAAGATCAGCCAGAAGCATTGCAAAAGCTACCAATGCATCCAGAAAAAGTCACAGTTTGGTGCGGTTTATGGGCTGGTGGCATCATTGGACCGTACTTCTTCAAAGATGCTGCGAATCGTAACGTAACTGTGCATGGCGAGCGCTACTTTTTTTTGCCCAAAATGCAAGAGCTTGACTTGCATGACATTTGGTTTCAACAAGACGGTGCCACATACCACACATCACGCGTAACAATGGACTTATTGAGAGGCGCGTTCGGTGAACATTTTATTTCACGTTCGGGACCGGTCAATTGGCCGCCTAGATCGTGCGATTTAACGCCTTTAGACTATTTTGTGTGGGGCTATGTTAAAGCTCATGTCTATACAGACAAGCCCGCTTCAATTGACGCATTGGAAGACAACATTAAAGCATTTATTCGTGAAATACCGGCCGAAATGTTGGAAAGAGTATGCCAAAATTGGAATAAGCGGATGGACCATGTGAGGCGCACTCACGGTCAACATTTGCATGAAATAATCTTCAAACATTAAATTATGTGGACCGTACTATCGATTCAAATAAAGATTTCATGCATTTTTCTGAATTTTTATATGTTTTTTTTTTGAAAACTTTTCCTATAGCTCTTAAAAAATCACCTATTACAACGGATTTTTCTCGAGCGAAATAAGGGACTTATTCCCGATAAGCATGTATTTCTACGTAATACTCGTCTTTCTTGGCGAGCACATTCGTATGTGGTCGATTGTAATGCAGTGGATCGCACACTGCATTACAGAAAAAATCATAAATTTTATATTTTTGTTGTATAAAATCGTCATAATGACCGTAAATCGTCAAATCTGGTAGCTATGCATGGTGCTTGTAATGGCAATACAGTGGGTTCCAATCGACAATCTAGGTATCAAGGAATGGAAAATATTCGGGCGATTAATCAATTTCAAATCTAACCAACTAAAGAAGCCAAAGCAGCTACGAACTAAAACAGTCTAGACGGCTTTTAAATGAGCCTTTGTTTCAGCTTGGAGCCAAGATTTATATTCAGTATAAAAAGAATAAAAAAAGAATATTGCCTAGCTTGTTTTTGGTGTCCAAGCTACCTCAATATCAAATGGCAATCAATTATTCTTATATTTTTCTAATCCTTTTTAATAACCACCTGCTGACGTTAGAAAATTTATTAAAATTATCTTTCTTTTTCATCCATTGAAATCAATAAAGGACCACAACGTATTATTCTTCTTAAAATTTCCTTTCAATAGATTTGCATCGCAGCAAATACTGCCAACAATTGAATTCCTTTCTCTTCCTTTTTCATGCCAATTCCTTTCAAAGAGAATTTCCGTTTTTTAATAACGAAATTCATTAAAAATTCAATTCAAATTCCTTAAAACCTGTTAAAACAATTCCTGTGTTACACTTTAAACACTGAATAATGCATGCGAACGAGACGTTAAAACAAAAGGAATAACTTAAGAAAACACCGGAAAATATTAATAAAGATGAGAGCCACACCAAATGCGATGAAAGGCAAGAAATTGCATACAAATTCCGAGATCAGAACAAAAAGAAGAGTAACAAAGCAAAAAAATGGAAGGAAAAGAGCAACAAAAACACTGAAAAATATTTGAATTTTAAATTTTAAATAAGAAAAGCAGTCCGCTTTTCCTTTGCAAGAACATGCAAAAGTAATAAAGTTTCCTTGCCAAGTAATTCCTAAGGAAACTCGTATGTTTTTTCAACACAAATTAGTTCCTCTTTTAAACGCCATTTTTATAAATGCAGCAACAACAACAAAAATTTTAATGATTTACTTAAGACGACAGCATTGAGAACACTTCCTAACGAAAAAGTAATATTTCAAGCAAATGACAATGGCATGAAAGAGCTACAGTACCCTGCCATAATAATAAGCACAGCACTAAGCATCATACGGCACACAAAGCTAGGCTGTCGTTTTCTCTATTGAACAAAGAGAACACAAATGAAAACCAACCTTTTTTGCCTTACAATTGAAATATGAAATGCGGGCTGGTTGTGGTTTTGGTTTCTCAAAATAAAAATTTTTTTTCCTTCTTCAAAAGTACTCAGCAATAAACGGCTGCAGTCAGACAAAAACCATGAAAGGAAATGAAAACCTCAAATATCGTTAAGGTAACCAACATTTTATACCGTTATAACCAGGTAATATAAGCTAATACTGCTACACTTAGTAGCATTTTAAAAAGCATTTCAAACTAAAATAGTCTGATGGCCTGATAGCACGATGATGATGACTGGGATGGTATGGCTGGATTGTGTTTAATTTCTAAGCGGCTGCATTTAAACGAAGTAATATTTGCACAAGTAGCAGGCAGCAGCAGCAGCATTAACAGTTGAAGTGGCACTTTAAATGTTGCAACTGCTGCTACTGGTGGTGGGCTGATGGTTGGTGGCATGACAATAAAAATATTTCTTAGCTGTTAAGAGTGTTGCACACAATGGCTTTACATGCCATACAATATTGTTACGTTTTTATCTTTTAAAAACGTTTAAAATATGAGCTCGTAGATTGCAAATGGAATAAAAATAAATTTGTGTTCAGTTTTAATTAAAATTCTTTATTATTCGCACAATTCTGTGTGCCACTGTTCACAACTTGATGTAAACAACAACAATTACTCTACTTTGTAATTCGTCTGTTTACACCCTTTGCATAAACAATAACAATTACTAGACAATTATACGACAGATCTTTGTAACGGAGATCTTCAAACCACGATTACTCTCTTCAAACGTACCGCGTCTTCACACAAGACTGACTGAGCTTCACTGACTCCGTTGCCTGCTTTGCCTTGCCTTTTAAACTACTGAATATTTTCTCAAATTTCTTTTTTTATTTGAAAGTACAATCCTTCCGGTTAATAATGGAAAATAATTTCATTCTAATGGCTGCCTCGTCTGGCCATGCAGTAGCCTACACGATCGGTCCAATTTTTAAGCACATTATCGATTGTGTGCAGCTGTATTCCACCAATGGCTTCACGAATATTGCCCTTTAAAGCGTCAATTATCTCTGGCTTGTCGCCGTAAAACTTATCTTTGACGGCATCCCACAAATAATAGTCCAACGGTGTCAAATCGCAGCTGCGAGGTGGCCAAACGACATCAGCTCTGCGGCTGATAATGCGATCTTCGAGAACAGGGCGCAAAACATCGAGTGTAGCTTCGGCTATGTGGCACGTAGCGCCGTCTTGTTGAAACCAAATGTTGCCAATATCCTCCTCTTCAATTTTTGTGAACAAAAATGTGTTCAACATGGCCCAATAACGATCGCCATTGACTGTAACGGCCACTCCTTACTCATTTTCGAAGAAAAATGGCCCAATTATGCCTCTGGACCAAAAACCGCACCAAACAGTGACTCGTTTTGGGTGCGTCGGCTTTTCAATGTATGCGTGCGGGTTTTCTATGCCCCAAATGCGACAATTTTGCTTGTTTACATACCCGCCAAGATCAAAATGAGCTTCATCTGAAAAGATGATTTTTTTTGCCAAAATCGGCATCTTCTGTAAGTCGATCGCAGGCCCACTTAGCGAAGCGAAAACGCATTGGATGGTCAATTGGATTCAACTCATGAATCAATTGGACTTTGTATGGCGTCATACCAAGGTCTTTATGCAAAATTCGTCTCAATGATGTCTCGGAAATGTTCAATTGTTGAGAACGACGGTGAATTGATGTTGATGGCGCCTCACGCACACTTTCTGTCACAGCAGCAATATTATCGAGTGTACGCACTGTTTTTGGCTTTTCACGCTTTGGTTTATTGATGAGAATGCCAGTTTCTTTCACTTTTTTACACAAGATAACGAACATACAGAGCTGACGGTGGTTTTCTTCTTCCAAAATCCGTACGCAATTTTCGCACACATTCTGCAACATTACCATGAGTTTCAAAGTAATGTCGCAATATTTCCCAGCGTTGTTCAATCGTATACACAACCATATTTGTTCAGCGGAAGGATAAAACTAATTATCTGTCAAAGCAGACATGAGCTAAGTGTTACCATTCACGAAATAAGCACTAGTTGAAAAAAAAACGTTAGATGGCGTTCCCGATAGTATTGTTGGTGCATTTTTGTTTACTTGTTTAAAATTTTTTGTATTGGTCTTTGGTGTTATGTTAAGCAGTATGATAATTTGTAGACAGGTTTGTTTGCTGCATTGTTTTGTCTTTGTAGCTTTTATTTATAATTTTAATGTTAAGCGATGTAAAAGCAAAACACCAGTATCTTAATTTTTTCAGTTTCGAAACAATAGGTTATCACAGTAATAAGTGATGTTTCTTTACATTAAAAAAGATTTTTCTAATCGATTCATAACCATGGATGAGAGAGAGGGATGAAGTCGTCGTAGTCTAGTAAGTAGTGTGTTGGCTTATTAGACGAAAAGCCAGGGTTCGAGCCCCAGGCCAGACATCAAAACAAAATAGAAACAGTATTTCTTCGGCGACTTCCTCTCGGCAGATTTTTGTCAAAAACGCTGAGAGTAAATAAAAATTGCCTTGAAAAGTTTCTCAAAAATCTGTCGTTCGGAGTCGTAGGTCCCGCCACTCATGTATAAAATTAACACACACAACATAAGTGGTGTGAGAAACTATGTCGTAATCCTGACTGAAGTGTTGTAATGACCAATTTTGTATGTTATGGATGAGAGGCAGCTTCACCATTTAATACTCAAGAGAGAGGAACAGTCACAGCAGTACTATAGGCTGCCTGATTGATAATTTTTCAATGCCATCGTATTATTTCGGTAATAATTTGTTAACGGAGTGAATGCTTTTGGTCCCCATTTAAAAAATATTGAATTACAGTGTCTTTATTCAGTTGAATAGGGGCTGTATGGTTTCAAATCTTAATTAAATGGATAACGAATTATTAATTTTTTCTAATAAAAAGTAACAGCATATATACTTATATGTGCACTTGGGGAACAATAATGTGACATAATGTGAATTTTCTAAAAATTCATTTCCATTATTGCTCTCAAATTGGCCCATAGTGCCTAATAAAACAATTATTCGAGTTAAGAAAAGGCATTAAAGCAATTCCTTTTATGACTTTTTTTTACTTTTAATGAAGGTTTCTCTCATTTATAAACCTTCAGCTAGTAATGCAAGCAAGTATGTACGTATGTCTGTAAGTAAATAATAAAATCCACACATGCTTACACATATGAATACACAAAGTATACTAGAAACACAAAGTAGAGGTAAGTTAAGCAAATTAATACCACCCCCAATTTTATCTTTAATTAAATGCTTTACTGTGTAAGTATTTTTTACTGTTACTGCCATTTTAAAAGAAGAAAACTTTTATTACCTACTTCTTCCCCTACCTCTCCTTATCTTTCCTTATTTATATTTTTACTGGGGTTTTTCTTTTTTCTGTTAATCATTCTTTATATTCTTTTTTGAAGTCTTTGTTACAGGGAATACTAAGAAAAACTAAACAACATATCCGTAGTTTTGCCAAAGGATAAAAAGAAAAAGGAAAGGGAACGAGAGAGAGAGGGGGGAGAGTAGAATGTGAAATAGTAGCTTCCATTGTCAACTGCTTTTAAGCTTAAAAAAAACTTAAATTAAGTTTAATACTTTTACTTACGGACTAATACAACAAATACTTCAGATAACAAAGTTTCTTTAACTTGCTTTCAAGTTCTTTTTTCTCCTTTTATTGTAACAAAATTTTTGTAGTTTTCATGCAGAGTTTTTTCTTTTGAATTTTTTTTGCCTTGTTTTTGTATTGGGTATATAACCTAAAAATGTGGAAATTAGATCACATGGCGTTAGGCATGATGTAGTGATTAAAGTACTTGACTACTAATCCAAGCAATTCATGTTCAAGTCCCCAAACTAGACGAAATATTTTATTCGTGTTTTTCAAATCTATCCAGGAACTCTTCTAAAACCTATCTGCTAAAAAATGTAACAATAATAGCGAATGAAATAAGAACACAGGCAATGCCACATCCTAAGATAGATTAAAGCATTCATTGTGGAATGTTTCAAAATACTACACCCAGCACAACACCATTTTATTCACAGAGGGTGTTTCTTCTCGGCAACGATTTATGGCAATCCTGACATTCTAGTACCTGCCACGTAATACATAAAGTCAGTTCAGAACAGCTTTAAAACATAAAAAATATAATGAGATGAAGGCCCAATCTCTTGAAATTATTGTCAAACCGAAAGGAAATTGTAAGCATTTTGAAAACTTTTGTAAACTTCAGAATCATGTGGCTCGGAATGCATGGAATAAGCAATCAGACGAGCTTGTTCCATGCCTTTTATGGGTCAAAAACCTATCTGTATAGTGGAAGAAAATGTTTGGAAAGGTATGCTTAGCAAAAGGGAAGATAAACCGACTCAATTCAAACTTCATGTGGGTTTGAGGTGATCAAAACTTATATTGAAAACCAACAATAAGAGGAGATCTGAATCATGCGTCAGACTGTTAAGCAATAACCTGAGGTTGATAAACAGTATTGTGCCCTGTGACAGCGCAATGTAGATTCAGAGTACACTTATTTAGAATAGTGGTTGACTCGAGTACTACATGAAGATTTTGTGACAATAAGAATGACTCGTCATTGCCATGAAAAGTTTCTCAAAAATATGTCGTTCGGAATCGACTATACACTGTAGGTCCTGCCACTCATGTATAAAATTAACGCACACAACATGAGGAGTCGTGACTTAATGGGTTGTATTGAACAACCAATTATGTATGTATGCATGTAAGAATGACTCATCAGAACTCATTCTTGGAACACATTCTTGACATTAATACATCACAGAAGGAAAGAGATGGGTACAGTAATCAGTCGATTTACGTCGCAGTTGGTTCCAAAAAAGGCGACGTAAATCGAAATGACATAAATCGAATTTCATATTGCTCATACTACAAATTAGTATGTTTTAACAAGGAACTTAAAAAAGTTACAGTAATCCCTCGATTTTCGTCGTTTTTTTTGGAACCAACTGCGAATGACGACGCAAATTGAAGTTAAAAGGAACAAAAAAGTTGGCGACGTAAATCGAAACAACGTTAATCGACGTAAAGCGACGTAAATCGACGTAAATCGAAGGATAACTGTACATAGCAGATGCTGGGTAGGGAATTGGTACTATTGACACCGAGCGTTTATCCTGAGGTTTTTCAGGGCAATATGATCGAAGCACATTATAGGGATTTCCTACATAATAAGACGGGAGTACAATACATAGTATTTATCGCAGACTTAAGGCACCTCTTCCCCGCAATTATGCATCTCAACACTGTCGCAAAAGCAAACAAATTTAATACCACAGGGGTTTGAAACTAAAAACCTTTGATAGATAATCTTGTTACAATGGAATGTTGCCTGAACGTCAGAAAAAAAATGGAGGATTTGAATCCAGACATTACTGAGACGATAAAGCTGAACGACTACCCTAAACCAAAGTCTAGCAAGCAACCGAATATCCATGGCATTAAACTAATGCTCTCTCGTAGCATAAATGCTATGAAATGGCAGAGTCTCTGCCAAACTCAGATTTGATCATAATTACGAAAAGCCACATGATCTAAATACTCAAGAGCGAATTAATTGGAGCACCCAGAATCAGGCCAAACGGAGAAATCTCGAATAAATTTTAAATTTTATTCCGTTTCAATGTAGTGACTTCACCATATTGATGCCTTTGGCATGCCTTCACTTAAGTTGTGCAATACGCAAGCTAGGATAGCGTTTGAATTCCTTCCTAGCTTTAGTTTGCTTAGGGTTGGTATAATAGATTGCCTTTTGGTTTCAGTGCATTCTGGTCTCCAATATTTGTAACAATTTTCTGTATTTGATGTACCGCATGAACCATTCTGACATCTGGCTGCCACATATTGCAAGGCCAGCTAAAAGCTGTCTAGAATGACAATGTTTGGGAGTTTCACCTTAAAGAACAGAAAATGTGCTGTGGTACTGTCATTTGCTTGAATCGCTTCTGCAAAACTCTTCAGTTGGATGAATCTACCCCTTTGTGTACCACGGTAATCCAAGGATCGAGGGCATGGATTTATACATAACATACATACATTAAAACCTTTCAGTCAGGATTACGACCTAGTTTCTCACACCACTTATGTTGTGTGTTGTTACAGTTTAAAGTCGACTCCGAATGACAGATTTTTAAAAAACTTTTCATGGCATTTTGTATTAACTCTTACAGAGTTGATGCCAGAAATCTGCTGAGAGAAAGTCGCCCAAGAAATACTTTTTATATTTTGTTTTGATGTCTGACCTGGGGCTTGAACCCTGGCTTTACGTCTAAGAAGTCACCACACTACGTACTAGACTACGGTGACTTCATTTGCTTGAATCGCTTCTGCAAAACTCTTCAGTTGGATGAAATTACGCTTTGGGTACCTCGGTAATCCAAGGATCGACGGCATGGTGGTTATGATATGAATTTATACCAGACACTTACACTTTTGGTCATGAAGAAAAAAGTAACAAATATTTGTGATAAATCACTACCTCCTCTTGCAACTACTTTGCGAATTCAAATGTCGTGCACTGTAATTGTAAAAACCATCTACTGAGAGTAGACCTCAGATAAATGAAGTCGACTTAAAAACGAGCAGTTCTTTTAGCTTGAAATCCATATGTGGCTAAATATATTGAACCAACTGCCAAAATTTATCAAAAATCCCGCAGTTTTTATGTCAAACACCCAATATTTTACTCTCTTCTTTACATAAGTTTTTTCTCTCCTTTTTTCTGTTTTGAGCTGTAAAAGTAACAAACAATTGTTCTTTGCTTCTCCTCTCGTACAAGAGAGATCGGCTAAAGCACACACACACAAACACAGTGTGTTAATGACATGCACGTCTCAGCTCTGTTGCTTTCCTCATGCTGCCGTAACATCGTCAGCAGCATGACTGACTGTAGCAGTTTGAAATCTCTTCTTTGCCACGTTGTAGAGTTGAATTGTGGCAGAATTTATGCTTAATGGTTAAGCAAATAAAAATTTGTTGTTGTAATATTTGTTGTAATTAACTGTAGTTTTAACTGTAGTTTTAATTTCTTTAGAGAATAGCTAGCAACCCTCTTAACAGAAAACAATTGAAATTTTCTACGAACTACACGGAGCATGTAACTGAATGAGTGACAGAGTGAACGAGCAAGCGAATGAATAAATGAATAAATGAGTGGAGATGACTTTAACTTGAGCGAAGAATTTTGTTTAAACAGTTTTAAAGTTTAATGCTGCTCACACGCCTCAGTACCCATGTTGGAAAAAGTCAAGGGCACAGAAATACGAATTATTTGATCAACTAAGAAGAAATAAAAGAAAATTAATTTTGATATGCAGCGTATATCATAAGACACAAGTTATATTAAGTGGATCGTTCTAAGGAAGGTATGGTGTTTTGTTAACGTAAATAATTACTACGAGGGCAGATCCAAAGTTAATTGATCTTCAGAAAATTTATTTGTTGCCAAAGGTCATCCGAAAGTAATAAAACTTATAGTAACGCTTCATAAGGTTCCAAGTTAGCTGAAATTTCTTATCTCAGGCTATATGGTCACTTTAGGCGAGTGAAACGTCTTCTAAAACTTGCGCTTTGGATAGGTTGCACTCAAGGAGTGTGAATTCAAATTTTTTGAATAAATTTTCATGGCAATTTTCTTCACTCTCAGAGCTATTGCCAGAAAAGTTTTGAAAGGAGGTCAGCGAATAAATATTTTATATTCTCAAACCAAGGGCTTGTGTCTAATAAGCCCACCAGCCTACATACCAGACTACGGCAAATTTCTGGTGGTTGCGGTACGGAAGTAGTAAATCAGTTGAATGCGGAACCACCAAATAAAGAAATTTGAAATGGAATTTGAATAAGAAGTTCAATATACAGGTCTCCACAAGCTAATTTAAAACATTTCATTATAAATCTGCAAACAGCAACATAATCGCTCTGCTTTGGATAGTGACTCGAGGAAAACAATGAATCAATATTGTCAACGCAAGGTAAACAGTTATGTGTGGTGGTAAATCGCCGCTAAAGGTAAACAAGCCATGATTGACAATTTGATTGACGGTTTGATGCGTGATGATTGATAAAGTCAACTGGGCATATTGCTCCAAGGCTTACTCCAGAAAGTTCCACTATTAAGACAGACCTTCTTTCCAACAATTCCTGAGGTGGTGTAGTTAACTGCCTCTAATGACTATAAGACTGAGCAATTCAGATTCGAATCTAGGTTAACATTTTTCTCATTATGATTTAAAAAAAAATGTGTCTTCAATCACTTTCATATGATCTATCTGAGCAAGCTGCTGATGCCTGACCCTTTATAGAGTGTAACATTAGTAACGAATATCATTGGAAGGGAAGAAATATGACTCAATAAGGAATTTTATTTAACATTGCACACAGTTTAATAACAACATTACCTCTAGGCAATGACCGTTGGCAACCCTTTCATTCTAGAACTTGCCACAGTTGGCCAATTCAGTGTTCAGCTAGAAAAGTTGATAAAACTGAAGCACATTAAGGAAATAAAAAGAAAAATAAAAGGCTTAAGTATATATATACATGCACATAATTAGTCATTACAACCCTTCTGTCAGAATTACAACCTCACAGCGATTGCAATAACAAAGAAACCGACTGAACATCTTCTCCTTCATTGGCCAGAGCTTGGGCAATAAGAAGAATTCTTGGACACCCAGAATTTCTGTAAAGTAAACGTGTAAAACGTGTCTGTTTCGACATTATGTGAGAAAAAAGTAAATAAGACACTCGGGGTGGTTGAGAGGTGTCAACCAAAGGCTGTGATTACATGGCGGTATTATATGTTATGGAGGCATTTGTTATAAAAGCTTGATGATGGAAGTTCTTATGGAAGTTCTTATGGTCGTTAAAAAATTGTTGTTTTCATCGTTAACACCATTATTAATACAAAAATTAGTTGCTTAATCTCTTGTGCTGTCTTTTTCAGTTAGGATTATAACGTAGTTTCTCACACCACTTATGTTGTGTGTTGTGCATTGGTGTGGGACATCTCGCAAGTGATTTCTGCAAAAGCTGCAGGGAAGAGGAGGGGGAAGAGGCTATTCTTCATCCACTGGGAACATTCCCGGCACAATGTCAAAGGAGAAAGAGACATCTTGGTGGCTACTATATCGATGATCGGGGTGCGATGATTGTCGCTCATTGACGCCAGCAGTTTAAGTCGCCTCATTGGAAGCTCAGAGTGGTTCCAGGACTACGGGATAGTGGACATGAACTGTGGGGCCTAAGTGCGTCCATCCCATTCCTGAGAGGGATGGCCACTTATACCTATGTTGTGAGTGTTAATTTCATACATATCGACTCTGAATAAATGATTTTTAAGAAACTTTTCATGGCTGTTTTATTTACACATTTTGTCAGAAATCTGCTGAGAAGAACTCGCTGTTTTTTTTTGTATCTTGGTTTTGGTCGAGATGTCCCGACTTAGCTAAAAAGTTTATACACTACCTACTGCACAATATGCTAGCTTTAAGTGTCAGCTTAAGTTTCAGAAAAAGAAAACTGGTATCATTACTATGTTACTACTGCTATAAGAATTGTACTTTTCATATTTAACGCAATGTTAAGAATTGGCTACTTCCCACTATCTTAGAGGATATCTACAATTGTTATGATTTCCAAGCCGGGAAAAGATGCTAGTAAAATCACATCATAAAGACCTATTAGCTTGCTATCAATGTTATCAAAAGTGTTCGAAAAAGTTCTTCTCCAAAGCCTAGCCAAGTTCCTTGACGAACGGCAAATTATCCCCGAACATCAGTTTGGATTTCGAGCTAATCACGGTACCATTGAGCAGGTTCATAGGTTCCCCGAGAATACACTCAAACTTCTTAAAAGCTATTTAACTGATAGAACTTTTAAGGTGAAATTGAAGGACGAACTCTCTACAACAAAAAAGATCTCCACAGGTGTCCCCCAGGGAAGCATACTAGGCCCTATTCTATATTTAACCCATTAGTGCCCAGTGGCAACTTAAGTTGCCAGCAGAGGTTGCCTTAGTTTTTGTGCTCTGAGGAAAGTGAGTGTAAAAAACAAAACGGTAACCGTTAGAAAAAAAGTAAATCGGGCATTAATGGGTTAATTTATACATCAGACATGCCCAGAAATCCTAACACATACACATCAACATATGCAGACGACACCGCATTTATAAGCGTCAATGAGAACCCAAAGGTAGCTTCAACACAACTGCAGTCGCACATATACGAGAATAAAGATGAATCCATCCAAGTGTGCTCTTGTAACCTTCACACTTAGAAGACAAGACTGCCCACAAATAAAAATAAATAATATTGATGTCCCTGTTGAAAATCACTTCAAATACCTGGGAGTCCACTTAGACCGGCGTCTAACATGGTCCCGCCACATCGAGGCGAAATTAGCGGCCATTAAGCTGAAATCCGCTCAAATGCACTGGATTATTGGTCCTAATTCAACACTAGACCTTGAATACAAGGTTCTTTTATACAAATGCATTATAAAGCCAATATGGACCTACGACATTCAGCTTTGGGCAGTGCTTGCGCGTCTAACGTATTGAAATTACAAAGAAGCCAGTCCAAGCCTTTAAGACAAATTGTCTGCGCTCCATGGATAACGACAATATACGTAGAGATCTCAACATTCCTACAATTCAGGAAGAAATTAAAAAACTCGCCATAAAATACTTTGGTAAACTAACGATTCACCCCAACGCATTGGCACGGGACCTGCTTCAATTCGACGGCCATCAGAGGTTAAAACGAAGTGACACATTGAACCTCGCTCGATGGCTGCACTGACCCGAATTTTTAACGCAGTATTATTATAAGATTTGAATACAATATATAGTTAACACGCTGCTGCTAACTATTAACCTTCAAAACTACCTTTAAGATTTGAAAACTACTGTAAATTTCTTTAGGAAAGATTCAATAGAAAAAAAAATAAAAAAATTAAAAAAATTACTAAGTGACTGGACCACATCATCAACCATTATCGACACTTGACTGTTAAATTCAGTTCACCGGCTGAGCGTTTGGTTGACCTACTCTATTCACAGGGATGTGTTCAGCTTGCAAGGTAAGTTTCAAGTTTCTCATTCTAATAACATCCCATGGCTTATTTCAGACTAGGTTTTGTCTCTCTTTTAAAAATTCTCGAATGTTGTCAAATTTTATTCTTCATTATTCCTCTCTGAGGAAATGTGTTTTATTATTATATTGCATAACCTAGTAGTGCTGTTCGTTAAATCTTCTTCCTTTTCTGCATGCTTGCAGTTCTCTCCTTTATATGTAACCTTTTGAACTCTCCGCAAAAGTTTACCTTGGAAACTTTTCCAACGTTTATCTTACAAAAGAGAAGTTTTTCGAATAATTTTTTTTTGGTGAATAAATTTTCCACTCAAAAATTAATTCTTAATAACGAAAAATAGTGGGGTTGTTACCGTTAACTTTAATGAACTTTTCCACTCAAAGCTTTGCTTTTGGTTCTTTTTTTTCCAATTTTATGAGTACCTAACCAACAAAACTCATAAATCACATGATAAAAGTGTCACTAAATTTTTGCTTCGTTTTCCTTGAGTTTTTTTTTCTGCTCTCAATATAACTTGTGTCACTTGAGTGGCGTATGTATATACTACAGATAAATGTATGTGTGCGTTTGTATGTCCTTTTTTCCTAAAATTTATTTTATTTGTCCCTTTTTTGTTTTTGTAAGTTTTTGCAACCACTTAAGGATAAGAGAAGTACTTTTGCTGAAATATTAGAAAAATTTCAATTTTTTTTTTCGTTCCTGAAATACGTTAAAGCAAAAAGGATATAAAGTTACATACTTACACAGATGCTTATGTCCATACTTACACACGCATATCGAAAGCAGACATTAGTTCTAAACAGCATCAACACTTTTGGCTTTTTTCTGCTCTTCTTTCCTTTTTAAAACATTGTCAAGTGACTGTAAATATTCACTCACTCCGTAGAATATTGTTTCATCTTCAGAGAAAGAGAGAGAGAGAGAGACGCTCTCCAAGAACAAATGAAAGCAAAAAAGAGGACAAAAACGAAACCTAAGAAAAGTTATTGTATATACACAGGCATGCATGCAGAAGGGCCACAGTGGTGCAGCTAAGATAACCAAGTAATTATAATAAACAGACCAGGGGACCAAGTGGCAACCGATCGAAGAGTGCACTCAGGGCAAAAGACCCATAAACTTTGCTTCAAATACATACATACATACATAATTGGTCATTACAACCCTTCAGTCAGCATTACGACCTAGTTTCTCACTTATGTTGTGTGTGTTAATTTTTATACATGAGTGGTGGAACCTACAGTTTAAATTCGACTCCGAACGACAGATTTTTGGGAAACTTTTCATGGCTGTTTTTATTTACTCTCAAAGTTTTTGCCAGAAATCTGCTGAGATGAAGTCACGAAGAAATATTTTCGTTGCGATGACTAACCTGGGATTTGAACCGTGACCTTACGTCTAATAAGCCAACGCACTACGTACTAGACTACGGTGACTTTTAGCACCAAAATTGGACCACAAACTTGTTTCTGAAAATCAAACAAACATGGTTTGCGGCAACTTTTGCTTCTTCTGGTATTGCTACCAAGTATCCTGACAGGGAAAGGTGCCTATTCGAATTCATAAGTTCAAAGACAGCCAATATGGCTAGACTACATTAACCTGGTACTGCTTTGAAGCTAGGTAATGTTCTTATTATTCCACTTTCTTTCACCCGAATTAGATGAGCGAATCATAATCCAGTTGTTCAGAAAAAAGGATCTCAAATAATGGAGTATAAAACTTCAGGATACACAGTTTCTGTACCGATTACTTGGACTGTCTTCTCTTTCATACCAAATCTATCATACTCGAACCATAAGATATACCTCAGTACCAGAGATCAGCAATGAATCGCTTTTTCGCTACTCATAAGTACTCATGAAATTTTGAGTATGAGTGAGTCAACAGTATTGAAATCCAACTACTCTGTTTCATTCGTACTCACTACAACATTGAGTACTCATGAAATTTTGAGTATGAGTGAGTCAACAGTATTGAAATCCAACTACTCTGTTTCAGTCGTACTCACTACAACATTGATTTATAAGTACAAGTTGCAATGCGTATGAGTACAGCGTTGACATCAAACTCATAACATTCGAAATATGTTTGATTCATACGCCTACTCATTCAGATTCGTAACTTTAGAAAAATACTTACAAATGATTCGAGTGATTCGAATCATTCGTCAACATTTACAATCTTAATTGTTGTTGCTTTTACAAAGAAAGAAGAAAGACACATGAACAAAAAAGACAAAGACATCAAGGAGTATGAGTACTTCAAACTTTGAATATGAGTAGTATGAGTATGACATTAAAATAAGTATGAATGCGTAGAAGTATCAGAAAGTATAAGTATGATTCGAATCTACTCATCGTTTTGAATACTCATTGCTGACCTCTGCTCAGTACCAAACTATTGGGTAAAGTTCGGAATTTCAGCAGAATTAATTGGCCATTTTAGATTGATTTTGAATGTATCGGGTGGGCCATCTATTGGTTTAAATTTGAACTATCGGTTATTTAGAATCTGGCAATACTTTTGTCATTCCATTCTGTCACAAAATTCAGTAGATTATGGCCACTGAACGTTATGAAACGATTTACTTGAGCAACGTTAAGATTCGGAAAATGCACGACAATGTCGTACAAATTTTGGTTGCAGAGAAGGACCAACAGTAGTGCCTGTTATACGGAAGTTTATTGCTAAAGTCCGTGAAACTGGTTTCACTGTTGATGCTTCAAAATGTGAGCCAAAAATATCGCAGCTGTGGCCGAGACTGTCCATCAACACTAACTCCTCATCGTTCTCAAGAATTAAACATTTCAGGCATCAGTTTACGTTAAATTTTGCGAGAAGATTGTGGTATGAGGCCTTACATACATAACAGAATTGGCCATTACAACAGTTCAGTCAGGATTACGGGCTAGCTTCTCACACCACTCACGTTGTGTGTGTTAATTTTTTGTACACGAGTGGCGGGACCTACAGTTTAAAGTCCATTCTGAACGACAGATTTTTTGAGAAACTTTTTTTCATGGCAATTTTATTTACTCTGGCAGAGTTTTTGCCAGAAATCTGCCGAGAGGAAGTCGCCGAAGAAATACTTTTTTCGTATTTCATTTCGATGTCTGACCTGGGGTTTGAACTGTGGCCTTACGTCTAATAAGCCAACACACTACTTAATAGACTACGACGATAATGCCTTACAAATTTCAATTGCTTCAAGGGTTTCTGATGAAACTCATTTTCATATTGGTGGGTACGTTAATTGTAAATTCGTTTTTTTTTGTTGCATTTTAAAATTTTGCATTTTTTAATTTAAACTATAAACTATATTAAAATGGCCCACCCTTTATAGCATACTTTTTGCCCCAACTCTTGACTATTACAAGGTTACAGGTTTTCATGTCAAAACCATCACTTTTCTTTTCATTCATAGTTTAATAGCTTCTTATACCCGAATGTCTCACTGTCACTTGTCTGCTGTTCATAATTTTTATTATGACCTGCAAGTGTACTTAAGAAGAGCAATTTTATGAGCAATACAGGGGAAGGCTTTTGCACTTCAAATGACTTTTTCAAATTTTTTTGTTTGTTTTTCAACAATACTAAGTAAATAGATAAACTTTTATTATCTTTTATTCATAAAAAACGAAACGAAAATTTTTAAAAATTATGCCTTCAACCATTGAGGTGAACAAAAAATGGTTTCAACACACACTCAGACATCTCAGCCATAATCGTTGAAATTTAAGTATATTTTCCTCCTTTATTGTCTTCATAATAATTATTTTATTGGCCACCACTGTATTCCCAATGCTTTTGGATAATAGAAAAACACATTTTTTTCACTTTCTTTTCTCTTCTCTTCTATTGCAACAGCAAAACAGAATTCTCCTCCTTTTTTCGTGTGCCTGCCTTGTGTTGTCGTGTTCAAAAGTATTTCTTGTTTTCACCTGCAAATGACGCCGTAAAGTGCAATATTTTTTGATGAGTTTCTGGGGAGTTGTTTGTAACACACGTGTCAGGCAAGGCGTTAAAACAATGAATCTCTGCCTCAGTTTTTAAAGTTAAAAGATGCGCTTTTTTTTCTTCATGTGGTGCCTCGTGCTGTTGTTATGCATTTGCACTCTGCGGTAATAAATATTAAACGGCAGAGTGAGATGTCAAAGAAGACGGGTTGTTTTTTTTCTTTTTGAAGAAAATAAAAGTTCAGTTGAAAAAAGAAGAGGAATTCGAAAGTCATTCTAAGACACGCTAATAGAGTATTGCTTTCACCAAGGAAATGCAGAGTGAAAAGATTTGATTGACATCACTCTCATCTAATCTAGAATCAAACTTCAATGGGAGCCTTGGAGGTAGAATTGATAAGAGTAACAGTTTTTTTAAAGCAAAGCCCACTTTAACAAGAACCCGTTTAGACTATCGACGAGGGGCCAACAAAACGACAGAAGTCTGTGCCGAGTCAGAGACGGACATCGGCAAACACTGCAGAAGTAATATTTTACACGCTGACTAGCGAGAATAGAACGAGATATCTTTAACTACTTAATACTTACTTAATTCAACATTACAACCCTTTAGTCAAGGTTACAACCTAGCTTCTTACACCACCCATATTATGTGTATTAATATTATTTACATAAATCGAAACGGCCTAATATCGTTTAACAATAAAAACGATAATCAATATCTACCAGCTACACCAACACAATACACACGACACAAATACACACTAAGAATACATCGAACGTGTTGATTATCTAAAGCTGCATACACACATATGTACGACGAACCTGGTTGCGCCTGGTACCAACAATAACATGTATGTCACATACGAGGGATGGACAACATAAGCAAAGTACACAAACAACAATGTATTAGCAATAGAGCTCTCGAGAAAACTAGATCACAAACCTTGCAGTTCAAGTATATTCGCTAGACTGGTTGTGTCGGACTATAAAAGGGCTGGACAAAGCAGGCAGCAGTCAGTAAGAATTCAGTCAGCCTTGTGTGAAGACGCGTTGCGGTTTGAACGTACAAGTGGTATTGCTTGCAAAAAGGTTGTAGGCAGGGAAAGTCTAACGAACAGTTGTTAGTGTTAACGTGGTCAGAAGTGTGAAATAGAATAGTGTACAAGCAAATTATTGTTGTATCGTTAAGTTGTATACGGTGGCACACAAAAGTAGTGTAAAGAATAAAGAGAGTTTAAGAGAAAATAAACACATATTTGTTTATACTTTGTTTGCAGTTAACGAAGTCATATTTAAACGTTTTTAAAAAGGTAAAAACGTAACAATATTATCCATGAGTGGTGGGACTTACAGTTTATTGTCGAATTTGAACGACAGATCTTTCAGAAAATTTTCATTGCAATTTTATTTCTTTTTCGAGTTTTTGCCAGAAGACTGCCGAGGAAGTTGCCGAAGAAATACTTTTTCAAACTTCGTTTTGTTCGTGATATCTGAGCCAGGTTTTGAACCACGTCTTGTAGCCAACACACTACTTACCTTGACTACGGCGAAATTCATGTGATATTCTTACGATTCAATTTAAACATCTAATTGTTACGTTGCCTACTCAATATTGAACAAATCAGTCTGGGAAGGAAAATTCTTTCTTAACCTAGCATTTGTCTGTGGCCTCTGTCTAATGAACAGGCTAACTGATGCAAGTGGATAAGCCTGTATTTGCTCCAGCATATGCAATTACTCAAGATGTGCGTGTAACCAGGAATTCATATTAAATTTACACAAAACTATTGCGTAAGTTGATCAAGGTGGTTGTAGTTTATGTTAACCAGTTCAGGCATGAAAGCGGCGACCGAAAAAGATTTTTGTTGGCCACAGAGGTTAGAAATGTTAATTGTATAGAGAGCTGTAAGGTGGCCACTGGTGTGTTGAAAAATAATATGTTTTCTTAACCAAAAACCTGTGCTTCCTTTAAAAAATCGTGGACTTATCCTTACCCTTGCATATGAGCTTATGTCCGGAATATCTTAGTGTGCAGGGCCAATTGTAAAAATTAGTTTTTAGAGTTGTAGAAGGGGTTTGATAAGCAGGATCTCGCACTAGTTACAGACGAGAGACATTGAAGAAAGATGTTGTTGAAAAATTTTTGCATTGCAATACAACAGGAGGTAAATAATAAAGCCAAATCAAAAGAAAAGCTATGTAAAGCATGACTTAACGAATAAATGTCAAAGCCGAATACTGTCAGAATTACTACCTAGCTTTTCTACTTGAATTTCCATGTCCCCATATGAACTATTTGAAATCGTCGTAGTCTTGTAGGTAATGTGTTCAAACCAGAGGTCCGACATCTCCAACATAAAGAAATACGAAAAAATATTTCTTCGGCGACTTGCTCTCAGCTGATTTTTAACAAAAGCTCTGACAGTAAAATAAAATAGCCATCAAGAAATTTGTCATTCGGAGTCGACTTTAAACTGTAGGTGACGCAACTCCTGTATAACAATTAACATACACAACATAAGTGGTGTGAGGGGATAGGTTGTAATCCTGACTAAAGGGTTGCAATGACAAATTATGTATGTATGTATGTATGCATATTAACTATTTAATCTAACAAGACAGTCACAAAGAGCATCACCTCGCTCAATCCCATTAGCCTTTATATTCCATCGTGACAAAGCTCTATCATTATTTAAAACACGATTGAAAGCTATTTAGAAAATATTGATTGAAATACCTTAGTAGTGTGGGCTTGCTGCTGGAGCTTAATAAGTCAAGCATGTTAATAGTAACAGAGTTCCTCACAGGCCATTATGATGTTAGTTTGCTGACAAGGAGGTGGGATATTTCCCAACGTGACTTTTGCAGTCTATGTAGTGATAAGGAACAGTTCCTTTGTAACTCTCCAGGGAGGAGAGGAATGAAAACACTAGGTAGAGACCTCTTCACGAGTTTTATTTCTCTATTGAGAGATGACATTCAGGCTCTTTTGAGATTGAGATGGCTGTGGCGACTACGCTTAATCAACTGATTGTTTTGACGCCTTGTTTCGTTGCTCTTATTCCCTATATCTGCATCCATATTGTTACATTTTTACCTTTTAAAAACGTTTAAAATATGAGCTCGTATATTACAAATAAAATAAAAATAAATTTTGGATTTAGTTTTAATTAAATTTTTTTATTATCCGCACAATTCTGTGTGCCACTGTTCACAACTTGATGTAAACAACAACAATTGCTTCTCTGTGTTCTTCCTCTATTTATACCCATTACATAAACAATAAGAATTACTAAACAATTGTCCGACAGTTCTTTGTAACGGAGATCTTCAAACCAAGATTGCTCTTTTCAAACACACCGCGCCTTCACACAAGACTGACTGAACTTCAGTCACTCACTAGCCTGCTTTGCTTTGCCTTTTATATGGCAGGGTAAACAGCCTGATGAATGTTCTTGAAGCGAATGTTAATGACTTCACCTTCTCAAAATATCTATAAATGTAAATATCATTCAGTATTTTTGTTTGTGTATTTTGTTTACATTTATTCTTGTAGCGTTGCTTGTGAATTTTTTGTTTACTTGCTTACCATTTTTTCTATGCTCGTGTTTGTTGTTAAAGCAGTACGATAATTTGTAAACAGGTTTGTTTACTGCATTGTTTTGTAGCTTTTGTTTATAATTTTAATGTTAGGCGATGTTAAAGCAAAACATTTCCGTAACAATATCTTATTTTATCTTTGTTCTTCTATCTTGGAATGCAGACCTTACCGTGTGCAACAACAATTAGTTTGAATCCAAGCAGGCAGCTCATGCTAACACCTTCCTTTAGAACACAGTGTCTGAAATGGTCTTAATTCGTTCTAGACCTCCACAAATAAACACTTACTGTGGAGGCGAGCTAATATGTTGACGGAACGATTTTCATTAAATTTATGCTGTTGTTCACTCCTATCTGTTCTATGTTACAAACCTAATATCATACGTGAGTGATAACATATTCACACTCCAAATTTAATTTAATTTTTAAATTATTTTTTTACAACGTCTTCGTTTGTTTTTCTGTGCTTTTTATTTCATTTTATTTCTGGCTTTTCTATTTCCTTTGCCGGGTTTTTTTCTGATTTTAATTTTATCTTTTCCAATTCGTTAAACAAATTTTATTTCATTTCATTTTATTTTTTTATTCTTTATCTCATGTTCCTGTTGTATTTAAAAGCATGTGAAGAAAATATTAAAAAAAAATTCTTTTTTTTACTTATGAATTGTCGTCTGAAACATCTCCGTCACCACAGGGATCCTCATATCCTTTTTCTTTTCCGCTTTGGGTTCTCTAAACTGGTGTGAGTGTGGATGGGAGTGTGTGAGTATGCTTGTGTGTTAACGTTAACACTCTAAGCTCATATGAGCCATAATACATATAAGAGGGTGAGTGAGTATATGTGTGTTGGGATTTCAGGTGGTTATGGTTGGAATTAAAGCAGCAAAGTAAGGGAGTGAGTAAGAAGTATTGTCTCCTTAACCTTTTTCCTTTTGACTTTTTCTTGTCTTTTTCTTTACCATCTTCTAACGTTTTAATGTTATCAACAGAAGCAGCAGCATCAACATCATAATCATCATCATCAAGATGAATTTGTTGCTTTTTATTAAACAATATTGTGTTGTTGGTTTATTATTTCCGCCAGCTTTACCATTTCACCTGCATGTGTGTGTATAGCTGTCTGTCTCTTCAATTGTATTCAGTCACCTGTATACACCAGCATCTAAATCTTCACTTGAAATTGCTTTTAATAGACACAAAAAGAAGAAGAAGAATGCAGAAGAAGAAGAACCTTTTTAAAGCATGTTTTATTTATTCTGGCATTGCCACAGGTCGTATGCTTTATAGTGGTAATAGCCAACAGTGTCAGCTTTGAAACCCCAGAGTGTGTTTGAATTTTTGAAGTTTTTTTTTTTTTTTGTTCTTAAAGGCCTTTAGATCTGTTAAAGAGCCTTTCTTAAGACAATTTTTTTTTTGGTTTCTTTTAATTTTCAACAATTTATTGATAACAGCCTCTTGATAGGTTTGAAATTTAAGGTTTGAGAGGCGTAACTTATTTGAAATAAAATTTTATTTTTGGAGTAGAAAATTGTTTAAATCACCGTGTGTTACACCCTTTGTGAAGGCAAAGACATAGGGTTGAGCTTATTTGTTTACTTAAGAGATTACTGGGATATTTTGTTTGGATTTCTTATGAATCCTTATGCATGTGTTATCCCATATGAAATCGCTGTACTATTTTCAAACAATCGTCATCAAATTTTATGTAGCAAGAGGAAGTAGAAGAACGAAGAAAATAAAAAAGAAAAGACATGGATGGAGATGTAGAGAATAAGAGCCGTGGAATAGGGGAACAAAACAATCAGCTGAAAAGGTGTACTCCTCTCAGCCATCTCAATGTCAAAAGAGCCTGAATGCCGACACTCAACATAGAGTTAAGACCCTCGCAGAATACCCCCCTGCCTAGTGTTCTCATTTTTCTTCTCCCTGGCGTTCTAAAGTAAAGTGATATCATGAGCTCCTTGCTCGGTTTGAAACGAATTGTTGTCGCACACAGTAAGGTCTGCATTGCAAGATAGAAGAACATAGATAAAATAAAATATGGATGGAGATATAGGGAATAAGAGCAGCGAAACAGGGTCGTCAGAATTGCATTAAAAGACAGAAGAACGAAAGAGAAAAAATAAGATATAAATGGAGATATAGGGAATAAAAGCAGCGAAACAGGGTCGTCAAAACAATCGGTTGATCAAGCATACTCGGCACAATTATCTCAACCTCATAAGAGCCTGAACGTCGGCTCTCAACAGAGAAATAAAACTCTTGAAGAGGACTCTACCTAGTGTTTTCATCCTTCTCCTCCCTGGTGAATTGTAAAGGATCTGTTCTACTGTTCCTTGTTTCTTATAAAACTTCAATAGTCTCGTTGGGAAATATCCCCCGTCTTTGTGTGCAAGCTAACATCACAGTCTTCTATAAAGAACTCTGTTACTAGTCTCATGCTTAACTTATTAAGTTCCAGCCACAAGCCGATGTTACCATTGTCGATAAATTGTCAAACGATGCTGGCCACGAAACGTAATGAGTTTATAGAATATGAGTTTGTAGAATATAGGATTAGTTCCAAACACTACATCAACCACAGAGAGTAGAATGTTTTTTACTGCGGGGCCATCTAAAATTTTTACCAAACAATCCAATTTTAATTAAACATTGTCAAGTTTACCTCAGTTTGTGTTCTTAATGCACGTCTTTGACCGTGAGAATGCAAACTGATTGTTATATTAGTATGTGTCCGGTCTAGCTTACATGTGTGGATTTCAATTTTCGCTCGTGTTTGGGTTGAAGTGCAGAGCTTTGTTGTCCTGATAACGGTGTTTTGCTTATACATCGCTTAACATTGAAATTATAAACAAAGGCCACGGAAATAAAACAATGCAGTTTCCAAATTATCGTACTGCTTAATATAACAACGAACATCAGCATAAAAAAGGTAAACAAGTAAACAAAAATGCACAAACAGCACTACAATAATAATTGTAAACAACGATGTCAAGGTGATGAATATTCGCCTTCAAGAACATTCATCAGACTGTTTGCCCTGCAATATAAAAGAGAAGGCAAAGCAGGCGAGTGAGTTAGTGAAGTTCAGTCAGTCTTATCTGAAGACGCGTGAAGAGACTAATCGTGGTTTGAAGATCTCCATTTCAAAGATCAGACGAACAATTGTCTAGTAATTGTTATTGTTTATTCACTTTGAGGAATAACAAACAAGCAATTGTTGTTGTTTACATCAAGTTGTAAACAGTGGCACACATAATTGTGCGAATAATAAAGAATTTTAATTAAAACTAAACACAAATTTATTTTCATTTTATTTTCAATCTACGAGCTAATATTTTAAATGTTTTTAAAAGGTAAAAACGTAACAATATATACATACATGCATACAAACATAATAGATATTATAGTCCATCAGTCAAGTTTACGACCTGGCTAGGCGGGTCCTATAGTTGAAAGGCGACTCCGAACGACATAATTTGAGAAACTTTCTTATGGCAATTTTATATATTCACAGAGTTTTTGCCAGAAATTTGCGCTTTGTTGGAGGATGATAGGCCAACACACTAGATTATGGCGACTTCGGTCAAATACCTTGAGAATGCAAATGAAAATTGGTGTGCAACTGTATTGGTAACGAGTTCGGTGTCTCACTTCAATAAAGCAATACAGACTCAATATTGTTTTAAATATTTGATGTGCGCATATGTGGAGTATTTTTATATAAGATTTGCTGTTTCGATTCTGTTTTTAATGTCCAACTGGGACAGAGCTAATGTACACACAAGCCTTTACAACCGTCAGCAGCCAATCGAACACCATAAGAGGAGATTAAGCTTCTGATTTCGTTCTCCTCAATTTAACTTTCCACCTTAGCGTCCGTTTATTCAAGCATGTGTAGCATGTCTAATTTAGGCACAACTCAGCAAATACTTTCGGCGTAACCCAAGTGTTTTAAGTAATCATGAGGATCTCAACTGTGTCTCTACCAAACTAAATCACTCTTGCCTTAACGCTGGCTAAGATGATGTTAAATAGTAAACATCCGTTAACAAGCAATTTTTTCCGGTACCGATCGTTCGAAGTCATGTGGGATATTTTCACATTTTATTATTGGAAATTGCAATCCTTTAGTAAGGATCACAACCTAGCTTCTCACGCCACCCATGTTGTGCTTGTTATGTATGAAAGACGGGATCTACAAAATTTACAATGATATTATCTAATCGGCAATTTTTATGCAACCCTTCCCTTTTATAATGGGTGTGTAATATGTTCCGTAAGTTTATCTCTTTTGTTTGTTTAATAAAATGTCCTTCTTTAACTCTTAAAGGATTCTACACATTAGCTCTTAAGCACTCATACAATAACAATGGAACAGACATACATATACGAGATTTTTTTATTGTTTACAAAGGTTTTTATATGCAGTTGTTGTTGTGGTTATTACGCTCTCGTTATTCTTTTTTGCTACACAATTTTCTTTCATTATTATAGTCTTTGATGGAACATACCACTACCACCAAGACAAGACATAAGTATGGGGTTATCCATTTAGTGATTTTAAAAATACCGGCCTGGCAAGGCTGCCAGCAGTGGAATATATGCCAGCGGAAGTGCCATTCCGGGTTATGAATCGAAGAATGCGTAAAAATACTGTTACATTTTTACCTTTTAAAAACGTTTAACATATGAGCTCGTAGATTGCAAATAAAATAAAAATAAATTTATTTTTAATATTAAAATTCTTTATTATTCGCACAATTCTGTGCGCCACTGTTCACAACTTGATGGAAACAACAACAATTGCTTTTCTTTGTTATTCCTCTGTTTACAACCTTTGGATAAGCAATAATAACCACTAAGCAATTATTCGACAGATCTTTGTAACGGAGACCTTCAAACCACTATTACTCTCTTCAAACACACAGGGTCTTCACACAACACAGTGATGTACAGTGAACTTCACTAACTCCAGTCTAAGCAGGCGACTTGCCTTGCCTTTTATATGGCAGAGTAAACAGTCTGATGAATGCTCTTAAAGGCTAATGTTCATGGCTTCGCCTTTTCGAAATCTCTATAAACATAAACATCGTTGTTTACATTTATTATTGTAGCGTTGTTTGTGTATTTTGTTTACATTTATTCTTGTATTGTTGTTGCTGTATTTTTGTTTACTTGTTTACCATTTTTTTATGCTGGTGTTTGTTGTTATATTAAGCAATAAGATAATTTGTAAACAGGTTTGTTTACTGCATTGGTTTGCTTTTGTAGCCTTTGTTTATAATTTTAATGTTAAGCGATGTAAAAGCAAAACACCAGTATCTGGATTTTTCATTTTCGTAATAATAGTAAATAAGCGGTGATTCAAAAATGGCCACTTATCGAGCATTTTGTTTTGATTATGATTGTCATAATCGACCTACTGTGCAAATAATTGGCCAGAGTACAAATAAATTTAAAGAGACTGATAGCTTTGCAGCTGTGGTCAGGCATTCTCATCATCGTAATGTATATAGAGTCGAGAATACTACTTTGTTTAGGGAAAATGTGGCTGATAATCCAAGTTTGTGATGCCAAGGTGTTGTCAGCAATTGGGCCTATCTTTTGCCTTGTTATGGCTTATTTAGCATTTGAAATTGCATTTCCATCAATGGAAAGTTTAATTAACGTCATAATTAAAACCGGCTGACCATTTACTTTGCAGTTGATGTTCTTATTACGAGCTAGATTAACAGGCTTTCAAGGCTGATTTTTCCAATAAAACTTTCCCCAGTGATGAGGCACATTTCTCACTCGATGTTTCCATCAATTTTTAGCATATAAGGCTTAGAGAACACTGAAGTGATAGTGGTATGCGTTAGAGACATGAGTTATCCCCGGACTTTTTCGAAAATGATTTTGGAAAAGCCTTTAATATCAATTCATGAGGCCATGATAACCGACTTGTCGCTGAAGTCTAGCAAGTAGTGTGTAGGCTTATTAGACAAGAACCCATGATTCAAAGATTAGCTCAGACATCGCGATGTAAACGAAATACGAAAATTATATTTCGGCGCCTTCCTCTCCGGCAAAAACTGTGAGAGGAAATAAAATTATTTCTGTTGTTCGGAGCGACTTTAAATTGTAGGTCCTGCCACTCGTGTATAAATTAACCTGCACAACATGGGTGTTGTGAAAAGCTAGGTTCTAGTCCTCACTAAAGGGTTTTAAGAAACAATTGTGTAAGTACTGGTATCGACTTTTTTTTTAAACTGAAATGGAAGATTATGCATTGGACGATGACCTGCAGGCTTTATTGCTTGCGAGGTTTATAGAAAGAGTCAGGGTCACCAAGACCAAGCGATTTCACGCCGCTGGAGTTGTATTAATTTCTGTGGGGCTTCGTAGAAACCATGTCCACATGGAGAATATCTTAATGTTAAGCTATTTTGGAAACCAAAATTCACCAAGTTATTGTGGAAATATCGCCTGATGTGTGGCAATCAAAAAGATCGATCCGAAGATGGCCATTTAAATTACGTCCGGATGGCAAGGTCTTAGTATTTTATGAAAATAATAGTTTTTAGTTTTGAAACCCAAAAATGGATAGCCCTTTACAAAGGCAAACACATGAATTATATTTTCTATGGCTGAGTTTTTTCTAATTACGCTCACACACATAATCGTGCATAAGTACAGAGTATACTATGAATATAAGAGAAAGAGAGAGGGAGAGAGAGAGAGAAAGAGAGTAAGACAGAACGAGACAGAGTATCTATTTTAAATTGACAATTAGTTAATTACTTCATGTGTAATTTTTCTTTATAAGACACTATAAAGAGACTAAAACAGTGAAAGAAAAGAGAAACAGAGAGCCAGAGAGGATATGGTTTGAAAAAATGCTGGTAATGAAAATAGGAAATCTACACACATACTGTCAATTATAACGGGTGATTTTTTAGCTTTATTATCTTTTTGGCAACACTGGTTTAAACAGCTAACGCACGTTTCGTGTTTTGTTTCACTGTCTTCACATCTTCAGTTTGGTCTATAATTTAACCATGAATCGTCTTACAAACGAACAACGCTTGGAAATCATTGAATTTTATTATCAAAATGTGTGCTCTGTTAAAAAAGTTCATCGCGCGCTTCTTCTCCATTTTATCCACTGAAGCGGCTATTCGGGCTATTGTGACTAAATTTCGCACAAAATTTACATTGTTGGACATTAAACCAGCAACACGCTTACGTAGAGTGCGAACTGAAGAAAATATCGCAGCATGTATCGGCCAGTGTTAATGATGACCATCAATTATCAATTCGTCGCCATTCGCAGCAATTTGGCCTCTGTTACTCAACAACGTGGAAAATTTTGCGAAAGGATTTAGTTGTGAAGTCTTTCAAAATACAGCTGGTGCAAGAATTGAAACCGAACGACCTACCGCAACGCAGAATTTTTGTTGAATGGGCTCTTGGAAAGTTGGCCGAAGATCCACTTCTTTATTGAAAAATTGTGTTCAGCGACGAAGCTCATTCTTGGCTCAATGGATACGTAAATAAGCAGAATTATCGATTTTGGAGTGAAGATCAGCCAGAAGCATTGCAAAAGCTACGAATGCATCCAGAAAAAGTTACAGTTTGGTGCGGTTTATGGGTTGGTGGCTTCATTGCACCGTACTTCTTCAAAGATGCTGCGAATCGTAACGTAACTGGGAATGGTGAGCGCTACCGTGAGATGATATCCAACTTGTTTTGCCCAAAATGCAAGAGCTTGATTTGCATGACATGTGGTTTCAACAAGACGGTGCCACATGCCACACAGCACGCGTAACAATGGACTTATTGAGAGGCGAGTTCGGTGAACATTTTATTTCACGTTCGGTCACCGGTCAATTGGCCGCCTAGATCGTGCGATTTAACGCCTTTAGACTATTTTTTGTGGGGCTATGTTAAAGCTGATGTCTATACAGTTTCAATTGCGCTTCAATTGACGCATTGGAAGACAACATTGAAGCATTTATTCGTGAGATATCGGCCGAAATGTTGGAAAGAGTATGCCAAAATTGGACTAAGCGGATGGATCATTCGAGGCGCAGTCGCGATCATTATTTGCCTGAAATAATCTTCAAACATTAAATTATATGGACCGTACTATCGATTCAAATAAAGATTTCATGAATTTTTCTGAATTTTATGTGTTTTTTTTGAAAAATTTTCCTATAGCTCTTAAAATATCACCCATTACATACATACATAAGTACATACATGTATACACTTTAATTTATTTTTTCCTTCTCTCTTTCTTTTTGTTGGCTGCGACTAGTTTTTCTTTTCTTCGTTTGTTTTATTCAAGTGTGTTGGCAAAAGAAAAAATTTTTTTATAAAAAAAAGTGAGCGTGTGAGCGTCCATTAAAGCAACCTTTTTAGGCATGAGGAAAATTATTTCAGCAAACATATGACAAAAGAAACTTGCCACAAAGAAAAAGAAAGAAATTAAATAAAGGACATATAAAGAGGGCTGCTATGTTGCCACAATTGAAAGGCAAACATTGCCGGTTTGTTTTAATCACACACAGTCATTAGACAGATAAACACAAAAGACAATAAATGGTGTTGATAAGCAAAAAAAAATTAAAAAATTTTAATTAAAAAAAAATAAAAAAAATAAAACAAATTGCAATTGAGAATATACTAGACACACTTACCACATCAATAATCTGCATTAAAGTTAAACCGAAACTTAATTGCAGTGGATCGGATTCATTAACAACGGGTCGCTCTAAACTGTTGTAATTATCTAGGAGAGCGTGTAATAAACGTTTTTCATGAGGTCCTGCTGTTGTAACTGTAATGAGATAAGAAACAAATAAAGGAATGTTATTATTACCGCATGTAAAAAGTATTCAAACAATAAAATTTAAATATAAAAAGAGAGTTTCTTCCACTTGATCTGAAAAAGTTATGAGTGAATGAAAAACCTCTGCTCCCTTCCAGTAGGATAGCATTAAAAACGAACATCAAAATAAGATAAAGAGCTTCTGCTTTTGAGGAAGAATAGAAATATAATTTTTCAAAGCTTCTTAACACTACACAACGAGGTTCGTATGCGTCCGTAGGATCTACATCATGGAAATGACATTCGGATTTCCGGTTACTCTTCTATACATTCTTGTGAGACTTAGGTCGAAACTAAGGTTCTTTCAGCATATTTAACAGAAGGACTTGTCTTACACGTAAAACAGTTTAAAATGTTAGTAAGTTTGGCAACATTCAGAGCTTTGAATTCAAAATATTGTTACGAAAATGAAAAATTTAGATACTAGTGTTTTGTTATTACATCGCTTAACATTAAAATTATAAACAGAAGCTACAAAAGCATAACAATGCAAGTAAACAATCCTGTTTACAAATTATCGTACTGCGTAATATAACAACAAACACCAGCATAAAGAATTGGTAAACAAGTAAACAAAAATACACCAACAAAACAACAAGAATAAATGTAAACAACGATGTTTACGCGGTTTATGTTTATAGAGATTTCGAGAAGAAATTTACTGACAGTTTACACTGCCATATAAAAGGAAAGGCAAAGTAGGCGACTGGGTGAGTGAAGTTCAGTCAGTCGTTTGTGAAGACGCGCTGCGTTTGAAGAGAGTAATCGTGGTTGGAAGATCTCCATTACAAAGATCTGACGAATAATTGTCTAGTAATTTTTATTATTTGTGCAAAGGGTATAAACAGAGGAATAACAAATAACAAAGAAAAGCAATTGTTGTTGTATACATAAAGTTGTGAAGAGTTCCATACAGGATTGTGCGAATAATAAAGAATTTTAATTAAAAGTTTAGCGGTCTGCAAATAACAGATTATCGATGTTAAGGTTCACTTGCAGACTAGAAAAGACTTCAGTATGAGTCAGATATTCCAGTTGTTTGTGTCGGAGAAATTACAAGGACCTTCTATGCTTAATTGTATAATTCGTGAAGTTTTTTGTTACGTAAGGATGCTGCCTGCTGGATATTGTAGAAGTTTGTGCTACTAAAAAAGAGATTAATAATTGTCGCTTCTTCTTTAATTTGTATATCACTTAACGATTCTGTATTAATTTACTTCCATTATCCCTCCATTCTTCCTTCTTTTGAAGGGCTGTAAAATTGCACTTCAATTTATTGGCAGACACCAATAATTGGCGGTAATTAAAAGTGAATACTTAAATGTCCAGCTTGTTAACTGCCAGACACTAATGAGTTGCATCCTACGAAGTGACAGGCAATGAAAAGTGTAGAAAAAATATAAAAAATGGACTGCAGTAGTAAAGAAATTGTAATTGAAATTCATTTGAAAGGACATGCTGCCTTCTAGACTAAAATATCTCTTTTTTTGTGAAACATAACTGGCAACTGAGGTTAATTCCATTAAATCTTTAAAAACAGACATTAATTACGTTTATCAGTGCCTTTCTGTTAAGAATTTATTCACTTAAGTATTCATTTGAAAGTTGATCTCAAGAAATTGACGTCAGTTCTTTTTAAAAACTGGCACTCATAAACTATCATAGTGTTACGTTTTTACCTTTTAAAATCGTTTAAAATATGAGCTCATAGATTGCAAGTAAAATAAAAATAAATTTGTATTTAATTTTAATTAAAATTCTTTTTTATTCGTACAATTCTGTGTGAAACTCTTCACAACTTGATGTATACAACAGCAATTGCTTGTCTGTGTTTTTCCTCTATTTATACCCTTTACATAAGCAATAACAATTACTAAGCACCTGTACGACAGATCTTTGTAACGGAATTCTTCAAACCCCGATTACTCTCTTCAAACGCAACTCATCTTCAAACAAGACTGACTGAACTTTTACTAACTGTGTGCCTCAACAACAATTTCGAGAATTAAAAACCATTAAATTACTTACAATTTCGTCTTCATTTTTCAAAATAATTTCCATTTGAATGGAAATTTAAATTCGCTTAAACCAGTCCTCAGCATTTCAAATGCTGCCATTCAGCAAATTAATAACGTTGCCATGAAGCAAATTATTTTCGTAATGTTTTTGGCAACCTAATCAACTGTCAAGACAAATAAATCCCGCATGTGTTATCCTGCCATGAAAATATTGCCAACCCCCCCTTATAATACCCAACTTATCGCATTAACTTACTTGAAAAAAATCATTTTTTTTGTGAAATTGTTTCGTTGGAAAAGAAAAGAATGAATGTAATGGTGCGATGGGCAGAGAGAGAGAAGGGGGAAAGAGTGAAAAATGATGTTTATTTGTTTAATGCGTTGAATATTTAAAGTTTCAAAAGAAATTTAAATAAAAATGAAATTTATTTTGAAAGTTTAAAACAACATTGTATGTGATACTGCTCGCTCTCTTACTCACTCACTCTCTCTCTTTCTATATTTCCTTTTATGTCAGTTTGTTTTCATTTTTTACTTCTCTTGTTTCAAACTCATTATGATTTGATAAAACTGAATGGAAGAGGAACAGCAGCGGAGGCAGCAGCAGCAGCAGCAGCAGTGGCATAAGCAGCATTTCATTTGAAATTATTATTCGTGGTGTGCTATTCTTGTCATTTAGTTTCGCTTGTGGCAACAATAATTTCTCCGTGTCTTTAAATATTAAAAATAGATAAAGTTTTCTTTCTCTTTTTTTCTACCACCTCTTGAATGAACGCTTCCATTCGTGTCTCGTAGTGTTTGTCATGTTTTGTTTATGACATGATTTAAATTGCCGAGCGTTGTTGCCTGGGTGCTGGTTATAAAAAGAAGTTCGAATCCTTTCACATGATGGCAGCTACATTTACATAAAGGGTCCGCCAAAAAACTTTTTTTTTGAAAATACTTAAAAAAAAAACTACCGAATATTTTCTCAAATTTCTTTGCTTATTTGAAAGTACAATCCTTCCGATTAATAATGGAAAATAATTTCATTCAAATGGCTGCCTCGGCTGGCCATGCAGTAGCCTACACCAGAAGATGCCGATTTTGGCAAAAAAAATCATCTTTTCAGATGAAGCTCATTTTGATCTTGGCGGATATGTAAACAAGCAAAATTGTCGCATTTGGGGTACAGAAAACCCGCGCGCATACATTGAAAAGCCGACGCATCCAAAACGAGTCACTGTTTGGTGCGGATTTTGGTCCAGAGGCATAATTGAGCCATTTTTCTTCGAAAATGAGCAAGGTGTGGCCGTTACAGTCAATGGCGATCGTTATCGGGTCATGTTGAATGAATTTTTGTTCACTAAAATTGAAGAGGAGGCTATTGGCAACATTTGGTTTCAACAGGACGGCGCTACGTGCCACACAGCCGAAGCTACACTCGATGTTTTGCGCCCAGTTTTTGAAGATCGCATTATCAGCCGCAGAGCTGATGTCGTTTGGCCACCTCGGAGCTGCGATTTGACACCGTTGGACTATTATTTGTGGGGTGCCGTCAAAGATAAGTGTTACGCCCGACAAGCCAGAGACAATCGATGCTTTAAAGGACAATATTCGTGAACCCATTGGTGATATACAGCTGCACACAATCGCTTAAGTGCTTAAATGTGCTTAATGTGCTTAAAAATTGGACCGATTGTGTAGGCTACTGCATGGCCAGCCGAGACAGCCATTTGAATGAAATTATTTTCCATTATTAACCGGAAGGATTGTACTTTCAAATAGAAAAAGAAATTTGAGAAAATATTCAGTAGTTTTTTTTTTAAACATTTTCAAAAAAAAGTTATTTGGCGGACCCTTTATATAAGCTTAAGGAATTCGGAAGGTCTTATGGTTGTTAAAGATTTGCTGCTTCCACAGTTAGCAACACTCTTTATGCAACAAGTAGTTGCTTATTCTCTTGTGTTGTCTTTTTCAGTCAGGATTATGACGTAGTTTCTCACACCACTTATGTTGTGTGTGTTAATTTTATACATCGGATTCGACTTTGAATTTTTTGAGAAAATTTTGAGAAACTTTTCATGGCAATTTTATTTTACGTTCAGACTTTTTGCCAGAAATCTGCTGAGAGGAAGTTGCCGAAGAAATATTTTTTTTTAATTTCATTTTCTTGGCGATGTCTGTGGTAGGACTTGAACCGTGGCCTCACGTCTAATAAGCCAACACACTATCTACTAGACTATGAAGACTTCTTGTCTTTTTATGTTCTTTCTTTATTGCACACAAGCCGGGTGCTTGAGAGACGCCTCTTGCTGGGTTTTAATTTTAATTTAATTCATTCAAGTTCAATGACCCTTTTTTCTTATTAAATGATTAAATATCATTTTAATTTTGCTGTTGTTGTTGTTGCTGCTTCTGTAGCTGCTATTTACTTGTTACCCGCATTTTATTCTTAACACCTTCTGTTGCCATTGCCTGTACTAGTACTTGTGACTGTAGTTGTTACCTGCCCCAAGTTATAATTTCGTTGAATGGGTTCGTTGGTTCTTATTGTAATGACAAGCTGTTACACAATTTAATGTTTTCAAAGTGTTGTTGTAAACAAACATTTTATACAATGCGAGGGTTGTCCAGAAAGAAAAATATTATAATTTTTTTTTCACAATTTATTAGCGCACAACCCTTGTAGTTTTTGAAATGATGATGAGAAAGAAACCGTCGTTAACCTACATTTAACATGTAAAAGTGCTAATAATAGTTGCCTCGTTTTATATCAAAAAAATTGTAACGTGAGAGTCATCATCATCATAACACAAGAGAGCTGGCAGTTGTTAAAGTAGTTGCCACAAAAGAACACAGACAATTTCGTTATATCAGCAGCAAGCAGCAAGCAGCAGCAGCAGCCGTAGCAATTGTATCAGTAGTTTATAGCTGCGAACGAGGTGAATGAATGAATGTAAGAGACAAACAGTTGCTGTTGAATCCGTAATTGTGCAGCCATCACTTTATCTAGTTGTTGTGGTGGTTGTTGGTGTTGTTGCTGTTGCGGCAAACAAGTAATAGTAACGAGGGACACAAAAGCAACATTAACATCTTTAACAGGCTTTTTACGTAGACAATATGTTGCAACAGCGACAGCGATGTACCTTCCCCCACACCGCAACTAATTTTGCCACTCATTAATGGGCTCATGTAAGTTAAGAGAAGGAATTTAACACACATACACATACACACATATACCCAGAGAGAGAGGATGTGTAATAAAGTTATCTTAACAGAAAATAAAAAACCTTCTACATACACACACACACACGCGCGCGCGTACATTAACTGTTAATTGAGGGGTCTACACGAAATATGCGTTGAACTTCTTTGCCTCCACTTAAAAACACTCACACACACAGACCGTGTGTTACATTCATTATCATAAAAGGCTCAGAGGAAATGAAAATTGTTTGGCAAGAAAGTCATGGATTTTTCACGGGTTTTTTTTTTTGTGTGTGAAAACGTTGAGTACTCCTATGTTTGTGATTAAAGTTCTCATTTCGCTAACAACTTGGTGCCTTAATGTGGCTTATTTATGGAGTTTAGAAAATGCTGGTAAAATACTACCGAAGTTGGTTTGTTACTTCTAAAACAACAACAACACAACAACAAAAGCAGAAATATTTCATTTACATTTACAATGCCTGTGTATAAAACATAAAAATAGTGTACATGCCTACATACATACATACCTATAGACATACATTCGTAATATATTTACATTATTTCCCTTCAATGATGCTGAAGAAAATGTAAATGAAATAAATTTTTTGAAAATAAGTCACACATACATGCTTATGGAGCCTAGTTGTAGGCAATCAAATTTTCTGTATAATTGTTAGTAAATCTCTGTAGGGAAAAATGATGAAAATTTTTCTTCGTAGGGAATAAAATTAGTGACACATTAATGCTTAATTACTTTAAATCATAAAGTGAAATTTAATAATAAGCCAAATGGAAAGAGTAGACACTAGTCTGGAGGGAAGTGTATAAGTCTGACAGTGTGAAAGTTATTGATTCGACAAACGTCAGGGCTCAGTTTGTATTGCTTTTGTAAAACAGCGAGTGTAAGACCTTAGGTATTCCACTGTTATTAACCAGAAAAATGCTATTCAATATATCATGCTGTGTTATCGATATCTATAACTTTGGTTTTGTACGCTGGGAATGATTTTTCCGTTCGATAAAGTTTGGCACGTAATCATGAACCATCAAAATAACGTTTCTAAAATTCACTTTGAATTAAATAATCTGTTAGCAGATTCATATTGTTACGAAAATGAAAAATGTAGATATTGGTGTTTTGCTTTTACATCGCTCAACATTAAAATTATAAACAAAAGCTACAAAAACAAAACAATGCAGTAAACAAACCTGTTTACAAATTTATTGTACTGCTTAATATAACAACAAACATCAGCATAAAAAAATGAAAAACAAGTAAACAAAAGTCCACAAACAACACTACAAGCATAAATTTAAACAAAATACAAACAACAATAGTGAATGTAAACAACGATGTTTACATTTATAGAGACTTGGAAAGGCCTCCATGAACATTCAACAGACTGTTTACTCCGCCATATAAAAGGCAAGACAAAGCAGGCAACGAGTCAGTAAAAGTTCAGTCAATCTTGTGTGACAACGCGGTGTGTTGTAGAGAATAATTGTGGTTTGAAGATCTCCATTACAAAGATCTGTCGTATATTTGCTTATTTTTTATGCAAAGGGTGTAAATAGAGGAATAACAAAGAAAAGCAATTGTTGTTGTTTACATCAAGTTGTGAAGAGTAGTACACAGATTTGTGCGAATAAAAAAAGAATTTTAATTAAAACTAAACACAAATTTATTTTTATTTTATTTTCAATCTATGAGCTCATATTTTAAACGTTTTTAAAAAGTAAAAACATAACAATATGAATGCAGATATAGAGAATAGGAGCAACCAAACAGCTAATCAAGCGTACTCGCCCCAGCCATCTCAATCTCAAAGGAGCCCGAACGCTAGCTCTCAACAGATAAGTAAAACTCTTGAAGAGGACTCTACCTAGTGTTTTCAGTCCTCTCCTCCCTGGAGAGTTGCAAAAGAACTGTTCTCCACTGTTCCGGTAAAAACCTAACACTATGATAGTTTATGGGTGCAACTTTTATAAAAAAAACTGACGTCAATTTCTTGAGATCAATTTTCAAAGGAATACTTAAGTGAATAAATTCTTAAACGGAAATCACTGGTAAACGTAATTAACGTCTGTTTTTAAAGATTTAAAGGAATTAGCCTCAGTTGCCAGTTATGTTTCGCAAAAAAAGAGATATTTTAGTCTAGAAGACAGCATGTCCTTTCAAATGAATTTCAATTACAATTTATTTACTACTGCAGTTTTTGTCTTATATTTTTTCTTTACTTTTCATTGCCTGTCACTTCGTAGGATGCAAGTCATTAGTGTATGGCAGTTAACAAGCTGGACATTGATTGCTTTAAGTGTTCACTTTTAATTACCGCCAATTATTGGTGTCTACCAGTGCGATTTTACAGCCATCAATGGAAGGAAGGCAGGATAACGAAAGGAAATTAATACAGAATCGTTAAGCGATATACAAATTAAAGAAGCGACGATTATTAATACCTTTTATTATCACAAATATTTACGATATCCAACTGGCAAATGCAGTAGAAAGAGAAACTGACATCAGCAAATTTATTTTTATTTTATTTGCAATCTACGAGCTGGTGTTTTTACATCTTAACGTAACAATAATAAATGTGGTTCTATGCTTTCGTGATATTTAGTTTCATAGCCGTGATCGCAGCGTCTCCCTATCTCTCTCCTCTCTATTTCTTGAGCTATTTACATAATTTTTAGAAACAAATGAATTTCTTTGAAATGTAACACATGCAATTTATATCAAAGGCTACTGACTGTTCCATTACGTCATTAAAATAATAAAAAATAGAGTCTCCAATCCAACCCCAGACTTTTGTGTGATAATTTCAAATATTTAAGTTAAATTAATGACTAAAGCAGACATAATTTATTTGAAAGTTAATACGCATCTTATTAATCACTATGGGCTGTTGAAATAAGAAGAAAAAATCTTTAAATAAAAAAAAAAAATTTTTTTTTAAATAATCTTTCGAATCTTCTGTCCCTTAAGAACTAAGGACTTAACTGAGTAAGACCCGAAGATCAATTAAAATTAAATCAACATTTATTTTATTTGCCTCAAAGACTTTAAAATTAATTTGTTTTTTCCCTTCCAAAAAAATTTCCATAAGAATTGACCAAATCCTCCTGCTCCTTATAGACTCGTATAATTTTCTGTGTGGAGATGGTTACTTAATGCCGGCCCAAAAACGAAATTATTCAAATCCAAAGTGACAAAGTGGTTGTGATAGAAGGCCATTGATAGACTATATAATGGGTGATTTTTTAAGAGCTATAGGAAAATTTCACATAAAAATTCCGAAAAATTCATGAAATCTTTATTTGAATCGATAGTACGGTCCATATAATTTAATGTTTAAAGATTATTTCATGCAAATGTTGACCGCGACTGCGCCTCAAATGGTCCATCCGCTTAGTCCAATTTTGGCATGCTCTTTCCAACATTTCAGACGGTATCTCACGAATAAATGCTTCAATGTTGTCTTCCAATGCGTCAATTGAAGCGGGATTGTCTGTATAGACATGAGCTTTAACATGAGTCCCACAAAAAATAGTCTAAAGGCATTAAATCGCACGATCTAGGCGGCCAATTGACCGGTCCCGAACGTGAAATAAAATATTCATCGAACTCGCCTCTCAATAAGTCCATTGTTACGCGTGCTGTGTGACATGTGGCATCGTCTTGTTGAAACCACATGTCATGCAAGTCAAGCTCTTGCATTTTGGGCAAAAATAAAGTTGGATATCATCTCAGGGTAGCGCTCACCATTCACAGTTACGTTACGATTCGCAGCATCTTTGAAGAAATACGATCCAATGATGCCACCAGCCCATAAACCGCACCAAACTGTGACTTTTTCTGGATGCATTGGTAACTTTTGCAATGCTTCTGGCTGATCTTCACTCCAAAATCGAAAATTCTGCTTATTTACGTATCCATTGAGTCAAAAATGAGCTTCGTCGCTGAACACAATTTTTCGATAAAGAAGCGGATCTTCGGCCAACATTCCAAGAGCCCATTCACCAATAATTCTGCGTTGCGGTAGGTCGTTCGGCTTCAATTCTTGCACCAGCTGTATTTTGAAAGGCTTCACACCTAAATCCTTCCGCAAAATTGTCCACATTGTTGAGTAACAGAGGCCCAATTGCTGCGAACGGCGACGAATCGATAATTGATGGTCTGGCCGATACAGCTGCGATATTTTTTCAGGTCGCACTCTACGTAAGCGTGTTGATGGTTTAACGTCCAACAATGTAAATTTGGTGCGAAATTTAGTCATAATAGCCTGAATAGCCGCTTCAGTGGGTCGATTAAACCGACCATAAAATGAAAGAAGCGCGCGATGAACTTTCACGCATTTTGATAATAAAATTCAATGATTTGCAAGCGTTGTTCGTTTGTAAGACAAACTGAAGATGTTTGACAGTGAAACAAAAACACGAAACGTGCTTGAGCTGTTTAAACCAGTGTTGACATAAAGATAACAGCTAAAAAAAATCACCCGTTAGGTATATACTACACTTGGAATGAATGAATGAATAACTGTTTAATATTCATTTAATTATTGTCCTTTATCTCTCACCGAATCTCTCTCTCTCTCTCTCTCTTTCTATTGAATTCCTCCTTCCACTTATCAACACCAAAATGAAATAAATTTCTTCTCAAGTGCTTTTGCCACAGGAAGAAGAAGGAGAAGTAGAAGGCTAAGGAATTTGTTGAATTAATGTTTGTGTGACTGTGGCCAACCAACAAAACCGTAACTAAACGATGATGATTTCAACTTTAAATTGTTTGCCTAAACAACAATCTGTCTGTCTGTCGGTCGGTCTCTTATGTTTATCTGTCTGTCCTATTGTGGGTGGATGCTTTTCATTGGTATTGGTATTGCAAATTGTCAAAAGCTTTAAATAAAATTAAATTTTTTAGAAAAAAGAAAAAAAAAATAAAAAGAATTTTAAAATAAATACAGGGGGAGATGGTGTTTAACAGCCATTACTATAGCATTTCTAAAATCATTATTTTGTTCGTAAAAGGCCTATGCAAAGTTTAAGGTAAGAGGCGTTAAAGGGAAGTAGATTCCTTGTAGTCATTTATCATTTATGTATGTGAGGGTATCTGTTTGTTAGATTTTGTTGAGCTAAGCAATTAAGATTCGTATCTGAAATTAAATATTCTTTAAGCTGTGATGACAACAACAGCCCTCAAGTTAAATTTATTACGCGTTGCCACTTATTGTGGCATTAGCTGTTATTGTAACGTAATTCAATGATTTCGTTAAAGCCACACAGAAAAAAAGAAAAAAAAACCATTAAATTCAAGCTTAAAGCAGTCCTTTTAATACAAAATAAGACAACAGAATAAAAAATGTTTCACTAAAGTAATTAATTCGTCAAGGATATCGTATAAATTTATCTCATAGTGAGAGGGAGAGGGGTATCAAACAACATGTAATTGATAAATGATTCTAACAATAATTATCCCTTAAGCTGGAAAGAAATTAAAAACTTATAGCAGAAGTAAAAGTATGGATAAGTATTCGCATGTCAGTAACGATATTGAGACTAGCGGATAGATTACATGGATTGATAAATAATCATTCTTATTGGAACTTAACACACGTAGATTAAAGAGGCTTTTTAACGACGATGGAACGACTGTCACCGTCAATTCGGAGCGTTATGGTCATATGATAACCGACTTTTTTGCCTGCTATTGAAGAATACGACTTGGAGAATATGTGGTTTCAACAAGACGGTGCCACATGACACACAACTCGAGTGAATATGGCTTTATTGCAAGAGACATTTACTGGCCGCGTAATTTCTCGTCGTAGCGATATCAACTGGCCACCAAGATCATGCGATTTGACACCATCAGACTTCTTTTGTGGGGCTACGCAAAAGACCGTGTTTATGCAGATAAACCTTCAACTCTTGAGCACTTAAAAACCAACATTCTTCAAGTTATGGCTGAGATACCGCCTAATATGTGTGTCAAAAAGTGATCGAAAATTACCTCAAAAGAATCAATGCTTGCAACACTTCGCGTGGAGGTCATTTAAATGATGTAGTATTTCACACATAATCTCAACGTTCAAACTTTACAATAAAAGAGAAATATGATGAAAAAAATTATTTTATATGTGTTTTATTTACATTTACTTTTGAAACTACGAAATGTATAACCCTTTACATACTGTTACGAAAAGGAAAAATCTAGACCAGTATCTTTGCTTTTACATCGCTTAACATTAAAATTTTAAACAAAAACAACAAAAACAAAACAATCCAGTAAACGAACCTGTTTACAAATTATCGTATTGCTTAATATAGCAACAGACACCAGCATAAAAAAATTGTAAACAAGTAAACAAAAATATACAAACAACACTGCAATACTAAATGTAAACAACAATGTTTACATTTATAGAGAAATCATGAACATTCGCTTTCAAGAATATTCATCAGGCTGTTTACCTTGCCATATAAAAGACAAGGCAAGGCAGGCGAGTGAGTTAATGAAGTTCAGTCAGTCTTTTTTGAAGACGCGATGTGTTTGAAGAGAGTAATCGTGGTTTGAAGATCTCCGTTACAAAGATCTGTCGAATAATTGTCTCGTATTTGTTAATATTTTTGCAAAGGGTGTAAACCGAGTAATAATAAAGAAGAGCAATTGTTGTTGTTTACATCAAGTTGTGAACAGTGGAACACAGAATTGTGCGAATAATAAAGAATTTTAATTAAAACTAAACACAGATTTTTTTATTTTAGTTGCAATCTACGAGCTCATATTTTAAACATTTTTAAAAGGTAAAAACGTAACAATATTGAAGAACGTGTTTAACGTCTATCTGGATTATTTTGAGGGAACATGCCACAAGCATAATGAAGGTGAAACCCGATATGGATTGATTGCTTATATTAAAACCTTTGAACTTATTAGACCCATTGGGGGTCTACATTTCGAGCAGTTATTTGCGGGTTGAAAAGGTTAAGGCCAGTAGTTTTCTACAAAGTGAACAGGCTTTTAATACTTTTAGCCTTAAAAGCGAAGTCTATATACCGGGTTTTTCAACAGGGACTTTTGGACTTTAACAGCTGATAACGGCCATCTTGTTTAAGCTACATCTGTCAAATTAGTTGTCTGTTTTGCCAAATCACCATGGACAGGTATAGTGTTCAACAATGTGTACAAATAATAAAATTCTTGTATCAAGATGTGTGTTCTGCTCTGGCACGTGGGCTTTTCTATGCAATATAATCTTCAGTCATGAGGTCCATTTATGGATGAATATGTATGTGAATCAGTAAAATTGTCCAAGTCACATGACGTCCAAAAACGGCCAATGTGTAACGAAAAGATATAAGTTTTGTGTAAGTTTAGACCGGGCGACGTTATAGGTTCGTATTTCTTTGTAGAACGAGGTTGAAAAGGCCTTCGCTTTCAACAAAAGACCCCATACATACAAATATTTTGGTCTGATTTGAATGCTCTGGACACCAACCACATGCGGTTTCAGCTGTATGGTGCCACAGAGCTCATTCCATATTAAATATTCACCCTAATGGTCTAGTTTGGATTCAGTAGCTCATCTTTACCATGACGTCCACGACGAACGCTGTATAAATGTCTCTTCCAAAATTTTCACATCAATGACACTTTCATACATATCACATTATAAAATAGTTGGCCATAAAACAGAACCTTGAGGAACATCTGCGACATATAACTCATCACCCTCGTCGGTTGCGTAAAGTGGGGTCACAGCATCGCAAGAAGACTTAGAAGCATTTTTAATATTCAAGACAAAAAGAAAAGAAATATTTCTTAACATTACTGTTATTCTTCATCGTCTTGCGGACTTTACTTGCTTAAATGGTCATGGCAACACTTTAGTCAGGTACACAACCGATCTTCTTACATCATTCTTTTTGTGTGAGTTAATTTTATTCACGATTGTTGGGACTTATAGTCCTAACGACAGATTTGAGAAACTTTTCATGACAATTTGATTTATTTTCAGAGATTTTTCCCAGAAGACTAATGAAAAGAAGTATTTTTTCGTTTTGTTCGAGATTTCTGAGCTGGTTTTCGAACTGCAGACTCTCGTCTAATAAGCCAACACATTTCCCACAAGACTAAGGGGAATTCTCGTAGGACGGAAAAAATTTCATTAGTTTTCGAAATTGCTTTCCGAAAGCCATACTGGTTGCGTGAAATTTCTTTGAACTCTTCAGAGGCTGCCAATAACTTTACACACAAATGCTAGTCTCTAGGACCTTACCTAAAAATGGGTGGAATTTTTCAATAAAAAACCCATAAAATTCAGAAAAGTGCATGAAATCTTTTTTTGAATCGATAGTACGGTCCATATAATTTAATGTTTGAAGATTATTTCATGCAAATGTTGACCGCGACTACGCCTCAAATGGTCCATCCGCTTAGTCCACTTTTGGCATACTATTTCCAACATTTCGACCGGTATCTCACGAATAAATGCTTTAATGTTGTCTTCCAATGCGTCAATTGAAGCTTGGGCTTGTCTGTATAGACATGAGCTTTAACATAGCCCCACAAAAAATAGTCTAACCACATGTCATGCAAGTTAATCTCTTGCATTTTGGGCAAAAAAAAGTTGGATATCATCTCACAGTAGCGCTCACCATTCACAGTTACGTTGCGATTCGCAGCATCTCTGAAAAAGTACGGTCCAATGATGCCACCAGCCCATAAACCGCACCAAATTGTGACTTTTTCTGGATGCATTGGTAGCTTTTGCAATGCTTCTGGCTGATCTTTACTCCAAAATCGACAATTCTGATTATTTACGTATCCATTGAGCCAAAAATGAGCTTCGTCGGTGAACACAATTTTTCGATAAAGAAGTGGATCTTCGGCCAACTTTCCAAGAGCCCATTCACCAAAAATTCTGCGTTGCGGTAGGTCGTTCGGCTTCAATTCTTGCACCAGCTGTATTTTGAAAGGCTTCACGCCTAAATCCTTCCGCAAAATTTTCCACGTTGTTGAGTAACAGAGGCCCAAGTGCTGCGAACGGCGACGAATCGATAATTGATGGCCGATATCATTAAAACTGGCCGATACAGCTGCGATATTTTCTTCAGTTCACACTCTACATAAGCGTGTTGGTGGTTTAATATCCAACAATGCAAATTTGGTGTGAAATTTAGTCACAATAGCCCGAATAGCCGCTTCAGTGAGTCGATTAAACTGACCATAAAATGGAGAAGAAGCGAGCGATGAACTTTCTTAACAGAGTACGCATTTTGATAATAAAATTCAATGATTTGCAAGCGTTGTTCGTTTGTAAGACGATTCATGGTTAAATTATAGGCCAAACTGAAGATGTTTGACAGTGAAACAAAACGCGAAACGTGCGTGAGCTGTTTAAACCAGTGTTGCCAAAAAGATAATACCAAAAAAATCACCCGTTAGTATACAGAAGACAGAATAGAAAGGTTTGTATGACTGGTTATATCTTAATGTTTTATCCGGCATAGAAATCAAGTACTCAGTACGATTTTACATTTCTTCCTCTGGTCATAAAATACACTTCCTTGCCGATAATTTTGCTGAAAAGGTTGACCAACAAATCGGTTTTAATGCTCAATGTAACCTTCAGCTTTGTGTTGGACTACTAGTAACTGATACTGCCTCAGCCTCATTCGATTTGGACGAGGTTAAGTTGAAACCAAGTTGTAGACCATCTTGGTACCTACAACTTGACACATCCGAAGCAGAATTTATCAAACAATAGGAATATCGGAGGCTCTTTTAATTGAGTGTGAGTGGAATTCATTTCAATAGTATACGATTGGAAATGCCAGCTGTCGTTAAACATTCATTTGTTCTCTTACAACTTTTGTGGCCCCCTTATATCTGGACTGCCTAATCTTGTTCCATGTCCTTGAGACATTTTTGCTCCGCTATGTCAACAACTCCTGACCATATTTTTGAAATTTAAAATTATACTCAAGAGTCCTATTGCACGCAAACATTACTAAATAAAAAAGTCGCTTAAAGGAAACACTTTAAAATTCTCTTCAAATATTTTTTATTAAAACCTGTGTGTGTATGTGTGGGGGTGTATCGAGAAGGTAGAGATGGAATGTGTATACAAGCATGCACACCAATCCCTCCTCTTGCCACCGCTAACGTAATAAAGTTATGGTTTCTTGGTTTCTTTCGAGGTTTACCGTTAGCTTAGCAAGAGAATTCTTAAGCAAAACCTTTGTCTGCTTTTAGGTTTCGTTTGCGTTTTGTTTGCGAGTTCAAGCTGATGCTGATTTAATCTTTGGCGGAAATTACTTGCCACACCAAAAAAAAAAAAAAAACGAAAAAGGGCAAAAGAGCAGACCAAAAGTCACAAAAATAAGCAGATAAACAGTCAACCATGTAAGGCAAGTCAAATGCCATGTGGACTGTAGTAGTGGGAGTAGTGGTAGATGAAGTCGGGAAGCACATTTAATTTCTAAGATTTAATAAAATGACAACAACAGTAGCAGTAAGTGAACAACATTTAAAATGAAACAATTTATTTGATACGCCAACAGAAATAACAACAACAAGAGCAGTAACAGCAGTAACGGCAACAACGACAAACAATTGCAGAAGGGAATCCAATTTATTTTTCGCCACCAAATAATCTTAAATCTTCAAAAAAAAAGAAGGAACGCAATGCAATAATACATTGAGGAAATGTGAGCCTTAAAAAAATACAGAGATTGTGAGAAATAAAAAAGAAAAAACTAAAGTCTACTTTTAGGTTAACAAACACATAAAAAATGTACGTGTATAATTTTAGGGGCAATATAATTTTAATTTGTTTTATCTTTTGTATTAAAAACCATTGCCTCAGCTAAAATAGTTTTTTTTTTTGAATATCATATCGTCATCTGAAATGTAAAATCGTGTAATTTTCAAAAGCTTCCAAAATTAGTTTTTATGGTAATTTATTACCATTTTTTTAAATCGTTTTAAATCTCGTAGTAAAAAAATACTGCTTGTGAAAGCCAAACAAAAAGCAGGATAACATTGTTCTTAGAGAGTCACCTCTGATTGCAGCAACGGAGATAGGCAAGAACAGGCATCAACTTTATTGTTTATTTCATGGGATCTCCTCCAAACAGTGACTTTTTCGGCATGCACAGGACATTTTTGAATCCCATGTGCATTGGTATCGTCCCAAATTTAACAATTTCTTGAGTCACGTGACCATTCATCCGTAAATGGGCCTCATCGACGGGATGATTTTTTGCTACAGTTTTACGCAACATTCGACAAGGTCTGATCTGTGAAATGCTGAGTTCTTGTGATCGACGCGAAATTTACTGCCTCGAAGTGGTAGCTTTGACACCAAAAGTCCACATGACCACGCATATTGAATCGTTGACGCCACAGGTAAACGCAGTCCCTGTACTGACCAAGTTCTACCAAGTTAGGGAAGAAGTTGGTCAACACAAGGGCTGCACATTCAAGGCACGACTACCCTACGCTGGAAAGGTTAGTTTAGGTTAGGTCGGAGTGGTAGCTCTGATATCACAAAGCTCACTTGAGCACTCATAGCGGCCCGTTGTGATGCCACGGGTGAACGCAGTCCATGTACTAACCCAGTTCCACCAAAATCAGGGAAAAATAAGAAGTTAGTCAGCGCAAGGGCTGCATACCAAAAGCACGACTACCCCGCACTGGAAAACCAGCCAGAAAGTTTGATGAACGAAGCTATATCCTTGATGTCAATAGATGATAGCTCCGTCAAGCTGACCTGAAATGGGGAGCCAAATAACATATATCTACACCTAGCAAGAGACGGGCACTGGCAAAGAAAGGGAACAATAGTCTCCTCTTCCTCAGTGGACCTGCATCCACGCCAGAAGTCGTTGAAAGGGAGCCTCATTCTTTCCGCGTGTCTACCCATGACGCAATGACCTGTACGCATGGCCACTGTGGTCGAGATGACATCACGACCAAGACCAAGTAATCGGTTGGTACGCCTTCTATCCATCTTGGGCCAGGTGAGTCTAGCGGTCGAGCAGGACTCCTCATTGACCCAGGATAGGTTGGCGTCCCGAAAGAACCTCCGCGCAATGGTCAACTTGACCGAAGCAAGTGGCATACTTCCGAAAGGAGCGCACCAGCTCTGGCGAGCTCGTCGGCCCTACAATTCCCCGGAATTTCACTGTGTCCGGGGACCCACACCAGAGAGACACTGGTGAAGCGCCCCGAGAGAAGGTCGAGACAGCGGCGACATTCCCTAACGATCCTAGAGTTAATCACGAAACTGATAGAGATCTTATCGCGGCCTGACAATTAGAGAAGATCGAGACGCGAGTGAAAGGAGCATCGCAGTAGTCCGGCAGACGGAGGGAAATATTTAGGTCCAGTTTCCCAGAGTAGACACCGTTTCCAACCCCATTATCGAGTTTAGATCCGTCGGCATATATCCAGGACTTCCGGGGGGACGACCGTATTAGGATTCCAGTCATCCCTACTTCTACGCTGGAAAACCAACACGAAATTTTGATAATCGAAGCTGACAAGGATTGGAGAGCCAAATACCCCATATCTGCACCTCGCAAGAGACGGACATTGATAAAGAATGTGGATTCAATATGGAAGAACAGCCTCAGCAGATCTACACCCACGGCAGAAGTCGTTAGATGGGAGCTGCATTCTTTCCGAGTGTCTTCCCATAACACAATGTAACCTGTAAGCATAGCCACTGTGATCGAAATGTCATCAAGTACGGGTAACTGGTTGGTGCGTCTTCTATTTATTTAACACCAAGTGAGTCTAGTATTGCTGCAGGACTCCTCATTGACCCAGGATATGTTGGCGTCCAAAAGAATTTCCCAACTCTATTGACGAGGATTGTGGGAGGAATTCAGATTCCCGGAATGTAACTGAGGCCAGGGACCTAGACAAGTGTGACACTGAAGCGCTTAGAAGAATTTTGAGACAGCGGCGACACTTCCTAATGATCCCGGTGTTAATCATAACGCACGACAAAGATCTTATAGCAGCCTGACTATCAGGGAAAATTGAGATGCGGGTGAAAGGAGCCCTGCTAATGAAGAACAGCCATTGAACAGCCCGCTACAGTAATCCAGAGTACAGTAAGTCGGAAAATAATTTCCTGTTTTGTAATCCAAATCACGTCTTAGATTACATAGAACACTGTAGGGCATCTGTTTTTCTTTTTGTAATCAAATCTAAATGCTTAAATTAAATGGTTTTCATGACAACACTAAACTGTTTCCCTGGTGTTTGGAGGTGTAATTCCATTAATTCTTGTGTCTGTAATTTGTTTAATTCATCTCCTATTGCCACGTCATCTTCTGTTTCTTCTCAAAACAGATTTCATCGCAGGCATATTATTACTCGTAAGACTTCAAGTACAAATGATTCTTATCTTCCTTGCTTTCTCATTATTCTTCTTCTGTTTTTGTTTCCTCAAAATTATCTTCAACAATCTACAACTGTATTGTGTGTGTGTGTGTGCAAATGTTTCTCATTGTGGAAACAAAAAAAAAAAACCCACAGAAACCAACACCATAATGTTCATGTGACTTTTGTGTCTTTGAAATTGAAAACCATATTTCACCAGCCAGCCAGCCAACATTTCTTTAGTTTATCTGACCTTATCTCTATGGATTGTTTTCATTAAGTTTACAGGCCAAAGAAGAATTTCTATTTTATTACCGCAGAAAAAAAGGAAATTATTTACAAATTGTGAGAGACATTATGATGATGACATTAAAACGGGAACAGAAATCTTGCTTGAAAAACTATTTATTTGGAAAGGAATGGCATGGATGGATGGAAATGTTTTATTAAAGTCCTTAAAAAAAACTAGTCTGTGTACAGACAGTAGTTGGCTTTGAATAAGTTTAAGTGCTCAGACTTTCTGTATCTCAAGAAAGTATGGAGCTTAAAACACGTGAAGTTTGTCGTCATAAGGTTAGATTATGGTATCAGTCTAGTAGGTAGTGGTATTGGCTTATTAGACGTGAGACCTCAGTAAAGGGTCAAGCATCTCCAACAAAACGAAAACTGAAGCCTTCCTCTCAGCAAATTACTGGCAAAAATTCTGAACGTAAATTGAAATTGCAATACAAAGTGCACGGGCTCCAGTCAAATAAGCAAACACACTGCCTAATATACCCGGCGGCTTGTTGAACAGTTCAAGAAGAGTACTAGCAGGTGAAGTACATAACCGCATAGTTGGTTTAATCCTGACCTTAAGGTTGCAAAGGTCAATAAAGTAAAGTAAGTACTTATTAAGGCTCATTAATTTAAGGTCACTGTTCAAACCGGAGATCAGAGATTTTCCAACGAAATATGAAAAAATATTTCTTCGGTGACAACCTCTCAGCAGATTTCTGACAAAAACTCTCTGAGAGTAAATAAAATTTCCATGAAAAGTTTCTCATAAATCTGTTGTTCGGAATCGACTTTAAACTGTAGGGGCCCCCAGTCATGTATAAAATTAACACACACAACATAAGTGTTGTGAGAAACTAGGTCGTAATCCTGACTGCAGGGTTGTAATGACTAATTATGTTTGTATGTATGTATGTATGTATGTATGTATCTATGTATGTATGTATGTATGTATGTATGTATGTATGTATGTATGTATGTATGTATGTATGTATGTATGTATTAAGTAGGTATGTTTTTTTTGTCTTGAGCCGGAGGTGGGAATCTTCGAAAGACACTTTTGTTCCAACAAAATAGTGCACGATCCATTATCACTGGTGCCTACATACTAAACACACCCCCTACACACTTCAACCACTCTCCCTACGCGGGACTGGCGTAAGGTATTACTTCGCGGAGGGTTGGTTAGCCCTAAAGCTTGGTCACACGAAGTTAAATTTCGCCTCCGTTCCTCCAGCCTTCGGAGTTCAATCAAAACTTCAGCCATTCTCTGGCTATATTGACTCCATAAAATCCTACAGTTCAACAGCTCTTCCATTAGCCGGTTTGGTTCCAAATTCGTTTCTCCCGGCCATCTAAATCTGGGACAGCATGTAAGAATATGCTCCGCATCTTCCTCCTCATCTACACAGTTTGGGCATATAGGAGAAGTGTCATGAACAAATCTGTGCAGGTACTTCCTGAAGCACCTATGACCAGTTAGGAACTGGGTCACGTAGTAGTTCAACTCGCAATATTCGTTCTTCATCCAAGGGGTTACATCAGGGACAAGACGAAATGTCCATCTTCCCTTTAGACTGCTCTCCCATCGTGACTGCCATTTGTGCATGGAAGTCCTTCGTTCATCCGCTTTTATAGCCGCTATTTGTCCCGGGTGCTCGAGACGGCGAAGGTATATCCTTCTCATTTCATCCGCCAGTATATCTATTGGTATTGTCTTTGCCAATACCAAAACTGCTTCATCAGACACTGTCCTGAAGCCACTTATCCGTCTAATCGCGCTTAGACGATACACCGAGGACAGTATCCTCCTCGTCGTCCCCACTGAGAGTGCCTCTGACCATATTGGGCAAGCATACAGCATTATCGACGTTACTACCGCCGAAATTATCCTCCTTTTGAATGGACCTGGTCCTCCAATATTTGGCATCATCCTCACCAGTGCTCCCTGTGTTATAGATACTTTTTCACCGATGTATTTCACGTGCTCCTTGAAGTTCAGTCTGTCGTCAATAATCACTCCCAGGTATTTTATCGCCCTCTTCGATGCGATCCTTGTGCCTCCAACGGTCAATTCCATCTTCTCCACTATCTTCCGGCCGCTTATCAAGACGGCCTCCGTTTTATGCGCAGCAAGTTTCAAACCTGCTTCATCCAGCCATGCTCCAACCTTTCGAATCGCTGTGTTCGTTTTCTCCTCTATTTCTCCTACCGTTTTAGCTACCGAGACTATGGCAACAATTGTAGTCCCGCTTGGCAATCGCAGTCGAAGTACTCCATCGTACATAATCTTCCATAGTAGTGGTCCAAGTACGGAGCCCTGTGGGACTCCCGACGTCACTACGTATTCCTGCTCTCCTTCATCCGTTAGGTATATTAGCTTCCTGTCCTGAAAGTAACTATTCAGAATCTCCATTAAGTATGGCGGCGTAGCCATATTAAAGAGGGCTCTCATAATACGCCCCCAATTCGCGGAGTTGAACGCGTTTTTAACGTCAAGTGTGACAACCGCGCAGTACTCCTTGGTGCCAAATCTCCATCTTTCGCCCTCTATTGCATCTCTTGCAATGTCGACCACCCTCCTTATCGCGTCAACAGTGGACCGTCCTTTCCTAAATCCGTATTGCAGGTCCGAGAGAGCTCCTCCTGCCTCGGCACATGTTAGTAGTCGATTGTATATTATCCTCTCCAGTATTTTGCCCATCGTGTCAAGTAGGCAGATGGGCCGATATGACGATGGTTCCCCTGGCGGTTTACCAGGTTTTGGAATGAGAACCAATTTCTGCTTCTTCCACCTACGTGGAAAAACACCCTCGACGAAGCACTTGTGGAACACCTTGGCGAACGTATCCGGTCTGAGCCGGATAGCCGCCTTAAGTGCCCAATTCGGTATTCCATCCGGCCCCGGTGTTTTCCTATCTCCTATTCTAGTGCATGCTACGAGTACCTCCTCTCCTGTTACCTCGGGTATGGTATGAATGGCCTCCGGCTCCCTACTTATAAAAGTGTAGGGTGTATGTATGTGGACTGTATGTATGTATGTATGTATGGATGTTTGTATGTATGTATGCATGTATGTATGTATGTATATATGTATGTATGTACTTAAACCTTCTATTTTTCTTTTTATTTCTTTGCTGTGCCTCAGTTTCATGAAATTTTCTAGCTAAACATGGGATTAGTCAACTGTGGCAAGTTCTAGATTGAAAGGGTTGCCAACGGCCACGGTCTAGATATGACGTTGTTTTTGATCTGGCTGTAGTGGTAAATAGAATGTCTTATTGAGTCACATATTTGTTTCCTTCCATTGATATTGCTTATTAATGTTATACTCCAAGCGGACTTTTGTTTTGTGATTTTCACCCATTTTTACTTGCCTATCGTCCTCATGGCATCCACTGTAAGCCACACGCAGAGTGTTTTTAAGATTTGTTCCTACCAGTAACACATACATTTCAATTCATGTTTAACTCTCTTCAGCATACCCTTTACTTCGCCCTTAGTCTCCTATGCCATCCTGTTCCTATTCATCCCATTCCATTATTACTTCTCAACTTACCCACTACTCTGCTCTTAGTCTCCCATGCCATCCTTCGTTTTTATTCAGCCTATTCCATCATAACTTTTCGGCTGTTATCAGCTTTATTTGTTGTACGTAGAGTTGTTGTATTTGCAACAGTTCGTGTTAAATTGCCTGAGGAAATGTCACCAGCACTGTTAACTTTTTGAAATATTCGTGATAGGGCGGAGTGCAGGTAGAAAACGTATTAATGATGCGGCAACGGGAAGGGTGCAGATGGAAAATGGTTATGTTTTCTTTACAAATTTCGTAAAATTTCAATTTTTTGCTTTGTTTCCTTCCTTTCCTAGGCTTTGTTTGCAGTTAAGGTTGTAAATTTTGTGTTGAGTTTAATTGAATCAACAAAATTAGTGGCGGCCAACTAGGATTCAAAGATGCCTTTACTCTCGAGTGCTCATATTCGAATTTCAAAATTTTTTTCAAAAATCCCTTCCCTTATTTCAATTATGTGTGGCCTGGTATTACAAAACGATCGATGGTAGGGTGTTTCAACTATTAACAGCCAGTTAGAGGGCAAGGTAAAGGAAAACCTTTGCGAAATTAAAAGGAAACAATTACAAACACAACAACAAATTGAGCGAAACTACATCAAATCTGTTCTCCTATGCTACTCTAGCTGTGGGCTTGCGAATGCTGTGTTGTTTGAAATTCACAAATTTCATCGAGCAAGCGGAAGCTTTAAACAAGCAGGTGCCAACAAGCCAAATGTCATTGTGGCGGCAACAGTTTGACAACCAACTTTTGACGAACATAACCTTGCTCTACTGCTGCCGTCTAAAGTTTCTTTGTGTTGTTTTGTTTTGTTTTGCTGTTTTTGCTCGTGGTATTTTCTCAGGGCACTGTTTCAGATGCTAACATACCTGTTTGGAGTTCTAATGGCATGCTGCAGCAGCCATTGTTGCGTGCTAGGGAGGGTTTGCGGTTGCTATTTCACGTAGTTTGTTGTGCCTTAATTTACATTTTGTTTTGCATTCTTTGCTCTTTTCGATGTTTTAATGTTCTTTGAAATGGAAGGGAATTTGATTTAAAAAGTTTCTGCGTAATGTTGTCATGCCATTTTCTTCTTCTTTTCGGTTGCTTTAATGGTGTAATGATTTTTCTGTTGCTTGGAATATCGGTAAGTTTTCTTTACAGATATTGAATGCCTTAATGAAATTCGTTAATAATTTCTTATGAATTTTTTTACGTCATTTTCTCTCAGGTTTTCTATTTTTCTTTCTTTGTTTGGTTTGAAGCTAAAAAAGGTTTTTATTTATATGTGTGAGTGTACATTTAAACACATTCGTTTTGGTATTGCTTAGAATACAAAGACTTTCGTTGTAATTATACAAGACGTACTCGATTAATAAATTACTGGTATGGCCAACTACCGATTGTACTCCCATAAATATTCCGACTTGGTTATGAGCAATGACTTGAATACTATGAACGTATGAGATGGAAAAATCAAGCATCCAACGGTTCTACTGAATATTTGGAGTGTATTTCCTCTCCGAATGTTGAGGTAGGTAGATTTGGCTGGCCACACAAGAGGGCTAGGCCACATAGGGCCCATTGTGATACCAAAGTTTTCCCTTAGCTTGTAGTCTACAAGCTAGTCGAAGCGACTTAGAAAATTAATTTTAATGAGTGACAGTTAGTCCAGATTATGTTTACAGGGTGGCTGATATATAATGAAACAAAGTAAAGCGCTATATTTTTTTAATTTTTTTTTTAATTTTATTGTTTAAAAGCAAAAAATGTTGGAAAAAATGCCGAATTGGCCACCTGTGGTACGAATTATGGCCTTCAAACGGCCGACAAAGCCATCACAGGCTGCACGAAAGTGGCTCTGCGGTATTTTGGCCCATTCCCGGCGAAGCGCCGTCTTGAGATGATCGACACTTTGGTATTTTTTAGTGAGAACCTTACTCTCCAAAATGCCCAAGGCGCAAAAGTCCAACGGATTGAGATCCGGAGATTTTGGTGGCCATTGTGCGGTAGAAATGAAGCGCGGAACCTACTTTTTAAGCCATTCTTGGTTGACACGTGCTGAGTGCTGAGTCCTGTTGGAATGTCCATGGTCTGCGGCCGAAATGTTTGTCTACCCAGGGCTTCAATACTGTCTTTAAGACATTTTTCCGATAATATTCGGCATTTATTTTGACCTCATGGTCGATGAATACGAGCGGGGAGCGACCATTTACCATTACCATCGGCGGCGCTTGAGTTCTAGTGCCCAATCGCAGGTATACATTTTCAGCTGACCTCTTTGGCAAGTAAACCCGATCATTTTGTTTGTTCACAAACTGCTCAGTTTGGAATGGCTTCTCATCGGAGAAAACCAAATTCGGTAACTGGCCACTTTCGTGAAAGCGAAGTAATTCCTTGGCGCTTTCCAGTCTAACTTTTTTTGTCCATCGGTGAGCTCTTGTACTTTTTGGAACTTCAATGGCTTTAGTCCAAGCTCATTTTTCAATATGTGTTGCATTTGTTGTCGCGATATGTTCAGCTCACGGGCAATATTTCTACAACTGCGGGGTGGATTTTGATCAAATTTGGCTTTCACTTTTTGGATCATTTCTGGTGTTGTTACCGTTTTGTTTTCGTCCACTTTTTGGACGCAATGCAACACTGCCAGTATCACGGTAACGAGCAATGGTACGAGGAACAAAAGATTTATTCACATTTAAATGCTGGAGGGCTGTAACGATAGCCACCTGTGTTTTTCCAGCCAAATATAAAGCAATCACACTATCACGCTTGAATTCCATCACGAATAACTTTTTTTCTGAATGCAATAGATTAAAATGCTTTTCTAAGCTTGTAAATAATAAAATGAACTGTCACTGGAATAAATCTGTCAGCTGTCAGACGAGCGGTTTACAAATAATAACAACCTGAAGTTGGTTGCAATACATATCAGCTACCCTGTATGGTAGGCACCAAAATGCCTTTTTTCTTCCAATAAAATGCTAAGCATATAGTACATAATAAAGGAAAAACTCTCTCCTCCTCTACCTCATCCTTTTAGCTTCTACAGAAATCGTTTGTCCAAGTGTACAAGACCAACGTGATTCCATGCATGCCTAGCTATAATGTTAGCTCAACAAGGTTTCAAACGACCTTAGTTCAACTAAACTGTTTAATTTATTTCTTGCATCGAATCTTCCTCATCCTTTTACTTCGATTCTCATATAGAAGAGGTTGTGGGCTTTTTTCTATTGGACAGGGACTAATTGCCATTACATTGTAGCCTCCATAGTCTAGTAGGTATGGCGTTAGATAATTAGACGATACGCCACGGTCCAAATACCATGTCAGACATCTCCAACAAAACGAAATATGGAAACATATTTCTTTAGCCACTACCTCTCAGCAGATTTCTGGCAAAAACTCTGAAAGTAAATGAAATTGGCTTGTAAAGTCTTCTAAAAATCTATAGTTCGGTATCGACTTTAAACTGTAGGCCCCCCACTCTTGTGTAAAAATTAACGCACTTAACATAAGTTGTGTGAGAAACTAGGTCGTAATCCTGACAAAAGAGTTCTAATGACCAATTATGTTATGTATGTATATAGTTCCTCCAAATCGTATAGATGGTAGGCACCAAGATGCCTTTTTTCTCTTCCAATCGAGTGCTAGGCATGTACTTAATAGGTGAACAACATTCTCCTCTTCTTCCCCATCCATACAGCTTCTTTACAAATCGTTTGCAAGGACTCCAACGCCAACGCGCCTTGCATGCGTACCCATAATGTCCAGTTAAATAGTTTCAAAAGTTAGTTCATCTAAACTGTTTAATTTCTTTTCTTCATGGAATCTTCCTCATACTTTTTCTTCTATTCTCCTATAGAAGATGTTGTATCCTTCCGGCATATGTTCCTCCTAGACAGCGACTTATTATCATTCCAAACACAATAATGCAAAGACGCCAGAAGGAAATGTTCAAATGTTGTAAGTTTTTGCTGATGCAGTTTCTATGTAGTTTTGTTTCAGAGGCGAATGATACAACAAAAATTGCATTTAAAGTCCACGATACTCTGTAATTTCATTCAGAAAAGCCTACTGATTTTCTATCACTGCACAAGAACTCTTTTCTTTTGCACTTAATGTCGAATGACCGCCTAAATGATAACTTGAAACCTAAAGATGTCCTAAGTACTTACATACATGCATACATAAGCCACTTATGTTGTGCAGTTTAAAGTCGACTCCGAACGACAGATTCTTTGAGAAACTTTTCATGGCAATTTTATTTACTCTCGAGTTTTTGACAGAAATATGCTGAGAGGAAGACGCCGAAGAAATATTTTTCATATTTCGTTGGAAAACGTCGGAAAACATCTGATGTCCGATTTGAACATGGCCTCATGTCAAATAAGCTCTACTTAGAAGTACTTACACTACGTCTGGTATATTAGGCAGTGTGTTTGCTTATTAGACGATAGCCCTTGCATTAACCTCAGACATCTCAACCAAAACAAAGTGTGAAAAATATTCCTTTCGGTTACTTCCAGTCAGCAGTCTAGTAAAAGTAAATTTAAAATGAAAAATTGCCAATCAAAAATCTGTCATTTGGAGTCGACATAAAACAGTAGAGCCCGCTACTCATGGATAAAAACTAACACACTATATGGATGGTGGAAGCAGCTAGGTTGTAATCCTGACTAGGTAGGTTGTAATCCTGACTAAAAGCTAAGTAAGTTAGTTGCTATTGAAAGATTATTTTCAATGAAGAAGTCCATTTTTGGCATAATTGTCACGTAATTATACAGAATTGATCTACAACGTGTGAAAAGTAGTCAGAGGTTGAGTTCACCCTGTAATACATGCTGCCTTAAACCGTTCTTCTTTAAAAATAATGAAAGCCGCTATTTATTGGGTTTTTTTAACACAAAATTGAAGAATTGGACTAGGTAGAAATAGGGTTAAGAAAACAGTGCTAAAATGCCACACAATATGTGACGCCATTAAGCTTTTGGTTGAGCAATTAATCCCACCTTTTGTGGTGGTCTATTGGCAATCCAATAAATCTCAAACAGTTAAAAAAACACCCGTTGGCCTTACACATTAGGAAAGTTTGTTGATGATGAAAGTTCAAGTTTTTAAGTAATTCGTACTACACTATTTAATTTACGTTAACAACAGTTCTACCTTTTTTCATATTTATTATGTTTGCCACTGCTTGTATGGAAATGTTTTTAATTATTTTCCCCTTTCCCTTTTAGAAAACAAAAACAAAGAACATTCACAAATACACTCAACAATAAACATTCATTCATAAATCTGTTCAAATCCTTCAACTGTCTCTTCTAATTAAATGTCAAGAGAAGAAGAGAGAAAAACAACAACAACAACAACTAAGAAAAATAAAAATGAAAACATGTTTTATTTTAATAATAAAGAGAGAGAAAAAAAGAAACAAAACATGCAACAACCGACACAAATTACCACAAATAACAAAAACAACAACAGCAAGAAATAACGGTAAGAGCAATGATTACAAGAGAATAAGTAAGAAAAAAAAATGAAAAAAAAAACTACGACGAGAACATTATAAAAATCCTGAGGACTGTAAAGTGAACACAATAAACGACAACAACAACCAATTGAAAGTAAAAAGAAACAAAAACAAAAAAATATATAAACAATGCAGATGATGACATTACAAATACAAATTTAAACAATACACGCACACACACATACATAAACCAGAATGCATGCAGATTGAAATTAAATAAAGTAAGGAGAGTGCACGAATAAAATTGGCCGTATCTTTAGGCATAGAACAGTACTGTACTAAGCTTTTGTTAATCATTTATCTTAGTGAATATGGACAAAGCTTTAATTGAATTACGAAAGAAGTTTGTTTTAGTAAAGAAACAACCCAGTAACCTGCCTGAAAACGACCTATAGGATTATCATTCTTAGGAAAACCCTTCGTGGATAGAAAGTTGAACTTATTCACGCCAACTCTCTTTTTCTTTTCCTTTCTCGACTGAATCTATACTATGTGATATCTGTCCTTAGCGTACATTGCCTAATAGAGCGTCATGGCCCCCAGCTAGACGCCAATTTATATGATTTATGCTGAAGTTGCAACTCGTAGACTGTGCCATTCAATTATATACAGCACTTACGCGATTGCGTGCCAGAAGACTGGGAATCCCATTCTTAAAATTCCTAGCTAGCAGATTGGCAAACAAAAATACCCAAAAAAATTGTTTTTATTCTATTAAAAGGCTGGATAACATGCCTTGGCTTATTAGACGTAAAGCCAGGGTTCGAGCCCCAGGCCAGACATCAAAACAAAATACAAAAAGTATTTCGTCGGCGACTTTCTCTCAGCAGATTACTGGCAAAAACTCTGCGAAGTAAATAAAATTGCCATGAAAAGTTTCTCAAAAATTTGTCGTTCTGAGCCGACTTTAAACTGTAGGTCCCGTCACTCATGTATAAAATTAATACACAAAACATAAGTGGTGTGAGAAACTAGGTCGTAATCCTGACTGAAGGGTTGTAATGACCAATTATATATGTTTGTATGTATGTATATATGTAACATGCGATTTCTTTAAGTGATGCGTAAGGCAATTGAAAGCCTTAGTTATTTAAGGATTTCCACCCACTAAAATAAACCCATTTACTGACGCTGAAATGTTCCAGACTGGTTGCCAGGCTGGTGAATCATTACCTCGTTTATTTAATCTGATGATCTCTAGCCACTGGATCTATAAAAGTGGGTTATAAAAGTGCTAAATTTCAAAATGATGAACTTTAAGACGCAGCACAGTTCCTGCTCATATCTCAACAAGGTTAGGGAACGGCATGATATCCATATCATATGGGTATCAGGACACAGTGGCATTCTAGGCAATCGTAAAGCCGATGAACTGACCAGGTGCGGCATAACTATCGAATTTTCCAATGACCTGCAAGCCGAACAACGAATTTTTGAGAAACTTTTCATGGCATTTTTATTTAGTCTTAGAATTTTTGTCAGAAGACTGCAGAGGGGAAGTCGTAGAAAGAAATATTGTTAAGAAAATGAAAAGTCAAGATACTAGTGTCTTGCTTTTACATCGATTAACATTAAAATTATAAACAAATGCTTGAAAAACAAAACAATGTAGTAAACGAACCTGTTTACAAATTATCGTATTGCTTAATATAACAACAAACACCAGCTTAAAAAAAATGGTGAACAAGCAAGCAAAAATACTATAACAAACACTATAAAAATAAATGTAAACAAAATACACAAACAACAATCATGAAACAACGATGTTTACATTTATAGAGATCTCGAGAACGCTAAGCCACGAACATTCGCCTTCAAGAACATTAATTAGACTGTTTACCCTGCCATATAAAAGACAAAGCAAAGCAGGCGACCGGAGTTAGTGAAGTTCAGTCGGTCTTGTGTGAAGACACGGTGCGTTTGAAGAGAGTAATCGTTGTTTGAAGAACTCCGTTACAAAGATCTGTCGAATAATTGTCTAGCAATTGTTATTGTTTATATGAAGTGTGTAAACAGAGCGATAACAGAAAAATCAATTGTTGTTGTTAACATCAAGTTGTGCACAGTGGCATTTTAAACGTTTAAAACGTAACAAAATTTACATTGCCTTACATAATTGGTTCTTACAACCCTTCAGTAAAGAAAACTAATTTTTCTAATGAATGGAAATTTGTTGTTTCTGGGGCGCAATTAGTGTCAATGATAATGCCGTGTACTATACATACACACATACATAATTGATCATTACAAGACTTCAGTCAAGATTACGACCTAGTTTCTCACTTATTAATGTTAATTTTATACATGAGTGGGGGGGACCTACAGTTTAATGTCGACTCCCAACGACAGATTTTTGAGAAACTTGGCAATTTTATTTTACTCGCAGAGTTTTTGCCAGAAATCTGCTGAGTGGAAGAGGCCAAAGAAATATTTTTCATATTTTGTTTTGATGCCTGGCCTGGGGTTTGAACCGTGGCCATATGTCTAATAAGCTAACACACTACCTACTAGACTAAGGCGACTGCCTTAAAACAGTATTCAATTCGACCAAATTTTTTCGTCCACACTCCTTAACAATAAAACTATTTTTGCCTATTTTAATAATTGTAATGTAGTTTTTCTGTTTATATCTGTGTAAGTATATGTTTGTATGTATGGTCAGTACCCACTCATAACCTCTGTAACAATCATGTAACATATTTAGTGTAAATGTAAATGTAAACGTAAGTGTTCTTGTACGTGTACATGTACAATCTATTTTCTTGTTTTCTATTTTGATAGGCTTATAGATAATAAGTTACCAGAGCCATTTTCATTTTTTGAGAATCTTACTCTTGCCTACGTCTACCACCTCTCTTTCTTTTTTTCGCTCGCCCTTTCCCTAGCTGTTGCATCAGACTGTAAGAGTGACTTGTTAAGAAAGAATAATAAACTCTTATGGATGGTACTAGATAAGCTTAGTGCATATGTACATATGTATGTATGAGTTTAGAAGTGTGCCTGTGTGTGAGAGTGTGTGGGTTGTAGAAATGAACAATGAATGAAGAATGGCTGGCTGAATGGCTGGTTGGTTGGCTGGTTGGTTGCTTGCATGCCACTGTGCCTATGCATATTTATAGTTTCTCTCTTATTGTTGATGCTCATCATCATGTTATTTGTTGTTGTTATTGTTAGTTTTACTAGATACCAACACACAATATTTATAAACATTATCAAGAGTTTGTTGTTGTTTTATTTGTTTTTCATATTTCTAATGGATGAAACACAAAATAAAAGACACATGCAAACAACAACATGGAGAAGAACAATAAAAATTACACTTTTTTTAAGATCCTTGCAGGACATATATTTTCAATTTGTGTATGCTTTTGTTTTATCTTGTCGTTGTTTTGTTGTTTTTTTTTAACATTTTGTTATTTCTAGTATTCTATCTCTCTCTGTATATTATTTATTTATTTAACATAAATTTCGTATTTATTTTTTCGTTTTGTTTTTTAATTTAAAAATTTTTTTTTTTTGTTTGTTTTTGTTTTAGTTTTTGTTCACTCTAACCTAAAAATTAAATGAAATAAAATTTTATGTTGCCAACTCTCTTTCAAAAGTATGCCAAGAAATGTTTATCGTTTCGTTTCTATGTATGTATGTATATGTATTGTTAGAGTATGTATGTATTATTTGCCTAAATGTTTTGTCTTGTATTTGTTCAAGAGTTGAGATTTATTTTTTTAGCCAAATTTAACTCTGCAAACTGTTTGAAAAGGAGAAAAAAACTCAACAAAAATTGTCTTTAAAAGGAATTTAATTAAATTGCAAACATAAATAATTTGTTTTTAAATTTAAAATTCTGGCAAAAAAAAAGAAAATGGTGCATAGCTTAAGGCCTTATAAACAAATTGGAAAGATAAGTTAAGGAATTACAATTCTATTGCAAATTAATTTTTGTTTTTTTTTTTTACAAAACATTTCAAAATATTTAAAAAATACTATTTAAACAGATAACTGATATGTAAACATACATACCCATACTTTTTTATTGCAATAAAATTTTATTTTTTGAAGTCATTTATTAACCGTAGATCGTGCCTTAAAAAAACTTCATAATTCTAGATTATGTATCACTTTTGATACATACTTGTACTACATGGAATTGTCACGATTATTGATAGATTTTGTTAAAAAAATTTAATATTTTTTATTATTACATGTTATTTTCACTTTTATGAAATTCGCGCAAAAATTTTTGACATGATGGACATTGGCATGTTTTTTTACATAAAAATCAAGCACTTCATGTCAGCTTGGTTTTATTTCTTTCTAAATTGTAATAATTTGACGTCTAGCACCCTGCTTTGTGGCGATTTATAAGTTTCCAATTGCTTAGATAGGACAGCTTATTGTCACTCGCATTTCGCATCTACAGCGACAAAATTAAATAGTCCAAAAGGTAATAAAACAAAACAAAAGGAAAGAAAAGAAAACATAAATCAATAGCAAGCATTCCTCCGTAAATCTCTTTATGAAGCTTGATTTATAAAGGATGTTTTTTATAGAGGTATAGAACTTTAAGTTGCAATAAAACAACGATGGATTATTCAATTGACATGAATTTTATTTATCCGAAAGATAATCTTGTGGCATTTCATTTTAAATATGATTTCTGGCATATGACCGCCACGGCTGGCGCGGATGTAGTCCAATCTGGACGTCCAATTTTCGATGACTTTTTAAAACGTTTGTGGCCGTATATCGGCAATAATACGGCGAATGTTGTCTTCCAAATGGTCAAGCGTTTGTGGCTTTAGACCGCATAGACCAATGACTTTACATAGCCCCACAGAAATTAGTCCAGCGGTGTTAAATCACAAGATCTTGGAGGCCAATTCACAGGTCCAAAACGTGAAATTAGGCGGTCACCAAACGTGTCTTTCAATAAATCTATTGTGGCACGAGCTGTGTGAAATGTTGCGCCGTCTTGTTGAAACCACATCTCCTGGACATCATGGTTATTCAATTCAGGAATGAAAAAGTTAGTAATCATGGCTCTATACCGATCACCATTGACTGTAACGTTCTGCCCACCATCGTTTTTGAAAAAGTACGGACCAATGATTCCACCAGCCCATAAAGCGCACCAAACAGTCAGTTTTTCTGGATGTAACGGTGTTTCCACATACACTTGAGGATTACCTTCACTCCAAATGCGGCAGTTTTGTTTGTTGACGTAGCCATTCAACCAGAAGTGCGCTTCATCGCTAAACAAAATTCGCTTATGAAAATCGGGAATCACGGTAATCTCGTTATGGGCCCACTCGACGAATCTACGCCTTACTTGATGATCGTTTGGCTTCAAATCTTGCACGAGTTGGATTTTGTAAGCACGCAAACCAAGATCCTTCCGCAAAATCTTCCATAAAGTGGATGGACACAGATCCAATTCCTGTGCTCGATGGCGGATGGACTCATTCGGCTCTTCGTCAATGCTACGCTCTACAGCAGCAATAGCTTCTTCTGTACGCACCGTACAGCGTCTCTGGGGATGCGAGTTATCAATAAGAGTAAACGTGGTGCGAAAACTTTCCATGGTTAATCGAATTAACTGCTCTGAAGGACGATTTTGTCGACGATAAAATGGACTTAGTGTGCGATACGTTTTCCGCACATAACCATTATTTTCGAAATAAAATTGCACTATTTGCAAGCGTTGTTCAGGCGTGAGTCTATTCATGATGAATTGCCAAACCAAACTGAGAATAAATCACTTGACAGCTGTTAAATCGGTCGCCATCTTGAAAAGTAATGCCAACTTAAAGTTCTATACCTCTGTAAAAAACACCGTTTATAAATATCCTTAAATTTATTTCCCTAACAATCACTGTATGTATTCCATCATTAAGTATCAAATTTCAATTAAAATCACTGGAGATAATTTTCATTTTCCACAATAAAACTAAAAAGTTTTTGGATTCTGTTGCTAAAAAAGTTTAATTTGAGATGAAAATATATCAAAAAGGAACATAAGCATCATTATTTAAATATATTTTCTTTAATTTTCTTACCTTTTAGGCGAACAAAAAATTAAATTTTTAAAAATCTTAAAAAAAGGATATATGGGCTGCTCTGAAAGTATGATAGCTAATTTATACTATTTATACAGTATTATTTCTTACATAAAACTACAAGTTGTGTGATAAAAGTTTTATGAAAATGGTTAAAATTTTCTAACAAAAAATTAAGATAAAAAAAACAATTTTTTTTTTAGAAAAAAAATCCTTCTCATTGGAATTTCAAAAAAAGGCTTTAGCATGATTATTAAAGGCTGGAAGACTTTCAGCATATTTTTCGAAAAGGCGTAATAGGTGTAAATATATCATTATCAAAGCGAATGATTCTGTTATCTCATACGAACCTAGTTGACCGAAATATTATTATCTGTAATAAAACATGGGACGAAGCACATTTTTTTAATGTTTGTCTATCACGTGAGATAAATATGAGAAGAGCAGTACGAAAGACTCTGCAACTTTTCATGTGACAGCTGCTAGCAATCTGCGTAAAAATTGGTAATATTTTTTCATCCGAAACTACTAAACGCAGTTTGTTCTGTGCCAAGTAGTACCATCTTTGGCGATAAACATCCTGTTGTCATGTTTGTTGCTGCCAATACTTTCTTCAGTTCATAAGACGAGCTTCTATTTTCTTCTCCTCCAAAGTCTTTAGCAGCAGGAATATTACATATATAATTAACATATAATCGGTCATTATAACCTTTCGTTATAAATTGGAAATGCCTGACCTGAGGTTTGAACCTTGGTCTGACGTCTAATAAGGTAACACGCTACATACTAGACTACGACTATTTCAATCAATATCAAGAACATATCAAAAATAGAAAATTCAACCTTTTCACTTTCGTCCCACACTTAACTTTCAATTCTTTCTCAAAAACCATTAATATTGAATTATTTACGATAAAACTTCACAAAATCTTTGAAATCTTTGAAGTCTTAAAAAAATTACATACACGACACCAAAAAATTTCTAGAAAAGTCGTATGTATCAAAAATGATACATAAGTCAGTATTATGAAGTTTTTACATTTTTTAAGTCCTGTTTGAAATTTTCTTTTCTTATTTGGTTTAAAATAATTGCGATATATATATAGGTTAACAACAGGTTATATAAAAGTCCTCCCTTGTTGTCTTATTATTTCCCTTATTTATTTCATTTTCTTGCAACAATTTCTTGCACTAAAACCATTCATTAGCATTCTATACCAAGTTCTGGACTGACAGGGTTGCCAACTGCAATGCCTTGTGAAATGTTGTTGTTTATTGCATTGCATGTGGGTTACTTTTCAGTGATGCTATCTACTTAACTTCATTGATCATTACAATCCTTTAGCCAGGCTTACAAACTAGTTGCCAACACCCCGAATATTGTGCGTGTTAATTTTATTCATGAGAAGCGAAACCTAGAAACGACTCCGAAAGTTAGTTCAAGGCAATTTTATTTACTCTCCGATTTTTGCCAGTAGACTACAGAGAAAAAGTCGCTGAAAGTAATATTTTTTTCGTATTTCGTTTTGGTCGAGATGTCTAAGTTGCGGTTTGAACCACGGGCTCATATAATATAAAATAAGCCAACAGATGACCTACTAGACTATAGCGATGTCTATGCTTGCTAATCTTCTAATAATGTACACTTTTAATGTGACCCATTTCGGGGTGTGAGAGGTGTTCCTGGATGGATTATTTTGCCTTTACAATTGAATCGCATAACTGAGCAGTTTTTTTACGCATGACCTGGCAAGTCATTATCATCTTATCGTTTACATCTTTGCATTCTAAAGTGTTCTCTGTTGTAAGAAATCGTTATAAAAGAGTCTTTTCGAAGCTTATGATTAATAGAAAAGAAGCTAAGATTCAATCATCTGGTCTATGGTCAGTTGGTTGGTTTGGTGACGTGTAAACCCAGAATGGCAAGTACTATGCACTCGACAGTTATTTCGAACTACAACTAGAACGAAAGGTACTACGAAAGGTATTAGCTACGAGAAGATAGATGTATTCCTTCAAGCTATCTGAAAACCATTATAACTCAGAAGAGTAGCCGAATGACGGCTTTCAATAGAAAGTTCAAAATTGCATCTTGTCCCCTATCATGGAGTGGACATTTATAGAGCAAGTGTTTTTAGTCTCCAATTTCTTCTCATCACCACATACCCTACAATATCTTGCTCTCGTCATGCATATTGGTAACATCCTCACACTAGTCTTAAAGCACCGGTAGCAATCCGCTTCTACCATTGTTGACTGACGGCCAAAAGATGTCTGAGTAGGAGACAAAAGTTGGAATATATGCTCCCCTAGAAGAATACTTCTCCAAATTGGAAAAAGCAACAAACCGTAGATGGTCCAACATGTCTGGTTGCTGAAAATTGAGGATAATCGGTGTCCTGCTTGAGTACGGCAGGAGATCGGATCTAACTGGTGCCTGAGCTATTGTCAGTTTCGCTGACAAGCTCGGTCTATCCCACAAGGATTATTGCAGAAGCTGCTATGACCTGGAGGAAACGGAATCGATACAACACTTTTTACGCGAGGGCCTTCACTGTTGTGAAAGGCAGTCCCCATCGGTTTTTGGGTGACAGAACGTTTGAAGATCTAGGAATGATGGCGAACGTGCTACGGAACTGGCTAGTTTTATCCTGACCCCAGTGTGTTTCAAATCCATCACTAACTTATAATGACAAGGGGGCTTACCTCAAACTGGGTCATATGGGCCATGGAGTGAACTTGACTATGAGCGGTAAGCTAACCGCTGACCCAAACTAACCTAATGCAGATAGTTGGAATAGCCAGCTGATGGCTAGCCCGCGGTCCGCGATGGGCATTTTAAAATTTCAGTTTTTAATTTCTGTCGAGAGCATGTGATTGTATTGTTACGAAAATAAGAAAAATACACAAACAACCATAATGAAACAACGATGTTTACATTTATAGAGCTCGAGAAGGCGTAGCCACGACATTCGCCTTCAAGAACATTCATCAGACTGTTTACTTTGCCATATAAAAAGCAAAGCAAAGCAGGCGTCTCAAGTTAGTAAAAAATCAGTCAGTCTTGTGTGAAGACACGGTGTGTTTGAAGAGAGTAATCGTGTTTTGAAGATCACCATTAATAAACTTTTTCGAATAATTGTCTAGTAATTGTTATTGTTTATGCAAAGGATTGAAACAGAGGAATAACAAACAAAGCAATTGTTGTTGTTTACATCAAGTTGTGAACAGTGGCACAGAGAATTGCGCGAATAATAAAGAATTTTAATTAAAAGTAAACATAAATTTATTTTTATTTTATTTGCAATCTACGAGCTCATATTCTAAACGTTTTGAAAAGGTAAAAATGTAACAGTATTTATGCCCTCCCAATGCTGCTCATTGTAGATGTTTAATTTTCTTTATTAATAAGAATATCGTTTCCTTATCAAGTCGAAGAGATTATTTGCCAGCCAGTGTTGTCGACCCAAAAAAACTATTAATTTCTTAACAGCTTCTTTGTAAGTCTTCTTTGAAAGAAAAAACAGAAATAATTATGATAAAATCCTAATATTCAGACTCCATTTATAAGTAACAGACATTAACGTTTAAAATATTTCATAATTGCTTAGCTTTCTATGCCATGAATTACTTTGTCTTGCATTCTCTGTCTCTGCCACTTTCTTTGTATGCCAACAAAAAAAGTCCTTTTTCGTAAATCGTATCGCTTTTGAATTTTTAATTACAAAATATTTGTTGTTGTATTAAATGAACAGAAAATCTCTTTTCTTTCGATATTCAAATGCCAAAATAAACAGAAGAAAACAGGAAGAAAGACTTGAAAGAAATCGTATTTCTATTTCACTGTTTTTAATTTATGCTTGCAAAGCGAAGCGAAGCAATGCAGAGTAAGAAGCAGCAGGAAGTAATATAAAGGCAGAGGAGTCATGTGTCATCATTGTATGAATGCATGCATGCAGCATACATTTACAATTTGTTACTCCCAGCTCTAGTTTTTTGCTATTGTTGTAGTTGTAGTTGTCTTGTCTTCAAATCTCCAGCATATATTTGCATAAATGCCTCTCAACAATTGCTTCTTGAGTCCCACATACACTCTCAATATTCCCTAAAAAGTACATGAAGCAGTAGGAGGAAGGCAGATGTGAGGCAAGCATGAGGCAGTCGGCAGTCAGAAAATTAGACTAAAAGGGGGGGGAAGTGAACAAATATCAGACAAATTAAAATCATTTTTTAGTTCAATACTTTCAATTAAAATAATGCAAATAAAAACTCATGATGGAATGATGATGAAAATCTAGGCAAAAAGAGAAACAAAAGTAAACATAAAGAGAACGGGAGAAAGAGAACATGAAACGGAAAGGGAATGAAGCGTATTTAAGCGAATGAAATGGCATGAAAAATAAAATGTTTCAACAACGATAACAACAACACGTTTAACTAAAGTACTTTAGAGAGAGATGGAGAGAGAAAACTCTGGGAGTAGGGAATTGTGTTAAAAGCAGTGTTTACAATAATAGCACATGCTCTAGATTAATAATAAAGAAAGAGAAAGAGAAGTTATTACAGGAGTAATTAAGAAAATGTAATTTAATGAAATGGATTTGAATTTAATCAAGTAAAGTGTGACAGATTGTAGAAAAAGGATTTAGAAAATTAAAGTTTTCCCAGAAATCAATCATAATTCAAGCGAAAGTACTGGAAATATTCGTATTTGTTTTTAAGGAATTTTAGTTTTTATTGTAATATATGGTGGGCCATCTATCGGTTTAAATCTGGCAATATTTATGCCGTTCTATTCCATCACAAAATTCAGCATATTATCTCCACTAAATGTAATGAATCAATTTACGCTTGAAGTCACCGTAGTCTAGTTGGTAGTGTGTTGGCTTATTAGACGTAAAGCCAGGATTCGAGCCCCCTGCCAGACAAACATAAAAATAAAAAAAGTATTTCTTCGGCGACTTTCTCTCAGCAGATTTCTGGCAAAAACTCTGAGAGTAAATAAAATTGCCATGAAAAAGTTTCTCAAAAAATCTGTCATTCGGAGTCGACTTTAAACTGCAGGTCCCACCACTCATGTATAAAATTAACACACACAACATAAGTGGTGTGAGAAACTAGGACGTTGTACAATGGGTCAATATGACCTCCGGGTACTGTACTTGTCTTAATTGACAAGTACACGTCCTCTAACCTAACCTAACCTAACGTTGGAATTTTTTGGAAATTTATTTCCAAAACAGAGACAATTGGTCGGATATTGCATGAAAACGGATCCCATTAGATCCGTCCATTAGACGGCATTAACAACTATTTTTCGGATTTCGCCTTGTCTTTAGGCTTTTTAACATGTGACTCTACTTCGTACATGGTTACACGAATTGACGACAAAGCATTCTTAATTTGGTCTTTCCAATGCCGACAATATCGTTAGCTACGCAAACTTTTGCTAATTTCTGCATTAAGTATACGTTTCGCACAAGCATTCCCTTTAATCTAAAGGACATGTTAGAGACAGCGTAGTCGTTGGTTGTTAATGTGCTGAACAACGTTTACATCGTTGAAAAGCTTATACAGTTCATTATTGGATCGAATGAAGAGAAGCTCATATGAATGAGTAAGTCATTGCCTCTGATTTCTAATTGTATTCTAGAGATTGTAATTTGAGTGGCAATTACTGGTAAAACGGGTATTGGTTTGGAGCTTCATGAGAGTCTTGTCTTAAAGGATAACTTTTTCTTACTCTTCCACTCTATTGTTAATACCCGGACGATTAGCATAAAGAGGACAACATGAATATTGTTACGTTTTTACCCTTTTAAAAACGTTTAAAATATGAGCTCGTAGATTGCAAATAATTTAAAAATAAATTTGTGTTTAGTTTTAATTAAAAATTCTTTACTATTCTCACAATTCTGTGTGCCACTGTTCACAACTTGATGTAAACAACAGCAATTGCTTTTCTTTGTTATGTCTCCGTCTTTGCATAAACAATAACAATTACTAGACAATTATTCGACGGATCTTTGTAACGGAGATCTTCAAACCACGATTATTCTCTTCAAACACACCGCGTCTTCACACAAGATTGACTGAACTTTACTCACTCAACCGACTGCTTTGCCTTGCCTCTTACGGCTGGGTAAACAGTCTGATGAATGTTCTTGAATGTGAATGTTCATGACTTCGTTGTAAACAACGAAAAATGTAAACATTTATTCTTGTAGTGTTGTTTGTGTATTTTTGTTTACTTGTTTACCATTTGTTTTATGCTGGTGTTTGTTGTTATATTAAGCAGTACGATAATTTGTAAACAGGGTTGTTTACTGCATTGTTTTGTTTTTGTAGCTTTTGTTTATAATTTTAATGTTAAGCGAGGTAAAAGCAAAACACCAGTATCTAGATTATTCATTTTCATAACAATATTTTACACAAAAACTTACATAATTGGCCATTACAACCCTTCAGTCAGGATTACGGTCTAGCTTCTCAACACCACTCATGTTGTGTGTGTTAATTTTATACATGAGTGGCGGGACCTACAGTTTAAAGTCGACTCCGAAGGACAGATTTTTTAGAAACTTTTCATGGCAATTTTATTTACTCTCAGAGAGTTTTTGCCAGAAACTTGCTGAGAGGAAGTCACCGAAGAAATATTTTTTCAGATTTCGTTTTGATGTCTGACCGGTGATTTGAACCGTGGCTTCGCACCTAATAATCCAACACAGTACCTACTAGACTACGACGACAATATTTTAAGAACTTATATTAGAAACCAACAAACCTTATATATTTCTACATTTATTGACTACAAGTTTCCAATCCTCGTTCGTTTAAAATTCATTAAGAGATTGTTTTTCTATAAAATCTTACACAATTGCTCGTGCTCCTATTTAAAATCGTTTTGTCGGTCTCCATATAGAATGAGGGGTGGGGGGTATTCGTGTGCATATTAAAAAATTAATATTTTTTCCTTTCCATTCATAAGCTTTCGTTTGTTTTTTTTATTATTTTTCTATTCTTTTTAAACCACTTACGACGATGATGATGATGATGCTGAGGCTGATGATGCTGATGAAGATGAGAAGTAGAAGGAATATGATGCTTATGCTGGTATTGGTATGATAATGGCAGTGGTATGAGTAAGCAAATATACTTAATTGAGTTGAGTTGAGTTGAGCTGAGTTGAGTTGAGAGCTGATTGTTGTTGTTAGTAAGAGGAGTATGAATATGGCATAGAATAGTGCAATTGGTGGAGCTCTAAATAGTGGAATGAAATAAATTGGCTTAAGTTCAACCAGGGGGAACACATACACAAATCTTCATACAGCTTATAAGCTAACTGGAGCAAAAATTGAATTAAACAAGGAGGAAAACCAAAGAAAAGAAAGGAGAGAAAGAAATACAAACTAAAAACTGAATTGAAATGTTAATGGAATAAAAGAGGTTTAAGAAAAACACAAAAACAAACATTAAACGAAAAAAAAACAAAAAAATTGCTGAAGAAAACTTGCAAAAGTATTATCATCATAACCTGATGGCAATTAGAGCTAACACTGGTGGTGGTGGTAATGGTATTATACAGCTTATAATAACAACACACACATACACAAACGAATATGTATGCTTTACTTTAGCATACTTCACGGCACTGACATACAACCGCAAGTTAACAAATATAAACGGGAGAGACAGTGGCAGAGAGAGCATCAGCGTGAGTAATATAAACCCGTATGATTGATAGAAAGAAAAGAAATTTGCCTGCTTGAGCCTGTATTGGTGTGATGTTTGTTTTTGTTTGTGGCCTAACATGCCAGCAACATTAATTTCCATATTTTCAGTTTTTATTCCTTCAAATTCTTGTATTTCCTTTCATTCCTTTTAAGTTTTTTTTTGCCTTCAACAATATGCACAAATTTTTGTTGCATTAACGTAAACGTTGTTATAAAGTACGCTGCATTTCAGCAGCATAAAATCATCGAGAATATTGCATTAGTTACACAACAGCGTATACATAATTAGGAATGCATTCAAATGCACACACCACAATGATCACCAGCATACAATTACGATTTGAGGCAAAAGAGACAAGCAGTAGAAGCTTTTAGGCAGGACAATATCACTGTAATTCCAGGATAAACGAATAAAATTTAATAGAAAGGATTTAGGCTTCCTACTTACGACCATACCTAGCCTATAGAGACTTGGAGTTTAGTCGGACCACAAGAACTGACAGAATTCTGGTGTTCTATAGGATTATCCATTTCGTGGTTTCAAAAGTAAACGTAAATAAAACGCATATAAAATATTTTTTTTCATGATATTTCTTTTGTGTGAATCACTACATCATTTAAATGACCTCCACGCGAAATGTTGCAAGCATTGATTCTTTTGAGATAATTTTCGACCACTTTTTGACACATATTGGGCGGTATCTCAGCCATAACTTGACGAATGTTGGTTTTAAGTGCTCAAGAGTTGAAGGTTTATCTGCATAAACAAGGTCTTTCGCGTAGCCCCACAAAAAAAGTCTAATGGTGTCAAATCACATGATCTTTTATTTTTATTATACTGTTTGTTTTATTTATTTATTTAATTTATATTATCTTGGTGGCCAGTTGATATCGCCACAACGAGAAACTACGCGGCCAAGAAATGTCTCTTGCAATAAAGCCATATTCGCTCGAGTTGTGTGGCATGTGGCACCGTCTTGTTGAAACCACATATTCTCCAAGTCGTATTCTTCAATAGCAGGCAAAAAAAAAGTCGGTGATCATATGACCATAACGCTCCGAATTGACGGTGACAGTCGTTTCATCGTCGTTTTCGAAGAAGTAAGGTCCAATCACACCTTCGGACCAAAGAGCGCACCAAACAGTGACTTTTTCTGGATGTAATGGCCTCTCTGCAATTACTTGAGGATTCCCAAAACCCCAAATACGACAATTTTGTTTATTAACATACCCAACGAGTGTGAAATGTGCTTCATCGCTGAATAAAATTTTGTTCGAAAAATTGCCGTCCACCGCCTGTTGTTCAAGCACCCATTCCACGTATCTACGACGTTGTGAATGGTCAGCTGGCTTCAGTTGTTGCGTGAGCTGGACTTTATATGGATGTAGGTGTAGATCTAAATGCAAAATACGCCATAATGTGCCGTAAGACAGTCCTAATTCCTGAGAACGACGAGGAATCGACATATTCGGGTCTTCGGCAACATTTTCACTTACAATGGCGATATTTTCAGCGGAACGAGCGAAACGATGATGCTCAGGCCTTTCAATATTTGTAACCACTCCAGTCTCTTCAAATTTCATCACAATTTTGCCAATTGCTTGCGTAGTTGGACGATTATGTAAACCATAATCTCCTCTTAAAGCACGATACGTGGCTGTGGCAGAATCACTATTTTTGTAGTAGGTTTTGATAATTTTTTATGCGTTGTGTGATAGTTAAGCGATCCATTTTCGTCAATGTCAGACTTTCAACTGAAAAGAAAAAAATTGGTTTCACAACTTAGTTCGACAGATGTCGAATACAATTCCCATACTTTTCAAACCACGAAATGGATAGCCCTTTATCACATCAGTTCGTCATGGAGTCTTGGTTTAGGGTCTCATGCAAGATATTCTTCGCTATTAATTGAAAAAAAAATAAACAAAAAATTTTTGTTCTCTTCCACTCTCTAAAGGTTCCACTGTATTAGAAAATCTTTAAGGATATCATTCAGAATATATATGTATGTATGTGTGTTCATTATTTTAATTGAATATGTGTGTGCTAACAGCTGTCAGTTTGCGGTTTAAACTGCACTAAACTGCTATTTTCCATATCCTCACACACACAGCACCTACACCTACACCTACACCCATGTATACCATGTTCTTGTTTCTTTTCTTATGCTTTTCTTTGTATATGTGTTTTTGCTTTTGTTGTATTTTGTATTCGTATTCGTATTTGTTATTGTTCTGTATGCATATCAGAACATGCAATTTTTTATTTGTTTGCTTTTTTCTTCGTATATGAACGTATGCCCTCTTGCTGTATGTTTTGTTGTCTACTGATCCTTGGCTTCAATGTATTTAAATTATTTGTTTTTGCTGCTGTACATGTTGTTGTTTAATTTATTTATTTATTTTACACATAAAAAACGCGTCAAGGTGGAAAATCATTTGCAGGGTAAAGAAAAACTATCAACAACATATTCATTCTAACAACGATAGGGTGTGTTAACGTTAACTTTCAAAACAGTGGCGTACAAAAGTTGTTTTGAATGGAAGTTGTGGTGAATGACAACTTTCACTGGATTTGTGTCCGGGTATATACATACTGTTGAGCTCAATAAGTCATAGTCGTACAGTATCTTTTCTGTGCATTTAAACATTTTTAATGTGACATGGATTCCCAAAAAATTGAGGCTAATATCATTCATTAGGCTCCTCCTACCTTTGTATGTAAATAAAACAAAGTGTGTGGGTGAGACAATGTCGACATTTTTTATTTGTTTGAAAGATCTTCTGATGCCATTATGTGTGGAGTAGGCAACGGTTTAAATGTCAGCCACAGCTTCTTAGTTTGAAGTGAATGGCTGAATTTGTGACCTGTGACTCTAGAAAGCGTCGCAAGAAAAAGTTTGACGGTTTTCAACAGCACGATACTGGTGGCCAGTTCACATCAGATAACAATTATGGTCATTTTTCAACTGCTCCAGAGTTCATTCACCTGACAAACGTCGTTGTCTATTTATAGTTCTTTACCTTCAGGACCTGAGTCAGTTGAATATTGTATGGCGGCAAGCCTTAAATACGGCAAAGTTGTGGTCTGCGAAAGACCACGTTCTTGTGAGTGATGCGAAATCGATTGCCTCAGATTCTCTTGTACACTTTCACGGACAACAGCAATGTTTTCAATAACAATTGAGTTTCGTCAATGTACGGGTATTGATCGATTGTTTTAGTGTGTGTCTTATTTAACAATAGTGATGAAATAACCCCATTGATGCCTAAAGATAGACTGCTTTTGCACCCTACTCCGGTTCTCTTGGGTGGCTCAATCATTTGTGATTGACCAAGAGTAATATTGGACTCCTCTAATATTTATTACTGTTGCATGGATAAATACTAAAGCAGGTGATGAGAAAATGCTAGTTTCTGAGGCAGTTACGGCAACTATCTATTGACAGATGACGCAGATGATGACTGCGCCCTTTTTGTCGGATTTAAAACTGATGTAGATCGGGCGTTATTATGGACTTCATAGACATTTAAATACGATAATCCCAGTATGCTATAATGCGACATATGTGGCCGCTTTATAATCACAAGAGATCATCCGAACCAGAATATTTAGGTGATTGGGTTGGTTACAGGACACTGCCTGCTTCTTGGTTGTGCAAAAAGGCTAATCCTAAAATATTTCGAAAAGCGTATGGATTGACATGGAGATTATTGAAGTCTTTAGTTGTTCTGTAGCATAGGAATATTCCTATGATAGCACTCGCTATAAAGTTTGGTTAACTTAGAAGCTATAGCCGCCGATAGGTCCATTTGAGTTCAGAATCTGAATATAGTTTAAGCGAGCCTGGGATTTTAAAAATGTCGGTGCATTTATTTTACTGTGTGAGCCATTCGGCCATAAGAGATGAATATGGGCCTTTGGAGATCATTGTGACTGGTGTACAGTCAAAGAAAAAAGTCTACATACACCGTTGTATGCAGTTGTAATTTTTTCCCCAATAATTACGTTACATTTTTTTCATATTCATTTTGTTTAATTTTAAATGCCTTAAAGAACGTTACAACATCTTTTCTAATTTGAATGTAGCCTGTTCGCGCTAATCTAGTAATATTCAACAGGTATTTCTTACTTCTCTCTTACACGTTGTATCCATAGCTGCCAGATTTGACGATTTATCGTCATTTTGACGATTTGGAGCTCCAAAAATATCAGATTGACGACTTGACGATTTATGTCCTTATTTTGACGATTTTTAGAAATTAAAAATTTACATCATATTCTTTACTTTAGTACATTAAAAGCCAATTTAAGCATTGTATTTACTTTGCAATTGTTACTATTTGGAAATTTATGAGGAGTAAAGTATTATATTTTTAAGTTACTTTCGAATACCTGTGATGATTTTTCTGTACTTTATGCCTTTTTAATCCCTTAAAAGCCAAAAAATTCCAACTCCTAAATAACATGGTAGTTGAGAATAATTTATCACTTGTGGTTGCAGACAATTTTAAAAATTCGAGTATAACTTCTAATATTAATATTATTAACGGAAGAACAAAGGCAAGCAGCGTTATTTGGTTTCGTGCGACCAACTTTCAAGGGATGGATGGCATTCTGTTTGGAACTATGAAAATATGTTATTTGAAGAAGGAAAGAGAGAACAGTATTTATGGACACTAGGCTTGTATATTTTTATACCATAAGTAACAGGAAAGGCCTCTGCACGAATTGAGTTCCACATACGAATAATCCTACTAAAAAAAGTATTTTTTCTGTAAAGCATTTTGCGATCCCCTGGCCAATCGACCACATACGGATGTGCTTGAAAGGCGAGCGTTACGTAGGAATATATGATTTTTGGGAACAAGTTCCCTTATTTTGTTCGAGCAAAATCCTTTTGTAGTAGCGATATAACAGTGAAACGCAAGCCACATTGCAGCGATGCTCCAATGGAATCAATAGAGTTGGATACACTACCGTCTTTAACGAGCTACAACGGCCTCGCCTGTACACGGTCGAGAAACCTCAAAATAGACGTTGAGGCACTGATCTCATAAATAGTATAAATAAATAGTGTAAATAGTAAGATCAGATGATAAGATCTTAATGCCAGCATATATGCTACGTTTTATATTACAAACACTACAATTAATATCAATAAAATTACAATGTAAATTAAAATCATTACATAATCTACGAAAAGGAAAATTACATCCGTAGTTCGTTCTATAAAAATCTAAAGAAAGAGGACGATAGTGCCATGAAAATCTTGCTGGAATACTGAAATTCAGGTTACAAAGCAAAAACTCAGAATCGATATCACCTTTAACCAGATTAAAAACAAAACAAACCCATAAAACAGCTCTTCTACGTTCCAAAGTTGGAAGTTTTATCAAACCTAATCTAGCCTCATATGAGGGAAACTCATTGGCACAATCCCATCCTAAGCCACGTAAACAGAATGATAAAAACTGCCTCTGCACAGACTCTATTGAATCACTATGACAGAGATAGTATCGATTCCAAATAATAGATGCATACTCCAAAATATGTGTAACAAGTGAAATGTATAGAAGTCTTGTTATATGTATAAGGATCAATGAATTCCCTAGCCCATCTTTTCACAAAACCCAGCACAGCCCAAGCCTTGCCAATCATCATACTAATATGATCAATAAAAGACAATTTATTTATTTTTTCTGACGATTTTTTGACGATTTCAATAAACGTAGTTGACGATTTTGACGATTTTTTCTCAAAGATTTGGCGATTTGGTGCCTCATCTATCTGGCATCTATGGTTGTATCTTACTTGGAGGAAACTTTTTCCTGGATATTGGTAGTTGACACACAATAAATTATTGACGTAAGATGTACATAAATTTGATTTAAAGGAAACACACGACTTTAACGCTTAAATTCTTTGTTTATTCCGTTAAATCAATTGTTTCTCATCTTTTGTGTACACATATCCTTGTAGACGAATTCATATATTAAAACACAATTTTCAATGTATTAGTTTTGCTCATCACTGTTATTGAAATGAACATACGCCGTGTATACAGCTGTTATGAATAACAACACAAGCAAACAACAATGTTGCTTTAAATAATTGCGCGCTTTGACACTCCACATAATTCTATTATTTAAACCTGAATTCATTTAAAAACAATTTAATGCTCTCACACTCTCGAACACACACACACACACACACACGAATATACACAAATACTCATACACTAATAAACTCTTACAACGTTATGCATGCAGTTTTCCTATAGAAAAGCATTCAGTCGTGCTAATACTATTTACAAAAAGAAAATAGAATTGCGAAAAGGAAAGAAAGGGAATGAGAGAGACAGAGGTAGAGAGAGAGAGAGATAGAGAAATTGCTGTTTTTATTTACGAGTATTTTTAAATGAATTTGTGGTATTGAAAGCTTTAATTTAAATTTACTCTCGGAAGTGTATGTTGCAATAACAGAGAGTGGGTTATTGTGTTCTTGTATCCTTTCTTGCTCTCTCGCTCTCTTTTACATTCTATGTGTATAAGGAGAGAAGCATAAATTTCAATGAAGTGTAAATTATGTAAATTAATATTTTATAATTTAGATGCGGATGTGTGTGTGTGTGTGTGTGTTAACTATATTTCGTATGAGTAAAGTTAAATATAATATGATGCATAAGTATGTTATAAGGAGAGAATCATAAATTTTATCTATAAATTGCAAAGGTATGCCTGCATAAGTGTGTATGTGCGTATGTATGTATATGTGTTTATAGAGAATATGATTTTCTTTCTGCCTTGTCAACTATTATCTGTGAACAGCATAATAATGTGGACCCTTAATGAGATTTTCTTTCTCTCCTTGAAGAAAACGATAAGATTTTCATGGGGGTTTATAAGAATTTTTAATTTCCATGCAAGATATGCTTGGAACTTTTCATTCATTGAAGATTTGTTGTTGTTTGCAATATATTACCACCAGATACGATAGGATACACATGATACGTTACATTTTGAATGGCAAGTAGTAGAAAATATTCTCAAATTAACTGACACTGTCTTTTAATTTATGAGAGTTTATTTATTAGTTGCATCACGTAGGAGAGATAGCGGAATTTTTGAAAAATTATACTCGACTGGTAATGTAATACATATCTACGGTTGGAAAGAAAATTTACTTCTTAATGAGCATAGTTAAGGAAAAAGTAATCTTCGCATGTATTTGCAAAAATAATTTCAGGCAGAGTGGTGTGATAAAGTAAAACCTTGTGAGTTAATTAGGATTTACATACGAAGAATTTAATGAATTTGTTGTTTGTAAATGAACAAAGGCTAGCAAAATGAAATGAAGAAATTTGGTTACAGCTCGATACATTCATACATACATACATAATTAGTCATTATAACCCTTCGGTCAGGATTACGACCTAGTTTCTCACACCACTTATGTTGTGTGTGTTAATTTTATACATGAGTGGCGGTACCTACAGTTTAAAGTCGACTCCGAACGACAGATTTTTTGAGAAACTTTTTCATGGCAATTTTTAGAGAGAGAAAGTCGCCGAAGAAATACTTTTTGTATTTTGTTTTGATGTCTGGTCTGGGGCTTGAACCCTGGCTTTACGTCTAATAAGCCAGCACACTACCTACTAGACTACGGCGACTTCAGGAGTCAGTCAACATTGGCTTATTGGACGTGAGGCCACAGTTGAGACCTCAGGTCAGACATCTCCAACTAAACGAAATTTCTTTGTCGACTTCCTCTCAGAAGTTTTCTGGCAAAAACTCTGAGAATAAATAAAAATTGCCATGAAAAGTTTCTCAAAAATCTGTCGTTCGAATTCGACTTTAAACTGTAGGTCCCGCCACTCATGTATAAAAATTAACGCACACAACATAAGTGGTGTGAGAAGCTACGCCGTAAGCCTGACTGGAGGGTTCTACTGACCAATTATGTACGTATGTTTATACTTAGGAATAAGCATCTATGATTATAGCAAGTGTATGGACCTGCTTGAGACAACAGTTTACCGAGCAAATGATGGCTGCTGTCCCAAGAGAGTCTCGGTAGTAAGCCATTTAAGTACTTGATATGTGGTTGATTGGAAGTGGTTGCTAAGGTCTTCAAGGAACTGGCAATAATGATGGAAAAAATATCATTTCACTTTGTCTAGAATATTACAGAGTGTGACAAAGATTTTGAGTACCAATGGTCTGTATACTGTTGAAGAGAACCACATAAGCTTTCCAGACCCATTTGAAAACCAAATTCTCTTTGAGCTTTAAAGATATTGTTATGTGGATTTTTGTTTACTTGTTTATCGTTTTTTATGCTGGTGTTTGTTGTTGTATTTTTGTTTACTTGTTTACCATTTCTTTTTATGCTGGTGTTTGTTGTTATATTAAGCAGTACGATAATTTGTAAACGGGTTTGTTTACTGTAGTGGTTTGTTTTTGTAGCATTTGTTTATAATTTTAATGTTAAGTGATGTAAAAGTAAAACACCAGTATCTTGATTTTTTAGTTTTGAAACAATGTTTTTTTAATTCATTCGAAGTAATTCGTTTATAAGGAAAATCCTTCTTTTTTCATATCCTTTTTAAAGAAAATCTCTGTAAATGAGCTGCCTTGCTCTTTATGTTCATTTCAAATGCATTTCTTTTTATCAATCCGCATTATGATGATGCTTTAGTTAGTTATGATAACAAATACAATGTTTGTGTCCATAATCTAATCAAATTAAGTTTTTCCATTAAAACTGATAACATTGAGCCAACAACCGACCAGCTGAGCAGAAAAAGAAAGAGCAGCAGCATAACTTTTCATTAAAATGATTGAATAACGGACTATAAGTACTCATAACCGTTTTTTTTTTGGCATAAAAAATGAATTCATTTCAATATGCATAGAGAGAGAGAGAGAGAGAGAGAGAGAGAGAGGGAGAGAGGGACAACATCATCACATTAAAAAATGATTTTTAACAAGAATTTTTTGTTTGTTTTTGTTCTTCGGATGGATATGTTGGCCAAATAAATAAATGCTGGTGGTGGACATACAGACATACAAACATATAATTATGAACATTCTACCGTTATTATACATACCGTTATGTCCATTGCGATGTTATATAAACCTGTTATGCTCAAAAGTATGCTCTTCATTTTCTACACATCATAATTACGTTGTTTTGTGGGTCAGAGACCTTTTTTTGAAGTGTATTTGACCATCCATTTTCCTTGTATTTTGTATTTCAAACAGAAGCCAACATAATGGCTAATGTACTCGAACTCGAATGTATATGAGAAGCAGGGTTAGCAGGGCAAGAAACTATTTTGACTTACAAGGATGCCATTCCATGTGATGTATTGAAATGTATGCAGCAACTTCGTTTTTGACATTCTACATGCATGTGCTGTAGTTTATTTGCATATTTCGTGTGGGTGTGGGTGTATGTGTGTGTGTGTGTTTGTAAAATGTTAAAAATATTTCACTTCATTATACAGTATGTGGTAAAAAATATGAGGATAAATGTAAATATGAAGGAAAAACTGGTAGTTAAATTATTCTGTAGAAACAAAATTTAAAAAGAGATTGAAAGATACTCAGAAGCTCGATTAAAATAAGGAAATTATATTGCCTTGGGTTGTAGCTTAAACGTCAATATGTACGGTCTGGCAATTCTGTTAAAACTGTCATTGAAACTCGGGCAATTGATTGTCATAAGCAACCTATAAAAGATTTCTCACCAAAGCATGGAACTGGTGGTTATTACTGACAACATACCTAAGATGGCAATCGAATGTGCTCCTCTAAATGGCTGGCAACATAGGCTGTAAGGATATGGTAGATAGGTAGTTTCGTGTGGTAGTTTTGATACCAAAAGCTCACTTGCGCACTCATAGCGGACTGTTGTAACGCCATAGGTGAACGTAGTCTCTGTACCAACTGTAGGGATATGAATTTAAGGACTTTATTGCAAAAAGGATGAGTGGTTCGTTGACGTTCCCCATTTAATGTGAACAGTATTGAAGTCGCTGTAGTCTAATACGTAGTATGTAGGCTTATTGGACCTAAGGTCACGGTTCAAACCTTAGGGCAGACATCTCCAGCAAAGGAAATACGAAAAAATATTTCGTCGATGACTTTCTCTCAGCAGATTTCTGGCAAAAACTCTGAGAATAAATAAAAATTGCCATGAAAAGTTTCTCAAAAGAATGTGTCGTTCGTTAAACTGTAGGTTCTGCCACTTCTGGATTAAATTAACACACAACATAAATGAAGTGAGAAGTCAGGTCATAATCCCAACTGAAGGGTTGTGGCTACCAATTATCTGTATATGTATTTATGTAGTTAGCATTCAGAGCCATTTGGTGCCATAAAAATCATCACAACTCTTGTTGTGAACTGTTTTAAAGATCTTGAGAGGAAATGGCTAGAGTCTTCGATTTTGCCTCTGCAATGTTCTTTAATATATGGACGTATGGTGAGCATAGATATTTTAGTTCCTTCCTATGCAACGCTGAACACTGTCTAACACCATAGTTATGGTAGAAGAGATTATGCCTCATGAAATACTTACATTTATCTGCTGCTTTTTTGGAGATACTTTTACTTCATTGACGAAGAATTTTTTTTTTACTTTCACTCTTGACGACCTACCACTAAGTTTGGTTTAGTGAGACAGCAAGTAGTTAAACTTTTCCATCTACTATCGGCGCTTTGTAAGAGGAGCTTCCATAATCTCTGTCCAATCTATCAGATCGTTATAAAGACCTCTAAGTTTGTGGGATTTCATATTTAGAACCGAACATAGAGTAACCTAAATGCCTGATTCTATACGCACTAATGAATGAATAAAATTGCCATGTAAAAGTTTTTCAAAAATCTGTTATTCGGAGTCGACTTTAAACTGTAGGTCACGCCATCCATGTATAAGGTTAACACACACAACTTTAGTGGTATAAGAATCTAGGTTGTAATGTTGACTAAAGCGTTGTATTCGCACCAATTACTCTTTGCTTTACGTACTAGTTTGAAAAATAATTCAACTGATGTTAGAGGATAAATCGCTGCCTGGTAATCAACAAACAACCTGACATCCTGAGTTGCCGTCATCTTTGTTGATTCCTTAACAGATTTCTTGCAAATGCCTCTACTTAAAAGTCATTGTATGGCTCTGTAATGTTCAGTTTTTCAAAGAAAATGCCTGCAATTGAACAGGATACTGTTTAAAAAGTCCGATAGGGGCATGTATTTGTAGGTTTTTTGGCGTATAACAGCTCTTTTAGGTCCTGATAGAGGGCAATTATTGTAAGCCAGTATAATAGAATTGGTTTTGAAATATACATAGCTGAGATGGTAGCCGTAGTTGTGCATGCAAGACACTTGACGATTATGCATTCATTTTGTGGCTGAACTAAACAAATCTAAATCTGGGACAATAAATCAATGAAACTGACCACATTAGTCAGAAATAGATCAAAGTGGTATCTAAAGATACGTGTTTATAATAAATCCCTTAAAGTTTGGGTCCCATGGGCATGAATAATGACTACGTGAGGCATGGTAAGAGTAGCGAATGTTGCAAATGAAGAACTTAGTAGAGTAGGTCGAACACTGTTGGATCACTAGTAACATAATTTGCCATTACAACCTTCAGTCAGGACTTCGGTCTAGTTTCTCACACCACTTATGTTATGTGTGTTAAGTTTAGACATGAGTGGCGGAACCTGCAGTTTAAAGTCGACTCCAAACAACAAATTTTTTAGAAACTTTTCATGGCAATTTTATTTACTCTCAGAGTTTTTATCAGTAATCTGCTGAGAGGTAGTCGCCAAAGAAATATTTTTTCATATTTTCGTTTTGATGTCTGACCTGGGGTTTGAATCCAGGCCTCAACTCTAATAAGCCAAGACACAATCTACTAGACATGCGAACAGGATACTGTTTAAAAAATATAACAGGGGCACATGAGAATTATTTAAGGCCCAGATCAAGGGCAATATCTGCCGTATAAAGTCGTAAAGTCAGGGTAGTTGTGAATGCAGGCCATGCATACAAGGTTTGTGGCTGAACTAAACTATTCTAAATCAATGAAACTGAACCATAAAAGCCAGAAACAGATGGAAGGGTTATCTAAAGATACGAGTTTATTATAAATTTCTAAATCTGGATCGCATGCGTATAAAAAACGAACACGTTAGGCATGGTACAAGTAACGAATGATGCAAACGAAGGACCTAGTATAGTAATGCATACTGAATCAAGTATATTGTAAGGAATGAAAAAGAAACAACTTATGACAGCTATTTGGTATGACAGAAACATTAAGAGAACAAACGAAACAAAGAGTTAAGCGTTCAAACAGTGTCCTTTTATTATAAGTTCTTACTGTAAACATAAGCTTGTTAAATACAGTTTTGTACAGCGTGGCATGCCATATGCATTCACATACTGCTGCAGTTCTAAAACATTCACTCAGAATTTTTGTTTGAGAATTTACATGAAGTCGCCCCTTTAAATGGCTGGGAAACGTCCAAAAAAAACATAAAAAAACTGAAATGTAATGCATTAAAGTGCATATGTTTGAATAATTTTAAGTGAATGCACATGATTATTCCATTTTGTAAGGAATTTCTGGTGGTAAGAAATTTGAATTTCATTAAAAACACTACACCACCCCCACCCTATGCAATTTCTTTTTATTTTCTTACAGTTTTTTCCGTTTTTTTTCTTTTTTTTTTGGCTGTGATTTAAAACATGATCAAAACATATGTACAAGTTATACAATACATATATAAAACGATGTGTGTGTATTTTTTTTTTGTTGCCATAACTTATTTGATTGCCAAAGCAATTTCAATATTCATGTTCTGTTTCTGCTTTAGTTTCCATTACTTTTTTTTGTTCTTTTATTTTGTACTTTGTCTTGGTTTTTTAAGGGTCCTTCATAAAAAGAGAGCTTCATTTATTTTATTTTTTTTGATGGAGAAACCATACAAATGATGCAGTATTTGCATATCAAAAGAGAAGATGAAAAACAAGTCTCATCTTGTAATGAAATTAGTTTTCAAATCAAAAATAAGCTGAAGACAAAGCACAAATAAATGGGAACATTGACTTCGGACTTGTTTAAGCATTTTTTTTTGAAAAAATAAATTATGTTGGAAGGTACTGCATTTTCTTAATAAAAATTTATTTAAGCGAAACACTCTTCAGTTAGCCTGAGACGTTTCTTTTAAAAAATTTCTAGTATCAGGTAGGTAGGTAAAGGTGGTTGCCCATGCAAGAAAATTGGATGGACACACTTAGGCCGCATTGTCAGTACGCAGTATCAGCCTTTGGAAATTTTAAACATCTAAAACCCGATTTAAACAAGTGGAAATAATATGTGCTGTACAGTTTAATGTGCTGGACTGTAAACCTATAAAATCTGGCTTCAAAGTCCAATAAAGGCGAAAAAATTCTCAGCATGGTTTTGCAAATTTTAACAAATAAAATGCTGTAATCCCCATAAATAAAGGGTGATTTTTTAGCTATTATCTTTTTGGCAACACTGGTTTTAACAGCTCACGCACGTTTCGTGTTTTGTTTCATTGTCAAACATCTTCAATTTGGTGTATAATTTAACCATGAATCGTCTTACAAACGGACAACGCTTGCAAATCATTGATTTTTTTTTTTTTTTATCAAAATGCGTGCTATGTTAAGAAAGTTCATCGCGAGCTTCTTCTCCATTTTATGGCCAGTTTAATCGACCCATTGAAGCGGCTATTCGGGCTATTGTGACTAAATTTCGCACCAAATTTAAATTGTTGGACATTAAACCACCAACACACTTACGTGGAGTGCGAACTGAAGAAAATATCGCAGCTGTATCGGCCAGTGTTAATGATGACCATCAATTATCGAATCGTCGCCGTTCGCAGCAATTGGGCCTCTGTTACTCAACAACGTGTAAAATTTTGCGGAAGAAAATTTTGGTGCAAGAATTGAAGCCGAACGACCTACCGCAACCCAGAATTTTTGGTGAATGGGCTCTTGGAAAGTTGGCCGAGTTCCGCTTGTTTATCGAAAAATTGTGTTGAGCGACGAAGCTCATTTTTAGCTCAATGGATACGTAAATAAGCAGAATTGTCGATTTTGGAGCGAAGATCAGTCAGAAGCTTTGCAAAACTACCAATGCATCCAGAAAAAGTCACAGTTTGGTGCGGTTTATGGGCTGGTGGCATCATTGGACTGTACTTCTTCAAAGATGTTGCGAATCGTAACGTAACTGTAAATGGTGAGCGCAACCGTGAGATGATATCCAATTTTTTTATGCCCAAAATGCAAGAGCTTGACTTGCATGACATGTGGTTTAAACAAGACGGTGCCACATGCCACACAGCACGCTTAGTTGAGAAGCGAGTTCGGTGAACATTTTATTTCACGTTCGGGACCGGTCAATTGGCCGCCTAGATCGTGCGATTTAACACCTTTAGACTATTTTTTGTGGGGCTATGTTAAAGCTCATGTCTATACAGCCAAGCCCGCTTCAATTGACGCATTGGAAGACAACATTGAAGCTTTTATTCGTGAGATACCGGCCGAAATGTTGGAAAGAGTATGCCAAAATTGGACTAAGCGGATGGACCATTTGAGGCGCAGTCGCGGTCAATATTTGCATGAAATATTCTTCAAACATTAAATTATATGGACCGTACTATCGATTCAAATAAAGATTTCATGCATTTTTCTAAATTTTATGTTTTTTTTTTTGAAAAATTTTTCTATAGCTCTTAAAAAATCATCAATTATTTGATTCTTGATACATACAGTGGAGGCCTTATAATTAGGAACGACTTGGCAACATGTATGTATGCTAATTTGTTTTACAGTTTTCACTGTGTACCTGCGATCAAAGGATTTGTTTGAAGGAGGTCTTACATACGTTTTTCGATCAGATTGGAACAAATTAAATTTAGATTCGTCACTCCAGGGAACTTTATTCCAGAAACATCGTTTCTAATTATAAGGCCACCACTGTACATACATACATACATAATTGGCCATTACAACCCTTCAGTCAGGATTGCGGCCTAGCTTCATACGCCACTCTTGTTGTGTGTGTTAATTTTATACGTGAGTGGCGGGATCTACGGTTTATTTACTACGGTTTATTTAGAGTTTTTGCCAGAAATCTGCTGAGAGGAAATCGCCGAAGAAAATTATTTTTTCATATTTCGTTTTGATGCCTAACCTGGGATACGAACCCGGGCTTTACGTCTAATAAGTCAACACACTACCTATTAGACTACGGCGACTTCATTGATTCATGATGCCAATAGATATTCACAGCAGACATTGTTTTCAGACAAAGGCAGATGGTAAACCCAGAATTCTGGCATTTGCTTGAGTTACATGATTGCCTGCTTCCCTGAAAGAACTTGAATGGCTTCAAGTGTTCTCCATTCATAACTACACTGAATATATGCCTGAATATATACGGCTACCATACCATACATAATTGATCATTACAACCCTTCAGTCAGGATTACGACATAGCTTCTTACGCCACTGATATTCTGTGTGTTAATTTTATGTATGCATGGCGGGAGCTACAGTTTAAAGTCGACTCCGACATACTTCATACATACATACATACATACATACATAATTGGTCATTACAACACTTCAGTCAATCAATCAAGCTTAGCACCTAGAGTCTCACACCACTTATGTTGTTTGTGTTAATTTTAGTAGCGAGACCTAACCACAGATTTTTTAGGAACTTTTCATGACAATTCTATTTATGCTAAGAAGTTTTGTCAGAAATCTGTTGAGTGGAAGTCGTCGAAGAAATCTTTTTTCGTATTTCGTTTTTATTGGAAATGCTTGACCAGGAGTTTGAACCATGGCCTCAAGTCTAATAAGCCAACACACTACCTATTCGACTACGACTACTACAAAGGAAACATAATTCATGCAAAATTCTGTTCAGTTTCAGTCTGGATTCATATTAAGTGCTGGATTCATGATATATTGGTTATTATATATCATCCGTGACGGATATTTGAACGATGTTATATCCCTCCACTTAATCAGTAGCATCAATACGTCTTTCAAAAGAAGAGTTTATAGGTTCTATACATACATATGTACATAATTGGCCATTACAACCCTTTAGTCAGGATTACGACCTAGCTTCTCACACCACTTATGTTGTGTGTGTTAATTTTTTTATACATGAGTGGCAAGACCTACAGTTTAAAGTCGACTCCGAACGACAGCTTCTTGAGATACTTTTCATGGTAATTTTATTTTTCTCTCAGAATTTTTGCCAGAAATGTGCTGAAAGGAAATCGCCGAAGAAATATTTTTTTTTCTTATTTCGTTTTGATGTCTGACCTGGGGTTTCGAACCGTGGCCTTACGTCTAATAAGCCAGAACACACTACCTACTAGACTGCGGTGACTTCTTTATAGTTTCTATAGGACATAGCAATACGACAGCAATATAGCAGAACATCCATCATCATCATCATCATCAGTGTTTTCCTTGAGGAACTTTCGAAATTTTTAGGATTATGGCTTCCAGGTATGGATATTAAACCAACTTGCAACAGAAATTTTTCTCTGAATTCATTTACGTTTCTTACAGAATACGAATCCTTTGTCATAATAACTTCGACAAACCAGCAGGCTCCACTAAGCCCCAACTTAACCCCAATTAATTTCATAAGCATTTTAACACTGCATGGAATGTTAGGAGAAATGTTTTGTAATCAATTTTTTGATTTTGATAAAATCAAAATGCATCTATACACATAAGGGGGGTCAATACCATTATTTGTAAAGAATTTAGGTAAACTTCTAAGCCGATTATCCGAGCCGCGTAACAAGTTTCTTCTTCATCTTATTATGGATTTGAATGTGGTCTATTTTTGGTTTCTTTCTTTCTGTTCTTTTTTCTCTTCTTCCATTGAACTCATAAGAAAACTCATCACAACAGCAATATGTGATTAAAGGCTCATCATTTATCCTAAAGAAAACCCAATACAAAAGGGGGGGGGGGCTGGACAATATTCTTCGATAATTATTATGCCAAAATAGTTACAAATCTCTGACCTGCTCCGATTTGCCAAATAGAAATGGCAAACAAACAAAAAAGAAATAAATTGTCCTTTTGAATAATAAAAGAGGGAAGGAGAGAAAAGAAAGAAAATAAATGAAGAAAATGGCCTAAAATTGGACTCTCTATGGAATAGGCTTCACAAACAAACAAACGGAATAAATCAAAGGCACACATCATCAGTACATGACCAATACAAGACATACAATTACACTTCCAAACTTATACTCTTGCAAAGAGAACAAAACAAACATATTTGCAAACACACGCACACACAGAGGCTCTTCAAAGTTACTCTCCTATCGATAGCAGCAATTTGAGAAGCAACCACAACAGCAACAACAACAACAAATAAACAAAAACTAATTGAAACAAATTTTGAAAGGAAATCATTAGAAAGAAAAAAAATACCATCATTCGAGTGGTACACACAGCTAACAAGCCAGCCATATGCACAAAATTCAAAATCATTTATTTTCTCTCTCCCGCTCTTTCTCTCTCTCTCTATCTCTTCCTCTGCCCCTTAGTTCATGTTGTATGTGGCCAGTGTTGGAGTACGAGTATGAGAAAGACTTGTAAGCTGTTTTGTTGTTATTTTTTTTCTAATATTTGTTTGTACATGGATGAGTAGGTCTCTGTCTGTGTATGTGTGTCTCTGTTTTGTGTAAGAAAGTATGCTTAGATGCTGTAGGGGAATATTAAATAATTGATCAATAGATTCTCTCCTTATTTGGTACGTTTATTTTCTTGCTGAAATTGATTCTAGGTTTTTGGGCATTTTACAAATTTCTTGTTCATTTTTTTCTTTTTTCTTTTAACATTCTCTTGTCTATTGTCTTGTATTTATGTATGTGTTCATTTTATTTATTTTCTAATTTTTCTAATTTTCTTCTTCCAATTTCATTCCTGTTGTGTTGGCTCATTATTTTGATAAGATTTCAAATTTCTTGTACTTTTTTTTTAGAAAAAGAAATTCAAGCCGAATCAATTTGTTTTTAAAAAGGACGTAAACAAATTGCTACAAATAAATAATTGTGTTGCAAATAAATTCTCGAGAAAAGTAAAATTGAAAATTTTTCCTTCAGCTAAGTCACTTACTTAAATGTTTATTGTAACCCTCTAGTCAGTATTACAATTTAGTTTGGTGTGTGTCTGTGCTAATTTTGTCTTTGAGGGGCGGTATCTACAGTTTAAAATCGACTCCGTTTTGTCGAAACGCACAATAAAAAGAAGAGGACATGGTGGGATCCCGAAGATGGAGTGAAAGTTCTAAGCCAATCTATCATTCAACCACAGCTTGGAACAGCGAATTCGAATCTACAGGCGATAGTCAATCAAAATTTGTAATTTCAGGAGGTTTATTTCTTTTTTGCCTTAGGCCGGAGGTGGGAATCTTCGAAAGACACTTTTGTTCCAACAAAAGAGTGCACGATTCACCATCACTGGTGCCTAGGTAATAAACCCGCTCCCTAAACACTTCAACCACTCTCTCTCCGCGGGACTGCCCTAAGGTATTACTTCGCGCAGGGCTGGTTAGCTTTAAAGCTTGGTCACACCAAGTCAAATTTCGCCTCCGTTCCTCCAGCCTTCGGAGTTCTATCATAACTTCAGCCATTCTCTGACTATATTGGCTCCATAGAATCCTAGAATTCAACATTTCTTCCATAAGCCGAGTTGGTCCGAAACTCTTTTCCCCGGACCATCTAAATCTGGGGCAGCATGTTAGAATATGCTCCGCGTCTTCCTCCTCATCTACACAGTTTGGGCATAATGGGGAAGTAACATGTCCAAATCTGTGCAGGTATTTCCTGAAGCACCCATGACCAGTTAGGAACTGGGTCACGTAGTAGTTCAGCTCGTAATGTTCGTACTCCATCCAAAAGGTTTCATTAGTGACATTGTGAAATGTCCATATCCCCTTTGAACCGTTCTCCCATCGTGACTGCCATTTGTGCATGGAAGTCCTTTGTTCCTCCGCCTTTATAGCTGCAGTTCGTCCTGGAAACTCGAGATGGAGAAAGTATATCTGCCTCATCTCATCCGCCAGTATGTCTATTGGTATTGTCTTTGCCAATACCAATACCGCTTCATCAGACACTGTCCTGAAGCCACTTACTTGTCTAATCGCGTTTAGACGATACACCGAGGACAGTATTCTCCTTGTCGTCCCCACGGAGAGTGCCTCCGACCATATTGGGCAAGCATATAACATTATCGACGTTACAACCCTCGATATTATCCTCCTCTTGAATGGACCTGGTCCTCCAATATTTGGCATTATCCTCGCCAGTGCTCCTTGTGTTACAGATGCCTTTTCGCGGATGTATTTCACGTGCTCCTTGAAGTTCAGGAGGATGTCAGTGAGAGCATATCTAAACCTACAATTAAAATGAAGTGTCTGTCTGGTTAACAGCAATGCAAACTCACGACGATGTGCCAACAAAACGTATTAACTTATTCAGGAAATAATAAATAATAAAGAAATGTGCTCTTCAACCACCTCATCCAAAGCTAGAAAGAGAGCACTCTCTGTAGAAAAAACTTCTGGAAAACATCGAGGAATAGAAAGTGCTACCTGCATAACCACTAGAAGTCCAAGTGGAATTCTAATCAAAACAAACTAGACTTTCTGGATAAAATCCTGCTCCGGGAGGTGAGAGTGTTCTAGACGTACATCTCAATCAAAATTTCTGACAAGAAAAGATGCTCAACGAAAAACTCTATTTTGATGCCGAAGAACAAATACCCGAGATGAGTAGTTGCAGACGCCGTAGCGTAGTAGGTAGTGTATTGGCTTATTAGACGTGACGCTCCCAGGTCAGACGAAATACGAAAAATATTTCTCCAGCGTCTGCCTCTCAGCAGATTTCTGGCAAGAACTGTGGGCTTAAAGTAAAACAGCCAGGAAAAGTTTCTCAAAAAATATGTCGTTCACCTCACTACCTAGTTCCTCACACCACTTAAGTTGTGTGTGTTAATTTTATACATGTGTGGCGGGATTAGCAGTTTAGTTTCATACATGAAAAAATCAAAGAATTTTTTGTTGCATACTTTTCAGAGTAACTATTCCACAAGTACATGTAATATGGTGCGTATGAGTAATATATTTGCAAATGCAATTAAATAGAACGTATACAACAGTATAATATGATATGATATAACAATTCTAATGGATTTTTAAAAATTTTAAGTTCTTCGAGATATCCTAACCTAAAAGTAAATACAAAAACCATAATTATAGGATTGTGTCCAGACTATTTGATAGTATTGAGGGATAATCTTTGTAGTCCTGTTCCGCCTTTTGTACTTAATGTTCGAGTTTAATTGAGCACGTCTTTCTAAAGCGTAGATTTTCCAATTATAGTCTGCTCATGTATGTGAAAACATCAAGGGATTCTGATATACCTTCCTCAGTACAGCTTCAAACCTATTCGCACCATGGGGGTAGTCGTCACTATCCCCCGTGTGTGGAGCCCTCACCCACTAAATCTCCCGTCCTTTTTTGAACTCCTTATGCCCACTCCGGAACTACTGTGGTATTACTTCGAAGTGGAGTCCGTCTGGCCATTTGGCCCCTTTATATCCATATACGCGTCCGGATTGCATAACGAATTCCGAGAAGATGTTTAAACGTCCATTCTACTTCTCTCATCCAAGTCAATTTTCTTAGATTTTAGTAAGTCTTCAGCGTATCTTATTATACTATTCCAATTCTCCTCACTGTTCAGAATTACATCGCAGAAGTTCTTGACAGTACGGACGGCGACTTTGGGCTCAAGATTCCTTCTTTGCAGTCTCCATCTCCCACATCATCAATCGACGCATCATCATAGATGCAATATGGTCGTGTTATCTTCCCCATTTTAAATAGGTACTTACAAAAATAACCGTGTCCAGATAACAGTTGTGTCAGATAGTAGTTAACCTCACCAAATTTCCTCTCCATTCAGCGGGTAATATCTGGGAGAAGTTTTGCCGTCCATCTACCACTCGTCTCAGTGTTCCATTCCTCTTGCCATTGTTGTATGGTTCGCTTTCTGGCGTCGTCGACATTTACTGTCTCTCCGTGCACGTTTTTAGGCTCCCACACTCTCTAACGCTCACTTAGCGGTAGACCTATAGGTATTTCACCATTGATTACCAGTATTGCTGACCTAGATACAGTCCTATATGCCGATGCCACTCTAGGTGCAGCGGTTCGTTGTACCGATGATAAGATTTTCCTTCTATAGTCGACCTTCAATGTCTCCGCCCAGATCTCACTGCCGTTGCAATATGGTTGAACTTGTATGCGTAAAACATGACATACATGTATTACACATCCCAAGTACCAATAATTAAACGACATCAACTTGAATTTTGATTTTTCACGAATTTTCCGTAACGTCAGGTCGCTTGCATTGTTTCCGTTGTTGTTTCATTAAAGCGAAAATGCCACAATTCAGACATAAATCAACATTACCCAGACAGACATGGTGGTAGTTAAAATTCAAAAACTTTAACTAAAAAAAAATACGATGAAAACTTTTTTAAGCTGACACAACAAGATTCACGCGTCGCTACTTTTACTCTTTTTATTTTGCCTTCACATTCAAGTAAATTAAATGAAATTCGTACGGCCGCTGAAAAAGCGAATAAAAAACAAGCCAAAAGCATATACACACTGACACAGTATATGTAGATAAAGTTCCCCTTTTTTTTGTTGGGACCCTTTTTTTCGTTACTCCATGCAACACAAAAAGGAGCATTTTGTTCGTCTTGTTTTTTTTCTGTTTTTATTGCAGAAGTTTGTGACAAAAAAGAGCCAAAAAGTTTATTGAACTCGTGTTTAAAGCCGTTATGCTATGCTGTTGACTTCCTTGTTGTGTGACAAAAAAAGAAAACATTTTTTGGTTGTTATTTTCGGTTTCCCCTCCAAATTTTTTTTTGGGGAAAATGATTGTTATTGAACGCAATATGAACGAACAATATGTGCCTGTTGTTGGAAAAAAAGTATACAACAACAATACAAATAAGGCAACCAAAAAGCTGGTCAACATATAGCAAAAACTGCCAGTAGACTGTGAAATGAGAGAAGAATGAAACCCTCTTTTACACAAAAACACTCCAATAAAGAAAAGAGAGAGAGAGAGAGAGAGAGAGAGAAAACAGACAACAACAACTGCTTGTTGTCAGCAAATACAAAAGCACACAATGAAAGAAAAGCAAAAATAACAACAAAAAAAAAGTAAAAAATAACACACTCTAGTTGAAGTATAACAAACATGTTCTCTTAGCAGATAATACAGCCTACAGTGGGGGACAAAATTAAACCAATTTATGCATACGTTTATTTGCTATTCGTGAGAGAGTGTAAGCAATTTGATTACGAAGTCTGGAGAAGAACAATAACATGAACAAGCTCCACTAAAGATATGTCAGGCAACCGTACCTACCTCTAGAGAAAGTGTAGAGGAGGAGTGTTGAGGACTCAGTGAGTAAAACTTAAAAAATGGCGTCCAAACCATAGCGAGGTTTGGTAATGAAAAGGTTTTTCAAAATCGTCATGAACAATTTCTGCTATTTGGGTAGCATTAGAAAGAACTCCATTGGCTGTTCGATATGTATACGGAATTGCATTATATCCATAAGAAGTGACATTCTAAGTTGAGTGTCACAATCAAGTAAAACTTCATGTCAAACTAATGTAGTGTGTAATGGAGATTCTGAACAATTTCTTTCAGAACAGGAAGGTAATATACCTAACGGATGAAGGAGAAAAGGAATACGTAGTGATGGCGGGTGCTCCGCAGGGCTCTGTATTTGGGCCACTACTATGGAACATTATGTACGATGGTGTACTTCAACTGCGATTGCCAAACATGACTACAATTGTGGGCTTTGCAGATGACATTGCCATAGTCTCGGTAGCTAAGACGGTAGGAGAAATAGAGGAGAAAACGAACACAGCGATTCGAAATGTTGGAGCATGGCTGGAGGAGGCAGGTTTGACACTTGCTGCTCACAAAACGGAGGCCGTCTTGATAAGTGGTCGAAAGATAGTGGAGAAGATGGAAGTGATCGTTGGAGGTACTAAGATCGAAGCGAAGAGGGTTATAACATACCTGGGAGTGATTATCGACGACAGGTTGAACTTCAGGGAGCACGTGAAATACATCGGCGAAAAGGCATCTGTAACACAAGGAGAACTGGCGAGGATGATGCCAAATATTGGAGGACCAGGTTCATTCAAGAGGAGAATAATGTCGAGGGTTGTAACGTCGTTAATGTTATATGCTTGCCCAATATGGTCGGAGGCACTATCCGTGGGGACGACAAGGAAAATACTGTCCTCTGTGTATCGTGTAGGGGCGATTAGACAAGTAAGTGGCTTCAGGACAGTGACTGGTGAAGCGGTATTGGTATTGGCAACGACAATACCAATAGACATACTGGCGGATGATATGAGGCGGATATACTTTCGCCACCTCGAGGCGGAAGGACGAAGGACTTCCATGCACAAATGGCAGTCACGATGGGAAAGCAGTTTAAAGCGAAGATGGACATTTCGTCTTATCCCTGATGTAACCCTTTGGATGAATAACGAACATTCGAGCTGAACTACTACGTGACTCAGTTCCTAACTGGTCATGGGTGCTTCAGGAAGTACCTGCACAGATTTGGTCATGACACTTCCCCTATATGCCCAAACTGTGTAGATGAGGAGGAAGACGCGGAGCATATTCTAAGATGCTGCCCTAGATTTAGATGGCCCGGGGAACCGAGTTTCGGACCAAACCGGCTAATGGAAGAGATGTTGAACTGTAGGATTCTATGGAGTCAATATAGTCAGAAAATGGCTGATGTTATGCTAGAACTCCGAAGGCTGGAGGAACGGAGGAGAAATTTAAATTGATGTGATAAAGCTTTAACTTAGTAATACAATACACTTAGTAAAACGAAGTAATACCTTACGGCAGTCCTGCGGAGGGAGAGTGGTTAAAGTGTCTAGAGGGTGGGTTTAGTACGTAGGCACCAGTGATGGTGAATCGTGCACTCTTTTGTTGGAACAAAAGTGTCTTTCGAAGATTCCCACCTCCGGCCTAAGACAAAAAAAAGAAAAAAAAAAACACTACCTACTGTCGGACCTTACAGCCATAACTTAATAGCCGTTTGCGAAGACTTAAATGTAGGTTTACGGAGGATAACATACTCATCCTAGGCCTAGCTACAGTCGGCCAATAGAAGGCATAGAAACATTCAAATTGACTACATGTTTTCTTATAATATTTTCGATTTAATTTCTCGTTTTAATTTTATGATTCTTATGACCAGAAATCAGGTTTGACGATTGGGAGTTTCCCGATGGAACCCTTAAAGTATATCACGATGGCTATCATGGTTTCTGTCATGGCAATATTGATAGCAAGCCACTGCTTGTTGGGAGATGAGATTTTCTCTGGATTTACTCACTCAACCCAATGGCGATTAAGTCCCTAAGGAACGTCACCTCTACATCTGCACTCTTCCATTAATGAACACGATTTCTGAAGGAAATTTTTGATAAAGTCGCCGTAGTCTAGTGTCAAATGTGCTGGCTTATTAGACGAGAGTTCAGCACAGATATTTCGAACAAAACGGATTTTGAAAGAAATATTTCTTTCGGCGATTTCAACTCGACAGTCTTTTAGCAATAATTCCGGAAGTTAATAAAATTACCATGAAATCTGTCGTTTAGAGTTGAGATCACGCCACTCCTGCATATAATTAACACACACAACATGGGTGATGAGAGAAACTGGGTTGTAATCCTGACTGAAGGGCTGTAAAACCCAACTAAGCTAGTAAGTGAGATGGTTTCTTATATGCGATATATGATCCCCCAGTTGGATACTAATTTGTAGTATTACAGTGGACCTAACCCATGTCCTAAACAGGACATTATATTTCAAGGACAATCCCGTCACCTTAACTAAGATAAACAACTGTTCAGGGGGGAAAGGAGGTGAATAATCTCTTCTATCCTCTTTGACTTCATTATAATATTTTAAGAATTCACAATTCGAGAGAAAAGTCCAACGTAAGATCTTCGGTTCAGTGAGAGTTGGTGTTGATTTCCGCATCCGATCCAACAGTGAGCTGTATGAGCTCCTAAACGACATAGACGTTGTGCAACGTATTAACATCCAGCGTCTGCGCTGGCTCGGCCATGTCGTTCGAATTGAGGTGGATGCTCCGGCGAGACGTGTTTTTGATGCGAGGGTTTGTGAAGTCGGCAAAGAGGATGACCTTGTTTGCGTTGAAAGGACCCAATTGAGAAAGCCCTGTCATCGATTGGTGTGACCAACTGGCGTAGACGCGCAAGAAGCCGAGGCGCCTGAAAGGTTGTTTTAAGGCAGGCCGAAACCCATTAATCGGGTTGTTAATGGCTTGTTAACCAAGTCAGTGAGAATTCAAAATCGGGTGATGAAATATATTCGATTGCATAGCTGCACAGATAATAACAGAGTTCATCAACACTCACGGATAGCCTCCGTGGACAATGCAGATGAACTCTTGCAATCATAACTAGAGCGAGTCTGTTACCTTTTAGTACTGCTATGTTCTCTTTCCCCATTAGCCTGCTCTCTCATTAATAGCATATAATCAATGCTACCTTCAAACAACGACAATGAGGCTCTAGATGAGGTAGGGATTATTTGAATTAAAAGCAGCTGGACTAGCTTTAGGGATCAAATACTCGGTGGCATCTTAATCAGTTTGAGGTCCATATGAATTGCATGTATTTGGAAGCATCCGTTGCTCATATTAATTATTTATTCTTACATTTTATACTCCCCACTGTACATTTATATGTTGAATTTTTTTGCATGTTTTTTTTTTGCTATTAGCCTGGTCGAATGCTTCAATTATATGGAGCAGCAACATACGTAACGCTTCAATGGCTAATTTTGAAAATGTTTGTTTGTTTTCAATTTTTTTTTCTTTTCTTTTTTTTTTTTGAGTTTCTGGTCTATGTTTGCCTCACTTTGTTATCCATATCGAGCCATATCGTTATCAAATCATTTTGCCATTGTATTCGTTATTTCGGTGTATTTACCAACAAAAAAAGGAAAAAATTGAGAGGAGAATATGAAATTAATTGAAATAAAATAGAATTCCTATATGAGATGTGATGTGATGATAAATTGTAATAAATTGCAGGCAGATGACATAATAAGTCCTGATACTTTTCTATCATTTTTCAAACACTCTTCCTAATTTTCTCATATCCCCTGATAAATATTCTCAATGTATGTTACTTTTTAGACTCTCTAATTTGCGATGCCAATGTAGATTAGCATGGTATTCCATTAAAGAGCCGTAAGAGCAAAAGTTTCTGTCTGTTTAAACGATTTTTCATGAAAATCCAGCAGAATTAATAAGTATTTCTTAACAAATTAAACACATTTCAATATGGAGGGAATGCTTGTAACACATTCCCTAATATAGTGTTACGTTTTTACCTTTAATAAACGTTTAAAATATGAGCTCGTAGATTGCAAATAAAATACAAATAAATTTGTGTTTGGTTTTAATTCGAAATTCTTTATTATTCGCATAATTCACAGCTTGATGTAAACAACAATTGCTTTTCTTTGTTATTCCTCTGTTTACATCCTTTGCATAAACAATAACAATTACTAGAAATTTATACGACAGATCATTGTAACGGAGATTTTCAAACCACGATTATTCATTTCAAACACAACGCGTCTTCACACAAGACTGTTTGAACTTTTACTAACTCACTCGCCTGCTTTGCCTTGCCTTTTACATGACAGGTAAACAGACTGATGAATATTCTTGAAGGAGAATGTTGTTGGCTTCGCCTTCTCGAGATCTCTGTAAATGTAAACATCGTTGTTTAATTATTCTTGTTTACATTTATTCTTGTAGTGTTTGTTGTAGTATTTTTGTTTACTTGTTTATCATATATTCTATGTTGGTGTTTGTTGGTATATTACGCAGTACGATAATTTGTAAACAAGTTCATCGTTTTTGTTTTCGTAGCTTTTTTTTTAATAATTTTAATGTTAAACGATGAAAAAGCAAAACACCAGTATCTGGATTTTTCCATTTTCGTAAGGGTCCGTCAAATAACGTTTTTTTTCTGAAAATGCTTTAAAAAAACCTACTGAATATTTTCTCAAATTTCTTTTTTTATTTGAAAGTACAATCCTTCCGGTTAATAATGGAAAATAATTTCATTCAAATGGCTGGCTCGGCTGGCAATGCAGTAGCCTACACGATCGGTCCATTTTTAGACACATTATCGATTGTGTGCAGCTGTATTTCACCAATGGCTTCACGAATATTGTCCTTTAAAGCGTCAATTGTCTCTGGCTTGTCGGCGTAACACTTATCTTTGACGGCACCCCACAAATAATAGTCCAACGGTGTCAAATCGCAGCTCCAATCGCAGGCCAAAGACATCAGCTCTGCGGCTGATAATGCGATCTTCAAAAACAGGGCGCAAAACATCGACTGTAGTTTCGGCTGTGTGGCACGTAGCGCCGTCCTGTTGAAACCAAATGTTGCAAATATCCTCCTCTTCAATTTTTGTGGACAAAAATTCGTTCAACATGGCCCATTGACTGTAACGGCCACTCCTTACACATTTTCGAAAAAAATGGCCCAATTATGCCTCTGGACCAAAATCCGCAACAAACAGTGACTCGTTTTGGGTGCGTCGGGTTTTCAATGAATGCGTGTGGGTTTTCTGTGCCCCAAATGCGACAATTTTGCTTGTTTACATACCCGACAAGATCAAAATGAGTTTCATCTGAAAAGATGATTTTTTTTTTGCCAAAATCGGCATCTTCTGTAAGTCGATCGCAGGCCCACTTAGCAAAGCGAAAACGCATTGGATGGTCAATTGGCTTCAACTCCTGAACCAATTGAACTTTGTATGCCGTCATACCAAGGTCTTTATGCAAAATTCGTCTCAATGATGTATCCGAAATGTTCAAAAGTTGAGAACGACGGTGAATTGATGTTGATGGCGCTTCACGCACCACACTTTCTGCCACAGCAGCAATATTCTCGGGTGTACGCACTGTTTTTGGCTTTTCACGCTTTGTTTTATCTATGAGGATGCCAGTTTCTTTCACTTTTTTCACAAAATAACGAACATACGGAGTTGACGGTGCTTCTCTTCTTCTAAAATCCGTAAGCAATTTTCGCACACATTCTGTAACATTACCATGATTTTCAAAGTAATGTCGCAATATTTCCCAGCGTTGTTCAAGCGTATACACAACCATATTCATGCAGCGGAAGGATAAAACTAATTATCTATCAAATCAGACATGAGGTAAGTGTTACCATTCACGAAATAAGTACTAGTTGAAAAAAAAAAAACGTTAGACGGCGGACCCGATATAATGGGCACTAAATTCTTGATAACCTCTGTTCATAAGCTTTTAATGTCGAACTTGCTTGCCATTAAAAAAAATTCTTTTGTTTACCAACACAAAACATGGGAAATACCCTGCGTTAGTGTAGGTCACCAAAAAGTCCACTTCTGGTTTATCTTTTAAGTCTTGTTTTAATATTTTTCTTTTCCCTGTAATTGTGCATTTCCACACTTTCCCTTCCCTTCCTTCCTTTCTTTGTTTTTTCCTTTTGTTTGAAATTTAATTTTTTATCCGTGTTGCATTGTCTTGTAGTGGCAGCAGCGTTTCGCACTTGCCATCCACAGGCATTGTATTGTAAGGCAAGGCAATGCCATTCAATTGTATTGTCGCTTGCTTGTTTTATCCCGTTACATGACTTATTTTACGGTATTTTCAAGAGACTCTACTTTTACAATATCTTATGGATGTCATTGTTGTTGTTGTTGTTTTTGTCTTACAAAGATTGCCACAATTTTCATGAACATGAGAACAATTGTTAACAACTTGCTTCGTTACATGGAGAATTCAGTTGTTGTTCTGTCAGTTACTCAGTAATTCAGTGCCTCTGTAACTGTAACTGTAACTGTATTGACTGGCAGTTCTTTAGAAATCGTTAAAAAAGAATTTTTGTTTGTGTTTACAAATAAAAACCAACAACAAGAAAATATTTTTTTTAACAACAATAATAAAGCGTAGTAATCTATACAATATTGCTGGCTTTAGTGTTGGAATTTGATTTGTTTTTTGGTGTTGAAAACCCAACAAAAAAAAATATTTTTTTTTCGTTTTTTTCTCTCCTCTTTTGGTTTAATAAACAGAAATTATTTGTTTTCGAAACAATGAAGAAAATTTTACAATAATAGAGCGTAGAAGAAAGAAAAATAAAAACAAAAAACAAACCATTGATGACATCTGTTGAACTCGGGGAAAAGAAAATGGAAATTTGTTTTATGAAGAGACAAGTCGATTAGGATTGGTTCGATTAGTTAAAAAGACGATGGCTTTCATTAAAAGTTTCGAACTTTTTGTCAATGATAATCATTAGATTTAATTTACGCATGATATTGCAACTTTATGAGTATTTTCCCCAAGAGAATATTTATTTATTTCATGAATTCATGAAAGTCGCTGTTATCGAACATTCACTAGATATTTAGAAAGATAAAAAGCTGGTTATTATAGCTATGAACCATAGTTCTAGGAGTGATATGTTAGAGGACGTGTACTTGTTAATAAAGACAAGTACAGTACCCGGATGTCGAATTGATCCATTGTACAAGTAGTGATAGAAAGAGTCTAAACGTTGAAAGGTATATTTACATATCGCCGGTTATTTACATATAACCGCCGAGTTGTGTGAAATATCTGGAGGGCCATTCTGGAATATTTGAAAAAGATCTTTGAGAAGTGCATATCAGTGAAGAGAATTGCTCTAGCGAATCGAAGTTTTTTCACCTTGGAGTCCTTCTGAAATCTTCCAATAAAATGTTGAGCAATACTATAAAGTCGCCATTGTCCATTGTAGGTAATTAATAGTGGTGGTACCAACTTAAACATCTCGAACAAAACGAAATTTGAAAAAATAAATATTATTTCGCGACTTGCCTTCACCAGGCTTCTGGTGAAAACTCTTAGAATAAACAAAATTTCCATGAAAAGTTTCTCAAAAATTTGTCTTTCTGTGTCAACTTTAAATTGTAAGTCTCATCACTCCTGGATATAATTAGAACGCACAACATGAGAAGCTAGCTTTTAACAAGCAATCAAGTAAGTAAGTAAGCAAGTAAATAATCCATGTTCTTATCCAGGTAGCTGGCTTCTCTAAGTGATAAATTTTCCCAAACGGACGAAAGACGAGAACTACGTAAAATAAGAGATTCTCGGAAACAAATCCATTTAATTTGCTAGACTACCAACAGCTGTAGTAGAATAGTGAAAAACAAGTTCACATTGAGGTACTACAATAATTTAAAAGTCTTGGATAGCCTGCCGTCACTAATGAGCAGCATATTCAACTTTCTCTGCACGCGATCGAATAGTCCCAAATTAAGTCCGAGGCCCCACTCTATGCAAGAGAATTGTGTTCGTGAAGTATTGCTATTACCGCTTTAGGAAACCAAAACTCTTGAAAATTAGGGGACTTTGATCATCAGGTGCAAAATATCAAGATGTCCAATATTAACTCCAACCATTTCACAAACCAGTATGGATTTAAAGTAGTAAAAATTATTTAAAATGCTTCGAAGCATCTATTGCAGATGGTTAGACAATGCATATGAAAAATACTGTCAGAGTGTGAATAAGTCCAACCAACGGCAATAAAAACTCAGGGTAGAGTGATTAAAATGTAATTGAATACATTAGAGGAGCTGGTAAGCAGTAGAGACAAACACATAAATAAATCTTTATTTGAATCGATAGTACGGTCCATATAATTTAATGTTTGAAGATTATTTCATGCAAATCTTGACCGCGACTGCGCCTCAAATGGTCCATCCGCTTAGTCCAATTTTGGCATACTCTTTCCAACATTTCGGCCGGTATCTCACGAATAAATGCTTCAATGTTGTCTTCCAATGCGTCAATTGAAGCGGGCTTGTCTGTATAGACATGAGCTTTAACATAGCCCCACAAAAAATAGTCTAAAGGCGTTAAATCGCACGATCTAGGCAGCCAATTGACCGGTCCCGAACGTGAAATAAAATGTTCACCGAACTCGCCTCTCAATAAGTTCATTGTTACGCGTGCTGTGTGACATGTGGCACCGTCTTGTTGAAACCACATTTCATGCAAGTCAAGCTCTTGCATTTTGGGCAAAAAAAAAAATTCGATATCATCTCACGGTAGCGCTCACCATTCACAGTTACGTTACGATTTGCAGCATCTTTGAAGAAGTACGGTCCAATGATGCCACCAGCCCATAAACCGCACCAAACTGTGACTTTTTCTGGATGCATTGGTAGCTTTTGCAATGCTTCTGGCTGATCTTCACTCCAAAATCGACAATTCTGCTTATTTACGTATCCATTGAGCCAAAAATGAGCTTCGTCGCTTAACACAATTTTTCGATAAAGAAGTGGATCTTCGGCTAACTTTCCAAGAGCCCATTCACCATTCGTTCGGCTTCAATTCTTGCACCAGCTGTATTTTGAAAGGCTTCACACGTAAATACTTCCGCAAAATTTTCCACGTTGTTGAGTAACAGAGCCACAATTGCTGCGAACGGCGACGAATCGATAATTGATGGCCGATATCGATAACACTGGCCGATACAGCTGCGATATTTTCTTCAGTGCGCACTCTACGTAAGCGTGTTGGTGGTTTAATGTCCAACAATGGAAATTTAGTGCGAAATTTAGTCACAATAGCCCGAATAGCCGCTTCAGTGGGTCGATTATACTGACCATAAAATGGAAGAAGCGCGCGATGAACTTTCTTAACAGAGCACGCATTTTGATAATAAAATTGAAATGATTTGCAAGCGTTGTTCGTTTGTAAGACGATTCATGGTTAAATTATAGACCAAACTGAAGATGTTTGACAGTGAAACAATACACGAAATGTGCGTGAGCTGCTTAAACCAGTGTTGCCAAAAATATAATAGCTAAAAAGCACCCGTTATATAATTGATCATTATAACCCTTCACTAGCATCTCACACCACTTATGCTGTGTGTTTTAATTTTTATACATGAGTGGCGGGACCTACAGTTTAAAGTCGACTCTGAACTACAGATTCTTGCGAAAATTTTTCATGGCATTTTTTATTTTATATACTCACAGAGTTTTGCCCAGCAATCTGTTGAGAGGCAGGTGTTGAAGAAATATTTTTTCATATTTCGTTTTCTTGGAGATGCTTGATGCTTCACATCTAATAAGCCAACACACAACCTACTACACTACTGCGACTACTGTACCAACATATACTGTAGAGTTAAGAAAAGTATTGAAGCAATCGTTTTATTTTATATGGACCATTGTGTAGACAAATTTATGACTTTTTCTCATGACTGAAGAAGCCATGAAAAAGGGGGTGACAAACCAGAACATCATACTGCAATCCCAAGCGTCAGGTAAAAGATTAGGTAAGTAGCAGTTGAGACTTAATTGCCACTTTGATATACTATGGACCAAAAAGTGTATGACTTTTTAATATCCCGCCTCTTAACTGAACGAGAAGCGCTACTCACATCAATAATCTTCTGTGAGTTGACTTCTGTTGAAATTTTAAAAAGTCGTGCCATTTATTTTGCGTTTGAGAGCCAATGATGGTAAGCGATCGCTTGATTTAAGGACGAAAAGAAGAAAAAATGTGGAGGAATAAAGACAAAAAAATTCATGAATTTAAAAACGAATTTTTGCTTTACCTGCCGCATTTTCCGTGAATGTGGGAAGAGGAAATCATGTAACTATAATGGCCTTCGGAGAACTATATGATAGAATAATGGAACACATTCCACTGCGGAAATGATTACAAAAATAAATGACTAACTCCAATATATCACATCAATTTCATACAATTTCAAAACGAGGTTTCTTTTTAAATACCAGTTCAAACATGGGTTTTCCTAATAATTCTTCATCGTAACTCTCAATTGTTATAACTAATGTAAGATAATAGGACAATAATCTGAATGTTCCGCTAACTTTAGTTCTACAGCAGCATTTCTTACAATAATGGGAAAATTTAGACACTGATGTTTTGTTTTTACATTGTTTAACATTAAAATTATAAACAAAAGCTACGAAAACAAAGCAATGAACTTGTTTACAAATTATCGTACTGCTTAATATAACAACAAACACCAGCATAAAAAATGCTAAACAAGTAAACAAAAATACAACATCAAACACGACAAAAATAAATGTAAACAAAATACACAAACAACAATAATGAAACAACGATGTTTACAATTATAGAGATTTCGAGAAGGCGAAGCCACAAATACTCGCCTTTAAGGGGATTTATCAGACTGTTTACTCTGCCACATAAAAGGCAAGGCAAAGCAGGCAACTGAGCGAGTAAAAGTTCAGTCAGTCTTGTGTGAAGACGCGTGTGTTTGAAGAGAATAATCGTGGTTAGAAAATCTGCGTTACAAAGATCTGTAGAATAATTGCCTAGTAATTGTTATTGTTTATACAAAGGATATAAACACAGTAATAACAAAGAAAAGCAATTGTTGTTGTTTATATCAAGTTGTGAACAGCGACACACATAATTGTGCAAATAATAAAGGATTTCAATTGAAACCAAACACAAATTTATTTTTGTTTTATTTGCAATCTACGAGCTTATATTTTAAACGTTTTTAAAAGGTAAAAATATAACAATTTCTTAGCTTAGCATGAAAACTTTAAAACTTTATCAGAAATCATCACAATTAATTGCTAATAAATATAATAAATTTTTTCTACGAAATACCAGCTAAATATCGTTTAATATCGACAAAACGAATTTATTTCCAAAAGTAAAATAAAAAAAATAAATTACGGCAGCAGTGAAGAGTAAATAAATCAATTGAAATCAATTTGATTTCATTCATTACGAATTCATTGATTACTTTTGCTGTTAAAAATAACATGACCCTCAGGTACAATATTAATAATAATGACTGACTGGCCTCTTAAACGCAGAGGAAAATACATTTTCAGAGCCAATTTGAAAATTCTTTAAATGGCTGTGAAACATGAACGGAGAGAGGAACACACACACAGATAATCTTTTAATATACCAGCATAATAGACTTTTAACAGATGTTGTTGAGAATTTTTTTTTTGTATTTGATTCGCTCAATAAATGTGGACAAAACACAAGTAAAAACAGGGGAATAAATTTAACAAAAAGTTTACGACCGAAAAACTGAAAACGAAATACATTTGAAAACCAAAAAAGCAGGAAAGAAAAGAAAAAAATTGAAATAAAATTCGTTCAGAAGTCTAAGGCAAAAGGGACAGGAGCAATAAAAGAAAATCAATAGAGATTAAGAATAACGACCTGATTTTTTGTTCTTAAAGGAATTGCACAAAAACACACGCACGTATTTGAGTATATTTACCGGAAGTATACCCACACCCTAGAACTTACAAATCAAATGAGAGAAACATAGAGAGGGCGGAGAGAAGAGAGAGCTACAGTGTTGCAAAGCCGTTGGAAAAAGGAAATAAAAATGAAATAAATGTTGGTGACTTTGCCAAAAAGATTAACGAAATTGTAATCATTGTGTGTGTGTGTGTGTGTGGGCATTTATTCAGATTACAATCGATATTTATGGCTGCTGTAAGTAATAACAATTCAACTTGAACATGTTGTTCAATGGCTGGCTGCTGCAATTTTCCAAACCATCAAAGAAAAGAAATAAAAATCTTTACTTACAGTCAATGCCAATGAAAATCGTACAGCAAAAGACGAGAGTTTAAGAACTTTTATGATACAAAATTTCTCATTTCTGTAATAAAACTTATGCTAAAGTTAGCATCACTGACATTAGTTCAACGGCTATTCCCTTAAAAATCTTTTTTGGTCCTTAAAACTGCGAATCCTAGTGAAGTCTATAGGCGGGTGAAAAAAAAATCAGACTCCAGAGGCGGCCAAGCACTTGATATGGATTTTTATCATGGGCAATTAGATTTCATGTCCCACATGAATCCCTATGCTGGGGTCAAATTAAAACTGAAGTTGAATATATTAACCACTGTCTTCCTAGATATATGAGACGATTTCCATACTAAGCTCAGAAGTCCAGAAGAACACTCGGCACAGTAGTTTTAATTTCGGCATTGCCAGTATGCCCTACGATTTGTGAATAATATAGCAGAAGGCATCAACATCATTAAGCATGGCACCAGTCATCCACAAAACTACTTCATATTGTTACGAAAATGAAGAATGTACATACTGGTGTTTTAGTTTTACTTCGCTTAACATTAAAAAATAAACAACAAAAATACAACAACAAACACCAGCATAAAAAATGGTAAACAAGTAAACAAAACTACAACAACAAACACTACAAGAATAGATGTAAACAAAATACACAAACAACAATAATGAAACAACGATGTTTACATTTATAGAGATTTTAAGAAGGCGAAGCTATGAATATTCGCCTTCAAGAACATTCATCAGACTGTTTACCCTGCCATATAAAACGCATGGCAAAGCAGGCAATTGAGTTAGTAAAAGTTCAGTCAGTCTTGTGTGAAGACACGTTGTATTTGAAGAGACTAATCGTGGTTTGAAGATCTGTCGAATAATTGCTTAGTAATTGTTTTTGTTAATGCAAGGGGTATAAACAGAGGAATAACAAAGTAGAGAAATTATTGTTGTTTACATCAAGTTGTGAACAGTGGCACACAGAACTGGGAGAATAATAAAGAATTTTAATTAAAACTAAACACAAATTTAATTTTTGTTTTATTTGCAATTTATGAGCTTATATTTTAAGCGTTTTTAAAAGGTAAAAAGTAACGTAATGTAACTACCGTCTTCCTGTGTATGTGGGACGCTTTCCATACTGAGCTAAGAAGCCCAGAAGTACACGCGGCACAGTTGTTTTAATTTCGGCGTCGGCATTAATTTTTACGATTTGTGAATAAGATAGCAGAGGCAGTCAACATCATTAAGCACGTCATCATTCATCTGCAAAACTAGTTCATATTTACTTCACTGATTTCTTATTACCAGCCTTCAGTCAAGATTACAATCTAGCTTCTCACATCACTCATGTTCTGTGTGTTAATTTTATACATGAGTGGCGGAAACCTAATGTTTAATTTCGGCTACGAATGACAGATTTTAGAAACCTTTCATGGCATGTGTAAGGATTTGGTCTTCCTCAAGTTTACTTCTAGTCCAGCTCTCGCTGTTGTTGGTCGTAAAAATCGTAGCTTCTGAGATAAGTCGCTGAATGTGTGTAACAGGAGTCAAAGGCATTATTATAAAGGGTCCGCCAAATAACTTTTATTTTGAAAATGCTTTAAAAAAACTGCTGAATATTTTCTCAAATTTCTTTTTTTATTTGAAAGTACAATCCTTCCGGTTAATAATGGAAAATAATTTTATTCAAATGGCTGGCTCGGCTGGCCATGCAGTAGCCTACACGATCGGTCAAATTTTTATCGATTGTGTGCAGCTGTATTTCACCAATGGCTTCACGAATATTGTCCTTTAAAGCATCAATTGTCTCTGGCTTGTCGGCGTAATCTTTGACGGCACCCCACACATATAATAGTCCAACGGTTTCAAATCGCAGCTCCGAGGTGGCCAGACGACATCAGCTCTGCGGCTGACAATGCGATCTTCAAAAACAGGGTGCAAAACATCGACTGTAGCCTTGGCTGTGTGGCACGTAGCGCAGTCCTGTTGAAACCAAATGTTGCCAATATCCTCCTTTTCAATTCAAAAATTCGTTCAACATGGCCCGATAACGATCGCCATTGACTGTAACGGCCATTCCTTGCTCATTTTCGAAGAAAAATGTGCCCAATTATGCCTCTGGACCAAAATCCGCACCAAACAGTGGCTCGTTTTGGGTGCGTCGGCTTTTCAATGTATGCGTGCGGGTTTTCTGTGCCCCAAATGTGACAATTTTGCTTGTTTACATACCCGCCAAGATCAATATGAGCATCATCTGAAAAGAAGATTTTTTTTTTTGCCAAAATCGGCATCTTCTATAAGTCGATCGCAGGCCCACTTAGCGAAGCGAAAACGCATTGGATGGTCAATTGGCTTCAACTCCTGAACCAATTGGGCTTTGTATGGCGTCATACCAAGGTCTCTATGCAAAATTCGTCTCAAGGATGTCTCCGAAATGTTCAATTGTTGAGAACGACGGTGAATTGATGTCGATGGCGCTTCACGCACACTTTCTGCCACAGCAGCAATATTCTCGGGGGTGCGCACTGTTTTTGGCTTTTCACGCTTTGCTTTATCGATGAGGATGCCAGTTTCTCTCACTTTTTTCACAAGATATCGCACATACGTACGCAATTTTCGCACACATTCTGCAACATTACCATGATTTTCAAAGTAATGTCGCAATATTTCCCAGCATTGTTCAAGCGTATACACAACCATATTCGTTCAGCGAAATCAAATCAGACATGAGCTAAGTGTTATCATTCACGAAATAAGCACTGGTTGAGAAAAAAACATTAGATGGTGGACCCTATATAATGTCTTCGAAAGTAAAATTCCCTTATATTTCAATCTTATGATAAGCTTGTACGTCTTTCACTGTTATGCACTGTATAGTCGGATGCAAAACATTGTCAAGTTTAAGCCTATGCTGCATGGGTATTTTGTCTTGTATTCGTAGGTCTGTCTCCCTATAACTTTAAAAGGAAGGAAATTGTTTTTTCTTTTCGTTTTTTTGTTTTTTTTTCTTGAAAATTGATTTTCTTTTTTGTGTATTTCCGTTTCCCTGTTTTTTAGTATTTGTGCCCATCTTAAATTTTGTGTTTTTTTTTTTATTTGAAATTCAATTTTCTGTGTTGAATTTTTGTGTTCCATTGTTGCTTTTCTTTTTCAATAACACTGTACGGGTAATAAAATGCGTTTTTATGATGATTTGTTTTTTATGTTTCCATATACTAATGTAGCAGACAGTATATAGCACAGCAGATGGTGATGAGAGGCATAATTTAACAATTTATTGGCGAACAATCAAACGTAATCGATAGCAATCGACCACAAGGAACATTTTCCTTCTATTTTTTTTTTTATACAAATTTATAAAATTAAAATGTTTAGGATCTGTTTGTATGTAATACACGGTCCGTGTCCATTTAGTTGAAATTATTTTAAAGAGAATTTTATTTCTTTTAATAGAATTTTTTACTTGTTTTCAGAACTCACTTGGGAACAGAACAATTTACTTAAATGAGCACAAAACCCCAACTCCTTCCCACAATAATTAATCACAGCGCAACTCAGGCTGGAGTAAGAAAGCCAACCACACAATTTGAGTCGTCTAGCAAGGCTTTCTCACCCATCCAACCATACTTAAGCCTAAGAATTTGCTTTCATTTTGTAATTGTTTGAAGGTGTCATATCCTGAGCCTATTCTGAGCCAACTTAACTTATTTTGATAAGAATTCAAATTTCTTGTTCTTTTTTTTAAAGAAATTCAGGTCAAATCAATTTGTTTTTAAAAGGACGTAAACAAATTGCCACAAATAAATAATTGTGTTGTAAATAAATTCTCGATAAAAATAAAATTGAAAAATTTTTCCTGAAGCTAACTTACTTACTTAAATGCTTATTGCAACCCTTTACAGCATAGTTTGGTGTGTGTCTGTATTAATTTTATTTTTGAATGGCGGGATATACAATTTAAAATCGACTCCGTTTTGTTGAAACGGCTAGAAATGTACAAAATAAAGAAGAGGACATGATGGAGTCCAGAAGAGGAAGTGGGAGTTCTAAGCCAACCTATCATTCAACTACACCTGGGAATAGCAAATCCGAATCTACTGGAGATAGTCAATCTAAAATTACAATTTCAGCTAGAGATGCCAGAAAAATGTAAGAGATGGTCAGTGAGAGCATTTCTAAACCTACGACCAAATAAAATTGCTTGTCCAGTTTACAGCAATGCAAACTCACGAAGATGTACCAACAAATCTGATTAACTTATTCAGGAGATCCCAAAAGAAATGCACATTCCGACCACTATATACGAGGCTGGAAAAAGAGTGCGGTTTGTAAAGGAAAAAAAACTCTTGAAAAATATTAAGGAAGAGAAAGTACTTCTCATACAACCATTAGCAGTACAAGTGGAAATCTAATCCACAAACTGGAGCTTCAAGACAAAATCTTGCTGGGGCAAGTGAGACTATTCTATATATGGATTTCAATCAAATTTTCTAACAAGAAAAAGGATCTAACGATCCTATCCCGATGCTGAAAAGTAAAAGCTGAAGGTGAGTAGTACAAAAGAGCAGCTGGCTTAAGCAAAACTGGCTAGAAATCGATGTCATCTATGCAGTGTTTGCTATTGGCAAAACTCTTGGGAAACTTTGGGAAGAATGAAGCAGTAGAGGGACTACATACATACATAATTGGTCATTACAACCCTTCAGTCAGAATTACGACCTAGTTTCTTACACCACTTATGTTGTGTGTGTTAATTTTATTCATGAGTGGCGGGACGTACAATTTAAAGTCGACTCCGAACGACAGATTTTTGAGAAACTTTTCATGGCAATTTTATTTACTCTCAGAGATTTTGCCAGAAATCTGCTGAATGGAAGTCGACGAAGAAATACTTTTTGTATTTGCTTTTAATGTCTGGCCTGGGGTTTGAACCCTGGCTTTACTTCTAATAAGCCTACCAGACCACGGAACTACATACTGGAGGTTATAATGAATACTCGAAAACAAATAATGAGCTGTGGTTTCAAGAGGGGTATCTTGATGACATTAGTCGCCGTAGTTTAGACACGAGTCCGTGGTTCAAACCCCAGCTTGGACATCCGGACCAAAATGAAATATGAACAAATATTTCTCCGTTGACTTCCATTCAGCGGATTTCTGGCAAAAACGCTGAGAACGGAAAAAAAATTATCATGAAAAAGTTTCTCAAACAATCTGTCCTTCAGAGTCGAATTTAAACTGTAGGTTCTGGCACTCATGTATAAAATTACCGCACACAATATGGACCGCATACTGAGGTTAACGTGAATACTGCAAAACAGATCATAAGCTACGGTTTCAAGAGGGGTGTCTTGATGATGGCAATCGCCGTAGTCTAGTGGGTAGCGTGTTAACTTATTAGACATGAGTCCGTGCTTCAAACACCAGCTCGGTCATCTCGAGCAAAACGAATTTAAAAAAATATTTTCCCGGCGACCTCCTCTCACCAGAATTCTGGCAAAAACTTTGAGTTTCTAAAAACTCTGTCTTTCAGAGTCGACTTTAAACTGTAGGCTCTGCCACTCATGTAAAAAATTAACACACACAACATAAGTGCTGTGAGAAGCTAGGTTGTAATCCTGACTGAAAGGTTGTAATGGCCAATTATGTATGCTTGTCTGGTGAATTATTCACTATTGGACTACATACTGGAGGTTAATATGTATACTCCAAAACATATTGTTACGCAAATCGAAACGACCCAATATCGTTTAACAACAAAAACGATAAACAAAAGCCACACGATACAAATACACACTAACACCAAGAATACAATGAACGTGTTGATTATCTAAAACTGCACACACACATATGTACAACGAACCTGGTTGCGCCTGGTACCAACAACAACATGTATGTGACAAAAGGGGATAGACAACATAAGCAAAGTACACAAACAACAATATATTAGCAATAGAGCTCTCGAGAAAACTAGATCACAAACCTTGCACTTTAAGAATGTTCGCTAGACTGGTTGTGTCGGACTATAAAAGGGCTTGACAAAGCAGGCAGCAGTCAGTAAGAATTCAGTCAGCCTTGTGTGAAGTTGCGCATGAACAAAACAAGTCGTGGTTGAAAGCGAATAGTTGTGTGATAAGAATTAGTAAATAATATATAATATAAAAATAATGAATAAACAGATTATTATTGTTGTATCGTTAAGTTGTATACGGTGGCACACAAAAGTAGTGTAAATAATAAATAAATAAATAACTGAAATTAAACACATATTTGTTTTTACTTTGCTTGCAATTAACGAACTCATATTTAAATGTTTTTTAAAAAGGTAAAAACGTAACAATATCATAAACTGCGGTTTCATAAGTTGGGGTATCTTGATGATGAAGCTGGTGTCACAATCGTGAGCAAGTGCCCTCAAAAAGCTTGTCAAAAATGAAATCTACTCGATGGGATGACACTAAACTTGAACTGAATGGAAGAAAAATATCCACACACATATAAAACTATCAGTTTAAAGAAATGGATGGGATTTTAAGTCCAAAGCACGGAGAATTTTGCTGAATTGAGAATTTCAGATTATGTGCGCCTTACTTTCTCTGACACACTTTCAGATTATCTGTCTTACTTTCTCATACATTCAAGGCTTTACGAAGGAGTTACAAATTTTTTTCTAGTGATTCAATTAAAACAATACTAAGGCCTTAATCTAACAAACTCCAAGGATCCCCTCCTTACCAGGACACCTGGCAAATGCCGGAGTTTTAAATTGAAAGCATTGAAGTGAATAATTTTATTTTTTTAAACAAAAATTTCCATTTATTGTCGGTAAGAAAAACTGTCTTATTTTTCGCTTTTAAGCCGGTAAAAGTATGTTTTTTTTTGAATATTTTTTACGCACAAAAGCAAAATGTTTTCACAAAAACCCATGTCTTTTAACAGCAGCATTTTCATTGAAATTAATTCAGTTGAAAATTATAAGTGTACACACACACTGACACACACATACATTCACATACTCTTTCTCATTTGAATACAATCAAGATTAAATACTTAACTACCTTTTCATTTTTATTATCCTTTCTCTCTCTTTCTTTTTTTTTCTTTCTTTAAATTCTCTTTCTTTTTTGGTTTTTTGTGTCTTTTGAAGGAATTTGCTGGTTTCCTTTCATTTTTATGCAAAATTTTGCTATTTTAACCCTTTTTATTAAGGCTTTCTTCTCTTGTATGTTGGCTTATCTCTTTACTCAGATTTTCTTTTTTTTTGGTTGGTTGGTTGGCCTCTGGTATCCTGTTGTTGAAATTTATTCCTTAACAAGGCAAATATGCCCTGAAAACATTCTGATCATATTCAGTTCCTTTCCTCTTAATTCTCTTTCTTTCTCTCTGTGAATATCCTTTTAATCATTTAAATTCAAATGTATCCAACTCATACCCCCCGCCCCTAAAACAAGCCCAACGGAAAGGAGGTAAAAATTTTATTTTTAATCCATGAACTTCCATACTTTCGTGTAAGTTTTTTCGTAAAGAAAACGTTTTCCTGATATTTTCCGTGCATAGCCAAAAAAATATAGCGCATTGATTGGTTTTTTCTTCTTATTTTTTTTATCCAAAAAAGACCAAAAAGTGAGGTAGGGCGCTAGAAAAAAATGTATTTTTTTTATCGTGCCACACTGTAAATGCAGGCAGTAAACCATGAATACAGCCATTAAGACAAGTGTACGCCAGTGTATCCTTTTAAAAATATCCTGTTAATGCTGTGAGATATGAAAAAGGGTTTAAATGTTTCCAAGCTCCCTCTCTCTCTATTTCGCTCTCTTTCCCTCATGCAGTATGTATTCTCTTCGTTCTTTTTTTAACGAGTACCTTGCACTTGTGAAAAACTCATTTAAGCCTGACGAGAGTTTGTTAACGCATTTTGTGTGGCGTTTAAGTCATCTTTTTCCCTTTTTGGGGTACTTCAAGCCACAGTGGGCTGAAAGTGAGTAAATTTGCAGTGGTTCAAGGGCTTCCATAAGCACGTCGATAAGGTTTTCCAATTGAAAAAATGAAATGTCGTCACCAGGATATGTCAATAACCATGAAACCGAAAAACCAATTCCACAACGGTATGGGGTTTGATTCCCGGATAACCTGCTCGACAATCACCTCAAGTGTAAAATCCATTTGTTTTTTGAAAGGTTGTCACAGACTACGCAGAAGAAAGTTATTGAGCTTTTCGAAAAGCAGCATTGAACCATCTGTGCCAGCATCAGAAAGGCATACGTACTAGAAATCAGCAATCAATCGCTTTTTCGTTACTCATAAGTACTCATGAAATTTTGAGTATGAGTGAGTGAACAGTATTGAAATCCAACTACTCTGATTCATTCGTACTCAGTACAACGTTGATTTATAAGTACAAGTTACAATGAGTATGAGTACAAGGTTGACATCAAACTCATAAATTTCTAAATATGTTTGATTCATACGCCTATTCATTCAGATTCATAAATTTGGAAAAATACTTATAAATAATTCGAGTGATTCGAATCATTCGTCAAAATTTGCAGTCTTAGTTGTTGTTGCATTTACAAGTAAAGAAGAAAGACAAAGACAGCAAGGAGAGCAAGCAGAGCAAACACACAACCTTCATGTGAGTATTGTAGTGTTCGTACGCGAATCATACTTATTTTGTGATTCGTTTATACGATGAGTCATGGAGAGTCGAAATCAATAACATCGTGTGTATTGTTAAGTATGAGTACCATGAGTATTTCAAACTTTGAATATGAGTAGTATGAGTATAACATTAAAATAAGTATGAATGCGTATAAGTATCAGAAATTATAAGTATGATTCGAATCTACTCATCGTTTTGAATACTCATTGCTGACCTCTGATATACACACACTTAACTGGTCATTACAACCCTTCAGTCAGGATTACGACCTAGTTTCTCGCACCACTTATGTTGTGTGTGTTAGTTTAATTCATAAGTTAAGGGACCTACAGTTTAAAGTCAACTCCGAACGACAGATTTTTCTGGGAAACTTAAATAACGATTTTATTTTTTATTTATTTTATGTAAACAACGATGTTTGCATTTATAGAGATTACGAGAAGGTGAAGTTAGAATATTCGCCTTCAAGAACGTTCATTTACCATATAAAGGCAAGGCAAAGCAGGCGAGGGAGTCAGTGAAAGTTCAGACAGTCTTGTGTGAAGACGCGGTGCGTATGAAGAGAGTAATCGTGGTTTGAAGATCTGCGTTAAAAAGATCAGTCGAGTAATTGTCTAGTAATTGTTATTGTTTATGCAAAGGAATAACAAAGAGAAGCAATTGTTGTTGTTTACAACAAGTTGTGAACAGTGGCACGCAGAATTGTGCAAACAATAAAGAATTTTAATTAAAATTAAACAGAAATTTATTTATATTTTATTTGCAATCTACGAGCTCATATTTTAAACGTAACAATATTACAAATCGCTCTTGGGAAGTAGCATTTAGAGGCAGAGTTTTTGTCTTTGGGTATCGAAAACAATTGAAATTCTTCTCTCGGAAACCAAAGTCTGTTCAATTTTATGTAAGTGGTACTGCTATTACCCAGTACTTCCCAAGGCTTTGCCAACTTGACATCATATTTTTAGTTTTTTTAGTTGTGGTATACAAAAGGGCAGAGGGCTTTAAGACTTTAGACGTTCAGACAAGCTAAGGTAATAGATATGGTTTTGATTGCATTGCCTTCTGTCATGAAATTAAAGTAAAAACAAGGACATTAAAGGTCCATAAAGAATCAGATTTGTCTGGTATAAATAAACTCTGCTTGAAATTTTTTGTTAACTAATCAATAAAGGTCTTTCAAGCTCATCTTTCAATTTGTCAAATTTGCTAGATGTATGGACCCACTGTGCATTTCCAATTTCCTTGTTCTTTTTTTTTAATTTAATATTTTATTTTTGTTGTAATAGAGTATGTCTGCAAGTATAATGTTTATAACTTTAACAACATATTTCTCTGAATGCAATTGCAAGCAGGAGACGGAATCAGTTTGGCTGTGTTCAAGTGTGTCTATGTAACTGCCACATACATACTTGTACTTGTATTACTCTGTGGAGCTATAAAAATATAGTGTTTGAGTGTTTAAAAATATTTACGTTAACATGTTTATACTGCAGTTGTTTATGGAATAGGAGGTGATAAAATTGAACCATAATGGCTATACAACCTCCTTACACATAAAATTTTGGTTTGAAATGTTTTTTTTTGCCTATCAAGCTAATCGTTACAGATTCATGGCATAAAAAGAAAATTCTTATAAATACAACAACAACAATAATAATACAGGAAAATAGGAAATATTTTTTGATTAAAATAAATGCTTACCCGGTTAGACATTAAAATGTAAAGCGTTTAAAGGGTTATTAAAGCCCCCCCCAAAAAAAAAAATCTTAATCATTAATGCCGTTATGGATGCAGTTTAGCATGGCAGGCAGGGTGGAGTAGTTGGTATGTTTTATATCGGGTCCGCCGTCTAACGTTTTTTTTTCAACAAGTGCTTATTTCGTGAATGGTAGCACTTAGCTCATGTCTGATTTGACAGATAATTAGTTTTATCCATCCGCTGAACGAATATGGTTGTGTATACGCTTGAACAACGCTGGGAAATATTGCGACATTACTTTGAAAATCATGGTAATGTTGCAGAATGTGTGAGAAAATTGCGTATGGATTTTGGAAGAAGAGAAACACCGTCAGCTCCGTATTTTCGTTATCTTGTGAAAAAAAGTAAAAGAAACTGGCATCCTCATCGATAAACCAAAGTGTGAAAAGCCAAAAACAGTGCGTAAACCCGATAATATTGCTGCTGTGGCATAAAGCGTGCTTGAAGTGCGCCATGAACATCAATTCACCGTCGTTCTCAACAATTGAACATTTCGAAGACATCATTGAGACGAATTTTGCATAAAGACCTTGGTATGACGCCATACAAAGTCCAATTGGTTCAGGAGTTGAAGCCAATTGACCATTCAATGCGTTTTCGCTTCGCTAAGTGGGCCTGCGATCGACTTACAGAAGATGCCGATTTTGGCAAAAAAAAAATCTTCTTTTCAGATGAAGCTCATTTTGATCTTGGCGGGTATGTAAGCAAGCAAAATTGTCGCATTTGGGGCACAGAATATCCGCACGCATACATTGAAAAGCCGACGCACCCAAAACGAGTCACTGTTTGGTGCGGATTTTGGTCCAGAGGCATAATTGGGCCATTTTTCTTCGAAAATGAGCAAGGAGTGGCCGTTACAGTCAATGGCGATCGTTATCGGGCCATGTTGAATGAATTTTTGTTCAAAAAACTTAAAGAGGAGGATATTGGCAACATTTTTTTTCAACAGGACGGCGCTACGTGCCACACAGCCGAAGCTACACTCGGTGTTTTGCGCCCTGTTTTTGAAGATCGCATTCTCAGCCGCAGAGCTGATGTCGTTTGGCCACCGTTGGACTATTATTTGTGGGGTGCCGTCAAAGATAAGTGTTACGCCGACAAGCCAGAGACAATTGACGCTTTAAAGGACAATATTCGTGAAGCCATTGTTGAAATACAGCTGCACACAATCGATAATGTGCTTAAAAATTGGACCGATCGTGTAGGCTACTGCATGGCCAGCCGAGGCAGACATTTCAATGAAATTTTTTTCCATTATTAATCGGAAGGATTGTACTTTCAAATAAAAAAAGAAATTTGAGAAAATATTCAGTAGGTTTTTTTTAAAGCATTTTCAAGTCTCCGTGGTCTAGTAGGTAGTGTGTTGGCTTATTAGACGAAAAGCCAGGGTTCTAGCCCAAGGCCAGACATCAAAATAAAATACAAAAAGTATTTTTTCGGCGTCTTCCTCTCAGCAGATTTCTGGCAAAAACTCTGAGAATAAATAAAATCGACATGAAAAAGTTTCTCAAAAATCTGTTGTTCGGAGTCGACTTTAAATCTGTAGGTCCTGCCACTCATGCATAAAAATTAACACACACAACATAAGTGGTGTGAGAAACTAGGTTGTAATCCTGACTGAAGGGTTGTAATGACCAATTATGTATGTATGTATGTATTTTCAAAAAAAAAACGTTATTTGGCGCACCCTTTATTCAATTTAAGCCGCCAAACTTTTATCACAACATTTCAACGGTAAATGCTGCATACATTATGGGGCTTATGGTATGACTTTGTAAGAGTATAAGTAAAGGACGGGAGAGAGAGAGAGTGAGAGTACAGAGCACTGACTGAGTACTGGATTTTATGCTGTTATTACTTGCAACATCCTTTTCGTTTTTAACCTCCTCATACAAAAATATTAAATGCAATCCTTACCCGTGCATTTGTATTGGTGTTTTATAGTGATCCTCTAGGGTATACGTAGGTAGTACTTCACAATTTGCAACTTGTTATAGAAACTAATCGCGTGTTAAAATGTTTTATAGAAAAATCATTTCGCTTTTCAATTTCCCTCCTTCGCTTGCACTCTCTCTCCCTCTCTCTCTCTCTGTGTATCTGCCTCTATGAACCAGCACTTTGTGGCAAGTATCTGTAATGTGGCACAAATGCCTAAATGGCTGTATGTATAGATGATGATGATGAAAAGCGTATCTCTATCTCTGTCTGTGTGTGTGTGTGCATAATACAAACAAAAACTCAATTTAAATGAATTTTTCATGCGTTTATTTATGATGGCACGCAAGTGTTGTTTTCAACACACTGTGTTGAGAGTTGTAGTCGATACAAACGCACACACAGATACCCAGTATAATGTGGCTTTTATACAAACCATTTAATATGGCGTTAAACTATAGCCTACACACACACAGAGCATTTATTCACTATTTTTTTTTCCTACATTTTCCTCTGTATAGATTTGTTGCAAATCGTATCAAATGTTATTTCATTAAAAAATCTCCTCGTCCTCCTCCTCCTCCCTCTACCCCAAAAAGCAGTTGGGTGATGAGTTGCATGCATATAATCCGAGTACCGTGGGGTGACAATAGTAGGCGTTTTAATGGTTTTGTTGCGCCATAAACCGCACATGTTGAGGTTTTTCTGTGTCTTTTTTTTTATTGTGCCATAATCCCTGTATGTGTGTTTTTGTTTTATTTGCCACAGGTGATAAGGGTTTTCAAATGTCTGCATCAATTTTCAATGCATTTCACTGTGGTCTTATGTATGTGTGACTGTGTGCCTGTGTGTGGTAAAGGCGTTTCGAAAATTTATGCCCGCAGTTTTGTCAAAAAGCTTTTGAATGCCATTTTTATGTTTTTTTTTCGCTTTTGCAATAAATAATACTTTCGTTTTAATGCATTTGGAAAGTCGTTGAGTAATCAATTTGAAAAAAAAGAAACAAAAATTAAAACCTTTCAGTACCTCACATTTATCAAATAATGGGTAATTTTTTAAGAGCTATAGGAAAATTTTCAAAAAAAAACCCATAAAATTCAGAAAAATGCATGAAATCTTTATTTGAATCGATAGTACGGTCCATATAATTTAATGTTTGAAGATTATTTCATGCAAATGTTGATCGCGACTGCGCCTCAAATGGTCCATCCGCTTAGTCCAATTTTGGCATACTCTTTCCAACATTTCGGCCGGTATCTCATGAATAAATGCTTCAATATTGTCTTCCAATGCGTCAATTGAAGCGGTCTTGTCTGTATAGACAAGAGCTTTAACATAGCCCCACAAAAAATAGTCTAAAGGCGTTAAATCGCACGATCTAGGCGGCCAATTGACCGGTGACCGAACGTGAAATAAAATGTTCACTGAACTCGCCTCTCAATAAGTCCATTGTTATGCGTGCTGTGTGGCATGTGGCACCGTCTTATTGAAACCACATGTCATGCAAGTTAAGCTCTTGCGTATTGGGCAAAAGAAAAGTTGGATATCATCTCACGGTAGCGCTCACCATTCACAGTTACGTTACGCTTCGCAGCATCTTTGAAGAAGTACGGTCCAATGATGCCACCAGCCCATAAACCGCACCAAACTGTGACTTTTTCTGGACGCATTTGTAGCTTTTGCAATGCTTCTGGCTGATCTTCACTCCAAAATCGACAATTCTGCTTATTTACGTATCCATTGAGCCAAAAATGAGCTTCGCGGCTGAACACAATTTTTCGATAAAGAAGTGGATCTTCGGTCAACTTTCCAAGAGCCCATTCACCAAAACTTCTGCGTTGCGGTAGGTCGTTCGGCTTCAATTGCATCAGCTGTATTTTGAAAGGCTTCACACCTAAATCCTTCCGCAAAATTTTCCACGTTGTTGAATAACAGAGGCCCAATTGCTGCGATACATCAAAATAAAATACAAAAAGTATACTTTTAGTATTTTGTCTTTAATGTCTGGCCTGGGGCTCGAACCCTGGCTTTACGTCTAATAAGCCAACACATTACCTACTAGACCACGGCGACAGTTACTAGACAATTATTCAACAGATCTTCGTAACGGAGATCTTCAAACCACGATTACTCTCTTCAAACATACTGCGTCTTCACACAAGACTGACTGAACTTCATTGACTCAGTTGCCTGCTTTGCCTTCCCTTTTATATGGCAGGGTAAACAGTCTGTTGAATGTCCTTTAAGGCGAATGTTCGTGAATTCATCTTCACGAAATCTCTATAAATGTAAACATCATTGTTTTCATGCATTATTGTTGTTTGTGTATTTTGTTTACTTTTATTCTTGTAGTGTTGTTTGTCGATTTTTGTTTACTTGTTTACCATTTTTTTCATGCTGTATTTGCTTATTTGAGGTTATGTATTCGGATGCCATTTGAAGCGGTGGTGTCGTTACTTACTTAAGTGGCATGAACAACCTCTTTGTCAGATTTCGTCCCGCCTTTAGACTTCTTAACAAGTGACTCCACTTCGTATGTGCCTTTCCCAGTTGATTACACGAATTGATGATAAAGCATTCTGAATTTGGTCCTTCCAATGCAGACAATCTCGTTAACTATGCCGACTTTAGCTAATTTCTGCATTAAACACTCATTTCGCTGAAACATTCTCTTCAATCCAAACAACATGCCCAAGACAACATAGGTGTGGTGGATGTTAAAGTGCTGAACGACTTTCAAAAGTTCATACAGTTTCTTGTTGGATCGGATGAGGATCCTTTATCGCCCAACCTATTTCTAACGATATTTAACTTCTCCGTGTATGAATTTATCGCAAATGCGATAATAAAGTCACTGATAATCAAATTTTTTTGTTCCCTATCCTCACTAATGCTGCTTTAAGCATACAAAACTCCTCAAATTCGTTACCGATTCCATCAACTTTTTCAAGACCTTCGTGTCAAACTATTTATTAGGAAGGCAGATATTAAACTTCTTTGTTACTTCCAATCAAAGGCTGCTGTTGATAATTTAAATTGTTTTTTGGCACCCCTTTCCCATCTTCTTTTTTTGTTTCACTAAATTTGTTCGCATTTAATTGTTGAAAATTGAAACAATTTTCGGCATTTTATGCCGTGTTTTCAACACAAGCCGGCATTTAAACGGAAATACGTTAAGCACTTGAGCTTTAAACAACTACAACAACACAAAAAGTGTTTACAAGTAAATGCAAATGTTCTTTGTACAACAAGAACAAGAGTCCTGTTAAATGTTTGTATGTGTGTGTGTGTGTGCGTGCGTGAGAACGACAAAACATGTTATCGAGCGAAAAATAAGGCAAAATATCCTCCTGAACCCTCTCTATTTGGCTCTTGAATGACGTTTAAATGGCAAATACTGGTTAAACAGAGTACTTTGATGTCCACGAATAATGCACACAAAAATCCAACATTATAGGGGGCTCGCACACAGTGCTAAGGCCGAGACCAGTAGTTGTTGTAAATCTAGTAGTTGCAGTTGCAGTACCGAATATTTCAAAGCAATTGTAGAAAATTTTAACAGCCAATGTCGCCTGTTTTAGTTGCAATTGCTAGCTGGCTGGCTGATGATGCCCCTGTGTTGTTGCGTGGTTTTATAGTTGCTGCACCGAATTGTTGCAAAATCTCAATTGACATATTGATAGCGGATAGTGGATAGTGTATGGGGTGTCTTAATGGCCCGTTAAGGCTTCCACAGCCATGTGTGCCAACCAATTCTATAGATTTTCTGTTTTAGATACTCTACAGCGAGAGTTGTTTGTACATGTATGCGGGCTTTGTATGTATGCGAATGCAACGGAGCGGTGCGTCTGGTTTACATGTTGTTGGCTATTAAATTTGATTGTTTTAAACTCTTATTTGTACACAAACACTTTGCCTTAAGGGGTATTGGCGTTTATCGCTGGTAATAATTTAAAGAAAACAAAACCTTGTCATTCTAACGAATATTTTAAGCTTCTGTTCTGTTCTGTTCAAATAAAAGTTTTTAACTGCCCTCGCTGTTGGCGGGAAAAAGAAATGTTTTTTTATACAGATTTCTAGGGAACAATTTTTCAAAAGAATATTTTTTTAAGTGAGGAAAAAAGGAATCGAAAACCAGCATGCAAACGATAGTTTTTAAAGGTTTAAATAAAATTTCTATCAAAACTCCGGCAGCGAAATAAAATTGCCATGAAAAAGTTTCCCAAAAATCTGTCGTTCACAATCGACTTTAAATCTGTAGGTCCTGCACATTCATGTATGAATTAACACACACACAACATAAGTGGTGAGAGAGACTAGGCTGACTGAATGGGGTTGTAATGTCCAATTATGTATGTATATATAAGTTTTGGTTCCTTTGTCTCATTTATCCTTAACTACTGGTGCGAAAACATAGCTTTATTGAGGCGAAGCTTAGCTTAATAGGCTATTAAATCTGCTTTAAAATTCTAAAATCCCAGAGGGAAATATTCGGAGCAAATTCGATCACATGGTTGTATTTCCGGCATGTCTAGCTATATCAGTTGTGAAATCGTAAGGATCTCCTGTCATATAGAATTTACGCGTCAGGAGATGAGCTTGCGTGTGATTAGGTAGGGACTTTTTGTGCAGTAGGAAGAAATTTTTGGACCGATATACTCGTCGACAGGAAAAATGGAGAGATGAAAAGATTCTTCTCATCCCAAATGTGTTTACACAAAACTTTATTGGGTAATTACAATAAGAAGTGAGTCATACATCTTACTATCCAGATATCAGCCTACGATTATTACATACATAACATACATAATTGGCCATTACAACCCTTCAGTTAGGATTACGACCTAGTTTCTCACACCACTTATGTTGTGTGTGTTAATTTTATACATGAGTGGTGGGACCTACAGTTTAAAGTCGACTCCGAACGACAGATTTTTGAGAAACTTTTCATGGGAATTTTATTTACTCAGAGTTTTTGCCAGAAATCTGCTGAGAGGAAATCGCCGAAGAAATTTTGTATTTTATTTTAATGTCTGGCCTGGGGATCGAACCCTGGCTTTTCGTCTAATAAGCCAACACACTACCTACTAGACCACGGCGACTTCAGCCTACGATTATTACCCATCTTTAATCAAAGTCCGATATGACGATATTAGAATAAATCATTAGACCACAGATTTGGAACCTGAGCGCATTAATGCATTCAAGAACGAAGCGAAGTGGATGGGTATTACTCCTTGCTGACACTGAGCAGTGTATTCTGCAATTTGTTCAGTTAATAGGCTAGGCAGAGACATTATAATGATGCCGTTTCGTATGGTACCTCTACATGACAATGATAACAATTATTAATTTGTCTCATCTGCTTCGCTTAAAGTTGAAGAATGTTACCACAAAAAAAAAAAAATGATTAGACTTATATGTGCTATGACATTTGGCTTCTATATAATGACAGAAAATCTTGGCAAATATTGTTTCTCTCAAACCGCAGTATCAGCCATTTACAGGTTACTTTCAGTTTTAGACGTCCTATAGTATTTCAAGAGGAGGATTACCAATGCAGGGAACTACGGCAGAGTGGTGTGCAATCAATTATTTACCAATCAGGGATATTAGGGCTAGACGGTCGAATATGCCGAGATAAAGGAAACCGAGATGGGCGATATAGATTCCCCAGCATTAACAGCAACAAAGCAAGTTGTACCTTTTACTATTTGTCGCCGTTGTCTAGTGGGTAGTGTGTTGGCTTATTAGACATGTGGCCACGTTTCAAACCCCAGGTCAGACATCTCTAATAAAACGAAATACATAAACAAAATATTTCTTTGGCACCTGTTCCTCAGCAGATTTCTGGGAAAAACTCTGAGCCTAAAATAAAATTGCCATGAAAAAGCTTTTCATAGATCTGTCGTTTGGAATCGATTTTGAACTGTAAAAATTGTTGTTTCCATTCATTGTTGTTGTTTGTGTATTTTGTTTACATTTATTCTTGTAGTGTTGTTTGTGGATTATGTTTTTGTTTACTTGTTTAGCGTTTTTTTTTTGCTGGTGTTTGTTGTTATATTAAACGTATAAGATAATTTGTAAACAGGTTTGTTTACTGCATAGTTTTGTTTTTGTAGCTTTTGTTTATAAACACCAGTATTTAGATTCTTCAGTTTCGTAACAGTATTCGTATAGAATTTATAATAATTTTGAATTTGTGTGTGTGTAATTGTATCTGCCATGCTTCATGTATTAATATGCATGGAAAGTGGAGACTCAAAAGGAGATTGAGCTTCTCTGCTTGTGTCCTGCATATGCCATTAATGACAGAAGGCTATGTGGGCCTGACATCCATGAATATTTGCAAATATCACAGGAATTTGCTTGTGCGGTTGAACTTGTCTCCATTAATTTCAAGCTTAAGACAGCCTTTTTAAAATATAATTTAAGCCGCCGTTAATTGAAATCTCATATTGCCACACATGAAATTGCATGCATGTTTTATTGACTGCGTGCGTTATTTTTTTTTCGTGTTGTTGTAATCAATTTAAGGCCATAAAAATGTATTTCTTGATAAGAAATTTACATTTTATTGCGTTGGGCTTGGCTGATTGGTTTCGTTTCATTTGGTTTCGGAATACTTTTAATTGCTTTTGCTGACAAATGCATACATAAACGAAGTAATTCTTCTTTATTTTCATCTTCTTCTTCTTTATATTTTACATAACTAAAGGAAAAACAAGAGAAAAACGTAGGAATTTAAATGAATTCATTATAAATCAAGTCGTTTCAGAAAAATACGTACGTATTGTAATGAAAACATGTTCTTATGTTCTCTTACTATCATCACACTGCTGACTACCCTGTATGTCATTGAAAATATTTCTACAAGTAAGGCGAAAAGGGTGTTAGGGTGGAGTGGGATGAATGAAAAACGATTTTTATCTACAATTGATTCATTCATATACGGGATTTTAATTTAGAGCATATGTATGTGTGTATATGTATGTGTGTATGTATGATTGCTGATTGGCTTTTGCATATTGTAACAGTTTTCGTTTAAAAATGTTTGATTTTATATTTACCACCACCACCCTCAACCTCACCACCACCCTCACCACCACCCTCACCTCCACCCTCACCACCACCACCAACATCAGAAGTCTACGAACAAATCTTTGTTGGTTGCTGTTCCAGTTCTTTGTATATGTATGTATGTAGAGGTGCTTGCTTTCCTTATATTGTTGGTATCTGGGCTTGCAATACTCAATAAAATTGCAATTTTTTTTTGTAAATAAAAAACAAAACCAAAAAAAAAAAAACACAATAAAACTGAAGTACTTGCATTGAATTTTCTCCATAAATTTATAAATACTGCGTGTAAGTGGTTTCTGCGTGCAGGCGATAAAAACGGGAGCATGTGCTTTGCCAGAGAACATTGGGAAAGTGGAGTAAATGTAAGGGGAGAGTGTGTGTTATTATATATTCCATTACTAACATCCTCTTCAAACGAACACACTTGTAAGAAACCCAAAAACTGGGTTAACGGATCAATGCATGAAGAAAAAACCGGGTTTGCGTAAATTGTATCCATACAGTGAATGCAAGTGGAAATCGTACAAAAAAAAAAAATCAAATGAATCCGAAATATTTAATTTGTCTTACAAACAATTTAGAGTCTGGCATTGTCTATGGGGACTGCAACACCTATTTTGGCTCTTCCTTAATTGCTGCATACTGTTCAGAGGCCGAGTTGTAGCGGTCTGCCGGTAAACATAGCCTTATTCGTTGATAATAATTCATTGATTCGAAGCTGGAAGGTTTTAGGATTTTTAAAGTCATATTTTCTCTATTTTCAAGGGTTTTTAAGCACTTCCTTTCCTTCGATACCAGTTTGTGTGAGCACATCTTTTGATGTGGTTCACATCCAAAAGAACAATTTTCCATCACTCTGGCGCATATGTCAGGCTAAATTTAACGAATGGAATGGGCAATGTTGGCTTTGAAATGCGCTGCGGTTTGTGGCTTATTCGCTCATACCTGCGTCTTAAGAAATCCGCCTCGAAAATCGTACAATGCCGGTGACGAGTTCATATCAGCAGCATGTGAGACTATGACCTGAAATTTGTCGTGCAGAATATTCAATAAAGAACGAGTTCTGTAGCATGTAGCTCCGTCGATTTGAAACCTTGTGTTTTCTCATGTCCCGGTCATTAAATCAAGTCTAAAGAAATTTGGTAAACATCGAGAGCTTGCCGTTGCCGGTAAAGGCCTGGCCAATGGCATTCTGCATATGAAACGATGATGCCGCCAGACCAAAGTTTCAAGATGTATTAGATGCTGGTCTAGTCTGTTGGCTGATATGATTACTAGGTTAGAGAAACCATGGTTCAGGTAGTATATTCAAACTAAAGTCAACACCTTTCACTGCATTTTTATGAACCCGTTATCATTGTGTAATGCAAGGCAACATTTTGATTACTTGAGATTGTATTTGGCAACGTAACGATGACAAAAATAAAAGGAAACGTAGCACTCTATGTCGCAGTTTAGAAAACAATAATTTAGGTTATCAATGATCAATGCAGTCGCCGTTCAAACCTCAGGTCAGACATCAAAACGAAAATATGAAAAAAATATTTCGTCGGCGACTGCTTCTCAGCAGATTTCTAGCAAAAACTCTGTGAGTAAAATAAAATTGCCATAAAAAGTTGCTCAAAAATCGACTTTAAACTGTAGGTCCCGCCACTCGTGTATAAAAATTAACACACGCAACATAAGTGGCATGAGAAGCTAGTCCGTAAATCTGACTGAAGGGTTGTAATGATCAATTATGTATGTAAACCGTGGTTCAAACCCCAGCTTAGACATTTAGAACATAAGAAAATACGAAACATAACAGTCTTGTAGCAAAAACTCTGAAAGTAAAAAAAAAATTTGCCGTGTAAACTTTCTCAAATTTATCGTCTAGTGTGAGAAGCTAAGTTGTAATCCTATATTTAGACAGCAGATGTCGAGAGTGACTCGTTTCTAACACTGACATTTGAAACGAAACAATAAATTTGCCACAATGAATTGCATATATGTATAGCCCCTAAGTACGATTACCATTGGCTGTCACTGTAAAAATATTTGAATTTTTTATTCCAAAACTTTGGTGTTTAAATCATGGCGTATGGTTTTCATACCATACATGTATACGAGAGAAAAATGAACGAAAGAGCGTTAAAGCAATATGTTTAATTAAATTCTTTAATTGTTGTTATTATTGTTGTTGTTTTCAATGTTTATTTTGCTTATTTCTCCCGATTGATAACAATTGGAATCCATTTTTATTGAAATCCATTTTTATTTTGATACGTGAAAAATTTTATGCATTTAAAGGAATTAAATTCAATTGAATTTAAAAATAAATTTTACAAGTTTTAATTTTTTTTTTTTAATTTTGAAATATTTTTCATTTGCACTCACATTTCAATCATATTTGTATGGCTGCTTTACTAACGTAGACGTATGAGTAATATTTTGTGTGTGAGAAATTATTTTTCTTTTCAAAAAATAATCATACGCACCGTATGCCAATTATTAATAAAAGAACCACAACAGAGCGATTAAATTGAATTGGAATAGTGAAGTAACAAAAGAGAAAATTCTTGTGTAATTTATTTAACGATTAAAACAAAAGTAAAAAAAAGAAAATTTAAGTAACTTACCATTGTCATGGTAGTGCATTGGTAGTGCTTTCAATGTTCTTTACATACCTGGAAAAAAAGAAATATGAAAAATTAATAACACTGTGGTTTTAAAGTTTTAAAAACAATTAATATGGAGAGGACTTTAAGGATTAGTTTGTACTTAAATACGGAAGTAAAAGAGAAATAAAGACACATAAACCGCTGCTTGTTTGTGTCTCTCAACCTTTCCTTATGGACTAAGCGTACTATAAGGGAGAAATCAATATGAAAAGGCTACGTTTAATTGGGAGCTCCCTTAAATGTCTCATGGAAATATAGATTGTACCCATGCATTAATTTTCCTTACTAACTTTTCCTCACCCTGCTGAGAGTCTTAAGCTTACTGCTTAAACAAAATGCTTGTTCCGAAACAATGGGTGAATCCAGCTTTACAAAGGTGTGGGTATTATTCACAGCACATATAGTTAGTCACATTCTGAGAATAAGTTCTAAACATTCAATAATCTCTTGTTTCGGACTAAGTTCAAGCCACCAGCCAAATGGAATGAATGTGTACACGGATGCCCATCTTTAATTGACAAAGGAGTCAACATTTTTCGGGAATTGCTTGTTTGCTTCCCTGCAAAGGAGTGCTAATCCTACGTATAAATACAATCGCATTCTCGTTTTCTATCAATATTTGTAAATGCATCTGTTTCGGGGTTCTGTAAGGGATACTCGGAAGACTCTTTTTCAGAGGTCTGCAAGGACCATATATACATAATTGGTCATTAAAACCCTTAAGACTGCCAACGACAGATTTTGAGAAACTTTTCATGGCAATTTTTGTTTACTCTCGGAGTTTATGCCGGAAAAGAGTAAGAGGATGTTACCGAAAAAATATTTTTTTGTATTTTGTTTTGTTTACAATGTCTGGCCTGGAATTTGTAACGTGGTCTCACATCAAATAAGCCCACACATTACCTACTAGACTACGACGACTTCTTATTCGCCAACATTATTCAATAATGTTAGGTATGTTAACACAATCTCTAGCGATCGTAGACAGTGTGAGCTTACTAGCCTAGAGCTCTTTAGTTGAAACACTCAAGCAGGCAACTTAAAAAACTACTTTGAAAAAATGTTTCTTTCAGCAAATTGTTTGATATATTAGGTTGTAATCCTGACTAAAGCATTGTGCTTGGATGACATTCTCTGAGCGACGTAAACATACAGTTCTTCCAATAGAGACTTCAGAACTTTGAGAACGACCATCTTATGGAAACTACATCCATCAAATTGGTTGCCATTTATTCAGTCTGCTTTGCCAAAACATGATAGATGGTAAAAGCATACAATACCGTGTGCAAATAATACAATTGTTCGGATCCTCATTTTCATCGAAGAATCATCTTCAACGATAAGATCCATATCTCGATGAATGGACACGTGAACAAATGAAATTTTAAATTTGGGATGATACCACTTCACATGAGATCAAAACCATACATACTAAAAGAAAAGTGACTGTTTGCTGTGGATTTTGGGACGGCGGCTTAAACGGTTCATAGTTCTTTGAGAACAACGATGATCAGGCCATCATTGTCAACGGCGAGCACTATATGTCGATTATTACTAACTTCTTTTGGCTTTAGTTTGATAATCCGGACACCAACGATATGTGGTTTCAATAGGATGGCGCTAAGTGCCGCACAGCTCATGCCACATTGAATATTCTGCACGAGCTAGTTGAGGACATTGTAATTTGATGTGGAAGTGATGAGCACTGATATCGTGGGATTTTACGATTTTGAGAAGGTTTCCATAAGTAGCATAGCCACAACGGTCCTCAAAGACAACACTGGGCTTGCCATTGGCCAAATTCCAGAAACTAGAAGTTCCATATATTCACTATGAAGTTCCAATTTTGAGTACTTAAGGAACAATTGCTCTGTGGCAGTAGCCGATAATGTGTGAAGACTGGTGGGGGGGGTCAAGACAAACGTAAGGAAACATGACTGAATTGATGTACATGAAGAGACATGTACATGTAGAAGTCTCCGTATTCTAGTATGTAGTGTGTTGGCGTGTTAGACGTAAAGCCAGGGTTCGAGTTGCCATGAAAAATATCTCAAAAATCTGTCGTTCGGAGTTGACTTTAAACTGTAGATCCCACCACTCATGTATAAAATTTAACAAACACAACATAAGTGGTGTGAGAAACTAGGTCGTAATCCTGTCTAAAGGGTTGTAATGACCAATTATGTTATGTATGTATGTATGTATAGACATTATATTTCTATTTGATGATAACGATCAGTGAGGAATGCTAAATTTATTCGATATCTGGATAAATGGATTCATTTTTCTACCTTTCCTTTGAAAGTGAGTAGGGGTCTTGTGAGATAATTTGTTTACAACTCAGGAAAGAAATTTCCATTTCATGTCTGAATTTGTTTGAATTGACAGTTGTATCGGGTTCGAATTTAAAGTCTGAGGGCAGATGTGAAATGATATCTTTCGGACAGTTAATCCTGGCTTGCTCTTTAGATTTAGAGGGCAACAGAATAGTAGTTTAACTGTCAGTTAGCCTTTGGAATTTAGACTGGAGTTCGTTCTTTATTAAAATCTTCGGCAATTAATCTTTCAAAGTTTAGAGGATTTTTGAAATTAGAATTGACCATGATAGGCTTCTACAATACAATTAAAATTGGTTTCTTTTCTAATAAAAGCTTTTATATGAATGCGGAATGGATGGAAACGCTCCATATATTCTAAGTAAATTCTTTTTTTATGAGTCCCTAAACAAATTCCTTAATATTCATAGATTTAGTATGTATTTTAAGGAGAGTATGTAAATTGGTTTTATGTTACCCGACATAAGCGCAGTCATTGCTTTCACCCACACTCCAACTCCAATGCATTATAAAGCGTTGAGTATTGTGTGCGTGTGTATTTAATGGCTGTGAATGTGTTTGAAAATGTTTTAATGGCTCGAAAAGAGACGCAACAAGAAAACATCATTAAATTAATTACAATACAAATGCGCAAATGGGAAACGTAAATGGGAAAATGCTTTTGTACTACTTCAGACACACACATTATGTTTTAAAGATCTCTTTCGCTCTCTTTCTCTGTTTTGAAATGCAAAAGTATTTGTGGAATCAAGTGGTCTACTTGCAAACAAATTCAGGAGAGACAAAGAGAAATACGGGGCAAAGAGAGGAAATATTTACAATTTAAATGATAATTAAAACTTAATTAGTATTCATTAGATAACACATACATATACAAACACACACACATTAAAATACATTTACACGCCTTTTATTTTCTATTGCTTACACTTATTCACTCCACTTACACTTACACTTACACTTACACAGGCATACATACACAGGAATGAATTCACAATTATTTTGTAATTTAGAGAGACAGAAAGCTGGACTACCCAGCATCTGCTTAAAGTTTTTAAGAGTTTCGTATCTTAAAAGAAAAGAAAATTGCTTTTCAGCATATCTACAGCAAGGGAAGGAGATTCAATGGTTTTTTTCATTTTTTGTTAAGATGCTGTGAATAATTTTATTTGTTTTATAGAAAATTAGTGGGAATTTGTATTGATGGCGATAAATTAGAAAAGAAAAGAAAAAAAAAAACAAAGAAAAGAAAAGAAATTAAAACATTAATTGGCTCATATATCTTCTAACAGTTCACTGATTAATGTGGAGCATTTGTCGTATAGAGAGGACACTTAATTGAGGAAGAAAAATTTTCAAAAAAATTTTTATTGACTTTTGGATAGAATAGTCAAGGAATCACAAAATTGTGGTGAATGCCAAAGGAAATACGGTTATTTATAGCGACGATGAGGTGGTATGTCATTAAAGTTGAAAGTTTTCGGCCACAAATTCTGAATAATTCGAAAAATTTTTCACCATGGTATTCGAATTTAAAAGATTAAAAGGCTTCAAATATACATTTCCTTTCTTGCTTTTAATTGGTTTAAACTGTCCGGTACTCTGGCTGTGCGAAGAATTCAATCAGCATAAAACAAAAGATAAAGATTCGTAAAGAATTCACCGTGCGGTAGTTTTCTAAGCTCCATCGTTCAAAAACTGGTGCCGATTTACCTCATGCGTGATCGAGTTGCCTTTCTTATCGAATTATATATCATCAAGTATCAAATAGACGGATTACAGCATTCGATAGCTGAAGTATCGAAATTTTATCAAAATGTACTAGAATTTTGAAACAATGGAAAATAATTTAAACATATTTTTAATACATATCGATCATGGCTGAATGTGTTAATAAGAAGAACACATTTTTAACAAAAAATATAAAAAAAAACAGAAAAAAATGACATTTTATTGACAATATATATTTTAAAAACAAATAAATTTTATTTAAAATAAGAATGGCTATATTTCTATCACTGTGCTTATCGTCGTCTGATTCTGAAGACTATTATAGCACAGTACGTATAAAGGATAAAAGTGATCCAACGTATCTCTAGCAGCTCTGGTTGCATTTTTTTTTATTTGAACATCCACTTTTTTAACTGCCATATTGATTTTGTGATCCTCCTCTTTAATATTTAAAGACATTTCTTTTATTAATAGGAAACGATCTAATTTTTGGTTTTGTTCCTATTTATACTCTTCTATTTTTTTAGTGTGTGAGGTTATAAGTGTATGCGATCAGTCTTTCAGAGTATCTCTCGATGGTAGACTTCCGTTGATTCTACGTGTGAAGACAGAATAGATACTTTTGTATCTTTTTCCTTTTTTGCATAAGATATTGGCTTTTCCCTTTCCATACATTCACCTGTACCATAATCAACATTAAAATCATTATTAACTTTTTGTGATCGGGGAATCTAACTCAGATACATTAGGTAAATTTGGTTTACCAAAGGTTTTAACCGAGGAAAGTCCTTCCACATGAAGGTCAATACCAGTGGCTTGTATAATTTGCTCTTCTGCAAATGTCAAAATCATCTCCTGGCAAGGTCCGCATTCGGTTTTTTGTTTTGATGACTTGTTAAAAGAAATTTCCCTTTTGGCATTGAATTTTTGGTCAGCAAAAGCCTAGAATTATATGTACACATGTATAATTATTTAATTTATGTATGCATTTACACTAGGTTTTTAACATGACAGTATGACAATAAACACTTTCTCCATAATTTTACGTCCTTTGTTGGTGGACCATAGGAATTCAACTTAAGAGCAAGTTGCTAAGAGCTGTTGCTTTTCCTTGGCTGCAATCTGGCAATTTGTTTTGGATTTTTCCAATTATTTTATTAATATTAGTCCTACAAAATAATAAACTTACATTTTTATAAATTTCTTGCACGTACCACTTTTTTGAGCCAAAATAAAAATATTTTTTCGATAGTGTTGAACTGACGAGTAAAATTTAAACAGCTGATACTCGATTAGAACCTCGTTAGCGTATGATTACATCTCAAATTACGATAGTACTTATTCGATGACGAATGCGGTAATACCAATTAGAAAATTTACAAGAAATATTACTCGATCACGTATGCGGTAATTCGACCCCTGAATTGTATGTAAATTCGTTGTACCAAGGGTTTGTCTCTGTACACCGACGACAACTAGGACAGAGTTTTACGAAAAATTGGGAAAATTTTTGTTGATTATGTTTATAAAATAAAATCAATGAACGCGTATACTTTGGTAACTTACTGCATTTACATTTAAGTGATGAAATTAAAGAAATACTAATAGATTTCGCGAAGAAGGAGTGCGGTTTCATAAAAACAATACATTATATTAAGATTGCTGTAGTTTGGTGCATTGATAACCTGAGTTCAATTTCGGAGATATCTTACAAAAAGTAGAAATGTAAGAAAATATTCAAATCACCTCTTAGCAGTCATCTGGCAAATGCTTTGAAATTAAACTAGTTACCACGGAAAAGTTTTAAAATATGCTGTTTGGTTCCAACGTTAGCTACCGGTATGTATTGAAAAATTTAAACACCTAACATCGATGGTAATAGAAATTAATTGCAATCCTGACTAAAAGATTACAATAGTCAGTAATGTATGTGTCTATGCATATAATTTAATTTTCTCGAATTATTTGCAGTATTTGTTCAATATTGAAGAGCCCCTGTTAAGGAAAATATATGCCTTTAAACAATAGGTTGTGTTCGATGCTTTAAAAAGCTTGATGGTGTACCAATGGAAAATATGTATCATGCTAGAAGAATATTACATACATAGTTGGTCATTACAATCCTTTAGTGAGGATTACAACCTAGCTCCTTACACCAACCATTAATTTTTAGTCATGAGTGTCAGAACCTACACTTCGAAACGACACATTTTTGTGAGAAACTTTTCATGGCAAAAGAAATTGTTAAAGAAATATTTTTTCATAATTTTTTTTGCTTAATTTGTCTGGGCTGGAGTTTGATCTACGGGCGATCTCATCTAATAAGCCAACACACCACGTTCAATTTCAAAATAATCAGACTTATTCCTAACTTTATTGCTTTGTCTGTAATATCGTCCTAAGGCTACTGTGGTGCATGGTCTTCTCATTGGAACGGTTTGTAATTGTGGTGAGAGAGAGAGCTATCTAAACTATCCTTTCTCCCAGTAAAGAATAATTCATTTCTTAAAATAATAGGTTTGTGACGCTTTTTAAAGTTACTCCCACAACATTTCTTGTGAACTTTCTTTCATGTCACAAGCTTAAGTTTGTATTTGTAGCTTTCGTTTCCGACGTACTTTTTAATTTTATTTTGAAAGTGAATTTTATAAAGCTACTGAGGTTAAAACTGTACTATGCGTATCTCTATTACTAATGTCAGTTCGTTTCAAGAGTTTTTTTTAAGTATTTTAATTTCAGTTCTCTGTCTTGTAAAACCAACAGAACCTTTAGCGCTTATATACAGCCTTATCCGCCTTTTTATGGGGAACATAAATTCCCCTCTTTGCTTTCTTTAGTGGCCTAATTTGTTGATCGACACACTCTAAGACATCCTGTTTAAGGTCAAAGTAATTTCGAATCCTCTCTCATACGACAAAACTTTTACAAGACGCTCATCCTCCCCGTGCTTCTTTATGAGAAGTATTGAGAGTATTCGACAGAAAAGTCATACGTAAGATCTTCGGTCCATTGCTCGTTGGCTATGATTTTCGCATCCGATCTAACAGTGAACTGTATGAGCTCCTCAACGACATGGACGTTGTGCAGCGTTTTAACATCCAGCGGTAGCGCCATTTCGTTCGAACGGAGGAGGATGCTCCGGCGAGACGGGTATTTGATGAGGGGATCTGGCGAAGTCGGTGAAGAGAACGACCTTGTTTGCATTAGAGTGACCAAATCGAGGAAGCCCTGTCATCGGTTGGTGTGACCAACTGGCGTAGAAGCGCAAGAAGCAGAAGCGCCTAGAAAGTTGCGTTGCTTCAGGCCGAAATCCATTAATCCGGTTGTTAACGGGCAATTAATTAAGTAAGTAGGTAAGTAATTTCGATTACTAACTATGAATGGATGAACAAAGTGTGAGAGAGACGCGTCTTATGTAAGATTGAACCTCAAAATAATACCAGCCTTAGCAAGAGGTTAATGAAAATAACATCAAAAGGAGAAAAATGGCACAAACTACACTTAAAGAATGGCCAGCAAAACATAAATTTTAAAACAATAAAATGAACAACAAAGGAACCTGCTTTATGTATGTATTTCTTTAACTAAAACTATCATATCCTTTGCATTTCCCTTTAATTTTATAAAAGAAAAGATAAGAAAGAGTGTCTGTTTCCTGTAACTGTCTGAATGAATGTCTACAGTTTCATTGAAATAATAACGATTTTAAATCATGAAACGAACTACAATGTTAATCTCATTATATGCTATGTGTGTGAGAGAGAAAGAGAGAAAGAGTGTGAGTGTAAAACTTTAAATAAATGAAAAGTAAAAAATCCTTTTTATTATCCTGGATGTTTATCCGTTTTGTTTAAAATTCATTTCTCTCGTTTTGGGTTTTGTTTTCTGCTTTTTTTTTGGTTTTTTAAACTTCATTAGCAAAATGAAACGATAAATTAACATGAAATTATGGTTTGCAATTATAGCAGCAAACCCCATGCCAAACCATCCAACCCAGTTAACTAAAGAATGAATCAACTTTTCTGTTGTACTCTCATTATGAACAAAACGAAGAAGAAAAATAACTGTACAGGAGAATACAAGACAATACACGGCCAACAACGAAATGTAAACATTAAATCCAAAAAGGGGGAACAAAACAAAGAAATTGGACAAGTAGCAACAGCAGAAAAAATAACAACACAATACAACAATGACAACAGGCAACTAAGAGAGAGAGTGAGAGCTGTAGTAAATTATGCTCAAAGATAAAATAAAACATACAGGAAGACACTAAAATACAGTGGGTTGGAAGAAGAAGTTTGATATCAGGGTTCTACCTTCATTTAGAGGTTATGTGAAGGCAATAAAAAGAATGTTCTGAATATGAACCGGGCATCGAAACTATTGTTGCGAAAATAATAAAAATCTATATCCTGGTGTTTTGCTTTTACATCGTTTAACATTAAAATTATAAACAAATGCTACAAAAACAAAACAATGCATGTAAACAAAACTGTTTACAAATTTATTGTACTGCTTAATATAAAAACAAACACCAGCATACAAAATGGTAAACAGGTAAACAAAAAGACAACAACAAACATTGCAACAATAATGAAACAAAGATGTTTATATTTATAGAGATCCCGAGAAGGCAAAGCATGCGAGTTAGTTAGTGAAGTTCAGTCAGTCTTGTGTGAAGACGCGTTGTGTTTGAAGAGAATAATTGTGGTTTGAAGATCTCCGTTACAAAGATCTGTCGAATAATTGTCTAGTAATTGTTATTGTTTATGCAAGGTTTGTAAGCAGAGGAATAACAATAGAAAGCAATTGTTGTTGTTTACAACAAATTGTGAACAGTGGCGCACAGAATTGTGCGAATAATAAAGAATTTTAATTAAAATTAAACACAAATTTATTTTTATTTTATTTTCAAACTACGTGCTCATATTTTAAACGCTTTTAAAAGGTAAAAACGTAACATACATACATACAATTTTATTTACTCTCAGAGATTTTGCCAGAAATCTGCTAAGAGACAGTAGTCGAAGAAATATTTTTTTTATATTTTGATGTCTGACCTGGGACGTAAGGCTATTATATAGGGTCCGCCAAACAACAATTTTTTTGAAAATGGTTTAAAAAAAACTACTGAATATTTTCTCAAATTTCTTTTTTTAATTGAAAGTACAATCCTTCCGGTTAATAATGGAAAATAATTTCATTCAAATGGCTGCCTCGGCTGGCCATGCTGTAGCCTACACGATCGGTCCAATTTTTAAGCACATTATCGATTGCGTTCAGCTGTATTTCACCAATGGCTTCACGAATGTTGTTTTTAGCTTGTCGGCGTAAAACTTATCTTTGACGGCACCCCACAAATAATAGTCCAATAATAGTCAAATCGCGACATGAGCTCTGCGGCTGATAATGCGATCTTCAAAAACAGGGCGCAAAACATCGAGTGTAGCTTCGGCTGTGTGGCACGTAGCTCCTCTTTAATTTTTGTGAACAAAAATTCGTTCAACATGGCCCGATAACGATCACCATTGACTGTAACGGCCACTCCTTGCTCATTTTCGAAGAAAAATGGCAAAATTATGCCTCTGGACTAAAATCCGCACTAAACAGTGATTCGTTTTGAGTGCGTCGGCTTTTCAATGTATACGTGCGAGTTTTCTGTGCCCCAAATGCGAGAATTTTGCTGGGTTTACATACCCGCCACGATCAAAATGATCTTCATCTGAAAAGATGATTTTTTTTTTGCAAAAATCGTCATCTTCTGTACGTCGATCGCAGGCTCACTTAGCGAAGCGAAAACGCATTGGATGGTCAATTGGTTTCAACTCCTGAACCAATTGGACTTTGTATGGCGTCATACCAAGGTCTTTATGCAAAATTCGTCTCAATGATGTCTCCGAAATGTTCAATTGTTGAGAACGACGGTGAATTGATGTTCATGGCGCTTCACGCACACTTTCTGCCACAGCAGCAACATTCTCGGGTGTACGCACTGTTTTTGACTTTTCACGCTTTGGTTTATCGATGAGGATGCCAGTTTCTTTCACTTTTTTTCACAAGATAACGAACATACGGAGCTGACGGTGTGTCTCTTCTTCCAAAATCCGTACGCAATTTTCGCACACATTCTGCAACATTACCATGATTGTCAAAATAATGTCGCAATATTTCCCAGAGTTGTTCAAGCGTATACACACCCATATTCGTTCAGCAGAAGGATAAAACTAATTACACAGCCCTGCAAATTTGGACTTTTTTAATGCAAATAAGATGGCTTCAGGTGTTTTCGAAGGCATTTTGCGCGCTGAACACGAATCTGATTTCATAAACTTTCCATCACGTCAGGTTTTCGATAAAAATGGGGTTGAAACCCCTAAAAATAGCGTTTTTGACCATTTTTGAAACATTGTAGATCTAAACACTGACGTGCTAGAACCATCGCTATTGTCAGAAATTGACAATTGATCTTGATTGAGTGCAAGGCAAAAAGAAACACATTACGGAGGTCCTTAAAAATTAATCAGATTTACTTGAAAATTGTTACTCAGGGGTTTTTGGAGTCGCTGATTGCAGATCTTCATTCAGATTTAAAAAATTCAAAATGGCGGATCCAATATGGCGGTTGAGGTTTATAAAAATTAATCAGATTTACTTGACCGCCATATTGGATCCGCCATTTTGAATTTTTTAAATCTGAATGAAGATCTGCAATCAGCGACTCCAAAAACCCCTGAGTAACAATTTTCAAGTAAATCTGATTAATTTTTAATGTGTTTCTTTTTCTTTTTCACCCCTTGACATAAACCCACCTCCTACTTTAAGGGTGCATGCAAACAATTTGGCTTTGGGCTCATTTTAAAGAGCAAAGATCAATTGTCAATTTCTGACAATAGCGATGGTTCTAGCACGTCAGTGTTTAGCTCTACAATGTTTCAAAAATGGCCAAAAACGCTAATTTTAGGGGTTTCAACCCCCTTTTTCTCGAAAACCTGACGTGATGGAAAATTTTTGAAACCAGATTCGTGTTCAGCGCACAAAATGTCTTCGGAAACACCTGAAGCAATCTTATTTGCAAAACCCATGCAGGGCTGTGTTATCTGTCAAATCAGACATGAGCTAAGTGTTACCATTCACGAAATAAGCACTAGTTGAAAAGAAAAACGATAGATGGCGGACCCAATATTTCACTTAAAACGTGTGTCAGGCCTAATGATGTCAATGATATAGCTTCATACATAACATGATTAATCATTACAACCCTTTAGTCAGGATTACGACTAAGCTTATCACACCACTTATGTTGTGTGTGTTAATTTTATACATGAGCGGTGGGACCTACAGTTTAAAGTCGACTCCGAACGACAGATTTTTGAGAAACTTTTTCATGGCAATTTTGTTTGCATACGCTCAGTGCTTTTGCCATAAATCTGCTGAGAGGAAGTCGCCGAAAAAATATTTTTTGTATTTTGTTTTGATGTCTGGCCTGGGGATCGAACCGTGGCTTTACGTTTAATAAGCCAACACACTACCTACTAGACTACGGCGACTTCATATAGCTTCGTTTATCAAATTTTCGGGCTGGTTTTCTAGCTTGGGGTAGTCGAGCCTTAAATGTGCAGCCCTTGCGCTGGCCAATTTCTTCTTCTCTGAATTGAAGGAGACTGCGTTCACCTGTGGCATCACAACGGACCGCTATGCGTGGTCAAGTGAACTTTTGGCATCAAGGCAAGCAACCCAACCTAATCTAACCTAAACTAACCTTACCTGTTGTGAGGAAGTCGCCGAGAGAAACATTCTTCCATTTTTCGTTTTGTTCGATATATCTGAGCTGGGTTTGGAACTAAGGATTCTTGTCTAATAAGTCAACGCACTACTTACTAAACTATGGCGACTTCATGTTGGTTTATGTCAGACTCTTGTATTAAATGCCTGCTGTCTTATCGCAGGCTAATGGAAATGGGGATTACAGAAGGTCACAACATTATTACCTTTAGAAGAAACAAAATGAAGTTCAAACCCTATGTCAGGCATCTCCAACTGAACGAAATATGAAGAAATATTTCTTCGGCGACTTCCTCTCAGCAGCTATCTGGCAATAACTCTGTGAATAAATAAAATTGCCATGAAAAAGTTTCTCAAAAATCTGTCGTTCGGAGTTGACTTTAAACTGTACGCCCCGCCACTAATGTATAAAAATTAACACCCACAACATAAGTGGTGTGAGAAGCTAGGTTGTAATCCTGGCCAACGGGCTGTAATGACCAATTATGTTATGTATGTAGAAACAAAATAAGGCGAGAGGTTATCTCTAAAAGTTATCTCTAACTAGGCAAACAGACTCTAAAGTGTAGCTTAGACTCCTCCCGTCGACGACAATCTACACGACAAGTGGACCACTTATTCCTTAAAGGTGTGGGTTCAATAAATCCAACTCTTTTCTACTTTTATACAGTCTAACTAACTATCTTTACATAGGCATTGTAGAGAATTATAAGAAACAACTGCAACGTAACTGTTTGTTATTACCCACAGAGCGTATGAGTGTTCATGAATTATTTCTATTAAATATTAATCATACGCTGTGATGTAATAAAAATATGAACAGATGAGTACATGTTTGTATTTTAAACGCTTTTTATTGAATAAAACTAAAAGTAATAAAGAAAACTTCCTAAGTTTTTTGTCATTTATTTAGCATTTAGTGATTAACAAAATAATATAAAATTTAAAACAGAAATCATCAAGCTCTAAGAAAAAAACAAACAAAGCAAAATCAACTCCCATGTACTCAGTTTTGCACGTCTCCATTTTATGATATGTTTGCAAAAACGAAATCAAAAACTAGCGTTATTTTTCCGAGCGAATATTTTTTGCAACTTATCGAACACAAATCAATTTCTATTAAAAAATGAAGATACTCTCGAAATCAACTGAAGATAGTATTGTAGCTTTGACTGGAAGTGGTTATTCTACCAGGGAAATTTCTAAACAACTTGGAGTTAGTCTGTCAGTAGTCATCAGAGTCTAAAAAGGGTCTGTTGTTCCCTAGCTTCAAGACAGAGGTCGTAAAAAACTACTAACTAATGCAGATGCTCGTCTAATGCTAACAAAAATGAAAAGGAACAAATTTTTAGTAAAAAAGGAGCTTTTTGGTAATCGGGAAACGGCATGTAGACGTCTATAGACACTGACGTCTATAGACGTCATAACAAGAGTTTCTGGCGGTACATGACGTGTATACACGTCATAAATTGTTTCCTTGCCAAATAACGGAGATACAGCAAGTGTTCCACGGGAAGGCCTAAAATTTTGGTGTCCGTCAAAGGGTTAAAGATATTGGCTATACCTCAGCAGTCAAAAAGAAATAACCTGCACTTTCAACTAAAAATGTAAAAACACTGTTAAAGTTTGCCAGAGAACACAGAAATTGGACAGAGGATAACTGGAAACATGTGATCTGGACAGACGAATCAAAATTCAACCGCTTTCAAACCAATGGTAAGCAATATTGCTGGCACCGCCATTGGGAAAGAATAGAAAGACACCATGTTAAGGAAACGGTGAAACACGGTGCAGGAAATGTCATGGTATGGGGTTGCTTTACATGGTGGCACCTCGGACCACTGCAAAGAATCAATAACATTATGAAAAAAGGAGATTATTTGAGAATTTTGCTAACCCATTTTCCTAATTTTGTCGACAAGAGCGTCTATCCTGAGCAAGGAGTACTTTTCCAGCTGGATGGTGACCCCAAACACACCTCCAAAATCGTTAAAGCATGGCTTAGTGAGCAAACTTTTTAATTAGTGTGCAATGGCCAGCACAAAGTCCCGACCTCAATCCGATTGAGAATTTGTGGTCAATCGCGAAGAGACGGTTGGGACAGTACTGATTAGCCCCAACCAATTTAGATGAGCTTTGGCAACGGATTCATCAGGAATGGACAAATATTCCGAAAGAAATTATAGAGAATTTGGTGGAGAGCATGCCAAGACACGTAAATGAGGTTTTGCATAACAAGGGTCGTTGGAGTATATATTAAAAATACTTGTATTCCCTAAAATTTTGGAATGGTGCAAAATTGAGTACATCTTGATTGTTTTTTTCTTCTTAGAATTTGATCATCTTAGTTCTGAAATTTATATTATTTTGTTAAGTACTAAATACTAAATTAAAAACGAAAAAAAAATTTTGAATTGCTTAAAATTGCTCAGAGTACAAACATATACTCATTTGTGCACTCCACTGTAAATATTGTAATAAATGAAGGGTGTTTTTTTATAGAGGAATAGAACTTTAAGTTGGCATTACTTTTCAAGATGGCGACCGATTTAACAGCTGTCAAGTGATTTATTCTCAGTTTGGTTTGGCAATTCATCATGAATAGACTCACGCCTAAACAACGCTTGCAAATAGTGCAATTTTATTTCGAAAATAATGGTTCTGTGCGGAAAACGTATCGCGCACTACGTCCATTTTATCGTCGACAAAATCGTCCATCAGAGCAGTTAATTCGATTAACCATGGAACGTTTTCGCACCACGTTTACTCTTATTGATAACTCGCATCCCCAGAGACGCTGTACGGTGCGTACAGAAGAAGCCATTGCTGCTGTAGAGCGTAGCATTGAGGATGTCCCGAATGAGTCCATCCGCCGTCGAGCACAGGAATTGGATCTGTGTCCATCCACTTTATGGAAGATTTTGCGGAAGGATCTTGGTTTGCGTGCTTACAAAACGATCATCAAGTAAGGCGTAGATTCGTCGAATGGGCCCAAAACGAGATTACCGTTGTTCCCGATTTTCATAAGCGAATTTTGTTTAGCGATGAAGCGCACTTCTGGTTGAATGGCTACGTCAACAAACAAAACTGCCGCATTTGGAGTGAAGGTAATCCTCAAGTGTATGTGAAAACACCGTTACATCCAGAAAAACTGACTGTTTGGTGCGCTTTATAGGCTGGTGGAATCATTGGTCCGTACTTTACGTTACAGTCAATGGTGATCGGTATAGAGCCATGATTACTAACTTTTTCATTCCTGAATTGAATAACCATGATGTCCAGGAGATGTGGTTTCAACAAGACGGCGCAACATGTCACACCGCTCGTGCCACAATAGATTTATTGAAAGACACGTTTTGTGACCGCCTAATTTCACGTTTTGTGCCTGTGAATTGGCCTCCAAGATCTTGTGATTTAACACCGCTAGACTACTTTCTGTGTGGCTATGTAAAGTCATTGGTCAATGCGGTAAAGCCACAAACGCTTGACCATTTGGAAGACAACATTCGCCATATTATTGCCGATATACGGCCACAAATGTTGGAAAAAGTCATCGAAAATTGGACGTCCAGATTTGACTACATCCGCGCCAGCCGTGGCGGTCATATGCCAGAAATCATATTTAAGATGTAATGCGACAAGATTATCTTTCGGATAAATAAAATTCATGTCAATCGAATAATCCATCGTTGTTTTATTGCAACTTAAAGTTCTATACCTCTATAAAAAACACCCTTTATAATACATATGTATGTAAACGTATATGTATTTTCAATATTAATTATTCATTAATATTCTTAAATATTTAACTCATAATCATGTTTCCAATATTTCCTTAAATTTTTTTTCTGCTTAATTGTTAAATAAATTCTAGAAAACGATCGTTCACTTGTTTGTTGTTATTTTTTCTTAGAATTAATATTTCCAAGAATTATTTGATTTGATTTATTATTTACTCCGTAATTGATTTTATTTTCATGTAATTTTTTTTTCCTTCATTTGTCTCATGGTCTTTTCGACAACAACATTTCTATGGCAACCGCTATTAAAACCCATCATTATCGCTGTCATTACAAGTGAAAACTTTTCATAATTAATTTCGTAGAATATGGAAAAATTTTAATTGATTTTGCAAAGTTATTGTCATTGTCAATGACATTCAATTATTTTTCAATGTTGGCAGATTATATTCCAGTAAATTGGTTAACAAATACAACATTTTTTAAGAGCATCATCGCTAAGTGAAGTTCAAAGCAACATGCAACTTAATTGAAGTAAAGCGGAGAAAATTATTTGGAAATAACATTACAGAGAACCTCTCTCTCTCTCTCTCTCTCTCTCTCTCTCTTGAAAATATAAAATCCCTTGAATAAATCCTAGCAGGATTGAAGAAATTATAATTACTTTCTCGTTTACAGTCAAATAACTGGAGATTACCTCCAAACACTTACAGAAGCAGAGTGTGCTCTAGAAAAGGCTCGAAGAGCGTACATGGTTCTCTTTAACCATTTAGAAGTCTTTGATTGAATTCTGGCTATACAAGGCAATATTTGAACCGATAATGCTTTATGATACCTTTGTCTGGTGGATAGCAGCTGCGAAACAATGTAACTTAAGGCTTTTGGATGGAGTAAAAAGGCTGTTTGGGATCCTTATTACTAGTGGCGTAAGAACAATACCAACTCTGTCACTTTATGCCAACCAAAATTGGCTTTCTGTTGCGTTTCTCCTGGATCAGCAAGCGCTTTTTAGAACAATCAGCTGATGAAACAGCTGCATGAATACGCTTAAATAGGCTGCCTTCCAAAATATATCAATACAAAGTTTGTGTGCAGTTTTACTACTGTATATAAACTTTGGAGATATGCAAACTAACCACACAATGCATCAACTATAAATCCGATGCCTGATTGCTTTTTGACTGCGTTAAAAATACACATTGTCGACATTTTGAAGTAGAATACATTGTAAACATTTTGTACAGCGGCATTATGAAACACGATACTTTGTTCAAACACGAAACAACTAACATTTTGGAAGGCAGCCATACTGTCATCTCAAATAGGGATTACAGGAATGCAAAGAAAGCCAATTAGTCACCAAGTTTGTTCGAAATAAAGGCCGATGGTTCGAGGTATAATTCGAAAAATTGTATTCAGTTTGATTATCTGGAGCATATATAAACTTCCGGAACCCTTAACTGCTATTCTCGTGGGTGTTAAATTATATTGCCTAACGGCAACAAAAGCCGTCTCCAATGTCATATCGACGCTAATGTCATATGTCGCCTATTTCTCTGTGACATTGCTGTCACTTCTGTAAATTGTTTTGCAGATGAACTGGCTAGAACGGTTGGCGGTTTGGGAAAAGCTCTAAAATTAAGCGGGCATTGGGTTCCGTTTGGCTGAGGTTAATCTCGAAATTGTTCATTTCTCGTTCAACATTTTCTGCTTAGAACAGATTAATCGAACGCTAGATTGCGCCGTGTCTAGTAGGTAGTGTGTTGGCATATTAGACGTAAAGCCAGGGTTCGAGCCCTAGGCCAGACATTAAAACAAAATACAAAAAGTATTTCTTCGGCGACTTCCTCTCAGCAGATTTCTGAAAAACCCTGGAAGTAAATGAAATTGCCATGAAAAGTCTCTAAAAAAAATCTGTCGTTTGGAGTCGATTTAAAACTGTAGGTCCCGCCACTAATGTATAAAATTTAACACACAACATACATTGGTGTGAGAAACTAGGTCGTATTCCTGACTGAAGGGTTGTAATGACCAATTATGAATGTATGTATGTATGTAGATTGCGTTGGCTGAATCTTGGGGAGAACAAAGAATCAGTTTATTCGCTCTCGCTTAAATTAAAGAGCGCCTCTCGCCCAGTTTCAACATAAGCTATGATTCGGAAGAGGAAGAGACTGTTTCTCACTTAATGTGTCTCTAGCCAGCCAATATGCGAACATGTTCGTTAAGGCTATAAATTCAATGGGGTACTAATGGTACTAAACAATGGTAATAATGGTACTAAAGCAATGGGTGTAACAGACGGGCTTACGTTAGGTAAACGGGCAGCTTGCCGTTCACAGGCAAGTTCATTCGGTAGCCATAAGGCCCATTGTGCTACCCAGGTGTTAGGTAAGCCCCCTTGTTATGATCAGTTATTGTCGGTTGGTTGAACCACCCCGAGGTCCTGACGAAAACGGCCAGCTCCCTCAGTGGCACGTTCGCCTGCATGCCCAGATATTTAAATATTCTGCAGTCCAATGCACTCTAATAAAAGGTGTTGCACCGCTTTCACTTTGTCCACATCATGGCAGCTTCTGCAGTAATCCTGTCAGAGCAGACCGAGCTTGTCAGCGAAACAGCCATTAGTGTAGGTTCCCATTAGAATTCCTATTAGAACCATAGAATAGATTGGCTTAACTTCATGGGATTGTATGCGTGTTGTCAAATAATCTAACTGCAGATGCCATATGCTGGAGACTTTTTGCTTCAGAAACAAATTAAAATGGCGATTTTCGGAAACTTTAATTTTTACATCGAGATTATTCATTAATTTCACAGTTTTTTAATCAGCATAAATGGAATTCAATTTGTATTTGCCCGTAATTCATTAACAACTAATTTTCGTATTCCTAAATACTATTGTTACGTTTTTACATTTTCAAAAAGTTTAAAATATAAGCTCGTAGATTGCAAATAAAATAAAAATAAATTTGTGTTCAATTTTAATTAAAATTTTTTATTGTTCGCACAATTCTGTGTGCCACTGTTCACAACTTGATGTAAACAACAACAATTGCTTTGTTTGTTATTCCTCTTTGCACTCTTTTGTATAAACAATAACAATTACTAAACAATTATACGACAGATTCTTTTAATGGAGATCTTCAAACCGCGATTACTTTATTCAAACGCACAGCGTCTTCACACAAGACTGACTGAACTTTTACTGACTCACTCGCCTGCTTTGCCTTGCCTTTTATATAGCATTCTGATGAATGTTCTAGAAGGCGAACGTTCATGACTTCGCCTTCTCGAAAACTATGTCGTTGTTTACGTTTATTATTGTAATGTTGTTGGAGTATTTTTGTTTACTTGTTTACCATTTTTTAAGCAGGTGTTTGTTGTTATATAGGGTTACCCATTTCGTGCTTTCAAAAGTAAACGTAAATAAAAGACATATAAAATATTTTTTCATTACGTTTCTTTTTTATTGTAGAGTTTGAACGTTGATATTATGTGTGAAATACTACATCATTTAAATGACCTCCACGCGAAGTGTTGCAAGCATTGATTATTTTGAGGTAATTTTCGACCACTTTTTGACACACATATTGGGCGGTATCTCAGCCATAACTTGACGAATGTTGGTTTTTAAGTGCTCAAGAGTTGAAGGTTTATCTGCATAAACACGGCCTTTCGGGTAGCCCCACAAAAAAGTCTAATCGTGTCAAATCGTATGATCTTGGTGGCCAGTTGATATCGCCACGACGAGAAATTACGCGGCCAGGAAATGTCTCTTGCAATAAAGCCATATTCTTTCGAGTTGTGTGGCATGTGTCACTGTTTTGTTGAAACCACATATTCTCCAAGTCGTATTCTTCAATAGCAGGCAAGAAAAAGTCGGTTATCATATGACCATAACGCTCCGAATTGACGGTGACAGTCGTTCCATCGTCGTTTTCGAAGAAGTAAGGTCCAATCACACCTTCGGACCAAAGAGCGCACCAAACACTGACTTTTTCTGGATGTAATGGCCTCTCTTCAATTATTTGAGGATCCTCAGAATCCCAAATACGACAATTTTGTTTATTAACATGCCCACCGAGTATGAAATTTGCTTCATCGCTGATGAAAATTTTGTTCGATACGTGGCTGTGGCAGAATCACCATTTTTGTAGTAGGTTTTCATAATTTTTATGCGTTGTGTGCGATCCATTTTCGTCAATGTCAGACTTTCAACTGAAAAGAAAAAAATTGGTTTTACAACTTAATTCGACAGATATCGAATTCCATTCCCATACTTTTGAAACCACGAAATGGACAGCCCTTTATTAAGCAACACAATAAATTGGTAAACAGGTTTGTTTACTTGCATTGTTTTGTTTTTGTAGCTTTTGTTTATAATTTTAATGTTAAGCGATGTAACAGCACATTTCCATTTACTAGAATTCTTCTTCGTGTGTATTCATTTCATGTATTTTTATCTTCCTTTTTAAGTTCTGCTGACTTTATTCAACCAATAAAACTCCATAATGACATAATGAATATCATTTCATTTCTGTCACTCTCACTCTCTCTCTTTCTCTCTCTCTTTCCATTCTTATGATTGCTTATGTTATTATTGTTGAAAGTGTTATTACTACAGCATCTCTTTCATTACACGGATTGAAGCGGTTGAAACGGAGCTCTACACATTTATGTCATCCATTCAATTTGTTGCGCTCTCTCTCTCTCTGCATCTCTTGATACCCCTTCTGTCTTTTGTGTTCTGTGCCTTGGATTGTTTATTTTAATTGTTCATATAAATGTTTGATATGTAATTGTTTTATGTCATTATTAAATTTAATTATTACATTTACTGGCTCTATTTCTCATTCTCTTCAACAACTCTCCCTCTCTCTCTCCCTCACTGTTTGTTTTTCAGCTTCAATTTACTGTAAAACCCGATAAGCATGCTGCATATTCATATTCATTGTTTCATTCATTATGCTGCAGTAAATGAGTCAAATTATTAATTATGTGTTCGAGTGTGTGTGTGTGTGTGTAAGCTCATATATATATTGAGATTCACTCATACAAGATGACAAATGACGTATTAAAAATGCCTTAAATGAGTTTAATTGCTTATTTTAAATGTTTCTCTGTGTGAATGTGTTTGTATACACTGTTAAGCATTCAAGATTAAGTAAATATATGTGCGTTTGTGTATGTGTGTGTATGTTTATTTGAATATAATGTGTGTATGAGTGTGTGTGTTTAATTTAAATACTGGTCTGGACATTTGTCTCATGTTCAATTAAACTTTTACCCCAAAAAACTGTATTGAATTTTAATGTCACACAGATTTTATGAACGTTTCTTGCTCGTTCTCCTCTTCATCTTTTTGGATTATTTTTGCCATTCATGTTGTAATTGCCAATTCATGACAATTTGTTTTAAACGTTGTAAAGCTTGTTGATGAGAATTGTGATTAAAGGTTTTCAATTTTACTTAAGCTGTGAATATTCAAAGGGAATACGTTTTTTATTCCTTTTTTTGTATTAATTTTTGTTTAAAAATGGAGGATAAATGATGGGAAATATTGCAGAGAGAGGAATTGAGGTTATCTAAAGGGTCCGCCAAAAAAACTTTTTTGTTTTTAAATACTTTAAAAAGAAAACTACAAAATATTTTCTCAAATTTCTTTTTTTATTTGAAAGTACAAGCCTTCCGGTTTATAATGGAAAATAATTTCATTCAAATGAATGTCTCGGCTGGCCATGCAGTAGCCTACACCAGAAGATGCCGATTTTGGCAAAAAAAATCATCTTTTCAGATGAAGCTCATTTTGGTCTTGGCGGGTATCTAAACAAGCAAAATTGTCGCATTTAGGGCTCAGAAAACCCGTACGCATACATTGAATAAACCGACGCACTCAAAACGAGTCACTGTTTGGTGCGGATTTTGGTCCAGAGGCATGATTGGGCCATTTTTCTTCGAAAATGGGCAAGGAGTGGCCGTTACAGTCAATGGCGATCGTTATTGGGCCATGTTGAACGAATTTTTTTTCACAAAAATTGAAGAGGAGGATATTAGCAACATTTGATTTCAACAGGACGGTGCTACGTGCCACACAGCCGAAGCTACACTCGATGTTTTGCGCCCTGTTTTTGAAGATCGCATTATCAGCCGCAGAGCTGATGTCGTTTGGTCACCTCGGAGCTGCGATTTGACACCGTTGGACTATTATTTGTGGGGTGCCGTCAATGATAAGTGTTACGTCGACAAGCCAGAGACAATTGACGCTTTAAAGGACAATATTCGTGAAGCCATTGGTGAAATACAGCTGCACACAATCGATAATGTGCTTACAAATTGGATCGATCGTGTAGGCTACTGCATGGCCAGCCGAGGCAGCCATTTGAATGAAATTATTTTCCATTATTAACCGGAAGGATTGTACTTTCAAATAAAAAAAGAAATTTCAGAAAATATTCAGTAGTTTTTTTTAAAAGCATTTTCAAAAAAAAAAGTTATTTGGCGGACCCTTTAGTTACTCGCCTCCTATCCGCTATTTTCTACTCCTACCTACTTTCCTAAAGGAAGTACTTGCCAACGCTATTAACACTCCTTCACCGTAGTTTAGTAGGTAGTGTGTTGGCTTATTAGAAGTGAGACCGCGGTTCAAACCCTAGATTATATATCTTCAACAACAGGAAATATTACAACACATTTCTTCGTCGACTGCGTCTCAGCAGATTTTTGGCAAAAACTATGAGAAAAAATTCAAGAAAAAAACTTAAGAATCCGTCCTTCAGAGTTGACTTTACATAGTAGGTTTCGCCACTCATGTATAAAATTAAAGCACACACAACATAAATGGTGTGAGAAGCTAGGTCGTAATCCTGACTTAAGGGTTATAATGACCAATTATGTATGTATGTATGTATTAACATTCCTTTCTTTAAATTTTCTTCTAAATTTATCCCTTTTGCCTTAGCCCGTTATACGCTTATAAAATTTAAAACTAAAAAAATACCTGATTACCGGCACTGATAGCCGTAAATCATAAAGTAAATGAAACGTTTCATTTGAAAAGCATTTTAAAATCTTGGGTGAAAGTTTTCTTTTTTACTTCAGAAAACTTTTAAAATATTACGAAGAACCAAAACTGCAGCAACACTGCAGAAAACTGCAATACCATCGTTTGCCATCTGTGCAAAGCATTCCGTTTATTTAAAGTCATTAAGATTTTAAAACTACTTCTCGTTCTCTCTCTCGTTCTTTCTTTTGCTTTTCTGCTCTTTAAATAAATTATTTTCAAAGAAAAATACTGATTTTTTCACTTAATTTGACTTAATGGCGTGGGAGAGCGTCAGTTAAAGAGAAAGGAAGACGAGAAAGAAAACGCAGGTTTTTAAATTTTATCAAGTTTTTCTCCAAGTGCTGAAGATGCACAATAATTTGCGGCAAAGCGCGATAGTTGAAAATTGCAACAAATTACAAAGTGCCACAGAAAAAACAGTGGTATTTCTATTATAAGATAATTATTAGCTTGTGAGAAAAATCGTTTCTTTATGGTGTCATTATTATCTGCACTTGGTTTCGTTAACGTGTACTTCTTTTGATCTTAAAAGTGAGTCTCATGGTCCTAAAACTTCAACTTCTTTTACATTATTTTTTTTAAATTTTAGAAAGAAATTACTTTTTCCCCAAACCAATATTAAGTGCTTACTATTGTTCATAAAAAGAATTATTTTTTTCGTGATGTTCGTTTGCAAAATAAAACACAAAGACGCGCATTGCTTGTGTGTTAAATGTTGTGATTTTAGTGCACAATATTAGCTTTCATTGTAATTAGTTGTTGCTGCTGCTGTTGTTTTTCCTTTAATTTCTTATATTTGAAGTATTTTTTCATTGAAAGTTCGTTGCTGCGAAAACTTCTTTTTTGCGGTTGAATTTCTTTGAAAAGCAGAATAAAAGTTTTGCGTTCATATTCTGCTGCCGCATGCTTTTCGTTTTTCTTCGTTTTTGTTGTTGTGGCATTTGTTTGTTGTTGCAACAAGACATCTTTGTTAAATGACAAGCACTCATTCACACAACAATGCAATCAAACACACAGACACACTCATACGTACGAACGCTAATGCAAGTTCTCTATGAAATATGCCAACACGTGTGTTGACATTCCTCCTACTCAACCTTATATGCACAAGAGTTTAAATGCGTTTTTTTTTTGGATAGCAAAACAAAAGAGCAAGAGAGGGAGAGTTACAGAGGGAGAGAGAAAGGGTAAAGGATGAGAACAAGAGTGAACTAGAGCGCAACAAAAACCATAAGCATGTGTATGTGAGTACCTTTGTTTTTGCTTAATTTTGTACTTGTATGTGTGAACAAATTTTGTTTTCATAATGATAACAGCAACAGCAAAAGCAGAAGAAGCAGCAGTAGAAGTAGCAGCAGCAACATTTTTTGTGTGTGTTTTTTTTTAATAATTTTTCTGCTCATTTTTGTTTATATGGCTTCAGCATGGGTGAGACACTCACTCACTGTGTATACGTGAGTGTGTGTGTGATTCTTTCGAGTGTGTCAAGTGTTGTAAACAATTTAATGACATTGACAATGACTTTGAAAACTAATTACGCTGTTCTTGCTTAAAATGAAAATCTTTTACGAAAATTAATTATGAAAAGTATACATTTAAAAAAACATCAGCGACGTTGATGATGATGATGATGATGATGATGATGCAGATGATGTGCTTAAAAGCTGTTGCTTGTTCTAAATGATTGTATGATTAAAATGGCCCTCAGTTACTGAGTGTTACAATAAAAAATATTTTGTTTAGAAACGAAAAAAAAAACACGATATAACATGAAAATTAATTTGAAAAAATTAATTAAATTACTTGCAACAAATAAATCAAATCAAATCAAAACATGGTTCACTTCAAATTCGGATGTACTTTACATTGAAAACCGACTACACAGTGAATGTTTAATCGAAGCCAAGCAATTACTGGCTACAGTGTTGAGCTACTAACAGATAGTGAAATACAGATGCGAAGGAAGAGAAAATATTTACAAGAAATTAGTAACAACAGTAGGCTTGCAGAGAAGAGCTTAAGAATATTGCGTTAAGCCTACAGTTTAAATCAAATAAAAGGGGACAGGTAATGTGATAAATGTGTAAACGAATGCTGAATGTCTTCTGGAAAAGAATTTAGATCACCTCTAAGTGTTCATTTAATATTTTTTAAAGGTGGCACAAGTGTACTTCACTTTGGCAGCTTCTAAGTTCGACTCATAATCACAAACACAGAACTTATATGTTTGTAAAGCCCGTGAGTTTAGTCATTAGTTGACCGTAGACGATTGCTGGTTAAGTAAGGCTGGTAAACATTACTGCGTTAAGTTTATTGTCTCCATATTGATATGAGAGACCCCAGTATGACGCTACGCTTGCATCAAATCATAATGTACGGGTATAGCATTCCACTATACGTACAAATAATGACGTCGTCTGAGCATTTCAACAAAAATTTTCTGATGCGATTTTTCAGATCCTTTTCTGTGTAAATGGATATGTGAACAACCAAAATTGTCGTGTTTGGGATGATACCATTCCACATGAGATCCAACAGCATCTAATGCATCCCGAAAAAGCCACTGTTTGTTGTGGTTTTTGATCTGGCGGCGTCGTTGGTCCATATTTCTTTGAGAAAGACGTTGAGACTGACTACCGCCTTCAACGGCAAGCACTATAGATCGAAGTTACCAACTTATTTTCGCCCAAATTCGATGATCTGGACACAATGACATGTGGTTTCAATAGAACGCAGGTACAAGGCACACAGTTGATGCTGCATTGGATATTCTACAGAAAGGAAGTGACGGAATGGTCATCTAGATCGTGCGAGTGAACTTCGTTAGACTTTTTCTTGTGGATTTAGGTCAATAAGCCTATAATTACAAACTTCTTGTGTCCTAAATTCGTTGATATAGACACTAACGACATGTGTTTTCAACAGGACGTCACTACATCTCACACAGCAAATGCCACAGTTAACACTCTTCACGGGCGATTTAAGTGCACAATGATCTCATGTGGAGGTGATGAGAACTGGCCACTGAAATAGCACAATTTGACCTCATTTAGGTCTTTTGTTGTGAGGTTTCCTTAAGTTTTAGATGTACGCGAATAGTGCACAAACCACGGTAGTCAGAAAACTCAGCATAACCCATGCGATTACAGAAATTTAATCTGATTTATGCATCAGAGTCATAGAAAATTGTTGGACATTTCGGATGCTTTCCACCCAGTAAAGACGTTCCATTTAAAGGATGTTATATTCCATACAAAAGGGCGTAAATTGGTCTTACAAATGAAGAAAAAATTTCGATGATATCATACACACACACTTTTATGTAAATTTAAAGACAGGCGGCGATTAATACAAGATCCTTTATAGGCAATATTAAGGAGTTATGCCACTCATGTAAATGAATATTAATTTTTCCCTTTAACACATGTTAATTTATCATTTTGTATGCGTCCAGATTTTATGTGAACATTGGCCATTTCCAATCGAATGAATAATTCATTGAAATTACTTTTCATGTGGCATTCTTAATCAATTATTTTCTTTTCCCCGATTGTTTTGTTTTGATTGCATTATAAACCATTTAGCAATAATAACTGTTTTTAATAACATTATAACGGCATTATTGTGTTTGACACAATTAATGACTAATTAATACAAAACATTCTGCCCTGTTCTGTTATGTTCTGCATTAATAATACCACACACACCTCCTTATTTATGCTCATATGCTGTCATAAGCTATTATGGCTGGTCACTAGAGCGTATGATTAATATTTTTTACAATTCAATTCAATAACACTCATACGTTTAAGGGGGGGGGGGGTGGTAGAGCACAATATGAATGAATTGTGGAAATAATTAATTAACGTATGGCGTATGGTACGTATAAATATGAAACTTTGAAAACATTTTAAATGCTTGTGGTTAAATAGATATGCGATGCCAAGTTATGCAAACTATTGGCCAATGTTAGTTGGGATTATTTCCGCTTATAATCTAGTCTAGTCCGAAATTGTAACAAGAATAGTGAGATACATACATAACATAATTGGTCATGACAACCCTTCAGTCAGGATTACGACCTAGTTTCTCACACCACTTATGATGTGTGCGTTAATTTTATACATGAGTGGCGGGTCCTACAGTTTAAAGTCGACTCCGAACGACAGATTTTTTGTAAAACTTTTCATGGCAATTTTATTTACTCCTCGAGTTTTTGCCAGAAATCTCTTGAGAGGAAGTCGCCGAAGAAATACTTATTGTATTTTATTTTGATGTCTGGCCTGGGCACGAACCCTGGCTTTTCGTCCAATAAGCCAACACACTACCTACTCGGCCACGGCGACATCAGTGAGATTCTCTGCCTTAATGCTTGTCTTGAGGCATTGTATTGCAGTTTCTAATAGATTTCCAAGACTCAATTGTCTCTGGTTTGTTGGCATAACACTTTTCTTTAGCGGCGTCCTATAGAAAATAGTCCAACAATAACAAATCGCAGCTTCTTGTCGGCCAATTGACATCACCATTTCGGCTATTTAAACGGCCATCAAACGTTTGACGCAATAAATCGATTGTGGCATGAGATGTGTGTCAAGTTGGAGCATCATGTTGAAGCCCAAACATCGCTCACATTAATGCCATGAAAAGCGGGTCCAAAAAAGCAAAATCGGTTATCATTATCAAAGAAATATGGACCAACGATACCAAGCCGCACCAAACAGTCACTCGTGATGGGTAGACTGGCTACTGTAACACCAAGTGTGGGGTTTTCTGAGCCCCAAATACTGCAAACTTGCTTATTAACATAACCACCAAGCTGAAAATGAGCTTCCTTCGAAAAGATATTTTTTTTGGCTAAATCGTGCAGTTTCTCCAATAAATCCCAACGTTACTCATGCGTACATTGATTTATTATGTTCAGTAAAGATAATATGCAGATTTTAGTGACAGAATAGAATTCCATAAGCATTGCCAGATTCAAATTTAAGCCGATAGGTGACTCGTCCTATAGATAAATTTGAATTCACTGGAACTCAACAACCCAACCTAGATGAAACACAAAACCTGCCTGAAATATCGCCATTGTCCGTTTAAGAGTGCATGAGAATTCGAGGCAGTCGCTTTCCCGTCGCTTAGAAGAACTCGGGCCACACTTTTTTTTTAATTTCGAACGTCCCCGGCCTCACACTAACCCAGCCTCACCCGACCGCGTAGGGCTCGTCCCCATTACGTACGGACACGTACACACTACAGTCCGGACTGTAGCGGGTTAGGGAAAAGTAATGGCAACGATGAATCTTGCTTGGTGACACATAGGCTTCCATCTGTACATAGTTCAACTGATTGAGGAATTGAAGGTGAATGACCATAAAAAACGACGGGTGTTTGCTAAATGGGATTCAAATCAGTTAGCAACCCAACATAGTTTTCTACGAAAATTAATTTTCGGCGAATATGCTCATTTGTCGATGAGTGCGGGCGCGTGAATAAATAACATTATCGAATTTGAGACGACATAAATACACATAAGATCCTGGAGAGTTGAATGCATAACGAAAAAGTCACTGTTTGGAGAAGATTTTGAGCTGGCAGCTTCATCTGTGCATATTTCTTTGTCGAAAACGTTGATTAGGCTATAACCGGATATGTGGCATGTGGTTTCAATAGGACACAGCTACAAGCCACACAGTTCATGCTACATTGGATATTCGAAGTGACGGCATGGTCATCTCTTGTGGAGTTGATGTGAGCAGGTCATCCAGATCGTGTGAGTGATCTTCGTTAGACTTTTTCTTGTGCGTTTTTCTTAAACCGCTAGTTTAGGTGAATATGCCATAAATAACAGCGGTCGTCACAGCCAATATAACCCATGCCATTGGTGAAATTCAAGCTGAATTATGCGTCAGTTGCTTGTAAAATTGGACGTTTCGCCTGCGTCCTATCTAGAGAAGCTATTGCGAATATTTGAATAAGGCTTTATGCCCATATAATGGCATCATAGGGTCTTTAGGTTTAGATTTAGGTCGGAATGGTAGCTATGATATCACAAAGCCCACTTAAGCACGCAGTCCCCGTACTGACCAAGTTCAACCAAAATCAGGGAAGAGGAAGAGGTTGGTCGGCGCAAGAGCTGCACATCAAAAGCACGACTTTCCTACACTGGAAAACGAGCCAGAAACTTTGATAGACGAGGCTATATCTTTGACATCAATGGATGATAGCTCCGTCAAGTTGACAAGAAATGGGGAGCCATATAACATATATCTACACCTAGCAAAAGACGGGCACTGACAAAGAACGTGGATAACAGTCTCCTCTTCCTCAGCGGATCTGCATCTACGGCAGAAGTCGTTAAATACCAGCCTCATTCTTTCCGCGTGTCTACTCATAATGCAATGACCTGTAAGCATGGCCACTGTGGTTGAGATGCCGTCACGACCCAAACCAAGTAATTGGTTGGTAGCCTTCTATCCATCAAGGGCCAGGTGCGTCTAGCGGTGGAGCAGGACTCCTCATTGACCCAGGATAGGTTGGCGTCCCGAGAGAATTTCCGCGCAATGCCGAACTTGACCGAGGCAAGTGACATACCCAGTTCAATTGAAGAAAATTCCGGAAGGAGCGCACCAGCTCTGACGAGCTCGTCGGCCCTACAGTTTCCCGGAATGTTACTGTGCCCGGGGACCCACACCAGTGAGACACTGGTGAAGCGTCCAGAAAGAAGGTCAAGACAGCGGCGACATTCCGTAACGATCCCAGAGTTATTCACGAAACCCGATAGAGATCTTATCGTGGCCTGACTATCAGAAAAGATCGAGACGCGAGTGAAAGGAGCACCGTTGACGAGGATGCATTGAGCGGCCCGGTAAATTGCCGTTCCCTCCGCCTGAAACACGCTGTAGTAGACCGGCAGAGAAATGTTCAGGTCCAGTTTCCCAGATTAGACACCGCTTCCTACCCCATTATCGAGTTTAAAGCCGTCGGTATATATATATCCAGGACTTCCGGGGTGACAACCGTATTAGGAAAGTTAAAACCCCTGTCGAGACAATATTCAGCAGGGATATAGTCGATGTTCACGGGGGCCACTGGATCAACCTCTAGAATAGTGGAGTGACCAGAAGGTACAATGTGCCAACGAGACAGGTCATTAACTCTAGTCGCAGCAAACTTAGCCGTCTGCTTAGCGAGAAGCACAGTTGGAAGCCAGTTGAGCATTGCGAACAAGGCTTTCGTGGGGGTGATGCGCAGAGCCCAGTTATATAAATAGCCGCAGACCTTCTGACCTTGTCAAGAAGTCTGACGTTGTGTTGTCTGTTTAGAGCAGTCCATCAGAAAGCAACACCAGATAAGAGATTGGGTTCGATGACCGTAGAATATATTCAACGCATGATCCACAGGGTCTTTCAAACGAATAAAAAATTTCGATGATATCTCACTTACACTTTTCTATTTAAATTTAAGAATAGCAGGCTCTTTATAAAAGTCCCTATAGATATATTGTACTGGGAGTTAAAGACCAATATTAGGTGGACTGTCCGATACAAACCATTGCGAAGGGTAGGAATACAGCAGAAAATAATGCAAAATATCGGAACTCTATCAAGAATGTCGAACCATTATTTTAATGCCTTATGACAGCTTCATAATGGGTTAATTTCAATGATAAATTTCCATTAATTTTGTCTAATTTTATTACCACATTAACAGGGCTAAAGTCAATACAAATAAAAGCAAAACCAACATACTTATGTATACACGACGAAATTGTTTAAAATTTATCTGCGAAGACCAGGAAATCTTGACATTTCTTGTAAGAAAGAAGAAGAATTTTAAGAATAAATATCCAGTGATGCCTTGCTTGCTTGGTTGCTTGCCTTCTGGCCTTTCAATATCAGTCATGCGATGGTGCAAAAGCGTTAAAGCACCTTGGGTGGCCAAGCATCGATAAAAAAACACTGAAGTAAACACCGTTAACAGGCAGAGACAGCAAAAAATGGCTAGAAAAATATGCAATAAATCTGTGTGTGTGTAAGTGTGCCCCACAAAATTATGGGCAGCATTAACATTGTCAAGCGGTTAAGAAAAACAGGCAGTAAAATATCAAACAAAAGAAACGTAAAAGGTAAGAGCAGATGAAAAGAAGATGAAGATGAGGAAAGAAAGGAAAGCCATTTTTTCTATTAAAATAAAAGGCGAATAAATACCGGCATCACTTGATTTTTATTGTGCGACATCAAAAGACCAGGCTGGATCGGGATAAAGAAAATGCTTATCATAAATGTAGAACAACTTATAGGGGGGATAACTGTGTGGCTTTTTTTTTTTGTTAAGAGCACAGAGCTTTGTTAAATGGATACCCTCCTAAATGGTAAGGTTTATTGAAACAAAACAAATGAAAGAAAAAACAACAAAAATAATACGGAAATACCAGTTAAAACGTTAAAGCCACACACAGAAAAAAAAGCTCGATTGCGGTTAAGTATTGTGACTGAGTAGTGCTGGTCAAACAAGTTCCCAGCAATGTATCATGAAAATGTATATTTTTTGCTTGGTTTTTCTGCCCTTTTTTAATAAAAAAAATATTTTTGTTCTTTCACATTATAATTCAGCCTACATAGTGAATATTAAACTCGTCTGCTTCTGCTGCCGATGCCATTTACCCAAAAAGCCTGTTTGTGTTTTACCTCATTTGGATACGTTTTTGTTTTTTTTTTGTGTTTGCTTTCATTTGTGGTTTGGCATATGAAATCATAATCCATTATAACGTATTTAGGCCCTTTTGTAAACTGCATGCGAACAAAAAAGGGGTTAAAAACTCTATTATGGTTGCTTGACTTATGCAATATGATGCGCTAAAATGAAATGAAAAAAAAATGACGGAAAAGAATTCTGATTTTTATTTGTTAAAAGGCATTAATGTGTGTGTGTGTGTGTCTGTGTGTGAATGGAACTACAATTTGTTTTTTTTGTGGTCATTAATTATAAAACATTTTAAAAGAATTATTTATGAAACCAAAAGGGATGGTAAATGCATGCATTCGATGGCCAATGATTTTCAAATGAAAATAAAATTTTAAATGGAATTCATTTTTTAAAACCAATAACATCCTCGAGATGAGAATTCAATTTGAATTTGAATTTGAAGGGAAACTTAGTTTTGAATTACAGAAGATCACAGTTTTTTTTTTTTTTGAGTATTCTTTTGGAATTTTTACCTCTTCAGCTATCAAATGGGTCATATATTTGTTTTTTACATACATACATACATACATACATACATACATACATACATACATACATACATACATACATACATACATACATACATACATACATACATACATACATACATACATACATACATACATACATACATACATACATACATACATAGATACATACCTACATACATACATAAAGGGTGTTTTTTATAGAGGTATAGAACTTTAAGTTGCAATAAAACAACGATGGATTATTCGATTGACATGAGTTTTATTTATCCGAAAGATAATCTTGTGGCATTACATTTAAAATATGATTTCTGGCATATGACCGCCACGGCTGGCGCGGATGTAGTGGATGTCCAATTTTCGATGACTTTTTCCAACATTTGTGGCCGTATATCGGCAATAATACGGCGAATGTTGTTGAAACCACATCTCTTGGACATCATGGTTATTCAATTCAGGAATGAAAAAGTTATTAATCATGGCTCTATACCGATAACCATTGACTGTAACGTTCTGGCCACCATCGTTTTTGAAAAAGTACGGACCAATGATTTCACCAGCCCATAAAGCGCACCAAACAGTCAGTTTTTCTGGATGTAACGGTGTTTCCACATACACTTGAGGATTACCTTCACTCCAAATGCGGCAGTTTTGTTTGTTGACGTAGCCATTCAACCAGAAGTGCGCTTCATCGCTAAACAAAATTCGCTTATGAAAATCGGGAACAACGGTAATCTCGTTTTGGGCCCATTCGACGAATCTACGCCTTACTTGATGATCGTTTGGCTTCAATTCTCGCACGAGTTGGATTTTGTAAGCACGCAAATCAAGATCTTTCCGCAAAATCTTCCATAAAGTGGATGGACACAGATCCAATTCCTGTGCTCGATGGCGGATGGACTCATTCGGGTCTTCCTCAATGCTACGCTCTACAGCAGCAATAGCTGCTTCTGTACGCATCGTACAGCGTCTCTGGGGATGCGAGTTATCAATAAGAGTAAACGTGGTGCGAAAACGTTCCATTGTTAATCGAATTAACTGCTCTGATGGACGATTTTGTCGACGATAAAATGGACGTAGTGCGCGATACGTTTTCCGCACAGAACCATTATTTTCGAAATAAACTTGCACTATTTGCAAGCGTTGTTCAGGCGTGAGTCTATTCACGATGAATTGCCAAACCAAACTGAGAATAAATCACTTGACAGCTGTTAAATCGGTCGCCATCTTGAAAAGTAATGCCAACTTAAAGTTCTATACCTCTATAAAAAACACCCTTTACATGCATACATAATTGGTTATTACAACCCTTCAGTCAGGATTACGACCTAGTTTCTCACACCACTTATGTTGTGTGTGTTAATTTTATACATAAGTGGCGAGAGCTACAGTTTAAAGTCAACTCCGAACGAAAGATTTCTGGGAAATTTTTCAATGCAGAGTTCTCACCAGAAGACTGCCGGGAGAATGTCTCAGAAGAAATATTATTTTCTTCTTTCTTTTGATTCGAGATATCAGATCTGGGGTCATCTGTCACTATAGCTTTGTTAAATATATGAGAGTCTGAAGCATTCTGGTCATAAATATTGAATGTTCACTGGAAGTAGGATATTTTTCAAGTGTCGTAAGAAGCATTCAAATTGACGGTTTCTTAAGAAAGTGCAAAAATTCAATTCTTTACACATTATTGACGCCTTATTTACTGAACCTACATCAGTCCGGAAGTGTTTATTGAAATCTATTTTGTGGCCTTTTGATTGTGTATAGAAATTAGAAGAAATGCTCATAAAATGATGACGATTGGGTATCGAAAGCTATCGACGCATTGGAACATCATCGCAATGTGGTTAACATTTCATTGCTCTTTCGCTAATACAACTGCTTAGGCTCTAGCGAAATGAAGAGTTCTTTCGACAAATCATAATATAACGTATTTCTCGTGGAGTACATCCATTTGTGGCCGATCGACCAGTGCGCAATGCATTACAGACGAATTCTTTCTTCTGCTATCTCAGTATCTGTATGTGGAACGTTGTTAATGTAATTCGTTTTACTTACAACCTATCTGTCGGGTGCGCCATCTATTGGTTTAAATACGAAACATCGGTTATTTCGAATCTGGCAACACTTATGACATTCACATCACAAAACTCAGTATATTATCTACCCTGAATGATGTGTAATGAATCGATTTAAGCTTGAGCAACGTTGAGATATATTAGGTCAACGACAAACTGCACGATGTTGTCGATTTTGCAAAAACAAAAATCGTTTTTTCGGATGAAGCACATTTTTATTTCGGTGGGTACCCACACCTGATCTAACAGAAGCCAAGACACCCCGTACAATTGACTGTTTGGTGCGGCTTTTGGAGCGAAGGCATCATTAGCTCAATTTCCTTGAAATTGGGGACGGCGCAACCATTACGGTCAATGGAGACACTTATCGCATTATGATAACCAAATTTTTTATACCCGCTCTTCATGGTATTGGTGTGAACGATGTTAGGTTTCAACAGGATGGTGCTAATTGCCACACATCTCATGCCATAATCGATTTATTGTGTTAAACTGTTAATGGCCGTTTAATTCGCCGAAATAGTGATGTCAATTGGGTGCCAAGAAACTGCTATTAGACACCGTTAGACTGTTTTCTGTCGGGCACCATTAAAGAAAGTTGTTATGCCGACAAAGCAGAGACAACTGAATATTTGAAGGCCAACATTCGTGATGCCGTTGCCGATTTACGACCCCATAGACCATCAAATAGAGAACGAAAATTAATCCGATCGAATGAGGTAATGTGAGGTCAGCCGCAGCAGCTATGTGAATAAAATAATATATTATTTCCAACCGCAACAATTGTACTTCACGACTAAAAAATAAATTCAGCAAAATTTCAAACCGTTTTTGTTTAATTGCATTTTTAAATTTAAGCCACCCATTATATTTACTCTTTTTTGTGATTTCAATGCATTTAACACAAATACACATTGGAATCACAAAAAAGTCAGTTTCGAAAAAAATGTGAGTTTGGCCCTTTCTACATGAGACCAACGATATGTACTTAATCTGTAAAATTCATATGTGACGTATGAGTGATATTTAATTCAATTAGTTTTATACATGACAAAATAAAAAAAATGTTGCATACTTTTCAGATTAACTATTCCACATGTACATGTAATACGTTGCGTATAAGTAATATATTTGAAATTCAATTAAATAGAAAGTATACTACCAATTTCCAGCGGATGTTGAAACCAGAGTCCCTTCGATAGGACGATTATGGCGATCGTACTGAAGTACGGGATACGTTTGCATAACATCCACTTTTGTAAAACAAACAAACCGGTATGTTTGTATGTCGCGTGTCACCTACTCGATGTTGTAGAATTTCTTGAAATCGAGGAATGTGGTTGTAGCACAGGCCTAACATATCCAACCTTTACATACATAATTGGTCATTATAACCCTTCAGTCAGGAATATGACGTAGTTTATCACACCACTTATGTTGAGTGTATTAGTTTTATACACGAGCGGCGAGAGCTACAGTTTAAAATCAACTCCGAACGACAGATTTTTGAGAAACTTTTCATGGCAATTTTATTTATTTTCAGAGTTTTTTCCAGAAATCTGCTGAAAGGAAGTCGCCGAAGAAATAATTTCTTCATATTTCGTTGAATTGGAGATGCCTGATCTAGAGTTTGAACCGAGAACTCAGGTCTAATAAGCCAACGCACTGCCTGCTAGACCACGGCGACTTACTTACCGTACCTTTACAGAAAACCTGCCTGTCCGTCTATTATATTTTCCTCATTTCACTTTGAACTCCGCCCTGTATTGTGACTGTTAGTATTGTGTATGTCTTATTCAGTATTTCCTCTTCAGCTTTCACAATGCTTTAATATAAATTTAACTCCTAATGATATAAAATTTAACAATGCCAGCCTCTATATAGAAATTTTTCCTTTTAAATACACCAACTTTCTTCCTTTTTTTAAACCCCACAGTTTCGAATAGTTCTTCCTTTTGCCTTAAACTTAAGATTGTTTATTAAAAAAAAAAATAAAATAAAAATGCTGGTGTAAATAAAATCAAAAAATCAAAATCAAAATCGTTTTAATGAAATCAAATTGTACCCACATGACTTCATTAAAAACCAACAAACAACGTACGAAATAAAAGAGAGAGAAAGAAAGGAGAAGCAAACAAAAGAAAATATGCCGAAGATAATCAACCATTAACAATATGTTCTTTACTTTATAACAACAACAACAACAATAGCATCAACAATTACAATCAAAATAAATGAAAACAAACGAATATTTCTTCAACCGAATACATACTTAAAACGCAAATAAACACACAGAATATTATGATCATTTTTATAAGCACTTAAACACATACACCGAACACACCCAATACACACATTTATTTTCTTTAACGATACCATAAACTCACACACAATTATTAGCTTTTGTGTGTTTGTGTGTGTGCCAATGAATTGATTTACGTGAGCATAAGCACAGCAAACACACACATTATTTTGTGTCTCTTAACAAAGCATTAAACACGGCAGTAAAAACAAAAAAAAACAACAACTACAAATACAAACAAAATTTAACGGCGTTCAATGAGTAAAACATAAACACACGCATAAATTACGTTGCGGAGATAAAAAACAAACAAAAGAACAACACAACCCAACAAAACTGAACGCAACACAACTGAACGCAACACAACTGAACGCAACACAACTGAACGCAACACAACGTAAACACCACACAATGAGGAAGCTTAAGTGGCTGCTCTCCTAACCACATAGACAGTGTTAAGCATATTCTCGCATAGATTCACATTAAAGCTGTACTTAAATGCGTTGTATTTAAATTTATAAAAGACTTGTGGTTGTTGTTTGTATTTAAATAATTTGCAAATTTATACCCAGAAATACACCTACGTAAACAATTGCAAAAAGGAACACAAAAAAGTGGAAGAAAAAATCAAATTTTCAACACCAAATGCGGCGGCTAATTTAATAACACGATTAAGAGGATTTTTATAAAAAAAAAAAAATTAAAGAAACATTGTAGTGAGTGAGGGAGCGGTTTTGTGATTTTGCTGCTCTCCCTTTCCCTTCATTTAATTTAAAGGATTTTCAAATATTTGAAAATCTTTCGTTTTACGATTTATAGAATGTTTAACGACCGACGAACGCTTAAAGCTAGTCAGAATTCACCACAAAATATGTGATTCAAATTTGGCCATTTTTTTTAGCATAGCGGTGAACTATGGTCACCTTAATCGACTTACGTTACAAGACATGTTAATAATTATAAAGAAATATAAAGAATTAGGCAAGAATGCCTGTGTTCAGCCGAAATAATCGTCTCTGTTTGAGAAAATTTGAAGTGGCCGTAGTCTAGTAGGCGTTGTGTTGGCTTATAAGACATCAGGTCTCAGTTCAAACCCCAGGTCAGACATCTCCAATAGATCGAAAACATGAAAAAATATTTCTTCGGCGACTTCTACTCAGCAATCTGCTGGCAAAGAGTCTGAGAGTAAATAAAATTGCTATTTAAAGTTCCCCAAAAACCTGTCGTTTGGAACTGTATGCCCCGCCCCCTCATATATAAAATTAACACATACACCATAAGTGGAGTGAGAACCTAGGTCGTAATCCCGACGAAAGGGTTATAATGACCCATGATGTATGAATGTATGTCCGAGAAAATTTTTCGGAGTATTAAAATTTTTCCAGTCCACATATTTATGAATTAAATTTATCTGAGGGCTCATTAGGTCTTGGGTCAAATATTGGAAGAACCTGATCGAGTTCGGTACTGTGGAATAAGTATTGATAGGTAAGATACAACGATCTAACTTCTCAGGGAAGTTCCTAGTATCGATTCTCACTAGATAGCTTCGAAGGTATAAAGCTGTCGTGAATATCTCAACGAGATAGCGGAAGGTGATGTTATTCATTTCATATAAATACCACGACACAATGATGTTCCACATAATTTTAGATGGAGAACTAGTCAGATATGATACAACCATCGAACTCTCTGATGAGGTCACTCCTTTGTCAAAACATGAACTGAGATATCTGGCTTCGGGTACAGGCGGAATAGTGCAGAAATTCAGGCAAAGCTAGAAAAAAGGCGCACGGAAAATCAGCTTAATATCCAAAGAATTTCTCTAAGGGCCATTATTACAACTTACCGTTAAACTTGGGTTTAGTTAAAGGTATCTTTAGCTAAAGGGAACTGTAAAGTTACCTTTAACTTATTTTCGTTATTACAACTTACAGATAAAATTTTTCAAAAATATGGCAGTGCCGGAGCAATGTCGATAAAACTTATTGGGTACTCATAATAACGAAAAACAATTTATCTGCCCGTTAAAATCCTCCCTTTAGTTAACGGCATGTTGTAAGAGCAGGAAATTGTTCTTCAGTTACTGGCCGCATGTCCGTCACTATGTTTGAGCAGAAAAAGACACTTTATACTATACAGATAGACATTGGTAGTAGGGAAAGTCGCTTCTTTAGTAGCCTCTATAAGTTCCAGGACTAGGAGATAACAGAAAACAGTAGTATCACAGTGGGCCTTATGTAAACTAAGTGCGTCTATTCAGCTTATTTGAATGGACAACCTTGCTAAGGCTCATAATGGCAACTTTGCATTTGAATCTGTTTCTCCAATCAAATAAAACCTAACTCATGCAACAACTAAAGCCGACTAATCATACGCATGGTCGTAAATATTCTGATTGGATGCTTGTATAACAGGTTTGGAATGATGACTCTTTGATGAACCTCAATTTTCATTGCGTTAAATTCCATTTCTCTCTCACTCCAGATAAATCCATACGGGGCTGGAAAAAACCTAGAATTATTTGTTGAAAGCAATTGCATATGAAAAAAAACAGTGATTGTTTGGTGCTCATTATGATCTGGAGGTGTCGCTCGACCGTAGTTTGACAAAAATTGCCTGAAACCTGAATTATTACCGTCTAACCCTTTTTTCTTAATTTTTTTTTTATGAAATTAGAGTGTACAAACAGGACAGTACCGCGAGACAAGCAACACTACCGATTTTGACTTTATTACATGAGCCAACATGGGATAGTCGTCATTTTAATGTATAGTCCTTTCGCTGATTAACTTTGTTTTCAATTTCTTCCCTAGTTTGGTGGAACTGGGTCAGTATAGCGTGCTCAAGTGAGTTTTTGGTATCAAATCTACCACTCCAATCTACCTGCCTACCTCATTCTATGAAATTTGGGAAAAACCTAATTTTACGTTTGTTTCAAAATCTGTTTCTAGTTCCATTTTGAGTTCCGATGGGCCCTTAATGTATTCTACCTCGATAATTACAAACTATTGTACATTTGAGATAACATCCGCTATAGTTTTGTGTATGCTATGAATTTTATCGTGTAAGAGGTGATATAGCCTTCCTGCATGTGACTTTTGTTGTATTTACTCAACCAAATGATCAACAATATTGTTAGGAAAATGAACAATCTTGATACTGGTGTTTGCTTTTACATCACTTAACATTAAAATTATAAACAAGTAAACAAGTAAACAAAAATACACCAGCATAAAAAATGGTAAACAAAAATACAACAGCAAACCCTACAAACATAAATGTAAACAAAGTACACAAACAACACTACAACAATAATGAAACAACGACGTTTACATTTTTCGAGAAGGCGAAGTCGTGAACATTCGCCTTCAAGAACATTCATCAGACTGTTTACACTGCCATGTAAAAGGCAAGGCAAAGCAGGCGAGTGAGTTAGTGAAGTTCAGTCGCTCTTATGTAAAGACGCAGTGCGTTTGAAGAGAGTAACCGTGGTATGAAGATCTCCGTTACAAAGATCTGTTGAATAATTGCTTAGTGATTGTTATTGTTTATGCAAAGGGTGTAAACAAAGGAATAACAAAGAAAAGCAATTGTTGTTGTTTACATCAAGTTGTAATATTGTGCGAATAATAAAGAATTTCGAATTAAAACGAAACACAAATTTATTTTTATTTTATTTGCATTCTAAAGGGTCCGCCAAATAATTTTTTATTTTTTGAAAATGCTTAAAAAAAAAGCTACTGAATATTTTCTCAAATTTCTTTTTTTATTTGAAAGTACAATCCTTCCGGTTAATAATGGAAAATAATTTCATTCAAATGGCTGCCTCGGCTGGCCATGCAGTAGCCTACACAAGAAGATGCCGATTTTGGCAAAAAAATCATCTTTTCAGATGAAGCTCATTTTGATCTTGGCGGGTATGTAAACTAGCAAAATTGTCGCATTTGGGGCACAGAAAACCCGCACGCATACATTGAAAAGCCGACGCACCTAAAATGAGTCACTGTTTGGTGCGGATTTTCGTCCAGAGGCATAATTGGGCCATTTTTCTTCGACAATGAGCAAGGAGTGGCCGTTACAGTCAATGGCGATTGTTATCGGGCCATGTTAAACGAATTTTTGTTGAAAAAAATTGAAGAGGAGGATATTGGCAACATTTTGTTTCAACAGGACGGCGCTACGTGCCAAACAGCCGAAGCTACACTCGATGTTTTGCGCCCAGTTTTTGAAGATCGCATTATCAGCCGCAGAGCTGGTATCGTTTGGCCACCTCGGAACTGCAATTTGACACCGTTGGACTATTATTTGTGGGATGCCGTCAAAGATAAGTGTTACGCCGACAAGCCAGAGACAATTGACGCTTTAAAGGACAATACTCGTGAAGCCATTGGTGAAATACAGCTGCACACAATCGATAATGTGCCTAAAAATTGGGCCGATCATGTAGGCTACTGCTTGTCCAGCCGAGGCAGCCATTTTAATGAAATTAGTTTCCATTATTAACCGGAAGGATTGTACTTTCAAATACAAAAAAAAATTTGAGAAAATATTCAGTAGTTTTCTTTTAAAGCATTTTCAAAAAAAAGTTATTTGGCGGACCCTTTACGAGCTCATATTTTAAAAGGTTTTTAAAGGGCCAAAACGTAACAATATCAAATAACGGTAATTATTTTCTTCAATCACTGCCTGGATAAATGACAAAATTTTTTCATGCTTACTCCTTAACTTGAATTCATTTCAATAACTTTAAATTTCTTTGATTATATTCCACTTAAACTATTAAATACAGAGAAGCAATCCATCAAAGGAAAATCCAAATAAAAAACGAACAAAAAAAATGAACAAAAAATGAACAACATGCAACAGATTTGCTACAATTGCAAAGAATGTTGTTTCTATTTTCTCTTCGAATTGTTTTTTTGCTCTCCCCATGTATTTGAATTCTAATAAAAATATTATCGAATAAAAATCTTAAAAAGAAATGAAAAAAAATCCAAAAACAAACAGAAATACTTGTAAGTGAAGAAGAAAGCAAAAAAAAAGCTACGAAAACATGTTGACACATTCAATATTTCTTTTGTTTGAAACTTATTTTTTTGCTTTCAACTTTTAAAAGCAAATTGTTTTTTACAAAGAAAAACAAGAAAGAGGAGAAAAAAATCATAATTTTTCCTACAAAAAAAAAGAAAAATTATTTCTTTTCAAAAGAGAACATCAGTCACTCAGTCAGTCAGTCAGTCAGTCATGTGTTTTTCTTTAAACAGAAAGCATGTGCCTGCCACACCTACTAGTTTCCATTTGTAAAAAGGCATTTAAAACATACAAATAATGTATGTATGTATGTGAATGAGTACATGGGGTCCTCATACATGTTGTATGTATGTTGTGTACGTATGTGTTTAGTGTCATGAATTTATAAACAAAAATGGCAAAAATAAGAAGAAAATTTTTAAAAATACATTCCAAGGCATCAATATCATGATTACGAGAGAGAGATAGTGAGTTGAGTTGATTATTTATGCAAAAAAATATTGTGTATCTGTGCCTGGGACAAATGCATTTCTAGTCATAAACATAAAAACGTGATTCTTTTAACAAGAAGGACAAGCACATATACACACCCACACACAAAAGGAACAAATAAAGCAGCAGCCTGTTTGGCAACACATGTCGATAAAGTTACTCCCTTACATTGGTATGCATTCCAAGGATGTTAACAGAGAATAATTTCAAGTATGAAGGATGTGATGGCATGTTCGCATACATTTCAATCAAATATCTTATGGACGACGAGTGTGTGTGTGTGTAGGAATAATGTACGCAAAAAATTATTCCTGAGCCTGAGTGATTTATTAACATTAAGTCGTAGAATAATATTTCAAAGAAAAATGTGGATACTTAGGCCTTTCAGAGCAACAAACATTAATTCATGGCATTTTTTCTCGCATGATACAACAAAATCTTGCCTATAAAAGATTACAATATGAATAAAATGTGTATGCAAATTCATCTCGGTTTCAGTAAAGTCGCCAATTTTCCGATAATTTTCCTGTATTTAATCCATGACTGAGGATTTTATAGCGTCGAACATTAATTCAAGGCATTTTCTTCTCGCATGACACAATAAAATCCTGCCTAAAAGTGATTCCAATATGAATACAATGCAATGTGTGAGCAAATTCATCTCGTTTTCAGTAAAGGTACCAATTTTCCGCTTATTTTCCTGTATTTAATCCATGGTTGAGGATTTTATAGCATCAAATATTAATTCAAGGCATTTTCTTGTTTCATGATGCAACAAAATCTTTCCTACAATACGAATCTAATTCAATTTGAGAGCAAATTCATCTCGATCTCAGAAAACGTACCAATCATCAGTTAGTTTTCCTGTATTTAATCCATGTTTGAGGATTTTATAGCATCGAACATTAATTCAAGGAATTTTCTTCTCGCATGACACAAAAAAATTTGGGATCAAATTCATCTCGGTTTCAATGACGATACCAATTGTCAGATAATTTTCCTGTAATCATATTCGAAAGATATGTAGTAATCGTGACCATATAATCATAATTTAACCAGCGATTAATCGAAATATCGTCTGCCATTAAAATCAAAGTGTAAAAAAGACGTCTCAAGACTCAAGTACTCAATAGCCCCGTAACCTGAATAATTAAAAAAATTCGAGGAACAATACAACCAAGATCCATCTGAGCAATTGTTATCTTAAAAAGAACTGAAAAAACTTTTAAGGAATTCGAAATAAAATTCCGCTTAACTGTGCCCCTCATGAAATAAGTAACGCAATAAGGCTGTTAAGGCTCAGCCTTGAACTTCGTACTTCACCTCATTTCCAAAAAGGGTTAAGTATTCTTTTTACTTTCCGCTCAAAGGCCGTACACTTTAGATGAAATAATCTATGATTGCAGAAACTGTACGTCCGTTTGGGCTAGAGGAGAACAAAAAAATCGTGTAACATTCCATTGATTGATTCGGTATAAATCCTAAAAGATGGTTCGAAACCAAATGAAGCTGTTCATGATGGCATGTTATCATTGTTGGGCAAAATTGTAGCAGATTATTACATTGTCTTTCAGTCAGAAGTGTTGGAAATACAAGCTGGTATCATGATTACTGAGGCCATCAATACATTTGGAAGTTGTCTCATTAATCTTTTTCATAGCCACACCGCTGTGAGGGCATTAGATTCTAACTTACTGACCTCTACAACACGTCTAAGTCTGCGGCGATTAATGCCAGATGCGTTGGTATTGGTTGTATGGAATATTGTGTCTGCAGAAGAGATACTAAAACAGTAACCATATTGTAGTTCTAGATATTCAGGTGGTTTGCCGAATATCATTGATAAAAAGCAGGGTCTACAGAATTTAAACCGGTTTGCATAGGACTCTTACATACATACGTACATAATTGGTCATTACAACCCTTTACTTTACGACCTAGTTTCTCACACCACTTGTGTATTGTGCGTTAATTTTTATACATGAGTGGCGTGACCTACAGTTTAATATCGCCTCCGAACGACAGATTTTTGAGAAACTTTTCATGGCAATTTTATTTACTTTCAGAGTTTTTGCCAGAAATCTGCTGAGAGGAAGTCGTCGAAGAAATATTTTTTCCTATTTCGTTCAGTTGGAGATGCCTGACCTGGGATTTGAACCAAGGCCCCACGTCTAATAAGCCAACTTCCATATGACTCTTACCCTAAGAATAAAAATGGCGGGAAATGATGAACGAGGTTGCATATTTTTTGCCACAAAGTTCTCAAGAACCTGAAGAAGTAACTGCATAATAAGGGCTTAGTAGATACGGATCAAAACAACGTTGTTACATTAAGATTATGTAGCGCAATATCTCCCATACACACATACATAATTGGTCATTACAACACCTTAGTTAGGGTTACGACCTAGTTTCTCACATCACTTATGTTGAGTGTGTTATTTTGTATATATGAGTGGCGGGATCTACAGTTTAAAGTCGACTCCGAATGACAGATTTTTGGGAAACTTTTCATGGAAATTTTATTTACTCCCGGATTTCTCTCGGAAAACTGCTGAGGGAAAGTCGCTGAAGAAATATTTTCTCATTTTCGTTTAGTTGGAAAGGTCTGGCCTGGGGTTTGAAGCGAGGTCTCATGTCTAATAAGCCAACAATACCTACTAGACTACGGCGACTATTAGAATACGGCTGCCACTAGACTACGGCGACTACTAGACACTAAACTGTGGCGGCTACTAGACTACGACCACTACTAGACTACGGCTACCACTAGACTACGACCACTACTAGACTACGGCCACTACTAGACTACGACTGCCACTAGAGTACGGCTTCCACTAGACTACGACCACTACTAGACTACGACCACTACTAGACTACGACCACTACTAGACTACGACTGCCACTAGACTACGGCTACCACTAAACTACGGCGACTACTGGACTACGCCGACTACTAAACTACGGCGACTACTAGACTACGGCTACCACTAGACTACGACCACTACTAGACTACGACCACTACTAGACTACGACCACTACTAGACTACGGCCACTACTAGACTACGACTGCCACTAGACTACGGCTACCACTAGACTACGGCGACTACTGGACTACGCCGACTACTAAACTACGGCGACTACTAGACTACGGCTACCATTAGACCACGACCACTACTAGACTACGACCACTACTAGACTACGACCACTACTAGACTACGGCCACTACTAGACTACGACTGCCACTAGACTACGGCTACCACTAAACTACGGCGACTACTGGACTACGCCGACTACTAAACTACGGCGACTACTAGACTACGGCTACCACTAGACTACGACCACTACTAGACTACGACCACTACTAGACTAGGACCACTACTAGACTACGGCCACTACTAGACTACGACTGCCACTAGACTACGGCTACCACTAAACTACGGCAACTACTGGACTACGCCGACTACTAAACTACGACCACTACTAGACTACGGCTACCACTAGACTACGACCACTACTAGACTACGGCCACTACTAGACTACGACTGCCACTAGAGTATGGCTTCCACTAGACTACGGCGACTACTGGACTACGCCGACTACTAAACTACGGCGACTACTAGACTACGGCTACCACTAGACTACGGCTACCACTAAACTACGGCGACGACTAGACTACGGCCACTACTAGACTACGACTGCCACTAGAAACCGGCTTCCACTAGACTACGACTGCCACTAAACTACGGCGACGACTAGACTACGGCCACTACTAGACTACGACTGCCACTAGAGAACGGCTTCCACTAGACTATGACTGCCACTAGAGAATGGCTTCCACTAGACTACGGCGACTCACTATAGAGCAGGGACTACATAATTTCAAGCGGTTTGCATACGGCTTTTCTCCCAAGAATAGAGGTGGCAGCAAATGGTGAACGATGTGGCATCTTTTTTGCTACACAACTCTCAAGGGACCTAAAGGAGTAGCTGCCCTTGTGAAAGGATCGCATGAACTTAGTAGGTAAGGATTAGAACAACATTGTTGCAATAAGATTTTGTAGCCCTAAAGCGACACTAAATGCTGAATACCCCGCATATAATTCGTAAAGTCACCTGAACCCTGTAACCACCCCACATATCCTTCAACAATAAAGGGTTCAAGGAACTTGAAATTTTTCCTATTCTAAGGTTATATGTCTTCTAACATTTTTGAAATGAAATGTTATTGAAAGGAACCCTTGTATGCATTGTTACAAAAGTCATTACCGCGACTCTATTTTAATTAAAATTCTTTGGCTTTGTAACAGAAATAATGCCTCTATTACTGCACAGCAGACAATTGTTGTCTGTATTAATGGCTGCTGAACAATTGTCAATTGACAAAAGTTTTTAGCATTTAATGCGTCTATTAAAACTATAGGGTTAGGAAACAACAGCAACAACAATACCAACATTTTTTTATTGTTAAGAAGAAAAGGTATTCCAATGCCTTCTATTTGAAGTTTTCTAAACACAAGTTTTTTAATGATGTTGCATGCACCCATGTTGTAAGCTTTTGTATGTTAAGATTGTTGCTTTTATTGTTGTATTGTGTACGATTTTTCTTTAACTAGAGAGACAAGACAACTTAATAGTTTCTTTTATATTTTCAATGAAAACCAGAAAAAAAACGTTCAAAAAACTCTTTCAAATGTGGAGTAACAACACACAGCCCGAGATAACTTTGTTTAAAGTTGTTTAGCTTTTTAATATTAAAACCCTCTCTGGGTATGGAAGATGTAAAGGATGAGCCATTATTTCCATTATGCTCATCATGTTGCAACGTGGACAAAAAAAAAAACGAGTTTAGAAAGCCTTGCTATTGAAGCCTCCCATATGCATTTTTAAAATGCTTTTCTTTCTTCTTTTCTATTCCTTTTCCTTGTATGTGTGGTAGTTTGTTAGACAAAAAGATTAGGCCTGGTTGTCTGTATTTTGCTTTCTTTTCTTTTTTCTTATTTGCCACTAAATGATGTTACTGCGCCCTTTACGTGTTTAAATATATTATGCAGGTTTACTCTATAGCCATTCATCTCTCTTTTCTTCTTCCCCTTTTTTCTTTTTTTGTTTGTTTTTTTGCCTCAGATTTGTTTTAGATTTTTTGCCATTATGCTGCTTCAAAGTTTAGGCCTCAGGCCTAGAGGCAAAATCAGCAAAATAAGGGGGAGGGGGGACGTTACATACAATTACTGGCTGATAAAAAAGCATTCAGCAGGCCTTTCAATGCCAGTTAGGCAGGCTCTAACTACCCTCAGCATCTTTATAGCCTTCCTAACTGTATATATATGTAGCTGTGTGTGTCTGTATTACAGCTTAGCCAAGGCATTACCACCATTTTGTAGCAGAGTCCGTAATCAGTAGTGTAAACACCATTAGAATGGATTTCAAGTATTTTTGCAATGTTTGAATAATTTAAGTTTCATCACATACACATACCGTTAAAAGAAGACGTATAGTTTGTGTTAGAACGTTTAGTTGTGTTAGTGTTACAAGTAATATTCCTTAACTGCTGCTTTCAACACTTGCAATCAGTTTTTCTTTCGAAAAAAAAACTCTGGAAACGGTTAAACAAAAGCAACCATATGAGGAGACGCAAAACTACAGTGAAGGACAAAAGTTATACAAACATAGTCATGACATACGAATGTATGATTTCAAGTTTAAAGTCAAAAGAAAACGTTCATCATTCCTATTCAAAACAAGTATTTAAAGAAACTCTAAAGAAGCTAGGTGGGCATCTAGGTTGTAATCCTGACTAAAGGGTTGTAATGCCCAATTACACACAGTTACTAAAGTATACATACGGTTAACAAATTTCAGAAATTTTTTAACCAATCCGTTTTCGTTGAAATTGTTTATAGATTCCTCGATATTAAGACGGTCTTTTGCATTGGATTTCTGAAATTAAACTAAATTGTGGCCCTACACAGCCCCACAAAAGTATACATCCGATTAACAAATTTCACAAATTTCTGAACCAATGCAAAAGACTATCTTAAAATCAAAGAAAGATGTCAGACAATTATAAAGATTTTCAACGAAAACGGATTGGTTAAAAAATTTCTAAATTTTGTTAACCGTATGTATACTTTTGTGACTAAGTGTATGTATGTTAACTGTGCGCCTCACACCACAAGTAACAAAGTAAGACAGCCTTGAACGTGGTACTTCTCCTTCTTCCCCAAAAAAGTTACGTATTCTTTTTATCTTCCGCTGAAAGGCTGTGTGCTTTAGACGACCTGATCTTTGATTGCAGAAACCATACATCTCTTATGGTTAGAGGAGAATGGAAAAATTATGTAACAGTCCATTGATTGATTCCATATAAACCTTAAAAGATGGTTTGAAACTGAATGAAGCTGTGCATGGTGGCATATTATCATTGTTGGGCGAAACTGTAGCGGATTATTACATTGTCTTTCACTCAGAAATGTAGGCAATGCGAGCTGGTATCATGCAGACCCGGGGACATCAATACCTCTAGCATATACTAGTATATGGCCATTCCTTTCTAATAGCCAGGCCACTAAGAGGGTATCAGATTCTAACTTAATGACCTCTACAACACGTCCACGTCTGCAGCAATTAATGCCATATTGAAAATTGTTTCTGCAGGAGAGAGACCAAAACAGTAACCACATGGTAGTTTTAGATATGCAAGTGATATAGCGAATATAATTGATAGGTTAGGTTAGGTTAGGTCGGAGTGGTAGCTCAGTTATCACAAAGCTCACTTGAGCACGTATAGCGGCCCGTTGTGAAGCCACGGGTGAACGCAGTCCCTGTACTGACCAAGTTCCACCAAAATCAGGGAAGAGGAAGAAGTTGGTCAGCGCAAGGGCTGCACATCAAAAGCACGACTACCCTACACTGGAAAACCAGCCAGAAAGTTTGATGAACGAAGCTATATTCTTCATATCAATAGATGTTAGCTCCGTTAAGCTGACAAGAAATGGAGAGCCAAATAACCTATATCTACACCTATCAAGAGACGGGCACTGACAAAGAAAGTGGATAACAGTCTCCTCTTCCTCAGCGGATCTGCATCCACGGCAGAAGTCGTTAAATACCAGCCTCATTCTTTCCGCGTGTCTACCCATAATGCAATGCCATGTAAGCACTGCCATTGTGGTTGAGATGACGTCACGACCAAGACCAAGCAATTGGTTGGTACGCCTTCTATCCATCAAGGGCCAGGTGAGTCTATCGGTGGAGCAGGACTCCTCATTGACCCAGGATTGGTTGGCGTCCCGTGAGAATTTCCGCGCAATGTCAAACTTGACAAAGTTCAGTTGAAGAGGATTCCGGAAGGAGCGCACCAGATCTGGCGAGTTCGTCGGCCCTACAGTTTCCCGGACTGTTACTGTGCCCGGGGACCCACAACAGTGAGACACTGGTGAAGCGCCCAGAAAGAAGGTCAAGACAGCGGCGACATTCCCTAACGATCCCAGAGTTATTCACGAAACTCGATAGAGATCTTATCGCGGCCTGACTATCAGAAAAGACCGAGACGGGAGTGAAAGAAGCACCGTTAACGAGAATCCATTGAGCGACCCGGTAAATTGCCGTCACCTCCGCCTGAAACACGCAGAATGTTTAGCTCCAGTTTCCTAGGGTAGACACCGCTTCCAACCCCATTATCGAGTTCGGAGCCGTCGGTGTATATATCCAGGACTTCCGGGGGGACAACCGTATTAGGATTCCAGTCGTCCCTACTCGGAATCAGAGAGTGGAAGCCCCTATCGAGACAATATTCAGCAGGGAATATCATTGACAAGGGACCAGAGATCGTAACTGAACGATTATAATGACCAATTTTGTATTGTTACGAAAATGGAAAAATTTAGATACTCGTGTTTTGCTTTTACATCGCTTAACATTAAAATTATAAACAAAAATACAACAACAAAAACTACAAGAATAAATGTAAACAAAATACACAAACAACAATAATGAAACAAAGATATTTACACGAACACCAGACTTCAAGAACATTCACTCATCAGACTGTATACATTACCATATAAAAGGCATGGCAAAGCAGGCAACAAAGTCAATAAAAGTTCATTCAGTCTTGTGTGAAGACACGGTGCGTTTGAAGAGAGTCATCGTGATTTGAAGATCTTCGTTACAAAGATCTGTCGAACAATTGCCTAGTAATAGTTATTGTTTATGCAAAGGGTATAAACAGAGGAGTGAGAGAGAAAAGCAATTGTTGTTGTTTACATCAAGTTGTGAACAGTGGCACACAAAATAGGGCGAATAATAAAGAACTTTAATTAAAATTAAACACGAATTTATTTTTATTTTATTTGCAATCTACGAACTCATATTTTAAACGTTTTTAAAAAGGTGAAAACGTAACAGTATGTATGTATGTGTAGTTATGCCCTTCACTGTATTAAAATAATTCATTGTTCTTAAGTTAAGGCATTATTTTCAATAATCATCACATGTAGCACCTTGGAATACAGGCAAGTAAGCCCCTGCATTGCAATGCATTGAAATGTCTAAGCAAACCAGAAACTGGAATCTCTGCCTTTGTATTGTATAACAGGAGTTGCTTTACAACCTTATATTTGCACTTTAACACTCACACACTTAGATATATATTCATAGGCTTTGTTTCATTCTTTAACCTGGACAGACAAATAGTTGGGTGTGTTCAAATTGCAGATCAATTTGTATGAAGGCTTTAAAGATGCAATAAATTTTTGTGCATTTAGAAGCTTTTGCATGGGTGTTTGTAAGAGTTTTTTTATTGCATTTAATTTTTTGTTATTGTTATTACTGTTAGTGCTCCTTTTTCGTGGCTTATATCTTTCCTAATATCCAAGAATTACTTTGTATTTCTAGGCTTCTTTGGTTTTCTTTCTTTTTCTTGTAAATTTAAGATAATTTTCTTCATTTCTCCGGAAGATGTTGGGGTAGTGGTTGTCTTATATTTCAATTTCTTTTCATTTCTTTTGATTTTCTTTTCTCGTTTTTCCTTTTAATGTTTCTTTCTTAATTTTAATTAAATTTTGTGTTCGTGGCATTAATACCGTGTGGGTATTTGTTTAAAACTACACTCAGAGAAATAGTTCCAAGAGAACTGAGAGCAGAAGAAGGAGTCAATAATTTTTTTAAATTTTATGGAGGGAAAAGTCCACAAAAAATATTATCATGTACAAAAGACTTCAGTATTTTTATTTATATTTCGTATTAAAAACAATTCTAATCCAAGCTCAAAAACGTTTTTTTTATTTATTGCTACTTCTTCAGTTTACAGTATCTGGAAATTATACTTAGCCAACCACACGTCTCCTTAAACCCTGAGAACTCAAATCCTTGAGAAGTCTACTCTTTTAGAAGCCAACTCCTTGGGAAGTCTACTTCTTCAGAAGTCTACTCCTTGAGAAATCTACACCTTGAGAGTCTACTGCTTGAGAAGTCTACTCCTTGAGAAGACTACTCCTTGACAAGTCTACTCCTTGAGAAGACTACTCCTTGAGAAGTCTACTCCTTGAGAAGTCTACTCTTTGAGAAGTCTACTTCTTGAGAAGTCTACAGTTTGAGAAACCTACTCCTCCGGAAAGTATACTGCTTCAGAAGTCAACTCCTTGAGAAATCTACTCCTTAAGAAGTCTACTCCTTGAGAAGACTACTCCTTGACAAGTCTACTCCTTGAGAAGTCTACTGCTTGAGAAGTCTACTCCTTGAGAAGTATACTCCTTGAGAAGTCTACTCCTTGAGAGGTCTACTCCTTCAGAAGCCTACTCCGTGGGAAGTCTACTTCTTGAGAAATCTACTCCTTGAGAGTCTACTGCTTGAAAAGTCTACTCCTTGAGAAGTCTACTCCTTGAAAAGTCTACTCCTTCAGAAGCCTACTCCGTGAGAAGTCTACTCCTTCAGAAGCCTACTCCTTGAGAAGTCTACTGCTTGAGAAGTCTACTCCTTGAAAAGTCTACTCCTTGAGAAGTCTACTGCTTGAGAAGTCTACTCCTTGAAAAGTCTACTCCTCAAGAAGTCTACTGCTTGAGAAGTCTACTCCTTGAGAAGTCTACTCCTTGAGAAGTCTACTCCTTGAAAAGTCTACTCCTTCAGAAGCCTACTCCTTGAGAAGTCTACTGCTTGAGAAGTCTACTCCTTGAGAACTCTACTGCTTGAGAAGTCTACTCCTTGAGAAGTCTACTCCTTGAAAAGTCTACTCCTTGAGAAGTCTACTCCTTGAAAAGTCTACTCCTTCAGAAGCCTACTCCGTGAGAAGTCTACTCCTTCAGAAGCCTACTCCTTGAGAAGTCTACTGCTTGAGAAGTCTACTCCTTGAAAAGTCTACTCCTTGAGAAGTCTACTGCTTGAGAAGTCTACTCCTTGAAAAGTCTACTCCTCAAGAAGTCTACTGCTTGAGAAGTCTACTCCTTGAGAAGTCTACTCCTTGAGAAGTCTACTGCTTGAGAAGTCTACTCCTTGAGAAGTCTACTCCTTGAGAAGTCTACTCCTTGAAAAGTCTACTCCTTCAGAAGCCTACTCCTTGAGAAGTCTACTGCTTGAGAAGTCTACTCCTTGAAAAGTCTACTCCTCAAGAAGTCTACTCATTGAGAAGTCTACTGCTTGAGAATTTTACTCCTTGAGAAGTCTACTCCTTGAGTAGTCAACTCCTTGATAAGTCTACTGCTTGAGAGAAGAAGTGTATTCCTTGAGAAATCTACTCCTTGAGAAGTCTACTGCTTGAGAAGTCTACTCCTTGATAACTCTACTGCTTGAGAAGTCTACTCCTTGAGAAGTCTACTCCTTGATAAGCCTCCTCCTTGAGAAGTATACTCCTTGAGAAGTATACTCCTTGAAAAGTATACTGCTTGAGGATCCACTCCTTGAGAAGTCTTCTCCTTGAGAAGTCTAATGCTTGAGAAGTCTATTCCGTGAGAAATCTACTCCTTGAGAAGTCTGCTCCTTGAGAAGTCTACTGCTTGAGAAGTCTATTCCGTGAGAAATCTACTCCTTGAAAAGTCTACTCCTTGAAAATTCTACTCCTTGAAAAGTCTACTCCTTGAGAAGTCTACTCCTTGAGAAATCTACTCCGTCTTCTACCAGAATTGTTTCCCCATTTTACAAGTGTCTCTATAGTTTTATCCATGACTGTTATTGAAATTACTTACAAACACTACGTGCCATTGTTTTTGCTTTTGTGTCGTTTCTAATTTAAGTTTGAAATTTCACAAGGACCCGATAATAAGATTCTCTCCTAACAAATACGACTCACCGCCACCACTGATACCACAAATGAGAAACGTAAAGTTTTTCTCACATTGCAAGCAAGTAATTTCATTGTAAAATAAGATAAACAAAGGAAATATTGATTAGTACACACAAACACACACAAAGCTAATTAAAGGCATACACACATACATACATACACTTGCATACAAAAAGTAATAAAACAAAACGAAGCAAAAGAAGAGAAATACATTTTTAAAACAATGAAAAAATAAAAAAATTAAATATGCAGGTAATTAAACTCAAACAGAATATTTAAAATCTTTAAAGAAATCGTTAACACTCGAAGTATTTTCTATCACAAGTTTTTTTCTTCTTCTCTTTTTTTCATAGAAATTTCTTTCTTTTCTTCTTTTTCTTCTTTATTTTCTTTGCCTTATTTAATCTGCTTAAATGGCTATTTCCTTAAAAAAAAGTTCTCTTGATTGCGTTCGTCCTTTTTTCCTTTCTCTCTCTCTCTCTCTCGCTCATGCTAAACTGTTCAAAGAGTACCCTCAAATGGCAAAGTAATTAAAAATGTAAAGCATGCTTTTAGGCACTTTATTTAATTTATTAATTCATTATCTTTTCCTTGTGGCGGTTCGTTGGTTCGTTGTTTAGTTGGCTTCTTATTAACAACCAAAAATGTATCAACAAACAAGCCCCCAAAAACGAATTTGATTTTTAATAAAATTTAATAATTTATTTAGGAAAAGTTTTCAAACCTTAACAGAATGCGAGGAGGGGGGGGGGGGGGGTGGACTCTACTGATGTATTGTGATAAGAAAGCTCATCATTACATTTATGCCGCTATAATTCATTCAATTCTGTGCTAAGGGATCCTAGTATGCTGTCGGACACATTATATTCAGATTCGTATTAAAGGCACTTTGTGCACTCCTTAAAAGACGTCTTTAATAACTTTTTGATGTCAAACTCTGCAATTCACCTGAAGGAAGGTTCACAATAAAATGGTAATACCTGCAACCATTGCAAAACCCTACTACAAGTTGGATCATATCACCTCAACTGTCTTACATAATTATCGTTATAATACCCTGACGTCCAGTCAGTTTACTTGGATGTACAGAATCCTGGCCGAAAGGTAGAATGTAAACTTTTACTCAGATCCAGGAAAAAGTAATGGGGCATAGGTTAGGTTAGGTTAGCGGACGTGTACTTGTCAATTAAGAAAAGTGCAGTACCCGGAGGCCGAATTGACCCATTGTACCACGTCCTAGTTTCTCACACCACTTATGTTGTGTGCGTTAATTTTATACATGAGTGGTGGGACCTACAGTTTAAAGTCGACTCCGAACGACAGATTTTTGAGAAACTTTTTCATGGCAATTTTATTTACTTTCAGAGTTTTTGCCAGAAATCTGCTGAGAAGAAGTCGCCGAAGAAAATACTTTTTGTATTTTGTCTTGATGTCTGGCCTGGGGCTCCAACCCTGGCTTTACGTCTAATAAGCCAACACACTACCTACTAGACTATGGCGACTTAAATGCGGCATAGGTTTTGTAATATTTTCAAGGGTAATAAACTGAGATTTAGTCGTACACACCAGGCAGAAAATCTTCTAATCGAATCAAGTTCCCATTTCTACGTTTTTAGTAAATAACTGTAGGGATAGCCTTTTCACCCTTAATGTCTAGAAATACCCCTGAAAACTATAATTACACTCTTTTGCCAATCATGACTTAATGTGACCTCTAAAGCGTCGCCTGACACCTTGGATCATTTTGGTGTCAGAGGACGCTTCCATACAGAAGAATGTATGAACTGATGAACTGAAGTGTTGGCGCTTACTGCAGTTACGTGGTACCATAGTGGACACCACTTACTATGGGCACCACCTATTCTAGGCGCTACCTACTATGCACCACCCACCAGGGGCTCCACATTCTACAGTCACCACGTACTTCCGGCACTATCCACTGTCGGCACCATCTTATACAGTCACCACCTACTACGGACGGTACCTTCTACGGATACCACCCGCTATGGACACCACGTACTACTTGCATCATCTACTACTTTCACCACCTACTATGGATGCCACGGAAGGTGAGAGGCATTAGTATGATAATGCTCTCCTAATTGCCCAAACTTCGACACGATGCTGTTAGAATAGTTAGAAACTGAATAGAATAGTGACAGCTCAGAATGGCCACTCCTATAATCAGGATTATAGGACAGCAGGTACGCAGATTCTTTTGTGAGAATGAGTAGGAGCGATATGTTTTTACTCGTGCCATTACTGGACATTGACCCAAAGGCGCTTAGGGATAGGATATAAGGACTGCTACCTCAGCAGTAGATATAAACATAAAGAGTTGAATGCAGAGCATCTCCTAAGTCACTGTCTTACTTTTATTTTATTTTATTTTATTTATTTATTTGTTTATTCAATTCCTGTACAACAAGATTTAATCTTATATTTAAAGTACAAGAAAGAAGTGTTCCTAAACAACATTTGGAGATGAAACTTTTCTATTGATTAAAGTAAAAGAGAAAAAATATAATAATAATAATAATAACAATAGTAATAAATTAAATTATGCAAATTATAAAAATTGTATTCTACTACGGTGCAAAATAATTAAATAAAAATTTCCTAAAACTAATTGCGTTGCTATTAAGTTGCTGGGAATGTGGAAGACAATTCCAAAGCCGTGCACCATGAATAAAGAAATGCCATTCAGATACAAGGTAACGATGTAGTGGAATTATGATCCTTTTACCTCTAAGTGATCTAGCAAATCTTATTTTATACCTAAGATATCCTCGAGACTCTGAATAAATGATCTTATGCAGAAGTAATAATACACGGATGCTCAAAAGATTGTCAAACGATACACCATAAAGCTTCAAGGAAAAACGGGACACATGGTCATATCTCCTTAAACCATAAACATATCTCACAATATTATTGTATAGGACGTTGAGCTTCTCCCTGCTAACGGAATCGCAACTTGCAAAAAGTTCACAACCGTACATTAAACCAGGAAGACGATAACATTTCGCAATCAACTGTCTTATGTTCAAAGGCGTAAAGTATTGTGTCGACCAAAGACACCTCAATTTCATATAAATTTGACCCACGAGTGTGTTAACATGATTTGTCCATGTAAGATTGTCATTGAAAGTCAACCCAAGATTTTTGGCAGCATCCACAATCTTGATCTTCTCCCCGTTCATCAAAATATCAAGACCGATATTGGAATCAAGCGTCCTCCTGCGAATAATCATGCACTTGGACTTATGAGGGTTTAAACGAAGGCCATTTGCCTTGGCCCAATGATATATTCGATCCAAGTCATCATTGAGTCTGTTTACATTCACAATAATAGATAACACAGGACTACTCAAATGTAACTGTACATCATCTGCGTACATATGAATTCTGCAGTGCTGAAGTTGGTTTGGCAAATCGTTGATATACAATGCAAAAAGAAGTGGTCCAAGAATAGAACCTTGAGGCACGCCTCTAGATACGTTCAAGGCAGAAGACTGGGCATTTACCGAATGAACAAATTGTGAACGATTTGAAAGATATGATGATAAAAGCCGTGTCGAAGCTCCAGAAAAGTTAAAAAAGTGCACAAGCTTCATAGAAAGCATGCCGTGATCAACCGTGTCGAAAGCTTTTGAATGATCAAGGAGGACCAAGAAATTGAACTTTCCTTCATCCAATTCATGTCGTATATTTTCAGATACATCCAAAAGCGCAGAATCACAACTGTGGTTCTTGCGAAAACCTGATTGTTTCTCAGTTAACAACTTATTAGCATCAATATTTGATGTAATTTGAGAGTTAAGAATTCTCTCCAGGACCTTGGATAGGTAGCACAGAATAGCTATTGGTCTGAATTCGGAACTATTCTTCGGTATTGGCAATATTTTCGCACATTTCCACTGTAATGGAAAGGTACTAGTAGTAATTATGCTATTGAATAAATGTGTTATATATGGCAGAAGTACAGGCAGCAATATTCTTACAAATCTCGGGTGCATATTGTCACAGCCTACCGCATTCGACCTAATTAAATTGAAACAATAAAGGACGTCAGACTGATTCACACAAGAGAATTGAAAATTACCAGTATCAGTATCATTAGAACCCAAGTTTGAAAACCTATAGAAACTATTATCGACTGGCACCATGGGTAAGTTCAAGAAATCGCTGTTGATCTCCTCAACATCCAACTGATGGCTTCCCGTATCCGTTCTACCAATGCCAATTTCCTTAATGTATTTCCATGTTTGTCTAGAATCAACGGCAGTACTAAAACGCCTAGCATAGTACTCAGTTTTTGCAGTCCTGATACTGGCATTCACATTTCTTCAAGCAGTTCTAAATTCTGCTTTCAGCTCTGGGGTTCTAAAACGCTTCCACCTAGAATACGCAATATCTCTCTTACGAATAAGGGATTTTATACGAGCGGAAAACCATGGTTTTGTCCCAGGAAGTATTGTTCTAGATCTCATAGGAACTGCCAAATCATAAAGGCGCTGTACCTTATTCTCGAGAAATGATACCTGCTCATCAACAGAAGTCATGTAATACATACTAGCCCAATCAATAAGAGAAATATTCTCTTCAAGGACGCTGTAATTACTATTTTTAAAATCACGATAGCGAACTGAAATTTGTGATGAAGAAACATTAAAACGGTATGTCAAAAAGATCAAGTCATGCCTGGAAAAACAAGGGGCAGATATTTGGTCTGTTACACTACTCTGAGCATACGGTCAAAGTTACTCAGCTCGTATATAAATTATACGATATATTATTACATTATATTAAATATAATTTGTAATTGTATTGTAATTAATAAATAAATAAATAAAATAAAAGCTTTGAAACTGAAGGGTATTTTGAACTTTGTAAATAACACAGCGTGGTTCTCTTCCATTCAATTGAGGTCTCGTTGCATCACACTGCTTATAGAAACTGATCAACTGTCATTTTCACTTAACTTAAAATCTTTGCTATTGTAAGCAAAAGTACAACTTATCTCGTTTACAGTATTCCCAACTCCAATATTCAAACAGCCCTCATTAATATGCATTTTAAGATCTTGCAGAGCATTTACCACTGAATTTCGTTTGGATTTACCACTCCATATACATCAATAATGTTTGTACAGAAAGTGTAATTACCTGGAAGTAAAAGAAAAAAATTTTTAATATGTAAGCAGCTGAAGAACTGGAATTAATTTAAAATACAAACAAATTATTATTTTGGAAGACATAAACATAAATTTACCAAATAAAAACGATATTTCATCCGAGGTATTACAAATCAGCGGATGTACAGAGGCACAGAGTTTCAAGTTATTTTTCAAATGGAAGCTCAATAAGGGAGACGCATTATAACTCTTCCAAAGAGAATCAACTAAGCAATCAAAATTATTGCAATATATATTACCGTCTTGGAATCAAATAAGGGGTCTAAGTATTGTTACGAAAATGAAAAATCTACATACTGGTGTTTTGCTCTTACATTATTTAACATTAAAATATAAACAAAAGCTACAAAAACAAAACAATCGAGTAAACAATCCTGTTTACAAATAATCGTACTGCTTAATATAACAACAAACACTAGCATAAAAAATGGTAAACAAGTAAACAAAAAATACAACAACAAACTCTACAAGAATAAACGTAAACAACGATGTTTACAGTTAGAGAGATTTCGAGAAGGCGAAGTCATCAACGTGCACTGTCAAGAACATTCAGCAGACGGTTTACGTTGCCATACAAAATTCAAGGCAAAGCATACGACTGGGAGAGTGAAGTTCAGTCAGTCTTGTGTGAAGACGCGGTACGTTTGAAGAGAGTAATATTGGTTTGAAGATCTCCGTTACAAAGATCTGTCGAACAATTGTTTAGTGATTCTTGTTGTTTATGCAAAGGGTATAAACAGAGAAATAACAAAGAAAAGTAATTGTTGTTGTTTACATCAAGTTGTGAACAGTGACACACAGATTTGTGCGAAAAATAAAGAATTTTAATGAAAACTAAACACAAATTTATTTTTATTTTATTTGCAATCTACGAGTTTATATTTTAAACTTCAAGAACATTCAACAGACCGTTTACCCAGCTATATAAAAGGCAAGACAAAGCAGGCGAGTGCAGTTCAGCCAGTCTTGTGTGAAGACGTGGTGCATTTGAAGAGAGTAATCGTGGTTTGAAGATCTGTCGAATAATTGTCTAGTAATTGTTATGCAAAGGGTATAAATAGAGGAATAACAAAGAAAAGCAATTGTTGTTGTTTACATCAAGTTGTCAAGAATGGCACACAGAACTTTTAAAACTCAACACAAATTTATTTTCATTTTATTTGCAATTTACGAACTCATATTTTAAACGTTTTTAAAAGATAAAAACGTAACAATATTAAACATAAAAAGCATCCCTGTTTAATAAATTCCAGTAAACTCATCATAAATTTCTATTAATTTTATAAATTTGTAAATAATCTCCATTTACTGCTTTTATTTTTATTCTTTTTTTTTTAAATTAATAATACAAGAATATCCTGTATCCCCTAGTGCATCTATTTTTAAACCAACAACAATTTATAATTCCCGTACAATATTGATTTTGTTTTTGTTTCCATTCTTGCCTCCTTGTAATGGTAAACAATTTTTTGCATTAAAAAAAAAAAATAAAATCATAAGAGAAGACAGAAGAACTCATTCAACTCATCAATTTCCTCAAACCATAATCAACACCAACGTTCGATATGCCGACTAATGCAGCATTTAAACCCTTAAATGCTCTCCTCTGCTGGCTAAAAAATCACTCCTACACCGACTCGTTTAAATTGAAAATTGAAAGAAGAAAAAAAACCCAATCGTTTTATGGAACCAACAATTTATTTTCTTTCCTTTCTTTCTCTCTTCTTGTCTCTTTTCTTTTATTTTTTTTATTGGTTTTCTTTTTATTAGTTTTTCAATTTTATTTTTTCTAAATGCTACTAAAAAGGAAATATTTACACCATTTAACATTGATTACAGCCATCAACGCCACTCTATTTGGCGGCCGTAGATACTGCTGCTGCTGCTACTATAGATGCTGCAGCTGCCAATGACTTTGAGTCTGCCTATACAGACATACAGCCCAGCCCCGGCAGTTAGTTCAATGCCAGTCATCTTAGAATTGCTGGAAATACTTCAGATATACGAGCAGCTCATCATACAATGACTTGATATTGAAGTTTCCATCCATACAAACACATTTACAGATACATACATACACTTACACACACACACTCACATACACTCTAATAAATACTAATAAAGTAAACAGTTATTTTATGTAATCAAACAAAAATACAGAAAGAAAGAGAGAGGGAGAGAGACAGAGAAAGCATAGAGACATCAATGTATTATCATCACCAATACATTGCCAATTTTTTCTAATAACGTTTGAGTGTGTAGTTCCACTGATAAAGCTAACGGTGTTTGTAATAGGGGCTGCATTAGTAGCAGCATTTACTTTAGAACCAATATCATAAGAACAACAACAACAACTCTGCCGTCATCATTTACAAAAAAAAAATGCATTTCAAGTGATACTCAGAAAGCATCACTCAACTGTCAGGCATTTTTTAATACTTTTTATACACTCCAGTTTGGTTTTTTTATTCGTTACTGGCAACATGGCTGCACTATGGGTTGAACAGTTACATTGGGGTAGCAAAATTTGTGACAAAACTAAAGTAGTTAAGCATGCCTATCAAAGACCCAAGAAAATCGTACATATATATTCTGATATGCAGGCGTTCATTTCTCTAATCCTGGAAACCATGCAGAGCTTGTTCTGAAACCATTCAAAAGCACTTAAGGTTTGTTGCAGACAGCCCACTAAGATCGTTTGTTTAGTAGAAACCAAGTTACTTTAGTTTACTCCGATAAAACATTGATATTTATAGAGAATGGTTTCCTCCTCTTTCACGCCTCTACAGCTGATAGTAGCCTACACGATCGGTCCAATTTTTAAGCACATTATCGATTGTGTGCAGCTGTATTTCACCAATGGTTTCACGAATATTGTCCTTTAAAGCGTCAATTGTCTCTGGCTTGTCGGCCTAACACTTATCTTTGACGGCATCCTACAAATAATAGTCCAACGGTGTCAAATCGCAGCTCCAATCGCAGGCCAAACGACATCAGCTCTCCGGCTGTTTATGCGATCTTCAAAAACAGGGCGCAAAACATCGAGTGTAGCTTCAGCTGTGTGACACGTAGCGCCATGCTTTTGAAGCCAAATGTTGCCAATATCCTCCTCTTCAATATTTGTGAACAAAAATTCGTTCAACATGGCCCGATAACGATCGCCATTGACTGTAACGTCCACTCCTTGCTCATTTTCGAAGAAAAATGGCCCAATTATGCATCTGGACCAAAATCCGCAACAAACAGTGACTCGTTTTGGGTGCGTCGGCTTTTCAATGTACGCATGCGGGTGTTTTGTGCCCCAAATGCGACAATTTTGTTTGTTTACATACCCACCAAGATCAAAATGAGATTCATCTGAAAAGATGATTTTTTTTTGCCAAAATCGGCATCTCCTGGTGTAGGCCACTGCATGGCCAGCCGAGGCAGCCATTTGAATGAAATTATTTTCCATTATTAACCGGAAGGATTGTACTTTCAAATAGAAAAAGAAATTTGAGAAAATATTCAGTAGTTTTTTTTTAAAGCATTTTCAAAAAAAAAGAATGCGGACAATTTACCATGCTGAGCGTGTTCCTTTGTAGATTGAGCAGACTTTCCGTATGCCCAGACTTTGTCAGATCTATTGAAATCTCTTTCTCATATTGCCCACGCCGCCAGCAGTTAGGATCCATAATTGCTTACTTAATTTGACATTACAACCCATTAGTCAGGATTACAACCTACCTTCTTACACCACCCATGTTTCATGTGTGCCATGACCTACAGAGTAACAGAATTGAGAAGCTTTTCATGGCAATTTTATTCACTTTCAAAGTTTTTTCCAGAAGACTGCTCAGAAGATGTTGTCGTTTTTGTTCGATTTTGTCAGAGCTGGGGTTTGAACTCACAAGCTCTTGTGTAGTGAGCCAATACACTACTCATACCTGCTAGACTAGGACGACTTCAACAGAATTCATTGGAGGCATTGTTATTAAATATAGAGAACTCACCGTAGTCTAGTAGGCAGTGTCTTGTCTTGTTAGACGTGAGGCCACAATTCAAAACTCCAGGTCAGGCCTATCCAACAAAACGATATATGAGAAAATATTTTTTCGGCGACTTCGCCTCAGCAGATTTCTGGTAAAAATTCTAAGAGTAAATAGAAATTAACATGAAAATGTTCTCAAAAATTTGTCATTCGGAGTCACACACATCATAAGTGGTATGAGAAACTAGGTCGTAATGCTGACTGTAGAGGTCGCCTTGTCTGCAAACCTCGCACGGTACCAAAATGTTCGGAGAAATCCTTTCCTACCTTGACGGAGCTGCATGAAAAGGTCAACGTCATTCTGCATAACCTTATCAGCTTCGCAGGTATGCCGAGCTCAGACATTGCGGCAAAAACACGATCCCTTATGGGGCTATCGAAGGCAGTCTTATAGTTGACAAAAATATGGTGTGTGTCGACTTGTTTTCCGTGGGTCCTTTCCAGGCTTTGGCGTAATGTGAAGATTTGGTCGATGGTGGACTTGCCAGGTCTGAAGCTGCACTGATAAGGTCCAATCAGTGTTTTAACGAGTGGCTTCAGTCGTTCACACAATACGCCTGTAAGAACCTTATATGCGATAGGGAGAAGACTTATACCCCTGTAGTTGGCGCATATCGTAGGGTCTCCCATTTTCAGGACAGGACACAGGACACTGAGGTTCCAATTGTTGGGCATATGTACTTTCCTCTAGCCATATTTTGTAAATAAGCTGGTGCTTGTGCCCTACCAACTCATTACATCCGGTCTTAAACAATTCAGCTGGGAGGCCATCAGGACCCGCCGCTTTATTGTTTTTAAGATGCATAATCGCGACTTTGACCTGTTCATGGCTAGGCGGCGGAATCTCCACGCCGTCATTGTCGATCGGGTTCGGAACATCATCTCTAAAGGCAGTATTGTTGTCGTCATCACCTTGTGTAGCAGAGTAGAGAAGTGTTTCGTCCACAACCTCAGCACCCCTTGCGCAGTCTGTTATCAGGTTTCTGTTCTCATCTCTGCAGGAGGACGCTCCGGGCTTAACACCCTCGGTTAGACGCTTAACCTTTGGATAAAATTTTCGAGCATCATTCCTGCATCTATTCATCTCGACTTCCACGCGCTCACGCCTTTCCTGCTCCCTCTTCTTGCGTCTGCAAAGGCGTATCTCATCCCTGCGTACGCAAGCAATCTTCAGCTCATCATACAATGACTTGATATTGAAGTTTCCATCAATACAAATACATTCTAATGTTGAACAGTTTCCTTCAACTGTTTGGATCAGTGCACTAGACAATCATGTTAAACACAATCTGATGAGCCATCCATGATCGGATCTCTATGTGCGGATAAGGCTTCCTAGCAATCACTGTAGTTGCACTACAGTTCCACTGTAGTTTGTTTTTGGAATTGTAATTGCCAGTTTGAAAAATGTTTTCTTTTTTAATTTCTTTCAGTCCATTGTAAAATATTTATGAAAGTCGTGGCATCACGTGCCACATACCATACACACTCACTTATACAGGCACATAACCAAGCACAAACACAATCCACCTCTCGAAACCAATTGTATTAATCAAGTGTTGGAGGAATTTTATAAAACTACTACAGCCTCCACATCTTTTTTTTAACACGATAAAAGAAATTTTTTTTTTGTATTTTACTGGACGACCAACTTTGTCTGATTTACACTCACGTCTACAACAGTGGCCGACGTCTGGCCAGTAAGTGTTGCTTACAACAGAGACAGAAGAGAAGACAAAAACTTAAGGGAATATGGCTACAGTGGAAATGCAACATATTGTGGCATGAATAAAGAACACATCAGTATAGTTTTCAAGTGTTTGTTTGTATTATTTTTTACAATGAAAAGAAAAAAAATTTTTTTTTTATTAAATTGGATGCTCAGCTAACAAAACAAATAAAAAGTGAAGGCAGCAAGAGAGAGAGAGGGAGAGAGAAAGAAAGCAGCAGCTTTGTGTTATTATACTATGTAGGCTGCTACACCAACACACATATGTATATAAATAGATAGAGAGAGGTATAGAGAGATATAAACGTCTGTAGTTGTAAATATAATAGAGAAGTCAAATGATAGTGACAAAATTGCCAATTAGTCAGTCACCTGTCACAAGTGTGGCATAAAAATTCTTTTGCACATTCTCCCGAACGACTCTAGACAATCTTGCCAGCAACAATTACAACAAAACCGAACAGAACAGTGTGTATAGTTTTTGCTCATTTCATTTCATTTAATTTTCTTTTCTTTTCCCTCATTCTCCAATGCATTATCTCACCAGTCAGAAGTCTGGCCACATAGACTCACTTGATGGCGAAAGGCGAAAATAAAAGAAAAAACTCTAGGAAAAGTAGGCGAAAATAGATAATAAAACAGTAGAAAGCTTTATAGCGTATGACAAGAGTGGTATTCTTTTTTTCTTGTTTTTTCGTTGTTTTTATCAAAATTTGTAGACGGAAAAATATTTTATAAAAATCCAAATAAAAAAAACCTCCTTAAAGTTCATTGACTCCACACTTTGCTGCTCGCATACATAGAAAAAATGTTGGCAGGTCATATGAGTTTAAAAAAAAAAATTTTTCTTTATTGCCGCGGCCTGTTTGTTTGCCCACAAAAAACCACAAGTTGCATATGATGACGGCAAATAATAATAAAAAAACGGGGGAAAAATGGAAAATAAATAAATTTGCAGGGTTGGGATGTGAGTTAAACTATGAAAAAAAAAATTGGGAAAGAAAATAAACCATAGAACTCCTCTTAATATAAAATAATGCATCTCTGTTACCACATTTTACCGGGTTATCCATTTCGTGGTTTCAAAAGTATGGGACTGGAATTCGACATCTGTCGAACAAAGTTGTGAAACCAATTGTTTTCTTTTCAGTTGAAAGTCTAACATTGACGAAAATGGATCGCTTAACTATCACATGACGCATAAAAATTATCAAAACCTACTACAAAAATGGTGATTCTGCCAAAGCCACGTATCGTGCTTTAAGAGGAGATTATCGTTTACATAATCGTCCAACTACGCAAGCAATTGGCAAAATTGTGAAGAAATTTAAAGAGGCTGGAGTGGTTATAAATATTGAAAGGCCTGTGCATTATCGTTTTGCTCGTTCCGCTGAAAATATCGCTATTGTAAGTGAAAGTGTTGCCGAAGACCCGAAAGTGTCGATTCCTCGTCGTTCTCAGGACTTAGGACTGTCTTACGGCACATTATGGCATATTTAGCATTTAGATCTACACCCACATCCATATAAAGTCCAGCTCACGCAACAACTGAAGCCAGCTGACCATTCACAACGTCGTAGATACGTGAAATGGGCGCTTGAACAACAGGCGGTGGACGACAATTTTTCGAACAAAATTTTCTTCAGCGATGAAGTACATTTCACACTCGGTGGGTATGTTAATAAACAAAATTGTGGTATTTGGGGTTCTGAGAATCCTCAAGTAATTGAAGAGAGGCCATTACACCCACAAAAAGCCACTGTTTGGTGCGCTCTTTGGTCCGAAGGTGTGATTGGACCTTACTTCTTCGAAAACGACGATGGAACGACTGTCACCGTCAATTCGAAGCGTTATGGTCATATGATAATCGACTTTTTTTTTGCCTGCTATTGAAGAATACGACTTGGAGAATATGTGGTTTCAACAAGACGATGCCACATACCACACAACTCGAGCGAATACAGCTTTATTGCAAGATACATTTTCTGGCCGCGTGATTTCTCGTCGTGGCGATATCAACAGGCCACCAAGATCATGCGATTTGACCCCATTAGACGTTTTTTTGTGGGGCTACGCTAAAGACCGTGTTTATGCAGATAAACCTTCAACTCTTGAGCAGTTAAAAACCAACATTCGTCAAGTTATGGCTGAGATACCGCCCAATATGTGTCAAAAAGTGGTCGAAAATTACCTCAAAAGAATCAATGCTTGCAACACTTGGCGTGGAGGTCATTTAAATGATGCCACACATATTGTCAACGTTCGAACTTACAATAAAAAAGAAATATCACGAAAAAAATATTTTATACGTATTTTATTTATGTTTACTTTTGAAACCACGAAATGGATAACCCTATATTATTATGAAGACGTGCTTATGTTATGTTAGTTTAGCTTGGCAGCCTCCTCAAACATGGCTTAATTGGGTATTATAAGCCCCAACTTCTAAATCCTCTTATAAACCTTATAAATCCTTTTAAGCCCTGTTTAATGCCGTTACACAAATATAGCTCTTGGCTAGCATTTCTTAGGTACTGGAGGTATGGATTTTAGCCAAATCACACCACATTTTGAGTACCTAAGGACCGAGCAGAGAAGATATTCTGTTGTTTTCATTTTCATCATTGCAATTGTTTAGATTTCAGGCCAGTCTTCTTCCATTATAACTGCTATGAGGTTCCTAAGCTGGACTCTACTGCGTATATCCAGATTTCTCTGGTTTCTGAAGGGTGCACCCATCTTTTCTTTGCAAATGAGAAAATTTTTTTTGTAAACTGATGTATTTGCCTGTCTGTAAAGGAATGGCCATCTCACACCTTTGCAAGTGCATCAGTTATGTTGGCCGTGGCCTAGTAGGTAGTGTGTTGGCTTATTAGACGGAAGGCCCCGCTTCAAACACCAGATGTCAGACCTCTCCAACAAAACGACAAAAAATATATTTCTTCAGTGACTTCCTCTCAGCAGATTTCTGGTAAAAACTCTGTAAATAAAAATTGCCATGGAAATTTTCCCTAAAAATTTGTCGCTCGGAGTCGACTTTAAACTTTAGTTCCAGCCACTCGTGGATGAAATTAACACACACAAGATAAGTAGTGTGAGAGACTAGGTAGTAATTTGTTGTAAATAAGCTTTTAAGCTCCCTGACACGGCACACTAAAGGTAACAATATAGCTGAAGCATTTGCTAAAGCGTGAGATCCTCGAGCAAAAGGGACAATTTGCGCGATCTTGGTAGCAAGTTTACTCATCATATCCTCGAACCGCTTGTGTAGTATATCCAATGCTGTATGTCACGTAGCGCCGTTCTGTTAAAATCCCATGTCGTTGGTATCAAGATAATACAAATCAGGCCAAATGAAGTTGATAGTCGGCAATCTATAAGCCTCGCCGTAGACAGTTTCAAAGAAATATGGACCGACGACACCATGCCATCCTAAGATTCACATCAAACAGAGACTTTTTCAGAATGTATTGAACGCCTTTGGATATCATTCATCTAAAAATGGGTTTCATAACTGAAAATGACACTCCAGATTCCATTCAGCCATCGCCTGTCGTGGCCTACGGTCATCCATGTTGATTTAGCAATGCATACATGGCTGGTCCTTACAACATTTTGGTCCGGAATATAACCTATCTTCTCACACTACTCATGTTGTGTGTGTTAATTGTATACATGAGTAGCGGGACCTACAGTTTAACATCGACTCTGAACGACAGATTTTTGGAAAAACTTTTCATGGCAGTTGCCGAAGAAATATTTTTTCATATTTCGTTTTGATCGAGATGTCTGACCAGAAATGATGTCAGTCTGGAGATCAAGCACAATATCACTCTTGCCTACAGGTGCTACTATGGTCTCAATAGGCAATTGAGTAGCAGAGACCTCTCTCGTGCGACAAAACTAACACTTTACAAGACGCTCTACCTCATACCCGTGCTTCTTTATGGCGCAGAGGCATGGACCCTATTAAGTACAGATGCAGCGGCCTTGAGAGTGTTCGAGAGAAAAGTACTACGCAAGATCTTGAGTCCAGTGCGAGTTGGCGATGATTTCTGTATACGATACAACAGTGAGCTGTATGAGCTCCTCAACGACATAGACGTTGTACAGCGTATTAATATCCAGCGGCTGCGCTGGCTCGGCCATGTCGTTCGAATGGAGGAGGATGCTCCGGCGATACGGCTATTTGATGCGGGCATCTGCGGAAGTCGGCGAAAAGGAAGACCTTGTATCCGTTGGAAGGACCAAATCGAGAAAGCCCTGTCATCGATTGGTGTAACCAAATGGCGTAGGCGCGCACGAAGCAGAGGCGCCTGGAAGGATGTGTTGCGGCAGGCCGCAATCCGTTAAACGGGATGTTATGGCCAATTAAGTAAGTAAGTAAAGTCTGACCTGGGGTTTGAACCGTGGACTCACGTCTAATAGGCCAACACCCTACCTACTAAATTACGGCGATTTTGTAAAATACATCGAATAAATGACAACTAATTTGACAGATGTATCTCCAACGAGGTCGACGTTATCAACTGTCACAGTTAGAAGGTTGCTGGCAGACACTATACTTCGCTTCTTTTAGCATTTTTCAATACGCGATTAAAAAAGAAAACAAATCTCAGGTATTGAGTGACAATTCGGATTTTGAACATACTCTGGAGTACATATCCTTTCTTTTTAATCGCATATCTTTATTTAAAAAATACTTTCAATTTCTTTCTGCAATAACTTTAAAAAGTTCTTTGAAAAGTTTTCTTAGAAATTTATTTGAAACAGCAAAACAAACGACAGAATAACGCCATGAAATATACTTCACATGAGTTTGAAGCAGCGTCTTATATTTCGTCTTTCTTTCCACTTCAATCGCATGGTAAGTGATTGACTTTCCTGCTGTCATGATTGGGTTATTGAACGATGACTGGCGGGGAGGTATTTTTTGAAAGAGTGTAGTTATGACAGCCGTAATGAAATCTTTCATTTTGAAAGTCTTTGGCAACAGCTGCTTAAAGTATGTTCCAGTTTTTCTTTCATTTTCTTCTTTCATTTTCTTCTTTCTTTCGTTTTTTTTTTAGGTGGCATTATAGAATTTATTTGATTCGAATATGAACACAAAACAGTATGAAAGAGAATATGTCAGCAGAGAGCCGGGGAACATGTCTTGACTGAATAAAAAAAAAATGTGTTCGTATCGCAGACAAATACAAATACTATGTGTGTGAGTGTGTACACACTCATAGAATACTTGACGACTGAAGAAATGTTTGGTTAACTTAAAGAATGGAATCTAAAACAACAAAACAATTGAAGATCCTCCTCTCTCTTTTAAGTGCTCCTTATGGAGCAATAATAGAAAAACTAGACATGATTTGATGGATAGATATGCTCGATACGTATGTACGTATGTATGTTTTATAAATAATTTAAGTCTCTAAGTGCAAATAAGAATTTTAAATATGATTTTAACTTTAAGTGTTCATAGAATGCTACAAACAGTGTTTTGTGTGTATCGTGTTTATAACAACAGAACAGTCATAAAAAATGTTCGTGTTTTGGTTTCTGGCTGACTGGATTAACAAATAGAACAGAGGTCAGGATGCTAGAACTTTAATTTAGATTCTCTTTATATTGTAGGAAATAATTCTACTGAAACTTAATTCTAACGGACTTTTAATAAAGTTAAACAGTGGCTTCTCTCTCTGAAGTCACGGCAGTTTAGTAGGTATTGTGAGACATGAGGCCTCGGTCCACGACGAAAATACAAAAAAAAAATATTTCTTCGGCGACTTCCTCTCAGCAGATTTCTGGCAAAAACTCTGAGAGAGAATTGACTTTTTTCTGTGACTGTATACGCTGTGAAGTCGCCGTGGTCTAGTAGGTAGTGTAATGGCTTATTAGACGAAAAGCCTGGGTTCGAGCCCCAGGCCAGACATCAAAATAAAATACAAAAAATATTTCTTCGACGACCTCCTCTCAGCAGATTTCTGGCAAAAGCTCTGAGAGTAAATAAAAATTGCCATGAAAAGTTTCTCAAATATCTGTCGTTCGGAGTCGACTTTAAATTAACAGACACAACATAAGTGGTGTGAGAAACTAGGTCGTAATCCTGACTGAAGGGTTGTAATGACCAATTATGTATGTATGTATGTATACGCTGTCTACACCAGACATGGAATTTGGTTTGGACTTCACAATGTTTACAACTCTTTTTGTAATACAAACAGCTTTGGTGCAGATATTTCCGTCTTTTGGTGTCCATTCTTCGAAATTTTTATATTTTTATCTGAAGTTTACTTTGGCTACACTTAATTTTTTCATAAATTGCCTAAAGAACTTGCTTTTTTCTCGAGTGTTCCGTTGCCACTGAAAAAATGACAGTCAAACGATGCGAAGTCATCAAAATCTGGCACCCAATTTCTATAAATTTTTGACGGATTCTTAAAAGAAAGTGTGTCTTGACTTGTATTTCTTTTCTGGGATCAATTCTGAAGGCTTTTGTTTGATTTTTTTATTTAATTGCCTGCTAAGCACAAACACTGATACCGTACAGACTGGAAAAACGTATTAGCAAGTCTCCCACTTCGGGAATGAAGTTTTGTAAGTTTTTGTCTTCATTGCATCCGATTGATACTGCTTGGAAACATAATGTCTGTTCCTGTGTTCAGCGGTTTCATTTTCCTCTCATTGCAGCTGGCACTCTGTCTTATACCGGAGACATAACGTACAACTTGTGTCCTAGGCTTACTTTTCATAATTTTTAGACTCCTCTTCTTGACAAAAAGCAATTTTTATTCAAAATTTAGATTGGCGCCATTCTCCAATGCCTCGTATGCTAACATGTGATATAGATAGAGCAGACTTGTGTTGATTTAATTCCACAAAATTGCCGTGGACCAATTAATAAAAGCAGCATTATGCCTGGTAGAACAATCCCACAGTGACTCAAAAGCCCGACAAGCAAGAACTTTGTTAATCCCATAAAAACAGTTTCCGATCGATGTATTTTCTGTTGTTTTTCAAATAAAAATATTTTCATATTTTTAACGCTCCTTTCTAAGTTTATATCAACGCACTTTAATATTGCCTGAATCTCAGATTGAAAAACACTTGAACACTTTCAAGCCATAGGCAGCAGACTTCATACGTACATAATCGGTCATTACAACCCTTCAGTCAGGATTGCGACCTAGCTTTCACACACCAAGTATGTTGTGTGTGTTAATTGTATACATGAGTGGTAGGACCTGCGGTTTAAAGTCGACTCCGAACGACAGATAATTTTATTTTTCTCTCAGACTTTTTGCCAGAAGTCTGCTGAGAGGAAGTCGCCGAAGTAATATTTTTTTCATATTTTCGTTTTAATGTCTGGCCTGGGGTTTTAACCGCGGCCTTCCGTCTAATAAGCCAACACACTACCTACTAGACTGCGACCACTTGCCAAAATAGTTACCGATTGATACAAATTATGTTGATCACGACGCCTTAATAGCAACCTAATGGCCCGTGAATATAGTTACTTCAGTATCTTTAACACTCCTTTGTAGGTTTATATCAACACACTGTAATATTGCCTGAACTTCAGTTTAAAAAACACTTGGACTCTTGCTAGATATAGGCAGGCAAATTCGGTACATATGTTTAAATCTGATCCATCTGTACAGCAGTTCAGTTTCCTCAAATCACACACAATTCTCACTTAAATTCCATTCCAAGCGTTTAGATAAGATGATCTCAAACCTTCAGTGGAATTTAAAGATCTATGATCGAACACCTGCCCTATACGCTATGTTAACAGTTTACATCATCACCACTTGAGACGACCATGCCTTCCATTCCCTTTTGCTGAATATCCGATGTGCTATAAGCTGTGTGCCACGTAACGCCGTCAGGTCATCCAATGCAGGCCAAAAGGAATTAGTAATCATCGACCTATGGTGATCGCTATTGACAGTGACGGCCCGTACAACGTTGGTCTCGAAGAAATATGGACCGATGACAACGTCAGCACAAAATTCTCATCCAAAAGTGGTTTTTTAAAAATGCAATGAGCGCTCTCGTATCTCATGTGGATTGCTAACGTAGCAAATTCAACAATTTTATGTGACCCCTACGAGCTGTCAAAGTTCGAACGTAAGACGTAAATATTGTTACGAAAATGAATAATACTGTTACGTTTTTACCTTTTTCAAAACGTTTAAATATGAGTTCGTTAATTGCAAACAAAGTAAAAACAAATATGTGTTTAATTTCAGTTAAACTCTCTTTATTCTTTACACTACTTTTGTGTGCCACCGTATACAACTTAACGATACAACAATAATAATCTGTTTATTCACTTTACTAGTTGACACAACTATTCGCTAGATCTTTACAACCACGACTTATTTTTGTCACACGCAACTTCACACAAGGCTGACTGAATTCTTAATGACTGCTGCCTGCTTTCTCCAGCCCTTTTATAGTCCGACACAACCAGTCTAACGAACATTCTTGAAGTGGAAGTTTCGTGATCCCACCTTCTCGAGATCTCTATTGCTAATACATTGTTGTTTGTGTTCTTTGCTTATGTTGTCTATCCCCTTTTGTCACATACATATTGTTGTTGGTACCAGGCGCAACCAGGTTCGTTGTACATATGTTTGTGTGTGCAGCTTTAGTTAATCAACACGTTCATTGTATTTTTAGTGTTAGTGTATATTTGTATCGCGTGGCTTTTGTTTATCGTTTTTGTTGTTAAACGACATTAGGTCATTTCGATTTGCGTAACAATATATATAGATACTGGTGTTTTGCTTCTATATCGCTTAACATTAAAATTATAAGCAAAAGTATACACAACAACAAACACCAGCATAAAAAATGGTAAACAAGTAAACAAAAATACATCAACAATAATGAAAAACGATGTTTACATTTATTGAGATTTCGAGAACAAGAAGCCACGAAGATTCGCCTTCAAAATCATTCATCAGACTGTTTACTCTGCCGTATAAAAGGCAAGGCAAAGCAGGTGAGTTAACTGTGAACTTCAGTCAGTCTTGTGTGAAGACGCGGTGTGTTTGAAAATAATAATCGTGGTTGGAAGAACTCCGTTACAAAGGTCTGTCAAATAATTGCTTATTGTTTATTATTGTTTCTGCAAAGGGTATAAACAGAGGAATAACAAAAGAAAGCAATTGTTGTTGTTTACATCAAGTTGTAAACAGTGGCACACAGAATTGTGCGAATAATAAAGAATTTTAATTAAAACTAAACAAAAATTTTCTTTTTATTTTATTTACAATCTACGAGCTCATACTTTAAACGTTTTTAAAGGGTAAAAACGTAACATTATGCAACAGAACACCGATTAAGAATAAAAAAATTGGTGAAAGCCATATGAAATGGCGAGAGAGAACAGATAATCCCTACATGAGCAACAATTCGTGAGTAGCCTGATTTTGTATGAACCATACTTTGTCTCTGTCCATTCAAGTGTAAGGCATTATTATTAACGATGCGACAGAGGCTTAAGTGTTAAGAATCAAGAGAAAAAAATTTAAAATGAAAATAATATTCATGATAAGTGTTAAGAATCAAGAGAAAAAAATTTAAAATGAAAATAATATTCATGAAGTAAAGTAAACTGATGAAGAAAGAATTCTTCCGCATATTTTTCCTCTTCTTTTAATTCTTTTTAATTTTATTTTTTAAATTCTTCACAGACAGAATGGGGTATTAAAGACGGAAAAAATTCAATCATAAGTCGTGACAATGACAAGTAAGAGTAATAAGCAACAGCAACAGCAGCAGCAAAAAGCTGCCATGAAAGCCAATAACATTGCAATGAAAAATAATGAGCAACAACGACAACAACAGAAATGTTGTAAAGAAAAAAAAATACGAAGATGATAATGATGAAAGAAAAAGCAAGAAAGAGAAACAGAAAGAATACGATGATGATGATGATGATAATGATAATGATGAGTGTCATATGAACTTCCTTTACTTGTTTTAGACAAACAATGTATTGTTTAAGCCACTTAACAGCAACAGCAAGACAAGAACAACAAGAAATTGTCTTTTTAAGCAGATAACAACACAACTTACAACAAAAAACAACAATTTGTACTGTTTAGCTATTATCATAACATAACATAATACCAGCAGGCGAGGAGAGGGGAAGGGGGCAAGAGAAACCAAAAAATCTGAACGTTTTGTTTGTCTGTCACGGTTGTAGTGTTTTTTGGTGAAAAAGATTTGTTTTTTCACGGCATTTTAGTACTTCAGTTGAGTACTTGTTGGGAAAAGAAATGTCAGCTTAAAGATACCGTTATCAGTTGTTCACTTAATTAGGAGAACAAACTGCTCCTTTTTAAGCCTCAAATTTTAAATGAAGTGTTGCCACTTCAACATTTAGGGGATGGCCTCTATCCATAACATTCTGTTGGTACAAGGAAATAGGTTGGAAGAGACCCACATTAGACTTGAAGCAAGGGAGGCAAGTAAAGGGTGTTTTTATAGAGGTATAGAACTTTAAGTTGCAATAAAATTACGATGGTTTATTCGATTGACATGCATTTTATTTATCCGAAAGATAATCTTGTGGCATTACATTTTAAATATGATTCCTGGCATATGACCGCCACGGCTGGTGCGGGTGTAGTCCAATCTGGACGTCCAATTTTCGATGACTTTTTCCAACATTTGTGGCCGTATATCGGCAATAATATGGCGAATGTTGTCTACCAAATGGTCAAGCGTTTGTGACTTTACCGCATAGACCAATGACTTTACATAGCCACACAGAAAGCAGTCTAGCGGTGTTAAATCACAAGATCTTGGAGGCCAATTCACAGGTCCAAAACGTGAAATTAGGCGGTCACCAGACGTGTCTTTCAATAAATCTATTGTGGCGCGAGCTGTGTGACATGTTGCGCCGTCTTGTTGAAACCACATCTCCTGGACATCATGGTTATTCAATTCAGGAATGAAAAAGTTAGTAATCATGACTCTATACCGATCACCATTGACTGTAACGTTCTGGTCACCATCGTTTTTGAAAAAGTACGGACCAATGATTCCACCAGCCCATAAAGCGCACCAAACAGTCAGTTTTTCTGGATGTAACGGTGTTTCCACATACACTTGAGGATTACCTTCACTCCAAATGCGACAGTTTTGTTTGTTGACGTAGCCATTCAACCAGAAGTGCGCTTCATCGCTAAACAAAATTCGCTTATGAAAATCGGGAACAACGGTAATCTCATTTTGGGCCCATTCGACGAATCTACGCCTTACTTGATGATCGTTTGGCTTCAAATCTTGCACGAGTTGGATTTTGTAAGCACGCAAACCAAGATCCTTCCGCAAAATCTTCCATAAAGTGGATGGACACGGATCCAATTCCTGTGCTCGATGGCGGATGGACTCATTCGGGTCTTCCTCATTGCTGCGCTCTACAGCAGCAATAGCTTCTTCTGTACGCACCGTACAGCGTCTTTGGGGATGCGAGTTATCAATAAGAGTAAACGTGGTGCGAAAACGTTCCATGGTTAATCGAATTAACTGCTCTGATGGAAGATTTTGTCGACGATAAAATGGACGTAGTGCGCGACACGTTTCCCGCACAGAACCATTATTTTCGAAATAAAATTGCACTATTTGCAAGCGTTGTTCAGGCGTGAGTCTATTCATGATGAATTGCCAAACCAAACTGAGAATAAATCACTTGACAGCTGTTAAATCGGTCGCCATCTTGAAAAGTAATGCCAACTTAAAGTTCTATACCTCTATACAAAAACACGTGTAGGCTACTGCATGGCCAGCCGAGGCAGCCATTTGAATGAAATTATTTTATCCATTAGTAACCGGAAGGATTGTACTTTCAAATAAAAAAAGTAGTTTGAGAAATATTCAGCAGTTTTTTTAAAGCATTTTCAAAAAAAAAAAGTTATTTGGCGGACCCTTTAGTGTTTTTGGTATACTTTTGTTTACTTGTTTACCATTCTTTTTCATGCTAGTGTTTGTTGTTGTATTTTTGTTTACTTGTTTATCTTTCTTATGCTGGTGTTTGTTTTTATATTAAGCACTACGATAATTTGTAAACAGACTTGTTTACTGCATTGTTTTGTTTTTGTAGCTTTTGTTTATCTTGATTTTTCATTTTCGTGACAATACGTTTGTCTAGAAGCCCCATTAGACGCTGATTCATTATAGTTTCCATAGCCTTAGAAAGAGCATGTTGCTAAGTTCCAAGGGGAAGAGAAAAGCGAAGATTAGTATTGGGCGCGTGTAACTAACGGACGATCAGGCATCTAATTGTATTGTTTTAAGAGAATCACAAAATAAGTTATCTTTATGTGGAGATCCTTATGTGATAATTTTATTCAAACGTCATCAAAAGAATCTACTAAGGACAGTTCAAAGAGAGATTGAATACGTATTACTTCTGGTTTACATTTGCATTTGGTTATGCCCAAGAGTACATTATCTTACATTCTTACAGGCTGCTTTTACTTTTTGTACATAAAATTCGTATTGATTGTGTCGAAGTAAATTCTGTGTGATGAAGGAAGAAGCAAGAAAATAACATTTCTTTGAAGGTCATCAGTGCGTATCATAAAGTCCTTAAGCCCCGTAATGTTGTTTGGCATTTTAAGTAAGAAATATTACTTAAGAGATACACACATACCATATACTTACTTATACTATCATATACAAGCCATCATATGCAAAAATGTTTCAATCTTAATAAATGTTAAAGGGTAAAACATTAAGCGTAGTCACATTCAAAGTAAGTTTGACGCTATGTGGCAAGGAGAAGTGGTTCGATGCCGAATTTCTCCTTGAACAACACGACAACACGTGCCTTATATTGGATACTATTTCGATATGGACGTTCATGGACTCCAGTTGATGCTCACAACATTTACGCATTTTCGTTTATGTTTGGAAATTTAAGTTAACATGATAGAGACAATACGGTGCACCATTAGCACGGTAGCTTCTGTAATCACAATGTTGTGGTGAAGACTAGTTTCAATAATAGTTGATCCATTTATACCTTCTAAGAATCCACATTACAAATTCAAAGTTTAGTTTGTAGTTCATCTATCATTTGGATTCGTTTCTAATTTTTGTTGCTTCAAATATTTTCTTTATTCAACTGCAAGTATATTTCATGACAGGCTTCCTGAGGTCAGCTCTTGGTAATTTCCTGTTACTCATGTCAAAGACGACCCAAATTCCGTATAGCAAATCACCTTCAACGTTGAGTATATTGTTACGAAAATCCAAAAAATCTAGATACTGGTGTTTTACTTTTACATCGTTTAACATTAAAATTATAAACAAGAGCTACAAAAACAAAACAACGAACTTGTTTGCAAATTATCGTACTGCTTAATATAACAACAAACCCCAGCATAAAAAAACGGTAAACAAGTAAACAAAAATATACCAAAAAACACAAGCAAAAAAATGGTAAATGTAAACAATAATACACCAACAACACTACAATAATAAACGTAAGCAACAATATTTACATTTATTGAGATTTCGAGAAGGCGAAGTCATGAATATCCATCAGACTGTTTACTCTGCCAAATAAAAGGCAAGGCAAAGCAGGCGAGTGGGTTAGTGAAGTCAGTCTTGTATGAAGGCGCGGTGTGTTTGAAGAGAGTAATCGTGATTTGAAGATTTCCGTTACAAAGATCAGTCGAATAATTGCCTAGTAATTGTTATTGTTTATGGAGAAGGTATGAACAGAGGAATAACAAAAGAAAGCCATTGTTGTTGTTTACATCAAGTTGTGAACAGTTGCACAATGAATTGTGCGAACAATAAAGAATTTTAATTAAAGCTATACACAGATTTATTTTTATTTTATTTGCAATTTACGAGCTCATATTTTAAACGTTTTTAAAAGGTCAAAACGTAAAGGTATGGCTTCAAATGAAGCTTAAGAACAGTCAAACCATCGTTGTCGAAGCTTCAAACCTGCTCTAAATAATCCCTAGACGCCTAACTACTGAACTTCTACATACACACATACATAATTTGTCATTACAACCCTCCAGTCAGGATTACGACCTAGTTTCTCACGCCACTTATGTTGTGTGTGTTAATTTTATACATGAGTGGCGGTACTTACAGTTAAAGTCGATTCCGAACGACAGATTTTTGAGAAACCTTTCATGGCAATTTTTAATTTACTCTCAGAGTTTTTGCCAGAAATCTGCTGTTAAGGGAAGTCGCCGAAGAAATAATTTTTTGTATTTTATTTTGATGTCTAGCCTGGGGCTCGAACCCTGGCTTTTTAATAAGCCAACACACTAGACCATGGCTTCTAATGTGCAATGTTGCTCACCACTACACTTCTTGTAACCAATAAAAAATTATTTATGAAAATGGTATCTCTATATGGTTTACCCTCTTCATATTGATACATTGTATACGATGTTCGTATGTCTAACACTCTTGTAAGACACATGTTGTTACAGATTTGCCATCGCTTCGTATCTCCATAGCAAAAATAATTTTTTAATGTTCTTTAAAGTGCAACGAACGATACAATCACCATTAGTGGTAGCAGCACTTTTTCTTTTCGTTTTTTTTTTCTTTGAGTCTCAAGCAGATTTTTTGTTGGCGTATGTAAGGCAGCAACAAGATTTTCATTTAATTTTCTTGTAAAATGTTCAACAACAACAAGAACAATAACAACATTTTCGCTTAATGCGAATGATAAAACTGACAACATTATGAGCGTTAAACCTCATGTGTGTGTGTATCAAAAAGGCAAAAAAACGAAACGAAAAAAAATAAGAAACTTTTCTCAACCATGTACATAATATTGCTTTTAAATACCCTTTAGCTTTTCATTTTCTTCTTTTCAGTTCTTCCTTCTTCTTCTTATTCTGTGTTCTTGATTACTTTTCTTGCCACATTATGAAATTACAGCGTCTCGCAACAGACATGTGATGATACTCGTCGTCAGCAAGCTTTGAAAAGCAAAAATTCTTTAAGGAATTAAGCTACTGCTTGTTTCCACATGGAAAATGGAAACTGGAAACTGGAAACTGGAAAATTGAAAATGTTTTCATATTGCATTTTATATGATTGAGTCAAAATGTCTAAAATGTTGTTGCTGCTGTCATGTAGCATACCACCAGTTCGTTTCATAAGGCCCTATAGTCTATGTAGTCTTTGCCACAACTTGTGCAATCTTCTTGTCAGTATTCTCTTGTTTTATCGCTTTCACTCTTCTTTCTACTCTTATTCTATCACTCGTTGTCTAATATTAAACTTTTCTTTAGTTTAAGTTGGGTTTTTGTCAGACTCTTTTTTTATTTACTTTTATTGCAGGCTAGTATTTGCCTTAAAGATGTGTTTATGCGCTCACATACTTGTATGCCTAACAAGGATTTAGAACTTTAAGGTTGCGTTACTACGAACAGCTTTCCTACTTCTGTTAATAAACGCAGTTAACCATTACACCAGAGTAAGATGAAGCCTAATATCAGTAAACAATAGCAACCAGAACGCTTTTTATAGATTGTACTTATTTACAGTGAAGCGTAAAAAAGCGAACATATTATAATCATGAAACAAATCAAAGCTTTGAAACCAATTTTAAGTTCTTGTCCTATTAAGTATTATGTGCTAAAGAAACGCTAGCTTGGACAACAGCAAAAGGTTCTTGTTAAATTGCCTTGCATTGTTCTGGACCAAGCAGTGTAGTGAAACCGGAAATAAATTCCATACTTCCCTGCAACTTCTACCCTACCCCGCTATGCATATGTAAACGGTTACTTTAATATTGGCCAGTCCAGAATATACTAGATACGTAACTCATGGCTTTTAAGTTCATAGCTAACATTCACAGTAAAAAAAATGACTATCAATATAAAGAAAACTGACTAGATAACCTATTAGCAGCTTCATTCTCAAAGCCAACATATCCATGTGACCAAGACAAGGTCAATGTAGAATATTTCTGGATCAGCTGTCTTAAGTTTTCTTGTTAAAGATCCATTTATTTTACTCCATTATACTTTAATTAAGGCCTTAAATCTTTTACTTTCATTCCATGAGGAACATAAGGATTTCACAAAGCATTTCCTTCATCTTTTTTATACTTTAGTTTATTCATTTAGTTTAGTTTCGAATAAGCAGTTGATTTCAATGTTGTAACAGGTTCTAGAATTAAAAGGTTGCCATCTGCCGTTATCCAAAAACAATGTTGGCTGTTATAAGAAGTGTAGCGGTGAGCAACTATGCCCATATTTCAAAAAGGAATACCGCCCGGCCTTCCTAAGATGTTTGTCGTCTATCTTGTTCTTCTTTGAAAGTTCAGTTCACTAGTTAGGCGTCTAAGGAATATTTGAAGAAAATTTGAAGCTTCTTAATGATGGTTTGACTGTTCTTTAGTTTCATACATACATACATAATTAGTCATTAGAATCCTTAAGTCAGGATTACGATCCAGATTTTTTTTAATACTTATGTTAGGTGTGTTAATTTTACACATGAGTGGCGGGATCTATAGTTTAAGGTCGATTCCAAATGACAGATTTTTGAGAAACTTTACATGGCAATTTTATTATACGCTCAGAGTTTTCTATGACACTTTTCTAAGAGAGGAAGTCGCCGAAAGAAATAATTTTTCTTGATTAATTCATGTATTATTTTGTGTTGTTCGAGATATCTGAGGCAGGGGTTGAACAGCAAACTGTCATTTAAAAAGGGAATACACTACCTACAAGACTACGGCGAGTTTGATAACATTGCAAAATAATATCTTGTGTCAATTTCATGTAGGGTATGGGTCCTCCTGCTTTAATGAAAAAAAAAACAGGATATGAATGGCACTCCCTTCCCATGCTAGCTACTTTGAAATCAATATCTCTTCTCTAGCACTTCTTTCCTAAGGATATAAGCAATTAAGAGCTCTTTGCTCTTAAATGTTTTGAGCCAATAAAGAAAGATTGTTGCGCATTCACATCTAGTGCATATGATTGGCCAGAGTTCTCGATCAGAAAATGTAAAGAAACTTACGGAGTTGCTAGCTGATCCACACTGGCATCTTCAGTATGCCGTGAGGGACAGCCGTCACAGACTCGCATTCATACAGTGTGGTTTACATAAATACATAATTGAACGTTACAATCCATCAGTCAGGATTACGACCTAGTTTCTCACACCACTTATGTTGTGTGTGCTAATTTTATACATGAATAGCGGCAGCACCAAACGACAGATTTTTGAGAAACTTTTCATGGCAAAACTCTCAGAGTTTTTGCGAGAAATCTGCTGAGAGGAAGTCACCGAAGAACTATTTTTGTATATTTTGTTTTATTGGAGATGTCTGACCTGGAGTTGTAACAGTGCACTCATGTCTAATAAGCTAAAACACTATCTACCAGACTACGGCGATGATTAGAAACCATAAATGTACTCAAAATTGTAGGTGACTATACGTGTTTTTAATCATCCATGACATGAGTAACAGACGATGATCAAAAGTCGACCTCGGAACGCCTGACTCGAAATATACTTACAATTGAATGAAGAAGATCACAAGAGCAATAAAGATTAGAAAAGAATTCTAATGATAATGAACTGGACATAGAACTTGAAATATGGATTCATAGAATCCATCGAAACTAGTTTCTCACAGAACATGGCATCTACAGAAGTTACCCTGCTGCCACGGCGAATGCTGCTGGAGCAACAGGCTGCCTTACCAAGTCTCTCTCAAATTAATTTAAATTTCCAAACATAAATGAAAATGCGTATATGTTGTGAGCATCTAATGGAGTCCATGAACGGCCACGACGAAATGGTATCCAATATAAGGGACGTATGATCACTTCCTCAGAACTTCTTTCCTAGGACATCATTAAACTGGACAACAAAGCACTTTAAAAATCAAAGAGACAGTTGTGGTTACGCAGACAGCATGGATAAGGGTTACTAAAAAAAAGGCAGCAGCCATTAGACCGACTGCACTCGGATGTAATACCTTGTGGCAGTTCTAGATAGTGAAGTGCTGGCATTGAATGTTTTTGGAATCCGCAAATAAAAGCTGTTTGAAAATCCCGCATGGCGGTCTTGTAGGCGGAGGGTTTATGAAACACACAACATCTTGTTGAAGTATTCTTTCCACACATTGACGATTTATAGTGTGTGACCCTATCGACATAGTATATAGGATGATGAATTTGATGACGTCGTAGTCTAGTAAGTAGTATGTTGACTTATTTGACATGCGGCCACTGTTCAAATCCCAGGTCAAACAACTCCAACAAAACGAAATATGAAGAAAAAATATTTCTTTGGCGACTTCCTCTCAGCAGAGTTCTGGTAAAAACTCTGAGAGTAAATAGAAACTGCCATGAAAAGCTACTCAAAAATCTGTAGTTCAGAGACGACGTCAAATTGTTGGTCCAACCATTTATGAATAAAGCTAGCATGCACAGCATAAGTGGTGTGAGAAACTAGGTCGTAATCTTGACTGAATAACTAATTAAGTAAGTTAGTAAGGGCACTTACTAGATACGAAAAAGTCTGAAGGCCACTTTTATGTCCAAAACGACAACGAATGAGCATTCCCTCTATTGGCACATAAAAAATTAAAAAAAAAAATATTCATTGAGAGAGAATTATTAATTAAAGGCTCGAAACCATCTTCTTTCTTATGGCTTAGGTTTTCACATAGAGGACATAGCATATTTGGCTTCTGTTTACCTCAAAAGATCTCAGATCTCCAGAGAAGACTCCATCAACTTTTGCATGCAATTCTTAGTCAAACTGATACCTATCATGACATCCTTTTGGAATGCATGTTTGCTTTAATAAATCCAAAATTTACATTATAATATCAGAACCTATAGGTAGGTAGATAGACTAGGGATCATGGTAATGAAAATTCATTTTAAAATTGTATTGTACGGCAAACTAGAAACAGACTTTCGGATGCATGTAGGAGGAACCCCAACAAACAACGTCTTTAAAAGTATACGAACCATGAGATCCTCTATGTCTATGTGTGTATATGTGTGTAGTTGTTTGAATGTGTGTGTTGTAAAGCTTGGTTGTTTTTGTATTTGTAAGCTTATTTACACACATTATACCCTTGAGACACATGACGAGATGAAAGATGTTTTTTATTCTCATCTTTTTTTTTTTTTTTTTTTTTTTTTTTGTTTGTTTTTGTGTTTTTCTTAAGGAAGCAACAACCATTTGTACAACTTTTTGTGGCAAGTAAAAGAAACTGAAATTGCTTTTCATTTTTTTTTTATTTTTTTTATTAAGTTTCTGTTTCTCTACTGTTTTTGAGTCAGTGTCTGTGGCTGTATCCGTATCTTTCTGTGTTTCTTTAACCACACACACATAATAAAAGTCTATTTTCTTGTCTAGTTTACTTGAAGGATTGCTCTTCAACTCATCAAAAACGCGCTTTCACACACATTACATATGCGGTCATATGTATATGCGTAGGTTGTCTTCAAACCTACACAAATATTGTATTGTCTTGTGTTTCTTCTCCTTTTTTTCTTCTTTTTTTTCAGTTGATGAAGAGCTTGAAGTTTTATTTTGTTTGTTGCATGTAACATGGTTTAGTTATAGTTTAAGTTACTCTGCTTTTCATTTTGTTTTCCTTTGGTTTTCTTTATTTTTAATTTTATTTTTGCTTTATTACACACACCACTTACTTGACTCAAAATGGAAATAGTTTTTCTGTACTCTTCTTCACTGTGTTTTATTATTGTGGTCTTGTGTTGTCACAATATTCTTGGAAGCCATGCTAGTTTGGTTTAATAGAAGATTTAGGATCACACGCAGTTTGTAAATTCAAATTGTAGGAAGGAATTACCACCAGTCGCCGTAGTCTTATTAGACGTAAAGCCCGGGTTCGTATCCCAGGCCAAACATCAAAACGAAATATGAAAAAAAATATTTCTTCTGCGACTTCCTCTCAGCGGATTTCTGGCATAAACTCTGAGAGTAAATTAAAAATTGCCATGAAAAAGTTTCTCAAAAATCTGTCGTTCGGAGTCGACGTTTAACTGTCGGTCCCGCCACTTATGAATAAAACTAAATGGGTGGTGCGATTGAGTAGGTTATAGTCCAGACTAAGAAGTCGCCGTAGTCTAGTAGGTAGTGTGTTGGCTTATTAGACATAAAACCAGGGTTCGAACCCAAGGCCAGACATCAAGATAAAATACAAAAAATATTTCTTCGGCGACTTTCTCTCAGCAGATTTCTGGCAAAAACTCTGAGAGTAAATAAAATTGCCATGAAAAGTTCCTCAAAAAATCTGTCGTTCGGAGTCGACTATAAACATTGGGTGACGGCACTCATGGATCAAATTAAATGGGTGGTGCGATTGGCTAGGTTATAGTCCTGACTAAAGGGTTTTAATAACCAATTAAGTGACTAAGTATGTATGAAAAAATATTTCTTTCGGGACTAGGTCGGAGGTAGGTAGCTCTGATATCACAAAGCTCACTTGAGCACGCATAGCGGCCCGTTGTGATGCCACGGGTGAACGCAGTCTCTGTACAGACCAAGTTCCACCAAAATCAGGGAAGACGAAGAAGTTGGTCAGCGCAAGGGCTAACTAACTTACAGCAGTCTTCTGCTAAAAACCCCAAAAATAAAAAAATTGCCGTGAAAAGCTTCTCAAATCTGTCGTTGACACACACAACATACGTGGAGTGAGAAGCTAGGTTGTAATCCAAACTTAAGGGTTGAAATGATCAATTAAGTAAGTAAGTAACAGTGATCGCAGAGATCTCGTACCGTATGTATGTTTTAAAATTATTGTTTCATTTCAAAGTAAAACTGAGAACAACTTACTTAATAAAGTCTCCGAAAAAGTCTTATAAGAACACGAATACCTGCATGTATGCTTCAATTTTCCTTTTCCCATTCCTATTAAAACCCATTAGAGACCTTCTGCCCCTCTTGCCTCATAGACATGCATTCTGCCTCCACTCTCATCACATCCATTTGATTAACTTGTTTCTCTGGTAGTTTAAAACACTCGTTTGGTTTTTTTGTATTTCAAGTAACTGGCGTTTAAAAAGTAATTTGTGAGTGTGTAGGAAAATAAAGTTTTTCCCTGTCCATTACAAGAGAAAAAGCCATTCCTCTTGCAGGGGAAAATAGAATAGAAAAACTAGTATTTATTATAGTCGCTCTTACACTTGCTAAAAAGCAAAAAGGAGGAGAAAAAGTCAAAGACTAAAAACTTTTTATATCTGATTTCTAATACTCTTAGCAACTCACTTTTAATGAAAAAAAAGAATCGTTTTAATTGCAGAACAATTGCACAGTCGGCGGTAACTCCCATACTAGGAACAGTAAAAGAAGATCGCATGGTTGCTGTAGCCTGAATTGATACAATGTAAATAGTGTTACACTACATTGTAGCAGTGCAGGCATCAGAGATCAGCAATGAATCGCTTTTTCGCTACTCATAAGTACTCATGAAATTTTGACTATGAGTGAGTCAACAGTATTGAAATCCAACTACTCTGATTCATTCGTACTGACTACAACGTTGATTTATAAGTACAAGTTGCAATGGGTATGAGTACAACGTTGACATTAAACTCACAACATTCGAAATATGTTTGATTCATACGCCTATTCATTCAGATTCATAAATTTAGAAAAATACTTATAAATGATTCGAGTGATTCGAATAATTCGTCAAAATTTACAGTCTTAGTTGTTGTTGCATTTACAAAGAAAGAAGTAAGACACATAAACAAAAAAGACAAAGACAGCAAACAGAACAAACACATAACATTCTTGTGAGTATTGTAGTGTTCGCACGCGAATCATACTTATTTTGTGATTCGTGTATACGATGAGTCATGGAGAGTCGAAATCAATAACATCATGTGTATTGTTAAGTACGAGTACCATGAGTATTTCAAACTTTGAATATGAGTAGTATGAGTATGACATTAAAATAAGTATGAATGCGTATTAGTATCAGAAATTATAAGTATGATTCGAATCTACTCATCGTTTTGAATACTCATTGCTGACCTCTGGTAGGCATGCAAAGATACTCGGTTAAACAGAAAGAGAGTATTGTATTGGAAGAGACTCTCGACGCAGACTCTTTTCATTTCTCTTGGTGAAACGTAAAGTTAGTTCACTCAAGTGAGCATTGATTTAACAGAACTGCCTCATCCTCTTCTATTATCCTATAATAGCCAAGAGACAACAACTTCCAAACCATTACCGAGCAATTCAAAGTAAGGGTGCAGCCCTTGCGCTGACAAACTTCTTGCCGAATTTGGTTGAACTCGGTCAGTACAGAGACTGCGTTTATCTAAGGCATCATAACAGGCCGCTATGCGTGCTCAAGTGAGCTTTTAGTATCAAAGCTACCACTCTACCTACCTACTCAAAATGAGATATTTAACCATAAATAATGCAGGATTGATCATACATTGCATGGACCTCAGCAGAAAGTAGCTATTGTTTGGAATTCCCATGAGAAATTGATTGTCAGCTCAATATATGTATATACATATATACATACATTACATAACTAGTCATTACAACCCTTCAGTCATGACTACGACCTAACTTCTCCCACCACTTTTGTGGTGTATTTTAATTTTGTTCATAAGTGGCGGGACCTACACTTTACAGTCGACTCCGAACAACAGATTTTTGAGAAGCTTTTTCATGGTAATTTTCTTTACTCTCAGAGTTCTTGAAAGAAATCTGTTTAGAGGAAGTCGCCGAAGAAATACTTGTTCATATTTTGTTTTGTTGGAGATGTCTGGCCTGGGGTTTGAACCTTGGCGTCATGGCTAATGTGCCAACACACTACCTACTAGAATATTTGTTTCGCCGAGGAGGAGTAAATCTACCTAACCGCACCATAGAAGAAGTCGTCACATCCTCCGTGTGTGGGGCCCTCACCCACTAAATCCCCTCATCGTCTCCTGTGGACTTGTTTGTGCCCACTTCGGAACTATGGTGGTATTACTTCGGAGTGGAGTCCTGTTGGCTTTTTGGACCCTCTCTGTTCGTATCCGCATCCGGATTGCGTATCGAAAGTTGAGGAGACATCTAAGCGTCTCCACTATTCCTTTCGTCTAAATCATCGTTTCGGTGTCGCTTGGCACGTGTGGCAGTATCACCTATGCCGACATGCTTACTTGTTCTGCAGCCTTAAGATTTCTCTTTTTCCGTCTCAGAATGCGCTCTACGTAATTCACCACCGAGGTTCCATTTTCACCAATCGCAATCATAATCCCAACAATGTTACCGGCTGTGCTCGTTCCAACTATTGACGTCAGTACAGAGCGATAGCTCTGCCAGCGTGCACACACGAAAACAGTGTGCTCTACGTCATCAATTATCTCCCCTACCTCGTAAAGACAGTAAGGGGTTGGCAGTCTTGCCAATTCTCTGCAGATATTTTCTAAAATATCCGTGACCCGATAGCATCTGTGTAACGTAGTAATTTACCTCCGCAAATTTCCGACCAATCCATGGCCTTATGTCCGGAATAAGTCTCGCCGTCCATCTTCCTCTATCTTCCTTGTTCCATCGTTGTTGCCATTTTGAAATGGTGTTTTCCCTGAAGTAACCGGTTCCAGCCGATTTCGCCTTATAAATCCCCATCCGCTCCGCTGCCAGCAGATCCACAGGGATTATACCTGCTATCACCAGTACGGCTGGAGCGGACACTGTGTGATATGCCGACGCGATACGCAATGCAGCCGTTCTCTGTACCGATACAAGTGAGTTTGCCCGCTTTTTAACATCTAGTGTTTCGGTCCAAATTTCTTGACTATGGCGATTTCTCTTATGCTAGGAGCAATAACAGAACGCTGTATTGTTTGTGTAGTTTTAAACAGTGTTACAGTGTAGGTTAATAAGTTAGTTAGTTAGTTAGGTTTGCAAAACTGCCTCACTCTCCTATAATATCCAAAAGACAACAGCTTTAAATCGTATAACGAACAACTTAAGGTGAGAAATGTAACCATAAATGACCCTGGATTGATAATATGTTGCTTGGAACATTTAATATATTCTTAGAAATATTATTCTGGAAATTTTATATATTCTTAGAGATTTTGCCGGAAAACTGCTGAAAGTAAGTCCGAAAGAAATATTTTTTCATACATACTTAGTTACTTAATTGGTTACTAGAACCCTTTAGTCACGATTATAATCTAGCTAATCGCACCACCCATTTAATTTTATCCATGAGTGGCGTCACCTACTATTTAAAGTCGACTCCGAACGACAGATTTTTTGAGGAACTTTTCATGGCAATTTTATTTTACTCACAGAGTTTTTGCCAGCGGACTGGTGAGAGGAAGTCGTTTAAGAATAATTTTATTTAATTTTCGTTTCATTGAAGACATCTGAAATTGGTTTTTGAAAACCAGGAATCTGCATATTTCGTTCTGATCGAAATGTCTGGCCTAGAGTTTTAACCTTGGCCTCACGTCTAATAAGCAAACACACTACCTACTACTCTACGCCGCCTTCAGTACTTTCTTTAGAAAATTTACAGATCAACCAACTTTAAGGCCAAGCTAGATCTTACTCTGGGGGTAATTACATACATACTTAATTGTCCATTACAACCCTTCAGTCAAGATTACTGCCTAGCTCCTAGCATCACTCATTTTGTGTTTGTTAATTTAACACATGAGTGGCGGGACCTACAGTTTAAAGTCGACTCCGAAGATTTTTGAGAAACTTTTCATGGCAATTTTATTTACACTCAGAGTTATCGCCAGCAATCTGCTGAGAGGATGTCGCCAAAGAAATATTTTTTCATATTTCGTTTTGATGCCTAATCTGGGGTTTGAACCGTGGCCTTACGTCTAATAAGCCAACATACTACCTAATAGACTAGGGCGACTTCTAATCAGCTTAATAGGAACTTTAATTGAACTGGGCTCAAGTAGAGAGCTACACAACATTCTTGTATCCAGCCGAACTGAGTAGACAGTATTAGTATACGTTGCGGTATTTGTGCTTTATAAGGACCGTGGGACATAACATTCATTAGAGCTTTTTATCACTTTTTGATATTTAAAATTAAAATTAAATTATTTTCGTAAACTAAACTTTTGTTTTTTTCTTTCTTTTCTTTGTATTTCATTTTCGTCCCTTATTGCAATTAAGCCCCTCAACGGATAACATTTTTATCTGTGTTGTAAATACTTTTAAATTAAATGACATTTAAACTGTTCATGACATTTACAACGTAACTTTTTTTTTCTTGCGCCTATTTTTCATAAGTGTTGTACAAGGATAAAACCCACTCACTGTATAAGCAAAGCCTACAAACTGCTCACATATGAGTTAACATACATGAGTGTTAGTTAAATAACTCGCTCTGATTAACACTCTCTGACATTTGCTTTTTCTCTATGGAAATATAAAAAAAAACATTTTTAAATAAATTTCTTTTTTTTAACAGAATTTTATTTGCAAATAAATTAAAAACTATTTAGTTTCACTATTTACAGTTGCTTTTAATTTACGCGCATTTTAAAAATGCGAAACTTTTTTTGCTTTTTTAATGCATTTTTAATAACCAACAACTCTTCGCTCTCTGGCAGGCAAAACTTGTTTCTCTTTTATACTGTTTTTCTCTCCCTCGTTTTATATTTGTGTGTGTTTGTTTTCTTGTAATGTTTACTACTCATTAATTGTGGTGGAATTAAAAATAAACGGGAAAAACTTTTGGAAACAAAAAAGTAACGATGGCAGGCAAATTAACAAAAACAAACAAAGTTGCTGTTACACACTAAGCTGTGGGAGAGAGAAAGAGTAGAAAGAAGGAAAACAAAAACAACAAAAAAAAACATGTTATAATTAGTATACTTGAATGTATAAATAAAGTCCACCATATTATTTAACACACACACACTCAATAATATTTTGTATTTCTGTTATACAGGGAGATCAAGGGAATGTTGATGTTTTTTATTTAGAGGTTTTTGCTTGTTGTTGTTATTGTTGTTGTTGCTGTTGTTGATATTTACATAAACGACATGCGTTTAATTTTATGAAAAAAAAAATATTCCCATGCACACGCATATTTGTATACAATACAAACAATAAATGTGCGTAGTACATATACAATACTTTGGTATTTTTTAGTGAGAACCTTACTCTCCAAAATGGCCCAGACGCAAAAGTCCAACAGATTGAGATCCGGAGATTTTGGTGGCCTTTGTGCGGTAGAAATGAAGCTAGGAACCTTGTTTTTAAGCCATTCTTGGTTGACGCGTGGTGTTGAGTCCTGTTGGAATGCACATGTTTTGCGGCCGAAATGTTTGTCTGCCCAGGGCTTCAATACTGTCTTTAAGACATTTTCCCGATAATATTCGGCTTTTATTTTGACCCTACTGTCGATGAATACGAGCGGGGAGCGACCATCGGCCGTTACGGCGGCCCACACCAATACCATCGGCGGCGCTTGAGTTCTGGTGGCCAATAGCAGGTGTAAATTTTCAACTAACCTCTTTGGCAAGTAAACCCGATCATTTTGTTTGTTCACAAACTGCTCAATTTGGAATGGCTTCTCATCGGAAAAATCCAAATTCGGTAACTGGCCAATTTCGTGCAAGTGAAGTAACTCCTTGGCTCTTTCCAATCTAACTTTTTTTTTGCCCATCGGTCAGCTCTTGCACCTTTTGGAACTTTAATGGCTTTAGTCCAAGCTCATTTTTAATATGTGTTGCATTTGTTCTCGCGATATGTTCAGCTCACGAGCAATTTTTCTACCACTGCGGCGTGGATTTCGATCAAATCTGGCCTTCACTTTTCGGATCATTTCTGGTGTTGTTGCCGTTTTTTTTTTCGTCCACTTTTTGGACGCGATGCAACACTGCCAGTATCATGGTAACGAGCAATGGTACGATGAACAAAAGATTTATTCACATTTAAAAGCTGGACGGCTCTAACGATAGCCACCCGTGGTTTTCCAGCCAAATATAAAACAATCACACTATCACGCTTGAATTCCATTACGAATAACTTATTTTCTGAATGCAATAGGTCAAAATGCTTTTGTAAGCTTGTAAATAATAAAATGAACTGTCACTGGAATAAATCTGTCAGCTGTCAGACGAGCGGTTTACAAATGATAACAACCTGAAATTGGTTGCAATACATATCAGCCACCCTGTACATGTATGGTTTTATTATACTGTTCTGTGTTTTCTTTTATTTGTAATTGTTCAAGAAAACATACATATTTTTTTTAACACACACACACATACATGTATGTATGCATACATGAACATGTATGCCTATTCATATTCCTCGAGTTTTTATGAAATAATCTCTCTCTCTGTATGTGTATGACCATTTAAATAATTAAAAGACCATTTAATTTATTATTTACAAACAAATACTCTCACGCATACTCTTCTATACACTTACACACACTTACACACACAGTCACACACACATCTAAATGTCAAACAAATAAATTGAAACGACAAGAGTAAAATAAAAGAGTAAAATAATCATAAAAATATACACAGAAAATGAAAAGAAAAATATGAAAAAAAAATTCTTGATTTTTCTTTTTCAATAATAAAAAATTAAAACAAATAGAAAAACAACAATATATGTAAATAATAATAATAAAAACAACAAAATACAAATAATATCCATTATAAATACATATAAAATAAATAAAAGTGAGTAAATGTTTCTTTCTCTATATTTCTCATTATATTGTAGAAAAAGGCTGTTTTTTTTATTTGTATGATTTTTTAAGAAATTAAAAAGGCAAATAAATATTAAAAAAAAAAATAAAAAAAAAAAATAATACGAATCAAGGTCATGCAATAATAATGAAATTAAATTAAAATTGCATGAAAGTATTCTCTGCACGTTAAATTATTTACCCAACAGAATTTTTAATATGAAATGGATTTTTATTAAATAATATTTAAAAATTAATTTAATTCATGTATTTCATAACTGTTCATATTTATATTTTTTTAATTAAATTTTCAAGTTTAATGATGGAGGACTAGTTAGATGTAAGCATCATCTGGAAACGTTATGGCAAAATGAGAAAATGACAAAAGATTGATGTGTAGCTCCCCTAAGTAAAGTGTACAAAAGGAACGGTTCCATTCTCTCTACTAAAAAATTATGAATTGACATGCCTACCCTATACCACTGTTTACAGCTACAGAAATCATGCGGTGTTCTGTTATTGCTTCTAGCATAGGAGAAGTTGCTGTAGTCTAGTAGGTAGTGTGTTGGCTCATTAGACACGAGGCCAAATCAAATCACAGTTAGGAAATCAAGACGAAAATATGAAAAAATATTTCTTCGGCGGCTTCCTCTCAGCAGATTTCAGGCAAAAACAGGAAATAAAAGTACCATGAAAAGTTTCTCAAAAATTTATCGATCACAGTCGACTTTAAACTGTATATAATTAACACACACAACATAAGTGGTATGAGAAACTGGTTCGTAATTCTGACTGAAGCCAATTATATATATATTTCGTGTCAATTGACCCAATTTTTAAAATCGATGTCTTCCGATTTGGATGAATTTTGCACCAAGGTTAGTATTATTGGATAGTAGGCCAGACACTACAGCTCTATCAGTCAAGAACTGCCGGAGTTAGAGGGGGTCAAAGTTAGACATTTTGTGTGTAACTCTTCACCTATTGAACCTAGCAAAAATTTTCCAAAGGATATTAGATAGCTATTTCTGTAATCTTTCCAAAAATAATATTTTTAATTAAAAAAAAAAATTTTTATTTTTTTTTTTAATTAATATTTTTTTTAATTTTTTTCAAAATTAGCCTTTTTGTTGCTCAAAGAAAAGCTTATAAAATTTCCTTTAAGGCCTTTATAATCGCTTAATGGGATGCGAGTGAGATATCTATCAAAAAAATTTTTTTTATCTCAAGAATAAGATTTTTCAATATTCTTTCTGTATTTTATTTATTACTTATAATACGAAATAACAATAATAATAAAAAATTTTATAAAATTAATATATAAATTTTGAAATTGCCAATCTTTCGTCCTTCTTATTTATTGCCTTTATTTTCTCCTTTTTTTTGCCAATCCTTTCTTGAAGTTACTAGGTTCAGCTGCTGATTTCGCTGCTGCTTTCTTTTTTGGCTTTGGAAAGAAATCGCATTGAGTAGATGCAGAAAACTTTTTCAACTGAAGTCTTCTATCGATAAGTGGTATAAAAACATGGTATTGAGCTGTACCATCAATTGTTACAGCAGCGTCGAATCTACTCTTCAATGTTTTCAATGTTTCCTCATGATAATCTTTGCTACTAAAAACTATTTCAGTTTCTTTACAATGGTTCTTTGCCCATCGGAATAAAGCGTTCACATCTAAGATGCGATCTTGATGAGAGCACTGCAGGCTATACCTTGCTGCATTTCGGTTGAGATTTGCTCCTATGCCATCACATGCTCCTTTGCCATGTGCAGTTGGATGAAAATGCCATTCAGCTGGAATTCCAAAATCTTTTTCGTGAGCTATAAGATTTGCGAAGCTATTTTTGTTTTTAAAATGTTGACGAGCTCCATCCAAAACTTAGTAACTCTTCTCCACTATAAATTTAGATTTTAGATAATTTAGAATTATCTTCTGGTATTCATAAACTGCTGCGGTATCATGTTTTAAATCATCGGATATGATTGTCATACTTTTGTGTTCCAGTTTTTATATATATAGTTGCTTGGTCATTATTGAAGTGGAATCCTTGTATGGCATCCTGAATACCATATATATAGTTCTCTGCGGAATCATATTAAAACCCCGAATTCACCAGACAGAAATGTGTCTTCAAATCATTCAAAAGATTTACATGATTACCGTGATTGCCTTAAATTGACTATGTGTCCTTATGTAACAACTTCATGCCACTTAAGTAGTATGTTTATGTATGTTCTCGACCACTTACTCCATACAAAATTTGGCTCATGCATAGCTGTAAAAGAGTAAAAACATTGCAGCATTGTGAAATGAATTGTGTGCGATCGGTCTTTAGGTTTGTAACATGTATTATGAAAAGGTAATGCTTTTTAATGTGTATATGTGTGTGTGTGTGTGTTAAAATTTGTGAGAATGCATATCTGGAAAAGAATTAAATCATTTTAATTTTTAATTTTTCCCTACAAATTTGGGATCATACCTGCTTTTTCTTGTTCATTTTATTTGTATTGCTTTTCAATCGAATGGTTGGACGGACAGAATGAGTGCGTGCACGTTTCCTCATCTACATCTCAGAGTATAGATAGACTGTAATGTGAAAATGTATATACGTATGTATGAATGTTTGGACGGACAGAATGAGTGTGTGCGTAACATGTAATGTGTATGATCGTTTTTTTTTTTAATAATAAATTCTTGGCACGTATTGCTCATGATCACAGGTAGAAGAAATAGAAATATAAACTATTAAGAAAGGGTAGGTTGGTTGTGCGGTTGTTTTTAATTTGATGAGAAAGAAATGTATAGTTGTGCCTGTGGGTTTTTTTTTCACGCATAAGTATAAGTAATATCTGTTTTCACTAATTGAATTTACTGATTGATCTACAACACCCCAGAGTATAAATAGACTTGTTTTAAGGATTTAGAATTTTTTAGTTTTACTGTTTTAAATAAATGAAATTATAGAATAAAGGGATTAATTAAAACAAATTAGTTTTTTATTTTTTGAAAATTTTATTACATATTTCTTTTTTTCAGATTTTTACAGATTCGAATTTAAAAATACGTTTATACAGATTAAATAACTTAAGTGTTAACAAATATTGTGTATAGAATGTTTGACATCGACAAATGTTGAAAGATTGTGAATAAGTATTTTCACAATAATACAAACGTATGACATATTAATACATAAAAATGGATTACTTATTTTACTAATGTTACATATTCTTAGTTCATTTATAAGTTTCATAAATAAATCTATATGTATTATTAATAGTTCTTCCAATTCAGCTGATGTTACCATTTTTGTTCCCCTTCTTTAAAAATTTAATAGTAGGTTGTGTTAGTGCGGGACGATGTACTCTGAATTATTTCATTTTAATTTATATTTATTGAATAAAAATTTTAAACACAAGTGCCCACAATTAAATGTATTATAGTTGTGGTTTTTATAATATGCTACCCAATGTGTTCCCATACCATTTGAATCATCTAAATTAACAATGCCGCATTCTTGTTTGAATGGTTTTTCAGGTAAAGAATCACGCATGAAAACACCCCTAAAATGTTTGAGATGTCTTCCATATTTATTCAAATCCAAATCTGTTAATGGGCGATTGGGAAGGTTATCTAATAGTTTTTTGGAGGTGGACTATAGTAGAGACCATATCCAGTTTTATATGGTTTGAGGTACAACCCTTTACCCATTGCAATTGATTCCATATATCTATTATGACGGTTAGCTTCAGCCAATTGTTCTTTTCCATTTTTAATAGCATTTACTGCTTTGACAATAGCGGATCCTCCACTTGCCAAACCACCAAGCGCTGACAATGCTGTTAGTACGGGAATAAGTGGAAGAAATCCTCCAATTTTCGGTACAGGTATAACTCTCGGTATTATAATGTCTGCTCGCTTTTTCCCTTTAAAATTTGAATGAATATCCTTTTGAGCTATTTTAACAGCATCATATATATCAAGGGGTTTCTGTTCTTTCAATTGTTTTAAAGTTTTTCTCACAGTAGCTGTGAATAATTTCTTATTACACTTATTCATTTTTCCTTTTCTTTTCTTATGTCTCTGCTCCTTCAAACCTAATCCAAATTTCACTTTAGCTTTCATAGCGTTTGTCACAAACCACGCGTTAGCACGTTCTTTAATATCACTATCTTTAGATTTAACTCGTTGCCAGGCTTTTTCAGCTAATATTTGATCTGCTTGATGTCTTGTGTCTATATCTTTTGATTGTGAATATGCAATATCGTGCTCTCTACAAGCTGCGTCTAATAAATTTATACCCTTATCTCCTCTTGCTAAACGTTTTTCAAGTTTTGTACCAGGTCCACAAAACTGATAACCAGGTAGATGTAATTCAACAGGTACTTTATTTATTAAGTTGTTTACAAATCCTCTTCTCATCTTACACTGGCTGAGGTTTTGTTTTGACTGTAGATTATAACAAATTTTTTTTCGTTACTTTTATACCTCTTCGCAAAAATAACTGAAATCAAGACGATCTCCTATATATACAGCAATTTATATGATTTCAGTATGTTAATTTTTTGTTATTGATTTTGATCTGCTTTGTATCTGATCACGATCTACTTTACATCTGATCACGATCTGCTTTGTATCTGCTCACGATCTATTTTATATCTGATAACGATCTACTTTTTTGGTTTTGTCTATTTTATTTTAATTTTTTTATTTTTTTTTTTTTTGACATTACCATGTTTTAGGTATACATGTTCTACCTCAATGTTTAAATTGTTTATTTGATCAGCTAGATCATCATGTATTTGTGTTATATGTTTTTCGATTACGATATTTTTGTTTTTATGGTTATATTTATTAAAACCTTCTCCAAATTTATTAATATAAGACATTTCTTTCACTCTTCTAATAAATTATGTTAGCTTCTTTAAGTTCTTCGATAATAGAGATTATTTCGTTTTGATGATTGTTGTGACCAGAACCTTCCGATGAAAGAAGTAAACGTAGTCTGTCAACTAGTTCATTAGGATCATCCCAATGTATGTAATTTGATCTCAGATTATTTTGTAATTTTAGCATTAAACCACTGCCTTTTGTTAAAATGTTTGTTGTTGTTTCGAATAAACGTTTAATTATTCGTATATATTTGAAGGCTCGTGTTCCTTTCACTTGTTCATTAAGTTCATAGCGACGTTTATGTGCATTGGTATTAATTAAAATCTCTTTATATTTTTTCAAATCATTTTTAGAATAATGGAGAGGTTTTTTATGAAATACTAGTTCAAATAATCCAGGCGTCATTTTCAATTTCATATTCCCTATCTGCATAGTATTATCTCTATTAAATATTAATTTTTCCTTGCCATATCTCCAACTACCGTCTACATCTTGATTAAAACCATAAATTTTATCCAATTGCTTATTATTAATAAGTGTTTGTATATTTTCAAATAATGGAGAGCTTTTCGTCAGCTTTAAACATTGTTTTCTTTCCAAGTTCTTGATACATGTACTTGATACAGGTCTATTATGGTCATAGTTTTTTTCACCATCATTATCATCAGTTGAAATATTTTCATACTGAAAATCGTTATTATCACCGTTTACATCATCATAATCATCGTCATCATCAATAGTGTTGTCTATATCTTTATGCTTATCTTCAAGTTTTCCGATGATTTCATTATCACCATTTACGTCATAATAATCATCATCATCATCAATAGTGTTGTCTGTATCCGTATGCTTATCTTCGAGTTTTCCAATGATTTCATTATCACCATTTACGTCATAATAATCTTCGTCATCATCTATAGTGTTGTCTACATCCTTATGCTTATATTCAAGTTTTGGGATGTTTTCATTATCATCATTTACATCATCATGATCATCGTCATCATTAATAGTGTTGTCTATATCCTTATATTTATCTTTAAGTTTTCCAATGATTTTTTTAAGTGGTTTTGTTATTGGTTGAAAGGTATCTTCTAATAAATTAACTCTATCTATTTGATTCAGTTTAATATTTTTTAACTTTTTCTTTAGAACAGCCCTTGTCTTTACAAGATCTTCCAACACTTTATTATGGTAATTTTTAGACATTATAATAATATTTTATATTGAATTTGATCTGGTTATGATCTGCTCGCTATCTGATTATGATCTGCTAAGTATCTGATTACGATCTGCTTTATATCTGATTACGAACTGCTTGCTATCTGGTCACGATCTGATTTATACCTGATCACGATCTGCTTGATGGCTTGTGTATATATCCATTGATTTTGAGTACGCTATATCGTGCTTTCTACAATCTACATCCAATAAATTATTCCTTTATTTCCTTTATTCTTGCTATTCGTTTTGAAGTTTTGTATCAGGTCCACAAAACTGATAAACAGGTGGATGTAATTCAACATATAATTTGTTTATTAAGTTGTCTACAAATCTTCTTCCAATCTTACACTGATTAGGTGTTTTTCTTTTGACTGTAGTTTATAACCATTTTTTTTCATTACTTTCATACCTCTTCGCATGAAACACTACACCAGCTATACTAGCAAGCTGTACTAGCTATACTAGCAAGCTATACAATCTGTACTAGCTATACTAGCAAGCTGTACTAGCTATACTAGCTATACTAGCAAGCTATACAATCTGTACTAGCTATACTAGCAAGCTGTACTAGCTATACTAGCAAGCTATACAATCTGTACTAGCTATACTAGCAAGCTGTAGTAGCTATATCAGCTATACCTGCTATACCTGCTATACCAGCTATACCTGTTATACCAGCTATACCAGCTATACCTGCTATACCTGCTATACCAGCTATATCAGCTATACCAGCTATATCAGCTATATCAGCTATATCAGCTATATCAGCTATACCTGCTATACCTGCTATACCAGCTATACCTGTTATACCAGCTATACCAGCTGGTATAGCTATACCTGATATACCTGATATAGCTGGTATAACAGGTATAGCAGGTATAGCTGGTATAGCTGGTATAACAGGTATAGCTGGTATAGCAGGTATAGCTGGTATAGCTATACCTGATATACCTGATATAGCTGGTATAACAGGTATAGCAGGTATAGCTGGTATAGCTGGTATAACAGGTATAGCTGGTATAGCAGGTATAGCTGGTATAGCTGATATAGCTGATATAGCTGATATAGCTGGTATAGCAGGTATAGCAGGTATAGCTGGTATAGCTGGTATAACAGGTATAGCTGGTATAGCAGGTATAGCAGGTATAGCTGATATAGCTACTACAGCTTGCTAGTATAGCTAGTACAGATTGTATAGCTTGCTAGTATAGCTAGTACAGCTTGCTAGTATAGCTAGTACAGATTGTATAGCTTGCTAGTATAGCTAGTATAGCTAGTACAGCTTGCTAGTATAGCTAGTACAGATTGTATAGCTTGCTAGTATAGCTAGTACAGCTTGCTAGTATAGCTGGTGTAGTGTTTCATGCGAAGAGGTATGAAAGTAATGAAAAAAAATGGTTATAAACTACAGTCAAAAGAAAAACACCTAATCAGTGTAAGATTGGAAGAAGATTTGTAGACAACTTAATAAACAAATTATATGTTGAATTACATCCACCTGTTTATCAGTTTTGTGGACCTGATACAAAACTTCAAAACGAATAGCAAGAATAAAGGAAATAAAGGAATAATTTATTGGATGTAGATTGTAGAAAGCACGATATAGCGTACTCAAAATCAATGGATATATACACAAGCCATCAAGCAGATCGTGATCAGGTATAAATCAGATCGTGACCAGATAGCAAGCAGTTCGTAATCAGATATAAAGCAGATCGTAATCAGATACTTAGCAGATCATAATCAGATAGCGAGCAGATCATAACCAGATCAAATTCAATATAAAATATTATTATAATGTCTAAAAATTACCATAATAAAGTGTTGGAAGATCTTGTAAAGACAAGGGCTGTTCTAAAGAAAAAGTTAAAAAATATTAAACTGAATCAAATAGATAGAGTTAATTTATTAGAAGATACCTTTCAACCAATAACAAAACCACTTAAAAAAATCATTGGAAAACTTAAAGATAAATATAAGGATATAGACAACACTATTAATGATGACGATGATCATGATGATGTAAATGATGATAATGAAAACATCCCAAAACTTGAATATAAGCATAAGGATGTAGACAACACTATAGATGATGACGAAGATTATTATGACGTAAATGGTGATAATGAAATCATTGGAAAACTCGAAGATAAGCATACGGATACAGACAACACTATTGATGATGATGATGATTATTATGACGTAAATGGTGATAATGAAATCATCGGAAAACTTGAAGATAAGCATAAAGATATAGACAACACTATTGATGATGACGATGATTATGATGATGTAAACGGTGATAATAACGATTTTCAGTATGAAAATATTTCAACTGATGATAATGATGGTGAAAAAAACTATGACCATAATAGACCTGTATCAAGTACATGTATCAAGAACTTGGAAAGAAAACAATGTTTAAAGCTGACGAAAAGCTCTCCATTATTTGAAAATATACAAACACTTATTAATAATAAGCAATTGGATAAAATTTATGGTTTTAATCAAGATGTAGACGGTAGTTGGAGATATGGCAAGGAAAAATTAATATTTAATAGAGATAATACTATGCAGATAGGGAATATGAAATTGAAAATGACGCCTGGATTATTTGAACTAGTATTTCATAAAAAACCTCTCCATTATTCTAAAAATGATTTGAAAAAATATAAAGAGATTTTAATTAATACCAATGCACATAAACGTCGCTATGAACTTAATGAACAAGTGAAAGGAACACGAGCCTTCAAATATATACGAATAATTAAACGTTTATTCGAAACAACAACAAACATTTTAACAAAAGGCAGTGGTTTAATGCTAAAATTACAAAATAATCTGAGATCAAATTACATACATTGGGATGATCCTAATGAACTAGTTGACAGACTACGTTTACTTCTTTCATCGGAAGGTTCTGGTCACAACAATCATCAAAACGAAATAATCTCTATTATCGAAGAACTTAAAGAAGCTAACATAATTTATTAGAAGAGTGAAAGAAATGTCTTATATTAATAAATTTGGAGAAGGTTTTAATAAATATAACCATAAAAACAAAAATATCGTAATCGAAAAACATATAACACAAATACATGATGATCTAGCTGATCAAATAAACAATTTAAACATTGAGGTAGAACATGTATACCTAAAACATGGTAATGTCAAAAAAAAAAAAAATAAAAAAATTAAAATAAAATAGACAAAACCAAAAAAGTAGATCGTTATCAGATATAAAATAGATCGTGAGCAGATACAAAGCAGATCGTGATCAGATGTAAAGTAGATCGTGATCAGATACAAAGCAGATCAAAATCAATAACAAAAAATTAACATACTGAAATCATATAAATTGCTGTATATATAGGAGATCGTCTTGATTTCAGTTATTTTTGCGAAGAGGTATAAAAGTAACGAAAAAAAATTTGTTATAATCTACAGTCAAAACAAAACCTCAGCCAGTGTAAGATGAGAAGAGGATTTGTAAACAACTTAATAAATAAAGTACCTGTTGAATTACATCTACCTGGTTATCAGTTTTGTGGACCTGGTACAAAACTTGAAAAACGTTTAGCAAGAGGAGATAAGGGTATAAATTTATTAGACGCAGCTTGTAGAGAGCACGATATTGCATATTCACAATCAAAAGATATAGACACAAGACATCAAGCAGATCAAATATTAGCTGAAAAAGCCTGGCAACGAGTTAAATCTAAAGATAGTGATATTAAAGAACGTGCTAACGCGTGGTTTGTGACAAACGCTATGAAAGCTAAAGTGAAATTTGGATTAGGTTTGAAGGAGCAGAGACATAAGAAAAGAAAAGGAAAAATGAATAAGTGTAATAAGAAATTATTCACAGCTACTGTGAGAAAAACTTTAAAACAATTGAAAGAACAGAAACCCCTTGATATATATGATGCTGTTAAAATAGCTCAAAAGGATATTCATTCAAATTTTAAAGGGAAAAAGCGAGCAGACATTATAATACCGAGAGTTATACCTGTACCGAAAATTGGAGGATTTCTTCCACTTATTCCCGTACTAACAGCATTGTCAGCGCTTGGTGGTTTGGCAAGTGGAGGATCCGCTATTGTCAAAGCAGTAAATGCTATTAAAAATGGAAAAGAACAATTGGCTGAAGCTAACCGTCATAATAGATATATGGAATCAATTGCAATGGGTAAAGGGTTGTACCTCAAACCATATAAAACTGGATATGGTCTCTACTATAGTCCACCTCCAAAAAACTATTAGATAACCTTCCCAATCGCCCATTAACAGATTTGGATTTGAATAAATATGGAAGACATCTCAAACATTTTAGGGGTGTTTTCATGCGTGATTCTTTACCTGAAAAACCATTCAAACAAGAATGCGGCATTGTTAATTTAGATGATTCAAATGGTATGGGAACACATTGGGTAGCATATTATAAAAACCACAACTATAATACATTTAATTGTGGGCACTTGTGTTTAAAATTTTTATTCAATAAATATAAATTAAAATGAAATAATTCAGAGTACATCGTCCCGCACTAACACAACCTACTATTAAATTTTTAAAGAAGGGGAACAAAAATGGTAACATCAGCTGAATTGGAAGAACTATTAATAATACATATAGATTTATTTATGAAACTTATAAATGAACTAAGAATATGTAACATTAGTAAAATAAGTAATCCATTTTTATGTATTAATATGTCATACGTTTGTATTATTGTGAAAATACTTATTCACAATCTTTCAACATTTGTCGATGTCAAACATTCTATACACAATATTTGTTAACACTTAAGTTATTTAATCTGTATAAACGTATTTTTAAATTCGAATCTGTAAAAATCTGAAAAAAAGAAATATGTAATAAAATTTTCAAAAAATAAAAAACTAATTTGTTTTAATTAATCCCTTTATTCTATAATTTCATTTATTTAAAACAGTAAAACTAAAAAATTCTAAATCCTTAAAACAAGTCTATTTATACTCTGGGGTGTTGTAGATCAATCAGTAAATTCAATTAGTGAAAACAGATATTACTTATACTTATGCGTGAAAAAAAAACCCACAGGCACAACTATACATTTCTTTCTCATCAAATTAAAAACAACCGCACAACCAACCTACCCTTTCTTAATAGTTTATATTTCTATTTCTTCTACCTGTGATCATGAGCAATACGTGCCAAGAATTTACTATTAAAAAAAAAACGATCATACACATTACATGTTACGCACACACTCATTCTGTCCGTCCAAACATTCATACATACGTATATACATTTTCACATTACAGTCTATCTATACTCTGAGATGTAGATGAGGAAACGTGCACGCACTCATTCTGTCCGTCCAACCATTCGTTTGAAAAGCAATACAAATAAAATGAACAAGAAAAAGCAGGTGTGATCCCAAATTTGTAGGGAAAAATTAAAAATTAAAATGATTTAATTCTTTTCCAGATATGCATTCTCACAAATTTTAACACACACACACACACATATACACATTAAAAAGCATTACCTTTTCATAATACATGTTACAAACCTAAAGACCGATCGCACACAATTCATTTCACAATGCTGCAATGTTTTTACTCTTTTACAGCTATGCATGAGCCAAATTTTGTATGGAGTAAGTGGTCGAGAACATACATAAACATACTACTCACTTAGGCAAATGTTCAAATTGCCCGGAGACCACATTCATTAAGGAGAATTTAATGAACTCTTTTAATCGAGAATGTATTGATGAGATAAAATTTTAATCTTGGCTTCAGACTGAAAGATGTACCTTAAAAACAGTAATTTTAAATGTGGCTGATTTTGTGGAAGAAATATGCAAAGGTATATACACCTAATTCTGTTTTTACACGGTCTTTTTTACACGGTTTTGATATAACACGGTTTGAAAATAAAATATATTTAATTTTTGTTACACGATTTTATTCCATTTAGCACGATTTAAAAATGTTTGTGCTTAATTTTTTTTGTCAAATTTAATTTTTGCAAAGTATGTTCATATCACAAATTTAGGAGAATTCCCTTTTTTGTGCATACTTTTTGTGTTTGGTAAAATAATTTTTTATTGGCAAATTTGTTTTTCTATCGTTACATTAAATTTAACGCATTAAGATAAAATATTTTATATTTATTAAGTTATTTATATTTTTAATTTTGTTAAATATTTTATGAATCCCTAAAAGAAAATGTCAAATACAAAACTTCTTAAAAAATCCTTGTTTTTCACTAATTTTAATAGGTTTTAGAGATTAGGAACCAATCACCTATTTTTGCATACGATCAGTGTCTTTTTTACACGGTTTTTTTTACACGGGTTTTTCTGGAACCAATCTACCGTGTAAAAACAGAATTAGGTGTAGATATGTATGTCGGTAATCTAAGATAAAGGGTTATCCATTTTTCAATTTCACAAAAAATAGCAGGCTGCGTTGTACACTTATGGATAAAAAGAGGACTGAATCACTTCAGTCCTTAAATCGCATGACTACCCATGGCACAATAACGATTCTCACTGGGCACTGTTCTTTTCGTAGGCATGACGAAAAATATTACATCGCTGCAAATCAGGAAGAAGAGACTATCTTTCACATCATATGTTAGTGCCCCGCAGTAGTCATGAAAAGACAGAGGTTTTCGACCACTCACCTTCTAATATTTTGTTCTCCAATAATACAGCCAGATTTGTTTTGGTTCGAAGCCGCCGTAGTCTAGTAGGTAGTGTGTTGGCTTATTAGACGTAAAGCCAGGGTTCTAACCCCAGGCCAGGCATCAAAATAAAATACAAAAAGTATTTCTTGGGCGAATTACTCTCAGCAGATTTCTGGCAAAAACTCTGCGAAGTAAATAAAATTGCCATGAAAAGTTTCTCAAAAATCTGTCTTTCGTAGACGACTTTAAACTGTAGGTCCCACCACTCATGTATAAAATAAACACTCACAATACAAGCGGTGTATGAAATCAGGTCATAATCCAGACTGAAGGACCAATTATGTTTGCATGTATGTATTCTACTAAACCCACAATTTTTATTTATACACACAATATTTTTTTTAGTAAATTTTTATAATAAAAAGAATTGATAAGTCATACATGGCTTCATAATTTAATGACAATTTTATCAATAAAAAAATTCTCTACTAATTTGTACAAATTCATCTCGTTTACATTAATTCAAACTCTACATCTCTTTCTCTCTCTCTCCTTCTCTCTGTATAGCTCGCTGTCTCTCTCTGTCTCTCTCTCTCTCTCTCTCTCTCTCTCTCCCTCTATAAAACCTTTTTATTACAGAAATAAATCCACAAAAAAAAATAAAAAAAAAATTCGAAAAGATAAACATTTTTATACACAAATAATCGTACAATTGTTTTCATAAAATTGTAAATACTTATGTATGCATGTGCTTCATGCTTATACATATATTTCCTAGAAATACTCGTATGTATGTCTGCATGTGTATGATTTTATTTTGCATTTGTTAGAGCATATAAGCTCGGTAGAGATTTATGAAATTTTTCTTTTTTATTTTGATTCATAAACAAAGAAAAAAAAACGTAAAAGACACCCACAAACTGATGTAAAATTATGAACAAATAAACACTCGGATTTGTTAGAATTTTTTTATGGTAATTTTAATCAAAAAAAAAAAAAAATAAATTTAAATTGAATAAAAAATATGAAATTGATATTATTGTTGTTGTTGTTGTTGTTGGTGTACTTTTGTAAATATTTTTTCTTTTAATTTTATGGAGACAATTTGATTTTTTTATGGAACAACAAACAAACAAATTGTAGCCCTAGTACTTCAATTTATTTAAAAATATTTGCATTGATATGGCAGACAATTTGATTTAAAAATTAAAAACTTAAACTTTTCTCTAAAGACATAAAAATGTAGTTAATTTAGTGAGTAACAAACGTGAATACACGTATGTGGTGAATGGTATTTGAAACTATAAGGTGAATAATTTAAAAATTTAACTTAAATAAAACACAATACAAAGTCGCCGCTGTCTAGTAGGTAGTGCCCGGGTTCGTTTCCCGGGTCAGACATCAAAACGAAATATGAAAAAAAAATTTCTTCGGCGACTTCCTCTCGGCAGATTTCTGACAAAAACTCTGAGAATAAATACACCTGCCATGAAATGTTTCTCAAAAATCTGTCGTTCGGAGTCGACGTTAAACTGTAGGTCCCACCATTCATATATGAAATTAACGCAAACAACATGAGTGGTGTGAGAAACTAGGACGTAATCCTAACTGAAGCGTTCTAATGACCAATTATGTATGTACATATGTATGTGAAAACACAAACGATTTAAAATTTTAAAAAATTTCCGGCTAAAATTGGAATTTTATTTCACGCATATCGCTGTCGCGGCTGGCTCCCTAGTACCTCATTCGATTGCACCAATTTTCGTGCACTTTTTCGAATGTATGGGGTCGTATCTAGGTCGTATCATCAAGAAGGTTGACCTTCTAATCAGACATCAGCAATGAAACGCTTTTACGCTACTCATAAGTACTCATGAAATTTTGAGTATGAGTAAGTCAACAGCATTGACATCCAACTACTCTGATTCATTCGTACTCAGTACAACACTGATTTATAAGTACAAGACGCAATGAGTACAAGTACAACGTTGATATCAAACTCATAACATTCGAAATATGTTTGATTCATACTCCTACTCATTTAGATTCATAAAAAATAATATAGATTCAATAAAAATACTCATAATACTACTCATAAATGATTCGAGTGATTCGAATCATTCGTCAAAATTTTCAGTCTTAGTTGTTGTTGCGTTTACAAAGAAAGAAGAAAGACACACAAACAAAAACGGTAAAGACAGTAAGGAGAGCAAACACACAACCTTCTTGTCAGTATTGTAGTGTTCGTACGCGAATCATACTTATTTTGTGATTCGTGTATACGATGAGTCATGGAGAGTCGAAATCAATAACATCATGCGTATTCTTAAGTATGAGTAGCATGAGTATTTCAAACTTTTAATATGCGTAGTTAAAATAAGTATGAATGCGTATTAGTATCAGAAATTATAAGTATGATTCGAATCTACTCATCGTTTTGAATACTCATTGCTAAACTCTGCTTCTAATGCTTAATTGCCTCTGGCTTGTCGGCATAACACTTTTCTTTAACGTCGCCTCACAGAAAATAGTCCAACGGAGTTAAATAGCAGTTACTTGGCGGCCAATTGGCATCGCCATTTCGGCTAATTGAACGGCCATCAAACGTTTGAAGCAATAAATCGATTGTGACACGAGATATGTGGCAAGTTGCACCATCCTGTTGAAACCACACATCATTCACATCAATACCATGAAGAGAGTACAAAAAAAAATTGGTTATCTTGGTGCGATAGGTGTCTCCATTGACCGTATTGGTTGCGTTGTCGTCATTTTCAAAGAAATATGAGCCAATTATGCCTCCGCTCCATAAGCTGTACTAAACAGTCACGCGTAATAAATGCATTGGCATTGGTAAGACTACGTGTGGGTTTCCTGAGCCCCACGTACGGCACTTTTGCTTCTTAACCTACCCACCAGGATGCAAATGGGCTTCATCCGAAAAGATGATTTTTTTTGGCAAAATCGTCATCTTCGTGAGGTTTCTCGTTGGCCCAATAAATCCCAGCGTGGTTCAAGCGTAAATAGACTGATTTTTGTGACAGAATATAATGACATAAGTATTGCCAGATTCGAAATGCTCGGTGGTTTTATAATGGGTGATTTTATAAGAGCTATAGGAAAATGTTTCAAAAAAAAAACACATAAAATTCAGAAAAATGCATATAATTTAATGTTTGAAGATAATTTCACGCAAATGTTAACCGCGACTGCGCCTCAAAGGGTCCATCCGCTTAGTCCAATTTTGGCATACTCTTTCCAACATTTCGGCCGGTATCTCACGAATAAATGCTTCTGGCTGACATTCACTCCAAAATCGACAATTCTGCTTATTTACGTATCAATTGAGCCAAAAATGAGCTTCGTCGCTGAACACAATTTTTCGATAAAGAAGTGTATCTTCGACCAACTTTCCAAGAGCCCATTCACCAAAAATTCAGCGTTGTGGTAGGTCGTTCGGCTTCAATTCTTGTACCAGCTGTATTTTGAAAGGCTTCACAACTAAATCCTTCCGCAAAATTTTCCACGTTGTTGAGTAACAGAGGCCCAATTGCTGCGAATGGCGACCAATCGATAATTGATGGTCATCAATGGTCAGCTGGCCGATACAGCTGCGATATTTTCTTCAGTTCACACTCTACGTAAGCGTGTTGGTGGTTTAATGTCCAACAATGTAAATTTGGTGCGAAATTTAGCCACAATAGCCCGAATAGCCGCTTCAGTGGATCGATTAAACTGACCATAAAATGGAGAAGAAGCGCGCAATGAACTTTCTTAACAGAGTACGCATTTGGATAATAAAATTCAAATGATTTGCAAGCGTTTCGTTCGTTTGTAAGACGATTCATGGTTAAATTGTAGGCCAAACTGAAGATGTCAAGACAGTGAAACAATACACGAAAGGTACGTATCACCCGTTAGTTTTGATGACCCACCCTATATATTTTTTAATTGTAATCAATCATCAGATATACTGCAATGAGCCATTACTCCACGAATTACTGCAGTAAATTAAGTAATCGAACAAGGCCCCCCCTGGTAAGATAATATTTCATCTAAACAATGTCGGGTTATACGTAATTATGTCCTACCAAGAAGTTAACAGACTTGTTAAGTTTCAATGCACCCTTCATACCTCTTGGATATTGTAACACAGAATTGACTTTTGTTTTTGTTTCTTCAAAAATCTTTTTATTAGCAATCTGCTACCATCCTTTGGCAGAAAATCGTCAAAAAAATATTGTTTTCGTATTTCGTTTTGCTCGAAATATTTGAGCTGGTATTTGAACCACATGTTCTAGTCTAAAAGGCCAATAGCCTATATACAGTCCTTTTATAAACGGCAAGTAATGGATTTGAATGTATTGCATATGTATTCTTAAAGAACATTTCATTCGATGTCCATTTATCCCACATACCGCTGATACTTTTGCGATAACCTACGAGTATTAATCCAATAACATAACACAATATTTATTTAATATGTATACCTCCTACCATATTGCCTCTGTCGAATTATTTAATAATTTTTGGTTAAACCGCAAAACATATTTTTTGGCCAAACTTAATTTGTTATTATTTTATCGGCTAATAACAGGAATGAGAAAACAACAACAACAACAAACACTAAATCCATAAATATTGAAATCCATGCCCAAATACAAATTCAAATACAATTTTTGTTAAATACTCTCACGATTATAAGCTCTCCCGCTCTCCCTGCCTGCTTCAAGTATTTATATGACGACCGTATGCCGTAAAATTTATGCTTAAAATACTATCGTTTGTTATAATATCATGACAACTAAATATGCATTGAATTAATTTTTAATATCCACACAGGTAACATATGGGGCGTGTATGTATACAGGTATATGGTCCCACACAATGTCAGATGGAAAAATGTATGCCTTACTAAATACATGGGCTCAGTAGATACAATAAAGAACCACGACATCCATTTAATCCAATATTTAAATGTCTACTTTACACATACATATGTACGTACATACATATCTACATGCATACTCTCATATGCAGAAAATTGTAAAAAGTTAGTGCAGTGCGGTTGAAAAGTAAACGAACAGTTTATTTAAAAAATTTGTATAGTGAACGTGTAAACGATATTTAATTTGGAATATGAATTCCGCAAACTATAGTCGTGACGTCATCTCAACCATAGTGGCCTTGCTTATAGGTAATTGCGTTATGGGTAGACACGCGGAAAGAATGGGGCTCCCATTTAACGACTTCTGCCGTGTATGCAGATCCGCTGAGGAAGAGGAGACTGTTATCCACTTTCTTTGTCAGTGCCCGTCTCTTGCCTTGGTGTAGATATAGGTTATTAGGCTCCCCATTTCTTGTCAGCTTAACGGAGCTATCATATATTGATATCAAGGATATAGCTTCGTTCATCAAACTTTCTGGCTATTTTTCCAGTGTAGTGTAGTCGTGCTTTCGATGTGTAGTCCTTGCGCTGACTAACTTCTTCCTCTTCTCTGATTTTGGTGGAACTTGCATCGCAACGGGCTGTTATGCGTGCTCAACTGAGCTTTGTGATATCAGAGCTACCACTCCGACCTAAACTAATGGTGCTGATTATTCGTGAGATTATACTCGCTAATAACCTGTTAGTGGCGATACATACTATCAGGTGTATATACAAAATTACAACCTAATATACCAAAAGAAGTGTTGGTTGCTATAACCGAAACTGCTCAATAAGTACTTGACAACAAACGCCACCTCTTAGAAGAATTGGCAAGGCACCTGTATACTGTACCCAACACAAAATTCCAATTGCCTTTTAAAGAAGACTTTTTTTCTAGTAAGTCGCCGTAGTGTAGCTGGTAGTGTGCTCCCTTATTAGACAAAGTGTCGTGGTATAAACCACAGCTTAGACATCTTTAACAAAAATTATTTCTTAGGCCACTTCCTCTTAATAGTTCGCTGGCAAAAACTCTGAGAGTAAATAAAATTGCCATGAAAAAGTTTCTCAAAAATCTGTCGCTCGGTGTCGACTTTAAACTGTAGGTCCTGCCACTCATGTATAAAATTAACGCACACAACATAAGTGGTGTGAGAAACTAGGCCGTAATCCCGTCTAAAGGGTTGTAAAATGACCAATTGTGCAAGTGAGTAATCGTCCTTCCAGGAGTGGTAAATAAATTTGAGGCCACTGACTTAGTAAACGATCGAGCAAAAACCGTACATCGATGAAGCAAAAACATGGTCCATGTTCGTGAAAGTTTGCGGGAAGGTCCGAGGCAGTCGACTATGTGTCGATCACGTGAACTGAAACTTTTGCAGACCACAACTCGATTTTTGGGTTGTAACTTGGACTTAACAATCGCCGTAGCCTAGTAGGTAGTATGTTGGCTTATTAGATGTAAAGCCAGGGTTCGAGCCCCAGGCCAGACATCAAAACAAAATACAAAACGTATTTCTTCGACGACTTCCTCTCAGCAGATTTCTGGCAAAAATTCTGAGAGAAAAATTAAATTGCCATGAAAAGTTTCTCAAAAATCGGTCGCTTGTATTCGACATAAAACTGTAGGTCCCACCGCTCATGGCTAAAATTAACACACACTACATGGTTGGTGTGCATAACTAGGTTGGAATCCTTACTGCAGGATTTTAATGACCAATTAACTGAGTGAGTAGTGGTTCCAACAGATTTTTTAAACGATCGACCAGCGCCGTTTCGTCTACAAATCGTTTTTGTAGACGAAAGTCGTTCATATGAACTCAGCTTACGCAGACCACAACTTGACGAATGTTGGGTTGAAATTCAAATGACTCAGGAACTGACTTTAAACGTTCATAGACATCGGCATCTGTTTGCTGAATTGGTTCTGAAACTCTAATGAAACCTAATTTTCATCGAAAAATCTTCTTCAACGATTTCTACTCTAGATCTTCTGACTGATTTCTTGATGAATAGGCACGTGAACCAACAAAATTGCTGCAAGTAGGACGATAGCAACCAACATGAGATCCAAGAGCATCCAATTCATTCTGAAAACATCAGTGTTTCGTTTAGATTTTGGACTGGCGACGCCATCGGTGTATATATCATTAAGAATGATGTTTGCCGGGCCTTTATTTATAATGGCGAGCACTGTATGTCGATGATTACTAAGCTCTTTTGGCATGATTTCGATGATTTGAAGGCCAACGACATGTGATTTCAACACAACGTCCCTACGTGCCACACAGCTTATCCCACACTGGGTATTCTGCACGAGCGGTTTAAGATCATGGTCATCTCACGTAGAGGTGTTATTGTCTGGCCACCACGATCATGCCATTTGACCTCCTTGGACCTTTTCTTCTGGAATTTTCTTAAGTTGCAAGTATATGCGAAAAAGCCACATACCATAGCTATCCTTAATGTCAATATAACCCATGCCTTCGATCAAATTCAGCCAGACTTATGCATCAGAGCTATAGAAGATTCAAACGCGCTTCACCCAGAAAATACATGACGGCTATTTGAACGATCTTATAATCCACACATAATGGCATCAAAACGTCTGTTAATTGAATACAAAATTTTGATGAAATCTCACACATACTTTCAAATACAATGATAAGAACAGCTTAATAAAAGACCGACGGTGCTGTTTGCTCTTTAAAGAAACTTAAATAAAAAACAAGAAAATTACGGGGACACATGTATGAATACTTTTACCATAGTGTGTGCTTTTTACTCATATGAGTACTTACAGTATTAGTTGAGGTTAAAGATTATAAGACCACACACATACCCATATGGACTCTGAAATCCATACCCTAAAAACACAGAAAATATTGCCATTCCCAGTTTAAGCTGATGGTGATGCGTGCCATTATCCTGTGCTCTTGTGTTCTTGCTCTTGTTTTGTGTTTTTGTTTTTGATTTTCATGTTCATTCAACGTTTAATGTTTTAATAAATTATGGAAAATTGTTAATAAATGTTTAATATTTTGTTCATATTATTTTTGTTGTTTGTTTGTTTGTGGTATGATGCTCGTCTTGGCTGTACATTTTCATTTTGATTTCCACAATTTTATGTTAATTTTTGCCACAATATTCTGCACAAGTTGATGCTGTTGATGGTGATGGCATTGTGGGAGCAGGGGAATATGAATGAAATCCTTGGGGTATATTTAATGAAATTGAATAAAGCCGGCTTTAAGCATTCATAAAGAAAATTAAATTTAGAAAAAAATACTTTTTAAGTTTCTTTAAATCCTTGGTATTTAGTTTTGAAATCATTTTTCAATTCTTTTTCTTCTGTTTTATGGTTTTATTGTCGTATTAATTGCTTAGCATTAAAGACATCAATTTGTATTTAGAAATCAAAAACAGATTTATTTTCATTCTAAAGAAATGAAAGTTATTACACTGTGCTACAAAATACGCAAGAAGAAAAATTCTTTTATTCATGATGTTACATTTTTTGCCTTTTAAAAACGTTTAAAATATGAGCTCGTAGATTGCAAATGAAATAAAAATAAATTTGTGTTTAGTTTTAATTAAAATTCGTTATTGTTCGCCCAATTTTGTGTGCCATTGTTCACAACTTGCTGTAAACAACAGCAATTACTTCTATTTGTTGTTCCTCTGTTTATACCCCTTGCATAAACAATAACAATTACTAGGCAATTATTCGACAGACCTTTGTAATGGAGATCTTCAAACCAAGATTACTCTCTTCTAACCTACCGTGTCTTGTCACAAGACTGACTGAACTTCACTAATTCAGTCGCCTGCTTTGCCTTGCCTTTTATATGGAAGAGTAACCAGTCTGATGAATATTCTTGAAGGTGAATATTCGTGACTTCGCCTTCTCGAAGTCTCTATAAATGTAAACATTGTTGTTTACATTTATTATTGTAGTGTTTGTTGTTGTATTTCTGTTTATTTGTTTACCATTTTTTATGTTATATTTGTTGTTGTGTGTTTGTTTATAATTTTAATGTTAAGCGATGTAAACATATGTATGTATGTGATGTAAAAGCAAAACACCAGTATCTAAATTATCCCTCTTATCTTATCTTATCCCCTCTTATCCCTCTGTTTACACTCTTTGCATAAACAATAACAATTACTTGGCAATTGTTCGATAGATTTTTGTAACGGAGATCTTCAAACCACCACCATTACTCTCTTCAAACGCACCGGGTATTCTCACAAGATTGACTGAACTTTACTGACTCCGGTCGCCTGCTTTGTCATGCCTTTTATATGGCAGGGTAAACAGTCTGATGAATATTATTGAAGGCGAATGTTCATGTCTTCGCCTTCTCGAAATCTTAATAAATGTAAACAACGTTGTTTACATTAATTCCTGGAGTGTTGTTTGTAGATTTTTGTTTACTTGTTTACCAGTTTTTTTATGCTTGTGTTTGTTGTTATATTAAGCAATACGATAATTTGTAAACAGGTTTGTTTACTGCATTGTTTTGTTTTTGTAACTCTTCTTTATAATTTTAATGTTAAGCGATGTAAAAGCAAAACACTACCACGATCTATAACCTCCCATGAAATAGATTTCCAATAAAAATATTCCCTTTAATATATCACTGCAGCCCAGTGTTGTTGTCCTTAGAAAATCATTAGTTTCTCCTCTATTATTGCCATTTAATGGTTGGCCTCGTAATTATTGTTTATTCTCTGTGCTCCAGACGTTTTGTTGCAACTATCAACCGTCAGCTCAACTGGCAATTGTATTAACAACTACAAGAACAACAACAAAAGGGAAAAAACAACCCAGTTTGATTCCAATATTAAATTATTTTTAATGGCAACTTTATTGCTGTAATTGGCCAAGTTTATGTATATTTTTTTTTCTTTTTTTTTACTTTCGTTGTTATAAACTCAACTCGACTCAACACAACTCAGCTCAAGTCAACTTGACTTAAGTTTTCTAATTACCAGCATAAATACAAACACAAATACATGTCTGATTATGTGTGTGTATATGTACATGGTGTAGTTAGCAGTACAAGCATATAATAACAACAACAACAACTACAACAACAATAGACTTAATAAACATTGTTAAGGAATACACACAAACATACAGAAGCCTGGTTACAAGAAAATTATACTCGTTGTTTAGACAGACTGTAAGAATGACACACACAAGTAGCGAGACAACTAGCATGTCAGTCTTAGAGTCCACAATTGTCTATACGCACAGACATACACATATAAATATAAAATTGCAGACATAAATACTCGTTAAGTCAATGGCAGTTAATGTGGGAATGTTACCCAATGGCGAAAAAGAATAATCCAGATACTGATGTTTTGCTATTACATTGTTTAACATTAAAATTATAAATAAAACATACAAAAACAAAACAATGCAGCAGACAAACCTGTTTACAAATTATCGTAAACAAATGATAAACAAGAATCCACAAACAACACTATAAACCTAAATGTAAACAAAATACACAAACAACCATAATGAATGTAAACAACAATGTTTACATTTATAGAGATTTCGAGAAGGCGATATCACTACCATTCACCTTCAAGAACATTCATCAGACTGTTTACTCTGCCATGTAAAAGGCAAGGCAAAGCAGGCAACTGAGTCAGTAAAAGTTCAGTCAGTCTTGTGTGAAGACGCGGTGTGTCTGAAGAGAGTAATCGTGATTTGAAAATCTCCATTACAAAGATCTGTCGAATAATTTTCTAGTAATTGTTATTGTTTATGCAAAGGGTGTAAACAAAGGAAAAGCCATTGTTGTTGTTTACATCAGTTGTGAACAGTGGCACACAAAATCCGGCGAATAATAAAGAATTTTAATTTAAATTAAAAACAAATTAATTTTTATTTTATTTGCAATCTACGAGCTCATATTTTAAACGTTTTCAAAAAGGTAAAAACGTAACTCATGCGACCATAAATACAGCAACGAGACTAAACGCCACAAAAGCAAGGGAGTACAGAAGCTATGGTTGATGCAGTCTTAGTTACCGTTTATTTGGAACTCTTGGTTGACCATATAAAGGGTGTTTTTTATAGGGGTATAGAACTTTAAGTTGCAATAAAACAACGATAGATTATTCGATTGACATGAATTTTATTTATCCGAAAGATAATCTTGTGGCATTACATTTTAAATATGATTTCTGGCATATGACTGCCACGGCTAGCGCGGATGTAGTCCAATCTGGACGTCCAATTTTCGATGACTTTTCCAACATTTGTGGCCGTATATCGGCAATAATACGGCGAATGTTGTCTTCCAAATGGTCAAGCGTTTGTGGCTTTACCGCATAGACCAATGACTTTACATAGCCCCACAGAAAGTAGTCTAGCGGTGTTAAATCACAAGATCTTGGAGGCCAATTCACAGGTCCAAAACGTGAAATTAGGCGGTCACCAAACGTGTCTTTCAATAAATCTATTGTGGCACGAGCTGTGTGACATGTTGCGCCGTCTTGTTGAAACCACATCTCCTGGACATCATGGTTATTCAATTCAGGAATGAAAAAGTTAGTAATCATGGCTCTATACCGATCACCATTGATTGTAACGTTCTGGCCACCATCGTTTTTGAAAAAGAACGGACCAATGATTCCACCAGCCCATAAAGCGCACCAAACAGTCAGTTTTTCTGGATGTAACGGTGTTTCCACATACACTTGAGGATTACCTTCACTCCAAATGCGGCAGTTTTGTTTGTTGACGTAGCCATTCAACCAGAAGTGCGCTTCATCGCTAAACAAAATTCGCTTATTAAAATCGATACGTTTTCCATTTTTTCGAAATAAAATTGCACTATTTGCAAGCGTTGTTCAGGCGTGAGTCTATTCATGATGAATTGCCAAACCAAACTGAGAATAAATCACTTGACAGCTGTTAAATCGGTCGCCATCTTGAAAAGTAATGCCAACTTAAAGATCTATATCTCTATAAAAAACACCCTTTATTTCCTCAATTTTCGTTCCTTTCGTTTGTGGTTTTATATGGAAAATGACGTATACATCCAGCTTCCAGACAACATTGTATAACTTTTCACAGACAGATGTGTAATCCTTTCGGATCAATTGAATCCTTTAACCTCTTTTACTATAGCATCTCCATTCAGACCGAAAAAATGCCTATAAAGACATAAGCGCGACAAATTCAATATAAATTCAATATTAAAAGTGTGACTATACACCACATCGAAGAGTATCTAAGAATGTCGGGTATCTGGGCATGTTGGGCATTCAATGGTTTCTCTAACTAATCTGTCGTCCAGAACAACTCCTGTTTAGTGCACGATTTCCTACGGAAACGATTTGGCGGATGGTTTTCTTCGCAAGTAACCTTAGCCTAAAGGATTTCATCGGCGATTCTATTGGGGCCTATTAAAAAGGTTTCTACTTTGGGAAAGTATACTCGAGGTGGAAAGCATCGAGAGTACTGAATGTAACAATTGTTATGCTAGGTCCTAGGTACCCATATTAGCGATTGTTTTGACTGAAATCTGGATGGTTAGTGATAATATCAACCTGGTTAAAACACTATTTAACGACAATTATCGTAGTTGTGATGATGTGGAAGAGAAACAGGCCTTTCGATCATTGTCCAGTCCTTGTAGTCGCCGCCGAAGTGCCTTTGTTGGCTGGCTTAAATAATACATCACGCTGACGCGTCCATCGATCCGGCTTATATTCCCAGATTCCTCACTCAGAGGAACTGAAGATGAGAGACAACCTACAAGTGATGTGGGCAGACTAAGCAAATCAGAAACGAATTTTTCTGGATGTGTGGAGGCTACGATTCTTGCTAAATGTACTTAAATATCGTTCTCGTAACACTCATAAGAGATTCTTCCTAACAATCTACATGGAGAATAGAACCACTGAACATCTTCTCTGGCCCACCAAAACTAAAAATTTTGGAGCACCCAGACTTGATCCACAAACTGCGACGAGCCAGTTGTAATCGCAGATTTAAAAGAGTTTATACAAGTTTGGTTTAATTTCCATAAGGCATCTTCCCCAAGCGTTAGTTATTCGACCAACAGTGATATTTAAAGACAGTACAGGCAGTCATAATCGACTCTATGATGTGCTACACAATAATTTCCTAATACTACTACAAAGTGGCATCCGGCGTAGGTATTAGTGCGACCGCTGGGAGACTACACTTCTGCTGATAGAATAAGAATTTTATCTTTATGTGAAAGCAAGTGAGGGGAGTGATTGAGTACTACCCTTCTACCTGGACATTTACTGTCCTCTGGCATTTATTAAGGGAGAAATCTGCAAATATTTACATGTGAAGTTGCGGAAAATGTACTTCCTGTGCTACACAGAAATTTCTAAAGATCCTGCGACATTCATCCTTAAATGCATGTTTATCGTTCGGCAATTGCTACACACATGGAAACAATCAGTGCAGAAGCTGTAGGGGTAATTTTGTTATTATAATAGCTTCCTTGATGGCTTCGATCTTCTCCATTTTATAAACAGCTGAGGGTGAATGTAATTCTACTTCGTTTTTCATTTACCAGTATTATGACTATGATAACCTTTGACAGCAGTTAAGTGATGATATGAGAACAAAAAGGGCACACAATTCAGTTCATAGATCAGCTATTGTAAAGGTCAAATCCAAATAATTACAATCTGAATTGCTTATCATTCTTTTTTCCCTTCAGATTGGACAAATTTTTTGTTTCCTAATTTCCTACTAGATTTCTAAATCTATTGATACTCTGAGAGTTATTTTTTAATCACTACAAACACGAACAGAAACTTAAAATGCCTCCATCACCTTTGCTGGTGCAGGCTAACTCAACACACATGCATTATGAAAACAATAAACAAAATAAACGTAAAACCCCGGCAGCTAAGCACTCGAATAAAAACAACAAAACCAGCCAAAGAGTTGTAAAATTGAAAAAAATCCAACCTTAAGGTCTCACACATACATACATATACACTGATGGATGCACTTATACATGCACATGCAGCAAGAAAGCATTGTTTTAAGTTAAGTGAGTGTATAAATAGTAAGTTTAGTAGTGTTCATTAAACAATGCATTAAAAATTATGGTGAATATAAAAAATACTATCATAGAACCGAGAGAGAGAGAGAGAGACGCATAAACAAACAACACAAAACAATTTTATTTACCCTTAGACGCAGTCTTAGGCGTACGTACGTACGTACATACGAACTTATATTCTCAAAGCACATTAAAATTAAAAGCAACACATAAGCTTGCACGCACAACTTACTTACACGCCATGCATACACATCGGCAACATTACGACTCATGAGAGAAAAGAGAAAATAAACATAAACAGACAATCAGTCGTCGTTTACACAGGCACACATTCATGCTCTTGCACATTAAATATATGTGCGTGCAGCAGCACTAGAATTTCTAAGAAAAATTTTTTAAAAAGGATGCTCTTGTGTTGTTGCTTTTAAGATTTTATGAGTACAAGAAAAAAAAAGGCTCTCAAACTCTCTTGGATGTTGTTGTCATATTTACCTGCAATTATTTACATTAAAAATAATAACACTTTACCCACACACACACACAAGCGTAAGCCTACACGTATTTATTCAGTCCCTTGTAGGTTTCTTTTCTCTCGTTTGTGGGCGTAGGATTTTAAAATAGTTTTCATTACATTTCTTAATTGCAATTGTGGTGGGCATAAATTACACTCAGAGAAAAATATAAAATATATGGGAAGATTTTTTAGTGGAAAAATTTGATTTTTAGATGAACACACAACCCGAAAACTAGATTAAGAATGTTTGATATTCTTCTGTTTGCACTCTGTGCATAAACAATAACAATTACTTGGCAATTATTCGACAGATTTTTATAACGGAGATCTTCAAACCACCACGATTAATCTATTCAAACACACCACGTCTTCACACAAGACTGACTGAACTTTTACTAACTCTTTCTCCTGCTTTGCCTTGCCTTTTATATGGCAGGGTAAACAGTCTGATGAATGTTCTTGGATGCAAATGTTCGTGGCTTCGCCTTCTCGAAATTTCTATAAATGTAAACATTGTTGTTTTCATTCTTGATTGCTGTGTGTGTATTTTCTCATAACATACATAATTGGTCATTACAACCCTTCAGTCAGGATTACAATCTAGTTTCTCACACCACTTATGTTGTGTGTGTTAATTTTATACATGAGTGGCGGGACCTACAGTTTAAAGTCGACTCCGAACGACAGATTTTTGAGAAACTTTTCATGGCAATTTTTATCTACTCTCAGAGTTTTTGCCAGAAATCTTCTGAGATTTTTTGATGTCTGGCCTGGTGCTCGAACCCTGGATTTACGTCTAATAAGCCAACACACTACCTACTAGACCACGGCGACTACGCTTTCTCGAAATCTTTATAAATGTAAACATCGTTGTTCGTGTCGTTTGTTGTTGTTTGTGTATTTTGTTTACACTTATTCTTCTAGTGTTGTTTGTGTATTTTTGTTTACTTGTTTATCATTTTTTATGCTAGTTTTTGTTGTTGTATTTTTGTTTACTTGTTTTGTTTATAATTTTAACGTTAAGCGATATAAAAGCAAAACACCAGTATCTTGATTTTTCGTTTTCGTTACCGTATTATAAAATCCTTTCAATTTTTTTCTGTGTACAGAATATACATTCCTTTTAAACCTTTTTCTCTCTCTCTCTCTGTATGTTTCGTAAATTTCTATTAATTATTTTCCCTTTCTTTCCTGTGTATACGTACACATGTATGTATATATAGATATACATGCACTGTTTTGTTTTATAATTTCTTGTGTTTCTTTAATTAAATTATTCTCTGCATTTTAAAATAATTAATAGATTCGACCCGAGGGTTTAACTTAAGAGATATATTATGCCTACAGTCTCCAAGGAATTGAAAATATACTCGTATGTTTCTTGTTCCTTGTCTTCTTTTTATGAAAAGAGTTAAATTGATTTTAATATCCTTGTTTAGAGAGATGGAGAGACAGGGGTATTAAAACATTTAAACTATTTAAAGGCTTATAGTCTATTAGAGTGTATGAGAAAAATGATAAATTAAATTCTAAAAAATCAGATTAAAATCCATTAGAAATTTAATAAAAGAAAATAAAACTGAAGGAAGAAATTTAAAAGCAAAAAATGTCAAGACAATATGTCTAGGAATTTTTGGAAGCAGCTATTAACGAATGTGTTTGGTAGAAGCTAGTGTTGTAGTGGGAATTATTACTATAGAAAGGGCAGCAAAGAACCGAATCGACTTATATCATCTAGTGATGATCTGAGACTTCAGCTAAAACAAGAAAATCTTTGTGAAATTCATAACAAAGTATCAATCATAGTCTCATTGAAATATACTCAAGCCAAAGGAGATTTATTGTGCACTCACCATTAAGGGATAACAATCATACTTTCTGTAAGAAGGCTGTATTTCATACAAGCTTCCTGAACTTCTTACAGACCATTCTTCTGGGACACTTAAAATATTGCAACCTACGATCTCGAGCTTACAAAGGCTGATCCACTATATCAATATTTTTCTCAGATGCTTGAGATTCATTTCTTTTCACCACATCCATATGGTGATGGAGATCATTTAATACAAACTGTCCCATTAGCCTGCATGTCAAATTTGCTAACATAAGACAGGCTCAGATCATACATTTTCTAATTACAAGTATCTACGCTTGAACGACCGTATTATTTCGCGGATGTCGAAAGCTTAGTTTACTTTTTGGTTCTTCTATACACAGACCCCTGTTTCATTTAATTTCCATGTTTAAAGTCATTCAAATAGCAACAAGACCCTTGAGCATATGCTTAATATATCCGTTTAACTAAATAAGTCGATCTGTTTTCAAAGTAAAGCAACCGGTAACCTGGATTTAAAAAAGCTTGTAACACTTGTTCCGTTAACCTCGATGAATTCCATTTTTCATAGGTATACAGAACAGCTGATTTGATGCTCACGGAAATATTGGTCGACCTCCATACCTTTTTGAGCGCACTAGAAACTGGGATCGATGTCTATACGAGCTCATATGTTTTGGGTTGAACCAACTGAAATAACTGGAGGAACCCATGGTATTAACTGACATACATACATAAATTAACATACATAATTACATAATTAAGTTATTACAATCCTTCAGTTAGAATTACAGCATGTCTTTTCATACCACTTATGTTGTGTGTCTTAATTTTATACATGAGTGTCGGGACCTACAGTTTAATATCGCCTCTGACCGACAGATTTTTGAGAAACTTTTCATGGCAATTTTTAATTTACTCTCAGAGTTTTTTTAGAAATCAGCTGAGAGGCAGTCACCGAAGAAATATTTCTTCATATTTCGTTTTGCTGGAGATGTCTGACCTGGGGTTTGAACCGTGACCTCACGTCCAATAAGCCAACCTCCTCCCTACTAGTCTACGGCTACTACTAGACTACACCGACTACTAGACTACGGCTGCCACTAGACTACAGAGACTACAGCAACTACTAGACTACGCCCACTACTACACTACAGCGACTACTAGACTACGGCGACTACTAGACTACGGGGAATGATGTATTCGAGTGTGGGGAGACTGATGTGTCCGTAATATCAAAAACGGTAAGCTTGAAATTTATTACAGAGTTAATTCTGTCTTAATCTCTCGCAATATAAAGCAATTTAAATCGAATGATCACAGTCTCCTTGAAGTCGCCGTGGTCTAGTAGGTAGTGTGCTGGCTTCTTAGACGAAAAGCCAGGGTTCGAGCCCCAGGCCAGACATCAAAATAAAATACAAAAATTTTTTCTTCGGCGACTTCCTCTCAGCAGATTTCTGGCAAAAACTCTGAGAGTAAATAAAAATTCCCATGAAAAGTTTCTCAAAAATCTGTCGTTCGGAGTCGACTTTAAACTGTAGGCCCTACCACTCGTGTATAAAATTAATACACACAACATAAGTGGTGTGAGAAACTAGGTCGTAATTCTGACTGAAGGATTGTAATGACCAATTAAGTAAGTAAGTAAGATCACAGTCTCCTTTATTCGCCTCACAATTTATTCTATTTATTTAAATACCAGGCACGGTATGAGTAGTGATCAGTACTTTATAGACTTTTCAGAAAAGAACGATTTTATTAAGAAACTAAGCAGGGGAAACTGCACATGGCTATGTAGTGAAATACAGATTAAATATGGCTTAGTGGATGTTAAAACGGATGTCTATAAATTAGAGTCACATGCCATCATAATTTTCAAACCATATTGAAAAGAAGGCTTAAAAAAGAGGGCAACATTAAAATGTGACTGAGCATTACCCCAAGCAATAAACAACGATTATGGGCCCTAGTTAAATTTTTAAATACTTTTTCTCTTCTCTCTTCATCTCTCTTCTTCTCTTCTCTTCTCTTCTCTTCACTTCTCTTCTCTTCTCTTCTCTTACCACCTTACGTATAATTATGATTCTTAGAACACTTTCTTTCACTTTGCTTGACTCTATAAATTGAAATTTATATCGTTTGTGCTCGTAGAACAAATAAATTTCCATCATTTTAGAATTTCTTAGAAAATAAATAAAAAAAAGAAAAGAAAAAGTATCGTTCATAATAATAATAATAAGAATAATAAAAACAATAATAATTTAGCAATTAATCATTTTTATTTGTTTGCCAACAGTTTGAAAATTTCACAAATAAACAGAGGCAATGGCAAGCTAAGCTAACATAGCAACTGGCACAGCGCTACCTTGACACAATTTCACACAACAAAAATCAACACAACGTCTGCATTGTTACCCCATTCTAGACCAGGTTTTGTTTTATGGCAACAGCAGCAGCAGAGAGAGCAAGAATAATAAAAAGTTTATAAATTTAAACGTTAAGTTTTTCTCCATTATTTTCCATATTTTCCATGACTTTTTCCTTTTTTCTTTCTTTTTTTGTTGTCATTGTATTGCAGAGAAATACAGTTACAAGTCAGCACAGTCAAAATATTTATTTTAATTGTGCGACAAATTTTAAATGACTAGAGTAGAGTAGAGAGTTCATATTTGAAATTTATAATGCGATTAATTTTATTCAACAATAATTACAGTTTCATGTTCATTTTCATTTTTTGTTTTTACGTCTCTCTTTTATTTTATTTTATTTGATTGTTTTCTGGCTTTGAAAATAAATTTGCGAAAAAGGGGCAATAAATTCATGTGAGTGACAGGTCATATTATAGCCGTACTTTACTCTTCTACACGTTCTATACATTCAAAACGCCATCAAACATATGCTGGTAATAATATTTGCCTGCTAGATGAACAATAATTGGCTTCTGTAATATCAAATTACAAATTCAGTCATCAATGACGTGCTGCTACTCATCATTACTTTATCAAAATTGAAGGTTTATTCTGTAGCTTGTTTATACTCAAGTAATGTAAGGCAAAGCCATTAACGTTATTGAAAATTTTATTACACAGAATTCCTTAATTGATGGATTACTGATGGATTTATGAAACGTTTGTAAGTAATTTTATAAACCATGCCACCACAATTTCTAGCACAGAGCAGCACAGCACACCACTTCATGCTAAATATTCAAGGAGTGATAGCGTTTGTTTAACTTCTCCTACATAACATGGAGCAATTCTATGCAATGCTGGTAGCATTGGAAAGAGGACATAGAGTAATAAGAGTACAAAATCCAAATCTGTCCTTAAGGCTCTTAGCACGAAAGTGTAGACTGAAGGTATCTTCCCTGGATGATTCACACCATATTGTTACGAAAATGAAAAATCTAAATATGTACTGGTGTTTAGCTTTTACATCGCTTAACATTAAAATTATAAACAAAAGCTACAAATACAAAACAATGCAGTAAACAAAGCTGTTCACAAATTATGGTACTGCTTAGTGTAACAACATAAACCAGCATAAAAAATTGGTAAACAAGTAAACAAAAACACAAAAACAACTCTACAAGAATAAATGTTAACAAAAATACACAAACAACACTACAAGAATAAATGTAGACAACGACGAAGTAATGAACATTCGCTTTCAAGAACATTCAGCAGACTGTTTACTTTGCCGTATAAAAGGCAAGGCAAAGCAGGCTACCAGAGTTATTAAAGTTCAGTCAGTCTTGTGTAAAGACGTGGTGTGTTTGAATAGATTAATCGTGGTTTGAAGATCTCCTTTACAAAGATCTGTCGACTAATTGCCTAGTACACGTTATTGTTTGTGCAAATGGTATAAACAGAGGAATCACGAAAGAAAGCAATTGTTGTTGTTTACATCAAGTTGTGAATAGTGGCACACAGAATTGTGCGAATAATAAAGAATTTTAATTACAACTAAACACCAAATTATTTTTATTTTATTTGCAATCTACGAGCATAAGAGTCTCGTAAAAAAAATTTTAAAACAGTGGAGTTGATTTCGATTTCTTTCCCCACAATTCTTTTCAACCAGTTCACTAATTCTTCTATAACTATGCCTGTGGTAAAAGTGATAAAGCTACAGCTAATTTTGTAGCACACCATCATAGCCTCTTTATATTATTTTGTCGATGTTTCTGTAAAACGAACGATTTCAATTGTTTCTTTTCTTTTATGGAAAATACAAGAAAAATTGAGTATGTTTACCTCACAGAAACAGGTCCTAAAATCGTTATGGTCTAGTAGGTAGAGGGATGACTTTTTAGGGCCCGTGACTCTGAGAGGAGGACATCTGGAGCAGGGAAAACGAAACCTGAAAAAAATATTTTTGTCGCCGGCTTCCTCGCACCAGTCTTCTGGCAAAAAACTCTGAGTGTAAATAAGATTGTAATGAAAAGCTTCTCGAAAATCTTTCGTTCGGAATTGGCATTAAAGAGTAGCTCACGCTACTCGTGAATAAAATTAAAGCACACACAACATCAGTGGAGTGAGAAGATAGATTGCAATCCTGACTAAAGACTTGTAATGCCCAATAAGTATAAGGCGGTGAAATGCAGTTCAGAAATGTTGTGAAACAAAGACTAGTCTGGTCCAAAGATAATGGAGATCGGCATAAATCAATTAAAGAATGATTTTACACATTCGAAATGCTGTTGAACGTTATGAAAATAAATAATTTTAGCATCAAATCATTAGTAGTGTTAGGGACTAATGTCTTTCACTTCTACGAAGTATAAGAACTCGCATGTGGAACACGATCAAGTTGAGGGATAGAGACTAGGGCGAATGTCCCTGGAATGTATGTATGAATGCGGTTTATAGTCACGGTCAAACTATTTTACATCGACTGGTCAATCACAGACTTAGTACCAGTCTCAAAATCTCGGTTATTAGCATGTAATAGCCAGTACTGCAGTACTCTATCAAACCCCCTTTTCTTAAAGCGTAATCAGCAGTAAATAGCATCGGATATTATTGTGTACATAGTAACATATAAGAGCATTCGAAGAGTGAAAATTTCGCAATAAACCTGCTCTTCTAGTGTCGAAGCTTAGAAATTTTTTGGATGAAAGCGTAACATATTTCCGAGCACTAATGTTGACGCTAAAAGTTGGAGGGCATCAAGTGAAGGTCTTTATAGCTTCTGTTTTTGCACAGTTATTACTGGATTCATTTTCTTATCTCTCATATTAAGGCACCTACAAAAAAGTAATTTGATTCTGAGTGGAGAGGTTGTTCAGGGCATTGTGATACTACAGTAGTGCCCACCGGGATAAATGAACTATCATCCATCGTTTCTTATCGCATAGGATTCTCACTATTTCCTGTATTGCATTACTTTTCTCATGAAGGATTATGTTGTCAATGATCAAATTTATTTATCTTCAAACTCTAGAATCCGGAGACTATCGAATACCTCCTCTATAAATGTCCCCCAGTTAGTAGGTTGAAGTTTAAGACCCTTGACAGGGGCTTCGTTGAGGGTTTGAATTCTGTGTCGAGAGCCGACATAAAGAATCTCCATAGATTTATGATTAGTTTAAGCTGCTTGAGAAGTTCTAGAGCTTCAATAGTGTAGTTGCGCTGTCTTGTGTGTTTTGTTAGTCTGTGTTATTCCTCTGCTTCCTTATTCTTCCCTTCCTACTTCCTCTATTTTTTTCCTATTTCTCCCATTATCCTCACCCCTTTAGGACGTTGTACAATGGGTCAACTGGACCTCCGGGTGCTGTACTTGTCCGCTAACCTAAAACTAAAACTACTCTAGAATCCACTATTTTTGGCCACTATTGTTGAGCATTTTAGATTCGTTCGTTTACCACAATTCGAGTCTACCATTTAGAGACTACTTTCAAATCTTCTCTACTGGGAAAGAACATCATGAGATCACCCAAAGACCAATAAGTTTTGCTGCATTAAGTGAATCGGAAATCCCTGTATCGCAGACGCCTCTTGCTTAGCCACGTAATTGAGTATTGGATTCAGGAAATTGAAGAATTTTGCTGCATCTGCTTTATAGTTCAGATGTAGGCTTCGCATTAATACCCGCTTACGAATTATAGTCGCCATAGTCAGTAGGTATTGTGTAGGCTTATCAGACGTGAGGCCCCGGTTCAAATCCCAAGTCAGACATCGCCAACGAAACGAAATATGAAGAAAAAATATTTCTTTGGCAACTTTCTCTCAGCAGATTTCTGGCAAAAAACTCTCTGAGAGTAGATTAAAAATTGCCAGAAAATGTTCCTAAAAAACCTGCCGTTAGAAATCGATTTTGAACTGTAGATCCCGCCATTCATGCATAAAATTAACACACACAACGTAAGTAATGTGCGAAACTAAGTCGTAATCCTGGCTAAAGGGTTGTAATGATCAATTACATATGCATGTTTACGAATTAGGCATGTAACTTGGTTTGATTCGTTCCTGGCCATACAACTAACATTGGCCAATACTTTTAGAAGACTAATGTATTAGTGACTCGCAATAGTTACTTAACAATTTCTGAAAATTCCTAATTTTTAAGTTATGCTCCTGCATGAATTACTCAACTTGTAAATATGAACGTCCATCCAACTACAATTCTTCACATTGTAATCCTTGTTTGCTATATGTAAACTTCCTTTAACTCCTTTAAAAACAAAAAATAATTAAATTCGAAAAATTATAAAAATCATATGCACATCCCCTCTCCCTCCTAACACTATGCCACTATCTCTACAACTCAATCTCTCTCTCTCGCTCTTTCTGTGTGCCTTAGCATCCGAGTGTATTGTTCTATTCATTGTGAGTGTGCGTGCATTTCAAGAACACAGTAATATATTCCCATTAACAGAGGGCGAGAGAGAGAAAAAAACGAAACACAATCTGGGGGAACAAAAACTGATAATCCGTATTCATTGCCAGCGGAAATGTAAAAAAAAGACGGAGAGAGAGACACATACATTGTAGCAGAAACGTTTTTCATACATTCACTGGATGGTACACACACACATAAACATAAGTGCAACCATTTATTATTATTTTTCATTTCATTTTCATAGTCGTTGGCATATGTATGGTATGCCATGGGTATGAGGTGGAAATACCCGAAGCAATGTGAAGAAAAAAAAAAAAAGCGAGAATGAAACGCTGAATAGAAAACTATGGTAGGAAAACAATAAATTATTTGATCATCATGTCATAATGTGCATATGACAGCATAAGGCGAACAATGTCTCTGCTCTACTCTACTCTTATAATTGTGTGTATGTACGTATGTATGTATGTATGATTGGGTGTATGATGGTGTGTGAAAAAACTATAAATTGAAGACAAAACCAGTGCAACAGCCATGTAAACTGCTTAACAGCATACATATGTAATGAGAGCACACAGAAAGTTAGAGGAGAGAGAAGGCAATTGCCCTTTCTTCTTCTTCTGCCAGACTGTAACCAAAAAGATAAAGTTATACGACTAGTGAAGCTATAAAATATTAAAAATGAGATGATATTTTCTGTAACAATAATTCTTTGGAAGGAAATTTGTTAAAAATGTGTTAACATTAGCTTTTTAGTATCTCCCGGACAAGCTATAAAATGCAAAATATTGACGACGAAAAAGACAAAGATTCCGTTCTTTATTGATGAAACATACTCTCAACAGTGATAGTCGTTTACTATGTTTCTTATAATTTATAACAAACCACTTGGAACTTTCTCTCTTCCTAGCCCTTGTTCCAAGTTTAGTTCCTGCGTGTCTCGAAGTACGTTTCACAAATGGCCAATCAATATTGCCATCAACATTAAATCATCACAGTTCTCCCGGTCTTTTACTGACTTATGAGAACAGGTTCCAATCTATACTTTGCCAGTTTGAGTTTCATGACTCTATCGAGAGCTTAATTACCCAAATGGCCTCCTACTCTGTTAAAAAAAAGTGAAAGATTTCTGTTAGGAAACTTTTAGAATTTCAGACTCTGATGAGTAATTCAACTCATGACCGGAGACAATAATAGAAAGCAACGAACATACTGGTGAACAATGGAGAGTTTTTGATTTCCTCACAAATTTCTTGTTTAAGGTCAAGACAGCTACAAAATTCCTACTTTTGCTGACTTATACCACTCCATACAGCCATAATCTAGAGGGTAGTTTGCCAGCTCGTAGTTCTAACCTCACCTCAGACATACATAACATATATACATAATTTGTTACTACAGTCAGCATTACGACCTAGCTGTGTGTGTTAATTTTTATACACGAGTGGAGGGACCTTGAGTTTAAAGACGAATCCGAACGATTTTTTTGAAAAAACTTTTCATGGCAAAACTCTCAGAGTTTTTGCCAGAAATCTGCTGAGAGGAAATTGCCTAAGAAATATTTTTTCAAATTTCGTTTTGAAGTCTGACCTGCGGTTTGAACCAAGGCCTTTCGTCTAATAAGTCAACACACTAGCTACTAGAGAACGGTGACTTCCATCAGATAGTATAACACAGTCTTTTCTCTCGTCACAATATGCTGGGATATCTACCCATTGAACAGCTTCTTCTAAAGGGTCCGCCAAATAACTTTTTTTTTGAAAATACTTTAAAAAGAAAACTACTGAATATTTTCTCAAATTTCTTTTTTTATTTGAAAGTACAATCCTTGCGGTTAATAATGGAAAATAATTTCATTCAAATGGCTGCCTCGGCTTGCCATGCATTAGCCTACGCGATCGGTCCAATTTTTAAGCACATTATCGATTTTGTGCAGCCGTATTTCACCAATGGCTTCACGAATATTGTCCTTTAAAGCATCAATTGTCTCTGGCTTGTCGGCGTAACACTTATCTTTGACGGCACCCCACAAATAATAGTCCAACGGTGTCAAATCGCAGCTCCGAGGTGGCCAAACGACATCAGCTGTGCGGTTGATAATGCGATCTTCATAAAAAGGGGCGCAAAACATCGAGTGTAGCTTCGGCTGTGTGGCACGTAACGCCGTCCTGTTGAAACCAAATGTTGCAAATATCCTCCTCTTCAATTTTTGTGAACAAAAATTCATTCAACACGGCCCGATAACGATCGCCATTGACTGTAACGGCCACTCCTTGCTCATTTTCAAAAAAAATGGCCTAATTATGCCTCTGGACCACAATCCGCACCAAACAGTAACTCGTTTTGGGTGCGTCGGCTGTTCAATGTATGCGTGCTCAAATGCGACAATTTTGCTTGTTTACATACCCGCCAAGATTAAAATGTGCTTCATCTGAAAAGATGATTTTTTTTTTTTTGCCAAAATCGGCATCTTCTGGTGTAGGCTACTACATGGCCAGCCGAGGCAGCCATTTGAATGAAATTATTTTCCATTATTAACCGGAAGGATTGTACATTCAAATAAAAAAGAAATTTAAGAATATATTCAGTAGTTTTTTTTAAAGCATTTTAAAAAAAAAAAAAAAGTTATTTGCGAGCCCTTTACAATTGCCATGAAAAGTTTCGGAATCGACTTTAAACTGTAGGTCCCGCCATTCATGTATAAAGCTAACACTCACAACATAACATGAAACATGGATGGTGTAAGAAACTAGGTTGTAATCCTGCCTAAAGGGTTGTAAGCATAACCCACACACTGTTGTTCAAGCAGCTGTGCTTGGATGACTTATGATTAAAATTTCTTAACAATGCCGTACCAAGCCGAATAGTTTATTGGTACTTTACGGGACTTTAATTGAACCCTAGTAAGTAAAGTAGTATTACAAACCCCATGCCTTACCTAATTTGTCTCCCACAAAAACAAATCATTTCTTAAGACATTTAGTTTTCCTAATAACTCTCCTGTGGATAGTCTGTAGCCTGTGATAGTACTTTTACGCCTTTTCAGAAATGTAACTATCGGTGGGTGTATTGACGCCTATAGCAAGTGTGTGTGTGTGTGTGTATGTGTGGGACAGATATGTGGGGCGTCTATTTATTGTACTTGAATTATAAGCAAATGTAAGCGTCTGTGTAGTATGTTGCAGGCGTTTGTTCAATGTTAACTTAATTCTCTCTTCACTGCTTGATTTTTTTTCGTGTTTTTGTTTTTGTTTTTTTTTTCTATTTTCCTTTAGTTTTATTATCATATTCATTCATTCATTCATTCATTTCTATTTATCCTATTTTTCTATTTTGTTCCTTTTTTCGTTCTCTTTCCCTTTCTCTTCTTGTTATTATTTTTGTTGTTGTCATTGTCATTATGATGGTTGTTGCCTTGCATTTTGAGCTCATTTCTCATTGTCATAACGAACGAACGAATGTTTTGGTTGTGGCTTCTAGTTTAACACCCAGTAAATATTACTGTATGCGTGTGTGGGTGGGGGGTGTGGGTGTAGGTGTGTGGGTGTAAGTGTTTGTCTTAAACCTTCTGTCTGTAGTCGACATTCCATATTGAGTGTGTGTGTGTGCATGTGCCTTGAGTGTTTTTATGACACATTTTAACATGATTTCCTCTTCCTCTTTTTCTCTTTCTCCTTCTGTGCATGTGTGTTTGTGTGTGTGTCTGTGTGTGTAATTTAACGATTATTAAAGATAAAGTGTGAGCAATATTAACAATATTTTTTGTTGTTTTTTTCTTTATAGAAATTAATTTCTAACGAAGCGTATGAGTAAGATTTAATTTGTTCCATAGAAAATTGCATCAAGTATACGCTGCCATGGCTGCCTGGCTACCATGCCTGCCTTGTTTAACTGACAGTAACAGTAACAATATAATCAAGACAATGGCAGTTAAGCGAAGAATGAAAATACGATTACGATGCTATGCTACATATATGCCGTACATACATACAGTCATAAAGCGAAAACATAATTTTAATAGAGAAAGTAATTGTGGAAACCATATCAGTGGCTTACAGAAGCAAAAGTGTTAAGAAGCAAAAGTGTTAAGATGTCTTTAAAACAAATTAGTGCAGTAAAGTAAAACATGAGTTTTTTATGCAGCCTTGGCTTGAATGACATTGGCTGGCAGATTTTTCTTTTTAAATTTAATAATTAAAGAGGATTGAAGCAAATCAGTTTTGTTAAGACATTCTTAAAAGAAATGAAACGATTGAAAAAGATTATTAAGACCATGATTACATACATACATACATACATAATTGGTCATTACAACCCTTCAGTCGGGATTACGACCTAGTTTCTCACACCACTTATGTTGTGTGTGTTAATTTTTATACATGAGTGGTGGGACCTGCAGTTTAAAGTCGACTCCGAACGATAGATTTTTTTGAGAAACCTTTTCATGGCAATCTCATTTACTCTCAAAATTTTTGCCAGAAATCTGCTGAGAGGAAGTCGCCGAAGAAATACTTCCTTTTTTTTGATGTCTGGCCTGGGCCTCGAACCCTGGCTTTACGTCTAATAAGTCAACACACAACCTACTAGACTACGGCGACTTAAATCATATTGTTATCTCTCCTGGAGGCAAAGACCATGATTAGTAGGTAGAATTCTTAGGTAATCTAGTGGATATACAGTGAGCGTCAAAAAAGAAACTGTACATTAAAAAAATATATATACATTAGGAAATTGCCGTTATTTTTATTTTAAAATTCTTTCATTAACAGTTTTTAAAATTTAAACAAAAAAAATACAAAAAAATTTCGAAATAATTGTCAAAAAAAATTTTCGGGCACTCTCCTTAAGTGTTAAAACATGAGTTTGGTGATTGTTGGAATTTTATCGGTAGTGTACAGTTTCTTTTAACACTCCCAGTATGAAACCACACTACGAATTAAGAGCTAAAATTCTCAATAAAAGGCCTAGAGTATCCAATTATTCGAGTGGCAGAATAGTATGGGTTGAGGACGTCGTTTTTGCAACTTCCATTAGAGTTTATGGGCTTTTACTTTAAGTTAAATTTATGAAATATTGTCAAAGAAAGTAATGAAGGTGATATAAAACATGATGGAATATTTATTCACACACCTTTTAGCAACATACTCCTCTTTCTTCCTCATACAAATTACGTTTTTATTACCCATACAATAAACTGAACACCTAAGCGACTAGCCCTTACTTAAAGTAAAACTTCAGATTTGTTCTTAATGTTTTCATGAACGCAACCAGCATCAAAAAGCTTTGTTTGTGGAGCCACTGAACGTTGATTACTGCATCCTTAGGATTGTTTTCAATAAATCACATGAATACTACGCAACGCCTACTACAATCAGCATATGTTTGACGTATTAAAGAAGTGCGTAAGCGACTTGAATTCTTTCAGGATTACTTCATCTCATTTGACCTTCAGGCTCTTTACTCTACCAATGCATAGACACATACCCTTCCTAATTGATCATTACAATCCTTCAGTTTGGATTGCGACCTAGCTTCTCACACCATTTATATTACGTGTGTTAAATTTATACACTAGTGGCGGGACCTTCAATTTAAAGTCGACTCTGATCGACAAATGTTTGAAAAACTTTTCATGGCAATTTTATTTATTCTCAGAGTTTTTTTTGCCAGAAATCTGATAAGAGGAAGTGGCTGAAGAAATATTTTTTTCATTTCGTTTTGATGCCCGACCTGTGGTTTGAACCCTGGGTTTACGTCTAATAAGCCAACACACTATCTACTAGACTACGGCGACTTCACATACATACATACTTAGTCTTACAATCTTTCAGTCAGGATTACGACCTAGTTTCTCAAACTAATACTTGATTAAAAAAAAATACAACAACAATTGTGGCGCCATGTTTTGTAAAAAATCACAAGTCCTCACTAAAAACAGTAGGTTGTTTATTGAAACACTATTGAAAGCAGAAGCAGAGAGAGAAGACTTTAACACAGGTTAAAGTCAATGTCTTATTATTTTTTAAAATTTGTTTTACTTCTCTTCTACTCTACTGTAAGCTATGCTACTTTGCTCTCTACCCTTTGTCCATTTGTTTTATTACTGGAGGTTAAAAAGAAAATATGAGAAGTCATTAAAAAGTACCATTACTTCCTTAGTTCATTGGTTAATATAAACCGTTTAGTAAGGTTTACAACCTAGCTTCTTACACCACCCATGTTTAAAGTGAACTCCGAACGATAAATGCTTGAAAATCTTTTCTTAGAAATTTTATTTTACTCTCAGAGTTTTAGCCAGAAAAGTGCTGAGTGGAAGTCGTCGAAAAAATACTTTCATTTTGTTCGAGATATCTGTACTGGGGTTTTAGACATGGCCTCACACTACCTACTAGACTACGGCGATTTCGAAGTAAAACTACAATTTTGTTTACTTCCTCGTCTTATTTACCATCAGAGTTTTTGCCAGAAGAAGTGCTGAGAGGAAGTGGTCGAAAGAAATATTTTTTCACCATTCGTTTAGATATAGGGGAATGCCTGAGCTAGAGTTTGAGCCATGGGATTGTGTGTAATAATACTAGACTACGACGTCTTCAATTACATTCCTTCGCTTTTCCCAACATCAGCATCAGTTCTACTACATTTGGGATGCCTGTGACAAAGGTTTCCAAAAATCAAATAACAAACTTCTTATCACACCAGTTTCTCCTACAGGGTTCTTATTGGAATATTGAGAGTAATGTGGCCTTAAGAGTAGATCCAGTATGATAGTATTAATTCCGATAAGTCCATAACTGACCAGCTACTTTCTACTTCAATATGCTTTAAATGCCTAGAGTTTCTTTTACCAAATGGTGTCGATCAGATAGTATTTTTGATGCTTTAACTATGGACACATGATATTAAAGTATGCTACGACATCTACCATGTTTTCTTACCCAATTACAGCATTTTCAACATGAAATTTTTATATGAAATACTAGCATAGAACACTGAAACCCTTAAGCAATTACGCCTTATGACTCAAACAACACATCTTTAAACTCCATTTACCTTACAAAACTAAACACAAACATTTTTGCTGTGGATTTAATTTTCAATACGTTTGCAATTTGTATTATTCAAAAAAAAAAAACGAATAAAAATTTCAAATCATTTCTTCAATTGATTTTTCTCTTGTTTTTCCTCTCCAGAAACTTTCCAAAACGTGTCGAAACACTAAACATTTAATGCCAGCCAGCAATTTAACTGCGTTTCTGTGTTTATCGGTGTGTCATCATTTTGTTTTTGTTGTTCGTTGTTTGTTGTTTGTTGTTTGTTTTTTAGTGGCATTTACCTTCTGATTTTTATTGATTGCTTGGAATTGCTTGGAATTGCTGCTTGAAATGCTTGAAATGTTAAACTTCCGGTGTTTTATAGTTGTTCGCTTGATTTTTCATTTCAATTTTTATTTCCGCCTTAACGTCATCTCTACCTCACCACCAATCAAAAACACTCTCTATCTCTCTTGCTCTCTTACTCTGTGCTGCTCACATTTTTATCACACTTTTATAGTTTCTGCTGCCACACTTGGCTGGAATATTTAGCCAAGAGTGAGTGGGTGCAACTGAAAGGAAAACATCTTGTGTTTGTACATCCAAAGAAGAAACACTCATCACCACCTGCTGTTTTCTTTTTTGTTGCAGACATTAAGCATGTTTCTTTTCTTCTTCTTTTTTCTTCTGATTTTTAAACAAATCAAATCAAATCATACAGACTGGAAACACTCATTCACTCACTCACTCACTCACTCTTTACTATTTATTGTTATGTGTGTTTGACGTTTTTGTTGCATCGGAGGAGATAAACGAAGTTTTGAAGACAACTTATCTGCACAGTTTAACATGCAGCTTCGAATAGACTTGAAATTGTTCAACAAATTGAATTTCTTAAGTCGCACAGTCATGATTATGGTTCGAAAGATTGAAATCAAATAAGAATTTCCATACAAAAAAAAACAAAAAAAAATTATAATTTGTCTGCTACACAGGGAAACAAAATGTTGAAAGAGGACCCAAAAAACTGATCCTAGAATGTGAAATTGAAATAGTTTGTAGAGGAGTGATTTTGTGATTTACATTACATTCATTATTGTTGTTTGTGTATTTTGTTTACATTTATTCTTGTAGTGTTGTTGGTATATTTTTGTTTACTTGTTTACCATTCTTTTTTATGCTGGTGTTTGTTGTTGTATGTTTGTTTACAATTTTTTGTTATGCTGGTGTTTGTGCGATAATTTGTAAACAGGATTGTTTACTGCATTGTTTTGTTTTTGTAGCTTTTGTTTATAATTTTAATGTTAAGCGATGTAAAAGGAAAAAACCAGTATTTAGATTTTTCATTTTCATAACAATATAAATTACTTCATTGGCCATAACAATCCGTTTAACGGATTTCGGCCTGCCGCAACACATCCTCTGCTTCATGTGCGCCTACGCCAGTCCTCTTCGCCGAATTAGAATATAGAATGTATTAGTTTTGTCCTACGAGAGAGGTCTCTGCTACTCAATTGCCTATTGAGACCATAGTAGAACCTGTTGGCAAGAGTGATCGTGCGCTTGATCTCCAGACTGACATTATTTCTGGTGATAACGGCGGAGCCAAGATAGATGAATTCTTTGATCGTATTAAAAGTATAGTTATCGGTCCTAATCTGAGAATCAATACGCCGCGCATCTCTACTTGTCGATAACATATACTTTGTTTTGCCCTCATTTACTGCCAGACCCATCTTACAATCTAAATACATGGGAATAATAAATTGGCAGCTTCTTTAATCATGGCTTCCTGGTGATCTACCATTTAATTCTTTAACAACATTTCAACAATTTTATCAATGATGGATGGTGTGTTCACAATGTTTGTGCACCAAACCTAGCATATCATACATGCCAAAGAGCTGGATAGTAGCACGTAAGGTTTTCAACAGACTCCTCTTTCTAGTCGTTACATTATTTTTGTTAAGAACTTAGATAATCCATGTGTACTTCACCTTCAATTTGCACTATTATAGTCGAGAATACTTATTTTAAACGACGCGATAGTGTCGCTACTGAGACCAGATGTATTCACACCAGTCAGATGTTCTCCGGATCTACTCGTCTAGTAGTTCAGAAGTCAAATGGTCAATTCTTCTTTAATGCTTTATCTTACCAAGTCTAAGGCCTTAATGTGTGATTGCACGACAAGTATAGGCGTTTGACAGTCAACAGAAATACATATCCCACCTCTCAACATAGTAGTGAGCACATTTCTTTGATGGCCTGAGGCAATGCACCATCCAAGCTTTCATGAATTCTTAATGACTGTTATTCTGTTTTTGTACAATGGGTTAATTCGACCTCCTTGTACTGTACTTGTCTTAATTTACAAGTACACGTCCTCTAACCTAACCTTATTCTGTTATTCGTTAATTCGACCTCCTTGTACTGTACTTGTCTTAATTTACAAGTACACGTCTAACCTAACCTTATTCATTTTCGATTCGTTGTAGGATGGTCCAGTTTTCATCACACGTTAACAAGAGCATAGGACAGCTTTTATTTTGCTGCATATGTGGCTGATGTGCCTTTTCGTTCTGTTAAAGTATTTACGGCTGTTATTGCGTTACTTTCTTTGGAAGCCTGTAGGACAGGAAGTCGGCGAAAGAAATATTTCTTCTCGTATTTCGTTCTATTCAAGATGTCTGAGCTGGGATTTGAACACACTACATACAATAACTTCAGACGTCTGGCAAAAAATCTGAGAGTAAATAAAATTACTATGAAAGGAGTTTCAAAAATCTGTCGTTCGGAATCAGCATTAGACTGTAGGTACTGCCGCTCATAAATAAAATTAACACACACACCATAAGTGGTGTGAGAACCTAGGTCGTAATCCTGACTGAAGAGGTGTTCTAAGCAATTAAATGTGTGTGTAGGTTACTTTTTTTGGTTTTTCATTCATACTGTAGCACATCCTGGAATAATAGTGTTGCCATCTAACATTGCCAAGAAGCAACGCCATCTGTAAAATTGTTTCGGTTTGTTCGATTAGGTGCCTTGTTTGCTTATTGAATCGTACGTTTTCCCAAGGACTGTCTTTTGATGATCTTCGTTGTGGATTTCATCCGCTTTGTTTAGTACGGGAACCTGCTGGAGAGATTATTTGAAGGGCGAGTTGACGCACCAACCAGTTACTTGGACTTAGGTTAGGTCGTGTACTTGTCATTTAAGACAAATATAGTACCCGGAGGTCGAATTGTACAACGTCCTAGTTTCTCACACCACTTATGTTGTGTGTGTTAATTTCATACATGAGTGGTGGGACCTACAGTTTAAAGTCGACTCCGAACGACAGATTTTTGAGAAACTTTTCATGGCAATTTTATTTCACTCACAGAGTTTTTGCCAGAAATCTGCTGAGAGGAAGTCGCCGAAGAAATACTTTTTGTATTTTGTTTTGATGTCTGGCCTGGGGCTCGAACCCTGGCTTTACGTCTAACAAGCCAACACACTACCTACTAGACTATGGCGACTTGATCTAAACAATTGCGTATATTTACGTGATACTCTGCTTTCTCTTAGAACATTCTCTAGGCATTGTAGTAAAAACACTACCTATTAGACTACGGCAACCTCAAAAATTGGACTTGGTTGTAACGACATCTCTATCACAGTGGAAATGCTTACAGGAAATGGTGTAATGGGAAGACACGCTGAAAGAATACAGTTCCATCTAACGACTTCTGCCGTGGGTGCAGATCCGCTAAGAAAGAAGAGACCGTTATCCACTTTCTTTGTCAATGCCCATCTCTTGAGAGATGCAGACATATGTTATTTGGCTCTCTAATCCCTGTCAGTTTGACGGAGCTATCATCCATGTCAAGGATCCAGAGTCATTTATTAAACTTTCTGGCTGGTTTTCCAGCATGGGGTAGTCGTGCTTTAAATGTGCAGCCCTTGCGCTGACCAACTGCTTTTTCTTCCCTGATTTGGGTGATCTTGGTCAGTACAGAGACTGTGTTGCCTTGTGGGGTCAGTGAGCTTTTGGTATCAAAGCTACCACTCCGACCTACCTGATGTATTTTAATAAAAAAATACTGAAGCTGCGATAATGACAAGAAAGAACTTTGTTTTCTGTACAAACTGTACTATACTTGGCTAAGAGTATTAAATGCTTGAATGAAATCGAAAATAATAAAAAACCGAAATAATCCCTGATGACTGGTGTCATTATTTAAGCAAAAATATAGTGAAACCTTATATGATGATAAGGATGATGGTGATAGTGATGCTGATGCTGATGCTGATGCTGATGGTTGTATAGTAAATGATTGAGTTTCCTCGAAGTCTGGCTTTTTATCTGGCATTTCATTTCTATGTCTTGTTTTTTCCTTTGCTTTGCTTTCTTTTTTTCTTTTTTCTATTTAATGCCTGAGTAAAATATACGAATTCGTTATTACTGAAGAGAAATTGAAATTGCCGCAAATGATTCAAATACAAACACAAACACACACACATAGATACTGATGCCATAAAAAAAATATAAAAAAAGAGAAAGAAAATGAAAATAGAGAAACGGAAATATTTTCCCAATGCAGGTTTACCAGGCACAGAGACACTTAAACAACCACAATTCCAGGCATACAAACAAGGACTCAAGCACACATACATACATACATACATACATTGGGAACGAGATTCATTTATTTTGCAGTTACATTTGACTTCAATTTCTTGCTTTATTTCTCTCTCTCTCTCTCCCTCTTTCTCTGCCTCTTTTACTCTCTTACTGCTCTTGCCTTAGGGTATGTGTATCGAGTTCTTTAAGTCTTGTTGCAGTGTAAAACCCCAAAAGTGTTTTTTAACTTCCAGTTCGAGTTCCCTTTTTTCTGTTTTTTTTTTTTGGTTTTTGTTTTCTACCTACCACTCTAGAGCGTTAAGAGAATTTCTGGTGTATTTTAGTGTAACATCCGGTGCAAATGAACATCATAACTTTAGGGAAAACGTTACAACAGAACAAACAAACGTACGTTGGTTTGGCAGAAACATTTTACTTGCCACACGAAATTTCGTTTTGCCATGGCATTACTAAACTAGACTACACAGTACAGTACAGTATCTTGAGAAAGTATGTATCCATGTGTATAGTTTTCTTTGATTTGTTTTATTTGCCTCCGTTACCCTTCAGTGATTTTGGCTTACGTTTGTGTTTTCAGTAACTTTATGACTTCGAAATCGAAATGAAAGATGGTTTTAAAACACACACACACATACGCTGTAAAATAAAATAAAATTTTGTTTTCATTTCAAATGTTTATACATTTGCCATCTCTCTCTCTCTCACTCTCTTTCTCTTCATCCCTTTTTCTAAAGTCATTACAGTTTTGTATAACATGTCTATACATGTGTAGTCATATGTGTGTGTGCGTGCTTGCAGCAAAACCACAATCATTTCAAAGTGCGGTTTTCCCATTTCCTCTGCCTTTATCATATGCCAGGCAATAACCCTTCTTAGCAAAGCCTTTAAAGCCCTTAAATTCTGTTTTGGAGAAGAATTTTTTCCAATTTCACATCAAAAAGCTTTGGTGACCAAACGAATTTGTGGATTTCTTTGCTTTGGCAAGCCCAGTAATATCGATTAACACCCGTATATGGCCTGCCATGTTAAGAGTTTAAGAAGGTCAGGTTTTTCCAAATGTAAAGAAAATTAAATTTTTGAAAATAAATTCCAAGAAGAAGAATCAAATTACGTTTAATTGATTGCAAGAGGTCATATAAGGGTTGTCCTCTTGATAAAGGCAATGAATAGATGTTGTATTCTACCATTTGGAATCTAACAAATCCATCTTAAATGTGCCAAACCCTCTTAGACTATGTTTCTAAGTACACACAGTAATGACAACGCGTTCAACTCAGCGAATTGAGAGGCGGATTATGAGAGCCCTCTTTAAAATGGCTATGGCGCCATACTTAATGGAGATTCTGGACAATTACTTTCAGGACAGGAAGGTAATATACCTAACGGATGAAGGAGAGCAGGAATACTTCCAGGACAGGAAGGTAATATACCTAACGGTTGAAGGAGAGCAGGAATACGTAGTGACGGGGGTGTCCCGCAGGGCTCTGTACTTGGGTCACTACCTTGGAACATTATGTACGATGCAGTACTTCGACTGCGATTGCCAAAAAGGACTACAATTTGGGCCTAAGACGGTAATGGAAATTGAGGAGAAAACGAACACAGCGATACGAAATGTTGGAGCATGGCTGGAGAAGGCAGGTTTGACACTTGCTGCACATAAAGCGGAGGCCGTCTTGATAAGCGGTCGGAAGATCGTGGAGAAGATGGAAGTGACCGTTGGAGGCATAAGGATCGAATCGAAGAGGGCCATAAAATACCTGGGAGTGATTATCGACGACAGGTTGAACTTCAAGGAGTACGGGAAATACATCGGCGAAAGGCCATCTGTAACCCAGGGAGCACTGGCGAGGATGATGCCAAATATTGGAGGACCAGGTCCATTTAAAAGGAGGATAATTTCGGCGGTAGTAACGTCGATAATGCTGTATGCTTGCTCAGTATGGTCGGCGGCACTTTCCGTGGGGACGACGAGGAGGATACTGTCCTCGGTGTGTCGTCTAAGCGCGATTAGACGGATAAGTGGCTTCAGAACAGTGTCTGCTGAAGCGGTATTGATATTGACAAAGACAATACCAATAGACATATTGGCGGATGAGATGAGAAGGATATACCTTCGCCGTCTCGAGTACCCAGGACAAATAGCGGCTATAAAAGCGGAGGAACGAAGGACTTCCATGCACAAATGGCAGTCACGATGGGAGAGCAGTTTAAAAGGAAGATGGATATTTCGCCTTGTCCGTGATTTAACCCTTCAGATGAGGAACGAACATTGCGAGCTGAACTACTACGTTACCCAGTTCCTTTAACTGGTCATGGGTGCTTCAGGAAGTACCTGAACAGATTTGGTCATGACACTTCCCCTTTATGCCCAAACTGCGTAGATGAGGAGCAAGATGTGGAGCCTCAGATTTAGATGGCCGGGAGAAACTTATTTAGGACCAAACCGGCTAATGAAAGAGCTGTTGAATTGTAGGATTCTTTGGAGTCAATATAGTCAGAAAATGGCTGAAGTTATGCTAGTACTCCGAAGACTGGAGGAACGGAGGCGAAATTTAAATTGATGTGATAAAACTTTCAAGCTAACCAGCCCTCCGCTAAGTAATACCTTACGCCAGTCCCGCGGGGGAAGAGTGGTTGAAGTCTGTAGGGGGTGGGTTTAGTACGTTGGCACCAGAGATGGTGAATCGTGCACTCTTTTGTTGGAACAAAAGTGTCTTCCGAAGATTCCCACCTCCGGCTCAAGACAAAAAAAAAAAAGAAAAAACCTACAAATGTCAAAGAATATTTTGGTGCTCAGGATTTCTATAGCACAGCACCTCTATGTTAAAGCACTCAAATATCCCCCACAAAAGTGTTTAAATCGTATTTAGCGTAATGCAAGACTAACACAGGAATGAAAATCAGGGAAACGCTCACGATTTTCAATGAACGACAGTAAAAATGGGAGACGCTGCACAAACTGTAGATGGATTACAAGTTAACAATGTGCCCTGACACGTAACGCTCAATTATATCAAACTCACCAAATAACATCGTAAACCAAATGCACATCAAGTTCGTTGAATGCTTGTCAATTAATTGCACAACAAATTATAGTCAAAGTCACCGTAATCTAGTAGGTAGAGTGTTGGCTTATTAGACACAGAGATAATTGAACTGGAAGCCTACTGTCTTCCGACTAACAGAGAAGCACACCTGTAGCATCCTAGAAAGTGTAAACAAGGAAGAACAAAAATAATATGAAACCATGACAGTTCCTTAAAGGAGTCTCAGAGAGAATAGTATTTGAAGCTTAAGCTTAAGACGTTCTTATGTTAAGTTAGCTTACGGACTGTCTTTGAAAATCAATGTCCATCTGTATAGGAAACCCCTCCCGACTCCAAAATTAATCTTACTGTTGCATGAATCTTTTTTGAATCAAAGATAAGAGACGATGAGAAGTGAAGAACCTCCATCAGTCTCTTCAAAGCTTATTGTAGGAATGCTACCTCTAATGGCAATCCCTTCAATAGAGTAGAAGCCTAATGAATGGCCATGCGATTTAAAGAAAGAAGTATATCGGTTTAGGTGCGCACAGTCGCCTGGAAATATGTGTTAAGGCAGGCCGAAATCCGTTAATCGTGTTGTTAATGGCCCATTAAGTAAGTAAGTAAGTCCTCTTCTTATCCATATCAGGTCAGCAGACACTAGCAATATTGTATATTACATATTAACATATAAAACAACCGAAGAAGAACTCTGTCTAACTGAGGCAAACGACACACCAGTGTCCTGTAATATGTCTGTACCAGGACCTTTCAGTTTATCAGCAATGTAATGTCCTGAGTTAACTTTAAATGATCCAAAGTGTCTCTTAGAAATGAATATATTTATGAACGAGGACTTAGGACGAGGAAGTAATACTCGTTAAGGACTTTATTGCTGCCTAGCTATCCTAGTCAATTAAAAAATTATCAGGGAAAATCCCATCACTTCATAAGCCTTACTGCGTTTTGTACAATGGGTCAATTCGACCTCCGGATACTGTACTTGTCTTAATTGACAAGTACACGTCCTCTAACCTAACCTAACCTAACCTTGAACGATGCAGTGGCGGTCATATGTTTTGAGGAGATATTAAATGGATTCCTTATACAAGGAAACACAACAGATCGTATGATGGAAATAATGTGACATCTTTACACGACAACAATAATAATAACAACATCAGAAGCCTTAGTGTACATACCACACAGTCTATTCTGTCGCATATATTGACCCCTTTAAGGCCTCAACACTAAAATTCGAATATTCAACCCAAAACTTCTTATCAGGCTTAAAATATATGTATGTCCCCTTCAGTACTGAAACGTATTAAACTGTTTTCCAATTTACTATTAAATTCCAATCCAATAAAATCTTCTTCTCTGTGGGAAACGCACTGTGCAACTGTTTCTCTAACAGATGTCCTAACTTAAAACGAAAATTTTTTTTCCTTTTAGTTTCCCATTTGTAACCCACTTAACAGCCCTAAATTATAATTTTTGACCTTTTCAAAGCAACCCAATTATAATGCCTTAATATTGTGGATAACAACAACAACAACAATACAAAAAACAATTGCAACATTTGCTAGAGTAGAAATGGAAACGGGAATATGACGCAAAACAAGCCAAATCTCCCACTAATCAAAACACACTCAACCATGAATCCAATTCATCAACAATTAGAGAATGTGATAACGAAACAATGACAATTACAAAGTCCATACCCCACACCCCCCTCCCCCCGCCGCCGCCACTTTTCTCCATTTACCCACGCATTCCTGTAGCAATCCATCTAGCAATCCATTCATCCATCTTTGTTTGCAAACATGCAGTCAGTTGTGTGGGCATGGATGATGCGTGTGTGTATGATATATGTATGCTGCTGCTCGTGTGTGGCTCGTGTGTGTAGGGTATTTGCATCGTGCATAAATCGCTTGAGGATATTTTGCGATAAGTCATGTTGGTTGTAAATTAAACTTTACGATTACGATTAGAAAATTGTTGCACATGTTGTTGCCACAACAATACTCCATATACACCTCCGCCCCCTTTCCCTGACATTGCATTTGATATTGTTGTTGTTGTTGTTTTTATTACTAATGAGCACAATGACAGGATTTAAGAAAAGTTACCCGGGTTGTAAGCGAACTAAAGGAATTCCAATTTGCATACGATTTGAACAATTTTTTTTTTGTTACGTTTATGGGTGTGTAAAGGGGGCGGTAGGGTTGTAGGGTACTGTGAAGCATAAAAATTGTATTTTGTTAACCCACAGAGAATGCATTACAAGACGAAAATCTTTAGTTTGAACAGCAGCTGTTGCTATTCTGAGAACGAAGCTTAACGAGGGACAATTGAAAATGTTTTCCAAACAAATTTAAAAAAAAAATTATGTTAAAAAATTTCCCAAACTTACCTCGTTACCATATGCTTTCCATTCAAACGTTCGGTTTATATTTGTCTGGAATAGAATGGACTTTTCAACAGCAGCAGCATTTTGTTTTAAGGGCACACACAAATAAAATCTTCTTGCCTTTGCTTTACATGACCCCTCCCCCAACCTCTCTTTACGATGGCCTGTTTGTAACATGTATCTTTAGCATCAGGCAACAGCTGCTACCGACCACTTTTATAACAGAAACAATAATAACAACAACAACAAAAAGAGCAACAACAAACTATAACAACATTTAGAAAAAATAATTCACACAGGATTTTATGTGGTAAACTGTGATGTGATGTGATGTGATGGATATTTCAATGACCAGGAGTTCGTTTTTTTTCCATGACGCTGTTGCCGCATTTTATGCTGCAGGATAAATTGAAATATTTAAACATGTTTACACTTAAAAAACATAAAAATATATGCAAATATTTAAAATATGAATTCTAAAAGAGTTGCAAAATATTGTATAAAAAGGCCCTCATTGGTAAAGAAAACAAATTTTTCTAATGAATTGAAATTTGTTGCTTCCTGGGACGCAATTAGTTTCAATGATAATGCCGTGTACAATACATGCATAAATACATAATTGGTCATTACAACCCAGGTTTACAGGTCAGGATTACAACCTAGTTTCTCACACCACTTATGTTGTGTGTGTTAATTTTATACATCAGTAACGAGTGACTGAGTTCTTACTACACGTTGCCTGCTTTGTCTTGCCTTTTTATATGCACACGTATTCAGTCTGATGATTTTGTTGCTTTCGTTCTTACTGATGTTGTTGGTATATGCAAGCAAGTTCGTTGTATTTATTGGTGTAGCTTTTGTTTATTGTTTTTAATTTTAAACGATGGTACACCGTTTCCATTTTCGTAACAATATTGTTACGCAAATCGAAACGACCTAATATCGTTTAACAACAAAAACGATTAACAAAGGTCACACGATACAAATACACACTAACACTAAGAATACAATGAACGTGTTGATTATCTAAAGCTGCACACACACATATGTACAACGATCCTGGGTGCGCCTGGTACCAACAACAACATGTTTGTGGCAAAAAGGGGTAGACAACGTAAGCAAGGTACACAAATAATAATATACTAGCAATAGAATTCTCGAGAAGGCGAGAGCAAGAACCCTCCACATCGAGAGCGTTCATCATAATGATTGCGTGCGTATATAAAAGGGTAGCTGGGTCAGTTATAATTCAGTCAGCCTTGTGTGAAGACCCGTTGCGGTTTGAACGTACAAGTGGTATTGCTTACAAAAACGTTGTAAGCAGAGAAGATCTTACGAAAAGTTGTTAGTGTTAGTTTCTCACAAAACTTATGTTCTGTGTGTTAATTTTAAACACGAGCTGCGGAACCTACAGTTTAAAGTCGACTCCGAACGACAGATTTTTGAGAAACTCTTCCATGGCAATTTTATTTACTCTCAGATTTTTTGCCAGAAAGCTACGGAGAAGAAGTCGCCGAAGAAATATTTTTTGTATTTTGTTTTGATGTCTGGCCTGGGGTTTGAACCCTGGAATTACGTCTAATAAGCCAACACGCTAAGCACTAAGCTAAGGCGACTTCGATCGTGAGCAATACAGTCGCTTATTAAGGGATTGAATAAGAGTGAGGAAAAACATTAAAGCGTTTAGACAGAATGGTAATTTAGACGAGGAGAAAACTTTGAGTACACACGTTACTAACAGTATGATTGTCAACCCAGCGAAAGCCGTTTCATATCGGAAGTTTTTTCCCCAAGGTACAAGATACTTCTGGAGACAGCAGCATATCTGCTACAACAACAACAAAAGTAGGTAAGTCGAACTAGAAGCCTGCATTAGTGCTCTTTCTCTTTACAATTAGAAACCGATTAAAGAAATAAAAAATCTCCAAGCATTGTAACATTGATTACCTAACACTGAAGACGAATGAAATCAAATCAACCCAAAAGCGTTTGGAATGCCATTAATTTGGAACAGACCCAAATCATACAATATATTAAAAAATTCGTCGAAATTTGAATTATGCTTCATTTGAATGAATTAACCATCATCTGGTAAGTATTTCCATTGAATTGAAGGTAGATTAAAAATTTCCAAGGACAAAAATAAAATCACCGTCTTTTGAAGAATGAGCTACAGTACTTATAGCTTATGCATGTTTTATGTATACAGCTTGTGTAGAAGATGGCGGAATGTATGAACAGGTAATAAAAATACGATGACCATTCATTTTTATTAAAGCAGCTATAAATTCAATATCGTGAGGTGTATCAGTTACTACAAGCTCAGAAGGTAAATTACATGAAATAGCAATAAGGACACCTCCTCCTGTAGTTTCGTTGCCACGATCACGACGAAAGAAATTAAATTTGTTACAAAGTATTTCAGTACTCAAAAAATTATCATTTAACCATGTCTCCGTAAATACTAATATTTGCTGATCGATGTTAAAACTATTCGTGTATAATGTAGTAAGTTTTGTTCTCAAGCCACGAACATTTTGGTAAGCGATGGCTATAAAATCGTCGGTTAGTTTTTTGGAACAAAAGATTCACGTTGTGGAAGTACGGCAATACTTTGGGGTCTAGCTCTATAGATATATTCCCGAACTAGAGTATTGTTGGCCAGAAATTCGGATTAAGTAAGGTTTAAAAAATATCCGTAGAAGTGATAATTTTAAATGATGAGATAGATCTGTATTGAGGTATCCGCATCGCTTCCAATAGGATTTCTTATGTAAAAATCAACAGATTCCGATGTTGTATCGTCTGTAAGCGCGAAATGAAAATTGTCTTTTTTGGAGGAACTGATCGGAGAGGAATATACCTGGAATCACTATTTATGGATCCGGGAGAATTAATCGTGTTTGGAGTATTTATACATTGTGGAGGATTGCTTACATTAGGATATAAATTTGTACTATTCAATTCAGTAATATTGGAGGAAGGAACATTGCAATCGGATTCACGATATAAATTATTACCATTCAATTCAGTAATATTGGAGAATCGAACATTACAATCAGATGCAGAGTTACATGGGGGCACAGAAACATTTGCTTGGTCGTCTTGCCGACTTACGACGTTTTGGGGAAGACTGTGGAGGAGATTTTAAATTATCCAAAGATTTAAAATCATCAAATAATTTTCCATATGCCGAAATGCGGTCATTTAATTTAATTGCCTCTTTTTGAAGTTCGGTGAATTTGTTTTTACTCTCTTGGAAAAAACGGTGATAATTTACTCCGAATTTTCTACAGTTCTCGCAACACCAATGAAGACCTTTATTTTTAGATACGACTTCAGCAACGAGTCCTGTAAGACCACTACATATAAAATGACAACATTCGTGACACAGCCAACAAACAATCATTCTTTCATCATCATCGCTTTTTAAATTACAATTTTTTTAATAAGCAAGCCATTTTCAAAATTAATTATATAATGTTTTGCTCAGTGTAGAAAAAGTCTGAATCAGATGACAACTCTATTATTCAACCTGACAAAAAAAAATCGTTCAGCATGATATACTGACTATAAGTTTCAAGGTAGTCGCTGTTGTCTATTGTTGGCTTACTGTATGTGAGGTCACAGTTCAAACTCCAGGCCACATATCTCCAACCACATGAAATATGAAAAAAATTTCTTCGACGACTTCAGCTCAGGAGATTTGTGGGAAAAACTCTGAGAGTAATAGAAAAATTGCCATGAAACCCACAAATGTGTAAAATTAACGCACACAACATTAGTGCTGTGAGAACAGCAGGTTGTAGTCCTGACTAAAGGCTTATAATGACCAGTAATGTATGTATGTAAGTCTCAACGCTTGTTGAGTTAAAATATCGGAAGTGAACATTATCGTTGAAACACGTTCAACTAAATTTCCGGGTGCCCTGGTAGTCTAGTGCGTACTATGCTAGACTATTAGCGTGAGGGTCATGGACTCGATTCTCACCAGAGACTTTGGTCTGTGACACTACAACAAGCATATGGTCAAAGTTACTCAGCTCGTATATAATCAGAATATAATTTGTAATTAATAAATTTCCAACTGGGTATACTAATGCCAATATGTACTCATATATATGTATATATATGTGTATGTGTTTTCCTTTGTTGATTTATTTTTGTTTTTTGATTTATATTTCTGTCTACATTTTATTTAATTTTCTATTTTTTAAAATAGTTTCACTCGCTCTCCAGATACAAAATTCATTCATTTTCACAGAAACGTTTTACAAAATTCCATTCCCCATCACCCAGACCCAGACACTCTCATCTGCATGTCATTATTTTTAAATGTTTTGATATTCGCACACACAAAAAAAAATCAAATTTTTTGTCTTCAAAAGGATATTTTCATAATATTTGTTGTTGTGGTTGGTGTTGTTGTTGTTGTTGTTATGTTTTCTGCATTTAATTTAAATTTTTTTTTTTCGTTTTTCATTTTTCTGTAGCAGATTTTCCAGTACAACCGTCTGACGACAGTATAAGAAATGTTTAGTTTAACCATTTCGATGAGAACACAGTTGTTGTTCATTTGGTGGTTGTGGCTGCGGCAGTGGTAGAAAATCCAAATAAAAATAAAAAAAGAAATCTTTTTATGAAATGAATTTCATTAAATTTAAACGCATGTACGTGTTAATAATTCTAAAAAATGTTGGTTCCTTTTTATCTTTTTTCCTAAAACCACTTGGCTTTTTATACGGAAAAAAACAGGATATTTAAATAAATTTTGTACCCTACACCCGGCAGTGGGTTCAAAAGAATCAAAGCATACGGTATAGTACTGGTTTTTTTTGTCCAACCAAGGCTCTAGGAATAGACTTTACTGATGCATCACTGATGTTGGGCCATCAAAAAGTTTTTATTTAAAAATGCAACAAAACAAAAACGATTTGAAATCTTAAACAGATTTATGTTCCTGCTGTGAAGTAAAATTGTTCCGTTTAGAAATGGAATATTATTTCATTCATATGGTTGCCGCGGCTGGCCTTACAGTACCTCATTCGATCTCACCAATGCTCGTGCACTTTTTGAGTGTATCGGCTCCTATCTCGACAATGGCATCACAACTGTTGGCCTTCAAATCCTCAACTGTCTCTGGTTTGTCGCCATAATACTTTTTCGCAAATCGAAATGACCTAATATCGTTTAACAACAAAAACGATAAACAAAAGCCACACGATACAAATACACACTAACACTAAGAATACAATGAACGTGCTGCATACACACATATGTACAACGAACCTGGTTGCGCCTGGTACCAACAACAACATGTATGTCACATACAAGGGATAGAAAACATAAGCAAAGTACACAAACAACAATGTATTAGCAATAGAGCTCTCGAGAAGGCGAGATCACGAAACTTCCACTTCAAGAATGTTCGTTAGACTGGTTGTGTCGGACTATAAAAGGGCTAAACAAAGCAACCAGCAGTCAGTAAGAATTCAGTCAGCCTTGTGTCAAGTTGCATGTGAACAAAATAAGTCGTGGTTGTAAAGATCCAGTGAATACTTGTGTGAACTAGTAAAGTGAATAAACAGATTATTATTGTTGTATCGTTAAGTGTGAAGAGTGGCACAAACGTAATGTGAATAATAAAGAGAGTTTAAGAAAAACTAAACACATATTTGTTTTTTACTTGGTTTGCAATTAACGAACACATATTTAAACGTTTTTAAAAAGTTAAAAACGTAACAATACTTTTCTTTAACGATGTCCCACAGAAAATAGTACAACGGTGTCAAATCTTAGCTTTTTGGCGGCCAATTGACATCACCAGTTCGGCTAAATAAACGGCCATCAAACGTTTGACGCAATAAATCGATTGCAACACGAAATGTGTGGAATTTGCACCATTCTGTTGAAACTAAACATCGGTCACATCAATGCCATGAAGAGCGCGTACAAAAAAATCAGTTGTCATGGTGCGAGAGGTGTCTGCATTGATGGAGTCGTAATGGTTGCGCCGTTCTCTTTATCAAAGAAATATGGGCCAATGATGATGGCCCACCCTATAGTAGGACACACTGTTATATTCAATTATAATATCGTAAATACAGCGAGAATTATAGATGACAGTAAACGAAAACTCAGACCTGCAATGATATAGAAAGGATAGGCAGGACAATGCTAAAAACCAAAAACTTGATATCGAAAGAGAACGGAAAGGCATTTTTTGAGAGCCGTTAACACATGATTTATACAGCAGATAGCAGGCGAGAGTAACTGATGTGTATGAATACTGTACAGATCCGATAGATGAAAAAGTGTGGGTTTCTCTAAGCTGACGAAGGTCATTAAGGCGACACTTCGAAGTAATGGGAAAACGGACTCGATGTGAACGGTTGTGCCGTCCACATTTTCAAAGAAATGTTGGTGCTCTCGCTTCGCAGTCACTCGCAATGGTTTCATTCGGTTCTGTAACACCACGTGTAGGTTTTCTGGGCCCCAAGTACGGCAATTTTGCTTATTAACCTACCCACCAAAATGAAAATGTGCTTCATCCGAAAAAATGATTTTTCTTTTTTGGCAAAATCAATATAATCGTGCAGTTTCTCGTTGGCGCAATATATCACAACGTTGGTCAAGCGTAAATCGATTCATTATGTTCAGTGGGGATAATATTCTGACTTTTGTGATGTGAATAGAATGTCATAAGTATTGCCAGATTCGAAATAACCTATGTTTCGAATTTAAACCAATAGATGGCACACCCGATAGTTACGTTGTAAGTAAGTGGAACTGCATGAACAACGTTCCACATACAGATGGTGAGATAGCAGAAGGGCGCATCCCTCTGTAATGCATTGTGCACTGGTAGATCCCCCACAAATGGATCTGCTCCACGAGAAATACGGTATATTATGATTTGTCGAAAGAGCCCTTCATTTCGCTAGAGCCTAAGCAGTTGTATTAGCGAAAGAACAATGAAATGATAACCATATTGCGCTGGTGTTCCAATGCGTCAATAGCTTTCGATACCCAAGCGTCATCATTTCATGAGCATTTCTTCTCATTTCTGTACACAATCAAAAAGCCACAAAATAGATTTCAATAAACACTTTCGGACTGATGTAGGTTCAGTAAATAAGGCGTCAATCATGTGTAAAGAATTTAATTTTTGCACTTTCTTAAGAAACCGTCAATTTGAATGCTTCTTACGACACTTGGAAAATATGCTGCTTCCAGTGAATATTCAATTTTTATGACCAGAATGCTTCTTACACTCAAATGTTTAACCCAGCAATAGCGACAGATGACCCCAGATCAGATATCTCGAATCAAAAGAAATTAGAAAAAATATTTCTCCGGGGACTTTCTCTAGGCAGTTTTCTGGTGAAAATTCTGCCATGAAAAGATTTCACAAAATTCTGTCATTTAGACTCGACTTTAAATTGCAGTTGGCACTACATACGAGCACATACATAACATAATTGGTCATTACAACCCTTTAGTCAGGATTACAACTTAGCTTCTCACACCACTGATGTTGTGTGTGTTAATTTTATCCATGAGTGGCAAGACCTACAATTTAACATCGACTCTGAATGACAGATTTTTGAGAAACTTTTTCATGGCAATTTTTTCTTTACTCTTAGAGAGTTTTTACCAGAAATCTGCTGAGAGGAAGTCGCCGATGAATAATTTTTTCATATTTTCGTTTTGACGTCAGACCTGGGCCTCACGTCTAATAATTCAACACACTACCTGCTGGAATACAATGACTGCAATATAGGACTCATATAGATGCTGTACAGAAGATGTCAAATTATTTTTTGTACTCACTTAAGAAACCAACATTTTTAACTTTTCTTTCGACACTTGAAAATTCGAACATTCGAGCGAACATTCAAGTTTTATTGGCAGAATGCTCCAGACTCTGAAATATTTAACAAAGCTATAGTGACATATGTTTGGCGTAATAATATTATCGCGCTTAAAATCTGACCTATTCAAATGGCCCTCGTAGCAGATTGGCTGTACATCGGCTGCGGTTAAGTTTTTCAATGTCAAACCTTTTTGGTCTCCATCTCTCACTCAATGGCTCTGTCTAAGTCACAGGCATGTGAATGACAAATGCTGCTATCAATTGCATGAGAAGAGAAGGAGTTGGATGGTTAAAGAGCTGAAGTCGTTAATAAAAGTAAGGAAATATAATTGGTGTGTTATCTTACTCGTCACGAGCTCATGGTTCAAAGCCCAGCTCAAATATCTCGAATAAAAAAAATATGTCTTCGTCTGCTTTTTTTAAATTAAAAATGACCATGAACAGTTTCTCAAAGAAATCTGGGTGCTATAAGCGGCTATGTTGAGATCCTGACCAAAGGGATGTAATCACCAATTTAGTAAGTAAATATAACCGAAGAAAACCTTGAGGAAACCATGTATGTCACATAATACGACAAATTATTTTTAATAACTTATGTGTGCATTGTATGTCACACACTCCTATTAGACCGACTGTAGCGTGTCTACTTAATTCATACATTTTTAATGATAATTACGGTGTTGTAATGTTTTGGGTTTTTATATTTCCGGTATTAAAATTAAAATTAAAAATAAAAATGACTGCAATAAGAGGGAAATAAAGATAAAAAACGTCAAATAAAGATGTGATTTGCGATAATAAAAAACAAAACAGGACATTTGTATGGAATACATATTTACCTGAAGATAACGTAAAGCAAACAAAGTTTAGAACAACGCTTTTTTAATAAAAGTAGACCTTTTATATATGAAAACTAAATTTCCCATCTTTCTTTAATACAATACCAATTACTTCTTAATTCTCTTACTTGGGCAATTATTTGTTATCCTTTTAATCATCTGTGATGCATTGACGCTCATTTTTCTTTCGTAACAATTTGTTTAAAAATGCAAATTCAACGCAATAAAATTTTTCAAAAGCTTAGCTGTGCCTCTTCCTTACTCCTCTATTTGTTTTTTATGATAAATTTTATTTAAAACCTGCAATAAATTCATTGAAATCCTCATATAATTATCGTAAATAAACGAGAAAGAAAAGAAAGAAAAAAAGGAAAATGGAAAACCAAAATTGAAAATAAATCCGAAAAAATCCCAGAAAACAAGTTTTCTCCCCCTCCCCCTTCCAAGAGAAATAAAGACCAAGATTAGCACAGGCTAAGGCATTGGCACTGGAAGCCATTGAAGAGAAAAGAATATCTGGATGGCAAACAAAAGTAGAAGGGAATGGCAATAAAAATTATAATTACACACGCTTAAACACTTACATAAACATTGAAATAAAGGCATCAACTATGTGCTGAAATTTTTGTACTACTTCCTATTATTTCTTTACCCTAAGAAAGTTAAACTCTTCTATCTTCTTTAACCGTATTCATCTTACAAATTTGACAGTCTATTCCAACAGCTAATAATGTGTGTGAATGATGACAAACCATTGACCAATAAACCTCAAATTATATTGTTACGTTTTTACTTTTTAAAAACGTTTAAAATATAGGCTCGTAGGTTGCAAGTAAAATGAAAATAAATTTGTGTTTAGCTGTAATTAAAATTCTTTAGTATTCGCACAATTCTGTGTGCCACTGTTCACAACTTTGTGTAAACAACAACAATTGCTTTGTTTGTTATTCCTCTGTTTACACCCTTTGCATAAACAGTAACAATTACTAGACAATCGTTCGACAGATCTTTGTAACGGAGGTCATGAAACCACTATTACTCTCTTTAAAAACACTTCGCGTCTTCACACAAGACTGACTGAACTTTTACTAACTCACTCGTCTGCTTTGCCTTGCCATTTATATGGCAGGGTAAACAGTCTGATGAATGTTCTTGAAGATTTCGCTTCTTGAGATCTCTATAAATGCAAACATTGTTGTTTCATTATTGTTATTTGTGTATTTTGTTTACATGTTTACTATTTTTTTATGCTGGTGTTTGTTGTTATATTACGCAGTGCGATAATTTGTAAACAAGTTCATTTATTTTGTTTTTGTAGCTTTTGTTTATAATTTTAATGTTAAACGATGTAAAAGCAAAGCCCCAATATCTAGATTTCTCCATTTTCGTAATAATATTAAAGTGGCGTGGAGCTAATATGAATTCAGACATATTATTACCCGAAAAACATAGTTTCAGAAATACATCACATTACAAGTCTATTACAACTTTGCCTTAAGTGTAGCAAAATTTTACACGAAAATTGAAAAGGCTTGAGAAATTGGTCTTGATACAGTAATCCCTCGATTTACGTCGCAGTTGGTTCCAAAAAAAGGCGACATAAATCAAATGACGACGCAAATTGAAATTAGAGGGAACAAAAAATTTGACGACGTAATTCGAAACAATGTTAATCGAGGCGACGTAAATCGAAGGATTACTGTATAGTAATAACCGTTGAGAGTTGCATTAGTGGTTGTGGTGGGGATATGTTTCCCCAGGGGATAGGTTCTATTTATGCAGTCCATTATGTTGCTTGAGGATACTAGGAAGTGTGAGAGAGAAAAGAGTAGTATTAATGGGCCTAATTTGAACCTAGTATATGTGGCGTAGGTAACACGAAAAACTTCTGCAGGAAGAGCGTTCGATATACGGATAGTGTGGCAAAAAAACGTATTGCATTGTATATTGTATTGCACATTCTACTGACAACTCGACCACATACGTATCTGTTATACGAGAAGACGAGTACCACGTGAAATATATTATATTCGGCAACAAGTCGCCTTATTTCGCTTAAGAACAAGCGAGAGAACAGTGAGACACTAATCACATTGCAACTGTGTTGCATTGAATCAATAGATTTTGAATATCTTTACCGTCATAATGACAACCACAAATAAGATTTCTAGGCACCGGTTGATGCATGAGAGTTACATCCAACTTCCACGCGACATAAGTGTTAAAATTAGAAAGTAAATCGTATGGAGTGAAGCATTTCTTGCACCATCCTAAGGGGCCCAGGAATTGGAAGCTCATTTTGATTCTTTAGACCTCCCAATGTTTACATCAGCCAAACGACGTAGTATTGTTACTATTATGCGAGTTAGTAAGCAACATTGTGACTTTCGACCATAAACATCAACTTTATTCACAAGACGGAAATTTTCTGCACATCGATTCACTTCAAACTATGAATCTGGGAATGGAACTTAGGAGATGTTATCAAATTTTATTAATATTGTTATGAAAATGGAAACGGTCGTTTAACATTAAAAACAATAAATAAAAGCTACACCAACAAATACAACGAACTTGCTTGCATATACCAACAACATCAGAAAGAACAAAAGCAAAAAAAAAAAAAAAAACCACGCAAGCAAACTACACAAACAACAATGCAGTTGCGATAGAGCTCTTGAGAAAGCGAACATTCCATTTCAAGAACATTCATCAGACTGAATACGTGCGCCTATAAAAAGGCAAGACTAAGCAGGCAACGAGTAGTAAGTCACTCGTCACTCATGTATAAAATTTAACACACACAACATAATTAGTGTGAGAAGCTAGGTCGTAATCCTGACTGAAGTGTTGTAATGACCAATTATGTATATATGTATGTATGTATTGTACACGGCATTATCATTGACACGAATTGCGTCCCAGAAGCAACAAATTACCATTCACTAAAAAATTTGTTTTCTTTACCAATGAGGGCCTTTTTATACAATATTTTGCAACTCTTTTAGAATTCATATTTTAAATATTTGCATATACTTTTATGCTTTTTAAGTGTAAGCAATTTATTCTGCAGCATAAAATGCGGCAACAGCGTCATGAAAAAAAACGAACTCCTGGTCATTGAAATATCCATCATATCACATCACAGTTTACCACATAAAATCCTGTGTGAATTATTTTTTCTAAATGTTGTTATAGTTTGTTGTTGTTGTTATTATTATTGTTTCTGTTATAAAAGAAAAAATTCCCTTCCTTCTTAAGAAGGAATCACAATGAACTCTTTATTGGAAAGCCAAGACGAGCTAGATCTTGTGAAATAGTGACACTTAATGATCATCGGTTCTCTCCGCTGCATACAATACAACAATCCAATACACTCTCACAGAGCGTAAATTTTTTAGGCAACGTCAGATGGTAGTCCTATAATATTAAGGCCAGCTTTAGTAGATCAATGCAAGAGGAACAAAGCAAAATAAATGTTAAGAAAATGAAGAAGGTTCCCTGTGGCAGTCGAATGTTCCTTAAAGGAATTATTCGATTGAGTAGGAGCTTCGATTGAGCTCAACTGAGCGGTAATTTTTCTGTTGGCACAGGTATTCTTTGAAGATTGAATTTGGGCAGAAGATTCTTTCTTAGGCAGGCAACGTGAGTAAGTCCTTAGTAATAATGTTTGTTTGGCTTCATGGCGAGCAACTTTGTATTTTAAAGTGTTGCAGTGGCTATAAATAAAAAAATTAAGCCAACCACTAAGTACAGTCCCTCTTTTGAGACACCCTGTATACATATTATTAAGATTTGTTGAAGATTGCAAACGCTTTGCTTTATCTTCATTCAATATTTATGTAAAGTTTCTTTCGATTACATTTCTGCGTATTATTCACGCTTAATTAACAGGCAAATGGCAAATAAATCTTAAAAAAACATGACTGACAATGACAGAAAAACATCATCTGGTAGATAAATGTACACATAAAGAAAGAGAGAGAAAGAGAAAGGGAGAGAGTGAGAAAGAGAAAAAGTTTAACCCCATGCCATAAATAATTCATGGTTATACTTTTGTTAGCCGTGGCAAAAGGTGAAAGGAGTGTCATAACAGTGAGAACTTTTATCGAAGGTGACACATACATCGTCACATTTGCCATCAACGAGTAGGAGTGTTACTCAGTGCAGTAGGCGTTGTGTGCGTTATGTTCTAGTGTATCTGTTGAAGATTTTCTTTGTTTTTTTCGTTTTCTTTTTTTTTTTTGGTGTTGAATGATTGAACAGCAGCAGGCCTGCTTCCCCAGACAGAAGTTTATGTTGAAATAATTATGACAAATTACTATCAAGTGACACTGAGACATTGTGACACTGTGACTGTATGATTGCATGATTGCCAGACTGTATCATAACACAACTAAGAGAGTTAATTGAGGGTGAGTGGAAAGTGTACAGTGTGTTCCGTGTTCACTATTCAATGTTCATTGGTTCAGAGTTGAAATGTCTGAAAATCTGTTTGTCATGTTGTATCACACAACACAAGCTGATGATTTTTCTTTGTTGTTTTCTTTTTTCTTTTGAGAATAAAATTTTATTTTTTGGGGGAGAATATGGTTTACGTGATAAACTTACCTGGCAGCGTTATTAATAATCCAAGAAGTCCATAAGCCAGCCAGCAAGTGACAGCGGCAGATGTAGCAGCAGCAATTGTTGCTTTTGGGGTTTGTAGGAGATTCATTATTGCCACAACCGAGTGCATTTGAAATGAAATGAAGTGAGTCCCGATGGTGTCTGTTTGTCTTTAAGATGATGACTTAAATAATAACACAGTTAAACACTTATTAAGTTCCGTTAGTTAGAAGAAAACAATAAAAATCGCAAGAAAATGTTTTCAATGACTTTCACTATCACAATCACGCGTTTATACCTTCAATACCTTTTCGTATACGATACTCATTTACGATTTCCGTTTCCTGGTTGCTGTATTAGAAACTTTTTTGTTTTCTTTTTTTTGATATTATTTTCTCTCTCCAACCCCCTTTCGAAAGAAGCTGCTAGTGGATGGGTATTAAGTGAGTATCATTTCATTTCGTTGTGCAAACTTTTCTTTAATACTTTTCAAGCATTTTGTTTTACATTGTTTTTCCTGTCCTTCTCTCTAATGGCAATGGCCAGGGTTATGATTGTTGTTTTTTATTTTTTTATTTTCGTTTTTCTGATATTTTGCCAAAAAGTTTTCCTTCTAAGTAAACGTTTTACTTTTAACTGAATTCTTTTTCTTTTAATTTTTAATGCCGTGTTCTTTCTTAGTCTCTGTATTTTAAGGGTCATTGACTGTTTACAACCATTGAAGTGTTATTTCTTTCTCGATTATTTTCGTTTCGTTTTTTTTTAGAAATAAAAGAATATTTTTGCCATTATTTTGAAGAAATTCTTCGTCTCTTATAAGAATGCAGTTACAAGTGCATCGAGTCTTACTGTTTCCTTGAACTTTTCCGATTTTCTTCTTTCTTTTCTTTGCAACTTGTTTTGTTTTGCCCGGTTTTTGTTTTTCAGTTCTCACGAAATCTCTTCATATTTTTTCTGCTTGACGAGTATTTTAATATTTTCCTAGCAGATCTGTAAAAGAATAAAAACATTTGTAATGTCATAAAATAATTCTAAAGTAAGCTTAAATGAAAAGTAATCGATTAGGTTAGGTAAGGTCAGGTTAGCTAAGGTTATGTAAGGTTAGGAAAAGTTACGTAAGGTTAGGTAAGGTTAGGTTAGATTGGATTAGGTAAAGACCCCTTTAAATGAAGACGTCTCACTTAAGCCAGCATTTAGACCCTTTGTGATACCAAAATAAATTCAATTCGGGAATTAAACATTCCCTATAGGAAATTAACACTATTTCAAAAAGTTAATAACTTTCGCATGGCCACGAAACAAATCTCCTATAAAAAATTGTTCGTTCGAACAAAGTACTTCAATTGTAATTTACTGCGTAGCTAACGCACAAAAAGCTTTTTTTTACAACTTTTATTCCTTCAAAACAAATTTCCATAAAATCTAGAAACAAACTTTGAATTACATGTAACAGCTTTTAGAGAGTAACAAGTAGAATCTGTCGAGGTCTACGTTTAATTATTCAATTTAAAGCTACCATAATTCTTTCTTAATGGCTTCCTCCCTTTTGATACTGTATGCGTCATATTTTGATCGATCTCCAAGCGCTTGATATCCCATCAAGCATCATATTTATATAATGTTATACCAAGCCTTTGGAGATTGATCAATCTCTACCAGTTGATATCCCATCAAGCATCTTATTTATTTGATGGTATACCAAGCCTTTTGGAGATTGTATGACTGACTACCTTTTGATCAATCTCTAAGCGCTTGATATCCCATCAAGCAACCTCCAAGCCCTTAATACCCCATCAAGCATCATATTTATATGATAGTTGGTCAAGCCTTTTAGAGATTGTATGACTGACTGCCTTTTGATCAATCTCCAAGTCCTCGATATCCCAACAAGCATCATACTTATATTTTAGTAGGTCAAGCCTTTTGGGGATTGTATGACTAACTGCTTTTTAATCAATCTCCAAGCGCTTGATATCCCATCAAGCATCAAAAAAAAAAAAAAAAATATGACAGATGCCCTTTTGGTAAATCTCTAAACGGTTGTTATCCCATCAATAATCATATTTATAGAATGGTAGGACAAGCCTTTTGGAGATTATATGACTGACTGCCTTTTGATCAACCTGTAATCACTTGATATCCCATCAAGCATTATATTTGTAGGATTTTTGGAGATTGTAGAACTGACTGCCTTTTAGTCAATCTCTAAGCAGTTGATATCCCATCAAACGTCATATTTATAGAATGGTAGGACAAGTCTTATGGAGATTGTATTACTCGCTCTACATTCCATCAAGCATCATATTTATAGGATGGATACCAATCCTTTTGGAGATTATATGAATGATTGCCTTTTGATCAATCTCTAAACGCTTGATATCCCATCATATTTATAGGCTGGTATACCAATCCTTTTGGAGATTATATGACTGACTGCCTTTTGATAAGAGCTTGATATCCCATCAAGCATCATATTTATATGATAGTAGGTCAAGTCTTTTGGGGATTGTATGACTGACTGCCTTTTGATCAGTCTCTAAGAGCTCGATATTCCATCAAGCATCATATTTATAGGATGGTATACTAAGCCTTGTTATGTATTTAGAACGGGTTTTTGTAAATTAAACGATCTATATGCTTCTACTATTTCCCAATATATTTTTTTAATCAAATCCTGCTTTCGAAATTGGTTTTCCGATTACTTCGAAAACCCGGTCCTATATTCCTTGTATCTTTAGTATCCTTTTTTATTTCATTTTAATGTCTTTCCTCTCACTTTGTTGTTGATTATTTTCTACTGCTGCTGCTGCTGTTACATGCTCTTCGTTTTGTTACAAACTTTTGCAACAACAATAGCAACAACAAAACTGACAACAAGTAGTACAACTGCAACAGCAGCAACAACAGCGACTATGAAACAAAACTTTAGCAAAACAAACAAACGAGGTTTTTTTCTTCTTCTATTTTTAACTACAACTACGAATAAAATATTGGAGGAAAAAAAATGTGATATCAAGTGTTTATATCTGCTGTTGAAATTGTTTTGAACTGTTCATTGTCTGTCTGTCTGTCTGTCTGTCTTTCTACTCGAACTCTCCGCAATTGTTTTCACTCACGTCACGCTTTATTTGCCTGCAACTGTTTGCTGGTTAGTCCGTCTAACTATTCTTATAGGGTACTAGAGTATCTCAATTTTATTTAAATTTTTCCAAACAGTTTTCCTGCTCCTGCTCCCGCTCCTGTTCAATTCTCCTATAGCCAGGAATGTCTGTTGTTATGTTGTGTTGTGTATGAGAACAAAAAAAAAAGTTTATTTTCTTATTATCATCCTTCTCTTCGCGTTTTCATTTCCCTCTGAGTCTAAATGTCTGTCTGCCAGTCTGCCTGCCAGTCTCGTGTTCGTGTTCTTTAACTATTTTGCAGATAAAAATCTTGTAGTTTTTCTATAAAAATTCCTCCTTCGTTTTTCTTTTTTTTGTTATAAAAATGACTTGTTGTTGAACTCTGTTGCTGCCTTTGCTGCTGCTGTCGTTGTTGCTGCTGTGATTATTTTAATTTTCATTTTTCTCTGTGATAGTCTCTCACTCTCAAAGGAAATTTTGTCTTCATTTTCATATTTTGCTAAGGAATACCGTCGTTTGATTAAAGAAACGAAAAAAAGATTTTGTCTGCTGCTCTTTGCGAGCATAAAGTTTTCACAAATTTAATGCCGAACTTATAATATTTCTTAGGGAAAATTATAATCTTCTTAAAGAGTAAATAATTTTGAAATAATATTGAATGGAAGACTCTTTAATTTACTTAAAAACAGAAATCTAAGCACATAAAGCAGACGGTAATTAATTGAAAAACTTAGGGCACATGAGGGTAGAAAGAGGGTAATAAAGAGGAAACAAGAAATGCTTCTGTACAATAAAGCGGAATCACGTCAAAACTAAAAGTCAAGTTCTCAGGAATCCGAAGTGGTAGCTCTGATATCACAAAGCTCCCTTGAGTACGCATAGCGGCCCGTTGTGATGCCACGGGTGTGTCCCTGTATTGACTAAGTTCCACCAAAATCAGGGAAGAGGAAGAAGTTGGTCAGCGCAAGGGCTGCACATCAAAAGCTCGACTATTCTCCACTGGAAAACCAGCCAGAAAGTTTGATGAACGAAGCTATATCCTTGATATCAATAGATGATAGCTCCGTTAAGCTGACAAGAAATGGAGAGCCAAATAACCTTTATCTACACCTAGCAAGAGACCTCTCCTCTTCCTCAGCGGATCTGCATCTACGGTAGTAGTCGTTAAATGGGAGCCTCATTCTTTCCGCGTGTCTACCCATAACGCAATGACCTGTAAGCATGGCCACTGTGGTTGAGATGACGTCACGACCAAGACCAAGTAATTGGTTGGTACGCCTTCTATCCATCAAGGGCCAAGTGAGTCTAGCGGTGGAGCAGGACTCCTCATTGACCCCAGATAAGTTGACGTCCCGAAAGAATTTCCGCGCAATGTCCAACTTGACCGAGGCAAGTGGCATACCCAATTCAATTGAAGAGGATTCTGGAAGGAGCGCACCAGCTCTGGCGAGCTCGTCGGCCGTACAGTTTCCCGGAATGTTAGTGTGCCCGGGGACCCACACCAGGAGACACTGGTGAAGCTCCCAGGAAGAAGGTCGAGACAGCGGCGACATTTCCTAACAATCCTAGAGTTATACACGAAACACGATAGAGATCTTATCGCGGCCTGACTATCAGAAAAGACCGAGACGCGAGTGAAAGGAGCACCGTTGACGAGGATCTATTGAGCGGCCCGGTAAATTGCCGTCACCTCCGCGGAGAGAAGGAGAGACGGAGAGAAATGTTTAGGTCCAGTTTACCAGAGTAGACACCGCTTCCAAGCCTATTATCGAGTTTAGAGCCGTCGGTATATATATCCAGGACTTTCGCGGGGACGACAGTATTAGGATTCCCGTCATCCCTACTTGGAATCAGAAAGTGGAAACCCCTGTCGAGACAATATTCAGCAGGTATATTGTTACGAAATGAAAAATCTCGATACTGGTGTCAGGAAGTCATGAACATTCGCCTTCAAAAACATTCATCAGACTGTTTACTTTGCCATATAAAAGGCAAAGCAAAGCGGGCAACTGAGTTAGTGAAGTTCAGTCAGTCTTCTATGAAGAAGCGATGCGTTTGAAGAGAGTAATCGTTGTTTGAAGATATCCGTTACATAGATCTGTCGTATAATTGTCTAGTATTTGTTATTGCATATGCAAAGGCTATAAGCAGAGGAATAACAAAGAAAAGTGATATGAAAGTCTCAGTCAAGACTGAAATGGGAAAACATTCAAAAAGCGATGGCAACATCTGCCGTAATCTAGTAGATACTGTGTGTACTTATTGACCGTGGTCAGACAAACCTTAGGTCAGACACGTCGATCAAATCGAAATATGAAAAAATATGTCTTCTGCTACTTCCTCTCAGCAGAGACTCTGTCAAAGACTCTGAGAGTAAAATAAAATTGCCATGAAAAGTTTCTCAAAAATCTGTCGATCGCCCTCGACTTTCAACTGTACGAACCGCCGCTCATGTATGAAATTATCACACACAGCATAAGTGGTGTGACCAACTAGGTTGCAATCCAGACTAAAGGGTTGTATGTATGCATTCCTCATATAATGGCGACAATAGGTCTTTCAAAGAAATAAAAAAATTTCGATGAAATCTTTTTGTTTGATTTAAAAATTGGAAGCGATACGAAGTCGAGACAGAAATTAGAAAACATTCAAAGAGGTTTGGGAACCTTTGACTCATAGTAGTTTAGAAATTTGTGGTCACCAACTAAAATAAATTTGAAGGAAAGAAGACATTACGCAAATGTCCAATTAATTTTGAATTATTTTATTGATTTTGTTTCCCATTGTCCTGGTGATTCAGATGAACGGGCCTGAGTAGTATGCATTCAATCAGTTTCTAATCTCACTTCTCGTTGTTCAAGTGGTTCAAGCGAACGGGTCTCAGCGGCAAATACTCGAATATTTTCCACTCTCAATTGTCGTCTGATTCTGAGGCTCGTAATGCTCTTTTCTTCCGTACTTGAGGTGTAGGTCGACCAATTGCTTGTCATTCATTTTGAATAATTTTCAGTGACGCCATCCATCGGAAATTAATCGCACCAACCTCCGTCGGCTCAGGCGCAACAACTTTGTTAAAGAATGCTCAGTTTACGATTTAATTCATTTTGAGTAATTTTTGGTGGCGCCACCTGCCGGAAATTAGTCATACCAACTTAGAAACATACCGCGGCTCATGCGCAACAACTTTGCTAAAGATCATAACATTATCAAATGCATAGTTTACGATTCTATAAGGTACATACAAACAAACATTCATTTTTATATATGTAGACTATGGGAGGTGACACGCCCACTATAGCCAATCCTCCCATTTTGTTCATATATACGTCAAAGTAGTCCATACAAAATTTTAGGACTCTAGCTGTAGCAGTTTATGAGATATGCGGCAATAAATACTTATTAGGTATGTGGGCGTGGCACCTCGCCTACTTGAAATTTTAAAATAAAAAGACTCCTTTCAGGCATACAGGAAGGTACTTTTGAAATTGCAAGAAAATCGGTCCAGCCGTTTAGCCATCTATAGACTTCAAATAAACAAATAAACCCACAAACAAATAAACACACATTCATTTTAATATATAAGATAGGGTTCCCTGCTGCTCTCATCTTCATGTAAAACTATGTTTATGATTACATATTCAATCAAAATAGCTTGACGTCAAATACTAGTTTCAGTTCCAATTTTAGAAATTAAAGATTCAATAAAAAAAAGAATCTCCTTTGTTTTGCTTGTCCGCTTGACCGTCTATTGCAGGAGCGTGGCGGCAAAGGTTAGCAGGCGTCTCTGGACTACTGGACAATGGCATGCATCGGGCATTGGCCATACAAATATGCTGGGGGAAATTGATATTGTCGGAAGCAATGATTACATGAAACCGCGATATGACTTCTCAATGTACTTTGCGACATCCATTCCGGAAAGGGAGGACTGGAGGAGTGGTTCAGTGAACCTCCCAAGGGACTCCGCATAAATTTACACCGATGGCTCCAAACTGGAAAGAGCCGTAGGAATTGATATCTATTCGGAATCAATCCAAGTCTATAAGGCTACCAGATCATTGCAGCGTCTTTCAGGCGGAGGTGTCCGCCAATTCAGGCTGCGGTGACAATTATTGTGGACAAAAATGTTCACGTACGGAAAATCATCATACTTTCCGTTAGCCAAGCGGCTATCAAGGCATTGGATTCCAGTGTAATAAACTCCAAGACGGTATACAACTGTCGCAGATATCTCAATGAGGTGCCAAACCGATATGATGTTTGTACCACATGGGTACCGGGACATAGAGATATTCCTGGCAACTGCAGAGCGGATAAACTGGCCAGAAGGGAAACGACCATCGAAATCTCTGATGAATTCTCTACGTTGGGGATCCCTTTGGAGACCTGAAAACTTATAATTGACAAAGCAACCATAGATCTCGTCCACAGAATGTAATCAACTTCGGCTAAGGGCAGAGCGGCGCAAAAGATCTGGCCGAGACTGGATAGGAGACTCACGGCGACCCTACTTAAACTCCAAAGAAGTAGGCTCAGCAATATTATTGGGGTTATTACGGGGCTTTGTATTATAGGAGCGCATACAAGGCGTATTGGTCTTGGACACCTTGCAAATGATTTCTGCAGAAGCTGTGGAGATGAAGATAAAGAAGAGACTATTGTGCACATATCCGGCACTAGGTCGGAGGAGAAAGAGGTACCTGGGTGTCTACATGGAGGATATACAGGGTGGCTGATATATAATGCAACAAAGTAAAGCGCTATATTTTTTTAATTTTTGTTTTTTAATTTTATTGTTCAAAAGCAAAAAATGTTGGAAATAACATCAAATTTTAGAATCAGTTTAGATTTGTTAAAATTGGCAACCTTTGGTACGAATTATGGCCTTCAAATGACCGACAAAGCCATCACAGGCTGCGGTATTTTGGCCCATTCCCGGCGTAGCGCCGTCTTGAGATGATCGACACTTTGGTATTTTTTAGTGAACACCTTACTCTCCAAAATGGCCCAGGCGCAAAAGTCCAACGGATTGAGATCCGGAGATTTTGGTTGCCATTGTGCGGCAGAAATGAAGCGAGGAACCTCCTTTTTAAGCCATTCTTGGTTGACGCGTGCTGAGTGCGGTGGTCCATGGTCTGCGGCCGAAATGTTTGTCTGCCCAGGGCTTCAATACTGCCTTTAAGACGTTTTCCCGATAATATTCGGCATTTATTTTGACCCCACGGTCGATGAATACGAGCCGTTACGGCGGCCCACACCATTACCATCGGCGGCGCTTGAGTTCTGGTCAATCTGGTCAATCGCAGGTGTAAATTTTCAGCTGAACTCTTTGGCAAGTAAACCCGATCATTTTGTTTGTTCACAAACTGCTCAATTTGGAATGACTTCTCATCGGAGAAAACCAAATTCGGTAACTGGCCACTTTCGTGCAAGCGAAGTAACTCCTTGGCTCTTTCCAGTCTAACTTTTTTTTGTCCATCGGTGAGCACTTGCACTTTTTGGAACTTCAATGGCTTTAGTCCAAGCTCATTTGTTCTCGCGATATGTTCAGCTCACGAGCAATTTTTCTTCGACTGCGGCGTGGATTTCGATCAAATCTGGCCTTCACTTTTCGGATCATTTCTGGTGTTGTTACCGTTTTTTTCGTCCACTTTTTGGACGCGATGCAACTCTGCCAGTATCACGGTAACGAGCAATGGTACGAGAAACAAAAAATTTAATCACATTTAAATGCTGGAGGGCTCTAACAATAGCCACCTGTGGTTATCCAGCCAAATATAAAGCAATCACACTATCACGCTTGAATTCCATTACGAATAACTTTTTTTCTGAATGCAACAGATCAAAATGCTTTTGTAAGCTTGTAAATAATAAAATGAACTGTCACTGGAATAAATCTGTCAGCTGTCAGACGAGCGGTTTACAAACGATAACAACCTGAAGTTGGTTGCAATACATATCAGCCACCCTGTACATGAACTGTCATGTATAGATATTGGCAGCCTGAGCCGCTTCATCGGAAGCTCCGAATGGTTCCATGGAATAGGGGAAATGAGGAAGTGTGGTATTACAATGGGCCCTGTGTGCGGCCTAAGTCTGTCCGCTCATGACTCCATCTAGGGGACAGCCACTTCTACCTAACAAATTACTAAATAATAAATAAATTAATCGATTACTTTTCATTTAACTGTGTTGTTGGAAATTTATTTGTATATTAAACTCACCTAACAATTCGTCTCTACTGCATTGCGTTCCAACATTTTTAAATGAGGAATTTTGCGAGAAGTTTTCTTTGAAATGATTTACGTGCAACGTGTATTTACGCGTGTGATGATGATTTATTAATTTTTAATTTAAATTTCTTTGCATTTTTATTAATTTTTTATTGTTTTATTAATTCTAAAATTTTTTCATTATGGATTGATTATTTTCGTATTTCCTTTGACATTTCAATAAATATTTTTTTATTCGTTTCAATTTTTTTTTTAATATTTTTTTTATTAAAATTTATTTTATTTTTTTTTAATTTTAATTTTTATTTTTTTCTGTTAATGATGACTCATAATTATTAACTTTTGGATGATTTGAATAAATTTTATTTTTTTTTAAATTCAATATAATTTAAGTGTTCATTTATTTATTTTGTTATTGATTAAACATTTTTATGAATTTAATACGAATTTAATTTTTTTTCATAAAAAAAATTATTTTTTAAAATGTCTACCCTACTTATGTAGGAGACTGTACCGTGTGGGTTTTATTTAAATTTTTTGCTTTAAATTTTTTTTATTATTTTTATTTTATTTTTTCATTTTAAATTCGTTTCTTTTTTATTAAAAACTTAAATTTATAACTTTATTTTACTGTTATTATAATAATTTTTATATTTTTTAATTTTTAATTTATTTGTTATTGCTTTACGATGGCATTTTTATTATTATTATTTTTTATTTATTTATTTTTTTATTTTTTTTTTTTTGCTTATCTGATGGCAACAAATTTCAATTAAAATTTTAATTCAAAAAACTTTTTTTTTTGTTAACACTTACGCTCACTTACTCTACATATCTTATCAAATTTTTTTTGTATTATTATTAGAATTTATTCTATTTTAAATATTAAATGCTTTTTTATTTATTGTTATAATTTTTTTTAAATTAATTTTTTATTTACTTTTTTTTATTTAAAAAATAAAAAAATTAAATTTACTGGATTTACTTGCAATTTCTCTTCCAGTTGAGGTTATGTTATCATGCATGGGCATGTGCATGTGTGTGTATGTGGTATTGTGGCAATAATTATTTGCAAAAATGATTATCTGCAATTAAAAACAAGAAGAAGAAGAGAAAATATAATTAAAAAAAATATTTTTAATAAATTTATGCCACCCAAAATAATTCACAATGAGATTTTTAATTAAAATATTTTAAATTTATTATAAACACGTCTACCAATGTATGTACATACATATGGCAGTAAATAGTTTTTATTACTTTCAATTAAAAAATCCTTTAATTTTGTTATAAATTATCTGTGAATGATGTGACATACAAATCGAATAACTGCTTAAGCAGACAATGTTACAACTGACGCATATGGTAAGCTAACTAAACAGAAGCTAACCGGAGTATAAAGTGTCACTTCTTACTCAATTCCCTCTATGAAACTGTCATCTGATTGAGCACAGTGTCCAGATACTTATAAAGCACACCCGAGCCATGGTATCTTTTATATAAGACAAGTCCTCTATTCTTCAAGACTATGTAAGGACAGTAACTAGGACAGACGACGCCAATCTTTAGAAATAAAGGGTCCGCCAAATAACTTTTTTTTTTAAAATGCTTTAAAAAGAAAACTACTGAATATTTTCTCAAATTTCTTTTTTTATTTGAAAGTACAATCCTTCCAGTTAATAATGGAAAACAATTTCATTCAAATGGCTGCCTCGGCTGGCCATGCAGTAGCCTACACAATCGGTCCAATTTTTAAACAAATTATCGATTGTGTGCAGCTGTATTTCACCAATGGCTTCACGAATATTGTCCTTTAAAGCATCGATTGTCTCTGGCTTGTCGGCGTAACACTTATCTTTGACGGCACCCCACAAATAATAGTCCAACGGTGTCCAAACGCAGCTCCGAGGTGGCCAAATGAGATCAGCTCCGCGGCTGATAATGCGATCTTCAAAAACAGGGCGCAAAACATCGAGTGTAGCTTCGGCTGTGTGGCACGTAGCGCCGTTCTGTTGAAACTAAATGTTGCCAATATCCTCCTCTTCAATTTTTGTGAACAAAAATTCATTCAACATGGCCCGATAACAATCGCCATTGACTGTAACGGCCACTCCTTGCTGATTTTCAAAGAAAAATGACCCAATTATGCCTCTGGACCAAAATCCGCACCAAACAGTGACTCGTTTTGGGTGCGTCGGCTTTTCAATGTATGCATGCGCGTTTTCTGTGCCCCAAATGCGACAATTTTGTTCGTTTACATACCCGCCAAAATCAAAATGAGCTTCATCTGAAAACATGATTTTTTTTGCTAAAATCGGCATCTTCTGTAAGTCGATCGCAAGCCCACTTAGCGAAGCGAAAACGCATTGGATGGTTAATTGGCTTCAACTCCTGAACCAATTGGACTTTGTATGCGGGCATACCAAGGTCTTTATGCAGAATTCGTCTCAATGATGTCTCCAAAATGTTCAATTGTTGAGAACGACGGTGAATTGATGTTGATGGCGCTTCACGCACGCTTCTTGCCACAGCAGCAATATTCTCGGGAGTACGCACTGTTTTTGGCTTTTCACGCTTTGGTTTATCGATGAGGATGCCAGTTTCTTTCACTTTTTTCGAATGATTGTTCGAATTTCTGGCCACTCATGTAAAGCGAATCGACCTTAGATATATAGCAAATGAATTCTACAGGAGCTGCAGAGTATCCTTCACTTTTTGTTCCAGTAGTCTAGTAGGAAGTGTGTTTGCTTATTAGACGTAAGACCACGATTTAAACCCCCCAGGTCAGACATCTCCAACGAAAATATAAAAAATATCAAAAGATTTTTAGCAAAAACTCTGGGAATAAAATAAAATTGTCATGAAAATTTTCTCAAAAGACCTGTCGTTCGCAGGCGACTTTAAACTGTAGGTCCCGTCACTCATATATAAAATTAACACACACAACATGAGTGGTATGAGAAGCTAGGTCGTAACCCTGACTGAGGGATTGTAATGACCAATCATGTATATGTACAGTGAGCGTCAAAAGAAACTGTACATTGAAAAAATACATACACATTAGTAAATTATTTTTATTTTTATTATAAAATTGTTTCATTCCCAATTTTTAGAATTGAAACAAAAAAAAATTATAAAAAAAATTTGTAATAATTGTTAAATTTTTTCTGGCACTGTACTTAAGTGGTAAAAGTTTAATTTGGTAATTGTTAGAAATTTAACCTTAGTCTGCAGTTTATTTTGACGCTCACTGTATATATGTATTCTTTAGCTACTTTGCATATTGAAGGAGAAAGAGGCATGTTGGTTCCCCCACTAGATGGATAATTTAAACAAACTATTAATTATAGAGATTGTTAGCTTGAAACACTTAATTAGAAGCCCCTAATAATTTAGAGATTTGAGGGAAATGTAAAACTGTGGTATCGCAATGACAAGTGATGGACAAACTTGAGGTCTCTCCAATCTACATTGGCAGACTGTCACACATACCAATTGTAACGTTTTTATCTTTTAAAAACGTTTAGAATATAAGCTCGTAGATTGCAAATAAAATAAAAATAATTTGGTGTTTAGTTTTGATTAAAATTCTTTATTGTTCGCACAAATCTGTGTACCACTGTTCACAACTTGATGAAAACAACAACAATTGATTTTCTTTGTTATTCCTCTGTTTATACCCCTTTGCCTAAACAATAAGAATTACTAGATAATTGTTCAACAGATCTTTGTAACGGAGATCTTCAAACCATGATTATTGTCTTCAAACCCACCGCGTCTTCACACAAGACTGACTGAATTAGAATCTGCAGCCACCCTAATTACATATGTTAGGAAGTTTTTGGGGATTTGACAAAATATATTTTGACATTGATAGCCGCTTGGTTATATTTATTTAAATGCAAGATGTATGAGAAAAATTAAGAGAATAATTTTGAAAACTATTTGAAGATGATCACTTCATTAAATTTCCAAAATAAAAACTCTTCAACTGTTGCAAAAAAACATTTCAATTCCACATTGTATTGTCAATTCCCGTTGATATTTTCAAAAATAAATCTTTTTTCATTTTCTTTCTTTATTATTATGTGTGGCTTCATATTCAGACTTATTTCCTTAAGTATTTTCAATAATTTCGTTACCAAAAAAATCCCCCTGAAAGCTCGGACTCTTATCATAAATAAATTGAAAAAAAAACCTACACGAACAGATATAAAGGACAGGAAACGGACATGTTACTTACACACACACATATGTGCATATATATGTGTGTGTAGTTATGTTTCTACACACTCCCATATGCATTTACAAAAACTTGGTACACAAACAAAGCACCCACAAACGATGGCAAAGAGAGTGATAACGAGAGGAAGCTAGGCAGAGAGAGAGAGAGAGAGAGAAATAGAGAGATGGCTGAGTTCTAAAACTCATGTTTATTATAAACTAATCTACGAATAAACCTTTAAATCTACAACATTAGCCATGGCCATGTCCCAAAAGGATATGTTTAGAGGCACAGAGAAAGAGAGAGTAACTGTAGTGTATTGTAAAGGGTCCGCCAAAGAAATTTTTTTTTTTAAAAATGCTTTAAAAAAAAATACAGAATATTTTCTCAAATTTCTTTTTTTATTTGAAAGTACAATAATTTCATTCAAATGGCTGCCTCGGCTGGCCATGCAGTAGCCTACACCAGAAGATGCCGATTTTGGCAAAAAAAATCATCTTTTCAGATGAAGCTCATTTTGATCTTGGCGGGTATGTAAACAAGCAAAATTGTTGCATTTGGGGCACAGAAAACACGCACGCATACATTGAAAAGCCGACGCACCCAAAACGAGTCACTGTTTGGTGCGGATTTTGGTCCAGAGGCATAATTGGGCCATTTTTCTTCGAAAATGAGCAAGTAGTGGCCGTTACAGTCAATGGCGATCGTTATCGGGCTATGTTGAATGAATTTTTGTTCACAATAATTGAAGAGGAGGATATTGGCAACATTTGGTTTCAACAGAACGGCGCTATGTGCCACACAGCCGAAGCTACACTCGCTGTTTTGCGCCCTGTTTTTAAAGATCGCATTATCAGCCGCAGAGCTGATGTCGTTTGGCCACCTAGAAGCTGCGATTTGACACCGTTGCGTTATTATTTGTGTGGTGCCGTCAAAGATAAGAGTTACGCCGACAAGCCAGAGGCAATTGACGCTTTAAAGGACAATATTCGTGAAGCCATTGGTGAAATACAGCTGCACACAATCGATAATGTGCTTAAAAATTGGACCGATCGCGTAGGCTACTGCATGGCCAGCCAAGGCAGCCATTTGAATGAAATTATTTTCCATTATTAACCGAAAGAATTGTACTTTCAAATAAAAAACTGAAATTTGAGAAAATATTCAGGAGTTTTCTTTTTAAAGCATTTTCAAAAAAAAAAAAAAGTTATTTGGCGGACTCTTTACATGTATTTATAGACACATGACCCGCTTACTTTTCTTTTTTTTTTTTTCTATAAGAAATAAATAGAAAACAACAATAATAACAACAACAATGGCAACAACAATAAAATATTGTTTTCTTTTTTTTTTCTTTTGGCTACCAAACAATGAACATGAAGTTTTATTATCCTGCTTAACAGAAAGCCAGAGCCCATAGTTACAAAAAAAAAAGCAACAAAAGCAAAAAAAACGGGAGAAGAAAAACTGTAAATGAAAGCCATACGAGTGGTACATGATGTATTAGTTTTAGCATTTACCATACACACACACACACACACACACATACACACATGCAATCGAAATAGAATAGAAAATAATCAAATAAAAGTGCCACTGAAACAGCAAAAGAATGAAAGAAAGAAAGAAATGCTCCGGCATGACTGAACAGTGAGCACAAATACGACATTGAAGTGCCACAATGATTGTTGCACACGTTGTACGTGTGACAAAATCTACGAAGAACGATGAACGAAACTCCAGTAAAACCTTCATTTCCATTTAATCCCTCTACACAAATACACATAGAGACTCGTCTCTTAATACACATACAAATAAAAATACGAGTACAAATACTCGTATAGAGACGATGTAAATATTATTTTAGAAAACGAAAACAACAACAAAAAAGAGCGAAAATGTTGAGCGGGAGTCATATCACTTTGTATTGCTTGCATGCATTAGCATGTTTGTTTGTATGTGCGCCTGTTCACTGTGTAAAGTCAGTATATTTTTGGATGATTTTATATTCAATACATACACATATCTTTTGATTTACTATTGCTGTTGTTGTAGATATTCTGTACTATTTTTAGCGCCACTTTTTTAATACCCCTCGTACATGTGACAATATTCCTAGAGCTTCAGAGTGCAGTGCAGTGCATAGTACACCGACTAAACTAATTTTAGTTTCTTTACGTGTGTGTTACGATTTTTGTTGCAAGCTCTGGCACAGAGATGAGGCAAATTGTACGGTTTTATGTTGCTTAGAGGTAAACATTACAATGGGGTAGTTGGCTTGTTAAGTTATTTCAAGAGGGAAAGTTCATTAAATGAAATGAAATAGACGGCTTTAGATGGTAAAGCTGTGGCGTTTCAAAGGCACAGCTTGCTTGGGTCCTATAGGGTCCTGTTGTAACACCGATATTACGTATATACACATTCAATCAGGCTTACGACCTAATTTTCATACATGACTGGCGGGATCTACAGTTTAAAGTCGACTCCAAACGACAGATTTTTGAAGACGCCGAAGAAATATTTTTTCATATTTCGTTGGAAAACGTTGGAAAATCTCTGACGTCCGGTTTGAACCATGGCCACACGCCAAATAAGCCTTACTTAGAAGTACTTACATTACGTTTGCTATATTAGGTAGTGTGTTTGCTAATTAGACGATAGCCCCTACTTTAAACTCAGAAATCTCAACCAAAACAAAGTATGAAAGTCTCTGCCGATAACATATTTTCTCATATTGTTTCGTTTTTGCCTTTTAAAAGCGTTTTAAATATGAGCTCCTAGATTGCAAATAAAATAAAAATAAATTTGTGTTCAGTTTTAATTCGAAATTCTTTATTATTCGCACAATTCTGTGTGCCACTGTTCACAACGTGATGTAAACAACAACAATTGCTCTTCTTTGTTATTCCTCAAATTACTCCCTTTGCATAAACAATAACAATCACTAAGCAACTATACAACAGATCATTGTACCGGAGATCTTCACACCACCTCGTCTTCACACAAGACTGACTGAACTTCACTAACTTCGGTCGCCCGCTTTGTCTTGCCTTTTATATGGCAGGGTAAACAGTCTGATGAATGTTGTTGAAGGCGAATATTCGTCATTTCGCCTTCTCGAAATCGCTATAAATGTAAACATCATTGTTAATATTTATTATTGCAGTGTTGTTGGTATATTTTTGTTTACTTGTTTACCATTTCTTTTTATGCTGGTGTTTGTTGTTATATTAAGCATTACGATAATTTGTAAACAGGTTTGTTTACTTGCATTGTTTTGTTTTTGTAGCTTTTGTTTATAATTTTAATGTTAAGCGATGTAATAGCAAAACATTCAGTATCTTGATTTTTCATTTTCGTAACAATATTTTCGTTTTGATGTCTGACCTGGGGTTGGAAGCGTTGCCTCACGTCTAATAAGCCAACACACTACCTACTAGACTACGTCTATGATAATACGTATACGGTCATCTAATTTTAGTTCCTGGTTGACATCTCTCAACTATCCCGAGAGGCGTATAAAGGTTTGGCTTTTTTCACAAATCGCCTTTGACTAGACACGTTTTGTCACTGAATTCTGGTTGTGAAAAAATCTTCTTCGGAATCGATGCATCGGACCACGACCGGGAAGATATTCTGTGGTCTCCTCTTATTCTTTGTCGTTGAAACTTCTGCAGAAGCCTTTATGTAATGTAGATTCTCACACCTCTTATATTGTGTGTGTTAATTTTATACATGAGTGGCGGGACCTACAATTTAAAGTCGACTCCGAACGACAGATTTTTTGGGAAACTTTTCATGGCAATTTTATTTACTCTCAGAGAGTTTTTTCCAGAAATCTGCTGAGAGGAAATCACCGAAGAAATATTTCGTTTGATGTCTGGCCTTGGGTTTGAACCCTGGCTTTACGTCTAATAAGCCAACACACTACGTACTAGACTACGGCGACTTCCTGTTATGACTCGGGCCTCATCTGTCTGATGTCTCTACAAGTGGGTTCATTACCTTTGCCAACGGAATGGAATTTCTATGACATCTTTTGTTTGCCTCTCTGCCAAGGAGTGCTAATTACATGTGGAAATGCAATTGAATTGTCCGTAGTGCCTGCTTTAGTAATTGCGTCAGCCTTGTTGTTACCTTCGATGTTCCCGTGTCCAGGAACCCTAATGAGGGTAACGGTCGAATGTCTAGTATCTCCTCCAGAGACTCCCGTCATTCTTGGACTATCTTAGGAGTGCAGACATCATTATGATATGTTCCCAGTCTCCTCGCGCGAATTGTCAAAGAACAGTGGCCCGTTATAACTGCTGTAAGATTCCTTAGATGGAATCTTGATAGGTAGATAGATAGGTAGTACTGTCTGGTGTCTGTAGAAGTAGGTTCATTAGACCATTTTGCCCTTCTTACCTTTGCCAACGAATGCAGTTTTTGTGAGACCATTTGTTTGCCTCTCTGCAGAGGACGGCCAGTCTTATGTAGGGATTCTATTGAATTTTCCATGGCAGATCAATTGCCAATTATAAGGGAGTACCAATGTCTAGCCATTCACTGAATCTATGCATTTTCGGAAGCACACAAGATTTTTGAGACTTTATTGTAGACTTTATTGTAGACTTTATTGTAGACTTTATTGTAGACTTTATTGTAGACTTTATTGTAGACTTTATTGTAGACTTTATTGTAGACTTTATTGAGGACTTACAAGAGAAGTGTCTCAGTAACTACAGTTCAAAGGATGCCAATCGAAATATTTGTAACAAACTTCTCAATCCACCCACGGAGTACAATAAGTAATACATTCTTTGCCAAACAAGCTGCTCGACCATTTAAAGTTTCTTTTTTTTTCGCAAAACTACGAAACAAATGAAAGCAAAAATAGAAGAAGAATAAAACGAACCAAAAACTCAATTGAACTCGACGGTATTTCTGGCATTCATTCTTATTAAAGTAGCAAATCGAATTGAATCGAAACGAATGTCACTTACCATAAGGATATGCTTTACTGTTCTAACCAATTTTTCTGCTTCTTTTTCTTTTCTCTTCCTTTCACATTCATTTTTTTCGTCCTTCTTTCATTTTAAGCAAAAAAGGATATCAAATTCGTTTCCTTTTTATTCTCTATTTTTGAATTATTTTCTGCTGAAGGAAGCTTTACTGGGTATTCCTACTAATAAGTTGACTCAAAACAAAATGAATAATAAAAGAAGAGAGAATGAAAAAACCAATACAAAATGGAACAAAGTAAACCCCATACAGAGGGGGTGTTAAAAGTCAATGCACGAATCGTGTGCCTTAGCTACCATGCTCACACAGTTAAGAAAGCCAACCATAAGGGAGGAAAGTAAATCAAGCAACAAAGTTTGAACCACAAAAATAAAATCACGAGGAAAAAATTTGTTGATTTACAACATTGGCCATGTTTTTTTGGAAAACAAATTCTATTTTACGGAAGACAATATTAGAAAATAACGACAATTTATTTCTGTTTCTCTCTCGTATTTTTTTAATTTAACCAGACAGTCGCAAAACTTTTTTCTTGGTTTTCATTTCAAATGTTTTTCATTTGTTGTGGCCTTTGTGAAGAACTTGTAATTTGAATTTTAACTCTTGGTTTTATTGGCTCTCGTCTAAAGTATGAAAAATTGCTTGTGTGGTAGGGAAAGCAGGACCGACGACCACACCAGGGCTGGTGCACTCCTTCCGGAATCCTCTTCAATCGACTTGGGTATGCCACTTACCTCGGTAAAGTTGCCATTGCGCGGAAATTCTTTCCAGACGCCAACCTATCTGGGGTCAATGAGGAGTCCTGCTCCACGCTACACTCACTTGGCTCTTGATGGATAGAAGGCGCACCAGCCAGTTACTCGGACTTGGTCGTAGCATCATCTCAATCACAGTGGCCATGCTTACAGGTCATTGTGTTATGGATAGACATGCAGAAAGGATGCAGATCTCATCTAACGACTTCTGCCGAGGGTGCAGATCCGCTGAGCAAGAGGAGACTGTTATCCACTTTCAGTGCCCGTCTCTTGCTAAGTGTAGATATACATAGGTTGGTAGGTAGGTTATTTGGCTCTCCATTTCTTGTCAGCTTGACCGAGCTATCATCCATTGATGTCAAAGATATAGCTTCGTCTATCAAACTTTCGGGCTGATTTTCCAGCGTATCGTAGTCGTCGTTTTGATGTGCAGCCCTTGCGCTGAGCAACTTCATCTTCTTCCCTAGTTTGGTAGAACTTGGTCAGTACAGGGACTGTGTTCATCTGTGGCATGACAAGAGGCGCTATCCGATATCAAAGCTACCAGTCTGGCCTAAACCTAAAACCTAAGGAAAGCAGCTAAGCAACTGAACATATCCTTCTTATTAAAGTTATTGATTTAACAGCCAGAGTTTAGAAGGTATGGTTGGCAATACAATGCTTGCTAGTCTAAGAATTGATCATTTCAGTTCCTGATTTGCTCTTTAGACTGAATCACATACATAGACAAAGAATCTAAGGAGAAAATGTATGTAAATGTTCGTTAAGAGAGATATCCTTAACACTTGTTGGGAATAAGAATCTCTTCAAACTTAAATACAGATCATGGAATAAGGACAACAAATCACAAGAATTCATACTTGGAGCCTCTGCGGTGTTATTTTGTATCTCGGCACCCTAAAGTACTAGCCACGAAGTTATCCTTGCTGACGTCCCAAAACAAGATTTATGAAGACGATGTTCTATAAAGACTGAAAGCAATACAATGGATCGTAAAGTTGCAATATTCTAGCACGTCTACGTAACAATATTAATACGTACGTGGGCGAAGAAGGTTTGCTAGGCTCTCTGAAATGTATCGGCACGCTTAGCAAAAGCATGCTTTAGTAGTATAAAGTTATGGCGAGGACCAGGTCTGGCAGATAAAATAACCAGAAACTGCCTTGCATTGAAGTGCTTTCCATATCTTCGGTCTCTCTTCTATCTTTCTTTTTATCAAATGAAAGCTACAACACAAAACTCTGCTGCTGAAAGGACAGTTAATCACCATCCGGATAATCCTGACTTCTGCCAGGAAGAAGCTGCAGTAATCAGGCAGCGTATATGAGTCCTTTATATTCAAATTCACGATATAAACACCACATGAAGTTTTCCTATGTAACTTCGATACATTTCCCTGTAATTTGGTTCTACGTTTTCCAACAACTTATTAATCATACGGGGAACGTGGGATATGAATGCACTCTATGCCTGTTGTCCTGCTGGTAATCGATTTATCTAAAGCGGTTGCAATCTTGGATAATTGTCTGTGCTAAATAATTGATCCTCACTTCGTAGGAAAACAAGAACATTGCCGGACTATTATACGAAATAACAAACGTGCTGCATAGAAGTGACTTTTCTTCATTAAATATTTCCATTTCTGTAGGTATCGGTAGCATAAGTCGCTGTGGTCTGGTAGATGGTGTCTTGGCTTATTAGACTTAAGGCCACGGTTCAAACCCCAGCTCAGGCATCTCCAACTAAACCAAATATGAGAAAATATTTCTTCGGTGACTTCCCCTCAGCAGATTTTTAGCAAAAACTCTGAGGGTAAATAAAATTGTCATGAAAAGAGAAACTAGGTATGTATGCATGTATCAGTAGCATACTCTACTTCAGAAGTCACAGATTATATGGACCGTGCCCATTTTATTATCTGTAAGGTCTGCTTGGAGGCTTTTTATCACTTCCATACATGAAGAACATTAGGATTTTATAGATATCGGGTCCGCCATCTAACGTTTTTTTTTCTACCAGTGCTTATTTCGTGAATGGTAACACTTAGCTCATGTCTGATTTGACAGATAATTAGTTTTATCCTTCCGCTGAACGAATATGGTTGTGTATACGCTTGAACAACGCTGCGAAATATTGCGACATTATTTTGAAAATCATGGTAATGTTGCAGAATGTGTGCGAAAATTGCGTACGGATTTTGGAAGAAGAGAATCACCGTCAGCTCCGTATGTTCATTATCTTGTGGAAAAAACTGAAAGAAACTGGCATCCTCATCGATAAACCAAAGCGTGAAAAGCCAAAAGCAGTGCGTACAGCCGAGAATATTGCTGATGTGGCAGAAAATGTGCGTGAAGCGCCATCAACATCAATTCACCGCCATTCTCAACAATTGAACATTTCGGAGACATAATTGAGACGAATTTTGCATAAAGACCTTGGTATGACGCCATACAAAGTCCAATTGGTTCAGGAGTTGAAACCAATTGACCATCCAATGCGTTGTCGCTTCGCTAAGTGGGCCTGTGATCGACTTACAGAAGATGCCGATTTTGGCAAAAAAAATCATCTTTTCAGATGAAGCACATTTTGATCTTGACGGGTAAACAAGCAAAATTGTTGCATTTGGTGCACAGAAAACCCGCACGCATACATTGAAAAGCCTACGCACCCAAAACGAGTCACTGTTTGTTGCGGATTTTCGTCCAGAGGCATAATTGGGCCATTTTTCTTTGAAAATGAGCAAGGAGTGGCCGTTACAGTCAATGGCGATCGTTATCGGACCATGTTGAACGAATTTTTGTTCACAAAAATTGAAGAGGAGGATATTGGCAACATTTGGTTTCAACAGGACGGCGCTACGTGCCACACAGCCGAAGCTACACTCGATGTTTTGTGCCCTGTTTTTGAAGATCGCATTATCAGCTGCAGAGCTGATGTCATTTGGCCTGCGATTGAAGCTGCGATTTGACACCGTTGGACTATTATTTGTGGGGTGCCGTCAAAGATAAGTGTTGCGCCGAGAAGCCAGAGACAATTGACGCTTTAAAGGACAATATTCGTGAAGCCATTGGTGAAATACAGCTGCACACAATCGATAATGTGCTTAAAAATTGGACTGATCGTGTAGGTTACTGCATGGCCAGCCGAGGCAGCCATTTGAATGAAATTATTTTCCATTATTAACCGGAAGGATTGTACTTTCAAATAAAATAAGGAAATTTGAGAAAATATTCAGTAGTTTTTTTTTTGGAAAGCATTTTCAAAAAAAGTTGTTTGGCGGACCCTTTATGAACCGTGCCCATTTTAATGTCTGCAAGGTCTGCTTGGAGGCTTTTTTATCACTTCCATACATTAAGAGCATTTGGATTTTATAGATCCTAGATCCTCCAGTACTCTTATGTATTTGTCATTAAAAACTTGAGCCAAAAATCAATTCGAATTGAGTTGCTTAAGCACTTTTCTTACCTCATTAAAGTGGACTTGGTTTCGAACTAGTCATTAGCTGATTTCGTTTTCTGCAGGCATTCTAAGGCCTGACAACGTATTTCTTTTGGATTTCTTTTAATCCGTTTCTGGTCAAAACTGTCCGACAATAAAACGTCTTCCTTCATATCGAATTTCATAAGCATTATGGGAGAATTTTGGTCTCTCCATCTTTCTCTTTCGTTTTCGTTTTTAAAGGTTAAAGGATCTTTTGAAAATGTTGGTGTTATTAAATATGCAAGAAAAAAAAGGACTTTTTTCTTCCAAGTCTTTAAGCAGAATTTTTCTTTTCTTTCTTCCTTTCTTTCTGTTTTTTATGAATTTTTCTTCAATTTTTTTTACATTTTTTCCTCTTATTTTTCTAACTGCCTTTCATTAAGAAGACGAAAGAACGAAAGAAACGTAGTATTATAATCCAATTAAATGCTTAGATTATGGTTTATTTTTATGGCAACAAATTTTCTTTTCCTCCTCCTCAATTTTGTTTCTCTCTCTCTCTCTCGTAAGTAGGCGAGTTTAGTCGTAATAATGAAGGCAGACTCTTGGTTTTGGTGGGTAATTTTTTGTTTTTTGGTTCTTAAACTGCTTAAAAGCCAAATTGAAATTAAGAAAGTTTAGAGGCCATTTAGGAAAATATTGTTGAACAGAGGAGATCATAATAATTAATTGAAATAAAAATAGAAAAAAAAATCCGGAAAACAAAAACAAACATGAGCTTAAAAATTAAAATTCTTTGGCTATTTTAGAATTTTGGAGAATTTTTTTAAAGAGAATATTTTGAATTTTTTTTAGAAGAATAAGCGTTTGAATAAATAAGTTCTGGAAATATTAAATTGTAGACGATTGTATACAATTAAGAAAAATAAAAAAAATCGTGGAAAATATTTATTTAGGCGCCATACTCTTGTAAAGGGGTATCCATTTCGTGGTTTCAAAAATATGGGAATGGAATTCGACGTCTGTCTAACTAAGTGGTGAAACCAATTTTTTTCTTTTCAGTTGAAAGTCTGACATTGACGAAAATGGATCGCTTAACTATCACACGACGCATAAAAATTATCAAAACCTACTACAAAAATGGTGATTCTGCCACAGCCACGTATCGTGCTTTAATTGGCAAAATTGTGAAAAAATTTCAAAAGACTGGAGTCGTTACAAATATTGAAAGGCCTGTGCATCATCGTTTCGCTCGTTCCGCTGAAAATATCGCTATTGTAAGTGAAAGTGTTGCCGAAGACCCGAATGTGTCGATTCCTCCTCATTCTCAGGAATTAGGACGGCCTTACGGCTCATAATGGCGTATAATGCATTTAGATCTACACCTACATCCATATAAAGTTCAGCTCACGCAACAACTGAAGTCAGCTGACCATTCACAACGTCGTAGATACGTGGAATGGTTGCTTGAACAACAGGCGGTGGACGGCAATTTTTCGAACAAAATTTTCTTCAGCGATGAAGCACATTTCACACTCGGTGGGTATGTTAATAAACAAAATTGTCGTATTTGGGATTCTGAGAATTCTCAAGTAGTTGAAGAGAGGCCATTACATCCAGAAAAAGCCACTGTTTGGTGCGCCTCTTTGGTCCGAAGGTGTGATTGGACCTTACTTCTTCGAAAACGACAATGAAACGACTGTCACCGTCAATTCGGAGCGTTATGGTCATATGATAACCGACTTTTTTTTGCCAACTATTGAAGAATACGGCTTGGAGAATATGTGGTTTCAACAAGACGGTGCCACATGCCACACAACTCGAGCTAATATGGCTTTATTGCAAGAGGCATTTCCTGGCCGCGTAATTTCTCATCGTGGCGATATCAACTGGCCACCAAGATCATGCGATTTGACACCATTAGACTTTTTGGGGGGGGGGGCTACGCGAAAGACCGTGTTTATGCAGATAAACCTTCAACTCTTGAGCACTTAAAAACCAACATTCGTCAAGTTATGGCTGAGATGCCGCCCAATATGTGTGTCAAAAAGTGGTCGAAAATTACCTCAAAAGAATCAATGCTTGCAACACTTCGCGTGGAGGTCATTTAAATGATGCCACATATAATGTTAACGTTCAAACTTTACAATAAAAAAAGAAATATCATGAAAAAAATATTTTATATGTGTTTTATTTACGTTTACTTTTGAAACCACGATATGCATAACCCTATAAATTGTGTGTTGGCTTATTAGACTAGAGGCCATGGTTTAATTTCTTTCTCAGCCATTCGGAAAAAAAGGAAATAAAAAAAATATTGTAACGAAAATGGAAAAATCTAGATACTGGTGTTTTGCTTTTATATCGCTTAACATTAAAATTATACATAAACAAAAGCTACAAAAACAAAATAATGCTGTAAGCAGACCTGTTTACAAATTATCGTACTGCTTAATATAACAACAAGCACCAGCATGAAATAAATGAGTTATTCTGTGCACAAAGTGATTAACTCCACTTTTTGAAAAATTTTGAATGTAAGAGTCAAAGCACTTGGGATAGTCTTTAGTCTTTTTATATTTATTATAACTTTCCTGAATAGTAAAGATTAACACCATTAAACGACAAAATTTTCTAGGCTATTGAATAATAAGTAATTTATTTCAGAAGACATTTAGATTAACTCCATACTCTTATGTAAATCGTTTCAATAACGCAATTCAAATGCACCACTACCAACCTTTAAATGATAACAGTTATAAAAAATTGAAAAAAGAAAACCCACTCAAAAGAGGTAGAACGAGCTAGCAGTCAAATAGCTACCGATGTGAATGGCTTAGAAAAAGCTTTAGCCTTTCCTAAACTGACCACATCTGTAGCTTATCATAAGCAAAATTTATATGTTTATAATTTCGGATGACATGAATTCAATAAAAATATAAGCCACATGTTAGTTTGGCCAGAAACTGAAGGATCTTGTGGATCTCAAGAAATTTCATCGTGTCTAACAAAGTACATAAAAACTTATGCTGTAAACTTTGAAAAAATAATAATATGTTCTGATTCGTGTACCGGGTAGAATAGAAATATTTAAACGGTCTTAAGTTTATTGGAACTTGTTCAAAGTACGGAAATCAGAGCTGAGTCGATTGAAATAAAATTTTTGGTAAGTGGTCACGGCTATTTACTTAAGGATTCTGATTTTGCCATTATTGAGCTGCATGCAAAAAAAATTCAAAACATTTATTCACCAGATGATTGGTGCAATATAATCAAAAGGTCAAAACACCATCTCATATAATTCAAATATGACTATAATGAAGATTTAGAATTTTTTTGTAGCAGGTAGGCCACAAAGTGTGAAAAATGTAGATCAGTCTTTAGTATATCCTAAAGACAGAACTGTGACAAGGGAAAATAGGAGAGATATGATGGATTTGCTTAAATTCATTCCTCCTGTTAACCATAATTACTTTAAAAATTTGAGAATAAATCGAAATAACGAGTCCTTACATACATCTGATGAAGAATACATTAGTTTTATTGCTGATAAATTAATCACAAATAATATATTATAATAGCACTGTAAACACTCATTTTTATGGAAAATTTGTAAGAAAAATATATAATAATTAACTTTTTCTGTAATAAAAAACTTAAAAATTTAAACACCAAATTTAACTTTATTATTTTTTTCAGTTGCCAAATCGATTAACTCCACTAGTCACATGAAATTTATAACATTACTGACATAATTTTTTTGGCTATTCTTTCTTATTAATTTTATATGTCATTAGTTGGAAGCTATATGCGTATTTATGTATTCTACAATATACATATATTTGAATTTATAAAACACAATTTTAAAAAACAATTTACATTATTTCATCGCATTTCTCAACTTTTTGTTTTATGGAGTTAATCGATTTATGGAATGAGCGGCTCAAATGGTAAACACGTAAACAAAATACACAAACAACACAACACAGCACACACAAAATACAAAACAACAACGATGTCTACATTTATAGAGATTTCGAGAAGGTGAAGTCATGAACGAAAGATTTTTCTGTCGAATGTTGCACCTGCTACATCGGTACTTAATAGAGTAAATTTTTCTTCTCCACAAAGAAAAGCGGAGAATTGAGCGAATTGTGGTGTATAAGTTTCGTCGTACGAGAGAAGTCTCTGCTACTCAATTGCCTCTAGCGACCATAGTTGCACCGGTTGCAAAAGCCATTCCACGCTTAATATCTTGTAAACTAGGTAACGTTTCTGATTTTGGCGGTCTCTAGAATGATTCTTGTCTTGCTGTATTCAAGTTAATACCCACTCTCCTCATGATCACTCTTAGATGGCATTACTAACATCCAGCTCCCAACAAACGAGCGTGTACATAGCTCTAAATACAGCTGTAATCACAACCATAACTGAGAACATCGTATCATTTCATTGGCTCAACATTGCTAGGAGAGGAAATAAAATTTCTGGTATATTTTCAACATTGTATTAGTATTTCTAATCAGGATACCAAAACAAAAAAAACCATTCCTCCACTGTTTTGAATTTAAAACAAAAGAACTCACATCGTATAGTTTCAACTCCTTATGCTGAATGCAGGCGAGTTCAGTCGGTGGCCTTATGTCCCATTGTGTTACACAGAGTGAGTTAGGCTCCCTTGTCATGATGCGCTAGTTGTGGGTTTAGACCAGAGATCGGCAATGAATCGCTTTTTCGCTACTCATAAGTACTCATGAAATTTTGAATATGAGTGAGTCAACAGTATTCAAAACCAACTGCTCTGATTCATTCCTATTCAGTACAACATTGATTTATAAGTACAAGTTGCAGTGAGTATGAATACAACGTTGACATCATACTCATAACATTCGAAATATGTTTGATCCATACGCCTACTCATTTAGATTCACAAATTTAGAAAAATACTGCATACTTCGTTCATCAAAATTTACTGTCTTAGTTGTTGTTGCATTTACAGAGAAAGAAGAAAGGCACATAAACAAAAAAGACAAAGACAGCAAACAGAGCAAACACGCAACCTTCATGTGAGTATTGTAGTGTTCGTACGCGAATCATACTTATTTTGTGATTCGTGTTTACGATTAGTCATGGAGAGTCGAAATCAATAACATTATGCGTATTGTTAAGTATGAGTACCATGAGTATTTCAAACTTTGAATATGAGTAGTATGAGTATGACATTAAAATGAGTATGAATGCGTATAAGTATCAGAAATTATAAGTATCATTCGAATCTACTCATCGTTTTGAATAGTCAATGCTGACCTCTGGTTTAGATGTTCCCGAGCTCCTTATGAAACCATCCAGTACTCTTAGTGGCGCGCTCTTCACCATGCCCAAGTCTTATAGCCTTAAACTTTTGCAAATCCCATAAAAAGTATTCTAAAGAAAGCAGAGATCCGTAATTAGTACCAGCTTGCATTCATCATTCATTCAACAGAACTTAAACGAAAGCCAACTACTCAGTCGAGACAGTAGGACTTCCATTTCGAAGTGGTACCATAAAGCACAGCATGTTAGGCAGGAAAGAAATGTTGGATTTTAATGCCTAACTTCACTCTGAAGGCTATAAAACACTATCAGGTCATAGGTCAAGCTGCCTAAACCCATTCAAATATATTTTGTATACGATTAATTGGGATAGTTACGAAATAACCTAAAAAATTCAAACATTCTTGAAGGTATCTGCTGACAAATAGCTGCGAAAACTGTTGACTGCCAACACATTTCTTAAAGAAATCAATTCTACACAGCATTTTTCTTTTAAGTTCGTTTCCAAGAGTAACAAAACTTCATTCATATTTCACATTCAATAAAAGGACCACTACACTCTGTCAACTGCAGAACTTTAATTTGACATACGTACACATGCACACACCTAAACGTATTAGAAATTATTTTGAAATTAATATTCACAAAGTAAGATTTGAAAGATAATTGATAGAATCTCTCTCTTTCTCTCACTCTCTCCCTCTCTTTCTCTCTCTCCTCCTTCACAACCATATTACCTTTGTTTTGTGTTTTGGATTACAAAAGCATTTCCTTACGGGGGTTTGTTGGTGTAATCGAATGAAATTTTAGCAACATTTTCAAACAGCAAAAGCAATTAATTAAACACATCAACAACAACATCAGCAACAACAACAATATTGTTGTTGTTATCATTTATGTTACATCAACATTATGTTTGTTTGTTGGTTTGTTTCACTTCTCTTCTCGTCTCTGTTTTTCTTTATTTTTTTGGAGGGTCATTTGACATTTGAATGGCTCTTAACGATTGTAGCTGAAGTGTATGTTCAAATCAAATACGAAGAGTGAGAGACTGAGTACGAGAGTGTGGGGGGAGTAAATATTTTATCTGCTGATGCAAAAACATAAATTCCTTCAAACAGATACACACACAACAATTTACACACAAAGACCTGCCATCATACACTCAAAAACATACGATGTAAACAAAAAGATTTGTTTGATAAAGTAAAACACACACATACACGGACATATCCACACATAGGGTGATTTATTATGGTGTGGTAAAACCATCAGACGCTGAAGAGTTTTCATTTGAAAACGAACGAATGTAGTCGTCATTGTCTAGTAGGCAGTGTGTTGGCTTATTAGCCGTGAGACCATGTTTCAAACCCCAGGTCAAACATCTCCAACAAAACGAAATATGAAAAATCTCTGAGAGTTTCTCTCAGCAGCAATATTCTGGCAAAGAGTCTGCAATGAAAAGTTTCTCAAGAAAAAAATCTGTCATTCGGAGTTGATTTTAAATTGTAGATTCCGCTACTCATGAGTAAAATTTACACACGCAACATAAGTGAAGTTCAGTCTGGAGATCAAGCGCAGGATTCCTCTTGCCAACAGGTGCTACTATGGTCTGAAAACGACTGTCTGCGCAAAGAATAGCTGCTCTACGAGTGACATCCTTGTACCGCACGGTATCGACACAAGCTGTCCTAGTTATAGCCGGAATGGTTCCCATAGACCTACAAGCATATGAGCGCCGGGTGATCTTCAACGCCAGGCAAATTACGACTCAACCACACAGCATAGAAGCGATAAAGCACGAAGTCTTCATAAAATGGCAATTTCGCTGGGAAAATGAACAGCAAGGAAGGTGGACATATAAACTGATTCTCGAGTTGCAAGAAAAATTGGCGAAGTAGACTACTACATAACCCAGATGCTGACCGGTCACGGATATTTCAGAGAGTACCTGCATCGCATGGGGAAATGCCGCTCGCCATTCTGTATCTATGAAGAGAAAGAAACATTAAATGACTACGAACACACTTTCTTCAGCTGTCGTCGATGGGCAGTCAACGACTCGAACCTGAAATCAGCGTCATTAGCCGTACAAACGTCGTGCTGAAAATGATAAGCAGTAGAGAGAGCTGGAACGCACTTAAACACTTTGTAGAGCACGTCCTGCGAAGGAAGAAATTTGACCTAGGCGCAGCAGACTAAGAATAGAGAGGAGCCTGGACGCAGGCTGACGACGATGGAACTGGAACATATGCCAGAACAGGGGTCCACCTCCAAGCAATACAACCGTGGTTTCGAGTTGGAATGATTCCCCGGTGAGGAGACAAGGCGGGTTTTTAGTCGGTATACCCAGTGGGAAAGTCCGACATATCATGTCTGGTGACGACCATCGTGAATGCATAAAGCATTTTCCCTCCTTCCCGCAAAAAAAAAACTGTGGTCTCAATAGGCAAGTGAGTAGCAGAGAGCTCTCTCGTACAACAAAACTAATACACTCGACAAGACGCTCATCCTGCCCGTGCTTCTTTATGGCGCAGAGGCATGGACACTGTTAAGCCCGGATGCAGCAGCCTTGAGACTATTCGAGAGAAAAGTCTTACGTAAAATCTTCGATCCAGTGCGAGATGTCGAAGATTTCCGCTACCGAACCAACAGTAAGCTGTATCAGCTGCTCAACGACATGGGCGTTTTGCAGTGTATTAACGTCCAGCCGCTGCGCTGGCTCGGCCATGTCTTTCGAATGGAGGAGGCTACTTCAGAGAGACAGGTATTTGATGCGAGGGTCTGCGGAAGTCGGCGTTGGGTGGAACAGATCGCGAAAGCCCAGTCATCGATTGGTGTGATCAACTGGCGCAGGCGTGCAAGAAGCAGAGGCTCGTGGAAGGATGTGTTAAGGCAGGCCGAAATCCGTTAATCGGGTTTTTAATGACCAGTTAAGTAAAGTAAGTAACATAAGTGGTGTAAGAAGTTAGGTTGTAATACCGACTAACAGGGTTGTAATGGCAAATTAAGTAAGTAAGTAAGTTCATCTTGTTTGAGCTCTTAACCTTTACTTCACCGATATTAGAGTGAAAAAGACTACAATAAGTGTGTACCCATGTTTTTAGATTGTTAATTGGGACGAAGCAGAGAGAATAGGCTTTAGATCATCCAGTGGTGCCTGGAAAAATGTATTAAGGCAGGCCGAAATCTGTTAATCGGGTTGCTAATGGCCAGTCACGTAAAGTGGTGTAAGAAGTTAGGTTGTAATCCTGACTAACAGGGTTGTAATGACCAATTAAGTAAGTAAGTAGAGCCCCCCCCCCCCCCCACCTATAGAGAAAATAGTTTTGCTGGTTCTCTTAAACACCGCCTTCTCTCTGGAAATAAATAAATTACAAAGAAAAAGGCTCTCAAATCAATCGTTCGTAGTCGATGTTAAACTACAGATCCTGGTCTTCATGTGTAATATTTAAACACACAACTTAAGTGATAAGAGAAGCTATGTTGGAGTCCTAGCTGTAGTGCAAAGGCTGGCTAGCATTTTTTTACGCCGAGGAGGGGTAAATGTACCTAACCACACCATAGAGGAATTCGTTACATCATCCGTGTGTGGAGCCCTCACCCTCTAAATCCCACTCCGGAACTACGGTGGTATTACTTTGGAGTGGAGTCCTTTTGGCCCTTTGGTCTCTCCATGTCCATATCCGCGTCCGGACTGCGTATCGAAAGTTGAGGAGACATCTAAGCGTCTCCACTATTCCCTTCGTCTAAATCATCGTTTCGGTTTCGCTTTGCACGTGTGTCAGCATCACCTATGCCGACATGCTTACTTGTTCTGCAGCCTAAAGATTTCTCTTTTTCCGTCTCAGAATGCGCTCTACGTAATTCACCATCGAGGTCCAATTTCCACTACTCTCAGTTATGACCCCGACAATGTTAGCAGTTGTGATCGTTCCAACTATTGACCTTAGTACAGAGCGATAGCTCTGCCAGCGTTCTCACTCGAAAACATTGCGCTCTGCGTCATAAATTACCTCCCCTTCCTCGTAAAGACAGTAAGGGGTTGGCAGTCTTGCCAATTCTCTGCAGATATTTTCTAAAATATCCGTGACCCGATAGCATCTATGTAACGTAGTAATTTACCTCTCCAAATTTCTGACCAATCCATGGCCTTATGTCCGGAATAAGTCTCGCCGTCCATCTTCCTCTATCTTTCTCTCTCCATCGTTGTGTTCATTTTGAAATGGTGTTTTCCCTGAAGTAACCGGCTATGTGATTTCCAGCCGATTTCGCCTTATAAATCTCCATCCGCTCCGCTGCCAGCAGATCCACAGGGATTATACCTGCTATCACCAGTACGGTCGGAGCGGACACTGTACGATATGCCGACGCGATAGTGAGTTTGTCCGCTTCTTAACATCTAGTGTTTCGGCCCAAATTTCGCTTCCATAAAGCATAATGCTGTTACCAACCTCCATCAGGAGTCTCCGTCTCGCCGGTAGCGGGCCCCCAATGTTCGTCATTAATCTGCTGAGCTGTCCAACGATCATCTGGGTCTTGCTAGCCGAGTAATGAATCTGATTAGGCTGGCTAGCATGCGTGTTCATAGATGACAATACCCAAGGATTAGAGTACGTTCCATTTAAATTTACTTTTGAAACCTATCAATGAATAACCCTTCACATGTGTATATATATACATACACATACTTTTTCTATCCTATCGTATCCTATCGCATCATATGCACACTTACTGTCTGACATTTACAATAATTATGAATGTATTGTTCTGATGCTTTAATTTAAATGTTTGTTTTAAAACATGGAGAGAGAGAGAGTGATAGGAAAAGAGAGAGATGAAAAAAAATCTATATTTTGCTTTAATTGTCACTTCTTTATATCGTTTTTTCCTTTTTGGCCTCTTTTTTGAAATAAACGGAGAGAGAGAGAGAGAGTGAGAGAGCCAGAGTGAGAGACCCTTTGATATGATGATGCTCTTTGACAAACGTTGCCTACTTCCTTCCTTAGCTTTGATGGTTTTTATGTTTATTTTTGCTTTTCGGTTTTTATTGTCGTTGTTGTTGTTTTATTTTATTTGTTTATATTTGTTTGTGTTTATATTGGTCTATTATGTGGCCTCAAATCAAATAGAGAGCATGTCTGTGTGTGCTAAGCTTTGCTTTTACCCGCACTCTGTTTGTTCTCCTTTTGAATTTGCTGTGTGTGGCCAACAATATGTCATCAGTATGTTAAATACTAGAAATATTTCTTGTTTTTTCTAAGGCCATTAGCACAGTAGAGGGCAAAAGTATGCCTACACTAACTGCAAATGTTCTTTTTAAAGGATTTAAAATGAAATTAAAACAGAACAAGAGAGAAAAATTCTTCTCTGTCCGTTTTGTAAAGCTGAAACTTAACGCAGCTTTTAATTGACTGACAAACTTTTTACAAATATTTCCTATTTTCTGTTTTTAACTCAAGATATTGTTACGTTTTTACCTTTTGAAACGTTTAGAATATGAGCTTGTAGATTGTAAATAAAATAAAAATAAATTTGTGTTTGCATTTAATTCCAAATTCTTTATTATTCGCACAATTCTGTGTGCCACTATTCACAACTTGATGTAAACAACAACAATTACTTTTCCTTGTTATTCCTCAGGTTAGGTTAGGTTAGGTTAGAGGACGTGTACTTGTCAATTAAGACAAGTACAGTACCCGGAGGTCTAATTGACCCATTGTACAACGTCCTAGTTTTTCACACCACTTATGCTGTGTGTGTTAATTTTATACATGAGTGGTGGGACCTACAGTTTAAAGTCGACTCCGAACGACAGATTTTTGAGAAACTTTTCATGGCAATTTTATTTACTCTCAGAGTTTTTGCCAGAAATCTGCTGAGAGGAAGTCGCCGAAGAAATACTTTTTGTATTTTGTCTTGATGTCTGGCATGGGGCTCGAACCCTGGCTTTACATCTAATAAGCAAATACACTACCTACTAGACTACGACGACTTCAAAAACACTCTTTGCATAAACAATAACAATTACTAGACAATTATTCGACAGCTCTTTGTAACGGAGATCTTCAAACCACGATTACTCTCTTCAAACGCACCGCGACTTCACACAAGACTGACTGAACTTTTACTAGCTCAGTTGCCTGCTTTACCCTGCCTTTTATATGACAACGTAAACAGTCTGATGAATGTTCTTGAAGGTTCTGAAGGCTTCGCCTTCTCGAGATCTCTATAAACGTAAACATGGTTGTTTACATTCATTATTGTTGTTTGTGTATGTATGGTTGTTTATGTTTATTCTCGTAGTGTTTGTTGTTGTATTTTTGTTTACTTGTTTATCATTTTTTGTATGCTAGTGCTTGTTGGTATATTTTTGTTTACTTGTTTATCATGTAAACAAGTTAATTGTTTTTGTTTTTGTAGCTTTTGTTTATAATTTTAATGTTAAACAATGTTAAAGGAAAACACCAGTAACTAGATTTTACCATTTTCGCAACAGTATTCTTCCCTATTGGTTTTGTAGAGCTGAATTTCAACGTACACTGAGCGCCATAAGTGAGCCAACACTTTTGTTCTTAAGTATAAAACAGTTTTGTTTTTAAGTAAAGTATTTGTTTTAACATTTTAAAGGGTGTTTTTTACAGAGGTATAGAACATTAAGTTGCAATAAAACAACGATGGATTATTCGATTGACATGAATTTTATTTATCCGAAAGATAATCTTGTGGCATTACATTTTAAATATGATTTCTGGCATATGACCGCCATGGCTGGCGCGGATGTAGTCCAATCTGGACGTCCAATTTTCGATGACTTTTTCCAACATTTGTGGCCGTATATCGGCAATAATACGGCGAATGTTGTCTTCCAAATGGTCAAGCGTTTGTGGCTTTACCGCATAGACCAATGACTTTACATAGCCCCACAGAAAGTAGTCTAGCGTTGTTAAATCACAAGATCTTGGAGGCCAATTCACAGATCCAAAACGTGAAATTAGGCGGTCACCAAACGTGTCTTTCAATTCAATCTATTGTGGCACGAGCTGTGTGACATGTTGCGCCGTCTTGTTGAAACCACATCTCCTGGACATCATGGTTATTCAATTCAGGAATGAAAAAGTTAGTAATCATGGCTCTATACCGATCACCATTGACTGTAACGTTCTGGCCACCATCGTTTTTGAAAAAGTACGGACCAATGATTCCACCAGCCCATAAAGCGCACCAAACAGTCAGTTTTTCTGGATGTAACGGTGTTTCCACATACACTTGAAGATTACCTTCACTCCAAATGCGGCAGTTTTGTTTGTTGACGTAGCCATTCAACCAGAAGTGCGCTTCATCGCTAAACAAAATTCGCTTATGAAAATCGGGAACAACGGTAATCTCGTTTTGGGCCCATTCGACGAATCTACGCCTTACTTGATGATCGTTTGGCTTCAAATCTTGCACGAGTTGGATTTTGTAAGCACGCAAACCAAGATCCTTCCGCAAAATCTTCCATAAAGCGGATGGACACAGATCCAATTCCTGTGCTCGATGGCGGATGGACTCATTCGGGTCTTCCTCAATGCTACGCTCTACAGCAGCAATAGTTTCTTCTGTACGCACCGTACAGCGTCTCTTGGGATGCCTAGTTATCAACAAGAGTAAACGTGGTGCGAAAACGTTCCATGGTTAATCGAATTAACTGCTCTGATGGACGATTTTGTCGACGATAAAATGGACGTAGTGCGCGATACGTTTTCCGCACAGAACCATTATTTTCGAAATAAAATTGCTTTGCAAGCATTGTTCAGGCGTGAGTCTATTCATGATGAATTGCCAAACCAAAACCAAACTGAGAATAAATCACTTAACAGCTTAAACGTTTTTATTTTTGGAAATTTATTCGAATATTCTCATTTACTTTTCTCGCTATCCTAAGAAAATGAATTATTTCAGTAGTGTTTGCTTACTTTTGGCGCTCAGTGTGTATTTCCATTGCTAAACAAATTCTGAACAAATATTTCTGTTTTGAAATATTTAAGCTTGGTCGCATATGTTTACTTTTCTAACCCACTGTTAACATATCTATACGCCCCTATAAATGTCTGTGGCTTTGTTTACTTTACGCCTTTAATCTTTGGCTAAACGTTACAAGTAAACTTGACGCACACTTAAGTGCCGCAACAATACACAAAAAACAACAAAAAAAAGCAATAAAAAAACGGACGACCCAAAAAAAGATGATAAATTGTTTCCGGACAAGGCAAGATGACTTGTTAAACTAAATACGCATTTGAAAAACACATACACACTGCTTAACGGACGCATACTTACCGTATATCGATAACAACAATAACAACGAAAACAACAAATTTCGAAAACGACAAACAAAATCAAAACTTTAAATACCATACACGTACCAACAATTTTCTTAGACTCTTTTATTCGTGCTGCCTCTCTCCCTCGTTCTCTTTGTTTTTGTTCAAACGAACAGGGTGCGTATGAGTAACATTTTGTTTGAAGGAAACATATGTTAGTGTGCGTAACTTATACGCAAGCATTAATAGAGAGGGAGAGTGTGTGTTGTTATTGTTGTTGCTGTTGTTATTGTAAAAATCTGTAATAATATTTATGTTTTCTTATGATTATTTTTTATTGATGATGGGGTGACTTCGCTTTCGTTATTAAGCAGAGATTTTATGTTTGTGATAGTGGTGGGGGTGAATATTTGTCCACGATTGTGTTCCTATTTAATGTTCTCTCTCGTTCTATATCTGTTTCAATTCCAATTTCTTTAAGATGTTCTATTCCTGTTTAAATTAAAATTTATTTTATTCGCTCTTATGTATGTATGTGTACGAGTATATGCATGTGTATATGTATGTCCTCATATATGTTTCCCGATGAGATCATTGTTTTATTTTTATTTTTTTTTGGTGAAAATTGTTATTTATTGCCTTTTCGTAACAAATTTATTAAATGAGATTTTTTTTTCCCCCCTCCCCTCCTCTCCTCATCCTTTATGTTCCTTAAGTTTTCTGGTTAGCATTGGCAGAAGAAAACTTGACTTGTTCTATTCTGTTCTGTTGGCTTATTTAATTTCCCGAATTTTTGTTTTATTTTCTTTCTGTTCTTTCCTTCAAGTGGCCATAAATTATGAAAAAACATGGACTAACATGGAATCTTATCACAAGCATTGCATAAGACCATATTAAGTTCTAAGAAAGTGAATTATTTTTATCAGACCGTGAAAGACTTGCCACTACAGAATAAAATGTGACAGAATTTAAGGCGTTATAGCCTTCAAAAGCAGCCTATCATAGTCACTATAGTCACTTAGTTTAAGTTCGCATGCTTTTTTCACAGTGATGCGGTTACAATCAACGTTAGATGGTGACTTTCCTTCATGCAGTGTCCTCTACTTGCGTACTTAACTCACTTAGGTGGACATTACAACCATTTAGTAAGGATTACAACCTAGCTTTTGACACCACCCATGCTGTGCGTGTTAATCTTGCACATGAGCGGCAGGATCTACAGTTTTTCGTGCCAGTTTTATTTATTTTCACAGTTTTTTGCCAAAAGACTTCTGAGAGGAAGTTGCCGAAAGGAATATTTTTTGTTTACATTTCGTTGTTGTGTACGATGACTTCAGTGAATTCTACGGGAAATAGAAAACTGACAGACAAACTAGTTTATGTGGTGCAGAAAAAAAATCATTAGTATCAGCTCTCCCATGGGAGAGAACAAATTTTCAAAGATTACCCTAAGGAAATGACAGAATGTGTTGGCCAAACTGTTACCATCTTTTTGAGAGAAGTTAAATTTTATAGTGAATGTAAGAATCAGATTCTCGTACTGCTCTCAAAGCCACAGTACAGGCCTTTCCATCTCTTCATTATTAAAGCAAAAGTCATAAGAGTGTTATATTTACCATTCAAGGAAGTTCGATTATAAATTGTAAGTAGGCAGCTATAGAATATAATATTCTTGGCAATATTAATGACATCAGGCAAGACCATAGCTTGTTTGAATGATGATATTTTAGGCCTTACTTCCGCAGAAAACATTATTAAAATCAAATTGTTCTAACAAAAGTTATCTGACTTTCAATATGAGTGAAATTTCAAAACACAACCATCATTTGGTACGTTTTTACCTTTTTAAAAACATTTAGAATATGAGTTCGTTAATTGAAAACCAGCTAAAAATAATAATGTGTTTTGTTTCAATTAAACTCTTTATTGTTCTCACTACTTTTGTGCCACTGTTCACACTTAACTGATACAACAATAATTACTCTGCTCACACTTCAGTCCACGCAAACACTAACAACACTTCGGTAGACTTTACTACGCACGTAACTTGTCCTCACACAAGACTGTCTGAATAATAACTCACTGACTGCTTGCCTTGTCTTGCCCTTTTATATACGCACGTAATCGGTATGATGAACATTCTCGATGTGGAAGATTTTTGTTCTCGCCTTCTCAAGAATTCTATCGCGACCACATTGTTGTTTGTGCATTCTGCACACTTGTCCATCCCTCATGTTTGTTGTTGTTGGTTTACTTGGAACGTGTTCCATGTATTCGTTAGTGTGCATTTGTGTCGTGTGTATTGTGTACTACACATTGCATCTTGTTGCGTTCCTTAAGTTTTCGTTATCTATCTCTTCCATACTCATACTCATGGTCTTTGTTTTTGTTTATCGTTAATGTTAAACGATGTTTTCATGTGAAATGATACCATTTTGTTTTTCTATTGTATTCTAGAAAAGTTAAGAAAGAAGAAAGCAAAGACCAGTGAAAAATTTGCAAAGTTTACGACAACGATCCGATATAACTAAGAATGCAACAGAACAGAGGGCTCGCTTTCAATTTGGTAAAGTTAAAAATGCCAATCTGGTCTTATCGAACAAACACTTAAAAACGTCGATGAAATCATGAAGGGAATTTATAAAGTCCAGCTTTTAAACAACGCAGAATTTAATGCGAAACTAAGCAATTAAAAGAAACCAAAATGCAATAATTGGCTCGATATTTGGGGTGTCATAGGAATTAATTTCCAATTTGCAATTCACAGCTAAGAGGGAACGTAATCAAGCCGTTTATGAAGCGAATGATTAGTGGCAATGGAAAGTAGGATAATAATGAGCGAAACAAATGATGGGTAAAGAAAAAAAATTTCGCAGTTCGGTTTTAAAGCCCAAAAAGCGCAGTGTGAAGTCGCCATGGTTCAAACCCCAGCTTAGAAATCAGGAACACAAGGAAATATGAACAGAATATTTTCTTGGGGCACTTTCTCTTAGCATACATGCATACATACTTACATAATTGATTATTACAACCCTGAAGTCAGGATTACGTCCTAGTTTCTCACACCACTTATGTTGTGTGTATTAATTTTATACATGAGTAGTGGGACCTACAGTTTAAAGTCAACTATGAACGACAGATTTTTGAGAAACTTTTTCATGGGAATTTTTATTTACTCTCAGAGTTTTTGCCAGAAATCTGCTGAGAGGAAGTCGCCGAAGAAATACTTTTTGTATTTTGTTTTGATGTCTGGCCTGGGGCTCGTACCTTGGCTTTACGTCTAATAAGCCAACACACTACCTTCTAGACTACGGCGACTTCCTTTAGTATACTTCTGACAAAAATTTGGACAGTAAAATAAAATTGTCATGGAAAGTGTGTTAAATGTGCCACGGTGTAAGAAACTAGGTTTCAATCCTGACTGAAAGGTTGTAATAACCAATTAAGCAAGTTAAGCAAATAATACTCTGCCACGATACAATACCGATATGCTTCCAACGCCCAAATGCAAATAAAACTTTGGAAAAATGTGTTTAAATGTTAAAAAATCTTATAAAACGAAGGGTTATGGTGCCTTTGGCCAAAAGTTTGTTTCGCACAACTCTAATAATGATACTCATATTACTTCCTTGTGAGAAGCTACGCCGTAATCCGTACTGAAGGGTTGTAATGGCCATGTATGTATGTATGTATACTACTTCTTTATGTTACTTTCAAATAATTCCTATTAAACAATATAAGACTCGCTAAATTAAATTATTTTTTAAAGCAAGTCACCAAAAACCTTTAAAAATTTAATTTCGAAATCATTTTTTGCTTTCAAAAATTTAAAAAAGTCACGCACACACACACACAGTTTCATTGATTTTTGCACAATCTATTCTCTTCCACTATATCCTTTTTTTCTTGTTGTTGTTGCTGTTATTGTTATTGTTGTTTTTATTTTTATATTCTATTTGAATTTGTATTGGTATTTCCAGTTTTTTTTGTTATGATTTTCTATGATTTTTGTCTCTTTTAAATGTACATGTTCATGTAAAAACAATAACACTTTAAAACACTCATTCACTGACACTCAAATACATTTATTTACGGACATGTCTCCACTGTATGTGTACACAAACAAAACTTCTCATGAATGAGTGTGTGTGTTTGTGTATTTGCATTAAGTAGAGTACAACATAGTACATGTGCTTCTATAAAGCAAAGCAGAAGAGTAAAAAAGCACAGAGAAATAGCAACAATGGCGACATTTAATTGTAAAAATAGCAAGAAAAAACAAACTACACACAACAAAATATAAAATACAACAACAAAAATATAAAAAAATGCGAATACAACATCCTACTGTGGAATAGAAAAACGAAACAACAACAACAACAGCAACGACAATATCGGCAACTAAAATCACTAACAATCGTACTAAAAGCAATAACACTAACAAATAACTTTTAAATATAATAACAGAGAGGGAGAGAAAGAAACATTCATAATCATACAAAGAGAATCAGGCCTACGGTACGAGTAGAGCATATAGAGACGCGTTTAATACAGGGTTTCCATGTGATTTATAAAATGGGAAACGATTTCAAAGGCAAAGCTACATAGAGAGGAATTAAATTCAATTGGAAATGGTTTTATAAATTTAAAATATTTAATATTAGAAGGGGTTTGCGTTCAGGGCTATCAGGCAGCAATGGATGGCTCTTATAAAACCTAGAGAAACAGACAAAACTAGTAAATGGTCATAGAAAGAAATTTTAATTTTAATGTTACTAAAATGAAGAATCTAGATGCTGGTGTTTTGCTTTTACTCGCTTAAAAATAGAATTATAAACAAAAATATAGCAACAAACACCAGCATAAAAACTGGTAAACAAGTAAACAAAAATACAACCACAAACACTACAAAAATAAATGTAAACAAAATACGCAAACAACAATAATGAAACAACGATGTTTACATTTATAGAGGTCTCGAGAAGACGAAACCATGAACATTCGCCTTCAAAAACATTCATCAGACTGTTTACTCTGCAATATAAAAGGCAAGGCAAAGCAGGCGAGTGAGTGAATGAAGTTCAGTCATTGTTGTGTGAAGACGCGATGCGTTTGAACAGAATAATCATGGTTTGAAGATCTTCGTTATAAAGATCTATCGAACAATTGTCTAGTAATTTTTATTGTTTATACAAAGGCTGCAAGTCGACGTAGTCTAGTAGGTAGTGTGTTGGCTTATTAGACGTAAAGCCAGGGTTCGAGCCCCAGGCCAGACATCAAGACAAAATAGAAAAAGCATTTCTTCGGCGACTTCCGCTCAGCAGATTTCTGTCAAAAACTCTGGTAGTCAAATAAAATTGCCATGAAAAGTTTCTCAAATATCTGTCGTTCGGAGTCGACCTTAAAACTGTAAGCCCCACCACTCATTTATAAAATTAACACACACAACATAAGCCGTGTGAGGAACTAGGACGTTGTATAATTGGTCAATTCGACCTCCGGGTACTGTACTTGTCTTAATTGACACGTCCTCTAACCTAACATAACCTACAAAGGATGCAAACAGAAGAATGACAAAGAGAAGCAATTGTTGTTGTTTACATCCAGTTGTGAGCGGTTGCACACAGCATTGTGCGAATAATAAAGAATTTAAATTGAAATTTAACACTAATTTGTTTTAATTTTATTTGCAATCCACGAACTTATATTTTAAACGTTTTTAAAAGGTCAAAACGTAACAATACCATGAACTTGTTGTAATTGTCCAACAATTATTGGCAAAAAATCGCAAAGAAAGAGAGTCCGAATAGGAAATTACAAGACAGGCGGCGTGGCATCACAACCACTTCGGTTCTTACTTACTTAATTGGTCATTGCACCTTCGTTACTCAGGATCACAATCTAACTTCTCATACTACCCATGTTGTAACCCTAACCAGGATGGAAGACATGTCTAAATCCATAGCTTCGAATTAGTTCTTACGTACGGTGATGCGATCTATGGTGTGATCTTATCATGCATTATTGTGCTTGGTGGCGTTGCTAGATTTTTTTCACCAGTATTTAGAGCACCGTGAGGTGTGTCATCTTGGCGATACTCACGTTAACATACATACATACATACATAATTGGTCATTACAACCCTTCAGTCAGGATTACGGCCTAGCTTCTCACACCACTCATGTTGTGTCGACTTCGAACGACAGAGTTTTGAGAAATTTAAGCATTGGACTAATGCCTTTACCTATTACCCATATTCTGTGTGTTAATTTCATCAATAAGTGGCAGGGAAGATTTTTAAGAAACTTTTCATGGCAATTTTATTTGACTACCAGAGTTTTTGCAGGAAGACTGCTGAGAGGAAGTTGCCGTAAGAAATATTTTGTTATTCATATTTCGTATTGTTCAAGATGTCTGAACTGAGGTTTGAACCACAGACTCACGTTTAATAAGCCTGCACTATTTACTAGATTAGGGCGACCATAACGTTTTATTAGTCAAGTCTACAGAAAGTTTTAATGTGTTCCTATATAGCCAGTCTAATTACATTAAATCAGCGTGCGATAACATTTTATTATTAACCGAACTTGCCTATGCACTAGTAAAAGCAACATTGAGATCATTTGAAAAATAAGGGGTTTAAGTTACGCCACTGCCTGTTATCCACATTCATGAAAAGATGACGTATCTGTCAGAAATTTCTTCTGCTGCTAACTTCAGGCATAAACCATCATGCTCTTTATTATTACTAAAAAGTCAATATGGCAACACTGTTACTATAACTGTATGAGGAGCTGATTTGAAGAGTCGCAAAAATATACGGAAAATGTATTTTAAAATAGAAACGAAACAAATTTCCAAAAAAACAAAAAAAGGAATAAATTTAGTCGAATATATTTTATATTGTCTACATGTAAAGTAAGTCTATACACACACAGACAAGTAAGACTACAACTTATAAAATTTTAAATATAACATTGTATGTATATATGTATATATGTATGTATGTATGTATGTATAAAAAATCTTCAATGCATATTTGTACATACACATGTCGAAATTTAGTAAAAATATTTTAAATTTCAATGGACAAAAACTATCGCATGGTACCCTACTTAACAATGAAATACTATACTGCAGTAAAAGTTATAGGTTAACAGAGTATGATTTATTGAAATCCGCTAAGTTGTTGCAATCGAAAGTCGAAAATATAAACTAGAAAGCCTTTGCTCTGGACTCTTTACAACGAATATTAAAATATCTCTGGTTGAAGATTGATTTGTGTTGGAAGAATAGTGGAAAAAGGGGCCTGTTCTACAGCATTAGCATTAAAAGTTCTTCTGAACTTAAGGTCAAATCAAACAGGTGAGATTATTCGAAGACATAACGAACACGAAATTCCTTAGAGGGCATAGTACATACATATAAAGGGTCCGCCAAATAATTTTTTTTTAAATGCTTTAAAAAAAACAACAGAATATTTTCTAAAAATTTCTTTTTTTATTTGAAAGGTACAATCCTTCCGGTTAATAATGGAAAATAATTTCATTCAAATGGCTGCCTCGGCTGGCCTACACCAGAAGATGCCGATTTTGGCAAAAAAAATGAAGCTCATTTCGATCTTGGCGGGTATGTAAACAAGCAAAATTGTCGCATTTGGTGCACAGAAAACCCGCACGCATACATTGAAAAGCCGACACAGCCAAAACGAGTCACTGTTTGGGGCGGATTTTGGGCCAGAGGCATAATTGGGCCATTTTTCTTCGAAAATGAGCAAAGAGTAGACGTTACAGTCAATGGCGATCGTTATCGGGCCATGTTGAACGATTTTTTGTTCACAAATATTGAAGAGGAGGATATTGGCAACATTTGGTTTCAACAGGACGGCGCTACGTGCCACACAGCCGAAGCTACACTCGATGTTTTGCCCCCCTGTTTTTAAAGATCGCATTATCAGCCGCAGAGCTGATGTCGTTTGGCCACCTCGGTGCTGCGATTTGACGCCGTTGGACTATTATTTGTGGGGTGCCGTCAAAGATAAGTGTTACGCCGATAAGCCAGAGACAACTGACGCTTTAAAGGACAATATTCGTGAAGCCATTGGTGAAATACAGCTGCACACAATCGATAATGTGCTTAAAAATTGGACCGATCGTGTAGGCTACTGCATGGCCAGCCGAGGCAGCCTTTTGAATGAAATTATTTCCCATTATTAACCGGAAGGAATGTACTTTCAAATAAAAAAAGAAATTTGAGAAAATATTCAGTAGTTTTTTTTATTTAAAGCATTTTAAAAAAAAAAGTTATTTGGCGGACCCTATATTACATTTAATTCTTCTAAGAGGGGTGTCCTATTGAAAATTATAATTTCGACGTAATTTTTTTATTCCTATTATTATGCACAGCACTGTACATTTTGAAATGATTTCATAAATACAACTAAAAAGGTACAAATTCCTGTACACATATGCATACACACACACGCACAGTTATGCAAACTACATATGTATGTATGTATGAGGAACATTAAAAACAAAATCAGTTTTAGTTTTGAAAAATATTGTTCTCTTACAACTATTGAACACAGCCATTCAGTGGCAGCAACAGAGAGAAAGAGAGAAAGAGTGAGGGAGAGAGGGAGTAAGGTTTTGCTGACATCTGTAAGGCCATATTTATAACAGCCAAATATGACAAAAAATGTATGGAAACAAAACAACAACAACAACAACAACAGCAAGAAAATTACGAACACCACAAAACTATGACGATGACATGGAAATTCGTGTGTGTTCGTATAAACGAGTATATGTCCCAGTGCTTTATAGTAAATGTACAGATATTTGTATGCATATGTAGGCATTTATATGATTATGCATGTATATGTATATGTAAGTAGCATTTATAGTGTATGCATGTGTGAGTGTATTGCACAATAAATACGTGCGTCTTTTCAAATATTGTACGTGTTTTTTCAATGTTTTTTGTTTTTTTGTTTTGTTCCTTCGTTCTCCTTTAGCTGCCACAGCCATGTTTGAGTGTAAATGTGTGTGTATATTTTGCTGTCAGTATTTACACTAGTGTCTGCCTGCATTGTAGCAACGAACTAAAATATGATTTTATTTTCAGACAGACCAGCTTTTAGCGGCTGTGTTTTGAATATTTTATTGAAATAATTTACCAGGTAGGAAAAAATTCCACATTTTTTTTCATCAATTGAAAACGTTTTGAGTGATTATTGGCAGCTAATTTTAAATGTTCAGCATAAAATAATGAAGTTTAAATAATAAAAGTGATAACAGAAGCCATAAACGATTATTATTAAACAGAATTCAACACAATAAATTCAAAGTGTGCTCCATTTTTCATCTAAAATAAACTATTCGTGGGCACACATAAGCCAATCGATGACATACTTTGTAAATGTATAGACTTTGGTGACTTACAAAGGTAAGCACATGTGTTCAAAAGAGAAAAATCTTAAACCAATTATTTTGGACTTGAATACTGACAGTTAGAAAAGGTACTGAGTTTTCTATTGCCTGGCTGTGCTAGATCAGTAAGATCAACTGCTTGGTTGGGACACTAAAGCTTCTACTGTGCCTCTATTCAGTAGGAAATGTTGTAATTCTATTCGACTACATGTTTGATTTGACCTTACAATTCAATCTTATAGTCTGTTATACTATGTTCAGATATGTACTTTTATTGAGTGAATATTCGGTTTATTGAGTACAATATTTTAAGTGTTCAGGCATAACAATATACGCAGTTCAGCTGCTTATTCAATATTCATTTGACAGCTAGTAAACAAAACAACTGGTTGTTTCAACAACTTTGTTTTTATTTATTTTTATTTTTTTTTTTTGGTTTTGTTGTTTGTTTGTCGTTGTTGACATTTGAGTTGTCAAATAGTTCGGATAATTGTAATATGCTCACTGAACGTACTTAGGACAGTGCTGCATTTTAAGTTTTACTCCATATTATAAAAATTTTCGTATTTATTGCGCAATAATTAATTGAAACTTTATATGAAATATTGAGCTCAATAATGGCATTTATTGCGATTTACGCACTAAAAGTGCATATCTGAACACCGTATTAAGCCGATATATACCGATCGTTCCAAGGCTGTGTATTAGTTTAGGTTAGGTCGGAGTGGTAGCTTTAATATCACAAATCTCATTTGAGCACGCATAGCGGCACGTTGTGATGCTGTCTATTAGATGCCAACAGTTCTAACAAGAGAGTTACGTACAGGCTGCCTGAGTACTGCTAAGCTTTCCAGGTCAAGATCATGACAATATTGAAAATTTCTTAGTTTACTCACGTTTCCTTCGCATGAATGTCTATGGTTTTTAAGGGAAACTTCTATTACTACTTACTTAATTGGCCATTAACAACCCGATTAATTGATTTTGGCCTGCCGCAACATATCCTTCCAGGCTCCTCTGCTTCTTGCGCGCCTTCGCCAGTTGGCCACACCAATCGATGACAGGGCTTCCTCGATTTGGTCCTTCCAACGGATACAAGGTCGTCCTCTTCGCCGACTTCCGCAGATCCCCGCATCAAACACCAGTCTCGCTGGAGCATCCTCCTCCATTCGAACGACATGGCCGAGCCAGCGCAGCCGCTGGATATTAATACGCTGCACAACGTCCATGTCGTTGAGGAGCTCATACAGCTCACTGTTGGATCGGATGCTGAAATCATCGCCAACTCGCGCTGGACCGAAGATCTTGCGTAGTACTTTTCTCTAGAACACTCTCAAGGCTGGTGCATCAGTACTTAATAGTACTTAATGCCTCTGCGCCATAAAGAAGCATGGATAGGATGAGTGTCTTGTAGAGTGACGTAGAGTAGCTCTTATAAGAAACCCAGGACATCGTTAGAATTTCTATTAAATGGCCAGAAATAGTACAGAGATGACGTTCATCAATATGTTACAAGACATATGTGTTCAGATTATCTCAATTAAATTGGTTACTCTCCGATCGTTTCAAAGAGAGGCTCGGCAAAAGCTATTAGCTAGACTCAGCTGGGCTGATATACATGAGAAGGAGACTTATTCTCTTAAACAACATGGCCGTCTATCATCCTATTTGCAGACTTCATATTCATTTAAATGACAAATTACAGGAGCAGTGGATCTAATGAGCAGCAAGAGGCTCTATTTCATCTCATGTGTGCCTGATTTTTCATTCTTACAACGGCCCAAGCCTCTAACGTATGTGGGAAGTCATGTTCTTCCTTTTCTTATTCATCTCTGCAACTTCTGTAGGAAATTATTGGCCAAAATGACCAAGTTAAATACGTCTGGAATGAGTGCCTAATACACAGTGTCGAGTTACATTTCCAACAACAACACTAAATAAGCTTCGTAGGAGTTTGAGCATTGGTCTTCTAGTCTGTATACACCACCAGTTATTGTCAAAAAAAAAATCAATTGAATTCCCTTTTAATCCCTTTAATCGTTTAAATTTCCTATGGGGTTGTTTTCATTGCTGTTACCATTACCTCCATCATACATATGTACATATGTGGGTTCATTGTCCAATTTTCTATTTTCGTTTGTTTAATGCGGGCTTTTTTGTCATGTTTTTCTGTTTTTTTTCGGTCTCTTTATGTTTCCATTACAAAATTTATCGCCAAATTTACATGGGGGGGGCGCGACAAACCCAAAAATCCATAAAATTGTCTATTCATGACTGATAACACGTTAAGGGAGGAGGAATATTTGATTTAATCTGCTGATGCTGCTGGTGCTGCTGCTGCATGTGTGTCTATTGATCTTTAATTTGCTGGTGGATTTTGCCCACACATCACAGTGTCAGCAGAGAATGCAACATCAGCATCAGAAAAAAAATATTTAAATTTGAATGTGAATTTGAATTTGAATGAAAAAAAAAGGAAAAGTTGATTTAAGCAAATTACAAGAGATTCAAATAAAAGGTTGGAAGGGGATAATATTTGCTGAAGCATTGCAAATTTAGTTGGGCCTTAGCAATTGGAAATAAATGAGTTTAAAGTGGCATGTAAAGGGCATATAACAGTGCTTTTAAGTTGTTTTTCCTTTTCTATTATACAACGGTACCTTTAGGGACCCAAGTAAGCTGTGCCGACTGATGAGGCCGCCAGTTCAACAGAATGTGCTGTTCCCTTTCATTATTAAAATTTTCAACTTCTCACTGAAGCGACAATAAGCCGAGAAGGTGGATAGGTTGGAGTGGTAGCTTTGGCACCAAAACTGACTTGAGCCCACATAGCGACTCGTTGTAATGCCATAGGCTGCAATAAGCCTTAAAAATTGTACTACTATTCTGCTTATTTAGTCCATGTCATTACCAGGAGGTAGAAATCTTTTTAAGTCGCAAGAAACGATACAGTTTCCGTCTTGTTAAACGAATGCCGCCAGACATGTCGAAAATCTTAGGAGCCAGGACACTTGAATAGAGTACGAGGTATTTCAAGTATTCCGCGGAATATTTTTCCAACTTAATTTTGACTGCGATTCTAATGTCCTACATCAGAATCTAATGTATCTAATCTAATATCCTAAGCCAGGGGTATAAGCCTTCTCCCTATACAATACAGCCGTATTGTGTGAACTACTGAAGCCACTCTTCAAAACACTGATTGGACCATCGTAAACCAATGCACATCAAGTTCGTCAAAGTCGGTATAAGCAGTAGAGAATTCCAGGCCAAAGTGGTAACATAAAAGGAGGCATCAACAACATAAAAGATAGTCAGGGTCACAGAGATAATTGAACTGGAAGCTTAATGTCCTCAGATTAGCAGAGAAGCACACCTGTAGCATCCTAAAAAGTTTAAACAAGGAAGAACAAAAATAATATGAAACCATGACAGTTCCTTAAAGGAGTCTCAAAGAGTAATAAAAAAGTGTTTTCTCGAACAGGCCAACTACAGGAGTATAAGTCTTCTCCCTATCGCATATAAGGTTCTTACAGGCGTATTGTGTGAACGACTGAAGCCAAAACTCTGATTGGACCTTATCAGTGCGGCTTCAGACCTGGCAAGTTCACCATCGACCAGATCTTCACACTACGCCAAATCCTGAAAAAGACCCACGAAAAACAAGTCGACACACACCATCTTTTTGTCGACTATAAGGCTGCCTTCGATAGCCCCATAAGGGTCGCGTTTTTGGCGCAATGTCTGCGCTCGGTATACCTGCGAAGCTGATAAGGCTATGCAGAATGACGTTAAACAATTCCTGCAGCTCCGTCAAGGGAGGAAAGGACCTCTCCGAACCTTTTGGTACCGTGCGAGGTTTCAGACAAGGCGACCCCTTATCATGCGACCCCTTCAACTTCGTCATGGAGAGTGTTCTGCGAAAGGCGGGAATGCATCGCAGTGGCACTATTTTTCAAAAAAGTGTCCAGTTGCTTGCGTACGCTGACGACATTGACATCATTGGGCGTACCAAGCGAGATGTTACTGCTGCCTTTAGTGCTATTGAACGGGAATCTACTAAGATGGGCTTGGCAGTAAATGAGGGCAAAACAAAGTATATGTTATCGACAAGTAGAGACGTGCGGCGTATTGATTCTCTGGTTACGGCCGATAACTAGACTTTTGATACGGTCCAGGAATTCATCTATCTTGGCTCCGCTGTTACCACCAGAAATGATGTCAGTCTGGTGAGCAAGCGCAGGATCACTCTTGCCAACAGGTGCTACTATGGTCTCAATAGGCAATTGAGTAGCAGAGACCTCTCTTGTACGACAAAACTAACACTTTACAAGACACTCATCCTACCCATGCTTCTTTATGGCGCAGAGGCATAGACCAAGTTAAGTACTGATGCAGCAGCCTTGAGAGTGTTCGAGAGAACAGTACTGCGTAAGATCTTCGGTCCTGTACGAGTTGGCGATGATTTCCGCATCCAATCCAACAGTGAGCTGTATGAGCTCCTCAACGACATAGACGTTGTACAGCGTATTAATATCCAGCGGCTGCGCTGGCTCGGCCATGTCGTTCGAATTGAGGAGGATGATTCGGCGAGACGGGTATTTGATGCAGGGATCTGCGGAAGTCGGCAAAGAGGGCGATCTTGTTTGCGTTGGAAGGACCAAATCGAGGAAGCCCTGTCATCGATTGATGTGACCAACTGGGGTAGGCGCCCAAGAAGCAGAGGCGTCCCTCTATAACCACGACTTACGATTGTTTAGTTGACAGACCCTGGCTGACTGGTAACATCACACTTTGACTGGCGTTTAGGCATAGAATGGTACCACAAATCAATGACCAATACGTGGATCAAACATATGAAACATTCTCAATTCCAAATAAATCTTGCTATTGCCTTATAAACCTTATTTTGAAAACTTCTGTCAAAGATAAACAAGAAAAGATACGTCAAGAACCTGCATCCTTTGTTCCGGACATAGAGGCTTGAGTTGAAAGACAGGTCTCCCTCTTCCTGCTTTCTTTGTTGACAAAATCCGGACATAGATATTTGTGTTGAAAGACAGGTCTCCCTCTTTCTTATAGCCAGTCTTTCTTACTTAATTGATCACTACAACCCTTTAGTAAGTCGCTGTAGTCTAGGTAGGTGGTGTGTTGGCTTATAAAACGGGAGCCCATTGTTCAAATCCCAGCCCAGACATCTCAAACAAGACGAAATATGAATTGAAAAATATTTCTTTCTTCGGCAGTCTTTTGGCAAAAAGTTAGGTTAGTTTAGCGGCTAGCTTGTCGTTTACAAGCAAATTTACCCGGTGGCCTCGGATGGGTCACTGTGTTGCCCAGTGTGAGGTAAAACCCCTTGTAATGATCCGTTAGTGTCCCAATCTTCGGTCAATGCCCTGCCCAGTTTCTTTATGGGAATGGCCAGGTCTTCAAACGTTCTGTCACCCGATGACATCTATCCTGAAGTTCAGGGCATTCGCATAAAAAGCAGCTTATGCATTAATCCTGGTGGGTCAGACCGAGCATGTCAGCGAAACTGCCAATAGCGCAGTGTTCCATTTGAATGAGAATCGTTCTCTTGTCGAATTTAAGTATTTCCCTGATTCTCCCGCTGTCCTCTGCTCGTAGCAGCAGTTTTGAAATTCGGCAATCATGTATGTTAGCGAAAACTCTGAACTTAAAATGAAATTGTCATGAAAATTTCCTCAAAAATCTTTCGTTCGGAGTCACCATTTTTTACTGTAGTTCCTGGTACTTATGGATAAAAATTAACACACACAACATGGGTGCTGTGAGAAGCTAGGTTATAATTCCTGCTAAATGATATCTAATGACCAGTGAAGTAAATAAGCATGGCACTACAGAGCATATACAACTCCTATTAAGAAAAAATAATAATTCTATTGGCTATGCAATATAATGGGTCCGCCATCTAACGTTTTTTTTTTCAACCAGTTATTATTTCGTGAATGGTAACACTTATCTCATGTCTGATTTGACAGATAATTAGTTTTATCCTTCCGCTGAACGAATATGGTTGTGTATACGCTTGAACAACGCTGGGAAATATTGCGACATTATTTTGAAAATCATGGTCATGTTGCAGAATGTGTGCGAAAATTGCGTACGGATTTTGGAAGAAGAAAAGCACCGTCAGCTCCGTATGTTCGTTATCTTATGTAAAAAAGTGAAAGAAACTGGCATCCTCATCGATAAACCAAAGCGTGAAAAGCCAAAAACAGTGCGTACACCCGCGAATATTGCTGCTGTGGCAGAAAGTGTGCGTGAAGCGCCATCAACATGAATTCACCGTCGTTCTCAACAATTGAACATTTCAGACACATCATTGAGACGAATTTTGCATAAAGACCTTGGTATGACGCCATACAAAGTCCAATTGGTTCAGGAGTTGAAGCCAATTGACCATCCAATGCTTTTTCGCTTCGCTAAGTGGGCCTGCGATCGACTTACAGAAGATGCTGATTTTGGCAAAAAAAAATCATCTTTTCAGATGAAGCTCATTTTGATCTTGGCGGGTATGTAAACAAGCAAAATTGTCGCATTTGGGGCACAGAAAACCCGCACGCATACATGGAAAAGCCGACGCACCCAAAACGATGCGGATTTTCGTCCAGAGGCATAATTGGGCCATTTTTCTTCGAAAATGAGCAAAGAGTGGCCGTTACAGTCAATGGCGATCGTTATCGGGCCATGTTGAATGAATTTTTGTTCATAAAAATTGAAGAGGAGGATATTGGTAACATTTGGTGTCAACAGGACGGCGCTACGTGCCACACAGCCGAAGCTACACTCGATGTTTTGCGCGCTGTTTCTGAAGATCACATTATCAGCCGCAGAGCTCATGTCGTTTGGCCATCTCGGAGCTGCGATTTGACACCGCTGGACTATTAATTGTGGGCTGCCGTCAAAGATAAGCGTCACGCCGACAAGCCAGAGACAATTGACGCTTTAAAGGACAATATTCGTGAAGCCATTGGTGAAATACAGCGGCACACAATCGATAATGTGCTTAAAAATTGGACCGATCGTGTAGGCTACTGCATGGCCAGCCGAGGCAGCCATTTGAATGAAATTATTTTCCATTATTAACCGGAAGGATTGTACTTTCAAATAAAAAAAGAAATTTGAGAAAATATTCAGTAGTTTTTCTTTAAAAGCATTTTCAAAAAAAAAAGTTATCCCTTTAGTTTCATTTCTCTACCAACATCTGATAGAGAATATGTTGAACTTTTATTGCTAATATGAATGCCACACGATTTCCCCGTGCCACACTTTTCGTATGTTTAAGAATAATTGTTCAAAATTTATTCAAGTTTATTATCACACGTTCATTATCAATTCAAATAATCATGCCTCAAAGCTTATCTGCTGTATGTATTGTTGAGGAAATCAAAGGAAAACTGATTATGATTTATTTTGCATGGAAATATTTGTTTTTTTTTTCTCTGTAGAGAAAGTCAATTAGAAAACTTAAGCAATTGTTTGACAAGAGTTTTGCTTGTTAATATTTGCAAAAAAAAAGTTCCAAAAAAACGATGAAAAAAAGTACGAAAGTTTTGAAAAAATTGTTGGATTTGTGGTGGAAATAAAAAGAAAAACTTTATCATGCCATCATTCAATATGTTGCAAAGAAAAAATAATACAAAAGAAAATGGAAAAAAGAAGGAAAAGAAAAACTTTTTGCATACAATGCCTCTCGCTCTCTCTCTCTCTCTCTGCATCCTACATTCTGTGTCTTACAAGGATTTTCCATATGTTTTCCTTTATATTTATGAACACACATACAGCACTCATGTATGTATATATGTAGTGCATGTGTGTGCACGCAGCGTGTGTGTGTGTAATGAATATTTTAGAATATATTTCTGTAATCCTTTTTGGTAATCCTTTTAATAAATTTCAAATTTTACATGATTGGCCTTAAGGTTGTAAAATTAAGTCCACTCTTATGGCACACATACTGGCCTACACTTACTTCACTTTGAAATGCTTTTAAATTATGCAAGTAAAGTGGATTAAAAGTTCACTAAGTAGGCCATAACCATTAGGCCAGCATTAAAATGTCAGTCTATGAAGCAGCCACCATAAATCCAATAAAATACTTGGAGACTTAAAAAGCTTATTTTGTATTTAAAACAGCATAATGAAGTCTTATTCCACACACATACACATGCAGTTCTTTTAATACAATAGATAGGATAGAACTTAAAATCATTTGGGATAATTACACCAGCCCTGTTGAGCTCATTATGCAGGGTAATTACTGTCTCAGCATGACCGAGCATAGCTGAGAACAGTCAAATGAATACAGATGTCACAGACACTATTAATCCATATAAATAAAGGGTGTTTTTTACAGAGATATAGAACTTTAAGTTGGCATTACTTTTCAAGATGGCGACCGATTTAACAGCTGTCAAGTGATTTATTCTCAGTTTGGTTTGGCAATTCATCATGAATAGACTCACGCCTAAACAACGCTTGCAAATAGTGCAATTTTATTTCGAAAATAATGGTTCTGTGCGGCAAACGTATCGCGCACTAAGTCCATTTTATCGTCGACAAAATCGTCCATCAGAGCAGTTAATTCGATTAACCATGGAACGTTTTCGCACCACGTTTACTCTTATTGATAACTAGGCATGCCAAGAGACGCTGTACGGTGCGTACATAAGAAGCTATTGCTGCTGTAGAGCGTAGCATTGAGGAAGACCCGAATGAGTCCATCCGCCATCGAGCACAGGAATTGGATCTGTGTCCATCCACTTTATGGAAGATTTTGCGGACGGATCTTGGTTTGCATGCTTACAAAATCCAACTCGTGCAAGATTTGAAGCCAAACGATCATCAAGTATGGCGTAGATTCGTCGAATGGGCCCAAAACGAGATTACCGTTGTTTCCGATTTTCATAAGCGAATATTGTTTAGCGATGAAGCGCACTTCTGGTTGAATGGCGACGTCAACAAACAAAACTGCCTGCATTTGGAGTGAAGGTAATCCTCAAGTGTATGTGGAAACACCGTTACATCCAGAAAAACTGACTGTTTGGTGCGCTTTATGGGCTGGTGGAATCATTGGTCCGTACTTTTTCAAAAACGATGGTGGCCAGAACGTTACAGTCAATGGTGATTGGTATAGAGCCATGATTACTAACTTTTTCATTCCTGAATTGAATAACCATGATGTCCAGGAGATGTGGTTTCAACAAGACGGCGCAACATGTCACACAGCTCGTGCCACAATAGATTTATTGAAAGACACGTTTGGTGACCGCCTAATTTCACGTTTTGGACCTGTGAATTGGCCTCCAAGATCTTGTGATTTAACACCGCTAGACTACTTTCTGTGGGGCTATGTAAAGTCATTGGTCTATGCGGTAAAGCCACAAGCGCTTGACCATTTGGAAGACAACATTCGCCGTATTATTGCCGATATGCGGCCACAAATGTTGGAAAAAGTTATCGAAAATTGGTCGTCCAGATTGGACTACATCCGCGCCAGCCGTGGCGGTCATATGCCAGAAATCATATTTAAAATGTAATGCCACAAGATTATCTTTCGGATAAATAAAATTCATGTCAATCGAATAATCCATCGTTGTTTTATTGCAACTTAAAGTTCTATACCTCTATAAAAAAATACCCTTTAGTTATGCTAAGTAGCTGCAAATGAAGTTAACAAGTTTCAATTTAAGACGCTCAGAGTACTTTGATTTAGCCAAATACAGCGTTGGAATAAATTCTGAATCGATTTTATGACTAAATACCACCACTATGTTGAATTTTGACGCCAACATAGTTAATCTGATGTTAGCCTTGGACAAACACTAGAACACGTTGTGTTGTCTTGTCAAAGCAGCGGGTTTAAGATCTGGAGAACTGGAAGGCTGAGTTCGGTGATTGTGGTCCCTGGAAATGACATATGTGAACACTATTAGGTTAATTTATGCAAACAGAAACTTACCAAGCCTGCACTGTGTTTTGCATCGAATAGTGCATATTGGCTAACTGAAGCCAACAAAATCATTTGAAGGTTCACTAGACTTTAGCTTGTGTAGCTAGTTCGAAAAATATGTTTGATAGGTGTCTTCAGATAGCATAGAAAATACTCTATTGCTTCGATATTTTCCCCACATGCTCCCGATATGCATTTACATCTATACATACATAAATAATTGGTCATTAGAACCCATTAGTCAGGATTATGACTAAGCTTCTCACGCCACCTATGTTGTGTGTTTTAATTTTATACATGGCTGGCCGGACCTCCAGCTTAAAATCGACTCCGAACGACAGATTTTTGAAAAGCTTTTGATGGCAAGACTCTCAGAATTTTTACCAGAAATCTGCTGAGAGGAAATCGCCGAAAAAATTATTTTTTTCATATTTCGTTTTATTGGAGATGTCTGACGTGGGGTTTGAACCGTGGCCTCACATCTAATAAGCCAAAACACTCTACCTACTAGACTACGACGACTACATCTTATGTTATCATCGTACGAAATTTAAAACACGTTTTGTGTTTTTGCAAAGGAAATTTTATTATAGCAGCGGGAATAAATTCTAGGGCATTATGCAGCTGACCTAAAATGTATTCCATTGTTTCGATATTTTCTCCAAATGCTCCTTAAATGCGACACTTGGCAATTCACCAAGCAGAAGTGACATGTAAATGAAAGGCGATATTCTCTACAAGACTGAAAATGAACAAAGACAGTTTTTAACATTCTTATTATCCAATAAATTATTCGATTCGATCTCTGAAATCAATTCTATTCAACTCAGATATTCGTTCAATCCTATGTTTTCCGCTAATTACACCCTTAAGATGCCTAATTAAGTACCTACCAACAGTCTTTTCTCATCCAAGTAGGCCCCAGCATTATGGAAATTCTGCACGGATATCGAAAATTTAAAACTCTATACAGGAATTATGTTTGAAAAACAACAACTAAGAAAATTGATTCTAATCGATTGACTTTAAATATGTGCGCAGACAGAATACATTTAAAAATAAAAAGCTTTTCATACTTGCATGTTGCATATTAAAATTCCTTACCTGTAATGAGAACAAAAAAAAGATACAAGATTATTAGTATTAAGAATCAACACAATATTATAAAAATAACAAGTTTTTAAAGAAAAAAAAATCTTAGCCCTAGAAATTTATATGAGAAGGGTTCAAGTACCGCTGGCGTTTGAAGGATAAAAAAAATTAAATTAAAAGCCATCATACTGTGTTTCAACAGTGATAACAAACATCAAGATGAGGCCATACACCAGAGCTGGGTATAACATTACAGCTGCCATTGAAGAGATCACCAGAACACAGACAATTCCAGCCTTGAAAGATAACATTAAAGCAGCCATTAAAGCACCAAATGGTGGAAAAAATTTCACAATATTTTTCTTAAGGAATAGACCATCAACGATGAAGTTGTGGGCAACATTTAAATGAAATATTGTTTAGGAAGACCGGGTCATTTCTCGCTTCAATAAAATGTTTCATTGAAATTGTCCCGTACATACAGTGGTGGCCACGAATTTAAGACACGACATATGACTGACTTAGTTGTGATAATATTTACAATCCTATAATATCAAATTTGATATTCTTTATTCTTCTATGTACCCTGTAATATTAAGAAAAAGTACCATTATTTTATTTTGTTTCTTTTTACATTTTGTTGCTTTTTGATCATATTATTGTAAAAACGTTTATTTGAGACTGGCAACGAATTTAAGACATTTCAGAAATATCTGGTTTTTAAGTGATTTTTTGGTGTTTTTTGAAGCTAAACAGTGAGCAACGATTGTTTTATTTTATTTTATGTTGGAATACATAGAAATATTTAATTATAAATGGCCAGAGGTCCTTGAAATTCCGATGCCGATCGAAAACTAATCCAACAACTAAAATTTGATGGGAAAAATAGTAATGGAGATACCTAAGCTGCTTAAATGTTCTAGATGCAAGATTTACAACGCGCTGGAACACATCAAGCAACATAGTACCAACCAGAAATGTCAAACAGCAATCTAGAGACCGAAAAACTACACCCTAAAGTATCTGCTAATAATCCTTTCACGAGCTCAAGTAAAATAAAAAATAAAATTGCATTGGATTTTGGTATTGATATTTTGTCTAGGGCAATAAGATGACGTATAAACGAGAAAAACTTGCGTGGGTGTATTGGACAACGTAAACCACTTGTGTCAAAAAAAAAATATCAAATCCCAACTAGCGTTTTCGAGAGAACATCTCAAGAAACCGATGATATTTTGGAAAAATATTCTTTGGAGTGACGAGTTGAAGTTTTGCCGCTCTGATGGAAAGCAGTACGTATGGTGCCCTCCAAGCCTGGAGCATCACCCGAAGTACACCCTTAAAACGGTCAAACATGGTGGTGGAAATGTGATGGTGTGGGCAGCATTTTTCTGGCATGGTGTAGGTCGCATTTACAAGATTAGTAGTAATATGGACCAGCACTTTTACAAACACATTCTAACAGACACTATACTACCATTCGCTGAAGACAACATGCCCATAATAAACAAATTTATGCATGACAATGACCCTAAGCACACCTCACGTCTTGTGAAGAGTTGCCTAGAGGAAAACAATATCACTGTTCTTCTTCTGTTCTGTGTGGCCAGCTCAATACCCAGACCTCGCGGTCCAATTGAGAACTTGTGGAATGATGTTGAGAAGAAACATGTTCGAGCAGTAAAACCACAAAATTTAAACGATTTGTGCGAAGAAATCCAAAAAGCTTGGTATGCAATACCAAATTGTATGGCATTAGTCGAAAGTTTACCCAGGAGATGTGCTGCTGTGATCTAAAATAAAGGATTTCCAACCAAATACTAGGATTTTTTTTATGAAGCTGAGCTTTCTTTTGGTGAATTAAGTTTTATTTTGCCTATGTCTTAAATTCATGGCCAGGATAAAATTTGTGTTGATCTATATTATATGTAAATAAAAATTCTTAACCAAATATAGGTTGCAAAATATTATTAATTTTTCTTCCTAATATTAATAAAATCTTAAGAAAAATATCATGGACCTAAAATTTTTTTTGGTAAGATGTAAAAATTATCACAAATAAATAAGTAAAATGTCGTGTCTTAAATTCGTGGCCACCACTGTATATATTTTTTCCATCACTTTTGCTCCCTTTTGTATCAACACAAAAAATAAACCTTCATTGTGCAACCATTTATTTAATTTATTTTGTTGAAAAACAGTTTTCATAACCAGCAGCAATTTAATAACGGCACTTTTGTGCAAAATCTAAAAAAAAACTACAACAACAACACCAAAAGTCAATCGAACAAAAACTAATAACGTTCGATGCGAGTTAAGACATACGATACATAAAATTGGAAAGAAAACAACAACAAAAAATGAAATCAAATGAAATGTTAATAGTTGCAGTTATTGTTGTAGTTGTTGTAAACATTTTAAAACTTAATACAGCATATCCACCATCATTCTTCCCACCATCATGTAAAATACGAATGCCATACAGGCAAATCGGTTAGACATGCAAACGAATGCTGTGTTCAATGTTCAATTGAAAAACAAAAACAATACATTGATGTAATATTTTTTAAAACTTACACACACATACACATACATGGTTTACAGTATTTGAATATGTGAAGTCAGAAACTCAATCTCTTTTAACAGAGCCCTTTGGCAAAATTTTCTAATAAAATAAAATAATAGTCAGAACGTAAAAGAGAGTGAGGGAGGGTGTAAGGGGAGTAAAAGAGAGAATATTTTGTTTTACAATAACAATAAATTGATTGCACACATGTAACAACCATGAGTACTTGTAAAGCAATGTTGCTTCCTTTCTTTCATTCCTAAACTTATAAAATCATAGAGTGAAACAAAGAGAGAGTGGTGGGTGGAGAGATGGCGAGAGAGTATAAAAGAAATAAAAATATTTTTGCATAGAGAACAATCACTATACACAACTTAAATTTTTATGCTACCACACACCCACACACATACATGCATACAAAATAAGCAGTATAAGCATGTTCATAAATGTTTGAAGATGAATCTTTTTTCCCCCCTATTTATAGGAGGAAAAAAGGGAAAAGAAAATAAATTTCATATAAAATATAATACAATACAATAGAAAATACATATACAGTGAGCATCAAAAGAAACTGATCACCAAACTCATGTTTTAACATTTAAGGAGAGTGTCCGAAAAATTGTTTGATGATAATGTGTGATTTTTTAAGAGCTATTGGAAAATTTGTCAAAAAAAACACATAAAATTCAGAAAAATGCAGGAAATCTTTATTTGAATCGATAGTACGGTCCATATAATTTAATGTTTGAAGACTATTTCATGCAAATATAGACAGCGACTGCGCCTCAAATGGTCCATCCGCTTAGTCCAATTTTGACATACTCTTTCCAACATTTCGGCCGGTATCTCACGAATAAATGCTTCAAATGTTGTCTTCCAATGCGTCAATTGAAGCGGACTTGTCTGTATAGACATGAGCTTTAACATAGCCCCACAAAAAATAGTCTAAAGGCGTTAAATGGCACGATCTAGGCGGCCAATTGACATGTCCCGAACGTGAAATAAAATCTTTACCGAAATCGCCTTTCAATAAGTCCATTGTTACGCGTGCTGTGTGGAATGCGGAAACGTCTTGTTGAAACCACATGTGATGCAAGTCAAGCTCTTGCATTTTGGGCAAAAAAAAAGTTGGATATCATCTCACGGTAGCGCTCACCATTCACAGTTACGTTACGATTCGCAGCATCTTTGAAGAAGTACGGTCCAATGATGCCACCAGCTCATAAACCGTGACCAAATTGTGACTCTTGCCGATCTTCACTCCAAAATCGACAATTTTGTTTATTTACGTATCCATTGAGCCAAAAATGAGCTTCGTCGCTGAACAAAATTTTTCGATAAAGAAATGGATCTTCGGCCACCTTTCCAAGTGCCCATTCACCAAAAATTCGTTCGGCTTCAATTCTTGCACCAGCTGTATTTTGAAAGGCTTCACACCTAAATCCTTCCGCAAAATTGTCCACATTCTTGAGTAAAAGAGGCTCAATTGCTGCGAACGGCGACGAATCGATAATTGATGGTCATCATTAACACAGGCCAATACAGCTGCGATATTTTCTTCAGTTCGCAATCTACGTAAGCGTGTTGGTGGTTTAATATCCAAAAATGTAAATTTGGTGCGAAATTTACTCACAATAGCCTGAATAGCCGCTTCAGCGGGTCGATTAAACTGATAAAATAAAATGGAAGAAGCGCGCGATGATCTTTCTTAACAGAGCACGCATTTTGATGATAAAATTCAATGATTTGCAAGCGTTGTTCGTTTGTAAGACGATTCATGGTTAAATTAAAGACCAAACTGAAGATGTTTGACAGTGAAACAAAACACGAAACGTGCGTGAGCTGTGGCAGTGTTGCCAAAAAGATAACATCTAAAAAAATCACCCGTTATTTCAAAATTTTTTGGAATTTTTTTTTCAATTTTAAAAATTACCAATAAAACAATTTAAAAAAAAAGAATAACGGTAATTTATTAATGTATAATTTTGTTCTTTTTAATGTACAATTTCTTTTGACACTCACTGTATATGTGTATACATACATACATATGTATATAAATATGTTCATAATACATATTGTTTGTCTTTTTTTTCTTTGTTGTTGTTGCCATTGTCTAGTGTTTGTTCTGGCTTTAGATTGTCGATAATCATAAAAGTTGTTCAGAATTGCATACAAGAGATTGATTTTTTTCTTCTTTTTTCCAATCAGAATTTATTTTTCGTTTTTTATTGTTTTATTGTTTTTTGCAAATACTTAAGTAGATAAAGTAAATATTTTAGTTGCCGTAAATAGTTTAGAATCATATTTTTTTGTTTAAACAAATATTGAATACCCATACACTTAACACTCGAAAGACTAAGAAATCCATACAAACGAAATGTTGTTACAACAGCAGATGGCTATGGATTGGACACGTGTATTAAGAAGTACCATAAGGTGTTGTAATAAAAAAAACCATAAACCGTCTGCAATGCTCTACAAATAACATTTTATCTCTCTAGATGGCATTGTGAAGATAATATTTTTATGAAGTGTTTAAAATTGTTCATATTGTTACGAAAATGGAAAAATCTAGATACTGATGTTTGCTTTTTTCATTGCTTAACATTAGAATTGTAAACAAAAGTTACAAAAACAAAACAATGCAGTAAACAAACCTGTTTACAAAGTATCGCACTGCTTAATATAACAACAAACACAAGCATAAAAACAAAAATACACCAACAACACTACAAGAATAAATGTAAACAAAATACACAAGCATAGAAGAATTAATGTAAACAACGATGTTTACATTTATAGAGATTTCGAGAAGGCGAAGCCATGAACATTCGCCTTAAAGAATATTCATCAGACGGTTTACTCTGCCATATATCGGGTCTGCCATCTAACGTTTTTTTGTTTAGATAATTAGTTTTATTCTACCGCTATCTATACATACATTAAAAATCCGACGCACCCAAAACGAGTCACTGTTTGGTGCGGATTTTCATCCAGAAGCATAATTGGGCCATTTTTCTTCGAAAATGAGCAAAGAGTGGCCGTTACAGTCAATGGAGTTCGTTATCGGGCCAGGTTGAACGAATTTTTGTTCACAAAAATTGAAGAGGAGGATATTGCCAACATTTGGTTACAATGGGACGGTGCTACGTGCCACACAGACGAAGATACACTCGATGTTTTGCACACTGTTTTTGAAGATCGCCTTATCAGCTGCAGAGCTGATGTCGTTTGACCACCTCGGAGCTGTGATTTGACACCGTTGGACTATTATTTTTGGGGTGCCGTCAATGATAAGTGTTACGCCGACAAGCCAGAGACAATTGACGCTTTAAAGGCCAATATTCGTGAAGCCATTAGTGAAATACAGCTGCACACAATCGATAATGTGCTTAAAAATTGGACCGATCGTGTAGGCCAGTCGAGGCAGCCATTTGAATGAAATTATTTTCCATTATTAACCGGAAGGATTGTACTTTCAAATAAAAAAAGAAATTTGAGAAAATATTCAGTAGTTTTTTTTTAAAGCATTTTCAAACAACAAAAAGTTATTTGGCGGACCCTTTAAAAGGTAAGGCAAAGCAGGCGACTGCGAGAGTGAAGTTCAGTCAGTTTTGTGTGAAGACGGCGTGTGTTTTTGAAGAGAGTAATCATGGTTGGAAGATCTTCGTTACAAAGATCAGTCGAATAATTGACTATTAATTGTTGTTGTTTATGCAAAGGGTATAAACAGAGGAATAACAAACAAAGCAATTGTTGTTGTTACATCAAGTTGTGAACAGTGGCACACAGAATTATGCGAATAATAAAGAATTTCGAATTAAAAGTAAACGCAAATTTATTTTTATTTTATTTGCAATCTACAAGTTCATATTTTAAGCGTTTTTATAAGGCAAAAACGTAACAATATGTTGAATTTGATCAAATTTATGAGTGAAGAATACTTAGAAACACAACTTTTTTTCGAGCCTTAAAAAACTTCATTATTCCAGCTTATGTTTCACTTTTGATACATACTTGTAGTACATGGAATTGTCACGATTATTGATAGATTTTGTTTAAAAAATTTTAATATTTGAATTCATTTTAATAAAACTATTTATGTATTTACAATTATTACATTTTATTATCACTTTTATGAAATTTGCGCCAAAATTTTTGACATGATGTACATTGGCATGTTTTTTTTACATAAAAATCAAGCACTTCATGCCAGCGTGTATTTATTTCTTCTAAATTGCAATAATTTGAGGTCTAGCACCCTGCTTTGTGGTGATTTATAAGTTTCCAATTGCTTAGATAGGACAGCTTATTGTCACTCGCATCAGTAACACTCTCAGTTGAGGGTTGGCTGAAACCTGATGGTACAAACCATTGTTATATTTCGTTAGAAATATTTGTCAGCGTAATGTGAGAACATCGTTTATGTCAATAACAATGCTCTCTCCTTGATTCCTCTCTGGTTTCCCGGATGCGGGTTTCCCCTAATACTGCTGTAAGTAGTTGCTACGCACGTAGCATGTATTTGAATCTAAAACTGCCAATTCGACTTCGGTGGACCACGAAACTTATAACGACCATCAAATTCAATTAGTTACTAATCTACAGGGAAATAATACAGGGTAATAAAACAAAACAAAAGGAAAGAAAACATAAATCAATACCAAGCATTACTCCGTAAATCTCTTTATGAAGCTTGATTTATATAAATATCCCTAAATTAATTTCCCTAACAATCACTGTAAGTATTCCATCATTAAGTATCAAATTTCAATTAAAATCGCTGGCGGTTATTTCCATTTTCCACAATAACAATAAAACGTTTTTGAATTCTGTTGCTAAAAAAATTTAATTTGAGATGAAAATGTACCAAAAAGGAACATAAAAACGTAAGCATCTTTATTTAAACATATTTTCTTTAATTTTCTTACCTTTTAGGAGAACAAAAAATTAAATTTTTAAAAATCTTAAAAAAAGGATATATGGGCTGCTCTGAAAGTATGATAGCTAATCCCAAACTATTTATAGAGTATGATTTCATGCATAAAACTACAAGTTGTGTGATAAAAGATTTATGAAAATGGTAAAAATTTTCTAACAAAAAATTAAGATAAAAAAAATTATTTTTTTTTTAGAAAAAAAATCCTTTTCATACGAATTTCAAAAAAAGGCTTTAAGCATCAGCTTTCAGCTCATTTTTCGAAAAGGCGTAATAGGTATAGGTTAGATGCTCCTAGCAATCTGCGTGGAAATTTGTGATATTTTTTCATCCCAAACTACTAAAGGCAGTTTGTTCTGTTCCAAGTAGTACCATCTTTGGCGATAAACATCCTGTTGTCATGTTTGTTGCTGCCAATACTTTCTTCAGTTCATAAGACGAGCTTCTATTTTCTTCTTCTTCAAAGTCTTTAGCAGCAGGAATATTACATATGTATGTAATTAATATATAATCGGTCATTACAACCTTTCGTTATACTAAATTGGAAATGTCTGACCTGAGGTTTGAACTTTGAACTATGTATCAAAAATGATACATAAGCCAGAATTATGAAGTTTTTGAATTCTGTACTCCTGTTTGAAATTTTATTTTCTTATTTGGTTTAAAATAATGGCGATAAAAGTACTAACGAATTATAAAAATATCAGGCATTTAAGTTTTTCTGAATAAAAGTTATATCGTCTCAAAAATTTAAATGTATCATTTTTGATACAAAGCTCGATCTACGGTTAACATAATTTTTTTAAACATAATAATTTCTAAGCCCGTTAAACAATTTTCTTCCTAGGCTTAGATGTTCTATTGTACAACAAATGCTATTGTCTTGTATTACATTATAATGCCAATATTTACATACATATCGTACAAGTTCTTATGTATACACTAACATATCCATATGGATTGTATATTTATGTACATACATATGTATGTATCATAATATAATAAAATATTTTATAATAAAAACAATAAAAAAAATCATAGACAAATAAAAATATTTTACAAATACATTAGAAAAGAATAGAAAAAAAAATACATGGAAAAAGTCAATAAAAAAGTCAGCAAATTTAGAATAATAAAAAACAAGAAGAAGAAAACAAAAAGTAGAGCAACAAATGTTTATTTACTAATAAACCAAAACAACAATGACAACAACAAAAACAAATGTATTGATTACTGAAATTTATATTTTATTTGATTATTGTAATCATAACGACACTTTCATAATAGACTGGGTAGAGAATGTATTTTTTTTTTTATTTAAGGGTGGGAAAACTTAAATACGTGCATATAATAAAATTTTTTCATCAGAATAAGTTCTTCTGTTTGGGCAAAATATCACGTAATTCGCCTATTTTTCAATTGCCATAATCGTTCTACCGAGAGGTAGGTTCAGCAAACGTGGACAAAATGCTAGATCTGCCGAAATCATAGCCGCTGTTCGGGAGTGTGCGTAGGGAATTCCTAGGCAGTCGAATTCACGATGCACGCGAACCTTATCTTTCGCAGACCACAAATTCGCGTCATAACTAGGGCCTACCATCATACAAAAATTCAAATGCCTTAAAGATTGAAGTTAAAGGACCTTAATAAACGAATAGGTTCACTTAATGGTTCCTGGAGCAGTTGGCAACTGCTCCCAAATTATTAGCATTTGTTCATACGATCCATTGTACTCTCCTTAAACTTTTAAAAGCCCCTCATAGCATATTGTTCTGACAGATTTGAGGATACTCCAGCGAGTCAGTAATAAGAATTAATTGTCTTGCACTTGATATATACGCACGTATTTCTTCCTAGAAGTCACAGGCTCTTGTTGTTGGGCTGGAGATGAACCCCATTCTGAATAAGTGTTCTTTGAGTCTACTTGAGCCCACCTCTGGTTATTCCTGGATAATCTAATGCATGACTCAGTCCTCCTCTTTTTGGTATTTCCCAACAAAAGTTTTGATTGCCACAAACCCATTAGGTTTGAGAAGAGTCTTTGTCTGTTTTTATCTTCCGTTCCGGTGAGCATTGCTGCATCCAATCTACAGAAGCGTTCTGACCTCATCAAAGCCTTGTAGCCTCCACTCTTTACAAGCTCGTCTGCTTGCTTATTGTCAATAATATTCAACAATTGCTGAATGAAAAAGAATTCTCTCTCGACGATTATCAAATTCTTTGCTTCTTAGCATGACATAATAGGATTTGAAGAGCAAACACACTCACCACTATACCCAATAAAATAAAAGAATATGAAACTCGAACTTGTACATTCATACAGATATACATAATTGGTCATTATAACCCTTAAGTTAGGATTACAACTTAGTTTCTCACACCACTTATGTTGTGACAATTTTAGAGTGGAAGTCGCCGAAGAAATATTTTTTCGATTTTTTCATTTTGCTAGTGATGTGTGAGCTGGAGTTTGAACCATAGCCTCACGTCTAATAAGCCAACACTCTACATACTAGACTACGGCGACTTCAAGTGACTCCTTCGGTGACTTCTTAGCATGAAGTAGAAGGATATACAAGCAAATTTACTTACCACCCAATAAAATAAAATAATTTTTTTTATTCATTTTTCAATATGAAACTCGAACTTGTATGCTTCTCTGTATTTCTATTGTTTAACATGCCCGGAAGTAATTCACTTTAAACATGAAGCAATGAAATGATTTTAATTCCGGTTTTTTTAATAGAAAAATATTTCAATTGCATTGCATTTATATGTAAATAATAATAACACGAGCATTAAATTATTAAAAAAAACAAAAAGAAATAAATTAATTGTGTTGGCAATAAAACAATGAACTCAACATGCCAGCATAATGACATAAATTACTTGAGCAAAAAAAAACGGGGACGAAAAGGCAATATTAAGCGAAAATGGCAAGACAGTAACAAAGAAAAAAAAAGAGAAAGAAAGAAAAGAACACATTAAGACACAGCAAATGAAAAAAATGCCTGCTGCTGCAGGCAATATTAACGAATGCAAATTTGTAGCTTAACGGCAGTTAAGGAGATAAACGCACGGAAGATAAAATGAGGAAAACAATGCAAAAAAAAGGAGAATAAAGAATATAAATGAACAACAACAACAACAATAATAATAATGAAAAACAATGGCTGTGTTAACATTATGCCAGCATACAACAATATGTAGTTCAGCTAGTAGTCAACACCAGCGAAAGCAGAAAACCAAATGCACGAGAAAGAAAGAAAAGAATGAAGAAAAAACGCAGTAATCAAAACGATTTGAAGTGATTTATGAGCACTTGATATATGCACTTAAACACACATGCAATACACTCTGATGCACACACACACAGGCATACAATCAAACAGCATCATGGGGCTTAGCTTCGGGCTACCATGGGGGTCAGTAGGTGGCGGATAACTGAACGGCCTATCCCAGGTAGGTTAGCTGCGAATAACCAATAAGCAGTCCCCGACCAAGAGCGGCAGATACGGAGGCGTACTACAAAAAGGTACAAGTGACCGAAGACGTTATCTGCGACATGGCGAATCGATGCCGCCATTAACTAGGCATCATCCCACAGGGGGTTCCCTCAAGAGATGGGAAAATTGGAGAGTAACGACTCCGTGGTTCCCTCAGTTCCACCGAAGCGGCGAACTACGACGCCCTTGATTGGGGCATTAGAACCGAGCCCGGTAAGGTTCTAATTATGGTATACCGGAAAATGGATTTGAATTGGTGATATAGGCTGACGATGGCAGTATTCCGGCACTTTAGTAAGCGGTGTGATAGCTGGCTGAAATGGCTGTCGGGCTAATGCTGTCATTGCCCCCGCCCCGTTAAAATGATGGCAAGTCTGTCGGTACGTTCCTGATTTATCACCGTTAAGTTGGTGTTGTAGGACCAGATGTGAATCCCTGGTTTACGTCGACCTGGCTCTGAACACGTATTCCCATAAGGTTATGTGTCAACCCTCGCGTGGCCTCCCTGCTTGTGCATAGATAACCACGGGGTCTTTCGTGACGACTACAACGATGGATTAGGATAGCGGCCGGGAGTTGGGGCCCAAATGAAATGAATAGTAACAAAAATAAACCTACAAATAAGACGACGAATGATATGAATACCTTGGAGCTGAACGCTTTCGGGCAGAGCTCAAGGATTCTGAGATCTCCTGTGCGGAATCGGGAAATGAACCCGTTCGGTCAGAGTACGAGGACTCCGAGATCCCCAGTGAATGGAGAATATTCAGGATTGGCGGCATCGGAGTCGGAACCAACACGAAGCAACCCGACGGCATCGACCAGCGGGGTTTTTGGTCAACTCGGAGACCAAATTAAGAGCTTAGTTGATATGATGGAGGATGGAAAGAGGAGATCAATCCACCAACCAATGAGAGATGCAATTGACTCTATTAAGACCCTATACGACCTGTACGCAGCTGAGTTGAGGGGGCAGTCAATCAATGAGAAGGGTTGCAGCAGTTCTGCAACACAGACTTCGCCCTGGATGAGAAATCATGAGGGGAAGAGGAGACACGAGGATACTGTTGAGACTCCCGAAGCAAAGAGGAGAACTCCAAATCCTGCACCAAAAGCTTTGGCAAAGAGGACTACTGAGACGACTCTGGGTCGGCAGGTAAACACTCAGGAATCAACTGGAGAACCAGGGTGGCAAAAAGTCACTAAAAGGAAAAAGAAGGAAAAGAAACCTCAGGAGAGGAAAACAAAACCTGATGCAATAATGATAGCAACGAGGGATGACACATCGTATGCTGACATTTTGAGGAGGGTTAAAACGGACCCTAAGCTTTGCAAATTAGGTGAAAACGTTACGAAAATTCGGAGAACTGTCAAAGGAGAGCTACTACTTCAGCTCGGCAAGAACGGCGAGCGAACGGAGGACTTCAGAGGGGCCATTGGAGAGCTCCTAGGGGAATGCGCGACTGTCCGCACTCTAAAAGAGAGGAGGACAATTGAGATAAAGGACATTGATGAGATCACGGAGAAGGAAGATGTATATAATGCAATACAGAACATTCCAGGTCTTGAGAGCTTCGCTCTTGCCGACATAGTTGGTCTCAGGAGAGCATATGGTGGAACGCAAACGGCCACAGTGAGCCTTAATGCAGACGCTGCAGCTATTCTTCTAAAAGAAGGTAGAATTAGGATCGGCTGGGTCATATGCAGGATTCGCGAAAGGAACATTCCGACGAAATGCTTCCGATGCTTGCAGTTTGGACATATAGCCCGCCTGTGCAAGAGTAAAGTTGACCGCTCGGGAACATGCCGCAAGTGTGGACAGGACGGTCACATTGCTGGGAATTGCGAACGGGAACCACTCTGCATGTTCTGCAAAGTGGACAACCCAAGGTTCGCCAAACATATCGCTGGGAGCAGGACGTGTCCTCAGTTTCAAAGCGCTCTTAAATCACGATCTAGGAGATGAAGTTGATACAAATTAATCTGAATCATTGCGAAGCAGCACAGGACCTATTGGTCCAGAGGGTAAAGGAGGAGAATATCGATGTAGCAATCATAAGCGAACCTTATAGGGTACCGAGGAACAGTACTTGGATCACGGACGGATGTAGTACTGCGGCTATATGGATTTGTGGTTCATTACCCTTCCAGCAAACCTATGCGCGGGACATTGGTTTCGTTATGGCCAGGATAAAGGGAGTTTTCGTCTACAGCTGTTACGCTCCCCCGAGGTGGTCAATGGATGACTTCCAACATATGCTGGAGAGGCTGGCGTCACACGTGCGCTTGAACACCCCCGTTATTATAGGAGGAGACTTCAACGCTTGGGCGACCGAATGGGGTAGTAGATATACTAACGCCAGGGGTCGCTGCCTCTTGGAAACGTTCGCATCCCTTCCTGTGGCGCTGATGAATGACGGAAGAGGAAGCACATTTAGGAGAGCTGGATCGAGCTCGATAATAGATTTGTCGTTTGTGAGCGATGGCCTTGTTACGCGGACCGCGTGGAGGCTAACTGAGGACTTCACGAATAGTGACCATCAGGCAATCGTGATGACGGTTACTGGGCGCAACACGAGAGGAAACGGATTGCCGAAGTTTACGGGACCGAAATGGAAGGACTCCCGCTTTGACGAGGAGACGTATAGATTGATGTTGTCGTCTTTTCATACGACTGACAGCACGGTCGAAGAATTAGTGAGCGGCGTATACCAAATGCTCAACACTGCATGTGATGCTGCTATGCCTAGGAGAACTGTGTGTAGGGGACGTTCCCCCTGCTACTGGTGGAATGACGAAATTCGAAGACTGCGTTCGGCATGCTTTGGGGCGAGAAGACGGGCCCAGCGTACGAGAGGAAGACCGACATGGGGAGTCGAACGGGCTTCCTACGAGGATCTAAGGCATCAACTTAGAAGAGCCATTAAAAGGAGCAAGAAACTATCCTTTCAGCGGATATGCCAGGAAGCTGACATCAATCCTTTTGGGACGGCGTACAGAGTCGTCTGCAAGAGAATCGGTGCTCGAGAACAGCCTAAACTAGGTTGTCCAGTTTTGCTACGGGAGATAATTGGTACATTATTCCCACGAGGCCAGCCCTACACTTTTATAAGTAGGGAGCCGGAGGCCATTCATACCATACCCGAGGTAACAGGAGAGGAGGTACTCGCAGCATGCACTGGAATAGGAGATAGGAAGACACCGGGGCCAGACGGAATCCCAAATAGGGCACTTAAGGTGGCTATCAGGCTCAGACCGGATATGTTCGCCAAGGTGTTCCACAAGTGCTTCGTCGAGGGTGTTTTTCCACGTAGATGGAAGAAGCAGAAATTGGTTCTCATTCCAAAACCTGGCAAACCACCAGGGGAACCATCGTCGTATCGGCCCATCTGTCTACTTGACACGATGGGAAAAATACTGGAGAGGATTATATACAATCGACTACTGACGTGTGCCGAGGCAGGAGGAGCTCTCTCGGACCTGCAATACGGATTTAGGAAAGGACGATCCACTATTGACGCGATAAGAAGAGTGGTCGACATTGCAAGAGATGCAATAGAGGGCGAAAGATGGAGATTTGGCACCAAGGAGTACTGCGCGGTTGTCACACTTGACGTTAAAAACGCGTTCAACTCGGCGAATTGGGGGCGTATTATGAGAGCCCTCTTTAACATGGCTACGCCGCCATACTTAATGGAGATTCTGAATAGTTACTTTCAGGACAGGAAGCTAATATACCTAACGGATGAAGGAGAGCAGGAATACGTAGTGACGTCGGGAGTCCCACAGGGCTCCGTACTTGGACCGCTACTATGGAACATTATGTACGATGGAGTACTTCGACTGCGATTGCCAAGCGGGACTACAATTGTGGGCTTTGCAGATGACATTGCCATAGTCTCGGTAGCTAAAACGGTAGGAGAAATAGAGGAGAAAACGAACACAGCGATTCGAAAGGTTGGAGCATGGCTGGATGAAGCAGGTTTGAAACTTGCTGCGCATAAAACGGAGGCCGTCTTGATAAGCGGCCGGAAGATAGTGGAGAAGATGGAAGTGACCGTTGGAGGCACAAGGATCGAATCGAAGAGGGCGATAAAATACCTGGGAGTGATTATCGACGACAGGTTGAACTTTAAGGAGCACGTGAAATACATCGGCGAAAAAGCATCTGTAACACAGGGAGCACTGGCGAGGATGATGCCAAATATTGGAGGACCAGGTCCATTCAAAAGGAGGATAATTTCGGCGGTAATAACGTCGATAATGCTGTATGCTTGCCCAATATGGTCGGAGGCACTCTCCGTGGGAACGACAAGGAGGATACTGTCCTCGGTGTATCGTCTAAGCGCGATTAGACGGATAAGTGGCTTCAGGACAGTGTCTGATGAAGCGGTATTGGTGTTGGCAAAGACAATACCAATAGATATACTGGCGGATGAAATGAGAAGGATATACCTTCGCCGTCTCGAGCACCCGGGACAAATAGCGGCTATAAAAGCGGAGGAACGAAGGACTTCCATGCACAAATGGCAGTCACGATGGGAGAGCAGTCTAAAGGGAAGATGGACATTTCGTCTTGTCCCTCATGTAACCCCTTGGATGAAGAACGAACATTGCGAGTTGAACTACTACGTGACCCAGTTCCTAACTGGTCATGGGTGCTTCAGGAAGTACCTGCACAGATTTGGTCATGACACTTCTCCTATATGCCCAAACTGTGTAGATGTGGAGGAAGATGCGGAGCATATTCTTACATGCTGTCCCAGATTTAGATGGCCGGGAGAAACGAATTTGGAACCAAACCGGCTAATGGAAGAGCTGTTGAACTGTAGGATTTTATGGAGTCAATATAGCCAGAGAATGGCCGAAGTTTTGATAGTACTCCGAAGACTGGAAGAACGGAGGCGAAATTCGAATTAACGAGATAAAGCTTTCAAGCTAACCAGCCCTCCGCGAAGTAATACCTTACGGCAGTCCCGCGGGGGGAGAGTGGTTGAAGTGTGTAGGGGGTGGGTTTAGTACGTAGGCACCAGCGATGGTGAATCGTGCACTCTTTTGTTGGAACAAAAGTGTCTTTCGAAGATTCCCACCTCCGGCTCAAGACAAAAAAAAAAAAAAAAAAACAATCAAACAGCATTAACAATAAAACACAACATACGCGTACATTTAAATGTAAGCAGAGAGAGATTTTTACACAAGCTTTCCTACTCTCCTATACTCTGTATTCACCACAGTGTTTCGTTTGTTTTCTCTGTTGGGTTAAACTGATGCTTACCACTTACGGGAAAGAGAAGAGAATAACAGACAGTAAAGGCAAGAGTACCATATTTATGCTGATGCGTTTGTGTGTGCATGTGTGTGTGTGGCTTTGTTAATGCAATTGAATACATTACAGTTGCATTATATTGTTTTAATAAAAACGAAACGAAACAAAACAAAACCGAAATAAAGAATTTGAATGAAATTTTTTGTTCGCTCTCTGCTATGGTCCGTTTCTTCTTCGTTTTTGTAAATTGCATAATGGTTACAAGGATAATACATATGAAATGAAACAGAGAGAGAGAGAGCAAGCGAGAAAGAGAGAGTGGAGGAATAAAAATGAAAAGATGTTTTGCCGAATACAATAACAATAACAATAATGGAGCCATAGTTTTGAAACATTTTCCATGTACATATGTACGATACGGTTAAGCTTACAATTCGGTGTCGTTTCTTTTCTCATTGTTTACTTTGCATATTTGAATGTTTGCAAACATTTCATTTTATTACATACATTCATTCCATTATTTTCTCTCTCCATTTTAAAATATTTTATTCGTTTTCTTTTTTTACATTCATTTTCCTGTTGGCCATTTAAATTGCAAAAGAGTGACATTTTTCCCCAAAAAAATGAAGAAAAAAAAATAAGAAAAACAAGAACAACTGAATGAATAATTCGTTTTGAATGCCGTATGCCGTTATGTGTGTCCATGTGTGTGCATAAGTGTAATTGCTTTAACCATAAGAGAGAGAGCGAGAGAGAATGAGTGAAATTCATACATGAGTTGCAATTTAATGAAGAAACATTTGAAATTTTTAACATTTTGACTTGCCAACCAATTTGTTTAGATTTTCGGTAAGCATTTGACATGTCATTTCCAACGAAAAAAAAAAATATGAATTTTTTTCTTAAAAAATTAATCTCATGAAGTAAAAAGCAAAAAGAAAGGACTTATGACCATACAAGCTAATGTGAATAATTTAAAAAACAACAGCATAGTAGTCAACGTAGTCTAGATAAGAGACTGTGATTCAAACCCCAGCTCAAATAATGCGATCAAAACGAAATATGAAAAAAATTTCGAAGACTTCTCCTCAGCAACCTTCTCAATCAAATTGCCATGAAAAATTTAGCAGACGACGTTTAACTATAGGTACCATTGCTAGTGGATAAATTAATACTCACAAAATGGCTGATGTGAGAAACTGATGTGAGGTTGTAGTCCTAACTAAAGTATTTTAATGACCATTTAAGTAAGAACAACAACTGACAAGGGCCACTATTAATAGTACAGTAATCCTTCGATTTACGTCGTCTCGATTAACGTTGTTTCGATTTACGTCGTCAAATTTGTTGTTCCCTGTAACTTCAATTTGCGTCGTCATTCGATTTATGTCGCCTTTTTTTGGAACCAACTGCGACTTAAATCGAGGGGTTACTGTAACTTTTTAAGTTCCTTGTTAAAAACATACATATTGTAGTATGAGCAATATGAAATTCGATTTACGTCGTTTCGATTTACGTCGCCTTTTTTGGAATCAGCTGCGACGTAAATCGAGGGATTACTGTATTCTGCCTAATGAATATGAAATCTAGGAAGACAAAACAAAGATCAACCCAAAGCTGTATTTTCAGAACTGACTACAGCTGCTTACATTTCTCTAAACAAAAAGCGTCTCTCTTATTCCTATTGTTTGCTAGGCAAGGTGGTGGTTTCCCTTAAAAGAAGAGGTATCTGGTAGGCCAGCATTTATTGTTTGCTAGATGGGTAGGTGCATGAAAATAGATCACAATCTGGAGGAATGGACATGGCTATGCTACACATGAATCTTTGTGACAACACATTAAATCATCTCCCCTAATACTGAAACCATCTGGAACCTCTTGGACTCTTTGTCACGCCAGTGAGAACATCTAAATAGAAGAAGCAAAGAAATGTTCGTAGATCTGTATGAAGTTGATTAAGAGGCACTTCACACTATTTTTTCATTTCCTTTTATGTGAAATAAATGTTTCTAACTTCCTCGAAAAGTTGTATTATTTTCGTGCCCTCAATACCCCAATATTAGCTTCATGTCATTGTCCCGTCAGCATTGCTTCTGTCAAGTATCACAGCTGAAGAGCTTTTAAAATAAGGGACCTGCAGGAAGTGGTATAAAATTTTCTAAGGGGATGATATACTAGTTTTTATGTCTTCAAAGCACATACGTTTTGGTCCGCAGACATCTTCTTACAGAATACGTCTGCAAATAGTAAGTCGGTTGGGAGTTCTTCATGCTCCACCGCTAGACTCACCTGACTCTTGATGGATAGATGGCGCGCCAACCAGTTACTCGAACGTGGTCGTGACATCATCTCAATCACTGTGGCCATGTTTACAGGTCATTACGTTAAGGGTAGACACGCGGAAAGAATAAGGCTTCCATTTAACGACTTTTGCCATGGATGCAGATCCGCTGAGGAAGAGGAGACTGTTATCCACTTTCTTTGTCAGTGCCCGTCTCTTGCCAGGTGTAGATATAGGTTATTTGGCTTCCCATTTCTTTGTCAGCTTAACGGAGCTATCATCTATTGATATCAAGGATACAGCTTCGTTCATCAAACTTTCTGACTGGTTTTCCAGTGTAGGGTAGATGTGCATTTGATATGCAGCCCTTGCGTGTTCAAGTGATCTTTGTGATATCAGAGCTACCACTCCGGCCTGACCTGACCTCCACTTTATATTTCGAAATAGCTTTACGAGTTTGTGTCGTTTCTTGTGATGCATTATCAGATTGTCTTCTCAACACATGATTAGTGTTGATATTGCTCAGCTTAAATTATCAGGGCTCTTCAAATGCAAGGAGAACTAGGCGTGCCAATATCTTTTAATTTGGTTTTGTTCCTTTTGCTGCTTTGCGTGTCTTTAAAGGCAAGTAAACAGATGTTATCCGTTCACGTTAGACTTTGAAGCAGACATGGAGATTGCTATGAATGCCTTTACCAGAATGAATTGATTTTGCGTTAATGACGACCAAGGTTATGTCAGTTAATAGAGGCATTAACAGAATATTCTGATCCACCATCTTTCTTACAGCAATCGTACCATCGAATAGTAATAATCTTTGCAGGAATTTCCAACAATCAGAGCAATCAAAAATATTGTTATTAAAATGAAAACATCGTTTAACATTAACAATAAACAAAAGCTACAAACACAAAACCAACGGACATGTTACAAGTGAAGCACCAACAACAAGTGTGAAAGGAAAGGAGATAGGCAAGTAAATAAGAACGCAACAACAAACAACGTGAACAAAATACACAAACAACAATGTAGTCGCGATAGAACTCTCAAGAAGGCGAAGGCAAGAATATTCTACTTCCAGCATCTTCATCAGACAGATTTTGTGCGTATATCAAAAGGCCAGACAAAGCGGCCAACGAGTCAGTAATAATTCAGTCAGTCTTGTGTGTGAAGACACCAACAACAAGTGTGAAAGAAAAGGAGATAGGCAAGTAAATAAGAACGCAACAACAAACAACGTGAACATAATACACAAACAACAATGTAGTCGCGATAGAACTCTCAAGAAGGCGAAGGTCAGACAAAGCGGCCAACGAGTCAGTAATAATTCAGTCAGTCTTGTGTGTAGACACGTTGCGTGCGAATTAAACAGTTTGAAGATTGCTATTGTAAAGATCTACCGAACAAGTGTTGTTGCTTATAAGAAGGTTGTAAGCAGAAGAAGAATAACGAGCAAAACCAGTTAATTGTTGTAACAAGAAGTATACGGTGGCACACAAAAGTAGTGTGAACAATAAAGAGTTTAATTGAGCACTGAACACAAATTTGTTTTTACTTTGTTTGCAATCAACGAACTCATATACTAAAGGTTTTTAGAAAGATAAAAACGTAACAATATCTTGGTATTCTCACGTACGTATGATGAATATTAACTCATGCAATTGGTATTAAATATCGCTCATACGCCTCGACTAGCTAACCAAGCAGTAAGTTTAGGCGTTTGGCAAAAGTTAATTTATTTTAAATAAGATTTCAATATCTTGTCCGTATGATAACAAACTATTAAAATGAATAATAAATACGACTGCTGCAGTTATAAAATTATAAATAATATGGCCATTAAACCAAGCTATTATAAAGGGTGTTTTTAATAGAGGTATAGAACTTTAAGTTGGCATTACTTTTCAAGATGGCGACCGATTTAACAGCTGTTAAGTGGCTTATTCTCAGTTTGGTTTGGCAATTCATCATGAATAGACTCACGGCTGAACAGCGCTTGCAAATAGTGCAATTTTATTTCGAAAATAATGGTTCTGTGCGGAAAACGTATCACGCACTACGTCCATTTTATCGTCGACAAAATCGTCCATCAGAGCAGTTAATTCGATTAACGATTTACTTTTATTGATAACTCGCATCCCCAGAGACGCTGTACGGTGCGTACAGAAGAAGCTATTGCTGCTGTAGAGCGTAGCATTGTGTCCATCCACTTTATGGAAGATTTTGCGGAAGGATCTTGGTTTGCGTGCTTACAAAATCCAACTCGTGCAAGATTTGAAGCCAAACGATCATCAAGAAAGGCGTAGATTCGTCGAATGGGCCGTTGTTCCCGATTTTCATAAGCGAATTTTGTTTAGCGATGAAGCGCACTTCTGGTTGAATGGCTACGTCAACAAACAAAACTGCCGCATTTGGAGTGAAGGTAATCCTCAAGTGTATGTGGAAACACCGTTACATCCAGAAAAACTGACTGTTTGGTGCGCTTTATGGGCTGGTGGAATCATTGGTCCGTACTTTTTCAAAAACGATGGTGGCCAGAACGTTACAGTCAATGGTGATCGGTATAGAGCCATGATTACTAACTTTTTTATTCCTGAATTGAATAATCATGATGTCCAGGAGATGTGGTTTCAACAAGACGGCGCAACATGTCACACAGCTCGTGCCACAATAGATTTATTGAAAGACACGTTTGGTGACCGCCTAATTTCACGTTTTGGACCTGTGAATTAGCCTCCAAGATCTTGTGATTTAACACCGCTAGACTACTTTCTGTGGGGCTATGTAAAGTCATTGGTCTATGCGGTAAAGCCACAAACGCTTGACCATTTGGAAGACAACATTCGCCGTATTATTGCCGATATACGGCCACAAATGTTGGAAAAAGTCATCGAAAATTGGACGTCCAGATTGGAATACATTCGCGCCAGCCGTGGCGGTCATATGCCAGAAATCATATTCAAAATGTAATGCCACAAGATTATCTTTCGGATAAATAAAATTCATGTTAATCGAATAATCCATCGTTGTTTTATTGCAACTTAATGTTCTATACCTCTATAAAAAACACTCTTTACTCTCGTATTCTGTGTGTGTTATAAGTGCCATCGAAAAACTATTATTACTGGCTGACCTTATTTTCAAAAAGTATATCAATTTCTGTTTTTTTTTTATATTTTTTATACGCAGCCATTTAAATTGAAAATTAAAAAAGGGTTGGCATTCGAGCTAGCCAGCCAGCCAGCCAGGCAGTCGATAGCCAAATAGCCAGAAATGTTAAATAAATTTTAAAAAATAAATTACCCGCTTGAGTATTAAAAAAGGGCCCCATCGTTCATAAAATATTACAAATTTCTGTAACCCTTTCCTTTTCTTTTCCTTTTTCTCCTTTGATTTTGAATTGAAAGTGGAAAATTTAAATTTTTTAACATTAAATTCACCAGAAAAAAAGCTTTAAGCTTCACATCATTTTCAATTCCATGTAAGAACGTATTCTACAACGTATTCATATTTCAAGTTACAACAATATTTTCAGAAAATATTTTCGGTAAATTAAGTTTCAATGCAAATGCATGCATGCTTATGAAGTGTTGAGCTGTACAGCAAAACAAAAAAAAAAATAATTCATTAAAAAGAAATACAAAATAAATGTTGAAAACCAACTGAAAACATTTAAAAACAAAAATAAATTGAACAAAAAAAATTATTCTTTTTTCCTCATGTAAGTAAACAGTTCTTGGAGACTGAAGAAGTAGAAAAAAATCGTTAAAAACCCCTCAAGTGGAGGGGTCGAGTTAAAACTTGCTACCATTTTAGAGCAACAAAACTCAGAGCAACTCTTGATGCCAGCTGTACTAATCCAAATCTCTGCAATCACCTACAAAGCCAATAATATTCTCTAATTTGATGACTAAAGTCGCCGTAGTCCAATAGGTGTGTTGGCTTATTAGACGAGAGTCCAGTTCTGGCTTAGACATCTTGGACAAAACGAAATACGGAAAACAAAAACACATTTTTGGCAAAGGTTAGGCCATTAGGTTAGGTTAGGTCGGTTAGGTCGGAGTGGTAGTATCACAAAGCTCACTTGAGCACGCATAGCGGCCCGTTGTGATGCCACGGGTGAACGCAGTCCCTGTACTAACCAAGTTGCACCAAAATAAGGGAAAAGAAAGAAGTTGGTCAGCGCAAGGGCTGCACAACAAAAGCACGACTACCCCGCACTGGAAAACCAGCCAGAAAGTTTGACGAACGAAGCTATATCCTTGATGTCAATAGATGATAGCTCCGTTAGGCTAACAAGGAATGGGAAGCCAAATAGCCTATATCTACACCTGGCAAAGAAAGTGAACAACAGTCTCCTCTTCCTCAGTGGACCTGCATCCACGACAGAAGTCGTTGAAAGGGAGCCTCATTCTTTCCGCGTGTCTACCCATGACGCAATGATCTGTAAGCATGGCAACTGTGGTTGAGATGAAGTCACGACCAAGACCAAGTAATTGGTTGGTACGCCTTCTATCCATCAAGGGCCAGGTGAGTCTAGCGGTGGAGCAGGACGCCTCATTGACCGAGGATAGGATGGCGTCCCGAAAGAACCCCCGCGCAATGGTCAACTTGACCGAGGCAAGTGGCATACCCAATTCAACAGAAGAGGATTCCGGAAGGAGCGCACCAACTCTGGCGATCTTCTCGGCCCCACAGTTTCCCGGAATTTCACTGTGCCCGGGGACCCACACCAGAGAGACACTAGTGAAGCGCCCCGAGAGAAAGTCGAGACAGCGGCAACATTCCCTAACGATTAATCACGAAACCCGATAGAAATCTTATCGCGGCCAGACTATCAGTAAAGATCGAGACGCGATTGAAAGGAGCATCGTTGACGAGGATCCATTGAGCGGCCCAGTAAATTGCCATCACCTCCGCCTGAAACACACTGCAGTAGTCCGGCAAACGGAGAAAAATATTTAGCTGCAGTTTCCCAGAGTAGACACCGCTTTCAACCCCATTATCGGGTTTAGAGCCGTCGGTATATATATCCAGGACTTCCGGGGGAACGACCGTATTAGGATTCCAGTCATCCCTACTTGGAATCAGAATGTGGAAACATCTGTCAAGACAGAAAAAAAAATTAAATTGCCATGAAAAGTTTCTCAAAAAAATCTGTCGTTCGGAGTGGACTTTAAACTGTAAGTACCACCAGTCTTGTGTAAAATCAACATAAGCGGTGTAAGAAGGTTGTAATCCTGACTAAAGGGTGTCAGGTGTCTACAGTGCTCTGCAATATATAGGAATACAAATGATTTCAGAAATCTTACAGCTTTCCTTAGCCAACACTGAAGTCTCGTATAGTAAATACCCAAAATATTTTCCACTCAATCAATGTGGATTGTTGTGGTTCTAATACCAATCCAATTGGCAAGCTCACCTCCAAAGCAAATAAGTAATGTAAGCTTGCAAAAGCTAGGGGGCTGCTTTTCCTTTATTATTCATGAGGTTACCAGACTTGCTTTTGTTGAGAAAGTCCTTAGGATAACTTAAACGCCTGCTTCTGGACTTAATTACTTACTTAAATGGACATTGCAAGCCTTTAGTCAGGATTACAACCCTGCTTCTCACACTACCTATGTATTGTTACGCAAATCGAAACGACATAATATCGTTTAACAACAAAAACTATAAACAAAAGCCACACGATACAAATACACACTAATACTAAGAATACAATGAACGTGTTGATTATCTAAAGCTGCACACACACATATGTACAACGAACCTGGTTGCGCCTGGTACCAACAACAACACGTATATGACAAAAAGGGATACACAACATAAGCAAAGTACACAAACAATAATGTATTAGCAATAGAGCTCTCGAGAAGGCGAGATCACGAACCTTCCACTTCAAGAATGTTCGTTAGACTGGTTGTGTCGGACTATAAAAAGGCTGGACAAAGCAGGCAGCAGTCAGTAAGTATTCAGTCAGCCTTGTGTGAAGTTGCGCGTGAACAAAATAAGTCGTGGTTGTAAAGATCCAGTGAATACTTGTGTGAACTAGTAAAGTGAATAAACAGATTATTAGTGTTGTATCGTTAAGTTGTATACGGTGGTACACAAAAGTAGTGTAAAGACTAAAGAGTTTAACTGAAATTAAATGAAACACATTTGTTTTTACTTTGTTTGCAATTAACGAACTCATATTTAAACGTTTTTAAAAAGGTAAAAACGTAACAGTATGTTGTGTAGGTTAATTTCATATGTGAGTGGCGGGATCTACAGCTTAAAGTCAACTCCGAATGACAGAAATTTTGAGAAACTTTTCATGGCAATTTTATTTTTCTCTCAGAGAGATTTTGCCAGAAGACTTGTGAGAAAAAGTCGCCGAAAGAAATTTTTTTTTTATATTTCGTCTTGTTTGAGATGTCTGAGTTGGGATTTGAGCCACGGTCTCACGTCAAACTAGCTACTAGACTACGGCGACTTCAAGACTTACTTATCATTTTAGTTAGGATTACAACCTAACTTCTTACACCACCCTTGAGGTGTGTGTTAATTTTAAACATGATTGGAGGGTTTTATATTTTAAAGTCGACTTCAAACGATGGATTTTTTTCCATAGCAATTTTTTTTACTCCCAAACTTTTTGCTAGAAGTCTATTTTTTTCATATTTCGTCTTCTTTGAGTTGTCTGGCCTAAGGTTTGAACCACGGTCTTACGTTTAATAACTGAACACATTACTTACTAGACTATGGCGGCTTCAAACCGAAATTACAACATATTTATGAACCACAGAGCTGCATATACCTACCATATCTGAAGAAACCTGTAGTTCAGACACATTATGATACTGACCCCTACTAATTTCCCCCTTTTTGTATTATACTTGTACTGCCATAGAATTTTTTTTCTTCTTCATTTTCAAAAATTTAATTGAAAATGAATTTTTTTTTTGTTAAATTTTTTTAACAATTTTTGCCTTCTTTTTTCAGCACTTGAAATTAAATACACTTTTTAGAACTCCTTTCAAAACCCATTCATTTCATAAATAAAACTGTTGTAAACGGTGTTCTATTACAACAACCATCATCATTAAATGCAACACACAAGTAGCAACAGTAACAACAGCAACAACAAAACTGAAAATCATTTTGAAATTAAAAATTGAAAACTCAGCAGTTTTTTAAACACACAGACACACCCACTCCTACTCTCAATGCCCCCATAATAGTTTTCAATTTATTTTGAAAATCAAAATCAATGTAAAAACATTGATACACGTACACATGCACATACACACCAACTCGCCTATGCACCTTCATGTACATACAGAAGCAATGCCAACATAAGTACGCGTTATTGCAGGTGTGTGTTTAGCATTAGTGTCTGTTAAACAGGACGATTGCAGAAAAAAAAACAAAGAAAAACAACACAAAACTTTTCAATGTCAGTTTAATAAAAAAGTTAAACAAGCATCACACTCTTACACACACCCACACACACACACACCCATACTTCCTTAGAGACATGGCACATGGCAGCTCTCATAACACAACAGCAAAAACAATAACACAAGCAACCAAGCAAGCAAGCAGTAGCAATAAGAGAGATAGAGGTAGAGAGAGAAAGAAAAAAACCTTGATTATCGAAAAGTTCATGTGTACACATCACATGTGTGTTAAACAATATTTTTTTTTTTGTAATCAACAGCTGTGGGTGTGTGAGTATGTTTGTTTCAAGCAGATGTTTGTAACATCCACCCAAGAGTGGTGTTTTAAGACAGCAACACCAGTCATAGGTAATCGTTTGATCGCACTTAATTTGTTTCTTTCAATTTATTGTTACTATAACAGTTACTTGAAATAGTTATTAAAGGGTCTTTTACTAGGCGCTTCCTATTTGTAAATTTAAAACTAAACTGTGTGAAATGTCATTGAATTTTTTTATTCGTTTAAAAGACTTATTATCGGCACTATGTGTGGAATATAACATCGTTCGATTAACCGCCATATATTCTCTGGGTGGAGTGCACCCCAAATGCTCAATTTTTTTATGACTCTGGCTCATAAATCAGGCTGAACTTGATCGGCATGACATGGGTTAGATTGACTTTGAGGACCACTATTGTTTGTAGCTCATTCGCATACATCAGACAACCTCTAAAGCGGTTGAATCACATGATCTCTATGGCCAGTACACATTACCCGCAGATGAAGAATCACTCCCTCAAATCACTCAAGCAGAATATCCAACATGGCATGAACTGTATGGAATGTTAAAACCACATGTGTTTGGCGTTCAGATCATCCAATTCAGGGCAAAAAGAAGATGGTAAGGAAAGCATAAATATAAAATCTGTGGCATAGATCAAATAGAGTCGTTGTTTGAAGATCTACAGGGGGAGCGCATCAGAAATATTCAATTTTTCATGAGCGTGGCGCATAAATTGGGTTGAATTTAAAAGATGTCATGTTCTTTGAGGGAAGTCGCCGTGGTGTAGTAGGTAGTGTGTTGGCTTACTATTCGTAAAGCCCGGGTTCGTATCCCAGGTCAGATATCAAAAATGAAATATGAAAAAAAAAATATTTCTTCGGCGACTTCCTCTCAGCAGATTTCTGGCAAAAACTCTGAGAGTAAAATAAACTGCCATGAAAAAGTTTCTCAAAATTCTGTCGTTCGGAGTCGACGTTAAACTGTAGGTCCCGCCACTCACGTATAAAATTAACGCACACAACATGAGTGGTGTGAGAAGCTAGGCCGTAATCCTGACTGAAGGGTTGTAATGGCCAATTATGTATGTATGTATGTTCTTTGAGGACCGTAGTCAAAGCACACGATCTCGGTGGTTAGTTTACATTACCTCTACGTGGACTGATCATGTCATCAAACCGCTTGTCCAGTATATCAAATGTGACATGAGCTGTGTGACTCGTAGCGCTATTCTGTTGTAACTGCGCGTCGTTGGTGTTCAGTTCATCCAATCTGGACTGAGAGAAGTTTGTAATTATCCTCACGTGTAATAAGCCAAAACACTACCTATTTCGGTACAGAGAATGTCTGCATTGCTTATCACGTTGCCATATCGTACAGTGTCCGCCCCAGCCGTAATTGTGATAGCAGGTATAATCCCTGTGGATCTGCTGGCGGCAGAACGGTTGGAGATTTATATGGCGAAATCGATGGAACGATGAAGATAGAGGAAGATGGACGGCCAGACTTATTCCGGACATAAGGTCATGGATTGGTCAGAAATTTGGAGAGGTAAATTACTACGTTACACAGATGCTATCGGGTCACGGATATTTTAGAAAATATCTGCACAGAATGGACAAGACCGCCTCCCCTTACTGTCTTTACGAGGAAGGGGAGGTAATTGATGATGCAGAGCACACTGATTTCGAATGTGCACGCTGGCAAAGCTATCGCTCTGCACTGACGTCGATACTCGGGACGATCACTGCCGGTAACATTGTCGGTGTTATGATAGCGAGTAGAGAAAATTGGACCTCAGTGGCGAATTACGTGGAGAGCATTCTAAGACTGAAGATGAGGGATCTTAGGGCTGCGGAACATGTGGACACGCCGGCATAGATGAAACTGGCACACGTGTCAAGCGAAATTCGAAACAGAGACCTGGACGAAAGGAATAGTGCAGACACTTAGATGACTCTTCAACTTTCTACGCGCAATCCGGATGCGGATATGAACACGCAGGAAAAAAAACACTACCTATTAGACTAAGTTGATTTCTTCGAATCGAAGATCGCTAAACATTGCTTATCATGTCGAGAAATCGAAGAAATACTTGATCTTCCAGTTACTATCTAAATATCTAAAGTACGTGTTTTGCATAGTTCCTCATCGATTAACTTAGGAAAACATGAAGTCTAAGCCACATTTAACTAAGACACATAGAGAGAGACGTCTTAAATGTACTGCAAGCCATATGTCATGGACCTATGGATCGAAAAATTTATTTTTTTCCAACAAAAAAAAAATTAATTTAGATGCTCCAGACTGCTGCAGTCATTATTAGCTTGATCTGGGCCGATAAATTATTGTCCACTATTGTATCAGGAGCATTGTTTTATAACCTCAAGTTTCCTGTTTCCTCCATTACCATTATAATGAATTCAGCAAACATATTTGGAGCTTCTTCTAACGGAATTTGTCAAAAGTTCTAAAGATCCTAGTATTTTTCAACAAGATAATGCTTTTCTTTCATAAAAGTTGGTTTTCTTCTAAGGCCGGTTGCAATCCACATTGAAATCCCTTCGAAAACCTATGAAGAACACTTGCAATAAAAGTTTACGCAGAGGATAATCATAATGATAAATAACGGTCTTAAAAGTTATAATTTGAACCGCAAACCGTCTGTTTATATCAGTTTAATTAAGACGGACAACATCTCAACACTACCCTTTCATAGACAATATTGCCTGGTAGGGTATCAACCAGTCAGAGCTGATCAACTCTTTTGTATACGACTCTTGTATGATTTTATTTGTTGCTAAAATACATTACAATCACCGTAAGTATGTGTGTGTGCGTTCTCTCTACAGATGCTACTACCTGTTCACAACCTAACAAATCAACAGGAATTGAGAAAAAAAATTCACCACACACACACACACCCAAAACAAAACAAAGCATACAACTGTATATACTATTGTACGTACATTCATAAGTAGAATACAGAGAGTTTTAGAAAGACCTCGAGTGAGAGAGAGAGTGCGAGAGAGAGACACCCAAAAGAGTCAAGGAAAAAGCAAAAGAAACAAAAACAAAAACAAAAATAATCAAAGCAATAACAACAACAACAAAATTGTCAGTATTTGTTTATTGTTGTATGCTGCTGTTTTTTTTGTTATTAATGCGACGAGTAGTCATGCATATGAAAGAGAGCGCGAGAGAGAGTGAAGGTAAGTAAATGAATTTTTCATTTCAAGTTGTTGGTCGTTAACTCTGCTTCGATTAAAATAAATGACTTGGTGTGTGTGTGTGTGCGTGGATTTGTTTGCGTAAGTTAGAGAGAGATGTGTGTGTAGACTTAAATTCATTACGTTTAATGCTTTAAATGAAGCATAGTTTAAGGCAATAGCATCTTAAATACAATGATTCAAACACATATTAAGGAGAAAATTTCAATTACTGATGATCTAATTTTGGGATTGAAATAAAAACGAAGGCATTGTGAAATAATTTTTGGAACAGAATTTATAGAAAATTCGGAAATTATGTTGGAATTGTAGGAATTGTTTTACTGGTTTTTGTTGGCAAAAAAAATTACAGAAAAAAATTTAAAGATATTGCAACTGAATGCTGTGTATCATTGAGTATAGATTCGCAATGGTAACAATTACAATGTCGAAGGTGAGAAATCTTTTAAAACATCACCCGAGTAACATTCACGAGGTTGTTTCATTGTCAATAGGGGGCTAAAATATAATATCTCTGACAACAAAATTCCATTTAATTCCGTAGTTCTTGCCACCGTTTTAGAAAATTTCTTATTACTCGCTCAGAATGCATCATTATTCCAGTAACTCTTTTAAAGCATCTCCTTACAGATGCATGCCATTATTTCATTTTGCTGAAGAATGTGCATTAAGTTTAGACTTGTAAAGAAATTATCAAAGTAAACTTCAACACCTTTTTTTGCCAGTGGCTTACATAACTGCAGGACGACAGCTTCGCCAAGACCGTGTTCAACAAATGGTTTTTGCCTGACTCACATAAACACCATAGTTTGAATCCCTATGAAATAGGTTTGTCTTTCAAATACTGCTTCATGGCATTATGTCCCTTAAACTTTACCATACGTTTATCAATTAAGAGTTTTTTGGAAAATGTATATGCGTCAGGCATAGCCTTGTTAATGTGCTCTATAATTGGACGGATTTTGTAGCCACGGTCAGTAACTTACTATTGTCCCAAAAGTGAAGATTGGCTGTAATTTCTTCAAATCGGTTCCGTGGCATGACTCCGGCAATCTCAGTTTGGTGAAATGTTGGATCATTTGACTAATACAGACGTGTTGATGGGAGTTTTACTAAGCTCATACGTATGATAATACCCATATAAGCCTTAAACTCGGATACGGTTAAAGTGAACATAAAGTGTCACTATCATGAGACACAGGCGTGCTTAGAAAAAGTTCAAATTTAATGACAATTTAGAGATTTTAATTCTAGAGTTTCTAGGAATGATAATTTTCAGTCGTTTCAGTCCATAGGCAAACATAATTGCCAAACATAAAATGACTATTTTTAGGCAGTTTGGAATTTATCCAAAACTGTTCATTATATTTTTTTGATAGACAAAGGCTAAATCCAAAACATAATTGACTCCCATCCCCTTGTGCTCTATCTTTACCCTGTAGTAGCCCTCGGTAAAAAGAATATTATTTGGCCAAATTTGGAGCCTCGTAGAGTACAAGTGGAGCCAGATAGGGGTTTCCACTCAACTACATTTTTGTTGCCCCAATCTTCTTCTATAAAACATTCTCTGACATATTTGCTCTATCTGTAACCTGGACCAATATATAAGCCAAAAACTCCCGGGCAAGAATACTTGCCTATGGTCGTCAAAGGGTTAAGCAGAATACATGCGCTTAAGTATACAGATCATGTGGAGAATATATCGCAACAATGAAATACAGGATCAAACTTTACAGAAAAACTTCTTTTTCTGGCTATGCAAGCTAAAAGCTAGGTTACCTTCAACAGATTTTGGTTGCTTAGGGTAGCCAATATACATGACTCACTGCAAGGCATACTCTAGAGGCGAATGCGCACTTCGCAGCAAGCCATACTGCAGAGGCGATACCATAATTAGCAAATTCTGTTTTCTATATTGTCTCCCAGCAGGTACTTCCGAACTTTGCCAGTTGATATCGGCCATTTTGTTGAAGATACGACTGTCTTAGTTATCATTTATTCAGCCTGTTATGCCAAATTACCAATGATTGACCATTGTCAGCAACGTATTAAAACTGAATGACCCCTAGAGCAGTTGGCAACAGTCTCTACTTTTCATCGGAAAAGCATTTTCAGCGCTGAGTTCGATTTCTGGATGAATGCATACGTGAACAAACAAAATTTTTTGAACTTGGTACGCTACCACTCTACATAAGATTCAAGTGTGTATAATGTACTCCGAAAAAATTACTGTTTGGTAGGAATTTTGGGTTGGCGGCGTAATCGGTTCATCTATTTTTCAGAACGACATTGATGAAGCCAGTGTCAATGCCACAAACGCTAAGTATTATACGTCTACGATTATCTACTTCTTTTGGGCTGAAACAGATGGTCAAAACACCAATGACAGACATATGGTTTCAACAGGACGGATATTGGGAATCCTGCACGAGCAACATTTAAATTCAACAGGACGTATATTGGGTATACGTAGAAGCGATTTGAGGGCATGGCTATCTCATGTGGAGATGATGTAAACTGGAAGTCGCCGTAGTCTAGTAGGTAGTGTGTTGACTTATTAGACGAAAAGCCAGGGTTCAAACCCCAGGCCAGACATCAAGACAAAAATACAAAAAAATATTTCTTCGGCTACTTCCTCTTAGCAGATTTCTGGCTCTGAGCGTAAATTAAAAATTGCCATGAAAAATTTCTCAAAAATCTGTCATTCGGAGACGACTTTAAACAGTAGGTCCCGCCACTTATGTATTAAATTACTTCCCACACAACATAAGTGGTGTGAGAAACTAGTTCGTAATCCCGACTGAAGGGTTGTAATGACCAATTATGTATGTATGTGTGAACTGACCATCGATTCGTGCTATTTAACCCTGTAAAACTTCTGGAACTGGCTCGGCCATGTCGTTCGAATGGAAGAGGAAGTTCCGGCGAGACGGGTATTTGATGCGGGAATCGACGAAGAGCGTTCTCTTGCATCCGTTGGAAGGACCAAATCGAGGAAGCCCTGTCATCGATTGGTTTGACCAACTGGCGTAGGCGCGCACGAAGCAGAGGCGCCTGGGAGGATGTGTTGCGGCAGGCCGAAATCCGATAAACGGGTTGTTATGGCCAATTAAGTAAGTAAGTAAGTAAACTTCTGGAATAGTTTTCATAAGTTGCACTTGTATGCGAACAAGCCAAGGAAGCCACAGCGTTCCTCAAAGTCAATATAACCTAGACGATCGGTGAAATTCAGCCTGATTTAGGCGCCAGAGTTATTCAAAAATTTGACATTCGCGATGCACTCCACCTAGAGAAGCCACGGCAAATATTTAAACGATGTTATATTCCCCACACAGTGCAATCTCTAGGTCTTTCAAATGTATAAAAATTTTACATGCAAACTCACACTTTGTAACATCAAAAAAAAAACAAAAAAAATGTCTTCGAATGCCGTTTGTCTGTTTATTATCCTCTCCTGAAAGCATTAGCCTGGCAGTAGATTGTTTAGTCATAATTTATCTTTTTCTTAGAAATTCTGTACGAGCATTTGATACCAAAAAAATCTTCGTTTTCTTTATGAAAAACAACCAATCATTGAGAAAACCCCAAACCGAGAAGAGTTTCAAAAGAAATCCAAAGAATTTGTTTGTGGTTGAAATCTGGCCACAAAATTTTACTCTTTCCAGAGGAGGGATGATTAGTCTATTACGGTGTCTTTATTTTTATTTTCTTCAAAAGAAAGAAACACAGACTGATTTATGAGTTGTCAACATTTAGCAACAGCTGTAGCAGTGACAGTGACGGGCCATGGCAACATAAGGAATGATTAAAATTTTATCAGCAACTTAAAGATGGGGGAGAGGCAAATTAATGTGCCTAAAAATATGAAAATATTTCAAGACAGAAATTTATTTTGTTGTTATTTAGTGATGGTGACACAAGCATATGTATGATGACGATAAGGATAATGACGAATACTTTCGCAGCATTGAAGTAAAATGGTATTCTTTTGAGTTGAATATTGTTACGAAAATGAAAAATCAAGATACTGGGTGTTTTGCTTTTATATCGGTTAACATTAAAATTATAAATAAAAACTACAAAAACAAAACAATGCAGTAAACAAAACTGTTTACAAATAATCGTACTACTTAATATAACAACAAACACCAGCATAAAAAACTGGTAAACAAGTAAACAAAAATACACAAACAACACCACAATATTAAATGTAAACAACGATGTTTACATTTATAGAGAATTCGAGAACGCGAAGCCACGAAAATTCGCCTTCAAGTACATTCATCAGCCTGTTTACTCTGCCATATAAAAGGCAACGCAAAGCAGGCGACTGGAGTTGGTGAAGTTCAGTTAGTTTTGTGTGAAGATGCGGTGTGTTTGAAGAGAGTAATCGTGGTTTGAAGATCTCCGTTAAAAAGATCTGTCGAATAATTGCCTAGTAATTGTTATTGTTTATGCAAAGGGTGTAAACAGAGGAACACAATTCACTGACTTGCCAATACTGTGAATGACAATGGACTGGTGGTCTGGAAGGCGGGATGACTGGCTGGCTAAAGACCAAATGGTTTGAAATATTTTTTCAAAGGGGGGGGAACAACAAATGGTTGGTTTTCTTGCGTTTCTTTTTTGGTTTTCATAAATCTTGTCTTGCTTTGCCATTAGCTTGGCACCGTATGTACCATTGTAAGTAGAATTCGGCGGTAGAGGGGGAAAATTGTTGTTGCTATTACTGTTTGTTTTGTTGTTGTTGTTGTTGTTGTTGTTTACATCAGTGGCACAAAGAATTGTGCGAATAATAAAGATTTTTTATTAAAATTAAACACAAATTTATTTTTATTTTATTTGTAATCTACGAGCTCATATTTTAAACGCTTTTAAAAGATAAAAACGGAACAATATTTAAAGGGAGTCTGATATACAATGCACAGTGAATAGCGCAAAGGCGGATTGGAATCATTGTCCTATAAGAAGACATATACTGTGCCTGCAGGGCAAAGAATATTACGACTGTTTATGCACCCATGGAGATGACAACGAAAGCGAAAGTATGTAACACCTCCTAAATCATTGAATTGTTTTCGCTACAAGACTGCCTCAGACTTGAAACGGCTGAATATCTTGAGCGTGGTGATATCACAATGGACCTGAGGCCTTCAATATAACGAATTGGATCGGCTGCCAATCTCTTCTTTACCAATCCTAACGTATAGCGACCAGAACATCACTAAAAAAGATTTCCAAGCAAGTGTAATACTATGTTCAGACATGTACTTTTATTGGATTAATATTCGGTTTATTGATAACAATATTTTTAGTGTTCAGACATAAAATTTATTTGACAGCTGGTAAACAAAACAGCTGATTGCTTCAACAATATTGCTTTTAATTTAATCGCGAAAATTAGTGCCAAAAAAAATTTAAGAAGAAATGGAAAACAATTTTACATTGGAAAAAGTCTTACAAATGATTAACCGAAACGCCGAGCTTTTGCGTTTAGTAGGGAATATTTCGGACTCCAAAGTGGCTTCTCTCAGAAGGATGAGAAAGAAAAATTTGATAATACTGCATAGCTTGCAGAAAAGAAAGCTTTTGCTTATGGCACTGTTAGAGGAAAATGAAACTCAAAGGTCTTTATTTGTTGACTGCTGAATACGTCGTATTGTCAAAATATATCGGTCAGTTAACATATTTGGCATAAAACGAGAACTGTTATAGATTATCAGTCAAGACATAGAACGTCAGCCATATTTGGAGAAGACAGGTAGAAAGAGAAACTGCTTTCATCAGAGCAGGAACTGGATTCCCAGTAATATCTCAGTTCAGGGGTATTATAAATAACTTTTCGAAATAAATTAGAAATTATCATCAAACAACATTGGGATCGAAAGGGTTAAAAATTAAATACGACATCAAGTCTGTGGATGTTATTAAAATTCTTTTTTATATGACATCAGTTGGAAATATTTTCTCATCCCTTTCTGCTGACCTTCCATTTTTTTTGTTTGTCGTTATTTTGTTTTTTTGTTTGTTGTTGACATTTGAGTTGTCAAATATCAATAGAAAGTGTTCGGAAAATAGTAATATGCTCACAAAACGTACTTATGACAGTGTTGTATTTGAAGTTTTATTCAATATTATAAAAATTTATGAATTTATTGTGCAATAATTAATTGACATTTTATATGAAATATTGATATTAACAATGCAGTTTATTGCGATTTTCTCAATATACGTTAATGTCTGAATACGGTATAACACTAGGCACGTGGTCAATTTAATCTCTTTCTCCAGCTCTCTTCTAGATAAGTATGTATCTTCCCGTCTTTGTCCTTGAAGGTTTCATTTCTGACCATTTCTCTTAACATCCTTTGGTTGGTATCACAAAAAACAACGCATATTATGACGCAACTATTCGATTTTTTAAAAGATTTTGAAATAACTATCCAGAGCTCGTCCCTACTGATAGGCTTAGATCAAGAGTTGCTTAATATACTGCAAAGACATCATTTGCAAAAGATTGCATTGCTACAAGTCTACCCTAGTCGCAGCAATGTAGAGTTTTACGTTTCTCTTGACATTTGTATCTTAACTCCGGTGATTAGTTGAAAGGAATTCCATGCCGCATCAAGCATCTCATATATAAGCCGCGCTTTGTTTGTGTTTTTTGTTATTTTTTAGAATAAATCACCACGTTTACATCTGTATTCGATTCAAAGCTTTTGCTAAGCTTTGATTACTTATCACCTGCCTTTGTTTTGCAATGAGGCCAGTACTGCATAAGCATTAGAAACTCATTTGTGGGCAATAAAACCGCTACTAATTTTTGTGTAATGTAAACAGTAAACCTCCTCTCCTCTCTTCAGCAAAATAATTATGTTTTGCTGTTGACCAGTGTAATTTAGAAACATTACGAAGAAAAAAGTACTCTTTTTACGCGTAATCTGCATTGCTTATTACACACGTTGACCAACCACCCAAACAAACAAAAAATAAAACAACAACGTGTGCTGTTAACTCATTTACTGTCATATCATACGCTCTCTCTCTCTCTCTCTCCCTCTCTCTCTCTCTTTACCTCTTTGCAAAATGTAAATGAGTTGAGTTTGTAAATTACATTCAAGCACTCACACATGCTTACAATTATCTGGTGATGGTGTTCTGTTTAAAAAAAAAAACCCGTTTTATTTTGGGTGACTTTTTTCAAAGGAAATTTTATTCTGTGCATCTGTGTATGTGTGTGCGTGTGTGTGAGTGCGTTATAAGCCTGTTCATGTTTGCCTTTTGGTGTCATAATGCTCTTGTTGTCATATCAACAAACGCACAAAAAAAAAACTGTCCAACAACACTGGTGTGGTTACCACTTCTTTTGGTTGATGTTTTCCGTTGTGTTACAATTTTTGTTCTTTTGCTGTGTGTTTTTCTTTCTCTCTCTCTCTCTCTCAGTATATGCTCTGGTTTCTTTGCGTTACAATTTCATTCGTTGTGTGTGGATTTGTTTTTAAATTCTTAACGAATGTGTATGTGTAACTGTGTGCGTATTATCACTGCATCATCATAAGGAATTTCCCTGGTGAGCCTTTTACATGAACATGACATTCTTTACTTGCTTCGCACACTCTCACTCTCTCTCTCTCTCTCTCTTTCTTTTCCCTTTAACTGTGTATTCTTTTTTTTTCTTTTTATTTCATTTAAAATAGACAAGAGAAATCTAAACTGGTTTTTTGTTTGTAACTCTCTTTCTCTCTCTGTCCCTGTCACCTTTATTTGTAAACTGTTTGTCGTTGTTGTTGGTGTTCGTATTTTTAATAAAGCATTCATATGTATGTATGTGCATGTATGTGTGTATGCCTTTAGAGTCTTTATTTTAATGTGTTTTTTGTTTTGCTTTCGTAATTGTATGCATGTTGTACTGTTGTTGTGTTAAGCTAAAGGGACTCTGAGTTATTCTTTTGCCCAAATGTTGTGTTTCTTTCTTGTTACTTTATGAGTAATTCTAAAGGGAGAAATTGTTTATTATCCTTTTATTATCTCCCTGTCTTTCTCTTTCTGTCTTTTGGTTTCATTCATTCAAATGCTTGTCATTTAAACTTTACAATGTGTTTGCTTGTGATCATCGTCATCATCATTACAAATGTGTGAACTAAAGGCTGTTTTTTATAGAGGTATAGAACTTTAAGTTGGCATTACTTTTCAAGATGGCGACCGATTTAACAGCTGTCAAGTGATTTATTCTCAGTTTGGTTTGGCAATTCATCATGAATAGACTCAACGCCTGAACAATGCTTGCAAATAGTGCAATTTTATTTCGAAAATAATGGTTCTGTGCGGAAAACGTATCGCGCACTACGTCCATTTTATCGTCGACAAAATCTGCCATCAGAGCAGTTAATTCGATTAACCATGGAACGTTTTCGCACCACGTTTACTCTTATTGATAACTCGCATCCCCAGAGATGCTGTACGGTGCGTACAGAAGAAGCTATTGCTGCTGTAGAGCGTAGCCTTAAGGAAGACCCGAATGAGTCCATCCGCCATCGAGCACAGGAATTGGATCTGTGTCCATCCACTTTATGGAAGATTTTGCGGAAGGATCTTGGTTTGCGTTCTTACAAAATCCAACTCGTGCAAGATTTGAAGCCAAGCGATCATCAAGTAAGGCGTAGATTCGTCGAATGGGCCCAAAACGAGATTACCGTTGTTCCCGATTTTCATAAGCGAATTTTGTTTAGCGATGAAGCGCACTTCTGGTTGAATGGCTACGTCAACAAACAAAACTGCCGCATTTGGAGTGAAGGTAATCCTCAAGTGTATGTGGAAACACCGTTACATCCAGAAAAACTGACTGTTTGGTGCGCTTTATGGGCTGGTGGAATCATTGGTCCGAACTTTTTCAATAACGATGGTGGCCAGAACGTTACAGTCATTGGTGATCGGTATAGAGCCATGATTACTAACTTTTTCATTCCTGAATTGAATAACCATGATGTCCAGGAGGTGTGTTTTCGCAACATGTCACACAGCTCGTGCCACAATAGATTTATTGAAAGACACGTTTGGTGACCGCCTAATTTCACGTTTTGGACCTGTGAATTGGCCTCCAAGATCTTGTGATTTAACACCGCTAGACTACTTTCTGTGGGGCTATGTAAAGTCATTGGTCTATGCGGTAAAGCCACAAACGCTTGACCATTTGGAAGACAACATTCGCCGTATTATTGCCGATATACGGCCACAAATGTTGGAAAAAGTCATCGAAAAGTGGACGTCCAGATTAGACTACATCCGCGCCAGCCGTTCTATACCTCTATAAAAAAACACCCTTTATAATGCTCGTATAAATTTAAAAGCAAAAGAGGAGAGAATTCTTAATAGAATGGCTTGAATTTAATTTAATTTCAAGGAAAATGTTCCCTTTACTTTTTAAACAAGCTAAGCAAAGGTATCGGGAAAGGCTATTTACTGCTAAAATATTACTGTATTGCTGTTTTATAGGAATTCAATCGGAAAACGCTTTCGCTTAACTATTAATAGAGATCGTATTATAGACGTTGTAGGAAAGATTTCAAAGGCTGCGAAGCATAACGAATGCAGAAATCTTAAAACAAAATCTTGGTGTCTGAATCCCAGAAGAATACATTGCCATGATGGCCAAGCCAATTGTGACATATGACGTCATTGTTTGGGCAGGTAAAACAAATCAGTTGAGGTTCGAGAAATAAAGAAATTGGCATGCTCGCTTACTTAATTGTTCAAAAGACGGCCAATCACGGTTTATATGACATCGTATTGAGTATTGAAGTTGCAGTAGCCTAGTCTAGTTGTTCGTAAGTTGGCTTAGTAGACAAAAGTCCGTGGTTCAACCTCTGGCTCAGATTTCTCGAACATAACGCAGATGAAAAAATATTTCTTCCAACAAGTTCATCTCAACAGTCTTCTGACAAAAATTCTGGGGTAACAATGATTAATTGCTTCAGAAATATTGCAAGATTTTCAATTAGAAGTTCAAGCCAATTGTGACACATGACGTCATTGTTTAGGCAGGCAAAACAACTCAGTTGGAGTTCGATAAGATACACAAATTGACATGCTTATTTACTTAATGGTTCCTTACAATGCTTAATTCAAAATTAAAACCTAGTTTCTCATATCACCCATGTTGTGTATGTTAATTTTATCCATAAAAGAAGCGACCTACTGTTTAAAGTCGACTTCAAAAGGCAGATTTTTGAGAGCATTTTAATGGCAATTTTATTTACTCTCACAGTTATTGCCTGCTGAGAGAAAGTCGCCAAAGAAATACTTTTTTTTCATTGCTCATCTAATAAGCCAACTACTAGACTACTGTGGTGGCTTTAAGACTATCATGCTTTAATATAATCGGCACAATGACAATCTGCCTTACAAAGATGCTCGAGGCTTTATTAGATTGAAAACCATTGCACATAGTAATGAAGACTAGAGATAGGGTAATGGGGATCAAGTCTAACCCAAGACTCAGCTGATTGCACCGAATGGCCGAGAGCTTCCTCCCTAACAGCCCTCGGAATGGTAGAAAACACTTTACAACGAAACTCGAAAACAAGAGTGGAAGGAGCCATATAACCTTTAAATGAGGAACTATTCTTTGGTATATGCATGGTTCAAGGAAAAATAGTCGAGCGGAACAGTATTCCCAAATTAAAATATACAAAACCCATGAGAAAACTTAAGGGTATGTTTCAAACAAAAGTTTACTTCATCAAAAGATGTGCTCAATTTAACTTCAATAGAAAATACGAAGGACATGAAATAGCAATTCTTTCCAGCTGAAAGCTCGGATGGGAGTTTTCATGAGGTTTACTCAAGGATGGATTGTATGGGACTGCTTGCGGAAGCCGATCAACTGGCTGAAAAAAATAGAATTACTCTGTGCTGGTTTATAGGTCTTGTCATGTAATTGAAGCCAGTAAGCAACCAAAAAAACTGGCAAGGATGGAAGTTTCCATGTCGCTAAAAAATTTTAGTGGAAAGGCAAGAATGTTTGGAACGCTACACCAGGCGAGAAGATGAAAAGAAAGACAAAAATCGTCTCAATATTTGGTCAATATTTTTAAGGAGATCAACAGAATTCATGCTGTATTCACACTGCAACTGGTGTTAGAACATGTTAAAGGGTACTTGCAGCATATTTAATAATTCAATTGGCGATGTGATGCCACGTTCCACCAAGACCAGGGAGGAGGTAGAAGTTGGTCAGCACAAGGGCTGCTCATCAGAAGCACAACTACCCCACTCTGGCAAACCAGCCAGAAAGTTTGATGAACGAAGCTATATCCTTGATCTCAATAGATGATAGCTCCGTCAAGCTGACAAGAAACGGAGAGCCAAATAATCTATTCCTGCACCTAGCAAGTGACGGATATTGACAGAAGTGGATCACAGTCTTTTCTTTCTCAGCGGATCTGCACCCGCGGCAGAAGTCGTTGAATGGGAGCCGCATCCTTTCCGCGTGAGTGCCCATAACGCAATGACCTGTAAGCACGGCCACTGTGGTTATGACCAAGTCCAAGCAACTGGTTCTTACGCCTACTATCCATCAAGGGCCAGGTGAGTCTAGCGATGGAATAGGACTCCTCATTGACCCAGGATAGGTTGGCGTCTCGAAAGAATTTCCGCACAATAGCCAACTTAAACGAGGCAAGTGGCATGCCTAACTCAATCGAAGACGATTCCGGAAGGAGTGCACCACCTCTGGCGAGCTCGTCGACCCTACAGTTGACCAGAACATTACTGTGCCAGGGGACCCAGATCAGACGAGACAGTCGAGACAGCGGCGACATTCCCTAATGATCCCGGAGTTATTCACAAAACCCGACAGAGATCTTATGGCGGCCTGACTGTCGGAGAAGACCGAGACGCGGGTGAAAGGAGCACCGTTGACAAGAATCCATTGAGCGGCCCGCTACATGGCCATCACCTCCGCCTGAAACACGCTACAGTAGTTCGGCAGCCGGAGAGAAATGTTCAGGTCCAGTTTCCCAGAGTAGATTCCGCTTCCAACACCATTGTCAAGCTTTGAGCCGTCGGTGTAATGATTTTTCTTACATGCAATTAAATTTTTTGACTGAACAATATGCAGTTTAGACAAAAAAAACTCCGCTAGCCACATAACACCGCTGATTTTGCCTTTATTGCATGAGAAGTTTCCAAAGAGAACAAATTAACGTTTTGCTGCATTTGAAAACCAATATCTGTCAAATTATCATGGAGATATCGTCCACAAAATGTCGAAAAGATATCAAAAACCTACTCCAAAAGGATAGGGGATGTGGTAGAATGGGTTGAGCCTTTTAGTCTTGGCTGCTATTATTGATTTAGCCGTACTCCAACTGTTTACATTGCCTCAAGGCACTACTAGACAGCTCCTCTGATATATTCGAGAGCCATAGAGCCCTAAAAGCTACGCTGAAATGAGTGAAAAGACGGTCAAAGAGGGTTTATATGACACTGTATTAAGTATTGAAGTTGCAATAGACTAGTGTAGTAGGTAGTAAATTGGCTTATTAGACAAGAGCCCTTTGTTCAACCTCTGAAGAAAAAAATATTTCTTCCAGCAACTTCCTCTTAACAGTCTTGTGACAAAATCTCTGTGATAACAATGATTAACTGCTTCAGAAATATTGCAAGATTTTCAATTAGAATTTCTAATTTTATTACCAATAAAACAAAATCAAACCAAACAAAACTAATAAATAAAATAAAAAGTGTCCTTTTGAACTCATGATTTTGTTTCTTTACACGCGATTAATATTGTGGGGCAACACTATACATCGTCGACGAAAGTAAATTTAAGTGGCCTTGACATTTTTCTCTGCTCGTAGTTGTATAGAAAATTAAGAAACAAAACTTGCATGCACACACGTATGCTTTCATAAAGAAATCTTAAAAGCATACACACGCATAACCAAGCTCTTTGGCAAATACTTTTGTATTCTCTCTCCCTCTCTCTCTCTCTCTCACACACACTTTGGGAATGAAGTAATTATTTGGTTTTCCTTTTGATTATAAATTCTTGCTTAACATAAACGCATCTTCTGCTACATATATGCACACACACATACACATACACTTAAGCGAAATCCGAGTAAATAATTCCAAACAGTAACGTTCATGTAAACAAAATATTTCGTATGCTTGTTAGCAAGTATGTGTGGGTATGTGAACTTTCATTGGAATTTGTTTCACAAGCGATTTTGTAAAAATATAAACAACAACAACAATAAAATATCATCCACATCCACAACAAATATTTCCAATGTTTCGTTGCAACAACTAAAAAAAGCCGTTTAAACAATACCATCACAAGTATTGAGAAATAAAAAAAACAAAAACAATAAAACAACCGAAAATTTTAATTCAAAGTACCAACACAAATACAAAATACCAGTAACAGTAGCGGATAGCAAATCTCTATAAAAACAATTGCAACAGCAATAACAATAAATAAAAACGGTACCTTTGGCAGAAAGTTTATGTTTTTAAGCCGGAGAATACATAACCAAAAAATCGAATAAATATTGCAAAAAAAAGAGAGCATTTACGGCACAATAAAACAGAAACAAATAACTACACAGAGAAAGAGAAGGGAGAGAATGAGGAAGCGAATGAGAGTTCAATACAATATTTGACCAACAAAGTTTCAACGCAAACATAAATAGTCCCATATGGGCACTATAACTCAAGCGGCATTATGTTGCTCATGCAGCACTGTGGGCTGAAATGCAATACAAAATGGAAATTTTATTTATTTAAGCAAAACTATTACAAATGATTGTATCATCAATCAGCATCAATCATCATCAATCGTCATCAATCAGCATCCATCAACATCCATCACCACCAATCATCATCAATCGTCATCTATCATCATTAATCATCATTAATCATCATCAATCATCATCAATCGTCATCAATCGTAATTAATCATCACCAATCATCATCAATCATCATCAATCGTCATCAATCGTAATTAATCATCACCAATCATCATCAATCATAATCAATCATAATCAATCACATCAATCATAATCAATCACATCAATCATAATCAATCACATCAATCATAATCAATCACATCAATCACATCAATCATTATCAATCATATCAATCGTTTACATTCAAATTTTAGTTAGGCCTACAAAATCCAAAAGAGAAATAAGGGCTGTTATGGCTGTAAAAACTGAGGGAGCCTAGAAACTTTGCCAAAGGTACCAAGAATATATGGGGTCTTTTAAAAGGGCACTTCCAAGCTTTGAGAGTCTACAAGCGCCATCTTGGTAAAGCTAAATCGGTCAAATTAGCTTCATTTACTCAATCCGTTTTGCCAATCAACGTGGAAGACCAAAGACAAAGTCTTGTATTTGCTGAATGGAGTCTGAAGCAGTTTTCATTCAAAAATCGATTTCGCCTACATCTGTCATTTACTCAATCTGTTTTGTCAAACTAAGATCAAAGACAGCAACGTGTGCTCGTTGAACGGGCTCTGGAGCAGTCGGCAAATGCTCATAATTTTCATTGTAGAATCATCTTGATGCGATGAGGCCCATGAGTGAGTGTGCGAAAAAATAACATTTTCGAATTTGCTACAATACTTATCCACATTAAATCCAAGAGCGTCCAATACATTCCGAAAGAGGCATTGTTTGACAGGAATTTCGGTTTGACAATCTTAACGGCTCATATATCTTTGAGAACAACGTTGGCAAGCTGTCAACTGCAAGCAGTATGAGTCGATGACTAAGAACTTCTTCTGGCATGAATTAGATGATCTGGACACCAACACATGTGGTTTCAAAAGGACAACGCTATGTGCGACACAAGTCCTGCCACATTCTGATATAAAAGCTATGCGAAGAACAGCTTCAGTATGAGAATGTCTTTAAGAGAGGAAAAGAACAGAACTGTTACTGTCAACATATTTCCAAGGAAGTGATGTTGATAGCAGCAAGTAGTTCGACAGTAGGCCAGTTAAGTTTGACAATAACGGTTTAAACCTTGACGGAGACATGATAAAATGGTCATTGAACACATTTTGCCATAAAAAGTGACAGGAATGCATGGAATTCTTTTCTGTCCTCTGCAAAGCACTACAGAGGAACTAGTTTAGTTCTAGAAAATATACAAAAAGTCTACTAAGGATGGTGTTCAGTCACAACGTGGGAAGATTACACATCCAAATTGTTTTATATCAACTACAAACATACATACATAATTGAGCATTGCAACCAGTTAGGATTACGACCTAGTTTGTCACACCACTTATGTTGTGTGTTTTATTGTTATGCATTAGTGATGGGGCTTACAGTTTAAAGTCGACGGAGTTTTTTGAGAAACTTTTCATGACAGTTTCATTTACTCTTCGAGAGTTTTTGCCAGAAATCTGCTGAGGGTTAGTCACTGAAGAATAAATTTTTCGTCTTTTGTTTTGATGACCGACCTGGGGTTTGAACCAAGGCTTTACGTCTAATAAGCCTCTAGCAGGCACCGCAACTACACAGCTTATGTCAAATTGCGATATAAAACTCTTGTGTAGAACAGCTTTTGTGTGATGAAGTCATTGAGAGAGGAAAAGGACAGTACTGTCGCTGCCAATTAATTAAGAGGTGATGATAGCAGCAGATAGTCAAGTTTGGCAGCACAACCAGGCATATTGCAGCTTATAGCTTTATCGGAAAGATAATAAAATGGTCATTGAGTATATTTTTGCCATAAAAAAACTCCAGGAATAGATGAAATTTTTCCTAACGTCTGCAGAATACTACAGAGAAACTACTGTCATACCTAATATCCTAATAATATACAATAAGTCTGCCTACTGGACCACAACGACTTCAATTAACCTCCCATAATTCACGTTAAAAGCGCTTGAGATCTTTGAATATTGCATTAGATATGGGGTACCACTCCTAAACAACATGCATACAATGTAGGTAGATCTACTGAGAATGCTCTCTTACATACAAACCATAATTGGCCATTACAATCCTTCAGTCAGGATTACGGCCTAGCTTCTGACACCACTCATGTTGTGTGTGTTAATTGTATACATGACCTACAGTTTAAAGTCGACTCCGAACGACAGGTTTTTGAGAAACTTTTCATGGCAATTTTATTTGCTCTCAGAGAGTTTTTGCCAGAGTCTCTGCTGAGAGGAAGTCGATGAAGATATACTTTTTGTATTTTTGTTTTGATGTCTGGCCTGGGGCTCGAACCCTGGCTTTACGTCTAATAAGCCAACACACTACCTACTAAACTACGGCGACTTCCCAGTAGTAGAGCAGTTCGAGAAAATAGAAAGCACTTGAGATTGCATTAGATGTGGGGTACCATTCCTAAACAACGTGCATACAATGTAGGTCGATGTACTGAGAATGCTCTCTTAGTGGAAAATATTTAGGAGGCGTTGTATATCAAGGAGGTGACTACTTGTGTTCTTCTTGAAATACAAGGTGCATGTCATAACGCTCCTTACGAGGTCACAGATAGAGCACTGAATAAAAGTTGTATAAGTACTCTACGCTACATGGGTATAATCACACAATGGAGTTATTTCATCACTAATGTGAAGAGGAGCCCAACACAATACCTACTAGACTTTGGCAATTGCTTCGTCAATATTTTTTTTTATTGGATTTGCATTAGTTTTGATCATTTATTTATCAGGGTAGGTTCTAAAATGAGTATAAAATTTGCTTATTGAGCCATCTCCTACAGTACTTAGAATTTTAGGAGCTTTCTGAATGCCTTAATTTGCATTGAAGTCTCCTAAATTAAATTTTAAAAATACAAAAACCATGAAACCATGCATGTTTCCTAGCAGAGCGTAATATTTTATACCTAAAATACTTCAGTTCAATTGGGTTAAATGTTTACATAATTAAATCCCTGTTTTTTTAATATCAAATATTCAGCCTGTATACATCCAATCGAATGTTGGTATGAATGTTGAAATAGATTTTATGTTGTTGATTTGTTTTTATTGGTAACATAATCAACCAAAATCCATTGAACTTATCATTCATGCATGGCCTCTTGGAGTATCTCTTTTTTCAAAATTTAACCTAAAAACACACAATCAAAGCAAATCAAAATGATTTTTATTTTCTTTACAATTTTAACCTATTTTCACTAAAACGTCATGGTCCAAAACATACAAATATTATTATCGAACGTTTTTTAATGTTGTTGGTTGACCCTTTAAATATTAAAAAAAAAAAAACAAAATGTTTTCACAAAAACTCATCTGGTGAAAGTATATATGAAAGCAAAAACAACAATAACAGAAACAGAAGCCTACTTTTGGGGCCGTTTTTTCTATTCAGAGTGTTAGAGAGTGTAAAACAATAACAAACATTAACATCAGCATCAAAATCAACATCAGCATCAACATCAACACATCAAACGGTATTCAGGCTATAAATGTGAGTTGTTGATGACTTTTTACTACATTTTAGCCCTGAGTTGTATATGATACTCTCCAGCTCGAATACACTTACGCAGTCCCACTCACTCTCTCTGTTCCTCTTTCATTTTGGGTTTTTAGATTGTTATTGTTGTTGTTGTTGTTGTTGTTATAGAGCCATAGTCACTACACTTGTAGTCGTTGTTAACCTAATTTTCATGTTGAATTATTGTCACACACACATACATGCATACACAAAAAAAGAAAAATATTTTCTTCGTATTTTTAATACTCAAAATACTTAAAACACATGCATGCACATACACACACATATATACATGGTTGTCACTCTCTCTCTCTCTTTTTCTTTCCCATTTGTGCTTGGTTTTATTAAATACACTCAAGTATTTTTTTTTCAACGAAATGTCTTAAAAATAAGTGAACATTTCAACACACATACTCACACTTGCACGTACATATAGTCTTTACGAAAATAAATACGAAAATACAGATCGTTTTGCTTTCTTTAACATTCGGAGATTGTGTATTACATATGCGTGTACATGTATGTGTGTGCCCTACAAATCTATGGAATGGATTTTATCGCCTGCTTTTATAAGACAAACGACTTCAGATGAACGTCTACTTGTGTGGCAAACATACAAATTTTTTTTTTTTGTGTTCCTTTAAAATCGTTTGTCTTACAAAAACCGGGTTTTGGTTTGAAAGAAAAAAAACAAACAAAAACTCTTTGCGTATACCCTTCTTTTTTTGCATTGGAAAAGGAGAACGAAATTCTTTTTGCTTTTCAAGTGTACGAGTGTAAGTTTTTATTTCTTTTTTTGTTTCCAAAAGGCCCTTAAGGACCTTAAGCTACGCTGGTTTATATTTTCTTTCTTTTTTAAAGAATTCTTTATTATGATTCCATTTTATTTCCTTTCCCTTTCCCATTCATTTTCTATTTAAAATCGTTCTTTTTTTTTTCTTTTCCCACTCTCTGGGGTTAGTTGGCAGTGGTAAAAGGCATCGGCAAAGTTAAGTATGAAATTGTAGCCCAAATAAATTGCCCAAAATCACATACTTATACTAACACTGTTTAAAACACACATGCCTACATATGTGTGTATGTGCTCAGGGCCAACAACAACACCAACAACAACAATTCTTCTTTTGCTTAATTTAAAAAGGTCAATGCACACACCCTTTTTAGAAGATAACCGGGGGTAACTGTTTCAGCTACTACTGCCGTTGTTTATAAAAAAAAAGAAAAAAAAAGAATTGAAGTGTGTATTTAGGCGTTTATAATGGTTACTTTATGCATGTGTAAATAAAATTTAGTGGTTAAATGTTAAATTAAAAATAAATAAAAAAAATAAAGTGGCATTTAAGTTTTCTTTTTTTTCCAAAAAAGATAAAAAATTTTGTCTTTCTTTGTTTTTCTCGCAACCTTTAAAATGATTGGAAAATAGGTTCCCAAAAAAAATAATGTCTCTTGGTCGAGAAAGTTTTAAATTTAAAGCAGGGAAAAGGATTCTCTTTAAAGGCTTTAAAAAATTGTTAAAGTTTCAATTTCTTTTCAAAATGAAGAAGCTCAGAAATTTACAAAGTCATTCCTTATGAAAGTAACGAAAAAAGATGCAAAATGGTTTTAATCTACTGACGGGTATGTTGGCTTTCTAGACAAGGGCTCGAGGGTTCAAAACCCACATTGATATTGTTAAGAAAATGATCTAGATATTGGTGTTTTGCTTTTACATCGTTTAACATTAAAATTGTAAACAAAAATATACCACCAAACACCAGCATAAAAAAATGATAAACAAATAAACAAAAATACAACAACAAACGCATACGCAACATGTTTACATTTATAGAGATTTCGAAAAGGCGAAGTTATTCGCCTTCAAGAGCACTCATCAGACTGTTTACCCTGCCATATAAAAGGTAAAACAAAGCAGGCGAGTGACTCAGTAACGATTCAGTCAGTCTTGTGTGAAGACGCTGTGCATTTGAAGAGAATAATCGTGGTTTAAAGATCTCCGTTCCAAAGATCTGTCGAACAATTGCCTAGTAATTGTTATTATTTATGCAAAGGGTGTAAAGAAAGGACAAACAAAGCAATTGTTGTTACATCAAGTTGTGAACAGTGGAACAGAAAACCCGCACGCATACATTGAAAGGCCGACGCACCCAAAACGAGTCACTGTTTGGTGCGGATTTTGGTCCAGAGGCATAATTGGGCAATTTTTCACCGAAAATGAGCAAGGAGTGGCCGTTACAGTCAATGGCGATCGTTATCGGGCCATGTTTTTTTCACAAAAATTAAAGAGGAGGATATTGGCAACATTTGGTTTCAACAGGACGGCGCTACGTGCCACACAGCCGAAGATACACTCGATGTTTTGCACCTTGGTTTTTAAAGATTGCATTATCAGCCGCAGAGCTGATGTCGTTTGGCCACATCCGAGTTACGTTTTGACACCGTTGGACTATTATTTGTGTGGTGCCGTCAAAGATAAGTGTTACGCCGACAAGCCAGAGACAATTTAAAGGACAATATTTATGAAGCCATTGGTGAAATACAGCTGCACACAATCGATAATGTGCTTAAAAATTTAACCGATCGTGTAGGCTACTGCATGGCCTGCAGAGGCAGCCATTTGAATGAAATTATTTTCCACTATTAACCGGAAGGATTGTACTTTCAAATAAAAAAAAGAAATTTGAGAAAATATTCAGTAGTTTTTTTTATTTAAAGCATTTTCAAAAAAAAAATTATTTGGCGGACCCTTCACATAAGTGGTGGGACCTACAGTTTAAAGTCGACCCCGAACGACAGATTTTTTAAAAACTTTTTCATGGCAATTTTTATTTACACGCAGAGTTTTTTGCCAGAAATCTGCTGAGAGGAGTCGTCGAAGAAATACTTTTTTGTGTTTTATTGTGATGTCTGGACTGGGGCTCGAACCCTGGCTTTTCGTCTAATATGCTAACACACTACCTACAAGACTATGGCGCCCGCAAGTGGATGAATAGGTACGTAAACAAACAAAATTGTCGAATGAGATTGAAGAGTGTCCAATACATTTCAAATAAGTCACTCTTTGATGTGGATTGTGTTTTGTTAAAGCCATCGGTTCATAATTCTTTAAGAGCAATGTTGGCCAGGCAATCACTGTCAACGACGAGCACTAGAGGTCGTTAACTCCAACTTCTTTGGCATGAATTGTATGGTCTGGACACCAATGATATGTAGTTCCAACAGAACGACGCTACATGCCACCCATCACATGCCACATTCTATATTGCGTACGAGTGATTTGAGAGCGTGGTCGGCTCATGTGGAGGTGATGTGAACTGTCCAACAAAATCGTTCGATTTAATAACGTTTGACCTTTTCTTGTGGGGTTTTCTTAAATCCAAAGTGTATGCGAATGAACCACAAACCATAGCGTTCCTCAAAGCCAACATATCTCAGCCTATCGGTCATATTCAGCCTGATTTCTGAGCCAGAATTATGGAAAATTGAATATTTCTGATGCACTCCACCCGCTGGAAGTCGTGGCAAACATTTGAACGATGTTTTATGCCACAAAATTGGTCTTTTAAACGAATAACAACTGATGACGTGCAATAATCTTGTTTAGTACGGCTTTGACGACAATTATGGTTGTTTTCTCCACCATCCAGCCGAATAACAGCAGTCAACTAGGCCTTCTATACAAGATAAAACAGAAGAAACCCCGCTTAGACTCTTCTGATGACTTGTCACGTGGTTGGTAATGCCAGCAAAAAAAGTTGTGTTGATTTATTTAACGGTAATACTTCCCCCAATTTCCTTTAACAAAATTGTGCGTTAAATGCGTTCTAACAAGATTCAATAACTTCATAATCATAAATTATTCATATTTAAGGAATTGTTTACCTTTCATTCATTGTATTTCAATTTTATACGTAAAAACTGAATAAAAAATTTAACATTTTTTTCTTCTTTGGTGACTTCCGCTACAGAGATCAACAAAAAATAAAGTTTTCCACTCACCCTCTCTCTCTCTCGCTTAAATATTTTTTCTCTCCTGCTGTTACCCAAATGTAGGTGTGGGTATTAAAATCAGGGATGGAATATATGGTACTTAATAAAGGTGCAACATACGGAATACAATATTGTTACGAAAATGGAAAATCAAGATACTTATGCTTCTACATCGCTTAACATTAAAATTATAAACAAAAGCTACAAAAACAAAACAATGCAGTAAACAAAACTGTTTACAAATTATCGTACTGCTTAATATAAGAACAAACACCAGCATAAAAAATGGTAAACAAGTAAACAAAAGTACAACAACAAACACTACAAGAATAAATGTAAACAAAATGCACAAACAACAAAAATGAATGTAAACAACAATGTATACATTTATAGAGATCTCAAGAAGGCGAAGTCACGAACATTCGCATTCTAGAACATTCATCAGAGTGTTTACCCTGCCATATAAAAGGCAAGGCAAAAGCAGGCGACTAAGTTAGTGAAGTTCAGTCAGTCTTGTGTGAAGACGCGCAGTGTTTGAGGAGAATAATCGTTGTTTGAAGATCTCCGTTATAAAGATTTATAGGGTGTAAACAGAGGAATAACAAACAAAGCAATTGTTGTTGTTTACATCAAGTTGTGAACAGTGGCTCACAGAATTATGCGAACAATAAAGAATTTTAATTAAAACCAAACACAAACTTTATTTTTATTTTATTTTGCAATCTACATGCTCGTATTTTAAACGTTTTTAAAAGGTAAAAACGTAACAATATGATGGTAGAGGATAGGTAACTCAGTTTAAAGATCTTATAAAAGGTCCGCCAAATAACTTTTTTTTTCTTGAAAACGCTTAAAAAAAACTACTGAATATTTTCTCAAATTTCTTTTTTTATTTGAAAGTACAATCCTTCCGGTTATTAATGGAAAATAATTTCATTCAAATGGATGCCTCAGCTGACCATGCAGTAGCCTACACGATCGGTCCAATTTTTAAGCACATTATCGATTGTGTGCAGCTGTATTTCACCAATGGCTTCACGAATATTGTCCTTTAAAGCGTCAATTGTCTCTGGCTTGTCAGCGTAACACTTGTCTTTGACGGCACCCCACAAATAATAGTCCAACGGTGCCAAATCGCAGCTCCGAGGGGGCCAAACGACATCAGATCTTCGGCTGATAATGCGATCTTCAAAAACAGGGCGCAAAACATCGAGTGCAGCTTCGGCTGTGTGGCACGTAGCGCCGTCCTGTTGAAACCAAATGTTGCCAATATCCTCCTCTTCAATTTTTGTGAACAAAAATTCATTCAACATGGCCCGATAACGATCGCCATTGACTGTAACGGCCACTCCTGGCTCATTTTCGAAGAAAAATGGCCCAATTATGCCTCTGAACCAAAATCCGCACCAAACACTGACTCGTTTTGGGTGCGTCGGCTTTTCAATGTATGCGTGCGGGTTTTCTGTGCCCCAAATGCAGCAATTTTGCTTGTTTACATACCCGCCAAAATCAAAATGAGCTTCATCTGAAAAGATGATTTTTTTTTTGCCAAAATCGGCATCTTCTAGTGTAGGCTACTGCATGGCCAGCCGAGGCAGCCATTTGAATGAAATTATTTTCCATTATTAACCGGAAGGATTGTACTTTCAAATAAAAAAAGAAATTTGAGAAAATATTCAGTAGTTTTTTTAAGTATTTTCAAAAAAAGGTTATTTGGCGGACCCTTTAGTAGATGACAGTCGTCTGATGCCAATAAGAAAACTGGAGGCATTCCGAAATGATTTTAATCTACAGCTTGAGGATAAGAAACCTTACGAACATTATTTTTTTTACTCCAAGTTTCAACAGAATGAATTCTAATAGAATGCCTTCGATTTGTGGGGAACTGGAAGGACTCTGATTCGTTGATCTTATTCAGTTTAACAGAAGCTAGAACCATAATCATCAGCAACAGCTTACTTAACACTTGGTAGTCAGGAGCTTTAGTCAGGATTACGAGCAAAACTGAGTGGATGTAATCACCATGTTCAGAATTTCCCGAATTTGTTTTCATACCCCTCTATATAAATCAATCTTCTATTCTATATTAAATCCAAAGCTTTATATGCGTACATATTAAATTTAAAAATAAAATTCCTATGAAAACAGTAACAGGCTGCGAAGGAATCCCTTTTTCATTCTTTGTATTGAAATGCTGTACTCAGCGAAAGTTTCTTGTTACCATCCCTGTCTAAAATAACAGTTGAATGTGTAGGTATGTGTGATACATTACGGTATGAGAGGTTAAATTTGTGTAAATGAATAACGAAGTATAAGTTTAGGTCCTATAGAAACCATGTACATATATGTGTGTGTATGTGTGTGATGTATAACTGGTGTTTACAGGCTTAAATTTACACAGAATTTCTTATTATTTTTTATTTAAATCTTTAACTGTATGTGTGTGTGTAGGTGTGTCTGAATTTATTCACATGCGTGTGTGTGTTTAGTTGTGTAGGTGTTTGTATAAATAATAAAATGAAATTTTCTGTCATTAACATGTTTTTTTCTCTCTCTCTCTCTCTCTCTCTTCTCCTTAGTCTACGTGTTTATTTTTCTTTTCATTCCTTCATTCATTCACTCACTTCTATTCATGACAGCCAGCCAGACAGACACCTGTTTTTCTTACACCGTAACCAGCTGTATGTGTGTGAGCGCGTGTGGGGTATCCAAGACGGAATAAAAATATTATTCCGGTTTTGTTTTTTGTTTACGTATGTATATGTATGTATGTGCTTAACAGGTAGCACGAGTATGTGTCAACGTATGCTAAGATTTTAGGGGGCGTATTTTGGGGTTTTTTTCTTGCTTTCTTTCCCTAACTTTAATGTCAAATAGCCTTTAGTCTGGTTTCCAGGGTTTTTTTTTTCTTTTTTTTTCTTTACGTATTAAATTCATTTCTTTCAGTAATTTTTTCTCTTACTTTTCATTCATACTCGTACTGTCTTATTACCCTCATTAGTTGAGTTATTTGTGAATATACTAACACTAATACATGTGCACACATACGTAGAGATTAAATTATGTTTACAAATACAGAGTGATTTAGAAAAGAAAAGTGAGTACAAAAAAAAAAGAAAAAAAATTAAGGAATAAAAGTGTGAATGACTTGAAAATATTTGGAAAAAAAGTGAAATTATGTTTACAAAAGTTTCTTATTCTGCTTCTTCTCCTTCCTTAATATTTCAAACCTACTGTAGTCCTTAGGGATTATGAGAGCAACACAAAAATTTTCATATTTCGTAAAGTTTTCGATATTTAAGCTGAGGTTTGAGCCACAGACTCTCGTTTAATAAGCCAACACACTACCTTTTAGACTACAGGGACTTCTGTCTACTAAGCAGAGATACTTATCGGGTGATTAAGAAAGTCGCCGTGGTCTACTAGGTAGTGTGTTGGCTTATTAGACGAAAAGCCAGGGTTCGAGCAACAGGCCAGACATCAAAACAAAACAATAAAAGTATTTCTTCGGCGACTTCCTCTCAGCAGATTTCTGGCAAAAACTCTGAGAGTAAATAAAAATTGCCATGAAAAAGTTTCTCAAAAATCTGTCATTCGGAGTCGACTTTAAACTGTACGTCCCGCACATTCATGTATAAAATTAACACACACACAACATAAGTGGTGTGAGAAACTAGGTCGTAATCCTGACTGAAGGCTTTTAAAGACCAATTATGTATGTTTGTATGTGTATAGAACCTGTTGCGTTTTCAAAGAGTTCTCATAGCCGACAATGTCAAAAGATCAGTTTTCCCAGCTTGAAATTTTGAAATGAAGTCTCCCAGGAAGTGTTAGTAAGCAGCCCCTGCGTTGGCCAATTTCTTCTACGACACAACGGGCCGCTATGCGTGCTCAAGTGAGCTTTTGGTATCAAAGCTACCACTTCAACTTAACCCATGAAGAAGACGTTCGGACGATCGTGCCTAGTATTGTTAATGTGTGAGCATGACAAGGAATTAAGCCCCTGTTGTAACACGTGCCGCATGTTGTTTGGGACGCAATAACAAATGGAAGCTAATTATCGAACATAACAGACAGGATATGATTCTTCCTCATCCCCCGTTAAATCGAGACCGAAAATCTCTCTTTTTGATTGTTTTACAAGATGAGTGTCATTAAAAAATGCTTAAATCTTAAAGACATACTAAGTACTTTCAAACATAAACCATATGTTGCTAATGTATTAACAGCTCCTCAAACAGAGACAGAGAAAGAGGGCCCCCTGCTTTTCTTGAAGGATAATAAAAAATAAAAATTCCCATTAAAATGTTTGTGTAACTTGTAAGTGTTTTCTCTTTTTTTTCTAAAATTAATTACCGTTATAAATAACAGTACAAAAAAAAAGAAAAATAATTTTTAATGGTGTTGGTTTTAAAAACACAAACACAAACAAACATTAATACACTCAAGATCCTTGTCATCCTTGGTCTCTAACAAGCAGGCACTCTGTTACTGTGTTTTGAAACTATTTTCAGGCTGTTAATGCAATTCTCTGTCTGAGTTATTAAAATTACAGGAAAAAAATTGTATTTTTTGGGAAAAAAATTGATAAAATTACACGACAATGTTTACTTAGGATGAATGCTTTTTCAAGTAGCCCTTAAGTAATCCTCATTGCCAAAACAGATACTTCCTACCCCTTTTTTGTCTACAAATTGTAAGTTTAATGGGACAAAAAAAAGGGTTTTTCCTGTTAGAAATATAAACACTTAGTAGTACAGTTGTTGTTATTGCTGTTGCTGCTGTAGATATTTGCCTTGCCTGTCTGTTCGTTGGTGTCATGTTGACAAATTTTTTTTTACAATTACTTGGCGTTGAATGTTGGGATCTTTAAGGTTCTAATAATGGATACCGTGCTCTACTAGACTGCTTTTTGCAAGACGTAGCAGTAGCCTGACGTAGAGTGGTGAGACTTACAGTTTAAAATCCCTCCGAACTGCAGATTTTTGAAAAACTTTTCATGGCAACTTTATTTTTACACTCAGAGTGTTTGCCAGAGGACTTTAGAGAATAAGGCCCTTAAAGAATTGGTCATTACGGCATATCGTACGGTATCTGCTCCAGCCGTAGTTGTGATAGCGTGTATTATCCCTGTGGATCTGCTGGCAGAGGAGCGGATGAAGATTTATAGGGCGAAATCGGCTGGAAATCACATAACCGCTCATTTCAGGGAAAACACCATTTCAAAATGGCAACAACGATGGAACAAGGAAGATGGACGGCGAAACATATTCCAGACATATGGCCATGGATTGGTCGGAAATTTGGAGAGGTAAATTACTACGTTACACGGATGATATCGGGTCACGGATATTTTAGAAAATATCTGCACAGAATGGGCAAGACCGCCTCCCCTTACTGTCTTTACGAGGAAGGGGAGCAAATTGATGACGCAGAGCTCACCGTTTTCGAGTGTGCACGCTGGCAGAGCTATCGCTCTGTACTGACGTCGATAGTTGGGACGATCACGGCCGGTAACATTGTCGGGGTTATGATCGCGAGTAGAGAAAATTGGACCTCAGTGGCGAATTACGTGGAGAGCATTCTAAGACTGAAGAAGAGGGATCTTGAGGCTGCGGAACATGTGGGCACGCCGGAATAGATGAAACTGGCACACGTGTAAAGCGAAATTCGAAGCAGGGACCTGGACGAAGGGAATAGTGGAGATACTTAGATGTCTCTTCAACTTTCGACACGCAATCCGGACGCGGATATGAACGCGCAGGGGCCAAAGGGCCAAAGGGACTCCACTCCGAAGTAATACCACCGTAGTTCCGGAGTGGGCACAACAAGTCCACGAGACGACGGGGGGATTTAGTGAGTGTGGGCCCCAGACACGGAGGATGTGACGACTTCGTCTATGGTGGGGTTAGGTACATTTACCCCTCCTCAGCGTGAAAAAAACCTTCAGTCAGGATTACAACCTAGTTTCTCACAGCCCTTATGCTGTTTGTATCATCAGTTTTATGCATGAATGGCGGTAGGAAAAGAGCAGAACTGTTACTGTCAACATATTTCCAAGGAAGTGACGTTGATAGCAGCAGGTAGTTCGACAGTAGGCCAGTTAAGTTTGACAATAGAAACAGACCAATTGCGGTTTAAACCTTAACGGAGTGATGATAAAATGGTCATTGAGTACATTTTGTCATTAAAAGTGATAGCAATGGATGGAATTATTTCCTGCCCTCTGCAAACTACTACAGAGGAACTAGTTTAGTTCTAGAAAATATACAAAAAGTCTACTAAGGGTCGTGTTCAGTCACAAAGTGGGAAGATTACACATCCAAATTGTTTTATACCAACTACATACATACATACATAATTAAGCATTGCAACCAGTTAGGATTACGACCTAGTTTCTCACACCACTTATGTTGTGTGTGTTATTTTTATGCATTAGTGATGGGACCTACAGTTTAACGTCGACTCGGAACGACAGATTTTTGAGAAACTTTTTCATGGCAGGTTTATTTTACACTCAGAGTTTTTGCAAGAAATCTGCTGAGAGTAAGTCGCCAAACAAATATAATATGTCTGGCCTGTGGCTTAAACTGAGGCCTCACGGCTAACAAGCCAACACACTACCTACTAGACTACGGCGACCTCGAGGATATATGTATGTATATGGGCTGTGGAATTTTCTACGTTATTTCCCCTCTTCTCTGACTACTCTGAACAACAGATTTTTCAAAAACTTTTCATGGCAATTTTATTTTATGCAGAAACGAAGACACATAACAGACTTGGTCATTACAACCCTTCAGTTAGAATTACAACCTAGTTTCTCACACCACTTATGTTGCTTGTATCATCAATTTTATACATGAGTGGCGAGACCTACAGTTTGAAGTCGGTTCCGAACGGCAGATTTTTGAGAAACTTATCATGGCAATTTTATTTTTCTCTCAGACCTTTTGCCAGAAATCTGCTGAGACAAAGGCCCTGAAAGAAATATTTTTTTTAGACTTTATTCCGTTCGAGATCTTTGAGCTGGTATTTGAAGCATGGTCTTATGCCTAATAATCCAGCACACTACTTACCAGATTACGGAGCCATCAATCCTCTATTATAGCTCCAGGAAATGTATAATGTAGGTCATATCACAGTTGTTAATGTCCTGTGTAACTGCCTTTTTTCGTGCCATTGTTAACTCTTATTATCCCTTCCCTTTCCACCTCTTTTTGTTGTCATCGTTTTTAGGAAAACACTGTATATGACACCCTTAATTTTATTTTTATTTGTTTAAACCTTCGTTAAATATTTTTAAATAATAATGTCAACAAAAACAATAGCAACAACAACAACAACAACAACAACAACAACAACAACAACAACAATATAAACATTGAAAATGTATGAATGAAACATACATACACACAGAAAAACCAAAACACAGGAAGGAAGTGTGAACATAACAAGAAGTTCATTAAAAATTTAATTTCTCATCACTTTATGCAAGCAAAACAACAATAAAAACAACGAACAACGAACACTTGTACACATACAACCATACACAGTTGCTCATTTTATCTTAGACCCACAAAAACACACAAAAAAGAAAAGTAAGAGAAAAGAGTAACAAACATAATAAACATGATTATGCTTGTAGTTTTTGTTTTTGTTATTCTCTTGTTTTTTTATTGCCAATGTGACTGGTTTTATCATAGAATGATGGTCTTGCTTGCACTGCTATAACTGTTATAACCGAATTGTTAATTGTTGTTGTTGTTATTATTATTGTTAGTTTAACCAGACATCAACAATATTCACTGTGTTATATAGTAGAGACAAGACAATTGTTATAAACACTCTCCATTTGTATGTACATTTGTACATCCGTTATTAGTCTACATTAGGTTGTACAGTATTACAGTGTATTAGTATTAGTGTATACTAGGGTATAGAGTTTGCTTGTTTTTATCTGCTTTAATTGCTTTGTTTTATACTCTCTCTCTGTCTTGAATTGTATTTCTAAGATTTCTTCTTGTCTACTGTCAATTATTTATTTTTCTTTTTTTTTTTTGTTGTTCCTTCTTCTTCCATTTTTCGTTTGTTTTTAATTAAGAGTGAAAAACGTAATTTTAATTAAATTTTAAATTTAATACCAAATAATTTCAATTATTTTGTATTCATCAGACTCTCTTTTTCTCTCTTTCTAACTGACAAACATGCACACTTGGATAGAACCTTGTTAACATTAACTGGCATTGCTTTTAAAAGCAAAAACATGTTTTTAGGCTTGACTTTAAATTCTCCGAATTTTTTTTTTTTTTTTTTGTTAAAGAACTTTGAAATGTAATCAGTTTGCATTGGCAAAAATGACTGTTTTTGGGAATATAATGATCATTGTATAAAGGGGAAGTATTACATACATACATACATACATACATACATACATACATACATAATTGGTCATTACAACGCTTCAGTCAGGATTACGACCTAGCTTCCCACATCATTTATGTTGTGTGTGTTAATTTTATACACGAGTTGCGGTACTTACAGTTTAAAGTCGACTCCGAATGACAGATTTTTGAGAAACTTTTTCATAGCAATTTTTAATTTAGGCTCAGAGTTTTTGCCAGAAATCTGCTGAGAGGCACTCGCGGAAGAAATATTTTTTCATATTTCATTTTGTAGGGGATATTTAACCTGCGGTTTGAACCATGGCCTTACGTCTAATAAACCAACACACTGCCTACTAGACTAAGGCCATTATCCGTGTCTTGGCCATTATCTGCAGAAGCTAGAATGTGTTATGTTTGTTTCCATATATGCCTAGTTTCTTAGAAAACATTTGTATTCTATTGGAAAAGGAAACTCCAACTTGAAAGTCCCTGTATGCATATATCAAAAGGCAAATATTTTCAGAATTTATATCCGCCTTTGAACCGCAAATGACAACTTTGTTACATTTTAAACTTCTAAAAATCCTCCCATATACACGTACATACCACACATACCTCTTCAATTCGTTACGTTTAAAATAAAATTAAATTTCCCTTTTACGATACAAACACACACACACCTAAATACCCACGCGAAAACCCTTAATTTAACCCCAAAACCTCAAAAAATACCGAAATGAACGAAAGAATAAATATTTTATTGTCATAACAATCCTAACAGCACAGTGCACAATGCGACAGAATGGGAGACAGAGAGAGAGAGAGAGAGATGAGAGAGGCAGTGTAAAAGCAGCATTTAAAACATGTTATAAATTTTTTATATGACAATTTAATGTTTTCGGACCCGCTTAAGCATTATGCATGCGTATGCATGTGTGTGTTAGTATGAGTGAGTGATTTATTGTCTTGTTTTGTTTTGTTTTTTCAATCTCTCTGTCTCCCTCTCTCTCTTTCTGTGTGTGTTTTTATTAAATGATAATGAGTAAATAAAATTTATTTATTTGTAGCTGCGGCTATTAATTCATAAATACGTGTGAGAATGCCAGCATATGTGCTGTTGGAAGTGTACGTGTATGTGTTATATGTTAGAGAAGAGTGTAAGGGTAGTGTGTAGTGTGTATGTGAGAGCAGAAAAATGGCTAAAGAGCATATAAATATTATGCTTTAATAGCACTTCAAATTTTCGGCTTAATTAAGCACGACATTATAATTTAAGTCACACACACATACACACACACACACGTAAAGTGTATTTGTTAAGTCCTTTTCATTCGTTATAAAGAAATATTATTTTGAGTTTCCGTTTTCATTTTTTATTTTTATTCCATAAGCTATTTATTGTTTATTGTTTATAATATTATTGAAAAGAAAATGTTGCTGATTTAAAGGTTTTTTGTCATTTTCATAATATTTATACCGACCGATGAGGTCATTTCCCACTCAAATAACGATCATTTAAAGGGGATGTTAATAAGACATTTAAAAAAGTATTCGAAATTCAAGAAAGATTTTATAAAACTGTCTGCATAGATATCGAGGACTGTTAAGGACAATAGTAAGACCCTTGTCCTCGATTCAGTTATTAACGAGATGATAATTTTCTATCCGGCATAACGGCTGCAGGAAATAATTTCATCCATTGCTGGAATTTTTTTATGGCACAATATACTCAATGACCATTTTATCGTGTCTCCGTCAAGGTTTAAACCGCAATCGGTCTGCTTCTATTGTCAAACTTAACTGGTCTACTGCCGAAATACCTGCTACTGCCTTGGAAATATGGCGACAGTAACAGTTCTGTTCTTTTCCTCTCTCAAAGACATCATCATAGTGAAGCTGTTCTTCGCAGAGCTTTTATATCACAATGTGGCATGACTTGTGTCGCACATAGAGTTGTGCTATTGAAACCACATGTGTTGGTGTCCACATCATCTAATTCATGCTAGAAGAAGTTTTTAGTCATCGACTCATACTGCTGTAAGCGGCTGACAGCTTGCCAACGTTGTTCTCAAAGATATATTGGTCGTTAAGGTTGTGCAGTCGCCGTAGTCTAGTAGGTAGTGTGTTGGCTTATTATACGTAAAGCCAGGGTTCGAGCCCCAGGCCAGACATCAAAACAAAACACAAAAAAAGTATTTCTTCGGCGACTTCCTCTCAGCAGATTTCTGGCAAAAACACTGAGAGTAAATAAAATTGCCATGAAAAGTTTCTCAAAAATCTGTCGTTCGGTGTCGAATTTAAACTGTAGGTACCGCCACTCATGTAAAAAATTAACATACAAAACATAAGTGGTGTGAGAAACTAGATCGTAATCCTAACTGAAGGGTTGTAATGACCAATTATGTATGTATGTATGCATAACGGCTGCAGTTAATTCAACACTGCTGGGCGCACTACATTCGACACTACATTCGAAACTGACATGAAACCCCATTGTGTATATAAATATCATGGACAATAAACTGACTTATTCAGAGAGAGGAGTGCATTTTGAAAAGGACTAAGCATACCATAACCATGGCTTGGCGAAGAATATCAAATTTAGTACAGCCAAGGTGAGAACTTAAAACCGCCGTCGTCTAGACTGGTCAACAACAGACAATAATTTGGAAATCCTCCCTTAAATTTCATATAAAGCGTCCGCCAAATAACTTTTGTTTTTTTGAAAATACTTTAAAAAGAAAACTCCTGAATATTTTCTCAAATTTCTTTTTTATTTGAAAGTACAATCCTTCCGATTAATAATGGAAAACAATTTCATACAAATGGCTGCCTTGGCTGGCCATGCAGTAGCCTATACGATCGCTCCAATTTTGAAGCACATTATCGATTGTGTGCAGCTGTATTTCTCCAATGGCTTTACGAATATTGTCCTTCAAAGCGTCAATTGTCTCTGGCTTGTCGGCGTAACACTTATCTTTGACGGCATCCCACAAATAATAGTCCAACGGTGTCAAATCGCAGCTCCGAGGTGGCCAAACGACATCAGCTCTGCGGCTGATAACGCAATTTTCAAAAATAGGGCGCAAAACATCGAGTGTAGCTTCGGCTGTGTGGCATGTAGCGCTGTCCTGTTGAAACCAAATGTTGCCAATATCCTCCTCTTCAATTTTTGTGAACAAAAATTTGTTCAACATGACCCGATAACGTTCGCCATTTACTGTAACGGCTACAGGTCCTCTGGAACTAAATCCGCACCAAACAGTGACTCGTTTTGGGTGCGTCGGCTTTTCAATGTATGCGTGCAGGTTTTCTGTGCCTCAAATGCGAAAATTTTGCTCAATTTACAAGATCAAAATGAGCCAAGATCAAAATGAACTTCATCTGAAAACATGATTTTTTTGCCAAAATCGGCATCTTCTGTAAGTCGATCGCAGGCCCACTTAGTGAAGCGAAAACGCATTGGATGGTCCATATTCGTTCAGCGGAAGGATAAAACTAATTATCTGTCAAATCAGACATGAGCTAAGTGTTACCATTCACGAAATAAGCACTAGTTGGAAAAAAACGTTAGATTGCGGACCCGATACTTGACAGCCATTTGAGAGCCTTTTTTTCAAAGACAGAAAGAGTCTGTATGTCTAAAAAATGTATAAGGCTTCATAAGTTTCCTAAAAGCTTTTAACGCAACCTTTTTGAAAGTTTATTGAAATTTTAAACAAACTTATCTTTTCGAAATCGACTGTCATCCACACCAGCCATGACTTGAAAACGTTTCCTTGTTAAATGAATAAAAAAAATTAAAAAAAATTTGGAACCAAATTCCTGAAATAGAGTTTCTGTAACCAGTTTTGTATTTTCCCTTAAGAATTCGTAACAGTCTTCAGTTTAACAGAAAGAGTTTAATGCCTATACGAGGCCTCCTAAGCAAGGCGAGGCCTTTTAAGAAGCAAAGCAACTCCTGACCACGCGGCACATCTAGCTTGCCGATCACCCAATAGTCGTTTGCCATGGAACACCAAAGACGAAAAGCTGAAACGCAATTTAAAGGAGTAAAAGTTCTGACAGTCTTGTGTGAAGATGCGGTGTGTTTGAAGAGAGTAATCGTGGTTTGAAGATCTCCGTTAGAAAGATATGTCGTATAATTGCTTAGTAATTGTTATTGTTTATGCAAAGGGTGTAAACACAGGAATTACAAACAAACGCAATTGTTGTTGTTGTTTCCATCAAGTTGTGAACAGTGGCACACAGAATTGTGCGCATAATAAAGAATTTTAAATTAAACTAGACACGGATTTATTTTTATTTTATTTGTAATCTACGAGCTCATATTTTAAACGTTTTTAAAAGGCAAAAACGTAACAATTGGACACGAGCACGTGATTCAAATCCCCCCAGCTCAGATACATACACGGTTTACTCACTTATGGCTAAAAATTAACACAAAAACAAGGGTAGTGTGAGAAACTAAGTGGTAATCCTGACTAAAGTGTTGTAATGACCAATTAAGTAAGTAAGTAAGTAAGAACTAATCCTGCAGCAGCGCTAAATGGCTCTGTGTTAAGCGGTAGTCCAGATCCGTAACGACTGTAAGTAAGATAGTGAATGGCCATCGCGACTGAGCAGAATGAACAAAATCTATAATCTTGAAAAATGCTTCACAACAAACAACCAGAGTCATAGGAGCACGTTGGAGGCTATGTAGTCTTTGAAGAAAGGAACAATGTTAGGGTAAAATTTGAAGTCGCCGTAGTCTAGTAGGTAGTGTGTTGGCTTATTAGACGCAAAAGCCTGGGTTCGAGCCCCAGGCCAGGCATCAAAGACAAAATACAAAAAGTATTTTTTCGGCGACTTCCTCTCAGTAGATTTCTAGCAAAAACTCTGAGAGTAAATAAAAATTGCCCAGAAAAAGTTTCTCAATAAATAAAAATCTGTCGTTCGGAGTCGACTTTAAACTGTAGGTCCCACCACTCATATATAAAATTAACACACACAACATAAGTGGTGTGAGAAACTAGGACGTTGTACAATGGGTCAATTCGACCTCCGGGTACTGTACTTGTCTCAATTGACAAGTACACGTCCTCTAACCTAACCTAACCTAACCTAGGGTAAATTTGCTCACAGGATAGGGGGATTGGGGGTGGGATCTCGGGTATCTTACAAACGAAAGTATGCACCATTGAAGTATGTGCCTAATTCAATATGGACAGGATGAGACAAAGCAATTCTATTTGACAAGGAGGTCACCATCCAAGCAGTACAGCTCCAATAAGGTTTACAGGAGATTAGCATGAAACTGTCTAGGCAAGTTGAATCAACTATTCAGGGGATATAGGATTATACTTTGCAAGATATCAGATAAATGGGCGGTTGAGCTTGCGAGCCGCTGATGTGATCGGAACATTTTCAAGGGAAAGGAAATGAAAAGCAGTTCTCAAGATGAACGTGTTTGAGATAAACAAAACTTTTGTGTGGTAATTACAATGAAAAGAGATTTGAGGCATGCATTAGACTAGGGCTGTGGACTGAGTATAAACGTTTGTCTTTAGGATTAGGTATAGTAACCTCAAAGAACGCACATTTAGCATTTGCTAAATATGAAGATTCTGTGATGTGGAGAACAAAACACCAGAACATATATTTGGAAAGAGTGCTGCATAAATGCATCCTAAAAGAACACATCAGGGTATGTTGCAAGTACTCAGCAGGGACTTGTTTTCACTGCCTACAGGTTGCTATACAGGGCAATTCCAGTTGCAACCAATCTTTTGGCAGTTGCAGCGACTTATGAGTTGGGAATTTCATTCTGCTGAGAATATTGCCATTATGACAAAATATGTCGCAGGGGATGCTAAATAAATATGCTGTAGTTCTCATACAGAAGGTCCGTTATTGTGTTAGGTTAGGTTAGAGAACGTGTACTTGTCAATTAAGACAAGTACAGTACCCGGAGGTAGAATTGATCCTTTGTACAACGTCCTAGTTTCTTACACCACTTATGTTGTGTGTGTTAAATTTTATACATGAGTGGTGGGACCTACAGTTTAAAGTCGACTCCGAACAATAGATTTTATTAAGAAACTTTTTCATGGCAATTTTGTTTACTTCGCAGAGTTTTTTGCCAGAAATCTGCTGAGAGGAGGTCGCCGAAGAAATTCTTTTAGTATTTTGTTTGATGTCTGGCCTGGGGCTCAAACCCTGGCTTTTACGTCTAATAAGCCAACACACTACCTACTAGACTACGGCTACTTCTCAAATTTCTCGAATAAAAATGCCAAGGGTGTATCCCCTGCGCTGACCAACTTCTTCGATGAGTTTGGTGGAATTCGGTCAATACAGAGACTACGCCTACCTGTGACATCACATTGGGCCTTTATGTAGGCTCAAATGAGCTTTGGTATCAAAGCTATCACTCCAATAAGGGCAAATAAATGAGTCGCATACAGACTATTCTTGTCCAAAACCATCAGCAACACCAATCTATGGTTCTGAACCACCTTCTCCCATAATGAAGAAAATTAAACGAAGAAAATTAAGAAAAAGCGGTACTACCGCAAAGATAGCGTTAGAGTGGAGTGCTAGAAAAAAAATGTTTAAAACTTACATAACAATTGTGTAACACAGTGTATTTATCCCTGCTACACAGTTAACATACTTTCGGAATAAAAGGGTCATCGTTACACAATTCAAAACAAGCACTCTTCCTGCAAATAAAACTTTTGCTTTCTAAGCATTTCTCTCCCCTAAAAAAAAGGAAAAAAACGTTCTTTTTTAGTTTATTTGCCCATAAAATGACTCACACATACTATTTATTATTGAAATGCTTGGGATCATATGCGTGTATATGTATGTAACAGTGAGAGAGAGAGAGAGGGAGTTGTTGTTGGTATTTTCAGAGCAGCATGTTTTACAAGCGACATTAACAACAGAACAACGAGTTCAACTGAACAGAAAAACGGCATTAAAATGGAAATGCTTGTATACATACGTGTGTGTGTGCGTGAGCGAGTACATGTGTGTGACAGCAATAAATAATAAAAACAAAAACAAGCATTACAACTACCACCACTACTGCAAACGAATACAAATGTCACTGATACGGCGTTACTGATACAGCTTAACTGATAATAACGATACTCTACTCCAGCTGGCATTAATTTTTTTCCCCTCCGCACAGTTTTTGTATGAAAATTTGATTTCCAATGCAAAACTGTGACCCGCAGTTGTAGCTCTCAAGAGGTTATTTGAATATTTTAAATAAAATTTGAAACAAAATCTTTAAAAAACGGGAAATAAAAATAAATTTTAAATCCTACACACACACACTCGCTATTAGTGGCCGTTTTAAAGATTTAAAGTGTGTTTGAAGTTGAAATTCACTTTCACTCAGCATATTTATGCCATGATGCCAATGCGATGCAAATGAAAAGTGTGTCTGCATTTTATGGCTTTCGCTAGGCATGTATTTTGTTTTTTTATTTCAATTTATTTTAATGAGATATTCTCTCTTTGTATTTGTTGTTGTTTTTATTAATAAATAAATAAGCAAATTAATAAATAAATTAAGAATTCGCTTTTAATAACCTCCAGGTAAAGAATTGTTTTAATTTTTTGTTTTTTAAATAATATTTACCAATACAACGTACACAATAAATGCAATTTTAATTATCCTTCGTATTGATTAACCTCAATAACACTGTGCTACTTAATAAATATAACAGCGAAGGGGTTCTCATAAAGCAAACACAGTAGAGTATGGCATGACAAACAGAAAGGCCTACTGAATTTTGTTTTGTTGTTGATATTGAATGGAAAAAACATATTGTTACGTTTTTGCCTTTTTAAAAACGTTTAAATATGAGTTCGTTAATTGCAAACAAAGTAAAAACAAATATGTGTTTAGTTTCAATTAAACTCTTTATTTTTCGCACTACTTTTGTGTGCCACCGTATACAACTTAACGATACAACAACAATAATCTGTTTATTCTTTTTACTAGTTCACACAATTATTCACTTTACAACCACGATTTGTTTTGTTCACACGCAACTTTACACAAGGCTGATTGAATTCTTAATGACTCGCTGCTGGCCCTGCTGCCCTTTTATATACGCACGCAATCAGTATGATGAACGTTCTCGATGTAGAAGGTTCTTGCTCTCGCCTTCTCGAGAATTATATTGCTAGTACGTTATTGTTTGTGTACCTTGCTTACGTTGTCCATCCCTTTTTGTCACATACATGTTGTTGTTGGTATCAGGCGCAACCTGGTTCGTTGTACATATGTGTGTGTTCAGATTTAGATAACCAACACGTTCATTGTATTCTTAGTGTTAGTGTGTATTTGTATCGTGTGGCTTTTGTTTATCGTTTTCGTTGTTAAACGATATTAGGTCGTTTCGATTTGCGTAACAATATTAATTTAAGCCTAAGAAGTTATAACAGTAACCTCAGTGGTTCATTTAATCACTTTATTTGCCAATGTTCGCCACTAGCTTGTCGAAGGCTCACCCTTGCTTACGCACTTGCTTAATATCATTCCAACCCTTTAGTCAGGACTACAACCTAGCATCTCACACCACGCATGTTGTGTATATTAATTTTATAGATGAGAGGCGGACCTATAGTTTAATGTCGAAAAATTTGGAAACTTTTTATTACAGTTGTAGTTACCGAGTTTTGGAGCAGAAGATTGCTGAAAGGAAGTCGCTGAAGAATTTTCTTTTAGATTTTACTTTGTTCGAGGTGTCTAACTGAAGATTTGAACTGTGGTTTCACGTCTAAAAGGCAAACATACTACCTACTACACTACAGTGATTCCCGTATTATTATTTGTAGTGATGAGACTGCGACTAAATAGATAAGGTGCTCAATATTAACAATTACAATTCCCAGCACTTAATATGCACTCTGCTGTTTCTTCTTAGTATACTATAATATATATATATTATACTTTGATGTGCCATAGACTATATGAATGTGTTTAGATAAATTATTCTCATCGTCACAGTATTTACATGTTGCACTCGAGACAAGCTTCATTCTGAATAAGTGTACTCTGAGTCTACAGTGTCTGCTCAAAAGACCGGCTAGCAAACTCATGTTATTTGTGGATTGTCTGATGCAATGAATCAGATCTGCTTTTATTATAGTTTCCCAACAAAAATTGATTGATTTGATAAGAGTGTTTACCTTTCTTTGCGTACCCTTTCCATAAGTATACCTTTCCAAACATATGCTTCTACTGCACTAAAGGGTTCTTGTCCCATAAGTGGCGTGGAAGGTCCCCTGCTTGCAAGTTTATTTGCTTGCCCATTGTCGAGAATACCTACATGACCTGGAATCCAGCAGGGAGTCCATATATTCCCTTTATGTAGTCGATTCGGCTTCTTCAGACAGTTTCATAGTGTCTTCGAATTAACCTCATAAGTGCTCGAATGGCGACCTAACTTGTGAATAGTATTAGTTTATATGAAGTCGCCGTAGTCTAGTAGGTAGTGTGTTGGCTTATTAGACGTAAAGCCAGGGTTCGAGCCCCAGGCCAGACATCAAAATAAAAATACAAAAAGTATTTCTTCGGCGACTTCCTCTCAGCAGATTTCTGGCAAAAAAAAACTCTGCGAAGTAAATAAAATTGCCATGAAAGGATTCTCAAAAAATCTGTCATACGGAGTCAACTTTAAACTGTAGGTCCCACCTAACGCACACAACATAAGTGGTGTGAGAAACTAGGTCGTAATCCTGACTGGAGGGTTGTAATGACCAATTATGTATGTATGTATGTATGTATGTATGTAAGTAGAAAAAGCATGTACCGGGTAAATGAAAAGCAATGAGATATGTACACCAGAATAGTTCTGAAATTCTTAATCAAGAAGTAATAACCTTGAACTCTGCTGTTCATTAATTCACATTATTTGCCAACGTCTACCTCCAACTTATCATAGATTTCTCCCATTTGACTCGCCTTAATTATTGTTATTATTTATCGGAATAAGATGCCTTATTAGTGCAACCATACAATCTAGTTTACTCCCCTCAAAATTTATAGCGTATCCCTGTCTCCTACAAGCCTATTGACAAGACAAATTTCAAGATTCGACACAAAATCAAAAATCACAATTCTCTCTCTAGCAACCTTCTGTGAAGTGAGAACGGATGTTTGGAAAGGTATTTCCAACGATAATTAAGATAAGGAACGCCAAACACTTTCTTGGTTTAAGGAAATTTAAACTTTTATTGGGAAAAATACAATAAAAGCTGGTCTGAGTCATGTATATCAAGGCGGTTGACAGATTACTTCATTCATTTTTTTTCACTAAGTCTCCTTGGAAAATATTTCTCAAAGTCACAGAGTCTACTGGTTCTGTTTAGGGTACAGTTAAGGTAAAAGATTTCTGCCAAACGCGGCCCTTAGGTCCCCTAATGAGTGACTCTCAGTTTCTTAAGCGCCTAACAGACCTATCACTACTTGATATCGCATCTGTCAGTATATTCATTCACATTTTAGGCCAGTTTTTACTTGATCCCAACAGATTCTTACTTTAAATGAAATGTTCTAAAGCTGATTATCAAGACCGCTTTTTCAGTTAGCTCTGGGATCGCTATGTGTGCTAGGTAGATAGGTTGGACTGGCAAAATCTGACTTGAGCGCGCATTGTGTTATCACGGGTAAGCGCATACGCCGAACTCATGAAGGAAATTCATCAATGCGAGATGCTGCACACTGCTATGTGTGCTCAAGTGAAGTTCGATTTAACAATGTTGCTACTCCTTATTACAATACTTAGCCTTAGTGGGACAATTGTGGTTGCTTTATTGGCAAATAATTCCTCTTTCTGAACTCTAAAAGGCTTACCTAGTTATTCCAAATTATTTGGGGTTTTTTATTGCAAATTTGTTTACAATTTTTAACAGAATGTATACGGTAGCAATACTCTTGGATTGCATAACGATCGTACGTTACTGAAGAAGGAATTTATCGATAAGCAATGTGGGGAAAAGTGTGACCTAAGTGTGCCTTAAGTGCTTTGAGTGCCACTTACTTGACTTAGAATTGAACAATCAAAAGGAATGGGCCATCTAGTCGACTTTCTTTCTTTTTCAGTTGGCCATTACAACACTTTAGCCAAAATTACAACCTGACTTCTCACGCTACCCATGTTGTATGTTGTGTGTGTTAATTTTATTCATGAGTGGCTAGACCTGCAATTTAAAATCGACTCCGAACGTTAGATTTGAGAATATATTTTACCTCAGCCTTGTAAACAGAGGATGACAAAGAAATATTGTCTTATAAAATACTGTCACTTGGTCTCGACAACGCCGTATATTTACGTGATATTCCCCCTTTATACGAGAACACATCTGTTAATGGTTGGAAGCTAGCAAGGCAGTACAATGTGAAAACTTGTCATATCCCCATCATGCGTATTCTCCCTAGATGTTAATGCCGCAATTGACGGATCTGCGGTAAGAACTGAAAGATTTGCATCAGAAAGTTTCGGAATACACACATAATTGGTCATTACAACCCTACAGTCAGAATTACGATCTAGCTTCTCACACCACTCATGTTATGTGTGTCAATTTTTTATACATGAATGGTGGGACACTACAGTTTAAAGTCGACTCCGAACAACAGATTTTTGAGAAATTTTTCATGGCAATTTTATTTACTCTTCGAGAGTTTTTGCCCGAAATCAGCTGGGAGGAAGTCGCCGAAGAAATACTTCTTGTATTTTATTTGGATGTCTGGCCTGGGATTTGAACCCTGGCTTTGCGTCTAATAAGCCAACACACTACCTATTAGACTACGGCTACTCAGTCTAAACAATTGCGTATATTTACGTGATACTCTGCTTTCTCTTAGAACATTCTCTAGGCATTGTATTAAAAACTGTTGCTTAGCCGTACTATGGCTTTATCTCGCAAGATATGAGTACCAAAATTGAGAGGTTTGTGTTAAGCATTGAACGATTTTTATTAGAAAGTTCTGCAATGTTTCAAAATTCTTACTAAATTATCAGCATCATTTTCATTTGCAGCTGATTGGGGAAGATGAGAAAGCAGTATAGGGTATCCCGTATTTAGTCACAGTGTTGCTGCATTATTAACTGCATGAGGCCTCTCTCGATTGTTTTAAAGTTTTTTTCCCCTTTAATACAGCATTTTTTTATTTTTCCATGCAGCACAGTGTAATCATTAAACAAGGCCTATACGTAATGCTTAATTAATATGCCATGACATTCTCATAACTCGTATCACTCATACGCAACGTATAACAACAATAAACTCGAAATCACAATTTCACACGCTTGCCACAGAAATTTAAACAAATTAAAGCGTTAAAGCAACTGAAACTCAAGTCTTGTTGCATGCAGAACAGTTAAACAAGAGAATAATCAGTTGCCAGATTCAGATTCTCATAAAATTCAGTTTTAAATTTTGCAAAAAATTTAAAAAACATTTTACGAAAGAAACTTTAATTCGGATTCCAAATATTTCGTTTTCATTCTCTCCTCTTTAAATGTTTAATTTTTGGCACTTTCACTTTCACTTTGTGAAAGTGAATAATGTAAACAACAACAACAACAACAACTTTATCAAGGCCAACAACAAAGCAAAAACTCTACTTATTTTAGAAACTATAGAGCCACAGTTGATCTGTTTTCAATTAACCTTCTCCTCCCTTTTTTTATTTAATTTACTTAAGCATCGTTTATTAAAACTTCGTAATCCTTTAGAAAAACGAACGAACGAAAAAAAGACGAAATAAAGTAAGGAAAACTTTACTTTTCCATAAAATTTTACAAAATAAACTAAAAAAGAAAACTAAAATAGAACAACAAAAACAACAACAACAACACTAACAATGGTTTTTAATTAAAACTCAACAACTTGGAAAACAGTTTTCAAAAAAAGACAAAAAAAGAGTTGAGTCTCAGAGAAAATATATTCGAAGCAGTTTGTAAAGCACTTGCAGAACAGACAGTATTCGACCAATGACACTTTTTTTTTTTGAAAATGCTTTAAAAAAAAACAACAGAATATTTTTCTCAAATTTCTTTTTTTATTTGAAAGTACAATTCTTCCGGTTAATAAAGGAAAATAATTTCATTGAAATGGCTGCCTCGGCTGGCCATGCAGTAGCCTACACGATCGGTCGAATGTTTAAGCACATTATCGATTGTGTGCAGCTGTATTTCACCAATGACTTCACGAATATTGTCCTTTAAAGCGTCAATTGTCTCTGGCTTGTCGGCGTAACACTTATCTTTGACGGCACTCCACAAACAATAGTCCAACGGTGTCAAATCGCAGCTCCAATCGCAGGCCAAACGACATTAGCTCAGCGGCTGATAATGCGATCTTCAAAAACAGGGCGCAAATCATCGAGTGTAGCTTCGGCTGTGTGGCATGTAGTGCCGACCTGTTGAAACCAAATGTTGCCAATATCCTCATCTTAAATTTTTGTGAACAAAAATTCGTTCAACATGGCCCGATAACGATCGCCATTGACTGTAACGGCCACTCCTTGTTCATTTTCGAAGAAAAATGGCCCAATTATGCCTCTGGACCAAAATCCGCGCCAAACAGTGCCTCGTTTTGGGTGCGTCGGCTTTTCAATGTAGGCGTGCGGGTTTTCTGTGCCCCAAATGCAACAATTTTGCCCGCCAAGATCAAAATGAGCTTCATCTGAAAATATGATTTTTTTTGCCAAAATCGGCATCTTCTGGTGTTGGCTACTACATGGCCAGCCGAGGCAGCCATTTGAATGAAATTATTTTTCATTATTAACCGGAAGGATTGTACTTTTAAATAAAAAAAAGAAATCTGAGAAAATATTCAGTAGTTTTCATTTTTAAATCATTTTCAAAAAAAAAAAGTTATTTGGCGGACCCTTTATGTTTTATTGGAGATCAGCTTGGTAACAAAATTTTTTCAATATTTTCAAAAGTTTCATTTCATAAAAAAAGTTTTGTCTTAGTTATGACTTTTCAATTTCAATTATTTAATAAAAGTTTCTGTTTCTCAACTATCTCACGGAACTGATTTCCCTGTTACCTGTCGTAGTAATTCACTTTTCGCCACAATTTGTTTAAAGAGAAAAAGAAGGGAAAATTTAACCGCCACTTAATAAATAAATACCAACACAATACAACAACACAACACAATTCAACTCATCAGAACATATTCAGACTCTAATTTGTTTATTGAAAAAAAAGGCAAAACAAAGTTAAAACTTTTTAATTCTTCTTTTTTGTTTCATTCTGCTAAAAAAAAAGATATTTCCAAAAATGCATTAAAAACTCTTAATGGCCATTCAGAAAAACTTTACATAGCTATTGGGAGATGCAAAAACCAAAAATAGGAGATGAAGGTAAAGAAGAAAAGTGCACTTTTTACATGGGAATTTATTTCATCTACAGATGCAGATGTTTAAGTAGAAAAATTAAGTTTTTCATTTTTTTAAGTTGAAATTCATGTATAAAATTAACATACACAACATAGGTGGTGTGAGAAGCAAGGTTGTAATCCTGACTAAAGGGTTGTGGTGATCAATTGTATATGTACGAAGGCATATATGTATGCGGAGATTTCAAATTTTTTTTTCCAAAAAATTTCTGCTTTTCATATCTTTTTTTGAGATGAAATTAATATTTTTAATCAAAATTCCGCCCAGCATTCTAGTGTGCAAGCGAAGCTAAGTTGTAATCTCGACTAAAGGATTGTAATGGCCAATTTTGTCATGAAGTCAAGTTTCTTCAATTTAAACGGAGAATAAATGTGTTGCAGATGATCCTTAGCGATAATATCTTATGCCATCTAATTGAAATAAGCTCTTATTAATAACACTGTGCTACAGAGAAAACTTAGCACCTCTGAGCTGTAAATAAAATTAAAAAATTTCTGGGAAATCTTATTTAAATGACTGATGTTATGTATGATGATTTGACTTTATGTTGATCACAGGAGTTGAAGCCATTGTATGCTATGTTCAGGTATGCACGTTTATTGCGTAAATCGTAATAAACGGCATTATTGAGCTCAATATTTCATATAAAGTTTCTATTAATTATTGCGCAATAAATACGAAAATTGTTATAATATTGAGTAAAACTGTCATAAGTATGTTCACTGACTATTACAATTATCCGAACACTTTCTGTTGATATTTGACAACTCAAATGTCCACAACCACAAAAAATACAAAACAAAATAAAACCAATGTTTTTGACCAGCTGTATTGTTTACGAGCTGGCAAATGAATATTGAATAAGGAGCTGAACTGCGTATATTATTATGTCTGAACACTTAAAATATTGTACTCAATAAACCGAAAATTAACTCTATAAAAAGTGCATATCTGAACATAGTAGTGTGGAGGCTTTTTCATGCGTAGTCTAGTATGTAGCCTAGTTCCAAACCTCAGCACAGAAAAATATATTTCTTTCTGTGACTTCCCCTCAGCATTTTTTAGCACTCTGAGTGCAAAATAAAATTGCCATGAGAAATTTTTCAAAAAATCTGTCGTTTGAAGTCGTTTTTAAATTGTAGTTCCCGCCGTTCATGGCTAAACTTTACGCATACAACACGGGTGGTGTGAGAACCTTTGTTGTAATCCTGATTAAAGAGTTGTAATGATCAATTTGAAGTCGCCGTAGTCTACTATGTAGTGTGTTGGCTTATTAGACGTGAGACCATAGGTAAAACAACATTTTAAAAAGTCAGTTTTTGCCAGAAGACTATGGAGAAAGAAGTTTTTTTTGACATAATGTCTGAGCTAAGGTTCGCGTCTAATAAGCCAGCAATTTGTCTACTAAACTATGGCCACTTTTTTGTTTTTTTCCGCTGAGGAGCAGCAAATCTACCAAACCGCATCATAGGAAAAATCGTCGCTATCGTGCGGGGCCCTCACCTACTAATTCTCCCCCTCCTCTTTTGGTCTTTATATGCTCACTCCGGAACTACTGCAGTATTACTTGGAAGTGGAGTTCTTCTGGCAATTTGGCCATTTGGATCATATCCGCGTCCGAATTGCACAACAACATCCATTCTAATTCTATCATTCAAGTCAAGTGTCTTAGATTGCAGCAAGGCTTCAGAGTAATCGGCTATACTATTCCACTTTTCTTCGCTATGCAAAAGTATATCGCAAAAGCTTTCGACAGTACAGACGCCGACTTTGGTCTCAAGTTTCGTTTTTTCTAAACTCCATCTTTGACAATGAAAGAAAGTGTGTTCCGCGTCATCGATCAGATATTTGCAAAAATAATCGAGTCCGGATAACAGCTGCCACTCGAAAGGTTGTAAAGATCAATTAAGTAAGTAAGGAAGCAATAAGCCATCAAAGCCATGTTAAAGAACTCGTAACGTTTGTTCGAAATGCTTGTATGACTGAAAAGTAGCCACAATTTAGAATCGATTTTTTTACTTAAATTTACATGCTGGAACAAACACCATAAGAATCCGCCAAATAACTTTTTTTTTGAGAATGCTTTAAAAAAAACAAATTAATATTTTCTCAAATTTCTTTTATTATTTGAAAGTACAATCCTTCCGGTTAGGTTAGGTTAGAGGACGTGTACTTGTCAATTAAGACAAGTACAGTACCCGGAGGTCGAATTGACCCATTGTACAACGTCTTAGTTTCTCACACCACTTATGTTGTGTGTGTTAATTTTATACATGAGTGTTGGGACCTACAGTTTAAAGTCGACTCCGAACGACAGATTTTTGAGAAACTTTTCATGGCAATTTAATTTTTACTCTCAGAGTTTTTGCCAGAAATCTTCTGAGAGGCAGTCGCCAAAGAAATACTTTTTGTATTTTATTTTGATATCTGGCCTGGGGCTCGAACCCTGGCTTTTCGTCTAATAAGCCAACACACTACCTACTAGACCACGGCGACTTCTATCACGTCCATTACTAACTTAATTGGTCATTACAATCATTTAGTTAGGATTATAACCTAACTTCTCACATCTCCCATGTTGAGTGTATTCATATTATTCATCAGAACGGCCGGACCAACTATTTAAACATTGACTCTGAACGACAGCTTTGTCGGAGAAACTTTTCATGTCAATTTTATTTTACTCTCAAAGAATTTTAGCCACCGTATCCTTTATTCAGTTTAAAACTGATTCCTACTGTATAACTACAGTGTAATGTAAAACTAAATTATTAAAAACATAGTTGCCTGCATAACTAATTTGTATTAAAAATTCACATCAAATCTTCTAATTTTTAACATCTTTTTACCGAAATTATGTTTTAACGCCTGGGGGGTTATCTATTCAATCGCATTCATTTGCAAAAACTAATCGTTTTTCGGCAATTTAAATTCTTTAAACCATGAAGGCCATGATTTGCAAGAAAACATACATATTTTTTCTAAAATCACATTATTACAGTCTGTAACACATACTGTTTTCAATTAAATTTCTTTTCCCATAGTTAAGCTCAGATAATAAGAACATTCCAACGCCCTCCTTTCCCCCTCCAAAACATTTATGAACACAATAGTATTGAACTCATTATGAACAACAGCAGTAACAGCAGCAACAATACAAGAAAAACTAGCATGTAAATGGCCATGACTGGCAATTTAAATGAAATCTTTTCAATACTGCACTTGCACACTTGCTTTCTCGCAGTCTCTAATGCTGTACTCTTCTTGTCTTTGCTCTCCTTTCTCTTGGGGTGTATGTCTCATTTAAAATTCATCAAAAAATAAAATACATTTACATTTGCATATTACATAGACACACACATACACACATACAATCCCTAACTTGATAATATTTAAATATTTACTAATACACACACATACATATACATGTGTATACTTATACTATATATGGTATAGGCCTTGAGCAATTTTGATTTATCAGCAGAGAGAAAAGCAATATCTTGTTTTCAGTTTGAAATTAAAAAAAAAATTGTTTGGTATGTATTAGTGTGTGTATGTACAAATTTATTTAAATAGTTTTTATTGTAATTTTAATGAAGTAAAAATTTATAAAAATTTTTGTTGTCAGTTAAATCGTTTTACCAAAAATTTACTGTCGAAGCTTGACATACTTGTGCAGTGTCAGTCAACACAGTAATTTGATATGTTCGAATGCAACAGCAGCAGCAGCAGCAATAGAAGCAACAGTAGCAGCAGTAGCTGCACTAGTAGCAGCACTAGTAGTAGCATTAAATTTAAAATTTTCAATAAAAAAATTTCTGTGTTGAATTCAACTTCAAATTCAAATTAATTGATGGAATTTATATATTTTTTTAATTTATTTCTGTCCGATAATAAATAATTAAGTGTCACAATAATATGTGTATTGGAATACAAAAATAAAATATCGAGAAATGCCTGACAATAATTTTAAATTATTTTATTTTCAATTAATTTTTGCATTTTTTTTTAAATCATTTGCTTAATGCAGAAATGAATTCAATTCAAAATATTTAACATCTAAACTGTTTACAGCACAGGCCTGTGGTTTACAGTCTTTAAAATCATTTTTTTGTACCTTTTTTCATATTTTGAAGAAAATTTTAAAAACTGACAGAATTTCATTACAATTTATAAGAAATTATTTGGAAAATAAAGTAAAAACCATGACAGATTTACTGGACAAGCCAACCATACTTAGGGCAGCAGCAGTTTAAAAATATTGCTTCAATCAAAAGTGGCTACCTTAGGAAACATTAGAGTCAGAGATCAGCAGTGAATCGTTTTTTCGCTACTCATAAGCACTCATGAAATTTTGAATATAAGTGAGTCAACAATATTGACATTTAACTACACTGCTCCATTTATACTCACTACAACGTTGATTTATAAGTATGAGTACAAAGAGTATGAGTACAACATTGACATCAAACTCATACCATTCGAAATATGTTTGATTCATAAGCCTATTCATTTAGATTCATAAATTTAGAAAAATACTTAAAAATGATTCGAGTGATTCGAATCATTAATCAAAATTTACAGTGTTAATTGTTGTTGCATTTACAAAAAGAAAAAAGACTGAGCAGCCAGCCGAGTAGTGAATATTTTAGTGTTCGTACTCATTCATACTTATTTTGTGATTCGTGTATATGGTAAATCGATAACATCATACGTGTTGTTAAGTATGAATATGATGAGTACTTCAAACCTTGAATATGAGTAGAAGTTCAATGATATTAAAATAGGTATGAATGCGCATAAGTATCTGAAATTATGAGTATGATTCGATTATACTCATCATTTTGAATACGCATTGCTGGTCTCTGATCCTGACTGAAGCGTTGTAATGACCAACGACGTATGTATGTATTTATTGCTCAATAAATCTTCAGGAAGCTCCTAAAGTTAATAAGAAAAAAAATTAAAATGCTCATGGAGGTGACTTTTATCGCCAGAAGGATTATTCTCCTTTTTCTTCAATGCAATTTTTTGACTTGTTTACAACCCACAAGGGTGTGAAATTCCTATACTTAAAATGAGACTTAAGCCTGACAAGGATTATGCGATAAACTTGGCTTATCAAGACCTATAAGTCATCTTACTCACGATACTTACTTACTTTATTAGTTATAAAAACACTTTAGTCAGTCAGGCCTGCAACCTAGCTTCTCACTTCACCCATGTCGTGCTCTTTTAATTATGTTTATGACTTACAGTTCAATGTTGACTCAGATTTGGTAATCTTTTCACGGTAATTTTATGTGCTCTTAGAGTTTTTGTCAAAGACTGCTGAGGGAAAGTCATCGAAATAAATATTTTTCTCTTTCGTTTTGCGTTTCTATTGAAATGTCTGATTGAGAGCTTAAAGTATGGATCTGTGTTAAATCACAAGCCACATACTAGACTATAGCGACTCGATTGGAAAAGCTGCTGAAGTTAAAAGAGACAAAAATTTTATTCTAAATTAACAATTTTGATTCAGAAAAAAAACACTGGAATACTGATCACACCCACAAGCAGTTGCAGTACATAAGTACCGCCAGTTTTTTTTTTCATATAAACAGCTGGACCAGTTCAGCATAATTTAATCGCATAAAGCCAGATTGGTTTAAAGAGCGAATTTGGTCATCGAGGTCTGGAATTAATCAATAAACTACGAAAAGTTTCAATCTGAATTGAATTTAATTTTACTTTTATATTCTATGTATGTATCTTCATTGTGATTATGAAAATATTTTATTCACTGGAATTGAAAGAACTCTTTCCAGTCATAGTGTGAATATTATAAAATCACGTACGTACATACAACCCTTCAATCAGGATTACAACCCAGCTTCTTACACCACTTATGTTATGTGCGTTAATTTTATATATGAGTAGTGGGACCTACAGTTTAAAGTCGATTTCGAGCGACAGATTTTTGAAGAACTTTTCATTGGAATTTTATTTTATTCTCAGAGCTTTTGGCACCGAAAAAAATATTTTTCAAATTTGGTTTAATTGGAGATGTCTGACCTGTGAATTGTGGCATCAAGTCTAATGAACCAACACCTTAGCTATTGACAAGCAATAAACGAAAAATTTGGCTTTACAAGCCTATAAGCTTATTACTAACAAATCCACCTTTTTTTAAACGATATACAGAGTATAGTACGAAAGTCTGTTTCGTAGGCTAAAACAAAATGTTTCTTTTAATATTGCCGTGCTTTTGAAAAACTGACGCAAGATTGTCGTTGATGAAGACGATTTTGTAAGTGCTTTTTAGACAATTGCAGTTGGTGTACTACAGAGTAATATATTCGAACGCACCTTATATTTAATACACACTTCAAACATATCAATAACCAAGTATACACACACACAACTACTCCTGCTGATGACACCACTATCCTTTGCATCTGTGGAAATAGTTAGGACGCCAGAGCAATTGATTGAACAACAAAAATTTGTTTGTGTTTGGCAAATAACTAAATTGTGCTGCAATATTGTCACATCAAATATCTTGATACCCTCTTTAATAAGTGCATTAATTGAGAATTTCAAACTGTAGTAGAATTAGTTCGAATCAAAAAGAAATTCTTCAAAACTTACCGGCTAATTGCGAGAAACGAGGCAACTAAAGATAAATTATAAACGATTACTGTACCGATAAGGGCTTTTCAAATGGATGGAAATGCCTCCATTTTTTATATTGAAAAAAAATTCAGAGATGGCAAAAGAATATCTTGCCTATGGGTACAGCAGCAGCTTTGGCACATCAAAAATTTAACATTAAATTTTTAATATGCTACTGGTGCTACTGGAGGATTATAGGACAATTGTGTAAGTGCTTCTCAAACGATTACAGCCGTTGTGATACACGATATTATTTCAGGACCCACATTATATTGTTACGTTTTAACTTTTTAAGAACGTTTAAAATATGAGCTCGTAGATTACAAATAAAATAAAAATAAATTTGTGTTGAGTTTTAAATAAAATTCTTTATTATTCGCACAATTCTGTGTGCCACTGTCCACAACTTGATGTAAACAACAACAATTGCTGTTTTTGCATAAACAATAACAATTACTAAACAATTGTTCGACAGACCTTTGTAACGGAGATCTTCAAACAACGAATACTCTTTTCAAACAAGCCGCCTCTTCACACAAGACTGACTGAACTTCTCGAACTCCGGCCGCCTGTTTTGCATTGCCTTTTATATGACAGGGTAAACAGTCTGATGAATGTTCTTGAAGGCGAATTTTCATGGTTTTGCCTTCTCGAAATCTCTATAAATGCAAATATCATTGTTTAAAACAAATTGAAATTTATTGGCTCATTGGCATTAACTAATGATAGTAGTTGGATTGCTAACTTCTGCTGAAGAATACACTTCTAAAACCAATACAATATTTCCTATATGCTACAGCAGACAATCACCTGCTTAGATCGAAGAACAAAAATAAGTTAAAGAAACGGAAACAAAGCCAAAGTACTTTATGGAGGCAATATGCTGCCAAAAGGGTACTCAAAAAAAAAATTACGCTTGTCAATCATGAGTATCGTAGTTTCTTTTTCTTTTTATATAAAGGAGTCTAAAAGGGGCAGCAATCATAGCAGAAATTATTAATTTCCATGAAAATTTTCACAAATTAATGTTTCAGGATAGACGTTCTGCCATTCAGGAATAAAAATTCACACTTACAATCTGGCTGGTGTGAGAAGCTAGATTGTAATCCTGACTAATGGATTGTAATGGCCTCTTAAGTCAGTAAATAAATTCCGGATTTGAATAAGTTAATATCATTACATTACAATGTTTAACAATTATTTCTTTCTTTCTGTTTAAGTTTAGCAAGTCACAATATTTACCAATCTTGTTAACTTTTACGATTCAAAATTTCATCTTTTTTAAATAATTTTAAAAGAGTATAATATACTCATATTATGAGTAATGTTTTAAAGCCTATACTTAACAATTTTTTTCTACAACTTTAGGTATCGTCTTACACTGCTTTTAAGACTTTTAAATTCAATACTTTTTTTCCATTACTTTTCTGGCATACAAGACGTATGAGTAATAAATAATTTTTTGATTATGATTTGAAAATAAATCATACGCTCTGTACATTATTAAAAATCCTAGGAAAAGAAATTTCTTTTTTCCATTCTTATAATAATTTTTTTGAGAACAAAACAATAAATTATGATAACAATACACAGCCAACAAATTTATAAGAAGCAAGGAAGGAAAACGACTGCAAGTAAGTCATTTATAAACTAATCCTTTACGGTTCAGCTTCATTTATTTGCAAAATGGAAGCAAGTACGATAGCAGTGGTAGCAGCAGCATCAGCAGAAAAGAAAATCCACTTAAGATTTATTGAAACACAAAAAGGGAAAACTGTTGTACAATTTAATTGTTGTTCGAATTTGAAATGAAAGCCAAAAACGAAAGGAAAACTTTGCTTTGAAGTTTTGTTTTAAACAATTAAAATAATTCCATTAATCACGTTAAATACTTAAATAAAAATTGATTTTTTTTTTATGTCTTTAAAATACAATAATTAATGCCTACTTTTTTCTTTAAGCCTCCAGATTTAATGATGTTTTTCCATTCGTTGATGATATTGATGCCAAAAAAAATGTTTTTTTTTGTTTGTTTATTCGCTTAAGTATTTAAATGCTGCTTTGCTGTGATATATTTTCAAAAACTAAAAAGAACAAAAATGAAAAATTAAAATCGAAAACAATTTCACTTTACACTTCACTGCATTTTTTAATAATTTTCACAAGCATTACAAGCTTTTCTCTGCACAAACATATTTTTTGCCAACTTTTCTTATCTTTTTCGATTTAATTTTCTTTTATTTTTTTTCTTTTAAGGATTTTAATTTTCTTTTTCACTGTGGCTGACTGGACTGGGATAAAACGTTTAATTTTTTTTCTTTTTTTTTTCTCTCTCTCTCTTAACAGCTACTTTCTTGATTTTATTTGTGCATTTTTAATAATAATTTTTCATTAAAAAAACTCTTTTCTTTTCCAGCTTAAAGCTTAAATAAATTACTATTCAGTAGCATGTACAAGATATTCTGTAAACGAAACGTTTTTCATTATATTTTGCCTTGATTCTCTACATTTTTTTCTTTTGCTATTTTCTTCCTTTTAATTTCTTTTTTGTTCAGCATATAAAACGTTGTAATATTTTATTAAAAAAAACTTTTTTGTATTCTTTTCCTTGTATTTTTCTTCTTCAGTTAAGACTAAAAGCGAACCGTCTCGTTCAAGCCCACGTTCTAAACTAAATTTTATAAATTTGCACAGTTTTTCCCGTCACTTATTAGACGACGACGACGACTACCACCGTACGATGCCAACTACAACTAAAATGGTACATCAACAACATCATTATCATTACCATCACTAACAACTGCACACACAAAACCACACACACCAGCACACAAGCAGCACACACTTTAATGCTGCAACCGTATATTCATCGTTTGCTGTAGAGAGACACACACAATCTTTTCAACTTTGCTACTGTTTTCAGCCAGGATGCTGTGCAATGTTTTTGAATAACAATGTTGCTCTGTAACAGTTATATTATGTTACACACATACTCTCTTTCACTCTCTCTCTCTGTCTGTCTCTGCATTTATGTTTCTCTCTCTCTATGTTGTGTAAGAAATAAATGCCTCTCGCTCTTCAAATGTTAAAATTGTAAACAAACCGGTAGTTGTTGGGTTTTTTTTCTTTTTGCTTTTCAATTGTTGTTTGAGTATGTTAATGCTTTAACCCGCATTTATTAAGCTCTCATTATTAGAAAAGTGTAGCCATTATAGCGGTTTTTTGCAATGTAGGCGTTAATTGTAAATAGTAAAGCGTTTAAACCAAAAATATTAAATATTTCTAAACAAAACTAAAGCAAACACATAAACAAAAAAATTTTACGGAAATCATTCATTTGAAAATGGTTGAGTAAAGACTCGCATTATATTACGCATGAGACAATTGGTAAAATAAAACGCCAGGAATGTCGAATAAATGGCTAAAATTCGAAGGATGATATGAAATCTTTCTCTCGAATTACTAAAGCATATTGCCCAATTGGAAAATACTTCCGAGAAGCAATGACTTGGAAAGCCCTATGTGGAACAATCAGGCTTTTAACATCATGACAGACTCTGTCAAACGGGATACATGTTTTAATACCTTCGATATACATTGCAGCGGTCGTTAAACGGTGACACAAACCTGTTAGTTAGCGCGGAAGCTTCTGGATTTATTAAAAAAATTGAAATCAATATTGTTTGGAACGTTGTTTTTTATTCGTAGAATTGAAGTCAATACGGATATGATGGAGTAAAGTTATTTACTTTTAAAGTTATTTTCAGTATTCGGAATTATTCCCTGAGCGTAATGTAATGTCATTTAAACATTTTTTTTAACTGTTATTTCAAATTCATACAGAATTTTTCTTCAGAAAAGTTCCTTTCTCCGCTTGCTGTTTCATTAAGTCCAGCTTGTTACAACACCTTGTTGGTTGCCTTAATAAATATCATTATAAAGGCTAGCAAATTCATTGTAGTAAATGGAGGTCCAATGAGTTGGCGGCAAAGCTGGCAAATGCTGGCCCAAATTGGACCATGGACACTATATACTGGTAGGCACATATGGGGCGATCATATGATTTCTTACAACTTTTTGAACAGAACAATATATTTTAGAACTTAGGGACTTCTAACGTAAAGATCCAAAGGTTTCCAATAGGACCCTTACAATTTACAGTAATCCTTCGATTTACGTCGCCTCGATTAACGTTGTTTCGATTTACGTCGTCAAATTTTTTGTTCTCTCTAACTTCAATTTGCGTTGTTATTCGATTTACGTCGCCTTTTTTGGAACCAACTGTGACGTAAATCGAGGGATTACTGTAACTTTTTTAAGTTCCTTGTTAAAAACATACTACTTTGTAATATGAGCAATATGAAATTCGTTTTACGTCGTTTCTATTTACGTTGCCTTTTTTGGAACCAACTTAGTCGTAAATCGAGGGATTGCTGTAATTGGTTGAGTTGATACAAACGCTTTAAAAAAGCCTGACCTAATATGTTATAAAAATTGGAATAACTGTCAATAATATATATATTCTTATAAATGAATGTGTTTTTATTTGTTTGTGGGTTTGTTTGAACTCTATAGACGGCTAAACGGCTGGACCGATTTTCTAGAAATTTTCACAGTATCAAGTAGGCGAGGTGCCATGCCCACATACCCAATAAGTATTTAATGTCGCATATCTCATAAACTGCAACAGCTAGAGTCCTCAAATTTTGTATGGACGACTTTGACGTATATATGAACAAAATGGGCGGATTGGCTATAGTGGGCGTGTCAACTTCCACAGTATATATATAGAAAAATGAATGTTTGTTTGTATGTACCATATAGAATCGTAAACTGTGCATTTGATCACGCTATGATCTTTAGCAAAGTTGTTGTGCATTAGCCGACGAAGGTGTTTAAGTTGGTATGACCAATTTGAGTCGACGAAGGTGGGGCGATTAATTTCCGATGGATGGCGTCACTGAAAATTATTCAAAATGAATGACAAGCGATTGGTCGACCTACACCTCAAGCACGGAAGAAGAGGGCATTTCTAGCCTCAAAATCAGACGACCATTGAGACTGGAAAATCTTCAAGTATATGCCGCTGAGACCCGTTCGCTTGAACCACTTGAAAAACGAGAAGTGACATTAGAAACTGATCGAATGCGACATGACTAAGCTAAGGCTTCAACCACAAACTTCGTCTCATAAGCCAACGTAACGCCTATTACATTATAACTATTTCGTTTGCCGTTTTTACTAGCTTTTATTGATACTGCCAATCTAGTTCACGCGGCTATTTGGAGCGTCTTAGCATGCTGTGGTCGTACTGGGCAATTCATCGCCATAATTAAGGCAGTGTATTCAAGTTGTCGTATCGTAGACGATCTATCTCTGTTAAAGCTAATGCTAGGCAGGGTTGTGTTCTCAATCAACTGTTGTTCAATGTTGTCTGCGAATATATTTTAACGTAGTAGCAGAATAGCCCTTGAAATTTAAAACAGAAGAAACGCAACTAAGGAGCCGACAGCTGCCTCTTGGCTCACATGCATGACAACATGTAAAGAAATCTGAATTCTGAAAACGGAGAAGAACAGAGCAATCTTTTAACCAATTAAACATATGACTCTCGTCATATAACTCCACAAAAGAAAATCTAACACTTTGGAGTAAATTTTTTGTACGGCTGAAATTTAACAAACATCATCAAGGCAATACTCCAAATGAAACAAGTACGCTAGCGTTGTCGAAAATCTAAGAATTAAAGTGGGAACTTCTTTATTATTTCTACGGGAACGATGTATTATATTCCATTTCGAAAGTATAGTTTTTTGGTAAAAGATTGAGACGGGCTTGATGGCTATTTTAAAAAGTTTGACAGATCCAACTATCTCATAGTTACATGTTTCGAAATGTCACAGATTTTGTTGAAAAAAGAAAAGCAATTTCCTCTAAACTATTGCCGTGGTCTTTACATCAGTGCTATGTACTTATGTTTGGATTGTTCTTGAAACTGTCTTCTGCGTGTAATACCTTAAATAAAGCGTACCAAAGAAAATTTAATTAATTTAAAACATTTCAATTTATTTTCATTTTAAATACTCAGTCTTCTTATGAATATTTTGAAATTTATAATTTTAGCGTTTTTTTCAAAATCGCTTAATTAGCCGCACACATTCCGCACTACAGCATTATTTTGCGTAGGTTAACTTAAATAATGTTGGGTTTCGTTTTTCTTTTCCATTTTTTTTTTTGTTGTATTACAACCAGTACAAGGTTCATCAATTCCATTACTCTCACTACAAAAATGTTCTCATTCTCTCTCTCTCTCTTTGCATTAACAGTTATTTTTATACTGTAACTGTTACTGTTTCTGTATGTCACTGGGTCTTACATTAACACACACTCATTTAATGTTTCTTTAATTTGTTTTACTCTCCTTCCGGGTATTTTCAGGCACTTGTTTTTATAGAAGAACAAGAATAAGAAGATGAAGAAAAAACAACAGCAACAAATATTACTGTTATGCGTGAGTGTATGTACATATGTGTGTCTGTGGGTGGTTGATTTTAATGCTCTTTACTGCTGCGAGTACTGGTATTGCTGATGTGTTTTTTTTTATTGTATTCCTTAGCTATAGCCTGCAGTATACGAAGTGCTAAGGTTATGTTTATGTTGTGGATATGATGTTTTGAGTGGATTTGATCTTATCTATTCTAAGAGAGTAGTTTTGATTTTGATTTTAGTTTTACAGAGTACAGAGCAACCACTTCGCCATAGTCTAGTAAGTAGTGCGTCGGATCTTGTACGTCATTACACGGTTCAAACCCCAGGTCAGACATCAAAACTAAAATATGAAAAAAACCCAGCAGATTTCTGGCAAAAATTCTGAGAGTAAATAAAAAATTGCAACGTACAGTATCTCAAAAGTCCGTCGTTCGGAGTCGACTTCAAACTGGAGGTTCCGCCACTCATGTATAAAATTAACACACACAACATAAGTGGTGTGAGAAGCTAGGTCGTAATCCTAACTAAAGGGTTGTAATGACTAATTTATGTATGTTAAGTATGTATGTATGTATGACGCAACCACTTCATTCAATCATTCTAAAACACACATACATACATAACTGGTCATCATAACCCTTTAGTGAGGATTTCCACCTAGTTTATAACACCACTTATGTTGTGTATATTAATTTTATACATGAGTGGCGGAAAGTCATGTACGTCATGACAAATTTTTTGAGAAACTTATCATGGGAAATTTTACCACAAGACTGATGAGAGAAGTCGCCAAAGAAATATTTTTTTCCATCCTCCGTTTTGTTCGAGATGTCTAAGCCGGGTTTAGAACCACGGGCATACATTTAATAAGCCAACACACTACCTACCTCAGTTAGACTAGGTATTCTCCGATTATTTTACAGAAAGGCTTAACTGTGTTGGTAGCATGGGGGTACGTTCGTACATGCCTTATTGTTAGGCTCTGTTGAACTAATATGGATAAGAGCACAGATTGTTTTCTTTCCATAAAGCATATGGCCATCCGCTCGCACGACTGGGCTTCACCCTATTGAGGGGACTAGATGGACTTAGCAATCCCTGGCTTTCTGCATAAATTGTGGATTAAAGGAGCACAGCGAGACTACCTTTTCACTTCATTTATTTGTTCCCAGTTTTTGCCATGAAGAGGCGAAGGTTTTTGAGTTTTCATTCACTGTCATCATAGCACGAACTCTCCAAAGTAAGGTTTGCCGAAATAGCAAGTTTTGTTTTAGATTAAGAACGGCTTATTGAAGAGAATATTTGACTAACCGGACTATTTGATCATCGACACCAAAAGTAATAAGTTTTAGTTAACGTGTGTTACTCTGTCATATGCTTAGTTGGAGGCATTCTACCATTCGAAGAGTAATGCCACATATTTCTCAAGGTGGACTTCAAAAGCATACACCTTTTTTTAAACAACTGAAGAACTTATTACTTTTAAGTGCATATGTTCAGGATACATTGTTTACATCCTTTTTTAAAACATTAGTCTTCTGCCATTATTATTATTTATTTTTATTATTATTGCCTTCAAATGTTTTATAACGAATCGCTTCAAGTGTTTTATAACGAACCTGCACTTGCAATAAATAAATTTAAAGTTGAGAGTACTCCACAGTCGACTTTACTGATTTTTATTCTTTTACTGCCACTACCTCCAACCAATACAACTTACTGTACGTGTAGGTTTGTTGACATGTTTAAGTGTGTGACTGCTTTTACTTGTTCGTTGACCGTATCAAACGCAACACAATTTCCTTTGGGAACCAGAAGAAAACAAGAAGAAGAAAAACAAAACACACATGCCAGATGTAAACAAAATTGCAAAAATAAAGAGAAAGGGAGAGAGAGAGAGAGAAAACAAATGAAAATAACAGACGTTGGAGTATAAGAAAAACACACGCAAATATAACAGTTTTATGGTGAAAAAGAGTCTGCAAACCACGTGTTTTCTTATTGTATGCTAACGGGGCTTATTTTTGGGAACACAAAGAACCAAGTTCTTCTTCGTTTTCATTTTGTTTTGTTTATTTTGGAGCACAACAAGAAAGAGCATGAATAAGAGCGAGAGAGCGGGGTTGAAATAATTTTTTATGCACTTTTGAAAGCAACAACAACAAAAGCGAAGAAACAAAGTCTTTAAAAATGTTTGGTTTTCTTTTTTTAATTGATTTAACGCAAGATTTTTAATTTTTTTTTCTTTTTTTCAATTCACTTGAATTCACTTAAAATTTTTAAAGTTTTAAATAATTTGTTAATTTCTTTAATTGCATACGAAATACTTTTTCGAATTATTTGTTTAACACTTATTAAATGCAGGCCTTATTCTTTACTTGTCAAATTAAATTAAATTTATGATGTAACTGAACAAGTTTGAAATTTTTCCTTATTTAAGGATATTCACTGGCAGAGCTCAACACGCACTATATCAGCCGTGATGTACATAAATTGTGAACTTGAAAAATACGCAAACACACTCACACACCCATACACACATTCATATGCGTACATATGTAGGCATGTATGCATATGGGCTAGTGTGTGTGTTTACAAATATGACGACAACACTCATAACATGGCATATGCATGACAGTCTGCAAAAAGGCAGGAATAGAATGTTAATAACATCGAAAATGAAAATGTTATTAACAGTGCTATGAAAATGTAAAATAAAAAAAGAAAACAAAAAATAAACTTTATAAGCAGTGAAGCAGACTTTTGTATGTCCTATTCTAAGAAAAGTTTTAGAATAAGTAATTTTTATTTTAATTTCTAGTCAATTAACAAAAAAATAAAAATTTGCTGTCATCTTAGAAGTCGCCGTAGTCTAGTAGGCAGTGTGTTGGCTTATTAGACGTAAAGCTTAATTGCAATGAAAAAGTTTCTCAAAAATTTGTCGTTCGGAGTCGACTTTAAGACTGTAGGTCCCACCACTCATGTATAAAATTAACACACAGAATATAAGTGGTGTAAGAAACTAGGACGTTGTACAATGGATCAATTGGACCTCCGGGTACAGTACTTGTCTTAATTGATAAGTACACGTCCTCTAACCTAACTTTACTTAACCTACAGGTATCTGTTAGTTAACATCTTTCAAAGTATTGTTACGAAAATGAAAAAAACTAGATACTAGCATTTTGCTTTTACATCGCTTAACATTAAAATTATAAACAAAAGCTACAAAAACAAAACAATGCAGTAAACAAACTTGTTTACAAATTATCGTACTGCTTAATATAACAACAAACATCAGCATAAAAAATGATAAACAAGTAAACAAAAATCCACAAACAACACTACAAACAAGCCTTCAAGAACATTCATCAGACTGTTTACTCTGCTATATAAAAGGTAAAGCAGGCGAGTGAGTTAGTGAAGTTCTGTCGGTCTTGTGTGAAGACGCGGTGCGTTAGAAGAGAGAAATTGTGGTTTGAAAATCTCCGTTACAAAGATCTGTCGAATTGCAATTGTTCATATTTATACGAAGAGTATAAACAGAGGAATAACAAAGAAAAGCAATTGTTGTTGTTTACATAAAGTTGTGAACAATGGCACACAGAATTGTACAAATAACAAAGAATTTTAATTAAAATTAAACACAAATTTATTTTTTTATTTGCAATCTACGAACTCATATTTTAAACGTTTTTAAAAGGTAAAAACTTAATAATATGAACATGACAAGCTGCGATACTTAGCTTGTTTATTTGACCGTCATTGATTGAAAATTGTCGAGTGATATGAAAAGATAGTAAAAAAGCTGAATTTCATACGTCATTACGCTTTATTTTCTCGTGAAAAATGCCTACCATTCTAAACGCCTAGTTCAGGCATCTGCACTCAAAATCATTAAAAACCATATGATGTTGGCATATCAGAAACTGAAAGCCTAAGAGATTGTATTGTAGCCAGTAATAGCATTCCATCTGGCTCAGATTCCGTTTAAGCAGGGAAAATGCTGAAGGTATTGGGTACCCTAAGTACCCAATACTTGCCTAAACCCCGCAAAGTATGTGTAGCCAAAAATGAACGAATAATATTGGCCAATCAGAAATTCAAACTACTAGAGGCTGTAAGGGCCTTGGTATCTTAGCTAACTTACTCATACATAGTGTTACGAAAATGGAAATATTTATATACTGGTGTTTTGCTTTTACGTCGCTTAACACTAAAATTATAAACGAAGCTACAAAAAACAAAACAATGCAGTAAACAAAGCTGTTTACAAATTATCGTACTGCTTAATATAACAGCATACATCAGCATACAAAAAAGTGGTAAACAAGTAAACAAAAATACAACAACAAACACTACAATAATAAATGTAAACAAAATACACAAACAACACTACAATAATTAATGTAAACAACGATGTTTACATTTATAGAGATTTCGAGAAGGCGAAGTCATGAACATTCGCCTTCAAGAACATTCATCAGACTGTTTACCCTGCCATATAAAAGGCAAGGCAAAGTAGGCGAGTGAGTTAGTGGAGTTCAATCAGTCTTGTGTGAAGACGCTGTGCGTTTGAAGAAAGTAATCGTGGTTTGAATATCTCCGTTACAAAGATCTGTCGCATAATTGCTTAGCGATTGTTATTGCTTATGCAAAGGCTATAAGCAGAGGAATAACAAAAAAAAGTAATTGTTGTTGTTTACATCAAGTTGTGAACAATGGCACACAGAATTGTGCGAATAACAAAGAATTTTAATTAAAACTAAACACAAATTTATTTTTATTTTATTTGCAATCTACGAGCTCATATTTTAAACGTTTTTAAAAGGTAAAAACATACACTCAGCCGCAAAAGTATACATACGGATAACAAATTTCCGAAATTTTTAACCAATCAGTTTTCGTTGAAAATATTTATAATTGTCTGACATCCTTCTTCGATTTTAAGACGGTCTTGGTTAAAACATTTCTGATATTTGTTAACTTTTGTGGGCCTGATGTACACTTTTGTGGGTCTGCACAGGCCCACAAAAATTAACAAATTTCAGAAATTTTTTAACCAATCCGTTTTCGTTGAAAATCTTTGTAATTGTCTGACAACTTTCTTCGATCTTAAGACGGTCTTCTGCATTGATTCAGAAATTTGTGAAATTTGTAAATCGGATGCATACTTTTTTGTGGGCCTGTGCAGGGCCACAATTCAGTTCAATTTCAGAAATTTTTTAACCAATGCAAAAGACCATCTTAACATCAAGGAAACTATAAAGATTTTCAACGAAAACGGAATTTCAGAAATTTTTTAACTGTATGTATACTTTAGTAACTGTATGTAACACATGGCTTACATATGGGCTATTACCACCCTTCAGTTTAGATTACAGCCTAGCTTCACACATTACCCGCGTTAGATTTGTATTCGTCTGTGGCTATACCTACAGTTTAACGCTGACTCTGAGTGACAAATTTGGAAAGTTTTTTTGGTGCTTTTAGTAACTCTCAAGGTATAAGGCTGCTTTTTTATTTCCAAGAGATTAGGCCTGATGTTTAAACTCAGCATTCTCGTCTAGAAAGCAAATACACTTCCCAGCAACCAATGAGTTACAGTGATCACTAGGTATGAGACAGTTTTTGCAATATTTATACCGCATTTGCTGATAGTCGTGTGCGAATGTTTCAGGAATACTTAGAGCTGTTCAACCAGGATATGGACAGATTTTTACAGCATTTCATAGTCACCGGCATAACATACCACAAATATATCACAAATCAATTGAACTGAAAGAAATATATTCCGCATCATCCAAATACCTTTCCCTCATTAATATGTACATCACGGTGAACAGCATTTATTCATTCTGGACAAATATTGCTTATGAACTACCCTTCGGTCTGTTAAAATTTTTGGCCATCAAATTTCTTTTTTATCCTCCGATCTATATTAGTTTAGGCGCCCACATCACTTATCTTTCACTGTCCCGCCGACATTGTCTCTTACAAATCTGTATTCAAATATCCAGTCCGACTACTGTTCTGTTCTTTCATCAAAAAAATTTGTCGAAAGTATCCCTAAAATGATTTATACAGCCGACGATTTGTACATTCTCTGTGCTGGTATTGAATTTTATACTCTGTACTGTAACTACATGGGTATACCCCATATCTCGCATCCAGAGAGGATGATACCATTACCATTAATAAAGTCCCCAAGAATTTGGAGCAGATGTACAGTGATTCCAAGATTGCCGATCTCCTTGACTCTCTATCGAAAGAGCTCTTTACGTCAAACATTACAAGAAGGACTAATCACCTACAGGATAGCCCCGTTCCAGCTTGTACTAACTCTATTATATTGTTACGTTTTTACCTTTTTAAAAACGTTTAAATATGAGTTCGTTAATTGCAAACAAAGTAAAAACAAATATGTGTTTAATTTCAGTTAAACTCTCTTTATTCTTTACACTACTTTTGTGTGCCACCGTATACAACTTAACGATACAACAATAATAATTTGTTTATTCACTTTACTAGTTCACACAAGTATTCACTGTATCTTTACAACCACGGACTTATTTTGTTCACACGCAACTTCACACAATGCTGACTAAATTCTTACTGACTGCTGCCTGCTTTGTCCAGCCCTTTTATAGTCCGACACAACCAGTCTAACGAACATTCTTGAAGTGGAAGGTTCGTGATCTCGCATTCTCGAGAGCTCTATTGCTAACACATTGTTGTTTGTGTACTTTGCTTATGTTGACGTTGGTACTAGGCGCAACCAGGTTCGTCGTACATATGTGTGTGTGCAGCTTTAGATAATCAACACGTTGATTACATTGTTAGTGTTAGTGTGTATTTGTATCGTGTGGCTTTTGTTTATCGTTTTTGTTGTTAAACGATATTAGGTCGTTTCGATTTGCGTAACAATATCATGCAGGGTCTTTAAGGTAGAGGTCAAAGGCCATGTTGTGTTTCTAAAAGTCATTCCTCAGCATTTACGCCTTCATTTAGATACGATTTTACGGATTTTTCTAACAGTCTTCCAGCTGTATTCATTATTGGGATTGGCAATCTGCATTGCTTTTGTTTTTGAGATCTCTTTGCTATTTCACCTACATTTTTAAGGCAACTGTTGTACATTTTCGAAAAAGACTCGATCATAAACTTTGAAAACAATGCCACAAAACAGGTCCATAAAGCGTTCCCAATAATGAATTTCTGTGGAGGTAAAACTCAGATCAATAAGTTAATGGCAAAGCATGTGATGGGTTTCAAATCAATCTAATCACAGAGTAATTAGCAGCGTATTAAAGTATTTGTCTGCTGATGTGATTAATTATTGCTACAATGATAGCATAGTTAAGTATTCAAGCCATATTTAGGTTTCATTTGTTGTTGAATTCCCCCTTTTCTGTGGATTATATTATAACTTCTCCTGCCTAAATGTCCTTCATTTTATTCAACATTTCTTTCAACAAATATTTTGAAGCTTTTTAAGGGGTCATATAACGGTATTAAAGCTCAAAAGTTTCTCTTTCGAAGCTTTATTAAAGCATGCAACCCTGCATTAATAAAGCTAACGATTATGGCTGTATTTTTTACAGTTTCTGTTAAAGGACTTCCAGGACTTTTTAAACTGTTAAGGAGCAATAAAACTTTTTATAGCAACAGTATTCAGCAAATTGTTGCTATAATTTATTTGTAAGAGAATAAAACTGAATACTGGACTATAATTTACTATAATCTTAAGAATAATAAGGAATTATTAGCAGGATGTATTCGAAAAAGTCCTTGTTAAAGCATTCAAGCTTCCAAGCTTTTTCCAACAGCTCAGAAAATGTTAAAAAGTTTCCAAATTTGTTAAATAGATTCCAAACTTAAAAAAGGGGGAAATTTTCTTATCACAATCGGTTTACGAAGATACAGTGGTGGCCTTATAATTAGAAACGACTTAGCAACATGTATGTTTGTTAATTTGTTTTACAGTTTTCACTGTGTACCTGGGATCAAAGGCTTTGTTTGGAGGACGTTTTACATACGTTTTTCCATCAGATTGGGACATATTAAACTTAGATTCGTCACTTCAGAAAACTCTGTTCCGGAAACATCGTTTCTAATTATAAGGCCACCGCCGTATATGGTTTTACAGTACAAAAACATCGCTTTGGAATGCCTCCTGCTTATGCAGTTCATGGTTTTGAATGTAGAAAAATAAGTTACCAGTGGACTGGAAAAGGCATTAGTAATTGTGGACATTAGATTTGAAACATTGATGTGAAAGATTTCTCAAGAAAGTACTTTGCACGTATATACAGGGCTGCTTAGAAACTAAACTTCACACTGCACAATCACAAGCGAACGTGCTTTGCACCACAGATGAGTTTCATATAAGAATACTCGTTTATTAGAAAGTTCAATAAACCCAATTTGGTTGCAAGTTGGTAAACAAGTTAACCATCTGGTTCATATCGGCTGTGGTCCAATAAATCAGTAGACTTGTATACCTAGCTGACAGTAAATAGACTGTCAAAGATTACAGATGGACCGACCAATGCTTAAGAGTTGTACTTCATATTAGCAATGACTACAACAAGTAAATCAAATTGCATAGTTCTAAGAATCCAAAGCACTTGATTGGCTTTGTTACAACGATTGAAAACAAGCTAAACGAAGACAAGTGGACAAGCCAAAGAACCAGCAACAATATATACACATCGTACGGTACTCTGAGTTACACAAAGAAATACGTAAGAAATTACAAGAAGTTTAATGTGGCAGTATAAATAGAGCAAAAATCTATGTTCCCAGACGTTCATAATTACTCAGTCAGTAAAGAGACGTGAGTCTGTAATTTCTAAACAAAACTTGTATAAAAAAGTAAGCATTAAAAGGCCGAAAGTTGAATCTGTTTAATTAGTAAAGAACGTGATTAAAATTTCTAGGGCAGTAGATATTTATATACTTACCATAGCTACAACTAAACATTTATATTGTGACGAAAATGAAGAAGTCGCCGTAGTCTAGTAGGAAGTGTGTTGGCTTATTAGACGTAAAGCCAGGCTTCGAGCCCCAGGCCAGACATGAAAACAAAATACAAAAAGTATTTCTTCGGCGACTTCCTCTCAGCAGATTTCTGGCTAAAACTCTGTGAGTAAAATAAAATTGCCATGAAAAAGTTTCTCAAAAATCTGTCGTTCGCAGTCGACTTTAAAGTGTAGGTCCCACCACTCATGTATAAAATTAACACACACAACATAAATGGTGTGAGAAGCGAAGTCGTAATCCTGACTGAAGGGTTGTAATCATAGCTGCTAGATTTGACGATTTATCGTCATTTTGACGATTTTGGGCTCCAAAAATATCATTTTGACGATGTGACGATTTATGCCCTTATTTTGACGATTTTTAAAAATTAAAAATTTAGAACATTTTCCACTTTAAGCTTTGCATTTACTTTGCAATTGTTACTAATCAAATTTTCCATCAACACATTCAGCAGGTATTTGAATTCTTCTTTGTTCACCCTGTAATATTCCTGGAATCTAGAATATAGCCTAGAATTGCATAGAATCGAAAAATCATGTAACTTAATTCCAAATTTATGGGGTATACTTTCTTTTTAATTGTATTTGAAATATATTACTCATACGCATCATATTAGATGTACTGGAATAGTTACCCTGAAAAGTATGCAATAAAAAACTTCGATATTGTCATGTATGAAACTAATGGAATTAAATATAACTCATACGTCACGTATGTTCTCCGCATTATGAATTTTACATATTAGATATGAGGATAATGTAAGTAAATATAATGGGTTGGCGATCAAAAAGTTTAAATTTAATAATTTAATAAAACAAAAATAGTTTGAAATTTTAATAAATTTATTGTTTTGCTGTGAACTACAACTGCTGCGGTTGGAAATGAATTTTTATTTCATTTATATTGGACTCACAATCATAACTCACAGGTTTCTGCCCTTATTTTGACGATTTTTAAAAATTAAAACAAACACTAAAAGCCATTTTATTTATTTACTTTGCAATTGTTTTCTATTGGAAATTTATGTTACGTTTATAATAAAATAATAATAAATTATGGACACTAGTCTGGTATATCTTTATACCATAAGTAACAGGATAGACCTCTGCAGGAACTGAGTTCCACATACGGATAGTCCGACTAAAAACCGTATTTTTACTGTAATGCACTGTGCGACCCACTGGCCAAGCGACCACATACGGATGTTCTGGCCAAAAATGGCGAGCGTTATATAGGAATAAATGATTTTCGGGAAAAAGTCCTCTTAAGCAACGATGCTCCAATGATTCAATGGAGTTGGATACACTACCGTCATTAACGAGATACTATGGCCTCTCCTGTACATGGTTGAGAAACCGGAAAATAGACGTTGAGGCAACAACCCTTACATGAGAGTTGTATTCCATTCTGTGTCAGTTATAAACGGTGTAAATAGTAAGATCAGATGATCATAACTTAAAAAGGAACTGAAAAATGTATCAGCATTACACTGATTTTTCATGATCAGAACATCAAAAGCTTCTGACTCCCTAATGCCTACACCGCCCATAAAGATAAATTGTTTAAACCTTAAACAATTTTTTCCTGAAAATGATACAAAATTTCTCCATTTTTTGGAAAAATAATAATAAATGAAGATGAGGGACGCTAGCTTTTAATTTCCAATAAATTCTTTGTTCAATGTTTTATTTTTGAACTCAGATATGTACGAGTACATACATTGACTTTATATGTTTTACTACAATAGAAATAATTTTAGTTTTTAAAAACTTTTATTTTATTTATTTATTTTTCCTGACGATTTTTTGACGATTTTAATAAACGTCTTTGACGATATTGACGATTTTTTCTCAAATATTTGACGATCGGGTGTCTCATTTATCTGGCAGCTATGGTTGTAATGACCAATTATGTTATGTTATGTATGTACAAGTAAACAAAAATACAACAACAAACACTACAAGAATAAATGTAAACAAAATACAAAAACAACAATAATGAAACAACGATGTTTATATACATAGAGATATCGAGAAGGCGAAATTGTCAACGTTCGCCTTCAAGAACATTCATCAGACTGTTTACTTTGCCATATAAAAGCAGGCGACAGAGTGAGTGAAGTTCTGTCAGTCTTGTGTGAAGATGCGGTGCATTTAAAGAGAGTAATCGTGCTTTGAAGATCTCCGTTACAAAGATCTGCCGTATAATTGCTTAGTAATTTTTGTTGTTTATGCAAAGGGTATAAACAGAAGAATAACAATTGTTGTTGTTTACTTCAAGCTGTGAACAGTGGCACACAGAATTGTGCGAACAATAAAGAGTTTTAATTAAAACTAAACAAAAATTTATTTTTTGTAATGATTTACGATGTAGCAACATTGATGCAATGACATGCGTTTGGCTAAGTGCAGCTAAAGTCATGAAAACAGCTATTTTGTAGAAGTGCTGCTGGGCATCGTTACAATTTCCGGCATCTTAGAATATAGATAAAAAGAAGTAAGTCACGTTTGTAAAAAAAAGATAAGCTAAGAAATAAATTATAAAAGATATTCATAAAAATAATTAAACGTAGATTCACTACATTTTATTTTATTTGCAATCTACGAGCTCATATTTTAAACGTTTTTTAAAGGTAAAAATGTACAATAACGTTGAAATCGATCGTGTTCCTAAAATCCGTTTCTCCATTTTTATTATCCCCTGTTATAACAATACTTGTTAAGATCATCAATTTCTTCGGGTTTGGAGACACGAGGTAGTAATGTAGAGCCTAATTGTGGATAATTCGTAGCCTAATTCATGAATGTTATGACGATCCTGCTACAATGGCTGTCAAATATAGTTTTAATTACTCAGCTTGATTTAAAAAATTTTTTACAAGACGTCTAGTGGAAAGAGTGGTATTGGCATTGCAACTATAGGACGGAAATTTAATTTCAATACATCGTTGATCATTTTTCGATGACAATTAGCTTTAACAAGCTAGCCGTTATCAACTATCAAAGTTCGAAAATCCCTGTTGGAAAGCAAGGATCAAAATCTATTTCAGATATCCTGTAGTTGAACAGACATAAAGGGTCCGTCAAATAACTTTTTTTTTTGTAAATACTTTAAAAAAAAAACTACTGAATATTTTCTCAAATTTCTTTCTTTATTTGAAAGTACAATCCTTCCGGAAATGGAAAATAATTTCATTCAAATGGCTGCCTCGCCTGGCCATGCAGTAGCCTACACCAGAAGATGCCGATTTTGGCAAAAAAAAATCATCTTTTCAGATGAAGCTCATTTTGATCTTGGCGGGTATGTAAACAAGCAAAATTGTCGCATTTGGGGCACAGAAAACCCGCACGCATACATTGAAAAAGCCGACGCACCCAAAACGAGTCGCTGTTTGGTGCGGATTTTGGTCCAGAGGCATAATTGGGCCATTTTTCTTCGAAAATGAGCAAGGAGTGGCCGTTACAGTCAATGGCGATCGTTATCGGGCCATGTTGAACGAATTTTTGTTCACAAAAATTGAAGAGGAGGATATTGGCAACATTTGGTTTCAACAGGACCGCGCTACGTGCCACACAGCCGAGCTACACTCGATGTTTTGCGCCCTGTTTTTAAAGATCGCATTATCAGCCGATGTTGTTTGGCCACCTTGGAGCTGCAATTTGACACCGTTGGACTATTATTTGTGGGGTGCCGTCAAAGATAAGTGTTACAGCGACAAGCCAGAGACAATTGACGATTTAAAGGACGATATTCGTGAAGCCATTGGTAAAATACAGCTGCACACAATCGATAATGTGCTTAAAAATTGGACAGTCCGTGTAGGCTACTGCATGGCCCGCATAGGCAGCCATTTGAATGAAATTATTTTCCGTTATTAACCGGAAGATTTGTACTTTCAAATAAACAAAGAAAGTTGAGAAAATATTCTGTAGTTTTTTTTTTAAAGCATTTTAAAAAAAAAATTATTTGGCGAACCCTTTAGGTTTTATACAACCCATACCCAAAACCAAATAAAACACGATCATTTTTACGCACTTCTTTTTTATATTTTATTGTACTTTTTTTAAATAATTTTCACATTTCATTTTGTTTGTTTTAATGTTTTTATTTTTTATAATTTTAAATAAAATTTTGTTTTTATTGATTTTTATATTTTAATTATTTACTTTTTTTGTGTGTTTTTTTTTTTTGTTTTTTTTTATAATTTTTAAATATATTTTATAAGTATATTTGAATGTTTGTATATGCATTTAATAGATTTCTAATCATCAAATAATCGCCTTTTTTGTTTATATTAATTTTTAAATTTTTTTTATATTCTTTTAATTTTTTTATTTATTTTTTATTAATTTTTACTCAATAATAACAGCTTGACTAAAGCATTTACTTTGCTTTTGTTTTTATTTTTAATTTAATTTATTTTGTTTATTTTCTTTAACAATTAATTTGTGTGTTTTCTTCTTCATATTAATTTATTAATTAATTAATGTTTTTTAATTTTGTATTTAAATCGGGTTTTGTGTTTTAATTTTTTTTTACTCTTTTTTAATGCATTTAAATACAGTCTACTTTAAGGGTTTTTAGCTTATTTTTTATTTTATTTTAATTTTCATTTCTGTTTTTATTATGCTAAATATCTCCTTTCTGTTAATAGTTCTTAGTTGTAAACTCTTATAATTTAATTAATAACAGTATCAGAGAGAAATACACAAATACACCCACATATACATGTAAGAGTAAATGTAATTAAAAGTTTGCAAAATGGAGAAGAAATGTAACGGGATTAAACGAAATAACATGGTATTGTGAGAGAGAGAACGTAGTGTTAAGGCTCTGTTTATAGACTGTGTTCATTTATGTAGGGATTAATGGCTGTTCAACAGTAAAGTACCTGTTGAAAGTTAACGAATTGCATTGAAAGAGAGTAAAAAATTCATGTGTTATTATGTTATGACTGTTGATTTAAAAAAGAATATGTATGAATATGTATTGAATATAGACTTTGAAGGAGAAGTATAATAACAGTTTAGAACTTAATGAATAGTGTAAGAGGTATGCTTCAAAAATTAACAGGGTGTTTATTTAATATAAAGTGGTTGAATAAATGGTTTCATTTCCTTTATTTAAATTAAAGAGATTTGAATTTTAAACTGTTAAAATGCTTGACTATTATGTAAGGAATAAAAGTGGTGGTAAAGTATTTATTGAATTAAATTGCTGGCTTATTTGTTTAAAAGTTAATTGTTAAATTTATTTATAAATATATTATAATAATAGTCTTATAACATAAAATATATATTTAATTAATTTATTTATTTATTTATAAACTATGCAAGAATAACAACAATTTTTAATATTTATTTTTTTTTGCTTTTTATTATTTATTATAATATAACTTAAGCTATATTTTTTTACTTATTTATTTTTCTATATTAAATTAAAATAATTTTTTATTTTTATAATTTATTATTATTGTTTTTTTTTTATTTTATTTTTATATTTTATTTATTTTTAATTTTTTTCTTTCTTTTTTTTCTAAATTAAATTAAAAATATTTTCTTTTTTGATAATGTAATCCAAATTATTAATTTTTTTTTTATTTAATTTTTGTTCTATAAATTTTAACCTTTTTTCTGACTGAGCTTTAATAAGATTTAATTTTTTTCATTCTTTATTAATATTTTTTTTCTTAATTCTGATTCATGCTTAACTGTTTTTTTATTTAATTTCTTAATTTTTTTTGGCTATTTTTATTTTAATTATTTTTTATTATTAAAATTTAATTTTTTTTCTTTGTTTGTGTTCTCTGTAGGTTTTTTTGGTTTTATTGTTTTAAACGGTGTAAAAAATAATACGAAATTAATTTAATTTTTTAATTAAAAAAATATGTTTTAGTTTTATGGTTGTTTTGCTGTAAATAAATCTCTGTTGCTTTTTATTTTTGTTTTGTTTTTGTTTTATTAAACGGTGGTTTCAATTTATTTTTTTATTTATTTTTTTTTTAATTATTATTTCTTAATGCCATTTAATTTTCCTAAGATTCTCTAGTTTTAGTTTTTATTGAATTTGTGTTTTGATTTTAGGCTGTTTTCCTTTCTTTTCCTTTCCTACTTACTTCTTTTGTCATTTAATTACCCATAAGTTTAAGATTTTTTTGAATTAAATATAGTTTTAGTTGTAGCTTTATTAGTTAAGTTTTCTTAAACATTTTCTAAGTTTCTAGGTTTTCATAGGTTTTTCTTTTTAAGCTTAATAAATATGTATAATATTTGATTTCTTTCTACTTTCTTTTACTTCATTTCAACTTTAGTTATGCGAAATTGTCCTTAACAACTGGTTGTAAAATTTTGTTTTTAGTTTTTGTAATATAAATAAAAAATAATTAAAAAAATAATTAAAAAAATATGAAATAAATTTTTATTTAAAGTTTTAAAGTTAAAGTTTCAATTTTAAAATTCAAAAAAGGCCAATGGAAACTGCCATATCTATTTACACACACACACACTCTAACACGGTAATTGAAATAGAGTTAAGTTCTTATATAATAATAATACGTTCCAAATGATCTTTAAATATTCATAAAACCTTTGTTATAAACATACCTACATACATATCTAACAATAAAACTGCAATTAAGTATTCAAATACCTTTCAAGTACAAACGTTTTTAAAGTAATTTCATTCAGTGTATTTTAAATAAAAAATAAAAAATACACCCACCATGCATGTTCATTCGTCACTGCCTAAGTAACGACTGAGTTAAGTAGCAATAGAATACAAGTAAGTTCTCTTTGCACAATTCTGCCATGAAATGTTTATTCTGTACACCAGTAGAATTTTACAGCACAGCACCGTTCTGTGACAACAGCAATCGTATTTAATTTGAGTTTATATGTGTGACGTAACACCGTAGTAAGATAGAGCACACTTGCATTTTACACTCAAGCATACATACATATATCTATCATGTATCCTCATATATGAAATCGACTTTCGTTTTTGTTATTGTTTTTTTTTTATGAAAGAAGCAGCAGTTGCTGCTCTTCGTAGTTTTAAGAGTTGCTTTCGGTTTTTGCTGTCGTTTTTAAACTGTGATCATGGTATTCCCACTAGCGACAGAGAGCGAAGGAAACTTGTTTCAACTCTTGGTTGATTTTTTATAATGGCCTTAGTCTTTGTTGTTGTTTTTCTTGTGTTTGGCTTGGGCATAGAAAAGAAGTGTTTTCTCTTCATAGCTTTTAGAATTGCTTTCCTTTTTGCTGTCGTTTTTAAACTGTTCTCACTAGAATGAGCGAAGGAACTGTGTTTCATCTTTTGGTAGTTCGTGTAGTTGTTTTCATAGGTATTTTAAAGTTGCCTTAATAATTGTTGTTGTTGCTTTGACTTTTGATTGTTGGCTTCCATTAAATTTATATTACGCTGTGGTGGATAAAATTAAATGCACATTTAGACACAAATTGTAGCCTTTTAAACATAATTTTTATATTTTTTTTCGTTTTTTTTACACAATATTTCTAACGGTGAAAAAGATGGCAACATCACTTAAAATACTTCCCTCTTTTAAAATAAATCTCTATAAAGTTTAATCACTTTTTGATAAATATTTCCTTATAATTATTTAACTGCTGAATTGTACATTAAATTGAGAAATAAAAAGATTTAAAAAAAATTTAAATAAATTATTATAAAAAATCAAACATTTTTATACCTTATTTTACCGCTGTGCCTAGGCACATATGCTTAGTTAAAGGCGCTATTTTATAAAAATTAATTTGTTTTCTTTTTTTTTCATGAAAAATTATAAAAAATAAAAATTATATTTCTTTAAACACAAGTATGTTTATATGGATTCTTACAATATTAATAAATGTATATATATGTATATATATACTTTTAGTAAATTTTAAATGATTTTTTTTTAATAAATTTTTAACGTTAATGAATAAGGAAATATTTTTTTCTTTTTTATCTTAAGCTTAATAACATATACTAGTTAAGGAACATGTACTTAAATACATACAAGTACATACAGATATAATTTTATATACCATTATAAAGATAATAATTTTTTTTCTAACTTTCTTTTTTTTATAATTTTTTTCTTGTAAAGTTTAAAATTTTTTTTTTATTTTTTTTTAATTTTTCTAATAAAAACCAACAACATTAAACTTTATTTTGTAATAGTATATGTATGTGTTTATTCCACTATATATTTTAAGTTATTTAGTTTTATATTAATATTTTTTATAATAAATTTTTATAATAAATAGACACCAACAATGAATAAATATGTGTGTATATGTATTTATTTTCTGTTTTTTAATGTTAAATTTTCCTTTAAATATTTTATTTTTAAAAATACATTTGCTTAATTTGTTTTTGTTTTTTTTATAACATTTAATTTAAATATATTGTTTAACTTACTGCTAAAATGAAATTTTATGTTTATAATTTTTCTTTTGTTTTTAATATTCTTGTCGTAAAATGAAAACTTCCAAGTTTTGATCTTTTATGTTAACATAAAAAATCGTTGCATACTTTTGGGGCTCAGTTGTAAAGCATGCACGTTATCATATTATTATTTATAGGATTTTGTTTTTATTTTATTTTATTTATTAAGAGAGGAAATTTTCATTTTACAATAATTTTTAATTTTTTTTCGTTTTTTTTTTCTTTTCTTTTGTGTTTAATGCACATACTTGTGTTTTTTGTTTAAATTTCAAAATAAAACTTTTTCAGCGCCTTAAACTAAGCAACACTTATTACTAACTTTTTAAGTTTTTAAATAATAACTAAGAATTTTTATAATATTTTTGTAATCTTCTTTTATAGACTTTTAACTAACTTTTAAACTTATTATTTATTTTCTTTCTTTCCTTTTATAGAGAATTATTAAAAAAGAAGAAGGTTTTTTACATACTGCGCCTAATTGTAGGCAAAGCTTTTTATACATATTTGTGTTTGTACATTATTAAATAAATTTTTTAAAGACTTTTTTCAAACTTTAACTTTTAAACCTGTTTTTTCAATGCAGAAAATTATTAAACAATTTATTTTTATTATGACTTTTAAATATTTAAAAGTTAAACAAGATATGCATTAAAAAAATATATTGAAACCTTAAATGATTTTGAAACTCAAACTTAATTAAGAAATATGAAAAACGAAACAATAATAAATAAATTTCTTTCCATAAAGGCAATTAAAATTATTTTTCTTTTTTATAAAATATTATATAAAATAACTTTAGAATAATTTTTATAAAACGTTTTTGGTTGTTTAAATAATAAATAAATATTGAACAAAATATATATTTTAAAAACTTCAAGCGTTTTACTCTTTCGAGTAGAATTTAAAAAATGTAAACATTTTAATAAAAAAAAGTGCCTAAAATTTAAATTTTGAAGAAAATTTTTTATATTTTAAAAACAAATCGGTTTTTTTAATTTTGTTATGAACTTTAACTATAGAATTTAATGTAAAGTGTAATAAAATTTTAAAAAAAATATATTGTATGCACAATAAAATAAAAGAATTTGTAAAATACAATACAATTTCGAAAGAAGCATTAATTAATTATCCTGAAAAATAAATTGTTTTCATTTCCGTAAAAAAAAATAAATCAAATATATACTTGGGTAATATTTTTATACAAAAAATAGGTCTCATTTGTAATACAGAAACTGTATGATTTTTGTATAAAAAAATAATAATTTTTTAAATAACAATAAAGATTATTTTTATTCCTGTTCTTTAAAAAATATTTATTTTAAATAAAAAAAAATCGATTTATATTTTTAATTGTAAAAAACATATTGTTTATCATTTCTTAGAAGATAAAAAATATTTATTTCTTATTAATGATTAAAATTAAAATACTTTTTCTCTTTATTTTTTATATTTTAAAAATAAAATATTTTTTCCTTACATTTTTTTAAAAATAACAAAATATTTTTTGATTTTTAATAAAAAAAATTAAAAAAGAAAATATATTTCAACTTATTTAATTAAATGTAATACATATTCTTAAGAAATTTATTAAAAAAAATTTTGATTTTTAAGAAAAAAAAATGAAAAAAGAAAATATTATGTTATTAAGAAATTTATTGAAGAAAAAATTTTTTTTGATTTTTAATAAAAAAAAAAAATTAAAAAAGAAAATATATTTCAATTTATTTAATTAAAAGTAATAACATTATTTAAAAAAAAAAATTTTTTTGATTATTAATAAAAAAAATTAAAAAAGAAAATATATTTCAACTTATTTAATTAAAGGTAATGTTATTAAGAAATTTATTTAAAAAAAAAATAAAAATAAGGAAATATAATCTTTTTAATAAAACGAAGACAAGAAAACATTTTTAAATAATTAATTATTTATAATTAATATTTTTATTGTGCTTTAAAAAGATCAGCAAATATTCTTAAAAAATTCAATTTTTGCCAGAATATTTTTTAATTTAGAAAACGGACCCATTTTAATAGGCCTTTTTAAAATTGAGTAAATGAAAAAGAGTTGCCACACGTCTGTATATTATTATTGAAAAATTTTTAACGTTTGTAAATTTTTATTAGACAACCTTAATTTAATTGCCTTAATATAGACTCGCATTGTTGTTTTGCACTTGATTAACATGACTGATTGATTCATAACAAGATGAAATCTTGGTTTTTGTACAATATTTTTATAAAAAATACAACGTTGCCAGATTATAGGGAAATAAGAGATGTGGTTGCCATATTTTAGGTCTTATATTGATGTAACTACATTGAAAAGATATAGCTTCATCGCGTAAATCGTTTTAAATCTCCTTAATTGTTTATTTATAATAATCAAGAGCATACAATTCATGATAAGAATTTATTCCGAAAACACCAACCCTAAATACAATGACTTTTTGATTATATCGAAATGAGAGATTTTTTTTATTTATTTTTTGACCACTGTTCTCTTTCCCAAGGTGTATGTATATAATCAGAGTAAAGCTCCATTTCAAAACAGTAACCTAAGCCATAATGTTAAAACCTTTAAAGAGATAAAAGAAGGTAATCATCGTGTCGCTTTAGGCATCTACTGTGGAGGTGTAGCTGTACTCCTGATAGCCGTTTGATTTAAATTGTTTAAGTTTTATAACAACTTGGCTTAAAAGAAGCAAAGAAATTTGAGAAAGGGATTTTTCTTAAGGAAACCTATTGAAAAAATTTTTTAAAAAAATTGCGTAAAAATATAAAAAAAAAATTATCTTTGAAAATCCTAATATAACCACTAAGGTTGCCAGATCTTTTACTGGTTTTCATTTCTAGAAACCTTACGAAATATTTTTAAAAATTTTTGATCATAGTTTAGCAATGAAATGCATTGAAAACTTTTTTTATAAAACTTTATAACTTTTATAAGGGATTATTCTTAAGGAAAACTGTTAAAAAAAATTTAAAAAAATTACGTAAAAATGTATAAAAAAACGTTTTTCTGTCAGAAATCTTTATATAGCCACTAAGGTTGCCAGATCTTTTACTGCTTTTTCTTTTTAGAAAACTTACGAAATATTTTTAAAAATTTTTAATCATAGTTTATTAATGAAATTCTTTGAAAACTATTATAAATAAGGCCTAAGCTTTAAAAAAAAAAAAAAAAAAAAAAAAAAAAAATTCGTTTGCTGCTATTTTCGAACCTATACCAGGCTTAAGCACATATTTCGCAAAAACAACATTCCATTCCATTCCATCCAACATTGTTAAGTTAGTTTATGAATCTTATAATGCCTACTGCTAACCTGAGAATCCTAATGATTCATTTTAATTTTTGCTTGTACTAAGAATATACCCTTTAAGTTTAAGTTACTGATTTTTATTAATTATTTTAATTCATATTTTTTTATAATTTTTATAGGTTTTCCTTTTGCTCACTCGGTATTATTTTAAATAAAAAAAATTCCTTTTTTCCTTAGTGTACTAAAATAGTATTTCAATTAAATTTATATGTTTTATTTTATTATTATTACTTATGTTTTTGTAATTTTCTTAGCTTCTTTTTCTAATTTATAACTTTATAACAACATCACACATTTAATGGTTTTCATTTTCATTACTTTGCTTGCTAGTTTTTCTTTTCCAACAAATTATTAAGAAAATAAACATGGCAGGTTAGAAATATTTTTCAGAGATTTTTTTTTTAATTACAACAGAAAAATTAAAAAATTTTGTGGAAAAATTATAAAAAAAAGTGAAAAATAAATAAAATAATAATGCCTTATGCCGGCCATTGTCATTAAGTTTTCGAAAACATTGAAACAGAGAGGATTGCGGCATGTCTGTTAACTTAACAGCCCAACCCATTGTCCTGCTGTTAAATTTATTTCATGTAATGCAAGCCTACTTTAAGGGGTAATACTTCATAATTATTAACAAAAAGTATGAGAAATAAAACATTTTTTTAAGAATTTTTTTTTTAATTTTAAATTTAAAACAATCCTCTCTGTTGTATGTTTTCGTTTTTCCTTTTTCCCTTTCTGCCTTTGTTTTATTTTTTTTAATTTTTAAATATTTTTCTTCTAATTTCTAATGTTTTTCCATTTCTTTTCATAATTTTAAAGTTATTAGTTTAAGTTTATTTTTAATTTTCTTTTTTTTCTCTTAAAGTGTTGTCTGTATGGTTTTATTTTTTAATTTAAAGTATAATTTTTTTGTTGTTTAAATAATTACCGTAAGCCTAAAGAGTTTTTTTAAATATTTTTTTTAAATTAATTTTTTTGTTTATATTTTAAGATTTAAAGTTTTTGTTTGCATAGATAATGTTTGTTTGTGTCATTTTTTATAAGTTTTACGTTTTAATAGTTTATTGACCACAGAACGAAATAAGTTGGGTTTTATTCATAAGTACCCAAGGGTGGCATAGGTTTTGGTAAAAGTACCATCACTGGTGGTAACATTTCTGTAAGAAAACATATACAAAAAAAAAAAAAATAATCATAATCAATATGGTTTTATTTCATAATTTAACGTATGGGAGAACAGCAACAAAACATGTGTAAACCAACGTTTACAAACAGTCCCTAAATATTAATTTTGTTACAAAAATGAAAAATTCAAATACTGGTGTTTGGCTTTAACATCGCCTAACATAAAAGTTACAAAACAAAAGCTACAAAAACAAAACAATCCAAGTAAATAAAACTGTTTACAAATTATCGTACTACTTAATATAACAACAAACACCAGCATAAAACAAATGATAAACAAGTAAACCAAAATCGGCAAACAACACTACAAGAATAAATGTAAACAAAATACACAAACAACACTACAATAATAAATGTAAACAACGATATATACATTTATAGAGATTTCGAGAGAGCGAAATCATGAACATTCGCCTTCAAGAATATTCATTAGACTGTTTACCCTGTCATATAAAAGGCAAAGCAAATGAGGCGACTGGAATGAGTGAAGTTCTGTCAGTCTTGTATGAAGACGCGGTGCGTTTGAAGAGGGTTATCGTGGTTGGAAGATCTCCGTTGCAAAGATCTGTCGTATAATTATTTAGTGATTGTTATTGTTTATGCAAAGCGTATAAACAGTGGAATAACAAAGAAGAGCAATTGTTGTTGTTTACATCAAGTTGTGAACAGTGGCGCACAGAATTGTACGAGTAATGAAGAATTTTAATTAAAACTAAACACAAATTTATTTTTATTTTATTTGCAATCTACGAGCTCATATTTTAAACGTTTTTAAAAGGTAAAAGCATAACAACATTAATGATCGAGCAATTCAAAAACTCAATTTCTGCCTAGAACATCGCCTATGCAAACGATTTTAAGTTGCTCAGACCACGATGTAACTAATTGTGCGTCGTGACTTGGACTTGCAGCCGTACTTAATTTAATTGAGCAAGGAGCTAGAGGTAAACATAGGCAAGATATGTGTTCGCTGAATAGACTCTGGAACAGTTGGCAATTGATCCTAATTTTCATCAAAAAACAATCTTCAACGATGGGGCGCATTTCTGAATGAATGGGTACGTGAACAAACAAAAGTTTGATTTTAGGACGGCGCCAATCCACAAGAGATCCAAGAGCATCCAAAACAGCTCAAAAAATGCTAAATGCCGGTAGCCGTGTTCAATACAGCCCAAAAAATCCCACTGATTCATGTGGGTTTTAGGCTGAATGCGTTAGCCATTCATATGTCCTTGATAAAAGTGTTGACCAGGCCATAACTGTCAACGACAATCGTTATATGTCAACGATTACCAACTTTTTTGGCCTGAATTTGATGTTCTGGACACCACAGACATGTGGTTTCAACAGGGTACTGTTCACATGTAATGTGAAGACAAAGAAGCTCAATATTTAGGTTTCACACGTATTTGAGATTCGCTGCTAAAAGGAAAAGTAATCGACAATCTCTTTAGCGAATGATGAAAAGTAATCCACATACGCCCAAAAGATGGGAAAAAGGTCATGGACGTAGAAAGGTGAAGCTTTGCAAAGGATGGCCGAGCAAGCATTGACATCAAGGCAAAAAATAATGTTTCCAACGTAATAAACTCCAAGGCAGTGTATAGTTGTCGCAGATGTTGCAACGAAATAGTGAAACGATATAATGTCCTTACCATATGGTTACCTGGTCACTGTAAAGCAAAAGAACGATGCAAGTATTGAACTACCCGTTGACTTCTCAAATTTAAAAATCCTGTGAGCTTTTAATTAACACTGCAGTGATGGACTCCTTCAACGTCGGATGGGTGCCTTCAGATGCGGGCAGAATGACGCAGAAAATCTGGCCAAAAATAAGAAGAGTGCGCACGACAAGTCTGCTTAAACTCCAAAGCAGCATCCTCGGTAGGGTAGTTGGGGTCATTAAGGAGCATTGCATTATGATACGCATGCGAAGTGCATTGGTCTTGGTTTCTGTAGAGATGAGCAAGAAGAAGAGGTTGTTCTTCACCTCTTGAGTACGTGCCCAGCACTATATTGGAGGAGAAAAAGGCACCTTGATGTCTGCTATGTAGGTGGTGAAGAAGGACTGTCTCGCATGGATTAGCAGTCTAAGTAGATTCAACAAAGCCACAACTGACTCCGGGACTAGCGGATAATGGATAACTGAGGCATCACAATTGGATCTAATGTGGCCTACGTACATATGTTCATCCAACTGTTTTGTGTGGATAGCCAGCTCTACCAACCTATGTCTGGTGGAATTGAAAGGGAATTCTTCACAATGAAGTTCTACAACTTGATCAAACAATTGAATTTGATCTCTACTGCCAATAATTATGGAGTCTGAAGCAAGAACTTTCATTAAATTGACCAGAAAACATCAACGAAGAGTGGAGTTCCATTCTTGAGGACCTGCCAGAAACTGAGAAAGTTAGACTAGGAAGTTTCGATTCCTCGAACATATAACACGGACACCTTGCAACTAAAGGTCTGCCGAAAGCAAATGTTGTACCAGATTTTTTCTATTGATTAGAGCAACAGTAATAGCCGACGTTCCTCAAAAGTCTACAGTTTTAAACGTTTATACTCACTCATCTTCCCATGGGCAAACGGTTGTGATGTCAGCCTCAGTTTTGGCACTACTGTCTTTGGGGCCAGCGGCAGCAGCAGCAGCTGCTGCTGTGGCAATCGTGCTACCTGCTACAGCTGTCGAGGTTGTTGCCTTATCTTTCTCTTCACCGGAGGTTGATTTTTTCGATTCGAGATGACGTTTTTTACGCTTCTTTTTCACTTCTTCGGTGGTGCTTTTCGGAATGCTGCTGCAGACGGGTAATTTGCACGGTTTCTCCCGCGGTGGACTACTCTCCTTTGGTTTCAATTCTTCACTACACTCATCGTCCACAGTGTCCGTGTCCATTTCAGCCAACGGGGCCATGGATGGTGCAGGTGTGGGTGCTGGTGGTATGTAGCCCACATTCGATTCACCATCGCCTAAATCGTAATCATCTTTGCCATCATCGCCGAATTGTAAACCCTCCTGATACTCATCGGTGGTGGGTGAAAGTTCTTCGTGGGTACTGTAAGCATCCGCTGGTTTAGTGGGTGAGGTGGATAACTCTTCAAGTTCCTCTTCATCATCGGCCAGAATGTCATCATGTTCCTGTTGATCCAGAGACAGTTGCTGTTGCTGCTCACAACAGGCGGAACTTGGTCGTTCGGTTAAAGTGATTTCAACTTCGGTTTCGGGACTGGCTTTAGCTGAAACAACCACTTCGGTTGAAGGACTCTTAGAGATGTTTTCCTTTAAGGTTTCATCTTTATCATCACCAACACCTAAGTTTTCAGTAGTTGCAGCATCTTCCACTTCCTGGCCCTCATTGTCTGGCTCAATTTGTATGGTTGGCGGTGATAACTCCACCTCTTCCTGGCTTTCACACAATTTCTCATAACCTGTGGTGGATTCGATCAATTCAATTTGAACTTCTTGGATTTCAGAATCTACTTCAGCCTCAAATTCACCTTCGGTAGCGGCATTATTCTCTTCGCCTTCCTCACTCAAAGAACTTTCACGTGCAGGACTCAAACATTCCAACTCAATAGGCTGTGTTTGCGTTTCAATGGTAACCAGACTAGGCTCTTCTGCCGGTGGCGGTGTAACTTTGGTAGTTGGAGGTGGTGTTGGTGTGGGGTTTGGTGTCGGCAGTACTGGCAATTCGGAAGCCGAAGAATCACTATTACGCTCCGACAAAGACAACTTGTTAAGTTCATCCTCCACCTCGGCATCAGAGGAAGAAGGCGGATCTTTCGAGACAATGTTTGTAGTGGTGGTTACAACATTGCCCAACGTAGCTACAGCAGCAGAGGCAAATTGTGCCCCTTGTAGAGGAGCAAATAAAGCGGGAAATGCGCCTTGTTTTATGCCCACTGTAGGCGAAGGTGTGGTAGAAGTTTTGGTTGAAACGGACGGTCGTCCTGCCGGAGACTCGGAAATGCGACTAAAAAAAGAAGAGAAGATTAATGTTAAACTGGTTTTAGAAAGGTAAGAAAGTAAGAGAAACCATACCCCGGTGTAAAAGACACTGAGGCTCTTCGTTGTTCTGTGAAATTTGGTATCAAACGCTTCATGCCAGCCTCACCACTATCCACCGTATTTTGATGGCGTATACCCAAATTGGTGCGTTGCAAACGATCCAAAACTTCGGTGTTGTCCGAGGAAGTGCTGTTAAAATTTAAAATTTTCTTCAATATAATCTGTTAGAAGTGTTCCGGGAACATTCAGCATTACCTGGTTAATCTTTGGGCACCGGTTTTTAATACTGGCATTGGTTCGGCCTCCTGTTCCCAGGGACATACCGATAACTTAACCGGTGTTATGGCATTAGCTGGCTTGGGTGCTGGCACTGTTGGCGGCCCATCATCAGGCATATCCCATGGACAGACAGCACTGCCACCACCCGTTTCTACGGTTGTCTCCAAGCGGGCAGCCTTAGGTTTGGGCGTTTCTCTGTGTTTCATAGAGTGAGAGGGTAGAGTTTAATAATTTTTTTTTAATTCAGTTTCCATTTTTATTTTCTTTTAATGAATAAATAACATTTAATTGTTTTATTTGTTTTTTTTAAGAGTTTTTAACACAGACTTTATTTAACAACACATTAATTGAAATAAAATTTGAAAAACATAATACAGAGTCCACCAAGGGTGGTATTTCTAATTGACTTGGTGAAGACAGTATTAAGTTTTGAATAATTGAGTGCCTTTTATGAGAAACTATTCATGCTTAGTATAGACCAGAAGATAGAAATAATTAAATTAATCGGTCCTAATCAATCATAACTAGGTTGGCTCATCGGTCATATTAAAAACAAAAGGGACATACGAAAAAACTGGCGATAAATAACACTCATCTCTGACATCTGTAGTCTGGTAGTCCAGTCCTAGACAATGGGGACCGATGTGTTTTCTCAACGGTAGTATCAGTCAATTTATACCCATTGACGTAAGGTCGCCATAGTCTAGCAGATAGTGTATTGGCTTATAAGATAAGATCCCGTGTTTCAAACCCCAGCTCAGAAAAAAATATTTCTTCGGCGAATTCCTTTATGCAGCGTTTTAGTAAAAACTATGATAGCAAAACAAATTAGCCACGAAGTCGACTTTCAACTGTATGTCCTGTCAATCCTGGTTAAAATTAACACACACAACATAGGTGGTGCGAGAAACTAGGTCGTAATCTGAACTGAAAAGTGCCAGTGATCAATTAAGTAAGTAAAGCAGTCACAAAACTCTAATGACACAAGTTTTTCAAGTAAAGGGTGTTTTTTATAGAGGTATAGAACTTTAAGTTGGCATTACTTTTCAAGATGACGACCGATTTAACAGCTGTCAAGTGATTTATTCTCAATTTGGTTTGGCAATACATCATGAATAGACTCACGCCTGAACAACGCTTGCAAATAGTTCAATTTTATTTCGAAAATAATGGTTATGTGCGGAAAACGTATCGCGCACTACGTCCATTTTATCGTCGACAAAATCGTCCATCAGAGCAGTTAATTCGATTAACCATGGAACGTTTTCGCACCACGTTTACTCTTATTGATAACTCGCATCCCCAGAGACGCTGTACGGTGCGTACAGAAGAAGCTATTGCTGCTGTAGAGCGTAGCATTGAGGAAGACCCGAATGAGTCCATCGGCCATCGAGCACATGAATTGGATCTGTGTCCATCCACTTTATGGAAGATTTTGCGGAAGGATCTTGGTTTGCGTGCTTACAAAATACAACTCGTGCAAGATTTGAAGCCAAACGATCATCAAGTAAGGCGTAGATTCGTCGAATGGGCCCAAAACGAGATTACCGTTGTTCCCGATTTTCATAACCAAATTTTGTTTAGCGATGAAGCGAACTTCTGGTTGAATGGCTACGTCAACAAACAAAACTGCCGCATTTGGAGTGAAGGTAATCCTCAAGTGTATGTGGAAACACCGTTACATCCAGAAAAACTGACTGTTTGGTGCGCTTTATGGGCATCATTGGTCCGTACTTTTTCAAAAACGATGGTGGCCAGAACGTTACAGTCAATGGTGATCGGTATAGAGTCATGATTACTAACTTTTTCATTCCTGAATTGAATCACCATGATGTCCAGGAGATGTGGTTTCAACAAGACGGCGCAACATGTCACACAGCTCGTGCCACAATAGATTTATTGAAAGACACGTTTGGTGACCGCCTAATTTCACGTTTTGGACTTGTGAATTGGCCTCCAAGATCTTGTGATTTAACACCGCTAGACCACTTTCTGTGGGGCTATGTAAAGTCATTGGTCTATGCGGTAAAGCCACAAACGCTTGACCATTTGGAAGACAACATTCGCCGTATTATTGCCGATATACGGCCACAAATGTTGGAAAAAGTCATCGAAAATTGGACGTCCAGATTGGACTACATCCGCGCCAGCCGTGGCGGTCATATGCCAGAAATCATATTTAAAATGTAATGCCACAAGATTATCTTTCGGATAAATAAAATTCATGTCAATCGAATAATCCATCGTTGTTTTATTGCAACTTAAAGTTCTATACCTCTATAAAAAACACCCTTTACAAAAACAAAACAATGCAGTAAACAAACCTGTTTACAAATTATCGTACAACAACAAAACTACAGTAATAAATGTGTCACGTGGGCTATGTATGAGGGTTAAACTTTAATAGGATTCAAGCGGCAACACTGAAAAGGGTGTGGTAGCGATTGGCAACGCCGTTTGCAATAAATGAAAGAAATTTAGGCAGGCAAACAGAGACAGATATATGTCTTTGAACGAAAAAACTGAACGAAGGAGATTAACGGGATATCGAAAAGACGCCGACAAGAAGACTTCGATGAAGAAAATAAGAGTAGCGTCCCTTTTCATTCTGAGCCGGCGTGGAGGTAGGTTGTCTGGCGGTGGACATATAAAAAAAAAATATAGAAAAAAATATATAAAAAAAAAAAAAAGGAACAGTGAAGTTATTACAAAAAAAAAAATAAATAAAAGTAAAAAAAAGGAGGATCGCTTCATCAACTTCTACACGCCTTATATGCTCAACGATATTTTTTGTACGGGACAACCTCTTCAAACACTTTCTTCAATAATCATCCTTAACTATAACCTCAACTGAACACCATAGCAACTATAATCTCCTCAAATACTTTCATCCATAATCATCCTCAACTATAACCTCAACAGAACACGAATACTTTCTTCAATAATCATCCTCAACTATAACCTCAACTGAACACCATAGCAACTATAATCTCCTCAAATACTTTCATCCATAATCATCCTCAACTATAACCTCAACAGAACACGGATTCTTTCATCAATAATCATCCTCAACTATAACCTCAACTGAACACCATAGCAACTATAATCTCCTCAAATACTTTCATCCATAATCATCCTCAGCTATAACCTCAACAGAACACAGTACCAACTATAACCTCTACAGAACACAATAGCAACTATAATCTCTTCAAATACTTTCTTCAATAATCCTCCTCAACTATAACCTCAACAGAACACCATAGCAACTATAATCTCCTCAAATACTTTCATCCATAATCATCCTCAACTATAACCTCAACAGAACACGGATTCTTTCATCAATAATCATCCTCAACTATAACCTCAACAGAATACAATACTTTCATCAATAATCATCCTCAACTATAACCTCAACATAACACAGACACATTCATCAATTCTAATCCTCAGCTCTATATTTTCAACCCCCAACTGTAAGTCGGTGAGGCACAGTCCCAACCCTGAAGACCCGCTCCCGAGGTAAAAGTATATATATTGATATTAATATAATAGTAGAAAATAGTATTAGTTCAGTTAATTCAAAAATAATAAGGGATTGTAAAATTTAGCTTATGATTAGGGTTCCTTTTTGTATTTCCTTTTTCGTTTCTTTTTCCTTGAGATATATCTATTGTAAATAGATATATTTATATAGATACATATAGTAGTTTTTGACGTAAGGGCCTAGTTTAGCCATATAGTGGAGCTCTGTTATATAGGTTGAAGTTTTTTTTTGTACGTAAAAGCCCTAATATTTGAGTTATGCTCAGAAGAGGGGAAGAGGTAGAAAAAGGAAAGGAACTACCTATAAATATTTAGTTATATTTGCTTTGCATTAAATATAGAATATAAGTAATTCGTATATTAATATGGTTAGTTTAAGAAGAAAAATTAATAAATGTATCTGAAATGGAATTGTTAGCATTATGACTAATTAGTTAGGGAAGACAGGTAAGTTGATAGGATAGTGGCGGGATATGCGGGGGTTAGTAAGCTTCTGGGATAGTTCTCAAGAGTTTTAGAACTATCATGGTGGGATCCTCTGGGTTCCTGAGGGTGGGCAGTAGAGCTCCAAAAACACCTGTGAGCTTTTCTCATTGGCGTTTGTGTAGTAAATTAGTTCCTAAATTGGTTTCAGTCCCCATAGTGTCAGTGTCGCTTTCGGGTCCCTATGTATTTTCTTTTTTTCATCATTCTTGTTTTCTTTCAAAGCTGGTATGATTTTTTTTATATATGTGAGAGAGATTGAGGGACAGATAGTCGGCAAGGACCACCCCGTCCGGCGAGCTTCAGCCCGGCATACGCGAGCATACCAGCGACGCAGACTATCTGACCTCACAGAGCCAAGCTGTTTCGGATGGTAACATCTTCCCCTTTGATATCAAATTTCTCTTTGATATTAATTTGGCATTTGTGTTTGTTTTTATCATCTCTCAAATTCTGCTCATCTTTCACATTATAAAATGGCGCCCAACGTGGGGCCCGAAGGAGGATGTTCTCTCAGCTCTCATTTCTCACATTATAAAATGGCGCCCAACGTGGGGCCCGAAGGAGGATGTTCTCTCAGCTCTCATTTCTCACATTATAAAATGGCGCCCAACGTGGGGCCCGAAGGCGAATAGTCCAGTCTGTTTTCGTGTAGTCTTTTTAGATTTGGTATTCGGTCATATGCGTAAGTCCCGTCAAGAGAAGTTTCCGAATTTCTTGACGCGTTGCGACGTGTATGCGGAGTGCGGAGTCTGGAAGATAAAGCGAAAGCGTTAGCAGATTCTTTTTTTTACAACTGATTGATCTTTACAGAACACTCAGCTGTCTAAACTGTAAGTCCCGATTGACGTTCGAATTAAAGTCTTTCGCGTTGCGACAGGGTAGCGGCTAAGTGTATTTGTGAGATTTTGTGTAGTTCTTCAGTTTGGCGTTCTGTTATATACGTAAGTCCCGTCTAGATGATTTTCCGAAATCTTGGCGCGTTGCGACGTGTATTCGGTATGCGAATTCTGGAGTATGAAACAAAGCGTTTATTTTTGTTTTACGATCGTTCGAATTTTGCAAACTACTTAACGGTCTACACTGTAAGTCCCGATTGACGCTCAAATCTAAGTCTTTCGCGTTGCGACAGGGTAGCTTCAAAGTATGTTTGTAAACACAGCATATGTTTTTCATTCGATTTTACTTCTGTTATAAATGGTTTTCAGAAGCATTTTGTTTGCTGTCTAAATCGGACAGATACTATGGGGAACTTGAGGAAAAAGTCTTACACCCTATTATTTCTGGTTACACATTCGCATTTGAGGTTCGATGTTGCTTGCCTCCGTTTATCCATGCCACTTGAAAATCCTGTTAACTACCTTTAGTGAATTTTGATATTTGGTATTAATTTTTTTTTATATTAATTTGATTTATCGTTTGTATTATATTGATTTATAAATTCGCTTTATTATATTGATTTATATTCTTTTTATTATTATTTATTTGTATTAATTATTTTTCTCATTATCTTGTTTTATATTTTTTTATTAATTTGTCTTTTTTTTTTATTTCTTTATTATTACTATTCTGTTTTATTTGTTTTATAAATTGAGTTTTTGTTTTGGATTATTATTATAAGTTTCATCCTTGTTTCCTTATATCTTGTTTATATATCATACTTTAGGTACTCTTGCTACCGCTGGGGAACCTTGTAGTAGCTCCCATTTGAACCTTGATATTATTAGATATATAAATATTGTAATATATAGCTTATAGATATATAAATATTGTAATATATAGCTTACGTCTTGCTATTTACAATTGGGAGTGTTTATACCAATTCGGTTCTTAAACGGTCTTAGGGTTGAGTTGTGAGAGGAGTTGTGTGGTTGGCTTTCTATGAAAGCAACGCGTTCTGGTAAAATATATTCAACGTTACAAAAGACATATTCCACAGAGACGATGCAAAACCTACAAGGAAAGTCGATGGGAGTGTTTCACACCAAAGATTTAAAACAATAGTCTAAGTTCGTGATGGTAATGATTTGTATCAGAAGTGCCGTGGGTCGGAAGAGAAAAGAAAAATGGAAAGGATGTTTTTTTCCCCCCCATTCGGAAACCACTGTGGGTTTTCAGAATGGTTGGGTTTGTCACGTGTGCTATGTATGAGGGTTAAGCTTTAATATGATTCAAGCGGCAACACTGAAAAGGGTGTGGTAGCGATTGGCAACGCCGTTGGCAATAAATGAAAGAAATTTAGGCAGGCAAACAGAGACAGATATATGTCTTTGAACGAAAAAACTGAACGAAGAAGATTAACGGGATACCGAAAAGACGCCGACAAGAAGACTTCGATGAAGAAAATAAGAGTAGCGTTCCTTTTTCATTCTGAGCAGGCGTGGAGGTAGGTTGTCTGGCGGTGGACATATAAAAAAAAATAGAAAAAAATATATAAAAAAAAAAAAAGAAAAAAGAAACAGTGAAGTTATTACAAAAAAAAAAAATAAATAAAAGTAAAAAAAAGGAGGATCGCTTCATCAACTTCTACACGCCTTATATGCTCAACGATATTTTTTTGTACGGGACAACCTCTTCAAACACTTTCTTCAATAATCATCCTCAACTATAACCTCAACAGAACACGAATTCGTTCATCAATGATCATCCTCAACTATAACCTCAACAGAACACGAATTCTTTCATCAATAATCATCCTCAACTATAACCTCAACTGAACACCATAGCAACTATAATCTCCTCAAATACGTTCATCCATAATCATCCTCAACTATAACCTCAACAGAACACGAATTCTTTCATCAATAATCATCCTCAACTATAACCTCAACTGAACACCATAGCAACTATAATCTCCTCAAATAGTTTCATCCATAATCATCCTCAACTATAACCTCAACCGAACACGTTTAACAGCTATAACCTCAACAGAACCCGTTTATCAGCTATAACCTCTACAGAAGACTTACATCAAGAATCATCCTCAGCTATAACCTCTACAGAATACAATACTTTCATCCATAATCATCCTCAACTATAACCTCAACAGAACACGAATTCTCTCATCCATAATCATCCTCAACTATAACCTCAACCGAACACGTTTATCAACTATAACCTCTACAGAACACAAATACTTTCATCAAGAATCATCCTCAGCTATAACCTCTACAAAATACAATACTTTCATCAATAATCATCCTCAGCTATAACCTCAACAGAACACAGTACCAACTCTAACCTCAACTGAACACAATAGCAACTATAATCTCTTCAAATACTTTCTTCAATAATCATCCTCAACTATAACCTCAACATAACACAGACACATTCATCAATTCTAATCCTCAGCTCTATATTTTCAACCCCCAACTGTAAGTCGGTGAGGCACAGTCCCAACCCTGAAGATCCGCTGCCGAGGTAAAAGTATATATATCGATATTAATATAATAGTAGAAAATAGTATTAGTTCAGTTAATTTAAAAATAATAAGGGATTGTAAAATTTAGCTTATGATTAGGGTTCCTTTTTGTATTTCCTTTTTCGTTTCTTTTTCCTTGAGATATATCTATTGTAAATAGATATATTTATATAGATACACATAGTAGTTTTTGACGTAAGGGCCTAGTTTAGCCATATAGTGGAGCTCTGTTATATAGGTTGAAGTTTTTTTTGTACGTAAAAGCCCTAATATTTGAGTTATGCTCAGAAGAGGGGAAGAGGTAGAAAAAGGAAAGGAACTACCTATAAATATTTAGTTATATTTGCTTTGCATTAAATATAGAATATAAGTAATTCGTATATTAATAGGGTTAGTTTAAGAAGAAAAATTAATAAATGTATCTGAAATGGAATTGTTAGCATTATGACTAATTAGTTAGGGAAGACAGGTAAGTTGATAGGATAGTGGCGGGATATGCGGGGGTTAGTAAGCTTCTGGGATAGTTCTCAAGAGTTTTAGAACTATCATGGTGGGATCCTCTGGGTTCCTGAGGGTGGGCAGTAGAGCTCCAAAAACACCTGTGAGCTTTCCTCAGTGGCGTTTGTGTAAGTAAATTAGTTCCTTAATTGGTTTCAGTCCCCCTAGTGTCAGTGTCGCTTTCGGGTCCCTATGCATTTTCTTTTTCATCATTCTTGTTTTCTTTCAAAGCTGGTATGATTTTTTTATATATGTGAGAGAGATTGAGGGGCAGATAGTCGGCAAGGACCACCCCGTCCGGCGAGCTTCAGCCCGGCATACGCGAGCATACCAGCGACGCAGACTATCTGACCTCACAGAGCCAAGCTGTTTCGGATGGTAACATCTTCCCCTTTGATATCGAATTTCTTTTTGATATTAATTTGGCAACTTTTGTTTGTTTTTAACAGCTCTCAAATTCTCCGCTCATCGTTCACATTATAAAATGGCGCCCAACGTGGGGCCCGAAGGAGGATGTTCTCTCAGCTCTCATTTCTCACATTATAAAATGGCGCCCAACGTGGGGCCCGAAGGAGGATGTTCTCTCAGCTCTCATCTTTCACATTATAAAATGGCGCCCAACGTGGGGCCCGAAGGAGGATGTTCTCTCAGCTCTCATCTTTCACATTATAAATGTAAACATTGTTGTTTATAGAGATTTCGAGAAGGCGAAGTCATGAACATTCGCCTTCAAAAACATTCACCAGACTGTTTACATACATATTGGTCATTACAACCCTTCAGTCAGGATTACGACCTAGTTTCAGTGAAGTTCAGTCAGTCTTGTGTGAAGACACGGTGCCTTTAAATAGAGTAATCGTGGTTTTAAAATCTCTGCTACAAACATCTGTCGAATAATTGTTTAGTAATTGTTATTGTTTATGCAAAGGGTATAAACAAAGGAATAACAAAAAAAGGCAATTGTTGTTGTTTACATAAAGTTGTCAACAGTTGCCCACAGAATTGTGAGAACAATTAAAAAAAACGTTACGTTCCGTTACGATCGACTAATTCTTGTTTTACGATTTTAGTAAAATTATCTGAAAATAGTTAGAAAGTACTTCCAGCATAAAAGGCACTAAAGATTCGATGAGACCGAATAAAATTTAGACAAAGACACACACATACACATGAAGATATTTATTTAAAATTTTAATTTTTTTTTTTTTTCTTGTTTTTTTATTATTTATTTGAGCAAAATATGGAAAATTGAATCAAATGAGGCAAGAAATCAGAACCACAAGTAAAACAGAAAAAAATAAAACGAAGAAATGCTTTTCAAAACAATGGAAATGGTAACAGTGAGGCTGAGAGAGAGAGAGAGCGACTTAAAAAAAAAAAACAAAAACAAAGAGTACAACGTGGATTTGTATAAGAGAGAGTAGTAGTAAAATACGACAAGAAAATGTTTGGCAAGACACGAAGTAGAGCAGAGAGTCTAGAGGAGAAAATTAAGAGAAAAAGGAAAACGAACGAACGAACGAACCAGTTTAAGGACAAACCAACACAACACAAATGAATTGAAAACAAAAACAAAACAACACACGGTGGTGGAGAGGGGAAGAGTGTACATTTTACAACATTTAAGGGAACGTATTTCTTGTTTTTTTTTTGTTTTTTTTGCGTTCAATTATGAAAAAAAAATGAATTTTTTAAGGAAAAAAATTTTGAAGTTTTTGAAAAATATGGGGAAGAGGGTAAAAAGTAAACAGAAAAAAATATTTAAAACAGGATAACAAAACTTGTATTGTTTTTGTAATATTTTTTTTTTTTTTTTGTTTTTGGAAATCTTACTGGCGTGTAGGTAAACTAGTATTGAGATTGGTTTTGGTTTTGTTATTGAGACTGAGATTTCCATGATCCTTTTGTGCGTAACGCATTGATGTATTGACGACACAACAAATGGGCCCTTGTGTTTCTGGTGGCGGTGGCATGTCACCACGATAAATACTTTCACTACTGCTCATGAGAAAATTTTAAAACAAAAAAAAAATTGTTTTTTTGTTGTTGTTGTTGTTGTTGATGTTTAAATGGCAGTGATTTTCAAAATGTTGGTGTACATACGTATGTGGTTGAAATCAAACGAAGAAAAAAAAACAGAAAATTTATGTTCGAAAAAGTAAAAGAAAAATAAAAAACGAAAGAAAATCCATTAAAAACCGATTGAAAATAAAGAAAAAATTTTGTTTTCGATTTTCTATTTTTTGGTTTTAATTTTTAGTTTAAAAAGCTTTAAATTCTGTTTGTTTGTTTTAATATTTCCTAAGAAAAGAACATAAAAAAACCTGGAAAAAGAAAACCTTCAACATACCTGTATGGTATCTCACTGAGATTACTTTGGGAATGCGAGTGTGGCACCTTGTTTGTGTTGTCCTTGTTCACGCCAATCACCGCCAACTCATGGGCCGAACCACTTAAGCTGCGATCACTGCCGCGTCGCCTAGCCAAGCTACCCGGTGGCGGTGCATTGGTCATGATAAATGTATTGCCTGTCTTAGTGCTTGACTCATTGCCACCCAGATTCGGTTGGCTGGACAAGGCGGCAGTCATTTTCTTTTTTGCACCACTAACACCACCAAAATTAAAGAATCTCTTCTTGTGGGCCGGCTGTATGCCCGTCTCCAGCAAACGCTTATAGTGATCCGAACGTATGAAACGTGGATAGCAATCCTTTTTCAGCAGCAGCATATAAATATGCTCAGAGGCAGCATCAAAGGTAAAACGTGATGGATTCTTGAGGCCCCTTAAAACACTTTCCATTGTCTTGCCATCGATATTGATTTCACAAGGTGCTCCTGGCTTAAGAAATTCTCTGGAAAGGAAATTCACTTTTTAGTTTCAAAACAAAAAGCCTTGGCTTTAAAATCGTACTCATAGATCTCCTGGACTTTACGGGCCACCTGGGAGTGTGCCGATCTTCTTAAACGATTGACGGCAATCCAGAAACGTATATTCTCATGCGAGTATTCCTTTTCCAAAAAGGTGGTGAACTCTTGCAAGCCCGTCGGATCTGACACCAATTCTTCGATGGAAATGGCCCAGCGCTTGACCCGTTTCTCTGTGGGTATATCCACAAATGTATTGTTCAGCTGCCAGAACGTAACATCCTCTGTGACCCAAGGATTAGAGGGCAGCACTGGCTGCAAAAAGAAATCATATTCCGAAAACGTTTCCGAATAGCCCACCAAAGATTCACAGGCCTGTGACATTTTCATTCGCGTGCGATTGAGAGACTTTTTCAAATAGTCCACCTCTCGTTGTATATCCTCCACGGTTTTCTTTTTATTCTGTTTAGTGCCCTGTCTATCACGCGAGGGCACTGGACAAGGCTCCAAAGGAGTAAATTGACCCGGTGGTGGTCTATGCACACGCCAATAGGCTCTCTCTTGGGAATCGCCTACAATTTTATCGCCTTTCTTACGTTCTTTGGCCAAACGTACCTGTTCCTCTGCTTGCATGGAAATAATTTCCCATTTGCCTTTAAGATTCTTGTGTAGAGAGGCCAAGGCCTCCACTTCATAGTCCTCCAAGGCATGACGTTGTTTGTTGCGCAATGAGCGTTTAACCAAATAGATGGCATACTCCACATTATCGGGAGCCTTGTGCTGCCAGGGCCAATAGTAGGGTGTTTGGAAACGATACAACGAAGAGTCATCTTTCACGGCCAAAGTTTTAGTATCGTTAACGGGAAAAAAGTAACCATGAAGACATAATTGATTGGCAATATTCAAGGCCTCCGATTCCTCAATAAGCAAACGATCCATTAGCCATTCGATTAAATCGTAACCTGTTAAGGGAAAATTTTAAGAAAAGTTTTGCAAGAATTTCTAAGGAACACTTACCCATAAAGGCATAGGGTATGGAGGTAAGAAACATTTTTTGTTGTCTTACGGGCACACCATGCTCCGGATCTTGCATTTCTCTTACCAAAGCCTCCATCTGCAAGAAGAAGAAGAAGAAGAAGTAGAAGATTAGTAGAAGAGAACAAATGAAATGCCATTAAATTTCAAGAGAAAACAAAAAAGCTTTGTTGGCCTTGATATTGTCAACACAATTAAACGAAATTATAAAAAGGCCAGGTACAAAGTACAAGGTACTCGAATTCAAATCATTTCTTCATGCATTCAGGCATTCATTCATTCATGCAATCATTTATGTATGCCAATCACGTGTGCAACCTTTCAATTGCAAAATGAATGGCAAAAATTATCACCACAAAACCAACAATAAACGCCTTTAAAAGAGCGGTAAAGAGAGGCGAGAGAAAATGTAGGAGAAAGGCATTGAAAATCACTTGAAATACAAAGGAAAAATGGCTTTAACCGAACGCTTGATAAATTGTACGATAGAAACAATAAAAGAACACACACACACACACAAACACTCGTATATAAAGGGTGTTTTTTATAGAGGTATAGAACATTAAGTTGCAATAAAACAACGATGGATTATTCGATTGACATGAATTTTATTTATCCGAAAGATAATCTTGTGGCATTACATTTTAAATATGAATTCTGGCATATGACCGCCACGGCTGGAGCGGATGTAGTCCAATCTGGACGTCCAATTTTCGATGACTTTTTCCAACATTTGTGGCCGTATATCGGCAATAATACGGCGAATGTTGTCTTCCAAATGGTCAAGCGTTTGTGGCCTTACCGCATAGACCAATGACTTTACATAGCCCCACAGAAAGTAGTCTAGCGGTGTTAATCACAAGATCTTGGAGGCCAATTCACAGGTCCAAAACATGAAATTAGGCGGTCACCAAGCGTGTCTTTCAATAAATCTATTGTGGCACGAGCTGTGTGACATGTTGCGCCGTCTTGTTGAAACCACATCTCCTGGACATCATGGTTATTCAATTCAGGAATGAAAAAGTTAGTAATTATGGCTCTATACCGATCACCATTGACTGTAACGTTCTGGCCACCATCGTTTTTGAAAAAGTACGGACCAATGACTCCACCAGCCCATAAAGCGCACCAAACAGTCAGTTTTTCTGGATGTAACGGTGTTTCCACATACACTTGAGGATTACCTTCACTCCAAATGCAGGCAGTTTTGTTTGTTGACGTAGCCATTCAACCAGAAGTGCGCTTCATCGCTAAACAAAATTCGCTTATGAAAATCGGGAACAACGGTAATCTCGTTTTGGGCCCATTCGACGAATCTACGCCTTACTTGATGATCGTTTGGCTTCAAATCTTGCACGAGTTGGATTTTGTAAGCACGCAAACCTAGATCCTTCCGCAAAATCTTCCATAAAGTGGATGGACACAGATCCAATTCCTGTCCTCGATGGCGAATGGACTCATTCGGGTCTTCCTCAATGCTACGCTCTACAGCAGCAACAGCTTCTTCTGCGTCTCTGGGGATGCGAGTTATCAATAAGAGTAAACGTGGTGCGAAAACGTTCCATGGTTAATCGAATTAACTGATCTGATGGACGATTTTGTCGACGATAAAATGGACGTAGTGCGCGATACGTTTTCCGCACAGAACCATTACTTTCGAAATAAAATTGCACTATTTGCAAGCGTTGTTCAGGCTTGAGTCTATTCATGATGAATTGCCAAACCAAACTGAGAATAATCACTTGACAGCTGTTAAATCGGTCGCCATCTTGAAAAGTAATGCCAACTTAAAGTTCTATACCTCTATAAAAAAAACACCCTTTACTACATACATACACACAGAGAAACATTTGACAAAATTAAGTGTGACGCTATTAAGACTTAACAATGCTGAAAATTGTGGCACGTCACTTTACAGATTTTTCTTCTCATTTCTGTGTATTGCCCCGAGGTATACAAGTGTATCAGAACAACAACTACAATCAAAGAAAAAAAATGTTCATTTACTTTTGAATAGAGAGAGAAAGAAAGGAGGCCCTTTCTTGGCTGCACTACCCTTTATTATGCCACATATTTATCCCACTCCCCGTTCCCATTCCCATTCCCATTCATACCTCAACTCTTTTTTTTAGCATTTCATTTTCGTTTATCAATTGAAAATGAAATGAATGTTCCACACACACACACACGCAGAGACTTTATTTTCATATTTTTCCCTTTGCTTGTGGATTTCTGAGAATGGTTTTTAAAAAAATTTATTCTTCCAGGCCAGAGCTATTACAGCCTTTATGCCCGCCCGTCATTCTTTTGCAAGAAAATTATTCACTTTTTTTTTGTAAGGATTTTTCAAAAAGCATTCGAAGTGAAGGAAAGATATGCTTGTCAGCACACAATAAATGAATTCAAAGCGAAATGAAGTCCAAAAACAATAGAATAGGATTTCAATTGGTGTTAACAGCTATGTTCTAAGGGATAAACAGGAAGTTATGATAAGCGTTAAAGAGAATTGCCAAAGCAGCTACGTATTGCTACGAAAATGGAAAAATCTAGATACTGGTGTTTTGCTTTTACATCGCTTAACATTAAAATTATAAATTAGAGCTACAAAAACAAAACAATACAGTAAAGAAACATGTTTACAAATTATCGTACTGCTTAATACAACAACAAACAGCAGCATAAAAAAATGGTAATCAAGTAAACAAAAATCCACAAGCAAAACTACAATAATAAACGTAAACAAAATACACAAACAACACTAAAACAATAAATTTAAACTACGATGTTTACACTTATAGAGACTTCGAGAAGGTGAAGTCATGAACATTCGCCTTCAAGAACATTCATCAGAATGTTTACTCTGCCATATAAAAGGTAAGGCAAAGCAGGCGACCGGAGTTAGTGAAGTTCTGTCAGACATGTGCGAAGACTCGGTGTGTTTGAAGAGAGTAATCGTGGTTTGAAGATCTCTGCTACAAAGATCTGTCGAATAATTGCTTAGTAATTGTTATTGTTTATGTAAAGGGTGTAAACAGAGGAACAACAAAGAAAAGGAATTGTTGTTGTTTACATCAAGTTGTGCGCAGGGGCACACAGATTGATGCGAATAATAAAGAATTTTAATTCAAACTAAACACCAAATTATTTTTATTTTGTTTGCAATCTACGAGATCATATTTTAATCATTTTTACATAACAGTATGGAAACCGCAACAGTACCATTCCATCTTCCACACAAAGATTGCACTGCAAATGGTCGTACATTGCAGTGAATAAAATGAACCGCAAAGGAGTCAAAGTGAAGTCCCCGTAGTCTCTGGCAGGTAGTGTATTGCTTTATTAGACGTTAGGCCACGGTTCAGGCTCCAACGAAACGAAATATGAAAAGATATATTTCTTCGGCGACTTCCTCTGCGCGTAATAAATAAAATTGCCATGAAAAGTTTTTTAAAAAATTTGTGATTCGGAGTCGACATTAAACTGTAGCTCCCGTCACTCATGTATAAAATTAACGCACACACACAACACCAGTGGTATGAGAAGCTAGGTGGTAATCCTGACTAAAGGATTGTAATGCCCAAATATGTATGTATGTATGTATGCATCTACTTATAAGTAAAAGCGTAGAGAACATAAAGAAAAAAGAAGATGAAGAAGTGATTTCTCACAACCAATCTAATGTCAGACGTTATTAGAAATCCTAACAGCGGTCATCTCCTTCACGACAATAAAGGAACCCAAGACAAGAACCTTAAGTCTTCATTTCTTCACTTTAGGGTATATATTCTGCACTTGTCTGCGCTACGTATTCAGATGAAATTTCCTGGAGAGGACGATCGGATCCCAGGTGACTACCGATAACGTGGTTAACCTGATGTTAACATCATGCGTAAACTGGAACGCGGTATGTTTATTCGCGAAGGAATTTCTAGTACAACAGAGAATAATAGAGAGAGCAACAACAGCAGAAATGGATAGCAGCACCCGCTGAATCTTTACCTCCCCCGATGTAATGCTTGATTGTGGTCCCGGGGGGGGGGGGGGGGGGCGACTTAATGGAAGTGTGACGAACTAGGTTGGGTTTAGTACGTATTCGTTTAGCAAGCCGACAGTAAGTCTTGCGGCGAATCGTGCACATTGTGTAGACCGTCGCACCATCCATGCTGTGTGTCTTAATTTTTTATCCATGAGTGGGAGAACCTACAGGTTAATGTCGACGCTGAAGGATAGATTTTTTAAGAAACTTTGCGTGACAATTTTATTTTACTTTCAGAGTTTTAACCACAAGACTGGTGTGATGAACTCACCGAAAAAAATATTTTAAACCTTTCTAGCAGGACTGCAAAAAGCTTTTTATCTCTTTAAGGAACACAGAGCTCTCATAAAATATGTATGATGTAACATGTTCTAGAATGATAGGGTGGCCATGTGTCATTCTGAAAACCAAAGCAGGTTGTAAAAATTTATTTTATTCCGGGATTCACCGTTTGGGCCCTAGTCCTTTCCAAAATATGGTTTTAAATATGACTTCATAGCGTCAGAAATATTAAATGGCTTACTCAGGACCTGCATTAGGGTTGTTGAATTGATGATCAGTTCCCTTATTATTAGAGAGAGCGAGAGAGAGGGAGAAAGAGAGAGAAAAAGAGAACATGCCAACGAATTTTAGAAATTCAGTAAAAGTAAGTACATAGACTTTGTAGTTTTAAATCCAGCAATCAGAGCAACGTATCTAACGTTATAAGTTCTCCAAATGATGCAAGGAGTCCTTAGCTGACTTCTCATAGGTTTGAAAAGCTCTGACGTGAGTAATTCATTTCCAACAAAACAAGTCAAGTACCATGAAATATTTAAAAGGTTCCTTAAAACCAATGTTGATCCCCTTTGTATAATATTTTAAATCACACTCACACTCTAAACATATATTACTAGCTGGCATATATTTTCTCTTAACCACATTAAATCTCAAAGTCCACACCCTTGCCTTAAGAAGAATATTTATTGTCTTAATGCATCCTTGTTATGGTATGCAGAGAAGAAGAACGAACGTCTTATTTGATTATCACAAACTGATATGCTGGCCATAATCAAGAGTAACCCTCAGTCTTCTGATGGCCTTTTTAAAACTTCTGTTATGCGCTTTCAATTATGAATTCATCAGCAATTGCCAAGTCCTGACAAGTCCTGACAAGATGATCACATTAATTATTATTAATTACGCTGTAAAGTATGCAACATTTTTATGTTTTCTACTGCAGCCTATATATACACTCCTATTTATTTTCCTTTCTCCCGCTCTCACTCTCTCGCTTTCTCTCTCTCTCTCTCTCTTTGGCTTTTCTGTGTTATATTTTTTTATTTTCCCGAGGCGTTTAAAATAAAACATCGGCAATCTGCATTAATATTATGCAAGGACAGCGAGGAGATGCAGTGATAAAAACAAGGGAAACAATTTTTTTTTCCTTTTTCGTATTGATTGTCAATCATGGCCTGACAATCTGATGATGAGGATGCAAAGGAGGCCATAAATGATGATGACGATGTCGATAGCGATGGTGATGGTGAGTTGATTGAAGTCCTGCAGTTTAAATGCATTGCTGGAGGTTTCCTTGAAATTATAATTTAATTAAAAAATCCATTTTATGCAATAACACTCTCTCTCTCTCGTAATGAGAAAAACTGCAGAAGCAATGGTTTTTTAACACTGAAATATACATTCAAACGAGGGCAGTTGGAAAAGTGCAAGGCAGTTAATATTTCAAATGGAAAGTTTTTTATTTCAAATTAAATTTCTTTGAAGTTTTTAGAAGAAAAAGGGTTTTTGAACAGTTGCCAGAGACAATTCTTAGTAAGATGCATTAAAAGCGATCATAGGACAGAGGTGGCCATAATTCCGATGTTAAGGAAACTCGTGAATTTTAATTTTGGTGCTTCAGATGAAGTTAACAAGACCCTCTGGAGATACGTTTACAGCCTGGCAAGTGCTCTTTTACCGATCTCTGGCATAGGTGAGTTCTATTCATTGGTAAACCCTTTAACGATCAGTTAACTTGTACTTACATACATACATAATTGGTCATTACAATCCCTAAGTCAGGATTACGACCTAGTTTCTCACACCACTTATGTTGTGTGTGTTAATTTTATACATGAGTGGTGGGACCTACAGTATAAAGTCGACTCCGAACGACAGATTTTTGAGAAACTTTTCATGGTAATTTTATTTATTTACGCTCAGAGTTTTTGCCAGAAATCTGCTGAGAGGAAGTCGCCGAAGAATTACTTTTTGTATTTTTATTTTGAAGTCTGGCCTGGGGCTCGAACCCTGGATTTTTCGTCTAATAAGCCAACACACTACCTACTAGACCACAGCGACTTCGACTTAACAATACGCAATATAATGGTTCCTGCCAACGCTATGTAGCAAACTTCATGCCCATAGACATCGTAGCAAACCTTTCCAAGACTGTATGGAAGCCGCACGAATATCAAAATAGTATTGTTACGAAGACGAAAAATCTGGATGCTAGTGTTTTGCTTTTACATCGCTAAACATTAAAATTATAAATAAAGGCTACAAAAACAAAACAATACAGTAAACAAACCTGTTTACAAACTATCGTACTGCTTAATATAACAACTAACACCAGCATAAAAATGGTAAACAAGTAAACAAAACTACAACAAGAATGCCACAATAAAAACGTAAACAACGATGTTTACAATTATAAAGATTTCGAGAAGGCGAAGTCATGAACATTCATCAGACTGCAGGCGAGTGTGTTAGTGAAGTTCAGTCAGTCTTGTGTGAAGATGTGGTGTGTTTGAAGAGATTAATCGTAGTTTGAAGATCTCCGTTACAAAAATCTGTCGAATAATTGCCTAGTAATTGTTATTGTTTATGCAAAGGTTATAAACAGTGAAATAACAAAGAAAAGCAATTGTTGTTGTTTACATAAAGTTGTGAACAGTGGCACACGGAATTGTGCGAATAATAAAGAATTTTTATTAAAACAGAACAGAAATTTATTTTTATTTTATTTGCAGTCTATGAGCATATTTTAAACGTTTTCAAAAGGTAAAAACGTAACAATATCATAAAGAATTGCATAAAGGTAAAGTTTCCACCCCCGGTAATAAAGCGGGAGATGGAATGTATCAGAATCAGTCGATCAGAGTCAGCTGAGCTAAGATCTGCTCGATTGATTATCGGAGGGCTGTTAATCAGACTCGACTTCCATTATTCGAGAAAGAGTGGTTGCTTCTTTGTGATTTCCTTTTATCTAACTAGAAGTCATTACGGGGAATAGTAAAATGGGTACACATGCCAAACGAATTGTACTTGGCCACATAACAAATAAATTCTGCAGGAGCTGAAAACACAAGCAAGAAGAAGAAACCTTTATTCACCAATTAAATACAAACCCAGCGTAATGTCGGCGAACGATAAAGCAAAGAAGTGATCTGAATGGACAATAGGAGTCCAAGTGACGTCATCAGAAGTTCTAACTGGTTACAGGACTAGGGTAAATGCACAAAAATGCTATCATAATGGGCCATAAGATGCCTTCTTCCCACTTAACTAAAGCCATGAGAAAACCAACATTTTTGAACGAAAGTGTAGCCTGATTAATATCAAATAAAATCATAATCTAGCAGGTAGTATGTTGGGTACTTATTAGGCGTGAAGGCACGATTCAAACCCCAGGTCATATATCTCGAACAAATCGTGAAGTTGGGTCACACCATTTATGGATAAAATTAGAAGCTAGGTTGTAATCGTTGGAATGACCACTTAAGTAAGTAAGGAGATCCAATTCTGTCAAGAGGGTTAATGGAGAGGAAAAATATTTGCATTTGAAAGCTTAAGGTATAAACACATAGACGACAGCCGACAGATAACAGAAAGCTGCCAATTTTAGAATACACACGTTTATATGAAAACGATTATATTGAAGGCAGAACAGAAAAAGCCAAGACAACAACCTAAGCAGTTGCTGCGCAAATTAAAACTATTTTCTATTTTTGTGAGCAGCTGAAAGCAATTTAGTGATGCCAATATGACATGAAATCATAATAAAGAAAGCAGCTAAAAAGACTTATTGAAGAGAAAGAACAATTCTAAAATTAAGAAATTAAAAGCAATCCATGTATTCATAATACATAAAATAGAATTATAGATTCAATTTTTATCTGAATTCATTTGATAAATGTTTTGTGTGCGCGGTTTTTTCATAAGTGAGTTTATTTTTGCGCACAAAAAACCTGATAGTGACAACACTGAAAAATATATTTAAATTCAATTGTATTGATTTTGTTGTCTGCTCTGCTTTCAAAACATTTAAGCAGTCTGCATACGGCAGAAAAAACAGTTGGCAAAATTTTCTGTCGAACTGTTGTCTGTCGTCAATGTGTTTATACCTTTAGAAGACAACCGGAAATCTTCTTCTATACCTAGAATGCCTCAGCTTCAAGTTTTATTTTTCTGCCTTTCAATTTCCCATATGTGAAGGGGGACCAACGACTTTTGACCTCCTTTTTTTAGGGATGTGTAGACGCTTATTTTCTTTGGTTTGGCTTCATTAATTCATACTTTTGGTAAATAAATACACTAAAGGAGGTTCCCAAAAGCAATTGCTTACAGGCTTATGTGGGAGTTTCTGTAAATCTAACTGCTGAACTAAATGTTTTTAAAACTTGTTCATCTTAAAAGCTTTTCTCTCTAATACAAACGTACTTAATTTGTCACTACAACCCTTTAGTTAGGATTACGACCAAGATTTTCAAACCACTTACGTTGTGAGTGTTAATTTAATACATGAGCGGCGGGACGTACAGTTTACAATCGACTACGAATTCCGACATATTTTTGAAAAACATATCAACGCAAATTTATTTACTTTCAGAGAGTTTTTACAAGAAATCTGCTGAGAGAGGAAGTCGCCGAAGAAACATTTTTTTGTACTTCTTTGGTGGAGGTGTCCGGCCTGGGGTTGGAACCAAGGCCTTACGTTTAATAAGCCAACACACTACCTAGTAGACTATGGCGACTCTCTCTCTCTCTCTGTAATATAAAGAGTCCGCCAATTAACTTTTTTTTTTTTAAAATGCTTTAAAAAAAAACTTCTGAATATTTTCTCAAATTTCTATTTTTATTTGAAAGTACAATCCTTCCGTTTAATAATGGAAAATAATTTCATTCAAATGGCTGCCTCGGCTAGCCATGCAGTAGCCTACACGATCGGTCCAATTTTTAAGCACATTATCGATTGTGTGCAGCTTTATTTCACCAATGGCTTCATGAATATTGTCCTTTAAAGAGTCAATTGTCTCTGGCTTGTCGGCGTAGCACTTATCTTTGACGACACCCCCCAAATAATAGTCCAACGGTGTCAAATCGCAGCTCCGAGGTGGCCAAACGACATCAGCTCTGCAGCTGATAATGCGATCTTCAAAAACAGGGCGCAAAGCATCGAGTGTAGTTTCGGCTGTGTGGCACGTAGCGCCGTTCTGTTGAAACCAAATGCTGCCAATATCCTCCTCTTCAATTTTTGTGAACAAAAATTCGTTCAACATGGCCCGATAACGATCGCCATTGACTGTAACGGCCACTCCCAATAGCCCAATTATCCCTCTGGACCAAAATCCTCACCAAACAGCGTTTTGCGTGCGTCGGCTTTTTACTATATGCGTGCGGGTTTTCTGTGCCCCAAATGCGACAATTTTGCTTGTTTACATACCCGCCAAGATCAAAATGAGCTTCATCTGAAAAGATGATTTTTTTTGCCAAAATCGGAATCTTCTGGTGTAGGCTACTGCATGGCCAGCCGAGGCAGCCATTTGAATGAATTTATTTTCCATTATTAACCGGAAGGATTGAACTTTAAAAAAAAAAGGCAATTTGAGAAAATATTCAGTGGTTTTATTTTAAAGCATTTTCAAGAAAAAAAAGTTATTTGGCGAACCCTTTACCACCATGATATTTCTCTTAGTGTTGTAGTACTTTTTAAACATTTTTTTTATTAACGTAAACCAAGCCGGGCATTACTTGTCAGTTTATATTTCAAACCGAAAGAAAAAGAAATTCATTTTCGAATTACACAAAACGATAACGAGATATAACACAATACACAGGAATATATTTTTTAAAGAACATTTTTTTTCTAAACCACCGCCCCAAGAAATAAAAGCAAAAACAAAATGCATTTCAATCTTCTCTTCACAATAACAATAAGCGCTTTAAGTAAGTATTTATGGGGGATAAATGAAGGCGGAAGGGAAGGGGGAGAGGATATGTATTTAAGGATTTCATTTTCAATTTCATTTCCTTAAAAGTCTTAATGTATGCGAATGGAATACGAGCTTCAAAACGCATTAAACGCCAAACGGAACTAAAGATGGCCAACACTATTGACAATGATTTTGGAGTGTTGAAAACCCAAAAGAGCGAGGACCATGAGCTTAACCAAAGGAATGCGGAGAAAAATGGTAAGATTTTAATGGATTTCTGTTAGGAAAATTGGAATGATTTTTGTAAGCCAAAAAATGCATTCGTATGTTCTTGAACAGATGGCTCCAATCAACAATCGAAAGAGAATGAAAACAAAGTGATGAAAAGACCTCCAATACCAGCCGTGATTGTACAAGAGAAAGGTGATTAGAAATCCAATCATTTTAAAGGTTTTGCCAAATGACAAAAATGTTCAAGGCGAAAAAAATATTGGAATTTTAAAATATTTTCTTGCTTTTCCTAACTCAGTACCCGCAGATCTACTCAGTGTAGAGGGTAGACCCCTTGCACTCTCTTCTAATAATTCTGCCTCATGAACTTCTTTCTTTTTTTCTAGTTCCCTTAACCATTACCCATGCGGCACGTGTTGTCAAATTGCCCAAGAAGCTAGTATTGCGCAATCCGTCTCATCACAATCCCCAGCTGATTCAACATTTCTCGCAGATCAATGATGACCCCATTTTGGATTATCTCTTCAACACTCTGGGTGGAGCGAAGCCCATGTACCCGAATGTGCAATCATCTGGCATACTTAAGCCACAATATGAATCACCACGCACGCGCACCATTATTTATGCTCCTCCCGTGATTCTTAAACAGCCCGTACAACAGCAGCACAAACAAATGGAAAGTTTAATGGAAAATGCTCTCACAAGTCTTTTACTGGATGACCCAAATGCATTGGCCTCAGGAGAGGATGCCATATGTTCTTCACGTTCGAAAACTGGTAACGCTAATGGTAATGTTAGCGGTAGTGTAGCCATTACTAGCGATGATAATATCGATGATAAGTCCGAGCTGGCCAATAATGATGGCAATGTCATACAGTTTTGCTCGTGTCATTTCATCAAGCGTTTAAAGGAGAAACATTAAGTTTGGTTTTCTTGCCAAACAAAAACAATGAAATTCTTTTTGTTTTTTTTTTTTTGTAATAAAAAATAAAGAAAAAAATCCTTGGCCTTTACTTACCTTATCAAATGCCATGGGCCGTGATAGCTTCTCTAGGGTTTGTTGCTGGCTGGTTGCCGAGCCAGTCATGGAGGCCGATTGTAATGTAGTTGAGCTACTACTACTGCTGCTGGTCGTACTGCTGCCATGTTGTGAGGGTGATGAGGCAGAAGAAGAATTTGATTGTTGCTGTTGTTGCGTTTGTTGTTGTTGTTGTAACCCACCCCCTGCAGCCTGATGTTTCACCAAAGCATGACCATAAGAGCTGCCACTAAATGCTGTAGCAGCCTGGGTGGTAGCCGAATATGTTGTGGCTGTTGCCGCCAATGCCGGATTAAGTTGTTGCTGTTGTTGTTGTGTTGCAATAGTTGTACTGCTGGTATTGGTACTGCTGGTGGTAGCCTTGCCACATAGACTTGGATCGGGTGTTTCATGAAATGTTACCATATGTTTTAGAACCAATTGACGATCTCTATCTGGCGGTACACCGCCAGGCGGCTCCATGGCCCCAGCACGTATATCAATGAGCGCCGTTGCCTTCGCCGCCCTGAGTGACCCAATGTGGCACTCGTTTTGTCGTTATTCTCCAAAAGAAATATTTTTTTTGTTTCTTTTTTTTTTTTTTTTTTTGTTTTGGATTCTCTTTTCTTTGTTGCTCTCTTTACGTGTTAAGTTTTCCTTTAGAAAAGAAAAGTTCTTGTCAGTTGTTGTTGCTGTTGTTAATTTTTTTTAAGTGGGTTTTTAAAGATTTTTAGTTTTTCTTTTTTTAATAAATTTCTTGGGATTTTATTGAAGAAAATAGTTGAGAGTTTTTTATGTTTTTGTTTTTGTTTCTTTTTAAAAAAAATCTACGTTTTTAATTTGTTAAAGTTTTATGCGTTTTATCGTGCAATAATTCTTCTTTTGTTATGGCCAAATAAAGATGCTCATTTGTTAACCAAATTCCATCATGTCTTTGTGTATAAAAATATTTGCTGAAAATATACACGAAAAAAATAATTACGAATTTAGAAAAATATTGAAAATTTATCAATAACGAGCCTATTTACTATATTATTTTTAACACAATTGTAATTGTAATAGCAAACAGTCGAGAAAACAATGAATTTTTGCCATATTTAACGCCCGTGTTTTAACTATCGGGTCCGCCGTCTAACGTTTTTTTTTCTCAACCAGTGCTTATTTCGTGAATGGTAACACTTAGCTCATGTCTGATTTGACAGATAATTAGTTTTATCGTTCCGCTGAACGAATATGGTTGTGTATACTGAAAGAAACTGGCATCCTCATCGATAAACCAAAACGTGAAATCCAAAAACTTTGCTGCTGTGGCAGAAAGTATGCGTGAAGCGCCATCAACATCAATTCACCGTCGTTCTCAAAAATTGAACATTTCGGAGACATCATTGAGACGAATTTTGCATAAAGACTTTGGTATGACGCCATACAAAGTCCAATTGGTTCAGGAGTTGAAGTCAATGCGTTTTCGCTTCGCTAAGTAGGCCTGCGATCGACTTACAGAAGATGCCGATTTTGGCAAAAAAAATCTTCTTTTCAGTTGAAGCTCATTTTGATCTTGGCGGGTATGTAAACAAGCAAAATTGACGCATTTGTGGCACAGAAAAGCCGACGCACCCAAAACAAGTCACTGTTTGGTGCGGATTTTTGTCCAGAGGCATAATTGGGCCATTTTTCTTCGAAAATGAGCAAGGAGTGGCCGTTACAGTCAACGGCGATCATTATCGGGCCATGTTGAACGAATTTTTGTTCACAAAAATTGAAGAGGAGGATATTGGCAACATTTGGTTTCAACAGGACGGCGCTACGTGCCACACAGCCGAAGCTACACTCGTTGTTTTGCGTCCTGCTTTTTGAAGATCGCATTATCAGCCGCAGAGCTGATATCGTTTGGCCACCTCGGAGCTGCGATTTGACACCGTTGGACTATTATTTGTGGGGTGCCGTCAAAGATAAGTGTTACGCCGACAAGCCAGAGACAATTGACGCTTTAAATGACAATATTCTTGAAGCCATTGGTGAAATACAGCTGCACACAATCGATAATGTGCTTAAAAATTGGACCGATCGCGTAGGCTACTGCATGGCCCGCCGAGGCAGCCATTTGAATGAAATTATTTTCCACTATTAACCGGAAGGTTTGTACTTTCAAATAAAAAAAGAAATTTGACAAAATATTCAGTAGTTTTCTTTTTTAAACCATTTTCAAAAAAAAAAGTTATTTGGCGCACCCTTTATTTAGTAGGGGCCTATCACAAAGAAGGAAGAATGCTTTAATGCCAAGAATGTATTCCGATGATTCATTCCCATAGGCACAGCAAGATAACGTCCCGATAATAGTTTTGTTTTCCTCAAACAAACTTGATTTGAACAGAGCCTTTGCTTCCCTTCATCTTTCATTCAATTGAGCATACCTTTACCGCTCCCACTCCATAGAAATGTTTTGGTTTAATCAGCGGCGTGGAAACTCATTGCGTGTTAGGTTAGGTTAGAGGACGTGTACTTGCCAATTAAGACAAGTATAGTACCCGGAGGGCGAATTGACCCATTGTACAACGTCCTAGTTTCTCACACCACTTATGTTGTGTGTGTTAATTTTATACATGAGGGGTGGGACCTAGAGTTTAAAGTCAACTACGAATGACACATTTTTTGAGAAACTATTTCATGGTAATTTTATTTACTCTCAGAATTTTTTTTGCCAGAAATCTGCTGAGAGGAAGACGCCGAAAAAATACTTTTTGTGTTGATGTGTGGCCTGGGGCTCAAACCCTGGCTTTTACGTCTAATAAGCCAACACACTGCCTACTAGACTACGGCGACTTCATTGCGTGTTCATTGCCGAGAATTCCTACATGATCTGCCACTCAGCAGAGGGTCACCTTTTTTTCCTTATTTAACTCCTCTAGAGAGTGACATACAGCCTTCAAGTTAACCTCATAAAAGCCGAGTGTTCGAATTGAGCACATCTTTCGATTGCATAGATTTCCAAGGTTCATATAGAATTGTATCTGACTACTGAAACCCGCAGCACTTGATTGGAATTAGGCGCGTTCTACAGTTCTACAGCAAAAGTCAAATGCAACTGAATACCAATTCCTAATATATTGTAACGATACAACAGATTACGTAACGATTAGAAGCAATGGATCAGTTACACATAATGATAACAACAGTTCCTAAAGTTTCTGTTTTAGAATCACTATTGCGGAGTGTAATGTATGACGGTGTTTATAAGTTAAAATATCCGACAGAGGATTCCATTGAAGAATTTACAGTAGATCTCATCGTATTTGCGCACCGGATACACTTGAAAGATGATCATGCAAGGAAGAGCCTTATGGTAATTAAGCAACTTTATGGAAGCACATAAACCCTAACGATGGAAGGAAGCTAACGAAAGTCTTTCATCCCGTAAGATGTCAAGCGTAAAAGGCGCTAAGCAACATCAAAAATAACTCGGGATACCGTATTGCATACTTAATTGGTCTTTACAAACATTTAGTTAGGATCAGAGATCAGCAATGAGTATTCAAAAAGATGAGTAGAATCGAATCATACTCATAGTTTCTTATACTTATACGCATTCATACTTATTTTAATGCCATACTCATACTACGCATATTCAAAGTTTGAAGTACTCATGGTACTCACACTTGACAATACTCATGATGTTGTTGATTTCGACTCTCCATGACTCATCGTATACACGAATCACAAAATAAGTATGATTCGCGTACGAACACTATAATACTCACTAGAAGGTTGTGTGTTTGCTTTTCTTGGTGAATGATTCGAGTCACTCGTAAGTACGGCTGCCTTCCAAAATGTATCAATACAAAGTTTGTATGCAGTTCTACTGCTGTATATAAACTAAGTAGATATGCAAAGTAACGAAACAATGCATCAACTATAAATCTGATGCCTGATTGCTTTTTGACTGCGTTAAAAATACACATTGACGACGTTTTGAAATAGAATACATTGTATATATTTTGTACAGCGCCATTATGAAACACGATACTTTGTTCAAACACAAAGCAACTAACATTTTGGAAGGCAGCCTATTTTTCTAAAGTTATGAATCTAAATGAGTTGACTTATGAATCAAACATATTTCGAATGGTATGAGTTTGATGTCAACGTTGTACTCATACTCATTGCAACTTGTGCTTATAAATCAACGTTGTAATGAGTATGAATGATTCAGAGTACATAATTAAATTTCAAATATTGTTGACTCACTTATATTCAAAATTTCATGAGTGCTTATGAGTAACGAAAAAACGATTTATTGCTAACCTCTGGTCAGCATTACAACCTAGTTTCTCACACCACCCTAGCTGTGCGTGTGTTAATATTTTCATGATTGGCGGGACCTGCATTTTATCGTCGATTGCGAACGACAGACATTTCAGAAACTTTCATGCCATTTTTATTTACTTTTACCAAAAGACAGAGCTGAGAGCTAATGTTCGAAAGAAATTTTTCTTTGGTAATTTTTTCGAGATGTCTGGGCTGGGTTTCGAATCATGGCCTCACGTCTAATAAGCCAACACACTTCCTACTATACTACTACCTACAATACTGCTAGGACAGGTTCCTGTGCATACTTCATCTTCATCAATTTTTCTAGGGATTAGCTTTCCAACGGGTAGTATTTTAATTAGGAATTACATGGCCATCCATATGGCCAGTTGTTTTCGAGTTATACCTCAAGTAAGCTAAATTAATGACGAGTACTTTGGCATATTTTTTCTGCATTTAGCTGATGAAAGTAGAAAAATACAAGTCGTATTTCGTGTGTAGCTTCCGCGATGACCAATTTCTTCTATGAATACGATAGAATTTGGTCAGTACGAGGACTGTGTTTAGCCGTGGTATTACAACGGGCCTCTATGTGTACTCAAGTGAGCTTTTGTTATCACTCCAAACTACCTACCTAAGCCATATTTGGCGAAAAATAAAGAAACGGGGATAATGTACCAGTGTATACCACGGTTATTGCGTTTGCTATTCGCCAGATTTAGCTGAATAGTTGTTAAAATATTTGTCCACTAGGAAAAGATAGATTCTGAGGCTATGAAAGCCGCTGAATATCGCTTTAAATGGGGTATCGAGCTCAAAGCCTACAATAAAGGTTAAGGAAGAAACAAATTTTGTTCCCAAATTTGCTTGAAGTCTAACCTCGTAAATTGAATTTGAAAAGAAGAAAAAAAGAAGTCGTTATACTTACAATGTTTCATTTTTCCTTTCTCCTTTTCGATTTTTATTTTTTTTTTATCAAAAATTTTTAAATGATCTTCGCGATTAAAGTAAAACGTTTCAAATCAAAATTGATTTTTCAGTGTGATTTGATTTTCAGTTTCCTTGTTGTCTTCTTCTGCTTCACAATATATATGCAGTGCGTGTGTGGCACACAATAGCTAGCCGATGTCACTGGGGGGTCGTTTTTATCTTCGGTCGTTGGTACGTTAAAACAATGAATTGCACGCGGCTATTGGCAACAATAAAACATCAGGCTGTTGTGGTGGACCGTTTGGGTTGAAACATCATTTCGTCACTGCGTTAGAGGAGAGAAAGTCTGAAGTTGGTGTGCGTTGCGAGAGCAGGGTGTTGTGTCAGTAGTAGTAAGCAAGTGAGTGAGTGAGTGTTTTTAATCAAAAGAAATTTAATTTTCTCAACAATTGTTTCTTTCTGTGAAAGAGGAATTCCTTTTTCAGTTGCAGTTGCTGTTGCAGTTGCAGTTGCAGTTGTAGTTGCAGTTTTTCAACTTTTTTCCGATTCAACAACAAATTTTTGCGAAACTTTTTTGTTGTTGCCAAAACTTTGTTGTCAAGTTGTAATAGTTGTTGTTGCTGTTGTTGATTTGGTAAATGTAGTTGCTGTTGTTGCCGAATATATTGTTGATGTTGTTTTTGCTGTTGTTGCTGTTCATAGTTTATCGACCAGATTTTTGCCGTTGTTGACGCTAAACTCTTGAAATCTTTTCTCTTTTCAATTGCTGTCCAACAACAACGACTGTCATTAGTGGCTGCAAACAACAACAGGAGCAACTTTTTAAAAAGAAAACTTTGTTGTCGACAATATTTCAGTTGCTGCTGCAGCAAATGTTGTAATTGCTCACAGAGCCGCTGTTGCCCTTCGTCTTTTTTGAAACTTAATAGACGCTGTCGCTGTTGGTATTTTTTTATTAAAAATTTATGTTGTTCTGCTCGTTTATTAATACGGAAGCTGCTAGTGCTGCTGCTGTTCTGGTTCTTGTTCTTGTTCTTCTTAGTTAAGGGATTTATATTGAGGGGTGGCCTTAGAAGGCTACCAGCCATTATGTGTCATTACCCAGAAGGATATTAAGCACGAAATTCCATTAAAAAAACAAACGATTTATTTATTTAGTATTTCTCTCTCTCTCTCGTACTTTATCCCGTTATAGTTATCGTTATCGTTATTGTTCAATTAGTTTGTTTTGCCCTTTTTGAGAGAAACTCTTTAGTTTTGCTTAACGCGAGTCATTTCAGAAATTAGTCTGTAGTATTGGGTGCTGCAAAGAGGGATAATGACAGGATATTAATTTAAAATTTAAACAAGAGAACAAGTTAAATCTAATCATTGGTTATTAATAATATACAGTCACAGAAAAAAGTATACATACACCGGTATACACCGGAAAGTTTTGTTACGATATAAAGGATGTCCTTGTCTTGCCTTGTCGCTTCTATTGTCTCTACAGGTCTTTTAAACCGTCTGCATACTGGTGTATGTAGACTTTTTTCTTTGACTGTATACACAGTTGTAATTATGAAACTATTAAATTAAAGGACAATTTATAGGTCTTTTTTAGCCGTGAATTGTTTTTGTAGGGCACACCAGGAATGTATAGGCACTAGATACATTCCTTAAAAATTTATTGATGAGTTTCTATAACATGAGACACTTGGAAGTGTCCTTTCTTATCTAAGGAACCCCACACTCTGAGAGAAGATGACCATACTACTTCTGGACCTAGTCATGACAAGAGATGTCACACTGGAATTCGAAGTAGGGTCCCTCCCAATAGATCCTCTGATATCATCAGCTTCGGAAATTTTATGTTCGACAAGAACTTAAGTCTCTTACTATGGATTTCAGGCCTTGATTCCGTGTAACATATTTCCCCCTATTAAGATATTTATCCCCTCCGCCAGCCATTAGGCAAACAGATATCTTTGCAGTGCAATCTTCAGGTTTAAACGGGTTGGCATACTCCTCGACCCCTTGATCAGCTTTTATGGCAGTTTTGTGTCAATTTACTATGAATTCCTGCTTAAGGAGACCGAATAATTGTGCAGCTAATGAACTTGCTTCAGCAAGTATTCTACAACCGATTACCAATCCATATGAACAAAATTATTCCACCGCTAGGCAGTCAAAGGTCCCGCCACTCATGTATAAAATTAACATACACAACATAAGTGGTGTGAGAAACTAAGTCGTAATCCTGACTGAAGGGTTGTAATGACCAATTATGTATGTATGTAGGCAGTCAAAGGATGCTGTGTGTATTGACGTTATGCATGAATGGCAAGACCTACAGTTTAAAAGCGACTCCGAAAGACAGATTTTTAAAAAAACTTTTCATGGCAATATTATTTTACTCCCAGAGTTTTTGCCTGAAATCTGCTGAGAGGAAGTAACCGAAGAAATATTTGTTCATATTGCGTATTATTGGAGATGTCTGAACTGCAATTTGAGCCGTAGCCTCACGTCTAATAAGCCAACACAAATATTAGACTAGGCTAGACTAGACTATACTAGACTAGACTAGACACCACCTAATAGACAACAGCGACTTGCTCCTGTTTAGTTCACTCATTAAAGGAAAATTCTTACGTATTAATTTCCAGGGCATATGGTTAACCAGGGTTCTCAACCAGAAGATGCAAAGATACTTGCGAAGGCTGTAGTTTATGCACACTTCCATCGAATGCATAAGTATTCCTCTGTCCACCGTTAGGATGTCAAAGGCTCCATCATATATTGGAGTTTAACAAATTCTGGGCTGAGAAAAAAATCTTGTTTTACTGCCAAAATCACCAGCCCTCCCCATTGGATAGAAAGCGAACAAAAAAATCGATCCCCAGGGTTATCCCCGTCATTATTCTCAAGCGTAATTTATTTATTTGCTTTGAAACGTCTTCTGCAGGCATTGTGTACTCGTAGGCGGCGTAAAGAGTCCTCCATTATCGACACGCACTTCTCGATTCGGCTCATTTTAAATATCGGGTCCGCCATCTAACGTTTTTCTTTTTCAACTAGTGCTTATTTCGTGAATGGTAACACTTAGCTCATGTCTGATTTGACAGATAATTAGTTTTATCCTCCCGCTGAACGAATATGGTTGTGTATACGCTTGAACAACGCTGGGAAATATTGCGACATTATTTTGGAAATCATGGTAATGTTGCAGAGAATGTGTGCGAAATTTGCGTACGGATATTGGAAGAATCTCCGTATGTTCGTTATCTTGTGAAAAAAGTGAAAGAAACTGGCATCGTCATCGATAAACCAAAGCGTGAAAAGCCAAAAACAGTGCGTACAGCCGAGAATATTGCTGCTGTGGCAGAAAGTGTGCGTGAAGCGCCATCAACATCAATTCACCGTCGTTCTCAACAATTGACATTTCGGAGACATCATTGAGACGAATTTTGCATAAGGACCTTGGTATGACGCCATACAAAGTCCAATTGGTTCAGGAGTTGAAGCCAATTGACCATCCAATGCGTTTTCGCTTCGCTAAGTGGGCCTGCGATCGACTTACAGAAGATGCCCATTTTGACAAAAAAAATCATCTTTTCAGATGAAGCTCATTTTGATCTTGGCGGGTATGTAAACAAGCAAAATTGTCGCATTTGGGGCACAAAAAACCCGCACGCATACATTGAAAAGCCGACGCACCCAAAACAAGTCACTGTTTGGTGCGGATTTTGGTCCAGAGGCATAATTGAGCCATTTTTCTTCGAAAATAAGCAAGGAGTGGCCGTTACAGTCAATGGCGATCGTTATCGGGCCATGTTGAACGAATTTTTGTTCACAAAAATTGACGGCGCTACGTGCCACACACCCGAAGTTACACTCGATGTTTTGTGCCCTGTTTTTGAAGATCACATTATCAGCCGCAGAGCTGTTGTCGTTTGGCCACCTCGGAGCTGCGATTTGACACCATTGGACTATTATTTGTGTGGGGTGCCCTCTAAGATAAGTGTTACGCCGACAAGCCAGAGACAATTGACGTTTTAAAGGACAATATTCGTGAAGCCATTGGTGAAATACAGCTGCACACAATCGATAATGTGCGTAAAAGTTGGACCGATGGTGTAGGCTACTGCATGGCTAGCCGAGGCAGCCATTTGAATGAAATTATTTTCCATTATTAACCGGAAGGATTGTACTTTCAAATAAAAAAAGAAATTTGAGAAAATATTCAGTAGATTTTTTTAAAGCATTTTCAAAAAAAAAAATGTTATTTGGCGGACCCTTTAGCTTTCACTACTAGATATGGAATCGGTTATCGCATTCCATTACATTCTTAGGCTGGTTATCTGTTGGATTCTAAAAGAGTCATGTCTTTAATGTCAAGCCTTGATGCTAATTGTCGAGGACGGTTAATCATAACTTGTCAGATAGTTCTGGCGATATTAGTTCATATTTCTAGGCAATTATAGGTGGCAACCCTGTCGTTCTCGATCTACCACAATAAACGAAATCACATGTTAGTAGCTAATGAAACGGAAACAGAGCAAAAAAAATACAGAAAACTGGATAAAAAGTTAAAGGAGAGTAGCCTAGAGCTCCTTACTTTCTAAAGAAATATAACATGTATGAATCAATATAACATGATCCCACACAAATAAAATCAATTCTAAAGCGATTGGTATGTATCAAACAAAAATTCGCGATTTTGGACGCAAAACTCCACAGTCATCATAGTCCACTAAGTAGAGTGTCGGTTTATTAGACTTGAAGCCTCCGTGTCTGACCTGGGGACATCTCCAACAAAACGAAAAAAAAAATATTGCGTAGGCGGCTTCCTCTCAGCAGATTTCTGGCAATACTCTGAAAGCAAAAATAATTTTGCCTTGAAAAGTTTCTCAAAAATCTGTCGTTCCGAATCGACTTTTAAGTGTAGGTCCCATCATTCATGTATAAAATTAACACACACAACATAAATGGTATGAGAAGCTAGGTCGTAATACTGACTCAATGGTTGTAATGACCAATTATGTATGTATGTATGTAAACTCTGGATATTCTCTCGTATAAGCGGTACATTAGCTGTTTAAGACGTTCAACTCAGTGTTATCCAGGCAGTTATCCCAAATGCTTACAGAAACTCCAGGATAAGTAATTCAGTCGTTTCTATTCCAAAAGTAAATCCAATCCCCTTTATTTCTTAATAATAATAAAACGAAATCCCTTTTCAATAAATTATATTTTCACACGTTGAATTCCAATTTATTTTCAACGATAAAAATCAAAACATTTTGCCTCTTAAATATTCGATGAGCAGAATAAGGATTCATGCTTAAATATTACCCCCACACCCGGGATTACCGGGGAACGTTTCCTTTTTTTTTTGTGACAAAACTACAGCATAACCTGCCTTATTGCTGGCCTTTTATTCCTTTCTCTTCACTTAAGCAAACCTTAAGGGCCGTTTAGCCATTTAGAGTAAGAGAGAGTGAAAGAGAGAGAGAAAGAGAAAGAGGGAGCAAGAAAAGGCCAAATATTTCCGTCTGTTCAATGGTAAATATTTGTGTTTGACAAGTATACGACGTTTGTGCGACTTGAGAGAGAGAGAGAGTTCGTTGAGAGTGCGTGGGTGGGGTGATGTTTATTTATTTAGTTATTCATGCAAAAATTGTAGGAAAAAAATAAAACAGAAAAACATTCTTTTTTTTATTTGACAAACGGATTAATGGCACTTGTCCGTACAAAATGTTGCAAAGCGATACCACACTTCTGTTACATAAATATTCGGATATTCGTTTTCCCTTTTCGTTTTTCTTCCCTTTTCTTCCCTTTTTTTTTGTATAAATCAGTAGGAAACGGAAATGCCAAATATTAGAGAAATTGAAGAGCATAGTAGAGTAGAGTAGAATAGAATAGAGAATGAAAAGGATAAATTGGAGTCAACATTGAACCTTTAAATACAACTTTAACTTACACTTTTATACAAACACTTATGTATACATACGTCCACACAAACATATTTTTTTTTCTTCATGGGGGGGAAAAGAGAACTGTTTTTGTGTTTTCCTTTTAAAGTACCTTTGGTCGTAAATCGTATTTATTTAATCAAATAGATTATCACTCTGGCCATTTGGTAAACAGTTTAGGAAACCGTTTGTAACAAAAGAAGGAGAAAAAGAAACATTAAATAAATTAAAGTTAAGGGGAATGTGCCTTAACTTACATAAATGGTATAAGATTTTCAAAGCTTTGATGGAAAAAAGGTACACAGTGTATGTGTAACAATATAAACCCGTGTTGTTGGTTTGGCAGATAAAAACTCTGCCCACTTCACTTGAAAACTGCTTAAGTTAGGTTTCTAAGTTAAGTCGCTTTTCTATCACCACCACTAAACCTAAGTTTTTAACCAAAGGTACGGCATCTCCTCATTAGATGTACAAAACCTAGAAATTTTAAGAGGCATATCGCTCAACAAGCCTATTACTGGTCAGAATATTGTTACGAATATGGAAAAATCTAGATACTGGTGTTTTCCTTTCACATCACTTAACATTAAAATTATAAACAAAAGCCACAAAAGCAAAAACAATGAACTTGTTTACAAATTATCACACTGAATAATATAACAACAAACACCGGCATAGAAAATGGTAAACAAGTAAACAAAAATATACTAACAAACTCTACAAGAATAAATGTAAACAAAATACACAAACAGCATTACAATAATAAATGTAAACAACGATGTTTACATTTATAGAGATCTGGAGAAGTTGAAGTCACAAACATTCGCCTTCAAAAAAACATTCATCAGACTCTTTACATTGCCATATAAAAGGCAAGGCAAAGCGGGCAACTGACTTAGTGAAGTTCAGTCAGTCTTATGTGAAGATGTGGTGCGTTTGAACAGAGTAATCGTGGTTTGAAGATCTCCGTTACAAAGATCTGTCGAATAATTGCCTAGTAATTGTTATTGTTGATGCAAAGGGTATAAACAGAGGAATAACAAATAAAGCAATTGTTGTTGTTTACATCAAGTTGTGAACAGTGGCACACAAAATTGTGCGAATAATAAAGGATTTTAATTAAAACTAAACACAAATTTGTTTCATTTTATTTGCAATCTACGGGCTTATATTTTAAACGCTTTTAAAAGGTAAAAACATATCAATATAATCGATTGTCTAGTTCTCTTGAATATGAAGTTGGGTTTCTATCACCACCACTAAACCTAAGTTTTTAACCAAAGGTCCGAAATCATCCTGATTAAATGCACTAGACCTAGCGTCAGAATATCATCTAAACTAACCCATACAGCCTTGAAGACCTTAAATGTCTCTCAAGCGCAAGCAATGGCTCCATTGCGTTACCTGTAAGCAATGGCTCCATTGCGTTACCTGTAAGCCTTTGAAAATTACCATCAGTAGGATTAAGCTAATAAATAAAGAATAAACAAACCCAAGTCGTTATGTTGGTATTTCGAATGTGTTCAGCTACATATGTAACGCCAATAGATGTCAACCAGATGGAACAGTTCTTGCTTACTTAACGGGTCAAAGCATTTTCATCATTACCCCTCTTCAGAACATATGGCTTCAGCAAAGCATTTCAGCCTTGTCTCTGTTTCTTCAATCAATTTTTGTTATTCCAGCTAAGCAGGTGATTGGTCTGCTGTAACAATTCCTAGGATAATAGGGCTGCCATCATTTCTCTTTGTCTAGAAACAACGTCTTTCGAGTATTTGGTGCAATGGTAGGGAACCTTGCTGATCGTTGATATTTATATCCTTTCCCACTAGGAGACAGCACTTCCTTCCTGTGATGCTATCCTTTTTCTATTTAAAGAGGGTGAGTGGTAGTCTTAGATGTATTTTGTTGGAGGAGGGTGAGGCCACTTAATTTTTAAAATTCCAAAAGCATGATGAAAGATTTTTTTTCACTTTCCAGTGGGTTTCGAACCAGGACTTCTCGGCATATAGACAAGCGCTTTAAACGCTATACCACACCGTCATTACAACCCTTTAATCAGGATTACAACCTGTCTTCTTACATCACCCATATTGTGTGTGTTAATTTCTACCATGGATGTCGGGACCTTCATTTTAACGTCGACCGAATGACAAATTTTAAAGAAACTTTACATAGCAATTTTATTTACTCTCAGAGTTTTTCTAAGAGGTCGCCGAAAGATATATTTTTTCTTGTTTAATTCATGTATTATTTTGTGTTGTTCGATATATCTGAGGAAGAGGTTGAACAACAAACTGTCGTTTAAAAAGCCAATACACTGCCTACGGCGAGTTTGATAACAAATAATATCGTGTGATGTGATGCAAAATAATATCGTGTAGCAATTCCTTGTAGGGTCGAGTTATATTCAATCAGTAAAACGTAACAATGTAAGAGTCCACCTGCTTTACTCTAAAAAGGATATGAATGGCACTCCCTCCCCATGCTGGCTACTTCGAAATCAATAGCTCTTCTCTAGCACTTCTCTCCTAAGGATATAAGCAATCAAGCGCTCTTTGCTATTACATGTTGTGAGCCAATAGAGAATGATTGTTGCGCATTCACATCTAGTGCATATGATTGACCAGAGTTCTCGACCAGAAAATGTAAAGAAACGTGAGGAATTGCTAGCTGATCCACACTGGCATCTTCTGTATGCCGTGAGGGACAGCCGACACAGACGCGTATTCATACATACATATGTTTACATACATACATATGTTCGTAATTGGTCATTGCAGCCCTTCAGCCAGGATTACGATGTAGCTTCGCACACCACTTATGTTGTGTGTTTTAATTTTATACATGAATGGCGGGACAGTTTAAAGACGACTCCGAATGACAAATTTTGGGAAAATTTTCATGGCAATTTTATTTTTTTTTTTTCTCAAAGATTTTGCCAGAAATTATCTGAGAGGCAGTCGCCGAAGAAGTATTTTTCAAATTTCATTTTTTTGAGATGTCTGATCTGGCCTCACGTCTAATATGCCAACACACTACTTACTAGACTACGATGACTACTAGAGTGTAGTTTATTCAATAAAAATTGTTATTTTCGTACGGTCGGGACGAGAGCTCTAAATAGACTCTCGTGTTAAAATGTTTCTTCAATTAATTTTTCTTCTTAAATACATAACGAATGCCACTTGCCCTAACCCAATAATTTTTGTTTTGAATAATACATGTGTGTGTTTTCTCTCATATCCACTTTCAAATTATGAAACTATTGTCATAAATTTATGGATGCCAGATTTATTGTTATTCGGCTACGACTGTTTATTTAGGAGGGTTTTTATTTTTATTTGTGTTTTGTCTCATAAAATAATAAAAAAAAAAACGAAAACGAATAACAACGAATTTATTTTTTAGCGAATTCTTTACGGCCAACCTTGAACCAATAATTTTGAAGATTTTATTTGGTTTTTTAAGACCATTAGTTTGGCTATTTTATGAGTGTGAGACAAAAAAATGTTTGAAAATTTTATTATTGAATGGTAGGGGTGGAGGGGGATAACCCCTCCAATAACAAATCATATCAAAGATTTTGAAAAATATTTTCTTCACATTTTTTTATAGTTTAGTTGGAGTCTTTTTGGTGATAAGCAACTAAACAAGGAGAGAGTCAAAGGATTCTACTGAAATTTACTCCACACTCGGAGTGAAGATGGCCATACTAGTTGTAAACTCTAAACATGACAGGGCACATCACACTGGATGGCAAAACCGGTGCAATTCTTCCTCTGATACCAAGAGTTTCGAAAATTTTATGTACGAGCTGGACTGCACAATGTTCGACAGGAAACTTAGGTCCCTTACTATCTATTTCAGGCCTTGATTCTATGTAAGAGATCTCCCCCTATTAAGATATTTATCCCCTCTGCCATCCATTAGGCAAACAGATATCTTTGGAGTGCAAGCTTCAGCCTTAAACGGGTTGACATATGCCGCGAGCTTATGATAGACTCTTATGGCAGTTTTGAGTCAATCAATTATGAGTTCCTGCTTAAGGAGACCGAATAATTGTCTAGCTGATGAGCTTGCTACAGCAAGCATTCTCCAACCGATTACCAATCTGCGTATGAACAAAAGTATTCCACCGCTAGGCTGTCAAAGGATTTTGTGTGTGTTGACGTTATGCATGAATGGCAGGACCTACAGTATAAAGTCGACTCCGAACGACAGATTTTTGAGAAAGTTTTTCATGGCAATATTATTTTATTCTCACAGTTTTTGCAAGAAATCTGCTGAGAGGAAGTCACCGAAGAAATATTTGTTCATATTGCGTATTATTGGAGATGTCTGACCTGCAATTTGAGCCGTAGCCTCATGTCTAATAAGCCAATACACCTACTAGAGTAGACACCACCTACTAGACAATGGTGACTTGCCCCTCTTTAGTTCACTCATTAAAGGAAAATTATTACGTATTCATTTCCAGGGCATATGGTTAACCATTGTTCTCAACCAGGAGATGCAAAGGTACTTGCGAAGGCTGTAGTTTATGAACACATCCATCGAATACAAAAGTACTCCTGTTTCCACAGTTAGGCTGTCAAAGGCTCCATCATATATTGCCACTGAATAAATCCTGGGCTGCGAGAAAAATATTGCTTTACTACCAAACTCCTCAGCCCTCCCCACTGGATAGAAAGCGAACAAAAAAATCGGTCCCCAGTGTAATCTGTGTCATTATTCTAATGCGGAATGGTATAAGAAGGGAATTTCTTTCTTCTGCAAACGACTTCTGCAGATGATGTATACTTTCGTAGAAACATAAAAAAGCATCCCCCATTATTGACACGCTTTTCTTCCATTCGGCTCACTCTAAAGCAGCTATCACTACTAGATATGGAATCGATTATCGCAATCCATTAAACTCTTAGGCTGTTTATCGGTTTGATTCTAAAAGAGTCATGTCTTGAATGTCAAGCCTTGATGCTAATTGTCGAGGCCGGTTAATCATAACTTGTCAGTTAGTTTCGGGGTTATTAGCTACTACTCTACTACTCTACTGCAATTTAAAAGAAAACCCAGGCCAACCAATCATTATTAAAAATTAATTTTTTTTAATTCTTAATTTTATTAAAAAAGAAACTGATTTGTCCTCTCTGTATTTCCCTCTTGCCATTACTTTTCATATTTACATACATAGACGAGTGACTGTAAATTCATGCCTTCAGAGAAAAGATTTTTACTTGGATTCCCTGTTTTTTGTGTTTGCATTCGTTGTTTAGTTGTGTACATTCGTTTTACTGGCCGGAAGTTTAATTATTTCTACAGGAACTGGCATTTAACGTTACAATTTCCTTCGCTTGCTGTACGTGTTGCTTATGTTTTCCTTTATTTTCATTCTTTTTTCTTGATTTTCATTTTCATATTGTCTTTCCAACATATCTTTTTCTGTTGTTGTTGTTGTTAGTTATAAAACAAAACACAAACATGTTTCTCTTTTTTTATTGCTACAACAATAATAACAACAACTACAATAAAAATAACAATTTTATTAACAAAACTTTTTCTTTTGTTTAATTACACCGACAAGTACTTTTGCCTACCTTGACTGCAGTAAAGAGAGTTGCAATTACATTCTCAACATAAAAACATGACTTTTAGATCAGTTGCTACACAGACAAGCCATGGGGTCCTGATGCAATGTTCTTCAGCGTGTGCTCGCTCATAAGGTAACATTTTCAGTGCCTCATACAACGTATGCTACACCTATCTCGTGTAATATTCAGAATCAAGACTCTGGTTATGAACGAGTATACGCAGTAGGATCTCACATGATCTCTTTGAGATGAGTAAACTGATGCCTGAAGTCACCCTAGTCTAATAGGTATTGCGTTGGGGTATTAGACGAAAGCTTGTGGTTATGTATACGCAGTAAGATCTCACATGATTGCTTTCACATGACGAAATTGATTCCTGAAATCGCTGTAGTATAGTAGTTGCTGTGTTGGCTTATTAGACGAGAGCCCGTGGTTCAACACTCGGCTAAGATATGAAAAATATTTCTTTCCTCGACTTCCTCTCGTTAGACTTCTGGCAAAAACTCTGAGAGTAAAATTAAAATTGCCATGAAAACGTTTCTCAAAAATCGGTCGTTCGGAGTCGACTTCGAACTTTAGGTTCAGCCCCTTAAAATTAACATACACGAAAAGGGGTCTGTATGAAGCTAGGTTGTAATCCTAACTAAAGGGTTAAGAACTAATATTGTTTCCTGAGTCTTAAGTTTAAACCAAAAGACCAAATTCTAATAACCTTCTCCACTCGAACGAAGATCATCTGTTGTTAACTTCACCATTCACAGTCAAAAATCATCTTGGATATACTGACCTAAAGCCACCATTAATACAGCCGATTCAGGAAGTTTATATTGCTTATTAGACATGAGTCCGAGATTCAAATTCCAGCTCAGACATCTCGAACATAAGGACAAATGGAAAAAAAATTCTTTCGGTGACATCTTCTCTGCGGATTTCTGGCAGAAAACTCTGTGAGAGTGAGTAAGATTGCCATGAAAAGTTTCTGAATAACACAGCCTTGCAAATTTAGACTTTTTTGGGCAAAGGCTCCAGGTGTTTCCAAAGGCATTTTGCACACTGAGCACGAATCTGGTTTCAAAAACAAAAAGGGGGTTGAAACCCCTAAAAATTGCGTTTTTGGCCATTTTTGAAATATTGTAGAGCTAAAGACTGACGTGCTAGAACCGTCGCTATTGTCAGAAATTGACAATTGATCTTTGCTCTTTGTTTATGTCTGACGGTCCAAACTTCCCATCCTTGGTGACATAAACAGGATTGTTTAATTGATGGCAAATTAGCAACAGAGGGCGCTGCAGTGTATAATTAAGCTTTTTTTATATTTTAATATTATTGTTGTTTTTGGCTTAAAATCTTTGTTTGTTTTTTTTTATTAATTTAAGTTATTCGCTTTTGATCGCCTGGAGAAATTTAGAGCTCCAGAAATTTTAATGATTAATTTTGCATTGACGGCATTCAGCCATTTTCATTGTAAACTAATAAATTAAAAGTAATAATTAAATAGTGGCAGTGAATTTAAAAATCGTTTGTAAGAAAACCAAATAAATAAAAGAAATTGTATAATAATTTTATATAAAAAAGGAAAGTGCTATTGGTTTGGTTTTTTTTTGTGCATTGGAATCTTGCTAATTTTGCTTTCTTTTTAGTGGCCTATTTTTCCAATTGTATAAAGACACAGACGGTACTTTTCTTTATTTCACACTTTTACATACAGTCCACGGAGTTAACATTTGGTCCTTCGAGCCGGATTTGGAATCATTTTTTTTTTATTTGCATCTATTAATTTTAATAAGGTAAAGTTGTTTGTGCTTTATTTTTTTATTGTTATTTGGTGGTGATTCATACACTTGTAAAGTTTTGTTGTCTAGTCTAACAGAACTTTACTTGTATATAATATAACAGTGTATATTTTCAAAAGGTATTGGTGTTATAATTTCAATAGCACAGCCATACTCTGGGAATTTATCGGATATTAAAACCAAACGGGTTTTAATATACACTGTTAATCCCTTTTGTCTTGGGTTATAAGGGGATAAATTTTTGAATAAAAAGATCAAATTGGGGTGGGAATAAATAGTTGAAAGTCGAGTTCAACAACCCAATTTGATTTTTTGTCCACAGTTGTGTGATAATTAGTAATTGTGCGTTGAGTAGTAGCAAAGTCTATTACGATTAATGACGATCCTTGACATCCACCTTTTACATGATAGGGGTACTCGTAAATAAATGTTATTTATTTTTTTTATTATTGGTGGATCAAAATTTTTGAACAGATGTTTGATTGAACAAAAATTTAAAATTTTGTTTATTAAATTTTTGAATTAAATAACCAAATTTATTTGTGAGTTTTGTTTCGTATTTTTTTTGACGTTTTGGTCTTTTATACTTTTAATATTACCAAGGCGAATTCATTAACGAGGTGGGAATAGTATTACAATAAGTACAACAATACAAAAACAACAGGGATTTTGTTTTTGTAAAAATGTACACATCTTGTCAAAAAAAATTAACCCTCAAACCTCCATACGAAATTAGTTAAAGCAATTAAAAAAAACTAAATAAATTTTATATATTGAAAATTCTTATGAATTTTATTATTACATTACATAAGGTGCTGCAGTAACCTGTACATTAAAAAAAATATCAGCTGCAAACGTTATTTCTTATAATAACAAATTTTCAACAGAAGATTGGTCCAATTTGTTTTAATCCCTATATCCCAATCTTCAGAAAGAGAATTTGTTTTAAAAATAACACACAAGTTATTTCAGTCATAATTTAGGCACCTAGTTGGAGACATGATTTTTTTTTTTTTTTGGTAATTCATCACTCTTACCTAAATAACTATAAATATATGTATTTAGTGTTAAAGGCTTAAATATTGTTAATCATCTTGCAACAATTTAAAATATATACATACTCTTCAGTCAGGATTATGATCTAGTTCCTCACACCACTTATGTTGTGCGTGTTAATTTTATATATGAGTGGCGGGACCTACAGTTTAAAGTCGACTCCGAGCGACAGATTTTTGAGAAACTTTTCATGGCAATTTTATTTACTCTCAGAGTTTTTGCCAGAAATCTGCTGAGAGGAAGTCGCCGAAGAAATACTTTTTGTGTTTCAATTTGATGTCTGGCCTGGGGCTCGAACCCTGGCTTTTATTATTATTAATATATTATTATTATTATTATATATTATTATTATTAATATATAATTGGCTTTAAAATAGTAATCCTAAAGAATTTCCAGAGTGCGTATCGTTAAGGATACATGCGGTACATATGAGGGTTTATGACTAATATGAATACGAAATTGAATATCGAAACAAAATACACAAAAAACAAACATTTTTTTTGACATTGTTACTTACATCAGCTGGTAAACAAAACCCACCTCGTTAATGAATTCGCCTTGAATATTACTTTTAATTTTCTATTAAATCAAAATCTATTGAATTTATTGGATAAAAAGGATAAATATAATTTTTTTAACAAAGTGAGAATAAATAGTTATGCGAAACTGAATTCAATAAACAAATCGCGATTTATTGGATGTTTTTGCACATTTTGTACCTTTTGATTTTTGATTAGCAGAGCTTTGGTCATTGGAATCTCGTCCTTTTGCCTCAATTTCGCATTGCGCGTAACATTGTAGATATTTATGTCCGTCTATTAGCGATTTTTTCGATATCAATTTCGTTGTTAACCGTAAAGGTGGTATTGGTATCAATTCGATTATATAACCAAGCAGGCCGCGGTGAAAATTTGATTTTTTTCGTTGGAAAAATTTGAATAGTTTAAAATATAATTTTCGTCCTTATATTTTTTCCTGACTTAAGTTTTTCAGTACACTTGACCGCGAGGTTTTAAATACCAAATTGATAAATTTAATCGTTTTTCGGGATTTGAATTCAATATGCCAAAGTCAAGGAAATTATTGACTTTTGAAACATTTGCACAAATGTTTCTGGATTTTGAGAAAGATTTTAATGCCACTCAGGAAGGTAATACGGCCTTCTCTATAGAAATTCAGAGCGAAGAATTTAAGTTGCTATGGACAAAGGTTAAGGACGCTTATGAAGCCTTTGCCACAGGAGATGAGGAGGACTTAGAAGGTGATCGAGAAGCAGCACGCGAACTTTTCGGCCATTGTCGTTCGGGATACATTTCGGTAGCTGCCCTAATGAGTGAGCTCTCTCAGACTTTGGTCAATCGATGTGAGATGTCCTCGCCCCAGTGCCAAAATGGTCAAAGTAGCAAGAATCACTTTCGGAACCACATACAGTTACCACCATGTACCATGGAGGTATTTCATGGTGACTACAAATCCTGGCCATCTTTCCGAGATATGTTCACGGCGGTGTATGTGAATGGCGCCACTATTTCACCTGTCGAGCAATTATTTTATTTGCGGCAGTTTACGCGAGGTGAGGCATTGGAAATTGTCAAAAAATCACCTTTAACGACCCATGGATTCCAGGAGGCCTGGAACAATCTTAGAGATAGGTTTGAGAACCAGAGAATACTGGTGAATTCTCAATTAAAGATTCTTTTTACACTGGAACCTATAAAATTAGAATCGGCTCATAAGATTAAGGGAATCCAAAGAGATATTAATAATGCGATATCAGCACTTCGAATGCATGATATTGATATTTCTAATTGGGATTCGATTTTCGTATATCTCTGCTCCACAAAATTGCCCGTACTAACTTTGTCTATCTGGGAACAGACAATCCAAAACAAGGTGGAGATTCCCAAATGGAAGGATTTAGATAATTTTTTGACATCACGGTTTCAATCTCTGGAAACTGTGTCTGAAATACGGAATTTTGAATCAGTTGGTAGTAGTTCTAGGCCTGCCCCTGAAACTTTCTCTAACCCGAAAAAGGGAGTTCGATCCTTTTCCACTATGCTGAATAGGAGAGTTTGTACATATTGTTCGGGGAACCATTTGATGAATATTTGTCCGAAATTTTTCGATTTATCTCCTGGGAGACGGTTTTCGGTGGTGAAAAGGTACAGTCTTTGTATCAATTGCCTCACAGGTGGTCATAGACTCAATGAGTGTAAGAGTACTTTTGGTTGTACGGTGTGCAAGTTGAAGCACCACACTCTACTGCATTGAGAGGTGTCTGGATCCTCTTCGGGCGCTTTGGATGCGCCGAGTTCTAGCCGTGCAGTCAGGTCGAATGGTAGGGTCCAAAACTGCTTTGCTGCTACGTCGAGGCAGATACTTTTGGGGACGGCGGTAGTTGGTATCTACCACCGGGGAGAGACGTTCCGAGCTAGGGCCCTTATAGATTCAGGGTCTCAAGCAACCTTCATTTCGGAAGGATTACAGAGAAGATTAGGATTGCCAACGGTGAATATACATGCTAAGGTCTCTGGTTTGAATGGAGCATGTGCTGGTGCAGTCCAAAGGCAATGTTCGTTTGTCTTAACTTCTCTGTCGGGCGATCAACCTCGTGTGGACGCAATCGGTTTGGTGTTGCCGAAGTTGACAGGAATGTTACCTAGTTCAACTGTTAACATATCGCGATCTGCAGCCTTATCGGGGATTACTTTGGCTGATCCCAAATTCGATAAAAGCGGTCACGTTGACATTCTTATTGGTGGTGACGTATACCCTGACATCTTATTGGAAGGTGTCAGGAAGAATATTTTGGGAAAACTAATGGCGCAGGAAAGTATATTTGGCTGGATTGTAACCGGTCCTTTACCAGAGCTGAATTCGAAAGAGCTCTCAAATTATGTGTCAGATTACACGAAAATAGAGGTCGGCAGAGAATCTCAGAGAACTTTGAGGCCGAATAATCGAGGGCATAAATTGTTGCGAAATGGGTCCAAGTCCCTCTACACTGAGATAAATAGATCTTTTCGTACAATGGCCTACTGCCAATATTCATGGAAGTATGCTAAGGTTGGTGACACAGCAGCAATAAGAGAAGGTATAGGGCCTACCACTAAATGGTGTTTAGGTCGTATTCGAAATTTACGTTTGGGTAACAACGGTACTGTAAAAGCTGTGAATTTAGCAACTGACTGTGGAATAATTACAAGGCCGATTGGGAATCTTGTAATTCTTCCAACTAGCTGAATATTTTAATACGCAACTCTAGCTTATAGTATCATGGTACAACGAGGAAATCCCTCAGTGGTGAAGATGTCGAAGGCTATGAATTGTAAGGTCGCTTGAGCCACGATCATACCTGGTGGACGTGTGCGCAGCTGAAGTTAAACCTTCCATTTACCGGGCAATAGACCTAGTCCGTCTGTCCCTAGGAAGGTTAGGTTAAAAAACTGAAGCACCGAAGAGGACTATCCGCCCACTAGCCAAGAAAAATATCGGACCTCGTTCGTCCTGATAATCCACCAGTGGACCTAGTTCGTTCAATGATCGTGAGAGCGGAAGACCTAGTTCGTCGGAAGCTCTAGTTCCGATTTAGCAGAGGAACAATAAGCCTTAAGAATTCAATACCTAATTTTAGACCATGATACTTATTTCTGAATATATTTTTCGATTGCAACGTTTTTCTTTCTGGAGTATCAGACTTGGAACTGCTGCAAGCTGTCAAGTTTTTGGTGTTTGGTTTTCTATTGTTTTGAAATAAGAAACTAACATGAGAGTTTTTCTTTTGATTTTTTTCCTTTTTTTAGTTAGTCATTAGATGGAGGACATCTTTCTTGGTTGCAGTACTGCAAGGGCGCCGGCATGTTTATGTCTGACGGTCCAAACTTCCCATCCTTGGTGACATAAACAGGATTGTTTAAATGATGGCAAATTAGCAACAGAGGGCGCTGCAGTGTATAATTAAGCTTTTTTTATATTTTAATATTATTGTTGTTTTTGGCTTAAAATCTTTGTTTGTTTTTTTTTATTAATTTAAGTTATTCGCTTTTGATCGCCTGGAGAAATTTAGAGCTCCAGAAATTTTAATGATTAATTTTGCATTGACGGCATTCAGCCATTTTCATTGTAAACTAATAAATTAAAAGTAATAATTAAATAGTGGCAGTGAATTTAAAAATCGTTTGTAAGAAAACCAAATAAATAAAAGAAATTGTATAATAATTTTATATAAAAAAGGAAAGTGCTATTGGTTTGGTTTTTTTTTGTGCATTGGAATCTTGCTAATTTTGCTTTCTTTTTAGTGGCCTATTTTTCCAATTGTATAAAGACACAGACGGTACTTTTCTTTATTTCACACTTTTACATACAGTCCACGGAGTTAACACTCTTTAAAATGAGCCCAAAGCCAAATTGTTTGCATGCACGCTTAAAGCAGGGGGTGGGTTTATGTCAAGGGGTGCAAGAGAAAAACATTTTGAATTTTTTAAATCTGAATGAAGATCTGTAATCAGCGACTCCAAAAACCTGCGAGTAGCAATTTTCAAGTAAATCTGATTAATTTTTATAAGCCTCGACCGCCATATTGGATCCGCCATTTTGAATTTTTTTTAATCTGAATTAAGATCTGTAATCAGCGACTCCTGAAACCAGATTCGTGTTCAGCACGTGCCATCTTATTTGCAAAACCCATGCAGGGCTGTGTAATCTGCCGTTCGGAATCCACTTTAGACTGTAATCGTGACTAAAAGGGTTGTAATGACTACTTAAGTAAGAAAATAAAGAAACGCTGTAAATAGGCCTTCAGTCTAAAAATTACACGAATTGTGTTTACATTTAAATTTCAATACCTCGATTTCTTGATTCTCTTTTTTTCAAAATCAGTTTTATTTCACGTGATGTACACACATACATACTTAAGTGGTCATTACAAAGCTTCAGTTAGAATTATGACCTAGCTTCTCACATCACTTATGTTGTGTGTGTTAATTTTTATACATGAGTAGAAAGATTTTTGAGAAACTTTCCATCGAAATTTTTATTTTACTCGCAGAGGTTTTGCCAGAAGTCTGCTGAGAAAAAGTTGCAGAAGAAATATTTTTTTATAATGTATGGGCAGGGGTTTGAACAACGGCCCTACTAGACTGCAACGACTTCTAGAGGACCACCGTTGTAAGAAGGGCCATGGCTGTACAATTAAAACGATTAATTGGTTGTGGAATCTAAGTTCTGATCCTTGTTGGCTCTTTCTTATAGAAAATATAAGGAAATCAATTACACATGCATAGTTTTTCTTTCCTTAAGTAATGATTTAAATTTCACCTAAAAAAAGAGAAAATAAACATGAAACACAATCCTTGTAGTCGCCGTAGTCTAGTAGGTAGTGTGTTGGCTTATTAGACGTAAAACCAGGGTTCGAGCCCCAGGCCAGACATCAAGACAAAATACAAAAAGTATTTCTTCGGCGACTTTCTCTCAGCAGATTTCTGGCAAAAACTCTGAGAGTTAAATAAAATTGCCATGAAAAAGTTTCTCAAAACCTGTCGTTCGGAGTCGACTTTAAACTGTAGGTCCCACCACACATGTATAAAATTAACACACACAACGTAAGTGGTGTGAGAAACTAGGAAGTTGTACAATGGGTCAATTCAACCTCCGGGTACTGTACTTGTCTTAATTGACAAGTACAAGTACTCTAACCTAACCTAACCTAACACAATCCTTAGAAGGCCTTAAGTCTACGCCAAAAACAAACGACAGATTTTTGAGAAACGTTTTCATGGCAATTTTTTTTTATTTACTCTCAGAGAATTTTTGCCAAAAATCTGCTGAGAGGCAGTCGCCGAAGAAATATTTTTTTTAATTTTGTTTAGTTCGAGATGTCTGACGTGGGTTTTGAGCCGTGGTCTTACGTCTAATAGGACAACACATTACCTACTAGCCTACGACGACGTGATGGCCATCCAGTAGAATTATTAAATTATTAAATTAACTAAACCATCCATTAGACTTCAACCCTCCACTGCCATCTTTCCCTTCGTTAGGGAATTTCATTTAAATTTCCAAAAATTCTCAAGATAAACTTCTGTTTTGCAAAACACCCGCTTCTTCATAATATACAGACGATGTATTCATAATGCCTACATACCCGAACTATACATAGCCCCCTTATGCAGAATAAATAAATAAGACAAGAGGACAGAGAGAGAGAGAGATGGTGATAATAAATACTTCATACATAATGCATGCGTTGTAATGTGATACGTTGCGTTCTTATAATGACATGCGATATGACGCGTTGCGATGCGATGCGTTTGTGTATGTGTATGTTTTTGTGTTTGTGTTTATGAAAGTAGTTGATAATATTATGATTATTGTTGTTGTTGTTGTTGTTTTCTCTTAAATATTTATTTCTGTTTTTGTTGTTATTGTTGTTGTATTTATCTATTATTCTATGAGGGGCATTAATATGATGATGCTTTCAAAGATAACCTTCAAGTTGCCTTGTGAACTCATTATGCCTGTTTTTATTTCTTTTCTTTCTTTTTATAATAACAAGAACAACATCAGCTACAATAGTTATAAAAAAAAACAAAAGCAACAACAACAACAGCAATAACAATAGAAATAATAAAACGCCTGTAGTAGAAACACACAAGCAGACCTCAACCTGTACGAGAGTACGAGAGTTAAGGCACAGCAATGGCGGCGGTGTACAGTACTGTTATCATCTATAACGTATAATAACAACAATGGCAACAACAACAATAACAGTTAAATACCCTATGAATAGCAAAATAATAAAAAAAAAACTACAACTATACAGGGAATAAAAGACGTCAAGAAAAGCAAGCAAGAAAGGAAAGCAAAAAAAAAAAAAAGAAAAAAAAAGCAAAGGAAAAACGGTAAAATCGAGCAAAAGAATGTTAAGTTTTCAGTTCTCTTTGTATGGTTATCACGATTGTATAATCAAAGTGAACCTTTGGAAATTATCTCCTCTTCTAATGGCATTCACGCATCCACATACATACATACACATCCACTTATACACTCAAATGTGGCCTTTAATTTACAAATTTACACACATGCTGACACACACTCATACCAATGAACACAAAATTTGTTATAGTATCGAACTAATGAATGAATTTCGTAGACGATAGGAGGAGTATAGAATTAAATACGCGTAGAGCCTCCAAAAATATTTTTCAATGTCAACTGCAAAGTTATATTTCTCCAAGCGTTAGACGCTTAAGTATTCCATGACGGTTAACTAAATGGAATAGGGAAGACTGTTGGCATGTCAACTTAGGTTTCAGGAGCATTATTTTGATTTTGTATGAATTTGTAGTTGAAGTTATGTAATCTATGAACGAAACGATTTCGGTTTGTGGAACGACTAGGTCAAGACTGATATTTAGACGGTAACGGAGATTGTTAAATTTCAGACTAAAATATTGTTATGTTTTTACCTTTCTAAAACGTTTAAAATATGAGCTCGTAGATTGCAAATATAATAAAAATTAATTTGTGTTTAATTTTAATTAAAATTCTTTATTATTCGCACAATTCTGTGTGCCACTGTTCACAACTTGATGTAAACAACAACAATTGCTTTTCTATTTGTACCCTTTGCCTAAACAATAACAATTACTAGACAATTATTCGACAGATCTTTGTAACGGAGATCTTCAAAACACGATTACTCTCTTCAAACATAACTCGTCTTCATACAAGACTAACTGAACATCGCTAACTCCGGCCACCTGCTTTGTCTTGCCTTTTATATGCCAATGTAAACAGTCTGATGATTGTTCTTGAAGGTGAATGTTCGAAATCTCTATAAATTGTGGTGTTGTTTGTCTATTTTGTTTACATTTATTCTTGTAGTATTGTTTGTGGATTTTTGTTTACTTGTTTATCATTTTTTAGGCTGGTGTTTGTTGTTATATAAAGCAGCGCGATAATTTGTTAACACGTTTGTTTACAGCATTGTTTTGTTTTTGCAGTTTTTGTTTATATTTTAATGTTAAGCGATGTAAAAGCAAAACATCAGTATCTGGATTTTTCATTTTCGTAACAATATTGTGAGACCATGCTGAAACTCACGTGAATCTAATCGAAATGGAAGTGTACATTAGTCCATCGTTTTATGTGAGTATCGCCGCGATGGCTTACCCCACTGTGCTCTAAGCACGGGTGGAAACAATGCATCTACCAGCGCCTCCACGCACAATGATGCAGCCCTGCACAATGCATCATTACATCAGCATACGTGAGTACCAATTCGAAGCCTTGCATTTGGACAAGACTTCCCTCTTGGTTAGGGGAGGGAGACTATCTAAATTCCACTTCTCCAATGGTTGAAAGTGCAACGCGCCACCGAGCTTGCGCTCTTCCCGTGATTTGGGTTTAAACCACAGCCACGTTGCTCCCACAAGGGGGCCGCACCATTGCCGGGCAGAGACAAGTCTCTGGGGCTCCCGACACCCGTGGTACCATAATTAAGCCTTCGGTCGAGCTTCTCAGTCCAGTCTGCTACCAGTTGAACTCCAAACATTTCGGGACTGGTGACCCTTTAAACGACAACGTCCCAGCTTTAGAGAAGCACCAGAAACAAAACTAATCGGCAAACAAAAAGAAACGACAACCAACTACCAGAGGAAAATCTATCTACGGTGAAGGAGAAAACCTCCACTAACGTCCTGTTATTCTTCTCCTAAACACTTCATTGGCAAAAACGCCCATTCTCCCAATTGTCCGAACGCCTTCTAAGGTTCTAGTGAAATCCCACACCCCCTGAGTATAGGTAATACCCATACTATCTAAATCTCTAATGTCATTATAGTCATTCCAGTCATCAGGTCCCATCCCACACCGGCAGTCAGCTGTATCGGTCAGGCCCCTAGCATGCAATGGAAGTGTACATCAGCAAAAGATATGCACAATTCAACTTGGATAGAAAGTTTAAAGTACGTGACATAGCAATACTATTTGGTAGACAGACCGCCGTAAGAGCACTGAATTGAATTGTTGAAATGTCTGCAAAGCTGATTCAGTCACTTAGCGGAAATAGAGGTACCCTCTGTTGGATATCAGGTCACGTGGGAATTAGTTGCGTTAGGGAGTCAGATGAGATTTCAAGAAGAGGAAATGTTCATAGCACAGTTGGGGCCAGAAAATTGCCACGGAATGGAGAAAGATGTTTGGAAGGTTATACTTGGCACAAGGAAGATAAAGGCGGAGGCTATCCTTAAGCCAAATTTTTTTAAGGACTAAATACAATAGCAAATTTAGTCCAGGAGCAACCTAAGATTGGTAAATGACGTTTTCACCGAGCACTGTAGAAAAGAATACTTACATAATTGGTCATTACAACCCTTCAGTCAGGATTCCGACCTAGTTTCTCACACCACTTATGTTGTGTGTGTTAAATTTTATACATGAGCAGTGGGACCTACAGTTTAAACTCGACTCCGAATGACAGATTTTTGAGAAGCTTTTCATGGCAATTTTATTTTTCTCTCAGAGTTTTTGCCAGAAATCTGCTGAGAGGAAGTCGCCGAAGGAATACTTTTTGTATATTGTTTTGATGTCTGGCCTGGGGCTCGAACCCTGGTTTTACGTCTAATAAGCCAACACACTACCAACTAGACTACGGCGACTGACTCAAAGAACACTTCTTCTAAATATGAACTGCCTCGAGCCCAATATATAGATTCTCTAAAGATTAAATCGCCATAATCTTAGTTTGGTAGTATATTCCGAATGTTCTACGAAAGTTGATTTAAGTCCAACAAAAATTTCATCATCCTTAAAGCCCGTTTATCTAACAAGTATTGAAAGACAATGAGAGATACTTCCAAGATCAAACTGTGGTCGCCGTAGTCTAGTAGGTAGTGTGTTGGCTTATTAGCCAGGGTCCGAGCCTCAGGCCAGACATCAAAAAAAATACAAAAAGTATTTCTTCGGCGACTTCCTCTCAGCAGATTTCTGGCAAAAACTCTGAGAGTAAATAAAAATTGCCATGAAAAGTTTCTCCAAAATCTGTCGTTCGGAGTCGACTTTAAACTGTAGGTCCCGCCTCTCATGTATAAAATTAACACTGACTGAAGGGTTGTAATGACCAATTATGTATGTTGTGAGAAGAATGAGGACTCCCAGACTTCAGACTTCATAGCATACGGGAACATACCCTTCATCCACCCGAAGTATGCGAGCATGATTGTGTGCTCAAAATTGACTCAACACCCAATATCAAGTTAGGGAACTTATTTACCGCATCTGAAGCAAAAGTTATACTGGAAATCGTGCTCTGGATGTGCTCATACAAGGCAAGACTAAACTTGCCTGTGATGGTTTAATGCGCTCCTGTTACTCTAAGGCCCTCAATACGAAGCTGTGATTTAATCTGAAGAAACAGAATTTGAGAAAAGTGTAATGGCATGAAGTCTTCGTAGTCTAAAAGAGCTAGCAAGTTGGCTTATTAGACGCGAATCCACGGTTCAAATCCCAGCTCAGGCATGTCGAACATAACGAAACACGAAAAAATTTTTCTGTCGATAACTTCCTCTAAGCAATTAAAATAAAATTTCTATGAAAAGTTTCTCAAAAATCTGTCATTTGAAGTCGACGGCGAACAGTTGATCACGATACCCATGGGTAATGTGCGACATTGGGTTGTTGTCCTAACTAAAGTGGTGCACTAACCAATAAGATACGTAAGTAATGAAATCCGGTTTCAAGTGATTGGATTTAATATCCTGAAGGTCTCCGAATTACGACTCTTGTAATGCCAACACCCACAATATTATATTGTAGTCGTATAACTTATTGAGGAATAATGCTCACTTTCCAAATCAATATGAGTTTAAAAATGGCCACCAAATTAAACAACTTTCTCTGTCAACGACTAAACGTGAAACGTTAAACTTTAAACACCGTGCTCGCTTGACTTAATCGAATTAGTGTTCCATGATATATGAACGCCAATATTATCAAGTGACGTATACTTTTAATATGACCCAATATAAATGTATTGTATGTAAATCACATCCTTAATAATCCTTAAATACGCTCGTGCTCCTGCTCCTGCTCCCGGTCTCTGCTCTGTCTTTGGTGTTCTTGTCAAAACATATTTAAACGATATTTATTGTGAACAATTTTATGGTTTTTGTTGCCCGAGACCTAATGGCACAAGACAATGGCAACAATGGCTAGAATAACTTGCAAAGGATTGTGTGTATTTGACCAAGATTAGAACGGGGGCTCTGCCTCTATTAACAAAAACTATTTAATATTTCATACTCGCACACATACTAACTATTGTTTACATATGTGTGAGGGTGTGTGTGTTTCACTTCCAAAGGAGAAGGTATGTCGGTACACTTATCACACACATACATGGAAAATCATCAAGCGCGCACACACACACACACACACGATAGAATTGAAATGTTTATAAAGGACGTTTCATATCTAAACGACAGTGCTTAAGACGATTCATTTCAATGGCATAGAGAGAGACCATGTGTAGGTGCATGTGTATGTTTATGTGTGTGAGTAGCATCTCTTTATCACATGCCATGTGACAAAGAACAGAATAAGAGAGAGAGAGAGAGAGGTGGAAAGTGGTTTCTATTGTATTGTTATTGTTTTCGAAATCACACAACAAAGGTTGTTGGCTGGAGGTTGGGGGGTTAAATTGTTAAGTTTCGTTTTATTTGAACGTCGTATGTCTCGGTATCGGATTATAAACCAGTGAACGTGAGTTGCTCTGACATTTTCTGATTGTCAAGTGTAGTAGAAAAGCAAAGCAAAGAAAAGCAAAGAAAATAAGTGGATAAACGAACCCCTTTTGTTGTGATAACAGAAGAGGTTTTCTTTTTTCTTAAAAAAAAAAAAGAATAGAAATCTGATTTAAAAACGTTTTATAATCCAGTTTTTACATAAAATTTCTTAACACAAGTAAAGTAGTTGCTTAAAGGAATTATACACAGAAGAGAGACAAAGAGAGAGAGAGAGAGAGTAAATGAGATAATCTTCACATTATTAATTGATTTTCAAAAGTTTAGTTAAAAAACAAACACGGTAAGGATTAGGGGTTCTATTCTGTCATGTAAAACGTGTTTAAGATGGACTTCAAACTAATTCATCTACTAATTCAAATGTATTCGGGATTAAAATATTGTTACCAAAATGGAAAATTATAAACAAAAGCTACAAAAACATGATAAACAAGTAAACAAAAATATAACAACAAAAACGAGTATAAAAAAGGCATAAACAAGTAAACAAAAATGAAACAACAAACTTTGCAAGAATAAATACAAACAAAAATACACAAACAAAAATAATGAAACAACGATGTTTACATTTGTAGAGATCTCGAGAAGGCGAAGCCGCAAACATTCACCTTCAAGAACATTCATCAGACTGTTTACGTTGGCATATAAAAGGCAAGGCAAAGTAGGCAACTAGTGAAGTTCAGTCAGTCTTGTGTGAAGACCCGAAGTGTTATAAAGGGTCCGCCAAATAAATTTTTTTTTTGAAAATGCTTTAAAAATAAAACTACTGAATATTTTCTCAAATTTCTTTGTTTATTTGAAAGTACAATCCATCCGGTTAATAATGGAAAATAATTTCATTCAAATGGCTGCCTCGGCTGGCCATGCAGTAGCCTACACCAGAAGGTGACGATTTTGGCAAAAAAAATCATCTTTTCAGATGAAGCTCATTTTGATATTGGCGGGTATGTAAACAAGCAAAATTGTCGTATTTGGGGCACAGGAAACCCGCACGCATACATTGAAAAGCCGACGCACCCAAAACGTGTCACTGTTTGGTGCGGATTTTGGTCCAGAGTCATAATTGGGCCATTTTTCTTCGAAAATGAGCAAGGAGTGGCCGTTACAGTCAATGGCGATCGTTATCGGCCAATGTTGAACGAATTTTTGTTCACAAAAATAGAAGAGTAGGATATTGGCAACATTTGGTTTCAACTGGACGGCGCTACGTGCCACACAGCCGAAGCTACACTCGATGTTTTGCGCCCTGTTTTTGAAGATCGCATTATCAGCCGCAGAGCTGATGTCGTTTGGCCACCTCGGAGCTGCGATTTGACACCGTTGGACTATTATTTGCGGGGTGCCGTCAAAGATAAGTGTTACGCCGACAAGCCAGAGACAATTGACGCTTTAAAGGACAATATTCGTGAAGCCATTGGTGAAATACAGCTGCACACAATCGATAATGTGCTTAAAAATTGAACCGATCGTGTAGGCTACTGCATGGCCAGCCTAGGCAGCCATTTCAATGAAATTATTTTCCATTATTAACCGGATTGTTTTTACTTATTAACATTATTACTTTCAAATAAAAAAAGAAATTTGAGAAAATATTCAGCAGTTTTTTTAAGCATTTTCAAAAAAAATTTTATTTGGTGGACCCTTTATATATTAAGACTTACTAGAACCTGATGAAATAATCAATACTGCTAGGGGGCTTCATAAACCCCTTCCCCTTTTTAAATCATAGTACAAAAAAGTGTGTGAAAAATTCGCGAAACTTTTCATTCATTCAAAAGACCTAATGATGCCATTAAGTGTAAAATAAAATATCGTTCAACATCCAATATCAAGGCGAAGCCTTTATACTTAAAGTCGTGCTCTGAATGTATACATTCTATGCAAAGCTAAACTGCGATGCCTGCGATGGTTTAATGCGCACACGTTCCTCTATGGCCCTCAATACGAAGCCATGGTGTCTAGAATATCCAATTCATGGCAAAAGAAATTGGTAATCATCGATCTAAAGCGCTCGTCATAGACAGTGTTAAACTGGCCAACGTTGTTCTCAAAGATATATAAACCGATAATGCCAGCGGTCTGAAATCCACATCAAACATTAACTTCTTCAGGATGCACTGAAGGCGCTTGGATCTCATGTGGATTCGTAGGGTTCCAAATTCTGTAATTTTGTTTGCTTACGTATCCTGAAATGTGCCCAATCGCTGAAGATGAATTTTTAATGAAAATGAAGATCAGTTACCGAATGCTACAGAGTCTACTATATTTAGTTAACTTACATCCTTTTCTATGGTCTTCCATGATGTTTTGGCAAAATAGTCTGAATAAATGGCAACTAATTTGGCAGATTTAGCACTTCCCACTTGACTATGCAGTCACACTAATCGATAAAACCCAATAGGTTCGTATATGGTCTGGTTGATCCTCAGTAGCATACTCTCTTAACTGAGACATAAAAATTTTCATACATTTTATTTTAGAGTACCCTACAATGGGTCTTGTTCGATTCCATAATTATTTTTTTTTGTTTTGCTTTATTTCTCTCCATTAAAGGTAATTCAGTTTCTCTGTTTTTCTGTTCTTAATATTGTTGTTCAGTTGATGTGTTGTATGCCAGGCATTGCTAATGCACTACGCATAAAAATTCCTGCACGTTTATTGTCTTCTTCAATTGTATTGTATTTGGAGACGTGTTTATGTGAGTACATTATCGATTGTGTAGATATGTGTGTGTCTACACAGGTGTATAGGTAGGTGTACACTGTACAGGTATAAGTATTTAATTTGACTTTAAATAGTAGGAATGTTGGGTAGCAAATCATGTGTCATCATTTCTATTGAAACAGTGGGCCTGTAAGCGTTATTATTTATTTATTTATTAATAAAATTTTGCCCAAATCCTGTACGACAAGATGATAATCTTATATTTAAAGTACAGGAACGTAATATGTACATAAAATTAACTTAATTTAGTAAATGAATAACTGACATAATAATATCAAGTAATGTATATGTAGATAGATGCAATAAGGGGAATAAAAACACAATAGAAAAAGGAAAAAGAAAAATAAATTTGCAAATATATATAAAGAAAAAAATCAACGAAACTATTGAAACAAAAATATCCTGAAGCTATTAGCGTTGATGGTACATTGCTGATGTTGTGGAAGAATGTTCCAGAATCGAATAGCATGCAAATAAAACTGCCATTCGGAAAATAAGTAGCGATACCGAGGAACTATAATATTTCTACTACGGTGTGACTGGACGAAACGTAGCTTGTCAAATAAATGACTCGGTATCCGCTTGTTTACAATTCAATGCAAAAATAAAAGTACACGAATATTGAGAAGATTATCAATGGTCACACCGTAAAGACTCTTAGCTGCCACAGAGCTATGATCATAACTTCTCAAATTATAGACATATCTAGCAATATTATTGAATAGAACGTTCAGCATACGTTTGCTGCTAGAATCGCAATTACCCAACAGCTCGCATCCATACAGTAAGCAGGGAATCAAATAAGTTTTCGCAATTAAAATCCTAGTTTTCAAAGGTATATAAAGTTGCGTGGACGAAAGTGCGCGTAACTTTATATACGTCTGCCCTACCAGTGAATTTATGTGATCATCCCACGTCAAATTGGAGTTAAAAATTATTCCTAAATTCCTTGTCGCATCTCAATTTTCTTACCATTCATCACAACATCCCTAGAAATTGTGGGCACAACACTTCTTCTATGCAATAAAATACACATAGATTTCCCGGGGTTCAAACAGAGACCATTAACAGTTGCCCATAAGAAGATCCGTGCAAGTTCCCCATTTAAACAATCAACGGAGCGTGAAATATTGTCCACCGGGCTATTTATTTATTTTATTGTGTTTTAATTTCATACTTAATTAATAATGTTAACGGCCATAGGATGCATTACTTTCGATGTTTGTGTATGTAGCTAAAAGACAACATATTATAACATTATTACCTTTTAAAAACGTTTAAAATATTAGCTCGTACATAGCAAATGAAATAAAAATAAATTTGTGTTTAGTTTTAATTAAAATTCTTTATTATTCTCATAATTCTGTGTGCACTGTTTACAACTTTATGTAAACAACAACAAATGCTCTTATTTTTTATTCCTCTATATATACTCTTTGCATAAACAATAACAATTACTAGACAATTGTTCGACAGAACTTTGTAACTGAGATTTTCAAACCACGATTACCCTCTTCAAACGCACCGCGTCTTAACAGAAGACTGACAGAACTTCACTGACTCAGTCTCCTGCTTTGCCTTGGCTTTTATATGGCAGAGTACGCAGTTTGATGAATGTTCTTGAAGGCGAACGTTCATGACTTCGCCATCTCGAAATCTCTATAAGTGTAAACAACGATGTTTACATTTATTATTGTAGTGTTGTTTGTGGATTTTTGTTTACTTGTTTACCATTTCTTTTTATGCTGGTGTTTGTTGTTATATTAAGCAGTACGATAATTTGTAAACACGTTTGTGTACAGCATTGTTTTGTTTTTGTAGTTTTTGTTTATAATTTTAATGTTAAACGATATAAAAGCAAAACACCAGTATCCTGAATTTTCCATTTTCATAACAATATGAACTGCGTAAGTATGAAAATTAAATTTTCTTCCTTCCATCCCACTGTACTGATGTAGAGAATATATGACAGACAGATTTTCAGTTCGAATAACATTTCACGGTTGTATGGATTGTCATGCTTTAAGGACCACAAGTTTTTCTCATTTTCTTTGAATTTTACTGGAGAAATACAGCCATATTCTTCAAATTATTTTCGCTGTTCAAATTCCTGTTTCCTTTGCTATTTCCTTTCCTTTACTATTTCTTTTGTTAGAAGAAAGCAAGGAAGAAAACTTTTTTAATTTTTCTAGTTGTTGTTGTTGTTGTTTATTTTTTTTTTTTTGCAGGCAGCAATAACTAAAGGCAAGGAAAATTTGTTTCCAATTTTGTTTTTCTTTCTTCTTCTCACTTTTTTTATTGTGTAACAGGCCCTGCTGCCCATTCATTTAAAAACTTAAAAAACTGAAACGAAAATAAGTTTTATATTCGATCTCCCTCTCTCTGTCTCCCTCTTCAGCTTTGCCTTTAGCACATCCCTGTTACACATTTTATTTTATGATATTTTGTTGTTTGCTCGTTTTGTTTTAAAAGATTTTTTTGTTTAACGTTTGACGTCAGTAGTTGAATATTTTTTTCTCGTCTCTTCTTTTTCGTTCTCTCGTTATCAATAAACGTCAAACAGCATCAAAAATGTTCGTTTATTCCTGTTCCCTCAGTTGGGTTTGCTACTCCAACATACATTGACAGACATTTACTTGCACAAAAAACAACAAAATTCACTCACTCACATACATACTTGCTCACTCACTCATACATTTGCACTGGTTTTCTCTCTTGATTATCAGTGGGAATTTTTTTTCTTTCTTTTTTGGTTTTTGTTTGTTAAATATGCCTACGGAACCTCTCTCTCTTTCTCTCATTCTGTCTACTCCGCTGATGTTTGATACAAGGCCATTTGAGCTCCACACACACTCAATTCAATTAAACGCAACCACTCCTGTAAGCCATGTTATTCAATGCAATTCTGTGTTTTTGCTTTTAGGCTCGCTTTATATTCTTTCAAAAGAAAAACAGGCCACCGAAACAGTTTCATGTTTATTCTGAAATTTCCATGATTCGTGCACATAAACCAGGCTGAATTTGATCGATGGCTTGGATTAAGTTGGCTTTGAAGATCGCTGTGGCCTGTAGCTTATTCTCATAGAACTGCAACATAAGAAAATCCCTCGAGAAAAAGTTTAAAGAGTTTAAAACGCACCATCTTGAAGGGTAGTCTAGTAGATAGTGTGTTGGCTTATTAGACGTAAAGTCAGGGTTCGAGCCCCAGGCCAGACATCAAAACAAAATACAAAAAGTATTTCTTCGGCGACTTGCTCTCAGCAGATTTCTGGCAAAAACTCTCTGAGAATAAATAAAATTGCCATGAAAAGTTTCTCAAAAATGTGTCGTAGGCCCCACCACTTATCTATAAAATTAACACACACAACATAAGTGGTGTGAGAAACTAGGACGTTGTACAATGGGTTAATTCGACCTCCGGGTACTGTACTTGTCTTAATTCACAAGTACACGTCCTCTAACCTAACCTAATCTATCTTGAAGGGGAATTCACATGACGTCCATGTAAGATAACCATGCCCTCAAACCGCGTGGTTAGAGTACTGAATGTGCCATGAGCTATATGTACCTCGTAGTGCCGTTCTAATGGAATCACATGTCTTTGGTGTCCAGAACATTCAATTTAGGGCAAAAGAGGTTGGTAACCACCGACCTAAAGTACTAGTCGTTGGCAATGTTGAACTGGGCAATGTTGATCTCAAAGAAATATGAACCAATGTGGCTCCAAATTCGGAAATTTTTTTTGCTCACGTACCCATCAGAGATCAGCAATGAATCGCTTTTTCGCTACTCATAAGTACTCATGAAATTTTGAGTATGACTGAGTCAACAGTATTGAAATCCAACTCCTCTGATTTATTCGTACTCAGTAAAGCATTGATTTATAAGTCCAAGTTGCAATGAGTATGAGTACAACGTTGACATCAAACTCATAATATTCGAAATATGTTTGATTCATACGCCTACTCATTCAGATTCACAAATTTAAAAAAATACTCATAATACTTATAAATGATTCGAGTGATTCGAATCATTCGTCAAAATTTACAGTCTTAGTTGTTGTTGCATTTGCAAAGAAAGTAGAAAGGCACATAAACGAAAAAGACAAAGACAGCAAGCAGAGCAAACACACAACCTTCATGTGAGTATTGTAGTGTTCGTAAGCGAATCATAATTATTAATTAATTATCGTGTATGCGATGAGTCATGGAGAGTCGAAATCAATAACATCATGCGCATTGTTAAGTATGAGTATCATGAGTATTTCAAACTTTGAATATGAGTAGTATGAGTATGACATTAAAATAAGTATGAATGCGTACAAGAAGTATCAGAAATTATAAGTATGATTCGAATCTACTCATTGTTTTGAATACTCATTGCTGATCTCTGGTACCGATTATCCAGAAATGTGTCTCATTTCTGAAGAAAATTAAGTGAATACATGTCCTTTTCTATGGTTTTCTTTCTATGGACAATGATGAACTGGCCAATGTTGTTCTCAAAGAAAAATGGATTGATGACTTCGCCAGCCCAAAATTCATACCAAAAAGTGACTTTTTAAGATGCATTTGGACACTTTTAGTTTTCATGTGGACAAGTATTGTGTCAAATTCAACAATTTCATTTGTTCATGCTCCCAATCATCCAGAAATGAGGTCTAATCAATGAAAATTAGGTTCAATTTCCAACTGTTATAGAACCTAGAGAATACTCGCCATTGTCTACAGTCTTCCAATGTGATTTGGCAAAACAGTGTGAATAAATGACAACTTATTTGACAGATTTAGCTGCAAAAATATTAACATAAGCAACAATCGAACGTCGGAAGATTTAACAAAGATCCAGCGAAGTTGGAAGATCCAGCGAAACTGGAAAATCTAGCGAAGTTGGAATATTCAATATGGTTATTAAAGTGGATACTTATACTATATTCAGATATGCACTTTTATTGACTCAATATTCGGTTTATTGAGTACAATATTTTAAGTGTTCAGACTTAATAATATTCGCAGTTCAGATGCTTATTCAATATTCATTTGACAGCTGGGTAACAAAACAGCTGGTTTTTTCTTTGTTTTTTTTTGTTTGTCGTTGTTGACAATTGAGTTGTCAAATATCAACAGAAAGTGTTCGGATAACTGTAATATACGCACTGAACATATACACAGTTACAAAAGTATACATACGGTTAACAAATTTCAGAAATTTTTTAACCAATCCGTTTTCGTTGAAAATCTTTATAGTTCCCCCAATTTTAAAACGGTCTTTTGCATTGGTTAAAAAATTTCTAAAATTGAACTGAATTGTGGCCCTGCAGAGACCCACAAAGGTATGCATCCGATTAACATATTTTGCAAATTTCTGAACCAATGCAAAAGACCGTCTTAAAATCGAAGAAAGATGTCAGACAATTATAAAGATTTTCAACGAAAACGGATTTGTTAAAAAATTTCTGAAATTTGTTAACCGTATGTATACTTTTGTGGCTGAGTGTACTTATAAAAGTCTGCATTTTAAGTTTTACTCAATATTATAACAATTTTCGTATTTATTGCGAAATAATTAATTGAAACTTTATATGAAATATTGAGATCAATAATGGCGTTTATTGAGATTTACGCAATAAAGGTGCATATCTGAACATCGTATTATGATTAAAGTACCATTACTGAAAACCTCATTCTGCAGCATTCTATACTATTCAAGAAGACTGAGAAGCTTCTATAGAATCTCCAAGGGCTAGCAATGTTCGTTGTTCATTCTTGCCTGACTAGATTCAGGTGGGATACACTTAAGTTCACTCCGACCAAGAGGATCCTCAATCTTTCCATTTCTTTTCATTTACTTTATAGAACGTATACTATGGGTACCAAGAACTCGGGATGATTACGTATTTGCCACTTTAGTTAGGTCGTTAGGTTAGGTCGGAGTGGTAGCTCTGATATCACAAACCTCACTTGAGCACGCATAGTGGCCCGTTGTGACGCCACGGGTGAACGCAGTCCCTGTACTAACCAAGTTCCACCAAAATCAGGGAAAAGAAAGAAGTTGGTCAGCGCAAGGGCTGCACAACAAAAGCACGACTACCCCGCACTGGAAAACCAGCCAGAAAGTTTGATGAACGAAGCTATATCCTTGATGTCAATAGATAATATATAGCTCTGTCAAGTTGACAAGAAATGAGGAGCCAAATAACCTATATCTGCATCTCGCAAGAGATGGCCATTGAAAAAGAAAGTTTCCTCTTCCTCAGTGGACCTGCATCCACGGCAGAAGTCGTTGAAAGGGAGAATCATACTTTCCGCGTGTCTATCCATGACGCAATGACCTGTAAGCACGGCCACTGTAGCCAAGATGACATCACGACCAAGACGAAATAATTGGTTGGTACGCCTTCTATCCATCAAGGGCCAGGTGAGTCTAGCGGTGGAGCAGGACCCCTCATTGACCCAGGATAGGTTAGCGTCCCGAAGGAATCTCCGCGCAATGGTCAACTTGACCGAGGCAAGTGACATACCGAATTCAACTGAAGAGGATTCCGGAAGGAGCGCACCAGCTCCGGCGAGCTCGTCGGCCCTACGGTTTCCCGGAATTTCACTGTCCCCGGGGACCCACACCAGAGAGACGCCGGTGAAGCGCCCCGAGAGAAGGTCGAGACAGCGGCGACATTCCCTAACGATCCTAGAGTTAATCACGAAACCCGATAGAGATCTTATCGCGGCCTGACTATCAGAAAAGATCGAGACGCGAGTGAAAGAAGCATCGTTTGCCACAACGGCCATACATATCCTCAAACCTACTTGTCATACGTAATTAGTCATTACAACTCTTTAGTCGGGATTACAACCTAGCTTCTCACACCACCATTTATCTTGTGTGTGCTCATTTTATCCATGAGTGGCGGAGCCTTCAGTTTAATACCAAATTAAAACGACCAATTTTTAAGAAACTTTCCATTGCAATTTTTATTTTACTCTCAGAGTTTCTGCCAGAAGACTGCTGAGAAGAATTGGCAGAAGAAATATTTTTCTATAATGTATGGACAGGGGTTTGAAAAACGGCCCTACTAGACTACAACGACTTCTAGAGGACCACCGTTGTAAGAAGGACCAATGGTGTACAATAAAAGCGATTAATTTGTCATGGAATTTAGCTTCTAATCCTTGTGGGCTCTTCATCATAGAAAATATAAGGAAATCAATTACGCATGCATAGTTTTGCTTTCCTTAAATAATGATTTAAATTTCATCTAAAAATAGAGAAAATAAACATGAAACATAATCCTTAGAAGACCTTAAGTCTACGCCAAAAACTTCGAGAGGATGAGAATACATTTGAAAAAAAAAATTCATGTTGAAATATTTATATCTTGCCAACTGCTGCTAACGGGAGGTAAAAGGTTTTTTTTTTAATGTGTTGCCATAATAATGGCAGGCAGCCAGCCAGGCATGGTGAAGGTATATAGACAGCCAAAACAACATTATTTTCACTTACAAATCATAGGAGAATTTCAATAAAAAAAAAATAAAAAATAGAAAGAAAAAAACGTAAAAATTCAAAGAATATTTTTTTAAGATTTTCATGGATTTTCAAATTCTCAAAAACGGAAACTGCTAAGCTTGATGTGGAAGCCCAATAAATAAGCCGTTAAACTAAGGCTTTCAACTTTTAAATTTCAGAAATATTTCCACTTTTTTTTGCAACAGAAAATTAAAATTGTTTGCTGGGTTATTTCATAGAATTATACACGCTTGCATTACTTTATGCAGTGTTAAGCGTTTCTTTCATACTTCCATTCATTCAAATTCTGTTTCATAATCGCGTGGTTTTATTTCTTTTTTAGGATTTTGTTTTTAGACTTTCAAACTGTAACTGTAACTGTAACTGTAACAACAAAATGAGAGAAAAATTTAGAATTTAACAGACAGACGTACATGTTTTCTTTCCTTTTTTTTTTATTTCCAACATGAAAAAATGCTGATGACGTCAATATTCCGAGAATATTTATTGGAATTCTAAAGAATTTTTATATAAAATAAAATTTTCGGTTTTAAAGCACAAAAGCTGTATGCAAAGCCTAGAGTTTTAATTTTGAAATCTAAGCATAGTATAGGGGAACCAGTAAAGTAAAATTCATTTCGAATACAAATTCGCTAATGGCAGTTGAGCTCTTTGTAAAGTGGTTGACACCAAGCAAGGCTAAATGCCTATATTCGCTGTGAATAGTGAAAATATCAGCGACTACATACATACTAGGGAGTTTTGATTTAAATATACTTTTACGAAAATGAAAAATCTAGGTATTGGTGTTTTGCTTTTACAGCGCTTAACATTTAAATTTTAAATAAAAACTACAAAAACAAAACAATGCAAGTAAACAAATCTGTTTACAAATTATCGTACTGCTTAATATAACAACAAACACCAGCATAAAAAAATGGTAAACAAGTAAGCAAAAATTTACCAACAACACTACAATAATAAATGTAAACAACAGTGTTTACACTTATAGAGGTTTCGAGAAGGCGAACTCATGAACATTCGCCCTCAAAAACATTCATAGGACTGTTTACTCTGCCATATAAAATGTAAGGCAAATCAGACTACTGAGTGCTTGAAGAGGTGTGCTTGAAGGGAGTAATCGTGGTTTGAAGATCTCCGTTACAAAGATCTGTCGAACAAGTGACTAGTAATTGTTAATGTTTATGCAAAAGAGTGCAAAGAGGAATAACAAACAAAGCAATTGTTGTTGTATACATCAAGTTGTGAACAGTGGCACACAGAAGTGTGCGATTAATAAAGAATTTGAATTAAGACTAAACACAAATTTATTTTTATTTTATTCGTAATCTACGAGCTCATATTTTAAATGCTTTTAAAAGATAAAAACGTAACAATACAATAAAAATCAATTTCGAGTTTGCAAATTAAAAGTCAAAGACAAGACTTAGCTCATAACGTGTGACGAAACTTAAGCTCGTCCGTTGATATAGCGCCCCTGTCGAGGTACAGCATTAGACCACCATAAATAGAACAGATTTCACCCACTATTTCCACACACATTTTAAATATTAGTTGCTAGAAATTTCAATTTAAAAAGAATTCGAAAGATTTGTTCATCTCAACTTGGACAGCACAACTGATAGGGCACAGTAGTACTATCTAACAGACCGGCCGCCATCGAGCACTGTGTTCATATGGAACTATCTGAAAAAGTGAATCAGATAACTCACTTATTAATCGGTCATTATAAATTTTTAGTCAGGAATAGATCTTAGTTTCTCACACCACCCATCTTGTGTGTGTTAATTTTATCCATAAGTGGCGAGGAAACCCTTCTTGGCAATTTTATTTCACTCTCCGAGTTTTCACCAGAAGACTGTTGTTACCGCCGTCAACAAATATATAATTTTGTTGAACAGTGTATTTTTAAATTCTTCTAGAATTCTCTTTTCTTCTTTTCTTTCTTCTTTTGAGCTTCATGTAAATAATTTTACTTCGTAAATATGTACATACGTATGGCGTGATCCTTATGTATCTTTTATTTTCTTTATTACTTTTATTCTCTCCTGAAAATAACGGTTCTTTCGTCTTTGTCATGTAGACCTAAATTCTTTTACATACATAAAGCATACATAATAAATTAAATGGATTTGTGAATTTAGTGATCAGTAGTGTCAGAAAATTGGAACGCATCGGAGGAAAAATATTAAATTTTAAAGCTCTCCTCTCCTCACCTCTCGCCTCTCACCATATTTATAATTATTTTAAGTGTTGTTCAATTAAATTGAATTAAAATTATACTTTAAAATAATAAAAAGAGTGTTTTATTTCGCGAATTCTTCGAGTGCTATTAAAAAGTATTTTTCCATTCGACTTTTAAGTTGCTCCGAGCAACAATTCTTTAAAATTTAATATTTAATTGTGTGAAAATTATCACGATGTTGGAGGAGACTCAACATAATTGTGGAAAGTGTAACGAGTTGGACGACAACCGAATGGTTATGTGCGACAAATGTGATAAGTGGTATCATTATGGTTGCGTGGGAGTAGATAGCAATGTGGCTAATTACGACTGGAACTGCGAATTTTGCGACACCAGGTCTTCCGCTGCTGCTAACCCAGGCCAAGCAAATGGTCTTGAGGCTCGACCGAGCTCATCATCGTCACCATTAGTTCCACAAACAACGATCGCACCACCACTCGTGGTTGCCAATACGGGTACATCGTATCAAATCCCGCCGGCTCATGTTACAATGGCGCCAATTAGTACTGCAGTGTCAACAGGTCTTTCATTGCCGAATTGGTCCACAGTACCAACGCCTATGGTTATGTATCCACATCTTTATACAGCACCCCATCAATATATGGTTGCGGCTCCTACAGGAATACCTATTGTCCGTCCAACTACCCAAGTTTTTGACACCACTGCTCATTCGTATACTCACGTAACGCAACCAACAACAATGCCTATCAATTACCAACAGCAAAATTTGCAAACGGGTTTAAACAAACAAAACGCAGCAAAGAGTATTCAAAGCGATAGCGATTGTTTGGAAAGGCAAAGAAAGTTAAAGTTACAGCAATTAGAGGAAGAAAGGAAAATCGAACAAGAGTTCCTAGAACGAAAATATAAAATTTTGTATGGAAATGATGTTCCTTCTTCCACGAATATTAACAACAACAACTCTAATCACTTTTCAAGTTCTTCCTACACTCAAAGGCCCCCCACAACCAACGTCTTAAACGGCAATCAAGCTGAACCAACACCTTCACAACTGACTGCGAGAAAGACTATACCACGTGAACTGCCGTCCTTTAGTGGTGATCCAGATGAATGGCCTATTTTCATCAATAGCTTCCAAAATAGCACAACCCTAGCGGGATTCTCTGACACTGAGAATTTGATAAGGCTTCAAAATTGTCTGAAAGGTAAAGCTAGAGAGTTAGTGAAAAGTAAGCTACTATTGCCTTCTCTTGTGCCGGATATTATTAACACTCTTCGCATGTGTTTTGGTCGCCCGGAGCATATTTTAGAACGTGCTATAAGTAAGGCGAAAAGTATGCCCTCTCCACGAGACAAACTAGAAGCGCTAATCGAGTTCGCACTTAATGTGCAAAATATATGTGCAACAATGGAATCATGTGGTCTGGAGTCTCACTTACATAACCCCATGTTAGTGAAGGAGCTATTGGACAAATTACCGAATCAACACAAATTAAATTGGGCAATGCAGCCAAGGGACGAAAGTGTTCCAATAATCAAAGCGTTTAGTGTATGGCTATATAGTATGGCTGAAGCAGCTAGTAAAGTGGTCACACCCAATTTTGGAAAAAGCGGTGCATCGGTAAACACACACACTGAAGCAGCTAACAACGTAAAGAAGAGTTGTCCTGCCTGCAGTGCCATTTCTCATAAAGTGCAACAATGTGGAGAATTTAAGAAATTACAACTGAACGAGAAATGGGAGATCGTAAAAAACAACAACTTGTGTCGTCAGTGTCTCAACCAACACAGACGAAAATGTCATCTCAACAGGGAATGTGGTGTATCAGGCTGTAAGTACAAACACCACCCACTGCTCCATAAGGTCATCCCAGCTGACAATCAGGCAACAAATCAAACTGTAAGTACAAATGAAATTGAAAATATGCAGCGGAGTGCACAAATAAATACGCACAATGACGTAAATGAAGAGAAGCCATTCTTCAGAATTATTCCTAACCGCTTGCATTCAAATGATAGCATTATTAAAACGTTTGCTTTTCTAGACGAAGGGTCTTCCGTCACCCTAGTAGAGCGAAGTTTATTTGACAGTTTGCATTTGGATGGTGTATCCGACCCCTTGTGCCTCAAGTGGACAGGTGGTACCACACGAGATGAGAGCGAGTCTATTAGAACTTCATTTAAGGTTTCTAGTGTCCTCAATGACACAAAGTTCGTCCTATCTGACGTTCATACGGTCGAGCATTTGGACCTACCGTCTCAAACTTTAAATATGGATGAGATTATTAAAAAATATCCTCATTTGAAGAACTTGTCAATACAATCATATAACGATGCCAAGCCTATGCTTTTAATTGGAGCTAACAACTGGAAGTTAGCGGTTCCCACGAAAATTCGAGAAGGAGGTTGGCAACAGCCAATAGCTACAAAAACACGTCTCGGTTGGACCCTACAGGGCGGCAACAACAGTCGCTCAGCAGATCCCAGGTTAAATATACATACTTGCGCCTGTCAAAAGAATTACGACGACCTTCACGATCGCGTAAAGAATTATTTTAATATTGAGTCGCCTACTTCATCCGCTTTATTATCAACAGCAGACAGTGATGCAATGGAATTGCTAAAAACAACGTGCAAGAAGATAAACGGACGCTTTGAGGTTGGCTTGCTGTGGAAAAATCCTGACGCACAACTACCAGACAGTTATGATAACGCCTATCGCCGCCTGATGTGCCTCAACAAAAAACTCGCCAAAGATGATTCGTTACGACAGAGGATGCAGCTTCAAATCGATAACCTAATTGAAAAGGGATATGCCAGGAAACTGAGTCCAGCTGAATTAGAAGTCCCCAACAAAAAGACGTGGTATCTACCAATATTTTTAACTTTTAACCCGAACAAACCCAACAAAGTGCGACTGGTTTGGGACGCCGCAGCAAAATCAAATGGAGCATCCCTTAACGATTTTATACTTGCCGGCCCAGATCTACTCAACCCACTAGTTGACATACTTTTAGCGTTAAGAATTGGAAAATTTGCGATTTGTGGCGATATTGCGGAGATGTTCCACAGAATCAACGTACGAGAAAGCGACACGCAAGCTCAACGCTTCTTATGGTGGGACAAGAATGACGATTCGCGTCAACCCAGCACATATGTGATGAGAGCTTTAACATTTGGAGTAAGTTGTGCCCCATGCATAGCCCATTACGTACGCGACACAAACGCTGATGAATTCAAAATAAAATTTCCACGTGCTGTGGACTCAATACAAAACCATCACTATGTGGACGATCTTATCGATAGCGAAGACACTGAAGAAGCCGCAGCAGAGCTAACCCTTCAAGTGGCAGAAATTCACGCCGCCGCTGGTTTTCACATAAGGAACTGGGCGTCTAATTCAACCAAGGTTTTAAGGCAGTTATCTGAGTCTTCAAAAATAACTCAAGATGCCAAGCAATGGGGAGCTACCGAAAAAGTTTTAGGTATGTATTGGGACCCAGTTACTCATGTTTTTAAATATAATTGCAGATTTGCACGTCTGCGCCGAAATGTTATTGACGAAGATATCATACCTACCAAGAGGGAATGCCTCCAGGTTTTGATGTCCATATTCGACCCTCTTGGATTCCTGTCATGCCACACCATAGGCCTCAAAATTCTACTTCAAGATGTCTGGCGCGCCGGAATTGGTTGGGACGATACACTAAATGAATATCTAAACGTAAAATGGTCTCAATGGAAAGCGTCCATACCACTCATATCTGATGTCGAAATTCCGAGATGCTACTCCAAGTTATTATGCGACGCCGAAGATGTGCAGCTTCATACATTCGTTGATGCAGGAGAACACGCCTACTCTGCCGTTAGTTATCTGGTTGTACGGCTAGGAGACCGCAAAACTGTTTCTCTAGTAGCAGCTAAGTGCAAAGTAGCACCTCTTAAGCCACTCTCGATACCTCGAATGGAGCTTCAAGCCGCACTCATCGGAGTCAGATTGGCAAATTCAGTGCATAATATTCCTCGCTTGCGAATATCATCAAGATATTGGTGGTCAGATTCTAAGACTGTGCTGCAATGGCTACGGATCGATCCAAGAAATTTTCAACCGTTCGTAATGCACCGAGTAGGAGAGATCTTAGAACACTCCAACGTTACAGACTGGAAATGGGTACCCACTAAAATGAACCCTGCGGATTTCGCTACAAAAATATCAGCGCAAAAGAATATGGACTTATGGTTCAACGGCCCTGCCTTCTTGCGTTACGACCCAAGCCAATGGCCAACATGTGAAGACTTGGGAGAAATGGACACGTTAGAGTTGAAGCGTCATGTGCTATTAATTGACAAAAAACCTAAAAACTACAACCTTTTGAATTTTGAATATTTCTCGAACTGGAGAAGGCTCTACCGCGCAGTAGCAACTTTCTTGCTATACATGAATAAATTAAAATTCGCCTACAACCGACCAGATTTCAATTCTACAGTTACTTATGAGATGGTACAACAAGCAAAGCGTTATATTATAAAAGAAGCACAGCATAGTGAATTTCTTCAAGAAATCATGGATCTCAAACATGGAGGAACTGTAGCAAAATCTAGCAAATTATATAAACTCAATGTCTACTTAGACGACAGTGAGATTTTAAGATGCAACAGCAGAGCAAAACGTCTCAACAACCACGAAGATGAAATCATATTACCCTCTGGGCATCATGTCACTTTTCTCATAATTCGTTCTTTTCACGAAGACTACCATCATCACTTCCACGAAGCAGTAATTAATAAAATAAAAGGCCAATATTATGTTCATCGTCTACGGGTCGTATATAAAAAGGTGCGTAATTCCTGTCAAAAATGCAAAAATTCTTCTGCCGCACCACAACCCCCTCAAATGGCGCAACTACCGGTTGCTCGTCTGGGAGCTTTTCAACGCCCATTTACTTTCGTTGGCATTGATTTTCTTGGTCCATTATTGGTTACAGTTGGTAGGAGAAAAGAAAAGCGTTGGGGAGTAGTATTTACCTGCCTCACAATACGTGCAATCCATATTGAAGTCGCTTATAATTTGGATACCAGTTCATGTATTCTATGCATCCGAAACTTTATTGCCAGACGAGGCACACCTTGTGAAATATATACAGACAACGGTACCAACTTTAAAGCAGTTGAAAAAATCCTCAAAGAAGAGATTAAACAAATTGATTTTCCCAATATATCATCGGAATTTGATAAAACTAAATGGTATTTTAACCCACCAGGAGGGCCCCACATGGGTGGTGCTTGGGAAAGACTAATCAGATCTGTTAAAAATGTCTTATACAGTCTGTATCCCACACTAAATTTTAACGACGAAACTTTGAAAAGCGCACTTTGCGAAATCGAGTCTATTATTAATTCTCGACCACTTACATTCGTTTCAGTAGAACATGAAGACGACGAAGCCATAACACCTAACCATCTCCTCTTGGGCTCTTCTGATGGCTATAAACCGTTCCTTAATGATAGCGGAAATATACACCAACGATGGCAACAAACGCAAGCATTCGCTGATCACTTCTGGCGCAGATGGCTGAAGGAATATGTTCTAATAATATCCCGCAGAAGCAAATGGTTCACCAAGGTACCACCAGTAGAGATAGGAGCTGTTGTCATCATCGCCGATGAAAACCTTCCAAGAAGATGCTGGCCAAAGGGTAAAGTCATCGACACTGTGGTAGCTGCAGATGGACAGGTGCGAAGAGTGACAATCAAGACACAGTTTGGCATTTTACATCGACCGGTGACGAAGGTAGCAGTCTTGAACGTCGGTAATAATCATGAGCAAGCTCGCATCCCTGACTCGCTTACGGGAGGGGGAATGTTACCGCCGTCAACAAATATATAATTTTGTTGAACAGTGTATTTTTAAATTCTTCTAGAATTCTCTTTTCTTCTTTTCTTTCTTCTTTTGAGCTTCATGTAAATAATTTTACTTCGTAAATATGTACATACGTATGGCGTGATCCTTATGTATCTTTTATTTTCTTTATTACTTTTATTCTCTCCTGAAAATAACGGTTCTTTCGTGTTTGTCATGTAGACCTAAATTCTTTTACATACATAAAGCATACATAATAAATTAAATGGATTTGTGAATTTAGTGATCAGTAGTGTCAGAAAATTGGAACGCATCGGAGGAAAAATATTAAATTTTAAAGCTCTCCTCTCCTCACCTCTCGCCTCTCACCATATTTATAATTATTTTAAGTGTTGTTCAATTAAATTGAATTAAAATTATACTTTAAAATAATAAAAAGAGTGTTTTATTTCGCGAATTCTTCGAGTGCTATTAAAAAGTATTTTTCCATTCGACTTTTAAGTTGCTCCGAGCAACAACTGTTGAGAGGAAATCGTCGAAAAAAATTTTATTTTTCTTTATTCGTTTTATTTGAGGTGTCTCAGCTTGGATTTGAACCATGGACGCCCGTCCAATTTAATAAGCCAACACAGTAACTACTGGACTACGGCGATTTCAATAAGCTGGGTGAACGAAATACTGCCACCCACTGCTGTCAGCTTATGTTGAAATTCATGGTACTGAGCTGACAGATCAGCTTCCGAGGAGGGGAGCTTGCCGTCGCTGATAGGGTCAGAACCTTTGTGTGGAGTGGCAACAGTTATTGGGAAGTGAATTGTTGTTAAAATAGAAGGCAACGTTTGTTGAGTAATTACAATCGCAAGGGGATTTGAGTCCAGCAGACTCAAATTGCATTTGTGCCGGAAATTCATCGCTTCGGGCCCAATATATACGTTCTGTGAGGAGGAGAATTAATCGTCAGAATACATATCTTAAAGCTAAGGAAATATGTGGGATATAACTGGACACATATTAAAAACGAAGGAGGATAATATATTTATTGACATCGTACAACAAATCTGAAGTTTGTTAAGGAAATAGAATTGGGGAAGACATTACAGACATTTTCTGTGTAGAGAGGGGCTAGTACAAAAGATTGCAGTTCACAGAACGTTTGTGCCTCTGCGAGACAATAATAATGTAAAGGACTACGCATCTTACGAAAGTTATCGTCATCTTACGAAAGTGATGGTAAGATACGTAGGAAGTGCGATGGCTTATTAGACGTGAGAACGTGGTTCACACCAGAGGTCAGCAATGAGTATTCAAAACGATGAGTAGATTCGTATCATACTTATAATTTCTGATACTTCTTGTACGCATTCATACTTATTTTAATGTCATACTCATACTACTCATATTCAAAGTTTGAAATACTCATGGTACTCATACTTAACAATACGCATGATGTTATTGATTTCGACTCTCCATGACTCATCGTAAACACGAATCACAAAATAAGTATGATTCGCGTACGAACACTACAATACTCACTAGAAGGTTGTGTGTTTGCTCTGCTTGCTGTCTTTGTCTTTTTTGTTTATTTGTCTTTCTTCTTTCTTTGTAAATGCAACAACAACTACGATTGTAAATTTTGGTGAATGATTCGAATCACTCGAACCATTTATAAGTATTTTTCTAAATTTATGAATCCGAATGAGTAGGATGCAACAACAACGAAGACTGTAAATTTTGACGTATGAATCTGAATGAGTAGGCGTATGAATCAAATTTATGAGTTTGATGTCAACGTTGTACTCATACTCATTGCAATTCGCACTTATAAATCAATGTTGTACTGAGTACGAATGAATAAGAGTAGTTGGTTTTGAATACTGTTGACTCACTCATACTCAAAATTTCATGAGTACTTATGGGTAGCGAAATATCGATCATTGCTGATCTCTGGTTCACACATTAGCCCAGGCATATCGAACACAACGAAATATGAAAAAAATATTTCTATCGGAGACTTTTTCCATCTTCTGGAAAAATAACTCTGAGAGTAAATCATCATGCATGTTGTCCTAAAAAGTTTTTTGCACAGGACTTTAAACTGTTAGTCCCTCCACTTATGAATAAAATTAACGCACTCGATATGGGTGGTGTGAGAAACTAGATCGTAATCCCGATTAAAAGGCTGTAATGTACAATCAAATAAGTAAGTAAGGTAGGCACAAAGCTAATGATAGAAATTTTTCAAGTATTGGCAGTTTATATGGCATCCGTACCATATTCTGGAATGATAGTATTGCCATGTATTGTTAATTGTAAGCAAAGCTCTTTGAAAATGGAATTTACTGATTGAATGTGGTTATATACAGAATAACTATGGTTTTATTAAAATGTGGAGGATAAAATATCCATGTATTGACATTAAACAGGTTGCAAATATCAGGACTTAATTTTTTTATGTAAATATATCGGTCAAGATTGTTCTACAGCCACTGAGTTAAGTGGATGCTAAGAACTCAGTTGTGATAATGTTTCAAGGGTTAAACCTGATTGAAAGGCTTTTGGGATGTTGCATGCTCTCCATAGAGTTTTGGGGACTCGAAATTTCTAATTACGAGAATTATAAAGGAGCAGGACAAAAACTAGTACAACAGCGGATGCTGAAGTATTTTCTTTGGACCCTAGCCATTAGATTTCTGGATGTGCCCATAGCTGCCAGATTTGACGATTTATCGTCATTTTGACGATTTTGAGCTCCAAAAATATCATTTTGACGATGTGACGATGTATGCCCTTATTTTGACGATTTTTAGAAATTAAAAATTTACATCTTATTCTATACATTAGTATATTAAAAGCCACTTTATTTTTGGAACAACTTTATTTTATTGGAAATTTATGTCAGTAAAAACAAGGAGTACAGTTTTATATTTTTAAGTTACTTTCGAATACCTGGTGATAATGTTTCTGTATTTTATAAATAACCTAACAATTTTAAAAATTCGAGTATAGCTTCTAATATTACCATTGGAAGAACAAAGGCAAGCGCCGTTATTATTATTTTTGTACGACCAACACTCAGGGGATGGATGGCATTGTGTCAGGAACTATGAAAATATGTTATGGGAAGAAGGAAAGAGGGAACAATGTTTATGGACACTAGGCTTGTATATTTTTATAGCATAAGTAACAGGAAAGACCTCTGCAGGAGTTGAGTTCCACATACGAATAGTCCGACTTAAAAACGTACCTTTTCTGGAATGCAGTGTGCAATCCATTGGCCAATCGACCATATACGGATTTTCTGGCCAAAAAAGACGAGCGTTACTTAGGAATATATGATTTTTGGGAACAAGTCCCCATATTTTGTTCGAGTAAAATCCTTTTCTAGTAGCGATAGAACAGTGAAACACAAACCACATTGCAACGATGCTCCAATGATTTAATGAAGTTGGATACACTACCGTCTTTAACGAGCTACTACGGCCTCTCCTGTACACGGTTGAGAAACCCCAAAATAGACGTTGAAGCACCGACCCATACATGAGAGTTTTATTTCATTCTCGGTCGCTTATGAATGGTGTAAATAGTAAGATCAGATGATAAGATCTTAAGAAAGAACTGAAGGAAATGTGTCGGTTGAAGCCAACATTACACAGAATTTTCATGCTTAGAATGTTAAGAACTTCTGACTCCTTAATATTTACACCACCCATAGATAGGATTAAGATGATGCAATATTATTGCTGCGCTTATGTGTCAATAAACAACACTGGGATACATTGTTTAATCCTTAAAATTAAATTTAAAAAAATTAATAAATGAAGATGAGGGGCGCTAGCTTTTAATTTCTAACACTTTTTTTAAATGTTTTTTTTTTGAACTCAGATATGTACGAGTACATACATTGACTTTATATGTTTTACTACAATAGAAATAATTTTGGTTTTTAAAAGCTTTTAATTAATTTATTTATTTTTTCTGACGATTTTTTGACGATTTCAATAAACGTCTTTGACGATTTTGACGATTTTTTCTCAAATATTTGACGATTTGGTGCCTCATTCATCTGGCAGCTATGGATGTGCCAGGAAACATGTTCCATGGTGTCCTATAATTCCTCGATATTTCAGCTCCTGCTGAAATTGTCAGGTATTTCTAGCCTCTTATCGTAATAGAAAGAAGTTTTCGGTTTTAAAAATTGAATTCTTCTGCTTTAAGAACATATTTTTTGGCATCCTCCTAATAATTCCATGCAAATAAAATTTAAATTTCATTTCAATTTTCCCATTCTCTCAGTACCAAACCCACCCTCTATTTTGGCAGTGCTGTTTGGCTATGGCATAAATATTGTTTTAATTAAACCAAATTAACTCAGGTGTGTAAAATATATAAAAATTTTACGGTAATTAAAAAAAATTTACACACTTTTTTCTTTAAACTAGGAAAAGTGTACGGAAAAGCCAAAAAGGCAAAGAAAAAAAAACTTTTTAATTGACTACACATTTGAAAGCAATTTTCCTTTTTCTAAATAAAAATGAAACGAAAACAACAACATTCTTTTAATAAATAAAAAAAATAGAAATTTTACAACAAAAATGTGGCAAAAAAAAAAGTTTTTGAAAATATTTTTGCCACACTTGTTAAGTCATGTACGGCTAAAGCCTGCCTAACTGCCAGCCATCCGGCAGGCATCTTTTGGGGGGGGGGCAAAATTTAATTTATTACAGTCGTATATCACTTTTAATAGAAATAGATACTCTGCTCCTCTCCCCCTCTCTCTCTTTTCTTTTGCTTAATAGATGCTAAATGCTGTCAAACTGAAGAGAGAGAAAATTTTTACAGAGAAAAAAAAACCCGTAATGAATACCAGCCTCAATTTGTGTTTTAATATCCTGCCGTTAAAAAAAAAAGTAGCATCAGCAGGAAGGTGCTTTTGAAGGGTGTTGAAAGTTTAGCAAAAGTTTTTAAAATTCAAATTAATTTTTATTAAAAAAAAAGAAGAGGAAAAAACAACGTTTAATAGATTTGAGTTTAGAAGACAGAACATGACAACATAAAAGAGCCATTTTATGTACCAAAGACAGGCAGGCAGGCAGTCATTTATGGCTTTATAAGCTGCTTCTACTTCTAAAGAATCTTCAGGGAAGCTAAGGCTGAAGCAGGAAAAAAATTAGAAAAAAAATTTTTCTGTTGAAAAAATTCATGATGCAGCGAAATCCCTTTTTACTTAAAAAAAAAGGATCGTAGTAAATAAATAAAAATAAAAATAAAAATGAAATGAAATGAAAAGTGTATTCCTACTTAAGAGGCACAAAACAAAAATGCTACGTAATTAAAACGAATCCGTTTTAAAGGAAACAAACAGAATCCATTAGAAAGGAATTAAAAAAAAACGAAAAAAACGCTTATTCAAGGGAAAATTATCATTTGTGGAAACGATACAGAATACCGGAATATCGTGAGGAGTACCATTTAACTAGGAAAGCTGTTGTGTCTAAAATAAAACACAACAAACCTGTTTATTATTCCAATAAATTCAATAGTGCTGTTGTCACGAAAAGAACATGGAAAATTATACGTGATATTGGAATTTCCAATTTTGCGAAAGGATTTATTAATGGGCTCTTGGAAAGTTGGCCGAAGATCCACTTCTTTAACGAAAAATTGTGTTCAGCGGCGAAGATCATTTTTGGCTCAATGGATACGTAAATAAGCAGAATTGTCGATTTTGGAGTGAAGGTCAGCCAGAGGCATTGCAAAAGCTACCAATGCATCCAGAAAAAGTCACAGTTTGGTGCGGTTTGTGGGCTGGTGGCATCATTGGACCGTACTTCTTCAAAGATGATGCGAATCGTAACGTAACTGTGAATGGTGAGCGCTACCGTGAGATGATGCCAACTTTTTTTCCCCAACTTGACTTGCATGACATGTGGTTTCAACAAGACGGTGCCGCATGTCACACAGCACGCTTAATTGAGAAGCGAGTTCGGTGAACATTTTATTTCACGTTCGGTACCGGTCAATTGGCCGCCTAGATCGCGCGATTTAACGCCTTTAGACTATTTTTTGTGGGGCTCATGTTAAAGCTCATGTCTATACAGACGAGCCCGCTTCAATTGATGCATTGGAAGACAACATTGAAGCATTTATTCGTGAGATACCGGCCGAAATGTTGGATAGGGTATGCCAAAATTGGACTAAGCGGATGGATCATTTGAGGCGCAGTCGCGGTTAACATTTGCATGAAATAATCTTCAAACATTAAATTATATGGACCGTACTATCGATTCAAATAAAGATTTCATGTATTTTTCTGAATTTTATGTGTTTTTTTTGAAAAATTTTACTATAGCTCTTAAAAAATCACCCATTACTTGATTGCTTATGAAGTATTATGCTGGGAATTATTCCTACTGACATCGAATAGCTCCCTGTAGTCTGTCAGGGCAACAGAAAAGGGGAAGAAGAGTTTTAACGAATCTTTGCTAGATTGAGGGCAGTACAATAGATCATCTGATTGTAGTATTCTCGGACCCTTACTATCCATCATTTTCCTTTATTCCATCTCCAAACTTTTAAAATTTTCAATCGCAGTTCCAAAACAGAACCTTGAGAATTTCCTGCAGGCCTCCTGAGATCTTTCAACTGCTACTGATGACTAATTCGCTAAGAGAGCTCCCCCAAACTTTGTAGTGGATGTAGTAAGGACATCACAATAGGAGCCTAGTTACCATAACTAATTCGAATATAAAAAATGAATGCAAATCAAAACTATATTCGAGGCTTTCTTGTTGTTTTCTGTGTCATAAATTCCTTACAAGAAATTTTTTTCCTCGTAAAAGGTTAAAGTTCATTACAATTTCATAATTTTCCTTTCCAAGGAAAAATTTAAAAACAAAAATTGCCAAAAGAAAGAACAACAAAAACACGATTTATCTATTACTTGCAAGTAATTCTTCTAAAAGCTGAAATAGGAAAAGAAAAAACGAAGAAAATTTCTATTTCTTATACATTTTGTTCTAACAATACAGTCATTTATAAAAGTATACTAATACTTTTGTAAGCCTTAACAAAACAAAAAACGAATTTAAAACCTGTTTAATACGGATTTTGAACATCAAAATCTCTGTTTTTGTAATACCCACTGAGTGTAAAACTACTTGTATTACTCACTGTATCTGTTAGTGTAATGTAGGCGTTTTTTATTTTTTTTTTCCTTCTAAAAACTTTCTTCTTGTTTTCCTTCTACAAATAAGTTTTTAAGAGAAACTTTTCTCCGTTTTTTCTTCTGTTTTTTTTTTGCTGCCTGTTGTTGGAATTCATTTTGGTGTCAAACTTTTTCGCCACTGCAATGCATTATTAGAAGATGGAAAACAGATTCAAATCGATAAATAAACAGCCTCCACCAAAAATTTGAACGTGTAGGCGTCCTCTGCTGTTCAAGTCAAATGTTGCTGATAAAGTCTCATTATCAAAATTGTATTCTTCGAATTTCTTTCTTTTCTTTCTCTTTTCCTCTTTTGTTTTCTTTTCAATTCGTTTTCTTTTTCAATTCGTTTAAAATTAACGTAACAGCTGTGAGCTGAAAGCAGTTTTTTTTGTCTTTAATTTCCTCAGATTAGTACGTTTTGTAGAGAAAATTATTGGTTTTCTTTTTTTTCTTGATTTGAAGTGGAAAACAGTTGAAAACGTTTTAATATTTAATGTGAAAAGTTTTCACACGTTTTTCTTTTAATTTTCATTAAAATGAAGGGGTTGAAGGGCAGTCAATTTTTCCTTCTTTAATTTGAATTTATTTTGGAGAAAGTCACAGATAGACAGGCAAGTATTTATTTTATTTTTTGCGGGAAAGAAGGGAAATGCTTTACGCATTCATGATGGTCGTCAACAGACATGATATGTCGGACTCTCCCACTGGGTATACCAACTAAAACCCGCCTTGTCTCCTCACCGGGAAATCATTCCACCTCGGAACCACGGTTGTATTACTTTGAGGTGGACCCCTTTTCTGCCATATTCTCCAGTTCCATCGTCGTCAGCCTGCGTCCAGGTTCTTCTCTATTCTCATTCTGCTGCGTCTAGGTCAAATTTCTTCCTTCGCAGGACGTGCTCTACAAAGTGTTTAAGTGCGTTGCAGCTCTCTCTACTGTTTATCATTTTCAGCACGAAGATTTCAGCTTCGAGTCGCTGACGGCTTTCGGGCCATCGAAAACAGCTTAAGAAAGTGTGTTCGGAATCATCTAACGTTTCCTTCTCTTCATCGATACAGAAGTATGGCAGGTATGGTGTCTAAAGGCATGATTGTGCTTTGAATTCTTAGTCCTGTACACGTCATTTGCCGTCAGTTATGGTCCTGAAGATCTATGCTCCTGTATTGCATTGTATTGTTACGTTTTAAACCTTTTAAAAACGTTTAAAATATGAGCCCGTAAATTGAAATTGAAATAAAAATATTTTGGTGTTTAGTTTTAATTAAAAAATCTTTATTTTTCGCACAATTCTGTGTGCCACTGTTCACAACTTGATGTAAACAACAACAATTGCTTGATTTGTTACTCCTCTGTTTGTACCCTTTGCATAAACAATAACAATTACTAGACAATTGTTCGACAGATCTTTATAACGAAGATCTTCAAACCACGATTACTCTCTTCAAACGCACTACGTTTGCACACAAGACTGACTGAACTATACTCATTCAGCAGTCTGCTTTGCCTTCCCTTTTATATGGTAGAGTAAACAGTAATGAATGTTGTTGAAGGCGAATGTTCATGACTTCGTCTTCTCGAAATCTCTATAAATGTAAACATCGTTGTTTACACTTATTCTTGTAGTATTGCTGGTATATTTTTGTTTACTTGTTTACCATTTTTTATGCTGGTGTTTGTTGTTGTATTTGTGTCTACTTGTTTATCATTTTTTATGCTGGTGTTAGTTGTTATATTAAGCAGTACGATAGTTTGTAAACAGATTTGTTTACTTGCATTGTTTTGTTTTTGTAGCTTTTGTTTATAATTTTAATGTTAAGCGATGTAAAAACAAAACACCAGTATCTTGATTTTTCATTTTCGTAACAATATTTTTGGCCGTTACAACCCTAAAGTCTCACATTAATCATGTTCAGTGCTTTTATTTTATCAAATAGCTGACTATTCCCTAGACAGTACCAGTAAACTCCATGATTTTGGAAAATGCTTCACAACAAAACTGGGCCAAAAAGACTGAAAGGAATTATTTGGCTGCTGCATACTCTTTCAAGAGAGAAATCATTCTGTGGTATACTGATGGACATATAGCGGGACAGTACCAGAGTAAAATAATAAGAAAACATAGGGAAACTTACGAGTTATTTGCCAGCAAAGGATTACATCATCGAAATAGTTGCTCAATTCAACTTGGAAAAGAAGTATAGAGACATAGCAACACTATCTGACACAGTCAAACCGTTCTACGAACTTTCAGCTACTCTGAGTTTGAAACGAGATTAGAATGTAAAATCGAAATAGCCAGGTCAGAACGGATCTCCAGTAACTTAGGTATTTGCGACAATAAGCCGGCAAGTCAGATTGCGAGGAGGGTAGCCTCCATGGCGCTCATCAGGCCAAAATCATTCTGTGGAGTAGAAAGGGATCTTGGTAAGTGTATGTTCAGCGAAAAGAAAGATGAAGGAAAGCGAACATTCTTCTCAACTTGAACGGATTTGGGAAATTCGTAACTTTAGTTGGGTAATTACAATTAGAAGTGGCTTGAGCTATGCATCAGACTATCAAGAAGTAGCCTGAGGACTGTAAATAGCATTTCATAGACTCAAAGGATGTTTTAGAATGGAGAATGGCGTTCCAAACACAATAAGCAGATCTCGTGATGAGAAAAATGAATCACCGAACATGTATTAATAACATATGAAACTTAAATGAATTTCAAAGAGATACATCTGGACGTTTATGGAGTAATAGGCAGGAAATTATTCTTACTGACAACGGGCGGCATCATGAAGAGACTACATAGCTCATGTAGATTGAGGGCAGTATAATAAATAGTTTGGTCGTGGTACTCCTTTACCTCTTCGCAGTACATTCGGTTTTTATGCTTCCATTTTGTTACAAAAATCCATCGAAACACAGAAAACAAACAAATGAAGCTTCTTTGTAATGTATTGCATCGAAAAAACATCGATGTTTTCTTTTAAAATCCATTACTACTTCGTCCACTCTTGTACGCGGTCGTTAATCCTCAAAGTAGACTTCGGAAAGAATGAGAATGAGGAGAATGAGTCACCAAAATCCATATTTGAAGGCTGTGGAGCTCAAAAGGAAGATACACTCACTTGATTTGTCATTAAAAACCTTCAGACAGTATTACGACCCACACCACCCATGTCGAGTGTGTTAATTTTATCCATGAGTGGCGGGAGTTACAGCTTAAATTCAACAGATTTTTTCGAGAATCTTTCCTTGGCAATTTTATTTTCCGCTTAGGGTCTTTGACAGAAGATTGCACCGAAAAAAGTATTTCTTTTCATATTTCGTTTTGTCCAAGATGTCTGCGCTGGAGTTTGAACCACATCCATACTTCTAATAAGTCAACACACTACCTACTAGGCTACGGTAACTTCAAAGAACATTACACCTGAACGTTTATCAATGACAAGTTAAAGAATTAGACTTGTTGACACCTTACTACAGTTTGAAGTTGAATAGGTCAACAAAAATAGGGGAGACATTATACAGACACACTACACAAATTGTTGTGACAATACGATCATGAAATGAGCATAAGATAGAATTATGTGAACTTTAGTCTTCTACACATTCTCTACAATTTCTTTCCAGTCAATTTTATCTTTAGGTTAGGTTAGGTTAGAGGACGTGTACTTGTCAATTAAGACAAGTACAGTACCCGGAGGTCGAATTGACCCATTGTACAACGTCCTAGTTAGGTTAGGTTAGGTTAGAGGACGTGTACTTGTCAATTGAGACAAGTACAGTACCCGGAGGTCGAATTGACCCATTGTACAACGTCCTAGTTTCTCACACCACTTATGTTGGGTGGGTTAATTTTATACATGAGTGGTGGGACCTACAGTTTTAGAGTCGACTCCGAACGACAGATTTTTGAGAAACTTTTTCATGGCAATTTTATTCACTTCGCAGAGTTTTTGCCAGAAATCTGCTGAGAGGAAGTCGCCGAAGAAATACTTTTTGTATTTTGTCTTGATGCCTGGCCTGGGGCTCGAAGCCTGGCTTTACGTCTAATAAGCCAACACACTACCTACTAGACTACGGCGACTTCTTTACTTCGCAGCTCAAAACACCCACTTCACGCAAAATCCTTTGAAATTCCTCATCCTCCCTTGGAATCCCTCCAAATCCTTTGGAATTTCCTCTGTTCCTCCCTTGGAATCCATCCACCTCCTTTGGGATTTACTCTCCTCCTCCTTAGGAATTTCTTTTTTGGATTTTTTTCTCTAGCTGAAGTATCTTCACTCATCTGCGCAACATGTCCTATCCTACAGCTCATGGTTCAACCAATGCCAATATCCTTCTACTGCTACTGATTGTCCCATAAGTCTTATGCCAAATCCTGTTCTAAAAGTGTTTGTGCAAGCATGGTTAATCTAATGTTTTGTAAATTTTTATTCCTCTATTCATTCCACAAAAAAAAAACAAAAATGACTTTAATAGGCCATCATAACCTTGCTTACCTGCTGTCTATTTTTAAAATTCATTACAACAAGCTGTCAAAAATTAAACGCCCGTAAAAGCTTTGTTGTTTTATGGTAGAAATCAAAATAATAAAATAAAAATCTTTTATTTTTATTAAATTGATCACAATATTTTATGCTTATTTATAGATTTCCACTAACAGAAACACATATACATACACTCATACACCTATACACATGACTAGAAACAAACAAATATTTTTTTTGTTTTTGTTTTTATGTATCACTCCATAAAGACTTCAAGATTTATTATCCCATAATCTGCTTTAATTTACACTATTTCTCTCTTAAGACACATACACATACACTCATATGTGTGTATGAATACACACACGCATTGTAGTCGTAAAAATTTGTGTTGAACAACATTTATTGTGTGTTTCGTTTTATTACAGCCACGAACACAACACAACACAACACCATGGCGTTACTATACTGCTCTTACGGCCATTATTTACAAAACTACTGCCATTAGTTTATATCAGCAGCAGAGTAGCAGCAGCAGCCGTTAGATAAGAAAAACAATCACGAGAAATCATCACAACAACAACAAAAATAACAACACCGTTACTTAAGTTAATACATCACAGCTATTACTACACGTGTATTGTATTGTATTGTGTGGGTATACAGTAACCTTTCCCTGTATTTTGTCTCTACCTTTGCTAGTGTATATGTACGTAAGCTATGTATGGGAGTGTATGTGTGAAAACGTCGAAAAGCCATTAAATAAATTGTCCAGAATTGTGTGTAAATGTATTGAAATCTTTCATAACAGACACTGAGCATATATTATTAATGTGGGTGTGTAAATAGTTGTATAATAAAAGAGAGTAAGGAGAGCATATTTAGCTATCGGTTGGTGTTGGTATTGTCTTTGAAAATTTATGAGTTTTCGAAATATTTCAAAGCCAAGATAGGTGGAGAGAGAGAAGAATTGAAAGGGAAAGAAAACTAAAGAGCACACTTTTTTAATTAAGGGTCCGCCAAATAACTTTTTTTTTTTTTTTTGAATATGCTTTAAAAAGAAAAAACCACTGAATATTTTATCAAATTTCGTTTTTTATTTGAAAGTACAATCCTTCCGGTTAATAATAGAAAATAATTTCATTCAAATAGCTGCCTCGGCTGGCCATGCAGTAGCCTACACGATCGGTCCAATTTTTAATCGATTTTTTTATCGATTGTGTGCAGCTGTATTTCCTTTAAAGCGTTAATTGTCTCTGACTTGTCGGCGTAACACTTATCTTTGACGGCACCCCACAAATAATTGTCTCCGCGGTGGCCAAACGACATCAGCCTTGCGGCTGATAATGCGATCTTCAAAAACAAAACATCGAGTGTAGCTTCGGCTGTGTGGCACGTAGCGCCTTCCTGTCGAAACCAAATGTTGCCAATATCCTCCTCTTAAATTTTTGTGAAAAAAAATTCGTTCAACATGACCCGATTACGATCGCCATTGACTGTAACGGCCACTCCTTGCTCATTTTCGAAGAAAAATTGCCCAATTATGCCTCTGGACCAAAATCCGCACCAAACAGTGACTCGTTTTGGGTGCGTCGGCTTTTCAATGTATGCGTGCGAGTTTTCTGTGCCCCAAATGCGACAATTTTGCTTGTTTACATACCCGCCAAGATCAAAATGAGCTTCATTTGAAAAGATGATTTTTTTTTTTTGCCAAAATCGGCATCTTCTGGTGTAGGCTACTGCATGGCCAGCCGAGGCAGACATTTGAATGAAATTATTTTCTATTATTAACCGGAAGGATTGTACTTTCAAATAAAAAAAGAATTTGAGAAAATATTCAGTAGTTTGTTTTTTTTAAGCATTTTCAAAAAAAAAGTTATTAGGCGGACCCTTTAGTTTCTCTTGCTCTTATGAGGAGCATAGAATCTCCACGAAATTTTTCCTGTCTTAAGTTTACTGTACACTTATGTGTCCCAGTGTGGATGGAAAGCTTTCTCCTTCTACTAACTTGAGAATTTCAATCAACTGCATTGCGAATGACATCTCTGACAGCACTACGTAAAACAAGGCTAACACGTCGCCGGTTTCATAGTTCCCAATTGGATTCAAATCTGCTTAGTGTGTACCGGTAGGTGTTCGTTCACTAACCGATTGAACCAGAAAGGATCGATGTAATCTTGATAATTGCTACTCAGTATAGAAAAATTTCTTCTTTTATTTGTAAATTATTTGTAACACTTTTACTAGGGGCACCTTGTTTTTGATGGAATGAATTTGATGGAATTGTTTTCATTGTAGAAAAAAAAAGAAATAGCTCGCTTAACTTGGTAATGACCGCACTTGAATTTTTTCTGTAATCCTTCCTTTCTCTCTTCAAATCTCTCTCTCTCTCTCTGCCTTTATGAACGAAATTGTTTAGTTTTACTCAAATGGTAGTGGTGGTGGAGAATAAACAAAAAAAGAAATGAAAAAACCAGTCAAATTGAAAAGCACTTTTTCACTTGAATGCTTCACTCGGTTTATGTAGTTTATCTAATAAATATGAGCACTTTTTAAAAGATACTAAACACTCTATAGTTAGAGAATGGGGATAGTACCCTAAGGATTATATTGTTACATAAATCGAAACGACCTAATATAGTTTAACAATAAAAAAACGATAAACAAAAGCCACCAGCTACACCAACACAATACACACGACACAAATACACACTAATAAACGTGTTGATTATCTAAAGCTGCACACACACATATGTACAACGAACCTGGTTGCGTCTGATACCAACAACAACATGCATGTGAAAAAAATGGATGGACAACGTAAGCAAGGTACACAAACAACAATGTATTAGCAATAGAGCTCTCGAGAAGGCGATATCACGATGTTCGATATCATCATGTTCGTTAGACTAGTTGTGTCGGACTATAAAAGGGCTGGACAAAGCAGGCAGTCAGTCAGTTATAATTCAGTCAGCCTTGCGTGAAGACGCGTTGCGGTTTGAACGTACTAGTGGTATTGCTTGCAAAAAGGTTGTAAGCAGAGAAGATCTAACGAACAGTTGTTAGTGTTAACGGGAACAGATATGTGAAATAGAATAGTATACAAGCAAATTATTGTTGTATCGTTAAATTGTATACGGCGGCACACAAAAATAGTGTAAAGAATAAAGAGAGTTTAAGAGAAAATAAACACATATTTGTTTTTACTTGGTTTGCAATTAACGAACTCATATTTACATGTTTTTAAAAAGGTAAAAACGTAACAATATATTATCATTTACATGAGGACTACAAGCTATTATGAGCTATTATTACCATCTCTGGACTAGGAGCAGCTTTTCTTAACAAATCTATGCCTTTAGTTGCAAACAAAATTCTGAGACATTGTAAGGTCAAAGGCTGGAAGGCCTTTTGCTAAGTGAATAACATGGTTATGATGGTAATGAGGAGGTTTCGCCGAATTATCCTTTAAAACATGCAGGCTACGCTTAGAAAACTCTGTTCTAAGGCATCTGGCGCATGTCTTAGCATCTTTCCCAATGTACTATATTGTTGAGGGTAAAGCCTTATGTTGCTAGTTCCTTTGCTAGCCACCAATTGTCTACTAAGGACAACTGCCTTTGATTTTTGGCTCTGAAGTAAAGCCAGTAATAAAAACATTTGTTTGAAATTTTTAAAAGTCTTTAGATTCTCTTAACAGTAACCCATTCTACTCTTAAGTGCCTAATAAATTAATCAAAAAGGGAAGCAGTCCCCTAAACTACATATACACACAATAACTTAAGCAAATATTGTAATAGAAAAGCATATACGCCCGCCCTCACAAACAAATATGCTAAGGAAACATTTTGAGGCAGTTTTCCCATTTCTATTCATATTCTTTCGTTCTTTTTTTCTTCCTTTCTTGGAGATGCTAAGATTCCCTTTTACTTCTATTTTAATGACAACTTTTCACCGAACGTTTCCTGTAATCGTACCTAAAATTCTTTATTCCTCCTTGGGGTCATATAATGCTGGTAACCTTTCCTTTATACTGTCGTTCTTATCTTTTTCCTTATTCTTCTTCTTTTTCTTCTTTTGTTAGTTTTTTTTTTTTGTATTTTAAAAAGAAATTTTTTATCTAAACTTAGTTTCAATTTTTTTCTAGCACCGGAATATTCACCATAAAGGAAGCATTTTGAAGAGAATGTGTAGACGTACGTAAGCATATACGCTAACCTTTCTATTGGTTCATCTGCCCATAATGTCCTTAAGCGTTCACACAAGTAAATATAGTCGATAGTATCTAGTAACAGCATAAGAGAGGTAGGCAGAGGAAAGAAAGGACGTACGTAGACTTACTTAACTATTGGTTTGTCTGCCCATAATGTCCTTAAGCGTACATGCAAGTAAATATAGTCGATAGTATAGAGAGATAAGGAAAGGTGGAAGAAAAATAGTTTTGATATGAAAATTTTAAAAGAAAATTGTAATTCTCCTCAAAACAAATGGTTTTTAAGTTTACAAAATTAAATATAGGAGGGTCATCTATCTAACATCCATATAAGTAGGTTAGGTTAGAGGACGTGTACTTGTCAATTAAGACAAGTACAGTACCCGGAGGTCGAAATGACCCATTGTACAACGTCCTAGTTTCTCACAGCACTTATGTTGTGTGTGTTAATTTTATACATAAGTGCTGGGATCTACAGTTTAAAGTCGACTCCGAACGACTGATTTTTGAGACACTTTTTCATGGCAATTTTATTTTAATCTCAGAGTTTTTGCCAGAAATCTGCTGAGAGGAAGTCGCCGAAGAAATACTTTTTGTATTTTGTCTTGATGTCTGGCCTGGGGCTCGAACCCTGGCATTACGTCTAGTAAGCCAACACACTACCTACTAGACTACGGCGACTTCCATATAAGTGTGGCAACATGAAAATAAGGCAGCCTAAGTAGCTTTTTTTGAAGTCCTCAAAATTAAAGGCTCTGATTGAACTTAAAAACATAATAAAAACTGCTCATCGTTATTTTAATTCAATACTTATGTTAAGTTAGGTTAGCTAGCGGTCCATCCCTGAAGAATAAAGCCCCTCTTAGGCTACATATTAGGCGCATTATGATGCCACAAAACAATATCCAATTCGGAAATCAAATATTCTCTTTGGAAACCCCACCCACCGAGTCTAAACTAAAAAACTTGCCATCACATTAATCCTTTCTTTGTAAAGTTAAGTCGAAGATAATAAAACATAAGCAGTCAAAAACTTCCGACACTTCATAACAAGATCCAGGCATTTTCTTCCTCCTCCTCAGATAGCTCCTGAAAAAGCCATTGTTAGAATAACAAATCTATCGGCATGATTTTCAATAGGCCTTTAGTTCTAAAACGGTCCAATTAGTCCAAATCTTTAATTATTAATCATTTTACAAACAGGTAATGAACGGTAATTTGGTGTGTATATCGAGGAGTTTGAGCAGCAGAATCTTGCATGCGTAAGTCAAGGACATATTCATCACGATTAAATGGCTACTCCGTAGCAGATTATTCCCTGAGAATATCCTATTATACTTGAACGACCAAGATGGCATAAAATCCCTTCCGAACAATATATTGTTACGTTTTTACCTTATAACACAACAACAATTGCTTGTGTGTTACTCCTCTGTTTACACCCTTTGCATAAACAATAGCAATCACTAAACAATTATTAGACAGATCTTTGTAACGATGATCTTCAAACCACGATTACTCTCTTCAAACAAACCGCGTCTTCACACAAGACTGACTCACTCAGTCGCCTGCTTTGGAAATGGAAATGAAAGAGTAAACAGACTGATGAATGTTCTTGAAGGCGAATCTTCACAACTTCGCCTTTTAGAAATCTCTATAAGTGTAAACATCGTTGTTTACTTCTATTCTTGTAGTTTGTTGGTGTGTTTTTGTTTACTTGTTTACCACTTTTTTATGCTGGTGTTTGTTGTTGTATTAAGCAGTACAGGTTTGTTTACTGCGCTGTTTTGTTTTTGTTTATAAATTTAATGTTAAGCGATGTGAAAGCAAAATACCAGTATCTAGATTTTCCATTTTCTTAACAATATATCAAATGTCCAAGCTTGTCCATGAATCTACAGTGCGATGGATGACTGTGGGATTTAAAGACAGTAGGCAACCAAACTTCTTCTTTTCCATAAAAGTACAGCAAAGCCAAGCTATATTTACCCTCCTACTTACACACTTACTTACTTAGTTCGTCATTACAACAATTTAGTCAAGATCACAACCTAGTTTCTTACACCAACCGTGTTGTGGGTATTAATTTTATACATGAGTGGCGGAACCTGCAGTTTAACTTCGATCCTGAACGTTTGATTTCAAAAATTTTTCATGGCAGATTTATTTACTTTCAGAGTTTTTGCCAGAAAACTGCAGAGAGGAAGTTGTAATTTTTGTTCGGGATGTCTAAGCTAATGCTTAAACCACGGGCTCTGGTCTAAGAAACCAACACACACTACCAACTATACTACGGCTACAAATGGCAACCCTGTTATTCTAGAACATGCTAGTTGCTCTACTGGCCATGATAAGGTAATGAAAGTGAACCAAGGCAATTGAAATAAAGATTCTATGAAAAACGTTGAATATGCTTCGTGACAGTGCAATTCTCTGTAAAGTAAGGAAAGGTATAAAAATAAAGAACTTCGCATCAAACCCAGCAAATGTCAAAGGCAGGATTATTCGCTTGGAAATGAAATCGTTTCATCCATTAAACGCAATGAAATTTATTTCTTTATGCAATTTTCCTTTGAAATATCTGATCTCTGTCTTTCTGTTTCTCTCTTACCCTTTCCCTCGGACTCTGTCAACGTCCACTCCCTTTCTCCATATCTCTCCATCTCACACTTAATAATTTAAAACATGTGTCGTAACATTATTATCCTCCAGAATTTTTAGCGTAAAACGACTTCTTTTCATATTTATGGGCGTAATAAATTCCATTTTACTTTCGCATTTCTATCACTCTCTTCCTCGCTCTCTCTCTCTCTCTTTCTGTCTCTTTCTCTTTTTCAAACACAAACATAGTTTCACGTTTACATGACAAAATTTGTGTACAAAATGAATGCTTTGGTACATATGCTCACAAACTGAACCAAGAAACGAATACAAAATTAATAAAGGGCCATGGGGAACTACATATATGGTACCCTACATTACTCTCTCACACTTCAAAATTCTTTCGATCAATTAGCCTGATATTACTTATGTTGAAAACAGTTGAGAGGACTGTGGAGTATTGAAAACATGCCAATAAGATCGCAAGCCATATGCAGATCTACTGAACTGAACTGCAGGAATCGTGAACGTCCAGAAGGTGACAAATTAAGCTTTCATTGATATTGGTGATGCTTTTGGTACTACTCTGCATAAGGGCATTGCATGGAAGCCGAGGAATATATTGTATATTGAAAAATCTAGATACTGGTGTTTTGCTTTTACATCGCTTAACATTAAAATTATAAACAAAAGCTACAAAAACAAAACAATGCAGTAAACAAACCTGTTTACAAATTAACGCACTGCTTAATATAACAACAAACATCAGCATAAAAAAATGGTAAACAAGTACACAAAAATCCACAAACAACACTACAATAGTACATGTAAACAACGATGTTTACGTTTATAGAGATTTCGAGAAGGCGTAGTCATGAACATTCGCCTTCAAGAACATTCATCAGACTGTTTATCCTGTCATATAAAAGGCAAGACAAAGCAGGCAACGGAGTCAGTAAAAATTCAGTCAGTCTTGTGTGAAGACGCGGTGTGTTTGAAGAGTGTAATCGTGGTTTGAAGATCTCCATTATAAAGATCTGTTGAATAATTGCCTAGTAATTGTTATTGTTTATGCAAAGGGTATAAAGAGAGGAATAACAAAGAAAAGTAGTTGTTGTTGTTTACATCAAGTTGTGAACAGTCACACACAGAATTGTGCGTATAATTAAGAATTTTAATTAAAACTGAACACAAAATTATTTTTATTTGATTTGTAATCTACGAGCTCATTTTTTAAACGTTTTTTAAAAGGTAAAAACGTAACAACATGCAGATGTCCTACACACGCGTTCTGACTCGATCTGAAAGAAACGCACTGGAATGAAATTATAAGCCTCGGCTTGATGAAATTGTTTGGGAGTAATGGCATGCCAACATGCTTTCTAATTTATCGTTTGAAGTTGACATCAAACTGTTGGTCGTCGCCCGTCGCTCATGGATAAAATTAATACACACAAAATGCATGATGTGTGAAACTAGGTTGCAATCCTGATTAAAAGGTTGCAATGACCAACTAGGTAAGTAAGTAAGATAGATGGATAAGAGCAGAGGAGTTCGGTTAAAGAGAAATATATTCGGAATCCATGGTAAACTAGTGGATATCTTTCAAACAAAAGTCTATGTCATGGAACCCAACATGGACAGAACAGCAATACTATCTGACAGTTAGTTTCCACTGGCGATGATAGGACCATAACTTTTCTGTGGAGTAAAGAGGGGTGTTTGGAAGGACGTAATTGGCCAAAGAGAATATATTGTTACGTTTTTACCTTTTAAATATGAGTTCGTTAATTGCAAACCAAGTAAAAACAAATATGTGTTTAGTTTTTCTTAAACACTCTTTATTATTTACACTACGTTTGTGCCACTGTTCACACTTAACGATACGACAATAATTAGCTTGTACACTATTCTATTTCACACTTCTGTCCGCGTTAACACTAACAACTGTTCGTTAGATCTTCTCTGCTTACAACCTTTTTGCAAGCAATGCCGCTTGAAGGTTCTTGTTCTCGCCTTCTCGAGAATTCTATAGCGACCACATTTTTGCTTGTGTATTTTGCGCACTTGTCTATCCCTTTTTGTCACATACATGTTGTAGATAGTTTACTTTCATTTCATGTTGTTGTTGGTACCAGGTGCAACCAGGTTCGTTGTACATATGTGTGTGTGCAACTTTATATAATCAACACGTTCATTAGAGTGTATTTGTGTGTATTGTGTTGGTGTAGCTGGTGGCTTTTGTTTATCGTTTTTATTGTTAAACGATATTAGGTCGTTTCGATTTATGTAACAATATAAAGATGACTTTATGCCTCTTGTCTCAAGATAATCGAAACTCTTGATGGGTATTTGCAACGAGAAGAGATTAGAATCAAACATTAAACTATCAAAGAACAGTCTGAGTATAATAACCGGCATTTCGACATGCCAATGTAGAATTTTAGAACAGAATTTAGTTCAGAATATTGGCAGACTGAAAGTCCATGCATGTACAGATTCTGCAATAATGAGAAAGAATCCTCAGAAAGAATAGTTTTTACCGGGCGGCGTAACATAAGTGGTGTGAGAAACTACGACGTTGTACAATGGGTCAATTCGACCTCCGGGTACCGTAGTTGTCTTAATTGACAAGTACACGTCCTCTAACCTAACCTAACCTACCGGGCGGCATTAATTCATCTCAAAAAGTTAAACCCAAGAGTGTATCTAGTACTAGACAGTAAGTTACAGTCATTGACGGCATTATAAGGACAGTCCGTATTGATTCGGGCTAGTCTACTCAACAGTAACACTGATTCGATCTGTAATAAGATGGCCTATGTTAGGGTGTCCTTTCAATTCCGTATAAAATATGACAAACAATTATTTTGCCTGTGTGTGTGTGTGTCATATAGGAGTCCTTAAAATGTTAAAAAAAACATTTCCTCGTGGTTTTTTTTTGACATTCGCTGTTGCATCTGGCACCACTTGCAACGTGAGGGTTGTGACTTTTTTTTAAATATTTATGCAGGACAAACCAACAAAAAAAAAAACGACAACAAAAATTTGAAAACCAAGGAAAACAAGTATGTGGCGGATTTTCGTGGCAACATATTGCATTTCATTTCCCATTTTGTTGAATTTTTTCATATTTTTTCTGTCAAATAATGCAAATTCATGCATGTGCATGGAGGAGAGTTCATAAAAAAATGCTTAAAAACCACGAGCATAAAATATCAAAACTAAATAACATTTGGAAGGCGAAACAAGGAGGAGAGTGTGGAGAGAGGCGTATAACTTATGTTAATCAGAAGTATTACAAGAAGAAATGTTTTAAGGGTGTTTTGAAGAGAACTCGAGGCTATTCGCGATTTTTTGTAACGAAATATTTGTTTTGTAACGAAATTTTATGGATTTAAACTCAATTTGCTTAAGGATCCTAAAAATCCAATAAAGAACCTGGTAAGAATATACATGGAGATGCTAAAAATAGCATCAGACATCAGTTCTGAAATGCTATTCTTAATCAAATCTTTGTTCTCGGTCAATCAGAGGGAATATAATCTACGAATTACGACTGCTAAGTAGCTGTACAAAATCATTTAGGAAAAGGCTCTTTGCAGTTCCACTTAAGCCAATATCTTAGGTCCATTATGCTACCATTCCATGCAATTCAAAAAGGAGACGATTTCCTCTGGACTGAACCAAAAACTTCTTAAAATTTTGCTGTAGATTGTGATGCTTCAAAAACTTTAGAATTTCAAAAAATTATCGGCAAAAGGGTTGTTTGTTGTGATGTATTTTGAATTCCACTTTTTTTGATTTCATTTAGGTCTACCGTGTCTCTATCTTCAGGCTTAGAAAACTTAAGCATTTTCTGTTTTCCCATAAAAATTCTAAACAAAACAGCTCTCGACAAGCAAAGCAATGTGAATGTAGGCAGGCGACTACTTACCAACACTCTACAAAAATTTTACAAAAGATACACACAAAAAACAGAAAGAAAGAAAGAGAGAGACAAAGAGAGAAAGCAGAAGAAAAACATTATGAAACAACGTGAAAGAATGTGTAGAATGTTGTCATACAATATTTGTAAAACGTACTTGACAAACAACTTATAAAACAAATGACTTTTTAAGCTTAAATAATACGAAGCGCACACATACACACACATCCACATACATACATACTTACGAATCCATAAACTAATTCACTTACTCATAGACACAGTGATGCCTACACTTATGATGAGAAAAAGGTGTGAAAATTTTGTTACGTTTTTAGCTTTTAAAAGCGTTTAAAATACGAGCTCGTAGATTGCAAATAAAATAAAAATAAATTTGGGTTTAATTTTAATTAAAATTCTTTATTATTCGTACAGTTATGTATACCACTGTTCACAACTTGTTGTAAACAACAACCATTGCTTTGTTTGTTATTTCTACTGCATACTTACTGCTACTGCATGGCCAGCCGAGTCAGCCATTTGAATGAAATTATTTTCCATTATTAACCGGAAGGATTGGACTTTCAAATAAGAAAAGAAATTTTGAGCAAATATTCAGTAGTTTTTTTTAAAGCATTTTCAAAAAAAAAGTTATTTGGCGGACCCTTTATATTGAATGTAACGACAAAGTTGACACTATGCCGAACGCTGGTACAAGGGAAAATTCCAATGAATTCTCACATGGAATTGACATTACTCTGTACATGGGTAAACAAATGATTGCACATAAGCTTTGCCTTTTTTGAAAGGAATGAATCCATTTTTCAAGAGGCCAGACTGTCTCGAAGTAGATGAAAGCAGAACAAAATTTTTCTTAAACCTAACCAGTATCCATCTAAGGAATCTCAAAGCAATTATAACGGAACATTGGCCTTTTAGTGCATATGTCCGTAGGCTGGAATTAGAAGATGTAGTGACAAGGAAGAAATACAGACCACAGAACACCGTCTCTATCATTATCCGGCACTAAGAAGTCTGAGTCAAACGATTCTTGATAGAACGTGCCTAGCCAACGGTGATCACTCTTTCATAAATCTATTGCGATGACTGAGAGATGCCTATCAGGAGTTATAACTGAATGATAGAATATTTACTACAAAGGAATCTTAAAGGCCACAAGCTTTTTGTTCTATGACTACCAATTTAACTTGACCTAACCTATTATATAATAATTATTGGACTGTAGAGTACAAAAAGGAAGAATTAAACAGAGATTTTATTTAATTATCATTTGATTATAAAACTAAAATTAATTTTAAAATATATTCTCTTGATTGCTTACCTTTAAAGTGCTTGAGTTCAAGTGGTTGTAACAGCAACATTTCTAGAAGATAGACAAAGAAAAACTCATTAATACGTTATTAATTCTGTTTAAATTTACAAAATAAAATTTAATGAAAAATACTTTTACCCCCACCCATTAAAGCACACAAGCATTTTTGTTTTGCAAACACAAACCGTTAAAACGCCATTAAAAATGCAATAAAACAAGTGTTATGGTGCCTACAGAGAGAGAGAGAGAGAGTATATGAAAACTCATAAAACATTTAATTTCTGTTTTAAAAATTCATGGCTCAAGGAAATACTGTCTTTTCCTGTTTATTACTATTTTGACTGACACTGTATGTAACTCTCTTTCACTATATCTGCTGCTAGTTAAACCATAAGTTTGTTTGGCTGTGTGTGTATAAACATGTGTTCGTGAGTGTTAGTGCGTTTAAATTTATAACTCATGTCCTGTTGCTGTTTGGCTGCTTTTAATAAGAAATTTTATTGCATTTCTGTGGTCGCATTCAATTATTTTCTTTTATGTTGTCTCAGCGCAACTATCTCTACTAAAATTGCAGCGAAATTTAGTGCTGAAAAATGGTTTGCGTACTGTATTGTATTGTATGTATCGCTTTGATTGATACCAAGCGAGAAAACTATTAAATTCACTTGTTACAGATCTTAACGGAATTTAGATTTACACCATTAAGGAACCTCTCCTCTGCAAAGGTCAAAACAAATGATATTCTCAAGCAGCAAGGATGTGTGACGCATATATTAGAGCTCTTTGGGTAATTTCTTTCCATTGTAGCATTGAATTGTAAATTGAAATACCAAGTGGATGCCAAATAACCAGGTTTTTTGTGTCTAGATCTCTTCAAAAGGTTGATAACTGTTTGCGGAGGAATTTCCAGTTTCCTAGCAATGTTCACCCAGTTTATATGCCGGTGTTTCAAAAATTTTGTCAATGATTTCATCGACTGTTTTACTGATTGGTTCACCACAGCGAAGAGTATTTTTAACATCAAAGTTATCAAACCAAATACGAACAAACCATTTTGATGCTGCATTTCTAGTTACTGGACATAGGCCTGAGATTAGTTTGATAGGAGATTTCCTACCAGAATTCTAAGCATGGAGAAGACAAGTCCTTTAGTATGGTCAGCCTTGTGGATTTTACGTAAGTCTACACGAATGGTTCTGAGATTTCCTACCTAAATTCCAAGCAGAGAGAAGACAAGCCCTTTGGTATGGTCAGCCTTGTGAATTTTATGTAAGTCTACATAAATGGTTCTGAATTTCAAAATCAGATAGACTGTGGAATTTTCCTCGAATAGGCTTAATCGTAGGATATCTCTCAGTCTCACTGACTACTGTAGTGCGTTCCTTTTGAACTGATCGTAAGTAAGAGATCTCCAACTACACAGCCCTGCAAATTTGGACTTTTTTGTGCAAATAAGATGGCTCCAGGTGTTTCCGAATGCATTTTGCGCGCTAAACACGAATCTGGTTTCAAAAACTTTCCATCACATCAGTTTTTCGAGAAAAATATGGCGGTCAAGTAAATCTGATCAATTTTTATAAACAACGACCTCCATATTGGATCCGCCATTTTGAATTTTTTAAATCTGCATCAAGATCTGTAATCAGCGACCCCAAAAACCCCTGAGCAACAATTTTCAAGTAAATCTGATTAATTTTTAAGGACCTCCGTAACGTGTTTTTGTTTTTCTCTTGCAGCCCTTGACATAAACCCACCCTCTACTTTAAGGGTGCATGCAAACAATTTGGCTTTGGGCTCATTTTAAAGAGTAAAGATCAATTGTCAATTATTGACAATAGCGATGGTTCTAGCACGTCAGTGTTTAGCTCTACAATGTTTCAAAAAAAGCCAAAAACGCTATTTTTAGGGGTTTCTCGAAAACCTCACGTGATGGAAAGTTTTTGAAACCAGATTCGTATTCAGCGCGCAAAATGCCTTCGGAAACTCTTGAAGCCATCTTATTTGCAAAACCCATGCAGGGCTGTGCTATCAATATAACAACCCTCTATGATAGTCAAATGGCAAGCATATCCTTTTCGAGTATAACCTTCAGATCTAAACTGGTTGACATATGCCGTGACTCTCTTTATCAATATTCACTACATTTTCTGGTCACAAAGGCTTTCCTAGTAATTGTGAAGCTAAACCTGTTAGAACAGAGACACTCCTACCGAATAACAATTCATACATGAATATACTTCTTACCCCTGATAGACAAACTATTACGAATCTTGAGCTGAGGAAGAATCGTTCCTTATTCCCATTCGCTCCTGATCTAATTTTCACCTTTGCCACTGTATCTATCCCCACATTTAGTTGCATAGTGGGTAAGCATGCAATGAGATTTTGCTTTCCAGCAGATGTCGTCTGCAGAGATTGCACATGCGTTGAGAAAATTAACACTAACGTCCACCTTATTTACACAATATGCGTCTCTATTTCGCCACAGACGTCAGCAGTCTGTTTTGCCATATGACCATGAACGACCACAGACAACGGCTGTATTCTGTCTTTGCTGAATGTGCTCTGTAGCAGTTGGCAATTGTCCCTAATTTTTTTGAAAAATCGTTTTCAGCGATGAGGCCCAGTTCTCAATAAATTGATACGTAAAGAAAAAAACTGTCGAGTTTTTGACGAAAACAGACCACATTAAATCCCAAAGAGTCCAATGCATCCCGAAAAAATCACTGTTTGGTGTGGATTTTGGGTCTAGTAGGTAGTGTGTTGACTTATTAGACGAAAAGCCAGGGTTCGAGCCCCAGGCCAGACATCAAAGACAAAATACAAAAAGTATTTCTTCGGCGACTTCCTCTCAGCAGGTTTCTGGCAAAAACTCTGGGAGCAAATAAAATTGCCATTAAAAAGTTTCTCAAAAATCTGTCGTTCGGAGTCGACTTTAAACTGTAGCTCATTACAACCCTTCAGTCAGGATTACGATCTAGTTTCTCACACCACTTATGTTGTGTGTGTTAATTTTTATACATGAGTGGCGGGACCTACAGTTTAAAGTCGGCTCTGAACGACAGAGTTTTTGGCAATTTTTTTACTTCGCAGTGTTTTTGCCAGAAATCTGCTGAGAGGAACTCAGTAGTATGTTTATGGGGTTTCTGGGGCACTTTTTTCATACAAATTTGGGAGCGTGCATAGCTGCAAAAGAGTAAAAACGTTGCAGAATTGTTTGCGATCGGTCTATAAGTTTGTAACATGTATTATGAAAAAGTAATGCATTTTTATGTGTGTGTGTTAAAACTTGGGAGCATGCATATCTGGAAAAGAATTAAATCATTTTCATTTTCAATTTTTCCATAAAAATTTGGGATCTTATAAACTCATTCTGTCCGTCCAATCATTCGTTTGCGAAACAATACAAATAAAAGGAACAAGAAGAAGCAGTCATGATCACAAATTTGTATGGAAAAATTGAAAATGAAAATGATTTAATTCTTTTCCAGATGTGCATGCTCCCAAATTTTAACACATACACACACACATTAAAAAGCATTACCTTTTCATAATACATGTTACAAACTTATAGACCGATAGCAAACAATTCTGCAACGTTTTTACTCTTTTACAGCTATGCATGTTCCCAAATTTGTATGACAAAAGTGCCCCAGAAACCCCATAAACATACTAATGAAGTCGACGAAGAAATACTTTTTGTATTTTGTTTTGATGTCTGGCCTGGGGTTTAAACCATGGCTTTACGTCTAATAAGCCAACACACTACATACTAGACTAAGGCGACTTCAGTGTTATTTGTAATATAAACTTTGATACTTTGGATGCACTCCCCCTAGAGAAGCCGTGGAGCACATTTAAACGATTTTATATTCACATATAAAGCCATTAAAAGGCCTTCTAGACGTATAAACAATTTCGACGATATCTCACACGCACTTTGTTGCATTTAAATTTAAAGATAGAAAGCACTTAATAATAGAGCCGATAGGGAGCTTTCATTTTACAAGGCTCTACTACCTCTTATCTTAACCTATCTACTAAATTATCGTCACCTTAAACTTCATACAACTTTTTCAATAGCCCTCGCTGCATTCTTAACTCATCTACACCAGAATAGTTAAATAAGACGGTAATGTTCCGAATTTTCAAACATTTTTAAACGCAGAGAACTGTTGAAAAACAATAACAAGTTATTGGAGCTGCTTAATGTAACTCGTATTACTAGCGTTTAGTAACGAACATAACTTTTTCAATCACCCAATAGTTTCTGTAACATTTTTTTTCTCTTCTGGCTTTTCAACATGTTTATTATGTTAGTGTGTTTGTGCACAGTAAGCAGTGCATAAAACATGGTGAAAATGATAGAGAGAGCGAACACAAGAGAGTCAATGTGTATAAATGAAATGTTCATTAATTTGTTTTTAAGAGTGTGCATGTGGTCGTTTTTTGTTTTTTTTTTTGGTCTTGTTGTTGTTTCATAACAATCAACTTCATTATGATGTTGAACATAAAGTATGACAACAAGCCATAACCATCTACACAATATTATAATGAATACTTCAATTTGCTCTTTAAATGTGTATGCATTGTTATGCATGAGTTAATGAAAATGTTGTACATGTATGTGTGTGCTTGTGTTCTCTCCTCATACATGCTCATTTACTTACTTGCGTTATATTTTATATGTCAACCATGAATTTAAACATGAACATGTTTTTTTTCTTTCTTTCTTAAAACAAATGTTTATTGTTGTTAGCATTTGCTATTGCTGTTGCTGGCATTGATGTTGTTGTTGTTGTTTAATTTTTATGAGCGTAAAACATGTTGAGAAAAATAATGCACATGTTGTGCTCTCATCTCCCGGTGTTTTTTTTTTATTTTTTTTATTAAATTTTCTACACCCTTCTGCTGTACTGTTGTTGTACTGCTGTTGCTGATGTCTTTAATTTAATTATTTTTGTTCTGTGGTGTATACGAGTATTTTAATAAGTTTTACAATAACTTTTTATACAAAATATTAATACAGAGGGTTTGTATTTATATGTATGTATTTTTTTAAAAAAGGTTTATACAATTTTAACTCATGACAATACTAACAAGCATACTAATAAGCTGTTCCACTGTTAAGGAGAGAATCAATTGGAAGTTAAAATATTTTTATTGCTTTAATTAAACATTTGGTTAAATTTTTATGAATATGACTTAAAATTGTAATTATAATTCCCAAAATGTTTAAGCAAGGTTGATAAACAATACACCAAAAAAAGTACCTAGAAAGTACCAAGGATCGAGGCAAAAAGATATTAAAAACGAGAAAATCATGTGCTTTCGGTGTTAAGTGTTTTGAGTTTGTTGACACTGAATATTGTTGACACTGGATTACCCTGTCAATTGAAGGCCTTTTAAGGAATGCAAGTACTATTCGGGATTTTATTCAAGTACTATTCGAGCATTTTACTATTTTAATAAAACTGTTGGTTAAATAACTACAGAAATTACTTAAAATTGTAATTATGGTTCCCAAAAACACTAAGCAAAGTTGGTAAACAATGTGCCAAAAAAAAAAGTACCAAGAAAGTACCAAAGATCGAGGCAAAAAGATATTAAAAACGAGAAAATCATGTGCTTTTGGTGTTAAGTGTTTTGAGTTTGTTGACACTGAATATTGTTGACACTGGATTACCCTGTCAATTGAAGGCCTTTTAAGGAATGCAAGTACTATTCGGGATTTTATTCAAGTACTATTCGAGCTTTTTACTATTTTAATAAAACTGTTGGTTAAATAACTACAGAAATTACTTAAAATTGTAATTATAATTTCCAAAAAGACTAAACAAGGTTGTTAAACAATGTACCAAAAAAAGTACCAAAAAAGTACCAAGAAAGTACCAAGGAAGAGGCAAAAGGTGTCAACTGCAAAACAATATTAAAAACGGCCAAGTCGAGAGGTTTAAGTGTTAAGGTTATAGTTTTAAGTTTATCGACACTATATATAAGAAATTGCTCACCTTGTAAATTAAAGACCTCTTAAGGAATTCAAGTACTATTCGGGGTTTTATTCAAGTACTATGTATTCGGGGTTTTTATTATTTTAATTTATTTTTAATTCTATTTTTGGTTAAATTACTACAGAAATGACAAAATTATAATTATAATTTCCAAAAAGACTAAACAAGGTTTGCAAACAATGTACAAAAAAATGTACCAAAAAAAGTACCAAGAAAGTACCAAAGAAAGACGCAATATGTGTCAACTGGAACAAAATATTGGAAATAAAAGAGAAGTTAACTCAGACCAAATAAAGTTGTTAAAAAATGTACCAAAATAAAGTAACAAAAGGTACTAAAAGGTGCTATAAGGTACTAAAAGGTACTAAAAAGTACTAAAAAAAGTACAAAAGCTACCAAATGCACGATTTGGAAATTCTGGAGTATCTGCATACCACATTGAAGATTTCGTAGTAGTACTAGGTATTGTGTTGGCTTATTATATGTGAGGCCGTGGGTTAAACCGCAGAAATACGAAAAATTTATTTCTGTTGGTGACTTGCCCCCAGCAATCTTCTGCTAAAAACTGTGAGAGACAAATAAAATTGCAATGAAAAGTTTCTCAAAAACCTGTTATTCGGCGTCGACATTAAATTGTAGTCCTCGCTGCTCATGTATAAAATCAACACACACAACATGCCGTGAGAACCAAGGTTGTAATCCTGACTATACGGTTATAAGGTCAAATTACGCAAGTATTTTTGAAAACGGAATTATGCGAAGCCCTTCAAATTGGAACCTGTTTTGAGAATTTTCTTTTTTATTCCAAAAAGTTAACCAGGAAACTACTCGTATCGTGAAAATACGTATGTAGGGTTAAGGCCCCATTTTATGCCTCTTTTTTTCTTAGAGCAGTATAAAGCAGTTCCCATTGTAGTGGTTCTGCATTTTATATTACAAGTCAGGATTGTTTTCAAATATAATTCCCAGATACAGGTATTTGTGGAAGTCGGCAAAGAGGACGACTTCATTTCTGTTGGAAGGACCAAATCGAAGAAACCCTGTCATCGATTGGTGTGACCAACTGGTGAAACCGAGGTGCCTGGAAGGATATATTAAGACAGGCCGAAATCTGTTAATGGCCAATTAAGTAAGTAATTCCCAGATTTTTTACATTATCAGTTAGCGTAAGTGCTGTACTAAGACAAGGAATTTTGTACTCCCATGTGAATGCCACTGCAAGCAATGGCCTAAACCAAGTCTCTATAAGAATACCTCTGTACCGCATAAATACGGTGTTTATTAATGAAATTCAAGTTGTGGAATTAATTTTAGTTTTGAATTTTTTTATTACCTCCTCCATAACTGCTTCACTTACGTTTTGTATGAAAACCATCATGCAACGCTTAAAACGATGAAAAGTTTTACGCACAAATAAAAAAAATCATGCCACTGTTGTGATGGTTTTTTAAGCCTGTTTTCGCATAAAAAAATACGAATTTTTTTCTTCTATTTTTTTGTAGAATTTTTTCTCTCGCTTTAGATTTTATATTTATTTTCATAACGTGCACTTCAAAAAAACAACAACAACAACAACAACGCAAAAGGTTCAAGGATATAAAAAAAAATAATAAAAAAAAGAGAAAAAAATATATGCAAAGGGGGAGAGAAATTTTAACCTAAACAAGGCCAAAGCCAACCATTTATGAATGAAAAACTGAAACTGGAAAAAAAATTAAAAATTAAATGCAAAATTAATATTTTTATGGATGAAAATATTTCATAAAAAAAACAGAAAAAAATATTCATTAAAAAAATATTCATAAAAAAATATGAAAAATAGTGTTAAAAATTACCATCAAAAAGGAAAAATTAGTGATGAAAAGCTTATTAATTAAAGGAAAATAAAAACAAACAGAAAATACACGGAAAAAAGTAATTGAAATCCATTAGCACGGCAGTAAATTAAATCAATTTCGCTATGTTAACACAGAACAACACAATGCATCAGAACACAGTGTTAAAGGGAAAAGGTTATTAGGTTTGATGTTTTTCCTTTTAAATAAAATCTGAATTTATTATGAATTTAAGTGAATTAAGGAAATTAAGCTGGAGTATGGGATCGCCAAAGCCATAAACCCAACTTTAATTCGCCGTTCAGACTGTTACGCCTTCATCGTTTCGGCTGAACCCCATTTTCTTGTTGGTGGGTACTTTAATAAGCAAAATAGCGGTACTTAAGGCTCAGAAAACCCACACGTGGTCTTACAGAAGCCTAATGCACCCATTACGAGTGACTGTTTGCAGCGGCTTATGGAGCGGAGGCGTAATTTGCCTATATTTCTTTGAAAAAGAGGACGATGCAACCCTTACAGTCAGTGGAGACACCTATCGCACCATGATAACCGATTTTTTTTTTATAAAGTGTGTTTTTTACAGAGGTATAGAACTTTAAGTTGGCATTACTTATTGTCAAGTGATTTATTCTCAGTTTGGTTTGGCAATTCATCATGAATAGACTCACGCCTGAACAACGCTTGCAAATAGTGCAATTTTATTTCGAAAACAATGGTTCTGTGCGGAAAACGTATAGCGCCACTACGTCCATTTTATCGTCGACAAAATCTTCCATCAGAGCAGTTAATTCGATTAACCATGGAACGTTTTCGCACCACGTTTACTCTTATTGATAACTCGCATCCCCAGAGACGCTGTACGGTGCGTACAGAAGAAGCTATTGCTGCTGTAGAGCGTAGCATTGAGGAAGACCCGAATGAGTCCATCCGCCATCGAGCACAGGAATTGGACCTGTGTCCATCCACTTTATGGAAGTATTCGCGGAAGGATCTTGGTTTGCGTGCTTACAAAATCCAACTCGTGCAAGAATTGAAGCCAAACGATCATCAAGTAAGGCGTAGATTCGTCGAATGTGCCCAAAACGAGATTACCGTTGTTCCCGATTTTCATAAGCGAATTTTGTTTAGCGATGAAGCGAACTTCTGGTTGAATGGCTACGTCAACAAACAAAACTGTCGCATTTGGAGTGAAGGTAATCCTCAAGTGTATGTGGAAACACCGTTACATCCAGAAAAACTGACTGTTTGGTGCGCTTTATGGGCTGGTGGAATCATTGGTCCGTACTTTTTCAAAAACGATGGTGGCCAGAACGTTACAGGCAATGGTGATCGGTATAGAGCCATGATTACTAACTTTTTCATTCCTGAATTGAATAACCATGATGTCCAGGAGATGTGGTTTCAACAAGACGGCGCAACATGTCACACAGGTCGTGCCACAATAGATTTATTGAAAGACACGTTTGGTGACCGCCTAATTTCACGTTTTGGACCTGTGAATTGGCCTCCAAGATCTTGTGATTTATCACCGCTAGACTACTTTCTGTGGGGCTATGTAAAGTCATTGGTCTACCAATGCCCATTTGGAAGACAACATTCGCCGTATTATTGCCGATATACGGCCACAAATGTTGGAAAAAATCATCGAAAATTGGACGTCCAGAAATCGTATTTAAAATGTAATGCCACAAGATTATCTTTCGGATAAATAAAATTCATGTCAATCGAATAATCCATCGTTGTTTTATTGCAACTTAAAGTTCTATAACTCTATAAAAAACTTTACCCGCTCTTTATGGTATTGATGTGAATAATGTTTGGTTTCAAGAAGATGGTGCAACTTGCCACACGTCTTATGCCACCAACAATTTATTTCGACAAACTTTTGACGGCCGTTTAATTAACCGAAATGGTAATGTAAATTGGCCGCCAAAAAGCTACGATTTGACGTAGTTGACTATTTTCTATGCAGCGCCGTTAAAGAAAAGTGTAATGCCGACAATACAGAGACAATTGAGCATTTTCAGGCCAACATTCGCGATGCCATTGCCGAGATACGACCCCATACACTCGAAAAGGTGCACAAAAGTGCTGCAATCGAATGTGAGGCCAGTCGCGGCAATTATATGAGTGAAATAATATTCCATTCCATGCAATTCCCTAAGGGCAATCCGCAATAATATTTGAAGATCCTTAGGCTGAGATGACGTTGAAAGAGCTATGCACGCGGCCACAAAGAAAAAAATTACTGATCGTCTCAGAAAAGAAATGGGTTTGCTGGTTGATATTCCCAAGCCAGGATGTGGTACAACCAACGATGGGAATACGGCTAGAAGATTTTTCAAGCAACCTAAGCTAGCTTCTAAAATTACTGGAGTTGATGAAAAATTTGAATAAAGAGGTTTGGTGTTATTTTAAATGCAATGGGATGTGGATTTGCTATTAATGCAAATTCACTCCGGACATATATCATGGACACAGCAAAGCTTTATGTACAACTATATTCATGGTATTACATGCCATCAAGTGTACATAAAATTCTTAGCCGATATTATTCAGTGTTCAGCACTTCCTATTGGAATGTTATCGGAAGAAGCTCTAGAATCTAGAAATAAAGTTTTCAGAAATATAAGAGAATATCACACAAGAAAAATGTCCCGCGAAAAAACAATGTATGATCTTTTTCATTATCTTCTGTTATCTTCAGATCCTGTTATATGCTCTTTTTCTAAAAAGCCTTCTATTCATTCCCGAAGTACATAACCTTTGAATGAAGAAGTTCTTGCCTTGCTATCAGATGCGTCAATGACATCTAGAGTGGCATCTAGATTGTGAAAGTGAATCGTATATAATAAAAATATAATATATATAGAGACTAGCTATTATACCCAGCGAGTTTTACTACTCTCATTACAATATAAATAAAATTAGGTGTTCAAGTTTTAGTATCCATGTGATATGGAATATGCTACGCCTACTATTGCTACTCCGCCTATTGTTAACCAAAATATTAATATCGACACTAAATTCCATCATACATTATTTGGGGATTTTTACTGTTATTGGTTTTCCTAGATATACGAATTTGAGTATTTTATTTATATGGGAGGTAACACGCCCACTGTAGCTAGTTCAACCATTTTTCCCACAAATGTTTATGTGCATATCAAAGTTGTCCATGTTGAATTCGAAGATTCTAGCTGTTGCAGTTTCCACGATATAAGACTTTTAATACTTTTAATTCTTAAGGTAGGCGTGGCACTTCACCCATTTAAAATTTTTTAATAAAAATGAGCCTATAATTCCACCCACACATACAGAAATACGGTGGGGAAAATTTTAGGAAAATCGGTTCAGTCGTTTTGTCGCCTTTAGGCCTCTCTAATTGTTTATATTGATAAAATCTATAAACATACCAAGTTTCATGTCGGTACGGCTTTGCAAAAGCGAGTTATAACTTTTGTCCGGCTAGATGGAGCATTTGGATCACTGTGTAACTGGTCCATTGACATTTTCAATTTCAGGTATTCTGTAGAGGCCTATTTAGGTGATTTTAAACTTAAGTAAAATATAGGCTGCCGATTTTGTTCAAGTACTATTCGAGCTTTTTATTATTTTAATAAAACTGTTGATTAGAAAACTACAGAAATGACTTAAAATTATAATTATATTTTCCAAAAATCCCAAACAAGGTTTGTAAACAATGTACCAAAAAAATACCAAAAAAAGTACCAAGAAAGTACCAAGGAAAGAGGCAAAAGGTATCAACTGCAGAACAATATTAAAAACGGCCAAGTCGAGAGCTTTAAGAGTTAAGGCCCCTAGTTTTAAGTTTATCGACACTGTATAAAAAATGGTTTACCTTGTCAATTTAAGGCGTTTTAAGGAATTCAAGTACTATTCGGGGTTTTATTCAAGTACTATTGGGTGTTTTTATTATTTTAATTTTGTTTTTAATTTTATTTTTGGTTAAATTACTACAGAAATGACTTAAAATTATAATTATAATTCCCAAAAAGACTAAACAAGGTTGGTAAACAATGTACCAAAAAAAGTACCAAAAAAGTAACAATAAAGTACCAAAGAAAGACGCCAATGTCAACTGTAACAAAATATTGGAAATAAAGAGAGGTTAACTCAAACCAAATTAAGTTGTTAAAAATGTACCAAAATAAAGTACCGAAAGGTACTAAAAGGTGCTAAAAGATACTAAAAAGTACTAAAAGAAGTAAAAAGCTACCAAATGCAAGATTTATAAATTCTGGAGTGTCTGCATAACACTTTGAAGTCTTTGGAGTAGTAGTAGGTATTGTGTTGTCTTATTAGATGTGAGGCCGTGGGTTAAACCGCAGAAATATGAAAAAAATATTTCTTACGGTGACATGCCCCCAGCAATCTGCTGCTAAAAACTCTGTGAGACAAATAAAATTGCGATGAAAAGTTTCTCAAAAACCTGTTATTCGGCGTCGATATTAAATTATAGTCCTCGCTGCTCATGTATAAAATCAACACACACAACATGCCGTGAGACCCTAGGTCGCAATCCTGACTATACGTTTATAAGGTCAAATTACGCAAGTATTTTTGAAAACGGAAGTATGCGAAGCCCTTCAAATTGGAACCTGTTTTGAGAATTTTCTTTTTGATTCCAAAAAGTTAACCAGCAAACTGCGCTCGTATGGTGAATATACGTATGTAGGGTTAAGGCCTCATTTTATGTCTCTTTTTTCTTAGAGCAGTATAAAGTAGTTCCCATTGTAGTGGTTCTGCATTTTATATTACAAGTCAGGATTGTTTTCAAATATAATTCCCAGATACAGGTATTTGTGGAAGTCGGCAGAGAGGACGACTTCATTTGACCATTTTAAATATAGGCTGCCGGTTTGTCTCCTTGACTTTGGTAGTGTTTTACAAGCAAAACTATCAGTCCTTAAATACGCTGCAGAATTAATGTGGTGTGATAATCAAACAAAAATTAGATCATTTGCCACAGGAACTTCCAATTCAGCTAGTTCAACAGCTGCCACGATTATCTTTATTTAGAAGTTTTTTTTATCCAATCCATGTAGATTTCTTGTCGCTGGGATAATCCAGACGTATACGTATACGTATACAGTCGATGAATTTCCACACTATATTTCTATAAAAATAGTTGTATCTGTTACCTGCTTTAAACTATCGATTAGACAAAGTTATCTATTAAGCGTTCATAAGTCCTAGGTAGGTAGGTAGGTTAGAGTGGTAGATTTAATATCAAAAACTCACGCATAGTTGTGACTCAAAAGGTAAACGCAGTCCCTGTACTGGCCGACTTCCATCAAACTAAAGGGTCCGACAAATAAATTTTTTTTTGAAAATGCTTTAAAAAGAAAACTACTGTATATTTTCTAAAATTTCTTTTTTTATTTGAAAGTACAATCCTTCCGGTTAATAATGGAAAATAATTTAATTCAAATGGCTGCCTCTGCTGGCCATGCAGTAGCCTACACTAGAAGATGCCGATTTTGGCAAAAAAAAATCATCTTTTCAGATGAAGCTCATTTTGATCTTGGCGGGTATGTAAACAAGCAAAATTGTCGCATTTGGGGCACAGGAAACCCGCACGCATACATTGAAAAGCCGACGCACCCAGAACGAGTCACTGTTTGGTGCGGATTTTTGTCCAGAGCCATAATTAGGCCATTTTTCTTCGAAAATGAGCAAGGAGTGGCCGTTACAGTCAATGGCGATCGTTATCGGGCCATGTTGAACGAATTTTTGTTCACAAAAATTGAAGAGCAGGATATTGGCAACATTTGGTTTCAATAGGACGGCGCTCTGTGCCACACAGCCGAAGTTACACTCGACGTTTTGCGCCCTATTTTTGAAAATCGCATTATCAGCCGCAGAGCTGATGTCGTTTGGCCACCTCGGAGCTGCGATTTGACACCGTTGGACTATTATTTGTGGGAAGCCGTCAAAGATAAGTGTTACGCCGACAAGCCAGAGACAATTGACGCTTTAAAGGACAATATTCATGAAGCCATTGGTGAAATACAGCTGCACACAATCGATAATGTGCTTAAAAATTGGACCGATCGTGTAGGCTACTGCATGGCCAGCCGAGGCAGCCATTTCAGTGAAATTATTTTCCATTATTAACCGGAAAGATTGTACTTTCAAATACAAAAAAGAAATTTGAGAAAATATTCAGTGGTTTTTTTTTAAAGCATTTTCAAAAAAAAAAAGTTATTTGGCGGACCCTTTAGAAAAGAAATTGGTCAGCATAACGGCTGCACATTAAAAACACAACTATCCTACGCTGGAAAACCAGTCCGAAACTACATCAGCTCTGCGGCTGATAAGGCGATCTTCAAAAACAGGGCGCAACACATCGAGTGTAGCTTCGGCTGTGTGGCACGTAGCGCCGTCCTGTTGAAACCAAATGTTGCCAATATCCTCCTCTTCAATTTTTGTGAACAAAAATTCGTTCAACATGGCCCGATAACGATCGCCATTGTCTGTAACGGCCAATCCTTGTTCATTTTCGAAGAAAAATGGCCCAATTATGCCTCTGGACCAAAATCTGCACCACACAGTGACTCGTTTTGGGTGTGTCGGCTTTTCAATGTATGGGTGCGGGTTTTATGTGCCCAAATGCAACAATTTTGCTTGTATACATACCCGCCAAGATCAAAATGAGCTTGTTGGTTACTGCATGGCCAGCCAAGGCAGCCATTTGAATGAATTTATTTTCCATTATTAACCGGAAGGATTGTACTTTCAGATAAAAAAAGAAATTTGAGAAAATATTCAGTAGTTTTTTTTTAAAGCATTTTCAAAAAAAAAGTTATTTGGCAGACCCTTTAAAAACTTTCGAATTTGTTTTTGTGGCCTTAAAAATCCATGAGAATAGAACTTCTATAGCCTGTTGACGTACAACTTGGCCAATTGTTTTTAGATGCTTTAGGCTTGTCCAGTTTTTTGCCATAATAAGAGTAGTTGGGATACGGTGTAGGATATATGCTCGTGCTATAATGGAATACAACATCTTTTGTGTTTGCCAAATATGGCCACTCTTTCATTGCTTCATTCAAACATTCAATCTCATCGGACTTACAAAATATAATCTCCATGAAATTTGTTATTGGAAAACCACAATTCCTTGGCCATAAATTTTCGTTTAATATTTTCGTATTCGAATCATATTCTATCACCTTCCCTAAGTTACATTTGATATGACGCTTGTTTCATGAGATATTTTCTAACTCCTACACAAGTTTTCTTTCATGAGTTCATGAGTTTTGAGGCAATACTTGTTAAATATTCCGTGATATTCCTGTTCCACCTAACTCCCTAAATGTATGCTTTAGTTTCTATCATAGATTTTAAATGTCAACCATATTATAAGGCGTATGAGTGATATTTGATTTGCATTCAGCATCCAATACAAGCTGGCGGTTAATCATACCACACGTTATCCATTTCGGTGAAACCAAGCAAACTATGAGCAAAAGTAAGTGGGTGTTGTAACTTTGAAAAAAAAATAAAAAAAATAAAAAAATATGCAGAGATGCCACCCACGTTTTAATATAAATTATGCCAGCAAGATTTTATTTTCAAACCAATTTTGTAATGCACAGCCATTTTTATTTTAAATATAGAAATACGTATAGAAAATTAAGATAAAAAAGAAACAGAGATTCAAATACCAATGACTTTGTTTGTGATGGGTTAACCCATACTCACTAGGAAAGTAATTGCATGGAATAAAACCTAAAGACTTTGTTTACATTAAACTAAGGGTTCTGCAATCGCATTCAAAATCTAATCAACATTATTAACCATTTAAGTTTTCCTATGCAAATTAGCTTTTTTTCTCTGAAACGTAAGCAATCAAATAATTCTAATAAAGGAAATGAATAAAAAGCAAAGCAAATCTGAAATAGTTTTAAGCTTCAAAACGAAGAGAGGAAGGTCGTTAAATTTTTGCGAATTTTTTTGAAAGAATTTTTTCCCCCTGTGAATAAGTTTCAAGGTTTTCATGCCTTACACGATATTTTATTTGCTTTAAACTATGCTCCTTATTCTTAGCGGATTTCCGACAAAAACTCTGAGAGTGAATAAAATTGCCATGAAAAAGTTTCTTAAGAATCTATCGACTTTAAATTGTAGGCCCCGCCGCTCTTGTATAAAATTAACACACTCAACATAAGTGGTGAATATCCAACAGAAGTAGATTCATGCAATTCTTCCCTATTAATTCATGTGACACCCAAGGACTAGCTTTCTTTACGTATCCAGTTTTCTTCAAATGATTGATAACAGCTTTGTTATGAATACCTTGCACCCTAACCAAGTCTATGCCCCGGATACCTCAGTTTTGGTAAAAAAATTTTACATAATTTTCTTGAGTTTTTTTGTATCGATTAGTTGACAAGGGCAAGCTACACCTTTAACATCAAAGTTGTTACCATTTCGTTGCTGTTTTTCCAAATAAACAGCCTCCAAAGCATTCTTACCTCTTCTGCGATACGGTAGAAGAGCAATTTTCCAATTGTTCACCCTTTTCTTAAGCACGATTAGATAAGGTCGAGTTAGCGGTTAGCTTGCCGTTCACAGGCAATTTTACTCGGTGGCCCATATAACCCATATGGCCTATAGTGTTACCCAGTGTGAGGTAAGCCCCTTTGTCATAAGATGTGAGTGGACGATTTGAACTACCCAGAGCTCCGGATGAAATTGACCAGTTCCCTTACTAACACGTTCACCACCATGCCCAGATCTTCAAACGTTCTGTCACCCAAAAACAGATGACGTTTGTCCTGAGGTGCAGGGCACTCCCATAAAAAGGGTTGTATCGAATCGGTTTCCTCCACATCATGACAGTTTTTGGTGCAGCCTTTGCGCTGACCAATGTCTTCTTCCCTGATTTGGAGGAACTTGGTCACTTGGTTGTTTTTAACTGTGGCGTCACAACGGGCCCCTAGACGTGCTCAAGTGAACTTTTTTTAGCACAGCTACCACTCCAACCTAATCTAACCTAACCATGGCAGCTTCTGCAATAATTCTGGTGGGGCAGAGCGAGTCTGTCAGTGAAACTGCAGTGCGCAGTTAGAATTCCAGATAGAATGTGAACCGTTCTCTTGCTAAACTCAAGTGGTTTTAAGCACAAATAAATTTTCACACAAAATTTTCATTCAAATAATGCCGTCTAGCACACTGAAGCTTAAAAACTGAACTTTGTATCCGCAAATATTGCCTTTGCGAGTGAATGTTTTTGAACACATAGTTTTACCCTACCGTTGTGCAATATGGCTTGTAACAAAAGAAATTAAAAACAGAACAGAAATGTTTGTTAACCGCTGTTTACATAAAATCTTTGAAATAACAAACGTGCAGCAACGCAAATGACGAAAATATTTAACTACGTACACGTAACTTCTGCTAAATAAGTCGGGGCAATAAAAAGTGAGGACGTTCCCACATTAAGGGATATAAACTCTACATTTGTAGCTAGAAGAAGAGAGGGGCCTTAAGTCCAAAGATTGAAAGCAGAACTTATGTTTGATTTTCATTACAATTCAAAGCTTGTTTCTATTTAAATCAGTTTAACAATTTAACGTATTTTTACCCATTTTTTCCTGCTTATCTGTTCGAGAGATATGTATGTTACCAGAATCACATGTTTGGCCTGTGTGCTAAAAAATCAGTAACACAGTCCATTACGCTCCAGCTCCTATTTTATATAATTTTGTAGATTGACAGGCAATATTTTGTTTCAATTTTTTTTACGTTTCCGTTTGTATAACCATTTAGAAAAACGTTTATTAAAATGGAAAACACAACAAAAAACCATTCTCTGTTTATAATTCTTTTGTTGTTTTTATAGAGAAATTCAAACAAAAAACACAACAAAAATCCTCATGCACAATTACAAACACAATCCGGGAAATAAATTGCAATTGAAAGGTAAAATTCAATGGTTGTTTGGTTGTAACTGTAATTGTAATAGATTACCTCTCTCATACATTAATGTCATCAACATATACCGTTAAACAATACGAAACGCAAAAAAATTTCATATTGTAATACAACAACAACAACAACAAAGCCAGTGAAAGCATCAAAACAAGAGAAAGAAAATAAAATACAATTTAAACAATAAAACATAGGAAAATATTACTCTCTCATGTTCAAAAACATTTGCCACACACATACATAAGCATTCATGCATGCTTTTACTCATACAATTGTGTGTAACAAATAGAGAAACATTTCAAACGAAATATAATGTCACTCTCTCTCTCTCTCTCTTACACTAGCTTTGTGAAATACGCTCATATTATTGTTATTTAATGGACAAGAAACAAAACAAATGGTTTTGAACTAGAAAGGATAACAAAGAGCAAAAGAGAGAGAGAGAGAGAGGAAGACAGTTGGTAAATGCTGTAAAGGTAGAAGAATGAGAAACAATTTTCATATGTGGGTGAATAGGAATGAAAATATACAAGGTGGCCATGTAAAGAGTATAAGTCTGAGATTTAAAGGCGTTTTAAGATGATTTTATAAAGTCATCGTATAAATTTTTATTTTCTTTCATTTTAACTGCCCAAAATGTCACGTCGCCGTGGTCTAGTAGGTAGTGTGTTGGCTTATTAGCCGTAAAAGCCAGGGTTCGAGCCCCAGGCCAGACATCAAAACAAAATACAAAAAGTATTTTTCGACGACTTCCTCTCAGCAGATTTCTGGCAAAAACTCTGAGCGTAAATAAATAAAATTCCAATGAAAAGTTTCTCAAAAATCTGTCGTTCGTAGTCGACTTTAAACTGTAGGTCCCGCCACTCATGTATAAAATGAACACACACGACATGAGTGATGTAAGAAGCTAGGTTGTAATCGTGACTGAAGGATTGTAATGACCAATTATGTATGTATGTATGGTACAAAATAACGTCGAAATTTTCTGCGTGACAGTTTTTTCTAGAAAAATGGCTTGAAATATTCCAAATCACTTGTAATTTTGACAGTGATAAACCAAAAACCCATCCAAATAACAGGAAAGCAGATGTCTATGACAAATCTTGCTCTGGAAGCTCTGCATTATCGAAAAGGATGTGACAACTGCGTGAGTTGTTTGCTTGTATGATCTGCGTTTTGCATTTACATCGTTTAACTTTAAAATTATAAACAGAAGCTATAAAAACAAAAACAATGAACTTGTTTACAAATTATCGCGCTGCGTAGTATAACAACAAACACCAGCATAAAAAATGATAAACAAGTAAACAAAAATACAAAAACAAAGACTACAGAAATAAATGTAAACAAAATATACAAACAACGATAATGAAACAACTATGTTTATACATTTATAGAGATCTCGAAGGCAAAGCCACAAACATTCGCCTTCAAGAACATTCATCAGACTGTTTACTTTGCCATATAAAAGGCAAGGCAAAGCAGGCAACCGGAGTTAGTAAAAGTTCAGTCAATCTTATGTTAAGACGCGGTATGTTTGAAGAGAATAATGGTGGTTTGAAGACCTCCGTTACAAAGATCTGTTGAATAATTGTCTAGTAATTGTTATTGTTTATGCAAAGGGTATAAACAGAGGAATAACAAAGAAAAGAAATTGTTGTTGTTTACATCAAGTTGCGAACAGTGGCACACAGAATTGTGCGAATAATAAAAAAGTTTAATTAAAACTAAACACCAAATTTATTTTTATTTTATTTGCAATCTACGAGATCATATTTTAAAGGTTTTTAAAAGATAAAAATTTGACAACACTATCCAGCACATATTTGTAAAGTCTTTAATTTGTCTTCGCTTCATGTAAATCAATGACGATATTGTCAGCATACGTCACGTCGTTACATTGTTCCATATCAATTAGAGAATCTATACATATCACTTGCATAGAAATCAGACAAACCGCAGGCCATCTTAGAACCCTTAAAACAGTTATTAGACCCTATAAACAAAATACCCTATACCAATTACCCTATAACAATTACTACAGAAGCTGTAACGACGAGGAAGACGCGAAGTCAATGCTCTGTCATTGCTCAGCACTTGAAAATCTGAAACGAAGTATTCCTTAGCACCCATAATTTATTGGCAGAATGTATTTATCTAGTCTATGCGGTTTGGATAGGATCCCTTACTTTACAAAACTCTAAGGATGATTGAAAACTGCCATCCCGGAGAAAGATTTAAGTAACCTTATAGCCTCTTTCTAGCGCCAACCATCTCTTCAATAATGGCCAAACATGGGCAAAATCTTTGTGTTAATAATCAAACATCAATCACTGAATTTTCCAATTAAAAAAATTTCTAATTTCAAATCCATTTCCCTCTTTTTTAATCAACAAAAACTAATGGATTTTTCCTATTTAAAAAAACACAACAACAACATCAAGAATACAAGCTAAAATCCCATGAAATATGCAATAAAAACAATACATTGGCTTTCAATTGAAATTCAATTTTTCCTATATTTTTCTCCCTTTCTCTCCATTTTTATTTTATTTTATTGCATGATTTTTTCCATTATAATTTAATTAAAAAAATAAAATACAACTCTAGAGAGAGAGAATATTTTGGCATAAAATTGAAAACGAAAATCTGCATTAAAACCCATATGCTGTAGCAAATGAAAGGGAAAAAGCGGAGGTGGGTTAGGTTAATAACAAAAAAAAAATTGATATTAAGGACCTGCCTTGAATGGCCATCAGGTATAAATGGCAGTGAACTCTACAAAAATTTGATATAGAGAGAGAGAGAATATCCTTCCCCTCTCTCTCTGTCCTTTACATAGCTTACAAACATTTTGTTATGTACTGTACTACTGGCCAATACATTTTCAACTTCCGAAAGCTTGATTTTGAATAAATCAAATTAGAAATACAGAAAGAAATGAACAAGAGAAAGAAAAAGAAAATAAAAAATTCAATTTCATGTAGAAAACAAAACCAAATAAAACAAATAAAAAATATTTAAAATTGTTCAATTGAACTGAATTGAATTGAATTGAAACGAATTGAATTTCATTTCTTCTGTTTTTAATCATCTTAAGCATCACTTCCCCCTAACTTTACATGTTCTATTGGCAAAACATTTTTGAACATACAAAGCAAGAGAGAGAGAGAGAGAGAGAGAGAGAGAGAGACAGAAGGAAAGAGAGTGTAAGAATGTTTCTTCAAAATTTGTGTACTTGTAAAGGGTCAGCCAAATAACTTTTTTTTTTTTGGAAAATGCTTTAAAAAGAAAAAACTACTGAATATTATCTCAAATTTCTTTTTTTATTTGAAAGTACAATCGTTCCGGTTAATAATGGAAAATAATTTCATTCAAATGACTGCCTCGGCTGGCCATGCAGTAGCCTACACCAGAAGATGCCGACTTTGGCAAAAAAAAATCATCTTTTCAGATGAAGCCCATTTTGATCTTGGCGGGTATGTAAACAAGCAAAATTTGCGCATTTGGGGCACAGATTGCGGATTTTGGTCCAGAGGCATAATTGGCCATGGAAAATGAGCAAGGAGTGGCCGTTACAGTCAATGGCGATCGTTATCGGGCCATGTTGAACGAATTTTTGTTCACAAAAATTGAAGAGGAGGATATTGGCAACATTTGGTTCCAACAGGACGGCGCTACGTGCCACGCAGCCGAAGCTACACTCGATGTTTTGCGCCCTGTTTTTGAAGATCGCATTATCAGCCGCAGAGCTGATATTATTTGTGGGGTGCCGTCAAAGATAAGTGTTACGCCGACAAGCCAGGGACAATTGACGCTTTAAAGGACAATATACGTGAAGCCATTGGTGAAATACAGCTGCACACAATCGATAATGTGCTTAAAAATTGGACCGCTCGTGTAGGCTATTGCATGGCCAGCCGAGGCAGCCATTTGAATGAAATTATTTTCCATTATTAAACGGAAGGATTGTACTTTCAAACAAAAACAGAAATTTGAGAAAATATTCAGTAGTTTTCTTTTTTAAAGCATTTTCAAAAAAAAAAGTTATTTGGCGGACCCTTTAGTTGATAGAAAAGTCGTATGTACGCTGTATTAAGATACATTTGTCTGTATGTGTGCTTACATAAGAGTTTGTGGGAAAACAAAAATCCGTCTTTCTCTGCGAGAGTTGTGTGATAAATTTATAGCAATAGCTATAGCCTGACAGGAATGGAACTCACTTCCCACTTTACATTCAAATACCAATAGGGTTAATCCTGGATTCTAAATCCTTCTGGAGGCAAAATATTCTGGAAAAGTAATGAGAAGTTTATGTTGTTCGCTTTATCTATAAACAGGCCATTGGAAAATTCTTTATCACATACTGCCTATACAGTTAAGCCAATAATGCCTTACGTTTAGTCCCTCATAGTAAGCACAAGCTGCAAAACAATGTAACTGAAGGATCTTCGAATTCATCATCAAGCAGGTCTAGCTTCTTCTAAACATACATAACATAATCGGGCATTACAAGCCTTCAGTCAAGATTACGACATAGTTTCTCACACCACTTATGTCGTGTGTGTTAATTTTATGTATGAGTTGCGGTACCTACAGTTTAAAGTCGAATCCGAACGACAGATTTTTGAGAAGCTTTTCATGTATTTTCTCATAGATTTTTTGCCAGAAATCTGCTGAAAGGAAGTCGCCAAACAAATATTTTTTTGGATTTCATTTTGTTGAAAATGTCTGACCTGTGGTTTAAACCGTGGCCTTACGTCTAATAAGCAAGCACATTACCTATTAGACTACGGCGACTCCTAAAGCAACAAGCAAATCTTGCGGTAATCAGGTTGAACTTGATAAACTGTCCCTCTAAGCAGCTCCATGAACACGTTAGAGTTAGTCAAGCATTCTTAGGCCTCGATGCCAATGGATTATGTGCCACTGTAACTATCTGCACAGGTGCTTACATACCATTATGTCTTGTACAGGCCACTGCAACTTAGATTCTACTTCAAGATCTGTGGGAATATACCCTCATAACTTCAAGTCCTATAGGCAGGGATGCGGTAGTGTATACTACTACATATTCCCGGATCATTGCAGTACTTTCCTAACGCAAATGATAGCTAAATTCATGCCGGTTAAATGGCTGCTGAAGATGAAATAAATTCCCTAAGAATATACTGCTAAACTTGGACATTCAGGCTGCTATAAAATCCTTTCCATGTGGCTTGTTAATGCCCAAGCTTGTGCATGAATGTCACCTATTCCTGCTGGAAATTGAGTCCATTACTTGGGTCCCTGGGCATAGACCATAACATAACCGTAAACTGTCTTCCTAATGCACTGACTAGAACGGGTACCAAACTGGAAAAAATCTCATGTAATTCCCTTTTAAGGATATCCTGGACCACGACAAGGCTACGGTAGGGAAAGATTTCACCCTTTGACTAATGCTTTCCGCGTAAATGATCTGTTCGACCTTTTGGTTGAGCTAGTTCAAGCAAGCATTAGGACACTCAGCGACTTTATCATAAGTTCCTCATAATACCAGGATAAGAGATGTAATTTCATTTTGGCAAGACCAGGAGCCACACTGGCAGAAGAGTGGCAGCCACCTCTATCTAACCACATCTTCCTCTAAAAATAAAGCCCAATAAGGTATTCCATTGACTTAGTGTTGCACAAATATGCATTTATATAACAAATATATTATTGAATGCCTTTTCAACAGCACCTCTCCTGTGAGAGGCAAGTGATTTTGAATATTGAAAAAATCCAGATACTGGTGTTTTGCTTTTACATCGCTTAGCATTAAAATTTTAAACAAAAGCAACATAAACAAAACAATGCAGTACAAACCTGTTTACAAATTATCGTACTGCTTAATATAAAAACAAATACCAGCATAAAAAAATGGTAAACAAGTAGACAAAAATCTACAAACAACACTACAAGAATAAATGTAAACATCGTTATACAGATTTCGAGAAGACGAAGCCATTAACATTCGCCTTCAAGAACATTCATCAGACTGTTTACCCTGCCATATAAAAGGCAAGGCAAAAGCAGGCGACTAAGTTAGTGAAGTTCAGTCAGTCTTGTATGAAGACGCGGTGCGTTTGAACAGAGTAATCGTGGTTTGAAGATCTGCTTTACAAAGATCTGTTGAATACTTGTTAAAAGTTATAAACAGAGGAATAACAAAAGAAAAGCAATTGTTGTTGTTTACATCAAGTTGTGAGCAGCGTCACACAGAATTGTGCGAATAATAAAGAATTTTAATTAAAATTAAAAACAAATTTATTTTTATTTTATTTGCAATCTACGAGCTCGTATTTGAAACGATTTTAAAAGGTGAAAGCGTAACAATATTATTGAGTGCCTTTTCCAGTAGCATCTCTCATATGAGAGACAATTAGTCTTTCATATGTTAAGCACAAAAACATGGCTTTTACAGCTGGGAGGAGTTATGGCCAAGTAGTATTAGACCCGTCTACAGATTGCGTAATGGGCCAACCTCTTTGCACAGACTGATTTGAGAAGTTGTAAGTGAAAAGTATGGGGAGGAAATATACCAATTGGCGATCTTCCTTAAAAAGAATAGACAAGTAATTGTCTCCACTCAAGATCAGGCCCTCTCAAGTCTTATATGTCCGAAATAAGACTTTAGTAATTAAAATCAGCCTTACACCAGTCTCTCTCAACTCCAACTGATTATCAAAACCACAATGGAAAGGTAATCACGCTTGGCTTCACCTTGAAGCCATGGCAGCACAAAGGAATGAAAATTATCCTGGCATTTGTCTCCGCTACATCCACTACCTTGTACAGTTAAGTAGAGAAGGAAGGTACGAAATTAATTTGTTTAAGTGTGCATGACTATGTCTGCTTAAGTACAATTACAAACAGAAACAACAAGAACAAGAACAAGAACAGAAACAATAACCATAAAGAAAATTTGCAAAATAAACAGAAAATATACAATCTCACACACACCCACACACACACACACAAATACAATTTGTAACCTTTTTTCTTAAGATCTTTAGGCAAATGAAAGAAAACAAAAATATGAGAAAATAAGAGAATGAAAGAAAAAAAAGCGAAAAAATTCGTAAGTTTAAGCAAATGAATGAGTTTCTCCAAAAATGTTAACATTTTGTCGCGTCTTTTTGGCGACATTTTGCAATTTTTTTTAGCAATTGTTGTTGTTGTTCATTTTACGTTTTACGTTTTCCTTTATTTTTCCTTTCTTTTATTACCTTATTTTGTTGTTTTGTTTTCGTTTTCAAAAGTTTCCTTTAAAGTGCCAGAGAAGGTGGATTCTTTTGAAAGTTTTTCTCATTTTTTTCTCGTTTTTTGCTGCCTCAGCAGTCCTTTAAAAACAAAAGGGAAACGAAAACAAATTTTGTTGCAGGTAAAATATATGAAAGGGTGAGCCCTTTATAGCTGTTTATAGTTGAAATGTAATTAAAAAAAATAAAAATAAAATGGAAGATAAAGATATTGACTCCTTAAGGGACAGAAGTTTATGTTTTGTTTTGTGCTTAGTTGGTTACAAAAAAAAAAAAAAAATAGGAAGAAATAGAAAAAAGAGCAGCGTTTTCATGCTTAGGTTAGGTTAGGTTAGGTTAGAGGACGTGTACTTGTCAATTAAGACAAGTACAGTACCCGGAGGTTGAATTGGCCCATTGTACAACGTCCTAGTTTCTCACACCACTTATGTTGTGTGTGTTAATTTTATACATGAGTGGTGGGACCTACAGTTTAAAGTCGACTCCGAACGACAGATTTTTATTTATTGAGAAACTTTTCATGGCAATTTTTATTTACTCTCAGAGTTTTTGTCAGAAATTTGCTGAGAGGAAGTCGCCGAAGAAATACTTTTTGTATTTTGTCTTGATGCCTACCATGGGGCTCGAACCATGGCTTTACATCTAATAAACCAACACACTACCTACTAGACTACGGCGACTTCAAAATGCTTATAAAGTCCAAAATATAGTGGCAAGGCTTGATGGCTCTTATTTTATAAGAATGTTTTTTAGTATCATTAGAACGATAACTTTTGTAGCCACCGAAGTCTAGTAGATAGTGTGTTGCCTTATTAGACGGGAGACCACGGTTCAAACCCCAAACATCTCCAACAAAACGAAATCCAAAAAATATTTCTTCGGCAACTGTCTGTCAGCAGATTTGTGGCAAAAACTGTGAGAGTGAATAAAATTGCAATGAAAAGCTTCTCAAAAACTAAACTGTAGGTCCCACCGTTCATGTATAAAATAAACACACACAGCATAAGTGATGTGAGAAGCTGGGTTGTAATCCTAACTAAAGGCTTGTAATGACCAATTACACAGCCCTGCATGGGTTTTGCAAATAAGATGGCTCCAGGTGTTTCCGAAGGCATTTTGCGCGCAGAACACGAATCTGGTTTCAAAACCGGACTTTCCTTCACGCCAGGTTTTCGAGAAAAAGGTGGTTGATACCCCTAAAAATAGCGTTTTTGGCCTTTTTTGAAACATTGTAGAGCTAAACACTGACGTGCTAGAACCATCGTTATTGTCAGAAATTGACAATTGATCTTTGCTCTTTAAAATGAGCCCAAAGCCAAATTGTTTGCATGCACCCTTAAAGTAGGGCTGGGTTTATGTCAAGGGCTGCAAGAGAAAAACCAAAACACATTACGGAGGTCCTTAAAAATTAATCAGATTTACTTGAAAATTGTTGCTCAGGGGTTTTTGGGGTCACTGATTATTCAAATTCAAAAAATTCAAAATGGCGGATCCAATATGGCAGTCGAGGTTAATAAAAATTAATCAGATTTACTTGTCCGCTAACGTGATGGAAAGTTTTTGAAAGTAGATTCGTGTTCAGCGCGCAAATGCCTTCGGAAACACCTGGAGCCATCTTATTTGCACAAAAAAGTCTAAATTTGCAGGGCTATCATGTGCTCCATTGTGTACTCTTTTCCACAAAAGCATCTGTAGGTACTAATATCGAATGTATCAATCCTTTATAAATGGCCAGTAACATACATGCATACATAATTCATTATTACAATCCTTCTGTCAGGATTACAACATAGCTTCTCACACCACTTATGAGAAGTGTGTGTGCGTTAATTTTATACATGAGTGGCGGAAGCTACAGTTTAAAGTTGACCCCGAACGACAGATTTTTGAGGATCTTTTCATGCCATTTTTATTTACTCCCAAAATTTTTTCAAGGAATCTGCTGAGAAATAAATATTTTTTCATATTTCGTTTTGTTGGAGATGTCTGACCTGGGGTTTGAATCGTGGCCTCACGTCTAATAAGACAAAACACACTAGACTACGGCCACTTCAATCATTCTATACAGATGCTTATTGTAAGCATAATGGCCAGTAGGCATACCCGAAAGTCTGCTAAAACTTTTACAACCCCATTTCAGAGCTAAGTTCACTGTCCTAACGCCAAAGCTTTGAAATGATCGAAGCCAATGATGTTACTCTAAAACATCCTCACGCTTAGTATTGACAATTTCCTCACTTATCCCTTTAGGAGCCTTTTATGAAAGCTAAAACATAAACCAAGGAATATCTCTTAAGCTTCCCTTTTATAATAGATATCCTCATCTTATTGTTTTTGTGCCCTAGGGTGACAGGACATTCTGCCAAAGTAATGGTAATAACACTGGGTGGCTAGATTATTAAGGACGTATACCTTGATTACTTACTTAATTGGTTATTACAACCCATATGAGACATCATATGGCATAGACAAGAATGTTGTAGCCGGAATCCTGCCTCTTTTTTGAAGAATATGGCAGTAATTTACCAGCCATTCGACCAAAACTGATTCGGCTTTGGAGTTTTGGTATTGCAAGCACTAACACGACCACCCTCCAGTTATTACCTTCAATTGTTGCGCCTTTTTTCGGGATCTTTACCAGAGTTAGTAGCACCTACTCAATGGGAAAGGATTCGTATCCCCAGATGTTGTTGAATGAGGGTGGAGATTCCATGTTGTTGGGATATACACCAGCGATATAATGAAGATAGACGGCTAAAGGCTCGAACATTACTTATGGTACTTGCCTAATTCGTCATTACCACTCTTTAGTCAAGATTGCAAACTAGATTCTTACACCACCCATGCTGCGTGTATTAATTTTATTCATGAGTTGCGTGACCTACAGTTTAAAGTTAACTCCGAACGACAGGTTTTTAAGAAACATTTTATGGGAAAACTCTCAGAGACTGTTGCTCAGAAGACAGCTAAGCGGAAGTCACCGAATAAAACCACGTGCTCGCAGCTAAAAAGCCAATATGTATTGGGTTGTTGTATTGGATAGGTTAGGTCAGGTTAGAGGACGAGTACTTGTCAATTAAGACAAGTACAGTACCCGGAGGTCGAATTGACCCAATGTACAACGTCCTAGATTCTCACACCACTTATGTTGTGTGTTTTAATTTTATACATGAGTGGTGGGACCGGGACCTACAGTTTAAAGTCGACTCCGAACAACAGATTTTTTGAGAAATTTTTTCATGGCAATTTTTATTTACTCTCAGAAATATTTTTTGCCAGAAATCTACTGAGAGGAAGTCGCCGAAGAAATACTTTTTGTATTTTGTCTTTGATGCCTGGTCTGGGGCTCGAATCCTGGCATTACGTCTAATAAGCCAACACACTACCTACTAGACTACGGCGACTTCTTTGTTGTATTGGATACGGTGGTAAAAAATTTTATTCTTTGAATTCCAATATTTTTCCCTAAGGATGCCACTGACTGACCTTCTTTCTACGATATAAGTACCACACAGCTCCTGCCACATTGTATATTCAGCAGAAGATATTTAAGAACGCAGTCATGGAAAATTAGAGTCTATGAATTACTAGAACCCTTTAATTCTTCTATTTTATGCAAACACCCGCGTTCTCTGACACCTCTCTTCTTTTTCGGGCGTTTATAGAAACTTGCTGTGGTTTTAATTAAACTGTTTATGGGTTTTTGTTTTTTTGTTCTTCTTTGAAAAACAATTTAAATTCATATAAAAATTGTTTTTGTTTTGCGTTGATCTCTTATAGTTAAGAGTGTGTGCATACATGACCAGTATGACTCTCATAGCCAGTATGTCTGTCTCATGTCCTTACTTAGTCGAGCTGCCTGTAAGGGTTTTCGCAAAAAAAAATAAATTTTGCTGTTAAACTTCGTAAACAATGTTCGTATAAGTTTAACTATCTCTCTGGCTCTGTCTCTCTTTCGCTTTCCCTCTCTGTCCTTATTTTATTTGCTAGCCCCAAGTGCAAGTTGAATTATTTATTTTGTTTTGTTTTGTTTTGTTTTTTTAGTCTTTTTGCCTGATTTATGCAACCTTAAACGGAAGTTGAAACAAAAAAAAAACAAAACAAACTCTGTTTAAATGACACACAATTACACATGCAATACATGTATGTATGCATGTATGTGGACCCCAACTGAACCGGAAGTTCCTATGAAAACTTTTGCCAAATGAGTTTCCGTTTGAGTGAAAAGAAGAAGAAAAAAATGCCAACATCAGCCATTCAGCTAAACAAATACACACTCATTGTGTGTAAAGCTTTCTCTCTCTCTTACACACACACATACTGGTGCATATAAAAAGTGAAATTCAAATGTTCTTTTTTTGCTTTTTTGTGTCAGTTTTATTGGTTGATTTTTCTATTTATGGTGACAGAATAAAAAAATTGCAAAAGTTTTTTGAAAACAAAATCCAAAAAAAAAAATCGGAAATAAAACCCGTGTGTAATTAGTTGGCTTTTATTTTAACAAAACTGGTTCTCTTTTAAAGTGACTTTAATAGGCATTTAAGTGTTCGTAAAATGTGACAAGGTTTGGGGTAATAAATCCACAGGAACTCTTTGAAAAGTTGTTTGACATTTTTTTGTTTTATCGGTTTTTTTACGGTATTCAACTAAACGCCTATTAAGTCATGCTGGCATTGCATGAGCTGTCGCTTATGCAACAATCATTAGCCACTAACAGGTGCATTATTTTTGGTTATGAGTGGTTGACTGGTTGATCTTTACTACACCCATAATAACTCATAATGTCTGCTTGCTCTAGTAGATGTGAGCTTATTAAAAACGAGCCCTTGATTCAACCACTGACTCGGACATCTTACAAAAAAAAGAAATTTGAAAAATATATTTCTTTCGGTGACTTTCTCCTCAGTTTTTGAAAGTTAAGTTTCTAAAAAATCTGTCGTTCGGAATCGCCACTTATGGATAAAATTAACACACACAACATGGGTGGTATGAGATGAGAAACTTGGTTGTAATCCTAACTAAAGGGTTGTAATGCCCTCTGAAGTAAGTAAGTAAGTGACAATAAGGACACGTTGTCGACGTAACGTCCTTGTGGTTATTCGACTCTTGTTTGAAGAATGTTGAATACTCCGAGGAGAGAATTCTCAAAAAATTAAAACCCCAAGGAAGGAGCCAAAATTCAGGCTTTCCTGACTTTTATTGTTTGATTACACAAACTGAGGGATGTATGTCCATCCTTGAGCAGCTAATTTTTCAGTTTTTTTTTAATTCTCTTCACTTTTTTTTTATTTTTGCAACTTTCTTCTTCTTTAAGGACGAATACAATTCAGTTTCTGAATTTGCCATTCGGAGTCGATGTTAAACTGTACTCATTGATAGGAATAAGAGTAGCTCCCAGACTAAAATATGCGGAACATATTAAATACTCTGCTAACAGAGCCCAAAAGATCGTGGGACAGCTCAGCAGACTAATGGCGAATATTGGAGGCTCGCTACCGGCGAGATGGAGACTGATGGAGGTTAGTAACAGCATTATGCTTTATGGAAGTGAAATTTGGGCCGAAGCGCTCAATATTAGAAAGGAAGCGCACTCATTTATATCGGTACAGAGGACGGCTGCATTGCGTATTGCTTCGGCGTATCGTACGGTATCCGCGCCAGCCGTACTTGTGATTGCAGGTACAATTCCCGCAGGCCGCGGAGCGGATGGAGATTTATAGGGCGAAATTGACTGGAAGTTATACAACAGGTTTCTTCAAACAAAACACCATCTCAAAATGGTAACGCCAATGGGGAAGGTGGACGGCGAGACTTATCCCCTTATGGGCTATGGACGGAAAATCGGAGAGGCCATGGGTATTTTGGAAAGTACCTGCATAGAATGGGCAAGAGCGCCTCCCCTTATTGCCTTTACGAAGAGGTGGAAGGAATTGATGATGCAGAGCACACTATTTTCGAACGTGCACGCTGGCTCTGAACTGACGTCAATAGTTGGAACGATCACGGCCGCTAACATTGCCGGGGTTATGATTGCGAGTATAGAGAATTGGACTTCAGTGGCGAATTACGTGGAGCGTATCCTAGGACTGAAGAAGAGAGATCTCGAGGCTGCGGAACATGTAGGCACACCGGCATAGATGATGTCAAACAAAATCAGACACAGGGACCTGGACGAAAAGAATAGTGGAGACACTTAGATGTCTGCTCAACTTTCGACACGCAATCCGGACGCGGATATGAACACACAGGGGCGAAAGGACCAAAAGGACTCTACTCCGAAGTAATACCACCGTAGTTCCGGAGTGGGCACAACAAGTCCGCGAGACGAGGGGGCGATTTAGTGGATGAGGGCCCCACACACGGAGGATGTAACGACTTCCTCTGTGGTGCGGTTAGGTACATTTACCCCTCCTCGGCGAGAAAAAAAATCACTCATCGATAAAATTAACAAATGCAACGTGGGTTGTGTAAGAAACTAGGTTGTAAGCCTGACTAAATGATTGTAATGACCAATTTAGTACATAAGCAATTATACAACAGCAATTTTCAGACGGTTGAAGTCACGGGGTGACACAATGTGAGCACGTCATTGAACTCTTATCCTGCCCCTCGTATCTAAATCAACTTAATGACAGAAATACTTTCAAATTTACAGCAAATAACATGTGGCTTATACAAGGATATTACGAACTTAAATATTAAAGGACGACAGGAAGGTACAGCAATCATCTGAAGTGTAACTTGAAACTAAGCAACTCTCTTTCTCTTCAAATATTAGTCCTAAACAAGAACAGAATGTATTGTGTTTGACATATTCATTTAGCAAAGTGCGTCGGTTGTGGATTGGCATTCAGCGGAATTATAACGAAAAGATGGAGTTGGATGGGTCATGTTATAATAGACTTTAAGACTATGTTGAAGTCGCCTTAGTCTAGTAGGTAGTGTGTTGGCTTATTAGACGTAAAGCCAAGGTTCTATCCCCAGGCCAGACATCAAGACAAAATACAAAAAAATTTTCTTCGGCGACTTCCTCTCAGCAGATTTCTGGCAAAAACTCTGCGAAGTAAATAAAATTGCCATGAAAAGTTTCTCAAAAATCTTTCGTTCGGAGTCGACTTTAAACCGTAGGTCCCACCACTCATGTATAAAAAATTAACACACACAACATATTTGGTGAGAAACGAAGACGTTGTACAATGGGTCAATTCGACCTCCGGGTACTGTACTTGTCTTAATTGACAAGTACACGTCCTCTAACCTTACCTAACCTTAAGACTGCCAGATTGCATTTAACATGGAAAACTGAACACTGCAGAAGACAATCTAAGGCTTTTGGATGGAAATGCTTTGAAAATTTTATGTTCACAAAGGCAAACAGAACAACTTCTCAGTTATTATTTAGCACTTCGGAATTTGGATGGCGAATTGAAATGGAAACTTTTGATATTACAATGGAAGCTTATACGACCCAAGTAAGGCATACCTTTTGATGAGGCTGTCAATTTGAACAAGCATGGCTTCTATATAGTGGTTTGATGTGAATCTAATGGTAGAAGATAGCTTTAATCAAAATAATTTTTTTGATCCTCTTCACTTGAATAATCTTTTATAATTCTACCTTAAAATCCATGCGTCTAATCAAACATTCCTTTACCTTGAATGTAATTTATAAGAGCTTTTGTTAATAAGAATTAAATATTTTTAAATGGAAATTATTTAAAAATTGTATTGCAATTGACTTACTTCAATTTTTTTTTGTTCCAGAGAAACGAACACCTGTAACAAAAAAAAAAGAAATTTATTATGAAAAATTGCGAAAGAATAATTTTTAATTAATTTTTAAAATTAAAGTTTTTAAATATTTTTTATTTTATTTTATTTTTTAAACAAACAATTGTTAAATGGATCATCTTTAAAAGAAAAACAACAAAAAGTTTAATAGATCCCTAGAGACTTCCAGACTTTTAGTCTTTGATTCAGAGAATAGAGAAATTCGAAAATCTAATTATCCATTTAGTAGTTTCAAAACAAACGATCTGGCAAGGCTGCAGTATTTGAAATATTTTTGTCATTTATTTAGTAAAGCCCACTTCACACGGTAATACTTTACGTACGTAAAGTCTGATGAAAAAGTAAAATGAAACTCCATCCGTATGACAAAAAAGAGAATAAAAGTCGTATGATTTATATTTTTTGCGTTTATATGATCGGTATAAGACAATAACAAAGTAAAATGAAAACAGCTGTTACACTTTTTTCTATGTGTTTACATAAAAATACATCCCTGATCTAATGCGGCTTGCTTGTTTTTTGAATCATTTCAAAAAATGAAGAGAGCCATACGACTGTCAAACTTTTCATCCGTATTTTCTCTCAATGTGTGATGGTTTCATTACATAGTACGTTTAGACGATCGCATCCGTACTCTTCTACACAAAATTTTGACAGATCATATTACTTGTGGGACCGTGTAAAGTAGGCTTAAAATGTATGCCATTTATGAATCATTCAACAACAGAGGAACGCTTAAAAATACCTAAAATTGACTACAAAAGTGGTGATTCAGGTCGTTATGGTTTATAGTGTATTTGGCTTACTAAACATGAGCTCGCGAGTTTAAACCATGATATCTTGGATAAAATGAAATATGAAGAAAATATTTCTGCCTCTATACAGTCTTCTGGCAAAAACTCTGAGTGCAAAATGAAATTGCCATGAAAAGCTTCTCAAAAATCTGTCATTCGGAGTCGATGTTAAAATGTATCCAGTTTCTTGTAGTCATGTAAGAAATCATCGTTCACAACATGGATAGTGTAAGATACTAGGTTGTAATCTTGACTAAAGGGTTGTAATGGCCTACTGAGCAAGTAAATATGCAAATAGTGGTTCAAACATGAATAGTTGGAAGTCTGACATTGACGAAAATGGACCATTCACAACGCCGTAGATACGTGGAATGTGTGCTTGAACAACAGGCCATGGACGGCAATTTTTCGAACAAAATTTTCTTCAGCGTTGAAGCATATTTCACACATGGTGGGTATGTTAATAAACAAAATTGTCGTATTTGCGGTTCTGGGAATCCTCAAGTAATTGAAGAGAGGCCATTACATCCAGAAAAAGTCACTGTTTGGTGCGCTCTTTGGTCCGAAGGTGTGATTGGATCTTACTTCTTCGAAAACGACGATGGAACGACTGTCACCATCAATTCGGAGCGTTATGGTCATATGATAATCGACTTTTTTTTTGCCTGCTATTGAAGAATACGACTTGAAGAATATGTGGTTTCAACAAGACGGTGCCACATGCCACACAACTCGAGCGAATATGGATTTATTGCAAGAGACATTTCCTGGCCGCGTAATTTCTCATCGTGGCGATATCAACTGGCCACCAAGATCATGCGATTTGACACCATTAGACTTTTTTTGTGGGGCTACGCGAAGAACCGTGTTTATGCAGATAAACCTTCAACTCTTGAGCACTTAAAACCAACATTCATCTCAAGTTAGGGCTGAGATACCGCCCGCCGATATGTGTCAAAAAAGTGGTCGAAAATTACCTCAAAAGAATCAATGCTTGCAACACTTCCCGTGGAGGTCATTTAAATGATGTCGTGATTCACACATAATGTCAACGTTCAAACTTTACAATAAAAAAAAAGAAATATCATGAAAAAAATATTTTATATGTGTTTTATTTACGTTTACTTTTGAAACCACGAAATGGATAACCCTATGTTTAACAACGAGTAGGCAAACGATAATAAAAAGGGAATAAACAAGTTCAACATGACAATGGATTCCTTGCCGTACGTAGAGCGTTCTCTGCTGGTTATAAATAAGCTCAATGGTGGCTTCCCTATTGGATAGTGTGATATCAGGTCGCTAGCAAGAATCTGTGAGAAATCTTAATCACATATTTCGTAAGGTATACGACAATAAGAAGAATATTAAATTGAAAGTGTTACAGATCCGTTGTGGTCTGTGCTTCATCACCATGCACGTAATGCCGCAAATATAGCTTCTGTTAGGAAAACTGTATCAAATAATTCAAATTTATCGATTCTTAGCATTTTTTCGTATCTCATGACTCATTATCATGTATGTATTTTGTATTTGGATTTAAAGATCCATTCATATGAACTCCCACTCACGCAACAAATACTATCGTCTGAGCGTTCACAACTCTGTAGGTGTGCTAATTGAATGCCAGTGCAAAAATGCTTTCAAAAATGATATTCTGAACAAAATTTTGTAAAGCGTTGATGATAATTTGTAATGCCCTGGTTACCCAAGCGTAAGAAACGTAAAATCGTAACGTACGTAGCATTAAAAACGTTTGCGAAGTTATAGAAACGTTCAAAACGGGACAGACACATGGTCACCGAAGAATGTAAATAAAAACGAAACAGAACACAAAGCAATACACAAACGAAAACAACACAATGCAAACAAATTGGTATACAGACTCATCATCAGTGTTGTCGTTTTTTGTTCAGTGTGTAGATTTTTCCGGATTTGGTTATAATTTTTCTTATAAAAATAACTTTTGTTTGTTAAAATTAATTAATTAGCAAAACTATAATTTTATTTTGTTATTTTTTGTTTCTTATTTTCTCAATTATAATTTAAAATTAAATAAAAACTGAGAATTTAATTTTGATCATATTGTTCCTTATTTGGTGATTTTTTCACAAATGTTGGTTACAATATTTTTTTTTGTGGCAACACTGCCTATCATCTCTCATATTCAAATGTCACGTAAAAACGTGGGAGAATTCTGTTTTGTACAGATCGTTCCATTTTGCTAACGAGAAAGAACGTTTCGGTAATCGTTTACATTGTTCTCCACATGCTAAAAAGAGAACGTTCGCTACGGTACGTTACGTTACGTGTGGGTAACTACAGCATAACTCGATGGTTACGTCCACAAGTAAAATTGTCGCATATGGTTTAGAGAACTGAAAAATACTATTAAAAAGTCATTGCATCTCGTTTATTATGTGAAGATGTTGAAAATGATCCTGCAAGCACGGTTACTTTCAAGTCAGAGCACTATGCCCATATAAAAACGACTTTTTTACGCCTAAAATTAAAGTTTATGAACTAGGCACATGGTCTCAACAAGTCTCAACATAACACGACTGATATTGTTTTTATTTCAAGTGAAGTTTCCAGAAAATGTAAATTCACGTTTTGATGATCATCAATTGGATACCATGATCATGCGCTTTGGAGCCACTAGACATTTTTTTTCAAATATTTTTAAATTATATTTTTTCTACTTTGCTCCACTGTACGTACACTTGTGAAAATATTTATCTTTTTTATTTATTTTCTTTTCGTTTTTTGCGGTTGATCATAAAACTTAGAAAGAGTAGCGGCGAACTCGTCTAAATCATAAACAAATTTCAAAAACTTTTAAAAGAAATTTATTTTGTTTTTATTTTCTTCTTTTTTTCCAACCGATTTTGTTTGTTTCATTGTTATTTCACGTAAACGCATTAGTAGGTCGTCGTACTTCTGTTTAAAATGCTAGAAAAACAAACAAAAACAAATTCAAATTCAAAAGAGCGATAAACAAACAGATAAACAATGTGAGCTGGCATGGCCGTTTTATACAAATACAAATGCAAACAACAGAAGACAATGATATCCCCCCTATTGACCAGAGAAAAATTCTAACAGTGAGAAAGAGAGCACCACCTATACAACGACATTAGTAAACGTAATAAAAGTAAACAAAGTTTTCAGGTAATTTATTAAGAAAGAAAAAATTAAAAGAAAAAAAGAAACAAACAAAAATAATAATAAATAAATACGACAATATAACGGTAAGGGATGAGTGTATGGGGAGAGAGAGAGTGTAACCGATGAAATTGAATAAATAAAATATAAATTACCCTCCACTGGATATGACCGTTAGTTTTTTCTTTGTTTTTTCTCTCTCTCTCCTTCCTTTTGTTTATTTTTGAGTCAAGTGTTCGAATTATAATGAAGGCGGCAAGTTAAACAAGCAGAAAATCTATATGTAATCAATGTATGCCTATCATCCGTTGTAAAGCACTTAAGAAAAACTAAAGAGAGAGGGGGATCGAGACAGACAATGTTATCATTGATGAAATATTTCGATTTTTAATTTATTTTTATTGCCGATTGAAAAGGTACCCGATATTGGGAACATTTTTATTCATGGCGACTTTTTGCAAACAAACAAGAGTTTTAATTCAGAAACTGTTATGATAGGAAACGTATGATAATTTTTTATGAACTTCCGTGAAAAAATAAACTAAAAAGTGCGTATAAGCAATATTATGATAATATCGGGTTATCCATTTCGTGGTTTCAAAAGTAAACGTAAATAAAACACATATAAAATATTTTTTTCATGATATTTCTTTTTTGTTGTAAAGTTTGAACGTTGACATTATGTGTGAAACACTACATCATTTTAATGACCTCCACGCGAAGTGTTGCACGCATTGATTCTTTTGAGGTAATTTTCGACCACTTTTTGACACATATTGGGCGATATCTCAGCCATAACTTGACGAATGTTGGTTTTTAAGTGCTCAAGAGTTGAAGGTTTATCTGCATAAACACGGTTCTTCGCGTAGCCCCACAAAAAAAGTCTAATGGTGTCAAATCGCATGATCTTGGTGGCCAGTTGATATCGCCACGATGAGAAATTACGCGGCCAGGAAATGTCTCTTGCAATAAAGCCATATTCGCTCGAGTTGTGTGGCATGTGGCACCGTCTTGTTGAAACCACATATTCTCCAAGTCGTATTCTTCAATAGCAGGCAAAAAAAAGTCGGTCCGAATTGACGGTGACAGTCAATCCATCGTCGTTTTCGAAGAAGTAAGATCCAATCACACCTTCGGACCAAAGAGAGCACCAAACAATGACTTTTCCTGGATGTAATGGCCTTTCTTCAATTACTTGAGGATTCACAGAACCCCAAACTACGACAATTTTATTGATTAACATACCCAACGAGTGTGAAGTGTGATTTATCGCTGAAGAAAATTTTGTTCGAAAAATTACCGTCCACCGCCTGTTGCTAAAGCACCCATTCCACGTATCTACGACGTTGTGAATGGTCAGCTGGCTTCAGTTGTTGCGTGATCTGGACTTTATATGGATGTAGGTGTAGATCTAAATGCAAAATACGCCATAATGTGCCGTAAGACAGTCCTAATTCCTGAGAACGACGAGGAATTGGCATCACTTTCACTTACAATAGCGATATTTCCAGCGGAACGAGCGAAACGATGATGCACAGGCCTTTCAATATTTGTAACCACTCCAGTCTCTTCAAATTTCTTCACAATTTTGCCAATTGCTTGCGTAGTTGGACAGTTATGTATGTACGTGGCTGTGGCAGAATCACCATTTTTGTAGTAGGTTTTGATAATTTTTATGCATCGTGTGATAGTTAAGCGATCCATTTTCGTCAATGTCAGACTTTTAACTGAAAAGAAAAAAATTGGTTTCACAACTTAGTTTGACAGATGACGAATTCCAGTCCCATACTTTTGAAACCACGAAATGGATAACCCTTTACATTGTGTGCGACATACTTTCTATTATGCTTTCTGATGACTGAGACTTGAGTACGGGACCACGGCATGGTTTCCTTATTTCGCTCTTGAAAGAAATAGTAGCCTTGTAAACACATTTTTAATGTATAAAACGTAATGGAAAAGAGCATTGCAAAAACGGTAACGTATAGCAGGCCTCAAACAATTCTCGCTTTAAAAAATTTTGCCACTAAAAAATATTAAACGAAGACAAATCCCATGATCATGGTGGCCAATTGATGACCATCAAAATGTGAAATTACATTTTCTTTCAACATTTCATGAAATGAAGCCAATATACAGGGTGGCTGATATATAATGCAACAAAGTTAAGCGCTATATTTTTTTAAGTTTTGTTTTTCAATTTTATTGTTCAAAAGCAAAAAATGTTGGAAATAACATCAAATTTTAGAATCAGTTTAGATTTGTTCAAATTGGCCACCTTTGGTACGACAAAGCCATCACAGGCTGCACGAAAGTGGCTCTTTGGTATTTTTTAGTGAACACCTTACTCTCCAAAATGCCCCAGGCGCAAAAGTCCAACGGATTGAGATCCGGAGATTTTGGTGGCCATTGTGCGGTAGAAATGAAACAAGGAACCTCCTTTTTAAGCCATTCTTGGTTGACGCGTGCTGAGTGCGGTGGGGCTGAGTCCTGTTGGAATGTCCATGGTCTGCGGCCGAAATGTTTGTCTGCCCAGGGCTTCAATACTGTCTTTAAGATATTTTCCCGATAATATTCGGCATTTATTTTGACCCCACAGTCGATGAATATGAGCGGGGAGCGTCCATCGGCCGTTACGGCGGCCCTCACCATTACCATCGGCGGCGCTTGAGTTCTGGTAGCCAGTCGCAGGTGTACATTTTCAGCTGACCTCTTTGGCAAGTAAACCCGATCATTTTGTTTATTCACAAACTTTTTTTGAAATGGCTTCTCATCGGAGAAAACCAAATTCGGTAACCGGCCACTTTCGTGCAAGCGAACTAACTCCATGGCTCTTTCCAGTCTAACTTTTTTTTTGTCCATCGGTGAGCTCTTGCACTTTTTGGAACTTCAATGGCTTTAGTCCAGGCTCATTTTTCAATATATGTTGCATCCGTTCTCGCAATATGTTCTGCTCACGAGAAATTTTTCTACCACTGCGGCGTGGATTTCGATAAAATCTGGCCTTCACTTTTCGAATCATTTCTGGTGTTGTTACCGTTTTTTTACGTCCACTTTTTGGACGCGATGCAACACTGGCAGTATCACGGTAACGAGCAATGGTACGAGAAACAAAAGATTTATTCACATTTAAATGCTGGAGGGCTGTAACGATAGTCACCTGTGGTTTTCCAGCCAAATATAAAGCAATCACACTATCACGCTTGAATTCCATCACGAATAACTTTTTTTCTGAATGCAAGAGATCAAAATGCTTTTGTAAGCTTGTAAATAATAAAATGAACTGTCACTGGAATTAATCTGTCAGCTGTCAGACGAGCGGTTTACAAATGATAACAACCTGAAGTTGGTTGCAACCACCCTGTATGATGCTCCAAGTAGTTTATGGTATCATTTTGCTGAAACCGCTTAACGTTCCGTACATAATCATCAATATTAAGCTCTAAAAAATCATTTTTCATATGGTTTTAGCGCTCTAAACTGAAAGTAACCGTGCTTACAGGCTCATTTTCCAACAAATCTTGCCCAAGACAATATCTTCACTTATTGGAGATGCAATCGCTTTTTCAGTATAATTTTTGGCATCTCTAAACCACTTAAAAGACAATTTTGCACGTGAACGTAAGCTTCGAGACAGAAATCATCATTAAACCACGTATGCAACAATTATCCTTGTAGACGTAAGCATTGAGTAAGAAATCATCATCACCGCTAAACAAAATTTTATTTAGAAAATCAGTTTTGAAAGCCTATTGCACTGGCATCCAATCAGCGCACCTATAGAGTTGTGCGGATGAGCAGCCGAATGTGATTGTTGCATGAGTGTTTACATGACATTTAAATCCAAATGAAAAATACGTCATAATGAGCCGTATGATACGAAGAATTGCTGAGAATTTCGTGGAATCATCAAATTTGGATTATCCGTCGCTACTTCACTAACAGAATAAATTTTTTTCGTCATTAAGTGCATGGCGCTGATGATGTACAGGCCTCAATATGCCTGCAATGCTTTCAGTTTACATTTTTGCCAATTTCTCGAACAATAAATCGATTATGCCGACCATAATGAACCCGTAATCTTCAAAAATCGAAAAACTTGTATTATCCGTCACTCTTTTCCTAACAGTGTTTGTATTTTCGGCATTCAGCGCATGTCTGTGGTGATGCACAGATCTTAACGCATCTGTAACGCTTTCGGTTTACAATTTAGTCAATTTCTTGCACAATATGACGATTATGCCGACCATAATCAACACGTAATTTTTAAAAAGTTTCTACATTTTAATTACTACTCGCTTACTTATACTATGTTCAGACATGTACTTTTATTGAATTAATATTCGTTTTATCGAGTACAATATTTTTAGTGTTCAGACACATATTTGACAGCTGATAAACAAAACAGCTGATTGCTTCAACAATATTGCTTTTAATTTAATCGCGAAAATTAGTGCCAAAAATATTTGAATAAAAATGGAAAACAATTTAACATTGGAAAAAGTCTTACTAATGACTCACTGAAACGCCGAGCTGTTGCGGTAAGTAGGGAATATTTCGGACTCCAAAGTGGCTTCTCTCAGAAGGATGAGAGAGAAAAATTTGATAATACTGCATAGCTTGCAGAAAAGAAAGCTTTTGCTTATGGCACTGTTAGAGGACTCAAAGGTCTTTATTTGTTAACTGCTGAATTCGTCGTATTTTCAAAATATACCGGTCAGTTAAAATATTTTCCATAAACCGAGAACTATTATAGATTATCAGTCAAGACCTAGAAGAATAGGTAGAAAAAGAAGCTGCTTTCACCAGAGCATATTACTGGATTCCCAGTAATATCTCAGTTCAGGGGTTTTATAAATAACTTTTCGAAATAAATTAGAAATTATCATCAAACAACATTGGGATCGAAAGTGTTAAAAATTAAATACGACATCAAGTCTGTGATGTTATTTTTTTTTTTATATGACATCAGTTGGAAATATTTTCTCATCCCTTTCTGCTGACCTTCCATTTTTTATTTGTCGTTGTCTTGTTTTTGTTTGTTGTTGACATTTGAGTTATCAAATATCAATAGAAAGTGTTCGGAAAATTGTAATATGCTCACTGAACGTACTTATGACAGTGCTGTATTTGAAGTTTTACTCAATATTATAACAATTTATGAATTTATTGAGCAATAATTAATTGACATTTTATATGAAATATTGATATCAATAATGCCGTTTATTGCGATTTTCTCAATATACGTGCATGTCTGAACATAGTATTACCAAAGAAAATAAAGTATAAAGAATGTGCATTTTAACATATTTTGGAATATTATTCAAAAATATTTCATTTTCGCGGGGGGAAAGATAGAAGGGAAGGACACAGAAACCAAGAGCGTAACAATGCGTTGTCCTCATCGTGCGTTTTTTGTTGTTTGACCACTTTTTTATTTATTTTTCTTGTGTTAAAAACATACGTCGGCACCAATGTCCCTCAGGGGAAGAACATCTTCGGCTTTTTACGCACATAGGACACGAACATCAAGAATGTTCGTTAAAAAGAGCGTAAAAAGCTTGTCAGCTTTTAAAGAAGAAGGTTCATGTCGCGCAGTAGTATTCACTAATATCAATGAGAAATGATTCCGATTTTTGGAAGAATAATTGCCAAGTTAAATACGGTGTCCTTAGGGATTTAGTGCAGTACAATTTGTCTATATTTTCCGATCACATATACATATCATTGGGTTAATAAGCAGACTTGAAATTTATACTAACAATTTTCCTCTAGGTTAACACATGCCTATGGTTATGGATTAGTGAGTGAGAGAGAGAAAATAAGTTGAGAGAATTTATTTATTTACAGCCATAGAAAAGTGTTAGTAATATACTCTATTTTTATTTTCATTTCATCAACATACATATGTAAAGTTGTCTATTTTTGGCTTAATAATTTTGGATAAATAAAAATAAAATAAAAAATCGATTTTATGATTAAAAGAATATAAAGCTATCCATCTTCGGCTTAAAAATTAGGCCATATTTTTTAGATAAATGAAAATAAAAAGAATAAAAAACCATTTTTTATTAAAAGAAAAGAAAACAAAGCATTTAAAAAAATTATACTATGGGACAAAATAAAATACGACCAGCTAATGACATAGAACATTTTTAACACAAAATATTCTTCGAGTGTTATTCTGAAATAAAATGATAAAGCATCCGCAGCACATGTATTCTGATCGCAGCCTGATCGAAAACTAAATCAAAAAACATAAGAATACATACACATGTACATACGTGCGATGAGAGCAACACATTGTTACGCTCTTTGTTTGTGTTCATTTTCCTTCTGTCTTCCTCCCCCTCATCAAGAAATGATTTTTAAAAAGATTTTGGTGAGAGCGGGTCTTAATGTTACGACCCGCCATAAGAAATTTTACTTCTACATGATGCGTGTTCTTTATATCCATATTCTTTGGTATTACTTACTTTATTGGCCATTACAACCATGTAGTCAGGATTACAACCGAATTCCGCACACCACCCATAAGTAGCGGAAGTTACAGTCCGAATAACAGATTTGAGAAGCTTTTTCATGGCAATCGCATACTCTCAGATCATTTGATAAACGTTCTGTTGAGAGAGAGAAATAAACGCTGAGAGAAATAATTTCATCCTTGAAAATATTTGAATTGTGATTTGAACCAAAGATCAGCAATGAATCGCTTTTTCGCTACTCATAAGTACTCATGAAATTTTGAGTATGAGTGAGTCAACATTATTGAAAACCAACTACTCTGATTCATTCGTACTCAGTACAACATTGATTTATAAGTACAAGTTGCAATGAGTTTGAGTACAACTTTGACATCAAACTCATAACATTCGAACTTTGTTTGATTCATACGCCTACTCATTCAGATTCATAAATTTAGAAAAATGCTTATAAATGATTCGATTGATTTGAACCATTCGTCAAAATTTACAGTCTTAGTTGTTGTTGCATTTACAAAGAAAGAAGAAAGGCACATAAACAAAAAAGACAAAGAAAGCAAGCAGAGCAAACACACAATCTTCTAGTGAGTATTGTAGTGTTCGTACGCGAATCATACTTATTTTGTGATTCGTGTATACGATGAGTCATGGAGAGTCGAAATCAATAACATCGTGTGTATTGTTAAGTATGAGTACCATGAGTATTTCAAACTTTGAATATGAGTAGTATGAGTATGACATTAAAATAAGTATGAATGCGTATAAGTATCAGAAATTATAAGTATGATTCGAATCTACTCATCGTTTTGAATACTCATTGCTGACCTCTGGTTGGAACTATCAAGCTCTCGTTCGCAAAGCACTCTACTTACCATATTGCGACGAGTTCTCGCTGCTGGGCATTGGAATTATACTCATTCGAAACGCATTTGGGTTGGCCATAAGGCCAATCACTTCTGCACAAGTTGTAGAGATGAGGAAGAGAAAAAAAATTCTACTTCACTTATTGGATACATGCATAGCGCTATAGCGTAGGAGAGGAAGGGGAACTGGACTTATACTAGACAGATGATCTCAATAATCTGTTGTGACTAACCGGCTTCATCAGAAGCTCCCGATGGATCAAAGATAAACGGAAAGAATGACTATTGTATTACGGTGGGCTGTACTTGATATAAGTCGCCGTAGTCTAGTAGGTAGTGTGTTGGCTTATTAGACGTAAAGCCAGGGTTCGAGCCCCAGGCCAGACATCAAAATAAAATACAAAAAGTATTTCTTCGGCGACTATCTCCCAGCAGATTTCTGGCAGAAAAAACTCTGAGAGTAAATAAAATTGCCATGAAAAAGTTTCTCAAAAATCTGTAGTTCGGGGTCAGTTTTAAACTTTAGGTCCCGCCACTCATGTATAAAATTAACACACACAACATAAGTGGTGTGAGAAACTAGGTCGTAATCCTGACTTAAGATTTGTAATGACCAATTATGTATGTATATATGAGTGTACTTGACCAGAGTGTGTCTCTCCTCCCGAATTGCTAGAGACTTCTCACCTACCTACCCTAACTACCCAGGGCACTCTACTGCATATGACAATAATAACGATAGCGTGTGCACACATACACACATACCTAACATTTGTGTTCTTTTCCAAGTATTTGTCGTGTGTTGTATCCGATATAATTTGCCACGTTAATCATACGCCACCGCGTAATGCGGCTTAAAGGCAAAACCACAAATTTTAATGTTAATTTTTGGTAAACTTTACAACAACAACAACAACAACAACAACAAAAACAATTTAATTGATAATGTTACAACGGATGCTGTTTTGTCATTGTGGCCATTTTGTGTTGGCCAATTGCAATAACAACAACAACAACAACAGCAACGATAAATACGAAGGCATTAGCAAAGCAATTTTGATTAGTTGGTGGTTAAAAGCGTTTTAAAATATTTATTGCTTAATGAATAGCAACAACAACAACAACAATAATAACAACAAAAACAACACAACAACAATTAGGTTTACAATCTGTTTTTATACACGAAATGAAACCAAAAAATTTACGACTCTCAACTGAAATTTTTCAAAAAGCAGTTGCCATCGTCGTCTGTGTCTTCCAAATGAAAAACAAAATTTTATGGCCGAAACTTTATATGAACATCCGGGGTAATATTTTTGTGGCAGGAGGGGCGTCATACTCTTTAAGCGTTTAATTATTAAAAAAAACAGTTTGGAAGAAAAAATGAAAGAAAAACTCGTAAAAAAACTTCACATTTTTTTGTGGTATTTTGAATCTATTTTTGGGGAATATAGAAATTGCGATTTGAATATCATTTTATGACTCAAGAGAAGAGCAAATAAAAATTAAAAGGAAATAAAAAACCGAAACGAAACGAATGGAAAGTAGAACAACAAATAAAAAATAAAAAAAATTTTAAAACCTAGGAAACGGGGGCAAATGAAATAGAATTGTTAAACAGGAATTAAAGTATGGTAATAAAGGGTTACCCACTTAAAGGATTTCAAAATTAAACTTTAAATTAAGCACACAGAAATCTATGCTTGCAGTGAAACTCTTTTTTCTTTGAAATGCTTGGACCTCGTTATTATATAAAGGGTCCGCTAAATAACTTTTTTTTTTTTTGAAAATGCTTTAAAAAGAAAAACTACTGAATATTTTCTCAAATTTCTTTGTTTATTTGAAGGTACAATCCTTCCGGTTAATAATGGAAAATAATTTCATTCAAATGGCTGCCTCGGCTGGCCATGCAGTAGTCTACACCAGAAGATGCCGATTTTGGCAAAAAAAATCATCTTTTCAGATGAAGCTCATTTTGATCTTGGCGGGTATGTAAACAAGCAAAATTGTCGCATTTGGGGCACAGAAAACCTGCACGCATACATTAAAAAGCCGACGCACCCAAAACGAGTCACTGTTTGGTGCGGATTTTAGTCCAGAGCCATAGTGGGGCCATTTTTCTTCGAAAATGAGCAAAGAGTGGCCGTTACAGTCAATGACGATCGTTATCGGGCCATGTTGAACGAATTTTTGTTCACAAAAATTGAAGAGGAGGATATTGGCAACATTTGGTTTCAACAGGACGGCGCTACATGCCACACAGCCGAAGATAGACTCGATGTTTTGCGCTCTGTTTTTGAAGATCGCCTTATCAGCCGCAGAGCTGATGTCGTTTGGCCACTTCGGAGCTGCAATTTGACACCGTTGGATTATTATTTGTGGGGTGCCGTCAAAGATAAGTGTTACGCCGACAAGCCAGAGACAATTGACGCTTTAAAGGACAATACTTGTGAAGCCATTGGTGAAATACAGCTGCACACAATCGATAATGTGCTTAAAAATTGGACCGCCCGTGTAGGCTACTGCATGGCCAGCCAAGGCAGCCATTTGAATGAAATTATTTTCCATTATTAACCGGAAGGATTGTACTTTCAAATAAAAAAAGAAATTTGAGAAAATATTCTGTAGTTTTTTCTTTTTAAAGCATTTAAAAAAAAAAAACAAAAAAAAAGTTATTTGGGGGACCCTTTACGTCTCCGGATTAATTGCAACCACTTCTTCTCCCAATTTGAGTCGCACGTCAGGAATAATTTAACGAATGGAGGTCTTTAAATGCTCTAACATTAGTGTATTATTCGCTTAAACACGGTATACGTAAACGTAGTCCCATACGTAGTCCCTTTGAAGCCATACGCCATCAAATAGCATGATCGTGGTGGGCAATTGTCATCGCAAGGACAATAAATTTCTCATGCAATAAAACCGCAATCCGTCATGTTGTATAGTGGCATCATACATACATAACATAATTGGTCATTACAACCCTTCAGTCAGGATTACGACCTAGTTTCTCACACCACTTATGTTGTGCGTGTTAATTTTATACATGAGTGGCGGGACCTACAGTTTAAAGTCGACTCCGAACGACAGATTTTTGAGAAACTTTTCATGGCAATTTTATTTACTTCACAGAGTTTTTGCCAGAAATCTGCTGAGAGGAAGTCGCCGAAGAAATACTTTCTTTGTGTTTTGTTTTGATGTCTGGCCTGGGGCTCGAACCCTGGCTTTTTCGTCTAATAAGCCAACACACTACCTACTAGACCACGGCGGCACGGCGGTATAGTGGCATCATCTTGTTGAATTCTCTAACAGTCCAGTTCATAATCTCTGATTGCAGAGCATAAAACTAGTTTTCTTACGACCACAGGGCTCTGAATTGACGGTACCTGGTCCGTCACTATCTGCAGATCGTAATACATACCACACAGTCACTTTTCCCATATGCAATGACTCCTCTACAAACACTTGTGGTACACTGAGAGAGGCATATTAGAGAAATTTTGTTCGTTGATGTTGGCACAGAATCAGAAAAATTTACATTGAAATACTGTTGACTAGCAAACATGCAGCCTGTCTATGACGTTGTATTGTTAGTTGACTTTAATTGTTGCATGTATTGGAGTATATGGATCGAGGTGCCAAACCAAATGCAAATGCAAATACAGAGATTCCCGTGGAATCAGGGAATTTAGAATATAAGCCACACTTTCTGTAACAAAAGCGATGTTTTCGGCAGTGCGTATATGTCTGTAGTCTAGTAGGTAGTGAGTTGGCTTACTAGACGTGAGGCCATGGTTCAAAACCCAGGTCAGACAACTCCAACTAAAACAAAATACGAAAAAATGTATTTCTTCAGCGACTTTCTCTCAGCAGATTTCTGGCAAAAATAAACTTTGAGGATAAATAAAATTGCCATGAAAAGTTGCTCAAAAATTTGTCATTCGCAGTCGACTTTAAACTGTAGCTCCCGCCACTCATGTATAAAATTAACACACCAGAGGTCAGCAATGAGTATTCAAAACGATGAGTAGATTCGAATCATACTTATAATTTCTGATACTTATACGCATTCATACTTATTTTAATGTCATACTCATACTACTCATATTCAAAGTTCGTAATACTCATGATACTCATACTTAACAATACGCATGATGTTATTGATTTCGACTCTCCATGACTCATCGTATACACGAATCACAAAATAAGTGTGATTCGCGTACGAACACTACAATACACACAAGAAGGTTGTGTGTTTGCAATACTTGCTGTCTTTTTCTTTTTTGCTTGTGTGCCTTTCTTCTTTCTCTGTAAATGCAACAACAACTAAGACTGTAAATTTTGACGGATGAATCTGAATGAGTAGCCGTATGAATCAAATTTATGAGTTTGATGTCAACGTTGTACTCATACTCATTGCGACTTGTACTTATAAGTCAATGTAGTACTGAGTACGAATGAATCAGAGTAGTTGGATTTCAATATTGATGACTCACTCATACTCAAAATTTCATGAGTACTTATGAGTAGCGAAAAACCGATTCATTGCTGATCTCTGTAACACACACAACATATGTGGTATGAGAAGCTACGTCGTAATCCTGACAGAAGAGTTATAATGAGTTATATGTATGTATGCGTGCTTATACTGAGATGACAGCCACTAACTTCAAATCTTTTCATGTCTTTTTAAAATTTATGCCAATTCCTTGCACGGTAGGTCGAATATGACCAACACAATCAAAAAACGGAGTACTCGATCGTGGTGGTCCATCTAATGTTGGAATATTTTTAGGAGAAATTCCGCAGGTATACCACCAAAGGCAGCTGTAATGTTGTCTACACAATGAAATTGGGGTTGGCTTGCTATGTATACTTCATGTATACATAGTACATATAAGAGTCTAGCATTGGTAACTCGCATTATGACGACGGTTGTAATCCGTGAAATTGAGTACAATGAGCCTCTATCATTAAGTTAACGATGACGTGCTGCATGTGTCACATGTCCATCAAGTGCAATTCTTCCCTTATAGGCAAATGAAGTCGTTGGCAATCGCACAATACTGGCCCCCACTGAATGCAACGTTGCGTTCGTTTTTATCGCTCTTCAGGAAGTACATTCAAATGATGCCGCCGGCTACAAAACTGCACCAAAGAGTACGTTTCTTGATTGATTGATAGCTCTAGGACTGCCTTTGATTACTCTGCACATCAATTTCAACAATTCTGCTTCATAAAAACCTATTAAAGTCGCTGTAGTCCAGTAGGTAGCTTGTTGCCTTATTAGACGAGAGATCATGGTGCAAATCCCAGCTTAGTGGTCTCGAATGAAACCTTATTAGACGAAAGCTCTTGGTTCAAACCTCAGCCCAGACAACTCGAATGAAACAAAATATAAATAAAATTTCTTTCGCCGACTTCCAGTCTTTAGTCCAAAGCTCTGTGAGTGAAATCAAATTGCCATGAAGGGTTTATCAAAAATCTGTCGCTCGAAGTGGACTTTAAACTGTCGGTCGCGCTACTCATGGATAAAATTAAAAAACACAATATAGGAGGTATGAGAAGCTAGGTTGTAATCCTGGCTAAAGACTTGAAAGGACAAATTAAGTTAAGTAAGCAAGAGCTACCCAAATGAGCTCCTATGCAGACAATAATCGTTCGATACCAACACATTTCTCAAGCGATTCGAATTTTGATAATAAAATTCATAGATTTAACTACAGTGGTGGCCTTATAATTAGAAACGATGTTTCTGGAACAGAGTGCTCTGGAGTGACGAATCTAAGTTTAATTTGTCCCAATCTGATGGAAAAACGTATGTAAGACGTCCTCGAAACAAAGCCTTTGATTCCATGTACACAGTGAAATCTATAAAACAAATTAACAAACATACATGTTGCTAAGTCGTTTCTAATTATAAGGCTACTACTGTATTTGTGGTGAAATCTCAAGCCTTACTGAGCATTTTCAAAATTGTCACATGCCACGAATTCTCTTTTATGATGGAAAAATTTAAACTGAAGACACTAAAGAACAAAAAACATAAAGTGTTGCAGTGATGCCGATTAATTTTTATATGGAGTCGCTACTGGCAACTTTCAAAAATTCAGCTTCCAGTCATTTGTCTTTTGGTTTTCAAAGCATTATGAAGTTGACAACACTTCTTGGGCCATATTCAGTACAAAGTGCAGCTTAAAGACGGTATAACTAGACCTGCTACAGGCCTGGAGGTTAGAAAACTTTGTATCCTTCCCACACATTCATTCATGGAAGCAGTTTTTACAGCAATTTCTCTAAATTTTTCTCTCCCAAACTCTTTTAAATTAATTCTTCAGGATTTTTACTAATTAAAGGTGGCATTTACAACAAAAAATTATTTTTTTCTTCAAATTTTTTTTCAAACTTAGTTTATCCAGCCACTTTTAACTCTCAAATTAGTTTGTAAAGCTAAAACTGCTATCATTTTCCTGCTTTTTTCCATTTTTTCCAAACTTTTTTCAACCAAAACTAAAAGGAAAAACGGAGAAAAAAGAATATCTTTTCCGTTAAACCACTCAAATAATTCACAGGGTTTTTTTGCACAAAACAACTGACACTTACACAAACAAAAACAACAACATGCACACAAAGCAGAGATAAACCAAGAGAGAGAGAAAGAAAGAAAATTTGCTGTTTTTTTCTATCAATTTTTTGCCTGCACTTTGAAGATAAACAGAAATCATGAGAATATGCCAACAAAAACAATAACACACACAATTTAACTGTATATGTTTGTAGGTGTGTGCGTATGTGTATTCATTTTAAAACTCTCTCTCTCAAACGCACACAATCATTTAATGTTTGTGTAATTTCCAGAGAAACGTAGTGAAACGAAATGCGTTGTAAGCTTAAGTGTTGCCATTGCCCTATATTTGTGGTATTTTAACACTTTTCTTGTCTTTGGCCCTGTATAACAATTACAGACACGGTAATAACAGAATTATCATTTAATTTTCGGGTGTATTTTGCAAAATTTTATTTTCAACGTTCACGAAGTTTATTAGGTAATGTGTGGCTCTCAAGGGGAACTTTTCCAGTCCGCCAAATAAAGTTGTTATTCTTCTTCCTTCTATCATTGAGACCAGGAAGATGACAGATACATACATAATTGATCATTACAACCCTTCAGTCAGGATTACGACTTAGTTTCTCACATCACTTAGGTTGTGTGTGTTAATTCTATACATGAGTGGCGGGACCTACAGTTTAAAGTCGATTCCGAGCGACAGATTTTCGAGAAACTTTTCATGCCAATTTTATTTACTTCACAGAGTTTTTGCCAGAAATCTGCTGAGAGGAAGTCGCCAAAGAAATATTTTTTCATATTTCGTTTAGTTGGAGATGCCTGACCTAGGATTTGAACCGAGGCCTCACTTCACACTACCTACTAGACCATGGTGGCTTCAAGATGTCAAATACCATCAGCTAATAAAGCCAGACTTAAAACAACGAGTACAGTTGATACATTTGGGGAAAGCTTTATTCAAAAAAAAAGGCTTGACATCGTTCAAATGTCTACCACGGCTTCTCTGGGTGAATAACATCCAAAAATTTAAATTTTCCATGAATTACGCGTATAAATCAGGATGCATTTGATCGATGACAATAGAATATGTTGGCTTTGAGCACCACTATGGTGTATGACTTGCATATTCCCATACACCAGTGACTTAGTTAAACCCCACAATAAAAAGTCTAACAACGTTAAATCGCTTGATCTTGGTGACCAGTTCACATCACGTCCGCGTGAGATAACCATGCCCCTAAACTGCTTGTGCAGAATACCCTATGTGGCGAATATGTTGTGTGGCATGTAGCATCGATTTATTTACGTGTCCAGATTATTCAATTCAGACCCAAAGAAGTTGGTAATCATCAATCTGAAGTGCACGCCTTTGGCAGTAATGGCCTAGCCAACGTCTTTCTCAATGAAATATGAATCGATCCACATAGCCAGTCCAATATTCAAACCAAACAGTGACTTTTTCGGAATGCATTGGACGGTTTTTGGATCTCATGTGGATTGTTAACGTGCCAAATTTGACAATTTTGTTTGCACATTCATCCAGAAATAGGCCTCATTGCTGAAGATGATTTTTCGCTTGATGCGAACAGAACACTCAATTTTATTTATTACTAGCTGTACCCTGCGCGTGTTACGGCGCCACCAACTAAAATAAATTTAAAGGAAAGGCATTACACAAATGTCAAATTAATTTTAAATCATTTTATTGATTTTGTTTCCCGTTGTCCTGATGATTCAGATGAACGGGCCTGCGTAGTACGCATTCGATCAGTTTCTAATCTCACTTCTCGTTGTTCAAGTGGTTCCAGTGAACGGATCTCAGCGGCATATACTCGAAGATTTTCCAGTCTCAATGCTCGTCTGATTCTGAGGCTCGTAATGCTCTTTTCTTCCGTGCTTGAGGTGTAGGTCGACCAATTGCTTGTCATACATTTTGAATAATTTTCAGTGACTCCATCCATAGGAAATGAATCGCACCACATTCGTCGACACATGTGCCACAACTTTGTTAAAGAATGCACAGTTTACGATTTAATTAATTTTAGGTAATTTTCAGTGGCGCCACCTATCGGATATTGGTCATACCAACTTAGAAACCTTCGTCGGCTCATGCGTAACAACTTTGCTAAAGATCATAACATTATCAAATGTACAGTTTACGATTTAATTAATTTTAAGTAATTTTCAGCGGCGCCACCTGCCGGAAATTAGTCATACCAATTTAGAAACCTTCCCGACTCAAGCGCAACATAACAATATCAAATACATAGTTTACGATTCTATAAGGTACATACAAACAAACATTAATTTTTATATATATAGACTATGGGAGGTGACACGCCCACTATAGCCAATCCGCCCCTTTTTGTTCATATATACATCAAAGTCGTCCGTACAAAATGTGAGGACTCTAGCTGTTGCAGTTTATGAGATATGCGGCATTAAATACTTATTGGGTATGTGGGCGTGGCACCTCGCCTACTTGAAATTTTAAAATAAAAAGTAGCCTATAGTTCCTTCCAGACATACAGGAAGGTACTTTTAAAATTTCAAGAAAATCGGTCCAGCCTTTTAGCCATTTAGCCATTTAGCCACAAACAAATAAACACACATTCATTTTTATATACAGGACATGTACGTGTTGTAAAGTGTTATATTCGTCCATAATTATTTTATAGAACATGCAAGGTGATGGTTGATGTTGCCGCAGTCGCGTAGATCGTGTTTTACCACACCAAAGCCCCAGTTCAGATATTTCAAACGAAACCAAACTTGACAAAAAATATTTCTTTGGGTGACTTCCTTACCAGCAGCGTTCTGGCAAACAGTCTGAGACAAAATAAAATTTTTCCATGAGAAGTTTCTCAAAAATCTGTCGTTCGAATACGACATTAAACCGTAGGCCTCGCTATTCATGGATAAAATTAACACACATAACATGGGTGATATGAAAATCAGGGTTGTAATCCTGACTAAAGATTTGCAATGACCAATTAAATAAGAATCGACAAATAGCATCGACAAATAATACTTTTCATTGGAGATCTTGATTCCGTTGAGTAGAAAAAACTAAACAAAAACCAGAAATTCATCAAATTCATCTTGTAAACGTTTCTAATGCTTTAAAAAAGAACTTAACCTTGACAACACTGTTCCCAAAAAATATTTCATGTTTTTCATCTCTAACGGTGTTTACTCACACTCACTTGCAGTGAGCCATACACCATCGTTATACAAAATCTGTGGAAAATATAAACACACACGTACACACATACTTTCACTCTAAGGCAAAGACGTAAATAGTATTTAGTAAACCAAAACACACACACAGACATGCACACAAGAGAGAAAACAATGTTTTTGTAGATAATTTTTCTTTTTTATAAAAGTTGTTGTTGTTATTTTTATTTTTCGGTTTAAAAACAAGAAAATATTGTTTATAAACTCACCAGCTAATAAAACAGTTACACAAACACACACACACACACTTTTAAATAAACATATATGTACATACACATTTAACGGTAAGTATAGGTTTTTTTCTACGAATTTTTTTTTTAATTTATTTTTAAAAGATTTTAACGGTAATTCTTGAGATGTTTTCTTTACTTTTTCTCCAGTCTATGTGGCCAAAATGGCCAACACGTATAATTAATTTGAAACGTAGACGTTGACCATAATGCAAGTGACTAGAAATTATGTTGGAAAACATATTTTCATTATTTTTTTTAACACACACACACACACACACACACTATAAATATTTATTATTTATTTTTTTAAATATTTTTAAAGTCTTCTGTTTTTCTTTTAATAGAGAAAAGAAAATGAAAAAATTTTCTTCCACAAATTAAGTTTCTTGTTAAGCGGTTGTTTTTAATTTTTAAACATTTGTGGACGGACGCAGGCAAAGCACTGCGCGTTGTTTTCATGGTTAAACGTATGGTAACACTTTGCTTTTCAATAAATTCCCTACTTTTGCTCTCTCGCTCTCTGTCTCTCTTATTTTTTTAGGATTATAACTACTGTCTGCGCTGTACTATTAAAATATTGTCTTGCGTCTGATTGTCCCATAATTTGCGTGCACTTGCCGTCGTTTTCAACACACAAAAACAACGCACAACATACAAAGAGAATATCCCCATATTTTTTTCATTTACTTTTTCACCTCGTTTACATATGTGTGGTGGTGGCTTTGCTCACTTTTTGTTTGTATTTATCTTCCTCTATAACTATGAGCAAAATATCCCACAACAAAAATTCCTGTTTTCCATACAACAAAAACAAAAATTTTCTTCAAGAATTTCAATTATTTCTCATAAATTTTTTCCGTTTTTACTCTCTCTCTCTCTCTCACTCTCGCTTATATGCTCTTAATATACAATATCTTTCGTTATTTTGTTTTTGTTTTTGTTTTTCCTTCATTTTGTTCGTTGAAATGTTTACAAATCATAACCCAAGTGTTTGTACTGTATGTGTGTGTATTGTTTCGTGCTTCATTGCAGTTTCTAAACAATTTCTCTTTTTCTCTCTCTCTCTCTAGTCTCCCTACCACTCCGCTTTTTTTCCTGGTTGCCACCTAACAGTGTTGCTGTTGTGTGTTATTAACTGGTATAGTTGATTGCGTTCTTTTTCTTCGTTTTTTTGTTTTTTTTTGTTGTAGTTTTTTTTGGTAATTTCGTAACATTCTTTCGTGCAGCTAAAGTTTAAGGAATCATGACAATAGTTACGTTACGTTTTGTTTTAAAAGAAACTTTTTATGTGGAACAACAACAACATCAACAATACGAAGTTTTCTTTTTATTATGTTTTCTACTATTTTTCTTAATTTATATAATAAAAATTGAAATAAATTGGACTTAAAGTTTGCATGATACATTCTTTTGTTTTCGAGAAGAATTTATTTTTAAAGCAATTACGACGACTGAAATTGGTCTTCAAAATTGTGTCGAATCTAAATTACCACTCAATTACAAGAAGTTGTTAAAGGTTTAAACGTAAATGATTTCTAAAATACCAGCCTATAATCAATACAGAGTTGCTTGAAAAGGGTACATTTGAACAAAATGGACGAGATTGTTCTTTAGGAGAATTGCGTGTAGTACAACATGGTCTAGGGGATGGAGAGATAAAAAGGAAAACCTTGATTAGTAAAAATTCTAAACGTTTAGAAGACAAAAAAATACTCAGCATTGTTCCTTTATATATTTAAAACTAAGGGACTTCAATCCCTTACTCTTGACTCTCTGGACATGCTAGCATCGACGACGAAAATCATAAGAAAGTCAGTCAATTCCACCATCTCTTGAGAAAAACCGGGTACAGTGAGAACGATTTCGTATTACACCAATACAACCTAAGGAAATTTTTTTAGGCTATCAATCTAGAGCCTGATATAACAAATTAATCAGTTGCTCAGCAAGAAAAGCTTGGCTAAGAACAGAAATTTAATTGGTCATTACAACCCATTAGTAAGGATTACAACCTAGTTTCTCACACCACTTATGTTGTGTATGTTAAGTTTATACATGAGTGGCGGCACCTACAGGTTAAAGTTGACTCCGAACGACAGATTTTTGAGCAACTATTTCATGGCAATTTTATTTTACTCTCAGAAATTTTGCCAGGAGACTGCTAAGAGGAAGTCACCGAAAGAAAGAAATTTTTTATCGTTTTGTTCGATTTATCTGAACTGGGATTTGAAACATGGCCTCACATCTAATAAGTCCACATACTACCTACTAGACTAAGGCGGCACTTAATTTAGTGCATAGAAGTCACGCATTTGCAACTTGTCGATGAATTTAAAGACAGCGAATAGCAATACTATCCAACAGCACCATTCGAGCACTCGGCTCTTATAAAATTAAATCGAGTACCAGGTCATGACCAGTGACGTCATGTGGAATTTGGTGGCAAACGTGAGCAAGCAGACTGTTTTGGAGAGGATGTTTGGAAAAGTTTGAACCACGAAAAGGCTGTTAAAAACAGGCAAAGACACTTCTGAAACCAAATTGGTTTGAGGTTATCAAAACTTTTGTTGGGAAATTACAATAAAAAGAGATCTGAGCCATGCATCAGACTATCAAGAAATAACATGAGATTGATTACCAGTCTGTAGACTCAAAGTACACTTATTCAGGATTGGGTGTGTCTCAGACTCAACAAGTAGATTCTGTAACAACAAAGGAACATGTTTTTGGAACCTGTGAGACGTTGGTGTGCATTCCAGAAGCAACCCCCTAAGTGCAACTAGGAGCTGGGCAGCATACGAGCAGCATACTGAGGTTTGTCACGGTAATAGGTTTGGTGGAGACATTATAGTGATATAAAGTTTGATGACAGTACTGCGATCACGTACTGGCAGTATTAAGATACTGCACCGCAAATAATAATAATAAAGACTTCTGACATACATACATACATAAATACATACATAATTGGTCATTACAACCCTTCAGTCAGGATTACGACCTAGTTTCTCACACCATTTATGTTGTGTGTGTTGATTTTATACATGCGTGGCGGGACCTACAGTTTAAAGTCAAGTCCGAACGACAGATTTTTGAGAAACTTTTCATGGCAATTTTATTTCTCTCTCAGAGTTTTTGCCAGATAGCTGCTGAGAGGAAGTCGCCGAAGAAATACTTTTTGTATTTTGTCTTTGATGTCTGGCCTGGGGCTCGAACCCTGGCTTTACGTCTAATAACCCAGCACACTACCTACTAGACATCGGCGACTTCAATCTGGTATCCTTCTAAGCTGTCTGATCCTGTCTTTTTCTGCGGTCTGTCTGTCCGTCTTCTGACTCCTACCAAAAAATAATTGAATTTCTATTGCAAAAGTTATTCTGAAATAAAAAAAAATTTAATCGAATCATACAAACATTATTGTGCATGATTTATTGCATTCAATTCTTAAAGAAAACATTTTATTTTTTTATTTATCAAACACTTTAAGAGCATTAAATGACTGACTGAATGACTGACTCACATAGCACTTTTCAATATCGTATAGGAACTTATCAACATTTCCATCTCTGGTCATAATCCTCTTATTAGAAGCAATCATAACAAATAGATCTTGTTTTACTCTCTCCACACAAAAACTCATACTCTTGCTCTACCTCTCTCCCTCTCTCTTCAATTTCTTGTTTTTCTTTTACAGTTAAAAAGAAGATGGAAATCTAAAAAGTGCAATTGTTGCAAAAAATCACGTACAATCACAATCTGTATATACACACTCGCTTACACCCACATACAATGTATATACATATACACACACAAACACATGCATACGTACACACTTGGAAATTGGAAAAATATTATTTTAATGTCTTTGCTTAATGGACTCGATATTATTTTATGACAGCCATTTAAATTGTTATTATTGTTGCTACTGTTGTTGTTGCTGTTGCTATTACTGTTACTGTTGTTACTTATCTCTTAAATGATGAGTATGTGAGTGCTCTTTGCTTTTCATTTCATTTTTTTTTTTTGCTTTTCTTGTTTTCCTTTTGCATTAAAACAGTAAATTTACAGCAAGTGGGAGCAGAGAAATGCAGTTTTTTATGGGGAAAAAAAGAGAGAAATTCTTAAGAAATTTATTTTAAATTTTAATTTTTAAATAAAAATCGAATTTTTGGAAATGAATTAGAAAACTCGTGCCAAAAACATATGTACGTTCCGTGAACGTTCGTCTAATTATAGCTTAAGACAGAAAAAAACGCTTTCTAAAGCAGGTTTCTAAGAGACTTTATATATACAGTGCTTGACAAAACAATGGAAACTTTTTCAAAAATGTACTTAATCGGACGAAAATTTAACATGTTTTTTAAAAATCGGCAAAACATTTGTGGAGTTTATTAATATGCACTGTTATTAACGTTTCTGTATATTAAAATTATGTATAAAAATGAATTATATAATTCAAAAATTAAAAAAGTTTCCAAAGTTTCCAATGTTTTGTCAACATCAGATATGTGAATAGAATTATTTTTTTTTTAATTACTGAATTATATAGTCTTTTTATATATTTTTTAAAATACAGAAATGTTAATAACAGTGCATATTAATAAAAGGCATTAATATTTTGTTTCCATTGTTTTGTCATGCACTGTATATATAAGTTCCTGTTGTTCCTATAAGGAGCCTAGGGCGTTAACGATTTCGTTCCATTCATATTTATCTGTTGCTACGATCTTCAGCTCGTTCCACGTTTTCTTGACGTTGGCTGCTTCGATATCTAGTTGTCGACGCCAGGTATGACTCGACCGACCTTTCCTGCGGCTGCCTTGTGGATTCCAGTCTATTGCGTTTCTGGTGGTGTCGGTTTGAGGTCTTCGCAGGGCATGCCCAATCCACTTCCATTTCCTTTTCCGGATTTCTACTTCAACTAGTGTTTGTCCGCACTCGGCCCATAAGGGTTCGTTTGTGATGGTGTTTGGCCAGAAAATTTTGAGTATGCGACGTAAACAACGGTTGATGAATACTTGTAAGGCATCGCATTGGTTTGAGTTCCAGGTCTTGCATCCGTAAAGCGCAACTGATTTTATGCAACTGTTGAAGATGTTGATTTTGGTGCACTTTGAGATATGGGGGGACTTCCATATGTGTTTTAATTGACCGTGAGCTTGCCTGACCTTGTTAATGCGATTTCCAACGTCTTCTCTAGAGCCTCCGCTTGTTGTTATTATGCTGCATAGGTAACAGAATGATTGGACGTCTTCGATCAGTTGTTTTTGTCGCATGAATTGTCAAGTATTTGTTGTGTTGATCCTCATAGTTTTCATTTTTGGAATATTAATTTTGAGACCACAAGTTGCTGATTCGGCTTGCGTAATCTAAATCTTCGAGGCGGCCGTTTAGTCGCCAGGTGATGCCTCTTGGTGTTGCTGTGACCTTTTTCATGGTGCTGTCGATTACTACATTGAAGAGAAAGGGGGATAGTGGGCATCCCTGCTTTGACGTCTATTGGACAGCTGATTGTGTCCTCGTGTAGGATGCGGCACTTAGTATTCTCGTACAGTGCTTTAATTAATGTAATAAACTTTTCTGGTATTCCCTTACAACGAAGTGCGTTCCATATTGCAGCGTGCTGAACCGAGTCGAATGCCTTCTCAAAGTCAATGAATGTTAGATACAACGGGGAACGCCATTCGACTGATTGTTCCGTTATTATTCTAAGGCTATTAATATGGTCGATAGCAGACTTGCTTGCGCGGAAACCTGCTTGCTCACTCCGAATATCGTTGGACAGTGCGGTTGACAGACGTTTGTTTATTATATTGGCAATGATCTTGCTTACCATGCTCAGAAGAGTAAGGCCTCTCAAATTCTTGCATTCTGTCAGGTCTCCTTTCTTTGGGATCTTAATTATCATACCCTCTTTTAAGTCGTCACTTAAGTGATTGGTGTCCCAGAATTTGTCTATTATGGGTAATATGAGTTGAGCACTTATAGAAGGATCCGCCTTTAATAGTTCCGGCGATATGTTGTCGATTCCTGGTGCTTTGTTGTTTTTAAGTGCTTTAATTGCAGTCTCAATTTCACTTGTATTGGGTTTATTTATCGATATGTCATGTCTTTCCGTGTGTTGGGGGCAAAGACATGTTGGCTGAATAGTCATAATGTTCCACCCATATATCAATTTGACCAGTTTTCGATGTGATTATCTCTCCTTGACTGTTTTTTAGTGGTTTGCTTGAGTTGAAGCTCTTGCGTCCTAATTGCTTTGTTATTCTGTACAGATCGCGGCTCTAAGATCGAAGAGATTTTAAAAAAGGATAATTCATTTTGCAGAAGTGCCAGTCGGTCAAAGCAATCAACTGTTAAACAAATATCATCTGAGGGCTGATTATGACCATAATAATTGACGTACTGTGTGCAAGGGATTGGCAAGCTTGGAAAACACTACAGCGATTGGAAGCCTTGAAGATGCAATGGCGAAAATATCGCCGCTGTTAAAGAAAGTGTAACGGACAATTCGAATTTTTCGATTTCTCGGCATTCTAAGCAATTTGTATTATCTTACGGCTCATTGTAGCGTCAAGACCACTCTTTTTCGAACAAAATTTTCTTCAGCGATGAAATTCATTCATTCTCACACCATGGTTGCTTAATAAACGAAATTGTAGCATATAAGGCCCTGAATCGTTTGAAGAAAAATCATTGCAGCTGGAGAAGGTGGCTGTTTGGAACGCAATATAGCGCCGTATTTTAATTTTAACACGTTGACTGCCGCGGCTATTTTCAGAAAACTTTTCCCAGAAGACATTTATCGATACTAGCACTGATATAGTACGATTTTATTCGTAGCTACACAAAAATGGCAGGTTTAGTGAGTACGAGTTAACTCGTAGTTGGCTCCCTAGAAGGGAACGTAACGGCAGTCAACGTGTTAAAGGACCTTGAAAAAACTGTTACCATAAATTCAAGGTACATATCCTCACTCAATGCGTGATTACAGCCCTTTAGTTGGGATTACAACCTAGTTTCCTACACCACCCATGTTGTGTTTGTTAATTACAGCCTTTTAGTCAGAATTACAGTCTAGTTTCCTACACCACCCATTTAGTGTTTGTTAATTTTATCCATGAGTTGTGAGACTTTAGATTTTTTAGAAACTTTTCATAGAAATATTATTTACTTTCAGAGTTTTTGCCTGAAGACTGTGATTAGAAGAAGTAGCAGAATTTTTCTAATTTCGCTTGTTTCGAGATGTCTGAGTCAGAAGTTGAACAACGGGGTCTCGTCTGATAACTCAACACACTTCCTATTGGACTACAACGACTGTGGAAACCTATTACATGCAGAAAAACTACTGTTTAATGCACATTATGGTCCGATGATGTCGAATATTATCATGTAAGAATCATTACTGTTCATTCAGCGCGCAATGACAAACTTTATTGCCCTGCAATTGAAGATTTTATAAATTGGAAAATATTGATTTCAACAAGACGTTGCTATGAGCCACACAACATGACTGATTAAGAGTTTAGTGAAGGAGAAGTAATTTCAAGTTTTAGGGAAGTTGCTATTTTATGCCTTAAACTATTTAGTAGGATTACATCAACGAAATGTCAAAAAAAAAAGTTCAAAAACTAACTCAAAAAGGTCGTCTGTTGCAACCGATTGAGAGCTGTTTATTTAAATGCCATTGTATTGCGTACATAATGGACAGGTTCAAGCATTATAATGTAATAAAATGTTCCTTGATATCATAGCTCTAATTCTGTACTCTAAAGCTGGATTCACCCATTTCAGAACAAACATTTTGTTCCGAAACAAGTTCAGTTTTTGAGAGTTTGTTCCAAAACGATCCACCCACTTCGAACAATTGTTCAGTAAAAACAAGGTTACCATATGAAACTTTTTTGTAAACGATGCATGTTCGTTTTACAATTAGGCAGCACAGTAGCAGATGATTGCAATTCGTTTGTTTTCTTGGCTTGGATGTGATCATATGTTTATTGTGTTACACAACAAAAAACAAATCTTAGTGAAGCAAACAGTATTAAACAACCGCTCTGTATTTTATTATACACACATACATACACACAGATGTACATATAATATGATGTGGCAACTTTCCTAAAAAAAAATGAAAGTAGCTGGCAGCACAGTTCGATTGTTTCGAAACAAAAATTAAAATTAAACCAATTCGAGCTGAAATTGTTCCGAAGCAAGCTTACTCTCTTTCGCTCTCTCTCTCAAAAAGAGAAACGTCAAACTACATATAAAAAATTTGTTTCGGAACAAAAATTTTGTTCTGAAACGATGGGTGAATCCAGCTTAACTGCGCTTTTAATTACATAAGCCGTTGCGTATTGTACACCGCAGCGTATGATTATTTTTTATTTAAAAAAATATCAAGCATACGTACATTGGCTCTTGATGGGTCCATTAATCAGTTATTTGTGCGTTTAAGAGAAAGGACAACACTGCTCCACGTAAATGGCATTTGTCAGTTGAGTCCTTCTAAAATTTTGACAACTTGCGTCATTTAGTTTGTATTTGACAGCCAGTGGTTAGAGGACTATTGCATGGAAAACGAAAAAGAGTGAAATTCTTTGGCAATATCCGTTACACAATCCAATATTAATCTTAATAAGCGCTATAAGCACTCTGCAATATTAATTTCAATTAGCACAGGCAAAGAAGATGCCGAATTTTCGTTTCTACACCCGCATTAAAAGTACAGGAGATGCGTTTATTCCAATTATTCTTAAAAAGATTTGCAATTCCATGTAAAAATGCAAAATCAATGGCAACCCTATTCATTTACTGAATTGAAAGCCTGTTTAGTGAGTTAAACGTTTTTAAATAAATCAAAAAACTAACAATGTTTCTTTATTACAAGGAATTGTAAATAAATTTTGAACATTTTTCATTAAAAATTCAATTTTCGATAAAATTTCAAAAAAATAAGAATTTTTAATGCGGCTTTTATAAGGAGAATCACAAAAATTTTGCATGAATCAGCTGACAAATTGCGATTTAACGGGAATCCACGGCAACGTATGCTGGTTAGTTTTTTCTGTTATTTTTTTTTTTTGTTTTTAAATTGTTTTCAACACAGTAGCAATACATTTAAACACACACTGTAAGGGTAGACAACAAAAACATGATTGAGCATGAGATTGTGATGGGAGAGAGTAAGAGATAGAGACAGAGAGAAAACTGTAATGGAAAAAACATCATCACACAACAACAAAAACCAGCAGAAGAGGAAGAAAAAAGTCTAGAATCTTAAACGACCTTGCCATGTACTCCACATACACAATAAGAACAACAAACTCTCAACGAATGGAGCAAAAAAATAAGCAAAAAAAAACAAGAGTAAAGGGAAAGACTATAACAACAACAAAAAAGCTGTGAAATAAAAAAAAAAACAATGTACACCACAATAATGAATAGCAAAATAAGTACAACAAATTTCTTTGGAAAACAAGAAAAGTTTATTCACAAAAAAACACGCATACACACACGTTTATCTATGCAGACACAGGCAGGCAGGCATGCAAACTAAAACAAAATCCCAGCAAAATAGAGCAGCAAAATTCATTTAATTTCACCAAAAAACGATATTCAAACAAAAACAACAACAATCTGTACTCTATTGCTCTCATTTATGCTTGTTAAATAGTAAACAACAATAACAACAACAAAAAATATTTGAGAAAAACTTTGCTGCTGCTGATGTTTTCGGGGTTTTTTTTTTGTTTTTGTTTTTGTTTCTGTGCACTTGTGTGCAAAAGTACCAAAAATATGGCAGAAAATACTGACAAACAAAAATTTTTTTTGTATCGAAGAAGAATAGGGAATGAAAGATTAGAAAACAACAACAACAATAATAATGAAAACAACCACCCGAATCATGTAAAAAGTGAGAAAATAAAAAAAAAATAACAGCAAAAGAAATATTGTAATAAACTTTGGAAATTACACACTCCCTCACCCACCCATTTCTTATCTACAACAACAACAACAACGACAATAGTTGCCTCTTTTAATGAAATGATAGAAAAACTCTCTTCTGTGAGTGGAATTTCTAAACTAACGGAATAATAAATAAAGTGAGAATAGTGATGCCACATGGTTTGCATGTGTAAAAGTATGTTGGCATACAAATAAATGTTAAAAACGGATTTGGCAAGTCAAACTTGAAATGTGAAATGGAAGATAATACAAAAAGAGGCAAAGACTCTTTCCAAACCAAGGGTGTATGAGGCAATTGATAAATTACAATAACAGGCGGACTGAATCATTGATAAGCGGTCTTTTGACAGGGCACTGTAGATACCCAAAGTATCCTTATTCAGAATAGTAGCTGTCTCGAGCCTATAAGATGGATGTGGCTGTAAAGAAGGGGAAAACGAAGTGTATGTATTGGATCCCAATCAGTTAATTTGCATATCTTGGTTCCGCCGTTTCCAGCAAAAATGATGTCAGTCTAGAGATCAAGCGTTGGATCACTCCTGCCAACTGGTGTCATTATGATCCCAATAGGCAATTGAGTAGCAGAGACCTCTCTCATTCCATCCGTGCTTCTTTTTGGCGTAGAAGCATATACGCTATTAGGCACCGATGTAACAGCCTTAAGAGTATTCGAGAGAATAGTCCTACGTACGACCATCGATTCAGTGCGAGTTGGCAATGATTTCCACATTTCCACACGATCCAATAATGATCTGTATGAACTTCTCAACGACATAAAACTTGTGCAGCGCATTATCATCCAGCAGATGCGCTCTCGATGCGTGGATTAACAGAAGTCGGCTTAGTGGGTGACCTTTTTAACGTCTAGAGGAATGTGTTAAGGCATACTAAAATATTTTAATCGAATTGATGATGGCCATTTAAGTAAGTAAGTAAAGTAGTCTCGAGCCCAACACGTATGTAAGTTTTATAGAATGAACAAGTAAATGTGTAAATGCTAAGAGGCCAAAATTCAGCGCCTACTCGGCTTGGAAGACTAAGAAGTCCTTGCTCAAGGCTCTACTATTCCTACTCCTATCCGGATAGAAAAGATTACCTTGTATTGCCTAAAGAAAACATTGTATAACCGTTTGCTTACGTTAAATGAAGAGAAATTGCTCTTTCATTCATTCTATTCTCCGGATTAATCCCCTAGCAGCTATTTTTGGTTTCCAATCAAAGCGAACCTATTCTGATTAATAGAATTATTAGAACCTTTCGACAAAGCGCCTAAAGCTCAAGGGACAACAATTCCACGGACTGGTATTAAAAAGTTTTGTTTTTTACAAATTTATAACGTTTATTAATAAGATTTAAATTTAATAAAATACCCCCTATCTGGCAGCTCTGAACAGAGCCATACAAGCACACATACACTGCCATAACCCAAGGAACAAACGACGCATTGCGTTAAATGACAGGTTTTTTCTTGTTTTTTTTTTTGCTTTTTGTACAAAAAAAGATTGTAAAAAATCGAAAGAAAAATTAAATACTGGACATTTTAATAAAATTTTTAATTATTCTTACTTTTTTGCAATGCACAAATCAAGAAAACATAACCAGATGTCGAAGGAAGTACATTAGAAATGAAGAAGAAGAAAAAACAGGGAAAGAAAGTTGAGTTTGTTGTTGATTTGCTGTAGAATTTCTTTCTTTTTTTTTGCAATTTTCCAAATTTTGTTTTTCTTTTTTCGTGTGTATCCAGGGACAATTTTTTTCTTTCGTTTTTAGACAACTAAAGGAAAATTTTAATTTTCTTGATTACACTTTTTTATTACACTTTTCTTTCTTTCTTTTTTGTTTGCTTTTTCTTGCTCCACAAAAATTTTTATCTTTGCTTTTTTGTATCATTTAGGTTTAATTTTTATTATTTTTAGAAACATTTTTTTGAAAAACTTTCTTTTAAAGGATTTGTTGGTATTTTATGAAAACTTTTTTGCAGTTTTCCACATAAATTTTCTTTAAAGTTTTAATATTTTTCTGTGGTTTTTCTTTTTTATTTTTTTTTTCTTCAATTTTTCAATACACAAAACATTATAACGGTATATTTATTTATTGCGTTTAAAGAAAAAAAATTAAAATCTACACGCACGCACGACAAGGACGTCCGCCGTTAAGACGAAAGTCAAAGCCTTGTCTGAACAATAGTGACAGCGAAATTTGTTTGCCTGTCTGCTTACCATGAATATTGTTTTCTGTTATTTTGCTCTGCTGCTGCTGCATCTCTTTATGACACGACGACAACAAAGTAAGCCCCCCATCGTTGAATTATGCTGTTAGCTTCGTGTCTTCGTAAATGATTTTTCCTTCCACAAACAACATTGTCATACCCGATTACGTGGTACTTTTCTCTATTTTTCCTGTTCTGTTCTGTTCTGTTTTGTTGTTCGCCATACATACATACATACATATAAACAAAGCAACAACAACAATTATTGTTGTAACGTACTAACTGAGCTCTTTAGCTCTCACAGATAATTTTCTCTTTAACTAGACATTTTTATACTCGAATCGCTTATAGTTTATAGGTAACACTCCGCCATATTTATGCCTTCTTATTTTGTCATGGTAACTTGTTTTTGCTTTTTTTTTTTTTTTTGTTAGAAATTTACTTATGAATATAACGGTAAATTTTCTCACCACTTACTTATATGAGTGCAGTACTCAACTAACATGCTATTGTTTAGGGCGGATGCCTATCATAAATGAAAACAAGTTTACATACACTCAGCAAAAACTTTTAGCTCTCTAATCATTAATCTCTCTCTCTCGTTTCTTTTACTCTTTTTTTAACGTAAATCCAACTCTCTGTCGCTCTCTGTTTATTACCTACAGCTGTGTGATGAGATAGTGTTCTAGTCACCCACTTTTTCTTCGGGATTTTTTTTTATGTTTTTATTTTGTTTTTGTGTTTTTGCTACACAATTGTGTTGTTGTTATTGTTGGTTTTTATTAGTTTTTTTCTCCCATATTCCTTGCATGAATGAATTTTGTTGTTGTGTTCCGTACACAACTTCCATTATACTAGTAGTAGTAGTAGTTGTCGTCGTCGTCGTTTTCGTCGTTGTCGTAGTAGTAGTAGGTAGTGGGGCAAAAATTGCTTTGCAAATTCATTATTTTCGTGTTTTCTGCCCATTTCATTTCATTTTCGTCGTTTTTTTTTAGAATGCTGCTGTTTAACGACAGGTTTACTTACTTAACTGTTTATAATGTCGCAATGATTGGATTGTTGTTGTTGGTTGTTTTCTGTTTTAGGATATTTTTTTATCTCATGAGCTATCGCTTTCTCTCTCTATCTTTTTCTTCCGTTATTAAATTTCGGCGACTTTAAAATGGCAACACGATGTTATTTTAGTGCCAGTTCGTTACTCTTTGTGTTAAAAATATTACTTTTATGATCATTTTTTTCATTGTAACAAAAGTAAAACAATTATTTTTCCAGTATTGGGTCCTTCATAAAGTGCTTCCTATTTTTAAATTTGAAAAAACAAAGTGTGCATGAGTTAACATCGATATTTAAAAGACCTATTGATGCTAATTATGTGTAGAATTCAATTTTCCTGTTCTGTTGTTTAATCCTTGCAATTAATTGGGTTAAAATGCTCTTAATTTAACAAGAATGGCCCCCAGAAACAACAAGTAACACACATTATTAACCCTCATCCTACTTCACTTTGTTTTGTTTTTGTTTCACAGCACTTGCATACAAAATTGTACACAAACACACGTTTATCTAAACAAAACAATTCATGCTCAAGTGCGAGAATAACTGATGATGATGTAGACAAAAGAAAAAAAGCTCTCTTCTCTCTGCTCTTAAGTAAACAATTCTAAGGAAAACATGTATGCATGCATGCATCATACAAGGAAACATACGTACGTACATGTGTACGCTCACACCCATACACACACACACACACACGAATGTATTTAATTAAAGAAATATTGTTATTGTTCTTAAGATGATAAATAAGAAGTACAACAAGAATAAAATAATTAAAGTGTAAACAAACAAGCACTTTTACAATAGTACTATTTGATGCAAAAAAAATACTTTTTCAGTTATAATTCAATACCATTTCAAAATTTCAGTTTTGCAACACTGGTGTCATCCATCAGTGAGTTTTTTAGAATATTTTTTCCTTCCTGGCAACACTGGTTGGTTGGAAAAATTCGTTTTTGTTCGTTCAAAAATAAACGTTTTATATAAGTAAAAAATTAAGCAGTTTGTTTTTTAATAGGAATGAATATATAGTAAGCGTGTGTGTGGATATGGGCAGATGTGTTTGTTGTTGTATGTGCTGTTTGTTGGTGGTTTTGGTGTGTGGGGTGGGTTGTGCGATGGGTGGTTTTAGGAGTAGCGAGTAGAGTAGTAGTAGTGTGAGAGGAGGGAAGGGGGAAGGACAAATGAGCAAAGAAAGGAGGTGAGTTGTTGTTGTATTGTAATTAATTGTGGTTGCACCCGCTCTTCGTTGTTGTTAGAGTTTGAGTCCATCATATGCGACCGACGGAGAGGTAAAATAATAATACTTTTTTAATTCTGTTTTTTAAGTGTGGTGAATTTTATTTGTTGTTGTGAGTTTCCACTGTGGTGAGTTTATACAAAGTGTGGTGAATTTATCCGATGTGGTGAATAAAATCGAAACTCACCAAAGTGCCGTTAGGCGAAATGGTACTGCATTACTATATGCCAATGTACTGTATATTGTGAATTAAACAGTGTATGTCTAGAATAATTAATTTTCAGCTCTGTTAGCGGAGGTATTCACCGACATTTCTGGTTACAAATTTAGCCACTGTATTACCAACGGTGTGGTTTATGTTTGGATTAAGGATAATTAATCCCGGTTAGTGAAAAACTGAATAAAAGGAAGAAAACACTAACGAACGATAACGTAGTGTTACCATTGTGTCATTCTATTTTAAATTCCAAAAAATTAAAATTAGAAAACTGCATACAAATATGTAAATTAATTAAATTTAAATTATTTTGTAAATGAATTTTTGAATAATTTATTTCTTTTATATTGTATCCAAAATGCTTGAAAAAAGCTACAAATTGGAAATAATTGGTCATTACAACCCTTCAGTCAGGATTACGACCTATTTTCTCACACCACTTATGTTGTGTGTGTTAATTTTATACATGAGTGGCGGCACCTACAGTTTAAAGTCGACTCCGAACGACAGATTTTTGAGAAACTTTTCATGGCAATTTTATTTACTTCGCAGAATTTTTGCCAAAAATCTGCTGAGAGGAAGTCGCCGAAGATATACATTTTGTATTTTTATTTTGATGTATGGCGTGGGGCTCGAAGCCTGTCTTTACGTCTAATAAGCCAACACACTACCTACTAGACTACGGCGACGGTAGTGGCATATACGGATCTAAATTTAACATTAGGAAAAATTATTAAATTCAGTATTACCAGTGGTGAACTGTGCGATTTATGTCTGAAATAAGTAAATTTTTCCTCGATTTATGGGTTAAAAGAACCCGCACAAATTAGAATATGAATTATTTTTAATTTTGAGGAATTAAGTTTAATTTTAAGGAATTTTGTGATTGAAAATGTTTAACCCGGTAATAAAACTTGAAAACAATTGTTGGCAATCATTGTTAAACAACTGAATACTCATTTTTAGTAAAGTTTACAACCAAATGACATTTCATTTTATAGAAGAAACAGTAGAAAAGAAAAGTAGAAATTTTAAAATATTTTGCATACCTTTTGGCGTGAGACTAAATTCAAATAACTGTATTTAGTACTGCAATTATTGCCAACAGAGATTGCTTAAGACGGACGCTATAATATGACACTGCAATGATAAAACAACCGCGTAGAAGTTTTATATTTTTCCAGTTGATTTCTGTTTGTGAACTTAAAAAAAGTGTTTTTGTGCTCTTAAGGTGAAGTTTTTTGTGAAATTTTTATTTTAAAATGTAAGTAGAGGCTACACATTTTAATAAAAATGCTTGTGAATAAGTTTAATAAGAAAATTTTAAGTTTCATAAGGCAAAAGTGTTTTTAGACAGCAAATAACCCTGTAGTACATAATGGGGTGGAATTCTTCAGTTTTAAGGATAAGTGGAACCTCAGAGTTTCTAAAGTTTAAGAAAGATTTTCAAGAAATATTGAAATTTACTAAGGTATGTATGAATTTTGAGTACTTGTTAGTATCGTTGAATGCATAACATAAAGTTCAGCATGGCTTTTGAGACACCCAAAGGAAATATTGCACGGGGCATACATACATATCAGTGTTAAGAAGCAGGGAACTAGTTTTGCTTTCCTATTTTTGTCCTTAGGTCTCCAACAATCGCTGTGAGCGTGATTTTAGATAAGTGTTCAGTGATATTCAGGCGACACACTATCTGTTTCTAACCTAGAAGATCAAAATTCCTTAATTCCAAATGTTAATAGGTTTCGCGCCTAGAGTGTTGGCCTAATAGTTGAGGAGTCGAGAGTTCTTTATATCTGAAATTCTAAAAAAAAAAAATATTTGTCTCGAAGACCCCCTCAGTTGTTTTCTGACAAAAAAAAACCTTCTTCAGAGCTCTTCATATCGTACGGATTCAACTTTCCTGCATTGGCTTTTGCATCCTTTTTTCACAAGTATGTCCAAATTTTTTTTTTGAGAATTTTCAGCTTTCAGAAATGGGCTGGGGGTCACAATTTTTTCTATTTTCTCTACATTTTTGACGATTGTTGCAGTTTCGGAAGCATGAACAGTTCTTTTTTCACAATCGTTCCCACTATATGATGCCAATCAGTTACAAACTTGTTTAAGAAGTCCGTGTTTTGTACAAAATCGTATGTTCCTAACTGCATTTATTGTTGCTTATGGCATCCTGGTTGGTAACTCGATCATAGTTTTCCGATATAAAAAGGTGAGAGAGAAAGTTCGTCAGTAATCCATGTATAATTTCTTTAATCTGGCTACTGGAACACGGAGTCATCGTTGAAAATGCCAGGATGAATATGAAATAGGTCACCTTCCTGATATCTTCTATCCTATCTATGAAGGAGGCAAAGATGAACTCTACACAGCTAGTAAAATATTCTCTGGCCTCAGTCTGAAGATGCTTCGCCACCGTTTTTGCACAATCATTGTGGTACGTATAGACGGCTGTCGTTAAATGGTACTCGCACGCAGAAAATAAACACTTCTGAGAAGGGTCTCATCATCGTTCTCTTGCTCTGTTAACGACCACGTCTAGCAGTCAGATGATCACTTTTGTTTGGGGTACACTTTCTTCAACAACTTAGAGCAATAAACAAGTTTAGATACCTTCGATCTTCTCCAATTGATAAACGGCTTAGATAGGTTTTTTTAATCGTTAGTTTAGTGATATTTGTAGTTAACCGCGTTATTCGATAACTGCCTACATAACCCACCAAACTCCACTTATCGTGATCTCATCATGGAATATAAATTAATTCAATCATCTGATGTGATCATTATCAATATGGGTCGTCCTACATGACATGTTACATTTCGGTTTACGATTTTTTAAAGCTGCATGAACGTACTTTTCGTTACGTTCCTCGGACGTCTGGCTAACCGAGGCTTAAGCCTACATACTTACATACATAATTGGTTATTACAACCCTTCAGTCAGGATTACGACCTAGTTTCTCACGCCATTTATGTTCTGTGCGTTAATTCTGTTCGTAAGTGGCGAGACCTACAGTTAAAAATCGACTCCGAACGACAAATTTTTTGGCAATTTTATTTTCTCTCAGAGTTTTTGCCAGAAATCTGCTAAGAGGATGAAGCCGCTGAAAAAAACAATTTTCATATTTTCATTTTGATGTCTAATCTGGCGTTTGAACCATGGCCTTACGTCTAATAAGCCAACATACACTACCTACTAGACTACGGCGACTTAAGGCTTAAGACTATCTTAACGAAATTAGAAAGAATGAGTAGGAAGGAAAGGTGCCATTAAAGGCACCCGTAGATAGGACTTCTACTTCTAAATACATCCCACTAGCCACTTAATCTCGTTTATGAAAGCTATTAGTTACACATCCACAAATTCCATTTCATTAATAAATCGACTGCCAAGGTTATTTGCCAATGCACCTGTAAACAATGACAGTGTCATAAAATAGGATCCACTGTTTCCTCTGTTCCTTCACATATCCAACAAATATCTGAGATAAATCTCTATTCCACCTACAGATCATGCACCTAAAGGGGCAATGCCCCGTTAATACTCCTATAATAACTCTCATCTTCCGCCTTTCCATGCCTAAGGGAAGTTTCGTTCCTGGTAGGATTGAGCCTTTGTCATAAATCCTGCACAATAGGCAACAGAGCCCGTTCTATATCCCCATTTACGGTGTGAAACAAACTTCTCCTGAAGAATTCTAAGAAATGTTTCGGTGTGTTAATTGTATACATGAGTGGCGGGACCTATACTTCAAAGTCAACTCCGAACCACAGTTTTGACTTTTCATGGCAATTTTATTCTACTGGAAGAGCTTTTGTGAGAAGACCACTGAGCGGAAGTCGCAGAAAGAAATATTTTTTAAAATTTAATTTTGCTCGACATGTCTGAGTCAGGGATTGAACCACGGGCTCTTGTCTAATAAGCCAACACACTACCTACTAGACTATGGAGAATTCTCTTGAAAGAAATTGGCCTTTTTGGGGACCAATGTCTATCAATTTCATGGAAGAGAGAGTGGCAGTTCAGCGTAAATTTTTTGTGATTGACGTGCACTTGGTAGACAGAGGCTTCACCACCTTGATAGCATTTCCATGCTTTTCTACAAAACCCAAGAAAGTACTTGAATTGCGTAATTGTTTTAGGTTAGAAGGTTAATGTACTAGGCTTTGCCCAATAGATCTTTATTAGTGTAAATGCTTTCTGGCCCTGAATAATAATAAAATTCAATATAAAGGGTGTTTTTTATAGAGCTATAGAACTTTAAGTTGTCATTACTTTTCAAGATGGCGACCGATTTAACAGCCGTCAAGTGATTTATTGTCAGTTTGGTTTGACAATTCATCATGAATAGACTCACGCCTAAACAACGCTTGCAAATAGTGCAATTTTATTTCGAAAATAAGGGTTCTGTGCGGAAAACGTATCGCGCACTACGTCCATTTTATCGTCGACAAAATCGTCCATCAGAGCAGTTAATTCGATTAACCATGGAACGTTTTCGCACCACGTTTATCACTCGCATCCACAGAGACGCTGTACGGTGCGTACAGAAGAAGCTATTGCTGCTGTAGAGCGTAGCATTGAGGAAGACCCGAATGAGTCCATCCACCATCGAGCACAGGGATTGGATCTGTGTACATCCACTTTATGGAAGATTTTGCGGAAGGATCTTGGTTTGCGTGCTTACAAAATCCAACTCGTGCAAGATTTGAAGCCAAACGATCTTCAAGTAAGGCGTAGATTCGTCGAAGGGGCCCAAAACGAGATTACCGTTGTTCCCGATTTTCATAAGCGAATTTTGTTTAGCGATGAAACGCACTTCTGGTTGAATGGCTACGTCAACAAACAAAACTGCCGCATTTGGAGTGAAGGTAATCTTCAAGTGTATGTGGAAACACCGTTACATCCAGAAAAACTGACTGTTTGGTGCGCTTTATGGGCTGGTGGAATCATTGGTCCGTACTTTTTCAAAAACGATGGTGGCCAGAACGTTACAGTCAATGGTGATCGGTATAGAGCCATGATTACTACCTTTTTCATTCCTGAATTGAATAAACACGATGTCCAGGAGATGTCGTTTCAACAAGACGGCGCTACATGTCACACAGCTCGTGCCACAATAGATTTATTGAAAGACACGTTTGGTGACCGCCTAATTTCACGTTTTGGACATGTGAATTGGCCTTCAAGATCTTGTGATTTAACACCGCTAGACTACTTTCTGTGGGGTTATGTAAAGTCATTGGTCTATGCGGTAAAGCCACAAACGCTTGACCATTTGGAAGACAACATTCGCCGTATTATTGCCGATATACGGCCACAAATGTTGGAAAAAGTCATCGAAAATTGGACGTCCAGATTGGACTACATCCGCGCCAGCCGTTGCGGTCATATGCCAGAAATCATATTTAAAATGTAATGCCACAAGATTATCTTTCGGATAAATAAAATTCATGTCAATCGAATAATCCATCGTTGTTTTATTGCAACTTAAAGTTCTATACCTCTATAAAAAAACACCCTATATAAGTAGTACATGTGAAACAAACTTCTCCTGTAGAATTCTAAAAAAGAAAAGCCTTCGTGGTTATGTATGCATAGTTTTAATAAAAGCTGTGCTTAAACTGTTTGTAAATATTCAATTTTTATTTAATTGTTTCGTTTAAAGAGATTTTAAAAAGACAACAATAAATACAGATACATTACAATAATAATAATAATCATAATAATACATTTAATTAATGGAATGGAATACATTTGTTGCAAAAAGAAAAGAAAAAGGAATAGAAATTAAAATTTCTAGAAAATTATTAGTTCTTGTTTCTTTTTTTAAATTTTAAAATCAAAAACATATGCTTTAAATATAAATTTTAAGAAAATATAACAATATGCTGCTGTTCTTTATAAATTTCATTTTTTATTTAATTTAAATTTTTTTTTTGCAAAGTTTAATTCAATAAAAACTATAGAGATGTCTGCCTGTCTGTCTAGCCGCTAGAGTATCTAGTGTGGTGGTTAGGCATTAACAAGTTTTTTAAAAAAGAAAAATTTTTAAAAATTGTTTTTTTTTTGAAATATTTTCGTTTTTAACATAAAAAAGTTACACCAAAAAATAGTTTCATTTACTATATTATTATTTAGTTTTTTTTTTTTGGTTTTTATTTTGTATTTCTATCTTTAAAAAATAAATTTCGAAATTTAAGGTACATTTAAGCAAAAAACTTTGATTCAAGATATGTTAAGTGTTGTGTATTTGTTTTGTTGGGATTTTATTTTATTTATTTTTTTTTGTTTACTTTATTATTATTTTTAATTATTTAAAAAAATATTTAAACATTTATTTAATTTTTAAATAATTATTGAAGGGAAAAAAATAAACAAGAAATTAATTTTTCTTTTTTTGTTTTTATGAGAATGTTTGGTGCCATGGACAATGCTTGTTTCTTTTTTTAATATTTTTTTTAAATTTAATTTTTATTAATTAATTCAATTTATTAAATTTAAATTTTATTTATTTTCCTAATAAAATTGTTTTTTTTTTTTGTTTGTTTGTTTGTTTGTATATATATTTTAGAAAAAGTTTATATATTTCCACATTTTTTTTTTATTAATTATTAATTAATTTATTCTCTTAGGCTAACATCAATAATAATTGTAATGAAACTAAATTAAAAAGAATATTCGAACAATTGCTTAAAAGGGATTTTTCTGAAATGGAAAATAAGAGTTTGTTTTTTAAAAATATGTTTGAATTTAAAATATAAGGTGTAGTAAAAAGGGAATTATTGTTTTTCTAAACCGGGGTCAAGCCAGAATTGTTAGGACTATTGTTAGGACATCATGCATTGTAAGCTCTTTTTCTACGGAAAACAACAGAAATGTAATTCAACAATGCTGATAGCCAGAAGTCGTCGTAGTCTAGTAGGTAGTGTGCTGGCTTATTAGACGTAAAGCCAGGGTTCGAGCCCCAGGCCAGACATCAAGACAAAATACAAGAAGTATTTCTTTGGCGACTTCCTCTCAGCAGATTTCTGGCAAAAACTCTGAGACCAAATTAAATTGCCATGAAAAAGTTTCTTAAAAAAATCTTTCGTTCGGAGTCGACTTTAAACTGTAGGTCCCACCCCTCATGTATAAAATTAACACACACAACATAAGTGGTGTGAGAATCTAGGACGTTGTACAATGTGTCAATTCGAACTCCGGGTGCTGTACTTGTCTTAATTGACAAGTACACGTCCTCTAACCTAACCTATGTTGATAGCCATCAACAATAAATCAAATCCTTGAACATGGAAGAACTACAAATAATACTGGGATTGAATGGCAAGGGGGATATCGTTAGAGGTAGAAATTTTATCTACAAATGCCTATAATGACTGATTGTAGGTTCATCTTTCCTTCATTTTCATTCTTTCTAATTTCGTTAATATAGGCCTAAGCCTCGGTTAGCCAAATGTCCGATGAACATAACGGAGAACGTATGTATGTTCGTCCAGCTTTAAAAAATTTAAAACCGAAATGTAACATAGCATGTAGGACGGCCCATATTGATAATGATCATATCAGATGGTTTAATTAATTTATATTCTATAATGAGATAACGATAAGCGGCGTTAGATAGGTTGGTAGGTTATGTAAAAAGATTTGGAAGAACGCGGTTAACTACAAATATGACTAGAGTAACGATTAAAAAAATACTTCCCTAAGCTGTTTGGAGAAGATCGAAGGTAGCTAGACTTGTGAACTGTTCTAAGCCATAGTGATCATCTAACTGCTAGACATGGACGTTAACAGAGCAAGAGACCAATGATGAGATCTTTCTCAGAAGTGTTTATTTTCTGTGTGCAAGAACCATTTAATCAAATATAAGTGTAGGAATTATGGAAGAATGTACATCATTTTCTTGTACCCGAACAAGCGAAACGAACTCTCTCTCTCTCTCTATCTAGCTCTGTATTCAACAACATATGTGTCTCCATATTTCTGCACATATATGACATTTAGTTCGCAGTTTCATGAAAAGGGTCGTAATAATCTAAAAATACACTGAAACTTCCTAGATAATGCCAATTATTTTTAGGCACCTGTTTTTCAATAGCATCCATCATTCACTATTCCCTTTCCCCTACCCCCACATTCCCCTACCAGAGATCAGCAATGAATCGCTTTTTCGCTACTCATGAGTACTCATGAAATTTTGAGTATGAGTGAGTCAACAGTATTGAAACCCAACTACTCTGATTCATTCGTACTCAGTACAACATTGATTTATAAGCACAAGTTGCAATGAGTATGAGTACAACGTTGACATCCAACTCATAATATTCGAACTATGTTTGATTCATACTCATTCAGATTCATAAATTTAGAAAAATACTCATAATACTTATAAATGATTCAAGTGATTCGAATCATTCGTCAAAATTTACAGTCTTAGTTGTTGTTGCATTTATAAAGAAAGAAGAAAGCCACATAAACAAGAAAGACAAAGACAGCAAGTAGAGCAAACACACAACCTGCTTGTGAGTATGTAATGTTCGCACGCGAATCATACTTATTTTGTGATTCGTGTATACGATAAGTCGTGAAGAGTCGAAATCAATAACATCATGCGTATTGAGTATAAGGTATGAGTATCATGAGTATTTTAAACTTTGAATATAAGTAGTATGAGTATGACATTAAAATAAGTATGAATGCGTACAAGTATCAGAAATTAAGGGTATGATTCGAATCTACTCATCGTTTTGAGTACTCATTGCTGACCTCTGGTCCCTACGTATACTTCTGATTTCATGAGTAAATAATACTACAGCCTCCTACACTTATTTACTTATTTAATCGATCACTACAGCCATTTAGTCAGGATTACAACCTAGCTTCTTACATCATTCTTTTGTTTTATTTGTTAATTTTTATCCATGAGTGGTGGGACCTACTGTTTAACGACAGATTTAAGAAATTTGTCATGACAATTTGCTTGGCAAAAGGCACTACAAAGCCTTTAATTTCATAATACGTAATGTAATGCTTTTTACTACACCTTATATACACTACATATTGTATAAATTATAGTTTCAATACAAACCTTAGAACTTTTTTGTTTAAAAGTCAGTGTCACATAAAAGAGGGTGATGATTTGCGTGAACGTGAGCGGGGTTTTGAAGGGCTTTTTAGGCTGTGACGGGAAGTACTGCGTGATTTAAAACCACCCGTATCTGTCCAGGGTTCAGCTACACGACCATACCAATGTATTAAATCCATTACTTCAAGCTGTCAAGTAAATTTACAAGCCCATCAGTTTTATAAAATTTAATTTAAATTTTTATTTATGAACCTACCTGTAATGGCCTTGATAATTCCTTAAACATAGCAGCCTTAGTTAAATGAGAATTTTGTGATAAAAATGAAAGACACTTAGATTTTAAAGCCGTTGCCGTATAATGATCGGCTATACCCAAAAGACATAAAACGGAATGCTCATCTATTTGTGAATTTAAAGTATTTTCACACAATTCCTATAAAACAAAACGAAAAAATAAAACAGATTAGAAAACCTTTTAAACTATTAGAGGGAAAAATAAAACATAACCTTTAAATCATCAATTGAATATTTATCAGCCAATAACATCAGTTCACAGATTTGTTCAGCACCTACAGTTTTATCAATGGGGGCACCATATAAAAACAAAAGTAAACGGCGAAATATAACCGGTGATGTATCCGTTATAATGATTTTTCTACAAGAAAGAGAACAATTTCCTTAGTACTCTCATGGATTTAATTTTAAATATCTTAGCTTACCTGGTTAAACTTTCCTGCATGCCCGACATTAAGGCCTTCTTGAACCACTCACATCTCGCTGACACGATAACACGATGAGCTCGAAATGTATGCACTTGTATGGGTGCTTTATGAAATTCCATTCCTTGTACATCTAATGTATTCCTGCTCCTCGCATCACTGGCTGCTGTTGTTGCACTAAATGTGTGCACTTCAAATTCCATATCAGCCACTTGGGCCGAATGCAAAAGACGCAAAGCATTTTTCGATAAACTACTATTTGCCGCTATGGGTGGCTCACATAGATGGCGTATAAGGTTCAGCTTAAAACAAAAGAATAAAAAATGAAATTATTTCCATGAAATTTATCTTTAGAAGCCATCTGAACCATAACTGTGAGGCCAGTGTCAAGCTAAACGCCTCCCAGTTCCTGATAAGAAAATTCTTTCATAAGCCGCTGTCTCAACTTGGAATAGACTTAAGTCTCTTAAGTACTCCACGGGTCATTGCAATTTGAGATATCTTTTTTACCTCAATAACTGATCGTTACATCTCTTTAGTCCGGATTACCACTTAGCTTCGCACACCACCCATGAAGTCTGTGTTAATTTTATAAAGGGTCCGACAAATAACTTTTTTTTTTTTTTTGCTTTAAAAAGAAAAACTACTGAATATTTTCTCAAATTTCTTTGTTTATTTGAAAGTACAATCCTTCCGGTTAGTAATGGAAAATAATTTTATTCAAATGGCTGCCTCAGCTGGCCATGCAGTAGCCTACACCAGAAGATGCCGATTTTGGCAAAAAAAAATCATCTTTTCAGATGAAGCTCATTCTGATCTTGGCGGGTATGTAAACAAGCAAAACTGTCGCATTTGGGGCACAGAAAACCCGCACGCATACATTGAAAAGCCGACGCACCCAAAACGAGTCACTGTTTGGTGCGGATTTTGGTCCAGAGGCATAATTGGGCCATTTTTCTTCGAAAATGAGCAAGGAGTGGCCGTTACAGTCAATGGCGATCATTATCGGGCCATGTTGAACGAATTTTTGTTCACAAAAATTGAAGAGGAGGATATTGGCAACATTTGGTTTCAACAGGACGGCGCTACGTGCCACACAGCCGAAGCTACACTCAATGTTTTGCGCCCTGTTTTTGAAGGTCGCATTATCAGCCGCAGAGCTGATGTCGTTTGGCCACCTTGGAGCTGCGATTTGACACCGTTAGACTATTATTTGTGGGGTGCCGCCAAAGATAAGTGTTACGCCAACAAGCCAGAGACAATTGACGCTGTAAAAGAACAATATTCGTGAAGCCATTGGTGAAATACAGCTGCACACAATCGATAATGTGCTTAAAAATTGGACCGATCGTGTAGGCTACTACATGGCCAGCCGAGGCAGCCATTTCAGTGAAATTATTTTCCATTATTAACCGGAAGGATTGTACTTTCAAATAAAAAATAAAAATTTGAGAAAATATTCAGTAGTTTTTTTAAAGAATTTTCAAAAAAAAAAGTTATTTGGCGGACCTTTTAAATGAGTAACGGCATCTACAGTTTAACGTCAATTCAGAACGACAAATTTTTTTGAGAAACTTTTTCAAGGCAATTTTATTTTACTCGCAGAGTTTTCGTCAGAAAGCTATTGTTCTATTTTTTAAAATTTAAATTTGTTCGAGATGTCTGAGTCAAGGATTGAACCACGGGCTCTTGTCTAATAAGCCAACACACTACCTACTAGACTATGGAGAATTCTCTTAAAAGAAATTGGCCTGTTTGGGGACCAATGTTAGGTTAGAGGACGTGTATTTGCCAATTAATACAAGTACAGTACGGATGTCGAATTGACCCATTGTACAACGTCCTAGTTTCTCACACCACTTATGTTGTGTGTGTTAATTTTATACAGGAGTGGTGGGACCTAAAGTTTAAAGTCGACTCCGAGCGACTGATTTTTTGAGAAACTTTTTCATGGCAATTTTATTTACTTCGCAGAGTTTTTTTGTCAGGAATCTGCTGAGAGGAAGTCGCCGAGTATATACTTTTTGTATTTTGATTTGATGTCTGGCCTGGGGCTCGAGCCCTGGCTTTACGTCTAATAAGCCAACACACTACCTACTAGACTATGGTGACTTGGTGACCAATGTCTATCAATTTTATGGAAGAAAGAGTGCCAGTCCAGAGCACATTTTTTGTGATCGACCTGCACTCGGTAGACAGAAGCTTCACCACTTTGGTAGCATTTCCTTGCTTTTCTACAAAACCCAAGAAAGTATTTGAAATTTGCCCAATAGATCTTCATCAACATAAATGTTTTCTGGCCCCAAATAATAATAAAATTCAAACTGATTTCATTGCGTTAGAATGGCTTCTTCATGATTATTAGAGATCTTCAGTACTGACAAGTACTCAAAGGCTGCCTTCCAAAATGTATCAATACAAAGTTTGTATGCAATTCTACTACGGTATATAAACTATGTAGATATGCAAAGTAACCAAACAAGGTTACCAACAACTATAAACCCGATGCCTGATTGCTTTTTGATTGCGTTAAAAATACACATCAACGACGTCTTGAAATGGAATACATTGTATATATTTTGTACAGCGACATTATGAAACACGATACTTTGTTCAAACACAAAGCAACTAACATTTTGGAAGGCAGCCAAAATCTAATAGAGGCCCTTGCAAAGGGATTTTGGTAAAGAATTTTGCAATTACGAGGATAATACTTTTGTCTACACCTTCTATCACAATTTTGCTGTATTGTTCTAGGTCAGTAAGAGATTTCTAAATTGTTGGATTGGACGATCTAACGTCCCCACTAATGTTAAAAGGTTTTATGGATTCATAAGAAATGCCGACATGAATGAATTCAATTGCATAGCATTCGGGAGTGCCTTCCATTGTCAGCAATTAGTTTGTTCGTTAATTTCTTGCATCCAGTGGTACAAATCGTAGAACCTTATCATCTTATCTAATCTTTAGCTGTTCCGACATCTGTTGTTGGCTTTGGCACAGAATTTGTAGACCGTTAAGGTTCTCTAGACGAGATAGCGACACTTTAGGATACTAAATTTTGCAATCCCTGGCTTACTAAACTATCGGAAAAATACCGTGTAAGAAACGACAAGGCAGAAACCTTTCTCCGAAAGATTATTGAGTAGGGGCATGTGCACAAAATGAGCCAAGATCAAAATGAGCTTCATCTGAGAATATGATTTTTTTTTTGCCAAAATTGGCATCTTCTGGTGTAGGCTACTGCATGGCCATCTGAGGCAGCTATTTGAATGAAATTATTTTCCATTATTAACCGGAAGGATTGTACGTTCAAATAAACAAAGAAATTTGAGAAAATATTCAGTAGTTTTTTTTTAAAGCATTTTCAAAATATAAAAGTTATTTGGCGGACCCTTTAGAAACCTTTCTCCGAAAGATTACTGAGTAAGGGCATATGCACAACAAACTTCTTTGATGACACCAGACTTGTAAAGTTTTGAACATGATGTACAGTGTTCAGCTTTAAACAAACCAACTGTTTGGGCTGTCAACCCCTTCTTAATTGCGCTGTCAACCTATAGTCGCCGTGATCTAGTAGGTAGTATGTTGGCCTTTTAGACGTGAGGCCCTAGGTTAGGCATCTCCAACTAAACGAAATATAAACAAATATTTCTTCGGCGACTTCCGCTCAGTAGATTTCTGGCAAAAACTCTGGGAGCGAATAAAATTGCCATGAAAAAGTTTCTCAAAAATCTGTCGTTCGGAGTCGACTTTAAACTGTAGGTCCCACCGCTCATGTATAAAAATTAACGCACACAACATAAGTGGTGTGAGAAACTAGGTCGTAATATTGACTAAAGGGTTGTAATGACCAATTATGTATGTATACAATAATCCAACAGAATTCTTGATGTCGTTAATACGTGATAAGACCACCTAAATTGGTCATTACAACCCTTTTTGTCAGGATTACAACCTAGGAAGCTATTTTAATAGTTCTTCCTTCTATCACGGCAACGTACCTTAACATTTTTATAATCATAGTTATGTTGTCGCTCCAATACCAGTGGATCCAAACTCAATTCAAATGGATCATCCTTTTGTAATGATTTTAATTCACTTTCTAAAATATTCGAAGGCTCTAATAAGCCCAACTCGATTAGAGCCTGAGTAAATTCCTGTTTCTGTACAAGTTTGCAAATCTAAAACAGAAAATGATATTCTATGAATAGAGGGGATTTAGAATTGAAGAGAACAATACTACCTGACTCATGGCTTCCTTTAAAGCCGATTTATGATCGAATATTTTCACAATAACGCCATTCTGAAAGGAAGAAATTTGAATAATTTTTCATTATCATCCCACACATTAAAAACTTACAATTTGTGATGTTGCCAGTTTAAAACAAAACTTAAACTCCTTCCAACCCAATTTCTCCTCCAAACGATCGGATAGATTCTCCATAATCAATATATAAGTGGGTATGTCCACGATTAATTGCTCTAAATTTTGCTGAATTGTACTACGTTTGCTTAGGAAGTCCATTTCACAATAAGTTGTCCTAAAATTTCAAATCCATTGTAAGCAATTAAGAGTTCAATGCATATCCTTCTGTAAATAACTTACTTCTTATCCCTTATAATGTCCAATGCAGCAGATATTCGACCATAAATATCACGCATTTTCCTAACTTCATACATGTACAAGACAAATTTCAAATCATTTTCGGCACTCATTAAACGTTGCTTATCCGAGGGATTATCATACAACGTTAAACCTATGGGCGGCCCACGACGTGGTCTTGGCGATAGCGGTGGCTGACTAAACAGCGTACTCACACTATTCTCATCCATTGGATTGTTAGCGGTTATAAAAGTATTATTTTGTATTTGCATAGCTACAGCATCATCGGTTGCATATTTTAACGATAAATCTAAATGTGAGCATTTCAAGTCCTATCGGGGGAAAGTAAACAAAATATTTTTTTAAATCAAAAATTTTTTTTATTTTTACATAAGACGTGGGGTCACACTAAGCAAATAATTTTTGAAAAAAAATACAAGTTCTAGGCAAACATAATATTTTATTCTGTGGTTTAAAGCATATTTCAAAAACAGTTGCGTGTTTTAAACCAAAAAAAAGCGAAATTATTTTTTTTTTTCATTAAATATTTGTCTAGTGTGACTGCAGTGTTTAATTGTATATTCACTTACTTTACACATTTTTTCTAAAGAATTTTTGATTTCTTCTATCACACTAGTTAAAATCATTAAAGTGGTTTCAATCTGCAAAGAGAAAAAAATTGTGATTAAATGCAACACTGAGAAGAAGAGAAGGCTCAATATGTCCTATCCGGTTATCCTATTTAAATTCTGTAAATAAACGTTGCCTTGAACATGACAAATAACGGGTGATTTTTTAAGAGCTATAGGAAAAATTTTCAAAAAAAAACATAAAATTCAGAAAAATGCATGAAATCTTTATTTGAATCGATAGTACGGGTCCATATAATTCAATGTTTGAAGATTATTTCATGCAAATGTTGAGCGCGACTGCGCCTCAAATGGACCATCCGCTTAGTCCAATTTTGGCATACTCTTTCCAACATTTCGGCCGGTATCTCACGAATAAATGCTTCAATGTTGTCTTCCAATGCGTCAATTAAAGCGGGCTTGTCTGTAGAGACATGAGCTTTAACATAGCCGCACAAAAAATAGTCTAAAGGCGTTAAATCGCACGATCTAGGCGGCCAATTGACCGGTCCCGAACGTGATATAAAATGTTCACCGAACTCGCCTCTCAATAAGTCCATTGTTACGCGTGCTGTGTGGCATGTGGCACCGTCTTGTTGAAACCACATGTCATGCAAGTCAAGCTCTTGCATTTTGAGCAAAAAAAAGTTGGATATCATCTCACGGTAGCGCTCACCATTCACAGTTACGTTACGATCCGCAGCATCTTTGAAGAAGTACGGTCCCATGATGCCACCAGCCCATAAACCGCACCAAACTGTGACTTTTTCTGGATGCATTGGTAGCTTTTGCAATGTTTCTGGCTGATCTTCACTCTAAAATCGACAATTCTGCTTATTTACGTATCCATTGACCCAAAAATGAGCTTCGTCGCTGAACACAATTTTTCGATAAAGAAGTGGATCTTCGGCTAAACTTTCCAAGAGGCCATTCACCAAAAATTCTGTGTTGCGGTAGGTCGTTCGGCTTCAATTCTTGCACCAGCTGTATTTTGGAAGGTTTCACACCTAAATCCTTTCGCAAAATTTTCCATGTTGTTGAGTAACAGAGGTCCAATTGCTGCGAACGGCGACGAATCGATAATTGATGGTCATCATTAACACTGGCCGCTATAGCTGCGATATTTTCTTCAGTTCGCACTCTACGTAAGCGTGTTGGTGGTTTAACGTCCAACAATGTAAATTTGGTGCGAAATTTAGTCACAATAGCCCGAAAAGCCGCTTCAGTGGGTCGATTAAACTGACCATAAAATGAAAGAAGCGCGCGATGAAAATTCAATGATTCGCAAGCGTTGTTCGTTTGTAAGACGATTCATGGTTAAATTAAAGACCAAACTGAAGATGTTTGGCAGTGAAACAAAACACGAAACGTGCGTGAGCTGTTTAAACCAGTGTTGCCAAGAAGATAATAGCTAAAAAATCACCCGTTAATTTAAAAAGGAGGGTAATGTTTTCCTTCAGTATTGATTTCGAAATTCAATCGAAGCCGAGGTCATTTACTTCATAAAGTGTTATTTCGTGTAAGTGTTGCTAGCAACTATGCTGTACTTTGTCCAACCACGAGCTTTAATTTTGGCATAATTTTTTCTGTATTGCAATCGGCATATCACTAATGATAGTCGTGGCATATTGTCTTATTGGAACTTCACCTCAAACAAGTCGAATTCTTCCATTTTGAGCTAAAAAGTCTAATCGTTGCACGACACCTTGCCACAATCATTGTGAGGTTAGGATATTCAACTTTCCGGAAGAAGTGCAGTCTAATAATAGCACCAGTGCACAACCCGCATCAAATAGATAGATTGATATGTACTGTGTGCTGAAAAGTTGCCTTAGTATTGCGACTATACGATCTATTGTACTCCCCTCACACTTTATCGAATATCCCTCCAATGTCTCCTTCAAGCCCATTGCCGTGACAAACTTCAGAATACTGTCTCGGTTTCAACTTTGCTAGTTCCCTGCCTAGCATCTGGTATGCACCCGAGTATATCTTTGTATTGACAAATCTTGAAATATCTCTAGCACTTCTGTGTGTTAACGTACTCACGGAGCTTGCCATATGTGGTTTGAGGTTCATCGCTGAGGATTTAGTTTTTCACATTTCTCACGCAGCATGAATTTTCATAATAAAAGTCATTGAATTGCAAGCGTTGTTCGTTTGGCAGTCTATTCATGGTGAACTGACAAGGTTAGGTTATGTTAGGTTAGAGGACGTGTACTTGTCAATTAAGACAAGGAGGACGAATTCACGCATTGTACAACGTCCTAGTTTCTCACGCAACTTATGTTTTGTGTGTTAATTTTATACAAGAGTGGCGGGACCTGCAGTTTAAAGTCCACTCCGAACGACAGATTTTTGAGAAACTTTTCATGGCAATTTTTATTTACTCTCAGAGTTTTCGCCAGAAATCTGCTGAGAGGAAGTCGCCGAAGAAATACTTTTTGTATTTTGTCTTGATGTCTGGCCTGGGCTTCGAACCCTGGCTTTACGTCTAATAAGCCAACACACTACCTACTATACTACGGCGACTTCATGGTGAATTGGCAAACTTTATTAAACATTTTTGGCATTGCCATGACATGTCACGATTAATTTTTGATACTGCAACAATGTACATTAAACCACTTAAGAATACTAAAGATTCAAAGACCGCTTTCTGTTATCGTTTATCCAGGGCTTTCTCTCAGCTCTTGAAATTTTTATTAAGCTCTGCTGATTTTGTGTCAAATAGGTTTCGCCCTCTCTCTCTGGCTACCCAGAGAGTTTCATTGCTGCAGATAAGTTTTCACATTTCCCACAGACCACGAATTTTTGTAGTAGAACTCACTTTTCATAGTAGAATTCATTGATTTGCAAGCTTTGTTCGTTTGTCGGTCTATTCATGGCGAATTTGACAGTATTTTTCACATTGCCACATGTTACGAATCATTTTTTATACTGGAAATAATTTGTTAAACCACCAAATAAAACCAAGGATTCAATGAACGCATTCTGTCACCATTTATCGACTGCTTTGGCTTGCAGCTCTTGAACTTATAAAGCTTTGCTGATTCTGTGTCGAGTCATTGCCTCCACATGCTACTGGTTCCGCCCTCTTTTTCTCTTTTGCTACCCAGTTAGAAGTAGAGTATCGTACTTTCCCCAGCTGCTCATAAACTTGTCTAGTTTTGCAAATACTTTGTGCTTCATCTTCTATTGAATCTTTGAATTTATTGTAACGCAGTGGCAGCTTAAATTGGCGGTGAGTACGTGCCGCATTTATTCTCAGAACTTTTGTCTTTCATATTTTTATTTTAAGTTCACATTGTGTTGACTCATCTGCAATGTTGCATAGTTTGGATTGCACATCCCCAAGTCTCGGGGACTTATCTTATCGATAACTACATTGAGTAGTAGTGGGTACAAAAGGACAGTCTTGTCGTGTATCAACTTTGTTGTTTTTAGGCTGATTGGTGATGTCTTCGAGCGAAATACTAATCGTACTTAGAAGCGCGGTACTCCACTGAATACATTGGGGATTAATCAGAAGCCCATAGATCATCCTGGCAAATTAACACGTCTCTGCTACGTTTGAGATTTTATGGCTTGGCCTACCAGTGCCCTATAAATTGTTATTCGCATAATTCGATTTGCTCAGGACTTACATTTTCGAAGATTTGAATCGTGCATTAAAACGTCGATTTAATGCATGTGATGGCAATGAAATCAAATTGAATTTCTTTTCGATTATTCTTGCAACCCAAATTTAAAGCATGATCCCGCATAAACGAATTAAAGGAAGTCAGGTTCCCCTCAGATTAGTTATCGAAAGGGTTTCTTTAAAGTTATAAATCAATGCCAACTAATTTATTAAATATGTATGTATACTATGTACTTCTACGATAATTCCAATTAATCGATAACAGTCGCTAACTAATGGTGGGAATTCATGAATTAAAGGAAGTCAGGTTCCCCTCAAATTAGTTATCGAAAGGGTTTCTTTAAAGTCATAAATCAATGCCAAATAATTTATTAAATATGTATGTATATGTACTTCTACTATAATTCCAATTAATCGATAACAGTCGTTAACTAATGGGAATTCATGAATTAAAAGAAGGCATGTTCTCCTCAAATTAGATATCGAAAGGATTACTTGATATCGTCGATCAGCGCCAAATAAGTTAATAAAATATGTACTTCTATGTTAATTCCACTTTATCGATAACTTTCGATAACCAAATAGCTTTCACTTACCTCAGGTACTAAGTAATTTGCTAATTCATCTTTTTCAGCGGGTGTTAGACTTAAGAATACGTTTAAAATATTGCGTAGGAGCTGATGTAATTGTGACATGAATATGGGTATACGTGTGCGTACATATTTAATGATTTCATTCTTCTGATAGCGTGCTATATCGGCGGCATCCTTAATAAATATGTTGCAAAATTGTACAATTTTGGCACATCCTGTAAAAGAAAGTTTTCAATCAGTTTGAGGTTGTAATTTAAAAAACCGATTAGCATAGATGGGAGCTGGGCTGGGCGGCATACCTATTGAACATTCTCTTAAACTATCCTTAAATGTGGCATAAAGTAAGGCGGGTTCATGAGATATAGTAACTGGATTAATGGTTTGTATTACGCGATTCAAAATACTATGCAAATCCATGATTATATTGACAACAACTGCGGGGGAGAAAGACAAACAGAAAAATCAGATTCAATTGGAATTGAAAAGTTCACCTGGACTTACACTTCTTCAATTTGATCAGTTTGAGATATTTCTTAGCGGGTTCTGCCAATTTCATCAATGAGGGTTGAGTTTCCGCGAAATTAATCAACTTTTCGCACACATCCTCGTTCATATCGGCCATCAACGATTCCGTATACAGCCAATGCAGGATCGGGGTTAGAAGAAAAGCCGGAAGATCATACAAAACACCCACGGGTGTAAGAGGCGAAGAAGGCGGTGTATCCATAGAGCTGGGAAACGGTGAAGGACTCCTGGCCCTATACGGCGACAAAGGTGGTCGGCGTGTATTACATCCCGTGCTATTGCATACCTCCGTTGAATGTTGCAGCATAAGATCTTGACAGAAATTGAAAATATTTTTTGATTGTGGCTGTAAATTGTGTTTTGTCTCCAAATGGGAATCCGAATGGGAGTTGGGAGGAAAACGTCTCATACCGGAAGAATCATTTTTTTGATTGCCTGTCGTTTGGTTGTTTGTCGAAAGACAATTGAAAGAGGACGATAATTGTGTGTAATGTTGGCTTTTCAGGGAGGTATTATTAGTACACGCATGACTTTCTGTGGGTGGTTGCAAGTAAATGGGCGATAAATTAAGGCGGGGTAAAGATTTCTGAAATTGTTCTTCTGTAGTTCGGGCACAGGTTGTGCTAGGCGTTGTTGTTACGGATATTTTAATGGGATTTGGTGAATTGGGTAGACTGGCATTATCTTTAGTTTTTATGGTAAGGGAATCATAATTCTTACATACAGCTTGAGGCAATGATATGGTGCTTGTAGCATGTACACACATGCTACAATCAAATCCATTTAGGCGCAATATTGAAGCGTGGACATGATACTGCAATTGCAAAGATTTAAAAATTTTTGTTTGTTAAATTTTTTAAATTCAATTCAAAAACTCACCTCAAAACCATCCGAACTTTTTATAATCACATCACTAAAGTATGACTCATTTAAGGCTTCAATGAAGGAGAATTCCTTTTCTTGACCAGCTGCCTGACCCTCCTTTAGGCGTTTACACTCCAAGGCATACCAGTTTTCACAATACAGTATCAACGAATCCGAGGGTGTTAAGGTAGATGTCTGAAAGAAGTCAAAAAATTCGTTAAAAAATATTTTTTTTTCGAAAGCTAAGCTAAGGATTAAGAATACTACTATGGAAGGATAGGGTTTAGGATTTAGTGAATCACTCTAGGAATTAGTGCAAACAGCTCGGAGACAGGTTTGATGATTTTATGATTTTCATTGCAAAGCATTTAGATTTTTGGAAAACCTAGCATTTTCATGAATTTTAAATTTCTCTACGCCATATACAGCATCTGTGCCAAGGTAATTGCATGTGCTAAGGCTCTCTAATTGGGGTTCTGAAATTGTTGCTCGATGTACTATTGAATAGTATTATATTATATTATTGATAGTATTGTTGAGTTGAGAATACTTTTGTCATGAGATTTTTCCGGTTTCTAGGAATTCCGGATGTTTGGAACTACACAGCTCATTTGTGTTTGTAGCACATAAGTTACGTCGGAAACATTACATTGGTTTCAGATTTGTATTATCAAACCGCGTCTCTACTACAAGTTTTTATTTGGAAAAAATGCTGTCGAAATATAATCAGGTTCTCTTCGAATGAAAATATGCTGTAAACCCGCTGCGCTTTTCAATCTGGAACATCTAGGTTCATATTTACTATGATATGAATAGTGTGATGACTGACGTAGTCTAATAGGCTTTAGTCGTGAGGGCACGGTTGAAACCCCAGGTCAGTCATCTCCAACAAAACGAAATATGAAAGAAGTTTAAAAAATTTGTTAAAAAAAATTTTTTTTCGAAGGCTAAGCTAAGGATTAAGAACACTACTATGGAAGGATAGGGCTTGCATTTATCACTCTAGGATTTAGTGAAAACAGCTCGGAGACAGGGTTGATGATTTTATGATTTTCCTTGCAAAGCATTTAGAATTTTGGAAAACATAGCATTTTCATGAATTTTAAAACTCTCTGGGTCATATACAGCAACTGGGGCAAGGTGATTGTATTTGCTGAGGCTCTCTAATTGGGGTTCCAAAATTGTAGCTCTATGTACTATTGAAATAAATTCAGAGAAAAGACCAGCCAGGATAGTTTTGTTGAGTAGAGAAACATTTGTCATGAGATTTTTCCGTTTTCTAGGAATTCCGGATATTTGGAACTGCACAGCTTATTTGTGTTCCCAACACATAAGCTACGGCGAAAACTTTATATTGATTGCTTTCAGATTTGCATTATCAAACCGCGTCTCTACTGCAAATTTTTATTTGAAAAAAAAAAATGCTTTCGAAATATAATCAGGTTCTCTTTGAATGAAAATATGCTGTAAGCCCGCTGCACTTTTCAATCTGGAACATCTAGGTAAGTATTTACCATGATGAATAGGGTGATGAGAGATCACGAAAATGTAGTCGCCATATTATAGTAGGTTGTATGCTGGCTTATTCAAACCAAGGGTCAATCATCTCCAACACAACGAAATATGAAAAATATTTCTTAGGCGACTTCCTCTCAGCAGATTTCTGTCAAAAACTATGAGAATAAATAAAATAGCTTTGTAAAAGTCTCTCCTGTCGTTCGGAATCTACTTCAAACTGTAGGTCCCGCCACTCATGTATAAAATTAATACATACAATATAAGAGGTGGGAGAAGCTAGGTCGTAATCCTGACTGAAGGGTTGTAATGACCAATTCTGTACGCTCTACGTATGTAGATCACGGAAGTATCAATATTGCCTGATGTTCTCTCGAATTTTCGCCTTATTTTCATTAAATAACCTGATCAATAACTGGGTTCAATAACGTCCTGTCAATCTTTTCTTCCATGCTTTCATGGCCTTAAATTTCATTGTAGATTTCGAAACTTTTTTTCCAACAACATTTTCAGTGTCAAGTAGGTTTCGCCCTCGCGTTGTTCGTGTGTCGGTCTATTCATGGCGAATTGGCAAACTTGACAGTATTTTTCGCATTGCCACATGTCACGAATCATTTTTTATACTGAAAATTTTTTATTAAACCACCAAATAAAACCAAGGATTCAACGATCACATTCTGTCGGCATTTTACTTTCAGCTCTTAAAATTTTTATCAAGCCCTGCTAATTCTCTGTCAAGTAATTGCCGTATTTGAAGTCGCCGTAGTCTAGTAGGTAGTGTGTTGGCTTATTAGATGCAAAAGCCTGGGTTCGAGCCCCAGGCCAGGCATCAAAGACAAAATACAAAAAGTATTTTTTCGGCGACTTCCTCTCAGTAGATTTTTGGCAAAAACTCTGCGAAGTAAATAAAATTGCCATGAAAAAGTTTCTCAAAAATCTGTCGTTCGGAATCGACTTTAAACTGTAGGTCCCACCACTCATGTATAAAATTAACACACTCAACATAAGTGGTGTGAGAAACTAGGACGTTGTACAATGGGTCAATTCGACCTCCGGGTACTGTACTTGTTTTAATTGACAAGTACACATCCTCTAACCTAACCTAACCTAACGTCCTGTCAATCTTCTCTTCAATGCTTTCGTGGCGTTAAATTTCATTGTAGAGTTCGAAACTATTCTTTCCATCAACATTTTCAGTGGTAGTCCATTAAGAATATCGAGCAATGGCAACGAGTGGTCACCACAGTCTGGTAATAGTGTGTTGACGTACGAGATCAGAACTCCAGCTTTAAACCTCATCTCGGACACCTTGAAGAAAGCAGGGCTTTGGAAAAACCTCTGAGCTCTCATAAGACGTTCAAAGCTGTTAGTAGTTTTTTATTCTGCAAAACCAAACTGGGATATCTTAAAATAGAATTGATTTGGGTCCAGAAGTCATCGTAAGTAGTTTATTAGATGAGAGCCCGTGACTTAAACCTCAGCTCGGACATATTGAAAAAATGGAAGTCTGTTTATAAGGGGTTCAAACTTGTTTTTGTATTTTTTTTTCTGTAAAGCTAAATCGGGATATCTTAAAATAGAATTGATTTCATTCTAATGTCGTACAGAAGTCTTCGTAAGTATTTTATTAGATGAGAGCCCGTGATTCAAAACCCTAGCTCAGACAAAAACCGATTAAAAAATATGAACAAAATATTTCTTTCAGAGCCTTTCTCTCAGCATAACTTCTGTGAATGAATAAAATTTCTATGAAAAGTTTCTCAAATCAGTCGTTAAACTATAGGTCCCGCCGGTCGTGGGTAAATAACACACACAACATGGGTGTTGTAAGAAGCTAGGTTGTAATCCTTACTAAAGGTTTTTAATGATTAATTAAGTCATAAAGTCGTGCATCGTGTATACGTTTTTAGGGATAATGCCCTGGCTAAGGCCTATTGTTTTATATAAATATAGTGAAGTTGTTGCTTTAGTGTTTCTGCATTTATTTGTCCCGTGGTTCAAGCCTCAGCTCGGACATAATGAAAAAAAAAAACAGATGTCTGTTCATAAGAGGCTCAGATTTGTTTTTATAATTTTATTTTCTCTGAAGCTAAACCGGAATATGTTAAAATCGAATTGATTTCAATCTAAAGTCGTACAGAAGTCTTCGTATGTACTTTATTAGATGAGAGCCCGTGGTTCAAACACCGGCTTAAACATCTTGAAAAAACGATGAAAAAATATTCATTAGTTCTCTGAGAAAAACTCTGAGAGTTAATAAAATTGCCATGAAAAGTTGCATAAATCTGTCGGTCGGAGTCGACATTAAACTGTAGGTCCCATCGCTCATGTATAAAATTAACACACACAACATGGGTAGTTTGAGAAGCAAGGTTGTAATCCTGACTAAATGGTTGTAATGACCAATTAAGTAATAAAGTCTTGCTTGCATTCAGTATATGTTTTAAGGGATAATGACCCGCTTAAGGCCTATTGTTTTTAATCATCGTGATTACAATTTAAGAGCATCAGGAAAATTTTGTTTGCAGGTTTAACTCAACAATTTTCATACTTCCTGTATATTAGAAGAACAATACCTAACGTATTTTTTTTTTGCTTTAATTAAAACTTACATTGAATTCGATACTGTGTCCAGCGAAAGCACCAAATATTAAACGTGGATTATTTTCATTGACTTCAAAAGTTTCACAACTGAATAGCACACTGGCCGAATCACAACATGTGTCACAGTCTTTTGTTTCTGGCAATGGACTGACCAAGTCATTATACCATGTTATATCACTTGTATCGTCCAAACGAAATTTAATGCTACAATATAAACAACAACAACAATAACAACAACAATAAGAACAATTAAAGAAGAAACATAAAAAGAAAACGAAATTGATTTTCCAATAAATCACCATCAAACTGACAACTCACCCCTCCAAGCCGGATATTTCTTTTTTGCCTTCAAAGGTACAGGAAATAATCTGAAAGAAAAAAAGAAATTTTTTTTAATAAAAACTCTTAAAAAAAATTAAGGATACTCACCTCCCAAGTACCATGAAAGGTATGACCAACAGCTGCCATGTTCTAATCGACATCAACAAAGTGTAGAGTGGGCGACAAATACAAAAAAAAAAAAAATTCGAATGTTTTTCAAACTACAGAAGGAAGCGCAAAAAATTGTTGGAAAACCATTAGATTTCTTGACTAAAAATCTTTAAAATTAATAACAAAACCTAGAATGAAGTATTTTTTTAAAGCAGAAGACTTTTAGAATGCAAAATTTTTTTTTTTAATTTTTCTTAGAAAATCAAAAATCACTCTGAAGTAGGAGGTGGTAGAAAAATTGTGTATCGAAATTTCCATGAGCCTCAGTTTAATTTTCTCTTTTGGCCATAATTAACTACGATAATTACCTTTTATTTGTTTAACACTTTTATTTCAAGCATTTTTTTATTTGTTCTTCCTTTAATGCCCGTTTTTTTTTTCTTTTTCAATTAAAATTTATTAATTATTGCTGCAGAATTTTTTTTTTACAATTTCTTTCTCGTATGTACGTTCACTTTCTCTTCTACTTTTTTTTTCTCACTTTAATGTCACACGCTTACACTTGCACACATACGCTTAGTATTTTCACAAGGAATAGCAACAGTGCGAGCATGTATGTAAAGGATATTGATATAACGGTATAAAACAGCTGTGCCCTAAACAGTGTTGTTTTCAAATAGTAGCATATAATATACGGGTTACAAGGTTGCAATATTTGGTTATGAAAACGTACTTATTTTGGTTTGGTTTTTGTGCGGTAGAAAGGTTATAAGGTGTAGTAAGTAGGAACTGCCATTGATATAACAGTATAAAATAGCTGTGTCTCACAGTGTTGTTTTCAATTACAAGGTTGCAATATTTGGTTATGAAAATAACGCGTTTTTAGTTCGTTTTTGTACGGTAGTAAGCCTATAAGGTGTAGTAAGTAGAAATCCATTATTTCTCGTAGAATATAAAGCTTTCTGCTGAAGTTAAAATAGAGTGATTAAATATGAACTCTCCTCGCTTTACTAGTCGCTAAAGAAAAGGAGGAGTGTATGCTCAAATTTTTTTGCGCGCACTCCTTATTTTTAAGGTAATTTAGTTACAGAAACTTTATATACCCATTGGCCGAACACTTGAACCGTCTAGTTCGTATAGAATGCAATAGAATTAATCGCCATTGGCGGGAATAATCACTGTCGATGTCTGTGAGTTGTTATTAATTTTTTTTATCGAGCACAATGCCTTGACTACAATGGTTTCCTTCAGAAGATTGGTTAGGTAATAGTAGATGATCACCTGTTAATTACAGCAATTGCCGTAGAAAATTCCCAAAATCTTAATACAAGCTTGATCAGAGTTTCGTATCCACAGAAATCAAGTTTTGTTCACAATCGGTATCGCTAGAGCAAACCATCTGTTTTCGGAATGGGTCAACACTTCAGCAGTCATTCGCGAACTGAATGTGTACCACGAATTATGTATTTAGCATTGTATCCTACTAACGTAGGGGACTTTAAATATGCTACTATTATGAAGATAGTCGTACTAAGCATACAAACTCTGATTACGAGTTTTACGGCTTATGTAAATTCGTCAGACTGGCCTCCGTAGGTTTCATAGAATGGCATAGTGTAGGTAATCTCTGCGGACTGAAGCTGATTCTGGCACTGGGGCGGGGATGACGCTAAGTTGTCCTGTAGCCAGTATATTCCAACTAAGGCGTTTGCCGTCGGCAAGGAATCCAATCTGTTCTGGAATTGTGGTGAGGAATACACTGTAGTCTGCCGTTGTCTAGTAGGTAGTATGTTGGCTTATTAGACCTGAGGCCTCGGTTCAAACTCCAGGTCAGACATCTCCACCAAAACGAAATATAAATAAAATATTTCTTCGGCGACATGAAGCCTCGGTTCAAACCCCAGTTGAGACATCACCACCAAAACGAAATATAAATGAAATATTTCTTCGGCGACTTTCTCTCAGCAGATTTCTGGCAAAAACTCTGTGAATGAAATAAAATTGTCATGAGAAGTTTCTCAAAAAATCTGTCGTTCGGAATCGACTTTAAACTGTAGCTCCCGCCACTCATATATAAAATTAACACACACAACATAAGTGGTGTGAGAAGCTAGGTCGTAATCCTGACTGATCAATTATATATGTATGCATGTAATACACTGTGATTAGCTGTGTGGAAAGTTAAATTCCCTTGAAGGCACTGACTTTGCCGACTTCGTTAGCTCAAGATTGGTAGCAGCCTGCAGGAAGGTCCTCACTATACTGGTGGATAGGAAAAGAATGATGCTGTGTTTGGTTTCCTAAACTTTGCGAAGTATGGTGTCATACAAATGAGTTGGCAAAAATAGGAGAGGCAAAGGGGGGCAAACCTGATAGATCAATCGGTTTAACATCCTTCTGGATACTTTTTCAGGTTGAGAGATAGGACGGAGGATGGACGCTTCTTGGCAGAACTGGCGAGATTGTAAACACTTTAGGTTTTACACTCCAGGTTAGGCCGCTCTAGGGCTTAATGGGTCCTAAAACTGAGAAGGAAATATTTTACAATCTTAATGGATTCTATTTAAGGCGTATTTCATTGTGTGGGTCCGTTTTTTCTGCTGAATTTGTTGTAACTACGAGAAACCCGTATCTATTGAGCAGATCATATGTCGATGTCTTTGCTCTGGTATGCAAAGTTTTTACTCTGTTTCCCCTTCTGTTTCCGTTTTTTTTTTCTTTCCGCTCTTTTTTTCGTTGAATAAATTTTCTTTGCTTCTGTTTCTTTCTTCTTTGCCTATCCATTGATGTGACCCACGTTTCATGAAGGTAACCAGAATGCAGCGCTTTTGATCTCTGAGTGGAGGTTATCTACATTCTGATTCTGATCATGTTAATTTCTATAATCAAATTGTTAATTACGTCACATCCCCTTTGAACAACAATTTCAGTTCTGCTATATTTTCGATCATCACGATATTGTCGATCAGGTTAGGTTTAATCGAAATTCGTGTAACTTTCTTGGGTTCTATCTTATTCAATAATGCTAGCTTGTTTGGACTTTATATGAAGAAGAATGATTTTATTTAAAAGCAGAATATATTTATTAGAGATTAATATGTGTATAGTAAAAGCATATGGCATTGATTCATGTGTACAATAGTTGTTGTTAGTGCTATTCGCTTATAAAAGATGTTAAGAATAGAAAATTAAGGCACTTTATATTCGAGACAAAAATATATACTCTTTCTATATAATTGAACAAAAGAGCGATTTTAAAAATCTTTAAATGCTTTAGAAGGATTTGAATTATAAGCCTCTTGATCAGTTTTTGTTTTTAAACAGATATTATCCGCTTTAATAATATCTAAAGGATGGATCTGTAAATGAAAATTGAATTTAAAATTAGTTTTTAAGATGGCTTTCTTGTACTTACCTTTAGGCAATACTGAGATTCTATGCTAAAATTCTTGTACATGGCTATTCTTTGTAAAGCTCTTACAGAATGTATGCGTTTTTGGCTATCGAACTCCAATAGACGTCGTAAAACATCACGGGCCTCATGGGGTAAACTAAGGACTTCCGAAGGTAGAAAGTCACAGCAGGTGGTGATTGGTTCTTGAGCCAAGGATTCCAAACTTTTTGGTGGAGCAAAGGCTTTATCCACACTATCCTTAGGTTGTAAATGTGATGGTAATTTAATGTTTATAAATTGCCGGATATTGGGACTCTAAGCAGAAAAAAAGAGAAAGAAAGTTCCAAAATTCAATTTTGCTAAGAAATTTCTTCAAGTGTAAGCTTTGTTGCACCTGCCGTTTTGGTGGAGCAAAGGCTTTATCCACACTATCCTTAGCTTGTAAATGTGATGGTAATTTAATGTTTATAAATTGACGGATATCGGGACTCTAAGCAGAAAAAAAAGAGAAAGAAAGTTCCAAAATTCAATTTTGCTAAGAAATTTCTTCAAGTGTAAGCTTTGTTGCACCTGCCGTTTAAAAAAACGTCTTAAAACATAAACTTAAACTTCCTTTTTATAGAAAAAACTATTTTCATTTTATAACAACGACCAGCGCAGCGCTACTATTTTTATCTTCAAGACCAGAATTATTAGCATTGCTTAACAGCTAAAGCAGAAGAGGAAAATCTATTTTTAAAATTCAATTCTTTTTTCTTCTTCTTCTTTTTCTTGAAGAACAAAAAACATGAACGAGAAAACCAACTCCTTTTACAGTCCCAGGAGCTGGCCAGCCAGCCATACAAACCATATGAATTTCTTTCGAAATGTACTTGAGACGTATAGATGTTTGTGTGGATGTATGCATATACGAGTGATAGTTGCTATGAATTCCTAGTTACAAATCTATTCGTAAAAACTTTTTATGTAAGAGAGAATGGAAGGAATGAACGCCTGGACAGACGTCGGTAGTGGTCGTTTGGAATGATGGTTGAAGACAGTCTTACAATCATGTTTAAAATTATTAATTGCCATTATAATGGCCAAAACAACTTTAAAAAAAAGGAGTCTTCTTTACTCTCCTTGCGACTCTGCTTCAGTTTTTCACTTTGATATGGAGGGGAAAGAGCAGCAGCAGCAGACAGAACAAGACAAGACAAGACAAGGCAAGAATCCATATCCACATCATAAATGGAATGTAAAATTAAGATCTTGTTAAGCGCATATACAACACACATAACATAACATAACGTATGTACATTCAGCCACAAAAGTATACATACGGTTAACAAATTTCAGAAATTTTTTTAACAAATCCGTTTTCGTTGAAAATCTTTATAATTGTCTGACATCTTTCTTTGATTTTAAGACGGTCTTTTGCATTGGTTCAGAAATTTATGAAATTTGTTAATCGGATGTATACTTTTGTAGGCCTGTGCAGGGCCACAATTCAGTTTAATTTCAGAAATTTTTTAACCAATGCAAAAGACTGTCTTTAAATCGAGGATTTAAATCGAGATTTTCAACGAAAACGGATTGGTTAAAAAAATTTCTGAAATTTGTTAACCGTATGTATACTTTTGTGGCTGAGTGTCTATACGTCCCATTGTAGTTCTTCACTTCTTGCCGTATTTTATTCTGTTCTTCTTGCTTCTTTTTCCTTTTTTCTTTTTAACCATCATCTCTCGTTAAAGACAATGATGATGACGTTGATGGTGGTTATGATTATGATGAGTAACCCGCTTTTTTTTGCCATCTAAAGTTGGTATATAATCAGGTGTACCATCAAAACTTTAAAGCTACAAATTAACATACAAGCGTTTTTAATTAATAGTTTTATACACTCACTGTGTAAGCGAAAGGTTGAAGGAGAGGAGAGGAAACCCGGCTTCCTCTTTCTATTTTTATTACCCCCATTATAATGGGCCTTAAATAATAGTGGCTTTTAAATGTTGCTGTTTTAAATTGCAAAAATGGAAATTCAAATGTTTTAATTATGACAGTTGATTGTAGCTTTTGATTTAACTTCTCCATCTCCATCTCCATCTCTATCCATTTCATTAAAATGCTAAAGTCAAAAAAAAGGAAGCCTACATTGCCACACTATTTTTTCAAAGTTAAGAAACTAGTGTAGAAAGGAATGATGCATACCAGTCATAGACTGTATGTGTATTTTGAAATTGAGGTCTACGGTTAAATGACTCTGCTGAACATTCTAATCAAGTTACTGGCAGTTGGAATATGGAAAAGATTTCATAGTAAAATCCAAATCTGTCATAATGAGCAGGCAGGATTTCGATCAAATAGAAGCTTTATAGATAAAGGCTGCCTTCCAAAATGTTAGTTGTTTTGTGTTTGAACAAAGTATCGTGTTTCATAATGCCGCTGTACAAAATATATACAATGTATTCCATTTCAAAACGTCGTCAATGTGTATTTTTAACGCAGTCAAAAAGCAATCAGGCATCGGATTTATAGTTGATGCATTGTTTGGTTACTTTGCATATGTACATAATTTATATACCGTAGTAGAACTGCATACAAACTTTGTATTGATACATTTTGGAAGGCAGCTAAAGTTAGTGCTCTAGGCATTATAATTAAAAAAACTGAAGTATAAAGTACTCCTCTTTATCCCCCTGTTAATCGATATGAAGAAAGCCTTAGAGCGAAACTCAGAACTATCGAAATATGCACGATGATGAGAGAACTCTTAGTTCCTTCCGTTCATTTCCCATTAACGCTGGCGTAAAACGTAGATGGCCTCAATCAAGTCAATGTTTGATGTTTGATTTTTTTACATACATGCATACATAATTAGTCATTACAAGCCTTCAGTCAGGACTAAGACCCAGTTTTTCACACCACTTATGTGGGGAGTGTTAATTTTATCCATACATGGCGGGTCCTACAATTTAAAGTTCGACATATTTTTAAGAAACCTTTTCACGGCAATTTTATTTGTACTCTGAGAGTTTATGCCAGAAATCTGCTGAGAGGAAGTATCCGAAGAATTTTTTTTTGTCAAATTTCGTGTTGATGTCTGACCTGGTTTGAATTGACTACGGCGACTTCATGAACACTGACGAAAACTAGGAGGGCCTCTATCAACTTAACCCGCTCACCATCGAGCTGGATGATATCATGAGCAAAGTTTTTCCTACTTAATTTGGTCTTTACAAATCACAAAGTCAGGATTACGACCTAGTTTCTCACACCACTTATGTTATGTGTGACGACATATTTTTTCATTTCTCGTTTCGTGTGAGATATCTGACCTGGCGTTGAACCGTGGCCTTACGTCTAATAAGCCAACACACAACCTACTAAACTAAGGCGACATCTGATTAAACGCTTTCGATTTAATTGAGTAAAGGTTACTCTGTACCAGAAATAATTAAGAAAACCTCTTGTAATTAAATTTATAGATTAAGTAACCCGCACTAAATCGTTGAACATAATTGACGTTTTGGTTCTTTTCAATTTTAAAAAGTGATTCATTCATAATCTTTACCTTCCTTGAAATTAAAAAAAAGAAAAAAAATCCACTGGAATAAAGCATGAAAAAAGTTCACCTATTATTATGCAGATCACCATTGTCAAGTTTCGTATGATGATTGTTGATGTCAAAAATTGTTGATTTTTTTTTTGTGAAAAAATACTTGACATTTCATGATTGAAAAAATAAAACCAAATATACACATACACATACACATATGTACAGTTGCAAATTTTAATTCATATTGTGGTTTGTTGGGTTATTTGCATATATTTTTCTTTCTTTCGTTGCTGCTGTTGTTGTTGTTTCGTTTTATGCAATTTTAATAAAATGTTGTTGCCTGTTTTGTCTATATTGTGTTGCCTGCAATTAAACACTCATTCAAAGTCATCATCATTATCATCATCAGCAACAACGTAACGTAACAACTGCATACAATGAAATGGAATAATAAAACTGAAGCTATACAGTGATTAACAAAAGTAGAGAAATAATTACTTGTTTTATTATGACCTCTGTTAGTCAGAGTCCTATCTTTTAATCCTGAATAAATTTCAATAAATGAGCGGAAACGTCCTTAGGGAAAATGCTTAAATCTATACAAAGAGACCAGAGAAATGTATCCCCAACAGCAACAAGATTTGCTTTAAATTTATCCGGAATTCGTTTTAAGGGCCTTATAAAGGGTCCGCCAAATAACTCTTTTTTTTTGAAAATACTTTAAAAAGAAAACTACTGAATATTTTCTCAAATTTCTTTTTTTATTTGAAAGTACAATCCTTCCGCTTAATAATGGCCATGCAGTAGCCTACACCAGAAGATGCCGATTTTGGCAAAAAAAAAATCATCTTTTCAGATGAAGCTCATTTTGATCTTGGCGGGTATGTAAACAAGCAAAATTGTCGCATTTGGGGCACAGAAAACCCGCACGCATACATTGAAAAGCCGACGCACCCAAAACGAGTCACTGTTTGGTGCGGATTTTGGTCCAGAGGCATAATTGGGCCATTTTTCTTCGAAAATGAGCAAAGAGGTGGCCGTTACAGTCAATGGCGATCATTATCGTGCCATGTTGAATGAATTTTTGTTCACAAAAATTGAAGAGGAGGATATTGGCAACATTTGGTTTCAACAGGACGGCGCTACGTGCCACACAGCCGAAGCTACACTAGATGTTTTGCGCCCTGTTTTTGAAGATCGCATTATCAGAGCTGATGTCGTTTGGCCACCTCGGAGCTGCGATTTGACACCGTTGGACTATTATTTGTGGGGTGCCGTCAAAGATAAGTGTTACGCCGACAAGCCAGAGACAATTGACGCTTTTAAGGACAATATTCGTGAAGCCATTGGTGAAATACAGCTGCACACAATCGATAATGTGCTTAAAAATTGGACCGATCGTGTAGGCTACTGCATAGCCAGCCGAGGCAGCCATTTGAATGAAATTATTTTCCATTATTAACCGGAAGGATTGTACTTTCAAATAAAAAAAAAAAGAAATTTGCGAAAATATTCAGTAGTTTTTTTTAAAGCATTTTCAAAAAAAAGTTATTTGGCGGACCCTTTAGTTCTCACTGCTCCCTTTTCCTAAAAACTACTCTGACAACCAGACAATTGCAGTTCTAGGGAACCAAACAGCAAAACTTGTCTGGTCAGTGCTTGACGTAAATTTGTTCCATAAAGATGGCTGGATTGCGGATTCGTTATGGATAATGTCAGGAATAATGGTGTCTTAGTCCTCACGGATAGTCTGCCATTTTGCTATTTTCACTCGGAAATAGCAGCCCCAAAATAAGCGGAAAACAGCTGCTATACATCCAGTGCCTTGGGCGCAATAAAGGCTGATACCTTAGCGGATAGTTTCATTAACAATCAAGGCGGTCACTGAACCGACTAGACGGCGAATATGAATTAAATTCGTTGCTGAAAGCAAAGACGATTGTGAGCGCTTTAGAGCAACGAAGATGAAATCAATGTGCGTATAACCTATTTATGAGAGGAAGAATAACAACTAATAGGCATCCATACTTAAAAACTTATATGGGTCCTCTAATAATCGTAGACCTATTGCGTCGATCTAAAGCCCTGATCACTGTGCAATATGGACAGCTTCTTATATCTCGTGTTGATTTGTATACGCTACGGCCCAAAGCTAGATAGAAGGCAACCTAATTGAAAGGGCTCGTGAAGTTGCTTGCGTTGCGGTAACAACTGTTGCGATGTTGCTGTTTGATAAAGTGAGTAAATCTGTTACGATACAGATTACGGAAGCGTTGCACAGATTTAATCACTTGTCATGTAGCACTTGTTGCAATACGACTTACTTGCCTGTTACATTTTCACATTCTTCTCTCAGGGCACTGCTCTACTCTATCTGAGTACCACCTGACTTTGAGTAAAATTACTTACGTCTCGACGGAACTCTCTTGAAAAAGGGAGATTTCACACTAGAATTCTATGCAGAGAAGAGTGATTCCTGACATGGTCAACTCCGGGAATTCTGTTGAAGTCTAAATGGAAGGTTTTGGACTCGGAATGATTTGATTGTTTTCTCCACCTCCCTAACTACATCACTGTGTGGCTTTTGATTTAACTTCTCCATCTCCATCTCTAACTATTCGTTAAAATGCTGAAGTCAAAAGGAAGCCTACATTGCCACACTATTTTTTCAAAGTTAAGAAACTAGTGTAGAAGAAATGTTGCATACCAGTCATAGACTGTATGTATATTTTCAAACTGAGGTCTACGGTTAAATGACTCTGCTTAGCATTCTAATCATGTTACTGGCAGTTAGAATATGGAAAAGATTTCATAGTAAAATCCAAATCTGCCATAATGAAGAGGCAGGATTTCGATCAAATAGAAGCTGCAAAGATAAAGTTAGTGCTCTAGGCATTATAATTAAAAAAACTGAAGTATGAAGTACCCCTCTTTATCCGCCTGTTAATCGATATCAAGAAAGCCTTCGAGCGAACTCAGAACTATCGAAATATGCACGATGATGGGAGAACTCTCAGTTACTTCCATTTATTTCACCTCAACGCTCATGTAAAACGTGGATGGCCTCTATCAACCCAATTACTCGCCGTCGAGCTGATTGATATCATAAGCTAAGTCTGTTCAAAAAAAATTTTTATTAAAGAAACCCAGCATCTCCTCATCTTCTTAATGTTTGTTTGATTTGTTTACATACATGCATACATAATCAGTCATTAAAAGCCTTCAGTCAGGATTACGACCCCATTTTTCACACCACTTATGTGGGGAGTGTTAATTTTATCCATAAGTGGTGGGACCTACAGTATAAAGTCGACTCTGCACCTCAGATGTTTAGAAATTTCATGGCAAATTTACTCTCAGAGTCTGCACCTCAGATGTTTAGAAATTTCATGGCAAATTTACTCTCAGAGTTTTTGCCAGAAATCTGCTGACAGGAAGTCGTCGGAGAAATATTTTTCTTCGTATTTCGTTCTGTTGGAGATATCTGATCAGATTTTTGAAAAGCTTTTTATGGCAATTTTATTTACTCTCGAAGAGGCAGTCGCCGCAGAAATGTGTTACAGGTCAATGTATTGCAGAACTGGCCCTGAGAAAGGATCCTGAACTACTAGTTCTATGGCAAAGTTCTCTTATTTACTTCACCTTTTCTTGATATTCTAACGGTACTGGCTTCAGTTAATATCAGATTAATGACTTAACTTAGGTTAAACTTTTAGATTGGTTTTCTACTTGATCCTAAGGGAGCCGTGCTTTATTGTGAAGCCCTGTTTATTGTTGAATTCTGTTCTATCGCAGACTCTTATTTGCTTCACCTTTTCTTGCCATTAAAGGCAAGTACTAGCGTCACTTAGGTTAAACTTTTGGGTTTTTACTTGATCCTAAAGGAGCCGTGCTTTATTGTGAAGTCCTGTTTATTGTTGAGTCCTGCTAATAACAACCAGTCAATTAGCTCTAGAGCAACGGTTTGTGTGGTAGAAGTCGCCGTAGTCTAGTAGGTAGGGTGTTGGCTTATTAGACATAAAGCCAGGGTTCGAGCCCCAGGCCAGACATCAAGACAAAATACAAAAAGTATTTCTTCGGCGACTTCCTCTCAGCAGATTTCTGGCAAAAACTCTGAGAGTAAATAAAATTGCCATGATAAAGTTTCTCAAAAATCTGTCGTTCGGAGTCGACTTTAAACTGTAAACACACAACATAAGTGGTGTGAGAAACTAGGTCGTAATCCTGACTGAAGGGTTGTAATGACCAAGTATATATGTATATATGTACAACGCACCGCTATGAGCGCTTATGTGAGTTTTGATTTTAAGGATGCTTTTACCCCTTTCTTATAACATAATGGGCCCTATGCGGCCTAAGTGTCCATCCAATTATCTTGGATGAACAGCCACCTCTACCTACCCCTATCCTTAGACTTAGGATAGCAAAGAGGCTCTTACAGACTAGTGGGTAGTTTGCCAGTCTACTAGTGTGATGGTCGTGGGTTAGTGTCCTACCAGAGACGCTGTAAACAATACACACAAACCGTCAGTAGACACACTTTTAATCGACACTGTTTTCGTATAGCTTCCATACATGTTGCATGTTTTTTTTTCCTATTTTTTCGTTTTGAAAACTTAAAATTGAAAGCGAGTGCAAATAAAACAAATAAAAAAAAATTATGGAAGACCAAATAAAATTGTTTTTAACTTCAAAAAAAAAAACAGATCTCTGAGGAAATTACGACCTAGACCTTAACTTCTCAAATATTTTGTAGTAAATTTTTCTTGATTTTTTTCTTTGTAGTCTTTTTAATCTTCTTTCTTGTAGTGTTGCGTGTAAATGCGCCTGCGCATTTTTTAAATGCTGATATGGCCTCATGTTGTGGTGCTGTTAATATTGTTTTTTTTTTTTGGACTGAGAATATTTAACTGGGCTTAATTATGCTTTCAGACACGCCAAAGTCGTTGTCAAGTATTTTGTTTATTATAAATATGAGGCCAATATTGTATTCTTTACTGTCACTTTACTACACACAAAAAGAAAGAAAACATTTAAAGCGTCAAAGACTAGAGAGAGCAAGACGAATTTGCCTTGAGAGAGAGAAACAAAAAAAAATATGAATACAATTTCAATTTGATTGTAAAAAATTATAATAAATTTACGCTTTAAAATGTGTTATTTGTTAACAAAATTCTTTGGGAATTGAAAAATATCCCCCTTTCTTTGGAAATATTGAAATAAATTTTGGGAAATGTGGTTATTAACAATCTCCATTATTTTCATGAATTATTTAACAATTCTGAGGAGAATTTTTTTAATCTCACATTTGGCAGCAGCAGTCTGGACGGAGAGTATGGCGTATAAATCATATTAAATTTGACCGATGACATGTGTTCTTTTGACTTTGAGGACCGCAATGGCTTGCGGCGTATTTGCATACATCTGCGACTTAGAAAACCCCCTGAGATAAATTCTACCGGGGTCACATATCGATATCGGTGGCCAGTTCACACTATATCCACCTAGAATGACTATGCCCTCAAATCAGTCATGCAGAACATCTTATGTGGCCATGTGGATATGGCCGTCCACATGTCATTGCTGTTCAGATCCAATTCAAGCCAACAGAAGTTGATAACCTCTAGTGAATGTCAACGACTAGGCGTCTTCAGAGGAATATGGACCAATGAAGCTGCCAACCCAAAATTTACCCCAAGCAATGACTTTTTCGGTAAGCATTTAATGCCTTTGAGATCCAAATGTTAATTGGCGTTGTTCCAAATTTGGCAATTTCATTTGTTCACGATATCCATTCATCTAGAAATAGGAATCATTGTTGAAAATGAGCCAGTAGCCAACTGCTACGTTATCAGTGTTCCATATCAAACCGTCCATGGTGTTACGAAAAAACAGCACTTGGGTCTGTTTTATGGCATTTGGATTTAGATCTCAATTCATATAAGGTTCAACTCTATATCAACAGGCCCTTAATGCTAATTTGTTGCACATAATGTACTTCAGCGAATGAAACCTTAATGATCGGTGTTCGCTTTAAAAACCAAAATTGTTGCATATAAGGTTTGAAGAACTCAAAAGTGTTTTCGGAAAAATTGCATTCAAAAAATTGCGCGTATTATGCTCTGGATATATCATCAGGCAGTATTTTTTCGAAAATTACCCTAAAAGAACCTCTTCCGTTAATACTCGTACAGTGCTATGGCCGTATAATAATCGAAATTTTTTGCCCAGCAATTGTGAAGTGTAAAGCGGAGGGTATGTGGTTTCAACAAGGTAACTTGCTATTTTTTTATTTTACTTCATGGAATTAAACTTTTTTGTAAGGTCTTGTCAAAGATCTTATTTATGCTGATAATCTTTAAGTTGTTATCGGCGTAGACTAGTAGCTAGTGTGCTAGCTTATTAGACGTTAGCCACACGGTTCAAACACCAGGTCAAACATCTCCAACAAAACGAAATATGAAAAAATATTTCTTGGGCGACTTCCTCTCAGCAGATTTTTGGCAAAAGCTCTCAGAATAAATTAAATTGCAATGAAAAGTTTCTCAAAAATCTAAAGTTCAGAGTGGAATTTAAACTGTAGGTCCCGTAATTCATGTACAGTAAGACCCCGCTTAACGCTGCTCCGCTTAACGCAATTTCAGTATTACGCGGTAGAATTTGGATTCCCCTTAATCGCACATTGTATTGATACTTTTTGTATATAAGCTGTGCACTATATAGCGACGGTGTATACTATGTATATTTTTCAACCCTCTTTTGTTAGTCTGTCCAGAATAAAGATTCCAACTGTATTTTCCGAAGTCGCAATCACAGTACGAACGCTGTTTCGTTTAACGCGGTTTCGTTTAGCGCTGGAACTTATTGGAACTTATCCCCCGCGTAAAGCGGTGTCTTACTGTATAAAATTACCTCACACAACATAAGTGGTGTGAGAAACTAGGCTGTAGTCCTAACCACAATCATGTACATATGTAAAGCAATATTGCTGGACCCTGTGGGACACATATGAATAAGAAGAATATGTCCTTAAATTGCATGGCCATCCTTTGTTCAAAAGCGATTCTCATGGGACACTGTTCTTTTAATAAATAACCCACATGACTTCTGCAAGAGCCTAAGGGTCTGAGAAAAGGGAGAAACTGTCTTTCACCTCATGTGTCAGTACCCTGCTCTTGTCATAAAAACGACAGAGTTTTTTCACCTTTCACTTTCACACATCCTTGAACGGCTAAACGGCTGGACCGATTTTCTTGAAATTTTAAAAGTACCTTCCTGTATGTCTGGAAGGAACTATAGGCTACTTTTTTAAAATTTCAAGTAGGCGAGGCGCCACGCCCACATACTCAATAAGTCTCTATTGTCGCATATCTCATAAACTGCAACAGCTAGAGTCCACAAATTTTGTATGATCGACTTTGACGTATATATGAACAAAATGGGCGGATTAGCTATAGTGGGCGTGTCACCTCCCATAGTCTACATATATAAAAATGAAAGTTTGTTTGTATGTACCTTATAGAATCGTAAACTATGCATTTGATAATGTTATGATCTTTAGCAAAGTTGTTGCGCACTAGCCGACGAAGGTTTCTAAGTTAGTATGACCAATTTCCGGCAGGTGGCGCCACTGAAAATTACTTAAAATCAATTAAATCGTAAACTGTGCATTTAATCATGTTATGATCTTTAGCAAAGTTATTGCGCATGAGCCGACGAAGGTTTCTAAGTGGTATGACAGGTAGCGCCACTGAAAATTACTTAAAATCTATTAAATCGTAAATTGTGCATTCTTTAACAAAGTTGTTGCGCATGAGTCGACGGAGGTTGGTGCGATTAATTTCCGATGGATGGCGTCACTGAAAATTATTCAAAATTAATGACAAGCAATTGGAAAGAAAAGAGCATTACGAGCTTCAGAATCAGACGAGCATTGAGACTGGAAAATCTTCGAGTATATGCCGCTGAGACCCGTTCGCTTGAACCACTTGAACAACGAGTAGTGAGATTAGAAACTGATCGAATCATCAGGACAACGGGAAACAAAATCAATAAAATGATTCAAAATTAATTGCACATTTGTGTAATGCCTTTCCTTTAAATTTATTTTAGTTGGTGGCGCAGCAACACGCGCAGGGTATAGCTAGTGATTAATAATTCCGATGTTTTTTCTGCCCTAGTAATACTACTTTTCTTCATTCATCATACTTCTTGCTTTCTTTTTATTAAAAGAACTTCAAAATATAGAAAAAAAAAGTAAATAAATTTGCGCACTAACAAATTAATTAGCAAATTTGGTACCAATGTTGGCGACTAACACGCTTACCAAAGTTTTCAAATGTGCGGCTTTATTTTTTTTTTTTTTTTTTTTTTTTTTTTTTTTTTTGAAATCTACGTCATCTTCACATTGATTTTTTTTGTTTTTTTGAAGTTGTTGACTTTAAAAAAATTCTTACGAAATATTTTTTTTTAAATCATTTTATAACGTCAAATGAAATGTATTTCAATATAAAGCGGAGATTTTTTTGTCAATTATTTCATTCGTTAAGGCTGTTTTTATTTGGGGTTTTTTATTTATTGTCTACCGCAACGATAATTGAGACCAATTTGCATGCATTAGCGCCTCTATAATCAGATTATGAATGTGAGTTCTGAAAATTTTCTTGGCTATTTTCAGGTTATTTTTTTTATCTTTTCAAGTAATTGTTCGCAACATTTTATTGTTATACATTTTTTTGTATTTTATTTTAACTTTATAAATAATTTATAAGTTGACTTGTATTATTTAATTGTGTTATACACTCTATGAATGAATCATTTCATTTGTCTCATTAATTATTGTAAGTTTTTTTCTTTCGTTTTTCGTTATTCTGTCGATTTTTCAAATGACCAACACAATCCAGTAAAACAGTTTTAGTTACGAGTACAATTTGCGTAATTATAGGAATGATAAGTTAAAAAATAAAGAAAAAAAATATAAAAAAAATACAAAAAAATATGAAAAAAACTGCATAAAATTTAATTTGAATGCAATGAAATGAAATGCAATGATTTGAGAAATGACGTTTCAATTATTTTCTCTTATTTTTTTTTTTTTTTAATTCGCTAAGGAAATGCCTAAAGAAAGCCTTTTAAGTGATAGAATATTGTAAACTGCGTCTTTAGATAACAATATTTATTGTTATTGTTTTAGAAGTACAGTTTTATAGAAACAACAATAATTCCTATCTCCATACAATTTATTAGCATATGAAGGGAATGCAATGAACAGAATAGAACGTTGTCTGAATATCCAAAAATCTTGGAAAAATTTATTGTTTAAAAAAAATTATTTTTTATTTGTTTGTTTTTACCATTTAACATCTGTATGAGTAACATTACTTTACTGTCATGTTTTACACTATAAAACCATGTAATGATTTTCAAACGTTCTTGGACTTCTTAAGACCAACACTAGCTAGCCACTAGTTTGCCTTGACTTTAAAACCGTAAATTTGGCATGAAGTTTAACAATTATTTTTACTCTTGAGTGTTTTTTTTTTTAAACAAATTAAATATTAATGCCGGCATTTTATATGCATTTTTTACGTTTCAGTTTGTAAATTGGAAAATGAATAAAAATCTCTTTTTGTATAAAAACAAAAAAATGAATCATATTCGCAGTCTTCTAATAGGAACTAAAACGTAATTTACTCGCATTTGATGGGTGGACATGGATTCATAATTTAAAAAATCTGTCTTAAATTTTCTAGAATAAAACGACTGGAATTAATTCATAATATTCTCTTTTCGAATATTGTTTACATACATACATACATGCATACATACATACATACATGCATACATGCATACATACATACATACATACATACATACATACATACATACATACATACATACATACATACATACATACATACATACATACATACATACATACATACATACATAGATACATACATACATACATACATACATACATACATACATACATACATACATAAATACCTACACACATAGTTGGTCATTACAACCCTTCAGTCAGAATTACGATCTAGCTTCTCGCACTACATACATGGGCTGACTTCCAAAATGTTACTTGCTTTGTGTTCGAGCAAAGTATAGTGTTTCATAAAGCCGCTATACAAAATGTCTACAATGTATACTATTTCAAAACGTCGTCAATGTGTATTTTTAACGCAGTCAAAAAGCACTCAGGCATCGGATTTATAGTTGTTGGTAACCTTGTTTGGTAACTTTGCCTATCTACATAATTTATATACCGTAGTAGAATTGCATACAAACTTTTTATTGATACATTTTGAAAGTCAGCCATGTTGTGTGTGTTAATTTAATACATGAGTGCCGGGGCCTACAGTTTAAAGTCGATTTCAAACGAAAGATTTTTGAGAAACTTTTTCATGGCAATTTTTTTACTCTCAGAGTTATTGCCACATAGCTGCTGAGAGGAAGTCACCGATGGAATATTTTTTCATATTTCGTTTCGTTGGAGATGTCTGATCTGGGGTTTGAACCGTGGCTTCAAGTCTAATAAGTCAACACATTACCTACTAGAGACCCTTAAGCCAATTATGATATTTTCATACAGATGAACTCTTCTATCTCAGCTTGTAAACCATGAATACCTTGCACGAAAGGCTATTTATTACAGATGGTGCTTTACGTTACTTACTTACTTAATTGGCCATAACAACCCGTTTAACGGATTTCGGCCTGCCGCAACACATCCTTCCAGGCGCCTCTGCTTCGTGCGAGCCTACGCCAGTTGGTCACACCAATCGATGACAGGGCTTCCTCGATTTGGTCCTTCCAACGGATGCAAGGTCGTCCTCTTCGCCGACTTCCGCACATTCCCGCATCAAATACCCGTCTCGCCGGAGCATCCTCCTCCATTCGAACGACATGGCCGAGCCAGCGCAGCTGCTGGATGTTAATACCCTGCACGACCATGTCCATGTCGTTGAGAAGCTCATACAGCTCACTGTTGTATCGCATACGGAAATCATCGCCAACTCGCACTGGACCGAAGATCTTGCGTAGTACTTTTCTCTCGAACACTCTCAAGGCCGCTGCATCTGTACTTAATAGGGTCCATGCCTCTGCGATTACAGATGGTGACAATACAGATTTTTCAAGTATTTCTATCACATTTCCTCAAAGTCTCTATGTAGACTGTTCTCTTCATGTCTCAAGATAACTGCTTTACACATCGTTTTTCCAAAAAGTTCAAGCACTCGGTCAAAAGTACGTTTTACTACAAGTATTCCACGTGATTTTGTATTCCTTTTCGTTTCTTTAGGGAACACAGGGATTCTCACAAAGCATCTCCCTCATTTTACTGTTTTATTTTTATTTTATTTTTTATTTTTTAGTGTTTGGTTTAATATAGCTAGCCCTAGGAAAATAGAACTGCTATCTGTCGTAGGAACTATGTTCTCTGAAAATGTAGTGTTCATTCAGTCTGACTGTATCCTAGAAGTGATGTTTTCCTTCTGGAAGGCTCAATGCATAAACTATTTTGTTGCGATTGAAGTCCCATAAAATATTTCTAGTTCTCCTGGATTAGAATCCACAGTGTACAGATTTTTAAGCATCATTTGTACCGTAAAAATTAAAATCCTACAGCTGGCGACAGTCAATTATCCCCACTTCTATTCCTTAAGCAATCAATGCAGCTAGCATGTTCTCCTAGGGCATGCTGATATAATTTTGTGATTCAGTATTATTTAAAGCAGATCGTTCTAGCGTAATCTAAAATTAATTACTTCTTACTTAAGTGATCACTACAAACCCTTTAGGCAAGAATAAAACCTTACTTCTCACACCGCCCATGTGGCGTTAGCTACAGTTTAAAGTCAACTCCGAAAGACAGACTTAAGAAGCTTGTCATGGCAATTTTATTTACTATCAGACCTATTACCATAAAACTGCAGAGCCGCTGAAAAGAATATATTTTCATTTTTTATTTTATTCGAGTTATCTGAGCAGAGATCTGAACCGCGGGCTCTCGCCTCATAGGGAAAAACTGCCTACTAGACTACTTCCAAACTATGACGGTATCCAAACCAATATTATTTGACTCAACTCGCAGATTTTCAAAGAAGTTATGTGCTGTCACTTTGATGATAGAATCCATATTTGCATTGTCTCCGGCTAGCAAAGATCCATACCAATATGGTGCCGTATCCAGTCCTATTTTCAGTAGCCCAACTTCTTCTCTTGAGTCTCAGTATCGATCGACAAAAAGAGTTGTCTACAGGCTAGAATGTGGCGCAGATTACAATGCCCTGTTTTTAAGGAAATCAATATCCAATGAGTCAAACCGGATCTAACAACTTCAGAATAGATTTGTTTAAAAATCATTTGGGTAACAGATGAGAAATTATCCATGACACACACGTTGATGGGGATAATTGCCTGAAGATTTAAAATGGTTTTGACTTGCTGTCAGAAATCATTTCTATTTCTTGTGTCCAGTAAAGCGGGTGATACGTATACTCTAGCACGTTCTAAGACGTTGCCTGCCATTTGTTGAATCGTTCTGCTTCTCAAGATAAGACGGAAGAGTCATAATTCCTTCACTTTCTTTCAATCCCATATTAAGTTATTACCCGATAAGCAAGGGATTCGTCTCTTTTAATAAGTTCTAGGTCAATAGGGTTGCCAATTGTTAAATCGTACTCATTATTTAGAGGAAATGATAACCAAAATAGTACCAACTTAGCTGCGCTCAATAAAATACGAAATTAATCTTTTTTACGGGCAATAGAAACGGTGTTCGAACCAAAAACACTCTCATGGAATTCTTTTGACAAAACAAGCTTCAGACTTAAGTAAGGCAACAAATTAACCAAATACATTGTTGTCAGCTCTGCTACTCCTATTTATTTATAATATTTCCTAGGCTAACAGGGTTAAGTAATGTTTTAATCTCCATTAAAAGATCACAAATTTTAAACTTATTTTCCACAGAGGGTTGCATACAAAATTGTACATAAAATTGCATTAAATTTTATAATTTTTCACGCAAGTCATGCCATACGTTTAGGTTACACACTCGAACAGCGTATAGGTTTCCATTAAAAAAAAAAAGAAAAATTTCAAGTATTTGAATACATTGTTGTTGGCAACAATGCGTTGTAATGCGAAAATTTCCCAAAATTACACTGAAGTTGTGGGTTTAATTGGACGCCATAAATTAGAAGAATCCACCATAAACGAACGAAGAAGAATAAGAAGAAGAAGAACAAACAAGAAAAGAAACATTTAAACACGAAAGTACATGGTAAAGAACAAGAAAGTACATCCAGGAACATCAACTCAATTACACCACATTCGCAATGTTATCGCCAGCGTCACCACTAGAACTTTAATTTATCGTTTAACCAATCAGTTGTTGTTGTACACTTTAAACGTCTCTACAATAACAACAATCACAACAACAACACGATCAATGTTAATTCATAATATGGGAATTTAAAGGAAGAAGAACAAGAATAGAACGCGTAAAATGTAAATTTCAATTAATGTTGGCGATGGTGGAATTACAACAACATCACAACATCAAACAATTGTTGCTATACATGGTTGATAATTTACGTACCGAACGCGATGAGTACATGCACATGCATTTTGCCATTGCAATAGGGAATGGGCAACGACAATTACCAGAGTCAGTTGATTTTTGTTGAGGTGAAGCCAACAGAAGCCTTTTTTTAGTGCTGCAGGAAAATATCATGTCTGTCCTCCACTATTTTGTGTCTAGTCTTTATGTATTGGAATGAGTACGAGTACCTTAACATTAATTACTAATTGCTGCGATATTATAAATCCTATTATGGTACAATGACGATCATGGTAAAAAGTAATGGCACAGTGGAACTGCGAAACAGAAATGTAGCCGATGAAAGAGAAGAAAAAAAGCTAACTTAAATGGTTATGTCCCTATCTATGGGCCTTTAACCTCGTTTAGAATTGAATTCTAATTGCCGTTTCACCAGAGTTTCGACCTTCCTTTACTGCAATTGCGCTTGGGTACATTATCGAAAAATCTTTGCGGTGGACGTAGCATTATTATTCAAACGAGCAACGTAGCCCAGCATAACCTGAACCGTTCAACGGAGTTTCGACCTTCCTTTACTGCAATTTCATTTCCCTCGGGTACATTATCGAAAAATCTTTGCGGTGGACGTAGCATTATTATTCAAACTAGTAACGTAGTCCAGCATCTATGTTACCAGAAAGCTCTTGATGGACACATAAATTCCACGAATTATTTTGTTTTGGAAAACTGGAAGTATTTCCTTCTAAAATATCACGGGTATTTCTTTATCATAACGAAATAGCGCTTGTAAGCACTCTAGACAGTCCTTTTATCTTTAAATTGATGATATTTCACTTATTGCGGTACCAAAATTGTGTCCAGAATTCCGCTACGTGCTACGTTCGTCCTACCTCCTGATTTACTTATTTGATGGGTCATTAAAACTCTTTGGAATGAATTTATTTATTAATTACAGTACCATTACAAATTATATTCTAATTATATACGAGCAGACGACATCGCAGCAGTCATTAGGAGCAGAAACACAGACGAAGTCCAACGCAGATTACGACAAGTCATGATGCGGACTAAGCACTGGTTAGAATCTCACGGTCTACAGCTGGCCAAGCATAAAACCGAACTGCTTCTACTAGACAGATGCCACATTCCGATCGAGATCGAAATCAACATAGGCGACTTGGTTATCCCCACGAAGAAATCGATTAAATACCTTAGGGTTAGACTGGACTCGAAACTGACCTACTCAGAGCAGATACAGTATGCAACAGCGAGAGCAGCTAGAATAACAAGTCAACTAAGTAGACTGATGGCAAACATTGGAGGACCCCTCCCAAGTAAGAGGAAGCTACTCATGGAGGCTGGAAATAGCATACTCCTCTATGGGTCTGAAATCTGGGCTTCTACTTTGGAAACCCGGATCAGGGCTAGAAAACTACTGTCTGCGCAGAGGATAGCTGCTTTACGAGTGACATCCTCGTATCGCACGGTATCGACACAAGCTGTCCTAGTTATAGCCGGAATGGTTGCCATAGACCTACAAGCATATGAGCGCCGGATGATCTTCAACGCCAGGCGAAGTACGACTCAACCACAGAGCATAGAAACGATAAAGCACGATGTCTTCCTAAAATGGTAATTTCGCTGGAAAAACGAACAGCATGGAAGGTGGACATATAAACTGATTCTCGAGTTGCAAGTGTGGAAAAACAGAAAAAACGGCGAAGTAGACAACTACATAACCCAGATGCTGACCGGTCACGGATATTTCAGAGAGTACCTGCATTGCATGGGGAAATGCCGCTCGCCATTCTGTATCTATGAAGAGAAAGAAACGTCAGATGATTCCGAACACACTTTCTTCAGCTGTTGTCGATGGGCCGAAAGCCGTCAGCGACTCGAAGCTGAAATCGGCGTCATTAGCCCTACAAACGTAGAGAGTGCTGGAACGCAGTAAAACACTTTGTAGAGCACGTCCTGCGAAAGAAGAAATTTGACTTAGACGCAGCAGAATGAGGATATAGCGGATATATGCCAGAAAAGGAGTCCACCTCGAAGTAATACAACCGTGGTTCCGAGGTGGAATGATTCCCCGGTGAGGAGACAAGGCGGGTTTTTAGTCGGTATACCCAGTGGGAGAGTCCGACATATCATGTCTGGGGACGACCATCATGAATGCATAAAGCATTTTCCCTCCTTCCCGCAAAAAAAATGAACCCCCCTATACTCTGAAATGTTTTAGTAAACTTTGGGTTCCATTGTGTTTAAAAATTAATATTTTTTCCCCCAAGGATGTACAATATCAATCTCTTATTTCCCTAATGATCCCACTGTGCCAGTACAATGATAGAAGGGTTAGTGGTTGGAAAAAAATTTAAACGATTTCCCTTTTTAATAAACCAAACAACCAACCAGCCAGCCTTAACGAATACTGCTTCCATACATTATTTAAACTTCTTCTCTGGGCTGGCCTGGTCGAATTGCTGTAAGAAAACCTAAACGGCAGCGTTAGCAGTAGTAGTAGTACATACAGGTAAAAACCAAACTATTATATGGCTTTGGCATTGGCTTTGGCTTTGACTTTGGCTGCAAAAAAAAATTGTTGTAATGCCATGACAATGACCTCTTTTTCCGTGCTTAGGATCTTCAAGGCCAATAACGAAGAAGAATTATATTTATTTGCCGTATCCCCTTTCGTGTACAAGAGGACTGATGATGATGATGATGATGATGATGGGCAGCATTGTATGCAACAACAGCAACAGGAGCAATAGCAACAGCATAAAAGGAAAACGATGAAAACGATTCAATCAAAGAACAAGAAACTGAGATTTTTCTTGGGTTCTTTTAATAAATTTTAAATGCAAGTGAAACCAAAGCAATGGCAATGCCAATGCCAAAGCCAAAGCCAATGTAATGCTATCCAAAACCAAACCAAACCAACTACCACCGCACGCATTCTTCATTTACTCCAAGAAGACACTGTTGCCCCTCTGGCTCTTTTGGTTTTGTACATAAGTTCGGTCGCTTGCTGGCTTACTCGTTGAAAGTAAATTACCTTTATTGGCCTGGACTCTTAGATGAGTGGTGTGGAGTGGAGAAGTTGATGATGGTGATTGTTTGTTGCCAACAACATAAAAGACTTGCGCTGCTTGTGCTGTACATATATTGACCAAAGTCATCATACCCATCCTCATCATTATCTTTTTTGTTGTTGTTTCTTTTTAATATAATGTGGCTGGCCATTATAAAATGCTGTGGCCATTAAAGCTCCAAAAAAGGGTTAAGTAAACTTTTGTAACTTAAAACAAAAGACAACACATAACCAAACAAAGTGGCGTAGAATTGAAAACAAAAGCGAAAGCAAAGCAAATCAAACCGAAAGCAAAAAACCACGAGAAAATTTATTGTTCTTACAACAACATATACTACATATACATACGTACATATGTACATATACATTATTGTAATTACAACAACAAAAGGTAGAGAAAAAAAGCAGGCATTAATAGCATAATGCGTACCTGATATCTAAACCAAAACAGAAAAAAACGGAGAAGAAAAACAAAGAAGAAGTAGAAGAAGAAATGAAGAGTTACAGAACTGAAAACTTGAGGCAAATGCTTATGTTTCAAATGAAACAATTGTTGCTCAAATCGAATTGCTATCAAGATGCCCATCAAAAAATTTCGACCCGGTAGGAAATTTAAAAAAAAGAAGTTAAATAGCGACGACGGGCTCAAGTTACTTTCACAGAAGTCTAGTGGCGTTAGCTGTTAGACCAGATAGCTAAACAATGCCAAGCATAGCTTGACCTTTGAATATGTACCCAATGAGGCACTCACTGTCCCCCTAACATTGCCTCTAACTTAGAGTTCCTTTGTTGCATAAAAGGAGATGGCTTTTTAGAGAAAGGATAAAAGAAAATTACTGGAGATGTCCACTCTACATACATACATACATAATTGGTCATTACAACCCTTCAGTCAGGACTACGACCTAGTTTCTCACACCACTTACGTTGTGTGTGTTAATTTTATACATGAGTGGCGGGACCTACAGTTTAAAGTCGACTCTGAACGACAGATTTTTGAGAAACTTTTCATAGCAATTTTATTTACTTCACAGAGTTTTTGCCAGATAGCTGCTGAGAGGAAGTCGCCGAAGAAATACTTTTTGTATTTTGTCTTTGATGTCTGGCCTGGGGCTCGAACCCTGGCTTTGCGTCTAATAAGCCAACACACTACCTACTAGACTACGGCGACTTAAATGTCGCCTCTATGTTCCATGACTTCATGTCCACTTTACATTCACTATATTAGTTTAGTCCCACCAAACCAATTATTGAAACACTTCTACCATTTCCACCGTTAAACTACTATCAGGTTAAAAAATTCTGAGTTTCTTGCCGCACTGCTAGAGTCCAAAAACAATTAAAACTGAACCGCAGAGACATTTCTAATACTGCACAATAGCAATGCCCAAATACTTGAGGAACTCTGAGGTGATTATATCGCTTCAACCAGCTCGCATCTTCTGTTTCGGGGAATATCAAAATTTAGGTTGAATGACGAATCTCACATGTTTTCTCTAATTATTTCTGTAAAGGTTGTAGTCGAAGGAGGAGAGGGTATTACTTAACTGGTCACTACCAGAGATCAGCAATGAATCGCTTTTTCGCTACTCATAAGTACTCATGAAATTTTGAGTATGAGTGAGTCAACAGTATTGAAATCCAACTACTCTGATTCATTCGTACTCAGTACAACATTGATTTATAAGTCCAAGTTGCAATGAGTATGAGAACAAAGTTGACATCAAACTCATAACATTCGAACTAAGTTTGATTCATACGCCTACTCGCCTACTTATAAATGATTCGAGTGATTCGAATCATTCGTCAAAATTTACAGTCTTAGTTGTTGTTGCATTTACAAAGAAAGAAGAAAGACGCATAAACAAAAAAAACAAAGACAGCAAGCAGAGCAAACACACAAACTTCTTGTGCGTATTGTAGTGTTCGCACCCGAATCATACTTATTTTGTCACTCGTGTATACGATGAGTAATGGAGAGTCGAAATCAATAACATCATGCGTATTGCGTATCAAGTATGAGTACCATGAGTATTTTAAACTTTGAATATGCGTAGTATGAGTATGACATTAAAATAAGTATGAATGCGTATAAGTATCAGAAATTATAAGTATGATTCGATTCTACTCATCGTTTTGAATACTCATTGCTGACCTCTGGTCACTACCATTATTTAGTCAGGATTACAACCTGACCCCCATGTTCAGTGTGCTAATTTTATCCTCGAGTGGCGACGACACCTACAGTTTAAAGGAGACTTCGAATGACAAATATTTGAGAAGCTTCGCATGGCAATTTTATTTACTCGAAGAGTTTTTGCCAGGAGCCTACTGAGAAGAAATTGCCGAAAGGAATATTTTTTCCCTTCTTTTTTCGTGATGTCTGAGCTGGGTTCTAAACCATGGAATGTTGACTCATAATCCTACATACTACCTACTAGACTACGGCGACTCCGGGGAGTGTATAGCCCACTTTATATGCCAATGTCCGTCTCAGACAGAATTTTCTCGTTTGGCGCACTCTTTTTTTCGATAGTCTCACAAAGCTATTAGTGCTTGAGATCATTCGATTCATACAACTTTCAGGCTGGTTCCATTAAGAAGGGGTTCGAGGTTTGATTCAAGATGATCATGGTAAAAAGCGATGAATTGTTAGTTAGCTCTGGTATCGTTTCATATTGTAGTACAACCGAATGGAACTCACGTGAGCTTTTAACAACGCTGCCATATTCTGTTCGTTATTCTTCTTCTTCTCTACGGTTGACCACTAGTCAGGAGTCACCAGGTTGTTTTATTTATAGTAGGATGTCTATAATTGGATTGTTACTTCAGTTACGACGAGAGTCTACTTCCTCTCCTTTCCCTATCTCCCCTAATATCCTCTCCCCTTTAGGACGTTATACAGTGGGTCAACTGGACCTCCGAGTACGTCCTCTAACTTAACTAAGACGAGAGTCAAATGTTCCTGGATATTCGTTATAAATTAGCTAGGTTATGGCCGCTTTAGAAGCATTTTTCATTTCTATGCAGTTGACTACCAGTAGGAAATCATCTGTTAGATTCTTACTTCTTTCTAAATGAGCTGTGATATGGCTCCTCGTAAAGCATTTTATGTTGACTTCGATGTACATTGAAAATCACAAAGTTTGCTGCATACTTAACCGAGGACTGTAACCTTTAGAATTGCAGTTTCGATTTTCTTCGCCTCCTAACCAGTGGATATTCCATGATGAAATTCATATTTATACTCCTCTGTGATATTATGTCATAACATTAACATTTCCTACTGGGTATTTTAACTCAGGTTTAGTTTAAAAAATTCCAAACATTATGTCTTGCTTTCAGCATTACACCGAAGACGAGGTTAGAGTGGTCATTTTATTTATAAGATCGTCTATTTTTATACGCATCGTTAATAATGTGTCTGAATTTTAAGAATTCGATTCTATTTCTGTTAATAATTCTGTTTTGTTGTTTCTAAATTTTCAAGAAGACTTGACACAAAAAGACATTTGAATTGAAAAGCCATATAAAGTATGGCGGAGAGGAAAAGGGCCCAATAAACAATCTTAATTCGAGATAAAATACAACTAATAGTCCATAATGAACTTTACTAGGTCGTTAAACAATAAGGATTAAATACGGCCCAAATCAGTTCAAGTTGTCAGACACAAATAGAGACTGGCTGCAACGCAGCTAATCGTGTGGAAGCAACTAAGCGGATTAGGCAGTAGAGTGTAGTAACTAGAAGTTCTAACGAAGCTATTAGGCATTATGGATACTAGTTCGACCTGTCCATCAGAAATATCTGCCTATTCCCAGAACTGCACAGAACAGAGTCAACTTTTGCTACTCATTTCAGCTTCCATTGTCTTCTAGCATGAACCCCGACTACCATGTAAAGTTTCATTATGGTGAATACTGTTTGGTGCAGAGAATATTTTGCGATCACAATATTACAAAGGCAATCTACACTTCTTTTTCTCAAACTAAGCAGTCTCCAGACTGTCTCAATTAGCCCTTAACCAATTATGTTACCCCTTTAAAGTTTGTAAAGCGTTGTTTCATTTCAAAAATCAATTTGAAATTAATTATACTTCTGTAATCGCCAATTTTCATGGATGTGGTCCGAGTGCTTATATTTTACACCGCGTAGCTATCAGTAGAAGTATCACTTCTGGGATTGTCAGATGCATGGCTGCCCTTGCAATAGACGGATGTTTTCTGCTATTCACGCCGTACTCTTTTATCTGCCCTAATAAACATTGTCGTCGTATTATTGTAGGTAGTGTGTTGGCTTATTAGGCGAGAGTCCGTAGTTCAAACTACTGATCAGACATCTCGAAATATTAAAAAAAATTTTTTTGGGCGACTTCGCCTCAGCAGTTTTCACAAATTAGACTTTCGGAGTCGGCGTTAAACGGTAGGTCTCGTTTTTTATAGATAAAATTAACATAGCTTAGGTTAGGTTAGGTTAGAGGACGTGTACTTGTCAATTAAAACTATAGTACCCGGAGGTCGAATTGACCCATTGTACAACGTCCTAGTTTCTCACACCACTTATGTTGTGTGTGTTAATTTTATAAATGAGTGCTGGGACCTACAGTTTAAAGTCGACTCCGAACAACAGATTTTTGAGAAACTTTTTTCATGGCAATTTTATTTACTCTCAGAGTTTTTGCCAGAAATCTACTGCGAGGAAGTCGCCCAAGAAATCCTTTTTGTATTTTGTCTTGATGTCTGGCCCGCGGCTCGAACCCTGGCTTTTACATCTAATAAGTCAACACACTACCTACTAGACTACGGCGACTTCTAAAAAATTAACATACTCAACATGGGTAGTTGAAAAAGCTATGTTGTAATCCTGGCTAAATGGTTGTAATGAGTAATTAAGTGATAAACTTCGTAAGTTCATTGATCGGTAGCACACCATTTAAGATGCCATTTATGAGATTTTTTGTATCAGTATTCGCCTTAGGATTGCCGAGCTTTTCTTCACTAGATGGTATAGTACGGACATTTCTCCTGTTGTCATATCTAAATCCCTTCTAGAACACTAGCAGCTGCCAAAAATATGGTGCGATATACGCTGAAGTCGCCATGGTCTAGTAGGTAGTGTGTTGGCTTATTAGACGAAAAGCCAGGGTTCGAGCCCCAGGCCAGACATCAAAATAAAATACAAAAAATATTTCTTCGGCGACTTCCTCTCAGCAGATTTCTGGCAAAAACTCTGTGAATAAATAAAAATTGCCATGAAAAAGTTTCCCAAAAATCTGTCGTTCGGAGTCGACTTTAAACTGTAGGTCCCGCCACTCATGTATAAAATTAACACACACAACATAAATGGTGTGAGAAACTAGGTCGTAGTCCTAACTGAAGGGTTGTAATGGCCAATTACGCACGTACACGCTGAAGTAGCTCTATTTTTAAAATTTGATTGCATATTTCAGTACTCCTTGCCCTACTGTTACAATACACAATAACGCCGAGTTAGCTTGACGAAAGCAGTGTTATACTCTCGTAGGTCCTCGTACATTTGGCGTAAATCGGAGTAATGAATTAGAAATTTGCTTATTTTCCTGCAAGCATAGTACATGTGGCCTTTACAGTTTAGGCGATCGTTATTCGCTACGCCCAAATACTTAATGGCCTCTAACTCGGACTCTGAGAAGTTAATATTATTCCCAACAACTCGAACCTTCTACGTTTCACTCTTCTGATTTAGTTAGAGAAGGGAATAACTTATTTTGTTTAATGGGTCGTATGTTGACATATGGCGATCACTTTCCTCGATCACTCTGAAGAAAATTTTTTTATCGACCGGCTAGTTTAAGAGGAACTTATATTACAACAACAACAACAAAAAAATATTTAAAATATTCTTTAAAAATCATTTAATTCTTCTGTAATTCTTCTCAAGTGCAAAAACTAAAAAGAAAAATTATCGTCTTTTTGTTTTTAATTGCAAAATCATCTTTACGATCATTAAAGGTGCAGCACAGCCAACAGTCGTCATAAATCATTAAGAAAGGCAAGGAATTGGTAACTGAAACGAATCGTTCGTCTAGCAGCTAGTCAACCAACAACAACAACAACGACAACGACTTGAATATTTTATCTGTGATCGTGAAAAAGTACTTAAGCCCTGCCGTCTTTCAACGTTTGAAATTAAACAGATTATCACCACAGACACACACTCACTCGCTCACTCACTTGTTGTTGGTGTATGATGGTAGTTGAATAGGCTAATGGATCGATCGTTGGTTAAACGCCATTCATTAATTGCTGATGATTTGCATGCTAAACGCTTCAAAATGACAACGTTAATGATCATTTTGGTTTTGAAAAAAAAATTTTCGTTAGAGAAAGAAACAAAACATCTCATAATCTCATAAGCTTTGAAATCGTTCGATTAAATCGGCTTTAAGCATTTAATTTTGGCGTCTAATAGCTAAACAAACAAACAAACAAAAAATTCACATCTGTTCACAGCAGTTCCTGACTGCCTTAAACACAATTTAGCTGAAGGCGTTTCAAATTGTTTTTTTTTTTCGTTTTATTTTTCCTAATGACTAAGTGGCCTTTACTAATTAATTAGTTTTCTTAACTTTTCTCTCTAATGTTTGTTTGTTTAATTTTTTTTAGCATTTTTTATTGTTTCTATTTTTGCATGCGAGTTTAAAAATACTTTTAAAAACTGCGCAATAAAATTCTTTAATCCACAGCTTTGCTGTGCTTTGAAGGCCCTCTTCTAGTCAATAGAATAGTCATATCAACACCTGTTTTAAACAGAGATCTTCGAGGTTGGAAACCTTAATCGTACAAGCTAAAGCTATGCACAAGTGCCTTGAAAAAGCTACTCATTCCAGGGGGCAGTATAATGCTGTATCTCATTCCCTCAGAAATTCATTTTTTTTCTTTTTGAAGACTTTAACACCTCTTTTAAGGATTCAAAGTGGTGGGAGCAACTGCTTATAGTCCATCAAATAGTTGAACATAATAAATGATGCAAAATCAACATATGTTTCAAGTGTCGAAAGAAGCATTCTGGAAGTGCTGCATTCGATCTCACTGCATTTGATCTTCTTACTATTTACACCACATATGTATATTCGACCGAAAATGGAATACAACTCTCATGTAAGGGCCGGTGCCTCAAAGTCTATTTTAATGCTTTCCGACCGCGTACAGGAGAGGGTGAAGATGCTCATTAATGACGGTAGGTTATCCAACTCTATTGATTCCTTAGAGCATCGTCTCAATGTTGCTCATGTCTCACTGTTCTATCACTACTAAAGGGTCCGCCAAATAACTTTTTTTTTTGAAAATGCTTTAAAAAATAACCTACTGAATATTTTCTCAAATTTCTTTTTTTATTTGAAAGTACAATACTTCCGCTTAATAATGGAAAATAATTTCATTCAAATGCCTGGCTCGGCTGGCCATGCAGTAGCCTACACTAGAAGATGCCGATTTTGGCAAAAAAAAATCATCTTTTCAGATGAAGCTCATTTTGATCTTGGCGGATATGTAAACAAGCAAAATTGTCGCAGTTGGGGCACTGAAAACCCACACGCATACATTGAAAAGCCGACCCACCCAAAACGTGTCACTGTTTGGTGCGGATTTTGGTCCAGAGGCATAATTGGGCCATTTTTCTTCGAAAATGAGCAAAAGGAGTGGCCGTTACAGTCAATGGCGATCGTTATCGGGCCATGTTGAACGAATTTCTGTTCACAAAAATTTAAGAGGAGGATATTGGCAACATTTGGTTTCAACAGGACGGCGCTACGTGCCACACAGCCGAAGCTACACTCGATGTTTTGCGCCCTGTTTTTGAAGATCGCATTATCAGCCGCAGAGCTGATGTCGTTTGGCCACCTCGGAGCTGCGATTTGACACCGTTGGACTATTATTTGTGGGGTGCCGCCGTCAAAGATAAGTGTTACGCCGACAAGCCAGAGACAATTGACGCTTTAAAGGACAATATTCGTGAAGCCATTGGTGAAAAACAGCTGCACACAATCGATAATATGCTTAAAAATTGGACCGATTATGTAGGCTACTGCATGGCCAGCCGAGGCAGCCATTTGAATGAAATTATTTTCCATTATTAACCGGAAGGATTGTACTTTCAAATAAAAAAAAGAAATTTGAGAAAATATTCAGTAGTTTTTTTTAAAGCATTTTCACAAAAAAAAAAATTATTTGAGGGCCCTTTACAATGGATTTTGTTCGAGCGAAATAAGGGAACTTGTTCCCGAGAATCATGTAAAATTTCTACGTAACACACGTCTTTCTCGTCGAGTACATCCGTTTTTTTTGGCAAGTGTCCACAAAAACTGGTCCCTGTTTCCTCCTTCCCATAACTTATTTTCCTAGTTCAAACACGATGCCCTGCATGAGTAGGGGTTATCCCCTGAGTGTTGATGGTAGAAAAAAAAAAACGATAATCATCGGCAGCATGACTTAAGCATCCGAATAACAAAAAATTGAAGATTTCAAATGCGCTTCAACGAGGAAAACCGTGGCGGATATTTGAACTTGTCGGATATTTTATATTTCACACATAATGGCATCAATGGGTCTTTCAAGCAAATGCACAATTTCACAGATATCTCACACACACTTTGTTTTATTAAAATTGAAAGATATGAAGCGCTTAATAAAAGACCCGTTAACGACATGCATATGCATCAATCAGGTCGAATTTAACCGATGGATTACGTTGGCTTTGAGGCTCGCAGAAAACCCCACAAGAAACAGTCTAACGAGGTCAAATCGCACGGTCTTGATGACTAGTTCACATCAACTCCTGGTAAGATTCTATGCCCTTAAATTACTTGTGCTGGATATCCAATATAGAATGAGCTTTATAGCACGTAGCCCCGTCCTATTGATACCACACATCGTTGGTGCCGAGATCATTCAATTCAGGCCAAAAGAAGTTGGTAATCAGCGACCTATAGTGCTCGCCTTGATAGTTATGATTTGGCCCATATCGTTCTCAAAGAAATATTGGCCGATGACGTCTACACCCCATTATCCACAGCAAACAGTGACTTTATCTAGAAGCATTAGACGCGTTTGTATCTCATGTGTATTAGTATCGTCCATAATTTGGCAATTTTGACATCTACACCCCAGAATCCACACCAAATAGTGACTTTCTCTGAATGCATTTGACGCTCTTGTATCTCATGTGGATTTGCATCGTAACAAATTCAACAATTTTGTCAGTTCACACACCCATTCATCCACAAATGGACCTCAACGCTGGAGATGATTTTTCAATGAAACTTATGATCATTTGCCACAACTGCTCCAGAGCCCATTCAGCGAACACATGTCGTTTTCTATGGTCGTTTACTTTCAACTTCCAGATCAGTTGGATTTAGAATACGTAAGTCATTACGCAAAATTCGCCAAGTTGTGGTCTGCGAAAGGCAGAGTTCTTGTGAGCGACGCGTAATCGACTGCCTCGGATTCTACTGCACACTTTCATGGCCAGCAGCGATGTTTTCGGCATATCTTGTCGGTTGCTGACATACGGCTCTTGGTCGATCGTTTACTGAACTAGTGAACTCGAATTTATCCACCACATTGCAAATAAATCCTCTTCGGTAGGTCGCCAGCGGCGATCGTAAAATGGATGAAGCGTGCGATACGTCGTCCGAATAGCAACGTGGCCTATTTTGATGATTTTATTATTTTCACGTATTGCTGAATGCTATATCCGTCCATTTAATGAGATTCTCTTCTTCTTTCTTTAACTGGCCATTAACAACCCGATTAACAGATTTCGGCCTGCCTTAACATATCCTTCGAGGCGCCTCTGCTTCTTGCGCGCCTACGCCAGTTGTTTACGCCAATCGATGACAGGGCTTCCTCGATCTGGTCCTTTCAACTTAAACAAGGTCGTTCTCTTCGCGGACTTCCGCAAACGCCCACCTCGCCGGAGCATCCTCCTCCATTCGAACGACATGGCCGAGCCAGCGCAGCCGCTGGATATTAATACGCAGCACAACGTCTATGTCGTTGAGGAGCTCTTACAACTCACTATTGGATCGCATGAGGAAATTATCGCCAACTCGCTACTGGAACGAAGATCGTACGTAGGACTTTTCTCTCGAAAACTCTCAAGGCTGGTCACGCCAATCGACGACAGGGGTTCCTTGCTCTGGGTCTTCCAACGCAAATAAGGTCGTTCTCTTCGCCGACTTTCACAAATCGCCGCATCAAACACCCGTCTCACCGGAGCATCCGCCTGCATTCGAATGACATGGCCGAGCCAGCACAGCCGCTGGATGTTAATACGCAGCACAACGTCCTTGTCGTTGAGAAGCTCTTACAGCTCACTGTTGGATCAAATGCGGTAATTATCGCCAACTCGCACTGCACGGAAGATCTTACGTAGGACTTTTCTCTCGAATACTCTCAAGGCTGCTCCATCAGTGCTTAGTAGTGTCCATGCTTCTGCGCCATAAAGAAGCACGGGGAGGATGAGCGTGTTGTTGATTAGTTTTGTCGTACGAGAGAGGTCTCTATTAGGTAGGTAGGTAGAGGTGGCTGCCCAACCAAGAAAAATTCTTGGATGGACACACTTAGGCCGCATTGGGCCCATTGTGCTACCACAGTAATCAGTTATCCCCTAGTCTCGAAACCATTCGGAGCTCTTGATGAACCGATTTAGGCTGCCAATGTCAATCCCTGACAGTTCCTCCAGATCATCCATGTACTAAGTACCCAAGTACTTCCTTCTCCTTTGGCATAGAGCCGGGCATGTACCCAGCAGATGAGGGACAGTCTCCTATTCTTCCTCATCTCTGCAGCTTCTTTAGCAAGGTGTCCAAGTCCAATGCGCCTCGCATGCGTACCCATAATGCAATGCCCCGTAATGACACCGACAACTACACTAAGCGCGCCTCTTTGGAGTTTAAGTAGACTCATTGTGCGCCCCCCATCCAGCCTTGGATGGTGTCCGAGGCCACCCACCTGTCGTTGACGGAATCGACGATCGCATTATCAATTATGAGCTTGCAGGTCCTCATAGGTATGCCCAGATTCGAGAACTCAGCGGTGAGTTCGATGGTCGTGCCCCGCCTGGCGAGGTCTCTATTACTCAACTGTAAACTGTCAAAGTTTGGAAATCCTGGTTGGAAGTTCCTGTTGCACGACCCGAAACAAAACCAAACTAAACTAAATTTAATTAAAATTTTTATTGCCTTAATTGCTCTGTACATGCATGCATACGTTTAACACAAGTTCTAACTACCTTTAGGCGGTTTTTTTTTCTTCGAGCATCATTGCAAACTTAAGCACACATTGAATTTCTTCTCCTCCTTTTTTTGTTGGCCTTATCTTGGTCTTTAGTTTTAGCACGAACCATGATGGCTTGTATTTTGTTGTTTTTATTTTATTTTTATTTTATTTTTGTTCCATAAAAGACAGACGGACGACAAGACAAGGCACAAGGTACATAAGCTTATCTCTCTCTCTGGAGCTCTTTCAAAGAAATAATTTTTTTTATGATTATTTCACTTAAAACAGCCTATTTCTGTATGACCTTTAATTAACACGATCTCATCTCATATTTATTTAAATTTGTTTCTCAGAAATAATTTCAATTTTATTTTTATATTTTATTATTATTAGCTTAAGCCAGCCAGCCCAGCCCCTCTAAGTAAACGTTTGCGAATAAATTTATTCATGCTTTAATCACTAAAACAACAACAACAACAACAGCAAAAAAATATTATAATAATAATACACGTATTAATTAAGAACAAGTAAAAATAATAATATTATTTTGCATAAATAATAAAAAAATATTACAATTAAAATTTTCTATAGAATACATAGAACGATTTATTAAATTTAATTGTTTAAATATTTATTGCCTTTTGAAAATCTAAACAATAATAATTGCAAATAATAGTACAAAAAAACAACAATAACAACAGCAAAAAAAAATATGATTATTGTCGTGGTTAAAATTTCCTTGAATTTTCAAGATTATGCGACTAACCAACACCCGGTGTGTCTCGTTGACCCCATTAGAGTTTACTTAAAAACAAAATTAAACTAAAACTGTTACCATTTAATTAAGATGCAAAAGGTGCATAAAACCTCCCTATCTCAGCAACATATGTACATATCAATCTGCACTATCCCGGCATGATAGGGTTTTTCTATTCTTCTCTTCTTTTTCAGTTCGAATTAAGTCGCCATGTGAACTCGCCGTAGTCTAGCAGGTAATGTTGGCTGATTAGACTTAAAGCCAGGGTTCGAGCCCCAGGCCAGACATCAAGACAAAATACAAAAAGTATTGAATGGCTAAATCATGACATTTATCAGAAATTAGTAAACTTAGATGGAACTGCATTAAATAAAAGTTATAAAAATAACATGGCGACTTAGGTTAGGTTAGGTTAGAGGACGTCTACTTGTCAATTAAGACAGTACCCGGAGGTCGAATTGACCCATTGTACAACGGCCTAGGTCCTCACATCACTTGTTGTGTATGCTAATTTAATACATGAGTGCCGGGACCTACAGTTTAAAGTCGATTCCGAACGAAAAATTTTTGAGAAACTTTTCATGCCAAATTTTATTTATTCACAGAGTTATTGCCAAATAGCTGCTGAGAGAAAGTCGTCGAAGAAATATTTTTTCATATTTCGTTTTATTGGAGATGTCTGACCTGGGGTTTGAACCGTGGTCTTACTAGGGCGATCTTGAGGGAGTATTAATTACACTTAAAATACGAAATATTTTATGTACTAAACTTCCATGGGTAAAGAGCTGTTGAATCACAACAAATCCAACAGATTTCTTGATCGGGAGCCCCAAAAAATACTGAGAAAAGAAAGGACCGTCTTTACTTCGAATCTATAGAATCCGATAACTTATTACTCATTTACAGTTGCTGTAAATGTTCAATACCCATAAGTTTTGAATTTTTTTGAGGAACGTAATAGTATTGCTTACCTCGGTCCGAAAAAAGCTACCGATATAGTCAGTATAAAGATGCTTATAGACGTGACACGTCGATTTTTTAATGCTGTTTAACGACAGCCGTGTTTCACTAGTTGAAATATATTGTAATCCGGCTCTAATTATTTGCAAGCAGGTATATACGGGACCATCAATTTGGCTTCAGTGGAATATACAGCAAATATTGTGCAAGTCCGCGGATTGTAAAGGTTTTATGAGCTTAAGAGAAGACGCCGTGATCTAGTAGGTAGTGTGTTGGCTTATTAGACGTGAGTCCTCGGTTCAGACCCCAGGTCAGGCATCTCCAACTAAACGAGATATGAAAAAATATTCCTTCGGCGACTTTCTCTCAGCAAAAACTCTGAGAGTAAAAAAATTGCCATGAAAACTCTCTCAAAAAATCTGTCGTTCGGCGTCGACTTTAAACTGTAGGTCGCGCCACTCATGTATAAAAATTAACACACACAACATAAGTGGTGTAAGAAACTAGGTCGTAATCCTGACTAAAGGGTTGTAATGACCAATTATATATGTTATGTATGTATGTATGTTATGTATGTATGTATGTTATGTATGTATGTATGTTATGTATGTATGTATGTTATGTATGTATGTATGTTATGTATGTATGTATGTTATGTATGTATGTATGTTATGTATGTATGTATGTTATATATGTTATGTATGTATGTATGTTATGTATGTATGTATGTTATGTATGTATGTATGTTATGTATGTATGTATGTTATGTATGTATGTATGTTATGTATGTATGTATGTTATGTATGTATGTATGTTATGTATGTATGTATGTTATGTATGTATGTATGTTATGTATGTATGTATGTTATGTATGTATGTATGTTATGTATGTATGTATGTTATGTATGTATGTATGTTATGTATGTATGTATGTTATGTATGTATGTATGTTATGTATGTATGTATGTTATGTATGTATGTATGTTATGTATGTAGGTATGTTATGTATGTATGTATGTTATGTATGTATGTATGTTATGTATGTATGTTATGTATGTATGTATGTATGTATGTTATGTATGTTATGTATGTATGTATGTATGTATGTATGTATGTATGTATGTTATGTATGTATGTATGTTATGTATGTTATGTATGTATGTATGTTATGTATGTATGTATGTTATGTATGTTATGTATGCATGTATGTTATGTATGTATGTATGTTATGTATGTATGTATGTTATGTATGTTATGTATGTATGTATGTTATGTATGTATGTATGTTATGTATGTATGTATGTTATGTATGTATGTATGTTATGTATGTATGTATGTTATGTATGTATGTATGTTATGTATGTATGTATGTATGTATGTTATGTATGTATGTATGTTATGTATGTATGTATGTATGTTATGTATGTATGTATGTTATATATGTTATGTATGTTATGTATGTATGTTATGTATGTATGTATGCATGTTATGTATGTATGTATGTTATGTATGTATGTATGTATGTATGTTATGTATGTATGTATGTAATGTATGTATGTATGTTATGAGCTTAAGACATTCGAAGAAAATCGGCTATTTGCTCATAGATTCCAAGATTTTCTAATGATAACTACTTTTCTTGCCCTGCTATATTCGTAATTAATAGATTTGTGTCACATTCACATGAAGTAGGCAGGCTATTTCTTCCTTTCTCCTTCCTTGAAAGATTTCCAAGCTTTTGCAGGAAACTTCAGCATTCGAACAAACAAACAAACCAACTAATATAAGCCTTTACATATTAACTGTTTGTAAAATATGGGATGTGTTGCGGTTATAAAACAATTTATTAAACAATTAATTTTTGATGTGTAGTTTGTCTTTGAATTTAATTATGGGTTCGGTAAATTGTTTGTTTATTTGTTGTATTTGAATTTGAATTTATCTTGGCTAAAATAATGTCCAAAACCTGACACAGTAGCAGTAAAAAAAAGGTTTACGGTCAACAATTTTAAATAAAATTTAGGCATGGTAATCTAATACGAATGAAAGAAACAGTTATTAACACCAAATGCGATTTTAATATTTTAACTTGAAACTGTGAAATTGACCCTCATTGATCATTGTTGCCTTTTCTTTCTGGCAATAATTGAAGAATAAAAGAAAAATGATTTTCAAAAAAAAAGAAGAAACGAATGGGTTTCCTAGAACCATTTATTGTGATTGCTTTTAAGTTTTCCAGGCATTTAACGATTTAACGATTAGACAGCAATTTGAAGCTGCAATCAGCCAGAGCCAGAGCCAATAAACGAGCTAACTAACCAGCTAATTAAGTATGCAGCGAAATCAATTGTTATTAGTTAATCAATTAATTAATAGATGCTGCTAATAATATTGCAAAAATGCCATTCCATACATAATGCCTGCAATACAACAATGATTTCATGCATGATATTGAAAAGAATTTTTTTTTTTTGAAAATGATTTTTTTCCTTATGCACTGATGTGGTTGGTGATCGTCATCGTTAATTAAAATTCATTAAATTTTAATTCAATTAAAATATTTGTATACGTTCTTCAATAATTATGAGATGCAAATATAATGACATTCAAATTTCTCATGCATGCATAGCATGCTTACGGGAAGGGTAAATAAATTTGTTGACCGGCATTTCATGAGTCACAGTTTTTTTTTTTTTGCAAAAGTGTGGCATAAAATTATACGCACACTTGGTTTACAATTTGAAATTAACAAATATTTGCTTCCGTCCTCTCAAGTGTTAAAGTAAACATTTGAATGAAAGTTAAGACAACAACAAACAAATTAAAAATGCCGAAAGGCGATCCTCAGTTTAGCCTTGAGGTTTCAAAACGCAGCTTCTCTCATACATCAAAAGCAAACGTTCTCTTTGAATTTGTAAAAATGGAAAGAAATTGACGATTTACACGTCAAGCTAGGTTCTACTCTAGGAGAGACTAAATGGTCCGCCAAATAACTTTTTTTTTTAAATGCTTTAAAAAAAAAACTACTGAATATTTTCTCAAATTTCTTTTTTTATTTGAAAGTACAATCCTTCCGGTTAATAATGGAAAATAATTTCATTCAAATGGCTGCCTCGGCTGGCCATGCAGTAGCCTACACTAGAAGATGCCGATTTTGGTAAAAAAAATCATCTTTTCAGATGAAGCTCATTTTGATCTTGGCGGGTATGTAAACAAGCAAAATTGTCGCATTTGGGGCACAGAAAACCCGCACGCATACATTGAAAAGCCGACGCACCCAGAACGAGTCACTGTTTGGTGCGGATTTTGGTCCAGAGGCAAAATTGGGCCATTTTTCTTCGAAAATGAGCAAGGTGTGGTCGTTACAGTCAATGGCGATCGTTATCGGGCCATGTTGAACGAATTTTTGTTCACAAAAATTAAAGAGGAGGATAGTGGCAACATTTGGTTTCAATAGGACGGCGCTACGTGCCACACAGCCGAAGCTACACTCGGTGTTTTGCGCCCTGTTTTTGAAGATCGCATTATCAGCCGCAGAGTTGAGTCGTTTGACCACCTCGGAGCTGCGATTTGACACCGTTGGACTATTATTTGTGGGGTGCCGTCAAAGATAAGTGTTACGCCGACAAGCCAGAGACAATTGACGCTTTAAAGGACAATATTCGTGAAGCCATTGGTGAAATACAGCTGCACACAATCGATAATGTGCTTAAAAATTGGACCGATCGTGTAGGCTACTGCATGGCCAGCCGAGGCAGCCATTTGAATGAAATTATTTTTCATTATTAACCGGAAGGATTGTACATTCAAATAAAAAAAGAAATTTGAGAAAATATTCAGTAGTTTTGTTTTTAAAGGGTTTTCAAAAAAAAAAGTTATTTGACGGACCCTTTATTACTTCATTTACGAATGTAAAGTAGTAGTAGTAGTGAGAGAACTAGTTGAAATGATAGATATTTCAAAAAGTTCGTACAAGCTCGTTGTCGCTTTGTTCCTTTTGGAGTACCGAAAGCGAAGACGATGAACTGTCACTACCTGATATTGGGTGGTTCAGAAAGATCATATCCTTTCCTAATTAACGACATCATGGCATTCATTCTGCACAGTCTAATCCTAATTGTTCGAACGTCAAAAGCCTTATGTATCCTTGCTGCTATTGGCGTACCGAGAGCGAAGACGATGAACTGTCACCATCTGGTATTGGGTAGTTCAGAAAGATCATATTCTTTCCTAATTGCCGATTTTATGGCATTTATTCTTATATACCTTTGCTCTGATTGGAGTGTCGAAAGCGATCTTGTAATCAAAGAATAGATTTCCGTACTGGATTCTAAGGAAGTCATGTGAGTCACTGAGAAATTCTGAGGACTATAGTTGAGGCCTGTTAATCTTGTCACTTTGTGTCGTACTTTACGTTCTTATTTGGTCATTACAACCCTGTAGTTGGGATTACAACCAAGCTTCTCACTCCACCCATATTGTGCGTGTGAATTTTATCCATTAGTGGCGGGACGTATAGTTTAACATCAACTCCGAACGACTGAGTATTGAGAAGCTTTTCATGGCAATTTTCTATCTCTCAGAATTTTCCCCTGAAATTATTTCGTTTTGTTCGAGATGTCTGTGTTAGGGAGCAAGCAGGTGGTTGGAGAGACTTTAGTCAGAATTACTATCTTCTCTCACCACCCAAGTTGTGCGTGTTTGTTTTATTCATAAGTGAGGCAGGCCCTACTTGTAATGTCGACTTCAAACATGAGAAACTTTTCATGACAATTTCATTTACTCTCGGAATTTTTACCATAAGACTGCTAAGGGTCACAATGTTAGCTTAATTTATTAAAATATTTAGGATGATGATAAAACATTCAGTTTTCCGCACCAAATCCTATTGAATGCTAGAAAAAAGAACGGGAAAAGAAGGGATCAGTACTTATGCTCTTCAAGTGCACTTTTTATGGGGTTTTTGAGGGTTTTATTCAATAGCGCTGCATTTGTTTTGGGTGCCAAATTGATGGTCTTGTATTTTTTTAATCGCACTTAATATGGACTTTAAATTAGAAATCAGCGGTTTTTCATAAACTTTTCGCATTGTGTTAATAAACTTATGGGCCTGTATGACTCCGATTCCCTGTAATCCAGTTTTAACTAGTACAACATTACATTATAGAATGTTATATACATACGTACATAACTATTCATTACAACCCTTCAGTCATGACTATGACCTAGCTTCCACACCAGTTATGTTGTGTGTGTTAATGTTATATATGAGAGGCAGGACCTGCAGTTTAAAGTCGACTCCGAACGTCATATATTTTTTGATAAATCTTTTGTGGTAATTTTTATTTACTCTTAGAGTTTTTGCCAGAAAGCTGCTGAGGGGAAATCGCCGAATATTTTTTCATATTCCGTTTTGTGGGAGAAGTTTGACCTGGAGTTTGAAACGCGGTGTTACGTCTAATAAGCCAACACACTACCTACTAAACAGTGACGTTGCGTGCGGGTTTTCTGTGCCCCAAATGCGACAATTTTGCTTATTTACATACTCGCCAAAATCAAAATGAGCTTCATCTGAAAAGATAATTTTTTGCCAAAATCGGCATCTTCTGGTGTAGGCTACTGCATGGCCAGCCGAGGCAGCCATTTCAGTGAAATTATTTTCCATTATTAACCGGAATGATTGTACTTTCAAATAAAAAAAGAAATTTGAGAAAATATTCAGTAGTTTTTTTTAAAGCATTTGCAGAAAAAAAAGTTATTTGGCGGACCCTTTATGTTAGAACTCTTAAATGGTGGTTAAAAGAATTTCTCCGTGTTGAAACCATGTCATCACCCATTAAGTCAATCAAATTGAAGGTAAACTGACCGGCAGATTATTTTTTTTAATTTTTTCCATAAATTCTATAAGATTTTTACAATTCCAAATACAATAGAGAACGTACAAATGAGTGTATATACGAGTATGTATTCATTAATGGAAATTATATAATTTTCTCTTTTAATACCCGTATTACCCGGTAAAATATATTCATTTACGGTGACAAATTTGATCATCTCTCATTACTAAAGTAAATGGCAATCAAAATATTTTTTTTGTTCTTTTCTCTTCCGCAAAGACTTGATTAGACGCCTGTATACATTCTGTATCTAATGAGGAAGAAATGCGATGAGAAAGAAAGTGTTGCCATGTGTAGAAATATACACGATATTAAACGATAATCATCGTAATAATGCTGGTGATAATGACAATTTGCCAAACAATATTTCATTCAATCCAAATACAAATTTATACTTCAGACAACATCATGATAATGATGATGAAGAAGAAGAAAAACACACACACACACATACACAATTTCTATACTTTACGATACAATTTATGACACAAAAATTAAGTCACATTATTATTTCGTTAAAAAAAAAACGAAAAAAACAGAAAAAAAATCGTTGTCTTGACTGGGATTCAAGTGTCACACTCTCTTTCTCTGTGTAAACATTTGTCCCGGTCCATACGTACGTACGTACGTACGCCAATGAATATTGTTAGTGACGTTTATTTATTCATTTCATAAGAAGGAATATTTTTTTTTTTATTATTTCATATTCTTTATTGTTATTGTTGTTGCATTTAATCATTTTACAAAATAAACTTCGCGACTTTTCCAAAATACAAATACGAACAATATATGATCTTTATATGTATGTATATAACAAGTGTATGCATATGTACATATGTATGTATATGAATCGTAATACATGCCTTAAATATGAGGGTAAAGGTAATTGTATGATATATAAATGACCATTGCTTACAGCCAGTGGCGACTAATTAGAATTATGGAATTGGATTTTGTTTTATAAGTTCTCATTTGTTGCTATTTGTCGTCTCAATTTAAAGTAAAATTCACTAAGAGAACGAAAATTGTATTTAAATTGCGAAGAAAGTCTCAGCTTAAATGAGGCTTCATAACTAAGCTTTCGAAAAGATGAAGGGAAGGGAAAGAAAACCTTGCAGAGTACAGAAACTGGAGGCTTCCTAAAGTATTACTTTGGCACGAACGAAATTCTTTTCAAACGGTAATGCTGATCCCAATAAACCCAAAACATTTTCCTTACAACAGTAAAATTGTGGTTTCAGAAAGTCCACTTAATGAAGTTTTCTCCTCAACCGCTGGAACTAAACCCAATTTTTTTTTTTTGTCTTAGGCCGGAGGTGGGAATCTTCAAAAGACACTTTTGTTCCAACAAAAGAGTGCACGATTCACCATCACTGGTGCCTACGTACTAAACCCACCTCCTACACACTTCAACCACTCTCCCTCCGCGGGACTGCCGTAAGATATTACTTCGCGGAGAGCTGGTTAGCCCTAAAGCTTGGTCACACTAAGTTAAATTTCGCCTCCGTTCCTCCAGCCTTCAGAGTTCTACCATAACTTCAGCCATTCTCTGACTGTATTGGCTCCATAGAATCCTAGAATTCAACACCTCCTCCATAAGCCGAGTTGGTCCGAAACTCGTTTCCCCGGGCCATCTAAATGTGGGGCAGCATGTTAGAATATACTCCGCGTCTTCCTCCTCATCTACACAGTTTGGACATAAAGGGGAAATATCATGTCCAAATCTGTGCAGGTATTTCCTGAAGCACCCATGACCAGTTAGGAACTGGGTCACGTAGTAGTTCAGCTCGCAATGTTCGTTCTCCACCCAAAGGGTTACATCAGGGACAAGGTGAAATGTCCATCTCCCCTTTAAATCGTTCTCCCATCGTGACTGCCATTTGTGCATGGAAGTCCTTCGTTCCTTCGCCTTTATAGCTGCAGTTCGTCCTGGAAACTCGAGATGGCGAAAGTATATCCGCCTCATCTCATCCGCCAGTATGTCTATTGGTATTGTCTTTGCCAATACCAATACTGCTTCATCAGACACTGTCCTGAAGCCACTTACTTGTCTAATCGCGCTTAGACGATACACCGAGGACAGTATTCTCCTTGTCGTCCCCACGGAGAGTGCCTCCGACCATATTGGGCAAGCATATAACATTATCGACGTTACAACCCTCGATATTATCCTCCTCTTGAATGTGGACCTGGTCCTCCAATATTTGGCATCATTCTCGCCAGTGCTCCCTGTGTTGCAGATGCCTTTTCGCCGATGTATTTCACGTGCTCCTTGAAGTTCAACCTGTCATCGATAATCACTCCCAGGTTCTTTATCGCCCTCTTAGATTCGATCTTTGTACCTTCAACGGTCACTTCCATCTTCTCCACTATCTTCCGGCCACTTATCAAGACGGCCTCCGTTTTATGGGAACTAAACCCTATGAAACAATATAAATGAGGAGCTATAGTTTGCGCAAACTTGTTGTGCTTATTAACAGCAGATATTCGAAATGAATACGCAGCAACTGTATTGATGACCTAAACAGTTTACGCATCTTAGAAGTGATATATCCAGATTCGAATTCGAAAATTTCAGATGATTTTTAAATTTTTGAAATAAAAGGCACCCTAAGTGAGTTGCCTTTATCCCCTTAAATGATGATAACATCAGACAAGAGTCTGGCAACGTTATCTTATGACAAAGAGTAGACGTCAATGTGTAAGTCGACAAATGGCAACTCTACCATTCTAGAACTTGCTGCAGTGTATCACACAGGCGTAAAATAAACTTGTTAGTGGAGCAATCACCGCATTAAACGTCGTAATAAACTGGTTTATTGTCTCGTGGATAGGGATCTCTTTCCCAATTCTGTTATTCTCACAAATTTTTGGAAGTTTTTTCTTCTGAAATGAATTAATTTTGCAGAGGTTGAAAGTACGTATTCTGATGATACATTCTTCTCATCACAGAATCCTCGTATTGGGTTTTGGCGCGGGATACCTATTCTGAAGAAGTGTTTGTTGAATCTACAGCGCCTCGTCAAACAACCAGTTACTATTCACAGGCTACTCCTATATAATCTACTGCATGACAGTTTGTTTCCAGACCTTACCAATAACATTTGTCTGCTCATGCCAGTTTGTTTTACTACATAGCAAATATTATACGTCGTGCATCTGCACAGCAAAGGCTCTAATCATTAATACGGTAAACGTTCTAAATTTTCAGTCACCAAAGTAAAACTCGGTCTTTTAAGACCTTGTCTTTTATTTGCTAGATTTTTAAAATTAACTCCATAACTATAGTACACCCACGCTAATTTCTAATTAGTTGCCAACTGCTGTATAAAATATCATTTGTGGGATTATTTATACCTCCTGGTAGATACTGAAAAAATATGATGAAAATGAAGATGATAATGGTGGCGGCGGTGTCAGTGACGATGAATAATAATGAATGAACTGCTGTGTGTCTTGTCTTTATTGTTATGGTTGTTGTAGTTGTTTTTATTCTTTCAATTTTCAATTCAATTGATGGCGCACGGAAGTTTTTTAACGAACGAAAATACACAAAAAAAAAAGAAATACTCGAGATAAACAAAGTTTCGAAATCTTTCGAAATTCTTTAGAACTGTATGTGTATGTGTGTGTATGTGTGTGTGTGTGTATGTAATAGAAGGAAATGGAAAGAACAACAGCGACAAAAAGAAAATAAAGGAAAAATATTTCCATGGAATGCAAGCATACGCATGTAAAGTTTTGTAATTTTCAGTAACTTTCTTATTTAAGTACGTACATATGTAAATGGATATTTAAGTAAATAATTTCATATTAAAGTCTACGACTGACTATTCAGTACAGCAGTGTTCACATAAAATCCGGCCTTATCAAAGGTTCTGGAGAAAATTTAAAACTAAAAATGGAACACCTTTTCTTTTTTTCCTATATTTTACACGTGCTGAAATAAACCAAACCCTGGGTCATTTTAGTTGATAATGTTTTACCATTTTTTTTGATGTTGCTCGGTTTTCTCAGGAAAAAACTGTTCCACCTGTGTTTTGGAGGTCTCTACAATTTTTTTTTACGGTATTGATAGTTCTGTATTCAGAAGGTTGTCCAAATCATAATCGAAAGACACAAGATTTGAGGATGTACATCAAAACTGTTTACCTAAAAGGTTTTGATACCCGCCCATTGTGATACCACAATTTATTATTTCTCTTAATCTCTGAACCCTTCGGAGTTTCTGATGAAGTGGTTGATACTACCAATGACAATCATAGATAATTTTAAATAGTCTAACTAGTAGACACCAAGATACCTTTTTCTATACTGACACAATGCCGGAAAAATGCCTAGTAAGTGAAAAACTGTTTCCTCCTGTTCCTCATCTCTGCAGCTTCTATTGAAGTCATTTGCGATCTGTCGAAGACCAATGCGCCAGTAGTGGATCCAAGAACCACACCGAAATTGCTCCTTTGGAGTTTAAGTAGACTTTCCGTATGCCTTCTGTCTAGCCTTAAGCAGAATTTCTGCGCCGTTTTGCCCGTATCCGAAACCACCCTTCTGGCGTTAATGGAATCCAAAACTTTACTGTCAATTAGGAGCCCGCAAGTCTTTAATGTATTTCCCAAGAGAACTTTATCGAAGAGGTTGATACTTGGCCACATGTGCTCTGTAATTACCCGAAATATCGTCATATCCCGGAACCCGCATAATAAGAACGTCCTACCAATCCCTCAATTTGTTGATATGTTCTTGCAGGTCGTTATTTCGGGACCCAGACTTCTGTGAAGATTCTATACAGATCGATTGAGGAAGGAAAGAGAGTTGCTAGCTATTTACCAATGTCCGTCTCAGACGTAGACTTCTCTCATTTTGCTCACCCGTTATCGATAGTTTGCAGAGCTATTGTTACTAGATATTGCATCATTTCCTAAATTCATTCAACTTTCAGGCTTCTGATCCAAAGGCATGCTTTAAATGTGAAGCCGTGATACTGCTGGTCAACGCCATTTAAATGGATTTTGTCAGTTAGCCTATGAAAGAAGCATTTCTTCGTTTGGCTTCGCAGTATATGTTCAAATAAGATTTGATTTAACAATGCTACAACTCCTTCCTATCCAATTCGTTGTAGTAGTCCTTCGAAAATGGAAAGGCGATCCAATAAGTTTTACTTCACATACATACATACATAATTGGTCTTTACAACACAACCCTTCGGTCAGGCTAACGACCTAACTTCTCATAAATTTCACTTCATTCATGCAAAAACTAAACATTGAGCTTTTTTATAACGGGTGATTTTTTAAATTTGGTGAATGGGCTCTTGGAAAGTTGACCGAAGATCCACTTCTTTATCCAAAAATTGTGTTTAGCGACGAAGCTCATTTTTGGCTCAATGGATACGTAAATAAGCAGAATTGTCAATTTTGGAGTGAAGATCAGCCAGAAGCATTGCAAAAGCTACCAATGCATCCAGAAAAAGTCACAGTTTGGTGCGGTTTATGGGCTGGTGACATCATTGGACCGTACTTCGTCAAAGATGCTGCGAATCGTAACGTAACTGTGAATGGTGAGCGCTACCGTGAGATGATATCCAACTTTTTTTTTGCCCAAAATGCAAGAGCTTGACTTGCATGACATGTGGTTTCAACAAGACGGTGCCACATGCTACACAGCACGCGTAACAATTGACTTATTGAGAGGCAAGTTCGGTGAACATTTTATTTCACGCTTCACGGGACCGGGACCGGTCAATTGGCCACCTAGATCGTGCAATTTAACGCCTTTAGACTATTTTTTCTGGGGCTATTTTAAAGCTCATGTCTATACAGACAAGCCCACTTTAATTGACGCATTGGGAGACAACATTGAAGCATTTATTCGTGAGATATCGGCCGAAATGTTGGAAAGAGTATTCCAAAATTGGACTAAGCGGATGGACCATTTGAAGCGCAGTCGCGGTCAACATTTGAATGAAATAATCTTCAAACATTAAATTATATGGACCGTACTATCGATTCAAATAAAGATTTCATGTATTTGTCTGAATTTTATGTGTTTTTTTTTTTTGAAAAATTTTCCTATAACTCTTAAAATATCATCCATTACTTCCTGCTTTCTTCAAATGGTCTACAGCAGTGCCACCCTCTCCCAACTTTTTCCAAGATTGACAAACCAGAGCGAGTTAACATTAAAATTATCATATCAAAAATGACCAAATCTGTGTGCAGCTGTTTTTCTACTGACAGCACCATATTTGTAAACTTTAGAAAAGACTTCAAGGTTTCGAAAATCTGAAATATACAATATCGCCCCTTAAACAAGCTTTAGCGTTGCCCAATGCAATTAATATTACCACAAATATTCCATTTTGAAGTTATCTACCAATAATTTGTGACCAAGAAGTTTGTGAATTATTTTTACTGACAAATTCTCTTTTCATTTATTGCTAGAAACGACGGGACGCCGGATTTTGAGTGAACAATAGTTGTTTTAATTAATAATTAGTTACACTAATTTATTGAGTTGTTTATGTGATGTACTAAAAATAGGTTCTATTTATTTTTGAAAATGCAATCTAGAGAGAAAGTCTAAAAATTGTTGCTGTAACTTACAATAGAGATTCTAAAGATCAAAAAAAAAATGGTTTTCAGTTCATTAATCATATTTTTTAATTAAACATACATTCTCCACTTTCCAACAATGTTATGTCAAGTATAAGTATGTAACTATTTTCTATTAAATAATAAATATTTTTATAATAATTTCTCTTAGAATTTATTAAACAAATACAGAATAAAAAAACAACAACAAATTCCTGCTTTAATGCCAGTAAAAGTATTCGTGTACTGCCCCCAATTATTAATTGTGCACCATAAAATTATTGTTTCTTTCTAATCTAATAAATTCTTTAAATGCTTTTTATATACATCTGTACATATATATGTATGTATGTACAGTGCCGGTAAAAAAATAGCACCAAATCTGCACATATTTCATTGTACATAAAATTCCTATTAATATTTTATTTCGATTTAATGGTAACTCTAGATATAGTGCAGTTTGTGCCCTATCTGAAATAATAATTTTTTCTCTTAAAATATGAACACTTTTTTTTATTATCAAACAATGTTAAGAGTAACATATGAAATCTAACGGTAAAAAAAATAGCACTTCTCATTGTTTTTGCAAGATATTCCTTTTGCAATTTTATTTTAAGCAAACATGTGTAGTTATTCGTGAACAGATTGTAGAAGCGAGTGTTTAAAAGGAGTTAAAAAAAATTTAAGTGGAAAAAAACAATAAATATGGGTCGTGGAAAGCATTGTTCTGAGGAAAAAAGAGAAATTATTAAAAAAAAAATGATTTCTGAGGGAAAAACTTACGCGGAAATTGGTCAGTTTCTCAAATGCTCAAACAAAATGATTAGAAATGCTATTACTTATACTAAAAAAGTCGAAACTCGTGGAAGAAAACCTGCAATATCCCCGTTACTTGTCAAGAGGTTGGTACGTCAGAGCAAAAAGGATCCTTTTAAGCCAGCAACGGAGTTGAAAAAAGAGCTACAAATTGCGGCATGCGTTGAAACAGTCCGAAATCGGGAACATAATTTACAACAAGGCATGTGAAAAAACGAATGAAGTTTGCATGTGAGCATCAACACTGGCCCGTAAGTAAATGGAGAAACATTTTGTGGACTGACGAGAGCAAAATTGTTTTGTATGGTGGAAAAAGCTGTCGACCGTTTGTACGACGACCACCAAACGCTGAATATAACCCCCAATTCAGCTGCAAGACCGTAAAACATGGAGGTTCGAGCATTATGATTTGGGGGTGTTTTTCATATTACGGAGTGGGTCCAATATACTGTATCAAAACATTGATGGATCAACATGTTTACGTTGATATACTGGAGAATGTTATGCTACCGTATGCTTCAGAGGAAATGCCATTGTCATGGGTCCTCCAACAGGACAACGACCCAAAACACACCAGTCGAAAAGCCAAGAAGTGGTTCGACGAACATAAAATAAATGTTATGGAGTGGCCGGCGCAGTCGCCAGACTTAAACCCAATAGAAAATCTTTGGGCTGACGTTAAAAAGTACGTTTGGGAAATGAAACCAACCAATAATGAGTCACTATGGGCTATAGTGAAGGAGGCATGGAACAATATTCCAAAAAAAGATGTGAAGAACTAGTTGACTCCATGCCAAGACGTTGTGCCGCCGTTATTGCCAACAAAGGCCATGCCACAAAATATTAAAATGTCTATTAAAACTGTATTATGACCATATAAAAAATCTTTTTAAATTTAATGTATTTTCTATTTTTTTTTTTGTACCTGTTAGTTGAAGTGTTATTTTTTTTACCAATCAAATTTAAGGTTTCAAATTAATTTTGTTTAACCGCTGGACTAAATTAAAATAAATATGTCTGAAATATTTTTAATTTTACTTACAACTGTGTTTTAGTTATCTTTTTACTTAATACATAAAATTCCAAAATTAAATGTTAGAAAAATTTACGACGAAATAATTATTCCATCCTTAGTGCTATTTTTTTTAACGCAGCTGTATGTATATACAATATGTATATACTTTCACACCATTACAAAAGCAAAAAAATTAAATTATTTGTGATTTTTTTGTTTGCTTTTTTTCTGTCATTAATTTGCAATTATTTATACTTTTTTTCCTGGTTCAATGTATTCTATGATTCTCTGATTCTTTTTTTTTTTTTAATTTTATTCGAAAAAAACGAGTTTTTGGCAAACATCTCATTTAAAACTTTAAACAATTAAAGCACTCTACATTTTAAAAAGTATTTTAAGTTGCTTTAAGCATATGGAATCGATAAAACCGAAATTATTTTACTCAGATTTATTAAGCTTCACAGATGCGCGATTAGCTAGATCGTGATTCTTGAATTCAGTTGAATCAGTTGTGTTGCACAGCAGTAGTCTGGCGAGCATCTAAATCACAACTTTCACACTGGTATCCTAGCTCACAACCCTTTTAAATATCGAGTTATCAGGGATTATTCTCGCAGTCGTAATCGAAATTGTGTTCGAATAGAAAATTTTCTGATGATGTTACTCGATACGAAACGAATCGATTTGTTGCTTAGGCGTTGACTAAAATGCAAAAATTGTAAACAAAAAACATATGTTTTCTTACAAAAATAAAAGAAATTTAATTAATCCAAGGAAGAAAAGTTTTATTAAAATTGTAATATTTCGTATAATGGATAATATATTTTGGTTTTACTTTATTTATTATTAGTTGGGGCTGAAGTTTCTTCTGCAGTATCATCTTCAAATATAAAAGAAGACATGGTAGGTTCCATTTTGTCTTCTTCATAATTCGATAAACAGCAGGGAGATGCGTCAGGAATACTATTTTTTGGTGAAGTTGTTGGGGTAACATTTTCTTTGTCGCAATTCTCTTTTGGGCTGCCTGCTGATGTTTTTGAAGGCACAAGAGTTTGAATATTTTTTAGACCCTCAACAGAATTTTAAACTAAACAAGAGTTTGTTAAACTACCTTGCGCCACATTTTTGCATCTTTGATTGGTGGGCCGGAAGCATTGAGCTTAGCTATGGGCTGTTCCCATAGCTGATTAGCTCTTGCCTTTCCCTGAGAAGTATTTGGTATAATACTCTTTGCCAATTCTGAATGCTTAACCATGAAATTTCCATGAATTTCCTTCTGGGTGTAATTAATTTTTAAAAGCTTTGACCTACAAGTACTGGAATTAATTTTTTATTCATAAATTATTATAAATTCGTTACTTACATTTTTTTATATTGTTCTTTACAGCCGAAAAACGTTAATTCGAAAGCTTTAGTGCTTATGAGTAAAAACTCGCAAGGTGGCATTCGAATGATCACACGTTATCGAATGCCATCATTAGAAATTTCGATACACTTTACTCGATAACGAATAAGAGAATCCCAAAACTAAAAAAACTCGCACGTTCGAGTAAAAATTCGTTGGTATACGACTGCCAGGATTAGCCCCCAGTTCTAGTCATAGCTACTAAAATTGACCCCCTTGTTCTGTAACAAGAACGACTGCAGATGAACGTCTAAATGTATGAATAAACAATCAATCGAATATTTTAAAGTTATTTTCATATAAAAATATTTACTTACTAAATTGGTCATTAGAACCCCTTGTATTACATGGCAGAATCTACTGTTTACCGTCGGGAATTGGAAATTACAACCCTTCAGTCGAGATCTCAACCTAGCTTCCCATATCACTAATGTTGTGTTAATTTTACAAATGCGGTTTCACGTCGATTCTGAATAACGGATTTAACTTTTATATTCTCTCCCTTATATTATATTAGCCAGCAGACTGCTGAGAGAAAGATGCCGAAAGAAATATTATTTTTTTATATTTCGTTTCTGTTCTAGACGTCTTAGCTGGGTTTTCAACCACGGCCTCATGTCTTATAAAACTACACATTGCCTGCTAGACTACGGCAACTAATACATAAAAATAGACGTTCATTTGAAATCATTGGTCTTAAAGAAACACGGGTTTAGACTTTAAGTGGCAGGCGACTGTTTGCAGGTAGCGAGACTTCCATGCAAAAGACTCAGCTAAAATGTTAGCCTTATTAAACTCTTTATGGGATAAGGCAATCGTTTAAAGGTTTCAGTGACTAAGAATTCCCATTTTTCCCTAACGAAAGAAAGCAAAAAAGGCAGCAGACATGATTATAAAAAAAAATAAAAATAGCAAAGAACTCAATAATGACGATGTCATAATCGACGGCTCAGGACATAGCCAACCGTTTGTATTGGATATAATGCAGTACACTAGGCATCCAAATTGCCAGTCTTGTTTTCTTATATTTCAAGTGTATTTTATTTGAACGTCATAATTTGAAATCACCGTAATCTAGTAGGTAGTGTGTTGCTTATTAGACGTAAAGCCAGGGTTCGAGCCCCAGGCCAGACATCAAAACGAAAATACAAAAAGTATTTCTTCGGCGACTTCCTCTCAGCAGATTTCGCGGTTTAAACCTAAGCTCAGACATCGCCAACGAAACGATATGTGAAAAATATTTCTTCTAACAAAAACCTCTGAGAGTAAACAAAATTGTCGTGAAAAGTTTCTCAAAAATCTGTTGTTCGGAATCGACTTTAAACTGTAGGTCCCTGCACGCATGTATAAAAACTTAACATACACAACATAAGTGGTGTGAGAAGCTAGGTTGTAATCCAGACTAAAGGGTTGTAATGACCAATGATGTACGTATGTATGTATGTGTATTATTCAAACGTTATAACTGAAAGGCAAATTACATTATGAAAGTTTTTTTCACAAACTTTCATTAACCCATTTGCATCATTCAACGATATATTCCGCGTATAAATTCTCTGCCCTATCACCTAAAGCGGGACAATGGCTATAATTAATGACTTTCAGTTGAGCACGCTGGATTTTTTAAAGCAATTGCGCATTAATACGCGATAAACTTATGTTGGAGTCTAAGAAGTTTACAAGAATCTTCAACTTCAGTATATAAATTGTATAGTATTTCTATCTACTATACTTGCATCAATAGTCTGTACATCATTACAACCCTTTGATCAGGATTACAACCTAGTTTCTCGTGTTGTGTGTGTTAATTTTATACATGAGTGGTGGGACCTACAGTTGTTTAAAGTCGACTGGCAATTTTATTTACTCTCAGAGTTTTTATCAGAAAACTGCTGAGCGAGAGTCGCCGAAGAAATATATTTTCGTTATGTTCAAGAATGTCTGGGGTTTGAACCGTGGCCTCATGTCTAATGAGCCAACACACTACCCACTAGGCAACTTCAATAGTTTATTGGAAAGCTTATCTAGAAGTGTAGCGCAATTGTTACACTTTATTAAGTTTGTGGATTATTTGGAAGGAATGATAATGGAAGTATAACACTGTTCATCAAGTAAAGAAGCCTACTCCTATCTGCCTCACCCTATCAATCTCTCTTCTCTTCCTCTCTCTTAAAATTCTCTTACTTTAGGAATTAAAATAAAATGCATTACATAAGTAGGAGCCTTATACGGTGTTCAGATATGCGCCTTTATTGCGTAAATCACAATAAACGCCATTGTTGAGCTCAATATTTCATATAAAGTTTCAATTAATTATTACGCAATAAATACGAAAATTGTTATAATATTGAGTAAAACTTTAAATGCAGCACTGTTATAAGTGTGTTTAGTAGGCATATTACAATTTACCGAACACTTTCTGTTGATATTTGACAACGCAAATGTCAACAACGATAAACAAAAAAAAAAACAAAAAAAAACAATGTTGTTGAAACAACCAGCCGTTTTGTTTACCAGCTGTCAAATGAATATTGAATAAGCAGCTGAACTGCGTATATTATTATGTCTGAACACTTAAAATATTGTACTCAGTAAACCGAACATTGACTCAATAAAAGTCCATATCTGAACATAGTAAAGGGTCCGCCAAATGACTTTTTTTTTGAAAATGCTTTAAAAAACTACTGAATATTTTCTCCAATTTCTTTTTTTATTTGAAAGTACAATCCTTCCGGTTAATAATGGAAAAAAATTTCATTCAAATGGCTGCCTCGGCTGGCCATGTAGTAGCCTACACCAGAAGATGCCGATTTGGCAAAAAAAAATCATCTTTTCTTCAGATGAAGTTCATTTTGATCTTGGCGGGTATGTAGACAAGCAAAATTGTTGCATTTGGGGCACAGAAAACCCGCACGCATACATTGAAAAGCCGACGCACCCAGAACGAGTCACTGTTTGGTGCGGATTTTGGTCCAGAGGCATAATTGGGCCATTTTTCTTCGAAAGTGAGTGGCCGTTACAGTCAATGGCGATCGTTATCGGACCATGTTGAACGAATTTTTGTTCACAAAAATTTAAGAGGAGGAGGATATTGGCAACATTTGGGTTCAACAGGACGGCGCTACGTGCCACACAACCGAAGCTACACTCGATGTTTTGCGCCCTGTTTTTGAAGATCGCATTATCCGCCGCAGAGCTGATGTCGTTTGGCCACCTCGTAGCTGCGATTTGACACCGTTGAACTATTATTTGTGGGGTGCCGTCAAAGATAAGTGTTACGCCGACAAGCCAGAGACAATTGACGCTTTAAAGGACAATATTCGTGAAGCCATTGGTGAAATACAGCTGCACACAATCGATAATGTGCTTAAAAATTGGAGCGATTGTGTAGGCTACTGCATGGCCAGCCGAGGCAGCCATTTGAATAAAATTATTTTCCATTATTAACCGGAAGGATTGTACTTTCAAACGAAAAAAAAAATTTAAGAAAATATTCAGTAGTTTTTTTAAAGCGTTTTCAAAAAAAAAGTTATTTGGCGGACCCTTTATTACCCTGAGTATGAATATCAGTTTAAAAAGGGAAATAACAAATTTTCTGAAAGAAAACTTTTATAATGAGAACAAGAACTCAATAGATTTGAATTAAAATTCATACATATTTAAGCTATTGAAAAGAGGTGAAATATCATCTTATTTAAGTAAATATATATTTTTATTATAAATTGAGCAAAGACTGTATCAATCATTAAAAAAATATGCGGCTTTATTTAAAAGATAGCCAAGTAATTCAAGACCACCTGTTAAAAAGCCAGCCCATATGTATACAAATTTTCAATGGTAAATTTGATCTGCATATACATATTTCTATACCAAATATTTACAAAATCCATTGATTTTAAAAAATAAACAACAAAATAGTCTTACAACTCAGCTGAGACTAGCTTGACTGAGTCATCCATCAATCATCGTAATTAATGGAATTCAAGACACGAAATTTTTGTTTGTCTCTCTCAACTAAAAATATGTAAATAAACAAAAAACCGAAATAAATAAATAAATAAGTAAATAATTATTTATAAACAATTAAATTTAAGTTACAATTATAGTGCTTTAGTACTTTTTCTGTTTAAATGAATACGAGGAAGTACAACGTCTAGGAAGGCCCTAGAAAAAAAACTTTATTTTTTTTATTGAATCGATAAACCTATAGAGGTTTGCGATAAACGATATATAACGTATAATTTTAGATTATTTACTTTGTTTTTTTTTTGGTTTTTAATTTGCCTTGTTATTGTTTTTTTTTCTTTTTTGATTGCCTAAAGCCAAATTTTTATTCATTTAAATTTATTATGTAAAGTTCGAGGAAAAAAATTAAATTTTTTTTTGTTTTTTTGTAAGCAATTAATGTGAAACACGTGAGTAAGACTCGTTGTTGTTGGAATTTTTTTTATATTTTTTGTGTATTTTCAACACTGAATTTAAATTAATTACAATATTTGAAATAATTAATTATTCAATCTTTGTTTTTTCTTCTATACTTTTAAATGCCTACAACAAGTATTTACAGTCATATCATTATTATTATTATTATTAGGTGTAGTATAAAGAAATCTATTATTGTTATAAACTACGATTTTAGTAATATTGCATATAGCATAACGCTTTTGAACGCAGCAAAGCGATCACCAACTAGATATATAGTCTTCCACTTAACCGGGAAAACGTTTCACAAAAACAAAGTAAAGGTAGGATTAGCCAAACGTTCACGAAACCGTACGGAGGAACGTATGTTCATTTCTAGTATGTGAAATGCATTAAAAACGATTACTCTACTGTATTGGATTCTCGATGAGCATTTGCATTATATTCAGATGCTATAAACGAACGTTACGTTGCGTTACGTTACAGGAACGTTTGGCTAATTCTACCTTAATACTTCACCTAGCCATGGTCTACATGGCTACATTTAATACCACAACACATAAGAGAGAAATTGACTATAACTAACACGGTATCATGAGGTAAAATAAGAAAGAACCTCCAAAAACCATTCAATAGAATAGAAAGGTTTTCCAGCAGGCTAATCGACTGATTTTTTTCAATATTTTATTAGGACTGCTCGAGGCATTATTTAAAAAATGGACACAGTTTTTTACAGGCAAAGTAATATTACTGGACTCTGTGAGATACATATAAATAAGAAGAGGTTCGTTGCTCAGCTGCCACTGTTCTTTTAGTAGACTTATCGAAAAACTTGGCATTACGGCAAATGACTTCTGCAAGCAATAGCTAAAGGTCTAAGGAGAGGGAGAAACTGTCTTTCACCTCATGTGTCAGTGCTCTGCTCTTGTCATACTGAGACAGAGTTTTTTTCACCTCTCATACATATCGACGCCTCCATTCTATAACGTTCTAAGTGTACTTGTTCTCGCATTTTTAAATTCTACGTTCTCTAACTTAAATACTGTCAAAATTTGATTAAGATGCGCCGATCCGTTCCGTAGTTATAGGAAAAAATCTTCTTAGAATACACATGTGGTCGTATGTCGCGTGAAATCTTTGAGAGCTCATAACTCAAAACACACTTTTTCGACTTAGGATGTTATAGAACGGAGGCGTCGATATGTACATAAGATACATAAATGGTCATTACGGTCCTTTAGTCAGGATTACATCCTAGCTTCTCATGTTAATTTTTTATACATGAATGGCGGGACCTACAGTTTAAAGTCGTCTCCGAACGACGGATTTTTGGAGAAACTTTTCATTTCATTTTTTGCCAGAAATCTGCTGAGAGGAAGTCGACGAAGAAATATTGTTTTTTTCATATTTTCGTTTTGATGTCGGACCTGTGGTTTGAACCGTGGCCTTACGTCTAATAAGCCAATGCACTACCTACCAGACTAAGGCAACTTTTCCACCTCTCACTCCCGAATATTCTTGACCTAGCTTTTTAATATAAAGATTGCTGCAATGGAAAGATTTATTTCGAAGTTGGGTTGGTTTCCTCTAGGGAATGCTGGATCCCCGGGTTGATTATTGATTGTGGTAGAATAATGGTTGCAGATAAGATGAAGGATCAGGCTTGGCAACGATTGCTATTTTAAAAACAAGGCTTTCTCCGATGAGATGCTTCTACTACCTCTTGCGTCAGAGTCTCTGATGAATTTTTAAAGCGAGTTGTAGCTTTTAAAGCAAAGCGAGTCATTTGCAACAACCTCTGGTATAAATTGTCGTAATCCTTTCTCGGCGGCTTAAGGGAATTTTAGGTAATTAGATACGTTTTCTTATATATTTGGATAGATTAGCAGGAAATATATTATCTCGTATTTATTAAAAGCAAACATTCTTCTACTATCCTTCCAAGTCAAGTTTGATTAACCGGTATGTATGACAGCGCAAATCCTATATAACAAGGCAGGCAAATAGGAAATGGATTCACTTCACTGCCTTGAAGAAAACGAACCATATCGATGTGATTATCGGTTGACGTTTTAGGTCCCATCATCAAACGGCGACAGTACACTTTGGCCTGGGGAGTCCTGAACATATACAGTCAACGCTCCTATAACGTGATACTCTCAGAACGCGGTTTCCATATAACGCCGGGCTGAAATTGCGACAACCCTCTTATAACGCGGTACGCTGAGAACGCGGTTTCCACATAACGCGGAATTGAAATTGCGACAGTCCTCCTATAACGCGGTATAGGAGTTTCCCTTCAACAACATTACATAAGTTCCTTCCGCACAGCCTGTGAATGACGCTAGCAACTAGATAGGGGTTTAATATCAGTTTTATCTCCGCCGCAAAAGCACAGCCGAGATATATAACCAACATGTTTATATAAATATACCAACTTATATCATAGCCGAATACAACATCGATTTCAGTCATCACAGAGCTCTTTCACAGTACATAATTCAATAAAAATAATTTATAATTTATCTTGTATTGGTCTCCATATAACGCGGTACGAATGATGTGATTTGTACTAATTCCGAGTTTCTTATAGCACGGTTTCCATACAACGCGGTAGACGGTTTCCATAGAAAGCGCTACGAATTAGCCTGGTCTGTATGGTTACATCCGAGTTTTTTATAGCGCGGTTTCCATACAACGCAGTACGCACTCACCGCGTTATAGGAGGGTTGACTGTATCACCAGAGACGGAATACTACTGGCTTACGGTTAAACTTTCATCTTTAAACCCTATGGTCAAAAATTTACCCGTATGAAGGTTGTAGTCTTACTTGTGGACTAACCTGAGAAAAATAATGGATTTCTTTTTACTATACCTTATATTAAAATTTTTTTAAATCTTTTTTATAATCGATTTTTTTTTTTTTTTGCACTGACGTGCTGTGTTTAATAGTCAACTTAATTTAACTGTCAGATTTCATTTATCACTGTTTATACGTATCAATTTTAATGAATTTCTTTAATTATTTATTTATTTTAAATAAAATAATTATTGTATCTACTTTTTTAATTTATTTGTTATTAGAAAAAAATTCTCAATTTAATCTTTAAAGTTCTATTAAGATTCATTCAATTTTTATGGCGTGTAAATAAACTTTGTTTTCAAAATGTTTATTTTAGAAAGAAAGAAAAAAATGAAAAAAATACCCATGGGAACCTGATTTATTCACGCTTTAATATTGAGGGCTATAATATTGCAATTATTAAATGTAATTTAATATTATTAACGTTATAATATTTATTAATAATAACTTTAATAATAATAATAAATTAAGCTTTATGACCCATTTTAATACAATCTAAAAATGAGTCATTCGTTCAATTTTAGTTGATTTTATTTAAAAAAGAAAAAAAAATTGTTTTGAATCGAAATTATTTGCAGAATTCAATATTTTTTTCATTACAATTGGTACTCAATTAAAACCAAACCCTTGCGGAATAACCTATAAATTGTTATCGTTTAATAATAATTGTTCTTGTCCTTAAATGTTGACTCTAATTTTAATAAGAATAAGACCTAAGAAGTGATTAGCTCTAGGATCGTTAGGGAATGTCGCCGCTGTCTCGACCTTCTCTCGGGGCGCTTCACCAGTGTCTCTCTGGCGTGGGTCCCCAGGCACAGTGAAATTCCGGGAAACTGTAGGGCCGACGAGTTCGCCAGAATCCTCTTCTGTTGAATTGGGTATGCCACTTGCCTCGGTCAAGTTGACCATTGCGCAGAGGTTCTTTCGGGACGCCAACCTATCCTGGGTCAATGAGGAGTCCTGCTCCATCTCTAGACTCACCTGGCCCAGGATGGATAGAAGGCGTACCAACCGATTACTTGGTCTTGGTCGTGATGTCATCTCGACTACAGTGGCCGTTCTTACAGGTCATTGCGTCATGGGTAGACACGCGGAAAGAATGAGGCTCCCTTTCAACGACTTCTGCCGTGGATTCAGGTCAACTGAGGAAGAGGAGACTGTTCTTCACTTTCTTTGCCAGTGCCCGTCTCTTGCTAGGTGTAGACATAGGCTATTTGGCTCTCCATTTCTTGTCAGCTTGATGGAGCTATCATCTATTGACATCAAGGATATAGCTTCGTTCATCAAACTTTCTGACTGGTTTTCCGGTGCGGAGTAGTCGTGCTTTTGTTGTGCAGCCCTTGCGCTGACCAACTTCTTCCTTTTCCCTGATTTTGGTGGAACTTGGTTAGTACAGTGACTGCGTTCACCCGTGGCATCACAACGGGCCGCTATGCGTGCTCAAGTGAGCGTTGTGATTACAGAGCTACCACTCCGACCTAACCTAACATAACCTAAGACCTAAGAAGCTTGGAAAAAATTCTCTCTTTTGTTTGCTTTCTTCTTAGAGTTTAAAGGTATAATTAGCCAAACGTTTACGTAACGTAACGGAACACACTTGAGCTTCTGCAGAAGCTATTTGTCGTAATGCCAAGTATTTCGATACATACATACATACATAATTGGTCATTACAACCCATCAGTCAGGATTATGGACCTAGTTGCTTACACCACTTATGTTGTGTGCATTAATTTTATACACGAGTGGCGGGACCTACAGTTTAAAGTCGATTCCGAACGACAGACTATTTTAAAAAACTTTTCATGGCAATTTTATTTACTTCGCAGAGTTTTTTTGGCAGAAATCTGCTGAGAGGAAGTCGCCGAAGAAATATTTTTCTTCGTATTTCCTTTAGTTGGAGATGCATGTCCTAATATGCCAACACACTACCTACTAGACCATGACGACTTTTTTAAGTATGGGACGCAAATAATGTAGAAGATTTGCCGCTTTCCCCGAGAAATGGGTGGCATTCATAGACAAGATTGAACGTCGAAATGAGCTTCAAAAGGGACTTTTTAGAAAACCTGGCTGTCCGAAAATGGCTGACTTCCAAAATGTTAGTTGCTTTGTGTTTGAACAAAGTATAGTGTTTCGTAAAGCCGCTGTACAAAATGTTTACAATGTATACTATTTCAAAACGTCGTCAATGTGCATTTTTAACGCAGTAAAAAAGCAATCAGGCATCGGATTTATAGTTGATGCATTGTTTGGTAACTTTGCATATGTACAAAATTTATATATCGTAGTAGAACTGCATACAAACTTTGTATTGATACATTTTGGAAGTCAGCCTATATTAGTACACTCTCAGAGAATATTCCGCTACTGAGTTTCTGATATCTAACTCTTCTATGTACAAGCCATACCCTGTTTTCACAGTCAACTTCAAATTGTCGGTATTTCTACGCAGAGAATATGGAGTAGAATTTGTCTTTGCATACCAGTAGTCTTTAACGGTACCTTAAGACATGTTATAGAGGAGTATATAATCAATCGGTACTGAGAAATAGGAGTCCACGTCTATAGAGTTTTTATGGTGTTGTTCAGTTTATTGTGTATAAGCCCAATTTAGCACTGCGTGTCGTTCTCAGAACATTGGTAGGTAAAAAGAATGGCAGGCGGCACTCTAATGCTTCAAAACGTAGGCGCACAAATATATGTGTAGGCGGATCCTTAACTTTATTAACGTGTTAATGTCTGTGGACGCAGAGCACACCGTTTTCGAATGTGCACGCTGGCACTGACGTCGATTGTTGGGACGATCACGGCCGGTAACATTGTCGGGATTATGATCGCGACTAAGGAAAATTGGACCTCAGTGGCGAATTACGTGGAGAGCATTCTAAGACTGAAGAAGAGGGATCTTGAGGCTGCGGAACATGTGGGCACGCCGGAATAGATGAAACTGGCACACGTGCCAAGCGGAATTCGAGGCAGGGACCTGGACGAAAGGAATAGTGGAGACACTTAGATGTCGCTTGTCGCCGTAGTCTAGTAGGTAGTGTGTTGGCTTATTAGACGCAAAAGCCTGGGTTTGAGCCCCAGGCCAGGCATCAAAGACAAAATACAAAAAGTATTTTTTCGGCGACTTCCTCTCAGTAGATTTCTGGCAAAAAAACTCTGAGAGTAAATAAAAATTGCCATGAAAAGTTTCTCAATAAATAAAAATCTGTCGTTCGGAGTCGATTTTAAACTATAGGTCCCACCACTCATGTATAAAATTAACACACACAACATAAGTGGTGTGAGAAACTAGGACGTTGTACAATGGGTCAATTCGACCTCCGGGTACTGTACTTGTCTTAATTGACAAGTACACGTCCTCTAACCTAACCTAACCTAACCTAGATGTCGCTTCAACTTTCGACACGCAGTCCGGACACAGATATGAACACGCAGGGGCCAAAGGGCCAAAGGGACTCCACTCCGAAGTAATACCACCGTGGTTCCGGAGTGGGCACAAGTCCACGAAACGAGAAAGGGAATTTAGTGGGTGAGGGCCCCACACACGGGGGATGTGACGACTTCCTCTATGGTGCGGTTAGGTACATTTACCCCTCCTCGACGTGAAAAAAATGTCTGTGGAATACCCATACAGTATGCTTGAGCGATTAACCTATTTTGTTTGAAAATAAATTCAAGGAATTATTGAATTTATATTTAAATTTTGTGAGACGTCTGTAGCGGACACTAGCTTATACCATAACTTATCAGCGTTGAGCCATTAACGCCGTTAATTTAAATTGAAGTTTATTTTTTATGTTTGTTGGATGTTTGAATAATTTAAACAAAGTTTTAAGAGAATCAATAACCATAAAATATAAAATTGATACGAATCGACAGCGGAGCGCAGAACAGCACAGCATTAAGAATATTTAAATTTTTATTTTTTTTTTAATTTCATAGATTTCAGTCAAGCGCACACTACATACAGGTCCCTGCTGCTGCTGGGTTCATTCACCCTTTTTGGTTGCTTTTTTTTAATCAATTTTTTTTTAAAGATTTTTTCCTTCATTTTATTTATTAATCTTGAATTATTTTGATTAACAAAAGATGCCGTATAATATTATGAATAATTTTTAGAGTTTTTTTTTCTTTCTTTCTTTCTTTCTTTCATTCTGTCGATTTAATGAAAGAATAAATAAAACTTTCACCCAAAAATTCATTTTGTATGCTCAAATCAAAATGAGAAAGAAATGAAAAGAAAAAAAAACTTCAAATTAAAGAATGAAAGATCATTCGGCCGGGCTTTATGAATAAATTTTATTTGAATTTTCTGGTTCTGATTCTGATTCTGGTTCTGGTTCTCATTCTGTTAACGATTTCTGATGGTGTTTCTGTAACTTGACACTGAATGCATGCATTCAAGCTCATACAATAACTAAAGCAACAATAACGGCAATAAAAAAACCAAAACTGTATGTATATACAAGGGAATGTTTGTTTGTTTGAAAGTTTTAGTTCCGCGATCTTCTTGCTATTGCTGGAGGCGAAGGAAGGTAGTTTAAAGAAGAATGAAGAAGACTCATAATTTTTTCTTCATGTTTTCAGTTGAGTTAACAAAATTCTAGTAGAGGTTGCACCAGCAATGACGTTATGTGTGGCATATAAAATCGTTTAAATGTCCGCCACGGCCTCTCTGGGTGAAGCACATTCGAAATGTCCAATTTCCCATGATTCTGGCGCATAAATCAGACTGAATTTGATAGATGGCATGTGTTATATTGGCTTTGAGGACCGCTATGGTTTGTGATTTATTCCCATACACCTGCTACACACACACCCTTCAGTCAGTATTATGGACCTAGTTTCTCACACCATTTATGTTGTGTACGTTAATTTTATATATGAGTGGCGGCAGCTACAGTTTAAAGTCGACTCTGAACGACTAATTTTTTTTTCATGGCACTTTTATTTACTTCGGAGAGTTTTTTGCCAGAAATCTGCTGAGAGGAAGTCGCCGAAGAAATATTTTTTTCATTCGTTTTGTTGGAGGTGACTGACCTGGGGTTTGAATCGAGGCCTCACGTCTAATAAGCCAACACACTACCTCACTCAGAAACGAGATACTTCTCTAGTTGTAACGGAAACCTTTTGACTTGGTTAGGAGTCTATTTTTGCATGCATTGGGGTTTAATCATTAGCCCATAGATCATCCTGTTAATATTTTTTTTGGTAATAATAATACCACCTTGAATGTTGTTTCAAGTATTTTTTTTTATATTTTCGTTTTGATATCTGACCTGGGGCCTTACGTCTAATAAGCCACCACACAGCCTACTAGACTACGGCGACTTCTAAGAAGTGAAGCACATCGGAAATGTTAAATATTCCATGATTCTGGTGTATAAATCTGACTGAATTTGACAGGCAGCATGGTTTATATTGGCTTTGAAGACCGTGGTTTGACTGTGGTTTGTGCTGTTTAAGAAAACCCCACAAGGAGAAATCTAACGGGGTCAAGCCGCACAATTTCGGTAGCTTGTTCACATCTTGTGCAATTGAGATGAGTATGCGCTCGTACTGAACTGTGTGGCACTTAGCACCGTCCTTTTGAAATCACAAGTCGTTGGTGTCCACACCATCCAATTCAAGCCAAAAGAAGTTGTGTAATCATTGACCAACAGTGTTCACGTTGAAAGCGATGGCTTGTCCAGCATCGTTCTCAAAGGAATATAAGTCGAGAAGGCAATCAGCCCTAAATTAATGCTAAACAGTGGCTTTTCGGTATGTTTTGAAGGCTCTTGGATCTCATATGGATTCGGTTCGTCTCAAATACGATAACTTTTTTTACTGACGTACCCATTCATCTAGAAATGGGCGTCATACTGAAGATGATTTTTCGATGAAAATTTTGATCGTTTGCCAACTGCTCGAGAGGCCATTCAGCGAACACACATTGTTGTTTATAGTCGTCCATAGTGATTTGACAAAGCAGACTGCATATATGAAAATTAATTTGACAGACGTAGCTTTAACAAGATGGCCGTTATTAAGTGTCAAAGTGTGAAAGTCCCTATAAACCTTTGTGCTAGAAACGCTTACAGGGTGACCACCTTCTTAGAATATTTGAGTGCAAAATTGTTCGAAACCTTTTTGAGCCAACGAAACATAAACTACCCTCCAATCTGCCACCTCTACAGTCTCATCAATGGATGGGTCAGGGGGGGAAGAGCAGAGGCGTTGGGGGAATGGATCGGGTTGTTATGTTCCTAGGTGTCGATGGCCCGCTATAGACAGTGTAAGAACAGGTTGTCTGCTGGGCTTGGATAAGGCCCGCTTAAGGTTAGTTATTGGGTTTATTACGGTGCAGCGCGAGATTGGGTCGCTGACAAGAGTCTGGAACAGATCCCAGCCGGACTATTGCAGGGTATGTTACGATGAGGAGGAATTGAAAACTATCGAACATCTCCTCTCTAACGGTCCAGCCCTTATTAGTAGGTTGGGGTTGAAGACACTTGGCAGGGGCTTCTTTTTTTGGGTTTGAATTCTGTGTCGGGAGCCGATATAAAGGCTCTCCATAGATTCGTTATCAGTAAGAGCTGGTTGAGGGGTTAGGTTAGGTTATGTTAGAGGTCGTGTACTTGTCAATTAAGACAAGTACAGTACCCGGAGGTCGAATTGACCCATTGTACAATGTCCTAGTTTCTCACACCATTTATGTTGTGTGTGTTAAGTTTAAAGTCGACTCCGAACGATAGATTTTTTTTTTGCTGGTTGAGAAGTGCTAGGGCGTCAAGAGTGTAGTTGCGCTGTCTTGTGTTTTCTGTGGTGTTCCTCCGCTTCCTTATTCTTCCTTTCCTACTTCCTCTCCTTTTTCCCTATCTCCCCTACTATCCTCTTCCCTTTAGGACGTTGTACAATGGCTCCACTGGACCTCCGGGTACTGTATTTGTCTCAATTGGCAAGTACACATCCTCTAACCTAAATCTAAACATAAACTACGCGAACTGTGTGACCAAGACAATATCGACGCCTCCGTTCTGAGATCTCAAAGTTTTCACGCGACATACGACCACATGTGTATTCTAAGAAGATTTTTCCCTATAACTTCGGAACGGATCGGCGCATCTTAACCAAATTTTGACAGTAATGCAAGAACATTCTAAGTGTACTTAGAACGTTATAGAATGGAGGCGTCGATATAATCAAACGGTTAAGGTGGACAGAGCTTGTCGCTCTTCTACAACAGTAGTGGACCGCTATTTGATGTTAAATCAAATGGAAAGTTGCATTGAAGAAGACGTTGGTTACCGAGAAGCATGGATTAGAGTAGAGGCAACACAATAAAGTCCATTCCGAGCAAAAACGCTATAAGATTGTCATCTTAATCGCGCTTAATCGTGCTAATATTGCTACATAGAGAATAAATGTTACGAGCAACGAAGCACATCGGGTTTTAGTTGGTGAAACCTTTATAAAAGAGGCGACAAAATTTAAAAATATTCTTAAGCCATCAATCAAAGTCGCTGAAGTGGAAAATTTCCAAAAAAAAAAATAATAAAAAGACAAAAAAGATTAATAAAAAAAAGAAAGGAAAAGAAAGGAAAAGAAAAGAAAGGAGAAAAGAAATAAAAAACTTTACAAAAGATTTTTTAAAATTTGTTATCAAATGTCAATGCCAAGAGGCGTTGAATTTCAATTTTTTTGTTGTTTTTTTGTTGTTATTGACTCATTAGCTTTGTTCGATATTCTCTAATAGATAAGCCACACTACAAGTGCAACATAAGGCATAAGGTTCTTAAGAAAAGACAAAAAAGAAAAAAATATTAAAAGGTTCTATTTTTGTAGTCTTCTTCTACCACTGGCTGCATTGATAATTGCTTTCAAATCACCTCAAAAACAAAAATATGGATTTTCTTTTTATCTCTGAGGTTTATTACATTGCAGCACTTATGGCACAGCGTTTTATCTCTTTTTGGGAAAATAATTTAATGTTCGTTTAAATAGAAGCATTTACTGGGAAATATTTGCTTTAAAGATTTTACAACCTAAGCAAATAAGACAAGACATTCAATAATGTTTGTTTAATTACCCAAAAGTAACAGATAAACTACTTATCTATGCTCTATGCTGTATCCATTATCCTTCACGTTGGAATTTAGGAAAATTATGACAAAAAAAATAATTTTTTACCTAGAAATACGTTTCAGTTTTTGATTGATTTTGGAACAGGCATAATATTTCAATTGCTGTGATAAGAAATTTTCTTAATGCAAATACCTTAAATACGTCAATCATTTCTTTAATTTTATAACAAAGGGCTCTGTAGACCATCCAATGCACAAAAGCGTTGTTCACAGGCCACTGTTCTTTTAGTAGACATATCGCAATAGACATATCGGAAGTTGCCGTAGTCTAGCAGGTACATAGTGTGTCGGCTTATTAGAGTTAAGGCCCGGGTTCAAACTCCAGGTCAGACATCAAAATGAAAATATGAAAAAATATTTCTTCGGCGACTTCCTCTCAGCAGATTTCTGGCAAAAAAAACTCTGCGAAGTAAATAAAATTGCCATGAAAAATTTCTCAAAAAGTCTGTCGTTCGGAGTCGACCTTAAACTAGAGATCCCGCCACTCATGTACAAAAATTAACACACACAACATAAGTGGTGTGAGAAACTAGGTCGTAATGCTGACTAAAGGGTTCTAATGAACAAATATGTACATATGAATGTATGTTGGCCCAAACAACTCCATAAAAACTCTATAGTCCCCTATAACATGTCTTAAGGCACCGTTAAAGACTACTGGTATGCAAAGGCAAATTCTACTCCATATTCTCTGCGAACAAATACTGACAATTTAAAGTTGACTGTGAAAGCGAGATTTGGCTTGTACACGACGTTCAATCTTGTTTATGAATGCCACCTATTTCTCGGGGAATGGGCCAAATCATCTCCATTATTTGCGTCCCATACTTAGAAAAGTCGTCATGGTCTAGTAGGTAGTGTATTGGCTTATTAGACGTGAGGCCTCGGTTCAAACCCTAGGACATGCATCTCCAACTAAAGGAAATATAGAAAAATCTTTCTTCGGCGACTTCCTCTCAGCAGATTTCTGGCAAAAAAAAACTCTGCGAAGTAAATAAAGTTTCTCAAAAAAATCTCTCGTTCGGAGTTGACTTTAAACTGTAGGTCCCGCTGCTCATGTACAAAAATTAACATACAAAACATAAGTGCTGTGAGAAACTAGGGCCATAATACTGACTAAAGGGTTATAATGACCAATTATGTTATGTACGCATGTACTTAGAAAATGTAGTACAGACGTACCGGCCAGAACGAGTATTTCTCTGGAAAGCCTCGTATGCGATCCATAGTGATCATTCGCTATTAGGCTGGTAATTAGAGAAAAGTTGCACTCCTTTGCTAACATTTGCTGGATGATAAAGAGCGCTGTTTAGTCTTGACTTTTTGAAGTCGTCGTAATCTAGTAGGTAGTGTGTTGGCTTATTAGACGTAAAGCCAGGGTTCGAGCCCCAGGCCAGACATCAAAACAAAATTCAAAAAATATTTCTTCGGCGACTTCCTCTCAGCAAATTCCTGGCAAAAACTCTGAGAGTAAATAAAATTGCCATGAAAAAGTTTCTCAAAAATCTGTCGTTCGGAGTCGACTTTAAACTGTAGGTCCCACCACTCATGTATATAATTAGCACACACAACATAAGTGGTGTGAGAAACTAGGACGTTGTACAATGCGTCAATTCGATCTCCTGGTACTGTACTTGTCTTAATTGACAAGTACACGTCCTCTAACCTAACCTGACCTAACCTAGTCTTGACACAGAGCGGATTAAAAATTGACATTTTTCATGTGGTTTTTGTTCTCGCTGGACACTGCCTAATAGGCTGGACAAGTTCGTAGGCTATGCACCCCACGTATAATTATACAGAAACCCCTACTGCCCAGCACTTGCACGAATGGGTGCGAGAGTACTGGAAAGCTCTTTCTTGTCCTACCTGACGGAACTGTATAAATTTATGATAGGGGAGATTAACCGGCATACAATTGAGTGTGGAAGGTTTGGTAATGATGTTAATGAAGTGTATGGGATCTTCCAACAGGGGCTTTTATAAAGAGTTTTCATGAGGAACTAAAGAAGATGACTTGACATGCAGAAATCATAATAACTGGAGGGAATTGTATTATTAAGCATGCTGAATAAAATCTTTGTCCATATCATAACTACGGTCATCAGAATTAAACCAGAATTAAAGAAAATAGATGGGTTCATCTCCTAACAAGTCATGTATTAATTACATTAACCCAATAAGAGTAACTGCAGGACAGTCAGTCGAATGAATATTGCCCATGTTTATGGACATTGAGGAGACATTTGACCGCTTGTACTGCTTTTGACCCTGAATGCCAATTCGTCCCCTGTTCTGTTGAATTTTTCATGACGTGCTGAAGCCTAAGGTTGGGCTTAATTCTGGCATTCGTTGAGGATATTTGATGTTTCCAAAGTTATTTAATATCGTCTTAGAAATATACATACAGTGGACAGCAAAAGCCTTAGTGTGGCAATATATTTTGACAAAAAAAAATCCCCACAGACTTAACACTCTTGCACAAATTCGCAATATGACTTCAAGAGAGTATGTAGGAGATCATTTGGTTGGTGGAAAGGCTACGTAATCGCTAAACCTCAAACAAAAGTCAACCGAAAAACTTGCTCATGAGTGCCACCAGAAAACACGAAACAAAACTTGTAAATTCAATTCCAAATGGGTTAAATGGAGTGCTTGAACTTAAGGGATATTACACTAAATACAAAGGATAACACTTTCATATAAAGGGTCCGCCAAATAACTTTTTTTTTTAAATGTTTCAAAAAAAACCTACTGAATATTTTCTCAAATTTCTTTTTTTATTTGAAAGTACAATCCTTCCGGTTAATAATGGAAAATAATTTCATTCAAATGGCTACCACGGCTCACCATGCAGTAGCCTACACGATCGGTCCAATTTTTAAGCACATTATCGATTGTGTGCAGCTGTATTTCACCAATGGCTTCACGAATATTGTCCTTTAAAGCGTCAATTGTCACTGGCTTATCGGCGTAACACTTATCTTTGACGGCACCCCACAAATATTAATAAATCGCAGCTCCGAGGTGACCAAACGACATCAGCTCTGCGGCTGATAATGCGATCTTCAAAAACAGAGCGCAAAACATCGAGTGGCGCCGTCCTGTTGAAACCAAATGTTGCCAATATCCTCCTCTTGAATTTTTGTGAACAAAAATCGTTCAACATGGCCCGATAACGATCGCCATTGACTGTAACGGCCACTCCTTGCTCATTTTCGAAGAAAAATGGCCCAATTATGCCTCTGGACCAAAATCCGCACCAAACAGTGACTCGTTTTGGGTGCGTCCGCTTTTCAATGTATGCGTGCGGGGTTTCTGTGCCCCAAATGCGACAATTTTGTTTGTTTACATACCCGCCAAGATCAAAATGAGCTTCATCTGAAAAGATGATTTTTTTTTGCCAAACTCGGCATCTTTTGGTGTAGGCTACTGCATGGCCAGCCGAGGCAGCCATTTGAATGAAATTATTTTCCATTATTAACCGGAAGGGTTGTACTTTCAAATAAAAAAAGAAAGAAATTTGAGAAAATATTCAGTAGTTTCTTTTTAAAGCATTTTCAAAAAAAAAAAATATTTGGCGGACCCTTTATTAAAAAAACAGAAACCCAACAGCAACGCTTTCTCTTCTTATTTTTTTTTTTAAGTCGCCTAAATTTTAAAATTTTCTAAAAATACGATGAAAAATTTAAAATAGAATTCAATGGCTAATGATGCTTTACATTAAACTGATAATTTAAAACTTGGTTTAATAATAGATTTTAACACTCTACACAAATCCAGTTCTGCGTTTTTTTTTCTCCCCTCCCTCTTATAATAAAAACCACACAATGCAACATTCTATTAAATTCTATTCTATTAATAAAACTCAAAGGAAAGCAACAAAAGAGAAAAAAAAGAAGAGGGAAAAAAGCTACAACAATCTGATTATTTTCCTCTTTTGGAATATTGTAGTCACAGAAAAAAAAGAAGAAGCAGAAAACAACATCTTCCCAGAAGCCAAAAGACTTCTTGGCTGAACCTCCACTAGAAGACAACAGCAGCAGCCACTGATGGTGTCTAAACACCTTCTTAGCAAAGCTCAAAGCAAACCAAACCAAACCAAGTCAAGCCAAATATGTACGTTAGGGGGGCACCTCGTATAAAATCAAATAGAAAGAGGAAGGAAAAGAAGTAAGCAGCCTCCTGCTATTAAATGAATTTTCAATAGCAAAGAAATTATAATTTTTTCTTCTTCTTCTTTTTCTTCTCCTATAAAAAAATGCTATTACAGCTGAAGGTGACAAGGGGGCGGGCGGGGGACTAAGTTGCGCAAGAAGAAAAAGAATCCAAAGATCCAAGTGTTTCTTTCATCTTTTCTTTCTTTTTTTTTTCTTATTATTTTCAACTAAAAATAGCTTGTGCAACTAAATATGGCTAAAATAAGTAGAAAGAAACGAAGAAGAAGAGAAGAAGCTCAGCTCACGATTTTCAAATAAGGTTTTTATTGGCAATTTCAAGACACTAGACCTTTTGGGTCTTTTGCAATCAGACACACGTTTATGTACACATGTACACTCTCTATGGTAAATAATTTTATTGGAATATAAAAACAACAACAACAACTACAACAATACAAACAAGACATCATCAATATTATAGCGATAATATCAAATGGCCCGTTTTTTCTTCTTTCTTCTTTTGCTGCTCTTTGCTTTGGCTATTGCTTAGAATCATACACTCGAAGAATTATTGGCAATCATTCATTATTCACGCATTGCAAGCATAGTGTTTGTATAGAGAGAATATGGCTACGTTTTTACGTTTAAAATATAAGCTCGTAGACTGCAAATAAAATAAAAATAAATTCTGTGTGCCACTGTTCACAACTTGATGTAAACAACAACAATTGCTTTATTTTATATACCTCTGTTTACTACACCCTTTGTAATGGATGATTTTTTAAGAGCTATAGGAAATTTTTTCAAAAAAAAACACATAAAATTCAGAAAAATGCATGAAATCTTTATTTGAATCGACAGTACGGTCCATATAATTTAATGTTTGAAGATTATTTCATGCAAATGTTGACCGCGACTGCGCCTCAAATGGTCCATCCACTTAGTCCAATTTTGGCATACTCTTTCCAACATTTCGGCCGGCATCTCACGAATAAATGCTTCAATGTTGTCTTCCAATGTGTCAATCGAAGCGGGCTTGTCTGTATGAGCTTTAACATAGCCCCACAAAAAATAGTCTAAAGGCTTTAAATCGCACGATCTAGGCGGCCAATTGACCGGTCCCGAACGTGAAATAAAATGTTCACCGAACTCGCCTCTCAAAATAAGTCCATTGTTACGCGTGCTGTGTGGCATGTGACACCGTCTTGTTGAAACCAAATGTCATGCAAGTCAAGCTCTTGCATTTTGGGCAAACAAAAGTTGGATATCATCTCACGGTAGCGGTCACCATTCAGTTACATTACGATTCGCAGCATCTTTGAAGAAGTACGGTCTAATGATGCCACCAGCCCATAAACCGCACCAAACTGTGACTTTTTCTGGATGCATTGGTAGCTTTTGCAATGCTTCTGGCTGACCTTCACTCCAAAATCGACAATTCTTCTGATTTACGTATCCATCGAGTCTAAAATGAGCTTCGTCGCTGAACATAATTTTTCGATAAAGAAGTGGATCTTCGGCCAGCTTTCCAAGTGTCCATTCACCAAATTGTGCGTTGCGGTAGGTCGTTCGACTTCAATTGTTGCACCAGCTGTATTTTGAAAGGCTTCGTACCTAAATCCTTCCGCAAAGTTTTCCACGTTGTTGAGTAACAGAGCCCCAATTGCTGTAAACGGCGACAAATCGATAATTGATGGTCATCATTAACACTGGCCGCTACAGCTGCGATATTATCTTCAGTTCGCACTCTACGTAAGCGTGTTGGTGGTTTAATGTCCAACAATGTAAATTTGGTGCGAAATTTAGTCACAATAGCCCGAATAGCCGCTTCAGTGGGTCGATTAAACTGACCATAAAATGGAGAAGAAGCGCGCGATGAACTTTCTTAACAGAGTACGCATTTTGATAATAAAATTCAATAATTTGCAAGCGTTGTTCGTTTGTAAGACGATTCATGGTTAAATTATAGACCAAACTGAAGATGTTTGACAGTGAAACAAAACACGAAACGTGCGTGAGCTGTTTAAACCAGTGTTGCCAAAAAGATAATAGCTAAAAATCACCCGTTATAAACAATAGCAGATCGGCAGATCTTCAAGCCACTATTACTCTTTTCAAACGCACAGCGTCTTCACACAAGACTGACAGAACTTCATTGACTCCGGTCGCCTGCTTTGCCTTGCCTTTTATATGGCAGAGTAAACAGTCTGATGAATGTTCTTAAAGGCGAAAGTTCGTGGCTTCGCCGTTTCGAAATCTCTACAAATGTAAACATCGTTGTTTCATTATTGTTGTTCGTGTACTTTGTTTACATTTATTCTTGTAGAGTTTGTTGTTTTATTTTTGTTTACTTGTTTACCATTTTTTATGCTGGTGTTTGTTGTTGTAGTTTTGTTTATAATTTTAATGTTAAGCGATGTAAAAGCAAAACACCAGCATCTAGATTCTTCATTTTCGTAACAATATATTGCTCCTAAAGCCCAGGCTCCTGCCATTATACTTCCGATTGGAGATTTGTACAGATTCACACAACAGATCTCAAGGAACACGCATATAACAGTACTGGACATCCTAATTGTTGAAGCACTGACAACAGGGAAATGTGTTTGAATAAATGATAGCAGACAAGAGAAACTAATGCCTGGTGGTAGCATAGAGTGAATGAGACCTAGCAATGAAAAACTTAGATCAAGCATAGTCATGCACAAAAGTAGAGAACATAGACCAACAAGAAGAACAAAAGTTAATAAATTCAAGTAGAAGCGATCATCGTGCAACTAAAATTCTAGAATAGGAGATAAGCAGAGTTCTTAAGTGACATACCTTTTTATGCAGACTAAGCACTGGTTGGAATCTCACGGCCTACAGCTGGCCATGCATAAAACGAAGCTGCTTCTACTAACCAGACGACACATTCCGATCGAGAATAGGCGATTTGGTTATTCCCACGAAGAAATCAATTAAATACCTTGGGGTTAGACTGGACTCGAAACTGGCCTACTCAGAGCAGATACAGTATGCAACAGCGAGAGCAGCTAGAATAACAACTCAACTATGTAGACTGATGGCAAACATTGGTGGACCCCTCCCAAGTAAGAGGAAGCTACTCATGGAGGCTGGAAATAGCATCCATCCTCTATGGATCTGAAATCTGGGCTTCTACTTTGGAAACCCGGATCAGGGCTAGAAAACTACTGTCTACGCAGAGAATAGCTGCTCTACGAATGACATCCTCGTATCGCACTATATCGACACTAGCTGTCCTAGTTATAGACGGAATGGTTCCCATAGACCTACAAGCATATGAGCGCCGGATGATCTTCAACGCCAGGCAAAGTACGACTCAACCACAGAGCATAGAAACGATAAAGCACGAAGTCTTCCTAAAATGGCAATTTCGATGGGAAAATGAACAGCATGGAACGTGGACATATAAACTGATTCCCGAGTTGCAAGAAAAATTGGCGAAGTAGACTACTACATAACCCAGATGCTGACCGGTCACGGATATTTCAGAGAGTACATGCATCGCATGGGGAAATGCCGCTCGCCATTCTGTATCTATGAAGAGAAAGAAACGTCAGATGATTCCGAACACACTTTCTTCAGCTGTTGTCGATGGGCCGAAAGCCGTCAGCGACTCGAAGCTGAAATCGGCGTCATTAGCCCTACAAACGTCGTGCTGAAAATGATAAACAGTAGAGAGAGCTGCAACGCAGTAAAATACTTTGTAGAGCACTTCCTGCGAAGGAAGAAATTTGACCCAGTTGCAGCAGAATGAGAATAGAGTGGAGCCTGGACGCAGGCTGACGATGATGGAACTGGAACATATGCCAGAAAAGGGTTCCACCTCGAAGTAATACAACCGTGGTTCCGAGGTGGAATGATTATCCATCCTTCCCGCCAAAAAAAAACTTTTTAGATAGTCCAACATAAGACTCTGGGGAAGTCCCCTTTGAATGTTTGAATGTTCGAAGCATTTAACAATTTTCTAATCTTTGATGACTGGGACTAACACTGTTGCCTAGTTTGGAGCCACCGGTGTGCTGGTTCATCTCACATATGCTCTGAACTCCAACAGATATCAAACAGAACAACATACCCGATTATGTAGCAGAATCCTGAAACTTCTGTTAAAAAATTGCTCCAAAGGCATGGCATACAGAAGCGAGTTCGGGTTAAAACAAATGCTTATTCTTGTCGTCTGGAAGCAATTGAATGCCTACAGCCTCATTTCTAGGATGGCGCTTATGTGGTTCCAAGGTTTTCAGGGTTTTTTTTATGAAACTCAATGTGCAGATCATCTATAATAACCTTTGCGCCGATTAAAAGAGATGTCCTCTCAAATTTCTGTCCTTCGGAGTCGACTTTAAACTGTAGGTACCGCCACTTATGTATAAAATTAACACACACAACATAAGTGTCGTGAGAAACTAGGTCGTAATCTTGACTGAAGGGTTGTAATGACCAATTATGTATGTATGTATGTTTATGAAGGCAATATTGGTTCCATCTGAAAAAAATTTTAAATTCCTTCTTCTGGCCAAATTCAAATGGAGACTCAGTTACTTACTGTCCCGTGTGAACTGTGATTTAATTTTAGGTTTTAATAAATTTACTTACGTCAACTCTTACTTAACGATTATTCAAACGCCTTGGGTACCTTGAAACTTATCTTTCCCGCTTGTACAACATACTGAAAAGAAAGTATCCAAACTGGTGACTATACCTATTGAGCACTATCTGGTTAGAGACCATGCCCGCTGAATTGGACTACAACTTAAAGACCACTATCAGAGATGTAACAATGCAAAGGAGGAGGAGAAGGCAGTTGATCACCTCCTTTGATCTTAAAAAAGCACCGCCTTAGAATGGTACGACACCTTCGGGATATCAGAATACCTCTAATGATGTGATAATCACTCATGCCTCATGGTAATTATAAAGGCCCTGTCTGAACCATCAAACAGTATATTCATTCGAATCTAGAGATAATGGATTAATGCTGGCCCCAATAAAGCGTCTAATGGGTCACTCGATGAGCAACTAAGTTCTGGTCCGCAAGATACAAGCTTTCTAAACGACTACCAACATATTTTCATGGGCTTTATTCGATAAATGTTAAGAATTGGATTGTGATTCTTTTTGTTCTTTTTTCTTGTTTGAGTTTTCGTATCATTTTGTAGCATAAAAATGGGAAAATTGTTTTTAAAATGCTAAAGGCTAGAAAAACCAGAATTTGTGGCCACATAAGCAGCAGAACGTAGAGAAGAAAAAGAATTTTTTTTTATAGAAAATTCAATTCAAAAAAAAAGAAGAAGAAAAAGAAACGAAGCCAGTCAAGAAACCATCTCATCATCATCATCATCATCATCAACGTGGTCATTGTTATTGGTGGTCATCGTGTAAAAGAAGTAACACAAGTATGAGCCAACTAAAGTCAAAGTAAAGTGAAGTGGAGTGAAGTGCAGTCAAGTAAATTGTAAGAGTATTTAACATATTCGCTGTAATAATATTTATTTTTTTGTTTTTTATTTGCCATGAGTTTTCTATTTTTATAAACGGTTGGTCTATTTGGCTAACTTGGCTGGCTGGCTAAATGGCTGACTGGCTGTTTATAAGCGAATATCTCTCTTCCTGATGACAAGTAGGCCGCTTCGTTGGTTGACTTTGAAACAACGTAGAGGAAGACGGAAAAAAACAAAACTTTTTCTGCTTTTATGTTTGACTAACAGATAAAATACAATAACAACAACAACAACAACAACAAACTCAATAAATATTGTCAACAGAATATTGAAAACAATCCAATACAAGCCAAGTATGGAATTTTGTACTCAACGTTGTTGCACTCACTGCTAGAAGTAGAAACGTTTACTTCTTGCTGCTGTTGCTGCTGCTCCTGCTGCTGCTGTTCTGAATACACAAACAAAAAACAATTGAAATAAAAATCATGACAACACAAGGCTCATAGAAAAAAAAAGAATCCGAACAACAACAACAACAACAACAACAACAATTATTGGTACTGTTTTTGATGTCGGCAAAGTCGGCTTTTAAAGTTTTTAAATCAAGGCAATAAAAGGTATTTAATACCGCACCGAAACGAACCAAACCAAACCAAACAATGACCACCACTTCAAGTGTATATGCCTGCCTTTCTGCTTTCCTATCTTGTGTCTTAAGCCATCTTCTTCTGACCACCATAACACATGACAACACAAACAATCACACTCAAAATGCGGCATTACTTTGCAACTTTTTGTTTTATTGTTTTTATTCCTATTCCTGTGCTATTCTTAGACTGTTTTTGCAGCTAATTTTGCTGCTATTCCTGTTGCTTCTTCTTCTTTTTTTATTATTATTATTTATTGTTTTTGTTGTTAGTTTTATAGACGCTACATAAACTATTAAAACATGGCTTGAATTGTAAATGATCAGAGGAGCATAATATTGTCTTTAGATTTCGTCTGCCTCTTGCAAACAATTGCAAAGCCCCTGTTTTGCCCCTTAAAATATGCAGCATAATTGAATTTGATTGTTGTTGTTGTTGCAACAGCGTCCATCTCTACATGGCTCTAAGCTAATTTAACGCTTTTATTGCGCTTCGAAGGCTAAGCGTTTTTTTTTGTTTTTCAAGGCTTTAAAACTATTTTTTAAAAACATCCTTACATTCTGTTACAGATCCCGTTTACAGATCAGTAAAGGTCCGTCAAATAACTTCTTTTTTTTTAAATGCTTTAAAAAAAACTACTGAATATTTTCTCAAATTTCTTTTTTTTATTTGAAAGTACAATCCTTCCGGTTAATAATGGAAAATAATTTCATTCAAATGGCTGTCTCGGCTGGCCATGCAGTAGCCTACACGATCGGTCCAATTTTTAAGCACATTATCGATTGTGTGCAGCTGTATTTCACCAATGGCTTCACGAATATTGTCCTTTAAAGCCTCAACTGTCTCTGGCTTGTCGGCGTAACACTTATCTTTAACGGCACCCCACAAATAATAGTCCAACGGTGTCAAATCGCAGCTCCGAGGTGGCCAAACGACATCAGCTCTGCGGCTGATAATGCGATCTTCAAAAACAGGGAGCATAACATCGAGTGTAGCTTCGGCTGTGTGGAACGTAGCGCCGTCCTGTTGAAACCAAATGTTGCCAATATCCTCCTCTTCAATTTTTGTGAACAAAAGTTCGTTCAACATGGCCCGATAACGAACGCCATTGACTGTAACGGCCACTTCTTGCTCATTTTCGAAGAAAAAATGGCCCAATTATGCCTCTGGACCAAAATCCGCACCAAACAGTGACTCGTTTTGGGTGCATCGGCTTTTCAATGTATGCGACAATTTTGCTTGTTTACATACCTGCCAAGATCAAAATGAGCTTCATCTGAAAAGATGATTTTTTTTTGCCAAAATCGGCATCTTCTGGTGTAGGCTACTGCATGGCCAGCTGAGGCAGCCATTTGAATGAAATTATTTTCCATCATTAACCGGAAGGATTGTACTTTCAAATAAAAAAAGAAATTTGAGAAAATAGTCCGTAGTTTTTTTAAAGCATTTAAAAAAAAAGTTATTTTGCGGACCCTTTATCTGATTTGGAAACTTGACACTTACTACCACTAAAACTGTCACTTACCGTATCAAATCACTCTCATTATAATTACCCAACGAAGTTTAGATTGTCCGAAAACCTTTTGACTTGGGAAGAACAGTTACCACCTTTCCTCATCTTTCCATTCGCCCAATTTACCTTTTCAAACCCTTCTTACTACTCCACAGTAGTGGCCTAATCAGCAGCCATTAAAACTACCCTCCTCACAATTTGATTTGCCTGTTCATTTCAGCGAATTACTACATGCCCTGGATCTATCCTGTCTTGATGATTTTGTTTTCAATTCAATCTCATAGAAGTTAAGCGCTCTGACTGTCAGTTAGTATTGTTATGTACTGTCCTCTGTACTTACTACTCAAGTTCAAAGAGCACACATTTCGATTATGCAAACTTTCGCTTGGAAGCAACATGTCCTCTGTATATTACATTTCGGAGGCGAATACCTCCTCTTCTTTACGTCTATTTGCTCTTGAACCATCTGTATACCGTTTTTTTTTTTCGAGAGAAGGAGGGAAAATGCTATATGCATTCATGAATGTCGTCACCATACATGATATATCGGACTCTCCCACTGGGTATACCGACTAAAAACCCGCCTTGTCTTCTCACCGGGGTATCATTCCACCTCGGAACCACGGTTGTATTACTTCGAGGTGGACCCATTTTTGGCACCTGTGCCAGTTCCATCATTGTCGGCCTGCGTCCAGGCTCCGCTCTTTTCCCATTCTACTGCGCCTAGGTCATATTTTTTCGTTCGCAGGACATAGTGTATAAATTGTTTTACTGCGTTCCAGTTTTCTCTGCTGTTTGTCATTTTCAGCACGACGTTTGAAGCACTAATAATGCTGATTTCAGCCTCGAGACCCTGACGTCTTTCGGCCCAGCGACTGCAGCCGAAGAAAGTGTGTTCGGCATCGTCTAACATTTCCTCCTCCTCGTAGATGCAGAATGGCGAGCGACATTTCCCCATGTGATGCAGGTACTCTCTGAAATATCCATGACCGGTTAACATCTGGGTTATGTCTAGTAGTCTACTTAGCCGTTTTTTCTGTTTTTCCACACTTGAAATTCTGGAATCAGTTTAGATTTCCACCTACCACGCCGTTCATTTTCCCACCGATATTGCCATTTTAAAAAGACTTCGTGCTGTATCGTTTCTATGCCCTGCGACTGAGTCGTGCTCTGTCTAGCGTTGAAAATCATCTGGCGCTCAATTGCTTGAATACCATACCACGCTGTAAACCATGGAATGGATCCTCTCTTAAAAGGGTACGTAGCAAACAAATTTGCATTTTCATTGCGAATCTTTTTCCAAAATTATACAGATTACATTTGAGGAGAACACAGTCAGACATTCGGTTTGAATGGCCATCCATCCCGGATGAATTCTGCGTTAGATTGTCTCCCATTAAGCTAACCATAGCCTTTACGGGTTTGATTCTCACTACCATATGCAACGGCCCTAAGTGCATTCTAGGACTTTTTCTCGTTGTCACGGTTATATACAAGCCCGTGTCTTATTCGAACCCAGCTGAGCTGTTTTCAAAAATGTATTTACAAAACATTCTACTAAATTTATGCGTCGATTATGTACGTACACAACTTGGCCTCTCACAGCACCCATGGTGAGTGCGTTATTTATCCATAAGTAGCGAGTCCTAGAGTTTAAAGTCGACTCTGAACGACAGATTTTTCAAAAACTTTTCTGTGATAGTTCAGTAGGATAAGTTTAAATTTTCGAAGAATTAACAAAGCTCCGATCTCTCAGGAAGCTTATTGTCGTCTAGAGAAGACAAAACTTCAAAAGCAAACATCAGACAGTTCCATGTCTGGAGAAAAAGTCGGACTCAACAAGGTTCCGCTGCAATCCAATACTACAACGCCATACAATTTCGCAAACAGTGTTGTTTATGGGCAGTGAAAGATGGCAACCTGGTCATTCTAGAACTTGGCAGGCAAAATGTTATTAATTCAACTGAAAAAAAGGAATGAAACTTATACGATAATGGATACAACTGCTTTGTGACAGCTTTAAGTTGTTTATGGACAATGAAAGATGGCAACCATGTCACTCTAGAACTTGCTGCAATATAGTAATTACCTGCTAGGCTGGAAAAATTTGGCCAATTCAATTGAAAAAGAGGAATGTAAATATTTAGAGAACGGGAGGTTTTGCTTTGTGGCAGCTTTACGTTCCTAAAAAAAATCGAAAAGAATAAAATAGCGTTGGCAACACTAATTGTTTATATTTCGGCAAAAAAAAAACAAAAAAGGAAATAGAGAGACCAGAATAGAGATGACATTTTACAACAAAAGTTTCTATGCAGTTGCAAGTTGTTAGTTGTTGTTGTTGTTGCATACTTGTAATTGCATACAAAAGCCTGTGTAATAGCAACTACAAGACAATTTAGCTTTGGGGTATTTTTTCATTACATTCAGATGATGTTTTACTCACACTCATACATAATACACATACACACACTTAATATAGGACTCAAATTAAAATTTTGATTACATATGTTTGCTTGTTTGTTGTTGTTGTTGCAATGAAATTATAACAACAAAGAAAACAAAAACAAAAAATCAAGAACAAGACAAAAGCAAGAAGAAAAAAATTAAAGAAAGAATTCAAATACTGAAGAAGGACAAGCAGAAGCAGAAGAAGACAAAAATAGATGATCAAATTGTTGGCAATAAAAGCAATCACGTCTCCTCTTGGCGTGTGGTGTGGAAGAGATGGTTAATAATAAAAAAAGGCTTGATTTGGATTGGTTTCAGTTTGGTTGGATATTATAGTATATGGTCAGTCTGTTAAACCCAAGTTTATATATCAAACCGGTTAATTCTTTAACTTTTTTTCTTCTGTTCTTTTCCTAATACTCCTCGAATGTATGTACGTAACGTAACGTAACGTACATACATGTTACGAAGAAGTATGACCATTTTATTTATAGAATTTAACAACAAAACGAAAAAATAAAAACAGAAACCAAAGCCAATAAACAAAAAAATACAACAACAACAACAACAACAAAATTTCAAATCCAATAACAACAACAAAAAAGTCGTAAATTATTGCAAACGTATGACTTTGGCAATGATCTGACACGCAGAGCCTCATGTGGTACCCACCATAACATAACAATAATAACATAACAAAAACCAACAAAAGCAACAACTACAACAACAACAACAACGATAGTAACATCAGCTTATAAAAGTAAAAAAAAAGAAAAAAAAACTGATTCAATAAAAGTGCGAATAATTTATTTAAAATATAAATTTTCCAAGAAGAATAATTATTTTAAAAAAAAATAAGTCATCGTGTATGTATGTGTGTAAGGAAAGAATGGAGAGATGGGGTGGTTTGGTTAGAATTGTTTAAAAATAGATTTTTATTTCGGTCTCGTGTTATTATGGATTACTTGCTTCGATTAAAGGTGGTCGATCGACTTTAAAAAAGAAGATGAATTTGGTTGGATGCGAAAAAAGAGAAAAAAAATAATATCCAGATACCAAGATCTTCTGAATATGATATTGACACTTTGCTGTATAATTACTTATAACATAACCATGGATGCCAATAACCTGTGGGCAAAGAAACAAAAGAAGCTTTGTTTTGGATTAAAATCCACTTTGTTCACATTACGCTAAAATTGCCTGTAGATCAACTCATATTAAACATTTTCAGCTCCGTCTCCAAAGGCCATAACCTATGGTCAAAGGAATCAAAAGGAATACAAGAAATGAATCCAATTGTCTAAAAAATGAGTTGTTAATACTATGTTCAGATATGCACTTTTATTGAGTCAATATTCAGTTTATTGAGTACAATATTTTAAGTGTTCAGACATAATTTTATATGCAGTTCAGCTGCTTATTCAATATTATTTTGATAGCTGGGTAACAAAACAGCTGGTTGTTTCAACATTTTTTTGTCGTTGTTTGTCGTTGTTCACATTTGAGTTGTCAAATATCAATAGAAACTGTTCGGAAAATTGTAATATGCGCACTGAACATACTTATGACAGTGCTGAATCTTAAGTTTTACTCAATATTATAACAAAATGCGTATTTATTGCGCAATAACTAATTGAAACTTTATATGAGATATTGAGCTCAATAATGGCGTTTATTGCGGTTTATGCTTCTTACACTATCCATGTTGTGTATATTAATTTTATGCATGAATGGCGGGACCTCCAATATAAAGACGACTCCGAACGACAGATTTATTAGAATTTTTTCTTGCCCTTTTTTTTAATCTCAGTCCAGAAGAGTGCGGAGAGGATGTCGCCAAAGAAATATTTCCTAATGAGCCAATACTACCTATTGCACTACGGCGACTAGTAGTTAGTTTTCTAACGCGAGGTTATTCCTGAATAATCGGATGCCTAACTCCAATCTCATCTTGGTGTAATTTCCCAAAAAAAATTTTTTGGAAAACCTGAGACCAATTTGGATTGATATGTGCCTTTGTCTCTTTATTTTTATTATTTGTTTATTGTATGACACTTGAAGTAAAACAATTCTGAACCTGATTTCCCTTTGGCACAAAAATGTGGATCGAGTATCATATCGTATATAACACAATCCAATAAAGGCACTCAAACGATATTCAAATTAACTAAGACACATCATGCCGCAAGAAACAAATTTGCAATTACATACAGTGGTGGCCTTATAATTAGAAACGATGTTTCTGGAACAGAGTTCTCTGGAGTCACGAATCTAAGTTTAATTTGTCCCAATCTGATGGAAAAACGTATGTAACACGTCCTCCAAGCAAAGCATAGGTACACAATAAAAATTAACAAACATACATGCTGCTAAGTCGTCTCTAATTATAAGGCCACCATTGTATATGGATTTTTTATCTTTAAGGAGTATCGTTTATCTCTCCCATAATCTTATTGTTTACTTCGCCTAGCTTCGATTTGATAATTTTTCAAATTAAACTAATGATTGGTTTAGTGCAGAAGTTTTTTGAATTACTTTTTTTTAATTTGTATTATTTTTTAAATAAAAATTTTTTATTTTTAAATTATTAAAATTCCTAAACTTTATAATTATAATTATTATGTCTTTAAAAGTTTTAAAGTTATATTTTTAAGGTTGAGGTCAATATGTATATAAAATTAAAATTTTTTTTTATTCAAAATTATTACCCTTAGTACCATCTGGCTATACAAATAAGTGTGTGGCGAAGTATTAGATAAAAACCAACATTTGTTGTAAAAATTAAACTCAAGCCTAAGAAATTTTACTATCTTTTTATGGTACACATTGTAGAAATTAAATAAATAATAATGTTTTATTTTTTTATTAATTTTTTTTATTTTTAAATTTTTTCTTATTTTTGCAATTTTTTAATTTAAGTTTTTTATTTTATTTTTTAGTCTATTTTTTATTTTATTTTTTATTTAATTCTTTTTTTATTTTTTTTAATTATTTTTTTATAATTTATTTTTTTTATTTATTATATGTACATTTGTTTTATTTTTTATTTTATATTTTTAATTTTTTATATATATTTTATATATATATTTTAATTTCAATTTCAATTAAAAAATTAAAAAAATTATTTTTATATGTATTTTGACTTTTTTTTAACCCAGAAAAATAAATTTTCAAGACTGATAAAAATTGTTAACTTTTATTTTCAGTTGTGCAAAACCATTTACACTTACGTTTTATGAATTTAATTTTTGCATGCCTAAAAAAACAATTTTATAAGAAAAAAAGCAATCTTAAGCTTGATTTTTAATTCTTTAACAAACATAAGAAGTTTTAAAATGTGAAATGCGTTCATTTCTTACAACAAATTTTATTTTATTTTTTATTAATTTTTGTATATCAATCTTAATTTAAATTTTTTTTCAATCTATTTCGACTACTCATTGTATAGCATAGAGGAGGAAACTAATTTTTTTTTTGTAAAAAATAATAAAATATTTTTAATATTTTAAAGGCATTATCTTCAACTTCTTGAAATATTAAATATTTTTGTATAACCCATGGCAAAATAAACATGTATAAAAAACCCTTAAACAGTTAGTATTTTAAAGACTTTTTATTTCCAATAAAAAATCACAATATTTAACGTTTTTTAATATTCATTTTATTCAGGCCACGTTTTTTTATTTTCAAAAAAAAATTTGCAAAATTTCTAATACATATGTATGTATGTAAAGAAAGAAGAGATCTAATTGTCCTAGATTGAAAATTTATTATATTTTCTTTGCTTTTTATTCTGGGCAAATTTTTTTTTAAGTTTTTACGACCTGCACAAGACACCACAATAGAAACGAATTAAATCTACATATTCATTTCATTTAATACCAACGATCTCTCTGATATGATACGTTACGATATGATATGGCTATGCTATGATACTGAAAAACTAACAAAACGAAAAGCAAAAAAAAAAAAAAGAAACACATTTTCGCAATAATAAAAACTTCTTTAAATAAAAAAAAAATACACAAAAAATAAGTAAATAAAAAATAAAATCCAAATATTTATTAGACATTGTGAGCCACGAATTCGACCACTCACTCTACAACAACAAGTGCAATAACAAACAGACAAATGGACAAACAAAAAAAAAGAACAGAAAAGTAAATAAAAAAAATGTTTAATAATATTCACCACATTCTAATAGCAGAGGTAGAGGTAAAGGTACGAGTACGAGTACGTTTACGAGTATGATCATTCCACATACCGGTCTTTTAAATTTAAATCCAAAAAAAAGAAGGAAAGAAAAAAAAACAAAATTAACAGCAGATTAGAGAAATTGTATTTAAAATACACAGAAACACTCTCAAACTCATACACACAGATATAAGTATGTATACATGGCCACACATAGCACAGAGAGCGAGAGAGATTAGAAAAAACTATAAATTTTTAACAGAAAAAAAAACCAAAGTGATCTTACACGCTCATATACTACATTAACTAATACCCACACACGCACACAGACAGTCAGCACATAAACAGAAATATTATCTCTTAAAACGCTGTTAAATTATGCTCAAACATTATGTATAAGATAATGGCAACCACAAAAAAGCAACAACAACAACAACAACAACTACTACTATCACAATAACTAGATTTAACAGTAGCCGCCAATAACATTAAAAACTCATACACCGTTGCCTGTATATACTAAGTAAAGTAAGAAAATTATAGCTGGGGGTCTAAATCGACTGTTTAATACCCTACACTGTAATTCAATTCCTAACATATGTATGTATGTATATGACCCAGAGACCAACAGAATAGTATTGTTTCTGATTATTGAATATTTCGTGGATTATTGACCGATCTTAATCCAAACTTAAGACAATTATTATTAAGAAATGTTTAACTACAAGGGATTTTAAGAATTCTCGAGATGATATATTTGAATGCATATGTTTGTCATGGTATTTATGAAATAGACACAATGGTTGCCAATCTTTCAAAGCTTCGTATATTGTTAGACATTTTGTGTATCACTTGGATCCTGTGAAAGATGAAGTTGTAATACCATACACGCTTCTGTGCTGGTATTCCTCAGTCAGGTTAGATTAGGAAGGGTGATGCTTCACCGAGTCATCGGTTTCACGCCTTCACCCAAAGACCCCCTTGGTTCATTGTGACCTTTCTATTAGGAAAGATAAGAAAGACGAAAAGGAAAAAACAAGAGAAAGGAGAAAAAGGAGGTACTTCTCAGTCATTATGGAAGTGATAGAAAGTGACAGTCAAGTCACCTCTAACTAGACAAGTTTTAAGTGTAAATTCTGAGTGTTCAAAAACCTTTACGTCTCTAGTCTCTAAGCACAATGGCAGCGAAGATGGCCAAGTAATCTGATATTCCTTAACATTTTAACATTTTAGGTTAAAAAGCCAGATGGCTGTCATAATCAGTAGTGAGTTGCTGAACTAGGAGAGAGCTCCGAGTTCAAATCTCAGCTCTGACATTTCAAAAATGAATATATCTTTCGATATATTCTCAGTATTCTCGTTTAGAGTCAACTGTACACTGTAGGTCCCACCACTCATCATCATATTAACACATACAATATAGAAATGTGGAAAGCATAAGCCTGACTAAAAGCATAGAGCCACCTTCATCTAGTAGGTTCAAACTCCAGCTCAGACATCTCGAACAAAACAAAATATGAATAAAAAATATTTCCCACTGAGACCATTTGGCACAAACTCTGAGTAAAAAATTACCATGAAAATCTGTTGTTAGGTCTCGCTACAGCTATGTTAACACTTTCTATGTCCCCATGTCTCTTCCAAAAACAACCGGCATTGTTAGAGGATCTTAGATGTGATCTACACTCTTTTAAGACAGTGAGTGGCAATATTTATACTTCACTTGTCAAACTATTGGCTTTATGGCTATTAGTTCTGCCTTAACTTTACTTCAAGAATCGTGTAGTTTATGGGATGATCCGAAACTTAGGTTAGGTTAGGTTAAACTTGTCAATTAAAACAAGTACAGTACCCGGAGGTCGAATTGACCCATTGTACAACGTCCTAGTTTCTCACACCACTTATATTGTGTGTGTTATTTTTTTTATATATGAGTGGCGGGACCTACAGTTTAAAGTCGACCCCGAACGACAGATTTTTTGAGAAACTTTCTCATGGCAATTTTATTTACTCTCTGAGTTTTTTCCAGAAATCTGCTGAGAGGAAGTCGGCGAAGAAATATTTTTTGTATTTTGTCTTGATGTCTGGCCTGGGGCTCGAACCCTGGCCTTACGTCTAATAAGCCAATACACTACCTATTAGACTACGGCGACTTCAAAATCGTGTAATCAAAAGAGAACTAAACCGTGCCACAGATTTTGATGTTATGATCACAATTATCATGATTATTATTGAGCGATGCTTAGTCTCAGTGCTGTACTCTCAGTACTGTACCGACATATCTAAAGGTCATGCCTTAAGTGTGATGATAATAACAAACAAGGGTCCATATATGCCCGAACTTATTCCAATTCGAGATGCAAACACAATTTCTGTTTTATCCAAATTTTCGGTATGTATTTGTGACTATTAGTCCATTAGGAGATAGGTTATTATAAACGGAGCCATCTTACACTAATTCGGAATGATGGGTTACAGGGAATATAGATTAGTTTTAATGAAATGTTTATATTATCGCAACAAACCTTCATCGAGATACCTCACAAGGCCAAAGTAAGAGTTGATATATACAATGCTTCAATCGATTCCAGACTTTTATTTCCTTTTTTTTATTTTTCGGTCTTACAAACACCAGCACAAACCCAGTACACCCTTGCTAACTAGTGTAGCGTGTATAAAATACATAGAACAACATCTTTCGTTGTATAGTTGTTGTTCGAATGTAAAGAGAGACTTTAACATAAAACCCTCACTAAACACATACACACCCATACACATATGCACACACACATATACACACACAGTCTGTTGAGCTAGAACATATAACTTTAGAGAGGGGCAAATTAAATTAAAAAAGACAAAAAAAAACAAAACACAATCACAACAACAATAAATTTAGTTTTTATTCACCACTGACAGGGATATAAAAGCAGTTGAGCATCACTGCAGCCATTCAAAGTGATTTTTGTTACTGACCGCAACAGTGCAACCAACATTAGCAACCAACCAACCTACTACTTACTTCAACGCTCAACATCAAATTATTTATTTTGAAATAAATTTTTTGATTTGATTTTGATTTCATAAATACAACAACAAGAATTATATTATAAAAGAAGTGGAAAAGTTTTCTTTTTTTATTCAGAATTCTTGCTTAAATCAAACCGTAACGAAGAAAATCTTTAAAATTGTGGTGCTTTTTTAAATATTTCTTTTTTAAAACAACAACAACGACAACAACAAAAAGAAACTTTGTGATATTTTTTTATTAAAAAAAAAAACAAAAAGAATTTCAAGTTTTTGTAGAATTTAAAAATTTACAAAAACCTTACAACACACACACACAAAAATACAATTTTTAAGCAATAAAACTTAGAGCAAAACAGTGCAAATTTTAAGGTAAGTTTTGAAAAAATTAAAAAAAAAAATAAAAAATAAATTAGTGGGAATGATTAAAAGTGAAGAGTGATAAGGGTTTTCTAGAATATTCCGAAATTCGGTATTCTTGTGCAGGAAGTTAATTGTGGAAAATCGAATTTCTTTTTTTTTTTAAAGATGGTTTTAAATATTCTTACAGAATTTTATAAATTTGTGAGTTTTATTTGCAAAAGAAAAAATTGATTAAAATGTGTTTTAAATAGTTCCGTAGCTTGATTTTATTTTATTTCTTTTTTTGAAACTTCGAGAAATTTTTTCTTATTAAATTAATAGATTCACAAGGAATTATTGTTCGAATTATAAAACTTTATAATTTATTTTCAAAATCAATTCGTTTTAAATTTAATTTTTGAAGATTTTTTAACTTTTCCTTTGAAATTTCAAGAAATTTCTGTTTTTAAAATTTCAATTTAAAAATTTATAAACTGCAAAGGAGTTTTTGAATATATTTTAAATAAATTAAATATTTTATAAAAAGGATACTTTAATATATTAATTTTCCGATTTTATTATTTAAAAACGTTTATTTTTAAAAGCAAATTTAATTTTTTTTAATTGAATAATAAAAAACTTAAAAATTAAAATTTAAGGAGTTTATTAATAAAATTAAAAAAAATCTTAAATTTCAAATGTTTTTTCTTTTAAAAATAATATGCATTTAATAATAACATTTAAAAATATTTTATTTTTTTTTGAAATTTTTTTACTTTTACTTAAATCTTTGAAATATAGTTTTAAAAGTCACTAATATTATAAAAACATTTTTTTATGTATAATAAATTAGTTTTTCTAAATTGATAAAATTCCGTAATATTTTTTGAACAAATTAAATGTTTAATTTTTAATATTAAATTAAATAATATTATATTAAATATTAATTGTTTCAAAATTAATATTTTTCTAATATTAAAAAGAAATTATATAATTTTATTTTAATTTAATATATGAAATAAAATTCTTTAACGTTTAAAAAAAAATTTTTAAAATTCAAAATTGGTTTAAATTATTTTATTTTTTAAAAATTTATATAATTTTTTTTAATTTCTTCTCTTTTCAATTTCAAAAACTATTTTTAAATACTTTTATACAAACACAATTTATATTAAGAAATACAGAAATTTTGTCTTTCAAATTCTCAATTATTTTAAGAAACTTATTTTAAAGAAAATGAAGCAATTTTCTAAAAAGAAGATAAAAATACTGTCAACATAACTTCATTTGTACAATGAGTCAATTCGACCTCCGGGTACTGTACTTGTCTTAATTGACAAGTACACGTCCTCTAACCTAACCTAATAATTTCATGTATTTATTAATTAAAATATTAATAATAAAAAAAATATAAAATAAAGAAAAAAATAAAAACTCAATAGTGGATTTTAAAAAACTAACTAAAACCATTAACAATTCCTTTGCACATGTTATTTTTTGCTGATTTATAGCAGATTTTCTTAAATTAAAAGAAGATTTCAGATCAGATTTCAGATTTTCAGATTTAAAAAAAAATAAAAAAAACAATTTTTAAAAACTAAAATAAAATTAAAATAATTTTATTTTTTTTATTTTATTTTAAATACAATTTTAATAAAAAAATTTAATTTCGTTAAACAAAATTAAATTAGTTAAACAGAATTAAATTCTTTTTATTTTAATTTTTTAAATTTATATTTATTATTGTCATATAAAAAAAACTCTTGGTGACCGAAATATTTTTCTTTTAATTTAACAAATGTGCTGAAGTCGCCGTAGTCTAGTAGGTAGTATGTTGACTTATTAGACATAAAGCCAGGGTACAAAAAGTATTTCTTTGGCAACTTCCTCTCAGCAGATTTCTGGCAAAAACTCTGCGAAGTAAATAAAATTGCCATGAAAAAGTTTCTCAAAAATCTGTCGTTCGGAGTCGACTTTAAACTGTAGGTCCCACCACTCATGTATAAAATTTAACACACACAACATAAGTGGTGTGAGAAACTAGGACGTTGTACAATGGGTCAATTCGACCTCCGTGTACTGTGCTTGTCTTAATTGACAAGTACACGTTCTCTAACCTAACCTAACCTAAGAAATATGCTGAAAACCATTGAAAAAAGGAATGTATGCCAATAAATTTCTTTCATATTTGTTGTGAATTTTTTTTATATTTTTCTATTGAGTTTCTTATATTTTTGTCATTTATAAAAAAAATCTTTTTATTTTTGGTTTGTTTTTTTTATTATTTTTTAAATTTATTTTTTATTTTTCTTTATTTTTTTATTGATTTTTTTAATTTTTTTATTGAATTTTTTTTCTTGATTTTTTTATTGTTCTTTTAATTACCAAATGCTTGAAATTATTATGTTGACGGCGTTTTTACCTATTACATGGTATTTTTACACCATATATAGTAATAAGGCAACGATATTTGCCTAAAGCCTTGACATTGAACTTGTGAAAAAAAGACTTTTTTCTTCATGTTAAAATAAACTGGAAATTTTAACCGAAAAAAGAGACTACTAAGCCCATGGCATGATTATGGCACGTACCACAAAATAAAAAAAAGGAAATTAAGTAATTCAAACAGATTTAAAAAAAAATCAGTTGAAAAAAGCCAATTAAATATACACAGTAAAAAACAAATAAAGGAAGTTTTTAAAAGATTTTCAATGTATTTACAAATTCCGACCCTTGAAAATGGTTGATTATTGTATTTATTTAAAAAGATTTTAGCCTATGTGCTGCCATATAAAAGAAAATCTTACAATCTGGCTTAAATAAAGTCATTTTAAAATCTTGATTAAGAAATCTTTCAAAAAAAATTATTTGAAATTCTTTTAAAGTACTTTTTAAAGCATTTACAATAAAAGACAGCTAGCCAGCTAGCCAGCCAGCCAGCCATCTATTCATCGCTTCAGTGCGCCATTCAATTGTTATGCTTTTCGAATATTTAATTATAAATGTCGTGTTAATTATTATTAACTTTTGTTTTCTTTCTGTTTTTTTTTTTTTGTAAAATTGCATAAAATGTCGATTTTTTTTCATTTTATAGCAAATAATTGTTAACTGGTCGGTCATATTAATTATATTCATTGATTTTATAAATCATTTAAAAGAAAATTAAAATTAAAAAAAAAAAACTTTTAAAGCCAGCCAATAGCAAGCAAACAATAAACAATTGTTGGATTCCAAATCAATATACAATAAATACAGAAAAAATCTTGTATGATTTCAATACAATATCAAGAATATATTTTTTTTATTCAAAATGTTAATCAAAACATTTAAAACAAGTCTTTTTTCTATCTTGACAAAATTCTAACAATTTATGGTTTTAATGTCAAACTTGTAACAGAATACAAGACAAGACAAGAAGAAACTGAACGAAAAGAATAAAAAAAAATATAATAAAAACATGTAAAGGTTAAACGAAACAAGTTCTTTTTTTCTCTCTAAAGCGTTTACACTGGCAACGAAAAATATAGCATTTTTGTTCAACAGCAAGTTTAAATTTTTAAGTACGAAAATCTATTCGTTAAAAATGAATTTGTTCTGTGTTTGACGAGTCTACACGTCATCATAATTAAAAAATCTCAAACATTAAAATTAAAACGCAATTTAATTTCCTATAAAATAGGGGATTTTCTTTCTGCTTCGAGTGCCAAAGCTATCTGAGATATTCAATGGTGTTAAAAATTAATTTGTGCTTTGTTTGACGAGTTTATACGTCATCATAATTAAAAAATCTCAAATATTGAAATTAAAACGCATTTTAATTTCCTATGGAATAGAGTGCCCAACCTATCTGAGATATTCAATGGCGTTAAAGATTCATTTGTTCTGTGTTTGACGAGTTTACGAGTCATCATAATTAAAAAATCTCAAACAATGAAATTAAAACGCACTTTATATATAGAATATATAGGATATAGAACAGGGGTTTTTCTTTCCGCTGCGAGTGCCCAAGCTATCTGATATATTCAATGACATTAAATATTCATTTCTCCTTTGTTTGACGAGTTTACGCGTCATCATAATTAAAAAATCTCAAACATTGATATTAAAACGCATTTTAATTTCCTATAGAATAGCGGATTTTCTTTCTGCCTCGGATGTCCTAACCTATCTGAGATATTCTATGGCATTAAAGATTCATTTGTTCTGTGTTTGACGAGTTTATACGTCATCATAATTAAAAAATCCTAAAACATTGAAAGTAAAGTACACGTTTATTTCGTACAAAATAGGGGCTTATTTTTCTGCTTCGAGTTTCCAACCTACCTCAGCCTACTCTATTTCAATGGCTTCACTGATTATGAAACGAAAATTGAAAGCAAAGGCTAACCAGAAACAGTTTAAAAACCTCAAACTTTGGAATCCAGTAGTTTGTAAATATATACTTATTACTAAGAGCATGCTTTTCTTTTTTAAAGGAAAAAACTATCATAATCTGCTTAACAAGAGCACTCGCAACTTAGATTTAACGGTAGCTAGTTTAAAACCCTTTTGGCGAATTAAATACTAGCTTGCCGGACATGAAGTCGTGTCCTCTCTCGAGTCTCTCACACTTTGTGGGCAAAATTGATTAAAACACAGTGGCGCATGCAATAGTTATTATTGCTTAGTGGAAAAAGCGTCCACCCTGATATTGGCAGCAAGCATTATCGATAGTGCAACGTCAAAGTAAACTCTATGTGATCTATTTATTCTTAAGAATTTAATAAAATTTCCTGGATGTAAATGAAGTTGCCTTTCCTTTTAAGGCTTTACCAAAGACTTTCTATTTTTCCAAACTTTTTTTGTTACTGAAGAAAATTTGATGAAACCAGAATACCACTTTCAAACCGTCAAAATTTATTTTTAAAGCCAACTCCTGATGCCATGACCTGCACTGATCTAGGGGCCTTAACCTATTGATAATGTAGCCTAGTAGTTAGTGTGTTGGCTTATTAGATACCAGCGTCTGAGGTTCAAACCTCAGTTCAAAGAAAACAAAAGAAATATCAAAAAAATATTTCATACGGCGACTTCCTCTCAGCAGCCTTCTGGCAAAAACTCTAAGAAATAAATAAAATTCCCAGGAAAAGTTTCTCAAAAATCTGTCATTCAGAGTCGACTTTAAACTGTAAGGGCCTTCACTCATGGATAAAATTAATACGCACCACATCATGGGTGGTAACAGAAGCTAGGTAGGAATCCGGACTAAGGATAAAGGAGTACACTTTCAGGTTTTAAAAGCCTGTCTTCAGGTACTTTTTCAAGGGTACAAACAAAAAAAAAGCAAATGTTATCCAAGCTCTAAATTGGCACCTGCAAACAAAGTCAATTGCATAAATTAAGGCCTCTTGAGGCGATTGAACCGGCCATTGTCCCATTTAAAGACTACAAAACATTTGAAGAACCTTTCTCCATTCTCTTAGTATTTGTCTTTTATGTCAATGAACGTTTTAGTAAAGTTCCTTACGGCTATTTCAATAGAATTGGCGCCATTAAAAAGAGTATGAACGACTTTGTAAAAAAAAAGTACAATTTATTGCAATTATTTATGCCAAAGAGGGCTTGCAGACATTGGGCGACCTTAAGAAAGTTTTCAAATCTAAAAATCTGCTGCATATACTAGTAAGACAACATATTTTCAAGGCTAAATAAATAAAGACTACAATTGTTTTACAAGAAATGCCTTTTAAATTTGGTTTAAAGTACAGGTTGGCTTAGATAAATCGTAGACTACTAAAGCAGCCCAACTGTCTTACTATCTTCTGCTATTAGTGTGAACACCCTGCTAAGTCGACTTTAATTGCGTTTAAGCAATACAACACAATGGAAAATTTTTCAAATTGACCATTAGAGCAGCAAGCAAATGTGCCTTATCTTAAAATCTCTTTTAGCCTTTGCTAACTGCAACCCAAGACAACAGCAAATATTATTAAGTCAATTCAAAATCAATTTCAAACCATGGCAAGAGACAGCAAAAAACAACAACAAAAAAATTATATACTCAAAGACAAAAGCAGAGGCAGACAATTTAAAATTCACTTCCTACACAAAAAGCAAAAAAAAAATCCAAAAAAAGAAGGAAAAAGGCAAACCTAACCAACTTGTTCATAAAGTCCTCTTCTCTCTGAAGAAACTTGTTCTTTAGCAATGAAAGAAAGCAAGACAAGCAGGCCAAATGAAGAAGGCAAAACTGTAAGGTTTGCTGCTTCTTTTCTTTTAGAAAAAGTCATTAAACTTTAAGCACGAGTCTAAGTATCGAAAAAATTGATTTTTTTTTTAATTTTTCTTTCACTCATTTCTCTCATGTGCTTTATAAGTTATCGATGATGATGGTGATGATGATGATAATGACGATGATGCCTCTGGGCTCTATGCATTTTTAAAGAAAAAAAAAAGAAATCCTTGTTTTATTCATTCTTTTTGAAAGAGCTTGAATCAGAAAAAAAAATATAAAAATGAATTCCAAATGACGTTGCAAAAAAGGCTAAAACGTGCTAAACCCGTTTCAATGGTATGGGGGACTGGCCATTTACTTATTTGTATATAAGTTAGTAACGTTTTATTAATCAAGTATTTTATTACCAGAGCTTTTCTTTTTTTTGCTGTATTCCATAGCATACATACGATATATTATGTATTATATAACGGTTGTGTTAAATAAATGTTTTAACAACAACGGTATTTTATAATAAAAACAAAACAAATACAAAAACGTCATATTAAAACGGTAGACCATTAAATATGTCTGGGACTGGACTGCTGGAAAAACAAGCACTACAAACGACAAGTCATTTAAAGCAATAAAAAACAATCTACAACGCATCGCAGAAGTGGTTTTAAGTGCCATATACACTAAGAAAAATCAAATCTAGGCTATGAATTTAACAGAATACCGATTAAAAATTTAAAACTTTTATCCGACGGATGATTTTGTATTTACAAACACTTCCTAATGGCTGGGAAAACACATTACACCCACCACTAATGACTATTAAAACTAAAGAAAAATTCTCTTAAACTGCATGGTCTTACATCAAACTAACGTATCAAACTGTCATGCAGCTTTAAGTAGAAAAACTCACCATCGTTTAAAAACCCTCCACTCCGGAGTTTGTATTTTTCCAAAAAAAGAAATCAAGTTCAACGATTTTTTTTAATTTTTAATAAGATACCCTGCCATTGCTTAGAGATGTAAGATCACCTAAACACCCTTTACTCCACTACTAGTATTGATTAGAGCAAGTTCACTCCCACATTGAAACAGAAACCTACCAAAATGGCTCCAATCAAATCTCTTATTGCATTTTGTTTTAACATTTACCTTCAAGGCGATTCACTATAATGTTCTCATACACCAGGAAGCGATAAATGAACCGATCTTAAGACAAGAAATACGTCACGAGTCGATATAATAACCTTTATTATGCCTCAGCCTTCATAGAAATTTAAATTAAAGAAGTAATTTTGTAGCAAGGTATGTCACAAAGTGGTCAGTATAGAACCGACAGTTGAATTTACTTCAATTTAGGGCTATTCAGAACTCTTTAGGGCTCTTTTAGGTGTACATGCCCGAATATCTGATTCAATCTCTAAATTTGCATCTACCCGGAAAGTCAATTTATCAAGCTATAACGTCTTCAGGGAAATAAACCCATGGCCAGCACATCTAAAGACTAGCAATCCACTCAAGAGCCTTTCATGCACTGTATACAAACAACAAAGCTTTATGTCACTCCATCAGTCGTTGGAAAAAAACTGATGACCTTTAAAGCCTGTTTACTACGACTACAAAAAATTTGTCATCATTTTTATGACCATATTATGCATCAGTTTTATCCATTTCAACATTCATGTTGTAATTGGAGTGAATGAAAATTGAGGCCAATTCAAAAAACTACATATTTTTGCATGACGTTTATATACGTCTAACCCTGAAAGTTATTTTCCATAGTCCATCGCTAAAAAAAATAAATATTTCCATGGCCTTAGAAAAAAACAGCAAAAAATGTTGATAAATTACAAACACAATAAGAGAAATTGGTTATTTGATTGAACATGGTTTTTGACGTATTTATACGTCATGAGATAAACATTTTATAAAATAAAAACTTAGGTTTTAAAACTCTAACACTGCACAAAATCCAAATCTAAAAACTTGACGTAGATAAACGTCAACAGCGATTAAATAATCTTATTTACGCTCATCTTAGTTACAAAGCAGATGAACAACTTTAAGGACCATTATTACAACTAGCCGGGAGGATTTTAACGGGCAGATAAATTGTTTTTCGTTATTATGAAGTCGCCGTGGTCTAGTAGGTAGTGTGTTGGCTTATTAGACGAAAAGCCAGGGTTCGAGCCCCAGGCCAGACATCAAAATAAAATACAAAAAGTATTTCTTCGGCGACTTCCTTTCAGCAGATTTCTGGCAAAAACTCTGAGAGTAAATAAAATTGCCATGAAAAGTTTCTCAAAAATTGTCGTTCGGAGTCGACTTTAAACTGTAGGTCCCGCCACTCATGTATAAAATTAACACACACAACATAAGTGGTGTGAGAAACTAGGTCGTAATCCTGACTGAAGGGTTGTAATGACCAATTATGTATGTTATGTATGTATGAGTACCCAATAAGATAGAAGTGATCGTTAAGCTAAAGGGAGGATCATCCTACCTTTAACATTTAAAGGTCACTTTATGTTTGAACTTGCCATATTATATATTATTTTCAATATGGCAACTTCAAAGTTAAACAAAATGAACCCGAGGTTGCCACTGCGTTAAAAAAAAAACTTGTGTAATTGAGTAGTTTTATCGACATTGCCTTGGCACTGCCATATTTTTGAAAAATTTTATCTGTAAGTTGTAATAACGAAAATAAGTTAAAGGTAACTTTATAGTTCCCTTTAGCTAAAGGTACCTTTAACTAAACCCAAGTTTAACGGCAAGTTGTAATAATGGCCCCAAGACATATTATCTTACAATAAAAGCATACCTGTTCACAAGAACACGTAGTCTGTTATTAATGTTAAATATTAAATATTCTGACCTCATAACTTACAGGGTCTTTTTAAAAGATAGGCAATTTGTTAGGAAATCGAATTGTAAAACGATAAATTATGGAATATTTAATGTAAACGTTTAATTAAAATTTTTCTTATGCGACTTTTAAACACCATTTTACGGAAATATTTTTTGAATTCTTTTTTAATGTCCAATAAAAATATTCACCTTATTTAGTGTGTTGATTTATTTCAACTGATTAAAATTGAATTAAATATTCAAAAATATATCATTATTCATTGAAAAAGATAACAAAAGATAACAATAAATAATCAAATTAGCATATAATCCAATTACATACGTCATATGCTAAACAACAGCTGATTAGCCGAGATTTCAAAAAAATAAATAAAAATTTTTAATAATAAAAAAATGAAACCTATTAACCCAAATTATATGCAAATTGTATGCATGCATACTAAATAATTATTAACAATTAAAAAACAAACAATAAAAATGTTTTTTTGTTAAATATTTTCCCTTTGATGGTATATTTTGAAATACAATTTCCTTAACAAATAAGGAAATTAATAAAAATCTAAATTTATTTGTTTTTTTTTTTCAATAATTTTTAATACCTTGGGGTTATCAGCAATAATTACTTTTTTTATTTATCAAATAATTTATGGCCATTTGTCAAACAAAATTTATTTTTTATTATTCCAAGAATTTCTTTAATTGTGCTTTTATTTTTTTTATAATTTTTTCAATGATAATTTATAAAATTATTTAAATAAATTACAAATATTTTCATTTTTTATTTTATAAAAATAAAAACTTAATAAATAATACGTTATACACGTTACGTTGATTTTATTAAGCTTACGTCATGACGTAAGGCTATTTAATAAAAATAAAAGCTTAATCAATTGTGTTATACACGTTACGTTAATTTTATTAAGCTTACGTCACAATGTAAGTATATTTAATAAAAATAAACGCTTAATAAATAATGTGTTATACACGTTACGTTCATTTTATTAAGCTTACGTACGTTACGTTCATTTTATTAAGCTTACGTCACAATGTAAGTCTATTTAATAGAAATAAGACCTTAATAAATTAGGTGTTATACACGTTACGTTTATTTTATTAAGCTTACGTCACGTGGTAAGTCTATATAAGTCTATATTCTGTTAAAGACATTCATAAAAGAGTAAGTCACAGTGTCTTTCGTTTTCGTTTCTAACCCAAGCAAATATACATTTTCATTTGATTTAGCTGCTTACGTTATTGGAATTCTTGTTACGTCTTGTTAACGTAAATTGTTACGTTTCTAATCCATGCTATTAATTAGTTTTTTTTTTAACAATTAAATATGCTGCTTACGTTACTTTACTTCATTTTATACGTTATAACGTAATTCAATTACGTACATATTTAGCACAAATCAATTTCCCTCCAAATTATTTTTCTCACAGAGCTTTCTTTTCCTTGTTTCGCTTTGCCTCACGACCAAAACAACCAGCTATGCCATGTGCCCGTATTTTGAGCCTCAAATCTCTCCATGAAATTATGTTCAAACATGCGTTCATAGTTTTTATAGGGATCGCCATCTAGAGCCACATATTTTGTATTGTCTTTCAAACAAGCTTGTGGCTTCAAACATTGCAGGGATAAAACGACAGCAATTAATAGTCCACACATTATATATAAATGAGCGTAAAAGCGTCGTTGACTGACAGCTACGTAAACATTTGTTTGTTCCATTATGATAAAAAAAAAAATAAAAAGAAATTTCTTTTTCAATACTTCACACAAATTGTTCTTAATCGTAACACTGCCGGTATACGATGAATACTGTTTTGTTTAACAACAATTAGAAATTATTTATACACAGAGAATTTTCAATTGTTGCGAAAAGCTTTTCTATGGAAAAGCTTTACCCAACCAGCCGGCATATGCATGTCGATTTTACAATTGTTAACAAGTGTTTTTTGCCTAATTTGGTGAAATTGCACTGTGAATGGGAATTACGTTATCTGGTATAAAAATAATGTTTTGTTTAAACAAGTAGAAATTGTAGAATGCCGTAAAGCATGTGCAAACATTCTCGTTTGAAATAAAAATGCTTTTGAAGTGCAGTATTATCATTAAAAAGAAGTCTTATTACAAGTCTTTATGACGTATATATTCGACATAATTCCAAATTATTAACAAAACTTCTTAATTGCTTAAGGCTAAAAGCATTACAAATCAAATACTACTTATACTATTTTATTTTTTTAAACAATTTCAAAGCTTTATACAAACTTACACGTTATGACGAGTTTAGTCGGAAGGAACTTATCAATTTGCCAAGAATTTATGTTTTAAAACAAAATATTTTTCAACCTAAATAGCAATTGTTAAATACAATAGCTTAAATGATGTGTATACGCTTCATGACGTATAAATTCGTCTTGGTATTTAATATAATTTCGGCGATTATAAAACGTGTCGAATATTATCGAAAAACTAAAAAATGCTGCCACAATTTATTTTCTAATAATTTCTAGCATTCAGCATCATACGTATATATACGTCATGAAAGAAAAACTTTTCAATTTGCTTAAAATTCATTGATCTTAAATAAAATAAATTTGTATACTTCATAGCAAACATTAGATGAAGGATTTTATAAAGCGATAAATGCCTATTATGACGTGTAAATACGTCTTGCCAATGTTTTCAATTCGAAAATAAGAAAAAAATCTAAAAATATTTAAAATTCAAAAATTCAAAAATTTTTAGACATTACATGTTACTAATGCGGCACATTTTCTTCATTGCATGGTAGTATTACATATTTAGGGTGCCCTTATAAATTTCTTAAGCTTTAAAATACTTTTAAGTACTCTTAAGATTGAATTCATTGAAATATTAATCCAGGAATTTGAAGAGAAGTAGTTTTCAGAATAGCGTCTTAAGCCTAGGTTATCTTTAATAGAATATAGAATTTTTTCTACAATTATTGAGTTTAAGGCTCCCGAATTGTCTGGACGTGAATGTTTTAAATCGGGATTAAAATATTGAATTTTTAGCACACGAATGTGTTGAGAAATAGACTTCGGAACAGTTTGAGCTGTCCTGTTTTAAGCGTACATTGATTCTAGTAGCATATTGACTTTTTATCTCACGTAATTTATCAGAATTAGGCTCTAAATATCTATCTATCTAATACGGTGTTCAGATATGCACCTTTATTGCGTAAATCGCAATAAACGCCATTATTGAGCTCAATATTTCATATAAAGTTTCAATTAATTATTGCGCAATAAATACAAAAATTGTTATAATATTGAGTAAAACATAAAATGCACCACTGTCATATGTATGTTACGTATTACAATTATCCGAACCCTTTCTGTTGATATTTGACAACTCAAATGTCAACAACGACAAATAAAAAATGGCGATCAAAATAAAAACAATGTTGTTGAAACAACCAGCTGTTTTGTTTACCAGCTGTCAAATGAATATTGAATAGGCAGCTGAACTGCGTATATTATTATGTCTGAACACTTAAAATATTGTACTCAATAAACCGAATATTGACTCAATAAAAGTGCATATCTGAACATAGTATAAATAACAAGACTGCTATACATTTCACTTGTTAGACCTATTTTGGAGTATGCGTCTATTATTTGGAATCCGTACTATCGTTGTCATAGTGATTCAATAGAGTCTGTGCAGAACTAGGCTCTAAATAATCTAGAGCCGGAATTGAAACTTCTATCTGATAAATTTGATTGAAATTGGGGCTTCAAATTCGGCTTAGAATGCATCTATTTTAAGCCTGAATGGATTTAAAAGAAATTTTGTAGTGTCATGACATGAATTTTGAAAATTATAATTCAGAATAGTGTGGGATGGCCTGTTGTAAACCTGGTTTGTTGGTAATAAACTGTAGAATTGTATTCTAAGACGTTTAAAATTCCGATTACGAAACGAAAGCATAGAAAGTAGCTTCAAACTTTTGAGCTGTGCTACAAAGCTTTATTGTTGTGAGAATCGAAGGCTTAAAGAAGTAAAAAATTAGTAAGATTTCTCGGTAATAAATAATTCTATTTTGGAATTAGCAACTCTTGGTTTTTGCAATAAAATAATGCAACAAAGAATCTCTAGAATTTGAACTTTTATGTCAACAACAAAATTTTGCCCCACTTGTTTGGGCTCAAATTCTTAAAACGTATACGACTTAATAACAACGACGATACCTTCTTTATAAACTTTACAAACAAAAAAAAGCCACAATAATTTTTAAATAAATTATGTAATCAATATGGCAGATACAATATAATGCACACATGCATGCATATATGTACATATAGGCAGACAGACTAGCAACATTTATTACAATATAAAGAAATAGAAGAAAAAAAAATGGAAAAAAAATTCAAATTTGAATTTAAATTTAAATTTATGAGGTTAACGAAAAGTTACAAAACTGTTCAGTGTTGTTATTGTTATTGTTATTGTTGTTTTGTTTTCAAATGACATTCTTGCCATGGATGTTGGTTGTGCTCAAATTGAAATGTTTGTGGTTTTTTTTAATGAAATTTTTACTTTAGCATCTCATGATGATGATCATCATTATGATGAAAAAAACAAAACAAATTAATTTGAACAGAAAAAGAAGCAGAAAAAAAACAGAAATTAAAATAAAAAATACAAAACAAAAAACAAAAAACAAAAAATAATAATCGAATGACTTTGGATAAAACGGCTTCTAGAGGTCATGCAAGAAGACTTAGACAACAAAAAAATATAAAACAAAACCGGCGGACAGACAGCTGTATTGAGGGACATATAAACATTAAAGCTTAATGCTTCAAAACGTCTTTGTAATGCATAATCATTAACATGATGTTGATTATTTTTTCTTTCTTGTTGTTGTTCTTTAAATTGCATTTAAAAAATAGAAAAAAAAACAGAAAAAAAATATAAAATTGCGCCATAATTTTATTTGTTTCGAAATGCACTTTACAAGTGGGCTTGTCCTCTCCATTTTAAACGTTTAATTTAATCAACAAATTCGCTTAAAGGGGGACCACGACACACATTGTCATCATCATCATCATCATCATTCAGCAGCAGCAGCTGCAGTAATATTATCGCTACATTCAGTCTCTCTTGGCATTACCAGCAGCATTCATTCATTCCCTCTCCCCCCTCTTCATTATTATGAGTACGTTTGATGCTGAGTTATCGTTAATTTGATTAAATATTTTGTAAATTGACCGACCATTTGATCGTTTAGCGCTCACAGCAGATTTATACAGTTTTTAACACACAAACGAAAATAAAAAATTTATTTTTTATTGCATATGACGGAAGTTAAATTTCTTCTTTTCTTCTTATTAAATGCCCGGGCATACATATCTTCCAGTATATTCTGTGTTTGATTCATTTGAGAGAAAATCATGTCACTTAAGCAAGTTTAAGTTCAACAAATCTTACAATACAATGCGATACAATAGTCAAGAAAAATCATTCAAAATAATTGTGGTGGGAAACTGAACTGAGTTCAATCAATAAAAACCATTTTGATTTGCTTCTTTACTAATTTCCCTCTTTCTATTTCTCTTTCCTTCTCTTTTTAGCATGAAATTCCAATTAGTCATTTTATCCGCCCTTTTGGTGAGCGCTTTCGCTTTGCCCGTACCCGATGAGGAGGTCTCTCCCGTTGTCCAGCCTGTGGCCGAAGTCAAACCTGAAGTTGTACAAAAAGTCGAAGACAAAGTAGTTGAAGTTGCCAAACCTGAAGCACGAAAGGTCGAAGAGGAGAACAAAGCTGAATCGGCTAAACCCGCCGCCGAAGAAAGCAAATTAGCTGAATTACCCGCTGCTGCTAGCATACCCGATTCCGAATTGCCTCAAGCTTTGCCCGAAGCCAAGAAAGAGGAAATCAAAGAGGAGAAGCAAGAAGAAGAAAAGAAACAAGAATTGCCTGCTGAAAAGCAAACACGCAGCGAAGATGCCAACCAGGAAGTTAAGGCTACTCCCGCTATTGCCGCTGCCCCACTAGTTGATGCCTTGAACGAAGAACCCAAACAAGTGATCGATGAAGCTAAGCCCGCCGTTAAGGACATTCAATTGGAGGAAGGTAAACCCGCACCAGCTGAACAAAAGAAAGAAGAATTATCGGTGGAAGCTAAACCTGAAATCAAGAGCGAATTGCCAGCCGCTGCTGCTGAAGAAAAAAAAGAGGAATTGCCCGCCCGCCAAGAACGCACCACCACCGCCGATAAGGCAGAAGAGAAAGCCGAAATTCAATTAGCCGCTGTACCCGCTGAAGCTCCCGCAGAAAGCATCATTGCTCCCGAAGTCAAGAGCGCCGAAGAACCCAAAGCCGCTGCTCCTGCTGCCGAAGAAAAGAAAGAAGAAGCTGCTGCTGCTGCTGCTGCTGAAGCCCAACCCGAGGCTACTGAGAAAATTGAAGAACCCTTAGCTTTGGCCTCCGAAGAGAAACCCAAAGAATTGAAAGAGGAACAAAAACCAGCTGAAGCCAAGAAAATCGATGATGCCGCCTCCGAAGCTGAAGCCGTAAAGCCCGCCGAAGCTGAAGCTGTTGCCCCCGCTGCCGCTGCTGCTGCTGCTGCTGAAACCAAGGCCGCCAAGCCAGAAGAAAACGAAAAGAAATCCGAAGAAAAGAAGCCTGAAGAAAACTCCGCCACCACCGAAGAAGAAAAGTCCAATGAAAGCAAAAAAGCTGAAGAATCCAAGGAATCTGAAGAATCAAAAGAATCTGAGGAATCCAAAGAGGAAAACAAATCCAACTAGAGACGTTAAATACGCCCTATTTTTATAAACGCTTAAGGTTCACTTAACCCTCCCTCAAAAACACAAACCTCCAACACCTCTCCCCTTCAAATTACTAACAAATTGAAACGTCACTTATATTTCACCACTCACCCCCAAAAAAACATTCCCTAACTTTTAGTTTTCCTTTTGAAACTTTTTTTCTCCCATTGGCTGTAGCTCTGTAATTAGGCAAGGACAAGAAGAGAAGAAGAAAGTAAAGAGGGAAATGCTCAAAAACATAAACAAAAACTCTTAAGTTTAAAAATACTTTAGTTAGTTATTTTTAGTTGTAAAATTAAAACAAAAACAAAAACAAAAAAATGAAAGAGAAAATGAAAAATTAAAAAATAAAAGCTTAAAATAAACAACAAGGATAAGAAGAGAAGAGACGTTAAGTTAACGGACTACAAATATAAAAAAGGGAACGCCAGGAATACAAGCAAAACAAAACAAAAAAAAGAGAAAAGTAAAGAAAAGATAATCAACACAATACAATTAGAGAACAACAACAACAACACAAGTAGAGTAGCAAGATAGTAGAGCAACAAGAGAAAAAGAAAAACACAGCAACAACACAGCATATATATAGAATAATAGTACAGTGATAATTAATACAACAACAACAACAACACTTACACTTAAAAGAAAAATAAACACAATAACATACACTGAACAATATAAGAGAGGACAAATCCATAATGAAGGCATAATTTAGAGAGAAAAATATTATTACACACGTCAATATACTTATAAATAAAGAAGAGGAACAAGAAGAAAGAAAAAAACATTAAAAATTAATAATTTTTTTTTATAAATATATACATACGTTTAATTAAAGTAATAATTTTTAATTTTAATGAATTTTAATTATAAATATTCACAATTCTCTATGTCTCGCCTAACCTAACTAGACCACTCCACCTCCTCCTCCTCCTCCCACCACCCACCATCAACAACATACACTGTATTATTTTGTAATTCTTAATTATTATTTTTAATTAAAAATAATTAATTTTAATATCGTATTATTTAAATTTTATTTTTGTAAAACGAACAAATTACACACGTACACACGTACACACGTACGTACATGTATGTATGTTTAATGTTTAATTAATTATTTTAATTTCTTTTTATAATTTTTTTTTATTTTTTGTGTAAAACTCTTACTCTCTGCTGGCAATTGATGCAATTGATTTGTTTTTGTAATAACCATCACAACCAATACAATAACATATCCATACCCCCTACGCCCTTCCCCTCTTAAATACTTTTATAATTCGTTTAATTTAATTTAAAAATTTAATTTAAATTTCTTTATTTTTTGTCAAATTTATTATTTAACGACGACTTCTCAAATGTACAACAACAAGAGCACCAAATATAACGAACAACTGCGGCATATTTTCCATGTCGTATGTACTGTTCCAAGTCAACTTGGAATAGTGATGGTGGCCGGAGATCAACCTCCCGTTAAAGTTTTGTACATTTTTGAGGATTCAACGAATTAGAAAGTAATTTAATAATTATTTTTTTGTATGATGATGATTTTTTTTTTACATAGACTGAAGATGAATAAAAATTTTAAAGAAAAAAAATTTAATAAAAAAAAAACAAAAAATCGTTTTATTTTGGGGGGCTTTACAAATGGGGATCAAGATTTCTAAATCTATTCTTTATAAATCCAGAATTCCAGTACCGCAAACCTATTGGAAGATGTTTGTCGCATGACATTCCATAAGTAAAGGGTGTTTTTTATAGAGGTATAGAACTTTAAGTTGCAATAAAACAACGATGGATTATTCGATTGACATGAATTTTGTTTATCCGAAAGATAATCTTGTGGCATTACATTTTAAATATGATTTCTGGCATATGACCGCCACGGCTGGCGCGGATGTAGTCCAATCTGGAAGTCCAATTTTCGATGACATTTTCCAACATTTGTGGCCGTATATCGGCAATAATACGGCGAATGTTGTCTTCCAAATGGTCAAACGTTTGTGGCTTTACCGCATAGACCAATGACTTTACATAGCCCCACAGAAAGTAGTCTAGCGGTGTTAAATCACAAGATCTTGGAGGCCAATTCACAGGTCCAAAACGTGAAATTAGGCGGTCACCAAACGTGTCTTTCAATAAATCTATTGCGGCACGAGCTGTGTGACATGTTGCGCCGTCTTGTTGAAACCACATCTCCTGGACATCATGGTTATTCAATTCAGGAATGAAAAAGTTAGTAATCATGGCTCTATACCGATCACCATTGACTGTAACGTTCTGGCCACCATCGTTTTTGAAAAAGTACGGACCAATGATTCCACCAGCCCATAAAGCAGACCAAACAGTCAGTTTTTCCGGATGTAACGGTGTTTCCACATAGACTTGAGGATTACCTTCACTCCAAATGCGGCAGTTTTGTTTGTTGACGTAGCCATTCAACCAGAAGTGCGCTTCATCACTAAACAAAATTCGCTTATGAAAATCAGGAACAACGGTAATCTCGTTTTGGGCCCATTCGACGAATCTACGCCTTACTTGATGATCGTTTGGCTTCAATTCTTGCACGAGTTGGATTTTGTAAGCACGCAAACCAAGATCCTTCCGCAAAATCTTCCATAAAGTGAATGGACACGGATCCAATTCCTGTGCTCGATGGCGGATGGACTCATTCGGGTCTTCCTCAATGCTACGCTCTACAGCAGCAATAGCTTCTTCTGTACGCACCGTACAGCGTCTCTGGGGATGCGAGTTATCAATAAGAGTAAACGTGGTGCGAAAACGTTCCATGGTTAATCGAATTAACTGCTCTGATGGACGATTTTGTCGACGATAAAATGGACGTAGTGCGCACTATTTGCAAGCGTTGTTCAGGCGTGGCCAAACCAAACTGAGAATAAATCACTCGACAGCTGTTAAATCGGTCGCCATCTTGAAAAGTAATGCCAACTTAAAGTTCTATACCTCTATAAAAAAACACCCTTTACTTTCTTGCTTGCAACTTTACATCAATCAAGCTTTTCCACATTCTTCCTTGCGCATTCTAGAGAAGAGCTTGCAAGTGCTAATGTACCTCCGCAAGAACAGACATTTGGTGTGCAAGTGTCAACAGAACAACGTTCCTCATGCAATTCGACCACCTACTAAACTATCCTTGCTGTATTGAACGTGATTCTCTCTGCAGCAATAACTGTGTTACATATTCGGGTCAATGTTATGAATGTTACGCTTGAAATATTGTTGACAAACAATTTCATGGCTTTCCCACCTAGCCAAAGAAGTACAAAAGACAGAACATAGCGAAACTATCTAATAGCCAGGCCGCCATTCAAACTTTCGGGTCTTATACGGTAAATTCAAAGAAAATATGAATCAGCCTGGTGGGCAAAACAAGGTTAGCCTTTGCTGGAGCCCAGATCATGTGAGAATTCTAGGCAATGAGAAGGGTAACTAGGTTGCAGAGAATGGAACATGTAACCAGAACCATTTTGTAGAGTGGAGGCGGATATTTGGAAAGGTATGCTTCTCCAACCAGAGTCATAAATAGACCTGATGAATTCTGCAACTATTCCCCGGCATTCATTTTATAACATCTATAATCTCTGATGCCCCGGAGTGGGCACGGGTCTACGAGACGAGGGGGGATTTAATGGGTGAGGGCCCCAAACACGGAGGATGCGACGACTTCCTCTATGGTGCGGTTAGGTACATTTACCCCTCCTCGGCGTAAAAAAAATATAAAAAAAATGGATTCACATTTAAACAAGAGACAAAAAGGAAGACAGTCCAGCCCAGGTTCAAATCCCATCGAACAGAAAAAAATATCATCATGGTTTTAAATTAAAAGCGTTCATGCCTCTCCAATACAATCCATCTAAGAAGCCCCCTCACCCGCTGGAAATGGAAAAACGAGAACATCACAGGAAGATCAGGCCGTGGGACAAAAGTTAGGAATCAACGATTAGCAAAATTCCCTACCCTATCCAAATACTTGGAGGGCGTTGTTTCTAATACTCGTAACGACAGATGGTACCCTCATTATTCTAGGTCCTGCTACAGCAGATCAATCACCTGCTTAGTTGGAACAACGAAAAACAAGAAGATAAACAAAAAGGAAACACGATTGAAATGCTTCGTGAAAGCATTCCATACTGAGTTTCAAAGCTGCGATTTTGATTACCCCATCATCAAGCAAAGAATAACTTTCGTAGGAACAGTGGAGGCACGATAATTCTTCTATCTGCGATTGAAAGTCATTCCAGACCACGTTTACAATAAATACACACAGTAAAGTTGGCTAACTCCAACAAGTAGAGTTACATTCCAATTTTCAAAATTCAAAAGATTCATTGTCATTTTATGATACTGCCTAGATCATATACATAGGCTTCGAGGTCCCAAAGATGTTACATAGAAAACCATCTTTGCTTTCAGTATAAATACAGAAAATATTTGCTGCACTTGTAGAACAATCGTCAGTCAATGGATTGCTATAAAACTGTTACTCTCGGCTATTCGGATAAAAACTACAAATCCCCATTACATTCGAGTTTAAAACCTAGAACGTTGGCACAAATCTTCTTAGTATTCAAAGCCAGGTCGTACACATATTTCAATCAAGGTCTTGCCTTAATTTAACAGACCTGAACAATACTGAAAAGCTAAAATTTGAAAAGCTAAATTTTTGTCACATATTTGCTTGATATGACTTTACCAAACAACTATCATTCATAGCATGCCACAGAATAAGATCGAGGTAAACGTTTCACTCATAAATTAAATGAAAGCGTTTATGAAGGATGATGTCCCCGTAGTCTAGTAGGTAGTGTGTTGGCTTATTAGACGCAAAAGCCTGGGTTCGAGCCCCAGGCCAGGCATCAAAGACAAAATACAAAAAGTATTTTTTCGGCGACTTCCTCTCAGTAGATTTCTGGCAAAAAAAAAACTCTGAGAGTAAATAAAAATTGCCATGAAAAGTTTCTCAATAAATAAAAATAAATGTCGTTCGGAGTCGACTTTAAACTGTAGGTCCCACCACTCATGTATAAAATTAACACACACAACATAAGTGGTGTGAGAAACTAGGACGTTGTACAATGGGTTAATTCGACCTCCGAGTACTGTACTTGTCTTAATTGACAAGTACACGTCCTCTAACCTAATCTAACCTAACCTAAAGGCCAGATCGTATATATATTTTAGCCAAGAAGACTGAATAGCTTTTGCCTTTGTTTAACAGTCCTTAACAATACTGAAAAACTAAATTTTGTAATTCTTTTTCGTCACATATTTGCTTGATGTGACTTCACCAAACTAGTATAAAAATCATAGCATGATACAGAATAAGATAGAGGTAAACGTTTCGCTCATAAATTAAATGAAAGGTTTTATGAAGGGTGTATTGGTTCCATCTGAAAAACATTTTAAATTCCTTCTTCTGGCGAAATTCAAACGAAGACTCAGTTACTTACTACCCTGTGCGAATAGTGATCTAATTTTAGGTTTTAATAAATTTACTTACATCAACTCATACTTAACGATTATTCAAACGCCAGTTGTCTCAACAAAATAAAATTATTAACTATGCACGTGTGAATAAATCTTAAAAATAAAATTTCTAGATTCTTACATTACGACGACAACATCGTTTCATATTGCTCGTGATAAATTTAAAATGTCAGAATTTTATTGTAATAATCAGTACACATTCACTGTTTATGACAACAAAATTCATAAAAAGAACAACAAAAAATATCCGCATGTACATGAAACATTTAAGTGCACTTGGTTTAAAGTGGTCATAAATTCGATTTAAAGAAATCAAAATAATATTCATTTACATTTGCAAGTCTCTATTACATATTTAGAAAGGTAAATAAAAACTGGAAAAATCTTAAATAAAAATACTGTAATAAGACTAAAAATATACACTGTCGGACAAAATAAAGTGAAATTACACTGACCCTTAGCATTGGCTTAAAGAGAAGCTTAACACAGGATAATATGAACTTCCAAGGGTGATTTTTTTAGCTTTATTATCTTTTTGGCAACACTGGTTTAAACAGCTCATGCACGTTTCATGTTTTGTTTCACTGTCAAACATCTTCAGTTTGGTCTATAATTTAACCATGAATCGTCTTATAAATGAATAACGCTTGCAAATCATTTGAATTTTATTATCAAAATGCGTGCTCTGTTAAGAAAGTTCATCGCGCGCTTCTTTCATTTTATGGTCAGTTTAATCGACCCACTGAAGCGGCTATTCGGACTATTGTGACCGAATTTCGCACCAACTTTACATTGTTGGACATTAAACCACCAACACGCTTACGTAGAGTGCGAACTGAAGAAAATATCGCAGCTGTAGCGGCCAGTGTTAATGATATCGGCCATCAATTATCGATTCGTCGCCGTTCGCAGCAATTGGGGCTCTGTTACTCAACAACGTGGAAAACTTTGCTGAAGGATTTAGGTGTGAAGCCTTTCAAAATACAGCTACAAGGTGCAAGAATTGAAGCCGAACGACCTACCGCCAGAATTTTTGGTGAATGGGCTCTTGGAAAGTTGGCCGAAGATCCACTTCTTTATCGAAAAATTGTGTTCAGCGACGAAGGTCATTTTTGGCTCAATGGATACGTAAATAAGCAGAATTGTCGATTTTGGAGTGAAGATCAGCCAGAAGCATTGCAAAAGCTACCAATGCATCCAGAAAAAGTCACAGTTTGGTGCGGTTTATGGGCTGGTGGCATCATTGGACCGTACTTCTTCAAAGATGCTGAGAATCGTAACGTAACTGTGAATGGTGAGCGCTACCGTGAGATGAAATCCAACTTTTTTGCCCAAAATGCAAGAGCTTGACATCTTCAACAAGACGGTGCCACGTGCCACACAGCACGTGTAACAATGGACTTATTGAGAGGCGAGTTCGGTGAACATTTTATTTCACGTTCGAGACCGGTCAATTGGTCGCCTAGATCGTGCGATTTAACGCCTTTAGACTATTTTTTGTGGCGCTATGTTAAAGCGCATGTCTATACAGACAAGCCCGCTTCAATTGACGCATTGGAAGACAACATTGAAGAATTTATTCGTGAGATACCGGCCGAAATGTTGGAAATAGTATGCCAAAATTGTACTAAGCGGATGGACCATTTGAGGCGCAGTCGCTGTCAACATTTGCATGAAATAATCTTCAAACATTAAATTATATGGACCGTACTATCGATTCAAATAAAGATTTCATGCAATTTTCTGAATTTTATGTTTTTTTTTTGAAAAATTTTCCTATAGCTCTTAAAAAATCACCCATTATATGTACATATATAACTGGTATTGGTACATACATATATATACACGATCTTTTAAAGAGCCCTGATGGATTCTTAATGCTCATGCTTAAGAAGAAGCAGGTAGCTAATTGTAGTCTTTTTCCGGAATCGTAAATTAAGATTATACGCTGCCAAGTCATCAGTATCGGTATTCACTACCTGGACTAAAGTTAGGAAGAAGGAAACTTGACATGCCTGAGGAAGACAACTTTAAATCCTTCCTCAGTTCTCCTCACCTACCAAACCAAAACCAAAAAGTGGGAAAGAAGAACAGGGTATTTAAAGCATTTACCGGCACATCATGGGGTATAAACAAAGAGACACTCATCACAACTGATCTTCTCAATTATGTTGTTCTGATATGACCCCCTACCTCCGTGACACCCAATAGTGTATGCTGTAGGCAACACATAATCACGCACTCAGAATTGCACACACTCCGTGAAGATGACAAATGTGTTTCACTTACATGAAAAGACCAAGGTATTGTCACTCAAACAGCACAATGAGCTATGGACAAAACAGTTCCCATCCCAACCAGTATATTCTACCAGATCCCCAACACCGTATTCGAAAAGATTTCCGCCGCACCGACTGCGATATTCTGAATTTAATAACAACTGTTGTCGACGGAATTGGAACCGGTATTGGAAGCAAAGCGAATATTGAATTAGCCGGCGGTAAAACCCACACAAATAGCAGTTATAATAAGGTTCACTAACTTCTGACAGAGATAATCAGTTGCTCGGAAGAAAAATTATCCATCCTATCGCAGCTGAGGTCTCTGTAGTCAAGCATTCTTAGTTGCTATCGTGAAAGGATTTTTCCAGCATGTCATCGAAGCCCACATGACTTGGCTTACACCTTCAACTGTGCTGCCAGGCCAAATAAATCCAAACGATAAGGCCAACGCCAGATGCCGAAACTTTACTGTTGAGCTAAAAAAATATACAAAAAATGCTGGAATTTGCCAGACGACATTTGTGTCGTAAAAACTGGAATAATGCACTGTGATCAGGTTCGGACGGAAAATCGTTCGTACGTCGTCCTGTAAATACAGAATTTAACCCAAAATATACAAAAAAGACAGTCGATAATGCTATGGGGGTGTTTTTCGGCATCTAGCGTTGGCCCTATTGTTTGGATTCAGGGAAAAATGTGTGCAGCTGACTACCTAGATATTATACAGAATGAAATGCTTCCGTTTGCCGAGGACGAAATGCCACTTAAATGGGAATTTATGCAACACAATGACCCGAAGCATTCCGCTAGAAGCGTCAAATTCTGGTTTCAACAGAATGAGGTGCCTGTAACGGAGTGACCGTCCCAATCACCGGACTTAAACCCCATTGAACACCTCTGGGGAGTCCTAAAATATAAAATGGGCAACTTTAAATAAAAAAATAAACAGGAATTGTGGGGAAAAAAATTCAGGAGACATGGTATTCAATTCCCCCTGACGTCTGTGCGAATCTTGTGGGATCTATGAATCGTCGCTGTCAGGAGGTAATAAAAATGAAAGGTGCTTCAACCAAATATCGAAATAATATCTGGAAATGATGGTAATGTTTAACAAAATATACATATTTTTAGCATAACATAAAGTGTCCCTATTAATTTTTCCAGGCCTTTTTTAAATAAATTATATTTTTTTAAGAATTGGGCAGAACTAGTCATTTATTTTTATTTTATTAGTTAAACTATTTGAATACCTTTAATTTAATGTATATACTTTGTAATATTTATCGAAAAGTAAATAAAACTATAAGAATATTTTGAAAAATTTAAGTGTCCCTATTATTTTTTCCCACACTGTACATATTTGTAGCATTTTTAATTTATGAAAAACGTATTTTATGTTTTTCAATAACAAAATTATACCAACAACAACAACACGGATATACAAGATACTTTATAATACTTATCTTGCTTCAAATTTTAAAAGTTAAAAACAATAAATGTAAACCATAAGCCACTGTATTTAATTTTCGAAATCCTGTTAATATTTTTAATATTGTTTTCAAACTACTAAAAAGCTTATAAAAATCAACTCACCTTTTTGACAAACATTTGACAAACAATAATGCCTAATGACCACCAATCGACGGCATGAGTATAGGGTTCACCTCTTAATATTTCGGGAGCTGTAATAAAATTAAAAGAAAAAACAAAAACAATTTACTTACCTTTATTTAATAAAAAACAAAACAAAGAAGAACAAATAAAATGTTGTAGTAAATAAAATAAAAAACCTTTCAAAAGAAGTATAAAATAAAACACAATTTTTTTATATTTTTTTTGCACAAAAGTTTTGATTTCAATTTTTTTTTTCTTTAATTTCTTCATTGTTTTATAGATTTTTTTTCTTGTTGTTTTTCTGTTTTTTTTATCATCATTTACACATTTATATTTAATAATATAATATAATATATATATATATATAATATAATATATAATAATTAATTAATAATAGATTTAATATTTACACACAGCATTTATTTATGAATGCTTTTTTTGTTTTGTTTTCTTATTAAAATTAAATTGTTAATAATAATTACTATTAAATTAATATATTTTTGTTTTTTGTATTTTGTATTTATGCACTTAAAACAACTAGAAAAAAGTTTATTTATTATTATTATTAATAATTATTGGTTGGTAAGTGTTTGTTTTATAATAATTTCAAACAAACATTTCTTTTATTTTTGTTTTCCATATTCAATTTAAAAACAATAAATTTGTTTTTTATTTTATTTGATTTTTTAAATAATTAAGCAAAATCACATTAAATTTTGTTTTTAATATTTAAATGTAAAACTAATTTTAAATATTTTTTATTTGTTATTATTTGAAGTTTGGTTTATTCCAACTCCTTCAGTTTTAATACACAAAACTTATATATTTTGTTTTTTTTTTTTAATCAATAAAACCTTTTGTTAATCCATTTATAAACTAACTTAAGATGTGTTAAATTTAAATCACTTTCTTATTAATAGTATTTATTGTTGAAAAAATTTGTTTAAAAGCTAAATTAAATCACTAAGTTTTCTTCAGTATTCACTTTATACAGGTGTTATTAAGGATTTAAAAAAAGTGTTGTTTTATAATATTTTTAATAATATTTATTTAATTATTTTATTTTCTTGTAAAGATTGTTGGTTTTGTTATTAATGTTTAGCTTAAAAATAAACATTTGAAATATGAATCACAATTATTTTTTTTTTTTTGTATTTTATTTTTTATTTTATTATTTATTATTTATCAATAAGCTTTATTAGCTTCTATTGAAAATTTATTTTAAAGTGTATTTAATTTTCAAGTTTAATTGTTTGTGTAAAAATTTTAAAATTAAATTTTATATTATAAGCATTTAATTATTTAATAACCATATTAATTTGTTATATAAAATCGTTTGAAAACAAAAAAAATTAATCATAATTATGTATAACAAACATAATATAGAAATTAAATAATTCATTTATTTATTTATTTATTTATTAATTAATATTGTAGCAAAAAATTAAAATTTGAAAAATAGTTCACCTACTTAAAATCTACTTGAAAAAAATTATTTTTATTTTAAATTTATTTATTTCTAGTTTTTAAGTTTTATTTTGTTTTTATTAATTTACTGTACCTGCTAGTAAAATAAAAATGAAATTTCATGATTCACTTTCAAGATATTTTAATATCATTTTAAAAACTTGTCTAATGAATAATGAAAACATAGTTTTTTTTATATTAAAATCGCGAATTATTTCTGTGAAAATTTCCTTGTTTGTTTCTATTAAAAAAATAAAAGATTTTTAAAAACATTTTAGCCGGTTGTCACATTTGAAAGCATTTTCTTTTCGATAAAGGATTACAAGTTTAATGAATACATGTAAAAAGATTTTCAATATTGAAATTTCAATATTCATAATAGGAGGACAGAAAACAATGCTGAATTTAAATTAAATTCAATTTAAATTTAGTTCGGCTAAGAAAAAGATTTTCAATATTGAAATATTTCAATATTCTTAATAGAAGGACAGGAAAGAAGGCTGAAATTAAATTAAATTCAATTTAAATTTAAAAATACGCAATAATTTCTCTCGCAACAAACCGATATCACTTATTTTTTATGAATTTTTACATGTTTAAAACATACTTTAATAATTTTTGAGATCAATAGGCTAAAATCAGAATACAAAAAACTGTTTTGTGTCCTAGGCATTCACTTCCAAAAAGTTCGAAACATATTTTTAATTCTGGCTTTCATGGATGAGGCATAATAATGCTAATTGTGTTAAAAGTCATTAAACAAAAACGGGGAAAAAAACAAAAAAAATTCCAGACATAAATACTTTAAAATAAATTTACTTTAATCGATAGCGGGGAAGGATTGTTTGTTTTTTAGAAAAAGTCCTTTTTGTAGGATTAAACTATGGCCTAAACTTTGAGTTTAGTTTCAGACAAAGTTCCTGGCAATTGGGAATATTGTAGGGACTTAATAAGACCACAACACTAACACTAGGTACTGCAATATTTTGAAGTATCAATGTTGATACCCCAAGAATATCACATAAGGATACAGCGTAAAAATACTTAAATGACCATTGCTATTGAATATATAATAGAATACATAAAGTGCTGAAGTCTTGGCCTTATAATAATATATAAATATCGTTTGGCATAATGCGCTACAATTATTTACTTTAAAAGTTTAAAAACATTCCCTTCGAAAAGAAAATAACCGTAAATGTTTTTCCAAAATGTATGATTTTTGTTTATACAGATCGTTGTTTGAATTGTTAGTATTTCTATATTAAAAATTTCTAATTAAATGAAAATAACATAAAATGATAAGAAACAAATTAATTTCTTAGATGTATTACAACAAAAAGTCACCCATGGAAAAATATTTGTTTATTCGCAGCATTTTTTTTTTGCAATAGATTTGATAAATAGAAACTTTAAATATGTAACTTAATTTCCGAATTGATGGCTTTTAATAAACAATCGTTTTAAAACGCTTATCATCAACATTTAATATTACAGCGGGTCTTGTTAGTATCATTAAAAAAGAATATTGAGGAGAAGCAATTAAAACATTCGGATAAAAAGTACCTCATTGAAGAATTTAAAAGGAGCATAGGGAGTTATTTCAGTTTTATAATGAATATAAACGAAACAGAAAGAAATCCTTATTATACTATCACAACCATATGGCGAACTCATAATAAATACTCGCTTAATTTGAAAGAGTACTAAAATTAAACGAACAAAAACTAAGTGATTCTATTAATTATACTTCTATATATTAGGCCGTAATCATGACTGAAGGGTTGTACTGACCAATTATGTATGTATGTATTAATTATACTTCTTTAAAAAGATATTCGCAGGCATGATTGTTGGTATACAATTTTATTTCGTTTAATTCAGTGTAAGGCCATTGAGGAGTCAAGAACGTTTTCCAGCGGTGATTGAAGATCATACATTAATTTTGTTTGTTATGAAAATGTCTAAAAGGAGCTGTTTGTAAGCTTACATACATACGGCTTACAATGTGTCGCTGCTACAGATTAAAGACTTTTCTTTGGACGTTTCAAACGTCACTTTATTTGTCCGTCAAGGAGTTCTTATGCGAAGACATTATATGAGAGATTTGAACATACGATAATACCACACGACATAAAATGAAGGCGACGTTTTTTGTAGATTTTATCGTTTCCAGGCACTGTCTTCAGTCATTAAAATAATATTCGCTTCTCTGATAAATTTCTTAATAAAATTTTCTGTTTTTAAACTACAGCCTTATGATTAAAGACCTTGGTATACAATGTTTTGTAGAAGAAGACTACCATTTATATTAGAGAACATGATGTCAGTAAGTTGTAAAGAACTCAGAGGATCATCTACTGTCTTATTTTGATTCCCTCCTTCTGTAAATTTACACTTCACACGTATCAAAAGTTACTTTGTTTGAACGTCTAGAGGTTAACATGAAAAAGACTGTATTGGCCTTATTTGCATTGTTTTATTTGTAATTTTATCGAACTGATCGTTATTACAGTGCACGCGCGCTAATGTGAACACCACATTATATGAACACCGCTTAATGTGAACATTTTTTTTTTGCTTCATTGACTACTCTAAAAGATGAAAAAATTTAAAAAGGCCAATAATTTGAACAGATTTTTTTTAATTTGAAACGTTAAAATTCTGTGTTTATTAGTTGCCGGAATCCTCGTTTTAGGTGTACATATGTTAGTACATCTGCTTGCATATTTATACTTCAATTGCTATTAGATACTGTGAAGAAAGTTTGTGAAGATTAAATTATAAAATGTGTTCTAAAAAATTCTAAAAAAAATAAAATTATTCATAAATAATGATTTTTGTTTAAAAGATGGTATAATTCTGTTTTAAAATTTTCGGTATTCGGAAATGTGAACAATTCGCAAAAGTGAACAACGCCAGCTTTAATTAGTTCACATTAGCGAGCGTGCACTGTATGACAATGACATTCGGAAAGTGTCGTTCACTGTAGACTTTAATATCTTCACGATGTCTAAATTATGTCTCTGGCCATCATGGAAAATTCTTCTAAAGACTTTTAAATAAAATCTTGTGCTTCTAAACGTACATACAATCGTTTCATAGAACTGGAGTAAATAGTATTAATAGGGCTTATAAGGCGCTGACCGTATTAGAATTATTTACGTCAAAAAGACAATGTAACAGTTACCAAGTGAACTGCAAGAAAAGTAACAGCATAGGCTGTTAAAGGGCTTTAAATAGAAAATTTTGTATATGAAATATTTTTGTATGGAATAGAAAAATTTACTTAAAGGACAATAAGCACATTAGAAAACATATGGAAAGACATTGCAAACGAATTAAAAATGCTGTTAAAAGGAAACAAATATTTTCCACTTAGTGAAGGGACTTTTTCATTCATTTTTCATTTTTAAAAAATAAAAAGTCTTGTATAAACATTAAAAACAAATGTAATTTCGATAAAAAAAAAATGAATAGAATTTGAAAAAAAAAATAAAAAATTAAAAATTAAAAAAAAAATTAAAAATAAAAAAAACTAGACTTTCAAGTTTACTAAGCTAAAAAAAAAGTACATATTTATTCATGTATACATGGTGTGTGGCAGTTTATACTTTTAATTGAAAACGTAAAAGTATAAGTCAAAAGTAAAATCAAATATAAAGAGAAAAAAAACTAAAACGTTATTATAGAGAAGATTTATAAATAAATATAAAAAAGGAAGGTTTACATATACATTCAATATATACTATACAACTAGAATAATGGTCCATATTTTGAAAATTGGTGTTTTGATTTTGTTTTTCCTTCTTTTTGTTTTTGTTTTTGTGTTCTAATAAATTTATATTTCATCTTTGTTTTCTTAGTTTTAAAAAAAATTTTGGATTTCAGAAAGAGAAAAAAAGCAAATTTCTTAAAGCAATTGATTCATTAAACAATAAATTTTGCTTTTAAGTTACATACTTAAATAACTAAACGATGGGGTTTTTTCATTTCTTTGTTAATGGTAAAGTTTTTGTTTGTTTGTTTGTTTTTGTTAATATGTAATATAAAGTATATAAAATTAGCTTAAACACTAACAGCAGAGATACTATATTTTAGGTCAGTATATATAAAAAAAAAGAAAAAATTAAAAAATATAAAAAAAAATTGAACTTAAAAGGGAAGTTTTTTAAGTGAAGTGAAAAGATATGCCAATGTAGCTAAAACTAAAGCTTTATTAGACAAGCTCTTTTAAAGTTTTATTGCTTTTAAGGCTAACGAAACCAATCAAACTATAATCCACATTAATAAGTAAAAAAAAAAACAAACAAAAAAAATTCTTTTTGATTTCCAATTTAAAACGTACCTAAACGTCTGGGTGTATAGTGATGTACATAATGATGATTATAATAATGCTGTTGAGTTTGACGACGATGCTGAAGATGTTGATAGGGGCGACAAAAACAGAAATACATTAAATTCTGGGCAAAGTGTTGCAAATAATAACTTGTATTATTGAATACATAATCACTCGTTGAACTGCAAAAGGTTGCTGAAGGTAATTGCAACTTTTTGGGTGGCTTATAATAAACAATCAAATGTTTTTTCTCGCCCTTATAAGGCATAAACAAATAAACATTGTCTTCATCTTCATCTTCATTTTCTTCTTTTTCATGCTCTAAACCATCATCATTCTCAATTTTATTTTGAATGCCATTTGCATTGGCATTTGGGTCTGCATAGAGGAGCTTATAATAAACTTGAGACATGTAGTTATTGTTATTATTATTGGTATGATTAAGATTAATACACTTTTGTTTATCACTTCGATACAACATTTGCATAACGTTGGCTTTATTATTATTATGCGGCTGCTGTTTCAATTGAGGATTTTTCGTTAAAACTAACGGTTTTACAACGCGTCACAATGCGAGTGTCTCTTTGATAATTTTCTTCATAGCATTGCCCATGGAAGGTGCAGCCGTATCCGATGTTGAGGAGACGAATTTAAATAAATACGGCTGCACATCGGGATAAGTGGTATCAAATATCAAATCCAATTCACTTTGACTGGGCGTTTTAGGTACGTAATCGTGTCTATTCATGATTTCTGTAATGTAAATGACTTTCTCGGTTAGGAGATCGGCCACATTTTCGCGACACATTTGACGTTCATCCTCGTTCTCGTGCTTTATCAAATCCAAATGTATGGTCCACACTTCCCACGGTATACATTCGGCCGTAAAGGGCCAGCGTGATTTTTTCTTTTGGAAAAACTCCAGACTTATTTGGCCAGAACCACAGCTTTCATTGGAACGTAATTTTTCGCTAAAGCCATTAATGGCCCGTTTAACGGTACGCTGTAGACTGTCGGAAGTACAGCATACATAGGTAAAGTCAATGAAATCACAATCGACATCCGTATAGCCAACGGTGCCAATAGAATATTGTGCATCGCCAGTATACATGTATTTGCCAAGGCAGCGATGGAATAGCACCGTATGAAAGATACTAGCAACAGCTTCATCCACTTGCCGACCCTCCATGGTCAAATCGAACACTTGTGAGCGGGCATTCATTTTAAATTCTTCTTAATTATTATTCAATACTTATTACACTTCCTCTCTCTTTTTCCTTTCTTCTATAAAAGCTGGTTGTCTTACAACTATTTTAAATTAAAATATCTTAATCTCTCTTTTGAAGATTCTGTTTTTTTATCTTGTTTTTCTATTTTCTACTTATCTAGTAGTGTAGCAATTAAAGGAATAGAATATGTATGTATGTTTTAAATCGTACCCATATATTGAAACGTTCCACACATAGTTTTCGTGGTTAAACCAAATTTCAGCCACTTGCTTAGACCAAAGTCGGTTAATTTAAGATGATAGTCAGCAGTTAATAAAATATTTTCCGGTTTAGCATCACGATAAATAATGCCAGCGTTGTGTAGAAAATCTATTTTTAGAAAGGAAATAAAATATTTGTATTAAAACAATTAAAACAAACATTTTCTAAATAACTAACTGCCCCCTCAAACTAACTTACCCAAAGCCAAAGCGATCTCTGCCAAGTACAGACGTACAAGGTTTAAGGAAAATGTTCGTATGGTAGAGAAGAGTTCACCGTTGGGCACGTATTCTGAAACTGAAAAAGGAAATGAAATGTTTATTTAGTTATACCCTGATTACATGGTTTTAAATATGGTTTAGAAATTTATCTTTCGAATATTGTACCGCAGTTTTATCTTAAGCAGGTACAAAATTTCGAGTTGTTCGAAAATAAATATTCAAAAACAAAAACAAATTGAATGTTGGAAAATCCATTGTTATTTGACAGATAACAGCTGGAAATGCTTAGATAACGGTGTTGTCAATTCGTAGTTCTTTTCCTATTATTTTTGCAGTTTCGAAAATGATTAACGCCATAATCTTTAAAGTGTTAAACGCATGGTACAACAAAAGTTTAAAACAAAAAATTAAAAAAAAATTCGAAAAAAGCATGTCGTAATAAAGGCAGCCAGTTACAGACCAGATTTCACTTATTTATCGATATATTTCACTCTGCTGAACTCGGCTTTCAAATTCGGGAAAAGCGATAAATTTAATTCGAAATTTTCATCCATAATAGGAGGAATGGAAAAAGAGAAAAGAAACTACCACGGAATTGTTATTCGTTATAAAATATACCAAAAAGATAAAAACCATTGAGTTAACAACACTGTTTTCTATTCCAGTCAGCTGCTTTTATAGTATCACAAGGTAAGCATATTGTCTCTGCTATGAAAACCATCGTTAGAAACGTTATTACCTGCTACATTATCCTGTTGCAGCCCTGACCATGCAATTTTGTTACCTACCAACAAAAGTAAATCTTTTTTATTTTTATGTCCGAAATTTTCAACCTAGTATAGGGTGTCTATACTAGCATAGTACATTAGTAAGGAACACAAAAAAGGATTTGAGTGCTCTTTTGTTCTTGCTACATCCCTAGATGTAGAATTCATATAAAAAATAAAAGAAATTTTCAATAATTTAGTGTGGGTTGAATAAACAACCACTTCTCTCTCTCTCTCTCTCTGCTAGTAGTTGTCACTCTTTGTTTATGTTGGCTTGTCTGTATCGTGATTGTTATCTTTAAATACGAAAAAAAAAGAAATAAATGCTGTATACGGACGCCAAACTTAGCATCAATTTTTTTCAATAACACACGTGCCTATTGCCAGTAATAATGAATGTCGTTTTACTAAACAGTGCACGTTCAATAACTGAAAGAGGCTACTTTGGAAGGGACAAAGAAAGAACAAAAAATATATTGTTCAGCTTGTATATATATATAACCGCCGTTAGAGGCGGTTACCTCTGTTAAGACATTTGTTAACTTTTTCTCTTCTTATTACACTTCAGTGTAAGATGGATCGCGTAAAAATTTATACAAATACATGTAAATCAAAGATTGTGGGTGGAGGGCTTCTAATTTACAGAAATGGACACGCTAACATGTTACCGAGTATATGGTAGAGATATTCGAATACTTGGAAGCATTGTATACGCCATCTATTCCGATTAGGAAATGTCAGATATTTCTAAAAGAGATAGCGAGATATTATCCTTTTACTTTTGGCCAGAAATTTGGTCGCCTTATCTATGTAAGGCATCCTTACACATCTCTTTCTATATTAAATTCGAAATATTCCATTTTTTGCAGATATGAATCACGAAAAGCATCACGCAAAGACATAAAAGTAATGAAAACGTTCATAAACCTATGATTGATAATATTTTTGATAATATTTTAGGCATTCCCGATCTCTATCTAACATCAGTTTCTCGCAATGCATACATATGTATGTACATACATAATTGGTCCTTACAACTGTTCAGTCAGGTTTACGACTTAGCTTCTCACACCACTTATGCTGAGTGTGTTAATTTTGTACATGAGTGGCGGGACTTTCAGTTTAAAGTCGATTCCGAACGACAGATATTTTTTTTACTCTCAAAGGTTTTTACAAGAAATCTGCTGAGAGGAAGTCGCCGAAGAAATATTTTTTCGTATTTCATTTTGTTGGAGATATCTAACCTGGGGTTTAAACCGAGGCTTCGTGTCTGATAAGCCAACACACTAGTGTTTTTCATTTCCCGGACTTATTCATTTCCCGGGAAATCGGGATTAATTTTGAAATTTCCCGGGATCCCGGGAATTCCCGCCTAAAACATACTTTACTTTGTTAAGTATGTATTTTTTATTTTAAATTCATATTAATGAGATCAAAAACATAAAAAAATAACAATAGAAACATATAAAAGGTACAGTTCTTTAAAAAAATAAATAATTCAATTAAAAACTAGTTAAACATTAAACATAAAAAAACTATATACATATCTATTAACATATTTATTTAATACTTTTGAAATGAGTTTTTAGAAAACTCTCTCGCTTTCAACATATGTTGGCTTAATAGTTAACAAGGCCTCTAAAAGATTTTTTATGTTTTCCGATTGCTTACCAGGTTCTCCAAAAAAATTTAAGTCTGTTTTTATCGAACCGGTAGGTACATTAGTGTTTGATGTAGATATTGCACTAATGTTATTTATTGCATCGTTTAAAATGTCCTCAAAATTTTTATCTTCTAAAATATCATTATCGTTGCTTTCTATTTCTTCTAATTCTATATTTTTTTTTCAGTAAAAATACAGTTATAAATTTGTTCTGCATATAAAATAATTGAGTGTTTTGAAGCATTCGGAAAAAATGTATTATTTTTATTAAAAATTTCAGGATCTTTCAAGTATTTGGTCAAGGTATACAGTTTTATATCTCTTCTTTCTCCAATTCGGTATATAAGAGATTCAAACATTGTCTTTCCTAGTGAAGTATTAATTGAAGAAATTTGTTGGCATAAAATATTCACTATCACATCAGCTGTTATAATATTAACTTCTCGCCGACATAAAGCTTCCACAGCTAATTTTATTGGGTTTAAAACGTCCAAAAGGTTCTGCAAATTATTTATATTGGATTCTATCCATAGATCACCCATTTTCAAATCAATGAGGCTTTTCTTTATTGCATTTTTATAAGTAAAATTTTTTCGATCATTGGAACTAGAGAATTCCATCTGGTTACTATATTCAATACAAGGCAGATTTCCTTATTATATTTGGCCAATATATATTTTTGTAACACAATTTTTTGCTGGGCTCTTTCTAAACAACTTAATAACACGACGAGTTTGTTCTAATACCAATTTGTAATTAGTATTGATAAATGATAAATGTTGGCAAATAGTAAACATTTTTCATTCACAGTAATTTCCTGGAATTCCCGAACAAATTTCCCGGGATTTCGGGATTGAAAAATTTGCGGAATTCCCGGGAATTCCCGTCCCGGGAATTTACCGTGAAAAACACTACAACACACTAATCACTAGGCTACGGTGATGATCAAACCAAACTCCAATAAAAACCAAAATCAGTAAAAAGTAATGGGCATATGATGGGATAAGAACTGAATTCATTTGAAGGCAATGGAGATAGAATGGGTATTTGTTGCGAAAGACAACTATAACCAGACATAACTATAATGGGTTTAGCTTAGCCAATGAGATCGCACTTGTCGACGGGAGATAAAAAAGGAGGCTACAATACATAACCAGAACTGGAATCAACGTGAGACATTGGATTGATCTCAATGGAGAAAATTTGGAACCAAAGAAAAAACAATCTAATGACAGAGTTATGGACATTGAGAGTAATTTAATGACTAATGATAAAAAAAAACAGGCATTAGATAACCTGTTTCTACGTGATCACAATCATTACATGATGTCTTCTGCACTTAGGCATATTCAAAAGAACAAGCTACGCACTTTGACTGAAGGGATTAGACGATAGCAGATATGAAACGAACCAATTACATATACTATTGCTTGGTAGATTTGACCTCGTTATGACACAATTAGATCTTTACCGCACTGGCTAGTATTTATTAGAGACAACTAATCACATTGGCTGGGATAATTATTGGTTCTTATCTCACGTGTAATGACTAGGCAGAAGATGAAATAATTTATGTAATGGCTTCAGGGTATAATATTTTGTCTCATCTACTATCTTTTAATGAAAGATAGCTTACAAGGTTTTAATTGTGCAAGCGTGCTGGGCAATTCGTAACTAACTGATGACAGTCGATATCACTGTCTTAGGTAACCTTTTTCTCTGAATTTTTTGTAAATAATTTTAATTATTCAAAAGCCTTTTTATATGACTAATGTACAGACACTATCTTACTTAATTAATTTAAAATAAATTAATATACTCACGTATATGTAGATTATAACGATTTTGCCAAAGATCAATTTGTTTAACAATAAACGGATGATGACCACAAAGTTTTTGTATATCAACTTCGTCTTTAATCTGTTGTAAACTATTTTCGGAGATTATCTGCAAAACACAAAGGAAATTTAAAATGGGAATTAATGAAATAAAGCAAGAGAAACAATAATAAAAGAAATTAAATTTCATTTCAGTTTTATATACTTTAGATTTCTTTAGAACTTTGAGAGCATAAACCGTAGGACAAGTGTCTTGCTGCTGCTCTTGTTGTTTCTTATTGATGACTTTGAAGACAACACCAAATGCACCTTTAGCTACCAACTGATCGATATGGAATTCCTCGTTCCGACTTATTCCTTTAAAGTGTGAACTGAAAATGACATTTGTTAGGGGTTTATGCCATTGAGTTTTAGAGCGTTTGTCTTGTTGTAAATTATGAAAACTGCAAAAAGAAGACAATCAAAAATCAAAAATAAAAACAAAAACAATAAGAAGGAAAAAATCAAAAAGAAAATATGAATAAGTACGAGTAGGGAATTACAATTAACAAAAACAAAAACAACAACAACAATAAAATGCTATTTAAAGTGATTAAATTTACTTTCTGAATTAAATAATAAAACGGAATTAATAACAACAACAACAAAAATCAAAAATAAATTCAACACATTTAACGTAGAAATTGTGAAATTAACAATAAATTTTAATTAAGACATTCTTACTCACCTTTTTCTGGACGACTTCTGACGTTGCTTGAAAGAATTTCGACCAGAATATGACAGATTCCAATTCAAACTGCCCAAATTCCAAAGGGAGGTGGCCTAAAAGAAATATAAAATAGAAATGATAATTAAATCAGGAATAAATATTCGATATTCAATAGAGGAAGAGAATAGAATTGTAAAAAACTAATAAATTTGCAGAAAAGCAAAGTTTTTCAAAGAACAAAAAAACTCAACTGACAGCTTGAAAGAGCTTCAAGCCGAATGTATTTTATTTATCATCACATCAGCAATATTAAACTCAGTGAGTCAGAAGGTCATGACCAAATGATGATGTTAAAATTTCCACATAAGAAAAAATTATTTCGATTTAAAGTTTAGTGTTGCTTTTATTCTTTAGAAAATATTAGAACCTCAGTCTAAGCCATAGTGAAGGACAGGGTTTAAATAAATGATCATTTGATCCAAGCACTGACCTGATCTACACAAGAGACCAATCTAGCCACTACACTGGTTATGGCTTCTCTCGATATCTTTGGTATGAAAAGGCACTGCTTTAACAAACCTGACAGCGACAAATTAAGATTTAATCATCGGAATCAAAAGCGTATCGCATGTGGTCTCCAAAAAGAAGAGAGGTCATAATTAGACGAGATATTAAATTTATTGATGAAAGCGGATTTAATAGTTCATTTGAAGATTTTTATGGTTCCGATGACAATAACGTTATTGAGGTTGAATATAAATCGAGTTCTGCAGAAACTGTGGCAACAAAAATACCCATAAATTACAGCCCAGCCAAAGATGATGAAAAAAGTGAAAAACGTGGTAGGGGTCCTCCTAAAATTCATCGGAAAGGTACTCGAGGCCGTCCTAAGAAATTATTTCAAATAATAAAATCTGGTGGGAAAAGGATCTAAGGACAATGATAGCGAATCATCTGTTCAGTCGGAGGAAGAAATTTATGAAGAGCGTGAACTAGCATACCTTACAATGGCGAATGATCCAGAAACTTATACTGAAGCCATACAGAATGACGATGCATCCGATTGGCTGGATGCAATAGTAGATGAGTATTTAGCACAAATGTGTAACAACACGTGGGAAATCGTCGAAAGGCCATACACAAGAAAAATAATCAATAGCCGTTTGGTGTTTCGTACTAAAGATGACGGTAAGAAAAAGGTTCGTCTTGTAGCAAAAGGTTATGCACAACGTCCAGGTGAGGATTTCAACGAAACATATTCTCCAGTTGCCCGTTCATCGTCTATAAGAATTCTAGCTGCATTGGCAGCAGAATTACAACTAGAGATTCATCAAATGGACGTAGTAACGACATACCTGAACGATGAGCTCGATGAAAGTGTATACATGGAAGTTCCGGATCAATTGAAGTCCATACTAGATAAAATTTTATCTAGTAAACCTGTGGGTACCAACAAAAAAAATTAAATCAAAATATCGAAAAGATAACTTTTAGATGGCAGAAGACGATATGCGATATGTAATTTAAAAAGTCCTGTATGTCTTCTAAAGAAAGCATTATACGGCCTGCGCCAGTCTGGTTCAATGTGGTACCACAAATTAACATCCGAACTACAAAAATTGGGACTGAAGCCAATTATAAAAGATCCTTGTTTGTTCTCAAAAACAGAAGGCGATAAAATTATAATAATTTTGATTTACGTAGACAATCTTTTATTAGCTTCAAATAAACCAAAATGGATTGACAACACCATCAAAGTGTCATTATCACAGTCCTTTGATATGAAAGATATCGGTCCGGTTAAACGTTGTTTGGGAATTTCCATCAAAACCTTGAAAAAGGTCAAGTATTCATATCACAACATAAATATGCTGAAGTTAGATATTTTGGAACGTTTTGGAATGGCAGACTGCAAACCTGTATCCACTCCCTTAGGATTGCAAACTTGTTCGTCCCATAAATAAAGATGAGATTATAATGTCCAAATATCCCTATCAACGGTCGATAGGAGCACTAATGTATTTATACGTAACAACACGTCCCGATATCAGCTGATATGCTCCGGGTGAGGTTTAAAGTATTAGGTATTCATGGAAACGAAAATGATACATTGATAGTGCAGAGTAGAAGTCAATGTCTCTCTACTTGGCTTACAAATAAAATTCATCAATAATCCTTAACGAATTTAAAATTCATGTGATATACATAGGCTTACAGAAAAATTACTAGACTGCCAACTTTCTCCAGAATTAAAACAGAACAGCCGATGTATTTTTTGATTATCTGTTTACATAGGAACGTAATTGTATCCTCCAAGTAGTTTAGAAACGCCCTCGTTGCCGAATGCCTTGTGTTATAGGGTTTTCAATCATTCCAGCTTAGTGCATCGTATTTAGAATTTAATTTCGTTTTGATTAATGCTTCCATGGAGATTTGATTCAATTATGAAGCACTCGTGAAAATAACTCTTTTGACGAATAATGGCTTTAGAGATTTATAAGAATTTTTTAAAAGCTTTTCAGTTGGTACTGGATATGCGACGGTGGTTTAAGATTACTACTTATGTGCAGTTTCAAAACTTTGTGGTTAAATTTTTATTTTGGCATTTGACGAGTCTTATAACGGGTGATTTTTTAGCTATTATCTTTTTGGCAACACTGGTTTAAACAGCTCACGCACGTAAGTTTTCGTGTTTTGTTTCACTTTCAAACATCTTCAGTTTGGTCTATAATTTAACCATGAATCGTTTTACAAACGAACAACGCTTGCAAATCATTGAATTTGTTTATCAAAATGCGTGCTCTGTTAAGAAAGTTCATCGCGGGCTTCTTCCATTTTATGGTCAGTTTAATCGACCCACTGAAGCGGCTATTCGGGCTATTGTGACAAAATTTCGCACCAAATTTACATTGTTGGACATTAAACCACCAACACGTTTACGTAGAGTGCGAACTGAAGAAAATATCGCAGCTGTAGCGGCCAGTGTTAATGATGACCATCAATTATCGATTCGTCGCCGTTCGCAGCAATTGGGCCTCTGTTACTCAACAACGTGGAAAATTTTCCGGAAGGATTTAGGTGTGAAGCCTTTCAAAATACAGCTAGTGCAAGAATTGAAGCCGAACGGCCTACCGCAACGCAGAATTTTTGGTGAATGGGCTCTTGGAAAGTTGGCCGAAGATCCACTTCTTTGTCGAAAAATTGTGTTCAGCGACGAAGCTCATTTTTGGCTCAATGGATACGTAAATAAGCAGAATTGTCGATTTTGGAGTGAAGATCAGCCAGAAGCATTGCAAAAGCTACCAATGCATCCAGAAAAAGTCACAGTTTGGTGCGGTTTATGGGCTGGTGGCATCATTCAACGTAACTGTGAATGGTGAGCGCTGCCGTGAGATGATATCCAACTTTTTTTGCCTAAAATGCAAGAGCTTGACTTGCATGACATGTGGTTTCAACAAGATGGTGCCACATGCCACACAGCACACGTAACAATTGACTTATTGAGAGGCGAGTTCGGTGAACATTTTATTTCACGTTCGGGACCGGTCAATTGGCCGCCTAGATCGTGCGATTTAACGCCTTTAGACTATTTTTTGTGGGGCTCATGTTAAAGCTCATGTCTATACAGACAAGCCTGCTTCAATTGACGGATTGGAAGACAACATTGAAGCATTTATTCGTGAGATACCGGCCGAAATGTTGGAAAGAGTATGCCAAAATTGGACTAAGCGGATGGACGATTTGAGGCGCAGTCGCGGTCAACATTTGCATGAAATAATCTTCAAACTTTAAATTATATGGACCCGTTCTATCGATTCAAATAAAGATTTCATGCATTTTTCTGAATTTTGTTTTTTTTTTTTTGAAAAATTTTCCTATAGCTCTTAAAAAATCACCCATTAGAACATAGCTTGAGCGGACGAAGTGCTATTCATGATTTCTGTGTTAACGTTTCTAAACAGAGATTAAGCAGGAGCTAAATCTTTTAAGCGTTTGCGAAGGAAAAAGGTATTCGGTAAGTCTCTCTTACCTGGACACACTGACAGTCTTACATTTGTAGCTTAAAAAACGATGAGCTTATGGCAAAAGTTCTAGCTGATGAAGAGTGATATACAAACTGTAAGAGTTGAACTTTGAATCTTCTTAAGCCCTGAGCAAATTGTGTTTGCAAATTAAGAATTTCACAAAATGATGTTTCTTCTACAATAAATATCACATTATAAATAAAAAGAAGAAGAAGAAGAAGAAAAACAATTACTTAAAATTATTATTATTATCGCTGGTGTTGTTGTTGTTATTGTTATTAAATAAAGATTACGTGCATTTAGTCAGTGACTCAATAACATATAAAAATAATTTCTTTAACCTTTTTGAAATATGTATCGTATAATGAATGGTTGAATGAAAGGTTGTCGTAGTGGTGGTGGTGGTGGTGGTGGTCGGGTGGTAGTTCGTTCTTTCAATACATTAACAATACGTATATATATTTTGCAAAAAGAAAAATTTATTTACTCCATAACATTTCTTATTACTTTTTATTACTGACTGACTACTCGCTGACGACTACTTGGCTGGCTGACTGATAAAGTTAAATGTGAACTTTTTTACGTTTTTTTTTCGTTATTTTTTCGTTTTTTTTTTTTTTTTTTTGTTCTTTGCATGTTAATAATGAAATTAAAACAAACAAAAAATAATAAAAAAAAATGTGAATTATTATTCTAATTCGAAAAAACTAGACTAATTGTCGGATTATTAATTTAATAATGCTTGTTAGTATAGATTTCTAATAAAAAAAAACGAATAAAAAAATTGAATTTTTGTCCGTCTCAGTGCATTTAAAAAAAAATTATTATTTTTTTTTTATAATTCAACGTTCAGTATATAAATACAATCACGTTTCTTCCCCATTTAATGCTGAATTCCTACAAATAATAATAATGGAGTGTAAATAATTGGGGTTAGCAATTAGATTTTCTATATAAACTTGATAGCCACACCAGACAGAGCGTCATTTCAACGAATGGGGTCATGATATTATAAAAAAAAAAATACATACAAAAAAGTAGGGAAAATTTCAAAATAGATTATGATAATAGACGTCCCACTACAGGTATTGATTTTCACTGCAAAATATTTAGATTTGATTAACTTAGATGATGAAATAGATTCAGAGGTGACGAAGTAGATTCTCGCTCTTGAGGTCAATTCACCAATAAAAGGATTGCTGTTGATGCTGGAATCTAGATTTGCATATGCCTCGTAACATTTTCGCGCATACAGGGTATAAGGCCTACATAATTGATCATTATTACAACCCTTCAGTCAGGATTACGACCTAGGTTCTCACACCTTACACACTTATGTTGTGTGTGTTAATTTTATACATGAGTGGCGGTGCTTACAGTTTAAAGTCGACTCCGAACGAAAGATTTTTGAGAAACTTTTCATTGGAATTTTATTTACTCTCTGAGTTTTTGCCAGAAATCTGCTGAGAGGAAGTCGCCGAAAAAATACTTTTTGTATTTTAGTTTGATGTCTGGCCTGGGGTCGAACCCTGGCTTTTCGTCTAATAAGCCAACACACCACCTACTAGATCACGGCATCCGTTAGTTTAATCAAATAGTATATGACTGTGACAAGAATCGCTGTTTCGTATAAATATTAACGCTTCTTATTTGCTCAAAACTTAAAAAATCATGAACAAATGGTCAAAAATAGAATTCGAACTTAAGAAGAAGGGCCTGGATTGGTTAAAGCCCATCAAGTTTGATAAAATGGCTTGTGATCATCAATAAAAAGTACTGTTATGCTTAATTTTTAAGACGAAGCCTTATAAGACTTCAGTAGAAAAAAGGCTGATTCACTAAAACAATGCAAGACTTTGGCAAATAAAAGTGCTGTAATCACTGAAAAATAAAAACATAGGCAAGACAAAATGATGCAAATCCTAGCATAAAAAACTCCTAGTGTATCTTGAAGAAGGGTTTCCACTCTCTGATTCCGAGTAGGGACGACTGGAATCATAATACGGTTGTCCCCCCGGAAGTCCTGGATATATATACCGACGGCTCTAAACTCGATAATGGGGTTGGAGCGGTGTCTACCCTGAGCAACTGGACCTAAACATTTCTCTCCGTCTGCCGGACTACTGCAGCGTGTTTCAGGCGGAGGCGACGGCAATTTACCGGGCCGCTCAATGGATCCTCGTCAACGGTGCTCCTTTCACTCGCGTCTCGGTCTTTTCTGATAGTCAGGCCGCGATAAGATCTCTATCGGGTTTCGTGATTAACTCTAGGATCGTTAGGGAATGTCGCCGCTGTCTCGACCTTCTTTCTGGGCGCTTCACCAGTGTCTCACTGATGTGGGTCCCCGGGCACAGTAACATTCCGGGAAACTGTAGGGCCGACGAGCTCGCCAGAGCTGGTGCGCTCCTTCCGGAATCCTCTTCAATTGAACTGGATATGCCACTTGCCACGGTCAAGTTGGACATTGCGCGGAAATTCTCTCGGGACGCCAATCTATCCTGGGTCAATGAGGAGTCCTGTTCCACCGCTAGACTCACCTGGCCCTTGATGGGTAGAAGGCGTACCAACCAATTACTTGGTCTTGGTCTTGACGTCATCTCAACCACAGTGGCCGTGCTTACAGGTCATTCATTGCGTTATGGGTAGACACGCGGAGAGAATGAGGCTCCCATTTAACGACTTCTGCCGTGGATGCAGATCCGCTGAGGAAGAGGAGATTGTTATCCACTTTCTTTGTCAGTGCCCGTCTAGATATAGGCTATTTGGCTCTTCATTTCTTGTCAGCTTGACGGAGCTATCATCTATTGATATCACGAATATAGCTTCGTTCATCAAACTTTCTGGCTGGTTTTCCAGTATGGGGTAGTCGTGCTTTTGATGTGCAGCCCTTGCGCTGACCAACTCCTTCCTTTTCCCTGATTTTGGTGGAACTTGGTCAATACAGGGACTGCGTTCACCCGTGGCATCACAACGGGCCGCTATGCGTGCCCAAGTGAGCTTTGTGAAATCGGAGCTACCACTCAGACCTAACCTAACCTAATCTGCAAGAGATAGCGACTTGGTAAAGTGGTTTAAAAGCTTGACTACAAACTCATACATAGTGGGTTCAAATGCAGCTGAATACAAATCCATTGACTCTTGAAAAATACACCAGAGCGACAATGATGTAAAGTTCCTAGGTAGTAACAATCATCCTAGAATTAAGTATAGTACACCAATCACCTGTTAGGCTGGAACCCCTGATCTATAAAACTGTATCAAGCCACTACTAAATTGCCTTGGCCCTATGCTACTTCAAGGAACAAAAACTTGATCTGTATCTGTAAGTTTTTTGTATAATAAGTTCTCTGGGCCGGTTTGAGAAGTTATTTTCCGCGGTAGCTTTTACCGATTTTAGCTCAGCTACTTAGTTAATGTGGGTTTATAAATCCGTAAACCTTGGTTATGTCAGGAATTGCTAGTGGAATTAATTGAAAACGATTTCAACATGCGAATAAACAAAATTAGGACAAATACTTAAAAATTAATTTCATAAACAGATGTAATTCGTGTTTTGCATCCTTCTCTTAATAGAATTGGAATAGTTTTCCAAGGATCCAGGTTTTTAATCGTATGTTTTTAGTACTTTTAAGAAGAATATTTAATTACACAGCGCTGCAAATTTGGAAATTTTTTGAAACCAGATTCGTATTCAGCGCACAAAATGCCTTCGGAAACACCTGGAGCAATCTTATTTGCGAAACCCATGCAGGGCTGTGTTATTAATGCACTCTACGAGCTACATGCTTGTAAAAACCTTAGGCCTTAAATGATTTGACAGTTCCCCGCTGAGATTTTCTTTCTGAAACTTATTCATAAGCCGCAAAGTGCAAGAATAAAGCTGAGCTATCCATATACAGTCAAAGAAATAAAACTACATACACCGTTGTATGGTTTTTATCAAATTAAAAACGGTGTTATAGCGTTGCATAAGGAATTTACAATCAAGAATGTTTGAAGATCAAAACGAATATAAAAAAAAAATATAAAAAAAATTATTTGAAAGCAAAATAAAAATTAGCAGGATAGACTTTTACCTACAACGTTGTTTGTAGACTTTTTTCCGTGACTATACATGTATCTGTATGTATATCTTTTAAAATGCTCAATGCCATCAACGTCTTTAAACCGTCAGTAACACTTGAATTGAATTTTATTGCCACTAAAGGCCAGTTTATAGGATAAGATTTTATATACATACGTAAAATCAAAGAGAAAATCTTGCAGAATTTCATTTGTATTCTAGAAATAAGAGTACAAAACTTTGCGTTTACACAATTGGTAAAAAAACCCAGACAAAGTGAAATGAAAACCGCTATTACTCTGTATATTTTAGTTTTTTTACATAAAAATAAATCCACAAACTAATGAAGTGTTTAAGTTCTAAAAATATTAAAAAAACCGAGACAGCTGTAAATTTTCATTCATACTTTCTTTCAATGTTGTACGCTCTTCTTCTTCTTCTTAGGTTAGGTTAGAGGACGTGTACTTGTCAATAAAGACAAGTACAGTACCCAGAGGTTAAATTAACCCATTGTACAACGTCCCTACAGAGGGAAGTATAACAGAGGGATTAAAAAGGAGAGGATGTAGGAAAGGGGAGAATGGGAAGTGGAGGAATTACACAGATAAGACACAACAAAAAGGGGAGGGCGCGACTACACTAATGTAACCCTAGCGCCTCTCAACCAGCCTAAGTCACTAACGAATCTGTGGAGAGCCTTGATGTCGGCTCTCGAAACAGAATTCAGAATCTCAAAGAAGGCCCTGCCAAGGGTCCTCAACCTCATTCTACCAAGGGCTGGGCAGTTACAGAGGAGGTATTCGATAGTCTCCAACTCCTCTTCATTGCAACATGCTGAAACAGAGCTAATCTCGCAGTGCCCTCTGATAAAACCGACAACCAACCTTAAGCTGGCCTTATCCAAGCCCAGCAGCCAACCTGTTCTCCTATCGTCTACAGCAGGCCATAGATATCTAGAGACAAAACAACCCGATCCGTTCCCCCAACGCTATGCTCTCCCTCCCGGACCCATCCATTGATGAGGCCTAGAGATGACAGACCGTGGGGTCAGGACCAATTATCAAATCGCCCCCAGAAAGCAAACCTAGAAACGAAAACTTAATATGTCGGTAAGACTTTATCGTCTAAACTAGCCTTAACTGTCTCCTAACAGTATTATGGCTCCTTATAACGTTTTGTGTGTTCCATCCTCTTTTTGTATTTCAGTATGTAATGTTCAAGTGTACAAAGACGGTACATGCATGAATAACACCCATGGCACAGGTCGTTGAACACACACCCATAAATTCAAATAATAATTGGGCAATTCACACAAGCCCTTGTATCGTTTTATTCATTGTTGTTGGACGAATATACAATAGTGTATGCTTGTTGTTGATAGTTTTCATATAAAAATACGTTACACTTATACACATTTCGAAGTCGCCGTAGTCTAGTAGGTAGTGAGTTGGCTTATTAGACGCAAAAGCCTGGGTTCGAGCCCCAGGCCAGGCATCAAAGACAAAATACAAAAAGTATTTTTTCGGCGACTTCCTCTCAGTAGATTTCTGGCAAAAACTCTGAGAGTAAATAAAATTTGCCATGAAAAGTTTCTCAATAAATAAAAATCTGTCGTTCGGAGGCGACTTTAAACTGTAGGTCCCACCACTCATGTATAAAATTAACGCACACAACATAATTGGTGTGAGAAACTAGGACGTTGTACAATGGGTCAATTCGACCTCCGGGTACTGTACTTGTCTTAATTGACAAGTACACGTCCTCTAACCTAACCTAACCTAACCTATACACATTTTGTTCATATGTTTCTGGGAGTTGTATTGGTTTCGTGCTATCAGTTTATGTAAATGCCAGTAATCAAGAAGAAGAATAAAAATACAAAAAATTTTCTACGTAACTTGAGTCAAGAATTAACATATCAAAATAATATTTTTCGTACACAGGATTAATTAATTTACTTTCTTTCGTAATATTTTTCATTTTGTTGCTTGAAAATCAAATAATAAATACTGTTGTTCTTCTTCTTATCACTTTTTCATGTTTGGAATACAACATACACGATACAGCATAACATTGAGCGTTCACAAACGAAAAGTATTTTGAATACAACATACACGATACAAAGTCGTGTGAAATGCCCAAATGTTTACTATCCATTGATGTGAACACCTATTTCTTTATATGAACTCTGTCTATATATAATAAACAAAATGTAGTAACTTCCAAACAGTAAGCAACCGTTTTGATAATGTTTTGTTTATTTTCTAAACAAAAAAAAGGGGGGAATACCCTGCTTTAAAAAAAATTAAAATATGTACATAAATACACATCTTCAGTTTTGTTGATTCAGCAGTATTTCGTCACATACCACATTACATATGTATGTATGTATGTATATGTAAACAAACAGCAATATCTAAAGATAAGTGAAGAGTATGAAAAGAATATGTTGAGAAATAAAACATATCTTCGATACAGAACAAAAGCATTTCATACAGGCATTATAGGCCGCAGAAACGTAAAATACTGCAAAATTTCAAAGCTTCAGATGATGGAAAAAATCTCTATGTATTCAACTCATTCGTTATCATTAACCTTGGAAATGTAAATCATCCGGTAAATGAATTGATTGTTAAAAGGAAAAGCAAAACAGTTCCATTATAACTTCAATGAAAGTGGATAAGAATTTAAAACCGATGATGGATGGCTGTAAAAATGCAAACAGAGGTCTCTCCTAAGATCTCTCTTAGCACCTAAATCTCGTTTGCATTGTCAGTCGCCAATAATGGTATTACAGAAGCCAGCTGTCTCAATAATATTTAAAAATTTCACTTTTAAAATTTTTTTAATTATTTTCATATTTTGCTTAAGCAAAATAGCACAGTAAGGTGGTATACATTTTCACAAATAAAAGTTTGAATTGCCTTGGTTTTTATTAGTTCACATTATCGCCGGTTTACTGTATAAACAACGTTTTACCACAATTTTTTTTTTTTATGAATAAAGCACACACTTACACTCTTCGTCGTATTTATTAATTTAGTTTTTATTTATCTCAGCCGTTGTTAATATATTATAAAAACAATTTTTATTTCTTTATGGTTGTTATTTCTATTTTTTTTTTATATTAAAACTTTTAAAAATACTTTTACAGTCCAGTGAATGAAATTGTTTTGTGAAATATTTTAAATGTTTTCCCGGTTAATAAATTCTTGCAACTGAATACGGTATTGTTTTACAAGAAGTTCTAGGCAGACACTTTAAGATTAAAAAAATTCTTTACTCACATTGGTTTTTTTTCCTTTCCTTTTTCTTTTTGCTTTTATTAATATTGTTGTTATTGTTTACAAGATCAAAACAAAATACAAATACATTGTATTTTATGTTTTTGTTTTTGTTTTATTTTTTTAATATTTTTCTTGCTTTAAATATTATTTTTCTATGCAACGTAATATTTCTACTCGACGAAATTGTAACTGACAACTATTTTGTTATTGTTATTGTAAAAATAAAAATATAAAATTATTTATGATTATTATTATTATTGTTGTTGATGGTTGTGGTAATAGAAAAATAAAAAAATAGAAAAAAAACAAAAACCGAATAAATTACATACGATTTGTTTATTTGTTTAAATTGCTTAGCACATGTAGTGTGGTGTCTGGCTTGAAGTGTACAACAAGAAAAAAATTCAAAAAATTATTAGAAAAAAAAAACGTGTTGGATTTGAAATATTTTAAAATACAATATAAAATCGCAAAAAAAATAAAACTAAAATAAGTATAGCAACTGAATAAAAGGGTACGTATTTACAAAAACAATGCGACGATATTAGACGACAAAGTCGATTAGAAGAGAATAGTGAGCAAAGTATACGAAATAAAACATTTTGCACACAAACAACAAAACACGCGTTACGACAAATTCCATATTAGAATAAGGAAACAAAAACAAAAATCATTAACAAAAACAATACGAAAAAAAAACATAAAATGTGTGTGAAAACAAAAAGCTTAGACGGGTATTTTATTCGATAGAGAAACTATTTTTTTTTTATAGGAAAAAATCTGCTCTCTTTATAATAAATTTATACGAGAAAACATTAGAGAGCATATTAAACAGACCAGAGAAGTATTTGATTAACATAAGCAGTCGTAGGAGTAGTAATCTGTATATGTATCTGGAGTAAAAAGTTCGTCTCACTTTATTTGGGAAAAAATCTGTTGTTTCCTTGGATTTTCAAACGTGAAACATATAACAGCTGAAGTGCATTAAAGTAAGTAAAAAATAGAGCTTAGATGATAAAGTGGTAGCGTCTAATAAGTCAACACATTACCTACTAGTCCACGGCGACTTCGATTTACCGTATTCGAATTATGTTAATTTTAAGAAACAGTATAATCTTGTATTATTTTTACTGGCATTCACTGCATACGGAAATGTATTCGACAAGGCTGGCAATTTCAATTTAATTCAGGAAATTATTTTCATCAAATGTTAGTCTTGGCATTAATTAGATACTAAGCACAAGTCAAAATTAAATGGTACATCTGCTGTTATAGTTAAAAAAATATTGTTTTGTTTGTTTTCAGATTTAAAAAAATCCCAAGTAGTACTTACAAAGTAATCTTTAATAAAAAAAAAATAATTGAACAAAAATATTTTTTTATGTAATTTTCGTAATAAAACTAAAACGAAAATAAAATTAAAACCACACAACAGTAATACAATAAATTATCATAAACGGCAACTCTGTCATTAAATACTCTTTATAAGCAGATGAATTACGTTGTTTAGTTTTCTTGTCCGCCCCTCCCCCCCTCTCTATCAAGAAGTAAACAAAACTACTGCTTGTCTGATGAAATATTCACGAGAAATCTTATCAGCAGAAACAAAACAAAAAAAAACACTTCGATTAAATGAGATTTTGTTATTGAATTATAAACATGTGCGGACATGTTTTGTTTGCGAATTTCTCTTTCATCATAAACTTTAATGTTGTGTTGTGTATCTCTGTATGGGGTGGTTGTTTTATGTATGGTAGGTATGCATGAAGTGGGGGTGTGTGTTTGTATGAGTAAGAGTATTTTTTTGTTTTGTTTACAATTTAATTTTGCTTTGCTTAAGAAATCAAGCACAGTGTAACGGTTTATATAAAATAAAATTAATTTCTTTATGGGTTGTAAAATACAAGCATGTCATTATGACACTACTCTTTCTTTCTTTCCCTTGCTCTCTCTCTCTCTCTCGATTTGTTTGTGTTATTATCATTTAAAAATCGATTTCGTTTGCTTATTTAAAAATAGCAGAGTATTTATTTATTTTAGTCATTATTTTGGAATTTACAAGGTCACTTTACATACAATAGAAAATAGTATTAATTCTGAGTATGTGTACTTACACTCAAGTGCACATTGATTGATACCTTATTAATGAGCTCTCTTTTTTATTTCAATTTCCATTTTAAAGTGCGTAATTAATTAGAAGACAAAGCAAGCAAGAGACAACAACTAGAGCAAGAGACAAGAAGGAAGAGTATTAGAATAAAAAAGAAGAGATTTATTTTTGAAAAAGAAAAACAAAGGAAAAATTCTTTGTTTACCTGTTACTGTTAAGTGCAATATTTTGTTGTTTTTATTGATAGCATTACATGCAGGCGTATGTATGCTTGTGTGAAATGACTAAAACAGAGAGTAAATATCATACGTACTTGATCTATGAGAAAAGAAACTATTTTATTTTTATTTTTTTAGTTATTCAAAAAAAGTGTTATTCTTGCGAATGTAAACAAAGATTACATAGGTTTGTATGCATGTACGTATGTTGAGATACGTAGTTGTAGTTTAGTTGGAGTAAAAAAACCAGTTTTTCGTGTGTAATTTTCGTTTTTTTTTACTACGATTTTATTGTTATTTATTGTGAATAATGTAACAGACGATATTTATTTTTTTATTTTTTTCCAAGTCTAAAAAACAAGGAAGTAAATATTTATTTAAAATTCTTTGAATAAAAAACCTTGAACCAGTTTGATTAAAGAAAATTTATGTTGTTATTAGAAAGGAAAATAGAATTTTTATGATTTTTGTTTTAAACATAAATAAACTATAAAACTAATCTACCATAAACCCAAATAAAATTAAGTTGTCTGTCTATTTTTCTTCTTCGGTAAACAGTGACTAACAAAACCATGCATACATACATATTTTTTACAATTTTAATAAAGCTTTGCTTAAAATAAAAAGTATAAATTACAATAACATAACTTCATACATAGACAAGGAAAGTTTAACAATTACAAAACAACACTAAAGTTCATGAAGTTGCCAGACCGAATATAAAGAAGGTATAAATAGAGAAAAAGGCAATGTTGGCAGTGAGTGAAAGAGAACACTGAGGTTTATTCTTTATGATAAAAGGATAGTATAAAGGTAAGCAAGGTGCCATACCGTCTGCCCCACAAAATAGAGCGTATGACTCATGATACCAAAAACTATTTTAATATTTGGCCAAGCAATGCACTTTCCTTTGGCGACAATAAGATGCTCATAACGTGGAATTAATGTAGGACTAAGATTTCAAAGACTCATAAAATCGTTGAATTGGTTTTAGTCATGGTAATTGCCACAACACTCTCACCACTTATTTTTGAATTAAACATGACATAAAAGAAAATCAACAAATCTGTTAGGAAGAGTTAAGGACATTAAAACATTACCAGACACAATTATTAACCTTATGGTGTAATGATTAAAGTATTTGACTATAAACCCGAGTAATTCTTGTTCAAACTCTGTGCAAGCCGAAAAATATTCATAAACTGCTTCTCTCAGAGAAAATGCAGTCAACAAAGAACATCAGAATAAGATCGGACAGTGACATCTCTTGAGAAAACGTATTTCAATTAGTAGAAACAGTTCTTCCAAACACTATACCCAACATATGACCACTGAGAACAATATTTCTAGGCAGCAACAAATTGACACGCTATCATCTAGGAACGTTCATGCTGAAGGCATTCTAAATACATCAATTGAAAGACATGAAACGGTCAATGCTCTATGACGAGAATTATTTTTTTTAGCAATACAGTAAGCGACCAAGAAACATACTAATTTTTTAATGTTAATACTATGATCGTCGACCCCTGTATAAATTTTGCCGCAACTAATTTACAGTTTTATTTGTTTTAACCACTGACATAATTTATGAGAAATTTTATTTAATTTTTTTTTGTTTTTTTTTCTAATCTGCAAAAACAAAAAAAAGTTGAAAGAATAATTAAGGTTAATTACAGAGAAATCGTATTTAAAAGAAAATATAAACACAAGTTTTATTAAAAAAAAAGAACAGTTGTTGTTGTTGTTATTCATTAAAACAATTCAATTTTAATTTTTTTTTTCCTGTATTTTTCTGAGTGGGAGAGTGCATGACCTCAGTGTAGCCAGATGAGATGTTCTAACAACGACACTCTGTTCTTTTTTGTATTTGCATTGTATTATAAGTTGTAAATTAAAAGAGATAGAGGGAGAGCGATAGAGATATTTGTTTATTCTACAACAATAAACAATAAAGTTTTATGGCCTATGGTAAGACATGACAAAGAATCAAAACATTTTCAAAAATGATTTCATCAGAAGTGTTAGTCATTTTGGATTTTAATTCTTTCTAAAGACATTCAATAAATAATTTGTATATTTTTTTCTTTTGTTTTTTTTTTTAATGTAAAAATGATACTTTTAAATGTGTGTTATTGGAAGAATGAAAAAAATATAAAAATAAAACACACACAATACTTTTTTTTTACCAACCACGCTAAAGTCAAGAAACTTTTTGTAAACAATGTGAAGTGAGCGCTGAAGTATTTTTTTTAAATAAGCGATTGTAAAATGTGGTTCTTAATAAAAAAAAAAAATTTTAAAAATATCTTAAAATTGTACGAATTTAAATTTGATTTTAAAACGAAAATGACAGTAAGTGATTGTGAAAATGGCACAACAAAAAGCATGTAAATGTAGCACGCTGTAACACAATGATACGGCGATTCAATTTCTTTGTCTCGCACTCGTCTCGGACTCGCCCCGCATCTATCATCTGAGGCGGTCTCTCATCTGCCATATCAGGCGGTCTCGCCTCGCATCTCCCATCGCAGCTGGTGTCGCCTTGCACGTCAGGTTTCCTTTGAAGTAGACCACCCTGGGACTACCATTTATATTTGAAGACATAAGTGTCAATTTGCGGATTATCTGACCACAATTGTTTACTTTTTCCACGATTGTAAACTAAAACTTTCCGTCCCTAAATCAACGGCATCGCTCTTGACAACCTGGACAAAAGAAGTAAGGAGGAAAGTAGACATCTCCTCCTTCACTTCGCAACCTACATCAACCATCGCTCTTTACAACATGGAGAAAAGAAGTAAGGAGGGAAGTAAACATCTCCTACACTTAGCAACCTACATCAACCAAAAATTAAGGACAATGAACAGCGTCATTAAAGCCCTTGCGAGAACATCGTGGCGTACGGACAAGGCACCACTAATCAAGGCAATAGGACATGTATCCCCTGTTCCTCAATAATACCCTGTGGCAAACTTAACTAACAGCACAGAACAGCGCATTCAGAATTGCAACAGTTTGTGTGTAAATAGCAAATGGGGATCACAACGAGACCAAGAAAATGTACGTTTAGCAGAACAGCGGGCTATTGACGAAACAATATCTGGTTGCACGCCATTTCAGTGGTCATCCCAATCACCATACTTCAAACAGGACTTGAGGTAGTTCCTGTAACGATGTCATGGAAATCATACAAACAGATGTCGATAAATCGGCGAAACAAGCGGCCATAATTAGCCACAGACCACGAACACCCACAGCTCAGAGCCAATGCAACTGCCTGACTGAAACCAAAGAAAATAAAGTATAAAGAATGTGCATTTTAACATATTTTGGAATATTTTTCAAAAATATTTCATGATGCGGGGGGAAAGATAGAAGGGAATGATACAGAAACCAAGAGCGTAACAATGTGTTGTTCTCATCGTGCGTTTTTGTTGCTTGACCACTTTTTATTTATTTTTCTGGTGTTAAAAACAGACGTCGGCATCAATGTCCCTCAGAGGAAGAACATCTTCGGCTTTTTACACACATAGGACACGAACATCAAGAATGTTCGTTAAAAAGAGCGTAAAAATCTTGTCAGTTTTTAAAGAAGAAGGTTCATGTCGCTTTTTTCAGACTTCAATGATACACCCAAAGAAACATCACAGTAGTATTCACTAATATCAATGAGAAATGATTTCGATTTTTGGAAGAATACTTGCCAAGTTAAATACGGTGTCTTAGTCCCTTAGTGTAGTACAATTTTTCTATATTTTCCGATCACATATACATATCATTGGGTTAATAAGTAGACTTGACATTATTACTAACAATTTTCCTCTAGGTTAACACATGCCTATGGTTATGGATTAGTGAGTGAGAGAGAGAAAATAAGTTGAGAGAATTTATTTATTTACAGCCATATAAAAGTGTTAGTAATATACGCTATTTTTATTTTCATTTCATCAACATACATATATGAAGCTGTCTATCTTTCGCTTAATAATTTTAGATAAATAAATATAAAATAAAAAATCCATTTTATTATTAAAAGAACATAAAGCTATCCATCTTTGGCTTAAAAATTAGGCCATGGTTTTTAGAAAAATAAAAAGAATAAAAAAACATTTTTTATTAAAAGAAAAAAACGAGCATTCCAAGTCATTTAAAAAAATTATACTATGAGACAAAATAAAAAAAATGAAATACGCCAAGCTAATGACAGAACATTTTTAATACAAAATAATAATATTATATATAATATTATAATAATAATATAAATACGTAATGTTACGACCCGCCATAAGAAATTTTACTTCTACATGATGCGTATTCTTTATATCCATATTCTTTGCTGAAACCTACAATTACAAACGACATCTTTCACTTAACTCATCGTACTTTCATCATTCCATCAAATATATCGTCCCTAGACATACAATTGTTATTACTTTTTAATTCTCCTTCGACAGGTAAACAGTTAACAGTGCTCTGTTAATGTCAAACTTTGCTCTGTTAATGCCAAAAGTGCGTGTGTTAAAAATGTTGGTTTGTGTCTTGGATTTTCGAATTTGAATTCTTCTCCACACACACAAATTATTTTATTTTTTCCTTAACAATTGCAATTTTGGCATTCAAAATTCAACAAATTTACGCCCGTATTTATAAAAAAATAAAATGGATTTGAAATATATTTGAAAAAAATGTTTATGAAATAATTTCCTTAAACTACATTTCAAATCCATTTCAATATTTATGCACACATGCATTAATTTATTATTATTGTTTATTATATTAAATAAAAATTAAATAAACTTGTACGTAATTTGATTTGCACTGTAATCTAAATACAGGTAAGCGAACACACCTATTATGGTTGCATGTATGTACATATGTATAGTACATACATAAATATTAAAATGTTTTTAAGAAATTATTTTTATTTTATAATTAATACGTGAATATGAAATATAAACAAAATATAAATAAAACAAAGGCAAATTATGACAATATTTAGAAAAAGGAATTTCAAAGACAATTTCGCAGTTTATAATAAATATGTGGTAGAAGCCCACCCCCTCTAAAAATGTATGTTAATATCAGAATTTATTTATATAAAATAATGTTACCATATTTATATTATAATTTGTTTTTGTTTTTTTATAAACTTTTGTCAAATACTAGATGACACAGCAAGTGGAATACAAAGAAAAAAATATTGCGTTTTGCTTATTCATACCGTTTGAAACTCAACCAAACGTACCTTAAACAACATTTTAATACGATTAATTATGTTTTTTTTTTAATTACAGCGATAGTAAAAAAATAGCATTGTATTGTACAAATTTTGTCAGCAACTGTATGCCATGGAATTAAGAAACAAAGTCTCCATGAAATCATTGCAATTCAAAATAAATTCTTTCAGCCTGTCTTTATAAACCCAAAATGTTATGCGAGTATTTGCTCTCAAACAAATCTCAAGGATTAAAACTCACTTTAATACCAAAGAAAAAAGGAAAAAGAAACAAATAAAAATAAAAATAAAAGACTTTTAAAGTACCAACCCAACCCGTTGCCAGTGACTTCTTATACATAAACGTCAGAGTGTGAACATGTAGGGTGGTAGGTGGTGGAGTTGATGGCAATAATGATGGTTGATGGTGGTTGTATTGGCAGTGGTGGTTTATTTGGTGCTTAAAAACATTGATAGGCATGCCTTCACATACATCATATCGCTCATAAGCATAGTCAACATCATAATGAACTACGCAACAGCATAATAATTATAATACGTATGTATGTATATACAAACGTACATACATACAATTACGTATGTACATAATGGTATGACGAATTTATTTTGCACTCAAATTCATTATTCTTTCACACTCAAATTATTATTATTTATGAAAAAAGAGAAAGCAAATCAAAGAAAATCTTTAAATATATTACAGCATAAAACGCAAAACAAGTTAAAAACCAAAAAAATATATGAAAACGAATATACATACATACATATATAATACTTAAGCAATAGGGTGGTACGTGGACAAGGGTGGTTTAGAGGCCATAATTTTTCATTCTTGTATTTGTTTAAGCTCATGGGGAGTAGAGTAGATAAAACAGAAGTAGAAAAACCCATTGAAGCCAATAAACTCTTGACGTTCGTCTTCTGTTTTCTTTCGTTTTCTTTTTGAATTGAGTTCATAGTTTAAAACCCAACTCCACTTTATCAACCGCAACAACTACAATAGCTACAACAATTTTTCACAAGAAGGGTGGCATTATAACTGTTACAATGACTAGAACAAAAGCAACAACAGCACAACCACAAAAAAATAAAAACTTTAGGGAGTTAAGGTTTAGCAAGTGAGTGACCATTTTATTTGTACACACACGCACGCAAACACACACATTTACACTCTGTAAATACTGTTATCGTGTAAATATCAATAACAAACACTAAAAACCAGTGTTGCTATTGTTATATTTCTGATAAATTTCGTAGTTTATTTAACAGTCATCAGGATGTGTAATAAAAACGATTATATTTACAGTACAATTTAAACAAATTTGAATATTTTTTGTAAGGATTATATGATTAGAAGTCAATTACGAAAAGAACCTATACGGTAAGGCTGGTAAGTACTCTGTAGAGAGAGACCTTAGGCAAGATGTGCCAGAATCAGTCAGTAATTGTCGACAAAACAAGCTTTTATTGTACCTAATTGTTATATAGTGAAGGCTAAAATACAGTCTTCTTGTAGAGGATCAAAAGTGGGTCAAACCTGTGGTATCATAACACAAACAATTTTATAGACCTTCCATAAAGTCATAGACATTTCCTTAAGAATCATTTTCGGCAATAGCACTATCGCCAGAAAACGTAACTGTAGTGTAGGAATTAGAATTCAGCTCCGTCAGTAGCTGATTTTCATATAATATGTAATACAATAATATTCTGCCCTTACCAAGCTACAACCTACGAATTATTCTATAAATAAGGAACACAATTCAAACTATTACTTCTAAATAAAAAAGGAAAAATACGCTTTAAAATTTTGAATAAGAAACAGAATAAACTAAGAGAAGTGAAGTGTATACAAAGTGCTAAAACACATTTATACTTCGTTTAATTTTTTTTCTGTTCCTCATAGAATAGCTTTTGTGTTGTAGGGAAATAACTTAGGCCGCACTAATCATAAAAATACTAATTTCAATATATTCCCCTACAGCTTATTTCGTAATCAGCAAAAACAAACGCCAAAAATATTATCAAACATTTTTTGCTTTTTCTCCTTTGCAATAAAATTTCACTTGTTTCGGTTTAAGCAAAAATATCAACAAGAAGGCAACACTGTTATCTACATTGATGTTATTGTTTTCAAAAATAAATAACAGACAAATACAAAAACAAATACTTTCTTTTTTCTCCAACCCCATTTTATCTCTCCTCTCTCCCCCTTTTTCTCACTTCTCTACACATCATAGCCTACATCTACATGTCTGCTTCCTTTAAAATAAAATGCAACCCAATTTTGTTGTTGTTTTTTTAACACAAAATACAAATAAAAATAATAACACTTGGAAAAATTTATCAAAGAAAAAATAAATGAAAAAAAGAAGGAAAAACAAATAAACAATGACGTTACCTGTTTGAGACGTTGCTGTTCTGCTGCAGCACTGTTAGCTGAACTATCAGCTGCTTTTTGTTGTCGTTGCTTATTACACTGATGTTGTTGCTGTTGTTTTTGGTCTACTTGTAGTAGTTGGCTGGCTTTTATTGTTTTGTTCGAATTTTCTGTCGTTTTATTATTCTTAACCTCCACTGATAATGGACCTCCTACAGTTATGGCTGCACTTGTTATTGTTGTTGTTGCCTGATTATCCTCTATTGCTTTCCACTTTCTTCTTGTTGTTGTTGGTAATTCTTTATTTGAACTTAAAATCCTAGAAAATTCTTTTTCTTTAATTTGTTCGGTATTATTTCTAGATTTTGCATTGCCCATTAAACAAAAATCAAATTTTTCATTTATTTATTTATTTTTAAATATATTATTATTATTTATTTTTTTCTTCTTAATATTGGATTTTATTTGGATTTGTTAAAGAGAATTTTTCTTCCACTCTTTTACACTTTCTCTTTGTTTTTTTTTTCATAAATTTTTCTTGATAGGAATTCTTGCAAATGCCCTTTTTTCAGTTTCACACTTTTCTTGTTATAATTTACTTATGCCATCACGGCTTTTGGAAAAAATTCTCAATGAATTTTTATTTATTTTATAAAATTTCTTGTCTTTTTTTATTTGCTAAAAAATATCACAATCACAAAATGGTTTTTCTTCACCTCTTTCACAGCAATTTACAAAATAAATGAAGCAGTGTGAAGTGAAGTTTACATAAAACAGTACTGACAACATGTGAATGGAAAAGAAATATTATTGTGATGCCAGAGCTCGACAAATCTTAGTTGCAAATTGCAATACAAACACCATTAGCAGAGCAGGGAGATATAAATTAAATGCTTTAAATATCATTGTAAACGTTTTCAAGATCTGTTACTACATCCAACTCATATAATAGAATTATTGAAAAAAACTAAAATTATTAAATGTCTTAGGTCATATGTCATGCCATAAAATTAATCAACTCTGTTGCAATCATACAATCTGGCATTACAAAACTCCTCTATCACCTTAAGCATCTGGCAACTGGCAAACAAACAACAACCAACTTCAGGGTGATATTTTTTTTAATGAAAAAAGACCGCAACTACCGCTACTTTGCTCACAATCCTTTGAAAAATCAAGTTGTTTTCGCCAATTAATTACCATTTTTTGTGAATGTTAGAAATTTAATCGTAAATAAACAGGACCAGCAACAGAATTCGATCAACAGCCGCCAAAATGGATATGAGTTTAGATGATATAATTCGCAGCAAAAAAGGAACACAAGCACCCTCAAAGAAATTGTAAGTGAAAGAAAATTTGATGCCATGAAAAAGGATTTGTGCAGGAAAAATGGCGTTAAAATGATAGGATTTATTGAAATGAAAAGGTATATAATTTTTCTTCTCTCTTGCAGTGGTGTTAAAAGGCCAATTACACAGCCCTTAAGGAAAATATTAAATAAACCAGTATTTAGGGAAACACGACGTATCACTGATGCCAGACTAAAAATTATTCAAAAAAATCGTGCCAAAATTCGTGATGCCCGTGACAAGTTGGCTGAAATTACCCGGAGCAATGGTGATGTGCGCAAGAAGTTAATGCAAAAACAAGACCTGGCCACTTACAAATACAGTAAAATGGGCAGCGGTAGTGTGGGGTCCATTAGTTCCAGTGATTCGGGGTTAAGAAGACCTGCCAGTGGTGGTGGTGGTGGAGGTAGTGGTAAACACTTAACAGTAGGAGGCTTAAAGACTAACAGAACTTCGAATTATAAGACTTCATCATTGCCAGCTGCTCCTTCGAGAAGGCGGGAAAATCATTTTGAAATTCCTCGCGGTTATGTGGACTACGATAATATGGAAAAGATGGAAGAGGGTGAGTACCTAACATACACGTAAAGGAAGTCTTAGTTTTGAATAATGTGAATAATGGAAATTAATCAGACCTCAATATAGTATTACCTCCCTCCATTTCAACCATAGTATGAGCTAGATTCGAAAGTTAGGTGAGACATCTCCAGCCTAAGCAGTCTATTTTGGTTACCTTCATGAAAATTGGTCATACCAAACACAATTGCTAATCAAGAAAAAAAAAACTGAATAGTAATAGAGAGGAGTGTAAGACATAGAAAGAAAGAAAAACTATACAACGTAAAGAAGAGAGGGAAGAAACTAATACAGAGAGTAAAGGAGTCATATCACTATTCAGCTAATAACAGAAATTAAACTCTTAATATCAGAAATCCCAACAGAGGCTTACGTTCAAGTTCATTGCGGAAACCTCAACCGGAATCTAGACTATAAAAAGCCTAGAGACGTTACAATGTCCACTGTCCCCATGTCTTCTGACTGATCAATCAGCCCGGAGATGTGTTCTTAGGGAAGTCTTCACGATCGATCCATTAGGTTTGCATTCTGTCCAGCTCCTCCTGTCTGCTCATTTACATCATTACTGTCCCAAATACAATGGCAGGGAACCCACCACAATTCCTGTCCTTAAGTATATTGAAACTGAAACCATATCTCTTTCACCTTTGTAGCATATTTCTATGAAAGCTGGTACTGTTGATTATTCAGAGTAAATTTTTAGTTCAAAAATAATAATCCTGAGCACATCCCTTTTAAATGTTTTATAAGACAAAAGCCAACTAACTTTTCAGAAGAATTTCTTCTCTTTTTGATTTACATTCATACTTGTAACTCATATCGCTTTTGTACATTGACTGTGGCTACTGTTAGGAGCATATAATGCTTATTGAATAGTGAAAGATTTATTCGTAATTCAAACTAAAGGCTTTTTACATTTTCTCTTTCAGAAGAATACGCTGCAGCTTCACGTCTTAGTCGTACTGTAGAAAATGATATGGCGTATGAAATGGCACCACCGGCACCTAGACGTCTGAATTCCTGGGGTTCATCCTCGGCTGAACACTTCGATCCTTTCGATGTCTACGAAGTACCCTATTCGACACGTCACGAACGTCGTATGTCACCGGATATACCGGCACCACCCGTTAAGGGTATATTACGCTCCAGTTCATTACGTGAACGCAGTCCAGATGCATACGCCAGACGTTATATACCTGAACAAACCTCACATTTATCATACGAAATGCAATCCCGTTTAGAACGGGCTCCGGATCCACATGCTTCGATGGGTATTTTTTCAAATCCACTTAAACCATCTTCTATGTCATCTTCAATGGGTGGCGGCGCACCTATGCCCATTTCATCGTCAGGCTATCGTATAGTGGTTAGCAATTTACACACCAGTGTAACTCAGTCAGATATTAAAGAACTGTTTGAGGATATTGGTGAACTGTACGATTCACGCATTGTTCGGCCTGGAGTAGCTGAAGTTATTTACAAGTCATTGAATGATGCCGAAAAGGCAGTAGATACGTATCACAATCGTCAATTGGATGGTCAGCCTATGAAATGTTTATTAGTTAATCCAAGAGCATCGAATAAACCTACTGCTCCCGCCATGCGTTCGTCAAGGTGAGCCCCCAGGTTGTATGCTTGTTAATTTGTAACATGTGCCTAATGTAGTTGTTCTATGTTCTCTTTTCTTTTTCTCTTTTCCACCCCCGCATCAACGTCCATAGTTTACATTCATCGAATAAGACTCCGCTAGAGATTGATATTGATGCTCTACACAAAGTACTATTTCGTCGGCATTAGTGTTTTAAGAACGTACATACATATATAATATAATAACGTACTTGAAAAACAATAATTGAAGGCAATTAATTAATTAAAATAGATTCAAAACAATAATAATAATATGTAATGTATTCAAAATGTTTATAAGATTATATACAAAAAACAAAAAAGCAAAAAGAAAATTTAAATTGAATGTTAAGAAAACCAACTTTTTCCTACAATACATACAAACAAAACACAAAAATTTTCATATTTAATAACATAACATAAGCAAAAGCATTTCAATATTCAAATACGAACACACACACACATGTACATGCATACATACATATTTACAAAAATGTAAAAAAAGCAAATTACAAGAGAGAATTATTTTTTTGTATTTTTTTTTCTTAATATTTCTTTGTATTTATTTTGTTGTTTATAAATGTTAGCTTTAAATCCTTATTGATTTATTATTTCCTTCCAATGTGAAATTCTTGCCCCAGTGGCTGCTGTAGTTTATTCTTTTTTTTTTTTTTTGAATATCCGATAACATTTTTTAAAGACATTCTTTTACATGTTCTTAGTTTTTAATTTGCTAAAGAAATAACTGTATTTAAAGACGTAAAACAAACAAATTATAATAATTATAATTACATTATAAAACAAACAAAAATGCAAAGAAAACAGCAACAACATTAAATAAACAAAATACGTATAAACAAAACAACATGAATATTTTTTGTAAGGTTTTTGTATTCCACAAACTGGGCAATGGATGCAGTGTAATTTGGGTGCAGTATTTGCTATACATACGTATTATATGAGCCGTTTATTTTGAAAGTGGCGTAAGTCACTTTTTCAAAAAACTGGAGTTAATATCAAATCTACATATAATAGAATAGTATATTTTCATTTTTAAAATAACTACAATCAATAAGTTGAGAACTATTGAGAATTTCTTTGAGAGAAATATTGGTAATTAACGGTATAACTAACATGTTTATTTTGAAAGTGGCTTAAGTCGCTGTCCACAAGAAGGGCTTAGTGTAAACGAAATAGAAACGATATTAAAATTCTAGATTACAAATTTTTAATTTCTGGCCATTCATACTTACCAAATGATCAAGACTTTGGTGTAATAGAAACGGAAAAAACAAATGTTTTATGCATCCCAAATTATTACTATAGCGTGTAAGCCGCCTGCCGAAAAAATCCTTCACAACATGGAGAAAAAAGATTTTTTTTGCAACACAATCATTGGAAAAATCTGTTTCAATAAGAAAGTAAATACAGAGCAAAACAAAGTGAATTGGCTGAAAATTCAATGGATACGATTTTACCATGATGTTCCTTATAAAATGTTTTATAAGCTATCTTTAGATCAAGAAGATGAATTTCGGACTTTGAAAGAGGAAAACCTAGGCGTTCTTCACAAATAGAGATGGATCCGTTATACGCTGGACCTGGTCCTGTTTCTTCAGCAAAATACAAAGACATGATGGACTTGATTAATTATATACCCCCAATATACCACAGTTATTTTAAACATTTAAAACAAAACACAATTTCCGAGGACTTAATCACTCTTATTGATGACGAAAATTAAATTTAACTGGTGTATTTTCATATACATTACTTATACTTATATCAGTTTGGTATTTTAAGATATTTTAAATAAGAAATCCTTAAATCAATACTTTATATTGAATATGTTGATGGTAAGAATTATTATTATACACATGTGTAATATATTTAGGAATTTTAGTAAATCACTGCCCTTTCAAAACATCACTTCAGTAAAATACGTCGCATTTAATTGATAAGTGTTAGTCATTTTTCTAAACTATTTATTTTGAAAGTGGCTTAAGTCACTTTACTTTAATGAAAAGTGGAGATTTTTTAATTTTTATACGAAATTATTTATAATAAGAAAAATATCAGTATCATGAGATAACAAATACAAAAAAATCTTCTCGAAAGTTTGCGTCCATATTTTTAAATGTGTTAAAACGCAAACCCTTAAATACGTCGATTTAAAAACAAAGTGACTTATGTCACTTTCCAAATAAACGGCTCATATATAACTATTGTCTTTAGACGGAGTTCTTCTTAAGTCGCCGTAGTCTAGTAGTTAATGTGTTGGCTTTTTAGGCGTGAGGCCGCGGTTTAAACTCTAGTTCTGATATCTTGAAGTATAGAAATATGAAAAAATGTGGTCACATAGAGCACAGATTGAATGTACGGTGAGAATTACAATGAAAGAAAGTTGATGAAGTGAAACCACACAGACTATGCATGGCAGATCTGTCGCCTCAAGTTGCCGTACTTGCTTTTAGAGCAGATAGTCATGGTGGTCGGTGTGGTTAATAGTCATCATCAAATAGGGCATACTCAAGTATGGTTATGTTATATTGCCTGATGAATAGCATCTTGTTTTCCTCATGTAAGTGCTAGTGACACACTTTTCCCATTTTGACAAATTATCTAGTCTTCCAGCGGTTCCTGGCTTTGGTTTTTGGGGTAGTTAAAGTATCGGAGCTGTTCAGGAAACTTTTTTTCGAATCATATAGTCTTCCAGCGGTTCCAGGCTTTGGTTTTTGGGGTAGTTAAAGCATCGGATCTGTTCAGGAAGCATTTTTACGAATCAAATAGTCTTCCAGCGGTTCCAGGCTGTGGTTTTCAGGGTAACTAAAGCATCGAAACTGTTGGGGAAACATATGTACAGAAAGGTTATGGCTAACAAATAATTTAGACAATGATGTTATTAGGTTATATCTAGTCTATGTCGGATTATCAAATTATGCTGGGTACCTGTTCCTTACGACGTTACTGGCAACGAAGTTGTGGATGAATTGGGAAAATTAGAATCAGATTTGAAAGTAAGGTTAAGAGAAAGCAACAATAGTCTTCTCCCTTGAACATAGCTGCCAGATTTGACGATTTATCGTCATTTTGATGATTTTGAGCTCCAAAAATATTTTGACGATTTTTGGAAATTAAAAATTTTAAATTCGTATTCTTACTTTAGTACATTAAAAGCCACTTTAAGCTTCGTAAATACAAGGAGTAAAGTACTATATTTTTAAATTACGTTCGAATACCTGTGATTAACCCTTTGCGACCGTATTAATTTGATATAGGGGTGTCATGCTGGTCGGAATTAATTTTCGTTGAAAAAACAGTAATACACAGTATGCAAGATTGTGAAGGAAAAAGTCAGTGTTGAAAGAGTCAAAATAAAATTCGTCATCGCTACCTTCAAGTTCACGGAACACTTCTTTCAGTAAATTTCTTTTTGCCGTTTCATTAGAGCATTATTTTAAAATATTTTAAAAAGCGAAATCGCCAAATCTAAATAAACTCGTAGTTGAGAATAATTTATCACTTGTCGTTGCAGACAATTTTAAAAATCTTTACTGTAATGCAGTGTGCGATCCACTGGCCAATCGACCACATACGGATGTGCTGGCCGAGAAAGACGAGCGTTACGTAGGAATATATGATTTTCGGGAAACAGTGAAACACAAACCACATTGCAACAATGCTCCAATGATTCAAGAGTTAGATACACTATCGGCATTAACGAGCTACTACGGCCTCTTCTGCGCTGACCCATAAATGAGAGTTGTATTCCATTCTCGGTCGGTCATGCTCAGAATGTCAAAAGATTTTGACATTAATATTTACACCACCCATAGATTTAGATGATGCAATATTATTTTATGTGTCGATAAACAACACTGGGATAGATTGTTTAATCCTTAAACAATTTTTTCTTGAAAATCATAAAAAAAAATTAATAAATGAAGATGAGGGACGCTTGCTTTTAATTTCTAATAATTTTTTTAATGTTTAATTTTTGTACTCAGATATGTACATACATACATAGACTTTATATGTTTTACTACAATAGATTCTGACGATTTTTTGACGATTTCAATAAACGTCTTTGACGATTTTTTCGCAAATATTTGACGATTTGGTGCCTCATTTATCTGGCAGCTATGCCCTTGAATCTTCCACTACACATCTTTAAGCAGTTCCTTCTAAAAATTGATAACATGCTTCTCTTGATTTAGTATTCCTAAATTCCTGTTATTACTGATGTAGCAAACAGTAGAACTGAGTTAGTTACCCTGGACACGTAGTAGTTTTTTCCTATGCTTAAGCAATGTACTGCTACTTGGGTTACCCTCGACAGTAGTATTATTTTTCTATGCTTAGGCAATGTATTGCTACTTGAGTTGTGTGGATTTTCAACCCAGTATTAGTAGAGAATAAGACTTTTCAAATGCTTGTAACTTAATATTGCCTTTTTTATTCGATTTAAAATTGACTCGCCTTTAGACTTACCGTTTTAAAAAGCTTATTCGAGTAAATAATTTTAATTTAATTCGAATTTATTTTGACTTTTTTATTATTTTTTGTTTAAATTTTATTACAAAATACATTTTGTAGAAGAGAATTTGTTGTGTTTTTTCTTTCTATTTTTCTTTTTATTTTAATTGATTAAAAATACCGTAAAAATTACAATAATTAGAGGAGAAAGAGAATAACATTACGAAATTATATTTAAATTTTACAATAATTTTTTTAATTAATTGCAATGAAATGCGAAGTACAAACGTTAGTAGAACGTTTAGAGAATAGAAAATTTTGCAAAAAAAAATTTTAATTTTAATAACAATGAAAAAGAGAATTAAATTGAAGAAAGAAGAATTAAAAACAAAACATTTATAAACTTAAAAAACTCTTGTTGTTGTTGTTGTTGTTTCATTTAAAAAAATTTTTAATGTCTTAAATACACACTTAGAAGCTAATCAGGACTTTTCTTTATTGCAACATTATTTTGCTTACTTAAGCTTAAAAAAAAAAGGATTTTCTTTTTTCAAATCAAAAAAACGTAAACGTAAACGTAAACGAAACGAAACGATATAAACAAATCAAGCTTATTTAACACTAAAGGTTGATTGGTTGATTGGTTGGTTGGTGCATATTTTTTTAAAATTGGTTCTGTTTTCTTATGTTTTTAGTACAAAAAAAAAAAAAAAAGATTTTAAAATTTTGGGGAACATTATCATCATCCGTCATTATTATTATTATTGAACTCGTCGTGGGAGGAGGGAAAATTTTGTGGTTTTAATGTGGATTTAAAATTAAAAATTACGCACACCAGTACCATAATTAGCACCACCGGCACGATTTAAAGCATCACGGAACAATTCAATATCCAGTTCGGTATCAGCACCAGCTTGCAGTTCCACAGCGAAATTCTTTCAAAAGAAGAAAAAAGTGGAATAAGGTTTTAAACTAAGGATTTAAATTATAAACCGCGAGCTGTACTTACATTTAAAACATCCTTGATGATTGCCTTATCCGTAGACATTTTAGCTCTTTGTATGACACCCACATCCTGGCCAATCCATGTCAAGAATATAAACTTTTTTCTCTTGGACATTTCATCGCCCATTTGTATGCGTATATAGCCAAAGGCTCGTTCATTATCACCGAATTGTTCGCGAAACTCTTCAAAGCATTGGCCACGGGCAGAGCATATTATTTGGGCGCCATCAAATTTAAAAACGGCCCTGTATTGTTTACATGTATCACAAAACAAAAGGAAGAATTAAAAATGAAACATTGTGTTTGAAATAAGTTTTGATTTCATTTTACCATTCTGTGTCAGTGAGATCAGATCGTACATCCTCATAAGCTTCACGTATGGCATCCTTGTCTAATGATGTGGCCATGGGCATCTGAAATTGAAAACGAAAAAAAAATTTTTAAATGATTTGGACTCACTTTGAAATGCTTATTAATGAAATAAATTTAAAAACTAAAAATATTAAATCAGAATTGGTAAGTCAGCAATAGTCGGGATCAGTTGCAGGCCCTTACGTCTAATGTAACAATGAAACGTACGTATCATTAGTTTAGGGTCACGAATTACGGCAATTTTACAATGAAAATTACAGATCATATCGACGCCCGCATTCTATAGCGTTCTAAGTGTACTTAGAACGTTTTTAATGTTCTTGCATTTTTAAATTCTACGTTCTCTAACTTAAATACTGTCAAAATTTGGTTAAGATGCGCCGATCCGTTCCGAAGTTATAGGGAAAAATCTACTTAAAATACACATATAGTCGTATATCGCGTGAAAACTTTGAGAGAATGTTATAGAACGGAGGCGTCGAAATGTAACCTGAGCTATTTCTTGATGGGCCAAGGCATTTGCCATTATCGCTGAGGACACAACAGACCTCTAAGGTGTCTCCAATTCTCAAATGTTGAAGAAACTGTGGAACAGGTTGTGTTGTGGCCTAGTTTTGGAGCGTAAGGAAGGAAAACCTTATCGTCAATTGGCCGCATGCAACCAGTAGACATTGCGATGGGATAGTGGTGGGTTATTAAAGCAATCAACGATTATTAAAGCATGTAAATCCTTATGGAAATCCTTATGGTTACATGCAGCTCCTCCGCTAACCGACTTCTTCGAAAAGTTAAAAGTTTTGTGGTTTTCAGTACACCCTTAAATCCCAATTTTGATTTCAAAACCACAAGTGATTTGAAATTTTGTGATTTGCAGAACATACCATTCGGTCAGTACAGGAATCGTGCTAACCTACACTGTCACAATGGACCGCTATGCATGCTCAAGTGTGCTTTGGTAATCAAGGCTACCACTTCAACCTAAACTAACATAACCTACCTTTTGGTTACACAAACCATGCGTGAAAGTGCGGGTCTAATTTTCCCTTGAAACAATATCGTATGACTGTAATGCAGAGTGCTGGCGATGTACCCCCACCATATGGTTTTAGAAGATAACAATCCGATATACTCAGTGACAACGAGAACCACCTACAGATGGTTTCCACCTTCAAAACAAAGAAATAAACATTCTCTGTTATCTGTTGCTTAGGTTGTGCGCTGTGCATCGGAGACGATATAAAATATCAGAAGCTATGGAAATAACATGCATTCCCTTGGCTTTTAAGGCATTTATTCTGCAACCAACACCTATTCACACATGCATACATATGTACATACATAATTGGTCATTACAACCCTTCTATCAGGATTACGACCTAGCTTCTCATCCCACTTATGTGGTGTGTTAATTATATACATGAGTCGCGGGATCTACAGTTCAAAGTCGATTCCGAACGACAGATTTTTGTGAAAATTTTCAAGGCAATTTTATTTACTTAGCAGAGTTTTTGCCAGAAAACCCCTGAGAGGAAATCGCCTGACGGAGAAATATTTTTTCATATTTCGTTGTGTTGGAGATGTCTGATCTGGGTTTTGAACCGTAGCCTACTACCTACTAGACTATGGCGACTTCCCTTAAATTCTTTGAAGACTTTGAATTGTGCGGTTAGTCGCAGTACGTTCTGAACTCGAATTATAATCACACAAAGTCGAAGTCTTTAAATGAACTTCGCACAACTTTTGTTTTCATAAGTCCTTTTGGGAGCATATAGCTTTCACAAAACATATCCATGTTACACAGTTTGTGGCTGTTATTTTTGCGCCTTCCCACGCTCGGTTAGCCTGTCTTATTCTTTAGAGAATTTTGTGTCATCCTTGTGATAATAATGAACTCCCTTCAGGTGGTATAATTTGTAGATTCCAGATGTTAATTAAACCGCGTCTTGATCTTGTATTGTGGTTACAGAAGTTTCTCCAATATGGTGCTCAAGTATCCCAGATTTAGCAATGGAAGGATGAATTTGAAAAATTCACCAATAGTAGTTAACAAGCCTTCTGCGAATAGCAAAGTAAATGCTCAAGGCCATTAGGAGAAAGGAGAGTGCGAAGAGAGAGAAAAAGAACGGTGGGAAGAGAAAGATAAAGGAAGGTAGGAAGAAAGATAAAGAACGGTGGGAAGAGAGAGAGAAAGAACGGTGGAAATAGAGAGAAAGGACGGTGAGAATGCGATACCGGCAATGGAGGTGAAAGTTCACTGGTATAATAACGATGGAAGTGTGGAATCCTCAAGCCTTCAAAAGCTGTGCTCGATAGAATGAAATGGTAATGGGGCGGAAGTAACAACTGGCAAGCCGTGTAAGATTAGTTAGACATGTTTCACTGCTATGTAGCGTTGTTGATTTAAAATACCCAACGAAATTGGTCTTAAATCTTTTTTTATCCAATCGCTTGAAGTAAATACTTCACGTCAATCATACAACTGCTATCTAGGCATACCTCCAAGAGTCTGCTTTTGTGAAAGCCACATACTGCCAAGTGTATTAACTTTCGAGAGGAAAAACAAAAAATTGTTGCTCAAATTAATTTATTTTTAATTCATTAAACGGTTAACAAAACTTCAATTTATTTCTCCATATGAACGAAGTTCAAGGTCGCAAAGTAGATCAAGCTTTAAATACTTTTCTGTTGCACCGCTTGAAGTAAATACTCCACGTCAATCAGATAACTGCATTAATCCTGTGCAACTCCTATCTGAGCATACCTCTAAGCCTGTTTTTTTTTTAAGTCATATAAAGCGTCCGCCAAATAACTTTTTTTTTTGAAAATGCTTCAAAAAAAAAAACTGCCGAATATTTTCTCAAATTTTTTTTTTAAAGTACAATCCTTCCGGTTAATAATAGAAAATAATTTCATTCAAATGGCTGCCTCGGCTGGCCATGCAGTAGCCTACACCAGGAGATGCCGATTTTGGTAAAAAAAATCATCTTTTCAGATGAAGCTCATTTTGATCTTGGCGGGTATGTAAACAAGTAAAATTGTCGCATTTGGGGCACAGAAAACCCGCACGCATACATTGAAAAGCCGACGCACCCAAAACGAGTCACTGTTTGGTGCGGATTTTGATCCAGAGGCATAATTGGGCCATTTTTCTTCGAAAATGAGCAAGGAGTGGCCGTTACAATCAATGGCGATCGTTATCGGACCATGTTGAACGAATTTTTGTTCACAAAAATTGCTGAGGAGGATATTGGCAACATTTGGTTTCAACAGGACGGCGCTACGTGCCACACAGCCGAAGCTACACTCGGTGTTTTGCGCCCTGTTTTTGAAGATCGCATTATCAGCCGCAGAGCTGATGTCGTTTGGCCTCCTCGGAGCTGCGATTTGACACCATTGGACTATTATTTGTGGGGTGCCGCCGTCAAATATAAGTGTTACGCCGACAAGCCATAGACAATTGACGCATTAAAGGACAATATTCGTGAAGCCATTGGTGAAATACAGCTGCACACAATCGATAATGTGCTTAAAAATTGGACCGATCATGTAGGCTACTGCATGGCCAGCCGAGGCAGCCATTTGAATGAAATTATTTTCCATTATTAACCGGAAGGATTGTACTTTCAAATAAAAAAAAAGAAATTTGAGAAAATATTCAGTAGTTTTCTTTTTAAAGCAATTTCAAAAAAAAAAAAAGTTATTTGGCGGACCCTTTATTTGCTTCACCAGTATTGACCTCAATTTAGAAATACTAAATCAAGAGACGCATGTTATCAATTTTTAGAAACAACTGCTTGGGGATGTGTAGTAGAAGATTCAAGTTAGGAGCCTATTGCTGGTTATCCCTGAAGTTACTTTCAAATTTTGATTCTAATCTTGACAATTCATCCGCCACTAAATAGTCCGTTAAGTAGTAAGGTACCCAGCATAAACTAATTTGATAATCTGACATAAGGTCGACCTTTTACACTCTTAGGCTAGATATAACCTAAAAAACGTGTACTCTCAAATTTTACAGTGTTGCCTGATTGTCTAAATCAATTGTTATCCATAACCTTTCTGTACATATGTTTCCCGAACAGTTTCGATGCTTTAGCTACCCTGAAAACCTTTAAAAGACAATATTCTTGAAGCCATTGGTGAAATACAGCTGCACGCAATCGATAATGTGCTTAAATATTGGACGGATCGTGTAGGCTGCTGCATGGCCAGCCGGGGCAGCCTTTTGAATGAAATTGTTTTCCATTATTAACCGGAAGAATTGTACTTTCAAATAAAAAAAGAAATTTTAGAAAATATTCAGCAGTTTTTTTTTAAAGCATTTTCAAAAAAAAAAATAAAAGTTATTTGGCGGACCCTTTAGTAGTTTTGCACCATTCTTGTTGGAATTGATTTGATGAAGTTGCTTCCATCAAAGCCTAGATGTTACTCGATCTTAGATCTCCAGTGCAAGAAAGAGAATAAGCTTCTCAGTGACACATGAGCTAATAAAAATCCTAATGGGACATCGAAGTGTCTGAAGTCTGGCAACTATTACTCAAAATTTTTAGTCCTGTGGCTATCATCAAATAGGAAAGTTGCAGATGCAGTGCAATTAAGTTTTGTTGATGTTTGGTTCGTATATTTTGAAGCTCACAGCGGAATACACGAGTTAGTGTGTGGTATTTGGTCGCCGTAGTCTAGTAGATAGTATGTTGGCTTATTAGACTTGAGGTCACGGCTTATACCCAGGTCAGACATCTCCAACAAAACGAAACATGAACAAAAATATTACTTCGGTGGCTTCCTCTCAGCAGATTTCTAACAAAAACTCTGAGGGTAAAATAAAATTGTTATGAAAAGTTGGCCAAAAATCTATTCTACTGTACAGTCGATATAAAACTATAGGTCCTTTAGGTGGAGATGATTGGTCACTACTATTACGCCTGTTCGATTCTTAGACATCTGTGCTTATCAACGACCGAACATAGTTCTTAATGAGGAGGAGTAGTTTTTTTTTAAAGCATTTTCAAAAAAAAAGTTATTTGGCGGACCCTTTACTACCAAGTGTATTAAGCGGGAAAACAAAACTTTCTAGAGGAAAGATAAGAAATTGTTACTCAAAGAATTTTTTTTTTATTTATCAAACGGTTAACCCAACTTCAACTTCAATATTTTTTACTTCCTATTGTCAATTTAATTTCCTCATTTCGATTTATTTTTTTTTTAATTTTTATTATTTGATTACGAAGCATATTTTAAAGAAATTAATGGAAGAAGACGAAGACTGTTATAAAAAATCAATAAAATTTATTACAAAATTTTTCATTTATTTTCTCCTCTTTTCTTTCTATCTGTTGGTTTGGAAAATTTCAATTATTTTTCTTTTATGATTTACTATTTGAAAGAAATCAGATTTGAAATCGAAAAATAAAAAAATTATTATTAAAGTTTTTAATAAAAATTTATGATGATCATGCATAAGTTTTATGTTTCCTGTTATACATCACACCTTAATCTAAGTAAGTGTGTGATTTAAATTGCTGTCTAGGAGTTAATACGTTGGTTGGTCAGACAGACAGACACTACTGGTACTACGTGATGTACTTGAAAAAAAGACACACAAAAATATCAACGCCACCATGAAATATTATTACTATGCGGCTGGGTATTTTGAATACAACAACAACAACAACAACAAAAAGTGCATAATAATGAATGCAACTTTGTTTTCTTTTTTTTTTTTTATTTTTTTTAATTTTAATTTTTTTTTTAAATCACCTTAAATTATAAACAAATAAACAAAAAAACCTTTAAAATGCTTGCTTAATTTGGTAAAACAATAAATAAACATCACGGATTTTGGTAATGATTATTGAGGCCTCTGTGGCCGCCATAAAAGGAATTGTTTTGTATGCTTTTGTGTTTCTATTTGGAAATGTTTTTTATTTTTAATTTAATTTAATTTTTAACAAAAAAAAAACAAATCCTTTATTTGTTTTCCAAATTCATGTTGAATTGAATTGAAATTCGGTGTATTGTTTTTTGTTTCTGTTTTAGTGTTAAACACTTAAAACGTTTTCTTCTTTTTTTTAATAATAAAAAATTGCATGCCATGTTGCGATGTGTTATACAAAATATTCGTTTTTATTACTACTACACTGCACTTGTTTTGTTGTTAATTCAGCTTTTTTTTTGTTAACAAAAAATTGTAATAAAAAAAGTAGAAAAAAAATTTGCTTTCGTTTTCAATTTCATCGTTTTGGAAATTTTTAGCGTAAATTTCGCCTGTTTTTTGCATGTCTGCTATTATTTTATTTCTTTTTTTTATTATTTAATTTCGTTTTAATTTATTTTTTTAATGGAATTCCTTATGTTTTAATGTGTATGTGTGTACAAAAGATTTTCAATTATTTCGTAACATTTTTCTGTTTTTTTTTTGCAAATTATGCCGTTTAATTAAACGCCTCTGTTTTATTTGCAATTATTTTTGTTAATTGCTCTTAAATAAGCTGATTAAATTGAGTGTAAACTGGCTACACTCTACTTAATGCATATTTAATAAATGCATTGGTTAGGGAACCTTCCCATCTAAAGAACTTCAAATCTTACAAACTCCAGTATAAGGCTCATGTATGAAAATTTCACTGCCTAGGTAGCATGGTGTTGCGTTTTTGTTTTATAAACAAATAAACAGAAAAACAAAAAAAAAACCTTTAAAATGCTTAATTTGGTAAAACAATAAATAAACATCACGGATTTTGGTAATGATTATTGAGGCCTCTGTGGCCGCCATAAAAGGAATTGTTTCTTGAAGTCGCCGTGGTCTAGTAGGTAGTGTGTTGGCTTATTAGACGAAAAGCCAGGGTTCAAGCCCCAGGCCAGACATCGAAATAAAACACAAAAAGTATTTCTTCGGCGACTCCCTCTCAGCAGATTTCTGGTTAAAACTCTGAGAAATAAATAAAATTGCCATGAAAAGTTTCTCAAAAATCTGTCGTTCGGAACCGACTTTAAACTGTAGGTCCCACCACTCATGTATAAAATTAACGCACACAACATAAGTGGTGTGACAAGCTAGGTCGTAATCCTGACTGAAGGATTGTAATGACCAATTATGTATGTTATGTATGTATGATTGACGTGGAGTATTTACTTCAAGCGGTGCAACAGAAAAGGATTTAAGGCTTGATCAGCTTTGCGGCCTTGTACTTCGTCCATATGGAGAAATAAATTGAAGTTTTGTTAACCGTTTAATAAATTAAAAATAAATTCTTTAAGCAACAAAAAACAATTTTTTGTTTTTCCTCTCGAAAGTAAATACACTTGGTAGTATATGGCTTTCAGAAACGCAGACTCTTGAAGGTATGCTCAGATAGCAGTTGCATGATTGACGTGAAGTATTTACTTCAAGCGATGTGATAGAAAAAGCTTTAAGACCAATTTCTTTGGGTATTTTAAATCAACAACGCTACATAGCAGTGAAACATGTCTAACTAATCTTACACGGTTTGCCAGTTGTTACTTCTACCCCATTAGCATCTCATTCTATCGAGCAGAGCTTTCCACAGAAGACTTGAGAATTCCACACTTCCATTGTTATTATACCAGTGAACTTTCACCTCCATTGCCGGTATCACATTCCCACCGTACTTTCTCTCTTTTCCTACTGTCCTTTCTCTCTCTTCCCACCGTTCTTTCTCTTTCTTCCCACCGTCCTTTATCTCTCTCTTCCCACCGTTGTTTCTCTCTCTTCGCACTCTCCTTTCTCGTAATGGCCTTGAGCATTAACTTTGCTATTCGCAGCAGGTTTCTTAACTACTATTGGTGAGCTTTTCAAATAGTAGTAGCCATCCTTCCATTGCTAAATCTAGGACTATTGAGCACCATATTGGGGAAACTTATGTAACCAAAATATAAGATCAAGACGTGGTTTGATCAACATCTTGGATCTACAAATCATACCATCGGAAGAGAGTTCAATATTATCACAAGAATGGCACAAAATGCTCCAAAGAATAAGACAATCTTGCGTGGGAAGGCGCAAAAGTAACAGCAACAAGATGTGCAAGATGGAAATGCTTTGTGGAAGCTGTATGCTCCCAAAAGGACTTATGCAAACAAAAGTTGTGTGAAGTTCATTTGAAGTCTTCGATCTTGGTGTTATTATTATTCGAGTCTTCAAAAAATGCAAGGGAGGTCGCCGTAGTCTAGTAGTTCGTGTGTTGGCTTATTTAGATGTGTGGCCACGGGTCAAACCCCAGATCATCTGCAACACAACGACATATGAAAAAATATTTCTCCGTCTGCGATTTCCTCTCCAGGGGAAAAAGTTTCTCAAAAAATCTGTCGGTCGGTGTCGACTTTAAACTGTAGGCCCCGCCACTCTCGTATAAAATTAACACACCCAACATAAGTGGTGTGAGAAACTAACCAATTATGTACGTACATATGGTATTTTGATCGCAGAATAAATACCTTAAAAACCAAGGGAATACATGTTATTCCCGCAGCTTCTGGTATTTTATATCGCCTATAAACTCCAAAACAGAAGTGTGTGTAAACACATGAGCAACATAAAAACGGAGAGCAATTTTCTTCTTTGTATTGAAGGCGGAAACCATCTTTAGGTGGTACCCATTGTCACTGGGTATGTCGGATTGTTATCTGCTAAAACCATATGGTGTGGGTACATCGCCACCACCACACTGTGGCATTACTGCCATACGGTATTGTTTCGAGGGAGAGTTCGATTCCGCTTTTTCACACACGTTCTGTGTAACCAAAAGTTAGGTTAGGTTAGGTCGAAGTTATAGTATATATATAAGCAATTCAAGCACTATCTTGGGTCTTGCATTCTACAATTTAAGTGGAGGCCTCACAATGTTATCAAGACAAGGTGAAGACTTTGTTTACACAATTTCAGTTATTTACAAAAAATGTGATCAGAGATCTCTCCAAAAAAAAACGAGAGATTTTGCTGTCAGAGAGACTTATATACAATGAGGTGCACAAATGAGTACATGTTTGTATTTTGAACGCTTTTTATTGAATAAAACTAAAAGTAATAAAGAAAACTTCAGTGATTAACTTAGTGATTAACAAAATAATATAAAATTTAAAACAGAAATCATCAAGCCCTAAAAACAAACAAGGCAAAATCAACTCGCATGTACTCAATTTTGCACGTCTCCATTTTATGATATGTTTGCCAAAACGAAATCAAAAACTATCGTTATTTTTTCATGGTTTTGCACTACTTTGCCTTTTTTTAAAAAAATATTAGTTTAATATTAATTACTTGATCTCGTTGAGCGAATATTTTTTGCAACTTATCGAACAAAAATCAATTTCCATTAAAAAATGAAGAAACTCTCAAAATCAACTGAAGATAGTGTTGTAGCTTTGACTGGAAGTGGCTTTTCTACCAGGGAAATTTGTAAACGACTTGGCGTTAGTCAGTCAGTAGCCATCAGAGTCCAAAAACGGTCTGTTGTTCCCTAGCTTCAAGAAATTATAGAGATGGTGGAGAGCATGCCAAGTCGCGTAAATGAGGTTTTACATAACAAGGGTCTTTGGACCATATATTAATATACTCGTATATATATATATACTCGTATTCCCTAAAATTTTGAAATGGTGCAAAATTGAGTACATCCGAATTATTTTCTTAGAATTTGTTCATTTTAGTTCTGATATGTATATTATTTTGTTAAGAACTAAATACTAAATTAAAAACGAAAAAAATTTTGAATTGCTTTAACACTTTTATTTTCATGCAATTAAAATTGCTCAGAGTACAAACATATACTCATTTGTGCACCCCACTGTACATACCTACACTTGTGGACATACAATTAAGTAATTTCTGCATGCGGTTTGCCAAAACCCACCTCCATAAAGACGAAAAATTTTGGAAATTAGTCGTATGGAGTGATGAGTCCAAGTTTACGACGACAGACCCTATGTAAGACGTCCTGTCAATACACAATTAGACCCAAAGTACACCAAAAAAAAACCGTAAAGCATGGAGGTTCGTCAGTAACGGTTTGGGGTTGTTTTACCTCATCCGGCGTTGGTGCACTGGTAAGAATCGATGGGAAAATGACTGCGGAAATGTATTAAAACATCCTACAGAACAATTTGACTAAAGATTATGAGGACGAATTACCACTAGCGTGGATATTTCAGCATGATAACGACCCGAAGCATACATCTCGAGTAGTTAAAGCTTGGTTTGCTGAGGAAAAAAATAAGAGTTCTTGATTGGCCTGCTCAAAGTCCCGATCTGAACCCTATTGAAAATCTTTGGGGGGATCGTAAAACGAGCTGTTGCAGCAAAAAAACTAGCATAATGGAATAACATTAGTCCTGAGCAGTGTCGCAATTTAATCAACTCAATGCCGCAAAGATGTATTGAAATAATACGCCAAGAAGGGTACCCCACAAAATATTAAAGGTTCAAAATAGTTTGGGTGAAAAATAAAGCGATTAAATTAAATTTTCAATATTTTTTTTTTCAGATAACTTAATTATGTGTCCACTTAAATTTTAAGTCCGATATCAACTCCGTACCAAAAGATTTTTTATAATGAATAACTATTTAAGTTTTTGTTGTTAATTAATTATTAAGCATATGAAATTAACAAATATTAGTTGTTTTTGTTTCCATTTTTCTTAAATCTTTTTAATTTTTACAAAAATGAAAAATGTTGCAAAGTGACTTAATTGCGTGTCCACGAGTGTATGTTGTATGTACGTAAGGTTTTGGCTTTTGGAAGAGAGTTTTAAGTATGATTTTCGGGTAATGCATTTTTGTATTCTTTTAATTTTTATATAAAATTTTATTTTTAATTCTAACAAAACAAGAAGAAATAAACAAAAACTCAGTATGTATCACATCCGTATCCGGCATTTACTCATATACTAAATGCCTGCTGCTGCCTACATTATCAGACATTTATTGTATATGGCGTTCGCATTTTGATTTCAAATCCAAACGGAATATGAATAAAAAAAAATGATTTTTTTATGAATTTTTTTTACTGATTATAAAAATATATTTTTGTATATGCATATGCACATATACATATATATATATAACTGTGTACATACATATGTATGTATATTTTTATTTAATCAGTCGTCTTCGTAATAGTTGTTGCATATTAAACCAAATGTGTAATAAATGACTACGAATTTATGTAAAAATTATACAAATTCACACATTAGCTGGATGGATGGATGGATGGATGAAGTCTTTTTTGTTGCTGTTGTTAATTTTTTCCAATTGCAATTGGAATCATGGAAGACAACGTCTCTAGGCTTTTACTGTATTTTATAACAGTGATGAGGTTGGGGAGGGGGGGGGGGGTAATCAAAAGATGATGCGCAAGACGGCACAAGCGAACGAACGAATGGAAATAAAAAAAAAACAAAATTAATGAAAGAAGGAATCCATAAATAAATCGTACACACATGTTGTAAAATTGCAAAGAAAAAAAGAATAACAACAACAACAACAAAAAAGCAAAGAAATCACAAAACAAAAATAAAAATAAAGGAAAAAGTAAATCTTGTTGTATGTACAAATATTTACATAAATATTTGTAACTTGCTTGTTGTTATTTATTTATTTATTCATTTGCATTCGCTTTTTATTTGTATTGAATTTTAAAAATAAATTTCCATCATCGTCATCATCGCCATCATCATCATCGTTATAAAAATACGCAAATACGAATTGCAAACGCATTCATTTACGCAGCTAAACGATCGGCAGCAGGCATAGTTTAGGGATAGTTTTGTAGCTTTTTTTTCTATCTCCGTTTAAACTTATTCCCCTACACAAATCTTAGTTGAATATTATCTTCTCCTTCGAACATTTTTAGAGCAAATAATGAGTCAGCGTGAGAGCGAGCCCATGAAGTTGCTTAGCGACAAATGCCGCATGTTATCAGGTAAATCATACAGAAGTCCTTGTGGAAGTAAAGGGTGTTTTTTATAGAGGTATAGAACTTTAAGTTGGCATTACTTTTCAAGATGGCGACCGATTTAACAGCTGTCATGTGATTTATTCTCAGTTTGGTTTGGCAATTCATCATGAATAGACTCACGCCTGAACAACGCTTGCAAATAGTGCAATTTTATTTCGAAAATAATGGTTCTGTGCGGAAAACGTATCGCGCTTTTCATAAGCGAATTTTGTTTAGCGATGAAGCGCACTTCTGGTTGAATGGCTACGTCAACCAACAAAACTGCCGCATTTGGAGTGAAGGTAATTCTCAAGTGTATGTGGAAACACCGTTACATCCAGAAAAACTGACTGTTTGGTGCGCTTTATGGGCTGGTGGAATCATTGGTCCGTAATTTTTCAAAAACGATGGTGGCCAGAACGTTACAGTCAATGGTGATCGGTATAGAGCCATGATTACTAACTTTTTCATCCCTGAATTGAATAACCATGATGTCCAGGAGATGTGGTTTCAACAAGACGGCGCAACATGTCACACAGCTCGTGCCACAATAGATTTATTGAAAGACACGTTTGGTGACCGCCTAATTTCACGTTTTGGACCTGTGAATTGGCCTCCAAGATCTTGTGATTTAACACCGCTAGACTACTTTCTGTGGGGCTATGTAAAGTCATTGGTCTATGCGGTAAAGCCACAAACGCTTGACCATTTGGAAGACAACATTCGCCGTATTATTGCCGATATACGGCCACAAATGTTGGAAAAAGTCATCGAAAATTGGACGTCCAGATTGGACTACATCCGCGCCAGCCATGGCGGTCATATGCCAGAAATCACATTTAAAATGTAATGCCGCACAAGATTATCTTTCGGATAAATAAAATTCATGTCAATCGAATAATCCATCGTTGTTTTATTGCAACTTAAAGTTCTATACCTCTATAAGAAACACCCTTTGGAACGCAAATCACTCGTAGTCTATATAGCAACAGATCCCCTTACATTTCCAAGGAGCTTTACATTTCAAGTTTTAATGAGGGCAGTTTACCCGAGGACAAGACTAAATGAACCACCACAGGAAGACGTTTTCAGCTACAATCACTTGTCCTATGAGAGTAGTAGGTGGCGCAGGTTGCTTTACAAAAATAATAGCGAAGTCGAGAAGCCAGCCCAGGATACCTAACGGGGATGAAATGCTGAGACCGTCGAAACATTTTATACATACAGTAATCCCCCGTATATAAGCACTTTCAAAAATGCTTGTAGGTCAGTAGTGCTTATAAGCAGGAAATTCTTATATCGAAAGGATAATTCTTATATGAAGTCGCCGTAGTCTAGTAGGTAGTGTGTTGGCTTATTAGACCTAAAGCCAGGGTTCGAGCCCCAGGCCAGACATCAAGACAAAATACGAAAAAATTGTTCTTCGGCGACTTCCTCTCAGCAGATTTCTGGCAAAAACTCTGCGAAGTAAATAAAATTGCCATGAAAAAGTTTCTCAAAAATCTGTAGTTCGGAGTCGACTTTAAACTGTAGGTCCCACCACTCATGTATAAAATTAACACACACAACATAAGTGGTGTGAGAAACTAGGACGTTGTACAATGGGTCAATTCGACCTCCGGGTACTGTACTTGTCTTAATTGACAAATACACGTCCAATACCTAACCTAACCTATATCGAAATCCCGCACTTGAGAGCAAATAGCCGCTTGTCATTCAAGCTGAGTGCATTTTTATTTGTCTCATAGCTCTCAATGGCTTTGTATTCGAGGGAATACCGGCTGGTCGAAAAGGCCTTTGATCATCTTCTACAGCTCGGTGTAGTGAAAAAAGTTGTAATTTACTGGGCCTCCTTGTCACTCCGGAATCACTGCGAAGAAATTACTGCAGGAGATGGATCCGCAGCAGACTTTTTAGACATAGTCAAGAGTCCTATTGTAGCATTAACTAGGCAGAGAATCAGGGCATTGATTCGCCTGAGATCTGTACCAGCAGGTCAGATTAGTAGGAGAAGAGCTTTATAAATTACAAAAGGCGAACATTTTTTGCATCAGTTGGTTATGTTATGTCTTCTGAATGGGACAGAGTACAAGCAGTGGTGTTGTACTAATTTTTTTTTTACCGGAACGCGTATATATATATTTATATAGACAGGGCCGATCCTGGGTAGGCGGCCGCTCTGTGCGGTCTCATGTCCCAAATTTAACGACGGGGGTGATTTTCCATGATAATCCTGGCGGCGGCGTTTTTTTTAGGTCTCATGTCCCTAATTTGACGACGGGGGGAGGGAGATTTCCCCCAGTATACCCGCTCTTCATTTTTGTATGGAAAAAATAAGTGATTCTCTTGGTAGCAACAGTTAAATTTAAATGCGGCCGAAAGGGTTACAAAACTCAAATTCTTAAGTAGTAATTAGTTCACGTATTTGTTTCGGTTCGGGTCGAGTTTCGTTTCAGCAGAAAAAAACGTTCCGGACTTCGGTTCACGGTTCGTAAAAACAAGCCGGTTCGTTTACATTTTAAAAGCAAAAATCGAGCTACTAAAAGGGGAATTCTTATATCCGGGGAATACTGTATGTATAAGAGGTTTCGACAGTCACAGCATTTCATCCTTGCTGAGTTTCCTGGGCTGGCTTCTCGACTTCACTATTATTATCGAAAAACAACCTGTGCCACCTACTACTACAATAGGACAAGTGAGTCAAGATGAGAACGTCGTCCTGTACTGGTTCACTGGATTTATTTAACGAATCTAATCTTGTCCTCGGGTAAAATGCTTTCAATAATACTTGAAATGTAAAGCTCCTTGATAATGTAAGGGGATCTGTTGCTATACAAACTACAAGTGCTTTGCGTCCTGCCACTACAAGAACGCCCTTTATTATGCTTAACTGGCTTCCATCTATATTACTGGCCAAATAACATGAGGCTTTTGTCTCAAGGCAACTTATTTACTCTAAAAATCCTTTGTTCTGAGGATCTTTAGACTATAAAATGAAATTGATTGTACTCCTCGGAACCTAGTATTGACATGAGGTTTCATATTAGAACTCCAAACAGGAAAGACTGGATCTTTGAAATGATCTGCTCTGGTGATTTCAAAGAGGGGGCGGGAGGCTATACAGACGATTGTTGCCCTCTCACGCTGACAAATTATTTCTTCTCTGTCCTATCTAAAGATGCCTAGACTCTACTCCTCGGAACCTGGTATTGACATGAGGTTTCATACTAGAATTTCAAGCAGGAAAAACTGGACCTTTGACATGATTTGCTCTGGGGATTGGAAAGGTGGAAGGCTACATGGACGATTGTAAAGATGAGCATGAATTAGACTGCGAACATTTCCAAAAGGATTAATCTTTGCATACTCGTATCTCCTTGCCTTCCTTACTAGTGCAATATGTTACAACTCATCGGCAATTACATATTTGGTACTTTTAAATTGCTAAAAAATACATTTTATTACTTATTTGTTGTTTGATAAGTACTTTTTGGTACTTTTCAAATAATCAAAAAGTACTTTTGGTCTAGACTTAGAATATAGCACTTTTAAAATATTTTTAAGTACTTTGTCAGTACTTTTTAAGTACTTTAAAGTACCTTTTGTTACTTATTTGTTGTTCGAAAAGTACTTTCTGGTACATTTTAAATATTCAAAAAGTACTTTTTGTCTAGACTTAAATATAGTACTTTTAAAATGTTGAAAAAGGTTTTTAAGTACTTAATCAGTACTTTTCAGGTACTTATTTATTGTTCGAAAAGTACTTTTTGGTACATTTTAAATATTCAAAAAGTACTTTTTGTTTAGACTTAAATTTAGCACTTTTAAAATGTTCAACAAGATTTTTCAGGTACTTCGTCAGTACTTTTCAGTACTTTTCAAGGTACTAAAAGCATTTTATTTAATACTTTGTTAACTGTTTTCTACGAGCGTGTTCTAATTTTTAAGAGAAACATTTTTATTGAATTTAGCAAGTACTTGCTGGTACTTTTAAAATGTTCAAAAAGTACTTTTTGGTTGAATATTATCAAAAAGTCTGTTTTTTTTTGTATTCAACAAACCATGAATGCTGCCCAGTATAGGGTATACGTCTGCTAGGCGTATTCCCTCTACTAACATGACGACTATTAATAATAAATTTTTCATTTTCCCCCCCTTTTTTTGTCGTGTTGCTTTATTGCCAAAATTAAACAAAAGCAAACACTGCTCGCAACGATGCAATCAATTCGAGTAGCAAATAACAGAAGCTCTATTGAGGAGGTGCGGGGAGGATAAACAAAACACGGACGGATAATTTAACATTTTGTTGGCATTTTAGGAGTAACAAAACAAATAAAAAAAAGTACTTAAAAAAATCCCTACAAACAAAACGGGCGGATAGTATGTATGTAGTATGCGGTGAGTCACAATTAAAAAGAATTATAAAACGTAGCGAAAAAGAAGAAAAAAGCAAAAGAATGAAGAGGAACTTGGATCCATATGTACGCATTTAGTAGGAACGATTATTACTCATGATTATAAAATGTTTTGAAAGAGAATTTTTGTTTCCTTTACGACACACAGAAAAAATATAAAAAAATTCTGTTTTTAAAGCAGAAAGAAAAAATGAAAAAAATTTAGAGTGAAAAGCAAAAAACAAAAAAACACAAAAAAAGGTGAGTCAATCCTGTCACTGTCAAATATTTGAAAAAAAGGCGTGTATGTGTGGACACTATTTAACATTCGAGTTGTTGCTAATGATGACGACCGTACACCATATGGTGTGGCAAAGCACGATAGCATAGAAAGAAGAATTCGCCTCATGTTTGTTTGTTTGTTTTTTTTTCTTTCGTCTTCTTTGACAAACAACAAATATAGACTGACCATCAGACCAGACTAACTATTCAATGCAACAGCACATGGATACACACCATGCCAGTGATGACACTGTAAAGGAACACACATCATTACATTGTAGCATTAGTTCTATACAATAATGATGACACACAGACGCAACGCACCACACTGGTTCGTCATTCATTTGAAATTTTTACATGAATTTATCATGTTGCAAATGATACGTTCATCTTGCTCGTCATGCTCACAATGAATCTGTATGTCTCGTATGTCTCCTACCCTCGTTGTCTACGGTATTTGACGAGTACAACTACTACAAGTATGACGGGATAATATGTATGTGAGTAATTGTATGTGATTGTTGTTGATTTTTTATTCCTTTTTTTTGCATTGAAATATTTTCATTTGACAGTTGCAAACATTGCATTGCGATAAGGCAAATATTTTAAACAATTAAAATCATTGTTTAGTTAATCACTGCTGCCAACTGGTCATTGAGTTTGGGTTCATAAACAGAACGAATTATTCGATGAATTGTGTTGTTGCTGTGCATTGCATTTGAAGGCAAAGATTATTGGAATATGGGAGCGATATCTGGTATAGAATTATGTACATATATAGGGACAGCACAGAGGAACCCAGTTCCCATTAGAAACAAATACGTAACAAGTTTTTATTAATCATTTATGAGTGGCGGGTCCTACTGTTTTAACGTCCAAACCGAATGACAGGCTTCAGAAGCGGTTTTCATGGCAATTAATTAAATTCAAGGCATTTGTCAGAAGACTGCTGAGAGGGATTCACTGAAAAAATATTTTTTTCTTATTTTTCTCAAAGTATCAGAGGATCGTGAACTCGCCGTAGTCTAGTAGGTAGTGTGTTGGCTTATTAGTTGTAAGGCCATGGTTCAAATCCCAGGTCAGACATCAAAACGAAAATATGACAAATATTTCTTCGGCGACTTCCTCTCAGCAGATTTCTGGCGAAAACTCTGCGAAGTAAATAAAATTGCCATGAAAAGTTTCTCAAAAACTGTCGTGCGGAGTTGACTTTAAACTGTAGGTTCCGCCCGTCATGTATAAAATCAACACACACAACAAAGACGGTGCGAGAAGCTAGGTCGTAATCCTGACTGAAGGGTTGTAAAGACCAATTATGTATGTATCAGAGCTGAGGAGTTGAACTCACGAGTTCTTATCTAAGCATACATCACACTACATACTCGGTAGACTACAACGTCGGCAATGAATGTTTAACCAGGAAAATTATTCGCTGCCAGCATTTACTTTTGGTGCCAGCTCCAGATTTTTATAGATTTTCAGGGCAATAAAAATATTTCCGACAAAAAAAAAAGATTACTGGTGTCCTATTCTGAGTTGACATTTAAAGTCATCAAACTGGCTTGTTTCAATTCAGTTTCAAAATTTTTTCCAGCTAACCTGAAACGCACATTGGTCCTTCGGATTGCTTAACTGTCTATTTGCTCTTTGAATAAGTATTCAGAAGCCATTGTTTGCATGACAGACATCTGAATAATATCGGAAGAAGTGGGGATGGATTGCTTTCATTGTACAACAATGGAATTATTTTCGGCAACTGGCAAATGTTTTTGTAACAACTTCAGACTATAGTCCACTATCCACACATAATTGGTCGTTATAACCCTTCAGTCAGGATTACGACCTAGCTTCTTACACGACTTATGTTGTGTTTTAATTTTATATATGAGTGCCGGAACCTACAGCTTAAAGTCTACTCCGAGCGACAGATTTTTTGAGAAACTTTTCATGACAATTTTATTTACTCTCAGAGAGTTTTTGCCAGAAATCTGCTGAGAGGAAGCCGCCGAAGAAATATTTTCTTATTTTCGATTTGATGTCTGACCTGGGGTTAGGTTAAGTTAGGTTAGAGCACGTGTACTTGTCAATTAAGACAAGCACAGTATCCTGAGGTCGAATTGACCCATTGTACAGCGTCCTAGTTTCTCACACCCCTTATGTTGTGTGTGTTAATTTTATACATGAGTGGTGGGACCTACAGTTTAAAGTCTACTCCGAACGACAGATTTTTTGAGAAATTTTTCATGACAATTTTATTTACTATCAGAGAGTTTTTGCCAGAAATCTGCTGAGAGGAAGTCGCCTAAGAAATATTTTCTTATTTTCGATTTCATGTTTGACCTGGGGTTTGAACCGTGGCCTTATGTCTCATAAGCCAACACACTACCTACTAGACTACGGTGACTTCAATATATATGTATATAAGGTATACGTTTGCTTTAGGCTACTCAGTACCGATGTGTGCATTCAAATGGAACACAATTTTTTTGTTTCTAACCAAAGTAGGGCTTTGGCATGTATTGGCTTTCATGACTCAAATATACTGTAGTAGGTCCTAGCTTGATAGGTTTATCATCTAACAGTGCCTAGAAGTAATGCCCTTTGGATGTAGTCAAAAGGAATTTTGTTCATAGATTTTTAGTGTTTCGTTATTGCTGTTCTAAACTCGGCGAGGGTCACAGTTTAGAAGTCCTCCTGAATGGATTAGTTTATGGATTGTTTGTGGTCGATTGGCCAGTTGATTGGCTACTATACATTACAGAGAAAGTTCGTTAGCCGAACGCTTTTCTTGCTTAAGATTTTTCTTACTTACTTACAACATACACAAGTAGACTCAAATTTAACGTCCATAAAACCTACTCCCTCTTTTCTCTTAACCGCAACCTATTTTCCTACATCCAAAGCAATACATTTCTTGAGTAGGATTCATTCCCTAAACTAACCTCAACAAAGTAATTTACAATTCAAGCGACCTGACCTATCATTGTGTAGTTTATTCATGACTTTAAAAATGGTAGAAAAAAATAAAAAACATACGTTTTAATGGTAATTTAAGTAATAGCCAACGATTGTATTTGCTTTTTTTGACATTTGAGGTGTTAAGTTTTAAACTCTCTTAACACAAGTGAATGGCATCACCAAGCTTGTTGTAATTGTTGAAATCATTCTTCCTTTTTTTTTTTGTTGATGTTTTTGTTTAATGACCTTTTAAAGTTAAAAACTTATAACGGGAAGTACGTGTCATGTAAACAGTTACACCAAGTCACACCCTTATTTAGCATGTTTTTATATGGGGCTGAGAATTCAAGGTGAGGTTATGCTGCCAACTCATAGCTCATAATAGCAAACAATAACAATGCAAAGGTTAATACAAGACCGGGGACATTAATATGTATTAATTTTGCTGTGTCTAGAGTCCTTTAAAAAAAAAGAGAGATAGAGAGAGAGAGAGAGTAAGAAAAAATAAAAACCCAGGGAATATTTACTAAAAAGTAAATGAATTATTTCAGAAACCATGAGTTACAGCAAACACACACACACATATATATATATATACACATGGTTTCTGTAAGTAAAACAAAGAAACTGATATGCTTACTAATGCCAGCGTAGGAGGGAGGGAGGGTTGCAGGGTTGATTGCTATGTAGTGTAAGTCATACAAAGAAATATTATTTTAAGAAATTTCATTACAAAAAAAAATCTGTTTTTATAATTTTTTCTTTCTTTCTTTTTTTTTGTAATTTTGTTTCCAATGAAATGAAACATTAAGAGAAAAAATGATTCATAAAAACTGTGTGTTTTTTTTTTTTGTTTGTTTTTTCAGAAAACAAATTTACAACCTCCACTTATTTTTTTGCTTTCAAACCATATAAAGAAATAAAAAAAATATAAAAAAAAATTAAAAATAAAACTCCAACAACAACAGCAGCAGCAGCAGCAATGGCAACAAACAACACCAGACCAGATGAAAATGAAAACTTCTTTTCTTTGCTGCGAGTGTTTTTCGTTTTTATTTTCTTGGTTTTTTTTCTTGATTTTTTTTTAAATACAATCAATGGCAATGAACTTTTCAAAAATCTTTAAATAAAACTTCAAGTTGTTGTTGTTGTTGTTTTATTTCATTATATATATTTTTTTATATTATTGTTGTTGCTGTTGTTGTTTAATTTATTTATTTTTGGTCATTCCATTCAATTCGTTTGAGTTATTTAACAAAAGTACTTGGGTTTTTAAAATAAACAATTAAAAACAAGACAATAAACAAAAATAAAGCGAAAAAACAATCATTAAACCACAATGACAGAGAGGGGAGACAGCAAAGGGGCAAAATATGAATAAAATCACCATCACTTAATAAATAAAAATTAAAATGAAAAATTTTTCTTTAAATTTTTGGGAAAATGTCAGATCAGTACTCTTTACACAGACATTTACTAACAACTGTCCAGTGAGTATAACGGCTTAATATGTCATAAAACTTTTGTTTTAATTTCTTTGTGCTCTTTTAAGGAGCATGGGGATTGTCACAAAGCATTGCCTCAAACTTTTTATTATTTAATTTGCTTCACATCAATTTCATTCAAAATTTTTTTTCAAAGCTAAGCCAGCTAAGCACGGTCCTTTAGGATCATTCTGTGATATACGGATAAGTCGAGAACTAGCTAAGCCAGCATAGAAGAATTGTAGCAGGTGCTAACGTAATTTTGAAGTCGTCGTAGTCTACTAGGTAGTGTGTTGGCTTATTAGACGTAAGGCCCCAGGTCAAACATCAAAATGAAAATATGAAACCAAAATATTTCTTTGGCGAATTCCTCTCTCTCTGTCTAGCAAAAACTCTCTGAGAGTAAATATAGCTGCCATGAAAAGTTTCTCAAAAAATCTGTCGTTCGGAATCGACTTTAAACTGTAGATCCCACCGTAAAAAATTAACACACACAACATAAGTGTGTGAGAAGCTAGGTCGTAATCCTGGCTGAAGGATTGTAATGACCAATTATGTATGTATGTATGCTACCGTAATTTGTAATTCCTTTAACAGACTATTTGAGATCATATAGTGGAAGAGTAATGAGAGTATCCGGTCATAAAGTGAAATGTTTGATTACTCATGACCGGGAAACTCGCGTGTATCATTCGAAGGGAGGTCCACGACATCGAAAGCAGTGCTTAATTCAACTTAAATAGGCAGTATAAAGGCCAGGTCCAGGAATACTATTTGACAATGTGAAAGCCATCCCAATGTTTGGCTCATACTAGAAAGAATCTAAAATAATATGGAACTGCCTGAGCAAGCTGGAACACCCTTTGTTAGATCACGGGTCCTTTGGGGATTTACAGCAATGAACAGGCTTAAGTTCGCAATGAGGCTATGTTAGGTTAGGTTAGCGGGTAGCTCGTTACACATAGCCAAATTCACTCGGTGACCATATATCCCATTTTGTTACCCAGTGTGAGTAATGATCCGGTAATGGTGGGTTTAAACCATAGTTTACCATTTCATAGCACAGTTGTGCAAAGAGAACTCACACGCATTCTTGTGTTTTTTCATTTAGTTGTCGATCAGACTGCGACAAGAACACATGTGTGGCGGATGCGTTATCATTTTATTTCAGCATAACACTCAAATAATATTTTATGTTAAAAATTGTCTGTTCATTTTTTTTATTTTGCCGCGAAGTATAAATTTTTTTAAATGCTTTGGAATGCTCGCTTTTTTCTTTTAATAAAAAATGGGTTTTTTTATCCATTTTATTTTTATTTATCTAAAAAACATGGCCTAATTTTTAAGCCAAAGATGGATAGCTTTATGTTCTTTTAATAATAAAATCGATTTTTTATTTTATTTTTATTTATCCAAAATTATTAAGCCAAAGATAGACAGCCTTACATATGTATGCTGATGAAATGAAAATAAAAATAGCGTATATTGCTAACACTTTTCTATGGCTGTAATTAAATAAATTCTCTCAACTTATTTTCTCTCTCTTACCCACTAACACATAACCAAAAATTTTTTGACGAACCCTCGTTTAAACCACCCAGTCGGATGCAAACGGCCAGTTCTCTTAGTGGCACATTTGCCACCATGCCCAGATCTTCAAACATTCTATCACCTAAAAACCGATGACGTCTGCTGCACCGATTCCGTTTTTTCCACATCATGGTAGCTTCTGCAGTAATTCTGGTGGGGCAGACCGAGCTTGTCAGCGAAACTGCCAATAGCGCAGTGCCCTGTTAGAATTCCCATTACAATTCGTACCGTTTTCTTGTCGAACTCAAGTGGTGACCTGGTTTATGATGAGGCTATCTTCCAGAACATTTCTGTGTAGGGAGTTTAGTAAGGTATACATAGCGAAAGGGAATATGCAAAGAGAAGGGGAGTATTACAGATGGGTTTGAGGCAATCAATGTTATGCATCAGACTATCCTGAACATGGTTACCTGCCTTTTGACCAGGCACTGTAAACTCGCTGTGGACTCAAACATTCAAACATCCCGTTGAATTAACGCAATATAGTGCACGGTACTGTCGAAGTCGCCGTAGTCTACTAGATAGTGTGTTGCCGTATTGGACGTGAGGCGACAATTCGAACCCCAGGTCAGACATCAAAACGAAATTTGAAAAAATATTTCTTCGGCGACTCTATCTCAGCAGATGTCTAGCAAAAACTCTGAGAGTTTCTCAAAAATCTGTCGATTTGAGTCGACTTAAAACTGTAGATCCAGCCACTCATGTACAAAATTAACAAACACAACGTAAGTGGTGTGAGAAGCTAGGTCGTAATCCTTGCTGAACGGTTGTAATAACCAATTACGTATGTACTGTACGGCACTAATGTGTGCCAGAAGGAAATATCTGGGTAAAGACGGGGAATTGTACTTTTTGACAGCGAGCAGCATTGTGAAGCTTATCGAGCCAATAGGATGGGGTAGTGTGACTAAAGAAACAATTTTCTCCATATTACTTGGAACGATATATGTGTTCGAATATGTGTACGAATATATGTGTTCTGCGAGACAGACGAGAATCACATGAAAATATTAGATTTTGGCTACAAGTCTCTATTATTTTACTAGAGCCCTTACCGGGTTTGTATCAATAAAACACTGGAGCACACAGACTACATTGCCCAAGTGCTTTAATATCTCAGTAGCGTGTGATGTATGTAGCTGTCAAGTGATTTATTCTCAGTTTGGTTTGGCAATTCATCATGAATAGACTCACGCCTGAACAACGCTTGCAAATAGTGCAATTTTATTTCGAAAATAATTGTTCTGTGCGGAAAACGTATCGCGCACTACGTCCATTTTATCGTCGACAAAATCGTCCATCAGAGCAGTTAATTCGATTAACCATGGAACGTTTTCGCACCACGTTTACTCTTATTGATAACTCGCATCCCCAGAGACGGTGCGTACAGAAGAAGCTATTGCTGCTGTAGAGCGTAGCATTGAGGAAGACCCGAACGGAGTCCATCCGCCATCGAGCACAGGAATTGGATCTGTGTCCATCCACTTTATGGAAGATTTTGCGGAAGGATCTTGGTTTGCGTGCTTACAAAATCCAACTCGTGCAAGATTTGAAGCCAAACGATCATCAAGTAAGGCGTAGATTCGTCGAATGGGCCCAAAACGAGATTACCGTTGGTCCCGATTTTCATAAGCGAATTTTGTTTAGCGATGAAGCGCACTTCTGGTTGAAGTGCCGCATTTGCAGTGAAGGTAATCCTCAAGTGTATGTGGAAACACCGTTACATCCAGAAAAACTGACTGTTTGGTGCGCTTTATGGGCTGGTGGAATCATTGGTCCGTACTTTTTCAAAAACGATGGTGGCCAGAACGTTACAGTCAATGGTGATCGGTATAGAGCCATGATTACTAAGTTATTCATTCCTGAAATGAATAACCATGATGTCCAGGAGATGTGGTTTCAACAAGACGGCGCAACATGTCACACAGCTCGTGCCACAATAGATTTATTGAAAGACACGTTTGGTGACCGCCTAATTTCACGTTTTGGACCTGTGAATTGGCCTCCAAGATCTTGTGATTTAACACCGCTAGACTACTTTCTGTGGGGCTATGTAAAGTCATTGGTCTATGCGGTATAGCCACAAACGCTCGACCATTTGGTAGACAACATTCGCCGTATTATTGCCGATATACGGCCACAAATGTTGGAAAAAGTCATCGAAAATTGGACGTCCAGATTGGACTAGATCCGCGCCAGCCGTGGCGGTCATATGCCAGAAATCATACTTAAAACGTAATGCCACAAGATTATCTTTCGGATAAATAAAATTCATGTCAATCGAATAATCCATCGTTGTTTTATTGCAACTTAAAGTTCTATACCTCTATAAAAAACACCCTTTACAATTATTTGCAATGAATTAATCAAAATCGTATCAGAAATTCTTTATCTGTTTGACCTACATTTTCATGGAGTAAGTGCCAAGAGCCGTTTATTAATTACTGAACAAATTATTTCGTATCTTCCTCCTATTTTTTTGAGATAATAAATCTTTTTTTTTTATTTTAAACGTTTTCAAATGAAAGTGTCATCTCGCATGCGGCATATCGCCTACCTGTTTGTCTGTCTAGCTGTTTGTCTGTCAAGTGAAAGCATTTCTTCAACTCAATTTCACTTCAAATTTTAAATCATCATCGGCGATTGTGTTCAAACACATTTTCAGATTTATTTAAACGGCTTTTTTTGCTTTACGTTTCCACTAAACAGCACTGTTGACATTGAGGTTTATTTCATTACAAAAACAGCAACAACAACAACAACAGTAAGAAAATAAATAAATAAATACGTTAGTTAACGTTACTTTTTTTGTCATGACATTAAATCCGATTTGAGAGGAAGAAAACAAAAAAAAGCGAATCTCAAAAGCGATGTTTTTTTTGTTGTTGTTGCATTTAAAGGCCATCGTAATTAATTGTCGAGACGAGAATCGTAGTGGCATTAAAAACTATGATTTTATTTCAAGCGAATGTTTTTAATTATAAAGCGGTGGAAGGGGGGGTAAAGTAAAAAAAAAAACGTGATCGTGATTTGTGATTGTGATTATTTATTACAAAAATATTTTTAATCAATTGTTTATGACAAGAAAGACGAATGAATTTATCATAAAACGTTTGATTTAATTGTGCCTGATTTAATAATTAATTGTGTTTTAATGGCTCAATTAGGAAATTTTCATTTGAACGTCGTCTAGTCTGTTAGATTTTTATACTTGACTAGGCTTCAGGTGGTTTATTTTTTGAAGTCATGATTGGATTTTTTAATTTTTCTTTAGTTTTTATACAAAAAATCAAGGAAAGAAATGTTAATAGAAAGCAAACCATGTGAGACGGCTATTAATAGGACAGAATACGAACAAGAGAAAAACACGCAACATTAGCAACACACTAACACTTAACAATATTTCCTTGAACATGAATTCGAATAATACATTCAGCTTTAGATCTAGTAAATCCGCCCTCGTATATATCATCATATTATGCCCAATCTTAAAGAAGATCCATGAAAACCAAGCCTATACGCACCATCTCTTTGTCGACTGTAAGGCAGCATTGTCTAGCCCAATAACGCATAACATAGCTCTGTATGCGTGCATAGCTGATAAAGCTTTGAAGTATAGGTTAGGTTAGGTTAGCTTAGAGGACGTGTACTTGTCAATTAAGACAAGTACAGTACCCGGAGGTGGAATTGATCCATTGTAGAACGTCCTTAAAGAGGGAAGGATAATAAAGGGATAAAAAGGAGAGGATGTAGGAAAGGGGAGAATGGGAAGTTGAGGAATTACACAGATAAGACACAACAAAAAGGACAGAGCGCGGCTACACTGATGAAGCCCTAGCGCCTCTCAACCAGCCTAAGCCACTAATAAATCTGTGGAGAGCCTTGTTGACGGCACTCGACACAGAATTCAAACTCTCAAAGAAGCCCCTGCCAAAGGTCCTCAACCTCAACCTACCAAGGGCTGAGCAGCTACAGAGGAGGTGTTCGATAGTCTCCAACTTCTCCTCATCGCAACATGCCCTGCAATAGTCCTGCTGGGATCTATTCCAGATCCCCGTCATCGGGGATCGCAGTGCCCCGTGATAAAATCGGCAACCAACCTTAAGCTGACCTTATCCAAGCCCAGCTTTGAAGTATAAAGTTGAGCAACTGCTGTAGTTACATCAAGTTAGGACCTCTCTAAACCTTTTGAATATGGGATCCGATCCCTAATCATGCTGCCTCTTCAAATTCATTATGGAAAGTGCTGACAGACACCTATTTTTTTACAAAAGCAACCACTTGCTTGGGTATGCCGATGACAGTGACATCATAGAGCATACCAAGCAAGCTGTTGCCCCTTGTTTTTAATGCTATAGAACGGGAATTCGCCAAGATAAGACTGGCAATCAATGAAGGCAAAATGAAATATATGTTGCCGACAGGAATGCGCAGCATATTGGGTGCCAGGTTACAGTCGATAACTTTACTTTCGATGTTCTCCAGGAATTTATTTCTATTGATTATCGAAAATAATGTTAGCCTGGAGATCAAGCGTAGCATTACTCTAGCCAGCGGTACTAGTATCATTTTGTTAGGCAATTAAGTAGCAGAGATCTGTATTGCGTGACGTATCTAACGCTCTACAATTGCTCATCCTCTCGTTCATCCCTTTGGCATGGAAGCGTGGTATCTGTTACGCAATATTCGACAAGAAACTTCTGCACAAGACTTTTAGTCCAAGGCGAGTTGGCGATGATAACCACATCCGAACATTGTTACACACCAAAGCCGCTGCCTTAGGAGTATTTGAGAGAAAAGTTTTACACAAGATCTTTGATTCATACGAACTAAAAAGAAGCTATACGTGCTTCTCAATGCATACATATATACATGCTTAATTGGTCATTACAACCCTTCAGTGAGGATTACGACCTAGCTTCTCACACCACTTATATTGTGTGCGTTAATTTTTATACATGAGTGGCGGGACCTACAGTTTAAGTCGATTTCGAGCGACGGATTTTTTGAGAAACTTTTCATGACAATTTTATTCAGTCTCAGAGTTTTTGCCAGAAATCTGTTGAGAGGAAGTCGCCGTTGATATACTCAATGATATGTACGTTTTCCAGGGCATTAACATCCAGGGTCTAAGCTGCCTAGGTCGCGTCATTGCGATGGAAGCGGATATTCTGTAGTAACGAATATTAGAGTCGAGGACGAGCGGAGATGATTATTTACACGAAGTACATACGTTTGGAAGGAACAGCCAAGACCGAAATCCGACATTGGATTATTAAGGTGAATTATTTAAAGTGAATAAATAAAATTAAATCTAACTCACGAAAGTGAAACGAACAAAATGAAACTTATAAGGTCAACTTTCAAGCAAACTATATAGTGTTGTTTAATAAAGGGTGTTTTTTATAGAGGTATAGAACTTTAAGTTGGCATTACTTTTCAAGATGGCGACCGATTTAACAGCTGTCAAGTGATTTATTCTCAGTTTGGTTTGGCAATTCATCATGAATAGACTCACGCCTGAACAACGCATGCAAATAGTGCAATTTTATTTTGAAAATAATGGTTCTGTGCGGAAAACGTATCGCGCACTACGTCCATTTTATCGTCGACAAAATCGTCCATCAGAGCGGTTAATTCGATTAACCATGGAACGTTTTCGCACCACGTTTACTCTTATTGATAACTCGCATCCCCAGAGACGCTGTACGGTGCGTACAGAAGAAGCTATTGCTGCTGTAAGCGTAGCATCGAGGAAGACCCGAATGAGTCCATCCGCCATCGAGCACAGGAATTGGATCTGTGTCCATCCACTTTATGGAAGATTTTGCGGAAGGATCTTGGTTTGCGTGCTTACAAAATCCAACTCGTGCAAGAATTGAAGCCAAACGATCATCAAGTAAGGCGTAGATTCGTCGAATGGGCCCAAAACGAGATTACCGTTGTTCACGATTTTCATAAGCGAATTTTGTTTAGCGATGAAGCGCACTTCTGGTTGAATGGCTACGTCAACAAACAAAACTGCCGCATTTGGAGTGAAGGTAATCCTCAAGTGTATGTGGAAACACCGTTACATCCAGAAAAACTGACTGTTTGATGCGCTTTATGGGCTGGTGGAATCATTGGTCCGTACTTTTTCAAAAACGATGGTGGCCAGAACGTTACAGTCAATGGTGATCGGTATAGAGCCATGATTACAAACTTTTTCATTCCTGAATTGAATAACCATGATGTCCAGGAGATGTGGTTTCAACAAGACGGCGCAACATGTCACACAGCTCGTGCCACAATAGATTTATTGAAAGACACGTTTGGTGACCGCCTAATTTCACGTTTTGGACCTGTGAATTGGCCTCCAAGATCTTGTGATTCAACACCGCTAGACTACTTTCTGTGGGGCTATGTAAAGTCATTGGTCTATGCGGTAAAGCCACAAACGCTTGACCATTTGGAAGACAACATTCGCCGTATTATTGCCGATATACGGCCACAAATGTTGGAAAAAGTCATCGAAAATTGGACGTCCAGATTGAACTACATCCGCGCCAGCCATGGCGGTCATATGCCAGAAATCATATTTAAAATGTAATGCCACAAGATTATCTTTCGGATAAATAAAATTCATGTCAATCGAATAATCCATCGTTGTTTTATTGCAACTTAAAGTTCTATACACCCTTTATAAAAAACACACTTTATAAATAATATTACCAAAGGTGTTATATTTTAGAGCCAACTACTGGCCACATTATAAACGTACTTAATCCAATAAACAAATATTCAAACTTGTGAAGAACAAATCGAATGTTTATTGCCCGTGTTATCGATAACACTCACATTAAAGCTCACAGCCAGGTGTCAAACTGCGGCTTTGCTCATTGAATTTGATTATTTTAATCGTACTAATGAATGAGATAGTGTGTGCCTTTATTCAAATTTATTTATTTAACGATTGAATTTAAATGGTATTAAATTGATACCTTCGTTTTTCTAAAGCCAGTTTTTTTTCTTGTCAACAGTTTTATGGGTCTATTATTGTTGAACGTGTACCGTTTTCAAAGTGGGACATCGGTTTCTTTTCTTAATTTCAGTCACAGCTGCTTAAAGAGGCATCATTCAATACGTTGTTGTTAATCATTTCCCAAATGCTGGACATGATCTTTAAAACAGAACACAGGCTTAAATAACCGTCATTATTTCTATACTTTGTTATAATTTGTGTTGTTGCTGTAAATAAATTTAAAACTGAACTTAAAACCGAATATAAAACAGACTTCGCGCTGTGTTTTGTTGTTGTTTCTTTCATTCATTTCGTTCTTGTTTCATTTGATGAATTTTTTTATCATCATCTACGCGATTAAATTGGTAATCGCCTCTCTTCGAAAAAAAATCAGAAAAAATCAGAAAAAAACTAAGAAGAAAAAAAAGACGTATAAAATGGTAATAAAATGGAATACAAAATAAGAAAGAAAGAAAGAAAGTGTTTTAAATTTGAACTTGTTTTTTTTTTGTTGTTTTTTGAAAATTACGGCCAAATATATGTATATGTATGTAAACAGCGTGGGTCTATGACGATTTGTTTTTGTTGTTGTATTTTTTTTATTACCCTACACCGTTTTATGCGGTCAGTAATTGATTTGATTTACAGATGAATGACAGTTATTCCACTTAAATTTCATTGGAAGAAGAACACACACTTTCGAAACGAAATAAATTAAATTAATGAACTTCTAAGCGACTTTATAATACATGAATAAAATCTGAAAAGTTTGTGATATTTTTTATATACAAGGCCGCGTCGACAAGTGCAAGACTGCACTTCTGCTGCTTCCAAACTGAAAGACAACACTGCTTATATTCACAGGCATTTATTAGGCGACACCTGTCAACATTTAAATACGACAAGTGACGTCATTTAGATCGGGTTTGATGAAAAATTTAAGAAAATTGTTTACGTAATTTCGCTGTACAAGTTTGAGAGATTGCGAATGATCTGGACGCCCAGTTATTGTAGGCTTTACGTCCAAAGCAATTGAAACCATTAAGATTATATATATGTATATATATATATATACTAGCTGTACCCTGAGCGCGTTGCTGCGCCACCAACTAAAATAAATTTGAAGGAATGGCATTACACAAATGTCCAATTAATTTTGAATCATTTTATTGATTTTGTTTCCCGTTGCCCTGATGATTCAGATGAACGGGCCTGAGTAGTACGCATTCGATCAGTTTCTAATCTCACTTCTCGTTGTTCAAGTGGTTCAAGCGAACGGGTCTCAGCGGCATATACTCGAAGATTTTCCAGTCTCAATGCTCGTCTGATTCTGAGGCTCGTAATACTCTTTTCTTCCGTGCTTGAGGTGCAGGTCGACCATCCGAAATTAATCGCACCAATCTCCGTCGACTCATGCGCAACAACTTTGTTGAAGAATGCACAGTTTACGATTTAATTGATTTTAAGTAATTTTCAGTGACACCACCTATCGGATATTGGTCATACCAACTTAGAAACCTTCATAGGCTCATGCGCAACAACTTTGCTAAAGATCATAACATGATCCAATGCACAGTTTACGATTCTATAAGGTACATACAAACAAACATTCATTTTTATATATATAGACTATGGGAGGTGACACGCCCACTATAGCCAATTCGCCCATTTTCTTCATATATACGTCAAAGTCGTCCGTACAAAATTTGAGAACTCTAGCTGTTGCAGTTTATGAGATATGCGACATTAAGTACTTATTGGGTATATGGGCGTAACACCTCGCCTACTTGAAATTTTAAAATAAAAAGTAGCCTATAGTTCCTTCCAGACATACAGCAAGGTACTGTTAAAATTTCAAGAAAATCGGTCCAGCCATTTAGCCGTCTATAGACTTCAAACAAACAAACAAACCCACACACAAATAAACACACATTCATTTTTATATATAAGATATATATATATTGACAGTTCGCTGGTTGAAAGTAATAGAGATTGTGGAAGCCACCTTAATCCGACATGCCTCAGTGGTCTATATTTCCGCAATGGTTGCACAATTTAACGGGTAAGTTTGGCCTTATCAAACCGAAATATGAACCAGTTTTACATCGCTCTATAAATGTGTAGGAAACGTGAATGCACCACAATATACCAAAATGGGTTTGGCGACCAAGAAGGTCATGGCGTTTTTGAGATAAGCGAACTAAAGGGTCCGCCAAATAACTTTTTTTTTGAAAATGCTTTAAAAAAAAAACCTACTGAATATTTTCTCAAATTTCTTTTTTTTTATTTGAAAGTACAATCCTTCCCGTAAATAATGGAAAATAATTTCATTCAAATGGCTGCCTCGGCTGGCCATACAGTAGCCTACACGATCGGTCCAATTTTTAAGCACATTATCGATTGTGTGCAGCTGTATTTCACCAATGGCTTCACGAATATTGTCCTTTAAAACGTCAATTGTCTCTGGCTTAGCGGCCTAACACTTATCTTTGACGGCACCCAACAAATAATAGTCCAACGGTGTCAAATCGCAGCTCCGAGCTGGCCAAACGACATCAGCTCTGCGGCTGATAATGCGATCTTCAAAAACAGGGCGCAAAACATCGAGTGTAGCTTCGGCTGTGTTTGCACGTAGCGCCGTCTTGTTGATACCAAATGTTGCCAATATCCTCCTCCTCTTCAATTTTTGTGAACAAAAATTCGTTCAATATGGTCCGATAACGATCGCCATTGACTGTAACGGCCACTCCTTGCTCATTTTCGAAGAAAAATGGCCCAATTGTGGCTCTGGACCAAAATCCGCACCAAACAGTGACTCGTTTTGGGTGCGTCGGCTTTTCAATGTATGCGTGCGGGTTTTTTGTGCCCCAAATGTGCCCCAATACCCGCCAAGATCACAATGAGCTTCATCTGAAAAGATGATTTTTTTTTTTGCCAAAATCGGCATCTTCTGTAAGACGATCGCAGGACCACTTAGCGAAACGAAAATGCATTGGATGGTCAATTGGCTTCAACTCCTGAACCAATTGGACTTTGTATGGCGGCATACCAAGGTCTTTATGCAAAATTCGTCTCAATGATGTCTCCGAAATGTTCAATTGTTGAGAACGACGGTGAGTTGATATTGATGGCGCTTCGCGCACACTTTCTGCAATATTCTCGGGTGTACGCACTGTTTTCGGCTTTTCACGCTTTGGTTTATCGATGAGGATGCCAGTTTCTTTCAGTTTTTTCACAAGATAACGAACATACGGAGCTGACGGTGCTTCTCTTCTTCCAAAATCCGTACGCAATTTTCGCACACATTCTCTGCAACATTACCATGATTTTCAAAGTAATGTCGCAATATTTCCCAGCGTTGTTCAAGCGTATACACAACCATATTCGTTCAGCGGAAGGATAAAACTAATTATCTGTCAAATCAGACATGAACTAAGTGTTACCCTTCACGAAATAAGCACTAGTTGAAAAAAAAACGTTAGATTGCGGACCCGATATTATCCCCACTGGCTTTCTTCAATAGTGTAAAACCATCAAAGATCCAACATATTGGATCGATTTGATTCTGCTCATATTTATCACTTCGCGGATGGCAAACTGCACACTTTTGGTCACCTTTTTGACAAACATTTGTGCCAAATTCATTACAGATTATTCGCCAATTTCTGTGTGCTGCTACACAGATGATGTGTTCTTTGATTCAACTTTTATTATCCCAAGTACTTTAATGCATAATGGATTCGATTCCTATTGGATATTGGACTGTATAATTTCAGGCACTCCGCTTTTAATAATTAATTGTTATTGCTGTTGTAAATAAATAAATCGTTTAAAAGTTCTTTTTGTAGCTCCTTAATATAGAGACTTAAAGAAGAATTTTTTGAATTTTATTTTCCATTAAAAATGGAAAGGAAACAATGAAGAACTCTTCCCAGGTAACAAGCAAATGTTTTGGAATTTCTCTACGATTCTTAAATGCTAATCATGTTGGCCCCATTTATATGCATTGGCTCTGACTGACGACTGACTGACTGACTGCCTGACTGGAATGGAATGGAGTGGCAGTGGCAGTGGCAGTGCTAGTGATGGCATGTTAGTGTGGTGGCAGTGAATTTAACTCTAATTTTTCATCAAATTGTTGCCAGTGGTTTGTAATTTTCTTATAATTTTTTTTTTGTAGAAAATTATCAAGAATTGCACGTTTGTACAAGAAAAACTTGTGTTTTTTTTTGCTAAAATACCTGGACACAGGTATTTTTTTCTTTCTTTCTTTGTTTTTTTTCCTATAAAATGTTTCAATTCTGTCCGTCTGCTTGTCTGCCAGCCAAGAAGCCAACTAGCCAAACAGCCAGCCAGTCAGTCAGCCTGCATTTGAACAACAGTTTTAGAGTTTTCTTGTGTTACAATAACCGTTGATTTATACGTTGTTTGTTGCTTCTCTGATTTCTTTAAAACAAATACAACAACAACAACAACAACTGTTTGTAAAAGTTGGCAATGAAATATGTTACCAGTGACGACAAGATAAACAAATCAGCTATGGGAGCTTAATCTTGACTAACCATCCATGTTGGATAAATTAAATACGATTCCCCTTCTAAAATTCTCCTCTTTCATATGCAATGCGCTACAATATTTAAATCAATTTATAGAGTTTTTAAAAGATATAACATAACCGTTACAATTCATTTCATATACAATTTGGTACTTTTTTTTTCAATTCCCACTTTGTGACCTGAATTTCAAGCAAAGCAAATTAATTTGGTACCTTTTTTTTGGAAATGTAAACGTTAAGCAAAGTAAACTTGTTTCTTATTATATAAGCATTTGAATACATTTTTGGTACTTAATTACTGGGTACCTTTTAAAGTAAAGGATGTTTTTTATAGAGGTATAGAACTTTAAGTTGCAATAAAACAACGATGGATTATTCGATTGACATGAATTTTATTTATCCGAAAGATAATCTTGTGGCATTACATTTTAAATATGATTTCTGGCATATGACCGCCACGGCTGGCGCGGATGTAGTCCAATCTGGACGTCCAATTTTCGATGACTTTTTCCAACATTTGTGGCCGTATATCGGCAATAATACGGCGAATGTTGTCTTCCAAATGGTCAAGCGTTTGTGGCTTTACCGCATAGACCAATGACTTTACATAGCCCCACAGAAAGTAGTCTAGCGATGTTAAATCACAAGATCTTGGAGGCCAATTCACAGGGCCAAAACGTGAAATTAGGCAGTCACCAAACGTGTCTTTCAATAAATCTATTGTGGCACGAGCTGTGTGACATGTTGCGCCGTCTTGTTGAAACCACATCTCCTGGACATCATGGTTATTCAATTCAGGAATGAAAAAGTTAGTAATCATGGCTCTATACCGATCACCATTGACTGTAACGTTCTGGCCACCATCGTTTTTGAAAAAGTACGGACCAATGATTCCACCAAACAGTCAGTTTTTCTGGATGTAACGGTGTTTTCACATACACTTGAGGATTACCTTCACTCCAAATGCGACAGTTTTGTTTGTTGACGTAGCCATTCAACCAGAAGTGCGCTTCATCGCTAAACAAAATTCGCTTATGAAAATCGGGAACAACGGTAATCTCGTTTTGGGCCCATTCGACGAATCTACGCCTTACTTGATGATCGTTTGGCTTCAAATCTTGCACGAGTTGGATTTTGTAAGCAAGCAAACCAAGATCCTTCCGCAAAATCTTCCATAAAGTGGATGGACACAGATCCAATTCCTGTGCTCGATGGCGGATGGACTCCGTTCGGGTCTTCCTCAATGCTACGCTCTACAGCAGCAATAGCTTCTTCTGTACGCACCGTACAGCGTCTCTGGGGATGCGAGTTATCAATAAGAGTAAACGTGGTGCGAAAACGTTCCATGGTTAATCGAATTAACTGCTCTGATGGACGATTTTGTCGACGATAAAATGGACGTAGTGCGCGATACGTTTTCCGCACAGAACCATTATTTTCAAAATAAAATTGCACTATTTGCAAGCGTTGTTCAGGCGTGAGTCTATTCATGATGAATTGCCAAACCAAACTGAGAATAAATCACTTGACGGCTGTTAAATCGGTCGCCATCTTGAAAAGTAATGCCAACTTAAAATTCTATACCTCTGTAAAAAACACCCTATTTATAATTGAAATGTAAAACCCTTTTAGCATATAAGAACAGACGCAATAAAAAAGTACTTTTCTAAAATTAAAAATCATTTGAATACCAATGACGATTGACAAATTCGCTTTAGTCACGCCATCTTTTTTTCTTTTCGTGCCTTTTAAGAAACATAGGGCATTAACACTGAAACGTAGGGCATTAAAAAGCCTTGCTATAGCAATAGTACATATTTTATCACTCGAATATAATTCCTGGCTGGTATTTCTAAGTCATTGTAAAGCTTTTATGAAGATTCCATCGAAATTCTGTCATTAAGTTCTGGGTTTCCCAAAAATCCTTCGCCTCTGCTTTCCCACAGCCGGGCAATGATAGGGAATATGTTTTGTATCCTGCCGTTCCTTGTAATTAAAGTTTCTTAGAAGTGATTGCAAGGTATTGCCAGCCTTTAATCATCTGTACCCAGGGGATAGCGTAGTACCATAACTGCTATGAGGTTGCTAAGATGGATTCTACTTACGTTCAATGCAAATTATATTCTGTTAAGGATCTCATAAGAAATTAAAGGTCGAATGTCTCGTTTCTCCTGCATAGACTTTGGCATTTTTGGACCATTAAATATGTGATGTACACAGGCTGTGGATTTAATGGCCGCTTAACTGGTTTATTAGACGTAAGGTCGTGGTTCAAACCCCAGGGCAGATATCAAAACGAAAAAATATTTCTTCGGCAACTTCCTCTCAGCAGATTTCTAGCAAAAACTCTGCGAAGTAAATATAGCTGCCATGAAAAAGTTTCTCAAAAATCTGTCGTTCGGTATCGACTTTAAGCTGTAGGTCCCGACACTCATGTACACAATTAACACACACAACATAAGTGGTGTGAGAAACTAGGTCGTAATCCTGACTGAAGGGTTGTAATGACCAATTATGTTATGTATGTTAACTGTTATTAAATAAACGTATGTCTCTAGTCTTATAGCTAGTGCGTTGGCTTATTAGACGTAAGGCCGTGGTTCAAACCCTAGGTCAGACATCAAAACGAAAATACGAAAAAATATTTCTTCGGCGACTTCCTCTCAGCAGATTTCTGGCAAATACTCTGAGAGCAAATAAAATCGCCATGAGAAGTTTCTCAAAAATCTGTCGTTCGGAATCGACTTTAAACTGTAGATCCCGCCACTCATGTATAAAATTAACACACACATCAGTGGTGTGAGAAGCTAGGTCGTAATCCTCACTGAAGGGTTGTAATGGTCAATTATGTATGCGTGTATCTCTCTACTCGTTATGTTTTGAAACCGTATTTGCATAATCTGAATAATACTACAGAAATCCGGTACTGCAGTCGCCGTAGTCCATTAGATAGAATATTGGCTTAGACACGAGCCCGTGATTTAAATCTCAGTTCAAACAGGTCGAACAGAATGAAGTATACAAAATATTTCTTACGGCAACTTCCTCTCAGCAGATTTCTGGCAAAAACTCTGCGAAGTAAATAAAATCGCCATGAAAAATTTCTCAAAAATCTGTCTTTCGGAGTCGACTTTAAACTGTAGGTCCTGGCACTCTGGTTAAAATTAACACACACAACATAAGTGGTGTGAGAAGCTAGGCCGTAATCCTCACTGAAGGATTGTAATGGTCAATTCTGTATGCGTGTATCTCTCAACTCGTTATGCTTTGAAACCGTATCTGCACAATCTGAATAATACTACAGAAATCGGATACTGCAATCGCCATAGTCCGTTAGATGGAATATTGACTTAGACACGAGCCCGTGGTTTAAACCTCAGCTCAGGTCGAACAAAATGAAGTATGAAAAAAATATTTCTTTCGGCAACTTCCTTTCAGCAGCGTTCTACCAAATACTAGGAGAGTAATAAAATTGCAATGAAAAGTTTCTCAAAAATCTGTCGTTCGGAGTCGGCTTTAAACTGTAGGTCACGCCACTCCCGAATAAAATGAACATATACCACATGGGTGGTATGAGAAGCTAGGTTGTAGCCGTGACTAAAGGGTTGTAATGACCAATTAAGTAAGTAAGCATGTATGCATTTATATCAGCCTAAAAAAGTACAATTGGGCAATTCACACGACTTTGTATCGTGTATGTTGTATCGAATACATTTGTTTGTTTGTGAACGCTCAATGCTATGCTGTATTGTGTATCTCGTGGCATTCAAACAATTTGATAGCCCGAAACCAACACAACTTTTTAAAAACATATGAAAACATATACACATTTTTTTCACTCACACATTTTGATAGCACGAAACCAATACAACTTCCAAAAACATATGTGGGCAATTCACACGACTTTGTATCGTGTATGTTGTATTGAATACATTTGTTTGTTTGTGAACGCTGAATGCTATGCTGTATTGTGTATCTCGTGGCATTCACACATTTTGATAGCACGAAACCAATACAACTTCCAAAAACATATGAAAAAAAATGTGTATAAGTGTATCGGATTTTTATATGAAAAATATCAACAACAATCATACACTGTTGTATGTCCTTACAACAATACAATGAATACAACGATACAACGGCTTGTGTGAATTGACCAAATATGTAGTACCGTACTGTAAGGGACACACTAAGATTCAACGGTTCCGAAACGATTCCACATTCAATCTTATCGCGTGGTCTCAATATGGCTATTTGGATATTTGGATGAGAGTAGTTGTGGAGGCTGTAGTTGACGTGGAACTTACTACAGATACTATATTGGAAGATGAAGCAATTAGTTAACTACACCTTCTAAAGGTATCGTATATATACCAGTTCTCGTAGTTACAATAATGATTTGTTGATTGGTTAGCTGTTGACCTGTTGTTGAATGAGGTGCTCTTGGAAGATTAAAATAATACTATGAAAAAGAGAATTTGATCTCTAGTGCGATTGAGACGGATAATCTCACAATATGAAGGAATTTATTGTCTTTTATCGTTAAAATGAAATCCATATATGAGTACATATCATACATGCATACATACATACATAATTGGTCATTACAACCCTTCAGTCAGGATTACGACCTAGTTTCTCACACCACTTATGTTGTGTGTGTTAATTTTATACATGAGTGGCGGGACCTACAGTTTAAAGTCGACTCCGACCGACAGATTTTTGAGAAACTTTTCGTAGCAATTTTATTTACTTCGCAGAGTTTTTGCCAGAAATCTGCTGAGAGGAAGTCACCGATGAAATACTTTTTGTATTTTGTTTTTGATGTCTGGCCTGGGACTCGACCGCGGACTTTGCGTCTAATAAGCCAACACACTACCTATTAGGCTACAATATGAGTACATCTCATCACTGCTAAACATGAATGAAGTTTAGTGGGTTTTCTGGGGGACTCACAAAATAACCTGACGAAAGTTTACCGTGCTCATCTGTATCTAACTTTATTACATATAAATTTATGGACAGTTTTTAAATAATTTTCACTTACTTTGTTAATATTCTGCAGAGTATTTTTTTTATACTAAAAATATTGTATTTATTGATATCAATCTCGAACTTACCTAAAATGACAGAAAACAAGAAAATTATTAATTTTTTATTCAAATCCTTAAAATGTTTAATTACAATATTAAATACAAGATAATTATAAGCCAATAAATACAGCTTATCACAGTTATTCTACTCCGAATTCATTTATAGATGGCACTCGAACTTAGTATGTTGAGTGACCAGCTGAAAAGAGTTTCACAAATGGCAAACAAGAAAAAAACTTTTAAATTCCAAGTTAATAATGCAAGTAAGCTTGCATTAGTAATAATTTTTGGCAACGAATAGTTTTCTATAAAACGGAGGCCGGTCTTAAGACTTCTGATATGGTAATGGGTCCGCCATATAACGTTTTTTTCTTCAACTAGTGCTTATTTCGTGAATGGTAACACTTAGCTCATGTCTGATTTGACAGATAATTAGTTTTATCCTTCCGCTGAACGAATTTGGTTGTGTATACTCTTGAACAACGCTGGGAAATATTGCGACATTACTTTGAAAATCATGGTAATGTTGCAGAGAATGTGTGTGAAAATTGCGTACGGATTTTGGAAGAAGAGAAGCACCGTCAGCTCCGTATGTTCGTTATCTTGTGAAAAAAGTGCAACAAACTGGCATCCTCATCGATAAACCAAAGCGTGAAAAGCCAAAAACAGTGCGTACATCCGAGAATATTGCAGAAAGTGTGCGTGAAGCGCCATCAATATCAACTCACCGTCATTCTCAACAATTGAACATTTCGGAGACATCATTGAGACGAACTTTGCATAAAGACCTTGGTATGACGCCATACAAAGTCCAATTGGTTCAGGAGTTGAAGCCAATTGAGCATCCAATGCGTTTTCGCTTCGCTAAGTGGGCCTGCGATCGACTTACAGAAGATGCCGATTTTGGCAAAAAAAAAATCATCTTTTCAGATGAAGCTCATTTTGCTCTTGGCGGGTATTGGGGCACATTTGGGGCACAAAAAACCCGCACGCATACATTGAAAAGCCGACGCACCCAAAACGAGTCACTGTTTGGTGCGGATTTTGGTCCAGAGGCATAATTGGGCCATTTTTCTTCGAAAATGAGCAATGAGTGGCCGTTACAGTCAATGGCGATCGTTATCGGGCCATGTTGAACGAATTTTTTTTCACAAAAATTGAAGAGGAGGAGGATATTGGCAACATTTGGTTTCAACAGGACGGCGCTACGTGCCACACAGCCGAAGCTACACTCGATGTGTTGCGCCGTGTTTTTGAAGATCGCATTATCAGCCGCAGAGCTGATGTCGTTTGGCCACCTCGGAGCTGCGATTTGACACCGTTGGACTATTATTTGTGGAGTGCCGCCGTCAAAGATAAGTGTTACGCCGACAAGCCAGAGACAATTGACGCTTTAAAGGACAATATTCGTGAAGCCATTGGTGAAATACAGCTGCACACAATCGATAATGTGCTTAAAAATTGGACCGATCATGTAGGCTACTGCATGGTCAGCAGAGGCAGCCATTTGAATGAAATTATTTTCCATTATTAACCGGAAGGATTGTACTTTCAAATTAAGAAAGAAATTTTGAGAAAATATTCAGTAGTTTTTTTTTTTAAAGCATTTTCAAAAAAAAAAAAGTTATTTGGCGGACCCTTTATTTTGTTTAATTTTTTATTATCAAAACAACCAAACAAATCGTTAAATTGTTGCATTTACAAAGTGTTTCTATATTTACATGACTGTTTTAATATTCATCATCACATCATTGCAGCTATTGAAATGTCGTTCTAATTCTGTTCGCATTAATCTTCTGATGATCATAAAAAAATCTAGAAAATAAACTATTCTTGTGGTTTTCATTTATCAGATGATATTTATTTACGATAATTTATTTCTGTCCATTCTTCATAATCAATATGTGGTTAGGATTTATTTATAAACATATTAAAGAATAGCAGTTCATTCAAACATGAGAAACTAGGTCGGAATCCTGACGAAAGGGTTGTAATGACCAGTTATGTATGTAGTTGACTGAAACATGCAGAACTAATTGATAGCCTTCCTATAACATCACGAATCTTTTCTTTTAGTTGAACGATTTATTACTTGACATACAAAGATATGACAATTACAATCCTTTAATTAGTATTTCAGGATTGAGACCTGTGGTGCCCAAGTATAGTTCGTCTTTGGCTGCCCATTTTTCCTTTTCAAATAAATAGAGTTTGTACGCGAACATTTGAATGCCAATCCAACGTATGTTTTTATTCGAATTTTTTATTGTACCAACCTTTGCGGCTTTGTTGTTACCTACTACTCACTATCTCTTCTAGAAACACTCAAGGTTTGTTTGACAATCTTAGACAAGGTGTACATCAGAGGTCAGCAATAAGTATTCAAAACGATGAGTAGATTCGAATCATACTTATAATTTCTGATACTTATACGCATTCATACTTATTTTAATGTCATACTCATACTACTCATATTCAAAGTTTGAAATACTCATGGTACTCATACTTAACAATACGCATGATGTTATTGATTTCGACTCTCAATGACTCATCGTATACACGAATCACAAAATAAGTATGATTCGCGTATGAACACTAAAATACTCACATGAAGATTGTGTGTTTGCTCTCCTTGCTGTCTTTGTCTTTTTTGTTGTATGTGCCTTCCTTCTCTCTTTGTAAATGCAACAACAACTAAGACTGCAAATTTTGAGGAATGATTCGAATCACTCGAATCATTTATAATTAGGCGAGTAGGCGTATGAATCAAACATAGTTCGAACATTATGAGTTTGATGTCAACGTTGTACTCATACTCATTGCAACTTGTACTTATAAATCAATGTTGCGCTGAATACGAATGAATCAGAGTAGTTGGATTTCAATACTGTTGACTCACTCATACTCAAAATTGCATGAGTACTCATGAGTAGCGAAAAAGCGATTCATTGCTGATCTCTGGTGTACATACTCTCTAGGGAACCTTTAACGATCGCTTTACTCACTTACTTAATTGATTATTACAATCCATGTGTGTATGTTAATTTTACCCATGAGTGTCGGGACCTAGTAGTCGCCGTGGTCTAGTAGGTAGTGTGTTGGCATATTAGACGAAAAGCCAGGGTTCGAGCCCCAGGCCAGACATCAAAGACAAAATACAAAAAGTATTTTTCGGCGACTTCCTCTCAACAGATTTCTGGCAGAAAACTCTGCGAAGTAAATAAAATTGCCATGAAAAGTTTCTCAAAAATCTGTCGTTCGGAGTCTACTTTAAACTGTAGGTCCTGCCACTCATGTATAAAATTAACACACATAACATAAGTGGTGTGAGAAACTAGGTCGCAATCCTGACTGAAGGGTTGTAATGACCAATTACGTATGTATGTGGCGGGACCTACAGTTTAAAGTCGACTCCAAACGACAGATTTTTGTGGAGCTTTTCATGGCAATTTCTTTTTTTACTCTCAGAGTTTTGCTAGAACGCCGCTGAGAGGAAGTAGCCGAAAGAAATTACAACCCTTCAGTCAGGATTACCACCTAGTTTCTCATACCACTTATGTTGTGTGTGTTAATTTTATACATGAGAGGACAGTTTAAAGTCGACTCCGAACGACAGATTTTTTGAGAAACTTTTCCATGGCAATTTTATTTACTTCGCAGAATTTTTGCCAGAAATCTGCTGAGAGGAAGTCGCCGAAGAAATACTTTTTGTATTTTGTTTTGATGTCTGGCCTGGGGCTCGAACCCTGGCTTTACGTCTAATAAGCGAACACACTACCTACTAGACTACGGCGACTTCTGAAATTATACAGCTTTGCACAATAAATCTGCCTTGGTCGAAGTTCTTTCTGAAGAGTTTTTGCCAGAAGGCTGCTGAGAAGAAGTTGCCGAAAAAAATATTTTTTTTTCATTCCTCGTTGGTTTGAGCTGGGGTTTGCATCACGGCCTTGTGTCTAATAAGATAACAAACTACCTACTAGACAAAGGCGTTTCACATTCAATAAATTGACGCCTCCTTTCCATAACGTTCTAAGTGTACTTAGAACATTTTTAATGTTCTTGCATTTTTAAATTCTACGTTCTCTAACTTAAATGCTGTCAAAATTTGGTTAATTTTGTCAAATGAGATAAGTACAGTAGTTTGAGGTCAAACTCATTGTACGAAACGTCCTTACTGGTGTTAAACATTACAAATACAAGTTCATCGTTAAGTTATACATTCGCACTTTAAATTTCATATGAAGATGGAATTAATTTATCCCAAAAACTCTTAAATTAATTACGGTTTCAAATTACTGCCCTTATTTTGTAATAATCCGCACACTACCCACCACCACTCTATGTCTTTATAGTACACAATGTAAAGAGTTTTAACCCGTTTTTAATTAATTAACACACAAAAAAAGAGGAAAAAAAACTTACAGTGCTAAACAGCAGTAAATGAATGACTGAATGTCTAAGACTGAACTGTTTCTGTTTAATGCACGTACTTCTCTTGTTACAATGATTTTGATCATCATCATCATCATCATCATCGTCATTATCGTCATATGCGTGCCTTTCATTATTAATTTTTATTTTTATTGAAATTTATGACCACAAAACGAATAGAAAACGCACACATACACACACACATAATTAGAACAAAAGAAATTCTTCATTTACACTTACGTACGTTTACCCGACCCCCTCCTCACTGTTGTACAATATTGGGATAGAAATGATAGTGGCTGGCTTGGCTTTAGTTTTAAATAAATTCTTCAATTTAAAGTTACAATTTCCGTTATGTTTTTGTTTTTTTTCTGTTTTTCTTTTTGCTTCTCTTTTCAAGTATAATATGGCAGTCAGTGATGACATTATTTTGCTTCGAATGTTTCTTTTTTTTTTAATTAATTGTTTAACCAGAAGACAATTAAGAAAATCTATTTTTTTGTTGTTGTTGTTGCTGTTGTTTTTTTAATTACAATATTTACTTTATCAAATGGTGTCAATAAATATGATGAAAATGTGTTTTCATACCCTCATATACTCGTATATGGGGTTTCATTTCCCAAAAACCCAACCCTATTTTGTTTTTTTTCTTTCTTTTTCTGTTTATCAGACTCCTAAATAGTTAATAAAACAGAAAAAATAATAGAAATAGAAAAAGAAAAACAATATAATGATGGTGTCATAAAAAATTTTCAGATAATTCTGTTTTGCCACAGAGTTTCAATGTTTTATTAAATCACGGGATTTTTTTCCAATTATCTTTGCCTCTCTATCTATCTGTCCTATTCTTTTGTTTTTGTTGCTGTGGGCAATTTATTTTGATTAAACATTGTGCGTCTACAGTAACACTCTCGTTAGCCTCCATTTAATTGCAGCAAAAAGTACTTTTTTTTTTATCTACCAAAACAGCAACTTGTTATCAAAATGTCACAAATTGTGCTGATTATAAAGCTTTTTCAACTTTTATTAGATATTAAATGCTTGAATAGAAAAACAAAACATAAGTATTGTATTAAATTTTAGTCAATACTCTATAAATAGAAAAGAAAAATTCGCCTGATAAGTTTTTGCCAAAACACTTGCAAATACCCTCTCTTTGGGACTTTTTATAATAGCATGAAAATACCTAAAAGAATGGTCATGACTAATAATTGAAATCTGCAACCCTTACAATTGTAGCGGAGTTTAGTCGGGGAAACTGGACTGGGACATTTCCCTCCGACTGCCAGATTACTGTAGCGTGTATCAGGCGGAAGTAGTGGCCATCTACCGGGCTGCTCAATGGATCCTCATCAACGGTACTCCTTTCACCCGCATCTCAAACTGCTCTGATAGTTAGGCTGCTATAAGATTTCTGTCGACCGTTATGAATAACTCCAGAATCGTTAGGGGGTGTCGCCGCTGAGCGCTTCAGTGTCTCACTTGTCTAAGTCACAGTAAATTCCCAGAAAATATAGGGTCGACGAGCTCGTCAGGGCTGGCTCTTTCCGAAATCCTCTTCAATCGACTTGGGTATGCCACTTACCTAGGTCAGGTTAGCCATTGCTCGAAAATTCTTTCGGCGAGCCAACCTATCCTGGGTCAATGAGGAGTCTAGTTCCACCTCTAGATTCACTGGACCCTCGATGGATAGAAGGCGCACCAACCAGTGACTCGGACTTGGTCGCAACGTCATCTCGATCATAGTGCCCATGCTTACAGGTCATTGTGTTATGGGAAGCCACGCGGAAAGAATGCAGCTCCCATTTAACGGCTTCTGTTGTGGGCCTTCAGATCCGCTGAGGAAGAGGAGACTGGTATCCACTTTCTTTGTCAATGCCCACCTCTTGCGAGGTGCAGATCTCTCCAAAAGATGTCAGCATGGTGTAGCTATCATCCATTTATATCAAGATTCGTTTATCAAACTTTCGGGCTGGTTTTCCAGTGTAGGGTAGTCGTGCTTTTAAAGTGCAGCCCTTGCGCTGACCTACTTCTTCTTCTTTTCTAGTTTGGTGAAACTTGGTCAGTACAGGGACTGCGTTCACCTGTGGCGTCACAATGTGAGCGTATGCGTACTCGAGTGAGCTTTTGGCATCAAAGCTATCACTCCAAGCTACCTGCCACTAATTCATTGCGGGTTTCGATGAGTTTAGATTAGTCTAGTCACATAAGGCTCTAAGGTTATTTGGTGTATTTTGCTAACACGATAAGAAGAGCCATCTGATGCAAGCTATTTAGGCTGGCTTCTGCACCGGATACTGTTCTTCAATTTCACTTCTATAGCCTTATAGGCAATAGCACAAGTGCCGAACAGTGATGCATTGTATAAAAGACGACATCTTTCTTCTTCTCTGACTTCCAAATTCTACGAAAATCGCGTGATATTAAGCCTACCCGACTGGCATGCTGCCCTAGTTAACATTAAGGATAGAGATCAAGCAGAGAGTGTTTAGACGAGAGGGCAAAATATGCTGTCTTGTTCTTCTTGGATTGAGAATAGTTCGGCTTGATGATGAGTGATGATGAGCTTCTCTCTTCTACCTAGGAAGTTTCAGCTTTGAAGTATTCCTAAATCCCAGCCTCATCGTGTCTGAGGGGATAACGTGCGTGATGGGTTTAGCCAACGATCCATGTGGTGGAGACTTTCGTAAAATCTGTATTTTTCCCACGATGTCCTTCTTTCACGAGGTATATTCCTAAGAAATACTCTGATTCTAACTGACATCCACGTCCTCAATATACATATCAAAATCCGTTTTCCCACCCCACACAATCGATAGGAAGCTAAATCGGGCTTTACTGAAGAGGGTTGATGGTAAATAAAATCTAACATTTGCCATAGCTATTGCAGAAGAATCAATAAATGAGGCACTCTGAAAAGTGTTTTCCAAAACCACATGAATAATGAATTAGGATCCGTAGCTTTATTCTTAGTTGTATGGAAGCTTTTATTTGTGGGCGTGGTTCGTCATTCCCGCTACATTGCCGCACTCTAGCCAATGTAAACATGATCCATTTACTTTACATCTTAAAGAATCTTAAGATATTGTAGACAAATCGATTAAGCCATCTCTTTCATGAGAGCCGAATCTTTAATGTTCAAAAAACTAGAGTCCAACAAAGATGCACGACACTCCATGAGCGTGAGGCAATGCGATCTTACATGTAAGATGGTTATGTTTTGTGGAAGCCATATGGTTTTCGAGAGGTGTAATGAAAAAATTAAATTAACGTTACATTACCTGTGTTACGCATTGTAATAATTAAGACAATAATTTATGGGGATGATGTGAAGTGACAATTGCTGTTTAAAAACCAAAATTAGCTACAATTTAATACATGATTTATGGTTGGTTGTTGTTGTTGTTGTTTTTGATTTTTCTTGTAATAAAAACATTTTATTTAAGACAAAATATCAGACGAAAAAACTTTAAAATTTCAAATATTTTTATTTCCTAAAGCAGGGGGCATTTACAAATTTTGTATGAATGATCACAGCTTCGTAGAGATTTTTTGTAGAGAAATTACAACCACACCGTAGAGATATGAATGCAGATGTACTGGGGTATATGAAATAGATATGGAAACTGTTTTTTCCCTATTTTTTTTTATTTATTTACACACGAACACTTTATCTAAATGTGTTTTTGATGTCTGAGTTTTTTTTCAAATTTTTTTTTCTCTAAGTGGAGAAGATCTCATATGACAAGATGTTGGGTGTAGTATATTTGACTTGATTTTTGTTTTTTTTTTTGTATTATTTTATACAATATTTTTAAAAAAACCGGTTGTTGTTGTTGTTTGTTTATCAGTTTTATATTTTTCTGTTATCATATTATTTTTCTTTATTAAATACTGTAATTAGCGGTGGGAATATCTTCAAGTTGTTTTAATGTTTAAGAAAAATGCAATGTTTACGGATTATGTAAGGTTAAGTACGATGCATAGTGGCCTCAGTATATTTACTTGTAACGGGTGATTTTTTAGCTATTATCTTTTTGGCAACACTGGTTTAAACAGCTCATGCACGTTTGGTCTCTAATTTAACCATGAATCGTCTTACAAACGAACAACGCTTGCAAATCATTAAATTTTCTTAACAAAATGCGTGCTCTGTTAAGAAAGTTCATCGCGCGCTTCTTCCATTTTATGGTCAGTTTAATCGACCCACTGAAGCGGCTATTCGGGCTATTGTGACTAAATTTCGCACCTAATTTACTTTGTTGGACATTAAACCAACAACACGCTTACGTAGAGTGCGAACTGAAGAAAATATCGCAGCTGTGTCGGCCAGTGTTAATGATGACCATCAATTATGGATTCATCGCCGTTCGCAGCAATTGGGCCTCCGTTACTCAACAACGTGTAAAATTTTGCGGAAGGATTTAGGTGTGAAGCCTTTCAAAATACAGCTGGTGCAAGAATTGAAGCCGAACGACCTACCGCAACGCAGAATTTTTGGTGAATGGACGCTTGGAAAGTTGGCCGAAGATCCACTTCTTTATCGAAAAATTGTTTTCAGCGATGAAGCTCAGTTTTGGCTCAATGGATACGTAAATAAGCCGAATTGTCGATTTTGGAGTGAAGATCAGTCAGAAGCATTGCAAAAGCTACCAATGCATCCAGAAAAAGTCACAGTTTGGTGCGGTTTATGGGTTTATTCTTAAAAATGCTGCGAATCGTAACGTACCTGTGAATGGTGAGCGCTACCATGAGATGATATTCAACTTTTTTTTGCCCAAAATGCAAGAGCTTGACTTGCATGACATGTGGTTTCAACAAGACGGTGCCACATGCCACACAGCACGCGTAACAATGGACTTATTGAGAGGCGAGTTCGGTGAACATTTTATTTCACGTTCGGGACCGGTCAATTGGCCACCTAGATCGTGCGATTTAACGCCTTTAGACAATTTTTGTGTAGGGCTATGTTAAAGCTCATGTCTATACAGACAAGCCCGCTTCAATTGACGCATTAGAAGACAACATTGAAGCATTTATTCGTGAGATACCGGCCGAAATGTTGGAAAGAGTATGCCAAAATTGGACTAAGTGGATGGACCATTTGAGGCGCAGTCGCAGTCAACATTTGCATGAAATAATCTTCAAACATTAAATTATATGGACCGTACTATCGATTCAAATAAAGATTTCATCCATTTTTCTGAATTTTATGTGTTTTTTTTTTGAAAATTTTTCCTATAGCTCTTAAAAAATCACCCAGTATATGAATACTCTGTTCAATACAACTTTAGCTGTGTTAGTACCACTTTAAAGCTGCTTAAGCTAGAGAAATACAGTTACTGAAAACTGATTGCGCATCCACGAGAAGGGAACTCTCGGACGCCATATAACACATGGCCGTTATTATGCTGTTAGCTGTAGGAGGGTGGGTCATGGTTGGTCCATGGTTGGTTGTAATCCGTCTATCTATTTAATTTTACTCCATTCTTCTAATGTAGAATGTGCTCGTCTTTCTAAGCTTTAGTACTGATTTAACTGAGACGTCCTTAAAGTACATAAACATCTAGGAAAAGTACCTAAACAACCAGAAATACTGTATTCGGATTAATTTAATACACGGCTTCAACATTCTTTAAAGTTGATTGAGGTTAGCGAGATAGGAATTCATATCCATAACCCACTAACAAATCAATGCTTTGGACGCTTATATGTATACATCCAGTATACTTTTGTTTATATCATCGGAAGATGTGTTAAATTTAGCTTGGTACAGAGCGCTGAAGTAATATTTGATCATCAGAACGCCATCTAAGCTCTTACCGATTATGAGATAGACTCGAGCTTTAGTGTGAAACTGTCTGCAAAAGGGAAATAGAATCACCATTGGGTACATACCAGGCCATGAGCGGGCAAATGAGTTGACCAGGAGGTGAGCTATCACATTGCTGTAGAATGAGAAATGGAGTTTGGAGGGAAAAACGTGACGAAAGGGAAGATGGAGAAATGGAAACTCCTCAATCCTGACGTAGTTGGGACAATCTAAACTTTTAGTAGGTAATTTTAGTGGAAATAGATTTGGGTGTTGCCATAGGCTATACAGACTATGGAGACTCAAAAAGGAGATCTAAAGTATCACCAGAACATATACTAGAAACCTGAGCTTCGTAAATGTATTTCACCTGGGATTTAATGGTAGGTAGATATGTTGGAGTGGTAGCTTTGATACCTAACGCTCACTTGAGCACGCATAGCGGTCCGTTGTGATGTCACAGGTAACCGCAGTCCCTGTACTGACCAAGTTCCACAAAACTAGGGAATAAATTGGTCAGCGCAAGGGCTGCATATTAAAAGCACGACTATCTTACGCTGGAAAACCAGCCCGAAAGTTTGATAAACGAAGCTATATATCCTTGACATCAATGGATGATAACTCCGTCAAGCTGACAAGGATTGGGGAGCCAAATAACATATTCAATATGCACCTCTCAAGGAAAGTTGATGACAGTCTCCTCTTCCACAGCGGATCTGCAGCCATGTCAGAACTCGTTACATGGTAGCTGCATTCTTTCTACGTGTCTCCCCGTAAGCATGACCATTGTGATGGAGATGACGTTACGACCAAGTCCAAGTAACTGGTTGGTGCGTCTTCTATCCATCGAGGGCCAAGTGAGTCTAGCGGTGGAGCAGTACTCCTCGTTGCCCCAGGATAGGTATGGAATGGCTAACCTGACCGAAGGAAGTGGCATACCCAAGTTGATTGAAGAGGATTTCGGAAGGAGCCAGCCCTGGCGAGCTCGTCGACCCTATATTTTCTCGGAATATTACTGTGCCCATTAACTTAGACAAGTGAGACACTGAAGCGCTCAGAAAGAAGGTCGAGTCAGCGGCGACACTCCCTAACGATTCTGGAGTTATTCATAACGGTCGACAGAAATCTTATAGCAGCCTAACTGTCAGAGCAGTTTGAGATGCGGGTGAAAGGAGTACCGTTGATGAGGATCCATTGAGCAGCCGGTAGATGGCCACTACTTCCGCCTGATACACGCTACAGTAATCCGGCAGTCGGAGGGAAATGTCCAGGTCCAGTTTCCCAGACTAGACTCCGCTACAATTGTAAGGGTTTCAGATTTCAATTATTAGTCATGGCCATTCTTTTAGGCGTTTTCATGTTCTACTATAAAGTCCCAAAGAAAAGATATTCACAAACATTTTGGCAAAAACTTATCAGGCGAATTTTTTCTTTTCTATTTATAGAGTATTGACTAAAATTCCCGAAAGAATTTACGAGCAACGGCCAACCTGATCGATTGAAGAGGATTCCGCAAGGAGTGCACCAGCCCTGGCGAGCTCGTCGGCTCTGCATTTCCCGGAATATTGCCCAGGGGCCCAGACAAGTGAGACACTGAAGCGCCCAGAATTATTGGACAAGAAGCCCATATCTTAGTCCAATTGCACAGTACTGAGCTATTTTTAAAAGAAAATTAGAAAAGAAGTCGGTACTGAGATCTCGTTGTTGTGGCAATTTTTGCAATTTGAAAGGCATATGCAGCAGAGATCAGCAATGAATCGCTTTTTCGCTACTCATCAGCACTCATGCAATTTTGAGTATGAGTGAGTCAACAGTATTGAAATGCAACTACTCTGATTCATTCGTATTCAGCGCAACATTGATTTATAAGTACAAGTTGCAATGAGTATGAGTACAACGTTGACATCAAACTCATAATGTTCGAACTATGTTTGATTCATACGCCTACTCGCCTAATTATAAATGATTCGAGTGATTCGAATCATTCGTCAAAATTTGCAGTCTTAGTTGTTGTTGCATTTACAAAGAGAGAAGGAAGACACATACAACAAAAAAGACAAAGACAGCAAGGAGAGCAAATACACAACCTTCATGTGAGTATTGTAGTGTTCGTACGCGAATCATACTTATTTTGTGATTCGTGTATGCGATGAGTCGTGGAGAGTCCAAATCAATAACATCATGCGTATTGTTAAGTACGAGTACCATGAGTATTTCAAACTTTGAGTATGAGTAGTATGAGTATGACATTAAAATAAGTATGAATGCGTATAAGTAAATTATAAGTATATTCTATATTCTACTCATCGTTTTGAATACTCATTGCTGACCTCTGATATGCAGCATGGATCGAAAACTTCAATACTGATTTAAGATTCTCTAAAGTCTAATAGTGAATATTCAGGCTTATTAGGTAGGAGCTACAAGTTCAAATCTCAGCTTTGATATCTTGAAAAAAAAAAATAAAAATATTAACGACTGACAAGGATCTCTAAGTCATCAAGAATAAATTGTAGATCCTGCCACTCATGGATTAAATCGATGGATTATCGAATTGTGGTTTTTTCAAAGCCTTTATGTGACCGGATTTTATGTGAACAGTGAGTGGCTTTAACAATTCAAAAATTAATTTGTTCTTTAGCAACTGTTTTGTTTTCTGCCCTTTTTTCTGCTTCTTACTCTTCTGTTTTATTTTAATTTGAAAATATTTTTTTGGTTTTATTTCTGTTTTCTTGTCAGATTTTTAACCAGAGATTACAATTAAGAGATGCATTTGTGTGCTTAATGTTGTTGTTGTTGTAGTGTAATGAGAACGAATAAACGAACAGCAATTGAGATACACGTTCTATACACAGCTACAAGCAAACAAAACCATGTTTTATTAAGTAACCAGATACTCTTTCTAAAGAAACAGTTGTTTTGAGTTGAAAATCTGGATCAATCTTGATATACGAAGAAATTTATGAAAAAAAATAAAAAAAAAAATTAAAAAAATTAAAAATATTTTTTTTAATTAAAAAAAATTGTTTCGGTTGTAGAAATGTTTCAAAAAAATTATTGAAAAAGATTTTTTAATTAAATTTGTACCATAAGACCATTATAGACAGAGTGAAGAGCTGATAAAGGGTGTTTTTTATAGAGGTATAGAACTTTAAGTTGGCATTACTTTTCAAGATGGCGACCGATTTAACAGCTGTCAAGTGATTTATTCTCAGTTTGGTTTGGCAATTCATCATGAATAGACTCACGCCTGAACAACGCTTGCAAATAGTGCAATTTTATTTCGAAAATAATGGTTCTGTGCGGAAAACGTATCGCGTTTTCCACAAAATCGTCCATCAGAGCAGTTAATTCGATTAACCATGGAACATTTTCGCACCACGTTTACTCTTATTGATAACTCGCATCCCCAGAGACGGTGCGTACAGAAGAAGCTATTGCTGCTGTAGAGCGTAGCATTGAGGAAGACCCGAACGGAGTCCATCCGCCATCGAGCACAGGAATTGGATCTGTGTCCATCCACTTTATGGAAGATTTTGCGGAAGGATCTTGATTTGCGTGCTTACAAAATCCAACTCGTGCAAGATTTGAAGCCAAACGATCATCAAGTAAGGCGTAGATTCGTCGAATGGGCCCAAAACGAGATTACCGTTGTTCCCGATTTTCGTAAGCGAATTTTGTTTAGCGATGAAGCGCACTTCTGGTTGAATGGCTACGTCAACAAACAAAACTGCCGCATTTGGAGTGAAGGTAATCCTCAAGTGTATGTGGAAACACCGTTACATCCAGAAAAACTGACTGTTTGGTGCGCTTTATGGGCTGGTGGATTCATTGGTCCGTACTTTCTCAACAACGTATGATCGGTATAGAGCCATGATTACTACCTTTTTCATTCCTGAATTGAATAACCATGATGTCCAAGAGATGTGGTTTCAACAAGACGGCGCAACATGTCTCACAGCTCGTGCCACAATAGATTTATTGAAAGACACGTTTGGTGACCGCCTAATTTCACGTTTTGGACCTGTGAATTGGCCTCCAAGATCTTGTGATTTAACACCGCTAGACTACTTTCTGTGGGGCTATGTAAAGTCATTGGTCTATGCGGTAAAGCCACAAACGCTTGACCATTTGCAAGACAACATTCGCCGTATTATTGCCGATATACGGCCACAAATGTTGGAAAAAGTCATCGAAAATTGGACGTCCAGATTGGACTACATCCGCGCCAGCCGTGGCGGTCATATGCCAGAAATCATATTTAAAATGTAATGCCACAAGATTATCTTTCGGATAAATAAAATTCATGTCAATCGTATAATCCATCGTTGTTTTATTGCAACTTAAAGTTCTATACCTCTATAAAAAACACCCTTTATAAACACTATTTTTACTAAATTTACAACGACAGTTTCGAAAATAGCTCACCTAACAAAGAATTCACAACAAATTTGGACAAGTTTTCTTATTCCCCAACATAATCTACGTTTTAGCTCAACAAACGCATTCCAGACAAAACTAAATAGCCTCGATCTGTTGCTTATAATACGAACTAGTTTGTCCAGTTTGCTTAAAGAATAGCAAACGACCTTGACGAGATGTTTCGGACTTCAATTCATTGCCATGGCAATGGAGAATGTCTGCACTGTTGTTGGCAAAGCAATAGTTTTCTGACAAATGTAAACTTTTTACTTTAATTTCCTTTCCTTTGTTATCATAATTTAACACAGTTGTCGCCGTTTTTCCTTATAGGAACAGATCGCATCAACTCACAAAGCTTCTCCACCATTTTCTTATTATTTTTGTACTTTACATTGGTCATTACAACCCTTCAGTCAGGATTACGACCTAGCTTCTCACACCACTTACATATCGATGCCCCCATTCTATAAGTACACTTAGAACGTTTTTAATGTTCTAACTTAAATACTGTCAAAATTTGGTTAAGATGCGACAATCCGTTCCGAAGTTACAGGGAAAAATATACTCAGAATACACATATAGTCGTATATCGCGTGAAAACTTTGAGAGCTCATAACTCAAAACACACTTTTTCGACTTAGAATGTTATAGAGCGGAGGCGTCGATATGTTGTGTATGTTAATTTTGCACATGAGTGTCGGAACCTACAGTTTAAAGTCTACTCCGAACGACAGACTTTTTGAGAAACTTTTCATGGCAATTTTATTTACTTCGCAGAGTTTTTGCCAGAAATCTGCTGAGAGGAAGTCGCCTAAGAAATATCTTTCATATTTTCGTTTTGATGTCTGACCTAGGGTTTGAACCGTGCCCTTACGTGTCTGATAAGCCAACACCCTACCTACTAGGCTACGTCTTCTACAATATTTTAGTACTTTGTTTCCTTCAATTTGAAAATTTTCCAGCTAATTAGGTGCTTGGCATTTCATAGCAAGTTCTAGAATGAAAGGGTTGTTATGTTAGGTTAGGTTAGAGGAGGTGTACTTGTCAAATTAAGACAAGTACAGTACCCGGAGGTCGAATTGACCCATTGTTACAACGTCCTAGTTTATCACACCACTTATGTTGTGTGTGTTAATTTTATACATGAGTGGTGGGACCTACAGTTTAAAGTCGACTCCGAACGACAGATTTTTATTTATTGAGAAACTTTTCATGGCAATTTTATTTACTTCGCAGAGTTTTTGCCAGAAATCTGCTGAGAGGAAGTCGCCGAAGAAATACTTTTTGTATTTTGTTTTAATGTCTGCCCTGGGGCTCGAACCCAAGCTTTTGCGTCTAATAAGCCAACACACTACCTACTAGACTACGGCGACTTCAAAAAAGGGTTGTTAAGCTGGTGACAGAATTTGCTCTTATTCAAGAGGTAGAGCAGAGCCTAACCATCCTACGATGTTGCTTTGCTCCAGTATTATAGAAACAACACTATGATGTTAGTGAAGATAATCAAAAAAATTATGGCATGCACATCCTGCAAGATCAAGTCCTTAAACCTGCCTGCACACAGAACAGTTTTTGTCTTCGTTAGACACCTCAATCTCTCTCAAACCAATTCACTAATTTGCTTGTTTTTTTGCCTCAGGTTTGAAATACTGAGCCTAGGTCGCATTCACTGTTAGAAATTGATGCTAGAACTCTAAGTTACTTCACCATGTGGGTGTGGCCTCTTAAAAAGGGTTCCCTAGAAGAGTGATCCTTCATATCTGATTTCATATGAAAGTTTGTAATCACCTCTTTAGCATACACTGCCTTCAATTTCCCTGTAACGCGGTACTCTCAGAACACGGTTTCCATATAACGCGGGGCTGAAATTGCGGCAACCCTCCTATAATGCGGTACTCTGATAACGCGGTTTCCACATAACGCGGAACTGAAATTGCGACAGTCCTCCTATAACGCGGTACTCTTACTGTGCGGTATCCCTTCAACAACATCCCATAAGTTCCTTCTGCATAGCCTGTGAATGACGCTAGTAACTAGATATTGTAAGAGGGTTTAATATCAGTTTTATTTTCGACGCAAAAGCACAGCCGAGATATGTAAACAACATGTTTATATAAACATGCCAACTTATCTCATAGCCGTCTACAAAATCGATTTCAGTCATCACAGAGCTCTTTCACAGTACATAATTCAATAAAAATAATTTATAATTTATCTTGGAGACCAATCCATATAACGCGGTAATAATTCCGAGTTTCTTATAGCGCGGTTTATATACAACGCGGTAGACGGTTTCCATAGAACGCGATACGAATTAGCCTGGTTAAATCCGAGTTTCTTATAGCGCGGTTTCCATACAACGCGATACGCACTCACCGCATTATAGGAGGGTTGACTGTAATTTATTTCCAATTTGGACTCAAAATTAACATGGAATTTCAACATACAAGCGTGGCTTCTAATGCTGCCTACTGCTGCAAAAGGCCAATGGGCACAACTTCAGTTTCACATTTTCACGACCATTGGATCCAAGCTTCAGAATGACTTGCCATCCTGTTAGCAAAGGCATGTTAGCTCGATGGCAGCTTTACAAATGAAGAGTTTCCTTCCCAAGGAAGAACTTCTAGCAACTGTAGAATCATGGATACATAATTATTCGTCTGATACTTTTAAATGGGGCTACAGTACAGCACCAATCTCTTCAGAAGAAATCTGAAGGCAATCATCCGAGATCGTCATTTCTCCCTAACACGTGGGTACATGAGCACATGATGCGTACAGAAGAAGTTTTCATACATGTGCCATAATGAGTTGATGATCAAAAGAATGGCTAAGGACTCGATTATGAATAGCAAGTGAATTTCCGCTGCGTTGCCAGTTACCAAAAATGGTATTACAAACGGCAACCGCCGACCAACATTTAGTTACCAGCTAGCAACGCACCAGAATTTTGTTTAGATAAGGCATTTGAAGTCACCGTAGTCTAGTAGTTAGGGTGTTGGCTTATCAGACACGTAAGGGCACGGTTCAAACCCTAGGTCAGATATCAAAACAAAAAACAAAAAGTATTCTTTCGGCGACTTCCTCTCAGCAGATTTCTGGCAAAAACTCTGCGAAGTAAATAAAATTGCCATGAAAAGTTTCTCAAAAATCTGTCGTTCGGAGTCGACTTTAAACAGTAGGTTTCGCCACTCATATGTAAAATTAACACACACAACATAAGTGGTGTGAGAAACTAGGTCGTAATCCTGACTGAAGGGTTGTAATGACCAAATATGTATGTATGTAGGGCATTATAATGTCGAACTGGGTCGTTTCTAAATTCCCTATTATTTGCTTGTTTAATTGCTGTTCAGAATTGCTTCATAGAAATAATGGCAACGACTCATAAGTACAAAAATTTGTTTTTTTTCGCTTTTTTTTATGATTCTTTTGACACAATAAAGTTTCATTGTTTTTTTTTTGTTGTATAATTCGTGGAATTCAACTGCTTTTATGGACAGACGTTTAAGTATTGATACGGCAAAGGAAACAGAAGTGAGTCAAATTATAAGTGGCCGTGGTGGAGTGGTTGTGGAGGCAAATGAAAAAAAGGAAACAACAACAATAAAAAAAACAAATTTTTTTTTTTCCTTTTTTTTTAATATAAAAACAATGAAAAAAAATTGATAAAAAAAAAGTTGAAAAAAAAATTACAAAAAAAGTGAAGAGGAACAAGAATTAGAAAGAAAAAAAAGCATTTTAGAACGTGTTGTTCCAATAAATATTTCTTTTGAGATATAAAATATAAGAAAAAAAAAAGAAAAAAATAAAATAAAATAAACTCGTCATAATGCCGTTCTTTTTACATTCTTTTTTTTAAACTTTTCTTCTCTTTTTTTTAAATTTTTTTTCTATTATTTTACGGGGTTTTTATTTAAACGATTTGTATTTGTATTTGAATTGTTTTTTTCTTTCTTTTTTTTTCTTTATTTAACCGTTTAGATTAGAAATGTTGGAAAAAAAGCAACAAAATGTTCCTGCATTTGTGGCACGAGTTAAGATTGATAAGTTCATCACTTAAAATGCATTTTTGGGTCTAATTTTTGGAATTTCTTTAATCATCCCAACATAAAGGGGTATTAGGAGGAGAGCAGTATCAACCACGAATATTATTTTGGATCACAAAGAACTTTAAAGCTAAAATTAGCCGAAAGTTCACGGAACGCAACTGAAGGTTTCTAGCACGTGAAAAGCAATGAGAACGATTACCCGATTAGATCTAGGCTTGGGTAAGTTGGAATGATAGCTCTAATACCGAAAGCACACTTGAGTTCGCATAAAAAACCAAACTTCCACCAAACTGGGGAAGAAGTTGGTGGAACAGTTTATCTAACTAATTTGGTTGGTCCATGATGGTTGTAATCCGTCTATCTATTAAATTTTACTCCATTCTTCTAATGTAGAATGTTCACGTTTTTCTAAGCTTTAGTACTGATTTAACTGAGACGTTCTTAAAGTACCTAAACATCCAGGAAAAGTACCTAAACAATCAGAAATACTGTATTCAGATTAATTTAATACCTGGCTTCAACATTCTTTAAACTTTATGCAGGTTAGCGCGATAGGTCTGACGTCAATAATTGGAACGATCACGGCCACTACCATTGTCGGGGTTATGATTGCTAGTAGAGAAAATTGGGCCTCAGTGGCGAATTACGTGGAGCGCATTCTAAGACTGAAGAAGAGGGATCTTGAGACTGCAGACCACGTAGGCACGCCGGCATAGATGAGACTGGCACACGTGTCAAACGAAATTCGAAACAGGGACCTGGACGAAAGGAATAGTGGAGACACTCAGATGTCTCCTCAACTTTCGACACGCAATCCGGACGCGGATATGAGCACGCAGGGGCCAAAAGGACTCCACTCCGAAGTAATACCACCGTAGTTCCGGAGTGGGCACAAGTCCACGAGACGAGGGGGGGATTTAGTGGGTGAGGGCCCCACACATGGAGGATGTGACGACTTCCTCTATGGTGCGGTTAAGTACATTTACACCTCCTCGGCGAGACAAAAAAAAAAAGCGCGAAAGGAATTCATATCCATAACCCACTAACAAATCAATGCTTTGGACGCTTATATCTATACATCCAGTATACTTTTGTTTATATCATCGGAAGATGTGTTAAATTCAGCTTGGTACAGAGTGCTGAAGTAATATTTGATCATCAGAACGCCATCTAAGCTCTTACCGATTATGAGATAGACTTGAGATTAATATGAAACTGTCTGCAAAAGGGAAATAGAATCACCATTGGGTACATACCAGGCCACTAGGAATTTCAAGATAATGAGTGGGCTAATGAGCGGGCAAATGAGTTGACCAGGAGGTGAGCTATCACATTGCTGTGGAATGAGAAATGGAGTTTGGAGGGAAAAACGTGACGAAAGGGAACATGGAGAAATGGAAACTCTTCTCAATCCTGACGTAGTTGGGACAATCTAAACTTTTAGTAGGTAATTTTAGTGGAAATAAATTTGGGTGTTGCCATAGGCTATACAGACTATGGAGACTCAAAAAGGAGATCTAAAGTATCACCAGAACATATACTAGAAACCTGAGCTTCGTTAATGTATTTCACCTGGGATTTAATGGTAGGTAGATATGTTGGAGTGGTAGCTTTGATACCAAACGCTCACTTGAGCATGCATAGCGGTCCGTTGTGACATCACAAGTAAACGCAGTCCCTGTACTGATCAAGTTCCACCAAACAGGGGAAGAAGTTGGTCTGCGCAATTGCTGCACATTAAAAGCACGACTACCCTACGCTGGAAAACCAGCCCGAAAGTTTAATAAACGAAGTTATATTCTTGACATCAATGGATGACAACTCCATCAATCTGACAAGGATTAGAGAGCCAAATAACCTATATCTGCACATCGCCAGAGATGGGCGGGCATTGACAAAGATAGTGGATGACAGTCTCCTCTTCCATAGTAGATCTGCATTCACGGCAGAAGTCTTTAGATGGCAGCTGCATTCTTTCCGCGTGTCTTATCATAATACAATGGCCTGTAAGCATGGCCACTGTGATTGAGATGACGTTGTGATCAAGTCCGAGTAATTGGTGTGGGCATAGTGCAATGCATTCCAGGTTTCCTTACGGTCAAGCATTACTTGTGACCGGAGACCACCACTCTGGATCGGTAGTGTATGGAACTTGCTCTCGCAACGTTCGACAGTTTTTGATATTGTGCTGTACAGAGTATATCTTTGATCTGACGAATCTCAAAATGTTGATCGGTGGCTCATACTACATATATAACAACCGCTTGAAAGTGTCATACACAGGCAGCGTTGCCGTTTGCCAAGTCTTCCCTTTTTTTCCAAGTTTTTTGAGATGCGAAAAAGTTTTCATTAAAGTTGTTTTCTAACAAAACAAGTTTTTTTGAAGAATTCATAATTTCAATAAATTCAACAATAACACGAAATATTTGCGTTTTTAAATAAAATATTGTGTATTTTATTAGTCCCGGGCAAAAGTAGCAAAGAAACTCCAATAGAGGGCACCGGTATCCGGTGTTTCCCTAAAAAATGTTGATACTTTTGTAGAAAATAAATTTTTTGTTAAAAAAAAGTTTTTTTTTTCCCCAGAAATAAAAAGTTTAAAAAAAGTTACTGGCAACGCTGTTCACAGGTACGAAGGATATACATATGTACACACATGGACAAAAAAATAAGTACACTAATAAAAGCTCTGTTTTGCAGTTTCTTATAAGATATTTATTGAAGGAAAATGAAAAAGTAGCCAAAAATTCTTTTTCTTATATGATTTGTATAAAAATTAAGATATACAAAAGTTAATTAAATTATAAACAAAAAAGTCTTCTAAAAAATGTTTAAAACCAGATTTCATAAGTGGACAAAAAAATAAATACACTTAGCTAAAGTACAAGAAAAGCAAATCTAATTCATTTTTTTATTTTTTTGTTATTTGTAAGTGAAGTTCACTAGTATCCTGTGTATCCACCATTATTTTGAATAACTTTGTCCAACCTTTTTGGCATACTAGCGATCAATTTACAACAGGTCTCCACTGGAATTTCGTACCACGTTTTCTGAACAAAGGTCCACAGCTGGTCCTTATTTTGGAAATTTTATTTTCCTATTCTTCGCTTTAACTCTCCTTAAAGGTTTTCGATCGGGTTTAGGTCAGGCGATTGACTTGGCCAGTCCATTACGACAATATCATTATCCCTGAACCAATCATGACACAGCTTTGAGGTGTGCTTCGGATCATTATCCTGCTGAAAAACCCATCGGAGAGGCATATTTTCGCTTGCATAGGGCAACATAGTATTTTCTAGAATGTCCCTGTACTGAAACCGTGTCATAGTGTCGGAAATTCGATGTATAGGACCAACGCCGTTCCACGAAAAACAACCCCAAACCATTATGTTGCCCCCGCCGTGTTTAATTGTCTTATTAGTAAAACGAACATGAAATTCATTGCCTTTGGGGCGTCTTACGTTCCTAGCCGAGTCATTGCCGAACAAATTAATTTTAGTTTCGTCGGTCCATGAGACATTGCGCCACTTTTTTTCACCTTCTGGCCCGGACCAATTTGAATGAACTCTGGCGAAGGTTTGCCGTGCCTTTAAATTTTTTTGTCGGAGCAAAGGAATTTTTCTGGCTATTCTTCCAGGTAAATTGGCACTATATAATCTTCTGCGTACCGTTCGGGATGAAACAATGTTACCAATCTCTGCAGAAATGGCTCTGGAAGAAATGAAGGGGTCTCTTTTTGCCATAGTAATAATGCGATTATCTGTTGTTAGTGAGGTTTTCTTTGGCCTTCCACGGTGTTCAACTGAAGGTTGTTTCTTCAAGGCATTTTGTACAAAATACAAAGAACGATTTAAAGTTTCAGAAATAAAACAAAGACTTTTTCCCTTATTTCTCAACGTTAACGCAATTCTCCTCTCCTCGACCCATCTAATAAATATTTTTCTTTTTATTTAACAATAACTAAATGGGAATTTTTAAGAACCAAACGAACCTTTAAAAGAAATTTGTTAAAAACTGAAAAATTCAAAAATAAATAAAATGTATTTATTTTTTGTCCAGACAACGAAAGCACTCTACCAATAAAAATGCAAAATTTTAAAATAGCGGATCTTTCTGCTTCTTTTTTTAACTATAAATGGTATTGCTATATCGAAACATAAAAATAGCACAGAATTGCCATTTATATTTACAGCCAAATGAAATTTTCATAACAAAAAATGTAATGAAAGGTAATGTATTTATTTTTTTGCCCAGGCGTGTACATATATGCTCTGGGCTTTAAAAATATTCCTTGAGTCTAAAACGACCAAAGACAAGGTCGACTATCATTCTCCTTTTTACTACACAATTGCCAAACAAAATTTTAAACAATCTCAAAATGGTTTGGCAAGAGTTTACGTCTCTCTTTATCTTTTGTTAATCATAGCCTTTTAAATTTTTATGCTTATTCCACAGAGTGGTCGTAGTATAGTAAGAATTGTCTTGACTTATAATACGCGATTCCGTCGTTCTGCTCCCAGTTCAGACATCTCGAACAAAACGAAATATGAAAAAATATTTTCGTTTAGCAAACTCTGCGAGAAAAATAAAATTGCCATGAAAAATTTCTCAGAAATCTATCAAATCAAAACGTCAATCAGAATTGACGTTTAAACTGTAGGTCAAGGAAATTCAAGTCATACTACCTCTTGTGAAAGAGTAGGACTCACAACTATACCTAATACAACAACACAATACACTTTTTACCACGAGTATTGCTTCTAGACAACTAAAGCTGGCAACCCTTCTATTCTAGAATTTGCTATAATAAAACAATCAAACCATTGCTTAGCTGTAAAATTTTGAAAGCAAAGGGGAAACGATGCAGAAACGAAAAGAAGAAACAAAAAAGTGGAAATTTTGGAAAAATTGGTTTCCAATCCATTAATTTTGATGTTTAACAACATAATCTGCATACAAAACTATTGTCCAGCACTACCCAGCTGCATTAGCAGCTTCTTCATAACACAATTCAATAGGAGAGGCAAAAGTAGATCGCCATGTTTGCCCCTCTGAACAGCATTGTATGCACACCGTACTCTTCCAATACATATGTTCGCTACGACCCTTCTTGTAGGCGTGTTAACACAGTGTCAAGTGTAATAGTTTTTAAAAGGATTTCGTTTTTATTGGCAATAATCAAAAAAAAGCAAAGAAAAAAAATATTCTTTACATGTTCTGTTTAGTTAGCAGTTATTTTTAAACTGTGATAATCTCTTGAAAAAAATAAAATCCAAATTTAAACATGATTTTTAAGAATGAAAAACAAAAACAACGAAAAATAAAAGGAAATTTAATTCTCTCCCATTTTAAATGTAAAAGAAGAGTACGTAGCTGTAAAGGCAAGTAGTGTGTGTGTATGCCAGGGTTTAAGTGTGGTATGTAAGTGATATGCTAGTTGTTGTTGTTGCAAACAAGAAGTACTTCTTAAACTTATTTAAAGAGAGAGAGAGACAAGCCGCAGAGACATTGAGAGAGAGAGACATGTCTAACTGAAATATCTTATGAAAAACAGAAATTAAAGAGGCGAATATAAGGAGTAGGAAGGAGAAGATAGAAAAAAAATATTAAAACAAGAACTAAAAGTAGTCTTTAAGAATAATAAGAGGGGGGAGGCAAAGTATATTTAAGTTGAGCTAAAGAAGACAAAAGAATAAGAAGAAGAAAACACTTACCCTTCTTGGTTTGGTTTCAATCATTTGTTCAACTTCTATACCGTCTGACATCTTGTTATAGTTGTTTTTTCTTTGTTATTGTTGTACTTGACTTAAGCGATTTTTCTCACCACTTTTAAGAAAAATTCTTCCTTTTTTTTGCTTATATATGTGCTGCAGCTACTCTACTACTTATGCTGGCGTTGGCGCTGCTATATTTTTGTTATTTTTGTTGATGATAATGGCGTTGAAGAGATGCTGCACGTTTTAGTCGTATGGTGTTCTTAATGTTTTTCTATATTTTTTTTTTTTACTTTTCTTATAAGAGCCTCGCTTTATTGTTACAATGCCGGTTTTGTTATATTCTTTCTTTTTTTTGTTATTTTTTTGCGTTCGTTTTTATATTTTTAGCACACAAACACAGTGTATAGAACAGTATGTGTTTCAGAGTTTTTGATTTTTTTTAAGATTAAAGGAGTTGTGGTGGGGGAAAAATATGTGAAGATGGAAAATAAATGGATTTTTTGAAATTCTTTATTTTTTTATAATTTTTTTCTTTTCTTTTAGCATTAAACTATAAAGAGAAAAAAGAAAAATAAAAAAAAATTATAAAAAATAAAAGAATGTTTTTTTTACATAAAAATTTATGAATTTTTTAATCCTTTATGTATGAGAAAAAATATTATCAAACACTCACACACATACACACACCTTTTTTAGTTTTCTGTAGCAATTTTTTTATTTTTACAATTTCAAAAACAACGGTTTTTCAAAAAACAAATTTTTTAATTTTTTTTCTTATTGGCTACGCGTAAAAACACGTCTGAATCGTTCAAAAGTTACACACGAATGATACGTTAAACTTGTGTTATGACTATAAACGGACACCCAACAAAACTGAAATCATTGTCGTAATGAAATGCCACTACACGCAGCCAGCCAAGCAGCCACACCACACAACAGCAACAACTACAACTACAAAAGAATATCTACGATAACAATGTAGAAAAAGTAAATACAAGAGAAATGAAGTCGCTGCAAAAATATACACACACATACACATATATAAAGCATTAACAACCACAACTCTGTACATTGTAATTGTATTGATTGACAAACACACTCGCAAACCCATAATAAATCTGCATAAACTTCACACACACAGGTCCCCCAAAAATACTCTCGCTCTCTACATTTTTCTTTCTCTCTTTACAGAAAACTACAAACAATAAAGAATGTGGGCATTTTAACACACAGCCATTTACAATGCACATATGTGTGCATACGTACACTCTTCTAAACAGTTTAGTGGTGTTTAAAAAATGTGGAGTTTCTTGTGCTGCTCTCATTTATTGTGTATATATGCATGTGTGTTGTGAGCAGTGTTGCCAGAAATATGCGAAAATCCCAAAATGTTTAAATTCTCAATGTCAAGACAGAGGCGTAGGGGAAATCGAACAGATTTTTTCCTATTTGCAAAAATGTAGGGATTTTTTGTTTTCATTGTGCATTATTTATATAAGAAATGTAGGAATAAAATTGTTAAAACTGGTTTCTGTTCATAGCGATCAAAAAAAAATTTGAAATAAGCAATTTTACATTAAGAGTTTGTGTGCATTTAGTGTGTGCATTGGCTACTTAAATTGTGAATCACAATTAAAGCGTTTAGCGTTAAACTGCAAAGATATTAATAATATTACGTTTACATTAGAATTTTTCGATTTTTCTATGAAAATATTTATTTATTTATTACAATACAATTGCAAAGTATATTCTAATTATATATAAACTGAGTAACTTGACCATATGCTCGGTGTAGTGTCACAGACCAGAGTCTCTGGTGGGAATCGAACCCACGACCCTCACGCTAATAGTCTAGCACACTACTTACTAGACTACCAGGGCACCCTTCTATGAAAATACCCGATAATCCGTATGCATTGAGAGTTAAGCGCAATTCTGTCTGTTCTTTTTTTCAAATTTAGTGGCATTTTTTGAATAGTAACTCAATTAGGACAACGCTAAGGTGGTGATTAAAGCAGCGTAAGATGGGTTGCTTGGTTTACCCATCCATCTTATAATTTGAACATCCAGGCCATTAGTGTCACAATGCACTCAATAACTTTGCAAATTAGAATCAAATACCAGGGTATGAGGAGCATAAAACAAATTAAATGTTACAATATTATGGCAAAAGAAAACTAAGGGAAATTTTACTAAAATCAATTCCTTTCTTAACAGAAGACTCCTGAAAGTGTAAACGGCAACATTCATCGTTGACTTTGACAAATCCAAAAATTCCATCAGTGCTACGAAGACGAACTTTGCCCTGAAATTAGACGGAAATTGCAAGTACACTAACTGGTCACTGTCATTGAAGTAAGCTAGTGTCAGGATAGTCAAGTTAATAATTAGTACCTGCCGATTTGCTGTAATTAAAAAGTAGTCGATGGAGATACAGGCTACTACTATTACATACGCTGAATGAAATGACTTCCTGGCAGTTGGTCGAGTTCCTTGGTTTATAAGTAACACAATGGATTAATAGTGGCCGCAGTGTCGAAGATCGTTTTGGGTCTGACACCGTCTTCATTACATTATATTGTACCTTGCACCTGTGTATGGCGATTACATGCATACATAATTGGTCATTACAACTCTTCAGTCAGGATTACGACCTAGTTTCTCACACCACTTATGTTTTATACATGAGTGGTTGAACCTACAGTTTAAAAAGTCGACTCCGAGCGACAGACTTATGAGAAACTTTTCATGGCAATTTTATCTACTCCCAGAGTTTTTGCCAGAAATCTGCTGAGAGGAAGTTGCCGAAGAAATACTTTTTGTATTTTGTTTTGATGTCTGACTTGGGGCTCGAACCCTGGCTTTACGTCTAATTAGCCAACACACTGCCTACTAGACTACGGCGACTTCGTCTATGGGGATTAATGCATGAAAATCGATTATCTCTGCACTTATTTAGCATAATGAAATTCGATCATCAACAAAAACGGCAAAAAATTACTGATTTCGACGATCTTTATAAATTAATCTTATAAACATTAAATAAAACTACAAAAAATCAACATTTTATTTACACATCACAAACTTTTTATTACCCCTCCTGTCGCTAAACGTTGCCTTTGTATATTTAGCTCTCAGTGTCGCTCTCTCTCTCTCTCTCTCTCTCTGTTTGTTTGAATGGAGGCAAACAAAAACCCCCTAAATAACTACGCCAACCATGCCGCATTATGCCATGCACGCAGTACATAACATTTTGTGCAGCATTAAAAACCCCTTATTTTTGTTTGTGTGTTCAAAACCCCGTATTTTGTCTGACATTGATTGTAGTTTTTTAAAGTGAGATTTGTTTTAATGTTGTTATTGTTGTTGTTGTTCTTTGTATACTGTCTGCATGTGTTGTTATTGTTGCATTTTCTCTTTCATTTATTTGTAGTTGTGTCTGGTTGTGATAATAAAAAAAAACTACCTTAAATAGTCGAATGATATTAGTGGTGTTATTGCTTGTATGTATGCTTGCACTTGAATGTGTTTGTGTGTTCTTCCTGTGGATTAATACCCTACATTTATTATACAATATCCGCCACACTACTCATCTGTGCCATACTGTACTACATCCCAGTGCTGTCAGCATTCTGATTTCCATTAGTTCCCGGATATTCTCCGCTATTCGCAGTACTGCGTTCACTGTTAACGAACTCCACCGCCGCTGCTATTTCTGACGTCAGGATCCGATCTATTACGATCACCATTACCTTTCGATCGTTGTTCGTCAAATTTCAAGCATTTGAACACAACAAGTTTTGCAGTTTTGTCTTCAGTTGAGCATTACGAACGCTTTGTTTGATATTGCGCTCGGAGTTCTACGGGGTGTTTTCCATAACTTTGTTTCTTTTGCTTTATCATTTAATACTTGGGATGAAGTCGAAGATCTACCGCCTAGGACTTTCGAGTTTTCATACAAGCATTTTCGGTATCCAGGGTGATAATGGCATAATATTTCCTTGCCTTACTCTCGTCAGATTCAAAAATCACTTCTTCAGCATAGAGACCACATCAAGCCCAATTTGTAGATTCTGTGCTAACGAGCGTGACTCATCAGGACACATACTTGGAACCCGTGTGGGGTTAATGCACCTCAGAAGGAAATATGCGGATGCGTGTGAAATATAGTCAGCACAACAGTCCGCGATGTTCTTATTACGTGGGTAGTTGGACACAGGGAAATTCTGGGTAACTGCAGAGCGGAACCATAGAAATCCACGCTGAATTCACGACACTGGGAATGTTTTTTAGAACCTGCAAGCTTATAGTTGGCAATGTATTCGTGGACTCCGTCAGCAATAGGTGGGCAACTTCGGAATCAGGCAGAAGCGTGCAGAAAATCTGGCCAAGGCTTAAACTTCAAAAAACAGGCTCAGTTTTGTTGTCGGGCATTGCATTGTGGGCACTAATACGGGGCTCATTGGTTTTGGACATCTCGGAAATGACATCTGTAGGAGCTGCAGAGGTCAAGAGGGCGATGAGACTGTTCTTCATCTACTATGAACATGTGTGGAACTATTGTAGTCTGAGTCACTCCACCGAAAGCTCTCAGTGGCTCCGGAACTAAGGAATAAATGGAAAACTGTGGTATCGCAATGGGCCCTATGTGCCTAAGTGTGCCCATTCATAATGCTTAAGGGGTTAGTCACCTACCACTGGCATATAGGGTACCATATGATTAGGCATGAACTACCATACTTTCGTGCTATTTTGGGTGGTTTTCTCATTGCGTGTGTGAGTCTTGTTCGTGTGTTAGTATTTCTGTTCATATTCATATGTACCAGTCGCCCTAGCCCTATGCGTGTAGTTGCTCTCTTTTTTTCAATTTTAAATTTATTTCTCTGCGTTTAAATATTAAAATTTTAAATTTTCAAAATTAAATCAATTTTTTCTGTTTTGTTTTCATTCATTTTCAATCGTAACTGTCTGTTGTCACAGCTAGATTGGATTTCTGGCCGAATTTATTGATTTTCTTGGTGAAAGTTGTAGAAGAAAAGAATGTTTTCGTACATTAAAGTCATAATGGTGGCGCCCAGGGACTCCGATTTCAAATTTATTTATACACAGGGGGTGGATTGCTAATTATTTTAATTTTCTTTTCGTTACTCGGTTAATTGGGAATTAAAAATTTTTTATTTCATATATATGTGTGTCCTGTTTATTAAAGCATCCTGGTGAGCAGATGGCCGACGCCTTTTTTTGGCCAGCTTTAATGTAGAAAACAATAAAACAGACTTTCAAAGGAATCACTTCTTTTTTCTTGGCCAAATGTAGAGTTTTTTTTCAAAACCCTCACCCTTAACGGAACCAAAATATTCATCCATTGACTGTTTCATTCTTTCTAAGGTCGTGGTGTTAGATAAAACACACCCACATCTACTTTGATGTTCTTTTACCCCCTACAAACCCATTGTTCACACTGGTGTTCGGCCATATTGAGCTTAAAGAACTCCAAATACTTTTGCAAACATTTCAAGCTCAAGGGAACATTAAAAATTCAAAACACTGAGATGTCTAGGATGTTTACAATCTCTAGCACATATCTCATTATACGATTGGCTAACTCTTTATTGTAAATTTTTTAAATTGGCGTTCTAGAAGCCATTAGCAATGTGTCTGTATTTACAAGCTCTCCTCTAGTAAGCCAAAACACTACGAGAGGTCATCTGAACGCTTAATTCTGACATTAAGCATTAAGCCTCTCTTAAAGACTCCTCTTTGTTGTTTAAATAATCCTCGGTACCCACATAAGGCGATGATTTGAATTCTAAACTCCATAAAAGATTACATTCTTTTAAGACTCTGCTTAAAGAAAGTAAAATCTTGTCCTTGAATACCTTATTCAATTTGTTTTCTTCTATAAATAGAAACATCTCTTGTTACGTCTGTAATCTTATCACCATTTTAAATGTTATCTAACTTATGCTATCTGCCTTATCTGTTTATCTCATGTCAATAATAAAAAAAGCAATAAAAAATCTAATGAGCCGCCCTACATTTTCATGGACTTTAAAACTTCTACAAGGCGCCACTTTCAATGACTGTTTTTTTTGTGTATTTTAAAAGGAATTTTAGTCGTACAAAGTGGGTTATTTAAATAAAGGTGCTGCTCACTTGCTTACTCACGTTAAGTGGTTTCTGAAGCACTTCAAACAGGCAGAAACGGAAACAGAAACGGAGAAATAGAAAATCAGAATTACTAACCTAATAAGAATTAAGGCAAATAGACATAAAATATTAGAAATGATTTGATAAGCATTTTAACGAAAATATTTATTTTAATATTCTACTACAATATGTAGGGGGGTATTCACTTCAAACTGTAAGTAAAATGTTTCAATAATTTAAGTTCTTTTTAATGTGTTTAACTAGTAGGTTTCAAAATCTTGTCTGCGTAAATTTCATCAATTAAATTTGATGTATCGCCATGCTGCTTAATTATCGCCACAGTTGCAGGTTGCAGGTTCTCCATGAAATGCCCAATTTAGAGAACTCACCCCAAAAGTTCGATGGTTTTGTCAAATCTGTACAATTCATTCGTTCAACAGTTTCTGGGAAATCTACAATGTTCTGGTACATGCATAATGTGAATATTACACTGCTCTGCCATTCTGTTAAGTGGCTCTTGGCATTCTTAAACCATCATAAAGGCTATTATATTATAACCCAGTGCCTTGTCAGGCTTCTGACTAGCTGAAGGTATGTTAACATCTCTTCCAAAGATATTTTCATACTCAATAACGACAAATTCTCTTATGCCCGCCAACTTCAAAAGGTTGACTTCATAATTTGTTTCCAGAACTTATTCTCTTTTCGAACAATTATTTACATGGCTCAGCAACAGTACCTTTCAATAAACATACCATCAACATATGGTAGACAAAGAAATGTATTGGCAACATCAACATGTTTATAAGCAAACAGCAACACAACGCAAAAGACTGTTTTAAGTTCTTCAGCAATAATAACTAAAGTTGCATGGGCACACAACAAATAACGGATCAATCTCAACTTTTGGCCGTTGTGTTGGTAAATAATACTCACACATATACGTCTAGGTGAATATCAAAATACTTTTGATTTTCACTATCCGCGTTGCATAAAACATATGTTCTCTTCATCTTCTTCTTCACAGCAACTATACAATGAAGTTTGAAGGCATAATTTTTATGTGTTGCTGTGCTAAGCAAAATAAATAAATTTGATGTGTCGCCATGCAGTTTAATTGTGTTTTACTTTTGCCTTTGTTTACGTGTTCCTTAAACATGTTTATTTGGTTTGAATGCATGTGAATAATTACTTTGTGTATCAACATTTGTTGTAACGGGTGATTTTTTAGCTATTATCTTTTTGGCAACACTGGTTTAAACAGCTCACGCACGTTTCGTGTTTTGTTTCACTGTCAAACATCTTCAGTTTGGTCTACATTTTAACCATGAATCGTCTTACAGACGAACAACTTTTGCAAATCATTGAATTTTATTATCAAAATGCGTGCTCTGTTAAGAAAGTTCATCGCGCGCTTCTTCCATTTTATGGTCAGTTTAATCGACCCACTGAAGCGGCTATTCGGGCTATTGTGACTAAATTTCGCACCAAATTTACATTGTTGGACATTAAACCACCAACACGCTTACGTAGAGTGCGAACTGAAGAAAATATCGCAGCTGTATCGGCCAGTGTTAATGATGACCATCAATTATCGATTCTTCGCCGTTCGCAGCAATTGGGCCTCTGTTACTCAACAATGTGGAAAATTTTGCGGAAGGATTTAGGTGTGAAGCCTTTCAAAATACAGCTGGTGCAAGAATTGAAGCCGAACGATCTACCGCAATGCAGAATTTTTGGTGAATGGGCTGTTGGAAAGTTGGGCGAAGATCCACTCCTTCATCGAAAAATTGTGTTCAGCGACGAAGCTCATTTTTGGCTCAGTGGATACGTAAATAAGCAGAATTGTCGATTTTGGAGTGAAGATCAGCCAGAAACATTGCAAAAGCTACCAATGCATCCAGTAAAAGTCACAGTTTGGTGCGGTTTATGGGCTGGTGGCATCATTGGACCGTACTTCTTCAAAGATGCTGCGAATCGAAACGTAACTGTGAATGGTGAGCGCTACCATGAGATGATATTCAACTTTTTTTTGCCCAAAATGCAAGAGCTTGACTTGCATGACATGTGGTTTCAACAAGACGGTGCCACATGCCACACAGCACGCGTAACAATGGACTTATTGAGAGGCGAGTTCGGAGAACATTTTATTTCACGTTCGGGACCGGTCAATTGGCCGCCTAGATTGTGCTATTTAACGCCTTTAGACTAATTTTTGTGGGGCTATGTTAAAGCTCATGTCTATACAGACAAGCCCGCTTCAATTGACGCATTGGAAGACAACATGGAAGCATTTATTCGTGAGATACCGGCCGAAATGTTGGAAAGAGTATGCCAAAATTGGACTAAGCGGATGGACCATTTGAGGCGCAGTCGCGGTCAACATTTGCATGCAATAATCTTCAAATATTAAATTATATGGACCGTACTATCGATTCAAATAAAGATTTCTTGCATTTTTCTGAATTTTATGTGTTTTTTTTTTGAAAATTTTTCCTATAGCTCTTAAAAAATCACCCATTATTATAACACTTATTACAGTTATGGACAGTGTTGCCACGAAAAAAAATTATTGTAACCAACATTTGTGAAAAAAATGACCAAATAAGAAAAAACATAACCAAAATTAAATTCGCAATAATTTTTAATACCATAGTTGCCATTTTGTTACTAAAATAGCTTAATAGGTGTTGTCAATGTATCATAAAATATATTAAAAATTAACATTGATCAAAATTTAACGTTTTTAATTATAAAAAAAAATTAAAAGCTTTCATGTTCAGAATTAGATACATTTTTTGACAACAAACAAAACAAAAAAAAGTAACCAAAACCGGAAAAATCTACACATCTACACATTGAACAAGAAAATAACCAATTTTGGTTAGAAATAACCAAAAACGGCAACACTGGTTATGGATGAAGGCAATTGATTGCAACACAAATAAATACACAAAATTTGTATTACAAATAATGGCAACACAACATGTTTACAAGCATTTGTTGCTAACGTTGCTTTGCAATACCAACTACATGTTTGTATTTGTGCTATTTTGCATGTTCATAAACATGTTGAGATGTTTTGAATGTTTCTATGTCTACATATATCTGAACTAATATATATAAAATTTTGTTGCTGGTCATGTTACACTGTTTCTGTTGAAATTTAAAAAATGTTTACAAAATAATTAATGACTGCAATACGATTGTTGTACGATAGTCGTGATATTTAAACTTACGGCAGATTTTACTTCTCACCAATTATGGTGATTCCACCTGCAGATATCTACATTAACCAGTTTGTAGCTGCGAAATCTTTTGATAAAATATTTATATAGTAAATCCATAACATTTAAAACGACAATTTACTACACGTACATTGATTTCCTTCAGTTAATAATTAGAAAATTTATTATCTAAAAAATTTATTTAAAGCCCTCTACTGATGGCTCCAGGCACATACTATCCAACTCTATTGTAACAAGTCCACATACTTTATTTTATTACTCATATCACGGCTACCTTTTTATCTTCCCTACACTGTTGCAACTACTACTGTTACTTGATTAAAACTTCTCCCTTAGCCACTTTTCCATATTGTCATCATCTATTAGGCCTCCCGTCCACGATATAATCTGTTGGTAATTTTCCTTATGCATATCCATGATAATCTCGACATTTTCATTATTGCGCCTTAGGTGATCGAGTACCATTTGACCGCGTGTGTGTGTGCCCGTCAGTTCAACAGTGGCGTGATATAGACGCTGACTGGTAATCATTAAATGTTGAAAACAATAGGCGGCCACCAGCATTGCATCACAAACAATCCATTTAATGAAACCTTTGGGTAGAAATATTGCACATTCGACGGTGTTCAGCAGTTGCATGGCACGCGTTTCTATTTTGCCCAGTTCGTTAATGCGCCAATCCTATGGGGAAAGGAAATTGAGTACATTTTTGTATATAAGTCTCTGCAACAGTATAGTTACCATGGATAAATTCATATCGCCATCTATACATGTCTCCCAGGGCAAAAGGGTGATGGTGTGCTCCTCCTTAACACTTTCAAAAACAATATGGGCCGCTTCAGGATCCATCATAAAATTGAATTCCGCACTTTTTGTTATATTGCCTTTACCTAAAACAGGCAGAAATCAGGAAAAAAAGAAGATCAGTTAATGGTGAAACACTATTTAAAATCTGCAAGGAAGTCCAATTAATATAATCTTGATGCATGACAAGGCTCAAGAACCGAAATTACTTGATGATGCTAAATATGATGCTACTCACCCCTATAGTTTCCTCCCATTATGTAAATATTTCGAACTTTACTTAGAAACTCATCACCATACATATTGATGCACATGGCGAAATTGGTCAGAGGACCCACCAATAAAAAGTCTACCATATAGGGATACTGAAATGGAAACCCAAAGAAACGAATTCATTCATTCTCTTCTAGCATAACCCATGTTACTAACCCGACACACTGAGGCGTACATAACATTGACAGCGTGTTCCGTTTGTGGTTGAGTACCCACAATTTCGGGTAAATCGGAAATATCACCAAAACCATCAACACCATGAAAATAATTTGAACGTTTCCAGGAACGAGGCAATATGGGATTATTACAGCCTTTGTAAACGGGTATCTGAGAAGGAAAATGCATATTTTTTTTCGTTTTTAATTGTAAATTAAATTATGGTGGCGCAAAAGTAATGTCGTAATCATTTTCTGGAATAAACAATATTTGCGGATATAGATCGGCATTTAGAACAAAGTTGCCTCCACAACAAGAGACTTCCAATTAAAGATTTCGAATTCGGAAGCAATATTCATTCACCCTAAAGATCAAATTCAATAAATTTGTATAAGATGTGCTCTTTGTACAGATCTTTGTCTAAAATCAGGTCCAAAGAACATTTGCTGATCACAGTTGGCAGTTAAAATGAAATTCAGAAGATTCTGAAAGAGTACAAAGGCTGATTGGAAATCACGTTGCAACACTTTTGCAACATAATTCAGTAATAACAACTTCTAGAGACATATTTGTAGAAGTTACGGCTGAGCCATGCAGATTAGCGATTTACTAAAGGGTGTTTTTTATAGAGGTATAGAACTTTAAGTTGGCATTACTTTTCAAGATTGCGACCGATTTAACAGCTGTCAAGTGATTTATTCTCAGTTTGGTTTGGCAATTCATCATGAATAGACTCACGCCTGAACAACGCTTGCAAATAGTGCAATTTTATTTCGAAAATAATGGTTCTGTGCGGAAAACGTATCGCGCACTACGTCCATTTTATCGTCGACAAAATCGTCCATCAGAGCAGTTAATTCGATTAACCATGGAACGTTTTCGCACCACGTTTACTCTTATTGATAACTCGCATCCCCAGAGACACTGTACGGTGCGTACAGAAGAAGCTATTGCTGCTGTAGCGTAGCGTAGCATTGAGGAAGACCCGAATGAGTCTAGCCGCCATCGAGCACAGGAATTGGATCTGTGTCCATCCACTTTATGGAAGATTTTGCGGAAGGATCTTGGTTTGCGTGCTTACAAAATCCAACTCGTGCAAGAATTGAAGCCAAACGATCATCAAGTAAGGCGTAGTTTCGTCGAATGGGCCCAAAACGAGATTACCGTTGTTCCCGATTTTCATAAGCGAATTTTGTTTAGCGATGAAGCGCACTTCTGGTTGAATGGCTGCGTCAACAAACAAAACTGCCGCATTTGGAGTGAAGGTAATCCTCAAGTGTATGTGGAAACACCGTTACATCCAGAAAAACTGACTGTTTGGTGCGCTTTATGGGCTGGTGGAATCATTGGGCCGTACTTTTTCAAAAACGATGGTGGCCAGAACGTTACAGTCAATGGTGATCGGTATAGAGCCATGATTACTAACTTTTTCATTCCTGAATTGAATAACCATGATGTCCAGGAGATGTGGTTTCAACAAGACGGCACAACATGTCACACAGCTCGTGCCACAATAGATTTATTGAAAGACTCGTTTGGTGACCGCCTAATTTCACGTTTTGGACCTGTGAATTGGCCTCCAAGATCTTGTGATTTAACACCGCTAGACTACTTTCTGTGGGGCTATGTAAAGTCATTGGTCTATGCGGTAAAGCCACAAACGCTTGACCATTTGGAAGACAACATTCGCCGTATTATTGCCGATATACGGCCACAAATGTTGGAAAAAGTCATCGAAAATTGGACGTCCAGATTGGACTAGATCCGCGCCAGCCGTGGCGGTCATATGCCAGAAATCATATTTGAAATGTAATGCCACAAGATTATCTTTCGGATAAATAAAATTCATGTCAATCGAATAATCCATCGTTGTTTTATTGCAACTTAAAGTTCTATACCTCTATAAAAAACACCCTCATACTCCATGCTCTCATACTCCATGATGAGCAATTGGCAATCTGAATATGTTCATCTACAATTTGTTATGACTTCATCAAGATCGAGTCGTTATGTATCAGCGGAACCGATATATGGATTCAGATCGCCATCCAATAAACGTTTTATTCTTAGCACACGGCTCACACCAACAAAATTACGACTCATTTATATTACGACATTATTTCTTCGCCACTTTAAAGAAACTTCATAATTTCTTTGAAAAAAATCGAATTCACGGAATTAATTTATACTTTATTATCCACTTACATCTAATCTATCCACCGTATCCAGTACACGTAAAGCATTCTTGGCACAGTTATCGACATCGGTATTACCCTGCACACAGGTAATGCCCAATATTTTATAAGAATTGGGCAATGATTTGGTGCTGCTGTCATCCACAACAACTTTATCCGCCAGTGTCTGAAACAAGCGTTCGCCTTTGATAAGCATTAATAGGCCCCAAGCATCATCGGTGCCAATGTCACAGTCGTAAATAACAAAACCGCCAATGTTCGACATCGTTAATTACACTTACACACTCTCTTGTTCTCTTATTCTCTCTCTTTCCTTTTTAGTTTTTGATTTTTTCTATTAAAAGATCTCTTAAGACTTCAGTTTGTTTTGTTTTTATTTGCTTTTCTTTTTGTTTCTGTTTCTGTTTTGTTTTTTGTGTTTGTTGGGTTAAGGGGTTCAATATTCAGCTTGTAATTCTTTTAATTGTATTCGTTGTTGTTGTTGTTGTGTTGTGATAACAGGTGAATTTTTAGTCAAATACAATTTTTGTTTGTTTTTTTACCACCAGTTTGTTACACGATATTTTAGGTCGCCGTTGGCATTAAATTACGTTTGAAATAAAATTAAAAAAGAAACAAATAAATTAAAAAACGCAACGAAAAATTAAAAGAGTTCAACACTATTATAGTTATTGTAGGCAACTGACTGAATTAGCTTTTGCCAAGATACCTATTAAACAACCAAACCAAATAACCCGCCTTTACCTCTACACCACTTGACTATTAAATTAAATCTTCTTTTTAACCCACATGTGTCTGTTTCATACTCTTCAGTAATTATGTTTCTCTTTGTTAAATACTATTTCCCTTGCTCTTCTAAATGTAAAGGCACTAATAACGGTAATAAGAGAAAATTTAAGGACGGGAAAATTTGTTCTCTTAAATCTTGAAGGCAAATTCAAAAGTCTTCAGAGAAATTTCTGTTTTTCGAAATGTCCCATTGGAGGCGTTTGTTTAGCAGGTTTGTGGAGGAGGTTTATTCAATCCACATGTGCTTTTTTGCTGCCATTCTCTGATAGATCATGAGTTCCGCCGGCTGGTGCTGGTCACCATGCTTGCTAAGCTCTATTGCATAGAAATCTATTGGCATCTGCCTGGATGTTGCATCAATTGTCTTTTACGATACTAACCTGTATGCGCAGAAATTGCTGGAACTGCCTAGAGTGCGAAAGAGTACTTTTCTTACCGTGTGAACTACGAATATTTTGAATAAGCGAGCAGCTTGTCACGTTGTAATAATACGTAAATGCTCTTCTGATTTGCGTAATTGCGAAGATGCTCCACCTTGCGCAGTATAAAGTCACCAATGATTATACTTTACCTGTCGGCATCTTCCCAAATGTTACAGAAATTGACCGTTCGGATCCTGTCCTACATTGGTAGGAGATTTTTAACGCACAGCGTTAACCTGCCGAATAAATAGGGACGATTGTATTCTGTTCTAACACAAAAAAATTAGAGCAAAAGCAATTAAATTCTCCTTACAACTCTCTCTTAACATTTTTCTTCAACCTCGTAGTTCTCTTAATTTCGCTCTCCATCTATTTTAAATTTTAATAATTTTGTTTGGCTCATAATCGCAATATGTAAACAAAAACAAATATAACAAGCAACTAAATATCTCTTTCTCTCTCTTTCACCCATATGAGTGAGGCATAGTATTTTTACGCAGTTTAAAATTTTTATCCATTCGTGAACAACGAAAGGGAGGAACGAAAATTTCCTAAGACAACCGGTAATTTCCATTGTGTTACGGGAAGATTATTTCAGTTTATTTGCATAGATTTTAATAATAAAATGCAAAGAATACAAATAGAAATTGTCTGAGTGTCGAAATGGCAGTCCAATATGCCTTTCATTCGGAAACTTAGTAATGACCTTCAGCATTTAGTGCCTATCGGATTATCAAAAGTGCAAGACCACCTTAACATACACGTGTAAAATTGTTTTTTGTGAATCCTTTCCAGGACTTGGCGGAGTCCTGATATCAAACCATGTCAAGTAAAGTGATAATTATTTCAATCACTAATTTAGAACAAGATTAATGTTGTTATAATTTATTACTTTCGTGTACATGCGTGTCTATGTCTTATTGAAAACATTTCTTTTGTTTTGTTTGTTTAGTGCGCATTCTTTGATAAGCTATCGCAACTTTGCAGCGATTGCAAATTATTTTTATTATTTTCGAATATAATTTATTATTAACAATGCAAACAAATAGTACATGGTTATAAACTAATATCAATAAAAAGCAAAAAATAAAAATATTCACGACAAAACTCTTTGTTAAAATGATTAACGACGTACAAATAGAAAAAAGCAATAAACTTTTACAAGCATATAGCAAAGATTCGCAACCATTTTCAGAGCTGTGCTCTTATTCCTGGGTTAAAAGAGATTCTATTGTTTACATTATACATTTGCTTGCGTGTTGTTGGTACACTCTCTCTCATTGATTTTACAACGACAATGTTGTCAATTGTTTATAAAATTAAACGCAAAACGATGTCGTAAAAGGTTTTTTTATACGAGAATAGCAATCTAAATAAACGTTAGTTTAATGCGTTAAATAATTAAAAATATATGTATGTATATACATCTTTATTTTACGACATCAAAAATATGGGGTATTTAATTAGAATCGTAGATTAATACCTTGTTTCTGTAAGACGAAAATATTCAGGTTTCACGTTTATTTATAATCAATTCAAAATAGATTTGCTTTAGTACCTTTTAAAATGCGCTATTAGCACCACTGTATTAACGTAAACAAAAGAATGAATACAAGGCGAATTCATTAACGAGGTGGGTTTTGTTTACCAGCTGATGTAAGTAACAATGTCAAAAAAAATGTTTGTTTTTTGTGTATTTTGTTTCGATATTCAATTTCGTATTCATATTAGTCATAAACCCTCATATGTACCGCATATATCCTTAACGATACGCACTCTGGAAATTCTTTAGGATTACTATTTTAAAGCCAATTATATATTAGAATTAAGTCGCCGTAGTAGGTAGTGTGTTGGCTTATTAGACGAAAAGCCAGGGTTCGAGCCCCAGGCCAGACATCAAATTGAAACACAAAAAGTATTTCTTCGGCGACTTCCTCTCAGCAGATTTCTGGCAAAAACTCTGAGAGTAAATAAAATTGCCATGAAAAGTTTCTCAAAAATCTGTCGCTCGGAGTCGACTTTAAACTGTAAGTCCCGCCACTCATATATAAAATTAACACGCACAACATAAGTGGTGTGAGGAACTAGATCATAATCCTGACTGAAGAGTATGTATATATTAAAATTGTTGCAAGCTGATTAACAATATTTAAGCCTTTAACACTAAATACATATATTTATAGTTATTTAGGTAAGAGTGATGAATTACCAAAAAAAAAAAAAAAAATTCATGTCTCCAACTAGGTGCCTAAATTATGACTGAAATAACTTGTGTGTTATTTTTAAAACAAATTCTCTTTCTGAAGATTGGGATATAGGGATTAAAACAAATTGGACCAATCTTCTGTTGAAAATTTGTTATTATAAGAAATAACGTTTGCATCTGATATTTTTTTAATTTACAGGTTACTGCAGCACCTTATGTAATGTAATAATAAAATTCATAAGAATTTTCAATATATAAAATTTATTTAGTTTTTTTTAATTGCTTTAACTAATTTCGTATGGAGGTTTGAGGGTTAATTTTTTTGACAAGATGTGTACATTTTTACAAAAACAAAATCCCTGTTGTTTTTGTATTGTTGTACTTATTGTAATACTATTCCCACCTCGTTAATGAATTCGCCTTGAATGAATAGTTCATGTTGTTGTTTTTACTTTGTTGCAAAAAAATTCTAGTATCTTTGAACTCTTTCTCTGTTTGGTTTCGTTCTCTTGTTTGGTTTTGTATATTTTGTTTTGATTTTATTTTACTGTGTGTGTGTGTGCGTGTGTTTCTTCTAAAAGTATTTCTAGTACGCGTTTAGTTTGTTTTTGTCTTTATTATTATACACACCGTATAAATTTGCCTGGTTAAACGTCGGCGTAAGCATCGTTTTTATTTTTATTTACAATTCTTTTGTTTTTTGTTTTATTACCTTTTTGGATAAGAATTAAATTATTTTATTACTATTCATAATCTTATTGTGTTTTCTTACGTGTGCATGAATTAAATTATTAAAGAAAACTAAAAATATTCTTGGAAATTAGAACGTATAGTCAAAGAGAATGTGGTTAAAAGAAGAGCACAAAAAAATGTAAAATTTATCCCAAAGAATTGAGCAAATGCCGGGGGCAAACATGTGTGGCATCTCGTGAAGATACATTAAATAAAAACATACAAAAAACAATCGGTTAAGGTCGACATTGTGATACTCTACTCCATCACTTTTATGGGAAAAATGAAAATCGATCAAATATTTATAAAGATTAGATTTGGTTGGAAGGAAGCGGTATTGTAATCCAGATTTCACCACGGAATGTAAAAGCATACGTCCATTTATCGTTGTGATACTTTAAACTATATTACTATAAAGTCGGCTGAGCTAATACGCTTGGTCATCCTTCGAATAATAATGGAATTGCTTGCAGTCGCAGGTGAATCTTAGCTCAGTGCATCTATGAGTCTGTGTTATGTACCTCATGCAGAGGATCGTCGGCTTTAAGGTGTCTCAGTCCTTGTATTAATCATTACGCTGAGGTTCATCGAATTGCCCGTGTAGACCCCTATGACTAGAAGAAGTTTTAACGTGTTATAAGGAAGGGCCTCTTATTTTCTATGGAAGGTTTGGCTGTCTCAAATTTTGTTATTTTGGGTTATTTGATTTGCCTCTCAAGGAGGAGCCGCGCCACATTTCGATTAATGTTCCTATTTCGCGCCACATATTAGCTCCGTATTAACTTTAAAACTCTTCATTTCGAAATTCAGTTTCTTCACTTAAATTTTGTTTCTGTATCTTCTCCAGACTTGCAGGGAATAGAAAAACAAAAGAACAACCGAGACGAAGATAAAAATCTGACAGTATTTTATAAGGATCATACTGATGACACTTTAACTAACATAAAACCCAACCCATTAAAAACCAAAAATAATATCCCTGCTGTAGAAAGGTCAATTTAAACGACATTGACATGACCTCGAAGAATTATGTGATATTTGACTGTGATGGTGGCAGTGATGATGCCTGGGCTTTGTTGCTGTTACTGAAAGCTGAAGCTGAAAATCATTTAAGCATTTTGGGCATCACGATATGCGGAAGCGGTAATACCACACTGCACAATGCAGCCTATAATGTGTTGCGCATCTTAAAGGCGTGTGGAAGAGATGAGGTATTATTGCTTAGCATTAAAAAATATTTTCTTTTTTTTAATACCTTTAGTGTTCTCTTCCAGATACCCATTTTCTTAGGTGCTGGAGAATCCTTGTTACCGGCACATGATATGGATAAGAAGCCCCTATTTCATGGTAAAGATGGCTTTGGTGATGTGTTGCCACAGGATGAAGACTTAGATGTTCAGGAAATGGTCGAAGGTGAACATGCTGTGGCTGCTATAAATCAATTTTGCATAGAGGTAAGGGCCTATTGAAGGTTTAATTTTTGAGTTTTAATTTTGAGGGCTTTTTTACTTGATTTTCAGAATCCTAGACAGGTTACCTTAATTGCTGTGGGTCCTTTAACAAATATAGCCTTGTGCTACTCCATGTATGGCCAAGAATTTTCTTATAATATTAAAGAACTGTATATAATGGGTGGCAATCATCAGGGTATGTGATATTTTCTAAAACAATAATTAAATTTGAATTTAATTTGCACTTTTTTTATACCAGGCGTTGGCAACTTTTCACGAGCAGCCGAATTCAATTTCTATGCAGATCCCGAGGCAGCTCATATAGTTTTAACAAAATCTAAATGTCCAATTACCATTTTACCTTGGGAACCCTGTATGGCTGAAAGATTTTTCATTTGCATAGTAAGTGTTTCCGCCTATATTGCTGTAAGAAAATATAAAAAAGACGAAATTATTTTCTTATTAGAAGTGGCGTTTAGAACACTTTGGCTCTAAGGCCAGCCAAAATCCTGCTGTCGATTTGTTAAATCTTGTTGAAGCTGCCCAATATTTACCACCCGGCAGTAAGACCTGGAATCCTTGTGATGCCATGCTAGTGGCCGCTTTCCTTTTCAACACTCAAATTATACTCAAACAAAGCCTGTGGAATTGTGTGGTGGATCTGAATGGTCATACGCGCGGCCAAATGGTTTTGGATCATTTGCAAGAAGTGGAAAAAAATCCTAAAAATGTACGCATTATTGAATTAATCGATGCCGAATTCTTTAAAAAGGTTGCCGAATGGGGTTCAGGTTTAAGGGAATTGAGTGTGGACTTGACGAGACGTAAAGAGGATATTAAACAGGAAGTAAAACAAGAGAATGGCTCGTAGAGGCAGATGGCCACTCACTACACACAACTGCTTATTTTTGTATGAAAATAATGTAACAAAATAAAGTTTGTTTCACTACTTTTAAAAATGGAAGCCTTAGAATGTTGCTTTTAACTGCTGAACTATTCTCGCACTTTTTGAATTCCTATTCTTTTCATTTCCAATAATAAAGTTTAATATTTTTAACCGACAATATTTTTTCTTGAAGAAAATGCTTAATTTTCCCTTAAAAATCAAATTTTTTAAGAATTTAACGTACTTTTCAATCAATTCTAACCTGGCAATGCGTTTATTGATGTTCGTTATGGCAACTCTTTTGATTACTCACAAGAAAAGTAATGCCAAGTTCGTTGACAAACAAGAAAAAAGCAAAAAAGAAAATTTTTAGCAAAACAAAAAGCGCAATATAAACAAACTGCTGGCTATACAACAACAATAAATACCGTGATCAAAACAAAACGAAGAGACTATAAAAAGTGAAAACAATAAAAACAACAAAGAAAAGAAAAACCCCCAAAAAACGAATGTCAAATACCAATGTCTAATAAGAGACAAAAACAAAATACATAAGTGAGTAGTGATGTTACACACACACAGTTATTATATTGCTCTTATTGATAATAATACTCATACTCGTTCAAATTCCAATCAGAACGTTACGAACCGTGCTAGAGGAGACACTGTTATTTAAGAGACGCTTCGTTTATTAACACTCTTTTGTTTTGTTGTAAACAAAACATATACATCTACAAAATAAACTATTATTACGTACGAACCTTTTTGTAAATAAAGTTAGATGTTGTTGTTCTTTTTTTGGTGTTTTAAATGAGAGAACAAAAGAAAAGGAAAAGCAGGAAAATATAAAGTTATCAAAAGAGAGAACTTGAAGAAAGAAAAACACAACATTTTTTTATTTATTTTTTCGTTTTACTACAAGTTTTTTGGCAAAACAATTGCTCTTTACTGCTCTTTTTCTCCCGCGGTGTGACTGTTTTGCGCTCTCAGTTGCTTCCATTGCAAATGGAGCTGCTTAAAGGAATATAATAAAACTACCGCGATTATGTGAGTGTGTGTGTGTGTGTGAGTACAAACAAAACACAAGTTTTAAGTGAAAAAAAGAGCAACAAAACAACGGTTACTAACGTTTCTCACACAAGTAGTTAAAAGGAAACAAAACAAAGTGAAAAATAACAAAAACAACAACAACACCGCCATCACCACGACCACCAACACCACCAACAAAAGAGTATTGTTTTGACAGTTTCGTGTGTGTCGTATGCCAGTTGTGCTGCTGCTTCTCTTTCAAGTAGTTGCGGGCATAGCACTCTTCATATTTTTATTACATTATTTAAGTTACATTTTTAATGCCATTGTACGCGATTTCTGTGAGACTCTAATAACGACCAAAGAATTTCTCCAACAATTGCAAGACGCGTACGCTAATTCCGCTGCTGGTACCGATTACCTACACGTCCAACACACAACATCTCCGGCGTCGTCATCCTCGTCGTCGTCGCTGTTGCAGGCCGTTGACAAAAGGAATTTCAGCAAAATTCCAATTAAAGTTCACAAAATGCAAACATCGGACGATGCTAAATTTATTAAAAAGTGAGTGTGTAACAATAAAAGAAAAGAAAAAATCTCTACAAATAATTAAAAAAATTAAAAATCAAAAAACGAAGTCAAATCAAAAGAATTAAAGAAAAAGAAAAATCCTGTTTTAACTAGTGGCCGGGTATATAACGAAAACGCCATGTTTTATTGCAAAAATTATGAAAAACAAGTGTTAAATTTCATTAAAGATGTTTGATTTCCTTTTGAAAACAAGTGAAAAAGTTAACATAAAATACGATATTAAAGAAAATTCTTTTCATTATTTCCTATGTGTTGTACCATGTCTGTCGTCAGCTTTTATTGATTTTCCCATTTTCCCTTTATATACTTTTGGTCTTTTTTTCTCTCTTATTCATTTTTTCCTTCTTCTACCACAAAATACAACAAACACACACGGTACAAATAAACACATTTTCCGCGCATGCAGCCACCCATTTGTGCGCGTGTTGCCACATCAATTGAAGGACAATAAATAAAATCCCCAAATATAACCCAATAATAAATAGTGAAAGTGAAATAAAAATAAAAAGGGAATGTGTGTGTAAAAAAATAAAAATTAACCAGCAAATTTTCCTCCTTTTAATAATCAATTAATATTTGAAGAAAATTTATTTAAATTGTTTGCATACAAAGGGCCATAATCAGTATTTTATTTTTCTAAGGAATACCATACGTAACTAAATTAAAATATAAGAATCAATTGAAATCAAAAAATAATATTTAAAATAAATGTGAATTCATTCTTAATTAGTGCTCATCAGTTTAGCCATTTCGCAAACGTAAAATATAAGAAAAAACTATAAAAAGCAAAGGTTATTTCGGACCGGTAATACTAATAGTACCAATACCGTCATTAAATACTAAATCTTAGCAAATCCAAACAATTTCGTAAGTTCTGTGGGTTCTGTCCAAAACTTCTTTAGCTAGAGACGTTCTGTATCCTATGATGTTATGGTACTTGTTCTCTTCTTCTTTTGCTGAAAGAATTCTGAAGGTTTCCCAGTCTCCGACCATGTGCACCCTGGGTTGTACTGCTGTGAGGTTTCTAAGACAGACTATGACTTTCTTTAATGAAAGCTTTGTTCACCATATACTTATCCGTAGCAAGTCAGATTTGTCTGATCTATAAACATGTGATTCCATAATACTTTTGCCTTGCAAATCAATCCGAGTATAAATTTATTACAATTATTCTAAGCTTCGCAAGTACATCAGATTTGTTGTCACTTTTAATATCACCGTTTACAGGAATGTATGAACTCTCGCTATCTGCTTCAGAGACACGTAACATTATTGTACAACCTTTTATGAGGTACACACGCTTTCTAAGGAACTAATGATTGCTTTATTTTCATTAAATATCTCTATGCGACATACTCTGACATTGAATTCACACAGCGGCAGTTTGTTTAGATATTACCCGTTTACAGGATTCAATTTCATATCGATACCATCTGGCAGCACTTGTTAGAAATAGAAAAACAAGTGCTTTGCTTTCGTACATAGAAAATAAACGTATACAGGTACTCTTACTCTCTCACTTGCTCTCCCTCAGTTTGTGAATTACTCTCTCATATAAAAAAAAAAATACATAACATACGTATAAAACGTAACGGTATATTAAATGTGAATACAAGTGTTTAAAGAAAAACGAGAAATTATTAAAGAAAATGCCGAAAATAAAGAAAATTTTGCAAAATTTATAAAAAAAAAAACAAATAAAAAGAAAACACAAAAGTGACGCAAACAAATTAAACTGAAAGCAATAAATAAATAACAAACACCCAAAAAAAGTGATGATTTAAACAAAATACAAAGAAAATAAAATTATCAAAAAATAAGCATTTAAACATTTTTTTTCCGTTTCTTTAGAAAATTTTTTTTAATGATTTCATTTTCTTTTTCAAGTTCTGTTGTCCCTGTATTAATAAAAGAAATTTTTTTGGTATATTAAAGTGATTTAAATTTAAAAAAAATATTGTGTTTCTTTTCTATTTTGTATTTTTAAAAAAATAAAAATAAAAAAATATTGCTTCCTCCTGATTAAAAAAAAAAATATTGAAAAAAAAATAAAAAATCATTATTTAATAACCGCTGGAAATACATAAAATGCTACAAAAAAACAGACGTTGGAAAGGCGGCAGTATTGAACCTCATCCCACTGATAAGGCCTTAATTGTCAATTACCAGCTGGAGGCTACAGTCTTTGGTGATCCCAATAATCCCATGTTAGAGGAGAAAAAGGTAAGTGTTATTTATACAAGCATACTTGCATACTTTTAAAAATACATACCGTAAAAACCTCTCGTTACTTTTTTCTACGTGTTTAGATGTTTGTTGTTGTTTATTTAATAGGACTTTGTTTTTGCAGCCTCTTACAGCAGAGTGTCACCTTGTGTTTTATCGTAACACAATTCCCTCTCTCTCATCTCCTTGCCTTGAGAGAAAAGTTACTCTCTTTTTCTTTCCTTGTAAATTCATTACAGCGAGTGTGTTTAATTTTCCTTTTTTGTACGCTCTTTACCCTTAAGTTAATTGTTTCATGGTTTAAAATTTATGGATATTCCGTTGTTGTTGTTGTTCGTTTTAGTTTTTTTCCTTTACTTAAAATGACTAATAGCCTTCGCAAGTGTATGAGTGTGTGTGTGTGTGCGTGCTCTAAATGAAAAAAATTTTCATTCGTTTTTACAGTTGTGTTGTTGTTGTTTTTTTTTAAATGAATTTTGCAGACATTTTTTCATTATAATCGTTGTTGTTATTATTGTTTGTTGCTTACTTAGTTGATAGAGTATTTGTTGTGTTTGTCCTCTGGCTCCCTTAATCATCTGTCATCTTTGGGTTTTTGAATACTTGAAAATACATTTTTTGGTTTTGTTTTAGGTTGGCAAAGCAATCAATTTATGAAAAAAGTGTGTCTGTAGAATATTTTCCGCATGATTTAAGATTTAATGAGCAACACAACACATTTTTATGTTTTTTTTTTATTTAATTGAATTGTAAATAAAATTTAATTGCTTTGAATTAAACAAATCTTATATTTAAAGAATGTTTGTTTGTTACTCTGCTGTTTTAATTGATTAAAAAAATTTGACAAAAACTTTACATTTAAATGCTCCAACAGAAACATTTGACAAAAGTATGCCTAAGATTGTTGATAATAAATTGATTTTCATATAGTTTTTCATAAGTTTATTCCATTTTTCCCTAATGTGCAGATGCTTGCGATAGATGACCAGAAAGTATTCGCATCAATTTTTAGTTTACTTCCCCGTCTCTTAACATGGTGGCGAACACGCTATTAAGGAAACTCGCCGGTTTCATCCGGAGCTCGGTTCAATCCCATCACTAACGGATCATGTAACACAAAGGGCGATATGGCCATCGACTGAACTTGCCTGTAAACGGCAATCTACGCGCGAACCTAACCTACCTTTCTTTTCTAAACATCAGCACATGGAATCAATCTCAATATCCATCTGCCATTCGTGTCGGTTTTTCATCTTACTTAAGCTTATATACAGCTGTGTTCAAAATAATAGGAGTGCTACCATGTAATATTTTTAAAGTTAAAATTTTGTATTCTACCAATTTGCAAAACATGATATATTTTAATGGTAGTTACAACGATATGTAAGAAATAAAATACAAAAAAGAATCTCGTAATAACTTCAATATTTACGATGAAATTGATTCATTTCTGTGTTTGCCCTTGAATTCAGTTGATCAAAAAAATAGGAGTGTGAGTGTTCCTTTAAAAATAAAAATATAACAGCACATAATTTAAAGAAAAAAGTGAAAAATAAGTACGGAAAAATGTAGTTAAAACTTTTTCTACAGTGATTCACATACATTTTTGTAATACTACGACGAGGAAAGCACTGTGCTGAAGAAAAGAGAGAACTAAGTAAAAATCTTCGAAAAAAAAGGCAAAACTTACAAAGAAACTAAGGAAATCTTAAGTTACTCCGATCAAATGATCACAAATGCATTAAAATATAAAAAAAAACCTCGAAACGCGTGGGCGCAAGGCCAAAACATCTACTGTCGATAACCGCCGATTTGTGGGATACAGCAAAATAAATCCTTCGGCGTCTTCAAAAAAAATTCAAAAGGATCTGAATCTTGCCGTAAGTGTCCCTACTATTCGTAGGCGTCTGATGGACAACAATTTATTCGCAAGAAGTTCACAAAAGGTGCCATTGTTGACATACAAAACAGGCAGCAGCACGCTTAAAGTTTGCCCAAGAACATATCAAATATCCGAAAGAAACATGGAGAAACCTATTGTGGACCGACGAAAGCAAAATTATTTTATTTGGTGGCACTGGGTCTAGACAGCATGTTAGACGTCCGCCCAACACCAAATATAAAGCTCAGTATACACAAAAGACAGTTAAACATGGTGGTGCAAAACTAATGATATGGGGAAGCTTTTCATATAATGGTTTAGGCCCAATACATCGAATTAGAGACATAATGGATAGGAACGTCTATGTCAGCATTTTGAGAGAAGTGATGTTACCATCATACTCCACGCCTCTAAAATGGATATTCCAACAAGATAATGACCCGAAACACACCAGTAAATTGGCAAATGAGTGGTTTCGGCATAATGGGGTGAAGGTTATGGCGTGGCCAGTTCAGTCTCCTGACCTTAATCCCATAGAACATCTATGAGGGATGTTAAAAAATATGTTATCGAGAGAAAACCGTCAAATACAACTGAGTTGTGGTCTGTAGTGCAAGATGGGTGGAATAAAATTCCATTAAAACAATGTCAGGATTCAGCTGACTCCATGCCTCGTAGATGAGCTGCTGTAATAAAAAGTAAAGGCTATTCTACCAAATACATATGTACATACATAACATAATTGATCATTACAACCCTTCAGTCGGGATTACGACCTAGTTTCTCACACCACTTATGTTGTGTGTGTTAATTTTATACATGAGTGGCGGGACAGTTTAAAGTCGACTCCAAACGACAGATTTTTGAGAAACTTTTCATGGCAATTTTATTTACTCTCAGAGTTTTTGCCAGAACTCTGCTGAGAGGAAGTCGTCGAAGAAATACTTTTTGTATTTTATTTTGATATCGTATTTAAAGTTTCTGATTATAGTCATAAGGATTTTTAACTTTTTTAATAGTAAATCTTTATGAAAACTGAAATACTCCTATTATTTTGAACAGCACTTTTTAAGATATTTTTTTTAAACTTCCTGTTACTTACTTGTTGAAAGCTTTATTTAATTAATGAATAACTTAAATAATTTAGTATTGAATCAACATTACATTACACCAAAAAATTTAATTAAACCATGCTTTTTTATTTGTTAAAATTTAAGCTTTTGTTTTTCAATGGGCTCACTCCTATTTTTATGAACACAACTGTATGTATATTAGCGTTGTAGGTCCTCCGCTCGTTTTCCCCTACATATTGTCTAAGATGGCGTTGCCTGATCTTTTTGATATTTCTTGATATCCTCAGGGACCTTTGTGATTGCATTATTAGCATGAAATGAAAATATGTTCGTCTCCTCACATCGACCATTGCATAGATAGTTTTCGTATTAATGCGTGCCAATATGCCAACTCTAAGAGTAATGCGTTTCCCATTTGTCTGCCGCAAATTGCAAATTGACGGTAAAACTGTGTTTTTTTTTTCGAGTAAATTGATGTGTTAGCATTGTCTCCCGTTTACACTCTATAAGAGCCTTTGCGATGTTATATAACTATTGTGGGTTTTCCTAATGCGCTATAAACATCACTGTCCCCGCTAGCTAAACGTTTTACTTGTGTGTCTAGCTCGCTGCAACGTATCAGCAGATGTAGTTTAACACGACCAGCGCTAATGAGTTTAGATTTTGTAGTTCGATTATACGCCAGGTTTCAACGGAGATCTATTCCTTTCGTAAAAGTCCTTTATGGCGGAGTGAATAAACATGGACTCGCTCTTTCCCTTACGAAAGTGCGCGCAAGTGCGTAAGATCCAACAGAATTTCCTAAGACTTTGGAATATACAGCGGCGGCTTCTCTAACCTTTACCTTACGTAAGATTATAACACGCATGGTGTTTCTATTGCCGTAATTTCTTATAGCTGCTAGTTTATACGTATTTTTGCAACTAGAAAATGGTCATTATTTGCCATTTATCCTTATTGACGCGTGATCTATTTCGTTATATGGTCCAAAGAAACACAGGTGTCCTAATGGATTGCGCTGAGAGGGAATACCGACCCACCTACACCCAGAATATTCGCCGCACACATGTCAAATTATAGTTCACTATTCTCAGTCTTGTGAAAAAGTAAATGGATGGTCATAACTGACCATCACTGTACTATGCAAAGTACATTCAAACAAATGTTGGACCTTCACCGGCTTTTTTTTTGGCAATTCGATTAAAAATAGTAACAAAAATACGATTTGATTACTCGCATATTCCATTAAACAAAAAATAATCTCAATAAACAATAATTAAATAAAAAAATTATTATTAAATGATAAAATCATCGTAAGCAGATAAGCAAAAATTAAAACAAAACGCAGCATAGTACAGTTCAATCGTTATTTCTTCTTCTTCTTCTTCACATTTTTCACATAATCATTATTTGCCAATTAATTAACGCTTTAAAAAAGTGTAAACAACACAGTTTCAGACAACAACCTTTAACGCTGTTATTGTAACGCTATTATGCTAACAGATGAGAGAAGTCCGAAGAAATAAAACGAGCAACAACAACTACAACTTCACGTTGGTTTTTTTTTCACTATGATTTTGAAAGCGAATTTGTTTTGGTGTTTGTTTTTGGGTTTTTGTTTTGTTTTTATTTCCTTTAAATTTGTTGTTGCTGTTATTGTTTTCTAACTGTGCTATACTGTAAGTGTTGTTTTTCTAAATGAGTGTCATAATTAAGAAAGATTGCATGTGTGTATGTGGGTAAGTGACCGAACATTTTCGTCAGCAAACGATCAAGATTTATGTATTTCGTCTTCTGAAGCAGTATTCTTCGTCGAATGCTCAACCATTTATAAATGTTTCAGTGAGAGCTGCTTTCCATCTACCTTTTGTATCCATTTTGTCTTATCCAGGATACGTCCAGTGTTGTATACTCGTTTTCCCAAACTTATTTTGGAAGGTAGCGTTGCCTAATTTTATTTATTGTTGATGTTATACTCTCTGGAGGAAATCGGGATACTTCCTGTATGAATTATTTGTGGGGAAAGTATAGTGAGGTAATTTTTAAAATTCGAAATTCATGATAAAAATATATTCGCCTCTACTATACAAGGAGTTGCTACACTAATATTATGTTCAGACATGTACTTTTATTGAATTAATATTCGGTTTATTGATAACAATATTTTTTAGTGTTCAGACACAAAATTTATTTGACAGCTGGTAAACAAAACAGCTAATTGCTTCAACAACATTGCTTTTAATTTAATCGCGAAAATTAGTGCCAAAAAAATATGAGAAAAATGGAAAAGAATTTAACATTGGAAAAAGTCTTACTAGTGATTAACCGAAACGCCAAGCTGTTGCGGTTAGTAGGGAATATTTCTGACTCCAGTAAATAAATAAAATACAAACCTTTCTGCTGACCTTCCATTTTTTTTGTCGTTGTTTTGTTTTTATTTGGTGTTGCCATTTGAGTTGTCAAATATCAATAGAAAGTGTTCGGAAAATAGTAATATGCTCACTGAACGTACTTATGACAGTGCTGTATTCAAATACTTTTAATCAATATTATAACTATTTATGAATTTATTGAGCAATAATTAATTGACATTTTATATGAAATATTGAGATCAATAATGCCGTTTATTGTGATTTTCTCAATATACGTGCATGTCTGAACATAGTATAACTGAAAAGCTATTGCTTTTGAAAAAAATAATTCTTTCGGCTATTTCCCTTCCAAAGCTTCTGGCAAAAACCCCGCCAGAAAAAAATCTGTCGTTTGGAGTCAGCTTACAACAGTAGGCGCCGCCTATCATGAATAGAAATTAAAACACACGACATGGGTGGTGGAGAAGCTAGATTGTAATCTTCACTGAAAAGGTTGCAATAACCAACTAAGTAAGTATGTAAAATTAGAGAGCCTGTATTCCAACACGCCTCTACAGTAATCCGATACTGGCCGTCTTTATATCATGGAGCACGGATTAGACTTTGGTGTGAAGATGTTAGGGATTGGGATACAACCGTCTTTGAGATTATTCAACGCCTTAAAATCTTAGGCTTATGGTTGCCCAGGCCAGACATCAAAATAAAATACAAAAAGTATTTCTTCGGCGACTTCCTCTCAGCAGATTTCTGGCAAAAACTCTGCGAAGTAAATAAAATTGCCATGAAAAAGTTTCTCAAAAATCTGTCGTTCGGAGTCGACTTTAAAGTGTAGGTCCCACCACTCATGTATAAAATTAACACACACAACATAAGTGGTGTGAGAAACTAGGTCGTAATCCTGACTGAAGGGTTGTAATGACCAATTATGTGTGTTATGTATGTAAGACATCTTTGTTCGAATAATTCGATAAACTCTCAAAATCGTGGCCGTTTAATATTGTCCATCCTTCTAGCCGTAATTACGGCTGCAATACTGTTTGCGGATCGAAGTATTCTACTAAGAAAGCATTTTCTTTTCCACACCTCAATTAAATTTTTAATTTCAACAGCATAACTGGCTTGTGAATTGTTTTCTCTAAACAAAATGTCTATTGCCACTCAAATTGTTCACTGGGTAATGGCATTAGGTAGTGTGGCAGATCGCCAGTACATGGACATCAATTCCACACTTGAGTGTTAATTTATGCTAAAAAATCAATATTTGTTTAGCACTTTAGATTATGGAAAAAATAAAAATAAATACTAAATACTAAATACCAACAACAATAATAATAATAACAACAAATTCAACTAATGTTTACTAAGTGAATATTTGTTTTATTATTGTTGTTATCCTAGGCTTAAGCTGTCGTAGCTATCACAGACAGAGTGTTTATAGAGTTTAACGTTGAGTTTAATTTCTATTTTTTGCTTTGCTAACGGTTATTGATCTTGGGTGTCATTTGAAAGTCAATTACCAGTCAGGGTTGGATTTCGATATGGCTGCGTGTGGAGTAGTTTTCCTTCTCCATGTAAAATTGAAATTCAGTTGATCAATGAAACCTAGAGACAAGGGCATGTTAATGTTAATGATAATGCGATCATAATGGGTGTTAATTAATGCAAACAAATGAAGGCAAACAAATAATATATGTTTTCCTTTGTTGGGAAAATATTTTTTAATTTAAAAAAATTCAAATTTTTTGGAGCCTTAGACATTTTGTTGGATTTCGAGAGTTTGTAAAGCGATTGGAAATCCGAAAGGTCTTTAGTAATTCAATCATTAATGTCTTTATCCCATCAGCAATGTTTAGTCATAGTTGTACCAAGATAAAGGCGATTTTGTGGGAGCTTTTTTTAACTAAAGGGTGTTTTTTATAGAGGTATAGAACTTTAAGTTGCAATAAAACAACGATTGATTATTCGATTGATATGAATTTTATTTATCCGAAAAATAATCTTGTGGCATTACATTTTAAATATGATTTCTGGCATATGACCGCCACGGCTGGCGCGGATGTAGTCCAATCTGGACGTCCAATTTTCGATGACTTTTTCCAACATTTGTGGCCGTATATCGGCAAGAATACGGCGAATGTTGTCTTCCAAATGGTCAAGCGTTTGTGGGTTTACCGCATAGACCAATGACTTTACATAGCCCCACAGAAAGTAGTCTAGCGGTGTTAAATCACAAGATCTTGGAGTCCAATTCACAGGTCCAAAACGTGAAATTAGGCAGTCACCAAACGTGTCTTTCAATAAATCTATTGTGGCACGAGCTGTGTGACATGTTGCGCCGTCTTGTTGAAACCACATCTCTTGGACATCATGATTATTCAATTCAGGAATGAAAAAGTTTGTAATCATGGCTCTATACCGATCACCATTGAATGTAACGTTCTGGCCACCATCGTTTTTGAAAAAGTACGGACCAATGATTCCACCAGCCCATAAAGCGCACCAAACAGTCAGATTTTCTGGATGTAACGGTGTTTCCACATACACTTGAGGATTACCTTCACTCCAAATGCGGCAGTTTTGTTTGTTGACGTAGCCATTCAACCAGAAGTGCGCTTCATCGCTAAACAAAATTCGCTTATGAAAATCTGGAACAACGGTAATCTCGTTTTGGGCCCATTCGACGAATCTACGCCTTACTTCATGATCGTTTGACTTCAATTCTTGCACGAGTTGGATTTTGTAAGGACGCAAACCAAGATCCTTCCGCAAAATCTTCCATAAAGTGGATGGACACAGATCCAATTCCTGTGCTCGATGGCGGATGGACTCCGTTCGGGTCTTCCTCAATGCTACGCTACGCTACAGCAGCAATAGCTTCTTCTGTACGCACCGTACAGCGTCTCTGGGGATGCGAGTTATCAATAAGAGTAAACGTGGTGCGAAAACGTTCCATGGTTAATCGAATTAACTGCTCCGATGGACGATTTTGTCGACGATAAAATGGACGTAGTGCGCGATACGTTTTCCGCACAGAACCATTATTTTCGAAATAAAATTGCACTATTTGCAAGCGTTGTTCAGGCGTGAGTCTATTCATGATGAATTGCCAAACCAAACTGAGAATAAATCACTTGACAGCTGTTAAATCGGTCGCCATCTTGAAAAGTAATGCCAACTTAAAGTTCTATACCTCTATAAAAAACACCCTTTATTAATCTACGGTCACAGGAAACATGCAACAGTCTATGCCTAAAGAGAAGCTTAATCCCGATTAAACTTTTGTTTAGAAAATCAATAGCCAAGTCCCCAATAACCATTTGATTAATGAAACTGCAACACATTCCCCCCTCCATCGTCCTCTTTTACTGCTCTCACCATCAGTATTTAACATCAATCACACACACATTCAACTAAAAAGAAGAAAAACTTGATGAATTTTTTTATGGCAAACAAAAATTTAAGTTTTTTTCTTCTATTTCTTCTTCTCCTTTTAAAATTCCAGCAGAGCGGTTCAATACAATTTCAGTTGTTGGTAATTAATTGCCGAAGGGAGGGGAAGGAGGCAACAGCGTTTGGGTAGGCTGTCTTGCTGATGATGAAGACGATGACGATGATTTAACGTTGATTTCTTAATTAATTTCATGGCACATTCATTATAAAGTTATGAGGCACAGGCACACATGTGGTCTTTATTTGCTTCTGTAATTTTCGATTTATTTTTTCTTTGCTTTTCTTATTTTCTATTCTCTTTTGGTTTGTTTTTCTTGAACAAAATATATTGAAAAATGGAAAATTCATCAAAATTGTGGAATGAACGTAATACGCGCACAAGGTTTTCTTCCAACAACTCAATTGTTTCTCTTTTTTTTTTTTTTTTTTTTTTTTTTTTTTTTTTTGCAAAATGCGGCCAAGTATTAATTGTAAAATGCCCTACAACCAGCAAGCAGTTTTAACTGCTTCAACAATGGATTTGTTAGCAATATTGTGGAAATTCTTGAAGTTTAAAGAAAAATGGTTTGAGAATTTTGGGCTGGTTTGTTTCTTAAGACTGTATTATGGCGATGTGGTTTGATAGATGATACGGTCCCTCCTTTGTTCTAGGTTAGGTTAGGTCGGAGTGGTAGCTCTGCTATCACAAAGCTCACTTGAGCACGCATAGCGGCCCGTTGTGATGCCACGGGTGAACGCAGTCCCTGTACTAACCAAGTTCCACCAAAATCAGGGAAAAGGAAGAAGTTTGTCAGCGCGAGGGCTGCACAACAAAAGCACGACTACCCCGCACTGGAAAACCAGCCAGAAAGTTTGATGAACGAAGCTATATCCTTGATGTCAATAGATGATAACTCCGTTAAGCTGACAAGAAATGAAGAGCCCAATAGCCTATACCTACACCTAGCAAGAGACGGGCACTGACAAAGAAAGTGAACAACAGTCTCCTCTTCCTCAGTGGACCTGCATCCACGGCAGAAGTCGTTGAAAGGGAGCCTCATTCTTTCCACGTGTCTACCCATGACGCAATGACCTGTAAGCACGGCCACTGTAGTCGAGATGAAATCACGAGCAAGACCAAGTAATCTGTTGGTACGCTTTCCATCCATCTTGGGCCAGGTGAGTCTAGCGGTAGAGCAGGACTCCCGAAAGAACCTCCGCGCAATGGTCAACTTGACCGAGACAAGTGGCATACCCAATTCAACAGAAGAGGATTCCGGAAGGAGCGCACCAGCTCTGGCGAGCTCGTCGGCCCTACAGTTTCCCGGAATTTCACTGTGGCCGGGGACCCACGTCAAAGATACACTGGTTAAGCGCCCCGAGAGAAGGCCGAGACAGCGGCGACATTCCCTAACGATGCCAGAGTTAATCACGAAACCCGATAGAGATCTTATCGCGGCCTGACTATCAGAAAAGATCGAGACGCGAGTGAAAGGAGCATCGTTGATGAGAGAAGGTCGAGACAGCGGCGACATTCCCTAACGATCTCAGAGTTAATCACGAAACCCGATAGAGATCTTATCGCGGCCTGACAATCAGAAAAGATCGAGACGCGAGTGCAAGGAGCATCGTTAATGAGGATCCATTGAGCGGCCCGGTAAATTGCCATCACCTCCGCCTGAAACACACTGCAGTAGTCCGGCAGACGGAGAGAAATATTTAGGTCCAGTTTCCCAGAGTAGGCACCGCTTCCAATCCCATTATCGAGTTTAGTGCCGTCGGTATATATATCCAGGTCCTTTGTTCTAGCAAGGCGAAGTTTATTTCCCAGTAATGATTCCCTCTTTGGGAATAATTTAATCCATGCAAATCGGTAGTGATGCTTATCAAACATGTATTGGTCGTGATTTTCTATATTAGCGGAGGAACCCGCGGGTTAGAGTTGGACTAGGGGACTTTTATATCGTCTCCTAATTCATAGTTTGTACATTTTACAAAGGTCTTACCGAGTATGTCCTGGGTAACTGGTCACCCGCAAAACTTAGTCACTGACAGTTTAACAGAAGCAGGCAGTAATAAAGTCGATGTGAACCAGCTTAGTCGACTTCAAACTGTACAAGATGCAGCAATATTGCAGGAGTGCAAATCAGACAAGCTCTTACAATACATCAGGAATGGAATACGCAAGAATGCACGCTCAACTGGAATACTACATCACACATATATCGTCCGAATGCGGATGCTTTCGACAATATTTTCACCGTTTTGAGCTAACAAGCAGTCAAAGTGATACCGCGAAATATGTCACGTTCGAATGGAAAAGATTCACTGAAAAACGTAGTGCACTAGACAAAGTTTACGGCTGCAGACCGCTAACCGCTAAATATTTAATGTGCCCACGTAGTGCGAATTGGAAACGAGAGAGAATGCCGGGTTTTGCTGCAGCGTATAGAAGCAACAACGACATTAATAACGGGCGGACATCGAACGGAGACTATACTCTTGCTTTTTTACTTAATAGGGCATTATAACCCTTTGGTTTGCGAGATTAGGTCACTGACGGGGATCTGGAATAGATCCCAGCAGGACTATTGCAGGGCATGTTGCGATGAGGAGGAGTTGGAGACTATCGAACACCTCCTCTGTAACTGCCCAGCCCTTGGTAGATTGAGGTTGAGGACCCTTGGTAGGCCATTCTTTGAGATTTTGAATTCTATGTCGAGAGCCGACATCAAGGCTCTCCACATATTCATTAGTGGCTTAGGCTGGTTGAGAGGCTAGGACTTCATCGGTGTAGTCGCGCTCTCCCATTCTTTTGTTGTGTCTGATCTGTGTGATTCCTCCGCTTCCCACTCCCCCCTTTCCCATATACCCTCCTTTCATCCTACCCCCTATACTATCCTTTCCTCCTTTAGGAAATGAACCACCACTTATGTTGTGTGTGTTAATTTTATACATGAGTGGTGGGACCTACAGTTTAAAGTCGACTCCGAACGACTCTTTGAGTATACCTCCTGCATAAAAGTGTAGGGTATTTTAACAATCAATCTTTATCTCCTCTTAATTTCTTAACGTTATCAGCACACATACTCTGATGGTTTAAATGTTTTGACCGACTTGTTACTCATAATTTTATGGCAGTACAGGGTGGGTAACGGCAGGGAATGGTAGAGTATGGGTATGGCTATGGCTATGGCTATGGGTTTGTGTGTTGGTGTGGCCATATTTTCAAAAACGAACAACTGACTCAAGTGAGTCATTCCATGGATAATAGACGTCAGTCATATATTACACAGAAGCAGAAGCAGAAGTTAGTGTGGCAGTGTGGTGCTGATTCAGTGTTGCATGGAAAATGCGTAATTGTTGCATTATGAGTTGTTGTTGTTGTTGTTGTTGTTTTGTTTTGTTGAATTATACAATCGCATTTTGATATCTCTATTGTTTGTTGTTGTTGTTTTTTATTGTTTTCTATTATTAAACGTTATTAAGAAATACAACCATAATAATAGTAACAACAACAACAACAATAATAATAATAATAATCAACAACAACAAAAGTAAACTAAATTTGGTAAATAAATCGCAATGAAGAGCAAAAAAAAAAATAATTCTGAAACAACAATAATTTTTTAATTTTTTTTTTTTTTTGCTTTATTTGGCAATTTTTCTAGAAAATTTATTTAATTTCCGTTTGGTTTAGAGTTTCTATGGCCTTATAAGGGAACTTGTTTAGTCATTAACCTTAACACTTTCATTCTAAGTCCAGCTAACTGGGGGATTCTGCGAAAGTAAATCAATTGCAAATCCGTTTAAATTTTAAACGATGTCAACATATCGTTAAATGCTTTAAAAAACCTAACCTAACTTTGTTTGTCAGTTTATTAAGCATTTTCTGAAGAGAACAAATGCACTTCGACTGTTGAGCGCATTACATTGGAGTTGAGGAGAAGACTAATAGGTTTGTGATTGGGAAACGCTTCTATTTTGCTAAACAAGATGAAGTGTTAAGTGTCATTTTTGTCGCCGTTTTAGAACTTTTTACGATGCTGATGGTCAAGCAATGGTGGTTATGCTTATGCAGAGTCGGCGTTGGAAGATAGGATGTTAAGAACCTCTGGCTCTGACTTTATGAAATACTGGTTCATCTTAGTTACTTACTCAATTGGTAATTACAGCCCTTTAGTAAGGATTACAACCTAGTTTCTCAATCAATCCATATTGTGTGTGTTTTATCCATGAGTGGCGGAAAGTCAGTGACAGATTTTTGGGGAACTATTCATAGCGAAGTCGCCGTAGTAGTGATAGTAGATAGTGTGTTGGCTTATTAGACGCAAGGCCACAGTTCAAACCCCAGGTCAGACATAAAAACGAAATATGAAAAAAAATTCTTCAGATGAAGTCATCTCAGCAGATTTCTGGCAAAAACTCTGAGTATAAAACTAAAAATTGCCATGAAAAAGTTTCTCAAAAATCTGTCGATCGGAGCCGACTTTATATATACTTTTATATATACTTTTTGTAAAGCCAGGGTTCGAGTCCCATGCCAGACATCAAAACGAAATGCAAGAAAGTATTTCTTCGGCGACTTCCTCTCAGCAGATTTCTGGCGAAAACTCTGTGAAATAAATAAAAATTGCCATGAAAAGTTTCTCAAAAATCTGTCGTTCGGGGTCGACTTTAAACTGTAGGTCCCGCCACTCATGTATAAAATTAACACACACAACATAAGTGGTGTGAGAAACTAGGTCGTAATCCTGACTGAAGGGTTGTAATGACCAATTACGTACGTACGTATTTGTCTTGATGTCTGGCCTGGGGCTCGAACCCTGGCTTTTCGTCTAATAAGCCAACACACTACCTACTAGACTACGGCGACTATGTATTCGATTTCCATTGTGGTACACGCCGTGCTGGCCAGTGAGTTCACAATACAACTCCAGAGTATGCCAGAGGCTTCAATATGGCCATTTCGAGGAGAAAAAGGCCTCATTCACAGCTTAGACGTCGATAAAACATTTGAAAAGCAGTTGACGGCAGCCTGGCTGTCCGGTTATATTGCGTCCAAGTTTCCGCCTAGAGAGTCTGCATGACTTCCTGTTTATACAACCGCATCCCATTTTCCCTTTATTCTTTCTTTCTTTGGTCCTCTATGTCATTGAACGCCGCCATCCCCGTATACAGATATTTTTCTCTTTAATTGCATCTCCCAAATGCTACACCCTGTATTATGTTTTACCAGTTATTTTTTAATTGTTTTTATATTTTCTTAAACAAAAAGAAAAATCACAATAAAAACAATAACAATAACAACTGCTTCGTTGAGTTTTCCCCAACCAGAGTATGTGTTTGGGTCTGTGTGTGTGTGTGTGTGTGTGAGTGTTGCCATGATGATGAAATTGCTCGTAATGTCGTCGTAACGTGATTAAATTTTTTGTATTTTGTTTTGGTTTTTTTCGGTATTGTGCACAGAAACATTTTTGTTACCAATTTATCACCTATTTTTGGCCATAAACAATAACACAGTAAATGAACGAAGCACTAGGAACGATGCCGGCTCCCGTAAAAACCCATCCCCCCTAAACAGCCAGGTTATGCAGCAAGCAATCTTTGGCTTGGGTATTTATGAAATCAAAAACCATTTTTTTATTGTTGTTGTTGGTTTTAGTTGGTTTTAGTTGGTTTTTGTTAGTATTTGTTGTTGTTGTTGTTGCAGCCTAGATAATGTTGCATGCAATGATTTCTATTTTGTATGAGTTTTTCTATGTTTTTTTTCTGCCTTAAACGATAACACACTTCTTGCTTGAAATCATGGGCTTTTTAAACACAGGCAGGCAGTTAGTCACGTCAGTCAGTCAGTTAGGTTTTCCATTTGGTTTGCAATGGTTTCAGTTGGGTTTTGTTTTGTTTTTTTTTCACTGTTTTTAGGTTTTTTCATTTTACTGGAGGAGGGTTTGAAGCGTAGTTTTCGTTTCTTCTTTTATTATTATTGTTTTTGCATTGTTGTTGCTGTTGTTGTTGTTTTTATTGTTATATTTATACAAACAATTGAATTGTTATTATCGTCTGTTTTATTTTTATTGTTTCCATTGTTTTTAGCCATTGAATATGAACAATAGAACCCCTAAACCTTTAGAAATAATCGATAAACGGTTTTGCCCTCAAACAAAAGAAATTTCCATTCTAATGTAAAATGTTGTAAAAAAAGAAAGAAAAATAGAAATGAAAAAGGTTTTTCTTTTTTTTTATTTGATTTGAAAAGCATATTGAGTTCAATTTGCCTGCAGATAGGCAATGGATTTTTATTTTTACAGCCGCCTTAATGTATGCTTTTAGCTTTGAATTTCTCTGCAAATCTGTGGAAAATCTTGTAGAGAAATTCAAATTGGAAGGGCAACTGTTTATTAACCCTACAGGACCAGCGTATGCTTGTATCAATTATGAGTTCAAACAAAACACACAATCCAACAGTGCATATATAGAGGAGGTTCCAAAAGTAGCCAAACAAAGAAAATACAACAAAAAAAAATTGGAGAATTTCCTACTCACGCAGAGCATTGTAAGCGGAGAGTAAGTTATTATTTATTATCATCCAATTTCGCAGATGATACATGTGGTGACTTGAAGTTTCGTTAAAGACGTGTCTTAAAGCAACCAGGAAATTAACCTAATGACCCTTAGCATATGCTGGGGCTGCCAGCTACACTGTGAAGCTAGTAAAGCAAAAATCAGATGTTCCACAGAAGTCAGATGCTACTTGAACCGATGTTCCTATCGGTTCGTGTGAAGTATTTAATTTTATAAAGGGTGTTTTTTATAGAGGTATAGAACTTTAAGTTGCAATAAAACAACGATGGATGGATTATTCGATTGACATGAATTTTATTTATCCGAAAGATAATCTTGTGTGGCATTACATTTTAAATATGATTTCTGGCATATGACCGCCACGGCTGGCGCGGATGTAGTCCTATCTGGACGTCAAATTTTCGATGACTTTTTCCAACATTTGTGGCCGTATATCGGCAATAATACGGCGAATGTTGTCTTCCAAATGGTCAAGCGTTTGTGGCTTTACCGCATAGACCAATGACTTTACATAGCCTCACAGAAAGTAGTCTAGCGGTGTTAAATCACAAGATCTTGGAGGCCAATTCACAGGTCCAAAACGTGAAACCAAAACCAAACGTCTTTCAATAAATCTATTGTGGCACGAGCTGTGTGACATGTTGCGCCGTCTTGTTGAAACCACATCTCCTGGACATCATGGTTATTCAATTCAGGAATGAAAAAGTTAGTAATCATGGCTCTATACCGATCACCATTCACTGTAACGTTCTGCCCACCATCGTTTTTGAAAAAGTACGGACCAATGATTCCACCAGCACATAAAGCGCACCAAACAGTCAGTTTTTCTGGATGTAACGGTGTTTCCACATACACTTGAGGATTACCTTCACTCCAAATGCGGCAGTTTTGTTTGTTGACGTAGCCATTCAACCAGAAGTGCGCTTCATCGCTAAACAAAATTCGCTTATGAAAATCGGGAACAACGGTAATCTCGTTTTGGGCCCATTCGACGAATCTACGCCTTACTTGATAATCGTTTGGCTTCAAATCTTGCACAAGATCCTTCCGCAAAATCTTCCATAAAGTGGATGGACACAGATCCAATTCCTGTGCTCGATGGCAGATGGACTCATTCGGGTCTTCCTCAATGCTACGCTCTACAGCAGCAATAGCTTCTTCTGTACGCACCGTACAGCGTCTCTGGGGATGCGAGTTATCAATAAGAGTAAACGTGGTGCGAAAACGTTCCATGGTTAATCGAAGTAACTGCTCTGATGGACGATTTTGTCGACGATAAAATGGACGTAGTGCGCGATACGTTTTCCGCACAGAACCATTATTTTCGAAATAAAATTGCACTATTTGCAAGCGTTGTTCAGGCGTGAGTCTATTCATGATGAATTGCCAAACCAAACTGAGAATAAATCACTTGACAGCTGTTAAATCGGTCGCCATCTTGAAAAGTAATGCCAACTTAAAGTTCTATACCTCTATAAAAAACACCCTTTATAAAAGACCACTTTTGGATTAGTTGCGGCTGTTGATTCTTTCAAGGAAATTTTCAATCACCTTTTCGCACATTTCGACCGGTTTCACCGCGGTATACTTGACGAATGTCTAACGGCATTGATTCGCATGATCTTGTGTGCCACTTGAGGTCGCCTATACTTGAAATTACTTCTCTTTCCGCTAATTTTTCGAGCAATAGTATCGTCTTGATGTTCTGTTCATAACCTTCAATTGCATGCGAAAAAAATCGATTTTCATGCGGGCGTATTGCTCTCAATTGGTGTTAACGATTCTTTCAATTTAATTATCGCAAAAAAATACGGTCCAGTGGTACCTCCAGATCGTATTGCACACCAAACAATGAAATTTTCCCGATGACTTTTCCCTACTTTTTCTACTCCGATAGCCAGGGTGCGATAAAGTCTCTGTCGAACGTTGCGGATAATTCCAGGATCGTCAAAGAATGTCGCCGCTGCCTCAATCTCCTTTCTGGGCACCTCGGCGTCAAATTTTCTGTGTTCCCGGACACTGCGATATTCCGGGAAACTGCAGGGCCGACGAGCTGGCCAGGGCTGGCGCACTACTTCCGGAATCTTCCTCAATCAACGTGGGAATGCCACTTACCTCGTTCAAACTGGCTGTTGCGCGGAAATTCTCCCGGGATGCCAAGCGGTCCTGGGGCAATGAGGAGTCCTGCTCCATCGCTAGGCTCACTTGGCCCACAATGGATAGGAGACGTACCAACCAGCTACTTGGACTTGGCCGTAATATCATCTTGATCACAGTGGCCATGCTTACAGGCCACTGTGTTATGGGTAGGCACGCGGAAAGAGTGCGACTCCCATTTAACGACTTCTGCCGTGGATGCAGATCCGCCGCGGAGGAGGAGACTGTCATCCACTTCCTCTGTCAATGCCCATCCCTTGCGGGATACAGATATAGGTTATTTGGCTCTCCGATCCTTGTCAGATTGACGGAGCTATCGTCCATTGATATCAAGGACATAGCCCCGTTCATCAAACATTCTGGCTGGTTTTCCTGCGTGGGGTAGTCGTGCTTTTTGGAAAATGTGCAGCCCTTGCCCTGATCAACTTCCCCCTCCTTGGATCGGAGGAACTTAGTCAGTGCAGAGGCTGCGTTCACCTGTGGCATCACAACGGGCCGCTATGCGTGCTCAAGTGAGCTTTTTGGTAAATTAAAGCTACCTCGTTAACCTAACCTAGCCTAACCTTTCCCAACTACTACGGCAATACTGCGTCCCTTAGACTTTCATTGTTACATGATAATCAAATCGAGCCGTAAAATATGTGCAATTGCCGCAATTTCTCTAACAGAAGCGATATTTTTGGCTGTGCTCTCATTGCAATGAAGGAAAAATCTGTAAGACTTCTAGTTTATTGGAATTTCTCTGTAATACAGGCAATTCCTTACACATTAGGTCGATTATGACAACCATTATCGCCCTGTAATCCTGGAAAACTTGCTGCGTTTGAACCACAATTTTAAAAGCCGACAGCCTTGCCATAGCAATAGTGAAAAAACTATTTTCTTAAACCATCCCTTTACGGTTAAATTTCTTTGTGCAATTTTTCTCAGTGTAAAATTCAATAAATTGACCAGTTTGAACAATAAAAATATAGAATTTATAATTTGTTGAAATATACCTTTTTGTTAAATGTATTTTTTTTATTTTCTTTCTGATATTTAATTTTATTGATTGTCTATATTTATGCCATAATTTTTTATTCATTTTGCTGCTTCTTTTTATTTTTATTTCTAACCAAAAAATATACGTTTTTACGGTCAAAATCACACATCACAGACAGCATCGTTTACACGTGTGAGTATGATTGAATGACTATTTATTTTTTGTCTACGGGACAACACTGTCACTGGGACTGGTTTGTTTTGTTTTGCTTGTGATATTCATACTCCATACGCCACAAATGTTTGAATTTGTGGTTAGCCATACATACAATAACAAAAAATACTACGATATTTTAAAGCAAAATATTGTAAGTAAAATACATACACTTACAGTCTTGCTTACTCTAAAATTTGTTTGTTTATATTAAAGGAGGAAAAAAACCTGTTTGCTATTAATTATCAATATTTGTGTTTGCATTTGTTGTTGTTTTTGTTGTTTTCTATTTCTATAAATAACTATGCATTATTATTATACGTTAGTGTTGTTTTTGTTTATAGTTAAACAATATTTGGCGGAAGAAAATTATAATGGTATTGTGCCCCATTACTACTTAGGCTTTGACCCTACACACACGCACTCAAACATTCTCAAACCCTCTCTATTATAACACACGATCATTATCTTTGTTATTGGTTTTGGTGTTATTAATACTCTTGTTTTTATTTTAACTTCACGAACTATAAGAACAGCAACAACTATAAACAAAATTGATATCTCATTGACCTTGTAGCTTGTGCTCGTTCTCTAGGCGAATTAGTTTTTTTTTTTGTGTGTGTTTCTGGTTGTTATTTTTATTTTATTAAATGCGTGTGAGAGTGAGTGTTTTTAATGGCAGCTAATAATAATTTGACAGCTAATTATGCATCAGTGTTGTTGTTGTTTAATTTTTTTTGTTTTAATTTATTGCTGAAGTAATAAAACTTATTAAAGTTTATGTCTGATTATTTTTCAATTCTTTAGGTTATAATTTAAAACGTATTTTCATTCGTTAAATTAAAATTAATGCTCAAATAAGGTGCTTAAAATAAAACAACAATTACAATAACAATAATAATAATTATTTTATTTTTTAAAAAATTAAAAAGGTTATCACATCACACTGTACTAGGAATTAAAAAATTTTTGAGTGACCAAAGATGCAATTTTAATTCCGTCAATTTTAGAAAACATTATCTGACTTTACTGATAAGAAAATTCATAGTGAACCTGAAATTGAAATTATTTAACCCTCAATCTGCCGTATAGCACCCTGTTGGCTTCCTATAAGCGAATTCTGAATTTGAATCTTAGTTTTGATAAAAAAAAAAATATACAACTATCCCTCAGCAGTTTTCTGACAGCCATTTCAAATTCTGTGTAGGTATTAAGTTGAGGATTTCAGATTGGATCTCCTGAAGAAGTGGGGAACACCCATTTTCAAGAATAAGCAGAAACTTAATGGGGCTACTGGGGCGGTAATCTTTTGTAAGATTGTCGTCGGGTTGCAGATTTATTATAAAACGAGTGGCAACAGAAGTATGCAAAATTACGACAATAACTCCGTTGTGGACTTTAGGGCAGAACGAATTAGTTTATGTTAATTTTCAGAGCGGAGTAACCTTCTTGAACATAAAATAAGAGCTAATGCTCTTATTAGATTAGTTTCTCATTTCAAAGGTGAGGTGATTGCTAGATTCATTGATTTTTCAACCTGCTGCCTCTAACAACGGGTTAGCGATTGGGTATGAAGGAAGGAGAATAGATTTTATAAGGATAGGACCCTAGTTTTGGCAATCGGTTGATCGTGGTATAGAGGTATAGAGGTATAGAACTTTAAGTTGGCATTACTTTTCAAGATTGCGACCGATTTAACAGCTGTCAAGTGATTTATTCTCAGTTTGGTTTGGCAATTCATCATGAATAGACTCACGCCTGAACAACGCTTGCAAATAGTGCAATTTTATTTCGAAAATAATGGTTCTGTGCGGAAAACGCATCGCACACTACGTCCATTATATCGTCGACAAAATCGTCCATCAGAGCAGTTAATTCGATTAACCATGGAATGTTTTCGCACCACGTTTACTCTTATTGATAACTCGCATCCCCAGAGACGCTGTACGGTGCGTACAGAAGAAGCTATTGCTGCTGTAGAGCGTAGCATTGAGGAAGACCCGAACGGAGTCCATCCGCCATCGAGCACATGAATTGGATCTGTGTCCATCCACTTTATGGAAGATTTTGCGGAAGGATCTTGGTTTGCGTGCTTACAAAATCCAACTCGTGCAAGATTTGAAGCCAAACGATCATCAAGTAAGGCGTAGATTCGGCGAATGGGCCCAAAACGAGATTGCCGTTGTTCCCGATTTTCATAAGCGAATTTTGTTTAGCGATGAAGCGCTCTTCTGGTTGAATGGCTACGTCAACAAACAAAACTGCCGCATTTGGAGTGAAGGTAATCCTCAAGTGTATGTGAAAACACCGTTGCATCCAGAAAAACTGACAGTTTGGTGCGCTTTATGGGCTGGTGGAGACATTGGTCCGTACTTTTTCAAAAACGATGGTGGCCAGAACGTTACAGTCAATGGTGATCGGTATAGAGCCATGATTACTAACTTTTTCATTCCTGAATTGAATAACCATAATGTCCAGGAGATGTGGTTTCAACAAGACCGGGCAACATGTCACACAGCTCGTGCCACAATAGATTTATTGAAAGACACGTTTGGTGACCGCCTAATTTCACGTTTTGGACCTCCAAGATCTTGTGATTTAACACCGCTAGACTACTTTCTGTGGGGCTATGTAAAGCCACAAACGCTTGACCATTTGGAAGACAACATTCGACGTATTATTGCCGATATACGGCCACAAATGTTGGAAAAAGTCATCGAAAATTGGACGTCCAGATTGGACTACATCCGCGCCAGCCGTGGCGGTCATATGCCAGAAATCATATTTAAAATGTAATGCCACAAGATTATCTTTCGGATAAATAAAATTCATGTCAATCGAATAATCCATCGTTGTTTTATTGCAACTTAAAGTTCTATACCTCTATAAAAAAACACCCTTTATATGTACATATACAGGGACTCTATTAGTTCAACATAATAAGACTGGCATATGACTCCTAGTGATGTCAGGTTTCTGAAAGGAACCTGGTATAGATTTCAGTTGGAGGTGAGAAGGAAATGGAGCATATGGTCTGTTCTTGTACAGCTCTTGGTAAAAGTATGCTGAATAGTCAATAAAGGCGATTCATTGACTCTCTGACGGGTGCTGATATTCATGATCTGCTGAAGCTTATTGTGGGATTAAGCTGACGGTGTCCTCGCACAACTGATTCTTTTGTTTCTGGTTATTTTCACTCACTGACTCCTTCATTATTTCCTGTCTATATTCACTTTTTTCGACTGTGAGCACAATGGATACCATGACCTCCGTGTGTATGTATTATCTGTTATAGTCTTCAACGATCTCTAACCGCTTTTTAACATCCGTTCAGTAAAAGTGTTTTATTCCTTTGCATACCTTTAAGGAACACACGGTTGTCAGACAGCAGCGACCTCTATCTTCTTAACTTCTTTGCTTTGTATCAGTCTCTTAAACTTCGATCTACTATAACAGGTTCCGGGAAGGTAGGATTGCCATCTTTCGCCACCAGAACTACAAGTTTTACAAGTTAACCTCAACGGTACCTAGAGATCAATGTTAATAGCTGAGGGTTAATTTTGTTTCCGTTTAACATGGCGACTGTTTGCTGTCATAAAGTTTCTGTCAATATATGGTATAAATAATTGCCTGCCCCTATTCATTTTGTTCGTTTCTCTTTTACTTTTTATGTGTCACACACATTTTTCGTCACCCAGTTTTACTTTGCAACACAAACTTGTGATGAGTCGTTCAACAAACTTGAGTATATTTTTGTAGTTGCTGTGTGCCATGAAAACAATAATTTGCCATTAAGAACGTGCTTATTTGTATTTTTTTACATGCGATAACAACAACAACAACAACACAATGTTAAAACTTAAGTTAATATTAAGGAAACAGAAAAGAAAATACAAAAAATAAAAGTAAAATGCAACTATGAACTCTATTCGATCAACGTTCTTTTTTATTCTGCTTCTATTTTACGAACAGCAAACTTTCAAGGCTTTTAAGAAAAAGGAGAAGAAAAGGGAAAGAAACGCTCAACTTTGTTTTGTTAAAACTTAAGCAATTGAACCCAACAAATAGAAAAATGTTCTTGCAAATGTTTAAAACAGTTGCCAAATATAAGGTGTCGTAAAAAGAAATCCATTAGTAGGTTTTCGTAATCCATATTGCACAAGTTTAAACAGCAATTGGAGCACAATATTACATCCAAATTTAATTAAATTTAACTGAAAACGTCTTTTTTTTATATATCGTTAGAGAGACTTATCCTTAGCCCAAAGCATCTGCTTAACTTGGGAAAAATTTATTTAAGAAACTGAAACAAAACAAAGAAATAATAAGAGAGAGGGAATATGCATATTTATACCTCTAAAGCAACTTAAAAGGAATAAAAAAAACAATTTACCATAAAAATCTGCGTATAATTGACCAGAATACCAAGTATTTCAAACTTTGCTAAGTAAAGCCTTCCATTTCAAGCAAAACTAATGTAATGCTTTTAACTACACCTTATATTTGCCATTTAAATTCGTTCTACTTTCAAATACATTCCATTATTAGTTTACTTATAAGTGTACAATTCGTTTCTTTCATTGTATTTTAAATCTTTCATACGTGTCGTATTCAATTTCTAGCAATTTAAACCTTCCTAAGACTGGTCTTTTCAAGCGTTTCCTTACTCTAGCTCATACTGCTGTTATATCTCAATGTAAATAAATGTGTTCTTGGATTTATATTCAATTTGTAGTTATTTAACCCTTTTGTGGAGGCTTATTAAAGTGTAAACAATTGTTTTACAGTGTAATAATGGGTGAAAGTGCGTATGAGTATTTATTTGAACCTTTAGCAACACTATTATACATTTGATTACTTATTCTCTACTCTCTTTTATACTGGTTTACAGTTCTTTATTGAAATGTAAACACATCAAGTTTTTTGCAGTGTAAGAATATGTAAGTGTTTAACTTCCATCTCTCTCTCTCTCCCTCACACATACACTATCATTCTGATTCTTTATTAAAATGTAAATAAACGTTTGGCAGTCAAAAGCCTTGGGATTCATATTCAATTTGTATTTATTTAACCCTTTAACAACACTATGCCTTCGTACTCTATTTACCATAATGCTCTCATGGCTCTTTATTAAAATGTAAACAAACGTTTTATAGTGTACAGCATATATGCGTATGTATTTGAACACTACGCCTTTAATACACTCTCACTCCCTTTCTCTTTAATTTTGATTCTTTATTAAAATGTAAACAAATGTTATGCCCTGTAAGAATGAGTATAAGTGTGCATGAGTTGTGTTTAAGTGCGAGTGAGAGGGTTATAAAATGATGACTAAAGTAATAAAATTCTTTAGTTTTAATTAATTTAGTTGAATAATAAATAAATGAAATTCTTTTTTTGTGTTCGTTTTTGTTGTAATATTTCATTCATGAAAATAATACGAGCATATGTCGTCAATTTTCATATAAATCATTCGGATGTTTATTGTTGTTGTGTTGTTTTATTTACATATGCGATGACACACAAACCCTTTTACAAACACGTACGTACACGTACACGAACATGCTATATTAAGAGAACGACGTGCACAAAGTTTTTTTTTATTAAATTTTACATATGCATACATGTACATATGTATGTGCGAGTGTATGTATGCATAAATGTATGTAAATAAAGTAACTATTTCCTTTTCTCTATTACAAGCATGAGACAAGAGTAGTAGCAGTAGTAGTAGAAGAGAGCATCTTATATCTCCCTCTCTGTCTCATACACTTGTTATAAAAGCTGAAAAACAACAATAAATAAGCATAACCGTTTAATTTTGACTTAAACTAACAAAATAAATAGAAAAAAATACCAACAAAATCTACTCTATGTGGGGGGAAGGTAAACTAAGTGTGATATTGTTTACATTAAAATTATTCAAGAATTTCTAGGAAATTTTAAGGAAATTTTTTTATTTTATTATTGATTTTTGTTTTTTTATCAATACGCGTGTTCTCAGTTCTTAAGCTTAATTTTTAAAAACATAACAATTTAATGTTGCTCATTAAACGATATCATGAATAATTTAATGTTAAATATTTGCCAAAACTTTTATCTGAGAATGGTTGCCAATCACTGTCTTGGACAGTAGCAAAGAAAATAAAGTATAAAGAATGTGCATTTTAACATAATTTGGAATATTTTTCAAAAATATTTCATGACGCGGGGGAAAAGATAGAAGGGAATGATACAGAAACCAAGAGCGTAACAATGCGTTGTTCTCATCGTGCGTTTTTTGTTGTTTGACCACTTTTTTATTTATTTTTCTGGTGTTAAAACCAGACGTCGGCACCAATGTCCCTCAGGGGAAGAACATCTTCGGCTTTTTACACACATAGGACACGAACATCAAGAATGTTCGTTAAAAAGAGCGTAAAAATCTTGTCAGTTTTTAAAGAAGAACGTTCATGTCGCTTTTTTCAGACTTCAATGATACACCCAAAGAAATATCACAGTAGTATTCACTAATATCCATGAGAAATGATTTCGATTACTGGAAGAATACTTGCCAAGTTAAATACGGTGTCTTTAGTGTCTTAGTGCAGTACAATTTTTCTATATTTTCCGATCACATATACATATCATTGGGTTAATAAGTAGACTTGAAATTATTACTAACAATTTTCCTCTAGGTTAACACATGCCTATGGTTATGGATTAGTGAGTGAGAGAGAGAAAATAAGTTGAGAGAATTTATTTATTTACAGCCATATAAAAGTGTTAGTAATATACTCTCTTTCTATTTTCATTTCATCAACATACATATGTAAAGCTGTCTATCTTTCGCTTAATAATTTTGGATAAATAAAAATAAAATAAAACATCGATTTTATTATTAAAAGAACATAAAGCTATCCATCTTTGGCTTAAAAATTAGGCCATGTTTTTTAGATAAATAAAAATAAAAAGAATAAAAAAACCATTTTTTATTAAAAGAAAAAAAAACGAGCATTCCAAAGCATTTAAAAAAAATATACTATGGGACAAAATAAAAAATAAAAAACACCCAGCTTTTGACATAGAACATTTTTAACACAAAATATTCTTCGAGTGTTATTCTGAAATAAAATGATAAAGCATCCGCAGCACATGTATTCTTGTCGCAGTCTGATCGACAACTAAATTAAAAAACACAAGAATACATACACATGTACATACGTACGATGAGAGCAACACATTGTTACGCTCTTTGTTTGTGTTCATTTTCCTTCTGTCTTCCTCCCCCTCATCAAGAAATAATTTTTAAAAATATTTTGGTGAGAGCGGGTCGTAATGTTACGACCCGCCATAAGAAATTTTACTTCTACATAATGCGTATTCTTTATATCCATATTCTTTGACAGTAGTTAAGCAAAATTTAAACTTACTTACTTAGCTGGTTCTTACAAGCCTTTAGCCAGGACTACAATCTAGCTTCGCTCACCACCCATGTTGTCTGTATTAAGTTTTATACTTGAGTGGCGGGACTTACGGTTTAATGCAAATTTTTTTAACTTTTCATGTGGAATTTTCTTTACACTCAGAGTTTTTGCTAGAAAACAGTAGAGAGAAAGTCGCCGAAAGAAATACTTTTCCATATATTCTTTCAAGAGGGCTAATGGATGCTTATCATTTAAAAACTTATGGCATTACAGTTGTTATTTCCTGAAAAAATCTTTTTCAGCCTGAAAATTTAACACATTCTTTGTTCTCATTGACTCCCAATGGACTACTTGCACATTCAAAAGTGTGTTTTGTGTGTTTAATGTGAAAGATTCCTTCCCCTTTAATTTATTTCTTAATTTTTTGTTATTGTTTTTGTACATTTTTATATTTTATTTGAATTATGAGTAATTTTAAACGCATTTAATATTAAACCAGTATTACAGCTCACTCTCCTATACACGCAAACACACACACACACATTCATTTATGTATGCAAACATTTGAAGCAGACACCAGTTTACGTTGCTCTCTGCCGACGCAGCTAGTAATTGTGGCAGTGTTTTTTGAGAGCCATATGACAAATATTTTTCACAAACTTACTTTGTTTGTTTTTATTATTTGCAGTGTTATTTAATTTATTGTTGTTGTTATTATTTTTTGCAAAAAAAAATTTTTTTTGTTTGATGTTCTGCTAAAGTAGTGTTCAAAATTTACTGCCTGTTTGGTGGTATTGTTGTTGTTATTTTTTGGAAAACTAGTATTAAGAAAAATTTAAACAAAAAAAATTGTTTTTAAAACACAGTCAAGTCAGTCAGTCAGTATCTTACAAACTTTCAACTTGAATACATTGTTTAACGAAAATGCCTTAAAAATAATAACAAAAATAATTAATTTATAAAAACGCTTATTTGTAATTTAATCGCGAATAAAAGTAGAAAAAAAACAACCTTTTGTTAGGCATTAAAACGGTAGTACGCTAATGAGTATCATTTTGTTATTATAACACTCAGTATAATAACCGTTACAATTGCCGTTTGTTGTTATTGTTTGTTGTTCATGTAATACTCATCGGGTTTTTAAAATGTACAATTGTTGTTGAAGTGTGTCTATATTCTGCATTAAAAACAAAACAAAACAAAAGAAAAAGCAAAAACAATTGTAATGAAAACAAAATAATTACGAGCATAATTGAAAGCATTGCTCTTGCTCTCATTCTAATTAGGCTCCTTTTGTGTGTGTGTTTTTTTTTTTTATTCTGTTTGTTTGTTGACAATAATTTATAACGGAGTTTAGTGTTGTTAAGTGCTTTTGTTCATGTCCCTTTTCTAAAGAAATTATAATCAGTGTTGTTAACAGGTGTTAAATTACAAATTATTTTTATTATCATCAGATTTTTTATGTGTTAATATGAAAAAAAACAAAAATAGTGCAACAAATTTATAACAAATATGGTCATTAATATTGAATAAAGCTTTTGTTTTCTCCTATTATATGTTATAACAAGTGGAACGAAAATAAAAACATTGTTGAACAACAAAATTATTAGAAATATGATGTCATATTTGATAGATTGTTTAAAATTATAAACGAAAGTTTCTTAAGAAATAAACTTCAAAAATCAAGAAATTCAAATTAAAAATAAAAAGAAAAATTTGTTTGCTAATATTTGATAACCTTTAGCAACAAAAAAGAATATCTTGTTTAGCTTATTATTTATGAGTTTGAAAAATATATTAAAAAGTGTTTTATATCACATATTAAAATAATTTGAGTTTTGGCGATTTTTTTTTCGTGGCCGTATTGAATTTTATACGCTCGTTTAATTTTCCATAATGGGAAAACTACCTGTAGCGGTAAGTGGTTGGTTATTGGTTTTATATTTCTTTGAAAACCAAAAAAAAACTTATCTTTTTATTTAATATTTACAGTTTATTTATTGAAATGATAAAACATTTCTTTTTTTTTAATTTTTTTTGCTATCATATTCTATTGTTACGCTAATCAATTGAGTGTGAATAATAATATTATGGGTATTTTATTACGTTTTCATTTTTTTAAATATTAAATATACACTACACTCAGTCTTAGTGACCCCAAATAGTCGTTTGAAACGACATGTTCGATGATATGTATGTATGATCATAATAACCTATTGAAAAATCACGGAGCCCTTTAGATTTCTTGTATTCATTCTAGAAAAAAAGGCAAAGAGGAAAAAAAAAGTATCACAAAATAAACAGTAAAATAGCCGGCAACGTGCCTTAGTCCCGCAATAAACCTCAGAAAAATCTCAATATCGGCTCGCAAAAGAGATTTTAAACTTTCAAAAAATTACCTTCTTGGTGTATACAACTCTCTTCTCCCAAAAGCCAGACAACCATCGAGGAGAAACTCTATTGGAAAGAAATTCGGTTGAGATCTATTCCAGATCTGTTTTAGCAAGCAAACATCCCAATGTCATGTTGACATTGTTGAGTTCCAGCAAGCTATCGTCGTCAATCGATGGACATATATTCTTAGTATTTTATAAACTATCCTTCCAACGTCTCTCCTTCTTTACCGGAAGCCTCTTTCATTAATGAGACCATAGACCTAGGCCCTACAGAATGAGAACCTAATTTAGCAAACAAAATCTGACTTCTCGTTCTCTTTCTCTGTGCCCTGGAGCCTAACAGAAACAAATTCAATTTGTCCCAAAATACATACATAATTGGCCATTACAACCCTTTTGTCAGGATTACGACCTAGTTTCTCACACCACTTATGTTGTATGTGTTAATTTTATAAAGGGTGTTTTTTATTGAGGTATAGAACTTTAAGTTGGCATTACTTTTCAAGATGGCGACCGATTTAACAGCTGTCAAGTGATTTATTCTCAGTTTGGTTTGGCAATTCATCATGAATAGACTCACGCCTGAACAACGCTTGCAAATAGTGCAATTTTATTTCGAAAATAATGGTTCTGTGCGGAAAACGCATCGCACACTACGTCCATTATATCGTCGACAAAATCGTCCATCAGAGCAGTTAATTCGATTAACCATGGAATGTTTTCGCACCACGTTTACTCTTATTGATAACTCGCATCCCCAGAGACGCTGTACGGTGCGTACAGAAGAAGCTATTGCTGCTGTAGAGCGTAGCATTGAGGAAGACCCGAACGGAGTCCATCCGCCATCGAGCACATGAATTGGATCTGTGTCCATCCACTTTATGGAAGATTTTGCGGAAGGATCTTGGTTTGCGTGCTTACAAAATCCAACTCGTGCAAGATTTGAAGCCAAACGATCATCAAGTAAGGCGTAGATTCGGCGAATGGGCCCAAAACGAGATTGCCGTTGTTCCCGATTTTCATAAGCGAATTTTGTTTAGCGATGAAGCGCTCTTCTGGTTGAATGGCTACGTCAACAAACAAAACTGCCGCATTTGGAGTGAAGGTAATCCTCAAGTGTATGTGAAAACACCGTTGCATCCAGAAAAACTGACAGTTTGGTGCGCTTTATGGGCTGGTGGAGACATTGGTCCGTACTTTTTCAAAAACGATGGTGGCCAGAACGTTACAGTCAATGGTGATCGGTATAGAGCCATGATTACTAACTTTTTCATTCCTGAATTGAATAACCATAATGTCCAGGAGATGTGGTTTCAACAAGACCGGGCAACATGTCACACAGCTCGTGCCACAATAGATTTATTGAAAGACACGTTTGGTGACCGCCTAATTTCACGTTTTGGACCTCCAAGATCTTGTGATTTAACACCGCTAGACTACTTTCTGTGGGGCTATGTAAAGCCACAAACGCTTGACCATTTGGAAGACAACATTCGACGTATTATTGCCGATATACGGCCACAAAAGTTGGAAAAAGTCATCGAAAATTAGACGTCCAGATTGGACTACATCCGCGCCAGCCGTGACGGTCATATGCCAGAAATCATATTTAAAATGTAATGCCACACAAGATTATCTTTCGGATAAATAAAATTCATGTCAATCGAATAATCCATCGTTGTTTTATTGCAACTTAAAGTTCTATACCTCCATAAAAATTACCCTTTATATGAGTGCCGCAACCTACAGTTTAAAATCGACTTCAAACGACAGATTTTTGAGAAACTTTTCATGGCAATTTTATTTACTTCACAGAGTTTTTGCCAGAAATCTGCTGAGAGGAAGTCTGCGAAGAAATATTTTTCAAATTTCGTTTTGTTGGAGTTGTCGGGTCTAGGGTGTGAACCGTGGCCTCATGTCTAATAAGCTAACACACAACCTACTAGGCTGCGGCGACTTTTTACGAGTTTTCTTCAATTGACGAGTATAGGCTTTTTAAGGCTTCAAGCAGAATATCCATCATGAAATCAGAAAAGGAAAACTTCATAAATCGACCCCGTAAGATAGTCAAAAACATAATTCCAAATTAATCTGTAGGGTATCTGTCTATCACTCGATTCTGAGTGATCGACTGTGACTTTTTTTACTTCTTTTGCCATGTTGTTATCGGTCATGGCTTTAGGTCTTCAAGTCAACGTAAATTTTTTTTGTTTTTTCGTTTCTTGCCATTTGAATAGAGGTTTAAAGATAAAAACCCATTAAAGATAATGGGAACGGCCGGCCTATTTACCTGTTATATATTGTAATAATTATTCTCAGTGTATGAATATTGGAGTGACCATTAACTCATAACCTCCAAAAAAAACAAAAAAAACTTGTGATTATTTTACAAAAAAACAAGAAGGCAAAAAACAAAATAAAATAAAATTAAATAATTTATGTTTTCATTTTAACAACAACATGTCATTCATTAATTTTACAACATGCTCTTGACATTTTTAATATTTTTTTTTTTTTTGGTTTTTATTTTTTAATTTATTTTAAAACCAACATACATTAGTAGCAACACACTAACAAAAAATAAAATTAAAAACTAATTTTGAATTATTTTTATAAATAAAAATATGTACTCGCATTCACATAAATTAAAAAAATAATAACGAAAATATTTTTTTTAATAATAATTTTAAAGATTACCTCATAAATCTCCAGTAAATAAATACAATACCACACAATAATAAAAACAAACAAATAATCATACTTTAAAAAAATGAAAAACATTAAATAAATATTAAAAACAAATCAAAGTAAACTTAAATTTTTTAGCAAAAAAAAGGTCATTTTAAAAATAATTTTGTTTTAACAAAAAACTTTTCAAGATTTTTTTTTTTTGGAGCACAAACAATATTTTTTAATACACTACGGGTACAGCTTTGGAATTCTTTTGAAATCTAAAGGGTTATCCATTTTTAGGTTTCAAAAGCTAAGTTTAATACATACATACATACATAATTGGTCATTACAACCCTTTAGTCATGATTACAACCGAGTACCTCACACCACTTATGTTGTATGCGTTAATTTTATACGTGAATGGCGGGACCTACAGTCGACTCCGAACGACAGATTTTTGAGAAAGTTTTCATTGCAATTTTTAATTTACTCTCACAGTTTTTGCCAGAAATCTGCTGAGAGGAAGTCGCGGAAGAAATATTTTTTTTGTATTTCGTTTTGATGTCTGACCTGTGGTTTGAACCCTGGCTTTAAGTCTAATAAGCCAACACACTACCTACTAGACTACGGCGAGTTTAATAACACACATAAAACTATGATTTCGATGACACATTTATTTCTTTTTAATGCTTGGACCTGACCACTTTCTGCGATATACCATGTCAATGTAATTTAAATGACCGTCTCTGGATTGATTGTAGCAGTCGATGCTTTTGACTTAGTTTTCGACCAAGTTTTCTTACATTTTGGGCTGTAGATTGCCGGTAACTTGGTGAATGTTGTCTCTAAATGTTCTAATTTTAGGAGAGCGAACTTGTTCTTGTCGATCGAATCACATGATCTTACGTACCAATTGTGATCACCTAAATGTAAAATTTCTTCTCTATCGTTAGGGGAGCGCAGAAAAGGTCTCTGATGTAGTCCCGATCGAATCACATGCTCTTAGGTACCAATTGAGTTGGCCAAAATGTAAAATTTGTTCTCTTTCGTTAGGGGAGCATAGGCAAGGCCTCTGATATAGGCCCGATCGAATCACATGACCTTGGGGGTGACAACTGAGGTTCCGAAAACGTGAAATTTCTTCTCTTTCTGGAAATTTCTCGTGTAATAATGCCAAAATAGGTCGTGTTTTGTCGCAAATGGCATAGTCTTGTTGAAACCACCTGCTGTCCAGTTCATAATCTTCATTTAAAGGGTCCGCCAAATAACTTTTTTTTTTTGAAAATGCTTTAGAAAAAAAACTACTGAATATTTTCTCAAATTTCTTTTTTTATTTGAAAGTACAATCCTTCCGGTTAATAATGGACAATAATTTCATTCAAATGGCTGCCTCGGCTGGCCAGGCAGTAGCCTACACGATCAGACCAATTTGTAAGCACATTATCGATTGTGTGCAGCTGTATTTCACCAATGGCTTCACGAATATTGTCCTTTAAAGCGTCAATTGTCGCTGGCTTGTCGGCGTAACACTTATCTTTGACGGCCACCCCCACAAATAATAGTCCTACGGTATCAAATCGCAGCTCCGAGGTGGCCAAACGACATCAGCTCTGCGGCTGATAATGCGATCTTCAAAAACAGGGCGCAAAACATCGAGTGTAGCTTCGGCTGTGTGGCATGTAGCGCCGTCCTGTTGAAACCAAATGTTGCCAATATACTCCTCTTCAATTTTTGTAAGCAAAAGTTCGTTCAACATGGCCCGATAACGATCGCCATTGATTGTAACGGCCACTCTTTGCTCAGTTTCGAAGAAAAATGGCCCAATTATGCCTCTGGACTAAAATCCGCACCAAATAGTGACTCGTTTTGGCTGCGTCGGCTTTTCAATGTATGCGTGCGGGTTTTCTGTGCCCCAAATGCGACAATTTTGCTTGTTTACATACCCGCCAAGATCAAAATGAGCTTCATCTGAAAAGATGATTTTTTTTTTGCCAAAATCGGCATCTTCTAGTGTAGGCTACTGCATGGTCAGCCGAGGCAGCCATTCGAATGAAATTATTTTCCATTATTAACTGGAAGGATTGTACTTTCAAATAAAAAAAGAAATTTAAGAAAATATTCCGTAGTTTTTTTTTAAAGCATTTTCAAAAAAAAAAGTTATATGGCGGACCCTTTACAAACGAATAAAGTCGGTTCTCATTCGGTCACAGTGTTTTGAATTGACTGTAATGATTCTTTCAAATTAATCTACGCAAAAATACGGTCCAGTAATACCTTCAGAATTGAATTGCGTCACGTTTTCAGATGCAATAAATTTTTCCTATCACTCCTGGGTGCTCCTATCCCTTATATACCTTAATTCTGCTTGTTAATGTTGTTGAGCTTCATCGCTGAAAGAAATTTTTTTTTGAAAAATCAGCATTTAAAGCCTGATGCTCTAGCATCCAACCTAACATATCTACTGCACACTATGGGGCATTTACCCCGAAAAGCTGGCCAAAAAGGCAAAAATGAATTTAAAGAAATTTAAGAAACTGAGTATGCAGTTCGATAGACAACAAAATTCTGCATTTTATAGTGAATTTTCACGACTTTAAGTTGAGATTTGTAGATTTGAGACGATGTCAAAGTCAGGAAAGTGAAGAAAATTAAATACGTTTTTGGTGTTTTTTTTTTTTGAAATTTTAATAGGTTTATATGATATTTTTTTGTGGCTAAACGAATAGAGGTTTTATATTGATTTCTTTTTTATTTGAAAGGTATGAACAACTGCTACTTTCAGTTTTTTTTTATATATATATCTCATATATTAATGTTAAAATTATTCGTTCAAAATTTAAAAATAATAAAAATTTCACATTTTTTTTACCCTTCCTAAAAAAGGATAAGGATTTTAAAGGTGAAAGTAGTTTTTAGTAGTTTAATGTTATATACCATAAGAAAATATGAACTCTCTATATTCCGGAACAAAAAGAAAAGTTTGCGCAAATTTGCGCAATTATTTTTGGCGATTTTTTGAAAAGTTTACTTTTTTTTTGAAAAATTAAAAAAATTAGACGTAGTGTAACAAAGCCACAGGCAATAAAGCCACATGGCGTACGAATTATACGAGGAAATTCAGTAGAAGCGATGCCAATTGAGATGTCCTGAATAGGTTACTTTTAAGCAGTGACCCTTTTATAAGCTGCAGTACACAAAAATTGCGAAGGAATTCAGATATTATTTAATTACTCCTTCCAGACATTGATGATGAAAATGATAAGGATTTTAAAGATTGTATTTAGTTTCACTTTTTAAGTATTTTTGTAAGTTAAGTATTAAATAATGTAAAATAAATAGCATTATGAATAAATATTAATTATCATAGAAGTTTAAAAACTTAATTACATATGTATGCACATATATCGACTATTATAACAATATGAAATGTATGTTTGATTTTCTTAATGGACCGTATGTGGTACCTAGGGGCACTTATGATCCGATCATAATAAAATGTGATCATAAATGATTCACATTCATATTAAACATGTTCATGTCGAATTTCATCGAGGTAATAACATTTTTAAGCCAATTATAATTGTTAAACATATTTTCTTAAGGGGCCCTATTTTGGACCAAGGGGCAATTATTGACCGATCATAATAAAATTTGGTAATATGATTTAGATTTACAAAATACACTTTCATACCGAATTTCATCGCGATACCGATGTTTTTAAGCCATTTATAAGCGCACACGTGAATTTCTAAAGGGGACTTTATATCCGATTTTCACCAAACTTTACACCATGATTTCCTGGTACACAGAACTGATCCATGCTAAATTTTATCATGATTGTTGCATAATTACTATAATTATGTGCAAATAAGTGCAATTTCGAGGGGAATTTGTATGGGGGCTAGGCGATTTAACGGACCGATTTGAACCAAACTCAGTTGGGTTCATCGTTGGGCCTAATTATCACTAACACTATCAAAAAATTCCAGCCATTAACTCATAAAACACTTCTATTAATTTTGGCCAGGTTTTCAGGCAAAATGCCACAATGGTGCTGCATTGCGAGTGGTCCTTTGGCTTTCAGTGTTGCTTGATTTGAATTTAATATGGAAGGAGATGTAAATCTCATTGCAAAAGACACCATATTGGCTTGTTAAGATATTCCAATTGCTGAAAACGCCGTGTAATCAACAAATTCGAATTATCTGGGACATTTTGTCTAACAAAAGCAATAATTTTGGCAGATCGTACGACCATGCGACCATGCACCGGACTGTCAACATCTGTAGTTGGATTATGTCGACCATAATTACTCCGCAATGCTAGAATAGAGGCCACATTCTAATCAATGGCTATGTAGTCAGTTGTAACGATTTTTACGCCTTCTTTGATTCCTCAGCGACTCATATTCCTTAGTGTACCGTGGGTTTTGATACCGCTAAATGGATAACCCGCTATAACATCAATTCGAATCAATCTTTTCATTTAAAAAAGAAGTTTTTTATTAAACACAAACCAAAAAAATTGTTTTTGGAACAAAAATGACGCATTAATTCTTCACCGTCATCATCAATATCATCATGATCATAATTATGATCAGTTTTTTTTAAGTTTTTTTTTAAGAATCAGCAGCCACCGCCATCAGTCTAGTCTGTTCGTCAACCACACCATTTGGGTTTTGAATTGTTTTAAGAGTGGGCAGTCAGTAATTATTTATTGTTTTAATTCTTTTTAAATTTTTTTAAATATTTTTTTTTAATTTTTTTACTTTTGTTTTATTTTTTTTTTTAACTTCGTAATGTTTAATGCTGCTGCCAAATAATTTTTGTTTTTTTTTTTTTTTTGTAAATTTTTTCTTGTGTGTCTTGAGTAATTCTTTTGTTAAAAACACAAGTCATTGTATTCTAATTAATGAAACACTGCTGGTATTTGCCGATAGCATCAGTGACACATAAAACAAGGTAACGTAAAAGTGCGTTCATAACATGAATTTATTTGATGCTGCTCATATTGTATTTCAAAAAGACATCCACAACAATCAAGTTAGAGAGTGAGCACCTAGGGTAACCGGAAGTACAGTTAGTGCTGCATGCTCCATTTTGTTTGAAACACGTGTCCGGTAGTCCCAATTCGTGCAGTTATGTTCAAACACAGCCATTGAGTGTAGCTCTGTAGCGTTCGTAGCTTAGTGTAGTCATCTGACCCGCAGTGCTTAAAAAAAGCAAGACTCAATGGCATCATCATACCATAAAATAGACTTTGAATGGATGTAATGGCTCAACGTGAATTAAATTCGTCATTGCTTATGATGATTTTCGATGAAAAGCTATCTCCATAGACCAACGCTTGATGCCTAATTGCTTGGTCCTATCGATAATCCCAGCTACCCTAAGACATCTACAGCCACATCTGCTATATTCTCAACAAAACAACTGTTTCGGAGCCGTCCAGATCTGCCAGCATTTCATATTGTTAAATGCTCTTCTAGGCAAGCATCTAAAGGTCATAGTCTTTGCCCAGTTGTTGGCTTACGAAAGGAAAATCTACGTATAAATCCAATCTGCCTTAACTCTACTTAAAGTTTGGATAATGTATGTGAGTTTTTGCTGTTAAAATTTAGCGCTCAGTATTCATGTTGTGCTGGAAGTCTACACCGACGGCTCCAGAATCGGGTGGGCAGTGGAGTATACTCTGGGAAATTGGTCCTGAACATCTCACTCTGGCTGCTGGACTACTGCAGCGTGTTCCAGGCGGAGATAATGGCCATCTGCCGGGCCGCACAGTGGATCATCGCCTATGGTGTTCCTGTTCCTTTCACCCGTATCTCGATCTACTCCGATAGCCAGGCTGCGATAAAGTCTCTGTCGAACGTTGCGGATAATTCCAGGATCGTCAGAGAATGTCGCCGCTGCCTCAATCTCTTTTCTCGGCGCCTCGGCGTCACACTTGTCTGGGTTTGCGGAGACTGCGATATTCCCGGAAACTGCAGGGCCGACGAGCTGGCCAGGGCTGGCGCACTACTTCCGGAATCTTCCTCAATCAACGTGGGAATGCCGCTTACCTCGTTCAAACTGGCTAATGCGCGGAAATTCTCCCGGGATGCCAACCGGTCCTGGGTCAGTGAGGAGTCCTGCTCCATCGCTAGGCTCACTCACCGTAATATCATCTCGATCACAGTGGCCATGCTTACAGGCCACTGTGTTATGGGTAGACACGCGGAAAGAATGCGACTCCCATTTAAAGACTTCTGCCGTGGATGCAGATCCGCTGAGGAGGAGGAGACTGTCATCCACTTCCTCTGCCAATGCCTATCCCTTGCGGGATGCAGATATAGGTTATTTGGCTCTCCGACCCTTGTCAGTTTAACGGCGTTATCGTCCATTGACATCAAGGACATAGCCTCGTTCATCAAACATTCTGGCTGGTTTTCCAGCGTGGGGTAGTCGTGCTTTTTGGAAAATGTGCAGCCCTTGCCCTGACCAACTTCCCCCTCCTTGGATCGGAGGAACTTAGTCAGTGCAGAGGCTGCGTTCACCTGTGGCATCACAACGGGCCGCTATGCGTGTTCAAGTGAGCTTTTTGGTAAATTAAAGCTACCACGCTAACCTAACCTAACCTATTCATGTTGTGTTCGACTACAATATTAGAGACATTATGGATGGATATTGGATGTTTTTATGCATCCCCGAAAGTCTGCACAAGCGTTGGAAACGCTGCTTTTGAGGGCAACGAAAGCGAACCTAATTTTTGATGTTTTTAGAAGCCTCCGTAGTCCAGTAGGTAGAGTGTTGGCTTATTAGACGAAAAGCCACGGTTCAAAACCCCGGGTCAGATATCAAAACGAAAATATGAAAAAAAAATATTTCTTTGGCGCTGGTCTTCCAGCAGATTTCTGGCAAAAATTCTGCGGGTAAATAAAATTGCCATGAAAAGTTTCTCAAAAATCTGTCTTTCGGAGTCGATTTTAAACTGTAGGTCCACTCATGTATAAAATTAACACACACAACATAAGTGGTGTGAGAAACTAGGTCGTAATCCTGACTGAAGGGTTGTAATGACCAATTATGTTATGTATGTCTGTCTGTCCATGGAATTTAATGAATTTCGATCACCAAACTTTGTGTTTCCTGTCTTGTCGAATGACTTTTGAGTTCCTTATTCAAAAATTCCTTATTTAAAAATGTTAGCGAGCTCAGTAGCACTAGTTTAGAAAAATTTTGAGATAAATGGAAACTGATATTTCTTTTAAAGTCCATTTCTATTATTGTCAGGTGGTCATTGTGTTCAGGTTTCATTATTGTGATCTGTGGATTCTAAATAATTTTTTTTCTTATTTTATTTTTTTTATTGATTTCATGCTTTTCTCTACTTTAATAGTTATTTTGAAAGTTAATAAAATGTAGACGAACTTTGGTATTGAAGCGATTTAGAAACTGGTTTGATGTTGATTACAATGTGTACCCCTCAAAAGCATTATTATTGATGAATAATAACTGCGTATTGCTTTCAGTAAATTTTTATTTTAAATTAGTTTTTGTTTTTATTATTATTATTATTTTTAATTTAAAGCAATAAATTTCAAGAATTATGTACGGTATACTAATTATATTTCGTTTTTTTATTGTTTTCTTTGCAGGTATGTATACGTTTCATGGTTAATCTAGAAGAAAACATTATTAAAAGGGTAACTACATTCCTTTTCATTTACGTATAGAGTAAGAAAATAAAGAAAAAATATTTAATTCTTACTTAAAACTGTTTGTTGTTAAAAACCTTACAATTTGCCATATAAGTGTTCTTATACTTTTGACTACAACTGTTCCGTTAACACTAAAGCTGGCAATTGTTCTTTTCTTTCATAAACAAACACTTACGCACACTGTTTGTACAAAACAGCATTGTTACTGTTAACACAGTGCATTACAATGTGCTCAATTATGTTTGAAAAGTTGCTTACAAAGAATGAAAAAAATACAACAACAATCACAAATATTATAATTTAACATTTAATTTATTTGAAAGAGACGACATGTCACATAAACTGTTGTGTTATAATTCACATATGCGAGGGTGGCCTTCTAAAACCTTCACACGTACATATTACAATATTTTTTAGTCATTTTTTACTAAACATGTCAGTCTTTTCTTTTATTATTTCTCTTCTTCTTATTGTTGTTATTGTTATTTTACTTATTTTCCTTATATGGTCGGTAAGGTGGTGGTCATTGACATTTTAAATGTTAAAAAAAATTGTTGTTACACGCAGTTCAATTGCCCAAACAAGACAAGACAACAATTGCAAACAGAAAACAATAATAATAATAACAACAACAGCAACAACAACAAGACTAAAGAGTAAAGTGCATCAACATTAACTACAATTACTACAACAATAACTGTGATAACTGTGGACAATAAATGGCAACAACTAAACGTAAATGGTAATGACAACTTAAACTATTACCACCACTACTACACATCGACTGCTATTGTTATGCTACAATACAACCATGTATTTGCAATAAAAAAAATAAAAGCAGCAACAGTAATCGTGTTATACAAAATGATGATTATTTTAAGCACTCTCTTATATGCTCTCATATTTATGGGCATATATGTATGTGTATATGTGTATCCATTTATGACCAGACAATATGTTTTTCTTCTTCTGCACAACAAAAAAAAATAAGAGAAAAATTACAACAAAACCCATCTTAATTACACAAAGCATTCAACGCGGTTGACACATTTGGTTTGACCATGCAGTTATTTATTTTTCTTTCCTTCTCTCTCTCTCCCTCTCTTCACCATCCTTATTACACAGGTTTTTTTTTATAATTTGCACTATTTAATGACTAAGTTAATGAACTTGAGAAGTGTTGTAGATGGCTGGTGTCATTTTGTAGCGGCTGTTTTCATTTTCTTTAACGTTGTTGTTTGTGTTGTAGCCATAGTAGCCATCTTAAAGGTATTCTTGGCGACAAACATGTCTGCCATATTGCGTAGGTGTTGTCAACATGTTATTTAATATTTTATTTAATATTATTATGATGTATTCTGACTTTTGTATTTTATTTTTATTTATTTATTCTACTATAATAAGTCCCTATTGATGTATATTTCTATTTATATTTACATTTTTTTATATTTTATTATTGTCATCTATTGTTTTAGAATATTGCCATTGATCTCAACGTAATGATTGTATTTATGAGGGGATTTCACAGTCTGTAAAACAATTTATTGTTATTTAGAAAATCTTTTAGAAACCCCACTAGAAAGAGTCTAAGAGTCCACATCACCTCTACGTGAGCAGACCGTTCCTTCAAATTGTAAGATATACTATGTCGTTGGTGTCTAAATCATTAAATTCTGGCCAAAAGAACTAGGTAATCATCGACCTTTAGTGCTCGCCATTGACGACAACGGCCTGGCCAACTTCGTTCTCAAAGAAATATGGACCGTTGACGTCGCTGGTCGAAAATTCACACCAAACAGTGATTTCTCGGTATAAATTGAACGTTCTTCGATCTCATGATGATTGTTATCGTCAGAATTTCGATAATTTTTTATGTTCATATACTCTTTCATCTAGAAATAGGCCTCATGGCTGAAAATGATGTAGTTATGAAAATGAATAAGGTTAAGGTCAATCGCTAACTGCTCCAGAGGCCATTTAGCGTACACACGTCGTTGTCTGTGGTTACTTACCTTCAGTTACTGAGTTAATTCAATTTTTTAAGGTTACTGGTTGAAGTTACAATGAAAAATTCGCCAAGTTGTGGTATGCGAAGGGCAGAGTTCTCGAGAGCGATGTGAATTCAACATGCTGCGGTATTCTCCTCCACATTCTAAGGGACAGCGGTGTTGTTTTTTGCAGATTTTTCGTTTCGTCGACATAAGGGGGTTCATTGATCGTTTACTGAATCAGTAGACTCGAATTTAGCCACCAAATTGCTAATAGTCCTCTCGGCATGATGATTATACCGATCGATTGGCGAAGTGCACTATACATTGAACAAACTAAGCACTCGTCTTGATAAAACCATTTTATTATTTGCACCTGTTGTTAAATGTATGAACGGATCAATTTGATTTGAATAAATGACAACTAATTTGGCCGTTATTAACTGTCCAAGTTCAGAAGTCCCTGTTGATAGTTTAGAAGTAAAAAATTAATTCGGAATTACCAAGCCCACACATTTTAATAAAGTCTGAAGCTAGTTTAAGTCTTTGAAGAGTTTAAATCAATGATTTCATAAGGAAAATAGGGTCACCTTTTGCTGGATTCCAGATCAGTACGAAATTTATGGCAACAAGCAGGCAAATGGTCTTGCCAGGAAAGCAGTTACCACGCCGTTTTTAGGGTCACCTACAACTATAGCGTGGAGAGATGTCTAGAAGGCTATATTCGGTGGAAGGGAAAATAGACAGAGACAAAATATCTTCTTAAGCCATATGAAATTGAAGCAATCTAAACTTTTGCTGGGTATCAGACCATCCAGAATGTCTTCTCCTAAGCTAATGTCTGCTTGTGGATGTTTAAATTTCTTTCAATGGTCCAATCCTCAACAGAATAGAAAAGAGGTTGACTGCTTAAAGTCTTTTAAGCCTCCTATTTTGTTTAATTATTTTTCAAAACTCAAAAAGGGTAAATGAAATCAAATTCAAATGTCAATATTTATTACATCCACATGTGCATACATATATATGTATGTACATACTAAAATTTTAATTAAAATAGTTGAAATTATTGGTTGATAAATCCCACAAAAAGGTTGAGACAAATTAAAGTTTGTAATCAATGTGCCACATGTTTTATTATTAAAGTTTTAAGATGTATACGAATATGCCTGTGTACATAACAAGTGTGTTCTAATCTAACCTCACATTCATATACCATTAATATGTTGATCCTTTTATCCTTTTCCTTTTCATCATAAATGCTGAAAAATAATGGAAAAAGTTTTTCCTTTTAAATCTCTCTAGTAAGATAAGAATGAAAAGCCTTTTGAATTTTACGACTTATTGGCTTTTCCGTTTGTTTTTCTATTTTTCTTATTCAAATTGTATTTTGTTTTTAATAAAAATATAACGAGGGTTGTCAGGACTAAAGGTTATCTTATATGCTTCTTATGGCTCTTAGTAAGTTTTTTTTTTTTGCAATACTTTGTATAAGTCATACAAGTTTCCGTATGATGTCAGAGTCTTTGCAATAGAAAAATTTGCAGACAAAAATTGCTGCAGATGAGAATCAAAAATGAAAGAACTAAAGATTACGATATCAGTCACATGAACTTTGAATTTTCTACGCTTAAAGGTGAAATGAAGAAGTCCCCGTAGTCTAGTAGGTAGTGTGTTGGCTTATTAGACGTAAAGCCAGGGTTCGAACCCCAATCCAGACATCAAAACAAAATACGAAAAAAAAAGTATTACTTCGGCGACTTCCTCTCAGCAGATTTCTGGCAAAAACTCTGAGAGTAAATAAAATTGCCATGAAAAAAGTTTCTCAAAAATCTCAAAAACATGTATAAAATTAACACACACAACATAAGTGGTGTGAGAAACTAGGACGTTGTACAATGGGTCAATTCAACCTCCGGTTAGTTTAGAGGACGTGTACTTGTCAATTAAGACAAGGACAGTACCCGGAGGTTGAATTGACCCATTGTACAACGTCCTAGTTTCTCACACCACTTACATATGTTGTGTGTGTTAATTTTATACATGAGTGGTGGGACCTACAGTTTAAAGTCGACTTCGAACGACAGATTTTTGAGAAACATTTTCATGGCAATTTTATTAATTCTCAGAGTTTTTGCCAGAAATATGCTGAGAGTTGATGCCTGGCCTGGGGCACGAACCCTGGCTTTGCGTCTAAGCAAAGCCAACACACTACCTACTAGCGACTTCACAGTCGAGCGTTACTTGAGATATAAGCCGCGAAGCTGATTGCTTTCTTCAAATGCGTAAAAGCCATTTGGCTTAAGAAGAGTCCTTGCCTTTATGCATTTGTCCATAGTTAAGTTGTAGATGACCCTAAATACGACGTGTAAGCTGCTCTCCCCGCAAGCTCATTTGCCTGCTTATTGTCGTGGATACACAATCTAAAATCCAGCAAAGGGTGACTGTATAACCCTGCCTAGCTGACTCAGCTTTCCTAGACAGGCTCATACCAAAGAATACGGATATAAAGAATACGCATTATGTAGAAGTAAAATTTCTTATGGCGAGTTGTAACATTACGACCCGCTCTCACCAAAATCTTTTTAAAAATCATTTCTTGATGAGTGGGGGGAGGACTAATCCATAACCATAGGCATCTGTTAACCTAGAGGAAAATTGTTAGTAATAATGTCAAGTCTACTTATTAACCCAATGATATGTATATATGATCGGAAAATATAGAAAAATTGTACTGCACTAAGTCCCTAAAGACACCATATTTAACTTGGCAATCATTTTTCATTGATATTAGTGAATACTACTGTGATATTTCTTTGGGTGTATAATTGAAGTCTGAAAAAAAGCGACATGAACCTTCTTCTTTAAAAACTGACAAGACTTTTACGCTCTTTTTAACGAACATTCTTGATGTTCGTGTCCTATGTGTGTAAAAAGCCGAAGATGTTCTTCCCCTGAGGGACATTGGTGCCGACGTCTGTTTTTAACACCAGAAAAATAAATAAAAAAAAAGTGGTCAAACAACAAAAACGCACGATGAGAACAACGCATTGTTACGCTCTTGGTTTCTGTATCATTCTCTTCTATCTTTCCCCCCGTGTCAGGAAATATTTTTGAAAAATATTCCAAAATATGTTAAAATGCACATTCTTTATACTTTATTTTCTTTGCTCATACATACTATTTGCAAGTAAACATCATCACAGCCGAGTGCTCAGATGACGGGGGGTTAGTATTACGATCCGCTGTCCCTAGAACTTTCTGTTCAAATTGAATTGATCACAGCAATCGATGGCGTAGACTTTGGTTTGGAATAAACTCACGAGTTTACCCACCCCTTTGTCTCTCGTATAAAGCCTTTAAAGTACTCCATTTACTCTTATTTGTTAATCTCACTGCGAAGTATTTTTCAAATATCATCATAGTCCATCTTATCCCACTCCATCTGAATTGTTTTCAAATTCATTCTTCATTCATTTATAACGTTTGCATTTAGATTGTAAAGTTCCAGGCATCACTTATCATGTGATCCAATCGCTCTGCAGACGATTCATTTTCATTTGAAGTTGTAAACCTTTCGAAAAATTCCCCTTTGTTGTTCAATTACAATTTACAACGTTTTGTTTTGTTAAAGTCGCTGCTGTACGGAATAAAAGTAAAACGAAACGAAACGAAAAAGAAAAAAGAAAAAAAATTGAATGAAAATAAATTAATTTTATGCCTGACATGTGTTTTATTATATGACACGTACGTACGTACGGCTTCAAGCGTCTTTCTTCCTTTTCAATTTTCAATTTTGAATTCAAATTCCATTTAAATATTGTTACACTTCCATCTCCACAGCCAGTTATAGTCAGTCAAGTCAAACGTAAATTATTTCCAGCACACGTTTTACAACACCGATCGCATGCCACCACATGCGAGTGGAGTGGCGTTGCGTGGTGTGATGTGGCGTGGTGTGGAGTGAGTACAGGTCGATACCAAAAGCTAATAAATATTGTCAAATTCTCAATGAACGAACGAACGTACGTTTTGCTAATTTACCTGCAAAGATTAATTCCATTCTCACCCCACCTACTCCCTTCATCTTGTGTACTTTTTTAAAAAAAGAATGTGAATGTAAATTGAATGGAGGATGAATGAATGGAATTCTTCCTTTTTCCCATTAATTTTCTGTCCAGAAGCATTTCATTTCCAAAGAAATTGCAAGCATTGTTTAGTTTCGAACAATAAGAGCGTTCTGTTACAGGTTTTCGTATAATTATTTGGGTCAGTTATACTGCTGAAAAATACAATACAGTGGCAAACAAAAAGTTGGCAACTGTGGAATGCGGAGCTTTAATGTAGGAAATGACCATAAAAGTTCAGCACTTGGAAAAAATAAGCCAAGTTCTATAAAATCTTAAAGTATCCTCAGCTCTTTTCTATACATTTCCATTCCTTTTAACACGAAATACCGATGGTACATGAATTACGGGAACAGTGTGAACATATTAAAAATCATAAGACTCTTACAGAGCATCCTCGTTTTCCTTTAGGTTAGATTAGGTTAGATTAGAGGACGTGTACTTGTCAATTAAGACAAGTACAGTACCCGGAGGTCGAATTAACCCATTGTACAACGTCCTAATTTCTCACACCACTTATGTTGTGTGTGTTAATTTTATACATGAGTGGTGGGACCTACAGTTTAAAGTCGACTCCGAACGACAGATTTTTGAGAAACTTTTTCATGGCAATTTTATTTACCTCACAGAGTTTTTTTTGCCAGAAATCTGCTGAGTGGAAGTCGCCGTCTGGGCCTGGGGCTCGAACCCTGGCTTTACGTCTATTAAGCCAACACACTACCTACTAGACCACGGCGACTTCGTTTTCCTTTTGTTTTTATTTTTAATCCCTTGAGTTTCATTAACAAAGTTTTTCTAACAACCAAGCAGGGTCAACCGTAGTAGATTCTATAATATCTGGGTTACCATTTGACGTTAAATAAAAAGGACGGACGTTGTGCCATATTTACGTGCTTAGAGAATAAAAATTATTTCAAAAGAAACTTTCAATAGGTCCCAGATGCCAATGGGTATGTGTAGACTCTGGTACCATGAGAATGAATCCTCACAGCACATTCTTGAAACTGGTAAGGCATTAATTCATCCCAAAAGCGCATACCAGCTGCTGCTCAGGGAATTGGCAGTGTTAGCACCGAGCAGCATCCTTATATTTGTCAGTGCAGAAGCTTTGAAGGAGACATTATAGGAATACATATGAGGAGAACACAAATAGATCGTATGGTCGCACTACTAAGACACCACATTGCGGTACATAATAAATATAAACGTCTGAGACATGAGATGAGTGACTGTCTCTGTTCTTCCGGCCTTTCAGCAAGTGTACACTTTCAAATCCAGCACCTCATTAGTGGCGTAAAAGCTACCCTCCTCGCAAGCTGATCTAGGTTAGGTTAGGTTAGGTTAGGTCTTAGTGGTAGCTCTGTTATCACAAAGCACACTTGAGCACGCATAGCGGCCCGTTGTGACGCCACGGGTGAAACGCAGTCCCTGTATTAACCAAGTTCTACCAAAATCAGGGAAAAGGAAGAAGTTGGTCAGCGCAAGGGCTGCACCCTGATCTAACTACTAAGCTGATCTAACTGATAATTGATGCAAATTCGCACATGAGCTGAAAATCCTACCTATCCTGCTGATTTAGTTTTCCCTTATAATCTTACACCATAAAAGCTGAGTGCTCAGATGGCTACTGTATTGCTGTTTCATCGTCTGGACTTCCTTGCAATTTTATGTAAGAATATCATTCGATTACGCAATCGTTTGCTTGCAGGAAACTCGAGAGTTTATCGATTACCGAATATATGTGTTCGCTACTGCTTCATTAGCCGTCTTCGAACCATTCACATAACACAGTTTGTTTTTACTCTTAAAACTTGTCCATTTACTATTATTCATTGCCCATAATAATAATCCATAAAAGTATCGATTTTTAATCAATGTATCGATAAGTTACATCGATAAGTTACATTTTAAAATGTCGCTGTTTATCGCCCATCACTAAACTAAACTCATATGGTACTCTTGCAGTGATAGTGTGTGTTTCCTTAGCTTCGTCTGGACTCTTCTTGGACACAAGCAGTTTCCTTTGTGTGGTCAAGTATTAAAAAATGTCCAGCATCAGTTATTTTATATGTATTTCTACATACACTGTATGTGTATATGTGTCCATGCCTGCAATCATTTGCATTCGATTTGTAATGAATCTTTAACCCTTCAAGGTTACTAAATTTTTTCGAAATTCTTCTCGTATTTCTTTCTTTTATTTTCCAGAGAATAAAACAAAAACATTAATGAAAGAAAAAAAGAAATCGAAATAAATTTTATGCCTCACAAAACTAAAATAAAAATTAAAAAAAACGAAACGAATGCCATGGAATTGGATTCTCATTTTTATTTTAAATATTAAATGCCGTGTTCACTATCCACTCTTACTACTATTTTTTGTTTTTCCTTTTTCATTTGGTTTTTTGTTGTTTTAAATGCAAAAAAAACAGGACAAAAGGTAAGAAAGAGAAGCAAAAAAAAAAACAGAACGGAAAAACAAAAAATATATATGCAATCATGAACATAAAATGCGCAATTTAATGGCACCAGTTCGTGGTTGTTGCTGTCCTTTTTTGTTTTGTTTTTTTTTTTTGTCGCTTGCATTGTGCCTCAGAACAACTAACACCTGAGCAGAGATGAAATGTACGAGTTGGTTGGTTTGCTATCCTAGTGAATGCATGCTGTAGGTGTGTGTGTGTGTATGTGCGCAAATGTACTCACACTCTTAAAAGCTTTAATTTCCGCTAAAGTATTGCCATTGCGTTAGAATGAAGAGTAAGTGTAACGGTTGCTCTTAATTTTTTGCTGTTTCTTGTTAAGTTCGTTATATTTGTTGACCTTTTTGACGTTTAAGGTCATATAATAATAGAGACGTTTGTTAGTACCCGATTTGAAGATTTTTCCTTTATTTTAAGTGTCCCAAATTAATGCTTTGGCTGCTGTTACCTAGTCATTACAACCCTTCAGTTAGAATTTCAACCTAGTTTCTCACACCACCCACAGTGTGTGGGGATAATTTTATTCGTGAGTAACGAGACCTACAGTTCAACATCGTCTCTGAATGACAGGTTTGAGCAACTTTAAATGGCAATTTAATTTCGCCAGAAGACTGCTGAGCGGAAATCACCGAAAAAAAATATTTTTTCATTTGAATTTCCTTTTGTTCGACATGGCTTAACAAGGATTTGAACAATGGGCTTTCGTCCACCTTAAAATGTTTTTATTGCAAAAAATATATTCATTTCACTGTTTTATCACTGCTTATTAAATTTTACTGTTTTCTTAAGCATTTTTCTTTCATTCCTCGGAATTTTGTACCACAATTCAACAAACAGGTCGTTCAAAAAAGACCTGTTCAGACCTGTTTATTGAGTTGTGGTATCCTGGATTTCCAGCCTGTACATACATCACATAGTGGTCAATTTCCCACAGCATATTAACATCGGAAAAATAATGGTTATGGAGCTCTAAGATTCTTTATCCCTTTACAGACAGGGGGAAAGCTTCTTTCCAAATATTTTTAATACCTTTTAAAGCATCTCCAATCACTACTAATAATTTCTTTAAATTGTTACACTTTCATTAAATCAGATTTTTCCACCTAAGCAAGTTATTGCTTTGATATAGCAGGTCCTAAAATAATAGGGTTGCCAAATATAGTTGCCTAGAAAAACTCTTTATAAACATGTATTGAATCCTTCTATTTCTCGTACTATTCCGTACAATTTTTTTTCTCAAGGACCGCATTAATTTCCACCGAATTGTTGTTTTACAAAGTAGCATAATGGTAACCCTATTTTCCTTAGTGCACTGTAAAAATTTACGCTTTCAAAAAAAATATTTCGTTGGTTTTCATTTTTTTTCTCTGCATTTTTTAAATCCCATTTGTAGCTGCACGAGTGAATACCATATTCGTACAGCAGCAGTAACAATTAATTTCAGTTTGGAACGACCGTCACATACGTTTCTGACAAGGATAATAATTGGGTCAATGTCATTGTCATTTACCATTGAACATGAAGAGACAAAAAGAAAACTAAACTAAATGTAAGAGCGAGAGAAAGAAAGAGACAGACTGAGCAGATCTTCAATAAAAGACAAAAAATAAAAATAAATTGAATAGAAAATCAACGAAGAAAGCAAAAGAGGGGACTGGACTTAAATAAAAATATAAATCGTATATCGTAAATTGTCTAAAATAATGCACACACGCACACACTCAATAATATTTCAAATTGTATTTGAAATTGACCTCAAAACGTTTGAAGCAGTAGTTGAAAAGTATCAAATCCTTGACTTGAGAATAAAACATTGAATTGCAAAGAATTTTTTGTTAAAAAAAAAGAAAGAATTCTTTTCATTATCTGCTTGTGCTGCTGTAAGCCTTAGAATAATAATCAGCTTCGAACACTTGCAAGTGAACTGAACTGGATGTAAAATAAAGTGCTTTAGATAATTAAGAACAAAAACAATAGCAACAACAACAATAATAACAATCAAAAGGATGTCGGCAAGTCATAGAAAAGACAATAGTTTTGTCGTTTTTCATCTCTTTCAATCTCACGCTCTCTCCCTTTCTCTCTCTTCTACCACACATAATTAAATATGGATGACACAGTAACAATATGACCAACAGCAATAAAAAGAGAACAAAAAATATATGAAAATAATAATTCACTTTGAAAACATATAAACATATACGAGGACTGTAACGAATTAAAACGATTGCTTTATTGATGATGTCAAACCAAATATATTGTGTTAGTTCGTGAGATAGTTCTCTTCTCTCATATGCTTTACAGTTAAATCATGTTTCTTGTAGGCAAAAACTAAATTTCTATTTTATTTTTATTGTAGTATTGGTTTTATTAAACTAACCCTCGTATTTAATTTCACATACGAAGACATTTCCTATCAAAAGAAAAAAATATGAAAAGAATTGTAAGAATTAAAATATTGTAGAATATTTTATTTCATTTTATTTCTACTACTTGTTATTCTCTTTGCTACTCTCACCCACTCTCCCTACCTTCCTCTTTGTTTTGTTTCTTTTGTTTTTATATTATTTTGTATTAAAATGTTTAAAGTTGACATCACTCAAGGTCCTTAAAAATGTGTTTCTACTTGCTGCTCTGTCTCTCTCTCGCACACATACAAATACGTGTAAAACAACACAAGCAGCAAAACAACGGCCATTGTAGAAACAACGGTAATAAGAAATGCAACAAAAACAATAACATTAACAACATGATGATGCCAAAAGCATAAAACTGTTTTGGAAACATGCCCAATTTGTTGACGATGACGACGACGATACACGAGAGGCTTTACACAAGAGACGATACACATTCCTTGCTTAAAAGTACAACAACATTATGATGTTTTCTGTTCTGTAGTGTGTTATGTCTTGATAATGATGTAAAATCTAAATAACAATCATTGTACTGATGACGATGGTGATGATGATGGCAAACATAATGAGGTTTTTTTTTTGCTGTTCCTTTAACAAGAAATTGCAAATGCTTAAGGAAATGATAATGTTGGTTTGGTTGTTCGCTTGTTTGATTGTTTGTTTCACTCACACATATGTATATACATTCTCTCTCATGCATAAAATGTTTTTATTGTAGATGTTGTGTTTTGGGCTGCAGGTGGTATTGGTATTAGTAGTAGTTTGAGTGTTGGGCAAGCTCTTGGATTATGTGTCAAAAGAATGTTTTGTGATGGCCGGTCGAATAGAGACGTAGAAGTAAATGCAGAAAAAGGACAGTAACTTGAACATTTTCCAAGTAATACTTGGCAGCATTTTTCTTTAAGAAACTTAAAAATGAATTTTATTTTCTTCTTTCAATAGAATTAAGTTGTTGTCCTTTATTACATCAATGTTTTCTTTTTTAATATTCTTGAGGGAATGTTTGAATGTACATATTTAAATTCTTAAATTTGAAATACATATACACCTAATTCTGTTTTTACACGGTCTTTTTTTACACGGTTTTGATATAACACGGTTTGAAGATAAAATATTTTTAATTTTTGTTACACGATTTTATTCCATTTAGCATGATTTAAAATTTTTTGTGCTTAATTTTTTTTTGTCTAATTTAATTTTTGCAAAGTATGTTCATATCACAAATTTAAGGGAATTCCCTTTTTGCGCGTACAAGCAAATTTACTGGTCAAAGCAAATGTAAATGGCATGAATTTAGGGGAATTCCCTTTTTGTGCATACAAGCACAAAGGTCAGAGCAATTGAAATGTGTAAATATTTTGTGTTTGGTAAAGAAATTTTTTATTGGCAAATTTGTTTTTCTATCGTTACATTAAATTTAACGCATTAAGATGAAAGGTAAGCCAAAAAATATTTTATATTTATTAAGTTATTTATATTTTTAATTTTGTTAAATATTTTATGAATCCCTAAAAGAAAATGTCAAATACAAAACTTCTTAAAAAATCCTTGTTTTTCACTACTTTTAATAGGTTTTAGAGATTAGGAACCGATCACCTATTTTTGCATACGATCAGTGTCTTTTTTTACACGGTTTTTTTACACGGTTTTTTCTGGAACCAATCTACCGTGTAAAAACAGAATTAGGTGTACATATTATATGGTCAGATAACAAGCATCCGGTTTTTTTTTTTTTGTGACCATATGGCCTATACATATATCGGGCAACTTTAACCGGATAATGTAAGACGCCTTCTGAGAAAACGTATAGTAATTAGATCCCTTTCTCACTGGCCGCTGCTATTTCTTAATTGTAAATAAAATGTCATTCTTATCCGAGATGTACGCAATTGAAGTTATACTCTCTGAGAGTCAGGGATCAGGGAACTTTCTGAAAAAATTTCATAGTGGAAGATGGAAAAATTTTAATTTTTTAAATTCAAATTGTTGTATGTGGAATCTTTCCGGAACAGTTGAGTTTTAAATTGTCGCTTGTACTACACAGGATAAAAAATTGCTATAAACACTGTAGCTATGAGAATTTGGTATAAAAGAGTATCGAGTGGAAATATAAGCATATTTACAGACTGTGAAGCGGCCATTCAAGCCCTAGAAATTATGTGTACACATTTAATATTTTCCGATAATATCTGAGTGCCTATGGAGGAGATAAGTATGTATTAGACAGTTATCCTCATACGAGTCCCTAAACAGGAGAACGTCGAAGATAGCAACAAAGCTGACGCACTAGGAATGTCTGGCACAACAGAAAATTCAAATGATTTGTATGTGAAACTGACATTCCTCTGAAGAGGGCCTAACAAATATTTGCACACAAATTTTAACCATTTTCAAAGAATTGCAAAAGATTGGATAATGAACCCAATTGTTTGTTATATACATACATATATACATTCATAATTGGTCATTACAACCCTTCAGACAGGATTACGACTAAGCTTCTCACACCACTTATGCTGTGTGTGTTAATTTTATACATGAGTGGCGGTACCTACTATTTAAAGTCGACTCCGAACGACAGATTTTTGAGAAACTTTTTCATGGCAATTTTATTTACGCTCAGAGTTTATACCAGAAATCTGCTGAACAAAATTTCTGTTGAACCTAATCGGAGTGCATCTTGTCAACCTCGTAGCAGTTATAATGGGACGTTGGTACTTTTCACATCTTCGTAAGACTTTTAGGATGGTTGGGAAATGTAAGCCTGGAATACCTACGGATATTAAAACGTGACCCAAATAAATTATGCATATTGAGGCGGCTGCTTAACTATCTTAACCCAAATAAATAATGAAACATGGTACCCAAACTTAACATACATTTGAAAAACTTTTAAAAATCAATAGAATACATTACTCGTGATGTTTTTTGTTGTTTACAATATTTGTGTCAAATTAATTTTATTTTTTAGTTTCTTTTAAATTTGAAAAGTGGATTAATAATTCATATTTTAAATGTTAGTGTCGTTTACAAAATTATTTTTTATCGATTTTTTCTTTGTATTTTTAGGGACGACAACTGGTTCTTATTAAAAAGTAAAAAAAAAAAACTAAAGAAATTATTTAAGAAAACAAACAGAAGAAGAATGATCCTTTATTAACAGTATTTTGTTTATAAAATTAATATCATGTGGACTAAATTAAAAGAAAAACAAAAAGAGCAAAAAAACAAACAATAACCCAAGGCATATTTATAAATGAATATGAATATGCCTTGCAATAACCTATAAAAACAAACACACACAGATAAACACTTTTTTGTAACGCCATACAACTATGTACATGGTGTTGGCAACACTTGCTTACAATCATGGAAAATATTTAACAAAGGCAGGCGGCACTCCTTCCTGTCTTGCTATTAAGAAGAGAAAAAATATGTTTTTAAATTTTCTTAATATTTTTGTAGTTGTTGTGGTTGTAGTTGTAACTGTTTACAAATAATAACAAAGAGGGTGCAAAAATTGTTAAAATTAGTTTTTTTTTTTTTTGTAATTTTTATGGAAATTTTGCTTTTTCAGAACAATTGCCAATATTGGATAGAAAGATTGCAAGGAGAAAAAGAGTGAAAGGGTATGAGTATGGCAGGCAAAGAGAGCAAGAGTAGCTGTACAAACTGTGTAGTTAGATGCATGAATGTGTGTGTGTTTGTCGTGTGCTTGTGTTTGATTATAATTTGATTTTAAACTTCCCACGATTGACATGTGATTGATTGAATGATTTTTTCTGACAGTTTTTTTCCTTTTGTTTTCCTTTTTTTTCTTTTCTTTTTGTGAATAAACAATGAATAAAACAAAAACAACAACAAGAAAAACAAAAAACTGTGTGTAAATATTCTATAGAGTATGTACTTGTGCATAAAGAATATTAAATTAGAAAGAAATGATGTGGAGCTTAATATTCATATTGCTGTGTGCTCAGAAAAAAAAAATACTCTCTGTACTCTACTATAAAAAGCAACAACATTTTAATTTGTAATTGACATAAATTTTATGATGTTGATGATGATGATGATGATGACGACGATGATGATGAAAAAATTGTTGTAATTTAATGGAGTAGAACGAATAATTTGTTTTAAACAACAACTAGAATAAAAATTTGTAACTTTAGTAAAACTGACTTAATGAAAATGCAATTTAAAAATAAAAATAATGAAATAATTTCAAATAAAATAAAATTTTTCATAAAGCAACATTAATTCTCATATTGATGCTGTGTATATAGCATAAGGCAACCCTGAAGTTAAGGCCATAGAGAGAGAGCGTGAGAGTTTATTCAGAAGTTTTTTCGAAGTGAATGAAAAACAATTAATTTGTTATGATTGGTATTGGTTTGGCTTGGTTATAATAGTCCGAATGCAATATTTAAGTCTTTTGGAAAATGTAATGGAATTCTATACATTTTCTAACACGATAATGACCAAAAGCGTACTTTAGGTTTAGAGAAGAAGATTTGACATCAAACCAGAACAATGATATTCGGGATTGACTACGCCAAAGTTCTGATCACAAGCAAATTAACAAGTCATAGGCAATTGTAAAATGCAATCTTATGAACAGAAATTCACCAAATGAATTCATTAAATTGAATTGTTAAAATTGTTACAGTAAAATTAGAGAAACGTGCAAGTGAATATCAATTCGAATTTGAAAACCCAAGAAACAAACACAAAATTTTTAAAAAGAGAAAATTTTGAACTTTACAAGACAAAATTTATCATTAACAGTAGCATCTTTACGTAGGAGGGATATCTCCACAACCATATGAAGGTTCCAAGGTCTATTAATGCAACAACACACATGTAAAGCGAAATATTATGAAGAGTGACTTAAAAAATTTAAATTTGTCAAAGGGATGAGGAGTTATTTCTTAAAGACATGGAAGGGCACCCATTTGCCACTATGCTGATTTACTAGGCGAGGGCTCGAGCTCTTAAGAAAAGAAAAAATGTTCTTTGGTCATCCACCTATCAGCAGTCTTCTGACAAATGTTTTGAAAGGTAAAATAATTGCCATGAAAATCCTTCTCGAATCTATCGAACTCATGGATAAAATTAACACATACAAAATGGGTGGCGTGAGAGGGAAGTAATCTTAACTAAAAGTTATTTACGTTACCATTTTACCTTTTTAAAAACGATTATTTCGTGTAATTTTGAGAATTCCACTTTTATGCAGAGCTTATTGCTCATGTTTTTTACTACCACCGCATAGATAGGAACGCTCCCAGTCGCTATCGAAATCAAATCTTTTTTTAAGCGAATGATTACAGGCAATGAAAAGTAGAGCTTTGCAATAATATGCGAAAAAGATCACTGACGATGCAAGTTAAAGCTTTGAAGACGGTGTCCAAACCTGAATTGACACTAAGAAATGTAACGCTGTGTGTCTTGTGGGATTGAAAGGGAAATGCTCATTGTGAGTTTCTACATTCTAGATTCTGAAGTCTGCTGTGAACTCAATTAAGTCGGTACTTGATGACCACGAGAGAAATTAAGAGAGTTTGGCTGCGAAGTTTGATGCCCTTATCATATAAAGGGTAATTTTTATAGAGGTATAGAACTTTAAGTTGCAATAAAACAACGATGGATTATTCGATTGACATGAATTTTATTTATCCGAAAGATAATCTTGTGGCATTACATTTTAAATATGATTTCTGACATATGACCGCCACGGCTGGCGTGGATGTAGTCCAATCTGGACGTCCAATTTTCGATGACCTTTTCCAACATTTGTGGCCGTATATCGGCAATAATACGGCAAATGTTGTCTTCCAAATGGTCAAGCGTTTGTGGCTTTACCGCATAGACCAATGACTTTACATAGCCCCACAGAAAGTAGTCTGGCGGTGTTAAATCACAAGATCTTGGAGGCCAATTCACAGGTCCAAAACGTGAAATTAGGCGGTCACCAAACGTGTCTTTCAATAAATCTATTGTGGCACGAGCTGTGTGACATGTTGCGCCGTCTTGTTGAAACCATATCTCCTGGACATCATGGTTATTCAATTCAGGAATGAAAAAGTTAGTAATCATGGCTCTATACCGATCACCATTGACTGTAACGTTCTGGCCACCATTGTTTTTGAAAAAGTACGGACCAATGATTCCACCAGCCCATAAAGCGCACCAAACAGTCAGTGTTTCTGTATGTAACGGTGTTTCCACATACACTTGAGAATTACCTTCAGTCCAAATGCGGCAGTTTTGTTTGTTGACGTAGCCATTCAACCAGAAGTGCGCTTCATCGCTAAACAAAATTCGGTTACGAAAATCGGGAACAACGGTAATCTCGTTTTGGGCCCATTCGACGAATCTACGCCTTACTTGATGATCGTTTGGCTTCAAATCTTGCACGAGTTGGATTTTGTAAGCACGCAAACCAAGATCCTTCCGCAAAATCTTCCATAAAGTGGATGGACACAGATCCAATTCCTGTGCTGGATGGCGGATGGACTCATTCGGGTCTTCCTCAATGCTACGCTCTACAGCAGCAATAGCTTCTTCTGTACGCACCGTACAGCGTCTCTGGGGATGCGAGTTATCAATAAGAGTAAACGTGGTGCGAAAACGTTCATGGTTAATCGAATTAACTGCTCTGATGGACGATTTTGTCGACGATAAAATGGACGTAGTGCGCGATACGTTTTCCGCACAGAACCATTATTTTCGAAATAAAATTGCACTATTTGCAAGCGTTGTTCAGGCGTGAGTCTATTCATGATGAATTGCCAAACCAAACTGAGAATAAATCACTTGACAGCTGTTAAATCGGTCGCCATCTTGAAAAGTAACGCCAACTTAAAGTTCTATACCTCTATAACAAATATATAGAGCCTAGACCATGGCATATTCATAAGAGGTAACCGCAAGAATACAACAAGTACAACAATGCAAAAACAACAGGCATTTTGTTTTTGTTAAAGAGTACACGGAATGACAAAAACAGCTTCATAACTGACTGACGAATAACAATAGAAAGAGAAATGTTAAAAAAATTTATAAAAATGGTTACAACACACTAAAAAAGCAACAAAATTTTGACATTCTAAGACTCGTCAGCTGTTGAATTACTCCTACCTGATATAAATATGCCATGGCCTAGACTTTTCACGTTCAGATACCATTTGTTTCAATTCCTTTAGATCAAAACGGCTTACATTTATTTTGTTAAAATTAAAATCGTTTTAAATATAAAAAAAAAAATTATTTTCGATAAATTTGTCATCAAGCGCTCTATTAATTTTTAAATTTTTTTTACAATTTTCTCTTAAGAGCACAGCCCACATCAGTGATCGTTTCGATGTCCACTCCAGACATATCACTGTAATTACATTTTTTTATTGTAAGCTTTAGAATGCTTATAATTTTTATTTGTTTTTATTCACAGTAAGTAAATAAAATGTACAGCATCATATATAGATATTATAATTATTTATTATATCATGCATACATTATTTCATTTCCGCGCATTTTAATAGTAAAACTCCCACATAAAAAATTATTAAAAAAAATTAAGTTTTTGCTTAAGGCATATAAAACTCAACTTAAATTTGAAGATCACTTCAGATTTATTAAAAATAATAATACTTTAGAGAACAGTTTCTTGTTTTCGTATTTATATTCTTGTTCTTTTTTATTTTTTTATTTATTTGAAGTAATTTCTAAGTACCAGCATATCATACAGATTCCCAGTGGGTGTTTAAGGGTGTTTTGTGCTTGTGATGTTTGTTTACAAAACATTTAAATTTCTAGGTATAACGGTGCCAGTATTATGAAGATTATTTCTTTGTTTTTCCTTTTTCTCAATTTTCCATTTGTTATTATGGTACTGTAAGCTATAAATGAACCGTTTTAGAGAGAGAGAGAACGAGAGTGCAAACAGTTGAAATTACAACAAACAAACAAACAAAAAAAAGAACACTTGCAATAATTAAAATTCCTTTGAAAACTGGTTTTACTGTTGGAATAATTAAAAAAGGAATTCCCTTCTTAGCTGCGTTGCCAATTAATATTTACAGGAGGTCAGTGGAAGGAGAGAGACAGACAAATTGTTCTCATTCTCTTGAGACAAATGGGTTAACAGCTTAAAATATTTTGTGCTTAATTTTCTATACAATTCCTTCACATACAAAGCATGTAGAATAATAGCACCTAAAAAATAATAATAAAAACGGAATAAAAATGAAAAAAAAACACATTTCCTTAACTCCCATTCTTTATTTTTATTGTTATTATTTATTTACATCAGCTCTTATGTAAATTTCCTTCTATTTATTTTGGCAACTCGCTTTGTTTACCTTACAAGAAGACAAAAACGAAATAATAAACGCCGCACTATTGAAATTTCAATAAAGGCAGGGACGAGTACTTTATTCTGAATTTACTTCAACCATCGTATGCAAATTGAAGTGTTTGCGTGAGGAAATGAAATAATTTTTACATTAATTTTCCTATTTTGGCATAAAATGTTCTACAAAAATAAAAAAAGGAAACACGAATAGTAATAATAAAACAAAATCTAAAAAAAGAAGTTGCCATTTAAGTTTCATTGCCGTGTTTATTTTAATCTGATCAAGTGTTAGTGGTTGTCTGGTTTGTAAAGCAAAATTTATGGGGAACCATGAAAAGTTTTTGTGCTAAACTTTTTACAATATTGTGGGTCGTGAATTTAAATTTAAACGGCTCCAAAAGAAATTTATAACCACAGCCATGTTTTAATTAAAAATCTTTTGTGAAAGGCTTTAATTGGAATCACTTTTTAGTGTTATTCTTAAAATCTCACACCATTTATGGAATATTCGACATTTTACACCCATATTTGAACTCAGAAAGGTATGAAAGCCTTATATTATGTTGAATTTAAATATATATTTAAGCTTGGTTATCTTTGAGAAAAATTCCTTGCAAGTCAGCTTTGAATGAAACCTTTAATTTGGAGCTAATTTTATATTTATGTAACACAATCCGTTTGAAAAGTTGCTTGACTAAAGCCTTGCAACAGCCTTACCAGATATTTCCAACAGAGAATAACTTTTAACTTGATCTTCCATGCTCGACGCGAAGCTTTACTTATTTATTCCTGCATTTACTTACTTAAACTACCTAACAACCTACCTACATTACAATCCTTTAGTAAGGATGACGACCTATCTTCTCACACCACCCGCGTTGTGTATGTTAGTTTTGTTCATGAGCTGCAGGACCTACAGTTTGGAGACGACTCTGAACGACAGATTTTTGAGAAACTTTTCATGGCAATTTTATTTACTCTCAGAGTTTTTTCCCACAAGGCTTCTGAGAGGTAGTCGCCGAAAAAAAATATGTTTTCATATTTCGTTTTGCTCGATATTTCGACACTACCTGCTAGACAACAGCGATTTCCGATTGTTGTTTACAAAAAAGCGTAGAGCCTTCTGAATTTGGCTTTATGCTATGCAATTATTCAGGCTATTCTGGGCTCGATTCCTATCTATTCCATAGTTTTCATTGTCAGTCTTCTTCCACTGTTTTACTCTTATTGGAGTAAGTAAGCGTAGTTGCTTGCTCAACTGCGGAAGTCATGGCCAACTCGCACAGAATCTGAGATCTTGCGTAGAAGTTTTCTCTTGTACACTCCCAATTCAGCGACATCTGTGCGTAGAGAACCACAAGGACAATGAGCCACTAACATTAACATTAATCTTGTCCCATGAGAGAGATATCTAATAATCAAACGAGACCATAACAGTACTATCGCATAATAACCTTCTATGATGAGAGAATTTGGATGTCTCTTTGCGTAGAGGAGGACTAGAACTATAAATACTCTCCCGAGACCACATAAATAAACAGAAAAAACTAGAAATAGAAAGCGAAAAGAAAGACAAGAAGGATTTCATCGATAGGGATGCTGAGAGTCATAAATCTTACTCTTAAAGCTTATTTACGAGTAGCTATATCAAAAGGTAGTGTTGACACGGAAAGGGCTAGTATTTTAGGCAATTAGTTTGATTGGTGAAGTCATTTCTATACTTGTCATATAATTTTGCAAAAATTTCTGGATAAAAATTAAAAAATTTCCCAGAAAAAAGCTTTTTTAACTGTGTCATGCCACTATTCAACTGTTTTCTTTTTATAGATTACAGGTGTACTATTTATACACTATTATACGCCATAGAATTTGTTTAAATTGCTTTAAATGCAGCAAAATGTTGCATTTAAAATTTCTCTGTAATTCATATCCCGTATCGACCTGTATTCAACACGCAACATATAAGATACAACAACAAAAAAAACTTCCATTTAAATTGTATGCTTATCTTCTGGTTTTTTGTTAAAATAGACAAATGTTTTCAATTTAATATAAGCAGTATAGGGTACGCCATCCTAGGGCTCTGTTTTACAGATTGTCAAATAAAAACATAGAATAGAAGGGTCATCACATGCCATATCCTATAGCTATTTGACAAGTCCTAATTAACCAGTCTCTAGCATCAGGAGTTTGCATTAAAACATAACGACATCTAGTGATCAATTTGATGTCAAGCAAGAATAGCTTGAAATCCGTTAAACTAGAAAGAAAGGATAAAAGGTAATATCTAGTCTTTCTAATATAATCCTACTTGACTCAACTTATAATACAAAAACTGCGTATTACGAAAACTATATCCAGTAAAAGATCCTTAAAATAAAATACTCGACTAAATGGTTATTTCAAGAGCTGTTCGCCTTTATCTTGGTTAACCCGGTAATCTATTAAGTAGTGTGCTAACTCGCGAGTGTAGGGATTGACGGTTCCCACCAGAAATTTGGCATTCCAACACATTGCATTGAATGGCAAGAAGACCTTCTTCCCTGAGTGTTGGCCTCAGTAAAAAAAAATAAACGAATACCAATCGTTCCCATCGTATATGATTCCTTTTCAATTTCCTACATTCCAAACACTTTCTTGGAACCTATGTGCCAAGAATGCATCCCAGAGGAAAACAACAGGGCGCATATCAGGTGCTAAGCAGGGATTTATCTTTTGTTGACACCGAGCAGCATCCTGCAGTTTGTCACTGCAATCGGCATGTAGTAGACATTATAAGGGTACCCTATATAGTTTGAGAGGTGAGCAATAGATCGTATGGTTGCTGTACTAAGGCACCACTTCAGTACAAAATAATGGTATCGCAGCCTCAGAGGTCCTTCTTTGTTTAATCCTTACTTAGAGCCAAATGTACTTGTTTTGCACGTGGGCCGGTGATGTTTGCAGTCTTCTGAACCCTCTCTTTCTCTCTCTATCTCTCTCTTTCTTTCTTTTTAAATATTTTTTAAAAAGCTTTTTTTTTTTTTTTTTTTTTTTTTTTTTTTTTTTAAAGAGGAAACCTCCTTTTGTATTACCCTTTTCAAAAGCAATCAATGTCAGCACAAAAGGAAAATCTCTTTTTAAAAGATTTTGTTCGTGTTTTTTTATTTCTTATTGTTGTTGCAGTTGCTGCAACGATTATTTAATTTTTTTTTTAACAACTAATCGTCACACCAACGTCAACATCGTCACCAATGTCGCACATAAATATTGTACGACTACTGTCTGTCTGATTTCCTCTCTCTTGCTCTCCCTAACCCTACATATATCTTGTCATTCATAATGTTGGTACTGTTTGTTTACTGGTGTTACAATATTTTCTTTTTCTTTCTATTATTGCTGTTGCTATTGTAATTTACATTTAATTGTAGGTATGTGTGAGTGTGTTTTTAAGTATTTGTCTGCCGTTGTATGCTAAGTGCGTTGCGTGCGTGTATGTGCCTGAAATTAAATAATTCCTAAAATAGTTCTTCTTCTTCTTCTCTTTACTTTGCATTTGTATAGGTTTTATGCAAATGTTTACAAAAATAAAAAAATAACAATAACGTAACATACATACAACACATAATACAATAACAATAATATTAAAGACAACAACAACAACAGCAACCACTACACTGTAGTGGTGACTACAGCATTAAAGAAACAACTACAACAACATTATTACGGTCTAAGCACTTTAAGTACCTTCATTTAGTACTTGGCTTTACTTTGCTTCGCTTATATTATTCTTATTATTGTTGTTGTCGTTTCTGTTTTTCGTTTTTGTTGTTATTGTTATCATTGCTGTTGTTGTTGTTGCTACTGCTACTTTAAAGTCTTAAAAAGCCAATGACTTTAGGTGGATTCCATGCCATTTTGCAAATGTTTTCCAAAAAAAAAAAAACAAAATTTAAAAAGCTATTGTTATTGGTTGGCAACACATGGTCGTTATGGCAACTCATCAACGGCAAAAATAACAACAGTAGTCGAAGTGGCAAAAGAAAAATAAACAGGAATTACAATGTTTCGAAAACAACAGCACCTTTTAATGGTGGAAAATTGAGAGTGAGAGAAAGAGGAAAAAAAATAAATTTTTTAGACTACAATTGGAATCCAAAGAATTTAATTTGTTGGCCTTAATGCGGGAACACTGGCTGGCTTTTAAGCATATTCATTCAATTTTAAGAAGTTTTAATAGCACCTCTTAACGTGACACTAAAATGGAATCCATTCCAATCCAACCCAACTCAAAGCGTAATACCTCCTGTAGTTGGTTTTCAAGATTATAACAAGTGTGGTTAAGCCTCTTTCTGTGAAATATCCAGAGTCACATAATCTAATCAGTTACATATAAAGCTCGCTCCACTCGAAATCTATAGGCTTTATTCTTAGCAAGCTGAAATAAATTCCTCAAACAATTCCTAGACAATCTCACGTTATTTTATAGGATATGCCATTTCTTTTTACACTTTACACGTTGTAATTGATCACACTCCTTCGGACGAGTTCAAGTCAAATTCGGGGGTAACACAGGGTTTTGTTATAATTTCGACTGCTTTTCCCAAATACATTCTCTCATTAACTACTACTTGCATACACTGTTCCTAATCCTAAATTTCTAGTCTTATCTGTATAGTGGATAGCGATATGAGGCTTTCCCATAATCTTTTTGCTGAGTGCAGTGTCTTTCAGGCTAAAGTGTTTGAGAAAACTATGGCATCTGAGCTGTTTTGTGAACATATCGCAATGGGTGAGGGCACAGAGGCAATGTTAGTTTGCGACAGCTTACATCTCGCAGAAATACTTTCGGTGTACTTCTGGATAAGTTTTGTTTGAAGCTGTACAGAGATTGTAAATGAGCTAGTGAGAGAAGATGAGCCGAAGAATGTGAATTTGGTTGATTCCCAATTAGAATCTTCTTTGGACTAACAGATGTGTCATGATGATATTAGGGAAATTATAGAATCTTCATTCTACTATGACCAAAAAAGGAACATTTCAGAACGGAGCTTTTAGGATCTTAATAGGAGTTCTAAATAGGAATTGTGCTTTGATAGGGAAATCATGCCCGGTTTCTGCATATTATGTTGCAATAAAGGGAAGCCTATAGGGGCAATTGATATACCCTTGCCTAATAAGTATCTACTTACTCCTCTTTCTTTGTCTTTGCCAAACATGTTTCATCTTTTCGTCAATTTTCTTCTCGCTACTGAAGATGTTCAAAATGAATTTTTTTCCAGATCTCTGCATGGGAGGGTTTTTAATTTTCTATCTTCTGAGTCTAATCTTTGGTAACCACAATTTGCTGTATTACCACTTCTTCTCTAGACCTTAATCTTTGATATCCTTCCATATTATTAATCTCATCTTGTCTCTAATAGGTTGGGGAAGTAGTAGTATGAGAACGAATGTCAAAATTATAATTTCATGTTAGAACCTGAGCTGATTTACTCGGAAGAGAAATCTTTATGGCACAAAAAACCTAAGAAGGTTAAGTTCTAAACAAGACGTTGTGAGAACTCACACGAACGAAGTTGTAACACCAATGAACCTATAAGATACTGACAAGTTTGTGACCGGGTACCATATGTAGATTCAAAAGAATAATGTACTACTACAGTCATATTCTCTGGTTATATCACAGAGAATACAGATTCTAAATTGGGCTAACAATTTGTAGTTTTTGTGACTATGTAATCTCAACCGGAAGGGAATATCATGACGTCAATTTAATGACAACACGCTTAAATACCAGCAGCGAATAGTACATTTACATGGCCAATCGAAATAATTCGAGTTTCTTTAAAGAGTCTCGGACTTTCAGTTCTGTTAAATCAGTTTGTTCTAGTGATTGGTCTACTGTAGCAAATTCTAGGATTATAGGGTTACCATCTAACATTGTCTAGAAGCAACAATGCCTTCTGTGAAAATGTATTCGATTATATTGTTTGCAACCAAAAGGTGGCATTGCTTGACTTTGTTGTGATATTTGTTGTTTATTGTACTCCCTCTAGTGGGTCAGGAAGCTTCTGAATGGATAATTTGTGGTTGAAAGAAGGGGGAATGAAACCTTTTTTAAAAATTCGAAAAATCATAATCAACAATAGGTTTCTTCAACTAAAGGGTGTTTTTTATAGAGGTATAGAACTTTAAGTTGCAATAAAGCAACGATGGATTATTCGATTGCCATGAATTTTATTTATCCGAAAGATAATCTTGTGGCATTACATTTTAAATATGATTTCTGGCATATGACCGCCACGGTTGGCGCGGATGTAGTCCAATCTGGACGTCCAATTTTCGATGACTTTTTCCAACATTTGTGGCCGTATATCGTATATAATAATACGGCGAATGTTGTCTTCCAAATGGTCAAGCGTTTGTGGCTTTACCGCATAGACCAATGACTTTACATAGCCCCACAGAAAGTAGTCTAGCGGTGTTAAATCACAAGATCTTGGAGGCCAATTCACAGGTCCAAAACGTGAAATTAGGCGGTCACCATACGTGTCTTTCAATAAATCTATTGTGGCACGAGCTGTGTGACATGTTGCGCCGTCTTGTTGAAACCACATCTCCTGGACATCATGGTTATTCAATTCAGGAATGAAAAAGTTAGTAATCATGGCTCTATACCGATCACCATTGACTGTAACGTTCTGGCCACCATCGGTTTTGAAAAAGTACGGACCAATGATTCCACCAGCCCATAAAGCGCACCAAACAGTCAGTTTTTCTGGATGTAACGGTGTTTCCACATACACTTGAGTATTACCTTCACTCCAAATGCGGCAGTTTTGTTTGTTGACGTAGCCATTCAACCAGAAGTGCGCTTCATCGCTAAACAAAATTCGCTTATGAAAATCGTGAACAACGGTAATCTCGTTTTGGGCCCATTCGACGAGTCTACGCCTTACTTGATGATCGTTTGGCTTCAAATCTTGCACGAGTTGGATTTTGTAAGCACGCAAACCAAGATCCTTCCGCAAAATCTTCCATAAAGTGGATGGACACAGATCCAATTCCTGTGCTGGATGGCGGATGGACTCATTCGGGTCTTCCTCAATGCTACGCTCTACAGCAGCAATAGCTTCTTCTGTACGCACCGTACAGCGTCTCTGGGGATGCGAGTTATCAATAAGAGTAAACGTGGTGCGAAAACGTTCCATGGTTAATCGAATTAACTGCTCTGATGGACGATTTTGTCGACGATAAAATGGACGTAGTGCGCGATACGTTTTCCGCACAGAACCATTATTTTCGAAATAAAATTGCACTATTTGCAAGCGTTGTTCAGGCGTGAGTCTATTCATGATGAATTGCCAAACCAAACTGAGAATAAATCACTTGACAGCTGTTAAATCGGTCGCCATCTTGAAAAGTAATGCCAACTTAAAGTTCTATACCTCTATAAAAAACACCTTTTATATTCGAACCTTGAATGCTTACGCTCATGCCTCCACTATACATGGGTTTTCTAAATTAGTTTTAATTCTACAGGGAGATGGGATCATTAAAATCGAATTTGATTTAATTTAAATGCTTATGTCCCTCATAACAATTAAGGCAATTAAGCGATTTTTCGGGAACATTTTTATTTCCTGCTTATATCACTGAAATCACTACTACTCCACCCTGTATTATGAAATTCACACCCTTAAGGAGACGAAATCCTGCAATTAAAACCATTCAAATGCGTGCTGGATTGAATGAATACACGCTCAATTCATTAAAATATTATTTAAAAACTTTACGTCATTAAACTCCAAACAACCATCCTTTTTATGTCTTCAACTCTGACCTATAAAAACAACAATAACAATAACAATTCCATGTATATGACACTAATGGGTCAAGGTAACATTAACACGAAAACGACCGATACGTACACCCAGCTGACCGTATACATTTACATGTGATTGTGTGTGACAATAATTCTTACGACGGAATAAAAAAGGAAAGGCCTTAACGGGGAGGCATAATAGTAATAAGGAATGTTACGAAATGGTGTCTGTCGATTGAATATCGATGAAACGGTCTTAAATAATTAAAACTTGTTTTTAGTTTTAAATCCTACAGAACACCTTAAATTGTTTAAAATGGTGTCACGTCAATGACAGCAGGAAATTATTTTTTTATAAACAGATGTGACTTTATATAAAGGGTGTTGTTTTTAAAGGTTTACAATTATAAATTGAAAAAAAATTATACAAATTTTAGCATCAAATATTGGATTTATTAGAAACTTAATATAATTTTGGCTATCAGAAAGCCACATGGCATAAAGATGGAGCAATCTTTTACCAAGATTATATATTTTTTCTATTCGTCACCGTGTAAAGCAAAGGGTCATTACAATTGCTTGGCATTCGGATACATTATAGCTAAAGCATCTTAGTTATTGCCATCTTGATATCCAGCCTCTAGCGGTGCTATCGCTAATTCACCTCAAATCGATCACTAAACTAACATATTCTCCTCCAACGAGTTTTTTCATAAAATGACTGACAGCACTGAATGGCAAGTTAAAGTAGGTACTCAGTGTCAGTAACTGGTGACTGACATAGCCCCATTGAAGTATTCCAGTGTATGTCACTCGTGACTGACAAGGCGGTCAATGTGTTAAATAAACTTTCAAGTCGGTTTTTGGCTTGATTCTAAAAGAATCATGTTTTAATACGAAGCTCTGTTGCCGATTGTCGAGATCGATGTATCATATGGGATCACATCGACGCTGATGTAATCTTTGATTTCAACTAAGTTGTCGTTCCTCCGAGGTTTAGATGTTGATGTCCAGTAGCCGTCTCGATGTGTGGACGAGCTTTACAACTCTTTTGCTACTTGTGCGGATTTCAATTTCAATAGTTGAAATTTGGCCCGCCGGATTAGAGAAATGGAATCAAATTCAATCCCAACTACATTTTCGTAGTTCAGTTCGCGGTGTTAAGTTCGCATAATTGAGAGACTAAAAGTGTACTGAACACAGTTCATGCGGTTTTGAGGTGCCCCTTGTTGTCAAATAGGCTGTGGAGGTATCAGGAGCTGCATACCTCTTAAGCACGTTTACGTTCATAAGAAACCCTTCTTTATTCGATTAGTGTTAGGATGTACATATATTTCGAGTCTATCACAAGTTTATTAACAAACCAGATATTATGTGACAGCAGCCTGATGTCGCGTAGGTCTCTCAGGCTCTTAATAAAGGGTCCGCCAAATAACTTTTTTTTTTTGAAAATGCTTTAAAAAAAAAACTACTGAATATGTTCTCAAATTTCTTACAATCCTTCCGGTTAATAATGGAAAATAATTTCATTCAAATGGCTGCCTCGGCTGGCCATGCAGTAGCCTACACCAGAAGATGCCGATTTTGGCAAAAAAAAATCATCTTTTCAGATGAAGCCCATTTTGATCTTGGCGAGCACATTTGGGGCACAGAAAACCCGCCACGCATACATTGAAAAGCCGACGCACCCAAAACGAGTCACTGTTTGGTGCGGATTTTGGTCCAGAAGCATAATTGGGCAATTTTTCTTCGAATATGAGCAAGGTGTGGCCGTTACAGTCAATGGTGATCGTTATCGGGCCATGTTGAATGAATTTTTGTTCACAAAAATTGAAGAGGAGGATATTGGTAACATTTGGTATCAACAAGACGGCGCTACGTGCAAACACAGCCGAAGCTACACTCGATGTTTTGCGCCCTGTTTTTAAAGATCGCATTATCAGCCGCAGAGCTGATGTCGTTTGGCCACCTCGGAGCTGCGATTTTACACCGTTGGACTATTATTTGTGGGGTGCCGTCAAATATAAGTGTTACGCCGACAAGCCAGAGACAATTGACGCTTTAAAGGACAATATTCGTGAAGCCATTGGTGAAATACAGCTGCACACAATCGATAATGTGCTTAAAAATTGGACCGAACGTGTAGGCTACTGCATGGCCAGCCGAGGCAGCCATTTGAATGAAATTATTTTCCATTATTAACCGGAAGGATTGTACTTTCAAATAAAAAAAGAAATTTGAGAAAATAGTCAGTAGTTTTTTTTAAAGCATTTTCAAAAAAAAAGTTATTTGGCGAACCCTTTAGAAGTTCTAACTACGCATTGTGCTCTGAAGGCGAGGACTAGCTTATGAGACAAGCCTTTCCGATTTCTGCATATTATCTGGCAATGGAAGGCGAACTAAGAGGTTTGAGTCTTATTACTAGGCAAAGGCATATTTGTTTTCTTTTTTCTCCTCTTTCTTTCTATTTATGAAACGTGTTTCACTTTATCTTCAATTCTTTATTTCTTTTTTCCATCACTTTAATTAATGCCTTGCTTTTCATATATTTTTAATTACCAGTGCTACTGAAGATGTTCATAATGGACACTTTTTAGGTCCTTGGGTTAAAATGTGTTTATTTTACTGCCTTCTTAACGTAACCTACTATTTTGTGCCACAGTTTACTGTATTATCCCTTCATCTCTAGACCTTGGTCGTTGATGTACTTCCATATTATTAACCTCGCCGTACTGCATCCAACGAATATTTTGTCATCGAAATTAATCTCCAGCCTGTATGAAAAACTTCAAGCAATCATAAACTCTGGATAGGGTATTGCGCAGCGCATTCCTAAAACCGCTGAAAATATCTGATTACGCCTTTTTATTTACAGTGGTGGCCACGAATTTAAGACACGATATTTTACTTACATATTTGTGATAATTTTTACGTTTTATCGAAAAAATTTTAGGTCCATGATATTTTCCTTAAGATTTTAGTAATGTTATGAAAACAAATTAATAATATTTTGCTACCTATATTTGGTTAAGAATTTTTATTTACATTTTATATAGACTAACACAAATTTTATCCTGGTCATGAATTTAAGACATGGGCAAAATAAAACTTAGTTGACTGAAGTAATACTATGTTCAGACATGCACTTATATTGAGTAAATCGCAATAAAGGGCATTATTGAGCTCAATATTTCATATAAAATGTCAATTAATTATTGCTCAATAAATACGCAAATTGCTATAATATTGAGTAAAACTTAAAATTCAGCACTGTCAGTGCAGTATGTTCAGGGCGCATATTACAATTATCCGAACACTTTCTGTTGATATTTGGCAACTCAAATGTCAACAACGATATAAAAAAAAAACAACGAACAAAACAAAAACAATGTTGTTGAAACAATCAACTGTTTTGTTTACCAGCTGTCAAATGAATATTGAATAAGCAGCTGAACTGCGTATATTGTTATGTCTGAACACTTAAAATATTGTACTCAATAAATCGAATATTGACTCAATAAAAGTGTATGTCTGAACATAGTATAAAGCTCAGCTTCATAAAAAAAATCCTAGTATTTGGTGGGAAATCCTTTATTTTTGATCACAGCAGCACATTTCCTGGGTAAACTTTTAAATAATGCCATACAACGTTGCTTTGGAATCGTTTACCAAGCCTTTTGGATTTCTTCCCACATATTGTTTGAATTTTTTGGTTTTACTGTTCCAAAATGTTCCTCAACATCATTCCACAAGTTCTCAATTGGATTGAGGTCCGGGGATTGAGCTGGCCACTTAAGGACAGTGATATTGTTTTCCTCTAACCAATATTTCACTAGACGTGAAGTGTGCTTAGGGTCATTATCATGCTTAAATTTCCATATTAGAGGCATGTTGTCTTCAGCAAATGGTATCATAGTGTCTATTAGAATGTTTTTGTAAACGTGCTGGTCCATTTTAGTATTAATCTTGTATATGGGACCTACACCATGCCAGGAAAATTCTGCCCACATCATCACATTTCCATCACCATGTTTGACCGTTTTAAGGGTGTACTTTGGGTGATGCTTCAGGTTTGGAGGACGCCATTCTTACTGCTTTTCATCAGAGCCGAAGCGGCAAAACTTCGACTCGTCGCTCCAAAGTATATTTTTCCAAAATATCATCGGTTTATTGAGATGTTCTCTCGAAAACGCTAGTTGGGATTTAATATTTTTTTTTTTTGATACAAGTGGTTTACGTTGTGCAATAACCCATGCAAGTTTTTCTCATTTAGATGCCTTCTTCTTATCCCAGATGAAATACTAATACCAAAATCCAATGAAATTTTATTTTTTATTTTACTTGTGCTTGTGAAAGGATTATTAGCAGCTACTTTATAAATTAAACTACCCTCCCTGGGTGTAGTTTTTCGGGCTCTAGGTTGTTGCTTGACATTTTTGGTGGTACCATGTTGTTTGGTTGAAATCGCCGTGGTCTAGTAGGTAGTGTGTTGGCTTATTAGACGAAAAGCCAGGGTTCGAGCCCCAGGCCAGACATCAAAATAAAATACAAAAAGTATTTCTTCGGCGACTTTCTCTCAGCAGATTTCTGGCAAAAACTCTCTGCGAGGTAAATAAAATTGCCATGAAAAGTTTCTCAAAAATCTGTCGTTCGGAGTCGACTTTAAACTGTAGATCCCGCCACTCATGTATAAAATTAACACACACAACATAAGTGGTGTGAGAAACTAGGTCGTAATCCTGACTGAAGGGTTGTAATGACCAATTATGTATGTATGTATGTTGTTTGGTGTGTTCCAGCGCGTTATAATTCTTGCATCTAGAAAATTTAAGCAGCTTGGATATCTCCATTACTGTTTTTCCATCAGATTTTAGTTGTTGGATCAGTTTTCGCTCGGCATCGGAACTCCAAGTACCTCTGGCCATTTCTAATTAAATATTTCGATGTATTTCAACATAAAATAAAATAAAACATTCGTTACTCACTGTTTAGCTTCAAAAAATCACTGGCCAGTTTCAAATTAACGGTTTTACAATAATATGATCAAAAAGCAAGAAAATGTAAAAAGAAATAAAATAAAATAACGGTACTTTGTCTTAACATTACAGGGTACATGGAAAAATAAAGAATATCTAATTTGATATTACAAAAATTATAACAAATAAGTCAGTCATATGTCGTGTCTTAAATTCGTGGCCACCACTGTATACGGGTTTTCTTTATATCCTCACCCTGAATTTTATAGCAATTTTTGCTCCTATGATTTCGTTTGTTGTCTTCAATTCCAAGGACAGAAAGCCCATCTCAGTTCATCTGATATTCTTTCAAATCATGAAGATTTTCTAGACAACTTTCATTATAACAAAGTAACTGTCAATCGTTAAAACCGATTGTTGAACAGTAGAGTGTTGCAAACGCCAAGAAAACAACATCAAAAAGGAACACCCGTTCAGCACAGTTTGCCTGCAATGTTATGACAAGTAAAAGTACTTTCGTATTCACAATTTAATTGCTTCCATAAACCCTTTGTGGTAAAATCCATTCAACTGGAATATGACAGGGTTTCCAATGTTTCTTTTTTTGTGTTTTGTTGTTGTTTTATAATATAATGACCACAATATTAAAACAATAACAGGAAAGTGTGCGTGTAAAAACTTGGAATTTCTTTGAAACAATTTTTTTATATAAAATCCATACCCTTCTGCTGTTTTCCTTAACTATTGGCTCCTTAAGTTTATAGAGGAGGACTATATACATACATTCATAGGTATGTAAATACGTTTAGCATGTAAGTATTAGAGGTACATAGTCAGTAATAACTTTTTTGCTCTTGACCTTTAAATAATTGTTAGTTTTTCTTGTTTTTTTTTTTCAGAAAAAATTTATTGATTTTTAATTCACCGTCTTTGTTTTTGTTGTAATTGCAGAACTGCCAGAAAATAATTCGTTTACGTTCTTTAAATGCTAAAACAGATCCCGCAGCACTTGCACGCGAAGTTGTGGACAAATGCGATTTAATTCATAAATCCCAATTGGCCGATGTCGAACAGATTATATTCTATTTGAAGAATCGTAAAGATAACGCCGGTATAGGTATGCTATTCGTGAAAATTCTAAAGGGCTTCAATATTGAAATGAATTTTCTTTTTTGCCAGATACACACGACAACAACACGGGTCATCATCGTTCAGCTATAGCCTCACACAGGTCATCAGCACGTCCCCATACGGCCATGAATTCCAGCATGTCATCTTCAACCCACTCAAAGTCATCGGATTCTTCAGATGTCTCCATCAATTATATAGACGAGTATGCTGAATTGTTGTACGAAGACTTAAGCGAACGCATTAGAGGTTCAGCTATGATCCTGCAAGTGGCACGTAATCCTGATAATTTGGAAGAATTAGAAAAAAATGGTGAGCCTAAGTTTTCATTTCAGGTGTTCGTAAATGTTCGTAAAGTCAATTTAAATAAACCCAAGCCTAAGCTAGGCTTAGTTTAGCCTATGTTTTAATAAAATTTCTTCTTAAATTTGCTTTAGAATCTTGTTTAAGTGCTTTGTCGCGTGTTTTACGTGAAGATTGGCGCAAAAGCTTAGATTTGTCTACGAATATTATCTACATATTCTTTTGTTTCTCCACCTATACGAAATTTCACTCGGTTATAGTCCAATATAAGGTAAGTCCCGTCACTTGTAACAGCATAACAAAAATTTCCTTTCTTTCTTGATTTTAAATCTTAAAATGTCTAGATTGGTTCTCTGTGCATGGATGTTATCGATTACGAATTACGTCGTTACGAGAGTATGCGTAATGAATTGGATATTCGTAAAAATCCTGGTGGTTCGGCTCCCTTGTCGGCCAAGGCTAGCAAAGAGAAATTAAATAACAGTTCCGATGATTTTCTAGATCTCATGAATGAAGAGAAACCCAAAGAGGTTGGCAGGAAAACATATTAAAATTGAAATCAAACGTTTACTAATTTTGAATTACAGATGGAGCCACCCAGACGCCGTATACCCGAACTGAAACAACGTCCCAAATCGGGCAACTGGTCTAGCTTTCATAGTTCCATGTCATCATCGTTGATGAAAAGTCAAATCCTAAATAGCAGCTATCATGAGGCTCTGTCAGCCGGTGCCCAAACTCCCGACTCAGGTATCTCTACTAACGGTGGCGATATGAAAGCCACCAGCAATGAGGCTCTCGATCGTAATGATCCCAAAGTAAAGAAAGAAGAAATCGAACGTCTTAACAAACAATTGAAACTGTTTGCCAAGAAACAAGAGCAATTGCTAAGGGTGGCCTTCTATTTGCTCTTGAACATGGCTGAGAATGTTAAGCTAGAGGAGAAAATGAGACGTAAAAATATTGTAAAAATGTTGGTTAAGGCTTTGGATCGCCAAAATATCGATTTACTTATGCTGGTGACCACATTCTTGAAAAAACTATCGATTGTAGGCGATAACAAGGATGATATGAGTGAATTGAATATTGTGTCAAAATTACCGCGGCTCTTCCAAAGTGGTCATACCGATCTAGTACAGGTTACCTTAAAGTTGGTCTTTAATTTATCATTTGATGGGCAAATACGCCGCAAAATGATAGTAGCCGGCTATTTACCGCTTTTGGTCATGTTCATCAATGATGAAAAACATCATGGTATTGTGGTGAAAATCTTATATCACATGAGTTTGGATGATAAGGTTTGTTAATCAGTTAGCATTCACTGTGTATAATTGCTACAATTTTTATTTTTCACAGGTTAAAGCCATGTTTACCCATACCGAATGCGTTCAAATGGCCACCGATGCCATTATTTTAAATCTCAATTCCAAAGTTGATTTGGATTTGATAGCATTATGCATCAATCTCTCTTTGAATCGTCGTAACGCTCAAATTATGGTCGAAGGCAATCGTTTGCATAGTCTCATGGATCGTTCCTTTAAATATGAAGATGCTTTGCTAATGAAACTTTTGCGTAATCTGTCCCAGCATGAATCATTACAGCCTCTCTTCATAGATTATGTAGGCGATTTGGCACGCATTCTGACCATTTGCGATGATGAAGCCTTTATGGTGGAATGTTTGGGCATTTTAGGTAATTTATCTTTAACCGATTTGGATTATTCGCAAATCTTACAAAATTTCCAATTGATACCGTGGATAAGAAACGTTTTAATACCTGGTGCAAAGCTAGATGATCTCGTCTTGGATACCATTGTCTATTTGGGCACTTGTGCCCATGATGAATTGTGTGCTTTACTGTTTTGTCGCGCCAATGTTGTCCTTTCGCTAATCGAACTGCTGAAGGCCAAACAGGAGGATGATGAAATTGTTTTGCAAATTATTTTTGTATTCCAACAAATACTACGACATGAAAGTACCCGAGAGTATATGATTAAGGAGACAGAATCACCGGCGTATCTTATCGATTTGATGCACGATAAAAATGCTGAGATACGTAAAGTGTGTGACTATTGTTTGGATATAATCGCGATTACCGATACCGAATGGGCCAAACGTATAAAGGTAAGAAATTTACGAAGAAATCAAATGATGTTCATCACTTCATTCGATCTGTAAATGCTTTAAAAAAAAACTACTGAATATTTTCTCAAATTTCTTTTTTTATTTGAAAGTACAATCCTTCCGGTTAATAATGGAAAATAATTTCATTCAAATGGCTGCCTCGGCTGGCCATGCACGATCTACACGATCGGTCCAATTTTTAAGCACATTGTCGATTGTGTGCAGCTGTATTTCACCAATGGCTTCACGAGTATTGTCCTTTAAAGCGTCAATTGTCTCTGACTTGTAGGCGTAACACTTATCTTTGACGGCACCCTACAAATAATAGTCCAACGGTGTCAAATCGCAGCTCCGAGGTGGCCAAACGACATCAGCTTTGCGGCTGATAATGCGATCGAGTGTAGCTTCGGCTGTGTGGCACGTAGCGCCGTCCTGTTGGAACCAAATGTTGCCAATATTCTCCTCTTCAATTTTTGTGAACAAAAATTCGTTCAACATGGCCCGATAACGATCGCCATTGACTGTAACGGCCACTCCTTGCTCGTTTTCGAAGAAAAATGGCCAAATTATGCCTCTGGACCAAAATCCGCACCAAACAGTGACTCGTTTTGGGTGCGTCGGCTTTTCAATGTATGCGTGCGGGTTTTCTGTGAACCAAATGCGACAATTTTGCTTGTTTACATACTCGCCAAGATCAAAATGAGCTTCATCTGAAAAGAATGATTTTTTTTGCCAAAATCGGCCTCTTCTGCTGTAGGCTACTGCATGGCCAGCCGAGGCAGCCATTTGAATGAAATTATTTTGCATTATTAACCGGAAGGATTGTACTTTATAGTTCGCAGATGTACACTTTAAGCAAGTTTTAGGTTTGATGGCATTACAATGGCCCTATGGTCTCAGTGTGTTATAACGTTTAATTGTGATTATTTTTTTCATTTCAGTTGGAAAAATTCCGTAATCACAACTCGCAATGGTTGTGTATGGTGGAGTCGCAACAACACGAAGACAATAACGACAGTTTCAATGATGAGGAAGAGGAGGTAAATGATTTAGACAATTACTTACGTGGAGAGTATTTGGACAATTGTGCTTATGTCGATGATCTCTATAATAGTAATAGCAACAGTAACAACAGTAACAATAAGGAATGCGAAGACAATGACAGTAACAATAGTAATAATCCCGCTAGTCCCGCCAATTCAACCTATAGTCGTCCAGTTAGCAGGTAATATTACAAACAAAATGATTTCATTTGATTTAAGCTTTAAATTATAATTCCAATTTGTTTTCAAATTCTGTATTTCAATAGTTTTAGACGCAGCCAAGATTTAGATGACATCTATAATATGACATTTAGCAGCAAATCTCAAAACTCTAGCCAGGGCGATTCCTCCAATTATATGTTTAAATCGAACAAATCCTTAGATTCTGAAGGCTTGCATGAAGAACTATTATTGGCTTAAAAGCATAAAATCGAAAAAATACATTTTTTTTATAGCAAACACTGCTTAAAGAATACTAGTAGGAGAAACAAACAAGAGAGAAGAAGAACGAAGAAGCATTTAATTAAAAACTTAAATTATTTTGCATTTGAAAAAGAAGAAAAAAATTACAAAAACAAAAATCATAAAAAAAACAAAAAAGTTTTGCTTTCAATATGGAGTTATAATAACCAAATATTTGTAGAGATTTCTTTGCTTAGCGCACATTATGATGTAGTAGTATAACATTTAAAAAGAAAAACGACTTTTTTTTTAGTTTTATTAATTATTTTTAAACTTAAATAACGACATTTTTTTTATAATAATTTTATAAATTAAGTTAGACAAAAAAACCAAAACGAAGCTAGTCCTTGTTTTTACCACAAAATAAAGAAAGAAAAAAACGAAAACAAAAAGAAAAAAATATTATTTTTATTATTTTAAATATTTTTATTAAGCGATTAATTTTGTTTTAACTTTAAATGTTTAGTTATGTTTTGTATGTTTTTTTTTAATTTAATTTTAATTTTATTTTACAAAATACATGTGATATTTAACTTTCCTTTAAAGCATTGTAAAAGCAAAAAAACAAAAACAAAAAATCAATAATTAAATGCAAAAAAAAACGAACGAACAATCCTAATCCTTAGCAAATGAAATTTAGTTATTCACCAGCAATTATTTATAATTATTTAATGACATGTTATGTTATGATTATTATTTAATTTTTTTGTTTGAAATTTAAAAATATTTAATTAAATTTCAATAGTGGCTTACAAAATTCTGCAAAACGCCTTTACTTGTGTTTAAATTTTAAAATACCTTCCTTCACAACTCTCCATGCAGAGACATAGATGCATAGATTCAAATCTAATGCCCATAAAAATTAGTCTTTCCTCCTACAACCTATTTCCGTAGATCCAACACAATGCACTGCATAAATAGAGGTCATCTCCTAAGTGTTGGTAGAAAGAATAAAAATAAAACAAACGGGAGGGTAAATTGCTTAGTAGAGAATCTGCTTCGAAATTCTTCAATGACTTCTTTGTTGGGATGTATGGAAAAGCATATTCCATGTGGAGAACATTCGAGTCCTTTATTATTTCACGACTAACATGACACGGAAATGATAATATGCGATAATATAATATAAAATAGGAAATGATAAGACACGTTTTCAGATTTACTGGACATTGGCCGAGTAGTATTCATGCTAGCCGCATGGGAATACAATATAATGATCGCTGTCATACATAGCTATGGTAATGCAAAAGAAATGAAGACTGTAAGATACTCTCCTTAAAAACCACAATAGTCTCGTGACTAAGTCGCCGTAGTCTAGTGGGTAGTGTGTTGGCTTATTACAAGTAAAGCCAGGGTTCGAGCCCCAGGCCAGACATTAAAACAAAATACAAAAAGTATTTCTTCGGCGACTTCCTCTCAGCAGATTTCTGGCAAAAAACTCTGTGAAGTAAATAAAATTGCCATGAGAAGTTTCTCAAAAACATGTCGTTCAGAGTCGACTTTAAGCTGTAGGTCCAGATGCTCATGTATAAAATTAACACACTCAACATGAGTGGTGTTAGAAACTAGGTCGTAATCCTGACTGAAGGGTTGTAATGACCAATTATGTATGTACATATGTATGTATAGTCTCGTGACTATCGTGCATCGATGCGGATGACATCCTTAGAGGTCTTAATCTAGCGAACTGGATATAAAGGACTCACAAAAGACATTGCTTACCCAACTAAGCAATCTAATGTAAAATGCAACCTTTTCTATGGTATCGAAATGGAACATAGAATGCAGGACATACAGTGGTGGCCTTATAATTAGAAACGACATAGGAAGATGTATGTTTGTTAATTTGTTTTACAGTTTTCACTGTGTACCTGGGATCAAAGGCTTTGTTTGGAGAACGTCTTACATACGTTTTTCCATCAAATTGGGACAAATTAAACTTAGATTCGTCACTCCAGAGAACTCTGTTCCATTATATAATTATAAGGCCACCACTGTATAAAGCAGGGTTTGTTTAATTAAATTAAAAAATATTTATTGTGTTTATTGTAGACTTTTGTCGGCCACTGTATGTCAAAAAAAAACAAGAAAACGATAAGAAAAGTTTTATGTCCGATGTCTGTATACCAAGTGGAAAATAAAGAATTGAATACATTTTTTTGATTTGAATTAATTGGACAATTAAAGGTATTTTTAAATCAATTTGTTCCAATACAATAAATCTAAGAAAATTGCAATAAAAAAAAAGTAATTATTATTCCACTTTAGACAAATTTAGAATATAGAGTGCTGAACAGTTAAACACCCTGTTGATTTTAAGTAAAATTTAAAAACTAAAAATTATTTTAACAAATCGATACTTTAAATTTGTAAGCCTTTACATACTTATGATTGGTTATGATATTATAATTTTGAAATAAAATACACCATAACCCCCTATATCTCCAGCTTTCATAACTATTTGCAATCAAATTATTCAAATCCCTAAATTTTTGTGTTACTTTTTAATTTAAAAAATAAAAAAAAATTAATAAAATAGTCGTTATGCCCCCCATAATTACTTTTTGAACATATTTTGCTTTTAAATAAATAAATAATAAACCACTGCTTAACGTACAAAATGAATAAATCATGTTTTTTTAGTTAAAATACATACTCATTGGCTTAAAACTAGTATAATCCTATAATAATACAAAATATTATGAATAAAATAAATTTAAAAAAAATTAATAAAATCATCAATCAATAAAAGACAAAATTTCCCTATAGAAGATCCCGATCCCTCTTTTTACTTTTTAAATGTAATTGTCAATAAAACAAAATGAGAGAAAAAAACATTTTTTTAGCTGAAATCAATAACAACAAATGATTTTTAAAATAATGAAAATATTTAATAAACAAAATGAAAAATCAAAACTAAAAAGGAAATTATATTTTGCAACTATTTGGTGGACAATGATGTTGAAATGAAAATAATAATTATGTCTACGATATATGTTTGTATGTAGTATGAGACAGAGATATTTAATGTATGCCATAATACAAAATAAAAGAGTTATGAAAACAAATATAAAAAAATATTAAAGAAAATATAATAAATATATCGTATATTACAAAAACTAAAACAAGACTTATTTATTCACAAATTCAAGGGATAAAAAGGGGTAAGTTTTTGTTGATGCTTGTATTCCGCACTGTATACATGGGCTACGTAGTTTGGTCTAGATATATGCAAACCCTAAAGAAGACGTGTTATAGCGTAAGTACAACTTTGAAACCTTTAGTGGAATGGAGTGGAGCTTTCACTCTATTTTGAAGCCTAATCTATATACATATAAAAATTAATATTTGTATGTAATTAATAGAATCGTAAACTATGCATTTGATCATGCTATGATCTTCAGCAAAGTTGTTGCGCATTATTCGACGAAGGTTTCCAAGTTGGTATGACCAACTTCTGACAGGTGGCGCCATTGAATATTAAAAAAATTTATTTTAGTTGGTTGCGCAGCAACACGCGCAGGGTACAGCTAGTATCTTATAATTATTTTACAAATTAGGTTGAACTGGAAAAGGAGTAAAGGATGACTCTAAATGATTTTTATCAAAGTCGCAACTCCCTACACAAAATTATGTACGATTGTCAGAACAGTTATTACATAATACCGTTAAATAGAATGTCTTGGATAAAAGTTTACAGCTGAGGATCTTGAATGAGGTAGAGCTGTCTGCCTCTCAGTCTGGTTTTGATGCTATTGTCTGACTGACTCCACTTGACTTCTACATCAACGTAGAGCGACGCACTGTGGTCCAAAACCCCAATCTAGCCGGACAAAAGTAATTTTTAAAATATTTAAAAAGTAAATTTTTTGTGTGGTACTATGTTGACAAAAGTTTTGGCTGCCAAAGAAGAGTATTATCCGAGTAGTGGTCTTAAAATTACTGAAATGTCGGCAGAGATAGCTCTTCAAAGTTTGGTAGATCACACTGCTAAAAGGCTCTTAATTTCATCATACATGATTTGGGGATTTTGACTGTTATAGTTTTCCAAGATATACGAATTTTAGTATTTTATTTATATGGGAGGTAACACGCCCACTGTAGCTAGTTCAACCATTTTTCCCACAAATGTTTATGTGGATATCAAAGTTGTCCATGCTGAATGCGAAGATTCTAGCTGTTGCAGTTTCCATGATATAAGACTTTAAATACTTAATTCTTAAGGTAGGCGTGGCACTCCATCCATTTAAAGCTTCTGAATAAAAATTAGCCTATAATTCCAACCACACATGCAGAAATACGGTGTGAAAATTTTAGGAAAATCGGTTCAGACGTTTTGTCGCCTTTAGGCTTCAAACAGACCACCAAAAAAAACAAATTTACATACATACACACACTCATACACACAAATATACATTTGATTTTTTTCTCTCTAATTGTTTATATTGATGAAATCTATAAACGTACCAAGTTTCATGTCGGTACGGCTTTGCAAAAGCGAGCTATAACTTTTGTCCGGCTAGATTGAGCATTCGGACCACTGTGCGACGACTAGTGACTTGTGCATGAGGGAACCGGACTTATGAAAAGAACCAACGGATTTTACGTGGTTTTTCTTGACATTTAAGCGACTCTAAGGACAATAGCAAAGGTTTGGTATAAGTTGCGAATTGGCCGTGACTGTAAGGATCTATTATAGAGGCCTATCTACCAAATCTGTTGTATTTCCGGGCAAAGTGAAATTCGACAAAATATATGGCGATTTGCCCTATTCCCTGTTGGATTCATTGTAAGATGAGTCCGAGAGGGCGGTCAGATGTGTTGGAGGAGAGATCAGGGTGTTACGTAACCAGGCGCCTTTGGTCATCTATTTATTAATCGTTGCTGGGACATGATTATTGTCTCAACGGCAAGACATGTTTGGCTCCGTTATGAGATAGAAATTTGAAAAATAAATGGAAAAAACGACAATACACAAGAGAGCTACGAATACCATACCGACAGGAGAACCTAAATGTTGGCTATCGACAGAGAAATCTAAACCCTCAAAGAAACCCCTACCTAGGGCCTTCAACCTCATTCTCCCAAGAGCTAGACAGTTGCATTTTGGAGGCATTTAATAATGTTTGTATGTGTATACACATGTATGTTAATTAAATATGTATTAGAGAAACTGTGGTACTTACAAAAAGTTAAGCTGCAATATTCCTCTATGCATTAATAAAGTTTAGAATCATTCAAAAACGTACGTCACATTTATAAATCTAATGACGTCAAGCATTTTAAAATTTTTTTACTGGTACGTTCGCTGCCAGTGCTTAAGAATATTACATAAAACTTTAAAACTGCATTTACAGCTCATACTTTAATTTCTATCATCATAGCTTGCAAGGGACTAGTTATCAAGAATTTTTCTGGTTCTCATATATCGAGTATCGTCACAAATGCAGTTTTATTTAACCTGTAATGAATTCTGTAAGTAATAAAAGCAAACTTTATGCGAATATATTTATATACTTGCCTTAATCTGTAAAGTCAATGTTTTCCGCAAATCTTTTTTGATTATAGTTTTCTTTCTTCAATTGAAATTTACTTTTGTTTGTTTATACTTGCCAATACTCGAATACATCTTTGAAATTAAAAAACGCGATACAATCTTACGGGTTTCAAACAATGTGTAGGTAAAGGAGAATATAATATTATATCAGGAGTAAAACTGTAAGCTGTTTGCAACCAAACACTTCTTTCAAAGAACTTTTTGAAGATAATTGGAATAATTTTAAATAATTTTATCATTAACTCGTTTAATATTTGTTTATAATTCACTGTATTTATTTAAAGTTCAACTTTCTAATTAATAGAAATATTAGAGAAAAGAATTGTTGTTAAATAAATTTCTAAATTCATTATGAATAAAATCAAATGTTTCTGTAAGAGGCAAACTACGACATTATTTGTATGATTTACATGGAAAAAAAGATTTCATACGTTCAATAACGATTTGTCGTCATATTAACCTCGGTTTTTTAAATTTGTAGTTTTTAATTTAAGTTTGAGTTTTCTAATTTAATATTTATATATATATGTATGTATAGAGATATATTCAATTTTCATTTATATATTTCATACTCGTACTAAATTTAAGTTTAAAAATGGCCCTGCCACAAATATAAAAATGTAAAAAATTGAAATTGTTATTTTCTACGTTTATATTAATAATAATAATAATATTAATAATATAATAACGATACGATTATTTAAATATTGCAGTAATTTTATATTTTTTTGTTTTTCTTTTTTTTTTAATATAAAAAAGCTAAAATAAAATAAAATAGAAATGAAAAAGTAAAGTAAGAATTAAATAAAAATAAAATAAAACATAAAAAACAATATTAATACAAGAAGCAAGTAATGCTTACAATATTGCTAAAATCGTTTTGCATATTGTTAGTATAATAAATTATATAAAAATATATTCATTAAGAATCAAAGCTTATATATTAAAAACAAAATAAAGCCATAATTAATTAAAAATATAAAAAGAAAACATTGAAATTTCATTTAATCAGTATTTGCTAATATGTAATAAGAATATAAATAATAATAATAGAATAGAGATTCTTCAATACTATAAATTGTTAAGGAGTTTCTTTTGCGTATTTTTCAAAACTTAAAACAATTACAATTTTCATTAAGAAAAAAATTTCAGCAAGATTTTTGTTTTGTTTTTTTGTTTAAATGTAAGACTTTTAAATATATTTACAAAACATATTTGTTTCATTTAAAAGAAAAATTATGATAATTATAATATATATATATGCGTGAATATATATATAATTACTACAATTAAAATATATTAAATATTTTATTTACCTGTATTTAATCATATATATATTGTATGTATGTATGTAAAAAAAAAGTACAAAATAATTTATATATTATATGTATATAGAAGATAATTTTGTTTACAACTCGCTTACATGCCATAAAAAGACATTACAAAATCATCCCTTTCACGTGGTACATAAAAAGCTGCACATGTACATTCCCACACTTCTTTGGGGTACTCCCATTCGACATTAAACGACCATTGTTTCGTATCTAAATCGTAACATTGCACGGCAGAGGTGGCACGATTTATTGTATTTGTTGACAGTAGACCACCAATAAAATAAATGCGTCTTTTAACAGCCGCTACACCAGTGTAATATTTTGGCATTGGATTTTTCGTTTCCGTAGACCAGGTATTTGTTTTAACATCATAAACATCAATGGTTTCCGCTAAAATTCTTGATTCGGTTAAAGGGTCTTCATACCAACCACCACAGGCGAAAATATGTTGGTCAAAAGCAATGAGTATGTGATCTGCTCGTGGTGTTGGCATAGGGCATAATTTATTCCATTTTTCGATCTTTGAATCAAAGCTCCAAAGCGACGCTAATACCATATGGCGATCAATTCCACCTAAGAAAAGTAAATTATGTTTAACTTATTGTTTACGTAAGACAAAAAGTGCTTTTTTAATATTTTAATAATTGCAAGTTCTTACCCGATATATACAGTTTATCCCCCAACACAACACCAGCATGTTGACTACGATTTTCAGACAAGGCGGGTAAATACTCCCACCGATCTACACTCGCATTATAACGTTCACAGTTAGATGTTGCCATTTCGTTAGCATAATGATCGCCATCATTGTCATTTAATTCGCAAACTCCGCCAACGGCATAAAGAAAATTATTGCCCATGGCATTTAAGGAAAATCTACAGCGGTCTGCTTGAATTGGAGCAATTGTTTTCCATTTATCCTTGGTGGGACAGTAACGAAAGCCAAAGGGATGTATGTATTCTTTTAAACAAACATCATACGAACCGCCAACAATATAAAGATCATTGCCTAAAACTGCAGTGCCATAATTGCCTAACAAAATAAAGAAAGTTAACAATAAAAGTATTATATATTAAAGTTTTTAATTTATTTCATTTACTTACATTGTTCTATATGTGGAATCACAGTTAAATCCTCCCATTTGCCAACCGAAGGCAAATAACAACTTATTTGATTTGTCAAGCCATTAGTTTCGAAGCCTCCGATTTTAACTAAGGCTAATTCCATGCCTCGTGAATTTGTTAAGACACTTAAAGATATCACTTCTTCACTATCCGCACAATGTTTTTTCATTTGATTTTGTTTATTAACTTCGGCTTTTATAACATCTATATAGGGTTGGGAGTCTTCTTCGGTTGTTTCTGTATTTGACAATAACGTATTCAATGCTTTCGCTTCAATTTGATTGAAACGTATTTTGGCAAATAGCATTCTGGCCAATTCTACTTTAAGTCTTGTCTCCAAACAATATTGCAAAGTTATCTGTAATACTCTCTCTTCTGAACAATCGACTGGATAGTTGCATAGCAATATATACTCCAATTGATCCCATGTGAGATTAATTAAATCTGGTGTTTGCGAAAACTCATCTAGACGCGCACATATAAAGCGATACGTTTTTCTTTTAAGTACATCTAATGCATATAGATCGGCTAAAGCAGCTATAGCAACACAATTTTCTAAATCGATTTGAGATTCTAAATAATTTGAACAGGCCTCAATAACTGCTTTCATTTGAACGTGAGTAGAAACGGATAGTACGTCCTGAATATTATTACGATCTAATTCTAATTTAGATGTGTAAGCATATTCGATTAACAATTCTATGCCTCGAGCATTAACGCCGTTTAATTTAATTTCTGATTGTCGTGCTTCACGCATGGCATCGGTGAACATTGCGCAAAAGTAATCGCTACAAGCTGCTAAAACAACGCGATGTGCCTGAAAGATATAAAAGAATATAAAAATCGAAAATTAATGACGATCATAAAACGGCTTCTACCGTATGGCCTTTTATTCTGGCAGAAATAGCATTCAAATGTTTATTGACAAACAGACGATTGTTTTTCGCCATGTTATGCCTATTCGAATAGACCATTGACAAAGATGTTAGGTCCAAATACGACTGCGTCTCAGTAGAGCTCAAAACAGGTATTCCCGACCATTCATATTATTAAACTCTTGCAGTTGATCTTCTTCTTCAACTTTAATTTTATTATGATCAAAAGTGTTTTGTATGAAACTGCTTAAATAGCATTGAAATGGACAGAACTGTTCACCTGAGGTTTTTCTTTATATTGGATCTCGATAACTATTCCTTTTTGAACTGAATATATTTAGAACCTATTAACTTTAGATCCTATATAGCAAAATTCTAAAGAAATATGCAATTATTTTTGTATTTAATGGTTTCAAATAGCCAAACTCCATTTAAAATTTCTATACCAGTATTTAATCATAATGTACATACATACATATATACGTACACATTGTAAAATAAAACAGAATTTACCTTAAATGTTTTTCCCTCAACAATAAGTGTGACGTCGAACAGTTTGTCAGAGCATCTTAATGCGTTGAGACCCTGTAGCAGAGCCTCTGAATGTGATGTCAACATAAAATTGGGTTGTTGTGTGCGCGAGTATGGTGATGTTGTGCTGTTGTTATCTCCATTAATAACTGCCGAAGAGTTGGTGCGTTGCTCGGAATTATTACGTAATATCGAAGCAGCACCACCCGCCATTATTGTCCACAAACAACTAGTTTTGCACAACAAAATCTAATGATGAAGGTAAGCTTCCAAACTCTTTAATAAATCATATGCTTTTGTTGTATCTCACAGCTATTTGTCGCCTGTATAATCGAAGTAAAAAGAAAACACAGAATTATAAAGTTCACAATAAAGCAATGTGATGTCATATTCATAATATCAATGCAAAATTAAAAAAATACATAGAGAAATAGGAAAACGTTTTCTTATCACTACAAATACATTTCCAAGGTTAGGAATGCCCTAATGAAAAACGTTAATCACGTCAAATAAAAAACAACTACAATAAGAACAAAAATAAATTGTGTGATGCAGTGTTGACTGACCCAGTTTGAGGAAGAAATACAATTTGTTTATATTCTTTATCAATCTTTTGTTTTTCTTTTTTGAAGGCAGGTCAATAATCTCACTACTTCGTTTGCGTTGGTGTTTTTAAATTTTTTCTTTTGCAAATTGATATCGAGTTATTAACATTTCTTATTTGTTTAATCTTTTTTCCCACATTTTGTTTTGTTTACTTTCTTTTATTTATTGCAAAAAAAACCTCAACCAACCAACCACGACTTCTTTTTGCAAATTGTACTTCGTTTTCTGCACTTAATTCACATAACTTTGTATGTGAACCTTTAATTCCTCTATTCTAGTTTATTAAATATTGTATGTTATTAATTGCTCCAAATAAATAATTAAATGTCCCATTCACTTACCACCACCACTATGTGTGTGTGTGTTTTTTATGTTCTTTTATTTGTGGATTTATTTAACCATTGAAATACTATGTAATCCGTTGCTTGATATCTGCCGTGGAGCTTTTGATAAATTTTTTCAATTACTGGCTGTGCAATTTAGAATTTCTTATACGAACTATTTTACTCACTAAAAACTACACGAGATTTACAAAATGTATTTTATTAAATGCTAAATTATTGCAGAAAAATATAGATTTTGTTTAATCGTCGATTTTGAGAAAATTTTGACATTTCTGTGTGATGAAAAAATGAAAAGAATATTTCAGAAGATAAAAAAAGAAGATACCAAAGGTAAATGAAGAAGGAAGGAAGAGAAAAATAAAGAGTGCGAATAATAATAATTAGGAGTAATTGGCAACACTTCTTATCAAAACTAAACAATTGGCACTGCTAAATCGTTATAAATTATACGTTTAAAAACATAAACTAAATCCGATATAAAGGTTTGATAAATATTATGATATATATATATATATGATAATATCAAACAATTATTTAAGAAATGCAACTAAACAAATTGATCGGTGAACTGCCCTGTGGAATTGCTTATGTATTAGTACATATAGGTCAATTTTGAAACCGTATATAAGAGACAAACTGTATTACCAACTAAATTATTTTAATTTTTGAAGAATTTTTATTTAATTTTTAATAAATAACTATTATTGTTCTAGCATTTGTATCATCTTGAAATTTTGAGTTACCTTTTTAGGGTTAAATAGCTACTTTTCTCACAGTCAATAAAAATAGTATTTTTACGACTACTACTGCAACCAAGTGAATTCTTTGAACAAAGCCCATATTTAACCGGCATTATTTTAAGAAAACGAGAAACGCGATCAATTTGGATAATTGTAATATTTTTAATTGATATTTAGCAATTAATGTCTTCAGATCTAAAAACGCATAATGGTATCCCTACAAGATATGTCCACATTACATTCAACGAGCCCAGTGCCTCCATGTGAGAGAACAGGTCGTCTGTGCGTTCTGCCACAACATGAAATCCAAGGGAATTCATATGTGGTAATTCTGAAATTAACTGCAAGTATTTTCATAATAAAATTTAATTAAAAACCTTTTAGTTGGACTTTTATCCAGAGATAAACTTAAATTGTGATGCGCACAGTAGCACTTCCATAGCTGGCTCTTCCTTGTCCAATAAATGCGCAGATTCTTGGCGCAATGTTTTAGTACCGGTAAATGAAGGCGTCTTAAAACGTATTATACGCACATTTTTCGAAAGTGGTTTTACAGAAGCTCTCAACGAAGCACGCGATAGTCAGACAGCAGCGCTAAATCCAATGATATCTTCTGCTGCTGAATTTACTTTTCGCACAATTGAATTTTTGAAACGTTTAAAAACAAAAGTGTTTCCCCACACGAAAGAGCAAGGAATTGATAGCATTGCTAAACATTCAGAAACAAGGTATGTGTAGTTATTCTGCTTCTTCATCTTTATCCGTAAACTAATTTAGTACATACCTTATTTTTTAGAAATTGGTTAAGGTCATATATTCGTTGTATTGTGTGGCATCCAAATTGCTTTAAAATTGCAGTTGCTGGTCTGGATGATATTGTGCGTATTTATACAGATGAACCAGCCATAGTGCCAGTACTGAAGGTAAGTGTGTGTGTGTGTTTTTTAGAAACTTCTAAATTAACGCTTGAAAATCCTAGAGTGCTTCACAAAAATGGATAACATCAATGGCATGGCGTCCTTATAGTGCAAGCGAATTAGCTGTTGGCTGTCAACGTGGTATTTGTCTCTGGACTATGGATAATAATCTGAATATAACACGTTCTACTTGTCAAGCCGTATTTCTACAAAAGTAATTATTGGCTTTGTTGAGGAAACTATAACGGAAATAAAAAAATGTATTTTCATTTACTTTAAAGTCCTAATCATTGTCCCATAACATCTGTGCAGTGGAATACTGATGGTACGCTTTTAGCATCATCCTCCATTGGTGATACTGATGTTTTAGTGTGGAATGTGGATAAAATGCAAAGTACTGCCTTAAAAAGAGTAGGACAGCCATGTGCTTTATTAAAATGGTCACCAGATGGTGCTTATTTATTCTCCTCTACGGTGGGCAGTGTGTTTCGTGTTTGGTCTTGTGATCAAAAATGGCAACCAGAAAGATGGACTATAACATCGGGCTATATACAGTCAGCTTGCTGGTCACCCTGTGGAAATTTCCTAATATTTGTCACCTCCGAAGAGCCAATATTATATCGTTTGCAGTTTTTTGAAGAGCATTTATTTCAAAGTAAGATAATATAATGAAGATACAGATAAGGCAGTAGAAATTGATTTTAATAGTTTAGAAAGTATAACTCTAAAACGATTTCTTTGAAATTTTCTTAAAGAAAACTGCCCATATTAAAACAATAAGGTTTAAAAGGCAAGCTACAGGTGAATTTTAGCTGGAATACCGCTAATAATTTGTATAATGCTGCCTACATTTTTAAAACTACAATTGATTTGTTTATAGATAAAATTCTAATTATGTTTCCTTTGTGTATTTAGCTGGTTCTGCTCCTAAGCTGGCCTTGCCTGTGGCTGATTTAACAAAATCTATTGTAGGCCAACATGAAGTTGGCGGCCAGCCACAATCTGTGGTCTGGGATCCTAATGGTTTATATTTGGCGATTATCTTTAAGGACTCTCCCTGCATTGCTGTCTTCTCCACTTGCATACGGAAATTCAACTTGAACGTATCACCCTCCTGTTTTATAGCAGGCATTGGCGAAGAGTATCCTTCATATATTTGCTTTCAAAGTAAAAATCGTAAAAATTCAGATTCTGTTTTAACCATTGGTTGGTCTAGTGGTCGCATACAATATTTTCCCTTCATTAATTTGTAATTTGAACAAAAACCACAAATTGATCAACATAATTTATTACAACATTTTTATTTAAGTTTATCTTTTTCGCATACGAATTTGTTTAATTTTTTATTATTTTGTTTGTCTTTTTATATAATATATAGCATTAAATAAACTGTGAGTGGATACAAATTTTGTGAAGCAAAAAAACTAAAAAGATTAAATGTTTTTGTATGTATATTTATAACGAAATATATTTTTGTTTCTTTCTGGTTTTAACTTTCATTTAGAACGATTATAATAACATTTCCTTTAAAGTTCTATAAATATTTAAGCAAAAAATTGAACGAAATGTTAGATCTTTGAATGTTTAAAAAAAAGAAATTTGGGAAAAGGGGCACATAGTGGTGGTGTTGGTATATTAATAGTGTTATAAATTTGAAGAATATTTTTGAATATTTTCTAATCACAAAATAGGTTCTTTCAAAGTTATAGATTGACATGATTTATTATTATGTAAATATATTTAATATAATATTTTAATAAGTGCTTAAACTAAAATAAAATACAGATAACATAAAAAATAATAATAGTAATTAGGGGAAACATCACATATATAACATATTATTTATTTTTCTTTTTATTACATACATATATTTAAATCTATTCTATATTCAATTTTGGCATACTTTAAGTCCATAAAATTAACGTCTGTGAAAAGAAGTTTTCAGTTTAGATGTCGCCAAAGAAAAAACCTAGGGCGGTAGCCGCCTTAACACGAACAAAATGATTTTCATCTTTAAGTAACACAGCAATTTTGTTGCCAACAGCTTCCGTCTGAGTATTACGTTCAGTTAGGAAATTATTTAGGATGCCTGAGAATATTAAAGGATTAATTATAAACGTTGCTTTGTATTTTAGGTAATATAAACATACCAATAACAATGGCAGCACTGCCTCTAACTTCCGGCCACTGGCTGCGCAATTTGGGTATACAAGAATCTATGAAATCCTGTATGTGATCAGTTAACTCCATAGCCTATAATTAATATAAAATTGTTTTACAAAAATTCATTTTAAAACATATGCGAATTGATATAACAAAAAGAATTCTATTATAGTTTCTATAAACTGCTGTAGAAATATGTAGTACATTGCGTTGTTTATACACATACATACATAATTGGTCATTACAACCCTTTAGTCAGGATTACGACCTAGCTTCTCACACCACTGATGTGTGTGTTAATTTTATCTGAGTGGCGGGATCTACAGTTTAAAGTCGATTCCAAACGACAGATTTTTGAGAAACTTTTCATGGCAATTTTATTTACTCTCAGAGTTTTTGCCAGAAATCTGCTGAGAGTAAGTCGCCGAAGAAATATTTTTTCATTTTGATGTCTGACCTGGGATATGAACCGAGGCCTCACGTCTAATAAGTCAACACACTACCTAATAGACTACGGCGACTTCGTTGTTTATACAAAAAAAAGTTTTTCGAATGTTTTGGAATGGCTTTTTGGAGCATGACAAGCTTCCAAACGGAAAATATGCAGCCTGAGTCCAATTACTTTACAAAAATCTTCAATTTAATGCATAAAGACTGAATTCGTTTTCCCACATCTAACATTTGTTTGCAATACTCACAATAACTTTCACAAAGTCCACAATAAAATTGCTGTAATTCAATTGTCCATGATCCAGTAAATGACGTTGAGCCATATCATTGATTTTCAGAGAGTGCAATAGACTGCAAACTTTACGTAGAGTACCCTTACAAGCCTGAAATTAAAATGTATGTTTACAATAAGATTTCATTTCATTTTAAACTAAAATATTACCCTTATGATCGTAGCTTCGCCTTCACTAAGATGCAGTAAAAGCGGAAAGAGATTAGCAATTAATTGTTCACGTAAGGCTTCGTGCGAAGAATTGGGGGATACTGTGCCATCATGAAGAGACATTTTTGATTGGCATAAATCACCAAAAAGTATAATCGCAGCTTCTCGAATCTCCAAAGAATAACTGCCAAAGAACGGTCGTATGCGTATGGCCAAAGAGACATGAAAAGATTCAACACGATCACTGGGTAAGTTTTCCAAAATACGTGAAAGACCACGCATACTCTCCAGGGGTATATTTATCAAGCAGTCACTGCATTAAGAAAAATTTTTAATAATTATTTACAATATACTTACTATTAAGTAAAAAATAAATACTAACCTTACGGTGTCATCAATGCCTTTAAGTAGTGCTGTTATGGCTGTTTCATCGAATTTTTCAATATCCTCTTCCGTTAAAAGACCTACAAAGCCCATGCCCTGAATACTTAAACCTCTGACAACAGCATTGGGGTCGCTTAAAGCCGATGTCAAATGATTCATAATAAGAGAGGAAACTTCACCACATGGTTTTAAAGGTACTAAGCGTGAAAACAAGCCCACAGCAGCTACACGCTGACTATCATATTGAGAGGATACATATTTGCTTAGTTTGGTTACAACATTTTTCATTTGACTGGAATTAATATCAATTTGATTGGCTAGTCCATAAGCCATGGGCGTTAGTAGTTCAATAAAATGTTTGAGATCTGAGCTTGAGGCTAAATGTGTGTGTACCGTCAGAACAGTGGAAATTTGTTCCATTTCTAAACTATCCAAAAACTGTTGGAATGTCTCCAACACAATTTGACATGGATTTAATTTAACGGTTTCCTTATTCGGCACAAAACCAAATTTCGTTTTAGTTACTGATGTTATAGAATTATTAGAAGAAGAACCCATTGTAGGTGAAGTACTTCTGGGGCCAGTATTCATAGGTGCTGCTAAGTTTGTATATGAAGCCAAAGAGGTTAAAAGCATGGTAAACAATTCAGGGAATTTTGAATTTAATTGCTGAAAAATAATGTAAAAACAAACAATAAGTATTTGTATTCGATTAAAGCTGTATATTTTTTTTTAACTTACATCCTTGATGTCTTTGCAAGGCATCATTTTGTGAAGAGCACAAAATATGGCAAACGGTTGAACGCTGGCAATTTTTTGTCTATCTACACAGGGCTCATTTGGCTCATATATGCATGAGGAGGAGAGTATTTGTAGGAAGTTGTCCAATAAGATGCCCGTTAAGTCACTGTCTGTGCAAATTAAATGCCAATATTCCACAACATTCCTGTAAGCAATATATTAAGTATGCCTATACGCTTTAAAATTGATCTTTCATACTTACTCATCATATGGTAATTGTTGTGTTAGCATTTCACAGGATACTAATTGAGGATGGTGTTTAGTTAAGGCTACCAAAGCTTTCAAAACTCCAGACTTTGCACGATTTACATCGCAATTATGAATAGCCTTTAAAAATAAATATAAAGATATTAAAAAAATATACTACAACTGCAATAGAACGTTAACTTACGGTCAAACTTTCTTTTACAATATCCGGTATGGCATGGAATAGCTCCGAACCCTTTTGTTGTATAAAGAATTTTAAAACAACCGAAGCTCCAATAGCTGAACTTTGTTCAGGATCTTTTAAACTGTATAGCAAAGTTTTACTGAAATAAAATAATAATCTTTAATGAAAACAACAACGTTTCATAATGTGTATATTCCATTTATAATTACCAAAATTGTAAATATTGAAAATTGGAAATACGTAAAGCAATTATTTTTGCAATCTCGCCAGCAAGATTGTAAATTTGTTTCGGATCATCAGTTATGATTTCGTCTTTCACCACTTCGATTTCTTTTATCCAATCGGTCGTACTATCGGCTATGGTTAGGGTTTCATAAATGCAAGCTATCTCCAGAGTTTTTTGCAATATATCCACCGATACTTGTCGTACAGTGCCATTCGAATCAATACAGCGTGGCACTATTTTGCCCAACATTTGTCCAGTTTGATTGAATTTTGAAGGTGCTTCACAGCCAATTTTCATGGATTTTATATAAACTTCTAAAGTGTTATTGTAAACGTGACTGGCACAAATGCGCACCTCCGAATTCTTGTCCCTTATCCAGGTCTCGAGTATTGAAATTATCAAATCAAGCGTTGAGGGCGAAGGATCTTGTTCGATTATAACTTTGACCAATTGATTGAGTTCCGGCAATGATTCGTTGAGATATTTAGCCAAAAAGCTATTGCGTTCATCTTCTTCCTGAGATTCGAATTTCATTTTCAAATTTTGAGCACAAGAAAAGAAATTTTTACAGGCTATTTCAAATATAACGCCACCATCAACAGATTCCGTGGCCTCTTCGGCGCCAATGCGTATAAAATCGGTACCAAGTTTTAAAATAATGGGCAGCAAAGGCAAATCATCAAATGGTTGTTCTATGGGTATGCTAAAAACGGCTTCCATTATTTGTTTGCGATATTTTAAAGGTGATGGCATTTTTTCCTTGGTATGTATCATTTGATTGCAAATACTTAACAAGGTTTTTAAAATAGCAGACATAACACACTGGTCTTTGGTATTGGTTAATTGCAATATTAAAAAGTTCAATATGGTATCATCTAAATTGGCCAATGATTGCAGCGGATCGGCTTCATCCATTATATGACCAAAGGCTTTAATAACCAAAAGATTAGTTTTGAAATTCTCCAATTCTTTATGGGTATCTTTGATGAAATGTAAGTTGGAGAAAAAGCCCGTAGAATGTTTACGTCCTCCTATATGGGCCAATTCGGCCAATTTCTTTATTAACACACTCAGATGTTTGCGTGAAATATAGCCTAGAGCCAAAGCGCAAGGAACAATCTTTTCTTCATACTCTGCATGTTTAGTATGTTTATCCAGTTTTTCTTGACGGGCTGAATTTATGATCAAGTCAATCTTTGCACTAACAATTTGGGCATCTGTAACATGGCACAACGTCAAAGCTATGGCCTTAATAAGCATACCTCTTTCGGAGTTTAGTGTGGGTATAACAAATTCATTATGCGGCAATACCAAAGGATAAATAATCATTTGCTCAGCCATTTTATTGGATAATCTTTCCGCAAAATGCTCATCGTGTTTACTAAGCAACTCGTTTGTTTCCGTTATGAACGATGTTAATTTATTAAAATAAAGACTTTCCTTGTTAATATTTAAAAGTAGATCTGAAATACTTTTATCCCACAGCTTGGCTAATTCTGGATTTAAATGGGGATAGTAATACTTAAGGAACGATAAGATATTGGTGGCCCTTTTAATGCAGTGGTAATTACCCAACAACGCCAAACATCTGGCATATATTGTCTCTGCTGAGGGTACCACTACTTTGCCACTTTTAGCAAAACTGGGAGCAGGGGATTTACTCAAACTGTCACCTTCTGGTCCCACAGCTCCCTCCTTCTTATCGGCTTCTTGACCTTCTTCATCTGGCGCAACTTCAAATTCTATATTTGGTGATTTTGCAAACAAGCTAGCCAAGCATTTGGCCAAATTCGAGCATATATCTGTATAGTCCAGCAGAACGAAATAATTTAAAAGTTCTCTCTTCAATAGCTCATCCATAGTGCCTACAGTCGAGGCTAATATAAATAAGGAATTCTCACAGGAAAGAACAAAATTAGCGTGTTCTTCTAAGGAACCGTACTCCTGATTGACTTTGGTAAATTTGCAACTGTAACGCACTATAAACCAAACAAACTCTTTATCTTTGATCAGGGACTTTTGTGCCAAAGCCACTATACACTTTAATAATGTCATCTTCATTTTTATGTTCTTTTCGCTGGTTATCATTTGCTTTAAACAATCCATAAAGGCATGCAGTTTGTTTTCAATATTAACCGTGGAAGTGTTTAAGAGGTGGGTCAATATCAGTAGGCTTTTTATTCTCTCACGTTCGCTATTATTTCTTAAATGCATTAATAAGGTTTCCATAATTTTGGTGGCATATACGCCGGATAATAAGTGAAAACATCTTAATACTTCGTAGTGGCCCTTAACCGTCTGTGGCTTTTCATAATCTGGATAAATGCAGACCAGATCAAAAAGATTGGATATTAATTGGTCCACTACTAAATCCAAAACTGAAGGTTGTAAGGCTATATTTGTTTTTAGGACTGAGGATAAGAATTGCGTAACGGAGTTTCTTTCAATAGATCGGCGATACAAATTTAATATCTGTGGTATAAGACGGGGAGTGCGATCCTGTATTTTATCGGCAGGCAGCAAAGGAAACATAGAGGAAAGGGCCTGTAAAATTTCCACACAGACTTTAGGTTCTCTACAGTGGAGCCATTGATTGAAAAGCACATCATAAGCAACCGAAATTTCGGTGGAACAATTCAAGAGCGCTTCTACTTCGGCAGCTGTAGGTGATATAACCTCATTGTTTTCCTCTTTAGATGGAGAGTTTATGACAGCATTCACGGATGAATGTTCTAATAAAGCTTCACTAAAGCGACCAATAGCTAAAAGTAAAACAAATTGTTTCTTTAGATTAATTAAAATGAATTTCATTTAATTGCACACCTACCATAGGCATGAGCTTGTTTAATATGATCCGATTTTATGCTATTCATGCTGGGCAAAGTTGAAGACATTATGGGCTTAATGAAGGGCACTACACCAGGTACATTAGTGGATGCCAGAGTGCCCAAACATTGCATAACCATAAAGTGGGCAACAGTACCCTCTTTTGTATGACCCATCAATGCCTCCATAACCAGTTTACAATCATCAGTACGTCCTATGGCCACTAAAATAGCTAATGCATGATTTTGTATATTTGGAACATGTTCATTGGAACGTGTCAACTCTTCCAGCGACAAGGTTATAAGCTTTTTATTGGCTTCTGTTGGCATGGATACTTCAGACGACACGACCTTTTCAATGGCTCTGGAATAGAAAAACAAATCGAATTATTTTGTAGCTGTTTATTGTTGAAATATATTTCAACTTACTTCAGTATAATTGTAATAGTTTGTTCGTTCATTTTCGGATGTTTCTCTTTGTATTCCACCATTATATCTGTAGCTCGGATGGGATGAGTTTCGAAAATTTTAACCAAGGCCGATTGTATGGCCATGCGTACCGTTTCATCTTTGTCTGCTAAGCCATCGAATAAATTGTGCAAAACTCCTGTAGACAAAAAAAAATATGTTTTAATAAAATATAATTCAAAAGAAATTTATTGGATAAAGGTTTCTCATACTGTCCGCACATGAAAGGTCGGTATTTTGCAACATTCACAACAAAGAGCAATTTTTAAGCCACTAACCGGTTCACATTTGTTCCTATTGAGTTAAAAACCGTAAAAAACGGGGACAGACCATTGTTCTGAAGAAATAAATCAATGAGATTTAGTATGTAAATTTGAGACTTTATGCGATGAAACCGTTTTTTGTTGAAAAGTGGAATTGTTTTTACAGAGTTGTGTCTCAGATAATAAAGCGTCATTAATATTTTTCTCCCATAAGACAAAACTTATGAGAATGATAATCTTCTGTACAGTCAGTCTGTACAGGTTGTATTGTACATTCGAGAAAAATGTCGACTCAAATCAAGGCGCAAGTGTATTATCAACAAAGCATGGTATTCTATGTACAGGCTTAGGGAAGTATGGATGTTTACTGGCACACTCGTATATATGTATGTACATAGATGTATAACCTTGGTCCTTATCTTGAAACAACACTCGATGACTACAAATTTATCCCTTCTGACCAATCTTCATACATTATATTGAACTTCTTTGTACTAGAAACCAACAACCAATCAAGTACGACGTCATAAGAAAAGAAAAACTATAGATTATAAATCCGACACTGCTGTTCAAGCCCCAAGCATCTAAGAACATTCTGGTGTGCTGCAACAACGCGCGTACTGACTATTCTAGAGTTTTCAATGAATGAAATAAGAACAACTCCCAGTAGGGTGCACGAGAATGAAAATAATGGAACATGAGTAAATCCATTAAATCCATAACCATTAAAAACTTTAATAATACAAATTTAAAATTTTAGTTTGACTACTGCTCTATTTAAACAAAGTGAAGTTTAAACAAAATCGCTGTATTCGTTTGGAAACATCCATTTACATTCTTTTTTTTAATCAAACCTCCTACTGCGCTATATCAGCAACTTTAGGTTTGGGATAGAAAAAGCTTTTTTTCTGGATGCTTTTACCTGTAATTAAATGAAATTACCATAACACATAAAATTTTCCATTAAAAATGTAAAAATATAAAAACAAAAATATATGTGGTGTCTGTAAACATATTAAATAATGTACAAAAATATTGTATAAAAACATAAAATATGCACAATCTATTATTATGACTGTATATACATATGTACATAGGTGTCAGTTAGTTAGTCTACCTTGTAAAGGAAACCGTACTAGTACGTACATACTCGTATTCAGCCCTGATTGTTGGTCTCATGTTTGGTTTGGTTTGGTTTGGTGCGTTGGTAGATTGTTTACCACCGACACAGTAGTGTATGACTATGGTGATTGCTGTTTATTTTTAACCTACATTTCAACAAGAATGAATATTTTTAGCCATGTTATCGTAATGCTTTTTTATTGATAATAATGTAATTTTATTTTAATTAATTTATATTCTAATTTTTTTACTTTACTTTACCTACTAAATCACATTGTTTATAAATTCCATTTGAGATTTGCATTAAACACTTTTTATTACTTCTTTTACTTTTATTTTTCTTACGAAATACTTGCTTAATTGAATCTAAAAGCATTTTCACTTTAATTTCGTTTTCGTTTTTTTTTTTGTTCGTACTGAACATATTTTTAAAATTTCACAAAATATAGAAATTTTATAAACATTTTAAATGTTTATCAGACACGCAACTGAATTTTCAATTGTTTTGCTGCAACGGTTATTAAAAAGAAAAAAAGATTTGTTTTGGTTTAAAGTGCAACTGCTCGGAAGCAAGCCTGTCTCTTTAATATTTGCAAGCATAGTATGTTGTTATTGTTAAATAGTAAGTACTTTTAAATGCTATGAGTAAGACAGAGAGAGAGATTATGATAATTGAGAGTATATACGTGTTTAGGGTTTCAATACATAGAACAAACGAATTTGGAGGATTTTTGATATAACAGCGAAAGTTTTATTTTAGCCAACTGTATGAAAAATATTTATTTATTTTTCTTTTACTTGGATAATGCAAAGACTAAAAAATAACTTCCCTCAAAGTTTCATTTGTTAGTTTTTAATTTAATTAAATTTAAAAAAAAACATCCTTTTAATTAGATGATATATACATTAGGTCCCACTACTAGGGGTATAGCTGTAATCGAATTAAGGAAAGTAACCAAAAGACCAAAAAAAGAAACAAATCCATTTTAAAGAAATCAAAATAAACAAATTGCTGACTAAATGGCCTCAAAGTTCAAAGAAGTATAAATAGTTAAATATCTGGAAAGAGTTGCAGACGATATAGGGCATCACCTCTGTGACTGTAACTGTCCGATTCTTTGCAGAAGAAGGCGGAATTCCCCATGAAAGATTATATTTGGTTGTTAAATTCCCTGTGGGGAAAAAATATTCAGGCTTTAGAGGGTTTAAAAATAGGATTACGCAAAGTAATCTGAAGCTAGTCTAATCTAAACTTTGTTTATTTTTGGCTTTTTGAATGTTGTTGTGCAAAAAGCTCGGAAATACTTGCTGCAATAATTAGTGATATGACATTTGGGTTAACTTGTTGAAACAAATGTATTACTTCTAAAAAGGCTTAGCTTTGGAATATAATAAATGGTATGATAAATCAATTAAAAAACACACTTAAAATTTGGGGAGTCAATTGTTTTCTTTTATCCCATTACAACATTAAAATTCCCCCAAAGAAAATCCCCAAACCCAAAACCCCTAATACTAGCATTGTGTCATTAAAATCTAATAGAATGACTCATTGGTTTATTTGCAAATTTTTGCATTGTATTTAATTTTCTTTATTTTTAATTTCATAAAAAAGAACTCACATATAAATATTTTTGTTGATAATTGTAATTCAATTATATTGTCTGAATGTACTTACTGATAGCTGACTTTTTTTCTTTTTTAATAAACAATAATAATGAAATTATTCTGTTACAATTAATATAAAAAAATGATAATTTTTAATTCGATATACACACGTACATAGTGATTTGCGAAATATGCATGTGATATTCTAACGGTTTAAGGTTTTAAGATTTACAGAGAAACGCATTCTGATTTTATGTTACACACAATAGATATTAATATAAGCGAAGATGATTATAAATAAACTGAAAAGTTATTGAAATACCTTATTTTTTATTTGTAATAGAAATTGTTATTGTCGGCAGCTTTGAAACTATAAAATATCATTGGAAATATTGAATGAAGCATAATAAATTAAAAATTCGAATATTCAGGAATTATTTGATAACATTGACTTAGTAAATGTAAAGATAAATTCCAATTTAACTCACAAAGTAATTTCAACGCTTCACTAAGGTCTACTTACTACCCGTTTAACTGTGACAATTATTTAAAGATAAACTTCTAGAATATAATGACAGAAACTTTATTCACAAAGCCTGTGGCCTGCCTGTTCCCTCATTATGGCGAATAATTTTATTAATTGAAACTGAGATCCGAAGATGAAAATGGGAAAAATTGGATGACCACAATCAAACCTAACCTTAAACGAAATTGAATGGAGTACTAAGAAAGTAGAAACATCGAAAATAAACAAATTTTGGAACGAACTGAAACCTTTCGCATTAAAAAAAGAGAATGGCGTGCAACCTATGCTCCTTTCTGGAACTGCAGAGTAGAAGCTCAGGATTATCATAATTGCATTCAAAATGGTAGTAATTTATTATACAAAACGATGCAAATATGACCTGAATAGAGTTATGTATATTAACTATGCTAAGTAAAACCATAAATTTAATGCGAAAATAATGGGTTTCATTTTACTACGTCTTATGTATTACATATACAGTACGTATGTATATTACCAGGAGAGTCTTTAAAATTTTTTTTTAGGATTTTATTATTCAAGCACCTTTTCAAATCCAGACAAAGAATTGTAAAAGGACCCTTTTTCCTTTGAATTTAAATAAATCCCAGATATAAGGAAGTAGATTATTAAAAGCATAAAATAAACAACCATAGCATAACGAAAACATTCAAGGGTAGTGGTTGGTAAGCGTTAGATATTTGTGTAGTTGAAAGGTATATTGCCTGTCATAACCCAGGAGGAAGCACTTCTGTAAATGTAGAGTATAAATATTTATGCGACAGTGTGACGCCAACAAAATGCTATGATTTGATTAAAGCACGCAACTATTTTTCATCTTTCCTTCATTTCCTTAGCTTTTATTTCATTACAACTACGTCTGTATGTAGTAGTTTCCGTCGAGAGCAACAGGTTGCAAAAATGTCTGTTTGGTACGAGTAGTTTAAGAAAAATCAATAATAAAAATAAGATCCACAATAAACACATCTGCTTAATAAAAAGAAAAATAACAAAAAAAAAATTAAAATAAATATAAATTATTTGTTTATATAGTACAGGGGCAAAGAAAAATTTGGCTTTTAAACTGTCCCCGGCCAAATAAAAGATTTAGAATTTTTTTTCTTTTTAAATTTGCAAAAAATTAAATTTCTTTAGTCTTAGTTAATCGGATCGTATAATTTGAATACAATTTATAATTGTATTGTGAAAAATAACTAAATTAATATATATTTATGTAGCTCCTTCCTAAAAACCCCATTGCTAAATACGCCCCTGATATAGTATAAACATAAAAAACTATAGAGAATTTGTTATTTAAATACAAAAAATTAAAATAGAAGTAATATTTATATGCGTATTAAGATTAACAAATTAAAGCTTAAATAAATTTTAATAAAGTGAATAATTTTCACTACTTTGTAACTCTTCTTCAATAATTTCAGATATCATTTGAGATATTCTTTAATTATGTAAAAAAATTCAGATTTTCTCCAAAAAGATCTTAACGGGTGACTAATTGCAAGTAGCAGAGTATAACAGAATATACGATCCAAACTAAAGCCTCAGTGAAGGAACCCAAAAGGCCCATGTTTTACACAAACACGACAAGATCAATCAAATATGTAGAAAATTAAAAAAAAATTAAACCACTTACACTCTATCACTATTCCAATTGGGATATCTTTTGAGAAATTAACCCCACATTGTACTTGTCAACCAGAGTGAAGCTGAGAAACTGTTGCGGAATAGTTGCAATACTTCCAATATGTTGAGAGCAGTACCTATAAAGTATTTAAGTCCAGGTGCATATCAACATTTCAAACCTGATAATACAAATATGATAGCTTCCAGACTCGATCCACTTCTAGCATGTTCGTTGTCTAACCGAATACAAACTGGCATTCTTCAATTACCGATAGTTGGTTCACTGACCGACAGCAGTTGATAATATGGATATTATTTTCTTGGTGAAAAAAGGTATTAACCGCAGAGCAACTATCCATTAAAAAATTAATATTACATACATAATATGTACAATTATTTTTGTAATTTATAATAAAAGCGAAATAACGCAGTTTTGAAACTAAAAAGTGTTATAAATAATTAGAAATGCTAACGCTTTCTAATGCAAATTTATAGAAATAAAAAATAGTTAAAAATAATCAAAAAAGTGACTCATTGCTTGTTTATCTATCTTTTCGAGCCATTAACAGTAATAAATAACGATAAACTTTTAACATAAAGATGCAAAATTAGCTAAAGTTTTCTACTTGCATCAAAATAAACTTACAAATTGCTTAAAAATGCTAATTTTTTTAAGGAATACAAGTAGTATTTTACTTTATTTTATATATTGATAATTTTGTTCGTGCGTTCGCATTATTTTCTATTAAAATGAATGGTACAAATTATAGTCTTAAATAAGGAATGTTCATGAAAAAATGTTATTGAAATATTAGATACCGTTACTTTATTGATTACAAAAAAAAATTTAAAAAAGAATTTGATCTTAATACATTTAAAGTTCAAGAAGAGATTTTTTGAAGAGAAATACAAAAAAACATCTAGTAATTTTTCTGGCCAGATTTCGTTTGTTGAAACTTATTGAAGACTGAAGGCTACCTTTTGTATGCATTTCAACTTAAACAACATTTTGTTTAATAACAATAAAGGCAGTAATAATTACAATATTAAGTTTAGTTTGTATAGAAATTTGTACGTTAATTTTTTCCTACACAGTCCTTAGAATTTTTCGTTTGTCTCTGTAACCTGTAATTTAATTCAATTTTAAATTGATTTTCATAAATTCAACAAGCAACATTCTGGTTACATCCTTTTTTTCATATAAAGGACATGGTTCCTTTGATAACAAGATTAAATTATGATGTTTTCATTCGCGTATTGAAGTACTGGGATGTATTGTATACTTGTATGTAAAAATGTACATATAATAAAAAATGTTTTCGATGTAAAAGGTTGTAATTGTAAGCGAACATTACGAACTAACTTTTTTTATTGCTTTCGATAGAAAATATTAAAAAATATTGATTCAAGAGAAGGAATACACAGGTTTTATATCGGTAGTAAGAGAGTTTTACGAGAGAAAATGTTTAAATTTAAGATTTGAAGATAGTACTGCTAATTTTAAAGCCACATCTATTAAAGTCTTTTGTTAAAATCTCGCAAAGTAACTTTTCTGCCACAACATTGTAACCGACTGACCGGTTAGCTAAGGTTATTTTCAAAATAACAATAAGTTATTGAATATTGAAGATTGTTTTTTCTTCAAAATTAGGCTTTAAAGTAGTTTTGGAACTGTTTTATTCATAAGTATTACAAATATTATAAAAGATATAAATTGCTTACTGAAGTGTAGGTTACACAGTTAAATATAAACGTAACTGAGTGTTAAGAGAAAATCCCTAAAGGGACCAAATCCCTCACTAACACAGGCACTCATATACTACCAACCAATTATAGTAAACAATAATATTAAATGACACATAAACAAAGGACCATTTATTAGAGCGGAGAGTAAATATTGTGAGCTTTTAGTATGTAAATAAACACATACACAATAAATAGGGGATTGTGTTTGTTATTCTTTTTTTCAATTTTAACATGTCCATATACCTACATAGGTATAAAAAGATAAATATTTAAATAAAAAAGGGAATATCAATAATATATTCGGTATTGTACACTACTATATTTTTAAAGAAAAATAAAATTCATTTGTGTTTTCCGAATATGTACATCTATTGATTAGTTCACTTAAATGTTCTAAAAATAATTGTACGTGTTTATAGGTATGCATGTATGTATATTATTTAAGCTAAAGAAATTTCATTGCATAGAATAAATTCTTTGGCAGTACTGATTATTGTATTGTTGATGATGGTCGTCATTGTTCAAAACAACAGCAGACAGGACAAACGGGACAAACAAACATAGACAGTTGAAAAAAATATTAAAGTATTGTAGTTCAATTACCTTCTAATATGGAAGGCTTATCAGGTGTTAATGTGACACCTGTGCCGCCTCCACCTCCCTTATTTGGATGATCCATTCGTTTAGTTGAGGAGCGTGTTCTCTTCCACTTCTCCAGCTTTAAAGCTTAATATTTTGTTGTTATTCTATTTTTATTTTTTTTTATAGGCGTTAGCTTTAATTTCACAATTTGCTATGGAAAATAAATAATCACACTTTTTTCTTCCTTTGTCAGAGAATGTTAATTGCTAATTGCCAGTCCAGTAAGGCAGACTGTCACAATGTGTGCTTTAAAACAAGTCACCACGTAATGGATTTTTTTCGCTTTTGTTTTAATTTATTACTACACTTTTTTGTTTTCTTTTGATTTTTTATCACTTTAGCAAAGAAAAACCATTATTTTAAAATGGTTGGCAAACACTTTCTTGAATCATGAAAATTATTTCTTTTTTTAATTACTGAACTGAACTTTTTTCCTTTACGAACGCTATGGCTAACACACTGTACAAAGTTCTCTAATCAACTGGTTTTATTTTTGCATGAGAAAGATTTCAAACAAATACAAGAGAGATAAAGAGAGAGATTGGCTCCAACTAAATAATCACAACAAAAGGGGGAGTGAGTACTTGTTTATTACGTCGCTAATTATTTTCTTTTGGAATTATATCTCATATTTTAAAATATTTTGTTTTTTAATATTATAAACACTAAATGGATTATTTGTAATAAAATCAATCTTGAAAATATTTGCAATTCTCCCCAATTTGTAAAAGAAAAGTAAACAACAAATTACGCCGATGAGTACAATTTTTCGGTTTGACAGTTGTAGTAATTGTCAAATAAGGTACACAGTTGTATTAATATGTACCATTATGAAAATATTTAGTTTTTACTTTTTTTTATTCGAAAGTATTGAACCTCAGCCAGATTAAAAAGGCTTTATATTTTCATATGTACTTTCAATTAAAAAAGAAACCATGGTGAAATTTGAGCAAACTACTAGACTATAGTATTTACTATTTTTCAGATCTTGGTAACACATGCAACGCTACAATTATTTACCTTCCAGTTCTTTTATTGATAGAAGATCTGGCATCACCTTTTAAAAACATTTTGTTTTCTTAACAATCCTCAACAAATTTTAACCAATTGAATAAACGTTTATTAAAAAAAGAATTATACTAAGTGATAAATAAACGTTTGTTAAAAAATGGAAAATATACCGCTTACACATGAGGGTAAGTAATCATTTGCAATAATATAGTGATAACAAATATCAAAAACTTTTATCGGAAAAATTTTATCATACCACCATGTTATTTTTTTCCACAGACATTGAGGCTCAAATAGCAGATATACAGTCGAAAAAGAAGGAGGTGCAAAAAAATGCAACGGAAGGTGTAGGTTTATTGGAAAGCGGTAGTTTTTTTGATACAGAATTCTATGATGAAGGTAGTAAAAAGAAAAGCCGGTACGATGGGTATCACACATCCATTGCAGCCAACGATGAAGCCGACGAGGATGAAGATGAGGGTATACCAGTTGCACAGAAACGCACTACTTATACTGCTCCGAAATCAATTTTAAATGATGTGACCCAGGTTAGTGCTGAAAAATTTACACATAATATATAAAATTGTATTCATTATGTTTTCTTTCTAGGGAAAAGAAGATGTTGATCCTTTAGCTGACCGCAGACGGCCGACAATTGCAGATCGAGAAGATGAATATAAACAAAAACGTCGACGTGTTATCATTTCTCCGGAACGTGCTGATCCATTTGCTGAGGGTGGTAAAACACCTGATGTAGGTTCTCGTACTTATACAGACATTATGCGTGAGCAAATGTTGAAGGGCGAAGAAAGTGAATTGAGACGAAAAATTATCGAAAAATCCAAAGACGGCACTTTATTGAAAACTGTGCCTGATCCCCCGAAAGAGGGAGGACGTAAACGCGGTCGTTGGGATCAGACTGTAAGCGATAGCTTTGTGCCGGCTAAAGTGGCAGCCACACCGAGTAGTGCTGCTACTCCAACTTGGGAAGAAGTAAGTTAACGCAGATTATTAAAATATTATTTGTCTTAAAATTGATTATAATATTTTTGTTCACATTTTTCAGAAAACTCCAGCAGATCATCGTTGGGATGAGACACCAGCTCACAAAACGGGGGCAGAAACCCCGGGGGCTACTCCTGGCCTTAGTACGCGTATTTGGGATGCCACTCCAGCTCATGCTATGACTCCAGGTCACGAAACTCCTGGACATGAAAAGTCTGTTCGACGTAATCGTTGGGATGAAACACCAAAAACCGAAAGAGAAACACCAGGTCACAGTGGTTGGGCCGAAACACCTAAACCCGATAGAGGTACAAGTGATAATGTTGTTGCTGAATCTACACCAGGAGCGTCGAAGAGACGTTCGCGTTGGGATGAAACACCCTCTAATGCTACACCTTCAGCCATGACTCCAAGCATGACACCCAGTATGACGCCTCACGCCACTCCCGGTCATGTGACACCAATGTTAACACCCGGTGGTTCTACACCCATCGGTGTTAAGGCTATGGCCATGGCTACACCGACTCCTGGTGCTTTGGCAGCCATGACGCCCGAACAATTACAAGCCTATCGTTGGGAAAAAGAAATCGATGAACGTAATCGTCCCTTTACTGATGAAGATCTTGATCAAATGTTTCCTCCAGGTTACAAAATTCTTCCACCACCAGCTGGTTATGTACCCTTACGTACACCAGGTCGTAAACTGATGGCCACACCCACTCCCATTGCTGGTACTCCAGCTGGTTTCTTTATACAAGTAGAAGATAAAAATGCTAAATTTATGGACAATCAACCAAAGGGACAAAATCTACCATTTATGAAACCTGAAGATGCTCAGTACTTTGACAAGCTCTTGGTAGACGTCGATGAAGACTCTCTTTCACCCGAAGAAATGAAAGAGCGTAAAATTATGAAGCTTTTACTAACGATCAAGAATGGTTCCCCGCCTATGCGTAAATCAGCCTTAAGACAAATTACCGATAAAGCTCGAGAATTCGGCGCAGGTCCATTATTTAATCAAATTTTACCCTTGCTTATGTCGCCTACACTAGAAGATCAGGAAAGACATCTTTTGGTTAAAGTCATCGATCGAGTATTATATAAATTGGATGATTTGGTTAGACCTTACGTCCACAAGATTCTTGTCGTCATTGAACCTTTGCTCATCGATGAAGATTATTATGCTCGTGTTGAAGGTCGTGAAATTATTTCAAATCTTGCTAAGGCTGCTGGTTTAGCTACTATGATTTCTACTATGCGTCCCGATATCGATAACATTGATGAGTATGTTCGTAACACCACTGCTCGTGCATTTGCTGTTGTCGCTTCCGCTTTGGGTATACCTTCTCTGTTGCCTTTCCTTAAAGCTGTCTGCAAATCGAAAAAGTCATGGCAAGCTCGTCACACTGGTATAAAAATTGTTCAACAAATTGCCATCCTAATGGGTTGTGCCATTTTGCCTCACTTGAAGGCTTTGGTGGAAATTATTGAACATGGCTTAGTAGATGAACAACAAAAGGTACGAACAATCACTGCTTTGGCTATAGCCGCCTTGGCTGAGGCTGCTACACCATATGGCATTGAATCATTCGATTCAGTACTCAAACCGTTGTGGAAAGGTATTCGTACTCATCGTGGTAAAGGTTTGGCTGCTTTCTTAAAAGCTATTGGTTATTTGATACCTCTTATGGACGCTGAATATGCCAACTACTACACGCGTGAAGTAATGTTAATCTTGATCCGTGAGTTCCAGTCTCCTGATGAGGAAATGAAGAAAATTGTATTGAAGGTAGTGAAACAATGTTGTGCCACAGATGGTGTAGAAGCTCAATATATTAAAGAGGAAATTTTACCACATTTCTTTAAATTCTTCTGGAATCATCGTATGGCTTTAGATCGTCGTAATTATCGTCAATTGGTTGATACTACAGTTGAAATTGCAAATAAGGTTGGTGCCTCGGAGATTATTAATCGTATTGTCGATGATCTGAAGGATGAAAACGAACAATATCGAAAAATGGTAATGGAAACAATTGAAAAAATCATGGGTAATTTGGGAGCTGCTGATATTGACTCTCGCTTAGAAGAACAACTTATTGATGGTATTTTGTATGCGTTCCAAGAACAGACCACTGAGGATGTGGTTATGTTAAATGGTTTTGGAACAATCGTTAACCAGTTGGGCAAACGTGTTAAACCCTATTTGCCACAAATATGTGGTACTATTCTCTGGCGTCTGAATAATAAGTCTGCCAAAGTAAGACAGCAGGCTGCTGATTTAATTTCCCGCATTGCTATAGTAATGAAAACGTGTCAAGAGGAAAAGCTGATGGGTCATTTGGGTGTGGTTTTGTATGAATATCTTGGCGAAGAATATCCAGAAGTATTGGGTAGTATTTTAGGAGCTCTTAAGGCAATTGTCAATGTCATTGGCATGACCAAAATGACGCCACCCATTAAGGATCTATTACCGCGTTTAACACCGATTTTAAAAAATCGTCATGAAAAAGTGCAAGAAAATTGTATAGATCTTGTCGGTCGTATAGCAGACAGAGGTCCAGAGTATGTCTCCGCCAGAGAATGGATGCGTATTTGCTTTGAACTGTTGGAGTTGTTAAAGGCTCATAAAAAAGCTATTCGTCGAGCCACTGTCAATACATTCGGTTATATTGCAAAAGCTATTGGTCCTCATGATGTTTTAGCTACTCTACTAAACAATCTTAAAGTTCAGGAACGCCAGAATCGTGTATGTACCACAGTAGCTATTGCCATTGTAGCGGAAACTTGTCGACCATTCACTGTTTTACCTGCTTTAATGAATGAATATCGTGTTCCAGAACTGAATGTGCAAAATGGTGTGTTGAAATCATTGTCTTTCCTTTTCGAATACATCGGTGAAATGGGCAAAGATTATATTTACGCTGTATGTCCTCTACTAGAAGATGCTCTAATGGACCGTGATTTAGTGCATCGTCAAACAGCTTGCGCTGCCATTAAACACATGGCTTTGGGAGTTTACGGTTTCGGCTGCGAAGATGCTCTAGTACATTTGCTAAACTATGTTTGGCCAAATATATTTGAAACATCGCCCCATTTGGTACAAGCTTTTATGGATGCTGTCGAGGGATTACGCGTATCTTTGGGCCCAATTAAAATTTTACAATACACTTTACAGGGCCTTTTCCATCCAGCGAGAAAAGTACGCGATGTCTACTGGAAAATTTACAACTCACTTTATATTGGTGGCCAAGATGCTTTAATAGCTGGTTATCCACGTATAACTAATGATCCAAAGAATCAATATGAACGTTATGAATTGGACTATACCCTTTAAAGTAGCATGTTTCATAGGAAAACATTGGCTACAGCAGCATAACATCGTGTTTAAAAATTCAGCAATAGAGTTTAAAAATTTATATTTTAGTTCTTTAATACCAATAAAAAGTAAAAAAAACTACGAAATTCAAATGTTCATACTCCATACGATTTTCTTAGTGTCAATAAAAACTATGTAGATATTAGCTTCTGTCGTTATTAAAGTACGAAAATAGACTATTTGTTGGGCGATTTATACGATTTTGAAAAATATCAATATCCCAATGCTATTGTGGAATAGTTTCCAAAACGCAGAGTAATTGATTTTCTGCACTCTTAACCACAGTCTTTAAAAGAAAAGAGGACAAAATAGTTATTCCCAATTGCATACCAAAATAAGATGTTAAAGTGAAACCAATATAATAATTTGTATATGTTGTAAAGGATCATTTTTATGATTACATTTTATTATTTCTTCTAAACCATTTTAAATTGCTTTTAGTGGTACGGCGGTTGTTTGTCATAATGGTCAATAATAATTAAAAAGTGAGAACCTCTTTTTTACGAAACGCTGTTCGTGAGATAGTATCAACATATATGTAGAATATAATATATATGGTGTAATCGTTATCCAGATAATAAGATGTACAAAATAAAATTTTTACAAACTAATTTATACATATAGAATAAATACCATACACGTACATACATATAAGACTAAGAATACTAGTTTAATGGTAATAATAATATGAGAAGTAATGAGCTAGATGGCGGTAAGGAATGACAAAGTACAACAATAATCGGATGAAATCAATTCTAACAATATTGAAAGTTTTAATCAATGCTTAATTTATTTAACAATTGGTTCTGGCGAAGTGATTCAAAGAATTTTTCTTTAGATAACAATTTCTTCAATAATCCGTATAAGATTTTCCAAACCAAATAAATAATTTGAATCCAATTGATTGTCTTCTGCTGGAAAGACGTGAGCAAAATCAATCAGTCGTACTTTAACGAAATCCTCTGCATTTATAGTGCACTGAGTGTTCTTATAAGTGAAAGAATTTTGTCTTATATCGCCATTTGTTAGAAGATTATAACCTGTTATATGATTATTACTGCATGGAGGTTGTGCGTCGCCACCATTTGTCAAAACTGAGCCATTTTGTTGTGCATGTTGTTGTTTGTGTTCGTGTTGTACTAATTCTAAGGCATCATAGTCATAAACAATCAGTAAGGAACTAGCGTAGAAGTGTAGGATAGTCTGTTTTCTAAACCATTCGCGTATGCGATAGAGTTGTTGAAGCACTTCCCTTATAAGGGGTTGGCAGCCCTTGTGCTGTGCATTCAAGAACTGACTTATTGTCTCTCGCAGACCAGCTGGATCCAATTGTTTACCATAATCCTTCCCATATTTGTGTAGAACACCATTTTTGTACACCTGAAAACCTGGAAGACATAGGCCCAAGGTTTGTTTGCTTTGCAAATATTTCTGCTCTTCCACTTGACGCTTTTGAGGCGAAGCTAAAGGATCCCAAGTACGTTTGCCAATCTTTATATCCATTATACATGGCTTATGCATGCCATGTGTGAGATCTTCTAACTTGAGAAAAGTATGCACTTTGCAGTTTACTTGCAATTTCAGTTTGTTGTAAAATTTTGGCACTAAATCACGAGCTTTCACTAATACAGGGTCAGTGGCATTTGTTATACTCTCGTAAAAACTCAATTCCCTCTCACCGCACTGAGGCTTACCCATCGGCTTGAAAACACAGCCTACCGTTTCATCTTTAAGCATTCCAATCGCCTGAGCGTTTTCAGATGAGAAAGTGTGTCCGGCCACTTGTGTCTCGAGCAGACTAAAACCTTTCGGCAGTTGGGGTTGTACTATATCCATCTCGTTGCGTCTCTGTTAGATGCCGAAGTGTTGTAAACTGACTTTTATATCGAGTTTAATAACTTTATGCACAAAATGAATCACACCATGCGTTAAATACCCTTCTGAACATTTCCTGCCTGTTGTTGTATGTATTTGTTTGTTGTAGGCTTCTCACGAAGTTGCCAATTTTGAAGGTATTTTTGGACATTTACGAAGTTATATAAATTTTCGTTTTTGTTATGAACATTTTTAAACACATTTACGCCTTAGTTTTTAATAAATAATACATGAAAATTATACTTTTCGTATTAAAAAGTTGGCCTTTTTGTAAAGGCAAAATTTTTTTGTTATTAAATACGCGGACGTTTCTACACAAAATTATGTTTGGCGCTTAATATAAATATGGCATCATTTTCTGTAATGTTGCCGTATTTATATTAGATATACTACTTATAACACAAAAGTAAATCAAAAATCTCAAAATCTGTCGTAATTTCCAAAGAATAAGAGCAAGGAATTTTATTTCAAAAACTTATTTTTGCCTGTGCTTTTTGGCTTAACTAAAGGTGTAACTAAGAATAGCATAACTTCTAATGGTGTATGGTTTATTATTAGAAGAGATAGGGAGCATTCTGGCGTATGTTAAAAACCTTACAACTCCATTTTGAAGCCTATTCCCTTGCGTCTCTTTCATAGAAAACTGCAACAATTCAATTTATAATAAAAGAAATTATATTCTATTGATTACCCGGCGCCTTTTCACGATCAATTATTACTTTAATTGATATATGAGCATTTGTTTTTGACACATTTGAACAATAATGTGTCAAACAAAACTGCCGATGAAACATTTTCTTATAAAATCAAACATGGCAAAAACCGGATCGCTAAAATCTAAACCTGAACTTGCATTTTATGTTTTATTTTCTTAATAACATAATTTATTTAATTACACATGTTAATAACCCACCTATTTGGTTATTAAAAATTGTATGCATCTGGCAACATCAAACGACACTGACGCGAATAGACTGATTCGCAAAAATCGTATAACAGCTCGCCAAAAAGGGGACGAGTGCGTGTGTGTGCCTGAAACTGTCGGAATTTTTCTTTCTATTTGAATTTTTTTGCAAGACGAGAAAAGAAATATCGAACTTTAATTTCATTGTTTTCTGAAATTCCTTGATATATAAATATAAGTTAATAACATAATGGCATTGAATCCACAATACGAGGATATTGGCAAAGGATTTGTCTCACAGTACTATGCCATGTTCGACGATCCGCTGCAGCGACCAAATGTGGTTAATTTTTATAGCGTGAGTAAAAAAAAAGATAATCAAATAAATTACAAGTGAATAAAGAAAATCATCATGCCATAAAAGGGCAAAATTAACTTTAATAATTTTTTTTGGAACATTCAATTGAATCAATTTTAATATATTGAACTTTTATTTTGCCGGTGATTGTGAGTAAATTCTAGAAATTATAACTAAGTTCTGTTTAAAAAATTCCAATTGACTGAGATCATAAATTTCCATAGGAACAAACAATTATTAAACAAGAAATTTATTGGTAAAAAGAAGAGTAAACGCTGAAGTGTATTATATCTGTATGCAGTGAATATATGTTATCGTGGCCAGATTATTTGCAGCTGATATGGAACACATTTCTTATAATGACAACTTGTGCAATAGAGATTGACAAAGGAAATTATGCTTTCCATTTCAGAGATTAGTTAGTTTCCACTTCAAAGGAATGGATCACTGAAGTGGCCATTGAAGCGAACGTAGGTGTGGCATAAAGTTTTTTCTGCGATAAAGAACTTTGTGGATAAATAAAAAAAGATGCTTCGTTAGAAGTTTGGTTAGTTTTTATGCTCAGAATATGGTTCGGTAGGAACATTGAAAAGAGAGTTTGGAAGGAATGTAAAATGGAAAATCTCAAATGTCTACCTTGCCTTCTTATCTAGACAGAAGGCCTAAGACTAATTGTCAGTTAGTGATCGTAAGATATGCATATATTTTAGCCGTAGCCTTTGTTTTTAGAAGCAACTATTCTTGCGCCATAAAAAGTGTGTTTTGTTGGATTAACCGGTAATTAACGGAAACAGAAGCGAACAAGAACACAAGTCAATATCAATTGTAAAGAGGTCATTAATATCTCAAAAAAGAGATTTGGTTAAAAGCCAGGATCACGATTCCTTTGATAAGCGGTACTCTCTCTTTTTTTGGACAAAAAACGGGAGATTGTAGGACTTTTGATGTTTAAGCATAAATTCGTATAATTAGTCAACTAAGATCTTACAGTAAATCATCCGGAAAACCACAGTTTTTATGACCAAAGAATAGGCAGTGCCAGATTATTCCTAACAAATTTGCAGAAAACTGTATTGATTTATCTTTAAAAAAATAATTCAAAGCTGGTGCCTACATACTATACACTTCAAAGAGAAAGCTCAAAGGTTTTAAATAGTCTATTATCATCATGTACACCTGTGGCACTACCAATTGTTTATAATATTATGACACCCAAAATCAAATTTCAATTCTATTAATGCATTAATATTCAACCTTTGTTGGTCTTCCCCTTTTGATGTAATATGATGTAAAAAATTTAATATTTATTTCAATTAATTTTTAAGAAGATTTACGCTATATTTACTTATAACAAAAATATATTTCTTTATTTATGACTAATTTTAAATAAATAACATTTCAATAAAAAAAATTAAATATTTTCAGGCCACAGATTCCTTTATGTCCTTCGAGGGTTTACAAATTCAGGGAGCGCCAAAAATTATGGAAAAATTAAATGTAAGTTTTATAATTTTTGGAACAAATATTTATATGCAGGTGTTTCTTCTATTTTGAATTATTTTTCTATTGCAGAGCCTTACATTTCAAAAAATTTCACGTGTCATCACAGCTGTAGACTCTCAACCAATGTATGATGGTGGTGTTCTGATTAACGTTCTTGGTCGTTTACAGGTAAGCTTTTCCATACTTTTATTTATCTTTTTTATGTATTAATATTTAATTATGATTAAATCATTATCATTGACAAACGCATAATTCTTACTCCATTCCTGCTATTTATAAACTTTTTATTTAATTTTGTTGTACACAAGGGCAAGGGCAAGTAAATGGTTGTGGTATACATGCGTTTGTGTTAAAAAATATTAGTAATAGCAACTGTGCCCTAGTTACTTTGCTTTTTAATTATTTGCTAAAGCTTATTTAGAAACTCTTAAATTAATAACCTCTATACGATTTCACATTTGTTGTCATCACATGTAAATTTGTTTTTATTTTTTGTTTTAAATCTCTGTTGGGCAAATGTCGGGCGCTATATGACATTCGTTAAAGTAGTACATGTAGTTTGATTTCTTATCTGAACAGGTAAAGGCTTATTTTATGTTGCATATTCTTTCACAATTGCCAATTTTATTCTTGAGCTTATTTCTTTGAGATTCTTATTTACGATTTTCTCAATGTCATCGAAATATTGTTATTATTATTCATTAGATTTATAACTAAATTATAATATTTAAGTAAGAAATTAAGGAGCACTACCAACGAGGCTAACGGCTCTATGTAATAATTATAGTTTAACTTCTGCTATAGATGTAAAGTAAGTTAAAAAACATGATATGCGAATGCCTTGCATTATATATTCTGGTATAAATTTGATTACCAAAAATCTTTTTGGAAGCCACTCAATCTGTCTATTTACCGTAAATTTTTTTCTATTTACTTCTCCTTTCTATTGCACAATAATCCCCTTTTAAGTTTAGAATATAAACATTATTTGAAATTCGCTAATTATAGTTTAAACTCCTCTGTATATGCATATGCATTACAAATAAAAATTTATAAAGTTGGCAAATGGCCAGCCAGGAAATACTCAAAAAGTTTCACCTTTAGTAGTAATATCGCATATATTTACTCAAGGTTGTTTTTGTTTGTTAAAGTCAAATAAGGTAATCATTGTAGTGCAGTGTTATTTTGAATTAATGTACTGAATTTGGAAACGAAGAAAATATTCAAACACTTTTAACTAATGAAACAAAATAATTATGGATAAAACTTAGCCATCAACAACACTTTCTTAAATACATATTAACTGTTTGCTAACATTAGATCATAGCCTAACTTAAGAACATATTAATATTATTTGTTCTAATATTGCTTGCATAATTTTTAAGTCATGGCATGTTTTTATTTGTCCAAACACTTTTCATTTTCATTAAGATCACCGTATTCATTCACAACTATTCCTATTTAACATTTGCTTTATATAGTTTTATAAATCTCAAATCTCAATTGTTGGTATTTCATTTGTTTTTCTTACAGTGCGACGAAGATCCTCCACATGCTTTCTCTCAAATTTTCGTTTTGAGACCTATGAGTGGCACATTTTTCTGTGCTCACGATATTTTCCGTTTAAATATTCACAATACAGCCTAAGTAAATGATAAAACAAAAATAAACTGAAAATGATCCTGCTCGTGTGCTTTTCTTATTGTTTTTTCTAAAGCATTATTTTAATAAATAACTGAAAATAAATTTATAAGAACCTCGAGCCTTTCTTTGTGAATTCTTTTTATTACCTCTTCATTTTTTTGTGCGCTATTTATTTTGTTCTTATTTCTTAATTGAATAAAAAATCAAGATTTACGTTTATAATTTAATTAAAACTTAATTATGAAAGTATATTTAAATAATAATTTAAATTATAAAATATAGTTCCGATTTTAAATTACATTGAATCTGTTCTCTCTTTGGTTAAAATTTTATTTTTCTTTTAAGTACCAGAATATATACATATATATATATATATATATATATTGTACATATACATTTTGCATTTTAATTGGAAAATAGAAAAAAATATGACTAAAAAGCTATCACAGTCAATACGAAAATTTAAAGAAAAATGTTTCGAAAAAAGGTATATAAGCATTTAGAATACCAAATATGTTATAATTTTTCGAGCATGTTTCCTTACGCTCTAATTCCAATTCAATATTTGCGTTGACGTGAAGAGCGTGATGTAGATAATCCCTTCAATGATCGCATAGCCATGGCACGATTAAAATGACGTTGTGGTTTTACATCATACGATTCCGATTGATTGGTACAATGACCATTCGAATAGTGATGCTGTTCACGGCGAACTTCAGCAATCATTGATGTTAGAATAACAATTAAAACCATTATAACCTAGAAATAAGGGAGAAAAAATCATACATGAAATCAAAGTTTCAAAAATTTATAATAATTTAACACGATAATGACATTTGATGTTGCAATATAATTGAATAATAATAATAATAATTGAAAGCAGACATTTAATTGAGTATTTTGATAGGGTTGTTTTTTGAAGCTAATTAAATAGAGATTAAATGTGTTAAGTTGTACTAAAGAAAGTTAAAGGAATATTTGTAAGTAAAACAAAATTTCGTATATAAGAGACAAAATTCCTCAACTAAATTCATTATTGTCCGAGAAAGGTGATTTATTATACCGCTAGCTAATGAACAAATTTAGGCAATATTGGTAATACTTTATCGAAGAAAAGAATGCATATTAGATCTGAATGAAATCATTTCAAGCATACTAAAACACCTACAGTTTAGATTTGTTTTAAGTCTCAGCATTTCTCACTTTCTATACTTACTAAAATAACTATTATAACAATAGTATAGGCATGTAGCGTAGCCGATGGTTTACTTTCGGCCTCATTTAATGATCTTAAAATTAATTCTTGCGTAGGATTTAACTCTAAAGCCAAACGATAATAGTGAATAGAACCTCGTAAATCTCCATAAGTTTTCATTATGTCACCCAATAATAAATATTGACGCCACGCTGTATAAGGAGGCGCTTGAAACTCAATAGACCTGTAAACAATTGAAAGTTGTTTTAAATATTAAAATTGTATAAACAAATACAACCTTACCTTCGGGCCATATGAATAGCATCGTCCAAGTATTGTAAATTATATAAAACTTTAGCTAAATCATACATCACATCTGAAGATGCTGGCGATAAATCTAATGAACGCCTAAAACACTTAATAGCCTGTACAGGATTCCCAATTATACGCCAATAGTTGCCAATATGATGATAAAGCTCCGCTGACAAAGGATTTTGTTTTTTAAAACGTTTTAAACGTTTTTCTAAGGCTTCAATATTAAAATTTCTATAGTCTTCTTGATCGTGAGTGTGTAAAAAGAAATAAATGACCTAAAAAGTTTATATTTCATATAAATCATTTTGGGTTACTAGAATAAAAAAGGTTTCCAATAAGGACGAATTATTATGTTGGATTATGTTTACTAGAACAACATAAATGCTGTTATTATTAATCCATTAGTACGGTACCAAGTTAACACGACTATTTGTCAAACTGAATACCTTGATTGAATCGAATGAGCTCTAAAGAGTCAAACAGAAGAAGGAGGCAAACACACAGTGATGACTATATTTACGTTAAATCAGATTTCTTCCAACTTAACATTCAGCTGCATTAAAAGCCAATTAAAAACTGGCATTCTTGCATCTATGCCCTTGTCAAAACGATATTTTGTACACATTATACAATTCATTATTAAACTATCCTCATTGAAAAACCTTTTATATTGTTTTTAAAGAGATACAAATATGAACTTACATCTGGCTCCGGCATAAGAGGAGTTTGTTTATGCTTGTACTGTGCTCCTAGGTTAATAATATAATCATAATCCGTATAATTTAATGGCTGGCCACAGTCTAGTGTTTCACTGTGACTATTCGAATTATTTCTTACAACTATTTTGTTTTCCATTTTTACGCCGGATGAATGCGTATGTGCTTTCTTATCTTTAGACTTTAAATTATCTTCAGTCTTTAGTTTTCGTGCCTGTAGCAGAGATTCCAGTGAGTTTTCAGCTGACTGACGTAACCAACCGTGTTGGTGCTCAATACGCGTGGAAGACACAATAGTGAAAAATGTCTCATCTGTGGAATATACTTCAGCCATAGCATTGAAATTGTACATCATATTCTCATCAAATGTAGAATATGACTTGATTGGCTCTTCCACTGCAACGAGTGTCTCAATTTTTCCCGTTTTTGCATTTAATTTCCACATTGTTGAGGTCCTCGAATTGGTCGTCACAAAAATTGAACACAATGTTACGACTGCCAAAAATAAACCCAGCAGCATGTTTTTCTTGGTATCAGCACTATTTCCAGTTTAAATTTTTTTAATTTGGTTGCTTTATATTCAATAATCCAGAGAATTTGGTTCAACAATTAATGTCCTTTTTGGTAGAACTATATCAGTTGTTATTTTTATCCCTGTCATTTGAGTCTAAATTAATTTCTGCAATATGGCAACTTTAAAAATAAGTGTTGGCCATAAAAATGGGAAGCTCATTAACGGTAACTTTGTTTAATTTATTAGGAAAGTACTTTTTTAGTAGAAAGTAATATAATTGTGAATGGCAAAAATAATAATAAAAAAATAATTTATAGTTTAATGAAGAAAATATATGCAATATATGTCTTGATACAAACATTTGTGTATGTGTATGTGTTAAAAAATATATAAAATGTGTTCATATAAATTTATAGTGTAAAGTAAAAGATTCATTATAAAATTCATTGCAAGTACTTGTGTTGCCAGTTATATGAATCTTGGCGCACGTTACAATGGGTTAAGTATACATTAACAGCTGTTACATATTCACCTCTACCATGAAAAAAATATCCATACGGTAACACTATAAATGTTTCACGTGTATGTCAATTTAGTACATAAACAATGTATTTTGGGAACGTTTATTAGAATTTGTCTATGAAATTAAATTAATTACCCGTTTAAAATATAATCTAAATAAATCAAAATGTCCAGAATAATCGTAAAACAGTTGCCCAAAAATGTAAGTGATTTGAACTATATAAAAAGTACAGTGGTCTTATTTAATATACCAAAATTTGTAAACGAATTTCAGATAACAGAGGAAAAGTTGCGAAACTTGTTTGGAGCCAAAGGCACCATTAACGATATGCAGTTGAAATACACGGCTGATGGTAAATTCCGACAGTTTTGTTTTATTGGTTATCAGACTGAAGAAGAGGCTCAACAGGCCATAAAATTTTTCAACAACACTTGTATTCAAACGAATCGTATACGTGTGGAAATGTGTGCGAATTTGGGCAGTGATGCTAAACCACAATCGTGGAGCAAATATGCTAAAGATAACAAAAAAGAAATGGATTTAGAGAAGAAATTAAAAGACACTACATTGAAGGATAGACAAAAAGAAAAGGAGCAAACAAAATTGGACGAAATTTTGGGTGAACATAAAGATGATCCGGAATTTCAGGAGTTTATGAAGGCTCATGAAACCAAACGATCACTTTGGGCGAATGATGCCGCCGAAGCTGAAGTAGTAACAACTGAAGGTAGTGGTCAACCGTTAGATTCTGATGAGGAAAAAAAAGATGTCGAAGACAATGATGACGGCAATGATGAGGAAGATGATGAAAATGAACCAGAGGCGGATGATGTAAAGTTGGCCGAGAAACCTATAAGTGATTTAGATTATATGAAGTCTTTAATGGTTTCATCCTCATCAGATACAGGGAAATCTTCAGACAAGAGTAAAAAATCAAATATTGATCTGTTCACCATTAAAATACATAATGTTCCCTACAAAACAAAACGCCAGGAAGTTCTTAAGTTTTTCAAACCTTTAAAACCATATTCAGTGCGTTTACCTAGCAAAGTTCATGGATTTTGTTATGTGGGCTTTAAAACCGAAAAAGATATGGAAAAAGCCATGTTAAAGAATAAGAGTTTCATTAAAGGCAAACAGGTATTCTTCTCCGACTTTACAGAGAAAAATAAAATAACTAAAGCCAAGCAGGCGGGAAAAGGAGACGACGAAATAAAAGCGCTATCGGAGAAAAATTCGAAATGGAAGAGCCAAGAAGCTGCTCTTAGCAATGAAGAAGATATATCTGAATCTGGTAAAATATTCTTTCGTAATTTGGCCTATACAGTAACTGAAGATGATTTGCAAAAACTTTTCGAGGAATATGGTCCTGTGGCTGAAATTAATTTGCCCGTGGATAACATCACACGTAAAATTAAAGGTTTTGGCACAGTCGCCTTTATGATGCCTGAACATGCTGTGAAAGCTTTTAATAAATTGGATGGTTCGACATTTCATGGTCGCTTATTACATTTAATTCCGGGAAAAAGTGGTAAGGAGGACAAGGAAGAAGATGAAAACGATGCAAGTCTCAGTTTTAAACAGAAAAAGACTTTGAAATTAAAGAAAACCGCACAGAATTCTGTAAGCTGGAATACATTGTTCTTGGGTCCAAATGCTGTTGCTGAAATTTTAGCTAAAAAGTTTGATATGTCTAAACAACGTATTTTAGATACCGATGATGGCGGTTCCAGTGCGGCTGTACGTATAGCTCTGGGAGAAACGCAAATTGTTATAGAAATGAAGAAATTTTTAGAGGAAAATGGTGTACGTATAAATGCTTTCGATAATCAAAACATAAAACGTTCAAAAACCATAATATTAGCGAAAAATTTACCGCCTGATACAACTGTACAAGAGTTGACAACAGTTTTTGCCAAATTTGGACCCATAGGTAGAATAGTATTACCGCCCACCGGAGTAACTGCCGTTATAGAGTACTGTGACCCTTCAGAAGCGAGACAAGCCTTTAAGAAATTGGCTTATAGCAAATTTAAAAACGTACCTTTATACTTAGAATGGGGCCCAGAGGATACATTCACTGCCACACTAACAGGAGAACCATTAATACCAAAACAAGAAAATGTACCAACAGAAACAAATGAATCAGGCGAACGGGATACACAAGAAGAAAGTAAAGTGGAGGAAAACGCTGAGGAGGAAGAGGAAAACAATAATGATGAGCCACCTGAACCTAATACCACACTATTTTTGCGCAACCTGAACTTTAAAACCGAACAAGACACTGTTTATAAACATTTTAAGTCTCTGGGTCCCATACACACGGTCGAAATTGCAAAACGAAAAGATCCTAAAAATCCAAAAAGTTTCTCATCACTTGGCTATGGTTTCATTCAATTTAAGAAATCATCTACGGCTGAATATGCTCTTAAAAACATGCAATTCACTACTATCGATGGCAATCAAGTAGAACTGAAGCGCAGTGATCGTATATTAAGATCTGCTGGTGATAATCAGGGACATCGTAAGCCGGTTCAAAATACAAAGCAGACAGGCACTAAACTTCTAGTCCGTAACATACCCTTCCAGGCTAAGGTTAAAGAAGTTTCAGACATTTTCAAGTAAGCCTTTAATCTATAATGTTATTGATTTCAATATTATTTAATATTCTTTATTATTCTAGAGCTTTTGGAGAATTGCGTTCGGTACGTTTGCCGAAAAAAATGACACCGGGTGAAGATTGCCATCGTGGCTTTGGTTTTGTTGATTTTGTAACTAAAAGCGATGCCAAAAAGGCTTTTGAAGCTTTAAGTCAAAGTACACATTTGTACGGTAGACGTATAGTACTCGAATGGGCCTCAACAGATGATACCGATGTTGATGTCTTAAGAAAGCGTGCTGCAGATCAAGTTGGTAGCAATGTAGGCAGCACTAATAGTTTAAAGCGCAGCAAAAAAACAATATTTGATGTTGAAGCTAATGCTAAGAGTATAGCAAATGATGACGAAGACGAATAAATATATTTTAAATGTTACATTAAATTAGTGTATTAAGTTTAAAGTGGACTGTGTGCTGTGTAATCTTTCTTACATACATAAATAATTGTGTTTTATTCAATTTAAATATTTACAAAATAATACAAAATTTGATTGTTTTAAAAACAAAACGAGTGTATAATTAAAGTGTTAATCGTTACTTAAACCGCGATAGTGCATTTGGTGTTTCGAAATAATGTAACGTGGAGCACCAACTAAACAAAAGTTTTCAAAGTAATCTGATGTGGAAGTGCCGTATCAGACTGATTTATTAAATAACATTTTTTAACCTACGTTTTAAACCAAATGTTGACGGGATTGAAAGTTATATTGAGCAACTTTTTTCATTATTTTTTTTTCTACATAAGCAATCACTTGCTTCCAAAAAGAAGCGTTGAGTACTGTTTTCAGCGTTTCGTCAATCAAATTAATAACTGTGCACATATTATATTATTAAGTTCACTCGAAAAGAACGATTTAAATGGTGTTCTTTTCGCTTACAGACCGTACGTTACGGTCATGTGTGATTCAGATCACTGATAAAAATTATTCTCTTTAGACAAATAGTTATCCTTTACTATTCACATAATCACAGAATTTTCAAAGAAGTCTCCTGGTATAATGCTGGTTTCGTTACGCCAATTAGCGTGATTCAATCGTAGTTACCTTTAATGGCCCTTCCCTATATTTTGTAGGCAACAATTTTTCACAACACAGTTGCATCAGTTAAAAATTGTGGTCTCTATTGTTCCTGCGAGAAGTGTTCTATGTGGTATTGCCTTTTGGTGTCTATTTTCTGTCTTACCATACTAGCTATAGAACGTCTGGGGGTTTTCTATGAACTATGCCACAAATTTCGAATATAAAACGTTCGACACAAAAAGAAATAAACTAATATAGCGCACCGTTCTAGATGACCTTAATCCGAGGCTGTTATTATGACACTGTAATTTCCGAAGCAAATTAAATCGTTTTACACTAAATTCATCTCTGCATTTAAAATTGCATTTTGCCGATATATTGGATGTAAACATTTATTTATAAGTTCTTGTGGTTTCCAAGTTATTGCCTTTGCTATTTATTACGTTTCAATGTCGTAAAGTTAATTTTGCGTAGGCATTACATACTCATTCATTGGTTTTTTTAGTTAGTTATTTTAGAAGATCTCCTTATTTATTTCAATCATTTTGCTAGTTGCTAAAAAAATATATTACAGACGGCAAGTAGCAACCAAAATTTCATTTGCAAGACAATTTTTTCAGCAACTACAAAGAATTAGTTGCCAGCAGGCTACGCAACTGAAGTTCGAAAGCTGCACCAACTGAAGTTCGATTGCTTTTCCTAATAGACGCATTCACTAAACCTGAAATACACTTTATTAATTGGTCATTACAACTTTTGGTCAGCATTACGACATAGCTTCTCACACTACTCATATTGTGTGTGTTAATTTTATCCAAGAGGGTTCGACTTCGAACGACAGATTTTTGAGAAACTTCATGGCAATTTTATTTACTCCCAGAGTTTTTGTCAGAAAATTACTGATAGGAAGTCGCTGCAGAAATATTTTTTTATATTTTGTTTTGTTTGAGATGTCTGGGCTGCGGTTGAAAACCCCGGCGTTACATCTAATAAACAAACATCCAACTTTATGCTTTCGTTTGCAGACATTATGCAACCAATATTGTAAAATTAGTCAACATATTAGATAGTTTGATCGACAATTCGCTTGTAATAACATTCTAGACAAGACAATGTTTATGTTTTTCCAATGTTGACGTCTTATCCTACTTCTTTTGCCGGTTTGCTGTAGTTCAACTCGTGTATTTTACATGTGTATATGTTTAGGAAACCGTAGGCCGATATTGTCTACCTATGCATTTAAGGTTTTTAGGGTGGGTTGTGACAGTTTCACACAATTCTTTGCAACTTTTACTCACTTTCTTTTTTTTTCTTGGAATTTTCAATGGCATCATAATTTTATTGCAAAATTTGTTTAAACATTATCAATTTTTTTTAAATTGTTTTATTTTTAATAAATTTCATTTTTAACCTCATCAGTTTTTGTTTTTCTTGTTATTGCAACCAATAAATTATTGCTCTCATTACTTTTATATTGAAATTAAGATGTAAATTGAAGTATGTACGTATTTTAGTGTTTTAATATTTTCTTTTAAAGTAGTGTTGTGTTGTGGTATGTCTCTGTAGTCGTGGTTTACCTATTTGCTGGATGTTTTGAAAGAAATTGCAATAATTTTATAAAAGTGTGTGAGTGTTTACTTTTTGTTTTTAACATGTTTCGGTAACTTTTATTTTGTTTTTTTTTTATTTCTTGCAAGCCAGTAGTGTGTTGTGTAGGAGTGGTTGGTGTATCATATTTATAGATGAAATAAAAATACATACGAACGAGTATAAGAGATTTATGTATGCTCTACCATAAATCATTAGCAGTATTGTATAGTATTGTAATAGTATATTAAAGTAATACTAATTTAATATTTATAATAATCATAATAATTAGATTTTTATAATATGTATGTATACGTGTGTGATAATATAATTAAAGGAGCTGAAATACAATACATATACTAAGTTCAAATATAACTTGCATGTTAGGAAAAGTAAGCGGGAAACTATTTGGATTTTTTTTTGTCTTTCTTTCTTTAACCAATTCGTTTTATTTTTATTTTTGTTTTTTAATTTGTGTTTTTGATTAGCTTTTTAGGAGGAATCAGTTTTAAAGCATTTAAGTTTAGTGCTAATACTTGTAACTGAACATTATTTATGATTATCAATATTACAATATATTTTTTTTTAATAATAATAATAATATTTAATATTTATGTGTGTTAGTTTTTATTTACATAAAATGCATAAAATATATATATTTATGTATATATAATTAATGTGTTTTTTCTTGTTGTTGTATATATATAAAAATATCGTATTTTCTATAATTATTAACCTGTTAGAATTACTTGAGCTATGGAATAATTATAATTATTAATAAACAAAAAAAAAAAAATGAAAAAGTGATTCAATGATCATCTAACTCAGATATCAGATATATATATAATCCTTTTTGATTTCCTTTCCACACAAAGTATAAAAACTGAGTGCACATTACAGTCTTAGACTTGGGCATTTAAAACTTTACATATTGCCAGCATCCTTATCATGTTGCATACGAGCCTGTAGAAAACAATAGAGTATGCCGGCCTGTGCCATTACATCAACTGTACCAGATGCCAGCAAATCTTTTTGTTTCGTTTGCGTTGCCCCCGGCCGTAATAATGTTGGGCCGAACACCATGGCTAGATTGTGCAGAGACATTTTATTATCCACCTCTCTATTGTGCACTCTAAAATCAGAAAAAGAAAGTAAATTAGAAACTGTTTTAAAGAAATTTATACGTTAAATATGCATGAAAATGAAATTATTTATCACATCATGTAATTGCTAAACAGTACTTTACCTTATTAAATGATCTAAAATGTGATTAATCGAAGCTTTATTAGCCTGTGGCAATTCTTCGAACACTTGTAAAAGTTCATTGATGCGTTCAGCTTCATTGTTGTTGCTAAAACGACTGAATGTTTCAAAGAACTTGGGATATAAGACATCGGTAAACAAGGCTTCGGGCAATTCACGTAAATATGATTTTAAAATACCGGTAACGGAATGAATATCAACATCTTTAAGTAATTGTTCAGCTTCATAGGCATCTAATAATTATACAAAATCATTAACAATAACTCACTCAATCATAATTCCCACAATTATTGTAAACTTACTTGTTTCAAAGGATTTTTTCAATTTAGCCAAATCAGAGGCTGAGCCACTCACACGATAGATGCCCACCTCAGACATGCCACGTTTTTCCACTTCTCGTATACAGGCACTTATTATAAATGGAATGTCACGTTTTTCACGTCTAAAAAAAAGGAAATTTTATTCGATTATTTGTAAAATTACGAAAAAAATATGTGTTTTCTTACTTTAAAACTTGTTGCATTTTGGCACCAAATAAAGCTCCCGGTTTCGAGGTAGGCACACGTCTTAATGTCACTTCCCCAGGTACAAAATGTAAATTTGTATTCAATATTAGCTTATCGCCCATTTTAACTATACGTGGTTGTGGTGTTTCTTTCAACCAACTGCGGCTTAACTAAAATTTGAAAAAGGAATCTTATAATGAATGTTTAAAGTTTGAAAATAAAGCTGCAGAAGCTAACCTTTAAAACTTGTATAGCCTTTAGTATGGGTCTCTCCTGCAGAGCATACAAAAGTATGCGTACATTTTGACTACCTTCCAGTTCAATTACAAAACTTTCATTCCATATGGGATTCATAGAGCGACAAATCATTTTAGTGGTGGCTTTACGGAAGTAGTGACCATATGAATCAACTTCGACAAGAATATATAAATCAGACGGTTGTTCTAGGCCACTGAGGCTTTGTATAGTTATATGTAGATCACCCACTAATAGGCTTTCATCGTTTGTATTACGCATTAGATATGAACCCATTTCGGTTTTCATGCTCTTTTGCATGGCCACTATGAAGGCATGTATTTCCAAGGCGTTTATGGTGTTTGTGCCTGGTATATTGCATTGTTGCTAAAATATGGGTTAATTAGATAAATATATGCCATCAAATGATTATGTGTATGTATATCAACGCCTAAGTACAAAATCATACCTGTAAACTAAGAATGGAATCAATCCATTGGGTTCTTTCGAAATCTGAACTTAAAAAGAATGTAACAATCTTGTTACTGCTTTTGTTGGCAATACGAAAAACCAGATTTGGAGATGCCAACACCAATTGGGATTCCAAATCGGCTAGTTTTCTGCGATATTTTTCACCACCTCTTAGACCATTGGGTTTACGAGCCTTATCATCTTTCTCCTCCATTAGCAATTGATCACGCACTGTACACGCCTGTGTCTTTAGCTGCAGTATATTGGCTGGACTAGATTCTTTCAGTTCTGCACTAGCGTCTGTCTCCTCGAAGACGGCTACGTCTTTCAACGGTATAAACCATTTCAGTTCATAATCTATACGATCACGGCCAGAGGCCTTATATTTGGCACATGCAATAACATCATTGAACAGAAACAAGTGCCGTAACTTACGATGACCATCGACCAGTTCAACGATAAATGAATTTTTCACCATGCGACGCAAGTTCTTATTTGACTCTGTGGGCAGTTTTTGATTAACTACATTGAATTGCTTGAGGAATTGGTGGATGGTATCGTGAGACTGTTTTAGCGGATGATGATCGGGATGATTTTGTGGCGTACAGTCGAGCAGATCATTGAAAACTAATGCATTGATTTGTACGCGAGCCACCGGTTTGTGTAGTAGATCTTCGAGAGTTAGCGATTGCTCAGTCTGCAAATTCAAAACAATTGTGGAGACAATCTTCTTGAACTGCGGATTGTTGGCACTGCATTTCTTCACCGTTTCTATGGCCTGATTGTAATTGTGTAGAAATGCACTGTACAGGTCAAACATTTCCGCAAGTCGTTTAAATGTTTCACCGATAAGCACATCGCCACCCTCGTGAGCTACCAAAGACTTTAAGTCACTCAAAAACAAAGAGTGAGCTTCGTATAGCTCATCGATCTTAAAGAATATCGTATTTTCTTCGTCCTCCTTAATGACCGGCTGTGATGTACCCAATGTGGCATGTATGGCTTTTTTATACTAAAAACAAAAACATTTTATTTGCTATTGATATGAGATGTTATTAATAAATTCGAGACTTACTTGAATCATGGTATTCAAACAGGCCACATAAATTGTTTCACTTTGTATAATTGTATTTAAAATGGAACGTATTTTATTACCACGCTGACTGCCGGATACCTAGAAATTGTAGGGAGATTTAGTGGTTTGTTAGCAAAAGATACAAAATGAACCAAAAATATTTTTTAATGGTAACATGACAATAACATTGTATGTGAGTAAGTATGTACACTATATAGTATATATAATATGTTATGATATATATTTTGTATAAATGTATACAATTTAAAAATTGTATGTATGGTAGGCAATATTAAATGATTTTTAAGTTTATGAAATAAACGCGCATACATTTAAATAATGAATGAAATTAGAAAACATCAACTTAAATAAGAGACAATATTCTTAAACAAGCACCAGCACCAGCATTTTGTAAAGGAATAGAAAACAAACAAAATTTTTTTTTTAACAAGAACTAAGCAAAGTAAAGTTTTTTTTTGTAAGATTTTTTGTTGTTTTTTTTTTTGTTGTTATATTGCATGTATTTTTTTAAGTTTAAACACTAAAATGTTTGATGGCAAGTGGTACTCACAAGTATTGCTGAAACTAGATTCTGTTCAGGTATGTATTTCAAAATATTAGAAAAAACAAAATTAAAAAGAAAATAAATAAAAATGTGGTTAGTTGTTGTTGTTTTTTCTGTGTTAAACAAGTTATTATTAAATTTTTTATTGCTAAATTAGAATAAAATGTTCTCTAGTAATTATTATTTATTGATGCCCATTATTTTTTTTAATTAATTGTTCTGTGAAAAAAAAAAAGTTTGCAAGGAATTAAAATTTATTGAACGAGCTTATAACATAAATCTCTACGGTTAATAAGCTATAACATGGTGTGAAGTCACTATATTTGCAAATTCGATGGGCAATGGGGTTACTAGCTTCGTTTAATTTTGGGACCTGATATTATGTTTCCTGGATCGCGATGGTACTAACTACAATGCATGGACGTTTTGTTACTGATGACATTTGACTCTCTGTCAGATATCACTACAAAGCTGCGAAATCTCTACGGTTAATAAGTTATTTAGGACGCTAATGGATTGTGAAGCCAGTACATTTTAAAATTCGATAGCTGATAGAGTTTTTATGTTTGCTTAGGTTAGGTTAGGTTATGTTAGAGGACGTGTACTTGTCAATTAAGACAAGTACAATACCCGGAGGTCGAATTGACCCATTGTACAACGTCCTAGTTTCTCACACCACTTATGTTGTGTGTGTTAATTTTATACATTTTATACTTTAAAGTCGACTCCGAACGAAAGATTTTTTTTTTCTTTTGAGAAACTTTTTCATGGCAATTTTATTTACTCTTAGGGCCATTTTTTGAATGCGAGTTTAAACTCGAGATTAAGTTAATCTCCAGTTAAAGTTAATCTTCAGTTAACTGAGTTTTCATTTTTTGAATGGGAATTTAACAGGAGATTAACCTTGTAGAGCTGCCGTACTTATAAACAAAAATGGCAACATTTTTTTCGTTTATTTTGTTGTGTTTACTGCTTTTGCAAAGTGTTTCACAACAATTTGTTTTTGTATATAACAAAAACAAACAAACAAAATCTGAATACTGTTGATCTTTATGTAAAAAAATTATTTTCTTAAAATAATAAATAAATTAAGACTGTCTATTGTCAATTTGTGTTTTATATAATTCATAGTCACTTAAATATTTGTCTTATTCGGCTTCCCCTAACTTAAAAGCTTTTTTTAAATAAAATTTGAAAACTACTTTTCATAGTTAATCTCGAGTTTAAACCACCAACGTGGCTGGTTTAAACTCGAGATTAACTGCTTAACCGTAAGGTTAAACTCAAGATTAAGTAAATTCAGAAACTGAAAACGGAGTTTAACTGGAGATTAACTTAATCTCGAGTTTAAACTTGCATTCAAAAAATGGCCCTTAGAGTTTTTGCCAAAAATCTGCTGAGAGGAAGTCGCCGAAGAAATACTTTTTGTATTTTTGTCTTGATGTCTGGCTTGGGGCTCGAACCCTGGCTTTACGTCTAATAAGCCAACACACTACCTACTAGACTACGGCGACTTCAATATGTTTGCTTACTAGCTTTGTCTAACTTGAGGTCTGATATTATGTTTTCTGGATCGTCATACTATTGATATACTATTGATGTTAATGCATTGACGTCTCGTTGCTGATAACATTTGTCTCTTTGCAAGACATGACGGCAGAACTGCAAATCAACAAAATTAAGTGCAAAGCTGGACTGTATATTAACATCGGATAGACTGAGCACTAGCTCTTCAAAATAAATATCATATGGGCTTGAGGGTTTCAAATCCTTCCCATGCTTCATTCAGGCTTATGACGAGCTACAAAAGATGAATAATTATTTACAAACTCACATACAAACAAAGCTCTATTTTTTCCCATGCAACAAGTGTTCTATACCTAAACAGTACAAGTATTTATTGACCAATAAATATGTACCAAGCAAGTTATGCCAAATTACATTACGAATGTTATCACCACTGTATGGTAAAGCTGTAAGAAAATTTTGGGAAGAATTGCTCTTTTGGTGTTAATCTCCCGCTTATTTACTTTTCATTAAATAAATTATAGACAAAGCTTTGGGGTTCTTTACTTATAAAGATTATTTAAGTTGATTTCTGTGAGGAACATGATGGTTTAAGTTTTTTGTTCCAACTGTTTGCGGTAGAATGATAACATCGGGATGCTAAATTTTGTTCGGTGACCGCTTTTTCGCTTGCTTTCTTCAATCGAAATAATTGTAAATTTTAGAAAGAATATTTTCTTTGTTCCTATACCTTGTTAGCAATTCTACAATGTCCATAAAAATTTTGAAACGCAAAAACGTGACTTTTGTTAAGTAATTTTAGTTGAAGATTTTCTTCGAAATCTTTTCAATTTAAACAAAAATAATATAAATTTTCTTTTTTAAATAAACAGATTTTAAATGAACTGTGCTCCTTAACTCTACAAATTCTAAAAAATATTTATGTATGGTATTTAGGGCCATTTTTTGAATGCAACTTTAAACTCGAGATTAAGTTAATCTCCAGTTAAACTTCGTTTTCAGTTTTTGAATTTACTTAATCTCGAGTTTAACCTTACGGTTAAGCAGTTAATCTCGAGTTTAAACCAGCTACGTTGGTGGTTTAAACTCGAGATTAACTATGAAACGTAGATGACAAATTTTATTTAAAAAAAAAAAAAAAACTTTTAAGTGAGGGAAAGCCGAATAAGACAAATATTTATGTGACTATGAATTATATAAAACACAAATTGACAATAGACAGTCTTAATTTATTTATTATTTTAAGAAAATAATTTTTTTACATAAAGATCAGCTTTTGTTTGTTTGTTTTGTTATATACAAAAGCAAATTGTTGTGAAACACTTTGCAAAAGTAGTAAACATAACAAAATAAACGAAAAAAATGTTGCCATTTTTGCTTTTAAGTACGGCAGCTCTACAAGGTTAATCTCCAGTTAAACTCCTATTCCAAAAATGAAAACTGAGTTAACTGAAGATTAAATTTAACTGGAGACTAACTTAATCTCGAGTTTAAACTTGCATTCAAAAAGTGGCCCTTAGAGCATTGTTAGCCGCTGTGTATCTTATGTATTTCGGCAAAGACAGACGAAATAAACATAATTTTTGAAGCTTGTCTTTAATTTTTTAAAATAGAAGTGTTTGGGTTTAGCTTGACCTAAATTTCGCTTCCAAACACATACAAAATTGTCTTTCATAATGTGGTTTATAGTTCACAAAAATAGTGTTGATTACAAATTAGGAATTTACTTGCAAACTTTTTTTTCTTTTCATGTTACTTTCAAGTGTGTTTTTTTGTTTGGTTAAAAAGATTAATTTGTAATTAATTTTCTTAGAAAACTTTCTAATATTTCAAATTATTTAATAGTTTCCCCTATTTATATAGAATTGTTTCAAGCACACTTACCTTCCTCAATGATCCAGGTGTTGGTACATTATGCTCATCATGTGATATAGTACGCAATAGTGGCATACCATTCTCATACTCTCCATCACTGTCCACAGAACTCGAACGTGTTTCATTATTTTTACTACAAGAGTTAAATAATAATATTAATTGGAATTTGCGTTTATTTTCTAACACAAGTATGCATACTGTATGAAATAATTAATGTTGGCATAATTGGAAGATCGTCCTGGAGATTCGGGATCCGTGACACTAGTTTGACTACTTAGATGGCCATGAGAACTCATGGGTATGATACTGCCGGGTGCTGATAAATCATCACGACTAGAAGAAGAGCCAGTACGGCCAGGTTTAATATAGACATATTCATCGTCACCATTATCTAACGGCACTGTGTCATATAGATGTTCTTGTTCGTTATCGTTAGCAATTTGATTGGCTCTAGCGCTATCAGAACTTAAAGAAGATACTGATTCATAGCTTTTGATCTTGAGCAACATTTTTAAAAGAAGAAAAATAGATATATGTTGTAGCAATTATTGTTAATTATACAAACAAAGAAAAAGAAAACAGTAAAATATTATACATACAATTTCAGATATGCCTTGAGAAGATAAGGATTCTTTCGAACCTATTGTACGTCCCTGATGACCAACTATTTCTGCATCGCCTGGTAGTAGTGATGTTCTTGACTTTTTATCTAAACTGCCAGTTGATGAACTGTCGGCTGCTGTTAGCTTAACGGTTTTGCTTAAACTGCTGGTTGGCGAAGAGCCAGTCATTTGATTGACACATGCCCTTGCTTGTGAAATGTGCTGAGAACGATTTGTTGCATTTGCTGTTGTTCCACCGCTTTGTTGCACTTGTTGCTGTGATCGACCCAAACTACCGGTTGGACTGTGGGTATAATTAAGGTCAGGGCGCTTTGTTTTCTCCAGGCTCTCACTTTTATTGATTTTATGACCCAGTTCTTCCAAAAACTCTGAATTATTCAAAAACTTATTCATTTCGGGTGTGGTCTTGCGGTTTTGAGCAAATGATTTGCCCTCCAAAGACTCTGAAGATTTCTGTCTCAAGATATCCGACGGTTTAATATTGCGTTCTAAAGAGTTTGCCGGACTCTCAGATGATGACATACTACCCGAACTAGATGGCAAAGGAATAGTGCTGCCTGTAAATGGTGAATCACGTTTGGGAGATGAAGATAGAATGGAACCGGGTATAGTTGGTGGTTCGACTCTTCGAATATTCTTAGGTGGTGGCCTGAAAGATGAAGAATATGAATGAATATGTTGCTGTAATGTTTACTAAACAGTAAGTTACCTGGGAGGCATTTTTTTCTTTGCATCTAAGAGTGCAGATGCATGTGAAGAAGCCATAGAGGGTGACAATGGAGGTGCAGTGGGCTTTCTTTCAAAACTACTAAATGTGGAAGGGGTCACAATGGTATCACAATCTTGATTCTGATCTAATGACACTGACGAATTATTACTCTGTTCGGTTTTACTTTCTTTTACTTCAATAACTGTAACAAAATGTGATGTTGATTTCGGTGGTCTATCGGGAATCGATTTCGATGCTAGACTACCATCGGAATTATCTTCGTTGGATGCAATTGATGCAGCCAGTTCGCTAATACACTGATGTAGGGCGCCATTCTTATCGCTGTTGCGTTTATCCTTTTCAGTGCCTACATCTTTGTCTTCTTTATCGCTGTGTCTCTCCTCTGCGGAAGCGGCTGATGGAAGATTATTCTTTGTTGCACCAGACACCTTACTGCCGTAAGGACTTGTCGTTGTGGAACCCGTGACACCAGCCGCATACTTGTTATCCGTATTCAATGATAATCTGTTGCTTTGTTGATCCTTATTAGCATTTTTAGATTCTCTTAAATTTAAACTGGATTTCTGAAAAACATACAAGAAAAAAAATACAATAAATTATTAATCCTGTAAACACTTGTTGTTTGTTTGTAATACAAATTATTACTTCAACAGCCTGACGAAATTTAAGTGTACGTATGACTATTTTCGCTTGTAAAGACATATTAAAACTATTGTATAGATCTACATAGCTACTCTCTCGCAGAATGAATAAAAGAAAAAAAAAGAAATTATTAATGATTTGTGTTTTTAAAAAACAAACTCATATTTTTCTATTTTAAGATGTTTTCATTATAAACGCAAAAGTATTATGAATATTCTCCGTAGAAAGTTTACAAACATATTTTAAAACAGAGAAATACATTCAGTGCAATTCATCGATAATAAATAAAAAAAATATCTTGAAACTAACGTAACGTAGTTGGACATTTTCTCTTTTATAAATAAACTAAACTAGTAATCAGGAATTTCTGTAACGAACCTATTTTAGAAAGAATGACTGAAGTAATTGAAAACAATTATTATAGATTTTTATTTGTCGTTTGATTAAATGATTAAAGCTAAATAAGAGAAATAAACAATTCAAGCTTTAAAATGGAACGATTGTACCGAAATATGTACATAATTCTGATTTACGAAAAATTCATTTCATAATCTATTGCTTATAAAAAGACTGTGGCATTACAAATTGATTTAGTTTTACTAATTACACAATTCGCTGAAACAAAGATCGGTAAGACCTGCACGTATGACTAAGATAAAAATACAAGTGTAGTTACTTCCAATTAAGAATATATTTATACAGATGTTTGTAGCCTGTAAAATAAAAGCAGTAGAAAGAAAGCAAAATGCTTACAATGCAATGCTGATAGATCTGTCCACCTTAACTTATTATAATAATGCAAAAGCCTCCTAAATATAGCCAAAAAGAATTTTTAGCTAATAAAAAAGAAAACCCGTAAAGTTTCAAGTCCTAAGGTATAACCATTCCACGTTTACAACATATCGGGTCCGCCATCTAACGTTTTTTTATTCAGCTAGTGTTTATTTCGTGAATGGTAACACTTAGCTCATGTCTGATTTGACAGATAATTAGTTTTATCCTTCCGCTGAACGAATATGGTTGTGTATACGCTTGAACAACGCTGGGAAATATTGCGACATTACTTTGAAAATCATGGTAATGTTTTGGCAAAAAAAATCATCTTTTCAGATGAAGCTCATTTTGATCTTGGCGGGTATGTAAACAAGCAAAATTGTCGCATTTGGGGCACAGAAAACCCGCACGCATACATTGAAAAGCCGACGCACCTAAAACGAGTCACTGTTTGGTGCGGATTTTGGTCCAGAGGCATAATTGGGCCATTTTTCTTCGAAAAAGAGCAAGGAGTGGCCGTTACAGTCAATGGCGATCGTTATCGGGCCATGTTGAACGAATTTTTGTTTACAAAAATTGAAGAGGAGGATATTGGCTACATTTGGTTTAAAACAGGACGGCGCTACGTTCCACACAGCCGAAGCTACACTCGATGTTTTGCGCTCTGTTTTTGAAGATCGCATTATCAGCTGCAGAGCTTATGTCTTTTGGCCACCTCGGAGCTGCCATTTGACACCGTTGGACTATTATTTGTGGGGTGCCGTCAAAGATAAGTGTTACGCCGACAAGCCAGAGACAATTGACGCTTTAAAGGACAATATTCGTGAAGCCATTAGTGAAATACAGCTGCACACAATCGATAATGTGCTTAAAAATTGGACCGTAGTCTACTGCATGGTCAGCCGAGGCAGACATTTGAATGAAATTATTTTCCATTATTAACTGGAAGGATTGTACTTTCAAATAAAAAAAGAAATTTAAAAAAAAGTTATTTGGCGGACCCTTTAAAAAAAGAATTTAAATTATCATGTTTTATTTGTATCAAATTTTTATTAAAAACTTGTTAAATGTAAAGAAGCGTAGGTTTAATAAAATAATTTTGCTCTAATGTAATTCAACGAAATAAATCTGGTATGACACAGATGGTATAAAATATAAAATTTACTGCCATGATTAAAATAAGAGAAAAGTTCATGATAATTTAAAATACAAAATTTAACACTCAATTAAGAATGACTAAAAACAAATGTTCTAAAGAATAAAAAGAATAAAAATTTGAAAATATCCAATAAGTAAATCAGAAATTACAAGAATAAGAAACCCTACGAAGAAAGGTCACGAAACACTTCACAAAAAAATTATAAATTCTTTGAAATTTTTACGGAACCAAAACGGAACGGAGGATGCCATCAAAAAAGTAACTTCAACCAGTCGGATTACCTTTACCGACAAATATTCTATTCTCCGATGAGGCTAAAGTATCCTGGAAAAATGCACTTCACAGGTAATCAGTGATTTATCTAATGTTTGTGTACTTAAATGACCAGCAAAATCAACTGAACTAAACTTTACTGAGAATCACTGTGGATAGACAAATGAGAAGAAATAGAAATACAAAGAAATGTTTGGCATAGCATTTCAAATATTCAAATAAATCGTCTGATAGAACCCACGCCTAAGAAATATGCAGAGAGTATCGTTATTGTAGGAACTGTACGTGTGAATAAAGTAAAAGCCCGGCATTCATCTGAATGAATGCTTTAACAAGAAAGTCATGCGATTTTGATTCTTAGGGAAGACGTAGGACATAAGAAAGTCGCCGTAGTCTAGTAGGTAGTGTATTAGCTTATTAGAGGTAAAACCAGGGTTCAAACCCCAGGCCAGACATCAAAACAAAATACAAAAAGTATTTCTTCGTCGACTTCCTTCTCAGCAGATTTCTGGCAAAAACTCTGAGTAAATGAAATTGCCATGAAAAGTTTCTCCAAAATCTGTCGTTCGGAGTCGACTTTAAACTGTAGGTCCCGCCTCTCATGTGTAAAATTAACACACACGACATAAGTGGTGTGAGAAACTAGGTCGTAATCCTGACTGAAGGGTTGTAATGACCCTACATGTATGTATGTATGTATGTAAAGGGAGAAACTCAAAAACTTTAGTGGAAGTGATAGGTTTATCTGATAAAATATATCGTTAGGAACTAAAGCAGAAGTTCACAAATGCGACACAAAAAAGAAAATCTATATAGGATCAGGCTAACTGATCCAAATGTCTGTTCATACTCACTTAGAAGAAAAATTTGCAAAGTAAAAATACTTGAAAATTTTCATTTTAGTCTTCACTTTATGCATCATTCTTCAATATTGACAAATAACTGCAAATACTTTTTTCACTCATAATCGATGTCTTTTAATCTTGAGAGATTTCTACAAATACCTCAATTATCGTCATTGATGATATTCAAAACTATACAATAATTTTAGATCTTTAACGAATTCATTTAATATTTATTCTTTTTCATCTCAATATTTATTTTTCTTTCCTAATTTCTATTTTTCTATATAATTTCTTGTCAAGGCTAATTAGTAATTGATTTACTTTTAACCACCCACATGTGCCCAACTTTTTTCTTCTTTGTAAAACCATGGACTTTGTGTATTTATTCGAATCTATATGGTATAACACACAGCTGATCAATATTTTACCGTTTTAAAAATGGGCACTATAAGCACATATGGGTTAAGAACGTCCTTCTAGCGACACTAAATTAGATTTCCATTGTCTTAAGAACATCGTGCAAATAATAGATCAGTGTTGTGGCGTTTTATGCTGGATTTCAATTTCCACCACCTTTTTGACATTCGATCGCAGAATCAATCTGCTTTACCGACATTCCTTTTAGAGCTCTATTGTTTAATTGTGATAAAAGTCGGTTAATTGTAATGTTCACCAATTTTTAAAACAAAAGAAACTAATGGGATTACTTTCGTAGGTCAAAACTTTAAATTCTATCATAATTTGAACTTTTATTAGCTTAAATAGCTTTGCAAGCACAAGTTTATAAAAAAGTAAATACTACCTACATAAGTAATTATGCTTGAAGGATGCCTGTATCTCTTAACGAGAGGTGGAGAAATTTTCCACCGACTCTGGTTTACTGACGAATTAGCACCTTTACGTTTGAAAATTATTTTTTGCATGGACTAGCATGCAGAGAAACATACTCTTGGTGGTCATGATGATTGCTGATCATTCTAATAGGTACACACAGAATGATAATAAGTGCTTTGGTAGTCTTGTGTGTAGTGCGCTAGACTATGTATTAGTGTGAGTTCGATTACCACCTGATACTCTGATCTGTTGCACTAAAGTAACGACTTAGTTATTTGGCTTGTAATAATTGCAATATAAGTTATAATTGTATTCCTATTAATAAATAAATAAATTTAATAACATTATTAATAACTTTGGTAGAGTCCTAAAGATGCAAAGAAGGATGAAAAACGGTTCGTAATATTGTATTTTTCCCATGCGACCATCCATTGCAATCGATAATAAGGTTTAAACAAATTTCGATTTCAAATTTAATTTCCATTTCCGTTCAAATATAATTAAATATGTCTGGTTTACTGCCTTAGTTTTTTAAGCACATTTGCTTGTATACATATATGTACATATGTATGTACGTTGATGCACACATTTGAAAACAAATTGGCATGGCATTTTATATGATTTATGTTTTTATTTTAAAAAATATGTGCACTTTTACAATAAAATCAAAACAAAATAAGAACAAACAAAAAAATTAAATATACAACCAATAATAATGTAATGCAAGAACATCAACATTTATTGTAAAATAAATGTCGATGTTGTAATACTTGTGCATAGAATGTGTAGCAAACGTTTGTTTTAAAACTATAATACCAATAAATTAGCGTAGGGCAATAACCAAAAAGAGCATTCAACCGAATAAACCATTGACCCATTAGAACAATATGCTAACAATAAATATTATTCATATACGTACATACATATACATACATACATACGTAAGTATGTATGTTTGTACAAGTACATAAGCATGTAAATCAAATTTTTAAATGAATTCAATGAATTGTATGGTGTTGTATTTTTCTTTTCTTTTATTTTCTTTAACTTAATTGAAAAAAAGTTAATTAACAACTATTATTATAAGTCAGCATTTAATAAAATCATGATTGAAACCCAGGTCTTCTAGGTTGTCAATGAAATAAGTTAAATAATAAAAGAAACAATAATAACAATAACAATAAAAAAAGAATAATAAAAAAACAAATAACGAAAGAAGAAGGGTTAAAGAAATTGCATTTGTCTGGCGAAATATTTCAAAAACTCTACATGACTCATATACATCCATATCCATGTACATACACTCAACTAAACACAATTTTCTTACAAAATGAATAAAATAATATAAAAAAACAAAAAACAAAAACTAATACTCAAACGACAGACTCTTTCTCTCACCCTCTATGTCTCCCTGGCTTATCACTTTACTTAAATAATAAATGCTATTATACCATACAGTATTACATATAACTATTATAAAATGATAGGAAAATATGAAATAAAGTAAAATAAAATTCATTGTTTCTCTGATTTAATATTATTTAATATACGATATTTTTTTGTTAGACTTTACCCCGCGCCACAGTTTAAACTTTTCCTTAAATGATGACATTTTTTTTTATCAGCCGATTTGGTTGGGATGATTACTGTTTTCTTTTGACCACTTGTTGTGGTGGATATGTTGAGTGTTAAAGCTGGTAAGCTGGGATAATAAAATAAATCCAATTGTTAGGCTGCTACACACATTTAAACACACACTTAATGGCATAAATGTTTGGGCCAAAGTTTTTAATATGTAATACACAATAATGAAATTCAATTAAGGCAAGTGATTCCGAAAGATAACGTGGAAACATAGGTACTTAGTTTCATTCAGTATTCAAATCATTAAAAAATTGAAATTTTTTTTATATACGGCTCAATACAATTGCATTGCCATCTCCAAAAAATGGCTCTACAGATGGCAATTGGTAACCAATATTTAAAAATTTTTCTTATAAAAAAAAAATAATTAATTGCTGGCAACACAACTGAATTTTTGTTGCTGTTTGTAGTAGAACCAATAATTTCTATAATTTTTCTTATACAAAATTCATTTTTATTTCCATTTTTATATTTGTTATTCAAAGAAATGTTTCTTTTTTAAAGGCTGATTGACTTTAAATCAGTTCTAGTTAGACTATTTGAACTTAGTGAATTCGTTTAAGACTGAATAAACACCTCTACTATCAACATATGTATTTATAAAAACGCATCTATTCAGTATAAGAAATATAACTTCACTTAACTTTCGTGCTATGCCGATCCGATAGTGGGCCATTAAAGTCTATAAGACTTGTGAAAAACATTTGCCGAACAAATTAATACTCTTTGGTTGTACAATTAATATATGTTGGTAAGATTTTATTATATTGCATAAGGCACAGTAAATTAAAATCCTTTATTATAAGGTCCATTGAATAAGTTCTTTAATGGTTTTCTTTTTGTATTTAACAGATTTTCTTCAATAAGGTATCAATAGCTGAATATATGAACAGTGTAGATGGCTCCGTATGTCGCCGCAGTCTAGTAGGTAGTGTGATGGCTTATTAGACGTAAGGCCACGGTTCACACCCCAGGTCAGACATCAAAACGAAATATGAAAAAATATTTCTTCGGCGACTTCCTCGCAGCAGATTTCTGGTAAACATTCTGAGAGTAAATAAAATTGTCATGAAAAAAGTTTCTCAAAACTCTGTCGTTCGGAGTCGAATTTAAACTGTAGGTCGGTCCCGCCACTTATGCATGTATAAAATTAACACACACAACAGTGAGTGGTGTGAGAAGCTAGGCCGTAATCGTGACTGAAGGGTTGTAATGGTCAATTATGCATGTATGTAGATGGTTCCGATGCGGATGCATAAAAGAAAATGCCCTCTTGGAAGATTAATTGTTGGAAAGCATTTTTTGGATTGCCTAGAAGCTAAACATTTTGGAACCACTTGAAAAAGGTCAGATACAAAAGGGACCGAATGAATGAATTTCACACTACTTGGCAATAAAAAAATTCTATACTCAATTTCTATCTACAAATTGCTGCTGGATCGCAGACTAAACAACTCTTCTGAAGCATGATTGATGAAAAAGGTCGCACCACTTACAATGCACAAACGGGTACATGCCAATGTTGACAGACTAAAAAACTTTGCTGTATGGTGGACCTATACTGGATCTATAAACGGCCAGTTTTAGCCAACAGAAGTGGATTGCATTCTATAAGGATACACTCATCGAAAGCTACACGCTACTCCAAGAGTTTTACCGTCGACCAATAGGAGATGAATTATGTTCTATCATTGAACTGTAAATATCTTTATTGAGTATTCACACTCATCATATTATATTGTCACACTTTAATATTTCGTACATTTTGTTATCAAAACCATAGTATGAAACAGGAGAATGTGGCTTTAGCACACATACCGGCCCATTGTGATACGATCTGACAAGTCCTGATTAACCAGCCTTAATAATCAGCGTCAGGGTTTCGCATTAAAGCATGAATCAAGCAAACAAGCAAATAAGCCTGAAATTGTAATGACTTTGGTGAACGATTTTAACAATCGCAGCTTTTTTTTTCATTGTTTACTGCCTCGAAATGTGAACAATGAAATTAAAGACGCCACATTTTTTTTGACAGCGTTTTTCCAGATGTTATGGTTGTATTTAGTTCTTACACTAAGGCTTTTAAGTTTATCTATCATAAATAATAATCAATTAATCTGTTATAATGCCACTTCCGAAATAATTGAATAATAATACGAACTATAAGAATATAAGCTGACAATAAAACTGGGGATTGTCTTTATCAAGAGCTCCATTTAAGTGCTTAAGCAATCTACAATTTTAACAAGTTACGTCCCAAACAATAGTAAAAAACTAACAATTTTGGTTTGTAAATAATAAGTATAAAAGCATCAATAAATCAACTAATTTGTGCCCCACTTAGTTGTGGTATGGCAATTAATCTCCATAAAAAAATTGAATTCCTTGGTGTCATAAGCTTTTGGCAGTGTCACACGCATGTTCTGAAAATCTGTCCACTTTCAACAGACATATGTATTTAATAATTAGAATTTAATTAATTGATAATTTAATTTAATTAAAAAAATTCAATTTAAAAAATTCAAATTAAACTTTAACAGCACATTACAGCATCCGTTTAAATGGTTGCTTTTATTAAAGCAAAAACTACGTCTGTGAAAATAATGCGTTCACATTTCTGAAAAGTGAAATTTCAACACCGAAATGTTGGTGTTTTTTTCCTCACTTTAATGTTTAAAAAACATTCTAATACATATTCTTTATATTATGAAAGGCAATTGTTATTAACTTAAAGCATCTGAGGTGCTAAAAAGTTAAAATATATTCAATCAACCATAACCATTTTTTTTTTTGAAATTTTGAACTTGGTTATAAGTGCTCTGTAAGTTGCATTTCTTTGTTCTATTTTAGTTAGTTTGAGAAACGAATACGAAGGAACAGATTTTTTCATTTTTTTATGCAAAAATTGGTGCAAAGAGAGGAGATTTTTATTAATTTGTTTAAAAAATGTTTAGTTTTTCTCTTTTTTGTTTAAGTCACTAAGAAAATTGCATATAAGTAAAGTGTGATGAAGAACAATTAGCCTTTAATTGAATTTCGTTAAGTGTATGGGTATGTAAGAGAGCAGAGTATGTATGTACGTCAATACATTTACACATACAAACTACTCCACCCTGATGATGATGATGATGGTTGTTAACATTTCATGTGTTCAATAATTTTTTTTTGTGTTTTGTTGTTTTTATTTAAAATTATTTTTTTATTTCTGGAGCTTTAAAGTATTAATTTTATAAAGTTTTAGCCAACACGAACGTAACGCGTATTAAAAAAAACCTTCTGTTTTTTGTTTTAATTAATTAAGCTTTGTATTATTTCTATATGTATTAAATTTTTTAATAAACTTTATTTTTTGTTTAATTTTTCTTCTCTCTTTTTTATTTTTATTTTTTATATTTATTTTATTGCACTAGCTACACTTAATTATATAGATATATTTATGTATGTATGTAAATAATTAAAAAAAAAAACGTATAATATTCTTAATAAACGTATTTATTATGCGGGTTAACCCGTCAGAGTAAAAATGTGAACTGGAGAATATTTTATTCGATTCTGTGTTGTGGCGCTGGAGTGAGGAAAATATAAAATGCAGATAACATACAACAATAATAACAGCAACAACTACTACTAATAAAAAAGAAAGTATAGACAACAACGACAAGCGCGACTACGCATACTACCCAGCAGCAAGGAAATGTGCAATTTCAAATGCAAAAAGGAACAAACAGCTCCCAGAGAGAGAGAGCAAAGAATTTTTGTTCAAATAAAATTCAGTGTCCAAAACATATATATTTCTAAAGGAAAACCTTAATAGCATAAAAAGAGTAATTGCACAATTCGGGAGCATATTTTACTGAGTAACCGCCATGCTCTTTCATAATAGAAATACAATAAATACATTTACAAAATAGTAACTCTATAATCGTCATATCTAGTCTCAATAATTGTTAGCAAAGTTAAAAAAATAAAATACTCACATAGCCGAAAATCGAGATAAGATAAATAATAATATATAAAATACTAACATACATACTAAATACATGGAGTATGTACAAAAATATATATTTTTTGTTTTGCTTTAGTGTTATTTTTTTATTATTATTATTATTATTTTTGTTGGTACTTGTTATTGTTTTCCATTTTTAGTTTTCTTTTTTAATTTATATTCTCACTTCTCCCACTTTGCCCACCCGTTATTTACACTTCCCTAGAATGAATGGAAATTGCTTTTAACAACAGTGTTAAAAAAAGCACAATAACATCCATAAAAATGTTTGTATTTGTATAAGCCGAAATTTTTTGAACATTATTATATTTCATTCACTAATAAACTAGTTTATATTTGATTAGGCATAAGGTAAGGTAGATAAAAATAACTTTGAAACACGATACTGCTACAACCAACTTTTTCTTTTGTGACGGTTAGATTGATCACATTTGGTACAGATAACGATGCTTTTAGAGGTAACTCCATTAAGGCCTTCTTAAAGGAACACTTGATCACGAGTTAATGCGAAGGAGATCAGCCAACAATACCTCACAAAATTTGGCAAGTCCACATGATAGTCCGTCTTAGTAGTGACCATAATTACTCCCACTATTTAATTACGTTTAAAGTGACTCCAAAAGGTTCTTGCTGTAATATTCAGCTTATCGGTAAAAGAGAATAGTGCCCAACATTTTCCACCATGACGTATTAATTCAATTAATAAAAATACCGAAATGTAATCGCTGAAGTCACAATTGTGCGTCATTGGTATTTACAACCTCATACCATATGAAATAAGGATTATTTGCTAATATTTTCGACATACATACACTCAAATAATTCTGAGTCAAATGAATGCAAATTTCAGAAAAGCTTTTTTTTTAGTACAAGATCTGATCTTTCAAGCACCACCCACCTATCTGATGCAATGGTATTCAACGCGAGATGCAGAAAAAACAAATCATCTATTAGAAAAACATAATATTTATTATTACTACCCCTGACATACTTATTTGGATTATTAAAATTTCCTTGGGTACATTGTCTTTCATAAGGTCTATTTGATTCGTTACATATATTGTTGGCTCTTACAACACTATAGTGATGGGATGCTCTTGTCTAGCAAGTCGATATACTACACACCAGACCAAGACCACATCACGACTTATGATTGCTATGAATAAGCAAAATTTATTATACCTGGCAGATATTTGATTCATCTTTTATCCTTCATAGAATCTGTAGATTTTTTACAACAATTTGTCGGAACCAAAGATATTTAATTGGTGTTTGACTGGCTTTAATAATTTAATAAAGAATAAACAATTCTGGCAAGAACTCTTTTCAGAAAACGTCATATCAGAAATGTTATTATACCTTCTCAAGGAACGTTAAAAACTATATGAACATATTCATTTAATTAAATATATTATAAGGTAACAAAACAACATTTTAAACATGAAAGGAATATGAATTAATTTTCTTAATCACACAATTTTTTCTGACACTGTAGTTGCACTCATATGCTTATAGAGTAGAGTATATATAAAATACTGTATTGTACATATTCGCTCATATGTACATATATAGTGTGCGATTATTGCAGAATTGATAAGATACTGGTTAAAATACTGACAGCCTGGTAATTGAAGTTATAGAAAAATAAAAATCAATGCCGCATATATGTACATACATAAAATACTCTCTTCAAATTGGAGCAGCATATCATATGCTTATATTATTTGTTTTTAGTGTCATGTGTGGAATAAAATGAAAGAAAAATACGAATTTAAATTTAACGGTTTTTCAAAAATTTTAAATGTTATATTATATATTGCCAAGTGCACAACTACAAAGTAAGATTATATTTAATCATATTTTTAAGAACATTTTTCAAAATAAAATTGAAAGCAGTTTTTATGAATGAAATGTTCGCCACATTTGTTCAGAAAGCACAACAGAAAATAAAATAAAGAGTGTATCAAATTGTGCAATATTACGTAGAATTATTTCATAATACAAATTGCAACATCTAATTTATGGTATATTTATGTTCGTAAATGTATGCAAATGAAAACAAACTATGTACATATGTATATGCAATTTAAAGTAAAGAAAATAAAGAGATTTTAAGCCGGTTGCAATATATGCATATATGTATATACATATCTTTTATTATATATATTCATATAAAAATATCTAAATTTTTACGTGATAAGAAATCGTTTACTTCTTTTAAATGATTCTGTTGAAACCAAACAAATATTGCAGATTTTGAAAAATGTTATGTTAGGGGCATCGATTTCATAATGCTATTATCAGTGTGTCAATTGCTCAAGAAATAAATATTGCAAAAAAAAAAACTAGAATGTATTGAATTTCCATTCCCTTTAGAAGCGGCTCTTTGCTACAAACTAAAGGCCTTTACCAATCGCTCCTGAGTGTAGCAAATAATTTTCTTGTTGTTCGCAATTGGTTAGTTAGGTTGAATTGGAAGAGTATCGCATGACTGTGTTCACAGATACACGCCATCACCCAGAGACGTATAAGGTCCATTGTTACCCTTCATGTAAAAAAGCAATAAGGAAAGGGAAAAAGAGAAGGGGGAACAACACAAATAAAGAAAAAAAAAGAACAATTACGGCACCTACAAATAATATTTGCCCTCTAAAGAGATCGCCGTAATCAGTCCATCCGGGTTATGAACCTTATTAGATCCTCAAGTCCATAGTCTTTTAGGTCTACTAGTTCCTCAATAGAATAGGAGCGAGTTTTTTTTTTTAAGTAAGACATTAAACAGAAAAAAACAGGTTTGATTAAATAAATTAATTCAATTTAATACTTAAATATAAAATTTTTAAAATTCTAAAGAACATACAGTAAACGTACTACCAAATCACCATAATGTTTGAGCAGTACTAGCGGTAAACATAAATGGAAAGGTATCGTTATTCCTATCCTAGGTGCCAACAAATGCTGTAAGATTCAATTTAGTTATTAGGCCGTGTTTAAAAATGTTTGTATGGAAATTATCGTTTAGATTCTGTTACTAAAACATGCTTTTTAAAAATTATTACATTCAAAAATACTTCAATATTTCCTAGCCTAAAGATTAAAAAGATTTAATGTTCTTGACCTACCCCTTGGAAAATAAAACGAAAACGTAAATAGTATAAATGTATACATATGTACATATATATGCATATTAACACTACAATATTCTCTTTTTGAGTTAAATTATAAATAATTATATGCTATTTTGTAATTTGCTTAATAAAAAAAATAGATTGCAAATGTATATTAAATACAATTAAGAAAAAAAAACATTGTGAAACTTACCGAAGAACGATCTACTGTATGACTTTCGCCATTTTCTCCTTCGACATTGTCTGCTGAAGAATTTCTTGCAGATTTGGCACCTTCAGAATTTGTGGCAGCTTCGAAAAGTGAAGTGGGATCTCCACCAGATTCACGATATTTTTCAACATCTGATAGCAAACGTTCTAAATATTCGACATATAAAGTCTCCTGTTCCAGTTCTTTGGTTAATTCAGTAATTTTCAGCTTGTGCCGTTCCAAACTAGCACGAACATCTTGCTCCCAGGCATCGGATAGAGAGCTCTGGGGAAAACGTTCCATCCACAAGCGTTGGAAATCATTAAAGACACTCATATTGTGTGAATTATTCTTAAACAATTCTACTTAAATCTATTTATAAAGATTTATTCGAAGTAATAAGAGATTCTTAGTTTCGATTCTTCGAGTTTTTAATTTAATAATTTATATTTTGATTCCGATTCGATTTGATAATAGTAAACAATGATAAAAAAAAGTGACAAGAAACAACTGTCACGCAATCTTTTTTTTTTACTTTTTGCCTCTCTCGCTATATTCTTTTCTCTCTCTCTCGATTTTTCTCTGCGCTCAGCCCTTTTAGCTAATGTTTACGTATTTTTGTGTGATGTGCATCTTGTGCTTATTTTTTAGTTCATCATTTGGGAAGAAGGCAAAGCTTGTTTTTGTTTCACTCTGTATTTGTTGTTGTTTGTATAAATGTGAGAAGTGAAATTAATAACACGGGCCACTTTTAGTTTATTTTTTTGTGTGTTTTGTATGTAGAATGTATTATAAATTTCTGTTGTATTAAAAGTGTGTACGTCTATGCGCAATTACAAGGTCATCAAACAATGCCTGTTAATGTTTTATGAAATTGTATTTTTTTCTTTCAAGTTTTTATTTTCATGTGTTTGTATTGGTTTGTTATTGCTGTTGTTGCTTTAGTTAAAATACCCTAAAACTATTTACGTTGATAAAATGCAAATAATAGATTTTTCATCTTCGTTAAAACGCCTACAGCATCCAGCATCCGAAAAACAAGAAGCATGGGTTGGCGTGTATATTTTGCTGGAGAAGCAACAACAAAAACAAATCAGTGCGTGTGGCCAAATGTCACATACACAGAAATATATTCGTTCGTTCGATATTAATTTATGTGCTGGCAGCAATGCAACTAACCCAACCGACCACTAAATTTTGTTACTTTTGCTGTTTGCCTATTATATTGCAAAATTCACATTTAGATATTCACACTTTTTTTGTACTTTTACGCCAACTAGACAAGAATACTTAATTCACACAACAAAACAACACTTTCCAATTCGATTTTAAAAGGTTTTTTCTTTCTGGTTTTTTTATAGTGGAAAGCAGACACTGGCTGGCACACCTTTCTTTTGAATTTTTCCTGCTTGTTGTTGAAGTAGGTTTTTTCCAAGGCTTTGATTTTGGAATACCTGACTAATATTTTGACATTTTTTTGTTTTTATATTGTTCATTTATACTTTAAAAGGGTGATTTTTGTTAAATTATAAAACTTGTCTTCGTTTTTTATTCGCAATTTTAATGTTTTTAATGAGAAAAAAGACAACACAAGCACACTCAATCTTTTTTTTACAAAATGCATTTATTAGTGTTGGTAAGTTATTATTTGTATGGTATCGATAACAAAGTGGATTTCTCAGCTTAGGGTTGCATTCTTATGGGCTGATTGAAAAAGTACTCAAATCTCCAACAATGTCTCTTTAAAAAAGCATTTAAAATTATTTAACGGTTTGACGAATAAAATTTAAAATTATCAATTTAAATTGAATATTAAGAAATAGGTTTTAGCTTTTTGGAAATAAATAGATAATTATACAGTAGTCTAGTAGATAGTGTGTTGTCTTACTAGACAAGAGCTCGTGAGTTTAAACCTCAGCTCTGGGGTCCCGCCACTTTTGGAGAAAATAACACACAAACACCATTCATGTTATGATAAGAACCAAGGTCGTGATCCTGTCTAAAGGGTTGTAGTCAATCGCCAATTAAGTAAGTAAGTATATGTATTTCGAATAAGTCTCAAAATTGTCTAAACAGCTTTGTAAGGTAATTGAACCAATTATTTTGGTTATTTCGTTCATGTGATTTATGTTGCATTTTGAAGAAAATTTACTATATCCCCTTAGTTATAGATTAAGTGTTCGGTCATACGGAAACATAGTAAATATGCATTGTTGTGGATCATTAGATGCTACAGTTCAAGGTCTGAAAATAGTTATCTTCTAGGTTCTTCCTATTTGCAGGTGACGTCCCTTTGTTGATGCGAACCCGAAAGTATTGAACCAAATACAAAATACATACTTACATAGTTCAAAATATAAATAAATGATTCAAATTGTTAAAAAAAAGCGATTGGAATTAGACGTAGCACTAGCCGCGCCTCTTTGTCTTACGTATTTACTCCGATTAATATTACATACATATACATTTTCAGATGTCATTTTTAAGGACATTCTAAAATAATTTTAAAATGTATTCCGGCTTTTAGTATTAAGTGTATTATTGTATAATTTCTTATCAGTTGTTTTATTTTAACAATCATGCGAGTCAGTGATTAACAAAACAATTAATTAAATAAATACATAGAGTATAAACTAATTTTATTTGTCATTAATCTAATATAAATAATAATTCAATAAGGAAATGTCTTAAAATGATCGAATACATGGCAAGAAAGGAATTTGTATATGAACTTTAAAGTCATTGTGCTGATTCACATTATAATAGTTTCCTTGCAGAAAGTTAGAGTAGAGGGAAGAAGAATGATTGGATGTAAATCACAAAAAAATAATTTCGGGGATGTCACAATGACCTTTACAACCTTCGAGTGAACCGCTAAATAACGCGTACTTATCTAAATTAACCTGTAAAAAGTCGGCTGAAGCCGATTTGAACATTGAACATTCGTCCGGTTCGTTCGATTGAGAATATCGCGACTATAAGGAAAGTCAGTATATATAGATAACATTTTAAATATTATCCTCCGTCGAATATGGGGTTTACAGCAAATATCCCAAGAATTAAAGTAATCGGCTACGTATGCAGCTTAATGATTTCATTTTCATGTTCAATCTGTAAGGACACAGTTGGTTTTCGGACTGGTAGTGTCATGGGACAATTTTTTTTTTTTTGAAAATTGTTTTCGATATCGTGGCACCGAGATTATAGTTTATCCCATAAATTAAAAATAATTGAAGCCTTGAAAGACAACATTTGCAGTGATATGGGCGAGACAAAGTCACAATTACGCAGAGATATCAACGAAAATGTCAAGATATATCAATCGATATCGAGATATCGAGTGAACCGCTACATAACGCGTACTTATCTAAATTAACCTGTAAAAAGTCGGCTGAAGCCGATTTGAACATTGAACATTCGTCCGGTTCGTTCGATTGAGAATATCGCGACTATAAGGAAAGTCAGTAAATATAGATAACATTTTAAATATTATCCTCCGTCGAATATGGGGTTTACAGCAAATATCCCAAGAATTAAAGTAATCGGCTACGTATGCAGCTTAATGATTTCATTTTCATGTTCAATCTGTAAGGACACAGTTGGTTTTCGGACTGGTAGTGTCATGGGACAATTTTTTTTTTTTTTTGAAAATTGTTTTCGATATCGTGGCACCGAGATTATAGTTTATCCAATAAATTAAAAATAATTGAAGCCTTGAAAGACAACATTTGCAGTGATATGGGCGAGACAGAGTCACAATTACGCAGAGATATCAACGAAAATGTCAAGATATATCAATCGATATCGAGATAGTGCATTTGGCAGACGTGGCTTACCGCACTTAAATTATAGAGGCTCTAGTATACATTTTAGTTGATATGAGATAAATCTTCGAATAAAATGTATATTTAGTTTGCATATTTAAAAGAAACTCGAACTTTGAAATGCTAGTTTCTTTTTAAATTATAATCTAGAAATCACAATCTATCTATACACCTTAAATCATTTCTAGCTGGTCTCAATAAGTCAGAATTTGTTTTTCTTTTAGAAAGATGCTGTTGAGAAAGCTGTTTCAATATTTCTGTTTAAATAAAAATTATTAAAAATAATACTTTATCATACAGATGTACAAACTGCACTTAATACATACTACAACACAAAGTTCCTTATAAAAATTATATTATTTTTAATATATTTTGTATAGAATAACAAAAAAATTGTCTGTGTGTCTATTTTTGTTTTACTCTAGATTATACATACATGCATACATATTTTATTTATTTATTTATTTTCCCAGATTAAGTATGGAGATAAGCGGCACCTATAAGTGGTAGGCTCACCAAACGCTTTCGAATCATTTAGTCAAACTCGACCATTTACTAAAGAACTTACTAGCAATTCAGTGGATTTGAAATTTCAAATTTTTAATTTGGTTTTTAATAAACATTTTGTGGTTCCTTTGGTTTTTGATATTTCCAAAATTGAAAGATAAGGATTTTTAAAAATTATAATTTCGCTGGACATACATACATATAAATAGATGAAATTCAAGTGCAGTCTTCATAGATTGATTTGAAAGTGTTGAAACGTAAACTTGTGTTTGTCAAAGGAAAGTTATAAAAACTATAAGAAAATATTGTGAAATTAAAATTCGTAAGTGAAATAAAAAAAAAAAAAATGGAAGTGCCACCACCTTTGGTTTTAAAACGTTCTTTATATGTGCCCAATAAAACATTAATGGGCCCAGGTCCCTCAAATTGCTCACAGAGAGTTTTATCCTCATTAAGTAATCCGGTTTTGGGACATTTACATCCAGAATGTTTGCAGGTGAGATACGAAAAGAGCAATTAATTATGAATTTGTTTACAAAATATTATCATATGTGTCAATACATAGATCTTATATTTTAATAATCGTTTTCAAAATAAATTTTTATTATAGTTATAATGTCTACGGTAGTTAATTTATACTTTAAGTTTAACAAACTTTTATTAAGGAATCTTATTTTAAAACAATAATTAAATTAATCACAATTTTTCTTTATATTGAAGATCAAATTGATGAAGCATTAGAAGGGATATTTTTTACTCACAATACACTCACTTTACAATAGGTTTTTCATATCACTTTTATTAGAAATAAAAACATAAGTTATGAGCTTCATTTTATTCGTTTTAATTTTCAAATCCTGAAACGATCATTTAAAATGTTCAGACTTGTCTATATCAAAATAAATAAAATAATAAAATTGTAATAGGTTTACATATACACAATCCATAGCGTTTAAAATCTGTTTTAAAATTAGGAATAATGAGAGTGTAGTCTGTGGAGACATCAATAATTGTGCGTATAAAATATGGACAATTTTTGCAAAGTCCTTCCTGGTCCCCTCGCCAAACAAAATACGGTTAGCCTCTGTTAGAAAAACAATATGATTTGATTAGAATTCTTTTTGACCTTTTTGATTTTAAGATACGGCATGCATGAGAGTTTTATTATAGTGAAGTGTATTTGAAGAGTATTTCCGGTAACTTCCTTAAAAAGCAAGGCAATTAATGCTTCTTTCGACATCTGAAAAATATGCTACCATAACATTAGGTTCTTTTAATCAATAAAGTTTCTACAACCCAAATATAAGTAGATCAACAAATAACTTTGAAACTTATTCAATTGCTTGCAATTAGAAATTGTAAGTAGACCAGATGTGAGTCAGTCACCCAAATATAAATTTATGGTCCTACTTTCCAAAACACTTGGACGAAAGTATATAAAGGGTCCGCCAAATAACTTTATTTTTGAAAATGCTTTAAAACTACTGAATATTTTCTCAATTTTCTTTTTTTATTTGAAAGTACAATCCTTCCGGTTAACAATGGAAAATAATTTCATTCAAATGGCTGCCTCGGCTGGCCATGCAGTAGCCTACACGATCGGTCCAATTTTTAAGCACATTATCGATTGTGTGCAGCTGTATTTCACCAATGGCTTCACGAATATTGTCCTTTAAAGCGTCAATTGTCTCTGGCTTGTCGGCGTAACACTTATCTTTGACGGCACCCCACAAATAATAGTCCAACGGTGTCAAATGGCAGCTCCGAGGTGACCAAACGACATCAGCTCTGCGGCTGATAATGCGATCTTCAAAAACAGGGCGCATAACATCGAGTGTAGCTTCGGCTGTCTGGCACGTAGCGTCGTCCTGTTGAAACCAAATGTTGCCAATATCCTCCTCTTCAATTTTTTGTGAACAAAAATTCGTTCAACATGGCCCGATAACGATCGCCATTGACTGTAACGACCACTCCATGCAATTATGCCTCTGGACCAAAATCCGCTCTAAACAGTGACTCGTTTTGGGTGCGTCGGCTTTTCAATGTAAGCGTGTGGGTTTTCTGTGCCCCAAATGCAACAATTTTGCTTGTTTACATACCCGCCAAGATCAAAATGAGCTTCATCTGAAAAGATGTTTTTTTTTTTGCCAAAATCGGCATCTTCTGGTGTAGGCTACTGCATGGCCAGCCGAGGCAGCCATTTGAATGAAATTATTTTCCATTATTAACCGGAAGGATTGTACTTTCAAATAAAAAAAGAAATTTTAGAAAATATTCAGTAGTTTTAAAGCATTTTCAAAAAAAAAAAGTTATTTGGCGGACCCTTTATATGACAAGCGTTGGTGTTGTTAGTTTCTGCTGGATAGGTTTAGTAGTTAAAGAATAAAGTCATTAAAAAATACAAAATATAGGGTTAGAATTAGAACCGAACCTGGTGGCACCACAACTCCTAATTGGGCACAATTTGAAAAATCAATGTTAATCGCAAGAAATAAATACGACACACAAAAGTTTTCAACTCTTTGGAAATTTTGAGAAGTTCAATCCAACTTCCATAAAATAGCATGAACTGATGGATCCTTGGCGAAAGTGTAGTTAGGATGAAAGAGCTCTCACTTTTTTATTTTACAGAGATATATATTTCCTAAAAAGTGTTTAACCATACTTTCTTTACTCTTGAAAAGTGTAGAACATAAGAGTGCAGAACATTACATTGCCAATTTACCAAAGAAAAAAATGCTAAGGTAATGGTCAAGTGTTGAAAGAGGCAGCAGTTGCTATAACATATCGTCCGGTCAGGTCGGCTTCTTTATGTTGACATTTATAAGAACTATTTTGCATTTGATTGACTGCTTTCCGGCAAGTAAGGGTTACTTGGCAAATGACTTATTAAAAATGGAAACCTTGTTATTATTATTGATCTTATAAAAATTGGAATACTATTTTAAGTACACAACGTACCTTGCCTTTCTACAAAGCATAGCATATGGTCCTGAATGTAGCTAAAACATAACATTAAAATTTAATCAGAAGAATATAGATTTTGCTCAGTGCTTTGAGATTAAAATGCAGTAATGAAGTACGACTAAGTTGACAATAATATTTTTACTAGTTAATCTGTTGTATTTCATATTATCTTATCTATAAAAAGTGCAGCCATGCCCACTTTTAGATTTTTAGAATTTAGATACCTTTAAACTGATCTCTTCATTTATGTAAATTATCTACAAGACTGTCTAAAAGTCATGAAAATTATTTGAAATCTCCTTATCTGTTCTATTTTCTTTTTTCTAATCCAACAGAAGAGACTATTTAGAAAATAAAAAAACAAAAATAAAAACATCAACACATTCTTATCGGTGAATGACAATCAAACTAAAAAAACAATATTCGATTACGTTGCTAAACTGATGACGGTATATAGAGGTCGAGGCTATTAAAGCTAAACTTGGGTCATCGATCTTGTTTTGAAAAGTTAGATAATCGTGTAAATATAATTTTTTGCTAACGAATAAAACCGGTTTTTTCTTCTACACCTTGAATTCTGATTAGATAAAGATGCCGCAACGTCAGCACCAGATCAGTTATTATCATTACTATCTTATATTTCTAATATATTATACGCTTATGTGTATATATTTAGTATATTTAAGGCTCCAGATTGGATCAAATTCTTCCATATGTATCTCTCTCCTTTTTCTTTTTTACCTTTTCCTCTTTCCTTTTTTTTCCTAATTGAATGGTCACAATGGAAAAAGAAGTCTCTTCCTTTTCTCCTAATTGAATCTCAATTGTCCCTGGGTGTAGGCATGGAATTATTACAATGAAGCATCACCTTTCCTAACCTAACCTATCTCTCTGCAGCTCTTAGACTTTTCTCGAATTAGATTCGAAATTTTTTCTAGTATAGGCAAGCCGTTCTCGCCATCTTGGATATAATAAAAAAAATTTTTCTTAGCTAACAATGTTTATGGGCTTTAATAAGGAATTTTCAAAAAAAAAATCGAAATACTTAAGCGTTTGCGTTCAAATTCAAAGTCCTCGTGGAAGACAGTTTTTGGAAACAAATCTTCTACAGGGCAGATTAGTTTAGATTGCAGTACTAGCTTTGATACCTAATTTCAATTGAGCGCGCATAGCGGCACGTTGTGATGCCACAGGTCGCCAGTAAGTCACTACAGGAATTTCACGATTTATGCGAAAGACTGAGTTCATGTCACCGCATTCCATCGAACTCATTGAAGAAGTTGTTCAGCACAGGATATTTTAGAGACGCTTGATAGCTTGAAAATTATAACACAATATTTAAATAGTGATGAAATAGATTTCTCTATTGTGGTTCACACCACACCTCAGACTTCATATCAGCAGTCTTCTGGCAAAAACTCTGAGAGAGTGAATACATACAATTGCCATGAAAAGTTTTTCAAAAATCTGCCACTCAAAGTCCTTGTTAAACTATAGGTCCTGCTATTTATGCATAAAATTGATGTACGATACTGGGTGGTCTGAAGGTTGTAATCCTCACTAAAGGGCTGTAATGATCAATTAAATAAGTGAAATTATATGACTATGAGGCGTTCAGTTTTTAAATATAGTTTCCTTCATAAATCCGCATCTAATACACGTTAAATGTTCATAAGACCGCTTATGTGGACCGTAAAATGAACGAAGTGCTCTATTAACTTTGAGAACAAATTTTTTTGTCTCCCTGCATAAAACCTAACCTGACGTATTGCACAAAAGGATATGAGAAGTGGCCTCTCAAATATGTATGGCAGATGATTATCATTATTACATTCACTGTAACCTCAGGACCAACAAGATATTTACCTACCGATGCATGAGACAAATCTGATGCCGGACACAAATAATTCTGTGGCCAAACAGACTCCAACGGAAACAGAGATTCGTAGATAGAAGTTATGCTATGCGCCTACTATTGTCCTCTACAAGCAAGGCTGGAATTGAACCCTCAGGGCATTCGTGGGATGGACGTTTACAACACACTTAGTAGCGACAGCTGCAAATAGAGGCAGTGCAGATAGGTGAAATTGAAGCTTAATTATTGAGGCTTTATGCTACTAATAGAAGCAAGAGAAACTTTCAGTACGCGGTTCCTATCTTTGAATTTAAATACGACCAAGTGTGCGTGAGATGTCATCGAAATTGATGCCTTTATGTGTGGCAGATAGCATCGCTCAAATGTCCATCTCGATTTTTTTGGGTAGAGCACACGACTCTGGTGCATGTAACAAGCCGAATTGGATCGATGATATGAGTTATGTTGGTTTTGAGAACTCCTGGGGTTTGTGGCTTATGCACATATATCTGAGACTCAAGAAAACTCCTCGTGAACATGTCTAAAAGGATAAAATCCCACGATCCATATGGCAAGTTCACATCACGTAAATGATCATGCCATCAAATCCAACATGGTATTAGTTGTTCGGCACGTAGCCCGATCCTGTTGAAACCATACTTTGTTGGTATCCAGTTTATCTAATTTAGGGCAAAAAATTGGCAGTCATCGACTTATGCTGGATTGATCAGTATCGACCTCGAGGAAATATGAACCGCGTCATCGGAAAATTCACACCAAACAGTACCTAAAGGGTTCAAATTACACGATCTTAGTGACCAGATAACAACACTTCTACGTGTGATAACCATGTCCTCGAGATGTCCTTCGCCTAATAAGCCAACGTACTACCTAATACGTACATAGTTAGTCATTACAACCCTTCAGTCAGCACTACGACCTAGCTTCTCACACCACTTATGTTGTGTCTTAATTTTATACATGAATGGCAGGAGCTACAATTTAAAGTCGACTCCGTACGACAGATTTTTGAGAAACTTTTCATGGCAAATTTACTCCCAGAGTTTGCGATGAAACTAATCCAAATGAGATCCAAAGAGTCCACTGCATATCCGTAAATATTAACAGTTAATGTATGTCGATTTTAGTATAGTTTTAGTACTCACGAATCTCTATTATTAGCGTAAATTTTACAGGCCATAGGGATCAAGTTGATAAAAGTATATTCAAGTCCAATGAAATTTCCATTGGGCCATTTCCATTCCAGCCTTGAGATTTGATAAAGCGACTGACCATAATATTCTGAATAAACAACTGAGGCAGCAATTCATAAATGCTTGCTTGTTGTTTCTCAGTCACGGATTTCAGGTACATTTTTGCTTGACTCGAATCCATTGTATAGAATGTAGATAAAATCAATAATCTTCTAGGAAACTCCTCAGATAAATTATGATTCCTAGTGTTCCAATATAATAAAAAAATTAAATTGCCCATTCATTTTTAGAACACTCCACGTACATATACGCCTAATTGCCCTTAATTTTTTTAATTATTGTTTCGTTTTTGTATTACTTGCCTTAAAATATTGTCTTCCAAGTGGGTTAATCGACTCACACAATGATCACTGACTATGTGTCAGGCATTTAATCATCATCTCATAACGGTATTTCATATCATTCGACCATATCAATACCAAAGTCCATGATTTTTATTCATTTTTTTTTATTATTTTTCTTTTATGTCTGCTTGTGTTCGTCTGCACTGATTATCGGCTCAAGCAGATAATGGATGAGATTAAAGAGGGCATCAAGTACATTTTCCAGACATTAAACGATGCCACAATGTGCATTAGCGGTTCCGGTCATGCCGGCATGGAGGCCGCTCTTTGTAATTTAATCGAAGATGGCGATGTTGTTTTATTAGCTACAACTGGTATATGGGGTCATCGTGCCGCCGAAATGACCAAACGTTATGGCGGCGATGTACGTTTCGTAGAGGCCCGTTTGGGACGTTCATTAAGTGTCGATGAAATAGAATTTGCCTTGGAAGGTCATAAGCCACAAATATTTTTTATAACTCAAGGCGATTCGTCAACCGGTATATTGCAATCAAATTTAAGAGAAATTGGAGAATTATGTCGCAAACATAATTGCCTATTTGTGGTTGATTGTGTGGCTTCATTGGGTGGCACTGAATTCTACATGGATGAATGGTTGGTGGATGTAGCCTATACAGGCTCACAAAAGGTGCTCGGTGCTCCACCAGGCATAACACCCATATCGTTTAGCAAGCGCGCCATACAACATGTCGTCGAACGTAAAACTAAAGTTAAAGTCTACTATTTCGATGTCTTGTTAATCGGTCAATATTGGAATTGTTTTGGTGGGCAACGCATCTATCATCATACCATTTCATCGACACTTTTATATGGTCTAAGAGAAGCGTTGGCACAATTTTGCGCTCAAGGTTTGAGAGAAGTAGTAACACGCCACCAACAGTGCTCATATCGTCTGCAGCAGGGTATTAAAGATCTTGGTTTGGAATTGTTTGTACCAAAGGCAACAGATCGGCTACCCACGGTTAATACTGTCAAAGTGCCAGTGGGTGTTGATTGGCGTAAAGTAGCTGACTATACCATGAGAAAGTAAGAATAATTTTTGCTTTTGATTTGAATTGTATGTGTAAACATTGATCGATCTATTTGTCTTCTTTTTAGATATAATCTTGAAATTAGTGGCGGTCTTGGTCCTACCGTTGAACATGTTTTCCGTATTGGTCTAATGGGTGAGAATGCCACATTTGAACGTGTCGATTTGGTTTTGAATGTTTTAAATGAAGCCCTACAAAGTACGAAATTAAATTTTAATGAAAAATCTAAAATATAATTAAAGAACACACACACACACAATATGTTTTAATTAAGATTATATGTTATAAAAATAATAATAATAATTGTAACAATAAAAAAACAAGATTAAGTTTTTTTCGTATCGTATAATAACCTACAGTTGTGTTCAAAATAATAGGAGCAACCTTCATTTAAAAGCAAAGTTTAAAATTAAGAAAAATAAAAAAGAAAATATCAAATTTGTTTGACTTAAAATTTATTTCTAATTCAGTTTCTAATTTTTTAACACTTAATTATTTCATTAAAACTATGAAAACAAGAAATATTTTATGTAAATAAAGCTTACTCTCAAAATTAATTGTTCAAAATATGTTAATGTAATGTTAGCAAACAACCTAATAATTTTTAAACAAAAGGCACAAAAGTTTGATATTATCTTAAAATAGTAAAGTTATTATAGTATTTGGTTGAATAACCTTAGTTTTTAATGAATTCAGCACATCTACGAGGCATTGAGTCAATAAGATCTTGGCATCTCTTTAAAGGAATTTGATGCCACGCATCGCGCACTGTGATCCATAGTTCTTCTGCATTTGAAGGTTTTTTTCTATGCAACATACTTTTTAACATCTCCCCATAGATGTTCTATGGGATTAAGGTCAGGAGACTGAACTGGCCGCGCCATAACCTTTACTCCATTAACCCGAAACCACTCATTTGCCAATTTACTGGTGTGTTTCGGGTCATTATCTTGTTGGAATATCCATTTTAGAGGCGTGGAGTATGGTAACATCACTTCTCTCAAAATGCCAACCTAAACGTTCCTATCCATTATGTCTCTAATTCGATGTATTGAGCCTAAGCCATTATATGAAAAGCTTCCCCATATCATTAGTTTTGCACCACCATGTTTAACTGTCTTTTATGTATACTGAGCTTTATATTTGGTGTTGGGCGGACATCTAACATACTGTCTAGACCCAATGACACCAAATAAAACAATTTTGCCTTCGTCGGTCCACAGTATGTTTCTCCATTTTTCTTTCGGCCAATTGATATGTTCTTGGGCAAACTTTAAGCGTGCTGATACCTGTTTTTTTTTTGTCAGCAATGGCACCTTATGTGGACTTCTTGGGAATAATTTGTTGTCCATCAGACGCCTACGAATAGCAGGGCCACTTACGGCAAGATTCAGATCCTTTTGAATTTTTTTTTTTGCATACGCCGAAGGATTCATTTTGCTGTATCGCACAATTCTGCGGTCATCGACAGTTGATGTTCTGCGCTTGTGCCCACGCGTTTCGAGTTTTTTTTTATATTTTAATGCATTTGAGATCATTTGATTGGAGCAACGTAAGGTTTCCTCAATTTCTTTAGAAGTTTTCCCCTTTTTTCGAAGATTTTTAATTAGTTTTCTCTTTTCTTCAGTACAGTGCTTTCCTCGTCCCACTATTAAAAAAATTTATGTGAATCACTGTAGAAAAAACTTATTTTTCACTTTTTTCTTTAAATTATGTGCTGTTATATTTTTCCTTGGCCGATGTTTGGTCGGGTCTTTCCGGGGCGTAGATCCGATTGTCGTGGGAACGACTGTTCAGTTTTAAAGACTGCGAGAGGGCGCGCATCCTCTCTTTGAGTTGCAAGCAGGTGTTAAAGGTTATGCTTTTCACCTCCTATCTTTAACTTGATAATCCTTAATGTGGTACAACTATCCCTATGCAAGTATATGCGAATTATTCCAGATACCAGATTCTTCTAAAAGGCTAACATAATTGAAAGGATAACGAAGGTGCCAATAGAGCTTTACACCTCTAAAAGGGCCGTAAGTAAGATTTGTGAGGCTCGGCATCACATCACATACTGGCATTATAGAGTCGTCGAGGAAGCAATCTTTTTTTTACGGTATTCATGTTTGATTGGCCGTAATTTTTATAAGGGATTCTGCTATTGAACTTTCGTGTAGGCTACCTGTTTCCCAGGCGAATTTCATGGTCATTTCGGTGCAATACTTTTTGTGCGACAACATTTTCCATAAAAATCTTCTGACTTACTCTGGCAGCCAGATGACGGTTAAGCCCTTTAAGAACATCGACGTCTATTAATACCGAGAATCATACCGAGTATCATTCAAAGCTAACTGTATGGTTTTCAGGATATGGGGATATCGTCAGATATTGCATCGCTGACGATGGATGCAATTAGTTAGACTAGATACATACACTGAGCGCTAAAAGTGAGTAAACACAACTGAAATAATTCATTTCCTTAGGATAGCGAGAAAAGTAAATGAGAATAGTCGAATAAATTTCCTAAAATAAAAACCTTTATTTATTACTTATAAAATGATAAAACAAAAACAACAATTCATGATAAAGGAACTTTTTTAATACTTAAGAACAAAACTGTTTTATACTTAAGAACAAAAGTGTTGACTCACTTATGGCGCTCAGTGTATATTTATCGTTCGTTTTTCTGCAAGACTCAACGTCGTTAGCAGGTGGTATCTGTTGGACTTGTATGGTTAAGAAAGCGTTGATTCACTTCTGCCCTTAAACCGCATTTAATCGAATGACATCTGCAAGTTGGAGCAGAATAAAGACACTATCCTTCACCTTATGTCCCAGTCCCTTGCTCTTGCCACGAAGAGGTTCATATGAATAACTCTTTCAATGACAAGAGAATTGAGAGGTATAGTGCAGTCAAGGTAATTGCATAGATAAGAAATACTATACTTATCATCTTAACTAGGCTTTGGAAACAAACAAAGCTTATCCTAAACAATTTTCGACATTTTCACGTCAAATATCGCCATTCAAGATCTCAATTGTTTTAACTACAAAAATGCTTTTTCTTAGACTCTACTCTATAGATGTTAGATCTGAGAATTTTAAGCGGCAATGTTTTAGAATTTTGTGAAATTATGGTTCTCTCTTTAATGTGATGTTTGGCATGCCACCCGCCTTTTTTGTAAAGACATAGGTAATAGCCATCCGTTGAAAACCCATCTTTCGCTGCATTATCAAAAAAAGTCAGGCATCACTTCTTCTCAGCAGATTTCTGGCAAAAACTGTAGGTTCCGCCACTCATGTATAAAATTAACACACACAACATAAGTGGTGTGAGAAACTAGGTCGTAATCCTGACTGAAGGGTTGTAATGACCAATTATTTAATGTATGTATGAATAGCGACCGAAGTTTAGTTGCGTTACCAACTGGTAACCAAGGGTTTGGGGAAGCAAACTAAAAAAACTTCTCTGATGAATTCTTTTAAACCTGGACAACATATTGTTGTTAACAAAGTATTTGGTATAATCTACTTAAGCCCGATTCAATGTAATTAATCCTCCCACATTCATTTTTTTGAATAAAAATATTGTAGAAAAATTTAAAGTTGATATCAAACTATGATTAAGTTTTTAATTTTTATTTACTTTTTAGAATCAAACTTTAAAACAGTTCTTATTCCTCCAGTTGTATACACGTTTGATATTAAGCCGTTATATCAAATAAAAAAATTCTTGTATTTTAATTAAAAATAACACACAAAGAGACAGTGTCTTAACCTTGTTTCTGTGCAAGTTCACGGGCCTTGGCGCGTTCCAATTTGGCAATGCGAGCCAAACTCTTGGAGCCCAAGATACCACCACCCCAGTGTCTGCGGATTTCATCATGACGATCGTTATAGTTGGTCTTGATAGCTTCAATGACCTTGCCGAAGTTGGCCTTATCGTTAGGTTCAACATGGGTCAAAGCCAAAGCGGTGCAGGTCTTGCGACGGACCAACAAACCGAGACGAGCTTTGCCCTTGACAATGCAGTATGGGACACCCATTTTGCGGCACAAGGCAGGCAAGAACAATACCAACTAGAATAGAAAATAATAACATTAGTATACAGGAAAGAAAGTACATTTAAATGCTTTGCTAAACATTCTTAAAGCTTTAAAACCTATCAGATTGTCAAGTTTCCACAAAATTGCTTTGGATACCTATTATAGGTGATCCAAGGCAACTTCAGTTGAAGAAATTCAAGTTTAACATCATTTGAAAGGGTTAAGGCTTTTGTTTACATTGCTATTGAAACTCACCTCAAGGGGATCAACATCGTGAGCGATGACGACCAATTGAGCCTTCTTTTGTTCAACCAATTTGGTGACAGTGTTGGTACCGGCACGGATGAAAGTGGGCTTCTTCTTGGGTTGGACATCCTTACCCTTAGCCTTGGCTTCAGCGATCTTCTTCAAGCGTTGCTTCTTAGCAATAGCTGATTCAGGACGGTATTTCTCCAACAATTTGAACATCTTGACGGCGGTGGTCTTGTCCAAAGTTTGGCTGAATTGATGAATTGGTGGTGGCACCTTCAAACGTTTTTGCAAAACAGCCTTTTGACGTTGGACGCGGATGTATTTTGGCCATCTTACAAAGCGAGACAAATCACGCTTGGGTTGGATGTTTTGGCCTAAAAGTAAAACACTCTACTTAGAACCAATACCTTAGCAAGCACATAAACAAATAATAATAACTTACCAATGCCGAAGTTCTTAGGGCGCTTTTCGAAGAGTTGATTGACAACTTTCTTGACGACTGGCTTTTTGACGGCCAAAGGAGCTGGGGCAACCTTCTTGGTCACTGGCTTCTTCTTTGGTCTGGGCTAAAATACACAACATAAACACAGCACAACAAAAATTAATTCAAGTTTTCACACTTTTGCTTCAATTGTTTTGCACATATTTTGCGTCTTTTTACGGATTGCATTATGAAAACACTTTTTCTTTTCACTTATTCTGATTCACGTACCTTCTTAACAACCATTATGGATTATTTCTTTTATAAGATGTTAATGAAAAAAGCAGATTTTTACGGCAGGTCAAAAAAAAGACCAGCTTTTATGTCTGCTTGTCAAAAAGGAAAGGAGTTGAGCTGAACGGAAATCTAACTCACGTCAAACAAATGGCAGAGTTGTATTGCAACGGCATGTGGTGACATCTAGTGACATTTTTTAGTTGTCAAGATAGAATTAAGAAATACAACAGTGCGTTAGAACTAATTATATTGTAAAGTTTATGAATTAAAAGAATTCGCGTTTATCTTTTTGTATTTTTCAAAGTCAATAGTTTTATAAATTTTATGCTCTTATAATTATAACCAAATCTGCATTCGACTTACTAACCAATCAGTTGCACAACTTTCCGTTCACCGTTTCTAATACGTATATTAAGCTTCCTTCTAAAAAGTAATCTTTAAAAATTTCTCTAATGTAAGATTACAAAGTTTTTGAAAGTGAACTTAAATTGCTAGGTTTTTAAATACAACAAAGAGTAAAATATAAATTCAAATATCTTAATTCTATTTTAATGCATTTTCAAAAGCTACCTTTTATTTCCTACACAAAACTCCAACTCTGCTACAACATATGCGCACATTTTGACATTTCTTTCATTCCATTTACGTTCTCCCTAAATATTTTTTCAACATTCTTTTCAATTTTCATTTTTACTAGTGAACTTTCTGTTTAATTAGATTGATTTGGCTTGTTTTTTCTCATCTTCCCATTTATTGTTTATGTGCCTGCTTGTGTATGTGTGCATTGTTGAGATTTTTTGTCGGTGGTCAGAAAGTGTGTGTGAATAGAATTGTAATTTTTCAATTAAATAAATTGGCAATAATAAAAATAAGTTAAAAGTTCATTAAAGTGCAGAAAATAAATTGCATTGCAAACCATTAAAGAGTTTTAAAGAATACATGAACAAATAAAAGAAAATAGAATTAAATAGTAGTGCAAATCTGAATTAGTGATTCTTCTCTCGCATAGATACATCCACCATTTTTTATTTTCATATTAATTTTTGTTTACTTTTTCTGTTGGACATTCGTCCTACAACATCAAATAAGAAGAAGGGATAAGAGCGAGAGAGTGAGAGACCGAAAGAGAAATAACTCAACTAAACTGCTGTATTGCACTTTGTGAATGGGTTAAATTAATGGGAAAAAATTAATAAAATATCAAATAAAATGTTATAAAATAAAAGAAAACGAAGAAAAGAGAAACAAAAACGAAATTTTATCGCAAAAAGGGTGGTATCATATTCCAATTGTACAAATTAATTGCCATTAAAACATTTTTGAAGAATTAGGAAAAAACAAGCAAAAGCTAAAATAAAATTAAAAAAGTGATAAAAAAAATGATTTGAATGCATTAGTGTTAGTTTGCAAACTATTTGTATAGATCCTTCTGTGATCGGTGGTCTATGGCTAATGAAATATGGCACATGTTAATAATGCTGCTGCTTTAGCCACTGGTGGTATTGGTGTAGGAGCAGGCGGTGGTGCTAATAATGGTGCTGGCATATCTAATAATGCTAATACTCATGCCGTGGTAGTATGGGAATTTGAATCACGCGGTGGCAAATGGTTGCCTTACACCCCCGCAGTATCGCAGCATTTGGAACGTGCTCATGCCAAGAAATTGACGCGTGTACTGCTCAGTGATGCAGATCCTGAATTGGATAAATACTACGTTAATGTTCGAACAATGACGCAAGAGACTGAAGATGGCTCCAGCCGTTCAATGGTGGGCGTGAGGCGAATGTTTTATACACCCTCCTCGCCTGCCGGTAAAGGTACTAAATGGGAGTGGGCTGGATCAGCGTCTGGAGATTGGCATCCCTATAATATGCACGTTCAATGTATCATTGAAGATGCCTGGTCTAAGGTAAGAAAGATTAAATCTGTATACATATTCATATTTATTTATTTATTTATTGTGAAAGTTAGAGCGAACAAAACGTATGTATTAATGCACATGAAATATTTTCTAAATAATGAAATGAAAATATATTTCTATCTTTTAAGGGAGAGCAAACGCTCGATTTGTATGGCACATCAAGTCTACCATACACTATTAATTTTTGCAATTTAACCCAAACACGTCAGCCAAGTGGTCCTATAAGAAGTATAAAGCGAACACAACAGGCTCCATATCCTTTAGTTAAACTAACACCACAACAGGCACAACAATTAAGCGGTAAGCGAAAACCTAACATCGCCCATCAACAAATAACTAATCTAAGTTTCTTACAGTACAAATAAATTATTCGGAATATTCGCACAAGAGAAATAATACTTTGCCAAAATTAGCAGCTAAAGCACACAATGACAATAATAATAGTAAACAGCAGCATTTACAACGTTTAAATAATAATAGCAGTAATGGAGTATTTGCTCTCAATAATGCTAGCAGTGGCGGCAGTCGTCAGCCACAATCTTTACCCCATACTCATAGCCATACGCAATCTCATTCCCACCCGCATTCTAACCATACGGCAATATCTGCTTCACAGCAGCAACAGCAACATCAGCATCAACATCAACAATCAAAATGTAAAACAACTAAACGTAACAATGAATTATCCACAGCGAATTTACGACAAATATTAAATAATCTCAACATATTCGGTAGCAGTAGTTCGAAACATACAAATCACAATCATAACATGGGAACATCAACGTCGGCAACAACATCATCGAATCATTTACAACTGCAGAACAGTCATTTTCAGCCATTTTCTCATTCCACCAATGTCTTAACCTCCTCTATGAGTAGCCATCATAGCCGTTGTTCTGAAGGTTCGTTGCAATCGAAACGTAGCAGTCGTATGAGTATGCATCGATCTCGTTCACGCACTCGTGCCTCAGATACCGATACGAATAGTATGAAATCTCATCGTAGACCCAGTGTTGACACTGTTTCCACCTATCTCAGTCATGAGAGCAAAGAAAGTCTACGTAGTCGGAATTTTGCCATATCCGTAAATGATCTATTAGACTGTTCCTTGGGTAGTGATGAAGTTTTTGTGCCGTCTATGCCCGCCTCATCAACAACAATGTCTTCCGTTTCGTCGTCCTCATCGATGATGGCCGCAGAAAGGGCTCCTGCGCCACCACCCATACCCTTGGCAGGTTCCATTTCTGTGACGGCGTCTGGTACGTCGTCTTCTCAACAGCATCCAGCCTCAGCATCATCTACATCGCATCAACAACAGCATCAACAACAATCGCAACAACTAATAGCCGGTTCAATTGTTGGTGTAGATCCTGCTAGTGATATGATCTCACGTTTCGTTAAAGTCGTTGAGCCACCCCAATGGCCCAATGCTCAACCCTGTCCCATGTGCATGGAAGAGTTGATACATAATGCTCAAAATCCGGCTATTGCTTTGAGTCGGTGTCAGCATTTAATGCATTTACAGTGTTTGAACGGCATGATAATAGCTCAACAAAACGATTTGAATAAGGTAAGAAGTATTTCGCATATTTTTCATAATTATTATCAACTTTGAAAATATATTATTGAATTTGAATCTTTTGGGACAAAACCCCAGTTAATTCCGCTCAAACTTTATGACAAGCTTTATGACTATGTAGTTTGTTCAGATGTCAGTGCCATTTTAAAAGTGTGTCAGTTTGATGTGTAAACTAATAAACCTAGTTTCTGTTCAGAGAGATATGGGATACGAACTTTGTTTTAGGACTTGAGCTGTCAAAATGGATTAGGCTTCTAGTACTTTTATATGTCTGAAGCTTAACCTTTAGAGAAAGGTATAAAATTGATAGAAGAACTTGCTTTATAAGCAACAAAAATGTATGTTTTCTATGTTAACCTATTGTCTGGCTAGTTAGCCACAGTAATGATGGCCACAGATGAATGGAAATGATTTAAATGAAAAGTCTGATCCTTTGGTAAGTACTTCGGATAATTGGAAGAATACCATTTCCAGGATGTCGAAAGCCTCTTCAATTGTAAACGATGGCAGAACTGAATTCAGCGTTAAACTTCTTATGCATTATAAAATGCTTCTTATTAGGGCTATTACTAGACCGGTCTTATAGCTTCTTATTTAGGCTTTAACGATTTCTATCATAAGCGAGTAATGATTTCTATGGAACTTGTTAAACTTTGAGGAAGAAGGAAAAAGACAATTACCAGCAATTATTCTGCTTAGAAGTACGTATGATGTAATCTATTGGTTTTTAGTTATTTTAGGTCCTGAATTGTGTACTGGACTTTACTTCGGAATCTGTCAGATCAAAAAACGACGTCCTTTTTTAATACACTTTCATTTTCAGTTCGACATACCCTTCTTAAAAAATCTTTTCTTTTATTTATAGAATCTCTTTATCGAATGTCCCGTTTGTGGTATAGTTTATGGAGAAAAAATTGGTAATCAACCAAATGGTACAATGTCCTGGAGTATTTTAAGTAAAAGCCTACCGGGTCATGAAGGTCAAAATACCATACAAATCGTATATGAGTAAGTTTAAATGAATTCTATTAATTAGTGGAAAAAAATTCATTACTTTCTCTTTTTTTTTAGCATTGCATCTGGCATACAAACTCAAGAACATCCACATCCGGGAAGGGCTTTCTTTGCTGTTGGCTTTCCACGCGTATGCTATTTGCCCGATTGCCCTTTGGGTCGTAAAGTTTTACGATTTCTAAAGATCGCTTTTGATCGTCGACTGTTGTTTTCGATTGGTCGTTCGGTAACGACGGGACGGGAAGATGTTGTTATTTGGAATAGTGTTGATCACAAAACGCAATTCAATATGTTTCCAGATCCCACATATTTGCAACGTTGCATGCAACAATTAGTGCATTTGGGTGTAACCGATTAATCAGCATTTATTTATAACGTCATCATGATCAGTTTTGAAACATCAAATGACATTCATTCATTCATTAATTTCATTTGCTTATAAGTATTTTATTTTTTCCGTTCTCGTTTTTTTATTTTCTATAAATTTGTTTATTTTATTATTATTGTTTAGCTTCATGTTTAATTTTTTTTTTTTATTTTTCTTTGAAAATCTAAATGAGTGCAATGTCTCGATTCATTAAATCAAGTGATACCATACACACACACACACATACTTAGAAACTCACACATCTAAAAAACACCCACCAGTTTGAGTAACTCAAACTTTAAAATGAACTGAATTGGAAAACCAACAACAAATAATCAGTAATATTTTTAGCATATAATCTAGATTTAAGCATTGTAGTTAGTAATAAATAAAGTAATGAATTTTTATGGTTTAGAAAAACAAATTTAAACTCAAACTAAAACAATAAAACTCTACTAATAATTGAGGCCTTCTTTTTACAAAATCTAAACGTTAAATCTAAAAAGCTATTAAAACGAAAAAAAAATGCATAGAATATAATATTTCAGGAAATATGTACTAAATTATTGAACATTTATTTTCAAGTTGATTTTTATTTGTATTTATTTTATTATGAGGTTTTTATTTTTAATTTTTTTTTTAAATTTTGCTTTTCATATTTTATTTTGTAATTTCTGCTAAATGATGTTAAACATTATACGGAATCTTATTACGTGTATTCACACGCATACACACATCTAAATACTTTTTCTAAAATTTTATTGTGATTAATGTTCTTCCATTTATAAATTTATTATTATTATTAATTATATTGTATCAAAATCTATATACAATATGCATAGAGTAGAGTAAATAACCTATATAGAGAATATTATATGTCGTAAGCGAAGAAAAAAAAAAAAAACAAAAACGTAAACATAATAATCCTCTTAAAAATATATATTTTATGAAATGTAATGCTTCTTGTGAGTTTTACTCGATATCTACAATAATACAATATTTGTAATGTTCATTTTTTGTAGTTAGAAAACTTGTATTATTTCAATGTGTATCGAGCATTACAAGATTATTAAGTATATAAGTATTAATGTTAATATTTTATACAATTTATATTTTATGGCTAAAACAAAGCAAAAAAGACAAATAATTGTTCTCAATACAAACAGTTTTTGAGGAATTGAAGAGAAAAATAAGGATTTATATTTCTTATGAATGTTATAAAACAGAAAAATTAAAATAAACAAAATGAATTTATATATTTTAACTGGGAGCCTTTTTTAAATTTTCAGTCACAATAGGTTAGACACAAATCGACGCCTCCGTTCTAACCATGGAACGTTTTCGCACCACGTTTACTCTTATTGATAACTCGCATCCCCAGAGACGCTGTACGGTGCGTACAGAAGAAGCTATTGCTGCTGTAGAGCGTAGCATTGAGGAAGACCCGAATGAGTCCATCCGCCATCAAGCACAGGAATTGGATCTGTGTCCATCCACTTTATGGAAGATTTTGCGGAAGGATCTTGGTTTGCGTGCTTACAAAATCCAACTCGTGCAAGATATGAAGCCAAACGATCATCAAGTAAGGCGTAGATTCGTCGAATGGGCCCAAAACGAGATTACCGTTGTTCCCGATTTTCATAAGCGAATTTTGTTTAGCGATGAAGCGCACTTCTGGTTGAATGGCTACGTCAACAAACAAAACTGCCGCATTTGGAGTGAAGGTAATCCTCAAGTGTATGTGGAAACACCGTTACATCCAGAAAAACTGACTGTTTGGTGCGCTTTATGGGCTGGTGGAATCATTGGTCCGTACTTTTTCAAAAACGATGGTGGCCAGAACGTTACAGTCAATGGTGATCGGTATAGAGCCATGATTACTAACTTTTTCATTCCTGAATTGAATAACCATGATGTCCAGGAGATGTGGTTTCAACAAGACGGCGCAACATGTCACACAGCTCGTGCCACAATAGATTTATTGAAAGACACGTTTGGTGACCGCCTAATTTCACGTTTTGGACCTGTGAATTGGCCTCCAAGATCTTGTGATTTAACACCGCTAGACTACTTTCTGTGAGGCTATGTAAAGTCATTGGTCTATGCGGTAAAGCCACAAACGCTTGACCATTTGGAAGACAACATTCGCCGTATTATTGCCGATATACGGCCACAAATGTTGGAAAAAGTCATCGAAAATTGGACGTCCAGATTGGACTACATCCGCGCCAGCCGTGGCGGTCATATGCCAGAAATCATATTTAAAATGTAATGCCACACAAGATTATCTTTCGGATAAATAAAATTCATGTCAATCGAATAATCCATCGTTGTTTTATTGCAACTTAAAGTTCTATACCTCTATAAAAAACACCCTTTAGAATGGAGGCGTCGAAATGAAGAGAGAATTATAGTTGAAACAAGTGAACCTTTTTTAATGTTAGGAAGAGTTTAAATAACTTTATTATTGTTATTGTGGCTTGCTTTTGGTCCAAGGAATACAAGCTAATCGTTAGTTCCGGTCGTGTACTTGCTATTGAGATAAGTATAACACCTAGAGCTCAAAATGACCCATTGTAAATGCGTTCTAGAAGAGAGAGAGAGAGATAGGATGGTGAAGGAGATAAGTAAATAGGAAAAGGAGAAGAGGTAGGAAAGGTAGGATATAGGAAACGGAGGAAAAAGGAAGAACTACAAACACAAAAGAGAGTGCGACTATAATCCTGTAGCTCAAGCACTTCCCAACCAGCTCAATCTACTTATGAATATATGGAGAGCCCTATTGTCAGGTTATCGCAACATTATCAGCGAACTAATCTCACAGTGTCCTGTGATAAAACCAATATATAATCACAGGCTGGCCAAATCCAAACCCAGCAGCGAACCTGTTCTAGCACTATCTGTAGCAGGCGATAGACTCCTAGACATATAACATTTCGTTTTATCCCCACAACGCTTCTGCTTTGTCTCCCTCACCCACCTAGTGAAAAGGCCGTAGAAGTGGCAGATTGGGGGCTCAGGACCAACTATGAAGTCGACCTCAAAATTGAACCTAATAGCTAACTGTGCACAGTATTGTTATAATTTGCGGCAAGATATACAGTGTTGGAAAAAATAATAGAAACGATTACTAGTTCATTATTAAAATATTGTATACTTTTTTGCTACAAACTTTTATAGTAAGAAAATACTACTGGAAAAATTAATAGAAACGTTTTTCTAAAACCGTGTTTAAATTTAAAATAAATAAACTTTTTACATGAAATATTTAGAAGTGGTAAAAATTGAGTTAAAATACCTTTTTTTTTAAACCATTTGTAAAATTTTCGGGTTGAGTGTGTTTTAAATCTTTTAAAAAATGGCTTGAGGTGTACATACCACTGATGCTGGAAGAAATGTTATCCTTAAGATAAAATCTGGTGGCTTATCACTTGGAAAAATAGCCCACATAATGAAGTGTTCTAAACATAAAGTATTTAAGTGATTCACTATACAAAAAATATGGAAACTAGAGGAAGAAAGAGGAAAACGTCCACGCGTTTTGATCAAATTTTAGTACGTCATTCCAAAAAATTTTTTTTTGAGTCATCTAATGGGCTTAAAAATATACTAGATGCTCCAGTAACAAGCAGTACTATAAGAAATAGGCTCGAAGTCCAAGGTCAGTACCTCTTTTAAATAAAACAAAAATATACAAAAAAGGTTACAATTTGCCAGATAACACCAAAGTCGGAAAAATTGGAACAAAGTGCTCCATCAGACGGAAAATGTGTTGTACGTCGCCCTGCCAATAAAGAGTTTTATCCAAAATGCACAAAAAAAACAGTCAAACAGGGTTGCGGGTCTCTAATGATATTGGGATGTTTTCAACGTTTTTTGATGCGTTTCTATTATTTTTTCCAACACTGTATGTATATCGTAAGTTTGCTCATATTGTTCAAAATGTGTCACAGATTTAACAAGAAATAAATTTCTTGTAAGGAATCTTTATTTCCGCGATATATTTTTAAATCTTCCACGTTTGCTGCTAACACGCGAGCTGTTTACGCAATGTGTATTGAACCTACTCAAGTTTAGGTCTACTGAGGTTGAGGTTGATATTTTCTGCTAAAAGTTCCGTTAACAGTTCTTTGTTGATAAGAATTAATTCTTGTTTTGTCAGAACATTTTAAAGATGCATTTAAAGCATCGAACTATAACAGTCATAAACTATTTGCTTTCATAAAAAAACACGAACAGTGAATATGTAGGTATGTACAGTGGTGGCCTCATAATTAGAAACGATGTTTCTGGAACAGAGTTCTCTGTAGTGACGAATCTAAGTTTAATTTGTTCCAATCTGATGGAAAAACGTATGTAAGACGTCCTCCAAACAAAGCATTTGATCCCAGGTACACAGTGAAAACTGTAAAACAAATTAACAAACATACATGTTGCTAAGTCGTTTCTAATTATAAGGCCACCACTGTATTTAAACTGCAGCTATTATTTGACTGTCTTAAAGTCCCTGTCGATTTACTGTATTTATTTCTCTCGTCCTTGAGAGTTCTACTTTCTTTCGTTACCGTACTTCCTTAGTATTGAAATTCTTTAACGCCTTTCAAATTATATTACAGTAGGACCTTGATTATCCGTGATTCGATTATCCTGCAACATCAATTATCCGGGATGGAAAAAGAAAATTTTTTGCATCGACTTAATTTTATTTTGGATCGACTTAAATTTTTCTGCATCGTTTAACCGTGACTACCTTTATTATCCGTGATTATAAGTAAAATTTTTTTTCTTTTATTTTGGACATACAAGCGAAAAAGGGGAATTCCCTCTATATAATACGATGAGTCACAAGCATACATGTAAACCTGTTTAGTTTAGTTTAGAAATTTGAGAAGTGCGGTTTTTTATTTTTTTTTATTTTATTTATTATTATTATTTTATATTTTTGAAACATGTATGTGTATAAAATCCTTGAATTATTTAGCTTTTATATAAAAATGAACATATTCGTTTATTAATTAATAAAAATATCTTTTAAAAAACTAGCCAAAATTGGTACTCAATTAACCGGGAAAATCGATTATCCGGAATGCTTCCGGTCCCGACCATCACGGATAATCAAGGTCCTACTGTATATTGAAATACCCTGATCTCGCTGGATTTTACATTTATTTTCAATTTTGTGTGCATATCGTATAATGACTGTGAGATTATTACACTTTCATTTGCATGATTTAACGAGTCAAGATTTTCATTTGGTCTCAATGAATTCCACACTATCTGTCGAGGATTCTTATTAGTTGCGCTACTTGATACCATATCAATAACAACGGGGGCCATATCAATGACATGATACGAAACAACTCTACCCGATACCACATTGAATGGTTCAGACATTTTGGCTGTAACATTATCTACCTGAAAAGTTTCATAGCAAAGCACAAAATAGTTATTCCTTCTTTCCAATTTTATAACTGATTGTATCAATCGCCTTTGACACTTAACAATAACCTGCATTTGAGAAGATTTCCAGGTCTCACATCTGAACAAATCGGGGACAGACTATATCCACGGTAACGTTATCAGCGACTCCGGCTTTTCCATTTTTCTGTACTTCAAAGAAAGTTCACCACATTGGTCCATATTTGTAACATAAAGTATCTTTCGTTTGTTCATAATCAACATTGGAAGATGATGTTTTCTGCGTCATCTATGTAGATATCTTTATAAATACATAGCGCCTGTTTACTTTTACCCTTCCGGAGCAGTAATATAAAAAATAATAAACGTGCCATCCATGGAAGAACAGCATTTATTTAATCTTGCTATCCATCTTTCATGCTTCAATTTCTTCATCTGCTCTGTCTAAGCTGCTTGATAATTTTTGCAAGGATGCCATACCTTTTACCTGCCTTCTGTCAGTAAATTGGTATTATTTTGTATATTCTAAGGATAACAGTGTGGTGTACATCATCCATGATCTTAGCCCAGATCTCACAGCCATACAATAAGACCGAATGTATAATCATCTTCAAGAGGTTTTTTTTGGTTTGTGAAGGGCCATTAGTGCTTTTTTATTTTTTTCGAACGTCCCCGGCCTCACACTAACCCACCCTCACCCGACCGCGGAGGTCTCGTCCCCATTACGTAGGGACACGTACACACTATAGTCCGGACTGTAGCAGGTAAGGGAAAAATAATGGTAACGATAACATAAATCAGCTACAGGATGAAGCTGAACTTCAGATAGGAGTTTATTTAGCTGCGTATCCTTTTGAATTTCAAGGTGAGATTTGTTTCAATATTGAATTGATTTGGTTTGCATTGGCTATGGAGAATAAATTATTTGTTTTTGATTTTAGAAATTTCAAAGGATATTATACACATGCATACATAATTGGTCATTACAACCTTTCAGTCAGGATTACGACCTAGCTTTTCACACCACTTATGTTGTGTGCGTTAATTTTATACATGAGTGAGTGGCGGGACCTACAGTCGACTCCGGACGACATATTTTTGTGAAACTTTTCATGACAATTTTATTTGCTTTCAGAGTTTATGGCAGAAATCTGCTGAGAGAAAGTCGTCGAAGAAATATTTTCATATTTTCGATTTGATATCTGACCTGGGGTTTGAACCGTGGCCTTACGCCTAATAAGCCAACACACTAGCTACTAGACTACGGTGAATTCAAAGGAAATTATAGAAAACTAAATTTGGTCAGACACACATAAAAATGTGCCTTTCCAACTTATTTGTTCTTAAGGTCGAGTCTTTAAAACTGTCTCAGTCTTTTTAATTGTTAAAATAAACAATTTTATTAAAAATTACAAAATGATACACAAACATTAAATGATGACATCATCTCAGCACTGTCATTGTCAACATAGTTGGCCAGTTGTTTGGTTAACTTTTTTTTTGTATCAGGACCAAACAATTGTGGGTGCCCTTTAAATGTAAAGAAATTACTTAAAAGGTAATATTATCAAGGATTTCCTTGGAAGTCTCCTTCTCATTTAACACTGATGTATTTCAGTTAAAAATAATTTATGGATTTTTTTGGATTGGTTACCAAAAACAAAACGAAACATAATAAAATAAAGCAAAAAAAAAAAATGCTTTTTTTAATTCCTAGAAATTGACATTCAGAGCAGGCATTACACAAATAAAACAAGCATTTAATGCATACGACAGACATACTCGTACTGTATGTAAAGTATATACAAATGCACGAGTATGATTAAATGTGCGACATGTCCCTCCCATACAAACACATCAAGATAAAGTCAACGAATGGGAGATGTAATGGATGTGCGTAAACAACGGCTACAATTTATTTTGACTGACTTTAAACTGCCGAAAAAAAAATTGACAAAAAATTGTACAAAAAAAAACAGAAACTGAAATTGAAATAATGTAACCTGGTCTTAACCAAATTTGAAAATTCGGAAGATGACCCTGTAACAATAAAAAAAAAACACACACACACAACAACGACGCCAAAGTTAACATCACCAATAAAGTCAGCCAGTCAAGTCATACGCACAAACATGAACATTGTTTATCATGATTATGATCATGATAATGGTGATGATGATGATGATGGTGATGTTTGTTGTGAATGATTGTTTTGACATCAACAAAATTTTTTCTTTCCTTGCTGTTGTTGTAAAATTGCAAAATTGCGTAAATCGTAATTCAAAATAATAAAATAAAATAAAATAAAAATAAAAATTAAATAAAATAAAATGTTTATATTTTATTATTGATCATGTTATTGTTGTTGTTCGAAATGTGCAACAAGTGAAAACAAGTTTAAAAGCATTTTCCGATCATAAAAAACACTTTTAATGCAATAAATAAATAAGAAAAAAAAAACATATTTACATTCATCATGCTTATACTGGCTGCACAAAGGCTCTTTCTTAGTCCTTTAGCTTGTGAAAAAAATTTGGATAAGTCCGGTACTTGCCCAGTGGGTCTAAAATATTACTCCACTGACGCAATAGTATGAAGTAAAAGGTCACTGAACAATAGTTTTTAGTTATGTCCACAACCATTCCCTTTAAGGGATGTTTGATCCAAGACAATATACATAAGTTGCGGTATTTTGTTTAAAAGTGCCTGGCTTTGATTGATATACTATTGAACACTTGTAGGACCTATAAAGACTTTCTAAAGGGTGTTTTTTTATAGAGGTATAGAACTTTAAGTTGCAATAAAACAACGATGGATTATTCGATTGACATGAATTTTATTTATCCGAAAGATAATCTTGTGTGGCATTACATTTTAAATATGATTTCTGGCATATGACCGCCACGGCTGGCGCGGATGTAGTCCAATCTGGACGTCCAATTTTCGATGACTTTTTCCATCATTTGTGGCCGTATATCGGCAATAATACGGCGAATGTTGTCTTCCAAACGGTCAAGCGTTTGTGGCTTTACCGCATAGACCAATGACTTTACATAGCCCCACAGAAAGTAGTCTAGCGGTGTTAAATCACAAGATCTTGGAGGCCAATTCACAGGTCCAAAACGTGAAATTAGGCGATCACCAAACGTGTCTTTCAATAGATCTATTGTGGCACGAGCTGTGTGACATGTTGCGCCGTCTTGTTGAAACCACATCTCCTGGACATCATGGTTATTCAATTCAGGAATGAAAAAGTTAGTAATCATGGCTCTATACCGATCACCATTGACTGTAACGTTCTGGCCACCATCGTTTTTGAAGAAGTACGGACCAATGATTCCACCAGCCCATAAAGCGCACCAAACAGTCAGTTTTTCTCGTTATAACGGTGTTTCCACATACACTTGAGGATTACCTTCACTCCAAATGCGGCAGTTTTGTTTGTTGACGTAGCCATTCAACCAGAAGTGCGCTTCATCGCTAAACAAAATTCGCTTATGAAAATCGGGAACAACGGTAATCACGTTTTGGGCCCATTCGACGAATCTACGCCTTACTTGATGATCGTTTGGCTTCAAATCTTGCACGAGTTAGATTTTGTAAGCACGCAAACCAAGATCCTTCCGCAAAATCTTCCATAAAGTGGATGGACACAGATCCAATTCCTGTGCTCGATGGCGGATGGACTCATTCGGGTCTTCCTCAATGCTGAGCTCTACAGCAGCCATAGCTTCTTCTGTACGCACCGTATAGCGTCGCTGGGGATGCGAGTTATCAATAAGAGTAAACGTGGTGCGAAAACGTTCCATGGTTAATCGAATTAACTACTCTGATGGACGATTTTGTCGACGATAAAATGGACGTAGTGCGCGATACGTTTTCCGCACAGAACCATTATTTTCGAAATAAAATTCCACTATTTGCAAGCGTTGTTCAGGCGTGAGTCTATTCATGATGAATTGCCAAACCAAACTGAGAATAAATCACTTGACAGCTGTTAAATCGGTCGCCATCTTGAAAAGTAATGCCAACTTAAAGTTCTATACCTCTATAAAAAACACCCTTTATTATTAATAGTAGTGTCTTATACTCCTTAAGGATTTTTTTTTGGAAATCAACACTTAGGTTTTGGCCATATAATGCTGGGCCTTGCGTTGTAATTGAAGGGTAATGACCCACTTTGGTCAGAGGTAAGATTCATTGTATTGCCAGTCAATATACAATCCGGTTATCACACGATAAGGATAACTTATGAAGTCGTCGAAGTCTAGTAGGTAGTGTGTTGGCTTATTAGACGTAAGGCCACGGTTCAAACCCCAGGTCAGACATCAAAACGAAATATGAAAAAAAAAATATTTCTTCGGCGACTTCCTCTGAGCAGATTTCTGGCAAAAATCTGAGAGTAAATAAAATTGTCATGAAAAATTTCTCTGTAGGTCCCGCCACTCGTATATAAAATTAACATGCACACAATGAGTGGTGTGAGAATCTAGGCCGTAATCCTGACTGAAGGGTTGTAATGACAATTAATTTATTTATGTATGCATGTAAGGATAACTTATAATAGATGGCTTTCGGGTATAACTGCGATGGATTCATAATAACAAAGAGTTATTGCAGCACATTTGATGTTTGATGTTTTTGATAAATGCAACGCATTCTGATTGCACTTTGCTGAATGGATGGACCAATTTCCATTCAAGTTATTCCTGACAGAGGTATCAACAAATTTTGTTGAATCCAATAAAATATGCATCCACGCGTTATAAGTGGGAATGGAATTTTTTTTATTGCGACCTCTATATCGATTACCAGTATGTATGTGTTCTATCCTTTTAAATAACGATTGATCGAATATTTACTCAAGATTTGCAAGCATAAAATGGCTCTGCCTGTAACAGAATGTAGACTTCTAAATAAGGATTGAAGCAACAGTTGTCCCAAAGTAAGTTGTATTAAAAGGACGCAGAATGTGTAAAGAAAACTACCATTTCTATGACATCAAGGATATTACACAAGTTTCCTGTGTTCTATCTTAAACAGCAATACGTTCAAATTATTACTGAAATTTGTAGAAGTCATCACTGGGCAGTGCATGATGGATTACCTTTTCTTATGAGTTAAAGGGTATTCCTTAAGTTTCGTGTGGTCTATTTTTGATAGCAACAGGTTCAAATTATAGGTGAAATTTATAGAACTTATCATTGGGCACTGCATGATGGATTAGATATAGGAATACGAGCGACATTCATATGAGTACCTTTGTGGAAGTTAACAGAACGGAGTAAATGACATTGTGCTGCATATTTTATGAGATTTCTAGGGTTAGGGGTTTAACTAGCTAGAGAGGTCCAGTCCTTTAATAAAGACTAAGCTTGGTGTTGACTTAAATAAGAAACAAAAATTATTTATTACTGTACGCTTATACTCGTATAAAGCTTGTCTTGTACTTTATTATTGTTTTATCAGCGACTTTAATTGATTAGCAGTTGCAATTAAGAAGAAAGAAATTCAGAAATCAACTGACCACCTACCAGCCCATAGTGCAATATTTTGTGCATAAACAATTGAAGGTTAAGTTTTAGGTGACATTATTGTTTGTTTGTTGGACTTTTTGTTTTATTGCTGTTATTGTTATTGTATTGATCCTAGTAAACGAGATAGTGCTTTAAGTCAGTCACTCAATCAAGTTGGATGAAGAAAAAAATCGAAAAAACGAAAAAAATCTAGAAAATGTTAAACGATTATGTATAATTTTTTGTAATTCATTTTTTTATTTAGTTTTTCAAGCACATTATTATAATAAAATAAATACATCATATCCAGAGGCAGAAAACCGAGTCTAAATGCGTTTAAAAATTTTACAAAATCATCAGTTTATCGTAACGATTCGATAGCGCCGGTTGTGTTTCATTCAAAATAAATAATAAATAATAGAAAAAAACCTTAAAACCAATAAATTAAACAAATCATTTAATAAATGTAACAATTGCAATAAACCATAAAAACAAGTGCTTAATTTTGTTGTGAATTATAAATAAAAAAAAATTGAAAAAAAAACGAAAAAATTTGTTTAAAATTTGAAAGGAAAAACTGTACTTAAGAATAATTTGTTAAAAAAAAGTATTAAGAATAAAAAAATATTAATAATTCTCAATAATAATTGAATTTGATCTTTGATTTACAAATTTTTTTTTGTGCATTGTTTTTCTATTGCCTTTACCGCAAACCACAAGCCAATCAAAAATCATATAAAATCTATACAGAGCAACAAACAATTCAAAATCATTAACATTAAGAGAGAGAAAAAAAATAATATTTTGAATCAATTGTCAGCATTCTGTCATTAGATTTTAATCACACAAAAACAAAAAAATAAATCAATAAACGGTAACAGAAATTCAAGGCGTATAACGCGTTTGAAATTCAAATTAGTGCTCCTTTTAATCAATTAATCAACCATTGTCATCATCATTATCATTATTCGTGATTGTTTTTATCGGATTTGAAATAAAAGTAAAAACAATCTAAATCACCCAAGTATGTTTTGAAATAATTTTTAATTTTGATCTTAAACGTTATTGACATTTATTAACAATTATTAGAATACTAATCCACACCCGTTCTGCTTCGTTCGCTATGCCCTCTTTAGAATATTTAAATTGAATGAAAAAAAAATATGTATAAAAAGTAATTAAATGCAATGCAATTTGATTTAATAAACTTAAGTTAATCTTAATTAAACTAACTTTTTATACAATCTCTCTAAGTGACTAATGCCATCCCCCAGTACCAAAATCATTCACTTCTAATTTCTAAATCCTCAAGTATATTCCACTTGATCGACAAGCTTTTTCCATGTATCTCCGTTGTTTTCTGGCAGATCAGGTTTTCTGGCAGTTGCTGGATAAGTTGAGAACACTTTTTAGGAGGCTCAATTCGCTGCAAATGACCTACTTATTGTTAAAGTTTAGCCCGGACTTTTTTCCTGCTATTTTTTTTTTTTTTTTTTTTTTTTTTTGTAATTTTCTAACAATTTCTAGGTTATATTTTTTTTATATTAATTTTTGTCTTCAAACATTCTTAAGTGTAACTGCCTTAAACAACGCTAAAACACCTTTTTCAATTTGATAAAAATCACTGGGAAAAAAGTCTATTTACAGCGTTGTATGCAGACTTTTTTCTTTGACTGTATATTACATACATTATTGGCCTTACAATTCTTCAGTTAGAATTACGACTTAGTTTGTGACATCACCCACATTGTGTGCGCTACAGTATAAAGCGGACTTTAAACGACAGATTTTATGAGATTTGTCACAGCAAATTGTTATTATCAGAATTATGCGACTAGGCGACTACTTTTTGATCAAATCACCGTTCTTGCATATAGGATTTTCAGTTCCATAAGATTTAACTTTGCCAAAAACCTCTAAGAGTACGCATATTTTTAGTTATGATTGGATCAATTTTTATGCAAATCCAAGTAATAAACTTTGGAGGTGGAATGATGTAGATTTAAAAGGCTTGATTGTTGTTCTTAATGGCTTCCGAATTTAAAAAATTATGAGGTACCAATCCCCTCCAAAAAGTTAACTTCGACAATGAAAATCATAAGAGCAGGACCCAACCAGTAAAATACATGTTCATAGAGGCCATCGTTTCTTGAATACTTTTCAAACTTTATAGGGTATCCCTGTAATGTCCAAGCCTATTCCTTTGACAAACTTTCGGTTTCAACAAAGGAAATTCCCTCCTCAGCGCCTGACATACATCCAAGTGTTTTATTCCTGGATGCGTTAACGCTTCATAGGTGTCAAGAATGTGTTCATTCTCATCATCACCGTATATATATGATGGATTCGAGACGATCCCCGTTCTAAGCAAGCGTACTTGGAGTCTTCTGCCTCCTGGAAAAAGACCTGTTATTAACCTCAGATAATTCATTGATAGTCTGATACATACATACACTCGTGGACACGCAATTAAGTCACTTTGCAACATTTTTCATTTTTGTAAAAATTAAAAAGATTTAAGAAAAATGGAAACAAAAACGATTAATATTTATTGATTTCATATGCTTAATAATAAATTAACAACAAAAACTTAAATAGTTATTCATTATAAACAATGTACGGAGTTGATATCAGACTTAAAATTTAAGTGGACACATAATTAAGTTATCTGAAAAAAAAAAAAATTGAAATTTTAATTTAATTGCTTTATTTTTCACCCAAAACTATTTTGAATCTTTAATATTTTGTGGGGTACCCTTTTTGGCGTATTATTTCAGTACATCTTTGTGGCATTGAGTTGATTATATTGCGACACTGCTCAGGACTAATGTTATCCCATTCTGCCTGGAAAAGCTGCCAAAGTGCTTTTTGCTGCTGGGTTTTTTGGCTGCAACTGCTCGTTTTACGATCCCCCAAAGATTTCCAATAGGGTTTAGATCGGGACTTTGAGCTGGCCAATCAAGAACTCTTATTTTATTCCTCAGCAAACCAAGCTTTAACTACCCGAGATGTATGCTTCGGGTCGTTATCATGCTGAAATATCCACGCTAGTGGTAATTCGTCCTCATAATCTTTAGTCAAATTGTTCTGTAGGATGTTTTAATACATTTCCGCAGTCATTTTCCCATCGATTCTTACCAGTGCACCAATGCCGGATGAGGTAAAACAACCCCAAACCATTACTGACGAACCTCCATGCTTTACGGTTTTTTTTGGTGTACTTTGGGTACAATTGTGTATTGACAGGACGTCTTACATAGGGTCTGTCATCGTTTCCAAAGATATTAAACTTGGACTCATCACTCCATACGACTAATTTCCAAAATTTTTCGTCTTTATGGAGTTGGGTTTTGGAAAACCGCATGCATGAATGACTTAATTGTATGTCCACAAGTGTTTCATTACAACCCTTCAGTCAGGATTACGACCTACTTTCTCATGCCACTTATGTTGTGTGTGTTAATTTTATACATGAGTGACGGGATCTACAGTTTAAAGTCGACTCCGAACGACAAATTTTTTGAGAAACTTTTCATGGCAATTTTTTTTTTTACTCAGAGTTTTGGCCAGAAATCTGCTGAGAGGAAGTCGCCGAAGAAATACTTTTTGTATTTAATTTGATGTCTGACCTGGGGCTCGAACCCTGGCTTTTCGTCTAATAAGCCAACACACTACCTACTAGACCACGGCGACCTCGACTGATAGTCTGAAGCACGACTCAAACCTCCTCTTAATGTAATTTCCCAACAAAAGTTTTGAATGCCTCATATCCATTTGGTTTGAAAAGCCTTTTCTTCTTTCTATCTTCTTCCCTTTTGTTGGGTAAGCCTTACCAAAAACATCTTTCCCCACTCCACAGCAAGGTTGTGGCCCCGTTAGCCGCATCTGGCACCAAAAGTTTCTTGCCGCAAATTCTAGAATGATCTGGAAACCAGAACAGGAAACCCCTATGCTTTATCATAGGAATTGCTGAAGCAGAATTCAATTATCTGAAGCGGAGGGAAGTCGCGCTCTCCCCCTTTTTGTTTGTGTCTGTTTCTTTCTGTGTGATTCCTCCGCTTCTCATTCTCCCCTACATACCCTCTTTTCATCCTATTCCCTCTATTTCCTTCCCTCTAAGGACGTTGTACAATGGGTCAATTCGACCTCCGGGTACTGTACTTGTCTTAACTGACAAGTACACGTCCTCTAACCTAATCTAACCTAAGCTGCGGAAAAAGATTTGTGACAGCACTATGTTCGTTAAAGGTACGAAAAGGAATCAAAACGATAACCTAACCTTAAAATGCATATTAAATCGCTTCATTGCATTGAATAACTCACTTCCTTGTGGAGTGTCTGAAAATCAATAAAGACGTAAATGCGACAGATTTGGAATTCATGGAATTCTCGGAATAAATCATGATGAGAAATTGTTTACCTTCTCTTCTATTTGAACTTGGACCACATTAATACAATAAAATTTTATTTAGTTTTGAGGTTGAAGGCCTATTTATTAAGATCAAAAGATGGAAAACAAAAACGAAAGTTAGTGCATTTAATCTGGACTTTAATTTCGTAAGAGTAAAATTTTCTTTTATGACATTGCCTCTTTTGCGATTGGAGGCCTATATATTTATTTTTAAATTATACAAGTTATTAATAGAAAAATAACAAAAAAAAAAAACAATTAAATAAATTTGTAAATATTTGCGTTTTTCTAAGCTTCACTTACCCTTTAATAGTCTCTACAATTGCTTTTATTCTTCGTGTACGTGTATTATTTCACTGTGAATTCACCTTCAATTTAATTTCAGTTTCCGCATCTGGAATTTGAAAAATGAAAACGACAAAACAAAGAGCTTTATTAATAGAGAGAAATATTAAATCATTTATTAAATAAAATTAAAAGATTTAATTAAAAATTATTGCATGCAAAGCAGCTTCTGTTTTCCGATGATGTAAAAAAAAAATAATTCTAATTTAAAATGAACATCATTTTTAAAGAATGTTAAGCATTTTTATTTTATAGATAAATAATTTGAAGTTAAATTTTTACTGTTTTGGAAACTGGAAAGAATTATAAATCATAATCATTCATTTAATGAATTATTTAAATGAAAACATAAGAAGTTATTAGATGTGATAACTTTATATACTTAATTGTAAGTAATAAGTTAGGTAGCCTTACAGTTATAATTGTTGAACCGTATGGGCAATGCCATTTTCATTAATCAAATGATTGGCTGAATATCAAAGATACTCAAATCAAATTTAAAGAATCTAACCTTTATACTTTCTTAGATATGTTTTTGAATTTCCTGCCTCTTAGCTGCCAAAATTTGAATAAACTGCACCATTTAATCTATATATAACGTTAAATGACGGCTGCCTTCCAAAATGTATCAATAAAAAGTTTGTATGCAGTTCTACTACTGTATATAAACTATGTAGATATGCAAAGTAACCAAGCAATGTATCAACTATAAATCCGATGCCTGACTGCTTTTTGACTGCGTTAAAAATACACATTGACCGCGTTTTGAAATATAATACATTGTATATATTTTGTACAGCGGCATTATGAAACACTATACTTTGTTCAAACCTAAAGCAACTAACAGTTTGGAAGGCAGCCGATATTTCGTGAGACAATTAAGCATTTGTTTTACAAAATAAAAACCTTTACTTAAACTAGAACTAGGCTTGATAAGTACTATGGAAACTTTGGTTCTCAGTTTAAATGATAAAAAAGAGATGCAGAGGATATGGCTGCACAAAATATGCTTGATAATCAGGCCATCCAGTTGATGTCCTTATATCCTAAACATAGCCATAGCCATCTCACAATTGGTAAAACTCTCCACAAGATGGGTCACCTACCAAGGTGCATTTGTCAGCCAACAAAATCAAGGACGCCGAATTTTCGATATCCTCTCAGACAACTCAAGGAAGTAGAAGTGTGTAGTTTGCTTTGAAAAAATCTATAAATTAACCTTGCTCGTCCGCTTTATTCTCTGAATTTTGTCTTGTCTCCAAGCAAATAATCTATTCGGAAACTATCTAATCCCAGAGAGGATAATATCAGCAACGAAGTAATTCAGAACATGAGACCTTAAGTAATAGTAGGACTCAATGAGCAATTTTCCAAAAAATAATAAATAAACCAAATAATTTTCGCAGACGTTATTGTTTTAGACAACGGCAGATGGCAACTCTATCATTCTAGAATCTCCTATAGTAGCTAATGACTAATGAATATTAAATTTTATTATAATGCTTAAACCTTGCTTCTACATATGAAATACAATGTCAACTAAATGATCTCCTTTGAGTTAGTTACAGCAGTTGATCCTATGCAGTAGTTTTCCAGCACTTTTTCAAATATTTCGGGCGGTATTTCTGCGATAAATTCTGTCGTTTTAAAATCCTCTAACGTTAAAGAATTATCCGTGAAGACACAGTCTTTGACGTTGCCCAACAAAAACGCCTATGGCGAGAGATTGCGTGATCTTAGTGTCCAATTGACGTAGCCAAAATATGAAATTGCTCTTTCTGGAAAGTTTTTATGCAATAAAGGCGAAATCGGTCGTGTTGTGTAATTCATAGCACCGTCTTAATAAAATCACTTACCATCCAGTTCATAATCATCCATTGCGGGCCAAAAAAATCCTTTATTTTAATGCTTTAGTACTGGGAATTGACGATAACAATTATTTGAAATCATTTCTAACAGAGGAAGTACATATAGCGATGATGCACAAATTTATTTATACACACATACATACATACACAATTGGCCATTACAACCCTTCAGTCAGGATTACGGTCTAGCTTCTCACACCACTCATGTTGAGTGTGTTAATTTTATACATGAGTGGTGGGGGACCTACAGTTTAATGTCGACTCCGAACGACAGATTTTTGAGAAACTTTTTCATGGCAATTTTATTTACTCTCAGAATTTTTGGCAGAAATCTGCTGAAAAGAAATTGCTGATGAAATAAATTTTTTTTCATATTTCGTTTTGATGCCTGACCTGGGATACGAAACCGGGCTTTACGTCTAATAAGCCAACACACTACCTATTAGACTACGGCGACTTCTTCAGTTGTTAAATTTCTTTATAATCTTGCAAATTCCTTCCACAATAGATCGATTATGGCAGCTATAATGCAGGAAAAATGGGCGATTTTCGAATCACCATTCTTTGACTGGTCCTTTGGTCCTTGTTATATTTAACAGTTGATGGCCTTGCTACAGCGGTGGTTTTGAAACCACTAAATGGATAACACATTATAATCTAGACAAAAAAAGGAACAATCTGAAATTCTAATTCCAAATAGGGGTGTTAATAAAACATTTATTATAAGCCCACACCCACTTGTTGCTTTAAAAGATGATTTATGGTGTTGAGATTTACACCGAAAATAATAAAAAAAAAAAAAAGAATTAAATCATCATTCTTCAATATAAAACATGGTTTTAATAAATCAATAGCATAAGCAAAGAAACAACAACAAATAATATTATAAATCCAATATTATTATACAAACATAAATCATAATATCTTATTAAATTATAAACTCTTAAAATTTATTAGTTTTTGTTAAATTTTGATGACTTATTGGCGGATTTTTTTTTGTTGTTTTGCTCTTTTTCAATAATTTTTTTACGCCAATTTATGGCGGCCAAAGTTTAAATCACGTTTGCTTTTGTGCACATTTGAAGGACATTCAACGTTAAATAAAAATTTATTATCGTATCACCATCACAAAAAAAACAATTACAACACAGACTTATAAAGATTTAACACATTTTTATACTTTTATACTGTGTGTGTTGTAGTTGTACGCATTTGATGTCTGTCTGTCTGTTTGTCTGTATGTATGTCTGTCCACTTTGTCCGTCTTAAATGTCTCCGATGTCAAACCGTTCATTTATATTTATGGTCAGGCTATACTCAAACATTAGAAAAAGGAGAAAAAAAACAAATTGCAATCGAATATCAAATTCGAAATTTACACTGTACTACACAGAATTTATGCAGGGCTTTTTTTACTTTTCCATTGCAACGATACCAGTGTCTGAACCATTTGCTTACGTACAGACCTTCTGTACATTCATAATTGGTCATTACAACATTTCAGTCAGGATTGCAACCTAGTTTCTCACACCATTTTTGTTGTGTGTGTTAATTTTATACATGAGTGGTGGAAAGAAACTTTTCATGGCTTTTTTTTATTTACACTCTCTATTATTTACTCGAACCCTGGCTTTACGTCTAATAAGCCAACACACTACCTACTAGACTACGGCGACTTCAACATCTTCACGCCATTTGCAAAATCTAAAGTGTTCTGGAGTATGGGTTAGGTCAGGTTGGAGTGGTGGCTTTGATACCAAAAGCTCCCTCGAGCACACGTAGCGGCCCGTTGTGATGCCACAGGTGAGCGCAGTCCCTGTACTTAGCAAGTTCTGCCAAACTAGGGAAGAAGAAGTTGGTTAGCGCAAGGGCTGCACATTAAAAGCACGACTATCCTATGCTGGAAAACCAACCCGAAAGTTTTCTTGTCAAGCTGACAAGTATTGGAGAGCCAAATAATCTATATCTGCACCTTGCAAGAGATGGAAATTGGCAAAGAAAATGGATTACAGTCTCCTCTTCCTCAGCGTATCTGCACCCACGGTAGAAGTCGTTAAATTAGAGCTGCATCCTTTCCACGTGTCTTCCCAAAACACAATGATCTGTAAGCATGTAAGCCACAGTGATTGAGATGTTGGTACGACCAAGTTCGAGTAACTGGTTGGGGCGCCTTCTATCCATCATTCTACAATGGGCCAAATGAGTATAGCGGTTGAGCTGGACTCCTCATTGACCCAGGATAGGTTCGCATCCCGACAGAATTTCCATGCAATGGCCAACTTTACCGAGGTAAGTGGCATACACAAGTCGATTGAAGAGGATTCCGGAAGTAGTGCACCGGCCTTGGCGAGCTCGCCGGCCCTGCAGTTTCCCGGAATGCTACTGAGCCCAGGGACCCAGACGAGTGAGACATTGAAACGCCTAGAACGTCGAGGCAATGGCGTCATTTCCTAACGATCCTGGAGTTATTAACAACGCTCGACAGAGATCTTATGGCGGCCTGACTATCAGAGAAAATCGAGACGCGGGTGAAAGGAGCACCGAAAATATCTGGGGTATAGGATTAAATTTTTTCTCCATAAATTTTTTTTGGAAAATTTTTTAAAACAAATTTTGTTTCATTGGTGTTTGTAAATACCAAAGGCAAAAGTACTAACCGGTAAAAGTACTAAAAAGTACACCAAAGGAATAATAAATTAAACCTAATGATAGAGAAAAACTGTGCATATTCCTCTACCACACAAGCTTCGCCAAATTGTGTTTGTTTTAAGGCAACCTCGGCGAACAAGTAAATTTTTCCGTTAACTTTTGTAACACAGTGTACGTAATCGTTTTTCTTCTGTTTCACTTATAAAGAAGGGGGTTCCGAAGATTATTTCCTATTAAGGAGTCCCAAGTGAAAACTTGTTGCAAAAAATAAAACGTTTACAAGTTTTATTGAAATTATTTTTTTTTAAATTTTATAAAAAAAAAATAAAAAGTTTTTATTGAAACAAAAACTACTTGTAGTCAGCCAATTACATCATCATTCCAGATTATTATTATATTTTCTTAATAAAAAAATAAAATAAACAAAAAAAAAAAAACAAAATAATTTTATTTAAACTAAGTTCTGTTTGCCTGGAAAATAAATATTACCCCAGTTTATTTATAGAAAAAAATTAAATTTTATTGAAAAAAAAAAAAAAAAAAAAAAAAAAAAAAAAAATTAAAAAAAATTCATTATTTGTTGTCGTCGTACTGTAATTGACTGAATTTGTTTAAAATTGCAATTATCTGCTGCTGCTTCCAGCATTACTACTCGTAGAGATGAAATAATATCCGTCGTACGTACGTGCCTGATAAAATTGTAATTTGTTTATATTCGCCTTTGTTTTTTTTCTGTTTTCGTTTTTTGTTTATTGCTCTAGAAAATAGACGTTAATAAATTATAAAAAAATAATAGAAGTTTTTGCAAATTAACTGTAGGTGTTAGAAAGTTTAGTTTTTTTGTTTTTAATGGTTTTTCATTTCCATATTCAAAAACGAATCTTGATTAATACGTGACCATTTAAGTTAAAAATAATTGTATTATACGAGGTGTGTTTAAAGAGTAAATACATGTCTTACAAGCTCTACAAAGGGCGAAAACATATGAAAGGCTGAATGCCTGACTAAAGAACTAAAGAAAATGGTGATGGGCCACCATCTAAAACCAGTTTTAGAAGAGTAGAGCTTGTCTTTGTCAACTACTTTGCCTAGTGCTAGGCAGATTATTTCGCATGTTTGGTTATAAATAAATAATTGGTAATTACAACCCTAGTTTCTCACACCACTGATGTTGTGTGTGTTAATTTAATACAGTGTCGGGCCCTACAGTTTAAATTCAATTCCGAAAGACATATTTTTGTGAAATTTTTCATGGCAATTTTTGTTTACTCTCAGAGTTTTTGCTAGAAATCTGCTGATAGAAAGTCGCCGAAGAAATATTTTTTTCAAATTTTCGTTTTGATGTCTATCATGGGGTTTGACCCGAGGCCTCACGTCTAATAAGACGACACACTATCTACTAGACCACGGTTATGCCAGTCGAGAAAGAAACTGTCAATTTTTTCAAACATTTGTTGAGTAATACATTAATGACTCCAATGATGACTAACTAAAGACTAACCAAGACGGTATACATGCCTATTGATTGAAATATTAAAGTATTCTACAAAGTTCTCTTTAATTTCCATGACCTGGGAGTGTCATTATATATTGCCACTAAATCTAAAACAAATACTGGAGATCTTAGAATAATCCGCCATTTTCCGGAGAAATTGTTGACGATATGACATTCCAAAAAGGACTTTATTGCAGCCTGGCTGTCTGTGGAATATTCCACTAATCCACTTAGGGAACATTCCACTACTTTAAGAGTCATTTCATTGCTTTGAGGATATCCATGACTTCCCCCTGAAACAGGCTTAAAAGCTCAACTGTTGATGAAATTTCGCAGATTATTTCTGATCTCAAAATTAATAAGAGCTGTGGTCAACTGTGACAACTTATCCCCAAAAACTCTCTTTGAATGTAATAGAGAAATATCGCCACGATTAGTTAATATATTTAATTGTATGGTACAGACTTCGGAGTACCCTGATATTTTAAAAATTTCAAAAATTATTCCAATTCCGAAGGAATCTGGTGCTGATGTTGAAGAAAATTACAGGCCTATCTCTTTACTAACAATTGTTGATAAAATTTTCGAAAAAATAATACATAGGCAACTATTAACGTAAGTAGTATGTTTATGGCGTTTCGGGGGCACTTATTCCATACAAAATTTGGTGCATGCATAGCTGTAAAAGAGTAAGAACATTGTAGAATTGTGAAATGAATTGTGTGCGATCGGTCTTTAGGTTTGTAACATGTATTATGAAAAGGTAATGCTTTTTAATGTGTATATGTGTGTTTGTGTATGTTAAAATTTGGGAGAATGCATATCTGGAAAAGAATTAAATCATTATAATTTTCAATTTTTCCCTACAAATTTGGGATCATACCTGCCTTTTGTTGGTCCTTTCATTTGTATTGCTTTTCAAACGAATGGTTGGACGGACAGAATGAGTGCGTGCACGTTTCCTCATCTACATCTCAGAGTATAGAAAGACTGTAATGTGAAAATGTATATTCGTATGTACGAATATTTGGACGGACAGAATGAGTGTGTGCGTAACATGTAATGTGTATGATCGTTTTTTAATAGTAAATTCTTACCACGTATTATCATACTCAATGCTGAAAAAATAGAAAAGGGATCTACACCTGTATAGTTGTTGTGTGTTTTTTTATTTTTTGTATGATTTAATTAGAAGGATCTTTAATTTTAAATGTGATAAGAAAGGATAGGTTGGTTGTGCGGTTGTTTTTTATTTTTTTGTATATTTAATTAGAAGGATGTTTAATTTTAAATGTGATAAGAAAGGGTAGGTTGGTTGTGCGGTTGTTTTTTATTTTTTGTGTGATTTAATTAGAAGGATCTGTAATTTTAAGATGATAACAAATTCTTGGCACGTATTGCTCATGATCACAGGTAGAAGAAATAGAAATATAAACTATTAAGAAAGGGTAGGTTGGTTGTGTTGTTTTTTTTTAATTTGATGAGAAAGAAATGTATAGTTGTGCCTGTGGGTTTTTTTTCACGTATAAGTATAAGTAATATCTGTTTTCACATAATTGAAATTACTGATTGATCTACAATACCCCAGAGTATAAATATACTTGCTTTTAAGGATTTAGAATTTTTTAGTTTTACTGTTTTAAATAAATGAAATTATAGAATAAAGGGATTAATTAAAACAAATTAGTTTTTTATTTTTTGAAAATTTTATTACATATTTCTTTTTTTAGATTTTTACAGATTCGAATTTAAAAATACGTTTATACAGATTAAATAACTTAAGTGTTAACAAATATTTATCATAAAATGTTTGACATCGACAAATGTTGAAAGATTGTGAATAAGTATTTTCACAATAATACAAACGTATGACATATTAATACATACAAATGGATTACTTATTTTACTAATGTTACATATTCTTAGTTCATTTATAAGTTTCATAAATAAATCTATATGCTCTTTATCAATCTGATTACTATGTTTTGTTAATAAATAGTTCTTCCAATTCAGCTGATGTTACCATTTTTGTTCCCCTTCTTTAAAAATTTAATAGTAGGTTGTGTTAGTGCGGGACGATGTACTCTGAATTATTTCATTTTAATTTATATTTATTGAATAAAAATTTTAAACACAAGTGCCCACAATTAAATGTATTAAATTTTTGTTTTCGTTCATAATTATATTCAATAGGAAATTTTAAGTAGTTGACAATCTCAAGTGGTGGTTGTAAGTTTCCAAAGCTATCAAAGTATTCCTTATAGTTGTGGTTTTTATAATATGCTACCCAATGTGTTCCCATACCATTTGAATCATCTAAATTAACAATGCCGCATTCTTGTTTGAATGGTTTTTCAGGTAAAGAATCACGCATGAAAACACCCCTAAAATGTTTGAGATGTCTTCCATATTTATTCAAATCCAAATCTGTTAATGGGCGATTGGGAAGGTTATCTAATAGTTTTTTGGAGCTGGACTATAGTAGAGACCATATCCAGTTTTATATGGTTTGAGGTACAACCCTTTACCCATTGCAATTGATTCCATATATCTATTATGACGGTTAGCTTCAGCCAATTGTTCTTTTCCATTTTTGATAGCATTTACTGCTTTGACAATAGCGGATCCTCCACTTGCCAAACCACCAAGCGCTGACAATGCTGTTAGTACGGGAATAAGTGGAAGAAATCCTCCAATTTTCGGTACAGGTATAACTCTCGGTATTATAATGTCTGCTCGCTTTTTCCCTTTAAAATTTGAATGAATAGCCTTTTGAGCTATTTTAACAGCATCATTTATATCAAGGGGTTTCTGTTCTTTCAATTGTTTTAAAGTTTTTCTCACAGTAGCTGTGAATAATTTCTTATTACACTTATTCATTTTTCCTTTTCTTTTCTTATGTCTCTGCTCCTTCAAACCTAATCCAAATTTCACTTTAGTTTTCATAGCGTTTGTCACAAACAACGCGTTAGCACGTTCTTTAATATCACTATCTTTAGATTTAACTCGTTGCCAGGCTTTTTCAGCTAATATTTGATCTGCTTGATGTCTTGTGTCTATATCTTTTGATTGTGAATATGCAATATCGTGCTCTCTACAAGCTGCGTCTAATAAATTTATACCCTTATCTCCTCTTGCTAAACGTTTTTCAAGTTTTGTACCAGGTCCACAAAACTGATAACCAGGTAGATGTAATTCAACAGGTACTTTATTTATTAAGTTGTTTACAAATCCTCTTCTCATCTTACACTGGCTGGGGTTTTGTTTTGACTGTAGATTATAACAAATTTTTTCGTTACTTTTATACCTCTTCGCAAAAATAGCTGAAATCAAGACGATCTCCTATATATACAGCAATTTATATGATTTCAGTATGTTAATTTTTTGATATTGATTTTGATCTGCTTTGTATCTGATCACGATCTACTTTACATCTGATCACGATCTGCTTTGTATCTGCTCACGATCTACTTTATATCTGATAACGATCTACTTTTTTGGTTTTGTCTATTTTATTTTAATTTTTTTTTTATTTTTTTTTTGACATTACCATGTTTTAGGTATACATGTTCTACCTCAATGTTTAAATTGTTTATTTGATCAGCTAGATCATCATGTATTTGTGTTATATGTTTTTCGATTACGATATTTTTTGTTTTTATGGTTATATTTATTAAAACCTTCTCCAAATTTATTAATATAAGACATTTCTTTCACTCTTCTAATAAATTATGTTAGCTTCTTTAAGTTCTTCGATAATAGAGATTATTTCGTTTTGATGATTGTTGTGACCAGAACCTTCCGATGAAAGAAGTAAACGTAGTCTGTCAACTAGTTCATTAGGATCATCCCAATGTATGTAATTTGATCTCAGATTATTTTGTAATTTTAGCATTAAACCACTGCCTTTTGTTAAAATGTTTGTTGTTGTTTCGAATAAATGTTTAATTATTCGTATATATTTGAAGGCTCGTGTTCCTTTCACTTGTTCATTAGGTTCATAGCGACGTTTATGTGCATTGGTATTAATTAAAATCTCTTTATATTTTTTCAAATCATTTTTAGAATAATGGAGAGGTTTTTTATGAAATACTAGTTCAAATAATCCAGGCGTCATTTTCAATTTCATATTCCCTATCTGCATAGTATTATCTCTATTAAATATTAATTTTTCCTTGCCATATCTCCAACTACCGTCTACATCTTGATTAAAACCATAAATTTTATCCAATTGCTTATTATTAATAAGTGTTTGTATATTTTCAAATAATGGAGAGCTTTTCGTCAGCTTTAAATATTGTTTTCTTTCCAAGTTCTTGATACATGTACTTGATACAGGTCTATTATGGTCATAGTTTTTTTTCACCATCACTATCATCAGTTGAAATATTTTCATACTGAAAATCGTTATTATCACCGTTTACATCATCGTAATCATCGTCATCATCAATAGTGTTGTCTATATCTTTATGCTTATCTTCAAGTTTTCCGATGATTTCATTATCACCATTTACGTCATAGTAATCTTCCTCATCATCAATAGTGTTGTCTGTATCCGTATGCTTATCTTCGAGTTTTCCAATGATTTCATTATCACCATTTACGTCATAATAATCTTCGTCATCACCTATAGTGTTGTCTACATCCTTATGCTTATATTCAAGTTTTGGGATGTTTTCATTATCATCATTTACATCATCATGATCATCGTCATCATTAATAGTGTTGTCTATATCCTTATATTTATCTTTAAGTTTTCCAATGATTTTTTTAAGTGGTTTTGTTATTGGTTGAAAGGTATCTTCTAATAAATTAACTCTATCTATTTGATTCAGTTTAATATTTTTTAACTTTTTCTTTAGAACAGCCCTTGTCTTTACAAGATCTTCCAACACTTTATTATGGTAATTTTTAGACATTATAATAATTTTTTTATTGAATTTGATCTGGTTATGATCTGCTCGCTATCTGATTATGATCTGCTTTGTATCTGATTACGATCTGCTTTATATCTGATCACGAACTGCTTGCTATCTGGTCACGATCTGATTTATACCTGATCACGATCTGCTTGATGGCTTGTGTCTATATCCATTGATTTTGAGTACGCTATATCGTGCTTTCTACAATCTACATCCAATAAATTATTCCTTTATTTCCTTTATTCTTGCTATTCGTTTTGAAGTTTTATATCAGGTCCACAAAACTGATAAACAGGTGGATGTAATTCAACATATAATTTGTTTATTAAGTTGTCTACAAATCTTCTTCCAATCTTACACTGATTAGGTGTTTTTCTTTTGACTGTAGTTTATAACCATTTTTTTTCATTACTTTCATACCTCTTCGCATGAAACACTACACCAGCTATACCTGCTATACCAGCTATACCAGCTATATCAGCTATACCAGCTATACTAGCAAGCTGTACAATCTATACTAGCTATACTAGCAAGCTGTACAATCTGTACTAGCTATACTAGCAAGCTGTACAATCTGTACTAGCTATACTAGCAAGCTGTACTAGCTATACTAGCAAGCTATACAATCTGTACTAGCTATACTAGCAAGCTGTACTAGCTATACTAGCAAGCTATACAATCTGTACTAGCTATACTAGCAAGCTGTACTAGCTATACTAGCAAGCTGTACAATCTGTACTAGCTATACTAGCAAGCTGTACTAGCTATACTAGCAAGCTATACAATCTGTACTAGCTATACTAGCAAGCTGTACTAGCTATACTAGCAAGCTATACAATCTGTACTAGCTATACTAGCAAGCTGTAGTAGCTATGTCAGCTATACCTGCTATACCTGCTATACCTGCTATACCAGCTATACCAGCTATACCAGCTATACCTGCAATACCAGCTATACCAGCTATACCAGCTATACCTGCTATACCAGCTATACCAGCTATACCAGCTATACCTGCAATACCAGCTATACCAGCTATACCAGCTATACCAGCTATACCTGCAATACCAGCTATACCAGCTATACCTGCTATACCAGCTATACCTGCTATACCAGCTATACCAGCTATACCAGCTATACCAGCTACACCTGCTATACCTGCTATACCTGCTATACCAGCTATATACCAGCTATACCTGCTATACCAGCTATACCAGCTATACCAGCTATACCAGCTATACCAGCTATACCAGCTATAACTATAGCTATACCAGCTATACCTGCTATACCTGCTATACCTGCTATACCAGCTATACCTGCTATACCAGCTATACCAGCTATACCAGCTATACCAGCTACACCTGCTATACCTGCTATACCTGCTATACCAGCTATATACCAGCTATACCAGCTATACCAGCTATACCTGCTATACCAGCTATACCAGCTATACCAGCTATACCTGCTATACCAGCTATACCTGCTATACCAGCTATACCAGCTATACCAACTATACCAGCTATATACCAGCTATATACCAGCTATACCAGCTATACCAGCTATATACCAGCTATATACCAGGTATACTGGTATAGCTGGTATAGCAGCTATATACCAGGTATACTGGTATAGCTGGTATAGCAGCTATATACCAGGTATACTGGTATACCAGGTATACTGGTATAGCTGGTATAGCAGGTATACTGGTATAGCTGGTATATAGCTGGTATAGTTGGTATAGCTGGTATAGCTGGTATAGCAGGTATAGCTGGTATAGCAGGTATAGCTGGTATAGCTGGTATAGCTGGTATAGCAGGTATAGCTGGTATAGCAGGTATAGCTGGTATAGCAGGTATAGCTGGTATAGCTGGTATAGCTGGTATAGCAGGTATAGCTGGTATAGCTGGTATAGCTGGTATATAGCTGGTATAGCAGGTATAGCAGGTATAGCAGGTGTAGCTGGTATAGCTGGTATAGCTGGTATAGCTGGTATAGCAGGTATAGCTGGTATAGCAGGTATAGCTGGTATAGCTGGTATAGCAGGTATAGCTGGTATAGCAGGTATAGCTGGTATAGCAGGTATAGCTGGTATAGCTGGTATAGCTGGTATAGCAGGTATAGCTGGTATAGCTGGTATAGCTGGTATATAGCTGGTATATAGCTGGTATAGCAGGTATAGCAGGTATAGCAGGTATAGCTGGTATAGCTGGTATATAGCTGGTATAGCAGGTATAGCAGGTATAGCAGGTGTAGCTGGTATAGCTGGTATAGCTGGTATAGCAGGTATAGCTGGTATAGCTGGTATAGCAGGTATAGCTGGTATAGCAGGTATAGCTGGTATAGCAGGTATAGCTGGTATAGCTGGTATAGCTGGTATAGCAGGTATAGCTGGTATAGCTGGTATAGCTGGTATATAGCTGGTATAGCAGGTATAGCAGGTATAGCAGGTGTAGCTGGTATAGCTGGTATAGCTGGTATAGCTGGTATAGCAGGTATAGCTGGTATAGCAGGTATAGCTGGTATAGCTGGTATAGCAGGTATAGCTGGTATAGCAGGTATAGCAGGTATAGCAGGTGTAGCTGGTATAGCTGGTATAGCTGGTATAGCTGGTATAGCAGGTATAGCTGGTATAGCAGGTATAGCTGGTATAGCTGGTATATAGCTGCTATACCAGCTATATCAGCTATACCTGCTATACCAGCTATACCAGCTATACCAGCTATACCTGCTATACCAGCTATACCAGCTATACCAGCTATAACTATAGCTATACCAGCTATACCTGCTATACCTGCTATACCTGCTATACCAGCTATACCTGCTATACCAGCTATACCAGCTATACCAGCTACACCTGCTATACCTGCTATACCAGCTATATACCAGCTATACCAGCTATACCAGCTATACCTGCTATACCAGCTATACCAGCTATACCAGCTATACCTGCTATACCAGCTATACCTGCTATACCAGCTATACCAGCTATACCAACTATACCAGCTATATACCAGCTATATACCAGCTATACCAGCTATACCAGCTATATACCAGGTATACTGGTATAGCTGGTATAGCAGCTATATACCAGGTATACTGGTATACCAGGTATACTGGTATAGCTGGTATAGCAGGTATACTGGTATAGCTGGTATATAGCTGGTATAGCAGGTATAGCTGGTATAGCAGGTATAGCTGGTATAGCTGGTATAGCTGGTATAGCAGGTATAGCTGGTATAGCAGGTATAGCTGGTATAGCAGGTATAGCTGGTATAGCTGGTATAGCTGGTATAGCAGGTATAGCTGGTATAGCTGGTATAGCTGGTATATAGCTGGTATAGCAGGTATAGCAGGTATAGCAGGTGTAGCTGGTATAGCTGGTATAGCTGGTATAGCTGGTATAGCAGGTATAGCTGGTATAGCAGGTATAGCTGGTATAGCTGGTATAGCAGGTATAGCTGGTATAGCAGGTATAGCTGGTATAGCTGGTATAGCTGGTATTGCAGGTATAGCTGGTATAGCTGGTATAGCTGGTATAGCAGGTATAGCTGATATAGCTGGTATAGCAGGTATAGCTGGTATAGCTGGTATAGCTTGCTAGTATAGCAGGTATAGCAGGTATAGCTGACATAGCTACTACAGCTTGCTAGTATAGCTGGTATAGCTGGTATAGCTGGTATAGCAGGTATAGCAGGTATAGCAGGTATAGCTGACATAGCTACTACAGCTTGCTAGTATAGCTAGTACAGATTGTATAGCTTGCTAGTATAGCTAGTACAGCTTGCTAGTATAGCTAGTACAGATTGTATAGCTTGCTAGTATAGCTAGTACAGCTTGCTAGTATAGCTAGTACAGATTGTATAGCTTGCTAGTATAGCTAGTACAGCTTGCTAGTATAGCTAGTACAGATTGTACAGCTTGCTAGTATAGCTAGTACAGCTTGCTAGTATAGCTAGTACAGATTGTATAGCTTGCTAGTATAGCTAGTACAGCTTGCTAGTATAGCTAGTACAGATTGTACAGCTTGCTAGTATAGCTAGTACAGATTGTACAGCTTGCTAGTATAGCTAGTATAGATTGTACAGCTTGCTAGTATAGCTGGTATAGCTGATATAGCTGGTATAGCTGGTATAGCAGGTATAGCTGGTGTAGTGTTTCATGCGAAGAGGTATGAAAGTAATGAAAAAAAATGGTTATAAACTACAGTCAAAAGAAAAACACCTAATCAGTGTAAGATTGGAAGAAGATTTGTAGACAACTTAATAAACAAATTATATGTTGAATTACATCCACCTGTTTATCAGTTTTGTGGACCTGATATAAAACTTCAAAACGAATAGCAAGAATAAAGGAAATAAAGGAATAATTTATTGGATGTAGATTGTAGAAAGCACGATATAGCGTACTCAAAATCAATGGATATAGACACAAGCCATCAAGCAGATCGTGATCAGGTATAAATCAGATCGTGACCAGATAGCAAGCAGTTCGTGATCAGATATAAAGCAGATCGTAATCAGATACAAAGCAGATCATAATCAGATAGCGAGCAGATCATAACCAGATCAAATTCAATAAAAAAATTATTATAATGTCTAAAAATTACCATAATAAAGTGTTGGAAGATCTTGTAAAGACAAGGGCTGTTCTAAAGAAAAAGTTAAAAAATATTAAACTGAATCAAATAGATAGAGTTAATTTATTAGAAGATACCTTTCAACCAATAACAAAACCACTTAAAAAAATCATTGGAAAACTTAAAGATAAATATAAGGATATAGACAACACTATTAATGATGACGATGATCATGATGATGTAAATGATGATAATGAAAACATCCCAAAACTTGAATATAAGCATAAGGATGTAGACAACACTATAGGTGATGACGAAGATTATTATGACGTAAATGGTGATAATGAAATCATTGGAAAACTCGAAGATAAGCATACGGATACAGACAACACTATTGATGATGAGGAAGATTACTATGACGTAAATGGTGATAATGAAATCATCGGAAAACTTGAAGATAAGCATAAAGATATAGACAACACTATTGATGATGACGATGATTACGATGATGTAAACGGTGATAATAACGATTTTCAGTATGAAAATATTTCAACTGATGATAATGATGGTGAAAAAAAACTATGACCATAATAGACCTGTATCAAGTACATGTATCAAGAACTTGGAAAGAAAACAATATTTAAAGCTGACGAAAAGCTCTCCATTATTTGAAAATATACAAACACTTATTAATAATAAGCAATTGGATAAAATTTATGGTTTTAATCAAGATGTAGACGGTAGTTGGAGATATGGCAAGGAAAAATTAATATTTAATAGAGATAATACTATGCAGATAGGGAATATGAAATTGAAAATGACGCCTGGATTATTTGAACTAGTATTTCATAAAAAACCTCTCCATTATTCTAAAAATGATTTGAAAAAATATAAAGAGATTTTAATTAATACCAATGCACATAAACGTCGCTATGAACCTAATGAACAAGTGAAAGGAACACGAGCCTTCAAATATATACGAATAATTAAACATTTATTCGAAACAACAACAAACATTTTAACAAAAGGCAGTGGTTTAATGCTAAAATTACAAAATAATCTGAGATCAAATTACATACATTGGGATGATCCTAATGAACTAGTTGACAGACTACGTTTACTTCTTTCATCGGAAGGTTCTGGTCACAACAATCATCAAAACGAAATAATCTCTATTATCGAAGAACTTAAAGAAGCTAACATAATTTATTAGAAGAGTGAAAGAAATGTCTTATATTAATAAATTTGGAGAAGGTTTTAATAAATATAACCATAAAAACAAAAAATATCGTAATCGAAAAACATATAACACAAATACATGATGATCTAGCTGATCAAATAAACAATTTAAACATTGAGGTAGAACATGTATACCTAAAACATGGTAATGTCAAAAAAAAAAATAAAAAAAAAATTAAAATAAAATAGACAAAACCAAAAAAGTAGATCGTTATCAGATATAAAGTAGATCGTGAGCAGATACAAAGCAGATCGTGATCAGATGTAAAGTAGATCGTGATCAGATACAAAGCAGATCAAAATCAATATCAAAAAATTAACATACTGAAATCATATAAATTGCTGTATATATAGGAGATCGTCTTGATTTCAGCTATTTTTGCGAAGAGGTATAAAAGTAACGAAAAAATTTGTTATAATCTACAGTCAAAACAAAACCCCAGCCAGTGTAAGATGAGAAGAGGATTTGTAAACAACTTAATAAATAAAGTACCTGTTGAATTACATCTACCTGGTTATCAGTTTTGTGGACCTGGTACAAAACTTGAAAAACGTTTAGCAAGAGGAGATAAGGGTATAAATTTATTAGACGCAGCTTGTAGAGAGCACGATATTGCATATTCACAATCAAAAGATATAGACACAAGACATCAAGCAGATCAAATATTAGCTGAAAAAGCCTGGCAACGAGTTAAATCTAAAGATAGTGATATTAAAGAACGTGCTAACGCGTTGTTTGTGACAAACGCTATGAAAACTAAAGTGAAATTTGGATTAGGTTTGAAGGAGCAGAGACATAAGAAAAGAAAAGGAAAAATGAATAAGTGTAATAAGAAATTATTCACAGCTACTGTGAGAAAAACTTTAAAACAATTGAAAGAACAGAAACCCCTTGATATAAATGATGCTGTTAAAATAGCTCAAAAGGCTATTCATTCAAATTTTAAAGGGAAAAAGCGAGCAGACATTATAATACCGAGAGTTATACCTGTACCGAAAATTGGAGGATTTCTTCCACTTATTCCCGTACTAACAGCATTGTCAGCGCTTGGTGGTTTGGCAAGTGGAGGATCCGCTATTGTCAAAGCAGTAAATGCTATCAAAAATGGAAAAGAACAATTGGCTGAAGCTAACCGTCATAATAGATATATGGAATCAATTGCAATGGGTAAAGGGTTGTACCTCAAACCATATAAAACTGGATATGGTCTCTACTATAGTCCAGCTCCAAAAAACTATTAGATAACCTTCCCAATCGCCCATTAACAGATTTGGATTTGAATAAATATGGAAGACATCTCAAACATTTTAGGGGTGTTTTCATGCGTGATTCTTTACCTGAAAAACCATTCAAACAAGAATGCGGCATTGTTAATTTAGATGATTCAAATGGTATGGGAACACATTGGGTAGCATATTATAAAAACCACAACTATAAGGAATACTTTGATAGCTTTGGAAACTTACAACCACCACTTGAGATTGTCAACTACTTAAAATTTCCTATTGAATATAATTATGAACGAAAACAAAAATTTAATACATTTAATTGTGGGCACTTGTGTTTAAAATTTTTATTCAATAAATATAAATTAAAATGAAATAATTCAGAGTACATCGTCCCGCACTAACACAACCTACTATTAAATTTTTAAAGAAGGGGAACAAAAATGGTAACATCAGCTGAATTGGAAGAACTATTTATTAACAAAACATAGTAATCAGATTGATAAAGAGCATATAGATTTATTTATGAAACTTATAAATGAACTAAGAATATGTAACATTAGTAAAATAAGTAATCCATTTGTATGTATTAATATGTCATACGTTTGTATTATTGTGAAAATACTTATTCACAATCTTTCAACATTTGTCGATGTCAAACATTTTATGATAAATATTTGTTAACACTTAAGTTATTTAATCTGTATAAACGTATTTTTAAATTCGAATCTGTAAAAATCTAAAAAAAGAAATATGTAATAAAATTTTCAAAAAATAAAAAACTAATTTGTTTTAATTAATCCCTTTATTCTATAATTTCATTTATTTAAAACAGTAAAACTAAAAAATTCTAAATCCTTAAAAGCAAGTATATTTATACTCTGGGGTATTGTAGATCAATCAGTAATTTCAATTATGTGAAAACAGATATTACTTATACTTATACGTGAAAAAAAACCCACAGGCACAACTATACATTTCTTTCTCATCAAATTAAAAAAAAACAACACAACCAACCTACCCTTTCTTAATAGTTTATATTTCTATTTCTTCTACCTGTGATCATGAGCAATACGTGCCAAGAATTTGTTATCATCTTAAAATTACAGATCCTTCTAATTAAATCACACAAAAAATAAAAAACAACCGCACAACCAACCTACCCTCTCTTATCACATTTAAAATTAAACATCCTTCTAATTAAATATACAAAAAAATAAAAAACAACCGCACAACCAACCTATCCTTTCTTATCACATTTAAAATTAAAGATCCTTCTAATTAAATCATACAAAAAATAAAAAAACACACAACAACTATACAGGTGTAGATCCCTTTTCTATTTTTTCAGCATTGAGTATGATAATACGTGGTAAGAATTTACTATTAAAAAACGATCATACACATTACATGTTACGCACACACTCATTCTGTCCGTCCAAATATTCGTACATACGAATATACATTTTCACATTACAGTCTTTCTATACTCTGAGATGTAGATGAGGAAACGTGCACGCACTCATTCTGTCCGTCCAACCATTCGTTTGAAAAGCAATACAAATGAAAGGACCAACAAAAGGCAGGTATGATCCCAAATTTGTAGGGAAAAATTGAAAATTATAATGATTTAATTCTTTTCCAGATATGCATTCTCCCAAATTTTAACATACACAAACACACATATACACATTAAAAAGCATTACCTTTTCATAATACATGTTACAAACCTAAAGACCGATCGCACACAATTCATTTCACAATTCTACAATGTTCTTACTCTTTTACAGCTATGCATGCACCAAATTTTGTATGGAATAAGTGCCCCCGAAACGCCATAAACATACTACTAACGTACTTAGAAAAAAATAAACTGATATATGAGTGCCAGTATGGTTTTAGAAAGGGTAGCGGAACAGAGAACGCAGTTACGAATGTTGTGAATTACATCTGTAACGGTTTGGATGAAGGATTTAGAGGGGTAGCAGGAATTTTCTATGACTTTTCGAAAGCATTTGATCTAGTGGATCACAAATATTGATTCAGAAGCTTCAATACTATGGGATACGGGATAGTGAACTTAATCTTTTTAAAAACTACTTGAGTAGTAGAAAACAATATGTTGAATTAAATGGCTGCAAAAGTGCACTTGGAACTGTGGAGCATGGTGTGCTGCAAGGTAGTGTTCTGGGTCCGCTATTGTCTACTATATATGTAAATGACATTGTTAATCTTGATCTCCACGGGAAAATATACATGTATGTATGCAGATGATATTTGTGTACTGTATCCATATAAACATGAAATTGCACTCAAGGCCGATATGGAAAGAGATGCAGATCTGATCTGATTTGAATTTGCAAGACTTAACAAATTAGTTATAAACTCAAGGAAAACAAAAGTTCTCAGGTTCCGTCCTCAATTGACTAGAGATTACGGAGAATTCAGTATTTTTGTTAATGGAGATGAAATTTTCGAAAGCCAGTCAATAAGGTATTTAGGGGTCAGTTTACAGTGCAATCTTTCGTGGGTTTTACACATTGAATCATTAAAATCGAAAATATCTAATGAAATCGGTTTTATTTACAAATTCAAAAACAAATTTAACGTCAAAACAAAAATTATGCTCTATCAAGCGTTGATTCAAAGCCAGCTAAACTACTTAGCTCTGATTTACGGCTGTAAAAGTACTGTAGCACTAAAATCCTTGCAACGAATTCAGAATAAAGCATTGAACGTTGTGTTTAGTTTGCCATTGCTGTATTCAACATTGTCCTTATTCAACATTGTCCTTACACCAAACTCCAAAGACTCTTAAGAGGAATGTGGCTTCGCGTTGCTTTAGTCCTTATTTAGGACGAATCAGGTAATATTCTACTGCCTAGGAGTTATTTAGATGCCATTAGGATAGCCATGTCTTGCCCCAAGACGGTATTACAGTGATCCTGAGTGTATTTATTAATTCCTCATATCAAAGTCGCCATAGTCTAGCAGGTAGTGTGTTGGCTTATTAGACGTGAGGACACGGTTCAGACCCCAGTTCATACATCTCCAACAAAACGAAATATGAAAAAATATTTCTCCGCGAATTCCTCTCAGCAGATTTCTAGCGAAAACTCTGAGAGTAAAAGAAATTGCCATGAAAAATTTCTCTACAAAGCTGTCGTTCGGAGTCGACTTTAAACTGTAGGTCCCGCCACTCATGTATAAAATTAACACACACAACATCGGTGGTGTGAGAAGCTATTTTGTAATCCTGACAAAAGGGTTGTAATGACCAGTTATGTATGTATGTATGTCCTAATATCAAAGCCAACCTTCGATATGCACACCGGACCCTATACTCCCATCTAACCTCGAGTCATCGGTGTGTAAGAGCAATGGATTTCCAAAGGATATGAAGAGGTAGGTGCCTTCGCGTTCCATTAGCCATTATTTAGAATGAATCCGGAAATATTCTACTGCTTAGCAGTCATTCTTGCCCTAAGAAGACATTACAGTGATCCTGAATATGTATGACTGCCTGATATCAAAGTCCTCCATATGAACATCAAACCCGATATTCTCACACAACTACGGGTCGTCGTCGTCGTGTACTTCCAGAGGATTTTTACGAAGGATGTGGCTTTGTGTTCGGGGGCACCTGTTAAGACAATCATATTAATAACACAGCCCTGCAAATTTGAACTTTTTTTTGCGCAAATAAGATGGCTCCAGGTTTTTCCGAAGGCATTTTGCGCGCTAAACACAAATCTGGGTTCAAAAACTTTAAATCACGTCAGGTTTTCGAGAAAAGAAAATTTGTAGGAGGTCCTTAAAAATTAATCAGATTTACTTGAAAATTGTTCCTCAGGGGTTTTGGGGTCGCTGATTACAGATCTTCATTCAGATTTAAAAAATTCAAAATGGCGGATCCAATATGGCGGTCGAGGGTTATAAAAATTAATCAAACCATATTGGATCCGCAATTTTGAATTTTTTAAATCTGCATGAAGATCTGTAATCAGCGACCCCAAAACCCCTGAGTAACAATTTTCAAGTAAAGCTGATTAATTTTAAGGTCCTCCGTAATGTGGTTCTTTTTCTCTTGCACCCCTTGACATAAATCCATCCCCTACTTTAAGGGTGCATGCAAAGAATTCGGCTTTGGGCTCATTTTAAAGAGCAAAGATGAATTGTCAATTTCTGACATTAGCGATGGTTCTAGCACGTCAGTGTTTAGCTCTACAAATTTTCAAAAAAGGGCCAAAAACGCTATTTTTATGGGTTTCAACCCCGTTTTTCTTGAAAACCTGACGTGATGGAAAGTTTTTGAACCCAGATTCGTGTTTAGCACGCAAAATGCCTTCGGAAATACCTGGAGCCATCTTATTTGCAAAACACATGCAGGGCTGTGTAATCGATACCGGAGATAATAACGGTCTATAAGCTTAGGACATCAATCGAGTTGCTTAGGCCAGCAGTTTCACGTATTAAATCTAATTTCCGCTAGAGTTGCCAGCTGTTAATAATGAAATAAGTTCCATTTAAGTCAGTTTCGTTGATATTGAAAATATTTTCTGTTTAATTTGAAAACCTTTTAAACAACATCCTTTAGTGCTCTTTATGTGTACTGAACTTTTTTAATTAATTTTTTTTTAAGTTTTAGTTCAAAATTATTATTTTTTTTTAATTTTTTTTTTCCAGAAAACCAACATGGAGTTGGAGTGCGATTTAAGTAAAATCAATAACGAGGAATTGCTGAGAAAAATGGTAAGTTTTCTATAATTTGTTACATTCAAACGAGAATATTCATAATGCCTGATAATAGAAATCCAAATATATCTTAAATTATTCTCCATTATTTAATTATTTTGTCAAAAGTTATTCAAAAATGGTTAATGTTTCTTAGAATATAAATCAAAATCATTAATAGATTCGATATTGGTTTTTTTTATTGTAATAATCATAACTCATCATTAGCAGTTGAATATTACAAATGTGGCGGGGCAATACATGTTAAACTTTCTAACCCATATTAACCATTTATGGCGAGACAAGTCATCGTCATCGTATCATCGTATTGCCATCACCACCAAAGCCATAGCCATTGCCATTAGGCAGCACCATCTACAAAAATTTGAATTTAAATTTTTATCTTCACAAGACACAGAGTCTGGTGACGTTGACACCCAGTGTCTGTGACGACGACTGTCACTGTCATTCTAAGAATAGATGGGCAGCATTTAAGCGTGGGTTAATTTTGTCTGTCTGTCTATGTGTGTGCAATGCTGGTGAGTGTGGTGATGCTGGTGGTATTGGATGTCTCATCTTAATATTCTTAATTCGCTTGCAGTCTTAAATGGCTTGACAAAAATGGTTTTAAAATCAATAAAAAAAAAAAAAAATAAAAAACAATTCATGCACATTAAAATTAAATGGAAAAAAATATGAATATGAATACGAATATGAATATTTCAATTCATTTTTTTAATATTCAATTCATTTTTAATTCAGAAATTTATGTATGTGGCTGACTGGCTATGCAGCAAGTGAGATTTTATTCAGCCTCCGCCTTGCATTTCTCAATTGGCTTAAAATAATAAAAAAAAATTGTTTCAGTTGAACGTTTTTTTCTTCTTTTTTTTTAAGTTTAAATTAATTTTTATTAATGCCTGCAGCAAGTGAATTGATTTTAATTATTAAAGAGCCAAAGAATTTCAGATTTTTTCGTTCCATTTTCCATAATTGAAGTCATAAATTATGAGGAATTTTTCAAAATGCCTCACAGCGAACTCAATTTTTTAATTCAAAATCCATAAAAATCAAGATGTTTTGAATATTTAAAATTAATGGATTCGGAACACAAAACAGGGAATAGAAAAAATTATATAAAAAGAGACTTTTTAGGCAAATTTTGGCTACATGTCACTATGCATGACGGATTAGAGTTTTAACACACAGGTTCAGTCACCGCTACGGAGGGACATCAATGGAGTGAAATTGTTTTAGGTTGACAAGTACTGATGTATGACTCATAACTGAAAATTGATATGCGTTAATAAGGCGCAAACTCTCCCGCGGTAAAGTTTCAACTAAAATTTCCAGAGAAGCGATAACTACAAAGTGGGATCTCAAATCGCTCTTTTAGTGGCCTTCCATTAAGAAGTCTATAAATACTGTTGTTGAAACCTTATGTACTTGTAATCCCAACTGTGTTTAGGTCTGCTGATTGTGATACTGACTATTAATTGACTGCAAGGCCAATAGGGTAATGAATACTTAGACTGAGGTTTACAGAGCCTTTAGTTAGCCCAATCGGTTGGTCAAATCGTTTTGGCCTCCATGTTAGCTGATATATGATCTAAGACCGAAAATATGGACTATTCCCTGCCTAATACTAATTTAGAAGAGGTCCTCTGTTCAAAACTATTACGATTAATTGAGATTACGATCTATTGGTTGCGAGCTGTTACACTGTGGAATAATATGCTCCAGATGCGGAAGGCTAATATTGAAGAATACCTTCGATTTTTGGGTGTAGTTGTAACTACCAAAAAATGCCGAAAACAGAAGAGGATAAGGAGAATTATAGAATATGCTAAACCTCGTCCTAATCTGCAACGCCAGAAAGGTGTGTTCATTCTATGTGTTTGGCTACAAACTCAAGCACTCCAGGGTCATATACAAGAGATAAGGCTGATGCATTTGCCAGTTTTGGAGAGAGTTTAAAAGAAGTATTTTCTCCTCAAGAAATGCCTGGCATTCCCAACAGATTGAAAGTATTGAGGGTAAGATAATGGCTAAAGAATTGGAGGGGGTAGGCATCATTCAAAACAGAAAAAGAAACAGAAAAAATGGTTCAATAAACAAGCAAATTATAAAGAAGCCCAGATCTGGTCTGCCTACGAAGTTTTAGGCATTGTTTAGCTTTCCAGAGAAGCCTGATACGAATAAGAGTGGGTGTTTTTGTCTTTTAGGAGAAGGATAAGTCTGCTGCAAAGTGACTTCTTTGAAAAATATTTTCCTCTCCGAGCTTTTTGTTCATTATTCAGGGCTAAAAAAAGATTTCTGGGTAGATATACTATTGATTACATTTTTCTGTACTTTTTCTGTGTTTCTTAAGCCTACGAAGAGGTTTCTAGTGGTCGTAAACGTTTGTTTAGTACAAAATTGTGTACTTATAGAACGCAAAGTACAGATTACTGCCGTTTTTTTTAATACACTGTTTACATATTTTTCAATGAGTTAAGCAGTGTGGGCCTGTCCAGTCTCAACCTCTCCTTCATCTTAACAATCAAAACAATAGTTGCATATGAGTTCTGCCTACTATTTCACTTTAATAGTCCAGCATTCCATTAACAGAGCAACTAGATTCAGAGCAACTAGATCTACGAATACCGAAAAGGCTCATTTCGTGATCTCGTCCGTTTCAAACGCAATATCCAAGTGGATTTAAGATTCCAGTAGCCCTGCTTCATGCGTAAAAAAACGTTGATTGTAACTTTTCCACATAATTCGTCAGGTTTTATGTCCTTTTTTATGTCCAGGAAGATAATAAGCTAAAATGGCTAAGGATGGACAATATTTGTTTGTTTATTATTTGTATTAACTCTAAACTCCATAAACTTTAACACAATGTTCTCATTTTTCTTTTACATACATAGAGACATAGATGTCCTTTACAGGATTCCCTGTTTTTGACTTAATTGGCATAATTTAGTAACAAAATTCTCTGGTTAGAAACCATTTTTTTTATAAATTTTCAATTGCTTTAAAAGGAACTCAGATTTGATTTGAAAAATCCTGTGAAATTTCAAAAATTTGAACAGATGTTTCAATCAAGTCGCTAAAGAAACTAATCCTTTATTAAAATTGGTCATAAACTAAAAATGTCGTCATTTTTTTGGCAAAATGTGCATTCATGATTATATAAGACAAGGCACGAAATAAAATTCAAGTACAAAAAAATTAAAATCAAGAAACAAAAAAATAAATTAATAAATAAATACAAGCAGTATAGCATAATAAATAATAAGAAAAATAAAATCTAAATGAAATAAAATATATCACCTCCAGTTAAAAGAGCCAACAAATAATAATCGACGATAAATGAATAGATAGATAGACAGACAGACAGACAGATAACACGTACGCCGTTGCAGACAATGTTTATTGTTGAATCACTGCTACTGGCTGACGCGAGTTTGCTGTTAAAATGATGTTGTCATCTTAACGCAGTAGTGTAGTATTATGTATGTACATGCGATACCCGGTTTGTATTGTATTGTATTGTATTGTATGTTGTGGTGCTCTGCTCTTTTCTTGAACTTGTTTACTTTAATAAACTAAAAAAGCAAGTGACGTCATTATTAAATTGAAAAGATCATGAAAAATACCAAAAACATGAAGAAGAAGACAAAAATCAAAACATTACTTAAACGCAATCAGTACACATACACATAACATTCACGTACATACTATATACACCGGTATTCTCTTCTACTCCCATTACTACTACTACTACGACAACGGCTACTGGGTAAAGAGAAGTACTGCTAATTAGTAAAGGTTGCCAATTTAGCTGTTTTTTTAAATAGTTCATGTATATATTGTCAAACGTTTTACAAACGAAACTGTCTGTCGTTGTTAACATATTACACATGTTTGTCATTCTAAATGTCTATGACTGTGCTTGGCTATGATGTTTATGGCCATGGTGTCCATTATTGTTGTATACATATAGCGAGTGACACACAGTCATGTTGCTGTTGTTGGACTTTTTTTTTATTGTTTTTGTACCGGCATGTCTATTCTACCTGCGTGGGAATTACTTGGCTGAGCATGCGTAACACAAAAAATACTATTTTTTTTTCTTTTGTGATTCTAATTTGCATTTTAGAAACTGCTGTTGTTACGAGTATTTATTTTCATTCTTAAGTTTTTAATTTTATTGGCAATTGAAATGTTTAAATATAAGCCAAACTGAAATGTTGGTTTTTGGTTGAATAATAAATCTTAGAAGCAAACTGAAATATTTTTTTTATTAAAAATTTTTTTTACAAAAATTAAGTCAAGGTCTACTTACTACTAACGTAAGCACTTTAAAGCAACACGATTTCTATAATTGAGTTGTCGTTTAAATTTAAAGCGTAAAGTATACTGAAGAGTGGAAAAAATTGTCTTGACTGGCCACTTGATTACAAATGTTCCTCCATGGACTGGTTAATATTATGACAAGTGCATAACATGCTCCATTGCAGTAATCTATTCATTGTAAATTGGCAAATGAAACATTTTTTGTGCATTATATCGGTATTTTATTTTTAAAGATATCAAAAGGAAGATAGATAATTAGAAATGAATAAACATAGTTAGGCCACGCATGGTCCATTGTGATACCAGTTTTCCATTTCCCCTAAAACTGAAGTTTTTATAAAGTAGAACTGCAAACTTCTATGCTTGATAGCTCAGTTTAATTACCTGCAGAGTAGGTGCTTCCTTTTTCTTTGAAGAAAACGCTGTACAAAGGTTAAGAGCTGTTTTTACATATTTCTCATCTCTATAGCTCCTACGAAAGTTATTGATCATATGACCAAGACCAATGCGTATCGCATAAGTACCCAAAATGCAATACCTAGTAACAGATACGACAACTACTCTTAAGTGAAATTTTAGCACACTTTTCGTGCGCCTTTCATTCAGCCTTAGCTTTATTTACTACGCTACCTTATCCGTAACCGAAGTCACCCACACGCCGTTTACAGAATCTATTACTACATTGCCAATTCTGAGTTTGTGGATTCGTAAAGGGATTCCTAGTTTAGAGATTCGATGGTTGTACTGTTATCTGGCCAATTCCCGCTGTGCAGGCACCGCCCTAGAAATTGTTATGCTGCCGCTCAGAGGCCTGACAAGCTTATCTATTAGGAAGTATGGGAATAAATTGCATGTTGTTTGATGGAAATGCATTGATTCACTTTTTGATATCCTTAAAGCTTTTAATCTAAGGCCAAAAATATGTATCTACGATCTAAGAGCTCTTAAAAAATTTGTATTTTGCGAATAAGTATACCTAGATATATAAGAAGACTTTATTTCTTAAGAAAAATTTGCTCGGCACGTAACGATCAATAATTTTTTTTTGCATAAACAAATACAGTTAAAAACATTTAAATGAGAACAAGTTTGTAAGGTTTTTAATAAAAAAAAAAACCGCTCATTGGAATGAGGCTTAACGATCAGTCAAATTATTCGAAAATAATTTTTTTCTTTTTCTTTAAATAACACACATAAAATTAAATGAAATTTATTTAAATTAATTGCAGAAAGATCGTGTAGAGAACAACACAAATGTCACTAAATTGACAACACTTGTTTGCTTGATAGGACTATGAATATTTCCGTTCACTACTACTGTTGTTGTTGTAAAGGAAACAATGTTTACAAATTAAACGAAAAAATCTATCACATTTGACAGTTACATAAATCGTACCCGCCACTGTAGTTCAAATAAATTAAATTTTTTTTATTTACAATTTCCTTTAAAACTGGTCAGGTCTCAGTCTAATAGTCGTCTTGTCAGCCAGCCTACGTTAATAGTTAAGTTCCAAACGTTTCATATTATTTTACGTTCGAAATATTAATTTCCAATTAGAAAAACTTGCCGTGGCTTATTAAAAATCTTTACAACGAATTTACACCACCCGCTTTCATGAGAGCTCTTCTATACCGTTTTGCTTTGTTTAGTTTACAGTTTCAATACAGTTGTTGTTGTTGTTAATGGCTGTCTAATTGTTTACTTGTTATTTATACTTAGTACATGTATCTGTATAAGTGTGTGTGTAAGTGAGAGTTAAATTGTTTGCATGGGAGTAGTATTTTTGGTTCATTACGTTTGTTTTTTTTTCGTAAAATTCTCTAGAAATTGTAAGTGCTTCGTATTAACACCAATAACAACAACAGGCCGGTTTGTTAAAAAAATGTTAAATTGTTTGTTATTATTGCAACATTACAATGATTATATTAATTTGTTGTTGTTGCTGTTGTTGTTGCTGTGGTTGTTCTTATTCTCGTCGTTTTTTGCTTTGCAAATGTAGGCGCGAGAGTTATTTTTGCAAATGTTTTGTTGTTGTTGTTGTTGTTGATTCAATGAGGGGGAAGCAAACTAAAACCTCTTCATTAAATTTGTTTATGAGAGTTGTATTTGTGTATTACAGTATTTGGCTTGTATAGAGATAATACGTTAATGTGTGTGTGTGTGTTTTGTTTTTGTTGTTCAGTTGTTTAAAACCGATAATAGTAAAACAAGTATGTGTTAAAAAATAAATAAAAAACAAAACACGAAAATGAAAACGAATATTGGCGATTTTGTTTTTGTTTATTTGCCTTTTTTAAAACAGAGACGTTTTTAACGCCTAATGTCGCGAATATGAGCAGGTAAAAGTGTGTTGTTATAGGATAGCAGCAGGGATTCCCAAACAATTTTTTTCGTTCTAAAGAAAAATTTTTTAAATTAAATTTATTAATTACAATACAATTACAAATTAAATTCTAATTATATACGAGCGGAGTAAATTGACTATATGCTCGGTGTAGTGTCACAGATCAGAGTCTCTGGTGGGAATTGAATACACGACCCTCACGCTAATAGTCTAGCACACTACCCACTAGACTACCAGGGCACCCTTTTTAAATGAAATTTATTAAGCAAATATGGGTATTAATTGCAAAAATATAATTTATAACATTCCTTTAAGGAATGTACTGTGGTTAGAAATATTTGCTTCATTTTCTTATTATTTCTTTGCTTCGTTTCAGTTTCATTAATAAATAAAATTATGAAAAATAATGAATTCTTTTCCCTATTTACAGAAAACACATAAAGGTTTCAATTTTGTTAATTTTTTCATGTCCAGTCCTATTGATATGGTTACAGACATTTTTTGACATTTTTTAGTTCCTGAGCTGTTGAAACAGTACATATCTGCTGCAAATAATTTTAACAAATCTCACTAAATTAACAAAGTTTGGGAATCGCTGCATATATAGAATATATTAATGATATACAAATACATACATGTTTAAATAATCACAACGATACGATCATTTGGCAAAATGTTTTATTTTTATTAACTTTTTTTTTAATCTTTCAACTTTTTTTTACCCGATTGTGGGCTAAAACCCAAATAAAAAAAATAACAACAAATTAATAATAAAAAATTAAACTTTTGCAAACTACCTTTTTACAAAAGAGGACAATAATAAAAATAAACAATAACAAGTAGGAAACTTACAGACGGTCAGGTGCGACTATAGTCTACTATTTGCTCTTCAATGCTCAATTATAAGGCAAGTTTCGAATTCAAACTAATTTAAGACTTCTACTCAAGAATTTAGAAGTCGACTGTAAAACAAACGCCTGAATATATCCAGCTCTTATACTTTTTATTCGATTCGTAACATAGCTTTCCGTTTCACAACACAGTTTCCGTATAGAAAGGATCACAAAAGAAGTTTTTAAACTTTAACAGTGCAAACATCACTCCAAACTCATTACACCCCCTTGGCAATGATGTAGGGTGCGATAATAAACATGTTTTTTTTCATCGTTTCGTACGAATACGGTCACATCATCTAAACAGCAACTGCAACAACAATGGCAACAGAAATTAAAAAAAAACACCAAAATCAGCCAACGTATCACATCATTCAACTTCATTTAATACCACTACAAACGCACACAGCACAAACAATCGAACAAACAAACGAACAGAATTCAATACGATTTTGATTTCCAATTCAATTTTCAGAGTCTTGTCTATTAATGCGGGGTTTTTTCTAAAATCAGTTTGATTTTGGTGCTCGAACGAAACGTACGTCTTTTATTGCTCAACAAAAGAAAAAATAAAGAAACAACAAATAAAACCTTAACTTACTACTAAAACGCGAAAAAAGAAGATACTGTTCTAAAAAAATTAAAACAATTAAAAAAAAACAACGACAAAACTGTGATAAAAAAACGAGATATTTTTACTAAAATTGTTAAAAGAAAAGTTAAGAGAAAAAAAACAAAAGCAAAGATTTGTTTTTTGATTTAAAAGTGCATTACGCATACATTATTGAAACACTGACGGAATTTATTTAAATTTTTAACGTTTTTAACGTAAAATTTTTAAAAGAAATATTGTTGTTGTTGCCAAGTTAACAACAAAACAAAAAAAAAAAGAGAAATTCAACAAAAAGGTTAGAAAAATATGTTAATATAATTAAAATTAATATAATTTTAATAGCAGATTTATTTAAAACCGTTCATTTATTTTATTTGTTATTTATTACACTTTTTTTAAATAATGTTTGCTTAATAAACCGGCATTATTTTGTATTTTATTTGTAATAAGATCTTTTTAAAAAGGACTACTTAATTATGCAACTGTGCAAATGTTTTGTTTTTAAAGCTGTTATACATTTTAAGTTGATAAAAGAGAGTAACTTTGTTTCTGATGTGTGGAGAAAAGAAATTGAATAGGTAGCCATAATGTAAGAGAGGAAAAAGATGTAGAAAAACAAATATAAACCCAGTTTATGTGTGTAGTATGGTGAGGACATGAGACCAAAACAACTTCTAATTAGCCTGTGGGCAATTAAAGGACAACCTTATTTAATTTAAAGAAATCAGAAAAAAGAGAGAGAGAGTGAGTAAAACTCTTTTGATTTATAGTGGCAGATTTGCCAGCAATTTGCCAGTTATATATTATAAGAAGGAGACTGTGAAATATGTACGGCAGGAGATTTGGCAGGAAAGGAAAAATGTAACAAAAGTGTAGACCTGTTACAAATTAAAAAAAGTGAAAATAAAAGTAAGCAACACTGTTTCCTTTTTGTATCATTGTGGGAGAATAACTAAAATTTTTTTGTTAAAATATTTTTTTCAAACGGGTATTGAAGTTTTGAAAAGCTGAAATGAACGTACATATATTAAATATATTTTAATAAAAACGGGTCGGGTAGATTAAACATCAGAGTATCTGTATAATTTTGTTTATTTTTAATAAAATAAAAATTTTTTTTTTACAATTTTAGAACCAGAATTAGTTTTATAAATTTTTTTTAAATGCTTAACAAACGTTAAATGAATTAAAGCTATTTTTTCCTTATTAATTGCCACACATAATAGCCTACAATGACCCTACAACAACCATACCTAAAGAACTTTTACTCTTCATGACACATTGAAAGAAAAATTAAAGAATTCCTTCATTGGAAAAATCTTTTTTGTTTTTGGTCGCACATCCATCGGCTAATTGTAGTCCTTTAGAGTAAATAATGTAATACTTCGTGACCAATGCTCAAAAGCTTTCAAAACATAAAAAATGTATTTCACTCGATTTTCTGTTGTCTTCAGTACATTCACGACTTTTCATTTTTCCATGAGTTGCTAACTAGCAGTTGATTCTATATCTGCGACAAAACCAAATTTTTTTAAAAAATAATTATTTTGTTTCTAATTTTGATGGATGTTAGAAACAAACTCAAAAAGTATACACTTCTGGAGGCTTTTGTAGTAGTTATAACGACAAGGAAATAGATGAGACCGCAGAACATCTTTTCTGTCATTGTTAGGCACTTGGAAATCTGAATCAAAGAATACTTAGGCAGACAGCATTTAGTGGCAGAGTGTGTCTAGCCAAAGGTGATTTGAATAAAAACCACAACTATCAGAATGACTACAAAACACCAGCCAGTAGATATATGTACATAATGGAGGGAATAAGTATTAAAGATATTTTAATGGGATCTTATAGAGCCCAAGTAAGGTATAGGCGTACGCCAATTTAATCTAACATAAATCGACCTCAAAGCACTAAATGATAATTCCGAGTCAAAGAGAGATTATAAAACTGTAGTCGGTAGTGCGTCGCCGTAGTCTAGTAGGTAGTGTGTCGGCTTATTAGACGTGAGGCCTTGATTAAAACCCCAGCATAGACCTCACAACAAAAATTTGAAGAAAATATTTCTTCGGCGGTTCAAATCCCAGGTCAGAAATCAAAACGAAATATGAAAGAAATATTTTCTTCGGTGACTGCCTCTCAGCAGATTTCTGGCAAAAACTCTGAGATTAAATAAAATTGCCATGAAAAGCTTCTCAAAAATCTGTCGTTCGGAGTCGACGTTAAACTGTAGGTCTCGCCGCTCATGTATAAAATTAACGCACACAACATAAGTTGTGTGAGAAGCTAGGTCGTAATCCTGACTGAAGGGTTGTAATGACAAAATTATGTATGTACCTTTCTATAGAGTGGGGAAAGATATTTTTGGAAAGGCTTACCCAACGAAAGGGAAGAAGATAGAGAGAGGCAAAGAATTTTTTCAAACGAAATGGGTTTGAGGCAATTAAAACTTTTGTTGCGAAATTACAATAAGAGGAGATTTAAATCTGACATCAGACTATCCATAAATTATCTGTAGTTAATAACAGGTCTTTTGCCAGAAGACTCCAAGTACGCTTGCTTAGAACGGGGATCGTCTCGAATCCATCATGTATATACGGTGATGATGAGAATTAATGATCAGAACACATTTTTGACATCTATGAAGCATTAATGCATCCAAGAAGCAAACACTTGGATGTATATCAGGTGCCGGAGAGGGAATTTCCTTTGGGGATCTTCATCTTAGGGACTTCCTCTTAGCAGTCTTCTGGCAAAAAATTTGAGAATAAATAAGATTGCCATGAAAAAGCTTCTGAAATCTGTGTTTTGAAATCAAAGTTAAACTCTAGAATAACATCAAAATGTAACCCTGAAGTGAGATAAAATTTAAATTTAAATAAAATTTAAATTTGAATTAAATTTTTCGAAAAAAGAAATCTTCCAAAAAGCCTATCCGGCTTTAGGGTATTTTAAAGCTTAGCCATTTAGATTTGATTGTTACTTTTGTATTTGTTTCATTTCCTCATATATTAAGGGAAAGTTGACAACTTTTTATTTCTAAAAACAAAAGAGAAAAAACAAAACAAAATCGTCATCATCTTTTCTTAAGTATGACGTTAGATGAAGTCATTTCGCCTACAAAATCTATGAATGAAAACTAAAAATAGTTGCCATGATTAAAGCGTATGAATTTTGAAAGTTTAGAAAGACAACAAATTCAAATTTAAATTGTTTTCCATGCAACAATAACAAGTGATTGTTTTTTTCTTTCTATTGTATTGTATTATTTTAAATAATTAACATATTAATAATAAACATTCAATTCCATTCCAAAGTGTTTTTTTTCTTTTTCGCTTGTGGTCTTTTGTTTAAGGAAATAAAATTCTGAAATTCTTTTAAAATCGTTTTTTTTGTTTTTTTCAATTCTTTGCGAAGGTTTAACTATCCTCACGTCAGTCAGTCAGTCAGTCAGGTGTGTCCGGTACAACAGGTTTTGGCAAATTATTTTCAAATCAACACTCTTAATAAATTAATCTAGTCTTCCGAATGATGACTGTAATTATTAAGTTTGTTAATTAATCTTGGAAGAAAAAAAAACAAAGTTTATTTCACAGATTTGTTAGATTCTATAATTTTTTTTGTTTTTTTTTAATATTCGAAAATCAGGTATAAAATTTAATTTTTTATTTATTTATATTCCTGTGTGTGTGTGTGCGTTAAACAACACGTAATAACGAAATTTATATACTTTTTTTTTGATATTTTTTTTTGTGCTTAAAAACAAACCACATGACGTAATTTCTAAAAGTATTTTTAAATCTTAGCTTTAAATTGCCTTTATTTCTTCTGTTTTTTTTTTTGTGATTTTTTTCTTCTCACTTTATTATTGCCAGATAACCTGATCTAGAAGAAATAACATTTAAAATATAACCAAACGGCCAACTATTACCCAATTTACTATCCCCCCTCCCCTCCGCCTTCAATTTCCTACAACACATTAGAAAAGTTTGTGGTTTTAGATATTTTGTCTGGAGGTTTAGATAATTATTAACGATTTGAAAAACAAAATTTTAATGAATTTTATTACCCAATTACGTAGATGAAGTCATAAGTTCTCTTAAATTCGAATGTCAAATTTCACATGCACATGCTAAGAATAAAAGAATTTTAAAATCACGGAAAATAATTGTAAATAATATATCAGAACAAATAGGAACCAATAAACATGGTTTTATTCGACAATCTGCAGCTATTTTAAAGGCGATCACATCATAATTCCCTCATAGAAACTCTTATCTGGAACAATTGCTTTTCATAAGCTTTCTATTCGAGTGAATTTTTTTGCATACAAAATTATTCGCCACACACAAAGCCATTAGTAACCACTTGTTGCCAGAACTAGAGTACAAAAACAAACAAACAAGTTCCTGGAACTTCAGAAGGCTCATTAAATATATGCAAGTGATATGGAACTGTTCCAATGGGGCACAATACTTTTTCCATTAGCCTACATTTGTTCAAATAATTCAATTTTTATTTATTTATTAATTACAATATAATTACAAATTATATACGAGCGGAGTAACTTGACCATATGCTCGGTGTAGTGTCACAGACAAGAGTCTCTAGTGAGAATCGAACCCACGACCCTAACCCACGCTAATAGTCTAGCACGCTACCCACTAGACTACCAGGGCACCCAATAAAATTTTTAAAATTATTGTAGTAGACTACAAGCTCTTATTAGACTGCTGTCTACTAATTCTACCAAACAACGAACAAATTGATCCTGATTGACCACCATTTACGTGGCCAGATCATTTGAATAAAGCTACGATCATTTTTTCTCGATGTTGTCATTAGTGACCTACTTTTCATCATATATGTATGTCAGTCAGATCACTTACTTATTTGGTCTTTACAATCCTTTAGTTAAGATTAAAACATAGCTTCTCACGCCACCCATGTTGTGTATGTCAATTTTATCTATGAAAGGAAGAACCTACAATTTAAAGTCGACTCTGAAAGACGGATTTTAGAGAAACTTTTCATGGTAGTTTTGTTTACATTCAGAACCAATCAGCCAACTATTAGACTTCGGCGACTTCAATGCAAATAAAGGGTGTTTTTTATAGAGGTATAGAACTTTAAGTTGGCATTACTTTTCAAGATGGCGACCGATTTAACAGCTGTCAAGTGATTTATTCTCAGTTTGGTTTGGCAATTCATCATGAATAGACTCACGCCTGAACAACGCTTGCAAATAGTGCATTTTTATTTCGAAAATAATGGTTCTGTGCGGAAAACGTATCGCGAACTACGTCCATTTTATCGTCGACAAAATCGTCCATCAGAGCAGTTAATTCGATTAACCATGGAACGTTTTCGCACCACGTTTACTCTTATTGATAACTCGCATCCCCAGCGACGCTGTACGGTGCGTACAGAAGAAGCTATTGCTACTGTAGAGCGTAGCATTGAGGAAGACACGAAATCAAAAACGATGGTGGCCAGAACGTTACAGTCAATGGTGATCGGTATAGAGCCATGATTACTAACTTTTTCATTCCTGAATTGAATAACCATGATGTCCAGGAGATGTGGTTTCAACAAGACGGCGCAACATGTCACACAGCTCGTGCCACAATAGATTTATTGAAAGACACGTTTGGTGACCGCCTAATTTCACGTTTTGGACCTGTGAATTGGCCTCCAAGATCTTGTGTTTTAACACCGTTAGACTACTTTCTGTGGGGCTATGTAAAGTCATTGGTCTATGCGGTAAAGCCACAAACGCTTGACCATTTGGAAGACAACATTCGCCGTATTATTGCCAAAATACGGCCACAAATGTTGGAAAAAGTCATCGAAAATTGGACGTCCAGATTGGACTACATCCGCGCCAGCCGTGGCGGTCATATGCCAGAAATCATATTTAAAATGTAATGCCACAAGATTATCTTTCGGATAAATAAAATTCATGTCAATCGAATAATCCATCGTTGTTTTATTGCAACTTAAAGTTCTATACCTCTATAAAAAACACCCTTTATATCTCCCAGTAATAATCTTCACAGCAATCTGTATCTCAGCCTATAATTCGACGCAATATTTCGGTAGGCTTATAGAGTGAACATCAGACACAGGCAGTCTGTTCAGAGTAGCCCATTTGCTCCTATTTTGAACGGTCGTTCTGACTTTCCTGAGAAGCTTTTGTGCAGAATCCTGTGGTAAAGTTCTTAACTCGGTACAATCTGTACCACTCTACAGTAAAGGCTCAACGGACAGCGATGTAAAATCAGAGAGGATGTAAATCTTAATCTATAGATCAAGAGAGGTCTGATTACTGCTCTGTAGATTCATTGAATAATTTTTGCTTCGAAAACCTATTTAATTTCTAACATTTCAATGAAAGGTTTTTTCAACCTACTGAGTTTATTTGGTTTCTAGAATAGTATTTTATCCAAAAATGCAGCCGTAAAGCCTGAATGGTCAAAAAATTTACGGTTTGGAGAAAAGTACCACTTAACCACGGTCAGATGCCTCTCCCTAATTGACCTTAGAGCATCAGGATCTGAGGATATGTACTTTATTAAGGCAATACGTAGTTTAACAACTCTCTTTAAAGCTATACAACTTTCAAAGAAATTTTTTTGGTATAAAATTTTATGTCTCTAATGACATCTTGTCTTCAATTTCACTTTGTATTTCTCTTCGCTACAAGCCTAGTAAGCGATAATGATTTGCACATACATATACTACAGATATATAAATTATTTTAACTAATAACTAAAAAATTTAACAAATATTTGCTAAATAATCTACATTTGATGCTACATTTAATTGCTGAAAAAAAAACCGGAAAAAAATAAAACTTTAAATGCCCCAAAGCGGAATACACCAATTAGTGTAACACCGCCCATGCTATACATCAAAACAAAAAAACTTCACACAATTATCACTATCCAGCCATCCATCCATCCGTGTTCCCAACTATTCTCATCATCATTAACAGAGTTTTGTTTATGTCTTTGGCTTTGTGGATTTGTATTCTCTGTTTTAATGGTCTTTTGTTTTGAATTCTTCAACTACTTGTTGTTGTTTGCACTAAATTACCTTAAAATTATTAACAATAATAATGATGATGACATTTCGAGGTCAAAATCTCCATATTTCTACACACACAAACACACACACACTCAATACATCATATTTAATAGTTTTTTGACAAACTTTAATTCATTTTGATGATTTTTTATGTATTTTTAACGAAATTTAATTGTAATCAATTTTGATTGCTGCGTTGTGCTGTGTTGCGTTGCGTTATTGAAAGTATAAATGCCAGCCATATATTCATCAACTTTATTATGAAAATAATCGTATGTAGAGTATACTTCACACTCTGACACGAACACACACACACACACGTACACATGCATAGAGAGAAAGAGGCGCTTAATTAACCTCTCACACATGCATATATTTTTCTAGACTACTTAAAACAACAACAACAACAACAATCATATGAACGTAAACAAAAACTTAGGCAAACACAACCACCACCTGTTATGCATTGACATTCATGGCATCACGTCATCGCTTTTGTTGTCTAAATAGCGTGTAAAATTTCTAGTCTAAACTCTCTCTTTATCACTTCCCCTCTTCTGACATTTTTTTTTGCTATTTGTTACTGTTTTGTTTATTAAAAATTGTACTTGAAATTTAAACACAATTATTTTTAGGGTAACAAAATAAAATAAAAAATGTTTGCTAGAAACACAAGGCAGGGTTTTCGAAAAATTGTGTTTTTTAAAATAAACCGAGTACTAGAAAGTGTTTTTTAAAAAATGAAATCGAAATAATCTATTTATTTTATTTATTAATTACAATACAATTACAAATTATATTCTAATTATATACGAGCGGAGTAGCTTGACCATATGCTCGGTGTAGTGTCACAGACCAGAGTCTCTGGTGGGAATCGAACCCATGACCCTCACGCTAATAGTCTAGCACACTACCCACTAGACTACCAGGGCACCCCAAAATAATCTAAACCGATTACGAATAATCGAAACAGATTTTTTTCTTTTTTAATTGGGTTTCGCATAATTCAACAAGTATTGTTTTGGAATAAACCGGTTTTTAATTGATGAAAAACCGTTTACAAATATGTAATTCCAATAACTTCTATTTTTACGGTTTACGAATAATTGGCAAAAATTTTGTTTGTGGAAAAGCCGAATTTTCTAAAAGCGTGTGTTGGAAGAAAATGCTTAAATAATCGAAAACCGAATACGAATTCAAAAATTTTATACCTGAAAAGAAAAAGCCGTTATTCGAATAAATTCATAAATTTTGTTTTAGAAGATAACGAGTCTTTAAAAAGAGTGTATTTAAATAATGAATACGGTTACGAAAAAAGCAAATAATTTTGTTTTTGAAAAAACCGGTTTGCGAATAATTTCTATTTTTTTTAGATAAAAAAAAAAAAGAAAATTAGTAGGAAATTGGAATTTTAAAAATTCCAACTTATGGTCATTACAACCCTTCAGTTAGTATTGCGACCTAGCTTCTCACACCACTTATGTTCTGTGTGCTAATTTTATACATCAGTGGCGGGACCTATATTGTAAGATTTTTGAGAAACTTTTCATGACAATTGTATTTACTGTCAAAGTTTTTGCCAGAAATCTGCTGAGAGAACCGAATAACCATATAAAGTAAAGTTCAATAGAAATATTGTAAAATAAAATTTAATTTTATTTAAAAACCGGTTAATCGAATAAAAGAAAATAAACAAAAAAAATGGGTTCTCAGCATGAAAAATATAACAATTGAAAAATTGCAAAAAAAAACCGGTTCTATGAGATTAAAATATAACAACCGGAAAAACTTGCGGGTCGAAATATTGTGAAATAAAAAAGAATTTTATTAAAAAAACCAGATCCAAAAAAAACCGGTTCTTGGAATATGTAAAGAATCAAGGATTTAATAATTCTAAAATATTAAAGAAATCATTGATTAACCGTTACTCGATTTTCCCATGCGATTTTCGGATACCCTAAAGTCTCAAAAAAAAAAGTGTAACAAATTAAATTAAATTTAATAATTTCACTTAAAGTCTAATTATTTAATAAACATAAATTAGATTTTGTAAACAGTATTTATTTGTTTGAATCTGTGTTTAGAAATGATCTAAACCCGTGACTGAAAGTGAAATTAATAATGGATTCTCCTCTCTGGATTGTAATTGCTCTGTACGATGGTGGATAGATGACTGGTGTATCATGTGAACGTTACAAATTAGATTTATTTCGTTTTGTTTTTTTTTCTTTCTTTAATTTCCATGGAAAACAGCTGTAGGTGTTAGGTTTTATTTCAGTCTTCCTTTTGTGTTCTTACGATACGTAAAAAATACAAATGAAAACGAATTTAAAAACGTTATTAAAGGTTTAATTTAATTATTCATACAAGATCTGTTAATAATGATTGACGCCTTCTCTGTTTACCTATTGTTTGTTATTATTAATAATTCTATTTGTTTATTTTATTGTATTTGTATTTGTTGTTGTTATTATTGTTATTATCAATTATTGTGCAATTGTATTTCAAATGTTCGGTTTTTGTTTATTTGCATTTCGAATATAATAATTTTTTTAAGCCGATTATTAACGGCGGTGAAGTTTTAATATCCGTTCAATATTTGATAATGAATTCTTAAAATTAGTTAAGGTAACCCTGAGAGTAAGTGTGGCAGAGTGTGGGAAAATTTGTAAAACTTGGGGACGGTTCACCACCAAGGCATTTATCGTGGTATACGAAATTGCAAGATGAAAAAGCTTTAATCCTCTGAAGCATTCAATATGGGTTTCTGGTTAATTTAGTCCCAGAGCTCCGTATTGTTAAATGATTCTAAATCAGTTACCAATGAATACTTTTAGTTTTTGCGTGATTGTATTCGAACCAAGCCAGGTTTCACCTCCGTGCGAAAGAAAATATTTTTGTTTGAATATTTGTGATAATGATTGCATTGTCTGAAAGCCTTTTTCGCTCTATTGAGCTCTTTCTTTGCATCTGTCTATGAATATGAAGTTCTTCATCTATAGTCCAGTATTACGCTCTCAAAATACTATGCCTTCACGCTTTACATGCGCATTGGTGGTCTTGTGCGAGAGTACACAAATATCATACGCTTAATCCAAGTCCTCGAGTTGGCATTGGAGATTCCATCCCTGAAAAGGGATGTTCATCCATCAAGGTAGTGAACAGTAGAGGCCATCCTATTCGTATATTCATATATATTCGATGTAGATAGCCTGTTCCGACTTTGAAGTCCTGAAATCCTCAGTCCTGAGGAGAAAAACCAGTGCCTATTGTCGGCCGTTTCTTATTGGGATGGCTGAACAGTTTTAAATCCGGATCATATTCCGCCTGAGTGTAAGGGTGTGTGCGATTCCTAGGACTTGCCACACCTTTCGGGTTCCACCGCATTTCGAAGGCTAACATTATCCATCAAACTCAGACTTCGAGTGTTGCCTAGCTAGGCATTGTTGATAATAGAGGAGGGGGATTAGGACTTACTTGTTTGTGTGATTACCGGATATTACCTCCTAGCAAGACACACACAGTGTTTGGACGACTAAGCTGCAAGGATAAAACTTAATGGACGAGTGTGAAACACTTTCCATACGCCCTAGCTAGTAGAATTGGGTGTACTCTTTCGAGAATGTATTTGATTTGTCTCCGATTTGCAGCTGAACCGTATATTGGGCTTTGTTAGGAGCACAGGTTATTTCTATGGTTGTATTATGTACACTTGTGGACATACAATTAAGTCATTCATGCATGCGGTTTGCCAAAACCCACCTTCATAAAGACGAAAAATTTTGGAAATTAGTCGTATGGAGTGATGAGTCCAAGTTTAATATCTTTGGAAACGATGACAGACCCTATGTAAGACGTCCTGTCAATACACAATTAGACCCAAAGTACACCAAAAAACAGTAAAACATGAAGGTTCGTCAGTAATGGTTTGGGGTTGTTTTACCTCATCCGGCGTTGGTGCACTGGTAAGAATCGATGGGAAAATGACTGCGGAAATGTATTAAAACATCCTACAGAACAATTTGACTAAAGATTATGAGGACGAATTACCACTAGCGTGGATATTTCAGCATGATAACGACCCGAAGCATACATCTCGGGTAGTTAAAGCTTGCTTTGCTGAGGAAAAAATAAGAGTTCTTGATTGGCCATCTCAAAGTTCCGATCTGAACCCTATTGAAAATCTTTGGGGGATCGTAAAACGAGCAGTTCCATCAAAAAAACTAGCAGCAAAAAGAACTTTGGCAGCTTGTCCAGGCAGAATGGAATAACATTAGTTCTGAGCAGTGTCGCAATTTAATCAACTCAATACCGCAAAGATGTACTGAAATAATACGCCAAAAAGGGTTCCCCACAAAATATTAAAGGTTCAAAATAGTTTGGATGAAAAATAAAGCAATTAAAATAAATTTTCAATATTTTTTTTTCAGATAACTTAATTATGTGTCCACTTAAATTTTAAGTCTGATATCAACTCCGTACCAAAACATTTTTTATAATGAATAACTATTTAAGTTTTTGTTGTTAATTAATTATTAAGCATATGAAATTAATAAATATTAGTCGTTTTTGTTTCAATTTTTCTTAAATCTTTTCAATTTTTACAAAAATGAAAAATGTTGCAAAGTGACTTAATTGCGTGTCCACGAGTGTATATACTTAGTGGGTTCTTATAGATCGCAATGGTTCTCAGGGTGTGTTGATTTGAATAGTTTGCGACACCTTGCCCAACCTGTAGTTCATTTCCTATTAGTGAGCCTATTTGCGAACTGGTGTAGTTTTCCAAAGTTATACTACCAGTTCTTGCTATTCGTTCCAGAAATTTTAGTCTCTCTTTGCAGATTTCTTTACTCTTTTAGCTAACTTTGTTGTGTTGTACCCATTGAGCGAGCTGCAGTTTAAGTTCTCTTCTTTAAGAAATTCGGTTCTAAGAGTCATTTGACATTGACATCATAAGTCAATAAATTTTCGTTTATTTTTTTATGAATATTTATTTTTATTCCATATCAGTGGTGTTGTATTATCGCAAATAATCAATAAATAATTTTAAAATGAATAATGGCTCATATTACCCCAGGTTTCCAGGTAAAGAACGTTCTAAAGTTTATATAAAAAAAAGAAGAAAGATTGACTCAGCTTTTCCCTTTAAACTTGTAGTCTGGCCCAGCATATGTGAAATTTTTGTTTTAATTGTTTTTATAGAATTCCGTTTAAATATAAAATTTTTTTAAATAAAAGCAAAAAAAGTAAATAAAATTTTAATAAAATGATGTTGATGTCATATAAATACGTAAAGATTAAATTAGAAATAATCAAATGAGGAGTAATAGAGAAGGTGAAAGGAGGAGGAGAGAGAAATTTTTACGGTTTATGCTTGCTTTAGAGTTGTTTGTTTATCTTCTTTATTTTTATTTTGATGCGATAACAACAATAATTAATAGCAAGCAAGAGAGGTCGTAAATTAAAAGGCAGTGAGAGAGAGTGAGAGCGATTAGGGTTTATGCCTCATTGTTTATCTTTTTCCCCATCATTAGTTGTTTGTTTTTTTTGTTGACTTTTTAATCATTAAATAGTGTTTACATTGATTTAATTTGTCAAATTTATTTTGTTTTACTCTTTTTCTTCTTGTTTACGTTTACGCTTATGTTTTTACGTTTTTATTTTTATTTATTTTTTCCAACTTTTACCACTTGAATGCTAAAATAAAGAAAACAAGAAATTTTTAGAAAAAAAAAAAAAAAACAATGATTTTGTTTTTATTATTTTCATTATAATAATTGTTGTTGTTAAATGTTTTTGTTAAAATGATATCACCGCATAAAAATACTTTAAATTGCTTTCTATTGTATACCAATTCGCACTCAAAACTCCGCTCGTATTATCTGGCAAACAAATAATATTTGTACGTCGTTAAATACAATACGAAACACAATACAAGTGTGATAAGTTTTAGTTTTCAATAAAAACATTTCCAAAAATAACTACAGACCACGGTAAATGATGGCAAGGGCATATGACGATACGCTATTCGTACTTCTTATTGGGTACTATTACATGATATGGCAAGAAAAAGTACTTCCTTGTTTTTCTCGTAGACACATGTAAATGGGTTATTTTCGTAATAACACTTGAGTCGATTTAAGTGTTTCATTGCCATTTTCCTTACTGTTAAGAACAATTCTTGTAATACCTCAAACTCTTGGCTACACTCAGCTTCTTCCTTCAAGTGTCTTAAAGAATAGTACAGTACTCGATGATAGTCTCTCACTATATTTTCATTACTTTATGTTTTCTACCAAAATATCGCAGATTCGTATGTCAAAAATTCTTCCAACAAAAATCTTTTCTGGCTCTTTCAATTCACACATTGTGGAATCTAGTGTTGATGTGATGAATAGGGGAAATGCTGCGCCTACCAGATTTGATCACGTAGGGGAGATATGCTCAGCGCTCCAGCATAAGATCTTACGACTATTGTTGTAGTTGAGGATTCTTATATGACTAGCCTGCTCTCGATGGTAAACGTCTGGCGAAAATGTTTCCCGATATCTGAGCTACAGAAAATTTTAGTCCTGTTAAGGAGCACAGGTTGATTTTACGGTGGAAACTTTGTATGGAATTGAGACAACTGCCGTCCTAATTTAGTTTCCAATATTTTTTCTGTCTTATTTCTTGAATCGAGATCCATGCTCGAAAACTGACGAAGAACGTTGCTGCTGCTAAATACCAATTTCACAGTATTACCCAGTTTAATCTAGGAAGTCAATTCGTAACCAGGTGGCATAAAAGCCACCACGTCGTTTATCTGCCTAGGAGAGTATGAGACAACATATACGGGTGTCAGATAAAAGCGCTTCTGATGTAGTCGTTCAGAATATCGCCACTGCTGGCAAAAATGTCGCAGGGGACGGTAGAGCAATCGGCGCTCATTGTAGAGAATGTTGGTGATGCGCATGAAGTTGTTCTTTTCTGAGTACAGACAGTACACAAGCTATTATTCGTGGACCGCTATGTGTCTGCAATCTTTAATCAAGCCATCCTAAATCGAGGCCATGAGTAGGATTTTTCATCGAAAATCATCAATAACGGCTAGGCCCATTTCCATCTCAGTGTCTATATGAATAAGCAAACTTTTCACCCCCGGGGCACTGAAGATCCACGTACAACACGCAAAGAACTACTGCACCCGTAAACAGTTAGTTGTGTAGTGTTTACGCTTAAGACTGCAACGGACTTTATTTTTCCAAAACGAATGAACTGCGTGTCATACTCAACGCTTTGGAACTGGGGAAGATATGGTTTCGATTGAATGGTGCATAGGCGCATACTACACGATCTATAAATTAAATTCAGGCGTTTGCATTTGCGGATTTGCTCTGGACACCGGATTTAAACGTTCCACGCTTTTCCTTTATCAGAATGGTATAACTTAGCTACTAAGTATGCGTTGCTCTGGATATTATGTATTTTTGTTGTAGAAACAATTCGAAAAACAATGAAACATTGTTGAAAATATTTGGCAGAAAATAGGCAAAGTTTGTCGTAGAAGTTCCCTGCAGTATATTCCCTGAAGTTGGAATTTAATCACTTCCGCGGCCTATGCTACATTCTATTTCACTTCCACTTCATATATTTTTAATTATCGTACAATTTTTTAAAATTTTTCAGAATCAAATGCCCAGATACTAATTTCCCTTTTTTTTCTTCTTTTTCCTTGCAGTGGCAGCAATCCGAAGACATCTGCCGTAAGAAAGAGATTCGCACGCAGTTGTACAAGTTACGTGAATCGCGCTTAAGAGATCTATATCAAGGTGATATAATGGCTGATAATACGGTAGCCGGTTTCGGTAAGGATCCATTGGCCACTAGCCATGGTGATGCTTTGGCCGATCAGAGTTTCCAAAGTTTGAAGTCTAAGGAGATACGTGACTCGTTGTCGCCCACTGAAATGAAATTCCAATCGATGGCTCTTAACAATCCCAACAACACCGGTTGGAATGTGCAATCGTCGAAGGAAGTTACCCCCGACGGTAGCGGTTTTCGTGCTGAAACCGTAGCCACCACCGATGGTGAGTGTTTTATTTCATCAGCTCTCAGAAGAGGAAGTATTAAAATTTTTTTGATTTTGTTTTGTAATAGGTGTGGAGCATATTAATGGCGGTACAGCCGAATTTAAGGGACGCAACGAACAGCGTTCCAGTGCCCATCATGAAGGCGACGATAAGAACTTCGTTAAGAAGGCCATGGAAAGTTCCAACTCTCATTTGCAGGAAAAAGTGGTCATTGGGGATGAGAACTCGGGTCGTACTGAAGTACGCACAAGTTCTTCCAAATCCACTTCCTCTTCACAGGTCTTTCAATCGTCAAGCAATGTGGAATACGAAGACGGCTATCCGGTACAATCCAATCAGCCTCAGAAGTATTTAATGGACTCCCCTAATCGCCATTATCAACCGCACGACTTACAGCAACGTCAATTACACGAAGAACAACGTTTACGTGAGGAACAACGTCTTTACGAACAACAATTCCAACAGCAACGCCAGCAGCAGCAGCATGAACGTCGCACTACTGATCAAATGACATCGACACAACGCCAGAACACCGAACAGAAAAATGTTACGCAAAATGTCCAAACCCAAGAGACTCATGAGCAGAACAAACGTTATGTGGACATGGATAAGGCCTCACCCGAATACCAACAGCATGTGCAAAATCTAATGCAACAGCCCGGTGAAATTATTTCCAATACCGTTGAATATCCCAAACCGAATGTAAAAATGATTACCACTGTGAAACGTTTGCCCGACGGTACTATTGTACGCAATAAACGTTACGAAACCGAGGAGGTGGCACCCTCTAGTGGCCCTTCTAATAGGCCAACATCATCAGCTCCAAATCAAACCCAAATAAGACGTGATTCTCAACAACCGCAACAACAGCCCGGTCATCCCGGCCAGCCCGGTCATCCCGGCCAACCCGGTCAACCCGGCAGGTATTATCAACCGGATGTTGCTGCCCGTTCGCCACAAAGGCCCAATGAGGATATGGTTGATAGCGCTACAACCACTCGTTATGTTCACGACACTCATAACGATGATGTAGAGACCAAAGTCACGTCTTCTGTTAAAAAATCAAGTCGTAACTTCTCTACTGAAACCACTTCCGAAACCATTCAAGAGTATGATGATCGTTATCCTCATGGTGGCGAACCTTCTGCTCGCCCTAAACCACAAACTAATGACTTCAGTACCCATGGCTTTCCCTCTGTAAGGCCTAATAAGCCTACCCAAGAATATCCATCGGAGCGTCCTCGCCCTTCTCCACAATATACTAATCAGGCGGCTCCTAAACCCAACGAAGCTGTGGTGCCACAACACTACACAGATGCCGTGGACAACGTTAGCGAACGCCGCATACCAACTGACGATGGCGGTGAGATAATTATTGTGAGCTCGGAAAAGAAACGCAACTATAAGACGCAAACTAATTCGGAACGTGTTGTGGAAACCGAACACATTGTTAAAGACGATCAACAAGATTTCACTACCCAAGGCTTTCCCTCTGTAAGAGAAACTGTACATCAGCCCAAAATGTATCCAAGTGAGAGACAAGTTCAGCCACATGAACAGGATTTTCCCTTGGATAAATTGCCACCCGGAGCGCGAATAACAAGACCCTCCAATACGCCTTATCAACCCGGTACTGATGACAACGTTGTAGTGAGCAATCAAAAGTCGCACACTAGCAAGTATAATACCAATACAGAGCGTGTTATCGAACATGAAATTATACGCGATGATCACGGTTATCCACGCACGCCTCAGCAAGTTGATAATATGCCCTATACCGTGACCACACCAGGTGATCAACAACCCCATGGAGAATTTCCAGGATCGCCAAGAAAACCGAGCAATATGGACTATTCCACACAAGGTTTTCCTTCGGCAAGAACCCCTACAAAGGGAGAGCATACTCCTCAGGGTGAATACCCTGGTTCACCTAGAACGACACCAGGTAGCGATTTCTCAACTCAAGGTTTCCCCTCGACAAGGACTCCGTCTAAACCGGCAGCAGGTTATCCAAGTTCTCCTCAGCAGGAATATCCAGGTTCGCCTAGAAAATCGCCTAACCAAGGTTATTCCACTCAAGGATTTCCTTCGGTTAGAACACCAGCTCAGGGCCATCCTTCAAATGGTAACGCTGAACCTAATAGAACTACACCTGGTTCAAAAACACCTCAACCTCGAACACCATCACCCAATAAATATAAAACACCCTCAAGCACCACCACCACCACTAGGGAGACCACGGAACGTGTGATTAGAAAAGAGAAAGAAGTTGATTCGGCTCATCGTGCATTTGCGGCTTCCTTGCGCAGCTCTCCTTCACCTATTGAACCGATCAGAAGAGATAGCCATACTACTGATTCCCATACAAGACATACACCAAGATCAAGTGTTTCTTCGGTGAAACCCTATAGACGGGACATGCGCGAAGGTTCCCATGACAGTGCACCATCGGAAACAAGTCGCATCAGCACCACTACAGTAACACGCAATACACCACCGCGCACTGTTGGTGGACGCACTGTGGTAACCCGCGTGGTTACTACTAAAACTGGCCTCGGCTCAAATGACTCGCTAACAAAGACAACGCCTAGAGGCTCTACCAAGTCACCCTCACCGGGTAAGACTGTTACCACCACCACCACTACGACCACTAGGACTAGTGGAAAGGCTCCAACACCCTCGAGAGATGTGCCAAAATCCACAGGTACGCATTGAATTTCTAAGCAAATGTTTTAATTGAAAAAAGTGGAAACTGTATATGTTCTCCAGATAAACAGCATACTCGTATTCCTACTACTACTACTTCTTCTATATTTATTAACGCTACACCACAAACCACAAAACCACAACCACTAACTACTACTCTCACAAAAATCCAAATTTCCGATAATCACAAGCTTCCAACACATTTGAAAAAGTCCAAAAGCGTCAGCAAAAGAAACCCTGTGCCAATATTCATCACACCAAACGATGCTAATGTTGTGGAAGAGATCATAGAAAAGCCTTGCATTAAGAAAAATTATTATAAGCTTGGTCTGTCCGAACCGCCATCATTAACCATACAAAAACAAGAAAATGCTGCAGCAATTGCAACGTCCAAACCATATAAATTGTCCCAGACAAATGGTAAGGCTAGATGAACTTAAATTTTTGTAAAATTAAGAAGAAAAAAAATTAGTTTCGATTCGAAATTCTTATAATCTCTCCTACACAAGCAATTTAATTTGTATGGTTTTTGCTTGGCAAACAAACAATACACTTGGCAACACTAAAACTGCACATTGACATGCTTCTTGCGCACTCTCTTTAATTATATTACACAACACAACACAAACACACACACGTTGAATTTCTCTGTCTCTCTCTCTGCCTTACACTCCTTACTGTTATCAAAGGCCTTTGGCGTGTTTTCAAAGAATCTCTCCTCTTCTTTCTCTTAATAAAGAATAACGGAAACGGAAGAAAATATTTCATAACGCATGGTGGCATGTAAACATTTTTTCAATTCTTCTTTCTATCTTTATTTTATTGTAAAATTAAATAAAAAAAACAAAACATGATAAAAATTATTAACAAAAAAAAAAAACAAGTTTTTAAATATCGTATAAAATTGTATTTTTTCCTCCTTTTTTTTAAAATTAAATTAAGTTTAAACTAACTTCACTGTATATGTAGTATGTACTTAATAAATATTTATGAAATTTTATATTTGTATTGTATTTGAATGTATTAAAAAAAAAACAAAAAAAAAATTAATAAAAAATAAAAAAATAACCCATTAAAACAAAAACCACTCATTGTAGTTGTAATTTATTGATTTAATATCTTCCTCCTCCTGCTCTCTCTCTCTCTCTCTCTCATACTCTCTTTTGATCGCTGTTTATTGACTAATGAATGATTAACACTTTAGTTTAATTTGTATAAAAATAAAACCGTTAATTGAGTAAAATTTTGAATTGTTTTTGTAATTGTTTAATTTAAAACACACAACAATATACAGTGCTTTCCGAAGAAATAAGGATGTAACGTTCAGAATTAAATAAAACTTTTTAAAAACTTATGTTGAAAGAACAACGCTGGATATTTTCTAAAGCAAGGGTTGCAATTAATAGTGTCTTCATTGGTGTTAGTATCCAAGGAAACTCTCTTAGAGTTTTTGCCAGAAGACTGCTGCGAAAAAGGCCCTGAAGACATATATTTTTTTTATATTTTGTATTTTTTTTCATGTTTGTTCAAGAAGTTCGAACTGAAGTTTGAACTACGTGGTCGCGTTTAATAAGCTAACACACAACTTACCAGGCTACAGCGACTGCACTAAATTATTTTTTTTTGGCATCGTTGATACTCTAGCAGGTTGTTGATTTGATTAACGTAGAACCCCACCATGAATTTCAAAAGTGACTGATCTTTCTACTTCATTTAGGGTTGATTATTTAGCTATATTTCCTCTTTCGAGTTTGAATAACAAGATAGATAGTTATCACGTAGACACGATCAATCAACCCAAATATGCTTTTGCGAAGCTTTATAAAGGGTGTTTTTTTATAGAGGTATAGAACTTTAAGTTGCAATAAAACAACGATGGATTATTCGATTGACATGAATTTTATTTATCCGAAAGATAATCTTGTGGCATTACATTTTAAATATGATTTCTGGCATATGACCGCCACGGCTGGCGCGGATGTAGTCCAATCTGGACGTCCAATTTTCGATGACTTTTTCCAACATTTGTGGCCGTATATCGGCAATAATACGGCGAATGTTGTCTTCCAAATGGTCAAGCGTTTGTGGCTTTACCGCATAGACCAATGACTTTACATAGCCCCACAGAAAGTAGTCTATCGGTGTTAAATCACAAGATCTTGGAGGCCAATTTACAGGTCCAAAACGTGAAATTAGGCGGTCACCAAACATGTCTTTCAATAAATCTATTGTGGCACGAGCTGTGTGACATGATGAGCCGTCTTGTTGAAACCATATCTCCTGGACATCATGGTTATTCAATTCAGGAATGAAAAAGTTTGTAATCATGGCTCTATACCGATTACCATTGACTGTAACGTTCTGGCCACCCTCGTTTTTGAAAAAGTACTGACCACTGATTCCAACAGCCCATAAAGCGCACCAAACAGTCAGTTTTTCTGGATGTAACGGTGTTTCCACATACACTTGAGGATTACCTTCACTCCAAATGCGGCAGTTTTGTTTGTTGACGTAGCCATTCAAACAGAAGTGCGCTTCATCGCTAAACAAAATTCGCTTATGAAAATCGGGAACAACGGTAATCTCGTTTTGGGCCCATTCGACGAATCTACGCCTTACTTGATGATCGTTTGGCTTCAAATCTTGCACGAGTTGGATTTTGTAAGCACGCAAACCAAGATCCTTCCGCAAAATCTTCCATAAAGTGGATGGCCACAGATCCAATTCCTGTGCTCGATGGCGGATGGACTCATTCGGGTCTTCCTCAATGCTACGCTCTACAGCAGCAATAGCTTCTTCTGTACGCACCGTACAGCGTCTCTGGGGATGCGAGTTATCAATAAGAGTAAACGTGGTGCGAAAACGTTCCATGGTTAATCGAATTAATCGCTCTGATGGACGATTTTGTCGACGATAAAATGGACGTAGTGCGCGATACGTTTTCCGCACAGAACCATTATTTTCGAAATAAAATTCCACTATTTGCAAGCGTTGTTCAGTCGTGAGTCTATTCATGATGAATTGCCAAACCAAACTGAGAATAAATCACTTGACAGCTGTTAAATCGGTCGCCATCTTGAAAAGTAATGCCAACTTAAAGTTCTATACCTCTATAAAAAACACCCTTTATTAATAAAGGGGCATTCGCTTCGCGAATAAAACATACATACTGCTATGATTTTGATGAAACTTTTAATACATTATAATGATTAGACCTTTCATTATTGTCTCCAGATTGTGTGTTGATCCTTTTATATTTTCAATCATTTTTGCGCATACCTTAGGTGGTATTTTAGCAATAAATTGACGAATACTACGATTGCATAGGATTACCAACGTTAAAACGATGTTTAAGGCCTAACGACACTGATTCGCATGATCTTGGCAGTCAATTGATGTCACCAAAATGTGAATTGATTTATGCTGGAAACTTTTTGTATAATCAATCCAATATTGTTCGTATTCTTGTTCAAATAATGCATATATTCTGGTTCATAATCCTCAATAGCAGATCAAAAGCTGTTGGTTATTATATGGCCATTTAAGTTCCCGTCGTTCCTATAAGTAGCATAAGGCCTCATTATTTAGTGACCAACATCTAACACGGGCTGTTAGTGTATTCATATGAACTCCGGTTTTAACTAAATTGCCACTCCATCCTACAAAAAAGTATGCCTTGTTGCTTAAATCGATTGGCCAGGATTATGACCTAGCTTTTACACCTGAGTGGCGTGGCGGGACGTCCAGTTTAAACGAACGACATATTTTTGAGAAACTTTTCACGGCAATTTGATTTTACTGTCAGAAGACTGCTGTCTTTTGCTGTTGTCTGTTGTTTTATATTTCTTTTTGTTCCAGATGTCTGAGCTGGGGTCTGAATCACATAATAAGCTGACATACTACTAGAATACAGTGGCTTTAAAAATATCTTCATGGTCGGCAATTTTTTCTAGAGATGCCTGTTTTGTTGTTTTCCAGTTAAGTTCATGTAATCAGCCATATTCGGCTTATTTCGTAAAATGCGAACTGCCCAGGGCAGACGTTAACCCATAAACAACCAATATCTACGTCTTAGTATGGATGTTACAGTTCTTTGCTGTCTTTATTACTGGAGACTAAGGCATACTGGGCTCGAGAGAGTACGAAGAATTTGGTACAGATGTTCCAGTGCTTTATTGTCTTCATTACTGGAGACTGAGACATACTGAGCCAGAAATTGTAGGAAGTATTTGGCTTCTGAAAAGCAATCAAATTTTCTTATTTGTTGAGTTAGAAACGCCAAGACATAGATCCACATATAACAACCAGCTGTAAAGACCGATAGACTTCTGCTTTTTCCTTTCTGACTATGAAAACTCACTCACTTGTAGAGCAACCAGGCATGAAACCATGTTGTTATGAACCAATAATACGCACGAATTGGGTTGATTAGGAAGGGATTTTAGATCCAGCTTAAGTTATAGAATAATATACCGTTTTGAGGATCCCGCCGATCAAAATTCATTGGTTTCTTATCATTTAGTTTTCCTAAATAAGATTCCCAGATTCGATTTAGAATCGCTAATACCCACGATTTTTATTATTTCTAAGGGAGTTACAAAGATTGTCGATCATGGCATGACAATGGGAAGAAAAAATAAACTTTTATTAACGTTTCCAAAATACCTTCGGTCAGCACTGTATTAAGTTATTGTACTATAATAATGTGTGGTGGCGAATTGTAATTGATTGTGTGATAAAAACTTGTGATCAACAGACAAATCACCAGTAAAAAAACCATCACCATCACATCAACCACAACCTCAACCCAGTGCACCAAACCGTAGTAGAAGTAGTACACCTTCATATAATAATAGAAAACCAATACCAATACCAACAACAACAACAACAACAACTACTACTCCAACAACTAAATTGGTTGATAATGATGATTATGTTGATGATGATGAAGTATATCCATCACCATTATCACCATCGTTTAGCTCTAGAAAACCCCAAAAAATTGCTCCTCCTAATGCTACTGAACCTAAAACACCACAAGACGATTGGCAAACGCCTAACAAACCCGCCGTTACTGATATTGATGATGAGCGTAGAACTGTGCAACGTGAAACGACATTTGAGAAAAATGAGAAGGACTCTGGTCCCACCACCAGACGACCATTAGATGAAACGGAAAAGCCACGTAAACCTTCGTATCAGCCACAACCCAATGTCGAATGGGTTATTGTTGATGATGTTGATATTGAGGATCAGGATCGCGATGATGACGATGATGATTTCACCACGGAAGTGGTGGACTCCAGAGAGCATCTTAAAAAGACCACACGTAACTTAATTGTAAATGAAAAACGTACTCCTTTGGCGCCTTTGAAAGGCCAGAAATCGCCTCTTAATAACGCCGATAAAACTCGTAAGCCCGTCACCTCAAAACCGAACGATAAAGTTCCACATCAGGGTAGACCTCAGAAATCTTTACCCGACTCTAGAAGTCCATTGCATACTCCCTCTAAATCCCAACCCAAAGCGGTGGATAATAAGCCAATAACGAAAACCTCTCCCAAACCATCATTACCTTCTTATACTTCGCCTTTAAGGCGACCTGTAGGTAAAGTTCCAAGTGATGTTCCTTCTAACACGACGAAAAGAACTGTTAAAACTTCTAGCCAAGTTATAAAAGACACAACTACTAGACTTATCGCGGACAACAGAATGTCGGGAAGACCTACAAAGCAACCTCATCCTCAACCTCAAACTCAGAGTCCTGTGCGTAAACCAAACAAAACTGGAGTTACCCAAAAAAGTCTACCACAAGAGAAAACACCTCAAAAGACTACACCTTTGGCAAAATATCCAGAACCTGAAACTGACGACGATACTATAACCATTATTGAAACTACGGAAACAATAAAGAGGAGACCAGAAAGTCCATTTGAAACTCCTGAGTCAGTGCAGGAAAGGCCTTACAATGTAAACGAAAAACCAGACTACAATAAGCCCTTAGATGGTGAGCCTAATAAGCCTAGGCAAGGTATGCCATACGGTGAAGAACCCCAGCATCCAACTCCTTTGCATGGTACAACAGAAACTCAATTTATAAACATCGAAACCTCTGAATATCGTTTGCCTGAAAGAGACTCCCCTCAAAAACCTTACATTCCTGGTTACAACGAAACTGAACCCATTGAACCCACTGATCTTACACCTGGTTATGATAAGCCTCAAAGCCATAAGCCCATTGATGCTTATAGAGAACCCAAAGAACCTATTCCCGGTAATAAAACACCTCGTTCAGAACCTTTCGTCACAGATGTTGATGAATCTGTTACGGAAGACGAAACTGTTGTTACTTCCACCCACAGAACAGTGGCCAAGCATATACAGAAATTTGAGTCCAATACTTTGAAAGATACTACGCCCAAACAACTGAAAGGACCCAAGTCACCACCAAAGCCTCTACAGAAGCCAACCAATCAAAGGAAACCCGAAGAACCTTTGCGAAGAAGACCTCAATCTCCAACTAAAAAAGTTTCCCCCACACGTGCTCCGAAGAAACCTAAAGAGCCTGAAACTTTTGATCAAGAACATCCAGAACAGTTGAGGCCTTCTATGCCTAGATATACTGAGGATGGTGAAGAAATTGTTGAAGAATTTGTCCAAGAGACCACAAAAGTGGAAAAATCTTTCCATCCAGAGAAAAAGTCCCCTGAAGATTCTAGATTCCCTGGTCAAAAATATCCAAATGAACCTTTTGGCAGAAGGCCACAATCGCCTGAGAAATATACTCCTAAAGATTCTAAAACTCCTGTGAGAAATCAAGAAAAGCCAGGTGAAAGATATCCAGCAGAACCTTTCGGTAGAAGGCCACAATCGCCTGAGAAACATACTCCTAAAGATTCTAAAACTCCTGTGAGAAATCAAGAAAAGCCAGGGGATAGATATCCAGCAGAACCTTTCGGCAGAAGACCGCAATCGCCTGAGAAACACACTCCTAAAGATTCTAAAACTCCAGTGAGAAATCAAGAAAAGCCAGGTGAAAGATATCCAGCAGAACCTTTCGGTAGAAGGCCACAATCGCCTGAGAAACATACTCCTGAAGATTCTAAAACTCCAGTCAGAAATCAAGAAAAGCCAGGTGAAAGATATCCAGAAGAACCTTTCGGTAGAAGGCCCCAATCGCCTGAGAAACATACTCCTAAAGGTTCCAGTTCTCCTGTGAGAAATCAAGAAAAGCCAGGGGAGAGATATCCAGCAGAACCTTTCGGTAGAAGGCCACAATCGCCTGAGAAACATACTCCTAAAGGTTCCAGGTCTCCTGTGAGAAATCAAGAAAAGCCAGGGGAGAGATATCCAGCAGAACCTTTCGGTAGAAGGCCACAATCGCCTGAGAAACATACTCCTAAAGGTTCCAAATCTCCTGTGAGAAATCAAGAAACGCCTGGACAGAAATACCCAGAAGAGCCTACGGGTAGGAGACCAAAATCGCCTGAAAAACAGACTCCTAAGGATTCTAAAACTCCTGTAAGAAGCCAAGAAAAGCCTGGTCAGAAATACCCCGAAGTACCTTCAGGTAGAAGACCAAAATCGCCTAGTAAGCCTTTGTCTCCAACTCGTATGCCCAAGAAACCTGCGGATAATGAAACATCCCGAACCAATGTCAACACTAAGAAACTCTTCTTTGAAGAATATCCACAGAAAACTGGACCAAAGGGACGCAAACCTTTGGAATCGGACGATGATGAAACCGTAATAGAATCAACTGTTATTAGTTCTACGAAAAAATTGATAACAACTGAGCAAGAAATTCAGGACATTGAAAAACTAAGGGATTCTAAATCTCCTCTAAGAGTTCAAGAGAAACCTGATCAGCAATATCCCGAGGAACCTTTCGGTGGAAAACGGCCTCATTCACCAAATCGATTTGATTCCCCATCACGTTCACCTGTAAAGGAACAGCCTGGTCAAAAATTACCACAATTGCCAACCAAACCGGGTACACCAACCTTCATTTCCAAGAAACCTGAACAAACTAAGCCTAGGGAAAGCGAACCTCTAGACACTGATGAAGAGGAAACATTTGTAGAGACCAGTGAGTTCATTGTCAATACTAGAAAAGAAAAATTAATAAAACCGGATGATAAGACCCCAACATCCGTTAGAGATCTACCGAAACCGGTTTGTCTGTTTCCTAGGGAACCTTCTGGACAACGACCACAATCGCCCAATAAATCAGTTTCTCCAACACGCACTACTAAGAAACCGGTGGATGACAAGACCCCACTATATCCAAAGGAATCCGAACCTAAGGGCGTTAGACCTTTAGATACCGACGACGATGATGAGACAACGTTTACAGAAACACAGCAATTTGTCATTAATACCACAAAGAAACTCATCACAACTGAGCAGGAAACTCAGGATAAGAAATTCCCTAGAGATTCCAAATCTCCACAGCGATTACAAGAAAAACCAGACCAGAAATATCCAAAAGAACCTTCTGGCAGACGACCTCAATCACCCACAAAACCCGTTTCTCCTAATCGTTTTCCAAAGAAACCAGAGGAAAAGAGGCCCAAGGGATTCAAACCTTTAGATACCGATGATGAGCAAACAGTCGTAGAGACAAGTGAATTTGTAATTAACACCACCAAGAAACTTATAACGACTGAACAAGAATTCCAGGAAACCGATAAACCATATCGTCCAGGCAGAAAACAGCCTAAAGACACCAAATCTCCTGAACCTGCTGACAAACATCCTGCAAAACCATCTGGAAAAAGACCTCAATCGCCCGATAAACATGTTTCTCCTACAAGGACTCAAAAGCAGCCTGTAGGCGAACAAATATTTGAAACGACGAAAACTACGAAAGTTATGACGAAAGAAACCACACAGGAAACGCAGGAGTTTGAGTATCCAGAAGAAACTCGACCAATTGACCAACCTTCCGGCAGATATCCTTCTCCTAGCCGCCTACAAAAGAAACCTGAAGAAACGGAACCAGTATTTGGTAGACCTCAATCGCCCAACAAACATGTTTCACCCTCACGTTCACCAAAAGAACCAGAACCCTCTGTGAACGACCAAACTTTCAGAAAGACTTTAAGAACTGATAAGGAACCACATAAAGCTGCTCCAACAACACAGCCTAAACCGAAAGGACCAAAATCCTCTGCTAACAAACCCACGGACACGGACTCTGAGGAAGAAGAAACCTTTACCGAGACCAGTGAGACCGTAGTTAAGTCCACACAGAAGCGTGTAGTAACGCAGGAAGAGGAGACTTTGGAATATGAACAACCGAAATATCCTGGAGATAACACGGTATCGCCATTACGGGAACACCCGAAATATCCTGGAGATAAGCCGGTATCGCCATTACGGGAACACCCGAAATATCCTGGAGATAAGCCGGTATTGCCATTACGGGAACAACCGAAATATCCTGGAGATAAGCCGGTATCACCATTAAGGGAACAACCTAAAGAACGTAAACCTTTGGACACGGAAGATGATGATACATGTGTAGTGACCAGTGAGTTCATTATTAATACAACCCAAAAACGAACTGTAACTGAAACTGATGAACCCGTTCGAGGTGATTCACCCACTCGTTCTCAAAGAAGACCTCAAGAACCTCAAAAACCTAAACATGTATCTCCTGTAAGATCTCCTAAATTGCCAGTCGATGATGAGACATTCAAGACTTCTTTGAGATCTGAGAAAATTATTACAGAGAAAACAACCAAAATGTTTACGGATGACAAACCTAAGGCTGGTTTCCCTGACTCAGATAGGCCAACAGACACGGATGAAGAGGAATATCCTAAGAAACCCATAGATTTTATTAAGGATACAACGCAAAAGCTTATTACTAGTGAGCGACAAATACCGGATATTGAAAAGAAACCTAAGAAAGGCTTAAAGGAGCCTTTAGTTCCCGAAAATTATGTGACAGAGACTGTGACAATAACAACCACTCAAAAGTTAGATAAAGATGACTATCCTGAGGGAACAATTCCTGGCCAAAACTACTACAAACCCCGTGATATCTCCCCATCAACAATACTTAAAATAAGAGAAGGATCTCTATCTCCCCATAAACCTGGAAGACCTGAGGAAATTTCACCATTAAAAGGTCAGAAAAAACCGGAAAGATCGCCTTCTCCTAGTAAGCCGAAGTCGCCAACAAGAATTCACAAGAAACCCGAAGAAAAACTGCCTGTGGATGATGAAACCTATACAAGCAGTTTGAAAACCACGAAAACTGTTCGGGAAAAACACATCACAACGATTGGCATTGAAGAATATCCAGAGGAAGGCGATAAACCCCGTGAAACTTCACCCTATAGAACTCAGACAAAGCCAGAACGATCACCATCTCCAGGTAAACCAAAATCGCCAACGAGAAGTTACAACAAACCCGAGGAAAAACTGCCTGTAGATGATGACATCTACACGTCAACTTTGAAAACCACAAAAACAGTTCGGGAAAAAATCGTCAGAACAATTGACGATGAAGAATATCCTGAAGGCATTACTGACAGCGATAAACCGCGCAGAACTTCTCCTTCAAGAACTCAGAAAAAGCCAGAAAGATCTCCATCTCCCAATAAACCAGGTTCACCAACAAGAACTTATAAGAAACCGGAAGAAAAACTGCCCGTGGATGACGAAACCTACACTACCAGTGTGAAAACCACAAAAACAGTTCGGGAAAAAATCGTCAGAACAATTGATGACGAAGAGTATCCCGAAGGCATTACTGACGGCGATAAACCCCGAGGAACTTCTCCTTCTAGAACTCAGAAAAAGCCAGAAAGGTCTCCATCTCCCAATAAACCAGGTTCATCAACTAGAACTCCCAAGAAACCTGAAGAACAACTGCCAGTAGATGACGAAACCTACACTACCAGTGTGAAAACTACAAAAACAGTTCGGGAAAAAATCGTCAGAACAATTGATGATGAAGAATACCCAGAAGGTATAACTGAAGGTGATAAACCCCGAGGAACTTCTCCTTCTAGAATTCAGAAAAAACCAGAAAGAGCTCCATCCCCTAATAAACCAGGTACACCAACTAGAACTCACAAGACCCTTGAAGAAAAACTGCCTGTGCATGACGAAACCTACACTACCAGTGTGAAAACCACAAAAACAGTTCGGGAAAAAATCATCAGAACAATTGATGATGAAGAATACCCAGAAGGTATAACTGAAGGTGATAAACCCCGAGGATCTTCTACTTCCAGAACTCAGAAAAAGCCAGAAAGATCTCCCTCTCCCAACAAACCAGGTTCACCAACAAGAACTCAAAAGAAACCTGAAGAAAAACTGCCCGTGGATGACGAAACCTACACTACCAGTGTGAAAACCACAAAAACAGTTCGGGAAAAAGTCATCAGAACTATTGATGACGAAGAGTATCCCGAAGGCATTACTGATGGTGATAAACCCCGTAGAACTTCTCCTTCCAGAACTCAGAAAAAGCCAGACAGATCTCCATCTCCCAGTAAACCAGGTTCACCAACTAGAACTCACAAAAAACCTGAAGAAAAACTGCCCGTGGATGACGAAACCTACACTACCAGTGTCAAAGCCACGAAAACAGTTCGGGAAAAAATCGTCAGAACAATTGATGATGAAGAATATCCCGAAGGTATAACTGAAGGTGATAAACCCCGGGGATCTTCTCCTTCCAGAACTCAGAGAAAGCCAGAAAGGTCTCCACCTCCCAATAAACCAGGTTCACCAACTAGAACTCACAAAAGACCTGAAGAAAAACTGCCCGTGGATGACGAAACCTACACTACCAGTGTGAAAACCACGAAAACAGTTCGGGAAAATGTTATTAGAACAATTGATGACGAAGAGTATCCCGAAGGCATTACTGACGGCGATAAACCCCGTAGAACTTCTCCTTCCAGAACTCAGAAAAAGCCAGAAAGATCACCCTCCCCCAGTAAACCAGGTTCACCAACTAGAACTCCCAAGAAACCTGAAGAACAACTGCCAGTGGATGACGAAACCTACACTAGCAGTGTGAAAACTACAAAAATAGTTCGGGGAAAAGTCATCAGAACAATTGATGATGAAGAATATCCCGAAGGTATAACTGAAGGTGATAAACCCCGTAGAACTTCTCCTTCCAGAACTCAGAAAAAGCCAGAAAGGTCTCCATCTCCCAATAAACCAGGTTCACCAACTAGAACTCAAAAGAAACCTGAAGAAAAACTGCCAGTGGATGATGAAACCTACACTACCAGTGTGAGAACCACGAAAACGCTTCGAACTACGACAACGTTTGATGGTAAGGAATATCCAGAGGGCTATATACCAAGAGATATTTCGCCTTCAAGAACTCCAAAGGAACCGAAGAGACCATTGTCTCCCAGTAAACCAGGTTCACCAACAAGAATTCAAAAGAAACCTGAGGAAAAGCAGCCTTTGGATGACGAAACCTATACCAGCAGTGTGAAAACCACAAAAACTATTCGGGAAAAAATCACAAAAACATTTGATGATGAACACTATCCAGAAGGCGATAAACCACGAGACATATCTCCTTTAAAAGGCCAGAAAAAGCCGGAAAGAACTCCCTCACCTACTAAGCCTAGTTCGCCGACAAGAACTCAAAAGAAACCTGCGGAAAAAGTGCCCCGGGATAATGAAACCTGCAAGACGACTTTGAAAACCACAAAAACTGTGAAGGAACAAATCATAAAAACACTTGACAATGAAGAATATCCAGAAGGTTATACACCAAGAGATACTTCTCCTTCAAGACCTCAAAAGAAACCTCAAAGAACACCTTCACCAAGTAAACCTGGTTCTCCCACAAGGCAACAGAAGAAACCTGGAAATCAAGAATATCCACAATCGCCCAGTAAAGATGTGCCTTTCCCAATCGATGAAGATGACAATGTCACAAAGCCAAGTTATCTAAGTTCACCGAAATCTAAGCCCAAATATAATAAACCGGGAGATAGTGTGCTTAATACTTCACAAAGGCTTATAACCAGCGAAAGGGAAGTAATAGAAACCGATAGAAAAGTTCTTAGGGGACCTCATTATCGTACACCTTCACCAGACAAGGAAATACCGAAGGATTCTAGACAGAAACCTGATAAGGAACGCTCTCCTACACGTAGCCCTCAAAGGCCTACAACCGTGCAGGATGAAACATTCAAGAAAACGTTAAGAACCACTGAAGTTATTACCGGTAAGAAGCCAAAGGACCGTAAACCTAAAGGAAATGAGCCTAGAGATACAGATGAGGATGAAACAACTTCGGAAACTGAGGAAATAATGGTAGAAACTTGCCAAAAGAGTTATATTATCACAGAAAAACCAGATGATCTTAAGCCAACGGAAAAGAAACCGGAGGATAAGGAACCTAAAACCGAAAAAACTTACCCGGTAGATACGAAAATCACGCCAGAAGATAAACCCGAAAAGCCTTGGAAAGCTCCTCTAGCTGAATTCATTGTGACGGAACGTAAAGAAACTCCGGATGGTGCCTTTATTTCTAAAACTACCGAACCTAGCTCACCAACCTCTCCGACATCTCCCACATATAAAAAGAAGGGAGCTGGTCGTAGAGATACGTTTGAAGAACGCTGTAGACAGATTCTAGGCATGGAGAGTTATGGCGATACACCGGGCAATTACAAGAACAAGCCAATGCCAGAAGTGGAAGAAGAACCTAAGAAGCCAGATATTACGAAACCAGTTACGACGGAGAAACAGGATTTAAAGGATACAACGGTATTTCAAGTGAAAATTGAAGATTGTGATGAGGATGATGAGCCCTTGTCCATAAACAGTGTTAAGAAAACTTTGCACAAACAGATCCATACCAATGAACCTTTGGTAAAAGAACCGAAAGACACGGAACCTGAGTTCAAACCTAAAGGTGAGCCTAAAAAGAAAACACCCGAATCAGAAGATAATGAAAGTGAATTGGTTCACACAACTACCAGGACTACCACGGTGCAAAAGAAATCACCAAGAGAGCCCGAAAAGAAACCAAAGGGTCAACCACAGGGCAAACATCCCGAAGAACCAGAGTGTGAGGAAAATGAATACGGCTACACAGTTACTAAGACAACCGCGGTTCATAAGAAATCGAGCGAAACTAAACCAGATGAACCCAAAGAACCAAGCTTTCAAGCTAAACAGCATCCCAAAGGTCAACCTAAGGGTAAACATCCTGAAGAACCTGAAGTCGAGGACGACGAAAATGAATTTGGCTACACAGTTGAAAAGACAACCACGGTACATAAGAAATCAGATGAAATTAATACCGACAAACCTAAAGAACCAAGTTTTGAACCTAAACAGCAACCCAAAGGTCAACCTAAGGGTAAACATCCTGAACAACCTGAATTTGAGGATGATGAAAATGAATACGGCTACATAGTCACCAAAACAACTACGGTTCATAATAAATCAGGTGAAAATAAACCCGATGGACCAAAAGAACCAAGTTTTGAATCAACAAAGACAATTAAAGGCCTACCTAAGGGTAAGCAACCTCAAGAACCTGAATTCGAAGACGATGAAAACGAATTAGGCTATACAGTCACGAAGACAACCACGGTACATAAGAAATCAGGTGAAACCAAACCCAAAGAACCTAAAGACCCAGGTTTCGAACCTACAAAGCCACTTAAAGGTCAACCTAAGGATAAAAAACCACAAGAACCTGAGTACGAGGACGACGAAAACGAATTTGGCTATACAGTCACGAAGACAACTACAGTGCATAAGAAATCTGGTGAAATTAAACCTAAAGAACCTGGTTTCGAACCTAAAAAGACACCCCAAGGTCAAACTAAGGATAAACAACCTCAAGAACCTGAATTTGAGGAGGACGAAAACGAATTTGGCTACTTGGTTACTAAAACAACCACTGTGCATAAGAAATCTGGTGAAATTATACCTAAAGGACCAGGTTTTGAACCCACACAAAAGCCTAAAGGTAAACCTGTAAAGAAAACTCCCCAAGAACCAGACAATGAGGAAAGCGATGTGGTGCATAAGGTTACCAAGACCACCATTATACATAAGAAAACGGGAGAAACTAAGCCTACTGATGATACCGATGACTTATCTGAACCCGAAGTCTGTATCTCCTCTAAGCATGTGGATAAAACCTTGAAGAAACAGTATGAAATTGTAAATAAAGAAGTGAAAATAACCCGCAAGTCCTCACCTACTTCCACACCACGCAGTGGTTCTCCTACGAAAAATTCAACTACTCCTAAAAGCTCAACTACGTCCTTAAAAGGTGTTTCGCCCACTAAAGAAACGCCTAAACGTAAGCCTAGCAAAGATAATATTGAACCCAAAACATCAACCAGAAAACCCTCTACAAAAGACGAAACTTCCACAACAAGCATTAAGGAACGTTTGAGATCTACGACACGCAAAACCAAGTCTCCCCCAAAACACGATCAGATAGATGGCTCAGATAATTCATCTCCTGATCACAGCCCTAGCCACTTAAACGAACGCCGCAGATCCAGTAACATATCTGTGAATACCGAAATCATTATCGAACACACTGACACAGAAACGAATGCGAAAAAAGAGGTAAAAAGACCCCAAGATTCAGTTTATCGCGATATTATCGATTCCACTGTAATGCCAGAAAAACTAACACGTCGTATGCCTGTTACCGAACGTAAGGAATCGGCTCCAGTGCAACGGGTCACTACAAAAGATAAGGACTCGAAAATGTCACGATCCACTAGTGAAAACTTGATAAAGGTTAAAAAGCCCGAACCACATAATGTGCCATCTAAGGGCTCGCCAAAACCAACGGAACACCGCAGTAGACCAAATAAATGTTTTGCCACCAAAACTATTAATTTAAGTCCTACGGAACGCCTGACGGAAAGTGAAATAATGGACAATGTTATTATTGACATACAACATGCCAAGAGTTCGCGGGAACCTTCACCCGATAAAATTGTACCCACACCGGTACCAGCTCATTTGGATACCGGCAAACCTAGATATCCCGATAATGTGCAAGAACCCGAAGATGATTTGCCCAAAAGGAAATCTGTGGTCAAAAATATACCCATCTTTGAGGAAGAGCACAATGCCTATGTGGGCTGCCATATTACCGAGATAAACGTGGAGAAAACCGATTCCCTAGACTATAATAAGCAAATCATACAAAATCCGATTGTAGAGGCACCACCCAGTTTGGATTATATAACTGCGGATAAAACAAATACCGACGAGGAAACTGTCTTAACGGTAAACGAAAAAGTCATGAAATTCCAAAACATAGCCGAAGAACAAACGAAACCAAAAACATCCGAACCTTTTCACAGAGTATTAGATGTGGTGACAACAGTGTCAGAGGATGATGAATGCCTTTTAACGGTCGATGAGAAACGAGAGAGATTTTTGAAAACCTCTGAGCTTAAGAAACCGGAGAAAACTGTAAATATTGAGCAAGAGCATATGGATGATGAGGATGAGGATTATAAAGAATTTGTGAGAAATGAACGCATTTATGCTGCCAAATTAGCTCCCATGACACCACAAAAATCTCCCGAATTAGTGCGCACAATATCAAGAAACATTTCACGCCACAATGATTTGGACTCTCACGATCAACACGAACAACAACCGCAGCAGAGGCCTGGCATTAATGAGGCCACTGAGGATTATACCCCAATGCATACACGTGAAGATTTCGTGGAATGTTATGAAAATAATTCAAAAAAATCCACTCAAGAATTCGAGGTGAGTCATCATCATCATCAGACACAGACACACAGTGAAAAACTTTTAACTGATGAGCGAAAGAAATACCAACAGACCAACGTTACAGACGAAGATGGTAACGATCGTCAAACCGAATACCTGAACACAGAGACAACCGATGACGAAGAGTTAATACCGCTCTCAAGCAAACATACTACCATCATTGAAAAGCGACGTCAAAAAGATATTTTAAGCAGACCATCGGTATTTGAGGGCCGTAATAAACCAACAGCAACAACACCATCAACTTCAACATTAAAGTGCAACAAGTCACCCGTTAAAGATTCACAGAAATTACGCACACAGCCAAACACTTCAGCTACAAAAACAAAAACAACACCAACCAAAACGACGACTACCGTAGAAACAAACAAACCCAGACAACAATCGCCTCCGTCGCGTAAAAACACTGACATTGATTACGAAGTATTAAGTGTTGGCAATAACAACAACAAAAACATTATCTCAAAGCAAACAAAAAATTATAAAGAGAGTGTTGGCGTCAGCAGCGACGTTGCCGTCAGCAGTAAAACTAATGATTTGAAAAAACCCTACAATAGCAGTAATCGTACAAAACCTAAGCAAAATATGCCAGTAAGCTCCAGACCAGCACGGAATACACATGAGGACGAGTTTGACGCGGATGAAATTAATGTAAATACCACGCATACAACAGCAACAACAATAAAGACGACACCACAACAACACAGTTCTACCAACTCATCGCCTTTACAGCCTTCGAAATTCCCAACAACAACAACAAAAGAGCACTACCACGTAGAAATATTAACCAATACTAACGAACCATCATTATCAACCAGTCCAGACGAAAGGCCTGACCTTGATGAAATTGTTCTAGAGCCCAGCAACAGCAGAAAGCCGAAAACTAAAATGTCAACAACAACCACAACCATGGATTCAGTGGCAGCCAGAAGAACATTATTTGAGAATAATTCTTCCAGTGGCCAATCTACACCTACCAAGCGTACACCTTCAGTCAGTCCTATGAGTGGTCGCAAACCTTCCTACATGGATCATACCAAGAGCTCTTTAGAGCATACCAGACGTGATTCCTTGGAAGTAAATAAGACCCATTACTCGCGTAAACCTTCTCATCCTGATGAAGATGTTACCACAACAGATCGTAATTCTACCGTTAAGTTTGACATGCCACACGGCAAGCGGCCTTCTGTTCAAAGGCCTGCGTCCACCAATGAAGAAATCGATGTTGAAGAAATTTTCGATTTAGAAATCCTAGAAAAATTGCTGGAGACCGTGCAATCGTATGAAATAAGACGTAGACTTAGAGCCCAAATACGATTGGTAAAGAAGAATCAAAAGAATGAATTGATAAGCCAAACTGAGGTATTAACTACCAAGGTCTCACCCAGCAAAGGTATGAAACCCACCAGTGCCACTAGCACAGAGGAAACCGTAGTAGATACAACTGCCGTAAGTAAAAAGGAAACTAAACAGACGTCTACGAAAAAGGAGTACATTTTTGAAGAGGCCTATTTGCCACCTTCACGTAAAACTCCACAAAGCAAACGTTATGGTCACGAAACAGAGCCTACACCCAAGAAATCAACACGTCAGCCTAGTCCAGACCAATTAAAAGAACAAGTAAGTACCACAACTACAACTTCTCAAAAGCAATACTACTACCAGGACGATTACGAGCAAGAAGAGTTTAGAGAAATAACACACGAAGGCTCACCTACACGGCAGTCACCCACTAGAAAACCCAAATCCTTACAAAGCTCACCAGATAGGCAGCATACATCGCCGGAAAGCAAAAGTCCTGTAAGAGACCACGAACGTAGCCGTAGTCCCCAAAGTAAACCCTTAAGGAAGACGAGCTCACATAGTCCCGATAGCAAAACCTCACCCTCACGACGCAAATCTTCTACTACGTCCTCCACCACCGTTACTTCCACGACCAGCAAACCCATAACGAAACGTATAACCACGACCACCACAACTACCACTACTGCTCCTACCAATGGTGCAAAATCTCATCCCAACGATGATAATAACAGAACACCTGTTTGGGCCGATCGTAAAAATATTTTAAAGGCTCCTGGTTCAACGACGCCGAAAAAGCCCACTACCACGCCATCCAGTGCGGTGGATACACGTTCGGGTTATACCAAGTCGGTAAAGTCGAAAACTAGCCAGAAACAAGTCACACATAAATCATCGCTTGTGGATGATGACTGTATTACGTCCAGCTATGGTATTGGTCCTACGGATGAAAATGGTTTGCCACTCTTCGGCATAAGGGCTTTGAAAAAGAAAAGGCCCCAAGTGGAACCCAGTGAAACAACAGAAGGTAAGAGGAAATTTCCCAAAAAAAAAAAGTACTTTTTTTTTTCTTAAGAAAGTGTTCTTTTACCAAGAAAAGGTACTTTATTAAAAAGACGTGTTTTAAAAAGTACTTTTTGGAAAAAAGTACTTTTGGAAAAAGGTACTTTTTCATTGTAAAAATTAGAAAAGGTACTTTATTTTGGAAATATTGTTTTTTAAAAAAGTACTTTTTGTAAAAGAGTACTTTTTCATTATAAAAAATATTGTTTTCTTATGAAAATTCCTTTTTTAGAAGTCACCGGCTATGTAGTCGAAGAGAAATATTATTCGGATAGCAAAACAAAACCCACAGTGGAACGCAAGGAGTTTATCTACTCCACAAATCCCGATGAATTGGAAAAACTTAAAGAACAGGTAGAGGTTACCAGCAGTACCATAAAGTCCCTTAAAGATGTCGATGTTAAGGAAACACGTCAGGCGGCCTTAATTGTAAAATGATTTGCAAAATAACTGTAAACTTTTTTTTAAATATATTCCTCCCTCTCTTACAGACCAAATCTGCTATTAAAGGTGCGCCCGGTGCTATTTTACGTTCTAGTCCAGAAGATGATTTTCTTGATACGACCAGCAAATATGTGCGCAGAGGTTCAGTTAAGGAAATGAGTGAAAAATTTATACAAAAAGAGGCTTCATCTACTTTAACGGAAAAGACTAACAATTATCCTAAAGCGGGTTTGATATTGCGCACCAATTCACGTAAAAATAGTCGCGATAATGATAATGAGGCAGACAATTATGGTAAGTAGAACGGCAGGAAAAGAGAAAATAAAGTGCTTTCCATTACATAGAAAAAATGCATTTTTTTAGAAACTTATAAAACCACCCGCATACAACATCATTCCACTGTATTGGGTGATTCGGATGGTGGTGGTGAACATGAATATGAAGTCGAGGAAGTTGCTAGTCGCCACTCAGGTCGTTTTGTAAACGAAAGCGAAAGTGAATGTGATTCAATAAAGACTCAGCGTGAATTTAAAAAAGTCACCTCGTCTTCCTCGTCTTCAATGGCAACACGTTCATTCCTCAACAGTCAGGGTGAGGAGAGAGTCATTACAAATGTTAGCGATTGTTTGGAGCGTATGCGTAATGCTGATAATGGTAAGAAATCAGAAACTGTTTTTCTTTTTTATGGTCACTGAACTCATTATTTACTGAGTCATTTCCTTTTGTATCTTTTTAATTTTTTTCTTTCTTTTGCGATTTGTTTACTAAAAGTTGTGGAAGTGGGTGATAGTGCAGAGGATCAAGAGGCCAGAGCTTTGCTTAATAAGTTTTTGGGTGCCAGTATTATAATGAAGGGTGTTGAGTCATCTATGCCAGCGGCGGCGGCGGCTTCATCATCATCGAATCGTCAATCGAAAATCATTACAACTACAACGACCAGCAGCAATTTAAGCGACGATTATGATGACGATAATACTGCTAAACACGAGGTATTATTATAGAAACAGATTTTTCTTTTTTTCTTTTTCGTTTCATTTCTTTTTTCATTTCTCTTGAATGGATATTCATTATCAGCAAATATTTTAATTGTTAAGGAACTTTTTTTTATAAACATTTAATTTTTATTTTGAACAATTAAACATTTTATGGAAACATTTTGTATTTCATTCAACATTTCTAAGGAATTAAAACTAAGAAAAGCCTTCCTTCACCTACAGCCATAAACCTAAAACAGTTTCCCCTTCATACACACATACATACATAATTGATCATTACAACCCATCAGTCCGGATTACGACCTAGCTTCTTACACCACTTTTATACATACGTGGCGGGACCTACAGTTTAAACTCGACTCCGAACGACAGATTTTTGAGAAACTTTTCATGGCAATTTTTTTTTACTCTCAGAGTTTTTGCTATAAATCTGCTGAAAGGAAGTCGCCGAAAAAATATTTTTCATATTTCGAATTGATCGAGATGCCTGACCTGGTGTTGGAACCTAACTACTAAGCTACGGGGACTTCAACAATTTCCCCTTAAATCGTAATTCAATGCTTGTCTGTACTCATAACAATTGTTAACACTGAATTCCCTATTATCTTGGAAATTTCTAGGACATTGACATTCTGTGAAATTTAAATTACTTGTACCGGATGAGAAATATAAACAATTTCTTTCAAGTCTTACAAGATTTTGTTGCACCATGTTGAATTAGCTGTTGAATGAACTTCGTCTGAAGCAACGAACACCGTTTGCAACTATAAGGCCAAACTGGCAAGCCATCAACCTAAAATGTTTGAGGCATATTCCCCACGGATGCATACTCCATATGGTCCCCTACCTATAACTGAACTGCTGCTTAGGCATCGTTATCTCATATAATAAATTCTACTCCATGGCTTACCTACCTAAAAGAAGTAGGTCTGTTTACACTTCAAAAAGCCTCGTTTACGCTTCGTTTCTGAAGCCATTACTCATGTGAGATGCCGTACTTCTGATCATCTGTCATGTGCTTAGGCATCGTGTTCAGGCGTGAGTCTATTCATGATGAATTGCCAAACCAAACTGAGAATAAATCACTTGACAGCTGTTAAATCGGTCGCCATCTTGAAAAGTAATGCCAACTTAAAGTTCTATACCTCTATAAAAAACACCCTTTATAAGGCCAAACTGGCAAGCCACCAACCTAAAATGCTTGACGCATATTCCTCATGGATGCATACTCCATATGGTCGTTATCTCATATAATAAATTCTACTCCATGGCTTCCTTACCTAAGAGGCGTAAGGAAAGTCTGATTACACTTCTAAAAAGCGTTTTAAACCTCGTTTCTGAAGCCATTACTCATGTGAGATGCCGTACATCTGATCATCTAAGTCATGTGCTTAGGGATCTCTATCTCATATAATAAATTGTACTGCATAGCCTACCTACCTAAGAGGCGTAAGGAAAATCTGTTTACAATTCAAAAAAGCGTTTTAAGCCTCGTTTCTGAAGCCATTACTCATGTGAGATGCCGTACTTCTGATCATCTAAGTCATGTGCTCAGGCATCGTTATCTCATATAAAAAATTCTACTCCATGGCTTATCTACCTAAGAGGCGTAAGGAAAGTCTGTTTACACTTCAAAAAGCACTTTAAGACTCGTTTCTGAAGCCGTACTTCTGATCACCAGTCTTTGATTTCTGATGGAACTGTAGAGATGAAGAGTTGAACGAAATCAGGAAGATAACATCAACAACAAACGTAATAGGACGGTCAGGCAGGTAATGATGCCATCTTCTCCTCCTCTTCGTAAATTGTAAGCTAATTTACTCACAATGGCATCCAGTACAACAGCCCAATTTGAACGAAAAGCAAAGAAAGGTGGATCCTATCATTCTAGGATCTGCTTCATTAATCATCTGCTTTGCTTAATAACTTGATTAGTTTGACTGAAACAAAGCAAATGAAATAATAAGAGGAGGAGGAAGAGATGCGTTGCCAAAGATTTGAGGTCATTAAAGGACGTTAAGGATAAAAAATATGAGCAAATTAAGAGTTTTAGCATACAGACACCAAACTAAAGGAAGTTTCAAACGACAATCCCAATAGATGTGAAAGAGGGCATTCGTTTAGTATGTGGAATTGCACGTAGATTATGAAATACAGTCTAATCCTCTTAAGCCTACGCCGGATAAACTGGCCTCTTAAAACATTATAACAATGATACTGCCTTTCTATATTTATCGCTGTTAATAAAGAACACCGAAGACATGTAACATAGGAGTGAAAGTAACTTTTGGGCTGGCTAGGCTAAGCTAGTCAAATCTAGAACAAGTACTGATTGTTAAGCATTGATTACTTTACGTCAGTAAATGAATTATTTATAGTCTTTTCATGTAAATATTCAATCGTCTTATAATTGAGAGACTCAACTCAACAACACGCCTAAAATTTCCTCTGACGTAAAATCGTTTTTTTTTTATTCTGTTTTAGCCTTGCCTCACTGCATGCCTTGATGATCAGTTGCATTGCAATAAATTTGATTGTCAATATCATTAACCTGCCCTTATTATCATTCCAATATTAGCATAAAGGTAGTGCAACAACAACAACAACAACAGCAACAGCAATATTAATTATAAACATTTAAAACCGCAACAATTTCTAATTGTGATGCCAAACAACAACCGCAACATTATTTTTTTTTCTTCTTCTTACACCTGCCCAGTGATGAATGCTAAATTGTATCAGAAATAGAATTATAGATACCGGCTGATTGAAAAAAGCGCTTCGTTGCTGGCAAAAAGATATTAAACGAGAATTAACAAGATTTTAAAAGAGTTTAAAACCGGCAACAGCAAAATTAAGTTTTCTTTACGTCACACTTTACTTCATGTTTAGATCAGCATAGTTTTAGTCCGGTTAGAGGGATAACCTGTTATTAGTAAGTTGACATAGAGGCTCATTGAGATATCCTTATAAACATCAATATCATAGATTAGCATTTAACAGCAAGTACTTCTGAGTTAGGAAATAAACTCGCATTTAAAATACGATCGTGATCCAGACAGAAGTGATCCTCATAACCTTCTCGTCGTCCTTGTTAAGGCACAGCTTTCCTATGCTACATGTCTTCGGTGTTCTGCATTAATAGCGATAAATACAGAAAGGTAGTATTATTGTTATAATGTTTTAAGGTGCCAGTTTATCGGGCATAGGCGTAAAAGAAGGAGACTGTAGGGCTGATTTCCAAAATGTTAGCTGCTTTGTGTTTGAACAAAGTATAGTGTTTCATAAAGCCGCTATACAAAATGTTTACAATGTAATTTACTTCAAATCGTAGTCAATGTGTATTTTTAACGTAGTCAAAAAGCAATCAGGCATCGGATTTATAGTTGATGCATTGTTTGGTAACTTTGTCTATGTACAAAATGTATATACCGTAGTAGAACTGCATACAAACTTTGTATTGATACATTTTGGAAGTCAGCCTATTTCATGATTTGTGTGCAATTCCACATACTAAACGAATGCCCTTTCACATCTATTGGGATTGTCGATTGCAACTTCCTTTGGTTTGGTGTCTGTATGCTGAAACTCTTAATTTCATCACATGTCTGATCTTTAATGTTCCTTTAAGGACGTCAAATCCTTGGCAAGACATCTCTCCCTCCTCTTCTTATTATTTCATTTGCTTTGCTTCAGTTAAACTAATCAAGTTATTAAGCAAAGCAGGCAGATTGGGTTGTTGTATTGGATGCAGTGGTGAGTAACTTAGCCTACTCTTTCTGAAGAGGAGGAGAAGGTGATTGTTGCTGATGTTATCTTTCTGGTTTCGTTCAACTCTTCATCTCTACAGTTCTAGCAGAAATCAATGAAATTAGATAATCAGAAGTACGGCATCTCACATGAGTAATGGCTTCAGAAACGAGCCTTAAAGTGCTTTTTTGAAGTGTAAACAGATTTTCCTTACGCCTCTTAGGTAGGTAAGCCATGGAGTAGAACTTATTATATGAGATAACGATGCCTAAGCACCAGTTCAGTTATAGGGGACCATATAATCAGGAGGTAATGAGGAATATGCGTCAAAAATCTTAGGTTGATGGCTTGCCAGTTTGGCCTTATAGTTGCAAACGGTGTTCGTTGCTTCAGAAGAAGCTCATTTGGCAGCTAATTCAATATGGTGCAACAAAATCTTGTAAGATAATATTTTTTATCCTTAACGTCCTTTAAGGACCTAAAATCTTTGGCAACGCATCTCACCCTCCTCTTCTTATTATTTCATTTGCTTTGTTGCAGTTAAACTAATCAAGTTATTCAGCAAAGCAGATGATTAATTTAGCAGATCCTAGAATGATAGGATTGCCACCTTTCTTTGCTTTTCGTTCAAATTGGGTTGTTGCATTGGATGCCATGGTGAGTAAATTAGCTTACTCTTTCCGAAGAGGTGGCGTTTTCTGACCTTCCTACTACATCTGTTGCTGATGTAATCTTATGTGGGGGTTGGCTTCCTAGTTTCGTTCTTCTCCTCATACCTACAGTTCCTGTAGAAGTCAATGATGATCAAGAGTCATATATCTCACATGAGGCTACAACATGCACTATCGTTGAATCCAGCAACGACGTGAAGAGTGCTCTTTTGAAGTGTAAACAAATTTTCTTTCCGCCTCTTATCCAGCATTGGCTAGATTTAATGCATCAGTTGGCCCGTATCTGGATATTTTCAATCTTAAGCTTAACGATTTCATTGGGATTCCTAATCAAAAAAATTCGGGTAAAAATTTGCTAGGTGTGCCATGTCTGGAATATTTCTTTGCTCTGCAGTTTTCTCTGTGTCCCCATAACTCTATGATGTAAACGTTGAACTCTGCTCACTTATCTAGTTAGGGTATTCGAAAGTGTGTTAATATCTCTTTCAAAGGCTTTGAAATGAAGTAAAGGAAACTAGTCGAGTAAGTTATATTTAACGAAGATGTCTCCACCTACAGTTTCATTTACCCTCGTAGTACTATATATAAAGACTTTTTCTGAGTTGTTGACGAGGTACTTAATAATATATGCGTATTCCTTCCTATCCGGAATGGTAGTCCTAAACTTTCCTTAGCGTTCTCTAAAGTTCCCAATTCCATCAGAATTTTAGAGTGGCCAACATCAGATGTAGTCGCCGTAGTCTGGTAGGTAGTGTGTTGGCTTATTAGACGTAAGGCCAGGGTTCAAACCCCAGGTCAAACATCAAAACGAAAATATGAAAAAATATATCTTCGGTGATTTCCTCTCAGCAGATTTATGGCAAAAACTCTGAGAGTAAAAAAAAAAATTGCCATGAAAAGTTTCTCAAAAATCTGTCGTTCGGAGTCGACTTCAAACTGTAGGCAACGACACTCATGTATAAAATTAACACACACAACATAAGTGGTGTGAGAAACTAGGTCGTAATCCTGACTGAAGGGTTGTAATGACCAATTATGTATCAGATCCAAGCTACTTCTCAGTCGCCCACAGCCACTAACTTGTTTTAACTGCTAAGCCTGTATATTATGGTAGACGGGATATCAGGTTGAGGTTTATTGGGTAGTTAAGACAGGTTTGACAAGTCAAGTCCGTGAATCATTTTCTATTTGGAACTTCACTTCCTTCATAACATTTTACTGCGAGTACAGAGAGCATTGCTGGCCTTCTTAATCCTGCTCCGTATATTCGGTTTCCCTGTCAATTTTTTATGCAAAGCAGTTCTAGGAAGTGCTCCCACAAGCCATTTCTCGTAGGTTTTAAATTGATAAAGAATGCTGGAATTTATTTTTTTTATTATTTTTTATGGTTTAAAGAGATCACTTGTGTAGTATAAGAGAGCATTTAAGTATTTAGCAAAATAGCGACTTTGCTTGCTTTTCTGTCAACAAAAATATACAAGGATTTTTTTTGCCATAGACAAGGTGATTGTCAAGAGAGAGAGAGAGAGAAAAGATTATAATTTTTCTCTGAATTTTAAAAATTCACGCTCTTTGTGTTTTAATTTTTCGGACGAATTTACGAAAACTCTTTAAAAAAAACAAAAAAATTTTTGTTTTATATTCGAAAAAATTGTTGTGGGTATTGCAAGAACATACTATTTTCAATACGAAACGATTTCAAATTCAGTACACACCTAGACTAGCTTAAGATCACTTGTCAAAACTGACAATAAACAACAACAGAGTAGTAAAACACAGAAAAATTAAATAAATTTTGAAAATCAAAATTTAAAAAATATAATTTACAGTGCGACTACTACTACTGCTACTTAAAAAAATTTTATTTTTTCATAAAATATTAAAAAAAAATAAGTTTAAAAAGAAAATTTAAAAGGAAAATTCCAAATTAATAAGAAATAAAATTGAAATTTTTTTATATAACATTTCAAACAGAAAGAAAGTTTTGAAATATTTGAAAAAAATAATTAAAGTTTTGGTGTCTACTCATTACAAAATAAAAAAAAATAATTTTAAACTTTAAATTTAAAAAGAAAACGAGTTTAATTAAAATATATCGTATACAAATTAAGCGGAAAAATAAGCATTAGATAATATATTAATATTTATCTACCTACATATATATGTACGTATATATAATCTAAAAAACAAGAACAAGCAGCTCTATACCCAACCAGACGTTATAGCCAAAGCTGAAGGCAAAAAAGTGTAAGAAAATTAAAGAAAAAAAAATTCATTTTCAAAATTTATAATTTTCGTTATAGACACGATGTAGTATTTTTGTATAATTTATACATACATACGCTTTTATAATGCTACTGCTCACGACACGATGGCCAAAAAGTATTAAAACAAAAAAAATAAATTGAAAATAAATTGAGAAAAATATTATTCCATTTTCTTTTACTATATTTGGTAAAATTTTGAAATAAAACGATTTTTCTTCTGAGGGGTGTTCTCTCTCTCTCTGTTATAAACAAATAGACTAAGTACAGTGAGATAAATTTTATAAAAAAAATAAAAGTAATTAAAAAAAAGAAAAAGAATAACAAATTAGAAAAACATTAGAAAATTACCAAAAAAAAAAAAAATAAAAAGAAAAAAACATAAAAAACAAAAATTAACATGTTGCAACACCTGATGTTAATGAATTTTTTTATTTGATTTGAAAATTGCGTTTTTTTTCTGCCCCTTTTATACTCCACCCTTCTTTTGCTTCATTCAAAAAAATTTCTTTGAAGTTTATTTTTTTTTTCATTTTACCTTTACAAAAACGAATTAAAAAAAAAACCAAAATAAATAAATAATAAAACAAAAATCAAAATAAAAATGAAAAAAAGAGAAAAAATCGTTTAAATGATGACAAAAATAGATCATTCGTTCACTATTTTAACTCATCTACTGTGCCTGCCTGCCTGTACACGGCGTCCAATATTTCACACGAAAATCAACTGAAAATATTTCAAATTTTAAATACACAAGAAGAAGAAAAATATTTACAATATATTATTATTGTATTTTTATAAAACAACAACAAGAAAAATAAACATTTCAAAAAACAATCCACTAGAAAATGTTTAAAACGTTTTGAAAATATATTTAAGTAATGGCCATTTAGCGTTTTTTTTCAGTTCAGCAGGGTCCATATTCTAGAATTGCTTTTACTAGTAAACCGAATATATGCAGCAGACCTTTCTTGACTACACAACAAACCTCAACTTGTTACCCCGCCGTCTACCATAACATAGAGGCTTAGGCTTAGCAGTTAAAATCAGTCTTTTTTATTCTCTTCAATTTTTGTTTTTCTAATGCCAGCTTCGAAAACCTACTACTTCGTTTTGTATACAATTAATATGTTCGCGGCCGATCTAGACAAACATCTAACTTCTCAGGTACCTTAGTTTAGCATACAGTGGTGGCCTTATAATTAGAAACGACTTAGCAACATGTATGTTTGTTAATTTGTTTTACAGTTTTCACTGTGTACCTGGGATCAAAGGCTTTGTTTGGAGGACGTCTTACACACGTTTTTCCATCAGATGGGGCGAATTAAACTTCGATTCATCACTCCAGAAAACTCTGTTCCAGAAACATCTTTTCTAATTATGAGGCCACCACTGTATACTTTTGCCATCTGCCCTGCTCATCCTAGGGCCTTCTGCTTTTATAAATTTTATTGTCATCTGCTTTATATATGTAGCTTGAGCCGTTCCTGCACTTGGTTTCGTATACATTTATTACTAAAGTTGAAAATTTTGCTAGAAAGTTGTGGTGAATTCATCCGCATTGCAGTTTTTCTGAATACCATTATGACCCAACAGCCTGGAACAGTCTTCGAGCTCACTATGAGAGAACGTTGTGCCTCGTCGTTGTTTGATAGTATTCTAGTATCTCTCCTGAACAATATTGTTTCTTTCCATAACAATCATAGCAATCCATATAACTGCTATGTCTGCCGGCTCCAAAAAGACGCTTCCACAAAGAGTTTCATTTTGCCTCCATCTATCTATAAAGATGTATAAACTGACTTACTTAATTGGTCATTACAACCCTTTAGTTAGGTATACGATCTGCAACGATGTATAAGGTTATACATATATAAAGTGTTTTCTTTCTCTTGGCCTTGTGCCTTAAAATCTTACTTCCAAGATTTTCTTCTCTACAAAATGTTTGTTCGCTGTAGATATACGGTTACCATTACCTTATCTAATAATATAAGAAATGAATTCGGACATTGGATATGCTAGGTTAGCCTCAGAACCCAACCTTTTAGCAGAGATCCAAACCTAACGTTAACCTAATTTAACAGCAAGCATTTCTATACCTTAGGGCATGCTACATTAGATCAATCACCCGATTGTCTGGTAAATGTTGATTAACGAAACAGCAACCATGCAAAGAAAATGAGGAATATGCTTTGTAACAAAGACAACGGTCCACAGACGTCCACAGTGTTTTTTAAGACCCGATTATGAAAGGAACGGGAACGTACAGGCCAGTCTTTTCAAATCCAACTTAGTTTTTCTTACGTAAAATTCATCTTGTGGTAGTTTCCTTTATGACTAATTAATGTGGACGAAGACAAAATTGACAAATTCATATCTTCTTCAATGTTTTCTCTTACAGTGGCTACATTTAAAGATATATCGTTGAAAATTGTTCAAATAAACGACTTTTCAGTCCCAGTTGAGTGATTTTTATGACTAAAAATATTCAGTGTTTTGCCAAAAACATTAATTCCTTAGATTCAATCGTTTAGAAAAAGATTTTCCTCCTGAATATTGAAATTGAAATCTTTAATTCTAATGAGAATTTTTTTATATCAAACTAGCCACCACACTCGTATATCTCTACTGATTTCGATAATATTTTAAATATTTTATTTGACTTTTTCCTATTTTAAAATAATTTAGCTTCTGCCCACTCAAGATTTTGCAAAATAAACTTTGCTATGCAAAAAATTAAATATTTTGTATGTACAGATGTTAATAATAATAATTAAAATTTATTTATTTATTATCATCAATCATTCTAAAATTTTTTGATTTCTCCCAGAACTTTCAGTTTCAAGACAGCGGAGAGTAAGAACTGCAATTTTTTTCTGTGAAGTTAAAGTAAATACAGAGTTTTGATATTTTTCTCTGTCTCAGTTTATTGCGAATATGTATTTAAATTCAAATGAACCAAAAAAAATTATTTAAATGGCTGTCTTAATAGTTAAACAAATAATAACGTTTTAAACATGATCGCCTTTAATCGTTTTTAATTAAAAAAAACATGCGTTTGACAACACTTTTCCTCGAGGGGAAACGAAAAGCGAAAAAAAGAGCACAAATTAAAAAGTAAATGAGAACATCAATCAGCTTTTTTAATGCTCTTCTCTGTCTTTCCTGCTGCTTAAAATGTATGACGGCCAACACTACCTGAATGTACACTTGTATTGTATGTATGTATGCATGTATGCATGTTTGTTTGTTTATAAGGCCGGGTTCACCCACAAGTTTCTGAAACATTTTTGGTTCGGAGAAATTTCTTGTTTACTGAGAGTTTTCTGCAGCATGATTCACCCATTTCAGAAACTTTGTTCGTAAAAACAGTGCTGCCATATTTAATTGAAAAAGAAATAAATGCATATTTGCATAAACTTAAGAAAGTTAATTATATTTGTGTCAAAATAAAGAAATAAAAAATTAATATTTTTAACAAAAAATAAACAGTATTTGTGGTGAATTATTTGGTAAGAATAAAAACATCTTGTTCTGCGATGGGTATAAATCATTTGCTACTTCTATTCGCCATTGAAGTGACCAAAGTAAAGTTACTTGCAAAATATATTTATGAAAAACGAAAATCAAAGATTTGAAACAAAGAGAAGCTTTGGCTTATTTGGCTTTGGGTATTTTCACTCACTAGTTTCCGAAATGCGTTTAAATGACGTAGATTAATTTATAAATTTTCATCGCATGGACCCTGGGACTTTCGATGAACTTCTGCAAATATTGGTGTATTGTATAAATTTCATATGGTGTGGCAACCTTTTCTAAAATGGTTCGGACCAAATTTAAAATTAATTTAATTCACACTGAGAGTTGTTCGCACAAAATAATTTCTCTCGCTCTCTGAGAGAAACGTCAAACTCCATATAAAAAAAATTTTGTCCGAACCAAAAATGTTTCAGAAACCTGTGGGTGAACCAGGTATAAGCGACGTGCATTCAACACATTTCTTTTAGTGTTGCCATTGTTGTAATTGATGTTTTCTTTTTGTTTTATAAAAACAAACTAAAAAAATACCTATGTATTGTTGTTGTACATGAATTTAGAAATAAATTAAACAACTTGAACAAGAAATTAAAATTCACTTGCCATAGTGCTACTACAACATACCGTAATAATAATACTAGTCTCTCTCTCTCTCTCTCTCTTCTTTTACTTTTACCACTAAACACTATAAGCAAACAAAAGGAAATAGAACAACAGCAACAACAATAACATAAAAATGAGCCAAAAATAAACGGCGAAAAAATGCATTTTTTGAGTTTCAAAAGCAAAAGAAAAAAAAGAGCGAAAAAAACGGGAGAAAAAAGCATTTTTTTTTTTGCTGAGAAGCCCTAAATAACTTTCTAAATTTAAACGAAATATTTAGTTTGTGGAACCCAAACTGAAATTTATTTTAAATTCCGTTGCAACCATACGTACGTATGTGTGTGTGTTTGAGTTGTCGAGTTTCTTTTTTTTTTTAATTTATATTTGCAGCAGCAAAGTTTATTTACACTCAGGTATGGTAAATTTACAGTTGCGAAGATGAAAATAGCAGTACAATATAAATAGTCATAATTTTTGAAACAAAAATTGTTTGATTTGAAAAATCTTCCAAGTCTGCTAATTCCTCGTGAGTACAATAACAATAAAACTTCTGAATAAGCTGTAGTCGACCGCTTTTTCCCACAAATGCTCCCATTTTAGGGGATTATTTACTTAGGCATGCTCTTTGAAACACCCTCTCAGTACTGATAACAAATCGTTTAAGCTGGGTCGAAAATTGACATTGTCAAACCGTAAAATTGCTGTACCAGGAAACTTTTGATGCAATAAAGCTAAATCGAACGGCTTGTGTTGTTCGTGGCACTGTCTTGTTGAAACCACATATCGTCCAGCACATAATCTTTAATTGCAGGCCAATAAGGTCGATTATTCTACGACTTTAGCACTCTATGGCTATGTTAGAAAATATTCGAAACCATAATGCAGATAAAATAATAACTTTTTACGAATCCAATAGCTTTTCCACAATCACTTCTGGATTCTCCAAACCCCATATGCGATAATTTTGCTTGTTAAGATGGTTAATGAATGAGAAATGAGGTTTATGGCTGGTAAACATTTTGTTTGAAAAATAAGCCTGTTGGTCTAGCACCCAATCACTATATCTCCGGCGATGTGAATAATCAACAGGCTTTAATCGACATTATATGGATGAAGGTGTAAATCCAAATGCAAAGTACATCGTGGAATCAAAAAATTCGAATTGTCATCCACAGTTTCTCTAACAGAAACTAGATTCTTTTCGGAAGTGCCAAGTATATTATCTTGCGAAGAATTTGCTTTAAGCAAGTGTTGTGAAATGCTTGTAATCTCCTTCGGTAGTTTTGAGTTTCACTATACTGAAGTATTGATAGGACCTTAGTATTAAATAAAAAAAATATTGAAATAGGTGTTGCTAGTGCGACATGTTCTATGCAAGAAACGACATTTACTTCGGAATCTATTTATCCGGTGCGTAATAGTCGCATAACCACGTACTGCCCAGCCTGTCGTCTCTTTGAATGTTTTTGGACAAGACGTGAATATCCTTAAAAATTAAAGAAAAAAGAAAAGTATCGTCTGAGTTATCTATGTCGTATAGGAGTGAAAATAAAGTAACACTGCTATTTTCATATTCGCAACTGTAAATGTAAATTACAAATTTATTTGGAAGTACAAGAATTTCAAGTTTTTGTATAAAAAAAAAATATTTTTTATTAAAAAAATTTAAAAAATCAAATTAATATAAAAAAAAATAACCCTAAAAAACAAAAATAAAAAATAAACAAAACTATTTTCTACTAAAACATGGGTTGAGTGTAGTATTTTTAAAATTTTTTAAAATAACATTGCTGTTGCCACATTTTAATTTAATTTTGTTGTAGTTGGTCTTCTGTTTTTTCTATTTTTTTTTGTTTAAAAACACGAGTTGTCCGAAAACGAGAAACCGCATGTTTGAAATTCGTGTAGGCTTGACGTTTGCGTTAACGTTTGATTTGCGTCGATTTCTAAATTTAAAAACTCATTTTCCAAAATACTATAGAGGAGGGATAACATTGAAAAAAGCATTTTAAAATACAATATTTATAATGAAAATTATGAAAAAAATGAAAAATAAAAAATAAGACATTTGTGATAGCAAATGTTCAAAATGGCACATTATGCTGTTGAAAAAAAAGAAAGAAAAAAAACTAAAATATAGGTTTCTTTCGTAATAATGATCAATTGATGAAATATTTTTAATTTGTTTAAAATTAGAAGAAAAAAAAAATAATTTTTGTTAAGAATTCACTTAAAAAAACAAAAACATATTGATTCTTTTTAAAAATATTATCGTTAATATTGTGAAATACTTTTTAAAAAAGATTTATAATTAATAATTTTAAATGCTTTATTTAAATACAGGGTCATTTATTTTCGTCTTAAATTTTTTCAAAACAACTTCGACACATTTTTGTGTGAAAAGACTCTCTCAGAGATTACATTACACATTTATTGCTTTGATGAAATTTGTTGTGGTTTTTAGGATGCAGTTCTGTTTTCTGATTAAATTAAATCTATTTTCAGGATAGTTCCATAAAAAATAAATTTTATTTGGTTTTTTTTCTTTTAACCTTGAAGGCTAAAGTGTTTCAGAACTTTTTCCTCTCAGGAATCATGGCATAGTTGCATTAATAAACTCTTTACCAGCTTACTTTTCAAATGGAAAAATTTCCGCACAGGTCAAAGATCAAAACGAAATACGAAAAAATATTTCTTAGGCGACTTCCTCTCTTCTACCTGATCATCGCTGATGCACTGATTGGATGCTAGAGTAATCACCAGCATGAAGCTCAATACTTAGTCGTTAACAAACAAAATTGTCGTACATGGGTTTCGGGAAAGCAATTGGATTCGAAAAAATTTATTATTTTATCCGTATTGTGGTGATCGAGCCGAATTCTTTTAAACATCGCATGATAATCGACCTTTTCAATTGCAAATTGAAAATTATGTGCTGAACGACACGTGGAAGTCGTCGTAGTCTAGTAGATAGTGTGTTGGCTTATTAGACGTAAGGCCACGGTTCAAACCCCAGGTCAGACATCAAAACGAAATACGGAAAAAATATTCCTTAGGCGACTTCCTCTCAGTAGATTTCTGGCAAAAATTCTGAGAGTAAATAAAATTGCCATGAAAATAGTTCCAATAGGTCCCCCGCAACTCTTGATTTAAATTAACACACACAACATAAGTGGTGTGAGAAACTAGGTCGTAATCCTGTAATGACGTGTTATGTATGTTAACGGCATTGTGCGTAGGTCAAAGTGGACTATAAGTTTTAAAAATTAAGTTCGAATTACGCTCCTAAAAATCCATTCAGAAAGTCCTCTGATCCCAGAGAGGATAACGTTAACAGCAAATTTCCAAGGAACGTCAGGCAACGTCACCTCTTAGAAAAAAAGAGTACTCTGTACTCTGAAAACAACATCATGCATTATGATAGAGAATGTTTCATCTCTAGATTACCTTAGGAATCTGTTGAGAGAGAAGTTCTGCGCCACTGCGCCTAGACGGAAGGAATGTGAAGGGGATCATTGCCAGGTTGTTTTGCAAAAAGCGTGACGTATAAACAGTGTATTCAACTATACTAAGGGCCACTTTTTGAATGCAAGTTTAAACTCGAGATTAAGTTAATCTCCAGTTAAATTTAATTTTCAGTTAACTCAGTTAAATGCAACATTTTTTTCGTTTATTTTGTTGTGTTTCCTACTTTTGCAAAGTGTTTCACAACAATTTGCTTTTGTATATAACAAAAACAAACAAACAAAAGCTAAATACTATTGATCTTTAGGTAAAAAAAATATTTTCTTAAAATAATAAATAAATTAAGACTGTCTATTGTCAATTTGTGTTTTATATAATTCATAGTCACTTAAATATTTGTCTTATTCGGCTGTCCCTCACTTAAAAGCTTTTTTTTTTAAATAAAATTTGTCAACTACTTTTCATAGTTAATCTCGAGTTTAAACCAGCTACGTTGGTGGTTTAAACTCGAGATTAACTACTTAACCGTAAGGTTAAACTCAAGATTAAGTAAATTCAAAAAGTGAAAACAAAGTTTAACTGGAGATTAACTTAATCTCGAGTTTAAACTTGCATTCAAAAAATGGCCCTAAAAGTTTAATCTTTAGAGTAAAATTCGATTCGAGTGAGTGATTAGAAAAATATAAAATAGTAAGAATCAAAGATTTGTACATTGCAATGTCACTTATTCGATGGAACTAGAAAATATTGTAGAATTATTTTAGATTTTCTTTATTTAAATATTTAACGTAAATTATTTAAATTCAATTGCAGTCCTTTGCCAGAAATTTGTTTTCAATACTTTTTTTAATGGTTTTAAATAAAAGTCGAGAAAAAAAATGAACATAAAATGGCCAACAAATGGTGACAATTTATCATAAATATTCTTATTTTAAAATAATTTGTAGATTTTAATTATTTTAAAGGAAAATTTAAAGAACGACATGATTATTTAGTGTTTTAATTTATTTTAATGGCACATTTTTAAAATTGTCTTTTCATTTCTAAAGGTATTTGGCACATAAACGTAACAAAAATTAAAATATTATTATTCTCAAGAACATTTTGAAAAAAAGAAACCATGACTAACGAATTTAAAAAAGGTTATTAGATGAGAATATTAAAATTCATAATAGATGAAATTCTAATAGTTTTAGGAGAAACAAGACATATCGATTGAAGGTGCATAGTTCTTGTACTATACCTTACACATTGGAGATGTTCGGGGGATAGGCATATCACTTCGCAACAGAATATGTTTCAATAGGGCTTAGCGATGTTTAAAAGGAATACATTTTTGTATTAATCCCTCATAAGACGTCATAGTCTAGTAGTAGTATTTTGGTAGTATATTTGAAGCGAGCTTGTCGTTCAAAGCCCAGTCAGACATCTCGAATAAAACAAAATACAATAAAAGCTTTCTCCGGCGATTTTTTCTGGGAAAAAACTGGGGGTAAATAAAAATTGCTATAAAAAGTTTCTTAAAAATCTGCCGTTCGGAGTCGACTTTAAACCGAAGGACCCGCCACTCTTGGATACAATTAACACACACAACTTAGGTGGTGTGAGAAACTAGGTTGTAATCCTGGCTGAATGGTTGTAATGAGTTAGACGTAGACCCAACACCTTACATCTGAGACAAGGGAACAGTGAAAACAGTGGCCTGAATAGAGAGAATTGTGTTCCAAGAAAGTGAAGACAGTTCCGTCTACAAAGTCATTGGAGTATGGTCTGTGACCACTGAAAAAAGTTTACATCTGGCCAATGACATTTAACACAATGCATCGATTCAAACATCCTTTACTGTGATGATCAACATCAATGAATTAATGTTCGAACTGCTTCAGCATGCACCTTATTCGCCACATTTAGCTGCCTCGGACTATTTTCTATTTCTTCCTATAAACAGAATATCAAAGCTGGAAAGACTATATCGAACTAAAAGGAAACTAAAGGGTCCGCCAAATAACTTTTTTTTTTTGAAAATGCTTAAAAAAAACTACTGAATATTTTCTTAAATTTCTTTTTTTATTTGAAAGTACAATTGTTCCGGTTAATAATGGAAAATAATTTCATTCAAATGGCTGCCTCGACTGGCCATGCAGTAGCCTACACCAGAAGATGCCGCTTTTGGCAAAAAAAAAATCATCTTTTCAGATGAAGCTCATTTTGATCTTGGCGGGTATGTAAACAAGCAAAATTATCGCATTTGGGGCACAGAAAACCCGCACGCATACATTGAAAAGCCGACGCACCCAAAACGAGTCAGTATTTGGTGCTGATTTTGGTCCAGAGGCATAATTGGGCAATTTTTCTTCGAAAATGAGCAAGGAGTGGCCGTTACAGTCAATGGCGATCGTTATCGGGCCATGTTGAACGAATTTTTGTTCACAAAAATTGAAGAGGAAGAAATTGGCAACATTTGGTTTCAACAGGACGGCGCTACGTGCCACACAGCCGAAGCTACACTCGATGTTTTGCGCCCTGTTTTTAAGATCGCATTATCAGCCGCCAAGCTGATGTTGTTTGGCCACTTCGGTGCTGCGATTTGACACCGTTGGACTATTATTTGTATGGGGTGCCGTCAAAGATAAGTGTTACGCCGACAAGCCAGAGACAATTGACGCTTTAAAGGACAATATTTGTGAAGCCATTGGTGAAATACAGCTGCACCCAATCAATAATGTGCTTATAAATTGGACCGATCGTGTAGGCTACTGCATGGCCAGCCGAGGCAGCCATTTGAATGAAATTATTTTCCATTATTAACCGGAAGGATTGTACTTTCAAATAAAAAAAGAAATTTGAGAAAATATTCAGAAGTTTTTTTTAAAGCATTTTCAAAAAAAAAAAGTTATTTGGCGGACCCTTTATGTTGCTAGATCGTCTTACTGTGTAATTATTTGGAATTTCGTGCACCTTAAATTTATTTTACTTGTTCTGTTAAACAGAACATTCAGGGTGCAACAAATGAATGATGAGTGTGATAAACGAGAATCCTTTATCTTGAAAAAAAAGCTTCAAAATGCCTTCGATATGTGATACTCCTGTAGCCGTAAAGCTTAAAAATACGATTCCGATAGAATATAAAGGCTGATAACTATTTATTCGTTAACAAAAGAGTATTTTGTTGAGAAAGAAAAAGAAATGTCTTCCAATTTTGTGTCGTATATGCGTATATACACCGTCTAGTTAATGTTTTTATTTGCGTTATATTTTGAATTTAAGAATATTTATTAATTAGTTCCTTAATTTGTAATTGTTTTCCGCCTCTTTATAAAGATAAGGCTTAGAAAATATATTTCCTACGGGTATTAATCATTGTGTTTACGATGTTCTGTGTTCTGTATAGAAAATCAAATACGACACAATGATTTATTTGAAATTATTGCACCCTCAAGAGATTCAGTGCCAATGATTTTTTTGTTTTTTTTTCGCTTTTATTCTAATTGACCACCGTCTTCTACAAATGGATTCTTGATTTTTATCATTTTGAACAGACATACACAAAGATAAAGAACATTTGGCAATCAGTGGCAAAGAAGCCACCAACCAATTGACTTCCTCCTTTAAAATAGTGATCAACCACATCATCATCATCATCTGCGCTGGCAGCACTACATCTATTACAAAGTGTTCAAGTGAGAATTGAAAAAAGAAATGAAAAAACTATCGAAGAAACAAAAAAATAAAGAATAAAAATCGACGTCATTTTTTTTTTTTTTTTTTTTTTTTTTTTGTTTAAATTCAATATATTTACCAAGACGTGAAAAAGAAAACAACAGCAATTAATCGTAATGACAATCAAAAATAAAAAAAAAATTTTTTTTTAAAAATTTTAAAAATAAAAATTTAGAAATAAAAATAAGCAGGCAATTTACAACAACAATAGAATTATTTGAAATTCTAAATATAATTGCTGGCAATTAATTGTAATAAATCATTGTGTATGGTTTTAAATAGGATTATAATTTGTTGTTTTGTTTTGTTGTATTTTTAAATAAAATTCTTATTAATTTTGTTTTTCAAAAAATCATTTTCAGATCAAAACCACACGTATAACGAAAACGATTAATTCTGGAGACTCTTCTACACCAGTTACTTATACAACTTGTGCTATAGAGGAGATTTGGGACGAAGATATTCTAAAAGAATTGGTAAGTAAGTTGTGTGTAATTATAAACTCTTCTATTATCAAAAAAAAAAAATGTTTTGATATGAAAATATTTTTGGGATTTTTATTGCTGCCGTAAACTGTGCATTGATAAACATTTTTTCTGTTTCTTGAAATTCCATTTTTTTCTTCACTATTTCTTTGGTTTGCTTTAGTTTTATTACACAAGTTTTACCAATAAGTAAAGGGTCCGCCAAATAACTGTTTTGTTTGAAAATGCTTTAAAAAAAAAACTTCTGAAATTTTCTCAAATTTCTTTTTTTATTTGAAAGTACAATCCTTCCGGTTAATAATGGAAAATAATTTCATTCAAATGGCTGTCTCGGCTGGCCATGCAGTAGCCTACACGATCGGTCCAATTTTTAAGCACATTATCGCTTGTGTTCAGCTGTATTTCACCAATGGCTTCACGAATATTGTCCTTTAAAGCGTCAATTGTCTCTGGCTTGTCGGCGTAACACTTATCTTTGACGGCACCCCACAAATAATAGTCCAACGGTGTCAAATCGCAGCTCCGAGGTGGCCAAACGACATCAGCTCTGCGGCTGATAATGCGATCTTCAAAAACAGGGCGCAAGACATCGAGTGTAGCTTCGGCTGTGTGACACGTAGCGCTGTCCTGTTGAAAACAAATGTTGCCAATATCCCCCTCTTCAATTTTTGTGAAGAAAAATTCGTTCAACATGGCCCGATAACGATCGCCATTGACTGTAACGGCCACTCCTTGCTCATTTTCGAAGAAAAATGGCCCAATTATGCCTCTGGACCAAAATCCGCACCAAACAGTGACTCGTTTTGGGTGCGTCGGCTTTTCAATGTATGCGTGCGGATTTCTGTGCCCCAAATGCGACAATTTTGCTTGCTTACATACCCGCCGAGATCAAAATGAGCTTCATCTGAAAAGATGATTTTTTTTGCCAAAATCGGCATCTTCTGGTGCAGGCTACTGCATGAGGCAGCCATTTGAATGAAATTATTTTCCATTATTAACCGGAAGGATTGTACTTTCAAATAAAAAAAGAAATTTGAGAAAATATTCAGTAGTTTTCTTTTTAAAGCATTTTCGAAAAAAAAGTTATTTGGCGGACCCTTTACTAGGACCTATTATAGATACTGGTGTTATAACATTAAAATTATAAACAAAAGCTACAAAAACCAAACAATGCAGTAGACAAGCCTGTTTACAAATGTAATGTAACAACAAACACCAGCATGGAAAAAATGGTAAACAAGTAAACAAAAATCCACAAACAACACTACAAGAATAAAAGTAAACAAAATATACAAACAACAATAATGAATGTAAACAACGATGTTTACATTTATAAAGATTTCGAGACGGCGAAGTCACAAACATTCGCCGTCAAGAACATTCGTCAGACTGTTTACCCTGCCATATAAAAGGCAAGGCAAAGCAGGCGAGTGAGTTAGTGAAGTACAGTCAGGTTTGTGTGAAGACGCGGTGTGTAATCGTGGTTTGAAGATCTCCGTTGCAAAGATCTAGCAAATAATTGCCTAGTAATTGTCATTGCTTACGCAAAGCGTGTAAACAGATTAATAACAAAGAGGAGCAATTGTTGTTGTTTACAACAAGTTGTGAGCAGTGGCACACAGAATTGTGCGAATAATAGAGAAGTTTTACTAAACCTAAACACAAATTTATTTTTATTTTATTTGCAATCTACGAGCTCATATTTTAAACGTTTTTAAAAGGTAAAAACGTAACAATATGATAAAATTGTTGCCGTCTGCTGTTCCTCCCTAGAATCAACAAATTTTGTACACATGATGTGTGGTTATGTCTGACCTTATTGCTCAAAATTGTAAACGACACTTTAAACTCTCCATTAAGATTTTTAATCATTGACGAGGAATATAAAAAAAATTTGAAAATTTTGGCGAATATTGGAAGAATCATTGAGTGGCGGGACTTACAGGTTAATATCGACTCCGAACAACAGATTGCAGAAACTTTTCATAGCAATTTTATTTACTCTCAGCGTTTTTGCAAGAAGATTGCCGAGATCGATGAAAACATTTTTTTTTTCATATTTCGTTTTGTTTGAATTGTCTGACCCTGCAGTTGAACCTACAAGACTACAGTGACTTTCTTTCGTCTCTAGTTATTTACCTTTATGTATAATCGGAATTATTCCTTTGAGACTTCAGGAACAAAATACCGATTATTTTAAGATTTCTTCTGACTATTGGATGCAATTTTGTAGCCGTCTTTAGAGATAAGGGAATGTCACCTGGCAAGCACTTATTTCTAGAGGAATAAGAAATTCACTTTAACTGTTTCTTTGTCTCAGATATGCAGTAAGGGATACAGGTCTCATCCATGGTTCAAATCGACCTTAGTGCAACAACAACTGCTTTTATACAACCGTCTTCAAATCTTAAAATTGTTGGTCAACTGGACAGTATTTTTAAAGTACCATTTCAGTTGACGATCGTCCAATATCAGCTTGAAGATTTGCTTAATCGTTTCCGGTAAGGGCATTTCAAGTAGTCGAACCCTACATTGGGCGCATTGGTTGCTCCCACGCAATGTTTAAACCCTCCCATCGAAAATTTTATTTTGTTTTATAAAAATGAGGGAACAGATTTCTTTTCGGTCACTAATTTTGTTTGTTGATAAATTCTGAGTGCCCGAAAGTCTTATGACGGACAATAACAGAGAAGATATTGCTACGTTTTTAGCTCGTAGATTGCAAATATAATAAAAAAAATTTGCGTTTAGTTTTAATAAAATTCTTTATTATTCGCACAATTCTGTGTGCCACTGTTCACTACTTTATGTAAACAACAACAATTGCTTTTTTGTTATTCCTCTATTTACACTAACAATTACTAGACAATTGTTCGACAGATCTTTGTAACGGAGATCTTCAAACCACGATTACTCTCTTCAAACACACCGCGCCTTCACACAAGACTGTCTGAACTTCACTAACTCACTCGCCTGCTTTGTCTTGCCTTTTATATGGCAGGGTAAACAGTCTGATGAATGTTATTAAAGTCGAATGTTCGTGTCCTCTATAAATGTAAACATAGTTGTAAACATTACTGTTGTTTGTATATTTTGTTTACATTTAGTCTTGTAGTGTTTGTTGTTGCATTTTTGTTTACTTGTTTACCATTTTTTGTATGTTGGTGTTTGTAGTTGTATTTTTTTATAATTCTAATGTTAAACGATGTAAAAGCAAAACACCAGTATCTAGATTTTTCTATTTTCGTAACAATATGATTAAATTTAAGTTTCTTCAGACATAAATGCATGTATGGTCAGTTGACACGTTTTTAATTATTTTTTAATTAACGTAATACCGGCAAAACTTCCGTCAGTCAGTAAACTAAACATTAATCATTAATTCAATTGACAGAAAAAGAACATCTAGGCTAGACTAAGCTTTATTATAACATAACAATGATAATGAGCATGTTTTCCGAAGATCTTTAAAAAGAATTGAAAAGTTTTTGGCGCCTTTTTACGGTTTAACGCCCAGTGTTTTCTAATAGGGAAATTGTCTCTCTATTTAAGCAGTTTCGTCTGCATTGCCAACCTTATTTAGTATTATATTTATAATAAAAATACTTTCAATTAATTAATCAAATAAAAACTAAACTTTTTCTCTTTCTTTTCTTTGTTCAATTTCTACTACGGCAAATGCAGTTGGAACAGGCGAGAACATACGAAGAACGTCGTAAAATACGATCACGTTTGAGGGAACTTATGGCTGACCGTGAAGGTAAGTATCGCAAATAGACGGCAAAAAAACAAAAATAAAAACAAAAAACAATCGCCACTTTTACGAAAACACACATATAAACGAACGCGATTGATGTGCTATTTACTGTGCAATTTCAATTGATTTGAATTCAATTGATGAATGAATGGATATGTCTGTCTAGCACTGTTTAAAGGTAAACAAAAATTTGTCATCTCTCTCATGGTGCCAATCAAGCATAAGAACGGCGGTTGCGTTCATTTTTTGCTGCGCATTATTTATTAAATTAACAAGATAATGCGTATTTAATTTAATAAAGAAGAGATTTTTTTACCTTTGTTGCAAAGACAGGCAAGCATTATAAATTGAAAATATTTTGGAATTTCTTTGTGAATGATCAAAAAAAATTGTGACAAATCCATTGCAAAAAAAAAAAAAAATGCTGGGGCTGTCATATAGCGAAAATCTGCTGAAGTCTATAAAAATAAAAGAAATTTTTAAATGCCTTCGGTCTGGACATCGGAAAGAATTGGGGTCTGAGAGTAAAGTTCCTCACCACCACACCCTATGTAAGAACCGTATAAATAATTTTCACAGAAGGCGTGGCCGAAGATAATATCGGGTTTCGTGTCAATTTGGGTTGGCGGGCTTTCAGACATACATAATTGGTCATTACATTTCTCACACCACTTATGTTGTGTGTGTTAATTTTATATACATGAGTGGCGGGACCTACAGTTTAAAGTCGACTCCGAACAACAGATTTTTTGAGAAACTTTTCATGGCAATTTTATTTGCTCTCAAGTTGCCGCCAGAAATCTGCTGAGAGGTAGTCACCGAAGAAATTTTTTTTTCATACTTTCGTTTTGATGTTTGACCTGGGGTTTGAACCCTGGCCGTACGTCTAATAAGCCAACACACTACCTACTAGACTACGGCGACTTCAATACAGCTAATTGCGGTTCGAATCATTTTAGAAATTCGATTAAAAAGTTTTGTACCTAAAGTAGTAAGTAAGTAGTAGTAAGCAATATCGCCTTTCTACATCTGTTAACTACATCTGCGAGGGATTACTATTGCTAACCACTTAACCCTTTATGATTTAGAGTTTAATATTCAAAGCGTAGGTTTTAAACTTCGGGTTTCTATGAAAACTAGCAAACAGTTTTGACACGCTCTCCGATTCTGTCGAGAATATTCAAGAACTTTCCGTGCACCGAAATTGTTACTGCTAAAGGGTTCAAAGTTCACAACTATTCTTGGCATCACTACTTTAAACATACAAGCGCTTAAGATCAGTATGTTAATTTTATATGTCGCACAGCCGCACTTACATTTTGAAATTGCCTTAATGTGAAGGTACTTGCTTCTCTAATAGTTTCAATCGCCTCCCATTCCTTTCTACTTTTTTGTTTTGTAAACTTTGTAACTTTTTACGCTGTCATTGGTTTCCTCATTCAGAATGTTAATTCCATTACAAGAATGGTGTAAAAGGTATAATATTGCTTGGGATGAAACCTTTAAGTACTCCAAAGTGAGAAATGTTTTAATCAGTTCAAACTGTAGACCTCATCAAACATATATAAAAATGAACCCACGATACAACATGGGTGGTGTGAGAAACTAGGCTCGAATTCTGACTAAACGTATGTTCTATGAACTAACTTGCAGTTGGACTTCGAAAAGAAGAATTAAGCACAAACTGATTAGCTTTTCCTAGCAGGCATTAACTTTTTGCCCCAAGAAAACTAAGATGACAATTAGCCCTAAACAAGCATATTTGATAGTTTCATTAGCCCAATCCATAGCTCTAAACCTTATTCAAGTCCTAGTAGACATAGAGGATATTACAATAGCAATAATACAGAAGGCGTTAGGAACATTGTTATGAAAATTGACAAAATGCTATGTAAAGGGTCTGCCAAATAACTTTTTTTTTTTAAAATGCTTTAAAAAAAACTACTGAATATTTTCTCAAATTTCTTTTTTTATTTGAAAGTACAATCCTTCCGGTTAATAATGGAAAATAATTTCATTCAAATGGCTGCCTCAACCGGCCATGCAGTAGCCTACACCAGAAGATGCCGATTTTGGCAAAAAAAAAAATCATCTTTTCAGATGAAGCTCATTTTGATCTTGGCGGGTATGTAAACGAGCAAAATTGTCGCATTTGGGGCACAGAAAACCCGCACGCACACATTGAAAAGCCGACGCACCCAAAACGAGTCACTGTTTGGTGCGGATTTTGGTCCAGAGGCATAATTGGGCCATTTTTCTTCGAAAATGAGCAAGGAGTGGCCGCTACAGTCAATGGCGATCGTTATCGGGCCATGTTGAACGAATTTTTGTTCACAAAAATTGAAGAGGAGGATATTGGCAACATTTGGTTTCAACAAGACGGCGCTACGTGCCACACAGCCGAAGCTACACTCGATGTTTTGCGCCCTGTTTTTTTAAGATCGCATTATCAGCCGCAGAGCTGATGTCGTTTGGCCACCTCGGAGCTCCGATTTGACACCGTTGGACTATTATTTGTGGGGTGCCGTTAAAGATAAGTGTTACGCCGACAAGCCAGAGACAATTGACGCTTTAAAGGACAATATTCGTGAAGCCATTGGTGAAATACAGCTGCACACAATCGATAATGTGCTTAAAAATTGGACCGATCGTGTAGGCTACTGCATGGCCAGCCGAGGCAGCCATTTGAATGAAATTATTTTCCATTATTAACCGGAAGGATTGTACTTTCAAATAAAAAAAAAAAGAAATTTGAGAAAATATTCAGTTGTTTTTTTTAAAGCATTTTCAAAAAAAAATTTATTTGGCGGACCCTTTACCTGCGAATGCTGATCCTTTCATGATAGAGTTAAAACTTCGATAAAGAAATCTAAAACGCATAGGTGTGTCCTGAATTTCAGTTTAATATAATGGCTACAGACATTGGTACACTACTTCATTGAGCATGTATACACATTAAATGACTTCTTAAAAGGATAAAAGTGTTCTTAGTTCCTTTGGGAATCTGTATTGCCTAAAGAGTAGCCTAAGCGACTTTGTGCCCTGAAATTCAGTTCAATATAATGGTTGCAAACATTGTTACACTACTTCATTGAGGATGTACACACATAAAATCACCTCTGGGGAAGTTAAAAAAGAGCACAAGTGTTCTTAGTTCTTCTGGAAATCTATATTGCCTAAATAGGAACCATGTCCTGAAAAAAAAAATAATCCGATTAAAGAGAAGCCTAAGCGACTCTCTGAGTCTCAGTAATGTTTTACATATTTGCTATATGACAGCCTCAGTTTAATTTTTATGTAGCACAGTGTTATTTATACAATAAAAGCACATCATATTCGTAAATTTCCAATTTCACATCAATTCCACATCCCCAACAAAATAGTATTTTTTTCTCATTCATTTGGCAATATCATAACATACAACAAACATAACTCTGGTGCTGGTATACACGTACTTTATTTTATTATGTATTATTTATTTTATATTAAATAGTATATTAATATATTAATAAATAAATATATTACAATTTTATTACATTATATGGATAATAATCATTTATAAAAAACCTATATTTTTAATTTACTTTATTCTAGATTTGAAATTTTAGCTCTGTAAAGTCGTAAAACAAATATTTGATATTGAAAATCCGTCCCATAATCAAATCAATCAAAAAACAATTGTTGTTGTTTTATCACTGTATAGTTATTTTATATACATATGCAGACATAGAGATAGAGAAAGAAAGTGTGTATGTGTGCAAGTGAGACCTAGAGTATATAGGAACAATAAAAGTTAAAAAAGATGTAAGCAATCATTATAAAAAAAAAAAACAAAAAAAAATGTTTAAATCACATGTTAATTAAATGTCACAAAATCACTCTCACTCAGTTCAGCTCAGCTCAGCTCAGTTCAACTTTCAAAACAATTCGTATGTGTTTGTTGTAAAAACGAAATTCCGTAGTGTCATGTCACAAAAGTAACCTTAAAATCATTATTTCAGTACACCAGACCAATTTTGTTTATCGCTCTCTCTCTCACTCTCTCTTTCTCTCTTGTTCTCACGTGCGATAACTGCCTCCATTTCGTAGCATATTTCGTTAATTTTAAATATCGTTGTTGCTGTTATTGTCTCGCCTACCCTTACCGTTTACAGTTCATTCATATAATGGTCCTAGGACGGCCTTTAGTATTTACCTTTACCGTTATTGGATGTCTTGTAAATATTGTATACCGTTATCCTGGCGTTATTTTCATTTGCGCCATTTTTGTTTCAGTTTGTACGCTTCTGTTGAAATATTTTATTGACAAAAACGTTGCCACCACAACATTTAACGAATTTTCAAACCTCCCCTCCTCCCATTTAGCAACTAAGCAAAGCCCATCGGGCGCCAAAGACACCGCAGCAGCTCCTGCCGTCGATGTTCAGGAAGTAGAGGAGAGTAGTGCCAGCGAATACGAAGAGATCATAGAGGAAGTCACCGATTACAGTGAAGCAGAATCCGATGTTGAAGCGGAAATCAATGTAAAAAGTGAAAAAGCAGCTCCCATTAAGGAAGCTCCCAAGAAAGAAGAAGAAAAATCTTCTTCTGAAATAGCCAGTACAACCGAAACTACTTCATCCGCCGTAGAGCAATCGCAGAAAGAAGTAGTTTCAGAAACTGAAACGAAATCGGAAGTTAAAATAGTTTCGGAGACAATAACCGAAACCGAAATAGTTGAGGAAGAACAAGAAAGTAACGAAGACGTTGTTAAAGTCGAGCAGGGTGAGTCTTTAAACGCGCAGGTGGTGCATGATACCGATAAGCCAGCTACACAAAATATGCTAAAAGAAGCCGCCAACCTTAATGATAAAAAGCTGAAGTCGGCACACACGATTTTAAATAGCAAAGCCACGAGTAGTGAAAGTAGTAGCATGCAAGCTCCATTTAATAGTAAAGTCCATAAAACCTCTACTTCTGTGTCCAGTAGTAGTACCAGTCAAAATCCAGTTGTGACTGTACAGACTGCCGGTAGGACAGACTCTAATGTAATGCATAAGAATAGCAATAGCAATAGCAACAATAATAGTAGTAGTAGTTTAGGTGGTAACTCCGTAGTCGTAGGTAGTAATAATAGTCCCAGACAAGTAGATAGGTTAGGTGTGCCTCAAAAGGAAGATTCTGGTACTGAGAGTGGGGAAGATTTACGCTTAATAGCCGCAGGTCTGCGTGATCAATTGCAAATACAAAGTGACGCCAATATAATTGAAGACGTTACCGGTGCCCTTAGCCGTTTAGAGAACTCCTTGAAAGAGGGCAAGGATATCACTGTGGATAGTGAAAAGCGTAAAGCTTTATTGGCTTTGGTGGAACGTTTAAGAGCCGGTTTAACTTCACCCGAAAAATTAGCAGAAATAGCAGCTGCCATGTCGTCCTTAGATGGTGGCGAAGGTCTTTATGGTGAGACATCATCGCCTGAAGCCGATGCTCATAGATCGAATCGTTCACGTTTTGCAAAACGCCGCAACCGCGTTAGTCGCCACACGGTGGGTGTAAGCCGTGAAGAACTGGCCGATGCAAGACGTTATATGGAGGATATGCTTATTATGGGTAACCAATCCCAGAGTACCACACCTGATGCCAATAGCATCAATAATAATGTACCGCCACAATGGTATCCCATAGAGAAAAATGCCTCCATGGGTGCTATACTAACAGAAACTGCAGCTCCCATATTACAAAGGCCCAAACAGTTTGTGCCGGATGACAATTCCAATACAAAATTTAATAACAACAAATTAACAGCGCCTAATAACAAACGTAGACCTCTATCCGGAGAATATTCGGTGACTTTTGAACCGACCGTAGAATATAAACAAGATATCCCAAAGGCCAAAAGTCCACCTAAAGAGAGATCAAAACAAAACTCTTCGCCAGAAGATAATTCTAGAAATTCAAGGTTCTCTAATAAAAAGCATTTAATGAAACGGGCCAATACCATAGATTTGGCCAAAACCCATAAATACAACTCCGAATTCGATACAGATTCTGATGCTGAGGACAAACAGACCTTAAACACGGGCCTCAAGCGAGCCGTACAAGTAAGTGTTAAGAAAAGGGTACAAAATGTTGTACCGCCTTTTGAGCCTAAAACTGAAAATGATCGTAAATTTTTGGCTTTTATTAACAAGCAAAGCGATAAGCCTGGTCTAGGCTGGACATCGTCACGCTCGGTTTCGAATTGGACCAATAAATTTGGTTCTATTAAAAGCACTTTTGAGGGTGGTTTAAAGGGCAAACCGCCACAAGTGCCACATCATAATACTGCAACGAAATCTAATCCACAAGTTCATAAGCTTTATCAACAGCAGTCCTTGACGACCAGTAATCGTAATCCACAGCCCAATTATGTTTCGAATCAGCAAATAGCCCAAAGGCTACAACAGGAAGCCCAACGCCAAGCAGAGGAGCGCAGAAGGCATTTGGAAAGAGAAAGGGAACGTTTGGAGTATGAGCGCCGTGAAAGAGAAAAGTTAGAAAGGCAAAGACAACAAAGAGAAATGCAAGAGCGGGAACGTTTGGAAAGGGAACATTTTGAAAGGCAAAGAAGAGAGCAAGACCAAATAACTGCTAGTCAACATGCGGCCATTTTAAGGGAACAGCAACACATAGCAGCTAGCCAACAGAATGTACCCAAACCCTTGCCCATAAATGAGTTTAAACATGCTCCCCAATCGGTTTTTAGACCCATTGATAGTGTGGATGCGCCTGTAAAACCCATATACAAACCTATACCTCAAATGGCTCGAAATAATGCTAACAGTTGGCAATCTGTGAATCCTACTTCATCAACCAGAGGTCAAGGTAGCAGCAGTTTAAATGCCTCACCCAGTCAATATGGCAATGCCAGACCGGATGCATCATTTATAACTTCACCACCGCCTTCCTCTCGATCCCCAATAGGCTTGCCTTGGGCTTCTAAGTCCACTGTAGACAACAGCAGTTTTAAAACCAAGGCCCATAGATTCGAGGAGGCTTCTAAGTATGATAATATACAAAGTGCAGGACCCTATATACAACGACATAATTCCTTGAGATCGTCTAATGGCACCAGTAATCACATAAGCGAGGACTTTAGAAAACGTCCTTCTCTGCCAAATACTTTTGATCCGTATAGCATTAACCAAATGGCTACACAACAGGATCCTTTAGCTTATTTGCCGCCACCACAAAATATATCATTTACCTACAGCAACCTAAAGCCCAAGGCTAACTACCAAAGTTATCCTTGTTTGCCTCTGGCTGTTAGTGACAATTCTACAGAGAAGGAATATCAAAGACCTAGAGAAAGTTCCTTAACTGATCCTCACTCAGTGCCTTTGGTTTTGACTTCAACAAATCCTTCATATTGTCCGGCACCTGCCAGTGCTTCTCCACAACAGCAGCAGCAGCAGCAGCAACAATTAAGCCAACCAAGAGGACCACCGCCTAGACAGTTTGATTTGGTTAGTCCTGCTGATAGTCTACCTAACAGCCCTAGTGTTTACAATACATTGGCCCAAACTGACTACACCGATGATGATTTAGATTCGGATAACAATTTACTGGAATATCATGCTGTAAGCCGTGTAATGGGTAATCCACAAACTGCTGTTACAGTGGGCCGAAGAACAGGCCATGTTAGTGATGATGAATTGTATGGTAAGAATTCAAGAGCAGCTAAAAATTTATTGAGCACCATCAAGAGTATCGGAAACAAAAATGGCAATGGCAAGCCGAAACAATCTGTAATTAAAAGACCCGAAAAGGTTACCTCTCCGAAACAGTGCCTATCACCGGATGGCCGCTCCTATCAGGCTCCTTTGGTGGAGCCTTTATTCCCGGAAATAAACAAATTCGAAAGCAATCGTAAACCTGTCTATCTGGAGCAGGAGCAATTACAAAATAAGCCTGCAACACCTCAAGCCTCAGCTGCAGCAGCGCCTAGAAAACAAATGGGCATGTACAAGAGCATGGAAAGCCTGAATAGAAATGTTAACATTGGCCCATATAAACAGCAGCCGTCACCGAAACCGTATATAAGCCAAACACCACCTATACAGCAAAGCAAATTTGAACAACAGCCTCCGTCGTTTCATAGCAATCAAACCAATTACCAGGGCACACAACAACAGCCATATGTTAGCGAAACCCAAACATCTTATGTGGTAACATATCCAGTAGAGGATACTACAGACGATGAAGAATTCGGTCGTCAAAGCTCGAGAAAAATGCCACCTCCTCAAACATTGGACTTAAGCAGACAGCGTAAAGTCTCAGAAGCTTCTACGACTAGTTCGACGACTGCAACCTCAATATCTTATAGCCAGAACTTGCCATCGCCCAATACCAGTTGGACTTCCAATCCCATAGTAATGGATGAGTCCAGCAGCTATCAGCCTCCTCGTCAGCAGACTGCCAATAAAAATGTAGCTCCTCAGAATTATGCAGAACCAACCTATCAGGCGCACAGTAGTGCGCAAGTAAACAGAAATTATACAACTTTGAACCAACCACCGCCACAAGCCCAACAACCGTATGAAGCTCCATTAGCTCCAACCAAACCCGAGCAAAAATCCATACCTCCTACAAAGACCTCGTACGAGGCACAATCTCAAAGGCAATTGCAACAGCAAATATCTCAGAACGCTTATGAAAAACAACATCAGGTTCAGTCACAAACCGAACAGAGTACACAAAAGTCCTCGTACGAGGCACAATCTCAAAGGCAATTGCAGCAGCAAATATCTCAGAACGCTTATGAAAAACAACATCAGGTTCAGTCACAAACCGAACAGAGTACACAAAAGTCCTTATACGAGGCTCAAACGCAACGGCAATTACAACAGCAAACTGTAAACCAAAAACAAATTTCTCAGATTCAGCCACAGTCGCACAAGACTCAGAAGCCTGTTACAACACAAAAGCTTTCTCTGCCGGCCACTAACCAACAAACCTCCAAAACCACTACACAGACGACGTCCACAGCAGTAAGTCAAGAGAAGCGATCTTTAATGAACATGCGCAAAACTTTAAGTGAAGATCATAGCCACGCTCCTAACATTATGCGCGATCAAACGATACTAAATCCTCAAAACTCAAATATCTCACAGGAAATGCTTGATAAATTGGAACAACAAAGAGAACGTATTTCCAATGAAATGAGACGCAAAAGTTTGGGCAATGCTTTAGACTATCAAATGGAAAAACAAGCCAGATGTGATACTCAGCAGCAACACCAACACCAGCAGCAACACGAAAGCCAACAAGAGTACAAATCTTCAGCTCCAGCGGATACACCCGACATAGTCAAATCATCGCTGCCGAAAGATGAAAATCAGCCGATACTTAAAAAGTTTGGACCACCACAACGGCATCATTACATGCCTAATAGTTATCAGAGTCCCTCGGTTAATAGCGTAACCTCTACCTCCACCAGAACAATGGCAGCAACATCGGCTGTAAGCACAAATTTGCAAAACAAAAATATACAGCAACACTCGGCTGCCAGTCACACAACTGTGGTTAAAACGAAACAACAACAGGTGGTGGCCAATACTAGGCCGACAGTAATGGAAACTCCAGCTACACCACAACCCGATGACGATTACATACCGCGCAACATAGTTTATAATAACGTACATGCCTTTTCCTCCATGTCAAGGCGCCAGGATGATGAAAGCGTGATAGCTTCGCAGGAATCCCAGCATCACCACAGCACCCAGCTAAGGCCTAATAAATTAAGTAAATCGGATTCCTGGAATCAGATAGTAATGCTGCAAAATCAAAACAATCAAAAGCACATGGCACCCAAACACAATGCCAGTCCCACCAATGAACTGAGACGTACCAAATCCGGCCATACTTTGGCGTTGCCTAAAATGTATGAAGCTGCCATGACCAAAACCGATATAACAGAGAAACAAAAAACTGTACAGGCCTATTTCTCGGGGCAAAAATCACCCACCCAGCAGGAATTGTTAGTGGAACAACAACAGCTGCAGCAGCAACAACAGTTGATATCGTCCACCAAACGTTCGGTTATAAATCGCACTAAAACAAGCGAAAAAGTCTCAGCTGCCAGTCGCAAATCTTTGGGTTCAAATCTGCCCATAGTACAGGGTGGCTTAACACGCAGTGCCACAATGCCGCACATAGCAAATCTAAATTTGTTGGATGAAAGCAATGTTGAGGATGCTTTCGAGCAGCTCATAATGGGTTCGTAATACCTTAAAAAATTTTAAACTATTAAACAACAAACAAGCAAACAAACTAAGAAGGCACCTGTTTTAATATCTCAAAAGCCGGCTTCAAAAGCTAAACCAATGTCATCAGCTGGAGCAGCTAAAGCCATTCCAAACAGCGTCTCTAAAACCAAACTGTAAATGAATTGACAAAAAAATAACTCGCATAACAACAAAATAATCTTTAAATGTGTTCTTTTTTTTTTCTTTCTTGTAACATTACCCCCTGTATAGTTAGTTATAGAGTGTGTCTTTATTATTTTTTTTCTTTCTTCCTTAATTCAATTAACCGCAGTGAGTTTTAAAGAAATTTTAAAATCTATTAAAAAAAATTTAAAAAAAATAAGAAAACAGAAGTTGAGGGACTTCATGTATACGAAAAATGCAAAAACAGAGACGTTAAAAAGTATACGCCAAGTAAGCAAGCGCGTTGCACTTTAAATCTGACCCACTACTCTCTCACCTCTCAAAGCAAGCAACAGTTGTCTAAAACTCAGCAATAAAATCATGGACCTTTTTTACTTTTGAACTGCAACGTTTTTAATCGCTGGCACTTTCGTCCGTAATGTCGCGTAACGTCTAACGCTCTCTCTCTCTCTCTCAATCACGCTCTATCTGTCACACTCTTACTGTTTGTGTGTAAGACGCAAATACACAAAATACAGAGACAGACAACCAAAATGCAACACTGTTTTATAACAAGAACTTGTGAGTTGATAAATAAAAAAATAAAACCGTTAAGCAATTATAATGCTAACGCTCGATTATAACAAATGGCCCGTTATTTGTTTGTTTTGTTCATTCGTTTTTTTCTTTAAAGAACGTTTTTGTTTCCTTTAAAACCACTTACGAAGCATGAATTTTGAAAATCCTTAAATTTTTCTGTCAATTATTGCCGTTATTTTCTTTTTTACACGTTCACTTGCGCTTGATCGTTTTTTTTTTTGTAATTTTGTTGCGTTTTAACAAAAAGTTTACTCCGTTTTATTAAAATATTTGAAGTGAATTTTTTATTAATTAAGAATTCTATTAAAAAAAGTTGTAATTAAAAAAAAACGATTTTTTGTTTGTAAAAAGTTTTAATTTAGGCTTATAACACGTATTAAAAAGAAAAACAATCTTTCTCGATATTAACAACGCCAAAACTAATTAAAATTAACAATTTGATTTCATAAGCCAATATCTGTATATGGCCTGGAAAATAACCCTAACTTACATACATTACATTACAACCCTTCAGTCAGGATTACGACCTAGTTTTTCACACCACTTACATTGTGTGTGTTAATGTTTATACATTAGTGGTGGAACCTACTGTTTAAAGTCGACTCCGAACGACAGATTCTTGAGAAACTTTTCATGGAAATTTTATTTACTCTCAGAGTTTTTGCCAGAATTCTGCTGAGAGAAAATCGCCGTATTTGTATTTTGTTTTGATGTATGGCCTGGGGCTCGAACCCTGGCTTTACGTCTACCTACTAGACTACGGCGACTAGTAATAGTGTAAACAGCGTAATAACCGTAATAAGCGAACAAATTGCGGCTTTCAACACGGAATTTAATAACATTGTGTTTAAAAATAGAATCAGTATAGAAATCAGTATATTATTGTGGACAAACCGCATTATTCAGAAGGAATCGTAAGCTCTCTTAGATTTTCCTCAACTCCTTTTAGTTAAACTTAGTGTTCAAAAATTTATTTCGATCAAGAGACCATAAATAAAACTGAAGTAAAGCAAAGGCCTTTAAATGCTACTTCGGCCATCAAAAAATAGTAAAACATTAAGCCCTAATAATCCCTGGACTAAAGAGTGCAAGATTGTTAGCATTTTTACATCTTTGGATTTGAATTTATGGAATCAAAACCCAGAATTCAACTCGATTGAACTATAAACGATAAATCTCAGTTTGGTACATCATATCTGTATTAAAGCGGAACTTGTGCACTCTAATTACACTGATGCGATCTTGGTAAATTTAATTTGTACTTCCAGACTTTATAAAAACTTCGTATTTGTCAACTTTATAGTGACTGTAGTTGAAAATTGCTTGCAACACGGTTGGAATTTTATATACAAATTCCTGTTTAAAAAACTGAGTTTGATAGTGGCAAAAACGGTATTGCATTGCAGTACTGTATCCCACAAAAGGCCTCCCAAAATTTATTGATTTCTTCACTCACTCTGAGTATTTTACTCTTCTTTGAGTTCCTTCGTTTATAGAATCCTGAAAACGTTTTACATTAAAGCAGTATCAACACACATAGGAAGTACACTTTAGGTTTTCAACTACTTGATCACTCTCCAAATATCAAAACTTTCAATTAACCTACTATACCTCACATTAACTATAATATAAGATGGAAGTGTTTAGGACGCCATAGTTTCGAATTTAAACATTCATTAAGACACAATAGCATACATGGTAATAATAACTATAATATGATCTTAATGATGGCACTTCCAACTTTTTATATTCGAAACTTACTTCGTATATGTAAAGGGTCCGCCAAATAACTTTTTTTTTTGAAAATGCTTTAAAAAAAACTACTGAATATTTTCTCAAATTTCTTTTTTTATTTGAAAGTTCAATCCTTCCGTTTAATAATGGAAAATAATTCCATTCAAATGGCTGCCTCGGCTGGCCTACACGATCGGTCCAATTTTTAAGCACATTATCGATTGTGTGCAGCTGTATTTCACCAATGGCTTCACGAATATTGTCCTTTAAAGCGTCTATTGTCTCTGGCTTGTCGGCGTAACACGTATCTTTGACGGCACCCCACAAATAATAGTCCAACGGTGTCAAATCGCAGCTCCGAGGTGGTCAAACGACATCAGCTCTGCGGCTGATAATGCGATCTTCAAAATCAGGGCGCAAAATATCGAGTGTAGCTTCGGCTGTGTGGCACGTAGCGCCGTCCTGTTGAAACCAAATGTTGCCAATATCCTCCTCTTCAATTTTTGTGAACAAAAATTCGTTCAACATGGCCCGATAACGATCGCCATTGACTGTAACGGCCACTTCTTGCTCAATTTCGAAGAAAAATGGCCCAATTATGCCTCTGGACTAAAATCCACACCAAACAGTGACTCGTTTTGGGTGCGTCGGCTTTTCAATGTATGCGTGCGGGTTTTCTGTGCCCCAAATATGACAATTTTGCTTGTTTACATACCCGCCAAGATCAAAATGAGCTTCATCTGAAAAGATGATTTTTTTTGCCAAAATCGGCATCTTCTGGTGTAGGCCTGCATGGCCAGCCGAGGCAGCCATTTGAATGAAATTATTTTCCATTATTAACCGGAAGTATTGTACTTTCAAATAAAAAAAAGAAATATGAGAAAATGTTCAGTAGTTTTTTTTTAAAGCATTTTCAAAAGAAAAAAGTTATTTGGCGGACCCTTTATTACTAACTCAATTACAATCATATATTGTAAGTGATGGCATAATAAATGCCTATAATTCGTATAATGGCCACAAATCCTCTAAATTAACCACTAAAAATAGATCATTTGAAGTTCTGTCGCTATATGGGAACTGGGAATTGGTTTTATTACAAAAACCAGAACTGTAAGATTATGAAAATTATTTTGAATATGCCATTTATCACCTTTCTGGAGCAGCATTTACAATACATTTGCAGGATCTGGAAAATCCAGCTTCCTAAAACAAGTGGCCTTGTTAACAACAATAGGAGTATTCACAACTATACATACTTATATCCTTAGAAAACTTTGTAAAATATTTTTGCTGAACAATTAAAATTTTTTTTTGCATTTAAAGCTGTACATATATAAAGCTTAAAAAACAATTAACAAAAAATTCACTTCAAATAGTTTATAAATATTACTTAATTGTTAAGTTGCGTTCAAAATTCATCATAAAACCGAGCTTTTTTCAAAAAAAAAAAAACAAAATAATCCAAATGCGTTCAATTCATGGTTAATTGAAACTGACCACAAGTGCTACTGACAACAACAACAACATTAAACTAAAAGTAGTATTAAAGATCATTTAATAAAATTTAAAAAATTGCCAAAAACGAAAACCAAATCAAATCATGATGTCCCTCCTTCTGTTAACTATTTTTTTTGTAAATACATAAAACATTTTTTTTTGTTATCTTTTAAACCCATTTAATAAAAAGAAACAAATAATTGCCGCCAACTACTACTACCAGCCATCAAAAAAATTATTAAAAACAAAACAAAGATTCCCTGGAATTGTGACCGTTTCAGCGTAGTTTTGTTAAATTTTTTGCTAATTTATATGCGTTTTTATACTTATATTTTTGCGTTTTGAAAATTGTAAATATATCATATACATACATTATCTTTTAAGTGTTTATTATTTTTATTGTTTGTTTGTGATTATAGCACGACAAAGAAACAAAAAAAAAAACCGAAAAAATACCGGAAAAGCTTTAGCATGGATTTTTTTTTTGATACATATTTTATCTCAGCTGTTTTTTCTTGAGACTTATTTGTTTTTATATAATATTTTTTTATGTTTTCTTTTTTTATAATAAATTTTGTCAACATTTTTTTCAACCCACTCATAGTTGTGCATGCTCATTAGATTTAATCACCTTAAGAGAAAAAAAAAAAAAAAAAAAAAAAAAAAAATGGGTGGAATATTTCTTCATTTCTTTTTGTGAAATTGTCCCTCATTATATGCGAAAGTATAATTTTTTTAACCCCCAACCGAAAATCGTTTCAGTTGATCGTTTTTGCATTCATTTTTTGCATTTTTGTGAATTTTTCAATAATATTGTGAAAAAAAATTTTGTGTTAGTTTTTTTGAATACATAGTCAAAAATAGTGTATGTACCATAAGTGAATGAATAATATACTACGTATTGTTTTTATTTATTTACTTATATTGTATATATCGTTAGCTGAAATACAAAATAGCTTAACACAGAAATGTTTTGAAAAACAAAAAATTTTAAAGGCAATTGCTTTTATTTAACAGCATCTGAGATTTAAAATTTTTAAAATTATATTGTTATGCCATTTTGCATTTGAGCTGGCGTTAATATTAATTATCTTACATATTATTATTTTTTGTATAGTTTGTAGTTTGTATTTGTATTTATTTATGTATGACTAGTAATAGTATTGAAATCATACCATAATTTTGCTCTGCATGTCTAATTTTTTTTTTTAATAAATTTCCATCGTTTTTTTGAATGCTTTTTGTTAAAATAAACAACGATTTTTATTAATTATTTTTTTTTACATTTTCTTTAAAAAATATTGTTTTATTGTCTATAGAACAAAAACAACAACAAAAGCTGTCTTCATCGACTACCGAAAAAACGGAAACGAAAGAGAAGGATGGAGCAGTTGTAACTACAACAACAAAAGGTAAATAAACAATTTAAACAATTTATGTATATTGGAAGCCCTTAAATGAAAACCTATTGATAAAAGTAAGAAAACTATAGTCAAACTAGGCGCTCGACTAGCCTCAAACCCAAAGGCAACATGTTCGTTATACATCATTAAACCTTTCGCGAAGGGTGCCGTGTATCAGCGATCAGCAATGAATCGTTTTTTCACTACTCATGAGCACTCATGAAATTTTGAATATACATAAGTGAGTCAAGAATAATGAAATTTAACTATGTACTCTGATTCATTCATACTCACTACAACGTTAACTTATAAGTACAGGTTGCAATGAATATGCGTACAACTTTGACATCAAACTCATACCATTCGAAATATGTTTGATTCGTAAGCCTACTCATTAAGATTCATAACTTTAGAAAAATACTTATAAATGATTCGAGTAACTCCAATCATTCATCAAAATTTACGGTCTTAGAAAAAAAGACACATAAGCACAAAAGACAGAGCCGCAAGCAGAGCAAACACCCAACCTTCTAGTAAGCATTTTTTTTTTGATGTCGCCGTAGTCTGGTAGGTGGTGTGTTGGTTTATTAGACGTAAAGCCAGGGTTCGAACTCCAGGCCAGACATCAAGACAATATACAATAAGTATTTCTTCGGCGACTTCCTCTCAGCAGATTTCTGGCAAAAACTCTCAGAGTAAATAAAATTACCATGAAAAGTTTCTCAAAAAATCTGTCGTTCGGAGTCGACTTCAAACTATAGGTCCCGCCACTCATGTATAAAATTAACACACACAACATAAGTGGTGTGAGAAACTAGGATGTTGTACAATGGATCAATTCGACCTCCGGTTACTATACTTGTCTTAATTGACAAGTACACGTCCTCTAGCCTAACCTAATCTAACCAAGTAAGTATTTTAGTGTTCGTACGCGATTCATACATATTTTGTGATTCGTGTATATGTAGAGTTATGGGGAGAGTCGAAATCAATAACATCATACGTGTGGTTAAGTATGAATATGATGAGTACTTCAAACTTTGAATATGAGTAGAGGAGGTTCCATGATATTAAAATAAGTATGAATGCGTATAAGTATCAGAAACTATAAGTATGATTCGATTCTACTCATCTTCTTGAATACTCATTGCTGATCTCTGTCGTGTATATACGGCAGTCACTTGGTACATCATAGCGCCAGTTACTTTTAGTTCACAAAGGCTAAAGCCGCATATACACGGCAGCCATTTATTGTTCACTTGCGTTTTCGTGAACGATGGCGACGATGTGTAGTCAGTCGATCAGTCGTGAAAAGCTGCAAAGTATGACACAAGTGCGGTCTAGCAAAAGGGTTAAAAGTAACAGCAATTAATTTATGCATTTGATGTTAACAAAATATAATCAAGTAGTAGGACATGGTTTTGCTTACTAAATTTCGGTTAAGTTTTTAGCTAAGGGTTCTTTCTTCTATTATGTGCCAATGTTGAGAACAACTGAACGTCCTTAACAACTTCATACCAATGATTTCTGTTTTACTTCAAAATATGCAAATTTACATAACTTATCTATCTTGATAGAAAATATTCTTTAAATTAATCCTTACTCCGTACTACTAAGCCTATATATATATATATATAGGTTCCTGTTGTTCCTATAAGGAGCATAGGGCCTTAACTAAGCCCATAAAATGATAAAAAATAAATAAATTCAATATTTCTTACCTTAATTATTATTATTACTCTTTTACAGTAACAACACGCACGGTTACAGGATCAGCAGCGAAACCCGTATCGCCATTTAATAAATTTAAACAACTCGATTCACAACAATCTGCAAAGTAAGAAGAAAATAATTAAATTTTAATAGAAATTTAATTAAAATTAAAAAATTTACATTCCAAAAAAACAAATAAACATTCCAAACAAAACAACAAACATAAATAAATCTCTAAAATCTGTCCATAATCTATTCACAACAACTATTGCACAAATTAAATTTAGCACTGGCTACGGGTACATTTCCATATCATTTCATTATTTAATAGATTTTAATATTTATTTTATGTATTTTAAACATTTTTCTTAATATGTATAAAGGTTTTGGTTTTTATTTCTTAAATCACTTCTTTAGTAATTACAATTTTATATTCCTAAGTTTACAATTATTATACACAGCATCATATTTCTCTTTTCGTCAATTAAACAGTGTCAGACAAAAAATTATGGTTGTTTTCTATACAACAAGGAAGAAAGTAAGGGTGTGCTATGTTAGTACAATACAATATCGAAACAATATGATTCCAATGATACTCCTTTAGAAATTTAAAAAACATGCCATATTTTCAATAACTGCCATAAATTTCATGTAGTAAATCCAAGTATATTACTATTGCCTCCCAGAATATAAACAATAACTTCTTTATGTACCTTATTGGAGATCACACACCCCATTAGTATCCTCAATCTCGCTAGTTTATGTATGTAGATAGAGATAACAGTTACCTTAAATACCGACTCCCAGAGTTAAATCTCGCGTGATTGTGACGTAAACGATTCTTTCAAGTGATTTGATTAAGACAAAAATTTAATGACAGGCATGTATGTTGTTAATAAATCTTCATTCAATTTCATAAAATACTGTTCCATGTCAATAAATATTCAGAATAGAAGTCGCCGTAGTCTAGTAGGTAGTGTGTTGGCTTATTAGACGTAAGGCCACGGTTCAAACCCCAGGTCAGACACCAAAACGAAATATGAAAAAATATTTCTTCAGCGACTTCCTCTCAGCAGATTTCGTGCAGAAACTCTGAAAGTAAATAAAATTGCCAAGAAAAGTTTCTCAAAAATCTGTCGAAAAAAGTCGGCGTTAAATTGTAGGTCCCGCCACTCATGTATAAAATTAACACACACAACATGAATGGTGTGAGAAGCTAGGCCGTAATCCTGACGGGTTGTAATGGATAATTATATATGTAGGTTAGGTTAGGCTAGAGGACGTGTACCTGTCAATCAAGACAAGTACAGTACCCGGAGGTCGAATTGACCAATTGTACAACGTCCTAAAGGAGAGAAGGATAATATAGGGGTTATGATGAAAGGAGGGTATATGGGAAAGGGGGGAGTGGGAAGCGGAGGAATCATACAGACCAGACACAACAAAAGGGTGGGAGAGCGCGACTACACCGATGAAGTTCTAGCACCTCTCAACCAGCCTAAGCCACTAATGAATCTGTGGAGAGCCTTGATGTCGGCTCTCGACACTGAATTCAAGCTCCCAAATAAGGCCCTGCCAAGGGTCCTCAATATCAATCTACCAAGGGCTGGGCAGTTACAGAGAAGGTGTTCGATAGTCTCCAACTCCTCCTCATCGCAACACGCCCTGCAATAGTCCGGCTGGGATCTGTTGCAGATCCCCGTCAGCGACCTAATCTCGCAGTGCCCCGTGATAAAACCGACAAACAACCTTAAGCTGGCCTTATCCAAGCCCAGCCATCAACCTGTTCTCTTACTGTCGACAGCAGGACATAGATACCTAGAAACAAAACAATCCGATCCGTTCCCCCAACGCCTCTGCTCTTTCTCCATGACCCATCCATTGATGAGGCCATAGAGGTGGCAGACTGGGGGGTCAGGACCAACTATCAAATCGCTCCCTGAAAGCGAACCTAGCCTAGCGAGAGCATCCGCCGTCTCATTGCCCAGTATTCCGCTATGACTATTATATATGTATGTATGTAGCTATTCAGAATCATTTAAATTCGAGTTTTTTCTATCAAATTAAACACAATAAGAGTATCGGACATTGGTAAAGTTTTCGATAACATTTCGGCATATATCTCGACGAAAAATTTCTTTCTGAAAAATTTAAATTGTCACGTGTATCTGAAATTAAAAGTCCCCCTCAAGAAAAATCTGCTAATAATAGTAGAATTCGTAGAAAATTACGAAATGTTCACTGCAAACTGTAACACTCGGGGAATATAAATGTTTCTGAACCCACTAGCAGAATGGAGACATGAGGCGTTGAAAAACAACTTTGCTTTACAAGTAAACGAATCAACACCAAAGCTGATTATCTTTATCGCCAAGATTATAGTGTTTGGTAAAAGCGAACAAGGTGTTAACATGTGTTGTGATAATCGAGCTAAACAATCATAAGAGATCAAAACGAAAAGTTGACTCAAAATAGAACCCAGATCCATACTTCTGCTTGAGTTTCCGAATGCCTAGAATACAGTAGTTTTGTTAGTTTACATGCGTATCCAAATGGAAATAACTTTCGTTTTGTATTTAAAATCTAGTGTTTAAACTTTAACTTCAAGGACATTTCTTTTATTGCCGTTGTATAGTCATTTTTAAAATTAGTTTAAGAAACTTAAATATTAGCTATAAATATGCAATCGAAACTTAATAGTATTAGGTTAGGTTAACCAATTACTAGTTGATCACACTGGCAATTAAATTTCATTAATTTTACTTTCTTTTTGAATTCTTTTAATTTTTGTCTAACAACTGGCAACAATACAACTGATATACTGTTGTTTTCCTTGGCTTAAATGATCAATTATTTTGTACACTATAGGTTTAGAAAATATATACTCTACACTCTCTCTTTATAAGCATTGTAGTTTCTTATTGTTTAACAAACAAATCAACAACAAAAAAACGAAACCAAACAATTTATAAATTAATAAAACGCAAGAAGAAAAACTAGACAAAATAACTGAACAGATGAATAAAAATTAAAAAAACAGAATTAAGTTAAACAACTTAAATAGAAATAGAATATAGAATAAATTAACGAATCATTTGTTGTTCAGATCGCCAACTACACCGACCACTGCCTCGCCGACTGCGTCCGGTGGTAATCAACCGATATTCAAATTTACCGATCCAGCTTTAAATGCACGTGCTGCCACTGTCAAGGATCAACTGCTACAGTGGTGTCAATCGAAAACCCAGGAATACGAGGTACAGAGTTCTACAAGAAAAACAAATCAAACAAATCAAACAAGAACTACAGACGTTTTAAAACCAATATTGATTACAAAACATACTCAAACTCAAATTCTCTTTCTCTGTTACAAACTAAAATGAAATTAAAAATAAAATAAATAATAATACAAATAAATGCGTTGATGTTGTACAAACTTTTTTAAATTAATTACTTATTTTAAGCAGCTAAAATAATATTAACTGTAATACTACATATATAATTAAGGCCTTCTTAATTTATTATTAATGGTTAGTTGAGCTCCCCTCGCTTTGTCTCTTTTTAATCAATTTATTAATTTAAAGGATCCTTAAGTACGGATTTCAATTTGTTACAAGCTTATTTTTTCATTTAAATTAATTTAATTTAATTCTTATTTTTTATTATCATTTAATGGCTGTATTTACAATAACTTCGCCATTTTAATACACACAATTTCTTTGCATGTCTGTTCATGTTCTTTTTCTATACAAAACTTGTATGAATACTTTAATGCTTTTATCTTTATCTCTTATTGTTTATTTGAACATGTTTTAAAATGTTTGATTTATTTTCTTTATTTTATTTTGTCTTTAGAACGTCCAAATAACTAACTTTAGTACGAGCTGGAACAATGGTTTAGCATTTTGTGCCCTCATACATCATTTCTTGCCAGATGCCTTCGATTATAGTCAACTAACCCCAAAAAATAGAAGAAAAAATTTCGAATTAGCTTTCACAGTGGCTGAGTAAGTATTGTTTTCTCTTTTTATATTCTCTTTTTTTATACGATATTGGTTAAGAGGTAAAGTCGTTCATCGAACAAATTATTGTCTTCTTGATTTCTAATAAATCTAAAAAAAAAATTTTAAGGATTACAGCTGTATTGTCCTGTATTACCGTACAAAGAAACGCCGAGGTCGAATATCATGTCTAGAAATGCTTTATATTTATTGCTAACAGAAGGGTTGCATTTAATATAAACTCCTGAAGCAAGGGATCTGTTTCGATCCATTTGATGTATATGAAACCACAATATTCCCTTACGCCAGGCAACATAAGAGGCGAAGCTTATACTCTGTATATAAAGGGTCCGCCAAATAACTTTTTTTTGAAAATGCTTTAAAAAAAACTACTGAATATTCCGGGTTAATAATGAAAATTATTTAATTCAAATGGCTGCCTCGGCTGGCCATGCAGTAGCCTACACGATCGGTCCAATTTTTAAGCACATTATCGATTGTGTGCAGCTGTATTTCACCAAAGGCTTCACGAATATTGTCCTTTAAAGCGTCAATTGTCTCTGGCTTATCGGCGTAACACTTATCTTTGACGGCACCCCACAAATAATAGTCCATCGGTGTCAAATCGCAGCTCCAAGGTGGCCAAACGACATCAGCTCTGCGGCTGATAATGCGATCTTCAAAAACAGGGCGCAAAACATCGAGTGTAGCTTCGGCTGTGTGGCACGTAGCGCCGTCCTGTTGAAACCAAATGTTGCCAATATCCTCCTCTAAAATGTTTGTGAACAAAAATTCGTTCAACATGGCCCGATAACGATCGCCATTGACTGTAACGGCCACTCCTTGCTCATTTTCGAAGAGAAATGACCCAATTACGCCTCCGGACCAAAATCCGCACCAAACAGTGACTCGTTTTGGGTGCGTCGGGTTTTCTGTGCCCCAAATGCGACAATTTTGCTTGTTTACATACCCGCCAAGATCAAAATGAGCTTCATCTGAAAAGATGATTTTTTTTTTTGCCAAAATCGGTATCTTCTGGTGTAGGCTACTGCATGGCCAGCCGAGGCAGCCATTTGAATAAAATTATTTTCCATTATTAACCGGAAGGATTGTACTTTAATGTGTGGCGGTACCTACAGTTTAAAGTCGATTCCGAACGACAGATGAGAAACTTTTCATGGCAAATTTTATTTACTCTCAGTTTTTTCCAGAAATCTGCTGAGAGGAAGTCGCCTAAGAAATACTTATTGCATTTTGTTTTAATGTCTGGCCTGGGGCTCGAACCCTGGCTTTACGTCTAATGAGCCAACACTCTAGCTACTAGACTACGGCGACTTCAATTTTATGTCTGGTAAATTCGGGAAATACCACTGTGGTCACATAGTACAGCTACATAAAAGTATATTGCATCGCTCAGTTATCTTGTTAAGTGCTCTGAGATAGCCAAAACTGACCACAAAGTCATAGTGTGAGGACCCAGTAATCTTACAACCGCTTGGCTATCCCTTTGCAGATGTTTTCCTTTACAATAATCACCGCAGCAGCAAGTTTGTCCGATTTTTTCCAATGGTTCAGTAGCCTACAAACACAGCTCCATTTATTCGCAAGCCTTCTATAAATCGATGTTGTAAGGTCGCTTTGCCATTTTCAAACTATTTAGATTTTGAATGAGAATATGACTTCTACCCCATACCAATATTTAAGTTTTTTATTATTTTATTTTATTTTACAATTTAATCATGATCACATTTCTTTGATTTTCTTTTGTTTTCAAAGTGAGAAAGCCGGCATTGCCCCCCTGCTAGATGTTGAAGATATGGTTGTGATGCAGAGACCCGATTGGAAATGTGTATTTGTCTATGTACAAAGCATTTATCGTCGTTTTCGCAATTGCCAATAAAACGAAAGTTTAATAAACTTTCGAATTTTATTTTGAATAAAACAACAACAGCACCAACATTAAACTATCAACCAACACCATGAATGAGTGAATGAATGAATATAGACGTCACAATCAATAGTTTCAACGAAAAAGAAAAATTTACTACTAACCCAGCAAGCAGTCAATCAAACAAACCAGCCATTATTATAATAATTTTAATAACTGCAACAACAATATTTTATAATTATTATTATTATTGTTTATTATTATAAGAAAACATAAACAAAAGAAGAAGAAATGAAACAAATTATATAAACACTTTATTAATGTTATTAATCATTCTGATGATATTAAATGAATTTGCAGTTCAATTATTTAGAAAGAAACACTCAAGTTTTGTTAATTGTTTTATGATAAAAGAAAAAGTGTTTAAAAAAAAACAAACTTTTAAAATGATTTTTTGATTTTTTTTAATCATAATTTATTATCTATGATCATTATAACTTAGATACTCATTATTAATTAAAAACAAAAAGCTATCGTTTATTATGTATTGTGTAATTAATTATTAATATTTTTCATTTTTAATTTACTTTTTGTATGTAATTTGTTTTGTTTTTTCGAATTTATTTTCAATTTTTTATTTTATTTTTTATTTTTTTTTTGTATTTGCATAACAACAATATACAAATATACTATTATTATTATTATACTATCAATTATATTCGTATTTATTACTAACATTTTTGATATTATTTCATTTACATTTTATTTACATACATTTTATGATTTCCGATATCTCGTTTTTGTTTGAAAAAGATTACAACGATTTTTATGTTTATTTTTACCGATTTAATATTATTTTATTGTTTTTATTAAAAGAAAAATATTAGTTTTTGAATGAAAAATAATGTATAAGAAAAGGATTTTTAATATTGCATTAGTTTGATCGAATTTTTTTGATATTCAAACCAGGAATTGCAGCTCAATTTTTAATTTTTTTTGTTTATTATTATTTTATTCATTAATTATTATATATTTTAACTAACTTTTGCGATTAAGTGAAAAGTAAATAAAGCAAACAAAATATATAAAAAAAAGATTAACATTCAAAGAGAAAACTTCTAGAGAGTGTTTTATTTTGAAACAAATTACATCCGGCTAATGATTTAAAATATCTGCCATCATTTAATTATTGAATCGTTTAACAACAAAAGAATGCATATAAATAGTTAAAATAGACTGTAAAAAAAGATAAAGGGTCTGCCAAATAACTTTTTTTTTGAAAATGCTTTAAAACTAAAACTACTGAATATTTTCTCAAATTTTTTTTTATTTGAAACTACAATCCTTCCGGTTAATAATGGAAAATAATTTCATTCAAATGGCTGCCTCGGCTGGCCATGCAGTAGCCTACACGATCGGTCAAATTTTTAAGCACATTATCGATTGTGTGCAGCTGTATTTCACAAATGGTTTCACGAATATTGTCCTTTAAAGCGTCAATTATCTCTGGTTTGTCGGCGTAACACTTATCTTTGACGGCACCCCACAAATAATAGTCTAACGGTGTCAAATCGCAGCTCCGAGGTGGCCAAACGACATCAGCTCTGCGGCTGATAATGCGATCTTCAAAAACAGGAGTGTAGCTTCGGCTGTGTGGCACGTAGCGCCGTCCTGTTGAAGCCAAATGTTGCCAATATCCTCCTCTTCAATTTTTGTGAACAAAAATTCGTTCAACATGGGCCGATAACGATCGCTATTGACTGTAACGGCCACTCCTTGCTCATTTACGAAGAAAAATGGCCTAATTATGCCTCTGGGCCAAAATCCGCACCAAACAGTGACTCGGTTTGGGTGCGTCGGCTTTTCAATATATGCGCGCGGGTTTTCTGTGCCCCAAAGGCGACAATTTTGCTTTTTTACATACCCGCCAAGATCAAAATGAGCTTCATCTGAAATGATGATTTTTTTTTGCCAAAATCGGCATCTTCTGGTGTAGGCTACTGCATGGCCAGCCGAGGCAGCCATTTGAATGAAATTATTTTCCATTATTAACCGGAAGGATTGTACTTTCAAATAAAAAAAAGAAATTTGAGGAAATATTCAGCAGTTTTTTTAAAGCATTTTCAAAAAAAAAAGTTATTTGGCGGACCGTTTATTTGTAAAGTAACCTCTCTTCAAGCAATTATTTTCGTCATAATCGCACTACTATGCAAGGAATTGTTAAGGTTATAAAGAAATTTCAAGATGCTGGATGCAATGTAACATTGCGTTGCTAAGATACCACTTCTGTTAGGGAAAGTGTAGCAATTAAGCCTATGTAACGGCTCATTATGGAGTGTAGCAGTTCGGTATATCCTTCGGTTCACTATGACGTCTTTTTCAATCCATACGTTGGATTCAATGTATGATTGCGATACTCAAATGCCACTTCTTTTAAGGAAACTGTAACAATTAGGCCTATTATACGGCTCATTATGCAATATTTTATACCTCCAACAATATGTACGTAATAATTTAAGTCGGCTAATCATCCACAATGCAATAGATAGGTTAATTAGGTGTTAGAACAACAGGCTTTCAATGTTAAAATTTCGACCATCGTATTTTCTTCCCTCATGAAGCTCACTCCTCAGCCAGTGCTTACGCCAAATCCGAAGTGATTATGGAAAATTCAATGCATCCTTATAAAGTGGCTATTTGGTGCCCATTATGATCTGGTGGCGTCACTGGGTTGCAAATTTTTTTGTCAATACAGAATGCTACAGCCGTACAATAACTGACTTTTGATTATTATTAACTGGGAGATATACGGCAATGACATTAACTACGCATAACGATCGATTATGGCTTTATTGCCTCAGAAAAATTTTCAGAGGGTAACTACAATTGCCAGCAAGATCCAACAGTTTGACTCTGTTGGACTTCTTTGTGGCGGATCATTTCTACACGGATTTTCCTCTAACCTTTGAGCATTTTAAATCTAAATCTGAATTGAATTGAAAAATTGAAAACTACTTGTTACTTAATCCCCCTTATTTCACACAAAAAGCAAATATTTTATTCCCCTGAGGAAATATCATTCACGATAAGGAAAAAAAAATTCTACGAACTATTCTGTTTTGAATGAATTTCGAAAATCAAAATTTACTTCCCTATTAGTCAGCCAGCCAACCGACTGTTCTAGTTGTCTGTCAACAAATGGCATTTGAATTATTTTATTAAAGCCTTGGAGAAAATGAGCCAAATTTTGTAGTGAAAAATTGTTAAATTGAAAAAATAAATTAAATTCTCAAGTTTTCGCCAGACAAGATATGGCATCCGATCGTCAACTCAACCAAGGTTTGTCTGAAGCAACAGCTATACGTTTGTATAATAGTGTGGTGGCAACAGATGAACCCAACGATAGGGTATTAATTGTCCCACAACAGGAACAGGAACCGCAACAGCCACAAGCTACAGAACAAAAATCTCTACTGTCTATGCGATCCTCTAATGAATTTAATCACTCATGCCGTATATGTCGTTGGAATCGTAGTGATATGGAACTATTGAAAACGCCTTGTCTGTGTAGGGGAAGTGTGGTGAGTTGGAAGAGAAAACTAATAAATAAAATTCTAATAAAAAAATTGTTTAACATGCCAAGGGTTTTATACACCTGCAATGCCTAAGGAAATGGATTATGCATCGGCGTGATAATCATTGTGAAATTTGTAATCAACCCTTTAACCTGCCGGAAGAGAAATTTAACTTTAAACGAATGTTTACATCATTCTGGGGACAATGTGCCGGACCAATTATGAAACATTTACTCTTTAGCGCATCGTTAGTACCACTGACACATATAATATTGCAACAAGTCGTCATTTGTATGGAAAACATTAATGTGAGTCCCAATGAGCAATTGACAGTGAAAGAAGTAATTTTAGCCTCAAGTGCACTGATGACATCAAGTGGGTATTTGCTAGCGGAAAGATTTCTAAAATTTCATTACAGTTCTCTATATTTCCCACTACAGGTGCTTTATTTTTTCATATCTTCGAGTTTATAACAACGCGCATAATCTTAATTCGAAACATCTTGAGGCACTGGTGGATGTTCGGCAATTCGTCAGATTTTCCCCTTATCGAATTGGACAGTGATATATTGGATTTATTTGACTGATTTTAAATGAAAAACTTACCACACACAACACTATATATTTAGTTTTTGTATTCTGATTTTTTTAACACAAATAAAACACAAACAAATAAAACAAACTTTTCACAAATATTTCTTTATTTAACCCACGTACCGCCAAAAAATGTACGAACTCCGCGTTGTTTACCTTTTGAAAATAACTGTATCGGTAAATGTTGCCATAAGAGCAATATTTATCTCAGTACTAAAACAGAAGTTGCCATTCACTGAAAAAACAAAAGATTGTGCTAAACTAGCGTTTTCGCTAAAAAAAAAAGCAAAATTGTTTAAAAAATAAGAATTTATTTTACTTTTTTGGTATTTTTCGTATGCAAATGAATTCCTCATTATGAAATATATCAAAAACAACGAATTCCTTTAAATGTTGACAATTTGCAACTGGAATGACAGTGTTTCACAAAAAGTTTTTTCAATGTCATAACGCATAAACTTAACTCCAATACCAACATAGGCCCAATAGGTCCTCCTAGATCTTTATTACAAGCATAAATGTGGAAACGAATGGAATTGAAACATTTCATTCAATTTATATCACTTGTTTGTTACTCATTACTTTTCCTTTTTAGTAGTTGAACTACTACGTTCGCAATACAACCGTGTGTGTACTAAATAGTGAAAATTTTATTTCTTTGTTTCATCAGCAGTTAAAGTCGCAGCTCCAAACACAAATTGTTAAATATATTGGAGGATTTAAGTCAATTGTTTGCATAGAGATTAAATAGAAAATAAAATTTTTAATAAATAATTATAAAGTGTAAAGCAAAAAAGAGAAAAACTCAATAAATGCCTGTTACGGCGTATGCTGTTTGAAAGGAAAAGTGAACAAAATTAAGAAGAAAAATAAATAACTGTGTTTATTGTTGTTGTGCTTGTTTTGCTATTAAAATTGTAGTCTCTGCACGCTGCCGTTGTATTTTTGTTTGTTTGTTTTTTTTTGACAATGGCCCAGCTTATGACTGTTGCGGGGACAAATCGTGATACCCTATACGAGAAATGCCTCTGGTGCTTTGCAACCAAATTGAATTACAATCAACAGACCCTGAATAATGTACAGCAACTGCGTTACCTGCCACCTGGAGTGCTTATCGATATTTATGTTCTGGTAAGTCTTCCAAGTGATAAAGCTAAAGGCAGCATGAATACATTTATCGTGTGTGCAAATCCATTTATGGCTCACTCAGAGCAGCGGCGAATAATTTTTTTTAGTTTTTTTTTCTGTTAATTATTCACAACACATTTCATGTGACAAGCGTGACTAGGCAAAGCATTTTAAATTATTTTTCGTTTGGAATTCAATTAAGGAAAATTTAATAATTTGGCCCCCAACATTTTGTTTGCTCTATTACGTGTTGTTGTTTTTGGTTAGTCTGGATAAAAAAAGAACCTTTTGAAGGTTTTGTAAATATATTTTATGTTTGAAATTAAAAATAAAAACAGCTTTTATGAGTCTTCACTAAGTTTTTTCTCATATCCAAGGATTTTAAGGGAAAATCAATGCTCTTGAAGAAAGCAGGGGGTGTCATATGATCATTGCTTTCACGTGTTCAACGTGTTTAGTGTAAGTTGGAGCATCCATAAAGAACTGTAAATGTCGTTGAACCTTATAGAAACCGCTAAATTGAAAACTTTATTTAGAACGCATATACTATACCTATTGATTGTTTATGTGCTTTTATTTTTGGTATTTGGTATATTTGATATTCTAATAAAAAATCATAAAAAATGTATTGTGGGAATGCCGCTCGTTAAAGATTTGAATAAATTTGGACAAAGTAGACGTACGTAATGAGTTTATCCTCTGGAATTAAAGAATGTGTGGTACGTAGGCGGGTCTGATAATACCGAGGCCCGTTAGCATGTTGTATAGCAAAGAAAACATTTTTAGGTGGCTCAGTGTTATCACGGGTTAGTTTTATTACAAAATTTTGTTTGGTAATGCAATTCACTTAGGCGGAAGTAAAAAGTTCTATTTAGATCATGACGCTACATAATTACATTATTATTGAATAATGTTATCATCTTTGTGCCAATACTCGAGTTCATATTGCAATTCCCCCTCTCAACCCCAGTCGGCCTCTCCTGTCACACACCCAGCTCCACCGCCCACCCACCTTTGCCTTCACCTTTATTCCCCCGATGTTCTGTTCTGTCCCTAGCTGCACCTTTCCCCGCTTCCGCCTTTTCATCCACACGTCGCCAATGCCTCTTCGATGTATGTATGTACATACATAGGCCCCCCACATTCCGCCGGCCTTTCATTTAGTCTCTCTCCCTCGTGGTATTCTTGAAAAAATGCTTTTCGCACATTTATTGTGTTTAGAGTGGTTAGATAATAATTTTGTTGAGGATAAGAAATGATAACTACGTCTACAAAAACTGAGTTTTTTTATTTCTGATATATTGTGAATGAAATAAGAATACCTATGTACATTTTTTTTCTATAAAAAATGTCTTTCAAATATGAATCGGAATAACAAAGCTCAACAGGTTTTAAACCAGTTTCCAATAAGAAAGCAGCGAATACGATTTTCTAATTACATCTTTGCTTAAATCCATTCAAATATGTATATCATTTCAACTCCATATTGACTTTAGTAGACCAATTCCGTGATTAGTTAGAAAAAATTCATTGTTAATGGACTTGAAGCAAAGCAAAGAAAAACGCAGAAGATGGAGTAAATGCTTTGTGACAGCCCTATCTATATACATATGTTCTTTAAGGGAATGAAAAGAACTACATAATAATGAATATTTCATTCAATTTCATTCAATTCTAAATACATATATATGTATGTGTATAATATATATAACCGTATACATATATAACCATTAATAACTGTCTGCCATTGTTATCTTTCTCGGAATAATAAATAAATATGTTTTATTATATTATTATTTTAAAGTTAAATAATCATTTTATTATATATACAGAGAATTAATAAATTGAAGGTAATAAGGCTTGAACTTTTAATGCGAAAGACGCACATTATTTTTAAATCTTTCCTTTAATAAATCTCGAAAATATTCTAAATTATAATTTATTTTTATTGCTTATATTTCATATATTTTTCACGCATAAAAGTAAATTAACAATTGAACCGTTTATTTTGAAAGTGGTTTAAATCCATTTTTAAAAAAAAAATTAGTTAATGATAACAATAATCACAATACTATATAGGTATACTTTTTTGTATAAACAATTTAAGTCTAGTATGATTAAAATCGCTTTGATTTGGGGCACTTGAAAATTAGCTAGTTAACGAAATGCAAAAAAATTGATTTTGAAACTGGTTTAAGTCCACTGAAATCCATAAAATTGGCAGTAACATGGTTGAAAAATAAAAATAAAATAGAAAATAATGCAGATATTATTTGTCATAAGTTTTTACTATCAGGACACTCATTTTTGCCAAATGATAATGTTTTTGGAGTGATAGAAATGACTTTGAGGAAAATTAATTTAATATGTATGTCCCCCAGGGTTACTATGAAACCATAAAAACATGTCGAAAGAGTAACAAATATTATGTTATGAAACGTGAAGATTTTTTTCTACAAAACCTCTGGAAGAAGCAATTCATAAAAGATTAAAAAACTCTAGTGGCGAACCTGTATATTGGCTAAGGATATGTTGGATGCCGTTTATAATAAGTGAACGCTATAAAATGATTTATAAAGATTTTATGGAAGTTTAAACAGAGTTCAAAATATTTGATTTATTACCTTGTCGCGGAAGACCAAGGAAATTCAGCAAAATAAAATTAACACCATTATACAAAAATGTACGTCCCATTCCAACTCCTAAGTATAAGGATAATTATTTCGAGGAATCACTATCACTAGTGGAGTAACTTTAAGTGAAAAAATTAACTTATAATAATATTAAACAAAGAACACAAAGTGGACTTATTCGTTTTCACAAACAAAAAAGTCACTTTATTCATTTTGAAAGTGGTTTAAGTCCATTTGAGGTTCTGAAACACAGCTTATTTTTCTAGTAAAGTTTACAAAACGTATTACGTTATATATTCTAACATGTTTAAGGTCACATAGCATTAAAAACAACTTGGTACCAGTTAACAATATGTTTGAAACAATTCAAACGCAAACCCTTACATATCTCAATATAAGAAAACATGGACTTAAACCACTTTCAAAATAAACATCTCAATTATTCCTTTGAAAGATTGTAAACAATATTTCCTAGTTTCCTTAGACAATGAAAAGAAATAAATAAAAATTCTCTAAAATTCATATTATAATCGCAGTTTGCTAGTTGTTCCGCCGGTTAATTTTTTCTTAAACGTAATTAAGTGGATCTTTTATTTCTACGTATGAATCTATAGTCCAGTATTTTCGCCTTACAAAACTCATTCTTTTTGAAGCAGGCAAATCAAATGCTTCTTTTCTAAGTATACTCAAATGATGTTTATTTGATTTGATTTCCAAAGAATATAATTTTAAAATGGATGTACAAATGTATACATTTTACAGATTTTAAGATTCTATTGTTTGTATATTATTTGCCACATGCATGCTTCTCTTAATAGATCTTATAGAACAGATCTAATAAACAAATGTAAAACATGAAAATTCAAAATATGCCTGCTATCTCTGGGAATTAGATGAAGTAAACAAATGTTTATTGTTCAGGTTCACACGCCTACATAATAAGGTGCCATAATACTTTTGGAGCCTCAAAGTACGCATGCTGTCTTGAAAAAAAAAAGTAAATTAATTTCTTTACGGAATTTTTCTACATAAAATTAATAAGATGCTGCCATAATACTACAAATTATTCTTTTTTTATTGTTGCTTTTGTATATAATCTGTAGACATAATGTTTATTGTTATGAACATAAAAAAAATGAAATGGAATACAGAGACCAGACGCATATTTAAATTTCTAAAAGAAATCTTTACAATTGTTTATTATTAAGTATTGTTGTTATAATACATACATATGTATTGTTGTTTTTGATAAAGATTAGAGTATGCCGCTCTGGGTAATATTATGAATGTACTCCTAGCCATACTATACAATGTTTTTTATCTCTTACTTTGCTTATTATATTCTGTCAGTTCTAGCGATCCGTAAAGTTCAATAACTTTATTGTAAAGAAATAAAATGAAAAGAAATAAAACACAAAAATAATACAAACAATTTAGATTGTATGGCATTTGGTTAATATTTTAAATGAAATTGAAATTTATTTAATAGAGAGTGAAGAAACACACGCCCAATACATACATATTGAGGAAGGTCATGAAAAGTAAATGTGTGTTCTACATATGTTTGTGGGACTAATTGATTAATTTTAAAATTTTATTGTTTAATTCTGTTTTCCTTTTTTCCGTTTTTTTTTGTAGATGTCCCAACGAGATGAGTTGAAAGACATGCTATTTGAACAATTGGCCGATTTGGAAATCTTTGAACGTTTATTACGTTTTGATCCAGCGCGTCAAAAACTTTTTCTATGCGTTGCCACCTTGAGTAGTAGAGGCAAACCTTTACCATCACAACTAGAGCAGACTTATACGGGACGTTATAGGCCAGAACCCGCCGAAGATATCACTACCGGACAAGCACAAACAACAACATCATCATCAACAGCACCTGTAACAGCATCAACCTCAGCTGCAGCTACAACTGCAGCTAACACAACAAAGACTGCTTCCAAGTTGGCTAAACTGGCCAAAGCGAAATTAGCTTTAAATTGTAAAAGCCATAATCATGCAACAAACTCATCATCTGCCACTCCAGACATCAGCACATCGGCCTCAACATTAAATACATCGCCATCAACATCAACATCACTAACCAGCTCTAGAGATTCTTCAGCAACAAAACCTTTAGATACAACCGCATTAAAAGATGCCGATTATATACAATTGGCAGATGCCCCTGTAAATGATTTTCCATTTGGTTTGGATGTCATCGATTTTGGTCTTCGTTTGGGTTCATTTCTATCTGAGGCCGGTTGGATGTCGGAGAGTATAGAGATTTTAAAATGTGTTGCCTCGCGACTTAAACGCATGACTTTAGATAAGAAGTTAAAAATTATTTATTTAGATTGTTTACAAAGGTAATGCAAAACCTCTTGGCATGTTCTTCAATTTATTAAAAGTTCCTTTAATTTTCATTTCGTTAGACTTTTACACTCAGAAGCTACTTTAAGTAATTTTAAAGATGCTGAACGTACTTTTGATGTGATCATGGATTTACTTAAACAAATCGATACAGATGATGTACCCAAACCTTTATTGGCCAATACTTATACGCAATTCTCTGAAATGCATTTTGCCCGCAATGAATACGATGACAGTCATATGTGGAGTGTGGTGGCCATGCGTTATTTGGAAGAAACAACACCTGAAAGGTATTTAATGATCGCATAGTATCGTAAAGAAAGTTTTAAATATGTTTTCTCTTTTAGAATTGCTATTGATGTGCTGCGTCAGGCTGCCAAAGCTTGTGTTGTGAAAAGAGATTATCAGCGTGCGAATATGTTAATTTGTCAGGCGAAATCCCGAGCCAAGTAAGTTAATTTTTTTAATAAATTTTCTTGATTTCGAATTAAAATCTAATTTGGTTAAACAATCTTATGTTGCCAGGAAAATATTTGGTGAAAAACATCAAAAATATGGTGATGCTCTACTCGATTATGGTTTCTTCCTTCTCAATGTTGATTCGCCCTTTCAAAGTGTCAATGTTTATAAAGAAGCCTTGGATGTTAAACGTTGTGTCTTTGGTAATCGAAATTTCCATGTAGCCGTCTGTCACGAAGATCTCTCGTATGCCTACTATGTCCATGAATATAGTACTGGCAACTTTACTTGTGCTCGTGATCATGTAGAGAAGGCTGTCGACATATTAAAATATATTGTGCCAGACGATCATTTAAAATTAGCCTCTGCTAAAAGGGTTAAAGCTTTGCTGCTGGAAGAAATTGCTCTAGATAAAATGGCTGAGGGGGTAGATGATGAGGGTCTGTTGAAGCAGTCAGAGGATTTACATAAATTTGCTTTACAACTATCGTTGGAGGTGTTTGGCGAAGTAAATGTCCAGACTGCTAAATTGTATGGTAATTTGGGAAGACTTTATCAGACAATGAATCGTTTTGAGGTGAGTATTGCGACAAATGTTGGGTTTATTTACAATAAAAAGATTAACCTTGAAATGTTTTATTAATTCTTTGCATTTTTCATCATTTCAGGAAGCCGAACGTATGCATCAAAAAGCCATTAAAATAAAAACCGACCTTTTGGGCCCCTACGATTATGAGGTTGGTCTTTCCATTGGCCATTTAGCTTCCCTGTATAATTATCAAATGAAAAAATATCGTGAAGCTGAAGAACTTTATCTGCGCAGTATAGAAATCAGTAAGTTATTGTTAACACACTCAAGTAGTGTCATGTAATTGATAGATTGATTGACAGTTTGTCATGTAAATTGTAAATATAATGGATGGAAATGTGAATTTAATTATTCCATTATGAAAACAAAACAAAAAAGAAATCGATTTATATCAATTGATTTATCAATAACATTTTATCATTGTAATCTAATTATAATCTATTCAACTGAACTCAATTCAATTTCTTTATTTAGGTTTACGTCTATTTGGTCGTTCGTATTCTGGTCTGGAATATGATTATTTAGGACTTTGTCATGTCTATGAGGTATTAAGAGAATATGAAAAATATTTAAAATATGCAAACATGCTGGATAATTGGCAAATTTTGCGTGGACAAAATTTAACAATGGATGTAAGTATACATACATACATACAAATATTCTATACTTTATTTGTATTCATTTAACAAATGATAATGAAGTATATTAGGGATTGAAATAATGATTATCATGACCTTATCTTAAAAATAATAAATTAAATTTATGGTAAATATCGTAAAGTTGAGCCTTAAGGGAGTGTAAACAAATCTCCAATTGGTATTCTTCGATTATGTGCCTAAATGTAGGATAAGTTACCTTGTTCTATTAGTTTTTACACTATCTAGTTGCTTATGGCATGTTATTGGGTTGTTGGACACTAGCAATTTAAAGCATTTGATTCCATCTCGGTTAATAATTAATAATTATGAAATCGAATCTTATTATTATTGCTGTCACTGGTCACATATCTCATTTTATATTTCGTTTTCCCAGATACGGTAGCTACTAGAGATCAGCAATGAATCGTTTTTGCGCTACTCATAAGCACTCATGAAATTTTGAATATAAGTAAGTCAACAATATTGAAATTTAACTTCTCTGATTCATTCGTACTCACTGCATCGTGGATTTATGAGTACAGGTTGCAATAAGTATGCGTACAGGGTTAACATCAAACTCATACGAAATATGTTTGATTCATAAGTTTACTAATTTATGTAGATTCATAACTTTAGAAAAATACTTATAATACTTATAAATGATGCGAGTGACTCGAATCATGCATCAAAATTTGGTCTTAGTTGTTAGGCATTTACAAGACATATAAGCAAAAAAAGAGCAGAGCAAACACACAACCTTCTAGTAAATATTTTAGTATTCGTACGATATTCATACTTATTTTGTGATTCGTGTATATGTTGAGTTATACATACATACATACATAATTGGTCATTACAACCCTTCAGTCAGGATTAAGACCTAGTTTCTCACACCACTTATATTGTGTTTGTTAATTTTATACATGAGTGGTGGGACCTACAGTTTAAAGTCGACTCCGAACAACAGATTTTTGAGAAACTTTTTCATCGCAATTTTATTTACTCTCAGAGTTTTTGCCAGAAATCTGCTGAGAGAAAGTCGCCGAAGAAATACTTTTTGTATTTTGTTTTGATGTCTGGCCTGGGGCTCGAACCCTGGTTTTACGTCTAATAAGCTTACACACTACCTACTAGACTATGTTGAGTTATAGAATTTGAATATGAGTAGTATGAGTATGATATTAAAATAAGTATGAATACGCATAAGTATCAAAAATTATGAGTATGATTCGATTCTACTCATCGTTTTGAATACTCATTGCTGATCTCTGGTAGCTACTATAGATAGAATCCCAATGCACGACTTTCTTATGTATTTCAACGGAAGAATCGGTCGCTTTAATGTTGTCAATATTTCTTCTACATTGATAGGGATGTAACCACCAGATAGAACCACCGATTATATGGTTTCCAAAATTTTGTTGGAGATTTTTGTTTCCGGATAGAGTCTTGTGAAACAGTGGGTAATTCTAAACATCACCACACGGGTGGTTCACGACTGTAAGGGCTCTGTAAAAGCTTTTGAACCAAATCAAATCGGTATCTATTGGGCTTCACAATTTAGTGATATTCCTGGAAGCGAGATGGCTGGTGTTATTGCTCGTTTGATGATGTGGTTGTTGTACCTAATTCTTCAATCTGCACCTCTTATGGAGTTATAAGGAGATGTCCTCCAGAGAAGGAGCAGAGGTGATTGAATAGATCGGGATGTTATGGTTTTTGGCCTCAAATCTTCAATCTGTTTATAGGAAAATGGCCTGGGGAGAGCAAATAGGCGATTTAATAGAGCAGAAAGCTGTGGAGATAGGACGGTTGAGTTTAATAAAAGCCCAATGTAAGACTGATAACAGGGTTTGTCATGCATCATTGTAGAGTCAGACCGATGACAGAGATTTGAGACAGATTTAACCCGAATTTCTGCAGTGTATACAGCGATACAATAGAGCATCAGTTTGTGACTGTCCAGTTCTTGCTAGAAGAAGGTTCAACGAGTTTTTTTCGAACGTTTAATGTCTATGTTGGAAAACGATATTCAGTCTCTGGTGAGATTTATTACGCTAGCTGAAGACTATGCGTTCACCCATCATTCTGATTCCATTGTCTCTCCGTTTCTTTTCTTTGAATTGACAATCTTTTACTTCTTTCCTTTTACATTTTAAGGACGAACAACATGACCTCTAGGGGTTTTTGTATTTGCCATTATGGTCTCAAACCTATCTACAAAACTTTAAGTTTTCATTTTGTTGAGTTTTGTGCAGTGGTATTTAAATCCATTAGACCATCCAACACTGCTTTAGAACAGGTTATCAAAGCACCTTCATGAGGTTAAAACTGGGCTATTTACCGCATCCTTGAGTTAAAAATTGAAGTCACCGTAGTCTAGTAGGTAGTGTGTTGGCTTATTAGACGAAAAGCCAGGGTTCGAGCCCCAGGCCAGACATCAAAATAAAATACAAAAAGTATTTCTTCGGCAACTTCCTCTCAGCAGATTTCTGGCAAAAACTCTGAGAGTAAATAAAATGGCCATGAAAAGTTTCTCAAAAATCTGTCGTTCGGAGTCGACTTAAAACTGTAGGTCCCACCACTCATGTGTAAAATTAACACACACAACGTAAGTGGTGTGAGAAGCTAGATTGTAATCCGGACTGAAGGGTTATAATGACTAATTACGTATGTGTGTATGTATGACCTTATATGACCTGCTCAGATGGAAAAACTTAAGCAATGAAACTGAAACAAAACAATAAAATCATAAGACTTTGGCAGATGCAATTAACTTAATCTAGAACGTTACTCTCGTTACTCGTTTTAACTTGAATACTTTCTACATTCTCTTTTTATTAAATTTAATTTATTTTCTTACATTTTACATTTCAGAAAACCATTTATCCTGCCATTAGTGAAGATTGTACCCTGGAGGATATAAAATATCAATTCTTCACCATGTGCACACACAACTTAACCGCTTGCAATTAAAGAAAAACTACAAAAAAAAAACTGCAAACAGCTATTCTCATAAGAATTAAGAAATCTCTTCGAAAAACAATTCACAAAATTAAAAACAAAAAGACAATGTTAGTGTTGTGTGGTGTAGTGTAACATTTTTATTGTGTTTTACTTAAAATTTTTAGGAGCTCTTTACTTTTTTTATATAAACAAACCACTACTATACATAGAAGTAAAACAAGACATTAGATTGTAAGAAAGAAAACTTAATAACTGCTGATGAAAAACAAATTGTGTACTTCCTTTGATAGATAAAAATATTGCAAGGAATTTTATTTTATTTTATTTTTTTTTTATTGTTTTAAATTAAAAAGTGATTGTTTTTAAAACACAGACTTTACATTACGTTGAAGGAAGCGTTTAACGAATTTTGAAATTTTTGTTTTTCGATTTCAAACTATTTCAGAAAGTTAAAATTAGTTAACGTTTAGTAAAAAGTAATGCGGCTGTGGCTGATTAATGAAGTTAAAAATTTTAGTTTAATTTGAAGAATTCATTGATTTTTTTTTTTGCCGAAAAATAAATAAATATTCTGAGGAATAGAAGCAGATATAGAAATTATATGTGAAACTCATAAAATCTCAATCCTTTGTAAGTCCCTCTATAACAATTTAATTATAAACCAGAAATATTAAAACCTTTAAAAACAAACTTTTTAATTGTGGCAAGAGTATTATGTTAAAAACTTTTCTATTGAGAAAGAAAATAAAAGCCATTTTGTATACTTTTATTGAAAAAAAAGGAAGAAAAATAAAACAAGAAATCTGTTTGTACTTGTTTGATTTTGTGTTAAAAAACCAATAGTAAATAAAATATATTATAATATTATCGTATTATTATAAGACTCATATGATTATTGTAATAATTTTAATTATGATTTAAATCTATTCAAAAAAAAAGAAAAAGAAAAGCACAATCAATTATTGTTTTAAATGTAAGGATAATGAAGTTAATGGAAATTAAAATTTAAAATAAATTTTATTCAAATAACTTTTGTCTATTGTGTGTGTCTTATCGTGCAAATATTAAAAAAAATACAATTTTAATTGTGATTAATTCTCTGATGAAATATTTTTAAACTTTTACTTTTTTAATGTTAATACAAAATTAAATGTAAATACTTTTAAAATATGATAAAAAAAAACAAAAGAAATCCATCAGTTTTATTGCAATAAAAGCATTAGGTAAACTAATTGCTTTATTCTTTTGCCTTAGTTTAAATTTAATACTTTTAAATATTTATTTAATCTCTTACAAAAAATAAAGAAATTTGTTTACCATATGCCCACCATTGTAATAAGGCTGCTGAACTATTTTCATTTAAAAAGTTTTAATTAAAAAAAAAAAAAAACAGAAAACAAAACAATTTTTAAATATTTACTCTATTTTTGAAATCTTTTTTTGTAGTATTTGTAATAAGTTTTAAAATTATTTAAAGAAAATATTATATTTTCCATTTAAAAACTAAATTTTGTAAACGATTTCGTTTAATTTCTGAGCCTCCTCTAACTAAGAGGCCGCTTCCAACCTACTTTACTTATCTTATCTTTATGAATTAAGTTTAAAAAACAAAAAAGGGAAAATATTTCTTATTTCAATCTGAAATTATTACGAATTGTGTGTTTGTTTTATTATTTTTTATTTTTATTTCTATTTCTTTAGTTAAATAATTTTTAATTACTAATTATATAATTTCTTATATTTAAAAACAAAAACCAATAAGTTTACAAACTAAACATTCAATTGTTCTTTCTGTTCAATTTTATTCTATAAGAAATGCTGTTTTTAATATTTTAAAATAAAAATTTCCAAAAAAAAAACAATTAAAAATGGAATAATAATAAATGTACTATAAATAAAATAAAATACTCAATTTCCAGTAAAAAAAAATTATTTTGCAGGATAGTGTAAAATGCTTTACAAGAGAGCTAAGGAAGCTTCAGAGCTTCATTCAGTCTGGATGACGATCTAGCTTCACACACCACTTATGTAAGCTCAGAAATGATAGAATAAAAACGATAATTTTATACAGTCTGTACATTACAGCTCTAGATGAAGCTATAGAAAAATGCAAGATCTATACCATATTATATCATATGGGACCATATGCGCCAACTACTGGGGTATAAGCCTTCTTCCTATCGCATATACATAAGTTTCTTACGGGCGTATTATGTGAACGACTGAAGCCATCAGTGCTTCTTCAGACCTGACAAGTCTACTACTTCAAATCCTGGAGAAGACTCACGAAAAACAAGTCGACACACACCATATTTTTGCGGTCTTCGATAACCCCATAAGGGATCGTGTTTTTGCCGCATTGTCTGAGCTCGTTATACCTGCGAACTTGATAAGACTATGCAGAATGACGTTGAGTAATTCCTGCAGCTCCGTCAAGGTAGAAATGGATCTCTCCGAAGCCTTTGATACCGTATGGAGGAGGATACTCCTGCGAGGCGGGTATTTGCTAAGGGGATCTGTGGAAGTCGGCGAAGAGGACGACCTTGTTTGCGTTGAAAGGATCAGATCGAGGTAGCCCTGTCATTGATTGGTGTAGGCGTGGATCGGGCTGTTCTGTCCAACTAAATAAGTAATGGACCATATCTAGAATTCCAAAGCGAAGGTTTATAGAAAGTAAGTCAAATTATGGCAAGGAGGTCGAAAAAGAGTATCCATTGGTGAAATATTTGTCATACTTCTAGGCTACGAGATAGAAAAAGTACAGGGTGGCTGACTTTCAAAATGTATCAATACAAAGTTTGTATGCAGTTCTACTACCGTATATAAACAATGTAGATATGCAAAGTAACCAAACAATGCATCAACTATAAATCCGATGCCGATAGCGGCATTATGAAACACGATACTTAGTTCAAATACAAAGCAACTAACATTTTGGAAGGCAGCTGGTATGATGTTCTGAGTACCAACACAAAATCGATGGATTATTCGCATGTTCATCGTTTTTAACTTTATTGAAGCAAATGGAATTTGTACTTTAAATCAAGGAGTACATTAATGTGTTCAAATCCTTCAGTCAAGATTACGACCTAGCTTCTCATACCGCTTATATTGTGCGTGTGAATTTTATAAATGAGTAGCAGGACCTACAGTTTAATGTCGATTCCGGACGACAGATTTTCTTTCTTGAGAAACTACATGGCAATTTTATTTTACTCTCGCAAGTTCTTTCCAGAAATCTGCTGCGATGCGAGTAAGTCGCCGAAGAAATATTCTTCATATTTCGTTGTGTTGAGGATGTCTGACCTGGTGTTTGAACCGCGTCCTCACGTCTAATAAGTCAACATACTACCTACTATACTACGGTGACTTTTTGTGCATATATTGCTGCCAAATAAAACAGTGTGGTTAGTAGTTACTAATGTGTTTCGGATATCCTTTCAACCTTTCCCAAGAGCCTTTTCATAGGCTACATATGTATGTCTACTGCATTACAGGTTTATTCTGAATTTAAATATTTTACGTAGCTCTCCTTCTCACAGAGCACATTCGTTTGTGGGCGATTACTAACGTGTTTCGGATATCTTTTCGGCCTTTCCCAAGAGCCTTTTGATAGGCTACATATGTATGTCTACTGCATTATAGATTTATTCTAAATTTAAATATTTTACGTAGCTCTCCTTCTCACAGCACACTGGAGCGCACAGTAAGCTGCAGTTGTACTATCCATATATGGAAGCCTCTTGCTGTAGAAGTTTTTCCTGTTACTTAGATATATAGATAACAGGCATAAACACTACTGCCTATTTTCTGTCCCCTCTTCCACAGTCTATTTACGAAAATAGGACCTAGGACGCAACACAGTCCATTTGCTGTATAATTAAAGGTTGTACCAAAAAAAAGACAAACGTAGGGCACCGAATTGTTAATAATTTTTATTCTATTTTTATAACATTTTTTAATTCGCTTAATAAAATGGTAATTAAAGTTAAATATGATTAATCATATTCACACTATTATCTCGTTTTGCATTTATTTGCCAATATTTATTAATAACACGAAAAAAAAATTAAAAACCAAAAATAAAACAAATTAACAACATATTGCATTAAAATTGACCCAGTATTTTAATAAAAAAAGAAAAAATGAAAAAAAGAAATAATCTCCGCTTAAAAGCTTTCGATTTCATTCGAACTCTTGCAAACGCAGACTTTTGTTCCATTTGGTTCATGTGTAATTAAGAGTTTTTTTTCTATAAGAAGCGTACGTACTCTAACATGGCTTTGTGTGTGCATGTGTGTGTAATTGATAATTTGACACACATTTTTTTTGTTGAGGGGTTCCTTCTTGTTTTGTGTGTGTGTGTGAGTTTATCACTTTTCATTTCAAACATCAAAATATTTGTAATCATGGTGGATACACAAACAGAAACAAAAACAAACCATCAACCCAACACCATGCAATTGCTTACACACAGAGTTTTACTCTCATTTTTTTGGCTTTATTTAGCAAGAGTAGTTTTAACTAACCGGTCCAGCCAAAGAAGAAGAAGAAAAAGTCAAATAATTGTTGTTGTGAAAGATTTCATCTTTTAACAACAACGCGCTTGGTGTGTGACTCAAACTACCGACGATGACAGCAACAAGAAATTCACAGAAACAAAAAAACAAACCACATGACGAAAAGAAGTTAAAAGAGTGGCTCAACCGGACACAATAAATGGTCGGTTGGTGTGTTTATAAAGCAAAAACGGAAAAATGTTCGCTGCGCAAACTCTTTGTATTTGCTAATACAGTGTGTGAGTTAAGTTGTGGCACAAAGACAGATTTGTACGTGTAAACAGTGTGGTTAACATGTAGATTTTTCTGTGCAATGCTTAGTACGATTTATTGTCCATTTGAGAACTCGATAACAAGAGCTGTGTTGCGTAAAATACATCATTATCTGGATTTTATTAGATTACAACAGTTTTAGCATCGCTGAATAGTCGTTTTCAAAGCTCTCTTAAACAAGTTCTACTAGAAGTTAATAAAATTTTACTCTAGGTTGTACTTTTTTAGGTTATAGACACGTTCACTAACAGAAGCGTTGGTTTCGGCGTGTGTTTGTTGTGATGATGAACATGCTGGGCCATGTTCGTAAACCCTCCACTATCCTTAATCTTTTTTAAATATCTCGCCAATTTCTTGCACATTAGCTCCACTTTCTGTAGTGAATTTTTATTCACTTACTTGCTTAATTGGTTATTACAACACTTTAGTCAGGATTACAGCCTAGCTTCTCACATCACACGTGTTGTGTACTTAATTTTATTCATAAGTGTTCGGGACAAATTTTTGAGACATTTTTTTATTCTCTGAATTTTTGCCGGAAAACTGCTAAGAGAAGTAACATCATTAGTTCCCCTCAATGATTTATTTTTTATTTATTTTTTCCATTTATGCCTTTAACTCCACTGTGCCTGGCAATTCATCTTATCACAGAGTTTGTATGCCATTCATTACTGTCACATTTTATAATTTCTAGATGGTTTAGCCAACAAACAAACAAAATATCGTTAAAAAAAACACAACAAACAACCACAATAGATACGATAAAAAAGTTTTTTTTTGTTATAAATTTCACTTGAATTTATTTCCACGCTTCATTTCATTTCATTTTTTTTGTTGTTTTTTTTGGCTAAAATTTTACTTTTTCTAATTAAAATAAAACCACAAACACGTTTGGTTTTAAATGCAATGGGATCAGGCCAAAAATACATTAAAAAAAACAATTGAAGTTTTGATATTCAAAAAAGAAAACCAAACTAAACAAAAAAGAAAATAAAAAAATGATTTTCAAATTATTAACAGCAGGTGATAAGTGGCTATTCATACCCTTTTTCTTACATACACATATACTTACACTTGCACACGCACGCTCTTACACTTTCTCATACTATTATTAACAGTGATAGTTGATAATCGTGCATGCATGTAGCGGTTTCATCTAATAGCAGCCATGATTTAAAAACGAAGTGCAAGTACTATTTCACCCAAAGCTCTGCGACTCTGTTCGTCTCTTACTTTACACCCATTGCACGAGTAAGAGATGTGCTAAACTACTTGACAATTTCTTTTTTTTTAGATGAAACACACACGCAGGCTCCTACTTATGCATGTGTTTAACAGCAGCAGTTTCATGATCACAACGAATGCAAAAAACAATAACAACATTGTACTTATTTATGTCGAACATATTTCTATTTTTTTTGTTGTTTTTTTATTACTTGTAGTACTTTGAAGGAGACTTCATTCAACAGCCTTTTTTAAAGAAACTCAACATTCTGTTATTGTTGTTGTCATTTCTGCTGTTGCTGTTCGTACAGTGTGCGTGCACATGCATGTGATATTTTTTAAGCTTTTCGCTGTTTCTGTTTTAGTGCTGTTATGCAGAGCACGTTTAATAAACTTTTTTCTGTCTCTTTTTTTTTTGGATATGGCATGCGAAAAAAGTTGTTTGTGTATGCGTTGTTTGCTCCACAGAGCTGAACATTAAAAGAATTAAATGTTTAAGCGAAATAAATTGGTGCGTATTAATGGTTTTAATATTTGAAATGTAAAATATTACGACAAAAACTGCAAGTTTTACAGATCAAGCTTTATACAGGGTTTTTCATATACATGTTTATTTTTTAAATGGAAATTGAACGGAAGGGATACAACAGTTTTATAGTTATATCAATAGCCCCAAATATATTTGTTTTCTCAATATTTGACTCAAGGATGCTGCCAATTCTTAACGGTTTTCTCATGCAGGTGCATTAATAACTTGTCTTAAAACGATGTCGGATGCTCCACTGGATTCAAATGGCAGTAGAACCTTGAAGGCTGTGGGTAGAATAATGCGTTACATAAAATTTCACAGGGGATTCGTGTCTTAATGCACTGCTTAGTCTCAGGCCATAATTCCATAATTCCGGATGCTCCACTGGATTCAAATCCCACTAGAACCTTGGATGCTGTGGGTAGAATAATGCGTTACATAAAAGTTCACAGGGGATTCGTGTCTTAATGCACTGCTTAGTCTCAGGCCATAATTCACGAATAATTCACGGCAATGAGTTGCTAGATGAGTTTGAGAGCAGGCGAGATTCCATACCGCTTATGGGGTTAGCACCTTTTTGTGAAAAATAAATTGAAGTTTGGAAAGGTATACGAAAGGAAAGATAAAGCGAGGCAAAGACTTTATTGAACTGACTTTATAGGCTCAAAGTACATTTGTTCAGAATGATGATCACTATGAATGATAAGAACGAATCATTAGAACACATTTTTGGAACCTGGTAGGCATTAATGTATCCGAGAGGGAAACGTCCGGGTCTAAATCGGGTGCTAGGCAGGGAATTGTTCTTGTTGACACCAAGCAGCGTATGTTTTTCAGAACTATTGGTTTGGAGGAGACTTTATAAAGATACCCTATATAAGTTGAGGGCAGAATAATATTCATATCATATCTTTTGAAGCCGCAAGTGCGATCGAAATTTGATAGAAAATGGTACGAGAAAACCAAGGAAAACTAGTTGGAAAACAAGGGCTTAAAACAGAGATGAAGCGCTACAACAGTAAAGTAAATAAAAAAAATTTTTCAAAATTTTCATTATTTGTCTTCATTTCTTGTGAAAACATTCATTCAAGAGTCTGCCAAATTTTTGAGAGAGTTGTTTCGTTGTCTCTTGTATTTTTTTTTAGTCTTCTGTTGGTATTCATAGTTTCTCTTTCACTACAACTACAACAACAACAGCAACCAAAAATAATAGTGGCAACAACAACAACAACATAAAATACAAAAATAATGCTCGCATTCACAACCAACAGTTTCAATTGAATTTTTTTTTCTGTGTTTTTTGTTTTTGTTTGAGCGGCCCAGCTTTAAAGTGTATAAATGTGGATGACAGGCTAAAACGTTGGCTGGCTGGTTTTAATGATTTAAGCCAAGTTAAATGATTAGTTGGTTAGCGGGCGCCAAAGTGTTTAAAACTAAAAATAAAAAATTAATACAAAATAGAAAAAAAAAATTAAAAATAAATTAAATTAACAGAGCAAATAGTTAAAAAAAATATATACGAAGAAAAAAAAAATTTTAATAAAAGAATTAATAATAAAAAATAATAATAAAAACGAGATAAAATAATTTAAAAATATTTTAAAATAAAATTAAAAAACTAAGAAAATTGTAACGAAAAAGGAAATAAATTAAAAAAATAAAACAAAAATTTTATTAAAATTAAAAAAAGGAAAATAATAATAAGAAAAGTAGGTTTTATTCACTACATTTTAAATAAATTTTAATTAAAACAGTGAAAACATTTTAAAATCGAACGATTTTAACGGGCTATTAACGTTTTAATAACTCATTTGTATTAATGAGTTTTTAAAATTGTATTGTTGTTGGTGTTCTTAATGTTCTCAGTGGTATTAGACTCTTTTAAAACTCTACATTCTGTTTTCAACTGTTAACATAAGTATAATGCTTTACACGACATTTGTGTAAATGTGTGCGGGAAACTTATGAAAAAGTACATTGTTGTTGTCAAAATTATTAATGTTGTATCGTTACTTGATTATTAATGCTATTGCGTGTTGTTCTTTAACCACAGACTCTTTTAAACATCTTTATGCTCACTTCAACTGTTAAGTTAACATAATTAAAAGTACACAGCATTTGTGTAAATGTGTGCGAAAGAACTTTCGGAAAGTACATTTACTTTATGACTTGATTATTAATGCGATTGCGTGTGGTTCTTAACATTCTTAATGTTATTGTTGGTAATTTTTTACTCCCTAACGACTGTATTCTCTTCTAATATGCTAACATAAATTCGATTTGAAATTTACCCACCAGCTGTGTTCTTGTGTATGTGTGTGAGAATATTTTGAAAAGTGCATTCATTTTTGATACAGTACTATTATTGTTGTTATTGTTAATAATATTTTTCTTTTACGATTGTTAATGCTATTGCGTGTTGTTCTTAATGTGCTCAATGTGCTCTCCCGAAAGATTTTTATTCTCTTCTAAACTATTAACAAAAGTTTGATGCTTTACATTGCATTTGTTTAATTGTGTGTGAGAGAACATAAAGTGTGATTTTTGTTGTTGTTACTGTTATTATTACTTTTTCTTTAAATAATGATTATCGATGCTATTGCGTGTTGACCGCGTTTCTCTTGTTAAGCACAGAATTATTGAGAAATTTGGTGTTTTAAAAGCACAAAATTTGCAGATTTCTAACAGTGTAGTGTAAATGTGTTTACACTTACCAAATAAAATCAATTAAAAAATCATTATTTTGTTTTTAAACAGCAAAAAAACAGGGAAAATAACAAATTCCATAACTATTTTCACTAATTTAATTTAATGTGTTTACAACGACAAACAAAAAAGCAACGAAAAAGGCAAGAAACAATAATAATTACATGCACACTCATAGGCTGCCTTATTCTTTGGAAGCATACATAGGCCACCATTGAGCATTTCCTCTATTTTTTTCATTATACATATTTTAAACGTGTTAAAATTTCATAATTATTGTAACGTCATTGAGTGATGTTTTTTAGATTTTATGAATGTTTATTGTAGAACCTTAAAACCGTCAAAATATTTTAAATATTTTTGAACTCAAGGGGAAGTACAAAAGTACGCACAAACAATTGGAGTTCAATGATATAATCTCACTGTTTTATCAATTATTAATCCACCTTTTTTTAAAAGTCAGTCGATTCCAGAACATTATGGGGCCATTATCAACCAACATTGTTGATAAAAAGAGCGAAATTTGGTCAAACATAAAAGAATTGTATGATAAAGAGTAAATGAGCTTCGTCGATTCGACGAACAGTAACCAATTAGGGTTAAAGTGTTCGTCGATTCAACGAAGAGTAACCTTAATGTACAAAAATGAAGAGTAACCGTCCAGGATTAAGCTGGATTTAAGGCGATTTCCAATTTACAGTCTATGCAGCGCATTGTAACGTTCGGCTTGAGAAACCCTAAAGCCTAAAAAGTGATGCATTACAAAGTAGTGTTTTCCAAGCAGCGGACCGCGTGCTGGCAATTGCAACAGGTATTCAGTGTTGATTCTTGGAACAAAATTTTCTTCAGCAATGAAGTTCATTTCTCACTTGATGGTTACGTTAACAAGTTAAATTGTCGCATATGGTGGCCTTATGGCAACCGATTTTGATGGACTTGCAATTAAAAATTATTATTTTAGTCGCCGTAGTCTAGTAGGTAGTGTGTTGGCTTATTAGACGTAAAGCCAGGGTTCGAGCCCCAGGCCAGACATCAAAACAAAATACAAAAAATATTTCTTGGGCGACTTCCTCTCAGCAGATTTCTGGCAAAAATTCTGCGAAGTAAATAAAATTGCCATGAAAAGTTTCTCAAAAATCTGTCGTTCGGAGTCGACTTTAAAAACTGTAGGTCCCGCCGCTCATGTATAAAATTAACACACACAACATGAGTGGTGTGAGAAACTAGGTCGTAATCCTGACTGAAGGGTTGTAATGACCAATTATGTTATGTTATTTTAGTCGCCGTAGTCTGGTGGGTAGAGTGTTGGTACATTAAAGGAGAGCGCTTGGTTTGACGGTGACTTCCTCTAAACAGAATTCTGACAAAAACTCTGGTAGTAAATAAAATTGCCATGAAAAGTTTCTGAAAATATTTGGTCGTTTGGAGTCGACTTAAAAACTGTAGTCCAGGACCTCATGCATAAAATTAACACACACAACATGGGTGTTGTGACAAGCTAGATCGTAATCCTGACTAAAGGATTGTAATGACCAATTCAGTAGCAATGACGATGTAGACGATATGTAGTCTTAAGAAGACGCAGCCAATTTTAACAGGGTTTTATCAGAAGTTTGCGATAGGTTAGGTTAGGTTAGAGGACGTGTACTTGTCAATTAAGACAAATACAGTACCCGGAGGTCGAATTGACCCATTCTACAACGTCCTAGTTTCTTACACCACTTATGATGTGTGTGTTAATTTTATACATGAGTGGTGGGACCTACAGTTTAAAGTCGACTCCGAACGACAGATTTTTATTTATTGAGAATCTTTTCATGGCAATTTTTATTTACTCTCTGAGTTTTTAATTTTTTACGGTCAGCATATTTGCCTTCCAAGTTTGCGATAAGTCTTTAGACTTTTTAGCGAGACTAGATCAAAGAGCGTATTTCTCCGGATAATTCCGTAAAGTTGGAAATCAACATTCGCAAAGTTATTGCCGAGATATCGCCCGAAATCTGCGAAAAGGTGATTGAAAACTACCTCAAAAGGATCTACTGCTTGAATCAATCCAGATTCTAAGTTTTTAGTGACTTTAAAGTCTTATTGAAATCATAGGTTTATGTGTGTGTTTTTTTAATTTAATTTCACTTTTGAAACCTTAAAAAGGGATAAACCTTTATTTTTATAATTTTTTTAATTAACATTTACTTTGTATGCACCCTGTATGGCATTAAGTGCAACTCTTTGTAATTGCTTTAATGATTATTTTACTTTGAAACAATTACTAATTAAATGCAAATTAAATCACTTTAATTGCTGGCAACTTTTGAACTCTACTGTTCACATAAAATAAAATGAAAAAATTTACAAAAAAAATAGAAAATGAAATAAATTCCATTCCATTGTTCTTATTTTTTTATTTTTCATTTTCTTTTTTTCATTTTTAACAACATCATTTAATCTGTTTTATTTTGTGTTTAATTTCTTTCCACTTTTCTTTGCTTTTAAACTTCATTTCATTTAAAATGAAAATGATGCGCTGATTTACACTCTTTTCTATGGTGTTATTGCTCTAATTGTGTTTTTTCCTTTAAAATGCAGACGTAAATGTGTATGTGTGTGTAATACTGCCGTTTTAGAAACCAAAAGAGTGTTTTCCCAAAATACATACACTCACTCAATCAATTCAATCTTTCTTTCTCTTTTTATCGTTGTGTGGGTAAATCAACATGAGGCGAGCATCACTTTAATTGGAGCATTTTCTTGCGTGCTGTTAATTTTAAAGATCATTAACCAGCAATAATTACAGTATTTTGTTATAGAAAACAAAAACAAGAACAACAATAATAAATCTAAAATAATTGCTATTGTTTTCTCGTCTATTTATGTCTCTTCTGTTGAAAAGGTTGTGAAAGTTTTTTCTTCTTCTTTTTTTTCTATTTGTTTTCTTTCTTTTTGTTTGTTTGTTTGTTTGACTGTGTTGAAAATAATAAGAGAGTGAGAGTACCAATATCAAGGTGATAATCATGGTGGTCTTTTATTGTTATTTTTTGCTGTTGTTGTTTACCCAAAAACAGCCAACCTTAACAGAAACAAAAACAATATTTGTGCGTCTGTGTGTGTGTGTAAATAAAAACAAAGTTAGTTTCGTTTTTGCCTAAGTTTGCTTTTTTATTTGTTTTTGTTGTGCTACATCAACAAGTTTCATGATTGTATAGTTGGCGTTGTTGGTTTTTTCTTTTGCTGGCTGTAAACTGACCTATGACAAGTAGTTTTATTAAATGCTGTTGCTTTGTGCATGGATGTATATATGTGTGTGTGTTTGTTTGTTTTTTTATTTCGATCTTTATACAAATTAATGAACCTATAATTTCAATTTGATTTTATTGCTTAAACATGTAATTAATATATGCGTGCATGAGTTTGCATGTGTGCTGTGCCATTAATGAGACTTTGTATGCTGTGGCAACCTTGAAGTTTGAAAATATTGCATAAAATAACCGATTATCGGTAGGTTAAGCCTACTTTGCGAAGTAAACAACAATAGAATGACATTGGATTTATGAAAAGGTATATCCCAGCAAACAATTTGAGACTAAATTTGTATTTACAATTTTTTAAGACTTTCTTTTATGCCGTTTGGTTTCTTTAAGGACTATTAGGCTGTTACAAAGCATTTCCTCTACCATTTTATTGTAACTTTGCTTTGTTGTAGTTTCATTGACCATATTTTACTGAGTAGCAGGTGGCTATTGTGACGAAGTCCACGAGGGTAAAATATCTGGCTTCCGGAGAGGGTAAAGAGGCCTTTAAACAATTTAGAAGGCAGTAAGGCAAAATTTGCGAGCTTAAACCTGCAGTCATATACTGTTTCTATCGAAAAGTGATTGAGTCAACATTGCTTTATGATATCCACGACTGCTGAAAAGTGTGCAAATACCAGTATCGCTGCAGAATGATATACAAAAGTAAGTAGGTAGTCAGCAGGCAGTCATTTGACCCTCCTCTGATCTTCTATTGAAACCGAGAGTAAAACTAGTGGTAGTAAGACTCATTTCGATTAAATTCTGGTCCAACGTGAAGTATGGATTTGATGTAGCTTTAGGAAGCCATAAACACATTCGGGTCAACGATGTGATTTCTTATAATTTTCTCCACAGGGGATGTGATTTTAGAACTTTAACTAGAGATTTTTGATTTGACAATGCAGAGGTTCCCGATATGTGGTGATGGCTCTTAAGTACTGGGCAGACTATGCTGTGGAATATACGTTTGTTAAGGGTTCTGACATAAGATTTTAGAATAGATTGCCTGACATAATTGCAGTGTTTTTCAGGCGGAGGCTAATGGGTGATTTTTTAAAAGCTATAGGAAAATTTTTCGAAAAAAAAAACACATAAAATTCTGAAAAATGCATGAAATCTTTATTTGAATCGATAGTACGGGTCAATATAATTTAATGTTTGAAGGTTATTTCATGCAAATGTCGACCGCGACTGCGCCTCAAATGGTCCATCCGCTTAGTCCAATTTTGGCATACTCTTTCCAACATTTCGGCCGGTATCTCATGAATAAATGCTTCAATGTTGTCTTCCAATGCGTCAATTGAAGCGGACTTGTCTGTATAGACATGAGCTTTAACATGAGCCCCTCAAAAAATACTCTAAAGGCGTTAAATCGCACGATCTAGGCGGCCAATTGACCGGTCCCGAACGTGAAATAAAATGTTCACCGAACTTGCCTTTCAATAAGTCCATTGATACGCGTGCTGTGTGGCATGTGGCACCGTCTTGTTGAAACCAAAAACAGTTGGATATCATGTCACGGCAGCGCTCACCATTCACAGTTACGTTACGATTCGCAGCATCCATAAACCGCACCAAACTGTAACTTTTTCTGGATGCATTGGTAGCTTTTGCAATGCTTCTGGCCGATCTTCACTCCAAAATCGACAATTCTGCTTATTTACGTATCCATTGAGCCAAAAATGAGCTTCGTTGCTGAACACAATTTTTCGATAAAGAAGTGGATCTTCAGCCAACTTTCCAAAAGCATATTCACCAAAAATTTGAAAGGCTTTACACCCAAATCCTTCCGCAAAATGTTCCACGTTGTTGAGTAACAGAGGCCTAATTGCTGTGAACGGCGACGAATCGATAATTGATGATCATCATTAACACTGGCCGATACAGCTGCGATATTTTCTTCAGTTCGCACTCTACGTAAGCGTGTTGGTGGTGTAATGTCCAACAATGTATATTTGGTGCGAAATTTAGTCACAATAGCCCGAATAGCCGCTTCAGTGGGTCGATTAAACTGACCATAAAATGGAAGAAGCGCGCAATGAACTTTCTTAACAGAGCACGCATTTTGTTAATAAAATTCAATGATTTGCAAGCGTTGTTCGTTTGTAAGACGATTCATGGTTAAATTATAGACCAAACTGAAGATGTTTGACAGTGAAACAAAAAACACGAAACGTGCGTGAGCTGTGTTGCCAGTGTTGCCAAAAAGATAATAAAGCTAAAAAATCACCTGTTACAACCATATTGAATGTGGTCTAATGCCTGCAGGGTGATGGAATACTTAGTTACTTTCTTAATTGGTCATTACAACCATTTAGTCAGGATTACGATCCAGCTTCTCACACCACCCATGTTGTCCCAGACATAGAGATATTCTTGTAATTTGTCAGGTTAGGTTCGGTACAGAGCTTACAGTTAGAATTTGAGAAAAAGAATCTTACGTTACCTAGAAAGAAAATTCTCTTTGAAAATGGATTGAAGAATTTTGTTTACTGAGTCCTAGTTATTCTCTAGAGATGATGCTGATTAACTTTCTATGGTGATTCGAGTATCGACTACTGTTACCCACTGTTTGCTCGTAAGCAACTGCTCATTCTTATTTTTTGGCATCATTGTGAACAAGACATTTGCATCCTTTGTTGTTTTCATATGCAATTATTGGCATCTCTAAAGTTTCTCTATCGTCTTCAAGGGAAACGTAGTGGAGTTTATTGCTTTATCGGCTTAACTTGTGAAAACTAAGATTCAATGTTTTTGAAAGCGCGCATTGCAACACCAATTATGATGATCTGATGTTTGTTTTTGTTTTTGTTTTAGATACGAATTATGAATTTTAAAATTTTTATGTACGATTTAGTAGCCATTGTTTGTTTGTGCTGAAACAAATTAAACAAACCGTAACATAAAGTGAAATTTTCTTTTTAAAATTTTATTGTGTTTAAAAAATAAAATTCAAAAAGAAAGAGAGAATTAACAAACAAGCAAACAAAACGCGGCTTTAATTAACACTCGGTGTTGTTAAACAATTAAAAAAAAAACGAACGTTTGACTATTTTTATGGCATTTGTTTTAAAATTTTTTTTTATTTTTTTTTTTTTGTGAATATTTTTAATAAATACGAGTATTATGACACGCATTTGATGATATTACTTCCACTGTCCCTTCCTCTTTTCATTTTTTTTTATAAAATATTTGACAGAGTTTTCTATAATGTATTGTTCAAACTTCTTTTCAAACCAACTACAAAAAAAAGAAGAAAACGTGAGATTATCAGTGATGTTAACGATTATGAAATCGTCGACATAAAATTAAATGCTACAACACAGCAATGTATCAATGCTATGCAAACTCTCCCTCAATTTTTTTACAATTCATAGCCTTTATCTCTTTACACACCTATACATAAAGGGTGTTTTTTATGAAGGTATAGAACTTTAAGTTGGCATTACTTTTCAAGATGGCGACCGATTTAACAGCTGTCAAGTGATTTATTCTCAGTTTGGTTTGGCAATTCATCACGAATAGACTCACGCCTGAACAATGCTTGCAAATAGTGCAATTTTATTTCGAAAATAGTGGTTCTGTGCGGAAAACGTATCGCGCACTACGTCCATTTGATCGTCGACAAAATCGTCCATCAGAGCAGTTAATTCGATTAACCATGGAACGTTTTCGCACCACGTTTACTCTTATTGATAACTCGCATCCCCAGAGACGCTGTACGGTGCGTACAGAAGAAGCTATTGCTGCTGTAGAGCGTAGCATTGAGGACGACCCGAATGAGTCCATCCGCCATCGAGCACAGGAATTGGATCTGTGTCCATCCACTTTATGGAAGATTTTGCGGAAGGATCTTGGTTTGCGTGCTTACAAAATCCAACTCGTGCAAGATTTGAAGCCAAACAATCATCAAGTAAGGCGTAGATTCGTCGAATGGGCCCAAAACGAGATTACCGTTGTTCCCGATTTTCATAAGCGAATTTTGTTTAGCGATGAAGCGCACTTCTGGTTGAATGGCTACGTCAACAAACAAAACTGCCGCATTTGGAGTGAAGGTAATCCTCAAGTGTATGTGGAAACACAGTTACATCCAGAAAAACTGGCTGTTTGGTGCGCTTTATGGGCTGGTGGAATCATTGGTCCGTACTTTTTCAAAAACGATGGTGGCCAGAACGTTACAGCCAATGGTGATCGGTATAGAGCCATGATTACTAACTTTTTCATTCCTGAATTGAATAGCCATGATGTCCAGGAGATGTGGTTTCAACAAGACGGCGCAACATGTCACACAGCTCGTGCCACAATAGATTTATTGAAAGACACGTTTGCTGACCGTCTAATTTCACGTTTTGGACCTGTGAATTGGCCTCCAAGATCTTGTGATTTAACACCGCTAGACTACTTTCTGTGGGGGCTATGTAAAGTCATTGGTCTATGCGGTAAAGCCACAAACGCTTGACCATTTGGAAGACAACATTTGCCGTATTATTGCCGATATACGGCCACAAATGTTGGAAAAAGTCATTGAAAATTGGACGTCCAGATTGGACTACATTCGCGCCAGCCGTGGCGGTCATATGCCAGAAATCATATTTAAAATGTAATGCCACAAAATTATCTTTCGGATAAATAAAATTCATGTCAATCGAATAATCCATCGTTGTTTTATTGCAACTTAAATTTCTATACCTCTATAAAAAACACCCTTTATTTCAACTGAAGGTCAGAGGGACTCCAAATGAATATTGCAATTAATTCTTAGTTGGAGTGGAAGAGAATGTAATGAAGATCACACCAACTAACGCCCTGCGCACTCTGTCGAAAAACTTTGTAATTTTGATATAAACAGTACGCCTCTAAAATAAATAATTTTTAAGGAACTTGTTTAAATTTTATAAAATTATTAAAATGAAATTATTATTTGCATTACTAATGCCAAATATTGTTAACTTTTATTACGAAACTTAAATGAGAACGTTGACATGTGTCCTGTAGAAAAAAAAACGGATTTTTTTTTGTATGCCTTACAACGATGGGATTATTAACGCCTGGCCCAGTCAATTATTAATAAAACAATAGGCGAGTGTCTAAGAAAAAAAAAAACAATAATAAGAATAAAAATAGCAACAATAAATACAACAATAATAATAATTGCTATTTATAACAATTACAAACACATTTTAAACCACATAAACCATGAACTTAACATTGAATACAAAAAATTTCTGTTTTTTTTCCCTGTTTTTTTCAATTTCCCTTTACAGTTTACATTTAGAAATTTACCAGTGAATAGAAAACGTGGCTAAAAACCGAGAACCATAATAGAATCGATAGAAAACAAAAGGAAATAAATTAAATTAAAAAAATAATAAAAATTAAAAAAAATATTTTTGCTGATGAAATGTTTTAATTTGAAATTTTAAAAGAACTCAAAAGTGAAAACCCAGAAAAGAAAAATAAAACATGGCCTCACAACGTACGACGGCTGTTACCCGAAGCATGTCCACATTCCGCATATACAAACGTCATTTACAGTTATGCTGTGTGGCCGCCAGTAGTATTTTAATACTGGGCTTTTTAAGTACGGCCGGAGCCAAGCCTACCATTACTTTCAGTCTGCCACAGAGTCTACAGGGATTTCCCACATTTACATCGTTTACACAGCAGATTATCGAAAATCGCAGTGCGCGACAAATGAAAAGCTACAGGTAAGTGTGAAAGTGAAGTGACAAAAAAGTTTTAAAAGTGTTTCTAAACGAAGATACAGATTGGATCGGAATTTTAGTTATATGAAGATTCCAATTGTTTTTGAAGATTTCATACCTTTTGTTACTTTTATGCCTCGCAGTTGAATTTACGTGACAATAAGTGGAAATTTAATTCACATCCAAAAATATGGCATAACAAGCGATCTCTAATACGTGCTTTTAGCTCGTATTTGGTATGTTTCGTTATGTTTGAATATTAAATAAATAAAATAACTACAAACAAACAAACAAACTAAAAAAATAACAACAAATCAACAATTAGAAATGCACAAAATCTGAACTTCAACCTGTGGAAAGTTTGATTTCAACTTGAATAACAGCACGTCGCATTAACCTAATTGAAGTGTATTTATAGATAGAAACTCCATGTCAAGTTATTAATTTCAAGTTATTATTGATTAGCGTGTAATCCATTAAGTTTGTTAACGGTCTTCGACCTGTCATGGCTTAAAAGCTTTAACATAATCGAGTAAAATCATGTTGATTTTTCTTTGTTGAAATATTCGATGGCATTCCATTATTGTGGTTCTATCTATCTTTTGGCAATTTCCAATCAAAATCTAATTATCTTTTAAAGTTCCGATTATTTTCTGTTTGGCTAATTTGAATGAACTTGTGAGGCAGCTATAAAGAAAATGGGTTTATGACAATAAATCATTGGTGGCCAAATTAATTCAGAAGTTTTCGAAAGTATATTTATTCTTATTCTTCCAATATGTTTCGCTTCTATCCCACAAATATTTTAAAACATTCGGTCGATAAACAATTTTGTTATCGAAAATTTCCTATGAAGAATTTTGATATCGAAAATTTTTTATAAAGTATTTAGTTATAAAAAGTTTCTATGTATAAAATATTTGTTATTGAACGTTTTCTATGAAGTGTTTTGTTATCGAAAATTTTCTATACATAAAAAATTTTGTTATCGAAAATTCTCTATACATAAAAAATTTTGTTATCGAAAATTCTCTATATATAAAAAATTTTGTTATCGAAATTTTGTATAAAAAAAATTTGTTATTGAAAATTTGCTATAAAAAATATTTGTAATCGAAAATTTTCTATATATAAAGATTTGTAATCGAAAATTTTCTATATATAAAGATTTGTAATCGAAAATTTTCTATATATAAGGTTTGTAATCGAAAATTTTCTATATAAAAAATTTGTAATCGAAAATTTTCTATATAAAAAATTTGTAATCGAAAATTTTCTATATAAAAAATTTGTAATCGAAAATTTTCTATATAAAAAATTTGTAATCGAAAATTTTCTATATAAAAAATTTGTAATCGAAAATTTTCTATATAAAAAATTTGTAATCGAAAATTTTCTATATAAAAAATTTGTAATCGAAAATTTTCTATATAAAAAATTTGTAATCGAAAATTTTCTATATAAAAAATTTGTAATCGAAAATTTTCTATATAAAAAATTTGTAATCGAAAATTTTCTATATAAAAAATTTTTAATCGAAAATTTTCTATATAAAAAATATGTTATCGAAAATTTTCTATATAAAAAATTTGTAATCGGAAATTTTCTATATAAAAAATTTGTAATCGAAATTTTCTATATATAAAGATTTGTAATCGAATATTTTCTATATAAAAAATTTGTTATCAAAAATTTTCTATATATAAAGATTTGTAATCGAAAACTTTCTATATAAAAAATTTGTCATCGAAAACTTTCTTTATAAAAAATTTTTATCAAAAATTTTCTATATAAAAAAATTGTTATCGAAAATTTTGTACATATAGAAAATGTTTGTAAATAAAAATTTAAATTTATTTATCGAAAATTTTCTATATATAAAAAATTGTTATCGAAAATTTTATACGTATAAAAAATTTGTTATATAAAAAATTTGTTATTGAAAATTTTATACGTATAAAAAATTTTTTATCGAAAAAATTTGTTATCGAAAAATATTTATATATAAAAAATTTGTTATTGAAAATTTTATATATAGAAAAATTTTGTTATCAAAATTTTGTATACATAATAAAAACTATTTTCTATATATAAAAAAATTGTTGCTGATAATTTTGTATGTATAAAAAATTTGTTATCGATAATTTTCTACATATAAAACATTTTCTATCGATAATTTTCTATATTTAAAAAATATGTTACCGAAAATTTTCTACATATAAAAGATTTGTTATCGATATGTAATTTTATAAAATTATATTATAAAATTTTATTTTTATATATAAAGATTTTCTATATATAAAGATTTGTTCTATATGTTCTATATAAAAAATTTGTTATTGAAAATTTTCTATATAAAAATTTTGTTATCGAAAAATTTCTATATAAAAAAATTAAATAAAAACAAAATAAAATAAAATATAAAAAATTTGTTATCGAAAATTTTGTTGTAATGTTACGCGAGCAACAAATTTGTATTATTATAATTAAATTTATTAATAAATTATTTAAATATTTTCCCTTTTTTTTCATTTACAGTGGCAAACGTTTAACAAACGATTCGTTGATAATGATTTACTATCATGACTCAACAATTGCTGTCACCGAATTGGGGCCACAAAAACTTTTGTTAGGCTGTGAATTGATTGAGATTTAGTAAGTATACAAACATACACACATACAAACATAATTAAATAGTTAACTACATAGATAAATAAACAAGTAAATATTTATTTACTTTATTTTTTTTAATAATAATATTTCAGTTATGTAGAGTACAATACCGGCGATCATTATGAGGACAGTTGAAGATTATAATTTTGAGTGCAATTATATTTATTTTATATTTTCAAAATTATTTGTGTTGGCATTTCTGAAAATGTTTTATTTGAGGGTTTTTCTAATTGTATTTTTCCCACATTAAAATAAAAACAGAAATTAAATGAAGTGATTATTGGATCATAATTGGCAAACACATTTAGCTGGCAATGGCTGTTGATGGGGGTATACGGAATTGTTTAAACATTTAATAAATGTTTGCCAAAACTCACTGCAACATATTATTATTTGTTATTGCCCATTCAATTTGCCAGTCATTCGATATTCATTAGTTTTTATTTGTTTTGTTAAAAGTGTTATTCTTATAAATTAGGACACCCTATACGTAACGCACATGCGGTTAGTTCAACAGTATTTTGAATATTTTGAAGTATGTTGACATTTTTGATTTTTCATTCATTGATTGCGTATAAACAAATTAAAATTGAAATATTTTTTTTGGTATACAATTGGTTGGCAGACAATTTCATTTCCTTAATTTAATAACTAGTCGTGCAGAGTTGTAAAAGACTGATATCTTCATTTATTTGAAATTGATTTTTTTTATCGAAACTTTTCTATTTAAAACTTTTTATCGAAAATTTTACGTAAATAAAGTTACTACTGAGAATATTCTACAAAAATAAATTTATTACCGAAAATTTTGTATGGAAATATTGCAACCGAAAATATTCTACAAAAGAAATTTGTTATCGAAAAAATATGTTATCGAAATTTTTTGAAAAAAAAACTGTATTCGAAAATTATCCTATAAAAAGTTTTAGATCAAAAAAATTTCTGTAAAAGTTTTCTATGAAAAATGCAGCATTTGAAATAGATATGTTATCGAAATTTTTTGAAAAAAAACTGCAATCGAAACTTTTCCTATTAAAAATTTTGGAATTAAAAAAATTTCTGTGAAAGTTTTCTATGAAAAATGTTGCTTTTGAAAATTTTATAAATTTTTTTTTTATTTATGTTATCGAAAACTTTTTATATAAATTTTTTAGTTCCGATTTAATTCCGATTAACTTCGTGCGATTTTACAAAATTTAAGCAAATATTTCATTAAAATTGGAAATGATAAAGAATTTTTATAAAAAGAAATCTATAACTGAAGAACATTACACAGGCAGTCTGTACCATTTTACATTTAAGACCTATTCAGTATAAAGACACCATATTGTAAGAACCTAATCTTATTGACCGCATTGAAGCCCTAATTAAGGCTTTAGCAAAATAGTGTATAGGTACCGGAGGTCAGCAATGAATCGTTTTTGCGCTGCTCATAAGCACTTATGAAATTTTGAATATAAGTGAGTCAAGAATATTGAAATTTAACTATGTATTCTGATTCATTCGTACTCACTACAACGTTGTTTTATAAGTACAGGTTGCAATAAGTATGAGTACAACGTTGACATCAAACTCATACCATTCGAAATATGTTTGAAAAGACACATAAGCAAAGAATACAGAGCAGCAAACTAGAGCAAACACACAACCTTCTAGTAAGTATTTTAGTGTTCGTACGCGATTCATACTTATTTTGTGATTCTTGTATATGTTCAGTTATGAAGAGCCGAAATCAATAACATCATACGTGTTGTTAAGTATGAGTATGATGAGTACTTCAAACTTTGAATATGAGTAGAGGTTCCATGATATTAAAATAAATATGAATGCGTTTCAGTATCTGAAATTATGAGTATGATTCGTTTCAACTCATCTTTTTGAATACTCGTTGCTGATCACTGATACGTATGTAAATTGGGAAAAGGATGGGCGGAAGAGTGCTAAATTTGGAGGAGTTAAAACGGCTCTTTGAGTGGGAAACTAATCGCAATAAAGATTGCAATTTTTGGGTAATAAAGAGTATTATTACTTAGACTTCCTCATATTGAATTGGCTGCTTTGACATTTATTTATCCATTGATTCGAGACATTACTACTTTTTGTTTTTAATCTGGTTTGCTAGAATCAAAGCAACGCCTGCAAATTGTTGACGTAATTCTTCTTCAAACTGCTTATATTCCTTTTGAAAAAGATTTCTTATCTGCAATCAGATACAGTGTTTAATTAAAGGCAAAATAAAATTACAATCTTTATAATAAAATAGTGAAGTAAGTGCTGTACTTAATTTCTGACAAAATCTTTTTTAAAATTAAATCGAATTTCAATTAAATTTATTTCGTAAAACACTTTTGTTAACAGATTAAAATCAATCTATAAAGAATGCCCATTGTTTAGTTTTCAATTCAGAATTTATTTAACAGGAAGTGCTTTTTATCATTCAGACAAAAACGCTGAAATAATTAAGGCAATGCAAGGCTATTGTTAATAATTATGGAAGGGCTACGAAGCAATAGGGGGTATCACAGACAGTGTATCAAATAAATCAAGAAGTTTATCGATAACGTAGACAGTAGTTCGAATGACAGGTGTGTTGATATTATGGTACTAAATAATTAGCATACGTATTAAATTAATTAAATACATATGTACAGGAAGTTTTAAAGTATATGGTGGCGTAAATGTAATGTCATAATGTGGGTTAACTATGCGTATACCATAGCTCGATTCTATTTTAAGATTCAAAATGGATGATGATTTACCCTATGATACCTTCATGTGCTTTATGTGTTGCTACTGATGTCATTTACATTTTGCTTTGACCTTCAACCGTACTGCCCTATCTTTAAGGTCGTCCCCAAGTGATTTGTAGCAAATATTCAGGGATGCAGACTTTTTTGGTGTTCACATCTAGGTAGGTTAGTAAGTAAAAGTGACTGTTCCCTTAAGGAGTTATGAAAGGACACTCTTAGGCCTAACACAGGGTCCATTGTAATGCCACAGTTTCACATTTTCCCCCTAATCCGGGAACCACTCGTAGCTCCCGATGAAGCGACTCAGACTGCCAATAACAATGAATGACAGTTCATCCAGATCCTTTATATTGTTACGTTGTGACCTTTTAAAATATGAGCTCGTGGATTGCATGTTAGGTTAGGTTAGAGGACGTGTACTTGTCAATTAAGACAAGTACAGTAACCGGAGGTCGAATTGACCCATTGTATACGTCCTAGTTTCTCACACCACTTATGTTGTGTGTGTTAATTTTTATACATGTGTGGGACCTGCAGTTTAAAGTCGATTCCGAACGACAGATTTTTGTGTAACTTTTCATGGCAATATTATTTACTCTCAGAGTTTTTGCCAGAAATCTGCTGAGAGGAAGTCGCCGAAGAAATACTTTTTGTGTTTTGTCTTGATGTCTGGCCTGGGGCTCGAACCCTGGCTTTACGTCTAATACGCCAACACACTACCTACTAGACTACGGCGACTTCTCGTGGATTGCAATTATAATAAAAATAAATTGGCGTTAAGTTTTAGTTAAAATTCTTTATTATTCGCACAATTCTGTGTGCCACTGTTCACAACTTGATGTAACAACAACAATTGCTTTATTTGTTATTCCTCTGTTTACGCCCTTTGCATAAACAATAACAATTACTAGACAATTATTCGAGAGATCTTTCTAACGGAGATCTTCAATCCAAGATTACTCTCTTCAAACGCACCGCGTCTACACACAAGGCTGACTGAACTTCACTAACTCACTCACCTGCTTTGCCTTGCCTTTTATATGGCAGGGTAAATAGTCTGATGAATGTGCTTCAAGGCGAATGTTCGCGACTTCGCCTTTTCGAAATCTCTATAAATGTAAACATCGTGATTTACATTTATTCTTGTAACGTTTGTTGTTGTATTTTTGTTTACTTGTTTACCATTTTTTATGCTGGTGTTTGTTGTTATATTAAGCAGTAAGATAATTTGTAAACAGGATTGTTTACTGAATTGTTTTGTTTTTGTAGTTTTTGTTTATAATTTTAATGTTAAGCGATGTAAAAGCAAAACACCAGTATCTTGATTTTTCATTTTTGACAATACATATATAGTAGGCACTCAGGTGCCTTTTTCTCCTTTGACGAAGTGTCGGGCATGTACACAGTAGGTGAAAGACCGTCTCATCCTTTTTCTCATCTCCACAGCTTCTACAGAAATCATTTACAAGGTGTTCCCGATTGTTCATGTCCAATGCAGCGAGAAATGCTAATCATGGTGAAATACTTCCGTTTTTGAACTAACAGTACAATAGTTTCGTTTAAATCAGTTGTTGTTGTTGTTAACTTTCCGAAAGCCGTTTTACTACACCTTATATTAACATATACATGATGACATTACTTTTTACTACACCTTATATTAACGTATACATGATGACATTATTTTCAAGCCACCTGGTATTAAATGTTTTCTACATACACAAGCATTTGTATTCGAATGAGAAATTTTCCATTGATTTTAACACGTGCCTTACTAATGAATTCCATTTGATTTCCTTCCAGCAATGACCAGGAGGGTAAAATGTTGTTACGAAATCTTTCTAAAATCAATCGTCCTTTGGAAATAAAATTCCATGAAATGCTGAAATTAATGAATCAATGTGAGCGTGTGGATAAACTTACCTTTGGCGCCCGTCATCAGGGGCCATCTACCGATACGGCTTTGGCAACTACCAACAATCAAAATAGTGTGGCTCTTAATCTGGCGGCTAATATTTTTCCCAAGAGCCCACTATCAATATTAAGCGGTATTATACCGGGTAAGTGAAGTTAATATTCAAAAGAATTTGTTTGATTATCCTGGAGGCAATTTTTTCTGATTTTTTAGGCACTAAATGGTGTGGCACTGGTGATATTGCCGAGACGTATAGTGATTTGGGTAGTGAAACAACCATGGATCGTTGCTGTAGACAGCACGATTTGTGTCCCGTTAAAATAAGGGCCTATCAAACGAAATACGATTTAACAAATGATTCTTTATATACAAAGTGAGGGAGTTATTCTTTGGGTGGATATTGTATACGTTTAAATTGTTTTTAATTTGAATTTTTTTTCTCTTTTCTTCACAGATCCCATTGCATTTGCGATGACATGTTATTCTCCTGCTTGAAACAGACCAATACATCAGCATCCCAGCTAATGGGTTCGATTTACTTTAATTTGGTACAAGTGCCCTGCCTGGCGGGTGAAGAGAATCGCTATCAATTTAGGGCAGCCAAGGAGGGTTTTTAAACAAAAATTTCCTTTTGCTGTCTCTTGATATGATAAATTGTACATAAAATTTTAATTTTTTTTACATAACTAACCTAAGTTTTAAATATCCTATAAAAAATAATTATCCAACGTTAACATTTAACATTTTTTTTACGAATGAAAGCTAAACGATTAGAATTTAAGTATGATTAGCAAATCGTATGTGTGCTCTGTATTTGAGTTTCTATTTTTCTTAATGTTTTTTCTTATTTTTTTTTAAGATTTTATGTTAAAATTTTTAACAAATAAAAATAAATTATTATTTATTATTATTATTATTATAAAACTAAACAGAAAAGAAAACTTTAATTTATTTCCGTGTGGCTAAAAATTATGCACTGAAGAGGGTCTAATGAATTAAATCAAGCATTTGTTAAAAAAAAATCTTATCAAATTGAAATACAATGAACGAAGGCCTACTAAGATGACAATTTAATTTAATTATGTTGACCTTACGAGGATGGTTCTAAAAGTCAAGCGACATGATAAAGAAAACACAACAAGTTTTCATTATTTCTTCACATAATCTCACTTTAAACTTATACAGTTCCCACCACCATATTCAATGGCTTCGATATCCATACATACATACCCTTCAGTCAGGATTACGACCTAGCTTCTCACACCACTTATGTTGAGTACGTTAATTTTATACATGAGTAACGGGACCTACAATTTAAAGCCGATTCCGAACGACAGATTTTTGAGAAACTCTTGATGGCAATTTTATTTACTCTCAGGGCCATTATTAGAACTTGCCGTTAAACTTGGACTTAGTTAAAGGTACAGTGGCGAGCAAAAATGGATGCATGTTTTTAATTTTCGCGTTTATTATCTTGTAAAATTTTAATAGTGTGGAATATGATTATTCTTGCTGAGGTTTTTTCTTCTAATTTTCATTACTTTAGTGTATTGAATATAAAAATTCAAAAAATTTTACCAAAAAGAAATTAATTTAAATAAACGTGTTTGATGTCAATTCTTCCACTTTTGCACGTTATGCTAATTTTTGCATAAAAGCAAAAAACAATACAAATTACTGCAAAAAAACGATACAAATTCTTTTATTTTATATTCTTTGCATCATTTTAATAATTAGAAGCTGTCAGTAGTGAACTTAAATTTAGTGAACTTAATTTTGAACTTAATTATCGTCCCTATTAAGAATTGGTCTTATAATATTAATAAAATGAAAAAAATAAGTTTTAAAATTGAATATAGAATTGTGTTTCTAACAGAAAAAGATGGGTCTGCAATAAAAATAGCAAAAGCACTACAAATATTACACTATGTGGTCTTAAGTGTTCGAAAAAGACGAAATGTGCAGCCAGTTTCTACAACTAGAGGTCGATCAAGATTACTCACCGATGGCGATGCCCGACTTATGGAACGTCTTTTGAAAAATAAGGGCACAAAAACACCAAAGCTAACTGCAAAGACCATAAATAAAAATGTCAACAAGTGGACAGCCCGAAGAGCACTTCCTAGAATCGGGTTGGTATCCGCCATTAAGCTAAAACAGCCGGCTGTATTGTATAAAAAAGTCAAGGCTCGTTTAGAATTTTGCAAAACTTATGGTAAATGGACAGTTGATGAATAGAAATGCGTGATCTGGTCGGATGAAACAAAAATTAAGCGATTTCAATCAGATGGAAAATAGTATTATTGGCACCGACCGCATGAAAAACTTTAAATGCGTCAGGTAAAACAGAAAATCAAACATGGAGGTGGAAATTTGATGGTTTGGGGATGTTTTAATTGGTGGAGTGTTGGTCCGTTAGTGAAAATAGAGGATATAATGAGAAAGGATAATTATCTCAGTATCCTTCAAACAAAATTTCCAGAATTCATTGAAGAAAGTGCGTGCCCTGAAGAAGAACTGTTTTTCCAGCAGGATGTCGATCCGAAACACACCGCCAAAAGTGTTCAAAATTGGATGCCCCATCAACATTTTCAATTGATTAAATGGCCACCACAAAGCCCTGTTTTAAATCCAATAGAAAATTATTGGGCAATTATTAAGAGAAGACTGGCAGCATATGAATGAGCTTCAACCAATTTAGACGAACTTTTGACTACGATACAGGATGTATGGAGAAAAATACCAAAAAAAAACATAGAAAATTTAGTGGAAAGTATACCCAAGCGCATTAAAAGCGTAAAAACATAAAGGACTATGGACAAAATATTATATATTATTATTATAGACAAAAATTAATAAATATTTAAAAATTTCGAATACGTGCAAAAGTGGAATAATCGAATTGTTTAAGTTTTTAGCAAATAAATGAAGTACATTTAATTTTTTTATATTTATTTTTATATCTTCAAAAATATATCAAAAACTGTAATATATACCTGAAGCTTTATTTAATTTGCTTATTTCTTTAGGATTTTATAGTACTTTTATTAAGAATGTGGCAGGATGCATCCATTTTTGCTCGCCACTGTACCTTTAGCTAAAGGGAACTGTAAAGTTACCTTTAACTTATTTTCGTTATTACAACTTACAGATAAAATTTTTCAAAAATATGGCAGTGCCGGAGCAGTGTCAATAAAACTGCTCAATTATACAAGTATTTTTTAACACAGTGGCAACCGCGGGCTTTGTTTTTTTGTTGTACATATATGCTCATTTTATTTAAATTTTAAGTTGCCATAATGAAAATAATATATAATATGGCAAGTTCAAACGTAAAGTGACCTTTAAATGCTAAAGGTAGGATGATCCTCCCTTTAGCTTAACGATCACTTTTATCTTATTGGGTACTCATAATAACGAAAAACGATTTATCTGCCCGTTAAAATCCTCCCTTTAGTTAACGGCAAGTTGTAATAATGGTTGTCAGAGTTTTTGCCAGAAATCTGCTGGAAGGCAGTCGCCGAAAAAATAATTTTTATATATTTTCGTTTTGATGTCTGACCTGGGGTTTGAACCATCGCCTTACATCCAATAATCCGACACACTACCTACTCAACTATGGCGACTACTTCGATATCCCGTTCATACTAAAAACTGTCATGTCCAGCTTCTTAAAATAGTCATCACCAGCAGGCTTTGTCCCTTCATTGCAAATTTTCTACCATTAGGTCTTAGTTTAAAGTTTAAATATCAAAAATCCATGATAAAGCAATTTGAACTTTAATTCTTCGATTTAGACCGTCGCAATAGAAAATATGTCAAGTAAAGCATAGTGTGCATGAACGAAATTTTTCTTTTTCTAAAAATATGGCTTCGTGTAGAGGTATTAGAGCATCGCGACCGTACGATGTATTGTATTGCCTTTAAGCTATATTGAGTTTCACAATACCCACTTACTTATTTAAGTGGTCAATACAACGGTTTAGTCAGGATTACAACCCAGCTTCTCACACCACCCATGTCGAGTGTGTTAATTTAATCAATGAGTGGCGGGACCTACAGTTTAACATCGTCTCCGAACAACAAATTTTTGAGAAATTTTTCATGGCAAGATTTATTTACGCTCGGAGATTTTGCCAGAACGCTACGGAAAGAAAGTCATCGAAGGAAATGTTTTTTTCTTCATATTTCATTAATTTTGTTCAAGATGTCTGAGTCAGGGTTTGAACAACGGGTCCTTTACCAGACTACGCCCATACCACAATACTGTGGCTCTGACGAACTTCAGGATGTTATTCACTGTCAAATAAGGTTACCTTTCTGCCTAGTACGTAATAAACACTCAAGTGTTTTCTACTAACATGCATTAATGTCGCAAAGGTTCCATGGATATGTGCTAATGATTTATTTTCCTCAGAATATCTATTGGCATTGAAGCGATCCCTATTCTGTAATTGTTTAACAACCCATTTAGAAAAGAGTCAACTACCTTCAAGTTCCCGTTGGGCAAGTATACCCTTTCAAACTTATATTTCCAGTATTTTCCTCGCAAGCTTGTCGCCCTGCTCATTACCGTAAGGAAAAGCAGAATCAGATTCACAAAAACAATGCCGAATGAAAGCTAAGCGATAAAAAGAAATTTTTTTTAGAATTTAAGTATCATTAGCGAATCAAATGCGTTTTAATATAGTAGGCTTATTAGCCGTAAATCCATGTTCCAAACACTAGCCCAGACATCGAACAAAACGAAATATGAAAAATATATTCCTACGGCGGCTTTCTCGCAGCAGTCTGCTGGCATAAACTCAGAAAGTACAATAAAATTTGCTTAAAAAGTTTCTCATAACAAAACTGTCGTTCGGAGTCGACTCCTTTGTAGCTCCCCAGTCACTCATGGATAAAATTAACACCCACAACTTAAGTGGTGTAAGCAGCTGGGTTGTAATCCTGACTAAAGTGTTGTAATGACCAATTAAGTAAGTTAAGTTAATTAAGTAAACTTTAAAGAACTGAAAAGAAATGTGTTTAATCCCAGTCGTAATCTAGTGAGTAGTGCCTTCGCTTACTAGGTTAAAAAGCTCATGAGTTCAAAACTCTACTCTTACATCTGACATGAAAAAAGAAACTGTCGCTCTGCGGTGTTTTGGCTAAAGTTCCGAGAGTGCGTATTGCGTTCGCTTACTTGAGTTCAAAACTCTACTCTGACTTCTGACAAGAAAAAGGAAGCTAACGATCTGCGGTATTCTGCCTAAAGTTCCGAGAGCGCGTATTGCGTTCGCTTACTGCGTTATATCTCTTGAGTTCAAAACTCTACTTTGACTTAAAGAAACTAACGCTCGGTAGTGTTGTGGTAAAAGTCCTAAAACTACATAAATGCAATTGCCTTGCAAAGCTTCTCAAATCGTTCGGAGTCGATGTTAAACTGTAGCATTCATCAATAAATAAAAAAATGAATGAAATTTACGCCATAGTCCCGATTAAAGGCTTGTGTGCACACTCATGACACCGACTTTCCAAGCTAGCATTAGAGCATAAATAGCAAAGATCACCAATGAATCGTTTTTTCGCTGCTCATAAGCACTCATGAAATTTTGAATATAAGTGAGTCAACAATATTGAAATGTAACTTCACTACTCTGATTCATTTGTACTCACTACAACGTTGATTTATAAGTACAGGTTGCAATGAGTATGCATACAATGTTGACATCAAACTCATACCAATCGAATTACGTTTGAAATTTATTGTCTTAGTTGTTGTTGCATTTACAAAAAAAGAAAAAAGACACATAAGCAAAAGAGATAGAGCAGCAAGCAGACCAAACACACAACCTTCTAGTGAGTATTTTAGTGTTCCTACGCGATTCAAACATATTTTGTGCTTCGTATATATGTTGAGTTATGGAGAGTCGAAATCAATAACATCATACGTGTTGTTAAGTATGAGTATGATGAGTACTTCAAACTTTGAATATGAGTAGAGGTTCCATGATATTAAAATAAGCATACATGCGGCGTATAAGTATCAGAAATTATGAGTATAATTCGATTCTACTCATCTTTTTGAATACTCATTGCTGATCTCTGCTTTACTCATGGTGGTAACTGACATCACATGGTGTAAGTCGTGGCAAGTCATTCTTTTAAGGTATAAAGCAATTGTAATCTAGTACGTAGTGTGTTGGCTTATAAGACGTAAGGCCACAGTTCGAACCCCAGGCCAGATAACAAAATTAAAATATGAGAAAAATATATCTTCGGCGACTTTCTGTCAGCAGATTTCTGGCAAAAATTCTGAGAGTAAATAAAAAAAATTATCAAAAAATCTATCGTTCGGAATCGACTTTAAACTGAAGGTCCTGCCACTCATGTATAAAATTAACACACACAACATAAGTGGTGTGAGAAGCTATGTCGTAATCCCGACTGAAGGGTTGTAATGACCAATTATGTATGTATGTATGAAGCAATTGAAAGATCTACCATACTGTCCCTGTAAGGACCTCCTTCCAGAATGTAATGCAGTAAAAAGTCCTTCGAGAAAAGCCTGATATTGATGAGAGAATTGTGGACGGACCACTTAAACACAGAAGCTAGGACTCAGGCTGTGACTCTGTTTGCATCATGTGATGTTAATGACTTGCATCCAACGTAACCTAACAATCCCCCTAACCAGCACTTTCGAAAAGCTATCAGTATCTACCTATTGTACATCCACAAAATATTTCCTCTAACTTCCTATACGGTTTCCATTCCATTTTCGGTTTCATTTAACTAATCTTGCCAGCTAAGCAGGTGATTACCAGTTTCCAGAATGACAGGGTTACCTTTTGTCTCCGGTAAAAATGTATTGAGTTGTTGTTGTTGTTGTTAGGTAAACCGATAATGAACTTTGCTCATTGAATCTTACTTTCGTTTGTTAATGATATTATACTCTCGAGATGGTTCGAGAGTTGCTGAGTAAATTATTGATTATTGATTAAGTTCGAGATCGGGTTACTTGAGTTTGAGGTTGAGTATTTCAACTAGTACACCATGCTATACCAAGCTCTTTCAGTTTATTCGAGATATCTAAGCCGGGGTTTGAACTATGGTTTCTTGTCTAATATTTTAATTACTAGAATGCGGACATAACTGTTTGATGGTATGCAGTAGTGACGCTTGTTGCCTCTTAACAGCTGAGTAGAGGTTCCATGATATTAAAATAAGTATGAATACGTATATGTATCAGAAATTATGAGTATGATTCGATTCAACTCATCTTTTTGAATACTCATTGCTGATCTCTGATAATAACGACTTTTCAAGAGAGGATTAGAGCATAAGTAGCACGTATAATTTTTATTCCTTTTTAAGCGTTTTTCCTTTTGATAAAAAATGGAAAAAGAAAGAGAAAACATTGTATAATATTTAGTAAATATAAGAGATTTATTTAAATACACATATTTTAAGTTAAAAATTGATTGTGGAAGAGTTTAATTTAAAAATATTTGAAATTTTTTTATCTTCTCTACATTAGAAATACAAGATAGAAAGAGAAAGAGAGAACAATTTTTTATAAATTTATTAAAATTTTAAGACAATATTTTCAAAATAAAAAAGAAAAGAAGCTTTATTAACAACAATTTAAAGACAAAAATTTAATTTTTTTTTCTACTTTTCATAACAAAAAAAAAACGATTCTTTTATAAGAAATATTTTTGATTGTTTTTGTTAATTGGTTTTGTTAATCGATTTATTCTTTCTTATAATATTACAATAAGTATTCCTGAAAAACAGTGGAAAATGGTAAAGAACCAAATGAATAGGCTACGGGGGCTGACTTAGAATATGCTCGCTACATTCGGTCCAGCAGAGGTGGTTGGCACAGTTTGTGTGGGTCTATCAATGTCCTGATAACTGCGTTGCTGGGTTGTGTTCGTCGTCGGAAATACCGAGCCTGTGGAACCACCTCGAGCATTATACTCACGATACAATAGAATCACACTAATGGGTCGCAGAATCAAATTGATGATGGCAAACGTTATGGCCCAGGGATCTGAAACAAAAACAAGATGAAAGAAAATTTTTATGATCTCTTCAGCCTTTTTAATGTAAATCACATTGACTTACTCATTCCATTGGCATGCAATATGATGCTGACTATATCAAGAAATATACTGCTGGTATCAATTACGAGGGCCTGCAAGGTTAACAGAGAGAGAAAGAAAATTTCGTATCATTATTAAAATAAATAAAATAAATTGTATTATTTTCTATCAAATAAGCTGAACAGAATACAAAATTTCAATTGTATTGTGTTGTGTTGTGTGATTTACATGAATACCCTCTATTATTAGATTGTTTTGTATTGTATTGCGAAATAATAATTTATACTCATATTACACTGATAACAGACATACACGCATATGTATATTTTATAAATATAAAATAAAAATAGGAAAATTGTGAATAATTTTATCACCCCCCGAACCAATAAACAAACCAATGATTTGAAATTTATATTCATCATGAAGTCATGCTTATGCCTTCTCATGGCAACATGAGGCTGAAATGTCAGGAAAGTGTCAGGATCATACTCATAATTTCTGATACTTGTACGCATTCATACTTATTTTAATGTCATGGAACCTCTACTCCTCATGTTCAAAGTTTGATGTACTCATCATATTCATACTTAACAATACGTATAATGTGGTTGATTTCGACTCTCCATAACTCAACATTTACAAGAATCACGAAATAAGTATGATTCGCGTAGGAACACTAAAATACTCAATTATGTGTCTTTTTCCTTTTTTTTGTAAATGCAACAACAACTAAGGCTGATTCGAGTGACTCGAATCATTTATAAGTATTTTTATAAAGTTATGAATCTAAATGAGTAGGCTTATGAATCAAACATATTTCGAATGGTATGAGTTTGATGTACTCATACGCATTGCAACTTGTACTTATAAATCAATGTTGTAGTGAGTATGAATGAATCAGAGTACATAGTTAAATTTCAATATTGTTGACTCACTTATATTCATAATTTCATGAGTGCTTATGAGTACCAAAAAACAATTCATTACTGATCTCTGATCAGAAACGGCTTATTATCAGGTCTGTTTATTTGGCTCCGTCCACATAGGAAAACACCCTGCAACTGTATTGCTATACTGGCTGTAACCCTGTATGTGCACAAAACTGCCTATGTGACTCGCGCATTGGCTTCCCTGAGGTCTCGATTAGGTTGGAATTTAAGTAGAAATTCTACTTCTTGGTTAACACTCCCTAAACAGAGCTGCTCGGTTAGGCTGACTAAATTTTTAACCAGGGTGGACAAAGCATTTAATTTTTCTTTCCCGACTTCATACTTGTTACCTGATCTCTCTACTCAAGGGATTTTGCCTAATAGAAAGGCATGCTAGTCAACTTGTTGCCCAACTTGTGATTTCTGCAGAAATTGCTATTCAAAGGATGAGAGAAAGACCGTCTGCAAGATATACTGGGAACCCTACTATACTTGGCATACCTAACTGAACTGTTTTAATTTGGGATAAAGGGCACTGTCCAATACTTAAGTGAATTTTAGTATCGTGGGCTACAAATCTCTCATCTTGCCGGAAGTCTAGTAGGTAGTGTATTGGCTTACAAAACTAGAGTCCATGGATCGAACCACACCTCAGACACTTCGAACAAAACGAATTACGAACAAATATTACTTTCTGCAACTTTCTCTCACCACACTTCTGACAAAAACTCGGAGAGTAAATAAAATTGCCGTGGAAAATTTGTGGTTCGGAGTCGATTTTAAGCTGTAAGGCCACTCATGAATAAAATTTAAAACGTAGAAAATAGGTGGTGTGAGAGGATAGGTTGTAATCCCAACTAAAGGGTTGTAATTACCAAGTAAATAAGTAAGTAAGACATTACCTGATATATAAGTGAATCTGGGTACGTACGTACGTACGTACTCTCAGAGAATTTGCCAGAAATCTGCTGAGAGAAAGTCGCCGAAGAAATACTTTTTGTATTTTATTTTGATGTTTGGCCTGGGGCTCGAACCCTGGCTTTTCGTCTAATAAGCCAACACACTACCTACTAGACCACGGCGACTTCAGTGAATTTGGGTATGTTAGGCTATAAAACACTGTTTCTTACGGACGCCTTTTTATTGAACGGAATGTAGGGCTTAATATATTGTGGTGTAAGTGGATGCCTCCCTCACCTTACCTACACTACCGCCCTCCCTAATTTTGTAAATTCCAAGTGGCGACCAACACTACTAAGAAATCTAACTCGGATAGTGAAATTGGTGGATTGAGTACGAATAATGTTGGCCCTTACAATCCAATTTAGTCAGGTTTTCAACCTTGCTTCTATCATCACCCATGTGGAAAGTACTTACTTACTTAATTGGCCATTAACAACCCGATTAACGGATATCGGCCTGCCATAACACATCCTTGCAGGCGCCTCTGCTTTTGTGCGCTTACGCCAGTTGGTCACACCAATAGATGACAGGGATTCCCCGATTTGGTCCTTCCAACGCAAACAAGGTCGTTATCTCTTCGCCGACTCCCGCAGAACCCCGCATCAAATACCCGTCTCGTTGGAGCATCCTCCTCCATTTGAATGACATGGCCGAGCCAGCGCATCCGCTGTATGTTAATGCGCTGCACAACTTCGACGTCGTTGAGAAGCTCATACAGCTCACTGTAGTAGTACTTTTCTCTCGAATACTCTCAAGGCTGCTGCATCATTGCTAAATGGGGTCCATGCCTCTGCGCCATAAAGAAGCACGGGGAGGATAAGTGTCTTGTAAAGTATTAGTATTGTCGTACGAGAGAGGTCCCTGCTACTCAATTGCCTATTGAGACTATAGTAGTATCTGTTGGCAAGAGTGATCCTGTGCTTGATCTCCAGGCTGACATCATTTTGGATGGTAACGGCAGAGCCAAGTTAAATAAATCCTTTGACTATATCCAAAGTATAGTTATCGACCGTAATGTGAGAACCAATATGCCGCACGTTTCTACTTGTCGATAACACATGCTTCGTTTTGCCCTCATTTATTGCCAAACCCATCTTAGTAGACTCCCGTTCAATAGCACTAAAGGCAGCAGTAGCATCTCGCTTGGTATGCCCTATGATGTCCATGTTGCCAGCGTACGTAAGCAACTGGAGGCTTTTGCCTGGCAATTAGTTACGCTTAGAACTTTTCTCAAAAGCTAAACTCAAAGCTAAGGATTTCAAGGACTTGAATTACGGAATTTATGTACCTAATCTAAGATACTTTATTCCTTATACTCTTGAAATAAGTGGAGGCTTCAGTCCTGATAATGGCTGCAGTTGTTGTATCGAATGGAAAATAATTCCCTGTAGTTAAGATTTTTGTTTTATTAAAATTCCCGTACAGTTTACAGTCGAAATTTAAAAGTACCACCAGTTCTAAACCGGCTGACGTTAATACGAAAGTGTTCTTTTAATTAAATTCTGTATCGATTTTCTTGTTTTCTTAGCGTGTTTAATTCTTTTGTTTTTTTTCCTGTATGTTTTTCGGTAAGATTAAATGGCATACAATAAAATGTAATTTGTATTTATGAATTTTACACCATTTCCATTTGTATACATATTCGAATTAATTTTCAAAAAACTTAAGTTAAGGCAGTGAAAGGGTTGAATATGACAGAGTTTTGGTAAAATCCGGTGATTATTGATTCTCATATTTTTATTACAATTACCGAGACTGTGATTAAAGGACTTTAAATAGAGCTCTTAACTTTGTTCAGTGTCACATCAATTACCTGCATCATACCTATGTACACGATGCAAAAAATAGTGCTGTGTGTCTGGTGGGGTACTTGGAAGGAAATTGTTCCTTAGAACAGTACAATGCTGTCAACCATAAACGAGGTTGAAACGAGCACTTAAACAACAGAAAAGGTATTGATGATCTAGCAGAAATTGAGAGAGCTAGGCTGGGAAGTTTTAAAGCATCCTCCCTATAACACGGTCCTTGAATATTTAAATTATCATTTGTTTCGACCTCTGCACAACTCTCTTATGTTATGTACCACTGATGTATTAGCAGCTTGTCTACAATTTAATCCAAAGTGAATCTCAGCAGCACTCTATTCATAGTGTGAATTTCATTTCCATAGAGCCCTATAAAACACAGTTTTTCTCTCAGAAAACCCAGATGTTCTACGCTGATGGAATAATGGCTTCAATCCAAAAATGGCAAAAGTTTATCACTTAGTTTATTATGGCACATGTTTCGCGCAATTAAGGTCATTTCAAATATATTATTACTGTCGTGAAGGGATGCCTGCGACTTTTCGATATATTGTTCTGCCTGCAGTCTATATTGGGTATCCCTATAATGTCTCCTTCAATGTCAATTGTCGCGATATGCACCAAAATTTTTCCTTCTGGAATGCTAATGCATTAATTGTCTTACAGGTTCCAAGTATGTTTTCTAATGATTCTTCTCATCATTACAGAGTCTATATGTTGGGATCGAAGTGATCCTCATTCTAAACAAAGGTTTGTAGTGCCCTGTCAAAAAACCGATTACCAAACTCCGATTATTCCTGAATGCATGACTTAAGTCTCATCTTATTGTAATTTCCCAGTGTAGAATTCTAATCGCCGTAGTCTAGTAGGTCGTGTGTTTGCTTATTAGAAGTAAGCTCTCGGTTCAAAGCCCAGACGTGACAATAAAACGAATTTTGAAAAAATATTTCTTCGGTGACTTCCCCACACCAGATTTTTGGCAATAACTCTGTGAATAAATAAAATTGCCATGAAAAAGTTTTTCAAAAATCTGCCATTCGGAATCGACATTAAACTGTAGGTCCCACCGCTCATGTATAAAATTAATACACACAACATAAGTGCTGTGAGAAACTAGGACGTTGTACAATGGGTCAATTCGACCTCCGGGTACTGTACTTGTCTTAATTAACAAGTACTCGTCCTCTAACCTAACCTAACCTAAATAAAATTGAAAAGCTTCTCAAAAATCTGTAGTTCGGAGTCGATTTTAAATTATAAGCCCCGCCACTTATGGATACAATTAACACACACAACCATAGCTGCCAGATTTGACGATTTATCGTCATTTTGACGATTTTGAGCTTCAAAAATATCATATTGACGATTTGACGATTTATGCCCTTATTTTGACGATTTTTAGAAATTAAAAATTTACATCATATTCCTAACTTTATTCTGTTTGGAACTATGAAAATATGTTATGTGAATAAGTAAAGAGAGAACAATGTTTATGGACACTAGGCTTGTATATTTTTATACCATAAGTATTAGGAATAGCCTCTGCAGGAAATGAGTTCCACATATGAATTGTCCGACTAAAAAACGTATTTTTACTGTAATGCAGTGTGCGATCCACTGGCCAATCGACTACATACGGAAGTGGTGGCCGACAAAGACGTTACGTAGGAATATATAATTTTCGGGAAAAGTCCCCTTACTTCGTTCGAGCAAAATCCTTTTGTCGAAGCGATAGAACAGTGAAACACAAACCACATTGCAACGATGCTCCAATGATTCAATGGAGTTGGATACACTACCGTCATTAACGAGCTACTACGGCCTCTCCTGTACACGATCGAGAAACCTCAAAATAGACGTTGAGGCACCGACCCATACATAAGAGTTGTATTCCAGTCTCGGCCGGTTACAAATGGCGTAAATAGTAAGATCATAAGATCTTAAGCAGGAACTAAAGGAACTGAAAAATGTGTCGGTTGAAGCCAACATTACACTGAATTTTCATGCTCAGAATGTCAAGAGTTTCTAACTCTTAGATATTTACACCACCCATAGGTTAAGATGATGCAATGTTATTGCTGCGATTATGTTTCAATAAACATCACTGGGAAATATTGAATTGGTAGAAACTTTTAATTTATTTATTTATTTTTTCTGACGATTTTTTGACGATTTTAATAAAAGTATTTGACGATTTCGACGATTATTTCTCAAATATTTGACGATTTGGTGCCTCATTTATCTGGCAGCTATGCACACAACATAAGTGGTGTAAGAAGCTATGTCATAATCCTGACGGAAGGGTATTAATGTATATGTATGTAGAACTCTAATTGGGTGTGATTAAATCACGTCGTTGTGTTACAAAATTCAACTTTTGTACTCACTACAAAGTTGATTTATAAGTACAGGTTGCAATGAGTATGAGTACGACGTTGACATCAAACTCATACCATTCGCAATATGTTTGATTCATAAGCCTACTCATTTAGATTCATAACTTTAGAAAAATACTTATAAATGATTCGAGTGTATATGTTGAGTTGTGGAGAGTCGAAATCAACAACGAAATCATACGTGATTTTAGGCATGAATATGACGAGTACTTCAAACTATGAATATGAGTAGAAGTTCCATGATATTAAAATAAGTACGAATGCGTATAAGTATCAGAAATTATGAATATGATTCGATTCTACTCATCTTTTTGAATACTCATTGCTGATCTCTGCTACCTACTAGACCACGGTGTCTTTTTATTTAGTCTCACTGTATTTCAAACGCAATTTCAAACACACTGATTAATTGAAAACCATATTTAGATGGATGAACTTGAATTCCGTATCGGCTTTCGCATTGTGGGTTAATGTTGGCAAATGTTTTGCATATGAGGGGGAATATCGCAAAAAAATTGGAATAAAATTCTGAGTCATCGTATATAAAATATGATTTTAATTTATAAAACGCAAATCACAAAAAGAAAACAGTGTGATAAAAGAAAAAATAATAAAATTAATCACTACGATCAAAATAGAAAGAAATGAAATTTTCTTTGACGATTTCTAAGAAACAGTGTTAAAAAACGGAAACACTTAAAAAGGAGCAAAAAACCCTTTATATGCCTCTACGCCTCAATCCCCTTTCAGGAGAAATTAAAGTCAAATTGTGTACATAATGAAACAATATATGGGATTGCGTGAGCGTTGGATTAGTTTTATTAGAAACGCCTCAAGTCTTGAGTTATAGTTGAGCAGCATTTGTAAAAATATGTTTTTTTTTGTTTTAAAAGAAAACTGAATTCCATACCTTAAATCAGGTCATCCATGGTATTTAATAAGTGCCAACTGGACTGGTATTTTGACCAACAAAAGAAAAAAAACGCTCTTTAAAGCATGCCTGCCAGCACATGATTAATTTATTTGATTTCGGTAACACCACTGTAACGCCACGGACAGCTCCCATAAAAGGTCAAAAGGGGAAAATGAAAATATGCAAACTAAGACGCGCTGTTGTCATCAATTCATTGCTAATTTGAATGGAGTGTTAAACAAGCAATTCTCAGAACTATTCTTAGCTCACAAGTATGTGTCCTTGCTATTCATACAAATGATTTTATGATTAAAATAAATGCCGCGTTATTTTTTATGCAGGATAATGAACTGCTTAAATATACGGAATATTGTGGAATGTGGGTCAAATAAAAATGAAGTTGTTAACAATGGGGAAAGGATATCCGTTAACGATATAACGCGCATTTTCAAGTTGTAAAACTATTTCGCAACACTGTGCCATCATCATGACTAGAGAGTTTCATATTCCATGTAAGCACAATTCTGCTCATCCCTAATATAGCTCCTTGGATGGACAACAAATACTTCGAACTGAACTTATACGTGACTCAGTTCTTGACTGATTATGTTTGCTTCATAAAATACCTGCAGAAATTTATATATGATATCCCCTACATGCCCAAGATGTGTGGATGAGAATGAAGAAGATACGGAACATAGAAAATTAAATCAAACCTTGGACAGCTAATAAGCGAAATGGTGTGTTCGGAAATTCTTTGGAATGAGAACAGTCAGTATATGACTGAAGTTATGCTACAACTCCGAAGTTTCGCGAGGCAGAGTGTTATGTGAAAAAGCTTTAAAGTTACGCAGTAAAGACGCCCAGATGCAGAATTCTATTTAGTCAGGAACACAGTCTAGCTTCTCACAAATCCGGCAGCTTAGGGGCACAATTCTGCTCAGTCAGGATTACAGTCTAGTTTCTCATAAGTCCGGAAGCCCAGGGGCACAATTCTGTTTAGTTTGGATTACAATCTCACAAGACTGTAATCCTCTGGGTGTATATGTTGTGTGTGCTAATTTAATCCAGGAGTGTTGGAACCGACGCCGAACAACAGATTTACATACACACATACATAATTGGTCATTACAACCCTTCAGTCAGGATTACAACCTAGTTTCTCACACCACTTATGTTGTGTGCGTTAATTTTATACATGAGTGATGGGACCTACACTTTAAAGACGACTCCGAACGACAGATTTTTGAGAAACTTTTCATGGCAGTTTTATTTACTCTCAGAGTTTTTGCCAGATATCTGCTGCGAGGAAGTCGTTTCGATGTTTGACCTGGGGCTTGAACCCTGGCTTTAAGTCTAAAGAGCCAACACACTACAAGAGAACTGAACTACAACAGAACAACAAATTTAAGAAACTTTTAATGACAATTCTGTATTACTCTCAGAGTTTTTGCCAGAGGAAGTCACCTAAAAAATTATTTTTTCATATTTTTCATTTTGTTCTAGATATCTGACCTGAGGTTTGAACCAAGGGCTCGTGTCAAGTAAGCCAACCCACTACCTACTGGACTACGGCGACTTCTAAAGATTTAAGTGACAATAAAACCAAGCTTGAAAGTGGGTAATTAAGCCCACTGCGTTTAGTTAAGAGTACCCAAGTTTTTGGTAATTTTCGCACTGAATGCACTGTCTGCATATCTAGTGGTAGCCAGTTATGGATAGTAAACACTGTTTCAGATGAAATAGTTCTAAGCGCTTTTACTATTAAGATTGTCACCATCTTCAAAATGCACTTAAATTACTTTTAGTCTTCAGTATCTTTAATATCTAGTGTTACCAGAATTTTTCTTATTCTATAGTCTTGAAAACTTGAAGATCACTTATTAAAAATACAATCCTTTAGTCAGGAATACAACCTAGGTTCTCACACTACATATGTTGGGTGTGTTAATTTTTATGCATGAGTGGCGGGACCTACAGTTTAAAGACGACTCCGAACGACAGATTTTTTGAGAAACTTTTTAATGGCAATTTTATTTATTCACAGAGTTTTAGCCAGAAATCTGCTGAGAAAAGTCGCTGAAGAAATAGAAAGGAGATGCCTGACTGGGCCTCACGTCTAATAAGCCTAATTATTTGAACGAATCTTTTAAATATCGAAATGGCTAATGTTTCTAAATGTTTTTCAAGACTTTTTGACGTGAAGGGTCCTTAGCTATAAAGCTGGATTGTGTTCCCATTAGAAGAAATATCACAGTTACTAAAACAAACAATTTTAAATTTCAAATTCTAATGCTTAAGTATGAATTGCACTTCTCTATTACATGTAAATTACATGTTAATGATATACGATCAGATTTTAAAAATTATTCTACAATGAATTGCTATTGTTTAAGGCTCTAGTATAAGCATTTAATTGTAATAATAAACTAACAAGTCCATGTTATTGTTGGTTTCTTTATATTCTATTGAGTTCTTTTCAAACATTCTTGTCATGAACAACAGTTCCAATAGTTTATTGAACTCTTTTTAATCACAAGCCTACACTATACACCTGACACCACTTCACCGTTTTATAGAAAGCGAGAGGAGGGGATATGTAAATAACTACTGCTTATGACTTATGGACTTACCGTTTGTATGGCTTCAATGGAATCCTTGCTGTGCATTGTCCATAGCATGGCAATCATAAAGAGGAAATTATAAAATTCATAGGCTCCATGACCCCACATGCCCAGCATGGCATTTGATATGAAGAGAAAATGTACAAAGGCCACGCACTAGAAAGAAACGAAAAAACAAGAGATTTATTTTAAATAAATTAATTAATTAAAACTGTATTGTATTGTAATTAAAGGCAGCACCTTCACTTGATTGCTCATTGTCAACATGCTGTTGTCACATCCAGAACTGTAATAACTTTGACGATGATGATGAGGTAACAAGCAAAACGCTGCACTACTAATCAGCCAATCGACCCAAGTTAGAGAAGAATTGAAATCACATACATACATACATGCATTCATTCGTTCTATCCATCCATCGTTCATACATTCATTCATACATTCATTCATACATTCATTCACTCATTTACTCATTGATTTTATTCTCCAGAAGCCATAGAACAACATCAAATGCAAAATAATAATGCAGGCAGTAACGAGTATCAAAACTTTTTTCGTTTTTCACTTGTTTTTTTTAGCATTTGCTAAGCAGGGGATCTCAATATGAAGAAGATGGTGATAATGATGATAATGATGACGATGATGATGATGATGATGAATTTGTGAGAATATCACAGACAACTTGTTTTAGTTATTCATTGCATTCATTCGTTACTTTAGGCAACTGATAATAGGGGCAAGGGAAGGGCCTTAAAGGGAACTTATAAAGGCAGCGAAATCGTTAGACTGACTTACAAACAGAAATTAATAATTTTTTTTTATTTATTAGTTGAGCATGTTGCGGTTGCATTCATTGGTAGGCAAACATACATACATACATACATACTTACATACATACATTAGTGCGGTTGTGGTCTGTATCTGCATTCGCTAAACAGTCGGAACAATTGATGGGGAACTCATAAATACAATCAAACACAATACGATTCTTAAAATTAACCCATTAGGTTTCGAATAAACTAAGGCCAATAGAAGTCGCCGTAGTCTAGTAGGTAGGATGTTGGTTTATTAGACGTCAGGCACAACGGTTCAAACCCAAGTCCAGACCAAAGATCAGCAATGAATTGTTTTTTCGCTACTCATGAAATTTTGAATCAGAGTAACATCCTGAAATTAGTAAAGATACTATATAAAGTTTGAGGAAAGTAAAGGGTCCGCCAAATAACTTTTTTTTTTAAATGCTTTAAAAAAAACTAAAGGTTCCGCCAAATAACTTTTTTTTTTTTGAAAATGCTTCATTGCATTCATTCGTTACTTTAGGCAACTGATAGTAGGCACAAGGGAGGGGCCTTAAAGGCCCTCAAATTTCTTTTTTTATTTGAAAGTACAATCCTTCCGGTTAGTAATGGAAAATAATTTCATTCAAATGGCTGCCTCGGCTGGCCATGCAGTAGCCTACACCAGAAGATGCCGATTTTGGCAAAAAAAAAATCATCTTTTCAGATGAAGCTCATTTTGATCTTGGCGGGTACGTAAACAAGCAAAATTGTTGCATTTGGGGCACAGAAAACCCGCACGCATACATTGAAATGCCGACGCACCCAAAACGAGTCACTGTTTGGTGCGGATTTTGGTCCAGAGGCATAATTGGGCCATTTTTCTTCGAAAATGAGCAAGGAGTGGCCGTTACAGTCAATGGCGATCGTTGTCGGGCCATTTTTAACGAATTTTTGTTCACAAAAATTGAAGAGGAGGATATTGGAAACATTTGGTTTCAACAGGACGGCGCTACGTGCTACACAGCCGAAGCTACACTCGATGTTTTGCGCCCTGTTTTTGAAATCACATTATCAGCCGCAGAGCTGATGTCGTTTGACCACCTCGGAGCTGCGATTTGATACCGTTGGACCATTATTTGTGGTGTGCCGTCAAAGATAAGTGTTACGCCGACAAGCCAGAGACAATTGACACTGTAAAGGACAATATTCGTGAATCCATTGGTGAAATACAGCTGCACACAATCGATAATGTGCTTAAAAATTGGACCGATCGTGTAGGCAACTGCATGGCCAGCCGAGGCAGCCATTTGAATGAAATTATTTTCCATTATTAACCAGAAAGATTGTACTTTCAAATAAAAAAAGAAATTTGAGAAAATACTCGGTAGTTTTTTTTAAAGCATTTTCAAAAAATAAAAAAGTTTTTTGGCGGACCCTTTAGAATGACCGTATGATCACAGTGCTAAGGACAAAAATAACAATTAGCCGCAGCAACATCGACGCGGTGCTTTGAAGAAAATCCTATACACGCATGTATTTTATTTTTGATAAGTTGCTGCGCAGCACTTGTAATGCCAGAATAATTCTCTGGCCATATGTGGCTCTGACTGGCCGATATGTGACTCTGACTGATCCATGTCCCCACAGTCTGGAGCAGATATCAGCAATGAATTGTTTTTTCGCTACTCATGAAATTTTGAATATAAATGAGTAAACAATATTGAAATTTAACTTCTCTGATTCATTTGTACTCACTGCAACGTTGATTTATAAGTACAGGTTGCAGTGAGAATGCGTACAGAGTTGACATCAAACTCATACGAAATATATTTGATTCATAATTCAAAATTTACAGTCTTAGTTGTTGTTGCATTTACAAAAAAAAAAAAAAGAAAAGACACCCAAGCAAAAAGGACAGAGCAGCAAGCAGAGCAAACACACAACCTTTTAGTGAGTATTTTAGTATTCGTACACGATTCATACTTATTGTGTGTTTTGTGTATATGTTGAGTTATGGAGAGTCGAAATCAACATCATCATACTTGTTGTTAAGTATGAATATAATGAGTACTTCAAACTGTGAACATGAGTAGAGAGAGGTTCCATGATATAAAAAAATATGAATGCGTTTAAGTACTAGAAATTATGACTATGATTTCAGGTCCAGACATCCCGAACATAACGAAATATAAAAAAAAAATATTTTTTCGGCGATTTCCCTTCACCAGATTTCTCGCAAAAACTCTGAGAAGAAAATAAAATTGCCACGAAAAAGTTTCTCAAAGAATCTGTCGCTCGGAGCCGACATTAAACTCTATGTCCCGCCACTGATGGATAAAATTAACACACACACAACATAAATAGTGTGAAAAGCTAGGTCGTAATCCTGACTGATGGGTTGTAATGACCAGTTATGTATGTATATATACATATGTAATGTTACGAGAAATCAAAATCTCTGTCTGGATCACTTTTCTTTTGGAATAGAATCTATGGCGGTTATGAAATGGAATAGAAATCTAAGAATTTGTAAAGATTTTTGTAAACAAGAAAATTGATTTTCTTCTACCACAATCTTCTCTTAATATTGTACTCTTTGTATAAGATTAGAATGCCTTCCTTCCTGCGTTTGGGCTGCAGAATTTGTCCATCGGAACTACTCAATTTATGACTGTAGTTATAACACAAAGACTGAACAGAGTACAGCTTCGAATAGTTGTTCTGCTGAACGGCCTCTCTCAAATTGCCACCACGACTACACGGTTTTCTAAACTGGGGTTTACATTATTGATAGCATGCGAGGTGTATTCGAGATCGAGGCGTATTAAGATCAAAGATCTAATGCAATCACTGGCCCGGCTTGAACAACATCTTGTTGACCTAATACTTACTTACTTAATTGGCCATTAACAACTCGATTAATGGATTTCATCCTGCCTTAACACATCCTTCCAAGCGCCTCTGCTTCTTGCGTGCCTACGTCAGTTGGTCAAACCAATGGATGACAGGGCATCCTCCATTCGGTTCTTCCAACACAAACAAAGTCATCCTCTTTGCCGACTTCCGCAAAGATCCCTGCATCAAATACCCGTCTCGCAGAAGCATCCTCCTCCACTCGAACGAAATGGCCGATTCAGCGCAGCCGCTAGATGTTAATATGCTGCACAACGTCTATGTCGTTGACGAGCTCATATAGCTGATTGTTGGATCGGTTGCGGAAATCATCGCCAACTCGCACTGGACCGAAGATCTTACGTAAGACTTTTTTCTCGAATACTCTCAAGGCTGCTGTATCAGTGCTTAATAGAGTCCATGCCTCTGCGCCATAAAGCACCACGGTTAGGATGAGCGTCTTGTACAATATTAGTTTTGTCGTACGAGAGAGGTCTCTACTACTCAATTGCCTATTGAGACCATAGTAGCACCCGTTGGCAAGAATGCTCCCGCGTTTGATCTCCAGACTGACATCATTTTTGGTGGTAACGGCGGTCAAGATAAATAAATTCCTTGACTACATCGAAAGTATAGTTATCGGCCGTAAACTGAAATCCAATACGCCTCACCTCTCTACTTGTCGATAACATATACTTCGTTTTACCCTCATTTACTGCCAGGCCCACCTTGTTGACCTAATATGGATCCGAAATTATGCGGTTATCCGTGGAAATAAAAAATTGCTAAGAATTTATCTTTTGTTATGACTCTACCTCAGGCGAACATACTTTCTCATTTACTTGTGTAGTCGAACTTGATACATAAATGAGCGTTGCGGAAGAGATGATATTTACAAGAACTAACATTACCATTAGCAGAGCTCTCTTTTCAGACAAAAGACCAAACTAGAAATGTTCAAACCTTTGAGAGAGAAGCGACTAGCGGGTACATATAATGGACTCTGCGTGGTGGAACGTATGACGGAATACATGGATTATACAAATTATTGATATTTTCGAATGTGAAACTTGTTCGTATGTGGCAAACGACTAACATTGTCGTCGATTTTTATAGGTACCATAAGGATGAAGATGAATGAAATGAATTTTTAATAAAAAAATATCAAGAATTGCCAAAAAAAAAAAGTTAAAAATTCAGCTCGAAAAAAATATAATAAAATTAATAAAATTAATTAATAGGTAGGATAAGATAAGATACTTCACTATTTATTAAAGAATATAAATGATAACCGCTGATTTTTGGACTTTAAAGCCATATGATAATAAAAAGCACCTGCTAAAATATGTATCATCGCGTAAGATAGTACAGTGAAGCCACGATAGTATAAACTTAATTACTAAAATTCAAAAATCAATGAAGAGAAAGCAATCGGCGTGGTCTAGTAGGTAGTATGTTGACTTATTAGACGTGGATCCACGGTTCAAACCCCAGATCAGACATTTCAGACAACAAAACGAAATATGAAAAAAATTTTCTCAGCCGATTTTTGGCAAAAATTCTGAGGGTAAATAAAAAATTGCCATGGAAAAGATTCTCAAAAATCTGTCGTTCACAGTAGACTTTAAACTGTAGGGCCCGCCACTTATGTATAAAATTAACACACACAACTTAAATGGTGTGAGAAGCTAGGTCGTAATTCTGACTGAAGGGTTCTAATGAACAATTATGTATGCATGTACATATGTATGAAGAGGAATTGTGTGCATGCAACCGAATTCGAACGAGGTATACTCTAGTATTAACTGCTATACCACACTTTTCTTACATCACTTCATCTATTTTCCTTTTTCTAATATAGTGCTAGAAGTTTTTTAAGCAAGGTTGTTTGCCAAATTTCGGCGATACATATTTTTTTCACAAAATGAACCTTAAACCTTTTTTTCAATCACAAAAAAATTTATATTTATGACTAGAAATATTACCAAATTTTTTTGTGCGCACTCCTCAGATGTTTATTAATTAATAATTAATTAACTAAGCACAGAAACGGTAATTAATTGTTTCAATCATGCGGCAGGTGGTAATTTTGTCCTTAATTTATTGAACAGTTAGGAAATTTTGAAAACTTGCTTTAAAATTTATAAAAAAAATAAAATTTAATATTTCAAAACAAAACTTTACTACACTGACGTGTGAAAATAACATTTGGAAGACAGACAAATAAATTCACAGAAATAAATCGAAGGAAAAAAAAACAAAATAAGTGGAACAAACTAGGAAATAAAAAAACAAAGAATTTAAATAAATAAAAGTGAAATAAACCAAATATTAAAAAACAATTAAAAATAAACAAACAAACCAAATTAAAATCGGAAATGACATGAGGCGGTAGTCAAAAAAAATACACAAAATATTTGCAACAAAACCAACAACAACAAAAGAATGCAAGAAAAAAGAGGTCAATTCTAATTCAAAAATAACGACCAACAGCAAGTGCAAGATCTGGTCACTAGTGCTCGAAATACAACAAAAAAACAAACAAAATAAACAATTGAATGGAATAAGAAGAGAAGGAAAGAGTTGCTCTTCGTAAATTTAAAACAGAAGAGAAATTATTTTCCCACTCTCTGATAAAGAAAGTGGACTGACCGATGAATTACAATAGCTAAGTAATTGTTTATTGCGATTGATTAAAAATATTAAAAAATTTTAATTTATAATTGATATACAAAGAGGTCACATTCGTACTTTTACAAAACGATCACTCAACTGCATGTGCAACTTCAATATAAGAGAAGGGAACGATCTGTTCTCTCTTTTATTAGTAAACAAAAGAGAAATTATTCTGTGAGCAATTGAATAGAAGAGCAAATTACAGCTGTGTGAAATGTAATAGCAGCGTTGCCATGTGCACTGAATCTTTTATTGCACTTTCGTACTGGTATTGCAACGTATCGTCTCCAGACTGTGGGGAAATGGATCAGTCAAAGCCACATATCGTATGGCCAGAGAATTATCCGATAATATGTCTAATGCTATGAACACACTACAAATGCTGCGCAGCAACTTATCACAAATAAAACACAAGAGTGTATAGGAAAATGACTTTCTTTAAAACAGCGTTTTGATGCTTTTGCGGTTAATTTTTAGTTTTGCCCCGTGATGAGCGACCTAGCACTCCCATCATACGGTCTGTTGTACTTCCCTCAAACTTTATGTAATAACACTACAAACTTCAGGATGCTACTCTGATTCAATAACAACACTTCCCTTAAAAGTACTCGATATGTACAAAGGTGTTTCTCCATGGGAAAGAATATGTTCTGAAGATTCATTCTCATCGTCCAAGAATCTACATGTTGGGCTTGAAATGAACCCTGACTCTACAATATACTGTTAAAAGACCAATTATTACCCTAAGTTGAATCCTTGATAGTGTGATGCATGACTCAGATCGCTACTTATTGTAATATTCCAACAAAAGTTTGGATTTCCTTAAACACACTTGGTTTGAGAAGGGTCTTTGTCCTCTCTTTCGTTGAGCATCTCTTTCAAAATCATCACTCCTACTCCATAGAAAGGTTCGGTCCCAATCAACGGGGTGGAAGCTCCCTTTCTCAAAAGCTTGTAGGCTTGCTTATTACCAAGAACTCCTATTTAACCTGGGACTTGGCAGAAGGCTGTTTGACTGTCAGAAAGTATTGATAGAAGAAAATGCCTGTGAGTTTTCTTAGAAAGTCCCGCTCCTGTTACCAGACGCGTATTTGATAAATCTGTATGCCAAAAAATATTCCCTCTTTAAGAGAGTATGCAGCTTTCTGAATATTGTATTTATTTTTGTTGCTAAGACTCGTTGCGAAGCACTTCCCAATATCATAGAGTTAAAGGAGGGAACTGTCAATCGATTCCTTAGATCCCTAGATCCCCTAATAAGTTTCATAATATACTTGACTTCTATCAATACTATCTGTCTACCTAACCATGATCTCTGAAGTTATGGTCTTTACTACCATGAACAGCGGACTTATATAAATCTAATAGAGCATCCAGTGCAGCTGAGTAACAGGTTCTCCTTGCGTTTGATATACAAACACACGTTAGTCTCGGTATCCAACTCCATTTGAACTGTTTTATGATTCATTATTTTCTGCCCACACAATTGCCCCATAGGTCACTATTGACCATCCTGGACTACATCCAGCATGCATGGTATACATACATCGCATAATTTCCGGGAATGAACGGGTTAGTGTTTTATATAACATTGGAAAAAAACTTTGATGCTGTCGCCTTTCAACTAATTAAAGCATTTGACAAATTGCAAATTTGCTGCGCACCACTTGGTGCATCGAATGTGTTTATACCATGGTATAAGAAATATAGAAGGTAGTTTCATTCTCTCTTTATTTTTTAAAATTCACTATCTGACATGCTTAAGGATTTTGACGTTTTCGTTAAAATAATGCTACCATATTAATTTTAAATTTCCCCCATTTTCAATTTTTTTAAAATTAAGGAAATTCTTTAAATACTAGTCCAAATTACGTGTTAAACTTATACCATGGTTTATACCATAAATAGTAAAGCATAAAAAAAGAGAGAGGAACGCTCTCTTTAAAAAATTGAAGGGAACACGTCTGCTAAACAAATATTAAATGAGCAAATTATTTATACGTAATTAATATAGAAAATAGACTGGCCGATATAAAATATCAAAAGACTGGCGGCTGACTAATTGATTGTTTGTTATGACTGATCCAACAATAAAACATGGTTTGCATTACAAATTCTTTAGTATTTAAACAAAACGCCCCTTAATTGTTTTGTTAATACAAAATTTCCCAATATTCTGTTATTAAGATTATAACTGTTTTTGTTTTGTTTTTATTTTCTTTTTTTACTTGAAATAATTACCTTAACGCGCACAAAAGCAGATCCCATTAATTCGTTTATATCTGTCATGATTGTCATCAAATAAAAAACAATGGCCGCTGTCTGGATGTTTCAGTGTATTTGTTGCTGGATGATGATGATGTTATTCTTATATTTAAATATAAATTGTTGTTGTTTTTAATTTCAATTTTTGTTTTGCGTTTTTTTTTTATTCCAATATTAAACACACACTTTATTATTGTTTCAATATCAGCAACTTATTTCGTTAACAGCTGGTTGGTTTGGTTGGTTTTTTTTTCTATTTTTGTTTAAACTTTTTTTTGTTAATTTTTTAATATTTTAACATGCCTTAATTAACAACAAATTACTAATAAATTTACACAATACATGTACCAATTTGTACTCAATTTCAAAAATAGCATGTAAAATAAAAACGAAAATGCAAATTTAAATGCTCATCAATTGCCTGCCAAATTGGAAAAAAACGAAAAGAGCTGTGTACTCAAAAGGCTAATGTCGTTACACTGTTAAAACGTATTTATTTCTATTTGAGAACTCGCAAACTAAATACAGCACAATAAACCGTCACACACTTGTTGGTGGGCCGTTAAACGTGTACTAAAATAATTCAATGGATAACTGAACTAAAAGAAAAAGCGTATACAGAGAAAGAGCGAGAGAGAGAATAATAAGAATACAAAACAGAATACACTACAAGTGGCGTAATCATTGCCAAATAAATATATGCATGTACTTAAATTAGCATGCGTGTATATGTGCAAGTGTTTGTGTTTGCGTGTTTTATATCATCAAAGGAAACAACAATAACTGTTGCTCTCACCAATCCTAAGCTTAAACTTTAAGACTGAAGGGGATTATCAAGGTGGGGGGGGGGGGCACTAGTGTCATCGTATAATATGACATTTAAATGAGAGGTTTAAAATACAATTAAGAGAGTCTTAAAGTAATTGTTTATTTTGTTGCCACATTTAAACAAATAAGCATGTGATGTGGGTTAACAGTAGTATAAACCATGGCAATAATGGCAAGAAACCGTTGTTTTTTCGACTAATATGGCAATGTTTAAAAAAAGTAACGTTAACGTTACAGCGTTACCAATTTTATAAGTTAAGAAAGTATGGGTATGAAATTAATAGAAATGTTTTAGGTGCCTTTTTAAAAATGTAAATTTTTAAAGACCAATAAAAAAATCCCAATTCGATTTTTTTCGTCTTATTTTGAATGATTTAAATCTTTAAAAGATATTTCTTCTAATTATTTAGGTTCAACAAAATTTCATTATGTTTGCTGATGAAATATATGTATATAATAATTGTATTTTAATTTTTAAAAATAAATTTTAAATTTCACAGTTTTAACGGAAATCTGTTGCAATGGTGGTGTTGTTCAGTATTCTATGGCTGTGTTCATTTAATCAGCTGGTGGCAGTTTTAAGGAAAAATTAGGAATTTAAGTAGGAAAGTTTAAAAAAATATTGCAAGTTATTTAAATAATTAATATATAGATATACCTATTGCTAGTTGCTGTCACAATTATGTGTATTATTTCTATAATTTTTTTTTATATTTAATATTTATTAAAAAGCATTTCTTATACTTAAATATCTACATGTTTTTCTTGCATTTGTCCATAAAATCAAGCTGGACATTTCTCTTCTTAGTATGGCATCTCTCTTTATATTCTTATAGTGGCAACTTTATGCCCGCTTTAAAGTTTTTGTTGGTGTTTGTGTTTACTGTTTTGTTTTGTTGATTTCTGTATTAATTTACAATTAATTTTGCATTTATTATTATAAAAAATATGTCTAAAGTTCTAATCACTGAAGAAATGTTTAAAAATATGCCTTGCGATGCTCAAACTACCAAGCAAACAAATGTAAGCCAATAAAAGATATATTTTAATATGATAAGAACGTTTTTAACCTCAAAGTTTAATTTGCAAATTTTTTATCAAAACAAAACAATAAATAATTACAGGCAGCAAGAGGTGAAACCTTTAAACCCTCTGTGCTGATAGTGTTTGCCAACAGTGATATCAATGCTGCCCTTTATCATTTAATAAAATCATTGGAATCGCCCTTTAACCCCAATGCCGTGGCTACCATTTTGGTGCAGGAGTCTATCAAAGAGGATTTCATACAAAAACTGCAGCAGCAATGGAAATCTAAAGGAATTGAGGAGTTGCAAAGTAATAGTAACTTCAAACAAGCTTTGGAAACTGCAAAGAAATTAAATGCACGCATTATTACACCCTCATTGGTATGTGATTTTACTCATGAACATTTTAGCTCTTCCCTACCAACCGGTATTGTTACATTGCATACTTTCCGCACCGCCAAAGAGGCGGTTACGCTGGTCAATAAGGAATCTATAAAGTTTGAAACAGTGTCAATATGGCATGAAAATCATTCATATGCTTATGAAATAATTGCGGCCCTTAAATCATCCTACTATTTTATAAATTGTTTTAAAGATCCTGCTATTGCTTTAAAGGAAGGCAACTTAGAGAGTAAGAATTGTGTTTCAGTGGATAAATCTTACCATTATGAGTCTTTAGAACATGAGGGTGTACAAAAATATATCGTTTTCCCAATTGGTAGTATATTTGCCAATTAAGTGTGTGACTAATAATGCTAAACATAATACGTAATTTCATTTAATTTGCTAAATTAAACGTTTAATTTATAACAATAAATCTGTCTTCAGGGAATATTTATACTTCACCGTGCACTTGGGTACTTTAAAATGTACCCAAAAGCTTATTATAATTAAAGTCTTCCAAGTATAATTTTGAAATGAATTAAGTGTTTGTAAATAAAATAGTTCCAGCTGTTACCAATAAAAAGAAAAGTCTGACAGTGTTAATACGGTCAGACATACAAACTTCGCACAACTAAAAATAGAAATTGAACTTATAATGTCTAATAATGATGGCAAACGCTGCTCCCACGATTATTAGATGTCTAAACAATATTGCTGAATGCTAAAAAGGCTTGTTTTCACCATTCTGTTAGTCAACGGTACTAAGAAATTTTTTATATATTTTTCAAGATTTGAGGGGTCATTATTATTATTATTTCAATTCGAAAGCAAATTCATTCTAATATTACGGTGTAAAGTTTTGTGTTTTTTTTTTTCAAATAAAAATCTGAACAGTTTTATTTTGTAGCCTAGTGTTAGTGTTTTAATGGAAAAAATCTTTTAAAATATGGAATTTTTTTGTTTTAAAATCTTCTCACCACTTGATATGAACTTGTTTTAATTTGAATAAATTAAAATCACGTTTTAAACAAAAAAATAAGAGAAAAGAATAATAAACATTGCAAATCTTTTAAATTATTGTTGTTACGTTTTTATGTGGGCGTATTAGTTTGAAAAGTGCCTCACAATTTTGAGCGCTTTTTGTCTTCTTAAATAATATTTTTGTAATGAATTTTATACCAAATAAATTATGTGAAAATAATTATCTTTTATTATTACTAACACGTTATCTCGAATTATTTTTAATTGAGCTGGCAAGTTCTAAATTTCTTTCATACTTTAACATACGAAAAAGCATTTCGGTTACTCATTTTTTGTTTTGTTGAATATTATTTTGATTTCCTTATGATAACTTAAAAACACCGTTATATTGTTTATAATTTTTAGTTGATCTGTTTTGTTTATTACGTTTCTTACTTTTTGCCACCGCCTTTCAAGTTGTATTTGTTTTTTTTTTTTTGGTCTATTACCTCCACCCCTTTGACATACACTCTCTCGCAATCATTCACTATGACTTTTCCAACCATAACCATTAACCATTAGGCCCCCCTCTTCTACACCTTTTGCTGTATATCTCACAGAGAGTATAAACAAAAACAATTTTAGTATTATTGCTCCCCATAAAATACAACAACACAGCTATACAATGTAAAGTTGTGTCGTGGCTTTCTCAAGCTTCTAATGGATTTTTAGTTTTCATTGTTAATGCTCTCGATACGTTCATATGACGAGCTGTGTAAACGCTGTATTATTAAGTTTCTTTCGTTCGTTTTTTTTATTGTTTTTATTTTCGGTGTGTGTTATTTCTAAACAATCATTCCAAATGTTAAGAAGTCTTCGCTCTATTTGATGGTTGCCTTCTTGGTTAGTTAATAACTAAAAATACTTGTGTTTGGAGGTCAAAAATATAAAAAAAAGAAAATTAACCAAGAATTTGCAAACTTCTTAACTTTCAATGCGAAATTAAAATTGAAAAATCCTTAAAAGAGTTAACAAGAAATCGAAGAGTGAGAGAATTAAATTGCTTTACAATCGAAAGAGAAAAAGGAAGGAAGTGAAAGGAAATGTTTAGTTTTAGGCATAAAGAAAATGTCAACAAAGGAAAATAGAAAATTTGCAACAACAGCACCAGCAGACATATGGGAACCAGATGTTAATGAAGAAATTATTGAAAACTCTTATGGAGAACAACGTCATCGTCGCATTTATGCCAATGAATTCCACGATGATGAACGTACACAATTTCAAAGAGATATAATGTTGGCTGGCAATGACGTCCACGCTATAAATGCTGGCCATATAGTTGACGATGATGATGACGAGGAGGACGATTTATATGAAGGCAATGGTTTATTGGATACACGCACCTTAATTGTTGGCAATTCAGGTAAGTTTCCTTATGTTTTAGTTTTACGTAAACAGTTGTGTGTTAATATCTAGCACGTAGCTTATTAAAAAACAAACAAAAAAAACTTGAAACAATAATTTTGAAAGTCTTAAATAAAAAAACAGAGAGTATTAAATTATGATGGTGAATCATTAGCTTACCTTAACTATATACATATACATACATACATATAAATATATATAGTTAAATGTATGTATTGTTACCTTTGATTTTGTTGTTACTGTTACTTCTGGTACCACAAACAGTTTTTACGTAAATAAATAAATACTTAGCTTTGTTTGCTGCCAATTAAAGGCCATAAACTTTTATTTTTCCTCTTTACGTTTATCGAAAGCGCTAGTTTTCTAACGTTTTTGAAATGTTTACTTTGCCAAAAAATACCTTCTTTAGCCGAAAAGTAGATACAAAGTAAACACAAAACTTAAAGCATTTGCAACCTTTTACAAAAAAAATTTTTTTAAACATTTTATTAACACATCAATTACGTATAATATTGGTGTTAATAAGATAAAATTTTGTATTGTTAATACCTTTTCGCATTTAGCTTATTAATTTTTTAAATCTGCCGAAACTAAAAGCTGTGTTAAAGCTTTACTTTATTGTATTATATTCATACTTTAGTGTATTATATTCATACTTGCTTTAACATTGTCATTAAAGCTAATTAGTTGAACCCTAACAATAGAGTTTTAACCATTTTGTAGTTCTCACGAATCCATCGTGCATGCAGAGTTAAAAAGCACTAGAAATTTTAATTTAAAATGTGCTGATCACTTCTGCTTTAAAATGTTTTAATTAATCTTTTAGACATCTCACTGTAGATGATCTATAGACATCACTATGGTGGTGTTGAAACACCATTTCCCTACTATGCACGTTCCCACGACAATCGGATCTACGCTCCGGAACGATCCGACTCAACATCGGCCAAGGATTGTCAACCCAGCGAAAGCTGTATCAACCGGAAGTTTTTTCCCAAGGGAAAAGCTTCCGGAGACAACAGCCGAACTGTTACAACAACAACAACTATGCACCAAGCTGGCCGCTTTTAGATTACTTCAATGGGTATAATTTTTCAAAGTATAAGTTCCTATTAAGAGTTTGGCTGTAGGGTTGAATAAAATATATTTCGATTTTGCGAATTCTACTAAATCCACCACAAGACCTTAGTTATCATTGACCGCATTCACACTATTTGCAACGGCTGAGCGTAATTTAAGCGCAAACCACAACTGTTTACTTTAATTCATAACTCAACTCACAAAATTTATTCAAGAATTTGAATTTTATTCTCTTCTTTCCCTTTATAGATGATGACAAGGATTGCATTAATGCTCGCACTATATTTGGTTTAATGGGATTCCTTGGATTTGCCGTAGTCTATGCTATGCGTGTCAATTTATCAGTCGCCATAGTAGCTATGGTCAATCAAACCGCTATACCTCAGGAGAATCACAATTCCAGTGATATTGTGGATGACACATGTCCCATCGATAATGTAACCAAAAACAAAACTTCTCTTTTACCGCAAGGAGATTTTCTGTGGGATGAAGAAACCCAAGGCCTAGTGTTGGGCTCTTTCTTTTACGGTTATGTCTTGACCCAAGTGCCCGGAGGACGTATGGCTGAATTGATTGGCGGTAAACTCATATATGGCTATGGTGTATTGATTACAGCTCTCTTTACTCTGCTCACACCGCTTGCGGCCTATTGGAACTTGCCGTTCTTACTATTGGTGCGTGTTTTAGAGGGAATGGGTGAAGGTGTAACATATCCGGCCATGCATGCAATGCTGGCTCATTGGATACCACCCTTGGAAAGAAATAAATTTGCTGCCGTTGTTTATGCAGGCTCTAATATTGGCACTGTCATCTCTATGCCTTTAACGGGTTGGCTATGCTCCCTAGATTTTCTAGGAGGCTGGCCATTGGCTTTTTATTTATTTGGCATAGTGGGCATAGTATGGTTTATATTTTGGATGTTTTTAGTGTATGACAAGCCTGCTGTACATCCACGCATAAGCACAAAGGAAAGACTGTATATAGAAAGGAGTATACGTGTGGCACAACAGCTTAGTAGTAATCGACTGGCAGCAGCCTTCCATAATGTTAATGACAATGAAGATGATTTCCGAAGAGAATCAACAGCTTCTGAACATAATACCATACCTTGGTGCTCGATTATGACCTCAATACCTCTGTGGGCGATATTGATTACACAATGTGGACAAAGTTGGGCCTTTTACACCCAACTCACCGAATTGCCTACCTATATGAGTAATATTCTGCACTTTGATATACAATCGAATGCTATGCTCAATGCGATACCCTATTTAACTTCCTGGCTGGTGGGTATTGGTTGTTCAGCTTTGGCTGATTGGTTGCTCGAAAAACGTTTTATTTCAACATTGAATTCTTATAAGTTTTGGAATTCAGTGGCTTCCATTATACCTTCGTTGGCTTTGATTGGTGTAGGCTATGTGGGCTGCAGTTGGCAATGGGTCACTTTCATGTTGGCTGGTGTGGGTTCGTTTGCCGGTGCCGTTTATGCCGGCAATCAAATGAATCATATATCGTTGAGTCCTCAATATGCAGGCACAATGTACGGCATAACGAATTCAGCAGCCAATATCTGTGGCTTTTTGGCTCCCTATGTTATAGGCACCATAATCAATCACAATGAAACTCTGGCGCAATGGCGTAAAGTGTTCTGGTTGGCTGGTGGTTTAAATATTGCAGGCAATTTAATTTACTTACTCTTTAGCAGTGCTGAAGAACAGAGCTGGTCTCGTCAACGACCCGTGCCAATTGGTGCTACATCTAACGCCCGCGATGATATGGAAAGACATTTAGTCGCTTGAGAGCGATTTTCTTGACTAAGAAAAACTGGAATGGAAACTTAAGTAGTGTGTGCGTACCTTATAATTTTTCTTTTGCAAAGAAAATAAAACGTGTGATACATTTTACCCAATGGATTTGGGTAAGAAAAAAAAAAAACAAAAAAGAAATTAAGAAAACATACTTGAAAGTATTTTAATGTATTCGTAATAATGTATTAATAATTATGAAATATTTGTGTGTAATATTGTATTTGTATTATATGTAGTTAAAATGTTTAAAACAATTTAATTTTGTAGTTGTTCCTATAACACGAGATGCAAAAGAAAGAATCTCTGTTTTTATTATAAATTATTTGAGAAGAAAAATGAAAGTTTTATTTAAATCTGTTATATGAACCCGTGTAACTGTTAAAAGAAATAAAAGTTGTTTGAGAACGATTTGTGAAAGAAATTTCTTTTTTAATTAACCTCCGTACATAGAATGTTAAGTTTAATTCAGTAAATTTTTTTGGGTGCCTTTGTGAAAAAACAATAAATATTGACGGGTGTAGTTTTAAGATATTGATTCGCATGAACTGTTAAACAAGTGACTGATAAGAAATTTAATATTTCGTTGTTCGATTCATTACGTTTTCATTATGAACAAACAGAGAAAATATGTGCAGTTGGTTAATAAAAACGCAAAAAATTGGTTGTAATGAAGCGTGGAACTAGTAATGTGCTGTTAAACTATACAATAAAGGGTATAAAATTACGTTTTATTGTCTGTCACCAGACTTCAGTGTTTAAGTCGTAATATCGTATAATAAATTTTACATACAATGGGACACGTTGGAAACGACCCTTTTTTATTTTCGAAAGCTTAGAATGATATGTATATGCACAGTGCAATTTCCCTTAGACAGACATGTTTGATGTTTTTATGGCTAAAAAAAATACTAAATATATGATGGAGATGCTCCGTTCCTTGCGGTTAGTCAAGCACCCCAGATTTCGTTGATGATGATGTTTAGAAGACATCTATCCTTACTACAAGACTGGATTCGTTCTAATGATGCTGTTGCTTGGATGGCTGGTCATGCGGAAATAAGAGAAACATATTCGCCTATAAGGAGATACTAACAGGTACTAACACCTCGCCGCCACTAACAGACATTCATCACTCGGTTGATGGTCCTTTATTTACATCTGGATCTGCTATAATATAACGCGGCAAAGTTAAAACAAACTTGCTGACTGTAGATAGAATACCTACCAGCCACTAACTCTGGCTCTGGAATGCGTTATCAACATTCCTGTATATAAGCTCTCTAGATGTTCAAAACGGTGTTTGTGGACTTTGACAAATAATATGGGTCCTCTACAACCTTGTAATCGTTTGAGCTTTACAGAGATTAATGCAGTTTTTACATTCCCTGTGTTAATTTAGTTTAAACTATCGGCAGAGATCTCTAGGGGTACATCCAACTAAGGTTGAGACTGATCGAAAGTCGCAATAGGGCTTAAACATGGCGAGATAAAAAAAACGGAGTAATGTTTATGGACGTAAGATTTGTATCTGCTTCTGTAGTAAGTGACAAGAAAATTTTCTTTAGGAAAAGAGTTCCACACACTGGCCAATTGACAGCAATCAGATGTGCTCCACAAGAACGGTGAATACTACGTAAAAAAATATGATTTTCAGAAACAAATCCCTTATTTTATAAAAGCACATTCGCTGCAGTGGCGTTAGAAGAGTGAAACACAAGCCATATTGCGTTACAGGAGCTGTAGAATAGCGAAACACACACAAGCTATATTGGGGCTTGAATCTATAGAACTTAATAATAAGCAACTTTGCCCTTTCCTGTGCACGGTCTAGAGGTTAAAAATAGATCGCAACGCACAGCCTCATACATGAGAGTTGCATTCTATATTCCGTCAAATCTAAATGTTAAGAAAATCAAATGGAGTGAAATATTTCTTGCATCGGCATCACAAAACCATGACACGTGAAAGCTTCTTTTGAAAATATGCTCGTTCCAGTAAATATCGCATTTAATGTTCATACCCAGAATATCAAGAGTTAAGGACTTCTTTCCCATATATCTTCCGAGTATTAAAATCGCACCAATTCGCTTGATGTCATGCTGAGGTTGCTCACTTTTATCAAGTATTTCAGCCTGAATCTCGTTTAACTATCAAAATAATATGAATGGCACATCTTACTGTCATCTTGATAACGTTAAACTGATGTGGTTATTGTAAGGGTAACACATGGGTGCAAAACTGAGTACATATAATTCACTTTGATGTTGTTAACGAACTCTTCTGAATTTAGTGAAGAAATAAACCGTAGTAGGTTTTATGCAAACTGATGTAAATAGTATATCAATATGTACTCACTTGTGCTCCCCACTTTATATATGTACATACATATTAATGTGAAATATTTTTTGCATCAGCTCAAGAAACCACGATACGTGAAAGGATCTTTTGAAAATATGCTGGTTCCAGTAAATATCGCATTTAATTTCAAGAGTTAAGGATTTCTTTCCCACATCTTTCGAGTATTAAAATCGCACCAATTCGCTCGATGTCATGCTGAGGTTGGTCACTTTTATCAAGTATTTCCGCCTGAATCTCGTTTAACTATCAAAATAATATGAATGGCACATCTTACTGTCATCTTGATAACGTTAAACTGATCTGGTTATTGTAAGGATAACACATGGGTGCAATTCGCTTGATGTCAAGCCGAGGTTGATCATTTTTATCAAATATTTCCGCCTGAATATCGTTTAACTATCGAATAAATATGAATGGCACATCTTATTGTCATCTTGATAACGTTAAACTGATCGGGTTATTGTAAAGATAACACATGGGTGCAAAACTGAGTACATGAGACTTATTTTGATGTTATTATCGGCCTCTTCTAGTTTAACTATCAAAGGAATATGAATGGCACATCTTACTGTCATCTTGATAACGTTAAACTGATCTGGTTGTTGTAAGTATAATACATGGGTGCAAAACTGAGTAGCATTTCCGCCTGAATCTCGTTTAATTATCAAAGGAATATGAATGGCACATCTTACTGTCATCTTGATAACGTTAAACTGATCTAGTTATTGTAAGGATAACAAATGGGTGCAAAACTGAGTACATGCGACTTAAATTGATGGTGCTATCGGCCTCTTCTTCTGGTTTAACTATTAAAGGAATATGAATGGCACATCTTACTGTCATCTTGATAACGTTAAACTGATCTGGTTATTGTAAGGACAACACAAGGGTGCAAAACTGAGTACATCAGACTTATTTTGATGTTGTTATCGGCCTCTTCTTCTAGTTTAACTATCAAAGGAATATGAATGGCACATCTTACTGTCATCTTGATAACGTTAAACTGATCTGGTTATTGTAAGGGTAACACATGGGTGCAATTCGCTTGATGTCAAGCCGAGGTTAATCATTTTTATCAAATATTTCCGCCTGAATCTCGGTTAACTAAGGACTTCTTTCCCATATCTTTCGATTATTAAAATTGCACCAATTCGCTTGATGTCATGCTGAGGTTGGTCACTTTTATCAAGTATTTCCGCCTGAATCTCTTTTAACTATCAAAGGAATATAAATGGCACATCTTACTGTCATTTTGATAACGTTAAACTGCTCTGGTTGTTGTAAGGATAACACATGGGTGTAATTCGCTTGATGTCAAACCGAGGCTGATTATTTTTTATCAAATATTTCCGCCTGAATCTCGTTTAACTATCGAAGGAATATGAATGGCACATCTTACTGTCATCTTGATAACGTTAAACTGATCTGGTTGTTGTAAGTATAACACATGGTTGCAAAACTGAGTACATGAGACTTATTTTGATGTTATTATCGGCCTCTTCTAGTTTAACTATCAAAGGAATATGAATGGCACATCTTACTGTCATCTTGATAACGTTAAACTGATCTGGTTATTGTAAGGACAACACAAGGGTGCAAAACTGAGTACATCAGACTTATTTTGATGTTGTTATCGGCCTCTTCTTCTAGTTTAACTATCAAAGGAATATGAAAGGCACATCTTACTGTCATATTGATAACGTTAAACTGATCGGGTTATTGTAAAGATAAAACATGGGTGCAAAACTGAGTACATCAGACTTATTTTGATGTTATTATCGGCCTCTTCTTCTAGTTTAACTATCAAAGGAATATGAATGGCACATCTTACTGTCATCTTAATGAAGTTAAATTGATCTGTTTATTGTAAGGACCACACAAGGGTGCAAAACTGAGTACATGAGACTTATTTTGATGTTATTATCGGCCTCTTCTTCTAGTTTAACTATCAAAGGAATATGAATGGCACATCTTACTGTCATCTTAATAACGTTAAACTGATCTGGTTATTGTAAGGATAACACATGGGTGCAAAACTGAGTACATGAGACTTATTTTGATGTTGTTATCGTTCTCTTCTAGTTTAACTACTAAAGGAATATGAATCGCACATCTTACTGTCATCTTAATAACGTTAAACTGAATTGGTTATTGTAAGCATAACACATGGGTGCAATACTGAGTACAAGAGACTTATTTTGATGTTGTAATCGGCCTCTTCTTCTAGTTAAACTATCAAAGGAATATGAATGGCACATCTTACTGTCATCTTAATACCGTTAAACTGTTCTGGTTATTGTAAGGATGACACATGGGTGCAAAATTGAGTACATGTGACTTATTTTGATGTTGTTATCGACCTCTTCTGAATATGGAATTTAGTTAAGAACCAAACTAATTAAAATAGTATATCAATATGTACTCACTTGTGCTCCCCACTTTGTATTTACATGCATACATATGAATGTATTTACGTTTAGTTTTTTTTTTATTTTATTTTACACATACTTATAATTAAGGTATGTATGTATGTAAGTATTTACGTATGTATATAATAAATTGTATTTCGTTATTATATTCTTGTTTTATTTTTTTAATTTTAATTTCATTTTAATTTGATTTTAAATTACTTTCTTACTTAATTTTATTTGAAGGGATATTGAAATTTTGTTTGTGTATTTATGCATGTTAAGTAACCATTTGTCCTTTTTTGCTTTTAATTTAATTTTTTCTGTTTTTTTTTTTCAAATATTTATTTCATTATGGTTGTATGTGTGGTATGTGTATGTGTTTGTATGTGATATTTAAGTACATATGTATGTATGTATGCAGTTTAATTAAATTACATTCTTTTCTAGCTTTTGGCAGGGTCCAATTTCTTGCAAGTTTGTGTCACATATTTTTTTTCTACGCTTTTTGCTACACACTATTACCACACACTACACTTTTCCAGGGGATTCATGGGTGAACCCAATTCACATTGATATGCTTCGGCAAAGTCTTTTGAATTTGATAGGGGCCCTAATACACGTATGGAGCCCGGCGAATGTACAGAGGAACGTATTTTGGTTAGAGCATCTTCGGGACGCATAGAACCGCACCATATTTGGGCATAATTTAAAAAGAACAGTTGATCGTGCGTTAAATTAAGGCCCGGCAGACGTTGTTCAGGACCATGGCGTTGTACCCATTTTTTGTAGGCCTAAAGGAATTAAAAATAAGAAAGAAAAATTATTTTAAAGAAACTTATTTCTCATATCGTATGTTATTTACCCGAAATGCTTGTTTTAAACCACCATTATCGGCTATATTTTCACCCTGAGTCATGCGTCCGTTCATAAACAAGCCTACCTCATCGATTTTATATTTCGAATATTGGTCAATAATACATTGGGTACGTTCCCGAAAGGCTTCTATGGTGGCATTATTCCACCACTGCATCATATTGCCATCCTTATCGAATTGGCGTCCTAAAGACAAAGTTTTCTTAATAAAATTTCATTGGAAGCAATCTCCAAGATACCAACCTTTATCATCAAAACCATGTGTAATTTCATGGCCTATCACCACACCTATGCCGCCATAATTTAAGGATTTGGGAAAGTGTTGACTATAAAACAAAGGCTGTAAAATGCCAGCTGGAAATACTACACGAAACAAAACCCCATCAAAACTTTTAAAATGTTTGTTGAAATTATAATCACAGGAATGCTTACCAATATCGTTTTTGTTGGGATTATAAAAAGCATTCACCACTGCTGGCTCTGTGGTCCATTTTTCCTTATCCACCGGCTGTCTTAAAAGCTGCATATTCTTTTCCGACTCCCATTTTAAAATGCTTAAAACATTCTCCATAAAATTATCAGGAACTATGGTCAACTAGAAACAAATTTTGATTACCAGTTACTCTGTGATAGGTTTGTCAAGCTTTACTTACATTTGCAAACTCTTTTTCCAATTCTTTAGCATCCGTTAAAATCTCCGGATAGCCTATACGTTCATTCATGGTATCCGCTTTCTCTTTGGCCACTGCACGCGTTTCATCGTCCATCCAGTGATTTTCGCTAAGCAACTCATTGAATGCCTCTCTTATCGTATGTATCATTTCCAAGGCTGTGTCTTTGCTATTCTGATTGAAATTGTCTCTTATGAAGAGAGTACCCACAGCCATGCCCAATTTTTTATTAGTCCAGTCCACACACTGGGACCAACGCACTCTTTCGGTTTGTATGCCCAAAAGAATTTTACGAAACTCTACCCTTTCTTTTTGATAATCATCGATCATATGGGTCATAATGGACATAACCAAGCGCCATAGAACGTAGTTGTGTAGCACTCTTCGATCGGTTTCCTTTAAAATTTTACCCATATCCACTAGATAGGGCATAGCATAGCTTACCAATTCTTCGTCTTCTTTTAATTCGATATCCTTTCCCAAAGCGGTTTGCAAGAACAAAGTCCAATTAATTTGTGGCACTTCAGCTTGTAGTTCTTTTAGGTTTATTTTCCTATAAATGGCACTGGTATCATGGCGATCAGCTTCCGGCAGAGTGGCATTTACCAATTTAACCTCCAACTGCAAGACATCGTTTAGCTCTTGAGCCGCTGTTACAGCATTGGCACCCATTAATATGGCGGTTTGGGTCATGTAGCGGTGATATGCTTTCAAATCCTGCTCACTACTCGATTTCAGATAATAGTCACGCGAAGGCAAGGCTAGGGGGAACTGATCGATTTGTAAAACATGTATAGAAGAGTTTTTATCATCCGCTCCTACATAAAGTTCTATTAGGACTGGTTCACCGTAAGTGCCTCTTAAAATGCCAATCAATTCCTCTACTGTCATATTCGGCACAGACCACTCGGGCTCAATAACCGGCCAGCCGCCCAAAGATTTCAGAACGTTTTTTAAGCGACCCTCACCGACTTTACGAATTTGGGCTGTAATTCCAAAAAAAAAAAAATATTAAAAGAATATCCTTTGTCCTTAGACTACCATTATGCCTTACGTATGTCTATACAACTTTTGTAAAACATTTTCGCCTTTATAGTTGCCTGGTTATCTTCATCGTTGATGGGCTCTTCTAGGACACCCTTCAGTATGACCTGTTGTTGATCGGCTAAAACCTTAAATTTAAAAGTTTTCATTTTTAAACTGAATAAATAAGGTTTCACACGTAACCCACCTCAAATGTGCTTATTGAACTTCGATCTTCTGGTATTATGTGCACTTTATTCCATGTGCCACAGGCGTATTGAAAAAAGTTCTCACATGGATTGGCCGTTGTGTCCATGGCGGATAGTAAATAAGCCGCTACAAAGAAAAAGAAGAAATTCTGTTACAAACTATATTTGATAAAATCATTTGAGGGTTTTTTATTTAAAATTCTGAAATAATTTGGACAAATATGGATCGATTAAGTTGTGTTTCCTTCACTTTAAAATGATCGAATGTGCACGATCTACAACCTCTGCAAACAGTAAAAAATTTATCCGCCCTGGATATCCTAAAATTCTAACATCCTACTGTCATTAGTGAGTAGCTTTGTTCTTGCAGCTAAGCATTCGACAAATTTGAATTTCTATTTTCTAGTACAACCGATATTTCTGAGGTCCGGTGCTTCAGGTTCGTGTAAAAGAATTATTTGCACATTTCTGAGGAGCGGTACTTCAGGTTCCCAGTACATTAAATACCCTGAAAGCAAAGATTTCCCAAACATTTCCATTCGCAAGTCTCAAAGTTGTGCTCCTTATGATGACAGCTCCTGCATATTTTGAAAGCGGACATGCGTACGATCGCGTAGTGATCTGTAATTGTTCTGAAAAGTTTTGATTCATGATAATGTTTAACCGCTATTACGCTCGCCACAATTACATTTAAAAGGTTAGATTAGGTCGGAGTGGTAGCTCTGATATCACAAAGCTCACTTGAGCACGCATAGCAACCCGTTGTGACGCCACAGGCGAATGCAGTCCCTGTACTCCTCACAAGAGTTCATCAAATTCATGGGTTTTTCGTGATGATGTTTAACTGCTATTACGCTCACAACTACATTTAAAACTTCTACCAAGAGATTACAAGTTGCACTTTGCACTTTGAAAATACACACAGGCGACATGTCCTCTAGTACAGTCGTGGAAAATTTAATTTCTTTTTTAATTAAAATACGTGGGTTGGTTTAGTAGCTTCTGTAATCCTAATCAAGTGTACTTTCACTTAGGTACTGGCCTCCTAGATCCACCAAACAACTGCTCTGACATCTCAAACTCCATTTTCCTTAAAGAAAAAAGTACGCAATTCTTTCAGTAGAGGAGAGTCCGTTAACACAGCGTGTCCTATTTCACCTCTATTCACCAATGTGGTTCTGTGTACTGATCTGTCTACTTCGTCCATAATAACTTTCTAAAGGCCATCCTCAGATGCCAAATAAAACTTCGACTCCAGGCTAGCCTGAGAAACAGTTGCCATCGTTCAGAAATTCTGTCTTGTTTCGGTGATCACGTAGTCCTATAGCAGAATTAATGAAATTGTTGCGGGCGACATGTTTTTACTATGATTTTATGAATTTTCTGAAGTAAATAAGCCAGCCAGAAGCCAACTGATGACCCGCAGAGGATAACACTAACACCAAAAATCATTGAAAGGGTAGACAATGCCAATCCTTAGGACATTTGTGATTGAATGGGCAACTATAGCAGCTTAATAAATTTTTTCCGAGGCATTGTTCGTAAGCAACAAGAGGTGGTCTTGACATCTACCGCCGCCAGATTGATTCTCACAACGTTAAATAATGAGAGCAAAAATCGATAACTATAATATGCAACAAGAGGTGGCAACCCTTTCATTCCAGATCTTGCTACAGTAGGCTAGTAAGCCTTTACGAGGGTTTTGGCAACCCTAGTGTTGCAATCTGCCAACTGACAGCTCTATCGTAAAGCTTGACATTTTTGAGGTTATACGTACTCGAACGTTTTGACATACGAGCGCTATTTGTGTTGTTCACAGTAACTTAAAAGTTTTATCTCGCCCAAAAAATGGAATTAAATCGTGAACATTTTCGTGCGATTATTTTTTACAACTTTCGACGTGGATTAACTCAACAACGGTGCATCGATGAACTTAATTTAATTTTTGGCGATGAAGCTCCATCAAGGATCAGTGTTTATCGATGGTATGGTGAATTCAACCGAGGTCGTAGTTCACTCCAAGACGAAAATCGTGAAGGTCGTCCAAAACCAGTTGTTGTTCCGGAAACCATTGATGCTGTGCGGCAACTGATATTGCAAGATCGTCATGTGACCTATCGTGAGATTGAGACAACCTTAGGCATTAGTGGGACCAGCATACATTCAATATTGCATGAACATTTGACCGTCAAAAAAATTTGTTCGCGTTGGATCACACACAATTTGTCAATCGCTCAAAAAAAGGCTCGTGTCGATTGGTCGAAAGAATTGCTCTAAAAATACGATCGCTGTGCTTCGAAACACGTCTATGACATCGTGACAGGTGATGAATCGTGGATTTACACGTATGAGCCCGATAGTCAACAGCAGCCGACTGTATGGGTGTTTCAAAATGAGCCAAATCCAACAAAAGTTGCTCGCGCACGAAGCACTTCCAAGCAAATGATCGCCTGTTCTTTTTCTCAGAAAAACTGGACATGTCGCAATCGTACCACTAGAACAACGCAGAACAGTCAATTCTGAGTGGTACACAACCATTTGTTTGCCAGCTGTGTTTAAAGAAATCAGGAAAACCAACCGCCGAAGACGGATCACTCTTCACCACGACAATGCGAGCTCTCACATATCGGCTCAAACAACTGCATTTTTGAGCACTCAAAACATCGATTTGATGAGTCATCCGCCGTATAGTCCTGACTGGGCACCGAATGACTTCTTTTTATTCCCGTACGTAAAAAATAAAATGAGAGGTCAACGTTTTTCGACACGTGAAGAAGCGGTTGGTGCGTTCAGAATGCATGTTTTGGAAATACCTCAATCAGAGTGGCAAAAGTGCTTCGACAAGTGGTTCAAACGCATGCAAAAGTTTATAGATCTTAATGGGGAATATTTTGAAAAACAATAAAGCGATTTTCGATGATTAATATTTGTTTTTGTTCTCTAATCCCGAAATATAAAAGGGAACCCCTTTGTTAAAACTTCATTAAGGAAACGGGCACAAAATCAAGAAAGGAAACTATAACAATTAACAAGAGGTGGCAACCCTTTCATTCTAGATCTTGCTACAGTAGGCTAGTAAGCCTTTAGAAAAATATTTGTTAAAGCTTGATTAAAGAAACACTGTTAAGGTGTTGCACAGGGCATTAGAGCATACGAATAGAATGTTATGGGACAAAAGAGAACATTGCAGAGAGGTGAAAAACCGATTGGAAGCTATAAAACTAGGTTATGGTACCCCTGTATGGTTCCTTTTATAGAAATTTTTATACAGTTTACAGAGCAAAACTTTTTTTTGTTTTTTTTTTGTTCGAACGTCCCCGGCCTCACACTAACCCACCCACACCCGAGGGCTCGTCCCCATTACGTAGGGACACGTACACACTACAGTCCGGACTGTAGCGGGTAAGGGAAAAGTAATGGCAACGAGAACATAAATCAGCTACAGAACTTAATCACAAGCTGAATAAAGTAACAATAAACAGGAACTACCTATGACAAGAACGATAATACATTTTTATATAATAATTTACAAATTAATGCCAGCATATAAGCTACGTTTTATATTACAAACACTACAATTAAAATCAATAAAATCATAATATAAGTTAAAATCATTACAGAATCTACGAAGAGGAAAATTACATCCATAGTTCGTTCTATAAAAATCTAAAGAAAGAGGACGATAGTGCCGTGAAAATCTTGCTGGAATACTGAAATTCAGGTTACAAAGCAAAAACTCAGAATCGATATCACCTTTAACCAGATTAAAAACAAAACAAACCCCTAAAACAGTCCTTCTACGTTCCAAAGTTGGAAGTTTTATCAAACCTAATCTAGCCTCATATGACGGAAACCCATTGGCATAATCCCATCCTAAGCCACGTAAACAGAATAATAAAAACTGCTTCTGCACAGACTCTATTGAATCACTATGACAACGATAGTATGGATTCCAAATAATAGGCGCATACTCCAAAATAGGTCTAACAAGTGAAATGTATAGCAGTCTTGTTACATAAGGATCAATGAATTCCCTAGCCCATCTTTTCACAAAACCAAGAACAGCCCGAGCCTTGCCAATCATCATACTAATATGATCAATAAAAGACAATTTCATATCCAATAATACTCCCAAATCAAGAAATGTAGTCACAGTTTCCAAAGGGCAAGAATTAATCACATAAGTGGACGAAATTACGCCCCCGCGAGAGAAAACCATGCATTTACATTTCTTCAAGTTAAGATCCATTAAATTAATTCTGCACCAAGTTACAAACAAATCAATATTTCGCTGAAGAACAGCCTAACCATGATCATCATCAAAAGTATAAAATAATTTAACGTCGTCAGCATACATCAGAATATTACAATCAGAAATAGCAACAGAAGTAGCATATACTGTCTTAGACAATACATTCCTAAACAATACCCTCTGAGTCCTAAGGGAGAGGTAGGAGTCCAGCCAGCGATGAATAATATCAGGAATACCGATTAATGAAAGTTTAAGAAGCAAAATTCTATGATCAACCTTTTCAAAAGCTTTACTGAAATCAGTATAAATTACATCAGTCCGAGCTCTGGCAAGAAAACCTCTGAAAACATGTGTAGTAAATTCAAGAAGATTAGTGACAGTCGACCTACCTTTCAAAAAACCATGTTGGAAAGGGGATATTTAATTATAATATTTTTAAAGTCAAATAACAAACTTACCCGTTCTCACACATTCCTCCGATAAACAAATATCATCTCTATCGTACGTTAAACCTGTAATAAAACAACAAGAAATAAAGGAAAATTCATTATTTTCTAAACATACTATTGAACTGTTAAAGACGATATTAAATGTTTGCAATCCAGTATGATGACAAAAATCAAACCAATATACCCCAGTACATATATGCCATGTTCGGAAGTTACTCATTTTTTAAAACTCATTCACATAGTTCAACAGTGTTATACACTTGAAGTTTTTTAATGAACCCCGTAAATAACCCATGCAGACCACTCTTTAAACCCCATACACCTTCAAACACACTGTAACACTGTTATTGATATCATATCACCATCGTACGTCATTGTTGCCTGACAATATTTACTGGAAATACATTCCTATGTCCGTCCCGCTTCGTCTAACATTTCGAGAAAAAGTTCACAAAAAAGTCATTCTTAACCGATGTTAATTTCAAATGGCGTACAAAGTCAATATATTTTCTCTATGTTGCTCTGATAATAATTGACTTCCTGTGTACCCCTGCTCCCGCTCCTGCTCCTGTTCCTGTTGCTCATTTTAAAATGAAATATTTCTTCAACGAGTGAGAAAACATCAGTCAATGCATGGCCAGAAATATTAAATGAATGGTAGGAACCTATTCAATATGAACGAAATACAAAGGACATACATACATACATGTTGAATGAGTTTCAGGAGAATGAATGAAAGAAAAAAAAGAAGAAGAAAATTATTTAAAAAAACAACAACAACAACAAATTGAAAACACCATTAGCCTGGCATATAATCGAATTGAAAATCGATAAGTTTAAAACAATTATTTACACTCCAAAACAAAAAAGAAGAACAAATCGAGTAAATTACGTAAATAAAATTAATTGTTCGGCGCATAAAAACATATGCTGGAATATCCTTTCACAAATGTTTAAGGACTTTTGGTCAAAAGTACGCTCTCACGTCTCCCTTCTTCGCATATGTGGCGTTGGTTTAGGTAGGTAAAGTAGGTAGAGGCGGCTGCCATCCAAAAGAATCGGATGAACTCATTGTGTTACCACAGTTTTCCGCAATCCCCTAGCCTCGAAACCACTCGGAACACCTGATGAAGCGATTTAAACTGCCAATGTCAATCCTTGATTTTTTGAAAATGTTTAAAAAAAAATTACTGAATATTTTCTCAAATTTCTTTTTTTATTTGAAAGTACAATCCTTCCGGTTAATATTGGAAAATAATTTCATTCAAATGGCTGCCTCGGCTGGCCATACAGTAGCCTACACGATCGGTCCAATTTTTAAGCACATTATCGATTGTGTGCAGCTGTATTTCACCAATGGCTTGTCGGCGTAACACTTATCTTTGACGGCACCCCATAAATAATAGTCCAACGGTGTCAAATCGCAGCTCCGAGGTGGCCAAACGACATCAGCTCTGCGGCTGATAATGCGATCTTCAAAAACAGGGCGCAAAACATCGAGTGTAGCTTCGGCTGTGTGGCACGTAGAGCCGTCCTGTTGAAACCAAATGTTGCCAATATCCTCCTCTTCAATTTTTGTGAGCAAAAATTCGTTCAACATGGCCCGATAACGATTGGCATTGACTGTAACGGCCACTCCTTGCTCATTTTCGAAGAAAAATGGCCCAATTACGCCTCTGGACCAAAATCCGCAGCAAACAGTGGCTCGTTTTGGGTGCGTCGGCTTTTCAATGTATGCGTGCGGGTTTTCTGTGCCTCAAATGCGACACTTTTGTTTGTTTATGCATACCCGCCAAAATCAAAATGAGCTTCATCTGAAAAGATGACTTTTTTTTTGCCAAAATCAGCATCTTCAGGTGTAGGCTACTGCATGGCCAGCCGAGGCAGCCATTTGAATGAAATTATTTTCCATTATTAACCGGAAGGATTGTACTTTCAAATAAAAAAAGAAATTTGAGAAAATATTCAGTCGTTTTTTTTAAGCATTCTCAAAAAAAAAGTTATTTGGCGGACCCTTTAGTAATCACCTAAGTACATCTTTCTTCTCTGACAAAGAGCCGAGTATGTACCCAGCAGGTGAAGGACAGTCTCCTCCTCTTCCTCAGAAAATTATTAACAAGGTGTACAAGACCAATGCGCATCGCATGCGTACCCATAATGCAATAGCCGGTGATGAGCGACTGACAACCACACTGAGGGCGTCCCTTTATAGTTTAAGCAGACCCATTGTGTGTCCTTCATCCAGCCTTTGCCAGATTTAAAGCGCCGTTCTACTCATGGTGGCGTTGGTTTGGTGGTAGGAATTTTTGGTGGAGAATTTTTTTCCTTCCATTACCTCTCTTGATAAAATACATTTTCCACAAACAATCAGTTTAAGCGGGTTAAATTGAATCGCACAGTCCTATCTTGCAGTCGCCGTGGTCTAGTAGGTAGTGTGTTGGCTTATTAGACGAAAAGCCAGGGTTCGAGCCCCAGGCCAGACATCAAAATAAAATACAAGAAGTATTTCTTCGGCGACTTCCACTCAGCAGATTTCTGGCAAAAACTCTGCGGGTAAATAAAATTTCCATGAAAAGTTTCTCAAAAATCTGTCGTTCTGAGTCGACTTTAAACTGTAGGTCCCGCCACTCATGTATAAAATTAATACACACAACAAAGGTGGTGTGAGAAACTAGGTCGTAATCCTGACTGCAGGGTTGTAATGACCAATTATGTGTAGTCCTATCTCTTGCAGTATCGTAAATCTCAAGATGTGTTTTGCTCGACTCCGGCTTAAGGATTCTACTCCGGTACGGCATAATCACCCCCAATTTTTTTATTTCATTGTACGTTCCCCGTTGGCTAAGTACGAAAGATCCCCGTTACTAATTGCATGGCAACAAAGCTCTTGCTGATGAATATCTGAAATTATTTTCCGTTACTGTGTTCGATACTAGCCGGTATAAGAGAATAGAGGTTATACTCGTCTTTAATATTCTAAGTTTGGTTCAAGAAGTGCGCTTTAGCATTTTGGCTGAACTCATCACTTGCGGATAACTTATATCCTCTATACTTTATACTATCATCTGCTTGAGGGGTTCAATCCCCCTAGTCTTCCTTATCTACTATCATATCTGTGCACATTTTTTTGTTCAGTGTATGTTACTGATATGAATCCATGTAATATTTCAAGAAAGGCAATGGAATGAAGGAAGAAAAAAGGATATTTTCTTCGTTATTGAAAATAGCAACTCAAAATAAAAAAGAAAAAATAAAAAGAAAAACAAGAACATGAGTTTCATTTCCAATAAGACACGTTTCAAGTAGAAACGTTCTAAGAAAATAAGTCAATTTTCATTGGAATCGAAGGCAAAAAGACAACATAAAACATTTACTATGAAGTCGAGGAGAACAAATAAAAAAAATAAATAAAAATTGTTAAACGGAAGCTTGTTAAAATGGTGTCAACTCTTAAAGAGATACAATGGTGGGTGTAAAAATAGCATAGAAAATATTAACAATACTATAAGTGATTTAAGTGCCATTGTTACGATGTATTTGTGACTGATAATGATAAAAATAATTTATTTACATTTTTATTCGTTAAAATTTTAGGTCCTGCTATATTTTTAATCACATCTGTATGCTGTTGTTACATGCATATAAATTGTTTGCTGAGAATCAATTAATTTTTATACACCAACCCACAATATCACCCTACAAATTCTCACACACATACGCATAACAGACATTAGTGTTGAGAGTAGTCATATCATTTCATTTAAAATTCTATTCTAGTAGTTGGTCATACATAATTGCCGGCAGTGCATTAAAAGAATCAATTCTCTCTTTCTAAATCGTTCTCTAGCATTAGTCAATCAATTTTACCAACGTAAGAATGGTTAAGTCGCCGTAATCTAGTAGGTAGTGTGTTGGCTTATTAGACGTAAAGCCAGGGTCCGAGCCCCAGGCCAGACATCAAAACAAAATACAAAAAGTATTTCTTCGGCGACTTCCTCTCAGCAGATTTCTGGCAAAAACTCTGAGAGAGAATAAAATTGCCATGAAAAGTTTCTCAAAAATCTGTCGTTAACACACACAACATAAGTGGTGTGAGAAACTAGGTCGTAATCCTGACTGAAGGGTTGTAATGACCAATTATGTATGTATGTATGTATGTAAGAATGGTTTAGAATGCCCTCAATACTTCAAGTAGTCATCACTGAGGATTGCAATTACATGAAGTCCCTTTCGCCAACTTGAGAATTTCCAACTTCAACCAGTCAGCCATAATTGCCAATTTTATCGAGGAAGCATAGGGAAGCATAGGCAGAAAGCAAATAGAGGCATTCGGACGATTGCAATCAGTATGGAGAAATTCACAAATGTAAATCATACTTGTGTTAAGCGGAAAATCGAGCATTTATCGATTGATATTTATCCACAAATACCTCAGCATCATGTGTAAAAATGTTCACAGAAATCTGGAACTTAATCAATGAGGAACTTATTTGGAAGGAAATTAAATTAGAAAAGCGAAGGTGAATCTGATAATATTACAACGATGACGCAAGAGTATAGTAATCAATGATAAAGAAGCCATGGTCGATCAAAATAACAATTATGACAGGCTCACTTATGCATTTGGGAAGAAAAATACAATTTATCGACAAAAAAAATTCAAGTTATCGACAAAATAAATGCAAGTCATCGACACAAGAAATGGAAGCTATACACAAAAAAGCAAGTCATTGCCAAAAAGACTGCAATGCGTAAATTTTCACCGCTTTATGTAGAAAACTTTTTGTTGTTCTTTTAAAGAAAACAAAACAAAAAATCGTCGCCTATATCTCTGGTTCCGAGTAACGCCCGATCGTAAGGAAAACAGTTTCAAACCCTTGATACTATGGCTATCTTGCTCACTAGGTTCATTTCCCCCATAAGTCCATTTTGTTATCCGATTTAGCCCCATTTATACAGACCACTTTTGTTTGCTAATTTAAAGAAAACAATTAGCCTCGTCGCCTAAATCTCTGATTCCAAATAACACCCGACCGTAAGGAAACATGTTTTGGAATGCTTGAGACTGTCGATACGTAACGGGATACCTGCAGCAAGTCCCATTTTTCCACAATATCGATCATCCTTCAAAGACCATGTTAACAGAGTGAATGTTTTCAGTCCAATTTCCTAAATTCCAAAATAATTTGGGTTTTATTAAGGACATCCTAGGCTATATCGAATTACGTGAATATCGAATGCAAATAAGATCTGTGACTGTGGAATGGAGATAATGCTACTATCTGAGAAGAACAAAGACGCAGTAGAGAAGTTCTTTAAAGCAGTTAATGAGTTAATGAGTCCACAAGGGGACTGACAACACTATAACACTTCGAATTATAGTTCAATGAGTGTTGTGTTTGGGATCGATGTAGTTTAAGGCAGTGTATGGTGTATGTTTTTTACAGTGTAAAAAACAAGAATTGAAAAATTTTTCTGAAATATTTGTGCGTGTTACTATATAGAAACTTTCCACTCTTTTCCCCTCCTATAATCGATATTCTTAGTTGCAACACAATACACCTAACATCGCACGCAATTGATTTTCAATGATTTCATTCACTTACAAACTGCAAAGTAAACATTTTCTCACGTGTATCATCGATATTCTAAATAAGACGTTTTGCACTCTCTACGAAAACAAAATAGATGACAATAACAACAACAACAATCAATAAAGAAAAATGCTCTCCCTCTCTCTCTCGCTCGCTCTGTTCCGTTTCTTTGTGATTATTATTGTGTTTCTAAAGTGTACAAGTGTAAGTGTATGTGTATGTGTAAGGGTACGTTAAGAGTTCGAGATGGGTTGAATGAGTTTCTCTTTATTTTTGTTTTGTTTTGTTTTGTTTTGTTTCATTTTGTTTTCTTGTTGTTGTTGTTTTTTTCTGTTTTCTTTTGCAACTTAATAATCGAGTTAACGATTTGTGTCATAAACTTACGATATGCACAGGATATAGTATGTATATGAATGCATGTAAGTGTGTTAGTGTTGTGTGTATGTGTGTGTGTGTTATGTTTATTTTAGTTTTAAGCATAACTGTTTTATATGGCTATGTATGTGTATGTGCTATGGTATAATTGTAGATGTGATGATGATGACAAAAAGGAAATGAAAATGTTGAAAAAAGGTTTCCTTTTTTTACTGCCAGCCTAACTGACTTGACTGGCTGCCTGTTGCTCATGATAAGACATGAAAGGAAATTGTATATTTTTTTGTTGTTGTTGTTGTTGTAGCCATATTATGAAAGCAATGCATAGAGCATTAATATAAAGACACAAAGTTGATGAAGAACAAAATATTGTGGATGGAGACAGAGTGACAATATAGAAAGAAAATAATCATAAAAAAAGTAAATAAAATGAATGGATGATGATAACACAAATACAAATACAAATAAAAGGACAATCATAAATATTTACAGAAACTACCAGTGATTGGAACAAATGCAGAAGAGACAGAACAGACTAAACACACAAATGCAACACCTACACACTTGTACACACACACACACACTGACTGGCATTAAACCAAACTGAACAATTCATTTAATCGCCACAGATGCACACATATACACACACATAAAATTAATTTTAATACCCTACATCAAGCGACGTCTTCAACATCATCAAGTAGAGTGTTTTGCAGCAGGAGAGAGAGAGTTTATCGCTGTGGCACTATATTCTACAAAAGTGTCCAGTTGCATACAGAAGTCGCCGTAGTCTAGTAGGTAGTATGTTGGCTTATTAGACGTAAAGCCAGGGTTCGAGCCCAAGGCCAGACATCATGACAAAATACAAAAAGTATTTTCTTCGGCGCCTTCCTCTCAGCAGATTTCTGGCAAAAACTCTGAGAGTAAATAAAATTGCCATGAAAAAGTTTCTCAAAAATCTGTCGTTCGGAGTCGACTTTAAATTGTGGGTCCCACCACTCATGTATAAAATTAACGCACAGAACATAAGTGGTGTGAGAAACTAGGACGTTGTACAATGGGTCAATTCGACCTTCGGGTGCTGTACTTGTCTCAATTGCCAAGTACACGTCCTCTAACCTAACCTAACCTAACAAACAGCTTTCCACGGGATAACTTGGAACCTTATTAACGCATTGAACAGACAGACTAATGAAAATATCTTGGTTATATTATCAAGCACTTAGTAACTCATCAGACTGATTCCAAAAAGAAATTCAATGTACGGGTTCTATGGCTTTATTGCTTAAAAGTCGATACATTTCAGAAGCAGAGTGTTAACAAAATTTGTCTCATTAATTAGAATGTTTGCGAAGTCGCTGTAGTCCTTAAGGTAGTGCATTCTCATTCTTAAAATTAACCCAATAGGTCCTAAATAAACTAATGCTACGAGAAGTTGGCATACTCTAGTAGGTAGTGTGCTGGTTTATTAGACGTCATGCTCAACGGTTCAAACCCCAGGTCAGACATCAAAACGAAATTTGAAAAAATGCCTCCGTGCTTCTGACTGCCACGAAAGCATGGAGGGTATTACGACGTATCGCTGATGATGCCTTGGTTAGTATTCAAGAGAAACATGCTACGCATGATCTCTGGTACAGTGAGAGTTGGCAATGATTTTCGGATTCGAACCTGCAATGAGCTATATGAGCAGCTCAACGACATGGGCCTTGTCTAGTGAACTAACTTTCAGCAGCGACACTAGCTCATCTATGTTGTTCAGATGAAAGAGAATATGCCAGCGAGACAGACTTTTGATGATGTTTGCCTTAAAAAGACCAAGTTAAGGTAGCCCTGTCTCTATCGATGTCTAGAGATGCCTGTAAGGGAGTAGTAAGTGTTGCTAACGCAAATTTAGTAAGTAAATAAGAGATAAGCTTGATGCTCTAGAAAATCAATCATACATACATACATACATAATTGGTCATTACAATCCCCTTCAGTCAGGATTACGACCTAGTTTCTCACACCACTTACTTATGTTGTGTGTGTTATTTTTATACATGAGTGGTGGGGGACCTACAGTTTAAAGTCGACGCCGAATGACAGATTTTTGAGAAACTTTTCATGGCAATTTTATTTACCCGCAGAGTTTTTGCCAGAAATCTGCTGAGAGGAAGAAGTACTTTTTGTATTTTGTTTTGATGTCTGGCCTGGGGCTCGAACCCTGGCTTTACGTCTAATAAGCCAACACACTACCTACTAGACTACGGCGACTACAAGGAAATCAAATCTTTTCTGTGTTATTCAGTGGTTAAGATTTTTCTTTACCTTGTTTTAGTTTTGTTTTTCAAATAAACAGGTGACTGATCTATGTAGCACATCCTAGGGTGACTTAAACTATTTTTATTTGTTTTTTTTTTTGCTAAGATATCTAAGGAGTTGTGGGTGTTAAATGTGGGCCATTTTAAATACAAACTTTTAAATAGTTTTTCCTTTCCTTCTCATTCCGTTTTCCTGGCTCATTTTTAATTGATTTGGCCGCTTTTAAAAGGAATGACATTTTTCTACTTTTAATAGAAATTATTGATATTCAATTGTATGAGTATAAGTATGTATATATGTATGTACATATATGTAGGTGTGTGTTAAAATGTTAGGATTTTTTATTGAATTTTTAATAAAGAATTTCAAATAATTTTTATTTGATATTAAAATCGCTTAGCTCTCAAAATGCTGTCGCATTGTTTATCAACATTTTAATCATACGCCACCGTGTCTAATGACAATAAATAAGAGTTTTAGATTTATTTAAATTTCTGTTTTCTACAATAACAACAAATAATTTGAAAAATATTTTTGTTAAGCAAGTGGAATACTACGATATCTACTATACCCATTATATTCTAACAAAGCTTTCGGAGTTTGAAGAGAGCTGATCAAAACTGGTCGCATGCGGATGTCTGCTAGCTAATATAGGTTATAATTAATCAGGAAAACCTTCCAAATTGTCTATACTGACTTGGCCACCAACTAAGTTAACATTGTAATTACATAACATACATACTTATTTTGTCATTACAACCCTTCAGTCAGGATTACGGCCTAGCTTCTCACACTACTCATGTTGTTTGTGTTAATTTTATACATGAGTGATGGGACCTACAGTTTAAAGTCGACTCCGAACGACAAATTTTTTGAGAAACTTTTCATTTCAATTTTTATTTCGATCACAGAGTTTTTGTCAGAAATCTGCTGAGAGGAAGTCGCCGAAGAAATATTTTTTCATATTTCGTTTTGATGGAGATGTCTGACCTGCGGTTTGAACCGTGGCCTTACGTCTAATAAACCAGCATACTACCTACCAGCGTACGCCGACTTCTCGTAGCATTAGTTTATTTAGGACCTAATGGGTTAATTTTAAGAATGTGAATGCACTACCTTCAGGGCTACGGCGACTTCGCAAACATTGCAATTAATGAGCCAAATTTTGTTAACATTCTGCTTCTGAAATGTATCGATTTTTAAGCAATAAAGCCACTGAACCCGTACATTGAATTTCTTTTTTGGAATCAGTCTGATGAGTTACTAAGTGCTTGATAATCTAACCAAGATATTTTCATTAGTTTTTGAGAATTATTCTTCCAGTCTGTCTGTTTAATGCGTTAATAAGGTTCCAAGTCATCCCGTGGAAAGCTGTTTCTTTCTCAATCTGTTTCCTACATGTACGAGGTGACCTCTCGAGTTTACATCCCTGACCGTTGTGGTGCGCACCTTTCAGTCTGCATGCAAATTTAAAATCGCCATATAAAAATTAGTCCGGGCAAAAGATTGGTGACATAGCTTTAGCTTGTTACGAACGACATATAATGGGTGATTTTTCAAAAGAAAACACATACAATTCAGAAAAATGCGTGAAATCTTTATTTGAATCGATAGTACGGTCCATATAATTTAATGTTTGAAGATTATTTCATGCAAATGTTGACCGCGACTGCGCCTCAAATGGTCCATCCGCTTAGTCCAATTTTGGCATACTCTTTCCAACATTTCGGCCGGTATCTCACGAATAAATGCTTCAATGTTGTCTTCCCATGCGTCAATTGAAGCGGGCTTGTCTGTATAGACATAAGCTTTAACATAGCCCCACACAAAATACTCTAAAGGCGTTAAATCGTACGATCTAGACGGCCAATTGACCGGTCCCGAACGTGAAATAAAATGTTCACCGAATTCGCCTCTCAATAAGTCCATTGTTACGCGTGCTGTGCGGCATGTGGCACCGTCTTGTTGAAACCACATGTCATGCAAGTCAAGCTCTTGCATTTTGGACAAAAGAAAGTTGGATATCATTTCACGGTAGCGCTCACCATTCACAGTTACGTTAGGATTCGCAGCATCTTTGAAGAAGTACGGTCCAATGATGCCACCAGCCCATAAACCGCACCAAACTGTGACTTTTTCTGAATGCATTGGTAGCTTTTGCAATGCTTCTGGCTGATCTTCACTCCAAAATTGACATTTCTGCTTATTTATGTATACATTGAGCCAAAAATGAGCTTCGTCGCTGAACACAATTTTTCGATAAAGAAGTGAATCTTCGACCAACTTTCCAAGCGCCCATTCACCAAAAATTCTGCGTTGCGGTAGGTCGTTCGGCTTCAATTCTTGCATCAGCTGTATTTTGAAAGGCTTCACACCTAAATCCTTCCGCAAAAGTTTCCACGCTGTTGAGTAACAGAGGCCCAATTGCTGCGAACGGCGACGAATCGATAATTGATGATCATCATTAACACTGGCCGATACAGCTGCGATATTTTCCTCAGTTCGCACTCTACGTTAGCGTGTTGGTGGTTTAATGTCCAACAATGTAAATTTGGTGCGAAATTTAGTCACAATAGCGCGAATAGCCGCTTCAACGCATTTTGATAATAAAATTCAATGATTTGCAAGCGTTGTTCGTTTGTAAGACGATTCATGGTTAAATTATAGACCAAACTGAAGATGTTTGACAGTGAAACAAAACACGAAACGTGCGTGAGCTGTTTAAACCAGTGTTGTCAAAAAGATAATAGCTAAAAAATCACCCTTTACTTCCGTCTTTCCTTAAATAGAGCAGGACATTGACATAGGATTCTGCAGAAATCATTTGCCAAGTTTATCGGCAAGTCTATCAAAAGAACAGTGGCGCGCTAGACTTGTTATTATGCAATGGATGGCCATGCGAATTAAGGGCAGAAGTGAGTCGGTCCTCTTTTAATTCAAATGTATGCACGTACCCTACTGCTGCCAACGGGATTGAGCCTCTCTGTAAAAGGAGGCATCGAGGCGTCGAATACCTACACCCTGTCACATTTCGGACATTCTAGCCCCGTATCGGCCCTAGCTAGTTCATCCGCATTACAATTTTCAACCATATATCCGAATTCTTTGAAAGATCTGGAATTTCTCTGATTAAATTCCTTTTAATTATTAAAACATTACGTCTCAATGCGTAACGCCATAAGTTTATAAAAGTTTTTCTATTTCTGTTGTAATTTGTTATTTGAACTTGTCTTGTCAAATTCTCCGGTAGCAGATACCATCTTTATTATTAAACGAAAATAAAAATAAAAATTTCATTTAATTATTGTTTAAAATAAAACATAAGAAGCAATGACTGTTAAAAACTCGCATATTTTTTTATTTTTTTGTTAATAAATTACGCGATAATTTTCTGTAAAAGTTGAGTAGTCCAGTAAAGCTTTTGTTTTCAAATTTCGAAGCGACGTTATCAATACAAATTCTGATTTCATATTTTATTTTATTATGGACAGAGTGACACATAGACAGGATTAAATGTATACGTACATATGTACATACATACGAGTACGGGTGTAAGTACTAGAATAGAAAAATAAATGGATGGACAGATGGTTGAACGACTGGATAAACGTATTGACAGACAGGTACTTGATAAATAAACACACATCGTTATAATGATGGATCATCGGTGCGAACAGTTTTCTGACAAAACATTTCAAAAATTGAAGTTAAACAGTGGTGTGTAGAAATATAGCACAGAACTTGATTGTTATTTAAAACAATTCAATAAAACTGTGTTCGCAAGGGAAGTATATTACCTCCGAAGTAGCTAAGACGTAAGCAGCTAGAAAATGCGGGAGGATTGAATAAATTATCTGAAGGAAGCTCGATAGCATCACAAAGATAGCGCAGTTGCCCGAAGTACTAGGACATGGAATACATAAAATATTGTTACGAAAATGAAAAATCTAGATACTGGTGTTTTAATATTAAATTATAAACAAAAGATACAAAAACAAAACAATGCAAGTACAATAATCCTTCGATTTACGTCGCTTCGTTTGCTTTTTATTGTTAAAAATGCCTCAACTTTTTTTTAAACTTCAGAGTAGTGAAAAACATATTTTAAAATTTGTAATTCAAAATTTAGTAGTTGCCAGTAATAGCCTCGAAAGCATTATGGATATTCCTTAGCCACTAGGTTTTACCAGTTGTCTTATGTAAAACATATCATTCAGTGCCTTAATTTTCAACGAATATGTAAATCTCGATCGCATGCAAAGTAAGCTCTGTCAAAAACTTTGTCTGCTGTGCCGCAATCTACACTTTAGTCTGTTTTCCACTCCCCTCTGAATTCCAAAAATGTTTTAAAAATTTGAACGAACAGAATCGAACCTTAAATGGATAAGATATCCAGAGTTATACCCAAATTATTTTAAGTTCCTTATAAAAGTTCCTTTCCATAAATTAGCCCTTACCCCTTTCTTTCTAAATTCAACGCTGTGTGTTTGGTGAATTGTTTCTGAAGTAGTTGGCAACTGACCCTAATTTTCTGGATGAATGGGTACGTAAAAAAGCAAATTTTTCGAATTTAGTGTGAATACCAGCTTTTTTTTGGCTTGAATTGGATAACCTAGACAACAAGGACGTCAACAGTACAGTAATCCTTCGATTTACGTCGCCTCGATTTACGTTGTTTCGATTTACGTCGTCAAACTTTTTGTTCCCTCTAACTTCAATTTGCGTCGTCATTCGATTTACGCCTCCTTTTTTGGAACCAACTGCGACGTAAATCGAGGGATTACTGTAACTTTTTTATTTCCTTGTTAAAAACATACTACTTTGTAGTATGAGCAGTATGAAATTCGATTTACGTCGCCTTTTTTGGAACCAACTGTGACGTAAATCGAGGGATTACTGTAAACAATCTGTTTACAAATTATCGTACTGCTTAATATAACAACAAACAACAGCATAAAAAATGGTAAACAAGTAAACAAAAATATACCAACAACACTACAATAATAAACGTAAACAACGATGTTTACATTTATAGAGATTACGAGAAGGCAAAGTCATGAACGTTCGCTTTCAAGAACATTTATCAGACTGTTTATCCTGCCATATAAAAAAGCAAGGCAAAGCAGGCGAGTGAGTTAGTAAAGTTCAGTAAGTCTTATGTGAAGACGCGGTGTATTTGAAGGGAGCAATCGTGGTTTGAAGGTCTCCGTTGCAAAGATCTATCGAACGATTGTCTAGTAATTGTTATTGTTTATACAAAGGGTGTAAACAGAGGAATAACAAATAAAGCAATTGTTGTTGTTTACATCAAGTTGTGTACAGTGGAACACAGAATTGTGCGAATAATAAAGAAGTTTTACTAAAACTAAACATAAATTTATTTCTATTTTATTTGCAATCTACGAGCTCATATTTTAAATGTTTTTAAAAGGTAAAAATTTCGAGAGCTTTGGGGTCTGGAGTCTGAGTAGAAAACAAGATGAGTTGCCTGAAAACTGAGGGAGGTATTTAAACCGGTGGAACATATCGGGTACTAACCGTTTGGAACACATATAATCATATGTGCAATATGCAATCGCATACGATGTCTCATGCTGCTCGCCGTAGATACGTGCTCACGCGCCCACCGATCATCAACCAGACACTATAATGTTGCCAAAGCAGCAGAAGACTACACCAGTAGGTGTAGTAGGAGTACTGTACACCTAGTAGGTGTAGTAGTACTCCTAATGCGTATCCTGGCTTCCCCCCCCTATCTAGTAAAATAATACCATAAGCAGTACTTATGCAACAATTGCGCTCAATAAACGTATAAAATATTTCCGAATGTACCTATAATTCTGCCCACAACTGTGCAATATTGAATAAAACATTGAAAACATTTTGACACTTACCTGTGGTGCTGATATTGTTGTTGTTGATATTTCGGCTTTTGTCTATTGTATGCGTTGCGGTTTGACAGCGATAATTGCCACCAGCAAAATAAATTGCTAACGCACCAATGGCCGCCCCCAAAACCGTTAAGGCAACGGCTAAAACCAATAGTCTACATCGTAATGTGGATTCCTTGATTAACCATTCGCTCTGATGATGATGGTGGGATGATGTTTGCGGTGAATAGGCGACAGGGACATTATGTTGTAGGGTGGTATTGACAACGCCACTACCGGGAATTGTTTTACCACTATCGGCGTCCAAATAGACAACGGTGGGGTGTTTCAACGTATGACCTACATTATTGGCACATGGTAATAATGGTCTTTGTTGATGCTGCTGCTGTTGCTGTGGCTGTTGCTGCTGTTGTGGTAATAGTGACGAGTGATGCATGACTTCTGTTGCTGACAATTCTGATTTGTTTTCAACACCTAATAGAGGCGATATTACTGTCGGTGCAGCAGCATCACTATCATTGCCATCCTCTGTACTTTTAACATTGCCGCCACCACCAGCATCCACATTATTGGTACGTTTGCTGGTTACTCCTGTAACTCCTGTGGTATTGCTGTTGGTGTTGGTTCCATGGCCATTGTTTTTGGTTATGTATGGTGTCCTTAGATAACCATTGTTTATAAGCTTATTCGTATTGTTATCCATTGGCATCTTCTCTCTCTGTTGTTGTTGTTGTTGTTACTATTGCTGTTATTGTTGTTTTTCTCTCTCCCTCTTCAAGAACAGCTTGTTTGTTGTTTTATTGTTAATATGCTTGCGTGATAGTTTCCAAATTGTTGTGGTACTGATTGGCCACTTGATTGAGTTTTCCAAAATTCATACGCTTTTTAGTTGCTGTTGTATATGTACATATGTGTATGTACGTGTATCTGTGTACATGTCCTCCAACACCACGTTGTTAGTTAACTAATGATTATCCCTTTAGATGAGTTTACAACATGTATTGTTAGTTGGTTGGCATGTATTTAAAATTGATTGTGATTGTTTTGTTCAGTTTTTGTTTAAATTTTAGTTGACTTGTTTGTGTTTTTGTTTTTTTATTTTGATTTTTCTAAAATACTTTCCTTTCGTAAAAATACATTCATATTTGGTTTTTGTTTTGTCTTGAGTTTTCCTTTAAAGAGTTTTTTTTATAAGTTTTTTGTGTAGTTTTTTCCAATCATTTTTAGGCGAAAATCATTTTAAATTTATTTTTTTAGGTTTTTCATTTTATTTTGTTTAAAACGAACTGCATACATTTTTGATTTTAATTATTTTTCTTTAATGAAATAGAAAGTTAACAATTAACAAACAAACATCGAATATATCAAGGAAATACTAATTCGACTAAGTCGCATGAACACGTGCTCCTTAATTCATCACTTAAGTACAAAGTTATGTTAAGTAAGGAGTGTGCATAAAAAAATTTTGGCATTCTGTGAATAGTGAAGCTCGCAGGTGTTAATCTTACTGCTTTTCAGCCTTAAAAGAAAACGTGGAAGAGAAAGACGGAAAAGAAAAGTAAAATAATTAAAAAAATCTTTGAAGAAAAGTGGCCAAAATGTTAATATGGTCCGAGTCATTTGCAAAAAAAAGGAGGAATAGAAAAATTACAGGCTAAAGAAAGAGCGAAAAGAATTTTTGTAGGAAAAATAAGTGCCGTTTAATGGACTTTTGTCTTTACTAAGAGCTCTATTAATGCTGATATTTTTGTTTACGAGCGTCTTACAAATTTACTTACTTAATTGGTAATTACAATACTTTAGTCAGGTTTACAACCTACCTTCTCACAAATTTGATTCATTTGCAAAAGAAAGATGAGATAATGGCACCACTTTCAGAGAGATCAGACAGATCGGGCTTGATGTGGATATACATACGTATTAAAATTTGTGTTAAGCCCGACTAGATTCCACCTTAGGAAATTCAGTTATAAAAGGACACTGGCCGTCTGTGGTTTATTCATAACGACTTCTGCAGAATTGAGAAAAGAAGAAGGCATTGTTCGGTACTTAGAAATCTAAGAAGAAGAAATCTTGGAATTTACTGATAGAAGTTGTCTAGCAAAGGGCGGGAGGCCTGACATATGCCAACCGGGAGTTGTAATTATATCGGCCTTACAATGAGACGTTGTAGGGCCCAAGTAAGATATGCGCATAGAGGCGACTGTTAATAAAACTTATTCCAACCATAAAGTGTCTCATTTTTCTGGTCTAATTTTTCCACTTGTCATATTGGAATATGGACAATTGAGTGGTATCATGCGAATCCACCAAATTCCACAGGACACAGTCCTACAAAGAACCAAGATATAAAAAGCTTACTCAATAGCGAAAAATAGTTTATTAGGAAGTGGAATACTGTACAAGAGTAAATAATGATAACAGACAACATAATAAAGTCCATAATGAGATAAACATTGGAGATTGTTGGCACCTATTAGAGGCTAAGGAATACTCTTTTGAGCATAAGGACCTAAACAATAGTTTCTTTAATTTACATAAAGATTCAAATTCGATAACCATAAGTACAGTTTTTGCAAATTTTTGCATGTGCACTCCTTAATTCATATAAAGAAAATTGAACTGAATGGTATAAACTGCGTGATAGAGCTTTGAAGGCTGCGTATTTAATGGAATTATTACTATAGGCCTGATGGCCTTTGATCTAGTCTAATGAACTGATCAGTAAACGCATTTAATTTATTGCCAAACATAATTTTAAATTATTTTAACATATTTTTCATGTGTATTTATGGATCAATTACACACTTGTTGTGTTAATTCAAGTAATAAATGCAAATATTTGAAATGCCTTCACAACATTCTTTTCAAATTCATAAAATATCGATTAAAACTTAATATTTAATGCCGTCGCAAAACATAAATTTTAGAATTCAAATTGAAAGCCATTAACTTATGCGTAACAACTTCACTTAACGCATAAATTCTCTAAATTAAGTGATAAAAATTTAAAAAAAAAAAAATTTTTTTAAATTTTATTTAAAAAATTCGAAAAATTATTGCAAAAACACGTTGACCATGATTGATCATATTTTTTTTTTTAGTTTCTATTTTTCTTTGATTCTACTACTCAAGTTAAATAAATTGATTGCAAAGTTTTAATAATTTTCGATTACGATTATGATAAATAATTGATTAGAAAACATTTAAAATTCGATTACTTGAAATATTTTTTTTAAATATTTTATTATCGCTTCAATACCTATTATATTCGAACTTCTATACCAAAATATTGATTGATTTCAACAACAATAACAACAATAAAATAAGAAATTTCTATTATCGTACGATATTCATTTCATAAATTTGAATTTCTGGTGGAGAGATAAACACATGCTGCAGCAATACGGAATTTATGATACAATTTATCGATAATATTGGTCGAGAGACAATAAAAATGTTTAGAACCTGCTCAACAGAAAATATTCGAAATATTATGGGCAGCGATCATTAGTGACGTCAAACATTTATCCGCCAAAGTAGATTGCAAAAAACAAGGGGGCATAAATTTTGTTTAGAAAGTCGGTTCATAAATCACAAAGTATCGTTTAACTTTATCTAAAATTTTAATGACCTGTTTTTTACAGAGCTATTAAGGTATACATTGTTTAAAATTTAATTAAACTTTTACACTCTTTTTAATGACCTTGGATATGTACATATTAGCTGTTTTTATGTTTGCTTTTTTTGTTGTTAAAAATGCTTCGATTTTTTTAGAACCTCAGAGTAGTGAAAAAAATATATTTTAAAATTTTTAATTCAAAATTTAATAGTTCCCCGACTGCATTTGGACATGAACAATCTTAGCCACTTGGTTTTACCAGTTGTCTTAAGTAAAACCTACCATAGAGTGCCTTAATGAACAATCATTAGCCACTTGGTTTTACCAGTTGTCTTATGTAAAACATTTCATTCAGGGCCTTAATGGCCAACGAATATCTAAATCTCGGTTGCATGCAAAGTAAGTTCTTGTCTGCAGTGCCGCAATCTACACTTTAGTCTCTTTTCCACTCCCCTCTGAATTCCAAAAATGTTTTAAAAATTTGAACGAACAGAATCGAACTTTAAATGGATAAGATATCCAGAGTTATACCCAAATTATTTTAAGTCCCTTATAAAAGTTCCTTTTCTTAAATCAGCCCTTACGCCTTTCTTTCTAAATTCAACTGTCCCGGGAATTGAAGGTAAACGATCATAGACAACGCTGTGTGTTTGGTGAATTGAGTCTGAAGTAGTTGGCAACTGACCCTAATTTTCTGGATGAATGAGTACGTAAAAAAGCAAATTTTTCGAATTTAGTGTGACTACCAGCTTTTTCTTGTCTTGAATTGGATAATCTAATCTAATCGAAGTCGCCGTAGTCTAGTAGGTAGTGTGTTGGCTTATTAGACGTAAAGTCAGGGTTCGAGCCCCAGGCCAGACATCGAGAAAAAATACAAAAAGTATTTCTTCGGCGACTTCTTCTCAGCAGATTTCCGGCAAAAACTCTGAAAGTAAATAAAATTTCCAGAAATAGTTTCTCAAAAATCTGTCCTTCGGAGTCGACTTTAAACTATAGGCCCCACCACTCATGTATAAAATTAACACACACAACATAAGTGGTGTGAGAAACTAGGACGTTGTACAATGGGTCAATTCGACCTCCGGGTACTGTACTTGTCTTAATTGACAAGTACACGTCCTCTAACCTAACCTAACCTAACCTTGGATAATCTAGACAACAAGGACGTCAACAGTACGCAACTATTTGCCACACACCTCATGCCATATTAAATATTCTGTACGAACGATTTGAGGGCATGATCATCTCACGTGGAGATGATGCGTATTGTTTACCGGGATTATGAGATTTTTTTTTTTTTTTTTTTTTTTTTTTTTTAAAACCAGCACTCAGGGGATAGCCCCTACTCATGCAATGCATTGTGCAGGTTTAGGAAAATAGGTTATAGGAAGGTGGAAAGAGGGAGTAGAGTTTGTGGACATTTGATTTAAACTCAAGATGCGAACGGCAAAGAAACGAGTTGCTGCTAGGTGACTATATAATGGCCAGTGCTATACCTTCACCATTAGACAGTCTACAGCAATCGTCCCCAAGAAGCCCGCATCTTGAGGTTATTTATTTATTTGACCCTGTTAGCCATTTTCTTGTGGGTTTTTCTTAAGTTGCAGGTGTAAGCTCTTGAAGCCAACGTTACCCACGTCATCGTTCAAATTCTGTCTAATTTATGCGCCAGAGTCATAGAAAATTAGACATTTCGGATACGTTGCACTCAGAGAAGCGGTGGCGGACATTTAAACGGCATTATATTCCACACATAATATGGAATAAAAACTTTCGATAATATCTCACGCACACTTTGTTTCATTTAAATTTAAAAACAGGAAGTAGACACGTTATTGTCGTCCCAGATGAACATTTTATCATATACATAATTGGTCATTACAACCCTTTAGTTAGGATTATGACCTAGTTTCTCACACCACTTACATATGTTGTGTGCGTTAATTTTTATACATGAGTGGCGGGACCTACAGTTTAAAGTCGGCTCTGAACGACAGATTTTTGAGAAACTCTTCATAGCAATTTTATTTACCCGCAGAATTTTTGGCTGAAATCTGCTGAGGCAGGCGCCGAAGATATATTTTTTTATATTTCGTTTAATTGGAGATGCCTGATCTGGGGTTTGAACCGAGGCCTTACGTTTAATAAGCTAACATACTACCTACTAGACCACGGTGACTTTTAAATTTTCATCGCCTGTATTTATTTGCGCCAATAATGACTGAATTTCGTATCGTTTTGCAGCATATCCGGTCTATTAGATATTTTACTGTTAATTTATATGGAAACTAAACATCGTTAACTATTTGTTGACGAATCTCTAGTCCTTTTACAATGATTCTTCATTGATGATAACGATTTCAAAGACGTTTTTAGTGATTAATTGAGTAGAGTGGAAGGAGATCCACTAGTTAATGGCAAACTATAACTACGTATTGAAAAATAACTTTTTAATTTGGAAAAACTTAATCAATGAGACAAAAATAATGGAAAGAAATCAACAACAGGAAGAAGCCAAATGTCTTGTAACAAACTTGTGCCTCTTAAACCAAAGAAAGGATAGGTTAGGTTAGGTTAGAGGATGTGTATTTGTCAATTAAGACAAGTACAGTAAGCGGAGGTCGAATTGACCCATTGTACAACGTCCTAGTTTCTCACACCACTTATGTTGTGTGTGTTAATTTTATACATGAGTGCTTAAAGTCGACCCCGAACGACAGATTTTTTGAGAAACTTTTTCATGGCAATTTTATTTACTCTCAGAGCTTTTTCCAGAAATCTGCTGAGAGGAAGTCGCCCAAAAAATGCTTTTTGTATTTTGTCTTGATGTCTGGCCTGGGGCTCGAACTCTGGCTTTACGTCTAATAAGCCAACACACTACCTACTAGACTACAGCGACTTCAACCAAAGAAAGGAGGTAAAATAATATTTTTTTTTACAACAATAGGTTTCCGTATTGTGAATCAATTGTGCCTTTGAATTTATTAAATAAAAGCTTTCTTTTGCCTCACATTGGAGGAAGTTTTTAGAAAATCCCTCGATTTTTTGATCCTACTTAGTACACATTACATACAATTTAAATATTATTTCAAACATTCCAATATATCGATAACATTAACTCCATTAAGATATTGATTAGGATCCCTGATATATGGATTCAATAAAAAAAAGACACACACGCACTTGTATAAAATTTGCATGGCACTGGTGTTAGCAGGGGGCTTGTCACGAAATGCGGTCAATAATTATCATTTTAAATATGAATTAATTTAATAACACACTACACATATACGAAGATATTTATTGTATATTATTATACAATGTAGAAGATATTGTTTACATTGTTTTTGTTTCTTTTGCTTTTTTATCTTAATTTGTTAATTCATTCAACAACAAAAAAATATTTTAATTCCCATAATTTATTGCATATGAATGGTATGATGTGATACGATACTTTCATTTGTTTAGTATTAAATTTTTTTTTGTTTTTTGTTTTAAATTTAAGAACTTCTTTCATGAGCGTTGTTTTTTTGGATTTTCAAAAAATTAACATGAAAATCCAGTTTCACTGCTTCTTCTAATTTTTGCGAAGAAAAAAATATTTTTTTTTTGGTTTGTTTTAAATTTAAATTGTAAAATGAATATACAAGCAATACGTGAGTAAGTGAGTGAGTGAGTGAGTGAGTATTAAATGTATTTAAATTATTGACAATGTTAAACGCTGTCAAATGATATAACGTCCAAACGATATCAGTCAGATCAGATAACAAACAAGAATAACTGAAGCACAAACTGAAATATACACACACATATATTTTGTATTTTTAATTCGTATTTTATTATTTAAATTTGTTAGTTTATTTCTATTTCAAAATTGTTTTTAGTTTTTTAGTTTTTGTTTTATTTTTCTATTTTTAACAAACAGTTTTTATTTTTCTTTAAATTTCAATTCCTTCATGTATATGTGCCTGATGATATTTTATTTTTTATTTGTACTTTAAAACTAAAAATACGTTTCGTTTCCATTGCTCTCGCAATGTACCGTTACGTTAGAGTTGCAAATCGAAACTGAATTTTCAAATTGAATTTCTATTGCATGTAACCAAAACGAACGAACGAACCGGTTAGTTAAGGATGACTTAAAAATCCAACAACATTTCTTCTCATTCTTTCTTACTCTTGCAATCCTTTCGAAAGTTAACTGTTATAATGCTTTGGTTGCCATAGTAGCATTATACTCTCTATGCGCAGAACTCCTCCATATTATTTATGTTGTGCTCAATGGCTGGCAATATTGTTGCAATATTTTGTGATGTTTGCACCCTACTGTGTAAAGTGTTACATTTTTATTTAAAGAAAATTGAATTTACACTCGGAATATAAGAAATCTTTTGAATATTTGGAACTACAAAATGGCAGATCCCGGCTTATTGTCGAATCCGCTTATTGATATATCCGAACTCTCCTCTAGTAAGCCATTTCACAATTAACTGTACAACGGCATTTGCGATTAATGACCATTAAAGAAATCTCTTGAATATTTGCAACTACAAAATGTCGAATCCGAACGAAAGGTTTAATAAACCGCTGAAGACTATTGTGAAAATTGAGAATCCAAGCTAACTGTACAACGGCATTTGCACTTAACGATCATACAGGTTTTAATTGCCAGAAATTCCCACAATTATGACGGAAATTCTCGTTGAGAACTTCATGAGTCTGAAACTTGTTGTCATTGTCTCTTGATTTTAAGAAACCCCACCAAAAACAGAAATCTAGAACGATTAAGTTCAGTGCAACGTACCTTAAAACAAGGAATTAGGTGACTCAGCAATGTAAGCCTCAGAATTTTGCAGTAAGCGCAGTTGCTTTCTTCCTTAAGCATTACATGTCTTCCAAGCTCAATTTGTTCAATTAAAGTATGAGGAGGAAGTCGTTGAGAGTACTCATATCGCAAGCAATTCCTTAGAAGAAGTAAGACATTTTAAGCGGTTTTTCGGTACTCCAGAAGAGAAAATTATGCTTAGCCACGTAAGCAGAAAGATGAAAACACCCTCTTTCAAATCCTATTCCATCGAGAACCACATCGTACATCAGATCGGAAGTCGCCGTGGTCTAGTAGGTAGTGTGTTGGCTTATTAGACGAAAAGTCAGGGTTCGAGCCCCAGGCTAGACATCAAAATAAAATACAAAAAGTATTTCTTCGGCGACTTCCTCTGAGTAGATTTCTGGCAAAAACTCTGCGAAAGAAATAAAATTGCCATGAAAAGTTTCTCAAAAATCTGTCGTTCGGAGTCGACTTTAAACTGTAGGTCCCGCCACTCATGTATAGAATTAACACACACAACATAAGTGGTGTGAGAAACTAGGTCGTAATCCTGACTGAAGGGTTGTAATGACCAATTATGTATGTATGTATGTATGTACATCAGATCGGTTAAGAATCCTGCCCACACTTTAGTTACTTTGCTTAATTGGCCATAACAACCCGTTTAACGGATTTCGGCCTGCCGCAACACATCCTTCCAGGCGCCTTTGCTTCTTGCGCGCCAGTTGGTCACACCAATGGATGACAGGGCTTTCTCGCCGACTTCCGCAAATTCCCGCATCAAATACCCGTCTCGCCGAGCCAGTGCAGGTGTTAATACGCTGCACAAAATTGAGGAGCTCATACAGCTCACTGTTGGATCGGATATGGAAATCATCGCCAACTCGCACTGGACCGAAGATCTTACGTAATACTTTTCTCTCGAACACTCTCAAGGCTGCTGCATCAGTGCTTAATAGGGTCCATGCCTCTGCATGTCTTGTAGAGTGCTAGTTTTGTCACACTTTATGTTTCAATATTTTTTGTCGTTTATAGCGGTTTTAATATTCTCTCTTGCTGGCCTAATTAAATTGTTTCTCAACATGAGGGTGACTCTCTACCTCTATCCCGTTAAGGCATTTTAAATTTCATTACAATCGGACAGGTTATTTTGTTTACTATCAATGAATAATACTCATAACAGAAGGATAACTGTACAGAATATATGAGAGAGAGAGAGAGAAAGAGAAAGACCATAAGAGGGTAAAAGAGAGCTTTTGTTTTAAATACAAAATTTTGTTGTTACTTATTTGCTGTTATATTTCTCCCTTTTTAAATTTCTTCGATCCTCAATGAATTTCAACAAGTTGTTGTCCCATATATTACAAGTGTATGTGTGTGTATAGGTATTTCATTTGTTATGAATATGTAAGTACAATATAAATATGAATATTTAAGTGTGTAGAAATGTTACACATAAAAAGAAGGATATTCAATAAAGCAATTTGTTACTTATATTGAAGCGTTAGTGCATGAGTGCATGTGTGTGTGTGAATGTGTATGTTTTTGTATACATTTTTACATGTCCATTGAAAGTTTTGTTTGCTGATATGAGAGAATGTTATACTTGGCATGTTTTACTGTGTATTTTTTTAATGTTGTGAGCATTAAAACACACTTTAATACTTTGCGTGACCCAGGGGTCGCATGGAATTTGTTTATTTAGTAAGGAATTGTAAGAAACATTTTCAATTTTGAATTAAAAATCATGCAGGGACATTATATAAAATTATTTTCCATACTTTTGTAATTAAAAAAAAAATACATGCGTATTCTGGTCGAATTATGTAAAAATTTTGGCAAATTTCATATAAATTTGGTAAAAAAAAATTCTCTTCAGAAAGCCAAGAGGCTAACAAAAAATAAAATTTAAAGAAATACAAAAAAATGCTTGTAAATATGTATGTACATATATAAGCACTGAAATTTACAATAAAAAAAACATTCTTTTTATTTTATATGTCCAATAAACAAGAAAAAGCACAAATTCGAATATATTTTCAGTTTTATGTTACTCCTCTACACTTTTCACAAGTCCTTCGGGACTTAAGACGTTATTTTTTATTGCAATTTACTGTCTACATACGGTTACATACGTACATGCATACATACATACATATGTACCACATATACGAGTAAAACAAGCAGCATGAAATGCCTTACAAGATTACTACTACTGCACGGTGTACACTCTTGCGTATGTGCATGTTTCATTGCTCTTCTGTGTACAATATTTGCATATGTATTGTGAGTGTGCTGAGTGCTTATGTTTGTTATTTTATTTGTGCATTTTGAATGCACACTTTACTCAAAAACAATGACAACAAGAACAACAATAATAACAACAACGTGTATGAATATTTTATAATTTATTTACATGCATATCAAATTCTTTTATACGAGTAAATACAAGCGTGTGTATGTGCTTTATGGTAATATTACTTATACGAGTAAGCAAAGGATTATTGTTTTGCTTGTAAAGAGTGAAGTAGTATAACAGTGCTATTTAAATGTGTATCATTTGTTATTGTTTGCGTTGTTGTTGTGTTATTATTGTTGCTGTTTTAAATAAGAAAAGTTTTCAGTAAATTTTTGGCGCAATTTAATTTGTCACCCACCATATGTTAACGTTTGCTTGCATTCTATCTATTCTTCTATTTTCTTAAATGCCCATACACAACAAGTGTAGTTTTGTTCTTGATTTATTGTTTCCGTTTTTATTACTTTAATCTGTTGGTTTTATTTTCATTTTTAATCAGTTATTAACACTGAAAATTGCAATTGTTAATAAAATCAAACGATTGATTGATGATTATAAAACAAAAATCGTATCAATTTACGCCTTTAAACCGCAAAATGTCTGGTTGTTTGCATTTTTGTTTTATTTTTTTGTTTCTCTACAAATTTTCTTTTATTTTCTACACTGACACACTTTATAGAGGAAATTCTATTTAAAGGGACAATTTATAACCAAAAATAAATCACTTTGACCGTTAATAATATACACTTTATTTTTGTTTTTAATTATAGATTAACTGACAGCTTTTAAACGAGAAATCGCGTTCTGTTATTAACTTTCCATACGACCAAATGACCAAACACGTCTAAACCAACTGATAATTCGCACGCAACTAAACTGGTTTCCCTTTATATTTTTAACACTTATTTGCTGTTTGGCAGACATTAAGAACTTTTACTGCTGCCTCTGCCGGCAGTGTATATGTGCGGTAACGTTTAATGGCCACTGCTAAAGCAGGCCTGTTTGTCTTGGCCGCTTTAAACTGGATGTGTTTTATGATGTATAAACAGCAGTGTTGAAAAATTCAGTACTTTTGTACTTTTTGCCGTACTTTTTCATTTCAAAAATACTGCAGTACCCCCGCTACTCTTTCAGTACTTTTTTATTATTACATATTTTCTGTCTTGCGCTTTTTAACTATTATGCATTACTTAGCAAAATACGTTCAACGAAATGCTAAAGTAGAATTAGGCTTTATAGCCCCGGTTAGCCAAACGCCCACGGAACCTACGTTAATTTTTAGAATACGTAAAGCAATGAAAACGCTTACCGAACCGTAATGTAATTTGCTCTTCAAACGAACGTATGTTAAATTACGTTCCATCGACGTGACTAAACGGGGCCTTTACGTTTTGTAACGTTCCGAATCAGCTGTTTTTGTCCTGTGTGTGTATTTAATATAAATAAATAATCCTGTCGGTATGCGCTGGCATACGTCAGTGAGCACACGATTCAAACCAAATGGCAGACATCTATCTCCCTCTATCAAAATGAAATATTGAAAAAAAATTTCTTCTGGCAAAAACTCTGAGAGGAAATAAAACTGCCACGACAAAGTTTCTCAAAAATCCGTCGACTTTAAACAGTAGGTGCCGCCACTCATGTATAAATAATTTAATGCACACAAAATAAGTGGTGTGAGAAGTTAGCTCGTAATCCTGATTGTAGGGTTATAATGACCAATTTATTATGTATGTATCTTTTACAAAAGTTTTGATGCAAAAAAGTACTTTTGCAGTTATAATTCAGTACCATTTCAGTTTTTCAACACTGGTGAGTTTTTTTGGAATGTTTTTTCCTTCCTGGTAACACTGATGCAGTTGAGTACCAAAATTTATTTCCTGGCAACACTGTAAAAATTCGTTTTTGTTCGTTTAAATTAATTAATAATTCGCCCATTCTTTTTCCGTATCCGGTTTATATAAGCAAAAAAAATTAAGCCCTGTTTGTCTTAATAGGGATTTATGGCGTGGAGGGAGTTGTTGTGTGCGTGTTTGTTGCTGATTGTGCTGTGTATGTGTGGTGTTTGGGTCCTTTGAGTGAGGAAGGAATAAGTAGTAGTTATTATAAAAGGGGGAGGAAGGAGAAATGAGCAAGAGGGAAATAGTTGGTTGTTGATGTGTTGGTTGTGTTTGCTGCACCCGCTTTTTGTGGGGGTTTGGGTCCCCATATACGAAGAGGGGAGAATAGTTTTTTTAAATTTTTTTTTGAAGTATGGTGAACTTTTTGTTGTGGTGAGTTTTCAGTATGGTGAGTTTTTACAAAGTGTGGTGAATTTATCTGGTGTGGTGAATAAAATCAAACTCACCAAAGTGCCGTTATTCAAAAGGGAACTGTATTACCATAGACCAATATACTGCACATTGTGAATTGGACGATGTGTGTCTAGAATAAGTAATTTTTACCTCTGTCAGCGGCGGCATTCACCGTCATGTCTGATTACCATTATGCACTGTATTACCGACGGAATGATTTGTGTTTGGATTAATAATAATTAGTCTCGCTTAGTGAAACATTGAATTAAAGGAAGTGAGTGAAACCCATCATTCCGGAACAAATGCGTACAATATTTTCATCTATACAAACCGTACACGAAAAAGGACGTGCGATTAATTTAGAAACGAATTTTTTGAACCAACAGTGTTGCCCGGAAAAATATTGCAATCAACTCTTGAAAAATTCTCTACAAAATTCTGTAATAAAATTTATGAACCACTCTGTTCTAGTCACTGGTGCAAACAAATTGTCAAGTTGTTATCAGCTGTTGCTTAAAAAGTTCACGAAGTTAGCAAACTATTAATAACGGCGTAGAGTTCGATAATTGAAATCAGCTGTGTTTTGCATTTTCAAAAAAGAACAAATACAATAAGTATTATTAATTAGATAAACATTATTAATTTAATATATTTAAAACAGCTACTTTCATCTCAAACATCTGTTCATGATCGGATTATTTCCTTTCAATCAATACCTGTAATGCTTGCTTCCTTTATATTGCTAACAGTACTGGCGGCGTCAGTTATAAGATAAACCGACTCTGATCCACAGTGTCAATGTCAGACGTTTGTTTACATTGCATAGTACGTAAATAATTTTTTTTCTTCTTCCTCTAGCGTGTGATTTATTGTAATTGTAGTGTTTTTATAATCATTTTTTATTTTCTATCTACTAAATTTTAATCTCGTATAATTTTACCACAACAACAAAAGTTTTTGCATATATAAATGCAGAAATTCTAAAACTCTTCTTATTTCCTATTAAACATGTCTAAACGTTTGTTTGTTGTTGTTGCTGTTCTTATTTTGTTTACATTTCTAATCAGTGTCAACGCAAGTGATAAGAGTGGCCACAAGCAAAAGGACGCTGAAACGTGCCATGAAATACCCAGAAATAACATTGAAAAGTATTTGTCTACCAAGACACCATATCGTGTTGTGGCTAATTTAAATGATAAACCCCTGAAATATGAAGGTAAGCAACATTAATAAATATTACTGTTATTCATTGTTTAATTAACCTATATTTATGAAAGGCTGCTATCCCGAACGCGTTTGGTCTGTTATACGTCATGGTACTAGGAATCCTAGTAGAAAAGTAATCGCACAGATTAAAAAGCAACTCAAGTCTTTAAGGGACAGCATATTGTCATCGAAGAATAGTGAATTGTGCCCCAAACATTTGGAACGCCTGAGGAAATGGAATTTTACTGTTTTGGAGGAAGAAGAAAAGTATTTAGTGGCAGAAGGTGAAGATGAACTAATCGAATTGGCTGAACGTATGCAAAATAGATTTCCTATGCTTATGCCTGACGAGTATACTCCAAAGCAGTACTTTTTTAAATACACCGCCACTCAACGCACACTGAAAAGTGCCCAAAGTTTTGCTACAGGCTTATTTGGTAGACATCGTATTAGTGCAATAGATTATCCGGAAGCTTTACATCGGGATCCTGTTTTAAGGGTGAGTAAAACAGATTTGTTATTCTAAACTAGGGAAAAGGTAACATGACGCTCGTATTCGATGATATTTTTAACATTCATTAAACTAGTTGACTTAAGCTAGTTGACAGTAATACAGCCGCCTGACTATCGTTTTCGTCTTTATTGAATAAAGATGACATCAAGGATAAATTGTTTTCAAACAAAACTGAGTCAAGCAATCATAAAACTATGTTTTTGAAGCCATGTAAACTGGGCCTATCCTTTGTAACCAACCCGAGGTAAAGATCTAATGAAATCAGTTAATTAATTGGCCTTATGACACAGTAGTTTTTGAGGGAAGTATGTCGCTCAAGTGGTTCAAGCTTTCTCATACCAATAAGTGGTATAATTTTAAAATTTTAAATTCTTGATAGAGAATAGTTATGTCATGGTATCCTTATTTTGATATTAGAATGATTTTTAGTACCAAACATCATTAGACGGTTCGTAATAAATGCTTTGATTTTTGAAATTTATAAATTTTAAATAATTTCCCAATTACCGGCGAAATCACTTACTCCTACACTCAAATTCCATTAGACATTGAAGGGGAAGAACAATGTATTCGATATGGCAACATTAAATATTATGACATTTGTTTGTGCTCAATCTCCCCGAATGAGAGAGTGAGTGTAAATGAGATGCCATCCCTAAATTTTACTTAACCGGTTTATTAATATAAACAAAAAATTGTTTTGGTTTTCTCAAAGTAATTTACAAAAACTATTATTGTTTATATTTCTCTGACATATTCTGATAGGTTTCGTATTTTGTGTTTTTATTTATAATAGTTGCTTGTTTTGCTTTGTTGTAGTGACTAATCTGGCAACTTTAAAGAATTCGTTATGCGTATTATTGAGTGAAAGAGAGTAGATTGTCATTTAGAGAAGGCAAAAAGTCGAAGTACGAAAAAATGCTGCGTATTTTTTCATACTAACGTGGTTGCGTTTTTTCTTTTATTTTTATTTAAGAATAATTGAAATTCGTGGCAATTAAATATCTTAAAAGTATAATATAACGCAAGAATTTTATATTGTTAATAAAATTATCGAAAAATTGCACGGTTTAAAGTGAAAAAAGTCGGTGTGAAAAATCAAGCAAAAGAAAAATCGTTAGGGAAACTTTTCCCTACGCATAAAAATTGTGGTTATGTTGTGTTTTGAAGAGAAGAATTCCAAGAATTCAACCGCAATTTAAGACAAAAAAAGAAATACTATAAATATAATTACAGTGGAAAAAGAAATGATTATTACAAAAGAATTACAAGTTAATTAAAAAATAAATGAGTGAATAATTAGCAGGAACCCGGAAACAAATACAAATTCAATGGATTTATAAAGAAAATACGAAAAGAAAAGGCCATACAACGCCCTCTCACTCTCGTTGTGCATCTGAAGAAGAAGAAAAAAGGCCAGACAAAAGACGCCTTGTTAATTTACAACAAGCTCGCACATAAACAGATATACGCACGCACGCACTTCATTCACCGTTATTGTTGTTGTTAGTGTTGCTCAATTGTTTATTATTGTTTTCATTTTGCACCGCTGATTGTTGCTGTGATTGTCATTGTTGTTACTTCTGCTGCCGCTGCTGCTGTTTCTGCTGCCGCCGCTACTGCTACAAACAATAAATAATTGTTGTTTTTGTTAAACATTAAAATCAATGTTCGAGTCTCAATACATCAGTGCAACAGCAGTGAATACAGCGATCACGGGAGGAGCTGGTGTTAACAATAATTCAAGTGGAAATTATTTATCTAAGTCAGGCATCTCTTATGCCTCAAGTGTCGTTACACATAGCAGAAGTGATAGTTCGAGCAAAGTGGCCACTTCATTAACATCTATGGGGAGCTTTTCCAATATGTCGATTAGCCGCAAAACTTCCACATCGTCCAACGATTGTCAGCAAGTAACGAAAATGTTACATCAACTAACAATGTCTGACAGTCCGGAACTGGTGCCCGATCATAGCTGCCCTTTGTGTTTCCAGGCCAAGCGTCATCATGAGGCTATTGAGTCCATAGAATGTGATCGACAGCCTTGGCGTATAAGGGAACGCATGAAAACTGCTAGCGTGGCTTTGGTGTTGTGCCTCAACATTGGCGTTGATCCTCCGGATGTCATAAAGATACAGCCTTGTGCCCGTTTAGAATGTTGGGTGGATCCATCTTCTGTATCAGCACCCAAAGCTATGGATTTAATAGGTTCGAATTTACAAATGCAATATGAGAGATGGCAGCCTAGGGCCCGCTACAAGAAATGTCACGACCCTACAGTGGAGGATGTAAAAAAATTGTGCATTTCTTTAAGGCGTAATGCCAAAGGTGAACGTATATTATTTCATTATAACGGTCATGGTGTGCCGAAACCCACGGCAAATGGAGAAATATGGGTGTTTAATAAAACTTTTACGCAATATATTCCTCTCAGTATCTTCGAGCTACAAACTTGGATGGATGATCCTTCTATATACGTTTACGACTGCTCAAATGCTGGCATTATTATACAATCATTTTTACAGTTTGCCGAACAACAAGAACGTGAGGTCCAGAAAGCTATGGCAGCTGCTCATCAACGTTTTCATTCTAATTCACAACAGCCGAATCTACCGCCCAGCTATAAAAATTGCATACATTTAGCAGCCTGTTCGGTGGGTGAGATTTTGCCAATGAACGCCCAATTGCCAGCCGATTTATTTACTTCCTGCCTTACTACACCCATAACTATTGCTTTAAAATGGTATACCATGCGTGAGAATTTCGGTCTCGTACCCAGTCTACAAACCGAGTTTATAGACAAAATACCAGGCAAGGTTAATGATCGACGTACTATGTTGGGTGAGCTTAATTGGGTTTTTACTGCCATAACAGACACCATAGCTTGGAATACATTGCCTCGTGAGCTTTTCCAAAAGTTATTCAGACAAGATCTTCTAGTAGCCAGTCTATTTCGAAATTTTTTACTGGCCGAAAGAATTCTAAGATCACACGATTGTACACCAGTGTCTCATCCAGCTTTACCGCCATGCTTCCGTCATCCCATGTGGTCAGCTTGGGACCTAGTAGTGGACTTGGCCTTGCAGCAATTGCCGGATATTTTGGAACGTGGTGCTCCCTACAAACAGTTGCCCTTCTTCGAGGAACAACTGACCGCATTTCAAGTGTGGCTTGATCGAGAATCAGAATCGCGTACACCACCTGAGCAGCTGCCTATAGTTTTGCAAGTATTATTATCACAGGTTCACCGTCTGCGTGCTCTGGAACTATTGGCTCGCTTTTTAGATCTGGGCCCTTGGGCTGTAGATCTGGCTTTGGGTGTTGGCATTTTTCCCTATGTACTTAAACTCTTACAAAGTTCTGCCAAAGAATTACGTCCTGTATTAGTTTTTATATGGGCTAAAATTTTAGCCGTTGATCCCTCTTGCCAGGTGGACTTAGTTAAGGATCACAAATACTTTTTGGCTGTTTTGCAAGACACAACGGTAGCCAAGGAATATCGTACTTTATCGGCTTTCGTTTTGGCCTGTATTGTAAATAATTTTCTGCTGGGTCAAACAAGTGCTCTGCAAGGATCCTTGGTGTCGATATGCTTAGAGCAATTGAATGATGAAAGCTGGCTTCTCAGGCAATGGCTGGCTATATGCTTAGGTAATCATAAACTCTGTGCATCTGTTTTCCATTTTCAACCACTTATTCTTTATTTTTCTTTATTACATTCAAGGCATGCTTTGGCAAAATTTCGAGAAAGCCCGCTGGTCTGGTGTCAGAGATTTGGCCCACGAAAAACTCTATCCTCTACTTAAAGATCCCATACCGGAAGTAAGAGCTGCTGCAGTTTTTGCCTTGGGCACTTTCATTAGTTCAGTAACAGATCGTTCAGAGGAACATGCTAATAATATTGATCGCATTATAGCTATTACGCTGATAGAAAGTGTTAGCGAGGATATGTCTCCTTTAGTGCGTTTAGAACTGGCAGCTGCTCTACAATGGATGGTTCTACTGTTTGAATCACAATTTGTTACAGTGTATCTGCAAGAGCAACCAATGTCGTCTTCGTCTACAGACCGCAGCTCCAGTGTTAGCCAAGTGGCAATGGGAGGAGGGTCATTGAGTATTGGCGGTGGTGGTAATGGAAGCCTAGAACGACATTCCACCATGCGACGTGGTGTAAGCTCGAGTTCTATATCTAATATATGCTCGGCAGCTATACCGTTTCAATCGATTTTCCTTAAACTGTGGCAGGGTATCTATCTTCTTGGACAAGATCCCTTTCCCAGAGTTGCGGAGACAGCTCAAGAGATTATCAAACACATTGATAACGCTGCTCTATGCTTGATAACAGCTAAAGAGGCCACAAATGAGAAATGTATTAGTCTAAGCGTAAGTTTGCCACCCAGTCCCAACACGCGAGTCTCCTATCTAAGCCAAGGAGGAACAGGAGAATCGCCGCCTGTAGGCGTGGGTGTACAACATGTTAACCAAGCAAACCATTGGACTCCAAAGCTAAGAAATTTGGTAAATGATCCGCAAGCTATATTGCATCGTAAACTACGCACTACTTCAATGAATGATGAAACTGACAGCTGTGCTGTGCCCTCTAATACAACCGCAATCATAAATGATACGACAGCAAGTAGTGGTAATGGTGGTCAGGTTGGTACCGGTCCCTCTACAGCAGCTGGCGGAGGTGGAGGCGGTGATGGTTCTGCATCTGGTCATAGCAGCACAAGTGATACTAACTTTGAATCTAAGACGCATACATTAAAACCCATTGTATCCACAGAATTTATATCCTGGGCTATTTCATATTTTACACGACCTGGTAAACATCGTTATGCCGCTGATAAATGTAGCGAACGTGTTCAAATCTTCCCCATTGATAAGAATGATCCTACGTTAAGGTCACGCGAATTTCGTTACCAACGTAATAGACAATTGAGGCGTCAGGCCAGAGACCAACAAACAAGAAATTTACGTATTGATACCCAAAGCTGGTCACGTAAAACCCAATCTACACCTTCGATTGTAAAATTGCTGCCATATGAACAACAAATTGCCGTGGCCTATAAGGAAAAAGTTTTGCTGTACGATTGGCAACGTAATACCGTAAGAACTTTTACACCAACTGCTGTGCCATCAAATGCTCCTACTACTCGCCGGAGAACCTCATCAGCTTCACCACCTCCTCATGCTACCAAATGTACGGTGGCTCGAGTTAGTGCTATTGAGTTTTTAAATGCCCACGATATGCCTTTAACGCTAGCTGGCCATGAAGATGGTGTAGTGCGCATATGGAAGCCTAATACTGGTGTAGCAAGCGAAGAACAAGCACGAGATTCTCCTGGACGTTTGATTACATCGTGGGTGGCTTTACCAGCATTACAGGCGAATTATTTGGGAACCTCTCCGAGCTTAGGATCCAGTTCAAAGTATACGCGTAAAGATATAGCTGGCGATGGCTGTGGTTTGGTAACAGCCTGGCAGCAGTGTTCTCAGCAATTAGTTGTAGCCGGTGGTGTTAGTCGTTTCATACGCATTTGGGACGTTGAGCGCGAGTTACGTCTGTGCGATATACCCATAGGCAACGAAAACCGAATACGTGTGCTTTCACCATTCGCCAACAATACACGTAGTGAACTTATTGTGGGCGGCTGTAGTGATGGCAGTGTACGTTTATACGACAAGCGTTGTTCACCACAAGAAGCTCGCATACGAACTTATCGTGAACATTCAGGTGCAATACTTAGCTGTTGCCTTAAGGATAATCAGTCAACTTTGGTGACGGGTTGCTCACAAGGCAAAATAAGTGTCATAGATTTACGCTCCAGAGCACCGAACGGTGGCTTATTGCATCAATGGGACGTGGGCAATGATGTCACTGCCATTGCGGCTCATCAATCGGCCGATTTGGTAGCATCTGGTAGCGCGAATAAAATCACCATCTATAGCACGCAACAAGGAGGTCGCGTACAGAGTACTTTACGTAGTAATGATAGTTTTATGGGTCCAAAAATTGGACATCCCACATGTCTAGCTTTCCATTTACACAAAATATCTTTAGCTGTAGGTTTTGTAGACAATACGGTGGCTGTATACGAACCTTCACCAGGTATCTATCTATCTATCTCTCTCTATTTTATACTCCCAAAACCATTATTTATGAATTGTTTATTTACTATGCTAACGTAATGCTAACTAATGTTTTGTTTCTGTGTGTGATTTTCATTTCAGTTTTATAAATTATGTAGTCGCTGGAAAACCGATGTCGATAAAAATCCCCAAACATTTGACAATGTGCGTAAATTTTTGCAAACAGATCACATGCATGACGTTGTCGAAGAGTTGCGTAAGAAAACTAAATTGCCTAACATCGATGCCAATACGGCTCGTCTTATTTATACGGTATGTGGCTTTGAAACTGCTTGGCAAAGGCGTAAAGAACCTTCGGTGTGGTGCCAATTACTCAATCCGAAATCTATACAAACACTAGAGTTTGTAGAAGATTTGGAATATTATTGGAATGATGGCTACGGTTATGAGTTGACACATCGAATTGCTTGTCCAGCAATAGCAAATATGTTTGAGCACATTGAGTAAGTCTACTTACATATGTAAATTGATAGTAAAAAGAAATCCATTCGCCTGAAGTTCTGCAGGAAGCCTTAAATTACATTTAAAAATTATGGATTTCTTTTCACTAAACCTTGTAGTATCTGCTTGGTAATTTGTATTTGTTGTTTCCCCTCTTTTAGCCCTCAATCGATTAAGCCAAATTCAACATTTTATTTTACACATTCTGGCACTTTGTTAAAAGTCTTGGCACATTTGGGTCTATATAAGGACGAAACTCCTTTGACGTTTAAAGATTATGGCAAACAACGTAAATGGCGTACCAGTGTCATTGATGCTTTTGCCACAAATGTGGCATTTGTTTTATACAAGTGAGTAGTAGCCATTCACTACTTTTATTGCCCATACATACATATATTTACTCTTGATTCCTTTGCAGTTGTAAAAATGATGGCCCTATGGTTTTAACGTTGCATCAAGAGCAAGTCATACACATACCAGGCTGTCCGAACGATCAGGATCTATGCAGTTTAACAACCTTACGCAAATTATTCGCCCACAGTTTAAATAATTGCAATTTCGATGAGATGTGTTTTAAATAAGCCGGTTTTAGAAACGTTTATTTTTTTTAAAGAACGTTTTGCAAGAGCAAATATTTTTTATTGTTGTTGTTGATGATGATGATTATTACACACACGTACACGTAATCCCAGGAGGCGAGCAACGAAAGTGTTTTGTTTTCTTTTTGAATGTTTTATTAACAAAACAAAATATTACGCATAAAATGTCAAATGTATATTTGGAGATAACCAACCAACCAACCAATCTAGATAAGATTTAATCCATAATGCATATTTAATTTCATTATTAACTCTCTTTCTCACTCTCTCTCACTCTCACACTCTTTTTTTATTTTGTACATATATTGTATATTTGTTTTTGTTGTGTGTATTGTAACCACAATTATTACTAAATGATGATGATTAGATGATGATTTTTGTTTAGTTTTTCCTTTATTTTCTTTGATTTTCATGTGAGAAACTAAACCTAAACCCAAAAAAAAAAAAAATACAGCGACTATCATTAATATTATCTGTAAAGGAAAAACACAATTGCAACAGAATAATATCAAATGCCGCTTAAAATCCTTTTTTTTTGCAATTTTCTTTGTTAAACTTTTAAACTATAATGCTGTGTATATAGTAAATTTCCTTCTTCTTCTACTTTGTTATGTATTTATTATTTCTTTTCTTCTTTTTATTTTTCTTAAATTTCAATGGAGTTATTTACAACAAACAGAAATTTCTTTTGTTTGTTTAGAAATAATCTCTTAATTGTGTTCAAATCATTTACGTGAATAAGAATTCTACAATTTATTTATATTTCTTTATTATTTCTTTTTAAATCAAAACTTAACTTTATCCAGTGACTGAAATAATTAGGAAAAAAAACAAAAACAATAGTGATTTATACAAACATACACACGCAAACACACACACACACACATTTAAATATATATATATAGGATACACTAAAACAATTTACAGCATAAAGTTCTTAAGGACACCATGTAGTTAGGATTAACAAAACAGAAAAAGAGAAAAAATAAAACAAGTTAAACAATAATTTAATTGCATTAAATAATACACTTTGTTAAACTAAAATTTAAATGTGAAAGAACAAATTCACTTAAACAATCTTTTATTAAACAATAATATTTACAATCTATCATCTTTACCACCACCACCACCACCTCCATTAATTAATTAATTTCACCACTCCCCCCCCCCCCCTCCCCTTCTTTTCTTCTTACTCTATACATTTGGTTTTTCTTTAATCAATTTCTAATATTAAGAAAAAAATTATAAAACAAAACAGAATAAAAAATAATTAGAAAAATAACAAAAATTGTTTTGTGTTAAATTTTATACAATTTATTTGCTAAAAATGTTTATTTTTTTTCTTATAATAATTTAAAAATGTATTGTAATTCTCTTTATAATAATTACAATAAAACAAAAAGAAAAATATTCTATTTTATTATAATGCAATAATATCCGTATTAAAAAAAATTAAAGCAAAACAAACAAACAAACAAAAGGATAACGAGAAAATGAATAAAACATCATAAGAAAAATTATTTCAAACTAAATCCCTACAATCATATTCTATTATTCATCATAAAAAACAAATTCAAATCCAGTTTAATTGGCATTACTACAACACTATAATGTTTCCACAAGCCAGCAAATGTTATTTGAAAATTCATCCCAAAAATCTGGAATATTTAAGTGAGTATTGTACCAAGCGAGATGTTACTGCTGCCTTTAGTGCTATTGAACGGGAGTCTAGTAAGATGGGTCTGGCAGTAAATGAGGGCAAAACAAAGTACATGTTATCGACAAGTAGAGACGCGCGGCATATTGATTCTCAGATTACGGCCGATAACTATACTTTTGATACGGTCAATGAATTCATCTATCTTGGCTCCGCCGTTACCACCAGAAATGATGCCAGTCTGTGGATCCAGCGCAGGATCACTTTTGCCAACAGGTGCTACTATGGTCTCAATAGGCAATTGAGTAGCAGAGACCTCTCTCGTGCGACAAAACTAACACTTTACAAGACACTCATCCTACCCGTGCTTCTTTATGGCGCAGAGGCATGGACCCTATTAAGTACAGATGTAGCGGCCTTGAGAGTGTTCGACAGAAAAGTCCTACGTAAGATCTTTGGTCCAGTGCAAGTTGGCGATGATTACCGTATCCGATACAACAGTGAGCTGTATGATCTCCTCAACGACATAGATATCGTATTAATATCCAGCGGCTGCGCTGGCTCGGCCATGTCGTTCGAATAGAGGAGGATGCTCCGGCGAGACGAGTATTTGATACGGGAATCTGCGGAAGTCGGCGAAGAGGACGACCTTGCATCCGTTGGAAAGACCAAATCGGGGAATCCCTGTCATCGATTCGTGTGACCAACTGGCGTAGGCGCGCACGAAGCAGAGGCGCCTGGAAAGATGTATTGCGGCAGGCCGAAATCCGTTAAACGGGTTGTTATGGCCAATTAAGTAAGTAAGTAGCATTTGAAATTTTATTTTATTTTTCTAATGATTTTAATCATTATTTTAAATATTTTATATTAGATCCTAACAGCGTTAATAAGAAGGTGTTATAAAACAAAATCCATTATTATTTCAATAGACGGCATATAATGATTCTCTCTTGCTTAGATTTGTTCAAGTAAATCTATTAAAGTGGTTGGAGGAGGTGGTTTAGCCCTGGTTCTGTTTCCATTACTGCTTAATAAAGTGCTTGATATAGTGTTGATTCAATCGATGTTAATGCAGCATGCTCTGCATGACAGTCTAGATGATATCGATTATGCTGATGAAGTCTGATTCTGTTCCAGTAGTTAATTTTGGCTTACAAATCAACCAGGCCTAGGTCTTCATAGTGTTTGAAGCTTTTGATATTTGGCGGAGAATCAATTCAAAAGACGGTGGCAGCTAAAAAAGGCACGAAGTAGACTTGGTAAGGTATAGTAAGCTTATAAAACTTTTTCTGACTCCGTTTTATTGGAATATACTTAAAAAACGGACACTAACAAACGAGAAACAAACGGGTTATTCTGAAAACACACTATTCTTATTCTTATATTTTAAAAGTTAATATAACACTTGACCACGATATAAGATTGAATTTCGATGAGCAATCGGAAACGATTGTCAAGTCTGGTAGAATTAGCAGAAAATAATTACAAGGAACCTTCTATCCCTTCTCTAAGGTTTGTGTTAAAAGCCCAAGCTGTCAAATCGCACACGAGGTTTTTGCAAGCGAAGGAATCAAAGTCAACAATGAGGTCAACAAAGAATACCTGCGCTCCTCTTGCACTCAATGTTGTCATTTATATGTATGTAGGTACCGTATCAGTATAATATGGGGTTTAAATGGCCGCTTAGAAAATCTTAGGTTAGGTTAGGTTAGAGGACGTGTACTTGTCAATTAAGACAAGTACAGTACCCGGAGGTCGAATTGATCCATTGTACAACGTCCTAGTTTCTCACACCACTTATGTTGTGTGTGCTAATTTTATACATGAGTGGTGGGACCTACAGTTTAAAGTCGACTCCGAACGACAGATTTTTTTTTTATTGAGAAACTTTTCATGGCAATTTTTTTTACTCTCAGAGTTTTTGCCAGAAATCTACTGAGAGGAAGTCGCCGAAAAAATACTTTTTGTATTTTGTCTTTGATGCCTGGCCTGGGGCTCGAACCCAGGCTTTTGCGTCTAATAAGCCAACACACTACCTACTAGACTACGGCGACTTCTGAAAAAAAAAAATAGAAAATCTTAACTATGTTGGTGATACGTTTGTTTGCCTATTTATACTTTCAATTGCAGGTCAAGTTGAACAAATTATGAAGGATGCAGCTTGTTTGGACATTATAGCTTGCACCTGGCACCAAGCGATAACCAATTAACCCTGTCTGTGGAGTATAGTTTTGTTAATAGAAGTCTTTAGGGTCAAGGATTTCTACTAGAAAGGCTTAATGGACTTTCGTTCAAAATAGCAACAAGTCTAAAAAAACGCATATTCGACCGGCAAGAAATCACTCTCATGAATAATGAATTTCTTTATACTACACCTCGTATTTATTTTACACTTTCCATTTGTTTTTTTATTTTTCTATTTCCAGAATTTGAATTATATTTTAGGATCCATGTACGTGTAAGACATTAGAAAAATCTTATTAAAAAATTCTTTTTGATACAAATTAACTTTAATAAGATAAGAAATGTTAATGGAGGTCAATCTTAAAATGTAATTAAAAAAAAAAATTAATCTCGCTTCCACACCCATTCTAAATAGAAACAGCAACTGTAACTAATTCCCCTGTTGCATTTTTAATTAATCCAATAATCTTTATTTCATTTGATAACACTTCGATGGTCTCAATTCAAATTGTAGGTATGTACATAGTACATATGCACCTATGTATCTATGTACGTATGTATGTATGTAAGCTTGCTCTATATTACATAAAATTCCTTTAAAACCTTGCACAATATCAAGTAGAAAATGATGGTTAAGGTTATGGCAAATGATTGTTTTGTTTTCTTTCGTTTTATTTTACATTTATTTTACAAATTAACTAACCAACCAAGTCTATTTAAAAACAAACATAATTTAAGGGTTGTTTCTCAAATAACATTCCGCATATAAATTTCGCATAACGGCAACGTTTAAAGAAATACCTTCGGTTGGTGAAATGCAAAAGAGCGCAAAATGATGGAAAATTGAGCAAATATTTATACACACCAAAACCTACAATATAAGTGAAATGAACGCAGACAAATCGACGTACTATGCGGTGAAGGATTGTTTTGTTCGTAATAAAAATTTTGCAACGATAACGGCAGAGTGTTCAAAGAATTCATACTTACTTTACTGAATAACACACAAACAATACAGTGCTTGAAAGGCTTTTGAAGAAATTTCTGTAAGTAAATATTATTTTTTTTAATTCTTTTAAATCTGAAATCAATAATTTTTCATTTACATTACAGGCAAGAAAATGCTGAAACAATTGTTCAAATAAAGGGTCCGCCAAATAACTTTTTTTTTTGAAAATGCTTTAAAAAAAAACTACTGAATATTTTCTCAAATTTCTTTTTTTATTTGAAAGTACAATCCTTCCGGTTAATAATGGAAAATAATTTCATTCATGCAGTAGCCTATACTAGAAGATGCCGATTTTGGCAAAAAAAATCATCTTTTCAGATGAAGCTCATTTTGATCTTGGCGGGTATGTAAACAAGCAAAATTGTCGCATTTGGGGCACAGAAAACACTCACGCATACATTGAAAAGCCGACGCACCCAAAACGAGTCACTGTTTGGTGCGGATTTTAGTCCAGAGGCATAATTGGGCCATTTTTCTTCGAAAATGAGCAAGGAGTGGCCGTTACAGTCAATGACGATTGTTATCGGGCCATGTTGAACGAATTTTTGTTCACAAAAATTGAAGAGGAGAATATTGGCAACATTTGGTTTCAACAGGACGGCGCTACGTGCCACACAGCCGAAGCTACACTCGATGTTTTGAGCCCTGATTTTGAAGATCGCATTATCAGCCGCAGAGCTGATGTCGTTTGGCCACTTCGGAGCTGCGATTTGACACCGTTGGACAATTATTTGTGGGGTGCCGTCAAAGACAAGTGTTACGCCGACAAGCCAGAGACAATTGACGCTTTAAAGGACAATATTCGTGAAGCCATTGGTGAAATACAGCTGCACACAATCGATAAAAATTTGACCGATCGTGTAGGCCGTACTGCATGGCCAGCCGAGGCAGCCATTTGAATGAAATTATTTTCCATTATTAACCGGAAGGATTGTACTTTCAAATAAAAAAAGAAATTTGAGAAAATATTCAGTAGTTTTTTTTAAAGCATTTTCAAAAAAAAAAGTTATTTGGCGGACCCTTTAAATCAAAAGCAATTGATATCAAAGGCGTAGTATAGTAAGGTAAAACTACACTACAACCCTTTAGTTCGTATTACGGTAAAGCTTCTCAAACCACTCCTGCTGTATATGCATATTTTACCAATGAGTAGTGGCACCCATGTAGAGTCCGAACGACACATTTGAGAAGAAAGAGGGTGTAAAGAAGTAGGAAAGTACAGATGTAGGAATTGAAGAATAAATTAAATAAAAAGGTGACCAAGTCATATAAGAGAATGCTACCACCTTATAAATCTCAGGGGAGTCCTAATGTTGACTCTCGCCAGAGAATCTAAATTCGCAAATAAGCCCTTACCCAAGGTCCACAAACTCATCCTACTAAATCCCGGTCAGTTACAGAGTGCGATGGCCTCCAACTCCCCATTATAACATATCCTGAGCAGTTCGGCTGGCATCTCTTTAAGATCCTTGTTAGCGATCCAACTTCGCAATGCTTCGTAAGAAACTAATCTAGATGATATCGATTATGCTGATGATGTCTGATTCTGGGAAGTTACCGCGTATTTCGATTCGAAAGAAATAATTTAAGAGTTCGAACAATTTGTACTCTGTATTACGATATTCGTACTATTTTTCATTTCGAACGAGTTACTCAGTACGGTTTAGATTTCGATTCGGAAATTGCTCTCGAAGAATTTTACTTTTCGAATCGAAATACGCGGAAAATCACTCTAACGCTGGCTTTATCCAAATCCATCAACAAACATTTTCTACCACTATCTACTGAAAACCATAGACTCCTGGACCCATGATAATCCGATCCATCCATCTAACCACTTCTGTAGAAGTGGATGCTTTGCCATAAAGGAGTGATATTTTCAAAAGCTGATGCATATTGTAAAATGTCTACACATGTCTTTTGAAAGTTGGACTTTATACTAGCAGCGCCATCTAAGTGTTAGCCTACACATTTTTCAGCCCAATTATTATATGGACTTGTCATACTCATAATACCTGATAACTATCAAAACAAAAATCTATAAAAAGAAATCAAGAAACTCGTACTTGCAAGAGTCCTTATAATTTAAAGTGAACAGTGGCTTCTACTGACTTTAGATACTAAAAATTCATTGTAAATGTGTATACTCGACAATTTCTAAAATGTGTGTATAAACGTTTAACCTGTTGATTTCTTTTCCATTGTCTATGTAATGAATACATCATTTTAAGTTGCATTAAAAATCCCGAGTATTTTTTTTGTTAAGGGCGCAGGCGTTTAAGTATTCAATCTCTTACTTGTGAGAGCGTAATAAAAAGCAAAAGTGGAAAATAAAGAAAGCAAAGGATAATAAGAAATAAAATCCAAGAACTAACGTCAGTTGTAGTATTTAGTTCTTTAAGAATCGTTGTTTATTTTTAACAAATTCCATACTTTTTTATTTTGTGCCTCTATAATTAAATAATCGTTTGCTACAAACAACAAATTGCATCAAAATTGTATTATGAAGACAAAAACAAAAGTGTATTAAAATTTTATAAGGAGTATTTGAATAATTTTAGCAACATTTAACTGGAAAAACAATCAAATAAACTTTACGTTGAGCTTTAAAAAAGGAGAAAATTAAAAAAATGTTTCCGCCTTACTTGTACTAACTTGCTTACACTTAACGAGTCCTTTTTGTATATATATGTACATACATATACACATACTTATAAGAAATTTTACTAGTCTGGTGGTGTTTGAAGAGAAACGTATAAAAGAACAATTCATATCGTTTATATGGGTTTTACTAAAGAGGAAACACGAAACAAAAGAAGAGTAAATAAATCTTCCAAGTGATGAAATTCTACTGCTTCATGTCATAGACTTTTATTGTGTCGTGTCTTTGTTTTGCTATTGACCCAAATTTTATGGTTTAATCATCACTCATCACTCATCATCATCATCAGCACAATCATCATCAGCTGCATTGCCAAATAAAGAAATATATCATCATAGCCAGCCTTCCATTTAACATTCAAAAGGATATTCTTTTGCTATCAACAACTACAACTACAACAACAAATAACTGCAGAATATGATGACAAAAAGCCATAGCAATAGCGGCCGTAGCAGTCAACACACAGCAACAGTGTAAATTTGTAAATTGAAACAAAAATTGAAACCCAATTGGAAAAATTCAAAAAGAGGACTACAATTAAACCAACAACTCAACCCCACCACAGCTGCAACAACATATTACAACTTAAATAGTTTAATAGTGGAAAAAAAGAAAAATGGATTCCGAGTTAAGTTTTTGGCTATTTTGCTGTTTGGCCGTAGTTTTATTATTTTATTGTCTATTTGAACTTCATTACTTCCTACGTATGTGCCTGTGCGTTGCTTTGGCTCGTTTTGTCAAGAGGAAGTGTCACATTTTAGAAACGACAACTGTTTCCGGTATGTATTGTTGTTATTTATTATTTTATTATTGTTCGTTTCCTTCCCAAAATGACCACAATTATTGTTTTAATGAAAAAAAAAACCTAATTTGTAACCTTGAATATTATTGATAAATTGTTAAAACAAAAACAAAAACAAAAAATTATTGTAAACCAACCATTCCATTCATCATCATTGTCATAGTAATTGAAATACTTCAAGGATAAAACAGAAATACTTTTGTAATAAAAACGTTTAGGACTTTAAAATTCACATGCAATCCCTGAGCGTGCGATTATACTTTTTGTTATGTTATGATGGTCATCCTAAGAGCTTGAATAGATGGCATGAAATGAATATTTGAAAAAGTAACACCTACTTTTAGACCAAATCAATATTCTTAAATAAATCGTAATAAATTAGTAAATAATGGATCGTTTCATCAACAAGGACATCCTAAAAAGGGAATGGAAGTCCCGCCTAAGTTACTTTTGTTATGCTATGATGGTCATGCTAAGAGCTCGAGTAGATGGCATGAAATGCATATCTGAAAAAGTAACACCTACTTTTAGACCAGAACAGATTTAATTTAGGCCTTTCAAATCCAATATTCTGAAATAAATCGTAATAAATTATAAATTAAATTAATAAATATAATAGCAAAGTTGTTGCGCATGAGCCAGGGAAGGTTCCTAAGTTGGTATGACCAATTTCCAACAGGTGGCGTCACTGAAAATTGCTAAAAATGAATTAAATTATTAATTAAAATTTAGCAAAGTAGTTGCGCATGAGCCGACGAAGATTTATAAGTTGGCATGACCAATTTAGGACAGGTGGCGCCACTGAAAATTACTCAAAATGAATTAAATCGTAATTTGTGCATTTGATCATGATATGAACTTTTGCAAAATTGTTGCGCATAAGTCGACGGAGGTTTCTAAGTTAGTGCGATTAATTTCCGATAGATAGCGCCACTGAAAATTATCAAAATTAATTAAACCGCAAACTATGCATTTGATCATGTGTTGATCAGGCAAATACGACATTTTAGCATTTATCATTTATGATTTTAATAACATTTAGTATAACTCATTCCCGTAAAATTTGAAGCATTTTAATTTTGGAAAATTTTTAAAAATGGGATTTGGATTGGGTACATTGTGAGATTCTAATAAATTTAACACATTTTTCATGTCGTTCCCGTGCAATCATGCCTCCAAAACGGCAAGCAATTGGTCGTCCTACACCTCGAGCACGGAAGAAAAGATCATTACGAGATCCAGAATCAGACGGGCAACTAGCATTGAGGCTCGAAAATCTTCGAGTACATGCCGCTGCGACCCGTTGGCATGAATCACTTGAACAACGAGAAGTGAGATTAGAAACTGATCGAATGCGTACTGCTCAGGCCTGTTCGTCTGAATCATCTGGACACGGGAAACAAAATGAATAAAATTATTCAAAATTAATTGGATATTTGTGTAATGTCTTTCCTTCAAATTTATTTTAGTTGGTGGCGCAGACACACGCCCAGGGTACAGCTAGTAAATTAATAAATAATGGATCGTTTCACCAACAAGGACATTCTAAAAAAGGAATGGAAATCCCGCTTAAGTGACGGTATCAAAACAAAATTTCGTCTTAATGTATGCAACCGTATGTGTGAAAGCGTGCTTCATGAATAACAGAATTTAATTCTGAAGTGGCCTGCACAAGCGTCTGATTTTATTCCCATAGAAAATCTATGGAATCTTTTTCTCAGTTTTTTATGTTTTCGTCTTTTTAAAGAACATAGGACAGTCATAGTTTTTTGCTGAAACTGAAATCATTACTCAAATATTTACCGTTTCAAGTGCTGAACTGCAGCATGTCCTAAGACGATAGGATTAGTAATTGTCATTGCTTAGCTATAACGTTCGTGCAGAAGGTAGTCCTGAAGATTTGAAAATAACCCAGGGTAATGAAGTATTGGAAGACTATACGCCCACTGCTCCTGATGCCCTAACACAAACATTTATATCGAGTCTTTGCTAATGCTGCCTGCCTTACAAGCACTTGTGAAGAGCTATGATTATTGAGTATTACACTCTTTTCTCATAAAGTGGCATTATCTTGCTTTTTATGAAGTTATTTTTAGAGAAATCATTTGGATAGAATTTAAATGGAATTGAACCTTAATTGCTTGAGTTTGTATTTAGCAAAGCAGATTCACTACTACACCATATCAGAGGTCAGCAATGAGTATTCAAAATATGAGTAGAATCGAATCATACTCATAATTTCTGATACTTAAACGCATTCATACTTATTTTAATGTTATGGAACCTCTGCTCATATTCAAAGTTTGAATTGCTCATCATACTCATACTCAACAACACGTATGATGCTGTTGATTTCGATTCTGCATAACTCAACATATACAAGAATCACAAAATAAGTATGATTCGCGTACGAACACTAAAATACTCACTAAAAGGTTGTGCGTTTGCTCTGCTTGCTGCTCTGTCGTTTTTGCTTATGTGTCTTGTTTCTTTTTTTTTAAGACTGCAAATTTTGATGAATGATTCGAGTCAATCGAATCATTTATAAGTAAAGGGTCCGCCAAATAACTTTTTTTTTGAAAATGCTTTAAAAAAAAACTACTGAATATTTTCTCAAATTTCTTTTTTTATTTGAAAGTACAATCCTTCCGGTTAATAATGGAAAATAATTTCATTCAAATGGCTGCCTCGGCTGGCCATGCAGTAGCCTACACGATCGGTCCAATTTTTAAGCACATTATCGATTGTGTGCAGCTGTATTTCACCAATGGCTTCACGAATGTTGTCCTTTAAAGCGTCAATTGTCTCTGGCTTGTCGGCGTAACACTTCGGCGCACATTATCGATTGTGTGCAGCTGTATTTCACCAATGGCTTTACGAATATTGTCCTTTAAAGCGTCAATTGCCTCTGGCTTGTCGGCGTAACACTTATCTTTGACGGTACCTCAAAAATAATAGTCCAACGGTGTCAAATCGCAGCTCCGCAGGCTGATAATGCGATCTTCAAAAACAGGGCGCAAAACATCGAGTGTATCTTCGGCTGTGTGGCACTTAGCGCCGTCCTGTTGAAACCAAATGTTGCCAATATCCTCCTCTTCAATTTTTGAAAACAAAAATTCGTTCAACATGGCCCGATAACGTTCGCCATTGACTGTAACTGCCACTCCTTGCTCATTTTCGAAGAAAACTGGCTCAATTATGCCTCTGGACCAAAATCCACACCAAACAGTGACTCGTTTTGGCTGCGTCGGCTTTTCAATGTATGCGTGCGGGTTTTCTGTGCCCTAAATGCGACAATTTTGCTTGTTTACATACCCGCCAAGATCAAAATGAGCTTCATCTGAAAAGATGATTTTTTTTGCCAAAATCGGAATCTTCTGGTGTAGGCTACTACATGGCCAGCCGAGGCAGCCATTTGAATGAAATTATTTTCCATTATTAACCGGAAGGATTGTACTTTCAAATAAAAAAAGAAATTTGATCAAATATTCAGTAGTTTTGTTTTTTAAAGCATTTTCAAAAAAAAAAAGTTATTTGGCGGACCCTTTATTACAAGTATTTTTCTAAAGTTATGAATCTAAATGAATAGGCCTATGAATCAAACATATTTCGAATAGTATGCGTTTGATGTCAACGTTGTACGAATACTCATTGCAACCTGTACTTTTAAATCAAAGTTGTAGTGAGTATGAATGAATCAGAGTACATAGTTAAATTTCAATATTGTTGACTCACTTATATTCAAAATTTTATGACTGCTTATGAGGAGCGAAAAAACGATTCATTGCTGATCTTTGCACCATGCCACGTTTAATGCTTTTATTATACAATGTTAAAGTCCTTGGAGGCGCATTTCACTTTTTTCCATTAAATGATATCATTTTGCTTTCATTCCTAAATATCTTATTCGCTTACAGCTGGTTATTAGTCTGTCTTCTACATGTATTTACAAGTCTTCCGTATTTTCCGTCTTTGGGTATTACATTCGACAGTTCGTTAAGCAAAGTCGTTTACAAAGTTTCTCGATATGTGCCTGAACCAATTGTATTTCCGCATATGAATGATTGATTTGATTTCGCGGCTGAGCTCTGTATTCTCTAAGAATACACTTGAACCGAATACAATTATACTACATCTACAATAATACTATGTATACAACATCCTTTACATACAATTATACTATATGCTGTTAATTCATAGTGAACTTATTTGTTACCCGTATTTTATTGCAGGCATATGTTTGACCAACGATGTCGACACGCTGCTGTATCACATGAATAATGCTCGCTATTTTAGAGAATTGGATTTTGCACGTGTAGATTTTTATGAACGCACCAATTTATATCGTACAATTTTAGCTAAAGGTGGTTCAGTATTTCAAGGTGCAGCCACGATACGTTATAGACGTTTTATAAGACCATTTCATAGATTTAAAATTGTTTCAAGGGTAAGTAAATTACGTTCTCTTCACATTGGTGGGGATTTTTAACAAAAAATTCTTTCTTTCCCCTTTTTTAGATTATTTATTGGGATGATCAATCCGTTTACATGGAACATCGTTTTATCCGACCAGCCGATCAATTTATCCATTGTATTGCCATATGCCGTCAACGTATTATAGACTGTTCGGCCGATGATGTTATGTCTGAGCTATTGTCGCCCAAAACGGCGCAACTGCAGGCATCACGTAACACTTTAAGTTCCACAGTTAGTTTAGATCATGCCATTGCCAGTACGAACGTGGATCAGAATATGGCAGAAAACGGTCAAGTGCGTACAAAATTAAAACCTGATCTGCCACCGGAAATACAAAAATGGATCGAATATAACGATTTGTCCAGTAAAAATTTAAGACAAAACTCCTGATAGAAAAATAATTTTGTTTTTTTTTTGTTTTTAATTTTAAATTGTTTTTTTTTTTTAGACGAATTTGTTTTATAATTTGTAAACTTTTAAATCAACAAACAAACAACTTTTGTTATTTTAGCAAATATTGAAAAATATATTATAATGTGATGTATGTAAAGAGCTTGAGAGATGCCTTTATTGATTAGTCTTGTGGGAAAATAACGAATGAAATGAAAATTATTTTGTTTACAAGAAATTTTGCTTTAAAGCAGGCTTTTTTAGAAAAACAAACGATTTCTTTTTTTATGTCTACATACGTATTTTAAGCAATGTAATCATAGCTGCCAGATTTGACGATTTATCGTCATTTTGACGATTTTGAGCTCCAAAATTATCATATTGACGATGTGACGGTTTATGCCCTTATTTTGACGATTTTTAAAAATTAAAAATTTACATCATATTCTTTATTTTAGTACATTCAAAGCCGCTTTAAGCTTTGTATTTACTTTGCAATTGTTACTATCGGAAATTTATGTTAGTAATTACAAGGAGTAAAGTATTATATTTTTAAAATACTTTCGAATACCTGTGATAATTTTTCTGTATTTTATACTTTTTAACCCCTTAAAAGTCAAAAAATTACAACTCCTAAATTACCTAACAATTTAAAAATTTCGAGTATAGTTTCTAATATTACCATCGGAAGAACAAAGGCATGCGCAGTTATTTTTTTTCGTACGACCAACACTCCGGGGATGGATGGCATTGTGTTTGGAACTATGAAAATATGTTGTTATGGGAAGAAGGAAAGAGGGAACAGTGTTTATGGAAACTAGGCTTGTATATTTTTATACTATAAGTAACAGCATAGATCTTTGCAGGAATTGAGTTCCACATACGAATAGTCCGACTAAAAAATATATTTTTACTGTAAAGCAGTGTGCGATCCACTGGACAATCGACCACATACGGATGTGCTCGAAAGGCGAGCGTTACTTAGGAATATATGATTTTTGGGAACAAGTCCCTTTAACCCACATTGCAACGATGCTCCAAAGATTTAATGAAGTTGGATACACTACCGTCTTTAACGAGCTAATACGCCTTTAATGTACACGGTCGAGAAACCTCAAAATATATGTTGAGGCACCGACCCCTACATGAGAGTTGTATTCCATTCTCGGTCGGTTATAAATGGTGTAAATAGTAAGATCAGATGATAAGATCTTAAGAAGGAACTGAAGAAACTGAAAAATGTTTTGGTTCTAGCCAACATTACACCGAATTTTCATGCTTAGAATGAGCTTCTGACTCCTTAATATTTACACCACCCATAGAAAAGATTAAGATGATGCAATATTATTACTGCGCTTATGTGTCAATAAACAACACTGGGATAGATTGTTTAAACCTTAAACAATTTTTTCCTGAAAATGATATAACATTTCTTCATTTTTGGAAAAAAATTAATAAATGAAGATGAGGGATGGTAGCTTTTAATTTCCAATAAATTTTATGTTAAATGTATTGTTTTTGAGCTCAGATGTACATTGAATTTATATGTTTTACTACAATAGAAATAATTTTGGTTTTTAAAAACTTTTAATTTATTTATTTATTTTTTTCCTGACGATTTTTTGACTATTTCAATAAACGTCTTTGACGATTTTGACGATTTTTTCTCAAATATTTGGCGATTTGGTGTCTCATTCATCTGGCAGCTATGGGTGTAATGAATATTTAAAAAAATCCTAAATTAATTCATTACGCTGAACATTTTCAATTTATATTTGCAGAGCACATGCTGCATATTTTTCAGCAAATCAATTAAATTCTTTGGAAAGTAATTGAATTAATTAAACCTTAATTAACAAAAAATAATATAAAACATTTTTTTTTATTTAAAAATATTTTGTATACAAAAAATTTTAAAAATACCCACTAAATATTCAAAAAAATTTGTTTTTAGTATATAAACAACTTCTTAAACAACTACAAGTACAAAAACATACATATAAAAATAAGTCTAGTTATTGCCTGCCCTTGGATATCTAGTTATCCTTGCGCAATTTTTGACTAGACACCTCAATAGCCTCCAACCATAATTTTAAATCTTCCGGCATTTCGGGACGTTTTGAAGCCTCCTCATAGGTTTTCATTATATCCATAACATTACAATTGGTAATGCATTGCTTAGACAAGGCGACAGCACGTACAAAACCATCGCTTAACGTAACGAATTGTTGTTCCAAATAGATGGCCTTATCGTCCCACCAGATAAGTTTTGTTTGAATTTTATACGGATGAAAGATGGGTATGGTGCGGCGATAACGTACACTGGAAGCACCCTGTACAGCACCGCCATGCTGTTCTTTAACCTTCTCATAGAGACCGGTAAGGGCATAGAAATGGAAGCGGGCAAAGTCAAGCTCGCGTAAATAGCGGGCATTGTTCATGTGCCTTATGAAAATGTCTACATCTTGTGACGTACAGAGACCTGTAAAGGGTTTGGAGAAGAAAGGTAAATTTTATTATAATTACTATACTGACTAATGAATAATTAAATTTTTAAATTAATAAAATGCATGTCTTTCAAAGAATGCATTCTTATAAAGAAAAAAATTGAAATTAAATGTAAAAGGTTTTGATTGCATTGAGAACGTCTAAACCGCCTCAGATTAAAACTTTATGCCTTTGCTGGTGCCAATTTTCTGGTCCATGGAAGGACCGAGTCCATTAGGAAAAAATATAGGAACTATATTTGAACGGGAACTATATTTCATAAAACAGCAGCTTGCCTAATGGCACCAAAAAATTTGATCTGAATTGTTTGTCAATAGACACTCCTGTTGGCCGCACTTTAAGTTGAACGTAGAAAAAACCTTACAGTTAAGCTCCCGCGATTTCACTAGAATCGTTGTCATTCATTATCTGCCGTTATTCCATTGACCAAAGCTGGTTTCTAGTGGCTGATTGCAACGTCTAGCTGGACAAGTTGTAAACAACGTGGGTCCTTATTATGTTTCTAATAACAATTTATTGTGACTGGAAATTCGGCCCGTGAAGTATTTTTTCTTAATTTTTCATATGAGCGATTATTCCAAAGCATTTAGTGGTTTATTAACTTTGGGTAGTAGAAACAGTGCCTGGGCAATAATGCCTGGTGTCAACGACTCTAGGGTGTGGTGGCATGGGCATCTTTGTTGTCAAAATTGCCGGAATCGAATTGGCAAAATCAATGTTGACTTCCATAGTTTTCTTTTACTGGAGAAAAACTTTAAAATAATGTGTCAATGAGGATCAAATAATTCTCCATTGAAAGAATTCATTCCTTTAATTGACTCCATATCGATGAGGTCCAACTATAGCAAAAGTAATGAAAAATTTATTGGATATTAAGCAACACACACTCTTACCATAAATAGTTGTGGTGTCAGTAACTTTCCGTTTGCTTTGGAAAAGACGCCCCATTAAGACGGTGCAGACACAGCGTATGAAATAATTGACATCCCAGATGATGTACAAGATGAGAGCGAAAAGTAAAAATCCCATTATAAACGATGGTAGGAGGTCCGAGGTATTTTTGCCTGCAAACTGTAATGCAATAATCCACATTAATTATGAAACAATCAAGAGAAACAAATTTTACATAAGTTTTGGAGTTTATTTTTGATTTTTTTTTTATTGTCTTTCTTCTTTCCGAACATTTGTATTGCAAATGCGGGTTAAAGTTTAATAATCGAAACCCCCAAATAAATATTGAATGAGTTAAAAAAACGAAAATGATTTTTCGTTTTAATGAATTCACGATCATATTATTTATAAGAGGTCAAGACTATTAAATTTCAATAATCCATTATGCTTAAATATTTATTTTTAAAATTTACTTTATTTACCTTTCTTTAATTACTCCGTCAAAGCTAAAAACCGTGCCCACCACTGAAGACAGGTATAAACAAACTGAAAAGCGTTTCTTTGGTTTGTTACGTGTATCAATATTAACAGGTGAAATGTTTTGATCGGATTCGCGAGAAGAACAACAACAAAAAACGAAAATACAAAAAAGCTTAAGAAAAGCTATCATCGCTGTTGCATAAAAGTTATTTCGAAAGTTTCCGCTTGTTAATGAATTATGCCAGAGATGGAAATGCTGGTTTCTTTGTTTTGTTACATACATAATTGGCCTTTACAACCCTTCAGTCAGGATTACGACCTAGTTTCTCACACCACTTATGTTGTGTGAGTTAATTTTATACATGAGTGGTGGGACCTACAGTTTAAAGTCGACTCCGAACGACAGATTTTTGAGAAACTTTTCATCGCAATTTTATTTACTCTCAGACTTTTTGCCAAAAATCTGCTGAGAGGAAGTCGCCGAAGAAATACTTTTTGTATTTTGTTTTGATGTCTGGCCTGGGGCTCGAACTCTGGCTTTATGTCTAATAAGCCAACACACTACCTACTAGACTACGGCGACTTGTTTGTTCTTATTCGCTGTGGTGAGTTTCGAGGTGGTAAGTTTTCTAAAGTGTGGTAAAATTGTCTGGTGTGGTGAGATTCTATGGTGGTAAGTTTTAACAAAGTGTGGTGAATTTGTACGGTATGGTGAATAAAACTGAAATTCACCAATACTTACTGTACTATCAGTGGTGAATTAATCGGTATTTGTCTAAAATACTCAATTTTCACATCCATTAGCGGAGCCATGGGATTAAAACAAACCCACCACACATAAATTGGCGAGCAAAAAGGGATAGCTGAAGCCACGTAGTGTTGCCATTGTGTTAGTAAATTATTTTTATAGCTCATCTACAAAAATTAAAATTAAAAGTTATCGTTGCATAAAAGTTGTTTAGAAAGTTTTTGCTTGTTAATGAATTATGCCAGAGATGGAAATGCTGGTACATTAGCCATTGATTTGAAAATGATTAAATTTGTTGCTTAACAACCAAGATTGATTGTAGAAGTAAGCTATCAGGTGGTTTGTTATCTAACCACCAGCGGGTGGAACATCATCTTAGCTCTGGGCGATCATGGCATATATTGTTTGCTTTACACATTAAAGCCAAGATGTTAACTAATCCTAGAACATTGTGGCATAGATTGGTATATTTTGTTAATTTGTTGGAGCGCCTAAAATCATCTCCATTATATGCTAGGTAAAGATAAAGATATTGAATAAAAACTAGGCTTAAAGCCTTAATTACGGATGTTGGAATGACTAAGGCCTGAGCAATAAAGAAGACAGATTTTTTCCAGTTGCTCAGGTTTGATGTTTGGATAGTAAAGTATTTTTTCTTTCCAAACAATATGCTGACTATAGTGTCCACTCATGCAGTGCATTGTGTTGGAACTAGGAAAATAGGTTAAGAGAGAGAGAGAGAGAGAGAAGAAAGAGGAAGTAGTATAGCAGAGACAGCAGACTGACAGAAAAAACTTCTGTAGGAAAAGAGTCTCATACGCGGACTGTGTGGCTATAGAACCAATTTCTTCTATCATGCATTGTCCGACCACGAACGTATATGAGGCACTTGCAAAAATATGCAGCTTTCGAGAACAAGTTGCTTTATTTGCTCCGACCACATTCCGCTGAACTAGTGAGCAAACAAAGGTGCTTTAAGCATCTACAAGAGCGTCCGATGTATTATGCCAGTTCATCCGCTTTGCAGTTTCCTGGGAAGCGACTATTTTCCGGTACCCATATGATATGAATGTCATAGCGTACTAGCAAATCATTAAGAGATTCGAGGCAGCCATAAACAGTGTTAGCAGTCGTCACCTTAGAACCAAGTGCTGCGACAGCTGCCTGGCTATCGGCTTCAATTCTTGCACCAGCCTGGCTTCACACCTAAATCCTTCCGCAAAATTTTCCACGTTGTTGAGTAACAGAGGCCCAATTGCTGCGAACGGCGACGAATCGATAATTGATGATCATCATTAACGCTGGCCGATACAGCTGCGATATTTTCTTCAGTTCGCGTTCTACGTAAGTGTGTTGGTGGTTTAATGTCCAACAATGTACATTTGGTGCGAAATTTAGTCACAATAGCCGCTTAGCGAATAGCCGCTTCATGGGTCGATTAAACTGACCATAAAATGGTAGAAGCGCGATAAATATAAATAATAATAAAATTCAATGATTTGCAAGCGTTATTCGTTTGTAAGACGATTCATGGTTACCGTTACTGCGATACTTGTGCCCAAGAGTGGAAGAAAATTCAGAACTTAACAGACAGAATTTTATCGAGGATAAATAGTCACAAGGGTTCTTTCAAGTCTTTTAGGGCAGTTTGACTCCAACTTTTTAATCCAAACGTATAAGAGAAATTTCTTATCTGTGTTTTAGCAACAATATATTGAAAATTTTGGCAACACTGTCTAAACTTTTAGCAGGCAACACAAACAAGTTGTATGTTGTATGATGTTTGATAATTTCTTGTGTGAAAAAATAGATAAAAACACGTACTCGCGGTATACACAACAAGCGTGTATACCCCCCCCATATACACGTTCATGCAGATACGGTGACAAAACGAACATCTAGTATCTGCCCCAATGCAGAATTGAAGATTGTCTCATGATGATGATTATTGTTGTAATATTTAAACAATTTCAAAAATTTTGAATTCAGTACGTTTTGTATGCTCGCGCTGTTAAGAACTTTTTTTTTTTTTAAATAAAAAATAAATAAAAAAAATAAAAAAAAATCATAAAAAATTAAATCGAAAGCAAAAATAAAAAAGAAAACAATTGTTGAACGTGATGAATTAACAAAAAATAGTAAAAAAAAGCCCAACTAAACAAAAAAATAATCAAATCAAATGAGGAAAATTATATTATAAATGTCACAAAATAATAGCAACAACAATAGCAAAAATTTAAATTAATTTAAATGCAAAACAACAAACAAATTTAACAACAAAAAATTAAAAGAAAAAAAAACGAAAAAATATTCAAAAAAATTTTAAAATTAAAAAAAAGAAAAGAAACTTGAACACTTCTTACACACTTCTGCTGAGGCTTAAACGTCTTTGAAAGCCGCCCCAACCCACCGAAACACAGAATCAGGTGTGTGTACATACATATGTGAGCAAGCGAGCCTATTTATTTATTCATTTATTTTGTAAATGTATGTGTTATTCAATTACCTTTTGACGTTACATTTAAAGAAAAGACAAAAAAGAAAAAAAATTTAATTTGATCATGACCAAAAAAGTGAAAATCTTTTACCAAAAAAAAAATAAATAAATAAATTCCACAACAACAACAACACAAACCCAAAATGTTTAATGATCCAATTCTGTTTCTTGCGTTCATTTGCCCAATTTGACACAAATTGAACGAATTTCGGTAGTTGGCGGGGAATAATTTTGTTTTTTTGAAACCCAATTTTTCTATTTTAAGCCCATTTACTTTAAATATTTTAATGTCTTGCCATTTATAAGGATCTTCTGCTCTCTCTCTCATAATAACATTTAATTTAAATAAAAGTAGTGTGGCAGTGTATGTATATAGTGTGCTGATTATTATTAATTTAAAAAAATAAATCCAAATAAAATAAATTGAAATTGATTACAATTTCCACACTGCGATTATAATTTATAAAATAATATGTGTTATGTTCTGAAAACTAAAAACTAACAAAAACAAAACAAAAAATAGTTTTCATTTCGACTACGACGACGACGAGTGTGATGGCTACTTAATAGGCGACGGCCAAGTAGTATTTTGTGTGGTGTTTTGCACAATTACATACTCTGCATAGTTTAAACAGTGTTTCCCAATTCACTGTAAGCAACAGACGATATTTATATCGGCTTTAGGTCTTTTTTACTGGAAATGGCATGTGAGGTAACAGATCTGCTGGTGTTATATGTATATGCGCCCTTCCATGTTGTACTCCTTTGAGCAGCGTGCATTTCCAAGAGTTCTTTGCGAGATCACGGCTTCTTGGTCTTCAACATTCCATATTTGTAATGCTATAGGTGTTCTTCCTGACAGTGTGGTGGATCCTTCTTCAATTACATAATTGGTCATCACAAACCTCACTCCACTTATGTCGTGTGTAATTAATTTTATATACTATGAGTGGCAGACATTTACACAATTTTTTGGTTACTATTTTTATTTCTTTAATACAAGTTTATTTCGTCAATTCAAATTTATCGAAAAGTGCATTTGTACGAGGAAGGTTTGAAAAGTTTCTGCATCAATAATGAACGACAAATATTTTTGGCTTCAAATAAGATTTACTTGCTTACTTTATAACCTTTTAGCCAGGACTACAATCTAGCTTTTCAAATTACCCACACTGCATAGGTTAATTTTATTCAAGAGTAGCGGGACCTACTGTTTAAAGTCGACTATGAACAAAAAGTATGTAAAACTTTTCTTGGCAATTTCATTTACTCTCAAAGTTTTTGCCAGAAGACTGCTGAGACGAAGTCGTTTTGTTCGAGAATACATACATACATACATAATTGGTCACTACAACCCTTCAGTCAGTATTATGACATAGATTCTCACATCCCTTATGTTGTGTGCGTTAATTTTTTATACATGAGTGGCAAGGACCTTCAGCTCAAAGTCAACTCCGAAAGACAGATTTTTGAAAAACTTTTCCATGGCAATTTTTATTTACTCTCAGAGTTTTTGCCAGAAATCTGCTGAGAGAGAGGAAGTCACCGGAGAAATATTTTTTCATATTTTTCGTTTTGGTGGACACGTTCGACCATTCAATCTACGCCCGTATGTATTCATCATTTGTCATGTTTCATAGATCAGAGTTGCTGATAGCGTTTGTCCAGAATATCCTTCATTAACACCCGTACTTTTTGCATGATCATATAAAAATATACAACATTCATACAACAGAGTAGGTTATGCACAACCGTTTTATATTCTAAGCTTAGTATTCTGTACTGTCGGTACAGGGTGCTTAATATTATCAAGGATGACAATGTCTCTGGAAGAGATATTACAATACTTTATGAAAACCAAGCGATAGGCAAGGCATTGGAATTTTAATTAATTAAAATTCTACGGCTGTTGCGAGGCTCTTATACATACATACATACATAATTGGTCATTACAACCAGCGTTACCGTTGAGCGACTTAAGTCGCAATTTGACACTTTTTCAGCGACCCCGCCACTTTTTGTGCCCCCTTACTAAAATGAACTAAATCTGACACTTTTCAAGATTTTTGACCATTTTTTCCCCTTTTTTGAAAAAGTAAACCTGATATATTTATACAAGAATTAAAAATATTAGAAACCAAAATTAATGATAAATCATATGAAAATATCTTTAAAATTACAAATCCAGAAGAATTTTGGCATAAAATTGGTAATTTAAAAAATAGGCTTAATAATTATTTGTATCCTAATTTATATGAATTTGTTACTTACGTATTTACTCTGCCACATAGTAGTGCGTCGGCAGAAAGAATTTTTTCGTAACTAACATTAATGAAAAATAAGTTATCGAATAGGTTAAAAGTGGACACATGCGAGTCCATGCTTTCGGCACAAAATTTATAAAACATGGACCTGGAAAATTTGGGTGCCTGACGATGAACTTATAAAAAAGTACAGAAGTAATTTATCAAAAAAATAATTTAATCGAATATAAATATACTAATATAACTGTGAAATATATATTAAAACTCATTTTGTAAAATATATAAACCAAAACAAGCATGGAAAATTAAGTAATATAGTCCTTTTTGACATTGAGAAATATCGCTGCATCCTAATTTCTAAGTATTTCATAGAACTGCGAATAAATTACACAGACTAGTTTATAGACTTGTTAATAGATTAGTCAATATAGACTAGATTTATAGGTTATTTAATACACTAGTTCAAAGACTAGTAGACTAGTTCATAGACTATTTAAAAAACTAGTTCAAAGGCTATTTAATAGGCCAGTCCACATATATAATAGTCTATAGAGTAGTAAATATATTATACTAGTATATGATATAATATATTGACCAGTATATTGACTCCTGTGGTCTTTTAAATAGCATTTGTACTAGTTTTTTAAATAGACCATGAATTAATCAACTGTATTAGTCAATGGTTTATTCGATCGACTATTTTATAGACTACTACTAATCTATGGACTGGTGTATTAAATAACTTATAAACTATTCTATTGATTAGTCTATTAAATAATCTATAAACTAGTTTGTGTAATTTGATTATTTTTGTTGTTTTGTTTTGAAAAAAAATCTAAATTTCAGAATTTTTATTTTAAATGCCTGAACAATAAAGTTATAAAAAATGTGCCTTCCATTATGATATATTTTTTCATAAAATTGTGATATATTATGACATAATAAATAACATAATATAATAACATAATATAAAATGTAAAACTATATATCATATTTAACTTATTACAAAATGTTTCTATTTACTTCTAAAATGAACCGTTGTAACAAAATTAGTATTTATGTTTAACTTTTTGATCTCAGTTTGTTTAATACAAAATTTTTCCAAATACTATGAACTCTAAGTCTTATCATACCTTAGCGTCATTATTTGAAATGTATGTACCTTATTAACTTCATATCTTTTAATTTATTACAAAATTAGTAATTTTGTATAATTTTGAATGTTTTTTTTATTTTAAAATATATATTATATTTTTTGTTATTTTATTTTTAAATTTGTTACATAATACGTAATTTTGTTTAATTTTAATTATTTTTAATGAACTGTTTTTAGTTATAATAATAGTTTTGTTTTGTGTTTTGTATTATTATATAGTGGGTTAGCAAAAAAAGTTTCATTTAATGGAATTTTTATAAATTTAAAAATGCATTTTTTATTTTTGAAATTTAAATGTCCTAACGTTCATAAATTTGAATGAAATTACATTTAAAAGCCAGAAATAAAACGGAAAAAATAATTTTAAAAAAATTAAAATTTTTGTTTAGCCTAAAAATTTGTTTCTATTATAAAAAATTGGAAAAATTATTAAAAAATAAACTTATTATATGTTTGTTAGTGTACATTACAAACCCCAATAAAAATGTATTTTTTTATCTGTATTAGTTCATTTGCTTTTCTTTTAAAAATGTTGTGCGACTTTTTTTTCAAAAATCCCCTTTTTGTGCGACTTCTTAAAAATTTCCAGCGATAACGCTGATTACAACCCTTCAGTCAGGATTACGACTCTTGTTTATACATGAGTGGCGGGACCTACAGTTTAAAGCCGAGTTCGAACGACATATTTTTGAGAAACTTTTCATGGCAATTTTATTTACTCTCAGAGTTTTTGCCAGAAATCTGCTGAGAGGAAGTCCCCAAAAAAATACTTCTTGTATTTTGTTTTGATGTCTGGCCTGGGGCTCGAACCCTAGCTTTACGTCTAATAAGCCAACACACTAACTAGTAGACTACGGCGACTTATAGTGCTATTCGTAAAATTGCAGAGCAAATAAATTGGTCTGATATGGTACATCGAACTTTTGTGTAACTTCTCTACTTCGTGAACTCTATCTAGTTTCCTTAACGTTGGTGTCTTCCGATAGGGGCAAGATTGCGCAGCAAAGCTGAACAAGACCAGGAGAAGGTTGCACTGAAAGTTTTCTGTCGCTGTCGGAATCATTATTGGACCCTGGATTCTGGGTACTCTTACGAGATGCATTAGTTTAGTTTTAGCCATATTAGCAATGATTGCAGCAGAAGTTACTAACTTCATTCAAAGCTTTCATCTACGCATCCTTCTCCTCTTTCTAGCAGATTTTGTATGCGAAATGTTATCAGCTTAAAGTTTGGCTAGGTGTTTTGGATAGTTTAGATAGCATCTCATACATATGTTGCTGTGATAGTTGTTGTTACGCTATAACTATCATACTGTTTAGTATTTTGGTATGTCTGTCAATTAGTTGATGACTCTAAGGGGTTACGAGCTACATATACTTCCAATTCATTACATACATACATACATAATTGGTCATTACAACCCTTCAGTCAGGATTACGACCTAGTTTCTCACACCACTTATGTTGTGTGCGTAAATTTTAAACATTAAATTCGACTCTGAACGACAGATTTTTGTGAAACTTTTCATGGCAATTTTATTTTACTCTCAGAGTTTTTGCCAGAAATCTGATTTTGTATTTTGTTTTGATGTCTGGCCTGGGGCTCGAACCCTGGCTTTACGATTAATAAGCCAACACACTACCTACTAGACTACGGCGACTTCAAATTCATTACACGAGCTTTTAAATCAAATGTAATTTTGAACGATTCCAGTCAAGTTCAAGTTTTTACGCTATTCATGTTCTAAGCTGTTCTAAGGGTCACTTATGGTCATGTAACCTGTTTCAATTTTTTTTCCTACATTCGATCGATCGCCTTAACAATTTCATTTGAGAATCTCTGATAGACAGTTTTTATTTAAACTTATTAATTTTATTTTAGACATCGTGTCGTTTATTTGTTGTTAAAAATACATACAAATTCATTTCGGGCTTCACTTATTCTAGCTGGCTAGTGCTGAGGTTTTTTTTTTACACTTGTTTGTTGTTGTTGTTGTTGTTATTGTAACAGATTTTATTCGCTATTGTTTTATTAGATATAATTTATAAATTAACGGAAATGCCATTTTTTTTATTGTTCTTGTTGCGATTTGTTGTGGCGGAAACTGCACTTTTCTCTCTCTCGTTCACACTCTTCATGCAGTTACAAATGCCGAGATTTTTAATTTTTCCAAAAATTTAGATGAGAAATACAAAAAAAAACAAAAAAAAAAACAGAGAAATGATCTGAAAACCAAAGTGTGAATCTGGCTTATAATAAATGATGAGAATATAAATAACAGAACAGATCTGCGGCCATTAAAATAAATATGATTTATGAAGATATGTATGTTCCAGTCTATGCCAGTCTATGCCATGGTATTCTATTCCATTTAATTTTATTTGTTTTGTTTGAAAAAATTAAAACAATGGCCAGCCAAAGTAATGGACAGTGCCACTAATGCCTCCTCCATTATTAGATGGGGGAATAATTGCTGCTTCTAGTACAAGCAAAAAAAAACAACAACAAAATAAAAGGGGGTCATCATCATCGTGTGCATTTGTGCAATTCTTTGTTTCAAACTGTTGCATTTTTTTTTAAATTTTCATATTCTTTTTTCTGTGATGTTGTTTTTGTTATAAATATTGTCAACTTGACCCAATTTGGATTTAAAGCTCAAGGTTCATTCTTGTTTTGTGTTCATTATATACGACTAAGTGTAAAAGGGGTTGGCCAATTTAATGTGGATAGTAAACACAAGTATTATATGTTATGTATTTAAGGGCAAAATGATCGCTTTCAATTGATAATATTTACAATATATTGTTGTATTTATAATAATAATTTATGAAAAGTTCTCATGGACTACTATATGATCTTTGGTCAAATCTATCTTAGGTTAGGTCGTTGGTAATCGCTAAATAACTTTTAATTTTTTTACATGAAATTTTATAAAGCCGACACCCAAAATTATCTAAACGAATACAAAGACGTCATGTAAGCAATCAACCATTGCAGTTTTTCTATGAAATATTGTCAACATTGAGAAGCTAGTTCGTAATCCTGATTAGGTTAGGTTAGGTTAGGTTAGAGGACGTGTAGTTAATTAAGACAAGTACAGTACCCGGAGGTCGAATTGAGCCATTGTACAACGTCCTAGTTTCTCACACCACTTATGTTGTGTGTGTTAATTTTATACATGAGTGGTTCAAAGTCGACTCCGAACGACAGATTTTTTGAGAAACTTTTTCATGGCAATTTTTATTTACTCTCAGAGTTTTTGACAGAAATCTGCTGAGAGGAAGTCCCCGCAAAATACTTTTTGTATTTTGTCTTGATATCTGGCCTGGGGCTCGAACCCTGGCTTTACGTCTAATAAGCCAACACACTACCTACTAGACTACGGCGACTACAACCCTGATTGAAAGATTGTAATTTTTTCACGAAAACTGACAAAAACTCTGAGAGTTAAATAAAATTGCCATGAAAAGATTCTCAAATCAGTAGTGCGGAGTCGACTTTAAACTGTTGGTTCTGCCACTCATGGATAAAAATTAACCCACAAAGCATGGGTGGTGTAAGAAGCTAGATGGTAATCCTGACTAAAGGATTGCAATCCTGATTAATGACTAATTAAGCAAGTAAGCAAGTAGTCTTTTAAGGGTGGGCCCCTTTTAAGTACATGGAAGCATCAAAAACGTTAACATTATAGGAGCGGAATAGTTCGGACCCAATGGGGAAATTCGTAGAGAATTTACGACACCGAATTATGTGGTCTTGTACAGAAAGTACAGACGACAGGATAGAAAAACTATCTGACACTCTTAATACGTGAGTGCCTGAGTATGCTGAAGCTCCTAGGCAGGAACATTCAATCTTTAGTGGAGTTCAGGTTATTTGGGAAATTAGAAAATATCAGGCAGATAGATTTGCTTTCATATACAGATAGGTTTAGAACTTTTCTATGGCATGGTTAAAGAAATTTGGATATGCTTAGCCAAAGGAAAGATAAAAGAGAAAAGACTGAATTAAAAGAGAATTGAGTTCTGCATCATACTATCTACACTTAAATAACATTTTTACTGAATAGTAATAGCTTAAAATCGCCGTAGTCTAGTAGGTAGTGTGTTGGCTTATTAGACGATAGACCACGGTTCAAACCTCAAGTCAAACATCAAAACGAGAAAGCAAATAAAATTGCCATGAAGAGTTTCTCAAAAATCTGCCGTTCGGGGTCGACTTTCAACTGTAGGTCCCACCACTCATGTATAAAATTAACACACACAACATAAGTGGTGTGAGAAACTAGGTCCATAATCCCGTCTGAAGGATTGTAATAACCAATTATGTGTGTAGTATGAGCTTCAAACCCAACATAAAGTTTCTTAGACTTGGAACCTGTGCATTGTTATCAAGTATTAGGCAAGAAATTTCTACATATGAACATCAATATCCTGAGGTTCATGGAACTAAAGAGGTTTGGGAGAAATCGTATACAAGTTGCAGAGGTGAAAAGTGTTAGCCAGGAACAATTAATAAAATCTACAAAATGACATTGATGTTGATCAGCTGAAGTGCACAATTTAAAATTTTAAAATTAAAATTAAAAATAATAGTCATTTCCAAAGGTTCCCTGTCTCGCATTTTGAGGTGATAAAGCTGAATGCGACATGTATACCGCGCTTAATCACAATAGAACAAGAACACAGGCTCAATGATGTTTTATAGAGAGTTTGGCAATATTTTTTCACAACAAAGCAGAGTTCGAATTGCTTCATGTCACAGCTCATTGGCCTGATTTAACTTCCTTGTATTATTTACTATTTTCAAACTTGACAAATTTAAACTCAAACACTGTTAGACTACGCTTAGCATAGTTGTTAGAGTTATTACAGGGCATTGCATTCTGGGAACTAATGCGAGACGCATTTGTTGTGGAAGAAGTAGGCACCTCGTGATCTTGAGAATGATGTCTTGAGAATGAACAAAAGATGGCATGAGTGTCTCTCAGATTGATTGTCACTTCTCTCAGCCTAACTACCTTTGCTGAAATTGCTTGCACAATCACTCTTCGTTTTTGTGCAACAGATAGGCACGTTTTTACGTAGCTAAGTCGATCGTAGTAGCTGTCAACTGGAGTAAATAAGAAATATGATTTCCTGTCCCTAAGTCTTAGTTTGGCCATCGTTTGTGCGGGCTTTTCTACCTCCACGTTATTCTGAGTCAATATTATTACATACATACATACATACATAATTGGCCATTACAACCCTTTAGTGACAGGATTACGGCCTAGCTTCTCACATCACTCACGTTGTGTGTGTTAATTTTATACATGAGTGGCGGGACCTACAGTTTAAAGTCAACTCCGAACAACAGATTTTTGGGAAACTTTTCATGGCAATTTTATTTTACTCTCAGAGGTTTTGCCAGAAATCTGCTGAGAGGAAGTCGCCGAAGTAATATTTTTTCATATTTCTTTTTGATGTTTGAACCGTGGCCTTACGTCTAATAATCCAACACACTACCTACTAGACTACGTCGACAATATTAGTACTTTAGGTAAAAGAAAGCCAGAATCTAAAAGGTGCGTTACTAGTTTCATTTGCTGGGGCTATGAGTTGGTAAACCAGTCACTTCGAAATATGGTTTCTATAATGTGTATAGATTGGGAGATGAAAGTAAGAGTTTGCTTCCTTATAGTGGGCTTCCTTTAGCCAAAGTTCTTCTGCTATCAGCTGTAAAAGATTTTTGTTTTAATTCTTACAGCATTTTTTGTTTCCCTTTTTTTTGTAAATCAGCCTTCACTCGAATTTATATCTTTTATTTGAATTTAATTGTTGTTTTCAAAAGAAGAATTTTTATGAATTAAATTCTTATTACAATTTTCATTTTATTTTTAAATAATAAGTGTGTCAGTGTCAGATTTCTTTCTTTAGCCATTAAACATTTTGGTACTTTTTTATTATTTTTATTTCACTTTCTCTTCAATTAACAAGTGTTTGCAAAAAAAAGTTGTTAAAAATCTAACTGCGAGTACTATAACAGCCCTCATGGTAAATAAAGAATTCAAATTTAATTTGGGGTAGTGTTTGGATTTAAAAATTAAAAGAAATTAAGAAAAAAACGAAATTATTTCAAAACTGATACAGCAGTCAACTTTGACCCAAAAAAGTTTGTTTGCTTTTTTTTGTTTATCAATGATGATGGTTTTTAGTCGTTTTGTTTATATTCGCGTCAAACTGATAACACAGATTAAATTTTTGTTTTTTTTTTTTAGGCAACAAACACGTTTTTAACGAGATTTTTGATTAAATTTTAAAAGCCGACAACATAAAATACTGATAACATTTACACACATTTTTTTGGTTACTATTTTTATTTCTTTAATACAAGTTTATTTGGCCAAATTAAATTTATCGAAAAGTGCATTTGTACGAGGAAGGTTTGAAAAGTTTTTGCATCAACAAAGAACGACAAATATTTTTGATTTCAAATAAGATTTACTTGCTTACTTTATAAGCTTTTAGTCAGGACTACAACCTAGTTTTACCACACTGCATAGGTTAATTTTACCCACACTGCATAGGTTAATTTTATCCAAGAGTAGAGGGACCTACTCTTTAACGTCGACTACGTGTGGCAAATTTGAAAAACTTTTAAGGACAATTTGATTTTCTCTCAAAGTTTTTGCCAGAAGACTGCTGAGACGAAATCGTTTTGTTCGAGAACTCTCAGCTGCACATACATACATACATATATAATTGATTATTACAACCCTTCAGTTCGGATTATGACCTAGTTTCTCACACCATTCGTGTCGTGTTTTAAGTTTATCCATGAATATTTAAGCCTACAGCTTAACGACGACTCTGAATGACAGATTTTTACAAAATTTTCATTTTATTTTTCTAAGAGTTTTTGCCAGAATACTGCTGAGAAGAAGTCGCCGATAGAAATATTGTTCTATTATTCGTTTTGGTCGAGATGTCTATGCTTGAGTTTAAACCACGGGCTGTTGTTTAAGAAATCAACACACTGTCCACTAGACTAAGGCGACTTCGCTTGGGTATCTTGCATGCAAAAACCGGCAGTCTTGGACAACAGATTTTATCTCCTCTGAAATATCGATGAACTTCCCAGGATATATTTATTAATTGATCGTTACAACCCTTTAGTCAGGAGTACAACAGAGCTTCTCACACCACTTATGTTGTGTGTGTTAATTTTATACATGAGTTGCGGCACCTACAGTTTAAAGACGACTTCGAACGACAGATTTTTAAGAAACTTTTCATGGCAAATTTATTTGCTTTCAGAGTTTTTTTCCAGAAATCTGCAGAGAGGAGGTTGCCAAAGAATATTTGTTTTCTTATTTAATTTTGATGCCTTGCCTGGGGTTTGAACTGTGGCCTTACGTCTAATAAGCCAACTACCTGCTAGACACGGAGATTTCATGGATGAAGATAGTATTGTCCACTTTAAGTCCGCCTCTGTTTTAATCGTGTTCTAATTTGCCTCAGCCGTGTGCAAAAACTTTTCATGTGTTCTAGTGTGACACTGCAACTAGTGTTAGAAACAAACCTTATGCTAGTAGTTGCTGCCTCTGTAGTTAAACTTTTAAAACTTCCCTCGTTATAGGTAGTATTTACGGAAACTATGGCATTTAGTTTTAAATTATTCAGACATTTTAATATTAAAGAGTATTGAATACTTAAACATGAACCTCGTATACTCACAATAAGTACATATATTGTATATCGATGGCTTAATATAAAAAAGGCCTAACTCGATTTTTGGTTACTTTACAGGAGAAGGAAACAACTTAATAAAATTCGTAAAATTTTAGATACAACATAAATTTTAATACAATTTTTAATAAGAAACAGCAACACATTTAATCTCTCATTTAAAATTTTTTTTATTTTTTTTGTGCATCTGACATTTGTCTACCAGAATAAACAAAAAACCTTATTTTGAAAAAAGTTGAGTTAGGCCTTTTTTATATTACGCCATCGATATGTATGTATGTATGTATAATAAATAAAAAAGAGAATTAATTAATAACAAATTAAACGAGTTTATCAAATATAATTAATGTATACGACACTTGTACTGGTTTTTCAATGCAATTTCAATTTCCATTTCAATACTCTTGAAATACAACAATTTAAAATCGATACATTCTTTAATAAAAAAACCTAATAACAACCCGATGTAAATCGTCATAAATATTATAAACAAATAATTAACAAATAATAATTAGCATATAACCTGATACTTAGTTAGCACTCTCTTCATTACATGTTTTACAAGAATATTCATCAAAATATTTTATTAAAATTAAAAAAAAAAATTAACATTTTTGTGGTTATTATCATGTTTATGTCCAGAGTACAATTTTTTTTTATCAAACAAAAAGTACCTCTAAGAGGAAAAAGTACTAAGGAAAAAATTTCCAGTTCTTATTACACTTAAAAGTGCACGGCCTGGAGTCTTTGTTACAAGAATGTTTATTGAAAGTAGAATATTTATGGAAAGTACTATTTTAATTAAAAAGTACCAAAGTTTTCCCCCCAAAAAGACCGAATTAGCTTTTAAAAGGTCTTTTTAGATCGATTTTTGTTTACTTAATAACTTCAAAGCATCTGTGAAGGAATGGAAGGATAAATTGCGATATTTATGATATAAAGCCAGGAGCTAATGTACATTGTAGTACGCCACAGGGTTGCATATTATTGCCTCTCATATACCCTGTTTCCTTAGGCTTTTAATCGATAAAGGTCTTGAACCAATCTATTATCCGAAGAGTACTTTTGAAGTATAAAAATCTGCCTCAATTTTGTAGAAGAGCGAAAGATGCTCTGTACGTAGCCTTGGGATTGAGCAAATCAAAAAGAACTTACGCGAATCCGGGGAAAACGAAAAATGGCGCATTACAATGAGTCTCTGGATTGGTAACCGAAATGGACAGAATACCTAGACGAAAAAGAATTACGAAACTCCATATTGGATTCCATGTCGAAGAATCGTAGGTTCTAAGTGAAGTTTAATTCGAGAATTATATACTGGCTCTGCAGAACTGTAGTTACGCCCTTATTAACATACTTTTCAATAGTAGGGAGGACACTATTGAATAGGAAGTGCAAAGTTCGAATCTACAAAGAGTTCAAAGGTAACGTTTCTTAAAACTTATTCTTAGTACAAGGAAGACATCATTTACTAGGACGTTGCGGTCGTCGTAGTCTAGTAGGTAGTGTGTTGGCTTATTAGACGTAAAGCCAGGGTTCGAGCCCCAGGCCAGACATTAAGACCAAATACAAAAAGTATTCCTTCGACGACTTCCTCTCAGCAGATTTCTGGCAAAAACTCTGAGAGTAAATAAAATTGCCATGAAAAAGTTTCTCAAAAAAATCTGTCGTTCGTAGTCGACTTTAAACTGCAGATCCCACCACTCATGTATAAAATTAACACACACGCAAAGTAAGCGGTTTGAGAAACTAAATCGTAATCCTGACTGAAGGGTTGCAATGACCAATTATGTGTTATGTATGTATTCCTTCGGCGACTTCCTCTCAGCAGATTTCTGTTTAAAACTCTGAGAGTTAATAAAATTGCCATGAAAAGTTTCTCAAAAAAATCTGTCGTTCGGAGTCGACTTTAAACTGTAGGTCCCACCACTCATGTATAAAATTAACTCACACAACATAAATGGTGTGAGAAACTAGGACGTTGTACAATGGGTCAATTCGACCTCCGGGTACTGTACTTGTCTTAATTGACAAGTAAACGTCCTCTAACCTAACCTAACCTATTAGGACGTTCGAAACGATGCCATATGTCCAAATACGGGTGGCATAACAGACGTTTCTCTTGGTCTGTTGTTGGGAATTGATTGGCCTAAGTTATAAAGCACTCTACTTCATGGAATCAAGCTATGCTGCTATTTAATTAACCACAATATAGACCGGAGATACCAGTGATCTGAAGTATGTGACTTGTACTTCAAATCAATACTCTAACGTCTCTGGTTCGTCTCCCCTCAAACTACCATTCGCGTTACAGAAAAAAGGGGTTCCCGCCTTATTTGTCTTTACGGCTTCTTAATTTATCGACAAAATTCATAAAAGACTTTCATTATCTGACCTATCATCTCGTACTGCTTCAATTTCTTGTGATACAGCATCCGATGCATCAATTTTCGTTTCATAACTGGGTATTAACATAAATTTTCTTTACCTTCTTAATAAGCTGAGTTAAATTGTTTTTGGTGAAACAAATTAGCAATTTGTGACAGAATTCGAAAAAAGAAATTACTTATTCCCCTACCCAATTTAAAGTAAACCACATTATATTTGATTATAAATAAATTACTAACGTTGAAAAATAAAAGTTAAACAAACAAACAGACAGACAGACACACATTCCTCTAATAATACTCCAAGACAGCCAGTCAGTCTATAGTTTTCGTCATCTGTTCGTGTCTCTTCACTATTGTGTGCGGTGCTTAATTCAAATACAATCTATTTAAGTGGTTGCCAGCAATTGTCAATCATGGTTATGAAAGAAATGAAAGAAGTTCGAATAACCGAAAACATTATTTTTATAATGCAAACACAGATCAAAATACTTTTATTTTTCCACTTGTATAATCAACCATTCCCCCATTCATTCCATCAGTCATTCCATCATTCATTCAATTGCATTGTTATAAAGGAGTAGAGATTTTCAAAACAAAATTCAACACCCAACAATGCAACTTAAGAAGAAAAGTCATTGATTGCATCGTAAGAAATACAACCGGAGAGGGAGTACGAAAAAATGAAATAATTTTTAAAGCGAATTAAATGATTTAATTGCAGTCAACGTTACGTTTTTACCTTTTAAAAACGTTTAAAATATGAATTCTTTGATTGCAAATAAAATAAAAATAAATATGTGTTTAGTTTATTCGCACAATTCTGTGTGCCACTGTTCACAACTTTATGTAAACAACACCAATTGCTTTATTTGTTATTCCTCTGTTTACAGTCTTTGTATAAACAATAACAATTACTAGACAATTGTTCCAAAGATCTTTGTAACGGAGATCTTCAGACCACGATTACTTTCTTCAAACACACCGCATCTTCATACAAGACTGGCTAAACTGTGGATTAAAATTTGCAAAACTTTATAAAAATATACAATTTTGAAGTGTAAAATAACTTTAATGGTAAGCAAGTTTTGTGTTTAACAAATGCTAACAGGGATAGTTTCCCATAATGTTAGTTGTTGATATTATTTTCCAAAGGAGGTCAGTGGCTTCTTAATTTTAATTTCATGCTTTATTTAGAAACATTTCAACTTCAGAAAGCAACCTTATCTAGTGCTTATCTAACTGGCGAATAAGAGTACTCTAAGCCTTATATCTTAGGTCTTATTAATTATTTGCTTTGGTTAATTGTTTATATTTTTTGTTGCTAATTATTAATTTTTTTCATTTTAAATTTCAGTTAAAATCCTTTAAATATGGCAAATGCTGGCTACACATGCATAAGAAGGACATTCTGTTGGCTCAACATTATTTTATGGGTAAGTTCTAGATTTAAAAAATTAATTTAAATTCAAATACGATTTAATGAAACCCATACCGAAATTTTTTTGAACTAAAAAGGCCGTAGTATTCAATGCTAAGTCCATCAGTATTTTATAAAGTTTAAATTCTTGTTCATTGCCAATCCCAGACTTTCTCCATATTCGTAGAATTTCTGAATCTTTTATGATAAAAGAAAAAATTTCATTCTAAGAAACACTAGTGTCGGGAGAGACTTTTTTAAGGCCAACACTAAGGGGATGATCTTCGTTCATGCAGTGCATTGTGTTGAAATTAGCAAATTAGGTTATACGAAGCAGCCGCCGTAGTCTAGTAGGTAGTGTGTTGGATTATTAGACGTAAGGCCACAGTTCCAACCCCAGGTCAGACATCAAAACGAAATATGGAAAAAATATTTCTTCGGCGACTTCCCCTCAGCAGATTTCTTGCAAAGACTCTGAGAGTAAATAAAATTGTCATGAAAGTTTTTTAAAAATCTGTCGCTCGGAGTCGATTTTAAAACTATAGGTCTCGCCACTCATGTATAAAATTAACACACACAACATGAATGGTGTGAGAAGCTAGGCCGCAATCCTAATTTAAGGATTGTAATAGCCAATTATGTATGTATGTATGTTATGTATGGTTATACAAAGAAGAGGCAGTAGTGTTTGTGGATATTAGATTCGAATCTTTTTATATTATTAGTGACAGGAAAGACATTTGAAGCAAGGACGTTCCACATATGGATAGTCCGGCTAAACAACGAATTTTGTCTGTTATGCAGTGTGTGATCCGCTCGCCAATCGACCGCAAACAGATGGACGGGTATTACTTGAGAATATACGTTTTTCGGAAACAACATCCTTATCTTGCTAGAGCAAAATCCGTTGTAGCAGCGATAGAACCGTGAAACACAAGTCATATTTCGACGATGCTCCAATAAATCAATAGAGTTACTACACTCAGCCACAAAAGTATACATAGGGTTAACAAATTTCAGAAATGTTTTAATCAATCCGTTTTCGTTGAAAATCTTTATAATTGTCTGACAACTTTCCTCGATTTTAAGACGGTCTTTTGCATTGGTTTAGAAATTTGTGAAATTTGTTAATCGGATGTATACTTTTGTGGGCCTGTGCAGATCCACAATTCAGTTTAATTTCAGATATTTTTTAACCAATGCAAAAGACCGTCTTAACATCAAGGAAACTATAAAGATTTTCAACGAAAACGGATTGGTTAAAAAATTTCTGAAATTTGTTAACCGTATGTATACTTTAGTAACTGTGTGTATATCGTCATTAATGAGCAGGAGAGGGGAAGCCTCCTGTACGCCTGTATGAGAAAACTCTAAATAGACTTTTAGGCACCGGCCCATACATGATAATTGTCTTCCATTATGGCTCGGATATAAGTGGTGTAAATAGTGTATGCTGTTATCTTCTATGCCCCTATGACCGAGAACCAACATAAATGTCTCGCTATCCCCTCCATTTAGCAGGCATTCTTATTCTTCAGTCCGAAATAAGCAACCCTAGTAGGACAGAAATCAAATAGTGTGGTAGTTAATGTGTTTGACTAAAAACTCAAGTAATCAGGTACAAACGTCACAAAGGGCGATTAGGATCAGGGAGCGCCACCTCTTGAGAAAAGCCGGTTTTAATTAGCATATTTCCTCATCACTACGTTTACAGGTCCACAGAGAACTTTTCTAGGCAACAGCAAATGATAAACCTTAGCTTAGCTGGAAAAACTTGAAGATGGGGATGTCCCCTAAGATTATTAAACAGAGGAAAAAGAGTGTATTTAATCAGTTAGATTATGGGCCAATCTATGTTTCAACTGATTTGAAGCGTTACCATTCAATTCTATCGTCTGAACTGATGTTCTCTGGAGGTGTGAACCATTGTAGTTCAAACAGCACTTGTTATTACGTGAGACACCAATACCACAATACATACATACATACATAATTGGTCGTTACAACACTTCAGTCAGAATTAATACATAGCTTCTCACACCACTTATGTTGTGTATGTTAATTTTATATATGAGTGGCGGGACCTACAGTTTAAAGTCGACGCCGAACGACAGATTTTTGAGAAACTTTTCATGGCAATATCATTTACTCTCAGAGTTTTTGTCAGAAATCTGCTGAGAGCAAGTCGCTGAAGACATATTTTTTCATATTTTCGTTTTGTTCGAGATGTTTGACCTGGAGTTTGAACCGTGGCCTTACGTCCAATAAGCCAACACACTACCTATTAGACCACGGCGACCTCTATATACACAATACACTCCAATATATTATTAGTTTTCAGTGCTATTGTTTTTATATAATATCACGGAGCAGTTAATGCTTTATTATTTGGTTTTACTAACTGTACATATTTCAATATGAGTACAGAAAGTGTAGGGTACCATAGCATCCACTTCGATTGACTTGACTGTAAGCTATTAGTGCCTTTAATGTTTTAATATTATTCACAATAAATAATCGCACAATAAAAGGTAGATGGACGGACGGACGCAATGTCTGCAAAGTTTTCTGAAATGCTCATCATTGTTGTGAAATCAACAGTTGCATGCAGTCAGCCAGCAAACATGTGTGTGAATACTTTTGTTAAAGACAATATAATAAATAATCTTTAACGAACAATCTTTGTCTGCTACGGAAATTATATTGAAAGTTTGTTTTTTCTGTATGCCAGTGTTTTTACAATTTTTTTTTCATGAATGTTGTTTCGTAACCTAAACCTAAAGGGGAGGAGGTGTAGGAGTTATAGGAGCTGTAACGTGAAAAAGGGGGATGAGTTTCAAAACACTATTTATGGTAATAATTGTGAAAATAATATTGAAAAAAATAACCTGACTTCAAATCAACACTATCATGTCATAAATTAATGACTGCCAGCCAGTAAATTACAACAAAAAAAAAACATTTTCATTCGCTCTAGTCATTCATAAACAGTGTTGAGACAAGTTTTAACTCGTTTTTTAGTTGACAAAATAAAATCTTTTTTTTTAGCAAAAATTAGGAAAAGTGAAAAATAGTAATAAAATACATAGAAAAAGAGAACATCTTTGACACTCTTTAACAGAATAGCCAGCAGACATGTTGCCAGACTCAGCTGGATTTTGTATGACTCGACTCTTATGTACGCAAACTCTAATAGGCATTCAGTGAAAGCTGGACATTGAACTTTAACGAAAACACTCAAACACATTGCAGAAAAAATTTTGTAAAGAAACAAGTCCATATATGTAGAGAAAGAGAGTGAGAGAGAGAGAGAGGGAGATAAAAGTACCATCTGGTAATGGACGTGCAGAATGTCACAAGTATAATGGCATTTTAAATTGCCTTCAAGTTCAAAATGAATAAAAAATAAAAAATAATAAAAAACTATTAATAATAACAATAAAAGTGTAGATTAACAATTAAGAAAGAGCCGCCGCTGCCAGCGAATTACTTTGTCCGAAGTCAGTTATTTTCTGTGTGGCAAATTTGATAAAAAAAAATATCACAACAAATTGCAGGAAAAAATTATTTTCTTTTATAAATTTTAATTTCAATAATTCGCGAAAGCTTGAAAGTGGATATCATGTTAGGTAAGACTGTGTGCTATATATGTATACTACAGACGCATATCCCTACCGATGCACTATGTGGCATTTTGCCTGAAAACCTGGCCAAAATTAATAGAAGTGTTTTATGAGTTAACGGCTGGAATTTTTTGATAGTGTTAGTGATAATTAGGCCCAAGGATGAACCCAACTGATTTTGGTTCAAATCGGTCTGTGATTTCGCCTAGCCCCCATACAAATTCCCCTCGAAATTGCACTTATTTACACATAATTATGGTAATTATACAACAATCATGATAAAATTTAGCACGGATCAGTTCTGTGTACTAATAAATCATGGTGTAATGTTTGGTGAAAATCGGATCAGATTTGATCCTAGTCCCCATATAAAGTCCCCTTAAGAAATTCACGTTTGCGCTTATAAATGGCTTAAAAACATCGGTATCGTGATGAAATTCGGTATGAACGTGTATTTTGTAAATCTAAATCATATTACCAAATTTTGTTATGGTCGGTCCATAATTGCCCCTTGGTCCAAAATAAGGCCCCTTAAGAAAATATGTTTAGCAATTATAATTGTCTGAAAAATGTTATTACCTCGATGAAATTCGACATGAACATGTTTAATATGAATGTGAATCATTTATGATCACATTTTATTATGATCGGATCATAACTAGGTACCACATACGGCCCATTAAGAAAATCAAACATACATCTCATATTGTTATAATAGTCGATATACATATGTAATTAAGTTTTTGAACTTCTGTGATAATTAATATTTATTTATAATATTTATTTTACATTATTTAATACTTAACTTAAAAAAATACTTAAAAAGTGAAACCAACTACAATCGTTAAAATCGTTATCATTTTCATCATAAATGTCAGGAAGGAGTAACTTCATAGTGTCTGATGAAAATGCTTTTCTATTCCTTCGCGAGTTTTGTGTACTGCAGCTTATAAAAGGGTCACTGCTTAAAAGTAACCTATTCAGGACATCTCGATCGGTATCGCTTCTACTGAATTTCCTCGCATAATTCGTACGCCATATGGCTTTATTGCCTATGGCTTTATTACACCGCGTCTAATTTTTTAATTTTTCAAAAAAAAAAGTAAAATTTTAAAAAAATTGCCAAAAATAATTGCGCAAATTTGCGCAAACTTTTCTTTTTGTTCCGGAATATAGAGAGTTCATATTTTCTTGTGGTATATAACATTAAACTACTAAAAACTACTTTTACCTTTAAAATCCTTATCTTTTTTTTAGGAAGGGTAAAAATTTATGAAATTTTTATAATTTTTAAATTTGGAACGAATAATTTTAACATTAATATATGAGATATATATATAAAAAAATAACAGAAAGTAGCAGTTGCTCATACCTTTCAAAGAAAAAAAAAATCAATATAAAATCTCTATTCGTTTAGCCACAAAAAAATATCATATAAACCTATTAAAATTTCAAAAAAACACCAAAAACGCATTTAATTTTCTTCACTTTCCTGACTTTGACATCGTCTCAAATCTACAAATCTTAACTTAAAGTCGTAAAAAATCACTATATAATGCAGAATTTTGTTGTCTATCGAACTGCATACTCAGTTTCTTACATTTCTTTAAATTCATTTTTGCCTTTTTGGCCAGCTTTTCAGGGTAAATGCCACATAGTGCGATGCTTTAAGTAAAATGCTAGTCCTTGTGCTATGACAATTACAAGATTGTAATTACTTTGGTTAGTGCTAGAACAATAGATTGCCAGAGTCTAGTAGGTAGTGATTCGACTTACTAGACCAGAATTCGTTATTATGCTAGGCTAGACGGCATGCTATATATACATATATAATACAGACACAAATTCGTACCGATGCTCTACATAAGTAAAATGCTTTTGAAATCTCCGCTTATATATAAATTAAACTCATAACTCATAAGGTTTTATGCAGTGACAATTATAAGACTGCAATTACTTTGGATAGTTTCAGAACAATGGGTTGCTATAGTCTAGTAAGTAGTGTGTTGATTTACTACACCCAGCTCTGACAGATTGAAAAATAGAAATAAGAAATACTTCTTTCGGCGACCTTCTCTCAGCAGTATTTGCCAGAATACTCGGAGTCTACTTTAAACCGTAGGTCCAGCCAACCGTTTCTTCTAGGGACATTATCTCGAGAATTTCACAAGAAATATTGTCAATTCATTTCGTTTTATTTTAATGAACTGTCTCTCCTAGATAGTCCCACCGAAGAAACCCATAGGCGATAAAGATCTGGAATCAGAATCTTTTGAAGTAATTTTTTCCCAGGAATTTGGAAAATCAAAAACACCATACGTCAGCATATTTAACTCATTGGTTCATTGCTGAAAGTAGAATTTCCATTATTAGTTTAATACCCCCTATTCTAGCAGAATCATGCAGGTACACAATTTTGTCCACATGTCGTGTATATCAACATGGATCGTGTCAGTATGGACCATCCTTAAGGGTCTGCCTTATCGAATACTTAGTACTGTGATGTCAAAGATTACTCCGATCATATAATTCTACTTGCGTTGCCAGTATTTTCAATCAAAATTTATTTGACAGTGTGCCTCCTCATAAGATCGTATCTTCCAAATCTCTGACCAACCCTGATACGTGTTATCTTCTTTTGTTTAAAGAATGATTTTTAAATCAGTAAAGAGTTAACGGGTTTTTTAAGTTTTTTGTTTAATAACGGTTGTAATTTCTTGTCTCTTATTATTTAAATAATTTTAAATTTTCTTGTATAAAAACAATTTGTTTTTATGTAAAATAAAATGAAATACATTGTATTTAAACTTCTAATGAAAGTCTGTGACTGATTCCCACGCTAATAGCTGTATAATTGGTGCTCTGAGAATATCATTTGTAATCATATTTTAAAAATTACAGTGATGGATAAAAAATTAAGAAATTTTTCATGACTATAGAATTTGACTGTTAAAAAACAAATACATGAAAGTGAAATTTAATGTCGCTGTAGTCTAGTAGGTAGTGTGTCGGCTTATTAGACGAAAAGCCAGGGTTCGAACCCCAGGCCAGACATCAAAACGAAAATAAGAAAAAAATATTTCTTCGGCGACTTCCTCTCAGCAGATTTCTGGCTAAAACTCTGAAAGTAAATAGGATTGCCAGGAAAAAGTTTCTCTAAAATCTATCGTTCGGAGTCGTCTTTAAACTGTAGGTCCCGCCACTCATATATAAAATTAACACACACAACATAAGTGGTGTGAGAAGCTAGGTCGTAAACCTGACTGAAGGTTTATAATGATCAATTATGTAAATAAAATTTAAGATATTTTATTTGCCTTTAGAACCACATTTCATTCTAATTGGGAAGTTTTTGATACTCAATCTTTAGCATATTTTAAGAAAGAAAAAGAAAAATTTGAATTTTTTCAATAAAATTCAGCAAAAAGTCTAATAGGTTCCTAATTCTTGCTTATATTGCAAACTGTTAGAAAAACTTGATAAAATTTTTACAAAATTTAGCACAGCTCACTTGGATCATATCAGGGATCTTGTTGTATTATCCTTGCGTTTATATTACCATAAAGTTTTAATGGTATTTCTCTGCTGTGCTGACAATTTTAGTGCACAAAAATCTTTCCCCTGAGATACACAAGTGCCAAATGATGACAAGCAGGGTGCATATTCAGTCTTTGAGTGTCTAAGGAACATTTTAATGTTATGACTTCTTTGTGGTCCTAAAAATGTATTCTAGGCTGATTTCACGCAAATCTTGTACTTCGTATGTACAGTCACACAGATAATTATACGTACCCCCCTAAAAATCATTTTTTTAAAAATGATAATATATGGACAAGTCAACTGATTTTTGCGCCAATTTTTTTTTGTTTTCCGTCACAGCCGAACAAATTATATTTGTTCTCATCACTAAATATTACATTTGCCCAAAAATCAGTTGACTTGTCCATATCTTGGCTTTTTTCTCGGCATTCGGCTGCGGAAATCGTTCTTTCGCAAAACACTTCGACCTGTTTCGGAATGTACAATAACCTTGTGATCACTTTCCGAGGTATTGCATATTTCTACGGCTGTAGTCCTAGGATTTTTATCCACAATACATTTTATATACCGGGCTACCCTTGGAGAAATTTTATACGAAATATACGTCGTACGTATAATTTTCTGTGGTGCCATATTGGTTTTAAGCAAACTGTAGTCACAAATTCATAGATTTTGGGAATCTTTTTTCTTTATTTAAGTAAATGTGTCGTTACAGACGCTAATGTAATTAAATTTTAGATTAGAACTTCATTACTTTAAAAAAAATGATTTTTAGGTGGGGTACGTATAATTATCTGTGTGACTGTATATCCAAAAAGAGTCAGATTTGTTTTATTTGCCTTCAAATTGACTAATTTTTCTAAGCTTTCTTTTGTGGATGAGTGACATCTGTGTGAGATTATTTGTTTGCCTCTCAAGAGAGGAACGCCAATCTCTCATCTAAAGCATAGAAATTCGGTTCTGAATATGTTCAAACTCCCACCATTTTACCACGCCCACTAAGGACGCATGTAAAGCGCTAATTCCACAAGGTCACTTACAATCGGCAGACATAAATCTTTAAACTTTGAAGCGGCTAAACAAGGGTTATTCTCAGGGAATCCGTGCACATGTACATGTACTTTGTATTGTATTTAAAAAACGTTTCAGGGGCCGAGGAAAAGCGAGTAATATTTAGATGCAATAGACTTAAATCTGCGGTTAAAAAACGAATTATTTTTATAATTGGCTGTACAATTCGTTGGATGTTCTAGCAAATCGAAAGAAAATTGAATCAGTAGCATTTTCAGCGTGCCATCTAGAAGACTCATCAAGAATACTCTTTCGAATTTCGAAAGATCGGTTCATATATTAGTATTGGATTCTATGGAGTAAAAACATTACAAGGGATGAAGTATTTCTTCCACCGTTTTAGTAACCTTTTCAATCCTCCATTGGAACCTTCTACAATACATACTGTGTCCACCGTAACAGATGACATATTTTTAATTCCAGGGTTATGAACTTACAAACAATATTCGGTCTAACGTGCTTTGTTTCTCACAAAGCTTTGAATTTTGAAGTAAAGACGATGCAGTCACCATCCAAACAATCTTATTCAAATCAGTTGTGAACTACAATTATATGCATACATGAGCCAAACAATAATGATGAGAAATAAATGGATTTAAAAGAAAATTCATTTATTTATAAACAATGTATATTGACCTGAAAAGTTGTTTTAATTTTTGTAGGTTAGCAAAGATTAAAAAAAAATAAATGAAAATTATTCACAAATGTTACGAGTAACTTCCTTCTTAAAATTCTTTATTATTTTTAATCCCCCTCTCCAAAAAAAAATTTATAAAAAAATACAACTTAATTAAACTGTCATAATACTTTTATAAGCCACTGTACATCATAATAAAGTAATATTTTCCATAATTTTCCCTTATACTGTGTCATTATCATGGCTTGCATTCGCATCAACATTATGTTACGTGCAGTATCATAACGATTGCGGCTTATTTACGAAATAATTTGTTTTTTTTTACCGTTTTTTTCTCATTTATTTTCCCCGTTACTTACTTACTTGTATTTGAATAACAAATAATAATATTTTGTTGTTGTAATTGTAATTATATTTACAACACCTACAGACAACGATACAAACAAACTCAAAACAAATACAACAATTTCCATTTCAATTATTTTTCTGTTTTTTGTTTTTGTTTTTATGCAACATCACATACATACATAGCTTTGTAGTTGTGCTTTTCTGGGAGCTGGTATATGGTTGCGTCTTTCTTATGAGGGCTATGCTACTCTGCTGCCCGATCATGCTGCCTTGAGTGCTGATTCAGTGTTTCTATGCATTGGCGTTATTGGATTTGTGACATCATTCCTGGGCTGTTGTGGTGCCTGGGTGCAATCCAAATGTCTTTTAGTGTTGGTAAGTAAGTGACCTTTTATTTGAAGAATAAGTTTTTAATTTTTTTCTCTTTTAATTTCAGTATTTTATGCTGATTATAATGCTGTTTTTGAGTGAATTCTTAATTGGTTCGATTGCTTTTATATTCCGCGGCGGTTTGAGTCGCACTTTGGCAAATGAATTGCGTTTTGGCATCGAACAACATTATAATGCTTCAGATCGTGGCTCTTTAATAGCACCCTCGGTAGCCACTATATGGGATAATGTTCAGACATCGGTAAGTTATACATGCCAACTTTACATTTAACTTTTCTGTAAAGATTTCCGAAGTAATCAAGGATTTGTGGGTTACCAATTCGCTCGAGTTAAAGCCTAGTAAACGCACTAAGCAAGTTCTTATAAAGGGTCCGCCAAATAACTTTTTTTTTGAAAATGCTTTAAAAAAAACTACTGAATATTTTCTCAAATTTCTTTTTTTATTTGAAAGTACAATCATTCCGGTTAATAATGGAAAATAATTTCATTCAAATGGCTGCCTCGGCTGGCCATGCAGTAGCCTACACGATCGGTCCAATTTTTAAGCAAATTATCGATTGTGTGCAGCTGTATTTCACCAATGGCTTCACGAATATTGTCATTTAAAGCGACAATTGTCTCTGGCTTGTCGGCGTAACATTTATCTTTGACGGCACCCCACAAATAATTGTCCAACGGTGTCAAATCGCAGCTCCGAGGTGGCCAAACGACTTCAGCTCTGCGGCTGATAATGCGATCTTCAAAAACAGGACGCAAAACATCGAATGCAGCTTCGGCTGTGTGGCACGTAGCGCCGTCCTGTTGAAACTTAATGTTGCCAATATCCTCCTCTTCAATTTTTGTGAACAAAAATTCGTTCAACATGGCCCGATAACGATCGCCATTGACTGTAACGGCCACTTCTTGCTCATTTTCGAAGAAAAATGGCCCAATTATGCCTCTGGACCAAAATCCGCCCCAAACAGTGACTCGTTTTGGGTGCGTCGGCTTTTTAATGTATGCGTGCGGGTTTTCGGTGCCCCAAATGCGACAATTTTGCTTGTTTACATAAATTTTTTTGCCAAAATCGGCATCTTCTGTAAGTCGATCGCAGGCCCACTGATTATGGCCCCTCGTCTCGTTAAATATAGAGCCTGAGGCATAGGAACATACTGGGAAATATAAAGACAGATAAGCAGCTTTCCATAGTTTGCACAACGTTACGACTTCTGTTAGAACTGGAAGCAAGCCATGATTTCGGCCCCTTCTTGACAGTAGATGCACTGATTTCATGATGAGAATGAATAGGAGCTACATAGCCTTAGCAGAGTCGTTGATTATCGGATATTATCTCATAGAGAAATATGCACAGCAGATGTGTGCAAAGTGTCTGCCTTTTTTAATTTGCATTCAATGTTCTTAATCAAATTAAGTGGATCGTGATTCACTGTATTTTAAATTTTTATTTTCCGCCAAATTAAGTTGACGTAAACCCCTTCTATTTTTTGTTATTTTCAGTTTGAATGTTGTGGTGTTTCCTCTTACGAAGACTGGTATGATATACAGTCGTGGAGTGGCAAACGTTGGGTACCGGAATCCTGCTGTAAACCCATCTTTGAAAATCGGGGCATTTTAACCGAGGGCTCAGGTGATAGCCTACTAATACGTGTGGATTGTGGGAGGTAAGTAACTACACTCCTCATGCAACATTTATTTTCACGAATTACTAAATCAATCTGGTCTTTAAAACAGATCCGAAAATCCTGCACTATGGTGGGATAAGGGCTGCATACACTCTCTACAACACTGGCTAAACGATAAGCTCAATGTAATCGGTGCTGTTGGCTTAGGTATTGCATTTTCACAACTCTTCGGTTTGATAACATCGATGCTGCTATTTTGTACGGTTAAACATAAACGAGAATCTGATACTTACAAGTCATATTCACCCTCCATTGATCCACAAACACGACCGAGTAGTTGGGAGGATTGAACAAAGCTTTAAGTGAAGGATTTCAGTTTTCTTCGCTAGTTTAGACCAATAAAGCAGACCAACGAGCAGAAGCAGAAGCTGAAGAAGAAGTGGAAGTAAGTGTATAAGAGTGTGCCTTTTTTTGGTCTTCACTGCAAAAAAAAAGAGTCATTACAATGAGTGCCAAATAAACAAAGAAAACAATAACAATAACTATTTATAATAGTCCCTATAATAATAATTAATACAATAGTCCTCGTATCCAAAAAGTATCGTATATTTTTATTATTAGTTTTCATTTTTATTTTCTTTAGTTTTGTTAGTTTGTTAATGCAAAAAACCAAATGAAACCAATTTTATTTATTGGTTTAAATACGTTTTTTTTTGTTTGTAGTTTTAAGCATAATTATTTAATTCTTATTCTTTTTAAATGCAATTAAAGAAATTATTTATAAATTACAATGATATCCTTGCCTTTATTGGCAATGGTAAGTTTGTAATTGATCAAGTTATACTGCCTACATATGTATCTAATATAGAAGTAGTGATAATGAACGACATTCCAATGAAACCTTTGAGCTGTTTTAGAAAATACTTTAAACCCCTCTAGGAATTTTAGAGTTCTTTTTCAAATTCAAAAAAAAACCTAAAAAATATTGTAAATTAAATACGATTCTGCTTGAGGTACAAAACTTTCCTTCTGGATTAAATTTTCTTTCGATTTAAAATATCGATAACACAATATGCCATTTAAAAATTTTTTGATTTATATTTTGAAATCCATCTTCCTTAAAATTAAATTAGAAACTATTTTTTCAATGAAAAGAAGCATTATTTCGAATAAATTTCTGAAAAAAACTTTTTTATCGGCTTAACACGTTCACGGAGGTGCGTGTCGCCGTTGGCTCGCACTAGACTGCCCTACGATACCGTTGCATTGTTGGATTGCCTATGCTGCATAATAGCTGCCCTCTGATAAAGCGCAAAGCACAAAGTGCAGTCGCCAGTGGGTGAGAAGCATGAATTACAATGCCGCCATTAACGTGTTAAAGTTATTTCCATATCATTCAGAAATATCGAATATCGATAAATTTCAAATATCGAAAGCAAAGATTTGTTCTGGTGTTTCTTCTTCTTTATCTACTAGTTGATATGCTTGTATATGTTGGGTTATGTTAAATTGCTAGTCGCCTTAGCATTATTCACGTGATTGTTATAAAATACCACTGCCTGTACTGTATGCCTCTGGGTAGACAAGATTCAGCTTCAGATTAGATGTGCATTAGCCATTCATAAGCTAACCATAAGATAAAATTGTTTGGGAATTGGTCTTGGTCTCCAATTTCTTTTATCAAGCGTCGAGAGGCCTACTATTTTCTCGACATCTTTATAGAACACTTTTTTTGCTGGAGTATTTGTTCTCATCTACATTATAGTACCTATCAAACGCAAACCCAATGCATTTTTTTTTTGAACACAGTCAGTGAACATGAATCTCTGCCTGGATCATTGATGTTATTGCCGGATTCTTATTGACTAAAGCCATTTTTTTCATTCGCTGAGTATCAAGGATAAACTTCTGATACTCCTACTTCTCATACAGGTTTTATTGTGATTGAAGCCTTGCCTATTTTTCTGCCCTTCATAATGATTTTATTGACCATAATTTTTTCGATTTTTAGCAAGTCGTTGTCTCTTCCCTTCTATAGCATTTGCATCTCAGCTTCTACATCCCGCCAGCATCAAGATTGACCTTCTGATACTCCCCATTCGTACATAGGCTTTATTACCGTTAACTCCTGCGTATTGCTTCCGCTATCTTTAATGAAATTATTGACCGTAATTTTTTCGATCTTAAGCATCTCGTTGACCCTTCCCTGTATAGCATTTGCATCCCTGTATCGTCTAGATTCGAAGCACTTTTGGTCAAACTGAAGATGATGAAACTTTATGCCCTTTGCAGGTGAAATGAAGACAAAGTATAAAGGACTAAAGTACTGCACATCATAACCAACCTATTTGTGATAGAGTCCTAATAAGTACACCAATCCAGTATCCAATATCATCTGATATTCAATTTCTCCTACTCTATATCAGGGCCTTTTGTTCAGAAGTTGTAGTATATGGCCGTTAAGTATACTATTCAAGGCTTCTCATGCAATTAGCAATCCTTGTCTACTCTTTTATTTGGGAGCATCCCTCATAGAAGCTATAATACATTGTCCTTAAGCATACCAGACGGGCTTGAAGCTGTCTTTTCTTCTAAGACATCATCTTTGCAGAAGTTCTTGTACGTTGTCTTCAATAACTCTGGTCAGGTTTCTAAGATCAACTCGACTAGTAAATACTATTCGGTGCTTAATAAAAATTTTTACCACCGATTACTGATTTACCACCGATTCAGAAAGATTTACTCTCCTAATTATTAATACAATCATCAGCAATTTCAAATGTGTCACTATCATGTTCAGGGCCTTTACGAATGTCTTCTACCAACATGAACGGCATTTGAATATTCAAGAACACCTCTAATATATTCCCCAATAATTTTAAATTTCGAAGATCCAGAGAATTCTAGTAGCAATCGAGTGATATCGTGTAGGTGTACTGAACTCTAACTGAAAGAGTACTTTTTTGCATCAAATGGTTCTTTTGAAAAAAATATTTATTTATACTTAATACATGGAATAGAAAAACTAACGTACATACGTTCCGTGGACGTTTGGCTAACCGGGGCTAAAGAATAATTCCACCTTTAGCATTGCGTTGAACATGTTGCGAACGCATTAACAGTAGAAAAGCGCAAAACATAAAATATGTAATAATAAAAAGTATGAAAAGCGACGCGGGGGTACTGTCGAATTTTTGAAATGGAAAAGTACCGAAAAAAGTACTAAAGTACTGAATTTTTTAACACTTCTGTATAGTCTTCCTCCACAGTTCTTGATCAGACTTCTTATAAAGCATCATTTGATCACTATCGTTTATAACAGCGTTTGATTTATTTACTGCCTTACATGATGCACTGGAGTTCATTATAAACGAATTCGACTGTAACCAATTCAGATCGATGCCAACATCAAAGCGGTAGCATTAAGCGCCCAATAACGTCATCTTTATTTCACATTATTTATCATATAAAGAATTTTAACATCATGTACGGATGTATTCATATTTAAAAATCAAATTTTAGCTTGGAAATATACTTACAAATGTCAAGTCGGTTGCATTGTTTGATTTCTGGTCATCAGTCGACAATGCTTGGAAATATTTTAAAATATTAAAGTCAAGGTTTAAACACGTCTTTTAGTAGGTGTTCAAGACATGCATGCGTTTTGGACATTTATTTTCTACAACTAAATTTCTAGCCATCAGTCAACAACTCTTGATAAGGAATCTTGTCATAAACAGTCTTCTAAATAAGTGCGAATGTTTCACTAATTTTTTTCGGTTTCACAGCTCAAAGGTTTAATTTAATTTCTATAAAATTTATTATGCATTTTACGAGTATACATATATAAAAAAATATTTAAAGAAATGTGCATCAGTTAAATGCAAATACAATTCGAATAAATACATAAGCAAACATAAGAATAGTCTTCCAAAACCTAGAATTTCTTCAATTTAATCGAAATGAAACAAAATCAAATTAAATTAAAACAAATGTTAGTTAATTTTATATTTTTAATTTATATTATTATTATTATTATAATATCAACAAAAACAAAAACAAAAACAAACAATAACGATATTAACTTATTTATTATTTAATAAAAAAACACTTAAAAAAATAATACAAAATGTGTGTTTTACGATATGAAAATGAAAAATAAAAAAATTTAATTAAAAAATAAAATTAAATAAAATACCAAAAAAACAACAAAAACAATAATTGTCTCTATAGTTTCATAGACCCACTAATTTACCACCTATAACATCCAGTTGGGCCGTAATGCCTTTAGATATGGAACGAGCAATTTCTTTGGGTTTCTAAAATACAAATTCACGTGAGTATGAAAACCGCGCATTAAATAAGTATTCTTACTTGTATTAGAGTGTTTAAGAGGTTAGAAAATGCCTCATAACCATTAACCAGACTTCGCGAAATGCCATCAAACATATCGCCATTGTTGCCATATTTCTCATGTTCACTTATTGTATCCAAAATGGGTACAGGCTGAAAGTAGAAAAAATAAAACACACGTTAAAAACGGAACTTGGTGGAAAAAAATCTGCCAAGTGTATGCAATTTAGAACGTCAGAGACATAACAGTGTTTTTCTCATAAAACCCCATCGTTTGATTGATTAACTGTATAAAAGCGGTTCCAGAAGTGGTTCCAAACTTAGCCGAACTTAGCCGACAAAGACAATACAACAAATTTGAAAATATTTTTTATTATTTTCCAACAAAATCTACCTTTAGCCCTAGATATACTTTTCACAGGAATATCACGATATCAACTGCAGCCTCTTTATTTATATTTTTCTAAGAAAATAATCACATGCAATAGAATCTAGGGAATAAGGTGTTTAAGAGATCAATTCGACCTTTATTTCATTGACTTATGTCATTATAGTGAAGTCGCCGTGGTCTAGTAGGTAGTGTGTTGGCTTATTAGACGAAAAGCCAGGGTTCGAGCCCCAGGCCAGACATCAAAATAAAATACAAAAAGTATTTCTTCGGCGACTTCCTCTCAGCAGATTTCTGGCAAAAGCTCTGAGAGTAAATAAAATTGCCATGAAAAGTTTCTCAAAAATATGTCGTTCGGAGTCGACTTTAAACTGTAGGTCCCGGCACTCATGTATAAAATTAGCACACACAACATAAGTGGTGTGAGAAACTATGTCGTAATCCTGACTGAAGGGTTGTAATGACCAATTATGTCTGTATGTAGGTCATTATATTAGCGAATTTGTGACTCATATACCATAGCTTACTTGACCCCGTTGTACTACTGAGAGTACATATAACTCCTGCTGGGCATTTCTCAAACAAACTATCTTTGATTAGGTACAAGGGACATGTCCTGTTATAACTACTATGAGGTTTGTAAGATGAAATCTTTTCAGATTTGTTGCGTGTTCTGGAATGTTGTTATCAGGGATGTGCATGTCGTTATCATAAAAGAATGAATCCTGTATCTTAGTTATAAAATTAGGATCGAGAGTGGGTTCAAGTATTGTGTGGCCGATAGGTATACTCAGGCCAACCATGTCAAAGATTTTGTCATGACCATATTTTCTATACTGCCATGCTCCTGCTACATTCAGTCTCATTGTCGTTTCCTCAGCCGCTTCTTTGTCAATACGTCTGGAAGTAGCCAGTAAAGGATGCTTTAGATAATGTAGTTCAAAGAGCACTTGTTATTATGATCGCCATCATCGCTATAATGCGTTCAAACCGAAATTAATGATTACTTTTCTGTAAACTCAAGCGCTGAAGTGCCATTTCGTAGGTTTGAGTAAACATTTTTAGGTTCAATATCCCGGTTTAGATTGTTACTCTTTTACAAAAGAAAATAACAGTTGCCGCTTTACTGGTTCTTGATTGTGTATTCAAGTTTAGTTTTGTGTTTGTTTGATACTAGGGGTACAACATATAAGAACTTTATCTCTTTGTACTAATCCTGGATGTGTTAACTCTCAGTCTACAAACGTTGCACCATTTCGATAGTGCTCAAATTTACGAGTTTCCAAACGTAATTTCGGATCCTGCAGTCGCTAGTGGCTCTTCATTTGCATAGGCGGTAATCTTGCAGAATATTTTATACATGGGTTTTAGATGAGTGTTAAAATTGAGTTTCTTTTAAAGTGATTAAGCATTGAAAATCCACTTTTTATGTGATAATGTGGCAAAAAATTTCTTTAAACCATTATTATTAAGCCATAAAATGCTAAACCATCCACAACTACAATTATTGGTTACTTACCTGTGTTTTATCCACAAGAAACTTTTGTGAATTATCATAGAAACTCAAAACTTTCGAAGGTATGGCTTCCTTTTCTAAATTCACAGATTCCCGGGTCTTCTCAGCAGCTTTAAACAGAGAAATCTGGAATACAAAAAACGAAAACAAAAATATGGTAAGGAGTCATGGTTATTTTAAGCTGTATTTAAAAAAATCGCCGTAGTCTAGTATATAGTGTGTTGGCTTATTAAATAAAAACTTGTTGTTCATTCTATGAATTAGACATCTCGAACGTAATGAAAGAAAAAATAAAATACTCTCAGCAGATTTCTAGGAAAAACTCTGAATGTAAATAAAATTTCCAATGAAAAGTTTCAAATTATTTTAAAATTCGGTTTGAAAGACTCTAGCAATTGCCTTTATTTAGATCGATTAAGGTTCAATTTTAAGCATTTCTTTCAAGCCATTAATGTGGAAGCAAAGGAGCAGTTTTTTTTTCCTCAAAAAAAAAGATGCAAATTCTTCCGATGGAAGCTTTGTTGTTTCCGTTTATAAGGTTTCGAATGAGATTACTTGTTTCTGTCTATGAGGTTTAGACTGAAGTGGGTAGATTAGTGAACGCATAATAGATGAATAGCGTTGTTAATTACAGCCAAAGTTGGCTGGTGGTTTTTCCGACGACAGAACCCATATTATGTTAGAAATTTTTTTATTTCCTTTCGTTCTTTTTAGATACATAAGGCAGTTCGAAAACTACTGAATATTTTCTCAAATTTCTTTTTTTATTTGAAAGTACAATCCTGCCGGTTAATAATGGAAAATAATTTCATTCAAATGGCTGCCTCGGCTGGCCATGCAGTAGCCTACACCAGAAGATGCCGATTTTGGCAAAAAATCATCTTTTCAGATGAAGGTCATTTTGATCTGAGCGGGTATGTAAACAAGCAAAATTGTCGCATTTGGGGCACAGAAAACCCGCACGCATACATTGAAAAGCCGACGCACCCAAAACGAGTCACTGTTTGGTGCGGATTTTGGTTCAGAGGCATAATTGGGGCATTTTTCTTCGAAAATGAGCAAGGAGTGGCCGTTACAGTCAATGGCGATCGTTATCGGGCCATGTTGAACGAATTTTTGTTCACAAAAATTGAAGAGGAGGATATTGGCAACATTTGGTTTCAACAGGACGGCGCTACGTGCCACACAGCCGAAGCTACACTCGATGTTTTGCGCCCTGTTTTTGAAGATCGCATTATCAGCCGCAGAGCTGATGTCGTTTGGCCAACTCGGAGCTACATTTTGTGGGGTGCCGTCAAAGATAAGTGTTGCGCCGACAAGCCAGAGACAATTGACGCTTTAAAGGACAATATTCGTGAAGCCATTGGTGAAATACAGCTGCACACAATCGATAATGTGCTTAAAAATTGGACCGATCGTGTAGGCTACTGCATGGCTAGCCGAGGCAGCCATTTGAATAAAATTATTTTCCATTATTAACCGGAAGGATTGTACTTTGAAATAAAAAAAGAAATTTGAGAAAATATTCAGTAGTTTTATTTTTAAAGCATTTTCAAAAAAAAAAGTTATTTGGCGCACCTTTAGTATTAGGTGTAAGAATTTTTTTTTGCTAGCTGAGTCCTACTCTTTCTCAAGAATTGACACTGCATGACCTTTCTTGATGTGGAGTAGCCACGGATATGGCCCCTAAATTTATAAAATTCGAATATACTGATGACCATGATATAGGTAACTACATTACGCCAACTCTGTATACATAGAGAGTTCCTTTTATAAAACAGTAAAAGCTTGGTTCTGAGGTCATTATATGACCTTTATACCACATATATTGCAGTTGTTTATTCATCTTAGTTCTGGTGAAGATACAAAGTTTTCATTGTGGTTTAAAATTTTAAAACCATGAGGCTGTAATTCTTCTTTAAATATTCAGGAAGTTCTTGGCTGTCCATAGATCAAAGATAACATCAACAATGAACTTTCTTTGAAAGATAACGCCAAGCCTCATACATCAATAGGGAGGGCCTATCCTATACATTCTGTAGGAGATTGTTATGCATTATTCTTATACATACTGGACTTGGCAAACGAAAAGCTTCTTTCGAAAATGAAACGCTAAATAAGTGCTTAAGATTTGGAATTTTCCACTTTGTTTTTAATTCATAGTCTAAACAGATATTGTTTTTATAAAATTTCAGTTCGGTTTTCTTGTAAATCTTTTTGATGGTCATGTTGAATTAATTTTAAAAAATTTATTCAAAATTTAAATTTAATTTTTTTAAATCATTTGTTGTTATTGTCAATAAAATTACTATTTCAAGGGCACTATTAAAAGCCCCATGTTAAATACCAAATAGTTTTTGTTTTTGTTTTTTCCATCTTGTTTTATTTATTTTTGAAGAAGCAAACTTCACACTTATTTCAGTTAATTTGTTTGTTAACTTTCGTAATGCAATCACACACACATACACATACACACACATAAATAATATATTAAAATTTAAATAAAATATGAACAAAATACCCTTAGCCCGGAATCTGATGAACTGCCTTCAGCTTGAGAGTGTAAAGCCAAATCACCATCTAATTCGGTTTGTTGGGTCACAGCAGATTCTGACTGGTAGGTACCATCACTATTAACAACGGGATGCATTTGACAAATGCCCATAAAAACACTCAAAAAGATAATTAATGGCTTTAAATTATTTAAAAATTCCATTTTGTTCAACTAAAATATATGAAAACCGTTAATGGCTCCAAAAGAAAAAAACAAAAATGCACTAAAAACGCGAACACAACCAGACGGAATTGGTTTAATGACTGAATTAAAGCGCTGCCAATGAATTGAAGACAATTTAAGTCGGGGCCAAAAATCACAAAGAGCCATACAAACAACCATACAGACGTATAAACAAACAAGAGTTACAACACTAACCCAATAAGAAAGCCAAAAAAAAAGCTTTTCGAGTTTTTTTGTTCAAACAGTGCTCATCGATCGATCGTATTACCTGATGGCCAGCAAAACACTCTCGAGTGTTATCTCTGCCTATGCATTGCTTCAGCCAGCATCATTATGTCCATGACCATTTAATCCAGAGACTTGACATACAAGGAAGGAAGCAGGCTATTCTGCTTATATGGGCTCTAAATTAAAAAATTGTGGTTACAATCGCTTGCCGACATAAACACATATGCTTCAGCTGATTGATCCAGTTATTCAGACAAGGAAAATAATTTTTCAAAATCAGTCGGGGATAATTGATAAGTTTTCTTTGGCAAATGAAAAGAAAGTGTCAGCGGGAAACCTTATAAAAATATTCATACACATATGCACACATACACACACACATTCCAAAATGTTGTGTAATAGACGTGTTTACTGTTTACCGTTGCTTTTCGTTTATTGGTATTTGTAGATTGGCATTAAATAAGAGATGTTGGCCAAAAGCAAAAACTGCAAACAGTTTTCTGTTTAAAACTAGTTGGCCTATTGACTGACTTTGTAATCGCTTACGAAGAAAAATAAAGAGAGAGAGAGGGAGAGAGAGAACAAGAAAGAGATTGAAATTTAACAGCAAAAAGCTTTCAACACAAAGCTTTAAAACAAATGTAGTCAAAAGCGAAGGTTGGCAACGTATAAATAACGGTATATTCAATTTAAATTGCTTCTTATGCCGAATAATTTTGTATGCACTGACATTAAGTGATTAGAGCTTCTATACATACATACATATACCCTTCAGTCAAAATTACGATCCAGTTTCTCACATCACTTACGTTGTGTGCGTTAATTTTTATACATGAGCGGCGGGACCTACAGTTTAAAGTCTATTCCGAATGGCTGAGAAACTTTTTCTTGGCAATTTTACTTACTATCAGGGTTTTTCTCAGAAGTCACCAAAGAAATATTTTTTCAAATATTCGTTTTGATGTCTGACCTGGGATTTGAACTGCGACCTTACGTCTAATAAGCCAAAACACTACCTACTAGACTACGGCGACAGCTAGAGCGCGTTTATTCTTCTCTTAAACGTTTCAACGGACTATAGCAATCTTCACAACGTAACAAGTAGCACTGAGGTACGTATTTTTCTTGCATTCTTGCATAATATCCTGCTTTGCGTGAAACCGTTCGTCTTACAGAAACAGGCCTTTAATTTCTAAGTTTTTGAACTTTGGTTTCACAATTCTCTTCGCATTCTGTCTTGCTACGCTACCTTTTACGTCGTTACGTTTCAGTTTTTACTACAACTACTTTATTCTGTTCCGTGCTACGTGGGCCATTTATGTGACTCAATTTTAATTCTAAAAGCGTGTCGCGCACAAGGAGACATTTTGGGGGAAGCTTAAAGAGATTTCTCACACAATTTAATGATGAAGATGGTACAGCGTAGTAGATCAAATGCTTGACATTTAACTCGTGTAATCCGTATTCAAATTTATCATGATTTTTGAATTTTAGAAATTAAAAGTTTTCAATCTACCTCCTTAATAACCCATCCTAGAAATCCCTTGACGCCCTCTTGAGAGAATAATATCAACAGCGAACATCATAGGAAAGTCAAGCAGCACTATCTCTCGACTGAGAAAGAGCATAATGACCGAAGTTGGTTACCATTACGTCCACGCATTGGTGTGTCGAAGGTGATCTATTCTTAAGGGCTAGCAAATGCTTCCAAAAAATTTACTGTTACTGACGCCTATCAAATGAGTAGTGTTCCATTGTAGATTACCTAGCAGCTTATGGGCTAGCAAACGAGTGAAATAAATTGATTGTAAGTTGGTTACCATTGTTTATTACATGACTAGTGTTCATTTAAGGTTGAGGCTACAAACGAATGTATGGGCCAAAGCGGAAAGAGAATGTGCCTGTACTATTGCACGGCATACGTGCTACTGTTATAAGCACTTGACCTCATTGGTACTGGACAGCATTCACAGAGTCTATCTATGCTTGTTGGTAATCACTGGTAATCTTCTTGTAGGTGTACACCTGAGAAGATTAAAGTCTTCTGAAGAAGTTTTAGTGAAGAACTTTCCATGAACTGACACAGAATAAAACCATTACATTAAAGGTTTCAAGAACATTTTTAACGAATTGGCTCGTGAGGTGACAATGGGCGTCAGTAGGCTTTATGGATTCAAAAAGTTTGTAGGAAAATGAGGTTGATTATGGACAATTAGGTCATTGTCAAAGAAAACTCTAAGAACCTTTTTCTCTGGGTTAATTGCAACTTTGTTTTGGTTCGGGCATAACCAGTGTTGCAAAATTTTAATTTTGAAATGGTACTGAACTCTAACTGAAAGAGTACTTTTTGCATCAAATGGTACTTTTGTAAAAAATATTTATTTTTACTTAATACACGGAATATGAAATAGAAAAACTATCGTATGTTCCGTGGACGTTTGGCTAACCAGGGCTAAAGATTAAATTCCACCTTTAGCATTACGTTGAACATGTTGCGAACGCATTAACAGTAGAAAAGCGCAAAACATAAAATATGTAATAGTAAAAAAGTACGAAAAGTGTCACGTGGGTAGTGCAAAATTTTTTAAATAGAAAAGTACCGAAAAAAGTACTATAGTACTGGATTTTTCAACACTACGAGGCCAGTACGAGGAATGCAGTTGGAAGAAGTGCGGGTATCGATTTCACAGAGCCGTAAGAAACTAAAATAATGATTGGTATACTTATACTTCACTTTGTCCCAACGTTGCCCTTAAGCAAGTATGTATTGCTTTCTCTGAAAATATTAGGCGTGGTTACTTAAAATTTAAACGAACATTTTTTGAATAATTATAAAAAAATCAATAACAAAATAATTTAAAAAAAACCTAAGGCGGTAAGCCTATTTATACGTTTTTTATCAAAATTTCAAGCCTTTTTTAAATATAAAAAAAACATTATCGAGAAATCTATTATCTGTTCTAATAAGTTTTTTAATTATTTGTTTTTAAAGTGGAGGCAATACTAACGAAAAATAATTAATGAATCAGCAGATAGCTTATCTATGATCAGTATGATGATTGCGGTTCAAAAATTAATAACACAGTGATAGCAAAATTTAGAAATTTTAGACAAATAGCTCTTACAACTGCATTTTAAGCTCTTTCGTCAGATGTAGGGTTGGTTCGTCGTTAATATGATGGCTTAATCTCTTAAGCGACCACTGTGTGGCATTGCGAACAACTTTATGTGAACAACAACAATTGCTTTATTTGTTATTTCTCTATTTACACCCTTTGCATAAACAATAACAATTACAAGACAATTGTTCGACATATCTTTGTAACGGAGACCTTCAAACCATGATTGATCTCTTTAAACAAACCGCGTCTTCACACAAGACTGAGTGAACTTTACGGACTCACTCGAAAGTTTTTAAAGGCGAATATGCATGGCTTCTCGAAATCTCTATAAATGTAAACATAGTTGTTTCATTATTGTTGTTTGTGTATTTTGTTTACATTTATTCTTGTAGTTTTTGTTGTTGTATTTTTGTTTACTTGTTTACATTTTTTTTATGCTGGCGTTTGTTGTTGTATTTTTGTTTACTTGTTTACCATTTTTTGTATGCTGGTGTTTGTTGTTGTATTTTTGTTTATTTGTATATCATTTTTTGTATGCTGGTGTTTGTTGTTGTATTTGTGTATATAATTTCAATGTTAAGCGATATAAAAGCAAAACACCAGTATCTAGATTTTTTCGTAACATTATTACGTTGATATTTGCTTGCCATCGTTTATGGTTTATTGGGTTATATTGTCCTCATAATTTTAAACCATTTTGTAACACTCTATTGTATTAGATTTCAAAATAATCATTTTTTTGTCGTATTTATATTGAAAATACAATTGAACACCAATCATAGATTTTGTTTAAAAATATATTTTCGAGAGCTTTATTGCTTCTCTCGCTAATGTTTCGCATACAAAAGTTAATGCTGGCAGAATATCGTGACATCTATGAACCGGTACTCGTAGAGAATCCCTTTACCCAAGTCACCGAATATGGCGAAGGATTAAGGCAATACCATATAGGTCGGACAATTGCTTCAACACAATTAAGTTTCATATTTAAAAACGTTGTGTATTTATTTTTTTTCAGGTTTAACCCGTACAAAAATCATATTTGGTTGTGATGACTTTGATTCAATCGATCTGGATGAGTGTTATTACAAGGGCTTGGATCCCGAAATCGAAACATTTCAGTTGGTTAGTCTAATGCCATTGCAGTTTATCAAATTAAATTTCTGTCGCAAACGTGGCAGGGAGATGATGCGCATTTGCATTTGTGGTGAGGAGGAGAAGCCCATGCTTTTTGAATTTGGTGGCCATTTGTATAAGAGTGTAAGTCGGTTTTGAAAATTTGTAAACATTTTCTTTTAATATTTTGTGACTCAAAAATAATGTCAAAAAGGTTGTTGTTTTCACGAAAAGTTGCCAGTTAAATAGTGATGCGATTGCGGAGATACTAAAGAAAATCGTTTGAAACCTCATTAATAGGAGTCCTCTAAACGCTCCCTATAAAAAAATTTCCATCTACATTTCGCTCCTAAATAATATCAAAAACAACTCATTTCTGGAGCGGAAGATGACTGGATGACTGACGACATCTTCAAAACGATGTTTATAACTGTCCGAAGGAAAAAATTGTGTTGATGTTTGTGATGCATTTATGGCTTTAAGTTGGTGATTTTTCTGCAATGTTAGGTCTTAAGTCTTACAAGTGACTTTAAAGAAAATTCAAAGAATAAAGTCCACATTTCAAGTTACCAGTTTTAGAAGAAAATCCAAAGGATGAAGTCCAGCGCAATTAGATCTGGACGATTAGTTTTGTTCTCCTAAACGAGAGGCCACTTGAAAGGAAAACCGTGAATCTAAAGTTGAGCCCTACCTCAACTGACAATGCAGAGCTTTAATTCCGCAACATGCGAAAGAAAAATTGTTTCCAATCTGCGTATAACGTTCACTAGTCACAGTAGGATGCTATATGCATGTATTTCATCTCGATCGTCTGTATAAATTAAACTTAAGTGGAAATGGACTTTCTTACTTATTATTTTTGATCCAGGGCTTTCGGTTAAGTTAGCCTCGTTTGGCGGTCAGTAGGCAGTTGCACATGAATGGTTTACACGGATGTTTTCGTTGCGGATTCTGTTGAACAGAGGTTTGAAGAATTAACTCCACATAATATACTTGGAAAAAACACGTTGAAAATTGAAAAGCAAAAGCTCATCGTGCTTCAAAAGTGCTCTCTATTTGTTTCTTTAATTCTTCAGTGACTGAAACGGAACCATATATTGACACAATTTGCTGCTAGGACGAGAATATTGATTATAATTCCACTAGCTAGTCTAGAGATATTACTTTCAGCACTTCTGAAGGTTTACATTGCAAATGACCCAACTGAGACTGATGTACATACATACATACATAATTGGTCATTACAACCCTTCAGCCAGGATTACGACCTAGCTTCTCGCACCACTTATGTTGTGAGCATTAATTTTATACATGAGTGGCGGGACCTACAATTTAAATTCGACTCGGAACGACAGATTTTTGAGAAACTTTTCATGGCAATTTTATTTGCTCTCAGAGTTTTTGCCAGAAATCTGCTGAGAGGAAGTTGCCGAAGAAATATTTCTTCATATTTCGTTTTGATGGAGATGTCTGTCTCATAAGCCTACACATTGCCTACTTGACTACGGCGACTTAAGCGGAAATGAATTGTCTCACAATGTTTTTGATCCACCTTAACAGGACAAGCGGTTGAGGAGTATAATTTGGCTGTCAACAGGCATGAATGGTTTACACTGATGTCTTCACTAAGGCTTCGAATGAAAATGGGTTTCAAGAATTCACTCCTAAATTGTGAAAGAGGTCTTAAAGCGCTTGTGGAAAAAAACATTGAAAATAGAAAACGAAAACCATCTTAAAACACGATACAAGTAGAAGTGTTCTCTACTTGTATCTGTAATTGTAAACGTGAATAAATTCATGTTTCAGGACAAGAATGCTGAAGATTATCCCATTTATTAGGTCTGAGACACTACTTTCAGGATCTCTGAAGACTTACATTTAAATGCCTCAACTGAGCCTCAAAGAGACTGCTGTTCTGTGTTATAATTAGCCACGAATGTCAACACTCCGTTTATAACCTTTGTTACACGTTTGATATACATTTGCCCTTCACAAATTTTGTCTCAATTCACATTACTGTTGCTGTAATGAGAAGGAAGTAGAGGAAATTATCCTGGAACTTTTGTGTGACAGTTCGTCATCGAATGTATTACAAACTTGAACTTTGAAGATTCCCATAAGTTGTACAGAACTATTTTCTTGATTCCATGTAATTTTTGATTATGGACTTTAGATGGGAGATTTATCTTCTTAAGGATAATAGCCACGGAGTAAATCCGCTTATAGCAGGCGACATACATATCTAAGCCAACCAAAGCCAATTATCTCTTGAGTCACATTGTCAAACAAAATTTATGCTGCGTTAAAACAACAGACCGAAAAATTAGTCAAATAGGTTCAGGTTATCCTGTTTTGTTTCCATTTATTACGGACGTCAGCCCACAGTAATATTAGTTGCAAAATAAAAATTACTTTTACGTGACGATATTACTTCTAGACCCCCTCGTATTATGAAAATAATAACGATTGTATTTCTTTTTTTCTACCTTTTAGCTTTTCTGGAAAATCTGGCGTGAACGTGTGGCCAGTATACGTTTATTACATCCCCACTTGTTTCATATTTCCTGTTCCTCGCCCTATTCGAGTACCGATGTTCTGGCCGATGAAGAAATTTGCTGTGCACAGGTTCATGTGGGTTCCGATTATTCACAATCAACATTCCGTTACTATGCCACCAGTTGTAGTTTATTAAGCCAGTGAAAGGGGTTACAATATGGAATTTATATGTGAAGTAGATTTTTAAAAAGGTTGAAAAAGCAGGATTAAGCGTTAATATGTTGGGATAGGGTAGTAGGCAGTCTCAGAGTAATTTAGCATATATTTTAAAAGTAGTATGTTTTGTCTGTGTAGGTTATCATATATATTTTTATTTCGTTTTTTTTTTATTATTTATATACAATTTTGAGATTTTATTGCACACATAAAACTAAATTAATCGCTTTAAATAATAATAATAATAATAATAATAATAATAATAATAATAATAATAATAACTTAATAAATAAACGCACATGCATAATATATTAAATATCATTTTTTATGATTTAACAAAAATATATCGTTGAACTTTTCCTCTTTCTTTTCTTTTCTTTTTTTTTAAAGGAAGCTTAGAAATAAAAATATCTTAAAAATACGTTTCATTTTATTTTTTCATTTAATACAACAACTTGGCTTAAACAATATTATGTTTTAATTACAGAATGAAAGTTAGAAATTGTTTGTGACACTCTCAAGAATCGTTCCTTTTGGAAATAAAAATTTAAACTCTTTCGAAAAGCAAACATCATATCTCCCGTTCTCTCTCTCTCTCTCTCTTTAACCAAATTTAATCGATTTCTCTGTCGATTTACTTGTACTCGTGCCATTGCGATTACCGTTGCCATTCTTCAATATACCCACACCAACCGTAGAGCCACTAGAAGCATTATTCACCGAGCGATTGTTTGTTTTCGCCAACAATTCACCTCCATTAATTTCATTCAAAGAGGACTTTTGTAATTTCTTCGAGAGTTTCTCTACAGAATAGCCACCACCACCACCACAACCATTGCTGCCATAATCATGTACACTGTGACGTTGTTGTTGCTGCTGTTGCTGATGCAAAGGACAATTACGCTGATGCTCCGTATAGGCACTACCATTCGATTTACGTAGATTTGCACGTGATAACGTATTTTGTAATTCACTTTGTAAATCATCATTGGTGGGTGTAATGTCACCGGCGTCTTTGTTACGCTTTTGATTCGTTATAAAATCGAACTTTTCCGGTTCTCTTCTCAAAGTCTGCTGGCGATATTCGCCTATGGTAACGGTGCCCAAACGAAGGGTATGCCTGCTGGTCTCTGGGTAATCGTTCATGTTGCCATTCACTGCAGAAGAGGAGGCTGTCGCAGTCGTTTTGTTGGGCCTACTGTAAGTATCGTTTGCATTGCTGTTTTGACTGCCATTCGATAAACGGTGTGCCATGTTAGTCTGAGGCGATGAATTGTTGACTTTGTATGTGTTGTTGTTAATTTTGTTGTTGTTGCTGCTGTTGTTGGTCATTTGTAATGGCTGGAAATGATAAAAATAAGAAGTTAATTTCTGTGTATTATAAGACTATATTCGTTTATAGGATAATACGACCGACCGTAAATCTGTATTTCTATTGAGTCATTTTGTTTCCTTCGAGCTCGATACCTTCATTTCATAATTATACATACGTAACATACATACATAATTGGTCATTACAATCCTTCAGTCAGGATCACGATCTAGATTCTCTCACCACTTACGTTGTGTGTATTAATTTTATACATGAGTGGCGGGACCTACAGTCTAAAGTCGACTCCGAACGACAGATTTTTGAGAAACTTTTCATGGCAATTTTATTTACTCTCAGAGTTTTTGCCAGAAATCTGCTGAGAGGAAGTCGCCGAAGAAATACTTTTTGTATTTCATTTTGATGTCTGGCCTGGGGCTCGAACTCTGGCCTCACGTCTAATAAGTCAACACACTACCTATTAGACTACGGCGAATATTAGATTTCCACTTTCTTCAGCTCGTAATACAGATCATAAGTTTCCTATAAATTTTATCATCTACTTACCGGTGGTTTTGGTATATTTGTGTAGCCACTATCCTGCTGCTTCGATTCTCTGCTGTCCAAAGTATCATTTTGTTGTCTGGTTTGTTGCGGTGCATTGATTTTTACACTTTTAGAACGATATGTGCCATCATCATCTAACATTGTCGTATTCAGAAGGGCCTCTTTACGGTCCTAAAATAAAAATAAAAGACACAAAACAAACAAATTAAACAAGAAACCCGACTCAATGCTTAGTATGATACGCAGATTAGGATTCTGAAAAATATTTTGCAGCAATTGAATTCAATTTTATTCAAACATTTTTGCATACTTTCGAAATTGAATTTTAGGGGAGAACTTTTTCTTAACAAAATACATACTGTACAGGGAGGGCAAATAATAAGCTCAGAACCAAGGTTTTACTATTTCACAAGAAGAGCTCTCTATGTATACATAGTTGGCGTAATATAGCAAGAAACTTGCTTAACTACAAACACAAAAGAAAATGGTCATCAGTGTATTCGAATTTTATAAATTTAGATCTCAGGTCGGAGGTTACTTTACTTCGAGAGCATAATACCAATAATTTACACCAAGAAAGGTCATGCAGTGTCACTTCTTGAGAAAGAGTAGGACTCAGCTAGCAAAAAAATTCTTATCATTACACATAATACTACAATAGTTCAGTAAAAAAAAACTCGTCATTACACATAATAAAGGGTTCGCCATTTAACTTTTTTTTTTGAAAATGCTTTAAAAAAAAAACTACTGAATATTTTCTCAAATTTTTTTTTTTTTTATTTGAAAGTGCAATCCGTCCGGTTAATAATGGAAAATAATTTCATTCAAATGGTTGCCTCGGCTGGCCATGCAGTAGCCTACACCAGAAGATGGCGATTTTGGCAAAAAAAGTCATCTTTTCAGATGAAGCTTGGCGGGGATGTAAACAAGTAAAATTGTCGCATTTGGTGCACAGAAGACCCGCACGCATACATTGAAAACCCGACGCACCTAAAACGAGTCACTGTTTGGTGCGAATTTTGGTCCAGAGGCATAATTGGGCCATTTTTCTTCGAAAAGCAGCAAGGAGTGGCTGTTACAGTCAATGGCGATCGTTATCGGGCCATGTTGAACGAATTTTTGTTCACAAAAATTGAAGAGGAGGATATTGGCAACATTTGGCTTCAACAGGACGGCGCTACGAGCCACACAGCCGAAGCTACACTCGATGTTTTGCGCCCTGTTTTTGAAGATCGCATTATCAGCCGCAGAGCTGATGTCGTTTGGCCACATCGGAGCTGCGATTTGACACCGTTGGACTATTATTTGTGGGGCGACGTCAAAGATAAGTGTTGCGCCGACAAGCCAGAGACAATTGACGCTTTAAAGGACAATATTCGTGAAGCCATTGATGAAATACAGCTGCACACAATCGATAATGTGTTTAAAAATTGGACCGATCGTGTAGGCTACTGCATGGCCAGCCGAGGCAGCCATTTGAATGAAATTATTTTCCGTTATTAACCGGAAGGATTATATTTTCAAATAAAAAAAGAAATTTGAGAAAATATTCAGTAGTTTTTTTTTAAAGCTTTTTCAAAAAAAAAGTTATTTGGCGGACTCGTTACTACAATAATTCAACACATTTTCAGAGACAGGCAGTGTTAGAAGCAATTCTATCATTCTAGTACCTGCTATAATAGACAAATCATCTGGAAAAACTTTATTAAAATAATGTACAAAGGAAAAAAGCATGTAGAAGATGAGAAACATGATTTGGAACTGCCTTATGTATTTAAAAAGAACGAAAGGAATTAAAAAAATCGTATACATAATATGGATTCTGTCGTCGGAAAAACTACCAGCCTACCAGCTTTGGCTGTAATTAACAACGCTATTCGTCTATTGCGCATTCACATATGTTTCCACTTCAGGCTAAGGCTCATAACTGAGTCAAGTAATTTCATCTATTATGCGTTCACAATCTCCCCACTTCAGTTTAAGCCTCATAGATTGAGTCAAGTAATTTCATTTCAAACTTTACAATGCTTAAACAACGAAACTTCCATCGGAAGAATTTTTTTGAGGAAAAAGCTGCTGCTTTTCTGCCGATTAATAACTTGTTGGAATGCCTAAAATTGAACCATGATCGAGCCAAATTAAACGCTATTGATAGACTCTTTCAAACTGAATTTCAAATTAATTCAACTTCGGAAAGCAATCGTTTCCTTTTTGTGAAGTTCATATGAAGGCGGCACAAACCTACATACATACGAGTACTTCAGTCAGGATTACGACCTAGTTTTTCACACCACTTATATTGTGTGTGTTAATTTTATCCATAAGTGGCGGGACCTACAGTTTAAAGTCGACTTTGAACGACAGACTTTGTTTGAGAAACTTTTCACGGCAATTTTATTTATTCTCAGAGTTTTTGCCAGAAATCTGCTGAGAGGAATTCGCTGAAGAAATATTCAGTTCAATAACTTTCAATTTTGTTTTGTTGGAGGCTTTGAGCCGAGGCCTCATGTCTAATAAGCAACACACTATCTACTAGACTACGGCGACTACAACAGAATTTCAAAATAATTCGTCATCAAAAAGTCAATCGCCTCCTTTCTCTTCCGATTCGTTATGTGGTTTTCATGGTAGAGACTAAATAACAGCGGCCTTCTTCCAATCGTTCACAAATAAGGAGCACAAAGTCTACCGCTACTGTTTTTTATGTATGTGTCCTAGGAAGGATAGTAAGTTACCTCATATTTAAGTAGAGAGGCCTAGACTTCATCAGAGATCAGCAATGAGTATTCAAAAAGCTGAGTAGAATCGAATCATACTCACAATTTCTGATACTTATACGCATTCATACTTATTTTAATATCATGGAACCCCTACTCATATTCAAAGTTTGAAGTGTACTCATCATATTCATACTTAACAACACATCTGATGTTGTTGATTTCGACTCTCCATAACTCAACATATACACGAATCACAAAATAAGTATGAATCGCATGCGAACGCTAAAATACTTACTAGAAGGTTGTGTGTTTGCTCTGCTTGCTGATCTGTCTTTTTTGCTTATGTGTCTCTTTGCAAATGCAACAATAACTAAGACTGTAAATTTTGATGAGTCATTCTAAACATTTATAAGTATTTGTAAGTATTTTTCTAAAGTTATGAATCCAAATGAGTAGGCTTCTGAATCGAACATATTGCGAATGGTATGAGTTTGATGTCAACGTTGTACTCATACTCATTGCAACCTGTACTTATAAATCAACGTTGTAGTGAGTACGACTGAATCAGAGTAGTGAAGTTACATTTCAATATTGTTGACTCACTTATATTCAAAATATCATGAGTGCTTATGAGTAGGGAAAAAACGATTCATTGCTGATCTCTGGACTGATCTCGGGACTCCTCTAGATCCGAAAGAGATAATTCGTTCACGGCTTTATGTGAACTTGTAGATGATAAAATATCACACAGCAGTAATAAGTATGTATCTAAGATTCCCAGCTTGGGTGAGGCCCGAGTTGTGGACACGACAATATATGAAATATCCTGCTTTTGAATGGGTTTTTGAAGGAGTACAATTTTCCTTCCTGATTATGTTTCGATTGGTGATGAATATAAAGAAAGATTCCAACAGCATATTTATATTATAAAACAACACTAACATTGCCTTTGGAATGAGGATATGCATGCGCATAACTGCTGGCCTAAGAGTACAGCGATGAGTTAGTAGTGCCTTAAAAAAATTTGCTTATGTTACATTTACGCCTTTCTATGGAGGTCACATACTGTCCTCACTGCCTTTTCTGTATCTTTTTCTAAGGTTAGGTTAGGTTAGGTTAGAGGACGTGTACTTGTCAATTAAGACAAGTACAGTACCCGGAGGTCGAATTGACCCATTGTACAACGTCCTAGTTTCTCACACCACTTATGTTGCGTGTGTTAATTTTATACATGAGTGGTGGGACCTACAGTTTAAAGTCGACTCCGAACGACAGATTTTTATTTATTGAGAAACTTTTCCATGGCAATTTTATTTCGCTCTCAGAGTTTTTGCCAGAAATCTACTGAGAGGAAGTCGCCGAAAAAATACTTTTTGTATTTTGTTTTTTGATGTCTGGCCTGGGGCTCGAACCCAGGCTTTTGCGTCTAATAAGCCAACACACTACCTACTCGACTACGGCGACTTCTTTTTCTAAAGTAAATCATATTTTTTCCATCATATTCGTTACTCCAAACTCAAAATCAGTTAAGTTTGACTCATGAAGTTAAGGAAACATTCCATTTTTTCTGTTGCGCAGTTTTAATAAGTTTTTAAAATGCACCATTCAAACCATAATTAGTATGTTTTAGTTGCCAATAATAGAATACGATAACTAAAATACTTTATTTATAATTAATTAAAACTGAAAGTATTAATTTACATACGTAGGTATGAATGTACTACACATACTCGTACAGTACTTATGAGTCGTTAGTAAAAAATTTATTTTGGCCTCCTATTAAATATTGCTTAACACCGTATATTGTTGTTTCAATGTTTATTTCTTAAAGAACAATCTCAATGTTTTCATATAAATATAAAAGAATTAATAAGAAACGTAATGAAATAAAATAAAAATGAAGTCATTAATTATATTTTTTAAGTTCTTCCCACTCAAGTATTTATTTAATTAAGGGAATGTAATTTGAAAAGAAATAATTATCTGGCGCCGATAAAAAAATTTATCACACACTGTGTTGAAGGTGCAAATGTAATGTAGAAAATATGTTAAGAAAACTACAAAAAAACAAAACAAAATTACACAAAAATGTTGTCATCATTTTTTTATCTTAGAACTTCGACACAAATTTCTAAACAGTATGGCGAAAGATTTCAAAGATAAGTTTTCTTAAGGAATTTTAATTCATTTAATACCCTACGTTATGAAGACTTCATAGTTAATTTGAAAATAAATGAAAAAGAAATGAATTGGGTTTATCATCCTAATTCTTTAAGAGCTAAGGACGAGCAGTTTTGGTGGCTTTGATTTCTTTCCGAAATTTTGATGTCAGATATGTACTACGCTGTTAAGCCCAACGGTAGAAAATGACAATAAAATAATGAAAAACTACGAAATCGATTATTATAAACATAGTGTTTGGCTATAAACACCAATTTCCCAAAAAATATTCGTCTCTTATAACAATGACAAGATGAAATACTAGCCCCCAAGTTTGGATAAACAGTCAGAATAAAATTCGCACTAAATTTGACTGAATTAGCAGACGCTCGACTACTACGAGCTGCTCCAATACATATTGAAATTAACTATTTAGTCTATATTTTCAACAGTGGATCGTCTGAAAGAGCAATTATCCATAAGAGGACAGCTTTGAACTTAGATAAGAAATCTAAAATGGCGTTTATCCAATTGTTAACAGTATAGCTTACAACCAAGAGTGTGGTGGTATTGTGTAGTGATCAAACTGTTTGACTACAAACTCGAGCAAAGCAACTTTGAATCCAGGAAAAGATGAAGAAATTTGAATGTTGGTTTTCGAATGTTAAAAATTTAGACGCTTCAATACATACATATGTACATACATAATTGGTCATTACAACCCTTCAGTCAGGATTACGACCTTGTTTCTCACGCCACTTATGTTGTGGGCGTTAATGTTATACATGAATGGCGGGACCTACAGTTTAAAGTCGACTCCGATCGACAGATTTTTGTGAAACGTTTCATGGCAATTTTATTTACTCTCAGAGTTTTTGTCAGAAATCTGCTGAGAGGAAGTCGCCCTTGATCTACAAGAGCGTATATCTGCAAGGAATACCGTAGGAAAGTTAGGCCTTTGGACCTCTTATCAAACAGTAGAACTCAATAAGCAAAGTGTCTCACAATAGAAAGGTCAGGCTTTACACCTCTTATGAAAGAGTAGAACTTAATAAGCAAAGTGTTTCACCATAGAAAGGCCACGCTATTGCTCCTCTTAAACTCAAGGAATAAAATTACTCGCCAATTTGCCAACTATAACAACCCCGTAAATTTTCACGATCGGCATTTTTTCTAAACTGACGATGGCATCTCTATGATTATACGACTTAATAGGAGTCTATTTTGCTGGAAAAACTTGGCGAACAAACAAGACAAGAAGGTAGGGTAGATGCTTTGTGTCAGACCTCTATGATTATAGGACCTGATAGCCCTGCTTAGCTGGAAAAACTTGGCAAACAAAGGCAAGAAAAAAGAATCAGGTGGAGTAGATGCATGTAGATGTGTGTTCCTTAAGAGAACGTAAAAATAGAAAAATAATCTGTCTGATTTTCTCACGATTTTCCAGGTATTTCTCACTGGGTGATCATAGAACTTCTGCATGAATTGTTGTTTTGGAGGGGGAATAAAGCCCGTTACTTTCTTTTAATACGAAACAATCATGATTGAAGTCGCCGTAGTCTAATAGGTAGTATGTCGGCTTATTAGACGTAAGGCCACGTTTCAAATTCCAGTTCAGACAGCAAAACGAAAATATGAAAAAAAATATTTCTTCGGCGACAGGTTTCTGGCAAAATTGCTGAGATTAAATAAAATTGCCATGAAGTCTGTCGTTCGGAGTAGACTTTAAATTGTAGGTCCCGACACTCATGTATAAAATTAACTCACACAACATAAGTGGTGTGAAAAGCTATTTCGTAATCCTGTCTGAAGAGTTGTAATGACGGCTGCCTTCCAAAATGTTAGTTGCTTTGTGTTTGAACAAAGTATCGTGTTTCATAATGCCGCTGTACAAAATATATACAATGTATTCTATTTCAAAACGTCGTCAATGTGTATTTTTAACGCAGTCAAAAAGCAATCGGGCATCGGATTTATAGGTGATGCATTGTTTGGTTACTTTGCATATCTACATAGTTTATATACTGTAGTAGAACTGCATACAAACTTTGTATTGATACATTTTGGAAGGCAGCCGACCAATTATGTGTGTAATCATGATGGAAAATTGTTTGTTTTCTACTCGTATGTATATAAACTTGGAATACTAGGGTTCGTAGCACACAGTTTACAGTCTACGCATATGTCAGAAAAAATATGAGAAAAACTTTAAGAAAATTATTCACAGCTGTTCCTCTAAGTCCATGCACCTACTTGTGCCTAATACCACAACCACTATTCTTCATCGAATTGTGATCTCAAATCTGAAAAAGTCCATAAAAGAACGAAAGTGTGAGAGATATTATCATGGAAACATCATGTTATTATACCAACGAATGCTCAGAATTGTTACGCATTGTATCAGAGTGTTGCATTCCATTTCAAGGTTATAAATAAACCTCAAATCCTGAACAAACCTTGAATAGTTTTCTAATGCGTTTGTTTTATTAACAATTAAAATTACGCTCTTCATACACTATAATCTATAGCATGCGGCTAACCAACAGCTGGGCATAGAGTTCAGTTTAGGTAGTTGCTTCCCAGTTACTGACAACACTCGGCTTACTGCATAGGGGTCTAGCCATGATCCTCTGGATAATTAATAAAGAAAACGAAAGAAGAAATTTCCATTGAATATTGCAATCGTTTGGCAGCATCTGAGAAATCATAAGTGACAGCGGAGATTTATGCTCATTTCCGATGCCACCTTAAAAAATAAAACCAGCCACACCACCAACACATACGAGTACATAAGGCGAAACTCATTGAAGAGAAACTACAGATGCCTACAAACGAGTACACATACGAGTAGATTAGCCAGCCACCTGAGCTGTGTGGCACATGACATACATTGTCTAGTCGTTGTCGTTGTCGCTAACGTTGTCGTTGCCGTTGTCGTTGTGGTCGCCGGCGATTTATTCAAATCGCTTTAAAATAAATTTCATATGTTGCATGCATAATGTTGCATATGTAAGTTTGAAGAATATGTTGCTGATTTTAAGTTATTGTTTGCATTTTATGAACAATGATGATCACGTTGTTGTTGTTGCTATTAATGTGTGTGTGTGTGAGTGCATGCATGCATATGTGTGTACATACCTCATAAGTACTGAATGTTACCAAAGACTTTCCACCACGAGCCGGTTTCATTGTTGCGTGCAACGTTGATGATGTTGCTTCATTGTCAAAATAGTTTTGCATTATTTTTATTTTCTTTTGTTATTGTTGTTGTTATTGTTATTGTTTTTATTGTTATTTTGTATTGTTTTGTTGTTTAGCAATTGCAAATATTTCGTATTTTTTTTCGTGTTTTTTTTCGTATGTTTTTTTTCTTGTGTTAATTTTTCTGTCTTTCTATGGAAATGGTTTTCCCGATTGGAAAAGTTTTTACTGACTTTTTAATGATAATGATTCCGCCGATTATTGTTCAGATTTCTTATGAAAATAATTTATTAACCGCGAGGTAATTTTATTAAATTTTTTTTCGTTGTTTTCTTTATTTTTATTTTTTAAATTTAATTCTCGAACATCGTTGATAGTCTCTGTGTGTTACACCGCACCATTCAACGTTTACAAATAAAATAAAAACTTTTTTTATGTTTTCTTAACGCACTCACTTCTCTACTAAATATTGTATTGGACTATCAACTAACTTGGCTCTGTAGCTCTATGGCTGTTTGGCAGGCTGGCTGACTGATTTGTCTGTATGTATGAGTTGGCTATTACCACCACTTTATTATCATTCATTCATTCATTCATTCCATTTGGCTTGTTTACTAAATGTCTGTGTGCCTGTGTGCCTGTGTTTTTGTATGTTTATCTGTTTTTCTCCCAAGTATTTTTAACTAAATTAGTTAGTATTTGTTGTTTTTGTATTGTATTGACAATTTTGCACAATCTAAACAACAACAACAATAACAAAAATTAACAATAAAAACAAACAATAAAACCAACACAAGTGATAAGATAAGAAAAATATCTTTTTGCAGCCAGATGCCAACCCAGTTTGTAGTATGTATACGAACCTAGAACCCTCAATATTTCACATTGAATTTAATTGAATGAATCATAACGGTTTTGTGTCTCTATGGTTAACACTAAAACCACATAAACAAAAAATTTTGTTTTGCGTAATTATCTCTTAAGGCCCTCCACTCCACTTCACTTCACTCCACTCCACTTCACTTCACTTGAGCAATATAATAATCATTTTCTATATTTGGCTCTTTCGTACTTTTCCACCAACAATACACAACAAAAACTGACTGACTAACTCTCTGATTCTCCCTTTTTGTTTGTAAAGTGAAATGTTAACGTTACCGGCGGCAATCGATTAGCGATTAGCAGAAGTAGTTAAAGCAGCAGCAAATTCCAAACACAGATCTCTAAAGCATGAAATGTTTTGAAACAAGTACTTTCTATTCATATTAGTCGTTAAGAGAGGTACGTTAAAAAGTACCACAAAACAAGTACTTTTTTAAGAAATTATTATAAACACATTAGTCCTTAAGAGAGGTACGTTAAAAAAGAAACACAAAACAAGTACTTTCTTAAGAACCTAATGAACGAAAGTAAGAAATTGAAAATCATTTCCAAAAAATATAAGGAAGTACTTTTCAAAAAAGTACCACACAGCATATGGCTGAAACAAATAGACGTTCAAACTTTCTGTTAGATGTAGAGAGGAAGCCAACAGAAATTGATAATTTACTCCTCAAAAAGCTTCAAAGCTTAAAATTTTAATTTATTGCAATTTCGGTCATTCATTGAAAGGGCAAAATACAAAAGAATGACCACTACAATTGGGTTCAAATGGCCAATCTCTTAACTAGCTATTTGCTATTATTATTAGCTATTTGCCAGAATTTCTCTTCTGCCACAAAGTGTCAATTAATATCTAAATTCGAGAGAATGTCAGTAACTTATAACGTATTCTTTAGAGCTTGAAAATCTCAACACAACTAAGTATTTTGGATCAAATGGTTAATCACCACTGGTCTAGAAACCCACCTCTTCGATACTTTCCCTCATATTAGGTGTTCATTGTATAATTCCGTCTTGTTTTGATCCTTCTTCCTGGATTACTTATGTAACCTCAATCCTCAAAAAGAATGCAACTAGAAAACAACGATCCAATGCGTTTCACATCTTCGTTTGTGTAGAAAGTTTGGTTAAGCACCAGCTGGTGAAATGCCTAGAGTCTAACAATCTGATTAACGACAGGCAGTACAACTTCCATAACATTCGCTGAACTGGTGGCCTGTAGGCATTATCCTTCGGAAGATGGCATCAATTCATCCCAGATTTTTGTAGAACAAGATTGTAGCTCAGAATATTCATGGAACATTTGATAGAAAAAACTTATTGTTTTTGATGTGTAGGACTATAGAGGCTACATACACCTTCATTCACAATATGTCGAGCTCTATAGGTTATGCACTTTATAATTTCTCTTAGACGGTATCTTATCAAAAGAAATAAGATTGGGGGCACAATACACTATACTTTTAATTCTTCTCGTTGCTTTTCTTATTCTTGTTCTCTCTTTACATTTTAAGCTTCACAAACTTGATTAATTAAGCTGATTAAAGAAGGTGGAACTTAGCAAAAAAATAACAAGAGAATCTCGGAGAGTTCGTTCTCAAGTTTTGCAGTTAAGCCGTTGATTAGTGCACTGTAGCAGATTCTAGGTTGGTCGGATTGCCATCTGTTGCTGCCTAAAAACAAGGTATATTTAGAACGCAGTAATAAAGAACTTGGCTGATTGAGTCCTACTTTTGCTCTGAAATGGCGCTGACTAATCTTCCAATGGTTTTAGTTGTTAATGTTGTTCTCTCCTTCAAAATTCGAAAACTTTGAACAATTTTTTTTGTTGCTTTCTATGGGGTTTCATACATCACGGCACCGAATGGGGTCATGTAAACAAAGTTAATTTTCCTGCATGCAACACAAAGTGCTGCATTCACTATCCGTAGAGTTATAAGCTAAAAGCGTAAAAATTCAATGCGATGTTCGATGAAACCAGCATATTTTTCAATGATCAAAAGAAACATTCAAATGCCTTGTTTCTTAAAACGCTGCAGGAAATATTTCGCCTCATTGAGCCACGATGTATTAGTCTAGTTTGAGGCTTTTCAACGACAACGAAAAGTTGTAGATTCCTAAATCTATTTGCTTATTAGAAAACTGTACGAGAGCTTTTTTGCTTGACACCAGACATCAGCAATGATTTGTTTTTTCGCTACTCATAAACACTCATGAAATTTTTGAATGTGAGTTAACAGTATTAAAATTTAGCTATGTACTCTGATTCATTCATACTCACTACAACGTTGATTTAAAAGTACAGGTTGCAATGAGTATGCGTACACAGTCGACCTCAAACTCATACATAATTGGTCATTACAACCCTTCAGTCAGGATTAAGACCTAGTTTCTCACACCACTTATGTTGTGTGTGTTAATTTTATACATGAGTGGCGGGACCTGCAGTTTAAAGTGGACTCCGAACGACAGATTTTTGAGAAACATTTCATGGCAATTTTATTTCGCTCTCAGAGTTTTTGCCAGAAATCTGCTGAGAGGAAGTCGCCGAAGAAATACTTTTTGTATTTTATTTTGATGTCTGGCCTGGGGCTCGAACCCTGGCTTTTCGTCTAATAAGCCAATACACTACCTACTAGACCACGGCGACTTCTAATTTAACTATGTACTCTGATTCAATTGTACTCACTACAACGTTGATTTATGAGTACAGGTTGCAATGAGTATGCGTACAACATTGACATCAAACTCATACCATTCAAAATAGGTTTGATTCATAAGCCTACTCATTTAGATTCATAACTTTAGGAAAATACTTATAAATTTTCAAAATTTACAGTCTTAATTGCTGTTGCATTTATAAAAAAAGAAGAAGACAGACCAGGAAGTAGAGCAAACACACAACCTTCTAGTAAGTATTTTAGTGCGATTCATACCTAGTTTGTGTTTCATGTATATGTTGAGTATGGAGATTCGAAATCAACAACATCATACGTGTTGTTTAGTATGAATATGATGAGTACCTCTAACTTTGAATATGAGTAGAGGTTTCATGATATTAAAATAAGTATGAATTCGTATAAGTATCAGAAATTATGAGTATGATTCGATTCTACTCATTTTTTTGAATACTTATTGCTGATATCTGATTAATACTATAAGGGAATGTACCCTAATGAAAAAAAGCAATGGAAATATCATATTTTTACAAAGTACTAGCTACTCTCTTTGATCAAAGACACCATGGCGCTGATAACATAACGCGAATACATATGTTAATAAATGTTTTCCCCCTCTCGCCTGAGTACTTTCTAATGATCGCATTCCTTTGAAGATCTGTTGGAAACAAAAAAAAACAAAACCTCTAAACAATTACATCTTAAGTAAACTTTACAAAAATAGTTTAAATATGTATGTATGTATGCATGTTGTTCGTTCAACGTACAACGCTTATCATTATTATTACACCAACATTCAATGGAATCACGGCACCATAATGCCTCCTCCCTCAGACAAGTACGTACTATTTTTATTATTGGGTATCCAGCAGACACAGTCTATTGTATTTTGTATTAAACAATAATAGAAAAAACAACAACAAATGCTAGTGCAAATACAAATACAAATACAAGTTATTTGTAGTTAGACAAACATTAAAACGTTTCATTGCAACTGCTTAAGAAAACAAAACAAAAATAGAAAAAAAATAGAAAAAGTCAAGTCTTTGTTGTTGTGTTGTGTTGGTTGACTTTAAAGGTCGTTGATGCAACAGATTCAATAAATAAAACTCTCATAAATTTATTTGTAGTTATGTTTTGTTATATCTCCAGTTACATACATACATACATATGTATGTATGTACATCTATGTGTGTCTCAGGTGCGGTGTGAAAATTGAAATCAAATACATTTTTTTTTATCATAAAGATCCCTTAGCAGGTATTCGTAAATAATGAAACACAAATTGATTGAATTCTTCAAAAATTTTATAATTTTGTGGTGGATTAAATTCGCTTTGCCGCAAAGGGAAAATTGCCTGAGAAACTTTAAGACAAAGAACCTTGACTTGAGCGTTAGATTGAATGTCAAAAACAATCTTAGAAAGAAAACAAGAAGAAATACATGCGAAACAGTATGAAAAAATGCAATTTTTCTCACAGGTATAATAAAAAAAAACCATAAGACCTTGAACTAAACGCAGCATTACTCACAAATTAGTTGAAACGCGCAAAAAATATTACAATGTTGACTTGTTGATTTTGATACTGGCCTTTAGAAGTGATAGGATATCGATTTCATTATCAAGGATTTCGATTTCCTCATTTAAAAATGATTTGGAAATGAAAAACCGTCAAGACTAGCGGATTTCTGAGTCCATTAGTCGGCGTAATTCTTATTTTCCAGACGAAAATCTATGTGCCACAAAAACAAACAGATGTTGTGTGAAATAGAAAAGAATTTTTTTAAAGCAAACTTAACAAACAAACGGCACTGAGTACTATAAAATAAGGTTCGTAAGCATACCAGGAGCCTCAGACATTTACACAACAGAGAATGTTGGCTTAATAGGAAAAATCCAAGTCCATGTATTCTTAAAGCAAACACAAGCGAAGACGTGAAATATCGCTACTGTGAGTACAGTTTGAATGCCTCGGACATTGGCAAAAGCTATACTAATGAAGCCATCAGTCGCCGTAGTCTAATAGGTAGTATGTTGGCTTATTAGACATGAGGCCGCGGTTCAAACACCAAACGAAATATGAAAAAAAATATATTTCTACGGCGACTTCCTCTCAGCAGATTTTTGGGAAAAACCCCGAGAGCAAATAAAAAATTTGCCGTTAAAAGTTTCTCAAAAAAATTTGTCGTTCGGAGTCGACTTTAAACTGTAGATCCCGCCACTCACCAGAACATAAATGGTGCGAGAAACTAAATCGTAATACTGAATGGAGGGTTGTAATGGCCAATGTATGTACAGCTGTGTGAAATATAATAGTAGCGCTGTATTAAAAATATTTTAGTGAAGTAAAAAAATTAATTTTTATTCAAGTTAAGAAAAGTTTGTTATACATTACATATGTATACTTATGAAGCGGAAGTGAAGGCAATACTATATAACATAGTTTGCATTAACTATGTGACTTAGATAGCCTTATTAGCATAATCCTTATCGCCGTAGGCTAGTGAAGGCTAACGAGATATCTCAGATTTTGATAAAAAAAAAGAAAAAATATTTCTTTCTGCGTCCTCATCTCAACAAACTTCTGGTAAATACTATGAAAACAACTCGATGTTAAAGCTTCTCAAATCAGTCGTTCGGAAATGATATTAGATCCCGCCATACACACAAGGGCGGGAAGCTATTATTATTACATGATCGGGTGTATGACTGAATGCATGGAAATTTTCCAAAAACTGTCTCAATAAAGAGGAAGAAAAGTCAGCTAGACACTGTCCAGCTAAGAAGAAAGGTTCTCACGACTTTCGGTATGCGGTTTACAACACAGCTGTGGCTTAGATAGCCTCATCTGTTATCTCAGGATTTCAATATAGTTCCAAGCAGTGAGGAACTATTATTATTATTACATGATCGGATTTATGATTGAATGCATAGAACTTTTGTAAAACGTGTCTCAATAAAGAAGAAGAAGAGTCAGCTAAACACTGCCTATCTAAGAAGAATGATCATAAGGACTTTCGGTATACAGTTTACAACACAACAGTGGCTTAGATAGCCTCATCAGATATCTCAGAAGTTAGTATAGTTCCACGCTAGTTTTGAAATCTGCTAACCTCTCGTTCACGATATGTTAAACTGTAACGCACAATTGCATTATAAATTATTCTGCCCTTTAAGTAGAGTACGTTTAAATTGTTTAAAGCAAAAGGCAGCTGTTATACTCAGCAAGCAAAATTTCAAACATTTATTCGGTTCTTGCTTATGATAGAAAAATTAATTTAAGTCTGCTGAATTAGTTTTCCTCTAAGCTTTTTTTAATAAAATTAAACGTCTCAGCAAGAAAAGGTACATTTTCTAAAATGATTTCAATCACATAGGACAACTGCACAAAAACAGGGTATGTGTCCATATTTTTTTATTTTCCTTTTTTATTTATAATCATCCTCATAAGGTTTCAATCGACCGACAAGTTGCTATTAGGGAAAGCATTAAAGAAGATCTGATTTTGTATATTGTAACGGTATTCACAACAATTAAACTGAAATCACTCCACGGAAGAATATTACATAAGCATTCAGTGGGTAGTGGGTGTATTAATTGAAATCAAACAACCATTAGCTGCAACGATAACTCACTAAGAAAACAACCGGATATTTGGTTAACAAAAAATTTGTTTCTTATTATTTTCCATTTAAAAAGCTACACAAACAACAGACAAAATCCACTAAAAAAAAACGAAATGTTTTCTTTAAAAAGTACAAAATCAGACATGAGCACTTTTGTCCTATCAATACAATGTTTACAATACAACAGCATTAAATGGTGTAAGTCTCTCCTGCTTTCTACATTAAAAAAAGTTATTAAATAATGAGCAAATATTGCGTGCAACACTAATTTACTTCAACACATAATTCGTGTTACAAATCACTTCGTGTTTAAGCTGTAAAAATTCCCTACAGATATGGACTTCAACATTTTCAAATAAAAATAAAAAAAAAAATTCGATTACAACACTTTAATTTAATTTCAACTGACGCCGTTTTTATGTTCAAACTTTAAATTCTATTTGAGGCAAACTACCAACCACTAACCTTTTTATCGATTGTATCAACGCCATGATTAGTGGCCGTTTCTTTGAAACCATTCTTGAACATGCGTTTATGGGCCTGCTTGAATTCATTCATCAGAGCACTGTGTTGATCACCCACGACATTGAGGGTGTTGCTGTTGCTGTTAGTGTTGTTGTTGTTATTGGTGTTTGTAACATTCCTCAGATCGTTGGCATTCAATGTATTGCTGTCGTTATTGTTGTTGTTATTTGTACTGCCAGTGTGATTATGATTATTATGGTTCTCACGTTTTGCCTCGTATTGTAGTGGTTTCGTTTCGGCATTATGCGGATTGTGTTCTTTAAAGGCGGATGGTTGTCGTCTCTGGAAATAAAAATGAAAATTATAAACACCAGATAAAAACAAAACAAAATCGAATTCAATACGTAATACATATTAAATTCGAAATAAAAAAATTTCTTAGATATTTAGGAAATGTAACTTTGACCCAATTTTTCTAAATTTTTTTTTTCTTTATCAGGGTTGTACAAGCATTTGAAATTAAATTAAAGCATGTTTTAAGGTCTAGAATTTTATCAACGTGTTTTTTATTTCAAACAACTTTATAAGGAATTCGTTATTAAACAACTAACAATATTGATAGTCAAGGTTATTGTAGTCGTATTATTGTAGGAGGTTGTTTAACTTCAAACTAAGGAACTGCAGCATAATTTGTAAGGCTTCTTAACCCATATTAAAATCTGAACATGTGAGAGGACTTAACTTGGTATATCATAAGATCAGATTCCAACCCCGATTGCTAAGTAGCAGTTTTAAAGTTCAAACATTAGGAGATTTCTTTGACAGATATTAGGCAATGGTGGAACTAAAGGGTCCGCAAAATAACTTTTTTTTTACTGAATATCGTCGTTTGGCCACCTCGGAGCTGCGATTTGACACCGTTGGACTATTATTTGTGGGGTGCCGTCAAAGATAAGTGTTACGCCGACAAGCCAGAGACAGTTGACGCTTTAAAGGACAATATTCGTGAAGCCATTGGTGAAATACAGCTGCACACAATCGATAATGTGCTTAAATATTGGACCGATCGTGTAGGCTACTGCATGGCCAGCCGAGGCAGCCATTTGAATGAAATTATTTTCCATTATTAACCGGGAGGAAATTTGAAATTTGAGAAAATATTCAGTAGTTTTTTTTTAAGCATTCTCAAAAAAAAAATATTTGGCGAACCCTTTACTAGCGAGGCTATCAGGATATACTTTATTACTGAAAAAATTGTAAAGGTAACGACCGCTGTTCTGAGAGCTTTCATTCCTCTTGAGATTACATCAGTGCTAGCCATATGAACAAAATTGAAATTCTAACACAGTGCTGGCTATGTGGACTTATGTTAATGTTAGCAATGAAAAGCTTTATCTAAAGAGTAATTATTTCTTAATTCCTTGTCAGTCCTTTGAAGCCATTTCTCCATCTTTTGTCATTACTCAAGAAATTTTTGATTGATCGACTGTGGCAAGCCTTAGGATGATATGATTGTTATCTCTTGTATTCTAGAAACAATACTGAGTATTGAAAAACAATTCCTCATTGAGTCCCTCTCTTTCGCAAGAGCTACTGCTGTCTCATCTACCTACGATATTCCTTGCTGATGTTTTATTGAATCTTCCTGATTCGTACCTGATTTTTCAACTTAGTATTCACACACTTTAACTACGGCGCCACGTAAGACAGTATTTCTGAGATATCAGACGATTCTATCTAGAGTGAGATTCTCTATTTAATCAAAATTCTTAAAGCAAATAAATTTCTGTTCACCCTCTTCAGATCTAAACGAGCTCTCAGAAGACGCTGTATAATCACAGAATCAGAATCACGACCAAATTGATTACTTCCTAATTAAAGTAGTCCGAGCATATTTAAAAGCAACGATAATCTATTTACTGGCCAGATTGCGGCCTATTCCGTAGTGTATTACCAAAGAATATGGATATAAAGAATACGCATCATGTAAAGTAAAATTTCTTATACGACCCGCTCTCACCAAAATATTTTTAAAAATTATTTCTTGATGAGAGGGAGGAAGACAGAAGGAAAATGAACACAAACAAAGAGCGTAACAATGTGTTGCTCTCATCGTACATATGTACATGTGTATGTATTCTTGTGTTTTTTGATTTAGTTGTCGATCAGGCTGCGACAAGAATACATGTGCTGCGGATACTTTATCATTTTATTTCAGAATAACACTTGAAGAATATTTTGTGTTAAAAATGGTCTATGTCATTAGCTGGGCGTATTTTATTTTGTCCCATAGTAAATTTTTTTAAATGCTTTGGAATGCTCGTTTTTTTTCTTTTAATAAAAAATGATTTTTTATTCTTTTTATTTTTATTTATCTAAAAAACATGGCCTAATTTTAAAGCCAAAGATGGATAGCTTTATGTTCTTTTAATAATAAAATCGATTTTTTATTTTATTTTTATTTATCTAAAATTATTAAGCCAAAGATAGCTTTAAAGATGTATGTTGAAGAAATGAAAATAAAAATAGAGTATATTACTAACACTTTTATATGGCTGTAAATAAATAAATTCTCTCAACTTATTTTCTCTCTCTCACTCACTAATCCATAACCATAGGCATGTGTTAACCTAGGGGAAAATTGTTAGTAATAATGTCAAGTCTCCTTATTAACCCAATAATATGTATATGTGATCGGAAAATATAGAATAATTGTACTGCACTAAGACACTAAGACACCGTATTTAACTTGGCAAGTATTCTTCCAAAATTCGAAATCATTTCTCATTGATATTAGTGAATACTACTGTGATATTTCTTTGGGTGTATCATTGAAGTCTGAAAAAAGCGACATGAACCTTCTCCTTTAAAAACTGACAAGATTTTTACGCTCTTTTTAACGAACATTCTTGATGTTCGTGTCCTTTATGTGTAATAAGCCGAAGTTGTTCTTCCCCTGAGGGACATTGGTGCCGACGTCTGTTTTAACACCAGAAAAATAAATAAAAAGTGGTCAAACAACAAAAATGCACGATGAGAACAACGCATTGTTACGCTCTTGGTTTCTGTATCATTCCCTTCTATCTTTCCCCCGCGTCGTGAAATATTTTTGAAAAATATTCCAAAATATGTTAAAATGCACATTCTTTATACCGTATTTTCTTTGGTATTACTTGATGAGCAGTGCCAATTAACTGATACCCGGTTTAACCCAATTGTACTACCATATTTCAATCTCGATTCTTTACAATCGAAAAAGACCGCGTATCTTGATTAACTTCCAAGAAGTCATCTACATATGGTGGTTGAGTTGATTATTGGTTATTGCTTAAAAGCAGTAGGGATGCATGATTGAAGGAAAAGTACCTTAATAATGTAAAGGAACACAACCGCTCATCCCCTTTGCAATAGCTCGGGACTATACAAAGATTAGGGGGTAGTTATATGCACAAGGAAATTAAAAAAACCTAACTACTGATAAGGACGTGCTGAAATGGCAGTCTAATATAAGTCCTATCTGATGCACGTGTTGCCTTAGGCAAGGCAATATGGGTCACATGTTAAAAATGTTATTCCAGATAACCCTACACTTACCGCTTTCCTCTTTTTGAGTTCCTCGGTAATGGCACTTGAAAGACTACCACCAGCATCGGCGGCCGTATTATTCGATTTCTCACTTTCCATATTCAAATTAACATTCGAGTATGTGGAGGAATCCCCACCAGCTATTGATGACGATTTATTCATTTTGGCCAATTGCATATTGGCATACTGGTAACGTTGCATTGTGGCGGCCACGCCTCCAATTTTAATTTCACCATCATCATCATCTGCATTAAAACTCTTCGATTTGGTGTAGTTATTGCATGAAGAAGAATTCGACGAGGCAGATAATGATGACTTGTTTGAGGACGAGGTCAATAACGAGTCTGTGGAATAGCTTAAATGATGTTGATGGTTATGTTGGTGTTGGTGTTGATGTTGATGTGGTGGCTGTGGATGATGATGATGGTGGTGATGATGATGTTGCAAATGATTCAACATAGCCATGGGTGGTGGTGGAGGCAAAACATTATTGGATTTATTTTGATTAAATTTTGTTAAAGTACCCTCCAGATTTGCAGAACTGTCTCTAGTTTCTTTTGTAGTCGCGTTGATAGTTGATAGAGATTTTCGTATGGTGCCTGTATTATTTGATTGGCCCTGTTCGCCTATAAATGTGTTGTTAATGGAAGTGGCACCATTTTCAGAGAGTTTTATAATGGTTTTGTTAATTTCTTTATTTGCATTAGCCGAGCCATTGGTAGGCGCTGTGGTGCCGGTGTTAATGGCAGTTTGTCGTATAGGCAAATTGGTAGCTGCTATTGAGGAAGTGGAATTGGTGGTGGTTGTTGGTCTTTCACTTATAGACTTGGAACGACCTTTCCTTTCGTTGGCATACAAAGGTTGATTCCAGTTCGAAGTGCTGGAACTTTCCTCTCTAACCGCCGTCAAACGTTTTGATTTCACATCAGCCCAACAGGGACTTTGATCACCAGTCACCGAACTGGCAGAGCTGTTATAACCACTAGACTCGCCGGGAAATAAATCACAACCAGCTCCGGTATGTACGGTCATATCAAGTTTATTAGAACTTTTCATTACTGCCACTGCCTCACTAAAGAGCACATCGGAAAAGTCAATGCTATTCACTGTCAATATTTGATCACCAGGTCTTAGACCTGCCTCCCTAGCCACACTTTTTTCCTTGGTGAACTGCACAAAGATGCCAGGCTTCCATTCGGGCCCTTTGCATATGCCCAGACCCAATTTAGTGCGTGGCGCTACATTTAGGACCACATTTATAACACGATCGCTTTGATTGCGACTGTGATTGCGATCTGCACGTTCGGAAGACTGATACGAACATTCGGAGGGTGTTGAACTAATGCTGGGTGCCTTTACCACATTCCAAGTAAGGCCATCGTTATCTTTGCTAGATTTTTGTAAACAAAAAAATGAGAAATAAAAATTAAATTTTTCAAAAACTTGACTGTGTTTTATACTCACTCTTTAACGGGTAACATGCCAACGCTACGCACTTTTAAGGTTAAACGTTCTTGATGGCTGACAAGTTGTACAAATTCTTTGTGGATGGCATCATCGATTCTAAAACCATTAACGCGCAATATCTGATCACCGATCTACAAGGAAAAAAAAACAAAACAAAAACAATAACAACAATAACAAAAAAGGCCAAAAATTTAATATCAAATTTATAATTGTTGTTGTTGTTGCTGTTGCTGTTGGAGTTGCAAGTGCTGTTATTTTGAAACAACAAAACACTCGTCATTTGGGTCACTTAAAATGAAATCACGTCACCACCATCATACATTACAACCTGAACAAAGTGAGTTTGTTGTTGGAGTTGTACGATGCGACCATATTGTGTTTACGGCACGTAAATATGTTTTATTGTTGTTGTTGTTGTCTTTTTAGAATTGTTTTCTTATGTGACGTATGTATTCCGTATGATTTTCTATATAAAAGAGTACGTGAAATACCTTCCCAGCTTGTATGTCGGTCACCATCATCATTGTGTACACACCAGTGGCCAGTGAAAGTAAAATATTTATTGAATATTGAATCTGTCCGTCTTCCATATGTTCTTGTTAATGTCTTGTCTGTTGATTTTCTATTATTTTTTTATGACTTTCTACGTCTGTTTGTTTGTTTATTTGTTCGTTGATTTCCCTATTGGCATGTGCCACTGTATTCTAGTCCACATACACTACACGAGTCTCACAAGTTTCGCATGGAGGTGACAATTGGAGGTGTTAAGTATTTGAAGGCGTCTGTCTAAAAGAGTGTTTCATTTTCTTTTTTAATACATAAATACTGTGTTCTAGATATGAGAGCAATTTCGTTTTCAACAAAAGTTGGTTAATACTTTTGAATACCAGGTGGTAATGTGTTTACAATATATTAGCTTGTGTTTGTATAAATTGGTTGAATAGGTTCCTATCCTGAGGAACTTGGGCAATTTCTGTGTCAATCTGCCTTATCCATGTGGGAGATTCTACGTATATTGTCTAGTGATTTCACTTCATAGTATTTCCTGATTGAAGTAAAGTTTACAACATCACGTCTGGAATAATTAAATTCTATACTTCTCTATGAGAAATGTCGTCACGATATAATGTTTCTATTCAGGAACCGTACTCATAATTGTTGTTTAAATATATTAAAAAAATAGGATAAACTACGTCATTTAACGGTAAATCATACACAGGTCGCTAAAATCAGAAACTATTTTTGTTTGTTGATGGCCTTTTAAGAGTATGGCAGCAAAACTGCTCCCATTTATCTTCTTTTAGTAAGAGGGCTATATGTAACTACACCAATCGTTTCTCATAGTTCTCTACAGAAATTGCTTGATTAATTTACTAATATTCCAGAGCATCATTCTAAGTCGTGCCTCCTTAGAGAATATTACTCTTAACAAAACTCGGAAAGATCATTCTGGCCTGAAATACCTAGGAATAGTGGAATTACTTTCCTGGAAAGCTAATTTTTATGGTGACAGATAAATAAAAAGGAATACAGAAATTTTAAAAACCTTCTGCCGTACGACGTACGATCCTTATTCGATCCCAATAAAAGCAATCTAACAAAATCGAAATTACAGATGTGGTCATTGGCCAAAAAAATGATTGGTAGTCCGTACCAATTGCAACAGTTAGATAGCCGAGCCTTGTAATAGTCATTCTTGACTTAAATTGAAGCGAAATGTCGAAACAAATGCTGTACGCATAATATGCCAGTATTATGCTTACGCATATCATGTGGTTGCATTATTATTACCATCGCCCCGGTAGATGCATTGTTTCCACCCGTGCTTTCAGCACCATGTGGTGTGCCGTCATGGTGAGCTCACGTAAAGCCCTGGACTAAAAAAATATGCCAGGGTGCCAAAAATACCAGACCGTACTGACGTATAAAACATTGGTTAGATGGAAAGCGATCGTACTTGGAATCCTACATTTCCATTCTAAAACAAGTTTAGACTTTACCTGTGGTTATTAACATTAGCATCCATACAAATCGAATATGACATTGCCATCAGTTCTTCAATATTGTTCCATGTGCAGGTCGATTATACAACAGCCTGTAGCTGAGGGCAAGATTTTTGTCCATAGATTGCATACGTATGTACATAATTATTTATTACAACCCTCCCGACCTAGCTTCCATGGATTGGTATCTGTTTATCTATTTACCAGAGTTAATTAGACAATTACTGTCTTCACTACAGTCGGTTCAACAATGCATGTTGAGATGCAAACTGGAATTTTATTTAAAAACTTCTCAACATTTTGATTAAACAGTATCCCGGGATTATGGCCTTCGCCATAAAAACAAAATCGATGTGCAATTACATTTGGCCACTGCAACGACTACTAAGACACAGCTTAAGTCCAATTTGGATACCGTAACACTAAAACTTTTATTATAAAAAATTGACGATGGAAATTCCTAAAGTGTATAGGCTCTGGATATTAATGCGATACAAATTGACGCCTGTTACTATTGATAAGTACGCCCCAGCGACGTTTTAAAGATCATCTGAGGGATCTCTAAACAAACACGAAATATATTTTGGAGTAAAGTACACATATATTCAGGAAATGATATCAACAGGAACTGTATTAAGAACAGTACTGCCTGTGAGGCCAACTATGAGAGAAGAATATGTAAGAAAACATTTCCTTAAAAATGTCAAAGGTTTAGCATACAATACTTATCAATTAGAACTCATTAATTAGTTCAGAGGCGCTGGTTTATTTCACGCTAGTCATTGATTATGAACATAAGATTTTTTACATAATTTATACCAATTTTTGCTTTACGCATGCCACTATTCAACAAAGGGTTCCACAAGAATATTTCACATGATTTTATTTCAACATTGCTTTTACTTTTTTCCAAGACATTTTTAAAATGTCCAATAAATGTTCGTTAATATTATTCTGTGATTATTTTTTCTTTTTAAACAAAACAAATAAACTTACCCTTAAACCCTTTTGTTCCGCTTCACTGTTACGATCAACGCTGGATACAAAAAATCCGGTACTAAATTCCTTACCACCACGCACTGAAAATCCATACGAAGCTATGCCACCGGGTGTAACCAAAATACGACGTGTATGAGGCCTTAACAAGCGTACAATGCGTATGCGGGTACTGGCCGGTATAGCACACCAGGAAGAGGCAGCTGTGGTGAGAGTCAACATGTCACTCGATGAACTAGTGGTGGAGCCTTGCATGCTGCTGCAATCCGTAAATAATGAAGTGGCCATGTTCAAATTGGAAATTTACACACACACAACCAACTGCAATGAGAAAGGAAAATACAATAAATTTTAAAAAGAAAATTTTATAATTTCTAATATGTTTTACAATAATTCCGCGAATTTGTTTTGCAAAAAAAAAAAGAAAAAACCAAAAAAAATGAAAATGTTTTGCCTACGATTTGTTAAGGTTTTATAAAAAAAAGTTCGTGTCTTAAGTCTTTTCCTTTTTGCCTACACGCCATCCATACAAACAAAGCAGGCAGTGAGTGAGTGAGTGAGTTTGTTTCTTAAGTCTTGTGGGTTGTTATCTTCAATATTTTTTTTTTTTGTCAAAGTTTATGTCCTGGGTATACATATATTTTATTTTATTTTATTTGTTTGTTGAATTGTTTTTTTATTTTTATTTTTGTTTTGTTGTTGTTGTTATTGTTAATGCATTTGTTATTGTCTTATTATTATGCAGTAATAGCAACACATATTTTGTTGCAAATATTTCAACTTTTATCACAAAGTTTTTCATCTTTTGAAGCGAAGACGACGACAAGTCCTGACCTTTTAGTAGAAAAATCAAGAAAAAATAAACAACTACAAGGCTTAACCAAAAAGAAAGAAAGAAAGAAAAAATAAAGATGAAAGACATAAAATTCAAGACAACACCCGGTCGATCGTGGCAATAATGCAACGTAGTAAAAGTGAAAACAAATAAAACTTTCTCTCCTGCCAAAAACAAACGAAACCAGCCAGTTAGTGAGACAGCCAGCCGGCAAGCCTGCAGCATTTAATATCAACTTCATCAACAGATTTCAGCACCAAAAAAACAAGGAACATCTTCACAATTTCCTTGTATTCAATACATAAACATGAGCAACATGGACAACGTGGGCAACATTGGCATCATCATCATCATCATCAACTTTATTTCATCCCCAGACATTGAACACATTTGTTTTATAGGATTGAATGCAACCAACGAAAAAAAAATTGAAAAAATTAAGAGAAAAAGATGCGACTTGTTGTGTCATATAAAACAGCAGCATTGGCAGCAGCAGCAGCAGCATTTCATTTAGGCAGGCATTTATGGCCATTATAGTGAACATTATTATTTTCTATATTTGAATGAATAAATAAATGAATGAATGAATGAATGAATATATGAATGCATGCTTACTTGTATGAATGAATGAATGGATGAGTGGTAATGGCATGGCATGGCATGGCATGTCCTAGCATATGTTTATAAATGACTGTTTGTCGCAGTTTATTGATACGAATATTTTTCTACGTTTAATGCAACAATACAATACCAGGAGTATGTATGTATGTATGTATGTATGTTTAATGTAACCATTGGCTTTCAAAGTAATAATACGTGTATTATTAAATTAAAAATACAAACAGACGAGTAACAATAAAAATACAAATAAATGTTGGACTACCTAAATCGAACAAGTGTTAAAATTGACTGAAATCACACAATTAACATTTAAAAAATAAAATTTAAAAACTGAATTCCCCTTCACACAGTCTCTCTCTATTTTGCTACTGCTACTGCTACTGCTACTGCTACATGCTATTAAAAAAACGTGTAACGAAATTCGAAATTTCTCTAGAGACTTGTATGTATGTTTGTCTGCGACAGCAAATTGAGGATGCATAAGTTTTAATTTTTAATTAACAAAAAAAGCCAAAAAAAATGCGAAAAAATATTTCAAAAAAAAAATAAAACAAATCATGACCAATTTAAATAGTTGCCGCTATAATTTCTTTTCGAATATTTGTTTTCTTAAACAAATTAAAGAAATTTCAAAAAAAAAACAAAAATGAAAATGTTATTCGAAGTCATTATTTATCTTTACGTTTATGAAGACCTGAAACATTCAGTGTGTTACAGCGAAAAAAAGGAAATGCGAAAATAATTTCCTTTTTTTCCTTAAAATTATGATTTAAAAACAGGATATGCAGTTACTTTCTTTTAATTACATACGAATAAACTAAAGGGTCCTCCAAATAACTTTCTTTTTTGAAAAGTTTAAAAAAAAAACTACTGAATATTTTCTCAAATTTCTATTTTTATTTGAAAGTACAATCCTTCCGGTTAATAATGGAAAATAATTTCATTGAAATGGCTGCCTCGGCTGGCCATGCACAGTAGCCTACACCAGAAGATGCCGATTTTGGCAAAAAAAAATCATCTTTTCAGATGAAGCTCATTTTGATCTTGGCGGGTATGTAAACAGGCAAAATTGTTGCATTTGGGGCACAGAAAACCCGCACGCATACATTGAAAAGCCGACGCACCCAAAACGAGTCACTGTTTGGTACGGATTTTGGTCCAGAGGCATAATTGGGACAGTTTTCTTCGAAAATGGGCAAGCAGTGGCCGTTACAGTCAATTGCGATCGTTATCGGGCCATGTTGAACGAATTTTTGTTCACAAAAATTGAAGAGGAGAATATTGGCAACATTTGGTTTCAACAGGACAGCGCTACGTGCCACACAGCCGAAGCTACATTCGATGTTTTGCGCCCTGTTTTTGAAGATCGCATTATCAGCCGCAGAGCTGATGTCGTTTGGCCACCTCGGAGCTGCGATTTAACACCGCTGGACTATTATTTTTGGGGTGCCGTCAAAGATAAGTGTTACGCCGACAAGCCAGAGACAATTGACGCTTTAAAGGACAATATTCGTGAAGCCATTGGTGAAATACAGCTGCACACAATCGATAATGTGCCTAAAAATTGGACCGATCGTGTAGGCTACTGCATGGCCAGCCGAGGCAGCCATTTGAATGAAATTATTTTCCATTATTAACCGGAAGAATTGTACTTTCAAATAAAAAAAAGAAATTTAAGCAAATATTCAGTAGTTTTTTTTTTAAACATTTTCAAAAAAGAAAGTTATTTGGCGGACCCTTTAGCTAATCATTTTGAGTAAATTTTAAAATATTTCCTATAACTCGCCCATTTACTACTGCCTAAGTACTAAAATAGGTCCATAATTTCTTGATAAATAAACTTAGAATGTATTAGAGCCTGTATATAGAATCTCCAATGCTAATATGTTTCTAAGAATATTTCTGACTGGCATACATATTGATGAAATGACATCTGCAGGAGTTGCAGCGAATAGGAAACTAGGGAGCATTATCAGTGCAAGCGGCTCTGTGGAAGTTTAGTCAAAAATATGTGAGAAAACACTTCTTTAAAGATATCAAATGCTTAGCATACAATACTTTGGATGACCAATTACCTCAGGAGTAATGTCTATTTTCAGGCAAGTCTTTTTTATAAACATAAACTATTTCGTTAAAGTCGCCATAGTCAACAAGTAGTGTGTAGGCTTATTAGACGAGAGCCCTTGGTTTAAATCTCTGCTCAAATATTTCGTAATTAACGAAATATGGAAAAAATATTTCCTTCTGCGCCTTTCTCTTCTCAACAGTCTTCCGGTAAAAATGTCATTCACAGTCGACGTTAACCCATTCGCTGTCAAGGACGAATATACTCGTCTTTAACAGGGTATCCCGCACTGCCAAGACGAGTTTACTCGTCCTACTTTAAATATATTATAACTTGCAGGCTTTTGAATTAGCAAATTTTTTTTGCCACAAACATAATATAAATATGTAAAAAATTTGAAAAATACTACAAATAAAATTTTTTACAAAAATAATACTTTATTTCTTATAGAGAATGATCTTTCACGCAAAAATCAACTTCACCGTGTATTTATAACAAAATTTTATAGCAACTAAATCACTTATGATACCTTATCTTCATGATAGAATTTGTAACAAAGTCCAATACATAATGGAGGTTTATCAAGACAGTTCGGACAGTAATATCGAGTCTCCTTTCAAATGTTTTTCGTTGCACATACTCTACATTTGCGAGTTGGGTTCTTCTTTTGTTGTGTGGGAGCATCATGGTAATCAAGGGAACTTTGTCCTTGGCGTATGAAAGATTGATGAGATTGAATGACTGCATCTTGGGTTCCATTTAGCCAATATTTCACTTAAAATATAAATGGAAATGGGAATGACTTCATATAATTTAGGCTTGGCAGCGAATGGGTTAAACAACATGGGTGGTGGAGAATCTAGGTGGTAATCTTGATTAAAGGGTATAATACCTAATTAAGTAAGTAATTAAGGACTTTCGCATATTCTATCGAATAATAGAAGAATCTTTATAACGATTCAATGGAATGTTTCACTTTAAATACTAAAATTATCAATCAAACTGTCTGCATCAGTTTTTGTTTATTCATTCAACTGTCGAACATAGTATTTCTACATGTTTATCATTTTTTAGTAAATCATAAAAATTTTACGATAACTAAACCACATGTCAGTCTACCGCATACACTATCGATGGACATATTTGTGTATGAAATTGAATACCTTCTTTAAAAAATAATTTTGACATACGTTAAGTTAACATAAGCATATGAAAAGGCATAGAAAGTTTGAACTGAGAGGTTGTGATACACATCTTTTTTAAAGTTTTCTTTATCTGTTGTCTATTCAAGTTAATAAAATTTTATGTAGAGATCTATTACATGGATGGATATTCTCCCGAATTCTCTACTATGTGAAATAGCTTAGCCGACTTTTTAATATACAAAGAACGGAAATCACATGAGTATTCACGCATCTCAACGTTAGATTCACGTATGTGAATTGCAACCTCACTGAAGTACACACGAACTGAGCTATTAGTTCACACACATCCTGTACTGCATCGTTTTAAACCGGGTTGAAGTCGGAGTAAAAGAAAGGTAACTTTCGAGTGCTGCAGCTACACCGAAGAACATAATGTACTGTGTTTACCTAACCTCAAATTATTATTTATTTATTTATTCTTTTTTTTTGATGATCAGTGGCAACACCTACACACAGTTACTAAAGTATACATACATAAAATTTCTGAAATTTTTTAACCAATCCGTTTTCGTTGAAAATCTTTATAGTTTCCTCGATTTTAAGACGTACTTTTGCATTGGTTAAAAAATTTCTGAAATTGAACTGAATTGTGGCCCTACACACGCCCACAAAAATATACATCCGATTAACAAATTTCACAAATTTCTGAACCAATGCGAAAGACCGTCTTAAAATCGAGGAAAGTTATCAGACAATTATAAAGATTTTCAACGAAAACGGATTGGTTTTCGTTTCTGAAATTGGTTAACCGTATGTATACTTTTGTGGCTGAGTGTACACTCTGAGATTAGTACTCACTTGACTATCAAGGCTACGTTCATATCAAAAAACTTATGAAGTGCATTATGGAACTACTTGTTGGGCTTATTACAGGTTGCTGTATTACAAGGATAACTCTGGATGGCTTCAGTATTTCCGAAGTATGTACTGATTGATTTTTCTCTAATTGTGTATTACAATCATATGCATAAGAAATGTAATTGAATAGCTTTTAATCTAATCTAGCTCAACCAATTATTCATTTTTTTAGTTTCAAACAGAATGTAAACAAATTTTGAAGTTTAATGTCATGAACTTTTTTTATTCCTTCAGATCTTTTAAGGAAATTCTTCTTTAACTTCTTATACGATATCCTCCTTTTCATTACCTTTTAGTTCATTTTCATTAATTAAGGCTTTGAAGCTAAACATATAATTGGTTGCTGGAGAAGGTCCTAGAATTATAAGTTTTTATTGTATTATACGTTGTCCAACATCAATGTTCTCTCCGGAGCTATTTATGTAAATTGGTTGTAATTATATTGGGTTTGGTGCTGAGCCTTACTGAACAAGTTCCGAAGGGATGTTTTATCTAACCTTCGTTCCCTCTCTGAAAAGTGAGAAAGTTTCTGAATAGAAACCTTTCAAATTCTTTTAGTTTCTTATTGAAAAAACCACAATGAAAAATTTTTTGCCGTCACCTGTTCTAACTTAGACCAACTGTCAAGAAGTGTCCCCTACTCATGCAGTACATCGTATTAGAAATCTGAAAAATATGTTCCAGGAGAGGGCAAATAGAGAGTAGTGTGGGACAAATTGAAGTTGAATTATTTATCCCTTTTAGTTCTTGGTAACCAGTGTTGTTTATAACTTCGTCATCATATTCTTTTCCTTAAAAATTCAGATATTTTATGAAAGTGTAACAGACCACAGACTATTCACTAAACTAACGAGCACTGTCTCCACCTACACAGGCCCACAAAAGAATACATACGATTAACAAATTTCAGAATTTATAACAGTTTGCATCATTAGTTTCTTTAAAATTAGTCTTTTTCTAATTTAATTCAAAATATTGCCGTCTATCCTCGATTTAATGACGACTTTTTGCATTATTTCAGAAATTTCTAATATTTGTGAAACGTATTGTTACGAAAATGGAATAATCTGGATACTGGTACTTTGCTTTTACATCGTTTAACATTAAAATTGTAACAAAAGCTACAGAAACAAAAACAATGAACTTGTTTACAAATTATCGCACTGCGTAATATAACAACAAACACCAGCATAAAAAAATAATAAACAAAAATATACCAACAAACACCAGCATAAAAAATGATAAGCAAGTGAATCAAAATATACTAACAAGCAGCAGCATAGAAAATGAACACCAAAGACCACAAGAATAAATGTAAACAAAATACACAAACAAAAATAATGAAACAACGATGATTACATTTATAGAGATTTCGAAAAGGCGAAGCCACGAACATTCGCCTTCAAGAACATTCATCAGACTGTTTACGTTGCCATATAAAAAGCAAGGCAGAGCAGACAACTGAATTAGTAAAAGTTCAGACAGTCTTGTGTGAAGACGCGATGTGTTTTAAGAGAGTAATCGTGTCTTGAAGATCTCCGGTACAAAGATCAGTCGGACAATTGTCTAGTAATTGTTATTGTTTATAAAGAGTGATTTTTTAACTACTATCTTTTTGGCAACACTGGTTTAAACAGCTCACGCACGTTTCGTGTTTTGTTTCACTGTTTCAGTTTGGTCTATAATTTAACTATGAATCGTCTCACAAACGAACAACGCTTGCAAATCATTGAATTTTATTATCAAAATGGGCTCTTGGAAAGTTGGCCGAAGATCCACTTCTTTATCGAAAAATTGTGTTCAGCGACGAAGCTCATTTTTGGCTCAATGGATACGTAAATAAGCAGAATTGTCGATTTTGGAGTCATAGTTTGGTGCGGTTTATGGGCTGGTGGCATCATTGGACCGTACTTCTTCAAAGATGCTGCCAATCGTAACGTAACTGTGAATGGTGAGCGCTACCGTGAGATGATATCCAACTTTTTTGCCCAAAATGCAAGAGCTTGACTTGCATGACATGTGGTTTCAACAAGACGGTGCCACATGCCACACAGCACGCGTAACAATGGACTTATTGAGAGGCGAGTTCGTTGAACATTTTATTTCAGGTTCGAGACCGGTCAATTGGCCGCCTAGATCGTGCGATTTTACGCCTTTAGACTATTTTTTGTGGGGCTTATGTTAAAGCTCATGTCTATACAGACAAGCCCGCTTCAATTGACGCATTAGAAGACAACATTGAAGCATTTATTCGTGAGATACCGGCCGAAATGTTGGAAAGAGTATGCCAAAATTGAACTAAGCGGATGGACCATTTGAGGCGCAGTCGCGTTCAACATTTGCATGAAATAATCTTCAAACATTAAATTATATGGACCGTACTATCGATTCAAATAAAGATTTCATGCATTTTTCTGAATTTTACGTGTTTTTTTTGAAAAATTTTCCTATAGCTCTTAAAAAATCACCCATTACAAAGGGTGTAAACAGAGGAATAACAAACAAAGCAATTGTTGTTGTATACATAAAGTTGTGAAAAGTGGCACACATAATTCTGCGAATAATAAGGAATTTTAATTAAAACTAAACAAAGATTTATTTTTATTTTATTTGCAATCTACGAGCTCATATTTTAAAAGGTAAAAACGTAACTGTATGTATACATTTGTAGGCCTGTGTATATGTAATTCTGAAATTCGTTGATTAGTAGTCAAGCACTTTAAAAATACTTTACGCCACATTGTAATTGACAATGTTTACATTATTAAAAAATTATTTAATTTAATTGTTTCTGTTTTTTAATGAGATTACATAAAAATGTATTTTATAATTGAAATTGTTTAATTTAAAAACAAAAATATTTCCAAATGTTTTCAATTCACATACGAGCAACACACCTCTAAAGTTTTTTTTGTTTAAAATAATCTCTAATGTTGGAGTCATCTCCAGTGGGTTTAAATGAAATTTATCAAAATGGAAAAATGAAAAGAAAAACTTTATTTGCGAAAGACTATACAAAAAAAAAATAAACACTCACGTAACAGTCGCATCATGTGTTGTGTCGACAAAAGGTGACATTGAAAATGAAAAATTTTTTTTATTTTCATACACATTTTTCTTTCATCGTTTTTCTATTTTCTTTATACTCGAGGTATTAAACTTTAGAAAAAAATAAAAGAAAAGAAAAAATGAATTAAACTGCTGCTGTTACGCTACACGTATGGTATATGGTATATGGATGCAGAGTAAATATCACAAGATAAAAAAAAAATTGGAAAAAAACTTTCAGAAAAAAAGAAAGAAAGAAAAGCATTAAAAAGAAAATTATTAAAGTTGGCATTTATTGTTATTGGTACATTGTTATTAATGTTTAAATAAAAATCAAAAAAAAAAGAGTAAAAAGTTCATGCAACATGATCATGCACCCAGCCAAGTTGTTGGCAAACAAAACAACAAGTGGAAATTGTTAATTGTTTTGAAAGAGAGACGCAAGCAACAACAGATTTAAATGCCTTCATAATACTCAATTAATTTTGTGTTTATTGTATGCCATTAACAAAGGCAAAGGACTGAAACAACAAACAAACATTTTAAGAAAGAAAGAAAAAAATCTGAATTATAAAACAAATTTCAATTTCCCACGATTATAAATTTTAGTTTTTTTTTTTGTTTCCATTTTCACATGTGGTCAATACCATTAATTCCACATGATTTAATGTGTAGAAAACCTGCTATGCAATAATAATTGTATAAAATTAGTAAAACAACTTTCAATATTTAATTATCGAATGATTTATTTATTGGAAACATAATATAATTATTTTCCTACAAATATAGCCTAAAAGAAATAAAAAATATTGAAAAAATTTATTTCCTAATTTCTTTTTATAAAAAAAGCATTTTAACCGAATATCTGTGGTAAGTGCAGGTAAAGGTTTCTTTAAAACCATTTTTTTCTTCCTTTTCATTTCTTTAATGAATATAAGGCTGTCTTGTAATATGTATTTCAACTGCAGATATACTCGTACATTACAATAAACTCCCATTACATTTTTACAGCAGAGTACCGTTCCAGATTAAGAACATAACAGTAACGATTAGCATTTGCATGACGGTTATACACGTCATAGGTTAGGTTAGGTTAGGTTAGAGGACGAGTACTTGTCAATTAATACAAGTACAGTACCCGAAGGTCGAATTGACCCATTGTACAACGTCCTAGTTTCCCACACCACTTATATTGTGTGCCTTAATTTTTATACATGAGTGATGGGACCTACAGTTTAAAGTCGACTCCGAACGACAGATTTTTGAGCAACTTTTTCACGACAATTTTATTTACTCTCAGAGTTTTTGCTAGAAATCTGCTGAGAGGAAGTCGCCGAAGAAATACTTTTTGTATTTTGTCTTGATGTCTGGGGCATGGAACTCGAACCCTGGCTTTACGTCTAATAAGCCAACACACTACCTACTAGACTAAGGCGACTTCATACACGTCATATATGTTTAGTGATTTTTCTTTTAATATTTCAACTGCCGACATTCATTATCATCTATTATCAAATCAGATTAAGCTCCTAGGTTGCGTAAAAAGACTACAAATTGACAAGAGGCTAACTTTGCTAATGATGTTCATTGTTCTCTGGGTGTGAGAGGTGAGCGGTAGAGTCCCATTATACATATGTATTTTTACAGTAGAGTAACGTTCTAGATTAAGTTTATTGCATCTGCCAAAGTCTTATGATTTTATTGTTTTGTTTCAGTTTCATTGCTTAAGTTTTTCCAGCTGAGCAGGCACACATACATAATTAGTCATTGCAACCCTTCAGTCAGCTTTACAACCTAGCTTCTCACACCACTTATGTTGTGTATGTGTTAATTTTATCCGTGAGTGGCAGGACCTACAGTTTAAAGTCGACTCCGAAAGAGAGATTTTTTGAGAAGCTTTTCCACGGCAATTTTATTTACTTTCCGAGTTTTTGTGCAAAAATCTACTGAGAGGTTGTCGCAGAAGTAATATTTTTTCATATTTCGTTTGTCTGACCAGGGGTTTGAACCATGGCCTCACGTCTAATAAGCCAACACATCTAGCTACTAGACTATGGCGATTACTAAGCTCCTAGGTTGCCTAAAAAGACAACAAATTGACAGGCAACATTACCTAACATTGCCAATGATGTTCATTGTTCTCTGGGTGTGAAAGGTGAGCGGTAATAAGGATTCCTAGATGGATTATTTGGAACCCAATTACGGTCTGCTAAAGAAAATGTATATGGTATTCTCTCGAATTAGTAGAACCTGGATAACTGGGGTGAAGTCGCCGTAGTCTGGTAGCTAGTATGTTGCCTTATTAAACACATGGCCACGGTTCAAACCCTAGGTTAGACATGAAAACGGAAATATGAAAAAATATTTCTTCGGCGACTTCCTCTCAGCAGATTTATGATAAAAACTCTGAGAGTAAATAATATTGCCACGAAAAGTTTCTCAAAAAATCTGTCATTCGGAATCGACTTTAAACTGTAGGTCCCGCCACGCATGTATAAATTTAACACACTCAGCATAAGTGGTGTGAGAAACTAGGTCGTAATCCTGACTGAAGGGTTACATAATGGCCAATTATGTTATGTAAATATATGGATAACTAGGGTTGAAAGTCATATACTATCAGCACTACAAAACATAATATCTGACAGTTGAATGTTAGATTATGTTAAATTGCCAGCCACCTCAAGCACAGATCACTTGTAAGCTATCAAAGATCTCTTCGTAATACCATTGTGCCAATAGTACGTTACTTTAATAATAACTGGCTGACACTTATACCATCACATCTATACACGTTCAGAAAATTTGATGAATTCTTCAGAAACATCTGGGTATTCTTTGACAGTCTCTCTCGGGAGATCTAATGACCGCTTTGTCAGCAATAAATATGTGTGCATATATCCCTTAATACTAAATTTATTCCAGGGTTGTGTTCATAGCCATTATTTTGGGCTGAATAAATCAACTATACTGCGATAATTTAAGACACAATTCAAGATTCATTTGATCTCAAAAGACCTGACATTCTATACTGTCATGTGCATAATGTTCACTGGGAGGTGTATACCTATTTATACAATAGAATCGGGTTTGAAAGTGGTTACAGGTATCTTGATTCTAATAAACAGTACTTAAGACTAGCAACTGAACTGTAAAAAGATGCCAACGAATATTGAAATATTGAACAATGCCTTGGATGAAGTAATTCTAAAAGCATGTGTTTCCAGTATTGCCACAATTTTAATGGTGCTTTCAAATCGAAGATTAAAACTGCTTGCAGCGTACATAAAAATGTAGTAAAAATTTTAAAAAGTATTTTTTACGATTTTAAAGAGCACAAAAGCAAATTAAATTTTTTTTAAAAGCTGTAAAAGCGTGAGAGACTATTTGGGGCCTATATTTACAGACATGTTGTCAGGAATGTGTATTTATTTAGTATGGAGGTTTACTATGACTAAGTAGATAAAACAAACTTTATTGCTGAAAAAGCTCACTGCTATTCAATATGATTCATCCAGCAAGTCTCTTGACCCATCTTTATAAGAAGATTATGCAACGTATCTCTTGGGAAAGCAATGACTAAGAATCCTAATTACTACATGCAATATTACAAACAAATACATTATCAAAAAGGATGTTGTTCCTATATAACGACAGATGGTAACCAAATCATTCTAGGCTCTGCTACAATCAAACAAATCAATCCGGGTTAATTGGAAACAAAAGCAAAACAATCGAGAACTGAAAAAGAAGATGAAGCAACGTTGTGGTGGCTTTGTCCTCCTTAAAGGGAATGTATAAATGTATATTACAATTAATCTTATGATTTCTGAAGTCTTAAAAGAATCTTTAAATCATCAGTTGGGTTTTTTTTTTGGTACAAAACCTTTTCATTACAATGCCATCTAGCGAAATGCAATTTTATTGAAGAATTTTTTTAGCCGTTGAATAAAAAAAATTTCTTTACACCATACTTTATAACAGAAATATCTGGATACTGGGGCTAACATAGGCAATTGAACTGCTGCACTATCAGAAAATAGAACAATCTATCAGTCTCTTGCAGATTACCTCTCGACGACCCTAAGACTTCAAAAAAAAATTATGTATTCCTAACTACCTTCCAATAACTACGGAATTACAGACTCTGTAACCTAGAAAAATGTTATTTCCTATCATAGGGGTCTTTAGAGGATTTCAGTCATACAAGAAAATAGGGAGCATAGGGCCGCAACAAGTTGATTAAAATGAGCTCGATTATCAGCGCGATTTTTGACTTCGTTCCACTGTAGACGTATGTAGTTTGGATAGTTCGGTTGTGATTTGGCGTTTCTATGTATGTGATGGTCGTCCGATGCGCCTGCTTTCCTGGGGAATCACTTCAATCCCTCATTGTGATGCCATCTAATGGCTTGCGAAGAGTGTGCCCAAACCATTCCCACTTGCGTCTCCTTATTTTCCTCTCAATTGGTTGTTGCTGTGTATCTGACCAGAGTTGGGCATTGGATATTATGGAGGGCCAATAGACACGCAAAATTTGTTAACAAATACCTGAAGAAACTGGGAATCGCGCGGTGCCATTTTTTCCATTTTTCGCAACCGCACAGTATTGTGGATTTAACGTTGGAGTTGAAAATTTTAATTTTTGGTACGTCTCGATATGATAGACGATTTCCAAACAGGATTGAGTTGGGCAAAAACATTGCTTGCCTTATTAATGCATTCATAGTATCGGGTCCGCCATCTAACGTTTTTTTTTTCAACTAGTGCTTATTTCGTGAATGGTAAGACTTAGCTCATGTCTGATTTGACAGATAATTAGTTTTATCCTTCCGCTGAACGAATATGGTTGTGTATACGCTTGAACAACGCTGGGAAATATTGCGACATTACTTTGAAAATCTTACTTACAGAAGATGCCGATTTTGGCACAAAAAAATCATCTTTTCAGATGAAGCTCATTTTGATATTGGCGGGTATGTAAACAAGCAAAATTGTTGCATTTGTGGCACAGAAAATCCGCACGCATACATTGAAAAGCCGACGCACCCAAAACGAGTCACTGTTTGGTGCGGATTTTGGTCCAGAGGCATAATTGGGCCATTTTTCTTCAAAAATGAACAAGGAGTGGCCGTTACAGTCAATGGCGATCGTTATCGGGCCATGTTGAACGAATTTTTGCTCACAAAAATTGAAGAGGAGGATATTGGCAACATTTGGTTTCAACAGGTCGGCGCTACGTGCCACACAGCCGAAGCTACACTCGATGTTTTGCGCCCTGTTTTTTAAGATCGCATTATCAGCCGCAGAGCTGATGTCGTTTGGCCACCTCGGAGCTGCGATTTGACACCGTTGGACTATTATTTGTGGGGTGCCGTCAAAGACAAGTGTTATGCCGACAAGCCAGAGACAGTTGACGCTTTAAAGGACAATATTCGTGAAGCCATTGGTGAAATACAGCTGCACACAATCGATAATGTGCTTAAAAATTGGACCGATCGTGTAGGCTACTGCATGGCCAGCCGAGGCAGCCATTTGAATGAAATTATTTTCCAATATTAACCGCAAGGATTGTACTTTCAAATAAAAAAAGAAATTTGAGAAAATATTCAGTAGTTTTTTTTAAAAGCATTTTCAAAAAAAAATAATTTGGCAGACCCTTTAGAAGAACTGCACTTCATCAATTTCCATGCCGTATATTAGGAATTTTAGCACTGCGTTAGATTTTTTTTAGCATTTATCCTGAGTGTTTTGGTTTTGTGGATATTCACCTTCAGTCCAGCTAGCTCTGCGGTTTCGCTAACTAGATTTAGCTGTGACTGCATGTCGAAGAAAGAATGACTTAGTAAACATATGTATATCATCTGCATAGTCCAGGTCTTCCATTCAAGAAAATGCTGAATGGAAAGTTCTTTAAAGATTGCAAAAAAGTAGATGCAAGTGTGTTAAGTTAGGTCAACAACCCTGCATACCACGATATGTTACGTGAGTATGAGAACCTCTTTAGTGATCAATGAACTCAACAAAAATTTTAGTAAACTTTGAAACAAAATAATTTTATTTTTAATTTTTTTTTATTTTCCTAAACTACAATGGATTATAAAAAAATAATTTAAATACGATATGAAATGTAAAACAAAAACACAAAAACAAACATCACATAAATCCATTTGTTACATTTAAATGTCCGTATTATTGTTTATTGGTAAGCGTGAACACTGTCTGCAAAAAACAAGGCAACAACAATAAAATGTTTAAATATGTTGTTGTTGTTTTTTTTATTGCATTTCATTCAGAGTTTAGTTTTTTCTATGGCTGTGTTATGCTATGCTTTTCTATGGTATTTAGTAAGTGGCGGAAAATAGTCAAAACTTTTATTGTGTACAAGTATTACGTGTAAATATGTGGAACACATAGTCAGGCAGTCAGTCAGTCAACAATAAAACACTCGTAAAATAGTTGTAATTTTTTTTTTTGTTTTTGTTCCTATTTTCTGTTTAACAAGTTGAAAGTTTGTCTTTTACAAGCAACAACAACAGCAACAATATTGTTATTGTTGTTATTATTGTTATTGCCACAAGTTGACTGTTTTTTTAAACTGGCCGTCTATATGTTAGGCTTACTGTCTGACCCATAGTTTAGCACAACAAGCAAAAAAAAAACACAAAAATATAAAAAATACCATAAAAAATCAAAATAACAGTGAGTGTAAAAAGTGAAGGTAAAATGTCTGAATTTTCAATTAAAAAAAACAAAATTTTGCAATTGAAACTAAAAAGGCATTGATTTGTTTACACACAATAAATAATTAAAAATTGATGGGTGATGGTTTTAACTGTGCCTGGCTATTGAAGTTATTGTTGCATGTTACACTGATACATACACAGACACTGAACAGACGCCTTGCACTTTCCGTCTACTCGCTTCATATAAAGTGTTGCGAAATTTTGTTTTTTTTTTGTAACAGCCTTGATTAGATTCTATTGATTATCGTATAAGAATAGAAAAATTATTACAAAAAAAATAATAATTTTTTAAGACTATCAAGGACGTTTAATTGTTTTATTGTGTTCTTTGTTTGGTTTTGTTCAAAAATCCTCTGTTAAATTTACGAAAGTTTACATATTCATTTAAAACTTATAAAGACAAGTAGCAAATTTACTACTTAGTAATCATCAGACATTCGTTTTTATACAAGATCTAGAGTTACAAATATGAAAGCAATACTCCAGGCTAAGACCACTATTGTGGTATGAGAGTACCGATAAATGTTAAATATCGTATCTTATCGAAGATATTATATAGCAGTGGTGCAAGCAATATACTTGAATAGCGTATAATTGAAACCAAACAATGCCATTAAGTTGCTTGTGCTTTGGCTTGACTGTTTAAACCTTGATCTTTAAGCCTAGAACAAAACAACTGAAGCTGACCTCACTAGCCTTAAAGAGAAGAGTGGCAAGGTAAGGATTCAAGTTCATAAAACGATTCAAACTTCTTATAAAACTAAAGGGTGTTTTTTATAGAGGTATAGAACTTTAAGTTGCAATAAAACAACGATGGATTATTCGATTGACATGAATTTTATTTATCCGAAAGATAATCTTGTGGCATTACATTTTAAATATGATTTCTGGCATATGACCGCCACGGCTGGCGCGGATGTGGTCCAATCTGGACGTCCAATTTTCGATGACTTTTTCCAACATTTGTGGCCGTATATCGGCAATAATACGGCGAATGTTGTCTTCCAAATGGTGTCTTCCAAATTTGTGGCTTTACCGCATAGACCAATGACTTTACATAGCCCCACAGAAAGTAGTCTAGCGGTGTTAAATCACAAGATCTTGGAGGCCAATTCACAGCTGCAAAACGTGAAATTAGGCGGTCACCAAACGTGTCTTTCAATAAATCTATTGTGACACGAGCTGTGTGGCATGTTGCGCCGTCTTGTTGAAACCACATCTCCTGAACATCATGGTTATTCAATTCAGGAATGAAAAAGTTTGTAATCATGGCTCCATACCGATCACCATTGACTGTAACGTTCTGGCCACCATCGTTTTTGAAAAAGTACGGACCAATGATTCCACCAGCCCATAAAGCTCACCAAACAGTCAGTTTTTCTGGATGTAACGGTGTTTCCACATACACTTGAGGATTACCTTCACTCCAAATGCGGCAGTTTTGTTTGTTGACGTAGCCATTCAACCAGAAGTGCGCTTCATCGCTAAACAAAATTCGCTTATGAAAATCGGGAACAACGGTAATCTCGTTTTGGGCCCATTCGACGAATCTACGCCTTCCTTGATGATCGTTTGGCTTCAAATCTTGCACGAGTTGGATTTTGTAAGCACGCAAACCAAGATCTTTCCGCAAAATCATCCATAAAGTGGATGGACACAGATCCAATTCCTGTGCTCGATGGCGGATGGACTCATTCGGGTCTTCCTCAATGCTACGCTCTACAGCAGCAATAGCTTCTTCTGTACGCACCGTACAGCGTCTCTGGGGATGCGAGTTATCAATAAGAGTAAACGTGGTGCGAAAACGTTCCATGGTTAATCGAATTAACTGCTCTGATGGACGATTTTGTCGACGATAAAATGGACGTAGTGCGCGATACGTTTTCCGCACAGAACCATTATTTTCGAAATAAAATTGCACTATTTGCAAGCGTTGTTCAGGCGTGAGTCTATTCATGACGAATTGCCAAACCAAACTGAGTATAAATCACTTGACAGCTGTTAAATCGGTCGCCATCTTGAAAAGTAATGCCAACTTAAAGTTCTATACCTCTATAAAAAAGCATGATAATTTCTGATGAGTATATTTTAAAAATCACAATAGCATCGGAGGTAACAAAAGACCTAACCAGAATAAAAGCTTTTTGCTATTAAGAGCAGCGAACTCATATACATCGTTTATATTTATTAGATGAGCCAACTTGGCCTCATGACTGGAACAGTCCAGATACAGATGACTCCGATGACTGGGTGGTAGTTAATGAAAATCCAAATGTGGAGGCAACCACTAAGAAAACATTTGCTTCGTGGACTCCAAAGACATGGGAATGGCCGGAATTTACCACACCCACTACCAATAGTACCACTACCACCACTACTAGAACAACAACGAATGCCAAAACAACCAAACCTTTGCCATCATTAGATGATTTTCTCAAGTCACAATATGGTCCCTCTACAACAACCACAAAAACTGAAACTTTTGTATCCACTAATAAAGCCACGCCTACTTATGCCACACCCTCTTCAACTACCCTAAAACCAAAGGTTATAAATATTGAAGACTTGCTAGTAACTGAGGTTTTACACAACGGCCAGCCAGCTAATGACAGTGTCATCAAATCATTTCTGCCATTACGAAATGGCGGGTGATAATCCATTCGTTTGAGTTCCACACTGCTATGTCCAGTTAGTGTGTTGGCTTATTAGACGAGAGCCCATGGCACAAATATTTCGATTAAAACGAAATATGGAAACAATATTTCTTTCGATGACTTTCTATCAGATGTACAGAACTCGCCGTAGTCTAGTAGGTTATGTGGTGGTTCAATAGGCAAGAGTCCGTGGTTAAAACCCCAGGTCAGACATCTCGAAGAATGGAATAAAAAAAATATATTTTTTTCCACAAATTCCTCTAAGCAGATTTACTGGCAATAGCTCTGAGAAAAAATAAAATTGCCATGAAACGTTTCTCAAAAATGTGTTCTTTCGAGTGGACTTTAAATTGTAGATCCTGCCATTCATGGAGAAAATAAACACACACAACAAGAGTAGTGTGAGAAACTAGGTTCTAATCCTGACTAAAGGGTTGTAGTAAACAATTACGTAAGCAAGATGTATATCCAGACAGCCTAGTCTGAAGCAGTCTTCGTCAACAGGTTTTTGAACTTGTCGGTTGCAATATGGGGTAGTTCTTGTAATATCGTTGGGGGTTTACTTAGCAACGTGTACATTCAAAGGCATATTTTACTTCAGAACTCTAAGTGCCACACTGCGAATACGCGAAGATTCCCAATACACCGCAAAGACAATGTTTGACATCTTTTGGTGAGGAGTTCCAAATAGGAGTACCATTGCTATTGAATATCCTAAACTTAGTTCCAGAGAAGTGTTGTTAACAGAGATGACATCTGTTACTCTGACACTCATGAAGAGCGCAACGAATTTCTTTACTAGCCTGATCCACTCTTGCCAAAATGCTACCCAGGTGGATGTTAAATGATAGATGTGATAAGCCCTCCTCTCCTGACACCCTCTTTAACCCTCAACTTATTATTTAGAAGATGGTTAAGTGCTAGAGAAATTCTCTGTCTAAAATTCATAATTTTTTCAGAAACATCTTTTCATTTCAGGACCATCAATACAGGTTCGAAAGAGGTAACAGGCATTTAAAGCCTCTTTGAAGCCCAAGGAATAAAGTGCCAAATACAAAATACAGTTTTCAATGCCGTTCAAAAAATTGTTGCACTATTATTCCAAGATTATTTATGTGATCATTGGTGGATCTTCCGAAGAGATACCTATTTATGCCTTAGTGCATAACCTAGAAATGCACTGATAATAATTTTGGGAATTTTATTCTCCTCCAGTATTCGCATTTGATAAGATCAGCATAATGTGTAAATCATTAGAACATTGTCTAGATAGGCTGACTTCCAAAATGTATCAATACAAAGTTTGTATACAGTTCTATTACGGTATATACATTTTGTAGCTATAAAAAGTTACCAAACAATGCATCAATTGTAAATCCGATGCCCGATTGCTTTTTGACTGCATTAAAAATACACATTGACAACGTTCTGTAAAGTATACATTGTAAACATTTTGTACAGCGGCTTTATGAAATACTATACTTTGTTCAAACACAAAGCAACTAACATTTTGGAAGTCAGCCATAATTTTGAAAAATAGGCAATAAGGACACGATATTGTGTTACAGAATAATAAACTGCTTTGAGCACACAACAGAATATCACACCAAATTATTTCTACAGGCATCATCCTCAGAAAAATTAATCGATTTTTACTTTTATTCTTTAATATCCTTAAAATCGTAACACAAATATGTTAATTTACTTTCTGCATACACTGTACAATTCGTACAAATAGGAAAAAAACCAACATTGTTTACAACATGAAAGCATTCAGCCAGAGTCAGTTAATCAGTCAGTAAACCAGCCAAGTACTCGCTCACTCACTCTAATGTTTACATCAGATTTTTTTTTTAAACCATTGCCTGGTCTCATGTTGACAGTCAAGTAACTCAGTTAGTTTGTCTTTTTGCCGCATATTTATGAATAAAAAAGTAGGAAAAACATTCAAGATCACATAAAATCATATTCAGTTTAAGAAATCTTTCTATACATGTTCACATCATATGAGATTTTTTTGTTGTTTTTTTTTAATTTTAATTAATTTTTCTCTGTTAAAGCCGCCATTAATTGTTTGTGTACTACATAGAAAAGATTTATTCAAAGAAAAAAAAAAACATATTCCCGTTATTTTTATTGCAAAAAAATTGTATTAAATGACTTGCTTGTGTTAATTTTTTAATAATTTTTTTATATTTTTAATAAAGAAAAGGTCAAAAAGTTTCGATGGACTTGTTAAAGGAAAAACGAACATCAATGCAACAAAAAAAAATTGAATTGTTTTTGATCGTATGATAGGTTGGATGTCAAATAAAGATTGTAAGCTTATGACTTGATTAATTATAAAGTACATGAGGAACTTATAATTGTATCTTCCGGAAAGAACGATAAAGAATAAATTTCTGTAGAAATAAATTAACAAAAAATGGGCACAAAGCATTTAAACATACGGTTAAACTCCATGCTATCATCAGCGTAAAAATAGATTTGTCCACAGCTACCATGGTAGCTAGATTTCTTTACTTGTCGACAACTGCAGGAAACGACTACACTATGGAGGCATTTAATTTTAATACGAGAAAATCCTAGTATACCACTTATACGTGAGCTCTTTTTGTTACTATTAAGCATGTAATGAAGGAAAGTTGGTAGTTCTGTGGATGTCAACCCGAGAGGGTAGACCAATTTAGTATACGAGCCTCCCACTGTATTACTACGGTTTTCCATTTCCTCTTCCTCGTCTGTACAGAATACATTGGCCATATGTAGAACAGAATGCAAAGTCCAGTAATAACTCCGATAACGACGTTAAGCAAACTTCCCTGACTATTTTCCTATTTTCCCTAACGCTGAAACCATCTCAATGTCCATTCTTGATAGATCAATGAAATTACGTGTATAATAGAAAGCCAAGTGCTTTTCGATCCTACGACATAACGCTGGGCATGATGCACTGAAGAGGTGCAGTATAGTTTTATCTTCTTTCTAGCTTATATTGCTTCTGTAGAAACGATTGGCCATACGCCACAGATTGTAAAATCCAGTAATGATTCCGACAACTAGGATTAATCTTACCGACAGGTGCTACTACGGCCTCAATAGCTAATTGAGTAGCAGAGACCTCTCTTGTACGACAAAACTAATACTCTACAAGACGCTTATCCTACCCGTGCTTCTTTATGGCGCAGAGGCATGGATCCTATTAAGCACTGATGCAGCAGCAGCCTTGAGAATATTTGAGAGAAAAGTCCTACGTTAGATCTTCGGTCCAGTACAAGTTGGCGATGATTTCCGCATCCGATCCAACAGTGAACTGTATGAGCTCCTCAACGACATAGAGGTTGTGCAGCGGCTGCGCTGGCTGTCGTTCGAACGGAGAAGGAAGCTCCGGCGAGACGGTATTTGATGAGGGGATCTGCGGAAGTCGGCGAAGAGGACGCCCTTGTTTGCATTGAAAGGACCAAATCGAGAAAGTCCTGTCATCGATAGGTGTGACGCTTTGCAGTTTCCCAAAATGTCACTTTGCCCTGATATTCATCTAATGTGAAATTGTATTGCTCTTCTCGTGGCGGAACTAGGGAAAGGATTCCAAAGCAGACCGGACCGATTTATTAAGGGTATATGTGGTGAAAAAAATCTTGATCTGATTAATAATGGAAATAATGTCTGCAATAATTGAGAAACGAACTGTGATATTAAAAATAAGAAATAAATGGTACGACAGAGAACTTTCTGAGATGAATAAACGAAAGTTTGAATTATATAAAATATCAATGCAAACTGGTCAATGGGACGGCTATAATGAAATTAAACGGCGATATAAAAAGTTAATAAAAGTAAAGAAGATTGAGTATATTGAACAAAAAATAAACATGAATGTAAAAAATAGTCGAAATATGTGGAAGTATTTAAAAGAAGTCTCGAATTTAAAAGAACAGAAAAATGAAATAAAGACTATTAAAATAAACGATATTGTTTATAATAATCAAAATGAAATAACAGAGAACCTAAATAAATTTTAAGTAAATAGTGTAAGGGAAATAAACGACTCGATTGAACAGTATGACTATGTAGATTCAACATCAAATTCAAATGATCAATTAGAATTATTTAAATTTAAAATGGTAACGACACGCGAATTGGACTCATTGAAATACACTGCTTACTTCTACGCAAATATATTAAATGAAAGTTTTATGACAGGTGTAGTTCCAGAAAAATGGAAGTTGACAACCATTTTCCCAATAAAAAAAGTTGCAAATACAATGATTGCTGAGGAACTAAGACCAATAAATACTATTACTAGTGACACCACACTTATGGAATTAATAGTGAAGAAACAACTAGACAGTCACCTGAGCAAGAATCGTATATTAATTGATGAACAGTCTGGTTTTAGAAGTAATCATTCATGTGAAACAGCATTGAATCTGGTATTGTCTGATTGGAAAAATGATCTGAACCAAAGGTCAAACATAGATGCAACATTTCTTGATCTAAAAAGAGCTTTTGAAACTGTTGACAGAAATATATTGTTGGCGAAATTGCGTGGCATAGGTATTGTTGGTATGGAGAACAATTGGATGGCCAGCTATCTGACTGATCGAAAGCAACGAGTAGTTATGTGTGATGCAGTGTCAAGTAAGATAAATATAAACATAGGACTACCACAGGGAACTATATTGGCACCATTGCTTTTTATTTTATATATAAATGACTTTAAGTCTTGCTTAAAATATTGTAAGATAAGACTATTTGCTGACGATGCACTATTGATGGTTTCAGATGGAAACATAAATAATGCAATGAAAATGATGCAGGAGGATATTGACAATTTATATGAATGGTTATGCCAGAATTAGTTAAAATTGAATATAACCAAAACAAAATTTATGATATTAACTAGAAACCATGTAAATGTTGATAATTGTGTATTGAACATAAAAAATGATAATATTGAAAGGGTTAATGTAATTAAATATTTAGGTGTAATGATAGATGATAAATTGAACTTCGATGAACATTTAAATTATATTCGAATTAAAATTGCCAAAAAGATTGGAATTCTGTCTAGATCAACTAAACTATTACATAAGAATTATAAAATTAAAGTGTACAATAGTATAATTTTACCGCACTTTCTTTATTGTCGATCAATACTATTTCTATTAAGTACGTCCCAGATGGACACATTACAGAAACTGCAAAATAGGGCAATGCGTTTTATTTTACAAAAAGATTATTATACTAGCATAAGAAGCATGTTAAATGAATTAAACTGGCTTAATGTTGGACAGACTATAATGTTACATACAATGAAATTTATACATAACATAAAGTTTGGACTTTGTCCTACATATTTGAATGAAAAATTGCAATATAATAATAATAATATCCATAATTATAATACAAGAAGAAGAGACGATTACAGACTACCATATATGAGAACTTGTAAAGATATGAATTGCTTAGAATATAAGGATTTAAAAAATATAATGAGCTACCAAGTAACATAAAAACTTGTAACAATATGATTTTGTTTAGGAAACTTCTTAGAGATTTTTGCAAGAATAATTGTTAATAAAGTATTATATGTATATATTTTAGTATCTGGATTGTAAAATCGTAAAAATAAATAAATAAATAAAAAATAAATAAATATCTCTGATGAAAGGAAAGGAAAATGTAACAGATTATCGAATTGTGAAAAAAGGAAGGAATTCTTTACATTGCATATACATACATACATATGAAATCAAAATAAAAAGAAACAATGGAAACAGTGTAGTCATTTTACTCGTAGTGTATAATTAAAATTAAAACATAAATGAGTACACAAGAGCAGTACGTGCATATACCAGCAGCGGTCATCACTCAAGTAAAAGGGTTTTTAAAAGAAAACTCATAAAAATAATTTAAAAAAATAATTGTCAACCAGTTTCTAGCAAAACAACAGAAAAAAAAACTCATGATTGACTGATTGGGGCCAATGTAAATATGAGCTACAGAGTTAAAGAGATTGTATCGGAAACATGAAAACGTTATCAAGGGCAGTACGTACATATGCG